>OZ022556.1:248923-10248923 GCA_963991005.1 Barypeithes pellucidus | reverse complement strand
CTTTGTGATAAGTTACGGGGTAACCGAAATAATAGGAGTGTCCCTAAATGTAACATATTCAAAAACATCTCGCCGTATATCAAAAACGAGGAGGCCTATTGGAGCATTATTTCAGTCATAAAAAGTGCTACGAAAATCGCATCCTTCTATCTTTACTAATAAAGAAGATACCCCACCCCGTAAAACCATCGAAAAATGGTCACCCTGTATACTTATATTAAAAGAGATCAAAAGGTTTCCGGTACGCGGGAGCCGATAACCCTTTGGGGGGGGGGGGGGGGGGGGGCTGCTAATAAGGTGAAGTCGAAATGTATGACAAAATTCAGGGAATTCGTGAATTTTCTTTTGCTTAAAACTATCAAAATAAAAATAATTTCTTTGGTTCACGAGTTAATTGGCTCCTCTAAGAAGTATTCATGGTTCAGCGCTTCTAAAGCTGTTATTCTTTTTTTGGGGTCGAAGGCCAACATGCTCTGAAAGAAATACTCATTTAAAAAAGTTAAATAAAAATAACAATTCGTAGAAAAATTCCAAAACAGGATATTGTCGAGAAATAAAACAAAAAGTTTTTAATTGACATACCTCACTTCTAAGATTTGGCTAAGTGAGATTTAAACAGTATTATAAAAGTTTTCGAGTTGCGACGATCTAGTGGTGAGCGATATTTCACGAACTGTGATTTAATCACTGATATCAATAAAACAGTTCCTTAGCACCAATAAAAAGCGTGATGCGATCACAGTTTAAACAAATCACTTTTGCGTACGTACGTATTTCACTTTAAGTAATCATTAATCCTATCTTTTTTGTTTAAAATTTATTCCCATGGGGTTGACCTATTGTCACACCATTCGAAATACATTTATTACATTTGCCATAATCGGCCTTATTGTGTTGTACCAATACCAATTGTGTTAAAATATTAATGAGTTCATTTTTGCGTATCACCGTTAGAATAACATGAGTGATACAGGACTTCGTGCCTTATTGGTAAAGAGCAAGCAATAAAAGTCATTTTAGCATATGATCATACGAATAACATGGAGGGAATTGGAGTTCGTGACATTGCTTTTTGGTGAAACAGACTAGCGAGCTCTGGGCGTTCTTTAAAGAAACAGGCTAAGTAATAAGAAAACTAGAATGATTAACGATTCTATTCTTAAATGATAATATACAATATGCACAAAATGATTAAGAAACCAGCATAGTTCTTTTAAAATGGTATAATTCTAATTTAATCTAGGTAGAAATAACGGTTTCTTTTGTTTGTTATCAATGTTGTGTAATATTTTTTACAGATTTTCGTTTTTCTTTTGTTACAGTACTTTTCGTAGTAAAGTAGTATACATAATAAATAATTTAAATCCATTGACAATCACCCACTAATTATTTTACGATGCGCGCAATATTCTCTTACGTATATTACCTATAGTCTATTCATTTCCAAGATAGACCGACCACAACAAACGCACGTGATCGGTGAAACTAACAGTGAACAGGGCAGTACTTATAATATTATAATTATAAAAAATTATGATCGCAATATTGTTGAATACTTACAATTTGGAAATATCGGGATGTAAATAAGTATTCATGGTAAAATATAAAACAAATTAATAAATAGAGGGTTTCCGCAAAATACGTGTCGATGTACATTTTGTCAGAATTGTCAATTTATTCGAAACGAAAGAATCCGTGATCCAAATTGTCATTAAAAAAATTCACCAGCCTGTATTGACCAACCTGTATATCTTATTGATCCTATTGTGATGAAATTATTCGGATAAGTTTGAGGAGTTATCATCGTCGCTTTAGTCTACAGTAACACCTAATTAGTGTCGTTCAACTTGTATCTCGATAATTTTATCGAGTTCTCACACTCTGGTTTCTACTTTTTGTTGCACTAATACATTTTTGACTCTTCTCAGGTGTAATAAGCTGCTAAGGCACGGTCAAAAAGGTCTTTCATATCGACAAACTTGTAGGTTTAATTATGTTTGGCAACAAAAGTCTTTAAAATTACTTCTTTCATCTCAAAACTAAAATGATTTTTCTTGTGACGTTCCTTAGATGGACTCAAATTAATATACTCTTGGGCTTCGTCTGCCGTATCGGTGCTAGACATTCCTTTAACAAATATACTAAGGTATATGTTAAGTAGCACTCACAACAACAACAACAACAAACAAAAAATTAAAGGACAAAAATAAAACTGGAATAATCACAACCAACGAACCAATACGAAACTTGGCCTCAATAACCAATAATTTCCTGATTTCACCTCTGTAAAAATTTTAAGCCCCGCCCCGTCCCACGTTCGCTCAATATCGAACGGCCAATGAGAATACGCATGCGCGGAGGCTCCTCCTACTCACTTGATGATCATGCGCAAACAGTGTTTATGTCTAGTCTATCTTGGAAATAAATAGACTTTAGTTACTATCTCGCTTAGCAGTGATAAAAATTTATAAATCGTGATCACGTCACGCTTTAATTTCACTGATATCAAAAAATAACAATCACGTTTCATAACGTGATTAAAAATCACGATATCGCTCATCGCTATAAAGATCTCCAATCTCCTGTGTTTTTAGGGTTAAATAGCAACAATATAAAGCCGGCGACTGACTTGTAACAAAACGGCGAGCCGAGCTATTCGTGGCTCGCGGTCGCCGCTGCTCCATCGGGTTGTAGGTTTGAAGTGTCAGTCAGTCGCTGAATTAGTTTGTTCGTTGCGAGCGTATGGGAAAGTGGCGTTTTTCTCATTTTATTATGTAAATAAAATTCATTTTCTGAGGTTTTGCATTTTGTGTGAATCGGGATACATTGGGATCGTGAGAAAACCCCGCTTTTATTGAGAAATATAGAGAAAAAGCAATTCTTTGGGATCCTCGTCATCCTCGTGAAGACGAATGGTGGATCACTCGCGAACCGAGCATTCAAACGCGAGCATTCGCTACGATATAAAAGTGAACTGAACGGGTTGCTGTAATGTAACATTCGTAGCGAGCTTCGTAACATGTTACATTACGCCGTTTTGTTACAAGTCAGTCGCCGCCTTTACATAAAACATCAATAGAACTAACATTATACAGCAGATTAGAAAGCTTTTGGTTGTTGATGTTTCCAAAATGCTGATACACAAATTTTATGCGGGAAATCTTTGTTGTTTTTCAGTGTTTGTGTGTTAAATTTAAGGTGGAAAAAATAGAAATTCTCAACTGAGTTGGTAAGACAGTGCTAAGTTAAAAATATAGACTTTTGAGTCACGTTCGTCGATTGTCTGTATTTTCTAACCAAGACAGAAACAGACAGAAGATAAAAAGAGATGGGGATTCGACAGATATCTCTTTCTTGTCGTGATAACAGGCGTCACAGTGAGTGACGTGTACAAAGCAGATAGAAATACCGGAACCATGTTTGTTTCAAGTCAATGGGTTATCTACAATGAAAAGGAAAAGGAGGAGGCTTACTTACCATTACTATTGACAGAACACTTTCGGACATATTGGGTGCAATAGTTTTTATATCGACCTTCTCGGTTATGTTAAAGGCGCTCCATTTAATCGGCGCATTCTTTTCCGGCCATTCTTCTCTAGGTGGCTTACCGAGTATCCTAAAAATATGTTAAACAATTTAGATATTGTATCAGTGGCGGCTATTCCACAGGAGCACATGCGCACGTGCACCCCCAAAACAAAACGAATAAAAAATATTAATTTATATTCATTGAATATTATTTATCGTATAAAGTCCGACCCTCCCTAATATTTTATCGTACTATAAAGACGATCGGCTTTCTTACGGACTGAAATCACTCTGACCGGTAAGCGCAGCGTTGCCGAACTTTTTCGCTCGAGTAAAACTTTCGTATTTTTTATTAATCTAGCGATTAGTAATTGAGTAGATGAAGGCGTGATAACAGGACATTTTGGAAACGGGCTGCCGGACTATTTCTAAGGTATTATTATAAGTAAATAATTGATAGATGAAAAATAAAAAAAAGTATCGAGCTATATATCACCTGTTCAAGTATCCGGATGCATTATTCAAACACCCTGTATATAAAAAAATACCACTAAATAAAACAATTACGATATAAATGAGCGCTGTTTCTTACCTAAGTATTTCACTCAGCTGTTCGGTCTCGGATTTTCCACAAAACAACGGTTTTCGGGTATACAATTCCACAATAATACATCCTACAGACCAAATATCTACAGGAGTAGCATATGGTAGACCTAGGAGTACTTCCGGAGCCCTATACCATAAAGTAACGACCTAAAATAAATAAACTGTAGGGGGGACATATGCAGAGGCAGCATAAAGAGGGAAACATTTTTGTTATAAAAGCTACTGAAAAAAATGTCTACAGCTCTTAAAGAAATTATAAAATTCAAAACCTCCTAACTAGCAAACTATGTCCTAAGTTCTAGTTAAGAAAGACTTATCATTTATAAAAGCAATCAATTTGCAAATTGGTTGTATAAAGCCTCCCCCGGTGATAAATTTTTGTTCTTAGAGCCAAATAGCTCTAATATCACGCATGGAAGCATATTCTGAAAGTATATTTAATAGAATTTACAAAATTATTGAACCATAAACTAACACAAACGGACCCCACACGGAACATATGGGAATCGGCCCTCGGTTAAAAACTTTGATACTATTCAAATATTCAAAAATCGATGCTGATCAAAAGTCTCCATGGGCCCGAGGTCCGAAAATGCGATCCTGGGGAGCTACCTTCATCGCAATCAAACTAGTAAAAATGAGCAAATGCACTGGCAATAGTGTGTCAGGCTTCCAAAACTCCTATACTAATTAATTTAGGAACTTCATTCATATGCCGATTAATACTGTATTATATGGTGCATTTCAGGAAAGTATTTTCCAATAGACAGGGTGGCCCAAAAAAGTGTGGTAACATAATGCTGTCTTTTTTTAAATGGGACACTCAGTATTTTATTGCATATTTAGGTTCGTATTAGTGTCCTTTATAATTGCCTAAAGTTATATTTCATTTGGTTATGTAGTTTAAGAGTAATAAATTAAAAATGAAAAAAAAAGGTTCTTCTTCTCTGAATTAGTGATATATCCATCAATTAAGGTAAGGGATAATACTGCGACTGTACTTGAGAAGCTCAAATTAAATTAGCTCAGCTCTATTCCAAATGATAAGACCGACGAGCATTTAATTTTCTCTCTCTCACTGTCATCTCTCCATCTCGGTCACACAATCCACTGGGCGCCCGGGCAACGTAAGTCTAGGCGTACAAGTGTGCGTCTTGCTTGCAAGTGTCAGTATTAGAAGATACGCGTTAGAATACTGTCGGTTCTCTTGCTTACCATTTACACTCTCGGCTATCCGCTTTGTTTTCAGAAGGTACGCGTATAATAATTGTTTTGTAATGCATTTCGGGCTACGCGTCCAAACTGTGTATATAATTTTACATTGTTTTTATTGAGTAGTTTATTTCGGACGTTTGACTTGATGGAATGTTTCGAGCATAAAGTGTTTCCAGGAGTGTTCCCATGAAAAAGAAAAAAAACTGATTGTGTTAGTGCGTGGATTTCCTCGCTCTTTAGGTATAACGATAAATACAAGTAGGTAGATAAACAATTTATTTTTATAATTTTTGGCAACATTCCACGTAACACCTGTTTTCTGAAATGCCACCACAGGGTGACGTATTACAGTGACGCAGGATGAGCTGTGGGTTTATGGGACTGGGCCCCCCTTTTAAAACGGTCGATTTAAAACAAAAAAAAAATATGTAGCGTTTCTCTAGGACACCCAATGAGTCACCCATTTAAATATAATACGTCATTTCCATAACACCCTGTGTACAGGGTGTTATGGAAATGACTTATTACATTTAAACCGGCAAATCCTGAGATGAAAACAAATTGAAGAAAAATAACCATAAATGGCGCTTTGATTTAATAAAGGAGATATACATTTTCTGTGAAATCGGAGTCACGTGGCCGTCACTGGCGACGTACACAATTAATAATCTATTGACGTAGGTAGTCTCAAAAGAGGTCAACGGATTTTAGGCGGTGTTGTCATATTGCAACACAGAATTGAAAACGCATGTGGTCAGTTTTTGCAAACTAGACGTCATTGAACCGCGTCATTACTAATTTTTCAAACTTTTTAGAAAAAAAAACTACAATTCTAAGGTACATACTCTCTTACCTTCAATAATATTTTAAAATAATCCGTTTCATAATTAAATTCCATAAAAAAATAAAACGCAAAACGTATGTTTTGCAACTGAATCAATAGTAATACCGCACAAATTGGAAATTACGTCACAAGATTTATTATTATGAATTAGTTCATAAGCAATAGTAATATCACACATCACAATATTTATTACTAAAACTAGCTAAAATGCTACAACTAACAAAACGGTTAAAATTCGTATACGTCAAGCACGTGGAACCCTCGACAGCGTCATTCCACCCCCGAGTCTCGAAACATATGAAGCAACGATAGTGGCGTGAGGTCGGTATCCAAACAAGGGCGAGACACGCGGTGTGATCTGGCATCACTGTAAGCTTATTCTAGTGACCTACGTACAGTTGCTAGATGAAACCAGATGGCCCGGAGCGGCAGCACGTAGTCGTGAGATTATGACTTGGTGTTTACCTTCCTGATAGTTATTAAACAGATCTCTTGGAGAAAATGGAATATTGCTTTGATAGATGTCACATCTGTTCAATATAAATGTTTTATTTTCTTTCGAAATATTTTTTAATGAAAGTAGTGGTCAAAAAAAACATAAAATTATTTTTGTGATTTTTCTTAGTCTTCGGCAAAGCTGGCCGTGTACCGTGTGCTTTCCTACTTATAACTAGTAAGAACTCATACTTATACATACCACAGACGTTAGTTTCATTTCATAATCATATGTTTTGGCGAGTCCAAAGTCGGCTAACTTAATATGACCAGTACTGGTCACTAGTAAGTTTTGTGGCTTAAGGTCTCTGTGGACTATTCGGTTACTGTGTAAGAAATCTACTCCATTTACGATTTCCTTTGAAAGATTTCGGATCTGAGTAGTTGAAAATCCCCTAAAATCAAAACCGGAATACAATGAGGAGCGTTGGAGCAAAACCGAATAAATCCATTTTATATGAAAAATTAAGTTAGCTGCGGATATCGATTCGGTTTGTTAAAATTTATCGCAAAAACTAACTACCTTAGTTTCGCGCAACGCAGCGTAAATTGTTATGAAATTTAGGGACAAAATCAATGTTTTGATGCAAAAACCGAATAAATTCGAAAAATTGTGATGTAAAATAATTATGCAGCCAGCTGTTTCAGTTATTTACTTTTCTGTTATAAACATGTTTTGTTGTAAAGAATTGAAATTTTTTTAATCTGTGAACTACAGATTTTTAGGAAATAAATTTGAAAACAGGTTTCTGTTTTTATTTTGGTGTTTTGTTAGTAAAACACATTGTTGTTATGTTTGTGCTAGATTTAAAAATGTTTTTCCAACCAAATAAATCCCGTCTTTTCGACCAAAACCGAACAAATAGATTTTTGATATATTATGGTATTGAAGAAGGTTATGATCTTGGGAATATTATGATATTTCCAATAATATTTCATTACCAAACAAACGAAAAAGGTAGTACTGTTGTTGAACTAAAGAAAAATCGTATTTTCCCAAAAAATCCTTAGAGTCAATTTATTTAGTTTTGCTCCAAAGCTCCTCATATGATCTAAGGCACAATTGAAATTTGTATAGATAGAGTAAGGAAATATATTTTTCAAAATATCGACGTTGGAATATAATATTCACTTTTAGACCAAGGTGGAAAAGCTATAAAATTGTTATATTTCTCATTTTATTAATAAATTATACAGTGAAACCTCTCTTAGGCGGACACTATGTATATATATGTACAAATACATATAACATAACAAAAATACACTAGTTTTAGTTAGGATGTAGTACTAAAAAAATCTAATAACGTAGTTTGACGTGTTTGCGTTTTATACTTGCAATCTAGAAAATGTAATTCCAAGCCTGATAACAATTCCATTGCTGTACAGTCACCTCTATTCTTTGCATACTCTTATAATTCCTTTACCATACTAATGATTTGTTGATAATTGGTGACATTTGTTTGATTACTGCATTCAACTTCTTCATCGGAGTCGTCAGATAGTGATGTGGTTTCAATTTGGACTACGTAATCGGTAGGGATGGGGTCACTATCATCTTCTAATAGTACATTGCTATCAATGTTAATGAACTCGCCCAAATCATTGTTACCAGATTACAAACTTTCACAACATCAATATTCTCTTTCAGACTCAAAACGCGACATTTTTGTGCCATTGTTTACGATTTCCTTACAACTCACAAATAAACGGCGGACTGCTGTCGGGAAATCATACATACTTTCATTCGGCGAAGTCCTTTCGTGCTGCCACGCATACGCGATTGGTTGCCGGTCTGTCTTCCAACAACTTCCAACAGCTATCTTCAGAGAGATTTTGCACCGTACTTATTCGTCTCCCAAATACTTTAAAAAAAAATTTCGCACTCCTTGTATGAAAACAGCCTGTCCGCGTCCGCCCAAGAGAGGTTGATTTTCATGGAATTTCATATACCTAGTTACGGACTATGAAAAAATGTCGGCTTAATAGAGATGTCCGCTTATTGGAGGTGTTCGTTAAGAGAGGTTTCACTGTTTTATGTTTACGAAATTGACCAGTAACAATGTCGCGATGAATCCACTAAGGGATTTGGCATACTTTTTATATGCATCTTCTCATTTATGTGCTAAGAAAGGTCTTCTGAGCGTCAAACTCGAACGTCGCCAATCGGCACATTTCGGGTGGCGAGCGAAGATCAGGTATCAAGTGAAAGGCAACAATTCGATTATAAATAGAGTAGTATTTCTTATCGAGCGAAAAACATCTCGAATATACGTCGGCGTCAAGCGAAGCTCGGGTATCGAGTGAAAGGTAATAAGGAACAAGCGACGATTTTCGCTTGAATTTATAACTCGAGCAGTTTTTTTTTATAATTGAGCGATGTCGGTTATTTCAATAATCGAGTACTCAAGCGGTTTTTCGCTCGAACGATCGCAACACTATTTCTCTAGTGCATCTTAAAAAAAAAAACAGTGAAACCTCTCATAACGGACACCTCTAATAAGCGGACATCTCTATTAAGGTTGAATTGACGACGCCATTTTCATACGATAATAGGTCAATCCAATTTGGTTAACAAACATTACATAGATGTCGCCCTATGGTTGCAAATCATATTATTTATCTTCTGGCATAAAAGATTCTTTCCGTGTATAAAATTTTGGACTTTGACCGCGCGACGTCGGTGCCCACCTGCGAGCCAGACATCGCCCCATCTCATGAGTAACCGGGCCTCTCTCACGACCACGCCGGCGCTGAATCGGCAGTTGAGTTCATTGGTTTATGGCGCTTGACTACTCGTACTTCTCTAGCATTTGACCAGTGTTCGTAGTTATATTACTTCTGTTTTAGTGTCTAGTGATTTTGTAGTGAAGTTTAAACTGTTCCATACTATATAAATATGCCGCGTTGTAAAGACTGGGTAAAATTCGTAGACTTACATTCCAGCAAGCAAAAAATAGGTAAGGTTATTGGAGCTAATTTATCTTATACAAGGTTATTCACGTTATTCGAGAAGACATATTATAGCTAAGCTATTTGTTTTGGATAAAAACAAATATTCAGGGTGGATAGGGGCCTATTTGAGGTACATTTTAAAATCATTTTCATAATGTACAGATTGTCCCAAAAACACGAAACGTATCAAAGTTGCATTTTTTTAAAATGGAATGCCCAGTATATTATTTCATTTTCGGTTCCTACGATCACAATAAATATTACTTTCAGTAAGGTTTACCATACTTAAACCTTACGGTTTGTGAAATATTTCATGTTTTGTCAAAATGTAGTAACAATTTTAATGATTAAATTCTCAACATGTATTTTGTTTTTTAAACCCAATTTCTCAGTGGACTCTACTCACTGATTAAGTTTTGTGTATAAGTTATGAAAAATTCACTAACTTATACACGGTGTCCAAAAAGTACTACTAAATAATTACAAGTTTGAAATGGTAATAACTTGCTTAATTTAAATATAACACCCTGTATTTTATGTCACTAGCAGATGTAGAATTTAATTGTCTATCAAAAAGTATTAACCTCTCCTATAGCTAATTACTCATTTTCATGAAAAATGCAAATATTCACAAATCAGGCTAATTATAATCAATTTAATATTAATCAAGTCGACATTTTGACAGATCAGATCTAGATTCGAGAGAAACAGAGGGAAAATGCATTACTTAGTAGTAAAGGTAACGACAGAACATATTGCTGGACATACCTACAACAACAAATTGTTTATATTTATAACAAGTGTTCAAAATGGCGACCATCCGACTCTAAACACAAACGTATCCTTTTGTTAAAACCTTCAGCAACATTTGACAGCATTTCTGGGCTGATGTTTCGGAAAGCTTCTCAAATACGCTCCTTCATATTATCCGGTATTGTTGGAGCTGCGTTATAAACGATTCCTGTTACATATCCCCATAAAAAGAAATCAGGTGAGGTCAAGTCGGGTAATCCTGGGGGCCAATTTTGAGGTCCATTTCTTCCAATCCATCGATTTTGAAATTGGAAATTTAAAAATTCACGGATCCTAAGATAGAAATATGCTGGTGCTCCATCCATTTGAAGCCATTTCTCTGATGGCGATGGGAATGTCTTGCAACAATATTGGCAATTGATTTATCAAAAAATCTAAAAACAATTCCCCATTTAAATTGTTTTCGAAAAAGTAAGGACCGATTAAATATCGACCCAAACATTCACTGACCATCTGTGTTGATTATTTACTATTCTAAATTGATGTGGATTGGAATCAGAATAATAATGAAAATTATGTCTATTCACAGATCCATTATTATGAAATGTACATTCATCACTAAACATAACAAAATTAACAAAGTTTTCATTATCTGCCACTTTGTCTAACACCCAAATACAAAATTCCACTCGTTTATCAAAATCGTTTGCAGAAAGTTCTTGGTGACGCTGAATTTTATAGGGATGGAAACTATGTTTCTGAAGAATCCTTGAGACACTTGCTTGGCTAATGTTGATATTTTGTGCAATTTGGTTTTGACCGATATGAGGATTTTCGATTACAGAAATAATTACAGCAAATTAATTTTCTTCGTTTCCTGTCACAAGTTTCCTTTTGGTGGGTTTTTTATACTGAACACTCCCAGTTTGTTTAAATTGAGCCAAGAATCTTTCGAAAACCTTTCTATTTGGATGGTTTCTGTCAGGATATTTTTGAGCGTAAACTCGGGAAGCAAGTAAGCAGTTTTGCAGACATTCTTCAAGAATAAAAATCATATCAATTCGTTCTTCTTTTGGATAACTTATCATTTAAGTAACTAATAAAATAAAAAAACAGAAACTACCACTATTATAACTAAATGACCATTTGCAGCGAAATACTTTTAGAAATAACTGACATTTACTATAAACCCTCTGTTTCTCTAGAATCTAGATCTGATCTGTCAAAATGCCATAGGCGACTTGATTAATATTAAATTGATTATAATTCGCCTGCTTTGTGAATATTTGCATTTTTCATGAAAATGCGAGTAATTAGCTATGGGAGAGGTTAATCCTTTTTGATAGACAATTAAATTCTACATCTGCTAGTGACATAAAATACAGGGTGTAATATTTAAATTAAGCAAGTTATTAACATTTAAAACTTGTAATTATTTAGTAGTACTTTTTGGACACCGTGTATAAGTTAGTGAATTTTTCATAACTAATACACAAAACTTAATCAGTGAGTAGAGTCCACTGAGAAATTGGGTTTAAAAAACAAAATACATGTTGAGAATTTAATCATTAAAATTGTTACCACATTTTGACAAAATATGAAATATTTCACAAACCGTAAGGTTTAAGTACGGTAAACCTTAACGAAAGTAATATTTATTTTGATCGTAGGAACCGAAAATGAAATAATATACTGGGCATTCCATTTTAAAAAATGCAACTTTGATACGTTTCGTGTGTTTGGGACAACCTGTACATTATGAAAATAATTTTAAAATGTACCTCAAATAGGCCCCTATCCACCCTGAATATTTGTTTCTATCCAAAACAAATAGCTTAGCTATAATATGTCGTCTCGAATAACGTGAATAACCCTGTATAATACAGTAAAACCCCGATTAATCCGTGCACGGATTATCCGTGTTGCGGATTATCCATTATTGAAATTGCATTTTTCAAAGTTCTGTTACCATAAATCACATTGTCGACATTTTGAAGTCAGAAGATTAAAAAATAGCGAAAAAATGTAACACAAACCCCAGTGACTGACTTATTAGTGACTTATAGTGACGGATACATTATTCGGCCCACAACTTTGCCGCAATTTACCCGACTTCGTATCTCTTATCGATCTCGAAATCCCAATGGTGAAGGCCGAATTTGTAATACCCTGTATACCCACACTTAGTTTTAGACGTAAGAATATTGTTTGATCAATCTTGTATAGTTGTTGCAGAATTATACCGTTGACTCGTACTGCCATAAATAAACTACCTGATTAAACCCTATCGTATACGCCTGAACCTCTTCAAAGCTCAATAAATTGGATCAGGGCCGGCTTGAAAATGTATACCACCATTTAAAATTAAAAGATAGGTATTTTTAGTTTTAGGTACCTATAATAAATGTAAAATAATGATAACAATTAATGATAATTGATAATAATATAATTTGAAAGTATAAGTATTAGGATAACAAGTACAATAAAAATTATTTAAATTAAATTCTAAGAAACTATTGATAATTTATTCAAAATTTAACTCTGTATCACTATCACTATCTTCATCTAAGCCTAAACTTATAATTAAGGGTTGAACATTTGTAATCATACAATTGTAAGAATTTTCCACCATAAGTACATGCTGTACACAGTTTTTCCAGCTGTCTGCAGAAATTTTTCTTACTTCGTTTTTAATTAATTCTACTACAGATGCATTTAATGTAGGAGAAATATTATTTCTCCTAATATTGGATTTTAATTGGTGCCATATTAGATCAATAGGAGGAAGACGCAACACTGTATGTCCATTTTCTGCTGCAAGTTTGTCACACTCGTATTCCTTATTTATTTTAAAAGCTCTTAATACTTCTAGCAGTTCTCGTTTTTTGTAAGTTTCTTCAAAATATAAATCATTTTCAATCTTAAAATTTGAATTTCTGCTTTTGTATTATTACAATTGGGAATGATTTTTGCTTGCCGACTATGATAACTAGCATTGTCCATTACAATGACGCTATTTTCAGGTATATTTTTAAGGAGTTTATGTTTAAACCAATCTTCAAAAAGTTGCGCGTCGGTATCTTGATGGTAATCTAAAGAAGAATCTGCTATGTTTTTAGCTGAAAGCAACAGACAATTTGGAACAAACCCGTTTTCTGAACCAGCATGTAATATTGTGATTCTTTTGCCTTTATTTGGGTTTGTTCGGTGCCTTGGTTTGACATTTCTTGGAAGAATCATCCCAACCCTTTCTTGGAGTGTCATGGGTATCGAACCATGTTTCGTCAAGGTAAATAATTCGACGATTTTCTTCTCTAAATTGTTTAACAGCTGTTAAATATTTAAGTCTCCATTCCCGTAAACGTTGAGATTCCATTAATGTTTGTCTTTTATCAATGCTTCTGTATTTAAAACCCTTTTTTACCCAATATTTTCCTAAGGCTTGAAAGGCTACAAGAGATATTTGTTTGGTCTTTAATCAGCCGCTCTTTGAGGGGAATCAAAGTGGGTACAGTTTGTTTCTCATACTTTTAAAAATGACACTTGAAGATGCCACCCTATCAGCCCAATTCCACAGACGCCACATTCTACCACTAATCAGCCTAAACCACTAAAGATTAAAATTATTAAAAATCACTTTGTATTTATATATGCATCAGGCATAGGTATAAATTGAATTTGTATACCTGGTCCGGCTCTGCTCGAAAAGGTTTTAAAATTTGGGATTTCCTTATTTGTTTTATGGTCGAAGGGATAATGAGGTTTTATTGCAGTCAAAAGATCAACGGTATAATTCTGCAAATACTATACTTGTATAATTGAAAACTTCTTTTCCTAAAGTAAATTTGTTATACCTTTCGGGTTTTAAAAAGTATTAAAAATCCAACGCTCAAACCACAACGTATAACTTGCGGGCGTACACCCGGTTACCCCGTACGGTAATACGGTATATCCTATTAACACCAAAACTGAAAATATCATTTTAAATGCTTTTGGAGAAAAATTACTATTAAAAAAATAAAATTTTCAAACTTCTTACTTCGGATGTTTCTCAATATACATAGCTAAATCCTGCTCGACATGTTCAAAAACCAAAAACATCATCAGGTCTTTCCCCATCTGCTGTCCGTGACAGATATCCAACAGCTTCACCACATTCGGATGGTCGTAAGCATTCAGTTGCTTCAGCAACGCTATTTCTCGTAGCGTGTTCATGGGGATGCCATCTTCAGTCAACGGTATACACACCTTCTTCAAAGCGACTTCTTGACCTGTGTCTTTGTCCTTTGCTTTGTAGACTGTACCGTATGCACCTGTGTAAGAGAAAATATTCACGGTCACATTCATCAAAGAGTTTTAAGGGTGGTGGCAGGGGTGGCCTGGCAAAAATTCACCTTCTTTTGTAATCAATTATTTGCCAATGATTTTGCAAACAGATTTGTCGATACAATATCGATTACCGGTGCCAATCTCCTCGGGATACCGATATCCCGGGATCTCGAGGAAAATGCAATCTCGAAAATCACGGGATTAAGCCCTCAAATCCCGGGATAAATTATATAAAAGAGTTCTAATTAACGTCGAACCATTTTTTTTGGGCTTTTAATAGTGCATTATAAACCTAGGGACTAAAAAGACACTTTAGTCATGTGACAGGGTGTTATGGAAATGACGTATTATATTTAAACCGGCAAATCCTGAGATGAAAATAAATTGAAGAAAAATACCCATAAATGGCGCTTTCAATTAATGACCGGATTATATCACCTTATGTCAGATCAGACAAACACATGTGGGGCACTGACGTAATATGTAAACAATCAACACTGAGGTCTGCAGGGTCAAAAGACGTCAGCGCATTCCGGCCGGTGTTCTCATATCTACACGGCAAACTCTTTAGAAAAAGTTTATAATTTTAACAATTTTTAATTAATTTTTTTTTTATGAACAAATATGATTCCAAAAAACCGACGGTGAAAGGTGTTTTGCAAAACAAATAATGATAATATCACACACAAATTTCAAATTCGTTACAAGCACAGTAAAATAAATAGGTCAAACGTCATTGACCTTTCAAATAATAATTATCGTTCAAACTCTTTAAAAAAAATGCAATTTTATTTAAGACACATGCTTTCTTACCTTTACTTATTTAAATACAATTGTTAGTTTCATAATTTCACACCAACCACACAGAATCTAAGTTTTAGGAAAAAAACCGCTCACATAACCTCAAAAATAGCAGCTATTCACATGGAAAGAATATACGCGAACGCTGTTTTAACTTTGGGTTTTTTTCTCGCGTAGATTTATTTATTTAACTAATTTCAAACACACAAATTTTAAATACACACAATGCAATCCTTCAATTTAAAAATGACATTTTATCTACGAACCATAAAACAGTTAACCTGCGAACGAACGAAATAAATACCTTCAAAACTCGGAATAGAGATGGACAATATTTGACAGTTTGATATTTCACGAGATTCTTCTCTATTACTTGGCCATTTACCGCGAGATCCCTTGCAAGGCGCTTAATTGATATGGCGTTAATGGAATTTCGACCAAATTGAATAAAATGATAGTGGTAGCTGATAATACTGCGACTGTACTTTTTCTTTTGAGAAGCTTAAAAAATTAAATTAGCACAGCTCTACTCCAAATGACAAGACCGACGAATATTTTACTTGCTTTCTTATGCGGCCATCTCTCCATCTCTTTCACACAATCCACTCGGCGCCGGGCCGACGAAGGTCTATGGGTACAAGCGTGCTACTTGCAAGTGTCAGTAATAGAAGAACAGAGTTAGGGTGCGGTCGCTTCTGTTGATAATCATTTACACTCTCGGCTATCCGCTTTGTTTTCAGAAGGTACGCGTATAATAGTTGTAATGATTTTCGGGCTACGCGTCCAAACTTTGTATATTATTTGACATTGTTTTTATAGACGAACCTAAGTTGCTCAGTTCAAACAAGTAGTTTTATTTGGACGTTTGACTTGACAGAAAAATGGAATGTCGCTGACGAATAAGTCAAATTTCGTCACGTCGCGTGTAATAAAATGTAATGATCTGATCTGAGTGCATTTTTAAAAAACTTGTGCCTGGAGGTATAAAGATAAATACAAATAGGTAGATAAATAATTTATTCTTATAATATTATATGGAATTTCAGTTTTGCATTAAGTTTGGCAACATTGCACGTAACACCTGTTTCCTGATATGCCACCACAGGGTGACATGACGAACAAACCTGAACAAACGCCGGATGAGGTGTGGGTTTATGGCACTTTTAAAACGGTCGATTTGGAAAAAAGATATGTAGCGTTTCTCTAGGACACCCATTTAAATATAATACGTCATTTCCATAACACCCTGTATAATATTTTATGCACCTTAAGATAGGGAAAATTGAGTATTAAAATAATTTAAATTTCATTGAAGAGTATTTATCAGTGGACCGCGTGGTCCGATTTGAGATTTCGCCGCGGAACAGCATAAGTCATTGTTATTGAACAATGAGACAACATCGCCATTCCAACCCATTTTTAAGAATCTCCGGCGGCTTTAAGTTTTTTTATCTAGTAATTATGAATTATTTTGTTTTTTTAGTATAAAGACTACAGGCATTTTTACTATACTATTAGCGTTATTTTCTCTCCAATCGTCCCCCCCCCCCCCCCCCCCCAACTACGACGCGCGCGGAGAGAGTAAATTATCGACTGATAATAATATTATTGCTTCTACTAACTTACCCCTCCCAATTTTATGGATAGCTTCATATGTACTGCTGGTCTTTTCTTGTGAATTGCTCCCGCTTTGGGCCATAGCTAGAAAAATATCCACAAAAATCTGAAAAACTGGACAAGCTAAATAAGTATTTTATTACATTACATTGTTTCGAAGAAAACAGTACGTTTGAGTTGAGACTGAAGATGGACATCTTCTTAAATCTAGGCAGGAAGTACCTAGGAATTGCGGGTGTACCGCAAGGTAACTACCTCCTCGTCTTTTAAATATTTAATATCCTGTTTAGGAGGAGCTAGTTATGCCGATAATACTTTAATACTAGTTGTCGATAAAAAACGTCGATGATATCGTCCGCACTCTTCAGGCTTATAACAAATTGTATAACATTGGTGAAAGACGCAGATACTTAGCTTTGACATTTGAGGGGGAGACCTGGTTGAGGTAAGTGTGTATGGGGTCACAAGACAAGCAAAATTATGTCCTTTGTGTGTACAAACAGAACAGGTTTACACACTAGTTGGAAACTAATCGTTAGGAAGAGGTTTGATGATAGGGGTTAGTTAGGATACACTTATTTCTATGAAGTGACCAATGAAAATATTTCTTAATTTATATTTTTTACATATTTATCATATACAGTGAAACCTCTCATAACGGACACCTCTAATAAGCGGATATCTGTATGAAGCGGACATTTTTTCATAGTTCGGAACTAGTATATGAAATTCCATGAAAATCAACCTCTCTTGGGCGGACTCTCCTTTGGGTGGACGAGGACAGGCTGTTTTCATACAAAGAGTGCGAAAACCCTCCTTTAAACGGACAAAAAAATTTTTTTATTTGGGAGACGAATAAGTACGGTGCAAAAACCCTCTGAAGACAGACCGGCAACCAATCGCGTATGCGTGACAGAGCGAAAGGACTTCGCCGAATGAAAGTATGTGCGATTCCCCGACAGCAGTCCGCCGTTTATTTGTGAGTTGTAAGGTAAAAATCGTAAACAATGGCACAAAAATGTCGCGTTTTGAGTCTGAAAGAGAATATTGATGTTGTGGAAGTTTGAAATTTGATAACAATGATTTGGGCGAGTTCATTAACATTGATAGCAATGTGCTATTAGAAGATGATAGTGACCCCATTCCTACCGATTATGTAGTCCAAACTGAAACCACATCACTATCTGACGACTCTGATGAAGAAGTTGAATGCAGTAATCAAACAAATGTCATGAATTATCAACCAGCCATTAGTATGGTAAAGCAATTATAAGAGTATGTAAAGAATAGAGGTAACTACAGCAATGGAATTGTTATCAGACTTGGAATTACGTTTTCTAGATTGCAAGTATAAAACGCAAACACGTCAAACTACGTTATTACATTTTCTTAGTACTACATCCTAACTAAAACTAATGTATTTTTGTTATGTTATGTTTATTTGTACATACATATACATAGTAATAATTTTGCATTTACATATTAAGTACCTAATAACAAATTTCCCATGGGCGGACACCTCTTTTAGGCGGGTTTGTTTGTTCATTCAGACGGTATCGTAGGTTTCACTGTATTATGGTAAAAACTTGAAATAAAGTTCAAGTTTGCCTAAACCTAAACTCTTAGGCCCAATAAAAAAACTTTTAATAAATAATTATCTATTTTTTAACCTTTTTAACTTTGGAATTTCTGTTCTTTGTGTCTTTTAATTTCAATTTTATATTTTTAATCAATCTTGAATACATAAAACAATATACAGGGTGTTGCTTAATTAAGTGCTTCTATTTCAGAGTGCGATTTCTTAGGTCACTTTACGATGATGAAAAGTTCATATGAACATATGTCCGCAATGGCTTAAATTTTTTGCTACAGGGTGTATTCTTTTTAAATTATTAGTTTTAAATGTCTCCGAAAGTACTTTAGATATTATTTTCAATTTTGGTATGCATTAATAGGATATAGAACCACAAATTTTAGTTAGAAAAGTTATTCAATTGTTCCACCAGTGGCGTCCCTGCAAACATGTCCTCTGATATTCTTTACAAAAAAAGTGGTACTCTACTGACATTTTTCCCTGTGGATATCTTTCTGATTGGCCCCGCCAAGTCTACATGAAAACGGTCTCCTGCGTTTTCTTCTATATGTGCACCGTTCTTGATTAAAACAATTAACTACATTCAAATTAAAAGATTTAGAAAAAAAAATTCAACATCCTGTAGCAAAACATTTAAGCTACTGCGAACATATGTTCATATGAACTTTCCTTCATAAAATAAACAAAGAAATATGAGCATGTCATATAGAAACACCCTGTATATAGCCGAACAGAATCTGGTCAATTGTAAAGTATTTTATGGCATGTAATTTTGATAAGTTCTTTATCCTATACTAAGTATAGGGTGTCCATCATAAGGGAAGAAATAAATATCTCTTTCTTTCTGTGGAAGAATTGAGAAGCTAGAGAGCAAGACCTAAAATTTGAATCCTCAATAACTATAATATGGTAACAAATTTTACATTAAAAGAATTTGTTATATTGAAGCCTAATTGTTTGAATTAAAAACATTGCTGTAAAAGAGCCAAGAGATGGATAATTTTATTACGAGGGTCAATGAGGGTGCTAGTTAAAGTTTACAAAATAGCAATTTTATAACCTTAAAGATTTCAAAGATTATGTCAAGTTTTAACACTTATGAACTGGCCAAAATATAGAACTAATGCCTTTCGTAATGAGCGAAGGGTTGATTTCGTCTAACACGAGGGGTGTTAAGTAGGGGTTAATTCAGAATTTTAAAGATTTGGCCACTTTTGGTACCCTATAAATTTTATGCAAATGAAGCTATAATGTTTAGTTTCTCATAGAAAAAATTGATATTAATTAAAATAAAAGGCTTTTAGCTGGCCAAAGATTTAATTAAAGTATTACAAAGGGGTGTTTTAAGATTTAGTACGAAATTAATAGCCATGGGGCCGCTTTTAGGGGTTCAATGCATTTGGTGAATCTTACTACATCTTTGTTATTAGAGAGTTGTAAGTAAAATTAAGAATTGACATCAAAAATTGTCTTTCCTGGCCTTACCTTATACTTATAGATATGTTCAGTAAAAACTTAAATTCCACTTATTAAAATCGGCATTCGTGGACGTCATTTATACGAACGTTTGCCAAGAGGAAATATGATTACCTTACCTCAGCAAATTTGCAAATGAATTGTTTATTACTTGATTAAAAATTCATTTGGTTAGCAAAAATATAAATCCTTAAAATCTCAAGGTACCGAATTTACTATTTTGGGGCTACTTAAATAAATACAAGGTTTAATAAATGCCTTTTTCTTTACCTTTCAAAACGTGCTTCCTTTCTGCACTACGGATTTGTTGGTTCCAAACTTTTATTAACCGATAATAACGAACTTTATGTAGTTTCCGAACTCAGCAATGTCGGTAAAAGAACTGTGAATAAAATCCTAGCTTGGCTTGAAAACAATTACTCTTCAATTTTCTAAAACTATGTGTATATTTTTAATTAAAAATAATTAAAAACTTTTTCTTCCCAACTTAAAACTTTTTGACAGTTTGAAATGGAGTTTGATAATATGCAAGAAGCTCAGATCATAACACTGGCAACCAATAATACGCGGTGTTGTCCTTGTACAATTTCACTTATTTTCGTTTACAGTTTAGTTCGATCATGTCTCTATCCTTCTTGCACTTTCATTATAGAAGAACATCGAAACACAATCCACATGACGTGTGCGTCGTAAGCGATAATGAATGTCAATGCCAAAAATAAAATCGCAAATGATATATTTTGGTAGACGGAAGCAACAGATGGCCGGCACAGAGTAGGATTGTGTTATGTATACACCTGCTGCTATTCGATGTTGTGTCGTTGCATGACTGTTGTGCGTGTTCGACAGATCCGTACTTAAAATAAATGTCGTAAATTAGAAAATTGATATTGAATTTATTTGCAGGTATAAAGGAAATTGTACTAGTGTTAGGTAGTTAGGTAAGAGTTCAATAAAATCTTTCGATTTGCAAATTTATTATATTACTAGTCTCCCGTGATACGTAATACAGTTTGATGTCATATAACCCCACTCCAAAACGAATCTTTAACCATTGGGATTCCGGAACGGTAGGAGATACAAAGTCGGTTAAATTGGGGCAAAGTCATGTAATTATGGGCCCAATATGCTGCAGAAAAATTTAAAACAAATACAGGAGCTTCCAAAATATTTGGAAAAATATTGAGTTTCGGTTTTATTTTTTCCTGATTCGGTTCGAAGAGTTGTTCAAAAATAAATTTCACTTTCTCATTGCTACTTTTCATTCTCCAGAAGATGACATTCAGATTTTTAATGCGACGTTTCGCCTTTGGGTCACCATCAGCAACTTAATTTTTTTAAGTACGGACCTGGATATTTGTGTTTAAATTAAGAAAGAGGAATTAAATCTACGTTCAGCGGTATACAACACTGGTTTTCCGATGTTTTGTCCCTTAACATCTCCATTAAAATACCCCTAGTACGTTCCTGTAATTTACTTTTCTTTTGAATTCGGTACAATTCGAAAAAGTAAAATTCATTGCCTTTTTTAAAAAGTTTTAAGAGTCAAATTTTATTTGAATTTGATACAACTATTAGTTTGAAATTAAAAAAAAACAGTATAGTATTAATAATAACTAATGACATCAGAAATGGCAATAATAATTTAAATCTTCAATTTCTTCGGAACAAAATTAAATTACACAGGAACGTACTAGGGGTACTTTAATGAAGATGGGGGTCATACCTCCATTGGAAAATCACATAATAGGGACGTAACCCCATTGGAATATCGAACAATCCCCCCCCATTAAAAAATCACATACAGAGGAAATTAAAACCAATAATTACCCATGCCAAAAATTATTCATAAATGTTCAGTGAGTGGCGTATTTAAGGGGTAAGAGGTTTTGTTTGCGTTTCATAAACTTCTCTTGAATTATTTTAAGGAAAATATTGGAATTCGGACATTTTTGACATTATGTATTAGTTTTTACGGTTACCATGCATAAACCTTATTAAGGTTTACTTCTTGCTCTACTTGGTCTTCTTCTTCTGAGGAGGGGGTACTGGTCCATTGCTCCCCACCTTATTTACGGCGGTGCTACACATTGTGATATTATTATAGTGTTGTGATCACTCGAGCGAAAAACCGCTTGATCACTCGATTATTGAAATAACCGATATCGCTCGATTATTAAAAAAACCGCTCAAATTATCTATTCAAGCGAAAACCGTCGCCCGTAACTTAATATCTTTCACTCGATTTCCGCGCTTCGCTTGCCACCGACGGAATTTTACCGCTGTAGCGTGATCGAATTAAAAAACTGCTCGTATATTCAAACAGTTTTTCGCTCGATAGGAAATACTCTAGTTAAAGATTCAGGCGAAAAACCGAAAAATATCAACTGTTATAATGACCTTCGTTTTACACGACGGGCAATCCGAAAGCTGGCTAGTCAGCGGCGTAGTTTAGGTCTCCGATTGTAAATATTAAAAAAATAAGGGATATAATTTGAAAATTTTTATTTACTATAAACTCGAGAAAACTTCTCAAAAATAACATAATAATAGAAATTCTTAATGAAAAATAACAAAACGAACAAAATTGTTGACAACATATATAGAAAAATTCGTTGGTTATGTTATAGTAAACATTTTTAAATCGAAAGACTTCTTAAAAATAACATACATTATAGAAAATGTTAATGGAAAATAAGAAAACGAGAAAAATAGTTAACAAAACATAGGTATCGAGAAATTTTTTGGTAACCAAAACTAAACATTCTTAAATTTAAACAGGAACTTTTAGGTAACTATAACCATGAATTTAAAAAAATAATCACCTACTTTCTTATTTTGCCAGTCGCGTAACTAAGCCTAAATTTTTGAAGGGCACACAGTGGGCACCTGATAATTTAAAGTGGAAGAATTTGACGGCCATTTTAAATATCTATTTATTTTATGCTCGTTGATTGAGAAAGATGTGAAGAAAAATAACTCTTGGTAATACTTTTTGTTTTAAAAAAGCACAAGACTAAACCCGAGCAATAAATACATATTTGGGTGATTTTTTGCAGTTTTTTGTTTGGTATCGAGACACGTGGTAAAAATTCATTATTCACAAATAAATAAATTTCTGGAATTTTTTGGTGACACTATAATTTTTTAGCTAATCCTGTGCCCACCCGTAGTTACGTGCCTGCTAAATACCCTACCTGATCACATGTAAAGGGCTAGGCAACCCGTTAAGCAGTCGGTGACGTCATCGCGTGGTAAATTGGAATTTCAGGCGATTCACTCGAGCGATTAACTCGATTATTAAAATCGCTCGAGTATCAAGTACTCGATTATTAAAATCATCGGTTTTTCCCAACACTAAATTATTCAATTAGTTTACAAATACTATTTCAACTCGAAATCAGTTTTATTGACAAAATGGCGAACTTACGAATAATTTAAGAGATCATTTTTGAAATTTCAGTGTTGTCCTAGGTTATGAAACAAACGTTAGTATTTTGTTTATAGGTAGTGTTTGTTTTTAAGCAATGTGGAACTGGGCCAGTGTGCAGATAGGTGGGCCCTGCGTATACGGGAACTACCAAGCAACACATTTCGGTCGACGTCAAGCGCAGCTCGGGTATCAAGTGAAAGGTAATAAGTAACAAGTGACGATTTTCGCTTGAATTTATAACTCGAGCAGATTTCTTAATAATCGAGCGATGTCGGTTATTTCAATAATCGAACACTCAAGCGTTTTTTTCGCTCGAGCGATCACAACACTAACTTACCTAATATACAACTAAAATAAAATCTCGTTCGAGAGATCCCACTGACTGCCGCTTGAAGCTGGATTTATAAAGTTGACGTTACGATTGACGACGCCGTTTGACGGTGCCGTTACAGCTTAAACATATTGAAATGCATATAAGACCATTTATATTTGACGTCGACGGTGCCGTTTGACGACAAACATAAACCAATTTTATCTTTTTCCGGTGGACGGTCTTAGCAACGTTCGTAGCAAGTTTACACAGCCAATCAAAACACATCGTGTTTGCCTGTCACGTCATATTTAGTAGATATTATTTTACTTTATATCATCTTATTAACCATTTTAAACTGTTGATAAGTGTTGATAGTATCATTCAGATCACATAAACACCAAAATTAATATAATCACTTAAAAATATAGAAAAGCCGAGAAAAACAGGTTATGTTATTGTCGCCAACGTCAAGTTTATAAATCCAGCTTTTTACTGCCATCGTACACCGGCACCAACGAATCCTTATAACCAGGAAGAAGACAAACTGCATTGTTAAAAAATCGAAGCAGGCATGATACGGCGGCACCCATTATGCCTGGCTGGTATCAGCTGACAGAGCGGACGTGCTTTTCAAATGTCACTTTTGTCCAAATTTTTATTGCTGTCAATATTTTAAAGTTACATTTAAGCAAAAAAAAAACATTCAAAACCCTTTCATTTGTTTTACTAAGTAGTGAAAATCAAATATTAGGATTCTGACATAGGTTTTCAGCTGTAAATATCGCTTTAAAATTGTCCTTACATACTTCTATTATTGAACTAGTAACGAAACTAGGAATGAAGAATTAAGGGATTGAATGTTGTAATTAGTTTTTATTAAAAAATACGAAGTAAATCATAATTTACATAAAATATTTTAGCATCTTCAACTTCAAACAAATCAAAGTAAATACAATACTATATGTACACCTACTAATCAAGTAAATATGCACCATCATTATGATTATGGGCTTCCATTTTGTTTTTTCGTAGCATACTCCTGGCAATATTAGTGATCGAAGTCCTCTTTGATGTTCAGTAGTTCAGTCATTATGGGATTCGCAATTGAACTATGAAAATAAACAATTATTATAATAATATTGAATCGAACAAACCCTCCTGTAAAACTTTTCAAATGCTAGTTGGTCCTGTTCATGAGGAAGGTGACAATATGATGATATATTGTGGCTTAGACAATAAGAATTCTAGGCCACCCGCAAAATTTGTCATGTATGTTTTTTATTGGAAATTAGCAAATCAGCGTGGGAGCCCTTTTCGAAGCTGGGACCTCCCCATATGGCGGGCCCCTTAGCGCCGCCAGTGGATATATAAACCTAATTGTACAATAGGCCCCTCCGACTTTTCAGTGTGATAAAATAATTTTTACTGCTCATAATAATCAACAATCAAAAAAAAATTATCTTAGAATAGTAATTTATAATAAAATTCTGACTACGGGTTAATATAACTAAGCTGTAAATATTATGTTGTTGTGTTTGTTGCTAGTTTGCGCAACAAGTTTGGGACATAATGGGACAATTTTATAATGTAAAATAACAATGAATAAAAATGACAAAAAAAATATTTCAATATTAAATTACTTACCTGCAACAAAACGAAAAGGTCCGTTTTCGTGAAAAGAATAGAAAATTATTTTAGAATTTAATGACGCTTCCTCCACCATTTTCAATCACATTATAAATCAGATGTTGCTTGATTTTATTCCATTCCAGACGAAGGATGTTCGGTTGTGAAATAAGTTAAGAACGAGTGCTGCTCGCATTCTATGTCTGTCTCTGCCTGCATCAACCTTCCCCGCTTCATTAAAGGGATACAAATATGGCCTGGATCTAAGCGAACAAACCCGAACAAATACACTCACGTTTTTGACTTTCATCAGATATAGCTACGTAAGTCTGATATTGACACAGAACGATTGACACAAAAGGATAAACGTATGGAGTAACCTGCCTGGCTGTGATGTCGCTTGCACGACCTACTTATATGCATCGATCCCCGCCATAAGAGGTCTCACCGGGCTGACCGGCACTGCAGGGTCAATCGTAACCGTAACGTCAAGTTTATAAATTGACTTTAATAACTATTAAAAAAGCGAGGAGAAAGGGTTTACCAATATTGTTGCAATCTCACCGGTCCAAATAACTTTCGGGGTCATCGAGCTGTTATACTATCAAATATGTAATTTAAATAAAGATATTACGGTATTCTTTTGTAAATATCAACAAAATAAGTAGCTTGAGGGTTTTACATTAGCCCAATTCGATAATTTATTGTCTATATTCGCCTACTAGTGTATGGGCTTTACTTTAATGTTAAATAAAATAAATACAACAAAGGGATAGCAGATTGCCCTTAAAAAATTTGGTTTGTTCGGGTTTGTTTGTGGTGATTTATGATTTATAACAGTTTTATAAAAGCTATCGATTTGCGAATTGGTTGTACCTACTAAGGTCTTCCACGATGAATTTTGCTTTTTAGGATGTAACAGCTACAATATTACGCCGTAAGAATGTTCTTAGTACCAAATTATAAATCTGTTTCGTACACTGAGCGAAACCTCGAGTTGTATAACTCAAATATGAGTTGCCCTAGACCGAAGCGTGTTGCTAATAGGGGACAGTCCAGACCAATGAATTACGGCAACCAAATCGAAGAAATTGCATCAACTCATTATTTATAAGTTATGATAACACAGAAGATGGGTTATTTTATTGGAATTGGAATAGCTCACGCCCCACCGTCTTAAATTAGTGATAGGCTGCCGTAGCTACCAGTATGTGAATTGTGATGCATTAGTAGTCGGACTCGATTAATTCATGATTCGAGCTATCAAAACTTGACATTTAAGTGGATCTAGCTTACGATGGTGGCTGGAATAACTCACTCTTTGGGCTACCAGAGTCCACATTTTGGACTACCAGTACGTAAATTGTGGACTATCGGAACTCAAAATATTCCTTTAATTTAACGCCTGCATATTGTGGACTTCAATTGCCTTTTGTTTTTTCAAGATATGACATTTTTGTTGTATATTTAAAGAAAAAATAATCAAATGAATTATCGACAGGAGAGCATACTACGGCTAAGAAACCATGCGGACGAAGTGATGACGATTGCTTATAAATAATAAGGCTCCATTCCAATAATGACAATTTGAATGCGCCTCCCTCCTGTCCCTCCATTTTACCCCAACTGACCAAAATAATTCAAAACACAAATTTTCACGCACAGAGAACAAAGATGAAAAATCTCTCAAACGGCGCAACGGCCAACAGGTGTCTATACGCGCGATCAAAGAAGAATTGACGAATAACAATGGAATGAACCGCGCCAAACCTGCACGAGCACGAATTCGAAACTTTCCGTGACCATACGATCTTGTGATTTACCCTCGATATGTGGTATTGGAGCACGTTTCCTGAATTATTCCAACTCAAAATAATTTACACATGGTAATGAGTTAAAATAATGCACGTCTGGGTTAAAACGACACTTTATAATCAATTAGTAAGTTTTCCCAACCCAGAAACTGAGTTCAGGTAACTCATAAAATAGTTACAGGATGAGGAATTGTGGTGATTGTTGATAAAAAATCTCTTTCTGGGTTGAGGCGAACCAAAAGAACCTGAGTTATTGTAGCGTTTTTAAATAATTTGTGATAATTCGTAGGCTCAGTTAGAACAACATAGAGTGGTGGGTTGAAGTAGCTCCAATTTTGTAACCCACGACATTTGTAAATGCATTTTTGTCAGTGTAGAAGTTTTCAAAATTTGAACGTCGTCGTATGATGAGCTAGGGGAGAAAAATGTAAAAAAATAATGCTAGAAAGCGTCTTACAAACCCGAACAAACCCAACTACACCAAAATTCCGCCACCCTGAAATTTTGGTCAAGTTTGATATTTAATAACTTTTTTATTTTTTATGCAATTTTCATGATTTTGACATCAGTTTGTAGATCCATTTATTGTGTTTTTTCTTAATTATTTTATAAAGTAACATTTTTCGATTAGGCTATATTATACAGGAGTAAATCAAACTGTTGTTTTTTCTCGTAATTTCAAAATACCCTGTAGGAAAATTGGGTCGATAATTTTATTTACATACTGTTCCTTGTAATCTTTGATGTATTCTAAACATTTCGTTTTTGATTCATTCCATTATCTCATTTCTGCAGCGAGCTGGAAAATTTTAAATCAAACGCTGATTTTAAGCCTATTTTGATTAAGAAAAAGAAACACTAGATATCATACAGTTAATTAACAAAAACATTACTAATATCGTGGATTTCCTTTCAGGATGGTCGTGAGACGTACAAATGAGACATATGCTTACTCAGAACGAATCTCATATCTTGGTGGTTCAGTCATGATTTGGGATTTGGGCGGGTACTTCTACCGAATCACGCACCAATCTTGTATTTGTTGAAAATGGAGCTCTAAACGCCTATTGTCACATTGAGGATATCCTCCAAGAAGTTGTTGTTTCATTTGCTCCTTTCATTGGGAACCAATTTACATTAATGCATGATAATGCTAGACCTCACGTTGCACATGTAGTGAGCGAATATCTGGATGAAGTTGAACTTCCAAGACTGGAATGGACGGCATGTAGCCCGAATCTCTATCCAATCGAACATCTTTGGGATCAACTTAAAAGAGCTGTTCGTCGTCGTCCTGTACAACGACAAACCTTGCAAGACTTACGATTGGCGCTGACCGAAGAATATCAGGCTATCCCTCAAGAAAGGATAAGTAACCTTAATCATTCGATGCCACGAAGAATGCAAGCTATCATTGCTGCGAGAGGAGGAAATCCGCGATATTAGTATTGTTTTTGTTAATTAACTGTATGATATACCTATAGTGTTTGTTTTTCTTAATAAAAATAGGCTTCAAATCAGCGTTTCATTAAAAATTTTCCAGCTCGCAGCAGAAATGAGATAATGGAATGAATCAAAAAAGAAATGTTTAGAATACATCAAAGATTACAAGAAACAGTATATAAATAAAATTATCCACCTCAATTTTCCTACAGGGTGTCTTGAAATTAAGACAAAAAAAAAACAGTTTAATTTACTCCTGTGTAATATTGCCTCGAAAAATAGGAAAAACACAATAAATGGATCTACAAACTGATAACAAAAAGATTGAAAATCGCATAGAAAATAAAAAAGTTATAAAATATCAAACTTGACCAAAATTTCAGGGTGGCGGAATTTTGTGCCGGCAAGTGTATTTACAAAAAAGAAACGTTTCTTTCTTATTCGTTAAATTATGCTGTTACAAAAGAGACAAAAGAAATGACACATCGTGAGACAACAACCGCGATAGAATCATATAATGCAATTTTTTTTAGGTAAATCCAACTTTCTCTGTGTCATACTCCAACGACATAATGAAAGCTGAAGGCTGAATAAAGTGGTTCCTATTGTGAATTTCAAACACGATGATGGTAGGTAATATTGTAAAATACTACCAGTATGAAATAAAACTACAATAATATTAATATATTTACTAATTGATGTTACATAAATAAATGCATTACTTGGGTAAATTACATATTTAAAAAAAAATTATTCTAAAGGTAATTAAATAGATTTTTTTTAAACGGCTTATTCACTAAAGGGGTTTTAGTTTAAAATAGGGATGTGCAGTACGATACCATATTTTTGTAACTGTACGATACGGTCCGACAGTGGCGTATATAGGAATTTGTTTCGGGGGGGGGGGGGGGGGGGGGGGGGGCTTACATAAAACTATAGTGGCGCTCTCGCCTTTTCGTTTTTTGATCAATATTTCGATACTTTCCTTTTTTCCTAAAAGCGGTTAATTACTAGTTTTTAGGGACCAATTACCTGAAGTTTAGGGTTGAAATTTGTTTAATTAATAAATTAATGGAAGCAAGCCAATTTGTACAAATTAATTTTTTAATCGAAAATTTTAAAACTTTTTGTAATTGATGCCCTAAAACGGGTATTATCGGGTTGGTTCGAAATATTGAACAAAAAACAAAGTGGTGAATGCGTCACTAGCTCTGACTTAATTATTAATTGAACAAAAATATACTGAGGGTTTAGCAACAAAGAACAAAACAAACATCTAGTAAAATCAAGATTTATATTAGTGTTGTGATCGCTCGAGCGAAAAACCGCTTGATTACTCGATTATTGAAATAACTGACATCGCTCGATTATTAAAAAAAACACTCGAGTTATCCATTCAGGCGAAAACCGTCGCTCGTCACTTATCTTTCGGTTGACGCCGACGGAATTGTACCGCTGTAGTGTTATCGAGTTAAAAAACTGCTCGTATATTCGAACAGCTTCTCGCTCGATAGGAAATACTCTAGTTATAAATTCAGGCGAAAAACCCAAAAATATCGCCTGTCACTTGATACCCGACCATCGTTCTACGCGCCGCTCCATCCGATTGGCGACGTTCGAGTTTGACGCTGAGCAGGTAACACGACATACGTCTTTCTTAAAGGCACACGAGAAGGGGCACATAAAAAAGTATGCCAAATCTCTTAGAGGAGTCATCGCGACATGGGTTTTGTAAAGTTTTGTTTTAACTGGCTAGCCAGCGGCGTAGTTTAGGTCTCCGATTGTAAATATTAAAAAATTAAAGGATATAATTTTTAAATTTTTATTTATTATAAACTCGAGAAAACTTCTCAAAAATAACATAATAGAAATTGTTAACGAAAAATAGCAAAACGAACAAAATGGTTAACAAAATATATAGGAAAATTCGTTGGTAATCTTATAGTATACATTTTTAAATCTAAACAGGAACTTTTTATTATTAAACTCAAGAAGACTTCTGAAAAATGGAAAATAAGAAAATGAGCAAAATAGTTAACAAAAAATAGGTATCGACAAATTTTTTGGTAACAAAAAGTAAACATTTTAAAATTTAAACAGGAACTTTTAGGTAACTATAAACATGAAGTTAAAAAAAATAATCACCTAGTTTCTTATTTTGTCAGTCGCGTAACTAAGCCTACATTTTTGAAGGGCACACAGTGGGCACCTGATAATTTAAAGTGAAAAAATTTGACAAGCCATTTTAAATATCTACTTATTTTATGCTCGTAAATTGAGAAAAATAACACTCGGTAATACTTTTTGTTTTAAAAACGCACAAGAATAAACCAGAACAATAAATACATATTTGGGTGATTTTTTGCAGTTTTTTTGTTTGGTATCGAGATACGTGGTAAAAATTCATTATTCACAAATAAATAAATTTCTGGAATTTTTTTGGTGGCTACTACAATTCTTTCGCTAAACCTGTGCCCACCCGTAGTTACGTGCCTGCTAAATACCCTACCTGATCACATGTAAAGGGCTAGGCTGCCGGTCAAGCAGTCGGTGACGTCATCGCTTGGTGAATTGGAATTTAAAGCGATGCACTCGAGCGATTCACTCGATTATTAAGATCGCTCGAGGAAGGAAGAAAAATTTATAAGAACTTCTCCTGTTATGTTTAAGTGTTCTATCTGAACCCGGGAGATTGCCCACATATTCTGGGACACCCTGCATATTAGGGAAGAAAGTGGTGTGTTGCGCAAATGTATTCGGCGATTTAACAAATTTGGTCTGTTTAAAAAACCATGCATAATAATAGGATACATATAAAACCCAGTGGCTCGTCAAACGGCTAGCAGGAATCCCACCTGCAACGCAAGAATCTCAACAGGCACAATCGAGTAACATGTCTGTATACTTCTTCTTGTTGGTTCCGTTATACTCGCCAGTCTGCTAGAACCATCGCGTATCGCCATCGCGTTCTTATTTTAAACATTTGTTACTGAAAGTTGCCTTAAAATCAGTGCAAAGTGACATTCGAAAGAGGACATTTGGTAGTTTGAACTAATTGTTGGAAGATTTCCTAAAAATATGGGAAAAATCAACCGTTTCTTCTGCGAAAAGACGTCGCTACGATTGACCTGATGTCCGGTCTGAAGAACGAAGTGACCTAAATAACTATAGTGATGAACCTATACACTTGAAAAGTTTTATCTCGTGGCTATTGCATTAGTTTTTTTTTTGGTGTAATTAGTTTATTAATTTGTTTTATAATTAATGAGAAACAGTTATTTTAATGCGGTTCTCGTGTCCGGTTTTTAAGTGTTAAGAAAAGGATTATTTTAGAGATTTTTCTTAAGGATTTGGTGTTCTTGCGCATAAAGGAATATCGCCGGTTGATTATGCCTAGGCAATTGTAGTGTTTCTATATGTGATTTAATTACTAACAATAAAAATCGAAGGTGCTCTATTTTAGATGAGCGGTACACATTGACTTCTTCGAAAATGGGTGCAGTTAAAAGACGTTGGACAGTGGTGACATTTGTTGGATTATTAGCTTTCCTTGTGTTGACGGAAGGTAAGTTTATATGTTTTTAACTTTACATTTAAGCCGCACATACACCATTTCCCGCATTTGGGTAACTACCAAACATTTACTTGTCCAATGTCATCTCTAATACATAAAAACTTCTTCTCAGCAAGATTTTTTGAATTTATTAAGCAGGACTCTGGAGTGTATTATAGAAATGGAAACTACACTGAGAAAAATGCATTTACCAATGTCGTGGGTTACAAAATTGGAGCTACCTCAACCCACCTCTCTATGTCATTCTAACTGAGCCTACGAATTATCACAAATTAAAAACACTACAGTAATTCAGGTTCTTTTGGTTCGCCTCAACCCAGAAAGAGATTTTTTATCAACATTTTAAACATATTTGGGATCACCACAATTCCCCATCTTGTAACTATTTTATGAGTTACCTGAACTCAGTTTCTGGGTTGGAAAAACATACTAATTGATTATAAAGTACCGTTTTAACCAGGACGTGCATTATTTTAACTCATTACCATATGTAAATTATCTTGAGTTGGAATAACTCAGGAAACGTGCTCCAAAAGCCCATATCGAGGGTAAATCGCAAGATCGTAAGGTCACGGAAAGTTCCGAATTCGTGCTCGTGCAGGTTTGGAGCGGTTCGTTCCATTGTTATTCGTCAATTCTCCTTCGATCGTGCGTATAGACACCTGTTGGCCGTTGCGCCGTTTGCGGGATTTTTCATCTTTGTTCTCTGTGCGTGAAAATTTGTGTTTTGCATAATTTTGGTCAGTTGGCGTAAAATGGAGGGACAGGAGGGAGATGCATACAAATTGTTATCATTGGAATGGAGCCTTATTATTTATAAGCAATCGTCATCACTTCGTCCGCATGGTTTCTTAGCCGTAGTATGCTCTCCTGTCTATAATTCATTTTATTATTTTTTTTAAATATACCACAAAAATATCATATATTGAAAAAACAAAAGGCAATTGAAGTCCGCAATATGCAGGCGTTAAATCAAAGGAATATTTTGAGTTCCGATAGTCCACAATTTACGTACTGGAAGTCCAAAATTTGGACTCTGGTAGCCCAAAGAGTGAGTTATTCCAGCCACCATCGTAAGCTAGAACAACTTAAATGTCAAGTTTTGATAGCTCGAATCATAAATTAATCTAGCCCGACTAGTAACTCATCACAATTGACATACTGGTAGTTACGGTAGCCTATCACTAATTTAAGATGGTGGGGTTTGTTCGATTTGGTTGCCGTTATTCAGAGGTCTGGGCTGCCCCCTATTAGTAACACGCTTCGGTCTAGGGCAACTCATATTTGAGTTCTATCAACTCGAGATTTCGCTCAGTGTAATGTAAAAAACTCATACGTCCTTATCCTATGTTCATGTGTTTTCAAGTTATACCGGGCATGGGCGTAGCTACGGTGGGGCAGGTGGGGCGCTTGCCCCCCGCTCGATCTGGCTCATAATATAAAAATTTAAATGTACAAGTATAAAATTTAAAATAAAATACCTAATTCAAACATTATAACTTTTCATATTTTCCGTTAGAGATTCATCAATGTGTAATATCTCTGAAACAGTGTTTTTCTGAAAAAAATTAAAATTTAAATGGATTTTTTGCTGATGCGCGGAACTGTGGTGCAAACAATGGAAAAGAATATGGAACCAGGTGCCCTAGTTGATGAAGCGCGATTCTTCTACCCAGCTCTAAAGCAAGCGGTGCAGATTTTACTATCGACAGATCATTCAGAATCCTCAAACATTCTCGACTTCATCTACAAAGTGTGCTTGTTGCACTCCTGGACATCTATTCTTGACTTAGGAGAACGATTATATCGAGAGAAAGTGGTTAAATTCCTTCCTCTCTCTTTCCCTTCACGGCTTAAGAGAAATGAATAGTCGCTTCTCTCGATATGATCGTTCTCCTAGATCAAGAATATACGTCCTAGTTATTGTCTTTCTTTAAGAGCTGCGGTTAATTACAGTTTGCCAAACAGACACTATTTTATGTGAAGGTTTAGCCAAATATACTAAGTTAAATGATTAGAAAAAGATACGAGAAAATTGGGTGAAAAAATATAATGTAATAATGTTAATACAGTGAAACCTCTCTTAGGCGGACACCTACGGGGCCGTCTAAATGTGTCCGCCTAATAGAGGTGTCCGCCCATGGAAAATTTGTTATTAGGTAATATGTAAATGCAAATAAACATAACATAACAAAAATACACTAGTTTTAGTTAGGATGCAGTACTAAAAAAATCTAATAACGTAGTTTGACGTGTTTGCGTTTTATACTTGCAATCTAGAAAATGTAATTCCAAGTCTGATAACAATAATTCCATTGCTGTAGAGTCACCTCTATTCTTTGCATACTCTTATAATTCCTTTACCATACTAATGGATTGTTAATAATTGGTGACATTTGTTTGATAACTGCATTCAACTTCTTCATCAGAGTCGTCAGATAGTGATGTGGTTTCAGTTTGGACTACATAATCGGTAGGAATGGGGTCACTATCATCTTCTAATAGCACAATGCTATCAATGTTAATGAACTCGCCCAAAATCATTGTTATCAAATTACAAACTTCCACAACATCAATATTCTCTTTCAGACTCAAAACGCGACATTTTTGTGCCATTGTTTACGATTATAACCTTACAACTCACAAATAAACGGCGGACCCCAGCCCTGTCGGGGAATCACACATACTTTCATTCGGCGAAGTCCTTTCGAGCTGCCACGCATACGCGATTGGTTGTCGGTCTGTCTTCAGAGAGTTTTTGCACCGTATTTATTCGTCTCCCACATACTTAAAAATTTTTTTTGTCCGTTTAAAGGAGGCTTTTCGCACTCTTTGTATGAAAACAGGCTCTCCGCGTCCGCCCAAAGGAGAGTCCGCCCAAGGGAGGTTGATTTTCATGGAATTTCATATACCTAGTTCCGGACTATGAAAAAATGTCCGCTTAATAGGGATGTCGGCTTATTAGAGGTGTCCGTTAGGAGAGGTTTCACTGTAATAACAATTTCAAATATGAACAATTTTCAAATTTTTGTCACCGACATTCCCGAAACTTGCTTGATACCTCAATCAACATGTCAGACAATCTAAATATCAATAAATCAAGAGCACTTATCAGTGATCTCCATTAAGGTAGGAAGGTGTGCAAACTATCAGAAAACTATTGGATAGAATTTGTCAAAATTTTAAATTTAGCTTCGAAATATGGTACTACATGACTATATTATCTTGAATTTTTCAAAAAATAATCTTATTTTTTTCAAAACGGCAACTAACGTTTAAATTGAAAAACTATCAATAATCTCAATTAATTTCATAGTTTACTTCCAATACAAAAAAATGTCACATCGAGGTTTTCGTTGCCAAATCGCAACTATCTAAGCGATTTGACAACGCTTCGGGTGATCAAATGCAGAAGAATAAAGAAAACGTCTCCTACTCCGTCGATACAGCCGGCCAGCGCGCTGGCTCTTCGTGTCTAGGAATGGCGATGTTGTCTCATTGTTCAACAACAATGACTTATGCTGTTCCGCGGCGAAATCCCAAATCGGACCACGCGGTCCACTGATAAATACTCTTAACTAAAAAACTTTAATATTAACGGCTAAAACTTCACGAAAATAAATAATTATCAGCTGATATATCGTTTCTTTCTAACCTGCCAAGAAGCGGCTTTTTTAATTGAATTGCTGCGCAACTTAGATGGCTCTGAGTGCTCTTTAGGATCCTCATGCATTATTTCTAATAAGACCAATTAGTGCATCCTGCAAGGCATTTTTTAGTGTTTTTTTAGTGTCTTTAGTGAATTTTGCTGCGTATCCATGTCTTTTTAGGTATCAGTCATCACTGGTATCAGTTCAGTAGTTTTTAAATTAGGTACTAAGTAATTAAAAAAATTCTGGATTCATTTGATGTTTCCTGGGTATCCATATAAAAGGCCTGCGTATCCAAATGGATACTCAAAAGTACGTTAAAAGATGTGTTGACTTTTACTTTAAACTTCATTTTTGGACCAGACCCATAAACAAAAGTCTAGTGGTGTGAGGCCCGGAAACCTTTCGTCCAAATGTTGCATGGCCTGATGATCGAAATGTGCAGGAGCTCCATCCTGCTGATAATACAGTTGCGTTATGATGTTCACAGGAGCATCCTCCACTAGCAGATCTTGCAATTCATTTGGTGAAAAAATTAAGTGATGCTGTTTTCCAAAACCGTTAAATCTTTAGTACACGCACACTGCTCCCTCCCCCTCCTCTCAATTTTTTTTTATAATTATTGTTAAAATATCTCTGGGTGATAAGCAGCCTTTCAGAGTCAGTTGTTCCAATATTTTTAGCAAAAAATGTTACTTTAATGAATCCCTGTATACCTACAAATACCTTTAAAATAGGTACGATTGTAATTTGGTTAAATTGGTCACATAACTGAAACTGATCCGAAAACTGGGGCATCAAGGCCTTTGTAATAAGACGTGGGAAGTTATTTTAATAGTACATATTTCAGTTATAATAAGTTTCGTAGCATGTAGCAAGTAATATGTTATAATTTAAACAAACATGCAATTTTTAAAAGACTTTTCTATAGCAAAATATCGAAGGAAGATTGAGAGAATAATTTTTTCTTGCTATTTTTATTCGGTTGGACAGTGGTACGGTATACATATGAAGAGGGGAAAGAATCATCATGCGGCATTACTTGCAATGTTGTGATTCAAATAGGGATTGAATCAAAGGTATTGTAAACTACAGATACCATAATCCATTTATAAAACTCTTGGAAAGCGAGGCTGTGAATGTGTGAAATGTTATTGAAATGGGTGGAAGAGAGAACTACATGTTTGTTGGCGGAATGGCAACAATGTTGAAGTCTGGTTAAATCAGATGGTTAAATATTTAAACATAACCATACTTACCGATGAAAAGATAAATCCTTATTTAAATGATCCACTCTTTTACAAACTACACTTGAATGCACCATGATTTTTTATAATAGAGACGATTTTTCACCAATAATTACAAGAAAAAAACACAAATCAACCAAAATTGGATTAGTTCAAGATTTGTTTGATACTTTTAAGTTTAATAATATTTTTTTAAAGAATCTCTCATCGCCTTTTCACAGGTTATAGTGAAACTATTGGGAAATAAATTTATTTTAAGATTTGAATGCGGATTAATCTTAAACGAGTTGTCAAATTAACAAATTCTTAATTGGGATTTTACAAGATACCTTTGCGATAAATATGTCAATCTGGCTACGCTGCAATAATGACCGAAATAGGTGAGAAAGAGTGTTTGTATTCGTTGTGTAGGCTAGAAATGTACATTTTTCTATTTGTAGTTTGTAATATCTTTGGATTGTATGGATCAAATACGATAAAACCACGTCAGTCAATGGACGTGAATGGACGTAATTAACATTATGAAGGCAGTAGATATAAAAAATATCCTTGTCGCACTATAACTACTTGTTTCCATCACTGGCTATTATAGGTTATTCAAACAAAATACAATTTTTTATAATTAAATATACAATATTTAAAGCTACTTACAGAAACGAATATAATATAGTTATAAGGCATGTTGATTCTTTCCTCCTCCCAACTGTATCCATAATTAATTTTGATATACAGGGTATCCGGAAAAATGTAGGAAATCTCCCGGTAATGAAAAAAACAAGTGAAAAGGATACTACGTACATGTTCATATAAACTTTTTTCGTATAGGTCTCCTCTTCGGAGATGTGGGCTCCCAAAGAGCTCCAATGAAATCAAGTTTTTTACACATAATTATTGAACCACCAGTTATATCTATATATATCCAAGAAAGTTTTGTGAATTACTCACAGCTTCAGGGACGGTCTAGCTGTGGCACTCATGGCCCCAGTTTTTTAAACTCCCGGTATGATAAGAACTTTGGACAACGTGTTCTACATCTATTTGGCGTATCTCGGTAGGAGACACATCTTTGTTCCTATCAAATGTTCAACCTCAAAATTCCGCTTTTTCATATTTAACCCATGAGAAGTTAGGGGACTCGGTGTCAATAAAATGACGTTTCCTCGAAAACGGTTAGGATTAGTGACGTGAATGAAGAGTACTTAATTTTTAGTCAATAGTTAAAGGTATGTAAAAACCGTTGTTCAAAGTTCTTATCATACAGGGCGTTAAAAAAAGAAACCATGTGTGTCGCAGCTGCGAATAATTCACTTTCTTGGATAGTAATTTGAAGGCTTTTACCTGGTATACAATATATTAAAAAAACATTTAAATATATCTGATGGTTTAATAATTATGTGTAAAAAACCTGATTCCATTGGAGCTCTTTGGGAGCCCATTTCTCCGAAAAAAGTTATGGACTTGTAGTACTCTCTTCACTTCTTTTCTCCATATCCGGGAGACTTTCCACATAGTGCCATAGAAACTATTGGCTAGTGTTTGCTGAATTACCTGAACTATGAGAGTTTCGTGGTTTTGCCATCACATTTAATTGAATAGCTTACGATGGGCACACCCAAATGTATTTAAACTCGGCACAGATTTACCATATCGGCCTCTTCCAGGGGTTATAACTCAGTTTTTATATAAAATCTACAGGGAAGCCAATATTCAGCAACCTCAAAAATTGCATGGGAACGAACAAACCCGGTATACTATCAATTAAAGGGTCGATCATTGGGTTGGTTCGAAGATGAAGTACTTTGTCTCGTTGTGTATTCATAAAAATGTGAAAAATAAATAGTTAACAGCAATTTTTTGCAACAGCTTTGCAATAATGCTGTACTAAAAACACTAATAGAAAATGGAATTTCTATATGTTTTGAAGAAAGTATGAAGCAAGAAGCGAACATTTCTTCAACGTAAAATACCATCTGGCAATCGAAGAGTTGAGAGTACCATGAGAGAGTACCATGTATTCAATTTGAAACTGAAACTTGCGGCTATAAAACATAAATAATTGACCATACTTGTTCTGTTCGATTGGATGGAATTACTAAAATCAATTTTATCGCGCATTAAAGTGTCATTATACTCTAAGGTAAGATAGAAATCTTGTGGTGGACATACCATGTTATGCAATCACACCATCAGGGTGGTGCGGTGAGATTTAAGCAGGAAATGTTATTTTAAGATCTTATTCAATTATCGTTTTTTCTTCGCAAACTCATTAGAATATCATCATAAAAATACATGTTCTTATATACAATCCATTATAGTGCAACGAAGTCTCACATCTCTGTACGAAGAAATGCTACATAGAACAGTTATAGCAATATACAGGGTGGTAGGTAATGCATCATAGAATAACCACAGATTCTTCACATGAAAAGTTGGAGCTGAATACCTTGTTAAAATATGTTGGCCGTTAATGAGATACAGTTTAATTTCTAAATTAATTCTCTTTCGTAGCTCGAGCTGTTGTTGAGATATACAGGGTGCTTTCTAACCTCTCTGAAAAAATGACGGAGGTGAATTCTGACCTTATTTTAAGACGAAAATGTGGCATAAAAGTTTTTCGTATGCCGCTTCGTTTTAAAAATTTTGAATAATGAACTCATATGAACAAAAGTCAAATAATTTGTGGCAAATGTCCTCCATGAGCCAGCAAACACCCATGTACACGACCGACGTGCTAAATTGTCTCATACGTGTTGAAAAATTTCGGGACTGGCTCGAATCGTATTAAAACCATCAATAATACGCAGTCGAAAGTCTTCTTCAGTTCAATTAAAAACGATATTGTTTGAAAGATGTTAAACAAGAGACAAATGTCAATGGAGAAAACAAATGTGGCTGCCATGGAATGAAGCAAAGCCTACTCGTATAATTTGATGATAAAAATACGAAAATAACTAAAAAATTAAGGTACTCTTTTACCCAGATCCCCGCAAATGAATTAATTGTAAAATTTAAAATTGACCCAAAGTAAAGTGCTCTAATCCTTTATGTTTAACAAATATCATTAGAATATTGTTTGGCATTAATTACTATAATGAAAAATACAATATTTGTTTTAACGTTTTGTATTTTGAAAACGAAGCCACATGCGAAAAACTTTTATACCACATTTTCTTCTTAAAATAAGGTGAGGATTCGCCTCCTTCATTTTTTCAGAGAGATTAGGAAACATTCTGTATCCATGAAAATTTGTAATTGGGGGTTTTGAGGGTGAGTAACATGAATCTATTCCTGTTTTTCAAATAACTTGTGCAGGTAGCTACTACGGCCTTAAGAAACGCAATATCTTGCGTAGCGTTTTTCTAATTTGAGTCAGAAACCAAGAGTACTGCACGAATCCCCTTAAATGTTCAATACTACTTTCAATGAACACACAAATTCAGATACCTGATGCATTGTATTAGTTATTTCTTACTGCTATAAAAATATTGTGGTTCTGGGAAACAGGTTTAGCATACAATACTTATGCAGCTTTCTATCCATCTCGTCGTTTTTTACTCATTTACATACTTACTACGGGGCTTGATACATGCATTTTGCGTAGCAATACAGTATTATATTGGACAGTTCCTGCAAACACTTTCACCGACTCTTTCAACTTTGAACGCATGTCATGAAACAGGATTTTTTGGTTTAGCGAAAGGAGTTTTCACTTCGAAATTAAAAGTAAAAATTTCAGGGCCATGCTGAAAGTGTTTAAAAAATTCACCCAATTGCTGTTAATTTATTACTTCCTTTACGTCCTGAACATACAGCTCGACAAGCGAGTCTATAGCTACGACGTATCGGTAAGGGGAAAGCAATATCTTTTAAAACATGGCCGAGTCATGGGCGTGCTATTATTATCTTAATAAAGTAATAATATATATTTTTTCATGGCATGAATATATTTGTATCAGTAGTGCAATATATTAGACCTTTCCATTAATATGTTTCGCTTATTTTGACATTTTCGCCAATAAAATCCATTTGATTTCAACATGCACCTCAAAGTTTCACGGGAAAACGGAAAGTTCATGTCACTTCTCAGCTGTTGTAGCAACTTCTTTAAGGTTGGAACCACTTTTAGTTCCAAATAAAACTTTTGTATCGTTCTCCTAACAATGCCGAAGTCGAAGCCTTCGATTTTTTCGACAGCAGAGAGACGGGCCCTTTTTTTGACAGGAGATGACAACAATTGATTCGGGTTATTTTCTTTCCTTTCAGTATCTTCTTTGTGAAGGTTTTTTTACTGCACCCATGCTTACTCTCGTATACATTGCGAAACTTTATAGCTTTCGCTTATAAATGTATTAATTTGTAATTCCTCTTCACACACCCTGTACACATTGACAATAACTTCACAGATGAAGTGTTTTACCAGGGTATATTCATTCATTATCACAGTTTTAAGACAAACCCTATCACTACGCAACTGGACGAATCATATTGGACATCGCCGAACAGCAACGCCGGCACAATGGGCGTGTCACCAGACGCGTGTCGTCATCCTCTGTCTGGGATATAACCTATCAAATTAGATCTAGCCACCGGTTACCCATGGTTACCGTTGATATTGATCCATGTTGTCCTATTTTTAGATTGGAAGTTCTTTAATAAAAAATATTTTATTTTACATTTAAATATTAAAATAAATAGTATGAAAAGAAAGTTTTAAGAACATTGAAACTATAATTTTCTTATATACTTATGACAATTTACTTTAAATGGGTAAATTTAATTTTAGGGTTTACTTGGTAACATGTTATTAAATTAAAATTTAATATATGTGACAACATTGTTAACCCAAGAAATTTTCTTGCCCGCATTCCCTTTGTAGCTACAGATAAAGTTGTCTACCTGTACATAGCAACGTACTCATTTTAGGTATCGTGCGCCCATAATTTTTTATTTTAATTTGTTCTTCATTGGAAAGAGACGAATATCCATAATGTAAAAGAAAATTAATATCAGACTTGTCCCTAATATTATGACTTACAGTAGGTATTGGCAACGGCTTCGGTTTCAATCCCCTCCATTTTTGTTACAAATTATTAATAAACTTTAAACTTACCTCCTTGTTTTCCGACAAAAAATTCTAATCAAACAACATAACTCAAACCAAAGAAACCACAAATAAGTCAAGTGACTTTAACACTTAACTAATTAAAAAATATTTGGAAAATAGTACGTATATCTCGTAAAAAAATCGGAAACAAGGCGAACTGCTAATGACGGAAATTAAACATCGATTTATTTCCGAAATTTCCCATCAACGATAGAAGTTAATTATGTTATATTCCGGCAGGCACAAATTTGCCGGTTAAATTAGTTGTTGTATGTTAGGTTGCATATCGTCAACAGGATATTATTGTTATTTCAATGTTATAAGGCGGAATAGGGCTGGTACTGATGCACGAGGTGGCTTTGAACTGTCGTGTGTTATATTATAATAGTAATCTTGGAGATTTCTCTACAGGGAAGATTTGGAAACAATAACTTTATTAAATCATTAAATATAAGATAATTTATTCAATATTGTAGGTTCATAAAGCATTATATTAAAGTAAACCATATAAATATAAATAGCTTTTTATTAATTAATTAATTATTTGGTTGCCAGCTAGCGATGGTCTATCGTTTTAAAATAATTTTAGTAATGCCGATTTGCAACTTCTACCTAAAACCGGTGGCAACATGGTTATTTTAAATGGAACTCCGTATCTTCTCTAAATACTACCATATACCTATCTGTTGCCGATTTTTAGTTGCTAATTAACTTTTTTTTTAACGAAAACATGACCTAATAAACATGATTTTCTCCAAACTCGAAAAAAGTTTTATGTTCAAATGATGCACACGATGCATGGTTCGTCAGTACGTGGTGTATAACAAATTCGACTATTCTAACCGGGGGGTTTGTTCGGGGGGGAGGGGGCTGGGGGGTGCGTGGGCTGGGGGGTGCGTGTGTGTGTTAATATTTCGTCAGTAAGTGAGAATAATGAGGTTATGTAGGTAAAGCAGTGGCGTAGCTAATTCTATATTGTAAGTAAATATATTTCTTTATATTATCTGAATTTGTGTAAAAAATACCTACAACGATTACCTATTCATGACTAATGTTAGAGCGAAATTATCTAAACCCCTACCTTATTACAGCGTTTCCATTTTTTAAAATCATCCTCTTCTAACTTATTTGAAACTGTAGAACTGTGCATGATTGTAAATAAATAGTGTTTTATGAATGGAATAGTTTGTCTCCCCGTTTATATTATATGTCTATGGATATACATTTGAGAAGATTCACCATTATGTCAGGGAACATGGTTATATCATATTTTAGACGAAATATTTCAAAATATTATGGGAAGTCTCTTGTGCCTACAGGGTGTCCCATTTTCGACACTTTCTGGGGGTATTAGAGTTATTATCAAAGATATAATGCAGTTTTCACTTTAGTGTCCACTTTTTAACAAAACCAATGGTTGTAGTGTCAAATTTGTCATGGCTCTCTTAGTTTTTAATTTACAGGCTGTTTTTGAAGATGAAGATGAAGAAGAAGGTAAAAACTGACCTTGTTAGAGAATTTTACATAAATTTCTGTGGCGTTATTTCGAGAAATTCAGAATTTTAATATTTACTTTTCAATTGTGTCACCGATATATGACTGGTGGCCGACCTTAATAAAACACCCTGTATGTATGCTTGCAGGGTGGATCGATAGAATAACTTTTCTAACTAAAATTTGATATAACAAAATAATAAATAATATTAACACATCCCAAAATAGAAAATAATATCTAAAATACACGAAGGTTTTAAAACATAACGACTTTTGACTTTTGAGTTAGATCCGACTACCAAAATGTATATTTTGGACCTACTGAGCACGAGCTCTAGTGTTGGGAAAAAACCGACGATTTTAATAATCGAGTACTTGATACTCGAGCGATTTTAATAATCGAGTGAATTTCTCGAGCGATTAATCACTTGAAATTTTTATGACTAAGAAGAATGTGTTGATAAAACACCAGGGGTTGTTTTTGTAAGTTATGGAAGTTTAGTCTAGAGTTTTTATTAAAGAAGAACAGTTGATTCTGATTAAAAAAAAATGATATTCTTTCATTTTATAAAAATTTACAATCGCCGCTGGCTAGCCAGTCCCAGTTAAAATAAAACCCATGTCGCGATGAATCCACTAAGGGACTTGGCATACTCTCTTCCCATAAACGTGTCAGCGTTCTGAGCATCAAACTCGAACGTAGCCAATCGGCACATTTCGGGTGGCGCGTGGCGTCATCGGTTATCAAGTGAAAGGCAACGATTTTTCGCTTGAATTCATAGCTAGAGTAGTATTGCCTATCGAACAAAAATCTGCTCGAATACACGAGCAGTTTTTCACCTCGAGCGATCGCACTACCGAGCAGCACATTTCGGTCGGCGTCAAGCGAAGCTCGGGTATCGAGTGAGAGTTAATAAGTAGCAAGCGACGATTTTCGCTTGAATTTATAACTCGGGCAGTTTTTTTAATAATCGAGCGGTGTCGGTTACTTCATTAATCGAGTACTCGAGCGGTTCTTCGCGCGAGCGATCACAACACTACTGCTATTTTTACAGATCAAAATTTATTTATTTAAAATTCTTTTTCTGTGACAAAAAAATGCACATTTGCCTAGAATTACCCATACACACAATATAAAATAGACATTCAACTGGATCTCAAGAACTTTTACCGCGATACACAGTCATAGTCATGGTCAGCAACTTGATGATAGTTCGATGGCAAGAATAAAATGCATATGTGCCAAAGAGAGCATGAACAGTCAGTATAAAATCATTAATAATTAGATTTTTTGCTGTTAAATAAAAAAAGGAATTTACTATCAATAACAGTATATGGGTTATAGGGTGTCTCCGTAATTGTTAGTGTTATCAAAAAAGTAATGTAGGTGTCATGTGCTCTTTTTGGGTCAAACTTAAAATGATAAAAATAAAATTGGAAAATTTTCGCTTCCTTAAGAGATACGGGGGAAAATCAAAAAATTGACAATTTCAAAATTACCCTAATATTTTCTTAGTTAAAAGAGATACAGAAAAATATTTTATACAGAAGTTTCTTTATAATGATTGTTGAATTATCTGCCGTTTTCAGAATACGTATACGGGGTCAGGTAAAAAAGTTATCGGACCTAACCTCACTTTTTTAAACGATACACCCTGTATATTTTAATCTAAAAATATACTACTATTTTAAACTCAAATATATAACGCACTATGTTTTTTTTTTTTTTTTTAATATCAAACACAAGCACTATAGGAAAAATCATTTAGGGCACTCCGGGAGTAGTGCGTGTGCGCAAAAAGCGATTCACGTTGGTTTCGAATCGTTGGAGGTTATATTCGTTGGGAAAAACGACCTCGGGAAGGTCATTCCATAAGGATATATGAAGTCCTCCAGATGAAAGAATTCTTAAATAATGAAGTTCGAGGAGTACTAAGCTTAACTACATATGGATGGGCGGCAGTGGTTCGTCGTGCATTTCTGATATTCGCCGCTCTGAGCGGAATTAAGAGGGCTAGGTCAGCCGAGCACTTTCCATGAAATTATCTGTAAAAGAGAGTCAAATCAGCAACCTGTCTTCGATGTTCTAGGCTGTCGAGGCTCTTCGTCAGCTCGTGGTCTCCAATCAGATGGATAGCCCTCCTTTGGATGAAATCCAGTAGCTGAAGAGTATGTTTGGGTGCAGAGCTCCAGACATGAGAGCAGTACTCTAGTGATGGTCGAATCTGGGCTTTGTATAGTGTCAAAAGTTGTTGAGGTGTGTACAACTATCTGGTTCGGAAGAGTACACCAAGTTTCAGACAAGCTATGTTGGCGATTGAAGCAACGTGGTTATGCCAAGATATATTCTCCCAGATTGACGCCCAGCAAATTACTAGATGAAGCCAGTGGGATTGCGTGTCCATCCATGACTATATCCGGTTCTGTAATGTTAACTTTTTTAGAGAAAACTGCTGCATGGGTTTTTTAGCGTTAAATTCGACTTGGTTACTGTCACCCCAAGCCAAAATTTCTTCCAGGTCTTTGTTGAGGCGTGACACTTCATGCTGTCTGCGTAGATGTGCGTCGGCAGCCGAAGTTTGGGCATTCAAAGAGAAAGATGAGATAAGTGTGCTATCATCAGCGGAACTAAATATCGGATTTTTCGTTTTCGCTAGAAGGTCGTTAATGTAGAGTAAGAAGAGAGTGGGAGACAATATGGACCCTTGAGGAACACCAGTATTGATGGTGAAGGTATCTGAGAGAAATCCGTCAATCGCCACTTGCAGAGAGCGGTCCTTAAGAAAGCTAGACAACCATGCACAAAATCGACTGGGCATACCATAAGATGTAAATTAATGTTCCTTAACTCTTAGCATTTTAGCACATTTTCATATCTTTGACCGTGTGCGTTATATTTGTGATTTTTTCGGGGATTAGGAGTTTTCAAGGTAAGCAAAACTTTTTATGAACAATAGTTTTTTTCTCTAAAATCACAGAAAAAAAGAGTTTTCCATATGGCGCCAATATTTTCAGACACGCTGTACAACTATTGAATTTCTGATATTATTATTTTCATTTTCATCAAATTCGGGCTTGTTTCACTCACAAACTTATTTAAAAATAGACTTTTAAATTAGTGTAACCTATTTTTTGTGTATACTTTCACATTCAAAACACTGCATCTAACATTCTGAGGTATGCGTATACCTACCTAGATGGAATTGATTAACTGATGGCACACCTCTGACCAAGTAACGGAGAAATAACGGTTCGAGCGAAGCGTTAACAACAATCGTTAGGATTTTTAATGTTTAGCATATGCGGGATGTTATAATTGTTCCTATAACGATAAATATAATTATTTTGATAAAATGACAATTTCGATAAAGTACTTTTAAAGGTAATAAATAACCCGAATTACCGACAGACGTGTGTTTTCGAAAAAGGAAGGAGTGTAAAGTTTTTTATTCTTTGATCGAATTTAATGTGAAATAAAAATTCTCTCTTAACTGTATTTATTAGTGGACCGCGTGGTCCGATTTGAGATTTCAGCAAATATGGGGTGAGAGGCACCGGGTTGAGGGTTTTCTTGAAAGGGTTTTCTCGAATTATCTGAGTGATCGTTCCCAACGTCCTAGGATAGAAGATAGATATCTTTTGTGATAATAAGATTGTAAAGCTTGTGCTTGGTCCCATTTTATTTTTAATATATGTAAATGCTCTGTGTAGACTTGGTGTGAGGGGGGGGGGGGGGGGGGGGGGCGTTGCATATGGTGACGATACTGTCATCGTCTTCTCTTGTAAGACTTGGGAAGGAGCGAGAGCTAAGTTGAGGTCCGGTTTTGATAAAGTTAAAAACTATCTAGACACTTTCAAACTCCATATCAATATTCAATATATACACTACATAGCATTCTCATTAACAGAAGCAAATAGACCGGATTTTAACAACATCTTGCTGGATAATATCCTTGAACCCATAACACAATGCGAAAAAATTAAATATCTTGGTGTCATAATAGACAAAAATTTAAAGTGGAACGAGCATGTGCCGTACATCACTAAAAAGATAAGGTGTTTGATTTACAAATTTTATACTTTGAGAGAATTTCTGTGCCGTAAATTTCTTATAATGATCTATAAGGCGCTGGTTGAACCACTTCTACGCAATTGTGGTGTGGGTTGGGGCATATAATATACATTTAGAACAACTTGAAAGAATTCAAAATCATATTGCTAAAATCATATTAAAAAAACCCAGAATGTATCCTACACTTTGTTATATTCTAACGAAATAAATAACCTGCAAAGTTGATATATTATAGCTGCTTGCAACTTTATACATAACGATCAAAAGTATGACTCGAGATATAGAGTGCATATGTATTTCACAAGAGGAGTTGAAAATAAACTTTTAAACACAACCCTTTGTAACAACAGTTTGGATCAACACTTTATATCATATCTGGGTCCTAAATTATACAACAAAATACCATTGCAAATACGAAATATAAAAGATGAAAAGCATTTTAAAACTCAGTTTAAAATATTCTTTTTGACTAATTTAAATATTTTTACTGACATATTGTGATAGCGGTGTTATTTAGACTGTTGCACTCCCTGCAGGTTTTGTGATTTTCGCTGCTTGCATTTATTGTTGTTACACTAGTAGTGCTTTAACTTAATTTTTTTTCTCACTAAGCATTTTATTGAGGTTTATAGAAATTAATTTAATGCGAGAAATGCTTAAGTGTGATACTTCAAAAAATGTTAAATTCTAAAAATAGGCACATATATAGGTATTTTATACCTAGCTGCCATATGTAACTGTTTAAAATTTTTATAAAACTACATGTTTATTTAATTTGTATTATGTGTAAATGACTTTGAAAATAAATAAATTTGTAATTTGAAAAATTTGAAAAAAATGAGACATCGTATCGACATTAAAAGATACGACGAGCCAGCTCGCTGGCCGGTTGTATCGAGGGAGTAGGAGACGTTTTTCTTATAATTCAGCCTTTGATGACCCGAAGCGTTGCCAAATCGCTTTAGATAGTTGCGATTTTGGATATTTTTCTGGAAACCTCGGTGTGAATTTTTTTGTAATAAGACTAAGCTATGAAATTAATTGAGATTATTGATAGGATGCAATACTTTCAAAAATGACTGTACAACCATTTTTCAATTTTTCGAAAAATTCAAGATAATATTGTTAGGTAGTACCATATTTCGAAGTTAAATTTAAAATTTTGACAAATTCTATCCAATAGTTTTCTTGTAGTTTGTCACAACTTCTTACCTCAATGGAGGTCACTGATAAAGTAATGCATTATACTGGGTTGTCCATTTTTGACACTTTTGCTGGGTATTTCGGTTATTATTGTAACTGAGGCACATGTCATGAGATATTTGGGTATTTGGGATTAACTAAAAATGACAGAAGTAGAACTTAAAAATATTCAACTTAAAAATATTCGCTGGTTTAAATGATACGAGGGTAAATTGGAAAATTGTCTATTTTAGACTTCTTCTTTTTTTCTTTGAATAATAAAACATTGCTGTGCTATATATTTATAAAGAGAAATACAAATATATTTTTTGGCTAAAAATATACGGTTTCCCATTTAAAATAAAAAATTAGATCCGATACCTTTTTGACTTGTCCTATTCTACCTAGCACACTATGAAACTTTTCTATGAAACATTTTCTTGTATTACACTAGACAAGAAATTTTAGGTTATTGGTTGTATATTGTATCAAAATGCATTTTTCTTGTTAATTTTGGGATGCTGAATACAAAAATTATAATGAAATTAAGAACTTAGTTGCCGTTTTCAAAAAAAAGTTTTTTATTTTATTTTTAACAAAATAATAAAAACTAGATAATTTTACACTTTTAGAGTCAGTAAATGCGCTGTCGTTTGGATATTCTTTGTGAATAGTTTCTGGAACATATCTAACAAGAGTCCAACAGTAGTCGGCAAGCATGGAAGCATTCCAATTTCCCTGGCACCTGTTCTCCATTGTTGATATATCCTGAGGGAAGCGCTCGCCGTGATCATCACTTACAGCTCCGCAGTTGTCAGGGAAAAGTTCAGTTGTGTGTGTAGGTGTAGGAAATGGATCTTTAGAGACATATTGCAACCCATTTGTTGATACGACGACAGCATATTTTCAACAAGAGTAACGTAAATTGTCATCTTTTTTATTTCCCAAGAAATTAGCAACCACGAGACGAAAGTCATTCCAAGGATTTTGTTCAATATTTCGAATATGTGGCCTTATACCTTCTTTAATTTTTGCTTCACTTAGCCTCGGAAAATGCTGGTCCATGTCTATTCAGTGCCTTAACAAAGTTTTTCATTAGGCCCAATTTGATATGCAGAGGTGGTAACAAAATCTTTTTGTAGTCTACCAATGGCATATGTTCTACATTCTTCTGCCATGGATCTAATGATTGTCGAACGGCCCAGTCAGCCCGGTGAGACCGCTTATGGCGGGGATCGAAGCATATAAGTAGGCCGTGCAAGGGACGTCACAGCCAGGCAGGTTACTCCATACGTTTATCGTTTTGTGTCTATCGTTCTGTGTCAATATCAGACTCGAGTTTGTTCGATTTGACCTAGGCCATATTTATCTCCATTTAATGAATCGGAGAAGGCTGATGCAGACAGAGACAGACATAGAATGCGAGCAGCACAAGTTCTTAAATTATTTTACAACCGAACATCCTTCGTCTGGAATGGAATATAAATCAAGTAACATATGATTTATAATGTGATTGAAAATGGTGGAGGAAAGTCATTAAATTCTAAAATAATTTTTAATTTTCTATTCTTTTCACGAAAGCGCGACCTTTTCGTTTTGTTGCTGGTAAGTAATTTACGATTGAAATATTTTTTTATTAATTTTTATTCGTTATTGTTATTTTACATTATAAAATTGTCCCATTATGTCCCAAACTTCTCACGCAAACTATCAACAAACACATTTTTAAAGAATTTTACTTAAATTTTACAATCTAAAAGTCAAAAGCTACAACATAATATTTACAGCTATATAAGTTATATTAACCCGTAGTCAGAATTTTGATAAGTCCGGTAATATATTATTATAATAATTCTTTCCTTTCATAGTTTAATTGAGAATCCCATAATGACTGAACATTAAAGAGGACCTCGATCACTAATGTTGCCAGGAGTATGCTACGAAACAAACAAATTAGAAGCCAATAATCATAATGATGGTGTATATATTTACTTGGTTAGTAGCTGTACATATATTATTGTATTTACCTTGATTTGTTTGAAGTTTAAGATGGTAAAATATTTTATGTAAATTTTGATTTATTTCCTATTTTTTAATAAAACTAATTACAACCTTCAATCTCTGAATTCTGTATTTCTAGTATTGTTACTAGTTCAATAATAATATAAAAGTATGTAAGGACAATTTTAAAGCGATATTTACAGCTGAAAACCTATGTCAAAATCCTAATATTTGATTTTCTCTACTTAGTAAATCAAATGAAAGGGTTTTGATGTTTTCTTTGCTTGAATGTCACTTTAAAATATTGACAGTAATACAAATTTGGACAAAAGTGACATTTGAAAAGCACGTGCGCGCCAGGCATAATGGATGTCGCCGTATCATCGCCTGCTTCGAATATTTAACACGGCAGTTTGTCTTCTTCCTGGTTATAAGTATTCGTTGGGGCCAGTATTGGGTATTGTAATGAAGTGACCTTGTCCGACTGTCTCATTCACATAAAAAACAACAAAACTTGGTGTAGCCTAGCTGCGACCGAAGTAACAGTGCAACAACCTTTAAGTCGCGACACATCTGCCATTGGTGCTCATCATATTTTATGGATGTCAATAGGATCTTCATATTGTCGTATGATTCTTTCATGTGAACTGCATATCCGAAAGGAATAGACGGAAGAATATTGCCAATATGCAATATTACTGACTTTAAACTCATTGTTGAACTATCTATAAACAATCTCCATTCCATTGGTTTATAGTTTATATTTAAAGCCGCCAATAAACCGCCAATGTTATTGCAGAAACCCGAATATTTTTAATTTCTCTCAAATACATCTCATGACATGTATATCAATATTTTGATGACAACCGAGACACCCAGCAAAAGTGTAAAAAATGGATAACCCTGTATAGTGGCAGTTGGCTATAATATATGGAAATCCTTTTAATATTGAAATATTAAAAAAACTTTTTACGACGATTGTCCCTGCATGATTGATAACCTGAGAAATTATTTTGACATTTGTCACGTGACTACTCGTTTGGCTGCAAAATGGGAAAATATATTTTGTCATGGAAAACTGGTATTAGATGACGAGATATCGACGAAAAATTATTTGAAGAAAGTGTTCAGATCCTTTAGAGTCCAGCATTGAAGACTGGTTGGTGATTGAACTCTCTATTACATATTATATTTCCATGGTAAATGTCCGACTGACATTGCACTCTTAACTCCACCTGGAGCGACGAACCACTGCCGCCCATCCGTATGTGGTTAAGCTTAGTACTCCTGGAATTTCATTATTTAAGAATTCCTTCTTATGGAAATACCTTCCTGAGGTTGTTTTTCCCAACGAATATAACCTCCAACGATTCAAACCCAACTTGAAGCGCTTTATTCGCACATGGACCACTCCTAGAGAGAATCGTATAGTAAGATACAAGTTTCATAAGACATTATCTTAGAGCACGCGTTTAATTCAGAAAACGACCCGCGAAGCAAGTGCTCTAATTGTCTTATGAACCGTATATTTTACTATATAATACTTTTTCTATTTGGGTCTTTAAAGTCTTAAAAACTTAAAAAAATATAGTAGATTTTTTCCATTTCAATTAATATTTTCTTTTTGGGTTGGAAATACTTTTACAATTTAATAAAATGTTACAAGTATCAAATATACCATGATAGAAACAGTTGAACACAACAAAGCTTCTTCCCATCCGTCATAATTAAAAATAAATATATTATTAAAGTTAATAAAAATGAGTCGTGAAGAAAGTTGTATTCCGTCAGAAATACGAGAAATTGCAGAAAATAATCTAGAAAAACTTTTAAAAAGAATATGCAAAACTTTGGAGATATGGTGCGAGCAGAAAAAAAATCAAAATATTGAACAAAATAATAAATAATACTATTGAACAAAATATTGTGTCGACACAGAATCAGACAGGAATAACAATTAAGGCCCAGAAATGTCTACATATAACTATAAATATGTATATATAAAGTAATATGTATAATACTATATTGAATTAAAAATAAAAATAGTACTTTATTGAATAAAACTTTATAAATAGAGCATAAACTGGAAGATATTTCTATTATTTTTAGGTTATGTTGTTTTATAGTTCTGACTAAAAATTAGTTGACGGACACTGTCAGCATGTTACATATTTCCGGGTATAGGTATTTCAGATAAATATCTAGTAAAAATGATCTATTTGCAAGGTTAAAGGTTAATATTTTAAAGTTTTCTATAAAAAATTTTTGTCGAATTCATAATGCCTAGAAAACTAATTTCAACGAAATCGAAGTAAGCCTAAAATTCGAACCTTACTTGCTGCCAACATGAAAAAATTAAAATTTCAGTTTCATAAAGTGGCAGGTTATTCAATTTTTTTGAATTTCATAATGTAGCCATTATGAAACCCAAATAGAAAAAGGATTATTCCTATTCAGTGTTAGTATTTGATCATAAGAAAATATTTCATGCGGATTTTCTCAGAAATTGCCGATAATCTTCAATACATTTGTTATGAGAATTAAGAACATGAATTTCCATCCTATTTCTTATAATAAATAATAAAATTAATTTACATAAAAGCTATAGAATCATTAGGTACATTTTAAATAACAATAAAACAATGACGTTAAACAATATCCGGCCATAACAAAGTAAATCCAAAAACAATAAGCTAATTAAGTCGAAGCACGGAAAAACCATACACCATACAGTTATTATAAAGCTAAGAGCGATCACAGTCATAACGCAAATTACTTTATAAATTGGCAGAAGTTTCGTAATGTTTTGTTAATTTTATCGAAACATTTTATTTTTAAATAATAATAAGACGTTAAGAAACACTAATGTTGATAAAGATGTAAATGCAAAATATACAGTGTGGCCGTTTAAGTGTGCAACATATGGGAAAGTTTTTTATTACCGATTTCTCAGAAAATTTTATTCTTGATAAAAGTTGGTGCATGTTCGATAATCGTATTTGGTGCACTTGGAATGGTTGCAAGTCAAATGACGTACAGGGTACGACAAAAAATATAAAACGTGTACAAGAATAAAGTACCCCTATTTCAGAAAATTCAGCGAAATATTATTAAGAAAAGGTGTTTAGAATTAAAAGTTATGCATAGGTTTGAAAACGTGGCCTCATAAAATAAAAAACAAAAAATTTTTAAAAATATTAATTATTTCCCAAAAAAAATTTTTTTTTATTATCACCCTAAAAACCTTGATAAATTAAACAAAATCAAATCAATTTCACACATCTTTGTTCAAATTCAAGCATATTTGTAAAATGAACTTAGCCTTTTAATTTATTAAGGAATCACAAACTTCATGTTTGTTGCAAGGACATTAAACACAACTTTAAAATACCGTAAAAATTATTTTTAAGAAGATAAAACATTAGTAATGATAATTTTCAAATTAAAAACTCCCATTTAAAGTGCAAAATTTTTATTTTAAATGTTTATTAGAAAATTGTACAAAATCGACAAACATGAAATTCTACTAAAATAATGGCGTTGTGTGGCATTATTAACAAATTATCAACGCGTCTCCGTATGTCCACCTTCACGTTCAATTCATTTAATTGTCCGATCATAAAATTCACTAAGCGTGGATCGCAAAACACTTGCTGGAATATTTCTGCAATAAAATCGTATCGACATTTCAAGCTCCCCAACATTATTAAAGGGTCGATCCTTATACACTTTTTGCTTTAAATATCCCCATAAAAAAAATCTAGTGGAGTGAGATCTGGCGAACGAGGAGGCCACCGTGGATCGGTATTTCGTCCTAACCATTTATCACCAAATTCTCCATTTAACCACTCAGAAACAATTCTAGCAGAATGAGCCGGACAACCATCATGTACAAACCATAATTTACGTCGTTCTTGTATACTCATATTATCCAAAAAATCTGTTAGTTCGTTTTCCAAAAAATGTAAATAGGTAGCACCAGTTAGGTTTTGGCGAAAAAAGAACGGCCCTATTAATTTGTCGTTAATAATACCGCACCAAACGTTTGTTTTTTGGTAATACTGGTTTTTGTTGTTAATGACAAAATTTGGATTTTCGTCCGACCACCACCTACAATTTTGGGAAGAAACAACGCCATTTGTAGTGAACGTGGATTCATCCCCAAAAAGTATGTGTCTATGGAAATCACGTTGATTTTCTATTTCTCCTTGAATCCACATGCAGAAATCATACCGCAAGTCATAGTCTCGTCTTTGAAACGTGCAAATAAACATTGGCTTATAGGCGTGATTTTTATGTTTTTTAAGAATCTCCTTAATAGAGGTTTTTTTATACCCGTATAAGCATGCACTTCTTGGGTGGATCTTCTAGGGTTTTCAACAACTGCTTGAAGTACTTCTAATTGATTTTCTTCAGTACATACAGTTTTGGTACGTTCATTTTTATATTTATACTCTAAAGACCCTGGCTGTTTAAAATTATTTAAAATTCTGCTTATGGTTGAATAATGGACTTGTTTATCTGGATGTCGTTCATTGAATATAACTCCTGCTTCACGCACTGTTTTATAGTTATCTCCACATATTAGCAATAATTCTGCCTTTTCGGCTAACGTTAACTGTACTGGAGGAGGCATTTGAGATCAGCTAATAACAATAATTATTTAAGAATGAATAATGCCACCAAACGGTCATAATGTTTACTTTTTAACCCTTATTTGTTTTTTTCCATAGGTATCTGCGACTATTTTAGTAGAATTTCATGTTTGTCGATTATTTTGTACAATTTTCTAATAAACATTTAAAATAAAAATTTTTGCACTTTAAATGGGAGTTTTTAATTTGAAAATTATCATTACTAATGTTTTATCTTGTTAAAAATAATTTTTACGGTATTTTAAAGTTGTGTTTAATGTTCTTGCAACAAACATGAAGTTTGTGATTCCTTAATAAATTAAAAAGCTAAGTTCATTTTACAAATATGCTTGAATTTGAACAAAGATGTGTGAAATTAATTTGATTTTGTTTAATTTATCAAGGTTTTTAGGGTGATAATAAAAAAAATTTTTTTTTGGGAAATAATAAATATTTTTAAAATTTTTTTGTTTTTTATTTTTCAAACCTATGCATAACTTTTAATTCTAAACACCTTTTCTTAATAACATTTCGCTGAATTTTCTGAAATAGGGGTACTTTATTCTTGTACAAGTTTTATATTTTTTGTCGTACCCTGTACGTCATTTGACTTGCAACCATTCCAAGTGCACCAAATACGATTATCGAATATGCACCAACTTTTATCAAGAATAAAATTTTCTGAGAAATCGGTATTAAAAAACTTTCCCATATGTTGCACACTTAAACGGCCACACTGTATAGATATAGAAAAATAACCGAATTTGCTGCTCCCATATAAAGCAGGAACAAAACCGCTAATTATATCGACAGATTGTTAAATACACTTCTCGTCAAAATTAGCGAATAATGTAAAATGTAACAAAAGTTCGTTGTTCAATATTTTTGGAAATACTCAATCGATTTTGAAGATCTTTTTTAAAAATTGTAGACTAATATTGCGGAAATCTTACAGACATTCTAATGTTCTTTTATAAAACATTTGTGCAGCTATACAGGGTGTTTTTTGTAACAATGATTTTTTCCCAGATATTCAGAACACCCTGTAGAGTGAACTGGTGATCGCTGCAAATCCCGGAAGAGGTACCATCCTAGTAGAATCCTTTATCAATATTTTCTTTTTTGATTCGCCTTTTTATTGCCATTTTTAGTGGAGATATACGGCTTTTTGCCCGTACATGTTTTTGAACGACCAAAAAAGCTACGCAAGGCTTGAAATTTACTTTTATTAAAGAGGTTTACAAAACCAAGAAAGACAGAAAACAAGTACAAACAGTACATGAAAAAGAAATTGTCCGCTTAATAATGAGTATTTCCGCCTCTTGCGGAGATCACAGCCTGGCAACGTCGTGGCATGCTCATAATTAGCCTTCTTGGTCAAACTCTCTCCAAATTTCATCAAGCCTTTCTGCCATCTGATGTAAGTCACTAGGCTGACGTTGTAGAGCTCTTACCCTCCTACCCATCATATCCCATAGATGTTTAATGGGGTTAAGGTCCGGGCTCCGTGGCGGCCAATCCATTGTGTCAATGCCGACCTCTTGAAGATGGTTTTGCACTACCCTAGCTACATGAGGCCGGGCATTATCATGCATAAGCATGAACTGTTGCCCTATAAATAACGCATATGGCACAACTTGAGGATCCAGGACATCAGTAATGTACCTCTCAGCTGTTAATCTACCATGATTTAAAACCACTAACTCCGTTCGATCATGTAAAGAAATGCCACCCCACACCATAACTGACCTACCGTTGCATAGGGCATATTCTTTCCCCTGGTATTCTGTATACCATATTTCGCCTATCGTTGGCGAAAAGGTAAAATCTAGACTCGTCTGAGAACAATATGTTGGCCTATTCCCTAACTTGCCAATTAAGGTGCTCACGCGCGAATTCCAGACGTTGTCTTCTGTGATCCCTTCTAAGCATTTTCTGTTAATGTGTACCCTGGAGAACCAAACAAAAACATGTACGGGCAAAAAGCCGTATATCTCCACTAAAAATGGCAATAAGAAGGCAAATCAAAAAAGAAAATATTGATAAAGGATGCTACTAGGATGGTACCTCTTCCGGGATTTGCAGCGATCACCAGTTCACTCTACAGGGTGTTCTGAATATCTGGGAAAAAATCATTGTTACAAAAAACACCCTGTATAGCTGCACAAATGTTTTATAACAGAACATTAGAATGTTTGTAAGATTTCCGCAATATTAGTCTACAATTTTTAAAAAAGATCTTCAAAGTCGATTGAGTATTTCCAAAAATATTGAACAACGAACTTTTGTTACATTTTACATTATTCGCTAATTTTGACGAGAAGTGTATATTAACAAACGAATCTTGAACTAATCCAACTGCACTCTGGCAACATCTATTCCTATTTTACTACTACGATCCAGGAGCCACAATATGAATGAATACTAATCTCGTAGACATTACAACGTTGGCGCTGTGATCTAACGAATTATTCCTATATTTTGGTTGATTTGTGTTTTTTGTGATTATTGGTGAAAACTCGTCTTTATTATAAACAATTATGATGCATTCAAGTGTAGTTTGTAAAAGAGTGGATCATTTAAATAAAGATTTATCTTTTCATCGATAAATATGGTTATGTTTTAATATTTAACCATCTGATATAACCAGACTTCAACATTGTTGCCATTCAGTTCCTCAAACATATAGTTCTCTCTTACAATCATTAATGATTGTCAATAACATTTCACATAATCACAGCTTCACTTTCCAAGAGTTTTATGAATGGATGGCCTTCCCTCGATATTTTTCTATAGAAAAGTCTTTAAAAATTGTTTAAATCATAATATTATTACTTTGGTCAATCATAATATTATTACTTGCCACATGCTACTTAACTTATTATAACTAAAATATTTACTATTAAAATAACTTCCCACGTCTCATTACAAAGGCCTTGATGCCCTAGTTTTCGGATCAGTTTCAGTTATGTGTCCAATTTAACCAAATTACAATCTTACAACTGCATTCGACTTGCAAAATAAAAATAATAACGTTAACATAATGAGTTGATTTAAAAAATTATTTATTGTGAAAAAATGTTGCCATTCTTGTTGCAATGCACCTTTCCAAACAAATTTTTTGTATGTACCATGCACCAACTTTTATCATACGGAAAAGCACAGAAGCATTTCTTTGCCGATAAACTTTTATTTTTTACGAAAACAAGACTGCAGAGCTTGGTCGAGTTCAAATTGCTGTTTCGTAATCTAGTTTGAATTTATAAAATAAATTCTTTTCCGATCTTAAAAAAATAGAGTGATTTTTAGCAATATAAATTTATGAATTCATTTATAGATACCACGAATGATGTTCATCTTCTAACCCAAGTTCATTTTTAATAATTGAATCGCGAATCGACGGTTCTATCACTGACAAAAAGCGCTTGGCAGCAACGAATACTTATCTTGGCAACGTGAAATTTGATTGTAACAATATGTTACGTTGCTGGGTAACGGAGAAGAAAGGCTACTTAATTTTGAGCTGGAGACGTTCTTATCAACTAATTTTTAGCTGGAGACATTTTTATGGCTGTAAAAAAGGATGCACCTTTTTATCGATGACAAAAATGACATATTTAAATAGGCATCTTATTACTTATGAGTGGTTTTATCAAGAACAAAGTTTTCTGAGAAATCAATAATGAAAGTTTTCTATTTGTTCTGGATCACCCTATATGTACAGGGTGTCCCAGAATATGTGGGCAATTTCCCGGGATCAGATAGAACACTTAAAAATAACAGGAGAATTTCATATAAATTGTTCTTCCTACGGTCCCCCCTACGGAGATACGGGCCCATAACAATCGTCCCTGGAAATCGTTGTTTTTTAAATAATTTTTAAGTACTAGGTGTAATTTAATAATTTCTTAGTATAATGGTTACTAGATGAGTCTAGTGTATGAAATTCGGATCATAAAGAATCATTATGGTACACGCCGTTTGGCTGACGCCTCGTCCAATAATACTCGCGGCTAGTACCATAATGATCGTTATTATGATCCTTATAACATAAATATCTATTATGCCAGTGTCAGTTTATGGTAGTGTCTTGAAATTTGCGGTTTTTCTCCTATGTCTTATTAGTTACTAACTTAGTAATGGAATTTACACAATATACTGAATATGCTGAGTATGCTGACATGCATTTAATGTATAGATAAAAATATTTTTTTTCTCGAAAACAGTCCATTTTATCGTCATTGATCACAAGTGCCTTTTCTTCAGCTTAAGGTTTACAGTATCCAAAAATATTATTGTCGTTCCTTCATCATACAGGGTGTAAAAGAACATTTCTGTGTTACGTCTAGTCCGTCCCTGGCAAACTAAATGAGCCAAATGTGCTTAAAAGGGCGAATTTTAAGGATACTCATCTAGTAACTATTATATTAAAAAATTATTAAATTACACCTATAACTTAAAAAATTATTTAAAAAACGACGAAAACGATTTCCAGGGACGTCCGTTATGCACCTGTATCTCCGTAGGGAGACCGTAGGAAGAAAAATTTATAGGAACTTCTCCTATTATTTTAAGTGTTCTATCTGAATCCGGGAGATTGCCCACATATTCTGAGACACCCTGTATATATACTGTTTATTTTAAATTTTTGTACTTACTATATTTACTACCTACGATCTTACATGCAGATTCTGGTCGGAATGATAAAGTTTCCATGAAATAAAAGGAAGCTGAAAATGCAACCATAATCGAAAAAACGATCGAACTCGAACCAACCAACTGGCTGGTTGGTTGGTTCAATGCACGATAGATATCTCTAACGTCGGCAATAAAGGTTTGATCTAACATTTGATTAAACAGAAAAGCAATTGATTTCCTTTGATTCAATTGATTCTGAATATTAAAAAAAAATTTCACCGGCGCGAGTTAAAGCGTCAATAAATTGTCTCCTTCAAAGCTCTGAGACTGTGATGATTTTTTTATAGTGGTCATACGACACAACTAGAAAGTAAGGGCAACCGAAGCGTGATTAAGAATGCTTTAGATGTGTTGTCAACGTTCCTTGTAAATTGGACACGGTATCGTTGGTACTATGTGAATATTGTGAAGAAACTCATTTTTAATTGTTGTTTGATATACGAATATAATTTCATTCCATAGGATTTGACATATCGATGGCTAAGTTCTAACAGGTCGTAACCCACAGTTTTTGCCAAATTGCGTTTAATGCACTTTTAGATAGGTTGGGCCATCTCTGAACTAGTTCCTAAAGTTCATACGCGCCCAACAAGTAAAAACCTTTTTTATTTCAATTTTAAATTAGGTCGTATCATCGCTCCTCATTTTACAGGCGCAACAAGTCGTATCCCACATAACGGCCATTTCAAACACGTCTATTAAAGCAACGGGTGATTCTTAGTTGTTAAAAGGGTGTTTTTATAATTTCCATGGTAAGTTAATTTTGTTATAAATATTAAATAGCATGCATTAGTTGATGTAGTTAATTTACATTTGATTATTAGTCATTTTAAACAAATAGAGGAGACGTTAAATACAATTGGTGTTGATACGTCCTCTTAGAAATAAACTTTTAAGTCAATTAGTGGATTATACGATCATTTAGAACTAATCGGACAATAATAATTATTGTAAATTATTAGTTTTTTTCTATTTTTTCATAAAAAAATGTTGTAATTTAATTCAACAAGTGTATTAAATGATTCCGTTTAAAAATTTTTTTGTTAAAGAGTTGGTTGTAGAAAATAATCTAATGATTATAATGCTAAAGTTTATTTTAATACTGTCTTTTTTCTTAGATGGGAAGTAGAAGTAAAAAAATGGTAGAACTTTGTACACAAAAAATGAAGAGTAATGTCTTTTACAATTGTGAGATAATAGACAATAACGTAACGAATTTAGTAGTCAATAATATTGGAGGTGATGGTCTAAAGCTAGACAATGAGGTGGAAAGTTTATCTAATGAATGTTACAATTTAAACAATGTACTAGGTCAGTATTTTCAGAATTTAACAAAAAATGTTTACAATATTAACAAATAGTTATTTATTTAGATCAAGAACTTGTCGAGATTCAGAATGAGCCTGAGGAAGGTCACGAGGCACAAAATATCGAAAAACTTCAAAATGCCTCATTTTTAAACCTTACAATTGGAAGTAGTAATTTTAATGAAATTGAATGCCAAATAATTGAAGGTAAAAAAATAATTTAATTTAAAGTTTATTATCCAACTTAACAAATTGTGCTTAAATATTTTAGAAATTTGTGCTACTGACGAAGCATTAATTCCTGAATTAAGTTCATTAGAATTTCAAAATAATGTTTGGGATGATAGTAACAGACAAGAGCTAATGTCTCACGAAAAAAACAAGGTACCGTTATAAAAATAAATTAGCAATTTTAATATTTTTAATAATAATAATTATTCTTACCTACTTAGTTTTTCTTGTGATTCTTTTGTTGCATTTTGAATAAGAAATACAATTTTTAAGTCTCCTTTTTTCAGCTGCAAAAGAAAATCAGGAAAATCTTAAAATCTTCACAAATATAGATTCATCTGAGGAAGTACGTCCCACTGACGTTGATGGTACCAATTGGCTTCCTGAGGAAAATTAGATTGAAGAAAATGAACAGCTTGCTGAAGATATGAAAGAGGCTACCGGACAAGAGAATGGGCAGCAGGAAAATCAAAAGACAAATAAAAAAAGAACTCGACAAAATACTCCAAATCCTGATGAATGGGAAAAGAATAAATGCAAAAAAAGTCGAATGCTTGGGAAAGAATACATTGGATACAGAAAAATTAACAGATCTATTAAACACGATATTCAAAGGCCTGAGAGAAAAATGAAGGAAGGTTGTATGTATAATAACGGGTCTTACTGCAAAAAATCTGAGAAGAGAAACTGTGATTTATTTACAACCGAGAAGCGTAATGAAATATTTCAGCTTTTTTGGGAAATGGATTGGTGCCAGAAAAAAATGTATGTGCGAAATTTAGTACTATATGAGCCAAAAAAAAGATGCTATGTGAATGGGCCCTCTAGAAGACATGGATCATTTTTTTATTATCTTAGGCTCAATAACGATAATCTCCAGGTATGTAAAAAAATGTTTCTGGCAACATTAGATATCAAAGAAAAAATGACACATAAATGGGTTCTAAGTAGTTTAAATCATGGACTCGGTACACGAAGAGAGGTAGAAAATTCCAGCAGAAGTTTGAAACGAAGTGGCTCTAAATATTTTGAAGAGAACAATAATCAAATCCAATTTTTAAAAATGTTTTTTAACCTTCTTCCAAAAATGGATTTGCATTATTGCCGCAAAGATTCTCAAAAGCAATACTTTGAACATCCTTTTCAAACCAAGAGCGAAATTTTGGAGATCTATAAAAAAAATGCATTGAGTGTTTCAATTACCACCTTTAATAGAGTCTTTCAAGATTTAAATTTGGCGGTACATAAGCCGAAGAAAGATCAGTGCGACACCTGTCTTGAGTATAAGGCCAACCAGCTTTCCGAAAAAGATTACGAAACTCACATAAAAAGGAAGAAATTGGCCCATGAAAACAAGGTAAAAGATAAAGAGGAAGCAATTAAAGAAAACCAACACACCTTTACCATGGATGTACAATCAGTGAAATTATGCCCAATGATAGCAGCTAGCAAAGTTTATTACAAAACAAGGCTTCAAGTTCATATTTTTACTATTTTTAACTTGGCCACACATCAGTGTACAAACTATGTTTGGAACGAAAGTGAAGGAGATTTACAAGCATCTGTATTTACATCATGTATTTTGCACCACCTTGAAAAGCATTGCGTGGAAAACAAGAGAAGTATTATTATTTATTCTGACGGTTGCGGCTATCAAAATCGCAACACGATATTAGCCAATGCTCTAAGTTTTTTTTCGACAAAATATGACGTTTGTATAGAGCAAAAATATCTTGAGAAGGGTCACACCCAAATGGAGTGTGACTCTACTCATGCCCTTATCGAGCGGAAACTAAAAGGTCGGGAGATCACTCTTCCATATCAATATGCGGAGATTATACGCGAGGCTCGAAAGAATCCCTTTCCCTTTGATGTGGAGTATCTTACCTTCGATTTTTTCAAAAAATACGATGACAAATCTCTAATAAGATATGACTCAATTAGGCCAGGAAGAATTAAGAATGATCCTAATTATTATTGAGTTAAAAGCAAATCCCATTTACCTATATTTTTCAAAGTTTTAAAAAATCAATGGCTTTTATAGCTTACAGTTATACTTTAACTCTTAATTTCAAGTTTCAAAAGGACGTAACCCGTTCGCCTTTATACGACTGAATAATAGATAAAAAGCGTAACCCACAGATCTCTAGTTATAAAAGGACGTAACTTGTCGTTATCGATATTCTAAAACGTCGTATCCCACTTTTTAAATTCAAAGCATTTTATAATAATAAATATGTTTAGATACAAGATTTCCCATAATATTAAGTAGTTATATCTACCTAACTAAACATCTTTTAAGTATTTTACTAAACACTACAGAGTTTTTTGTGTCTCCTGTAAAATTTGCCTCACTGGGGTTACGACCTGTTAGAACTTAGCCATCGATATAGGGTATCCTCGATAAGAATGTGCTCTACAGGGATTTCACTAACCATAGGACATGCACAATTGATCGTTATACAAAAGGTTACTCTGTATATAAATAGGTGCAACATTTTCCATATTTGATTGACATATTAGGCATTTCGTGATATGATTGTTATTTAAATTGCGTTTACGAGTAATTGCTCCTTAATAAAGTAATGCAACTTTCTATTTCTTCATATAACTTTCCCATGTTTCTAATATTAAATTAGGCTTTAACTCATTGTAATATCATATCATTTAAAAGGCCAAGATAATCTAGGTTAATTATCAAAATTTTGTGCGCGTGGAGTTTAATTCGTCACATAGTTCTGGCAAGTATTTTCCGTAATAGTTACTTTAAAAAGACATTCTGAGATTATATCTTTTAATTTTTTTTTATGGTCAAACACTATAGGAAAAATCCTTTAGGGCACTCTGGGAGTCGCGTGTGTGAGCAAAAAGCGATTCACGTTGGTTTTGAATCGTTGGAGGTTATATTGGCTGGGAAGAACGACCTTGGGAAGGTCGTTCTATAAGGATGAAGTCCTCCAAATGAAAGAATTCTTAAATAATGAAGTTCGAGGAGTACTAAGCTTAACCACATATGGATGGGCGGCAGTTGTTCGTCGTGTATTTCTGCTATTCGCCGCTCTGGGCGGAATTAAGAGGGCAAGGTCAGCCCAACACTTCCATGAAAATATCTGTAAAAGAGAGTCAAATCGCCAACCTGTCTTCGATGTTTTAGGCTGTCGAGGTTCTTCGTTAGCTCGTACTCTGCAATCAGACGAATGGCCCTTCTTTCGATGGAATCCATTAACCGAAGAGTATGTTTGGATGCAGAGCTCCAGACATGAGAGCAGTACTCTAGTGATGGTCGAATCTGGGCTTTGTATAGCGTCAAAAGTTGTTGAGGTGTGTACAACTTTCTGGTTCGGAAGAGTACACCAAGTTTCTGAGAAGCTATCTTGGTGATTGCCACAACGTGGTTATGCCAAGACATATTTCCTCCCAGATTGATGCCCAGCAAATTAATAGATGAAGCCAGTGGGATTGCGTGTCCGTCCATGACTATATCCGATTCTGTAATGTTACCTTTTTAGAGAAAACCGCTGCCTGTTTTTTTAGCGTTAGATTCGACTTGGCTACTGTCACCCCAAGGCAAAATTTCTTCAAGGTCTTTGTTGAGTCGTGATACTTCATGCTGTCCGCGAAGATGTGCATCGGCAGCCGATGTTTGTGCATTCAAAGAGAAAGATGAGATAAGTGTGCTATCGTCAGCAAAACTAAATATCGGATTTTTCGTTCTCACTAGAAGGTCGTTAATGTAGAGTAAGAAGAGAGTGGGGGACAATATGGACCCTTGAGGAACACCGGCATTGATGGTGAAGGTGTGTGAGAGAAATCCGTCAATCGCCACTTGCAGAGAGCGGTCCTTCAGAAAGCTAGACAACCATGCACAGAATCGACTGGGCATACCATAGGATCGCAGGTTACTTAGAAGTCTCTCATGCCAAACATAATCAAAGGCTTTAGAAATATCCAGTGCATGAGCCCGAGACTCCCCATGATGTTCGATTGCGTTGTTCCAAAGATGGGTGACATAGGCCATATTGATGATCGCTGATAATATTGAAGCTTTCCAGGTACTTTAGAAGATGTTGGTTAATAGCTTTCTCCATTACTTTTGATATAACTGAAAGCAATGCGACTGGTCGATAGTTGTTAGCTCTATATCGACTTATTTAGGAACTTGTCTTATGCGGGTGATCCATAAGCTTCACGGGAGAGCATTACTTAATTTTTTATAAAATAAATTAGAGGATGTTCTTGCAAACACCAGAATGCAATTGTATTATCAGCACAATTGAGCTCCTTCACATTTCGCCCATCAGGTCAAACAATGAAAGGTTTCCAATGTTTTGGATTGGTCGCGGTGGTCGACGTCTAAGATCTCCAGTCTTCACATCACTAGGCATATATTGTTTATGGGCCTGGTTCAAAAATAAAGTTAACAAACTAAAAGTCGAAACTCGAGATGCACTAATTCCACGTGTTAGAAATACCGCAGCTGATATTAAAGAAATATAGTATGAAACAATCATTGTTGTAATTCACAACAAACCTTTAAAATATCCTTTTAGTTTTCTTTATCTGTTTCTAATACACACCATTTTTTTTTCAGGCTTAGCAGATCCGTATTCAAATTCCTTCATTTCACCAAGTTCAGCCGAGGAAAAGGAATACGAAATTCTACCACGAAAAGGAATAAGAACTTCTGGACCAGAAAACGTTCAACCTACCATTGTACCAACTGTGCCAAGAGATAAAACACCGTTGGACGGAATAACGGAATCAATAAAAGGCAGAGTGGCACGATCCGCGGTCCCAATTCTATCGAAGACGACTGCCGGTGATAATTTGATGATATATAAAAATATTGAGGAATCGTTGGATAGCAATGATGTGGAGTTATCAGGACGGATAGGACATTTCATACAACCGTCGAGAACGGTAAGGTTTCAAAATTGTTATTAATGCTGGTTAATTTTGGAGAATTAAAAAATACCGTGAATAACCGCGAGAATTTGTGAATCTTCGGAAAAATCGCTTTTAATGCTTCTTAATTATATTATTTTAAGGGTAAATAACACAGGTTTATTTCGGATAGGTTGGACTTACTAGTTGGTATTTACCAACTAGTAAGTCCAACCTTGTTTCTTTACACGTTGGTGATGTAAATTGCACTTTTGCATTGCCACTTTTTCCGCTCTATCTAACAGCTTTAATTGTTTTGTAATCCGACGAGTCATCTTCGACGGGCCATTATCAACTTTTTTTTTAAATACGGTTCTGTTTTCCTGATATTGGAATTTTAGAGCTTTTATTCTCCCGAATGCAACGATGTATGACACATTGTGGTTTAATGGCGTTTCGAGGGTTTTTTGAATAACATAAGGAAATTTTGGGATACGGTCCTGTATTTCTCCAAATTTTATAAATAATATCTCATAAGTAAGCTCTAATTTTTTTACTTATGCTGGACTAGTTCAATAAATAACAAATAATTTAATAATAAACCACAAATAAGTGAACAAAAATCATTCCAAAACAGTAATAAAACGAATAACGAAAAAAGTAAGGAACTACATAATCAGGTGTTCAAAATGATTTCGGTTTTCCTCAAAGCACAAATAACATCTTCTAACTGCAACATAACAGTTTTTTTGAGATAAAAAAAACATGCGATAGAATATCAAACTTTTCAGCATTTGTAAAATTTATGTTCCATATTTTCTGGAAAATAGAAAACCTCTTAGAACGCTCTCAAACGATCACAATGGGAATATCAAGTGAAACAAATCAGGCATCACCATCTTACTTTTTTTGTTTCAAACGCCTATTTTTCTTTTAAATCCCAAATCAACAGAAGTTTGAAATAATGTTTCTGTATTTTGTTCAGTTATTTGTGGTTTGTTATTAAATTATTTGGTATTTATTGAACTAGTCCAACATAAGTAAAAATTTAGAGCTTACTTATGAGATATTATTTATAAAATTAGGAGAAATACAGGACCGTATCCCAAAAGTTCCTGATGTTGTTAAAAAATACTCGAAACGTCATTAAACCACAATGTGCCATACATCGTTGCATTCGGAAGAAAAAAAGCTCTCAAATTCAAATATCAAAAAATAGGACCGTATTTAAAAAAAGAAAGTTGATAATGGCCCTTCGAAGACGACTCGTCGGATTACAAAACAATTAACGCTGTTAGATAGAGCGAAAAAAGTGGCAATGCAAAAGTGCAATTTAGTTAGCCTGGAAAACAATAAAACGATTTGTCAGAACTTTGGTTTTTCCGCTCCTCTCCGGAACTACTCGGAATTTTAAAACTTTCTAAACGGCATATATTAGTCACGTAAATGCGCAACTTTACTTTCTTTTAATCGACTTCGTATCTCTTACGGTTTCCGAGATCCCTGTACTGGCCCTCCTTATCTTGGACACGTTGTATACGATATTACCACCCGACAAGTAAATCAACCTTCTGTGTTCTTACGAAATAAAAATGATATCTGATTTTCAATTTGCAGGTTTCACCAATACATTCACCTTTTACTAAAAAAGAAATACATATGGCATGTTAAGATTAAAGCAAACAGTTCGTATTTATTCAGTTGAACGAAACTAAATATTTTCGGTAAATTTGTGTAAATAATTAGGCTTAATTGATCAAATTAATAACAGCTACCTAAATCTGCTTTAAACCCGGCGTATAAGTATTTAATTTTTTACAGTTAACGATTGAATTATGTACCTATTTAATATTTTAACTGTAAATATTTTTACAAATATTCTCCATTTCTAGCACAATAGCCCTGGTTATTGGTGGTAATTATAAATGTAAAATAACTGGGATTTTCGGTAATGCATATCTTCAGTAAATATGCTTGAAAATTCCTCGACAAATTAATAAAACCATATTTTTTTTGTAAATTAGATGAGGACCAATATTTTAATATCAAAATTAGTTACGTATGAGTAACCACTCTTAGTTGTTCGGGTTTGTTCGCACGCTACCTATGGTTGTATAAGTGTTTTAGGTTAAATCAGGGATCAGTAAATAAAGTTTTTACTTAAACTATTTCGGGTTTGTTCGGGTCGTTTCACATTGAGTGTTTAAACTCCGCTTGGATAAATTATTTTTGGTGCACAAGTTGTCGACGTCGTGGAAACACAGAGGGAAGATAGGCCGGTTCTGTCGCATTACCAACCCTTACACAAACTTACCCTTATTTTTAATGCTAAATAGAATATAATTATAAAATTTGGGGGTTCATATTTGTAAATCTCAATTTAATTTTTAATCTTATTTTTGTACACCCTGTATTAATAGTTTAAAAATATTATAAAACATGACCTTTTCAAGAAGTTTTGGAATTTTAAAACTTCCTAAACGTCATATCATTAGGCACGTAAATGCGCAACTTTACCTCCATTTAACCGACTTCGTATCTCTTACGGTTTCCGAGATCCCTGTACCGGCCCTCCTTATCTTGGACACGTTGCATACTGATTGTATGTTACTGCCTTATTTCAAAATCATCATCAGGAGAGTTTTTATTCTAAAACGAAGCATTGGTACCGATTGTTTGGTTGGTTGGTTGGTTAAAGGCGGGGGTCGGTTTAAAGGCCCGAACTTCTATCACTGCATCCTTTCGGCTTATTGTGTACCCCGATCTTGTTAGACGATGTTTGTTCCTTCTATGAGATCCAGTAACCTTCTGCCAAGCTTGTGATGTACCGATACCGATTGTTGAATCGCCTAAAAATGAATTGGCCACTGACTCGTAGAAGCAGTGAATACTACAATACTAGTTCTAATCTTTTCCAAACCTTTGTCGTTTTTAGGATAAGGACCTCTATCTGGGCGGTCTTCATTCAACGTCAGATCCGGCTTCGGGGGAAGGGCGTGGGGCTCTGCAGGGCAGGTCTCTGCACGAGTCCCAGGAAATCACGCCGACTGCCACGACGACGGCTTTTGCTACTCCCTCCGCTGACACAGAAAAACCTAGACAAGTAAGTATTATGGCAATTTACATTCATTCTCATTATTTGTCGTGAATCGTTTCATAAATTGACGACTTTATTGACCAATCGGATACCTATAATAGCTGCTATGCAGGCGGATGATTTAAGAATACTCACCTACAGCTGATATTATAACCTTTCATTATACGTCATGGCCTCAACAATATTCGAATTCGTCATGGTATGATATTTTTTGAGGCTTTATCTGGTTGCCCTACCTCATCAACATATCAATTTTGAGCAGTCCGAAAATTTTTTTCATAGTGTTCAGGGAACACTCAAATCAATAGTTACTCTAACAGTAATCTAAGAGTAACAAGAGCAGTGAACGGAAGATGCTATAAGTTTCATCACCATTTCCATCGCTAGAGAGAAATGATAATGACAATTTAGATTATGGCGATGAAATTCAGGAAGGGATAGGAGATGATCCCATTAAAGAGAGAGGGGTAATTCTTTAAATTATCTACTTTAGGCAGAATTTCTGAATCGAACTCGTTTTGAAAACAAACAAACTATTGTAGATGTTTTATAATTTTTTCTTCCGTTCAAGGCTAACCCGGATATTCAAGATATCATTACTGGTATAGTAAAACTTCTCAACGGCAATGTAAACGTCCAGGCCAACACCGCACCTGGTATGGGGAGACCTTTGAGACCTCTTTCATCAAGAATCAATAACAGAGGTCCGCCAAGAATAACGGATGTACCCGCTTTGCCTCCAGATTTTGATATTCCTGCACCTCCTTTACTACCACCATCATTAGGTAATTTACTTTTTCTACGACTCTAATGATCGTGGTCTTATGCTATAATTTTTATCGCATGACTGTTGTCTATGGTTGAGGTGCATTATCTAATAAAATGATTTATGTGAACTAATATTTGTTTATATTTTAGGACATGGGCCATCGTCGATACCGAGTCGACCGCCAACCCCGTACCCCTTTGACTTGCCCCATTCGAATATGCCCTCGCAACGTCCGTATATTGGGAATTCCGGAAACAACTATCCCATGTCCGATCAAGGACTAGGAAACAAAAGACCAGGGTCAGTTTTATATTGTTTACTCGGACATATCTACGTTGTTGTGTTAATATTGAATAAGCCTACCAGAAAACATTAGTTTTAAAGAAGGACGGAGAACTAGAACTGTTTTTCTCTAATAATGATGCAAAACATTTCTGGGTTATGGTTAGCTCCACCGAACACTAGAACAGTTATTGCCACCATTGACACGCTTTATAAAGATGCTATAGAAATAATAATAAAATTAAGTATGTGTATATTTTTAGAATTTATAGACCTGTTGCCATCCCGCCCTGGAATCGAAGACGACCAACCAAGCGACCTAACCCAAATATACCATCGTACAAGCCCATGCCGCCATCACTAAGCAATTCAGATATGATAAGTTTGACGTCGGAAAAACCCGTCGATGACATCTTAACATTAGATTTTGGATCTCATCTTGGTGAAGAGGACTTGGGACATAGTCAAGAATATGACGATACTAAACCCGAGAGTACTGAAATTTCTGATAATGGTTAGTTCACACTATATATTTATCATATACGACATCCTCTCAAACGGATATTTGATTAGGTTCCATTCTTTCTGGTTACAGATATGAAACTTCCATCCGAAAAAACTGAAGATATACCTGCAGAAGTAACAACCAATATTATATTAGAGACATCGGAGGGAGTAGACCATGAAACAGTGGAATTTGAGAAAAATAAAGAAAAGAACCCAAAACTGGACAAAACTACGAAGGTATATCATTGAAAATAGTTTTTCTATCAAAGTTTAAATAAAAATATACAATTTCATTTTATTTATAGGTTACACTGGTAACACCAACAATGAAGACTGACTTATCTATCCTAGAAACCCCCATATCACTAGTCACCGAAGAAAATACTTCTACAGTAACAAAACAATTCAATGAGGAAAAAATAATATCACCCACAAATGTTACCAAAGAAGAAATAGAGACTACTGAAATCGTAAATTCAACGATAACAGCAGAAAGCGCGAGCACAACAAGTACCATAACTGATGATGTATCAGTGCATAACGAAGTACCATTATTGGAGTCGTCAATTCATGAAGTGGTTTTGCCAACGCAGAAAGAGGAATTGTCTACGTCTAGTTTAAGCAGTATCGCCACTCAAGAACTGCCATCGATTTCTAAGACTGAAGAGGTTAATAAGACTGAAACTACGATTCCTAATACGTTATCGACTATTTTAAGTACGTATTATATGTTTTTTTCATACTTTTCTGCTCCTTTTCAGCAAAGAAGTATTATTTTATTTATTGAGTAGTTATTTCATATTCATTAAACAGAGCTCTCTATTTTTGTAAGGGTGTCATTTAATTGGTTAAGCAAAATATTCTTATTTTTGCGAACAGAAAATTGTAATCGGTCAGCCAAAATTGTTAGTTGGTCAGCAACTTATGGACAGCAAACATTTCTGAATTGGTCAGTAAAGAGTGCTCTAAATTATTTTGGTACGCAAATTAAATATATAAGCTGCTATGAGCGATCCACTTTTAATCAGATGTTGTTAAGCAATCAGCGGGTAAGCAAAATATTTAATGTTGGTCATAAAAAAAGCAATAAAATGTGAAATAGTGAATAGTGCCGATTATTCAAAACAAACGCAATCCAATGATTTATATTGATAACCATTGTTTTAATATGCAAACCTCGGAAGTATGCTTCTAGACATGTTTTTTTCTACTGACCAATTGTAAAATCTTGCTGCCCAAGTAATCATTTCGCACCTCGACTGTTAATTAGCATTTTTTACAGAACAAGTGTCGCAGCCCGATTTTTATTTATTGCAAGCAAAATATTTTTATGCTGATCAAATGATTTAATGGTTATTTTTTGCTGCGAACCAATTTTAATAACGACAAACCATTTAATTACTTTTCTTTTTCTAAGACGGTAAATGCAATAAAGGATACCTATGCAATTTTTAAAATGCCGCCATTTTGTTTTCGTCGCGAACGGAGAAGTAATGTTCTGGGATCGTAAAATACGCGATAGTACCTTGAAAATGATGTATCGCAACATCCCTCTTCCTATTTAATTTTATTTACCAAGATGGCGCTGACTCGCCATTTTGACAGTTAGAACTGTCATTCCTCCTTCAAGAAATAGTTTACCTTCTCCTATAGGCCACAGCACGCCAAAGGAACCGCACTGTATATATATAATTTATTATAATGATTTTTTAAATTTTAGCTTCATCTACGAATGATTCTACTCCTACGACTTTCCCGTATAACCAATACCGACCACGACCAGGCATTGTCCTTGACGACACCGAATATAAACCAGGAGGCATTAATCGGCAACCTATTATAACCAGACCAGTTAGTGCGATCGGCGACATTTTTGACGTAACCGTTTCTGCTATTCAAGGACCAGGAGAAGCATCTGCTGGACATGGACAACCTTATGTCATTCCTGGTAAGAAAATATATAATATTTCAATACCGCAACCCTAATGCAAGAGATTTCTTATTTTTGGGTTGAACGATGTTAGCCTAATATAAATTCTTTACATTATTGTGTCCTTTTTTCAGTGGACCTTGATAATATTAACGCTCCCACTGACGTAATAACATCTCCAGTTGGCGATGACGGATTTGTTTCCATTGATGGTAAAAGAACTTATCTAAATCTCTTTGGAGATAATCCAGCGCCTACCACCGTGGCTACAGTTGGAATTAAACCAAGTGCTCCATCCAATAACCAGGTGGTGCAAGGGACTGGTTATGTCGAACTCGATAAACCAACGAAACCTAACTATGGATCTGTCAAACCAGCCCAGCGGAGACCGGCGTTTGGACGTCCAAGGCCTAGTCAGCCACCGGTTAGGTGAGGCATTTTTAATGTTAACACTTAAAAAATAATTCTGGTCAACACATCTGGCCGGGACATGTTCTATTGGGTTTAAGACTGGGCTACGTGAGGGCAAATTCAATTTTTGAAATTTCGACATCATCTAAATACGCGTTAACAATTTTTGCAATATGTGGTTGAGGATAATCCTGCATCGGAATAAAATTTTTCAGATAGATCATTAAAGTACCCCAACAGCACAGTTTCGTTATTGTTTTCTACAGCAATTTCCGACATCCACTTCAAAAATTGGTCATATTCTTTGTCGTATGAGCCTCTGGATTTTCTCGGTAACAGGTTTTGCGTTGCCATTTCAGCCTTTTTTTCAATTTTGTCGGGAATTTCAAAACCTTGTTCAATTTTTGATTTTTGACTTTGACACATTAAACATTTGAATACTTATCACCCTAGCAACAAAAACGCAGGCTATAATAATGTCAAAGTAAGGTCGCAGGTAAAAATTAAAAATTTGTAAATTAAATTAAATTAAAAAAAAATATTTATTATTTAAAACGAACTGGTATGACATAAAAGTTTGTATGCACCACGGGTACTAATAGATATATACCCTCGGGCGACTTACGCACCCTCGGGCCAGAGGCCCTCGGCTTTGTTAGACTGTCGCCCTCAGGGCATAATCATCTACTTAGTACCCTTGATACATAAATAACTATTCCAGGATTGATACTTGTATCGTCGGCGATGATTCTACGTGCGACGTCTCCCAGCATGAAATTTGTAAAACAGAGTCGGGAGTAAGCGCCTGCCATTGCCGACCCGGCACAGCGAGAAGAAAACACAGAGATCCTTGCAGGAAAATTGTATCGGTGCTAGTCGCATTAAGAGTGGACAGAATTTATGAGAGAAGAGTAGTTTGGGCTAACGAACTACTCGAGAAAACCAGTGAGAGTTATGAGCAGTTGTCTTATGAGGCCGAGAGAGCGGTAAGATAAAATAAATCCAGCTTTGGACAAAATTTTTTATGGAAAGATGACCAGGAACAATTTTTTTACTATTTTTAGCTGGAATCGGCGATGTCAATGACGCCCTTCAGTGATGAATACCTCGGTGCCAAAGTAAACAACATTTATAAGGGGGATCGCTCTCAAGGCCACGCAGGCGTTTTCGTAAATATAACTTTGCAGCTAGAAGAAAACGCCGACACCTCCCGACCAGCGGTACGAAATGATATTCAGCGTCATCTTTTGGGTGTTATTCAGAGACGAAGCAATAATGTTGGCAATAGTGCTTTGTGGGTCGATAGTCCCCCTGGATCCGTATCTAGCTTACAAGGTAAGTTAAATGATTGACAAACTCCCTTAAAAAATTAACAATTTTAAAGATTAATACAGGGTGTTATGGAAATGACTTATTATATTTAATTGGGTGACTCCTAGGGTGTCCTAGAGAAAGTCTACATACTTTTTTTTAATCGAATATCTAAATACTAAGGTAAAAACCCTTTTTACCCACATACTGTCGCGTCGTTCCATCTGGATTGAGTTAGCAACAATGTGGGTCACTAGAGTCTACTAACAGTGTTGTCAAGATCACACCGCATGTTTCGCCCTTGCTTGGATAAGTGCCGCGCGCGACTATCGTTGCTTCAGTATGTTTCGAGACTCCGGGGTGGAATGACGCTGTCGAGGGTTCCACGTGCTTGACGTATACGAATTTTAAACGTTTTGTTAGTGGTAGCATTACCCGATTTTTTTTCTGTTGTGAAATAATTCATAATAAGAAATATTGTGATGTGATTTTAATTGAAAAAGAAGTGATAACGCGGGTCAAAGATGTATTGTCAAAAACTGAACACGTGCGTTTACAATTCTGTGTTGCAATATATGACAACACCGCCTCAATAAACTATTGATTGCGAATGTCCTCAGTAGCGGCCATGTAAATTTTCAGATTTCATATAAAGTGTATATTTCGTACAATAATTCAAAGCGCCATTTAAGGTTATTTTTCTTCAATTTATTTTCATCTCGGGATTTGCCGGTTTAAATATAATAAGTAATTTCCATAACATCCTGTATATTAATGATTGCTATTATCATGGAAAATTAATTGTAAATCCACCACCTTTGAATACATTCACTACACTTTCCAACACTCTTTTTTAAGTTCTTCATTGTTTCTGCGTTGTAGAATATTTTATTAACATTGCTGATGAATTTGTAGATTTGGATGAATGCTCGTCGCCCGAACTCCACGATTGCCATTCCCAAGCCAAATGCATCAACGTTTTCGGAAGTTTCAAGTGTGAATGTCCAGATGGGTTACGAGACACTTGGGCCGATAATAAACATAGAGCCGGAAGGCAGTGCGAACAATGTTCAGCGTCGCATTGTAATAATAGAGGGGAGTGCAAGTATCAAAATGGACAAGAAACATGCGAGTAAGTATAGAAAACGAATCGGTTTGTGCAGAAAGGGTTAAGTCATAGTGTCCAACTCGACTGGATATCGGGTAATACCAAGAACTATGTTCTGGAACGCACTATCCAGTCAACTGAATTTCTATTTATGTTCGTTAAAGCCGTATTAGAGTCGGCAATAAAAATTTCCAGTGCCATGGCAATTCATGCGCAGTAAATCGTTCTCCATCAGTTAGCGCATTGCCAACAGTCAGAACAGTAGTGGGTACTGTCGAAATCCCTAAAATACCCCCAGAATTAGAGATGGGGAAACCTGTTCGTTTTGATTAGCAGTTAAAGCAGCTACTGCTTCTTACAAATGGCAGTTCAAAAAAGTTGCTACGAATTAGCAGTACATATGCTTAATAAAGAATGTGAACTGTTAATTTAAGTACCAGTTAGTTTAAATACCCATTAGCTGTTCATAGGTGCTTCAACCAACTAATAAACATTTAAAAATAACAGAATAATCCATCTCTACCCAGACTTGCACCGGCAATGGCAATGAAAATGGCGCACGACCCATTTCTGGCAATGCGAGACAGCTGATTGAGAACGGTGTACTGCGTATGACTCCGTGCAATTTTAATTGCCAGAAGACTAGAATTGCCGACTGTAGTACGCTTGTATTGCGCCGGCAATGCGAGCATTATTGGGCCAGCTGATCGAGAACGGTTTAGTGGGCATGAATACGTGCAATTATAATTGCCATTGCCGGCGCAAGAGACAAAAATTGCCGACTCTAATACGGCTTTTACCGAGCCATTCGCAGGCTGACAAGTGGATCTATGTCTCTGACGTATCGGTAACGGGGAAGCAATATCGTTTAAAACATGGTCGAGTCATGGGCGTGCTATTATTATTTTATATAATACAATAAATATAGGAAATTCTTCAGTAATTGCATTTTATGCTTGAAGGTAGGTAACTATTTTTATCACCGCTTAAAAAATTACTTTATAAAAGATGTAAATTTTTCAACATGGAAAAAAACTGCTACATGATTAATTGATTAATGATGATTGTATTAATGTTCCTTTCTAGCTGTAGCTTAAGTGACAAAAACATTTGCAATCACTTCATGGGTCTGACTGTATAGGTTTTTGCCAGGAGTATACTCATTCATTATCACAAAGTTCAAAATTTTAAAATAACACCCTAAAACACGACACAATGAACACTTATTTATAAAAGAAAATACAATAACTATCGCCCATTCTATCACTACGCAACTGGGTGGGTACACCGAGCAAATACCGCACAAGCCCGATGGCCCATCGCATGTCTCACGAGACGCATGCTCTATCAACTGTTTGGGATATAACCTATCAAATTAGCGCTAGCTACCTGTAATCATTGACAATGCACGATGTTGCCATATTTTTAGATTAAAAGTACTTTAATCAAAAAAAAGATGTTATTATGCATTTAAATATCAAAATAAATAGTTTGAAAAGAAGGTTTTAATAATATTGAAACTATAATAGTGTCATAAATACCTTCTAGAATTTATTTTAAATGCGTAAATGTAATTTTAGGGTTTTCTTGGTAAGAGATTATTAAATTAAAATTTAATACATGTGACAACATTGTTAACCCTAGAAATTTTTTTCCCGCATTCCTCTCGTAGCTACAGATAAACTTGTAGACCTGTAGGTCCTATTAGAACCATTGATGTGGGCTTTTTTTATTTTATCATATTATGATTTTTATTTTTATAATAATTCGTTACTAACACTGATGTTGGCTTTTGTGTAGATGCAATGGAAACTATTACGGAAATCAGTGTGAACTAGATGGAGAAGTTCTAGGTGTTGCCATTGGAGCTAGTGTCGCAGCCATTATTATCATCGGTTTAACCTTAGTGTGTCTGGTTATGTGGAGGTAAAATAAAATTATTTCTACTTATACGTAATATTTTTTTGCTTTTTATCGTGATTATATATTTGATTTATATACGATACAGTAATTGATATTTATACGGACTGTATCTTTTTAGTCGTAAATGGAGCAGAGAACAGAAAGCCGCAGTTGGAAGTCCGGTGTTCGGATATATGGCAACGGCCAGTAATACTGTTAAGACTCCGGTGGTGGGTGCACCACCGTATCAGTTAACCCTGGAAGATAGGTTGAGGTGGGCTCAGATTGCTGACGTTATGGCTCAAGCCAATCATTATGCTGTAAGTGTGTTCTAGAGTTTATGGTTAATTTTTTTTAATATTATGGATTCGTGTGGTGTAAGAGTACATTATATAACGAGTGTTGAAAGTGGTAGTAATCTAAATGAGGAGGTATTAGGTACGAGGCGTTAGCCGAGTGTGGATATCCGCTGAGTTTGAGAAAGTCACTTTCACACAAGTAATGTACAGGGTATCCCATTTTCGACACTTTTATAGAGTATCTCCGTAAATGTTAGTGCTATCAAAAAAGTAATGTAGGTGTCATGTACTCTTTCTGGGTCAAACTTAAAATGATAAAATCAAAATTTGAAAATTTTTGCTCGCTTAAGAGATACGGGGGAAAATCAAAAAATTGACCATTCCAAAATTACCCTATATTTTCTTAGTTAGAAGAGATACAGAAAAATTTTTCATACAGAAGTTTCTTTATAATGATTGTTGAATAATTTGTCGTTTTCAGAATAAGTATACGGGGTCAGGTAAAAGAGTTATTGGACGTAACCTCATTTTTTAAAATGGAACACCATGTATATTTTAATCTAAAAATATACTATTTTAAATTCTCCTTTCAAATATATAACACACCATGGATGATATTGGTATTCTAGGCGATTAATTTAAACTTTATTACTTTAAACCACAGTAGATCATGAAACAAAAGCTAATATCCTACAACTATGTTGACTATTAATATTTAACGTAAAGTTCATTTTTACATATTCATTTGCGAAAATGACCTATCAACATTTTGAAAAATTTGATACTTATGATATCAGGTTGTATTGAAAGTGAAGAAAACGAAGAAATGTCTCAAAATTTATATTTTGTTCGCTATCCGGAAAGACGGTAACCATCTAAGGACATTCCGAACATTTGCGATGATTCCCGCTATTTTTTACCTTAATCTGAATCTTTTATTTCGTTTCAAAGTAATAAAGTCTAAATAAATCGCCAAGGAAACCAATAGCATCCCATATATTTGAAAGAAGAATTAAATAATATCTTTTTAGATTAAAATATACAGGGTGTTCCATTTAAAACAATGAGGTTAGGTCCGATAACTTTTTTTCTGACTCCGTATACTTATTCTGAAAAGCTCAGATTATTCAGCAATCAATATAAAGAAACTTCTGTATAAAACATTTTTCTGTATCTCTTTTAACTAAGAAATTATAGGGCAATTTTAAAATTGTCAATTTTTCGATTTTCCCCCGTATCTCTTAAGCGATTTTACCATTTTAAGTTTGACCCTAAAAGAGCACATGACGCCTACATTACTTTTTTGATCGCATTAACAATTACGGAAATACCCCATGTGTCGAAAATGGAACACCCTGTACACAATTTTTCCTACGACCACAAATTTGAATAAAACTATATCTGAAATCTTAAGTTTGAATAAATACATCGTTCCAAGAAAATAATAAAACCTCTATTTTAACCTCAATATCCCAATTTACCTAAGCAGTTATTATGTTTGATGGGTTGCCTAACAATTCCCTGTTGATTATTTTTTATATTTATCTTAAATAAACCTAAGAGGATCTGCAGAATTAAAAAAAGGAAGCAAATAGATTTTCTAATGTGCTGTATTGCTCTAGTGTCCTTTACTCCACCCAATTTACACCATGGACAATGTTGGAGTAGCAATATGACAATCTTCATTCGAACGTGAATTGGAATTGGACGTGGAAACTGAAGGTTTATAGAAGATGTAAACTTTCAGGATATAACGAAGCTCGGGGATTCCCCTATCACTATATTTATTTAAATCTTACTAACTTCCTTTAGAAGCTCTCTGTTATTGGACTGTAAAAATTGTGAGGATGAACAGTTTTATGTTTAAAACAAGACCGAGTTTTTTTCTCCGCTCAAGTATCAAGATTCTCATCACGATGAGAGTCTTGTGGGACACGTAAAAACCCTAAGAAATCCATAATGTTAAAGAAACTGACAAGTGAATGACAAAAAGGATAAAAATAAATTGATTCCATGTTATAGCCGGAACCAGGTCTCGCTCCTACTCGACCATCATCAGCTCTATTCGGATATCCTACTCTACCAATGAATAATACCATGCAACGTCATCCTGGCTCTATGTATAGTGGTGGTACTAATGGAACATTGCCTCCAGTACCTTTACCAAGACTAAATTTGCAGGTAAAATTTGGTAGTAGGTATAATATCAAAAAAACATTTTTCCAAAACAATGATTATAATCCATAATTATTCTATATGATATATAAAAGTTATAACCTCAAATATTTTGGGAAAAATTATTTTTACAGTAATAGTACGGCAGCCCGTTATCAGGATTTCAAACTGATCACGACCTAAAGTTTTTAGAGTTTTTTGGTGATTTAATAAGGACTTGGGAAGGAAATTAACAAGAACGGGCATTGGCAACGTTGCGAAATCATTGAGAATCATCTTTACATAGTATGTAAAAAAAGTGGTCGTAATAGTTATCGCGCCTCGTCCGTTCTTTTGACTGAGAGTGATGTTTTTGAGGAGATGAAAATAGTAACTGACATTTTCCGTGCGGTGAATAGTTTTGATTTTAGAAAAATCGAAATTTGTTTACAGCGGAGAATTCAACTTATCCCGCCTCGTCCGTTTTACTTGTCGGATGTTATTTTTCGTTATTCGTGACCGGAAAAAATGAGAACGGACATTTTCATCGACGCGCAACCGCAGTGTTGGATCTTAGGTATGTCATTTTTTTAACGCTGTTCGAGTTATCGCGTCTCGTCCGTTTTCAAGCAGAAATCGTGTACTGTGGCTCGGAAAATAGGGGGAAAATATGAACTGACACTTTTACACACGCATTTTTCAACAAAACCGTTTTCAGTCAACACAGCACATGTATCAATAATAATGCAATATGGGGACATAGTTGATGCCGAGTTGTTATAGACAACCATGCCACACAGCAACCCGGCCGTCCCATGCGCGTGCCGCGATCATGAGTTATACTGATACGAGATCCGACTCCGCTGTCCTCCCTGCAGCTGCGCAACACGGAAAATGTCCGATCGACTCGATTTACTATTTTTTAAAATTTAAAAAAAATTGACCCGGGCGCTGTAACTTTTTGATACCCCTTTTCTTTACATCTTTTATTTAAACTATGGAATTTTTGCAACACTCAATTCACGTTTTTTTTATATTTTTAATATGATTTCATCAAGAACGGACAAGGCTTATTAACAAAAAGACGATCTGCTTTCTTACGGACTGAAATCACTCTGACGGGAACTTTGTCGCTCGAGTAAAACTTTCTTATTTTTTATTAATCTAGCGATTGGTCATTGACTAGATGAAAGCGCGATAACAGGACATTTTGGTAACGGGTTGCCATACTATAATACCAATAACAAAATAGGCAATAGTTTAAGATTAAAGATTAAGTTTTTGCACAGCACTAAGAATTTTACAGTTTAAAACTATTAAAAAAGCGGCTGACATCGGCTGACCCAGCCCTTTACCAATCTGGAGAATTTAGGAAGTTATTGATCAGCTGTTCAATCTGATATGTCTGTTTGTCAACTGTCGAAAATCTGCCCATTTCATTACACGAACAGTCAGCACCCTAAGTAGCCTGCTGCATTATCCGAACACCCTATACAGTGAGGACGTAAAGTAAGGAATAAATTAATTATCTCGCAAACTACAATTTTTAAAAAAAAATCGCTCGGACACTTCGATTTTGTTTTTCGAACGCGCATATTCTGACATAAAATGTAGATATACAGGGTGTTGCAAATAAGAGTGACACAAAAATTTTTTTTTCTTAAATAGAACACACTGTATATTATTGCATGTACGGATTCTTCGGAAAATCCTAAACATTTTTCATGTAGCATGTGCTATACCTTAGCCCAAGCGTTTTGGAGTTATTCTCATTCAAAATTTGAAAAGTGGAAAAAGAATAAAATTATTTTAAAAATGTCTTATTTATCGAAAAAACAGTTAGGTGAACTTAAAAATAATTTTCCTAAAGTAAATGTTCGAAGTGTCTTCCGTTGGTCAACTGACAATAGCCTAACGGATCTACAAATTCTCGCTGAACATTTCGAACCATTTGGGGTGTAATTTGCCGAATTTCTTGCCGGATGCGATCTTTTACATCATCTAAATTTGCAGGCTGGCTTTTGAATACTTTTCCCTTAAGGTATCCCCATAAAAAAAAGTCTAGTGGTGTTAAATCGGCTGACCTTGGCGGCCACTCAATAAAACAACTCTTCCAATCCACCTGTTTGGAAAAGTATCGTCCAAATATGTACGAACTCCCACAGCGAAATGTGGGGGAGCACCATCTTGTTGCAACCAGATATTATGATGTGGCAAATCGGGACGTTCTAACTCAGGAAAAAGGGTGGCCAGGGCTGGAACAAGTTCTTGTTCTAAAGAACTCAAGTATCTCTCGCCTGTTAAATTTCCGTCAAAAAAGAAAGGCCCTATAACAATGTCATCGACAACGCCAGCCCACACATTGATCTTTGATTAAATTGTGTGTCTCCTTCCCTCATCCAGTGTGGATTTACATCGGACCAATATCCATAATTTTAGGTATTTACGTCACCATTCAAGCAAAATGTGGACTCATCGGAAAAAATTATATTTTTTACAAAATTTCTGTTTACGAAACACATATCCTGTAAACGCTCACAAAATTCAAGGCGCCTCTCAAAGTTCCTTTCCAAAAGTTCTTGGAGAACTGGCATTTTATAAGGATGGTATTTATTTGTATGCAGTATTTTAAGAACTGTTGTTTTTCCAATATCCACGTCACTTGCTACCTGCCTAGACACCACATGCTGGTTATCTTGAACTGCCAGTAATTGTTGATTTTCATCAACTTGAGGACGACCAAATCTAGGGACATCTCTTACATGACCGAATTGCCTAAACTTGTACTCAATTTTGCTTACTGTTGATTGTAATATTGGCGGACGAGTGGGGTATTTTTGATTAAATAACTCACAAGTTTCTTGCTGTGTTCTAACCCTATCACCGTAGCCCATCATCATCAAAACCTCTATACGCTGTTTCTCAGTGAGCCGCATTTTAATTTAATTTAGTTATGAAAAAACGAAATGAGTCTTTTGAAAACTAGTAAAACGTTAGGAAAATACACATAAAACTGACAATAACAGTAACTATTGACATTAATTCTTTTGGTTCTTGCATCATAACTCCAAAGCCTACTTGACTTTTCTTGCGCTTCACGCATGCTGACTACAGGTTTTCCTCAGCGTGCATGAATCAATGCAAGTCTTGATTGATTGCGAAATATCTGATTTTCAAATTTTGAATAAGAATAACTCCAAAACGCTTGGGCTAAGGTATAGCACATGCTACATGAAAAATGTTTAGGATTTTCCGAAGAATCCGTACATGCAATAATATACAGTGGGTTCTATTTAAGAAAAAAAATTTTTTTGTGTCACTCTTATTTGCAACACCCTGTATATCTACATTTTATGTCAGAATATGCGCGTTCGAAAAACAAAATCAAAGGGTCCGAGCGATTTTTAAAAAAAATTGTAGTTTGCGAGATAATGAATTTATTCCTTACTTTACGTCCTCACTGTATAATTAGTGGAACAAGTTTAAAGGAGACCTTGGAATGTCTAGTCAATAATCAACATATCCTTTCAGAATCAACTAGCCAGTCGGGCAGCCAGTATCCAAGGAATGAGACCATTGGACAATAGTAGCTCAAGTGACGAGGAAGATAAGGCTGATTTGTTAGGGAGAAGTTTCCATGTTCCGAGACCGAAAAGTAGAAGTAATGCATCGATAGCAGTAAGTTTTTTTTTTCGAGAGAGTAATTTTTGTCAAGTTAGTTTTTATTGTTTGACATTTTTTTGCAAAAATTGAGAAAATTAAATGCCTTAAAATTTATTTAAACAGTTTACATAATGTTTTTTTTTCTAAAAAAAAATTTTAGTCATTCTTAATATACTCCCCGACTATAAATTCCGGACACACATATTGTTGGTCAAGTTTAGTTAGTTCTGTAACTTTTTAAATTATTTGCCGATCTTGGTGACATTTTTATCAAAGCGTAGACTTGTGTCTTGGCATGTTAGCCTGAATGTTAGTTTTCAAAAAATACTGATGCCTTGATAATTATACAGGCAGAAGCAAGATTAACTGTGGAAAAATTGGGAATTAGAATTTAGATTCATTGTGTTTTGTTTCGAAGTGTGACCTTTTCTTAAGACAATGTTTTTGGGTACACATCATTATCTGCTTCTTAAAAAAGACACAAATTTTTAAAGAAAGTCGTGCAGTTTTTCAATTTTATTCGCAATTCAACGAATTTAAAAAAAATAAAATGTTTATATTTTCAATTTTCCAGTCCAGTTCAATCGGTATTAACCAAATGCAACGCAAAAATAAACACTGATTATTAATAAAACGAAAAAAACCAACGAATATAACGCACCAAAAAACAAAAATCTGTTCTACTAAACACGACTAGGCATAGGGACTTATCCTGGTGTTACTAAAAAAAAGCCGGACAGAAAGACAAAGCCAAACGGACGGTTTTCCGGACGCCTGGCCACCCTAGTATTGCATTGAAGTGCACGAATTGCACGACGTCACAAGTAAAAGTGACACAAGACACGCTATTAATTTGTTTTTCTATTTGGGCTTTATAATGGCTACATTATGAAATGCAAGAAAAATTGAATAACCTGCCACTTTATGAAACTAAAATTTTATTTTTTATGCTGGCAGCAAGTAGAGTTCGAATTTTAGGCTTAGTTCGATTTTGAAATAAGTTTTCTAGGCATTATGGATTCGAAAAAATTTTTTATAGAAAACTTTAAAATACTAACCTTTAACCTTGCAAATAGATCATATTTACTAAATATTTATCCGAAATACCTATACTCGGAAATATATAACATACCTACTGATGGTGTCCGTCAACTAATTTCTAGTCACAACTATAAAACAACATAACCTAAAAATAATAAAAATATCTTCCAGTTTAAGCTCTATTTCTAAAGTTTTATTCAATAAAACACTATTTTTATTTTTAATTCAATATAGTATAATACATATTACTTTATATATACATATTTATAGTTACTGTAGACATTTCCTGGGCATTAATTGTTATTCCTGTCAGATTCTGTGTCGACACAATATTTTGTTCAATAGTGTTATTTATTATTTTGTTCAATATTTTTAACTTAGTTCTGCTCGTACCATAACTCGAAGTTTTGCATATTATTTTTAAAACTTTTTCTAGATTATTTTCTGCAATTTCTGGTATTTCTGACGGAGTACAACTTTCTTCCTGACTAATTTTTATTAACTTTAATAATATATTTATTTTTAATTATGACGGATGGGAAGAGCTTTGCTGTGTTCAATTGTTTCTATCATGGCATATTTGATACTTGTAACATTTTATTATATTATAGAAGTATTGCCAACCCAAAAAGAAAATATTAATTCAAATGGAAAAGATCTACTATATTTTTCAAAGTTTTTCAGACTTTAAAGACCCAAATAGAAAAAGTATTATAAAATACACGGTTCATAAGATAATTAGAGCACTTGTACTTTAGGAAACTCCCCGCTTTGCGGGTCGTTTTCTAAATTAAACGCGTGCTCTAAGATAATATCTTATGAAACTTGTATCTTTTATTTATTATGCTACTTGATAACATAATGTAATGTTCTGAATTGTGAATGACGCTGAAAAATTGCAATACTTTTTTTAAAGAGTTGTATCTTCTTTTAAAAAGCAGATAATGACTTGAACCAAGAAACAGTCTGTTAAGAAAAGGTCGCTCTTCACAAACAAAATATAATAAAGCTATATTCTCCCGCCCAAGTTTTCCACATTGCGTTAAGAATTTAAGGATAAAAAGGTGTCTTTTGTTCCTGCCTGTATAATAGTGTATAACGACCAAGACATCGCCTAAAATGCAGGCTAACATTCCGGCATGCAAGTCTACATTGTACTAAAAATTTGACACGACATACGTCTTTATTAGAGGCATAAACGAGAAGGTGCACACAAAAAGTATGCCAAATCCCTTAGTGGATTCATCGCGATATGGGTCTTGTTTGAATGGGACTGGCTAGCCAGCGGCGATTATAAATTCTTTAAAAAATTAAAGGATGTATCAGAATCAACTGTTCTTCCTTAATAAAACCTCTGGACTAAACTTCTAAAACTTACCAAAACAACCCCTGGTGTTTTATCAACACATTCTTCTTAGTCGTAAAAATTTCAAGTGCTTAGTCGTTCGAGCAATTCACTCGATTCACTGGGGAACAGCAAAAATGTTTCCGAGACCAAAATAGCAAAATCTTACTTATTTTATTATACTAATTAACAATCTGTCTTGCAAAAGGCTCAGTTGGCTCCGGTTTTATAGATCCATCCCAATTATGATAATTTACCTACCTGCCCTTAATATATGGGAAAATTTCACCATTAAATGAGAAATACCTGGATTTATTATAACAGGTGTACTTTATAAGGGGTTTAAATACATATAATATAAATCCTAAATTGTTAGTTAGTTGTATTTCAACCACCAGTTGATCGAGAGCTGTTCGTATTTGAGAAATTAGAGAGTTTTGAGCAACATGTCGCGAGTTTGTGTAAATAAGCCGGATCATTTTTGTTATATATGTGGTGAAATGACTTTTGTGAAACAAAAACGTACGCTTAGCCCTTTAATAAAAAAGGCTTACCACTTGTATTTTGGCTGCAAAGTTGGAGACCAGGATAAAAATTGGGCTCCCCATATCTGCTGCTACAAATGTGCGTCCAACATTCGCGGCTGGCTAAGTGGAAAAAACCGTAAGATGCCCTTCGCTGTTCCTATGATCTGGCGAGAACCGAAAGACCACGTTACTGACTGTTACTTTTGTTTGACACCTCCCATCAAAAAAGGCTTTTCAGAGAAAAAAAGGTCTGCGATACAGTATCCAAATTTACAATCCGCCATACGCCCGGTGCCTCATAGTGACGAGTTGCCTATACCTAATCCACCTCAGGAATATACCCTTCATTCTGATGATCATCAAGAGGATTCAAACGGTAGTGTACCGGAAAATGTCGCCGGCCCATCAACCTCGCAAGACTCCGATTTTGTCTGTGAACTTCCAAGTAAAAAGCCTCACAAAATAAGTCAAAGTGAATTAAGTGACCTTATAAGGGATTTGGAACTGCCCAAGACAAAAGCAGAACTATTGGCCTCTCGATTGCAACAATGGAATTTACTTGAAGATGAAGTAAAAGTTTCTGTGTACCGAAGCCGTCAGAAAAACCTAACACCATTTTTTAACATGGATAACAATTTGGTAGCCTGTAGGGACATTGAGGGATTAATGGCAGCTTTAAATCTGGACTATGATCCAAAAGACTGGAGACTTTTCATTGATTCCTCAAAAGTAAGTCTTAAAGCTGTGTTACTCCATAATGGAAACAAATTGCCTTCAGTCCCAATTGGTCATGCAGTCCATATGAAAGAAACATATAGCAATTTGAAATTGTTACTTGAGACCATACAATATGAAAGATATAAATGGCAAATTTGTGGGGATTTAAAAGTTGTGGCGATCTTGCTTGGAATGCAGCTAGGTTATACCAAATACTGCTGCTTCCTCTGCGAATGGGACAGTCGAGCACGATCGGATCACTACAGAAAGAAAATTTGGCCACCGAGAGAGTCTTTTGAGCCAGGAAAGAAAAATGTGACCAGCGCGCCATTAGTTGCCCCAGAAAAGATTTTACTACCGCCACTTCATATAAAATTGGGACTCATGAAAAATTTTGTGAAGGCAATGGACAAAGAAGGCCGTGCTTTTAGTTATTTAAAAGAAAAGTTCCCTAGAATCAGTGACGCTAAAATTAAAGAGGGAATATTTGTGGGTCCCCAGATTAGGAAACTTTTCGGAGATGCGCAATTCGATTCCATACTTGAAGGCAAGGAAAAAGACGCTTGGGATGCCTTTAAAATGGTTGCAAAAAATTTCTTGGGAAACATAAAAGCAGAAAATTATAAAGACCTGGTTGCCCAACTTCTTTTGTGTTACCAAAACCTAGGGTGTAATATGTCGTTGAAAATTCATTTCCTGGATTCTCATCTGGATTACTTTCCGGAAAATTGTGGTGCTGTAAGTGACGAACACGGTGAGAGGTTCCACCAGGATATTTCGAACATGGAAAGAAGATATCAGGGAAAATGGAACTGTGAGATGTTAGCCGACTACTGCTGGACTATTACGAGAGATGCCCCAGAGGCTGCTTTCAAAAGGCAAGCTAAGAAGCGCAAAATGAGTGTCTAAACTTTGGATTCAATGATAAAAATGTGCTATTTAGTTGCTTTTGTTGAACCAACAATATATTGTTATCTGTATTTTGTATGTCCATTGTATATGCCTATGAATTAAAATTTTGTAACAAATAATTGAGATTTTTTTTTTGCGAGCCAACTAAAATCTTTAATAGGTATTTTTTAGTTACTTGGGTACAGTTGAATCCAAAAAAATAGGTTTTGTTCAGGAAACAAAAAAAAAGTTGAAATTTGTTTCCCAGTGTTATTAAAATCGATCGAGTATCAAGTATTCGATTGTTAAAAATCATCTGTCTAATTATTGTATTAATTAACTGGAAGCAAGATATTAACGATGGGAAGTTTTCAAATTGACTGTATTTTACTACTATTATTATTAATATTCCCTGTAATTAACTTTGTAGTAGGCTGGTAATCAAGAAATTTTATGACAAATTTTTTTTTTGTATTTCAGAATCAAAGTGGTATCTACTACGACGTCGACTACGATCAAAACGAAATCTACAAACCCAGCGGAATACCCATGAGTACGTATGGACGAGCACCGTATTTTAGAAATTCATAATTTATGCACAAATTATGTAAATAATTTTTTTTTCAAAAAGACTATTAATTTGCGGTTTTGTATCTTTAGAGGTATTCACTGGAATAGGTGGAAAGAATGGTGGGAATAAGCTAAGTAGGAAAGAAGACGATTTTTGGCTCTACGATGACTTTAACTGTGAACGAAAGCGACCGAGAAGTCCGACGACTTCTTTATAATGATAAAAAAAAATAAGAAAAACAATAGTGCGGGTCAAATTTCATAAAATATTATTTTAATAACAATTTTATTTTTAAATCGAACGGTTAGCTTTTATAAAGAATATTTTTGGTGAACTCTTGCCCACACTGATTGTATATGGGTCATTCTCTTGCAAACCGCACAACTCTTAACCTTGACATTTTAGAATCGTCCGAATTTTTTTACAACTTATACAGGATGATTAACGACGGGCGTGCATTGTAACATTATGGAGAACTACTGAACATATATTTCTGAAACTTTGGGGAGTTAGACTTATCGATACACTCTCTTTAACTAAAATACTCACATGTTCATGTCATTTCCGGTTATACTGGAAGTAACCCGAATACACCCGTCGCCCTGGTGCATTCCCGTGCTCTGCGTGACTTGCGATTGAAAATATTTCAGAACTTCCGAACTTAAAGAGGTACCACTTTTTCGTAAAATGGAGGAAGAGGAAGTTCAAGGAAGCTGCTACCATACACCAGAACCCTGGCTGTTTTAGTAAACCTTCATTAGATTTAAGAAATATCTGGAAGTCCTTGTTAAGTAGATGTAAGCTTAGAATTACTAACATCGCGCAAAACTGAACGCAGGACTGCACCCATCTCAATTATGCTTCAGTGCACATAGCTAGTATAAATAGAGCTGTAGTTACTTTTATTATTTAGTATTCACAAGGAGATACTTACCAGTTGAAACGTTGTGATATATAACAATTAAAGACAATGCAAGTCCAAAACTTTTCTATCACTCAAGAAAGTATGTGTGATTCCCCGACAGCAGTCCGCCGTTTATTTGTAAGATGTAAGGTTAAAATCGTAAACAATGGCACAATAATGTCGCGTTTTGAGTCTGAAAGAGAATATTGATGTTGTGGAAGTTTGTAATTTGATAACAATGATTTGGGCGAGTTCATTTACATTGATAGCAACGTGCTATTAGAAGATGATAGTGACCCCATTCCTACCGATTATGTAGTCCAAACTGAAACCACATCACTATCTGACGACTCTGATGAAGAAGTTGAATGCAGTAATCAAACAAATGTCACCAATTATTATCAACAAGCCATTAGTATGGTAAAGAAATTACAAGAGTATGCAACGAATAGAGGTGACTCTACAGCAATGGAATTGTTATCAGACTTGGAATTACATTTTCTAGATTGCAAGTATAAAATGAAAACACTTCAAACTAAGTTATTAGATTTTTTTAGTACTACATTCTAACTAAAACTAGTGTATTTTTGTTATGTTATGTTTGTATTTGTACATACATATACATAGTAATAATTTTGCATTTGCATATTACCTAATAACAAATTTCCCATGAGCGGACACAACTATTAGTCGGACACATTTAGCCGGTCCCGTAGAGAGGTTTCACTGTAGTTGTAAAAAAAATTTCGGACGTTTTTTAAGGAAAGAAGAGAAGAAGGTTTGTAAATGAATTACCTACCAGTATTGTTTATAAATCTACATGTTGGACCTTAAAAATTTAAAAGTTGTATACAATGCTTGTTCTAAATTCACTAAAAATATTTAAAATTTAAATCGAAATGATTGAATGCTTAAAATATACTAATAATAACAAAATACCAGTTGTTTTCTTAGGGAATATTATTAATTTTATTTATTTACCTGTTTACTTTGTTCTAATAGATATTAAAAGAGATTCACTAAGAATGTTAAAAGTGAATGAACTTACAATACCTCCGGTAGGTATATGTATTTGATATTATTGGCATCGGGTTTATTTTTTTAGTTTTAACATTCTTTCGTTCTAACGTTCTTCAAAATATAAAAAAAATATTTGAATTGAGTTTTAGTGTTTAGTATATATTTATTATCGAAATGAAGCTATTTCTATGGACTGTGCTGTATGATTTTTTTGTAAATATTAATTTGTTATAATAGGAATTACCTAGCATTAGATTTTTTGTAAGAACTATCTACTTATGACGAAATAAATGACTCACAACGAATATTTTTTTTGTGTATTTATTATTTTTTTTATTATCAAACATAAGCACTATAAGGGCGGAATTAAGAAGGCAAAGTCAGCCGAGCATTTTCCATGGAAATACTTTATTAGTCATTTTACGACCAAAAGTCATTCTTTATAAAAAGTTCTGCTTGTTGAGAAAATGAATTGACGATAAAAAAAATTTTAGATCCGATGTACAGGAAATAAGTATTAGGAATTAGTATTAGAAAGTATTAGGAAAATATGAAAATTCTTCAAGAGAGAACTACCATTATTTATTATTTTTTACAAAAATTTTATGAAACGAGGTTGTTGATAAACTAACGTAAAGTGTAAATACAAATTTTGAAATAAAAATTCGAATTTTTAAAAATAAAATAATAACAGTGGTGTTTATGTAATTATTTGCATTTTACAAAAAAATCAAGATACGTTCATGTTACGTCAGCATCTTATTTACATCCGTCAGTATTCTGATTTCGTGAAGGCATTTTCGAAAATGTTAACCAAAGATGAGCGTATTTATTTAATACAATGTTACGGTATTGGAAATTGGAAATACGCTCTTCTTTGGTTAACATTTTCGAAAATGCCTTCACGAAATCAGAATACTAACGGATGTAAATAAGATGCTGACGTAACATGAACGTATCTTGATTTTTTTGTAAAATGCAAATAATTACATAAACACCACTGTTATTATTTTATTTTTAAAAATTCGAATTTTCATTTCTAAATTTGTATTTAGACTTTACGTTAGTTTATAAACAACTTTGTTTCATAAAATTTTTGTAAAAAATAATAAATAATGGTAGTTCTCTCTTGAAGCATTTTCATATTTTCCTAATTTATTAACACCCTGTACATCGGATCTAAAATTTTTTTATCGTCAATTGATTTTCTCAACAAGCAGAACTTTTTAAAAAGAATGACTTTTGGTCGTAAAATGACTAATAAAGATTTTTTCCCTATTGGGTACCCTCATCCGCGGACACACTGTATTTGTAAAAGAGAGTGGATGGAATGGAAAAGTTACGAAAAGTAATACCCTGCCGCGTTAATCAAACCGGTATATATGGCATTGTTCATGTTAAATTGATGGTTGGGGGGGGGGGGGTCATGACCCCCACGACCTCTCCCCTGGATCCGCGCTTGGTTGGAGATGGGTATAGGAAATTGTCAATAAAAATATCGATAGATAAATATCAAAAATGCAGGGCATTCTTTTTAAAATAACAATGTTAAGCCTAACTTCCGGTAAAACCGGAAGTGATAGATGTGCCAAAATATCTCCATTAAGAAGATCCGTATCTTCTATTGGCGTTTCTTTCAGGCTTCATGCAAAAATAGTAAATAGTAAATAGTGTATCATCCCCCATTCATGCCGGTAACAATATAGGGGCAGATTAGGTATATCGTGGGGGTACGATACACACTCCCCAATCGATAGTTCAACCCATTATGTGTGAAACGAAAGGTTGACACCATTTGAGATGCATCGTTTGACGGAGGATGGTTCGGAGCGAATCAATCCTTGGAAATGGCCCTGGTAGCAACCAAAGAGGAACAATGTTGAAGATGGAAAAATACTATAACTAAATTATAACAAATTTTATACTCGATGGATAGGTAAAAAAACTAATATGATAATTATAATTACCCAACTAGCATCAAGGCTATTGAAACTGTGACTGATTGACATTGCTACTATGGCTTGGTAAAAACGTGGTAATTGTTACCAAATTAATTACTATAAAGTTTAAACTACTACTATGTTACGATTATTAGTAGAATTCATGTAACACTTACTTGGTATAGTGACTTTATGGTGTCATTACTTTATGGTCAGTATAAAGGTTACTGGAACTACAGGGCGTCAACAGTTTATATAAGACCAAAACTTTAAAATAAAAAGAAAACGTCAAGGTTCAATTCCTGTTATAGTTCTCCAGAGATGCGCCGATGAACTAACACCAGTATTTTGTAGACTTCTTAATTTATACTGCAAATAAGGAATATTTCAATCGTGCTGAAAGATGGCACGAGTCCAGCTTATACCAAAGAAAGGTAAGAGAATCCTGCCTAACAACTATCGACCAGTCGCATTGCTTTCAGATATATATCAAAAGTAATGGAGAAAGCTATTAACCAACATCTTCTAAAGTACATGGAAGGTTTCAACATTATCAGCGATCATCAATTTTCGGAAGTCCAGATCAACTGGAGATCTTCTAGCCTATGTCACCCATCTTTGGAACAACCCAATCGAACATCATGGGGAGTCTCGGGCTGTTGCACTGGATATTTCTAAAGCCTTTGATAGTGTTTGGCAAGAGGGACTTCTAAGTAAACTGTGATCCTATAGTATGCCCAGTCGATTCTATGCATGGTTGTCTAGCTTTCTTAAGGACCGCTCTCTGCAAGTGTCGATTGACAGATTTCTCTCAGACACCTTCACCATCAATGCCGGTGTTCCTCAAAGGTCCATATTGTATCCCACTCTCTTCTTACTCCACATTAACGACTTTCTAGTGAAAACGAAAAATCCGATATTTAGTTTTGCTGACGATAGCACACTTATCTCATCTTTCTCTTTGAATGCACAAACATCGGCTGCCAACGCACATCTTTTCAGACAGCATGAAGTATCACGCTTCAACAAAGACCTGGAAGAAACTTTGGCTTGGGGTGACAGTAACTAAGTCGAATTTAACGCAAAGAAACCCCACGCAGCAGTTTTCTGTAAAAATGTTAACATTACAGAACCGGATAGTAATGGCAAGACACGCAATCAAACTTCATCTATTAATTTGCTGGGCGTCAATCTGGGAGGAAATATTATGTCTTGGCTAACCACGTTGTGGCAATCGCCAAGATAGCTTCTCAGAAACTTGGTGTATTCTTCCGAACCAGAAAGTTGTACACGCCTCAACAACTTTTGACACTATACAAAGCCCAGATTCGACCATCACTAGAGTACTGCTCCCATGTTTGGAGCTCTGCACCCAAATATACTCTTCGGCTACTGAATTCCATCGAAAGGAGGCCCATTCGTCTGATTGGAGACCACGAGCTGACGAAGAACCTCGACAGCCTAGACCATCGAAGACAGGTTGGGGATTTGACTCTCTTTTACAGATATGGTTATACTTAGTGCTCCTCGAACTTCATTATTTAAGAATTCTTTCATCTGGAGGACTTTATCTTTATGAAACGACCTTCCCGAGGTAATTTTTTCCAGCGAATTTAACCTCCAACGATTCAAAACCAACGCACTCCCAGAGTGCCTTAAATAATTTTTCTATAGTGCTTGATAAAAGGTTATGACAGAAGTATAACTTGACGCGACTACAGAGTAATGTTAAAGGTACTGACTACTACAGAGTGACCATAATTACCATACAGTAACCGATTCGTAAACGTTCTATATCATCTAACGGACCGACGGAGAGCTGAACGTTTCATTCTCGACGCTATTCGCGAGGTCAACATCGAATTCGCTTCCCGATACGCCATGTTTTAAAATGATCAATCGCGACATAATTTTAGAAAAAATCTTAATTTTTGCTTAATGCTAAATTGCTTACCTCTTCAAATATATATAGGATGTTTCCTAACCTCTCTGAAAGATTAATGGAGGTGAATTCTCACCTTATTTTAGGAACGGTATTGAAATGTGAGAATGTTAGTTCCAGCGACCATACAGGCACGTAATCGTTACCACAAGATTATTCCCCATTCTGGTAACAATGTGGTAAAGATACGGTTGCCAATACTGCTAACGGGAACTTATAAAGATCTATATTAGTGGCGAATACGTAGCGGCGACTACAATTGCTACAGTTGGTTAGATGAGTTAGTAGCTGTGCTAGATCTCGCCGTCTATTAGAAATAGTAATTACGAATGTAATTTTTGTGGAAATAAAAAGGCATTTATTATTATTATTAAAAATCTTGAAATGTTCCTTGGTTCATACGATGCGAACAATGTTAATTTTATTTATTTAGGTACGCATATTATGAATAGAAAACATTTTAACACATTTATTAGCTTAACGGTTAAAAGCACAATTTTAAAAGTGCTCATTAGGGTCACTGAATATACAGGGTGTCCCATAACTAATGGTACACAGGAAAACTGCAGATTCCTTGAGTAAAAATACTGCGATTTGGCCATACTTAGTTTAGTTCAATAGCTGGTAATAACCGAGATACAGGGTGTTCAAGTAAGAATTAAATTTTCAATTTTCCTAAATATCTTATTTCTGAATCATTATTTTTGCACAAAATTTTGTGACTAGGGGTTTTTTGCGGAAAGGAATTTGAATTTGTTAAAAATTTTGATGTAGATTATAGGGGGCGCTCTCTGCGGTACTCTGAACACATAAAAAGAAATGTAACTTTTTTGTGCCTTAGTGTAATTATATTTTTATTAAAAATATCAGTTTTTCCGTCATTTTTAAGCAATAAAGGTATACTTTGTAAATGTCGCTCCGACTAACCGTTTTCGAGATATTTTCAATTACAATTTCTAATGCGCCCGTTTAAATTTTGATTTGTAAATGTGAAATTAGTCACAGTAGGCTTTGGTAAAAACAAACACAATGAAAGCACTTTGAAACCTCATTTCTGTCAAAGTTTATTTTCATTTGTCAGCATTGTGGGTGTTCTTAAGGAGTTTTTGAAGATACTGTGATCAAAAATTAAACTAAAAGCCAGATTTTAAAATTTTTATAAGCCTATACGACAGACTGGGAGAAACAGGATCCTTGCGTCCAAAACGTAATAGTGGAGGATCATGTTTCTCCCAGTCTGTCGTATAGGCTTCTAAAAATTTTAAAAATTGGCTGCCTTCTATTTGGATACATTTCCAAATACCGCCGATGCGTGTCTTTTAAAATTTTCTTGTGCGTATAAACATACCATGTCTCGCATTTCTCCGTTAGAAAACAGTTATGTCGCGGCATTTTTAGTTTAATTTTTGATAACAGTATCTTCAAAAACACCCACAATGCTGACAAATGAAAATAAACTTTGACTTGAGAAATGAGGTTTCAAAGTGCTTTCATTGTATTTGTTTTTAACAAAGCCTACTGTGACAAATTTCACATTTACAAATCAAAATTTAAACGGGCGCATTAGAAATTGTAATTGAAAATATCTCGAAAACGGTTAGTCGGAGCGACATTTACAAAGTATACCTTTATTGCTTAAAAATGACGGAAAAACTGATATTTTTAATAAAAATATAACTAAGGCACAAAAAAGTTACATTTCTTTTTATGTATCTAGAGTACCGCAGAGAGCGCCCCCAACAATCTACATCAAAATTATTAACAAATTCAAATTCCTTTCCTCAAAAAAACCCAGGTCACAAAATTTTGTGCAAAAATATTGATTCAGAAATAAGTTATTTAGGAAAATTGAAAATTAAATTTTTACTTGGACACCCTGTATCTCGGTTATTACCAGCTATTGAACTAAACTAAGTATGGCCAAATCGTAGTATTTTTACCCAAGGAATCTGCAGTTTTCCTGTGTACCATTAGTTATGGGACACCCTATATAGAGTGGGCCAAATTAAATTTAACAATACCTTTTTTAACTTTTTTTATTATTTTGGTATGTGGACATAAAATTACAATACAGACAACTTTTCCAAATATATTTTTTTAAATTCGATCAATAATAGTACATTGTTTACCGAGTAGGAAATGCCTAACATTCTTGGACGACTGTGAAGATTGCAACACAGAGTCCAGGAATGTGGCTTTTCCTACGAGGTAAACATACTATTTTTCCGAAAATCGTTTAAAAATCGACAGATATTGATTAATTTTGAAAAATACACGAATAATTTTATTCATAAATAAATGGTGCTTTGAAATTTGTAATAAAATTGGTTGCGTTACTATGGAAACTTATTATGTTGAATTGTTAAAGGTATTTTCATGGAAGGTGCTCGGTTGACCTTGCCCTCTTAATTCCGCCCAGAGCGACGAATAGCGGACAAATACGACGAACCACTGCCGCCAATCCATATGTGGTTAAGCTTAGTACTCCTCGAACTTCATTATTTAAGAATTCTTTCATCTGGAGGACTTCATCCTTGTGGAACGATCTTCCCGAGGTCGCTTTTCCCAACGAATATAACCTCCAACGATTCAAATCCAACGTAAATCGCTTTTTGCGCACACGCACCACTCCCAGAGTGCCCTAAAGGATTCTTCCTATAGTGCTTGTGGTTGATCATAAAAAAAAAATCTTTAATGGTGACACTGTACTGTATGGCAAACAGTTAACGAAATCCCTGTAGAATGCATTCTTATAAGGGACACCCTGTATACGAAAATTAAAAATCAACAATTCCTCTTAGTGAAATAATGGTACCTTATATATACATACTAAATGTTTGATAGTGAATGTTGACATAATGTTTTCCGTCTTTCAACCCAAGATTTATTGAAGAAATATTGACAGATCCATCAGTCGGGTACCGTTAATAAGCTCATCGAACATAACATTAGACTCATTTGCCTAAAAGGAAAAGCTTGGGAAGAAGAACAAAGTGGAACCGACAAGCCAGTTAAACAAACAACGTTAAAAAGGCATAAAATGTCCTCGCTTAGGATTTCTGGGAACAGTTTTATTGTAAATGTGCAGAACACCATGGTGTTACTAAAAAAACCCACGGCATAAAAAAGAGCTACAATCGGTTAGTAATAACGAAATAAACGCGTGACTATTGAGCTACTCGAGTTGTCGGCTTTTTGCCAAAAATAAAAATGTTGAAAATAATAATTCCTTATTTACTTATCGTGTTAGTGGAAGGTGGATTTTTTGATTTGACAGATGTGGAAGATCCTTTGGCGTTGCTATGGAATAACATACCACGTAAGTATGACGAATATACACGGTGTCCGCTAATTAATGGTACATGGAAAAACCGCATACTCCTTACGTAAAAGTATTAGAATTTAATTAAGGTAACGGCCCCAATAATTGACCTATTAAGGCATAGTGTAAAATTAAAAATCTTGTAACAGGGTTGAATATGACTTAAATCCAATTTAAAAAAATTGTAGGTATATAATTACTTGTCTATTTTTTGGAAAAATTGTTAGTTTCTTGAAAATGTTATTTTTTAATTTGTAAAAATATTAAATGTAACATAACTACCAAATGTACTAGTTATTGACCGTTGTAAAAAGTAATTGTTGCAATGATTGACCCATAGAAGTCCTAGTAATTGACCAATAAGTAGAATCCCAAAATTAAATTTAATGAACTTGCATATTGTGTTTATTTATGGACTTTAAAACGTTTTCCCTAGTAAATATCTCCGTTTTGAGTAAAACAGCATTACAATACAAAGAGTACATAAAAAAAGATAGGGAAGTTCGACCTTTTAATATTAACATTAATTAGATAGAAATATTTAATTAACAAGAAAAAACTAGTTTTTACATTTTACAAATAAATACAACCCAAATTAACTTAATTAAATGACTTGAGAAATTGAAACAGCATAATAATTATATTTAAAATAAATAAAAAAATATTCTGACATTTCTTAATTTTGAGTTTCTTATTCTTTTTATCGTTTTCGAGGACTAACCCAGGATAAAATTGGTCGTCATATTTTACTACAACATAATCTTTCATATATCCAAAGATCCAGTTTACCAATAATTTCTCTTTCGCGTTAGAAAGGTATGTCTCTGGACCCATTTTTCTGTCTATTGGAATTTTTTCCATTTTTTTATAGATTAATGTAGTTTTTGGGACGTTAAATAATTGCGCTGCGCGATAATAACTCATCTAGTTCTGAACTGCATCAATTGCATTTTTCAAATTCTCTTTGGAATAAGCAGGTTGCTTTGTTGGTGCCATTTTTCTAAAAAAAGAAAAGAAAATATCAAGATCTAGTGATTGACCTCTATCACATTCTAATAATTGACCTAGTCGTTTTTATCGCGATTTCATATAATTCCATACTTTAATAAATAGGTCAACTGAATGTAGGCCCTTAAATAAATTTAATTTTAAACAAAAAAAAATCTTAACTATAAAAATGACAATATTATGTATAGTAATATTAAGTTTTTTAAAATTTGTTAACAATAAGTCGTTATTGACCGCATTGGAGCACCAATTATTGTCTTAAGATTTGCTACAGTTTTTGACCCTTTACAAAATATTCAAATATCTATAAAATACTTGTATTTTTTATATGTCAAATACTAGTCCATGAATTTGTTAACATTTAATACATATTGTACCACGTTTGTTAGTTAAATTAAATACATATATACTTATTTCTCAAGAACTAAAATAAAAATCCACTGTATTGTACTATTAATTGACCTATAGGTCAATTACTAGATTACACAACAAAATATTTGTACTAGTAATTGACCATCAATTTTCTCAATACATCGAAGAAACACGCTTGTTCGATAAATATATAATTAAAAAGAAAATCATTTTAACTTACCTTTAAATGTTTAACCACTAAGCTATTGAATGTGTTCACTGTAAATCACTATTATTCAATGGCAAGTTGCTTAGGTAAAAATGGCGGACTTTCGACGATGGCTTCTCTATGCAAGTAGAGCTATTACTTAACTGAATGTCAAATAGATTCAGAGGCACTTACCCCTACAACTTTTTGTTTCTGGTATGTCGAGTGTATCATAGAGGACACTATGAATATCAGGACACCTTAAATATTTTCCATATCTTTATTTTGGGCAAGAAACTGAAAAAGCGGTCAATAATTAGGACGCTGTCAATCACTGGGGCCCTTACCTTATATCCGAACGTTGATATTAATTGATATACAGGGTGTTAAAGTTAAAACTTCAGCTTTGCTTCTCTCTAATAACTTTGAGAGAAACCAGCGTTTTTTTACAAAATTTGGCAATTATGGTTTTTTTTTTCGAACATTTATTAAGTCATAACTTTTTTGTGCCTCAGTGTATTTAAGTTTTTCATGAAAATAATCCAAACAATTACTATTAATTTGCAATTTTTTTTTCTTAAAGTAACCTATAAGGAAACAAATGAAATTTAGAGATGCAGTGATTATGAAACCTCCATGTTGTTATTTATTTGTTGATTATTGTAAGATAGCTTTGCGAGAAAATGTTTCATTTTTGAATTTATCGTAAGTTAAGTAACAATTCCGAGATACAATTTGTTTTTAAAAGCAGAAATGCGGGATATGTTGTGTGTATACCCGCAGAGAAATTTTAATTGACGAGGTGCCCAGAGACGATATTCGGAACTCTATCCAAATCGAAGACAACCTGATTTTAAGATCATCAATAATATTTACGACCGATTAGGCGAAACAGGTAGCTTTCGTTCTAATCCCGATTTCGTAGGGTACGGACCAGAATTTCTTCTTCTTGTTCCGAAGTTAAAGTTCTCGGGCGCCCTTTGGAATCCCGTTCACGACGAAAGGTACCTGTTTCGCTTAATCGGTCGTAAATATTTTTAAGGATCTTAAAATCAGGTTGTATTTGATTTGGATACGAATATCAAGTGCTTCGATTTTTAGCCTTTACGTATAAATTACAATTTTTAGAAGTGCAGCACCATCTAAAGTTCTCGGAATGTAAAATAGACAATATACGAATCGGAGTATGCATGGACAAGCCAAAATGTATTTTTTCTGGAGGTACCCCAACCGGGCACTGTGGAATCATGTACACATGCTGTTCTTGTAAGTTTTCCTCTTTGTTATCTTTTTAGAAACGGCACACTTTTTAACCTTGACATTTTATAATCGTTCGAAATTTTTTTACCAATTCATACAGGGTGTTCCTTAATGACGTGCTAATATTTCAGGGTGTGATTCCTTAGGTCATTTTATAAAGTAAAGTTCATATGAACATATCTCCGCAAGGGCTTAAATTTTTTGCTACAGGGTGTTGACTTATTATTTTTTAAATGGTTATTTTTTAATATCTCCTGAAGTACTGTAGATATTATTTTCAATTTTAGTACATGTTAATAGGATATAGAACCATAAATTTTAGTTCGAAAAGTTATTTAATTATTCCACCAGTGGCGCTACTGCAAACATGTCCTCTCATATTTTTTACAAAAAAGATTGTACGCCACTGACATTTTTCCATGTGGATATTTTTCTGATTAATCTGGTCAATTCTACATGAAAATGGTCTCTTGAGTTTTTCTCCTCACCGTTCTTGATTGAAACCACTAAATTCATATTGAAACTCGTTATTATTATATATATATATAGATCAGTTCATAACGTTCTTCGCCGTCTTCTGATTTCCAGTCTCCATCTATCTCGGTCCTCCCATGAGTTCTCATTTAGCCCCCTTTCTTCGATGTCCCTATCTATTCCTTCTCTCCAACTAAGTCTAGGTCTTCCTCTCCTTCGTCTTCCTTGCGGTGTCCAGTTTAGTACTTGTTTAGGAAGTCTATTATCTTCCATTCTTTGGACATGTCCGTACCATCTAAGTTGGTTTATCCTGATGTCTTCTGTTATTTTGTGTTTAACACCCATAATCTCTCGTATTCTATCATTTCTGACTCTATCCAGTTTGGATTTCCCGGCAGCACGTCTCCAATAATCCATTTCTGTGGCTTCCAGTGACTTTATTGTTCTTTCCTTCAGTGTCCATACTTCACTACCGTAAGTGATGATACTTTTGACTATGCTGTTATAAATTTTATGTTTGTTGTTCTTAGATATTGATTTGTCCCAAAGAACCCCGTTGAGATGTCTAATGGCTTGTCTTCCCTGGTTATTTCTATGTTTTATTGCTTCATCCATGATTCCGTCATCCGTAAGGTTCATGCCAAGGTATTTATATTTTGTGCAATAATTTATCTCTTGTTGTTCCAGAACTAAGTTACGCCGATCTCCACCAATACACATGTATTCCGTTTTCTCGATGTTCACTTTTAATCCCCACTTGTCGTATTCTTCTATGAGCTTCCGGGTCATATATTCTAGATCTTCATACTCTTGAGCTATTACTATCTGATCGTCAGCGAAACAAAGGGTGTACAGTATGTAATCGTTAAGTGGTAATCCCATACTTCTACATTTCCGCTTCCACGTTTTCAAGGCTTGTTCTAAATAAATTTTGAATAAAGTTGGGGACAAGCAGCAACCCTGTTTTAGTCCTTTGCTAATACTAAATCCCTTGGACATCTCCTGGCCCTTCTTTATTTTGCTTGTGTTGTTTTTATATAGTTCTTGGACAGCCTTGATTAGAGTGATACTGATGTTTGTTTTCTCGAGAGCTTCCCAGAGTTTTTGTTGGGGCACGCTATCATATGCTTTTTTGAGGTCGACGTAAAGGAGGCGAACTTCTTGGTTTCGTGCCATTTTCTTCTCAATTATCTGTGTTATGGTAAATAGGTGGTCCACTGTAGATCTACCAGCCCTAAAGCCTGCCTGTTCTTCGGCCTCCATATCACAGTATTCGCCCTCAATCCTTCTTTTCACCAACTTTCCGTATACTCTCGAAATACTGCTAAGTACAGCAATTCCTCGATAGTTGTCGCAGACGTTCTTATTTCCCTTTTTATGTATTGTTGTTATATACGAAGATCTCCATTCCTCAGGGATACTCTCCCCATTGAGGCACTTTTGAAAGAGATTAGCTAGATGTTTATAGAGCTTATCTGTGCCGTATTTAAGTAATTCAGGAGGGATGTTACCAGGACCTGGAGATTTTCTATTTTTTAATCCTTGGCATATCAGTTTCACCTCCTTACTGTTGACTATTATCGGGGATGCCGTAGTTTGTATTTGGACGTTAGACTGTGGTTGTTGGTATTCGTCCCTCTCTTCAGTCAGTAGTTTTGCAAAGTATTCGTTCCATTTCTGTAAAGTGATTGGTGAAATGATATCTTTTGTCTTCTCCTGACGGAGGGATCTTAGTATTCTCCAGCTTTCGGTACTTCTGCTTCCTCCTATGTATGTGTTTATTCTGGAGCAGTTTCTCTCCCAGCTTTCATTTTTCTTTTGTGTTATTGCTGTGCGGACTTTTCTTTGAGCTTCTTTGTATTCGTTTTTACACTGGTATGTCTTCATGTTAAGGTATCTATTGTATTTTTCTCTTTTTGCTTTTATCAACTCTTCAATTTCTTCATCCCACCAGTAATGTTTTCTTCGCTTGAGTTCCTCCAGTTTTCCCAAAGCTTCGTCCGCGGCGCTTTTTAAGCATTCTTTGATGTAATTATAGTATTGTTCTGTGTTTTCAAACGTCTGTTGTATGAGTTTTTCATCGAGTCGATTTCTGTATAGCTCTTTTATACTGTCGTGATTGAAGTTGTCTAACTTGTATACGGTTTTCTCTATTTTGCATTCTTGCTCTTCTCCGCCCTCTATTCTTTTGGTAGGTTGGGAGGGAAGGATTTTGGCTCTGACAAGGTAATGATCGCTTCCACATGTTGCTCCTCTGTAAGCTCTGCAGTCTTGGATTTTCAATTTTGTATCCTGCCTAGTTATCACATAGTCTATGATGGATTTCAGTTGTCTAGAGTGTTGTACCCAGGTGTACTTATGTATTGAGCGATGTGGGAAAAAACCATTTAGGATACGTAGATTATTTTGATCGCAAACATTGATCAGCCTGTTTCCATTATCATTCAAGGTGTCTTCTCCGTATTGGCCCACTATTTTGTCTTGGTGTTTCTTTCCCGTCCTAGCATTGAGGTCTCCCAACAGCATTACTTCCCTTGATGATCCTGCTTTCGATATTTCGTAAGTGAGTTGTTCGAAGAAGTCATCTTTTTGCTGTACAAGCGCGTCCTCGTTAGTAGCATATACTCCTATAAGTGTGAGCTTTTTCCCCTGTAGGCATAAGTTCATTTTGATAATGCGTTGGTTTACTGCTTCCCAAGATGTTATGCACCTTCTTAGACTCTTACGGATGAGGATTGAAACCCCTTGTTGTGCTCTTTTATCTTTGGATATTCCAGAGTAGAAATGGTCATAGTGTCCTAAATTTTCTGATCCGTGTCCTTTCTTCTTTGTTTCAGTTAGCACTATTATGTCCATGTTTAAATTCTTTAGTTCAGAGATGACCTCGTTTAATTTCTGAGAGAGACCTTGAACGTTCCAAGTACCAATATTCATTAACCGTTTTCTAAGCTTGGGTCGTCTTCGTTTGTTCCGTCCATTCCGAGGCTGGTTACTGGAAGTTTTAACCGTTATGTTGTTTGACGAGTATCGAGGGGTTGGCCCGATGCCTCAACCCCCAACCTGGAGGGCCAGAGCTTTTATTTTGGAGTGTCCCTCTCCTAGACCGGTTGTCTTCACTATGACTATTGAGACCTGTCTTCCCATTTCCTTTATATTTTCCCCTAAAGGTAGGGTTGCCACCTCCGCCGTTAGTTTCCCTTTGCCGTTGTGGTCTTCGACCGTTTCCCTGGTCAAGGGGCCCTACAGGGTGCTATCAGCCGGGCCAGCTGAACCCTGGTTTTTTAACGAGGTTGGTACTCCTCCCCCTCCTCTCTTCCCCATCTCTGTGATGAGGCCCCAGGCTTGGGACTGGTATAGCGGAGTTAATTGATAAAATAATTAATGATAAATTTTGTTTCATAAAAATTGTTGGAAATGGCCACCTTCACTTAAAAGGCACGATTCCGCCCGTCCTTGCATTGAATTGCCCACTCCAACAACTTTTATAAAACAAAATTTATCATTAATTATTTTATCAATGTTAATAATAATGAGTTTCAATATGAATTTAGTGGTTTTAATCAAGAACGGTGCGTCTGACGAGAAAAACTCAAGATACCGTTTTCATGTGGAATTGACCAGGCTACTTAGAAAAATATCCACATGGAAAATGTCAGTGGCGTCAGTACCATCTTTTTTGTAAAAAATATTAGATGACATGTTTGCAGGGACGCCACTGGTGGAACAATTGAATTACTTTTCTAACTAAAATTTGTACTTCTATATCCTATTAACACATACCAAAATTGAAAATAATATCTAAAAGTACTTTCGGAGATATTAAAAAATAACCATTTAAAAAATACAAGGCCGTTGCGGACATATGTTCATATGAACTTTTCTTTACAATATGACCAAATGAATCACACCCTGAAATATTAGCACGTCATTAAGGAACACCCTGTATACATAAATTTAGTTGACACATTTCAGGTTTTGCTGAAAAATTTTTTTCTTCGAAAATATAAATTTTTGATAATTTGCTGGATTTTCTCCAATCTTCTCATATTTGAAATTTAATATCTTCAGTGGTACTCATCGGATCAATGTCGCTCTATCCTTATTTTGCACTATGTTACGTTAAAAGAAATTGTCATTGTAAACAAATGAAAAATAATAATAATGTTTAAACAGTTCTTATTTACAACCAAGCATGTAATAATGACATTTCATCTATCATTGAAAGGTGGAAAGTTGACGTTTTTTTAATTTTACTTTCCACCCGGGTGGAAAATAAATTATTTTTTGTTATTTTTATAAAAATCGATATCTCAAAATAATATACGAACACACTTTTTTAAAAATGCTAATAGCTTTGCGTGTTTAGATATGTCTACTTTTTCCCTAATTGATAGAGTGGTCCTCAGCATTGAGCATTGTGACCAAATCGTTGATATCTTCCTTGTCTTGGTATTTTCACTGAAATAAGCTGGTAATGCCGACTCAGAACCAGGATTTTGAACTTTGTTTCCCGTACACCATTCTTTGAAACAGTTACATGCCTTGTCATATCTCGGGCGGCTTTTAGTTTGCAGAAGATCTTCTTTTACTATTTTTGCTGCTTCTCGAATTTCTGGTGGAGTAGCAGCAAAATCAAATTCCTGATTTTCTGTTGTTAAAATAATATATTGTTTAGTGACATGGAAACCATATTCAAAAAATGGTAGTTGCCATCTTGATGTGTATTATTGCCTACTTTATTTTACCACCTGCGGTTATTTGAAATTTTTATCTAATTTTTCAGTGGAAAAGTCAAAATGACATTTATCTTTCATTAATAATTTTAATTCAAAATAATAATAAGTGGATGTTAGATGTGGTTGTAAATAAAATAGTATACGAACCTCGGTGAAAAGTTTCATTAATGTCTCGAGATTACCGACTCTCTCGACAGGAATGAAACACTTTCCATCTCGGTACGTAATATACATGCTGTTAACCCATCTTAAATTAATTTAACAAAATACCGTTTTATTCTTTATCCTCTAATCTACAAAATCCATTTTACGAGAAAGTGGCACCTCTTTTAGGTCGGAAGTTATTAATTTATATTATTTTTCTCCAGTAGTAAAATTTATGTTGTGTCTTGTTTTCGAGCGCAAGTAACGTAGCGCGCAATAGACCTCCCTTAATATTAATGTTGCAATTCAAGAATTATGTACAGTAAAAAAAATTTAGCATCAATATTCTTATGCAACAATAGTGTTGTTCCCTGTCAATAAATAAAGAAAATATAAAAGTCCAGTAATGACCGGTTTACGAGAGTTTTCTGGTTTTTTAGTATAGTTTTTGAACAACAAATACTTATTCAAAAATTACTGATATCGATGAAGGTGTCAAAGATTTCGAATTATATTTGTCCGCACAGTAACACCTATTAAATTTAGAAACATTTTAAATTCATTGCTTAACGAACGAACAAACCCAAACTTATGAATATATATGAAAATATATCCATGGTATCCTATGCCTACCACAGTACGTAAAGTTTTAATGCACGCCAAAGATATTCTGCCTAAATCTGTATCACCGCTAGGATACTTCGGAGAAGCTTCAGAAGCAAGGAGTAAGTTATACAGACCCAAGTCTATGTGGTCACTATATCTGAAATCATATACAGTGCGGCCGTTTAAGTGTGCAACATATGGGAAAGTTTTTTATTACCGATTTCTCAGAAAATTTTATTCTTGATAAAAGTTGGTGCATGTTCGATAATCGTATTTGGTGCACTTGGAATGGTTGCAAGTCAAATGACGTACAGGGTACGACAAAAAATATAAAACTTGTACAAGAATAAAGTACCCCTATTTCAGAAAATTCAGCGAAATATTATTAAGAAAAGGTGTTTAGAATTAAAAGTTATGCATAGGTTTAAAAACGTGGCCTCATAAAATAAAAAACAAAATTTTTTTAAAAATATTAATTATTTCCCAAAATTTTTTTTTTTTATTATCACCCTAAAAACCTTGATAAATTAAACAAAATTAAATCAATTTCACACATCTTTGTTCAAATTCAAGCATATTTGTAAAATTAACTTAGCTTTTTAATTTATTAAGGAATCACAAACTTCATGTTTGTTGCAAGGACATTAAACACAACTTTAAAATACCGTAAAAATTATTTTTAACAAGATAAAACATTAGTAATGATAATTTTCAAATTAAAAACGCCCATTTAAAGTGCAAAATTTTTATTTTAAATGTTTATTATTAGAAAATTGTACAAAATAATCGACAAACATGAAATTCTACTAAAAAAATGGCGTTGTGTGGTATTATTAACAAATTATCAACGCGTCTCCATATGTCCACCTTCACGTTCAATGCATTTAATTGTCCGATCATAAAATTCACTAAGCGTGGATCGCAAAACACTTGCTGGAATATTTCTGCAATGAAATCGTATCGAAATTTCAAGCTCCCCAACATTATTAAAGGGTCGATCCTTGTACACTTTTTGCTTTAAATATCCCCATAAAAAAAATCTAGTGGAGTGAGATCTGGCGAACGAGGAGGCCACCGTGGATCGGTATTTCGTCCTAACCATTTATCACCAAATTCTCCATTTAACCATTCAGAAACAATTCTAGCAGAATGAGCCGGACAATCATCATATACAAACCATAATTTACGTCGTTCTTGTATACTCATATTATCCAAAAAATCTGTTAGTTCGTTTTCCAAAAAATGTAAATAGGTAGCACCAGTTAGGTTTTGGCGAAAAAAGAACGGCCCTATTAATTTGTCGTTAATAATACCGCACCAAACGTTTGTTTTTTGGTAATACTGGTTTTTGTTGTCAATGACAAAATTTGGACCGACCTCCACCTACAATTTTGGGAAGAAACAACTTCATTTGTAGTGAACGTGGATTCATCCCCAAAAAGTATGTGTGTATGGAAATCACGTTGATTTTCTATTTCTCCTTGAATCCACATGCAGAAATCATACGGCAAGTCATAGTCTCGTCTTTGAAACGTGCAAATAAACATTGGCTTATAGGCGTGATATTTATGTTTTTTAAGAATCTCCTTAATAGAGCCTTAATAGAAGTTTTTTTTATACCCGTATAAGCATGCACTTCTTGGGTGGATCTTCTAGGGTTTTCAACAACTGCTTGAAGTACTTCTAATTGATTTTCTTCAGTACATACAGTTTTGGTACGTTCATTTTTATATTTATACTCTAAAGAATAATGGACTTGTTTATCTGGATGTCGTTCATTGAATATAACTCCTGCTTCACGCACTGTTTTATAGTTATCTCCACATATTAGCACTAATTCTGCCTTTTCGGCTAACGTTAACTGTACTGGAGGAGGCATTTGAGATCAGCTAATAACAATAATTATTTAAGAATGAATAATGCCCCAAACGGTCTTAATGTTTACTTTTTAACCCTTATTTGTTTTTTTCCATAGGTATCTGCGACTATTTTAGTAGAATTTCATGTTTGTCGATAATTTTGTACAATTTTCTAATAAGCATTTAAAATAAAAATTTTTGCACTTTAAATGGGAGTTTTTAATTTGAAAATTATCATTACTAATGTTTTATCTTGTTAAAAATAATTTTTACGGTATTTTAAAGTTGTGTTTAATGTCCTTGCAACAAACATGAAGTTTGTGATTCCTTAATAAATTAAAAAGCTAAGTTAATTTTACAAATATGCTTGAATTTGAACAAAGATGTGTGAAATTGATTTGATTTTTTTAATTTATCAAGGTTTTTAGGGTGATAATAAAAAAAATTTTTTTTTGGGAAATAATTAATATTTTAAAAATTTTTTTGTTTTTTATTTTATGAGTCCACGTTTCAAACCTATGCATAACTTTTAATTCTAAACACCTTTTCTTAATAACATTTCGCTGAATTTTCTGAAATAGGGGTACTTTATTCTTGTACAAGTTTTATATTTTTTGTCGTATCCTGTACGTCATTTGACTTGCAACCATTCCAAGTGCACCAAATACGATTATCGAACATGCACCAACTTTTATCAAGAATAAAATTTTCTGAGAAATCGGTAATAAAAAACTTTCCCATATGTTGCACACTTAAACGGCCACACTGTATACAGGGTTGCCCAGAAGTCCGGAATAAAATTAATATAGCCTTAACCTGTAACTTTTGGGGAAAACGCTCGGACACGTCAATTTAGTTTCATATATACTAACATTTTGACGTTATTCGTTTGTTTCTTATAGACATTTGTCAAAGATATGACGACATCGATCTTTTTTTTTTAAATAGAAATATACAGCTTGTGTTACATTATTTGGAAGCTAATATCTCGTACAGTATGCTCATAAATTTTAGCGCGATTTTGTCAAGCTATTTGAAAATGGCGACTTTTAAAAGTTTTTAAAAAATCTCTATTTAAATAAGCGGAAATGATAAATCTTTGATGGTTTTTTTACCTTTCAAGGTAAGAAATCTTCATTGTTTCACGTTCTGACATTTCCAGCATTTGCCACGTTAAACCATCTTTTTGTTGTGTTTTGTTTTCCTTCGTTACAATTTTTTTTTTACAAAATAAATAACAAATAAACCATAACTATTGTTAAGTCACAAAATGTCAGAACGTGAAACAATGAAGATATCTTTCCTTGGAAGGTAAAAAAACCTTCAATGATTTATCATTTCCGCTCATTTAAATAGGAATTTTTTAAAAACTTTTAACAGTCACCATTTTGAAATAGCTTCACAGAATCGCGCTAAAATTTATCAGCATACTGTACGAGATATTAGCTTTCAAATGATGTATCACAAGCTGTATGTTTCTGTTTAAAAAAAGATCGATATCGTCATATCTTTGACAAATGACTATAAAAAAACAAACGAATAACGTCAAAATGTGAGCATATATAAAACTAAATTGACGTGTCCGAGCGCTTTCCCCAAAAGTTACAGGTTAAGGCTATATTAATTTTATTCCGGACTTCTGGGCAACCCAATACAATATAATCATACATATAAATCAAACCTAGGAATCTTGGTAGTATCTATAGAAAAATTCACTATTTTTTTTTTAGATGAACAGAATTGTGATAAATCTTCTGATAAAAAACAATCCTATTTTACAATAACGAATCTAAGTAATGCTGTCACGAATTGCAAGTACACCATAAAATTGAGAAATAAGAATGTTTGTCAAGTAAGGTATGTATCAAAAATATTTTAGTGAATTTGTTGTGATTGAAATAAGGCTCGTAAGAAATACTTTTATCAGTGCCGACGATTCCATTCTATTTAAATGATATAATTCAATGTACACTGCAATGTACCGAGTTATCCATTTTTCACATATTTGCTTGGTATATCGGTTGTTATTGAACTTATCAAAAAACTGATGTACAGTTGTATTCATTGAAAATGGGGAAACTAAATTTGTTATAATGTAAATTGGTCTTCATTGATTTGGACTTCTTCTAAAGTTTATGGTTGAACAACGCTGTCACTGTCAGTTGAGTTACGTTGAGTAAAAAATATGTGTAATTACAGAAATATTTTTATACTTTTATAACATTTAATTAGATTATTTTATATTGTTTAGCGACGCTAATGCTTATTGCTCATAACCTTACAAACAACAAATCAATCAGAAAAGCCTGATTTACGCAAATATGGCAAAATTAGTCATAAGACTTGTCCCCATTTTCAATGAATACAATGTACATGCCATGAAATGTATTTGAGAGAAACTAAAAATAATCGAAGTAGAACTTAAAAATATTCGCTGGTTTAAAAGATACGAGGGTTGTCTTGTATCTGTCTTGTTCTCTATATCTTTTATTAGTAATAATACAAGAAAATGGTTCATATAAAAGCTTCATAGTGTGCTAAGTAGAATATAATGCCATCAACAAATCGAATCTACCGGGTCAGGTCTAAAAGTTATCGGCTGACTTTCTTATTTTAAATGGATCACCCTGTGTATTTTTATCCAAAAAAGATGCATTTATATTTCGCTTTATAAATTTATAACATACAACATATTTTATTATTCAAATAATTGAAGAATTTCGATTTTTCTATTAAATCTGTAGTAGACGTAAGAAACCAAAATAAATATACCCATTTTTCATTGAATGGTTTATGCCTCTCAGAGTAATAGGCAAATCACAAGTTTATAATAAAAACACTTATTGCTTTTTAATACTTTCAGTTATATTAGAGTTATCTCTACATATGTTTCGCCTTATTAGGGCTTTTTCTAATTCTAGAGTATTATTTGTATACAGGGTGTCTTTTTACAACCCGAACACCATTTTTCTCACTCAGATTGAATTTTTTGGATTTCGACCTCCTCAGATGATTTTCGTTGTTTTGAGGGGGAAATCGAATGACGCAGGTTTTTTTCACCTGCGGTGTTCAGGTGGTGCCCTGCGCAGGGGAACCCTTTATTTCTCGTAGGTTCCGAACCTTCATTAAAAAACAAGCAACTTTCGTCCCAAACATTTTTTTATTCGAATCGATCCTGAACTCAAACAAGGTAAGTGGCAAAATGAAATCAGAAACAATTTTGAGGTTGAAACTAATTTTTTAAGTCTGGTGATCTTGCTGGCCATAATACGGGGCCGAGCCGCCCGATCCACTGTCCAGGAAAATGATCGTTGGGTGTAACAATTCGTCGTTGAAAAGTTCAGGATCGATTCGAATAAAAAAATGTTTGGGACGAAAGTTGCTTGTTTTTTAATGAAAGTTCGGAACCTGCGAGAAAAATAACGGGTTCCCATTTAAAAAAAAAAAGTTGCCCTGCGCAGGCCACCACCTGAACACCGCAGGTGAAAAAAACCTGCGCCATTCGATTTCCCCCTCAAAACTACGAAAATCATCTGAGGAGATCGAAATCAAAAGAATGCAATCTGAGCGAGAAAAAAGGGTGTTCGGGTTTTAAAAAGATAACTCTAATATAACTTGAAGCATTAAGAACCAATAAGTGTTTTAATTATAAATATTTAAGAAATGTTTCATAAAGAACCAAACGCGGAATCAATACAATGTATTAAAATTACAAGTTTATTTAATATTTATGAATGAGGTTTTGGTGGTAAAGATACTTTAATTCTTCAGACTGATAGTATTTCAAAAAGGGTTGCTGCTTCTTAGGGTAACGTTTGAAATACCAGTTTAAGACAATTTTTTCGTTCCTTTGGCAATCGAAATATGCGCATAAGATATCATATTTTCCATAATTGTCTTAACTATCGTATCTAACAGTTAAACACAGAGCTCGAAATACGTTGCGATTTGTCATTAAAAGAAATAATTATCCTTATAATTCATGTTAGCTAAATTTCATCTATATCCTATACTATTTAAATAGGTATGCTTATGCATGCGTATGATAATGTAGAAAAATTAAGAAAATGGTTTATCTATTTCTCTGAGAGGCAGCAACCATTCAGGGATAAATAGGAATATTTATTTCGGATTCTTATGTTATAATGCACGTCCTACTTACAGATTTAATGGAAAATTGAAATTGTTCAATTATTTGAACAATAAAATATATTGTGTGCTATATATTTATAAAGAGAATACAAATGCATTTAAAACAAGAAAGTTGGATCGGATAACGTTTTGACCTGACCCGGTAGATGCTATTTTTAGATGGAATCGCATTCTACTTAGCATATTGTGAAACTTTTATACGATATATTTGCTTCTATTGTTAGTAATAATACAAGATAGATAAAGATATAGACGGCAACTTTAACATCGACAATTTTTGAATTTACCCTCGAATCTTTTAAACTAGCGAATATTTTTAAGTTATACTTGTATCATTTTTAGTTTCTCCCTAATATATCTCGTGACATGTACAGTTGTATTCATTGAAAATGGGGACACTAAATTTGTTCTAATGTAAATCGGTCATTACTGATTTTGACTTCTTGAGAAGTTTATGGTTGACAAAACTGTCACTGTAAAAATTCTCAACGCCATTTAACAGAACTTGAAAAAGTTCAAATAGTAGCCAGAATTGAAGATGGGTGGTCAATAGGGGCACTAATAAATTTATACGGAAAAGGCAAGAACACAATTTTAACAGTTAACAACTTTCGGGACAAGAAGGGTTCCAGAGCTAAAGAACTGGGTAGCTGCGTAAAAAAATATTGCTCACAGATAAACGTAGACAGTCTCGGATAGTTTTCACCAAATTATATATTCCGCGACTGTCAGTTGTGGAACCCGGCACGAGTAAAAATATGGATTATTACAGAAATATTTTTATACATTTACTCATTTATCACATTTAATTAGATTACTTTAATTTGTTCAGCGACGCCAATGCTTATTGTTCATAACCTTAAAAACAATAAATCAATCAAAAAAGCCTGATTTACGCAAATATGACAAAACTAGTCATAAGACGTGTCCCCATTTTCAATGAATACAACTGTACAGGGTGTCCCATGTACGACACTTTTATAGGGTATCTCCGTTATTGTTAGTGCTTTCAAAAAAGTAATGTAGGTGTCATGTGCTCTTTTTTGGTAAAACTTAAAATGGTAAAATCAAAATTCGAAAATTTTCGCTCCCTGAAGAGACACGGCGGAAAATCAACATATTGACAATTTCTAAATTACCCTATATTTTCTTACTTAAAAGAGATACAGAAAAATGTTTTATATAGAAGTTTCTTTATAATGATTGTTGAATAATCTGCCGTTTTCAGAATAAGTATACGGGGTCAGGTAAGAAAGTTATCGGACCTAACCTCATTTTTTTTAAATGGAACACCCTGTATATTTTAATCTAAAAGGATAGCATTTTAAACTCTCTTTTTAAATTTATAAAATATATATCATATCAAATTTTTCAAAATGTTGATAAGACATTTTCACAAATGAATATGTAAAAATGAAATTGACTGTTAATAACAACTAGAATGTCAACATAGTTTACTCTAGGATATAAGCTTTTGTTTCATGGCCTACTGTGGTTTAAATTAGTAAAATTCAAATAAATCGCCTAGGAAACCAATATTATCCATGGTGTGTTATATATTTGAAAATCGAATTTAAAATGCAATATTCTTAGAATAAAATATACAGGGCGCTCCATTTAAAAAAATGGGGTTAGGACCGATAACTTTTTTACCTGACCGCGTATACTTATTCTAAATACGGCAGATTATTCAGAAATCATTATAAAGAAACTTTTATATAAAACATTTTTCTGTATGTCTTTTAACTAAGTAGATATAGGGTAATTTTGAAATTGTCAATTTTTTTTGTTTTCCCCGTATTTTATCATTTTAAGTTTGACCCAAAAAGAATACATGACACCTACATTACTTTTTTGATAGCACTAACAGTTACGGAGACCGAACAAACCCTATAAAAGTGTCGAAAATGGGACACCCTGTACAGTTTTTTGATAAGTTCAATATTAACCGTGATACCTTGCAAAAGTGTCAAACTGGACAATCCTATTGAGGGTTGAGATTCCGGTGTCAAATTTGTCTCTTACTTTTTAATCCACATGATGATTTTGAAAATCTTCGCTTTTTAGACACCCCTCCATTACGCATTAACTTATCAAAAAGGCAAAAACTGATCTTGTTAGAGAGATTTACGTAAAGTTCAGTGGCGTAGCCAGTTTGCCTCTAAAAAAATTATTTATTTTTTTTAATATGCAGGATGCCCCATTTAGGAAAAAAAACTTTTTGATCCCCGCTGTAAATCAACATATCTAAATAATATTCAATCCCCTTGCAAATAATACTTGAAATCCCCTGTATAGCAATCTTTTCAATTTTTCCCAAGTATGAAAAATAAAAAAGTTAGGAGGGTGAGACAGTATACGTGATCATGATCACTAGTGTTGTGATCACTCGAGCGAAAAACCGCTTGATCACTCGATTATTGAAATAACCGACATCGCTCGATTATTAAAAAAACCGCTCGAATTATCTATTCAGGCGAAAACCGTCGCCCGTAACGTATTATTTTTCACTCGATACCCGCGCTTCGCTTGCCGCCGACGGAATTGTACCGCTGTAGCGTGATCGAATTAAAAAACTGCTTGTATATTCAAACAGTTTTTCGCTCGATAGGAAATACTCTAGTTATAAATTCAGGCGAAAAACCGAAAAACATCAACTGTTATAATGACCTTCGTTTTACACGACGCGACCAGTCAGCGGCGTAGTTTAGGTCTCCGATTGTAAATATTAAAAAAAAGGGATATAATTTGAAAATTTTTATTTACTATAAACTCGAGAAAACATCTCAAAAATAACATAATAATAGAAATTCTTAATGAAAAATAACAACACGAACAAAATTGTTAATAACATATATAGAAAAATTCGTTGGTTATGTTATAGTAAACATTTTTATATCGAAAGACTTCTTAAAAATAACATACATTATAGAAAATGTTAATGGAAAATAAGAAAACGAGCAAAATAGTTAACAAAACATAATTATCGAGAAATTGTTTGGTAACCAAAAGTAAACATTCTTAAATTTAAACAGGAACTTTTAGGTAACTATAAACATGAATTTAAAAAATAATCACCTATTTTCTTATTTTGCCTACTAAACCTAAATTTTTTAAGGGCACACTGTGGGCACCTGATAATTTAAAGTGGAAGAATTTGAAGGCCATTTTAAATATCTATTTATTTTATGGTCGTAGATTGAGAAAGATGTGAAGAAAAATAACTCTTGGTAATACTTTTTGTTTTAAAAAAGCACAAGAATAAACCCGAGCAATAAATACATATTTGGGTGATTTTTTGCAGTTTTTTTGTTTGGTATCGAGACACGTGGTAAAAATTCATTATTCACAAATAAATAAATTTCTGGAATTTTTTTGGTGACACTATAATTTTTTAGCTAATCCTGTGCCCACCCGTAGTTACGTGCCTGCTAAATACCCTACCCGATCACATGTAAAGGGCTAGGCAGCCCGTTAAGCAGTCGGTGACGTCATCGCTTGGTAAATTGGAATTTCAGGCGATTCACTCGAGCGATTAACTCGATTATTAAAATCGCTCGAGTATCAAGTACTCGATTATTAAAATCATCGGTTTTTCCCAACACTAGTGATCACCCTGTATCCTGTATAATGTACAGCAAAAAATGTTCGCAATTAAAATGATGAAGATAATTGCGATGTAGTGTAAACCTTATGCCTGCATAATTGTTTTAGATTAGATTTTGAAGATTTAATTCTTGCTCCAGCTACACCGTCTGGTACACCTGAGATTTACAAATGTTCCAATGATGAGTTAAGAATAAAACCTGACTATTATGGTGTCCCTTCCTTATGTGGAAATAACACCAATCAGCACTGTAAGTTCTTATTTTACAAATTATGGAACACAGTCAACTAAAACCATTAAAAGAGACCTACACCGTGGTCGAAAAAAAGTGACCACATTCTTTTCTGAATAACTTTATTGTTTAAAATCAGATTTAAACTAAATTTATAGGAAATAAACTCCTGGACAAAATTAACGCAATATCAGAAATTTGCCATATTTTTTATGCTATTCTTTTACTGAATTTATGATCTGATTTGAATGATTTTTTTTTGCATTGAAGGTTGGTTCCTTGACAATGTCATAGTTTCCGCTGTTTATGATAAAAATTGAATTTTCGATTTATACTGGGTGTACTAAAAATGCTATGTTTTTTTTCCGAAAATTCGCATCACCCTGTGGAGTATATTAGCAACCGAAACATATTGCAGTTGACATTAAACGGTAGGTCCATCTTTCCACAACATTTTCTTTTTTGGTTTACTTCATTATCTCTGTTATTAAAGGAGATACACCGTTTTATAGCGTAACATGTTTTTATAGACTTTAATATTCAACACATTCATTGTTAAATGTTTTCAAGTAGACTATAGACTTTTTCGGACATTGCAAGTGATGTGTCAGTAGATGTTGTGTTTTAAAGTTACAAAGGTCAAATATAATTCGCCATACTGATAAAAACTGTTCGGAAAATGCTTATTAAACGTTCGTTTCGTATGCCCAGTTGCCCGACGAGTATTTTAATCTTGAAACCTACTAGAAAACATTTAACAATGCGTGTGTTGAATATTAAAGTCTATAAAAACGTGTTACGCTATAAAACGGTGTATCTCCTTTAATAACAGAGATAATGAAGTAAACCAAAAAAAGGAAATGTTGGGGAAAGATGGACCTACCGTTTAATGTCAACTGCAATATGCTTGGGTTGCTAATATACTCCACAGGGTGATACGAAATTTCGGAAAAAACATAGCATTTTTAGTAAACCCAAAATAAATCGAAAATTAAATTTTTATCATAACAGCGAAAACTAGGACATTGTCAAGGAACCAACCTACAATGCAAAAAAAAATTATTCAAATCGGAACATAAATTCAAAAAAAACATAGCATCAAAAATATGGGAAATTTATGATGTTGCGTGAATTTTGTCCAGGAGTTTATTTACAAAAGTATCATTTCTCGAAAAATGAATTTAAAAGTAATAAGATCGAATTAGAATATCATACAGGGCACGTTGAAGTAAGCAGTTACTTTAAGAGTATTTATCAGTGGACCGCGTAGTCCGATTGGAGATTTCGCCGCGGCATAGCATAAGTCATTGTTATTGAACAATGAGACAACATCGCCATTCCAAGACACGACTTTGGTCACCCTATAAAAATATTTCGAAGCTAAATTTAAAGATTTAACAAATTCTATCCGATAGTTTCTCGTAGTTCGTCATACCTTTCTATTTTAAAGTGCTCTTAAACAAGTCTTAAAAGTAAGTTCTTTTTTTCTTCAAATAATTGGGATTTGCATGTTAATATCCCTTATATTCCTAACAAAAAGATTTTTGATATTTCATTCGGTTAAACACGTATGACTAATATTCTGACCAAATGTCTCTAAGCTGTTAAAAACTGAATATCACTGTCAATTGGTCATGGAAACAATTTTATAAAATGAAACAGAAATGAAATGTGGAGGAAAGAAATATATTTCTTCTTTAATTGGTTATAAACTATGTAAAAAACATTATTAACATCAAAATAATAGCTTATTAGTAATAATAATCTACAGAAAAAATTGTTCAATGCATTGCTGTAAACGCCTATTGTTCTGTTGCAAATCACATGTTTTTTTTCTTACGGCTTACCGTTACGTCTTACGGCTTACCGTTACGTCTTACGGCTTATGTTATGGCAACTACGAATCCAGCTTTTTAATATGACATGATATACGAAATCTGTCTAGAATTTTGCGTAGAATCCAAAAATGTAATAATATATATAGGGTGTTTCATTTAAAATAAGCAAGTTGACATCGACTTCCGGCATAACCAGAACTGATAGATACGTCAAAATACAGTGAAACCTTTTATGACGAACACCTCTAATAAGCGGACATCTCGATTAAGCGAACATTCTTTCATAGTCCGGAACTAGGTATATGAAATTCCATGAACATCAACCTCTCTTGGGCGGACTCTTCTTTGGGCGGGCGCGAGCAGGCTGTTTTAATACAAAGAGTGCGAAAATTCTCCTTTAAAGGGACAAAAAATTTTTTTAAAGTATTTATGAGACGAATATGTACGGTGCAAAAACTCTCTGAAGACAGACCGGCATCCAATCGCGTATGCGTGGCAGCGCAACAGACTTCGCCGAATGAAAGTATGTGTGATTCTCCGACAGCAGTCAGCCGTTTATTTGTGAGTTATAAGGTTAAAATCGTAAACAATGGTAGAAAAACGTCGCGTTTTGAGTCTGAAAGAGCATACTGATGTTGTGGAAGTTTGTAATTTGATAACAATGATTTGGGATAGTTCATTAACATTGATAGAGTGCAATGTGCTATTAGAAGATGATAGTGACCCCATTCCTACCGATTATGTAGTCCAAACTGAAACCACATCACTATCTGACGACTCTGATGATGAAGTTGAATGCAGTAATCAAACAAATGTCACCAATTATCAACAAGCCATTAGTATGGTAGAAGAATTATAAAAGTATGCAAAGAATAGAGGTGACTCTACAGCAATGGAATTGTTATCAGACTTGGAATTACATTTTCTAGATTGTAATTATAAAACGCAAACACATCAAACTACGTTATTCGATTTTTTTAGTACTACATCCTAACTAAAACTAGTGTTTTTTTGTTATGTTATGTTTATTTGTACTATCGTGCCGATAAAAAACTAGGACAACAAAATCCCAAAACTGGGAACGGATATACAAATCTCATAGACTATAAAGGTGCTCGACAGCTGTAAAGGTAAATACACATAACTTTTAGGAAGTAACCTAGGTTACATAATGTCATTGTAACGTTTTATATTTTTCGATACGAGGTGGCATCAAAATATCTTATTTCTTTTATAAACTTGAGCGGCAGTAAATATATTGGGCATTTTTATTAAGAAAAAGTCTAATACCTTATTTAAAGTAGGTATATATAACGTCGCCTAAAAATGAAAACGAAACTAAATAATAAAAGAAATTTAACAGAAGGTTACAAAAATACAAACGCAAAATTTGTCGAAGCAACAAAACATTTTTAATATTTAGTCATAGAACCAGTCCTGTTTATTACTTCTTGAAGCCTTTGCGACATACTTAAAACTAGGTTTCTGCATAATTCGCCTGTTACTTCATCCCAAGCTTCATTTATCCTGTAGCGTAATTCATCTCTGTAGCCGAAAATCACGTTTATACATTGATTTCACCATTTTACCCCAAATGTTTTCGATCGGGTTCAAATCGGGACTCTTCCAAGGCCAGGGAAAAACTGCTATATTATTTTCAAGGAGAACATTTTGCACAATGCGTGCTGTGTGTGGAGGATTATCATGCTGAAATTTAAAATTTTGACCATATACAGCGTTTATCGATGGTATCATCACTGCATAGAGGATATTAACGTATTCAGGTACAGTTAGTCTTCCACGATTTGGCAAATTCCTGGAGCTCTAGCCATTGCCGACTTAGGAGGCACTGCTCTAGCGCTAATCCAACCACAGACATTTAGGTATAGAGAAACGCCCGCTTTGGTTTATTTTGTGAGTGTATATCTCATCATACCGAATGCCGGAAGGCCTATACACTCGAATTCTTCCATTATTACACGATTGAAAAGTTTTCTAGTCAGAAAATATAACTGTTTCCCAGAAAATATTCCGATTTAAATATTCATGTGCAAATTCTAACCTGCCTTGTTTATTTCTTTCCATTAAAAATATTTTATTAGTAGCATAACGACTTCGTACATCGGAAATTCGAACCCTATCTTTAGCAATCTTTGCAGAACCTGGAAAGTTCGTATCTTCTTTCGCCTTTATTGCAGTTGCAAATGGATGATCCCTTAGATAATTAACTAGTCTTCTATCTTCATCTTCAGTAGAAATTCTAGGGTGACCTTAACTTGCTTTCCTAATAATAAATAGTCCCATGCCTGTGTTAGTTGTGGCATATTTTTTAAAGAAAAATTTGCTTGACAAGTTAATGATAAAGTGACAATCTATGTTGACATGTAAAATTTGTAAATGTCATTTTACTGGTACCAGACTCGAAAGTAAAAAAATCCTAATAGTCAACGAGAAAATAAGAAATTTTGCTGTCCTAGTCTTTTGCCGGCACGATGGTACATACATGTACATAGTAATAATTTTGCATTTACATATTACCTAATAACAAATTTCCCAAGGGCGGACACATTTAGACGGTCCCGTAAGTGTCCGTCTAAGAGAGGTTTCACTGTATCTTCATTAAAAAGATCAGCATATTTTATAGTGAGGACCAATATTATCTTTTTGAGTGAATGAGCCTGTATCTTCATTACTATGTATTTCTAGTATATGTTCATGTGAATCAAAGCGCTGATACCGACGTGGCTATTAATATAGACATTAATTTGGCCAATAGATTGACCACAATTGATCTTCCTAAACCGACATGGAAAATAAAGTTTACCCAATTAGAATGTCCAGTGAGGAAGAGCAAGTTTGATATATTTAAATATAAGGACTTTGATGATATTACAAACGATTTTAGTATTTTAGGTAAGTTAATTAATTATTTTAGGTAAGAAAATTAAAGGAAACTTTTTACCATCCTTTTAAAATAAGGCTTGCTTTCATGGTAAAATAGACAAAAAAACGCGAAATGCGAATGCCCATATGATAATAACTATTTATGTAAAAGATGCGTACGGGATTGCGGCACTCGACTTTGGATCGTGCGCTCAAATTTCTCGTTTGTGAAAAAACATACCTAACTTTAAACAAGTTTCATATAATATTTTCTTTACGATCGTATCAGTTTTCTTGTTCGAAATTAAAATATACCTTTCGGTAAGCTTCTTACCATTTTTAAGGTAATAAATTTTATGTTGCTCCATTGGCAGTATTAATTATTTCACCTGGACTGCAGTGAAATGAGTTTCTTTCTTCGGAATCAGAATTATTATTAATTAATTACATATTATTTATTTATACAAAGAGGAGCAATATGTTCGAATAAATTAATTTAAAATTCAACCTTGAACTTTTCGAAGAAACGCTCTTGATGGGCATTTTTTTGAAATTAATTTTCATTTATACCAGACGACTGAAAAATTCAAATTATTGTAAAACATTATACATTATTTGGGGTTCCATCAGTCTATTTTTTTTTAAATAAAATTGATTTGTTTTTAAAGTAATTTAATTTAAATATCGGTTATGATACCTACAGGAAAATTGATCAAAATTTTCCGTAGGATCCGAAATTAAAATAAAAAATTGAAGTGTCACATGAAAATGAAAATTGGTTTTTCTATTTGGGTTTCATTATGGCTACATTATGGAATGGAAAAAAAGTGAATAACCTGTCACTTTATGAAACTGAAATTTTATTTTTTTTATGTTGGCAGCAAGTAAGGTCCGAATTTTAGGCTAACTTCGTTGAAATTAGTTTTCTAGGCATTATGGATTCGATAAAAATGTTTTATAGAAAACTTTAAAATACTAACCTTTAAAGTTACAAATACATCATTTTTACTAGATATTTATCTGAAATACTTATACTCGGAAATATATAACATACTAACAGTGTCCGTCAACTATATTACAACATAACCTAGAAATAATAGAAATATCTTTCAGTTTATGCTCTACTTCTAAAGCTTTACTCAATAAAGTACTATTTTTATTTTTAATTCAATATAGTATTATACATATTACTTTATATATACATATTTATAGTTACTGTAGACATTTCCTGGGCATTAATTATTATTCCTGTCAGATTCTGTGTCGACACAATATTTTGTTCAATAGTATTATTTATTATTTTGCTCAATAATTTGAACTATGTTCTGCTCGCACCATAACTCAAAGTTTTGCATATTATTTTTAAAAGTTTTTCTAGATTATTTTCTGCAATTTCTCGTATTTCTGATGGAGGAGTACAACTTTCTTCCTGACTCATTTTTATTAACTTTAATAATATATTTATTTTTAATTATGACGGATGGGAAGAAGCTGTTGTGTTCAATTGTTTCTATCATGGTATATTTTATATTTGTAATATTTTATTAAATTGTAGAAGTATTGCCAACCCAAAAAGAAAATATTAATTCAAATGGAAAAAATCTACTATATATTTTAAAGTTTTTCACACTTTAAAGAGCCAAATAGAAAAATTATTATAAAATACACGGTTCACAAGACAATTAGAGCACTTGTACTTTAGATTTTCCTAAATGAAACGCTTGCTCTAAGATAATGTCTTATGAAACTTGTATCTTAATATACTACTATTAAAAAATGCCCATCAAGAAATCTAAGTCGATGGGTCCTAGCGTTTCTACGAACCTATTATTCCTCACTGTATGCATTTTTTAATCGAAATAGTTTTTAAATATCGATTCTCCATTTTTCCTATTGTTATGTGTTATGGTAAAGCATCATCTTCTCTTCCCTCTCTTCTATCCAGAACATTGATTGATTGATTGACGGATCTTTAATAAAAAAACATTTTTTAGCTCCGCACGGCGCCATTCAATATTTCACAGAACCACAAGGTCAAATTAGTTCTTTTGGAAATATAGGTACGATCGCTGCTGAACCGATTACAAGTTATCCCTATTTGGAACACTACACCATCGCTTTCAGAAGACCGAGCAATGTTTGTGGAATTATGTGAGAATAATAATGCAATATAATTTTTTAAGATACGAGCGATCAAATTTTTAGAAAGCTGTATTTATTCATTCTAGTTTAATACTAGAGTTGTATGATCTAAGTTTAATACAAATACAAGAGTAAAATCGTTTGAGCTAGTATAGACCTACTACCTCGACTGGCATAGCGACTTTTTGCGCCAGATACAGGGTGGCCCATTAGTGCGAGGAAGTCCAATATCTCAGTTGTCAACAGAAAAAAAAATGTTACATATAAAAGTTACAGGATCCATAGAGACGCATATTTTAAAAATATTTTCTAGTACACAGAGTATCCCACACCAGTGTCATATTATCGTAAAATGTGTTAAAATTACAAATTTAAAACTTCATATGACATTAAGTAATTAAAATAAAAATGTTACTTTTGATAATAGTCGCTCTTGTTTAAGTCATGACCTAGCAAGAAAACACTACTAGGGATATTTTAATGAAGATGGTCAATTTAGGGAACAAAACGTAGGAAATCCAGTAAGTGTTGTATACCACTGAACGTAGATTTCGGTCATCTCTCATAATTTAAACAAAAAGAATGCAGGCTCGTATTGGTGGTGACCAAAAGACGAAACGTCGAATGAAAGATCTGATGATGCCATCTTATGGAGAATAAATAGTAGCAAATCTGGCTTACCGACAGTGGCGTAAAAACCCTACCACTGAGAATCGTACCATCTTTGTTGCCGCTCGAAACCAATGTAAGCTAACAATAGATCAAAGCAAAGAAGCCCATAACCTGAGGATCAAAAACAAACTTCTTGACAGTCAAAACGGATCAAGATCCTTTTGATCAGTCGCTAAGGCCGTCAGCCAAAATTTCACCAAATCAACTATTCCACCTCTAACACGTCCCGATGGATAGCATCCCCAGCCGGAGACAAAGCCAACTTACTTGCTGAACTATTTTCTTCGCTTTCCACTGTAGATTTCCAGGGAAGAACACCACCCGACATTCCTGCAGTTCAATCCGAAATGACCGAAATCGTGTTCCGTCAGCGTCCCGTCAAACAAATCCTGAAATTACTCGACGTCAAAAAAGCTACTGGTCCAGACGAAATTCCTATTATAGTTCTCAAGAGATGCGCCGATGAACTAACACTAGTATTTTGTAGACTTTTCGACTTATCCTACAAAAAAGAAATATTTCTATCTTGCTGGAAGACGGCGCGAGTCCAGCCTATTCCAAAGAAAGGTAAGAGAACCCTGCCTAGCCACTATCGACCAGTCGCATTGCTTTCAGTTATATCAAAAGTAATGGAGGAAGCTATTAACCAACATCTTCTAAAGTACCTGGAAGGCTTCAACATTATCAGCTACCATCAATTTGGTTTTCGGAAGTCCAGATCAACTGGAGATCTTCTAGCCTATGTCACCTATCTTTGGAACAACGCAATCGAGCATCATGGAGAGTCTCGGGCTGTTGCACTGGATATATCTAAAGCCTTTGATTGTGTTTGGCATGGGATTCTAAGTAAACTGCGATCCTATGGTATGCCCAGTCGATTCTGTGCATGGTTGTCTAGCTTTCTTAAGGACCGCTCTCTGCAAGTGGCGATTGACGGATTTCCCTCAGACACCTTCACCATCAATGCTGGTGTTCCTGAAGGGTCCATATTGTCTCCCACTCTCTTCTTACTCTACATTAACGACCTTCTAGTGAAAACTAAAAATCGTATATTTAGTTTTGCTGACGATAGCACACTTATCTCATCTTTCTCTTTGAATGCGCAAACATCGGCTGCCGACGCACATCTTCGCAGACAGCATGAAGTATCACGCCTCAACAAAGACCTGGAAGAAATTTTGGCTTGGGATGACAGTAACCAAGTCGAATTTAACGCTAAAAAAACCCAGGCAGCAGTTTTCTCTAAAAAGGTTAACATTACAGAACCGGATACAGTCATGGACGGGCACGCAATCCCACTGGATTCGTCTATTAATTTGCTGGGCGTCAATCTGGGAGGAAATATGTCTTGGCATAACCACGTTGTGGCAATCGCCAAGATAGCTTCTCAGAAGCTTGGGGTACTCTTCCGAACCAGAAAGTTGTACACACCTCAACAACTTTTGACACTATACAAAGCCCAGATTCGACCATCACTAGAATACTGCTCTCATGTCTGGAGGTCTACACCCAAACATACTCTTCGGCTACTGGATTCCATCGAAAGGAGGGCTATTCGTCTGATCGGAGACCACGACCTGACGAAGAATCTCGACAGCCTAGAACATCGAAGAGGGGTTGGGGATTTGACTCTCTTTTACAGATATTTTCATGGAAGGTGCTCGGCTGACCTTGCCCTCTTAATTCCGCCCAGAGTGACGAATAGCAGAAATACACGACGAACCACTGCCGCCCATCCATATGTGGTGAAGGCGAACTTCATTATTTAAGAATTCTTTCATTTGGAGGACTTCATCCTTGTGGAACGACCTTCCCGAGGTCGTTTTTCCCAACGAATATAACCTCCAACGGTTTAAAACCAACGTGAATCGCTTTTTGCGCACACGCACCACTCCCAGAGTGCCCTAAAGGATTTTTCGTATAGTGCTTGTGTTTGGTCATAAAAAAAAAGCAATGAGAAAATGAAATTTATTTTTGAAGATCTTTCCGAACAAAGTCAGGAAAGAGTAAAATCGAAGCGCAACATTGTTCAGTTATTGCCTTTTCCCGATGAATATTCTTACACGGATATTGTTGACAAAATAGTGTTTCACTACTTACCACAACATATCCTGAAATATTTTTTCATAAATTTTAAGGGAAATTAGACAATTTAATTACAGTACAAAGTTAGTTCTCTTAGTCTTACAATTGTCATTTTTAAACACCCAATTGATATTTTACGACGATTTTAAGGTTAAAATGGTGTTTCTTTTTTAGGTTTACAACCGTAATACTTAACTTATACTCGGGCGGCGCGGACGATTGTAAGCATTACTTGTTCATACCAGAACTGAATACTAATGTGGATAGTGTTAATACTTTAGGAGCATCACAGTATGAAATATGTACTTCTTCTTCTGAACCGAAGTCGGTATACAAGAGTAAGTATACAAAGATAACTATAAAAAAGCATTAAGATCGATGGGTGTACATAACCCAAAAGTCTGACCAGCTAAATAATAATAAATAAAATAAGACTGTGGTAGGGGCATTAGAAGCACAGCAGATATAAGATGTTTTTTTAATAAAGTATATTATATAACGAGTGTTGAAAGTTCCGCCCGCCGAGTGCGGAAATCTCCCGAGTTTGAGAAATTCGCTTTCACACAAGTTGCTTACGTTCATTATTATACAGGCTGTTATGGAAATGACGTATTATAATTAAATGGGTGACTCCTGGGGTGTCCTAGAGAAGCGCCACATATATTTTTGTAAATCGACCGTATTAAATGTGGGGTAACAAACACCCTTACTCACAGATCAGTCCGCGCTACTGTACAACATTTCACCTAGACCCAAGGGCAATTACTTACTTGTATTTATCTTATAATTAAAGAGCGGGACATCCAGGCACATACATAATCAGTTGTTTTTTTCTTTTTCATGGGAACATCTCCTGTAAACACTTTATGCAACACTTTATGCTCGAAGATTAGATTTTGACAGCAAGGCAGAACACAATAATAGTGAAACAGAACCGATAGTTAGTTTTTTGAAAATGCACAATAATAATACATAATCTGATTATTAGAATTTAGTATACGCGACGCGACGAAATTTAACTTTAAATAAAAATGTTTACAATTAAATTAGTCATTTTAACTTTTGTACCGAATTCGGTACAATGTATTGGCTGCATTCAGAAGCAATGGATTATTTTATTTTTAATGCTCCTTTTCACTAACGGAGATCGTGTTTATAATTTTAATTCACCTATTTCGTAATTTTTTAAAAATTTAACTCCTCAACCTGACAAACAAAACTGATATAAATCGCTGTCAAATCACAAATCGCTTTTTAAATTCGATGGAAAAAATGGCGTCCGATTTCCCATCGATTGTTTTTTAGTGCATTCAGCAGATGATTACTAATCGCTTACAAATCGATGGGTTCTGACAGTTCACTTTCTTGGTGAAGGTAATGACCTTTTTTTTCTTAGAACTCTAAGTTTTTTTAAATGTCCGTCCTTTTTTTACGCGCCGTGCTGGTACATTTCTATAAAATTTGGCACAATTTTGCCGATCCAGCCGGTACAATAATTTAAAGCTTGGAACAACGCTGTTTGAACTAGTTTGAAGGTTTCCTTCAGTTCATTCGTCGTGTGTGTCCTTTTTAAATTGAAGGAATCGTATTTATTTTTAATTAGTTTAGTTAGTTTAATAAATCTGAGCGAGAAAAAAATGGATCAAAATTAATTAAAACAACGTTCCCGTGTAATCTTCCATGTGAATAGCTGCTATTTGTGAGGCTAAGTGACAGGTTTTTTCCTTTTTTTATAGAAATTATGAACTAATATTTTAAATAAGTAAATGTAAGAGAGCATGCGTGTTAAATAAAATTGCATTTTTTTAAAGTGTTTGAAAGATAAACATTCAAAAGGTCATTTGATCTATTTTCTTTCCTGTGCTTGTGACGAATTTGAAATTTGTGTGTGATATTACTATTATTTGTTTTGCAAAACGTTTTTCGCCGTCGGTTTTCTGGAATCATATTTGTTCATAAATGATAGAATGAAATGTTGTTAAAATTATAATTTTTTTTCTAAAGAGTTTGCAGTGTAGATATGATAACACCGGCCGAAATGCGCTGAGGTCTTTTCACACTGCAGACCTTTTATTTTATTGATCGCGGCCGTCGTCAGTAGCGGTCATGTAAATTTTCAGATTTCATACAAAGAAGCGCCATTTATGGTTATTTTTCTTCAATTTATTTTCATCTCAGGATTTGCCGGTTTAAATATAATACGTCATTTCCATAACACCCTGTATACTGCGTATTAAACCTTATAGTTTATGATTTTTTAATTAGATTAGTATCTAAAAAGAAACCAAAGTTAAACTAATCTTAACTTGAAATAAATAAATATTTCGAAGAAAATCATAAAATTCATAACTTAAACTCAATATTTATAGATGTGGAGTTAGTATCGTTAATTATGAAAGTTTTACATGTGAATTGCTCAAAACAATACCCAAATTATTATTAAAACAAATATAGTTACTATTAATAATAATAATAATAATGTTTATTCCCAACGAGCTATTTTAGTCCATTACAGGGAATATTATAACATAGAACATAAATAAGTAATTAATCAATATAAAAATTAAAAGAAAAATTATTCTAAATGGTTTTTGGTGGTTTGTATGTTTTCCAGAAAAAATTTCTTTACATTTTTTTTAAACAATTTTTAATTGAAATTTTTTGTTAATACTTTAGGTAATGTATTATAAATATTTATTCCATCAAAAAAAATAGATTTCATCCCTATTCTACTTTTAACTTGTTTTTTTTTAAATGGTCAGTATTTCTGGTATTATGATTGTGTATATCAGTTAATTTTACAAATTTTATACAAGACTTTTAATTTTGATTATTAATTGCATGAATTAGTATACTGATTTTTAATTTTATATAAACTATTCAGATCTAGATATCCTCTTGGTTTATATAAATTTGTTGTCGGTTCCAAAAAATTTAGTTTATGAATACATTTTATAATTTTGTTTTGTAGTCTTTTTAAAGGGTTTAATATTGTGGCACATGCAGATCCCCAAACTGATATTAAATATTGCAATTTTGAATAAACTAATGAATATTAAATATTTTTTAAATGTATTAAAGGTATATAATCTCTAATTTTAAATAATATTCCAATGAGTGGTGATACGCTTTTTTGAAGGTTTTCAACATGTTTTCTCCAATTTAAATTTTCGTCTATATATAAGCCTAAAAACTTTACGGATTTTGCATACTTAATTTATACATAATACATACATAAAAGTATCATTTTCAAATCATTAGTAATATCAGTTTGAATATTGGAAAAAGACTCGCCAAAATATAAAATTGTAGTATCATCCGCGAACAATTTGATTTTACCTTTTAGATTTAACTTAGAAATTGAATTTATATATATAAGGAATAAAGTTGGTCCTAAAATTGATCATTGAGGAACACCGCAAGTAATATTTTGTTGAGAACTTGAGCAATCGTCAATATAAACATATATATATATATATAATATAATTAATACTAAACCATAATACAGGGTGTTTCTTAATAATATGTTAATATTTAAGAAGGTTATTCTTGGGTTCATTTTCAGAAACAAACTTCATATGATCATAAATATCCTAAACGTCTTAACTTTTGAGATACAGGGTGTTAAAGATTTTCAAGAAATCTCCTTTTTTTATTAGTATCTCTGATACTGCTCTAGATATTTTTGTGAAATTTGGTACACACTTCCTATTCACTAAGAGGCATTTAATGATGTATATCATTTTTTTTTATTCCGACCAGTAGCGCTCGTGCGGGCATTGCCCTCGGTATTTTTGAAGAAAAGAATGGTACGCCACATTTTTTTTTAAATAAAAATTATTTTTGAAATTCTCATTCTTTGCTGAACAAATGTCATCTCTTGATTGTTTGTCGTTTGACGTACAGTTTTCGTATAAAAAAATAAAATTCATTCATTTGCACTCGTGTTGTCTAGTTTGATAGTTGTTTACCTAGTCTAGTTGTCACGTATTTAAGTCATTAATCTTACCAAATTATTAAAAACACATGAAAATCTACAAAAATTAACAACCTGTATTTCAAAGGTAAAGACGTTGAAGACATGTGTTCATATGAAGTTCATGTTCATTTGAACTATATCAGATCGTCGTACTGTGCAGGTGTTCATTTTTTCGATTATCTCAGCTCCTACATAAACGTATCCCAACCACATATATATAAACAGTATATTGCTAATACCATCTGCAATTATGTCCCCGCTATGGGCATCGAAGGGGGCGTGATGAGTTTGCGTAGTTCGGAAATTTCCTTGTGAAAGTAAACATTCGACAGGACCGGATTTCAACTTTTTAATGTAAATTTTACTGGTTAGTTAGGAAATATATTGCAATCAAATTTCGATTAGTTCGAAATAAGACAGCGTTAAAATGCATACGATTTCTGACGATATGATGATCCGACGGTGCCCTGATTGGTGTAAACTTTTGCTGCCAAATCCGTCCCAATATTTGTAACAATCGACACGATGAGCTTTATTTTAACTTTCGTCCGACGCCGTATGTTTCTTAACTTCACTTTTTGCGAAACTAAAACTTAAGAATGAATGATATTTATGTATTTACTTTACCTGCCTTACAGGAACATTTCCCAACTACAAGGCAGGGCAAAGATATTGACTATTTTGGAAATTATTATCAGCTACAAATGTACCAAATTAAAAATACATAATCTTTAAGGTTAGGTAGTGACCACATATACAGGGTGTTATGGAAATGACGAATTATATTTAAACCGGCAAATCCCGAGATGAAAATAAATTGAAGAAAAATAACCATAAATGGCGCTTTGAATTATTAAGCGAAATATACACTTTATATGAAATCTCAAAATTTACGTGGCCGCTCCTGAGGCCCTTCGCAATCAATATTTTATTGAGGCAGTCTTAAGTTTCAAAAGAGATCATCGCATTGTAGGCGGTGTTGCCATTCAAATTCTAAACGCACGTGTTCAGTTTTTGACAACAAGACGTCTTGGCGCGCGTTATCACTTCTTTTTCAAACTTTTTAGACAAAGAAAACTACAATTTTAAGGTACATACTTTCTTACCTTCGATCTTATTTTTTAATAATCCGTTTTATAATTAAATTCCATAAAAAAATAAAACACAAAAAGTATGTTTTTCAACAGAACAAACAGTAGATAATATCACACAAATTTTAAATCACATCACATTTCTTATTATGAATTATTTCACAACCAAAAAAAAATCGGGCTATACAATTAACAAAACGTTTAAAATTCGTATACGTCAAGCACGTGGAACACTCGACGCTCGACGTCCTTCCACTCCAAAGTAGCGAAGCGTACTGAAGTATAAGGGGCGCGCCGCCAGTATTCAAGTAAGACACGCGGTGTGATCTGACAACACTGTTAGTATACTCTAGTGACCCACATTGTTGTTAAGTGAATCCAGATGTAACGGCGCGACAGTATGTGGGTAAAAAGGGTTTTTACCTTAGTAATTAGATATTTGATTTAAAAAAAAAGTATGTAGACTTTCTCTAGGACTCCCTAGGACTCACCCATTTAAATATAATAAGTCATTTCCATAACACCCTGTATATTATATTGTATACGAGTAACACTCTCTTCTTTTTTTACAAGCTTTTCAATGAAATTCGGTTCCGAAGATCGGATAATGTGATAAGCAAAATATTTTCGTATATATGTACATACCAGAAATACTTTATACCTGGTATCGATCCAAGACTTTTGCAAAAAAGCACCATGCACTTGTGTCTTTTCATCTTACACAAAAGAAGCCACGCCCGCCAGGCCCGCGTCATCTCCCACAGCGGGGACCCTTTTTATATTTTGGAACGTTCGTATTGGCAATATACTATTTATAACACTGTTAGATATCAAAGTACGAAATTAAATTGAAATGGATGTTTACCATTATCTGTGTTCTTCCGATTTGTTTCGGTGTTAGGGAGGAAACATTTTGAATGCTTCCTCGTAATTTAAAATCTATTTTTTTTTCAGGTTATCCACCAGGACCTATTTACGTTATCTTTAGTTCAATGAACACGGAAGGAGCGATCTCAGATTCACATCGAGGGTTTCAACTAAATTATGAATTAATTAATAATAATAATTGTCTTACTTAAGAATAGTCTTAAAATATATTGTAAAAAATTGTACCTGTAATGGTTTCTTGCACTGCGGTATTTCCTATGATCTTGAATTATGACGGAAAGGGTAATTCTAACGAACGTTTCCCAATGGTATGTTTCTTAAATATGAAAAATTATGGTAGTTTACTCTTGGTAAAAATATTTTTTGGTTTTTGACCTCCCTGTATACAAAAACTTATTTTTCTAATGGCAAATCTTAATTTTTTACAAGCAAATTTTTTTTATAAAGAATGACTTTTTGTCGAGATATTAAAAATTAGGTTGTGATATAGGTAACCCCATCCAGGGACACCCTGTATACAGGGTGTTATGGAAATGACGTATTACATTTAAACCGGCAATTCCGGAGATGAAAACAAATTGAAGGAAAATAACCATAAATGGCGCGAATTCTTAATCGAAATTATACACTTTATATGAAATCTGAAAATTTACATGGCCGCTAATGACGACTGTCGCAATCAATAAAATAAAAGGTATGCAGTGTGAAAAGACGTCAGCGTATTTCGGCCGGTGTTGTCATATCTACGCGGCAAACTCTTGAAAAAGAAATTATAATTTTAACAATTTTTCATTCTATCGTTTATGAACAAATATGATTCTAGAAAACCGACGACGGCGACAAACGTTTTGCAAAACAAATAACAGTAATATCACACACAAATTTCAAATTCGTCACAAGCACAGGAAAGTAAAAGATCAAACGTCATTGAATTTTTGAATGGTTATCTTTCAAACTCTTTAAAAAAAAAATTCAATTTTATTTAAGACGCATGCTCTCTTACCTTTACTTATTAAAAACAATTATTAGTTTCACAATTTCTATTAAAAAAACTAAGTTTTAGGAAAAAAACTCTTGCCAAACTTAATGTAAAACTGAAATTGCATATAAATTATAAAAATTAATTACTTACTTGTATTTATCTTATAACTAAAGGTCGGGACATCCAAGCACATACGTAATCAGTTTTTTATTCTTTTTAATAAGAACACTTTATGCACAGGATACAGATTTTCACGGCAACACTGAACAACACAGTGGAAGAGAACTAATGAGTTTTTGTAAAGACACTATCAGATTATTAGATTTTATTACACGCAACGCGACGAAATTTGATTTGTTGACCTTGTGAACGGCAGCTGTTGCGTCCAGAAGAAACTACCGGTCTTAAAATGAGCAATTTAGTTTCGTCAATAAAAACAATATTCATAGTTTATTTATGGGGTGGCAAGATACACGCGTAAACCGAAAAATATGACATATTACACATGTATTGGTTATTCGACATACCCAAGCAACCGGGTCGGTCTTGTAGCTGTTTGTTCCGGTCGTTGTGTTGTAATATGTAATATTTTTCGGCTTACGCATGTATCTTGCCACTCCATTAATAAACTATGAATATTGTTTTCATTGACGAAACTAAATTGCTCATTTTAAGACCGGCAGTTTCTTCTGGACGCAGCAGTTTGCCGTTCACAAGGTCAACAAGTCAAATTTCGGGCGTCGCGTGTAATAAAACCTAATAATCTGATAGTGTCTTTACAAAAAACTTATTAGTTCTCTTCCACTATGTGTTATTCAGTGTTGCCGTGAAAATCTGTGTCCCGTGCATAATGTGTTCTTATTAAAAAGAATAAACAACTGATTATGTATGTGCCTGGATGTCCCGCTCTTTAGTTATAAGACAAATACAAGTAAGTAATTAATTTTTATAATTTATATGCAATTTCAGTTTTACATTAAGTTTGGCAACATTGCCATTGGGTCTGGGTGAAATGTTGTACAGTAGCGCGGACTGACTTGTGAGTAAGGGTGTTTGTTACCCCTAACGGTCGATTTAAAAGAAAAAAGATATGTAGCGCTTCTCTAGGACACCCAAGCAGTCACCCATTTAAATACACTCATGGACAAAATTATCGCATATTTTTTGTTATCACTGTTACTCGAAAAGAATCTTAAATTATCCAATTAAACTGATATATATACTGATGGTATTCATCTAGGAGGCGGATATGTTCACTTGTTTTAAAATACTTCGACATTTAATTCATATTAATGGCGTCTATAGTCTTTCGTGTATATTATGCTAAAAAAGCATTGCATACTTATTGAAGAATAATAGTCTTAAGTTATTTGTAGTGAAATTAAGTGAGTTATAATGATTCGCGTTTGCCAGTCATCAATTTAAAATAACAGTATGCCACCAGTTAGACGTTACAGCGAAGTTGAACAAACCCGAACAAACCCGGCACAAATTGTAACACTACATAACGAACCTGTTCGTTTTGATTACCAGTTAAAGCAGCTACTGCTATTTACAAATAGGAGGTGCAAAAAGTTGCTGAATTAGAAGTCCATAAGTTTAATAAAGAATGTAAACTGCTAATTTAAGTACCAGTGGGTTTAAATGGCCATTACCTGTTCATACCTGGTTCGGCCAAATAATAAACAGTTAAAAATAACAGAATAATCCATGTCTACCCAATTGCGCCGGTAAGGACAATTAAAATGGCGCCTGCCCCATTTCTGGTAATGAGAGACAGCTGATCGGGAACAGCTTTGAATATAAAACGAACAGGAACGAGCATTGCGAAAACCGCGCACGATTTAAGCGAGAGACAGAAACGGCCATCTTGAACCTCCACGGATGACTCATGTTTTGCTTCTTGATCGTGGATGTTGGAAACAAATTGGATTTTTGATAGTTTTGAGCAGTTTCAAGTATTAATAATCGTTGTAATTAGTGTAATAAAAGAATTTTTTGGTTGTTTTAGTGATAATATCTATCATTTAGCAATGATATCTAAATAAATTGTTAAAACATTTTCATTATAATATTACTGGGACAATAACGAAAAAGATGCTTAGTTGTGTATCTATGGTTGTTCCCTGACACCAAAACATCAAAATTCTGGTGTAACATTTGACAGATAAGTGTTTTTAATGCCAATTTTATTGAATATTCAGAAATAAAAACTCATTTCGTTTGAATGACATTTAAAGGTTATCCAATTAACGTATCACATAGGCGTACCTGGGGATAAAATTATTATTTTATGTCACATGCAATATATATGCTCTACGTCGCTGACCAGACAGAAGCAATAGTCGGCCATATTGAAGCTCCATTCCGGTCTCACTTATCTTAACATATGCTCCTTCCTGTTTGTTTTATATTCAAAGGGGAACAGTGTACTGCGCATGAATCCGTGTCATTTTAATTGTCAGAAGAGTAGAATTTCTGACTGTAGTACGGAGAACGGTGTACTGCGCCTGAATCCTTGAATTATAATTGCCATTGCTGGCGCCATAAAAATTCCGGACTGTAATACGGCCTTTAGGAGAGGTCAATCTACAGTATCGAATATTTTAAGAAGGTATCGGGAGACTGGAAATTTCAAACGATGACCCGGTGAAGGGCGCAAAAGGTGTACAACAACAATTGATTACCGTTTCTTGATACTTAGTTCTACTCGAAAGTAAGCTACTAAATGTAAGACAGCGCAATGTTAGTTCAAAAACGGTCAGAAGAAGATTAAAAGTAGGTTTAAAGCCAAGGCGCCCTGCTAAAGTTCCCCGTCTTCTCCAAAACCACAAAACTCGTCGATTGGAATTTGCCAGAATGCATGTTCTGTTTACGGATGAGACTAGAATTCAATTATGGAAGCCAGATGGACGAAACCACGTCTATAGAAGAGTTTTGGAACGGTACGCCAACTGCAATCTCATACATAGCGTTAGCTTTGGAGATGGCGGCATAATGCCTTGGGGAGGTATTAGTTGAAAAGGACGCATCGAACTTGTGGAAGTGATTGGACGAATGACTGCCGATAGTTATATCGAGAACATCTTTCATGAACATGTTTTGCCATATGTCGGCCATATTGGCTATGAAAGATTCGTATTAATGCACAATAACGCCCGACCACATGCCGCTGGCATAGTGACTAATTACCTCGATTCAGTCCATATTCAAACTTTGGATTGGACGCCCTATAGCCCAGACTTAAATCCGATAGAGCACATGTGGGATGAGCTAAAACGCCGCCGCATAAGAAAAAGAAATCCCGTTCCAAGTACAATAGAAAAACTTCGGTCTGCAGCACAATATGAATGGAACGCAATTCCTCAAGAATACATTCCAACTCTACTTAGGAGCATGCCGAGAAGAATTCATGCAGTCATTGGAGCTCGAGGAGGGAATACTCTTTACTATGTTCTTATTTTAATTAAAACACTAAGATTTTGCCAGTTGTTCAGTTACTTTAAATATCCTTAATTTTTGTAACATTTAGCCTTTCATTTTTTTTCACAATTTTCTACTCATAAAATTCTAATAATGTTCTCTTAAAATTTGTAAAATAAATTGTTCTTACTAGTACAAAGTGTTTAAATGGTTTGATTCATCAGAATTAATTTTTTCAAAAAGAAATTATGAAAATTTTAAAATATTCGATAATTTTGTCCATGAGTGTATAGTAAGTCATTTCCATAACACCCTGTATGCACCTCAAACTTAACGTTTATTTAAAAAATAAACAAGAAACTCTCGACATTGAATTCGATAGGTTCCTGCGATTTGTTGTCGCATGCATCAGCGTTTAAGCCAAAACAAATAATTTCGGTAAAACTAAAATGTGAATCTCTCTCGGCTGGCAATCTGTAATAAAACCCGAGACTCGTCGGGGTGCAATGACTATACTCAAACATAGCACGTGTCCTACATGTTCCGGTTTTCCGGAATCGATTCCGTAAATATATTCCGATTCCGAGGTATTGGTCTGGAAGAAAAACACATGTTCAATCCTGCTTTCTTGCCGTTTCAATTGCTTTTCTGGCTGATATTAGGTCTTTCGAATAAGATGTTTTTATACTTGGCGTTTTATTTTACGATTTTTAATATGTAAGGTAAGGTGAACGCTGAACATTACACGGCTGATTCTAAAAGAAGGAAATTTTTTCGCTTTTGGTGTGGTTAACAAGTTAAAAGGTGAAATCATTTTATGGCGTTTCTACTGCAACTAAAGTGAAACCTCTCATAACGGACACCTCTGATAAGCGGGCATCTCTATAAGGCGTCAGGAAGACTTAAAGGATTCAACAGAAGGAAACACAGAGGAGCCGTGCTGTTTGACATAAGCAAGGCGTTTGATAAAGTATGGCACAATGGGCTAATACTAAAAATGATAAGGCTAGGAATGCCTAACTATCTGATAAAGCTAATAGCCTCTTATCTAGAAGATAGATCATTTCAAATATATATCGACGATGAACTGTCTACATCCAAGAACGTAAGAGCTGGCGTTCCACAAGGTTCAGCAATAGCCCCCCTACTCTTCAACATATATACTGCAGACATTCCTCAGTTTCCTCTGAACGAAAAATATATATACGCGGATGATACGGCCATCGCAGCGACATCAAAGACCCCTAGGATAATAATGTCCATTCTACAAAAATGGCTAAGCAAATGGAAGATCAAAATTAACCCTGACAAGACCCAGGCAATTTTCTTTTCAAAATCGTGCCGTAAATTCCCGGATGGAAAATCAAAGTTGGAAACAAAGAAATAGACTGGAGACAAAGTGTCAAATACCTAGGTCTATACTTTGACAGAAGGCTCAATTGGAAAGTGTATACAGCCAACTTACTAAAGAAAGCCAATCAACAACTCGGCGCAATCTACAGTTTGCTTAACAAGCGCAGCAAACTAAACCTAAGGACAAAGGTCACGCTATACAAAACCTTCATCAGATCAGCGATGACATATGGAGCACCAGCATGGTGTACTATGAGCAAGTGGGACCTGAAGCGGGTCCAAGTGATGCAAAACAAGGTACTAAAAATCATAGTAAACACTCCACGATACACTAGAAACGACATAGTACACAGAGATCTCGAAATTGAAACAATTTCCGAGTTTCTCGACAAAACTATCGCTAAATACCACACTAAGGCTAACATAGCCAACAACAGTAAGATTCTTTTATCTCACATACACGCATTGCCAGACGCACCACACACACTACCTAAAAACTGGATCAATCGCATTCGTGATTGACCCTAAAACAATTCTGACCCAAAAACATTAATACTTTGTCTAGCATATCTAAATAACACGCAACAAACCAATAAGACAACCTATATCCCTCTACCCTATACGTCAGGAGCACTTAAATTTTGCTCATTCGATTAAGTTCGATTGGGAAAGATTCAAGAGCTGGCACCCAACATAAATATATAGCTTAAAAGCTAAATCTCACTCATACATGATGCAAAAACAACACACTCTAGTGAAAAGGAGTCAAAGGTTGCTAGCCTGGCTCACACGGTGAGTTTAGTCGGTCGGCCCGTCCTCCTTCAGAGGCGGTTCTTTTCCCTCAGAAAAGAAGATATTGATGGTTTGGTATAATCCCCACAAGTTGCAGAAACCCGACACTACCTTGCAGCCGCGTCTGTAAGGTGTCTGTGTGCAGATTCTCATCTAAAAAAAAAAAGCGTCAGGAACTAGGTATATGAATTTCCATGAAAGTCAACCTCTCTTGGGCGGACGCCGACAGGATGTTTACATACAAAGAGGGCGAAAACTCTTCTTTAAACGGACATTTTTTTAAAAGTATTTGGGAGACGAATAAGTACGGTTCATAAAGTCTCTGAAGACAGACCGGCAACCAATCGCGAGTGAAAGTATGTGTGATTCCCCGACAGCAGCCCGTCGTTTATTTGTGAGTTGTAAGGTGAAAATCCTAAACAATGGCAGAAAAATGTCGCGTTTTGAGTCTGAAAGAGAAAATTGATGTTGTGGAAGTTTTTAATTTGATAACAATGATTTGGGCGAGTTCATTAACATTGATAGCAATGTGCTATTAGAATTAGAAAATGATAGTGACCCCATTCCTACCGATTATGTTGCCTAAACTGAAACCACATCAATATCTGACGACTCTGTTGAAGAAGTTGAATGCAGTAATCAAACAAATGTCACCAATTATCAACAATCCATTAGTATGGTAAAGTAATTACAAGAGTATGCAAAGAATTGTGGTGTCTGTATAGCAATGGAATTGTTATCAGACTTGGAATTACATATTCTAGATTGTAAGTTTATAACGCAAATACGTCAAACTACGTTATTAGATTTTTTAGTACTACATCCTAACTAAAACTAGTGTATTTTTATTTGCACATACATATACATAGTAATAATTTTGCATTTATATATTACCTAATAACAAATTTCCATGGGCGGACATCTCTATTATGCGGCCACATTTAGACAGTCCCGCAGGTGCCGGCCTAAGAGAGGTTTCACTGTATTTAGATATTATGGCAGTTTTAACGGATATTATGCCCCTTGTTCGAACCTATGTATGCATATAACATTTGGCATTTTAAAGTGATTTAGTGTAATTATGCAGTTATTTTCCAATTTGCTAGTGAACTTTACAATAATTCTATCTTCATGCTAAATGTTTAACACCATGTTATGCGCTCTAATTTTGAGACTCCAAAATTTCACTAGGTTAAAGTTTAGGTACTTCTAATAGAAGGAAAGGGACGGAAAGTACTTCTAATAGAAGGAAGGAAAGGAAACAGGTCTTAACGGGGTCGAAAATGAATCGTTGAAAACCCTATGGTATGGATTAAGATAAATATACAGGTTGTCCGCTGATTAATGGTACATGATAAATATTAAGATTTAATTATACTTACCTATATCCGAAGTTAATATTAACTGAAATACAGGGTGTAAAAGTTAGAACATCATTTTTGTTTTTCTCTAATAACTTTGTAGGCAACCAACCTTTTTTTACAAAATTTGGCAATTATGGTTTTTTAGGACGAGAAATTAATTTTTTTATGAAATTTGAATGTACAATGTAGCATTATTTGCACATTAATTAGGTAATAACTTTTGGGCTTCAGTGTATTTAAGTTTTTAATGAAAATAATAATTTTCTCATATTACGTAAAAGGTATTCTTACTAAGTTCATGTCACCCAGAGTTACCGTTTCGGAAATATTTGCGTTTAAATTGTTTAGTGCACCATACCCAATTATTATTAATTTGCAAACAAAATTTTTTTCTTAAAGTAACCTATGAGAAAACAAATAAAATTTAGAGATACAGTTGCTATGGAACTGAAAATGTTTCATTTTTGAGTTTATCGTAAGTTTGTGTTTTCATTGCTGTTGGTTTCTTTCCACACGATATTTTCTAGGGTCAAAGTTATTTTAATTAAAGTAAGTTAAAGAACAATCCAAGTGTTGTATTTATTATTCCCAATTACCATTACCAGAACATTAATTATCATGTAAAAGTGAATTGGTAAGAAGTAACAAAATATTATTTGCTTGCCTGAGCTAACGCACTAAACAATTTAAATGCAAATATCTCCGAACCGGTAACTCTGGGCGACCTGAACTTAGTATACCTTTTTTACCTAGTAAATATGAGAAAAAGAATTATTTTTATTAAAAACTTAAATACACTGAGGCACAAAAAAGTTATGACGAGAAACATTTTGAAAAAATGTATATGACTTCATCGGTCTAGTTCACATATATACAGGGTGGCCCATCGAAAACAGTCCAGCAAGGTTTACGGCTGTTTACTTGAAAATTAAAAAAAAACCTCGGACCCGTAAACTTGTGTTTTCAAGGGGACACGTTTCACTATTAATTTCATCCCTGTAACCTCTACCCCCCTAGCGGGGGCGGCTACTGCCCTTGTTTTTTCAAATGGGAATGGGCATGTTGTGATACATCTTTTTAAAGGGCATTAAATTCTATTTAAAATGGCGCTTCGTTTTGTAAATTTGAGCTACGCGCCGCCGAGCAACGGAATTTGAAACATTTCACTGCACCTCTTATCAAGTAGACAGGTTTGTGCGTAAACAATTTTTTTTAAGTAATAAGTATCAGTCAACTCAACTTTATCTTTGTACAGTTGTTGTACTATTTATTGTATGGAGGTGAATGGCGGACATTTTCAACATTTAATAAGATAACATGTAAGTATTACTCAATAAAATTACATTTTTTAAAACGCAATTTCTCGGCGGCGCGTAGCTCAAATTTACAAAACAAAGCGCCATTTTAAAGAGAATTTAATTCCCTTTAAAAAGATGTATCACAACATACCCATTCCCGTTTGAAAAAGCAAGGGCAGTAGCCGCCCCCTCTAGGGGGGTTGAGGTTACATGGATGATATTAATAGTGAAATGTGTCCCCATGAAAACACAAGTTTACGGGTTCGAGTTTTTTTTTTAATTTTCACGTACACATCCGTAAACCTTGCTGGACTGTTTTCGATGGGCCACCCTGTATAAACAGTATATTGCTAATATCATCTGCAATTATGTCCCCGCTATGGGTATCGAAGGGGGCGTGGTGAGTTTGCGCAGTTCGGAAATTTTAACTTTCATCCGACGTCGTATGTTTCTTAACCTCACTTTTTTCTAAACCAAAAATTAACTATGAATGACTATATTGACTATTTTTTGAATTATTATCAGCTACTAATGCACCAAACCAAAAATACATTAATTTTAAGGTTAGGTAGTGACCACATATATTATATTGTATACGAGTGACACTCTCTTCTTTTTTACAAGCTTTTTAGTGAAATTCGATTCCGAAGATCGGATAATGTGATAAGCAAAATATTTTCGTATATATGTACATAGCTGAAATTTTGTTGTTAGGTAATGAAAGTTTATCAGCACTAATATTCCGACAACAATGTGGATGAATCACTTTTTATTCTGTAATTTGAAAAAGCATCCAGAACCAAAGATGGCGACGAATAACAACAAACAAATAATGTCGGGCCGGCTCTGACGAAATCGGTAGAATTTCCACCCTACTGCGCAAACTCAATAGGTCCGATCCATCTCCCATCGCGGGAACACTTTTTGTATTTTGGAACGTTCGTATTAGCAATATACTGTTTATATAATATATGTGGTCTAGTTTGATGTTGCCCTACGGCCCATAAGTTATGGGCCACTCTGTATATCTCCATATGGATTCGTACATTAACTAACATCTCTAATACTTTTCCTATTCATTATACGTTTTTCTCGTCCCTGAAAACTAATAGAAACCCGATCTCCTTCAATTAATATTTGCACAAGTGAATAGGACATAAACAATATTAGGGCTGGAATTGGAACTAATTTATCAAAGCTCCATTTTCGAACGTTTTATTATAACTGACAGCCGAGAAATATCGGCCGGAGTCTGGAGGATTTTCTAACGGAAATGCCGCTCGAACAGTTTAAAATTTTGAAGGAGTTTCCAGCAAGGAAAAATATTTAATGAAATAAAAATACCGTCGCGGAAAACTTTTAAGAAACTCTTTATTATAGCAAGAGCGATTAATTTTTATCTTTAATTCCTTCTTAAAACTTTTTAAATTAAAAATAATTTCAAATATTCCATATTGCCCTTACATCAAACAATATTTTTCAGGAAATAGTACCTGTTAAATTTTATTGACTAAAAATTAAGTACTCTTCATCTATGTCGCTATTCCTAATCGCTTTCGAGAAAACGTATTTCATGCAAATTCTCAGTATTTTAAAAAGAACAAATAACATTGAAGTCTCAAACCTTGCATCCTCTGTTATACCAATTGACCGTAGACAGTTCTCTCTCATACGATCTCTCCTTCCACACCCTAGACGATAAACGAAGCGTCGGCTAGAAAATTCCATTGTTTCAACAACCAATCAGGTCGACTCTCGCGCGTCGGAATTCTCTCGGTGGAAGAGAGTCCGCTTCAAGCAGTGAACCAGACTCACTTATGTTCTTTTAACACGGCCAAACTCCGTTTTTAAAATATAAATCTAAATCTGTGACCTCAACAGACGTCTTCGCCACGATTAGTTCGTAATTAATCCTAAATTAACATTGTGTTGATGAAACCCCTAGCAGGTTAACAATACAAGGACAACCCCGATCCTTTGCATTCAGTATGTGAGGCATTCCACCGTATATAAATTAGCAGTAGAAATAAACCAAGACGATAACGCTTGATAAAAAGATGGTAGATTGACCCGATGAAAGTAGAAATTGGGCATTTACAATTGAGAAAGCTTACAAGAACAGTAATATTCTTTTTAAACTCTACAAGCACAAGGTAACCAGATCTTTCCATATTTGTGTCCAGCAAGACAGTCACAGCAAGTGTTAATACAGTTGTTTATTGTTTTCATACAGTTAACCATTATTACTTAGTAAAGATTCCTGTATTCAAATATGTTTTTAGAGTAATAAACTTTATTCATACATAATATATTCGTAACCATACATATTGTTCAACGTGTGAACAGTGTCATTTTGTCAATAATTGTAAGTACTTTGTCATTGCGATCCACACAAGGAAGGCAAACTTGTATTTAATAATCCAGTAACACCACATATAGTATACATAACCATTATATTGCTAATAGCATCTGAAATTATGTCCCCGCTATGGGCATTGAACGGATAATAGTGAGTTTGCGCAGTTCGGAAATTTTTTTGTGAAAATAAACATTCGACAGGACCGGATTTCAACCTTCTTACTATAAATTTTACTGGTTAGTTAGGAAAAATATTGCAATCAAAATTTCGATTAGTTCGATTTAAGACAGCGTTCCATGCATACGATATCCGACGATATGATGATCCGACGGTGCCCTGCTTGGTGTAAACTTTTGGTGCCACATTCCGTCCGAATATTTGTAACAATCGACACGATGAGCTTTATTTTAACTTTCATCCGACGTCGTATGTTTCTTAACCTCACTTAACCAAAAATTAAGAATGAATGACTCTATATTGACTATTTTGGGAATTATCAGCTACTAATGCAACAAATTAAAAATACATTAATTTTAAGGTTAGGTAGTGACCACATATACAGGGTGTTATGGAAATGACGTATTATATTTAAACCGGCAATTCCTGAGATGAATACAAATTGAAATATCCTTAAATGGCGCTTTCAATTCATTTAGCGGTAAAAATGACCTGACGTCAAACCAGGAATACCTCTATACCGCACTGCGGAACATCCGAATTCTCACCGGTGTTGTCAGAATTACACTCTTTAAGTTTGAAATACCCAACTACGTAACTAGGTCAAATGTCAATGACCTTTTGACTTTTGATTGGCTGATTTTTTAATGTAATTTTATTTAGGCCACACACATACACTTACCTTGTCGGTCTTATTTAAAAATTAATGTCAACAAAAACTTATACAGCGTTTTAGTAAAGAAACCGGCACATCACATAACCTGGTTATGCAAAACTAAACTACACATGAACATTGGCCGCCATAAAACTGCACAAAATTCACTTGGAGACATCGTTTTTATTAACATTGGCTTGTCTCGCTTAGGTTTGCATGAACTTTTGCTTTTAATTAAAAAACACATTGTAAAATGTAAATAACATCTGACCTGAAATATTCAAAACACGAACTGTCAAAAACTAGAAATGTATTATAATGCAATGCATGTTTTCCGGTAGATTCCTGCGCATTCACCAAAAAAGGTTGAAATAAATAATTATAATAATCTACAGCATTTATTTATTGTTTTCCTTCACTGCTGTAGATACCAATAAAGATTAAAAAAACTTGTTAATCGCTGCTCTGGTGCTTTATTTCATTCGAAAAGCTTAAAAAAATTAAATCGATCGTTTCACAGCGGGATTTTAAAACCCAAGATTAGCACATCTCTAGTATAAATCGACAGGTTAAAAGTTGACATTTGCTTGACAACAAGCGGCTTCGCGCGAAAGAGTTTTTTCGGGATATTTAATCAACTGTACAGTGCGAATAAGTGGGAAAATGTTTAGTACATACAGAAAAATCAAGTCGAAGGCATATTAGAAAATGTTCCTTTAGTAAGAGACTGGAAATCGCAAGGTCACCGGATCTTACATCATGCAATTTTTTCTATGGGGAAGGATGAATAAAGAAATAGTTGATAAAGTCGAAGATAAAATAATTGCTGAACGTTTTAGTTTATAAAGTGCCAATTGTGTCCTATGTCCTATTTGTGTGTTTGTTAAAGAATGCATTCGTGTGTAGCGATTTTGTGTGACAAGGGCCTATCTTAAAAAAACTAATTTGAAACATGTGTGTTTCTTTAAGTGATTTATGGTAATTTGTTCAGTGTTTCACTATTTGTTCTGTGTCTCTGACGATATACAGGGTCATGTTCTGAGATTGGAAGAAAAACGCCGAAGGGGTTTTAGTGGGTTATAAGCTTTATCCACTAAATCCAAAAAAACTGAAGATTTATGTGCCCTGGATTACTTGCTAGTATACTGGCACCTGGATTCACTTCTATTTGGATACTAGGTAGCTAAATATTTATTTTTATAAGAATCTAAAGTTTTACACGAACAATTTGGCAACATTGCGCTAGAACATCTGTTTATTACACAGCTGCTCAGTGTAATGTGACTGTGCCGAGGAGTTGTGTGTGGGTTTATGGGTGAATTACCCCACTTTTTAAACGTTCGATTTGAAAAAAAAAAATATGTAGCGCTTCTCTAGGACACCCCAGGAGTCACCCATTTAAATATAATACGTCATTTCCATAACACCCTGTATTATATAGTATACAAGTGACACTCTCTTCTTTTTTTACAAGCTTTTGAGTGAAATTCGGTTCCGAAGATCGGATAATCTCATAAGCAAAATATTTTCGTATATATGTACATACCTGAAATACTTTATACCTGGTATTGATCCACGACTTTTGCAAAAAAGCACCATGCACTTGTGTCCTTTCATCTTAAACAAAACAAGTTACTAACCTAACAAACAGCGAATCGAATCACCACAATTAAAAACTCCTTTACAAAAATTATTGTTAGGTAATGAAAGTTTATAAGCACTAATACACCGACAACAATGTGGTTCAACCACTTTTTATTCTGTAATTTGAAAAAGCATCAAGAACCAAAGATGGCGACGAATAACAACAAACAAATAATGTCGGGCTGGCTCTGACGCGATCTACTGCGCAAACTCAATGGTGCCAAGCCATATCCCATAGCGGGGACACTTTCTGTAATCTGGAACGTTCGTAGTGGCAATATAATGGTTATATATATGTGAGTAACACTCACACCCTCACTAGAAATTGTCACTCAAACAACAAACACAGTAACACCTTAAATATATTCAAATTCAAATTAAAACTATTCATTTTTTTATAAGCTCAGTAGTATATACCTCTGAATGAACAGTTTCAAAATACTTGACGAAATATTAATTAATTTGGTCACCCTGTTTTTAAATGTGATGAAATAATTCTCCCACACGCCGTAATCAACAAAGGTTTTTCAACCGGATGTTGCGGTTGTGATTGCGGTTACCCACAGGTTCAACCGCATATCATGACAGCTGGCCGCTTTTATACCCCCCCTCAGAAAGTGTCGAAAAGGGGACACCCTGTATATTGTAGAAATTAAAAATACGACGATGAAATACACAAAACGACACCAATTATTTTAGCAAGCACGTCGTCTGTATTTCAGATGAGCAATTTGAGCACCGTCAAGACAAGATGCGAATTTGCGTTTGTTCTGTCTCCTCAAAGTGAAATTAGATGTCTGTTAGGTGCAAAATAAGAACATCGCCAGCACTGTGGGGGCGGTATATTTCCTTTGAAATTTCTAAACGACGCATTTAGCGCAACTGATGCTTGGCAGTTAATGAAAGAGAATATAATTTAGCGACGTTCTATACAGGATGTTGCCTAACCTACGGTCCTCAACTTTAGGCAGGCTATAATTTATTACGATATTTTAATTAAGAAAGTATAGACAGTAACTGGCAAAAAGTTGGCCATATTTTGGCAACTATTTTATTACTGAAAACAAGTTTTGACATATGTTTGGCTGGAAAATTGAAAATAGTCTATTACATACCAAGAGTGGTTCGAAAGAGTGTGTAATAGGATTACCACTCGAGTGGTGTAATACAGGGTGTTATGGAAATGACGTATTATGTTTAAATGGGTGACTCCTGGGGTGTCCTAGAGAAGCGCTACATATTTTTTTTTAAATCGAACGTTTAAAAAGTGGGGTAATTCGCCCCTAAATCCACACACAACTCCTCGGCACATTCATATATGAACATATTATATTGCGCAGCTGGGTAATCAACAGATGTTCAGGCACAATGTTGCCACACTGTTGAAAAGTGTAAAACTTTAGTTTCTTATAAAAATAAATATTTAGCTTACTTAGAAAGTAAATTCAGAACGCGATTAATAAATCCAGGGCACAGTCACCTTCAGTTCTTTTTTCTATGAGAAAAACTTTATGCTCATCACGTGTCCTGATGATAGTGTGGGAGTGTATAATAAGCTTATCACTAAACCTCATGCGGCCTCTTATTTCAAATCTCGGAATATAACCGGCATAAAGTCGAAAGAAAAAAAAACACAATGAAACAGAACAAATTGCACTAAATCACTTAAAGAAACACACAGACACCTACGAGTTTCAAATTAGTTTTTTTGAAGATATGCACCTATTATCAGATTACATGAAATTACTAAACACTAACGAATAATTACACTTTAAAATAATACTACCGCGCACATAGAACAAGAGCACTTAATCATTTCGCAACAGAAGTAATAAAAACGCTAATTTCTATGGGCCATTAACCCTTTACTAAAGATAAAATGAAACAATTATGTTAACAATTGACAGGAAATACCCTTTCAAATAAATAGTCTAGTCCACCACCAGACTTTCTTTCCGAGAACTCTCCGCTGGTAGAGCCAGCGCGATTGCCATTTCCGAGACTATAATTATACAGGAAAGTAATATTATTAGGAAATTAGGGAATTTATGAATATAACCTTATAAAACATCGAAAGTGGCAACGCTGTATTTTTAGATAGACAATAGACACGTGAAGGGAACAGGTTCAAAGGTTAGTTTCAACATTTTTAGATGTCGAATACCATTGTATGAAAGAATTATATTATTTTCCAGACTACGAGCTGATAAAATCTTATAGAATAAGGGCGTATTTTTGTCTACACGATGGCACTTTAAAATACTAATTCAGATTGAAAGGTACTTAGATGTGTGTTTTGTGACGGTTTTTGTTCGGTTACCGTGTGTTTTTTTATAAATTAAGTTGGTTTTAAATAAGGCCGAAAAGGTAAATAAAATTGCATTTTTTTCTTCTAAAGGGTAAAGTGGCATTTTAGTTGTTCAGATCCGACGGGTGTCGTTCGAATTGAACAAGTGAGAACATACCTGACCATTATTGTGTGGTTTGTTCGAGTCAGTTCAAGTTTATAAATCAGAGATTGTTTCCCAGTGAACTGAACTGAACGTAAAAGTTTATAATAATGTACCCTGAAAAATAAACAACTTGAAATCTGTCAAACGTTTGCTGATTTTCTAAACAGTTTACCCTGAAGATATGACAACACTGTTCAAGATTCACTCACGTATTTCGCCATATGTTCTTTTGTTTACCTTTCTGGCAGGGGCAGCATGTGGTAATTTTTGGTTTGACATAAGGTCATGTACAGGTCATATTAAATTAAAGCGCCATTTTTGGATATTTTTCTTCAATTTGTTTTCATCTCAGGAATTGCCGGTTTAAATATAATACGTCATTTCCATAACACCCTGTATAACATCGCAATGTTTATGAGATTAGTATTCATTCATATAATTTAGGGTCCGAATCGTAGTAAAATAAAAATAGATGTTGCCAGAGTGCAGTTGGATTAATTCAAGATTCGTTTGATACTCTTAAGTATAATAATGTTTTTTAAAGAATCTCTCATCGCTTTTTCACAGTTTATAGTAAAATTGTTAGGAAATAAATTTATTTTAAGAGCAATTGCGTATTTGTATTTGCAAATTAAAACAAATTTTTAATTGGGATTTTGCGAATACGAATAAGATACGTTTGCGATAAATATGTCAATCTGGCTATGCTGCAATAATGGCCGAAAGAGGTGGAAAAGCCTGTTTACAGTTCTTGCATAGGCTAGAAATGTACATTTTTCCTTCTATAGTTTGTAATATCTTTGGTCCTTACCGACGGCACCTAAGGCACTCCCAACACTGAGAATTTAACCCTATTGTGAACAAATTTGTTGGTCTTCGTAGGTTAGAATTGAATCAGCTTGTGCCTATCTGATGAGTCTTAAAAATGATGAAACAAGTGTCATGGTCTATTTGGCCACAGTTTATTTAATACAACTAATAGTTTGAGTAATTAATAGAGATGTCTATATCCAGTACCTATACAGAGGCACTTGGTCAACTAGGCTTAAATAAAAACACAAATACACACAAATATACACTTAAAATACTTTTGTAAAAAATAGTTTTAAAATAATATCATTTAGTTTCTGTCTGTCATTGGTGATTATTATTTTAATTAACAATTTTATTCAGTTTATTGATCAAGTCAATGGTGGCACGTTCGCAGGTCCTTTCAATGCTTCCCTCTGTCTTCAGTAGAACTTTGGCTAGTTTGGACATTAATGTATCCACTTGCTCTTCAGTATTCCTATAGATTTCGTTTTTAAATTCTCCTGAAACAAGGAAACGATATAGTTATTGAGAATTATTTGGAAAATAACACGTCTTAAATTTGTTTTTCATGTTAAATGTAGAGAAATCCATCCAATTTGTGAATGGGTTAAAAGACACTGTAACATGTTTAGCCATTGGATTCCTTTATTTACAAAAATCATAGAACTACATTATTTGAGGCACCAGCAGCTGTGTTATCACCGTTTCAATGGATGCATTAAGCAGAATCCATCGATTTGTAATCGATTAGTAATCATCTGCCGAATGCACTAAAAAATAGATTTCACAAATCGATGCTTCATCTTAAACAAAACAAGCCACTAACCTATCAAACAGCGAATCACCACAAAATAAAAACTCCTTCACAAGAATTGTTGTTAGGTAATGAAAGTTTATAACCGCTAATATACCGACAACAATATGTATGAACCACTTTTTATTCTGTAATTTGAAAAAGCATCCAGAACCAACGATGGCGACGAATAACAAACAAATAATGTCGGGCCGGCTCTGACGCGATCGATAAAATTTCCACCCTAATGCGCAAACTCAATAGTACCACGTCATCTCCCATATCGGGAAAACTTTTTGTATTTTGGAACGATCGTATTGGCAATATAATGGTTATATATATTATGTGCTCATGCATAGTACAGAAATAAACATTTAGCGAAAATTTCTACACATTGTGTTATTAGTTACTTAGTTTTTATAATGAATATTCATCGACTAACGGCAACATACAATCGAATATTTGTAACCATTAATTTTTGTTTTAACTATCCTAACAACGCTTATAAACATAACAATACCTTTCAAATCCGATATAGCAGCCCTAACAATTTTTTCAACTTCGCTCCATATGTTTCTCGATTTATCTCTTGTCTTCCTTTCGATATCCATGTACATATTCTTCTTTACTCTCTTTAATCCACTTTTTTTCATTTTGTATACATTTTTCCTTTTTGAATCAATACGGACAACTGGTTTCGTCATATGCATACCGATTAAAGTCTTGCATATCTAAAAATTATCAAATATAATATTTTTAAAATAACCTTAAACTGGTTAAAATCTAAATCTTACTTGAAACAGATCAGCATCTTCGATGTTATGTAACTTTTTCAAGGTAACATCCTTAACATAAGAATCATAGTCATCATCAATGAATTCATCACTTATTAGTAACACTACGTGATTATCTCCACTAGCTGATAAGTCACAAGATCGAAGACTATCCCTTTTATCTTCAGTGTCGCTCTGAATTCTCATTGCATTGTCAATTTCTATTTTAACTTTTTTTGCAGTCTCTTCTACTAGTTTTTCAGATGATAACGCTTTATTATTATATGCATCAACAGAATCGCTTAAGTTATTTAAAAATTCCATGCGTAAGGAGTCATCTTTTTCCAAAATGTCCTTGTCAGCAGAACCAAAAAGTAAATTGGGATTAGGTTGTTCTTTTCCATCACTATAATCATTATCTTCGACCAATGAATTTGATAAACTTTTCGATTCTTTCATGTCATCGGTTATGTTGGTTATTCTGTCTAGAATATCACCTTTATTAGATTCTGTAGTAATCTCACACTCATCGCTTTCATCCTTTACTTCATCACTACCTTCATTCCCAATTATATAGCTGACGTTAAGATGTTTATTGTCTTGTAGATTGGGTGTTAGCAGAACTTTAAACGACGATAAGTTATTGTCAAAATTGTCAGAGCTTTTCCCGATAGCTTCCTCAATCAGTTTCATAGATTTTCTCCTCAAGGAACGCTTCTTGCCATTGAAATTTGACATTGAACACGACGTTTCAGCTTCATCGGGATGGTTGGCGAAGCAGTTATGGATGCTGTGGCGAGGTCTTGTCATAAAAGAAGGGGCCTACAAATAAGAAATATTATTTTGTTAACCATTATCATTCACTGTTGGCAAATCTATTCGATTCAGGATAATTGCGGCTCTTCAGGGGAAGCAGGGGAAGAGGCACTTCCTCAAGAAACAAAGGAAACGAAAGAAAAACTAAATTTATTTTTTTCAAAAAATTAAAAAACTTCAACATAATTTTTATATTGAATTAATAATTGTATCAATGGTTCAATACTCCAAAATAATCTAAATAGAGACAAACGAAACAAAAAATGTTACCCATTGACTACACGAGGTGCCAAGAACAGAAGGATTATAAAATAAGTAATTAAAAAAAAAGTTTTATTTGGCTCTTCCCCTATCTTTTCACCCATGAACCGCCACTGATTCAGGAGAGAAAGAAGGTTGCAAGCGGAAGCAAGTAGGAACAGAGGGAACTAGTCCTTATAATTTGACTTGCCTCCAAAAAATCTAAATTAAAGTTCAACGACAAAAAGTACAACATGGGAAACTTATTATTTATAGAAAAAATTGACGTATTTTATAGGTTATGTTCTCTACTGGGAATTATTGACTTCTTACAATATCCAATAATAATTACCTTCGGCTTCGTTAGTTTTGGGCTCATACTTTTCTTGAACCTAGGAATGTTGGACATACTTTTCTTCTGAAAACTGTAGGGTTCCTTGTCGTCAAGAATGAAAGATGAATGGCTTATTGCTTGCTTAATACACGATGGTACCTATCATAATTTTTGTTATTAATATAGTTTAGAGGTAAAGTACGTTTCACGAAATTTGGATACGACTTAATGATTTCCTGGATCGGTCCCATTGTGTCGACAAGAGCTTGGCAATGAACAAGTGAAGTATGAAGGGACGGACTAAGGAAAACAAGTAATGATGAATCAAATGAAATAACATTTTTTAAAAATATTACTAGTCATATTTATTTACATTTATAATGTCATTCTATAGATAGTTCTGTTTCGCTATCTCTATCCTCATCAAAATTAATTATAATTGGATTAATTATACGATCCAGACTAATATACGCATTTTCTACAGTTATTACGTGACGGACTGAATTTTTCCAACTACCTGGGGGAATATCATTAAAGCATTTTCGTATTAATTCTACAACACTAAAACTTAAAGTCGGAGAAATATTTTCAGACCTAACCAGTGATTTTAACTGGTGCCACATATGCTCTATGGGGTTAAAAATGCAATAATAGGGTGGAGCCGTAGCACTGTATGTCCAATTTCTTCTGCCAATAATGTGTCACAAACATATACTTTTTTTATACAAAATGTCTTTAAAACTTCTAAAAGATCACTTTCTTTATAACTTTCTTCAAAATATACATCATTTGCCGCCATATAGTTCTGAATCTCCAATTTTGTATTATTTGAGCTTGGAGCTTTATGTAATTGGCGACTCTGATAGCTCGCATGGTCTATTACTATCACGCTATTCTGAGGAATGTTTGGTAAAAGACAATTCTTGAATCATTCCTCAAAAAAGTTCGGCCGTTGTATCTTCATGGTAGTCCACACAAGAGTCTTTAATGTTTTTTTGCAGAAAGCCACAAGGCATTTGGAACCCAATTTAATGGGATTTGACGCGATTCTTTTCACTGTAGTCAGAGGTATCTTAGTGAAATCAGACGTTTCAGTCGCAGCAGCACTAGCATAAAGTCCTCTGTTGAGTAAAGAAGTATATACTCTTTTTACAATTTCCCTAGCATCGAGAGATAAATGCATTTTCTTCACTGCAACACTAGAAGAAGCACCATCAATGTTTTTCCATGGACGCCACATACTGTTTTTTTATACGTTTGGTAAAATAATATCGGTAATACAACTAAACTCTTCCAGCAAGAAACAAAAACTACCAAATTTTACCACAAAAAGATATTTAAATATAAATTAAGCAACCTAACCTACCTGATGTGCCTATATTTAATTATAATTATTACAATCCGGTCCTTTCCACATAATAATAACAAACGGTCATAAATAATTGGATCTCCCCAGGTACTTTTACTGCAATCATTAAGTTATATCCATTTTTCGTGGAACAATATTTAACTACAAGGTGTTATGGCAATCACTTATTATATCGATGGGTTTTTGACAAAACATCTTAAGCTACAAATTTCTCGAAAATGATTTTTACACCAAACTATTGCTTGTGATAAACAGCACTCTATAGGAAACTTTCAAAGCAATTGAGTGATCATTTGTTATAATCTCTAACATACTTACCGAAGTTGCTTCATTCGATTTGGTGCTTTGTATACTGGGGGCATGACTCTTTCTATCCGCCAGGCATTGGTCACATCGATGTGAGAAAGTGCAATGTTTCTGTAATAAAAAAAAGCGAATACATTATAGTGTTAGATCTGTGTCAAAATTATGCGGCTTCTTTAGGTAATTAATATTTTTTAGTAAAGTATTATAATATATGAACGTTAAGAATACGTAGGTGTTAGTAGATAGTTCGTTATAATTAATTTACTTTTGTATACTTGGACACATTACCTACACTGCACCCCACACACACAAACCTATACAGACAAACACACTAACAAGAATAAAGCCTCCAAAGACCACAAAAATATCTGATAAGCTAACCACTAACAATTAAAGCAATACATCAAATCCTATATCATCGCAGTATGGGTGATGTACGAAGCAAAGCACGCATTGTCGTGCAGAGCAGATTACCAACGTGTGATGTCTGGAGGTTTAATGCGTCGAGAGGCGCGGAATCGAAGGAATACGGGGAGTTTAGTCAGTAAGAATCCGAAACTACCCTGATTATAGGTTATCTTTGTAAGAGTTCCCTCAAAAACGAAGAAAAGTGGCCTATCTCTAGAAGAGTCTGATTTTAGTAACAAGAAAATCGGTTTTGTGCATTTTGATTTATTTTTTGTTCTTCTTAAGGTTTGTCCGTTGTTGTTAGACTTAAGGTAATAAATTTTGAGCTTCTTTATATCTTCTCAACACTCCGTGCCTCCCCTAACAAATTTATCACGAGCCGCCACTGCCCTATTGTGATAAAAAATACCTAGTAAATTTCTATACATAAATAAAACCCTATATGCCAAAAACTACCTCATTGTGTATTTAGAAGCCCTTCCAGAACAAAAACAACTGTACTGTATAAAGGAATCTCGAAATTCAAATATATCAGCGTCAAAGTATCCTACTAAATAACATTTGGCAACAGCGCACCCCTAGTCTGTAGTAAATGGCCTGATTTGAAGCAGGCCGTGATGGTAAAGATTGTTCCACGAAAAATGGATATAACTTAATGACTGCAGTAAAAGTACCTGAGGCGATCCCATTATTTATGACCGTTTGTTATTATTATGTGGAAAGGACCGGATTGTAATAATTATAATTAAATATAGGCACATCAGGTAGGTTAGGTTGCTTAATTTATATTTAAATATCTATTTGTGGTAAAATTTGTTAGTTTTTATTTCTTGCTGGAAGAGTTTAGTTGTATTACCGATATTATTTTACCAAACGTATAAAAAACAGTATGTGGCGTCCATGGAAAAACATTGATGGTGCTTCTTCTAGTGTTGCAGTGAAGAAAATGCATTTATCTCTCGATGCTAGGGAAATTGTAAAAAGAGTATATACTTCTTTACTCAACAGAGGACTTTATGCTAGTGCTGCTGCGACTGAAACATCTGATTTGACTAAGATACCTCTGACTACAGTGAAAAGAACCGCGTCAAATTCCATTAAATCTAGAAAGAACCGTAATGATGCCGGTTTCACCAAATGTCTCGACGAAAGCGACAAGGACTTGATAAGGCGAAAAATCTACACCATGTACGAAGAGCAACGCGTACCTACATTAGATTTTCTGAAGCAACGGCTCACGAATGATGAAACCCAAATAAGTTGTAGCCGCACTAGCCTTTGGAGAGTTTTGTCGGAAATGGGATTCAGATACCTCGACGAGACTTGGTTTGACACCCATGAAACACCATCCAAAGGCTGGTCTGATTCTTCTGATAAGTGTAAAACAAAAGCTCCGTCAAATAAAGGAAAAAGAATAAGCATTTTACATGCTGGGTCAGAAAACGGTTGTGTTCCAAATGCCATTCAGTCCGTCACGTAATAACTGTAGAAAATGCGTATATTAGTCTGGATCGTATAATTAATCCAATTATAATTAATTTTGATGAGGATAGCGATAGCGAAACAGAACTATCTATAGAATGACATTATAAATGTAAATAAATATGACTAGTATCATATAAAAAAAATGTTATTTCATTTGATTACATTAATATAATCATATCATTACTTGTTTTCCTTAGTCCGTCCCGTCACACTTCACTTGTTTATTGCCAAGCTCTTGTCGACGCAATGGGACCGACCCAGGAAATCATTAAGTCGTATCCAAATTTCGTGAAACGTACTTTACCCATAAAAACTACTAAACTTTCAGATGAAAATTTATTACTTGACAATGCTGTATTTCGGTTCAAAAAATTAAATGCGGTTGTAAAGCTCTTGTTCAACTAAATCAAATTCCGAAAATCTATAGCGGGTGTTTCAGTTAAACTAAAAATTTTATGCAGTGTTCAGACCTTAGCTTATTTAGCATCCCCAAACAACAAATTATATTTAGTACTTACAAATGCACTGCAGTTGTTTCCATCAAAGACACTAGGAAGGTGATAAGTTGTTGGTGGTGGAGCACCTACAAAAAAACATAACTTCCAATAACGGGTAACATTTTTAACACTTATTGAAATAAAAAGTGATATTTTCGTGTGCTGAACAAATTAAGATAAATAAAGATTTTTCTAATTTTCTCGAAAACGAATCGACCGATTTTAAAAAATCAAACGTCAAAATAAAGCACTTTGAAAAACCTTTCAAACAAGCTATTACTTGCTACTTCTTGTCATTTAAAATTTTTAAGGGGATGACCCGGGGGCCAGAGGGTAAAAGGGGGTGAAGTAGTTTTTCGTTAAAAAGTTGTCCCCTTTGGCAAATCTTTTGACGTGTCTCGGCGTTTTTTCTTTTAATCAGTGATTTTCGATAAATCCGTGGTGGGAAGTTTTCAAATGAACACCCTGTATAATATAATCAACTATCTTAAAATTGTTTTGTTTGTAATCCTGATTAACCTTATCGAAATTGACTCTTGTAAGGTTCAAAATTCAATTAAATACTATTTATTTCTTTTAAGGTAACAGATTATCAACCCCTCCTCCTGCAGTAGCAAGACCGGCACCACCACCGCCACCTTCAGGTAGTGACAATCCCTTTTAAAGATTTTCAACAATTCTTGAGCTTATTCTGGGTTTAACAAACAAAATATAACTTCTATATGAAATTATCTAGTGGCGTGTGTGAGTCGGACGAACATCGAAATATTTTCAGCCGGAACAAGAGTACCTCCCCCCCGTTTTCGAGGATGCTGAACACGATGGCGGCATCAGAATTTATCTTTGTGGTTGCGCAACCCCTCAAAACGGCCAAACGCAACCCCTCAGAGGGTTTAAACGCGCTTTAAGAGGTCTCCCTGCAGAGAAACACACTTTGCCCCCGTTATCGAGGATGCTGAGCATGGTGGTGGTGTTGGATATCGCGTCCGACCACTTCTAACCCCACCACCAGCCAATACTCGCCCCTGAAAGGGGTGAATTTTTTTTTTCAAGTATCAACGGAAAATATATATTCCCCCCCGTTTTCGAGGATGCTGAGCACGGTGGTGGTGTTGGTTATCGCTTCCGACCCCTTCCAACCCCTCCACCGGGATTTTTTTTGTTAATATTAGCGGGAAACATATTTATTCCCGATTTCAAAGATTCTGAGCACAGTGGTGGCGGATAACATTTTTTAAGCCCCGCCAATCCCTGTAAAACTTATTAAAAAAACAATTCACCCCTTTTGGGGAGGGGTTGCTCTGCACGGAAACCTCTTGAAGCGTGTTTAACCCCTCTGGGGGGTTGCGCAACCCCAAAGAGAAATTCTCAGAATAAAATCATCTATATTTTTTTATTTACTTTTAGGTTTAAAAAGGTATTCAAGTATTAAAAATTTAATACCGGACATTTATGTTTTATCAATACCATAATTGTCATCAATTTTTTTTAGGGTTTAGCCTGGAGTAACAAATGTGTATTTAATTCGTGTATAGCTTAAACTGTTTCTTTTTGTGTTTACTATATTAAGGATGAGTTCTTTTGCAATAGTCAAGTGTTATTATTTATGGTATTGTGGTCAATTTTATTCTCTATTTCATAATATAACGAGTATCCACTGTTCTTAATCCCTAAACTATTTTACAATTTTAATGCCGAAAGAGGTTCAAGATTAAATATGAGTTTCTGTAACCATGAAAATTAATTCGTCGGAGGTTTTCTGGTCCTATCATTAGGTGCATTTTTAACTAACATTATTTTTTAAATTTTATGACTATGAATTATATACAACACTATGGTTTTTCTTATAGAATCAATAAATGTGGTACTTACAATAAAAACTATCGTTAATCATATATATCCTCCTCGCAATACAACTTTCCTAATCAACATTAAATTGATTTCTTGCTATTTATTGCTAGTTACAGATTCAGGGTGTGATTCCTTAGGTTATTTTATAGAGAAAAGTTAATTGGAACATATGTCCGCAAAGGCTTAAATTTTTTGCAACAGGGGGGTTGAATTTTTATTTTATAAATGGATATTTTTTAATCTCCGAAAGTACTTTAGATATTATTTTCAGTTAATAGGACATAGAACCACAAATTTTCGTGAGAAAAGTTATTCAATTGTTCCACCAGTGGCGTCCCTGCAAACAGGTCCTCTAATATTTTTTACAAAAAAGATGGTACGCCGCTGACATTTTTCCATGTGGATATTTTTCGGATTAGTCTGGTCAATTCTACATGGAAAGGGTTTCTTAAGTTTTTCTTGTTAGATGCACCGTCCTTGATTAAAACCACTAAATTCATATTGAAACTCATTATTATTAAGATTGATAAAATAATTAATGATAAATTTTATCATTAATTATTTTATCAATGTATCTGTATCTGTATGATACTTTTAAATTATACCTCAACGTTAAGAAAACAAACTATATCGCCTATTCCTTAAATGAGGCTAATCACCCCGATTTTGAACATATTAAAATTGATAATTTGGATGACTTAATTAATGAAGTTCCATCGACAAGATATTTGAGAATAACTGTTGACAAACACTTAAAGTGGGACCAGCATGTTCTTCACTTGGCAAAAAGTGTAAGAAAGCTAATTTACAAGTTTTACATCCTAAGAGAAATCTTGGGTAAGAAACTTCTAATTGCAGTTTACAAAGCTATTGTCGAGTCCGTAATAAGGTATGGCATAGTTGTGTGGGGTAGTCTTTACAATAATGCCCTAAAACCCTTAAATTTGGCACAAAATTATATTCTTAAGGTACTTTATAAGAAACATAAACGTTTTTCAACACAACTTCTTTACACGGGGGAAGTTTTTAATGTTCGAGCTTTGTATGCCATTGAAGTATGTTCTTTTGTTTATAAAAAACATAAACTGAAAAATTACATTTTCCATCCGTATCATACTAGAGGCAAGGCTAATAGGAAAATTATCATACCAAATAGTAACACTAATGTTAATCTCAGGTTTGTCAATTGTTTGGCGCCAAAAATCTTTAATCTTCTACCGTTACACATAAAAAATGTCACTAGAATTAGATTGTTTAAGATAAAATGTCGGAGATTTATTTTTGACAATATGGAAGTCTTTATGTCACTTTTTTAGAACAGGTTTCCTGTTGTCTGTTCGAACTAACCTAGGTCTTTTTTTGTATAGAGTTTGTTCTTGTTTTTTTTTATATCATTCCTGTTTTCTAAGCACATACAGATGTTCAGTCATCTAGGTGCTTTTTTCCGGTTTCTCCCTCTTTCTCTTTATTAATGATGTCTTAAAATAATTTAAGTAATTTCTAGTTTAAGATCCTTTGATTAAATTATATTATTGTAAACTTGACAATTGAATTTTGATATTTGTTGATAAAGAAAAGAAATAAAGTATTGTATTATTGTATTGTATTGTATAATAATGAGTTTCAATATGAATTTAGTGGTTTTAATCAAGAACGTCTGACGAGAAAAACTCAAGTAACCATTTTCGTGTAGAATTAACCAGACTAATCAGAAAAAATATCCACACGGAAAAATGTCAGTAGCGTACCATCTTTTTTGTAAAAAATATCAGAGGACCTGTTTGCAGGGACGCCACTGGTGGAACAATTGAATAACTTTTCTAACTAAAATTTGTGGTTCTATATCCTATTGGCACATACCAAGATTGAAAATACTATCTAAAGAAGTACTTTCGGAGGTATTAAAAAAACGAATAAACCATTTAAAAAATAAAAATTCAACATCCTGTAGCAAAAAAATTAAACCGTTGCGGACATAATATGTTCATATGAACTTTTCTTCATAATATGACCTAAGGAATTACACCCTGAAATATTAGCACGTCATTAAGGAACACCCTGTATATTATATAAGAATACCTATATACATTTTAAATTTTACCATGTTTCATTAATGTTTTATGTCCCTGTCAGTGTAAGCAAAATGTGTAAAAGGTTCCTCAAAAAAAAAATGAAATTAACTAATATTTATTTTCCAGATTATGAGAAGAATCCTTATTAACGAACAAAAACGAAAAGCACTTATTGTTTTAAGAATTACATGCTAATATGTTATGCCTACCTACATAAATTTACAATGGGTTAAAAAAGAAGAAAATCGAAAAAGTTAGACCTTAGTTGTGACGGGGTCGATTTCACTTGGGTTCCGAATTATCAACGAGATATATTGGACATATTCCTAATTCTTAAATTAAAGTAGGGTTATTAAATGTTAAAAACTACTTTGTGCGTGATAATACATTGCTTGTATGTATTTAAAATAAGAAAGATAATTTATGTATGTTCCTGGTAATTAATCTTATTTAAACATAAATGAAATAATTCAATTTATAAATATTTTTTAATAAAAATATAACATGGAACAGTTTTATTTTATTTTGTTATTATATTAATATATACAGTGTGTCCCAGAAAAGCTAACCTAGAAATTGAATTGAAATTTGACCATTTTGGGTTTGTTCGGGTTTGTTCTGCTTCATTAGAAAATAAAATTTGATTTTTATGAAATCAAGCACGCCTTGAGCGGAGCATTATTTTTAATTTCTCTCTAGGTTAGGCCTCTTTTTCACAAAATATCGAAAAATTGTTATGAGCCATTTTTTGCTTCTTAAAAGGAAATTAAAATATGTTTCTGCTTGATATCATAAGACCAAAATATATGTCCTGATAGTGGTTCGCTGTGTAGTTGAAATAGGACCTCTGGTACTATCTGTTTTGGAATGACTAGTAACTCTTTTAAACCCTCATGTGTCTTATTGATTTTGTATAATACCCCCTTTTGCAGAACAAAATCTCTTAGGTGCGGTGGTACGCTTCCTTTATTTTTTATAATTTCTTGTATTATTTTTCCTAATTTCTTGTCCTTTTTCTGTAGATCCCTTACGTTTTCTGGTGTCAGCAATAAATTTGTGTAATTTTCCCATATTTTATCAGGCCTTTCTAAGTCCTCTTCGTCCAAGACAAATGTGGGGATGTCTTCTATATCGTCGAACTTATTTGATTCATCTTCGATGTTCAGTGGATACCTTGACAAGCAGTCAGCATCTTTGTTTTCACAACCTCGCCTATGTTTAATTGTATAGTCAAATTCGGATAATCGGATTGCCCACCTAGTTAATCGGGCATTATTCTTAATATTTTTAAACCAGCAGAGGGCGCTGTGATCGGTAATGATGGTAGTCTTTCTACCGTAAATTAGGTGTCTCATATAGCTTACGATCCATACTACTGTCAGTCCTTCTATTTCTGAAATACTATAATTTTTCTCGTGTTTGTTCAGGGTGCGACTACAGTATGCTATGGGATGTGGGACTCCATTTTCGTCCTCCTGGAGAATTACTCCGCCTATACCTGTTTTACTACCGTCTATATGGATTATTGTTTCTTTGTTCGGATTAAAATGTGCCAACACAGGTGCTGTTATTAGTTTTTCTTTTAATGCCTCGAATGCTTTTTGTTGGTCTGTTCCCCAAACAAATTTAATCGCCTTTCTAGTTAACTCGTGTAGCGGTCTTGCTATTTTGGAATAATTTAAAACAAACTTTCTATAAAAATTGCATAATCCTAGGAAACTTTGGACGTCTTTTACCTTCTTAGGGGTTGGGAAATTTGTAATACTTTTTATTTTGTCATCTTCGGGAAATATACCCTTTTCATTAACTTTATAACCCAATATTTTTATTTCTTCTTTTAAATAATCGCATTTGCTAGGTTTTAGCGTCAATCCGGCCTCTCGAAGCCTTTTGAAAACTTTTTCCATTTTTTCCAAGTGCTCTTCTCGTGTCTTCGAAAATATTATTACGTCATCAAGGTAGATTAGTACATCCTTCCATTTCATTCCCTGAAAGACGTGGTCTGTTAGCGCCTGAAATGTAGATGGCGCTGTTGTCAATCCGAATGGGAGGACTTCAAACCGATATTGTCCATCCCCATATGCTGTAAATGCCGTTTTATCTTTGCTTTCTTCATCTAGCTCGACCTGCCAGTACCCACTATAAAGATCAAGGGATGAAAAGAATTTACTATCCCCTAAGTATGTCAGGACATCGTCAATGTTAGGCAGAGGGTAGTTTGACTTCCGGGTCACCTCGTTCAAACGCCTGTAGTCTGCGCAGAATCGTATGGAATTGTCTTTTTTTTTAACCAGTACTATAGGGGATGAATAGGGGCTGTGACATGGTTTAATTATGTCGTATTTCAGCATCTCTCCTATCTGTTCCGAAATTATGTCTCTTTCTTTTTGGCTGACCCTGTATGGCGGAATTTTTATAGGTGTTGTGTCGAGTAGTTCTATTTTATGTTTTACCATTGACGTACGTCCCATGTATTTTGGACTTTTAGCAAATACGTCATTGTATTGCTCCAAAAGTTGACTCAGTTTGCTTCTTGTTTTTTGGTCTGTAATGTGGTCTAATGTGTGGTCTTTGCTTGTGACCATGTCGTTGTCATCTATTTTTTCTGTGAGGTTTAGGATAACCATTTCTTGGTTTTCTTCTAATTCTGTTGTTCTTGAAAGGAACCCTACGGTAGATTGCTTGTACAATTGTACTGGTACTGTAGTTTTTGACTTAATATTTATAAACATTTTTGGGCCTACGTAATATGGTATTGATGTTGGAAGTAGCCTTCTTGATATAAATAGTTTTTCATTAATAATAAAATTTAAGTAGCTAGCTTCCCCTTTTTCTTCCTCCGTATTTTTCAGACTGATTTCGACGGGCACTTCTTCGAATGGCTTTAAGCGTGTGTCATATGTTACTTTTAATTTTGAATAAATATCTTCTTCCTTTTCCCTCGTATATTCTGTTAATAAACTCCATAAATTTTGTGATTCGCTCTTTTGCGATTTTTTGTTATTCATATGAGATTCCCTAATCTTTTTAGCCGGACCTGTATAACGGGTTTCCTGTTTTACTGACGTTGTGCCATTACCTATCCTAACATGGTTTTGTTGTTTAATTTGGCTGACTACGTTTTTTATACTTGATAGGCATTCCCGATGGTATTGTTTTTTATAACTAGGTGTGATATTGCATGTTTGTTTTGAAATCTTATCCTGTAATATACCTATATCGTTGCTCCTTGCTTTCTTTTTTAGCATAAGTGCGTACCTTTTATTTTTAATTGTAAGCGTAATTTTTCCTTTATTGATATTAATAACTGCGTTGCCTTTGTTCAAAAAATCCATACCTAATATTAAGGGGTATGGGGATGTCCTTATAACCTCTGCTTCGCATGTCGTTTCGAGATCTTCTATGCCTAGATTAAATGAAATTTTTCCTAGAACAGGGACTTTGTGACCTCCTGCAGTGACGAGATTTTTATCACTTTTCTGTGATTTAAAATTTTGAAACACATCTGCGCGGATGATATTTTTAACACTTCCCGTATCAAGAATCGCTATGGTTTTAGTGTTATTTACGCGAGCTTCTACTATTAGTACACTTAAAGACTTGTCGTTTGTGTGATGTGTTACCCCTCTATTGGTAGTTAGGACGGTTTGAGAGGGTTTTAATTTCTCCGTCCTATCCCATTTGGGCAACTCGAGGCAAAATGACCTACCCGATTACAATTATAACACTTTGGGCGGTTGTCGCTGTTTCTTGTATTGGGGATGTTAGGGGGGTTGCTTTTTCTTGTATTATCTATTTTATTATGCCAACTTGTGACGTGTGGCTCCTGTTCCCTATAATTCCTTTCTCCACTCCGATTTAGTCTTCTAAATTCTTCCCCGTCGTAGTTTCTTATATTTGCATTATCTTCCCTATAATTTTGTCTTAGTCTATTTCCTTGTCGGTACCCTTTGTTATATTCCCTTGACGGTTGTCCTCTATAGTTATAGTTCTCCCTGTAACCATAGTTATTTCTCCTTGGGTTTACAGGTGCAGTTTGTCTATAACCTTGTTGGCTATAACCCCCTCCTCTTTTATAGCTTCGACCCTTATATTCTTGTTCCGTTCTTGGTTCGCGCCATTCGGTCCACGACCGGTTATTTTCCTTTTGAACTTTTCTTTCTGGCGATGGGGTTCGTTCTTCTTTTCGGGGTGCTTTGTCGATTGTAATCGCTAGCTCCTTTATCTCCTCAAACGTTGCGGGTTTCTTATTTGGGGGATGAGTTAACCAGTAGTAATGGTAACTCGCTGACCTAGTAAGTCCTTTCTCGAAAAATTTCATGAACCCTGCCGGATCCATCCGGTTATCGTGGTCATAGTATAAGGATTTCAGTTCGTAAAGGTAATCTTTGACACTCTCGTTTTCGTCCTGTATCCTGTTTTCCAGCCGCCGTTGGGTGTCCCTATGAGTGTCCGCATCCTCGAACTCGGTCATAAAGTCGTCCTTAATGTCGCACCAGCCTTTTTGTTGATTAGCTTGGTTCCCAAAATACATTCTGTACCATAAGTTAGCTCCGCCTTCTAGGTATGATCCGAAATAAGTTATTTTTAGGGTGTTGTCCCATCCATTTGCAATTGCTGTCCGTTCATAGTTATTAATAAAATTGCTTGCCGATCCTTTACTAGGGTGGAAGGTTTGTGGGCTGATAAATGTTGGTACTGCAGGTGTCTTGTTTGCACTTAAAGTGTCAGCAATTGTGACGTTCATCGTGGACTGTATTGGGGGTTGATTTCCACTTCCTTTCTGGACAGTCCCGGTTCCTGGGGGTCTTGCGTTTCCTACCGTGTCCGTCTCTTGGATTGGGGGTGCGTCTCTGCTACCCTCTGGCGAATTTTCCTCCACTTGTTGGCTTTCTTGCTCTTGTAGATTTTTATTTGTATTTGGAATTGGCGTGTCTATGTGGCGGTAGGGGATTTGCTGTAGGACAGTTCTAGGTGTCTGGGGGGCCTTTAGTAGGGTGGTTTCTAGTACTGATTCCTGTTCGCTTTCGCTTTCGCTTGACTCGACGTCTTTATCGATCGTCTTATTAGCGATTTCCGTGTTTGGCGCTGACTCACTACGTGTGAAAAGGACTTTTGACTGGGATCTGGTTACTCTTCTATCAGTTGATCCTCCAGTCGAATGTGGCCTTTCTTTCCTGCTTTCCCTTGCGAGGGGGGTGCTGTATGGGTTCGGAGTCCTAGATGGACTACGCGTTAGTTTTGGGGCTCTTCTGAACACGTCTTTCTCATCCACTATAGGTGAATCGAAATTTGTTTCTATTGGCGGGGCTCTTGTACTGCTTAGTTTAGGGGTAAAAGGTGTCGATGGGGTGATATTAAGGTCAAATTTTTTAAAACCTTCTGACATGCTCTTCTGACATGTCTTCAGTCAGCACTAACAGTTTTAAGAACCGAAATTATTAAAATGTTAACGATACGTCGAATACGTACTAGGGCTAAATCTTGAGAGAAAAAAAAATATATGTACTGGGTACACTTTTCGCAATCATATACAAATATATACACAAAAACACAAAAAAAATTTAACTATTTCTCTGTCTGATTTTAAGATAAAATATTAAGAATGCAACTGTACTAGGTACACTTTCCGCAATCATATACAAATATATATACAAAACACAAAAAAAAATTGAACTATTTCTCTGTCTGATTTTAAGATAAAATATTAAGGATGCAAAACTCTTGTATAAGATTCTGCCGTTCAATGGCTTTTCTCCTGATTTCTAACCAGGATTTTACAAAAATCTATTTACCCTGTGTGTGCCTTTCACTGTACCTCCCAGTAAAAAAAAATCTCTTTAGATTATGAATTGGGAATTACCATTGAAACTACTGAATGACAACATAAATAAGCCTCTATGCCGGTCTGTACTTCCAAAAATAACCTCTTCCCTTCGCGGTGTAACTCCCACAACCCCAAACAAATGAAAAAGTTTGAAAATTTTATGGGAGACAACTGTTGCTACCTAGGCGGTTTGGCGCCTCCACCATGTCACGCTCGATACTTTTGTGGACTCAAACTGTCACACTCGATAAGTGGTGAGTACTCAACAATATATATATACCCTCACGCCTTTATCCTGTCACGCGGCAGGATTCGCCCTGTGCTGAGGGGTACAGGATCCCCGCGCTAGCTCGCCCTGTGGAACTAGTTCCACAGTAACGTGCAACAGTCTGCCACCCTTAACTATTCTCCAACCTGAAAAGGGGATGGGGTGTCTTTTTAAATAAAAGAGAGAGGTTTTAAGAGGAACACCAGACACAAAGTATTTATTCACTAGGAGTACTATTGCATCGCACACAGAGGGGCGAGTTGGCCGCTGCCAAACCCGATTAATTTTTAATAAAAATTACAATTGGTTAGTACTTACATCGCAGCCCACATGACTGGGGCGAGGACTCTTCTTCAGGAGTTGGCTACCAATAACTTCACCAAGAAAAAACTGATTGAACCCCCAAAATAAAAATGACGAAAATAACAAAACAGCCCTGGTACCTCACTAGCGGGTCTCGACCGTCCCGCGTCGTGACCAACGAAAAAAGCCCCAACCTTTTTCCTTTCTAGTTGAACGTCCCCATATGTCCTACTTTGCTTCTATTTTTCCAAACTGCTGACTACATTTTATTAACGGATATTATAATAATTTTACTTCGATGTCGCCATCGTAAAATGCTGATGCTTCATCAATGTAAAACGAATTTAAATAATTTTGCCCTAATTGAAATGAAAATCAAAATGTTTCCCCTTGTTCATGTAGCGCCCTTGACAATATGTAAAATTTAGTTTTCTAATCAAGCAGGCCTAGATCCCAAATGGTCAAATTTTAATTCGAAAATATTGTTGTTACACCTATAGGTTCGCTTATCATGGAACACACTGTACATTAAGAACAAAAATAGTTTTCAAAATAAAATAACTGATTAAGGCAGTATTTTTATTGTAAATAGAATTATTTTTTACAAATGAAAACTTCCCTTCTAAAGAATCAATAAGCACTTTTTTCCCTGGGCACTTTTTCCCCTGGACACTTTTCCCTGGACATTTTTTCCCTTGGACACTTTTTCCCCTGGACACTTTTTCCCCTAAAGTTTCTGCTTGATATCATAAAATCAAAATATGTAACATTTAATATTCTAATCAAGCAGGCCTAGATCCCAAATGGTCAAATTTCAATTCGAAAATATTGTTATTACACCTATAGGTTCGCTTATTATGGGACACACTGTATATTAAGAACAAAATTAGTTTCTAATGAAATAACTGATTAAGGCAGTATTTTTATTGCAAATAGAATTATTTTTTACAAATTAAAACTTCCATTCTATAGAATCAATAGACACTTTTTTCCCTGGACACTTGTTCCCTTGGACACTTTTTTCCCTGGACACTTTTCACATGGACACTTTTCCCCCTGGACATATTTTGCCCTGGACACTTCTTCCCCTGGACACTTTTTCCCCTAAAGTTTCTACTTGACATCATAAAACCAAAATATGTAACATTTAATTTTCTAATCAAGCAGGCCTAGATCCCAAATGTTCAAATTTCAATTCGAAAATATGGTTGTTACATATATAGGTTCGCTTATCATGGGATACACTGTATATTATGAACAAAAATAGTTTTTAATAAAATAACTGATTAAGGCAGTATTTTTATTGCAAATAGAATTATTTTTTATAAATAAAAACTTCCATTCTAAAAAACAATACCTTGTTCTATTTCGAAAATGCATAAAGCTCCTACATAATTTTATTGAACAAAAAGGTATAAATCCCTTAATGTTAATTAAGAAGACTATTAGGGATTGCAAAGAGGACCCCCATTATATTAAATATTGGAAAATTGCGTATTGTCTGAAAGAAGTTCAGTTCATATGCATATATTTGTATTAAAATACTTATACAGAGTATTTTCAAAACACCCTAACCTCCTTAATATCCAATAAATAACATTAAAAATTGGAATGTCACGTCAATTTTATAGTGCCTTTAGTCGTATAACCTCCTGGCAGGGTAGATGTAATCTTAAATGGATAGAGGGGGGTGGTGAGCAAATGAAACACTATTTTAAAGGTCATTTAATTCTCTATCCAATAATATCATCATTTATTATTATAATTTTCTAGAAATCACGTTCGAAAAATGGATTTATTCATGTACATTTTTAGTTCTTTATTGAGTTCCAATTACTTCTATTTCGGAACGCGATTATTTGAAAACTAGTACTAAAAAAAAATAAATTCTGGTAATATTGGAAAGATTTTTGAACTAGCTTTAAAATGATGTACCAGTGGACTCCCCTTTCTATTTAAGATTTTAAAGGTAACATCTTCCCCTCTCAGGGGCTTAAACCACGAACGCAAATATTCGTTAAAAGAGTAAATTTCATACTTTCGACTAAAGAATTCAATACTATTTTATACAAATATTCCACTCACATGTTTCGTTATCGACGAATCTCTGGGACCTCGGAAATGCCATGATAAACCGCACTGTCGTCTCCTGCACTAGACCCAACTGATGCACGATAATGTATGTACGTACTTTTTGCAACAATTAATGTTTTTTTTTACGATAAACGATATTTCATTCTTAACAATGTTTAAGCGTGTATTTATTTGTAGCTATACGAGATTCAAATGTCTCCATTTTGTTTTTCATTGAACTTATTTTTGAAAAATCCCCAGTCGTCTATCTTTAATGGATTCTGATATGAATTATTTTTTATAACTTTATGTTGATTTATAAGACTAACTTATCAACTATGTAAAAAAGCAGATTACAATATACCATACTAAATTTAATTATTTACAACTATGCATGTAATAATGACATTTCATCTATCTTTAAAAGGTGAAAAGTTGACGTTTTTTTACTTTTACTTTCCACCCGGGTGGAAGTAAATTATTTTTGTGTAATATTTTTAAAAATTGATATCTCAAAATATCTAAAATATATGCGAACTCACTCTTTTAAAAATGCTAATAGCTTTGCGCGTTTAGATATATCTACTTTTTTCCTAATTGACAGAGTGGTCCTAAGCATTGAATATTGTGACCCAATCGTTAATACATTCTTTGTCTTGGCATTTTCACTGAAATAAGCTAGTAGCGCCAACTCAGAACCAGGATTTTGAACTTTGTTCCCCGTACACCATTCTTTGAAACAGTTATATGCCTTGCCATATCTCGGGCGGATTTTAGTTGGCAGAAGATATTCTTCTACTATTTTTCCTGCTTCTCGAATTTCTGGTGGAGTAGCAGCAAAATCAAAATCCTCATCTGATAGCATTTTTCTGTTGTTAAAATAATACCTATACAGGGTGTTATGGAAATTACGTATTATATTTAAACCGGCAATTCCTGAGATGAAAACAAATTGAAGAAAAATATCCAAAAATGGCGCTTTAAGTTAATATGCCCTGTACATGACCTTATGTCAAACCAAAAATGACCAGGTGGTGCCCCTGTCAGGAAGGTAAACAAACAACAACCTGATTGTAAGATCTTTAAAAATTTTTACTACCAGGTAAGAGGTAAAGTACGTTTCACGAAATTTGGATACGACTTAATGATTTCCTGGGTCGGTCCCATTGTGTCGACAAGAGCTTGGCAATAAACAAGTGAAGTATGAAAGGACGGGCTAAGGAAAACAAGTAAAGATATGATTATATTAATATAATCAAATGAAATAACATTTTATTTAAATATTACTAGTCATATGTATATACATTTATAAAGTCATTCCATAGATAGTTCTGTTTCGCTATCGCTATCCTCATCAAAATTAATTATAATTTGATTAATTATACGATCCAGACTAATATACGAATTTTCAACAGTTATTACGTGACGGACTGAATTTTTTCAACTACCTGGGGGAATATCATTAAAGCATTTTCGTATTAATTCTACAACACTAGAACTTAAAGTCGGAGAAATATTTTCAGACCTAACCAGTGATTTTAACTGGTGCCACATATGCTCTATGGGGTTAAAAATGTAATAATAGGGTGGGAGCCGTAGCACTGTATGTCCAATTTCTTCTGCCAATGTGTCACAAACATATACTTTTTTTATACAAAATGTCTTCAAAACTTCTAAAAGATCACTTTTTTTATAACTTTCTTCAAAATATATATCATTCGCCGCCATGTAGTTCTGAATCTCCAATTTTGTATTATTTGAGCTTGGAGCTTTATGTAATTGGCGACTGTGATAGCTCGCATTGTCCATTACTATCACGCTATTCTGAGGAATGTTTGGTAAAAGACAATTCTTGCATCATTCCTCAAAAAGTTTGGCCGTTGTATCTTCATGGTAGTCCACACAAGAGTCTTTAATTTTTTTTGCAGAAAGCCACAAGGCATTTGGAACCCAACCGTTTTCTGACCCAGCATGTAAAATGCTTATTCTTTTTCCTTTATTTGACGGAGCTTTAGTTTTACTGCAACGCTAGAAGAAGCACCATCAATGTTTTTCCATGAACGCCACATACTGTTTTTTTATTCGTTTGGTAAAATAATATCGGTAATACAACTAAACTCTTCCAGCAAGAAATAAAAACTAACAAATTTTACCACAAAAAGATATATAAATATAAATTAAGCAACCTAACCTACTTGATGTGCCTATATTTAATTATAATTATTACAATCCGGTCCTTTCCACATAATAATAACAAACGGCCATAAATAATATGATCGCCGCAGGTACTTTTACTGCAGTCATTAAGTTATATCCATTTTTCGTGAAACAATCTTTACCTTCCGTCATAAATGGAATTCCAAATATCTCATACAGCTATCTTACAATAATCAATAAACAAATAACAACATGGATGTTTCATAACAACTGCATCTCTAAATTTCATTTGCATTGTTTACAAATTAATAGTAATTGGGCAGGGTGCACTAAACAATTCAAATGCATATTATTATATCTCCGAAACGGTATCTTCATTAACACATTCACTGCCCACAACGCGCCTGGCGCGTTCACCCTGACCACGATGTGGTGCCCGGACCGCGCTAGGTGCGTTTTGTGTATATCCGAATACTATGCTGGGTTAGGAAGGTGGGCATAGCCAGCTCACCACGAATAACTGCTGGGCGATTTAGTATGGATTTAGGTATTGTGTGAAGTGGTTGGTTCGGAGTCTTCGCCTGTGTTGTTGCTATTGCGTTAATATTTTTGAAGTGCAATTTGTAAAACGTAAGTATTATATTTTATTGATTTAGTTGATGTTTAAATGTTTGAATATAACACAAAATAAAGAAATATGCTTGCATTTGCAAATATTAATGCCGAATATGCCTGTTGAGTGCATTGATCAGCTAGATGACCGCACCAGGCGTGTTGCTGGGCACATGCAGCACATACTTTCAAAAAATATTATATTTCATTGTTTTGTTATAGTTTATCATGGAACCAAAGCCTGGAACATCAAAGGAAAGTGAACCTCCAAAAAAAAGGGGAAAATATGACAAAAATAAAGGTCTAACAGATGACGAACTTCTTGCATTGCTTGAAGAATCAGACGAAGAGGATCCCTTTGTAAATGACGATGACGATCCCGAATATAATCCGAGCAGCGATTCTGACGAGGAGTTACAACCACCTTCACCTCCAACTACACCAGTTGCTTCACAATGGTCATACGATGAAGTACAACAGCCAGATATCCCATTTACACGTCCATCAGGTATTCTTGTCGATGTAGAGGGGTCCGAGCCAATTGATTATTTTAAGTTATTAGCAACAGAAGAGCTATATAACATACTCTGCGCTAATGCTAACGCACATGCCGTGGAATTGCTGTCGAAAAGTGAAGGTGTTCAATCCAGAATTAGTCGTTGGAAGGACATTACTCCCACTGAAATGAAAACATTCCTCGGACTTTTATTTCACATGGGCACAATTCGCCTGAACAGAATAAACGACTACTGGAAAACACATTACTTATTCAACCTTCAAGTTTTCGCAACATTTATGAGCCGAAATCGTTTTCTACTGATATTACGAGCGTTGCGTTTTGAAGATTTCGAGAACCAGATATCTCGCACCCAATTAGGAAAACTTCTTCCACTAATAAATTTTTTCAACACTAGGATGCAGGTTATTTATTATCCAGATAAACAGTTATCCTTAGATGAATCTATGGTGCTATGGCGTGGAAGGTTAAAATTTCGCCAATATATAAAAGGGAAACGGCACAAATTTGGGGTCAAATTGTACGTCCTTTGCGAACCAAATGGGTTAACTTTAAAAGTAATTGTATATTCTGGATCTGCTGATGCCGAGTTATCTGGTTCTCAACATACAGAAAAAGTTGTAATATCCCTTTTACGAGAAAAGTTAGGTGTTGGGCATTCCATATTTATGGACAATTTTTACAACAGTGTAAAATTAACCAAGGAGTTGTTAGATAATAAAACATACGTTACAGGAACTATGAGAGCAAATAGGAAAGGAAATCCACCTGAAGTTTTATCAAAAAAGTTAAAAAAAGGTGAACTGATTATGCAGTTCAGTACGGAGGGAATCTGTGTAATTAAATGGAAGGACCGTAAAGAAATTTTAGCAATTTCCAGCGAATTTAATGGAAATATGGAAGAAGTAACTACACAACGTGGTAGAGTAGTGATGAAACCAAAGCTCATTAATGAATATAATAAATGTATGGCAGGGGTTGATCACTGCGACCAAATGTTAGCGTATTATCCGTGTGAACATAAGACTCTAATCTGGTACAAAAAACTAGCCATCCATATATTTCAGATCATGTTATTAAATTCATATTATTTGTACAAGAAAGGTGCTAGAAAGAGTAAAAGTTTTTACGAATTCAGACTAGATGTAATAGGAAGTTTGCTTGGACCACCTCCGCCAAATCCGATACCTAAAATAAACCTTCAGCACCTTCCAGAATACTGTCCAGTAGGAGAAAATGGAAAAGCTAAGAGAAGAAGGTGCACCGTTTGCTGGTGTGAAGGCAAAAAACGAAAGGATTCAGTTTACTATTGCCCTCAGTGTCCTGGTGGTCCTGGACTTTGTCTTACGCCATGTTTTAGAGTATTTCATTCAAACAAATAATGTCCTTTATTATAATGTTTTTCAAGGTCAAATTATTTTGTGGTTTGAACTTTCAGTAGATTTAGTGTTTGTAACAAGTTTTTTCTTTAAATAAAAATTATTTATCATTTTTGTTGCTATATTTCCCTACAATAATGACAAGAACGCGCCTCGTGCGGTTATTGGCACCGAGCATGATTTATTAATTACCCTGTGCCCACAACGCGCCTAGAGCGTTTTTGTTTTTTTTGCATAAATTTTTTTTAAAATGTATAGTTATATTCATTTTAATACCAATTCACTGCTTTTATGTTCAATATACAAAAAAAAGTTACGTGGCACACGGCAGAACACAGCCTTTTCTTAAGGGCAGTGAATGTGTTAAAAACTTAAATACACTAAGGCACAAAAAAGTTATGACTTAATAAATGTGTGAAAAGTGCCGCAGAGAGTCCCCCTACATTGTACAGGGTGGCCAACTAAGCGAGGTAAGCGGCTATATCTCGGAAACCGTTCACCGTACAGCTTTCGGAAAAAAATATTTATAGGAAAAGTTGCCAAGAGAAATTGCTGGAAATTATTTGCAAGTTTGTAGGCCGGCCGCTAGGGGGCGTAACACAAATAGTAATTTGTTACCAGTCGATTTCTCTGCAATTGGCATAGGTAAGGTATTTTGATTATACTTATAAATAAATCTCACTTGTATCGTGAACAACTTTGTTTAAACACTTTTTTCTCTAGCCCTGCAAATAAAGTGGTGGGGGTAACGCAAACATCGATTTGCAAAAAATGCAATATCTCAGGAACGCCTCATCTGAAAATATTCAAATTGGTGTTATTTGAAAGAGCTCTTCTTGCTTTATTAGCTACACTTCAAGCAATGTCTATGTCATTTTTACTGTAGTCGCTAGATGGCGCGCTTTCAACAGATTTAACATATTTATCGTTTTTCTCGAAAAACTTAAATGCAATGGTAAATATGTTATTACACCAGTACAGAGAGGAATAAAGGCCAGAGCAAACGGTGAAAACCGCAAGTTCCTATCTTTTTTCTAACCGGAGAAATCAATGAAAAATTAATTTATATCCTACTAAATACTTCCCAATACTCCTATTATATATAATATGTATTTTGTTTCCAAAGCCTTCTTCTCTTTTGCAACATATGTAAGTACCGTGCGGGAGATTTAGTAGAATATAAATTAATTTTTCATTGATATCTCCGGTTAGAAAAAAGATAGGAACTTGCGGTTTTCACCGATTGGTCTGGCCTTTATTCCTCTCTGTACTGGTGTAATAACATATTTACCATTGCATTTAAGTTTTTCGAGAAAAACGATAAATATGTTAAATCTGTTGAAAGCGCCATCTAGCGACTACAGTAAAAATGACATAGACATTGCTTGAAATGTATCTAATAAAGCAAGAAGAGCTCTTTCAAATAACACCAATTTGAATATTTTCAGATGAGGCGTTCCTGAGATATTGCATTTTTTGCAAATTGATGTTTGCGTTACCCCCACCACTTTATTTGCAGGGCTAGAGAAAAAAGTGTTTAAGCAAAGTTGTTCACGATACAAGTGAGATTTATTTATAAGTATTATCAATATACCTTACCCACGCCAATTGTAGAGAAATCGACTGGCAACAAATTACTATTCGTGTTACGCCCCCTAGCGGCCGGCCTACAAACTTGCAAATAATTTCCAGCAAATTTCTCTTGGCAACTTTTCCTATAAATATTTTTTTCCGAAAGCTGTACGGTGAACGGTTTCCGAGATATAGCCGATTACCTCGCTTAGTTGGCCACCCTGTACATTAAAATTTCACAAAAAAAATTCTCGTCCTAAAAAACTATAATTCTCAAATTTTGTAAAAAAAAACGTTGGTTTCTCTCAAAGTTATTAGAGAAAAACAAAAAATGAAGCTCCAACTTTAACACCCTGTATCTCAGTTAATATCGACTTTCGGATATAGGTAAGTATAATTAAATCCTAATATTGTTACGTAAGGTGTATGTGGTTTTTCCATGTAACATTAATTAGAGAACACCCTGTACATTGTATGTATGTATTTCAACATGTATACTACTTCTTAAGAAATTTGAAACAGCTAATTTAAACATTTATCTACAATTTAAAAAAAATCATATAAATCCGACCGCGGAATAAAGTTATTATACATTAAAATTGAACAAAATTTTAGATGGATCGAATTTAATGTCGGTAAATGTATATTAAAAATAAATATCGCTAAAATATCCTGTTTTGTTGCAACATTAAACACATAAAGTAGATTTTTTATCGAATAATCACATTATTTCGTTTCGGGCTTTGCATTTGTCCAGTTAAATGAGGGCGAACAAAAGTATTTTTGACATTTCGTTTTTATTGGGGATTACGCTGTATGCAGGTGACGCTTTTCCATTTACGAGCCGATAATTACGTTTACAACTACGGTGGTCAATTTTGTTATCTGTGTTTTTATTATGGTATTAAAAATTTAATTCACTCAAAAACCTTCTGGTTTCAATATACCGGGTATTTCAGGATGATCGATTGGGTATGTCTATTCATAGATTAAATTCCTCTAGGAATATTATATACCATCGATAATTTGGCGACTTTGCTGCTGATAGAATTGCATCAGGTTATGGTAATTATCATCCTCTTTTGGGCTTCAACTTATAAAAAGGAATATAATTTCTTAGAATCGTTATACAGGGTGTCCCAGAATATGTGGGCAATCTCCCGGGTTCAGATAGAACAGTTAAAAATAACAGGAGAAGTTCCTATACATTTTTTTCTTCTACGGCCTCCCCTATGGAGATACGGTCCCATAACGGACGTCCCTGGAAATCGTTGTTTTTTAAATAATTTTGTAAGTACTAGGTGCAATTTAATAGTTTTTTAGTATAATGGTTACTAGATGAGTCTCCTTAAAATTCGCCCTTTTAAACACATTTGGCTTGTTTCGTTTGCCAGGGACGGACTAGACTTAACACAAAATGCTTTTTTTACACCCTGTGTGATGAAGGAACGACAATAATATTTTTGGATACTCTAAACCTTAAGCTGAAAAAGAGGTACTCTTGATCAATGTCGATAAAATGAACTGTTATCGAAAAAAATATATTTTTGTCCAATATTGGTTGTTGTTTTATGTTCATAAAAGTCCCTCATTGTTCCTATGGATTTTTCAACATGTACCGATTTAAATAAGAATATTTATGCCAGGGTCAGTTTATGGTAGTGTCTTGAAATTTGAGATTTTTCTCCTTTGTCTTATTAGTTACTAACTTAGTAATGGAATTTACGTATAAAGTCGGTACGATGTATGAAGTCCGCTAAGCAATAAAACCTCTCGAGCCGGGTAGTCGGTGGCTCTCAAACAATAAATTATATTTTAGGTATTTTCTAAAGTCTGTTTCGTTGCCGTTGATAGCTCGATACCCTCATTAAAGATTCAAAACAAGGGCCCGGTGGCCTAAAATATTTTACCTATAAAATGGTCTTTTTACGTACATCTAGCATAAAGATGAAGAAATTTTGACCTATTCCACCGGGTAATAGATAAAGTAACAATAGAGCCATAAAATGAAATGAAAGGATAATGATTAAAACGGCCCATCATGGTCGGAGAGTTGGGTTTTTAATGTAACCGCTTATTATTTTATTTAAATGTAATAGATTTTATGAATTTATTTACAAGAAAACTAATTTATTTACAGATCAAAAAATATTGACAATTTCAATAATTATAACTCGATAAAATGGTCCTCAGAAGAATCTGAAGAGTCATCATGTCCTACGCTTATTACTAAAGGCTCAATTTCCATAGTTGTGTCAATTACGTTGTCAAGTTCCCACATTTTTTGTTCCTCTACTATAGCATGTTTTATGGCGTTTTGCCAATTTTCTGATGACACATTTGCTAAAGAATGAAGCAAGAGGTGTCGCACTTCTTGCATTTTAAAAGTTTTGTTATTTCTAGCAACATATCCTTTTACTTGAGCCCATATTAATTCGATAGGATTTAGCTCACAATGGTAAGGTGGTAAACGGAGCACTATAATACCTCGATCTCTTGCCATCTCGTCAATAACATACTTTTTATACTGTGATTTATGTAGCCTAACAATATCCAAAAGTTCTTTTTTTACCATGGTATTATCGTAACTCAATTCCTTTCGTTGTAACCAGTTTACGATTTCCGCCTTTTTCCATGAAGTTGTGGGAAGATTCTCTTTTAGCCTAGAGTGATAGCTGGCATTATCCATCACTATTACAGAATTAGCGGGAATGTATTCTATCATTTGCTTAAAATATTCCTCGAAAACATCAGCAGTCATTTCTTCATGATAGTCTTTAGTAGAATTCGACTGGAATTGTAATAATCCTTGATCCAAAAAGCCATTTGAACTTCCTATATGAGTTATAATAAGTCTGCGTCCCTTTCCAGATGGTGGTCTAAGTCCTGTTGACCAGCCTTCCATGACAGCTTGTCGAGAACTTAGGACATTTTTATCTTGCCAAACTTTAGATACGGTGTGCCCTTCGTTCAGCCAAGTTTCATCCAAATAGAAAATGTTTTTGCCTTCGCTGCGGTATTTTCGGATGGACCTTAAGTATTGACGTCTCCAGCAAATAATATCTGCTCTATCAATAAGAAAAGATTTTCTGTTTTGCTTCTCCCATCGAAAGTTCATATCATGAAGTATTTTCCATAGTTTCGTTCGTGATAGCTGTGGTAAGTCCTCGTCGTAGTTAATGGCTTGTAAAATTTTGTCTATAGTTGGTATTTCCTTGGCAAAATAAAAACTATGTACTTTTCTTCTAATACCATTTTTAATGAAATTGTCAATTTCTAACGGTTTCTTTCCTGGGAGTGGTTTTGGCTCACTGAGGTTCTTAGATTTTCTTTCACGCAAGAACCTATATATAGTAGCCTCTCCAACTCCTACCATATTGGCACACTCTGCAATGATGCTACGAACATCACTTGCAGGTTTCTGGTACACTAGAGCATCATGCACGTTTAATATTAATGTCTTTTCTCGGAGAGAATATGCACTCTTGCTAATTTGACGAAGACACGTTGGCGAAAAACTTGAAGCCATTGTTACAAGTATAGGAAATAATTCAACTTTGAGATAATGCAGTATCTAAATACAACTAAATACATAGTTTGACAAACGCACATCAAATGGCGTAATAACATCCTAAAGCAGGCAAAAATAGGTAAATTAATTACCCCTGTTGTACCTACTTTAACCCTAATCCTACTTAACAATGGACAGAGGCCAATTTTCTTATTAAATAAGGTAATTACTATTGGCAACGCCTATGGTTTACGGTTGTTTTATGGCTTCAACCCTCGATATGAGCTATCAACTGCAACAAAACGGACTTTAAATAAAATAATTTAAAGTAAATAAAAAATTACTTTAGGCAAAGAAAAATAATTATTTTTTAGCTTTTATAGTATTTAGGCAAATTAGTTTTACGAATTATTTTTTTATAAAGTTTTGGTTCTAAAAAGAACCGATGTGGCCGATATTTTTGAAACATTATTGGATAGCTAGCAGAGCACTTTTCTGTTGTTCGTTTCTTTGTATTTGACGCCCAGCTCTTTTAAAATGATGGACAAACTGGTGGTTCCAATACCGCAAAGTTCTTTCTTCTTTATCTTTTCAAGAATAGCTTTGAGGGTAACATATTCCTTGGCTTTATACATATCATAAACAATATTCCTAATCGATAGTTCTATCCCATGGGATAAATCAAAGGTTTTAGAATGTCAAATCCTTTTATATGGTCTGTTCAATTCCTCTTCACTCTTTTTTCGAAGTCTTCTTAAGGTTTGCCGCAAGCATCAGACGTTCGTTTTTGCACTGCCAAAACAAACACTAACGGGCCCGAGTTATCTTTTTCTAAGTAAAATAACGTTCCACTTGTAATACCAAACGGCGTTCACCCGAAGATAAACACCTTCTAGGCGTTGTGAACATTTTCCATAACTTTGCTTAATTTACACACAATTAGGAACAAACTAAAAGCAAAAAGCATAACTACTTATTTAAAATAGAACATACCATCCTGCACTTGAGCAAATTTTAATTATTTCTTGGAAAATAGTGATTATTATATAGATTTAACTATAATGATCCCAAAATAACTAAATTCTAGGAAAAAGTACCTGAGAACATCTTAACTTATTGACGTAAAATGTTTTTCATTTGATAAATAAAAAAAAACTATGAGTGAAAAATAAACAAGATAAAAATATTTATCGCGGTACATAATTCTAAGATAATTTTGTTTCGGAACCGCTGATTTTGCACGGCCGACTACAGTGAAGCAGTGGAATGTTAGGCAGGATCAAGTATAGCGAAGGTATTGTTAACTTAACCGTCTTACTGTTTAACAACCTTTAATGATTTAATCCGATATCGGCCTTCATAAAACGAACCGATTTTATTGAATATGCCGACATGTATTTAATGTATGGATAAAAATATTTTTTTCTCGAAGACAGTTCATTTTATCGACATTGATCAAGAGTGCCTTTTCTTCAGCTTAAATATTATTGTCGTTCCTTCATCATACAGGGTGTAAAAAAAACTCATTTTTGTGTTACGTCTAGTCCGTCCCTGGTAAACTAAATAAGCCAAATGTGCTTAAAAGGGCGAATTTTAAGGAGACTCATCTAGTAACCATTATACTAAAAAGTTATTAAATTAGACCTAGTACTTAATTATTTAAAAAACAACGATTTCCAGGGACGTCCGTTATGGGCCCGTATCTCCGTAGGGGAGGTCGTAGGAAGAGAAATTTATAGGAACTTCTCCTATTATTTTTAAGTGTTCTATCTGAATCCGGGAGATTGCCCACATATTCTGGGACACCCTGTATACCCCTGGGTTTAAACACGCCGGATTTCCCCTATTATTTCCTGCATCGTTCCGAATCGTTATTTTGCCAAGTTCGCTCTACAAGTTGCACATAACCCGGAAACAATGTTCTCCGCCAAACGGTCCTTTGAGTTCCGCTAATCTGCTTGATACAGTTTTGGAGGATTTTCATGTATGTTTTGGTTAACCTTTGAAGTTGAGATTAAGGAGATATATATATACACAGAAGTTGATATTTTTTGCCGCTAAAAGAAAATTATGAGTTTTTGATGTATAGAGAAACTTTGAAATTGACGATATGTACCAACAAAACAAGCTAAATAGTACTATATTACATAACATACTTACATAATTCCAAAAAAAAAAAATAAAACTCATAGCCTAACCTCAATGTTAATACAGTGTATATACAGTATGTCCCCGGATGGGGTTTACAAGAGGACAAATGGACTAAAAATTGAAAGATACGAAAAAAAGTCACTCTTAATAACCGTTTTTGCTTGTCTAGAAAATACGATTCATCATAAGAAACTTGGGTAAAAACTGCAAAAATGTTGCTTAAGATTAAACATACTTTATTTTGAAAGATACGAAAAAAGGTCACTCTTAATGAACGTGTTTTCTACACAACAAACCGAAGTAGAACAATTCATTAAAAGGCTTATTTCCCAAAAAGTATTCTCTGGCACACGTCTGACTGGTGAACCTAGTTAAAATAATAATAACACTTAAGGTGATAGTTACTTGTTGTCAATGTTTTATTTAATGAAGTTATTATTTAAGTAGAAATGCTATCTACTGAACAAAGAGTTTTTATAATACAATATTATGGGGATGGTCAAGTTCCATACCGCTACGTCATGGAACAACTTACCGAGAAATTTGTAGGAATCCCAATAACTAGGATGGCAATCTGCAAGTTAATAAAAAAGTTGAAGAGAACTGGTTCGGTTTTGGACCTCAAAAAAAAAAAAAGAAGAAATACGACCATGATGATGCTGCTACAGTCTTAGTTCTTCATTCTGTTGAAGAAAATCCTATGACGTCCCTTTTAGAAATCGTGTTACTCAGTTGGAAGTTGTGAAAAAAATCAAATTCAGAAGATCCTTAAAGCAAATAAATTGTATCCGTATAAATCGCACTTTAATCAAAGGATTGGAGACGACGCGAAACGACTTGATTCTTGCCTGTGGATAGGAGACAAAATTTTAAGTGGAAATGTTGATTTGTATAACTGTATCATGTTTTCTGATGAAAGTACATTTTCAACAAATGGAACCGTTGCAACCCAGTACGTTAGGTACTGGTCTTTAGAAAATCCCGAATTCAGAATTATGACGAGAAGACAATATTTCACAAAAGTGAACGTGTGGTGTGCGATATCCATCCATGGCATTATAGGGCCATATTTTTTTGATAACACGTGCAATAGATTATCATATTTAGAAATGCTGGATATATTTTTTAATGATGAACTCGAAAATCTACCATTAAATTTTCGACAAAATATGTATTTTCAGCAAGATGGTTGTCCAGCCCATTTCGCTCGTGAGGTTAGAGAATGGCTTGACCGCAGATTTGGTCCAAGGTGGATTGGCGGGAATGTTCCAGTTTTGTGGCCCCAAGAAGTCCCGACTTAACCTGGGCCGATATGTTTTTATGGGGCCGTTTAAAACAAATTGTTTTTGCAACCGCAATACCAAATGATATTGAAGTGCTCGATATGTGAATCGATATCTCAGGAAGAAATCAGAAATTCTTTCACTTATTTGAGAAAGCAATTAGAAAAATGTGTCGAGTATAGGGTGGACTTTTTGAATTATGAAATCGTTATCGTATTCTTTTCATGTTAATAAAAATGTTCGTATTATTATTATTATTATTATTACTTCATTAAATAAAGACATTGACAACAAGTATCACCTATTCATTATTCAAGTAAAAACGTTTATTAAGGGTGACTTTTTTTCGTATCTTTCAATTTTGAGTCCATTTGTCTTCTCGCAAACCCCATCCGTGGACATACTGTATAGTCTGGAAACGTTTTAATAACTTTCGACCAGCTGATTTTTTCTTTACAAAAGATGGGTGTGGCTTATAGCAGAAGATTAGCTACTTTTTGACTGAAGAACGACAGTACTAACTGTCAAAATGGCGGATGGGCGCCATCTTAATAGAGAAAATTAAATGGGAAGAGGGATGACGTATTATATTTAAGCCGGCAATTCCTGAGATAAAGACAAATTGAAGAAAAATAACCATAAATGAAGCTTTCAATTCATTCAGCGGTAAAAGTGACCTGACGTCAAACCAGAAAAACACCTGTGTGTGGCACTGCGATACATGTAAGCAATCAAGGAATTCTGGCTGGTGTTGTCATATGTACACCTTAAACTCTTTAGACAAAATAAAATAATTTAAACACTTTTCCGTTCTGTAACACCTTTTTGTACAATTAATTGAAGAACATTTACGACGGATTATGTTTTAAACAACCCGAAAAAACATATGGAATAGTAATAGCCACGTACGTCACTAGGTCAAATGCCAATGACCTCTTGACGCCTTACATCGACTGAGCGAAGTAGTTTCATATAGCGCCGCACGCTTGCGTCTGTTAGTTGAAGACCAACCAGCGACCGGATACGTTGTGTCTCGTCGATCACCAACACAGTCTCAGCAATCCGCTCTATTTTTTCGGTTTACGCGTGTATCTTGCCCGTCCATAAATAATCTTTGAATATTGTTTTTATTGAAGCGTTTCTTCTAGACGTCAAATTTCGTTGCGTGCAATAACATCTAATAATCTGTATTATTGTATTTTCAAAAGCTAATTATCGGTTCTGTTTCACTATTACTGTGTGTACATAAAGTGTTTTCATGCAAAAGAAAAAAACTGATTGTGTTTGTGCCTGGATTTTCTCGCTCTTTAGGTATAAGGATACATACAAGTAGGTAGAAAATAATTTATTTTTATAATTTTATATGGAATTTCAGTTTTACATTAAGTTTGGCAACATTGCCATTGGCTCTGGGTGAAATTTTGTACAGTAGCGCGGACTTACCTGAGTAAGAGTGCTTAACAAACCCCACTTTTAAAACGGTTGATTTAAAAAAAAAATAATATGTAGCGCTTCTATAGGACACCCAAGAAGTCACCCATTTAAATATAATACGTCATTTCCATAACACCCTGTATACGCGCACTGTGTATATATGCACATACCAATACAGAAATTTACAACTAAGAGTATGTTGATGAATCCTCCTAAGCCTCTTCATTGTATTGCAGTTGTGATTTTACCCGTGAAAATTTAAACAGTTGCTCTGATGCTGTTTACCTAAACTAATTAGCAAATTGTTGTAGAGGTAAGACAAATAGTGGCAGAGACGTTCATTATTGCACTCTATTGTCTCTATACTCGCGTTTACGTATTTGCTCTAACCGCCAGTAGGACTAAACGTATTATAACTTAAGGCAGTTAAGCAGGAACTTAAGAGGAATCGATCGCGCCAAAATCCGAGCATTTTTAGCTTATTTTTTGACCAAAAATACAAATATTGCGTTTGAAAGAAGCTATGCAAAAGAATCCAAGACAGAAGAATGCCTCGCAACTCGATGAGAAGAACACGGAGAGAAAAATTGAGTTAAATCTACTATACAGGGTGATTCACGACGAGCGTGCATTAGAACTTTATGGAGAACTACTGAATATATGTTCCTGACACTTTGGGGATTTGGGTTTATCGATATGCTCTCTTTAACTAAAATATTGACATGTTTCTGTCATTTCCGGTTATACCGGAAGTAGCTGCCAACTTTCGTTTTTTAAATACAACATGGTAATTTTTATTACATTTTTCGATTAAGCATTAAATACTAAGCACATTTTATAGAAAATGTTTTTGTCAGACTCTTTCAGTTTTTGAGATATCTGGACTTTTTGTAATTATTTGGCAAATGCATGACGGTGAAATAATCCATATAATTTTTTTACCTTAGCGCTTGGACTAAAATTTTTTTCTCACCGAATAGCTAGAAGATCATCAAGTCTCAAAAACATTTCAAATTCGGCATAAAATGTACAGGGTGGTCACAATTCAAGCCTCATTGTGAAAGAATTCAACCATTAAAAACCTTCTTATTTTAAATGGAACACCCTGTATATTTTTATTTAATTTGATGGCAAATTAGTTGTTCTTTATAAATAGTGTTTACTGTCCTATACCTATATCAAAGCACTTTTCTCAAAAAATCCAATTTTATTCCGAAAATACTATTTGTTCAGTGTGCAATGAAAACAATTATACTTAGGGGCTGTATACTGATGTCTATACGAAGGAAAAGTAATTGATATCAAAACGATGGGGCTCCAGCACACAACGTCCAAGTTGTTAAGACTGCCCTAAACAGACTTTTTCATGACCAGTGGATCGCGAACCAAGGTCCCTTCCACTGGCCAGCTCGTTCGCCAGACTTAACTCCACTGGACTTTTTCATTTATGGAACCATTAAAGATAAAGTTTACGCGCGTCCCATCACCACGAAGGAAAATCTAATTGAAAGGGTGAAGGCAGCATTTCAATTTCTCACAAGAAATTAGGAATGCTACCAGAAATAACATGATGAAAAGAATACATAAATGCTTGGAAGTAAATGGCAATCATTTCGAACATATTTTAAAAATATAATCAAAAGATATTAGGTATAATTTTCAAACACATTTTTAATTAAAGAATTTAAAGTTTATAAACGTTGTTTCCTTGCTATTTTTAAAAAAATAATATTTAAACCATTAAATTTAAAACAATTTAAAACAATCAATTGCATTTTATTTATAAATTATTAAGAAACACTTTAGAATATTGTATTTTCAAGCAATCAATCACTTTTCCTCCGTATAGACATCAGTATACAGCCCCTAAGTACAATTGTTTTCATAGCACACTTGAACAAATAGTATTTTCGGAATAAAATTGGATTTTTTGAGAAAAGTGCTTTGATATTGGTATAGGACAGTAAACACTATTTATAAAGAGCAACTAATTTGCCATCAAATTAAATAAAAATATACAGGATGTTCCATTTAAAATAAGAAAGTTTTTAATGGTTGAATTCTTTCACAATGAGGCTTGAATTGTGACCACCCTGTACATTCTATGCCGAATTTGAAATGTTTTCGAGACTTGATGATCTTCTAGCTATTCAGTGAGAAAAAATTTTTAGTCCAAGCGCTAAGGTAAAAAAATTATATGGATTATTTCATCGCCATGCATTTGCCAAATAATTACAAAAAGTCCAGATATAATCCCAATAAAAACTAATAGTCTGACAAAAACATTTTCTATAAAATGTGCTTAGTATTTAATGCTTAATCGAAAAATGTAATAAAAATTACCATGTTGTATTTAAAAAACGAGAGTTGGCAGCTACTTCCGGTATAACCGGAAATGACAGAAACATGTCAATATTTTAGTTAAAGAGAGCATATCGATAAACCCAAATCCCCAAAGTTTCAGGAACATATATTCAGTAGTTCTCCATAAAGTTCTAATGCACGCTCGTCGTGAATCACCCTGTATAAACAGTAACGATAATTTATGGCTTGGAATAACGTTTAAAGAACTGCAATAAAATTATAGCAAAACCTTAGCAAAAATTTTTAGTAAAAATTACAACCATATTTAGTAAACCATTTATATTTTAGTAAAATTTACTAAAAACTTTTGTAAAATTTATGAAATCCTTTGTAAAAATTTCGACACATGGTATTCAAAAGCGATCACCCATCCAAGTACTAACCGTGCCCAACGTAGCTTGAATTCACCGATCGATGACATGTTTCCTATTAAGTTCTCCAACTGTTCTCCTTAAGAAGATCGAGTTCTGATTGATCCGTTGCATCTGATTTAAGCTATTCTCTCTCTCGTTCTTGTAAAAAGCATTTTTACAACACTTTATTTAAACTTGGTCATTTTTACAAAAAAAATATATACTTAAATAGTCATCATTAAAATGTACCGTACATTTAAAAATATTTAACTACTGGAGTTATAAATAAATTATTTTCACTTACTTTCGTTGCAACATTTCCAATATATTTTTACTGGATTTTAAAAAAGCCGTATTAGAGTCGGCAATTCTTCTCTTGAGCGTGCAATTGCATTTATAATTGCACGTATTCATGCGAACTAAACCGTTCTCCATCAGCTGGCGCATTGGAAACAGTCAGAACAATTTCTCAGGGGAAATCCGCAGCTGGTATTCTCGGAATTGCTTGGTATAGAGACACTCTGAAACCTGTACCCAACATTTGCGGACCTCCGTTCTGAAAATAATTGAATCGAGGGCGAGTGCGGCTTCTGTGGACACCAGAAAACCCACCCACTCGTCTCCCAACTCACTAACAACCCGGCCGGCGGTGGCCGTTACGCCGACAGCGGGTACTCAAGGTTGTCGACGCTGCAAATTTTAAGAACCCGTCGTTTGACGTTGCATGCTTGAATTATCGATCCATTTATTTGGTAAATTATTAAAAAATAATTTGACCGGGAAATCCTTAATAATTTTCTTTAATTGGAAAAAGATAGTATACATTCTTGATAACGAATTTAATGGAGAAACAATATTTGACAATGAAAGAGGGTGTTATCACTTAAAAAAATAAAGGTGATATTGAAAATTGAACTTTCGAGACATTGTGTATACTTAAATGACCTCCCACTAAAAGTAGTTTTTAAACCCATAACTATTTGTCTTCAAACATTTTTTTATCATGTACAAGGTAGACGATATTGGGACACCTAGTATATTTCTTTACAAAAATGTTATGAGCTTCCCTGTTTCTTATACTGATAAGTATAGTAAATAACTAAGTTTTGTGTCAGTTAACTGGTCATCGATGTTCGTCTATACGCGCCAATCGTTTTTAAATCTGTAAGTTTGTGCAGCTTCATAATAATATAAAGAAACTTCGCTGTAAGTTTCAAATAAAATCATTAGAATATACACTAACTTTATCAGCACAATGCACCTAAGCTAGGAAAACAAATTTTTCGTTCATGTTTATCATATAATTAACTTTGGGAACTTTTCCTGTTAAAATGGCAGTAGCCTTGGCCATTTATAACTAAATAATTCAGTTTAAGGGTGGGATTCTTGCAATTAGTCGAAGATAATATAACTAGAGCTCGTTTTTTTATCGATGCAATTTCTCATGTTCACGATAAGTTTTGTTTCGGAAATTTTACGAAATGTCGCTGGAATGTTTATTCTGATTAAATCCCGAGAGCGAATCTATGAATAAACATGTCCAAACCATTATTGAGTGAAATTTTTAATGTTACAATGAACATTTTTATCGATAATTAGAACGACGCTCGAGTTATATTTGATAAGATTATTTCCAGAACTTAAATTAAATATTATAGTAATTCGAGAAATACTTTTAATATATAGGGTGTCGAAAAAAGGTCTGTACCCCGGAATAACTCCGGTGCATCGCATTGCAGCGGAAAATGTCTAGGGAAAAAGTTGTTTGGTTTTAAAGGAGGAATAGTTTGCAATTTAAACCATCCCCCACCCCCTCAAACCCCGGGCGCGGGTGGGGTAAATTAAGATTTTCAAATGGAACCCCATTTTTTTTATCGGCGTATCGTGTTCTCCGACCAAAAATAAACATCTTTTGTCCGAAACATTTTTTTATTCCGGCCCAACCTTCACCAATAATCACCATGACAAAGATAAAATCAGAACCGTGAGAAAATCAAGCTTTATCCCGGAAATACTCTTTTTCTCTGTCTTGTACTAAAAAATACCCATGGAAAAAGTTGTTTGTATGGTGATTATTGATGAAGGATGGGCACGATTAAAAAATATGGGGTTTCATTTGAAAATCTTAACTTACCCCCACCCACGCCCGGGGGTTGAGGAGTTGGGGGGGGGGGGGTAGTTTAAATTGCAAACTATTCCTCTTTCAAAACCAAACAACTTTTTCCCGAGACATTTTCCGCTGCAATGCGATGCACCGGAGTTATTCCGGGGTACCGACCTTGTATTATACCGTGTTTATAATATCGATAGGCATCGATATCGATACTAACTTGTAAGCTCTCTACTCTAGATATCAAACGCTTTGACGTTTCGTAAGTTTAAGGTTATAGGAATAAAAAATGTCAACAGTATAAATAGGTTTTTGGTTTAGTCTTGGGTAAATAATAATGAAAATCTAAATAATCTGCAGATATTAAAAGAAAAAGTCATTCAAACTTTACATTTATTAAAACGCATTATCTATTACTTGGCATAGTTAGAAACACTTTATACAAATGTTATAAGACCAATGAGACAGCATTATCACTTGTAAGAAAGATGAAAATTATATCAGTATAAGCACATGTGAATAGTGCGAATAAAAGAATTTGATTGGTCAAAACAGTATATTTGACCAGGGATGGAAATAATCGAAGAAAAAAGTCTAATTTTTTGTCTAATTCTAAAGCCGCGTTCTCAGAGCTTCGACGTGTCGCAGCGACAGTCCCCCACTCCTTTTGTAGGGGGTGACGTCTGTCACTTGTCATTCGGATGTAACCTAACCTTACAATATTTTGTTATTGTTTTGTAAATGAAAACAATTTGTTTTGTACAAATTTCGTTTTGAATAATTTATCATACTGACTGAGACTTTGATAATGAAAGCGGCGAAGCAATGAAATATTTGAATAATATCTGGCAGTGTATTTTAATATGATTATTCTTCAAGACTAAATAGCTAGCTAGGTAGTTTTTATTAACCACTGTTAAGTAGGTAGGTAGGAGAAACATTTCATTCCTCCAATAAGGAAGTCTAAAATCATAGACGTGGGCGTTCTGACAGTGTCTCCTCATCATTCCATACCCTAGGTCTTGTGGTGGTCACTAGCTTGTATCTCCTATATATCTTCATTCCAAGCAGATACAAAGCCATCTTTGTGCAGAGCATACTTGCCCTTTGTAATCTGTATCTACAATAATTTAAAAATATTTATATTATAAGATTTAGGGATCTATAGAGGTACAAAACTAATTTTTAGATAATATTACAAAAATACCAACAGGGCTAACAAAATACCATGGGACTTTAAAAACAGTTTACAATTTTAAGTCAAAATGATGTTTTACCAGTATTATTAACTCTTGCACTTTCTTCTGCCGATAACTTTTTTTCTAAATTCAGCTTCAGAGCGGTGAAGAATTTCCACAGGAATATAATTTGAATTTGTGGCCACATCCATTATGGTTTTCGTTTAACCTAAAATTTTACGTTTTAAACTTGAACTCGTCACATTTCTTTAAAAAACTTATAGTAACTATAGTCGATAATCTCTTCCGATTGCAGCAGGCCAATATTTAAGTTTCTTTAGGGTGTGAGTATGTGGAATGCGGATGTTGGATTAATATTTTCCCCTCTCAGAGGTTATATTTGGGTTTGTTTTTTTAAAAGATTTTTTTCGATGACAGCGTCAAATTTTATTTTTGTATTCTAGTCCTCAAAATATGTATATTTATTCTGGTTAGTAAAAAATGCACCAATGTAATTAAAAAGACCAATGTAATTAAAAATGATTTAATAATTTTGTAGGATTTAGGTAGATAATGATCAAATAAACTTTTAAAAGCAAAAGTACATACTATTCACAATTTTTTAGGACAAAATAATTTACCTTTGTTCGAAAACAACGAATACTTATTTCGGAAAACTGAGTTTCAAATTTCAAAACAAAATAAAAAATAATACTACAGCGCAGTGTTGCCAGTTATCTCATGAAATGTCAGGAGATCTGTTGATTTTTTTGTGATTTTATGAATAATCTGGTGGTCCATGAAAAACCTTTTGAAAAAGTTCGGTTTCTGGTGTTATCAGCTTCGTTTCTTGGAGGTATATTTTATAAATCACAAAAAAATCACCAGATCTGGTGAAATTTCACCAGATACCTGGCAATACCGCTACTTCGGCACCGTTCGATGGTGGGGATAAGTGGTAATGACGTAAACGGTTATGATTGGTTAGGTTGGTGTTTTTTTTTTGGACACACGATGAGAAATCTGCGCACAGACACCTTACAGACGCGGCTGCAAGGTAGTGTCGGGATAGTAACATTGTGGGGAAAGACCATCAATATCATCCTCTCTAAAGGAGGGGATCCGCCTCAGAAGGAGACGAGCCAACCGACTAAAACTCACCGTCTGAGTCAGGCATGATACCTGTAACTCCTTTCACTTAGACGTATTATTTTTGTTTATCATCAGTATAATTTTTTAGGTTAAGCCTTAAAGCGTTGCTTGGTGTGTTTCGGTTACAGCGCTTAACCCTTTCTTATTTGAATTTAATCAAATAAGCAAGTTTTAAGAGCTCAGTTAACATACTGGGTGTAGAGGTAGAGGGGTAGTTATTGTAATTGTTTACAGAGGCGTATAGTGTGCGCGTAGTGTGCGTGCATCCTTATTTTATACAGAACAAGTTCTTAAATAATTTGGAGTGTGGATTTAGCGAGTGATCCAGTCTTTGGGCATTCTGTGTTTTTGATGCGGTAGTCTGCGTATGTGCGATGAGGCTATCTTGGCGTTGTTGGCCAAGTTCGCCTTGGTGTGACATTTCGCGATTATTTTATCGAGAAACTCCGAAATTGTGTCAATTTGGAGGTCTCGATGTATAACGTGAGTTCTGGTATATCTAGGTGTATTCAGTATTATTTTAAGTGCCTTGTTCTGTATTACCTGTAGTCTTTGTAAGTCCTGCTTACCCAGTGCACCATGTTGGTGCTCCGTATGTGAGCACCAGCCTGATGAGCACTTTGTACATCATGACTTTTGTCCTGGTTGTTAGCTTGCTCCTACTGTTGAGCAGCGGGTATAGAGTGCTCAGTTGGGCGTGAGCCATCTTTCTCCTGTGGGCTGTATTTACTTTCCAATTGAGGCGTTTGTCGAAGTGAAGTCCCAAGTATTTTACGCTTGGGCTCCAATCGATTGGTTTGTTTCCTACAGTGACCCTGCCTTCCGGTCTTCTGAACCTTGATGAGTTCTTAGTAAAGTAAATTGCCTGTGTTTTTTCTGGATTGATTTTTATTTTCCACTTGCTGAGCCATTTTTCCAGAGTAATGATGTTTTCTTTTAGCGCCAGCATTATTTGTTTTGGATTTCTTGATGTCACTGCTATGGTTGTGTCATCAGCGTATATGAATTTTTCGCAAGACGGATGCATTGGGATATCACAAGTAAAGATATTGAAGAGTAGGGGGGCTATTACCGAACCTTGTGGGACTCCGGCCCTGATTATTTTTGACGTAGAGTAACACTCTTCAACAAAAGTTTTAAACGATCGATTTTGAAGATAGGAGGCTATAAGTTTTATCATATAGTTTGGTACTCCTAGCCTGATCATTTTGACAATTAACCCGTTATGCCATACCCTGTCAAAAGCTTTACTGATATCGAATAGGACGGCTCCCGTGCTCCTCCGTCTATTGAATCCATTGATTATGTTGGAAGCGTCTTGTCGTCTGTCTAACGGTGCAAAAGTTAGCTCTAGAGCCAAACTGCTCCACTGGTAGACAGTTGTTAGTTTCGACAAAGGTTGTGAGCCTACCCGAAATTAACCGTTCCACTATCTTGCTTATGTTAGACAGAAGACTGATTGGCCTGTAACTGGTCAATTTTCTTCTGTCTTGGCCTGATTTCCCTATCATAATGATTTTTGCCTGTTTCCATGGGGCGGGAAAATGTCCAGTTTTCAGTATAGCACTTGCGATGTTGGCTATGTCCTTTATTGTCTTCTCCGGTAGATTTTTCAGTGATAGGTTGATGATTCTATCTAGCCCGGGAGCCTTTTTGACCTTTACGTAACGTATGATCTTTTTGACATCTTCTGCGGTGACTTCTTGCAGATTTGGTTCAGGAGGGTGATCCATGCTTTTATATATTTCGGCAGTCCTGTTGATCCGATTTTCTAGGTCTACATCTGTAGCCGGATTTTCGCTGAATTGCTCGTAGAGTGCTTCAGCGAATTTTTCCGCTTTTTCCTGAGGTTCAGTGATTACAGTGTTGCCGCTCGTTGTTATGGGCGGCATTGGTGTCCTACTTCCGTTGACAAGCGATCTTGTCATCCGATAGAGGGATCCATCTTGTGTATTTAGGCTTTCGACCTTCCTTTCCCATCTCTCGGATTCCAAGCCGCTAAGCAGCTGTTTGGCCCTCTGTGTTGCCTGGTTTGCCTGTTGTTTGATCCTCGGATCTCCAGTTCTGTACGCTCTATTTTTTGAGACGGTTCTTCGCTCTTATTTCGTTCTTTATGTCATGACTGAGATTACCATATTTTGTGTAATCAGCTGTTTTTGTTGTTGTTGCTCTAGCAACAGACGTTATTTGATTAAATCAAATTTTAAAAAAATCTATTCAAGAAATAAAAAGTCTATGCTTGTTAGGAGAGGGCTTCCTTTTCTTTGTAGTACCATTCAATGTGAAATAGTATTTTAAAGTGCTACTGTGTAGACAAAAATACGCCCTTATTGTATAAGGATCATCGGGTGGTCTGGAAATAATAATTTTCCATATTCGTATTTAATATAATACAGAAAAATACTAAAAAATGTAAACGATGAAAGCCCAAGACTGAAGATTTGAGCGAAAATATTAAATGGGTAGGGAAGGGGTGAAGGGCACATCATTTTAAAGGTTGTTTAAATATCTTTCCAATAATACCAAGATTTATCATTACGATTGGCAACGCTACAGACAATAATAAAATATTTTGTACTTATAAGGAGTAGAAGTTTCAATTCTTGATGAAATATACAGGGTGTTCCATTTGAAAATACTGAGTAAATTTAATCCAAACAAACCCGAAGTTTGGAAGTAAAATTAAAGCACCCTGTATAAAACTGTAAAATTTTATAAATAGTACTCATAAAATCCAGATAAAATTTTTTGATCTAATTAAAATCAATAAAGAATCTGTAGCATGTTTATTACGATCGTACCAATGCAATAAAAATAGGAAAATTAATAATATCTTTGCAACACCGCAACAGATTGGGGAAAAAAATTGGGGTTACATAAACGATAAGGAGGGGCACTGATTCCGAGTAAAAATATAGGTCATTTCATTTATGACACACACTGTACAGGGTGTCCATTTTTGGGTAGTTTTACGGGGTATCTCCGTTAAATTTGTTTTCACCCTATACCTATATTTTTAATAATATAATTTAGTTTGTAACAAGCTTCAAATATATAACACTTTATTTTTAGTCTTAGTATTAGGCCCGAAATATACGTTTTTCAAAAATATACCATTTTTTTATATACGGTGACCCATTTAAAGAAGCAAATTTGTTTATTTTCCTTGGAAATTATTGAATGTAGAAAAAATCTGAGTACGTCACTGTATTCTACATAAAGAGTTACAAAAAGAACATTTTATTTCTTTTTGATACGTTATGGGGTAACCGAGATATGGGGGGGTGTCCCTGTAATATAAGTATAACCACTGGGTATAACCACTAGTAGTCTGATTCCGAACAGATACTAGTCTGATTCCGAACGGATACTAGGTGAGGATGAAATAGTTAATTTTGTCAATTAACGATTTCATCCGTGTTATGCTTAGTGGACTGATTAAATAGCAAAATTGTAACATCAAAGGTGAATGCTCGATATATTTAGATTTGGATGTATTGTAAATAAAACATGAATTATTAAAGAAAGAGTTTGAACGAGAACGTCGTTTTAATTGAATGAAGCTCCGAGACGATTAGTAATACCAAAGAGGAAAGATAATTACATGGCGATCCTGCCAACGGCCTGATCTAAGAAAAATACTATAGTACAGAATATGGTGATGGTTTCATAATCATGGGTAACAAGGAAAGCAAAGAAGAGATTATAATAGCGCAAGCGGGAAATAGTGGGGGACAAACCACTACTACACGTTTTGGGTCCATCCAAGATATCCTAAGCGTTTTATTAGTTTGCTTGGCTTTAACTGTTTTAGTATGGATTGGATATATAAGATGCAAACAAGCATTTGACAGGAAGATTAGAAGAGCTGTACTAGCAGCGCAAAGTACTGACAAAATTTAAAATAATTATGGTATATATGGTATTATGGTTAAGTTATTATGGAAGTAATTAAAAAATGATATGGAATGCCGAAAGAAGTGGATGAATTTAGGTATTTATTGGAAGAATTAAGAGTATTTAATAGAAATATTGGAAAAGATAATCAAGAGCGAAGAAATAGTTCTAAGGTACTAGAATATTATATTAAGAAATTAGAAAAATTGAAATTGCAATTTAGTGAAATTAGGGATAAATTTAACAGTAAGTCGTATGTAGGAGAATTGGTAGATAAGGCTAAATTATATGTAAACGATATAAATAGTTATCTAGAACATCTAGACAAGATTTTTCAAGAAAGGCGTACAGAAATCCAATTGCTGAAATTACCATCTGCGATAGAGCTTGATTCTAATTCTTCAGATAGTGAAACGGAAAGTAAAATGTCTGAAAAATTCGAATTGAAGACCGCAGCGGGGTTAATTCCGGTAATGGATGGCTCTGAAGCTTCCACAAAACACCTTATTGATGCTATAGAGTTGTACGATTCTTTATTGGATACCGAGGGCAAAAAAACTTTTAACCACGTATGTTTTAAAAACTAGACTGACGGAAAGCGCAAAAATTAGACTTAAACAATCCTACTTAACAAACGCACTTTTAGTTACCGATTTAAAATCTTATTTTATTTCAAAAAAATCAGTTTCTGCATTGTCATTTAAATTAAACAACTCAAAACAAAACTCAAAATCAATCGAAGATTTTGGGAGGTCGCTGGAAAAATTATTAGTTGATCTACTTTGACTCAAGCGGACGGAAATGACCAAAATGTGATGATTTTGAGACCAATCAATGAAAAAATCGCGGTGAATTCATTTGCAAACGGACTTAATAATAATGACCTACGAACGATTATAAAAGCACGAAATTATTTAAATCTCAATGACGCGATTAGGGGTGCTAAGGACGAGGAGTTAACACTAAACAACTCGAGACCAATTTTTTCTATGCGTTCGAATTTCCATAACGCGAATAATACAGGCACGAATCATAGACGTTTTAATAACAATTTTACAAGGGGTGTTAATAACAATTTTACAAGGGGTTCTTTCAGGAGTTCTACTCAAGGAACTAATAATAACAGACAATACAATGCTAATAATAATATTCCGCAACCATCTTACAGACAAACACCACGTTTTCAAAATCCATCATCATTTAATAACAGGGGGAATAGTTTCAGTAACAGGGGGAACAGTAATCGATACGGACATAGAGGATATTTTATGCAAAATACAGACCAGCGGAATCTAAATACGAACAATTCTAATACTGAGTCACACCCAAATAGAATGTTTTTTCGAGGCTTCTAAGCCACAAATTTTAATACATTCAAATGGCTTAAATTTTATTAGCGTAAAGTATAAAGAAAAATATATTAATCTATTAATAGATACAGGTGCATCTGTAAGCGTAATTTTCAAAAATTATGTAAGTAAGTTAGAAAAAATAAAGTTTTCAGATAATATAACAATCAATGGAATATCTGGGTCAATAGTTTCACAAGGTTCAGCAAACTTAAATTTAAAAGTAAACAATTTTAATATAATTCATAAATTTTTGCTGATTGACAGTTTTGACGATAGTTGTCACGGTGTAATAGGATCGGATTTTTGCTACAAATATTTAGCAACGATAAACTACGAGAAGTTCTATTTTTCATTTAATTTTAACAATAACAAAATAACGACACCTTTGCATTCTAAAAGCGAATTATTTACGTTTATTCCTAAACGCAGCGAAATAATTAAATATTTTCATGTACAAACAGATAAAGATTGTGTTATTTTAGCTGACGAAGTAGGTGAAGGTATTTTCACTGCCGGAGCGGTAGTCCGACCTACCTCAAATATGATACCTATAAAGTTTCTTAATGTACGTGATCAGGATGTTAGTTTAAAAAATTTTCAACCAAAAATCGAATTATTCGAAAATTACGAATTCGGTCATTTCGACGTTACTGACAACAATTCAGTTAATAGGGTAGAAAAGTTACTAAATTTATTAGAATTCACACATATGAACGATAAAGAGACATTTTCTATACAGAAAATATGCGCAAAGTATTCTGATATTTTTCTTTTAGAAAATGATCCTTTAACAACAACTAACATTTATAAACAAAAAATTCACTTAAAACCCAATGTATCACCAGTTTACGTCAAACAATATCGATTACCTCATTCTCAAAAGGAAGAAATAAACAATCAGATTGATAAAATGCTACAAGACGGAATAATAGAAGAAGCTAGATCTGAATGGTCTTCTCCACTTTTAATTGTTCCAAAGAGAGTTGATAATAATGGTAATAGAAAGTTTAGGGTAGTACTAGATTATAGGCTTCTGAATTCGAGGGTTATTTCAGACGATAGATGGCCTTTACCATGTATCAATGAAATTTTAGATTCGTTAGGAGGCGCAACTTATTTTTCTCATTTAGATTTATCACAAAGTTACTATCAAATAGAACTGGACAAGTCTAGCAGACCTATAACAGCCTTTACAGTAGGTAGCAAGGGACAATTTCAAATGACTCGCCTTCCTATGGGGCTAAAGATAAGTCCAAATTCTTTTTCGCGTGCCATGACAATTGCAATGTCAGGCCTTAATTATGAAAATTGTTTTGTTTATTTGGATGATCTCATTGTCTTTGGAAATAATTTACTAAATCACAATAAAAATTTGGTTAAAGTTTTTCAAAGATTACGGGAAGTAAATTTAAAATTAAAACATGTGAATTTCTAAAAAAGGAACTTTTATATTTAGGACATGTTGTATCAAGCGAGGGAGTTTCACCAGATCCTGAAAAAATTAAAGCGGTTCAGGATTATCCTGCTCCAAAGGATGCAAATGAAGTAAAAAGGTTCGTTGCATTCGCTAATTACTACAGAAAATATATTAAAAATTTTTTCCGAGATAGCAGCTCCACTAAACTTTTTATCACGGAAAAATGTTCAATTTCATTGGACTTCGGAATGTCAAAATGCTTTTGAAACTTTAAAAACAGCACTAGTTAACCCTCCCGTCCTTCAATATCCAAATTTTTCACCTGAAAACACTTTTATTTTAAAAACTGATGCTGCACGTGACAGTGTAGGCGCTGTTCTATCAAATTTTGATGATAGGCCAATAGCTTATGCAAGTAGAGCTTTAAATACAGCGGAAAGACGATATTCTACAATTGAAAAGGAACTTTTAGCTATTGTTTTTGGTATTAAACATTTTTCGTGTTATCTATACGGGAAAAAATTTATAATTTATACTGATCATAAACCTTTAGTTTATTTATTTGGTATGACAAACCCTTCAAGTAGATTAACGAAGTTTAGATTACTTATAGAAGAATACGATTTTGACATAAGGTACATAAAAGGTAAGGATAATGTGACTGCAGACGCATTATCACGAATACCAGTTTCTTCCGATGAATTAAAAAATATTTCTAAAACAGTTGAAGAAACGTTATTTGCTATAACTAGGCAACAAAGCAAGGTCCTTAAAGAGCAAATAGAAAATAAGGTAAGTTTTAATGACTCACTGAGTGACAGGATTGATCACCCTGGCATTGTTGAATTGTTAAAACGGCCAAAAAACTCGTATGAACTTAGTTTACTTTCTAAAATAGATTTTGAAAAGTTAATAAAAGAAAATAAATTTGATTTTTATTTAGGAGATTTTCTTTTCGTCGAAAATCAAAAAATAATTTTTATGAAACAGGATACTCGATCGGCGCACGTACTAGCTACTTCGTTGAGAGACCTGGATTCAATTTGTATTAAATACAATATTCCGGAATTAATTATTTTAAAAAATAAAGAAAACGCGCGATTAATAACTAGTATTATGCATAATGAAATAAAAGACATGTCGAATAAACATTTTAAAATTTCTATTGTTAAAGATGTAGAAAAAGTAACTGATTTAGAACGCCAAAGAATTATTCTTAATGATTTTCATATCCTGCCCACCGGCGGTCATGCTGGAATAAACCGGATGTATAATAATATTAAGAAATATTATTTTTGGTCAAACTTACATTCGAATGTTGAAGAGATTGTCAGACGTTGTGATGCCTGTCAGAGGTATAAGCATTCTAGGCCTAATGTACAACCTATGTCCATCACTACGACTGATATATATTTAGATTTGGTAGGGCCTTTAGAACAAGATGAACAAGGAAATCGCTACATACTTACTTTACAGTGTGAGCTTTCTAAGTTTGTTGAGTGTTATCCCTTGCCAAATAAGGAGTCAACAACTATAGCATCAAGTTTTGTAAATAATTTTATATTGCGATATGGTATACCAAAATGTATAATTTCAGATAGAGGGTCAGAATTTTTGTGTTCAACTTTAAAGGATACATGCAAAATTTTAAAAATAAAACAATTGTTTTCAACAGCGTATCATCATGAAACATTAGGCTCACTTGAAAACACGCACAAACATTTAAATGCTTATTTACGGATACAAACAACCAAAAATCCAGAAACTTGGAGCACTTGGCTTCCATTTTGGAGTTTTTCGTACAATAATAGCGTTCACACAGAAACACGTTATACACCTTATGAGTTAATTTTTGGGAAAACTTGTAATTTACCGTCTAATATTGAAAATAAAATAGATCCACTCTATAATTTTGAAAATTATCCTATTGAACTAAAATATCGCTTGCAAAATGCATGGGCAGATGCTAGAGATAATTTAGTAAAGTCCAAAGAGAAGAGAAAAGTCTGTTTTGACAAAAAAACAAAAATTATTATTTATAAACCTGGGGAAAAGATTTTGGTAAAAAATGATGCTGGAAATAAAAAAGATACTATTTATAACGGTCCTTACCCAGTAGTAGAGGATAAGGCTCCAAATGTTTTAATTAAGATAGGAAATAGATTAGTTGAAGTACATAAAAATAGGACAAAAATGTATTTTGAAAAATAGCATATCAAACATTTTTTTTTATTATTTTTTTATTTTCCGTAGGAGGTGTAATATAAGTATAACCACTGGGTATAACCACTAGTAGTCTGATTCCGAACAGATACTAGTCTGATTCCGAACGGATACTAGGTGAGGATGAAATAGTTAATTTTGTCAATTAACGATTTCATCCGTGTTATGCTTAGTGGACTGATTAAATAGCAAAATTGTAACATCAAAGGTGAATGCTCGATATATTTAGATTTGGATGTATTGTAAATAAAACATGAATTATTAAAGAAAGAGTTTGAACGAGAACGTCGTTTTAATTGAATGAAGCTCCGAGACGATTAGTAATACCAAAGAGGAAAGATTATTACATCCCAAAATGATTACGGCATCTTCTGTTTGACAAAAAAGTAGCAAAGTGCTGCGAAAACAGCATCCTTCTATCTTTGCTAATAACGGAGATACCCCGTAAAACTACCCAAAAATGGACACCCTGTATACTTAAACATACATTTAAAATATGCGTCTTCAACATTCCGCTAATATTTATTTTTAAAGTTTCCCTTCTATCCACGATATAGGAGATATCGAAGAATTACACACTAAATGGACTCCCTGTATTAGTAAATATTTTATTTATTTCAGAAAACCCAATTTTCCGCGTTAAATTTTCCGGTAATTCTAATTTCTCCAATAAGAACGCTACGAAACACAAGTCAAATGACATGACACAAGGGTTACCGCCTCATACAAAAATGTAGGATCCTCCGGGACATAAATTCCCTATTTAAAAAAATAAAATTATACCTATCAAAATACAATTCATTTTAAATTTCGTAAAACGGCATGAATTTGTATATAAAAATCTCGGACGTATAACGAATCGACATGAGTCATGCCGTTTTTTCTACAATGTAAGCGTGTAATCGTTAGAAAACAAACGACTTTTTTGCACCAAAATACCTTTGCCTTGCTTTAATTTGTTAGTTTATTTGCAGTGGTCGGTTCGAAAGGAGCTCGCGTATTCGCCGGTTTTATTTTTTCTGGAAAATTATCCCGCGTGATAATTCGACGTCCAGGACAGGGTGCTCCTGCCACTGCTTAAAGAGTTGTCGGAATTCCGGGTAATAGTGTCATCCTAAAACGAAGTTTTGCTCTGTTCCCTGTAAGGTGAGTCTTTAAACATTTTTTTTTTCAAAATACGTTTAGCAGCATTCACAGTTTCATAAATTAATTTATAATAGAGAAGAAGTATTTAAGTCACATCACAAGGGGCCCATGCGCTATTATGCAACGGGTTCCTCGCTTTTTACCTTCCATAACTGGGGTAGTAACTGGCGATAAATACTTATAAACTCTTTCCACAATTCTTTTTGAGCCGTTTTTACCATTGCTTTACTCGATGTTGCGCAACGCGTCGAACAGCGGCATTCATGCTCAACTCGTTGCGCAATTTGCTCGCAAGTGTATGTACCTTTAATAGGTCGCTTTCGGTAAATAAAAATAAAATTTTAGGAGGTCAAGTATATTGGGGCGGAAAAATCTGGATACTAAGAGTCGACGAGGACCGTTTTTGGTTCGGAGGGGCAGTGGCGTACTTGTACAAGAAATGAAATTTGTGCAAATTGACAAAATTTCGTTTCTTGCTTCCGTTAATTTATTAATTGAAAAAATTTCTACCCTAAACTTATAGCAATTGGTCCCTAAAAACAGGTAATTAACCGCTTTTAGGATAAAACGAAATAGTATCAAAAATATTGATCAAAAAACGAAATGGTGAATGCGTCACTAGCTCTGACTTAATTATTAACTGAACAAAAAATATACTGAGTGTTTAAACAACAACGAACAAAACAATCATCTACTAAAAACAAACATCTAGTAAAATCAAGATTTATATTTTTCCTAACGAATTCATCTTTGAATAAATTGGTTAAAACATTACATTTCGTGGGGGGGGGTTTGTTCGCCACTGAGGAGGGGGTAAACTGGGCGGCATGTTACGAACAAGCCCGAAACGGACTAGCTTTACTATGATATCTATTGAGCACGAAATAGCTAATAAAATAGATTTAAATAAAAAAATTTACAGAGTTACAAGGTGGTTTGTTGATAGTTATTATTTTAATGAGTTAGAATAGCATAGCACATTTTTTTAATTTCTTTTCAGAAATATTATTAATATGTATTAATAAGAGCACAAAATGATTAAGGCGTCTTGAGCGGGCCCTGTTGCTCTCTCTCACTAATTTTGAAATTGAAATTTGGATAGTATTCTAATGTTGATTTGAGCATTGGGCTAAAACATTTTCATTATGGTACGTCCGGTTTAAACTGGAAGTCGGTGTCAACTTCTTTATTTTAAATGGCACACCCAATACAGGGTGTCCCAGAATGTGTGGGCAATCTCCCGGGTTCAGATAGAACACTTAAAAATAACAGGAGAAGTTCTTATAAATTTTTCTCCCTACGGCCTCTCCCCTACGGAGATACGGGCCCATACCCGTACGTCCCTGGAAATCGTTGGTTTTTAAATAATTTTTGAAGTACTAGGTGTAATTTAATATTTTTTTAGTAAGTATAATGGTTAGTAGATGGGTCTCCTTAAAACTCGCCCTTTTAAACACATTTGGATTATTTAGTTTGCCAGGGACGGACTAGGACACAAAAATGTTTTTTTATACCTTGTACGATGAAGGAACGACAATAATATTTTTGATACGAGATATGCTGAAAAAAAGGTACTCTTGATCAATGTCGATAAAGTGAACTGTTTTCGAAAAAAAAATATTTTTGTTCAATATGATTTTTTTGCATTAATTGTTGTTTTATGCTCATAAAATTTCCTCATTGTTGCTATGGTTTTTTTTACATGGACCGATTTAAATAAGAATATTTATGTCAGTGTCAGTTTATGGTAGTGTCTTGAAATTTTTTACGTAGACTGGATATAAATTATATATTATAATTATTTTCTATTTAGCGTTAAAAATAAGAGTAAGTTTATATAAGGTTGTCGATTCCAAAAATTTGCCAATTTTATATTTTTATATGGCCATAATAATACCAAGAACTATAGATAGTTTGTTTTTGGGTTTCGGTCACTTTGAAATGAAATTCCAGTGTTTGGTAAGCTATATCAAGAACATATTATAACAAATTTATTTCTTTAGCATTTCTGAAACTATAGATTTTTTTAATAGACAACCTTATTCAAATAAACCTTTATTTTTAATTCTAAATAGAAAATGGTTATAAAATTTGGAGTTTCCATTTGAAAATGTAGATTTTCTCAATTTAATTTTTAATTGTTTGAACACCCTGTATTAATAGTTATATAAAATCTATTAAAGCAGGTCTTTTTTAACCTTGAATTCAACTCCAAAGAAACAATCAAGGCTTCCTTATAGGAATAATTAATAATTAATTTAAGGTCTGCAAATGTTACTTTAGACATTAAACCTTAAATATTGCAAACACAGACTTAGGGACAGGACATGATATACGAAATTTTTTTTTTTTTTTATGATCAAACACAAGCACTATAGGAAAAATCCTTTAGGGCACTCTGGGAGTGGTGCGTGTGCGCAGAAAGCGATTCACGTTGGATTTGAATCGTTGGAGGTTATATTCGTTGGGAAAAACGACCTCGGGAAGGTCGTTCCACAAGGATGAAGTCCTCCAGATGAAAGAATTTTTAAATAATGAAGTTCGAGGAGTACTAAGCTTAACCACATACGGATGGGCGGCAGTGGTTCGTCGTGTATTTCTGCTATTCGTCGCTCTCGGCGGAATTAAGAGGGCAAGGTCAGCCGAGCACCTTCCATGAAAATATCTGTAAAAGAGAGTCAAATCCCCAACCTGTCTTCGATGTTCCAGGCCGTCGAGGCTCTTCGTCAGCTCGTGGTCTCCGATCAGACGAATAGCCCTCCTTTCGATGGAATCCAGTAGCCGAAGAGTATGTTTGGGTGCAGAGCTCCAGACATGAGAGCAGTATTCTAGTGATGGTCGAATCTGGGCTTTGTATAGTGCCAAAAGTTGTTGAGGTGTATACAACTTTCTGGTTCGGAAGAGTACGCCAAGCTTCTGAGAAGCTATCTTGGCGATTGCCACAACGTGGTTATGCCAAGACATATTTCCTCCCAGATTGACACCCAGCAAATTAATAGATGAAGCCAGTGGGATTGCGTGTCCGGCCATGACTATTTCCGGTTCTGTAATGTTAACCTTTTTAGAGAAAACTGCTGCCTGGGTTTTTTTAGCGTTAAATTCGACTTGGTTACTGTCACCCCAAGCCAAAATTTCTTCCAGGTCTTTGTTGAGGCGTGATACTTCATGCTGTCTGCGAAGATGTGCGTCGGCAGCCGATGTTTGCGCATTCAAAGAGAAAGATGAGAAAAGTGTGCTATCATCAGCAAAACTAAATATCGGATTTTTAGTTTTCACTAGAAGGTCGTTAATGTAGAGTAAGAAGAGAGTGGGAGACAATATGGACCCTTGAGGAACACCGGCATTGATGGTGAAGGTGTCTGAGAGAAATCCGTCAATCCCCACTTGCAGAGAGCGGTCCTTAAGAAAGCTAGATAACCATGCACAGAATCGACTGGGCATACCATAGGATCGCAGTTTACTTAGAAGCCCCTCATGCCAAACAAGATCAAAAGCTTTAGAAATATCCAGCGCAACAACCCGAGACTCCCCATGATGTTCGATTGCGTTGTTCCAAATATGGGTGACATAGGCTAGAAGATCTCCAGTTGATCTGGACTTCCGAAAACCATATTGATGATCGCTGATGATGCTGAAGCCTTCCATTTACTTTAGAAGATGTTGGTTAATAGCTTTCTCCATTACTTTTGATATAACTGAAAGCAATGCGACTGGTCGATAGTTGTTAGGCAGGGTTCTCTTACCTTTCTTTGGAATAGGCTGGACTCGCGCCGTCTTCCAGCAAGATGGAAATATTCCTTTTTTGTAGGATAAGTTGAAAAGTCTACAAAATACTGGTGTTAGTTCATCGGCGCATGTCTTGAGAACTATAATAGGAATTTCGTCTGGACCAGTAGCTTTTTTGACGTCGAGTCCTTTCAGGATTCGTTTGACGGGACGCTGACGGAACACGATTTCGGTCATTTCGGATTCAACTGCAGGAATGTCGGGTGGTGTTCTTCCCTGGAAATCTACAGTGGAATGCGAAGAAAATAGTTCAGCAAGTAAGTTTGCTTTGTCTCCGGCTGTGGATGCTATTGTACCATCGGGACGTATTAGAGGTGGAATAGTTGATTTGGTAAAATTTTGGCTGACGGCCTTAGCGACTGACCAAAAGGATCTTGATCCGTTTGGACAGTCAAGAAGTTTGTTTTTGATCCTCACGTTATGGGCTTCTTTGCTTTGATCTATTGTTAGCTTACATTGGTTTCGAGCGGTAATAAAGATGGTACGATTCTCAGTGGTAGGGTTTTTACGCCACTGTCGGTAAGCCAGATTTTTTGATTTGACAGCACGCTCACAATCCTTGCTAAACCAGGGCTTGCCGTTGGAAGGGCGTTTTTGGGAGGAGGGGATAAATGCTTCCATGCTCGTTAGAATGACGTCGGAGACCTCCCCAGCACAGACGGATGGATCATCAGAAGAGAAGCATACGCTCATCCAAGGAAAAGTCCGAAAATGGTCTTTCAGGTCTTCCCACTTGGCCGATCTGTAATGCCATATCTTGCGAGGTTTAGGAGGTTGTTCAGAATTAATTGGTAGTTCGCTTAGAGTTGAAATAAGTTTGTGATCGGAAGATCCTAACGGAGGCTGTACGGTGACTGTATATAGATCGGGATTTGACGTTAAGAAAAGATCCAAAAGACTAGCAAAATCTCCAGCTCGGTCTGGAATCCGCGTTGGTTCTTCTACGAGTTGAGTTAGACCAGAACTGATCGCGAAGGATTCGGCCTCGCGGCCTTGCTCATCGTCTGTATTTGAATATTTAAGCCAGTTGACATTGTGGACGTTAAAGTCACCAAAGATAGCAATCTCGGCATTTGGATAGTTGGTTTGCACGAAGTCGATTGTATTGGCTAGTGATGAGAAAAGGTCTCTGTAATGGGTATCACTTGGAGGACGGTAAAGGCAGCAGATAAACTTGGTGATTTTCGGTGTTGATATTTTAAACCACATTACATCAAAGTCTTTCGGTTCCAGTGTAGGTTCTCGTTGGCAGCAGAGATCATCTCGAATAAAAAGACACACGCCGAAGTTGCGTCGGAATCGGAAATGAAAATCGTATCCAGGGTATAAATAGCTGACGGTGTTTGTTGACGATCTGACCTTTGTCTCGGTCAGTGCGAGTACGTGAGGCTTGGAAGATTGTAAGTGCTGGTGGACTGAATTGATATTCGTGTTAAGCCCTCTAATATTGCAGAAATCAATTTTGAAGTTGCTAGTTCTGGGTTGGTTAGCAACTGCAGGTGCCAGTGTTGTTAGATCCCAGTAAATTGTCGGAAATGGTTGTTTTTTGATGAACTTCGCTTGATGGGGCCCCAAGTCCAGCCCCCGCCCGGAGATCCGAATGGGGGGCGAGTTTACCTCCGGAGTATTTTGGGCCTGGAGCTTCCATCATGCTATTTTTGGGGGGTCCCACCCTGGTAACCGGAAACATCGGCACAGCAACGAAACGTCAACTCAATGAGCAAAAGTTAGCTCAAGGAGCAAACTTCACGCCACCTAAACCGATGCAATGGTATCTCACCGGGCGATGCCGGGTGGGCCAACATCTTCCATTTACAAAATTTGTCTAGAATCTTGCGTAGAATCCAAAAATGTAATAATATATAGGGTGTTTCATTTGTGACACCATATTAAAAATATATTTTGAGGGTTGCCCCCCATCAACATTAGCGTATTGTCCAATTTTCGAAATTTGCCTATGTATATGTCGGCGTCAATTAGTGAAATCCGTCATTCCCAGAAATGCCTAGTCATTTCACGTATTGCCGGCAAATAGTGTAACTCTACGCTTTGTACACTGTTTGCCTAAGATCATCAGGCATTCCCTGTAATGACGGAATTCTTTCAGTCAAACTCTGTACTTGATTAAATGATTTAAGTTACCTTGTTTGCCGGTTTTAGTCGAACGCTGTAACTGTTGTTAACATCTTTGTAGTAATTTTTTTTTTGAAAATGAAATGTTGAAGCACCCAGAATTGTTTTATAAGAAGTTAGATGACTATTACTCCAATCAAAGTAAGAAAAAACCTTGAAATATTACGGAATTGATGGAGGTGAAAATTCGTTTCAATTTTAAGGAAATTCCTGACAATAATCAGTTATTTACAAACCTTTTAATGTAAAATATCTTATTTTCATGCACTACTGGCAACACTGTCCTAATTGCAATGATTTACTAAAGCCGGCAAACAGGGTAACTTAAACCATTTAGTTAAGTACAGCGCTTGACTGAAAGAATTCCGTCATTACAGGGAATGCCTGATACTCTTAGGCAAACGGTGTACCAAACGTAGAGTTACACTATTTGCCGGCAATACGTGAATTGACTAGGCATTTCTGGGAATGACGGATTTCACTAATTAACTCCGACATATTTAGATCGAATTGGTTCCCGGTGGGACACCCTGTATATATTTTTTTGCGTTCCACTGATTTTTTGAAGGAGGGATCATGACCCCCCCCCCCCCACCATTTGTATTGCTAAAATATTTTATTTTATTTATTAGGTACTTTTCATAACCCAATTTCACTAAAATTACTAAAGCCATGTTTATCGGATCTGTTTGTCTGTCTGTTTTTATAACCACCCTGTATACTAACGAAAATAAGTCCGGGAAATAATGTCGTTTCACATCCCAGTGTTATTGGATTGCATCTTAGATTATACAGGGTGATTCACGACGGGCTTGCTTTAGAACTTTATGGAGAACTACTGCACATATGTTTCTGAAACTTTGAGAATTAAGGTTTATCGATACGCTCTCTTTAACTAAAATATTCACATGTTTCTGTCGTTTCCGTTTATACCGGAAGTAGCTGCAAACTCTCGTTTTTTAAATACAACATGGTAATTTTTATTATATTTTTCTATTAAACATCAAATTCTAAACAAATTTTGTAGAACATCTTTTTCTCTGACTCTTCTAGTTCTCGAGATATCTGGACTTTTTGTAATTCCTTTTTCAAATGCATGGTGATGAAATAATTAACATAATTTTTTTTACCTTAGCTCTTGGACTAAAAAATTTTTCTTACTGAATAAACAGAATATCATCAGGTCTCAAAAATATGTCAAGTTTGGCCGAAAATGTACAGGGTGGTCACAATTCGAGGTTCTTTGTGAAAGAATTCAACCATTAAAAACGTGTTTATTGCAAGTGGAATACCCTGTACATTTTTATTTAATTTAATGACGAAGCAGTTGTTCGTTATAACTAATGTTTACTGTTCTACATTTATATAAAAATTATTCCGAAAATACAATTCTTTCACGTGAGCTGCTATGAAAACACTTGTACTCTATGCGGAGGAAATCTGATCGATTGCTTGAAAAAACAACTTTTTGAATCGTTTCTTCATTGAATTTTCTAATAAAATACAGTTTTTAATTTCACTAAAGTTTATAAGCTCTATGAATGCTTTAGAAATTTGTTTTTTCAAGCAATCAATTAATTTTTCTCCGTATAGACATCAGTAATACTAGTATAGAGTACCTAATATACCATTGTTTTCATAGTACACTTGAAAAGTATATTTTTATTTAATTTAATGACAAAGTAGTTGTTCTTTATAAATAATGTTTACTATTCTATACTTATATAAAAATTATTCCGAAAATAATATTTTTTCAAGTGTACTATGAAAACGATTGTATATATAGGTACTCTATACTAGTTTTACTGATGTCTATACGGAGAAAAATTAATTGATTGCTTGAAAAAACAAATTTCTAAAGCATTCATTGAGTTTATAAACTTTAGTGAAATTAAGTGTTTGAAAATTCTAATATTCAGATTATAAATTTAAAATAATCAACTGCATTTTATTTGAAAATTCAATGAAGAAGCGATTCAACAAGTTGTTTTTTCAAGCAATCGATCAGTTTTCCTCCGTATAGAGTACCTACGTACAATTGTTTTCATAGCAGCACACTTGAAAAAATTGTCTATTATTTAAAATAAAAATAGGAAAGTTAATGAACAAATCCAAACAAACCTTTCCCTAACAATTACTTTTATTTGTTTCAGATACTTGACGGGTCTAAAATAGAGTGCGGTACCGCGTGTGAGGTGTGAGGGTTCCGCTCTTCAAGGGTTTGCCTAAACATCGTCGCAGTTTAGAGCGTGGTAGAGATAACCCTTTTCAAGGCTCCCGCATGTCTGAAAAAGGCTGATGGGCAACCTGGCCTGTCCAGGGCGATGTCCTTTTTGTTCGTCCCTTGGAGAGTGGAACTGGAAGAATGAAGATGATGTCGTCGGGCAAATGGGCACATATAAGGAGGTAACTATTTATTTAATTTTAAAAGTATACCCCAATTGTTTAATTAATATTTAAAAAATTATTTATAGTTTTTTGGCAAGAGAAAATATTTGTGATAACAATATTTGTAACTACAGGGGGTTTTTTAATTGAAAGCCGATACTTAAGGCTGTGAATCCTTGGGTGATTTTAAGAAGAACTGGCACTTCTTATTGAAACATGCGGATAGGCATGAAAATAAGCCAAAACATTGATTTCAGTTTCCTCATCGGACGTTATAGGTCTAGGTAAATTTCTGTGTTTCAAGCATGATCCAAAATTTTCGAAATTGCTTTGAATTCGTCTAAATTTCTTATTGCTCATTGATGGTAAATTTGGATACATTTCATTGAATCTTCTAAATGTACGGCTGATGATCTTATTATACTGACCATGTAAAATAAATAAATTCATAAGTACTACATCTGAATAGTTGTTGTTTTCTTCCATTTTTTTTTTTAACTTTAATTTAACTTTAAAAAATTAAAATATTTAAATAGACCAACTGACAACAAGACTGAATGAATAACAGCAAAATGTCAACCATTACAAAACAATTTCCATAGGCTACTTGCCAAATTGGTCTAGAAAGTGTGATTGTCATCTGTAATAATTAATTTTTCTAAATAAATGCTCATAAGTCAAAAACTGTTCAAAATAGGTATAGTAACATTATACATATAAAGATAGACAATTTCAATAGCTTTTAGGACAACATATAAAATATAGGGTATTTCATTTAAATAAAACGTACTATTTACCATTTTTCCAAACCATCAAAATATTTGTATTTTGAAACACCCTGTACTATTATAAATAATATTTGGAAATAGGGTGAAAGAGTTTAAAAATATCATCACTTTTTGTAGGACATGTTATCCGAAAAAAAAAGCGAAATTAATTATTATCTCGAGAACTATAACATATAGGTATAGGAAAATATTAAGGAAAGTTATTAAGAAATACATAAGGATTCTAAAACAAAAATAATACACAGGGTGTTTCGTTTAAATTATCAAAGTTGCTAATACTTTCAAGTAGAAGTGGCAATACTGCATGGCTAAAAATATTTTTAAAAGATAGATCATGTCCGCTTCTATAACCTCTCAAAATTTCAAAGTGGTCCGATGACTAGTTCTCTATAAACATCTAAGGCCATCCTCCATCAATCACCCTGTATGTTAATACAGTGTAACCTCGATAATCCGAACCTTCGTTAAACCGGATTTTTCAATAATCCGGCCAAACATTTCAACTGCATTGTATACTTTATGATCAGCATTTGATAGTACTCGGTAATTCAAGCAAACAAAAATTACAAATTACTTCACAAAATAATATAAAATTTAATAAGTATGCTTCTGTTTGAAATAATTTTTGTTTATGTACTATTTTCTAGTTGTTTTCTATTAAATGTTTTAAATGTTTCGTTTTTCAATAAAAAAACTGTGTCGCTTCAATAATCCGGATTAATTACTAATCCGGATGACCGCGGTTTTAATTAGTCCGGATTATCGAGGTTGCACTGTATTAACTTTTCTTCTTAAAATCACCCAATAATTCGGCACTCTATTAAAAAACACCCTGTATGGGCCCAATAATATCCCCCAAAAAAATCAAAAATAAATGCAGGGTCTTTCAAAATAATTGGAAAAATCTAAAATTTTGCGTTTCGGTTTTTATTTTTTCCTGACTTTGTTTGAACAGATGTCCAAAAATAAATGTCACTTTCTCATTGCTACTTTTTATTCTCCATAAGATTTCATCATCAGATCTTTAATGCAACGTTTTGTCTTTGGGTCACCATCATCAACTTAATTTTTTAAATACGGGCTTGGATTTTTTTCTTTAAATTATGAAAAAGGAACTAAATCTACGTTCGGCGGTATATGAGACTTGCTGGTTTTCCGACGTTTTGTTCCTTAAATTGACCACCTTGATTAAAATACCCCTAATCCGTTCCTGTAATTAACTTTTGTTTCGACGAAACTGAAAATTTTAAAATTATTATTGTATTATAGTATTTAAAAAAATTAAGTTGATGATGGTGACCCAAAGACGAAATGTCGCATTAAATAAGATCTGATCATGCCATCTCGAGAAGAATAAAAAGTAACAATGAAAAACTGAAATTTATTTTTGGACATCTCTTGGAACAAAGTCAGCAACAAATAAAAACCGAAACGCAAAATTTTAGATTTTTCCAAATATTTTGAAAGCCCCTGTTTTTAATTAAGATTTTTTTACGGCATATTATTGGGCCCATAATTATGCAACTTTGCCCCAATTTAACCGACTTCGTATCTCTTACCGTTTCCGAAATTCCAATGATGAAGGACTTGTTTGTTACACCCTGTATAGCAAGAATCAGCTAAATAAGTTAGCGAATTTATTATAGCTAGTTGTGATTAGAACTAGAATTTTTTTCAAGAAAACATTTTTTTTCCCTCCCAACTAATGTGAACTGAAATTAATTTTATTTTTTGGCTTGGGCTTCCCCCAAGCCTTCTTCCCCAAACAGGTATTTCTTATTTCATAACTCATCTGGAGTTCGCTAGTATTGGCTATTTATTTTTAATTTATGCTCATTAGCATTGAATCACTTGTTCATGTCAAAATGTACAATTTCTCAAATAAGCCTTCGTGTCGATTATGACCTACACTTTACTAATTTACTCAAATTTGCCTATTTACATGAAAACTAAACGCATTTTCCTTTGTTTTAGGATCATGGCCATGGGCACTAAAGAAAATTTATAAAATCGGGCACGCGAATTTTCCAGGGTAGCAGAAGACACAGAAACCAATCGCGCAGTCAAATCAATCCGATTCTTTTTAGTCTAACGTACAGAAAGAATCTGGTTGATAAATCAGTCCGGTCTTTCCTAGTCTAACGTACAGGAATGATCTGATTGATCGTTTTGCTGAACCCCATCGCGCCTTAATCAATCCGATTTTTTTTTAGTCTAACGCACAGAAAAAATCTGATTGATAAATCAGTCCGACTTTTCCTAGTCTAACGTACAGGAAGGATCTGACTGATCGTATTGACAATTTCAAAATGGGGTATGAATGATTAAACAAAATGAACTTTTTAACGCGTTATGATGACATAACTTTTAAACAGCGATTATAAGCAATCGTAACTTTATAAAAATGTATATGCAGTATTTGAAGTAGATTCATCCAATCAAACTCCGTTGGTTTCTGTGTCTGTTTAATTGCCGATTCCCTAAGGACCAGTTGTTGCAAAAAATTGTTGTTTTTTGGATCGGTCCGAGGGCTTCAATTGACTGCGACCATGGAAACATAAACCTGCAAGCTAAACGTTCGGGACACAAGCTGGATTAGAGCAGCCTGCGAGAATTTATTAAGGTAATATTTAGTTAAAAAATATATTTTCATCAGTGTTGGTTGATCAATGTTTCATTGTTTTCGAAAATAAGTTTGGGTGAAGTGAATCGTAGTTGCCAATATTTTAAATGTGCATTTATTTAGTTTACTGTTTTCTGCGTTCACCAACCAAAAAATCAATTTTACTGGGGAAGCTTGAAACTAATAATATTTTATTTTTATATGCAAAGCAGTTTGGCAATCAAAAGATTTCGAGCTGTAATTGAACAATAATTAATGGGTGGATGGGTATATGTGGGTACATGTTTTTTGGCTGAATGGCAACAATGTTGAAGTCTGGTTATATCAGATGGTTAAATATTCAAACATAACCAATATAACCATACTTACCGATGAAAAGATAAATCCTTCTTTAATGAACCACTCTTTTACATACTACAGATGAATGCACCATGATTGTTTATAATAAAGACGATTTTTCACCAATAATCACAAAAAAACACAAATCAACCAAAATATAACAATCCGTTAGTTAGATCAAAGAACAAACATCGCAATATATACGAGATTAGTATTCATTCATCTTTTGCTTATCTTTTGGGTCCGAATTGTAGTAAAATAGAAATAGTTGTTGTCAGAGTGCAGTTGGATTAGTTCAAGATTCTTTTGATACGCCTTTTCACAGTTTATAGTAAAATTATTGGGAAATAAATTTATTTTAAGAGCAATTGCGGATTAATCTAAACCAGTTGTATTTGCCAAATTAACAAATTTTTAATTGCAATTTTGCAAGATGCCTTTGCGATAAATATGTCCATCTGGCTATGCTGGAATAATGACCGAAAGAGGTGGGACAGACTGTTTGCAGTCGTTGCGTGGGCTAGAAATGTACATTATTCCATCTGTAGTTTGTAATAGCTTTGGTCCGTACCAACATTGGAAAAACGAATCGCTTGATGTCTGTATGCGTGTTTGTTTGTCCGTCTGTCTATCGCAGCCCGTTTCCCTCGGGATCGTTTCGTTTGACATAAATAGTTAAAACAAGCCATTGTTATTTACTTAGGGGCATGACATAAAACGGTTTAAAAGTTTCAATTTATCCTTTTGGGGGGGGGCAGTTTTTTTGAATAATGACTGTACCAACAGTGAGGATGATGATAAAAATTGATTTTTGTTACATTTAGTACTGCTCTGGTTAAGAATTTATATCCTTTGGACTTTTATAACTATTAAGTCAAAGTTGATAACAAATTGTGTCGTCGAAAAATTTTTCACCGATAAATAAGTAAGGATAAAAAAGGGTTGGTACTAATCATAACACAATGTAATTTAGATTTAGATACATCATATTCGCTTTTAGAGCTAATGGTAGTGACGCATTCGCCATATCATTATTTAACGTATAAATTAATAAGAACAAAAATAAAATTTTATCAAACCTATAATAATTGATTAAACTTTTATTGATGTAAACTGTGTAACTAAAAATGTTCTCTATTGTTTCAGGTAAGTGAGCATGATTGGTGTTGGAAGCGTCCGTTTCGCGCTGTCGGCAAACAAGTCTTCGACTGTTGTTACAACCTGGAATAAGTGAACAGTGACCTTTAGTAGATAAGCTACAAGAGGGGCCAAATACCACCACTTTTACATGTTATTTCTTATGGGAAAATTTAAGGTTCGATCTGCATTTTTTTCCACCGACGCCCAGCGTCGCGACGCCCAGAATGAGAAGAACGTGAGGAGTGTGGAGATGAATGGAGAGCAAATATCGTCATTTTTACATGTATTTTCCCATAAGGAAATTTAAGGTTCGATCTGCATTTTAAATCTAACGACGCTTAGCGTCGCGACGCCCACAATGAGAAGAATGTGGGAAGTGTGAAGATGAATGAAGAGCAATATCATCATTTTTACAGGTATTTTCCCATAAGGAAATTTAGGGTTCGATTTGCATTTTTTTTTACCGACGCCTACCGTCGCGACGCTTAGAATGAGAAGAACGTGACGCAATTTACCAGTGGCTGTTAGCGTCTCCACCATAACCATCAAACTTTAATAATTGATTTAAATTTTACTTTTTGTGTGTGTGTGTGTGTTTATCGCAACCATTTGAGGATGGCTGATAAATTTTCAGTCATTACTTATAATGAAATAGAAAATTTATTAAATCATCCTGAGAGGGTTGCGATAAATAATAGAGTTAAAACTTAAATATTGTATATACGATTTGGCTTCTGTGATATAAAGGGATGATCGACTTTTTTCCGCATGGAAACACGACAGGTACCCTTCCGAGGGGAGACGTACCGACTCTGGTGATCGATAATCCCTCCCTACAAAAGAGGTTGACACTTTTAAAGAGTTAGGTATATACAGTGTTTTCCATATGTCTTATAGACACGATCAGGGAAAATTGTTGCCTGTTGGCTATTAAAGAAATCATCTATCGGCCATATCTAAAGGGTTATGATGGGAAATTATAATTTTCAAAATTTGTATGTGTCTTTCCTTCAATATTTTTTTTTAATTAGGGGTTTAAATTTAAAAGCAACAAACGTTAAAAACTGATATGTAAGAATTAAGAGATTTTTTTTTACTTTGAATGTGATGTTTTCAACTATTTTTTGGATAATTTAGAAGTAAAAAAAACTGTATTTAATCAGTAATTACTTATAATGAAATAGAAAATTTATCAGCCATCCTGAAATGGTTGCGATAAACACACACACACACACAAAAAGTAAAATTTAAATCAAATATTAAAGTTTGATGGTTATGGTGGAGACGCTAACAGCCACTGGTAAATTGCGTCACGTTCTTCTCATTCTAAGCGTCGCGACGGTAGGCGTCGGTAAAAAAAAATGCAAATCGAACCCTAAATTTCCTTATGGGAAAATACCTGTAAAAATGATGATATTGCTCTTCATTCATCTCCACACTTCCCACATTCTTCTCATTCTGGGCGTCGCGACGCTAAGCGTCGTTAGATTTAAAATGCAGATCGAACCTTAAATTTCCTTATGGGAAAATACATGTAAAAATGACGATATTTGCTCTCCATTCATCTCCACACTCCTCACGTTCTTCTCATTCTGGGCGTTGCAACGCTGGGCGTCGGTAGAAAAAAATGCAGATCGAACCTTAAATTTTCCCATAAGAAATAACATGTAAAAGTGGTGGTATTTGGCCCCGAACTCTTGTAGCTTATCTACTACCTTTAGTGTTTTACGGGTCATTCCTCACTCAAGTGCTTGCTTGAATGTGGATTGATCCGTCTTGCTGCAATTGGCACCGTTGTTAATACATTCGCTTCTATCATGATTGAAAGGTAAGATAGTTTTCTTTCCTTTTCTGTTGCTACAGGTGAAAGAATGAAGGGTTAAGAGCAATAGCAATATATAGGTCCGCACCATTTTGTTTCTTCTTTCTCATTCATTAAATTTTGGACACTATTAAGATATTTATAATAGTTTTTAAAAATCGGGCTGTGCGCATCTCTTTATAATCACTAAAATATGGTGAAGGAGCTTTGTTATTGCTCTTAAAGATGGGACACGTTGCCGATTCTGGTAAGTTAGTGAAGTGAGTGAAAATAAGAAGCTGCAACTGAAGAAACAAGCCTATTAAATTATGGAGGACGGCTTTCTGGTATGGTATAAATGTACAATATTTGGTGAACTATTTAAATATAGATACCTAAATTAATTTAAGATAAATCGGCCGTCTACTAATACATTTGTTTTAGCCACACTATTCATTATACTGGCCAACATGGAACCGATGGGGAATCTATAATCCATGGCCAATAAAAGCCAGAAAAAGGAAGAAATGGAATCGAATTAATTTTGATGCATAACCGTCATTATCCTTTACTAATAACCTTTTATTTTTAGCTCAGGTTTTGTCCAACATCTTCAAATGTTGATGCATGAAACCACCGGTTTATATTAATTTTATACATTTTTTTAGGTTTTAATTAACGATTTTACTTTTAGGAAAGGTTTTGTCCACTATTTTCAAATGTTGATATATAAAACCACCGGTTTATATTAATTTTATACATTTTTTTTTAGGTTTTAATTAACGATTTTACTTTTAGGAAAGGTTTTGTCCACTATTTTCAAATGTTGATATATAAAACCACCGGTTTATATTAATTTTATACATTATTTTTAGGTTTTAATTAACGATTTTACTTTTAGGAAAGGTTTTGTCCACTATTTTCAAATGTTGATATATAAAACTACCGGTCTATATTAATTTTATACATTTTTTTAGGTTTTAATTAACGATTTTACTTTTAGGAAAGGTTTTGTCCACTATTTTCAAATGTTTATATATAAAATCACCGGTTTATATTAATTTTATACATTATTTTTAGGTTTTAATTAACGATTTTACTTTTAGGAAAGGTTTTGTCCACTATTTTCAAATGTTGATATATAAAACCACCGGTTTATATTAATTTTATACATTTTTTTTTAGGTTTTAATTAACGATTTTACTTTTAGGAAAGGTTTTGTCCACTATTTTCAAATGTTGATATATAAAACCACCGGTTTATATTAATTTTATACATTTTTTTAGGTTTTAATTAACGATTTTACTTTTAGGAAAGGTTTTGTCCACTATTTTCAATTGTTGATATATAAAACAACCGGTTTATATTAAGTTTATACATTTTTTTTAGGTTTTAATTAACGATTTTACTTTTAGGAAAGGTTTTGTCCACTATTTTCAAATGTTGATATATAAAACCACCGGTTTATATTAAATTTATACATTTTTTTAGGTTTTAATTAACGATTTTACTTTTAGGAAAGGTTTTGTCCACTATTTTCAAATGTTGATATATAAAACCACCGGTTTATATTAATTTTATACATTTTTTTTAGGTTTTAATTAACGATTTTACTTTTAGGAAAGGTTTTGTCCACTATTTTCAAATGTTGATATATAAAACCACCGGTTTATATTAATTTTATACATTATTTTTAGGTTTTAATTAACGATTTTACTTTTAGGAAAGGTTTTGTCCACTATTTTCAAATGTTGATATATAAAACTACCGGTCTATATTAATTTTATACATTTTTTTAGGTTTTAATTAACGATTTTACTTTTAGGAAAGGTTTTGTCCACTATTTTCAAATGTTTATATATAAAATCACCGGTTTATATTAATTTTATACATTATTTTTAGGTTTTAATTAACGATTTTACTTTTAGGAAAGGTTTTGTCCACTATTTTCAAATGTTTATATATAAAATCACCGGTTTATATTAATTTTATACATTATTTTTAGGTTTTAATTAACGATTTTACTTTTAGGAAAGGTTTTGTCCACTATTTTCAAATGTTGATATATAAAACCACCGGTTTATATTAATTTTATACATTTTTTTTAGGTTTTAATTAACGATTTTACTTTTAGGAAAGGTTTTGTCCACTATTTTCAAATGTTGATATATAAAACCACCGGTTTATATTAATTTTATACATTTTTTTAGGTTTTAATTAACGATTTTACTTTTAGGAAAGGTTTTGTCCACTATTTTCAATTGTTGATATATAAAACAACCGGTTTATATTAAGTTTATACATTTTTTTTAGGTTTTAATTAACGATTTTACTTTTAGGAAAGGTTTTGTCCACTATTTTCAAATGTTGATATATAAAACCACCGGTTAATATTAATTTTATACATTTTTTTTAGGTTTTAATTAACGATTTTACTTTTAGGAAAGGTTTTGTCCACTATTTTCAAATGTTGATATATAAAACCACCGGTTTATATTAATCTTATACATTTTTTTTAGGTTTTAATTAACGATTTTACTTTTAGGAAAGGTTTTGTCCACTATTTTCAAATGTTGATATATAAAACCACCGGTTTATATTAATTTTATACATTTTTTTTAGGTTTTAATTAACGATTTTATTTTTAGGAAAGGTTTTGTCCAGTATTTTCGAATATTGATGTACAAAACCACCCTTTTTGTGTTTTAATTAACAGTTTTTTTTAGGATTTAAGAATATATTATAGGTGGTCAAACTTGAATGGTCCTTATATATTCTTGGCAGCTGTTTGCATTTTAGGTTGTTGTTTTTAATGGGTAAGCAGCTGTCTGTTGTTGCCCCCCCCCCCCCTGGTTCAGGGCCGTACAACACTGACGATGGCCATGGAAGGCCGAAACAGTTGCTGAGGCCTTAGAGGATATTAATACAAGGTATGCATACTCAATCCAGTATTTATTTAAATGTTTCTATGAATTGACTAAATTAACTATCCTACAAATTTAAATAACATGATTCCCACGTACTTTTTTTGAGTTTTAAAATTTACGTATCGATCTACTAAAAATTGTTGCCACGCTTTGGTCGTTTCATAATTGCACAATTCCAGGTTTGACTGTTTGGAGAAGGTCAAAGCCCGAAAGTAAATTAAACTTCGCTATAAAATCCCAAAATTGAGCAAAACTGTTGGTTATTTTTTTTCGAGCTTTGCTCCTAATAAACAATATACAGGGTGTCCCAAAATATGTGGGCAATCTCCCGGATTCAGATAGAACACTTACAAATAACAGGAGAAGTTCTTATAAATTTTTTTCCTACAGCCTCCCCTACGGACGTCCCTGGAAATCGTTATTTTTTAAATAATTTATTAAGTACTAGGTGTAATTTAATATTTTTTTAGTATATTGGTTAGTAGATGAGTCTCCTTAAAATTCGCCCTTTTAAACACATTTGGCTTATTTAGTTTGCCAGGGACGGACTAGACGTAACACAAAAATGTTTTTTTTGTACACCTTGTATGATGAAGGAACGGCAATAATATTTTTGGATACTCTAAACCTTAAGCTGAAAAAAAGGTACTCTTGATCAATGTCGATAAAGGTTTAAAGGTTTTCGAAAAAAAAATATTTTTGTTCAATATGGTGTTTTGCATTAGTTGTTGTTGTTTTATGTTCATAAAATTCACTCATTGTTGCTATGGTTTTTTTCACATGTACCGATTTAAATAAGAATATTTATGCCAGTGTCAGTTTATGGTAGTGTCTTGAAATTTGCGGGTTTTCTCTTTTGTCTTATTAGTTACTAACTTAGTAATGGAATTTACGTATTCTTCAATAATCCGGCAAAACATTTCAACTGCATTGTATACATTATGATCAGCATTTGATAGTACTCGGTAATTCAAGCAAACAAAAATTACAAATTACTTCACAAAATAATATAATATTTAATAAGTATGCTTCTGTTTTAAATAATTTTTGTTTATGTACTATTTTCTAGTTGTTTTCTATTAAATGTTTCGTTTTTCAATAAAAAATCTGTCTCGCTTCAATAATCCGGATTATTTACTAATCCGGATGACCGCGGTTTTAATTAGTCCGGATTATCGAGGTTGCACTGTATTAACTTTTCTTCGAACAAACCCGAAAAAACCCAAAGATTCACATTCAGTATCTCGGCACTCAATTAAAAAACACCCTGTATACCTAAATGTTATTTTTCCGTTAAGCATTATTATGGGCCCAATAATATTCCCCAAAAAAATCAAAAATAAATGCAGGGTCTTTTTAAAATAATTGGAAAAATCTAAAATTTTGCGTTTCGGTTTTAATTTTTTCCTGACTTTGTTCAAAAATAAATGTCACTTTCTCATTCCTACTTTTTATTCTCCATAAGATTGCATCATCAGATCTTTAATGCGACGTTTTGTCTTTGGGTCACCATCATCAACTTAACTTTGTTTAAATTATGAAAGAGGAACTAAATCTACGTTCGTCGGAATATAAGACTTACTGGTTTTCCGACGTTTTGTTCCTTAAATTGACCATCTTCATTAAAATAACCCTAGTCCGTTCCTGTAATTAACTTTTGTTTCGACGAAACTGAAGATTTTAAAATTATTATTGTATTATAGTATTTAAAAAAATTAAGTCGATGATGGTGACCCAAAAACGAAACGTCGTATTAAATAAGATCTGATCATGCCATCTCGAGAAGAATAAAAAGTAACAATGAAAAAGTGAAATTTATTTTTGGACATCTTTTCGAACAAAGTCAGCAACAAATGAAAACCGAAACGCAAAATGTTAGATTTTTTCAAATGTTTTGAAAGCCCCTGTATTTATTTTTGATTTTTTTGTGGCATATTATTGGGTCCATAATTATGCAACTTTGCCCCAATGTAACCGACTTCGTATCTCTTACCGTTTCCGAAATTCCAATGGTGAGGGACGTGTTTGTTACACCCTGAATAGCAAGAATCAGCTAAGCTAAGTTAGCTAATTAGTTAATGAATTTATTATAGCTAGTTGTGATTAGAACTAGAATTTTTTTCAAGAAAATATTTTTTTCCCTCCCAACTAATGTGAACTGAAATTAATTTTATTTTTTGGCTTTGGCTTCCCCCAAGCCTTCTTCCCTGAACAGGTATTTCTTATTTCATAACTCATCTGGAGTTCGCTAGTGTTGGCTATTTATTTTTAATAATATATGCTCATTAGCATTGACCTAATATTTTTACTCAATCACTTGTTCATGTCAAAATGTACAATTTCTCAAATAAGCCTTCGTGTCGATTATGACCTACACTTTGCTAATTTACTCAAATTTGCCTATTTATATGAAAACTAAACGCATTTTACTTTGTTTTAGGATCATGGTCATGGGCACTAAAGAAGATTTATAAAATCCGGCACGCGAATTTTCCAGGGTAGCAGAAGACACAGGAACCAATCGCGCGGTCAAATCAATCCGATTCTTTTTAGTCTAACGTACAGAAAGAATCTGGCTGATAAATCAGTCCGGTCTTTCCTAGTCTAACGTACAGGAATGATCTGATTGATCGTTTTGCTGAACCCCATCGCGCCTTAATCAATCCGATTTGTTTTAGTCTAACGTACAGAAAAAATCTGATTGTTAAATCGGTCCGACTTTTCCTAGTCTAACGTACAGGAAGGATCTGACTGATCGTATTGACAATTTCAAAATGGGGTATGAATGATTAAACAAAATGAACTTTTTAACGCGTTATGATGACATAACTTTTAAGCAGCTATTATAAGCAATCGTAACTTTATAAAAATGTATATGCAGTATTTGAAGTAGATTCATCCAATCAAACTCCGTTGGTTTCTGTGTCTGTTTAATTGCCGATTCCCTAAGGACCAGTTGCTGCAAAAAATTGTTGTTTTTTGGATCGGTCCGAGGGCTTTAATTGACTGCGACCATGGAAACTTAAACCTACAAGCTAAACATTCGGGACACAAGCTGGATTAGAGCAGCCTGCGAGAGTTTATTAAGGTAATATTTAGTTTAAAAATATCATTTTAAGGTTTCCATCAGTGTTGGTTGATCAATGTTTCATTGTTTTCGAAAATAAGTATGTGTGAAGTGAATGGTAGTTGCCAATATTTTAAATGTGCATTTATTTGGTTTTCTGTTTTCTGCGTTCACCAACCAAAACATAAATTTTACTGGGGAAGCTTGAAACTAATAATATTTTATTTTTATATGCAAAGCAGTTTAGCAATCAAAAGAGCTGTAATTGAACAATAATTAATGGGCGGAAGAGAGAACTACATGTTTGTTGGCTGAATGGCAACAATGTTGAAGTCTGGTTATATCAGATGGTTAAATATTCAAACATAGCCATACTTACCGATGAAAAGATAAATCCTTATTTAATGAACCACTCTTTTACAAACTACAGATGAATCAACCAAAATATATAACAATCCGTTAGATCAAAGGGCAAACATAGCAATGTTTACGAGATGAGTATTCATTCACCTTTTGCTTATCTTTTGGGCCCGAATCGTAGTAAAATAGAAATAGTTGTTGCCAAAGTGCAGTTGGATTAGTTCAAGATTCGTTTGATACTTTTAAGTATAATAATATTTTTTTAAAGAATCTTTCATCGCCTTTTTACAGTTTATAGTAAAATTATTGGGAAATAAATTGATTCTATTTGCCAAATTAACAAATCTTTAATTGCGATTTTGCAAGATACCTTTGCGATAAATATGTCAATCTGGCTATGCTGCAATAATGACCGAAAGATTTGGGAAAGAGTGTTTGCAGTCGTTGCGTAGGCTAGAAATGTACATTTTTCTATCTGTAGTTTGTAATAGCTTTGGTCCGTACCAACATTGGAAAAACGAATCGCTTGATGTCTGTATGCGTGCTTGCTTGTCCGTCTGTCTATCGCAGCCCGTTTCCCTCAGGATCGTTTCGTTTGACATAAATAGTTAAAATTAGACATTGTTATTTACTTATGAGCATGAAACAAAACGTTTTAAAATTTTCAACTTATTCGAATAATGACTGTACCAACTGTTAGGATGATAAAATTTGATTTTTGTTACATTTAGTACTGCTCTAGTTAAGAATTTATATCCTTTAGACTTTCATAACTATTAAGTCAAAGTTGATAACAAATTGTGTCGTCGAAAAATTTTTCACCGATAAATAAGTAAGGATAAAAAAGGGTTGGTACTAATCATAACGCAATGTAATTTAGATTTAGATATATCATATTCGCTTTTAGAGCTAATGGTAGTGACGCATTCGCTATATAATTATTTAATATATAAATTAATAAGAACAAAAATCGAATTTTATCAAACCTATAATAACTGATTTAAACTTTTATTGATATAAACTGTGTAACTAAAAATTTTCTCTATTGTTTCAGGTAAGTGAGCATGATTGGTGTTGGAAGCGTCCGTTTCGCGTTGTCGGCAAACAAGTCTTCGCCTTAACGTCATGTTGTTACAACCTGGAATAAGTGAACAGTGACCTTTAGTGTTTTACGGGTAATTCGTCACTCAAGTGCTTGCTTGAACGTGGATTGATCCTTCTTGCTGCAATTGGCACCGTTGTTAATACCACCACCTTCGCTTCTATCATGATTGAAAGGTAAGATAGTTTTCTTTCCTTCTCTGTTACTACAGGTGAAAGAATGAAGGGTTAAGAGCAATAGCAATATATAGGTCCGCACTATTTTGTTTCTTCTTTCTCATTCATTATATTTTGGACCATATTAAGATATTTATAATAGTTTTTAAAAATCGGGCTGTGCGCATCTCTTTTAATCACCAAAATATGGCGAAGGAGCTTTGTTATTGCTCTTAAAGATGGGAGACGTTGCCAATTCTGGTAAGTTAGTGAAGTGAGTGAAAATAAGAAGCTGCAACTGAAGAAACAAACCTATTAAATTATGGAGGATGGCTTTCTGGTATGGTATAAATGTAAAATATTTGGTAAACTATTTAAATATAGATTACCTGAATTAATTTAAGATAAATCAGTTGTCTTATACGCTTGTTTTAGGCACACTATTCATTATACTGGCCAACATGGAACCGATGGAGAATCTATAATCCATGGTGAATAAAAGCCAGAAAAAGGAAGAAATAGAATCGAATTAATTTCGATGCATAACCCTCATTATCCTTTACTAATAAACTTTTATTTTCAGGTTACTAACCAATTCATTTTTAGCTCAGGTTTTGTCCAACATCTTCAAATGTTGATGTACTTATAAAACCACCGGGTTATATTAATTTTATACATTTTTTTTAGGTTTTAATTAACGATTTGACTTTTAGGAAAGGTTTTGTCCAATATTTTCGAATATTGATGTATAAAACCACCCTTCTTGTGTTTTAATTAACAGTTTTTTTAGGGTTTAAGAATATATTATAAGTGGTCAAACTTGAATGTTCCTTATATATTCTTGGCAGCTGTTTGCATTTTAGGTTGTTGTTTTTAATGGGTAAGCAGCTGTCTGTTGTTGCCTCCCCCCCCCCCCCTGGTGCAGGGCCGTACAACACTGACGATGGCAATGGAAGGCCGAAACAGTTGCCGAGGCCTTAGAGGATATGAATACAAGGTATGCATACTAAATCCAGTATTTATTTAAATGTTTCTATGAATTGACTAAATTAACTATCCTACAAATTTAAATAACATGATTCCCAAGTACTTAGTTTTAAAATTTACGTATCGATCTACTAAAAATTGTTGCCAAGCTTTGGTCGTTTAATAATTGCAGAATTCCAGGTTTGGGTGTTTGGAGACGGTCAAAGCCCGAAAGTAAATTAAATTTCGCTTTAAATGTGTGGGCAATCTCCCGGATTCAGATAGAACACTTAAAAATAACAGGAGAAGTTCTTATCAATTTTTCTTCCTACGGCCTCCCCTACGGACGTCCCTGGAATTCGTTGTTCTTAAATAATTTATTAAGTAGGTACTAGGTGTAATTTAATAATTTTTTAGTATATTGGTTAGTAGATGAGTCTCCTTAAAATTCGCCCTTTTAAACACATTTGGCTTATTTAGTTTGCCAGGGACGGACTAGACGTAACACAAAAATGTTTTCTTTTGTACACCTTGTATGATGAAGGAACGACAATAATATTTTTGGATACTCTAAACCTTAAGCTGAAAAAAGGTACTCTTGATCAATGTCGATAAAGTGAACTGTTTTCAAAAAAAAACATTTTTGTTCATTAGTTGCATTAGTTGTTGTTTTATGTTTATAAAATTCTCTCATTTCACATGTACCGATTTAAATAAGAATATTTATGCCAGTGTCAGTTTATGGTAGTGTCTTGAAATTTGCGGTTTTTCTTCCTTGTCTTATTAGTTAGTAACTTATAGTAATGGAATTTACGTATACTGAATATAAATCATATTGAACAAAAATCTTTTTTTTTTCGAAAACAGTTCATTTTATCGACATTGATCGAGAGTATCTCGACATTTCTCTTTGAAAATTATGTTTTATGTTTTTTTTTAACTATTTTTTATTATAATACACTCACGTGCAAAGAAAACGGCCACTACAAAATTTTGATAAAGTTTTAGGCGTTATAACCTTTTTATTTTTAGTCCGATAATGAATGATTTTTTTTAGAGCACTGTAGCTACAACTATCAGTTTTAACGTGCCTTTTACAGGGTGTCCCTTTTACAAAACCCAACACCCTGTCGAATAATCAAGTATCAAAATTATTTCGATATAACAGTTTTCATTTAGAGTAATTTATTTTGCACATTTTGTTTTTTTTGATTCATGTCCAATACATGCAAAATGATTTTGGTTATCAATAATTTAAGTTTTTCTTTCATAAGGAGGAGGTTCCGTGATGGTATGAACCGAAGTATATACAGGGTGTTACAAATTCGGCCTACGCCATAGGGATTTCAGAAACAGTAAGAGATACGAAGTTGGTTAAATTGGGGCAGAGTTGCATAATTATGGGACCAATATATGCCGCAAAAAAATCGAAAATAAATACTGAGGCTTTCAAGATATTTGAAAGAATTTAAATTTTTGCGTTTCGATTTTTATTTTTTCCTGACTTTTCGAAGAAATGTCCGAAAATAAATTTCACTTTTTCATTGCCACAAGATGGCATTATCAGATCTTTCATGCGACGTTTCCGTCTTTGGGTCGCCATCATCAACTTAATTATTTTAAATGCGGGCCTGGATCTATTTGTTTAAATTATGAGAGAGGTCCGAAATCTACGTTCAGTGGTATACAACATCTACTGGGTTTTCGACGTTTTGTTCCTTAATTGACTATCTTCATTAAAATTCCCCCAGTATACGTTACGGTAATTTACTTTTTTTTTAATTTGGTATAATTCGAAAATGTAAAACTCAATGCCTCTTTTAAAAGTTTTAAGAAAGTGCTAAATTACTTACATACTAGGGGTATTTTAATGAAGATGGTCAATTTAAGAAACAAAACGTCGGAAAATCAGTAAGTGTTGTATACCACTGAACGTAGATTTCGGCCGTCTTTCATAATTTAAACAAAAAGATGCAGGCCCGTATTTAAAAAAATTAAATTGATGAAGGTGACCTAAAGATGAAACGTCGCCTGAAAAATCTACCATACCACCTTGTGGAGAATGAAAAGTAGCAATGCGAAAATGATTTATTTTTGTACATCTTTTCGAACAAAGTCAGGGAAATTTAAAAACCGAAACACAACATTTTAGATTTTTTCAAATATTTTGAAAGCCCCTATATTTGTTTTGGATTTTTTTGCGGCATATTATTTGGCCCATTGAAGGCCGAATTTGTAACATCCTGTATTGACATATATTTAAGTTAAAATGTTTGTTTTTAAATAATATAGCATATTTAAGTAAAAATTGGTAGTTAAGTTTGTTTCTAAATGAATTTGTAGTTAAATCTTGATGATAATCTTTTGTTTATCCATTAAAAAAAATATATTCTAATTCCATAACAATAATGAAATTATGGAAAAATTTAAACTTTTGATAACCAAGATCATTTGTTTGAGAATGTGTTATGTGTGTTTGTGTCGTGTATTGACATGAACCAAAAAACAAAATATACAGAATAGATGCCTCTAAATTAGAATTAGTATTTTGAAATAATAATAAACTGCTTTATTATGCTACATGGGGGTTTTAAAATTAGATAAAAAAGAAGATATGTACTTGGCCAAGAAAAACGCGTTTTTAAAAACAGTTTGTTTTATTCAATACAGAGTATAGCAACCGAACAAGTAAAAATCTGACGTAAATCTTACAACTTCTTATATTTATATCCTCGCATCAGCGTGGGATAAAGAGGGGGATAGCGTGCCTTAGTCAGCAGGTTACCAAGACGTAACAAAGAACATTTCAATTATCTTTGTATAATATGTTGAATAACCAATGTTAATTAAAACTTATTAAACCTAAACTTATCAAAATTTTAAAATGACAGTTTTCTTTGCACGTAAGGGTATATAAAGTTTAAAAGTTGTACTTTTAGGTTCAAACTGAAGCTGAGAGGGCACCGCTTACATATTGGCTGATGTTAGCTAATATAAAAGTACCTATGACAACGGCGGTTAATATCTTCAAGGCTGGAGTTCCAAATGACTATATCCACAGGATCGCCATACAGCTGCGAATGTACAAAAAAAGGCTTGGGTTTCCAATTATAATTAAGTAATTTAAGAAGATCCTGAACATATTGTTAAATATTAAATTATATTAAACATAATTCCTCCAAAAATAAACGAATTCTTGCATAATTTTCTCGAATGGTTTAAGAAACAAAATAAAATTCTCGTTATTTCTATTTTTTTTCTTAAACCATTCGAGAAAATTATGCAAGAATCCGTTTATTTTTGGAGAAATAACGAGAAATTTAAAGGACCAATATTCTCAAAGTAAACTTTATTAGGTACTTTTTATTAACCACTGTTAAGTAGGTAGGTAGGCGAACCATTTCATTCTAATATAATTTCCTCCAATAAGGAAGTCTAAAATCATAGACATGGTCGTTCTGACAGTGTCTCCTCATCATTCACATTCCACAGTCTTGATCTCATGGTACTAATTGTAATAGGAAGGCTTTTGATAGCTTCGCTACTATCCTCACTAGCTTGTGTCTCCTCTATATCTTCATTCCAAGCAGATGCAGCCATCTTCGTGCAGAGCATACTTGCTCTTTGTAATCTGTATCTACAATAATTTAAAAATATTTATATTATAAGATTTAGGGATCTATAGAGCTACAAAACTAATTTTTAGATAACATTACGAAAATGCCAACGGGAGTGCTAACAAAATACCTTCCGACTTAAAAACAGTTTACAATTTTCATTCAATACCAGTATTATTAACTCTTGCACTTTCTTCTGCAGATAACTTTATTCTAAATTTAGCTCCAGAGCGATGGAGAATTTTCACAGGAATATAATTTGAATTTTTAATGTTTTAAACTGGAAATGGTCACATTTCTTTAAAAAACTTATAGTATAGTCGATAGTCTCTTCCGATTGTACCAGGCCAATATTTACGTTTTTTGTGTGAGTATGTGGACTGCGGAAAAGAAATTTGGCTGTTGGATTAAAATTCTCCCCTCTTGGAGGTTAGGTTTTTATTCTTTTAAAGATTTTTTCGATGACAGCTTATAAAAGCAAAAGTACCTACATACTATTTACACGGCAAAATAATTAGTAATTACCTTTGTTCGGAAAACTGAGGTTCAAATTTCAAAACAAAATAAAAAATATATAAAAAATAATGATACTACAGCGCAGCGTTGCCAGGTATCCCGTGAAATGTCACCAGATCTGTTGATTATTTTGTGATTTTATGAATAATCTGGTGTACAATGAAAAACTTTTTTAAAAAGTCCGTTTTCGGGTGTTACCAGCTTCGTTTTGGGGAGGTATATTTTATAAATCACAAAAAATCACCAGATCTGGTAAAATTTCACCAGATACCTGACAACACCGCTACTTCGGCACTGTTCGATGGTGGGGATAAGGGGTAATGACGTAAACGGTTCTGATTGGTTAGGATGGTGTCGCTGGCGACAGTACGTAGCTCTGAGAACGCGGCTTAAGAACAATCAATCATCGGGGATGGTATACAACCCTAATAACACATAATGTTTAGAAAACGTACAAATTAGGTACGAATTAGGTCCGAACGTCCTAGACTCAGATATCATGTTCTAAAAACGTTTCTTTAGAATGTTTTACAAACGTTTTTTAAAAACATACATAAAATGTTTTTAATGGACCTAGTTTTGATTTGGGTACTAATATTTTTGGACAGTTCAAGCCCGAGGTTATTTTTTAATACTTTTATTTATATTATTTTTTTTATGGGCAATCGGTAAATCAAAATTTCATGCCAAAATAAAAAAAAACGCGGTTTTCGTCAGCTTTTTTTAATCGCGTGAAATAAACAAAGATAAAAGATCCAGATCGAAACTTTATTTCTCGTATTTATATCATTTTCAAAAAAACCACGAAAAATTATTCGGATTTGCGAATATATTTGTTTTTTTTTTCCTACATAATAGTAAAGATGAATTTTTAATTTGATCAGTTGTGCAAGAATCTTTATGCAACGTGAACGCACCCAATGCAGTATATAATGAACGCGTCTTTAGTTGGACTATAGACATAACCTAAAAATTTGCAACACGTTGTGAACAACTATGAAGTTATATTAAAAACGGATAAACGGGTGTTACAATTTGAACGCTTTCTCAAGTGCTTATATAGTGTTTTGCAAGTGAAAATATTATACAGGGTGTCCGGGAACATGTGGGAAATCTCCCGGATATGAAGAAAATACGTGGAAAGAATACTATAGGTTCATATAAACTTCTTTCGTATCGGCCTCCTCTTCGGAGATATGGGCTCCCAAAGAGCACCAATGGAATCAAGTTTTTTTACACATACTTATTGAACCACCTCGTATATTTCAATTATTTTTTAATATGATGTATACCAGGTAAGACCCATCAACGTACTACCCAAGAAACTGTTGTGAATTACTCACAGCTGCAGGGACGGACTAGCTGTAACACTCATGGGCCCATTTTTTTACGCCCTGTATGATGAGAACTTTGGACAATGTTTTTTACATACCTTTAACTATTGGCTAAAAATTAAGTACTCTTCATTCATGTCGCTAATCCTAACCGTTTTCGAAAAAACGGCATTTCATATACATCATGTGCTTCGGGTATTTCAATAAAAGATACATCTTTGTTCCGATCCAATGTTCAACCTTCAAGAGTCTCAGTGTAAATAAAATGACGTTTTCTCGAAAACGGTTAGGATTAGCGACATACTTACGAGTACTTAATTTTTAGCCAATAGTTAAAGGTATGTAAAAAACATTGTCCAAAGTTCTCATCATACAGGGCGTAAAAAAAATGGGCCCATGAGTGTTACAGCTAGTCCGTCCCTGCAGCTGTGAGTAATTCACAACAGTTTCTTGGGTAGTAATTTGACGGGTCTTACCTGGTATAAATCATATTAAAAAATAATTAAAATATACGAGGTGGTTCAATAATTATGTGTAAAAAACTTGATTCCGTTGGTGCTCTTTGGGAGCCCATATCTCCGAAGAGGAGGTCGATACGAAAGAAGTTTATATGAACCTATAGTATTCTTTTCACATGTTTTCTTCATATCCGGGAGATTTCCCATATGTTCCCGGACACCCTGTATATTATATACCTACCATATTTAGTCTTATGTAGCAATAATTGTTTAGTTCCTTTGTATCATCCAAATGAAGTTCTCTACTAGTTTCTATGTTTTTGACTCTACAGAACTATATTTTTAAAATTAAATATATAATTGTTTTTTTATATTTACAGTTTATCTACAAAGGTATCCACTATCCGATGGTATTTGAGGACATTTTTCGTATAGGAATAAGGTAACGGTCCCAATAATTGACCTATTAAGCCATAGTGTAAAATTAAAAATCTTGTAACAGGGTTGAATATGAGTTAAATCCAATTTTAAAAAATTGTAGGTATATAGTTACTTGTCTATTTTTTGGAAAAATTGTTAGTTTCTTGAAAATGTTATTTTTTAATTTGTAAAAATATTAAATGTTATATAACTACCAAATGTACTAGTTATTGACCGTTGTAAAAAGTAATTGTTGCAATGATTGACCCATAGAAGTCCTAGTAATTGACCAATAAGTAAAATCCCAAAATTAAATTTAATGAACTTGCATATTGTGTTTATTTATGGACTTTAAAACGTTTCCCTAGTAAATATCTCCGTTTTGAGTAAAACAACATTACAATACAAAGAGTACATAAAAAAAGATAGGGAAGTTCGACCTTTTAATATTAACATTAATTAGATAGAAATATTTAATTAACAAGAAAAAACTACATTTTACAAATAAATACAACCCAAATTAACTTAATTAAATGACTTGAAAAATTTAAACAGCAATTATATTTAAAATAAATAAATCTCTATTTGTTATATTCTGACATTTCCTGAATATAATAGGATCCTCGCTTGTTTACCATTCTGGGCTGCTTGATAGATTCTACATCATCTTTTTGTACCATAACACATCTTCACATACTGGCCATTTCTAATTAAGACCAGTTTTTTTCCATAGTCTTAATTTTGAGTTTCTTATTCTTTTTATCATTTTCGAGGACTAACCCAGGATAAAATTGGTTGTCATATTTTACTACAACATTATCTTTCATATATCGAAAGATCCAGTTTACCAATAATTTCTCTTCCGCGTTAGGAAGGTATGTCTCTGGACCCATTTTTCTGTCTATTGGAATTTTTCCCATTTTTTTATAGATTAATGTAGTTTTTGGGACGTTAAATAATTGCGCTGCGCGATAATAACTCATCCCGTTCTGAACTGCATCAATTGCATTTTTCAAATTCTCTTTGGAATAAGCAGGTTGCTTTGTTGGTGCCATTTTTCTAAAAAAAGAAAAGAAAATATCAAGATCTAGTGATTGACCTCTATCACATTCTAATAATTGACCTAGTCGTTTTTATCGCGATTTCATATAATTCCATACTTAATAAATAGGTCAACTGAATGTAGGCCCTTAAATAAAATTCATTTTAAACAAAAAAAAATCTTAACTATAAAAATGACAATATTATGTATAGTAATATTAAGTTTTTTTAAATTTGTTAACAATAACTCGTTACTGACCGCATTGGAACACCAATTATTGTCTTAAGATTTGCTTCAGTTTTTGACCCTTTACAAAATATTCAAATATCTATAAAATACTTGTATTTTTTATATGTCAAATACTAGTCCATGAATTTGTTAACATTTAATACATATTGTAACGCGTTTGTTAGTTAAATTAAATGCATACTTATTTCTCAAGAACTAAAATAAAATTCCACTGTATTGTACTATTAATTGACCTATAGGTCAATTACTAGATTACACAACAAAATATTTGTACTAGTAATTGACCATCAATTTTCTCAATATATCGAAGAAACACGCTTGTTTGATAAATATATAATTAAAAAGAAAATCATTTTAACTTACCTTTAAATGTTTAACCACTAAGCTATTGAATGTGTTCACTGTAAATCACTTTTATTCAATGGCAAGTTGCTTAGGTAAAAATGGCGGAGTTTCGACGATGGCTTCTCTATGTAAGTAGAGCTATTACTTAACTGAATGTCAAATAGATTCAGAGACACTTACCCCTACAACTTTTTGTTTCTGGAATGTCGAGTGTATCATAGAGGCCACTATGAATATCAGGAGACCTTAAATATTTACCATATCTTTATTTTGGGCAAGAAACTGAAAAAGCGGTCAATAATTAGGACGCGGTCAGTCACTGGGGCCCTTACCTTACTAAGTAAAATAGTATGCCTCGAAGGTATTTTTTATTTTCATCAGAATCCAGAAATAGGAAAAACATTCAAATGCTACCGAATTTACGACACCTGATATTAATATTAACAAAGAATGAATATAGTTTAGTGCCCAAATAAAACGTTGTGGGGGTGTTTTTTGAAGGTCCTAAGCATTCTTGGTACATTTAGAAAACATGCCTCAATGTGGTTCTTAGAACGCCAAAAATAAACTTTAAAAAATGTTTTTAAAACGTTCTAAATACATTAAAAAATGTTCTAAAAACGTTCAAAAAAACGTTTATAAAACGTTGCTTTTGGCGACACAAAATTTTTGCAGAACGTTTAGAAAACGTTCGTGAACGTTCAGGACGTTTCTGATACGTACCCTAAGATCGAAATGAACGTTTTAAAAACATTTATAGTACGTACCTGTGTTATTAGGGAATCTCAGGAAGTTATTTATCTACCTTATAAAATAAATTAATAATATCACAATGTAATATAATCAATACTAAATTAAGTGAATTTAGTAAAGATGGCGAGTTAGTTTCTTGTGACGGCTGTGACATGTGATATACGGACTGAGGGACAGACAGAGAACCTTAAAATAGGTCAGTTTAAACCCGTGCATTTAAAAATCGTTCATACCCCCCACCTTAATACATTCGCATCCCTTATCGCCTCGATACGATTAAACTTTGGCCAACCGGGGGGTTTGTTTAGCAGAGTGCCTTTCCAACTTTAAAATTATTTTATACTTATACCCTGCAAAATATTAAGGTATCATTTGCCGGCTTGAGACACCTGGGTTTCTCCGCTAAGTAATTTAGAAAACGAGTGTTTCACGGAAAATGAAGACTAAATTCCTGTAATAAAGACTATTTACTGCAAGTTATATACAATTATGTGTACCTTGTACTGCGAAGTTTATTTGTATGTCGGTATTGCTTGCTCGCTGCATACAAGGGCGAATAAATAATATGTAAAGATTGTTTCAAGAAAAATGGATATAACTTAATGACTGCCGTAAAAGTACCTGGGCCATCCCATTATTTATGACCGTTTGTTATTATTATGTGGAAAGGACCGGATTGTAATATTTATAATTAAATATAGGGACATCAGATAGGTTAGGTTGCTTAATTTATATTTAAATATCTTTTTGTGGTAAAATTTGTTAGTTTTTGAGGAATGGTTCAAGAATTGTCTTTTACGAAACATTCCTCAGAATAGCGTGATAGTAATGGACAATGCGAGCTATCACAGTCGCCAATTACATAAAGCTCCAAGCTCAAATAATACAAAATTGGAGATTCAGAACTACATGGCGGCGAATGATATGTATTTTGAAGAAAGTTATAAAAAAAAGTGATCTTTTAGAAGTTTTAAAGACATTTTGTATAAAAAAAGTATATGTTTGTGACACATTGGCAGAAGAAATTGGACATACAGTGCTACGGCTCCCACCCTATTATTGCATTTTTAACTCCATAGAGCATATGTGGTACCTGATTATGTGGTACCAGTTAAAATCACTGGTTAGGTCTGAAAATATTTCTCCGACTTTAAGTTCTAGTGTTGTAGAATTAATACGAAAATGCTTTAATATTAGTATATTAGTCTTGAACGTATAATTAATCAAATTATAATTAATTTTGATGAGGATAGCGATAGCGAAACAGAATTATCTATAGAATGACATTATAAATGTAAATAAATATGACTAGTAATATTTTTTAAAAATGTTATTTCATTTGATTACATTAATATAATTACTTGTTTTCCTTAGTCCGTCCCTTCATACTTCACTTGTTTATTGCCAAGCTCTTGTCGATACAATGGGACCGACCCAGGAAATCATTAAGTCGTATCCAATTTTCGTGAAACGTACTGTCCCAATAAACATTTTTCGTAACTTATAGTAACATCAATTTATATAATGGTTATATAGAGGTAATAGAAGTATATAAGAAGGTTTTGGGGTTTTACAATCAGTGCCTTTTGGTAACCTATTGTTATAACGGGTTTATAAGATTACTATAACCTACAAGTATATAACAAGGTAATATAACTGTTTCCAACACCATTTTATACAACTTGTAGTAACGCGTTACCAATGTATTTATAATAAATTTATATAAGGGTTTCCGTGACCTAATTTTAGACAACTAAAATACCTTTAGTTATATAAAGGTAATGTCAATAACCTTTAAAAAAACTGGAAAATATTAGTGTTGTTTATACAACTTGGCAAACAGTAGTAACACAAATTACTACCTTCCTTGTTTATTAAATGGCGGCATGTCGTCTCTTATATTAGTAAGGTTAAAGTTTTTGTTATTTCTTGTACCCATTTTAAAATGAATAACTGGAAAAAAATAAAGCACAGCACTTCCTTTCACCGCAAAGTTTCAAAAAACTTTACTAAAATCTTAAATTCAGTGCCATTAAAGTCCTCAATCCCGATTACTAGTGTTAATAACCTGACAAGTATCAGTTCAGTAGAATGTCATGTAGATGAAATAATTTCCACTGATGCAAGTCCATTTAACGTCTTCGAAGATGTTCCTGGTCACAGTAATCATATCAGGAATGCAAAAAATGCTATTTTGATCAGGTGTCGTTTCTACGGGCTGTTTTACTGGCTCTGGGGCGAATCGCGTACTGATTATCCATCCACCGTTATTAATAAGTATACCGTTTTTATCTTTCATAAATATCTCGCGGCTTTGACAAATTTTCTTTACGCAGTTTTACCGTCTGTATGGAGTACCAATAAACACTCAATCTCTCTGATACGAGAACCCGCGGTTGCCTATCTAACAGGTAATTTAAAATCACTTTTAGTAATATAATGGTGTTAATTTTATATAAAGAACATTTTGGAGCCCTTAAGTGTTATATCAACACTACTGAAGTTATATATTGTTACTATTAGGTATATAAGGTCACCATAGGTTATATTATGCTTTACAACGTTTATATCGTTACTACATTAATTCCGCCATGATTGTTTAGTTAAATTTGGACCTATTGGAAAGGGAAGTTACAAAAATACAAAATTTATCAACAATCAGTCAAAATTCACCGCTTACTTATCCAATGGTGGCAGATACTAATAACATTTAGTATTAAATCGTCGTAAAATTAAAAAATTATATTTTTTTTTTCTGAAAATGTGACCTAAATTTACATATTATTGGGTATTTTGAGGGCCCTTGCATTTTCTGGGACTATTAGTTCTATTATTGCAGTAAAAAACTCTTCCCACCTAAATTTTCAGTCATACATAGGTACAAGGCTCAAAATAAAACATTATTCATTAAGTTGTACTACATATGATTATAATAGCGAGTGCCGTCGGTAATAAGTCATCCGACTAAATCCAACCTGTTCAATATTATGGAAACAGAAAAAGACCATTAATAATAAATAAAATGTGTCTAAGAGAGACAAAATATAAGCCTTCACAATATAAAGTGACACCTGACAGATGACATAATAGATAGAAGTGACGAAATTTTAGTAACGAAAATATTTCGAGAACCTTTATAGGCAACGTTTATAACGGTAACCGAAACATATATAACACTACATTATATTACTATGCTGTTGCGACAGGTTATTTATGATGTTATATAGTGGTTACCACAATATTTCTGTTACTTTTAGTTATATAACTTCAAGATATATTTTATAAACTCCCCATTTAATCGCTTTAAGGGGTTTATAAGAGTAACGGAAATATTTCTGTTACTAAATATATAACTGTAAGTTATATAAGGTAGGTGATATAACATTTACGGTAACTATTATACAAACAAAAATGTTTATTGGGGTACCTAATATAAGCGGTGAGTTATGGTTATGCGCCGCCGTAGATAAGGAGTGGGAGTACTGGGGAACAGTACCCCCTCTCCCAGAAGCGGCAATTTGCCTAGAAATAGAAGCAAAAATTAAACTTAAGGAAATCGTCAAAACAGATAATGCTAGAATTCCAATATATTCCTTAAAATAATTCGATTCGATTCGAAATACGCGAATTCGAATTATGGGTAGAATTTATTTTAAGAAAATCACTATTATAAGAGAAACTATATATTAGAGTCTTGGCATAATCAGATTCAATAACATTGCCGAAATTCCTTCCAAAGGGTGTCGATGTACAAAATTTATACAATGTCGCATGACTGCCTGCAGCCAAGTTTGCAGAGTTAAGGAAAATGGCCGGGACTGGACCACAGTGGTGGATAATACACGAAAGCAATTGAAAATGAAAAATTCAACTTTTAAATCCCAAAGGCACTAAAATGAAACGACCTGGTTGGGCTCTTACTTCCTATGACATTGACGTTGTATCTTCCTGCACGTCTATTCTCGAACTTAGGAGAACGATCATATCGAGAAAAGTGATTATTCCTCTCTATAAGGAACGTAGAGGAAAAGAGAGACAGGAATATGCTGATATATGCTGTCATATTTGTCGTTAATCCGGTAGTGTCGGTTGGTTGGCTGGTTGGTTAAAGGCGGGGGTCAGTTTAAAGGCCCGAACTTCTATCACTGCAGCTTTTCGGCTTATTGTGTACCCCGATCTTGTTAGATGAGGTCCAGTAACCTTCTACCAAGCTTGTCATGTGGGAGGTTGTCACCACGTTGTATGTTTCCGATATTTTGTCTTCCATGAGACAGCGCTACACAGCGGTATATTATGTGTGAGGTGGTTTCATCCTCTTCGCCACTGCATTCAATAGATCCGTTGTTTATCCCTATCCGTTGAAGGTGTTTTCGCAAGTGGCAGTGGCCTGTTAGCAGACCCATCACTTGTTTCAACTGGGGCCGTGTTAGGGTTAGCATCCCATTCGATAGTATTTTTGATGGTTTTCCAATTACGTCCCGTGCGTGTATTTGACCAGGTAGCCCTTGCCATCGAGATAGGTGTTGGTTTTTCGACCATCTATCTAATCTTGTTTTTGTTGCCTGTTTTGATATTCCAAAGGCTGGTTCAGGGCCCCTGAGATTTTGAGCGGATCTGGCTCTCGCTAGTTCATCCGCTTTTTCATTTCCTAATATCCCAGAGTGACCAGGTCCCACAAGAGCTCTAGCTTGTTCCCCCTGGCCGCCAGTACTTTAAGGTTGGTATGGCACTCCAGTGTAAGTTTTGAAGTAAACCGATTGGAGTCCGGAGCCTTAAGAGCAGCTTGGCTGTCCGACAGGATGTAAATCCTTTAGTTGTGATAGCCCTTTTCAAGATTTTGTAGTACGCATGATTGTATGACATGACCTTCCGCTTGGTATACTGTGGCGTAGTTCCCCAGAGGAATGCTTATGTCCATCCTGGGTCTTTCCCCAAATATACCTGCACCCACACCGCTGGCGGTTGTTGATCCATCGGTGTACCAAACTAGACCCTTCTCAAACGACGTGGGTGCACTGTTCGTCTATTTATCAAAGTTCCAGGCAATCTTGAAAGGCTTGTGTGTCCAATTTTTACGGGGTGTTGGGTCCATTCCCCATTTGTGATCATCCTTGAGGCGCCACAGTTAGCCTCCGTTCTGATGTGTAGTGTCAAACGTGAAGGCAGGTATGAAAGACGACCGTTCCAATAAGGGTTTTATAAAAAGTACGTTGCGAACGCTCAAGGGCGACGTAATGTCTTTGTTTAATTAACAGGAAACGACAGAGAGGAATTATACATCACCATTATGCCACCAGAGGTCACTTTCCTGATATTCAAATTTAAGTTTCCGCATATCTTTTTTTTAACAGTCATTTGAAGACAAACAATACCTAATATAAAAGGTAATTTTTATTGAGAAGTAATTAAATGGTTCGCCGTTATTAAAATTGGTTCGCAGCAAAAAATAGCCATTAAATCATTTGATCAGCATAAAAATATTTTGATTGCAATAAATAAAAATCGGGCTGCAACACTTGTTCTGCAAAAAATGCTACAAACTGTCAACAATTTAACCTATTTGAGCCCGCTTGTAATATCATGTGTTCGCTTAATTAACAGTCGAGCTGCGAAATGATTACTTGGTCAGCAAAATTTTACATACAAAACATGTCTATTAACAGTTTACTTCAGAGGTCCCAGGGCACTGTCAATTTATGTAACTTCCTTGTGTTTTCTTTTGCCGAACACAGAAGGAAATCGGCTGCAAAAGGTGTAGCGGGGGCGGGTTTTCACTTGTTTTCCCAGGGCACTATCAATAATTTTTGCTTACCAGCTGATTGCTTACCAATATCTGATTAAAAGTGGATCGCTCATAACAGCTTATAGTATATTTAATTTGCGTACCAAAATAATTTAGAGCACTCTAGTATGACATTAATTACTGACCGATTCAGAAATGTTTGCTGTCCATAAGTTGCTGACCAACTAGTCATTTTGGCTGACCGATTACATTTTTCTGTTCTAAAAAATAAGAATATTTTGCTAACCAGTTAAATGATACCCAATTTTTATTTGAGTCGATAAATAATACCGTTTAGGAGCAAGACTAGAATTTCAATTTGTGTTAGCAGTAAAATCAGTTTTTCAAATGGAAGCAAAAAAAAACATATCGAGGAGAAAAAGAACAACTATAAATATTTTGTTTTTAGTGTTCGATTTGAGGATTTGGAATGACAAACCACTGCGGTAACTGTCCGAATAATAAATTCTAGACGCATCGTTGCCCAAAGTTCAATATGAAACTGCTAATAATCTGTTAATAGCTGCCGTAAAGTTGAACTTTAAGCTGCGATAAAATAAACGAGGAAACTTTAACGTAAATTCCGTTTATTGACCAGGGCTAATTAGTATTATAGATTAATAAGAAATTTACAATCAACTAAGTACAAACAAGTACTGTTTTCAGGACAATCGGTGACATCATATTACATGTATTAATTTGAACAGAAACAAAAAGTTATAAAATTTCCACAATTTTTATGTAGAAAAAACCGTAACATGTTTCGGCACACGGTGCCTTCTTCTGACGGAATAAATATAAATGTGGTAAAATTTGATTTAAATATCTTAGTAGGTACAAGACGGAACGAACGATTTTATGGTATGGGGTTTACAATAATCTTAATAATTATACCCAACAGAAGGGTAATATTTATGCTAATGTTACAAATAGGTGTAAATTCCTAATCTTATTGTGTAGATTTATATAAATTCAGTAAAGGTGAATAATTAGTGTCTAATTGTTCATTCAATAATAAACCCGACCTTTTCTTTTTGTTAATCTCCATACTTTCCAAATAGTTTAATTTCTTTTATTTTTTCTCAGTATGTAAAATTTTAAAATCTTTGGAAAAATTGTGCTTCTCTGAATTTAAATGTAAGGCGTAATGTGAAAGATTATTGTTTTTTAGGAAGCTAGATTCGTGTTATTTGATTCTTGTTTTGAAAGATCTGCCTGTTTGTCCAATGTACATTTTAGGACACGAACCACAAATGTACATTGGACAAACAGGCAGATCTTTCAAAACAAGAATCAAAGAACACGAATCTAGTTTCCTAAAAAACAATAATCTTTCACATTACGCCTTACATTTAAATTCAGAGAAGCACAATTTTTCCAAAGATTTTAAAATTTTACATACCGAGCAAAAATCAAAGGAATTAAACTATTTGGAAAGTATGGAGATTAACAAAAAGAAAAGGTCGGGTTTATTATTGAATGAACAATTAGACACTAATTATTCACCTTTACTGAAGTTATATAAATCTACACAATAAGATTAGGAATTTACACCTATTTGTAACATTAGCATAAATATTACCCTTCTGTTGGGTATAATTATTAAGATTATTGTAAACCCCATACCATAAAATCGTTCGCTCCATCTTGTACCTACTAAGATATTTAAATCAAATTTTACCACATTTATATTTATTCCGTCAGAAGAAGGCACCGTGTGCCGAAACATGTTACGGTTTTTTCTAAATAAAAATTGTGGAAATTTTATAACTTTTTGTTTCTGTTCAAATTTATAATGGATTTCCATCAAGTATCGGCTAAATCAATCAATTTTACATGTATTATGATAAGGAAATATAAAATATATGTAATCGCCTATTATGATAAGGAATCAAAATATACAAATGGCTGGTGGACTGCTGACAGCTTCAAGTTAGCTGGGAAAGGATGGTGGGCCCACCCAAGACCCACTGACACTTGCGTGTCACGTCGGCAATGGCATTATGCCTAACATCCCTGACCAATAAACAACGAGAAATCGTAATCGACCAAGATAAGCGTCCGTAAAATTAATTAAGTAGGAACGTCTTCGGTTGCGATGACTTTTTCATTAATTACTAAGACTGGCGACATAACTGATAGTGTCGACCAGCAATCATACATGTTCAAAATTTAAAATGATTCAAATAGTTAGATTGGCTCTCAATAAATAATTCCTGGGTGGGGAATTCACCTCTGGATAGAATTCAAAAATAGGGACAAAATCAAATTTCCAAAAAATGGCCGTCTTCTTAATAATCAGATTAAATTAAATTCAAATAAAACTTAAGGGGGAACTTGGTTATACGGGGGTTATCAAAAAAGTCTTACGTGAAACGCGCAGATAAGGAACGTTTAGAGTTACCTATCATTTATTAAGCGCAAAACGGACGGACTCTATTATGGTATAATGTACGTACGTTCCGCTTGAAAAAAATTCCTTCGTGTCCTTTCTCAATTAGGCGACATTAACAGAGAACGACAAAGAAAAATTATAATAATTTTCGGAGCTCCCCGATTGTTCCTCTGGAAAATTATTTACAACCTACCTAAGAATGTGAATTGTATGTTCTCCAAAGACTGTGAACCAAAGCCGTAGCCACCTTGTTTTAAGATAATTGAATAGAACCGCCAAAACAATTGAATTCACCCGTGCGAGAAAATGCTGGACCTAAATATTTTTCGCTCAAACCCGGTAGGTCGGAAGTCCATCAAACTGCCGTCGATCCAGATGTTTAAATTCGATTTGTTCGACGGATATTGCCATTTGTTATCCTGATTACGGAGAATTTAATCAATGTTTGTGTACCCAAGCCGTTCTGTCGGCATATTGTGTATCGGATCGCAACGGGTCAGCAAAAGGGTCAGCGTTTTTAGCTAATGATTTCTTGCTGTTTCCGTGTACGTTGCTCGTACGCTGTTAACTATAACAACTTGTTTTTAACGGCAATAAAGCTGAATTAATTGAGTGCCTGTTTAACTTGCGATAAGCAGCCGTTATCAAAAAGGCTTCTACCATTAAGCCTGTATCTAAAGCGGTTATGATTTGGAAGCACTATCCATTTTATTTTATTAAAAGGCAGTCACTGGGGAACTGAAGACTTACTTTTTTTAATGAGAACGAATATCAATCCAAATATTAACATAGGTAGCCGCCCTTTCCGCCCTCGTAAAAGCATCATTCCACGATGATCCCTTAACAAGCAGAACTGTATCGTCAGCAAAGCAAACGGTTTAAATGCCGGGTATTGCTTATGTCAGTTAATATACAGGGTGTGTCAGGTCGCTTCGATAGCGTCTAAACTCTTAAAGATAGATAAAAACGTTCCATACAAAAGATAAATGGTTTACTAAGATGCATAACCTGAAAATATTTTGCAATCTACAGGGTGGCCCCAAAAAGTGGCACGGAATATTTTATAAATTTTCTAAATGAGACACTCGGTATCTTTTTCCGCATTTTGATTTAGCAGACCAAGAGCGTTACAACCGTATTTAATTTTTTTGAACTGAAATGCAGCGTTGTCAAGTAATTAATTTTTTCCTGAAATTTTAGTAGGTACGATATAAAAATCATAGCAACCCATATTGGTACAACCTGAACAAATGCGATTTATATTGTGGGTACCCTAAAGAGTTTTATATCGATTTATGTTAGTAATTTTTAATTCTTTTATACAAAGCGTTCGTTACATCTTGGGCAATTTAGGGATTTTAAATCTGCTTTAATTTAATTTTTTTAAATAGGACACCCTATATATTTTTAGACATATGGATTTATCTTGCGAATACCGTTATTTTTTGTTAAATATGTCCTATACCTAAATCTTATAATTTCTGAAATATTTTAAGATTTGTCTTAATTCAGGTAAAAAAAGTTCTGATTACAGAATTTAGATAGCCTTGGAACAAAAAATTAATAATTTTCTTTGACGTAGCTGTTATTATAAAGTTAGTTTTCTTAAGTTTGTGGTTCATTACTGCTTAAGACTTGAATTCCTTTAGTTAACTTTATCGAGATAATAGAAATATGAATTTTTCCAAAGAGGAACTGGTTAACATGATCTATGTTTTGGGCGCAATCGATAGAAATGCATTTCTGGCTTCCAGAGTATACGCAGAACAATATCCTCATAGAACTCATCCTGATCGAAAATCGTTTGAAAGGTTAAAAGAAAGATTTGATAGAACAGGGAGTGTTGATTACGAGAAACATGAAAGAGTTAAGCCAGCTACCAACGATGAAAATAAATTTATGGTTATGTTAAATTTAGTTAAAGATCCCCACAAAAGTACGAGACACCTTGGCCACGAATTTCCTTTCAGCGCATCATCAGCATCATGAATTATCAAGTGAAAAATTATATCCCTATCACATACAATTGTTACAAGAATTAGGAGAAGAAGCCTATGAAAGGAGAGTTATTTTTTGTCAGTGGGCACAGGATATGATACAACATCAAACTCAGATTTTCTGTTAGATTATGTTTAGTGACGAAGCTACGTTTCATAACAATGGATCAGTAAATCGGCATAATTTTCATTACTACGATACAAGCAATCCTTTTTTTACTAGGGAAGTTAAGAATCAACATAGATGGAGTGTTAATGTGTGGGCCGGCATAATAGGTAATCATGTTATTGGACCACATTTTTTTGGCGGAAACGTTACATGTCAGATTTACCTTGATTTTTTACAAAATTATTTACCCGGACTTTTAAATGTGTTGCCAGTACAGACACTTGGTTTCAACAAGATTCAGTATACTCGTAAGAATTTTTTTAAATGAATGATTTACTGATCTTTGAATAGGTAGAGGAGGACCAATATCGTGGCCGGCAAGATCTCTCGATCTGACCAAGCTTGATTTTTTCTTATTTGGATACGTAAAAGAGAAAGTGTACCAAACTGCTCCCACAACAAGAGAAAACATGCAAGCACGAATTAGGGAATTTTTTCACGCAATTACTCCGAATATGTTGAGAAATGTAGGCGAATCTTTTGAAAAAAGAGTTCAGGCTTGCATCTTAAATTTAGGAGGTCATATTGAACATAATTTATAATATTTTTATTATTATTCTTATTTGTTTCTTGTCAGCGAAATGCTGGCCAGGTCTTGTAAATATTGTTAAATTTGATTAATTAATTTAATTTCTTAGCTTTAGCTTATCCCAGCATCCTAGGTGCACTTCTTCACTGTTTTATCAGTTTCACAGTCAGCCCATTTGAAAATAAATGGCTTTGTTTTTGTTTCAAGGCTATCTTGACTAAATTCTGTAATCAGAACTTCCAATTTTTACCTGAATTAGGACAAATCTTAGAATATTTCAGAAATTATAAGATTTAGGTATAAGACCTATTTAACAAAAAATAACGGTATTCGCAAGATAAATCCATATGCCTAAAAATATATAGGGTGTCCTATTTAAAAAAAATAAATTAAAGCATATTTAAAATCCCTAAATTGTCCAAGATCTAACGAACGCTTTGTATAAGAGAACTAAAAATTACTAACATAAATCGATATAAAGCACTTTAGGGTACCCACAATGTAAATCGCATTTGTTCAGGTTGTACCAATGGGTTGCTATGATTTTTATATCGTACCATTAAAAAGTACTAAAATTTCAGAAAAAAATTAATTACTTGACAACGCTGCATTTCAGTTCAAAAAATTAAATACGTTTGTAACGCTCTTGGTCTGCTAAATCAAAATGTGCAAAAACATATGTAGTGTCTCGTTTAAAAAAATTATAAAAAATTCCGTGCCGCTTTTTGGGGCCACCCTGTAGATTGCAAAATATTTTCAGGTTATGCATCTTAGTAAACCATTTATCTTTTGTATGGAACGTTTTTATTTATCTTTAAGAGTTTAGGCGCTATCGAATCCAGACACCTTACTGATACCCTGTATATAGAGAATAAAATCGGGCCAAGTACTGTGCCCTGAGGAACACCACAGTTAAAGAACTATTTTACTAGACTAGCTGAATTAAATTTAAGTTTTCGAGCTCTATTATTCAAATATGACTTAAACAATTGAAGAATTTTTCCTCTTATCCCAATCAGTTCCAATTTGTGTAGTAGAATCTGGTGATCCACAGTATCAAATGCGTTGGAGGGGTCCCGAAAAATGGCTAGTGGCTTACAATTATTATCGTCGAAATAATTGATAATATAATCTGTAACCTCATGCAAGGTCATATAATAATAATAATGTTTATTCCCAACGAGCTATTGTAGTCCATTACAGGGAATATTATAACATAGAACATAAATATGTAATTAATCAATATAAAAATTCAAAATAAAAATTATTATAAATGGTTTTTTAAGTAATTTGTATGTTTTCCAGAAAAAATTTCTTTGCATTTTTTTAAACAATTTTAAATTAAAATTTTTTGTTAATACTTTAGGTAATGTATTATAAATATTTATTCCATCAAATAAAATAGATTTCATCCTTATTCTACTTTTAATTTGATTTTTTTTTTAAATGGTAAATATTTCTGGTATTATGATTGTGTATACCAGTTAATTTTACAAATTTTATACAAGATTTTTTATTTTTATTATTAATTGCATGAATTAGTATACTGATTTTTAATTTATATATACTATTCAGATCTAGATATCCTCTTGGTTTATATAAATTTGCTGTCGGTTCCAAAAAATTCAGTTTATGAATACATTTTATAATTTTGTTCTGTAGTCTTTTTAAAGGGTTTAATATTGTGGCATATGCAGATCCCCAAACTGATATTAAATATTGAAATTTTGAATAAACTAATGAATAATAAATATTTTTTAAATGTATTAAAGGTATATAATCTCTAATTTTAAATAATATTCCAATGAGTGGTGATACGCTTTTTCGAAGATTTTCAACATGTTTTCTCCAATTTAAATTTTCGTCTATATATAAGCCTAAAAACTTTACGGATTTTGCATACTTAATTTCGTTTCCATTAAAAATTATTGGTAAAATATTGTTCCCAATTGCACATTTAGAAATAAACGTGAAAGATGATTTTTCAAAGTTTAAAGAAAGTTTTTAGGATTGCAGCCATAAAAGTATAATTTTTAAATCATTAGTGATATCAGTTTGAATAGTGGAAAAGGCTCGCCAAAATATAAAATTGTAGTATCATCCGCAAACAATTTGATTTTACCTTTTAGATTTAACTTAGAAATGGAATTTATATATATAAGGAATAAAGTAGGTCCTAAAATTGATCCTTGAGGAACACCGCAAGTAATATTTTGTTGAGAACTTGAGCAATCGTCAATATAAACGTACTGTTTTCTGATATATAAATAATTTTTAAACCAATTGTAAATATTTCCTCTAATACCAATATTGAAAAGACTTTGTAATAAAATTTAGTGATTCACAGTATCAAATGCCTTTCGCAAGTCTAAAGATAATAAGCAACATTTTTTGTTATTGTCCAAACTTAATTGAATGTCAGTAACAATATCAATAGCAGATATTTCTGTATCCTTAGACTTACGAAATCCATATTGACCACTAAATAGCATGTTTTGATTTTCTAAAAAATTTGTTAATTTCTTATTCATTATTTTTTCCAAAATTTTAGATAAAACAGGTAAAACAGAAATTGGTCTATAATTATTAGGATCACTTTTTTGACCATTTTTAAAAATTGAAGATATCTTTGAAAATTTCATTTTTTCTGGAAAAATACTTGTAATAAATGATAATTTAATGAGAGCTTGCAAGATTGGAACGATTTCTTTTTTGACCATTTTAATAGTTTTTATCGATATGTCATCAAAACCGCTGGCCTTTCTTGGGTTAAGATTTGTAATAATGTCATCAATATCTTCTTTAAAAACTTCCTCTGGATCTAGAAATATTGAATTTTGACTGAAATTTTCTTCAAATCTTTTTACAAATGGAATCTTCCTTGATAAATTTTCTCCTACATCGATAAAATGTTTATTAATTTTTTCACATATCTGCCTCTTTTCCTTTACATAAAGGTATCAGTCCCGCAATACTCATCCTAAACTACAAGAATTCTATAAAAATGTAATTGATGAGAATGCCAAGATATAAAAATATTATGTGACTTGCCGTTGCCAAATTTATTGATCAATTTTCCCGACTTTTTCGCTCTGTATCAAATGATTCAGGCCAGCATGAAATGACACGACAAACGTATTTGCAACCGAGCGACAAATCATAATAAATTCCTGCCAAAAACGGGCGTATTGTTTCCTTATTACCAGGTCTGTTTAGCCATTAGTGGAGTTCATTCCCAGATTATGACCGTAATTCGCCATAATGCCCTTTTTTCACAGAGCGACCGGACGATTTTTAGCAGAATGGTCGTCATCCGGAACATTTGGCAAGCTGTCCGGTGGAGTTGAGGGGATGTTTAGTAGATGTCGATACAACATCAAACTTTAGTATAAGCGCACGATTACAGTATGTATCGTAAACACTATTTCTAACAATTTTTATCATTATTAATGTTTAAAATTTAAATTTAATTGCTTGGAGGTTAACTAAAATATGTGGTTTCATAGCCTAATAACTAGTGTTGGGAACGCTCAAACGAAAAACCGCTTGAGTACGATTATTGAAATAACCGACATCGCTCGATTATTAAAAAAAAATGCTCGAGTTATAAATTCAAGCGAAAATCGTCGCTTGTTACTTATTACCTTTCACTCGATACCCGAGCTTCGTTTTACCAGTGGCGTAACTAAGCCTAAATTTTTGAAGGGGAATTTTAAGTTATTAATCGCTCGAGCGATTCACTCGATTATTAAAATCGTTCGAGTGTCAAGAACTCGATTATTAAAATCATCACTTTTCATCGGTAAGTATGGTTATGTTTTAATATTTAACGGACTTCAGCATTGTTGCCATTCAGCCAACGAACATGTAGTTCTCTCTTCAACCCATTACTGATTTTCAATAACATTTCACATAATCACGGGTTCACTTTCCAAGAGTTTTATATATGGATTAGGGATCTGTAGTTTACAATATCTTTGATTTAAACCCACATTTGGTTATTGCTTGTTTTCACAAAAGTTAATTTTGTTATATTTTTCTTATTTTATTTTTATTCCAAGATTTTGTTTATTTCGAGATTTTATTTATGGTGAGAAAGAATAAATTTTGTCCTTAATTTGTGCTTTTTTAAATTTTTATGTCCTTTTGTGTGATTTCATGATTTTTTTAAGTAAAACTTTATGCTCTTTATGCACTTATTTAAAGATTTTTTATGATTGTTAATCCGACTCTACTAATAACACATACCAAAATTGAAAATAATAGCTAATGTACAGGGTGGCCAAATAAGAATTGACGCCGGCCATATCTCACGAACCGTTCATCACAATGCTTTGAAATAAAAAAAATTTATTACAAAAGCAGCCAAGAGAAATTTTTGGAAATTATTTTCAAGTTTCTAAATATACTTTGTTATATGACTTATTGCCTTTATTTTAACATGTGGAACCATCTTTCCAGGTATCTTGATGCATTACCCGAACATGAAAAAAATGTTTCCTCTCCTCTTACTTTTTATTTAACATTTATTCTTTTTGTCCCGATAAGCCTGAAAATAATAAAAGACACATTGTTGTTTCTACATTTTAACCTTTTTCTATCCTTTATTTTAACATTTTTCTATTCTTTATCCTTAAATGAAAAAAACAATCTTTGCACTGAGATCAATTTAGCAAGCTAGTCGGTCACGTGCAAAAAATCTATTAGTAAACAGAAAAGTGATGCCCCAAAAATAGGGTCTGTTAAAAAATAATAGATTAATTAAACTCCCGGACAAAATTAACGCAATATCATAAATTTGCCATATTTTTGATGCTATTTTTTTTCTGAATTTATGATCCGATTTGAATGATTTTTTTTGCATTGTAGGTTGGTTCCTTGACAATGTCATAGTTTTCGCTGTTTATGATAAAAATTTAATTTTCGATTTATACTGGATGTACTTAAAATACTATGTTTTTTTCCGAAAATTCGCATCACCCTGTGGAGTATATTAGCAACCGAAACATATTGCCGTTGACATTAAACGGTAGGTCAATCTTTCCCCACATTTTCTTTTTTTGGTTTACTTCATTATTTCTGTTATTAAAGGAGATACACCGTTTTATAGTGTAACATGTCTTTATAGACTTTAATATTCAAAGTAGACTATGGACTTTTTCTGACATTGCAAGCGATGTGTTTTAGGACCAAAAAAAATACGCCATACTGATTAAAACTGTTCGGAAACTGCTTAATTAAACGTTCGTTTTGTATGCCCAGTTACCCGACGAGTATTTTACTCTTGAAACTTCTTGAAAACATTTAACAATGAATGTGTTGAATATTAAAGTCTATAAAAACATGTTACGCTATAAAACGGTGTATCTCATTAATAATAACAGGGATAATGAAGTAAACCAAAAAAGAAAATGTTTGGGAAAGATGGACCTACCGTTTAATGTCAGCTGCAATATTCTTCGATTGCTAATATAGGTACTCCACAGGGCGATACGAATTTTCGGAAAAAACATAGCATTTTTAGTAAACCCAGTATAAATCGAAAATTAAATTAATAAATACGCCATACTGATTAAAACTGTTCGGAAACTGCTTAATTAAACGTTCGTTTTGTATGCCCAGTTACCCGACGAGTATTTTACTCTTGAAACTTCTTGAAAACATTTAACAATGAATGTGTTGAATATTAAAGTCTATAAAAACATGTTACGCTATAAAACGGTGTATCTCATTAATAATAACAGGGATAATGAAGTAAACCAAAAAAGAAAATGTTTGGGAAAGATGGACCTACCGTTTAATGTCAGCAGCAAAATATTCTTCGATTGCTAATATAGGTACTCCACAGGGCGATACGAATTTTCGGAAAAAACATAGCATTTTTAGTAAACCCAGTATAAATCGAAAATTAAATTTTTATTAAAAACAGCGAAAACTATGACATTGTCAAGGAACCAACCTACAATGCAAAAAAAATCATTCAAATCGGATCATAAATTCAGAAAAAAAATAATATCAAAAATATGGCAAATTTTTGATGTTGCGTTAATTTTGTCCAGGAGTTTGTTTCTTTTGCCCTCTTACTAAATTTGTTAACTATCGAAGCTGGAATTACAAATTTAGCGGCAAAATTAACAATTTAGCGGGGTCGGCGAGCGTCATCAGCTGCTTTCCAAAAAAAAACAACTGCCGAGTAGGGTGATTAGTATCGATTTACTCTGGATATAGTAGGAAGAACTGACTGACAGGAAGTGTCCAGGTTTAATACAAGTTATATCGAGGGGAAGAGATCAATGATGTGTTGAAGAAGAAATTCCATTTAGTCATGATGCAAGTAACAGTAGGTAAGATATCCGTTCTCCGTTCTGGGGGATTTTTAAATTGCTTATGGAGATTTACATTGCTGTTAGCGTTTTTAATTCTATTTTAAAGGTATTAAAAGGTTTTACGCATTTGATAGTAGGTGAAATGAAACAATAACATCATGATATTTAGATATATTAATTTTATAAAATCATAACCCAGATTACAGCTAAAATACTACTAAAATACGAAAAAATTCCGGCTTTTTGAAACATCCGCCGCGCCATTGGAACCGGTCGACCATAGCCGAAGCTGCTCGGCGACCCGTTGAAAATATACGGGAAGTGGTCGAGCTGGGAAACCATAACTGTCCTAAAGTGCATCTATCCTACTACTCGGGCGTCACTTCGTGTTGAACCGGGAATCTTCGTTTCTGGAATTGCCCTACCCACCCTTACGACGCGGAGGGAGCGAAAGTCGACAAACAAGGATGGAATATGCATACTTTCTTTGTTGTGTCGTGTGTATTTCGTTATGGAAAAATTATTTGATATAGTGTGTAAGTTTCGGGCTCGAGCATGATTCGAAATTTGTTCATTGGAATAGACATGTTGGCCAATGAGATCGTGTAGGACAGATGAATATTAGGATAGAAATAATAAATATTGGTAATAGTCTAATTTATTTATATGAAGAGCAGCTGTCGGCCGATTTGCGCTCAAATTTTGTTTTATCAAATTAAAATACAATAGGAAATCGTCTCCAAAAGGTGTATCGGGGCGGGTTTGCACTTGTTTCCCCGTGACATCTATAAATATTATTTCACATTAATTTTCTTCTTATATACGAATAAAATTTCGATAATAAAATAACTACAACTAATGGCGTAGTAAGGTAGGGTGCAGGAAATCCCAAAAATATGACAGTTCTAATATGAAAATAAATATGACATAACCATTCAATCGATCGATGCTAAGACATTTTAAGTCTATATCCAAAAATTATTTACTGCGCGTCATTAAAAATGCATGTAAACAGGGAGAAAAGGCGTTCCCCACGGATTAGGTCATACGAGCTTAACCGAACATCACCCGAATACGATCGAGTTGTAGGAAATATGAACATTAGGATAGTTGAACAGTAGGACAGATGAAGCCATTTCGTCGAGCTGCTCGTTGCCGTTTGCGTCAGTGACGTCTTCGCGAGAGTAGTTAGCCACGCCTCCCTGCGTGGAATCATACCTTTTTTTGTTATTGTACCATGCATTTAGTTACAAGCTGAAGATACCCAACAAGGAGAAAAGTAGTGTTAGGAAATAAATCGTTATTTTCAGATTCGAGCTTAAAATTACAATGCAAGCAACTTTTCTAAATAAAGTTTCTTAAAATCCAATCAATTAATGCCATTTTTCGACATTTCAATCAATTAATGCCATTTTTCGATATTTTGTGGAAAGAATGTCAAATTTGACAGTTAACAAAAGCCGCATGGTCCCATTAAGATCCGGTTGCATAAACACTTTGAACTGTAGTTCAGTCTTGAACTCTAGTTCAAAGTAAAAAAGTTGTTGTACAAATGGTATTCTACACTAATCTAAGTTCAAATTTAATCAGGAGTTCACATGAACGTCCACTTTTGGCGGTTCAGAAGTTGAACCAGCCCGGTGAGACTGCTTATGGGGGGGATTGAAACACGTAAGAAAGCCATGGAAGTGCTCGGAAGCCTACTCTGCTCCATACGCTCACAAGTAAACTACGTTATTCTTTATATATTAGTATGCATTAAGTGACAATATCAGACTTACGTAGTTATATCTGGAAGCCATAAAGTGGGCGTGTTTAATAAAGGCGATTTGATCTTGGCCATATTTGTCTCACTTTACCGAATCGGGAAAGGTTGATGCAGACAGAAACAGACATAAAATGCGAACAAGCTGAGTTGTTAAATTATTGTATAACCTAATTTCCTTCGTCTGGACTGGAATATAATCAAGCAACATATGAATGATATGTAAAGGGAATGAAAATGGCGAAAGCGAAGCGTCCTTAAATTCTAAAATAATTTTTAATTTTCTTATCTTTCCACGAGAAACGTCGTTTCCTTTTTAGTGCAAGTGAGTAATTTGTAATTGAAATATTCATTTAGTCATCTTTACTGAGAGTAAACATCAATAATAATTTCTTTTCATAAATCATATGGGGCCCAAAAATATGCTCGGACTTGAATGCTCGGACTTCAAGCCTGAAATATTTGCTAGGACCTAGAGCCCAGTTGAAGATGGTAAAATATTTTATGTAAATTATGATTTACTTCCTATTTTTTAATAAAACTACTTACAAGCTTATTTCTGAAGCTTAATTTTTCATTTGTAGTTACGTTACTAGTTCAATAAATGATAGAGTGTGTAAGGATTATTTTAAAGTGATATTTATAACTTAAAACATGTCAGAATCCTAATATTTGATTTTCACCCATTAATAAATCAAATAAAAGGGTTTTGAATGTTTTTTGTTGGTTAAATATCACTTTAAAATATTGACAGTAATAAAAATTTGAACAAAAGTGACATTTGAAAAGCACGTGCTTTTGTCAGCTGATGCCAGACGTAATGAATGCCGGGTTTGTTCGTTTGTTCATACCTGCTTCGATTTTTTAATACGGCTGTTTGTCTTTTTCCTGTTTATAAGTATTCGTTGGCCGACCGTGGGAATACGCTTGATCTTGTTGATAACCCAATACAAACGCTGCAATCCGCCTAGTTTTGCAGGTGGCACTAGTGAAGTAAACGTCAACAAGTCAAATTTCGTCGCGTCGCATGTAATAAAATCTAATAATCTGATCTGTCTTTACAAAAAACTTATTAGTTCTCTTCCACTATGTGTGATTCAGTGTTGCCGTGAAAATCTACGTCCCGTGCATAAAGTGTTCTTATGAAAAAGAATAAACAACTTATTATGTATGTGCCTGGATGTCTAGCTCTTTAGTTATAAGATAAATACAAGTAAGTAATTAATTTTTATAATTTATATCCAATTTCAGTTTTACATTAAGCTTGGCAACATTGCCATTGGGTCTGGGTGAAATGTTGTACAGTAGCGCGGACTGACCTGTGAGTAAGAGTGTTTGTTACCCCACTTTATATCGCAGACAGCATGAAGTATCACGCCTCAACAAAGACCTAGAAGAAATTCTGGCTTGGGGTGACAGTAACCAAGTCGAATTTAACGCTAAAAAACCCAGGCAGTAGTTTTCTCTAAAAAGCTTAACATTGCAGAACCGGATATAGTCATGGACGGACACGCAATCCCACTGGCTTCATCTATTAATTGGCTCGACGTCAATCTGGGAGGAAATATGTCTTGGCATAACCACGTTGTAGCAATCGCCAATATAGCTTCTCAGAAGCTTGCTGTACTCTTCCTAGAAAGTTGTACACACCTCAACAACTTTTGACACTACAAAGCCCAGATTCGACCATCATTAGAGTACTGCTTTCATGTCTGAAGTTCTGCACCCAAACATACTCTTCGGCTAATGAATTCCATCGAAAGGAGGGCCATTCGTCTGATTGGAGACCACGAACTGACGAAGCACCTCGACAGCCTAGAACATCGAAGACAGTTTGGGGATTTGACTCTCTTTAACAGATATTTTCATGGAAAGTGCTCAGCTGACCTTGCCCTCTTAAATGCGCCCAGAGCGGCGAATATCAGAAATACACGACGAACCACTGCTGCCCATCCATATGTGGTTAACTTTAGTACTCCTCGAACTTCATTATTTAAGAATTCTTTCATCTGGAGGACTTCATCCTTATAGAACGACCTTCCCGAGTTCCCAAACGAATATAACCTCCAATGATTCAAAACCAACGTGAATCGCTTTTTGCGCACACGCACCACTCCCAGAGTGCCCTAAAGAATTTTTCCTATAGTGCTTGTGTTTGATCATAAAAAAAAACTTTTAAAACGGTCGATTTAAAAAAAATAAAATATGTAGCGCTTCTCTAGGACACCCAAGGAGTCACCCATTTAAATATAATACGTCATTTCCAACACCCTGTAGTTTCAACTTTCATAGTGACCCTGTACATTGTTTGATCTACCATTGTTTGCGGTCGTGACAAAAATAATTATATTTCGTGATCAAATAAAAAATCAATCAGAAACAAAACCTTAACAGTTAAACGAAAATAAAACTAATGTCGAAAACATAATACCGAGGTAGTTACCGAAAATTGGAAGTATTTTAGCTGAAATGGAGTGTAGAAAGCGTATAGCAAAAGCAGATACCGAGGCCGAAATCCCCCCACAAAGAGGTTTGGGGAGATTTGATTTATATGGGTGATAAACCGCCTCGGGTTGCTTATTTTTTACCTATAAAAGAAAGTTTTATGGCGGTTTTCATAATAACATTATCGCTTTACGAGGCGTCTTATTAAAAAAGCGTTGTAAAGAGGTGATATTGAACTGTATGTCTCGTAATTGGTTGCTCAGGATAAATTTGCACGCGATTGTGTTTTATTATCGGTGGTTTGTGTTTTAATTAAATGAAATGACGCGACAATAAGAAACATCGTTCGTGTCGCGTTGACATAGCGTTCTTTTAATAAATGTTCAAAAAATATTGGTAAAAAGGGCGCCTGTTGCTCTTATGATTGCTTAATGTGTTTCTTTAATATCGGCTGCAGTATTGTGTCCAATTTTACACTGAAACCTCTCATAACGGACACCTCTAATAAGCGGACATCTCTATTAAGAGGACATTTTTTCATAGTCCGGAACTAGGTATATGAAATTCCATGAAAATCAACCTCTCTCGGGCGGACTCTCCTTTGGGCGGAAGCGGACACGCTTTTTTTTATAGAAGGAGTGCGAAATCCCTCCTTTAAACGGACAAACAAATTTAAAAGTATTTGGGAGACGAATAAGTACGGTGCAAAAACTCTCTGAAGACTGGCAACCAATCGCGTATGCGCGTATGCGAAAGGACTTCGCCGAATGAAAGTATGTGTGATTCCCCGACAGCAGTCCGCCGTTTATTTGTGAGTTGTAATGTTAAAATCGTAAACAATGGCAGAAAAATGTCGCGTTTTGAGTCTGAAAGAGAAAATTGATGTGGAAGTTTTTAATTTGATAACAATGATTTGGGCGAGGTCATTAACATTGATAGCAATGTGCTATTAGAAGATGATAGTGACCCCATTCCTACCTATTATGTATCCCAAACTAAAACCACATCACTATCTGACGACTCTGATGAAGAAGTTGAATGCAGTATTTAAACAAATGTCACCAATTATCAACAAGCCATTAGTATGGTAAAGCAATTATAAGAGTATGCAAAGAATAGAGGTGACTCTACAGCAATGGAATTTCCCATTTGCGGACACCTCTATTAGCCGGTACCGCTGGTGTCCGCCTAAGAGAGGTTTAACTGTACTTTATAAACTCCATTTTTGAACCAGCCAGAGAGCTCCACCTATTATTTGTTACGAGAAGTCAAATCCCAGGCATCTCATTTTTTGAAATAACTATTGGAGTTATAAATAAATTATTTTCACTTCGTTGTAAAATGTACAATATAATTTAGTAATAAATTATTTGAAATTACTATATTTATTAGAAATTCTAACTATAGTTTTTTAGAAATTAGGTGTCTCTACAATATTATTTTGGTACGTAATGAAATTTGTAATTAATACAATATTTTATAGGAAACCGTACAATAGACCCAGCCCTTCCTGAGATTACCCCAACGAACTCTGAGGAAATCAAAACCCTAATCAAATACTCAAGACCCAAAAAAGCCCCGGGCCTACATACAATCAGTAATCTAGCTCTAAAAAGCCTCCTCGACAGCGTGATTGTTAACATCGTCAAAATCATCAACTTCATATTCGCTAACGAAGTCTACCCTGATACTTGGAAAACAGCCGCTGTCATTTTCATTCTCAAACAAAACCAAAATCTCTCGTTTTCTCAAAACTGGAGACCAATAAGTCTAATCTCATCCCTTGCAAAAATATCGGAGAAACTCTTTCTCACCAGACTATGGGATGTAGTCAATGATCTCAACATTGTCCAAAATGAGCAATTCGGCTTCAGAGCAAGCCACTCAACAGAACACCAACTTGCCAGACTTGTTGATGGGGTCACAGAATGTTATCAGCGCAATAAATCCACGGGGATGGTTGCGCTGGACATCGAAAACGCCTTTGACTTTGGCTTACAAACTTCATTACGTCTTCCACGTCAACATATATTATACAAAGTTCCTTATTTCTTACCTTAAGGACAGAAAATTCAAAACGCGCGTAAACGGCGTATACTCCTCCACCAGGAATATATTATCCAAGTCCCTCAAGGTTCCCCTCTCACCCCACCCCTGTATACTGTGTTTGTGGCGGATACGCCAAAAGTGCCTTTCGTTGACCATTTCGCCTTCGCAGACGACTTGCACAGACAAAAACCTCCTACACATAAGAAGGTCTCTTCAGCATCAACTTGACGCTCTGGCCAAATATTACCAGAAATGGAAAATAAAGGTCAACGTCGTCAAAACACAAGCCATGCTAATATCAGGCAGACAGAGACCTGTCATTCAAAATGTAATACTTGAGGACAGGCCAATCCCTTGGTCTGACACCATCAAGTATTTTGGCATCACCATCGACAAAAAGTTGACGTGGAAGAGACATATCCAAGACAAAATCACGCAAGCAAACAGCGCATTCGGCGCGATGTATCCCCTCCTAGGTCGAAAAAGCAAACTGTCCCTCAAAAACAAGGTTATGCTTTACAAACAGGTCATCCGCCCCAAAATGCTATATGGAAATAGAGCATGATGTCAAGCGGCAAAGTCCTCCAAACACCGTCTTCAAGTAGTCCAAGCGGCCATCCAACGCGACCTTGAGGTGCAGCCCATATACGAATTCCTTCGTGCCAGACACACTGAGTTTCTGAGAAAACGGCGGTTCCACCCAAATCCCCTAATCCGTGACAACTTCCCTAAAAACCCCAACCCTGATCTCGACAGGAAACGTCATAGGAGCCTCAATGCTCTTCCAACATAACTGCAGCCTCGAAAATTCCCAATCAAAATCCCACATCAAATCCCCAAAACATACACTAAACCTCTAGTTATCAGAAAGTCAGAAATTACTTTCTAATGACCTCAACACTCAGTCATAAGCGTGTAAGGATGCCTAACGGCATCCACACAATACCACGATGAGTTTAGTCGGTAGGCGTCATTCACTCGTAATGATATTAGCCAGCCCGACACTAATTTGCACTCTGCATCGTGTCTGTCAAGAGATTCTCATCGTAGTCAAAAAAAAAAAAACCGTACAATAAAATCAGTCATAATAATAGTAATTTTACTGTAGTGTTTGTTCCATGCCCATGCATTCGTTGTAAAATTTATAAGATATTTTAATAATACTAGTAATTACTTGATTCTACCAAATTTCTTAGGAATCCTAACATATTTTTTTTGTAAATTGGGTTTACAATATTATTTTGATACGGATTACTAATAAAAAATGTAATTAATACAATTATAGGAAATTTTACAATAAAATCTTTACTATAATGATTGTACTCTTTCCATGTACAAAAAACAATTAATGCGTAATATGCTGTTTTTTCTATAAAAGTACCTGATGAATAGCTTCTTATACTTCTTAGGCAACACCTTGTATAGTCGTATAAAAAGAATATTTTTCCCTGATAGCCTCTTTCTTATCTTGAGATTTTTCGTTTAAAATTCTTGCGAGCAACATCGCCTGCTAAGGAATTTGATAGTTTAATTACATCACTTTCATCGTCTTTTTCTCCCGATTTATCGACTCCGTAATTGTTCATGGAATATTAAAGACGAATTTACTAGAATTTTCGACGGTTATTGAATTAATCTTATTAGCTTTTCCAAGACATTTCTGAATTTCGGCTGCCAAGATTCCTGCCATCTGATTTTAATTGAAAATTGCCAGCGGAATCGAAAGTAAAGGGTTGATGACATATAGATTTCTTTTTTTATCATTTATTAGATGTATAGGTGAAAACTCTGATGTTCTACGACATCGTTTCTCAACCGTTTTAGTATCGTGACAACCTGCACAGCCAAAGAATAAAATAAATAAGGTAGGAAATCTTCAGAATAGCTCACTATACAGGAAGCCTCCCATTGTCGCTACTATCCAAAGATATTACAAACTACAGATAGAAAATGTACATTTCTAGCCTACCCAACGAATACAAACAGTCTTTCCCACCTCTTTCGGTCATTATTGCAGCATAGCCAGATTGACATATTTATCGCAAAAGTATTTTGCAAAATCCCAATTAAATATTTGTTAATTTGACAATTACAACTGGTTTAAGGTGGATCCGCAATTGCTCTTAAAATAAATTTATTTCCCAATAATTGAACTATAAACTGTGAAAAAGCGAGGAGAGATTCTGTAAAAAAATATTATTATACTTAAAAGTGTCAAACGAATCTTGAACTAATCCAACTGCACTGTGGCAACATCTATTTATTTTTTATTACTGCGCTACGATCCAAGAGCCAAAATATGAATGAATACTAATCTCTTAAACATGACAACGTTGGCGCTTTGATCTAACGGATTGTTTACATATTTTGGTTGATTTGTGTTTTTTTTGTGATTATTGATGAAAAACCGTCTTTATTTTAAACAATCATGATGCATTCATGCGTAGTTTGTAAAAGAGCGAATCAATTAAATACGGATATATCTTTTCATCGGTAAGTATGGTTATGTTTTAATACACATAGATTTAAAAGTTTTGCATCACTCTGATTCTCGAATAAGTAATTACGTCATCGCGAAAATAGACTAAATAATAGTTCATTGATAAGTTTAAAATAAAAATCAATTAGTTTTAAAATTTTGTATTTTACCACATTTTAAACCTTCAAAAAAAAAAACTTAAAAAAAGTAAAATTTATTTATATTGTATAATTTGTGAAATTTATAAAAATATAGATTCTAATAAAGTGCGGTTCCTCCTCTGGCCTCAATGCAAGCTTGAAGACGACGCCGCATGCTGTGCGTAAGGTTAGCAATCCGTTCTTGTGGAATATCCTGCTATTCCTCGGTAGCAGCGACGACAAGCTTCCGGGAGAGTTCTAGGGGGATTTCTTCTAACGCGAACTGTCCTAGAGAGCATGTCCCAAGCATGTTCTATCGGGTTCATGTCAGGGGACAAAGCAGGCCACTCCAAGCGATTGATTCCCTCACTTTCTAGGTATTCATCCAGAGCTCTAGTACGATGGGGCCGGGCATTGTCGTCCATAAACACAAAATGGTTACCAACAGCTCCTCTCTACGTCCTAACATAAGGATGTAGAATATCCCTAATGTACCTGTAGCCAGTCATTGTGCAACGTGGACTAACTCAGTACGCCCGTCAGACATAATACCTGCCCAAAACATGGCGCTGCCTCACGCGAATGGAGGTAAGGGGCGAGCATGGGCAAGTTGAGCGGCTCTTGTTGGTTCTCTCCAATCACGAATCCGGCGACTATCGTTTACCAGACAAATCCTGGTCTCGTCGGAAAATAGGACAGGATTCCAATATTCTTCGGGTAAGCGAACATGCGTTTCAGCCCACTGCAGTCGACGAACTTGGTGGTCATATTGTAGTTGGAGAACTCTTACTGGCCGCCGACATCTTAAACCGGATTCAAGAATGCGTCTTCTTAGTGTAGAGACGGATACGCGAACTACAATTGCATGCTTAACATCTCTCTGAAGTTGTGGGACTAGCATAGTACGATTTCTCCGAATTGTTAACGTAATATAGTTGTTCTGCTGTTCGTTAGTAATACGCCTACTACCACTTCGGCTCGCATAGAATTGGTCTCTCGATAGGGATTACATATGCGAGATACATCACTTTGAAAAAGCCTTATTCTTTCAGCAACAAATCTTTGGGAATGATCTTCCCCTACTAAAGCTACTATTCTTGCACGATCAATTTCAGATATTACTCGGCGATTCATTTTTACACACTGAACCAACAAATTTAACTGGCCAGCGCCAACAAAATACAACACTGAAAATGTTATCTTAAACAAATGTCTTGATAATTTTTTTTTGCTACAAAAAATGGCATCGTTTTCACTGATAAACATAAATAAACATTTAGAAAAATAATTCATTCATGAAATTAACAGGCCAAAATCAGAGTGATGCAAAACTTTTGAATCTATGTGTATTTAACCATCTGATATAACCAGACTTCAACATTGTTGCCATTCAGCCAACAAACATGTAGTTATCTCTTCCACCCATTACTGATTTTCAATAATATTTCACACAATCACAGCTTCACTTTCCAACAGTTTTATAAATGGATTATGGGATCTGTAGTTTACAATACCTGTGGTACTATCGCTAACTCCGCTATGAGCCAGGCGGCCTAGAGGGCGGGTCTCCGTTAAGCATAAAAAGTCTATAAATAATGAATACCTATTTAAGAAATATTTTTCTCTCTCTCGAAAGAAAATAATAGACTTTTGACTAAAACCCACTGTTATCATAATTATTTCTGTTAACAAACGTAAGAAATATAAGAATCATTAATAAAATAAGTTCATTAAATTGCAGAACGACGCCGACACCGACGCCGACGCCTCGCCTGTGGCATCGTAAACGCCGTGTTAATTAATGCTTATGGAGCCTGTTTACGGCCACCAACTTTACCAATATCACAGTATTGACGGAAGATATCTGTTCGGTCTTAGTAACCGATTATACAGTGTGTACATAAAGTAAGGAACAAATTCATTATCTAGGAATCTAAAAATATTTCGGAAAAATCCTCGGACACGTGTATAATAATTTTTAATGGCGCATTTTTTTCCCATACAAACTTAATATACAAGGTGGCTCATGTAGTAGATATGACATTATCGACGATTTTTTTAAATGGGAACCCCTATATTTTAGTTCAGATCTGTAATCTCCAAGAACAGCTGATTTCAAAAACATAACATACTTAGGGCCTAAAATTCATAGTTTCGTTACTACAGGGTAAAACAAATAATTTTATTTAAGATATTTTTAATTTAAAAAAATTTAAAAAAATTAAATAAGCTATTTAATTAAGTGTTGAAATTGTCCTCCTTCTGCTGCCTGACAGTACTCCAAGCGATCTGTTGTTGGACTTTTCTTATGGTTTCTTCTGAAATGTTCCTGCATTCTGTTGTTATTCGATTTTTTAAATCTTCAATATTGGCAGGTCTGACTTTATAATCAGGTAAAATTTGGTGATGGCGGAAGGGATTGAGCCAAATGTCACGAAATCTTTTATTGGGGGAAGGGGGGTTGAAAAATCGCTAAAAACGCCTCACGTAATTAATTGATGCCTCCCAAGCCAAAAAAAATATCTTAAATAAAATTATTTGTTTTACCCTGTAGTAACGAAACTATGAATTTTAGGCCCTAAGTGTGTTATATTTTTGAAATCAGCTGTTCTTGGAGATTACAGATCTGAACTAAAATATAGGGGTTCCCATTTAAAAAAATCGTCGATAATGTCATATCTACTACATGAGCCACCTTGTATATTAAGTTTGTATGGGAAAAAATGCGCCATTAAAAATTATTATACACGTGTCCGAGGATTTTTCCGAAATATTTTTAGATTCCTAGGTAATGAATTTGTTCCTTACTTTATGTACACATTGTATATTAAAGCTGACTATTATTTCAATCATGTAGGTATTTTACACAGACAAATTCATTCATGTAATAAAATGTCGATTTAGCCAAGAGACTGGAAACAGTTTTAACGAGTGAGATTTAGTTAAACAACGGTCTTTACTTTTTTCCTTTAAAAAACCGCTGTTTATACAAAACTCAAAGTAAATATTGAGTTTAATCAGGCTTCCATTTTTAACATACTCTATCGAGCATGGATTAAATCTTTTTACCTACGAATCTGCAACCACAATAGCCCGAAAAGCACAAGATAATTTGTGTGTGGGAAGGCCGATACGTGAGCGCGCATTTTAAACAAGTATTAATTTAAAAGATAACATCTGGAAATACAGTTTCAGGAACACACACACGATTTTTCCTCTTCGGTGGTGTGTATTTTGATAACATCCATGTTTAATTTTGGCCATTGTTAGAAGGATTAACCCAATTAACCGGGATTTAGCAGAAACAATGCGCCCTTATCAATTATCGTTGTATAGGTGCATGAGATGGAGAGTACTGTAAATTGCATAAACTGCGTAAATGTTTTTCACTTTTGGTTTATTTATGAATTGTGGGGTATACAACGTGTCCAAGATAAGGAGGGCCAATACAGGGATCTCGGAAACCGTAAGAGATACGAAGTAGGTTGAATGGAGGTAAAGTTGCGCATTTACGTGCCTAATAATATGCCGTCTAGAAAGTTTTAAAATTCCGAGTAGTTCCGGAGATATCCGGAAAACCCCGAAATTCTGAAAAATCGTTTTATTGTTTTCCTGGGTTTTTTTGAGATCAAAATCTAAAGTAAATTGCACTTTTACATTGCAACTTTTTCCGCTCTACCTAACAGCGTTAATTGTTTTGTAATCCGACGAGTCTTCTTCGAAGGGCCATTCTCAACTTTCTTTTTTTAAATACGGTCCTGTTTTCCTAATATTGGAATTTGAGCGCTTTTTTTCCTCTGAATGCAACGATGTGTGATACATTGTGATTTAATGACGTTTCGAGGATTTTTAACATCATCAGGAGATTTTGGACTACGGTCCTATATTTCTCCTAATTTTATAAATAGTATCTCATAACTAAGCTCTAAATTTTTACTTATGTTGGGCTTGTTACATACTTGTTGACAAATTAATAATATGTCGGTCGTATAACCATAAGTTGTATAATGACTCTGAAACAATGTGAATCATAGGTTGGCAAATTGTTGCAATACAAGTTTAGATTTTACGGATGAGGTGATGGAGGAGATTTTTTAATCTTCTATTAATTTAGTGGCGCTTTATATTAAGTCCAGTAAAAATAAAAAGTTCACTTATCTGACTAAAATTATTAATATATCGAATGTTATGGAAATTACTTATTATAAATATGAAAATAAATTGAAGAAAAATATCCATAAATGGCGCATTGAATTAATAATCGAGATAAGTCACCATATATCAAACCAGAAAAAATACGTGGGAAGCACGTATACACGGTATATGGTGGCCAGAGATGGAGGTTAATTTAAGCGCAATTTATTGTTATTTCTCTTCTATTTGCTTTCATCTCAGGATTCGCAGGTTTAAATATAATTAGTAATTTCCATAACACCCTGTATAGGTTTCGGCTATTTCTAATATTTTTGTCTTAGATCGTTATAAAAACTATATTTTTTTTAAGCAAATGAATGCAAAAATTTGGTCCTTTTTAACAAGCTAAAAGAAGTAACTTAGCGCTATAAAGTGCCATAATCTTTCACCTCTGTCTGATTGCTTATAATGTCAAGTTGCCATGAAAACAGCATCCGCGTCGTTCGTTGCCTGGGCGCTGAATTGTCATTGTTACCTTACAAATATCAATAATATTTGAAAATATTAAAAACGGAAAGAAATAATTCCGTTGAAAACTCATTTCAAAGCGCAACACAAAATTTATTGCCTTAAAAATTGAAAGAAGCTTAAAATGGAATATAATACATTTATTAAATTGCATTGTATTTTCAAAAAAGGTAAAACATTTTGAAATCTTCGGTGATTACACGCTAAAATTAACATTAATTCTGAGTAATCTTGTCAGTATAAGCAAATACAGTGAAACCTCTCATAACGGACACCTCTGATAAGCGGACATCTCAATTAAGCGGAATTGTTTTTTATAGTCCGGAATTAGGTATATGAAATTCCATGAAAATCAACCTCTCTTGGGCGGACTCTCCTTTGGGCGGACGCGGAGAGGTTGTTTTCATACAAAGAGTGCGAAAACCCTCTTTAAACGGATAAAAAAAATTTTAAAGTATTTGAGAGACGATAAGTACGCTACAAAAACTCTCTGAAGACAGACCGGCAACCAATAGCGTATGCGTGGCAGTGCGAAAGGACCTCGCCGAGTGAAAGTATGTCTGATTCCCCGATAGCAGTCCGCCGTTTATTAAGGTTAAAATCGTAAACAATGGCACAAAAATGTCGCGTTTTGAGTCTGAAAGAGAATATTGATGTTGTGGAAGTTTGTAATTTGAACAATGATTTGGACATTGATAGCAATGTGCTATTAGAAGATGATAGTGACCCCATTCCTACCTATTATGTAGTCCAAACTGAAACCACATCACTATCTGACGACGAAGAAGTTGAATGCAGTAATCAAACAAATGTCACCAATTATCAACAAGCCATTAGGATGGTAAAGGAATTATAAGAGTATGTAAAGAATAGAGGTGACTCTACAGCAATGGAATTGTTATCAGACTTGGAATTACATTTTCTAGATTGCAAGTTTAAAACGCAAACACATCAAACTACGTTATAAGATTTTTTTAGTAGTACATCCTAACTAAAACTTGTGTCTTTTTGTTATGTTATGTTTATTTGTACATACATATACATAGTATTAATTTTGCATTTACATATTACCTAATAATAAATTTCCCATGGGCGGACACCTCCATTAGGCGGACACATTTAGACGGTCCCGTAGGTGTTCGCCTAAGGGAGGCTCCACTGTATTCCAAACTTATTGCATTTTTAAGTGACAGTGAGTTAGTTATTCACCAATACATATTTTTTTAATTTCGATAAAGAAAACTGTAAGAATATTGTATAAAATTTATATATAAAGTACTTTATGCATTTGTTACATAAACAACTATTACCGTCATAGGCAGAAAGTTATAATCGTGTGTGTGTCTACAACATGGGCTATGAAAATTTAATTAAAACATTCCCGGAAAATTAAAAGCTGCAAAAACGTGGAAGGATTAGCTTTATAATCGCTATTTTCGTAAATACTTCTTTTTTTCTCCTCCGCTTTGCCCCGAGATGAGTCGGAACGTGTCTCTCCTGCGAATTCTTTTCTACCTATTTGAAAGCGTCATAAATTGCAAGGGGGGGGGTATAAAAAGAACTCGCTTTCACGTAAATAATAAAAGATTTTTTCGGAGGAAATTAGGATTTTTTAAAAGATAAATAACTGTTAATTTAATTAAAGTGATGCGGCTATTTTAAATTATATGAAACCTAAACCTGTCAATTTTTCGTGCATCATAGTTAACGTCGAGCGATTTATATGCCATCAACAAGAAAAGAAGAAAATTAAATAATTGCATAACAAAAGACAGAATTGTTTTTATTCTGTTCGAATCATACAAAGTTTTAAACAGTAATCAATGATGCCATCCATGTCTGGACTAAATCTACCGCCTGCGTTTGAAACCGAAAGTTATAATATTAATTATATTGAATGCATTTCTCATGTGTACCTATTAAGTAAAAATATTGTACTAAATATGTGTATTTTTTAAATTTTCTACTCGTAAAGTTATTTATAGTTTTCCAACTTTCAGGGAAATCACCGTGGCAACGCTATACGCGCCGATGCTACCGATTATAGTACGTTTGTATAACCCTAAAATTTAGGTCTTTCATTCGTTTTTGTCGGGCGCGCTGTTGTTTGTGTTCATACTCTACTGCGATTGTGATCTATTGTATTTTTTAATTAATTTTTAGTGTTCTTTCGAACTAGAAATATTTAGAACTATTCATCAGCTATCTACAATCGTTCTTCAGTGCGTGGTGTGTAAGAAATGCGACTATTCTAACCTCGGATTAATATTTCGTCGGTCAGTGAGGTTAATGAGGTTATGTTTTTCTATGTTGGTGTAGCTAATTCTATATTTTAAGTAAATATTGCCACAATATAGATTTTTTCCTTCATATTATTTGAATTTCTGTAAAAAATACCTACAGCGATTACCTATTATGACTAATGCTAGATCGAAATAATCTAAATGCGTACCTTATTACAGCGTGGCCATTTTTTAAAACTGTAGAACTGTGCATGGTTGTAAATGAATGGTGTTTTATGAATGGAATGTGTTTATGAACAAAACTAACAATGCTTGTTTTTTTTACATGTGCCCCGAAAGTGTGAATCTTTTCTAGCATGTTCTCTTCACCGAAAGTGGCGCTTTTCAGACCTCTCTGAGAGAGCGGGCGGGAAAGTATCGAAGCGGGCGGGAAAGATTTTTCCCGCCCCCAATAGCTTTTTTAACTGATAAATAAATAAAACCAGATATGTCGGTGCCGGATTTGAACCCGCGACTCTCAGATCGCCATGTCATGTAGACAGGAAAACTGTCTGAAGAATTTCTTTAATTATTTGGAATCAAGTCTCGGAGCACTTGTAAAAAAAAGTACGGTACATATTTCGGGCCGTCGGAGGATTTTACAGACTCCTGCAGTGCTCCGCATCTCGTCCGTAAAAGCCTCTTTTCGATTGCCTCTGAAAAACCATGTGATGGTTTTGTTTTATCCATGGAGGTAGATTTAGGTATACCTAGTTTATATTTTATTCTCTGATCTAATTACAACAGAAATAAAAATATAAAGATTCACGTCTTTCAAATTGTAAATAATTAACTACGAGTACTTACGTGGACTGCTGACAGCTTCCAGTTAGCGGGGAAAGGATGGTGGGCCCACACAAGACGACAGACACGTGCGTGTCAAGTCGGCAATGGCATTAATTGCCTGGCATCCCTGACAAAACGCTAAATTATGATGAATTTTTCATTGAATATCAAGACTGGCGACATTACTGATAGTGTCGACCAGCACTCACACATATATTCAAAATTTGATGATTAAGAAAGCTAGATTGGCTCTAAATAAATAATTCTTGGGCGGGGAATTCACCTCTGGATAGAATTCCAAAATGGGGACAAAATTAAATTTTCAAAAAATAGCCGTCTACTTAATAATCTTATTAAACTAAATTCAAATAAAACTTAAGGGGAAACACGGGGTTATCAAAAACCGTCTTACGTGAAACGCGCAGATAAGGAGAACGTTTAGAGTTACCTATCATTTATTAAGCGCAAAACGGACGGACGTTTCGGGCTACGTACTCCACTCATATCATGGTACATATCAATGTACGTACTTGAAAAAATTCCTCCGTGTCTTTTTCTCAATTAGGCGACACAATCGGTGCAGTTTGGTCATTCATATTAAAGCAGCGCACTAAAGTACAAACAAACTCTTTCGAAAGAAATTAAAATCACAAAAGCATATAGACTTGCTTAACCCGTTAAAATACCCTTCATTAGCGAACATAGCGACGATAATGAGTACTGACATCATGTGCTGTTAGCAACCCGAAATCGCCCGACTGTGCTACAATATAGGTAAAGTGGGTGGCCGCTTAACTGGCCGCAGGCGCCACCCCAAACCTTAATAAAAGGGGACCAGGGGTATCACGGGCATCCTTTTTCCCTCGCAAGAAGGAATATTATAGCGAAAAAAATAATTATCGATATTAAAGCTGTATTTTTTCGATACAAAACGTGCTCAATAATTATTACGGATGATTTTAAAACAATTTCATATAAAATTCAGTAGCAAATAATGTTCACTGTAGATATACAGGGTGTAGCAAATTCGTCCTTCACCATTGGAATTTCGGGAATGAGAAGAGATGCGAAATAGGGGCAAAGTTGCATAATGATGGAGCCCAATAATATGCCGAAAAAAATCCAAAATAAATACAGGGGTTTTCAAAATATTTGGAAAAATCTAAAATTTTGTTCCTCGGGTTTTATTTTTTTCTGACTTTGTTCGAAGAGATGTTCAAAAATAAATTTCACTTTCTCATTACTACTTTTTACTCTCCATAAGATGGCATCATAAGATCTTTAATGCGACGTTTTGTCTTTGGTCACCATCACCAACAAATTTTTTTTAAATAGGGGCTGTGTTATTTTTTTGTAGTTTTTAAAAAAATCGATATCTCAAAATAATATATGAACACTCCAACATACAACTCATTATACAAATTTAACGACAATGAATTTTTTTTCTTTTTAAAATAAACCTAATGACATATTTTATTAAAAAAAAAATTAACATGGTTTTTGTTTTAATCATTTACATTAAATATTACATAGGCATTATTGTAGGCAGTCACTGATATGTTAAAGCATTAAATATTGTGACCAAATCGTTGATATCTTCTTTGTCTTGACATTTTCACTGAAATAAGCTAGTAGCGCCGACTCAGAACCAGGATTTTGAACTTTGTTTCCCGTACGCCATTCTTTGCAACAGTTATATGCCTTGTCATATCTCGGGCGGCTTTTAGTTGGCAGAAGATCTTCTTCTACTATTTTTGCTGTTTCTCGAATTTCTGGTGGAGTAGCAGCAAAATCAAATTGTTCATCTGATAGCATTTTTCTGTTGTTAAAATAATATATTGTTTAGTGACATGGAAACCATATTTAAAAAATTATATTTGCCATCTTGATACGTATTATTACCTACGTTATTTTACCACCTGCGGTTATTGGAAATTTCTGTCTAAATTTTCAATGGAAAAGTCAAAATGACATTTATCTTTTATTAATAATTTTAATTCAAACTAATAAGAAGTGGATGTTAGATGTGGTTGTAAATAAAATAGTATACAAACCTCGGTGAAAAGTTTCATGTATTTTATTCATACCTACAAATAAAATTCAACTCTTTAAAATAGTTATTGAGTTTTACAGTTTCGAATTAAATCGAATTGTTTGAAACAAAAGGAACGTACTAGGGGTATTTTACTGAAGATGATTAATTTAAGGAACAAAACGTCGGAAAACCAGTAAGGGTTGTATACCGCTGAACGTAGATTTAGTTCCTGTTTCATAATTTTCGTAAAAAAAATTAAGTTGATGATGATGAATCAAAAACGAAACGTCGCGTTAAAGATCTGATTATGCCATCTTATGGAGAATTTGAAAAGTAACAATGAGAAAGTGAAATTTATTTTTGCCATCTCTACGAACAAAGTGAGGAGAAAATAAAAACCCAAAAGCAAAATTTTTAAAATTATTTTTCAAAAATTTTGAAATTTATTTTTGATTTTCTTGCGGCATAGTATTGGGCCTATAATTACCACATATATATAACCATTATATTGCTAATACCATCTGAAATTATGTCCCCGCTATGGACATCGAACGGGTAATAGTGAGTTTGCGAAGTTCGGAAATTTCCTTGTGAAAATAAACATTCCACAGGACCGGATTTCAACTTTTTTAATGCAAATTTCACTGGTTAGTTCGATTTAAGACGGCGTTCCATGCATACGATTTCTGACGATATGATGTCCGACGGTGCACTGATTGGTGGAAACTTTTGGTGCAAAATTCCGTCCGAATATTTGTAACAATCGACACGATGAGCTTTATTTTAACTTTCATCCGACGTCGTATGTTTCTTAACCTCACTTTCTTCTAAAGAATGAATGACTATATTGACTATTTTGGGAATTATCAGCTACTAATGCAACAAATTAAAAATACATTAATTTTAAGGTTAATTAGTGACCACATATATATTATATTGTATACGAGTGACACTCCCTTCTTTTTTTACAAGCTTTTTAGTGAAATTCGGTTCCGAAGATGGGATAATGTGATAAGTAAAATATTTTCGTTTATATTATGTACCTACATACCTGAAATACTCTATACCTGGTATTAATTCACAACTTTTGCAAAAAAGCACCATGCACTTGTGTCCTTTCATCTTAAACAAAACAAGTTTCTAACCTAACAAACAGCGAATCGAATCACCACAAATTAAAAACTCCTTTACAAAAATTGTTGTTAGATAATGAAAGTTTATAACCACTAATATACCGACAACAATGTGGATGAACCACTTTTTATTCTGTAATTTGAAAAGGCATCAAGAACCAAAGATGGCGATGAATAACAAAAACAAATAATGTCGAGCCGGCTCTGACGAGATCGATAAAATTTCCACCCTACTGCGCAAACTCAGTGGTGCCAAGCGATAGCCCATAGCGGGGACACTTTTTGTAATTTGGAACGTTCGTATTGGCGATATAATGGTTATATATATATGTGATAATTACGCAATGTAACCGACTTCGTATCTCTTACCGTTTCCGAAATCCCAATGGTGAAGGACGAATTTGTTACACCCTGTATAGTTCCAGTTAAAATAAATTGACAAGGCCCCCAGATATAAACAACAACATCGGCAACCGCTTTGTTCTTTAACATGACCACACAATCGCGTTTCGTTAAAACATGGTCGCACGTGCCGTCGGCCATGTTCGAATCGAGCCTGCAACGTGTGTGGAAAATCTAGTATATTTGAATTTATAGTAGCGAAATAAATAGAACTAGCGATGTTCGATTGGTATTTACAAAAAATTATTGCAAAATAGGTAGGTAATTAAATAATGGCTCGTTTCTGTAACGCACTTTGTACAGATAGAAACATACACAGCAATAAAAACAATAAAGGAAAATTCATGTAATGTTACAATACACATATAATATACAAGGGGAGACAAAACGACAAAATTCGATTCTTAAAACACCATTTATTTATAGTCATGCAGAGTTCTACAGTTTAAATAAGTTAGAAGAAGATCGTTTTAAAAAATGGCAACGCTGTAATAAGGTACACGTCTAGATAATTTCGATCTAACATTAGTCATAAATAGGTAATCGTTGTAGGTATTTTTTACAGGAATTCTGATAATACAGGGTGTTCCTTAATGACGTGATAATATTTCAGGGTGTGATTCCTTAGGTCATTTTACAAATAACAGTTCATATGAACATATGTCCGCAACGGCTTAAATTTTGTGCTACAGGGTGTTGAATTTTTATTTTTTTAAATGGTTATTTTTTAATATCTCCGAAAATACTTTAGATATTATTTTCAATTTTGGTGTGTGTTAATAGGATATAGAACCACAAATTTTAGTTCGAAAAGTTATTCAATTGTTCCACCAGTGGCGTCCCTACAAACATGTCCTCTGATATTAAAAAAAAAGATGGTACGAGACTGACATTTTTCCACATGGATTTTTCTGATTAGTCTGGTCAATTCTACATGAGAACGGTCTCTTGAGTTTTTCTCGTCAGACCGTACCGTTGTTGATTAAAACTACTAAATTCACATTGAAACTCATTATTATTAACATTTGATAAAATAATTAATGAAAAATTTTGTTTTATAAAAATTGATGGAGTGGGCAATGCGAAGACGGGCGGAAACATCCCTTTTAAGTGAAGGTGACCATTTCCAACAATTTTTATGAAACAAAATTTATCATTAATTATTTTATCAATGTTAATAATAATGAGTTTCAATATGAAATTAGTGGTTTTAATCAAGAATGGTGCGTCTAACGAGAAAAACTCAAGAGACCGTTTTCATGCAGAATTGACCAGACTAATCAGAAAAAATATCCATATGGAAAAATGTCAGTGGCGTACCATCTTTTTTGTGAAAAATATTAGAGGACATGTTTGCAGGGACGCCACTGGTGGAACAATTGAATAACTTTTCTAACTAAAATTTGTTCTATATGCTATTAACACATGCCAAAATTTAAAATAATATCTAAAGTACTTTCGGAGATATTAAAAAATAACCATTTGAAAAATAATACACCCTGTAGCAAAAAATTTAAGCCGTTGCGGACATATGTTCATATGAACTTTTCTTTATAAAGTGACCTAAGGAATCACGCCCTGAAATATTGGCACGTCATTAAGGAAGAAATAATTCAAAATTTTGCAATATTACTTATAATATAGAATTAGCTACACCACTGCTTTACCTAAAAAAAAAAACATAACCTCATTATTCTCGCTTATCGACGAAATATTAATCCGGGGTTAGGATAGTCGAATTTCTTACACACCACGCACTGATGAACTGAGAACTTAGGGGACTCAGTGTAAATAAAATGAAGTTTTCTCGAAAACCGTTAGGCTTAGCGACATGAATGAAGAGTTAATAATTTTTAGTCAATAGTTAAAGGTATGTAAAAACCGTTGTCCAAAGTTCTTATCATACAGGGCGTTAAAAAAAGGGGGCCATAAGTGTCACATCTAGTCAGTCCCTGCAGCTGTGAGTAATTCACAACACTTTCTTCGATAGTAATTTCCTAGGGTCCTACCTGGTATACATTATATTAAAAAATAATTTAAATATACCTGGTGGTTCAATAATTATGTGATTGATTCCATTGGAGCCTATATAGGTCATTTTCGTTTATATAAACAAAACTAAAAAAGCCGATTTATAGAACAAAATTAGAAAAATTTTATGACCATTTTGCATTTTTATTTTGAAAATCAAAATATGTTTTTCGGCCATGTTAATGATATATCCTTAATTCATGAATCAATACTTAATTTGTATAATTTCTTTTAGTGGAAAATTACCATTGCAAATATTATCCTCTTAATTTGCAGAGCCCCATACAATTGCGTTCGTCCATCTACGCTATAAATTTAAATTTAGTAGATTCTCTACACACGTTGTCCCCACATTCAAACATGGCCGGTGGCACCACGTACAGTGTTGTATTTCAATAAAACACGATTCCGCGGTCATGTTAGAAAATAAAGTTATGGCCGCTGATATCTGGGAGCGCTATTAATTTACTCTAGCGCACCGCCGTTGATAAGGGAGGAGTACTGGGGGACAGTACCCCTTCCCCCTCCCAAAAGCGACAAGTTAAAATAAAAGAAATAAAGGTGTGTCTAAGCCACAAATATCGAGAGAAGTTATCTGAATTCGCACCTTTCATCATCATAGGTTTAGTTCTTTTTGCTTAATGTCCAAATAAGGTGAAACCCCTGGAAGCCATTTCTCCCGTGAAAAGGAAAAACTTAGTAGAGTGCCTTGCTAGGTTGTTGCTTAGCACCGATTTTATAAAAGCTGTCCACCAGCCCGGTGAGACTGCTTATGGGGGGGATCGAAACACGTAAGAAGGCCTTGGAAGTGATGCTAAGCCTACTCTGCTCCATACGCTCACAAGCAACCTACTTTTATTTATCTGTTTCACTCTATCATTTAAGCGTCAATATCAGACTTACGTAGAGTTAACATGGAAAGCCCAAAAGTGAGGCAAAGTGAGGCAATGCAGGCGACTTGATCCTGGTCATATTTGTCTCACTTTACTGAATTAGGGAATGTTGCTGCAGACAGAGACAGGCATAGAATGCGAACAGCACGAATTGTTAAACAAGCTAACTTCCTTCGTCTGGCGGGCATGGAAATCAAGCAACATCTGATATGATTTAAAATGGTGGAGAAGACGCATCTTTAAATTTTAAAATAATTTTTAATATTCTAATCTTTTACGAAAAACGTCGTTTCCTTTTTAGTGCAAGTGAGGAATTTGTAATTGAAATATTCATTTAGTCATCTTTACTGAGAGTAAGCATCGATAATAATTTCTTTCCATAAATCATATGGGGCCCAAAAAATATGCTCGGACTTGAAGCCTGAAATATTTGTTAGGACCTAGAGAGCCCAGTTGAAGATGGTAAAATATTTTATATAAATTATGATTTACTTATTTTTTAATAAAACTACTACTATTTCTGAAGTTTAATTTTTCATTTGTAGTTACGTTACTAGTTACAAAATTTTTTTAAGAGTGTGTAAGGATTATTTTAAAGTGATATTTACAGCTTAAAACATGTCAGAATACTAATATTTGATTTTCACTACTTAGGCCGGTATTAGACTATCAAATATATTTGACAAAGATATTTTATAAAATAAATTTTATAAAATATTTGAAGTGTAATATCAGTTCTTTCATAAAATATTTATTTTATAAAAGATATTTTATAAAAGATAACAACAGACGATTATCTTTGATAAAAGATTTTATAGTTGATTGGTAACGGTAGTAACCTCATTTTCTGACAATAAGGCATAAATTTGACATTGACTGCGACTGGTATTGGTATATAATACCATGGCGGAAAATAAGTTTGTCTGGTGCATTTCAACAACAAAATTGCTAATTTCGGAGTATGAATGGTTCCAAATATTGTACAACCATCAACACCCGGATGACAAAAACCGAAATAAAAGACTGGATATATTTTTTTATTTATTTTAATTTTTTGCCTTGCAAGTTTCTGGGATTATGCCTGAAAGGGTACATTGAGGTATGCGACTGCTGTACTGTAAACTAGCATAACTCTCTCCTGTTGCCATAAACCGAAGGGTAACTATAAGGCATTCCTCAACGCTGATACAATTCCTTAAATGTGTATTCTGTCGGGCTATCAATGGTGATATCTTTAAAACAATAAAGTTAAATGTTTCCTCGTCCATTCTTAAATAGTTTTTATAACTCCTAATACCTTCAACTCGTAACTCCCGAAGGAGATTGTGGTGGACACCCCTTAAATTACGTCTTGCTACCCAGGGCCTTACCCAAAGGCGCCTGACTCTTTTTTTTGTTTTTTAATACTAAACACATTGTAATCACGGCAGCACTTAACGCTAGACAAGCTAATGCACGTCTATCGTTCATTTTTAATTGTAAAAACGTGACAAGTTCCTTCAAATATTGTCAAAGTTCTTTGACAGTGTAATACTAGTAAAAACTTTTATAAAAGAAATATTATCAAAGAAATGCTACAAAATATTTTATAAAAGATCTTTGTCAAATATATTTGATAGTCTAATACCGGCCTAATATCAGTTCTTTCATAAAATATTTATTTTATAAAAGATATTTTATAAAAGATAACAACAGACGATTATCTTTGATAAAAGATTTTATAGTTGATTGGTAACGGTAGTAACCTCATTTTCTGACAATAAGGCATAAATTTGACATTGACTGCGACTGGTATTGGTATATAATACCATGGCGGAAAATACGTTTGTCTGGTGCATTTCAACAACAAAATTGCTAATTTCGGAGTATGAAAGGTTCGAAATATTGTACAACCATCAACACCCGGATTACAAACACCGAAATAAAAGACTGGATATATTTATTTATTTATTTTCATTTTTGCCTTGCAAGTTTCTGGGATTATGCCTGAAAGGATACATTGAGGTATGCGACTGCTGTACTGTAAACTAGCATAACTCTCTCCTGTTGCCATAAACCGAAGGGTAACCATAAGGCGTTCCTCAACGCTGATACAGTTCCTTAAATGTGTATTCTGTCGGGATATCAATGGTGATATCTTTAAAACAATAAAGTTAAATGTTTCGTCGTCCATTCTTAAATAGTTTTTATAACTCCTAATACCTTCAACTCGTAACTCCTGAAGGAGATTGTGGTGGATACCCCTTAAATTACGTCTTGTCACCCAGGGCCTTACCCAAAGGCGCCTGGCTCTTTTTTTTTTCTTTTTTAATACTAAACACATTGTAATCACGGCAGCACTTAGCGCTAGACAAGCTAATGCACGTCTATCGTTCATTTTTAATTGTAAAAACGGAACAAGTCCCTTCAAAAATTGTCAAAGTTCTTTGACAGTGTAATACTAGTAAAAACTTTTATAAAAGAAATATTATCAAAGAAATGCTACAAAATATTTTATAAAAGATCTTTGTCAAATATATTTGATAGTCTAATACCGGCCGTAAGTCAAATAAAAGGGGTTTGAATGTTTTTTGTTGGTTAAATGTCACTTTAAAATATTGACAGTAATAAAAATTTGTACAAAAGTGACATTTGAAAAGCACGTGCGTTTGTCAGCTGATTCCAGACGTAATGGATACCTGGTTTGTTCGTTTGTTCATACTTGCTTCGATGTGTTAACACGGCTGTTTGTCTTCTTCCTGTTTATAAGTATTCGTTGCTGTCCACTCTCTCTATCGACTGGTATAAACAGTTTTTTAAAAATCGAATATTTAAACGATTTATTGTAAATGGAAAAATCTAGTCAAATGCAAATTTTAATATAATATTAACTTATTTTGTGTTTCCCGAGAAACCATCAAAAATCAGTTACTAGGATTTATTTGGTGTATTTGGTGGATGTCGGCGGCAAGAACTTGTAAATATGTCAGTCACAGATGTAGAACATAGAAAATCAGTCTTTGTTGTAACGGTGCCAGAAACCAAAACTGACAAAAAACAAGTTTTCATCATTATTGATGAAGACGAAATGAATAGTGTGAAACTTATAAGAGATTATAATATGTCTTTGCTGCCACATGGCTCCTCAGACAAAAACTATTTTGAAGCTACAGACAAGGACCTGTTCGAAAAAACACATTTGGGAAAATTCCCTGTATTATTGCAAAATATTTGGGTTTGAACAATCCCGAAAAGTACACTGGTCATTGTTTATGTCGGACTTCGGCCATTCTTTTAGCAGAAGCTGGAGCAAGTATGACTACGCTGAAGCGCCATGGTTGATGGAAGAGTACCACAGTTGCTGAAGGATTTTTAGAGAATAGCATATCCTTAAAAAATAAGGTTTCAAGGATGTTGGCAAACGTACCATCTGGATCTCGCATTTCCTTACAGGAACTAGAGACCCAGACAATGAATCATGGGTCAACCTTTGCTGCAGGAAATTTAGCTATCAGCGGAACCTTCCAGAATTGCTAGTTCTATGTATACAGGGTGCCCCCAGTAAAGTAGCCTATTAGAAGTACCTCTAGAACTAAATGAGATTTTATTTTGAAAATTATAAGAAATGATTTTCTACGTTTATAAAATATTTTCGATAGTGCGGATCATACCGAAAGTTATAGCAACTTCGGAATTTTAAATGAATTACCCTATATATCATATTTTTTTTGGAATCTAGGTAAAAATCTAGAACCATTTTCTGTATAATATCATATACCTATCTTTAAGAGTTTTTGAATTATAAATAATTTTGTGATTTTTTAACGCCGTATCGGGACCTGAAAAGAAAATCGTATCTTTTTAGCTGTTATCGCTAGAAAGCTGAAATTTTGACAATAGTTTCACAAGACCATCGAAATTCTATAATTTTAAACAGTATTTAATTAGTTTTATACAGGGCGTCTCCATAACAATATTTCTGAGGCAGATGAATTATTGCAAAAATCTTCTCTTTTTTTTTAAATTGATATGTTTTGCTAATGGAGGATCGAATTTTCTATCTAATCATATTAAGTGTTCCTATACCTATCTTCAGTATTTTCGGAGTTATAGCGAAATTTCAAAATTATCTTATAGAAATATATTTTTTGGTAATTGGCTGAGGATTCATAGAAACAAAATAATGAAAAATCCATGTGACGTTATGTTTGTGTTGTTTAAAAAAAAAATGGTTAACCAATAAGGGATTTATTAATAAATAAATAAACAAAATGAAAATTACGCAACAACACCAATTAAAAAACTAAATTGTTTAAAATTCTTGGCTCTTAAACATTCATAAATTGTGGTTATACATGTTCATTTGTCACCGTTTTCATTTCTTTCCCTTCTAGAGACCCCAAAGCTGTTCGTACTCGATTTTCTCAATCTTCTCTTGTTGTGACGGATGTCTTGTATACTATTTCTTTAATCCTACCCCATAGATATAAATCTAGGGGAGTAAGATCCGGAGACCTTGGGGCCATTTCCATGGACCGCCTCGGCCAATCAACTTTTTTGGAGTCATAGGATTAGGATGCAGTTCATTAAATTTTCTGCAAATTTTAGATAAAACTCTACCACACTCCCTATGAATATAAAATAAACTTAAAATATCTAAGCTCAAATAATGTGAATTAGCCATTTTTATTACAACAACACAGACATAACGTCACATGGATTTTTCATTATTTTCTTTCTATGAATTCATTCCACAGTAAATTACCAAAAAATATATTTTTATAAGATAATTTTTAAATTTCGCTATAACTCCAAAAATACTGAAGATAGGTATAGGAACACTTACTATCATTGGATAGAAAATTCGATCCTCCATTAGTAAAACGTTTCAAATACAGGATGTCCCATTTAAAATAAAGATTTTTGCAATAATGTATAAAATTAATTAAATACTGTTCAAAATTATAAAATTGCGATGGTCTTGTGAAACTATTGTCAAATTTTCAGGTTTCTAGCTGTAACCGCTAAAAAGATACAATTTTCTTTTCAGGTCCCGATACGGCGTTAAAAAATCACAAAATTATTTATAATTCAAAAACTTTTAAAGATAGGTATATGATATTATACAGAAAACTATTCTAGATTTTTACCTAGATTCCAAAAAAATATAATATATAGGGTAATTCATTTAAAATTCCGGGTTTGTTGTGTTGCTACCACTTTCGGTATGATCCGGCAACAGAGCACCATCAAAAATATTTTATAAACGTAGAAAACCATCTCTTATAGCCACAGCCAAATTTTCAAAATAAAATCTCATTTAGTTCTCGAGATACTTCTAATAGGCCACTTTACTTGGGGCACCCTGTATACAACCAAATAATAGATAAACGTAAATTTATATTTTGTTAATAAATAATAAGTTAATCGAAATCTGTTTTTTGCGTCTTAATGCCAGCGCGGGTCATAATAGGTTTGTTCCAACACCCTATTTTTGTATCGTTCTAGAACCGTCACGAAACTGTTGGAATCGAGGCGTTAATTTTGCACTGTTTGTTGCCGATGCACAAGGGAGGCAAGGTTGGTACGTTTTTGTGACCATTCTGTGTAAAAATCTCAGCTGATCGCCTGTCTGATTCTAGGAAAGAAGTTTAGTAATTAGTTAATTATCATAACATTCATAAATCACAACCCTACTTTTGTTGTTTTGATTTCTTCGTCTAAGCTTGAGTATTATCTTTTTTCGTTCCGTTTTGTTGTATTTAATTATCATGAAAGAGAATAACGGTTAATGTTAAGAATATCTTGTAGGTTTGGGAACCGGATTATACAAATTTAATAAGAATAAATTAAATAATCAAAATATTAAGCAACAACTCCTACAAAACAAGGCTAAAAGAACTGAATGAATGCCAGTAATACAAAAACAACGGTTAAAATTCTTAGGGCGCAAGTCAGTACAAGCGGTTCCTGGTCTTGGCCAAGTATCGTTTTTACCGTTCAGGAACTGGTTTGCGAACGATCACAATTTGGTTGGAACACCAAAGGGATCGCCGGCTACACCGTTTTGTGTCGGTTGGAACGCCTTTCGACTACTACGCATGTGCGTGACCGTACATTGTACGATTTTTAGGGTGGTTGGAACGAACCTAATGTGTACTTTATGCCCGCACGGGATACTAAGGTATAAAAACACAATAACACAATTTGTGTGACATAAAAATAAATACAAATTTTGTTCAATATTTTCTTTAATAATAATACCCGGACTTAGGAAAATCACCGGGTATTATTAACTTTATCGCCCGCTAATATTTCCCATGATATTATAGTGATATTTACAACAACCCTTTCTAAGGTATTATGAGTAAATAATTGATAGATAAAAAATAAAACAAACCGGTATTCCGGTATTTGTAATCCAAATGTACATGTAATTACATTTTTAACACTTGGATACGTGCTGATGTGTGGGGCTTAAATTAAAATTGTTTTACTTTTTCCAATTAGCCTCACAACAGTATTTGCTGTGCCGGATTTTTTAACATATTTTCCATGTGAAAACGCAAAAAATATGCCTTTGGAGAATCATACATTCCCGCAATGTGTAAATGCGTTTGCGGCAAACTCTGACAACTTGAATTGTTATATAGACTAGGATAAAATATTTTTAGTTTTTGTTTATATACAGGGCGACCCATTAATTAATTTATTAATTAATTAATGTGGGGAAGCTTATTTTCTTAGTTGAACGAGATATAGAAATATGTTATATTTATTGTTGAATAATCTGTCGTTTTCAGAATAAGTATACGGGGCCAGGTAAAAAAGTTATCAGACCTAACCTCATTTTTTTAAATGGAACACCCTGTATATTTTAATCTAAAAATATACTATTTTAAATTCTCCTTTCAAATATATAACACACGATGGATGATATTGGTTTCCTAGGCGATTTATTTAAACTTTATTACTTTGAAACGAAATAAAAGATTCAGATTAAGGTAAAAAATAACGGGAATCATCGCAAATGTTCGGAACATGTCTTTAAATGGTTACCGTCTTTACGGATAGCGAGCAAACTATACATTTTGTGTCGTTTCTTCGTCTTTTCCACTTCAAATATAAACTGATATCATATCAAATTTTTCAAAATGTTGATAGGTCATTTTCGCAAATGAATATGTAAAAATGAAATTGACGTTAAATGTTAATAGTCAACATAGTTGTTTCTAGGATATTAGCTTTTGTTTCATGGTCTACTGTGGTTTAAAGTAATAAAGTTTAATAAATCGCCTAGGAAACCAATATCATTCGTGGTGTGTTATATATTTAAAGGGAGAATTTAAAATAGTATCATTTTAGATTAATATATATAGGGTGTTCCATTTTAAAAAATGTCCGATAACTTTTTTACCTGACCCCGTACACTGATTCTAAAAACGGCAAATTATTCAGCAACCAATATAAAGAAACTTCTGTATACAACATTTTTCTCTATCTCTTTTAACTATGAAAATATAGGGTAATTTTGAAATTGACAATTTTTTGATTTTCCTTCGCATCTCTTAAGCTAGTAAAAATTTTCAAATTTTGATTCTACCATTTTAAGTTAGACCCACATAACCTTAAATTTACGAAACATCAAAAGGTTTGAAGTCTAGAGAGAGTATCGATATCGACGACTATCGATATTGTTTGTTTAAAAGTATTTCTGGAAATAATCTTATCAAATATAACTCTAACGTCGTTCTAATTATCGATAAAATTTTCCTTTGCAACACTAAAAATTTTGTTTTTTGGAAATTTTACTCAAGGACCGTTTGGGCATGTTTATTCATAATTAAAGATTTCTCAGGTCAAATTTCAAAAACACTTCAGTCAACATGAAAAATTTTATCGATAAAGAAACGAGCTCTAGTTATATTACCTTCAATTAAATAACTTATCTAAACAAAATTTATTCGAAATGGTGATGACTGATTGGTATATTTCACAATGAGGGAAATACTTATTATTATGAGTTTCCTGTTATTAACCCAAAGCGCGATACATACATTTAATTTAAATTTAAATTTGACAATGTAAAAAGGATAAGAAACACAAATCTACGGACTAATTGATTAGTCATCAGTTTATTCTCTGCTTGAAATGAACGGAATGTAATGCAATACTTCCAATGATGGATCGATCTTAAATTTCCATTAATGGACATCAGAGATAGACCAAAAATCATATCTACCTAATTCTGAGATACGTTCGCAAATATACAGAAAACTTTCGTGTTGTTGTCTAGTTGTACTATCTAGCTACAATTAATATTTTGGTTACTTCCACTTGAGACTATTCGCTGTTGCTATGGTTTGCACATATCTGAAATCGAATAGCATCAAATGTTTCCTCTTCGTATGTTTTTACATTCCTACATAAAAAAATGAAATGGAACCTGGAGAATGGCTGGAAATTAATAGATTTCTCTCTCTTCCCGCAAGAAATCGAGAGATAAATATAACTGGAATTTTCAAACTTGTTTTTTTTTCAATTTGTTGTATCTCATATAGATTAGGCCATTTTGTTTATTGAACCTTGGTACGTGACTCTGTGCATGGTTGTCTAGCTTTCTTAAGGACCGCTCTCTGCAAGTGGCCATTGACGGATTTCTCTCGGACACCTTCACCATCAATGCCGGTGTTCCTCAAGGGTCCATATTGTCTCCTACTCTCTTCTTACGCTACATTAACGATCTTCCAGTGAAAACAAAAAATCCGATATTTAGTTTTGCTGACGATAGCACACTTATCTCATCTTTCTCTTTGAATGCATAAACATCGGCTGCCGATGCACATCTTCGTACACAGCATGAAGTATAACGCCTCAACAAAGACCTGGAAGAAATTTTGGCTTGGAGTGACACTAACCAAGTCGAATTTAATGATAAAAACCCCAGTCAGCAGTTTTCTCTAAAAAGGTTAACATTACAGAACCTGATATAGTCATGGACGGACATGCAATCCCACTGGCTTCATCTATTAATTGGGAGGAAATATGACTTGGCATAACCACGTTGTGGCAATCGCCAAGATAACTTCTCAGAAACTTGATGTAAGCTTCCGAACCAGAAATTTGTGCACACCTCAACAACTTTTGACACTATACAAAGCCCAGATTCGACCATCACTAGACTACTGCTCTCATGTCTGGAGCTGTGCACCCAAACATACTCTTCGGCTACTGGATTCCATCGAAAGGAGGGCCATTCATCTGATTGGAGACCACGAGCTGACGAAGAACCTCGACAGCCTAGAACTTCGAAAATATGTTGGGGATTTGGCTCTCTTTTACAGATATTTTCATGGAAAGTGCTCGGCTGACCTTGCCCTCTTAATTCCGCCCAGAGCGGCGAATAGCAGAAATACACGGCGAACCATTGCCGCCCATCCATATGTGGTTAAGCTTAGTACTCCTCGAACTTCATTATTTAAGAATTCTTTCATCTGGAGGACTTCATCGTTATGGAACGACCTTCCCGAGGTCGTTTTTCCCAACGAATATAACCTCCAACGATTCAAATCCAACGTTATTAAAATCGCTCGAGTATCAAGTACTCGATTATTAAAATCATCGGTTTTTCCCAACACTAGTTATAACATATCCTTGTAAACAGTTTAACGTATGTAGGTAAGATTTTTTACTGTATGACTTGGTTGTTGAGCTTTCTAAATGCTGTTATACAACTTTTCTGTAACAAATCAGGTGTTGTTACACTTATAGCAGTGGCGGCTCGTTGGCGAAAATATAGAGGTAGAGCCAAACAAAAATATTCTTAAATACACTAGGCGGCAATATAATTTATGCCAAATTCGAGGTAGTGGCGGTTCCCCTGCTTTCTCTGAATAGCGGCCACTAACTTGTAGATTTTATTTGTGGTAAAAACTCAGGAAACAACGTGAAGCTTAGAACATGATTATATCCTTTATAAAGAAGAAATATTGGTTTGGTAATTAATACTATTAAACTTCGTTTACTACGCTAAAAAAAACTGTTTTTGAAAGTTGCCTTTTACAATACGTTTTACTTAAACATGTCGTTTTACGGATGACAATCACGAAAAAAACAATTCGCATTATTCCGAAGTTGTATAACAACACTATAAATCCATTCCCGTAAAGTTTGGAAAACTAATTTGCATAACTTACGTTACATATATGTGAAGGTATATCCGGAATATCCAGGTCAAAATATTCAATTTGAACGCCATCAAACTTGGCCGGGAAATTTCAACTGTTTTAGTTGGCTCGGCTTCTTAGGAACTTAGTTGCCAAACCGCCATTTTCTTGAATGTTTCGAAATTTTGGTAGCGGAGTTGTAAAAGTTGGCGAAAGGCGTCCCGACGCCAGTCATAAAACGGCATTTTAATATATGGGTGAACTACGTTTTGAAATGAGTACGCAAATACAGGGTGTTATGGAAATGACTTATTATATTTGGACAGTCAAATCCTGAGATGAAAATAAGATGAAGAAAAATAACCATAAATGGCGCTTTGAATTATTAAGAGCTGCGTTTAATCACAGATTGCCAAGCAGCCAGTGGCGTTTCTTCCACAGGAGCACATGCGCACGTGTACCCCCAAACAAAACTACTAAAAAATATTAAATTATATTCATTGAATATTATTTATCGTATAAAATCCGACCCTCCCTAATATTTTATCGAACCGTCAAACTAAAAAAGTCCGACCCTCCCTAATATTTTATCATCCCATCAAACCAAACTGTATAGATCCGGCAACCGTGCCTCGGTCGAGGTAAATGACGATTATGACTTGCTCGCACGTGCGATTAAGTAGTGCAGTTTCTCTGTGGTAACAGGTGGCGGGTGGCAGCGGGGCTATGGCGATTTAACATGGAAAAGGCGCACAGTTTGTCAGTTGTCTGTTCATGCATCTAGTTAGAAATTCGAGCTTGTACGTTATAATATTTTAATATTATATATTTATTAAGTTAAAATGAATAGTTTGACGGTGGACTATTTAAAAAACAACTTTAGCTCTTTGAGTTTAGAGCAAAAAATTGAAGTGAAGAATGAGGGAACACCTAAACCCGAAATTAATTTAACGCAGACCATAAAGGATAAATCTATGGACTTTATTAGAAAGTTTAAAAATTAAATATATAAAAAAGAGTGTATTCCAAACTTAATGAGGCTGTTATTGATCAATTTTCTACAATTAAGAACCGAAGAATGGACTTTACGTTTAAGCACTATTGTGTAGGGTCGGTAAATGTTGTGTATTTCGATAAATGATACTCGATATGATTTGAAACCATTTTATTTAAGCATTTAAACTAAAAAATACTGAAAATATGAAGAATGCCAACTTGTCAGTCTCGTGACTCGATTCGTTCTCGTCATAAAACAGTTAACTATTGTTCTCATCTTGGTTGCGCCTAATGACGTAGCCCGTAGATGGCGTAGTGGTATTAGGCATCATTCTGTTTTCTTGATAACTCGTAGATGGCGGTAGTAGTATTGGACATCATTCGGTTGTCTTGATAGCTCGTAGATGGCTTTAGTAGTGGATTGTATAAATATTGTTACGAGGGTTGCATGCGACGACGTTAAGATCCGACAGCTATTACACATTAAGAAAACCTTTCTTATTTTCCAAAAGTTGTATTTCCTTGTGTAAAATTAACAAATAAATAAAAATATGTTTTACCTAACGTATTCTCTTATTACTTTTTTTCTGTCTACATTTAAAACGCCTAGAAACATTTCACAATACTTGTGAACCAAAACAAATCCCTCTATCATAGGTCTAAGCAGGCACTATTTTATGCGAACGTTTAGCCAAATATAGTTAGTTCTTTTCTAATTTAAATCTCGATTCGTAAAGTTATAGGTTTTGAAAACGCTATGAAAAAATTGGGTTACAAAATATAATGTTATTAGAATAACAATAACAATTTCAAATATGAATACTTTTCAAATTTTAGTCACAGATCTTCGTGAAACTTGTTGATACCCCAATCGACATGTCAGACAATCTAAATATCAATAAATTAACTAAAACACTTTATTATATCGGCTAAAACTTCACGAAAAGAAATATTGATCAGCTGATGACTTTCGTCTCTTTCTAACCTGCCAAAAAGCGGCATATTTTTTAATTAAGTTGATGCAACATAGATGGCTCTGATTGCTAATTTGGGATTGTTGGAATCCTTATCTTAAGCGAAATATACACTTTATATGAAATCTCAAAATTTACATGGCCGCTACTGACGACGTTCGCAATCAATAATTTATTGAGGCAGTCTCGAGTCTCAAAAGAGGTCAGCGCATTGTAGGCGGTGTTGTCATATTGCAACACAGAATTGTGAACGCACGTGTTCAGTTTCTGACAACAAGACATCCTTGAGTCGCGTTATCACTTCTTGTTTAAACTTTTTAGAAAAAAAAACTATAAATTTAAGGTACTCTCTTAGCTTCGATCTTACTTTAAAATAATCCTTTTATAATTAAATTCCATAAGAAAATAAAACACAAAATGTATGTTTTGGAACAGAACCAACAGTAGATAATATCACAACAATTATTATTATGAATTATTTCATAATAGAAAAAAAATCGGGTAATGCTACAACTAACAAAACGTTTAAAATTCGTATACATCAAGCACTCGGCAACTTCGTGCCAACAACTAGTATCGAAACATACTGAAGCAACGATACCGAAGGTTAAACACTTGCTACTTGCATTCATTATTACTATTTAATAATAATTTTCATAACATCTAACGAGAATAACAAGAAAACGTACCAAAACATTCGAATCGTAGCTTAGTTTGGAATAGCAAACAAGGATCTAATTTTTGTTTATACCAACATAAATATGTATAACAAGACTAACTATGTAGTCCTTGTTATTAGCATACGATGTAAACTTTTCCACATGCAGTTTTATTAATTTATAAGAGAAGTTTGTGTAGTTTTAATTATGCTTGTTTTAGACCCGGGGATAAAAGTAAACTTTGCCGCGCAAGCATAATTATAGGCAAGACAAAAGGAAAAGTTAATCCATATTTAGGCTTTCCTAGGAATAGTACGTGTAATATAATAGCCACGTTTAAAATTCCAGCTCACGTATATGAAATTTTGAGTTGCGAAACCTATTTTCTATGATCCTTATTACTGCTAATTAAATTTAGTTACAAAAGGTTTGATGCTAGGGATTTACAACTCTGATAGATTTTTATGTTCTAAAGTCGATACGGTATGATGCAATAAACCCTCTTGAGCAGGGTAGTCGGTGGCTCTCAAACAATAAATTATATTATAGGTATTTTCTAAATAAAATAATTTAAAGTAAATAAAAAATTAGTTAGGTAAAGAAAAATAATTATTTTTCAGCTTTCATAGTATTTAGGTAAATTAGTTTTACGAATTCTTTTTTTATAAAGTTTTGGTTCTAAAAAGAACCGATGTTGTAGTCTTGCGACAGAACGTACCTACTTGTAGATACATACTTTACTAAAAACAGTCTTCCTCTGCATTTGAAATTTCATCCATGCTTTCAGACTCGTCAGACTCAACAAACCCGAACAAACCCTAATAATTAACGGTCTTACTTCGTCTATAACCTGTTCTATCTCATAAGATTCAAAAATAATTCTTTCCGTGTGTTCAATGCATTTCCGCCATTCTTCTTTGCCCACTTGCCTAAGCGCCTCCTCCCATAACTTTATAACGCTAGGCTTACCGATATTTTTACAGGCATGTTTGTCATAATAATTTTTGCTAATACCCCATACCAATTCAATTGCGTTGTAATGGCAATGGAATAAATCAAAGGTTTTAGAATGGAGTCGAACCCTTTAATATGGTCTGTCCAATTCCTCTTCACTCTTTTTTCGAAGTCTTCTTAAGGTCTTATCAAAAATGCCGCAAGCATCAGACGTTCGTTTTTGCACTGCCCAAACAGACACTAACGGGCCCGAGTTATATTTTTCTAAAGTAAAATAATGTTCCACTTGTAATATCAAACAGCGTTCACCTGGAGATAAACACCTTCTAGGCGTTGGGTCACCTTGCTGAACATTTTCCATAACTTTGCTTTATAACTGCTTTTGATTCACACACAATGAGAAACAAACTAAAAGCAAAAAGCATAACTGCTTATTTAAAATAGAACGTACCGTCCTGCACTTGAGCAACTTTTAATTATTTCTTGGAAAATAGTGATTATTATTATATAGATTTAATTATAATGATCCCAAAGTAATTAAATTCTAGGAAAAAGTACCTGAGAAAATCTTTAACTTATTGACGCAAAATGCAAAATAAAAATATTTATCGTGGTACATAATTCTAACATAATTTTGTTTTGGATCCGCTGATTTCGCCCAATAACATTTAGCCGAATACAGTGAACCAGTGGAATGTTCGGTACGATCAAGTATAGCGAATGTATTGTTATCTTAACCGTCTTACTGCTGAAAGTGCGATAACATCCTTTAATGATTTAGTCCGATATCGGACTTCATAAAACGAACCTACTTTATTTTATGTAGGACTGGCAGACGTCCGGATTTAGCCGGACATATCCTCCTTTTTTGGGAATTTGCTCTCAGTCTGGATTTTTCTTACCGTCCGGCTTTTTCTAGCAACCGGGCCAACCGATCAACTATCAAAATTTACCATTACCACGCGAAATCGCCCATTTTATTTTTAATTCTATTATACCAAGAAACCATCGTATTCCTAGTCGTGATTAGTACAGTATATTTTTATTTTGAAATGACGTATTATATTTAAACTGGCAATTCCTGAGATGAAAACAAATTGAAGAAAAATATCCAAAAATGGCGCTTTAATTTAATATGCCCTGTACATGACCTGCTGTCAAACCAAAAATAAGCACGTGATGTCACTGGGAGAAAGGTAAACAAAGCAACATATGGCGAAAAACGTCAGTAAATTTTAAGTAGTGTTGTCACATTTTCATGGTAAACTCTTTAGAAAGTCAATAACCCAGATTTGAAGTTGTTTATTTTTCAGGGCACATTATTATAAACTTTTACTTTCAGTTCAGTTCGCTGGGAAACAATCTCTGATTTATAAACTTGAACTGAGTCGAATGAACCGCCGCGGAGTTTAGAAATGGTCAGGTATGTTCTCATTTGTTCAATTCGAACGACACCGTCGAATCAGAAGTATTTTAAAGTACTACTGTGTAGACAAAAATACGCCCTTATTGTTCTGGGAAATAATATATAAATTTACATACATTGGTATTCGACATCTAAAATTTTTGAAAGTAACTAAACACGTTTGACATGTTCGGGTTTACTAAGTCGATCGATATTTAGCTATATGGACTGAAAATACGGCGTTGCCACTTTCGATGTTTTATAAGATTATATTCATAAATTGCGGAATTTCCTTCTGTAATACTTTCCTGTATAATGATAGTCTCGAAAATGGCAACCGCGCTAGTTGGACTAGACTATTTATTTTGAAGGGGTTGTCCTGTCTATCAACATAATTATTTCATCATTTTTCTTCAGTAAAGGATTAATAAATTTGATTAGCCTATTAGAAATTAGCGTCTTTATTATTTCTGAATTTCTATTGCGAAATAATTTGTATCCTATGTGTGTACGGTAGTGTTATTAATTATGGGATAGTATTTAGTGCTTTTGTGTAAACTAATAATATGTGCATATCTTCAAAACACCTGATTTGAAACTCGTGTGTGTGTTTCTTTAAGTGATTTAGTGTAATTTGTTCTATGTGTTTTTTTCTCTCGACGATATGCTGGTTATGTTCTGAGATTGGAAAGAAGAGGCCGAATGGGGTTTAGTGGGTATAAGCTTATTATGCAGTCCCACACTATCATCAGGGCACGTGATGAGCATAAAGCTTTTCCCATATAAAAAATAACTGAAGGTGTCTGCGCCCTGGATTCCTTACAGCGTCCTGGATTTACTTTCTACGTAAGCTAAATATTTATTTTTATAAGAAACTAAAGTTTTACATTTTTACACAGTTTGACAACATTGCGTGTAACAGACGTTTGTTATACACTGCCACAGGGTGCTATGATTCATTACCGCGGAGTCACCTGTGAGTAAGAGGGTTTGTTACACCACTTTTATAAGCGTCGATTTGAAAAAAAAAATATGTAGCGCTTCTCTAGGACACCCAAGGAGTCACCCATTTAAATATAATAAGTCATTTCCAGAACACCCTGTATTAATAATCAGTAACGGCTCTGCGAACGAATTTTTCCTGTCAAAGTCGTATTGTATGCCACGCCGTTTCTGAATATCGGAAGGAATGCGAGCAAAAAATCAATCTCTTTTAGTTTAGTTCAGTTCTTTCTAGACCTGTTTTTTTTTCCTTTTTGGTTTTGGGGAAGTAGGGGGTGATAAACCTATCGTAGAATGCAGCAACTATACATCTACTAGCAGGTTAATGTAAATCTTATTCCTCCATCTGTTTGCAATCGTAGGTATGCCAATTTATTGACTTAACTTTACATGTCACACATTTAGTTTCCCTCCCTTCAGGTTCATTTTATTAGATCTTGAATATTTAGTGGGGCACAATCGTCAGACTAGTTCGGTTTAATGAACGCCGTAATTTCTATCGCTTGCGCAAATTTCGTCATTAAATCAAACGGAAGCCTAATGCATTTGACATATATAAATACTAACTGAAATGTGCCGGGCTTTATTCGCTTGGGCGGGATTAATTAACAGTGAAATTGAACAATTTATATTTATTTATTATATTGAATGCGAATTTGTGTTCCCCGCTAAAAATGAATATTATTCGTAAATATGTGTCATTCTGTTACAAACCGCACACTTTTTTAATCCTGACTTTTAGAATCGTCCGAAATTTTTTTTACGACTTATACAGGGTGGCCCATAAAAAACAGTGTACCTTACGTGAAAATTAAAAAAAAACCTCGGACCCGTAAACGTGTGTTTTCAGGGGGACACGTTTCACTATTAATTTCATCCCTGTGCCCTAGTTTTTTCAAATGGGAATGGGTATGTTGTGATACATCTTTTTAAAGGGCATTAAATTCTCTTTAAAATAGCGCTTCGTTTTGTAAATTTGAGCTACGCGCCGCCGAGCAACGGAATTTGAAACATTTCACTGCACCTCTTATCAAGTACACAGGATTGTGCGTAAACATTTTTTTTTAAATTAATAAGTATCAGTCAATTCAACTTTATCTTCAGTAAAGTGGTTGATCCAGATTTACATACGTTATTTGGAAAAAAAATTGTTAACGCACAAACCTGTGTACTTGATAAGAGGTGCAGTGCAATGTTTCAAATTCCGTTGCTCGGCGGCCCGTAGCTCAAATTTACAAAACGAAGCGCTATTTTAAAGAGAATTTAATGCCCTTTAAAAAGATGTATCACAACATACCCATTCCCATTTGAAAAAACTAGGGCACAGGGATGAAATTAATAGTGAAACGTGTCCCCCTGAAAACACACGTTTACGGGTCCGAGGTTTTTTTTAAATTTTCACGTACGCAGCCGTAAACCTCGATGGACTGTTTTCGATGGGCCACCCTGTATATGTCGGCGTCAATTACTGAAATCGGTCATTCCCAGAAATGCCTAGTTATTTCACGTATTGCCGGCAAATAGTGTAACTCTACGTTTGGTACACCGTTTGCCTAAGAGTATCAGACAGTCCCTGTAATGACGGAATTCTTTCAGTCAAACGCTGTACTTAACTAAATGATTTAAGTTACCCTGGTTGCCGGTTTTAGTCGAACGCTCTAATTGTTGTTAACATCTGTGTAGTGATTTTTTTTTGAAAATGAAATGTCGAAGCATTCAGAATTGTTTTATAAGAAGTTAGATGGCCCTATAATGCCATGGATGGATATCGCACATCACACGTTCACTTTTGTGAAATATTGTCTTCTCTTCATAATTCTGAATTCGGGATTTTCTAAAGACCAGTACCTAACGTGCTGGGTTGCAACGCTTCCATTTGTTGAAAATGTACTTTCATTAGAAAACATGATACATTTATAAAAATTAACATTTCCACTTAAAATTTTGTCTCCTATCCACAGGCAAAAATTAAGTCGTTTCGCGTCGTCTCCCTCTTCCAATCTTTGATTAAAGTGACGTTTATACGGATACAATTTATTTGCTTTAAGGATCTTCTGAATTTTGACTTTTTTTCACAACTTCCAAATGAATAACACGATTTCTAAGGGACGTCATAGGATTTTCTTCAACAAAATTAAGAACTAAGACTGTAGCATGGTCGTATTCCTTCTTTTTTTTTTGAGGTCCAAAAATCGAACCAGTTCTCTTGAATTTTTTTATTAACTTGCAGGTTGCCATCCTAGTTATTGGGATTCCTACAAATTTCTCGGTAAATTGTTCCATGACGTAGCGGTATGAAACTTGACCATCCCCATAACATTGTATTATAAAGACTCTTCGTTCAGTAGATAGCATTTCTACTTAAATAATAACTTCATTAAATAAAGATATTGACAATAAGAACCTATCACCTTAAGTGTCATTATTATTTTAACTAGATTCACCAGATGTGTGCCAGATAACACTTTTTGGGAAATAATTTTTACATAGGTAATCCTTTTAATGAATTGTTCTACTTCGGTTTGTTGTGTAGAAAACACATTCATTAAGAGTGACTTTTTTCGTATCTTTCAAAATAAAGTATGTTTACTCTTAAGCAAATAACATTTTTGCAGTTTTTACCCATCCTGTATAAAAAATTGAAGTTTCTTATGCTGAATCGTATGTTCTAGACAAGCAAAAACATTTATTAAGAGTGACTTTTTTTCGTATCTTTCAATTTTTAGTCCATTTGTCCTCTTGTAAACCCCATCCGTGGACATACTGTATATACATATACCTATTCTGACGACAGCACACTTGTCTCATCTTTCCGTGAAGTGTCAACAAAAACCTGGAAGAAATTTTGTCTTGGGAGTTAAAGTAACCAAGTGGAATTTAATGGAAAACACCCACGCAGCAGATTTCTCTAAGAAAGTTAACATTGCAGAACTGGGATTCGTCTAGTAATTTACTGAGCCTCACTCTGAGAGGAAATATGCTCAGGCATAACCACGTTGTGGCATTCGCGAAGATAGCTTCGCAGAAACTTGGTGTACTCTTCCGAACCAGAAAGTTGTACACACCTCAACAACTTTTGAAACTATACAAAGCCCAGATTCGACCATGACTAGAGTACTGCTCTCATATTTGGAGCTCTGCACTAAAGGATACACTTCGGTTACTGGATTCCATCGAGGAGGAAAGTCATTCATCTGATCGGAGACCACGAGCAGCCTGGAACATCTAAGACATCTTGGTGATTTGACCTTCTTCAACTGACATGACCTAATTATACGTAGCGCGTCCAATAATAGCGTAAATACACGATGAACCACTGCCGTCCGTCCATATGTGGTTGAGCTTAGTACTTCTCGAATTTCATTGTTTAAGAACACATCCTTGTGAGGTTGTGTTTCCCAACGAATATAACCTCCAACGATTCAAAATCAACGTGAATCGCCTTATTCGCACATGCACCACTCCCAGCGTGTGCCTTAAAGGATTTTCCCGTCGTGCTTGCTTTTGATCATAAAAAAAAATTTAAGAGGTAAGGTCTGTGTGTGTTACATTAACAGCTTTCCGCGTGACAATCTGATAATGTCATATCAGTATTTTTTTAATGGCATTTTTGTGTCCACGTCAAAGAACAATATTATATAGGCTTTTTGTCCCCATATCATACAAAGAAATGACTTAAAGCTGCAAGTCGAGTGGGAAAAGGGAAAAATAAAATGTATTACCGGTGTTATTTCCAAAGGATTAGAGATCTCCAACAGCAAAGTTAATTATGGAGTACCTACAGTGTAAAATCTTTTAGTAAGTTATAATGTATTTAGTAGGAATAATTAAGGACCCTTTACTATCAGTAACTGTACCGGGTGTCCCACTAAGAATGGCTCTCGGCCGTATCTCTGAAAGTGTTAGTCGTATGGCTTGCGGAAAAAATTTTTAATAGGAAAAGTGATCATAAGAAATTGCTGGAAATTATTTTAGCGGGCGCAACCGTAACGGTAAATCCGTAAAGCTCAGTTTTTTCAAAAGTTGCCGCGTTAAGGTTTATTGAAAATAGCATTTTTGTATACTTTAAGGTTTTATGAAGAAAATTTACTTATGACATATTTTTGTCACTTTTAAAATAAAGTGGTGGGGGAAGGTTGAACATTATTTTAAATAAATGCCTAAAACTCCGGGTTGGCTCAACAGAATTTAGTGAACTTTGTTTTGTTAAAAAGATGTTCCCTTACTCTATACTTTACTCTATAAACTATGACAATATGACTTTTAAAGTAGGCGCTAGAGGGAGCTATTTTACAACTTAACAATCATTGCGCATTTTTTCAAAACAGTATATTTAATTTTAGTTCATCACAAAGATTAATAAAAGCCTAAAAAACTGGCGAAAACCACAACTTGATATCTTGTGTCAAACCGGAGATATTGACAATAACAAAAATAAACACGGAAAAATATGATTATATTTAAGTTTCAACGGTCCAGGTTTTTTCAAAAGTCAAATAGACCTTGGAAAAACAAAATATAATTAGGTATATATATAATATAATTTTGACGTAATAAAAACTTTGACGTGAAAGCACCTAATTTTAAATTATATTTTGTTTTCCAAGGCCTATTTGACTTTTGAAAAACCTGTACCGTTGAAACTTAAATATAATCATATTTTTCCGTGTTTATTTTTGTTCTTGTTAATATCTCCGGTTTGAAAAAAGATATCAAGTTATGGTTTTCGCCAGTTTTTTAGGCTTTTATTAATCTTTGTGATGAAGTAAAATTAAATATACTGTTGTATTTAAAATTTTTGAAAAAATGCGCAATGTTTGTTAAGTTGTAAAATAGCTCCCTCTAGGGTCTACTTTAAAAGCCATATTGTCATAGTTTATAGAGTAAAGTATAGAGTAAGGGAACATCTTTTTAATAAAACAAAGTTCACTCAATTCTGTTGAGCCAACCCGGAGTTGTAGGAATTTATTTAAAATAATGTGCAACCTTCCCCCACCACTTTATTTTAAAAGTGACAAAAATATGTCATAAGTAAATTTTCTTCATAAAACCTTAAAGTATACGAAAATGCTATTTTCAATATACCTTAACGCGGCAACTTTTGAAAAAACTGAGCTTTACGGATTTACCGTTACGGTTGCGCCCTCTAGCGCTCGACTGAGAAACTTGAAAATAATTTCCAGCAATTTCTTATGATCACTTTTCCTATTAAAAAATTTTTCCGCAAGCCATACGACTAGAACTTTCAGAGATACGGCCGAGAGCGATTCTTAGTGGAACACCCGGTACAAAAAAAAAAATTTTAAAATGTGTCTCATTTTAGTAATTGCCTTTAAAGAATGAGATTGTAAAATTGAGCCCCAGATTATTAAAGCGGTTAAGTCAGATTTTCTAGTGTTGTGATCGCTCGAGCGAAAAACCGCTTCAGTACTCGATTAGTGAAATAACCGACTTCGCTCGATTATTAAAAAAACTGCTCGAGTTATGAATTTAAGCGAAAATCGTCGCTTGTTACTTATTACCTTTTACTTGATACCCGAGCTTCGTTTGACGCCGACCGAAATGTGTCGCTTGATAGTGTGATCGCTCGAGTGAAAAACTGCTGGCATATTCGAGCAGTCGTTTGTAGATAAGAGGATAAAGTCGTTTTCCGAACAAACCCGAAATGTGCCAATTGGCGACGTTCGAGTTTGACGCTCAGAAGGCACACGACATACGTCTTTGTTGAAGGCACATAAACGAGAAGGTGCATACAAAAAAGTATGCCAAATCCCTTGCCTTAGTGGATTCATCGCGACATGGGTTTTGTTTTGACTAGGACTGGCTAGCCAGTGGCGATTGTAAATTAAAAAAAAATTAAAGGATATATAATATTTATTTAAATCAGAATCAACTGTTCTCTTTGTGACCTTTTCTTAACACAATATTTCTTGGTTCACGTCATTGTCTGATTTAAAAAAAAAATATTTGAAAGTAGGTCTTGTCGTTTTTCAATTTTATTCACAATTTACAACATTAAAAGATTTTATCGAGTAGCGCGAACAAATATCCAAAAATTAAAAGCGTGTGGTGTAACCTCGTGTTCTTATCACTTCTACCATGCGACGCGAACAAGCGAATTTCAGGTAAAAGCTGGTCAAAATAGATAAAACCAAAGTTATAATAATGTCGTAAAATCGTTAGCACTTAATTAAGAAACAACCAGGATGTCATAAATCACCCCTGTTATATTTATATTATGACCAACCTTAAAATTATTTCAGTTCAAAGTTTGTTTTTCTAGTGTGGTGTGTCAATTAAATTAGAGTGGTTGAAAAAAATCAGTGTATTTAGTCCTGTTATTCCGCTAAGTTTTTGTAAACATTTTGAAAAACCATCATGGAGCCTATTGCCGGCGGTAAGTACAATCCTATAAATTTTTCAAATTAAAAATATTTACACTAGTACTTTTGATTTCATACATTTTGTTAACATACGTTAAAATAAATTAAAAAAATATTTTTAAAATTTTGTATCAGGCAAAATGTAAAAAGGGCGCATTGGAATGCGACCAAACTATTTGTTTACTATTCCTTGAAGTGTCCTGAATTAGGTCCAACTGAGAGTTGCTGCGACAATTTCCGACCTTGCCGAAAAGTGAATTTAAAAAAAAATTTGGTACATTTTTACAAATATGTGATTAAGACATCGAACCAATTTTGAATAACTTTATTATTGCTAAACCGGTTCCGATGAAACGTATATAGTTTCATGGAGAATTAAACATACTTTTAAACAGGCGAAAAAAAAATTCCTATATTTTTCATAATGGTGGCTATTTTTTTGTGAGTATATAACTTTTTACAAAAAATCATACGGTTTGTCAATTTTTTATTGTTCTTGCAGGATCCACTGCAAAATCAGTATCTTTCACAAGGATTCAGCTCGTGGAATGGTTAAGAGGCTGTCCGTCCAAAACCTGGACCATCCCATTATTTATGACCGTTTGTTATTATTATGTGGAAAGGACCGGATTGTAATAATTATAATTAAATATAGGCACAACAGGTAGGTTAGGTTGCTTAATTTATATTTAAATATCTTTTTGTGGTAAAATTTGTTAGTTTTTCAGGAATGGTTCAAGAATTGTCTTTTACCAATCATTCCTCAGAATAGCGTGATAGTAATGGACAATGCGAGCGATCACAGTCGCCAATTACATAAAGCTCCAAGCTCAAATAATAAAAAATTGAAGTTTCAGAACTGCATGGCGGCGAAAGATATATATTTGGAAGAAAGTTATAAAAAAAAGTGATTTTTTAGAAATTTTAAAGACATTTTGTATAAAAAAAGTATATGTTTGTGACACATTGGCAGAAGAAATTGGACATACAGTGCTACGGCTCCCACCCTATTATTGTATTTTTAACCCAAAGAGCATATGTGTCACCAGTTAAAATCACTGGTTAGGTCTGCAAATATTTCTCCGACTTTAAGTTCTAGTGTTGTAGAATTAATACGAAAATGCTTTAATGATATTCCCCCAGGTAGTTGGACAAATTCAGTCCGTCACGTAATAACTGTAGAAAATTCGTATATTATTATCCAATTATAATTAATTTTGATGAGGATAGCGATAGCGAAACAGAACTATCTTAAGCTTTGTCGCATTAATTGGCCACCCTGTATCCCATATCCCATGCATGTTCAATTGCATTTAAATCTGTATGTTCACCTTATCTAAATATCCAGTTACAACCCGTAAACTAGGAAGAAGGTGTTTTAATTACTAGACTTGCTTTATATTTATGCATGCTATTTGATAAAATCATGTAATGTTGTGAATTGTGAATAAAATTGAAAAACATCATCACTGTCATTCAAAACTTGTATCTTTTTTTAAAAAGCAGATAATGACATGAACCAAAAAACAGTGTATTAAGAAAAGTTTACACTTCAAAACGAGACATATTGAAGCTAAATTCTATCGCTCAATTTTCCACAGTGCGTTAATACATTAAGGGCGAAAAAATAACTTTTGTTTCTGCCTGTATAATGATCAAGATAAACTAAATTCTTTTAGTAAATTTAACAAATTTTAACGGTCATTTCTAAAATCTGTACGGTACTATTTTAATTGAAGATTTAACTTTTCAGAGTATCATATGTTCACCATTAATGTATAATTTACCGTAGGTCCTTAGTTATTATACTATACGACATCTCCCTAAAAGAGCAGTATTTATTTTACACAATAACGAGGCCTAAGAGAAAGCCAAGAAAGACTTTTATTGATACAAAGCAGATTCGATAAAGAGTGACAGCTATTGCTTAGAGCTTTGACGAAAAGAAAATAAAACACTCTAAGATAAATAGCTATTTCTAAAATCGTATGCAGAATACGATTTTTGGACATCTCTTCGAACAAAGGCAGGAAAAACTAAAAACCGAAACGCAAAATTTTAAATTTTTCCAAATACAGTGAAACCCCCCTTAGGCGGACACCTACGGGACCGTCTAGATATGTCTGCATAATAGAGGGGTCCGCCCATGGGAAGTTTGTTATTAGGTAATATGTAAAGGCAAAATTATTACTATGTATATGTATGTACAAATAAACATAATATAGCAAAAATACACTAGTTCTAGTTAGGATGTAGTACTAAAAAAATCGAATAACGTAGTTTGCCGTGTTTCCGTTTTAAAACTTGCAATCTAGAAAATGTAATTCCAAGTCTGATAACAATTCCATTGCTGTAGAGTCACCTCTATTCTTTGCATACTCTTATAATTCCTTTACCATACTAATGGCTTGTTGATAATTGGTGACATTTGTTTGATTACTGCATTCAACTTCTTCATCAGAGTCGTCAGATAGTGATGTGGTTTCAGTTTGGCCTACATAATCGGAAGGAATGGGGTCACTATCATCTTCTAATAGCACATTGATATCAATATTAATAAACTCGCCCAAATCATTGTTATCAAATTTTCACAACATCAATATTCTCTTTCAGGCTCAAAACGCGACATTTTTGTGCCGTTGTTTACGATTTTAACCTTACAACTCGCAACTAAACGGCGGACTGCTGTCGGGGAATCACACATAAATTCATTCGGCGAAGGACTTTCGCTCTGCCATGTATACGCGATTGGTTGCCGGTCTGTCTTCAGAGAGTTTTTCCACCGTACTTATTCGTCTCCCAAATACTTAAAAAATGTTTTTGTCCGTTTAAAGGAGGGTTGATTTTCATGGAATTTCATATACCTAGTTCCGGACTATGAAAAAATGTCCGCTTAATAGAGATGTTCGCTTATTAGAGGTGTCCGTTATGAGAGGTTCCACTGTATTAAAAAGTCGAAAACTCAATTCGAGTTACAGTCTGTCAAAGTTCAATTCAATTTTAACATCTTGTTGTAACAACTGTAAACTATCAAGTTGATATTGGGCATAGGGTTTCTCTACTGTGCTATCAGTACAGTGACTTATAGTAAAGTTTACATTATACCGTTGACCCCTACTGCAATAAATCAACTACTTGATTAAACACCATTATGCGAATACCAGCATCTTCAACCGCAATAAATGGGTGCAGGATCGGCTTGAAAATATAGCTATCTACATATTGATTTATTTTTATTTGAATTGTTAATTGTTTAGTGTAATGCCTTTTCCGATCTACGGCAATCAGTAGAACTCTGTCATCGTTGATTTCAGTTATAAGCGATATATGACAAGGGACAAAATGTAAACAAATCCGTCTTTCTTTTATATTGTATGTCTATGGTTGAAGTGCATTATCTAATAAAATAATAAAATGAAGCAAAGGTATTGTAAACTACAGATCCCATAATCCATTCTTGGATGAAGCTGTGATTGTGTGAAATGTTATTGAAAATCAGTAACGGGTGGAAGAGAGAACTACATGCTCGTTGGCTGAATGGCAACAATGCTGAAGTCTGGTTATATCAGATGGTTAAATATTAAAATATAACCATATTTACCTATGAAAAGATAAATCCTTATTTAAATGATCCATTCTATTACAAACTACACATGAATGCACCATGATGGTTTATAATAAAGACGCTTTTTCACCAATAATAATCACAGAAAACACAAATGAACCAAAATATATAAACAATCCATTCGATCACAGCGTCAACGTTGTAGTGTTTACGAGATTAGTATTCATATTTTGGCTCATGGATCGTAGCGCAGTAGTAAAATATGAATAGATGTTGCCAGAGTGCAGTTGGATTAGTTCAAGATTCGTTTGATACTTTTAAGTATAATAATATTTTTTTAAAGAATCTCTCATCGCCTTTTCACACTTTATAGGAAAATTATTGGGAATAAATTTATTTTAAGAGCAATTGCGGATTAACCTTATTGCCAAATTAACAAACTTTTAATTGGGATTTCGCAAGATACCTTTGCGATAAATATGTCAATCTGACAATGCTGCAATAATGATAGAAAGAGGTGGGAAAGACTCTTTGTATTCGTTGCGTAGACTAGAAATGTATATTTTTCTATTTGTAGTTTGTAATATCTTTGGTTAAAATTGTGTTATAATTAGAGAAGTAGGTAAATAAAATTTGTACTCCGGTTTATGGTTAGAGGAATAATTAGATCTTTATGGCAATGAAAATAAACCTTACTATACTACCTTTATTTTAACATGTCAGAACCAACCCGGTCACCATGTATTTGAATTAAAATTTATTAAATAAATCGCTTAGTCAAAATTAAACCGAACCCTAACAAACAAAAATGTAACAATTCCCCAAAATTATTTAATATCAAATATATGCATAACATTAAATTACGAAAACATTTTGGTATACGTGATGCGATATGTAACATGCTAAATTATTTAAAACGGGGTTAAAAAGTTCAAAATATCGGGCAAAGTACAAATTTAAAATTCAATAAGTCCTTTTGTGTCCTGATTAACTGATTGTTATCAGATATAAGCCTTGACGCGCAATATTTACATATGTATAGGCGCTTTACATACAGGGTGGTTATAAGCACAATAAATAATAGTTTTTTCTTTGGCTCTTGATTAGGTTCGCTTCTTTTTAAAATGTCATGTCATGTTTTGTCCTGTCTCGTCTTGAATACTGAATAAAACTGATCTGTACCTATGTTTATTGTACGGCCACAAGTTTATTATTCTAAATTCTTCTATGATGCCACAATATTACTTCTCTATTCGCAACGGAAACAAAATGGCGACGTTTTCAAAAATTGTATAGCAATTATTGTTTTATTATCCATTATCGCATTTATCGTCTTCGAAAATTAAATACAGTGGAACCTCTCATAACGGTCACCTCTAATAAGCGAATATCTCTATTAAGAGAACATTGTTTCATAGTTTCATACAAATAGTTCGGAAACCCTCCTTTATACGGACAAAAAATAATTTAAAAGTATTTGGGAGACGAATAAGTACGGTGCAAAAACTATTTGAAAACAGACGTTCAACCAATTGCGTATGCGTGGCAGCACGAAAGGGCTTCGCCGAGTGAAAGTATGTGTGATTCTCCGACAGCAGTCCGCCGTTTATTTGTGAGTTGTAAGGTTAAAATAGTAAACAAAAATGTCGCGTTTTGAGTCTGAAAGAAAATATTGATGTTGTGGAAGTTTGTAATTTGATAACAATGATTTGGGCGAGTTCATTAACATTGATAGCAATGTGCTATTAGAAGATAATAGTGACCCCATTCCTACCGATTATGTAGCCCAAATTGAAACCACATCACTATCTGACGACTCTGATGAAGAAGTTGATTGCAGTAATCAAACAAATGTCACCAATTATCACAAGCCATTAGTAAAGGAATTATAAAAGTATGCAAAGAATAGAGGTGACTCTACAGCAATGGAATTGTTATCAGACTTGGAATTACATTTTCTAGATTGCAAGTATAAAACGCAAACACTTCAAACTACGTTATTAGATTTTTTTAGTACTACGTCCTAACTAAAACTAGTGTATTTTTGGTATGTTATGTTTATTTGTACATACATATACGTATTAATAATTTTGCATTTACATATTACCTAATAACAAATTTCCCAGGGGCGGACACCTCTATTAGGCGGACACATTTAAACGCTCCCGTAGGTGTCCGCCTAAGAGAGGTTTCACTGTACAACTTTACATATTATAGTAAGAATCACTCTCTTGGATATTTCATAGTGCTCAAATTCAAAATGGCGGATGGGCGCCATCTTGATAGAAACAAGTTGAATAGGAAGTGGGGGTATTGCGATACATCATTTCAAAGGTCCTATCGAGTACTTTACGATCCCAATATATTGTGTCCCCATTCGTACCCAAAACAAAATGGCGGCTATTTAAAAAATATTTTTTTCTATTTTTCTTTTGCTATTTTAGTTTAGATTTTACAACTTTGTAGAAAGTCAATTCATCGGCTGGCTGATACAGTGATGCCAAGTTGTAAAATTTAAACTAAAATAGCAAAAGAAAAAATATATAATATAATTTTAAAAAGCCGCCATTTTGTTTTGGGTACGAATAGGGACACAACATTCTGGGATCTTAGAGTACTCGATACGACCTTTAAAATGGTGTAGCGCCCATCCGCCATTTTGAATTTGAGCACCATAAAATATGCACGAAAATGTAGCTCTGTTATTCCAACTACACTATGCCAACTTGTATTTATTTTTCTAAGACGGCAAATGAAATAATAGATAATAAAAAGATAATAACTATTCAATTTTCAAAACGCCTCCATTTTGTTTAAATTGCGAACTTCATACTACCTTCAATATGATAGCAATACCCCTCTTCCTATTTAATATTCTTTATCAAGATGGCGCACCATCAGCCATGGGTGGGACGCCCTGTATATTGTAAAAGCGGGCCTCAGAAAATGTTTTGTTGGAATTTTCCGATGAAGTCGTAGAAAAAACAACTAGCGTGGTAAGCTCTTTCGAAGTATTCGAGGATTATCGATGTTCTATATTATAGGCTTATTACCACTGTTAAAGCTCGTTCTCAGAGCTACGTACTGTCGCCCGCGACACCAACCTAACCAATCAGAATCGTTTACGTCATTACCCCTCATCCCCACGCCGCTCTAGCGGTGTTGCCAGGTATCTGGTAAAATTTCACCAGATCTGGTGATTTTTTGTGATTTATAAAATATACCGCCCCCAACACGAAACTGGTAACACCAGAAAAACGGACTTTTTTAAAAAGATTTTCATGGACCACCAGATTATTCATAAAATCACATAAAGATCAACAGATCTGGTGACATTTCACGAGATACCTGGCAACACTGCGCTGTAGTATTATTATTTTTTTATTTTGGTTTGAAATTTGAACCTCAGTTTTCCGAAATAAATATTCGTTGTTTCCGAACAAAGGTAATTACTAATTATTTGGTCCTAAAATATTGTGAATAGTATGTACTTTTGCTTTTAAAATTTATTTGATCATTACCTACCTAAATGCCACAAAATATTTAAATAATAATTTTTAATTACATAGGTCTTTTTAATTACATTGGTTCATTTTTTTACTAACCAGAATAAATATACATATTTTGAGGAGTAGAATACGAAAATAAAAATAAAATTTGACGCTGCCATCGAAAAAAATCTTTTAAAAAAAACAAACCTATAACCTCCGAGAGGGGAAAATTTTAATCCAACAGCAAAATTTCTTCTCCGCATTCCACATATCCACATACTCACACACATACGCTGTAATTGGAAGAGATTATCGACTATACAACAATTTCAAGTTTAAAACATTAAATTTTAGGTTAAACACAAACCATAATGGGTGTGGACACAAATTCAAATTATATTCCTGTAGAAATTCTTCACCGCTCTGGAGCTAAATTTAGAATAAAGTTATCTGCAGAAGAAAGTGCAAGAGTTAATAATACTGGTAAAACATCATTTTGAATTAAAATTGTAAACTGTTTTTAAAGTCACAAGGTATTTTGTTAGCCCTACTGTTAGCATTTTCGTAATGTTATCTAAAAATTAGTTTTGAAGCTCTATAGATCCCTAAATCTTATAATATAAATATTTTTAAATTATTGTAGATACAGATTACAAAGAGCAAGTATGCTCTGCATGAAGATGGCGTTGTATCTGCTTGGAATGAAGATATAAAGGAGACACAAGCTAGTGAGGATAGTAGCCAAGCTATCGAAAGCCTGCCTATTACAATTAGTACCATGAGACCTAGGGTATGGAATATGAATGATGAGGAGACACTGTCAGAACGCCCATGTCTATGATTTTAGACTTCCTTATTGGAGGAATGAAATGGTTCTTGTACCTACCTACATAACAGTGGTTAATAAAAACTACCTAATAAGATGTGTAAATGTATTTGTTTTTCTAGTGCATATTAGTCCTAAATACAGTAGAGTTGTAGAGTCTCGATATAGTGCATGCGTGTGCTGTTCTACCGAGGTTGTTCACTATTTCAAGTTTATGATAAAATAAATACAGGAATAAAACTGGGCTGTTTTCATTACATTTATATTTTGAGCTCAAAAATGCACAAATTAGTTAGTGGAAGGAAACAAGTCGGTTAATTTAGTCTGTTTTTTGGCTTCTTGTAACATTTTTTAACGAAATTAGCTTCTTTAGTCTTGAAGAATAATCATATTAAAATACACTGTCAGATATTATTCAAAGATTTCATTGCTTCGCCGCTTTTATTATCAAAGTCTCAGTCAGTATGATAAATTATTCAAAACGAAATTTGTACAAAACAAATTGTTTTCATTCTCAAAATAATAACAAAATATTGTAAGGTTAGGTTACATCCGAATGACAAGTGACAGACGTCACCCCCTACAAAAAGAGTGGGGGACTGTCGCTGCGACACGTCGAAGCTCTGAGAACGCGGCTTGAGTATGCAATATACTATTATTTACAACTATGCATGTAATAACGACATTTCATCTATCTTTGAAAGGTGGAAAGTTGACGTTTTTTTACTTTTACTTTCCACCCGGGTGGAAAATAAATTATTTTTTTGTAATCTTTTTAAAAATCGATTTTTTCGGCTTGCTAATAGCTATGCGTGTTTAGATATGTCTACTATTTCCCTAATTTTTTTTTATGATCAAACACATGCAGTATAAGAAAAGTCCTTTAGGGCACTCTGGGAGTGGTGCGTGTGCGCAAAAAAACGATTCACGTTGGTTTTGAATCGTTGGAGGATATATTCGTTGGGAAAAACGACCTCGGGAACGTCGAAGGTCGTTCCATAAGGACGAAGTCCTCAGCCGAGCACTTTCCGTGAAAATATATGTAAAAGAGAGTCAAATCCCCAACCTGTCTTCGATGTTCTAGGCTGTCGAGGTTCTTCGTCACTCGTGGTCTCATTTGATAGAGTGGTCACTCGTGGTCTCATTTGATAGAGTGGTCCTCAGCATTGAATATTGTTACCAAATCGTTCATATCTTCTTCGTCTTGACATTTTCACTGAAATAAGCTAGTAGCGCCGACTCAGAACTAGGATTTTTAACTTTGTTTCCCGTACACCATTCTTTGAAACAGTTATATGCCTTGTCATATCTCGGGCGGTTTTTAGTTGGCAGAAGATCTTCTTCTACTATTTTTGCTGCTTCTCGAATTTCTGGTGGAGTAGCAGGCAGGAGTAGCGAACCAGAAAGTTGTACACACGTCAACAACTTTTAACACTATACAAAGCCCAGATTCGACCATCACTAGAGTACTGCTCTCATGTCTGGAGCTCTGCACCCAAACATGCTCTTCGGCTACTGGATTCCATCGAAAGGAGGGCCATTCGTCTGATTGGAGACCACGAGCTGACGAAGAGCCTCGACATTCTAGAACATCGAAGGCAGGTTCTTTTACAGATGCCCTCTTAATTCCGCCCAGAGCGGCGAATAGCAGAAATACACGACGAACCACTGCCGCCCATCCATATGTGGTTCAGCTTAGTACTCCTCGAACTTCATTATTTAAGTATTCTTTCATCTGGAGGACTTTATCCTTATGGAACGACCTTCTCGAGGTCGTTTTTCCCTGCGAATATAACCTCCAACCATTCAAAACCAACGTGAATCGCTTTTTGCGCACACGCACCACTCCCAGAGTGCCCTAAAAGATTTCAAAAAATGACATTTACCATCTTGATGTGTATTATTACCTATGTTATTTTACCACCTGCGGTTATTTGAAATTTCTGTCTAATTTTTCAATAGAAAAGTCAAAATGACATTTATCTTTTATTAATAATTTTAATTCAAAATCATAAGAAGTGGATGTTAGATGTGGTTGTAAATTAAATAGTATACAAACCTCGGTGAAAAGTTTCATTACTGTCTCGAGATTTAGTTCTCTCTCGACAGAAATGAAACACTTTCCACCTCGGTACGTAATATACTATTAAGCTATCGCCCTGTAACACTTTTAACAAGTTACCCTGTATATGTAACAACCAATTATAACAAAAAAACCTCCCTTTACAGTCTAAGGGGCAGCCGTTACACCTCCGGATAACATAACTTTTAAATAAGCACATTTAACCGCATACGGTCGTTTGCACTTAAATCCAACAGAATGGATTACGGCGAAAGATTCGATTTGCTTAAAAGGATTTCGGGACGGTAAAGAAGGAGAGAAAAAGGATTTGAAGAGCATTGTTCGATTTGTAAGACGCCTTATTTCAATCCTATCTTTTCCATATAAATTCTGTTCATTAGGTCGGAAATAAAACGCTCAGGTTTTCAATATATTTCAATAAATTCTTGAAAATATGTTCACTTAAAAGAGAAATCGTCATTCCGTGGATGGAAAGATAGCTTTCCGTTTTAAGTTTCGCCAAACTCCCTGGAATTGCTACAGGACAGTCCCATAGTTTATAGGCTATATACACCACGCGACTATATTATTATAATCTTCAGTGTGCCATCCTGCTTGATCTGCTATTGTTAAGAAAAAAAGTAATAAGAAAATGCGTTAGGTAAAACATATTTATCTTTATTTTTTAATTTTACACAAGGAAATACAATTTTTGGGAAATAAGAAAGGTTTTCTTAGTGTGTATAGCTGTCGGATCTTAACGTCGTCGCATGCAACGCTATATAACATATAACAATATTTATACAGTTCCATCTACGAGCTATCAAGAAAGCCGAATGATGTCCAATACTACTACCGCCATCTACGAGTTATCAAGAAAACCGAATGATGTCTAATACCACTACCTACGGCTACGTCATTAAGCGCAACTAAGACGAGGACAATAGTTAACTGCTTTAGACGAGAACGAATCGAGCCACGAGACTGACAAGTTGGCATTCTTCATATTTTCAGTGTTTTTTTAGTTTAAATCCTTAAAAAAAATGGTTTAAAATCATATCGAGATCATTTATCGAAATACACAACATTTATCGACCCTACACAATAGTGCTTAAATGTAAAGTCCATTCTTCGGTTCTTAATTGTAGAAAATTGATCAATAACAGGCCCATTAAGTTTGGAATACCCTCTATAAATTTTTTTTCATATATTTAATTTTTAAACTTTGTAAAAAGTCCCTAGATTTATCCTTTATCGTCTGCGTTAAATTAATTTCGGGTTTATGTGTTCCCGCATTCTTCACTTCAACTTTTTGCTCCAAACTCAAAGAGCTAAAGTTATTTCTTAAATAGTCCACCGTCAACTATTAATTTTAACCTAATAAATGTATAATATTAAAATATTAAAACATACACGCTCGAATTTCTAACTAGATGCACGAACAGACAACGGCGCGGCGAACACTAAAATTGTGCGCCTTTCCCATGTTAAATCGTCATAGCCCCGCTATCCCCCGCTACCACCCGCCACCTGTTACTACAGAGAAACTGCACTACTTAATCGCACGTGCGAGCAAGTCTCGTCATAATCGTCATTCTCGACCTAGGCACGGTTGCCGGATCTATGCAGTTTGGTTTGACGGGATGATAAAATATTAGGGAGGGTCGGAGTTTTTCAGTTTGACGCCACGTGATTTTTAAATTTCTGATTAAGATTTATACGGTGTTAACGTTTTTAATTCTATTTTGAAGGTATTAAAAGATTTTACGCATTTAATGGTATGTAAAATGAAAGATTAATATATGACAAGTATTGACGTATATTAATTTCATAGAAATATATCACACATTACAGCATTAGCACTAAAATAAGAAGAGATTCTGACAGACTTTTAAAACATCCGCCGCGCCATTGGAACCGGTCGACGATAGCCGAAGCCGCTCGGCGACCCCTCCTTTTGCCACCAGCGTTGTCAGTCTTTTAAAATTGTAATATATCCATTGCTCTTTTAACAATTTTTTAAATGTTCATTCTTGTTGTGGGTGTGTAGGTGACCGTCATCCGCGTCAACCTATTACTTTTAGTCAAAGATTTATGGCAACACTGGTCGCCACGTAGTGCCATTTGCCGTAGTTTTCCGTGGACATTTTGAAAGTTCACCGCAATTTGATATCAGAATTTTCATAAAATTAGGTGCGCTGTGTTCGGTTGTAATATGGATAACCAGAAATATAAGGTGTTTCCGCTTTCCTAGGGTTAAAAACAAAAAATTAGAATGCATACGGTTTTATTTATTTTGTTAACATTTACTTCTTAAGTATTTTCCACTGAAGCTGATGAGGGTATATGCTTTCGAAACATGTATGGAAATTAAAATATTGTTCATTTAACTACTGAAGCAGACTATGAGTTTCTTTTCCTTTTCATAATTTCACTCCATTGAGAGATGGATGGATTTAAAAAAAATAGTTTAATTTGTTTATAACTGCTTTTTTAGCTTCAATCTTGTATGTTTATGAAGTAAATATTATACGGAAATGTCATGATATTTTTCTTTCATATCACATACTATTAAATGCGCAAAATCTTTTAATACTTTTAAGAGGGAGTTTAAACCGCTGACAGCAATATAAATCTTCATAACAGATTTAAAAATCACTCGCCTGGTGACGTCACAAACCACGCCTCCATCGGCGTGGAGTCTTACATGTTAGTTGTTTATACCATGGTGATACATCAATAACCATACGACAAAAATCATTTGCAAACTTTGACTAAAACACAACCACTGAATCATTGTGCAATCATCTTTGTACAATTTTAGCTGCAAACCTAACTAGGATAACTACACCAAGCATGACAAATATACATTATATAATATTAACTGTATTTTGTTCGCCTATCAAGTACGTATAACTTTCCTAATGGAACTAAAGAGTAAACTCCATGTTAAAACTTAAGTTAACTTAGTTAACAACATGACACAAGACCTTCCTGTTACTGCTACCCGCCGCCGCGTCTCGAAGCATTTGGTTTAGATATTTAAAGTTTAGAAAATATAGTAAGTACAAGAAAATGGATGGATAAATATGTGGAGTTCCATAAGGATCTACTTTAGGCCCATTTCCCTTCCTTATTTACATCAGTTCAATATTAATTTTAAATTAAACAGGTAGTATCAAACTATTTGCAGATGATACGACTATTGTATTATTTGATGAGAACTCCTAACATTTATCGTAACATGATTCAAATATAATAATTAAATGGCTAAATTTAAGCAAACTCTCATCAAATTTTACAATATCACCTTTCATGTTTATCAATAACAATTTAATCAAGAAAAAATTTGATCCAATCAATTGTATATTAAAATACAATACGTACAGGGTGTCCCTTATTCGACATTGTTAGTGCTATCAAAGAAGTAATGTAGGTAGCATGTGCTCTTTGTGGGTCAAACTTAAAATGGTAAAATCAAAATTTGAAAATTTTTACTCGCTTAAGGGATACGGGGGTAAATAAGAAAATTGACAATTTCAAAATTAGTTTAAAATAATGTTTAATTTATTTTTGTCTTGCAGACATTTTAGATTAAACAGAACCGTTAATCCCGAATTACCCTTTGTAGTGTTTTTTTACTAGAAACCTACCATTTTTGTCCTGCAGATAATTTATTTGGCAGGTGGAGATTATTTGTATTAATAAATCAAAAGAGAAGATATAGAGAAGAGAGCGGCCATTTTGTGTGTAAATTAATTTGATTTTGGGATTCTGGATTTACTTCCGTAAATTTTTATATGTGACTATAGAAAAAGAGTGATATACTGAGAGTAGCATACCATACTGAATTTAACTACGTTGTCAAGGATTCCTAGCTCGTCGACATCGGCGAGCCGATGGGGCAACCAGAATACTCAACTCAACAAGTAGAAGAAAATTCTTTATGCGTCTATAGAAAAAGAGTGATATACTGAGAGTAGCATACCATACTGAATTTAACTCCGTTGTCAAGGATTCCTAGCGCGTCGACATCGGAAAACCGATGGGGCAACCAGAATACTCAACTCAACAAGTAGAAGAAAATTCTTTATCAAATAAAAATGTACTGAACACTAAATGGCCGCGTAAACACTTTAACTTGTGAATGGGAAAACTTGTATGTTGAAATTAAAGAGATTAATGATGCACTGATAGAGCACTGGCAGCGAAATGACTTGATTTGAGAACGGGAAATGTTGACTCTGAATCGGGCAGCGTAACGCCTTGTATTTGCAACAGTCAAAAATTGAATTCCTTTTAAGCGTCGCGTCTCTCGCTTATATAGGCGCACCCCTGCTTTAGTTCTGTTGCGTCACTTTATGCACCCCTATGTTATTTTTAACCTATGGAATGTGACCACTCGAGACCCTTGGTTGGTAAATCGCTAATATGTTCGACTTTTTGCTGTTTTAAGCTCTTTTAAAATACATGTAGGCTATGCATGTATTACTGGACCTAAATATATTGGCTATTTTATTCTCTACATCGACATATTTTTTAGCGAAAAATAGACCCGGGTCCGGGCCGTTTCACTACAATCAAGATACCGACGCACAACTTTTTGAAGATTGGTTTAAACATAAACTCCTTAAAAATATACCTGAAAATAGCGTCATTGTAATGGACAATGCTAGTTATCATAGTCGGCAAGCAAAAATCATTCCCAATTCTAATAATACAACAGCAGAAATTCAAAATTTTATGATTGAAAACGATTTATATTTCGAAGAAACTTACAAAAAACGAGAACTGCTAGAAGTATTAAAAGCAGAAAATGGACATACAGTGTTGCGTCTTCCTCCGTACTATTGTATATTCAATCCTATTGAGCTAATATGGCATCAATTAAAATCCAATATTAGGAGAAATAATATTTCTCCTACATTAAATGCATCTGTAGTAGAATGAATTAAAAACGAAGTAAGAAAAATGTCTGCAGACAGCTGGAAAAACTGTGTACAGCATGTACTTAAGGTGGAAAATTCTTACAATTGTATGATTACAAATGTTCAACCCTTAATTATAAGTTTAGGCTTAGATGAAGATAGTGATAGTGATACAGAGTTAAATTTTGAATAAATTATCAATAGTTTCTTAGAATTTGATTAATTTTTATTGTACTTGTTATCCTAATAGTTATACTTTTAAATTATATACCGTACTTTTTTTTACAAGTGCTCCGAGGCTTTGATGCCAAATAATTAAAGAAATTCTTCAGACAGTTTTCCTTTCTACATGACATGAAAACACTCTCGCATGGAGAATGTATGGCTCGGTGGCCTAGTGGCAGAGTGTGTACGCCTGGCGATCTGAGAGACGCGGGTTCAAATCCCGCACCGACATCTCTGGTTTTATTTATCAGTAACAAAACTATTGAGGAGAACATGGTGACTGGGGAAATCTTTCCCGCCCGCTTCGATACTTTCCCGCCCGCTTCGATACTTTCCCGCCCGCTCTCTCGGAGAGGTCTGGAAAGCGCCACTTTCGGTGAAGTCACATGCATGAAAAGAGGCACTTTAGGGGCACATGTAAAAAAATATTATTTCCTTACAGTAAGAAAATGAATATTTCCTAACAGTTATTTTCCGTTGCCTAGCAACGACTAAGTGTAGGGAAATATTGACTTTTTCTTTCAAAAATGTCAATATTTCCCAACGATTTTCGGAAAAATTACCTTTTTTTAAATGTCAATTGTAAATTTTTCCCTGGATGATTTTTCTTTTTAGATATTTGTTCCCAATCAAAGTGATGACCATTTTTGTTTTTTTTTCAAGCTATTTGTACATCTCTAGGACTATCGAAAGTTTGACACTTTTATTATCGATATATCGATAGATTTCCACCTCTAGTATATTTAGTAAACACAATCTTTCTCATGCCAATATTTTTTGGGATTAGTGCCGGGATTAGAAACTCTTTATCCCGAAAATCCCGGCATTGGAACAAGGCGTCAGGACTGGCACCTCTTATATTGACCCTTGACCATTTAAGAAATTATACACGGGCGCTTTTAAAGAACATTTGCAGCCATTGTGATTTAACCCCCCGATAGGGGTAGATATTGCCCTTCAAATCTTAAATGGGAAGGGGGTCAACTTTTAAAAAGGAAAAAACGGTTTCATAAAAAATTTATTACGAGACTGAAAACAATCGAAATGATATGAAACCAAAATAAAAAAAAAACTTATACAAGAAATAAGAAATGTATATAACACTACAACATCCCTAATGGAACTTAAGACTAAAGAAGAAGTTAAAGCTGAATGTACATGAGTTAAACTTAGTTAACAACGCGACATAGACAGCTTTTCTGATATTGTTAGTCCCGTCTCCGAAGTTGTTTGGTTTCCCACAAGCTCTTATCATTTCTCCGTCCAGTTGTTAAAAGTACACAGGGCGGGAGAATGAGAGCCAGTTTATCACTGAAGATGGAGACGAGACCGGTAATTTACCTGCAAAAAATACTTATTTCTGTTTATTTACCTTCGAATTTACTGAAGAGGAGAACAATGAAATTTAACAGATTTAGGATAAAATAATTTTTCAAATTTTACATGTTCTAACTAGATCACAGTCTTTCTCGCCTTAGGCGTAAAGTATATTGACGCGTAACGATAGTCTGTGTGTTTAGTAATATTTTTGCTTCATAGTGTGTTATTAAAATACAGGGTGTTATGGAAATGACTTATTATAATTAAATGGGTGACTCTAGGGTGTCCCAGAGAAAGATACTTGTTTTTTAAAATCGAATATCTATATACTAAGGTAAAAACCCTTTTTACCCACATACTGTCTCGCCGTTCCATCTGGATTCAGTTAGCAACAATGTGGGTCACTAGAGTATACTAACAGTGTTGTCAGATCACACCGCATGTTTCGCCCTTGCTTGGATACCTGCCGAGCGCGACTATTCGTTGCTTCAGTATGTTTCGAGACTCGGGCGTGGAATGACGCTGTCGAGGGTTCCACGTGATTTTCTTTATGTTGTGAAATAATTCATAATAATAAATATTGTGATGTGATTTCAAATTTGTGTGATATTATCTACTGTTGAGCTGTTGAACATACTTTTGTGATTTATTTTTTTATGGAATTTAATTATGAAACGGATTATAAGATCGAAGGTAAGAGAGTATGTACCTTAAAATTGTAATATTTTTTTTCTAAAAAGTTTGAAAAATAAGTGATAAGGCGGGTCAAAGAGGTCTTGTTGTCAAAAACTGAACACGTGCGTTTACAATTCTGTGTTGCAACACCGCCTCAAATTGATTGCGAACGTCCTCAGTAGCGGCCACGTAAATTTTCAGATTTCATATAAAGTGTATATTTCGTACAATAATTCAAAGCGCCATTTAAGGTTATTTTTCTTCATTTTATTTTCATCTCAGGATTTGCCGGTTTAAATATAACTCATTTCCATAACACCTTGTATTTAACTATTAGTGTTATCTTCTTGTCTTAATTATTAATTTTATTTCATGGACAATTATTGGATTGGCAAATTGGATCCTCAATATTTTCGACCGCGTGCCGCCACTGGAACACACAAGATAGAGGTGGTAACTATTGCCTTAAGTTATTTGATACAATTGCTGAAACCCGTCAAATTAATTTTTTTGAAATGCATTTTTTTTAATAGATATTATACAGGGTGAATAATACAAATGCTACTTTAATTTTACCAAATGAAACATATCTTATACATATTTACATTTTTACATTCTAGACATTCTAGACAATTTTAGACAATTTTCATAAATCATGTCCTATACCTATCTTCAACCTTTTACGAAATATTAATACATTGATATGGGTCTCGACGTAGCAACCTGGGACTTAAGGCGTGGATTTTTTTGTTTAAATTCTAAAAGAGGAAATAAATCTACGTTCAGCGGTATGTATACAGGGTGATTCACGATGAGCTTGTATATAACTTTAAGGAGAGCTACTGAACATATGTTCCTGAAACTTGAAGAATTTGGTTTATCGATACGCTCTCTTTAACTAAAATATTCATATGTTCCTGTCATTTCCGGTTATACCGGAAGTAGCTGTCACTATCGTTTATTAAATACAACATGGTAATTTTTATTATATTTTTCGATTAACCATTAAATTCTAAGCAAATTTTATATCTTTATCTTTTTGTCTGACTTTTGAGATATCTGGACTTCTTATAATTATTTGTCAAATGCACGGTGATGAAATAATCCACATCATTTTTTTTATCTTAACCCTTGAACCAAAATAACGAATAACTAGAAGATCATCAAGTCAAATATTTCAAACTTGACAGAAAATGTACAGGGTGGTCACAATTCAAGGTTTATTGTGGAAGAATTCAATCATTAAAAACTTTCTTATTTTAAATAGAACATCCTGTATATTTTTATTTAATTTGATGACAAATTAGTTGTTCGTTATAAATAGTATTTACTATTCTATACCTATGTCAAAGCGTTTCCGTAAAAAGCAAAGAAAATAATATTTTTTTCAACCAAATGAAAATCGCTCATGAAATCAAACAATACACAAAGCGACACGTTTAGCCGCTAAGCGATTTATTGCTAAGCGATTTTTTTACTATTAGCGTGACCCTTTACATTAAGTAGAAATTTGATACAACTATTAGCTTGAAATACAAAAAAACAGTAACTAGTACGTAATATTAAGGTCAGAAACAATAATAACAACTTAAAGGGTTCAGTTACTAGGGGTATTTCAATCAAGATGGTCAATTTAAGGAACAAAACGTCGGAAAACAAGTAATTAGTGTATACAGCTGAACGTAGATTTAAGTCACCATCTTTCATAATTCAAACTAAAAAAATCCAGGCCCATATTAAAAAAAATTAAGTTGATGAAGGTAACCCAAAGATGAAGTGTTGCATTAAAGATCTGATGATGCCATCTTATGGAGAATAAAAAGTGGCAAAGAAATTGAACAAAGTCATGAAAAAATAAAAACCACCTGTATTTATTTTCGATTCTTGCAGCATATTATTGGGCCTATAATTACGCAACTTTTACTTGTCTCTTACCGTTCCCGAGATTCCAATGGTGAAGGACGAATTTGTTACACCATGTATATAGGGTGTTATGGAAATGACGTATTATATTTAAACCGGCAAATCCTGAGATGAAAATAAATTGAAAAAAAATAACCATAAATGGCGCTTTGAATTATTTAGCGAAATTATACACTTTATATAAAATCTCAAAATTTACATGGCGGCTACTGACGTCGGTCGGTGTTGTCATATCTACACGGCAAACTCTTTAGAAAACAAATTATAATTTTAACAAGTTTTCATTTATGAACAAATGTGATTCCAGAAAACCGACGGCGAAAGATGTTTTGCAACAACAAATAATGGTAATATTACACACAAGTTTCAAATTCGTCACAAGCACATGAAAGTAAATAGGTCAAACTTCATTAACCTTCCTATTATTTCTATATCTTTAAAAAAAATGCAATTTTATTTAAGACCTTTACCTTACCTTTACTTATTTAAATACAATTATTAGTTTCATTTGTTTCACAGAAACCACACAGAATCTAAGTTTTAGGAAAAAACCTCTCACATAACCTCACAAATAGCAGCTATTCACATGGAAAGAATACACGTGAAACCGCTTTTAATTTTGGTCCTTTTTTCTCGCTTAGATTTATTTATTTAACTAATTGAAAAAACACACACTTTAAATACAATTCTTTCAATTTAAGAATGACATTATATCTACGAACGAACGAAATGGTACGTGCAAAACTCGGAATAGAGATGGGCAATATTTGACAGTTTGATATTTCAGGGTCACGGTAATTGAATCCTAATAATAGGCGTTACGGGACGGACTAAGATCGCTTAAATGCGTTTCTTATGGTGAATTGAATAAAATGATAGTAGTGATATATCCATCAATTAAGGTACGGGATAATACTGCGACTGTAGGTACTTGAGAAGCCCAAAAAATTAAATTAGCTCAGCTCTACTCTAAATGACAAGACCGACGAAGATTTAATTTTCTTTCTCACACTGTCATCTCTCTTTCACACAATCCACTGGGCGCCGGGGCAACGTAAGTCTAGGCGTGCGGCTTGCAAGTGTCAGTATTAGAAGATACGCGTTAGAATACGGTCGATTCTGTTGCTTACCATTTACACTCTCGGCTATCCGCTTTGTTTTCTGAAGGTACGCGTATAATAATTGTTTTGTAATGCATTTCGGGCTACGCGTCCAAACTTTGTATATAATTTTACATTGTTTTTATTGACGAACCTAGAACGAGTAGTTTGTTTTGGACGTTTGACTTGATTGAATGTATCGAGCATAAAGTGTTTCCAGGAGTGTTCCCATGAAAAAGAAAAAAACTGATTGTGTTTGTGCGTGGATTTCCTCGCTCTTTAGGTATAAAGATAAATATAAGTAGGTAGATAAATAATATATTTTTATAATTTTATATGGAATTTCAGTTTTGCATTAAGTTTGGCAACATTCCACGTAACAACTGTTTTGTAACCACTCCAAGAAGATATTAAAATACTAATTCAGATTGAATGGTCGGGGCGGTAAGAGAAGACAGTTCAATCATTTTTTAAATTATTTATATTTTCGTCATCTATGGTCATAGTAGTGTCATCTATTGTAAATATGGGACTGGAAGTCGTCGGCCTAATATGAATTGCACAAGTCCGAAATGAAGAATTTTACAGGAGGAATAAAGTGATTTACGGCTTAAATAAAAATAAAGTTAAATAAACAGTAATTAGTGGGCTTTATTGCTTTAATGAGAAGGATATAATAAGGTTTGAATGATTCTTCAGCACGTCTATACTAAATAATGGACTTTTAACGACTATTTAATTCTCTAATTTAAAACAAACTTGATCTTGCAAAATTCATGAAAGAAAAGCTTGTTTTAATCATGTTTATTTCACAAAATTTAAACTAGTAACAATATTTTACTATCTAACAATCTAAAAAAAAAGTTCTTCTGATTAATAGATAATATGTTTCGAAATATGCATAACTCAGAATATTAGACACAATAAAGTGGTATGAAACTCCATTCAAAATGTAAACGCGGTTCGTGGAACAATTTTGTACTGACTGTTAACGATTTAATATAACTATAGTGAATCATAAGCTTGTAAGATTTACCTATGTGTTATTATTAACAAATTTTTATAAAACATCACCAATTTACTTGAAAACTAACCGAAGTTGTTTCACAAACACTACACCGCATTTGACGATATATTGATTAATAGGACCTATGCAATATTCATGTTCTATTTAAATTTTTGGGGGACTTATACAGATTTCATATTGATATACTTAGCTATACAGGGTGTTGAAATGAGATATTATATTTAAACCGGCAAATCCTGAGATGAAAATACATTGAACCATAAATGACGCTTTGAATTATTAAGCGAAATATACACTTTATATGAAATCTGAAAATTTACGTGGCCGCTACTGACGACGTTCATAATCAATAATTTATTGAGGCAGTCTCAAAGGAGGTCAGCGCAATATAGGCGGTGTTGTCATATTGCAACACAGAATTGTAAAAGCACGTGTTCAGTTTTTGACGACAAGACGTATTTGACCCGCGTTATCAGTCCTTTTTCAAACTTTTTAGAAAAAAAACTACAATTTTATGATACCATCGTGCCGATGAAAAACTAGGACAGCAAAATCTCAAAACTGGGAACGGAAATACATATCTTATAGACTATAAAAGAAGCTCGACAGCTGTAAAGGTATAAACACCTAACTGTTAGAAAGTAACCTACGTTACATAATTTAACGTTTTGCATTTTTCGATACGAGGTGGCATCAAAATATCTTATTTCTTTTATAAACTTACGCGGCAGTTTATATGGAGGATCTAAATTTATTGGGTATTTTTTATTAAGAAAAAGTCTAGTACCTTATTTAAAGTAGGTATATTTAATGTCGCCAAAAATGAAAATAAAACTGAATAATAAAAGAAATTTAACAGAAAGTAAAAAATATACAAATACAAAATTTGTCATAGCAACAAATATTTGTTAATATTTAGTCATAGAACATTCCTGTTTATTACTTCTTGATAATTAGTATTCTTCTATTTTCATCTTTAGCAAACATTCTAAGGGAACCTGAAACTGCTCCTACTAATAGTTCGATGCCTTGCTATTTTTTGTTTTGCCAACAACACGGTATTTCACTTTACTCCCAGTTCGCCTGCAATATCCCTAATAAAGGTACCATCCCGCAACCGACTTTAGATAATAGCCTTTTGCTGGGGGGTTAATTGTGGCATATTTAAAAAAAATGTGCTTGACAAGTTAATGATCAAGTGACGATCTGTGTTGACATGTAAAATTTGTATATGACATTTTCCTGGTACCAGACTCGACAGTAAATAATTCCTAATAGTCAAGGAAAAAATAAGAAATGTTGCTGTCCTAGTTGTATATCGGTACGATGGTACATACTCTCTTACCTTCGATCTTATTTTAAAATAATCCATTTTATAATTAAATTCCATAAAAAAATAAATCACAAAAAGTATGTTTTACAACAGAAACAACAGTAGGTAATATCACACAAATTTGAAATCACATCACAACATTATTATGACTTATTTCACATCAGAAAAAAAATCGGGTAATGCTACAACTAACAAAATGTTTAAAATTCGGGAATGTCGTTCCAGCATCGAGTATCGAAACATACTGAAGCAAAGATACTGAAGGTGGTTAAACATATGAATACGCGCGCGGCGGTTATCCAAGCAAGGGCGAGACACGCGGTGTGATCTCGCATCTCTGCAGTTTACTCTAGTGACCTACCTAGATGGAGCGGCGTGACAGCATGTAGGCAAAAAGGGTTTTTACCTTAGTATTTAGATTTTAAAAAAAGTTTGTAGACTTTCTCTAGGATATCCAAGGAGTCACCCATTTACATATAAAGTAATTTCCATAACACCCTGTATAATCTAGTGTCAATTTTCATGAACTGGGAATATTAGATTATAGCTTAGGCCACTGCCTATCAGATTCCGCAAAAATCGCAAATTTGTTAAATTTGGAGTTGCATTTTTCATATTAGGCCGACGAAATGTTTTTTCTTTATTTAATGACAAATTGAGCACCATCTGTAAACCGGTTTCTTGCTTTCACATATTAAATTGTGCGTAAAAATCGTGTCTTTCTGTGACTAAAAGCGTGAAAATACGAGTAATTTGTTTAGCTTATCGTGTAAGTTCGGATTACCAACACAGCCAACACTGTCCCTGATCCGTCTGGAATTCTGTACATATTTTAAACAAGGCTTCAGAATCCTAATTTGGCTACTCGTGCTGAACGATCCATTCGTTGTTGATCGGTTTCCCACAAGCCCTTATCAGTTCTCCGTCCAGTCGTTAAATTACACAGGGCGAGAGAATGACAAGGGTCTGGAAGAAAACGCTGTTGTTGAATATTATCTCCTACTTGAATATAAAACGCCATTCTCTTATCTTCGTCAATCGTTATTATTTGTCTGCTTAGCGTCGACTGGCTGAAAGTGGATTACTGCAAAAGAATAAATTAATACGAATATTATAAAACAAACTATTATTCACGCGAGGTAATGACAGGTATTAGTGAGGATGAAATTTGGTACTCGTAAATATTTTGATTACCGCGAGTAGAATCCCATGTAACAATTGTTAGACACTTTTAATTTATTTATGGTTTAAAAGTTATTTAATATGTTCAATAAAAAGATGTTGGTTTTAAAGTTACCTTAAAATAAACTAAAAGTTCTTAAAGACCACTTATTCTTATGCAAAGAATCTAATGCACTCTTTAAATTAAAATAAAAAACTATTTGATCTTAAACTGGTTTTATAATACTAGTGACATTGGCGATTTTAAAACTAATTTGCTCTTTAAATGAGTAATTAGCAAGTTGCTTTTAAAAGAATCAATATTGGAACAAAGAGTTTTAATGTAGATTTATGGAGTACCCTTGATGTATTCATTAAAACCCATTAAGAAAACTATTTCATCTTAAGCTTATACAACGTGTCCAAGATAAGGAGGGCCAGTTCAGAGATCTGGGAAACCGTAAGAGATACGAAATCGGCTAAATGGAGGTAAAGTTGTGCATTTACGTGCCTAATAATATGCCATTTAGAAAGTTTTAAAATTCCGAGTAGTTCCGGGGATATCCGGAAAAACCCGAAATTCTGAAAAATCGTTTTATTGTTTTCCCGGTTTTTTTTGAAATCGAAGTCTAAAGTAAATAGCACTTTTACATTGCCACTTTTTCCGCTCTATCTAACAGCGTTAATTGTTTTGTAATCAGACGAGTCGTCTTCGAAGGGCGATTATCAACTTTCTTTTTTAAAATACGGTCCTGTTTTTCTGATATTGGAATTTGAGAGCTTTTTTCTTCCGAATGCAACAATGTATGACACATTATGGTTTAATAACGTTTCGAGGGTTTTTTGAACAACATCAGGAAATTTTGGGATACGGTCCTATATTTCTGTTAATTTTATAAATAATATTTCATAAGTAACCTCTAAATTTTTACTTATGTTGGAATAGTTCAATAAATAACAAATAATTTAATAATAAACCACAAATAAGTGAACAAAATACAGGAACATTATTTCAAACTTCTGTTGATTCGGGATTTAAAAGAAAAGTAGGCGTTTGAAACAAAAAAATTAAGATGGTGACGCGTGATTTGTTTCACTTGACATTCCCATTGTCATCATTTGAAAGCGTTTTAAGAGGTTTGCTATTTTCCAGAAAATATGGAACATAATTTTACAAATGCTGAACAGTTTGATATTCTATCCTGTTTTACTTTATCTGAAAAAAACTGTTATGTGGCAGTTATATGTTATTTGTGCTTAGAGAAAAACGGAAATCATTTTGAACACCTGATTATGTAGTTCCTTACTTTTTTCGTTGTTCGTTTTATTGGTGTTTTGGTATGATTTTTGTTCACTTGTTTGTGGTTTATTATTAAATTATTTGTTATTTATTGAACTAGTCCAACATAAGTAAAAATTTAGAGCTTACTTATAAGATAGTAGGAGAAATACAGGACCGTATCCCAAGATTTCCTGATGTTGTTCAAAAAACCCTCGAAACGTCATTAAACCACAATGTTTCATACATCGTTGAATTCGAAAGAAAAAAAAGCTCTCAAATTCCAATATCAGGAAAACAGGTCCGTATTTAAAAAAAGAAAGTTGATAATGGCCCTTCGAAGACTCGTCGGATTACAAAACAATTAACGCTGTTAGATAGAGCGGAAAAAGTGGCAATGCAAAAGTGCAATTTACTTTAGAATTCGATCTCAAAAAAACCCATGAAAACAATAAAACGATTTTTCAGAATTTCGTTTTTTCCGGATATCTCCGGAACTACTCGGAATCTTAAAACTTTATAAACGGCATATTATTAGGCACGTAAATGCGCAACTTTACCTCCATTTAACCGACTTCGTATCTCTTGCGGTTTCCGAGATCCCTACACTGGCCCTCCTTATCTTGGACACGTTGTATGTACATATTGAAAATTGGCAATATTAAAAATATATAAAAAAAGAGGAATGGAAGATAATCGAGTCCCATTTAAAAAAAAAACACTATTTGATCCCCCTTGTAAGTCAACCGACCTAAAATGATATTTGATTCTCTTGGAAATACTTCTTGAAGTAGCCTGTATACCAATTTTTCTCAAGTATGAAAAATAAAAAAGTTAAGCGGGGAGGGGTGGACATTATACGTGAATCACCCTGTATATGTTTTAAGAAGCCCGGTCCCATGGACGCGTGGTAAAATATGATACTTTCATTATAAAACTTGTACTTTAATATGCTATTTTTTTTAACATTAAGTTTAATTCAAAATTTCAAATTTCATCCGACATTGCAAAGTTTCCAGAATTCGGTTTAATATAGGTCGACTTAGTCTGCTGCAATTGTGAAGTATATTAAAACTCGGGGAACAGTGCTGCCGCCAGCCGGCTTTCGCATTATCGGGATATTAACGCCGAAACACATTTCACTTCCTGCAACTTTCTAATGAGTCATTTCCCCAGTGGCACTTTATTCAGCACTTAATAAATAACTGTCGTAAAATCCGAATGCCAAGAGACGGCGGGCTGCAGCCCCGCCTCGGTTAGCAACAACCCTTTTTCTTTGATATTTTAATAGTATTTGTCATAACGACTTTGAAATTGGGATGATTTTTTTCGTATGAAACTGCAAAAACACCTATAGAGGGTGAGTCGAGAGAGGAACATATGCAAACTCCGGTGTGTCTATTCTTGACTTAGGAGAATAATCATATCTAGTGTTGTGATCGCTCGAGTAAATAATAGTTTGAATACTCGATTATTGAAATAACCGACATCTAAAAAAACCACCCGAGTTATCTATTCAGGCGAAAACCGTCGCTCGTCACTTATTATCTTTCACTCGATACCCGCGCTTCGCTTGACGCCGCCGGAAATGTACCGCTGTAGTGTGATTGAGTTAAAAAACGACTCGTATATTCGAACATTTTTTCGCTCGATAAGAAATACTCTAGTTATAAATTCATGCGAAAAACCGAAAAATATTGCCTGTCACTTGATACACGACCTTCGGTCTACGCGATTGGCGACGTTCGAGTTTGACGCTGAGCAGGTAACACGACATACGTCTTTCTTAAAGGCACATAAACGAGAAGGTGCATAAAAAAAAAGTATGCCAAATCCCTTAGCGGAGTCATCGCGACATGAGTTTTGTAAAGTTTTGTTTTAACTGGCTAGCCAGCGGCGTAGTTTAGGTCTCCGATTGTAAAATATAAAAAAATTAAAGGATATAATTTTAAAATTTTTATTTACTATAAACTCGAGAAAACTTCTAAAAAATAACATATTAATAGAAATTGTTAATGAAAAATACCAAAACGAACAAAATGGTTAACAAAATATATAGAAAAAAATTCGTTGGTAATCTTAATCTTAGTAAATATTTTTAAATCTAAACAGGCACTTTTTATTATTAAACTCAAGAAGACTTCTTAAAAATAACATACATTATAGAAAATTTTAATTGCAAATAAGAAAACGAGCAAAATAGTTAACAAAACATAGGTATCGACAAATTTTTTGGTATCCAAAAGTAAACATTCTTAAATTTAAACAGGAACTTTTAGGTAACTATAACCATAAATTTAAAAAAATAATCACCTACTTTCTTATTTTGCCAGTCGCGTAACTAAGCCTAAATTTTTGGAGGGCACACACTGGGCACCTGAGAATTTGACAAGCTATTTTAAATATCTCCTTATTTTATGATCGTAGACTGAGAAAGATGTGAAGAAAAATAACTCTTTTACTATATAATATTTTTGTTCGGGTTTGTTCGCCTTTATAATGATCTAAGGAAATATTCGTTATTGTTTATTCTATTGAGGAGAGAGTGGAAATTATTGAATTGTATTTTACAAACAATGTATTTTATAAACAAACGGCAACTTTGTTTAATGATAGACATAAAAATAGATACGTACATCATGGTTATATTCTAGAATTAGTGGCAAAATTTCGGCAAACTGGTTCAGTGGCAAATAAAAAAAGGATTATTGAAAATCCGGTAAGAAATGAAGCAGTAGAAGTAGCTGTTCTGGCTCAAGTTAGTATGAATCCAACATTAAGTACCAGAAAAATATTTGATGTACCGGAAATTTCGCGGACCACTGTACAGAGAATTCTGAAACATTATAAATGGCACCATTATAAATGGCACCCATACAAAATTCAACTTCTCCAAGAATTGAACTAAGATTATAATGACCGCCGTTTACACTTTTGTGAAGTAATGTCAGAACAGGTATTAAATTATCCGAACTACCTTTTTAACGTTTGCTTCTCAGACGAATGTTCTTTTTTTCTTAATGGCACTGTCAATCGATATAACTGTCGTTACTGGCACGACACGAATCCAAGGATTTACCACGAGGTTCATACTCAAAATCCTCAGAAATAAAACGTGTGGGCTGGTATTTTCGGTGATCACATAATTGGACCATTTTTCTTACCGGGAAATTTAAATGGAGATACTAGATTTAGACTTGTTGAAGAATGCTGTCAACCCAGCGCTGATGGAAATTATGGAAAACGACCAACGTTACCAGGAAGAAAATCCAATATTTCAACAAGACGGGGCTCCCCCCCATTATGAATTACCCGTACGCCACTTTCTGGATGAAACGTTTCCTGGTAGATGGATTGGGAGGAGGGGTGCTATTGAATGGCCCGCGAGATCGCCCGATTTATCTCCCCTTGATTTCTTTTTGTGGGGACATCTAAAATCCAAAATTTATGCCACCTAACCCAAATCCGTAGAAGATTTACGGAACCGCATTACTAATGAATGTCAACAAATTACACCAAAAGTGTATGGAGGTGAATGGCGGACATTTTCAACATTTAATACGACAACATGTAAGCATTACTCAATAAAATTACATTTTTTAAAACGCAATTTCTCGGCGGCGCGTAGCTCAAATTTACAAAACAAAGCGCCATTTTAAAGAGAATTAAATGCCCGTTAAAAATATGTATCACAACATACCCATTCCCATTTGAAAAAACAAGGGTAGTAGTCGCCCCCGTTAGGGGGGTTGAGGTTACAGGGATGAAATTAATAGTGAAACGTGTCCTCCTGAAAACACAAGTTTACGGGTCCGAGTTTTTTTTTAAATTTCACGTACACAGCCGTAAACCTTGCTGTGCACTCTGTATATACTATAGCGTGTACGTTAGCTATACACTTATCCTAAGTCACAAATAGACACAGGCAGTTTATTCTTGACAGAAGAACGATCATATCGTGAGAAGTGATTCCTCCTCTCTCTACTGAACGCAGAGAAAGAGAGATAATGTAATAATTACTTCTTTTCTTAAGTCGGGAATAGACACAAATTCATTTATTTTATAAGCAATGTTGTCAAATATCATGATATTAAAAATAATGCCAATTAATTTATCAAATATTTAAAAATTCACGTCGTAATTAATAATTAATTTTAATAATAATAATTAAGAAAATCGTAATTGGTTAGTTGAAATAGGCGCAGCTAGCTGAAATAAACGAACCAATATTAACAATTTCTGTTTTATCTACTCAACAATGAAATAAAGAAATTACGAATTTAAGTTATGATCACAAGGTTTCCCCTTTTATCCCTTAAATATAGCAAGAAAATTTATATCTTATAATTTTATTCATTGTATTTGCAGAATATATTTAATTTGTAAATTTCCCTCTCGAGTTTATCAATTTAATAAGTGTGTTTAGAACCAGGAAATTTCCCTCTTTCCTTTTTATAAAATGTAAATACACGTCGAAATTCAATTTCCCTAAAATATATATCGAATACTTTAATGCCATTATTTCGCCCCACATCAGGGGAAAGTTGGGCAAAACCAGCAAGTGAGTGTTAAATACTAAACACTCTGAATTGCTAGTTTAAATTATACAGGGTGAAAAAGTATTACCCTTAATAGCTCGGTTCCCAGTAAATAAAATTAAAAATGGCCACGTCAATATTTTGAAGGGGGCCGGAATATTTGCTGCCTTCGGGAGCGGCAGCTTTTACTCTTAAAACCTTAAATGAGAAGAGGGAGGGGGTCAAGTAGTACACTATTTCAAAAGTCGTTTCCCAATATTTTTGAGTAGTAGTTTCAAAGAAATCACAATTCAAAAATAGATTCATATAAATTTTTAGACGATGACTTTGCCGCTGATAAATGATTGGAAAGAGTACTCAACACAATAATGTTCTTTTTTTAAATAATACCCGAACAAACCATAACTCTCAATGCAGGCAAATACAGTGAAATATCCCATAACCGGACACTCACGGTTCCGCTGGTTTGTCCGTTGGTTGGAGTAAGGATAAAAATAATACTACAAAATCAGAAACAAGCCACCACAGTTGAAAAACCTTGAGAAAAATGTAGCAGTTATTCTATACCTAACTTTTTTTTAATCTTACTTATTTTTTATCTAAAATGCTTGATTCTTTCTAAACATAATTTTCAAGATTTTCTTGCATTTCTTTGGAGTATCATTCCATTTCAGCTATCATGGATAGATGAAGATTTTGGTCCGATCCCATGCCATTTTTTTTTATGATCAAACACAAGCACTATAGGAAAAATCCTTTAGGGCACTCTGGGAGTGGTGCGTGTGCGCAAAAAGCGATTCACGTTGGTTTTGAATCGTTGGAGGTCATATTGGTTGGGAAAAACGACCTCGGGAAGGTCGTTCCACAAGGATGAAGTCCTCCAGATGAAAGAATTCTTAAATAATGAAGTTCGAGGAGTACTAAGCTTAACCACATATGGATGGGCGGCAGTGGTTCGTCGTGTATTTCTGCTATTCGTCGCTCTGGGCGGAATTAAGAGGGCAAGGTCAGCCGAGCACCTTCCATGAAAATATCTGTAAAAGAGAGTCAAATCCCTAACCTGTTTTCGATGTTCTAGGCTGTCGAGGTTCTTCGTCAGCTCCATTCCATTGATGTAGCAGGGTCATTATTTTTTTGAAGCCTCGCTTTTTAAGATAATTTTGTATCATTGTTGTAACTTTTCTCCTGCTGTTTTAATAAAATCTAAAAAATTCACAGATTGATGATTCGGGTTTCATAGCGAATTGCATAGCGTTGGTCAAAAGCTTAAAATGTTTGTACCGTCTGAATCGTCAAAATTGTACCAAATGTGGTAAAAAAAAGGTCGCCAGTACCAGTACAGAGTACTAAGAAATATGGTCATATGGGCTGCATCAAAAGTGTACCAAAAACTCCAAAGAGGTACCAACGTGCCAAAACTTTGCAAAGTGTACCGAATACGGTACAAAAGTACGCTCTGGAACAACCCTGACGAGGTGTAAGTGACGCGGGTTCGTCAAAACAGCCAAGCTGTACTGTAATACGCCGGCCGTACAGCGGTGCGAGTCGCTTTCAGTACGCTTAGCGGAGAAGAACACGTTTTCTTTGTAGAATGGCCGATAAAACTGTAAAATTCAGTAAAATGTCTGGAATTTGGAGTCACCTTCTGGTAACTATTTGGCAATTTCAAATATAAGTAAAATGAAACTCCAGGTGACCGCTGGATGAAAACTGCGGTTATTAATTTTTGACCGGACTGGAAATGTATCCTAACCGTTTTCGAACGACATTTTAATTACATCATGTATTTGGCGTATCTCGGTAAGAGATACACCATGTGAACCCAGCCGTACTTTACCTAATAGTCCCGCTTTACTAAACGTTCCCCTACTTAGAAGCAACAAGCTGTTTTTGCGTGTACCGGTAAAATCAAAGCCGAAAGCTTACGGGGGATAACACGGCGTTTTGTTTACATCACAGGAAATGTATATTATTACCTGAGTGATTATTTACCGACATGAAATATGTTTTTCTTAAGCGGCTTAGCAGTGGAAGTTATAAAAGGATTATATTTACACTGTGAAAAATAAGCAAAAGTATAAATCGAGAACATTTTTTTGTCCATGGGTGCATTCTGCATAAGCTACTTGTTTGTGTAAGATACTTGCAAGCAAATTATTTTATGTTTGCAACCCGTATCGGCTAGATCAAAAATATTCCTGGACTGGTTGAAAGTAAAATGGTATTGTTTGTCCAGTTTTATTTGAACGTCTTCGTATATATATATAAACCATGCCAGGAAGCGTCTTACCATCAGTGGCGGTTCTTCCACAGGAGCACATGCGCACGTGCACCCCCAAAAGAAAACGAATAAAAAATATTAATTTATATTCATTGAATATTATTTATGGTATAAATATCCCTAATATTTTATCGTACCGTCAAACTAAAAAAGCCGACGCTCCCTAATATTTTATCATCCCCTGAAACCAAACTGTATAGATCCGGCAACCGTGCCTCGGTCGAGGTAAATGACGATTATGACGAGACTTGCTCGCACGTGCGATTAAGAAGTGCAGTTTCTCTGTAGTAACAGGTGGCGGGTGGCAGCGGTGGATAGGGGGGCTATGGCGATTTAACATGGAAAAGGCGCACAGTTTTTGTGTGCACCGCGCTGTTGTCTGTTCGTGCATGTAGTTAGAAATGCGAGCGTGTATGTTTTAATATTTTAATATTATATATTTATTAAGTTAAAATGAATAGTTGACGGTGGACTATTTAAGAAATAACTTTAGCTCTTTGAGTTTGGAGCAAAAAGTGAAGAATGAGGGAACACCTAAACCCGAAATTAATTTAACGCAGACCACAAAGGGTAAATCTAGGGACTTTATTAGGAAGTTTAAATATGAAATATATGAAAACAAATTTATAGAAGGTATTGCAAACTTAATGAGGCTGTTATTGATCAGTTTTCTACAATTAAGAACCGAAGAATGGACTTTACGTTTAAGCACTATTGTGTAGGGTCGATAAATGTTGTGTATTTCGATAAATGGTACTCGATATGATTTTAATTAAGGATTTAAACTAAAAAACACCGACAATATGAAGAATGTCAACTTGTCAGCGTCGTGGCTCGATTCGTTCTCGTCATAAAACAGTTAACTATTGTTCTTGTCTTGGTTGCGCCTAATGACGTAGCCATAGATGGCGTAGTGTTATTAGACAACATTCGGTTTTCTTGATAACTCGTAGATGGCGGTAGTAGTATTGGACATCAATCGGTTTTCTTGACAGCTCTTAGATGGCTTTAGCAGTATTAGTAGTGGACTGTATAAATATTGTTACGAGGATTGCATGCGACGACGTTAAGATCCGACAGCTATACACACTAAGAAAACCTCTCTTATTTTCCAAAAGTTGTATTTACTTGTGTAAAATTAAAAAATAAATAAAAATATGTTTTACCTAACGCATTTTCTTATTACTTTTTTTCTGCCTACATTTAAAACGCCTAGAAAGTAATTGTTTGGTCGTTACACAAAAATAAAATCTTAGAAATAATTTCACCATACTTGTGAACCCTCTCTATTATAGGTCACGAGCTGCCACTGCTTACCATAGACGTGCGCAAACAATGGAATGGAATGGAAATGAATGAATTGACAAATTCCTAAAATTCGGGGTCGCTCATAGTAAAAACGCCCGTATAGCGTTGCCCCCGTTTTTCCCCTAAAACATTATAATTTTACACAACACAAATATCATAACAAACATGACAAATGCATTTAATGCACTTGTAATATAAGACAAGCGGTAGATCAACAGAAATTTGTCATCATGGAATTCTATTAAAAACGATCCTTGATCGGGTCAAGAAGCAAACAATTCTATCTCCCTTTTATGTTATGTTTGTCTATGGAATGGAGTACACAATAATTTTATATCAGTTTCAGTTTTTCTTTTGTTCATACCTCGAACAGAATAACGAAATGATCATTTATTTCTAAATTGGAAGGGATGATAATAATTGGTCGGTCGATAATGCAGGTTTTGACAATTTCAAGCTGTTCTAATTCTTATAAACAGAAGAATTAAGAGTAATTGTTTACGTTTCCAACCGGCATCAAAACCGTCACTCTTAAATATATATTACCGCATTTTTCACTTTGATATTCTCGGATGCGTCCGAAACCAATAAAAAGCTACAAGAAAATTTACGATATTTCTGCTTAACAAAGCGTAAATGACTTACAACATCTGAACGTTAATCCTCAGATAAAGTTTCCTTTTATACACTTTAGCTCGGTGCTTTCCATTTGAGAAATTTTCTGATTTTTCCTTTCTAGCATAAAAAATTTGAAGTTTTTCTTATATCCTGCTGCAACAAGTAGAATAAAGAATCGCGAATATGAATGGTTTTCGTATTATATTTCAGATAATATTATGTATACAGGGTGTTCCATTAAGGTCGGTCACCGGCCATATCTCGGTAAGAAATTCAGGATAAAAAATCATTAATGCCATGAGAAAATCCTGGAAATTATTGTTTTTCTTGAGAAGTAAATATTAAAAGTCTAAAAATTCCGAATATTCCCACATTAAGGCAGAACTTTGATAAAATCATTAGAAAGTTTGGACAATTCTCTATTATTTTAGTCTAATGCTCATTGGCGTACCGACCTTGAGGAGGGGAAGCTATTGAAAGGGAGACCATTTAAATAGTGTTGTGATCACTCGAGCGAAAAACCGCTTGATCACTCGATTATTGAAATAACCGACATTGCTCGCTAAAAAAACCGCTCGAATTATCTATTCAGGCGAAAACCGTCGCCCGTAACTTATTATCTTTCACTCGATACCCGCGCTTCGCTTGCCGCCGACGGAATTTTACCGCTGTAGCGTGATCGAATTAAAAAACTGCTCGTATATTCAAACAGTTTTTCGCTCGATAGGAAATACTCTAGTTATAAATTCAGGCGAAAAACCGAAAAATATGAACTGTTATAATGACCTTCGTTTTACACCATGCGCGATCCGAAAGCTGGCTAGTCAGCGGGGTAGTTTAGGTATCCGATTGTAAATATTAAAAAATTAAGGGATATAATTTGAAAATTTTTATTTACTATAAACTCGAGAAAACTTCTCAAAAATAACATAATAATAGAAATTCTTAATGAAAAATAACAAAACGAACAAAATTGTTAACAACATATATAGAAAAATTCGTTGGTTATGTTATAGTAAACATTTTTAAATCGAAACAGGAACTTTTTATTATTAAACTCAAGAAGACTTCTTAAAAATAACATACATTATAGAAAATATTAATGGAAAATAAGAAAACGAGCAAAATAGTTAACACAACATAGGTATCGACAAATTTTTTGGTATCCAAAAGTAAACATTCTTAAATTTAAACAGGAACTTTTAGGTAACTATAACCATAAATTTAAAAAAATAATCACCTACTTTCTTATTTTGCCAGTCGCGTAACTAAGCCTAAATTTTTGAAGGGCACACAGTGGGCACCTGATAATTTAAAGTGGAAGAATTTGACGGCCATTTTAAATATCTATTTATTTTATGCTCGTAGATTGAGAAAGATGTGAAGAAAAATAACTCGTGGTAATACTTTTTGTTTTAAAAAAACACATGAATAAACCCGATCAATAAATACATATTTGGGTGATTTTTTGCAGTTTTTTTTGTTTGGTATCGAAACACGTGGTAAAAATTCATTATTCACAAATAAATAAATTTCTGGAATTTTTTTGGTGACACTATCATTTTTTAGGTAATCCAGTGCCCACCCGTAGTTACGTGCCTACTAAATACCCTACCTGATCACATGTAAAGGGCTAGGTAGCCCGTTAAGCAGTCGGTGACGTCATCGCTTGGTAAATTGGAATTTCAGGCGATTCACTCGAGCGATTAACTCGATTATTAAAATCGCTCGAGTATCAAGTACTCGATTATTAAAATCATCGGTTTTTCCGCACACTTAATTTAAATTACTGTAACTTCTAAACGACTTATTCAATTTTAGTAAACCTTAGCTTTTTGGAAGAGAAAGAGATAAGTACTCTTAAAGGATTAGATGACGCTATGAAAAAATTGCATTAAAAAATATAATGTTATAAGAATAAAAATAATAATTTCAAATATGAACAATTTTCAAATTTTTGTCACAGATCGTCCCGAAACTTGTTGATACCCCAATCGACATGTCAGACAATCTAAATATCAATAAATTATCTAAAAAACTTTATTATTAACGGCTAAAACTTCACGAAAAGAAATATTGACCAGCTGATGATTCTCGTTACTTTCTAACCTGCCAAAAAGCAGAATATTTTTTAATTAAATTGATGCAACATAGATGGCTCTGACTGCTAAGTTGGGATTGTTTGGGATCCTCATCTTAAACGTAGTCCCTGTGCCATCAACTTGATAGTTTAAAAACTAACTGCAACACTGTTAAAAATAAGAAAATTATTGAACTTTGACAGTTTGTAGATCGAAAAGTATTGAGTTATCGACTTTTTGTTATACGTCGTTTATTTCAACCTCTCCAAGTATCTGGATGCATTATCTGAACACACTGTATATCAGTTTATACCATAATGGATTCCTCAGACCCTTTTCCGTAAATAATTTTATTTTCCACAGATATTTCAGACACCACTAGACCAAATAAGAGCAAAAAATGAAACTTGAGCTTCTGCTCAACCAAGCGAAAGTGACTTACAGCATCTGAACGTTTATCCTTAGATAAAGTTTTCCCTTATATACTTTAACTCCATCACTTTTCACCCGCCCGCCGCGTTGGCTTTTCTAATATTTTCAAATTTGTTATTCGAAATAAAATTTAGGGAATATATGAATGGACAAACGACTTTTTTAAGGCTATTTAATTAACACACTATTGGTTATGTTCATGGGGTTTGTTTGCAGATTTAATGTGTATACAGGGTGTTCCTTAATTGCGCACTACTACTTCAGAGTGTAATTCCTTATGTAATAACTGCATAAAATAATAGGATGATAATAAAGTCAAAGGTTTAAAAATGTTTTATTTACAACCATGCATGTAATAATGACATTTCATCTATCTTTGAAAGGTGGAAAGTTGACGTTTTACTTTTAAGTTCCACCCGGGTGGAAACTAAATTATTTTTTTGGAATTTTTTTAAAAATCGATATCGCAAAATAATATACGAACACACTTTTTTGAAAATGCTAATAGCTTTGCGTGTTTAGATATGTCTACTTTTTCCCTAATTGATAGAGTGGTTCTCAGCATTGTATATTGTGACCAAATCGTTGATATCTTCTTTGTCTTGGCATTTTCACTGAAATAAGCTAGAAGTGCCGACTCAGAACCAGGATTTTGAACTTTGTTTCCCGTACACCATTCTTTGAAACAGTTATATGCCTTGTCATATCTCGGACGGCTTTTAGTTGGCAGAAGATCTTCTTTTACTATTTTTGCTGCTTCTCGAATTTCTGGTGGAGTAGCAGCAAAATCAAATTCCTCATATGATAGCATTTTCTGTTGTTAAAATAATATATTGTTTAGTGACATGGGAAACCATATTCAAAAAATGATATTTGCCATCTCGATGTGTATTATTACCTACGTTATTTTACCACCTGCGGTTATTTGAAATTTCTAATTTTACAATGGAACAGACAAGATGAGATTAATCCTTTATTAATAATTTTAATTCAAAATAATAAGAAGTGGATGTTAGATGTGGTTGTAAATCAAATAGTATACGAACCTCGGTGAAAAATTTCATTACTATCTCGAGATTTAGTTACTACCGACTCTCTCGACAGGAATGAAACACTTTCCACCTCGGTACGTAATATACTATTACTTTTCACTTGCTTCTAGTCCAATGCCAATTAATAAACGTATTATATTCCTTCTAGCTCCTTTCGAATTTTCAGGCAATAAATTTTGTGTTGCTTCATTGGCTTTATTAATTATTTCATCTGGAGCGCATTGAAATGAGATATCCTCTTCGGAATCGGAATTATTTCTTCCCATTTTTACGATATTCCCAACTCTAGTGCTTGTTAAAATTGTATAACGTTCAATAGTTTAGCCAAGTTTGATAGTTTGTTAGCTCACTATTTAATTTAAAAGAAGCATACATTATACTATAAAAGTTAGAATGTTTGTGCAGAGTTGCATTTTTGCAAATTTTTGAAAATGTATAAACGGCATAATTGTTGACTATAACTTTAATGCGTTTTTATAAAAATTGCATTATAAACGTATTATATTTGTTCTTGTAAGGTCCTTTCGAATTTTCAGGCAATAAATTTTGTGTTGCTTCCATTGGCTTTATTAATTAAATGATATTTCTTCTTTGGAATCGGAATTATTTCTTCGCATTTTTGATGTTTTCATATATTGTTGATATTTGTAAGCTAACAATAACAAGGCGGCGCCCAGGCAACGTGGGACGCGGAACCTGTTTACATGTCAACTTGATATTATAAGCATTCAGAAGGAAATGAAAAAATCACACGTTATGGCACTTTCTGGCACGATAAATTCCTTTTTTTAACTTGTTAAAAGATGACCAATGTTATGCATTCATTAATGTTTTAAAAAAAATATAGTTTTTACAACAATCGTGGAAAAAATCCTTTAAGGCACTCTGTGAATGGTTTATGTGCGAATAAAGCAATTCACGTTGGCTTTGAATAGTTGGAGGTTATATTAGTTGGGAAATACCACCTCAGGAAGATCGAACACGAAGGAATTCTTAAACAATAAAGTTCGAGGAGTACTAAGCCGAACCACATATGGATGGGCGGTAGCGGTCCGTCGTGTATTTCTGCTATTCGTCGCTCCAGGTGGAATTAAGCGAATTGAACGTATGCCCGCAACGGCTTAAATTTTTGTCTATATATAGGATGTTGATTTCAAATCGTTTTTTTAATATCTCCGAAACTACTTTTGGCGATATTAGTTCTAATTTTGGCATGTATTTTGTCGGGAGGAGGCGGAGGAGGGCGATGAGGTAGAGGGCGATCGTCAGATCAATGTTCTAAATCTATTGAATTTTTTATTTGTGCCCATTTAAAGAAAAAATATTGTTTGCTCTGTAGCAGCTAGTGGTCTTTAACCAACCTTAATATAGAAGGAATAATAAATAAGTCTCATTTATCTATAAATTTACCGTGAAACAGCTTCCATATTAATCCACTATAAGCATAGCTCTTGCAAAATGTCGCTGCTAAGGAACCCATAAATCTTTTAAGTGCACCTGCAACAAATGAAAATACATATTAACTTTAAGAATTCAGCTTGCCAACCTAACTTGACTTTAAGTAGCAAATTATAGCACACTTAATTTAGTAAACGTATGCCCATAGTTTATTACGAAGGAATCTTGTTTCTCATTATTGTGTGTGAATTAAAAGCAGTTATAAAGCAAAGTTATGGAAAATGTTCAGCAAGGTGACCCAACGCCTAGAAGGTGTTTATCTCCAGGTGAACGCCGGTTGGTATTAAAAGTCGAACGTTATTTTACTTTAGAAAAAGATAACTCGGGCCCGTTAGTGTCTGTCTTGGCAGTGGAAAAACGAACGTCTAATGCTTGCGGCATTTCAGATAAGACCTTAAGAAGACTTCGAACAAAGAGTGAAGAGGAATTGGACAGACCATATAAAAGGGTTCGACTCCATTCTAAAACCTTCGATTTATCCCAAGGGATAAAACTATCGATTAGGAATATTGTTTATGATATGTATAAAGCCAAGGAATGAATATGTTACCCTCAAAGCTATTCTTGAAAAGATGAAGAAGAAAGAACTTTGCGATATTGGAACTACCAGTTTGTCCATCATTTTAAAAGACTATTATGACAAACATGCCTGTAAGAATATCAGTAAGCCCAGCGTTATAAAGTGATGGGAGGAATAGCGGAAAAAATTATTTTTGAATCTTATGAACAGGTTATAGACGAAGTAAGACCGTTAATTATTAAGGATGATAATGATTCTGATGAGTCTGAAAGCATGGATGAAATTTCAAATGCAGAGGAAGACTGTTTTTTTAGTAAAGTACGGGTTTGTTCGTTCGTTCGTTCTACAAGTAGGTACGTTCTATCGCAAGACTACAACATCGGTTCTTTTTAGAACCAAAACTTTATAAAAAAAGAATTCGTAAAACTAATTTGCCTAAATACTATAAAAGCTAAAAAATAATTATTTTTCTTTACCTATACTAATTTTTTATTTACTTTAAATTATTTTATTTAGAAAATACCTAAAATATAATTTATTGTTTGAGAGCCACCGACTACCCTGCTCGAGAGGTTTTATTGCTTAGCGGACTTCATACACCGTACAGACTTTTACTTTTAGGAACTTCTCCTGTTATTTTTAAGTGTTCTATCTGAACCCGGGAGATTGCCCACATATTCTGGGTATACAGTACGTTATGCAGGGTGTAACTAAATAAGTGTAAAACATTTAAGGGGGTGATTCCTCATCGAAAAAAAGATAGGATCTTTCATATAAAGAAACTTCATTGGAGCATCCCTTGTTAAGATACAGCCCCTTAAAGGGGGTACATAAAATGTGTTTAACAATTTTTTTCACAAGCACTAAAAAAGTTACAATATTGAAATTAACCTGACATTTTCTACTACCAAAAAGACACTTAGCCAGTAATTTATTTGGTTTACCCCATGGTTGTAAGGGTGGAAAACGCAACCCCTAAAATTTATTTCCAATGTAAGTTTTTGTCTTATTATTTGTTTACCATCTAAAAATGTATTTCCGATAGCCTGTTTCATTCTAAACAAAAAATGTCTCTTGAATTTTTTGCCCAAAATAAACCCAGTTCGCAGCAAAAAATTATTTTACGAACAAGATACATATCGCCATAAAACGCGCGAATTCGTTGCTCAATGCGCCGACGTCAAGACGCATGCGTAATGTCTGAAGGTAAACATATTGAACATTTACTATGATTTCTAGATGTTGTATGTTTTGTTATCAATAAATTAGTTTTGTTTATTTATAAATTTTATGTACCCCCTCTAAGGGGCTGAATCTTAACAAGGGATGCTCCAATGAAGTTTATTTATATGAAAGATCCTATCTTTTTTTCGATGAGGAATCACCCCCTTAAATGTTTTACACTTATTTAGTTACACCCTGTATTATCAGTTAAAAAAGTATATTAAAATTTTTGAATATTTGTATTTGGAGATGCATATTTTTGTATTATAAACAATTGCTTCAATCAATCATCATCATGTTTAAATTCGGTAAATAATGGTACTCTCTAAAAATATTTTTATGTTTTCTAAAAAATTAACTGCATAAACAGTAAATTTTCAGGTACGGCAAGATGTGCGCGGTAATTATTCGGCTAACAATCTCACCAGCATAATTAGTTCGGTTAGAATTAACGGGAAATTGAATTACAGTCTGCTAATAGATTTGCGAAACGTTCATTTTAATTCGAGAGATGCAGTGGGAAATTTGAGAAGTAGATGAGGTGGTTAAATAGGCATTACGACGCTCGCATAAATCGAATATCTTGAAATTTGTGGCATTTTTAATTTTTAGACATCACACACGGACACATCATTGTTGGCAAATATGTTAGCGTTTGAAATATGACCATCTACGAAAATGTGCAAAAAACCAATTTCATAATGCGGTTTTTGTTAACTGTAAAATTTGACATTTTTTCCACAAAATTTCAAAAAATGTCACTTTTCGTTCGAATTAAAAAAATACTAATTTGGAAAAGTTTTTTGTATTGTATTTCTATGCCCACACACCAAATTTAAATTACTTATGATACTTATTGTTTTCTTATCTATTTTTTTATACAATTCTCGTCGTCTTAATACCAAAAATTCTACCAAATATTCATTTTACTTAAAAAAATAAAATTACTCCACATAACTTTAAAGATTAACCAACGAAGAGAAAAGAGTCTTGTTTTTTTAATAAATACGTTGAAAAAAATGGGTACAGTGAAACCTCTAATAACGGACACCTCTAATAAGCGAACATCTCTATTAAGCGGACAATTTTTCATAGTCCCGAACTAGGTATATGAAATTCCATGAAAATCAACCTCTCTTGGGCGGACTCTCCTTTGGGCGGACGCGGACAGGCTGTTTTCATACAAAGAGTGCGAAAATCCTCCTTTAAACGGACAAAAAATTTTTTGGTATTTGGAAGACGAATAAGTACGGTGCAAAAACTCAGACCGGCAACCAATCGCGTATGGGTGGCAGCGCGAAAGGTCTTCGCCGAATGAAAGTATGTGTTGTTCCCCGACAGCAGTCCGCCGTTTATTTGTGAGTTGTAAGGTTAAAATCGTAAACAATGGCACAAAAATGTCAAGTTTTGAGTTTGAAAGAGAATATTGATGTTGTGGAAGTTTGTAATCTGATGATTTGGGCGAGTTCATTAACATTGATAGCAATATGCTATTAGCAGATGATAGTGACCCCATTCCTACCGATTATGTAGTCCAAACTGAAACCACATCACTATCTGACGACTCTGATAAAGAAGTTGAATGCAATAATCAAACAAATGTCACCAATTATCAACAAGCCATTAGTGTGGTAAAGGAATTATAAGAGTATGCAAAGAATAGAGGTGACTCTACGGCCATGGAATTGTTATCAGACTTGGAATTACATTTTCTAGATTGCAAGTATAGAAACTAAACACGTCAAACTACGTTATTAGATTTTTTTTAGTACTACATCATAACTAAAACTAGGGTATTTTTATTATGTTATGTTTATTTGTACATACATATACATAGTAATAATCTTGCATTTACATATTACCTAATAACAAATTTCCCAAGGGCGGACACCTCTATTAGGCGGACACATTTAGACGGTCCCGTAGGTGTCCGCGTAAGAGAGGTTTCACTGTACGTCTAACCATATAATAACTCTATATTCTACAAAACAAAATTCTTGTTAGTTCTTAAAATAGATACTATCAATATCCTCTTGCAATCGATTATCGTCTTTTAAATATGCGATTTCAATATCTAAATATTCGGGCTATACGGCAAATACTCTAGCCCAAGAAAGTAATAAACGAGAGGAGGACGGGTTTAACTTTCGTTGTTTAGTAAATTCGCCAAAGGTCTTGTTCGACTCGCGCTCGACCGCTTCTTTTTTAGGTTACGCCCCGTGAGGAGTAACATTTTTCCTTAATATGCAAACCTTTAAAAACCTATCAAAGCGTTTCACATAAATCTTATCTGTCTTAAAATCTACTTAAACTTACAATCTTGTTTTGCTAAAAACATTCAAAAAGGCAAACACCTCATCTCCTTTGGAGGGGGGGAGCCTTTTGACAAATATTATTAATGAAGCTGCTTGCCCCTTAAGACGTCAACGTGACATTGAATAATGAACTTAATTTTATTTCCATAAAATATGCCTAGGTTGTTTGACGAATATTTTAATTATTATCTCAGGGAGTAATACTCACTAATAATGACAGCTTCCCAAGAGGATGTTTGTTATAAATTAATTGAATCTGTTTCAGGGGCGATTTATTCGCATCAAAGAGAGGTAAATAATACAGGCTTATTTCACTAAATCGAATTTTAAATAATACATTCCCCGAAAATAAATTCCGAAGAAAGGTTTATAGTCTGGTAACTTTTATACAACGTGTCCAAGATAAGGAGGGCCAGTGCAGGGATCTCGGAAACCGTAAGAGATACGAAATCGGTTAAATGGAGGTAAAGTTGCGCATTTACGTGCCTAATAATATGCCGTTTAGAAAGTTTTAAAATTCCTAGTAGATCCGGAGATATCCGGAAAACCCCCAAATTCTAAAAAATGGTTTTGTTGTTTTCCTGGGTTTTTTTGAAATCGAATTGTAAAATAAATTGCACTTTTACATTGTCACTTTTTCCGCTCTATCTAACAGCGTTAATTGTTTTGTAATCCGACGAGTTGTCTTCGAAGGGCCATTATCAACTTTTTTTTAAATACGTTCCTGTTTTCCTGATATTGGAATTTGAGAGCTTTTTTCTTCCGAATGCAACGATGTATGACACATTGTGGTTTAATGACGTTTCGAGGATTTTTTGAACAACATCAGGAAATTTTGGGATACGATCCTGTATTTCTCCTATTTTTATAAATAATATCTCATAAGTAAGCTCTAAATTTTTTATTTATGATGGACTGTTCAATAAATAACAAATAATTTAATATTACACCACAAATAAGTGAACAAAAATCATACCAAAACGAACAACGAAAAAAGTAAGGAACTACATAATCAGGTGTTCAAAAATGTGCGCTATTCTCTAAGCACAAATAACATCTTCTAACTGCCACATAACAGGTTTTTTTTCGATAAAATATATTTTTTTTTTTAAATAATTGGCATTTGACTAATAAATTAGTCATGCAGCCAGTCGCAAAGAGATAAAATAAAACACGATAGAATATCAAACTATTCAGCATTAGTAAAATTATGTTCCATGTTTTCTGGAAAATAGAAAACCTCTTAAAACGCTTTCAAACGATCACAATGGGAATGTCAAGTGAAACAAATCACGCTACACCATCTTAATTTTTTTTGTTTCAAACGCTTACTTTTCTTTTAAATCCCGATTCAACAGAAGTTTGAAATAATGTTTCTGTATTTTGTTCACTTATTTGTGGTTTATTATTAAATTATTTATTGTTTATTGAACTAGTCCAACATAAGTATAAATTTAGAGATTTCGAGAAATACAGGACCGTATCCCAAAATTTCCTGATGTTGTTCAAAAAACCCTCGAAACGTCATTAAACCACAATGTGTCATACATCATTGCATTCGGAAGAAAAAAGCTCTGAAATTCCAATATCAGCAAAACAGGACCGTATTTAAAAAAAAAGTTGATAATGGCCCTTCGAGGCCGATCAGTTGGATTACAGAACAATTAACGCTGTTAGATAGAGCGGAAAAAGTAGCAATGTAAAAGTGGAATTTACTTTAGAATTCGATCTCAAAAAAACCCAGGAAAACAATAAAAGGATTTTTCAGAATTTCGGGTTTATCCGGATATCTCCGGAACTACTGGGAATTTTAAAACTGTCTAAACGGCGTATTATTAGGCACGTAAATCCGCAACTTTACCTCCCTTTAACAGACTTCGTATCTCTTACGGTTTCCGAGATCCCTGTGCAGTACCTCCTTATCTTGGATACGTTGTATAGTGTTGTGATCGCTCGAGCGAAAAACCGCTTGAGTACTCGATTATTGAAATAACCGATATCGCTCGATTATTAAAAAAACTGCTCGAGTTATAAATTCAAGCGCTTGTTACTTATTACCTTTCACTCGATACCCGAGCTTCGCTTGACGTCGACCGAAATGTGCTGCTTGGGAGTGTGAACGCTCGAGGTAAAAAATTGCTCGTATATTCGAGCAGTTTTTCGCTCGATAAAAAATACTACTCTAGTTATAAATTCAAGCAACGAATCATTGACGCTCAGGAGGCTGACACGACATATGTCTTTGTTAAAGGCGCATAAACGAGAAGGTGCATACAAAAAGTATGCGAAATCCCTTAGTGGATTCATCGCGACATGAGTTTTGTTTTGACTGGACTGGCTAGCCAGCGGCGATTGTAAATTTTTTCAAAATTAAACAAGATCCACAATAGAAGAATTGGAATATATTTCTCTTAATGCCGAGCAACTAAAAATATCACGAACAACTAAATTTTTAGGAATGGTCTTGGACAATACTATATCATGGGATCACCATATACAGTATGTGATTGATAAATTGATAATATGCTACACCTTGCGCATTTTGTCTAAATACTTATTGGATAGACAGACGTGTAGAATGGTGTACTACGCAAATTTCGAATCACGTATTAGATATGGAATTATTCTGTATGGAAAATGTAGGGATGCAGTTGTTTTTATGTCAAAAAAGAGTAGTAAGAACCCATATTTGGTTAGAATTGTAGCGAAAGTTGTGAAGAGGTAAATTTAAAGCGAATGGGCTTCTTACTGTCCCTGCAGTTTACATACAAGAAAGCATATTATTTCTTTTTCAAAAATAGAGATTTGTTTAGAAGTATTGAATCACAAAATGTATATTCAACAAGAACTTTGAATTATACGTTTCCCAAACACAGACTAACATTGGACGAAAGTGGTGCGTATTACAACTGTAAGTCTTGAACAGGGCTACCACGACCAAAGGATTTACATCCTTTCGGACAGCCAAGCTGCTCTTAAGGCGCTGAACTCCAATCGGTTTACTTCAAAACTTACACTGGAGTGTTATACCAACCTAAAAGTATTGGCGGCTATGGAGAACAAGGTGGAACTCTTGTGGGCCCCTGGTAACACCTATCTCGATGGCAAGAGTTACCTGGTCTAATACACGCACGGGCCGTAATTGGAAAACCATCGAAAATACTATCGAATGGGATGCTAACCCTGACGCGGCCCCAGATTGAAATTAGTGATGGGTCTGCTAACAGGCCACTGCCACTTGCGAAAACACCTTCAACGGATAGGGCTAAACAATGGATCCATTGAATGTAGACTCTGCGGCGAAGAGGATGAAACCGCCTCACCCATAATATACCGCTGCGTAGCACTGTCTCGTAGGAAACAAAATATCTTCGGGAACATACAACGTGGTGACAACCTCCCACATGACAAGCTTGGTAGAAGGTTACTGGACCTCATAGTAGGAACAAACATCTTCAAACAAGATCGGGGTACACAATAAGCCGAAAGGCTGCAGTGATTTGAAGTTCGGGGCCTTTAAACCGATCCCCGCCTTTAACCAACCAACCAACAACTGTATAAAACTATACAATACACGTCCACATCATATTAAAAATTGTGACAATATTAAAAAAGTTAAAAAACAGTGTGTTTAAGCTACTTAAAGACATTGAACCCTACAACATTGAAGAATATTTAACAAACAAGTCAAATCTATGATTTATAGTAATCTGCTATATTTTGACACTATTTCGTTTTATGTTAAGTAATGTAATTCTGAAATAAAGAATGTTTATTATTTATAATTTAAAAAAAAAATCAGAAACAACTGTTCTTCCTTAATAAAAATTCTAGACTAAACTTCTACAACTTACAGACAGAAACAACCCCTGGTGTTTGTTCAACACATTCTTCTTAGTCATAAAAATTTCAAGTGATTAATCACTGGAGCGATTCACTCGATTATTAAAATCGCTCGAGTATCAAGTACTCGATAATTAAAATCATCGGTTTTTCTCAACACTAATAATCTTACCAAATATAACTCGAGCGTCGTTTTAATTATTGTTTAAATTTTTCATTTTAACACTCAAAGTTTTGATTTTTTTTTTTGGAAATTTTACTCAATGATCGTATGTGCATGCTAACTCATATTCATTCAGTAAATCACTCAAATCTCGCTCTCGAGATTTAATCAAAATAAATATGCCAACGGCATTTCGTAAAATTGCCAAAAATTCATTACAGTGAAGAATTTTATCGATGAAAAAACGACCTCTAGTTATATTTACCTTCGAATAAATTTAAAAATGTCGAAAATGTCAAATTTTATTGTCAATAAAATTCTTTGTTATTGGCTTTAATTTAAGTTATTCAGAAAATAATCTAGCGGTATACCACTCGACCTATAAATTTAATCGATTAAACTATACAAAATATTTTTAGTATGATTTTGCTTTGGAAAATAGTTGAACGCAAAATAATTTAATAAAATCAGGAGAGCGCGAGGCGGTCGAGGGTTTTTAATTTAAAACTATTTTGCATGAAACTATTTGCCAAGAAGCACTTGTGATATAATACCGTGAAACCTCTAATAAGCGAAAATCTCTATTAAGCGGACATTTTTTCATAGTCCGGAACTAGGTACCTATATGAAATTCCATGAAAATCAACCTCTCTTGGGCGCACTCTCATTTGGGCGGACGCGGACAGGCGGGTTTGTTCGGGTTTGATAATAATGATTTGGGCGAGTTCATTAATATTGATAGCAATGTGCTATTAGAAGATGATAGTGACCCCATTCGTACCGATTATATAGTTCAAACTGAAATCACATAACTATATCTGACGATTCTGATGAAGGAGTTGAATGCAGCATACAAGCAAATGTCACCAATTATCAACAAGTCATATTAGTATGGTAAAGGAATTATAAGAGTATGCAAAGAATGGAGGTGACTCTACAGCAATGGAATTGTTATCAGACTTGGAATTACCTTTTCTAGATTGCAAGTATAAAACGCAAACATGTCAAACTATGTTATTAGATTTTTTTAGTACTATTTTTGTTTTGTCATGTTTATATGTATACATACATATACATAGTAATACTTTTGCATTTACATATTATCAAATAACAAATTTCCCATGGGAGGACACCTCTATTAGGCGGACATATTTAGACGGTCCCGCAGTCCGCCTAAGAGAGGTTTCACAGTATATGAATATTCCTCTAGTATTCCCCAGTATTTTTGAATTCTTTCCATCACCCTTGGAGACACAGCTTCAAAAACAAAATTATTATTTCGCTTCAAAGAATAGAGGTGTTTTTTACATTATTTCATGTTTACAAATAATATGTGCTCGTTGAATTTAATTGCCGGCAAAAACTTCTCAATATCAAGCTCCGTCGGCTTAAATAACAACCCTACATTCTCTCAATGAGCTTCATAAAGGATAAAAAGTCGATGACGCACATGTAAGGGTTCGTTTCATCCCAAAACTAGAAAATATCCCACTTCTGAAATCAGTACACATTATTATAAAGTTGCAAACACGAACTCTCGAAACTTTACGGCAATACTGAATATAATTAAATTTCTGAGCCACAGAGAAATTCCATTCGCTAAATCTCACCGATCTGCGGGCTTTCTCGGCACGTTTTCGGAAAGATTGTAATTTGCAAATTGTATTTATGTTTTCATTTTCATAAACCAAGCGTAGATAGTAGGTGGTTTAAGAAATACATTCATTGCCATTACATTAACTATTATTTTTTATGGAATTAGCTTTTCCTCCAACTACTTGGGGATGCTTATGGTTGTTTTTTATCAAAAATATAAAAAAAAGGTAACTGCGAATTGTTAGGTAACCCATTAAACATAATAACTGCTTGGGTAAATGAGTAATGGGATTAGTACCGATTTATTTTCAATTTTTACAAACGTAAAGGATAGAATCTCCATATGGGGTAAGCATAAACCTGTAATTATATTTGTTGTAATCAAATACCAATGTATGGAAAAATTATTATTTCCCAGAGTCCCAGAGTACCCGATGATACCTTATACAATAAGGGCGTATTTTTGTCTACACAGTAGCACTTTAAAATACTATTTCAGATTGAATCTGAAAAATAATAATTTTTCCATACGTTGGTATTTGATATTAATACCACCTGATAATCTTCTTATTTTTTAAATAGATTTCTAAAATTTTGTTGTAATATTGTTTTAAGCAAATATGTAAAACTTTCATAGTTGACAAATTAACGACATTTAACTACATCTCTATAAATATTGAGGTTAGGTTATGAGTTTTATGATTTTCTTGGAATTGTATGTATTTATTTATTTAATGTTAAGATTAACATAATTTTTTCTTTCTAAAGTTAAAAAATAAACGGTTGGGCTCTTTGAACTTTAATGGTCTAGGATAGTTTTTACACGAGCGACGCTGGTCGGCGATGGTAGCGCGCTTATCGGCAAGGAGAAGAACCAAGAACTGACAGGAGACTAGCGGAAATAATATATCCATTTTGTTTACTTCAATTTATGCATAAATAAAAGTTTTTAAGAACTACCTCGGTAAGAGATACACATCTTTGTTAATATCAAATTAAATGTTGAACCTCAAAATTCCGCATTTTCATATCTAACCTCTTGAGAAGTTAGGGGATTCAGTGTAAATAAAACGACGTTTTTTTCGAAAACGGTTAGGATTAGCGACATGAATCAAGAGTCAAAAGTTAAAGGTATGTAAAACCCGTTGTCCAAAGTTGTTATCATACAGGGCGTTAAAAAAAAGGGGCCGTGAGTGTCACAGCTAGTCCGTCCCTGCAGCTGTGAGTAATTCACAACACTTTCTTGGATATTAATTTGAAGGGTCTTACCTGGTATACAACGTGTCCAAAATAAGGAAGGCCAGTACAGGGATCTCGGAAACCGTAAGAGATACGAAGTCGGTTAAATGGAGGTGTAAAGTTGCGCATTACATGCCTAATATTATGCCGTTTAGATAGTTTTAAAATTCCGAGTAGTTCCGGAGATATCCGGAAAAACCCGACATTCTGAAAAATCGTTTAATTTTTTTCCTGGGCTTTTTTGAGATCGAATTCTAAAGTTTGCACCTTTGCATTGCCACTTTTTCCGCTCTATCTAACAGGGTTAATTGTTTTGTAATCCGACGAGTCGTCCTCGAAGGGCCATTTCAGTTTTCTTTTTTTAAATACGGTCCTGTTTTCCTGATATTGGAATTTGAGAGCGTTTTTCTTCCTAATGCAAGGATGTATGCGACATTGTGGTTTAATGACTTTTCGAGGGTTTTTTGAACAACATCAGGAAATTTTGGGATACGGTCCTGTATTTCTCCTAATTTTATAAATAATATATCATAAGTAAGTTCTAAATTTTTACTTATGTTGGACTAGTTATATAAATAACAAATAATTTAATAATAAACCACAAATAAGTGAACAAAATACAGAAACATTATTTCAAACTTCTGTTGATTCGGGATTTAAAAGAAAAGTAGGCGCTTGAAACAAAAAATTAAGATGGTGACGCGTGATCTGTTTCACTTGATATTCCCATTGTGATCGTTTGAGAACGTTTAAGAGGTTTTCTATTTTCCAGAAAATATGGAACATAAATTTACAAATGCTGAAAAGTTTGATATTCTATCGCATGTTTTATTTTATCTCAAAAAAACTGATATGTGGCAGTATAAGATGATATATTTTTTAATATGATATACAACGTGTCCAAGATAAGGAGGGCCAGTACAGGGATCTCGGAAACCGTAAGAGATACGAAGTCGGTTAAATGGAATTAAAGTTGCGCATTTACGTGCCTAATAGTATGCCGTTTAGAAATTTTTTAACTTCCGAGTAGATCCGGAGATATCCGGAAAACCCGAAATTCTGAAAAATCGTTTTATTGTTTACCTGGTTTTTCTTGAGATCGAATTCTAAAGTAAATTACATGTTTACATTGTCACTTTTTCCGTTCTATCTAACAGTGTTAATTGTTGTGTATTTTCGTCATATCCGGGAGATTTCCAACATTTTCCTGGACACCCTGTATACTGTGTTCCTAGTATTCATTCGTAAGGTAATTTACATTTGGTACTTTACAAAAACTAAATATTCCAAAATAATTTATTGCGTTTTCGAAATACAGTCTAGCCTATAAATGATTTATGTGTTATGCAATGGACGAAATGACAGAGCCTGATGAATATTTATGTGCAGATATGTAACAAGATGACCCCCATGCATAATTCCATGTGCACCAGATGACACTTATTGATTATGAGCAGGACGATTGCATAAATGAAAATTTAAAAGTGTCTGCGTGTGAAACTAACTGAAAATGACCGATTTTCAAAGACGTCATAGCCAACAAGCATTATAAAAATATTAAATTGGCTATATTTCGAAAACTACAAATTTTCGGAATAGACAACCTTAATACAAACTTACCCTTATTTTTAATGCTAAATAGAAAATAATTATAAAATTGGTGGGTTTCCATTTGAAAAAATAGATTTATTGCAGTTTACTCAATTTAATTTTTAATCTTATTTTTTGAACACCCTGTATTAATCGTAGTATAAAAATCTATTAAAGCAGGTTCTTTTCAATAAGGACTCAAAACAAATTAAATAAAAAAGGCTTACTTATAGGAAAAATTTATAATTATTTTAAGGTAAAGATTGTTCCATGAAAAATGGATATTACTTAATGACTGCAGTAAAAGTACCTGGGGCGATCCCATTATTTATAACCGTTTGTTATTATTATGTGGAAAGGACCGGATTGTAATAATTATAATTAAATATAGGCACATCAGGTAGGTTAGGTTGCTTAATTTATATTTAAATATCTTTTTGTGGTAAAATTTGTTAGTTTTTATTTCTTGCTGGAAGAGTTTAGTTATATTACTTTGCTTTATTACTACTATTGCTACGGCTCCCACCCTATTATTGCATTTTTAACCCCATAGAGCATATGTGGCACCAGTTAAAATCACTGGTTAGGTCTGAAAATATTTCTCCGACTTTAAGTTCTAGTGTTGTAGAATTAATACGAAAATGCTTAATGATATTCCCCCAGGTAGTTGAAAAAATTCAGTCCGTCACGTAATAACTGTAGAAAATTCGTATATTAGTTTGAATCGAATACTTAATCCAATTATAATTAATTTTGATGAGGATAGCGATAGCGAAACAGAACTATCTATAGAATGACATTATAAATGTAAATAAATATCACTAGTAATATTTAAAAAAAATGCTATTTCATTTGATTACATTAATATAATCATATCATTACTTGTTTTCCTTAGTCCGTCCCTTCATACGTCACTTGTTTATTGCCAAGCTCTTGTCGACACAATGGGACCGACCCAGGAAATCATTAAGTCGTATCCAAATTTCGTGAAATGTACTTTACTCAAACGTTATTTTAGACATCAAACCATAAACATACAACGTGTCCAAGATAAGGAGGACCAGTACAGGGATCTCGGAAACCGTAAGAGATACGAAGTCGGTTAAATAGAGGTAAAGTTGCACATTTACGTAAATTGCACTTTTGCATTGCCACTTTTTCCGCTCTATCTAGCAGCGTTAATTGTTTTGTAATCCGACGAGTCGTCTTCGAAGCGCCATTATCAACTTTCTTTTTTTAAATATGGTCACAATAAAACGATTTTTCAGAATTTAGTTTTTTTCCGGATATCTCCGGAACTACTCGTAATTTTAAAACTTTCTGAACGGCATATTATTAGGCACTTTACCTCCATTTAGCCGACTTCGTATCTCTTACGGTTTCCGATATCCCTATACTGGCCCTCCTTATCTTGGACACGTTGTATAATATAAAAGGGGAGACAAAACATTCCATTCACAATGCACCATTTATTTACAATCATGCACAGCTCTACAGTTTTCAAAAGTTGCAACGCTGTAATAAGGTACGCGTTTAGATAATTTCGATCTAGCATTAGTCATAAATAGGTAAAAGTTGTAGGTATTTTTTACAGAAATTAAAATAATATGAAGAAAAATCTATATTTTTGCAATATTTACTTATAGATTTGCAATATAGAATTAGCTACACCATTGCTTAACCTAAAAAAAAATAACCTCATTAATTTCACTTACCGACGAAATTTTAATCCGGGGTTAGAATAGTCGAATTTCTTACACACCACGCACTGAAGAACCATTGTAAATAGCTAATAAATATATAGTTCTAGTTCGAAAAAACACTCAAATTAATTAAAAAATACAATAGACCGACTTCCGGTATAACTGGAAGTGAGAGAAACGTCAAAATATTTTTAACTTGATTATGGATTATAAAGGATTTAAGCTTGTACAACTTTCGGGTCTTTCACCTCACTAATGATTTCAGTTTCCGTCTTTTCAAAATTCCCAAAATATAGGTTAAATCAAGGAGAATATTTTATGGTAACTAAGTCCCGATACAATAGAATAAATTTATGTAAAATATGCAGACTCAGAAGTATATTGTGAAACTCAACCGACGTATAAGGCGACCTTTATCGTTTTTAATTTAAACTTTTCGGCTTATTTTCGTCTTATTTGGTTTTTAAATAAAACATCAATTTAAATTTGTCCTGCAACTGCTACTTTTAATATTGTTATTTTCAGTTCGGAAAAGACAAAGTTTGTTGAATAGATTTAAATAGTATTTTTAAACCGGAAGAAGCAGATGTTAGTAGGTACTGTCATGTGAATAACAGATCAACAGATAATAATATGATAAGTTTAGTTCGTATCCGTTTCGTAAAACATATCAAACACAACCACAATAGAAAAAGCCTATAATGTACAGGGTGTCCCACTTTCGACCAAGTTAACTCACTATATTATGTATCCTTTTTTTTTAAAGATACAATAAGAATAAAGGCAAACTCTTAACAATATTTATTCGCCAAGCAGACATTCTCAAAAACTGACAATTCAGTTGTATTGTGTATCTACAGTCAACTATAATTTACTTATTAACTGTATCTGTCTAAGTGTATGGCCACAACGTAGCACCGCACTGTATATTTCTAAAGCCTTTGATCATGTTGGGCATGAGGGACTTCTAAGTAAACTGCGATCCTATGGTATGCCCAGTCGATTCTGTGCATGGTTGTCTAGCTTTCTTAAGGACCGCTCTCTGCAAGTGGAGATTGACGGATTTCTCTCAGACACCTTCACCATCAATGCCGATGTTCCTCAAGGGTCCATATTGTCTCCCACTCTCTTCTTACTCTACATTAACGACCTTCTAGTGAAAACTAAAAATCCGATATTTAGTTTTGCTGACGATAGCACACTTATCTCATCTTTATCTTTGAATGCACAAACATCGGCTACCGACGCACATCTTCGCAGACAGCGTAGTATCACGCCTCAACAAAGACCTGGAAGAAATTTTGGCTTGAGGTGACAGTAACCAAGTCGAATTTAACGCTAAAAAAACCCAGGCAGCAGTTTTCTTTAAAAAGATTAACATTACAGAACCGGATATAGTCATGGACGGACAAGCAATCCGACTGGCTTCATCTATTAATTTGCTGGGCGTCAATCTGGGAGGAAATATGTCTTGGCATAACCACGTTGTGGCAATCGCCAAGATAACTTCTCAAAAACTTGGTGTACTCTTCCGAACCAGAAAGTTGTAGACACCACAACAACTTTTGACACTATACAAAGCCCAGATTCGACCATCACTACTGCTCTCATGTCTGGAGCTCTGGGCCCAAACAAACTTTTCGGCTACTGGATTCCGTTGAAAAGAGGCCCATCCATCTGATTGGAGACCACGAGCTGACGAAGAGCCTCGACAGCCTAGGACATCGAAGAGAGGTTGGGTATTTGCCTCTCTTTTACAGATACTTTCCTGGAAAGTGCTCGGCTGATCTTGCCCTCTTAATTCCGCCCAGAGCGGTGAATAGCAGAAATACACGACAAACCACTGCCGCCCATTCATATGTGGTTAAGCTTAGTACTCCTCGAACTTCATTATTTAAGAATTCTTTCATCTGGAGGACTGCATCCTTATGGAACAACCTTCCTGAGGTCGTTTTTCCGAATTTAACCTCCAACGATTCAAAATCAACGTGAATTGCTTTTTGCGCACACGCACCACTCCCAGAGGGCGAACAAACCCGCACAGCGCCCTCGCTCATAGCCTGGTACCATAGCAACGCACAGTAGTGGCCATAACGGCGCACTGACACTCGCTCATTGCCTTGCCTGTCGATCAGTTTGTCTCTCGACATCGAGATATAAACATGGACTGTGCGTTATCATCTTCTTCCGATGAAGAAGATGTTATTTTAGACGCTAATATAACAGAGTGGTATATGTTTAAACAGAAATCAAGATTATCAGTGCATCCTATTAACTCAAAGCGAAGATTCTATGGAGAATTCTATCACCTTTATAAAGATCTAAGGAAATATCCCCAACGCTTTTGTGGATATATGAGAATGCATATAAATACGTTTGATTATATCGTAAGCAACAGTGAAAGGAGAATAAATAAAAATTGCAAGAACTGCCATTCTCAACCTATATCAGTGGAAGAATGAGTAATGGTCATTCTCATATGTTCAAAAAAGCGTTGGGAATATTTCCTTAGATCATTATGAAGGTGATAAAATTCTCCATTGAATCTTCGCTTTACGTTAATAGGATGAACTGGTAATTTCGATTTTTGTTTAAGCATATAAGTACCACTTTGTTATTAGAAGATCAGAAGAAGATAACAACGCACAGTCCATGTTTACATCTCGATGTCGAGGGACTACTGTGCGAAGCTCAAGCTCAAGGCTATGTGCGAGGAGCGGCGCGCCGTTATGGCCAGCGACTTAGAGTATGTTTTTATATTAGTAACACACATTATTTAACTGTGAATAGTGTGTTATTTTCTTTTATAACTATCAATACATTATCATTGTCTTCTGTTAAAAGAAGATAACAATTGTTGTAATATTTTTAAAATGTCAACACTCACACATTTTTATTTCTTATTCGAACAAAACATTCAGTAATACCTAAAACATACAAAAATCAAAGAAACAAAGAATCATTTATTTACCTCAGTTGACTAACCATTAATTAAGTCGGTTACCCTGTTTTCGATTGCAAATAATTCGTCGGTTCTTCTAAAACTATTCTTCAAATATTGGTAGTCAATTAGCCCTTTACCTCGATTTACATGAGCTTCGGTCATGAACAGACAATTGATCTTCTAGTTGCATTGAATTTAGTATGTCGTTATAGTGGACTCATGTATCCTAGATTTGCTTGTTTAGATTCCTAGGATGTGAATTGGTAACTACTTTATTTATTCAGTTGCCCGTCAAGTCAATGAAGCTGTAAAGGTTCACAATTGGAGCCAATACAATATAGCAATAGTACAATAGTCGCAGTCTGCATGAATCTACGGCAGACTGCAGGGCGATCGATCAGTGCTGGGCTCAGGCATGCAGCAAATATATCGATAAGCAGAAAAATTTCGCATTTCTTTCGTATTGTCTAGAACCCGTAATATCTTGATGGATGTTCACATTCAAAGGTTAAATTGGGACAAGTTGCGTAATTCATAGCCGAACAATATGCCGTGAAGAAATTAGGGAAATTCCCAATACTTCCGAAGATACTTAATGGTAGAAACCGAAAATCGCCCTTTTGGTTTTAAATTTTTTCCGGCTGTTTTTAAAGAGATAATGAAAAATTAATTTCATACTTTCATTGCCTAAGGGCCGATATTTCAAAGTCACCTTAAGGTATAGAATGACATAAGTTATCCTTAACACCAGTTTGACAGTATATTAAAATTCTTTCATCTCCAGCAATAGATCTGTAAGAACATGATATCTTCCACTAAATGCGTCAATTAATCCCCGAATTAATTTAAAACATAATTTTTAAGGCTACCTTAGCTAAGATCTAACTTAAGGTAACATTCAAATATGGTAATATATACCTTAAGGGCTGATATTTTAAAGTCACCTTAAGGTACAGAATGACATAAGTTATCCTTAACACAAGTTTGACAGCATATTAAAGTTCTCTTTAACTCTTATCTAAAGATATTTTTAATCTTTAAGGAAGCGGTAATCTTCCCAGTTTACACGTCAATTGACCCTCAAATTAATTTAAAACAAAGTTTTTTTTAAGGTTTACCATAACGATATATATAGGGTGTTGAAGAAAGGTGGGTACCCCGGAATAACTCTGGTGCATCGCATTGAAGCGGAAAATGTCTAGGGAAAAAGTTGTTTGGTTTTGAAGGAGTATGTTGCAATTTAAACCACCCCCCACCCCCTCAACCACCGGGCGCGGGTGGGGGTAAGTTAAGATTTTCAAATGGAACCCCATACTTTTTTATTGGCGTATCGTGTTTTCCGACGAAAAATAAACATTTTTTGTCCGAAAAATTTTTTTATTCGGGCCCATCCTTCACCAATAATCACCATGAGAAAGACAAAATCAGAACCGTGCGAAAATCAAGTTTTATCCCGGAAATACTCTTTTTCTCGGTCTTGTACTAAAAAATGCCCGTGGAATACAAACAACTTTTTCCATGGGCAATTTTTAGTACAAGACAGAGAAAAAGAGTATTTCCGGGATAAAACTTGATTTTTGCACGGTTCTGATTTTGTATTTCTCATGCTGATTATTGGTGAAGTATGGGCCTGAATAAAAAAATTTTTCGGACAAAAGATGTTTATTTTTGGTCGGAGAACACGATACGCCAATAAAAAATATGGAGTTTCATTTGAAAATCCTAACTTACCCCCACCTGCGCCCGGGGGTTGAGGGGGTAAGAGGTGGTTTAAATTGCAAACTATTCCTCCTTCAAAACGAAACAACTTTTTCCCTAGACATTTTCCGCTGCAATGCGATGCACCGGAGATATTCCGGGGGACCGAACTTTTTTCAACACCGTGTATAACGATTAACATATTTAAGGTTTTATTGCTAAAATTAAGTGAATTATTGATATTTCCTATTAGGGTTTGGGTTTGTTCTATTAATACAAGGTGTTCAAACCATGATGAAACTGAGAAAACTAAAAAAATCTACATTTTCAAACGGAAACAAAAAATTTTATAACCAAGTTCTATTTAGCATTAAAAATAAAGGTAAGTTTGTATGAGGTTGTCTATTCCGAAAATTGGTAGTTTTCGAATTTTAATTTAATATTTTTATATGGCGATATGGCTGCGGATTTAAAGTACAGTAAAAAACAGTTCAATGCTAAAGAAATAAATTTGTCACATGTTCTTTTTATTACTTTCTCACATTCTCCATAAATAATAAACACGTTTAAATAATGGTTTGTATAATTTAAGAGCCCCGGCATGATTATTAACAATTTTCAAATGGCAAGTGACAGCTTCATACATCTTTAAAATTTGCCGATATGCAGATAAATACCGATGTACCGCAGTGGCGGCTCGTGACCTATGATAGAGGGAGTTCACAAGTAAGGTGAAATTATTTTTAAAAATTTATTTTTGTGTAACGACCAAAAAATTACTTTCTAGGCGTTTTAAATGTAGAAAGAATAGAAGTTAATAAGAAAATGCGTTGGGTAAAACATATTTTTATTTATTTTATAATTTTACACAAGGAAATACAACTTTTGGAAAATAAGAAAGGTTTTCTTAGTGTATATAGTGCTTAAACGTAAAGTCCGTTCTTTGGTTCTTAATTGTAAAAAATTGATGAATAACAGCCTCATTAAAGTATGGAATACCCTCTATAAATTTTTTTTCATATATTTAATTTTTAAACTTTCTAATAAAGTCCCTAGATTTACCCTTTGTGGTCTGCGTTAAATTAATTTCGGGTTTAGGTCTTCCCGCATTCTTCACTTCAATTTTTTGCTCCAAACTCAAAGAACTAAAGTTATTTTTTAAATAGTCCACCGTCGTCAAACTATTTATTTTAACTTAATAAATATATAATATTAATATATTAAAACATACACGCTCGAATTTCTAACTAGATGCACGAACAGACAACGGCGCGGCGCACACTAAAATTGTGCGCCTTTCCCATGTTAAATCGCCATAGCCCCGCTATCCCCCGCTGTCTCCCGCCACCTGTTACTACAGAGAAACTGCATTATGCCCCGCCTACGTAATCGCACATACGAGCAAGTCTCGTCATAATCGTCATTAACCTCGACCGAGGCACGGTTGTCGGATCGAGAACCTATAATATACAGTTTGGTTGATGGTACGATAAAATATTAAGGGAGGGTCGGACTTTATACCATAGTTGACGGTACGATAAAATATTAGGGAGGGTCGGTCTTTATACGATAAATAATATTCAATGAATATAAATTAATATTTTTTTATTCGTTTTGGGGGTGCACGTGCGCATGTGCTCCTGTGGAAGAACCGCCACTGATATACCGATATTTATATCGGTATCGGCTGATGTCTACTTAATACCACCCAGAAAGTGGCGGAACATGTATCACTCTATACAGGAACTTAAAACAACTGTGTGTAATGAACATAATTCCAAAAGTGTGTTAGTGTCATTTTAACATTTAAACGCAAAAGGAGAGAACAAAGCCTTTGAGCTCGGACTTTGCAAGAAAATAATTTAGTCTCTTTTATGTTCCCCAGAAGAACATTTAGGAATGTTCGTCGAAACAAAATAGTTTAGTTTAATTTGGTTAAAACCCCGGAACACGTTTCTAGATGCATTTTCTTTATTATTTCCTTTTTCCTACTTCCGGTGGAAACTGGAAATCTCAACAATTCACAATTTGCGAGATAGAAATAAATTGGTTTCGCACATTTTTAATTTAATTTAAACGTTTTTAAGAATTGTTTAATTTTATTTAACGTTGTAAGACTAGACTACTTGCTTTTAAGAAAGGAAATGGTTTTCCTTTAACAAAGAACGGCTGAGAACGTTTGGACAACAGCACGCGGCTTGTTATTTTTTGCCCAGTTTTATTTGAACGTTTCCGCATGAAGAGAGAGGGGAGAAAAATCTATGGAAACCATGCCAGAAAGTGTCTTACCATAGGCGTGCTCAAGCAACTATTTATTAAGGGGAAAATAAATAAATACACCGTACCGTGTTGGTTCTACAGTTGAATTTTTACTGGAAATTCAAAATTATAGTTTATTTTCTGAAAATGTCCTTCTGACGTGTATTATTATCAGTGGCGGTTCTTCCACAGGAGCACATGCGCATCTGCCCCCAAAACAAAACGAATAAAAAATATTAATTTATATTCATTGAATATTCTTTATCGTATAAAGTCCGACCCTCCCTAATATTTTATCGTACAGTCAAACTAAAAAAGTCCGACCCAACTGTATAGATCCGGCAACCGTGCCTCGGTCGAGGTTAATGACAATTATGACTTGCTCGCACGTGCGATTAAGTAGTGCAGTTTCTCTGTAGTAACAGGTGGCGGGTGGCAGCGAGGGATAGCGCGGCTATGGCGATTTAATATGGAAAAGGCGCACAGTTTTGTGTGCATCTAGTTAGAAATTCGAGCGTGTATGTTTTAATATTATATATTTATTAAGTTAAAATGAATAGTTGACGGTGGACTATTTAAGAATTAACTTTAGCTCTTTGAGTTTGGAGCAAAAAATTGAATTGAAGAATGCGGGAACACCTATACCCGAAATTAATTTAACGCAGACCACAAATGGTAAATCTAGGGACTTTATTAGAAAGTTTAAAAATGAAATATATGAAAAAAAAAATTATAGAGGGTATTCCAAACTTAATGAGGCTGTTATTGATGAATTTTCTAAAATTAAGAACCAAATAATGAACTTTACGTTTAAGCACTATTGTGTAGGGTCGATAAATGTTGTGTATTTCGATAAATGATACTCGATATGATTTTAAACCATTTTATTTAAGGATTTAAACTAAAAAACACTGAAAATATGAAGAATGCCAACTTGTCAGTCTCGTGGCTCGATTCGTTCTCGTCATAAAACAGTTAACTATTGTTCTCGTCTTGGTTGCGCATCTACGTAGCCGTAGATGGCGTAGTGGTATTAGACATCATTCGGTTTTCTTGATAACTGGTAGATGGCGATAGTAGTATTGGACATCATTCGGTTTTCATGATAGCTCGTAGATGGCTGTATAGTAGTATTAGTAGTGGAATGTATAAATATTGTTACGAGGGTTGCATGCGACGACGTTAAGATCCGACAGCTATACACACAAAGGAAATCTTTCTTATTTTCCAAAAGTTGTATTTCCTTGTGTAAAATTAAAAAATAAATAAAAATATGTTTTACCTAACGCATTTTCTTATTACTTTTTATCTTTCTACAATTAAAACGCCTAGAAAGTAATTGTTTGGTCGTTACTCAAAAATAAAATCTTAAAAATAATTTCACCATACTTGTGAACCCCCTCTATCATAGGTCACGAGCCGCCACTGCTTACCATAGACGTGCTCAAACAATGGAATGGAATGGAAATGAATGAATTGACAAATTCCTAAAATTCGGGGTCGCTCATAGTAAAAACGCCCGTATTGCGTTGCCCCCAACAATTTCCCTAAAATATTATAATTTTACACAACACAAATATCATAACAAAACATGACAAATGCATCCAACATCCAATGCACTTGTAATGTAACACAAGCGGTAGATCTATGGCAATCAACAGAAATTTGTTATCATGGATTTCTATTAAAAACGATCCTTGATCGGGTCAAGATGCAAACAATCCTATCTCCCTTTTATGTTATGTTTGTCTATGGAATGGAGTACACAAAAATAAAATTTTAAAAATAATTTCACCATACTTGTAAACCCCCTCTATCATAGGCAACGAGCCGCCACTGATTATTATTTATTTACAACCATGCATGTAATAATGACATTTCATCTATCTTTGAAAGGTGGAAGAAAAGAGGTTTTTTTACTTTTACTTTTCACCCGGGTGGAAAGTAAATTATTTTTTTGTAATTTTTTAAAAATTGATATCTCAAAATAATATACGAACACATTTTTTAAAAATGCTAATAGCTTTGCGTATTTAGATATTGTCTACTTTTTCATTATTTGATAGAGTGGTCCTCAGCATTGAATATTGTGACCAAATCGTTGATATCTTCTTTGTCTTGGCATTTTCACTGAAATAAGCTAGTAGAGCCAACTCAGAACCAGGATTTTGAACTTTGTTTCCCGTACACCATTCTTTGAAACAGTTATATGCCTTGTCATATCTCGGGCGGCTTTTAGTTGGCAGAAGATCTTCTTCTACTATTTTTGCTGCTTCTCGAATTTCTGGTGGAGTAGCAGCAAAATCAAATTCCTCATCAGCATTTTTCTGTTGTTAAAATAATATATTGTTTAGTGATATGGAAACCATATTCAAAAAATGATATTTGCCTTCTTGATGTGTATTATTACCTACGTTATTTTACCACGTGCGGTTATTTGAAAGTTCTGTCTAATTTTTCAATGGAAAAGTCAAAATGACATTTATCGTTTATTAATGATTTGAATTCAAAACAATAAGAAGTGGATGTTAGATGTGCATGGTTGTAAATAAAATAGAATACAAACCTCGGTGAAAAGTTTCATTACTGTCTCGAGATTTAGTTACCGACTCTAGACAGGAATGAGACCCTTTCCATCACGCTACGTAATATACTATTAATTATTAGTCCCCCTCTTCTCTACATACGTTGTAAATATTCAAATTTATTATATTACTGGTCAGTTTGGATGTTCTAATTGGAAATTACCTGATACATTTCTGTTAACGATGTTTACAACACAATTAACAGCAGCATAGCCTTCCAATGTTCCGAAACCGCCGGGCATACAATAAGCACATTGATAACAGAATGTTGCAAGAACTTGATCATTAGAAGGGACAGTAAGCAGTGGAGTAGCCAGGATTAGGAGGGGGGTGGGGGGAATCCTTTGAGGGGCTCTTATATTTTTAAATACGCATTTTGTCATATTAAGTACCACTTAAGGGGATTGCGGAGTACCCCTAAACGAGTTTTCTCCCCCAGCGTTTATTTCTGTTTTAGAAAAAAATGTTCAATGAAAAAAACTTCGTAATGCCACTAAAGTTGGAGGCAAGTATATATGGTTTTGTTTCGGAAGATTTTTAGATTTAATTTTATTTACTGTTCCATGTAGAACGAAATTATGGACATCTTTTGTTCGACATTAAAAAAAAATGCAGCGTTTTCATAAAAAGAGAAAACTCCGTTTTTCAGTGCTAAAAATTGAAGTCTAGACCCCGATCACGTTCGGTCTCTTTCTTCCGATTATCGTTGTTTCTGTCGGCGTACCGATTACGGGCGGACGCTCGACGTACTGTTCCAACGGCAAGGGAAGATCCAATTCGCCTCGTGTCTACAAAGCGCGAAATGAACAGCAAACAACTGCCCTAAAGTGCATCTGCCCTACTCTTCGGAGGTCACTTCCTGTTGAACCGGGAATCTTCGTTTTTGCAATTGCCCTACCCACCATTACGACGCAGAGGGAGAGGAAGTCGACTAACAAGGATGGAATATGCATACTTTCTTTGTTGTTTCGTGTGTGTTTCGTCATGGAAAAATTATTTGGTATTGTGCATGTTTCGGGTTCGAGCATGATTCCAAATTTGTTCTTTGGAATAGACATGTTGGCCAATGAGACAGTGTAGGACAGATGAACATTAGGATAGAAATAATAAATACTTATTATAGTTCTCTAATTTATTTATATGTAGAGTAGCTGTCGGCCGATTTGCGCTCGAATTTTGTTTTTTCAAATTAAAATACAATAGGAAATCGTCTCCAAAAGGTGTATTTGGGCGGGTTTGCACTTGTTTCCCCAGGGCACCTATAAATATTATTACTACAACTAATGGCGTAGTCAGGTAAGGTGCAGGAAACCCCAGAAATATTACAGATCTAATATGAAAATAAATATGACATAACCATTCAATCGTTCGATGCTAAGAGCAATATTTTAAGTCTCTATCCAATAATAATTCAGAGCATGTCAGTAAAAATGCAATGTAAACAGGGGGAAAAGGCGTTCCCAACGGATTAGGTCATACGAGCTTAACCGAACATCACCCGAATACACTCGACTGGTAGGGCAGATGAACATTAGGATAGTTGAACAGTAGGACAGATCGGAGATTTCGACTGACTCCGGCATCCACTTTTTTATTTTAAAACCGACATTTACTGGCTTTGTGACTGATATACAGGTCGACAACTTTAACTGTAGCTACAAAAGGAATGCGGGCATAAAAATTTCTTGGGATAACAATGTTGTCACATATATTAAATTTTAATTTAATAACATGTTACCAAGTAAACCCTAAAATTAAATTTACCATTTAAAGTAAATTGTCATAAGTATATAAGAAACTAATATTCTATTATAGTTTCAATGTTCTTAAAACTTTCTTTTCATACCATTTATTTTAATATATCAATGCAAAATAAAATATTTTTTAATTAAAGTACTTCTAATCTAAAAATAGGGCAACATGGCACAATATCAACGGTAACCATGGGTAACTGGGGGCTAGAGCTAATTTGATAGGTTATATCCCAGACAGAGGATGACGTCACGCGCCTGGCGACACGCCTATAGTGCCAGCATGCTTGGTCGGCGATGTCCAATATGCTTCATCCAGTTGCGTAGTGATAGGGTTTGTTTTAAAACTGTGATAATGAATGAATATACCTTGGTAAAACCTTTCATAGTCAAACCCGCGAAGTGATTGCCAATGTGTACAGGGTGTGTGAAGAGGAATCACAAATTAATACATTTAAATTGCCACTTAAGCGAAAGCTAGAAAGGCTCGCAATGTATACGGGAGTAAGCGTGGGTGCAGTAAAAAAACATGCACAAAGAAGATACTGAGAGGAAGAAAATAACCCGAATCAATTGTTGTAATCTCCTGTCAAAAAAGGGACCGTCTCTCTGCTGTCGAAAAAATCGAAGGCTTCGACTTTGGCATTGTTAGGAGAACAATACAAAAGTTTTATTTGGAACTAAAAGTATTTCCAACCTTAAAAAAGTTGCTACAACAGCTGAAAAGTGACATAAACTTTCCATTTTCCCTTGAAACTTTGAGGTGCATGTTGAAATCAAATGGATTTTATTGGCGAAAAGGCCAAAATAAGCGAGGAATATTAATGAAAAGGCCTAATATATTGCACTGGTGATACAAATATATTCATGCTATGAAAAAATATATATTATTACATTATTAAGATAATAATAGCACGCCCATGACTCGGCCATGTTTTAAAAGATATTGCTTCCCCCTTACCGATACCGAGTAGCTATAGACTCGCTTGTCGAACTGTAGTATGTCCCTTTTGTTAGGTATTTAAGTAGTGAAGGGCTGCCAGGTCAAGGGAGCGGAAAGGGTGACCGCCCCCCTTCGTCCCTGTGTGGCGACACCACTGACAGTAAATCTTTCACAGATTGCATCACTTGCTTATAATAAGTTAAAACAGGTTTAAAGTGAAAGTTTCGGAGTTGAAAACCTCACTTGGGGTAATCGCGCCCAAAAAGAACACTAGGTTCATTCGCAGACCAGTGAGAAATAATTAGGAACTGCCCTAGGCATGCGTAGTTGGTTTAAAGTATTCACAGAAGCGAAAAGCTGTGACGGCTGACCCAAAAATTCGATGCTCGTAGTGCAAAATACAGTGATGGGCTAAAATATGGAACAAATTAATTTAAAAATCAGGTTTTATTTTTTTGTAAAAACGCTCGGACACGTCGATTATAATTTTTTCTTCCGGATGTTTTGCCTCAAAAAGAAATTATACTGGGTGTGTCAAAAAGTAGATGATGTAAAATTATTTTGTATTTTAAATAAACTGCTGGCCATTTGCTTTCGAGCAAGAAAAATTTCGCCTAAATTTAAAAGTTAATATTTTCTGAACCAGATATGACATCGAACTCCGGTTTTTAACTGTTGATAGATTTATCCCTTAGGAAACAATTGCCAAAGTTGGATTGCTTAAACTGTCAGAAAATTTTATATACAGGGTGTTAAAGAGGACCATGATTTTTGCTCCAATTTCAATAGCATGTAACTTTCACAATAATATTTTTAAATTTTATCACTGTACGTCAATTGAATCACTGGTTCATAGCAAAGAAAGTTATCTGTAAAATTTTTGATATCTGCTATATTTTAAGAGATACCGATTTTTTTGAAAAACTTTGCTTTTTTTCAACTTTTTGTTAGCTAGATCCTACTGTGCGTTGTATCGTGCAAACTTTGCAAGTGATTATTATATCTTATGAAAAGCTTGTTTATGTTCAGTAACAACAATTGTACCTAAATGTTGTGATGTGCAGTGGCGTACTTATAATCACTTATATGTCTATGCTTTATGAGTATCTCACAATTTTTTTTGTATTGGAAAGTACTCGCCCCTTGATTAGCCAAGTGTTTCCTTATTTTTTAGTTTTTCATATCGCGCTACATGTACAGGTACAGTGTCTACAAAATTTTAAAAAAGATAATTTTTTTATTTAATTGTTTGAAAAAATTAATTTTTTTAAAATTTTGTAGACATATAAGTGATTACGCCACTGCACATCACAACATTTAGGTGCAATAATTGCTGTAACTGAACATAAACAAGCTTTTCATAAGGTATAATAATCACTTGCAAAGTTTGCACGATACAACGCACAGTAGGATCTAGCTAACAAAAAGTTGAAAAAAAGCAAAGTTTTTCAAAAAAATCGGTATCTCTTAAAATATAGCAGATATCAAAAATTTGACAGATTACTTTCTTTGCTATGAACCAGTGATTCAATTGACGTACAGTGATAAAATTTAAAAATATTATTGTGAAAGTTACATGCTATTGAAATTGGAGCAAAAATCATCGTCCTCTTTAACACCCTGTATATAAAATTTTCTGACAGTTTAAGACAATCCAACTTTGGCAATTGTTTCCTAAGGGATAAATCTATCAACAGTTAAAAACCGGAGTTCGATGTCATATCTGGTTCAGAAAATATTAACTTTTAAATTTAGGCGAACTTTTTCTTGCTCGAAAGCAAATGGCCAGCAGTTTAGAACCACCCTATTTTTACTTATCACATAAATTCTACGTCAAATTCTGAGCATAATTCATGTAGCATACTCTATCCTTATCTCTAACGGTTTTAGAGAAAAATTACATCTTAACAAAGAAATTTCTTTAAAGTAAGGTACATGTACCTACTTAAAGGTAAACAGGTAAATTTAAATTAATTGTTACTACGATAGCAAGTCATGTGTCAATCAAAAAGAATTTTAAGTATAATTTTGAAAAAACGGTGATCATGGTGCATTTAAATGAAACTCAAAGAATCGAAATTTTAATTTTAATTGGATGTGGAGACAAAACAAGAAGTCAAGAAGAAGTTTGTAACTTGTTTAGCGCTAAGTATGCAGAACGACGGATTACAAGATCTACAGTGAGTAAAATTGAGAAAAAATTCAGGGAAACAGGGAATGTAAAGGATCGTCTACGGCCAGGTCGTCCAAAAATTAGTGAAAACACAAAATTTAACATTTTGTTAGAAGTTGAAGATAAGCCCCATAGTGCATTCACTGAAGTAGCCCTTAATAATGATGTTAGCCGACGATCTGTTTTGCGGGTATTGAAACAAGAAAAGTACCATCCGTATAAAATTAGGTTGCTGCACGAGCTAACGAAGATGATCCCGACCGCCGACTACAGTTTTGTGAAACTATGATGGAAATTTGCAACTTAAATCTATTTTTCCATCGCAGCGTACTTTTTAGCGATGAAGACACGTTTTGTTTGAATGGTTCGGTAAACAGACAAAATTTTCGGTATTGGAGTACAAATAATCCCCGCTGGATAAGAGAACAGCATACGCAATACTCACAAAAAGTAAATGTTTGGGCAGGGATATTAAATGATAGAATTATTGGACCTTTTTCCTTCGATGGAAATCTTACAGGAGACCGGTATTTACAATTTCTTCAAAATGAATTAATTCCCACACTAGCAGCGGATTTTCCAAATCCGAATCAGCCTAATCTACCAGAAGCGTCTATTTGGTTTCAGCAGGATGGTGCTCCGCCTCATTTTGCTCGACAAGTACGAGAGTATTTGAATACTATTTTTCCCGAACGATGGATAGGTAGAAGAGGACCCGTAGAATGGCCTGCAAGATCTCCCCATCTTACACCAATGGATTTCTTTCTTTGGGATTATTTGAAATCAAAAGTGTATAAGGATAAACCACAAAATTTGGAAGACTTAAAATTTAAAATTAGATATGAAATTAGGCAAATTAATGAAAATACTGTAAATAATGTTTTAGAAGGGTTTTTAAGTAGATTGGCATATTGTCAAGAAGTTAATGGTTTGCATTTTCAACACTTAATAAAATAATTTTTCAAAATTATACCTACATCTACTTTTTGACACACCCAGTATAATTTCTTTTTGAGGCAAAAAATCCGGAAGAAAAAATTATAATCGACGTGTCCGAGCGTTTTTACAAAAAATTAATACCTGATTTTTAAATGAATTTGTTCCATATTTTAGCCCATCACTGTATATCGATTGCTTACTGATTTGCAATCGTCAGAATAATCCGGGTGCGGTACGGAGTTATGGGTTTGGATTCTGCGTATTTGCTCGATCTGCTTGTTTAGTTTTGACCTGTTTTTACCGGTTCGTTCTATTTTCTTTAGTTTTGGCACGTTTTGGTTAAACTTACGTTCATTATTCTTTAAAATTCTATTCCAAAACGAAAAGAGTCGGTAAATTATTTGATTTGCAAAGCACGAATTAATCAAGATTGGAAAATGCTTACAAATAAAGTAATTTAATCAATTAAAGTATTCGAATTACTTTCTTCAATTACGTTATTCCAATAAAATTACTACCCTGCTCTCTGTCGTGGCAGGAAAAGTCGCGATTCGATTTCAAGTGAAATTGACGACCCATCAGGTCCTTGTTTAGCAAACAATTATTTTTACATAGTTTTACTAAAGATCCGTTGCTGCAATAGCCAAAATTATTTGAATTTTTGGATAAAACTGTAAAAAATAAGTCATTTAATAAAAACGGTAGCCTTTGTATACCATTATTGCCAATTAGTGTGTAATTTCATTGCTTTGTGTGTAATTTGTGCGTAGTCCAATGAGTGTGTAATTTGCGTGTAATTTAGAAATCTACCACCTGTTGTTAGTTTCAGGTTTGCTGAGCCGAAATAATTACAGTTGTTTAATCTTTTTGGGGACTAGAGTTTCATTAGTCAGAGCCCGTAATAACTTCAGTCGTTGACTTTTTTTTATAAATCATTGCCCAAGGACTCCTGTACACTTGCTTTTACAAAATATTAATGATGTGTAAAGATCGTGTATTTTTGTGACTAAAAGTGTGCAAAGGCGTGTAATTCTTTGAGCTAATTGTGTAATTACACAAATTCAGAGTGGCAACACTGCTTGGTACCTTTTCGTCTAGCATGTACAGGTCGACAAGTGGATCTGTGTCTCCGACGTATCGGTAAGGAGAAAACAATATCGCTTAAAACATGGTCTAGTCATTGGCGTGCTATTATTATTTTAAATAATGCAATAAAAATAGGAAATCTTCAGTAATTGCATTTTATGTTTGAAGGTAGGTAACTATTTTATCAAGGTTTAAAAAATTTACTTTTTAGATGATGTAAATTTTTCAACATGAAGAAAAAAAAATACATGATTAATTGATTAATGATTATTTTTCACTTTTGATCGTATTAATGTCCCCTTCTCGCTTTCGCTTAAGTGGTAATTTAAATACTAAATTACATTTAGTATTGATTTGTGATTCCTCTTCACCTACCCTATAAAGATTTGCAATCACTTTACCAGGAGTATACTGATTCAATATCACAAAGTTAAAAATTTTTAAAGTAAATCCTAAAACACGACGCTATGAACACGTATTTATAAAACACAATTTAACACAATACAATATATTGCCCTTTCTATTACTACACAACTGGGTGGGTACATCCATCAAATATCGGATATCGCCAAACAAGCCCGGATGGCTCAACGGGTGTCTCACGAGACGCATGCGCTATCAACTGTCTGGAATATAACCAATCAAAGTAGTGCTAGCTACCTGTAACCATTGACAACGGACTATGTTGCCATATTTTTAGATTAAAAGTACTTTAATCAAAAAAATATATTATTTTGCATTTAAACATCAATATAAATAATATGAAAATAATGTTTTAATAATATTGAAATTATAATATTGGTTTCTTATACAGGGTGTTATGGAAATTACGTATTATATTTAAAGGCAAATCCCCAGATGAAAATAAATTGAAGAAAAATAACCATAAATGGCGCTTTGAATTATTAAGCGAAATATACACTTTATATGAAATCTCAAAATTTACGTGGCCGCTCCTGAGGCCCTTCGCAATCAATATTTTATTGAGGCAGTCTCCAGGTTCAAAAGAGGTTAGCGCATTATAGGCGATGTTGTCATATTGCAGTACATAATTCTAAACGCACGTGTTCAGTTTTTGACAACAAGACGTCTTTGACGCGCGCTATCACTTCTTTTTCAAACTTTTTAGAAACAAAAAAACTACAATTTTAAGGTACATACTCACTTACCTTCGATCTTATTTTAAAATAATTCGTTTTATAATTAAATTCCATACAAAAATAAAACACAAAAAGTCTGTTTTTCAACAGAACCAACAGTAGATAATATCACACAAATTTGAAATCACATCACAACATTTATTATTATGATTTATTTCACAATAACAAAAAAATCGGGCAATACAACTAACAAAACGTTTAAAATTCGTATACGTTAAGCACGTGGAACCCTCGGCGTCGTGGAACTAACGTCGTTCCACTCCCCGAATCTCAAAACATACTGAAGTATGAAGCGGCGCGCGGCCGATATTCAAGCTACGGCGAGATACGCGGTGTGATCTGACAACACTGTTAGTATAGTCTAGTGACCCACATTGTTGCTAAGTGAATCCAGATGGAATGGCGCGACAGTATGTGGGTAAAAAGGGTTTGTTCGGGTTTGTTTACCTTAGTATTTAGATATTCGATTAAAAAAAAAGTATGTAGACTTTCTCTAGGGCACCCAAGGAGTCACCCATTTGAATATAATAAGTCATTTCCATAACACCCTGTATACCTATTGTAATTTATTTTAAATGCGTAAATGTAAATTTAGGCTGTTCTCGGTAAGAGATTATTACATCAAAATTTAATATATGTGACAACATTGTTAACCCCAGAATTCTTTTTGTCCGCATTCTTTGGTAGCTACAGATAAACTTGTCGACCTGTAGGTTACTCTAAATAAAACGCTAAATCGCTTCTTTCATATGCTTACAAATTATTTTACGACTAAGCCTTATACATAAAATAAATTTAAAATTTGCCCTGTTTGCATTTTCATGAGCTGTGCTGTATAAAGTTTTCCAAAGTCAATTCCATTTGTCTGGAAAGAAAAATTGCATTGTGCGAAAAGATCCGGAAAACAATTCCTTAAAAGACTGTAAAAGCCATGTGGGAAGAAAATGCCATTTGCTACGTATTAAACAAAACAAAAGAGAAGTCGTTATATGTTACAAGTTTCTAAAGAAAGTTTGATCTTTTTATACGAGCGCTACCGGTAAAAAATCAGGTCTCTCCTTCTTAAAATATCCAGGTAATTTATATTTTAGTCATTGTCGTAGGCAAGTGTCAATACTTCTTGATGTTAGTCTGCTTTTCCTGCCTGGGCGACACTGGAATGTGATCTGTCTATCAACGAAGCCGAAGATATATCGGAGTTTACGTTCTAGAACAGTTATCGAAGGATCTACTGACTGCGCAGAACTATATGTGACTGGATTGATATCAAAGACTGTTCCAGGAATGTCTAGGCAGAGTTGTAAAACCCGAATGCATTGAGCATTCGAAAGATGTAAAAATTGACAAATAACATAACCTAGTTTGTCAGATTTCGTATCTCGTCGTTTCCCTTGATTTTAAGGTTATATTTCCAACAACCAATATTCGTTCTCAGATGATGATGAGTATGAACTATATGATTCTATGATATTTATCAAATCCATAGATACTAATTATTTGAGAATAATAATAACTCTAAAACGGACTCCTCCAAGACTGCACACTGTGACTGCACATGTCATAATTCCAAAATCGATGAAAGATGACAAGTGCATGTGAATGTGTAAAAAATAATCCGAAAACGATACTGGCTCGAAAGCAGGGATCGATTCTGACTGTTTTAGGACTGTTCCAGTATTAAACTATAAAATATATTTGACCAAGATCTTTGTGGCCATTTCTTTGATAAATATTTTTTTTATAAACGTCTATGAACTTTGTCAATTTTTGAAGGAACTTGCCATGGTCTGCGAACTACAAATGTGGGGTATTGACCCATATATTTGCTCAACATTAGTTCAGACGTCTGCGTAAATGGCGCTCCGATACGGAATATTATTACCTGGCCCAAACCACAGTATTATACTTATTTAGCTACTGTCATTTATTTATTTCCAGAACATTACAATCTTCTTTCTATTGTGATATCTCGAAAGCAGCTGAAGATCGAAATCCGTTATGTTACATGAATAATATTCAGAATTTCAACTCGAATTCAAAAATCGAACAAAATTTGGGGTATTCCATGTAAAAAACTAAAATCGAACGAGTGTCCAGACTTTTTGAGCAATCCTGTATATTACTAAAAATTCTCAAAATTTGTAAAATTGAATCGAATCGAAAATATGGGTCATTCTTGTACAAACAATTTTAGAATCGTTCGAAAAAAATTGTACATACAATTAGTTGACATATATTTCAGGATAATGCTGCAAAAAAACGTATTTTCCAAAATATCCACAACGAATTTTTGATAATTTGCTGGATTTTCTCCAATCTTCTCATACTAGAAATTTAATATTTCCAGTTTTGCTGATCGTATCAAGCTCGGTCCCTTTTTATTTAATACTATGTTATGTTAGCTTTCGAAGCGTATTAACAAAAATTGTCATTGTGACAACTGCAAAATAATAACAATTTACTTGTTTAAATGTTTTTAATATGCTCGCCATACACCTTAATAGTATATTAAGATACAAGTTTCATAAGACATTATTTTAGAGCACGCGTTTAAACTAGAAAACGACCCGCGAAGCGGGGAGTTTTCTAAAGTGCAAGTGCTCTAATTGTCTTATGAACCGTATGTTTTATAATACGTTTTCTATTTGGGTCTTTAAGGTCTGAGAAACTTTAAAAAATATAGTAGATTTTTTCCATATTTCATATTTTCTTTTGGGCTGGCAAGTATCAAATATGCCATGATAGAAACAATTGAATACAATAAAGCTTCTTCCCATTCGTCATAATTAAAAATAAATATATTATTAAAGTTAATGAAAATGAGTCGGGAAGAAAGTTGCACTCCGTCAGAAATACGAGAAATTGCAGAAAATAATCTAGAAAAACTTTTAAAAAGAATATGCAAAACTTTGAGTTATGGTGCGAGTAGAACAAAGTTCAAAATCTTGAACAAAATAATAAATAATGCTATTGAACAAAATATTGTGTCGACACAGAATCTGACAGGAATAACAATTAATGCCCAGGAAATGTCTACAGTAATTATAAATATGTATATATAAAGTAATATGTATAATACTATATTGAATAAAAATAGTACTTTATTAAATAAAACTTTAGAAATAGAGCAGAAACTGGAAGATTCTTAGGTTATGTTGTTTTATAGTTGTAACTAGAAATTAGTAGGTAGGTATTTCAGATAAATATCTAGTAAAAATATATTTGCAAGGTTAAAGACTAGTATTTTAAAGTTTTCTATAAAAATTTTTTGTCGAATCCATAATGCCTAGAAAACTAATTTCATAGAAACGAAGTAAGCCTAAAATTTGAACCGTACTTGCTGCCAACATAACAAAAACAAAATTTCAGTTTCATAAAGTGGCAGGATATTCAATTTTATTGCATTTCATAATGTATCCATTATGAAACCTAAATAGAAAAATTAATTTTAAGAACTACCGTGTTGTTCTCTATCCTCTTATCTGCGAACCCCATTTTACGAAAAAGTGGCACCTCTATTAGATCGGTAGTTATTAAATATTTTCCTATGGTCACACATTCTCCATCTGACAACCAGTGGCGTAGCGACAAATTATAGCCCCCCCCCCGCGAGAATTGAGTTATGGCCCCCTACCCTATATTAAGAATATACATAATTATTGAACAACAAGAAGAAAATAAAAAACATTCTTTAAAACTAAAAGGAACAAACACGAAAAAATTCTTTAGGTACCGAGCTAAGGTAGCGATACTTGAAAGTTACAGTGAGATAAAACCAAAAGTATTTAAAATTAAGCAACAAAATCTTGAATATAATATTATAGGTATCTCAATAGTTATTGCGAGGCAATTGGCCAATTGCCTATTTTAATTATTATATTGTAAAATTATTCTTATATTGTTGCTTTCAGGAGGTAAATTGTTTTTTTCTAGCTATTGCCTCCGCAAAATTTTTTATTAAATGGTTATTATCCATTTTGGCCGCCCCTTGTGCCTCTATAGACAGGATAGCCAAGTTGGTTAACCTTGTCTGAGAGGAACTATTTCGTAAATAATTTTTAATGATTTTTAATTTGGAAAAGGATCTCTCAGCTGTAGCAACACTTACTGGAAGAGTTAAAAATAATACTAAGGCTGTTGTTACCTCTGGAAAATTTGATGATAAAGTGTTATTTTCCACAATTAAAAATACAGCAAAGTCTTTAATATTTTGAAGAGAAGCAATTTTTTCCTTTAACGGCATACCCAACGCGACTATCTCTAAAGGAAAAGTCGCAGACAGATCGCTAGAATATGTTTGCTGTAGTGTTTCTGCAGACATAAATAATTCTTTTTCTGGCAAAGTTCTAAAATAGTTTTCTCGACTAGAAAATAGATAATTTGTATTGGCTTCATCAAAGTGTTTTTTTGGTTTTAATTGTCTTTTATCTTCAAATTCCGGGTTTATATTCCATGATCTTCATATACCAATTGCTTCATTCTTCAAATTTATATAATTACGGGCACAGTGTGACAAAATCTAGATCAGGTGGACATTGGTATTTATTTGAAAGATTTGCTAATTAGAAATAGGCTCTTCCGGCCCTCAAAGCTTTCGCCCCCCCCCCCCCCCCCCCCCCCGCGACTGCGGGTGTTTGCGGTAGTAGCGCTACGCCACTGCTGACAACCCTAACGATAACTCACAAACGATATCATGTGATGCAATTCCCGCTCGGAGATATTTGTCAAAACAAAAAAAACAGAATATACATTAATCGAGTAAAATTGTAAAAATACATACCAATTTTCCCAATTATCTAAAGGCACGAAAACACTCACGTGACTCACGACATTCTCGACATTTGAACGTGACCGCCAAGAATGCCCAACGTGTGAGAATAGACAGCTGCACTACTTTCAAAAGATCGTTGAAAAAGAAGAAATCAGTGCACAAGCATGGCACACTACGACGACGTTTTGTTATCGACACGTCGCGAATCGCAGTCGGCTTTGAACGGAATGCCGGGGAACTTCCGAAACGAACATCTGGAGCGATTTTGGGTCCTTATTGTTCCTTTTGAGTCGAGCAGAGGCGTGCGCAATCTACTTGGGTAATAAATTTTGGAGTTCGTTGATACCAAAAACATTTAATTAATAAATAGACAGAATTATTGTTTATATTCTGTCAGAATCACACAAAGTTTTAAACTAAGTCTGTACTGAGAGTCCAAAATCTATCTACCGCCTGCGTTTGAAAAGTATAATAGTAATTATATTTAATGCATTTCTCATGCATACCTAGAAAGTAAAAACATTGTACTAAATATGTGTATATTTTTTAAATTTTCTACTCGTAAAATTTATATAAAGGGTGTTATGGAAATGAGGTATTATATTTAAATGGGCGACTCCTTGGGTGTCCTAGAGAAGCGTTACATATTTTATTTTTTTTAAATCGACCGTTTTAAAAGTGGGGTAACAAACATTCTTACTCACAGATCAGTCCGCGCTACTGTACACATTTCACCCAGACCCAATGGCAATGTTGCCAAAACTTAATGTAAAACTGAAATTCCATATAAAATTATAAAAATAAATCATTTATCTACCTACTTCTATTTATCTTTATACCTAAAGAGCGAGGAAATCCAGGCACAAACACAATCAGTTTTTTTCTTGTTCATGGGAACACTCCTTGAAACACTTTATGTACACACAGTAATAGTGAAACAGAACCGATAGTTAGCCTTTGAAAATACAATAATACAGATTATGCTACAGATTATTAGATTTTACTACACGCGACGAAATTTGACGTCCAGAGGAAACGCGTCAATAAAAACAATATTCGAAGATTATTTATGGAAGGGCAAGATACACGCGTAAACTGAAAAAACAGAGCGGATTGCTGAGAGTGTGTTGATGATCGACGAGACACAACGTATCCGGCCGCTGGTTGGTCTTCAACCAACAGACCGCAAGCGTGCGGCGCTATATGAAACTACTTCGCTAAGTCGATGTAAGGCGTCCAGAGGTCATTGGCATTTGACCTAGTGACGTACGTGGCTATTACTATTCCATATGTTTTTTCGGGTTGTTTAAAACATAGTCCGTCGTAAATGTTCTTCAATTAATTGTACAAGAAGGTATTACAGAATGGAAAAGTGTTTAAATTATTTTATTTTGTCTAAAGAGTTTAAGGTGTACATATGACAACACCGGCCAGAATTCCTTGATTGCTTACATGTATCGCAGTGACACGCAGTGTCATTTCCATAACACCCTGTATATGTCAAATTGCGATGTTCTAAGGAAATCACAGTGGCAACGCTGTATGCTCATTTTTATCTGCTAGTGTAAAAATGACCCTGAAGTTTACTATTGTCATTCATTTTCGCCGGCGGTGTTTCGACCAGTTTATCGCTGCTGCTATTGTGATTGTTTGTGATCTATTGTGCTTTTGGATTAATTTTTAATGTTTTTTCGAACTGAAACTATTTAGAGCTATTTATTAGCCAACTACAATGGTTAGTCAGTGGGTGGTGTGTAAGCAATTCGACTGTTATAACCCCGTATTAATATTTCGTCGGTAAGTGAGAAGAATAATGAGGTTATGTTTTTTTAGGTATATCAGTGGTGTAGGTATTTCTATATTTTACGTAAATATTGCTAAACTATGGATTAGTTCTTTATATTATCTGAGTTTCTGTAAAAATACCTACAACAATTACCTATTTATGACTAATATTAGATCGAAATTATCTAAACGTGTACCTTATAACAGCGTTGCCATTTTTTAAAGCCATCTTCTTCTAACTTATTGGAAACTATAGAACTGTGCATGATTGTAAATAACTGGTGTTTCATGAATGAAATGTTTTGTCTCCCCTTTTATATTACATATTTATGGTTGATACCATTTAGTTTACCTCTACGAATTTGTCATTGAAAAACATTTTTGTTTATGTTTTGAATGTTATTTCACTCAAATTCATTTAACGATATATCCCATAATGATCTTATTTACGAGAGTTTTGAAATAGAACATTCACAAGAATATGTATTCATAATTTTAATATCTTTTAACCATATAAGTATACAAATATTCATAACTTTACGGTTAAATTAGTTATTTCCAATGTCTTTTTGTTTCATCAGTTAATAAAAAATAATAAAACATAATGTTTTTACATAACGAAAGAAAGGGTCAACGTTTAGATCTTCTAGAACAGTTCGAAATTAAAAAGTCTATAAAAAATAATCCCCTCACAAAATTTCGTAAACACGCCCTTGATAGACAGCTTTCTTAAGTCTACCTACACGAATCTGGGGAAAAACCCTAATTCTTAGGCAATAAAAAAGTTTATTAGTGACTGTATAAAGACCCGTAAAATAATTTTTTAGTTTAGTATTCATCTTGCAATGCTCTTGAAAAAGGCCTAAAAAGCCGAAATATGTAGAGTAATCCTCTCAATATATTGAAACATTTAAAAGCAAATTTCTTCTTTCTTTATATTAAATTATTTTAAAAAGAGAAGAACCAACCGCGGGATCAGTCGCGTATAAACGTTTTTCTTTGGAAACGAAATACAATTTCTCTGCCAATTCGCCGTGTGTCTACAAAGCGCGAAATGAACAGGGTTCAAATCGGAGATTTCGGGTTTGTTCGAGACTCCGGCATCCTCTTAAACCATACTAAAAACAGGGGTTTCACATGTCGGGAAGTCAGGAACCACACTTGTTGGGCAAAAATTTTGACAGGCTGTCATTTGACAGAACTGAAAATTGATTCTATGAATACTTTGGTCTCTTAACTTATTGTGATAAAGCTGGCGGTTTTCGACATAAATCGGGCTTTATGCGGAACACTCAAACGTTACTAGTGCTAAACACAAACAGGTAAAATTAAATTTAACATTAGGGTGTCTGTTCGGATTTGTTCTAAACTTTGACGAGTAATTTTTAAAAATAAACATACAATATAGTATATTAAGATACAAGTTTCATAAGACATTATTTTAGAGCACGCGTATAATTTAGAAAACGACACGCAAAGAGGGTCGTTTTGCTAAAGTACAAGTGCTCTAATTGTCTTATGAACCATGTATTTTATAATACTTTTTCTATTTGGGTCTTTAAAGTATAAAAAACTTTTAAAAATATAGAAGATATATGGAAGATATTTCTATTATTTTTAGGTTATGTTGTTTTATAGTTGTGACTAGAAATTAGGTGACGGACACCGTCAGCATGTTATATATTTCCGAGTATAGGTATTTCAGATAAATATCTAGTAAAAATAATCTATTTGCAAGGTTAAAGGTTAGTATTTTAAAGTTTTCTATAAAAATTTCTGTCGAATCCATCCTAGAAAACTAATTTCGACGAAATCAAAGTGAGCCTAAAATTCGAACCCTACTTGCTGACAACATAAAAAAATTAAAATTTCAGTTTCATAAAGTGGCAAGTTATTCAATTTTTTTGCATTTCATAATGTAGCCATTAAGAAACCCAAATAGAAAAAATATTAAAATTTCATTAAATTATACCGGTTCGTTCAAAAGTTAGAGCAAAAAAAGCAAATCGCTGGGTACCCCTTCGGGGATCTGTATCTCCGTTAAGGGGTACTTTAGGAATTCTTTTCTATGACAAATTAGGATTATTGTGACCTCCTCTATAATAGGTCTCCAAGAGATTAGGAGATATTTACCGGACACCCTATATAGAATTTAATCATAAAAATCAGTTCTTATAAGAACTATTAATTACAAAGATGTTTCTTTTAAATATAGAGTTAAATATCACCCTGTATATTTAAAAAAAATAATATTTTATCAATTTAAATTCGATCAAGTGATATTTTATAAACCGTATTTTTTACGGTCAACGAACTTATAGAAAAAAAAGATTTTAAGAAAAATCTATTGTTAGGATTAGGAATTTAAAGGTGGTACGCACAGTACGCTCATGGATAATGGTTCACGGACCACGTGCGCTTACGCAGTGACAGAGAGCTATAGGGTTCAAAGCCAAGACGTTTTACGTCGCGGTTATTATAGGGGAGGTTGTTTGTTTTCTGGATTATAGTTATTGTATTGGAATTGGGATTTATTTCGTTCCCCAAAGAAATATCGGCAAACACTTCTTCTGGTGAAAAGCGAGGTTGAAAGCCAATCCGGGGATATTCGGATTTTAATCGAAATTGAAAAAGGCAAAAGAAAATGTTTTGATGGATAACCCAAAACAAATAAACCTATTTATTTTCCATTGTCGAGACATACAGTGCCGAAAAGTAATTTCACAAGAGGCAATGAAAGATATTATTTCAACGAAAAATAAATCACATTAACCTCTGTTACTCTCCTCTGTTACCTCTTATTGTAAAACAAAATCAACCTTCTCTTATATGTTATCTTAATTTTAAAACGATGAAAATGATATGAGTTACATACAGTGGCGGCTCGTGACCTATGATAGAGGGGGTTCACAAGTATGGTGGAATTATTTTTAAAATTTTATTTTTGTGTAACGACCAAACAATTACTTTCTAGGCGTTTTAAATGTATAAAGAAAAGAAGTAATAAGAAAATGCGTTAGGTAAAACATATTTTTATTTATTTTTTAATTTTACACAAGGAACTTTTGGGAGATAAGAAAGGGTTTCTTAGTGTGTATAGTGCTTAAACGTAAACTCCGTTCTTAATTGTAGAAAATTGATCAATAACAGCCTCATTAAAGTTTGGAATACCCTCTATACATTTTTTTTCATATATTTAATTTTTAAACTTTCTAATAAAGTCCCTAGATTTACCCTTTGTGGTCTGCGTTAAATTAATTTCGGGTTTAGGTCTTCCCGCATTCTTCACTTCAATTTTTTGCTCCAAACTCAAAGCGCTAAAGTTATTTTTTAAATACTCCACCGTCAAACTATTCATCTTAACTTAATAAATATATAATATTAAAATATTAAAACATACACGCTCAAATTTCTAACTAGATGCACGAACAGACAACGGCGCGGCACACATTAAAATTGTGCGCCTTTCCCATGTTAAATCGCCATAGCCCCGCTATCCCCCGCTGTCTTCCGCCACCTGTTACTACAGAGAAACTGCATTATGCCCCGCCCACTTAATCGCACATGCGAGCAAGTCTCGTCATAATCGTCATTAACCTCGACCAAGGTACGGTTGTCGGATCGAGAGCCTATAATATACAGTTTGGTTGACGGTACGATAAAATATTAGGGAGGGTCGGACTTTATACGATAAATAATATAAATTAATATTTTTTATTCGTCTTGGGGGTGCACGTGCGCATATGCTCTTGTGGAAGAACCGCCACTGGTTACATAATATTTATATCTAGAAATGCCCTCGTTATTTCGCAGTGCCTTCGACATTAGTAAGCATGTTCCCCATTGTTCACGAATAGTCTCTAATATTAGTGTTGGGAAAAACCGATAATTTTAATAATCGAGTGAATCGCTCGAGCGATTAATCACTTGAAATTTTTATGACTAAGAAGAATGTGTGGATAAAACACCAGGGGTTGTTTTTGTAAGTTTTAGAAGTTAAATCTAGAGTTTTTATTAAGGAAAAACAGTTGATTCTGATTTTTTTTAAAATTATATCCTTTCATTTTTTAAAAATTTAGAGTCGCCGCTGGCTAGCAAGTACCAGTCAAAACAAAACCAATGTCGCGCTGAATCCTCTAAGAGATGTCATGTCATTGTCAGACTTTCTTTGTATGCACCTTGTCGTTTATGTGCCTTTTAACAAAGACGTATGTCGGGTATCCAGTGAAAGGCATCGATTTTCGATTTTTCGCTTGATTTTATAACTAGAGTAGTATTTCTATCGAGCGAAAAATTGCTCGAATATACGAGCAGTTTTTTACCTCGAGCGATCACACTACCAAGCAGCACATTTCGGTCGGCGTCAAGCGAAGCTCGGGTATCGAGTGGAAGTTAATAAGTAACAAGCGACGATTTTCGCTTGAATTTATAACTCGAGCGGTTTTTTTTTAATAATCGAGCGATATCGGTTATTTCAGTAATAGAGTACTCAAGTGGTTTTTCGCTCGAGCGATCACAACACTATCTAATATCGATCAATCAATCAGCTCAATTCATATCACACACAAAAAAAGAAATAGGCACTTTATGCATTTCGTTCCTCTCAGAGTTTTTTTACGAAAGTTATAAATTTAGATACATGTTTCTATAAAACATATTTCGTTTGACAAAAACCATTATTCGGACAGTAATATTTAAAATACTCATATTTTTGTTTCAGTTTGACTAAATATTTTTATTTTTAGTAACTTAAAAACTTTGTCAGATTTATAGGCATTTGCTATTTGAAACCAAACCGTAAATTTCCATTTATAATATTGTAAACTCGCAACTAGAATATTCATTTTGCAATAAGAAAAAATGAAAACTTGCATGGCTTTTTTTGTATGCAACGTGTCCAAGATTTGGAGGGCCAGTATTTTTTTCCTGGTTTTTTTTTGGGATCGAATTCTAAAGTAAATTGCACTTTTGCATTGCCACTTTTCCGCTCTATCTAACAGCGTTAATTGTTTTGTAATCCGACGAGTCGCCTTCGAAGGACCATTATCAACTTTCTTTTTTTAAATACGGTGCTGTTTTTCTGATTTTGGAATTTGATAGCTTTTTATCTTCCGAATGCAACAATGTATGACACATTGTGGTTTAATGACGTTTCGAGGGTTTTTGAACAACAACACAAATATTGGGATACGGTCCTGTATTTCGCCTAATTTTATAAATAATATCTCATAAGTTAGCCCTAAATTTTTTATTTATGTTGGACTAGTTCAATAAATAACAAATAATTTAATAATATAAAATAAGTGAACAAAAATCATTCCAAAACAGTAATAAAACGAACAAAGAAAAAAGTACTAATCAGGTGTTCAAGATGATTTCCGTTATTCTCTAAGCACAAATAACATCTTCTAACTGCCACATAACAGTTTTTTTGAGATAAAATAAAACATGCGATAGAATATCAAACTTTTCAGCATTTGTAAATTGATGTTCCATATTTTCTGGAAAATAGAAAACCTCTTAAAACGCTTTCAAACGATCACAATGGGAATGTCAAGTGAAACAAATCACGCGTCACAATCTTAATTTTTTTGTTTCAAACGCTTACTTTTCTTAAATCCCGAATCAACAGAAGTTTGAAATAATGTTTCTGTATTTTGTTCACTTATTTGTGGTTTATTATTAAATTATTTCTTATTTATTGAACTAGTCCAACATAAGGAAAAATTTAGAGATTACTTATGAGATATTATTTATAAAATTAGGAGAAATACAGGACCGTATCCCAAAATTTCCTGATATTGTTCAAAAAACCCTCGAAACGTCATTAAACCACAATGTGTCATTCATCGTTGCATTCGGAAGAAAAGCTCTCAAATTCCAATATCAGGAAAACAGGACCGTATTTAAAAAAAGAAAGTTGATAATGGCTGTTCGAAGACGACTCGTCGGATTACAAAACAATTAACGTTGTTAGATAGAGCGGAAAAAGTGGCAATGCAAAAGTGCAATTTACTTTAGAATTCGATCTCAAAAAAACCAGGAAAACATTATCCAGGTAATAATTTCATTTCCGAGAAGAGCAAACAATCTCTTCCCGGGTTATTTTTATTTGATTTCGTCGTAATAGTTTCGTATATATATATCGTGGTTTCCTTGAAAATTTTAACGGTTGTTTCGTGTTTCATTAATATTATTTGTTGGTTCGAACTGGTGTGGCAGCTCAGTATGGAAATGGATACCATAGAACATTTATTAAGGCTGATAATTATATTTTAAAAATAAATTACTCTTTTTTTGTGTGCATGTCCGCCACTGTATTCCCAAGAAGACGTACCTCCAATATAACTAAAGGGGAAAATCATGACGTAAATGGATTGAACTTAGAGTGCGATTATTTTACAATTTGAATCCAATAGTTACATAATATACAATAACATAGCGTTTATATTATTATCTGATCTAATTAGATCAAAATTCGGTGTCGCGGTCAGGGTAAAGATAGATATACATTTTTCCGAATCATTATCCTCCTCAAGCCTCCTTTTATTTACATATTATACATTTGCCCTTATCTTATCGCAGGCGTCACTTTGCGTAGTAAAGTCAATATCAAAACGTCAATATTATCGTATAAATATTTCCTGTTCTTTTATCAAATCGCACAGAGTTTTTATTATAATGAATGATATAGGATGTAACGCTTTAAAACATATTTAATGAATATATGTTGTGTTAATAACTAAGCATGGCGAAAATGGTAACGATTGCGAGGGCATAGAAGAAAAAATATTAAAACTGTTTACCCTTTAAATTGTACAGGACTAGAAACGCTTTGTCCGCCGATATCCTAGTAATAAGTTAGAAGAGTAAAAAGATTGCTTATAGTAAAGCAAACAGAATATGTATAGAATATGTTTCCCTCATCCCATCGGATCTCGCTTATTGTTTTGCTGTGCTGCGTTCTGTCTTCCGCTTCGACTGAATTTTAAATTTTAGTGCTACCTCCACAATATAAACAGTATATTGCCAATACGATCGCGTCAGAGCCGGCCCGACATTATTTGTTTGTTGTTATTCGACGCCATCTTTGGCTCTGGATGCTTTTTCAAATTACAGAATCAAAAGTGGGTCATCCACATTGTTGTCGGTATATTAGTGCTTATAAACTTTCATTACCTAACAACAATTTTTGTAAAGGAGTTTTTAATTTGTGGTGATTCGATTCGATGTTTGGTTTGTTGCAAAAGTCGTGGATCAATGCCAGGTATAAAGTATTTCAGGTATGTACATAATATATACGTCAAAAGCTTGTAAAAAAAGAAGAGAGTGTCACTCGTATACAATATAATATATATGTGGTCACTACTAAATAGTCAATATAGTCATTCATTCTTAATTTTTGGTTTAAAAAAACGCGAGGTTAAGAAACATACGACGTTGGATGAAAGTTAAAATAAAGCTCATCGTGTCGATTGTTACAAATATTCGGACGGAATTTGGCACCAAAAGTTTACACCAATCAGGGCACCGTCGGAACGCTGTCTTAAATCGAACTAATCGAAATCTTGATTGCAATATTTTTCTAACTAACCAGTGAAACCTCGGAAAGTCTTAATATTATGCCCGAAAGTTACGTATTTAAAAAATATACAATTTTTTTTATAAAGACTCATTATATTATTAAAAATAAAATATCGACTTCTTATATTAGTGTTTGTTGAATCTCAAAAATTACATTGAAAAAAAAAACAAAGCGTTGCCGAGGGGTAGCAATTAATTATTTACAATTTCTTTTCGAATTACTTTCTTTTAAATTATTTTCAGATTGTACTCACCGTTTTGTATTAAAAAAAAACATTGGCGGCGTCAAAAGGATTATCCAAAAATCTGGAAAAAAAAAATAATATTATGACTAAAAAAGTTTATCTACTACTTAAATATTGTGGAAATTGATCCCTTTTACTAGTGTTGGTAAAAACTGATGATTTTAATAATCGAGTACTTGAATTCGAGCGATTTTAATGATCGAGTGAATCGCTCTAGCGATTAATCACTTAAAATTTTTATGACTAAGAAGAATATACACCAGAGGTTGTTTTTGTAAGTTTTAGAAGTTTAGTCTACAGTTTTTATTAAGGAAGAACAGTGGATTCTGATTTTTAATAAAATTATATCTCTAGCCGCTGGCTAGCCAGTCAAAACAAAACCCATGTCGCAATGAATCCACTAAGCGATTTGGCATATTTTTTTTGTATGTACCTTCTCGTTTATGTGCCTTTAACAAAGACGTATATCGTGTCAGCTTTCTGAGCGTCAAACTCCAACGTCGCCAATTCGCACAGCGACGATTTTTAATTTTTTTGCTTGAATTTATAACTAGAGTTGTATTTCCTATCGAGCAAAAAACTGCTCGAATATATGAGCATATGCACCCCCAAAACGAATAAAAAAAATATTAATTTATATTCATTAAATATTATTTATCGTATAAAGTCCGACCCTCCCTAATATTTTATCGTACCGTCAATTATCGTATAAAGTCCGATCCTCCCTAAATTTTATCGTAACGTCAACCAAACTGTATATTATAGGCTCTCGATCCGGCAACCGTGCCTCGGTCGAGGTTAATGACGATTATGACGAGACTTGCTCGCATGTGCGATTAAGTAGGCGGAGCATAATGCAGTTTCTCTGTAGTAACAGGTGGCCGGAGACTGCGGGGGATAGCGGGGCTATGGCGATTTAACATGGGAAGGCGCACAGTTTTTGTGTACGCCGCGCCGTTGTCTGTTCGTGCATCTAGTTAGAAAGTCGAGGGTGTTAGTTTTAATATTTTAATATTATATATTTATTAAGTTAAAATGAATAGTTTGACGGTGGACTATTTAAAAAATAATTTTAGCTCTTTGAGTTTGGAGCAAGAAATTGAAGTGAAGAATGCGGGAGGACCTAAACCCGAAATTAATTTTACGCAGCACACAAAGGGTTTGTTCGGGTAAATCTAGGGACATTATTAGAAAGTTTAAAAATGAAATAAATGAAAAAAAACTTATAGAGGGTATTCCAAACTTTAATGAGGCTGTTATTGATCAATTTTCTACAATTAAGAACCGAAGAACAGACTTTACGTTTAAGCACTGTACACACTAAGAAAACCTTTCTTATTTTCCAAAAGTTGTATTTCCTTGTGTAAAATTAAAAAATTAATAAAAATGTGTTTTACCTAACGCATTTTCTTATTACTTCTTTTCTTTCTACAGTTAAAACGCCTAGAAAGTAATTGTTTGGTTGATACACAAAAATAAAATTTTAAAAATAATTTCACCATACTTGTGAACCCCCCTCTAGTAGGTCATGAGACGCCACTGCAAGCAGCACATTTCGGTCGGCGTCAAGCGATGCTCGGGTATCGAGTGAAAGGTAATAAGTAATAAGCGCTTGAATTTATAACTCGAGCAATTTTTTTAATAATCGAGCGATGTTGGTTATTTCAATAATCGAGTGCTCGAGCGGTTTTTCGCTCGAGCGATCACAACACTGCTTTTTATACATCTTCACGTTTGGCTCGGTGGATTTGATAACACTAAGCATTACATTATATTAAAATATATTTTATTACTGATAAGTATTTGTTCACTGAAAAAAAGGATACTTTAAACCAAAAGACTATAACATTCACTTAAAAGCCGCGCGCTTTTCAATAGGTCCAAATGCGCCGTCTTTTGCCAGAAAACTTTAATTCTTTTGTTGTAAGTTCTTTCTTTTCTTTCTATCCAAAGGCAGTATTCTTTTAGCCAACAGCGATGGCATTTAGGACAATGTCTTAAGGAGTTAAGTTATGACACCATGCAGGCAACATACGAGATTCTATTAGCACAATATCGATAATCTGTTGTCTCAAGTTCTTTGGAATTTAGGTCAAACATAAAGCACTTGCTCCAAGAGAAAAAGTTCCTGAATCAAAATCAATCAAAAAAATGTTCTTGACTAATGAATTTTCGGTTTTGGTTCGAAACCCCGAATATTCTGTTTCTGTTACTTTTTATATTGAGTCAATTAAAAGTGCTCTTAAAGCAAAAGCTCGACGTTTTTCGTTTAAGAGCAGGTTTCTTGAGAACCGATTTGTAGTTGCGTATTCAATATTTTATTATCTTAGCTCAATTCCTAAGCTGTTGAACTAAAGCCTTAAGTATTTTCTGTCTCCTTTTTTCACATTGATTCAATTGAAAACGCGGTTGGCACAAGCTTCAGTGGTCTTCCATCAAGAACATAATTATTGGAAGCCCGCTACCTAGCAGTGCCCGCGCGCCCCTCGATAATTTTAGTTTTATACGAGTCGTTATATATGAACTTTTAAAATAATCTTGCTACTGTTATTACTATTTTTAACACAATAAGTACAAAACGACGAGAAGCAAAAATGAATTGGGAAACAGTGAAATTTAGAAATTTATTAACTATTTAGGAACATACATTTATTTTTTATTTCTATTAGTAAAAAATTCATTTTTGCTTCTCGTCGATTTGTATTTATTGTGTTAAAAATAGTAATAACTAGTAGCAAGATTATTTTAAAAGTTCATATATAACGACTCGTATAAAACTTAAATTATCGAGGGGCGCAAGGGAGCTGCTAGGTAGTGCGCTTCCAATAATTTTTTAACTGTGGAGTTACGACATATTGAGATGAGTGATGATAGGCAAAAGAAATCCGAATTTTTTTTGGTTGTTTACTTATATTCTAATAAACAACAAATATATATAACTGTTTCTTTTATTATATCACTAACTTTTTAAAAAAATCTCCACTGACACTGGTAACATTTGGGCTAAGGAATAGTTGGGAACTGTTAAAAATTGCGGAGGGTGACTCTCGTCATCTCTGGGTCTTTTCGCTAGGGGTTGCTCATCTTCTTCTTGCTAAAACCTAATATGAGTATTATTATTAGATATGTACCTAAAAAGGTAATGCGCTATGCATAAATTCTTTGTTGCTCGTTTGTCCCTTAAAAATTGGTGTCTTGGACGCCATTGTTGAGTTTTGTTTTATGTTTATAAATGAATTACATTATTTATTCTTACCTTCAAAGACAGGCTTTAAACTTTCCACTTTCCATTTTCTTAATAGAGACTTGACCTCGGATTCTTGAATGCCCATTATATAAAAAATCTCAAATTTGTACTACCACAAACACAGCCGCGAGCTCACTTAATGGTCGATGCCAACGACAGGCTGAGCGAAAGACAAGTGAAGACGCAACGCGGAAAGTGGTATGATTTACCCCTTCCTTGACACACGCATCGCCGAACGGTAGTGATTGTGTCAAGAAAAAATTCTCTTCCCATGAAACCGAAATATTTTATTGGGGCTTACTACCAAGAGTTTTTAATTCACTATTTTCTTCCTATAAGACCCAGCGGGTTTCCATCCTACGTCCCTTAATTTGTAGGTTTATCATGAAGAGAGTCCGCTCTTGGTTCAAGGTATTGCTTTATTTTATTTATAACATGTCTTTCCCCAAGATATTTCGACTTGCCCCAAGAGAACTCTAAACCAAGAGAATTTAAAAAATATTTCAAGAGCGACTGTTCATTTACAGCAAGACACATTACCTTGCATTAAGAGAGTTGCTCTTGTAACCAGAAGAAATTGGTCAAGAGCGTCAAAGACATTGGGCCAAGAAACCCATTTTTATCAGTGTTCTAATTGGAAATTACATAATTCTTTTCTGTTAACGATATTTACAGCACAACTAACGGTAGAATGGCCTAATTTCTTGCTCGCATTCCGTCTGATGTTCAGAAACGGATGAGCATACAATACTGGCAAGAATACTGCAACATCGCACAAAAAAAACATCAAATTCTGTCTTCCCCCGTCCGATTTAATAAAATATTCTTTGTCGCAAAAAAATATACCACATTTTTTGCCAGCAAACTTGATATACTTAATAATATAAATGTGTCGGGGAGAGCTGTATATGATACAAGAACAAACCATAGGAAACGAACAAAGAAAACCAAAAAGACAATTTAATTTCTCTAATTCTCACATATAAATGGCTTTGTTTCCTGCATCGGGGAATAAACGGAAACACAAAAGTGTAATCTCGAAAACCAGGACTGAGAGACGTTGATATTATTATGGGAGCAGATTTCCGACAAAATAAGGATTACTTCGAATTCACGAAACCCTTAGAAATTCAATACAAAGCATTTTTTTGGTTTTATTGTTTAATTTTTTTTGAATCGATATTTTTTAATAGGGCTTTTTGAACGTTTGGCAATTATAAATTATATTCTGTGTAAAAAAAATGATAAATTTTGGAAATTAAAGGTATTTACAGCATTCATAATACATTTCTAGCTGTTCAGCCATCCGGCGCGGTTCTCCGAGAGTAGCGTTCAACATTGTTGTTAGAAAAAGAGAGGATCAGTCAGTCGGTTTATAAAAAAACTGTCATTTTATCTAAAGTTGTTTATAAATACAGTGAAACCTCTCTTAGGCGGACAACTACGGGACCGTCTAAATGTGCCCGCCTAATAGAGGTGTTCGCCCTTGGGAAATATGTTATTAGGTAATATGTAAATGCAAAAATATTACTATGTACAAATAAATATAACATAACAAAAATACACTAGTTTTAGTTAGGATGTAGCACTAAAAAATCTAATAACGTAGTGTTTGCGTTTCATACTTGCCATCTAGCAAATGTAATTCCAAGTCTGATAACAATTCCATTGCTGTAGAGTCACCTCTATTCTTTGCATACTCTTATAATTCCTTTACCATACTAATGGCTTGTTGATAATTTGTGACATTTGTTTGATTACTGCATTCAACTTCTTCATCAGAGTCGTCAGATAGTGATGTGGTTTCAGCTTGGACTACATAATCGGTAGGAATGGGGTTACTATCATCTTCTAATAGCACATTGCTATCAATGTTAATGAACTCGCCCATATCATTGTTATCAAATTACAAACCCTCAACATCAATATTCTCTTTTAGACTCAAAACGCGACGTTTCTGTGCCATTGTTTACGATTTTAACCTTACAACTCACAAATAAGCGGCGGACTGCTGTCGGGGAATCACACATACTTTCATTCGGCGGAGTCCTTTCGCTCTGCCACGCATACGCGATTGGTTGCCGGTCTGGCTTCAGAAAGAATTTGCACCGTACTTAATCGTCTTCCAAATACTTAAAAATGACAACAGCATGTCCGCCCAAAAGAGGTTGATTTTCATGGAATTTCATATACCTAGTTCCGGACTATGAAAAAATGCCCGCTTATCAGAGATGTCCGTATATTAGAGGTGTCCGTTATGAGAGGTTTCACTGTATATAGATATGAATAAAAAAAAGGACTCTTCAATATTCTTTGTTTAATTTCTAAGAACTTTTATATACATTTATTTCTTAATCGATTAGTAATAAACCCGTGGGAATAAATCTCGGTTTAACGGTATACGGGAGGCCTCTTAAATCAAAACATCCAAATAAACGAGTAACACCAACCGAATACCGTTCCTCCTCTAAATTATAATTACCAACTTTATAACCACATTATTAACGGTCTACATAACACAGCGTTCCTTTAGGATATTACGTTAATCATTTCTAATTAACTAATATTGTAGCAACTAAAACATTTCCCCACAAAAACATTTAATTATGAAATATGACAAAGGCAGGGTGCACAAGCGAGATCATGAAAACACCTAAAATCTGTTTTTTGCCGCAAAACGACGGAGGTTCTCCTTTGATGTAATAAACGATGTTTTGATGAGGAGTTTGGCGGATGCGGTTAGGGAGTTTAGTCCTGCCTTTTATCCCATTTTCTACTAGCTTAGTTAGAGTTGTAACCGCGATCGAAACACATGTACAGTGAAACCTCTCATTAGGGACACCTCTAATAACCAGACTTCCCTATTAAGTCCGGAACTAGGTATATAAAATTCCATGCAAATCAACCTTTCTTGGGCGGACTCTCCTTTGGGCGGACGTGGACAGGCTGTTTTTATACGAAGAGTGCGAAAACCCTCCTTTAAACGGACACAAATTTTTTTAAAGTATATGGGAGACCAATAAGTACGGTGCAAAGCGCTCTGAAGATAGACCAGCAACCAATCGCGTATGCGTGGCAGCGCGAAAGTACTTCGCCGAATGAAAGTGTGTGTGATTCCCCAACAGCAGTCCGCCGTTTATTTGCGAGTTGTAAGGTTAAAATCGTAAACAATGTCACAAAAATGTCGCGTTTTGAGTCTGAAACAGAATATTGATGATACCACAATTTAATAACAATGATTTGGGCGAATTCTTTTAACATTGATAGCAATAATAATTATAGTTTTGTTTTCTTGACCGTTCTTTAACAAATTATAGGTAGTCGGTCACTTTTGAAATGAAAATCCAATTTTCAGTCAACGTTTCGGTTCATTTTATTTAAACCATCGTCAGAACTATTTCAACATAAATTAAAAAGGCGTATTAACAAATTTAGAACGAAGCAACTGCAACTGCAACAATAGTTTAGTTCACATCGATTAAACAACGTGACAAAATGTTTCTAATTTTAATGCTATCTTAGTGTAAGTGGGTGAGAATTGTACAAGGTATGTCCATTCTGTCATTTATATATTTTCTTGCTTTCATTCAAACATACTACTCTAAACTAACTCTAACATGAAATAGGAATTTTGCTTTCAACACCATCAAAAAATGTTGCTTCGTTCTAAATTTGTTTATACGTCTTTTCTATTTATGTTGAAATAGTTCCAACGATGGTTTAAATAAAATGAACCGAAACGTTGACTGAAAATTGGATTTTCATTTCAAAGGTGACCTAGACCCAGGACCAAACTACCTATAAATTGATAGCAATGTGCTATTAGAAGATGATAGTGACCCCATACCTACCGATTATGTAGTCCAAACTGAAACCACATCACTATCTGGCGACTCTGATGAAGAAGTTGAATGCAGTAATCAAACAAATGTCACCAATTATCAACAATCAAGCCATTAGTATGGTAAAGGAATTATAATAGTATGCAAAGAATGGAGGTGACTCTACAGCAATGGAATTGTTATCAGACTTGGAATTACATTTTCTAGACTGTGCAAGTTTAAAACGTAGACACGTCAAACTACGTTATTAGATTTTTTTAGTACTACATACTAACTAAAACTAGTGTATTTTTGATATGTTATGTTTATTTGTACATACATATATGTACATAGTAATAATTTTGCATTTACTTATTACCTAATAACAAATTTCCCATGGGCGGACACCTCTATTTGACGGACACATTTAGACGGTCCCGCCTAAGAGAGGTTTCGTATTTGATTTAAATCAAGCCAACCCTGGTTATTCTATTATGGCCGACCCTGTATACAGTTCTTTTAATATTACCGGGCATACTATAAGTATTTAATTAAAAAAATGCTGAATGAATTTAATTTTAAAAATGTTACGAGAGAGAGAGAAAGGTCGCGTTTCAATGGAAATTGTTAATCAAAGAACACAAGAATGCGAGGTCGGTGATAAGAAGGGTCATCTTGTTCGAAACGATGACTCATGAATGATAATGATGTTTGTAACGGCTCGGCAACTGTTTGTGCAGGCAGTTCGCGGAGAATTTTGGGGGCGAAAATGGATTTTGTTGGAAAAGAGGGGGAAGAAGAGCGTCTAATTCCTCGAGGTAATTTACATAAATAAGCCGCCTCCTTGGTGGAGGTATATTAATTTATTATAATGGCGGTTTATTTCGCTCGTAAAATATGTAGATGGGGTAATATAGAAGACGAACGTGTTAATGTTCTATTATTATTTATTAATATTATAAATAATAAATTTTATGGGGGTGGTAGTTATGGCCCTGTAATGACATAAAAGGAAGTGTGATTATTGAAAATTGAAAATTTCTTTAATGTACTCGCTGTATAGTATTTGCAGAATTATACCGTTGATCTTCTGATTGCAATAAAACCTCATTATCCCTTCGACCATAAAATAAATAAGGAAATCCCAAATTTAAAAACCTTTTCGAGCAGAGCCGGACCAGGTATACAAATTCAATTTATACCTATGCCTGATGCATATATAAATAATACAAAGTGATTTTCAATAATTTTAATCTTTAGTGGTTTTCCGGCCAGTAATTTTTAGTTAGGCTTATTAGTGGTAGAATGTGGCGTCCATGGAATTGTGCTGATAGGGGGGCATCTTCAAGTGTCATTTTTAAAAGAAAGCATTTATCTACCCATGCCAAACTAATATTTAGAAATGTGTATCAATCGATGTTGAGTAGAAATTTTAATTCATTGGATGCTTTAGCAGAGACGTATACTTTGACAAAAACTCCTTTATCTTCGATAAGAGACATAGTACTTAAACCTGTTAATCCTAGAAAAAATCGGAGTGATTCTGGCACATTTGGAAGCATTGACGAAAATGACATGGATTTATTAAGAAGAAAGATTTACCAAATGCATGAGGCACAAACTGTACCCACTTTGATTTCCCTCAAAGAGCGGTTGATTAAAGACGAAACAAATATCTCTTGTAGCCTTTCAAGCCTTAGGAAAATATTGCGTAAAAAGGGATTTTAAATACCGAAGCATTGATAAAAGACAAACATTAATGGAATCTCAACGTTTACGGGAATGGAGACTTAAATATTTAACAGCTGTTAAACAATTTAGAGAAGAAAATCGTCCAATTATTTACCATGACGAAACATGGTTCGATACCCATGACACTCCAAGAAAAGGTTGGGATGATTCTTCCAAAAAATGTCAAACCAAGGCACCATCAAATAAAGGCAAAAGAATCACAATCTTACATGCTGGTTCAGAGAACGGGTTTGTTCCAAATTGTCTGTTGCTTTCAGTTAAAAACATAGCAGATTCTTCTTTAGATTACCATCAAGATACCTACGCACAACACAAAAGCAGAAATTAAAAATTTTATGATTGAAAATGATTTATATTTTGAAGAAACTTACAAAAAACGAGAATTGCTAGAAGTATTGAAAGCTTTTAAAATAAATAAGGAATAGGAGTGTGACAAACTTGCAGCAGAAAATGGACATACAGTGTTGCGTCTTCCTCCGTACTATTGTATATTCAATCCTATTGAGCTGATATGGCAATAATTGAAATCCAATATTACGAGAAATAATATTTCTCCTACATTAAATGCATCTGTAGTAGAATTAATTAAGAACGAAATAAGAAAAATTTCTGCAGATAGCTGGAAAAACTGTGTACAGCATGTACTTAAGGTGGAAAATTCTTACAATTGTATGATTACAAATGTTCAACCCTTAATTATAAGTTTAGGCTTAGATGAAGATGGTGATAGTGATACAGAGTTAAATTTTGAATAAATTATCAATAGTTTCTTAGAATTTAATTAATTTTTATTGTACTTGTTATCCTAATAGTTATACTTTTAAATTATATTATTTTCAATTATCATTAATTGTTATCATTATTTTACAAACTAAAAATACCTATCTATTTATTTTAAATTATAAAAATAAATCATGTGGTGTGGTATACATTTTCAAGCCGGCCCTGATCCCATTTATTGAGCTTTGAAGAGGTTCAGGCGTATACAATAGGGGTTAATCAGGTAGTTTATTTATGGCAATAAGAGTCAACGGCATAATTCTGCAACAACTATACTCTGATACTTATCTCGAGAATCGAATACGATATTCGAGTACGAAAAGTTAAATTACTCTACTCTCAGGCTGGTATAGTTTCTGTGATAGAGATAGTCAACTATAAAAATATCATTGCGAAAATGAGCCTTAAACTGTGTTAATTTCAGACGCCTCGTCTATTTATTTTCGGCAAACTAAACCGCAATATATTCGTTCCCTTCTGATATTAATAAACGATCTGTTGTTTGAATAGAGTAATTAGGGGCTGCGCGGTTGCGGCTAATCCGCATTTGGTGAAAAGTCTGCCCCTTAATAATATCAGCGAAGCTCCAGCCGTGGTTTTCGGGATTACTATTTTGCTTATGCTGTTTATTTCTTAATGCATGAAGTATAGTCTTAATACGCTCGAGCATCGTATATCGCAGATGGGGAGGGGGGGGGGGGGAGGTTCGCGACCCCCAGGGGGCCGGAGGAACGCACATAATCTGTTAAGTAATTAAGGCAGTATATGAAAAATGCTACAACAATAATCTAGTAAAAAGAGTTATTGAAGAAAACAATTCAAATATGAAAGTGCTTAGGTCGGAGGGGGAAAAAGGCGCTTTTTAAAATCAAAAATAGGAACGCCGAAGTTATCACAGACAAAAAGGGGGTAACAGATGGAATCCAAAGATTCTACCAGGAGCTATATACATCGACATTGCCCAAACCAAACACCAACAGGCAGAAAATTCAAAACGTTGGTTCGGAAGAAATACCCCCAAGCGAAATAAGGAAAGCCGTAAAACAAATGAAAAATAGAAAATCACTTGAACAAGCCCTCTGCATTCTCATGAACAAATGCATTAGTGAGGAGAAAATACCTAAATACTGGCAGAATGCTGAGGTCATCTTGATCTTCAAAAAAGGGGACAATACTAATATTGCAAACTACCGGCCAATCAGCCTCCTCTCACACCTGTACAAACTACTGACGAAAATACTGATAAACCGTCTAACAAACAAATTGGATTCCTACCAGCCAGTCGAGCAAGCAGGATTCAGAGGAGGATTTGGTACCACCGATTACCTGCAAACAATCCGTAGTCTAATAGAGAAGTGCGCCGAAAATAACGTACCACTACATCTAGCGTTTGTCGATTACGAGAAGGCTTTCGACTCAGTTGAAACCTGGGCTGTCCTAAGCGCGATGGATGATGCAAGAATAGATTCAAGATACTCTAACCTCATAAAATATATATATGATAACGCTACACTACAAGTTATCATTGACGAAAATATAACCGCGAATAAGATCAAAATAGAGAGGGGAGTTAGACAGGGTGATACCATATCTCCCAAGCTATTTACATTGGCATTGGAGAAAGCTTTTAAAAATTTACCCCGGGAAAATAAGGGTATCGACATAGACGGAACCCGCCTGAGTCATCTTCGTTTCGCGGACGATATTGTCATTATCAGCAGTGACATAGATGAACTAAGAGCTATGTTGGAAGAGTTGAAGGAACCATCAATACAAATTGGACTTGACATGAACTTAAACAAGACCAAGGTAGTGATCGGTGAAGACACGAATATTGTTGTGGATGGTCCGAAAATTGAACGTGTGGAGGAATACGTATACCTGGGCCTCGACATCACACTGGGGAAACAAAACCAAAACTTGGAAATACCCCGAAGAACAAGACTAACCTGGGCAGCATTCGGTAGGCTTGGCTATATCTTAAAATCCCAAGACATTCCAATCAATCTTAAACGCAAAGTGTACGAGACATGCACTCTGCCGGTCGCAACATATGGACTAGAAACTATACCTTTAACAAGAAACAACGCAGAAAAGCTCAGAATAACTCAGAGAGCCATGGAACGCGCTATGCTAGGAATCAGCCTAAGAGATCGCATAAGAAATGACGAGATCCGAAGAAGAAAACGATGGCGAGACGACATACAGAGAACAGCAGAGAGAAACTGGATTCAAACGGCTCTGGATAGAAACACATGGAGGACACTGGAAGAGGCCTACATTCAGGAGTGGATGGATATGGGCTGATGAAGAAGAAGAAGAAGAAGAAGAAGAAGAAGAAGAAGAAGAAGAAGAAGACTAACAATTATTTTATTAAATAGTGAAATTTAAATGTTATGATCAAGTTTTTAAATATCGCTTATTTGCGAGAATACCGGCACAACTGAAAATTGTGGTTTGGATCCACAAGAGCAGGGTTATTAACAGCTTTATCCAACCGCATTGGGGATGTAGCAAATTTAATTTCAATCGCATGAATATTAAAATTTCTAACTAACTTTCTATTATAATAAAGATAGTAATTATAATAAATACATTTTTAAATTTTTAAAGAAAAAAAAGTTGCACGAGTTTTTTAGTTGTAATTTTGAGTTGTGTCGTTATTTCAAATGTTATATGTACTAATCTCGTATCGTATCATCAGAAAATGGTTCAGTATTTGTGAAAAAAATTCCCACAAATTTTTTGAGATGCGTCACTCTTTCTGACAAAAAGCACAACATTTACCTTAAGGCACTCAACACAACTGGTCACTGTTTGATAAATTCGACAGGCTGAATGCTGCGATGAGCCATCCCTCGAAAACCACTCTTACTGCGTAAATGCCGTTGTGTCACCAAATAGAAATCGTCGTCCAACATATGTTAATGCAATAACCTCAAAAATATGAATTTTTGAGTTGTGCCGGTATTCTCGCAAATGAGCAATAAATGGATCGACATTGGAAACACACATATAATTCGAGCGGGGAAGCAATGAGCATGCGTCACAACTTTACAGTACCTAATATCACATCATCATATAGGGTTTCATTTTTTATTTTTGGAAAATTTTTGTCTCCAAACATTTCTATTTATTTATGAACTGAACAACTTAATTAAATAATGAAACCATAGCCCAAATTGGTTTTAACCAGTGTCGAGGCGTCCGGAAGCTTCAAATAAAGTGAAAAACCTTTTTGCGGCGGCGAGAAAAAGTTTTGTGCCGAGCATGGGAACACAATTAGACCATCGGCGGGTAGGCGATGAAATAAACAAGTGAAGAGTGTTAAAATGCTTACGACGATCAAGTCGGTAATAAAATCGTGAATTGGGGGACTGCCACTCTGAATCCTCCAATATGGGAACAGGCTGTTATTTATTCAGTAGCGGCGTTTTAAAATTATGCGTATTATTTAAATTATAAAATAGGATTTTAGATATTTTTCAGTGACCCTAAAAATATTAAATAATTTGGTATTAAAAATAACACCACTTTAAAATACTATTTCAGATTGAATGGTACTACCAAGAAAAGGAAGCCTTTTCCATTGATCCACCTGCAGACTGGTTTCGAACTCTTCTGTTCTCGCCAGTACAGGGTAAGTGTCCATATCTATCATCAGAGAATACTCTCTCTACCGTTGATAATACAGCGTGAAGTATAGAGTGTTCTCTGATGATAGGTATGAACACCTACCATGTACTGACGAGAACAGAAGAGTTCGAAACCGGTCTGCAGGTGGTGACATCCTATTAATGGGAAAGGCTTCCTTTTCTTGGTAGTACCATTCAATCTGAATTAGTATTTTAAAGTGGTACTGTATAGACAAAAGTACGTCCTTATTGTATAAGGTATCATCGGGTGGTCTGGGAAATAATAATTTTTCCATACATTGGTATTGGATATTAATACCACCTGAAACTTTTTATTTTTGATTTATTCAAATAACGTCTGCTCAGATTGTGTGGGACTGCTAAGATTTCTCGACTACCGTTGATAATACGGCGTGAAGTATTGAGTCTTCTCTGGTGATAGGTATGGACACCTGCAATGCACCTACAATTATTTTACAAAAATTTTAACAAACGGCGAAGTTGACTTCTTCTGAGATTATATCGTGTTTTCCGTGCAACATTTATAACGGGCCTTAAATCGGCATAAAATTTCTTATTTAGTTGTTTAAATCAAATGTTATAGTTTTGCGTACGCTCCCAAACAATAAATTACAGGCAGAGATAATGTTAGTCAAGTTTCCAGTAAGTTTTTAAATACATTTCCGATCTTATTGAAATTTTTAGCAAAGTGTGGACATGTATCTTGGAATGATATTCTGAATTTTAGTTTTCAAAAAATACTGATATTTTGATGATTATATAGGCAGTAACACAAGTTACTTTATTACCCTTAATTTCTTAACACCCTGTGGAAAAATTGAGCGGTAGAATTTAGCTTCATTATGTTTTGTTTTAAAGTGTTACCTTTTCTTAACACAATGTTTTTTGGTTCACGTCATTATTTGCTTTTGAAAAGAATATACAAATTTTGAAAGAAAGTCGTGCAGTTTTCCAATTTTATTCACAATTCTTAACATTGTATAATTTTGTCGAGTAGCAGCAAATATCCAAAAAGGAGAATAGTTTCCGATTCTTCAGAAATGACAGTTGTATTTAATAATATAAAGCAAGTCTAGCAATTAAAACACCCTTCTAGTTTACTGGTTGTAACTGGGTATTTAGACGAGGTGAACATTCAGATTTAAATGCAATTGAACATGTATGAGATATGCTATGTAGACGGGTCCGCAATAGACACTCATAAGCATTGTCAAATCTTCCTGAAGAATGTGAACATATTCCTCAAGAAGCAATTCAAAACTGCTTTGAAAGCATGCCATGTCGCATGGTCAATTGTGATAAGAACACGAGGTTGCACTACACGCTACTAATTTTTGATACTTATTCATACTACTGAATAAAATCATGTAATGTTGTGAATTGTGAATAAAATTGAAAAACTGCATGACTTTCTTCCAAAATTTGTATCTTCTTTTAAAACGCAGATAATGACGTGAACTAAGAAACATTGTGTTAAGGAAAGGTCGCACTTTAAAACAAAACATAACGAAGCTAAATTCTACCCTTCGAGTTTTCCACAGGGCGTTAAGAAATTAAGGGTAGAAAAGTAACTTTTGTTAATGCCTGTATAATAATCAAGATATTAGTATATTTTGAAAACTAAAATTCAGGCTAACATTCCGAGATATTGCAAGATCGAAAAAATGTTAAAAAAGTTATAGGTCTATAAAATTGACTAACATTATCTTTTTCCGGAATTTATTATACAGTGAAACCTCCCTTAAGCGAACACCTACGAGACCATCTAAATATGTCCGCCTAATAGAGGTGTCCGTCCATTGGAAATTTGTTATTAGGTAATATGTAAATGCAAAATAATTACTATGTATATGTATGTACAAATAAACATAACAAAAATACACTAGTTTTAGTTAGGATGGCAGTACTTTGCGTTTTATACTTGCAATCTAGAAAATGTAATTCCAAGTCTGATAACAATTCCATTGCTGTAGAGTCACCTCTATTCTCTGCATACTCTTATAATTCTTTTACCATACTAATGGCTTGTTGATAATTGGTGACATTTGTTTGATTACTGCATTCAACTTCTTCATCAGAGTCGTCAGATAGTGATGTGGTTTCAGTTTGGACTACATAATCGGTAGGAATGGGGTCACTGTCATCTTCTAATAGCATAATTTAATGAACTCGCCCAAATTATTGTTATCAAATTACTTCCACAACATCAATATTCTCTTTCAGACTCAAATCGCGATATTTTTGTGCCATTGTTTACGATTTTAACCGTACAACTCACAAATGAACGGCGGACTGCTGTCGGGGAATCACACATACTTTCATTCGGCGAAGTCTTTTCACGCTGCCACGCATACGCGATTGGTTGCCGGTCTGTCTTCAGAGAGTTTTTGCACTGTACTTATTCGTCTCCCAAATACTTTAAAAAAAATTTGTCCGATTAAAGGAGGGTTTTCGCACTCGTTGTATGAAAACAGCGTGTCCGCGTCCGCCCAAGAGAGGTTGATTTTCATGGAATTTCATATACCTAGTTCCGGACTATGAAAAAATGTCCGCTTAATAGAGATGTCCGCTTATTAAAGGTGTCGGTTATGAGAGGTTTCACTATATTCGTTATTGGTTTTTGTGTTGTTTTATTTTAGATATTTACTTTATGTTAAAAAAATATTTTTAATAAAATTTTTTGGGTACTATAGGAGGGCAGCAAATTTTTATTTGCATCCGGACGGCCCTGCTAAACTACCATAGACCGCGAATCGACCTGTATAACCTTAAAATGCGTATAAGGTATACTTTAATAGAATATTAAGATACAAGTTTCATAAGACATTATCTTAGAGCACCCGTTTAATCTAGAAAACGACCGGCGAAGCGGTGAGTTTTCTAAAGTACAAGTGCTGTAATTGTCTTATGAACCGGGTATTTTATAATACCTTTTCTATTTGGGTCTTTAAAGCCTGAAAAACTTTTAAAAATATAGTAGATTTTTTCCATTTGAATTAACATTTTCTTTTTGGGTTGGCAATACTTTTACAATTTCATAAAATGTTACAAGAAGTATCAAATCGTATGCCATGATAGAAACAATTGAATACAACAAAGCTTCTTCCCATCCGACATAATTAAAAATAAATATATTATTAAAGTTAATAAAAATGAGTCAGAAAGTCAGGAAAGAAAGTTGTACTCGGTCAGAAATACGAGAAATTGCAGAAAATAATCTAGAAAAACTGAAAAAGAATATGCAAAACTTTGAGTTGTCGACACAGAATCTGACAGGAATAACAATTAATGCCCAGTAAATGTCTACAGTAACTATAAATATGTATATATAAAGTAATATGGATAATACTATATTGAATTAAAAATAAAAATAGTACTTTATTGAATAAAACTTTAGAAATAGAGCATAAACTGGAAGATATTTCTATTATTTTTAGGTTATGTTGTTTTATAGTTGTGACTAGAAATTAGTTGACGGACACCATCAGTATGTTATATATTTCCGAGCATAGGTATTTCGGATAAACATCTCGTAAAAATTATCTATTTGCAAGGTCAAAGGTTAGTATTTTAAAGTTTTCTATAAAAAATTTCTGTCGAATCCATAATGCCCATTGGAAACTAATTTCAACGAAATCGAAGTAGGCCTAAAATTCGAACCCTACTTGTTGCCAACATGATTTCAGTTGCATAAAGTGGCAGGTTATTCAATTTTTTTGCATTTCATAATGTAGCCATTATGAAACCCAAATAGAAAAAAAAATTGTAATTTCATATATAAAATTGTATTATATACTTAGTAGGAATCTAAGCCGGCAAGCGAATCCTATCGTCCGTCATAAACCGGATGATATCCAGCCCGAAACTCATCGAACAATGGGGAGCCAAGAAAAGAAGCTTTTTGGGTCAAGTGCCCATACAGCTTATAAAATTGGTTGAAGGCTAAATAAAATTGCTTGTAAGATATTTTATTGATTAAATCTCGGTGTGCGATGAAAAGTGTTATGTGGCGGCTTCTCGATATATACGAAATTTGGTGCCGAAGCAATTATTGCACAGAGGCAGTGGCGGATCTACAGGAGGCTCCCCCCCCCCCTTTTATGATTAAGATTTAAAATGCATGAGGTAAAGTTGAATGCTGCATGATACAAATAAATAAAGGTAAGATATCTAACCGTTCCAATTTCGTCTACCGCGCGCAGTGACATCACAAGGAGAGTGATTTTCAAATTTCTTATGGAGATTTATACGGTGTTAGCGTTTTTAATTCTATTTTAAAGGTATTAAACGATTTTACGCATTTAATGGTATGTGAAACGAAAGAATAATATATGACAAGTATTTACGTATATTAATTTCATAGAAATATAACACACATTACCGCTAAAATACCATAAAATAAGAAAAGATTTCGACAAACTTTTAAAACATCCGCCGTCTTCCAGCAAGATGGAAATATTCCTTTTTTGTAGGATAAGTTGAAAAGTCTACAAAATACTGGTGTTAGTTCATCGGCGCATCTCTTGAGAACTATAATAGGAATTTCGTCTGGACCAGTGGCTTTTTTGACGTCGAGTCCTTTCAGGATTCGTTTGACGGGACGCTGACCGAACACGATTTCGGTCATTTCGGATTGAACTGCAGAAATGTCGGGTGGTGTTCTTCTCTGGAAATCTACAGTGGAATGCGAAGAAAATAGTTCAGCAAGTAAGTTTGCTTTGTCTCCGGCTGTGGATGCTATTGTACCATCGGGACGTGTTAGAGGTGAAATTTTGGCTGATGGCCTTAGCGACTGACCAAAAGGATCTTGATCCGTTCGGGCTGTCAAGAAGTTTGTTTTTGATCCTCACGTTATGGGCTTCTTTGGTTTGATCTATTGTTAGCTTACATTGGTATCGAGCGGTAACACAGATGGTACGATTCTCAGTGGTAGGGTTTTTACGCCACTGTCGGTAAGCCAGAATTTTTGATCTGACAGCACACTCATAATCCTTGGTAAACCAGAGCTTGCCGTTGGAAGGGAGTTCTTGGGAGGAGGGGATAAATGCTTCCATTCTCGCTAGAATGACGTCGGAGACCTCACCATCATAGACGGATGGATCATCAGAAGAGAAGCATACGCTCATCCAAGGAAAAGTGCGAAAATGGTCTTTCAGGTCTTCCCACTTGACCGATCTGTAATTCCATATCTTGCGAGGTTTAGGAGGTTCTTCTGAATTAATTGGTAGTTCGCTTAGAGTTGAAATAAGTTTGTGATCGGAAGATCCTAACGGAGGCTGTACGGTGACTGTATATAGATAAGGATTTGACGTTAAGAAAATATCCAAAAGACTAGCAAAATCTCCAGCTCGGTCAGGAATCCATGTTGGTTCTTCTACGAGTTGAGTTAGACAGAACTGATCGTGAAGGATTCGGCCTCGCGGCCTTGCTCATCGTCTGTATTTGAGTATTTAAGCCAGTTGACATTGTGGACGTTAAAGTCGCCAAAGATAGCAATCTCGGCATTTGGATGGTTGGTTTGAAAGAAGTCGATTGTATTGGCTAGTGATGAGGAAAGGTCTCTGTAATGGGTATCACTTGGAGGACGGTAAAGGCAGCAGATAAACTTGGTGATTTTCGGCGTTGATATTTTAAACCACATTACATCAAAGTCTTTCGGTTCAAGTGTAAGTTCTCGTGGGCAGCATAGATCATCTCGAATAAAAAAAACATACGCCAGAGTTGCGTCGGAATCGGAAATGAAAATCGTATCCAGGAGTATCTTTAAAATACGGACTATTTTCCAAAAATTATTAATTAGGCAGTGGCGTCTATTCAGGGAAGTAGAGGAAGTGTCACTTCCTCGCATTGGGTGTGAATTATATTGACGCGTAACGATAGTCTGTTTAAGAATATTTGTCCTTGGCTCTATATTTGTGTAATTATTAAACGTTACTTGACATAATGTAAGAATCATCAACGTTTCTGTTATTTATCTGAATTCACACCTTACCAAATAAGATTTTCTAGTACTATTTCCGATAAAACGGACAAACAAAGTAGTGTTCTGTGTTCTTAAAAATTATTTTTGTGGGCACAAATGAGGACGAAAAAGAAAAATATAAAAAGAATATCAGAGTTAAAAAAAAAGTTCCGATTATTTCCAATGGGTTCTTACGGATCGAGAAGAAAAACGCAATACCTATTCGAAAGTTAATTTTATTTTTCTTACAAAGTGGGATTATTTGGCCTTTGACACCCGCTAAAAGTCGTTTAAAAGGGTATATAGCGAAATTTCGTTAGGGTCGTTTCACCCCACTGTGTCAGGGGGTGATTCACCTTCTGCTGGTATTTAAATGAAATTTTACTTGACATTTTGCTGCTTTATTTGTGACCTTTCCTTGAAAGCGGAGCTTTAAATTTTGCCATGTTTATTTGAAAGCTCAATCGTACAGAGGGGTTTTAAATTTACTTTTTACGTTGTTATCATACAATGTGTTTAAAAGGTGACTTTTAAATTATACAGCGTGTGTGAAAATATTGACACCATATAGAAAACATTTTTTACTTGTGATTTTAGGAAAAACAATCATTCTTCATAAAAAGTTTAGCTTAGCTTAAGAACTCCTAATCCCCGAAAAAATCACAATATGTACAGGGTGGCAAAAAAATTAGAAAATATGCTAAAATGCTAAGAGCAAAGTAACATTAATTTACATGGTACAAAAAGATTTATTAGAAAAATGTTGTTAAGAATCAAATTTGCAGCATAATCTGCGCATAAAAATATTAAATTGGCAATATTTCGAAAACCACAAATTTTCGTAATAGACAATCTTGCACAAAAGAATATTTTTTGCGGTTTTTTCAATTTCATTTCTACTCTTATTTTTTGAACACCGTGCAATAATAGTTATTATAAAAAATATATTAAAGCAGATAATTTTTAGCAAGGAATCCAACCCAAATTATATAAAAAATTAATAATTAAATGCGGGTCCGCAAACGTCATTTTAGACATAAAACCTTAAATATGTCAAACACGCTTAAACTTAGGTATAGGACATGATATACGAAATCTGCATGGAATCTTGCGTAGAATCAAAAAATATAATAATATACAGTATGTCCAGGGATGGGGTTTACAAGAGGACAAATGGACTAAAAATTGAAAGATACGAAAAAAAGTCACTCTTAATAAACGTTTTTGCTTGTCTAGAAAATACGATTCATCATAAGAAACTTCAATTTTTTTATACAGGGTGGGTAAAAACTGCAAAAATGTTATTTTGTTTAAGAGTAAGCATATTTTATTTTGAAAGATACGAAATAAAGTTACTCTTAATAAACGTTTTTACTTGAATAATGAATAGGTGATACTTGTTGTCAATGTCTTTATTTAATGAATTGCTATACATTTTTATTAACATGAAAAGAATACGATAACGATTTCATAATTCAAAAACTCCACCCCCCCCCTACTCGACACATTTTTCTAATTGCTTTCTCAAATAAGTGAAAGAATTTCTGATTTCTTCCTGAGATATCGATTGAATGTCCCGGATAATTCTGCCCTTCAGCACTTCAATATCATTTGGTATTGCGGTTGCAAAAACAATTTGTTTTAAACGGCTCCATAAAAACATATCGGCCAAGGTTAAGTCGGGACTTCTTGGGGACTACAAAACTTGGACCAAATCTGCGGTCAAGCCATTCTCTAACCTCACGAGCGAAATGGGCTGGACAACCATATATATAATATTTATTATAATTATATTATAATATATATTTTGTCGAAAATTTAATGGTAGATTTTCGAGTTCATCATTGAAAAATATATCCAGCATTTCTACATATGACAATCTATTGCACGTGTTACCAAAAAAATATGGCCCTATAATGCCATGGATGGATATCGCACACCACACGTTCACTGTTGTGAAATATTGTCTTCTCGTCATAGTTCTGAATTCGGGATTTTCTAAAGACCAGTACCTAACGTCCTGAGTTGCAACGGTTCCATTTGTTGAAAATGTACTTTCATCATAAACCATGATACATTTATAAAAATCAACATTTCCACTTAAAATGTTGTCTCCTATCCACAGGCAAAAATCAAGTCGTTTCGCGTCGTCTCCCTCTTCCAATCTTTGATTAAAGTGCGGTTTATACGGATACAATTTTGCTTTAAGGATCTTCTGAATTTGACTTTGTTTCACAACTTCCAACTGAGTAACACGATTTCTTAGGGACGTCATAGATTTTTCTTCAACAGAATGAATGATGCCACTGTAGCAGCATCATAATTGTCGTATTTCTTCTTTTTTTTTTGAGGTCCAAAACCGAACCAGATCTCTTGAACTTTATTATTAACTTGCAGATTGCCATCCTAGTTATTGGGATTCCTACAAATTTCTCGGTAAATTGTTCCATGACGGCGGTATGAAACTTGACCATCCCCATAACATTGTATTATAAAAACTCTTTGTTTAGTAGATAGCATTTCTACTTAAATAATAACTTCATTAAATAAAGATGTTGGCAACAAGTACCTATCACCAAGTGTCATTATTATTTTAACTAGGTTCACCAGTCAGAGGTGTCCCAGAGAATACTTTTTGGGAAATAAACCTTCTAATGAATTGTTCTACTTCGGTTTGTTGTGTAGAAAACACATTCATTAAGAGTGACTTTTTTTCGTACCTTTCAAAATAAAGTATGTTTACTCTTAAGCAAAATAACTTTTGCAGTTTTTACCCACCCTGTATAAAAAAATTGAAGTTTCTTATGATGAATCGTATTTTCTAGACAAGCAAAAACGTTTATTAAGAGTGACTTTTTTTTCGTATATTTCAATTTTTAGTCCATTTGTCCTCTTGTAAACCCCATCCGTGGACATACTGTATAGGGTGTTCTATTTAAAATAAGCAGGTTGATACCGTCTTCCGGTATAACCGAAAATGACAGACACGTCAAAATATCTCCGTTAAAAAGATTGGCCTCTTTTATAGCGGATACCAATATTTGAAACAAATATCTTTCTTAGTTTCCGAGATCTTTTAACCGTAAACGACCCTGTATTTTGGTCATTTTCTTATGTCTCCGAATTATAAATAGGGCTTATCCAACCCTTATACTCCGTATACCTTCACAACACTAAAGATAGGAAATGATACTTTGTAAAATAGTCTTTTGATGGGTGTTTCCGCCTTTCTCTGCGGCAAACACTCGAATGAATGGGGCAAAATGGCCATTGAAGTTTTATATGGGGAGAACAATAGGGAATGATTAGTTTTATGTTTGATATGGGCCCTTGACCCAAACTGACGGTGTTATTTTTCCGTTCAATATCTTTTTTGTCCGAGCTTATGAAGTTTTATAGGTTGTTCTTTGTTTGGTCTATGCGTGTTTCCTTACAAATTAATGGGTTTGAAGACAGTGGTGGATACATAAGAAGGCAGCTAATTTTTCGGACCACGCCAAATATCGCTAAATTTTATAAATAATTTATAGTAAATAGGAATAGAAAACTGATACCCCCACTCATTACTTCAGCGGTATTGCCAGACTTATTTTTTAAATAGCTACTCTGGCATAATAATTAATCACAATTTTTAAATGTTAAATGCTGGAGCCCCTCTATTCCCCCCCCCCCCCACCCCTTGATCCGAAACTATTTCGAGATTTTTTGTACAAATAACGATATACCGGGAGATATGGAAATGATTTGTTCTGTTGTCTAGACTTCTGTTTATGGGGCTGATTCAAAAAAAAATGAAGTAAAATTCGACAGTCGGGAAGCATTAATTCGACTTACTAGAAATCCTGCAGCCGATCCCTTCATAGACGAAGCAGAATATATAGGCGATATACAGTATATATGAAAAGTACTATACTTACTATACTAGCAAAATTTTGAAAATTGGAAATTGTGCTAATGTTGATTGGGGCAATTCGACTACTCAATATGGTGGCACTTCCGGTTAGACCGGAAGTCGGTGTCAACTTGCTTATTTTAAATGGAACACTCTATATAGGGTATCCCAGAATATGTGGGCAGTATCCCGGGTTCAGATAGAAGACTTAAAAATAACAGGAGAAGTACCTATAAATTTTTCTTCCTACGGCGTCGCCTACGGAGATACGGGCCCATAACGGACGTTCCTGGAAATCGTTGTTTTTTAAGTAATTTTTTAAGTATTAGGTGTAGATGAGTATCCTTAAAATTCGCCCTTTTAAGCACATTTGGCATATTTAGTTTGCCAAGGACGGACTAGACGTAACACAAAATTCTTTTTTTTGTACACCTTGTATGATGAAGGAACGACAATAATATTTTTGAATACTCTAAACCTTAACTTGAACAGAGTACTTTTGATCAATGCCCATAAAATAAACTGTTTTCGAAAAGAAAAGATATTTTTGTTCAATATGATTTATATTCAGTATACGTAAATTCCATTACTAAGTTAATAACTAATAAGACAAAGGAGAATAATCTCAAATTTCACGACACTGGCATAAATATTCTTATTTAATTCGGTACATGCTAAAAAAACCATAGCAACAATGAGGGGATTTTATGAACATAAAACAACAACTAATGCAAGAAACCATATTGAACAAAAAAATTTTTTTTTCGAGTACCTTTTTTTCAGCTCAAGCTTTAGAGTATCCAAAAATATTATTGTCGTTTGGTGTACAAAATAAAAGCATTTTTGTGTTACTTCTAGTCCGTCCCTGGCAAACTAAATAAGCCAAACGTGTTTAAAATGGCGAATTTTAAGGAGACTTATCTAGTAACCATTATACTAAAGAATTATTAAATTACACCTAGTACTTAATAAATTATTTAAAAAACAACGATTGCCAGGGACGTCCGTTATGGGCCCGTATCTCCGTAGGGGAGGCCATAGGAAGAAAAATTTATAAGAACTTCTCCTGATATTTTTAAGTGTTCTATCTGAACGCGGGAGATTGCCCACATATTCCTTTTGGATTCTACGCAATATTCGACATATTTAATTGGCAATTTAAAATAATTATTAATTTTTCCTTTAAGGAAGCCTTTATTACTTAAGATTCCTTGTTGAAAAGGACCTGCTTTATCAGATTTATTATAATATTTTTAAACTATTAATACAGGGTGTTAAAAAATAAGATTAAAAATGAAATTGAGAAAACTGCAAAAAATCAATTAGAATACAAAATCATTGGATACATAAGCCAATATCTAGTTTTTATCTTGTTAAGTCAACAAATAAATGAATATACATATAATCGCGTATCACTATGTATTAACGACTTTATTTATTGAAATGAATTTAATTTTTAATTTAGCAGAAGCCGCAAGTGATGAAACGTCGCTTTAATTGTATACAAAAAGTTTATTCGAGAATATAACGTGTTTAGAAGAAATGGTAATTTTTTTGTTACCTTTCGTGACATGGCGATACTTTTGGGCCAGTATCTAACCCAGATATATTTCTTCATGCGCTACCCCAACAGTATCAGGACGTAAACTTCTCTGCCCTAAACACTCGAACTTAGTTTCTATCAGTTAAAAAATATATTAAAATTGGTTCATTATAACAGTTTGTTAATTTGAACGTGAATGTTTAAATATTCGATAACTAATTGGCGTAGTGTAGTTTTCTTTAACTTACCTCTGATGTACAAAGGCCTGTAGACTGAGACACGTAAATCCTGAAAGGAGATGAGATATATTAGTCGTAAGAAGAATACACAAAGTAAGCTTGTTTGTTAGGCGGTATATAAATATGTTTCATACAGTAAGGACCAAAAACATTTAGTATAATAAAGAGGCGGAATTGGTTATATTCTGTCCGAATCATACAAAGTTTTAAACATAAATCAATGACGCCAGGTCTGTACTGAGGGTTCTAAATCTATTGCCTGCGCTTGAAACCGAAAGGTATAATATTAATTAAAAATTAATAATGATTAAAACAATGATTAAAATCATAATTTTAATCGGCATGATTTAAGAAAATCATGATTAATTTAAAAAAATAGAGTTTTAAAATTTTAACATTTAAAATGTTCATACAAAAAATAAAATCCAGACGCATTTTTATATGGTGTTAGTTATTATTATATTATAATAACCGAATAGAACAGCTGGTTCTTACAAAAATAAAACTTTAAAAAAATTAAAACTTAAAAACCTTTTTAATACAAAAAAATACTTAATTTAAACAAAAAAAAATATAATGTTATAATGCCTAAATAGAAATTCTAGTTTTGCTACTTTGTCACTGCCAAGTCTGTTTCTTATATCTGAATATACGACTCCATAAATAGTAAACGTCCTTTCCATCCAGCCGATGATGCACAGAAACACAAAACAGAAATCACTATCGGGAGCACTTGCTTAATTTATGAAACATCTCCTTGAGATCTCCACCACTGTACTGCTTGTACATTTTTCATTATTTCCTCTGAAAACAGAGTTTTGTGAAAAGGTTCCGACTTAGCTTCCAACTTAATTAGTAATGGTAATAATCATGTGTCTGCAAAATATTTGGAAACAATGTGTTCTGCAGCAAGTAATGGGTATTCTTCTTTGTTTATTGTAGGATCCAAAATATACGCCAAAAAGTGAAAGGAGGTTAGGGCTTGAACATACTTGTTAATTTTAAAAAAAAAATCAAAAAAATCATGAAATATCATTCATTTTTCGGATGTAGTGTTGTCTAGGCTTATTCGCTACTGCAGTTGTCCTCTATTGTAAGTTGAAATTAATTTTTAGTGTTTTTTGAAACTAAAAGTATTTACAGCTATTTATCAGCTATCTACAATGGTTCGTCAGTACGTGGTGTGTAAGAAATTCGACTATTCCTACCCCAGTTTAATATTTCGTCGGTAAGTGAGATTAATGAGGTTATGTTTTTTTTTAGGTTACGCAGTGATGTAGCTAATTCTATACTTTAAGGAAATATTGCAAACTATAGATTCTTTTCTTTGTATTATTTCAATTTCTGTAAAAAATACCTACAACGATTACCTATTTGTCTAATTCTAGATCTAATTGCGTTACAATAAAACTATTGTACACTTCCTAGCCGGATTCCCCATTTTTAAACAGTAAATAATTTGGAAATGCAGAGCAAGAAACCTGGATTTTCACAAAGGCCACCATTTTCTGTAGTTCATAAATAATAAGTTGTGTTGTAGCTTTCCTGTAAACCCTGAGCGCAGACGAGGGTAGGGTACGGCTATCTCGTTTATTAATAAATAATTTTTGTAAAAATGCCTGCAGCTTATTTTAAAAATGATTTGGAGGGTTTTGGTCCATTCACAAACTGCTTTTGATAAACTGTTCATTTTTAATCGAATGTCCTGTATTCAAATAGTCCTTTAAAGTATAAATTTATCAACATAAGAGTTAACGACAAAAACAAAATGACACGAACAGTGATTTTTAAATAATCAAGAACAGAGAAAATATAAACTCCTGGACAAAATTTACGCAACATCATAAATTTGCCATATTTTTGATGCAATTTTTTTTCTGAATTTATGATCCGATTTGAATGATTTTTTTTGCATTGTAGGTTGGTTCCTTGACAATGTCATAGTTTTCGCTGTTTATGATACAAAATTAATTTTCGAATTATACTGGGTGTACTAAAAATGCTATGTTTTTTTCCGAAAATTCGCATCACCCTGTGGAGTATCTTAGCAACCGAAACATATTGTAGTTGACATTAAACGGTAGGTCCATCTTTCTCCAACATTTTCTTCTTTTGGTTTACTTCATTATCTCTGTTATTAAAGGAGATACACCGTTTTATAGTGTAGACTTTAATATTCAACACATTCATTGTTAAATGTTTTCAAGTAGACTATGGACTTTTTCTGACATTGCAAGCGATGTGTCAGCAGATGTTGTGTTTTAAAGTTACAAAGGTCAAATAAAATTCGCCATACTGATAAAAACTGTTCGGCAACTGCTTATCAAACGTTCGTTTTGTATGCCCAGTTGCCCGACGAGTATTTTACTCTTGAAACCTTCTTGAAAACATTTAACAATGAATGTGTTGAATATTAAAGTCTATAAAAACATGTTACGCTATAAAACGGTGTATCACCTTTAATAAAAGAGATTATGAAGTAAACCAAAAAACAAGATGTTGGGGAAAGATGGACCTACCGTTTAATGTCAACTGCAATATGCTTCGATTGCTAATGTACTCCACAAGGCGATACGAATTTTCGGAAAAAAACATAGCATTTTTAGTAAGCCCAGTATAAATCGAAAATTAAATTTTTATCAAAAAAAGCGAAAACTGTGATGGCAGATGTAGGAACCAACCTACAATGCAAAAAAAATCATTCAAATCGGATCATAAATTCAGAAAAAAAATAACATCAAAAATATGGCAAATTTTTGATGTTGCGTTAATTTTGTCCAGGAGTTTATTTTTCTCAAAATACAAAGAAATAAAAAAAAAATGTCATATCCAATACACCAAAAAGAAATGAGTATACGTGAGCACAATACGCTAAAAATTTCTCATCTGTTTAGCCATAGTTTATAATTGTACGGTAAGTTTAGTGCAAGACATTTTTCATTTCTTCTCTCCTGAAACATTTATAAAATATCAGTTACGTCAATACGTGAGATAGGGGATGATATGTCTATGGTAAGGATTAAACAAATAATGCCTGAATCGGCGATTCGATTCGAGAAAATATTTTAAAAGTTGTGAAACATGGGAACAACGTAAGCAAATTTTTTTAGAAAATATAAAATTTTTAACCTCCGTTTGTTTGGGTCCGGCTTGGAGGAGAAGCTACAGTCTGTCTGGTAGCTCCCTGACCCTCCCCTTCTCACCCAACGAGTGCGCCGCCATTGCCTAGGAATGCGATTTTATTTCGTCAAATTTTAATCGGCGCCATATAGCATAATTTTAATCGCACATAATATACTTACACTTACGAATGTGGGTTAGTTATATTGTTTAAATTAATACAATTAAGATTAGTCAGAACATTTTTGCGTCGGAAGCGATCCCGCGGATGTTGATAATTACGAATTTAGTGTCGAGAAAACTTGGTCAGCACGAAACGAGTATGCGAGAGAGAGATTAAACACTGTATTATAATGGAGGATGTAAATTAATTAAGTTTCGAGAGAGTGGCGTTTGTTCGGGGAATATACAGGGTGGCCAAGATAAGGAGGGCCTCTATGGGGATCTCGCTAATGAGTAATGATAACAGATACAACTTGAATGGGGAATAAGTATCGCAATCAAAGCACTAACAATATGCCACCTAAAAAGTTTTGGGTAAGTTTTGAGTTATTTAAAAAAAATGAAATTTTGGCTTTTTTAATTTTCCTTTTTTCGGCGTTAATATGAAAGTTAGAGCGAAACTCACAAAACATTCTCACATCAACTTTTAATGAGGCCAACGATTACACAATAACTTTTTTTATACGACGTTTCGTTATCAAGGAATCATCATCAGCTTAATTTGTTCTAATACGGCCCTGATTTTATGGATACGGATACAGAGAACCGTTCCGGTTTGTATTTTTATATCCATCCATGTTGATACCGGGTTCTGTTCGTTATTCATAGAAATATAGACCGCAATATTTTACTATAAGTTCAATAAAAAGTAAGTAATACATTTCTAATATGCCCTGTATTTTAAAAAGTAGTCACAAGACTAAATTTAGTCTAAAAATGTCTGGGAGTGGCGCGTGTGCACAAAAAGCGATTCACGTTAGTTTTGAATCGTTGGAGGTTATATTCGTTGGGAAAAACGACCCATAAGGATGAAGTCCTCCAGATGAAAGAATTCTTAAATAATGAAGTTCGAGGAGTACTAAGCTTAACCACATATGGATGGGCGGCAGTGGTTCGTCGTGTATTTCTGCTATTCGCTGCTCTGGGTGGAATTAAGAGGGCAAGGTCAGCTGAGCACTTTCCATGAAAATATCTGTAAAGGAGAGTTAAGTCCCAACCTGCCTTCGATGTTCTTGGCTGTCGAGGTTCTTCGTCAGCTCGTGGTCTCCGATCAGACGAATAGCCCTCCTTTCGATGGAATCCAGTAGCCGAAGACTATGTTTGGGTACAGAGCTCCAGACATGAGAGTACTCTAGTGATGGTCGAAGGCTTTATATAGTGTCAAAAGTTGTTGAGGTGTGTACAACTTTCTGGTTCGGAAGAGTACACCAAGTTTCTGAGAAGCTATCTTGGCGATTGCCACAACGTGGTTATGCCAAGACATATTTCCTCCGAGATTGACGCCCAGCAAATTAATAGATGAAGCCAGTGGGATTGCGTGTCCGTCCATGACTATATCCGGTTCTGCAATGTTAACCTTTTTAGAGAAAACTGCTGCAAAAGAGCATGTTTAATATCTTTCGGAATTACGGAACAAACCCAAATATTCTGTTCCCAATCCCGCTTTATCAGAAAGCAACGCCGACGTGACATTGCGATGTAACAGAAGAGCAGCGAACCTTTGGAAACAGTTTGCTACTGGAACAGGTTTCTTGAAATAGGTATTTTTTAAAACCGAAACAGGTTACACCCGTTATTTAAAATACCCTATTCCAACATCCCCAACTAAAACGCAGTGTTTTTAATCCAGTAAATGATCTTTAATCGCGTCATTCTTCCATATGAACGCCGACATTCAACGTATTATACCACCGACCTCGAATTACTCGCGTCCATTATCCATCAAACCTCCCCGTTTGAAGTGTTATTGATACGATACTGAAGTTTTATTAATTGGCAGACGATAAATCAAACGGTCTCTATTTATCAAATCGGACTCGACATGAAAGTTCTCTTTCTATCTCTCTCTCTCTCTGCGTCTGCTCTGCCCTTTAAAAAATGGTCAAATACCATAAATTTGTTTTATATCCAGCGACATTTGTATTGACATTTTGTTTTTAGGGTCATAATTAAGGACGCAGAACGTTATATTTCACTGAGTGTACCTATTGTCCTACAGAATTACCACTTTTATTGATATTTAAAAATATTAAGGAAATTTTATTACAAAAACATAAAACTTCGATTATAAAATGTTGGGTATCTAGTTTTAAATTTTTTAGGTCCGTCAGTAACGGCTACAGGTGTATTTTTCCGGGCCGAAAAGTTATCCTATACATCTTGACAGCTTTTGACACTCTACGAAATCCTAAATTCGTCAATCACTGAGAGTATGCTCCGACAATACAACTATGTTACACTAGAAGAACATATGAAAACCGACAAAATTAAAATACATAGAGGAATAAGACACAATTTCACCAAAGCTGGACACTTAGAGGAAGTCTTCAAAAAGTTGAACTGGTAAAGCACAGGAATAGATATCGATTGAGCAAGACTAAATCATTTGAGAGTTGCAGACGACATCATCCTGATTAGTAGTACAACTGAAGAACTGGAGGTAACGCTAAAAGAGCTCAACCAAGAATCCCTCCAAGTTGGATTAAAAATGAATTTGACTAAAACCAAAGTCCCTTACAAATATAAATAAACAGTGACACACAACAGTCACAAGTATGGTGAAATTATTTTTAAAATTTTATTTTTGTGTAACGACCAAACAAGTACTTTCTAGGCGTTTTAAATGTAGAAAGGAAAAAAGTAATAAGAAAATGCGTTAGGTAAAACATATTTTTATTTATTTTTTAATTTTACACAAGGAAATACAACTTTTGCAAAATAAGAAAGGTTTTCTTAGTGTGTATAGCTGTCGGATCTTAACGTTGTCGCATGCAACCCTCGGAACAATATTTATACAGTCCGCTACTAATACTACTAAAGCCATCTATGAGGTATCAAGAAAATCGAATGATGTCTAATACTACTACCGCCATCTAAGAGTTATCAAGAAAACCAAATCATGTTTAATACCACTACGCCATCTACGGCTACGTCATTAGGCGCAACCAAGACGAGAACAATAGTTAACTGTTTTATGACGAGAACGAATCGAGCTGCGAGACTGACAAGTTGGCATTCTTCATATCTTCAGTGTTTTTTAGTTTAGATCCTTAAATAAAATGGTTTAAAATCATATCGAGTATCGTTTATCGAAATATACAACAGTTATCGACCCTAGACAATAGTGCTTAAACGTAAAGTCCATTCTTCGGTTCTTAATTGTAGAAAATTGATCAATAACAGCCTCATTAAGTTTGGAATACCCTCTATAATTTTTTTTTTCATATATTTCATTTTTAAACTTTCTAATAAAGTCCCTATATCTACCCTTTGTGGTCTGCGTTAAATTAATTTCGGGTTTAGGTGTTCCCGCATTCTTCACTTCAATTTTTTGCTCCAAACTCAAAGAGCTAAAGTTATTTCTTAAATAGTCCACCGTCAACTATTCATTTTAACTTAATAAATATATAATATATAATAGTAAAATATTAAAACATACACGCTAGAATTTCTAACTAGATGCACGAACAGACAACAGCACAGTCACACAAAAACTGTGCCCCTTTTCCATGTTAAATAGCCTCGCTATCCCCCGCTGCCACCCGCCACCTGTTACTACAGATAAACTGCACTATTTAAGTTTCTCATCGGCTGTCCAAAAAAAAAATGCAATATTTAATCGTCATAATCGTCATTTACCTCGACCGAGACACGGTTGCCGGATCTATACAGATTAGTTTCACGGGATGTTAAACTATTAAGGAGGGTCGGACTTTTTTAGTTTGACGGTACGATAAAATATTAGGGAGGGTCGGACTTATTCGGAATATTTTTTAATCGTTTTGGTTTGGGGTGCACGTGGGCATGTGCTCCTATGGAAGAATCGCCACTGATTAACACTCACACCATAGAAAATGAAACCGACTACATATACCTCCGACATCCAATTAGGTAAAGAAAATCAAACCGCCGAAATCGCTCGAAGAAAAAGACTGTGTTGGGCATCGTTTGGCAAACTCAACAAGGTTTATTGCAGGAGCAAATGCAATGGCTTGGAAACAATGTCTTTAACACGAAAATCTATGCAATCCATCCAGGTAACGCAGCGCGCAATGGAAAGAATCATGATAGGGGTGAGTTTGAGAGATCGGGTGTCACATGAAGAAATCAGACGTAGAACGAGAGTGGCGGATGTGGTAAGAAGAACAGTACAGCTGAAATAGCGATGGGCTGGCCATATAGCATGACAAGATGGACGAACAGGATGATAGTCTGGCGATCCGCAATCCTATAGTTCTATACTAAATCCAATCAAAGAACGGAGGGCGTCAAAACAAATTACACGTGACCTATCAAAGTCAGAATGTTTGTGCAGAGTTGCATTAAGGATAGACATGGTTGAATGCTACCGCCGTAAAAGTCGTTTGCCATTTTAACTTTTATAGGTTATGTGATGCACCACTTGGCCTCCTCAATCATAAACAATAAAATAACGATAATTACATATAGTTCACCGATTTTAGAAAGAAATCTATTCCGCATAGGAGCACACGAGACAATGCCTCTAATCTGTCGATTATCCTTAAACCCAGGCAAAGCGTTCTCAAAGTTCCGTCGCTCTTATAAAGGAGAATATAATGAGTGTGTTTCGTGCCGAACTTAAATGCTGAATAAGGCCATAATTGTAGCTGTTGCTTTGTTAACCCTAATTAATGAATTTCGAATGGAATTCGTGTCGTCCCTGTTTTACCGGAAACTGGTAATTCTAATCTTGCCGAATACAAGGTGTTGTATTTGTTTATTGGGAGTAAACATTCAGCATCACTAAGGGATTCAAACTAAATACTTAGGTTGTTCTGGAATTGTCTTATTATACAAGGTGTTCGGATAAAATGTGACAGTTGGCATGGTCCCAGTCAATTTCCAATTCAATTTCGGAGTCCAGATCAACTGAAGATCTTCTAGCCTATGTCACCCATATTTGGAACAAAGCAGTCGAACATCATGGGGAGTCTCGGGCTGTTGCACTGAATATTTCAAAAGCTTTTGATCGTGTTTGGTATGAGGGGCTTCTAAGTAAACTGCGATCCTATGGCATGCCCAGTCGATTCTGTGCATGGTTGTCTAGCTTTCTTAAGGACCGCTCTCTGCAAGTGGCGATTAACGGATTTCTCTCAGACACCTTCACCATCAATGCCGGTGTTCCTCAAGGGTCCATATTGTCTCCCACTCTCTTCTTACTCTACATTAACGACCTTCTAGTAAAAACTAAAAATCCGATATTTAGTTTTACTGACGATAGCACACTTATCTCATCGAATGCGCAAACATCTTCGCAGACAGCAAGAAGTATCACTCCTCAACAAAGACCTGGCTTGGGGTGACAGTAACCAAGTCGAATTTAACGCTAAAAAAACCCAGGCAGCAGTTTTCTCTAAAAAGGTTAACACTACAGAACCGGAAATAGTCATGGCCGGACACGCAATCCCACTGGCTTCATCTGCTGGGCGTCAATCTGGGAGGAAATAGGTCTTGGCATAACCACGTTGTGGCAATTGCCAAGATAGCTTCTTAGAAGCTTAGGGTACTCTTCCGAACCAGAAAGTTGTACACACCTCAACAACTTTTGATACTATACAAAGCCCAGATTCGACCATCACTAGAGTACTGCTCTCATGTCTGGAGCTCTGCACCCAAACATACTCTTCGGCTAATGGATTCCATCCAAAGGAGGGCTATTCGTCTGATCGGAGACCACGAGCTGACGAAGAACCTCGACAGCCTAGAACATCGAAGACATATTGGGGATTTGACTGTCTTTTACAGATATTTTCATGGAAGATGCTCGGCTGACCTTGCCCTCTTAATTCCGCCCAGAGCGACGAATAGCAGAAATACACGACGAACCACTACCGTCCATCCATATGTGGTTAAGCTTAGTACTCCTCGAACTTCATTATTTAAGAATTCTTTCATCTGGAGGACTTCATCCTTGTGGAACGACCTTCCCGAGGTCGTTTTTCCCAACGAATATAACCTCCGACGATTCAAAACCAACGTGAATCGCTTTTTGCGCACACGCACCACTCCCAGAGTACCCTAAAGGATTTTTCCTATGTGTGTTTGATCATAAAAAAAAAATTATATCATTTTTGGTCTTTAATTTCAGGAAAACCTTATTACCTGTGACTAAAAAGGACTGGCCCTTGGGAAAGATACGAATTGCTATCGCAATTATTGGCGTCCTTTGTTAGGACGTTTTTAGTTAGCGTAAAGATTAAATAAGGAACATTACCCAAATAATTTACTAATCCAAAATCCATGAGCTTGCAAATTACGTTGAATATTTCTAGAACCAGCTTAAATGCCCTATTAATATTCTCTCGCTTTGTTGCCCTAATTAATGAATGCCATGCAGGATTATTTGTCTCATTGTTTCCGGCAAAATATTTGGGGTAAAGCTTGCGTCTTTCGGTATCTATTATGTTTAAGATAAACTTTAACTTCGAATGAACACAACATGTTTCGGAAATGAGGTTGAGTTGAAGTGAATGATGATAATGAAAATCTATTTGCACCCAACGATGGAGGTAACGGGTAATTATTGGAATAGAAGAAAACATGATTTAAACGACACGCTAGTTTATATTACGTTTCTTTAATCTGGACTGTAAACGACCGGTGCAGTTCCCAAGAGCACTTGTTGAATCTTATGTCTGATCCCCATCAAACAAACATAATGGAAACAGAATAGATTGGGAATATTTATTGTGTGACTAAGAGGAAGCTACCAGATTGGCGCCTTTTTCGATTTACACTTAAGCTTGTAATCAGATTAGAATGTGATAGAAGTGCTATCAATGTCAAATGATTTATATCCAATCTATCAAAGAGTAACATCTAAGATACCAGCTAGAGGTTTGTGAGGCGATGACATTCACACGGAGAGTGTCTTTGCTGAAATTTTCATACTTTCAGTGAAGCTATTGAAAAAACAATGCCAGGTAGTGACGGCGGTGATATTTCCTATCGACTATACGCCTTAATAACTTCGCCGATTTAAGCAGAGACCACTACTGCCTGAGGATGCTATCGGTTGCTAGTTCTGTCAATCTCTTCCACTACTAGAGCAATTGCCATGTCTGTACCATACCTTCTTTGACGAGCGCTTCTCTTGCCTCATTTTTCTCTATCTTGAGGTGACCCCCGAACAACATCACTGGATGCTTAGTATCCCGAGAGATTACAGTTAGGGCTATTGGAGCTGAGTGACTTAGATAGTTATAGTTCTGCTTTCGTGGAGATCCAGGCGCGCTTGCAGAGTAATTACTGCTTTTTATAGAGCTACAGTAGTTAACAAGTCTTTGCGATTCCGTTATCGACATACTGTTAGAGAAGATGCTACTCCAACGGCAATTTCTGAACAGTCTTCATTCCTTTTGATCAATGAAAAGGTGCCAACCTCTATTTCTTTATTTATATATGTTATTTAAAATCAATTGCTTGAAAGATACCACTTAAAGCAAAGTTACCATCTAGTAAGAAATTTGTTTACTTGTTCTATTTTAACCATAATGAAGACTTTCAACGCCATATGCATATGTCTGTCGGATCTGGAATGGAACTTATTTTAGTCGTTACGTGACACAAAAAATAAATTAATCATCTGGCAGTCATAAACACTTGTAAGGAATGTTAGGTCTTTAATATGTAAATAAATAATCCATTAAAGTACTTTTCACGGTCTTTTACGTCATTTCTAAATTGATATTGTCTAAAGCTTTCAAGCGTTTAATTTATTTCAGCTAGGAAACACAGCACTACTGGCATAAATTGATTAATAAAAAATAGAGCCGACTTCGAAATCATTCTCAAAACTGTGAAATAATATTATATTTATTGATATTATTATTAACTATATTTAATAAACTTTTAATCATGATAGTTAACTTATTAGTTTCCTTTGTTAACCCAATTAGAAGACTTTTCTTAAAGTAGTCACAGTGTACAGGTCGACAACTTTATCTGTAGCAACAAAAGGAATGCCGGCAAGAAAATTTCTTGGGTTAACAATGTTGTCACATATATTAAATTTTAATTTAATAACATGTTACCAAGTAAACCCTAAAATTAAATTTACCCATTTAAAGTAAATTGTCATAAGTATATAAGAAATAATATTCTATTATAGTTTCAATGTTCTTAAACCTTTCTTTTCATACTATTTATTTTAATATTTAAATGCAAAATAAAATATTTTTTATTAAAGTACTTCTAAGCTAAAAATAGGGTAACATGGTGCAATATCAACGGTAACCATGGGTAACCGGTGGCTAGAGGCTAATTTGATAGGTTATATCCCAGACAAAGGATGACGACACGCGTCTGGTGACACGCCTATTGTGCCTGCGTAGTTATTCGGCGATGTCCAATATGCTTCATCCAGTTGCGTAGTGATAGGGTTTGTTATAAAACTGTGATAATGAATGTATACCTTGGTAAAACCCTTCATAGTAAAACCCGTGAAGTGATTACCAATGTATACAGGGTGTGTGAAGAGGAATCACAAATTAATACAATTAAATTGCCACTTAAGCGAAAGCTAGAAAGGGTCGCAGTATATACGGGAGTAAGCGTGGGTGACGGAACTCTAGCGGTTTTCTGCTCGAGCGATCACAGCACTACTTGACTTAAGGATATGCATATTTATGGGTGTATGTTTGGTTACACATGGCCTAAAAAAAATACATTCCAGACAACAATGTTCTCATAGATTAAGTTTTTTTGCCTCTATGCATTTTTGATGCATTATATTCCAACACGTAATTAAATATTCAAATGCCGTTGCCAATGTTTATGTTATAAAATATGCATGGACTGAAATGGAAATTCTGTTCAGCTATCTTTCTCATGAAGCAGCTCCGGCGCTTTTCACCAGACATCGATCTTATTTCAATCTTGCAAATCTATACAAAATGGGCCAAGGGTTTAGCTATTCCACGCGTGCGAAGTCGCAGGTAGCGTCTAGAGTTTAAATAAAACCCAATTAATTCGAACAGTTCTCAGATAGGTTGTGGCATAATAAGCCACATCCGCCTCGTAACATTAAAAGTAAATATGGGCGAGGGGAATCGAGATAAGTTCACATATGGCTGCGATAAGTGATATGCCGCTCTTTGAGCAATATTATATTTTATAAATATTATTTTAAATGTTCTTTTACATAAACTATATATTACCTAAGTTGAAGGTTATATATAAATGATTAATAATGCCAGTGGCAGATCCAGAAAGTGATTTTGGAGGGAGCAAGAGAATTTTGTAAAAAGGTTTACTTGGCACGCAGAAGCAAACTGCTTTTTTATGCTTAAACATTAGAGGAAAAATCCATTTTCCAATAATAACCATTTAACCACACATTCGTTCCCACCTCTTTAGGTCAATATTGCAGCATAGCCAGATTGACTTATTTATCGCAAAGGTATCTTTCAAAATCCCAATTAATAATTTGTTAATTTTACAATTACAACTGGTTTAAGGTTAATCCGCGATTGCTCTTAAAATAAATTTATTTCCCAATAATTTTACTATAAACTGTGAAAAGACGATGAGAGATTCTTATATTATTATACTTAAAAGTATCAACGAATCTTGAACTAATCCAACTGCACTCTGGCAACATCTATTTCTATTTTTCTACTGCGCTACGATCCAGAAGCCAAAATGTGAATGAATACTAAATCTCCAAACATTACAACGTTTGCGCCGTGATCTAACGGATTGTTTATATATTTTGATTGATTTGTGTTTTTTTGTGATTATTCTTGAAAAATCGTCTTTATTATGAACAATCATGATACATTCTTGTGTAGTTTGTAAAAGAGTGGATCATTTAAATAAGGATTTATCTTTCCATCCGTAAGTATGTTTATGTTTTAATATACTGATATAATCAGACTTCAGCATTGTTGCCATTCAGCCATCAAACATGTAGTTCTCTCTTCCATCGATTACCTGATTTTCAATAACATTTCACACAATCACAGCGTCCCTTTCCATGAGTTTTATGAATGGATTATGTGATCTGTAATTTACAATACCTTTTATCACGTATTATTATCCCATATTCATCTTAGGAATTCATTTTTCTTCACCTCCTGCTAGAAATCATTATTAGTAACCTCCATTATCGACCTAGGTCAATAATAGAGTCATCTGGCAAAACAAACTATCAAATTCTTGAAAGCAGGCAACCCGATTAGTGCAAATTATGCAATAATGTGACAGAAATTGACTGAAATGATTAATAGAGCGATAATCGAAGTGAGTAAAATTAATAAATTAATAACTATAGTAAGATTTTCTAAATAATAATAATAATAATAATAATAAATTATCTTTATTTAAGAGTAAATACAAGTAAATAGTGTCGAATTCAAATTCATGTAAATAACATTCTCTATCCTACAAGATCTTATCCATGACCGAGACATCTATAATATTCATCCACATTGTATGGTTCCATTTCCAACAGAAAATTAAAAATCTTTTTCTTTAGTTGTGTTAAGTTATCTATTCTTTTTATATCGTTTGGCAGGTGATTGTAAAGTTTTAAGCATTGATAGTATGCACACTTTTCTGTCATTGCTAATCTATGTCTTGGGTATGTATATTCTAGATTTCTTGTTGGATATATTTGTTGTGCTTCACACTTAACAAAGAACGACCTATTCCTAAAGAAGAAGAGTATGGATTCTTGAATAAAAATTGCAGACACAGTCAATATTCTATACTCCCTGAATTTTCCCCTACATGACTGTCGTTAAAATTCAAAGAGCTCGTTTCTGGCAAATAAAAATTCTTCCTATATCTCTGCAATTCCCATACATGATAAGTCCATACCTTATGTGATTTAAAATTCGCATGGTACAGCATTTTCTTGGTTTCTGAGGGAATATATCTACCTAGTATACGCATACTATAACATACCCTATTCAATTTATTTACAACATAATGGACATGACAGTCCAAAGAGAGCGTATTGTCTAGAAACAACTGGATTATCACTTTTTGAAAATGTCTTGCTTGTTGATTAAATATTGTTAAGAGTTTACCTTTATTCTTATAGTATTGAAACTGATCGACCCCGGGTGTGTTATTCACCTGATGGAATCCATCACTCTGGCTGTAATCGTCAAATTTTGTGGTACGACCCTGTATACGTTGTGTTTACTTTGCAGGTTCTTTTAAAGTTTGGGACAACGGTAAGGTTGTCAGGTTTTACGATTTATTAGTTTTATTCTTAGTATGACGTTTTTCCCTAAGTACTGATAGGATTCCGCTGCCAGGAATTTAAATCAAAGAGAGTTTAACCATTCACTTATTTATTACAAATTAATAATTTACCAGATACAAAGGTTTTACATTATTATAATAATAATTATATAACCTGTTTCAGAATGTTTGTCTCCCATAATTTGGCCCGTTATTATTCACCAATATCTGTCTGCGACAGAACGGTTATGATTTACCCCCTTTACCACAATACTAAATATTATATGTCTGCGACAATAATAGCATTGTTACCTGTTCTCTATCTATTATGTCTGCGACAATAATAGTAGATATCCGATATTTCTATCTCGCTTCTTACATGAACCTTTGGTCTGCGACTATTTTATTTACATTGATCCCCTGATAATCTGCAATTTATTTTGTTACATATGACCCCATTTTCGTGTACGTATTTTTATTTAATCTACTTGTCGTTTTGTTTATGTACCATCCCTCAGTTTACGTACACGTTTGGTATAATGCTACTACGTAGTATAGTGAAAAGACAACTGTACAGTAGTGGTGTCCTACTGTTGAACATTTTAACATATAACTCATAAAAGTGTAATAAAAATTAGGAGCCTGCTCGCTTTCCGCATGTGTCACTTTTCTTCTCAAGCGAGCATTGTTTTTCATGTACTGGAAGTCGAAAGACACTGTCCGGTAGTGGTGTCCTACCGTCGAACATTCATTCCTAAGAAAAACCCATCACGCCTTTTTATTTACACCTGTTATAAATTAACGTTCTACTGGCAACATCATACCAAATGATTTTAACCCTTTTTTATAACAGTGATAACCTGCGGTTACCCTGTTATACATCATAGATAACCCTTTTTAGAACCCTCCCCCATTTCTTCACCGCGGATTGCAGATATTATTCGAGGAAGGCTTTATTACTGCGTAATAAACACCTACCTTTGTTTTCAAGAACCCACTGTAAAATTCACCCTCGAAAGACAAACATCTGTTTCCGAAAATGACCTACTAAATAACGACCCTTTAAACGAAAGCAAAAGTGTATCGATTTACGCCAACAGTGGTACCGTTATTCGCTTTTCACTTTAAAATAATGTTTAAGTTATTTTTGTCTTGCAGACATTTTAGATTAAACAGAACCGTTAATCCCGAATTACCCTTTGTAGTTTTTTAACTAGAAAAGTGCCATTTTTTGTCCTGCAGACAAATTATTTGGCAGGTGGAGATTATTTATATTAATAAATCAAAAGAGAAGATATAGAGAAGAGAGCGGCCATTTTGTGTATAAATTAATTTGATTTTGGGATGCAGGATTTACTTCCGTAAATTTTTATATGTGACTATAGAAAAAGAGTGATATACTGAGAGTAGCATACCATGTCGAATTTACTTCCGTTGTCAAAGATTCCTAGCGCATCGACATCGACAAAGCCGACGTGAGCCACCAGAAAACTCTAACAAGTAGAAGGAAATTTCTTAATACTTGTCTAAAGAAAAAGAGAGTGATATACTAAGAGTAGCATACCAGACTGAATTTAATTCCGTTGTCAAAGATTCCTAGCGCATCGACATCGACAAAGCCGACATGAGCCACTAGAAAACTCTCACAAGTAGAAGAAAATTCTTTATACGTCTATAGAAAAAGAGAGTGATATACTAAGAGTAGCATACCAGACTGAATTTAATTCCGTTGTCAAAGATTCCTAGCGCATCGACATCGACAAAGCCGACATGAGCCACTAGGAAACTCTCACAAGTAGAAGAAAATTCTTTATACGTCTATAGAAAAAGAGAGTGATATACTAAGAGTAGCATACCAGACTGAATTTAATTCCGTTGTCAAAGATTCCTAGCGCATCGACATCGACAAAGCCGACATGAGCCACTAGAAAACTCTCACAAGTAGAAGAAAATTTCTTAATACGTAGAATGATGTACTGAACACTAAATGGCCGTGGAATACTAATTACCGCGTAACTACTAATTTGTGAATTGGAAAAATTTGAATGTTGAAATTAAAGAGATTAATGATGCACTGAAAGAGTACTGGCAGCGAAATGACTTGATTTGAGAACGGGAAATTTTGACTCTGAATCGGGCAGCGTAACGACTTGTATTTTCGAAAGTCAAAAATTGAATTCCTCTTTAAGCGTCGCGTCTCTCGCTTATATAGGCGCACCCCTGCTTTAGTTCGGTTGCGTCACTTTATGCACCCCTATGTTATTTTTAACCTATGGAATGTGACCACTTGAGACCCTTGGTTGGTAAATCGCTAATATGTTCGACTTTTTGCTGTTTTAAGCTCTTTTAAAATACATGTAGGTTATGCATGTATTACTGGACCTAAATATATTGGCTATTTTATTTTCAACATCGACATTTTTTTAGCGAAAAATAGACCCGGGTCCGGGCCGTTTCAGTATCTTTAAAACCCTATTTAATTTATTCAGAACATAATCGACATGACAGTCCCAAGTAAGCGTATTGTCTAAAAACATACCCAAAAACTTAGATTTACATTTTAATTCTACATTACAATCGTCTTTTATACATAAACTTTCAGGTTCTTCGTATCGTGATCTATTCGTTCTGAAAATAGTCAAACCTGTTTTAGAACTATTGATAATTAATCTGTTCTTGCAAAACCATCAAACAATATATTAACCACGGTTTAGAAAGCCATTATTGCCCTCACGCGCCTCATGATTTAAAATCGACGGTCGGGCAATACTAGCGCAACAAAATAGTATTTATCACGCTGGAAGTGGCATATGTGCGAATAAAGCGAATCACGACAGTTTTGAATCATTTGTGGTTATACTCATGGGGAAACACAACCTCAGGAAGATCGCGGCGTACTCAGCTCAACCACATATGAATGAGCGACAGTGGTTTGTCGTGCTCTAGGTAGAATTGAGCGGGAAAGGTCAGTCATTTTCCATTGAAATATTTATAAAAGACAGTCAAATCACCAACCTCTTCGATGTTCTAGGCTGTCGACGTTCCCTCTCAGTTCCTGATCTCCTTTTGATGGAATCCAGAAGCCGTAGGGTATGCTTGGGTTGAGGCTTCGTTGCAAAGCTCCAGACATGAGAGCCTTATTCTAGGGATTGTCGAATCTGGGCTTTGTATAGTATCAAAAGTTGTTAAGGTTTATACAACTTTTAGTTCAGAAAAGTGTAGCGATGTTCTGCAAAGCTGACCTGGTAATTGCCACAACATGGCAGCAAATCAGCAGGTGAAGCCAGAGGAATTGCGTGACCTGCCACGACTATATTCGGTTCTGCAACTTTTTAAAGAAAACTGCTGCCTGGGTTTCCTTACCATTAATTTCGATTTGGATACTGTCACCACAAGTCAAGATTTCTTCCTGGTCTTTATAATAAAATGCAGACGGCAGATGAAGATTTTTGCATGAATTTAAGAGAGTTATAGCAAATGTAATTATTAATACTATCTAATCTAACAAAGGGAAAGGGGAAAGAATGAGAAAAGTAAAACAAAATATGACAATATGTTTTCTAAATACATACATTCAAATCCTCCAGAGTGATGATGTAAACAAGGATGCAACAATCGAGTAGCATTTTATGTAAATAGTACTTTTTGTTGTTTTAACCATATGTAGATACATATGTATGTATTTAAATAAACGAAAAAGATTTTGACGTGAAAAATGGGCGACGAGGCATAATAAAATATTATAATTCGTTATGTGTTATGTTCGAAACACTTCTTCCACATTTCAACAAGTGTTTATATATATGCATACGCTGACTGGCGAACTGCGATCTTCATTTGTTTCGAAGTGACATAATGACAAAAATAAATTCCGTGCCAGATCTCTGCTGCTTGTGTGATATATTTTTAGTAGTGAAGTACACAAGGCACGAAGGCAGCATAAAAGAGTCCCCTTTCGCAATAAATTTGACGCGTCTTTCCGATTTTTAAGGTTACAGTGAAACTTCTCTTAGGCGGACACCTACGGGACCGTCTAAATATGTCCTCCTAATAGAGGTGTCCGCCCATGGGAAATTTTTTATTAGGTAATATGTAAATGCAAAATTATTACTATGTATATGTATGTACAAATAAACATAACATAACAAATATGCACCAGTTTTAGTTAGGATGTAGTACTAAAAAAAAACTTATAACGTAGTTTGAAGTGTTTGCGTTTTATAGTTGGAATCTAGAAAATGTCATTCCAAGTCTGATAACAATTCCATTGCTGTAGAGTCACCTCTAATTCTTTGCATACTCTTATAATTCCTTTGCCATACTAATGGCTTATTGATAATTGGTGACATTTGTTTTATTACTGCATTCAACTTCTTCATCAGAGTCAGATAGTGATGTGGTTTCAGTTTGGACTACATAATCGGTAGGAATGGGATCACTATCATCTTCTAATAGGACATTGCTATCAATGTTAATCAACTCGCCCAAATCATTGTTATCAAATTACAAACTTCCACAACATCAATATTCTCTTTCAGACTTAAAATACGACATTTTTGTGCCATTGTTTACGATTTTAACCTTACAACTCACAAATAAATGGTGGACTGCTGTCGGGGAATCACACATACTTTCATTCGGCGAAGTCCTTTCGCTCTTTGTATGAAAACGGCCTGTCCGCGTCCGCCCAAGAGAGGTTGATTTTCATGGAGTTTCATATACCTAGTTCCGGACTATGAAAAAATATCCGCTTAATAGAGATGTCCGCTTATTAGAGGTGTCCGTTATGAGAGGTTTCACTGTATTTTCAGGGACACTCTAAAAAATGGTCTAGTTTCGGATACCAAGATCTTAGTCTCAATAACAAGAAAATTTAGTGAAATTGGCGATAAGAGGAAATTTAGTATCGAAGGCCAAATTCTATTGCTACGATTATTCTAGTTGAAGTCACTAATAACTCTTTTTAAGTCAACCAAGTACATCTAGTACCCGAAAGAATAGATATTTATGATAACCAATATAGTTAGTTATTAGGAGCAACATCATATTGTTGTTTCAACAATTGTGTTTGTTAATTGTTACCTATTTTATTGTTAGAAAAAGAGAAAAGAAATATTTAATACCAATGTATGGAAAAATTATTATCTTTCCAGACCACCCGATGATACCTTATACAATAAGGGCGTATTTAGTCTACTCAGTTACAGTAGCACTTTAAAATACCATTTCAGATTTAATGGAACTACCAAGAAAAGGAAGCCCTCTCCATTGATAGGATGCAACCACCTACAGACCGGTATCTAACGCTTTAGTTCTCGTCAGTACAGTGAAGGTGTACATCTAATACTTACTTCACGTCGTATTATCAACAGTAGTCGAGAAAATTCAGCGCGCAGCGTCATCTCCTAGCAGCAAATGGCGGCAGTTGGTGTGACGTCAGGCCTCACATCGTACCTACTTATTACTACTATATAACTAGGTAAATTAGTATAGGGAGCTAGGTAATAAAAAGTGTTGGTTTCAACATGATAATGTAGATATGTTAACTAAGAAGTAGTTAAAATTAAGAGTTAGTTCTGTTAACTAGATCATCTTATTCATCGTAATTCAGTTAAAACGAACATTTGTTTTGCTAACTAAAAATTACTTTTACATAAGATAAAACTATAACAGCAAGATAAAATTAGTCTTAGATACCAATGCATTTTTTAGAGTGAATATATAAGGATTGTTCGCAATGCAGTCAGGAAGAGTTACAAACTGTCCAAGGCATACGCAGTCGATATTCGCAGAGCAATATATATCGATTGCCAACTGATTTGCAATTAATCCGCGCACTGGTACGGAATTGTGCGTTTGGTATATGTCCTTTCGACTTGTTATATGGGAAGTTTTAAAATTGACACGAAGAAACCCGTATATTATGAGGTTATTAAGGGTTACATGCCCAGTGGACCCAGTTTTCAGTTAACAATATAGCAAATATTTTTCTAATAAATTCTACTTTTTCAACGAGTTGTTATCCTAAAAGTAAACACGTTGTGATTAATGGCCAGCGTTTTCCAATGAATAAACCAGACTCCGGTGTTTTGGTATTCAATATGGACGAGGCACAATAGCCAAATTCTTTTTAGACATAAAAGGGTCTTGAAAAGAATGATGATGCTCAGGGTTGCCTTTTGTACTCGATGCCCTTTTATTAAAAGTAGGTAGCTGCATGTTGTGATGTTGTGTGTAATGTCGCTGTCGTCATCATTAGTCAGTTGTTGCATAATTTCTTTTTAAGCCTTGCAAATGGGAAATTTTGTCTTATTGCCTATTACTGATTTATTTTCATATTTTTTTAAATTCCCTTAACCCACGACAAATTCATTGACTGATAAATCCCAGAACCAATGATACCCTAACTAGTGTTGTGATCGCTCGAGCGAAAAACCGCTTGAGTTATCTATTCAGGCGAAAACCGTCGCTCGTCACTTATTATCTTTCACTCGAAACCCGAGCTTCGCTTGACGCAGGCGGAAATATACCGCTGTAGTGTGATCGAGTTAAAAAACTGCTCGAATAGTCGAACAGTTTTTTGCTCGATAGGAAATACTCTAGTTATAAATTCAGGCGAAAAACCGAAAAATATCGCCTGTCACTTGATACACGAGCTTCGGTCTACGCGCCGTGCCATCCGATTGGCGACGTTCGAGTTTGACGCTGAGCAGATACACGACATACGTCTTTCTTAAAGGCACATAAATGAGAAGGTGCATATAAAAAAGTATGCCGAATCCCTTAGCGGTATGTATTTTATGCTCGTAGATTGAGAAAGATGTGAAGAAAAATAACTCTTGGTAATACTTTTTGTCCGGGTTAAAAAAGCACAAGAATAAACACGAACAATAAATACATATTTTGGTGATTTTTTGCAGTTTTTTTGTTTGGTATCGAGACACGTGGTAAAAATTTATTATTCACAAATAAATACATTTCTGGAATTTTTTTGGTGGCTACTACAATTTTTTAGCTAAACCTGTGCCAACTCGTAGTTACGTGCCTGCGAAATACCCTACCTGATCACATGTAAACGGCTAGGCTGCCGGTTGAGCAGTCGGTGACGTCATCGCTTGGTGAATTGGAATTTCAAGCGATTCACTCGAGCGATTCACTCGATTATTAAAATCGCTCGAGTATCAAGTACTCGATTATTAAAATCATCGGTTTTTCCCAACACTAACCCTAACCAGCAGACAAGCCTTATAAGATTTGGTTAAAATATCTTCGGAAACAGTCGGAATTTTTTTAATTTGAAAAAATGACGTTGTAAAATTCACTAATGCGCAACTTGTGTCTGATTTGATCATTTCTGTATGCCCTGCGGTTAACGAGATTCCCTTAGAGTGTATTCTTATCGGGGACAGTCTGTGTAAAAGGTAATCTTATCTAAGTAAAACAAGCGTCTTGTATCTAAAATTTGTTATTGAGGAAATTAAACCCGAACAGCCAGTATAGTATAAGCAACTTTTAGCAATAAACTGTATCAAATTGAATAGTAATTGCCCAATGTATACATTGAAGATTATTTGATAACACTGATAACCCAGTTTAAACCAAAACATCGTCAAACCTTTGCTTTGGGAAATCTTATCTTTATTTAGATGAGGCATGCAGGATTTTAAAATGTAACGAATTTTCAGCCTGCAATTTCTTTTGTAATTGCATAATCAGGATTCCAAAGGGTGTCCCATTAAAAACTTTGATTTTGAATAGCATATCATGGTTAACTGTCAAATCTATACGCCCGTATTCTCTATGTATTTATAGTAATAAGTATTAATCCTGTTTAGATCATATTTTTCCTATGCATCGTGCATATTTGAGGTCGCTAATCAAGTAATAAAGTAATCATTCAAAATTGATGGTTTAAATGTCTTCTTATTACAAGCTGAGGCTGAGAGTGTAGCAGCTGTGAATGTCAGTGTTTCAGAACATCCAAACATATAAAGCCGGGTCCAGACCACATCGAAGGGGGCGTTGTGAGTTTGCGCAGTTCGGAAAGTTCCTCGTGAAAGTAAACATTCGACAGGACCGGATTTCAATTTTTTTAATGTAAATTTCACTGGTTAGTTAGGAAAAATATTGCAATCAAAATTGCGATTAGTTCGATTTAAGACAGCGTTCCATACATACGATTTCTGACGATATGACGATCCGACGGTGCCCTGATTGGTGTAAACTTTTGGTGCCTAATTCCGTCCGAATATGTGTAACAATCGACACGATGAGCTTTATTTTAACTTTCATCCGACGTCGTATGTTTCTTAACCTCACTTTTTTCTGAATCAAAAATTAAGAATGAATGACTTATTTGGGGAATTATTATCAGCTACTAATGCACCAAATTAAAAATACATTAATTTTAAGGTAAGGCCACATATATATTATATTGTATACGAGTGACACGCTCTTCTTTTTTTAAAAGCTTTTAGTGAAATTCGGTTCCGAAAATCGGATAATGTGATAAGCAAAATATTTTCGTATATACATACGTGAAATACTTTATACCTGGTATTGATCCACGACTTTTGCAAAAAAGCACCATGCACTTGTGTCCTTTCATCTTAAACAAAACAAGCCACTACCAAACAGCGAATCGAATCACCACAAATTAAAAACTCCTTTACAAAAATGGTTGTTAGGTAATTAAAGTTTATAAGCACTAATATACCGAACACATTGTGGATGAACCACTTTTTATTCTCTAATTTTAAAAAGCATCCAGAACCAAAGATGTCGACGAATAACAACAAACAAATAATGTCGGGCCGGCTATGACGCGATCGATAAAATTTCCACCCTACTGCGCAAACTCAGTAGGCCCGCGCCATTTCCCTTAGCGGGGATACTTTCTGTATTTTGGAACGTTCGTATTGGCAATATACTGTTTATATATATGTGGTCTAGACCTCCTGATCGCTCATTTTGGTCTGGACTCGGCTTAACAATAATGAAATTCAACCGGCTTCGCTCTAAAAAGTATTCACAAATTTCGTCAACCGAATACAAGAATGTTAACGAAGCCGCGGTTGTAATTTTGATGATATTTTATTTCATGTAGGTCATATGTTACTTTTGAAAACGCAATAAAACTAAGCGAAAACATTTAATGCTGTAGTATTTTGTAATTTAAAAGTTCTTGTTGGGCGCCCTTTAGTTCGCAATTTTTAATGCATATAATAAAAAAAACTTTTTCTATTTGGGTTTCATAATGGCTACATACGAAATGCAAAAACGTTTAGTATCTTGCCACTTTATAAAACTGAAAACAAGTAGGGTTCGAATTTTAGGCCCACTTGAAATTAGTTTTTTAGGCAATATGGATTCGACAGAAATTTTTTATAGAAAACTTTAAAATCCTAACTTTTAACCTTGCAAATAGATCATTTTTACTAGATATTTATCCGAAATACCTATACTCGGAAATATATAACATACTGTTGGTGTCCGTCAACTAATTTTAAGTCACAACTAAAACAACATAACCTAAAATAATAAAAATATCTTCCAGTTTATGGTCTATTTCTAAATTTTTATTCAATAAAGTATTATTTTTATTTTTAATTCAATATAGTATTATACATATTACTATCCTACGCATTAATTGTTATTCCTGTCAGATTCAGTGTCAACACAATATTTTGTTCCATAGCATTATTTATTATTTTGTTCAATATTTTGAACTTTGTTCTGCTCGCACCATAACTTTTGTATATTTTTGCATAAGTTTTGCATATTCTTTTTAAAAGTTTTTCTAGATTATTTTTATTAACTTTAATAATATATTTATTTTTAATTATGACGGATGGGAAGAAGCTTTGTTGTGTTCAATTGTTTCTATCATGGCATATTTCATACTTGTAACATTTTATTAAATTATAAAATTATTGCCAATCCAAAAAGAAAATATTAATTCAAATGAAAAAAATCTACTATATTTTTTTAAGTTTTTCAGACTTTAAAGACCCAAATGGAAAAACTATTATAAAATACATGGTCCATAAGACAATTAGAACACTTGTACTTTAGAAAACTCAGATTTATTTGACAGAATTTTGGCGAATTCTCGTTATATTTAAAAAAGCGCGATATTTCTACTTAAGTCACAACAGACGAACAAAAGTAATTTTTTTTCGAGAGTTTTCCATTTTCTGAAGTTTTTTCAGGACTTTTAAAACGATCCCGGTTTTACGACTGATACAAAAAAGGGATAGCCGAAAACAAACCAAAAAATAACTCCATATTTATTGTAAGAAACATTGATTTGTATTTTAATGATATTCTACGGTTCTAATGCCAAATATGCAATTATTTCATCGTAAAAAAGTTTATTGTCACTAGTAGATCACTTCTTTCTGTACGAATAGACAATAGTTATGGATGACCATGAACACAATCTATTTGCGATTGCGGCGTTTATTATCTTGTGTGGTTTACGGAAAAATAATAAAAAAAGAAGAAAAAGGCATTGGTGGTAAACATCTTTATTCAGATGTAGAGAGATATACAGTGGAAGTAGTTTATTGAAAGATTCACAAATAGAAAGGAGTTATGGCATGTTTCAAAATTTTTGTCGTGTGTCTGTCGAAGATTTTAAAAATCTAAAAGGACTAAACGAACATTCCGATGAACAAATATCCCGTTCACACCAAAACTAGATAAACAAAATTTGTCTTTGATGTTCCCCCGCCTCCTCGAACATGTGTGAACAAGAAAAAAACAAACGTTTGTTCGCTGTTTTCACCGTCCACACAGAACAAAAACGTGTGTTCTTGTTCGTTTTTTCGATGTGTACAATGTACATACCTTATTAAGATGGGAATAAATTCAGACCTGGTAGAGCTAGTAAAGAAGTAATATCAAGTTAGTCACGTGTTCTTCCTTGTGTTTTTTTCCATGGTTTTCGTGTTTTGTGAAATCTAAGTAACAATGATTAAGAAACCAAAGCATATTTTCCAAAAATTTTTGTTACAACGACATTCGGTTATATTAGAGAACCTCATATTACTAGTGACCACTGTTATGTTTAATTCATTTCTGAGAATCGATGTATTATGTTGCAGAATTATACCGTTGACTCTTACTGCCATAAATAAACTACCTGACTAAACCCTATTGTATACGCCTCAACCTCTTCAAAGCTCAATAAATGGGATCAGGGCCGGCTTGAAAATGTATACCACACCACATGATTTATTTTTATAATTTAAAATAAATAGATAGGTATTTTTAGTTTTAGGTACCTATAATAAATATAAAATAATGATAATTGAAAATAATAGAATTTAAAAGTATAACTATTAGGATAACAAGTACAATAAAAATTAATTAAATTCTCAGAAACTATTGATAATTTATTCAAAATTTAACTCTGTATCGCGATCACTATCTTCATCTAAGCCTAAACTTATAATTAAGGGTTGAACATTTGTAATCATACAATTGTAAGAATTTTCCACCTTAAGTACATGCTGTACACAGTTTTTGCAGCTGTCTGCAGAAATTTTTCTTACTTCGTTTTTAATTAATTCTACTACAGATGCATTTAATGTAGGAGAAATAGTATTTCTCCTAATATTGGGTTTTAATTGGTGCCATATTAGCTCAATAGGATTGAATATACAATAGTACGGAGGAAGACGCAACACTTTCCACGTCCATTTTCTGCTGCAAGTTTGTCACACTCGTATTCCTTATTTATTTTAAAAGCTTTTAATACTTCTAGCAGTTCTCGTTTCCTGTAAGTTTCTTCAAAATATAAATCATTTTCAATCATAAAATTTTGAATTTCTGCTTTTGTATTATTAGAATTGCTAATGCTTTTTGCTTGCCGACTATGATAACTAGCATTGTCCATTACAATGACGCCATTTACAGGTATATTTTTAAGGAGTTTATGTTTAAACCAATCTTCAAAAAGTTGTGCGTCGGTATCTTGATGGTAATCTAAAGAAGAAACTGCTATGTTTTTAGCTGAAAGCAACAGACAATTTGGAACAAACCCGTTCTCTGAACCAGCATGTAATATTGTGATTCTTTTGCCTTTATTTGATGGTGCCTTGGTTTGACATTTTTTGGAAGAATCATCCCAACCTTTTCTTGGAGTGTCATGGGTATCGAACCATGTTTCGCCAAGGTAAATAATTGGACGATTGTCTTCTCTAAATTGTTTAACAGCTGTTAAATAGTCTCCATTCCCGTAAACGTTGAGATTCCATTAATGTTCGTCTTTTATCAATGCTTCGGTATTTAAAACTCATTTTACGCAATATTTTCCTAAGGCTTGAAAGGCTACAAGAGATATTTGTTTCGTCTTTAATCAGCCGCTCTTTGAGGGAAATCAAAGTGGGTACAGTTTGTGCCTCATACATTTGGTAAATCTTTCTTCTTAATAAATCCATGTCATTTTCGTGAATGCTTCTAAATGTGCCAGAATCACTCCGATTTTTTCTAGGATTAACAGGTTTAAGTACTATGTCTCTTACCGAAGATAAAGGAGTTTTTGTCAATGTAGACGTCTCTGCTAAAGCATCCATCGAATTAAAACTGATTGATATACGTTTTTTATTATTAGTTTGGCATCGGTAGATAAATGCTTCCTTTTAAAAATGATACTTGAAGATGCCCCCCTATCAGCACAATTCCAAGGACGCCACATTCTACCGCTAATAAGCCTAACTAAAAATTACTCGCCGGAAAACCACTAAAGATTAAAATTATTAAAAATCACTTTGTATTTATATATGCATCAGGCATAGGTATAAATTGAATTTGTATACCTGGTCCGGCTCTGCTCGAAAAGGTTTTAAAATTTGGGATTTCCTTATTTATCTTATGGTCGCAGGGATAATGAGGCTTTATTGCGTATAATTCTGCAAATACTATACATTCACGGTAAGATTGTTGACATTTTTATTGTATTTTAAACAGTAATAAACTGTTTTCATTGTGTTAATTTTACAAAAGAACGCCAACATGAGGTTTGTTGATCCCTCCCTGAAGTGCCCTTTCAATATAAGCTCCTAATTCTTGTTTTTAATTCAATAATTGTTAACTAAGCGATGCAATGTTTTTAACCGTCCTATACGTATATTTTCAGCTTGGTTGACCTTCTTAACTTGAACTTTACAAGAAATATTGTCAAAGACATTATCCCAGCACGCACCGCCGCGAATGCCAAATTTGAAAAAAAAAAAATAGAAAAAATAAAAGATTACTGATGTATAAAGTTGACAACTTCCAAGGAGGGGGCCAGGGGCCCCGTCATGTCCCTCTCAAGCGACGCCCATGACGTTGGGCCAACGCTTTCTTATAATTCATTCTTACCATATATCTTGCAATTCCAAATTACATACACACGTTTTCTAGGTCATTACACTAATCGAAAATAACTTACCGCGCGACTCTGTCTATGTACACCGACCCACAAATAAAACACAAACTAACCGTATCGGAATCCAGGATCGCAACGCGTCATTTCGTCGTCTCGATGTCTCAATTAACGTCTGGATTAACAACCGCACACTAGCCTGTAATTAAAATCACGCGGAATCCATTTGCCAACTACAATCAGGCTTAGATAAAATATAGAAAATCTTGTCGGCGAAACATCGAGATCAAACTGAATTCAACATGTAATTTCGGAGAGTAAAAATGAAAACGAATTGCCAGGAGTTGCGAGATGCGTACAAGCGACAAAGCAACTGTCTGAGCGTGAGAGGAGAAACAAATTGGTATCGTTTCTCGCTTCCTGTGCGGGGCGGGAGAGTGAGCGAGAGTGAGCTGGAGCGATAGAGGTATCTGTTCCCTGTAGAAGCTGGATAAAGAGCAGGGTCGTACTGTTTTAAGCATTAATATACAGGGTGTCCCATAACTTATGGGCTATAGTGTAACTAGAGATACTAAACATCAAACTAGACCGATTAATTTTTTCGAAATGTTTCTCGTTCTAAAAATACAGGATGTTGGAGTGAATTTGAAAACGGTTCAGTGTATCGGACTGAAAGGTGGCGGTATGGTGCTTTTATGAGTTGGAAACGAGAATTTTTAGAAATTTTTAAGTTTCGCATTAGAGGGCGCGAGTTACAGGCGGACAAGTTTATCTGTAGCTACCACAGGGCCAACACTCCATTCATAAATCTGTTGGAAAGTGAGTTTGTGATTGTTTGAAATGTTATTGAAAATCAGTAATGGGTGGAAGAGTGACAAAACATGTTGGTCTCGCTAATGGCAACAATGTTGAAGTCTGGTTAAATCCAATAACGTTTAAAAGGTTATGGAGCGGCCTTCCTCGTTTCGGAGCGGAGCTAGTCTGGGCAAAAAGCCCAACAAGGGCTTAAGGGCGTATAATTTACTTTGAGATTCTTTACGTTTAACTATATTATCTATTCAAAAAGTGTAGTTTCGAATATTGGATATTTATAAAAAAGATAGAAATATTGATCCAGTTTTTATATACAGTGTATCCAAGGATGGATTTAACTATTTATGCTTAGCATCAATATTTTTGGTGTATTCATTACTGGATGATACTATTCAGATATAAAAATGTATATTTCTAGCCAGATTGTCATATTTATCACTAAGATATCTTGCAAAATCCCAATTAAAAATTTGTAAATTTGACAATTACAACTGGTTTAAGGTTAATCCGCAATTGCTCTTAAAATAAGTTTATTTCTAATAATTTTACTATAAACTGTGAAAAGGATGATTCTTTAAAAAAAGGCACACACAAGCCACTAAGGCATATTGTACACTAAAGTGATTAATTAAATAAGTAAATTAAAATAATATGTACCTAAACAAGTTAGATCAAATAAATAAAAATAAATAAATAAATTATATAAAACCTGTCTTCACCTACTTGTTACACTGCAAACGTTGTTTAAATATAGAAAAATAAAGATGTAAAATATTTTGACGGGACTGTTCCTTTCTTCAGTATTTTATTCCCATGTACATTACCTCCATAATCTTCTTTTGTTAAGTGTTTCTCACAAATAACTGTTGTATCACCTGAAATATAATTATTCCTTCTAAGGGCATGTATCCAAATTTGGCGTAGGCTACGACCCTTTAGTATCCTAACGAAGTGGATAAACATTTGGTACATTCTTAAACAAACCTAATTTTCATAGTGATGCAAACTCAAAATCAAATTTCTAAATATATTTACTAACCTGTGAAATTTTAATTTAACACCATTGCATCTTCTAGTGAAGTATTTTATGGCCGCACAAGACTCAACCATCTTGTAAATGCAAGATTTATATTAAGAAATAAACCAACTCGACTGCTTTTTGCCCGGACTAGCACCACGGACCGGTCCATAACCTTTTAAACGTCAATGGTTATATCAGAAATCATATCAATACAATCATATTAAAACATAACCATACTTACCGAAGAAAAGAGAAATCCTTGCTTAAATGATCCACTCTTTTACAAACTATACATGAATGCACCATCATTGTTTATAATAAAGACGATTTTTCACCAATACTCACAAAAAAAAATGAAAACAACCAAAATATATAAACACTCCCTTAAAAGCAGTTAGCAGCGAGTAGCAACAGTGTATTCTTTACTATAATCCGATCCATTGATAAAGTTTGATCTTTTGCCGGCGAGCGTAGTACTTTTAACTTGATGTTGTCAGAGTGCAGTCGGTTTATTTCAAACTTTTATGTATAATAATAATATTTTTTTCTAAATCTCTCAAGGCCTATTCACAATTTATATTAAAATTATTGGGAAATAAATTTATTTTAAAAGCAATTGCGGATTAACCTTAAACCAGTTGTAATTGTCAAATTAACAAATTTTTAATTGGGATTTTGCAGATCCCTTAGCGATAAATATGACAATCTGGCTATGCTGCAAGCATAACAGCAAGGTGGGGAGTGCACGTTTACATTCCTTACGTCGACTTCAAATGTAAACAATTCTATCTGGAGTTTGTAAGATCTTTGGTAGCTACGAATGGAAAAAATTCTGGGGTTAACAATGTTGTCACATATATTAGATTTTAATTTAACAATCTCTTACCGAGACATCCCTGAAATAACATTTACGCATTTAAATTAAATTGTAAAAGGTATATAAGAAACCAATATTCTGTGATAGTTTGAATATTATTAAAACTTTCCCTTCATACTGTTTTTGATATTTAAATGAAAAATAATATATGTATTCGAATAAATTATTTTTAATCTAAAAACATGGCAACATAATGCGTTGTCAATGGTTACAGGTAGATAGAGCTAATTTTTTTTTATGATCAAACACAAGCTCTATAGCAAAAACCGTTTAGGGCACTCTGGGAGTGGTGCGTGTGCGCAAAAAGCGATTCACGTTGGTTTTGAATCGTTGGTGGTTATATTGGTTGGGAAAAACGACCTCGGGAAGGTCGTTCCATAAGGATGAAGTCCTCCAGATGAAAGAATTCTGAAATAATTAAATTCGAAGAGTACTAAGCTTAACCACATATGGATGGGAGGCAGTTCGTCGTGTATATCTGCTATTCGCCGCTCTGGGCGGAATTAAGAGAGCAAGGTCAGCCGAGCACTTTCCATGAAAATATCTTTAAAAGAGAGTCAAATTCGCAACCTGTCTTCGATATTCTAGGCTGTCGAGGTTCTTCGTCAGCTCGTGGGCTCCAATCAGACGAATGACCCTCGTTTCGATGGAATCCAGTAGCCGAAGAGTATGTTTGGGTGCAGAGCTCCAGACATAAGAACAGTACTCTAGTGATGGTCGAATCTGGGCTTTGTATAGTGTTAAAAGTTGTGTACAACTTTCTCGTTCGGAAGAGTATAGTACACCAAGATTCTGAGAAGCTATCCTGGCGATTGCCACAACGTGGTTATGCCAAGACAAGACATATTTCCTCCCAGATTGACACCCAGCAAATTCGACTTGATTGTGATAATTAATTCTCCTGGTAAAAATCTTCTCAGTCAGACCCGTGAAGTGATTGCAAATGCTTATAGGGTATGTGAGGAAGAATCACAAATCAATATATTTAAATTGTCACTTAAGCGAAATCTAGAAAGGGATATTAATACGACCAAAACTGAAAAATCATCAAGTTGAAAATTTTCCATCTTGTATAAAGTAATTCTTTTAACCCTTGATAAAAAATAATTACCTACCTATAAACATAAAATGCAATAACTGATGAATTTCCTATTTTTATTACATTATATAAAATAATAATAGAACGCCCATGACTAGACCATGTTTTAAACGATATTGCTTCCCCCTTACCGATACGTCGGAGATACAGATCCACTTGTCGTGCTGGTGTACATACACTGGGTTTAATAAATCTATTCATTTTTTTACCTGTTATTAGGTATTTTTAAAACAAGATTTTCAAAGAAAGGCAATTTTTAAACTAAAAAGGTATAATCGGCTCAATCTTAATATCTCGTTTTCGAAATATTTCCATTTAACACACAACAAAATAAAAATAAAATGGAAATATCCCGAAAACGGTAAGAGATTTAAGATAGGTACCTTTTTAGTTTGGAAATAATTTGCCCTTTTTTTTTGGGACAGCCGATGAGAATCTGCACCCAGACACCTTACAGACGCGGCTGCAAGGTAGTATCGGGTTTTTGCAACTTGTGGAGATTATACCAAAAAATCTTCTTTTCTGAGGGAAAACAACCGCCTCGGAAGGAGGCCGCCCGACTAAACTCACCGTATGAGTCAGGCTAGAAACCTTTGACTCCTTTTCACTAGATTGTGTTATTTTTGCATCATGTATGGGTGATTAGATTTAGCTTTTAAGCTATACATTTATGTTAGGTGCCTTTGAATCTTTCCCAATCAAACTTAATTGAATGAGCAAAATTTATGCTTATTCTAAGACGAGGTATTAGTGTTTTTCGGTCAGAATTGTTTAAGGATCAATCACGAATGCGATTGATCCAGTTTTTAGGTAGTGTGTATGTTGTGTTTGGCAATGCGTGTATGTGACATAAAATAATCTTACCGTTGTTGGCTATGTTAGCCTTAGTGTGGTATTTAACGATAGTTTTGTCGAGAAACTCGGAAATTGTTTCAATTTCGAGATATCTGTGTACTATGTCGTTTCTAGTGTATCGTGGAGTGCTTACTATGATTTTAGTACCTTGTTTTGCATCACTTGGACCCGCTTCAGGTCCCACTTGCTCATAGTGCACCATGCTGGTGCTTCATATGTCATCGCTGATCTGATGAAGGTTTTGTATAGGGTGAGCTTTGTCCTTATGTTTAGTTTGCTGCGCTTGTTAAGCAAACTGTAGATTGCGCCGAGTTGCCACAACCTTCTTTAGTATGTTAGCTGTATTCATTGCCATTTGAACCTTCTGTCAGCGTGTAGACCTAGGTATTTGACACTTTGTCTCCAGTCTATTTCCTTGTTTCCAACTGTGATTCTCCCTTTCGGGAAAAATTGCCTGGGTCTTGTCAGGGTTAATTTTGATCTTCCATTTGCTTAGCCATTTTTGTAGAATGGCTATGGTCCTTTTGAGCCGGGACATTATTATCCTAGGGGTCTTTGATGTCGCTGCGATGGCCGTATCATCCGCGTATATGTATTTTTCGTTCAGAGGAAACTGAGGAATGTCTGCTGTATAGATGTTGAAAAGTAGGGGGGGCTATTGCTGAACCTTGTGGAACGCCAGCTCTTATGTTCTTGGATGTAGACAGTTCATCGTCGATACATGTTTGAAATGATCTATCTACTAGATAAGAGGCTATTAGCTTTATCAGATAGTTAGGCATTCCTAGCTTTATCATTTTTAGTATTTTTAGTGCCATACTTTATCAAACGCCTTGCTATTGCCCTTCTTTAAGAATCTGGTTATCAGTTAGAGCACACTCTAATGTGAAACTTTCTACAAATTCTTATTTTTTACTCATAAACATACCATCATACCACCAACTTTGTTTCTCCTTTCATTCCTGCGAAAATTCCACTTAATAAAGTTCGACGTTCTTCAGCAGAAAAACAACGCCGTTTAAGCGTTTCCGGTCATTATTTTCTAGCAACTTTGGCCGAAACCCCCCCACGTCTGGAGCAAAAAAACTTTCCCCGAATACCTGCTTCAAGTTTATAAATTATGTTAAGCAACCCTCGTCCTTCTGACGACTTGACTACGATGTAAGTTTCGGTATAGTAACACAATTTTAGATATAGGGGAGAGACCCCGGGTTAAATTGAATTTCTCAAATTATATTTACCTTAATATGCATAAACTTACCCTTAAACCCCTTTAATATTTGCATAAAAATATGCTTTTCAAAATTAGTTATAAATAAATATTAGTTAACTTATAAATAAGTAGAGAGCTGAAACAATTAAATTTATTCAACAAATTCTAAATTAATCTTAATTCCGCAAATGTATTGATGTCTAATACCACTACGCCATCTACGGCTACGTCATTAGGCGCAACCAAGACGAGAACAATAGTTAACTGTTTTATGACGAGAACGAATCGATCCCCGAGACTGACAAGTTGGCATTCTTCATATTTTCAGTGTTTTTTAGTTTAAATCCTTAAATAAAATGGTTTAAAATATTATCGAGTATCATTTATCGAAATACACAACATTTATCGACCCTACACAATAGTGCTTAAACGTAAAGTCCATTCTTCGGTTCTTAATTGTTGAAAATTGATCAATAACAGCCTCATTAAGTTTGGAATACCCTCTATAATTTTTTTTTCATATACTTCATTTTTAAACTTTCTAATAAAGTCCCTAGATTTACCCTTTGTGGTCTGCGTTAAATTAATTTCGGCTTTAGGTGTTCCCGCATTCTTCACTTCAATTTTTTGCTCCAAACTCAAAGAGCTAAAGTTATTTCTTAAATAGTCCACCGTCAACTATTAATTTTAACTTAATAAATGTATAATATTAAAAGATTAAAATATACACGCTCGAATTTCTAACTAGATGCACGAACAGACAACAGAGCGGTACACACAAAAACTGTGCGCCTTTTCCATGTTAAATCGCCATAGCCCCGCTATTCCCCGCTGCCACCCGCCACCTATTACTGCAGAGAAACTGCACTACTTAATCGAACGTGCGAGCAAGTCTCGTCATAATCGTCATTTATCTCGAGCGAGGCACAGTTGCCGTAACTATACAGTTTTGTTTGACGGGATGATAAAATATTAGGGAGGGTCGGACTCTTTTAGTTTGACGGTACGATAAAATAATAGATACGATAAATAATATTCAATGAATATAAATTAATATTTTTTATTCGTTTTGTTTTGGGGGTGCACGTGCGCATGGGCTCCTGTGGAAGAACCGCCATTGAAATAAAAAAACTTTATTAATATTTTTACGAGTCATGCGCCATCCTGCTTAAAATTATAAACTCACCTCAGCTGATTTACATGAACGTAATTATTTTAAACCGTTTTAGAGATATCGGCTTGTATCACTAAAGTCTAAAAAACACTCATCCGCTCAGTAAAACCGACCTATTTTTGCATTTAAAATAATCGGGCTTAACTTCCCGCATTGGATTCCAGAAAATCGGCTTTCCCATTCAAGTCGATAAGTTTTTATTGTTGTCGATCTTGTATAAATAGCTTTATCGTCACTTAACTTCCCGCTTTAGGCGACCAGCTTTTTATTGAAATAACTTAGAAATTAGGACGTGGCTTTATTGTCGCACGATATACTTTTTTTTCAATTACAAAACTTTATGCCAACTTTATGGCCATGTTGGCACCAGTGGCGGATATACAGGGTGTTATGGAAATGACTTATTATATTTAAATGGGTGACTCCTATCTTCCAATTTATGCACCATAGCTCAAAGTTTTGTATATTCCTTTTAACAGTATTCCTAGATTATTTTCTGCAATTTCTCGTATTTCTGACGGAGTACAACTTTCTTCCTGACTCATTTTTATTAACTTTAATAATATATGAGAACCAAAGTGTTATTTATTTTTAAAATTTTTAGATGTTGAATACATTATTTCCCAGACAATAAGGGCGTATTTTTGTCTACACAGTAGCACTTTAAAATACTAATTCAGATTGAACGGTACTTAGATGTGTTGTGACGCGAAAACTAATGTGATTTTGTGATGTGAGTACTTGGTGTTTTTTATAAATTAAGCTGGTCCGAAGTCCGAAAAGGTAAAGAAAATTGATTTTTTTTTCTAAAGGGTAATTGGGCATTTATAAACTTTTAAGTTGTCCAGATTTGACGAATGTCGTTCGAATTGAACAAATGAGAACATACCTGACCATTTATAAACTCCGCGTCGGTTCGTTCGAGTCAGCTCAAGTTTATAAATCAGAGATTGTTTCCCAGCGAACTGAACGTAAAAGTTTATAATTATGTACCCTGAAAAATAAACAACTTGAAATCTGTCAAACGGTTATTGACTTTCTAAAGAGTTTACCCTGAAGATATGACAACACTGTTCAAGATTCACTGTCATATGTTGCTGTGTTTACCTTCCCAACAGGGGCACCACGTGGTAATTTTTGGTTTGACATAAAGCCATGTACAGGGCATATTAAATTAAAGCACCAATTTTGCATATTTTTCTTCAATTTGTTTTCATCTCACGAATTGCCGGTTTAAATATAATACGTCATTTCCATAACAGCCTGTATTTGTTTTTACATTATTTTTGACATAAAAGCCGTATTAGACTCGGTAATTTTTGTCTCTTGCGCCAGCAATCGCAATTATAATTGCAAGGATTCATTCGCACTAAACCGCTTGCGATCAGCTGGCCCAATACTGCTCGCAATGCCGACGCAATGCGAGAATGGAATCTGTATTACAGTCGGCAATTCTAGTCTTCTGGCAATTAAAATTGCACAGATTCTCGATCAGCTTCTTGCATGGCCAGAAATGGGGCACGCGCCATTTTAATTGCCATTGCCGCTGCAAGTCTCGATAGAGATGAATTATTCTGTTATTTTTAATTGTCTATTAGTTGGTCGAAGCTGCTTTGAACAGCTAATGGCTATTTAAACTAACTGGTACTTAAATTAGCAGTTCACATTCCTTATTAAGCATATGTATTGCTAATTCGTCGCGACTTTTTTGAGCTGCTATGTGTAAGTAGCAATAGCTGCTTTAACTGGTAATCACAATGCACAGGTTTGCCCATCTCTAATTCTGGAGGGTATTTTAGGGATTTCGACAGTACCAACTGCTGTTCGGACTGTTGGCAATGCGCCAGCTGATCGAGAACGGTTTACTGCGCATGAACACGTGCAATTATAATTGCCATTGCAGGCGCAAGAGAAGAATTGCCGACTCTTATACGGCTGTAACTCTTTTTTGTGTGATTTCTTCAACCTCCGCAATTTTTTTGATATTCCCTCTGTGTTTATTTTCTGTCAGAGGTACAATAAAACAATTTTCCCGTGCAACTATGAAGTTCCCCTGTCAAATATTAGGGGGGGGGAGACACTTAATTGATACAAATAACAATAAACAGTTTAATGCCGTCACAATTAAGGCTCTAATCCGAAATCGGGAGGCCATAAATAAGGGCAACAAATTTCACCATGTCATGGACAGAAAGTTTCCTTGGTTAAATTAATTTTATTTGTATTATCTCAGTTTGGCCATGAATTAGCTCGTTTACGTTTAATAAGGGGCTAAATTGGCACAAAGCGGAGGAAGTTTAGGGTGTTTGTGTATAGTTGAGAACAGGGCGGTATTTGAAATTTACACTTTTTATCAAAATTTCGGTTTTAGTGCCTTCTTGTAATAACATATTACATAACGAGTGTTGATAGTGGTCGATTTCAAACGAGGAGATATTTAAAGTGAAACCTCTCTGAGGCGGACACCTACGGGATCGTCTAAATGTGTCCGCTTAATAGACGTGTCCCCCCATGGGAAATTTGTTATTAGGTAATATGTAAATGCTAAATTATTACTATGTATATGAATGTACAAATAAACATAACATAACAAAAATACACTAGTTTTAGTTAGGATGTAGTACTAAAAAAATCTAATAACGTAGTTTGACGTGTTTGCGTTTTATACTTGCAATCTAGAAAATGTAATTCCAAGTCTGATAACAATTCCATTGCTGTAGAGTCACCTCTATTCTTTGCATACTCTTGTAATTCCTTTACCATACTAATGGCTTGTTGATAATTGGTGACATTTGTTTGATTACTGCATTCAACTTCTTCATCAGAGTTATCAGATAGTGATGTGGTTTCGGTTTGGACTACATAATCGGTAGGAATGGGGTCACCATCATCTTCTAATAGCACATTGCTATCAATATTAATGAACTCCGGAACCCAGATTCGACCATCACTAGAGTACTTCTCTCATGTCTGGAGCTCTGCGCCCAAACATACTCTTCGGCTACTGGATTCCTTCGAAAGGAGGGCCATTCGTCTGATTGGAGACCACGAGCTGACGAAGAACCTCGACAGCCTAGAACATCGAAGACATATTGACTCTCTTTTACAGATATTTTCATGGAAGGTGCTCAGCTGACCTTGCCCTCTTAATTCCCCCAGAGCGGCGAAAATCAGAAATACACGGCGAACCACTGCCGCCATCCATATGTGGTTAAGCCTAGTACTCCTCGAACTTCATTATTTAAGAATTCTTTCATCTGGAGGACTTCATCCTTATGGAACGATCTTCCCGAGATCGTTTTTCCCAACGAGTATAACCTCCAACGATTCAAAACCAACGTGAATCGATTTTTGCGCACACGCACCACTCCCAGAGTGCCCTAAAGGATTTTTCCTATAGTGCTTGTATTTGATCATAAAAAAAAAGTATGTTCAAATATTATTATACGATATTTTGCTCATCGATTACCTTAGAAAGGAAGATCTATCAATAGCGAATATTATAATAATATGACGTTCGTTATTGGTGCGTTTAGAAGAGGAAATCTTCAAACGCAAAAGCAAAAGTGCTCTTTCACCAAGACAATGCGCCATGTCACTAATCGATCGCAACAATGGCACTGTATTCTCCAGATCTAGCTTTCAGCGACTACTATCTGTTGATGATACTTCAGGGGAAGATAGTTGGTTCCAATGAAAACGTGATTGCCGAAACTAATGCCTATTTTAAGTGCAAAGGTAAATCGTTGTGTTCGAAATGTTAGCTAAGCGTTGGAACGGAGATTGTTGATGACTAAAGTCGAACATTGCCTAAAAGTTGTTTCATTAGTCGTTTTACCATTCTTTTGACACTATATAATGAGTTCTGAACTCAAGCATACTCTTGAACTATTGGATTCCATCGAAAGGAGAGCAACTCGTCTGATCGGAGACCACGAACTGACAAAGAACTTCGACAGCATAGAACACAGACGGTTTTGACTCTCTTTTACAGATATTTCCAACGGTAATCACTTTATTGGCACACACATTACTGCCAAAGTGCCTTAAAGGATTTTTTCCCATAGTGCTGGTCACAGATCTCCATGCAATTGAATGTTATGATTATTTAGTACATATTTAATGTCAATTGGTTTTATATAGATAGAAATTATGAAGTTTATCTGTTATGTCTCTCATTTTACGTTTGTTTTAATTTAAATTTGGTTGTTTAATCTCAGTTTGCTCATAAATTAGCTTGTTAAATTTAATACGAAGTTAATTGGAAGCGACAGGAAAGCTTCAATTGTACGTCTAGATTTAGATACAGGGAGGCATTTACGAAACGTTCATTATTGCGTAAGAAAATACGTTTTTGCATTACGATGGAGGAAAGTGTATCATTTCCTCACACGAATGACTTCAAAATCTAAAATAGAAAATGGCACATTACTGCATATTATGATTTTTCTATTATCGGTCACTGCGATTTTTAGAAACCAACCTAATTATCTCAAAACCACATATCGAACAATATAGAAAGATTTAACAAAAGTCCGGGTATCGACGTGGACGGGAAAAGGGATCTCGCAGCACTATCCAGTGCACTGATAGAACCTCGAAAGGAATATAAAACTAGTGGCGACATCTCGCGATGTATTTTCCTAACCCAAAGCATCATCTTATCGAAGACCAGACCAAAGACAAAAGTTACAATCGTACTTGAATATTTATTTATTGCCATTAAATATTTTTCAGCAGTTAATTCAGTTGTTGTTTCCATCATTTTGATGTGTCAATCTTAAATGGTTTTTATAAGTTTTTGTGCTGTTGAATTTAATCCTAAAAACAGTTCTTTTTAGAGCCATTGGATCGTACTTTGGTGTGTGTTCGGTAAGTATTTATCTATCTCATGCGAGAAAATAGATTGTTTGTTGCCTTATAATAATTTTCATTGAGGGCGAAGTACGGTCCTGTTCGCCGGTTAAGGTAAATAGTCTATCATTCGGCATTGCGCATGACATCTGACGATCAGCTATGTTTACATGCGCTTTGGTTCCTTTGTTTTTAGAGTTTGGCAATCCATAGATATAGGATTGTGCAAAATTGACGTCTCTTTCTTTTTAAAGCCATCTTCTTCTAACTTATTTGAAACTGTCGAACTGTGCATGATTGTAAATAAAAGGTGTTTTATGAATGGATTGATGTGTTTTCACTTTTATATTACAGTGAAACCTCTCATAACGGACACCTCTGATAAGCGGACATCTCTATTAAGCGGAAATTTTTTCATAGTCCGGAACTAGGTATATATTCCATGAAAATCAACCTCTTGTTCGGACTCTCCTTTGGGCGGACGCGGACAGGCTATTTTCATATAAAGAGTGCGAAAATCGTCCTTTAAACGCACAAAAATTTTTAAAAGTATTTGGGAGACGAATAAGTACTGTGCAACAACTCTCTGAAGATAGACCAGCAACCAATCGCGTATGCGTGGCAGTGCGAAAGGACTTCGCCGAATGAAAGTATGTGTGATTCCCCGACAGCAGACCACCGTTTTTTTGTGAGTTGTAAGGTTAAAATCGTTAACAATTGCGTTTTGAGTCTGAAAGAGAATATTGATGTTGCAACAATTTGATAACAATGATTTGGGCGAGTTCATTGACATTGATAGCGTAGTGACCCCATTCCTATCGTTTATGTAACCTAAACTGAAACCACATCAATATCTGACGATTCTGATGAAGAAGTTGAATGCAGTAATTAATCAAACAAATGTCACCAATTATCAACAAGCCCTTAGTATGGTAAAGGAATTATACGAGTATGCAAAGAATAGAGGTGACTCTACAGCAATGGAATTGTTATCAGACTTGGAATTTCATTTTCTAGATTGCAAGTATAAAACGCACACACGTCAAACTACGTTATTAGATTTTTTTAGTACTACATCCTAACTAAAACTAGTGTATTTTTGTTATGTTATGTTTATTTGTACATACATATATGTACATATGTACATATGTACTTTTGCATTTACATATTATCTAATAACAAATTTCCCCATGAGCGGACACCTCTGTTAGGCGGACTTATTTAGACGGTCCCGTTGGTGTTCGCCTAAGAGAGGTTTCACTCTATATGTGTATGTGCAAATGCCGTCTACGCCACTAAATCTACTCACCAAGGCAAAGTCTTGTGACATGGTCAGAAACAATCTGTAAAAAGAAAGAGAAATTATTAATTTTGGAAGGAATTATACAAGATGTATCGATGTGTTACAATCGGCAATTCTATTGCAGTTGCGGTTTTAACGGAGATGACTGCCAATCCAGCAAAGAAAAGCACATTGAAACTATCAGAATACGACGCTTAAACTCCGCAAAACACTTCTAAAAAGAAAACTGAATAAGAATATAAATAAACAATTAAACACACGAGACGTTTAGTAACTTTTATTTTTGATTGGTAATACAAATATCGCTATGTTTTCCACTAGACATGCAGCGGAAACTGCAACAAAAATCGACCAGATCCTTTTTTTGGCAAGTCTTGCAAGTTACAAGAATATCTGAAAAATAAATCAGGTGGCTCCTTAATGCGCAAGGTTTCCTTCAAGTTAATTAAAATTGCAGAAATACTTGCCGACTGTATGCGGCCTTAACATGAATAAAAAGTTGCAAAAGACCACATCCGGTTGATATTTTAAATTAAAAAAAAATAAAATGGAACAAAAATTTGCCAAATCTCGATTAAAATTAATGAATCGTAATTTATTTGTTTGGGATCACAATTATTAAACCAGAACGATCAATTTTACAATATTTTCAATTAATTGCTTTTTATTGTGATAGGTTAATGTAGTTTATTTGAAATACAATATTTTGAAATAATTTTATTTACTGTGTGGGAGAAGCACCATGTGTCATAATAATGTTAAATTGCGATTTATTTTGTAACATATCCATAATCAATGTTATTTCGCTTTTTTTATGATAAAACACCAGTACTACAGCAAAAATGCTTTGAGGTACTCCGGGAGTAGTGCGTGTGTGAATAAAGCGATTCAAGTTGGTTTTGAATCGTTGGCGAACAAGACCCCAGGAAGTTCGTTCCACAAAGATGACGTCCTTCAGATGAAAGAATTATTTAGCAATGAAGTTCGACGAGTACTACTGAACCACATATGGATGGGCGGCAGTGGTTTGTCGTGTATTTCTGCTATTCGTTGCTCTAGGTGGAAATGAGCGGGCAATATCAGTCGAACATTTGCCGTGGAGATAATGGTGAAAGAGAGTCAAATCACACAGGAAACCTACAGGTCGACAAGTTTATCTGTAGCTACGAAAGGAATGCAATCAAAACAATTTCTTGGGTTAAGAATGTCGTCACATACAGTGAGTCCCAGAAGAAATGTCTAAATTCATTTAAAATTCAGCGGTAAGTTTTTTCAAAAAACGCTCGTACCCGTCGATTTTGATTTTTTAATTTTTTTTTTGTGGTAATTTCATGTATACAGGGTAGCTCAAAAATAAGTTACGACCATCAACTTAATTTTTTCAAATGAAAACATATATTTTTTATTTCATTTTTGAATTTTGCATTGAATTCTAAGCATGTTTCATGTACCATGTCCTATACATAAACTCAACAGTTATTGAAAAAATTAGGATTGAACATATCATTTAGGAAATCCAACGATCTATCAAATCTTCTGGCAATATGGCATTTTGGGCTCCATAATAAGTAAGAGTGTACTGTCTCACTGTCACCGTTTATTTCCATAGAAACTGTATGACAATTTTATTTCAAATAAGTATAATTATTGTCAAGCGTAGTTTTAAAGTTGCGGTTTTCACAATAATGGTGAAGTTAACGGAACGGGAAAAAATTGAAATTCTATGCATGGTTGGGTTTGATAATAAAACACGTACTCAAATAGAAACAGCCCAATTATTTAATGAAATCCATCCTGATCGTCCTCCCATATGTCAAAAGATGGTGAGTAGAATAGAGGCTAAGTTTAGAGAATTCGGTCATGTTAGAGATTTGCCTAAATCTGGTCGTCCTACTCGAGATGAAAATGAACAACTTGACGTTTTGCTTTCCTTGGAAGAAAATCCATGTACTCCCCTGTCGCACATTGGGGCCGATTTACACATGCCGAAATCTGTTGTTCACCGAGTAGTTCAAAAGCACAAATATCACCCATACAAAGTTATTCCAGTGCATGAGTTATTTGAAGATGATTTCGATAGGCGAAGTGAGTTTTGCGGACGCATGCAAAATATGTGCAATCTAGATAATAATTTAATAAAAAATATTATTTTTTCGGATGAAGCTACGTTCTATTTGAATGGTAATGTGAACAGACAAAATTGTCGATATTGGGCAACAGAAAATCCGCATTGGATGATAGAGGTTCACAGCCAGTACCCTAAGAAAATAAATGTTTGGTGTGGAATCGTACGCGAAAGAGTAATTGGTCCATTTTTCTTTGAACAGTCTTTAACTGGACAAGTATATCTCGAATTTCTCCAACTAGAATTAATTCCAGCATTAGTGGCTTTATTTCCGAATCCATTGGATCCAGACTCCCCTGACGAAGAACTGATATTCCAACAAGATGGTGCACCTCCGCACTATGCGGCCACTGATTGAAAGGAGAGGACCTATCGAATGGCCTGCTAGGTCGCCAGACCTAACTCTTTTTTTTGTGGGGTTACCTTAAATCAAAAGTATTTGTTAACAGGCCAAACAATATGCAGGAGTTGAAAGAAAGGATCCGAAGAGAAGTGCGTGTCATAACTCCGGAAATGGTTGGAAACGTGCAAAGAGAGTTTATTGATCGTCTTGGATATTGTCAAGCCGTAAATGGCGCACATTTTCAACATTTGATTTGATTTTGTTGTGTTTTTTTTTTAATAAACAGGTCTTACTTATAGATATGTTCAATCCTAATTTTTTCAATAACTGTTGAGTTTATGTATAGGACATGGTACATGAAACATGCTTAGAATTCAATGCAAAATTCAAAAATGAAATAAAAAACATATGTTTTCATTTGAAAAAATGAAGTTTATAGTCGTAACTTATTTTTGAGCTACCCTGTATACATGAAATTACCACAAAAAAAAAATTTAAAAATCAAAATCGACGGGTACGAGCGTTTTTTGAAAAAACTTGCCGCTGAATTTTAAATGAATTTAGACATTTCTTCTGGGACTCACTGTACCTATATTAAATTTTAATTTAATAATTTTTTGCCGAGAAAAAGCTAAAATTACATTTTCGCATTTTAAATAAATTATAATAAGTAAGTATAAGGAACCAATATTATATTAGAGTTTCAATATTATTAAAGCTTTCTTTTCATATTATTTATTTTCATATTTAAATGCAAAATAATATATTTTTTTGATTAAATTACTTTTAATCTATGAATATCGCAACCTAGTGCGTTGTCAATGGTTACATGTAGCTAGAGCTAACTTGATAGGTTATATCCCTGACAGTTGATAGCGCATGCGTCTTGTGAGACACGCAATGGGCCCTCGGGCTTGTTCGGCCATGTCCGATATTTGATGGATGTACCCATCCAGTTGCGTAGTGATAGAAAGTATAATTAAATGGTTTGCCGTTATTAAAAGTCGAGCTGCGAAATGATTTGGTCAGCAATGTTTTTACAATTGGTCGGTAGAAGAAAACATGTCTAGAGCAGTTTACTTCAGAGTTCCCGGGCACTGTCAATTTATGTAACTTTCTTGTGTTTTCTTTTGCCGAATACAGAAGGAAATCGGCTACAAAAGATGTAGCGGGGACGGGTTTTCACTTGTTTTCCCAGGGCACTATCACGGTTCAAAAATGACGGTGACCGTCCTGGGAATATCATGTGTAACAATTTTTTCAAAAGATTTTAGTAAATTTTACAAACGATTTGCTATAATTTAATGGCCGTTCTTAATAAAAGTTATTCCAATCACATATAGAGCCATAAATTACGGTTAATTTAACTATTTTCATAATAAATTTAGCTATATTTTTCTATAATAATAACTTAATAACTTATACAACTTGTCCAAGATAAGGAGGGCCAGTACAGGCATCTCGGAAACCGTAAGAGATACGAAGTCGGTTAAATGGAGGTAAAGTTGCGCATTTACGTGCCTAATAATATGTTGTTTAGAAAGTTTTAAAATTCCGAGTAGTTCCGAAGATATCGGGAAAAAATCGAAATTCTAAAAAAACGTTTCATTGTTTTAAAGTTTTTTTTGATTCGAACCACTTTTTCTGCTCTATCTAACAGCGTTAATTGTTTTGTAATCCGACGAATCGTCTTCCAAGGGCCATTGTCAACTTTCTTTTTTTAAATACGGTCCTGTTTTTCTGGTATTGGAATTTGAGAGCTTTTTTTCTTCCGAATGCAACAATGTATGCCACATTGTGGTTTAATGACGTTTCGAGGGTTTTTTGAACAACATCAGGAAATTTTGGTATACGGTCCTGTATTTCTCCTAATTTTATAAATAATATATCATAAGTAAGCTCTAAATTTTTACTTATGTTGGACTAGATCAATAAATAACAAATAATTTAAAAATAAACCACAATAAGTGAACAAAATACAGAAACATTATTTCAAACTTCTGTTGATTGGGGATTTAAAGAAAAGTAGGCGCTTGAAACAAAAAATTAAGATGGTGACGCATGATTTGTTTCACTTGACATTCTCATTGTGATCGTTTGAGAGCGTTTTAAGAGGTTTTCTATTTTCTAGAAAATATGGAACATAAATTTACAAATTCTGAAAAGTTTGATATTCTATCGCATGTTTTATTTTATCTCAAAAAAAACTGTTATGTGGTAGTTAACAGATGTTATTTGTGCTTAGAGAATAACGGAAATCATTTTGAACACCTGATTATGTAGTTCCTTACTTTTTTCGTTGTTAGTTTTATTACTGTTAGTTTTGTTCACTTATTTGTGGTTTATTATTAAATTATTTGTTATTTATTGAACTAGTCCAACATAAGTAAAAAATTTAGAGCTTACTTATGAGATATTATTTATAAAATTAGGAAAAATACAGGACCGTATCCCAAAATTTCCTGATGTTGTTCAAAAAACCCTCGAAACGATATTAAACCACAATGTGTCATACATCGTTGCATTCGGAAGTAAAAAAGCTATCAAATTCCAATATCCGAAAAACAGGACCGTATTTAAAAAAGGAAAGTTGATAATGGCCCTTCGAGGACGACTCGTCAGATTACAAAACAATTAACGCTGTTAGATAGAGCGGAAAATGTGGCAATGCAAAAGTGCAATTTACTTTAGAATTCGATTTCAAAAAAACCCAGGAAAACGATTTTTCAGAATTTCGTTTACTTTCGTTTTTTTCCGGATATCTCCGGAAATACACGGAATTTTAGAACTTTCTGAACGGCATTTTATTAGGCACGTAAATGAGCAACTTTCCCTCCATTTAACCAACTTCGTATCTCTTACGGTTTTCGAGATCCCTGTACTGGCCCTCCTTATCTTGGACACTTATAAATTAAAATTAATTTATTCTAAAAAATTCCTGACATAATTAGCTGAAATTATTGGCTACCTGGTTGTTTTTCATATTTTCCAAATACTTAAAATAAATTCAAAATTAAAAGGCCACTCACATTTTTGTACACCTCTTCAGACCGCTCTACATCAAACAAATAATTACGAAAACTTTAACAAAAACATTTCGGCGGTTTTGTGTATATATGAAACGAAAGGGTTCAGTTGAAGGGGTGTGGTCCACTCTGTGACGTAGAAAGGGCGCAATCCATACGCAATCTTTAGGGTTTGTATTTTAGGGTCATTCCGTGTTAATATGATATAGCTACAGAAATATTGAGAAATATTTGTATTTTTGAAAAAATTAGAATTGTTAATAAATCACTCCCAATTAACATTTTTTTATGATCAATCTGTAATACTACAGCGTGTGTGAAAATATTGGTACCATATGAAAAACCATTAATTTATCTATAATTTTAGGGAAAGTACTATTCTTCTTAAAAAGTTTTGATTAACTTAAAACTCCAAAAAATCACAAATATAACGTACAGTGTGGCCAATAAATAAGAAAATGTGCTCAAATACTAAAAGTAAAGTAACACAAGGCACACACAAACTTATCAGGAAAAGTTGTTAAGAATCAATTTAATGTCAAAATTTAAAATAGCAGCCACCTACGAAAATAGAATATTTATTCTTGCGAAAACATTTTATTATAAAGAATTATTTACAACTATGCATGTAATATTGACATTTCGTCCATCTTTGAAAGGTGGAAAGTTGACGTTTTTTTACTTTTACTTTCCACCCGGGTGGAAAGTAAATTATTTTTTTGTAATTTTTTTTAAAATCGATATCTGAAAATAATATACGAACACACCTTTTTAAAAATGCTAATAGCTTTGCGTGTTTAGATATGTCTACTTTTGTAATGATTACTGTGACCAAATCGTTGATATCTTCCTTATCTTGGCATTTTCACTGAAATAAGCTAGTAGCGCCGACTCAGAACCAGGAATTTGAACTTTGTTTCCCGTACACCATTCTTTGAAACAGTTATATGCCTTGTCATATCTCGGGCGGCCTTTAGTTGCCAGAAGATCTTCTTCTACTATTTTTGCTGCTTCTCGAATTTCTGGTGGAGTAGCAGCAAAATCAAATTCCTAATCTGATAGCATTTTTCTGTTGTTAAAATAATATATTCAAAAAATGATATTTGCCATCTTGATATGTATTATTACCTATGTTATTTTACCACCTACGGTTATTGGAAATTTCTGTCTAATTTTTCAATGCAAAAGTCAAAATGACATTGATCTTTTATTAATAATTTTAATTCAAAATAATAAGAAGTGGATGTTAGATGTGGTTGTAAATACCTCGTACAAACCTCGATGAAAAGTTTCATTACTGTCTCTAGATTTAGTTAACTACCGACTCTCTCGACAGGAATGAAACAGTTTCCACCTCGGTACGTAATTTACTATTTCTTGCGGAAACAATATTTTAAAAAGAAAAGAAAAGGTTTTTCTATTATTGGGCTTCAATTGAGCTACCATCATTTTCAATGCATTTAACGAGGGTTTTCTCTAAACCTCGGAACAGCATTTTCAATTTCAAATCCTTATACTTCGTTACCAGGCCACCTGTAATTACGTTTTTTAATTCATTTGTAGTTATTGCCCACAATATGCACACATTTAACTTTGTCTTAGTTAATAAGTCGCATCGTTAAGCAATTAAGTTATAAGAAGAATAGGTGACTTGATGTGTACTTTTAAAACTACCTTCCTTACTTTACCTTTAGAAATAATGATGATTTCCAAATTTACAGCAAGAAAAATAGATGGAAATATTTTTCTTTGTAAATGGCTGTTATTTTATATTTTGACGTTAAATTTGAATATTTCCTAATAATTTTCTTGGACCGTGTAAACTAGTGTCACTTTACTCCTAGCTAGCATCACATTTTCTTATTATTTCACTACCCTGTATATTATATTTATGATTTTTTCGGAAATTAAGAGTTTTTAAGGTTTTTTTTTTCATATGGTGCCAATACTTCCACTCACGCGGTATAAGAAAATTCCATAAAGCCGGATCCCGAGTAAATGAGCGACCAAGATCGTGTTTATGTGAATCCGCACGTGTTGTAGACGGATTTCAAAGCATTGGACTGTACCACTTGAGTATTCATATAACATGATCCTGATATCGCTCGCTCAAAGGAAGTTCCGGGTTTATTAGAAAATAATATCTAAAATGGACATCAGAAAAGGAGACATACGAATCACAGATTTTCCATGAATAGCCCTCATAACGAGGATACTAAATTCTCTTGAAAATCAATGAGTTAACTCTGACTGGACAACTTTTAGTCTGGCTTAGAACAGGGTTTTTCCGCCCGTGCAGTGGTTGGTTTTGAACTTGAACTGCTTTCATTGAAGATGCATTATCAAGCACTATAACGGATCCTGATGGTACATAACGGGTGTGGAAAGTGGTAGATTTAAACGAAGAGGTATTTAGTATGAGGCGCCAGCCGAGTGTGGAAATTCGCCGATTTTAAGAAAGTCACTTTCACACAAGAAATGTACACAATCTTTCCTACGACCACAAATACAGTTCCAATTATTTGAACATTTTAGCTTAATGGTTGTTGTTCTTCAAGGGTCCATATTGTCTCCAACTCTCTTCTTACTGTACATTAACGACCGTCTAGTAAAAACTAAAAATCCGATATTTAGTTTTGCTGGCGATAGCACACTTATCTCATCTTTCTCTTTGAATGCGCAAACATCGGCTACCGACGCACATCTTCGCAGACAGCATGAAGTATCACGCCTCAACAAAGACCTGGAAGAAATTTTGGCTTGGGGTGACAGTAACCAAGTCGAATTTAACGCTAAAAAACCAAGGCAGCAGTTTTCTCTAAAGAGGTTAACATTACAGAACCGGAAATAGTCATGGCCGGACACGCAATCCCACTGGCTTCATCTATTAATTTGCTGGGCGTCAATCTGGGAGGAAATAGGTCTTGGCATGACCACGTTGTGGTAATCACCAAGATAGCTTCTCAGAAGCTTGGGGTACTCTTCCGAACCAGAAAGTTGACACTATACAAAGCCCAGATTCGACCATCACTAGAATACTGCTCTCATGTCTGGAGCTCTGCACCCAAACATACTCTTCGGCTACTGGATTCCATCGAAAGGAGGGCTATTTTTCCGATCGGAGACCACGAGCTGACGAAGAACCTGGACAGCCTAGAACATCGAAGACAGGTTGGGGATTTGACTCTATTTTACAGATATTTTCATGGAAGGTGCTCGGCTGACCTTGCCCTATTAATTCCGCCCAGAGCGACAAATAGCAGAAATACACGACGAACCACTGCCGCCCATTCATATGTGGTTAAGCTTAGTACTCCTCGAACTTCATTATTTAAGAATTCTTTCATCTGGAAGAATACATCCTTGTGGAACGACCTTCCAGAGGTCGTTTTTCCCAACGAATATAACCTCCAACGATTCAAAACCAACGTGAATCGCTTTGCGCACACGCACCACTCCCAGAGTGCCCTAAAGGATTTTTCCTATAGTGCTTGTGTTTGATCATAAAAAAAAAAAAAAAAAACAGCTATTCTCCTATTTGCTTACGCTAGTTACTATGTATTGTGTGGATACATTTTTATAGTTTCTGATTTGTTAATTAAATTATTACATTTCAGGCGTTGTGTCACCTCTTCAACGTAGTGGATTGTTTAATCCTAAGAAATTTTTGCCTTCTTAAAAACTTTTATTTTGGTATTAATTAATGCAAACAAAATGGTTGTATTATTTCTGCTGGTCTGCGGTCAGTTCTTCGTTCTTTTTTTTTCCGCTAAGGGCGCCACCAGCGCCGTTCATGTAAAAACTATCTTAGACTATTAAAGTTCAAGGAGCCGAACCGTTAATTTTTTAACTTTAAATATAATATAATATTTTGTATAAACAAATAGAAGAAATGATTATAACTAGGTAAGTAAATTATTACCTGTGAAAGTGATTTTTTCCACCTCGTTTGAAAACTACCACTTTCAATACTAGTTATGTAATATAATACAGGGTGTTATGGAAATGACGTATTATATTTAAATCGGCAATTCCTGAGATGAAAACAAATTGAAGAAAGTTTATAAATGCCACTTAACCTTTAGAAAAAAAATGCCATTTCATTTAGATTTTCGGACTTGTTTAAAACCAACTTAATTTATAAAAAAACACCAAGTACCTAGGTAACTCGAACAAAAACAAACCGGCACAATAATCTCACAAAATCGCATCTCATGAACACATCTAAGTACCATTCAATCTGAATTAGTATTTTAAAGTGATACTGTGTAGACAAAATACGCCCTTATTGTCTGAGTGGTCTGGGAATAATGTATTTAACATCTAAACATTTTAAAAATAAATAACACGTTGGTTCCGTCGATCGATATTGAACTGCTGGACTGGGGCAATGCCGTCGCGAAAAGAACAAATAATTTAATAATTTAAGCTCGGGTTTAAGTATTAACATACAATTCAACACACAAATCTGCTTGAAAAAACAGTAGGAAACCGGCCGACTTCTTTAAACAGCTGATCTTTGACAATCGAGAGGGTTGCCTATTACTGCAGCGGCTGGGGTTAATATTTAAAAATACAGCGTTGCCACTTTCGATGTTTTATAAGGTTATATTCATAAATTGCAGAATTTCTTTCTGTAATACTTTTCTGTATAATCGGTCTCGGAAATGACAACCGCGCTAGTTGGACGAGACTATTTATTTTCAAGGGGTTGTCCTGTCTATCAACATAATTATTTCATCATTCTTCTTCAGTGAAGGATTGATAAGTTTGATTATCCCATTAGAAATTAGCGTTTTTATTATTTCTGAATTTCTATTGCGAAATAATTTGTATCCTATAGTGCTGTTGTTTTATGTGTACGGTAGGTTATTGTGAAGTGTAATTATGCGTTAGTATTTATTGCTTTTGTGTAATCTAATAATAAGTGGATATCTTCAAAAAAACTAATTTGAAACTCGTGGGTGTCTGTGTGTTTCTTTAAATGATTTAGTGCAAATGTTCCGAGAGATTGGAAATAAGAGGCCGAATGGGGTTTAGTGGGGATAACCTTATTATGCAGTTCAACATTATCATCAGGGTACGCGATGAGCATAAAGCTTTTCCCATAGAAAAAAAACAAAACCTGAAGATGTCTGTGCCCTGGATTACTTTCTAGTGTACTGGCATCTGGATTCACTTCTATTTGGATACTAGGTAAACTAAATATTATTTTTTATAAAAATCTAAAGTTTTACATTTTTTACACAGTTGGCAACATTGGGCCTGAACATCTGTTGATTACACAGCTTGGCAATATAATATGACCATATATGAATGTGCCGAGGAGTATCCGGGGGGTTTAGGGGTGAATTACCCAACTTTTTAAAGGTTCGATTTAAAAAAAAAATACGTAGCGCTTCTCTAGGACTCTCCAGGAGTCATTTCCATAACACCCTGTATATTAAAGTTCCTATCATTGTTAGAGAGATAACTTTAACCTTTGTTGACTGCTAAAATACTGACCCCCATGACCCCCCTGGATCTGCAGTTGACTGGCCCTCTACAACTAAATTTGTTAGTGACCTAACGTGGAGTTCCTATGTTTAAGTAGGCAATCCTGTCTTCTTTATTATTTACTTACATTTTATTGGCTGTCTGGTGATATATTAGATCGGATTCAGGTCGTAATACAATAAACAAGCCTTTGCACCAATACAATGGGAAAAGCAATTTCCGGTGGGATGGGTCAAATCCAATAACTGCATTTTCTCGGCCTGAAAGAGTTTCCCACACTTTTTCGTAGAAATAGAGGATATAATACAAACATTTGCCGTAAGCTTCTTATAAGTTCATGTTACGTATCTGGTAAACCAGTCGGAATAGAAATCAGGCTATAAAATATTTGCTATATTATAATGTTCGTATTCTGTTGGGTTTAAATAATCCGTCAAAAAAATTTGAAGCTAATAATTTTTCAGAAAATTTTATTATTCCGACGAATATTTTTACCGGAATATTGATGCTGGCAAATACACAAAGTAAAGGCTTTGAAAAAACAATTTTGAATGTAAACATTTATCGATATAACTTTATTATGACAGTTCTAATTTAACGAACAGTTCTTTTTATGTTTTATTATTACTATTCCGGCGTGAATTTTCTAACGGAAGCAAAAACCAACAAATAATTGTGAATTCTTTCCATTATCTGTCAAATCTACTGTTTCGACCTATCAAATTGCTTAATTTATACCGTTCATATGTTATTATACTGATAAAATTTGTGTTGTGTTTCTTATAAGTAATAAAACAGTTTCATTGGCCAACAACATTTTTAAAATGCGTTCTAAGTAGACACTAGAGAGTACTAGAGAATTTTTCTATTTGAATTTCATAATGGCTACATTATGAAATGCAAAAAAATTGAATAACCTGCCACTTTATGAAACTGAAATTTTATTTTTTTTATGTTGGCAGCAAGTAGGGTTCGAATTTTAGGCTTACTTCGATTTCGTTGAAATTAGTTTTCTAGGCATTATGTATTCGACAAAATTTTTTATAGAAAACTTTAAAATACTAACCTTTAACCTTGCAAATAGGTCATTTTTACTAGATATTTATCTGAAATACCTATACTCGGAAATATATAACATGCTGACGTGTACGTCAACTAATTTCTAGTCACAACTATAAAACAACATAACCTATAAATTATATAAATATCTTCCAGTTTATGCGCCATAACTCAAAGTTTTGCATATTATTCTTTTTAAAAGTATTTCTAGATTATTTTTTGCGATTTCTCGTATTTTTGAAGGAGAACAACTTTCTTCCTGACTCATTTTTATTAACTTTAATAATATATTTAATTTGAATAATTATACTGGATGGGAAGAAGCTTTGTTGTGTTCTATTGTTTCTATCATAGCATATTTGATACTTATAACATTTTATTAAATGGTAAAAGTATTGCGAACCCAAAAAGAAAATATCAATTTAAATGGATAAAATTTACTATATATTTAAAAGTTTTTCGTACTTTAAAGACCCAAATAGAAAAAGTATTATAAAATACACGGTTCATAAGACAATTAGAGCACTTGTACTTTAGAAAACTCCCCGCTTCGCGGGTCGTTTTCTAAAGAATTAAACGCGTGCGCTCAGATAATGTCTTATGAAACTTGTATCTTAATATACAGGGTGTTATGAAAATGACGTATTATATTTAAATGGGTGACTCCTGGGGTGTCCTAGAGAAGCGCTACATGTTTTTTTTTAAATCGAACGTTTAAAAAGTGGGGAAATTCATCCCTAAACCCACACACAACTCCTCGGCACATTCATATATGAACATATTACATTGCCCAGCTGGGTAATCAACAGATGTTCAGGCACAATGTTGCAAAAATGTTTAAAAGTGTAAAACTTTATTTTCTTATAAAAATAAATATTTAGCTTAGTTAGAAAGTAAATCCAGGACGCGATTAAGGAATCCAGGGCACAGACACTTTCAGTTCTTTTCTCTATGGGAAAAACTGTATGCTCAAAACATGTCCTGATGATAGTGTGGGAGTGCATAATAAGCTTATCACTAAACCCCAACACTAACGCATAATTACACTTTACACTAACACACATAGAACAAGAGCATTTAATCATTTCGCAATAGAAATATTAAAAACGCTAATTTCTATAGGCCATTAATCATTTACTAAAGATAAAATGAAACAATTATGTTAACAATTGACAGGAACTACCCTTTGAAATGAATGGTCTAGTCCACCTTCGGACCAGTCGGACTTTCTTTCCGAGAACTCTCCGCTAGTAGAGCCAGCGCGGTTGCCATTTCCGAGACTATAATTATACAGGAAAGTAATATTATAAAAGGAAATTCGGCAATTTATGATAGTCGCTTATAAAACATCGAAAGTGGCAACGCTGTATTTTTAAATATTAGCCCGATTGTCCAAAATCAGCTGTTTAAAGAAGCCGGCCGATATCGATCGAGAGAACCAACGTGTTATTTATTTTTACAATTTTTAGATGTTAACCACATTATTTCCCAGACAATAAAGGCGTATTTTTGTCTGCACAGTAGCACTATAAAATACTAATTCAGATTGAACGGTACTTAGATGTGTTGTGACGCGAAAACTAATGTGATTTTGTGTGTGAGTACTTGGTGTTTTTTATAATTAAGTTGGTTTTAAATAAGTCCGAAATGGTAAATAAAGTTGCATTTTTTTTTTTTCTAAAGGGTAAATGGCATTTATAAACTTTTAAGTTGTCCAGATCTGACGGGTGTCGTTAAACAAATGAGAACCTGACCTGACCATTTATAAACTCCGCAGCGGTTCGTTCGAGTCAGTTCAAGTTTATAAATCAGAGATTGTTTCCCAGCGAACTGAACGTAAAAGTTTATAATAATGTACCCTGAAAAATAAACAACTTGAAATCTGTCAAACGGTTATTGACTTTCTAAAGAGTTTACCCTGAAGATATGACAACACTGTTCAAGATTCACTGTCATATGTTGCTGTGTTTACCTTCCGAACAGGGGCACCACGTGGTAATTTTTGGTTTTGACATAAGGTCATGTACAGGGCATATTAAATTAAAGCACCATTTTTGGGTATTTTTCTTCAATTTGTTTTCATCTCAGGAATTGCCGGTTTAAATATAATACGTCATTTCCATAACACCCTGTACTATTAATAAATGTCAAGTTTGAATGACTTTTTTTTTAATATGCTCTAGATTTTCATTATTATTTACCCAAGATAATCAGAAACCTGCTTTAACGGCAGGGTTTAAGTTACAAAATATGTACTTTTTACGGTTTTTTTGTAATGTATTTTCCTATTTATATTGTCGACTTGTTCGCTTTTGAAATTTTAGTCACATAACCTTAAACTTACGAAACGTCAAAACGTTTGAAGTCTAGAGTAGAGAGCATAAGCAAGTATCGATATCGACGACTATCGATATTGTATTGCATGAAACGGCTCTGATGGTTCCGTGGTTGTGGTTAAAGCGGCGTTTAAATCGATTCACACGGTATACGTCATGACATTACTGTCCGACGTCGCCATTCACACCGGTGACCGTTATCGGATATCTTCTTAGTTCGAATTTTAAATCATTTTTAAATGGAAACCATTTTTTCCCGTACATGGATGTGCTAATAATTAAATAATTTAGAGAGCACATGTGCGCGTGATAAATTACCACTCGGTCATCGATAAGGGTTCGTGAGGGTGAAAGAAAGGCAATAAAAGGGCAAACGGGCCGCTCTACGGAGACAAAAAGGCTTTACGTAATTGAGTGTCAATCAACTGAATAAATCAATTAAAAAAGTTTGCAGTTTTAGTCACTTTTAGGAAAAAGTTTTTGGATATACGCGAGCCAGCTCATCGGCCTTCCTTGTTCGTTAAAACATGGCGCCCTTTGGAAATGAATCTCCCCGCAATAAACAAGTAAGTGGATTTGTGCCAAATTTCAAGTGTATAGTCCTCTCCATGATAGGATGCAACCACCTGCAGACCGATTGGAACTTTTTTTGTTCTCGTCCGTACAGTACCTATCATCGGAGACGACTTTATACTTCACGATGTATTATCGACGGTAGTCGAGAAAATACAACGAGCAGTGCCATCTCTTAGCAGTCCCACAGAATCGAAACAGACGTTATTTGAATAAATCAAAAATAAAAAGGTCTATACTTTTCAGGTGGTATTTGTATTTGATATTAATACCATCTGAAAAGTATCGACTTTTTTATTTTTACCATTACCGTTTTTTGTGAAATAATTCATAAAAATAAGTGTTGTGATGTGATCTCAAATTTGTGTGATATTATTATTGGTTATGTTGCAACATATACAGTGAAACCCCTCATAACGGACACCTCTAATGAGCGGACAACTCTATTAAGTGGACATTTTGACATGGTTCGGAACTAGGTATATGAAATTCCATGAAAATCAACCTCTCTTCGGGGACGCTCCTTTGGGCGGACGATGACAGGCTGTTTTCATATAAAGAGTGCGAAAACCCTCCTTTAAACGGACAAAAAAAATTTTGTATTTGGGAGACGAATAAGTACGGTGCAAAAACTTTTTGAAGAAAGACCGGCAAACCAATCGCGTAGGCGCGGCAGTGCGAAAGGACTTCGCCGAATGAAAGTATGTGTGATTTGCCGTTTATTTGTGAGTAGTAAGGTTAAAATCGTAAACAATGGCACAAAAATGTCGCGTTTTGAGTCTTAAAGAGAATATTGATGTTGTGGAAGTTTGTAATTTGATAGCGAGTTCATTAACATTGATAGCAATGTGCTATTAGAAGATGATAGTGACCCCATTCCTACCGATTATGTAGTCCAAACTGAAACCGCATCACTATCTGACGACTCTGATGAAGAAGTTGAATGCAGTAATCAAACAAATGTCACCAATTATCAACAAGCCATTAGTATGGTAAAGGAATTATAAGAGTATGCAAAGAATAGAGGTGACTCTACAGCAATGGAATTGTTATCAGACTTGTGTATTTTTGTTTCGTAATGTTTATTTGTACATACATATACATAGTAATATTTTTGCATTTACATATTACCTAATAACAAATTTCCCATGGGCACACATCTTTATTAGGTGGACACATTTAGGTCTCGTAGATGTACGCCTAACAGAGGTTTCACTGTACATTCATTTTTCGCCTCAATTTCAAATTGTGGAAAGAATTGTTGAAAATGGTACGACAGACTGAAAAAGTGTATAAAATTGTCGTATTTATAAATATAAAGTGTTTGACGTATAAATATGGCAACCATGGCCAATGTTCACTGATATCTATTGGGACTGACCTACCTTGCACATTGATTGTTTACATCTCTTGCCAGTATCTATACTATGTGTTTTTTCTGGTTTAACATAAGGTTGGTTATCTCGTTTATTAATTAGTATCATTTACGGTTATTTTTCTTCAATTTATTTTCATCTCAGGATTTGCAGGTTTAAATATAATAATTTCCATAAAGTTGACTTTACAGACAGCAATTCTTCGCTTGCGCCAACAATTCTCCTCCTTCAGCGGCAATTCTTCTCTTGCAGCAATAAAAAGTGCACGGGGAGGCATGATCAGTAAACCGTAAACCAAAAGTCAAAAAAGCAGTTGGTAGTGTCGAAAATCTTTAAATACTCCCAGAATTAGAGATAGGCAAACCTGTTCATTTTGATTAGCAGTTAATGCAGCTACTGCTACTTCGAAATAATAGTCTAAAAAAGCTTCTAGGTATGAATGAGCAGTACCTACATATGCTTAATGAAGAATTTGAACTGCTAATTTAAGTACCAGTCATTTTAAAAAGCAGTTGGCAGTTCATAGCTGCTTCGACCAAATGAAACGATTAAAAAGAACAGCTATCGATTTTTTTCATCAATCTCTACTCAGAATTGCAGCCGCAATGGCAATTAAAATGGCGCTAGACCCATTTCTGGCAATGCAAGACTAATTTCGCCAGCTGATCGAGAACGGATTACTGGACATGCCTCCATGTCATTCTCGACTCTAATATGGCTTCGACACCCTGTATTTATAAGACAAACTTCCAGCCATAAAATGTTCCTTCTTCGCAACAGCTAAACGGAACATGTCCAATATTTTATGCTGTCTCGTGGGGTGCTTAAATAAAGTTTCAGAAAACCGGCATCCGTGACATTAACCATACGGGCAAGTTTTTCCCATACGTTTCAATAATTTAATTTGCCTCCTTTTACTTCTTATTTTATTATTTGAAGTAGGGTTTTTTCTTTTCAGAATAATAAAATTACTGATAACTGTAACGCCAACACACAATGGACCTTTTCTGGGTCATAATGACAATTGTTTGGTCATTATTTGAATTTTAGAATTTGTTACAGTCGGAAGGAAGGAATTCCAACAACAGCGGAACCGCATATTAACAGAAACCGGGACAGCATGTACACGGATTGAGTTAAGACCACGACCTTTTTTATTTCGCATTTTTCGACAAAATGTTATTAGAGTTTCATCAAACAAGGGTGTCTAAAAGAAGCACAAATCCAAAAATGATAATTTTAGAGAATGGGATATATGGCCATATTTCTTTGAATACTTGCTACCAGTATACAGTGGGGCCCATCGAAAACAGTCCAGCAAGGTTTACGGCTGTGTACGTGAAAATTAAAAAAAAAGTCGTACCCGTAAACTTGTGTTTTCAGGGGGACACGTTTCACTATTAATTTCATCCCTGTGACCTCAACCCCCCTAGTGGGGGCGGCTACTGCCCTTGTTTTTTCAAATGGGAATGGGTATGTTGTGATACATATTTTTAAAGGGCATTAAATTCTCTTTAAAATGGCGCTTCGTTTTGTAAATTTGAGATACGCATCGCCGAGCAACGGAATTTGAAACATTTCACTGCACCTCTTATCAAGTACACAGGTTTGTGCATAAACAATTTCTTTTTAAGTAATAAGTATCAGTCAATTAAACTTTATCTTCAGTAAAGTGGTTGATCCAGGTCTACATACGTTATTTCTGCGCTATTATTTTCTTCTGATTTGATCGTGACATAAAAAATGGTTTATTTTATTGAGGAGAAATTATTGAATTGTATTTTATAAACAATCAATATGCAAGAGTAACGGCAACTTTGTTTAATGATAGACATTCAGATAGACACGTACATCATGGTTATATCCTAGAATTAGTGGCAAAATTTCGGCAAACTGGTTCAGTGGCAAATAAAAAAAGGATCATTGAAAATCCGGTAAGAAATGAAGCAGTAGAAGTAGCTGTTCTGGGTCAAGTTAGTATGAATCCAACATTAAGTACCAGAAAAATGTCTGATTTAACGGGAATTTCGCGGACCACTGTACAGAGAATTCTGAAACATTATAAATGGCACCCATACAAAATTCAACTTCTCCAAGAATTGAATGAAGATGCTAATGACCGCCGTTTACACTTTTGTGAAGTAATGTCAGAACAAGTATTAAATTATCCGAACTACCTTTTTAACATTTGCTTCTTAGACGAATGTTCTTTTTTTCTTAATGGCACTGTCAATCGACATAACTGTCGTTACTGGTCCGACACGAATCCAAGGATTTACCACGAGGTTCATACTCAAAATCCTCAGAAATTAAACGTTTGGGCTGGTATTTTCGGTGATCACATAATTGGACCATTTTTCTTACCGGGAAATTTAAATTACCCGTACGCCACTTTCTGGATGCAACGTTTCCTGGTAGATGGATTGGGAGGAGGGATGCTATTGAATGGCCCGCGAGATCGCCCGATTTATTTCCCCTTGATTTCTTTTTGTGGGGACATCTAAAATCCAAAATTTATGCCACCCAACCCGAATCCTTAGAAGATTTACGGAACCGCATTACTAATGAATGTCAACAAATTATACCAGCTGTTCTTCACAATGTCCGAGAACACTTTGAACAGTTGTTGTACTATTGTATCGAGGTGAATGGCAGACATTTTCAACATTTAATAAGATAACATGAAAGTATTACTCAATAAATGTACATTTTTTAAAACGCAATTTCTCGGCGGCGCGTAGCTCAAATTTACAACGAACAAACCCGAACAAAGCGCCATTTTAAAGAGAATTTAATGCCCTTTAAAAATATGTATCACAACATACCCATTATCATTTGAAAAAAACAAGGGCAGTAGCCGCCCCCGCTATGTGGGGGAATTTTTTACCAATCAATTACAAGCATTCCCTTTAGATTAGCTACAGAAATGCTTTTTATTTTCACAAGACATTCGTTGTAGAATAGTTGAATCATTCAATTGCACGGCGATGAATGCGGAGAAATGGCCCAATTTCATGGCCTCCAAGAAGGCCCGATTTGACAAATATGGATTTTTATTTATGAGGGCTTGCAGAAGCTTGTATACAGTGTGTCAAAGTTGGTGACGATCTATTCGAATAATTTTTCTTCTTAATTGTTAAAAATGCATTAAATAAAAAATTATTTTACGTTTTCTTCTTTGCTGTGCACCGAAAGAAGAAACCCGTGAAGCACAATTCATTAAATCGTCTATTTCACCCATATACAGGGTTGCCCAGAAGTCCGGAATAAAATTAATATAGCCTTAACCTGTAACTTTTGGGAAAAACACTCCGCCACGTCAATTTAGTTTTATATATGCTCACATTTTGACGTCATTCGTTTGTTCTTTTATAGACATTTGTCAAAGATATGACGGCATCGATCTTTTTTTTAAATAGAAACATACAGCTTGTGATAAACCATTTGAAAGCTAATATCTCGTACAGTATACTCATACATTTTAGCGCGATTCTGTCAAGCTATTTCAAAATGGCGACTGTTAAGAGTTTTTTAAAAATCTCTATTTAAATTAGCGGAAATTATAAATCATTGATGTTTTTTTACCTTTCAAGGTAAGGAATCTTCTGAACGCGACACAATGAAGATTTCTTACCTTGAAAGGTAAAAAAACAATAAATGGTTTATAATTTCCGCTTATTTAAATAGAGATTTTTAAAAACTTTTAACAGTCGCCATTTTGGAAATGTACCATCTATTATTTAACCCATATTCAAGTACCTTAATTGAATAATCATTTATCTTAAAGTCATTAAAAAAAAGTAGTTTCTTATACGTTTACTTCACACCTATATCATAATGCCTCAACTTTTTATTAATTTCCCCTGTATGAATGGCATATACTTGTCCGAAATAGACAAACATAGTTCATGGTTCCAAAATATTCAGCTAAATACGTGTATAACTTATTGATTTGTTTAAATATATTTGAATATATAGTTGAATGATATCGATATTTAATGCCATGAGATGTGGATAAAAACGAATATTTATTTATCACATAAGTAGGATGAAATGAAATCAAACGTCATTTATACAGGGTGTTATGGAAATGACGTATTATATTTAAATAGGTGACTACTTGAGTGTATCAGAGAAAGTCTACATACTGTTGAAAAACATACTTTTGTGTTTTATTTTTTGATGGAATTTAATTATAAAACGGATTATTTTAAAAATCAGATCGAAGGTAAGAGAGTATGTGCCTTAAAATTTTAGTTTTTTTTTATCTAAAAAGTTTGAAAAAGAAGTGAAAACGAATGTCAAAGACGTCTTGTCACTGAACACGTGCTCTGTGTGCAATATGACAACACCGCCGATAATGCGCTAACCTGTTTTGAACCTAGAGACTGCCCCAATAAACTATTGATTGCGAAGGTCCTCAGGAGCGGCCGCGTAAATTTTGAAATTTCATATAAAGTGTATATTTCGCTTAATAATTCAAAGCTGCATTTATGGTTATTTTTCTTCAATTTATTTTCATCTCAGGATTTGTCGGTTCAAATATAATAAGAAATTTTCATAACACCATGTATATTATGAATATTTTATGGATTTCCATCAATTGTGAAATATTTTACCCAAACAAATAGAAATCATGCCTTAAGTATCTACAGGCTTAATTAAAAAATTAGAATGTTGCTATACACATGTATATGTTCCCTTTAAGCAAATCCTTTCAAATGTAACAAATACATTGTAAAATTAACTTAAATACACATGTAGTCCCCTACAGCAAACACATACTGACCTATCTGACGGAACGGAATATTTATTTGACTTAATAGAGTTTTTTTTTCTGTGTGTGTGTTTATTTTTGCAATTTTTTGTTTCTTCCTTTTTTGGGACATCCTCTGTATGACACTCAAATTGGTCGACGCCATTCCTGTGTGTCTATTAGAAGCAAACAAATTTATGAAGAATAACAATTTGCTGAAAAGTGCAAAAAAAAAACTTTTTCCTTTTGTAAACACCATCCGTGGACATACTGTATATTTTTTCACGACACTAAATCCTGCTTTCCAGGAAAATAAAACGTCCTTCGAGTTAAATTTATTTTATTTGCCAATAGCAACACAAAACTTTCCCGAGATTAAAGTTAAGTATAAAAAGTATTAGAAATACAAACAGTTAGGCCTTGTTTTGAAATCGGCCAATTGCACACTAATGGACCCCAGTTTTAACCCCAAATCCCTAAATCCGAATGCAGCTCCGGTGGTGGCTGGATCTTATTTAATTAGGCGTCAGTCAGAATTAGGGCGATTAGTTCCAAGGAAAACGGAAGAGGATTGACCAAGTGGAAGGTAACGTGGAAGGAGCGTTGGGCGTTCGTAATCGGAAGAAACAGGAACAACGAAACAACATCATTTAAGAGAAGGAATTTGTGTTTTGTGGCTCTCTTGCATTGTTACTTGTCTAAGGGAGTCTTCTATGTATATAATTATGTCTTCCAGATCTAAAAGTGGTGTGGTCAATATGGAAATGGATATCATAGAACAAATTAATATTAAATTCGTGACGTATGTCTGCAGTTGTGATTTAAGTATTTGACGGCGAAACTATAAAAAATAATAATCAAAATATATATCTATACTTACCCAAAACATATGTTTCTTTAAGTTGTAACAAACGCATGCTTATTTTAATAGGGTCATAACAAAAATACAGGGTGTTATGGAAATGACGTATTATATTTAAATGGGTGACTCCTTGGGTGTCCTAGAGAAGCGCTACATATTTTTTTTTTTATATCGACCGTTTTAAAAGTGGGGTAACAAACACTCTTACTCACAGGTCAGTCCGTGCTACTGTACAACATTTCACCCAGAGCCAATGGCAATGTTGCCAAACTTAATGTAAAACTGATATTCCATATAAAATTATAAAAATAAATAATTTTCTATCTACTTGTATTTATCCTTATACCTAAAGATCGAGGAAATCCATCCAGGCACTTCTAGGTGTGCGCAGAAAGTTGCGTCTAGCGGAAGACCATGGTCCTCTATATTTAATTTAAGTTCATAATTTTGTAGCTTATGGAACAATTAATTACTATGTATTGCAAAACTTTATTTATACTCGGAGACCACAATAGTAGACTGTGATTCATGTATGACAAAATGAAACGACACCTGCATTTGAGCGAGAAGGAAATAGACTTCCAGTGGCGCGTAAAATTAAAAATTTATATAAGTACTTATTATTGAAAATTCGCAAAATTTCAGGTAATTACTGAATTCACTTAGCGATATTTTTGGCAATGAGTCGTCCTTTTTTATTTCCGACATAATTTTTTTGTATGTGGGAATTTTATTCTTAAAATAAAAACCGTACTTTTCGATGAATTGTATATTTTGTCGCAGTACGATCTTTTTTCGGCCTACATGATTCTGAACTTTGGAGTTATTCTTGTTCTTCTTATTTTTTAAAGTCCTGAGTACTGTACTAGCCCAGGGGTCGGCAACCTTTTGAGACGGAAGAGCCAAAAGTTATAATTTACACAATTCTCAGTTTTTAAAGAGCCACTAACGGCCGCAATTTCATATCGAAAGAGACACAACTTGACATCGAGAGAGCCGCATGCGGTTCGCGAGCTGTAAGTTGCCGACCCCTGCTCACAGCCAAAGCACTGGTGAAGACGCCAAATTGTCTTGCGTCGAAAACGAATTCAAACCTACATAGAAACTTCCGACGACGGCGTCATTCGAGAGCTTTCGACGGACTGACGACAGTAGCGACGCGTGTCACGGGGGAGGGGTGCGGTGAAAAGCGAGTACAAGTGGCTGAGAGATAGAATCGGTGCCTAATCCTCGTTAATCGATTCAGAACGAATTTTGAATGTTTTTTTTTTCGATAAAATAAATAATATTTGCGTATGGAACTAAAGAGCCGCAGCTTCACATCCAAAGAGTCGCAGGTTGCCGACCCCACTACTAGCCGATTCTTTCGTTAAAGAAGCACATAGTTCCGTTGCATCTAGCACAGATAAATCCGAATTTCGGGTCCGAACACCTTCATAGACAGATTTTATCTTGTTTCCTCAGTGTTAAATTAGGTCGTCTTTGTTTAAAGGTAGACCGCTAGTTTTATCACTAGCACAAATAACACTATTAGTCAATAATAGAAAAACAGCAACAACAATAATTATATAGAGTAACAACTATCCACAATAACAACAACAATACGCAACAACAATACTCAGCAACAACAATACTCGGCAACAACAATACTCAGCAAACAACAATACTCAACAACAACAATACACAATACCAATATACCCGAATTCAAATTATCTATGAAAATACAGTAAAACCAGCTGGTTATGCCTCTCTCAACAGTTTGCAACTGATACAATAATATCAAACACTGTTGCCATGTGTATGCTATATTTAAACGTTTGCCCGCTGATCCGTTCCCCGTGCAAATCCTATTACTATAAATAATATAAAGCTCGAGAAAACTACAGTTTGGCTACGCCGCGCGTTTGCGACCAAACAACCGCGAGAAAGCGGCTTTTTAGGTAATTTAAAACAGACAATAGCGGGTAAACGTACAAGATATTATCAACCGCATTCGCTGCATTGTTGTTCGGACTATGAAATGAGTCACAGTCTACAATTGTGGACTTCGAGTTTTTGATAGTTAAATATATTTTATTATAAAAAAAAATTGGTTGAAATTTATGCCAGAACTTATGGGACTTTTGGCATTGGAACGATAATGAATGATTAATATGTGTATATGATAATGTTGTAAAGAACCGATCGATCTAGAAAACAAAATGTAACCCAAATAAGTTTCACCAATTTACTAAACAAATTGACTAATTTCCAAATCATCTATCGATTTGTTAAACTTCTGCAATTTATCTTAATCGATCCATAGCCCACCCGCGGCCAATTATCCAGTTAATTGAATATCGCTTATCAATTTGTTGGCTAACAAGGAATCGATCCATCTACATAATATCCACTAAATTGAATAAGTGTATTAAGAACACACATGTGGGAGGGAATTATCGCTCGGTTGGTTCCCAAGGCGTCTGGAAGACGAAAAAGGACAAGGACGACTCGCTTAATTGGATGTCAATCAATCTTCCAATGGTACAATAAAGGAAAGTGTCTTGCTTTTATTATTATTGCGAATCTTGCGACTTGTAGCTGGAACGATAAGGAGTTATTACGACTGGGTAATATGGCTCCCGACAACTCAATCTTGTCAAGCATATTTAATGAGTTGTTGAAACTATCTTCTATTTGTTTAAACTAAATACGTAATACGTACTAAATGTCTTGCTTTTATTATTATTGCGAATCTTACGACTTGTAGCTGGAACGATAAGGAGTTATTACGACTGGGTAATATGGCTCCCGACAACTCAATCTTGTCAAGCATATTTAATGAGTTGTTGAAACTATCTTCTATTTGTTTAAACTAAATACGTAATACGTACTAAATGTCTTGCTTTTATTATTATTGCGAATCTTACGACTTGTAGCTGGAACGATAAGGAGTTATTACGACTGGGTAATATGGCTCCCGACAACTCAATCTTGTCAAGCATATTTAATGAGTTGTTGAAACTATCTTCTATTTGTTTAAACTAAATACGTAATACGTACTAAATGTCTTGCTTTTATTATTATTGCGAATCTTGCGACTTGTAGCTGGAACGATAAGGAGTTATTACGACTGGGTAATATGGCTCCCGACAACTCAATCTTGTCAAGCATATTTAATGAGTTGTTGAAACTATCTTCTATTTGTCTAAACTAAATACGTAATACGTACTAAATGTCTTGCTTTTATTATTATTGCGAATCTTACGACTTGTAGCTGGAGCGATAAGGAGTTATTACGACTGGGTAATATGGCTCCCGACAACTCAATCTTGTCAAGCATATTTAATGAGTTGTTGAAACTATCTTCTATTTGTTTAAACTAAATACGTAATACGTACTAAATGTCTTGCTTTTATTATTATTGCGAATCTTACGACTTGTAGCTGGAGCGATAAGGAGTTATTACGACTGGGTAATATGGCTCCCGACAACTCAATCTTGTCAAGCATATTTAATGAGTTGTTGAAACTATCTTCTATTTGTCTAAACTAAATACGTAATACGTACTAAATGTCTTGCTTTTATTATTATTGCGAATCTTACGACTTGTAGCTGGAGCGATAAGGAGTTATTACGACTGGGTAATATGGCTCCCGACAACTCAATCTTGTCAAGCATATTTAATGAGTTGTTGAAACTATCTTCTATTTGTCTAAACTAAATACGTAATACGTACTAAATGTCTTGCTTTTATTATTATTGCGAATCTTACGACTTGTAGCTGGAGCGATAAGGAGTTATTACGACTGGGTAATATGGCTCCCGACAACTCAATCTTGTCAAGCATATTTAATGAGTTGTTGAAACTATCTTCTATTTGTTTAAACTAAATACGTAATACGTACTAAATGTCTTGCTTTTATTATTATTGCGAATCTTACGACTTGTAGCTGGAGCGATAAGGAGTTATTACGACTGGGTAATATGGCTCCCGACAACTCAATCTTGTCAAGCATATTTAATGAGTTGTTGAAACTATCTTCTATTTGTCTAAACTAAATACGTAATACGTACTAAATGTCTTGCTTTTATTATTATTGCGAATCTTACGACTTGTAGCTGGAGCGATAAGGAGTTATTACGACTGGGTAATATGGCTCCCGACAACTCAATCTTGTCAAGCATATTTAATGAGTTGTTGAAACTATCTTCTATTTGTTTAAACTAAATACGTAATACGTACTAAATGTCTTGCTTTTATTATTATTGCGAATCTTACGACTTGTAGCTGGAGCGATAAGGAGTTATTACGACTGGGTAATATGGCTCCCGACAACTCAATCTTGTCAAGCATATTTAATGAGTTGTTGAAACTATCTTCTATTTGTCTAAACTAAATACGTAATACGTACTAAATGTCTTGCTTTTATTATTATTGCGAATCTTACGACTTGTAGCTGGAACGATAAGGAGTTATTACGACTGGGTAATATGGCTCCCGACAACTCAATCTTGTCAAGCATATTTAATGAGTTGTTGAAACTATCTTCTATTTGTCTAAACTAAATACGTAATACGTACTAAATGTCTTGCTTTTATTATTATTGCGAATCTTACGACTTGTAGCTGGAACGATAAGGAGTTATTACGACTGGGTAATATGGCTCCCGACAACTCAATCTTGTCAAGCATATTTAATGAGTTGTTGAAACTATCTTCTATTTGTCTAAACTAAATACGTAATACGTACTAAATGTCTTGCTTTTATTATTATTGCGAATCTTACGACTTGTAGCTGGAGCGATAAGGAGTTATTACGACTGGGTAATATGGCTCCCGACAACTCAATCTTGTCAAGCATATTTAATGAGTTGTTGAAACTATCTTCTATTTGTCTAAACTAAATACGTAATACGTACTAAATGTCTTGCTTTTATTATTATTGCGAATCTTACGACTTGTAGCTGGAGCGATAAGGAGTTATTACGACTGGGTAATATGGCTCCCGACAACTCAATCTTGTCAAGCATATTTAATGAGTAGTTGAAACTATCTTCTATTTGTTTAAACTAAATACGTAATATTTATTGTAACAACAAGATAGATTTAAGTCTTAAATTATGAGAAATATTTCTCGTTTTATCATACGTATAAAGCCGGGTCCACACCAAAGGTATTATAAACTACAGATCCCATAATTCATTCATAAAACTCTTGGAAAGTGACGATGTGATTGTTTGAAATGTTATTGAAAATCAGTAATGGGTGGACGAGAGAACTACATGTTTGCTGGCTGAATGGCAACAATGTTGAAGTCTGGTTATATCCGATGGTTAAATATTAAAACATAACCATACTTACCGATGAAAAGATAAATCCTTATTTAAATTATCCACTCTTTTACCAACTATACATGAATGCACCATGATTGTTTTTAATAAAGACGATTTTTCACCAATAATCACAAAATATCATAAAATCGATCCATATACCTAAGATCCACTAAATTAAATATGGGTATTAAGGAGAGAGATGCGAGAGGGAATTAGCTCTCTGCTGGGATTAGTTTCCAATGCATCAATAAGAGGAAAAAGGACAAGGGCGACTTGCTTAATTGGGTCATGTCAATCCATCGTCGCATTGTACTGGGTGTTCCATTTTCGGCACTTTCTGGTGGTATTAGACTTATTATTAAAAATGTGATTTTGAAAATCTTCGCTTTTTAGACATCCATCGTAATTCCTTTACGCGTTAACTTGTGAAAAAAGTAAAAACTGATCTTGTTAGAGATTTTTAGTTCAGTGGCGTTGCCAGTTTTTCTCTAGAAAGTTAATTTTTTGAGATATTAACAAAGAGAGATGTATCAAGTTTTGACCATTTGCATTTGGTTCTAATAAATTGACCATGGACTTATGTTATCAGTATCATTTTTAGATTGTTCTTGAATATGAGTATAAACAAATATACATACATGTTTGTAAAGCCAACGTATATTTAATTAATTTAAAAAAATAATAAGTTAAAAATTTTATTTTTTTTAATATTTCAAAAACGAAACTTTTTAGAGAAAACTGAACTTTACGGGAACATCTCTAACAAGAACACATCTACCTTCCGGATAAGTTAATGCTTAACGAAAATGAGCCACTCTGTACAGGGTGGCCAACTAAGCGAGGTAAGCGGCTATATCTCGGAAACCGTTCACCGTACAGCTTTCGGAAAAAAATATTTATAGGAAAAGTTGCCAAGAGAAATTGCTGGAAATTATTTGCAAGTTTGTAGGCCGGCCGCTAGGGGGCATAACACGAACAGTAATTTATTGCCAGTCGATTTCTCTACAATTGGCATAGGTAAGGTATATTGATAATACTTATAAATAAATCTCACTTGTATCGTGAACAACTTTGCTTAAACACTTTTTTCTCTAGCCCTGCAAATAAAGTGGTGGGGGTAACGCAAACATCGATTTGCAAAAAATGCAATATCTCAGGAACGCCTCATCTGAAAATATTCAAATTGATGTTATTTGAAAGAGCTCTTCTTGCTTTATTAGCTACACTTCAAGCGATGTCTATGTCATTTTTACTGTAGTCGCTAGATGGCGCTTTCAACAGATTTAACATATTTATCGTTTTTCTCGATAAACTTAAATGCAATGGCAAATATGTTATTACACCAGTACAGAGAGGAATAAAGGCCAGAGCAAACGGTGGAAACCGCAAGTTCCTATCTTTTTTCTAACCGGAGAAATCAATGAAAAATTAATTTATATCCTACTAAATCTCCCGCCCGGTACGGTACTTACATATGTTGCAAAAAATAAGAAGGCTTTGGAAACAAAATACATATTATATATAATAGGAGTATTGGGATGAAACGTTCATTTTATAAACCAAAAGAAACGTATTCTAGTGGTTCTTAAATGCTCAAACTGTCTGCCATCCTGGCCCACACATTGTCTGAGCTTTCCTATAGTAGAAAGAACAGCAGCTTCCACTTCCGCTCTTGACAGGCGAAGAATTGCATTTTGGATTTTGTTCTTCATATGTTCCCTGGTCGTAGGCCTAGCTTGGAATACAATATCTTGTAATTGTCCCCACAGAAAAGGCTTCCTCTTCCGATCCATCGGTCTGGATATGTCTCATTCAGGTATTCTCGCACATTAATTGAAAAATGTGCTGGACAGCCATCTAGCTGCAGGAACATATTTTGCCTGGTTTCAAGAGGCACATCTTCTAATAAAACACATAATTCATTCCTAAGGAACTCCAAAAACAGGTTCCCATTTAGTGATTGGTCAAAGAAATAGGTTTATAAAATGAACGTTTCTTCCCAATACTCCTATTATATATAATATGTATTTTATTTCCAAAGCCTTCTTCTTTTTTGCAACATATGTAAGTACCGTGCGGGAGATTTAGTAGAATATAAATTAATTTTTCATTGATATCTCCGGTTAGAAAAAAGATAGGAACTTGCGGTTTTCACCGATTGATCTGTCATTTATTCCTCTCTGTACCGGTGTAATAACATATTTACCATTGCATTTAAGTTTTTCGAGAAAAACGATAAATATGTTAAATCTGTTGAAAGCGCCATCTAGCGACTACAGTAAAAATGACATAGACATCGCTTGAAGTGTAGCTAATAAAGCAAGAAGAGCTCTTTTAAATAACACCAATTTGGATATTTTCAGATAAGGCGTTCCTGAGATATTGCATTTTTTGCAAATCGATGTTTGCGTTACCCCACCACTTTATTTGCAGGGCTAGAGAAAAAAGTGTTTAAGCAAAGTTGTTCACGATACAAGTGAGATTTATTTATAAGTATTATCAATATACCTTACCTATGCCAATTGTAGAGAAATCGACTGGCAATAAATTACTGTTCGTGTTACGCCCCCTAGCGGCCGGCCTACAAACTTGCAAATAATTTCCAGCAATTTCTCTTGGCAACTTTTCCTATAAATATTTTTTTCCGAAAGCTGTACGGTGAACGGTTTCCGAGATATAGCCGCTTACCTCGCTTAGTTGGCCACCCTGTACAATCAAGGAAGTGTTTTCCTTTCATCATTATTAATTTAATGGTTTATAGCTAGAGGATTACTGCTGGATCAATAAGAATTATTATGAGTGAATAATATGGCTAGTGACGACTCTATCTTCATAGGTGAATAATGTCAGTTATAGGAAATCACCTTCATGTAACTAAATATTAATTTTTTTTTATGATCAAACACAAGCACTATAGGAAAATCCTTTAAGGCACTCTGGGAGTGGTGCGTGTGAGCACAAAGCGATTCACGTTGGTTGTTATACTCGTTTGGAAACACGACCTCTGGAAGATCATTCCATAAGGATAGCGTTCTCCAGATGAAAGAATTATTAAATAATGAAATGAGGAGTACTCATCTTAACCACATATGGATGGGCGGCAGTGGTTCGTCGTGTATTTCTGCTATTCACCGCTCTGGGTGGAATTAAGAGGGCAAGGTCAGCCCAGCACTTTCCAGGGAATTATCTATAAAAGAGAGGAGTCAAATCAACAACCTGTCTTCGATGTTCTAGGCGGTCGAAGTTATTCGTCAGCTCCTGGTCTCCGATCAGGCGAATGGCCCTCCTTTCGATGGAATCCAGTAGCTGAAGAGTATATTCGGGTGCAGACCTCCAGACATGAGAGCAGTACTCTACTGATGGTCGAATCTGGTCTTTGCATAGTATCAAAAGTTGTTGAGTGGTCCAGAAGAGTACACCAAGTTTCTGTGAAGCTATTTTGGCGATTGTCACAACGTGGTTATGCCAAGACATATTTCCTCCCAGATTGACGCCCAGCAAATGAATAGATGAAGCCAGTGAAATTGCGTGTTCTGCCACATATTTTGGACAACAAGATACTTGAATTGGAAAATAAAACGATCCAGTAATTTGTTGCCTTGTTAACGATAAAACTTGTCTAGAGTCGCTTTGTATTTTATTTAGGACCCCCGTTTTTATTTTAAATTCAAAAATTTTATTGTTACATATTGAACATAGGCGAATAATCAAATATGTCTCAAGCAGCCAAGTTGCCATGGCTACGTGTTGCGTCACCCTCCGTGCCTTCGAAGGGACGATTCCCTAAGGAATGCCAACCACGTGATAAATGGGACGAAGTGCTGCAAAAACTATTATTATGGCAATTTCTAAAGACTGACAAAACTCTTAGAGATAATAATGGGATGCTTGGGAAAGAGAAAAATGATAATCTGATGAGCTGGGGGGATAAAAATATTTAGGATAGCAGTAGGTATTTCCACATTTGGTAAAATACGAGTAGGAAGGTCGCGTTATTAATCTCCCTTTACTTTTTTTTTAATATGACACGGGTTGAGATCATGAAGGTCACCTTTAGATTGGGTCCAGATAAAGTAAATAAAAATTTAAAAATTATATCCTTTAATTTTTTAATATTTACAATCGAAGACCTAAACTACGCCGCTGGCTAGCCAGTTAAAACAGAACTTTCCAAAACCCATGTCGCGATGAGTCCGCCAAGGGATTTGGCATACTTTTTATATGCACCTTCTCGTTTATGTGCCTTCAAGAAAGACGTATGACGTGTACCTGCTCAGCGTCAAACTCGAACGGCGCCAATCGGATGGCGCGGCGCGTAGACCGAAGGTCGTGTATCAAGTGACAGGCGATATTTTCCGGTTTTTGCCTGAATTCATAACTAGAGTATTTCCTATCGAGCGAAAAACTGTTCGAATATACGAGCAGTTTTTTAACTCGATCACACTACAGCGGTACATTTCCGCTGGCGTCAAGCGAAGCTCGGGTATCGAGTGAAAGATGATAAGTGACGAGCGACGGTTTTCGCCTAAATAGATAACTCGAGCGGTTTTATAATAATAGAGCAATGCCGGTTATTTCAATAATCGAGTGATCAAGCGGTTTTTCGCTCGAGCGATCACAGCACTACTTTAAACAAACTGCGCATGCCTCGGTCAGTTGGTAACTGGTCTAGGAACGAACACATTAAAAGATTAAATTAAAATATTTTCACGGACTGTGTCTATTATCTTCATTACGTTCTGGGACGTCGTGCTGAATAGGAATTACGTAAATAGGCGACCGTGTAGGTGCCACAAATTAATCGCAATAACTGTTTTGTCCATTCAGTTTATACATCCTCGTTTTAATTAGAAACATGGAAAATTAATTTGGCATATTCGATATATGCCGGCCAAATTCTGACAAAACTGCTTAATCATGGCAGAAATTAATTTAAAATATTTTTGAAAATTTGTGAAAGTTTATTGGCGGCCATTTATTCGAAAATAACGATAAAAACACATAGTTCAGCGATAAAATAGTTGAGTAGCAAAGTATTAAGCGCCGTCCACACATGAGGTTTGACCAACATATACAGGGTGGCCCATCGAAAACAGTCCAGCAAGGTTTACGGATGTGTACTGGAAATTTTAAAAAACCTCGGACCAGTAAACTTGTGTTTTCAGGGGGGCACGTTTCACTATTAATTTCATTCCTGTAACCTCAACCCCCCCTAGCGGGGGCGGCTACTGCCCTTGTTCTTTCAAATGGGAATGGGTATGTTGTGACACATCTTTTAAAAAGGCATTAGATTCTCTTTAAAATGGCGCTTCGTTTTGTAAATTTGAGGTACGCACCGCCTAGCAACGGAATTTGAAACATTTCACTGCACCTCTAATCAAGTACACAGGCTTGTGCGTAAACAATTTTGAATGTGAACAAATTACACCAGATGTTCTTCACAATGTCCGAGAACACTTTGAACAGTTGTTGTACTATTGTATAGAGGTGAATAGCGGACATTTTCAACATTTAATAAGATAACATGTAAGTATTACTCAATAAAATTACAATTTTTAAAACGCAATTTCTCGGCGACGCGTAGCTCAAATTTGCAAAACAAAGCGTCATTTTAAAGAGAATTTAATGCTCTTTAAGAAGATGTATCACAACATACCCATTCTCATTTGAAAAAACAAGGGCAGTAACCGCCCCAACTAGTGGGGTTGAGGTTACAAGGATGAAACTAATAGTGAAACGTGTCCCCCTGAAAACACAAGTTTACGGGTACGAGGTTTTTTTCAATTTTCACGTACACAGCCGTAGACCTTGCTGGACTGTTTTTGATGGCCACCCTGCAGTATATTGCTAATACCATCGGCAATTATGTCCCCGCTCTGGGCATCGAAGGGGCCGTTGTGGGTATGCGCAGTTCGGAAATTTCCTTGTGAAAGTAAACATTCGACAGGACCGGATTTCAACTTTTTTAATGTAAATTTCACTGGTTAGTTAGGAAAAATATTGCAATCAAAATTTCGATTAGTTCGATTTAAGACAGTGTTCCATGCATACTATTTTTGATGATCCGATGGTGCCCTGATTGGTGTAAACTTTTGGTGCCAAATTCCGTCCGAATATTTGTAACAATTGACGCGATGAGCTTTATTTTAACTTTCATCCGACGTCGTATGTTTCTTAACCTCACTTTTTTTAAACCAAAAATTATGAATGAATATTGACTATTTTGGGAATTATTATCAGCTACTAATGCACCAAATTAAAAATACATTACTTTTAAGGTTAGGGAGTGACCACATATATATTATTTTAATGAAATTCGGTTCCGAAGATCGGATAATGTGATAAGCAAAATGTTTTCGTATATATGTATGTACATACCTGGTATTTATCCACGACTTTTGCAAAAAAGCACCATGCACTTTTGTCCTTTCATCTTAACACCAATCAGCGAATCGAATCACCACACATTAAAAACTCCTACACAAAAATTGTTGTTAGGTAATGAAAGTTTATAAGTACTAATATACCGACAACAATGTGGATGAACCACTTTTTATTCTGTAATTTGAAAAAGCATCCAGAACCAAAGATGGCGACGAATAAATCAAACAAGCAAATAATGTCGGGCCGGTCTGACGGATCGATAAAATTTCCACCCTACTGCGCAAACTCAATATGCCCGCGCCATCTCCCATAGCGGGGACACTTTTTGTATTTTGGAACGTTCGTATTGGCAATATACTGTTTATATATATGTGCACTGTCCACATTTAACGTTTTAACTGATACATTTTACTTACTTTTACTTTTTACTGTACACCCCATAAGTTGTACGTATCCATCGTTATAGGTAAGTGGTATTCTTACGAAAATTATTCTTGTTGGTCTTCAGAAAAGGCCGCTTTCAATTTTTCCGAATTGTTTAGTTCTTTTGTTTAACAATCTTAACCTCCCGAAGTTCATTTTTTTTCTTTTCTACCTCTGCTTTAAATTGTCAGCAAAATGATTAACAAAAAACTAATTTCGCTAATGCTTCTTTCAGTAGATACGAAATTGCCTACTCTGCTAAAGGGCAAAATACAGTGTGTCCCAGGATAAGGTAAAGTGCTATTTCTTCATAAAATATCGAATAATTTTGCTCAGAATTTTAAATTATGTAACGAAGCGTGCCGAATATAATAACTATATCAGTCTACATTCATTTGTTTGCATACAATTATTAGAAAATATTATTTTCGAAATAACATTTGATGACGAAATTTTATTTCCTAGGCTAATATGACAAACGATGAGGAAATAGAACTAGAAAAAATATTGTATAAAATGAAAGGCAAAAACAATGTAGGCTTGACGGTTATTAAATTCGATAAGCTAGCATAATTTTCATTTCTTCAATGTTCTCTTTAACACCCTGTATTTCGAAAACGAAGCGACATGCAAAAAACTTTTATACCACATTTTCGTCTTAAAATAAGGTGAGGATTCACCTCCTTCTTTTTGTCAGAGATGTTAGGAAACACCCTGTATAATCAACCAGGACCCCGAAAGGTAAAATTTCAATTCGAAAATTTTTTGTCATTTACACCTATAAGTTCGCTTATGGGACACACTGTATATCACCGAAAACCGAAATAAAAAACAATCCATAATTGCCACCTCTTCGTTCCTCGTTGCAGCGTTGTATTGTTTCGGCGGATAATGGAAGGCCGTTAGTTACTTATTCCATAAATGGGAAGGCTCGAGCTGATTGCTGGGTTTTAAAGAAACAAAAGGAGAACAATTGCAGGTGGAGGAAATGAGTATTTTTAATTTTAAAAATGCAACAAGTTGGAGTACGATTGCCGTTAATAAATAATAAAACTGGCGGCTGAATGATTTACGGATCGGCATCAGCAGAAACTCTAAGAATTTTCTATTGTGGGAGAAACGTCTACTTTTCTACCTACCTACAAATATGAGAAAAAAAAGCACGTCAAACTTGACTATAGGAAGTGTCTTATATCATGCGTGTGTTGACACCATTTTTTAAAAACTAGCGTAGAAAAGTAGGTTTTTCTATTTTGGTTTCGTATCAAAGCTAGTTCGATAGAGCTTATCTTGAAAGATTTTTTCCATTTTTAAGGGTTGGTAATATTGTCATGTATGTTTGGTTGCAGGAACATTTATTAAACTAACCTAACACCTGTCAAGTTTGCTTCCTTTTTACAGATGAACACAGCAATATAATATATAGTCTTTGCAGCGAACCCTCAAGCTTTTTCGACAGTTGACATCAGCAATATGACATCGAGCAGCTGTTTGGGGACTTAATCAAATACCCCAGTTTTATAGGAACCGCATTGAGCGTGTTGTGTTTCTATATTTCTCCAGTTTGATTGATGCTAATAAGTTTTAAAAGTGTATTTCCGTATTAGTAAGGACCTAAAATTTATTTATATTGTATAATTTGTGAAATTTAATAGAATATAGCTTCTAATAAAGCGTATTTCCTCTTCTGACCTCAATGCAAGCTTGAAGACCACGTCGCATGCTGTGCATTAGGTTAGCAATCCGTTCTTGTGGAATAACCTGCCATTCCTCGGTAGCACCGACGACAAGCTCCTGGAGAGCATGTCTCAAGCATGTTCTATCGGGTTCATGTCAGGGGACAAAGCAGGCTACTCCAAGCGATTGATTCCCTCACTTCCTAGATATTCATTCAGAGCTCTAGTACGATGGGGCCGGGCATTGTCGTCCATAAATACAAAATTGTTACCAACAGCCCCTCTTCACATTCTAGCATAAAGATGTAGAATATCCCTAATGTACCTGTCGCCAGTCAATGTGCCTTGACCGTGGACTAACTCAATACGCCCGTCAGACATAATACATGCCCAAAACATGGCGCTTCCTCCCGCGCATTGGCAAGTTGAGCAGTTGTTGATTCTCTCCGAACACGAATCCGGCGACTATCGTTTCCCAGACAACTCCTGGTCTCGTCGGAAAATAGGTCAGAATTCCAAAATTCTTCGGGTAAGCGAACGTGCGTTTCAGCCCACTGCAGTCGACGAACTCGGTGGTCATATTGTAGTTGGGGAACTCTTACTGGTCGCTGACATCTTAAACTGGATTCAAGAATTCGTCTTCTTAGTGTAGAAACGGATACGCGAACTCCAATTGCATACGTAACATCTCTCTGAAGTTGTGGGATTGTCATAGTACGATTTCTCTTAGATTTTTCCAAATATTTTGAAACACCCTGTATTTATTTTCGATTTTCTTGTGGCATATTATTGGGCCCATAATTACATAACTTTGTCAAAATGTAACAGTCTTGCATGAATTTTCTTTTACATTTTTACGTAGCTTCTTGCGTTTTCTTCTAAACTACTTCTCCATCTAATATTAAATGAAATGAAATGAAATGAAAATTTATTAATCCAAGCGATCACTAAAAATAGGATATAGGACATGTCAACTTATGACTAACTTAAAAAAAATAACAATTCAGAAATTACATAAATTAATAGATATAAAAGAAAAATTAAAATAACGACTAAAACTCATGGTGCAAAAATTCCTCAATTGAGTAAAAGGCATTAATTGCTAAGAAATCTCTAATTCTAGATATATTCATATTTGGATTTCTGTAGCAAGAAGGAAGTTTATTATAACAAACTGCGCCCATATAATACGGATTTTGTTTATATAACTCTAATTTGTGATGAACATATTGAAGGTCATTTCCAAATCTAGTACCATAACTGTGAAATGCGTTTTGTAACTTAAAACTATTATAATTTGATTTGACAAACTTTAAAATTTCAAAAATATAAAGACTGGGCAATGTTAGTATCGTTTCATTAATAAACATGTCTTTACACGATTCCCTAAAATTAAGACCAAACATACATCTAATTGCTCGCTTTTGCATTATAAAGACTCTACGGGCAGCCGACGAACTTCCCCAAAGGATGATGCCATATCGGATAAATGATTCAAAATTTGAGAAATAGTAAGTCTTTACTACCTCCTTGCTCAAAATTTGCCTTAAGCGGCGCAAAGCATAACAGTTACTTGCACATCTTTTGCAAACAAAGTCAACATGATTTCTTAAATTCAAGGACATATCTATATGAATGCCAAGTAGTTTTAATGAAGTAACTTGAGCAATTGATCGACCATTCAATCTCAGTAACTGACTCTTTGTGTAGTGTGCTCCGTAGGGATGAAATTGTAAGGAAAAAGTCTTATTTTGATTTAGGGTAAGTCGGTTAGTGGTAAAGTAACTCTGCAGAATATTAAGATTTTGTTCTATTGAACTGACTACAGTAGATTCATTTGTGTTAAAATCAAGCACTGTAATATCATCCGCAAACTCACAATGATAGGAAATCAGAAAGTTTGAAATATCATTTGTGTATAGTAGAAAAGCAACGGTCCCAATACACTGCCCTGCGGGATGCCGACCTCAACCCCCAACCGAGCGGACTGCTGACTCTCAAATAAAACGTACTGACTGCGATTTTGTAAATATGACTTTAATAGAGAATTGCAATTCCCGCGAATACCAAAAATTTGTATTTTCTGTAATAACAGATCATGGTCCACACAATCAAAGGCCTTTGTCAGTGTTAAATTATAGTAGAAAGAGATTTAAAGGACTTTTAATATGATGTTACACTTGACTCCCTTCCCATTGAAGATTTTAGGGGTAACATCTACACATAACACACCACTAAGGCTGCAAATATCATTTAAAACTTCACAATAAAATTGACGTGAAGATTTATTTACTGGAAGCGATATACCAATGGTGGGAAGATTTTAAATTTACACCCTGTATTCATTGTAGCATAGAGTTTATGGAACCAAAAATAGAAAAAGTATTTAAACACTAGTATTATAGAATTCGGTGTCCCAGAGGCATAATTATTATGGACTTAAAACGTTTGGAAGGCAATCTCATTTCTTAATTAAATTTGTTGGCTCCGGATTACGGTGAAATAAAATTTCTTCCGTACCTAATCCACTTAAGAAGCTTTCCAAGCCGAGCATGAGTTTTTCTCTTTATCCACTGATTTGTTTCTACTACGTAATTATTTTTTAATTCTGAAAGATTTTAATTCTCGTTAGATTAATAAAAGGAAACGTTGACGGAATAGATATTTATACAGGGTATAGTCAAGTTTCTTTATAATGATTGTTGAATAATCTGCCGTTTTCAGAGTAAGTATATGGGGTGAGGTAAAGAAGTTATGGTAAATGGAACATGTAACTTGTATATTTTAATCTAAAAAGATAGCATTTTAAATCGTATTTATTCAAATATATAACACATATTGGTTTCCTAGGCGATTTATTTAAACTTTATTACTTTGAAACGAAATAAATGATTCAGATTAAGGTAAAAAATAACGGGAATCGTCTCAAATGTTCGGAATATGTCCTTAAATGGTTACCGCCTTTCCGGATAGCGAACAAAATATACATTTTGTGTGCCATTTCTTCGTTTTATTCACATTCAATATAAACTGATCATATCAAATTTTTCAAAATGTTATTTTCACAAAATGAATATGTAAAAATGAAAGTGACGTTAAATGTTAATAACAACTAGAATGTCAGTTTATGGTAGTATATGTCTTATTAGTTACTAACTTAATAATTTAATTTACGTATACTGGAGTGCCTTTTTTTCAGCTTAATGATTAGAGTATCCAAAAATATTATTGTCGTTCCTTCATCATACAAGATGTACAAAAAAAAACGTTTTTGTGTTACGTCTAGTCCGTCACTGGCAAACTAAGTAAGCCAAATGTGTTTAAAATGGCGAATTTTAACGAGAGTCATCTAGTAACCACTATGCTAAAAAATTATTAAATTACACCTAGTACTTAAAAAATTATTTAAAAAACAACGATTTCTGGGGATATCCGTTATGGGCCCGTATTTCCGTAGGTGAGGCCGTAGCTCGATCTAGGTTGGATGACCTTGGACTTTTCCATCATATCGACGTATCAAGGGACAAGCCTGTCAACCATTCCTTACATTCATCAACCTCTTGCATATTTGCCCATACCCATACATTTTGAGGGAGAACTAAATCGTTACGCTAATTATTATTTAGTGGCAAAGTAAGGCCCTTTTGACAGAATAATCGGGGACGCGACCATCAGTTATGAAAAGGGTTAAATTCCTTTGCAAAACTGTAGATTTTAGACCCCCAATTAGACAAAGGCGTGAACCCATATGCAAGTTTTGATATATGGGACGTTCTGATTCCGCGGCTATTTAATTATACCCATAACGAAAACGAAAAGGCACTGAGCTGTAAATTACTGGGGCTATAAAAGTTTATTTATTCTACACTAGCGTGCCAAATAAAAAAGATTGCCAACCAGGTAGGTAGATGGTGAACAAAAATTGACACTGCAAACTGATTATGGTAATGAATTTTTTATATTAATATTCAAGATAAAACAAGAAATAATTAGACTTCGGATTCCTAGCTTTCATTAACAGGAGTCGACACTCCTAAGAAAGATAGATAATAATTATAACTTGGGTTGTTCAAATAGGAAGCCTAAGTTCGAACCGAGCATAGCATTTACCATAACCTCACTTAAGCGAAGTACGCGGCTACGCTCGCGATGGATAATTTGAATAGAGGAATACATGCCTGAACGGAATTCCGAAGGATTCCCGAAGACTTTAACTCCGGAACAAGAAGAAGAAATTTGTGTCCGTTTATGACGAAAGGTACCTGTTTCGCGCTAATCGGCCGTAAATATTTTTGAAGTAGGGTTATGATTTATGATAATTAACTAATCTTCTTTTCTAGTCTAAGCACTAATCAGACAGGCGATCAGGATCAGCTGTGATTTTTACAGAGAATGGTCAGAAAAACGTACCAACCTTGCTCCCCTTGTGCATCAGCAACAAACAGTGCAAAATTAACGCCTGCGCACAAAATCGATCCCAACAGTTTCGTGACGGTTCTAGAACGATACAAAAATAGGGTGTTGGAACAAACCTATTAAAATCAGATTGACGTCGATTTGGATTCCGAATATCGTCTATTAAAATTTTCCTGCGCGTATACACACAACATATCCCGCATTTCTGGGTTTGAAATCAAATGGTCTATCGGCATTGTTACTTAACTTACGATAAACTCAAAAATGAAACATTTTCTCACAAAGCTATCTTACAATAATCAACAAACAAATAACAACATGGAGGTTTCACAGCAACTGCATCTCTAAATTTCATTTGTTTTCTCATATGTTACTTTAATAAACAGATCTTTTCATTAAAAACTTAAATACACTTAGGCACAAAAAAGTTATGACCTAAATAACATTACATTTTCCAAATCAATTTCTCGTCCTAAGAGAACCATAATTGCCAAATTTTGTAAAACACGTTAGTTTTTCTCAAAGTTATTAGAGAAAAACAAAAATGAAGTTTTAACTTTAACACCCTGCATCTCAGTTAATATTAACTTTGGGATATAGGTAAGTATAATTAAATCCTAATATTTTTACGTAAGGAGTCTGTGGTTTTTCCATGTACCATTAATTAGCGGACGCCCTGTATAACGGTTGTTTTAAATATCAAAGCTGCTGGCGATTAAGCCTTTTGTTCTTTGTAAAGGATCGCTTTTGTTTCGTGCACTTACTCAGTCTCGTACTTCGGGCATGCATCGAACTTTTTTCCAAGGGAATATTATGCGGAAAAGCTCCTTTTTGTAGTTTTTTAAAAGCAATGTAAGCTCCTCCGGGCCCTGTTTATAAAGCTGAAGTTTCATGCATTCAGTTTTTACAGAAGATTAAAAAATTTTTATCCGGGTAAAGGGTAAAGTATTACTACATTTTAAAGATGATGTATAAGTCGCTGGGATTCTAAGAGACCCTTTTCCCTTAGAAAAACAACCTCGTCGCATGCCAGTATAGCATTTAAGGATTGTATTTTGAATTTTAGTGTTTCCTCATGCCTAATAGTACGGCACCCCGTTACCAGGATTTCAGACCGATCACGGCCTAAATTTTTTTGAGTTTTTTGGTGACTTAATAAGGACTTGAGAAGGAAATTAACAAGAACGGACATTGGCAACGTTGCGAAATCATTGAGAATCATCTTTACATATGTAAAAAAGTGGTCGTAATAGTTATCGCGCCTCGTCCGTTCTTTTTATTTTTTGACTCAAAATGATGTTTTTGAGGAGATGAAAATAGTAACTGACATTTTCCGTGCGGTGAATAGTTCTGAGAAAAATCGAAATTCGTTTACAGCGGAGAATTCAACTTATCACGCCTCGTCCGTTTTACTTGTCGGATGTGTTTTCGTCATTCGTGACCGGAAAAAAATGAGAAAGGACATTTTCATCGACGCGCAAGCGCAGTGTTGGATCTTAGGTATGTCATGTTTTTAACGCTGTTCGAGCTATCGCGCCTCGTCCGTTTTCAAGCAGAAATCGTGTATGGTGGCTCGGAAAATGGGGAGAAAATATGAACTGACACTTTTACACACGCATTTTTTTAGCACAGCCGTTTTCAGTCAAGACAGCACGTGTATCAATAGTAATGCAATATGGGGACATAGCTGATGCTGAGTTGTTATAGACAACCAAGCCACACAGCAAGCTGTCCTATACGCACGCCGTGTACCGCGATCAGGAATTATACGAGATCCGACTCCGCCGCCTTTCCTGCAGTTGCGCAACACGGAAAATGTCCGCTCGACTCGATTTACTATTTTTTAGAGTGTTATCAACAATTAAAAAAAAAATTGACCTTTTTAATACCCCTTTTCTTTACATCTTTTATTTAAACTATGGAATTTTTGCACAAAAAACGTCCGTTGTCGATGAATTCACGTTTTTTTAAATATTTTTAATATGATTTCATCAAGAACGGACAATGTATCCCATTCTTGACACTTTTATAGGGTTTCTCCGTAATTGTTAGTGCTATCAAAAAGGTAATGTAGGTGTCATGTGCTCTTTTTGGGTCAAACTTAAAATGATAAAATCAAAAGTTGAAAATGTTCGCTCGCATAAGAGATACGGGGGTAAATGAAAAAATTGAAAATTTCAAAATTACCCTATATTTTGTTAGTTAAAAGAGATACAGAAGTTTCTTTATAATGATTGTTGAATAACCTGCCGTTCTCAGAATAAGTATACGAGGTCAGGTAAAAAAGTTATCGGACCTAACCTCATTTTTTTAAGTGGAACACACTGTACATTTTAATCTAAGAAGATACTATTTTAAATTCTCCTCTCAAATATATAACACACCATGGATGATATTGGTTTCCTATTGATATTGGTTTCCTATTTAAACTTTATTACTTTGAAACGAAATAAAAGATTCAGATTAAGGTAAAAAATAACAGGAATCATCGCAAATGTTCGGAGTATGTCCTTAAATGGTTACCGTCTTTCCGGATAGCGAATAAAATATACGTTTTGCGCCATTTCTTCGTTTTTCCCACTTTGAATATAAACTGAAATCATATCAAATTTTTCAAAATGTTGATGGGTCATTTTCACGAATCAATATGTAAAAATGAAATTAACGTTAAATGTTAATAGTCAACATAGTTGTTTCTAGGATATTAGCTTTTGTTTCATGATCTACAATATCATCCATGGTGTGTTATATATTTGACACTAGAATTTAAAATAGTATCCCTCTATATTAAAATATACGGGGTGTTCCATTTAAAAAACTGAGGTTAGGCCCGATAACTTTTTTACCTGACCTCGTATACTTACGCAAATGGCAGATTATTCAACAAATCAATATAAAGAAAATTCTGTATAAAACATTTTTCTGTATCTCTTTTAACTAAGAAAATATAGGGTAATTTTGACACTGTCCATTTTTTGATATTCCCCCGTATCTCTTAAGCGAGCGAAAATTTTCTTATTTTGATTTTACCATTTTAAGTTTAACCCAAAAAGAGCACATTACTTTTTGATAGAACTAACAATTACGGATATACCCTATAAACGTGTCGAACATGGGCCATCCTGTACATTAACAAAAAAAAAATTTAAAAGTGTATTACCTCTTTCAGCCAGTGGTAACTCAGACCAGTTCTTCTGTAACTGTTATATGGTATTTCATCTGAAACAAAAATTATATTTCATTAACAGGTGGAAAGTAAATTAACATACAAAAGGCGAAATACAAAATTGGCCCCTGTTAAGGCTTTTTAGAACAAAGCCCCTTAAAAGTTGACGAAATTACTTTTCTCTTAAAAGCTTTAATAAAATGTCGAGTTTATTGCTATTTTACCTCCGTAGTAAAGTTAAGGAAATCTGCTAAATTAATTTATTTGCGAACCGCTGATAATATTTTGTGTTATATTGTGCCGCTCGAGTAACTTTTAAAAGTATATACAGTGTCACCATTAAAGTCCGCACCATATGGAACTTTTTTTTATTAATGAGGTTAGTTAAAATTAAATTTCGGCAATCGTTTTTGCTTCAAATTAGACTAAAAATTATATAATCAAATGTCACCATCTGTCATTCGGTATCTGTCAAAAATTACATTCTAATCAAAAAATGCTGAAAAATGGCATTGTTTTACCGAATTTCAAAAAATTTTATTAGAAAAAGTTGTTTCTAGTACAATTCTTGGCCTAAATACAAAGTTTCAGTTTTCTAGCTCAAAGTTGATTTTTTTGCCATTTTTTCTAATTAACTTTTTTTTTATTTAATGTAAGTTCGCTTAATGGATATTAGACTATTTGCTTATACCATACTCAATATTTTATTTAGTTTGTATGAGCTTTTTTTTACTAGAATGCCATTTTTTTTCGAAATTTAAAATTAGAGGCCAAAAAATTTGACACAGGTGGTGCAAAGTTATCCTAATTTAAAAATTTTAACAGATAGACGTCAGATGATTCGTTTTTCAAATGACAAATACATCTAAATATTTGATAAAAATTTTATTTTATACTTAAAACTATCATTATTATTAAAAGGAACAAAAAGGAACTTTAATCATTTTAAATAGGTAACACAAAAGCAATATAAATTTCACATTTCAGTGTGACGTCCTTCTCGCTCTATACAAACACCCGTCCGTCTATAAACGTCTTTGACAGCATTTTGTAAAAAGCTTGGTCTTATATCGGCACAACACTGTCCTATCGTTTGTTCCAAATGCTCGATATTTCTAAACGGTCGATTCTTATAAACTTTCTGCTTAAGATAACCCCACAGAAAAAAGTCTAGTGGGGTTATGTCAGGCGACCTGGGTGGCCAGTGACATTCTCTATCACGCCCTATAACTCTGTTTTGAAATAATTGGTTTATGCGTTCTTTCACTGCTACAGTTTGATGTATGGGTGCACCATCAAGCTGATACCATAAGTTATGTCTATGGTGTAAGGGCATGTTATCCAAAACTTCGGTAATCTCGTTATCAAGAAAATTCAGGTACCTTTCACCAGTTAAGTTTGCTTTAAAGAAGTATGGTCCAATAAGCTCATCTTTCAAAATTCCACACCAAACATTGGTTTTAAAATGATACTGGTCGCGACATTCAATTGTGAAGTTAGGATTTTCTTGGGACCACCATCGGCAATTTTGTGAGCTCACGGTACCATTCGAAGAGAAAGTGGCTTCATCTGTCCATAATATCTTGTATGGAAAAAGAATATTCTCCTCATATTGTCCCTGATACCAAAACGAAAAATCAAGTCGGATATCAAAATCGCGTTCTTTTAATGTGTTTATAAACTTGGGTTTATATGCCCGAAATCGATTTTTCTGAAGAATTTTTCTAACGCTTTCCCTCTTGCACCCTGTTGCATCACTTATCTTGGTTACACTAGTTTGACCGTGGTCAATAACAGTTAAACAAACATCAAGTTGTGCTGCTTAATCGTATTTACTTGCCGCGTGAGGTTTCTTAAAATTATTTCGAACAGATCCAGTTTCTCTAAATTTTGACATTATTCTTGAAACAGTGCTATGCTGCAAATTTTTTTCTGGATGCCTCTCATTAAAAATGGCAGATACTTACCGGTGTACATTGGTGATAACACTGAAAACTATAACTTGCGAAAATATTCACATTTATGACATTTCTTTTATTTATTCGGCACTCTAATTCGTTTTTTTCCATAGCCTACTTATAAAATTCAAAATTGCCTTGATATTTTATTGTGGATAAAAAGAAAATGTGTCTAAATTTTGAACTAATCTGATATCTGGGAATTTTATTATAAGTTTTTTAAACTTCTTAGGTGTATGTACTATCAAAAAAATGGAATATCTGACGTCTATCTGTTAAAATTTTTAAATTAGGATAACTTTGCACCACCTGTGTCAAATTTTTTGGCCTCTAATTTTAAATTTCGAAAAAAAATGGCATTCTAGTAAAAAAAAGCTCATACAAACTAAATAAAATATTGAGTATGGTATAAGCAAATAGTTTAATATCCATTAAACGAACTTACATTAAATAAAAAAAAAGTTAATTAGAAAAAATGGCAAAAAAATCAACTTTGAGCTAGAAAACTGAAACTTTGTATTTAGGCCAAGAATTGTACTAGAAACAACTTTTTCTAATAAAATTTTTTGAAATTCGGTAAAACAATGCCATTTTTCAGCATTTTTTGATTAGAATGTAATTTTTGACAGATACCGAATGACAGATGGTGACATTTGATTATATAATTTTTAGTCTAATTTGAAGCAAAAACGATTGCCGAAATTTAATTTTAACTAACCTCATTAATAAAAAAAAGTTCCATATGGTGCGGACTTTAATGGTGACACTGTATATACATTATACATATTATAAATGAATATAATATTAATAATTATACTTAACCTTTTAAGAGCAACAGAAAGAGTAGCATTACTATGGCAAATACGAAAAAATGATAACAGGATACATTTTTTTTTTCTCTCGCGCATGTTCTTCACAAAATATCGAAAAATTTTATTAAGAAAAGTTGCTGAGAATTCAAAATCATGCAAGCGTACCGAATCTAATAACCATCAGCCTACATTAAGATTTTTGAATTTTTTTTAAAATATCTGAATAAAAAAAAGTTGTTCGTGGTACTGAATACATTTATTAGATAAGATTACTTTAGAAATAACATTTGATGACCAAGTTTTATTTCCGAGAGTAATATCATAAAAGATGAGGAAATTGAAGAAATTACAAATTCCTAACTAGGGAAAATATTGTACAAAATGAAAAAAAAAACAATGTATGCTGATGGTCATTAAAAGAAGTGCCATAAAGTATTTTTTCTATAGCGCTTGTATTTGATCAAAAAAAAAAAAAACAGGAACATTGCAACACTAAAATCATTATTGGGCTAAAAATTTTGTACAGGCAACTTTCAGTCCTTAGCATATAACTTACTAAAATAAACTATTTGCCTGTAGAAACGATTATAATTTGAAAAATATATGTTACTTCTTGCATTAGAAATAACCTTTAAACTAATTTTTTTAAATTATAGCTGCAGTATTCAAATTTGAATTTAAAAATGTAATTTCTTACTTTACCCTTTTACATTTCACGTCATTTTACTAAAGTTACTTTTATATATAAATAATTTACACTACTACTACAATTTATATTGAAAATATAATGTTCAAAGATCAACAGTTTAGTTTCTCCAACGCAATTATTAACCAGAAGTTCCGTCTCCGCAGCTACATGTATCGCCGGTCACGACAGAAATTGCTTATAAATAACGCCACTAGAGGTCGGCCTAATAGTTTTATAAATATGACGGTATGTGTTTGAATTTATGTAAAGCGTGCTCCTGTTAGGAAAGTTCCTTATTATGTTTTTTCAGGTTTAAACTAAAACATTGCCTACTTGACCCCGGTTAACTCACACCTAGTAGTCTTAATTAAGGGAAAATACTATACGAAGTCATTCTTTTGAGTACAGATACTGATTTCAGTCTAACAAAGTTTAAGAAATAGCTTGTATTATTATCCACGAATTTGTGCATTTTTGTATCGCCGGTCACAGTAACACAGGTCACGCATAAAAATGTTACCGGAGATACATTGTGACGGTTTGTTATCCGAAGCTATATACAATATTTTTTTATTAACCATTTATAAACCATTAAGGAAAACTACATTTTGATGTGCAAGTTTCGTTTACACCTTAATTAGATTAAAAATATGACTAATTTTCTTAGTATTTTAACATTCTATAAGGAACATTCCAAAACTTTAAGCCAATATAAGACAGGGCTGTTATAAATAATAGGAAAATGGTTATAGTGACTGATTAAAATAACTCAGTTCCAAATATTGGCGTTATATAAATGAGAAGAGTAAAATTAGCCATGTGACCGACGTAAAATTATTAAAAAATCGATGCTATACAAAAATAGACCAAGATCTTTGTGACGATGATCTTTTGCGCGGACATATATACTTCCTATAATTAGATACTATCAGGAACCTATTAAAAAATTAACAGGTGTTTTTGAGATTATTTATTTTTTGTATTGTAATTTTATACCCACGTACCGAAGTTGAATCACTTATGATGATTTTTGTTTCCTATCTATTTTCGGAAAATATATACAGGGTGTCCCATAACTAATGGTACACAAGAAAAATGCAGATTCCTTGGGTAAAAATACTGCGATTTGGCCATACTTAGTTTAGTTCAATAGCTGGTAATAACCGAGATACAGGGTGTCCAAGTAAAAATTTAATTTTCAATTTTCCTAAATAACTTATTTCTGAATCAATATTTTTGCACAAAACTTTGTGACTAGGGTTTTTTTTGGGAAAGGAATTTGAATTTGTTAATAATTTTGATGTAGATTATAGGGGGCGCTCTTTGCGGTACTCTGGATACATAAAAATAAATGTAACTTTTTTATGCCTTAGTATAATTATATTTTCATTAAAAATATTAGTTTTTCCGTAATTTTTAAGCAATAAAGGTTTACTTTGTAAATGTCGCTCCGACTAACCGTTTTCGAGATATTTTCAATTACAATTTCTAATGCGCCCGTTTAAATTTTGATTTGTAAATGTGAAATTTGTCATAGTAGGCTTTGGTAAAAACAAATACAATGAAAGCACTTTAAAACCTCATTTCTGTCAAAGTTTATTTTTATTTGTCAGCATTGTGGGTGTTTTTAAGGAGTTTTTGAAGATACTGTTATCAAAAATTAAACTAAAAATACTGTTTTCTAGCGGAGAAATGCGAGACATGGTATGTTTATACGCACAAGACAATTTTAACAGACGCGGGGGAACATCGGCGGTATTTGGAAATGTATCCAAATATAAGGCAGCCAGATTTTAAAATTTTTAGAAGCCTATATGACAGACTGGGAGAAACAGGATTCTTGCGTCCAAACGTAATAGTGGATGTTAAAATTTTCTTGTGCGTATAAACATACCATGTCTCGCATATCTCCGCTAGAAAACAGTTATGTCGCGGCATTTTTAGTTTAATTTTTGATAACAGTATCTTCAAAAACTCCTTAAAAACACCCACAATGCTGACAAATGAAAATAAACTTTGACAGAAATGAGGTTTCAAAGTGTTTTCATTGTATTTGTTTTTCCCAAAGCCTACTGTGACAAATTCACATTTACAAATCAAAATTTAAACGGGCGCATTAGAAATTGTAATTGAAAATATCTCGAAAACGGTTAGTCGGAGCGACATTTACAAAGTTTACCTTTATTGCTTAAAAATGACGGAAAACTAATATTTTTAATAAAAATATAATTATACTAAGGCACAAAAAAGTTACATTTCTTTTTATGTATCCAGAGTACCGCAGAGAGCGCCCCCTATAATCTACATCAAAATTATTAACAAATTCAAATTCCTTTCCCAAAAAAAACCCTAGTCACAAAATTTTGTGCAAAAATATTGATTCAGAAATAAGTTATTTAGGAAAATTGAAAATTAAATTTTTAATTGGACACCCTGTATCTCGGTTATTACCACCTATTGAACTAAACTAAGTATGGCCAAATCGCAGTATTTTTACCCAAGGAATCTGTAGTTTTCCTGTGTACCATTAGTTATGGGACACCCTATATTTTCATTGAAAACGGAAGTCGACCCTACCACCGCAGATCTATTTATTTATACTCATCCTCTACATTCATTATTTATAGCAAACATTCTACCAAAATGTTCATTTTCCCCACAACATTAAATTGCATGTTTAAAAATGTTTGTCGTCTGTGGAGCAAACTTCCCATAACTTTAGAGATTGAAACAACGAGAGTCTTGTTTTTTAAATAATAAATACCTTGGAAACAATTATGTTGTTTATAATTATAGACTCGATTTTGGCTTCAGTGAAAATAAATATTGTCCAAAAATAGATAGAAAACAAAACGAAGTGAGTCAGAAATATATCAAACTCGGTATGTGGGGATAAAATTATAATGCAAACAACTTTTCTCAATAAAGCTTTTTAAAATTAGATCAATTAATGCAATTTCCAACATTTTGTGGAGGAAATGCAAAATTTGACAGCTAACCAAAGCCGCATGGTCGCATTGAATTACGTAATTTTTTGTCTTTATTGAAGCAAGAACTTATAGTGAAGTCAAATTTTACCTAAATTGAACAATACATTTTTTCTTCATATGGTTCCAATTTTAATAAAAACCCTGTATATACCGTTAAAATAAACATAATACATATAATGTACTGAATTACCGAACTTTATATTTTGCAAACAAAAAAATTGCAGTTTTATATGGGTCAGGCCAAAATGCTAAATTTTTGCAAGCAGAGAAATGAGTAAGCATTATTCTCTCCCTCGAAATGCGGGCCTGAGCATACATAAAAATGGGTCATCTCATTTTTACCAGATTGTGGAGGAAGCCATGTTCCCAAGATTAATGACACTTTTGCCCCGTTACAATATGCTGTCGACCTGACTTGTGCCACAACGGAGATGGTGTTTTATAAATCAGGATTTTAACAGGTTCGGCTATACCATACGAAGAAAAAATTAATGTTATTGAATAATAAATCAATATTAATCGACATTTAGGTAACATTTATTTGCTCAGGTTTGTTTCCTTCCTCTTTAATAAGAAATATTTCGAATATGATTTTGACCACAGAAGCTTCTGGTCCAGACGAAATTCCTGTTATACTATAGTTCTCAAGAGATGCGCCGATGAACTATCACCAATATTTTGTAGACTTTTCAACATATCCTACAAAAAAGGAATATTTCCATCGTGCTGGAAGACGGCGCGAGTCCAGCCTGTACCAAAGAGAGGAAAGACAAACCCGACTAGTCGAATTGCTTTTAGTTATACAGGGTGTTATGGAAATGACGTATTATATTTAAACCAGCAGAGATGAAAACAAATTGAAGAAAAATGGCGCTTGCCCTGTACATGACCTGACGTCAAACCAAAATTAAGCACGTGGTGACAATGGGAGAAAGATAAACAAAACAACATATGGCGGAAAACGTCAGTGAATTTTGAGCAGTGTTGTTACTCTTTAGAAAGTCAATAACCGTTTGACAGATTGGAAGTTGTTTATTTTTCAGGGTACATTATTATAAACTTTTACATTCAGTTCAGTTCGCTGGGAAACATTCTCTGATTTATAAACTTGAACTGACTCGAACCAACCGCCGCGGCGTTTATAAATGGTGAGGTATGTTCTCATTTGTTCAATTCGAACGACACCCGTCAGAACTGAACAACTTAAATGCCACTTTACTCTTTAGAAAAAAAACGGCAATTTTATTTTTCCGAATATGTACGAAGCACGCGACCCTTGGTTGGACTGGACTATTTTAAGACTTAAGGGAAGGTCCTGTTGTTGTCAACATAATTATTTCATCATTCTTCATTAAAGGATTAAAAATTGTTTTAGGCCCATTAGAAATTAGCGTTTTTATTATTTCTGACTTTCTATTGCGAAATAATTTGTATCTTATCTTCTGTGTGTGCTATTGTTCTATGTGTACGATAGTCTAATTAAGCGTTAGTGTTTAGTGCTTTTGTGTAATCTGATAATAGGTGCATATCTTCAAAAAAAACTAATTTGAAACTCGTGGGTGTCTGTGTGTTTCTTTAAGTGATTTAGTCTAATTTGTTTTGTTTCACTATGTATTTTTTTCTCTCGACGATATGCCGGTTATGTTCCGAGATTGGAAATAAGAGGCAGAATGGGGTTTAGTGGGTATAAGCTTATTATGCAGCCCCACACTATAATCAGGGCACGTGATGAGCATAAACCTCTTCCCATAGAAAAAAGAACAGAAGGTGTCTGTGTCCTGGTTTCCTTACTCGTGTCGGCGGCCTGGATTTCATTTCTAAGTAAGCTAAATATTTATTTTTATAAGAATCTAAAGTTTTACACTTTTCCACAATTTGGCAACATTGCGCCAGAACATGTGTTTATTATACAGCTGGGCAGTGTAATATGATTGTCCCGCGGAGTGACCTGTGGGTTTGTGGGTGAATTACCCCCACTTTTTAAACGTTCGATTTAAAAAAATATATATCTAGCGCTTCTCTAGGACACCCCAGGAGTCACCCATTTAAATATAATACGTCATTTCCATAACACCCTGTGTATCAAAAGTAATGGAGAAAGCTATTAACCAACAACTTCTAAAGTACCTGGAAGGCTTCAACATTATCAGCGATCATCAATATGGTTTTCGGAAGTCCAGGTCAACGGGAGACCTTCTAGTCTATGTCACCCATCTTTGGAACAATGCAATCGAACGTCATGGGGAGTCTCGAGCTGTTGCACTGGATATTTCTAAAGCCTTTGATCGTGTTTGGCATGAGGGGCCTTTAAGTAAACTGCGATTCTATGGTATGCCCAGTCGATTCTGTGCATGGTTGTCTAACTTTCTTAAGAACCGTTCTCTGACCCCTCTTCTTACTCTACATTATCAACCTTCTAGTGAAAACTAAAAATCCGATATTTAGCTTTAGCCCGTCGTGTGAATGTCCCACTATTTATTCGGTTAAAACAGAATACTGTTAAAAACGTGCAGTATATCGTCGTGTGAACCTAGCGTTATTGTCCGTTTCTGCAATCATTTCAATCGTTTAAAGCGTAGCAAGTAGAAAGATCGCGATTAAGAAAATCCGCTTTCCAGTGTAGCAATCTTTATCGACACCGTATGTAACATAAACCGGAGATTTATTCCACAACACTCTAACAATAATGCGAATTCTATTGTGGGCTACCTCACCATTTTATTTACCCAACAAGTTTTATTGAGTTTACCTGACTGTTTTCTCAAGTTTGCAATTTAAACTCAACATGTGTTGTTCAGTAGTATGGCTATATCTTAAAGCCAGACTGTAGTTATTTAGCTATACATTCTAGAGATGAGGAAGACAATTACATACAAGAAGAGTACAATTTTAGGAATTAGGACAAAAAAAACGGTTACAACTGATAAATTTAACACCTTATTTATTAAGCCAGAAATACCTATAAGAGGGTGGAAAGGTTCGCATATCAATACATAATGAAAAGGTCGCGCGGTGCGCATTTGAACAACGTTTTTCAACGGCCGAGATCGAGGCGTGCGTTGTGATCTGGTATCACTGCTCGCCTACTGACCTAGATACACTTGTTAACTGAAAACAGATGGAGCGACTGCCTGTGGGGTTAAAGGGGGTTTTTGCCTAAATACACACCCAAATAGTCGCCCATTTAAATATTATAATAAGTTATTTCCGTTGGTGAACGGCCGATATACAGTATATCCGCGGATGCAGTTAACAAAAGGACAATGGACCAACAATTGAAAGGTACGAAAAAAAGGAATTCTTCATTAAAAAGTCTGCTTGTCGGAAAATTAGTAATTACGATGAGAAAATTGATTCTCATTGAAAAACAAAAACATAAAATATAAGAAGAGTAAACAGTGATTTTACTACATTTACTTGGTTATTACCTTTACATTACTAAACATTAATAAAAATAAATTATAAATAATAATAATAAATTTACAATGGACGAGGTATCATACACAATAGTTATAGTTCAAAAACCCCTCCCCCATATTCAACACATTTTTCCAACTGCTTCCTAATCTGATCAAAACTGGCTTGAATCTCTTCAACTGATAATGATTCCACTGCTCGCCTAATTCTTAGTTTTAAAATTTCGACATTACTATCCATTGGTTACGCAAAAGTAAGCTGGTTTATATGGCCCCAAAGGTTAGAATCGGCTAATATCAGATCGGGGCTTCTTGGGGACCATAAAACTGGCCCATTTCTTCCTATCCATCTCACACCGAATTTTCTGTTCCTCCCTTCTTTGACCTCTCCAGCGTAATGTCACCTATCTTGTTGAAAATACAATGCGTTGCGATAATCCAGAGGCAGCTCTTCAAGATGATCGCGCTAAAGAATGTATCTAGTAATTGCAAATAGCTAGCTCTGTTACAAGTACCTTCGAAAAAATAAGGCCAAATGATACCGTAGTATGAAATTGCACAGTTGACTTTTTTAAAGCACTGACGTCTTGCGGGAATCCTAAATTCAGGATTCTCTTTCCTCCAATATCTGACATGATGAGAAGCAATAGTTCCGTTGGTTGAAAATGTTGATTCATCAGAAAACATTATACACTTGTGAAAATTTCTATTGACGTTTAAAATCTCATTTCCAAACCATAAACAAAAATCTGGCCTTTCAGCTTCATCCCGAGTCTGCAAGGTTTGGTTGAAATGAGGCTTGTAAGGGTAAATTTTATTATTTTTTAAAACTGTTTGAATGGTAGTTTTTTGAACCACCTCTAAATGTTTAGCTCTATTTCTCAAGGAAAGCAATGGATTTTCATTTACAGATTGCAATATCAAAACTGTACAGGCATCTTCCTCATTATATTGCTTCTTCTCTTTTTTAATGTCAATTACTGATCCTGTTCTTTGAAATTTTTTCACCAGTTTGTGTACACCAACTTTCGAAACGACCACGCCAGGAAATTTGCATGGAATTTCTTCACTACGTAGCGATAAGAGCACTGCCCATTTCCATAACATTGCACTATAAAAACTCTTTGTTCAACGGTCAGCATTTTCAAGAATATTTATTTTGACACTGACACTAACAACTTTTTTTTTACGATCAAGCACAAGCACTATAAGAAAAATCCTTTAGGGCACTCTGGGAGTGGTGCGTGTGCGCAAAAAGCGATTCACGTTGGTTTTGAATCGTTGGAGGTTATATTCGTAACCACATATGGATGGGCGGCAGTGGTTCGTCGTGTATTTCTGATATATGTTTTTGCATTTTTGAGACGCCCTGTACAATAAGAATCAATTTTCTCATCGTAATTCCGATTTTTTCGACAAGCAGACTTTCTAATGTAGAATGACTCTTTTCGTTTCTTTCAATTTTTGGTACATTTGTCCTCTAGTTAACTGCATCCGCGGACATACTGTATATCGGTAACATTTTGCCGATATGCCGATAGAATACCGATGTAACGATATTTATATCGATATCGGCCGATATACCGATATCACTAATTTCCATAACACCCTGTATATTATTCGAAACGTTTATATTTTATTAAAATATCACTTTTACAGTTGCGATTTTACTAAAAATAATGGCAATAAGCGAAAAAGAAATATGTCAGAATTTGGATATGACACTTAACATTTATGTGCGGGTAATGGAAAGGAAAATTTAGTGGAGAGCATTACTTCTCTACGAGAAAATGCTTTTAAGAGTGGTCTTATAATACGGAGTATGACGAGTGCTTTATTGTTTTTGGGACCTTAGCTTTACTGGGGAAGGGACAGGAATTATTTTCTTTAAAGTAGGAAATAAGAAATATGGGTTTTGGGGAAAGTAGGTCGCTTGTTTTACACTTTTAATTAAAAATAACGGGAGGGAGAAGATTGTAATTTTCGGCTGAAGTGTTAAATTTATGACTAGTTAAGAATAGTGATACATACAGGGTGTCGGTAAGTACCTACTAATCTCTGTGGAGCTAGAAAAAAATTTCTAAAATGCACCTTAACGGAGATACAGAGCCAAAGGGGTATATAGGGGAGCCCGAAGAGGGTAGTGACAATTTTTACTAAAAAGAACATATCTCAATAAAGGAATATACCACCGGTATGAATTGTATGCCGCAATGTAGCTCAATCCTTGCTCTTTTAAAAACAGTCATCAAAGTCAATAAAAGTTATAAGGTTTCTGACAAAAATCACGAAAACTGAAACTACTCCCTTTGTCACATCTCTCCTAACACCGAGGTAAATTGTGACAGGTATCAAGGTAAGTTGTGACAGCTGTGTATTTTTTTTGATGATCAAACACAAGCACGATAGGAAAATCCTTTAGGGCATTCTGGGAGTGGTGCGTGTGCGCAAAAAGCAATTCACGTTTGTTTTGAATCGTTGGAGGTTATATTCGTTGGGAAAAACGATCTCGAGAAGGTCGTTCCATAAGGAACCTCCAGATGAAAGAGTTCTTAAATAATGAAGCTCGAGGAGTACTAAACTTAACCACATATGGATGGGCGGCAGTGGTTCGTCGTGCATTTCTGATATTCGCCGCTCTGGGCGGAATTAAGAGGGCAAGGTCAGCCGAGCACTTTCCATGAAAATATCTGTAAAAGAGAGCCAAATCCCCAACCTGTCTTCGATGTTCTAGGCTGTCGAGATTCTTCGTCAGCTCGTGGTCTCCAATCAGACGAATGGCCCTCCTTTCGATGGAATCCAGTAGCCGAAGAGTATGTTTGGGTGCAGAGCTCCAGACATGAGAGCAGTATTCTAGTGATGGTCGAATCTGGGCTTTGTATAGTATCAAAAGTTGTTGAGGTGTGTACAACTTTCTGGTTCGGAAGAGTACCCCAAGCTTCTGAGAAGCAATCTTGGCGATTACCACAACGTGGTTATGCCAAGACATATTTCCTCCCAGATTGACGCCCAGCAAATTAATAGATGAAGCCGTGCCCGTCCATGACTATATCCGGTTCTATAAGAGCAAACTGCTGCCTGTTTTTTTTTTAGCGTTAAATTCGACTTGGTTACTATCACCCCAAGCCAAAATTTCTTCTAGGTCTTTGTTGCTGGTCATGCTGCCTGCGAAGATGTGCGTCGGCAGCCGATGTTTGGGCATTCAAAGAGAAAGATGAGATAAGTGTGCTATCGTTAGCAAAACTAAATATCGGATTTTCAGTTTTCACTAGAAGGTCGTTAATGTAGAGTAAGAAAAGAGTGGGAGACAATATGGACCCTTGAGAAACACCGGCATTGATGGTGAAGGTGTCTGAGAGAAATCCGTCAATCGCCACTTGCAGAGAGCAGTCCTTAAGAAAGCTAAACAACCATGCACAGAATCGACTGGGCATACCATAGGATCGCAGTTTACTTAGAAGCCCCTCATGCTAAACACGATCAAAAGCTTTAGAAATATCCAGTGCAACAGCCCGAGATTCTCCATTATGTTCGATTGCGTTGCTCCAAATATGGGTGACATAGGCTAGAAGATCTCCAGTTGATCTAGACTTCCGAAAACCATATTGATGGTCGCTGATAATGTTGAAGCCTTCCAGGTACTTTAGAAGATGTCGGTTAATAGCTTTCTCCATTACTTTTGATATAACTGAAAGCAATGCGACTGGTCGATAGTTGTTAGCCAGGGTTCTCTCACCTTTCTTTGGAATAGGCTGGACGTGCGCCGTCTTCCAGCAAGATGGAAATATTCCTTTTTTGTAGCATAAGTTGAAAAGTCTACAAAATACTGGTGTTAGTTCATCGGCGCATCTCTTGAGAACTATAATAGGAATTTCGTCTGGACCAGTAGCTTTTTTGACGTAGAGTCCTTTCAGGATTCGTTTGACGGGACGCTGACGGAACACGATTTCGGTCATTTCGGATTGAACTGCAGGAATGTCGGGTGGTGTTCTTCCCTGGAAATCTACAGTCCTACTACTACTCCGGCTGTGGATGCTATTGTACCATCGGGACGTGTTAGAGGTGGAATACTTGATTTTGTGAAATTTTGGCTGACGGCCTTAGCGACTGACCAAAAGGACCTTGATCCGTTTGGACTGTCATGAAGTTTATTTTTTATCCTCACGTTATGGGCTTCTTTGCTTTGATCTATTGTTAGCTTACATTGGTTTCGAGCGGTAACAAAGATTGTACGATTCTCAGTGGTAGGGTTTTTAAGCCAGATTTTTTGATTTGACAGCACACTCACAATCCTTGCTAAACCAGGGCTTGCCGTTGGAAGGGCGTTCTTGGGAGGAGGGGATAAATGCTTCCATGCTCGTTAGAATGACGTCGGAGACCTCCCCAGCACAGACGGATGGATCATCAGAAGAGAAGCATACGCTCATCCAAGGAAAAGTGCGAAAATGGTCTTTCAGGTCTTCCCACTTGGCCGATCTGTAATGCCATATCTTGCGAGGTTTAGGAGGTTGTTCAGAATTAATTGGTAGTTGGTTATTGCCAATTAATAGCATTTTTAAAAGTTAAATCAAAGGGATCTTCCTAAAAAGTCAAAAATTTTGGAAGGTGAACAAGTATTAACTTTTGCCTGCCTGCTGGATAAAGTGGTACTCGTAATGGGAGTTTTTGGCAGCCTAAGACGGGATGAGATGGTAAAAATGACCATTGATGATATTGAGGATAAGGAGCCTGTTATGCTTGTAGGTACCAGAAATTAAAACTGCTACGCCAAAAAAATTTACTATAATCCAAGGAAACCAAACAATGCCTTAAAATTGGTTAGACAGTATCTTGCATTAAGGCCAAAAGGAATTCAGAAATGCAGATTTTTCCTTACATACCGAAATGGTAAATGCATAGCTCTATGCATGTCGGTTATATGTGGTTATACATGTTCCTTCAATCATCGCAAAATTTGTTAATTTGGAAAACGCTAAGGAGCATACAGGACATTGCCTACGTCGGACCTCGTCCTCACTTCTTATCGAGGATGGTGCTTCCCTCGCAACCCTTAAGCTACACGGAAAGTGGAAGAGTACTATCATAGCGGAGGGTTATATAGAGGAAAACATGAGGTCGAAAAACCGAATAGCAAAAATGATAGTTAGTTCTCTTACCGAAAAAGAAAATATGTTAATTAATGTTCAAATGAAGCAGGAATCCGCACGCACATCGAGAAAGCAATTTTTCTCAGGAAAATTAAAAAATTGTACATTTAACATAGGAAAAACAGAATAAAATATAATTATAAAAATAAATTTATTCAATATTTTCTTTAATAATAATCATTACCGGGCATTATGAAAATCACCGGGCATTATTAACTTTATCGCCCGCTAATTTCCTATGATATTATGATGTTTGTGTCGATCGTTCTGTGTCAATATCAGACTTTGGGTTTGTTCGATTTAATCTAGGCCATATTTGTCTTCCTTTATTGAATCGGAGAAGGTTGATGCAGACAGAGACAGACATAGAATGCGAGCAGCACACGTTCTTAAATTATTTCACAACCGAACATCCTTCGTCTGGAAGGGGATAAAATCAAGTAACATTATGATTTATAATGTGATTGAAAATGGTGGAGGAAGCGTCATTAAATTCTAAAATAATTTTTAATTTTCTATTCTTTTCACGAAAACGGACCTTCTCGTTTTGTTGCAGGTAAGTAATTTATGATTGAAATATTTTTTTACTAATTTTTATTCGTTATTGTTATTTTACATTATAAAATTGTCCCATTATGTCCCAAACTCGTCACGCAAACTAGCAACAAACACATTTTTAAAGAATTTTACTTAAATTTTACAATCCAGAAGTCAAAAGCTACAACATAATAATTACAGCTTAGTTATATTAACCCGTAGCCAGAATTTTGATAAGTCCGGTAATATATTATTATAATAATTCTTTCTTTTCATAGTTTAATTGAGAATCCCATAATGACTGAACATTAAAGAGGACTTCGATCACTAATGTTGCCAGGAGTATGCTACGAAACAAGCAAATTGGAAGCCCATAATCATAATGATGGTGCATATATTTACTTGGTTAGTAGCTGTACATATAGTATTGTATTTACCTTGATTTGTTTGAAGTTGAAGATGGTAAAATATTTTATGTAAATTATGATTTATTTCCTATTTTTTAATAAAACTAATTACAACATTCAATCTCTGAATTCTTTATTTCTAGTTTCGTTACTAGTTCAATAATAATATAAAAGTATGTAAGGACAATTTTAAAGTGATATTTACAGCTGAAAACCTATGTTAAAATCCTAATATTCGATTTTCTCTACTTAGTAAATCAAATGAAAGGGTTTCGATGTTTTCTTTGCTTAAATGGCACATTAAAATATTGACAGTAATAAAAATTTGGACAAAAGTGACATTTGAAAAGCACGCAAGGCATAATGAATGTCGCCGTATCATGCCTGCGTCGATTTTTTAACACGGCAGTTTGTCTTCTTCCTGGTTATACGTATTCGTTGCGCATATGTATGGACGATCCCATGGAACACTACGTGTTATTGTTGCCTTCCTTCCAAATCGCAGCGGCTAAAACGCAGCCTCTAAATTGCAATGTGTTGTTCGGAAATTAGGCTGCCGCCAACTTCTACAACTTTACGCGCCCCTGCTTTTGATAACACACTATACGCAAGTTATTTATTCTCACATCATCTTCAACAATTGAATGTATATTCTCATGTAAAATAAATGATAAATGCAAGTCTCGAATCGAAATCTAGGCGCGTTCCGAGCACATTCTACATGTGACGGCTTAAGTTTAATCCGTACTCTCGCAGAATCCTGTATTACCGACTATATCATTCATGTATTCCAGCCATATAGCTGGTTATTCCGCAAATTGTAGACGTCGCAGCGAGAACAATTTATCAGTTTCCCTTATGTTTCTCCCCCATTTTCGGGAATATCTGGGAATAATAATGTAATAGATTGCTTCTTTGTTTTATGTACCTCCCGTATTACGTTTTAAGATATTGAATTGTTAAATAAAGTGTGAGCAGATTTTGGGCAAGTTTGTTTCATCGCACATATACAGGGTATCCGGGAAAATGTGGGAGATTTCCCACCAAAAAAAAAAACAAGTGACAAATAACGACAAACCCGAACAAATCCGGTATTTCTATCTGCTTTGTACACGTCAATGTAACGTCTGTTATTACGAAAATAACACAAAAAAAGAGACGGGGATTGTATCTATAGAATCCTCATCTCTTTTTATCTTCCGTCTCTGCTTGATATGTCTTTGGTAGGAAAAACAAACAATGATTGTTTTTGTGGAAAGTTGTTTACAATCCACCTAAGAATGTGAATTGTTTATTCTTTAAAGACTGTGTATATCTCCGAAGAGGAGGAATATAGGAAAAATGTTTATATGAACTTGTAGTACTCTTTTTACTTGTTTTTTCATGTCAAGGAGTTTTCCTACATTTTCTCGGGCCCCCTGTATATTAAAGAAAATAAACTAGCGAATGTGCAGTGTAATTATTTGCCTTAGTCGCATTCTTTATTTGTGTTAGACCGTTCCGGTTTTTGATTATTCATTTATTGTGTATGTTTATACATTAAATTTGTTGTCATCTTTTTTCTTATAGTGGAATAATTTAAGAACCTAATTCATTAAAGGATTTTTACGATAAAACGTTGTAATTTCTTTAAAAAGCTTAATCTCAGCTTACCGAACAGATAGGAAAATGATTCAGACAACAAAGTATTGGTAAAGGACCATCCAAAATAGTATATTACGTACCGAGGTGGAAAGTGCTTCATTCCTGTCCAGAGAGTCGGTAGTAGTAACTAAATCTGGAGACAGTAATGAAACTTTCCACCGAGGTTTCTGTACTATTTTATTTACAACCACATCTTACATCCACTTCTTATTATTTTGAATTAAAATTATTAATAAAAGATAAATGTAATTTTAACTTCTCCATTGAAAAATTAGACAGAAATTTCAAATATCCGCAGGTGGTAAAATAACGTAGGTAATAATACACATCAAGATGGCAAATATCATTTTTTGAATATGGTTTCCATGCCACTAAACAATATATTATTTTAACAACAGAAAAATGCGATGAGGATGAGGAATTTGATCCATCTCAACCAGAAATTCGAGAAGCAGCAAAAATAGTAGAAGAATATCTTCTGCCAACTAAAAGCCGCCCGAGATATGACAAGACATATAACTGTTTCAAAGAATGGTGTACTGGAAACAAAGTTCAAAATCCTGGTTCTGAGTCGGCGCTACTAGCTTATTTCAGTGAAAATGCTAAGACCAAGAAGATATTAACTTAGTCACACTTAATTTGGTCACAATAGTCAATGTCGAGGACCACTCTATCAAGTAGGGAAAAAGTAGACACGCAAAGCTAATTTCATTTTTAAAAAAGTGTGTTCGTATATTATTTTGAGATATCGATTTTTTTTAAAATTACAAAAAAATAATTTACTTTCCACCCGGGTGGTTATTACATGCATGGTTGTAAATAATAATAGTTTTTTTATTAGTTGAGTTTTGGTTGTCATGACATTCCACAAGACGTTTCAAAAATTAACAGAAAAATAGTATATTAAAGTACAGTTTTATACAGCATGATATTTAAGCACGCGTCCATGTTAGGAAACGAGCTTTCTCAGTGGTGCTATAATATAATAGCTTTATAAAACATGTAATTTATACTACTTTTTCTATTTTGTGTACTTTTTAATAAAAAAATACATAATTAAAACTAATAAATCCGTAAAAATTTTGTAAATTTGTATGTTTAAATTTTATGTTGGCAATAGTCAAAATATTTATCAAGTGAGCTTTGATAAATTATACGTGTCCGCCATTTTGTCGCGAATATTGGAAGCTTTCTTAAAATTAATCAATAAGGGATCAAGAAGATATTACTAAATTAACTCCTCCTGAGTTAACTGCAAATAATACATTGGATCAACTTTTACCAAAAAAGTCCAAGAAAGTATACGAAAAAGACTACAAGACCTTCAAAACCTGGTGTACTGCGAAGGGTGTTTCTAGAAGTAGTGAAAATATTCTAATCGCTTATTTTGAGAAGGAAAGTAAAACTAAGAAGTCGTCGACTCTGTGGTCCTTATACTCAAAATTAAGAGCTTGCATTAACATTTATGAAAACACAGATATAAGAAATTATGCAAGACTTCAAGCCTTTTTAAAAAGGCAATCTGAGAGCTACAAGCCCAAAAAATCTTCCATTTTAGATTTAAAGGATATCAATAAGTTTATAACTGAGGCTGAAAATAGCATTTACGTAGGTTTAAAGGCAAAAAAATTGTACAGTACCTACATTAATTTTTTACAACCAGTTCTTAATAAAAGTGGATTATTGGATCCGCAAATAAGGATTAATCCTGAACACAACGTTTCAAACACACAAACTATGCCCGATTTTAAAATTAACGCTGCAGACACAAGTACGGTCACAATGTTTATAACAAATGCAATTTTTAATAATAAATAAGTATAATTATAGTGTACAGTGTATTTATTAGCTTTAAATTGATATCTTTGTAACAGAATATACTACGTGTTGATCTAAACTTGTGATTGTGAGATTAGTTTAGGAATTGCTTATTATGCAACCAAACATACACAGCAGTACCACCAACCGTTTAAAATGAAAAAAAGGGTATCGAAAAAAGCTTATTAGGATACAAAAAACGGTACCGAAAAAGCTTTTATATGAAACCAAAATAGAAAAACAAATTTCTATTTATTTACCCTGTTTATTGGGATAAAAAGAATTAAAAAATTAATAACAACATTTCTGCCAACAAATTGTTCTATTCAACCATTAAAACCTCAAGACCATAAACCGTTTAAAGGATATTTCGCCTCAAAGTACAAGTAAATTTTCGGTTCGTCACTTTTTTGTGGGTGAGTGTATGAGCTTTATAAGCACCTTAAAAAAAATTAACTGCCTCAATTTATCCAAAAAAAAAATAAAAAATTTAACCTTTGACAAAAAGTTAATTAATAATTGTCACCGCTATTGTGTTCTCGTCGATTATTTCCGAAGCATGTAACAAAAATGCTTAATTACTCCCCCCATTTATTAATTTATTCCAGGAGAGAACTTTTTTTGCAAAAAAATTACTAAGCCCGGCATCGTGAATAGAGTGTTAAGAGATCATTAGAGATTCAAGAAAAGTCCTTGGCTGCGGGAAAAAGGCGCTCTATTGACTCCTGTCTGACATCAAATTAATTAAAATGTGGTCTTTGTAAACAGTGGCGTAACTGGACAAAGTAGCAACGCTTTATTTTCTGATCGTAAGATGACAGAAGTCTGCTTTGACTGTCCAGTCCAGTGATAGAAAAATCACATAAATATGTACGGAATAGTACATTATTTACCGAGTAGGAAATGCCTAACATTCCTGGCCGACTGTGAAGAGTGGAGTGAGGAATGTGGCTTTTCCGCAAGCGCGGATCCAGGGGGAGGGTCATGACCCCCCCCCCCCCCCCCCCCCAATCATCAATTTAACACGAAAAATACCATATATACCGGTTTGACTAACGCGGCAGGGTATTACTTTTCGTAATGTTCCATGTATGACCCCCCCCCAAACCGAAGTTCTGTATCCGCCCTTGCTTTTCCTACGAGGTAAACATACTATTTTTCCAAAAATCGTTTAAAAATCGACAGATATTGATTAATTTTGGAAAAATCGTGAATAATTTTATTCACATATAAATGGCGCTTTGAAATTCGTAATAAAATTGGTTGCGTTACTATGGAAACGTATTAATGGTGAATGGTCAAACTTGACGCATATAAATTTAATTGTTGGTGTTTCCTAAAGCAAAACAGTATAAAATGATAAGTGATGATGAATTTTCCATTTCTGGGACTCCTCCAGAGCTGGTTGAGGCCGTGAATACTGCTTCATTAGAATTATTGCCAAAGAAATCAAGAGAAAGGACGAATATGCATATAAACGTTGAACTTGGTAAATCCGAAATTTTCCGAAATCGTTCGGAAATATTGACATTTTTGATAACATTTTTGAAAGAAAAAGTCAATATTTCCCTACACGTAGTCGTTGCTAGGCAACGGAAATATTGTTAGGAAATATTCATTTCCTTACTGTATTTGACAGCATTAGAGCATTATTAGAACTATGAGAAATATTTTGGACAACATGCGAGGTAGTAGGATCATTTTGTTTAATATTTTGTTCTGTGAAAATTTTATTTGCCACCTCAACCTTATTGTTAAGAGATCCTTGGATATATCCTTCAGGAACGTTTGATGACTTCTATCCACCATGCCTCTTTAAACTAGTTATGTTGGCACCAGAGTCAACCAATATTGTTGCAGAAGACCGACGAAAGCAATGACCAGTACATTCTATCGGATTTACCAAGTTCAACGTTTATACACATATTCGTACTTTTCTCTTGATTCCTTTGGCAATAATTCTAATGAAGCAGTATTCACTGCCTCAACCAGCTCTGGAGGAGTCCCAGAAATTGAAAATTCATTATCACTTATCATTTTATACTGTTTTGCTTTCGGAAACACCAATAATTAAATTTATATGTGTCAAGTTTGACAATTCAACATTAATAGGTTTCCATAGTAAGGCAACCAATTTTATTACGAATTTCAAAGCACCATTTATTTGTAAATAAAATTATTCGCGATATTTTCAAAATTAATCAATATCTGGCGATTTTGAATCGATTTTCGGAAAAATAGTATGTTTACCTCGTAGGGATTGTTCGCCATGCCATTGCCAAATACTGACGTAAACATAATGAAATTATTGCCACTGACACTGATTTTCGTCTTGTCAATGTCAAAATTTAATTTGCTGGGGTTCGCTGTATTACCTGAACTATGAGAGTTTCGTGGTTTTGCCATCTCATCCGGTTTAACCGGAAATGACCTCAACCTTGGATTTTAAAATGGAACAGTATATTGTTGGCTATCTCGATTCAGAACACCATTTCAAGCAACTACACCCCGTCACTTTTTGACACTTTAAATCATTTTTCTTCTCCCTAAAATTTACTCCATGGCGGATTTTAAATTTGTAATTATGTTCATTTGTTTGTCAGCATTATGGCGTCATGGGTACCTAGATAAATACAAAGCCTTTTGCGCTTCTTCTTGTATCTCTCCTCTTTCAACGTGACTAAAAGTGTGTGATATCAAATTATCAGAAAAAAGTGCTCTATCTTCTTGCCCGAGTGAGCCAATATGTTTCAATTTGATAAAATTTAGTTTTCTGGGAAAAAGCTTTCTTAAAAAGTTAATAAGCGTGTAAAAAATTTAAAACACATTAAAACTTGAAAATTGCATTGTATAAAGATTTTGGCTTTGAAATAAACCTTGTTGGAGAGATCATAGCAATCTAGATGAGAAAATGAAAACAAGAAGAAAAATTATTTAATCTATCAAAAAGTGACTTAAAGGGTGTCGCTTGGAATGGTAGGTATTCCGAATCGATATAGCCAATAATATACATAAACTGTTTGAGGGTTTGAATGCTATTGCTACCTGATCAGATATTAAAATATTTGCAATTTTTTCTCAGATTGGACACATTGGATATGTAAGGCTATAAAAATTTTTGAGGTTTTATTCCTTTTTTATGGGATAGATTTGCGTTATAGCTAGTGTATGTTGTTTTTATTGATAAGGGAGGTTATTTCTTTTAATGTGTAACCATTATTCACGGCAATAGCCCTGATGGTATCGAGCTCAATCTTTAGACTTTCTTTAGATAGTGGTAGAGCTAGAGCTCTATATACCACTGATCTATATACTGCCAATTTATGTGCTTTTGGATGTCCAGGGTGTCCCATTTTCGACACTTTTATAGGGTATCTCCGTAATTGTTAGTGATATCAAAAAAGTAATGTAGGTGTCATGTGCTCTTTTTGGTCAAACTTAAAATGGTAAAATCAAAATTTGAAAATTTTCGCTCGATTAAGAGATACGAGGGAAAATCAAAAAATTGACAATTTCAAAATTACCCTATATTTTCTTAGTTAAAAGAGATATAGAAAAATGTTTTATACAGAAGTTTCTTTATATTGATTGCTGAATTATCCGTGGATATCATAATAAGTATACGGGGTCAGGTAAAATGGTTATCGGGCCAAACCTCATTTTTTTAAATAGAACACTCTGTATATTTTAATCTAAAAAGATAATATTTTAAATTCTCCTTTAAAATATATAAGACATCATGGGTGATAGTGGTTTCCTAGGCGATTTATTAAACTTTATTAATTTAAATCAAAGTAGACCATGAAACAAAATCTAATATCCTAGAAACAACTATGTTGACTATTTAACGTCGATTTCATTTTTACATATTCATTTGCAAAAATGACTTATCAATATTGGGAAAAATTTGGTATGATATCAGTTTTTATTGAAAGTGAACATTTGCGATGATTCCTATTATTTTTTAACTTAATCTGAATCCTTTATTTCGTTTCAAAGTCAAAAGTTTAAATAAATCGCCTAGGAGACCAATATCATCCATGGCGTGTTATATATTTGAAAGGAGAATTTGAAATAATATCTTTTTAGATTAAAATATATAGGATGTTCCATTTAAAAAAATGTGGTTAAGTTCGATAACTCTTTACCTGACCCCGTATACTTATTCTGAAAATGGCAGATTATTCAACAATCAATACAAAGAAACTTCTGTATAAAACATTTTTCTGTATCTCTTTAACTAAGAAAATATACCCTATACAGGGTCCACAAACGAAGCGTGGACGGAAGATTAAATCGTTATCGAAGAACTTATCAACAATGCTAAAACAGCTTGAGATATTGGATTAAAAGCGACATGTTTTAAAAATATTTTACATTATACAGGGTGGCCCAAAAAAGCGTGACAGCATAATGTTATATTTTTTTAAATGGGACACCCAGTATTTTATTGCATATTTAGGTTCGTATCACTATCGTTTATAAGTTCCTCAAATTTTATTTAATTTGGTTTTGTAGTTTCGGAGAAATAAATTAAAAACTAAGAAAAAAGAGTTTTGCAGTCTTGAATAAAAAAATCAAAAAAAACAATCCAGAACTATTTTTTTAACCTCACTATTGAGTGAAATTTATGACAAGAGGTCTAGAGATACTATGAATGTAATTGCGTTTATTCATTTTATACAGGGTGTTCATAATAAGCCTTCAAAAACCCCACATTTTAAAATAATTTTTCTCAAGTTTTTCAAATGGAACACCCTGTATATTATTTGGCTACTTGACGTAGAATTCATAGACAATTTTTTTTTGTAATACAAGCATATAAGTTATATCCAGCCGTTTTCGAAATAATTATAAATATCATAAATTATGTTGTTTAAATAGAGTTTTTATTGGGAAATTTTGTTATAGGCGACTAGACTAATAATTGTAAACTAAAGTAAATGTTCAAAATAGCTTCCTTTTACTCTTAGAGTTTACCGTATTTTAGTTTTTTTCGATATAAATTTTAAAAGCCTACATTTTTGCTACTTTTATTTATTTAATTTTATTTTTTATTCTTAATCGAGTTGCCATGATTGTTTTTGTTTAGATTGTCACTATGACAGCCAAATAAAATTATTTCATTTGTTTAGTCGCCGAAATTAAGTACTAACTTAGACAAAATGTCGAATTTTACAACTTTAGAAATGCTAAATATGATTTTCATACTGGGTGAATGTGCAAGAAATTGCCTCCTCACGAGCCGAGTATATGCTGAAAGATATCCAGATATTGAGAGAAAGCTGGGACCAGAACCCTTCGAGAAGTTGTTGCAAATGAACTTATGCATAACAAATGTAAACCATTAAAAAGTTACCGCTAGATTTTAAGAAAAAGTAGCAAAAACTAAAATACGGTAAACTCTAAGAGTAAAAGGAAGCTACTTTGAATATTTACTTTAGTTTACAATTATTAGTCTAGTCGCCTATAACAAAATTTCCCAATAAAAACTCTATTTAAACAACATAATTTATGATATTTATAATTATTTCGAAAACGGCTGGATATAACTTATATGCTTGTATTACAAAAAAAAATTGTCTATGAATTCTACGTCAAATAGCCAAATAATATACAGGGTGTTCCATTTGAAAAACTTGAGAAAAATTATTTTAAAATGTGGGGTTTTTGAAGGCTTATTATGAACACCCTGTATAAAATGAATAAACGCAATTACATTGATAGTATCTCTAGACCTCTTGTCATAAATTTCACTCAATATTGAGGTTAAGAAAATAGTTCTGGATTGTTTTTTTTGATTTTTTTATTCAGGACCGCAAAACTTTTTTTTTTAGTTTTTAATTTATTTCTCCGAAACTACAAACCCAAATTAAATAAAATTTGAGGCACTTATAAACGATAGTGATACGAACCTAAATATGCAATAAAATATTGGGTGTCCCATTTAAAAAAATATAACTTTATGCTGTCACACTTTTTTGGGCCACCCGGTATAATGTAAAATATTTTTAAAACATGCCGCTTTTAGTCCAATATCTCAAGCTGTTTTAGTATTGTTGATAAGTTCTTCGATAACGATTTAATCTTCCGTCCACGCTTCGTTTGCGGACCCTGTATATTTGAAATTGTCAATTTGTTGATTTTCCCCCGTATCCCGAAAATTTTCGAATTTTGATTTTACCATTTTAAGTTTGGCCCAAAACGAGCACATGACACCTACATTACTTTTTTAATAGCACTACAATTGCAATTAGAAAGTAAGTTTTCATACAAAAATATAAGTAGACAAATTAAAATTATAGGACAATATACACGGTGTTGAAAAAAGGTCGGTACCCCGGAATAACTCCGGTGTGCATTGCAGCGGAAAATGTCTAAGGAAGAAGTTGTTTGGTTTTGAAGGAGGAATAGTTTGCAATTTAATCCACCCTCCACCCCCTCAACCCCCGAAGGATGGGCCCAAATAAAAAAAAATTTCGGACAAAAGATGTTTATTTTTGGTCGGAGAACACGATACGCCATTAAAAAATATGGTGTTCGAACAAACCCGAAAATGGGACACCCTGTCTGAGTCATGTGGTATTGTAATATCTGTACAGATATTTAAAATACTTATGATCCATCAACTACCACTTTAAAAATTAATTTTTGTAATAATATTTGTAATAATTGTTAATCACGTCAATTGCCAGCTGACGTGCTTTTGTCATATTTGATACATAATCTCGAATTAAATCATTAACGGCTTGTTATTATTATTTTTATTTTTATCTCGGTGTAAATTACAAAAGTTTTTCTATATCATTTAAAATCATTCATTTATTCCTTTAAAAATCGTAAAACTAATTTATAGTAAACACTTTTTGCTGTTAACCCTGAGTAATGGCCATTTTATTACACAGTTTAAATGCTTATGTAAATTTATTTGATTCGAGAGCAGAATTATCATCGTAGTAAATTATACATTAAATTTTGCAGCGATGTGCATCGCTTAGCTTAAATATTGCTTGGCTGAAATAATTTTAATTTCTTTTCTATTTTTATTTTCTATGAAATTTAATTGAAGGTAATATAATTGGATCTCGTTCTTTTATCGATTATTTGTTCTTAATCTATGGATAAACATGCCCAAACAATCATTGAGTAAAATTTCCAAAAAAAGCAAAACTTTGAGTGCTACAATGAGAAATATAATCGATATTTAAAACTATGCTCGAGTTATACAGGGTGTTTCCTAACTTCTCTGAAAAGGAGGTGAATCATTACCTCATTTTAAGATGAAAATGTGGTATAAAAGTTTTTCGCATATCGCTTCGTTTTCGAAATAGATGGTGTTTAAAAAAATTCAACTCGAGCTGGAAAATCTCTGGGCAACAAAGCTTGCACTCTTTGCACGTGATAAGTATAAAGTAAATAGTCCTTTTTCTATTTGTGTTTCATAATGGCTACATTATGAAATGCAAAAAAATTGAATAACCTGCCACTTTATGAAACTGAAATTTAATTTTTTTTATGTTGGCAGCAAGTAGGGTTCGAATTTTAAGCTTACTTCGATTTAGTTGAAATTAGTTTTCTTGGCATTATGGATTCGATAAAAAATTTTTATAGAAAACTTTAAAATACTAACCTTGCAAATAGATCATTTTTACTAGATATTTATCTGAAATACCTATACTCGGAAATACATATATAACATGCTGACGGTGTCCGTCAACTAATTTCTAGTCACAACTATAAAACCACATAACAATAAAAATAAAACAACATAAAAATAATAGAAATATGTTCCAGTTTATGCTCAATTCCTAAACTTTTATTGAATAAAGTACTATTTATATTTTTTATTCAATATAGTATTATACAGACATTTCCTGGGCATTAATTGTTATTCCTGTCAGATTATGTGTCGACACAATATTTTGTTCAATATTTTGAACTTTGTTCTGCTCGCACCATAACTCAAAGTTTTGCATATTCTTTTTAAAAGTTTTTCTAGATTATTTTCTGCAATTTCTCGTATTTCTGATGGAGTGAAACATTCCTCCTCACTCATTTTTATTAACTTTAAATAATATATTTATTTGTCATTTTGACGGATGGGAAGAAGCTTTATTATGTTCAATTGTTTCTATCATGGCATATTTGATACTTGTAACATTTTATTAAATTGCAAAAGTATTGCCAACCCAAAAAGTACATAATAATTCCAATGGAACAAATCTACTATATTTTTCAAAGTTTTTCAGACTTTAAAGACCCAAATAGAAAAAGTATTATAAAATACACGTTTCATAAGACAATTAGAGCACTGGTACATTAGAAAACTCTCCGCTTTGCGGGTCGTTTTCTAAATTAAACGCGTGCATAAAATAATGTCTTATGAAACTTGTATCTTAATATACTATTAAGATACTCCATATTGTTCTGTAATTCCCATTCAACTCGTTCCCTATTTTCTGCGTACTCGTGCGTGGAGGTTCTTCCACCATGTTTAAGACCTCTTCCTCAAGTTGTACGGTTCTAATTGTAAATGGTCGGTCGCCTATTGTGCTTCTTGCAAAGCTACCTGTTTCCTCCAACTTAAGGTGCAATCTTGTAAATGTTTCCGAACACGGTACTCGTCTATTAGGAAAATGTTCTGAATATAAACGTCTCGCCTCTAGCGCATTTCCATTTGCCAAACCGTACATAAAATGAATTTGAGCCATTTCTTGATTGGTAAACTCAGCCATTATGAAATGTATCTAGTATAATGTAGTACAAATAAATTCAAAAACAATTCAAAAGGGGTATTATTTGAAAAATGTTAAACAGGAGACAAATGTCTCGGAGAAAACAAATATGGTTGCCATGGAGCGAAGCAAAGCCTACTCGTATAATTTGACGATAAAAATACGAAAATAACTAAAAAATTAAGGTACTCTTTTACCCAGATCCCCTCAAATGAATTAATTGTAACATTTAAAATTGATCCAAAGTAAAGTGCTCTAATACTTTATGTTTGACAATAGTATATTAAGATATAAGTTTCATAAGACATTATTATAGAGCACGCGTTTAATTTAGGAAACGACCCGCGGGAGTTTTCTAAAGTACCAGTGATCTAATTGTCTTATGAACCGTGTATTTTATAATACTTTTTCTATTTGGGTCTTTAAAGTCTGAAAAACTTTAAAAAATATAGTCGATTTTGTCCATTTGAATTAATATCTACTTTCTTTTTGGGTTGGCAATACTTTTACAATAATTTAATAAAATGTTACAAAGTATCAAATATGCCATGCTAGTAACAACTGAACACAACAAAGCTTCTTCCCATCAGTCATAATTAAAAATAAATATATTATTAAAGTTAATAAAAATGAGTCAGGAGGAAAGTTGTACTCCGTCGGAAATACGAGAAATTGCAGAAAATAATCTAGAAAAACTTTTATAAATAATATACAAAACTTTGAGTTATGGTGCGAGCAGAGCAAAGTTCAAAATATTAAGCAAAATAATAAATAATACTATTGAACAAAATATTGTGTCGACACAGAATCTGACAGGAATAACAATTAATGCCCAGGAAATGTCTACAGTAATTATAAATATGTATATATAAAGTAATATGTTGTATAATACTATATTGAAATAAAAATAGTACTTTATTGAATAAAACTATAGAAATAGAGCATAAACTGGAAGATATTTCTATTATTTTTAGGTTATGTGGTTTTATAGTTGTGACTAGAAAATATCTAACCTAAATCTAAAATTCGAACCCTACTTGCTGCCAACTTAAAAAAAAAAATTCAGTTTTAAAGTGGCAGGTTATTCAATTTTTTGCATTTCATAATGTAGCCATTATGAAACCCAAATAGAAAAATATCATTAGAATTTCGTTTGTCATTAATTAATAAAATAAAAAATACAATAATTTTTTAAGATCATGTATTTGGCAAACGAAGCGACTTGCGAAAAACTTTTATACCACATTTTCGTCTTAAAATAAGGCCAAAATTCATCTCCTTTATTTTTTCAGAGAGGTTAGGAATCACCCTGTATTTGATACGATTATTACTAGAATATTATAATGATGCGATAAATACTTTTAATATACTATATAATATCGATAATCGATACTCATCGATATCGATAGAAGCTTATGCTCTCTACTCTAGATTTGAAACCTTTTGACGTTTCGTAAGTTTAAGGTTAAGTGACTAAAATGTCAAAAGAAAATAATGTTGTGGGCCAATGAGATAGCTTTATCACTTATAAGGAACATGCAAACTGTATCAGTATAATCACATGGTGTACAACTTGATAAGTTGAAACAGTATATTTGACAGGTGATGGAAATTATCTCTTCTAAAATTATAGCGCAACAATCTCATTCATTAATTAATTTGTCGTTTTTCTTATTAGATGATTAATTGGGATTATGCGAATTGGAAGTAAATGAACGAATTTTTACTGTAATTTCCACAAATAAAGTGAAAGTAAAAAAAAAATCTGCTTCTACTTCCATTTCATCTAATTTGTGAAGGATTGCCACCCGGTATAGACGAATCATTATTCATGCCTTTCAATTAATTAGATAATTAATTGTCCGATCTAGTGCCCTAATTAATAACTCGCTGTTTGATTATGGTTTCATCAAATGGGAAACCCTCTAAGCAAATGCAACGGGTCCAAGGAAGTACTACAAAAATGGAAAACCTTTTTATTATGTGTTTTATGAAAAACAGTGTCAGTGCCAAGAAACTAAGAAAGAAAAAAAAAATGCATTAATGCGGGGTTCTCAAGAAGTAAAAGAATGTAAAATAGGTTCAAGGGAGAACTACCCCTATTTTTAATTTTTGACAAAACGACAAATATAAACGTTGTTACAAATCTTGTTGGGTTTGTTCGCTACGATCACTCTATCCTTTTCCAGAATTCCTCAATTTTAATTTTTAACTGCATTAGTTTCAAACTAAGGTCAAAACACCATTGACATGTTATTTTTTGTCATAAAAAATTCCATAAAAAATTTTTTTCTCGAATACGGTTGTAAATTGTTACTTGGATTTTACCATAAAATCGAAAATTGCCCAAATATACAGATCATTATGTTTAAACTCCCAAATTAGTGTTAAAAAGTATTCTTCTGGCAATAACTATGAAACGAAAGAAGATATAGAACTGTGGTTTTCGGGTTTTTCTAGCAAATTTCTTAAATATTTCACTGAAAATCCCGAATTCTTCGGCTATTTCTTGCTTTACCACAATTATCTCCGTTATTTCAATCATTATGGAAAATTTGTATATAACTTTTTTTATAGAGAATTTAATTGTGCATTCGTTTTGTTGAAACTTGTTGTTCTGAAATTAACCATTTTCGAGATATTTGCAAATTTATAAAAACCATATCTCGAGCAATATCTCGTAACCTATAAGAGATACGGGAACGTTAATTATAAGAACTTGTAGATGGTATCAATCTACAACTTTCTTGTTCACAATATTTTGGTATAAAGTTAATATTTTTCGAATAAAAAGGCAATATATGGATTTTTCAAAAATATCAATGCATTATCTTAATCTAGTCTCCGATTATGATAATAATATCATAATTATACGGTATGGTTTAAGTTTTCACTGAAAATGACGAATTTTTCGGCTATTTTTTGCTTTACATCAATCATCTCCGTTATTTCAATCATTATGGAAAATTCGTATATAACTTTTTTTATAGAGAATTTAATTGTACATTCGCTTTGTTTGAAACTTTTTTTCTCAAGTAAACCGTTTTCGAGATATTTGCAATTTTATAAAAACCATATCTCGAGCAATATCTCGAACCCTATAAGAGATACGGGAACATTAATTATCAGAACTTGTAGATGGTATCAATCTACAACTTTCTTGTTCACAATATTTTGGTATAAAGTTAATATTTTTCGAATAAAAAGGCAATATATGGATTTTTTAAAAATATCAATGCATTATCTTAATCTAGTCTCCGATTATGATAATAATATCATAATTATACGGTATGGTTTAAGTTTTCACTGAAATTTCTGAATTTTTCGGCTATTTTTTGCTTTACATCAATTATCTCCGTTATTTCAATCATTATGGAAAATTTGTATATAACTTTTTTATAGAGAATTTAATTGTACATTCGCTTTGTTTGATACTTTTTTCTCAAGTTAACCGTTTTCGAGATATTTGCAATTTTATAGGAACCATATTTCGAGCAATATCTCGAAAACTATAAGAGATACGGGAACGATAATTATAAGAACTTGTAGATGGTATCAATCTACAACTTTCTTGTTCACAACATTTTGAATAAAGTTAATATTTTTCGAATAAAAAGGCAATGTATGGATTTTTCAAAAATATCAATGCATTATCTAATCTATTATCCGATTATGATCATAATTATACCGTATGGTATAAGTTTTCGGGACAAAATCAAGAAAACTGTTAATAATGCATATTGCGCCCTCTAGAATATTTATTACTGGATACGACAATTATATGCCCAGTAGTTACCGAGATATGGCCGGTGCCCACTAGCATCTTTCGCGATAATTTTTATAAGTACCTATATCAGGTATCGAACTATTCTATACACGTCGATGTGTTAATAAAGTAATTAATTATAGTTAAACTATTTCGCAATTATCGCTGCTAAAGCCGGAGGGTTTGCAAATCCTGCATAGTTGCATAATTGCAGCATATCACATGCCGAAGTGGAATGCTTTGTGGCGTTTTGAAATAGCCGAGATTATTTTCGGGTTTTTTTAATTAGTGGGGTATACAGCTTTTAAAAGTTGTAACGGAAAAATGTTTTCTTGTATTTTTTAATATTTTTAATTTTATCAAATGTTTAGGTTTCGTTACTTTTGTATTAAATATTAATTAAATTTTTGGCAACGAAAATCTCAAATACGATCAAACTAACTTCGTTCTTTTTTCTTAACTAAACGAAGTTTTAAATACACAAAGTGCCAAATTAACTTAATGTCAAAGTTGTCAGAGCATCTAGCAGGATTGGCAACATTTTGTTTCCATGGATATCATGATAAGTAGGTAGGTACCTAACATTAATTTTTTAAATAAAATTGTTATTTTTAAATAACTCGAGAAGGAATGAAGATATCGAATTACAGTTTGCGCCGAAATATAGCTATTTTTGTGCTCTTTAAGCACATTAATATAACGATGTATCATGCTATTTAATTTTATTAAGGAAACGTAAAAAAACAGAATCATGGGTAAACAGCACCCTCTAGAAGACGCAATGTGAACTAGCCATCACGACCAACATCGGATATTTTAATAAATGTAAATTTATCTTCAAAACGATCCTAAGTTGATTAAATTCGGATAAAGGATATGAAAGATACAGTAATTTTTAAAAAATTACACGCTTTCCCCACCCTTGTTATCGACGACACGAAAAAGCCTTACGAACAGTGGCGGTTCTTCCACAGGAGCACATGCGCACGTGCAGCCCCAAAACGAATTAAAAAATATTAATTTATATTCATTGAATATGATTTATCGTTTAAAGTCCGACCCTCCTAAATACTTCATCGTACCGTCAATTATCGTATAAAGTCCGACACTCCCTAATATTTTATCGTACCGTCAACCAAACTGTATATTATAGGCCCTCGATCCGGCAACCGTGCCTCGGTCGAGGTTAATGACGATTATGACGAGACTTGCTCGCATGTGCAAGTTTCTCTGTAGTAACAGGTGGCGGGAGACAGCGGGGGATAGCGGGGCTATGGCGATTTAATATGAGAAAGGCCCACAATTTTAGTGTGCGCCGCGCCGTTGTCTGTTCGTGCATCTAGTTAGAAATTCGAGCGTGTATGTTTTAATACTATATATTTATTAAGTTAAAATGAATAGTTTGACGGGGGACTATTTAAAAAATAATTTTAGCTCTTTGACTTTGGAGCAAAAAATTGAAGTGAATAATGCAGGAAGACCTAAACCCGAGATTAATTTAACGCAGACCACAAAGGGTAAATCTAGGGACTTTATTAGAAAGTTTAAAAATTAAATATATGAAAAAAAAATTATAGAGGGTATTCCAAATTTTAATGAGGCTATATTGATCAATTTTCTACAATTAAGAACCGAAGAACGGACTTTACGTTTAAGCACTATACACACTAAGAAAACCTGTCTTATTTTCCAAAAGTTGTATCTCCTTGTGTAAAATTAAAAAAAAATAAAAATATATTTTACCTAACGCATTTTCTTATTACTTTTTTTCTTTCTACATTTAAAACGCCTAGAAAGTAATTGTTTGGTCGTTACACAAAACTAAAATTTTAAAAATAATTTCACCATACTTGTGAACCCCCTCTATCATAGGTCACGAGCCGCCACTGCTTACGAACACAAACTTTCGCAAAAATTAATGATGGTTTTATATCCGTTATTATTGTAGTTCTCTCTTCCAACCCGTACGGATTTTCAATAACATTTCACACAATCACAACTTCACTTTCCAAGAGTTTTATGACTGGATTATGGGATATGTAGTTTACAATACCGATAATTCGAAGAAATTTATATTTTCAATTATATAATAATAATTGTGCCCCCTAGCGGTCATTTTGGAAACGTGAAAATATTTTCCATTAATTTTTCTTGGTCAATTTAGTCAATGAAATGTTTTTTCTTAAAGACATAAGATTTACGGCTTCCATAAGTTCGTACCTCGCCGGCCTTACTGGGACACTCTGTTTGCTTTGTCTCAACATTTAAAATTACAATGTTCTATTTAATTTCAATGTTAATTTGTTGTATAAATACGTTCTTCATTACTCAAAGCACTTAGGGTTAATGTCACAGCAAAGTTATGATACAATGAATATCAAAATAAGTGTTTACGCCAGTCACTAGTTATTAAAATTACATCAAAACTTTCCTAGACTGGCGTTCTAAAAAGGAAATTCGAATTTCTATCGGGCCTTTGTTCTGAAGTTTAAAACTTTTTGTAGATTTGTCTTGGAGCTTAAGGGATCCTACCAGGAAAGTTTTACTAACTTGAAGTTATTATTAGTGATGCTGTCAATTTTAATTTATCGACTTAAACGAGCCTTTTCGCATTTTTAAGTTTATTGCTTCGATAGAGTATACCACGTGTCCAAGATAAGGAGGGCCAGTACAGGGATCTCGGAAACCGTAAGAGATACGAAGTCGGTTAAATGGAGGTAAAGTTGCGCATTTCCGTGCCTAATAATATGCCGTTTCGGAGTAGGTCCGGAGATATCCGGAAAAAACCGAAATTCTGAAAATTCGTTTTATTGTTTACCTGGGTTTTTTTGATATCGAATTCTAAAGTAAATTACACTTTTACATTGCCACTTTTTCCGCTCTATGTAACAGCGTTAATTCTTTTGTAATCCGATGAGTTGTCTTCGAAGGGGCATTATCAACTTTCTTTTTTTAAATATGGTCCTGTTTTTCTGATATTGGAATTTGAGACCTTCTTTTCTTCCGAATGCAACGATGTATGACACATTGTTGTTTAATGACGTTTCGAGGGTTTTTTGAACAACATCAGGAAATTTTGGGATACGGTCCTGCATTTCTCCTAATTTTATAAATAATATCTCATAAGTAAGCTTTAAATTTTTACTTATGTTGAATTAGATGAATAAATAACAAATAATTTAATAATAAACCACAAATAAGTGAACAAAATAGAGAAACATTATTTCAATTTTAAGAGGTTTTCTATTTTCCAGAAAATATGGAACATAATTTTACAAATGCTGAAAAGTTTGATATTCTATCGTGCTTTATTTGATCTCAAAAGAACTGTTATGTGGCAGTTAGAAGATGTTATTTGTGCTTAGAGAATAACCGAAATCATTTTGAACACCTAGTTCCTTACTTTTTGGATTGTTCGTTTTATTACTGATTTGGTATGATTTTTGTTCACTTATTTGTGGTTTATTATTATATTATTTGTTATTTATTGAACTAGTCCAAGATAAGTAAAAATTTTAGAGCTTACTTATAAGATATTATTTATAAAATTAGGAGAAATACAGGACCGTATCCCAAAATTTCCAGAAGTTGTTCAAAAAACCCTCGAAACGTCATTAAACCACAATGTGTCATATATCGTTGCATTCGGAAGAAAAAAGCTATCAAATTCCAAAATTAGAAAAACAGGACCGTATTTAAAAAAAGAAAGTTGATAATGGCCCTTCGAAGGCGACTTGTCGGATTACAAAACAATTAACGCTATTAAATAGAGCGGAAAAAGTGGCAATGTAAAAGTGCAATTTACTTTAGAATTCGATCTCAAAAAAAACCAGGAAAACACGATTTTTCAGAACTTCGAGTTTTTGCCGGATATCTCCGGAACTACTCGGAATTTGAAAACTTTCTAAACGGCATATTATTAGGCAACGCAACTTTACCTCCATTTAACCGACTTGGACACGTTGTACAGGGGGTTTATTAATAACGGTCTAATATTTCCAAAGATATTACAAACTTCAGATGGAAAAATATACATTTCTAGCCAACGCAACGACTGCAAACAGTCTTTCCTACCTCTTTCGGTCATTATTGCAGCATAACCTGACTGACATATTTATCGCAAATGTATCTTGCAAAATCCCAATTAAAAAGTTAATTTGGCAGATACAACTGATTTAAGGATAATCCGCAATTGCTCTTAAAATAAATTTATTTCCCAATAATTTTACTATAAACTGTGAAAAGGCGATTTAAAAAATGTTATTGTACGTATCAAACGAGTCTTGATCTAAGCCAACTTGCACTCTGGCAACATATATTTCTATTATACTAGGATTCGGACCCAAAAGTAAGCAAAAGATGAATAATCTCGTAAACATTGCGATGTTTGTCCTTTGATCTAACGGATTGTTATATATTTTGGTTGATTTGTGTTTTTCTTTTGTGATTGTTGGTGAAAAAACGTCTTTATTATAAACAATCATGGTGCATTCATGTGTAGTTTGTAAAAGAATGGATCATTTAAATCAGGATTTATTATTTCATCGGTAAGTATGGTTATGTTTTAATATTTAACCATCTGATATAACCAGACATCAACATGGTTGCCATTCAGCCAACAAACATGTAGTTCTCTCTTCCAGCCATTACTGATTTTCAATAACATTTCAAACAATCACAGCTTCACTTTTCAAGAGATTGCCTTCAACTTGCCGTACATAGGACCTTTTTTGATATTATAAAAACCATTTTGAACCTTCTCTGGGTTTTTTTTTTATGATTAAACACAAGCACTATAGGAAAAATTCTTTAGGGTACTCTGGAAGTGGTGCGTGTGCGCAAAAAGCATTTCACGTTGATTTTGAATCGTCGGAGGTTATATTCGTTGGGAAAAACGACCTCGGGAAGGTCGTTCCATAAGGGTGAAGTCCTCCAGATGAAAGTATTCTTAAATAGTGAAGTTCGAGGAGTACTAAGCTTAACCACAAATGGATGGGCGGCAGTGGTTCGTCGTGTATTTCTGATATTCGCCGTTCTGGGCGGAATTACGAGGGCAAGGTCAGCCGAGCACTTTCCCTGAAAATATCTATAAAAGAGAGTCAAATCCCCGTCTCCGATCAGACGAATAGCCCTCCTTTCGATGGAATCCAGTAGCCGAAGAGTATGTTTGGGTGCAGAGCTCCAGACATGAGAGCAGTACTCTAGTGATGGTCGATTCTGTGCTTTGTATAGTGTCAAAAGTTGTTGAGGTGTGTACAACCAAGCTATCTTGGCGATTGCCACAACGTGGTTATGCAAAGACATATTTCCTTCCAGATTGACGCTCAGCAAATTAATAGATGAAGCCAGTGGGATTGCATGTCCGTCCATGACTATATCCGGTTCTGTAATGTTATAATGTTAACCTTTTTAGAGAAAACTGCTGCCTGGGTTTTTAGCGTTAAATTCGACTTGGTTACTGTCACCACAAGCCAAAATTTCTTCCAGGTCTTTGTTGAAGCGTGATATTTCATGCTGTCTGCGAAGATGTGCGTCGGCAGCCGATGTCTGTGCATTCAAGAAATATGGATTTTTCGTTTCCAGTAGAAGGTCGTTAATGTAGAGTAAGAAGAGAGTGGGAGACAATATGGACCCTTGAGGAACACCGGCATTGATTGTGAATGTGTCCGAGAGGATTCCGTCAATCGCTGGTATTGTAAAAGAGGTAAATTTTACATACGATGATGTTAATATTTGGAAACATTAAAAATTTATCATACGACCTTATGTAAGTGTAACGATTTAATAAAAATTATGTATTTCATTATGTAACAGAGACCAATAAATGAATCAAAAAAGAAAATATGAAGGAAACATGATATTTTCATTTGGCTGTATCTGCAAGAACAGTTTTATAACACCCTGTATAATACTAAAGTTACTTTTTGAACCAAAACAATAAAGCCAGTGGTATTCTTTAAAAAACAACCTATCATTAGAGAAAAAATCAATTAAAACGGCCATCAAATTTCGAAAATACATAACATCAAATTTGAGGCCAATTATCGGCTGCGCGTTAAACAAGTTGCAGTTGCAGTTGCGCAGTTATTTGAAACTCCTAAATAGTGTTAAAAATAGTTAACATAACTAAGCACCTAAATACAGTATTTTAAGTGCTTGACAAAAGTAATTAAATTTCACACCGAGTAACTTGTTCTTAAATAATCCTCTGATTAAGGATTTTTTAATTTCAATATTTAATACCACTTTTGTTCCAAAGTTTCCAACTTCTCCAAAGTTTACCCTAAAGATTACAAAATTTTATGAGAAAGTTTGGATTTGCAGTCAATAATGTAGCCGTTCGTTTTTTCATTTTTGCGGACTGACAGGTCTATAAAAGCACTTTATTTTCGATTTAATAAAAAAATATCTAATTTCTTTATTGTTATACGGTATGGGGCATACCAGGTGACACAATGGTTTTGTTCGTACCAACAGATTCCCAACCGATTGCCAATATTTCCCTCCTCTTCCCCCCACATGTTCGGTTTTGGACGAGTTTCTAACTGGTTGCTGCTTTTTGTCCCTGTGAACGGGATGGTGCATTAACACTTGTTGTGACTATCTTGCTGGATACATTAATATGGAATGTTCAGTTTACCTTATTCTTGTAGAGTTTAAAAAGGATATAATGTTATTATTAGTTTTCTCAATTGCAAATACCAAATTTCTAGATTCATCGGGTCAATCTACAATCTTTTGTCACACGTTGTCGTCTTGGTTTATTACTACTTCTCATTTACATACGGTGGGATGCCTCAAATACTGAATGCAAAAGATCGGATTGGTCCTTTAATTGTTAATCTGCTAGAGGTTTCGTCAACACAATGCTAATTTGGGATTCTTTACGAACTAATCGTGGCGAAGATGTCTGTTGAGGTCACAGATTTATATTTTACAGCGGTGTTTGGCCGTGTTAAAAGAACGTAAGTGAGTGCTATCAAACGTAGGTTGTCAGTTTCACTGCTTAAAGTGGACTATTGCAAGCCGGGGGAATTCTTACGCGCGAGGGTCGACCTGATTGGTTGTTGAACCGAGCCGACGCATCGCTGATCGTCTATGGTGTGGAAAGAGAGAACGTGTTAGAGGGAAGTATCCATGATTAGTGGGTATGACAGAGAACGCAAGTTAATGTTATTTGTTCTTTGTAAAATACTGAGAATTTGTTGGAAATACGCATGCAGCCAGGATATGTAATGAAAATATATGTTTTAATCCGCTGCTTTAAGTTGTCAGATGGGAATATAATTTGATAGAGATTTGGTAACTACAAATTATAAAAATCTATTTAAGAAATGAAAAGTCTATGCTTGTCAGGTGGTATTAATATTAAATACCAATATGGAAAATTATTATTTCCCAGACCACCCGATGATCCTTATACAATAAGGGCGTATTTTTGTCTACACAGTAGCACTTTAAAATACTATTTCAGATTAAATGGTACTACCAAGTAGTAGGAGAGGGCTTCTTTTCTTGGTAGTACCATTTAATCTGAAATAGTATTTTAAAGTGCTACTGTGTAGACAAAAATACGCCCTTATTGTATAAGGATCATCGGGTGGTCTGGGAAATAATAATTTTCCATATTGGTATTTAATACAAATTATAGTTTGTTTAAAGGTTGAAATACATGAGAATTAACAGAGAAAAATAATTTAATGTACAGAAAGAAGTTATTTGCTTCTAAATGTTTCAATATATTGAGAGGATTACTCTACATGTTTCGGCTTTTTAGGCCTTTTTCAAGAGCATTACAAGATTAATATTAAACTAAACAATTATTTTACGGGTCTTTGTACAGTCACTAATAAACTTTTTTATTGTCTAAGAATTAGGGTTTTTCCCCAGATTAGTGTAGGTAGACTTGAGAAAGCTGTCTATCACGGGCGTGTTTACGAAATTTTGTTGATCATTAGTTGTGAGGGGATTATTTTTTATAGACTTTTTAATTTCATACTGTTCTAGAAGATCTATCTAAACGTTGGCCCTTTCTTTCGTTATGTAATAGTTTAATGTTGTCCGTATCTATAAAATGGTTATTTTCTATAGAATGTGTAGAGTTTCCGGAATTAATAATATTATTATATTATATATGCAATATATTCTTGTTTACGTGGACCACTTAGTATCCACTTTGCCAAAGGGGACAACTTTTTAACCAAAAACTACTTCACCCCCTTTTACCCTCGCTCCTCTTCACTATGTTCTTCCGGTTCGGCAATGGCTAGACCACGAGACTATTGTGTTCACTCCCCAACCTAACAGTTTGGATGAACTTCGTCAACGCATCACCGAAAGCTGCCATGATCTCCCACAACATGTTTTTGAAAATGTCCGTCAGGAATTTGAAAATCGCCTATATCATTGTTTGGCCAATAACGGGCAACATTTTGAACACTTATTGAAATAAAAAGTGATATTTTCGTGTGCTTTTTTTTCTATCTGAACAAATTAAGATAAATAAAGATTTTTCTAATTTTCTAGAAAACGAATCGACCGATTTAAAAAAAACAAACGTCAAAATAAAGCACTTTGAAAGACATATCAAACAAGCTATTACTTACTACCCCTTGTCATTTAAAATTTTTAAGGGGATGACCCCGGGGGCCAGAGGGTAAAAGGGGGTGAAGTAGTATTTGGTTAAAAAGTTGTCCCCTCTGGCAAATCTTTTGACGTGCCTCGGCGTTTATTCTTTTAATCAGTGGTTTTCGATAAATCCATGGTGGGAAGTTTTCAAATGATCACCCTGCATATAAACCTATTTAAGAACATTATGACGCATACAGCTATTTGATTAGCTAGGCGTCGTTCATTAAGGCTATTTTGAATTGTATTATATATAGTTTAATTATTTGTCTATAAGTTAGAACAGAACAAATGCAGAAATAAATAAATAAATTTAATCTCCTAACGATGTATCGATCAACTGAGACCCGCCTTGTTTCAACCAATTGCAAACGACTCTCGTACACTAAATGTAAGTATAATAAACACAACCTTTAAATAACCCCTTTAAAATAGCCGGATATTCCCCAGGGCGGAAAATAACATTCCTAACTGGATATCCCGTGCACATAGTTTACTATTTGACCGGCTCGCATGAGCCCTCGGGGAAATCTGAAAGGTTGCCTTATTAATAATTTGCGACCTTCAGTTTTCTTTCCGAACCTATTTGATTGCGAAAATGGTCGGGAGATGTCTACGTGTTTCCCGGTAATGCATGGGAAAATGATAAACAAGTAAACACGAATCGCTTCTAAGTGTTTTATATCGATTCGCGCACCAATACAGGGTGTTTGAAAATTATTTAATAGGTTTGCAAATTTGTCTCTGTGAACTGGTATAATTGCCAAACCATCTACTGTCCCATCTGAGAAATGACGTCTTCACTTAACCGACACACGGTAAAGATATTATTGTAAAATTTCCTATAAAATATAGCCACGGGGCGAGTTGGATCTTCCCTTGCAGAAGAAGAATACGTCGAGCGTCCGTCCGTAATGGGTACGACGATAATCGGATGAAACTTCAATTTTCTACGCTGAAAAACGGAGTTTTCGCTTCCTGTGAAAACGGTACATTTAAAAATAAAATTTAACGAAAGATTTCTAAATTTTGGTAACAACTCGAGGAAAGTCCGTCATTTTTTTTCTATATGGACCAGTAAAAAGAATTAAATCTAAAAATCTTCCGTCCGTCCGCCGTTTATTTGTGAGTTGTAAGATTAAAATCGTAAACAATGGCACAAAAATGTCGAGTCTGAAAGAGATATTGATGTTGTGGTAGTTTGTAATTTGATAACAATGATTTGGGCGAGTTCATTAAAATTGATAGCAATGTGCTATTAGAAGATGATAATGACCCAATTCCTACCGATTATGTAGTCCAAACTGAAACCACATCACTATCTGACGACTCTGATGAAGAAGTTGAATGCAGTAATCAAACAAATGTCACCAATTATCAACAAGCCATTAGTATGGTAAAGGCATTATAAGAGTATGCCAAGAATAGAGGTGACTCTACAGCAATGGAATTGTTATCAGATTTGGAATTACATTTTCTAGATTGCAAGTATAAAATGCAAACACGTCAAACTTAAATAAAGTGTTGTAAAAATGCTTTTTTACAAGAATGAGAAGCTTAAATCAGATGCAACGGATCAATCAGAAAACGATCCTCGTAAGGAGAACAGGTAGGGGGCGAACAGGAGGAAGCGTTGCATCAATTACGTCAAGTCAAGTGACATAGAGCACGGTTAGTATTTGGATGGGTGACCGCTTGGGAATACCATGTGCGGGAAATTCTTACAAAAAATTTTATTTCACATAAAAATTTAGTAAATTTTACAAAAGATGTTAGTAAATTTTACAAAAATTTCTGTATTTTAGCATTTTTCAATTCTATCTAAAAATGCAAGTAACGATGTTACCAAAGGTATACCTTAAAGTGTGTATTCGAAGAAATTTAGAATTTTAATTAATTGTGCCCCCTTGTGGCGCCAGGCAGGACTAAAAAATAATTTTCAGGATTTTCTCATGGCTATTTTAATAATGAATTTTTTTCCTTGAATTTCTATGCCCAGTAGATATGGCCAGTGGCCGGGCTTAATGAAACACCCCGTATGCACCCAACGAGTAAAGGGCTAAGTTACTAAGGATGGGGGCATAATAACACTGATCAATGCTGCTAGACTTATAAACTATATGATTATTATTAGGGATTCAAAATAGTTATTATGTATGAATATGTTATTTTATTATTTTAATTTTCGGGTCGCACGAATATGCAAATTTAAATACTTTAAATATTAAAAACAATTATAAAATATATTTTTGCGGTTATAATAAATTTAAAACTTATAAATTTTAAATATTATATTTTTAACATGAACCATAGCCAAAAAATTGATATATATTCGGTCACTTTTTCTGAACATTTTAATATTTATAGCCAATATTTTAATTTAATGACATCTGCATAAAATGGTAAATTTTTTTAATTTTAATTAAATTGTTTTAATTACAACAAACTAATATTTGATTGAAATGAACTGGTGCATATACGCGGAAATGTGTACGTTGTTTACGGTCATATAATCGACATTACAATCTGAAAATGTAAAACAAAATGTTGCGTCCGAATAATTTTGATAAAATGTTTTTAAATAATAGTCATTTTATTTACCTGATTTCGAATCAATGTAAACCAAATACATTGTTATAATAAGAAAGAACCGCTTTCGCATTTAACTGGAGTTTTTTTCATTTTATTTTACGAGCCTTTAATAATTTTGTAAGAGGTCAAGAAAAAATTAGACTACTCAACTACAACTACAACTTAGATTTGGTTTAGTAACCTTAAGCTTGTAGGAATTGATTTGTGATTGTTATCTGTAATAACTAATTTTGCTAAATTAGTGCTTATAACTCAAAAACTGGTCGAGATAGCAACATGACCCATAGCTAATTTCAAGAGCAAATAGGACCATAAATAAAATACAAAGATTTCATTTAAAAAAGCTTGCTTCCTATCATTTCTTCAAACAATCAATATATTTGTATTTTGAAACAACCCATTTTCGACACTTTTATGGGGTATCTCCGTAATTGTTAGTGCTATCAAAAAAGTAATGTAGGTGTCATGTACTTTTTTGGATCAAACTGAAAATGGTAAAATCAAAATTAGAAAATTTTCGCTTGCTTAAGAGATACGGTGGAAAATCAAAAAATTAACAATTTCAAAATTACCCTATATTTTCCTAGTTAAAGAGATACAGAAAAATGTCTTATACAGAAGTTTTTTTATATTGATTGTTGAATAATCTGCCGTTTTCACAATAAGTATACGGGGTGAGGTAAAAAAGTTATCGGCCCTAACCTCATTTATTTAAATGGACCACCCTGTATATTTTAATCTTAAAAAAAAATGAAATTTTCATTTAATGTTAATAATCAAGATGGTTGTTGCAGGGTGGGTCTTCGCTGACTTTACAATTTGCCTCCACTTGCTGCGGTCCATCATAAGTTCCTCTGGTCGCTGGATATTTAGGCTTCGTAAATCCGCCGCAATATTGTCTTTCCACCTCATCCTTGGTCTTAATTGATGATCACCCTAAGGTAATTGTCGCTGTAATCAGCTTCTGATTGGCGGATGCAAATATCAATAGCCTTGCACTTAGTTAATATTTTTAAATTTAATAGTCGGAGGAAATAATCACAGTCGTTAATTTAAGGATAATTAATTTTTCTTAGATTAAATGTTCCCGCCCACACGGTTAAGACAAAGTTACTTGAAGCTCTGCTCCCTTATTGCATGTTCATTATTTTTAAAAGCCTCCGCCCGTCTCTCGCCAGAGCAGCCGAGTTGTCCGATTCAATGGAATTTTCACATTATTTATCCCTATCGATTTTACTGCCAAAGTGGTCTGCAGACGCTAAAAGTATGCCTTTGAAAATTCGCCAGACGTATTTATCCCCCGTTTTAACGCACAAAGTCAGTACTCTCTAAATTTTATAAGCAATTATAGGATTGAAGTAAATATACTCTAAAAAGAAGTATGTAGGGTGTTAACTTGAAAGTTTCACACCCTTAAGAGCAGTTATCAGTGAACCGCGTGGTCAGATTTGGATTTGGCCGCGAAAGAGCGTAAGTCATTGCGTAAGTCCTTGAATATTCCTTTTTATAAATTATCGTTTTCTGGGTTGTATTTAGCAGTAATATATAGCTCGGCGAGAATTTTCAATTTATTTCAATAAATATCTGGTATTCATGAAAATAAAATGGCCGTATTATGTAACATGTTATTTAATGGGATTTAAAGGTTGAGGAATACGATTTGTCTTGCAGTGTATTTTCTATTTAATGCACTAATTTGGTTAATTCCCTAAATAAAGAAAAATACGAAATGATCCTAGCGCATGTCTCAAATCACAATGAGTATGATAAAATTGAGATAATTGAGTTATTCAAATTGAAAAAGTTCGAACCAAGATATTTAAACTATGAACAGTTACATCTTTTCGCAAAAACAATGTTCTTATATTTTCGCCGATCTCTCAATTTTGGTAGTTTTTTATTTTAAGTCCTAGGACGGGGAATTATTCTAATTTTTTTTGCAATCAGCTGTTTTTAACACAAATATTGAACTTTAGACACATAAGCATGTATTGCATCAAATGGTAGGCATGACTAATATTTAGTAATTTAATGTAAATTATTTACCATATTTGAGATCATGTTGGAAATTAGCTAAATTCGTGATTAAAATTAAAACGTTTTAGACCACAAAAACGTAATTATTGTTTTTGCTCAATTATAATTGTTTGCAGGGAGGCCACTGGTGGAACAATTGAATAACTTTTCTAACTAAAATTTGTTGTTCAATATCCTATTAACACATACCAAAATTGAAACTAACATCTAAAGTACTTTCGGAGATATTAAAAAATAACCAAAAATTAAAAATTCAACACCCTGTAGCAAAAAATTTAAGCCGTTGCGGACATATATTCATATGAACTTTTCTTTATAAAATGACCTAAGGAATCATATCCTGAAATATTAGCACGTCATTAAGGAACACCCTGTATATGAAAGGCTTCGGTTAAATTTAAGTCTAGTCAAGTCTAATTGTAAATGGCTTCCTGTGTAATATATTATTATAATACTTAAAACCACGAGGCGTTTAAAATAAAAATAAAGTTCAACAATAGAATTCATTAAGCCATTAGTCATGTGTTTAAGAGTTTCGCAAGCAAGGTAAAAAGTAAAAGTGGATTTAGTACAATTATTGGTATTTTATAACTCGTGTTTATTAAAAATAGAAATTTATTAAATATTTGTTGTTTGCGATGATTTTTAATTAGTTTTTTAATCCGCTATCAATAAACCATTTTTCCAAACATCTGTGGTATTCATTTGTTTGTAAAAGCAGACCAAATTAGCCAACAGTTGATGCATCACAACTCGGTATTATATGACTCGCAATTATTAATCATTGAAATTTATATAATTTGATGTTCTACGAAATATTGTTGTCGAAACAATTTTCATGGTACAATAAAAAATTTGTATAGATCTCTGCACCTTATAAAATTATTTTATTAGTTTAAAAATATGTTGGGTAAAGACGAGTATTTTTCGATAGCGATTGGGTTACAAAATGCACCATTTTTGTAACATGGGTGATATTTTTAAAATTTTTACGTTTGTAAGGCCTTATCGTTTTCCAAACAAAGAAAGGTGAGAATTTTAATAAATTCCTAGGCCTTAAACAGTTTTATTAGAATAAAATTTCTCATCACAATTTAATATTATACGACTTTCATTAAATTTATTAAATAGTACAATTTATAAAATTCGTTAGTTTATGACACGCATTTTTTAAACTGTGTTTAAAAATTATTTTTTCTATTTGGGTTTCATTATGGCTACATTATGAAATGCAAAAAAATAAATACTTGTCACTTTATGAAACAAGTAGGGTTCGGATTTTAGGCCTACTTCGATTTCGTTGAAATTAGTTTTCTAGTCATTATATGGATTCGACAGAAATTTTTTACTTTAAATACTAATCTTTAACCTTTTTTAAAGTTTTTCTAGATTATTTTCTTCAACTTCTCGTATTTACAACGGAGTACAACTTTCTTCCTGACTCATTTTTATTAACTTTAATATTATATTTATTTTTAATTATGACGGATGGGAAGAAGCTTTGTTGTGTTTAATTGTTTCTATCATGGCATATTTGATACTTGTAACATTTTATTAAATTGTAAAAGTATTGCCAACTCAGAAAGAGAATATTAATTTAAATGGAAAAAAATCTACTCTATTTTTTAAAGTTTTTCAGATTGTAAAGACCCAAATAGAAAAAGTATTATAAAATACACGGTTCATAAGACAATTAGAACACTTGTACTTTAGAAATCTCCTCGCGTCGTTTTCTAAATTAAATGCGTGCTCTAAGATAATGTCTTATGAAACTTGTATCTTAATATACTATTTTAGTAGGCTGACAAATTTTAGCAATATTAACTTCAAAATTATTACAATCGAATTCTTAAATAACCGGTTTATAAAACGCCACTGTTGAAAAATGTTAATTGGTTTTAATTTACCCGCCACAAGTTAAATCAAAAAGATTTATAGGACGTTGTATTATTTGAAAACTTCTAATAAATCTCAATTATTGGCATCATTAAAATCTTAAATTCAATTTAAAAGTCGGTGGTTAAAAGAAAAACTTTTAATGGCATTAACCGACTCTGGTCTAAATCGATGGGGAAATAAGTTAACTTGAAGTTTCTTAAGCGAAAAACAATATATAAAAATATTGATTTATTTATCGTAGAACGTTGCTTCTTTAATTTTGGATATATCTTTTTTGTTTTGACAGGACATGTTATATTAAAGACAAAAGAATACCTAAAGAAGAACATACGCTTCAGTCGAGTCGAAGAGCAACACCGTTAGGCGCAAGCTGGAATTCAAGTTATTGTTAGTTTTTCCAAAAAAAGTAATGTATTTTCGACTTTCCCTTATATTACTGTAGGTATATACAGTGTCTGTTTCGGTAGAATTTCAGCACGGCTCTATCTCGGTAGATAGAGAATTTCTTTTAATATACCCCATAAATAATGGTCTGATAGGTGGCTGTTTTTCATCAGTATGTTTAGAGAGAGAACACAATTCAAGAAATAGCTTCAAAACGGCATTTTCATGTATTTTAACATTTTTTGCCACTCTGTAGAATATTTTGGATATTCGACTATGGCTAAGGAGATTCTCAACCAAGGAAAACTTTTTAGCAAGCGTAACTGTATAGAATCACCTGTCCAAGTGTCCCCCACACCCAGTATATTTTTTTAAATCAAATTTATTTATAACAATAATAAATATGTTCAGATAATGCTGCAGGATATTTGGAGAGGTCATTCGACAATTACAGAATCATATATTTTATCTAATTGTGCAGTACAGAGCTCCGGAACTAAAAAAAATATTTCTATCTTAAGTAGTTTTCAAAAAATTTACCTAAGATTATTTATTATATTATACCAGGAAAGTATAATTTTTAAAACACCAGTATATAAAAGTCTATTTTTATGAAATAAAAAGGTCTATACCTTTTTAAAATTTCTCAATTTTTTAAAATCTTTAACTCCATTTATTAGCTACAAACGAAGGTCAAATTACTTTTGTTTTTGTAATAATAAAATAAATGAATTTTATCTCAGAAACGTTTGGAGACAGATATAGGAAATTGTTAACAAAAGTTAATTGGATTTTTACATGGAATCGAAAAATGCCAAAATATATAGGGCGTTCTATTTAAAATAACAATGTTAAGCCTAACTTCTGGCATAACCGGAAGTGATAGATAAGTGAAAATATCATAATTAAAAAGATCGGCATCTTTTATAGCGAATATCAATATTTCAAACGAGTATCTTCTTTTTAGTTACCGAAATATTCAAAAAGTAGATTTATTTTTGATAATTTAATTATTTTTTAATCTCCCTAACTTCAACGGACTGCTCCACCTGTGCTGCATTTCTATTAGAAAAACATGATTCTTGTTCGCGTTAAACTGTTCCATTGTTAGGGAGGAAAATTTTCTGCGGAGTCTAGAGTTAACATTTTATTTTTCAGAAAGCACACGATACTTGAGCCGTTCGCTTTTTAATTGGAAGTCCTATATCATTTTTCCAAGGACAATGTCTAAAAATAGAAATTGTGTTGCCTCATGAGAAATTCATTTTCCCTGAGATAAATTATTTTTACATATCTTACGGTTAAATTGTTTACTTGGCTAGGTCATAGATTAGCTGGATAGTATACAAACTATTAAAATATCTGGCTATTTTGATGGAAACTCATATTTCTACTACGTATATTAGTTGGTTTGTATACTATCCCGCTAGCTTATAAACTATACAAGATTTATCGCTAAAGTATAAACAACAAGAAAAATACAAAAATTAACTGATGCTTTCGGCTAGTTTACAGACTATCCACAGTAGTTGGTATAGTGTGAATTAAATATTGCTAGTATTACATAATAACCAACTCGTTAGTTAGTATGTAAACTAACCAATTCTCTTTGGTTAATTCATGGGTGTGTGTGTGTTGTTAATTTTTTACTGTCGTCTCTTATGAAATTTGTATAGAATAGAAACTTTTTTTTTGACCAAGAATTATTTTATTATCCTAATCTATATTGACCAAAGAGGATTCGTTAGTTTACATACTAACCAACGAGTTGGTTATTTCTATTACTATACAACGTGTCCAAGATAAGGAGGGCCAGTACAGGGATCTCGGAAACCGTAAGAGATACGAAGTCGGTTAAATGGAGGTAAAGTTGCGCATTTACGTGCCTAATAATATGCCGTTTAGAAAGTTTTAAAATTCCGAGTAGTTCCGGAGATATCCGGGTTTGTTCGAAGGAAATTATGAAAAATCGTTTTATTGTTTTCCTGGGTTTTTTGCACTTTTGCATTGTCATTTTTTCCGCTCTATCTAACAGCGTTAATTGTTTTGTAATCCAACGAGTCGTCCTCGAAGGGCCATTGTCAACTTTCTTTTTTTTAAATATGGTCCTATTTTTCTGATATTGGAATTTGAGAGCATTTTTTCTTCCGAATGCAACGAACGATGTATGACACATTGTGGTTTAATGACGTTTCGAGGGTTTTTTGAACAACATCAGGAAATTTTGGGATACGGTTCTGTTGGTATGATTTTTGTTCACTTATTTGCGGTTTATTATTAAATTATTTGTTATTTATTGAACTAGTCCAACATAAGTAAAAATTTAGAGCTTACTTATGAGATATTATTTATAAAATTAGGAGAAATACAGGACCGTATCTCAAAATTTCCTGATGTTCAAAAACCCTCGAAACGTCATTAAACCACAATGTGTCATACATCGTTGCATTCGGGAGAAAAAAAAGCTCTCAAATTCCAATATCACGGAAACAGGGCCGTATTAAAAAATGTTGATAATGGCCCTTCGAAGACGACTCGTCGGATTACAAAACAATTAACTCTTTTAGATAAAGCGGAAAAAGTGACAATGCAAAAGTTTAGCAGCAATTTACTTTAGAATTCGATCTCAGAAAAACCCAGGAAAACAATAAAACGATTTTTCAGAATTTCGGTTTTTTTCCGGATATCTCCGGAACTACTCTGAATTTTAAAACTTTCTAAACGGCATATTATTAGGCAAGTAAATGCGCCACTTTACCTCTATTTAACCGACTTCGTATCTCTTACGGTTTCCGAGATCTCTGTACTGGCCCTCCTTATCTTGGACACGTTGTATATTAAATTCATACTCTATCCAACTACTGTGGAGAGTTCGTAAACTAGCTAAAAATAACGGTTAATTTATGGTTTGTGCGTTGGGGATACATCTTGTATACTTTATAAACAGGCTGGGTAGTATAAAAACCAGACATTTGGATATCTTGTATACTATCCAGTTAGTCTATCAACTAGCCAAGTAAACACTTTAACATATATATTATACGGTTTAACGTGTATGTATGAGTTCTCCTTTCCAATGATATCAAATTCTGAAGAGGTATTGTTATTCTTACCGAGATAACGCTGAAAAACTATAACAACCTGATTTAATAAAGAGTTTTTAAATTTATTATAGATAGCCGGACAAGTTTTCCTTTTTTAGGAATTTGCTAACTCCATCCGGCTTTTTTCTCATCGTCCGGCTGTTTCTAGCAGCCGAGCCGGGCCGAACGGTCAACCAGAAAAATTGACCATATCTAGTCATGATTAGTCGAGTAGATTTTAATTTTTGCGGAAATAAATGCGTATTTTGGTTGGTTTTTTGCATATTATTAAATTAAAAACACAAAAATTCTAATTTCAGTTTATAGGTATTTGTTTAAATATAGTTGTGTATTTTTAATAATTGTCCTACATTTAAACATTGCCCAATTGACAACCCTCATTAGACATCTATAACTTTACTATTAGGGAAAGATATTCAACAATTAAAGTCATTAACTATTGTTAAAGAGTTTACATTTGATTATTAGTCGCCATGTAATTTTACAAACTTTCTTTGGTTATTTTACAATTTTTGCCGATTTACATAAGATATTATGCAATCCACGAGTCATTTAGTTACAAAAATAAGAAGGCAAAAGCCTGAAGACATCCCCTAAATGTGCATAAACGACCACTAACCTCAAATCTTCGGCATCGCGGCAGTCAGCTGATATCGCAGCCCTCACACAGTAAGTAACTCAGTAACATTACGAATACCGTTAACAATCCCCCACGAAACAACAAACACAAACAATAACTGGAAAAGGCACTTTTTGCTGCCATCTGGCCAAAATGCCGCCACGGTGACGTCACCGGCGACGCGCCCGTCGCAACCTATTCCGACGAAGTGAGGCGGTCAGAGCCACCCCCGCGTTTTATACACGGTGGGGGGGATGGAAGCTGCGCGTTCCTTAGCAACCCAGGATCATAATCATATCGTACGCCGCCACACAGCCACCCCGACCCTAAAACAACGGCCGGGGGACGGGGAGTAGTGGGAGGGGGCGGTGGGGGGAAATTGCTCTTTTACCAGCTCTCGCGTGATCGAAGAATGACCTGGTATCGGTAATAAATGGATACAACTATGTATGGATCGTCCCACTTAATTAAAAACTCACAGACGCGTATGGAAAATAAACTATAGGATCGGGTTTGTTCGGGCATTTGGAAATTACACGTCAGGTATTTTTTGGAACGTATTTGTACTCGCACCTGGATATTCTGGATAGAATCCTAAGATAGTACACGGTGAACCAAAAAAAGTGACCACATTACTCTGTCCTGAATAACATAATAAATATAATTTAATTAAAAATAATTTTTAAACAAAATTAGCAAGATATATTTACAAGAAGTTTACTTTAAACAATTTGCAACAATAAGTTAATTATCTTTTAAAACGATCGGGACTTGTTAAAGCCACATTATTTGAGATTTTTTGATTTCCATTCGGTTAAGCATATCCGATTAATTTTCTGACCAAATGTGATAATGAACTGAATGCAGTTGCATAGTCACAGCTACAGTACGTTTCACGAAAATTGGATACGACTTAATGATTTCCTGGGTCGGTCCCATTGTGTCGACAAGAGCTTGGCAATAAACAAGTGAAGTATGAAGGGACGGACTAAGGAAAACAAGTAATGATATGATTATATTAATGTAATCAAATGAAATAACATTTTTTTAAATATTACTAGTCATATTTATTTACATTTATAATGTCATTCTATAGATAGTTCTGTTTCGCTATCGCTATCCTCATCAAAATTAATTATAATTGGATTAATTATACGATCCAGGCTAATATACGAATTTTCTACAGTTATTACGTGACGTACTGAATTTTTCCAACTACCTGGGGGAATATCATAAAAGCATTTTCGTATTAATTCTACAACACTAGAACTTAAAGTCGGAGAAATATTTTCAGACCTAACCAGTGATTTTAACTGGTGCCACATATGCTCTATGGGGTTAAAAATGCAATAATAGGGTGGGAGCCGTACCACTGTATGTCCAATTTCTTCTGCCAATGTATCACACACATATACTTTTTTTATACAAAATGTCTTTAAAACTTCTAAAAGATCACTTTTTTTATAACTTTCTTCAAAATATATATCATTCGCCGCCATGTAGTTGTGAATCTCCAATTTTGTATTATTTGAGCTCGAAGCTTTATGTAATTGGCCACTGTGATAGCTTGCATTGTACATTACTATCACGCTATTCTGAGGAATGTTTGGTAAAAGACAATTATTGAACCATTCCTCAAAAACTAACAAATTTTACCACAAGAAGATATTTAAATATAAATTAAGCAACCTAGCCTACCTGATGTGCCTATATTTAATTATAATTATTACAATCCGGTCCTTTCCACATAATAATAACAAACGGTCATAAATAATGGGATGGCCCAGATACATTTACCGCAGTCATTAAGTTATATCCATTTTTCATGAAACAATTTTTACACTCTTCGCCCCTTCCGCCTCCAAACCCTGACTACGTCACTTACTGAATGTCATTTATAATCAGTAGGCCATATAAACAAGTTTAAGAAATAATATTCGGTTGAAATAAATTTACATCATCTTTAATTTGTTAAAAAAATATGTGAAAAACATAATTAACATCAAAAGTACTAATAATAGGTACTGGGCAAAAAAAACACTTTTCGTTTGCTTCCTGAACAATTATTTTTTTATTCAACTACACACAAGTAACTAAAAAATACCCATTAAAGATTTTAATCGGCTCGCAAAAAAATCTGAATTATTTGTTAGAAAATTTTTATTTATAGGCATATACAATGAACATACAAAATACAGAGAACAATACAGGGTCCGCAAACGAAGCGTGGACGGAAGATTTAATCGTTATCGAAGAACTTATCAACAATACTAAAACAGCTTCAGATATTGGATTAAAAGCGGAATGTTTTAAAAATATTTTTAATTATACAGGGTGGCCCAAAAAAGTGTGACACCCAGAATTTTATTGCATATTTAGGTTCGTATTACTATCGTTTATAAATGACTCAAATTTTATTTAATTTGGTTTTGTAGTTTCGGAGAAATAAATTAAAAATTTTAAAAAAAAGTTTTGTAGTCCTGAATAAAATAATCAAAGAAACAATCCAGAACTATTTTTTTTAACCTCGGCATTGACTGAAATTTATCACAAGAGGTCTAGAGATACTATGAATGTAATTGCATTTATTTATTTTATACAGGGTATTCATAATAAGCTTTCAAAAACCCCACATTTTAAAATAATTTTTCTCAAGTTTTTTAAATGGAACACCCTGTATATTATTTGGTTATTTGACGTAGAATTCATAGACAATTTTATTTTGTAATACAGGCATATAAGTTATATCCAGCCGTTTTCGAAATAATTGTTAATATCGTAAATTATGTTGTTTTTATGGGGAAATTTTGTTATAGGCGACTAGACTAATAATTGTAAACTAAAGTAAATGTTCAAAATAGCTTCCTTTTACTTAATTTAATGATTTTCCTCTACTGCCAACAGAACTCTTAATTCATTTTCTTCATTAATAACGGGTTTATTGATTATCATCCTTTTTGTTTATGCAGTGCTCCCTGTCGCTATAAATCTTTGCAACAACTTCTCGAAGGTTTCTGGTCTCGGCTTTCTCTCAATATCTGGGTATCTTTCAGCATACACTCGGCTCGCGAGTAGGCAATTTCTTGCACATTCACCCAGTATAAAAATCAAATTTACCATTTCTAAAGTTGTAAAATTCGACATTTTGTGTAAGTTAGTACTTAATTTCGACGACTGAACAAATGTAAATAATTCTATTTGGCTCTCATAGTGACAATCCAAACAAAAAAAAAATCATGGCAACTCGATTAAGAATAAAAAATAAAATTAAATAAATAAAAGTAGCAAAAATGTAGGCTTTTAAAATTTATATCGAAATAACCAAAATACGGTAACCTCTAAGAGTAAAAGGAAGCTATTTTGAACATTTACTTTAGTTTACAATTATTAGTCTAGTCGCCTAAACAGAATTTCCCAATAAAAACTTTATTTAAACAACATAATTTATGATATTATTATACATTCATAGTATCTCTAGACCTCTTGTGATAAATTTCAGTCAATGCCGAGGTTAAAAAAATAGTTCTGGATTGTTTTTTTGATTTTTTTATTCAGGACTGCAAAACTTTTTTTTAATTTTTAATTTATTTCTCCGAAACTACAAAACCAAATTAAATAAAATTTGAGGCACTTATAAACGATAGTAATACGAACCTAAATATGCAATAAAATACTGGGTGTCCCATTTAAAAAAATATAACTTTATGCTGTCACACTTTTTTGAGCCACCCTGTATAATGTAAAATATTTTTAAAACATGCCGCTTTTAATCCAATATCTCAAGCTCTTTTAGTATTGTTGATAAGTTCTTCGATAACGATTTAATCTTCCGTCCACGCTTCGTTTGCGGACCCTGTATATTGTCGGTTCAACAGAAACAAATAAATAGCACATTTTTATCATTGAATCTAAAGTTTAGACACTGATTTTGCGCTTCTTAATAATAATAATAATTCGTGTATTTCTTCAATTTAACGGTAAAAAAGATAAATAATACATAATATACAATAATTGAAGAAAACGTCAAAAGTTTTCTATATCTAAAGTCTTAACAATAAAATAATTGTAGGATAATTAAGCTAATAATATAAACCAACAAAGGTAATAATTGCTAATTAAAATTGAAGCTATCAACGATACAATATGACGACAATCATTGATAGAATTCTTGAATGGTATAGCAAGTTTTCTGTATTAATAAATAATTGAGTCTATTCTTAAAAATATTTATATTAGGAGAATTTCTTGTCTCAGGACTCAACGCGTTGAAGAATTTGCACCCTTTATATGACACTGACCTTTGAAACAAAGCAGTACTATGTATAGGTGGCAGCAGAAGTTCTCTTGTTCTAGTATTATGTGAGTGATTCATTCTAGTGCACAAAAAATGAGGTTTTATTTTTAAATACAAAAACACAACACTCAAAAATGTACAGTTAACATTTTTAAATCTTTGAACGCCGCTCCACAAGGTTCCCTGTAACCTATTGATGACAAGATACGTACCCCATATTTCTGCCACAAGAACACTCTATTCACTTGTGAGCTGGAACCCCAATTTATTATAGCATAACGAATATGAGAGTGAATATTTGAGTAGTATAGTGCTAGTAACACAGGTTGGCTACACTGCTTCGAGAGAAAATTAAGAGCATAACACCCACTGCGAAGACTGGCACATAATATTTCTATATGACAGCCTGCCTGCCTTTTGAAAACAGGCTCTGCGGCATATCTCGCAATAGTCCAGCAGAAGTTGGCTAACATCTCACAGTTCCATTTTCTCCGATACCTTTTTTCCATTTTTGAAATATCCTGGTGGAACCTCTCATCGTGCATTATCATAATTATCCACATATAATGTAATCCAGATGAGAATCTAGGAAATGATTTTCATCTACATATTACACCAATGGGTTTTGGTAACACAAAAGAAGTTGGACAGCCAAGTCTCGCAAACCTTTTTTCTCCGAAAAGCCGTTTTTAATAGCAATAGCGATAGTAATTATTAATTTTATTTCGTGGACAATTATTTGACTGTGAAAATTTCATAGACAAAATGAATTCATTTGAACCAGTTAGTGACATCGATTGTAGTTTATTCAAAATACAATTGGCCAGGACATCTTTGGCAAATACATACTGGATGTCCCAGAATATGTAGGCAATCTCCCGGGTTCAGATAGAACACTTAAAAATAACAGAAGAAGTTCTTATAAATTTTTCTTCCTACGGCCTCAAGTAAATCGTTGTTTTTTAAATAATTTATTAAGAACTAGATGTAATTTAATAATTTTTTAGTATAATGGTTAGTAGATGAGTCTCCTTAAAATTCGCCCTTTTAAACACGTTTGGCTTATTTAGTTTGCCAAGGGCGCACTAGACGTAACATAAAAATGCTTGTTTCTTGTACTACTTGTATGATGAAGGAACGACAATAATATTTTTGAATACTCTAACCCTTAACCTGAAAAAAAGGTACTCTTGATCAATGTCGATAAAGTGAACTGTTTTCGAAAAAAAATATATTTTTGTTCATTATGATTTATATTCAGTATACGTAAATTCCATTACTAAGTTAGTAACTAATAAGATAAAGGAGAAAAACCGCAAATTTCAAAAAGCTACCATAAACTGACACTGGCATAAATATTCTTATTTAAATCGGTACATGTGAAAAAAAACCATAGCAACAATGAGGGAATTTTACGATCATAAAACAACAACTAATGCAAAAAACCATATTGAACAAAAATATCTTTTTTTCGAAAACAGTTCACTTTATCGACATTGAAGTACCTTTTTTCAGCTTAAGGTTTAGAGTATCCAAAAATATTATTGTCGTTCCTTCATCATACAAGGTGTACAAAAAAAAAACATTTTTGTGTTACGTCTAGTCCGTCCCTGCCAAACTAAATAAGCCAAATGTGTTTAAAAGTGCGAATTTTAAGGATACTCATCTATTAACCATTATACTAAAAAATTATTTAAAAAACAACGATTTCCAGGGACGTCCGTTACGGGCCCATATCTCCATAGGGGAGGCCGTAGGAAGACAAATCTATAAGAACTTCTCCTGTTATTTTTAAGTGTCCTATCTGAACCCGGGAGATTGCCCACATATTCTAGGACACCCTGTATATTCAAAAAGAACTTGAAATTAACGCTTCATTTCTATGACGATATTATTGCCAAGTACGCGGTGTTAAGAACATAAGGATTGATTTAATATACAACGTGTCCAAGTTAAGGAGGGCCAGTACAGGAATCTCGGAAACCGTAAGAGATACGAAGTCGGTTAAATGGAGGTAAAGTTGCGCATTTACGTGCCTAATAATATGCCGTTTAGAAAGTTTTAAAATTCCGAGTAGTTTCGGAGATATTCGGAAAAACCCGAAATTCTGAAAAATCGTTTTATTGTTTTCCTGGGTTTTTTTGAGATCGAATTCTAAAGTAAATTGCACTTTTGCATTGCCACTTTTTCCGCTCTATCTAATAGCGTTAAGTGTTTTGTAATCCGACGAGTCGTCTTCGAAGGGCCATTATCAACTTTCTTTTTTTAAATACGGTCCTGTATTTCTGATATTGGAATTTGATAGCTTTTTTTCTTCCAAATGCAACGATGTATGACACATTGTGGTTTAATGACGTTTCGAGGGTTTTTTGAACAACATCAGGATATTTTGGGATACGGTCCTGTATTTCTCCTAATTTTTTAAAATAATATCTCATAAGTAAGCTCTAAATTTTTACTTATGTTGGACTAGTTCAATAAATAACAAATAATATAATAATAAACCACAAATAAGTGAACAAAATACAGAAACATTATTTCAAACTTCTGTTGATTCGGGATTTAAGAGAAAAGGGGGCGTTTGAAACAAAAAAATTAAGATGGTGACTCGTGATTTGTATCACTTGACATTCCCATTGTGATCGATTGAGAGCGTTTTCTATTTTCCAGAAAATATGGAACATAAATTTACAAATACTGAAAATTTTGATATTCTATCGCATGTTTTATTTTATCTCAAAAAAATTATGTATTAAGTGTATGTTATGTAGAAGATGTTATTTGTGCTTAGAGAATAACGGAAATCATTTTGAACACCTGATTATGTAGTTCCTTAGTTTTTTCGTTGTTCGTTTAATTACTGTTTTAGAATGATTTTTGTTCACTTATTTGTGGTTTATTATTAAATTATTTGTTATTTATTGAACTAATCCAACAGAAGTAAAAATTTGGAGCTTACTTATGAGACATTATTTATAAAATTAGGAGAAATACAGGACGGTATCCCAAAATTTCCTGACGTTGTTCAAAAAACCCTCGAAACGTCATTAAACCACAATGTGTCATACATCGTTGCATTTGGGGAAAAGAAAGCTCTCAAATTCCAATATCAGAAAAACAGGACCGTATTTAAAAAAAGAAAGTTGATTATGGCGCTTCGAAGACGACTCGTCGGATTACAAAACAATTAACGCTGTTAGATAGAGCGGGAAAAGTGGCAATGCAAAAGTGCAATTTACTGATTGAATTCGATCTAAAAAAAACCCAGGAAAACAATAAAACGATTTTTCAGAATTTCCGGATATCTCCGGAGCTACTCGGAATTTTAAAACTTTCTAAACGGCATATTATTAGGCACGTAAATGCGCAACTTTACCTCCATTTAACCGACTTCGCATCTCTTACGGTTTCCGAGATCCCTGTACTGGCCCTCCTTATCTTGGACACGTTGTATAAAAAATAGGCAATTAAAAAAAATTATATTGATATTTGGCTATTGCCCCTATATTATCACTCACGAGCCGCCTCTGGAGTACACGAAATAAAAAGTTCACTGTTTGCGTGCCACTGTATAATATCTCTATTATTTTAATACTCGCAGCTGAAGCTAAAAAGTATCCAAAACCATACGTATCTAAGCTTTTGTGAAACGCTTTAAAAACAGTCATATATGAGGCAGGCATATTTTAGTAGCCAATTTAAATGTTTTAAACGGAAAATGGGGTGTTGAAACGAAGCCGTTATCTGCTGAAATTCTGTTAGGTATCACATCCCAAACATTTCTAACCGGAACTCCATTGACTGTTACGTCGGTTTCAGTTATATCTGTTGGTTAAATAACATCTCCCATGCTATGTATGAATGTATGTTAAGTATTTATGCACAATGATAATATGGTCGATCTAAATGTATAGAATAGACGTACAGGCAGTGGTGGATTTGTGGGTGAACCAAGGGAGGCGATACTTCATCTGACATTTTAAACTTATTCCCTATTAATTATCGAATATTGAAAAATGTACGTCCAAATTAATACGCTCTTATTTCTATAATTATTAAACAATTTTAATAATTTATGTTTTAACAGATTCTACAGTTTACGTCCTAATATGTCTAATTGTACAGGATAGCGCATAAAATCTAGATATAGTGAAACCTCTCATAACGGACACCTCTAATAAGCGGATATCTCTATTAAGCGGACATTTTTTCATAGTCCGGAACTAGGTATATGAAATTCCATGAAAATCAACCTCTCTTGGGCGGACTCTTCTTTGGGCGGACGCGGACAGGCTGTTTTCATACAAAGAGTGCGAAAACCCTCCTTTAAACGGATAAAAAAAAATTTTAAGTATTTGGGAGACGAATAAGTACGGTGCAAAAACTCTCGGAAGACAGACCGGCAACCAATCGCGTATGCGTGGCAGTGCGAAAGGACTTCACCTAATGAAAGTATGTGTGATTCCCCGACAGCAGTCCGCCGTTTATTTGTAAGGTAAAAATCGTAACCAATGGCACAAAAATGTCGCGTTTTGAGTATGAAAGAGAATATTGATATTGTGGAAGTTTGTAATTTGATAACAATGATTTTGGCGACTTCATTAACATTGATAGCAATGTATTATTAGAAGATGATAGTGACCCCATTCCTACCGATTATGTGCCTGAAACCACATCACTATCTGACGACTCTGATGAACTGAATGCAGTAATCAAACAAATGTCACCAATTATCAACAATCCATTAGTATGGTAAAGGAATTATAAGAGTATGCAAAGAATAGAGGTGACTCTACAGCAATGGAATTATTATCAGACGTGGAATTACATTTTACATATTACAAACACGTCAAACTACGTTATTAGATTTTTTTAGTACTACATCCTAACTAAAACTAGTGTATTTTTGTGATGTTATGTTTATTTGTACATACATATACATAGTAATAATTTTGCATTTACATATTACCTAATAACAAATTTCCCATGGGCGGACACCTCTAATAGGCGGACACATTTAGATGGTCCCGTAGGTGTCCGCCTAAGGGAGGTTTCACTGTACATGTAAATTTCACAAAATTTAAATTTGATATAATCTTACATAAAAGTTGAATTTAATGTATTTTTTTTAACTAAACCAATTAGAGATATATCTGGGTTAGACACTGGCCTAAAAGTATCGCCACGCTGCTCTAGGTAACAAAAAAATTACCTTCTAAGCACGTTTAATTGTCAAAAAATCACTATAACAGATAGTTTCAGTTCTTTTTCAAATTCTAGGCTGACCAGTCAAGTGCTTTTCAGGTGGTATTAATATCAAATAAGATTATTTCCCAATCACCCGATGATTACCTTATACAATAAGGGCGTATTCTTGTCTACACAGTAGCATTTTAAAATACTAAGTCAGATTGAATTGTACTACCAAGAAAGGGAAGCCCTCTCCTTGATAGTACGTCGAACAAACCCTGCAGACTGTACTGACGAGAACAATAAGCTCGAAACCGGTCTGCAGGTGGTGACATCCTATCAATCGATATATTTTGAGTCGGTACTCGGTATAGTAGTCACTCATACTTTACCCAAAAATATATAAATTAAAATATTGACGTTTAAAAGTGCTTGACATTTACGTTGTCAAAGCGATCCATTGGATTTCACAGCCCACTTTATCTAAAATCTGTTGGAAAAATTGTCTGTTTTGGCATACCACGGGTAATGTGATTTGTGGATTTTGTGGACAAATTTGATAAATTAATTTAATTTCTTAGCCTTAGCTTATCCCAGCATCCTAGGTACACTTCTTGATTTATCAGTTTCACAGTCACATACGCACCATTTAAAAATAAATTACTTTGTTTTTGTTCCAAGGCTATCTTGACTAAATTCTGTAATCAGAACTTCAAATTTTTACCTGAATTAAGACAAATCTTAAAATATTTCAGAAATTATAAGATTTAGGTAATATTTAACAAAAAATAACGGTATAACATAGTATTTAAAAAAATTAAATTAAAGCATATTTAAAATCCCTAAATTGTCCAAGATCTAACGAACGCTTTGTATAAGAGAATTAAAAATTACTAACATAAATCGATATAAAGCACTTTAGGGTACCCACAATGTAAATCGCATTTGTTCAGGTTGTACCAATGGGTTGCGATGATTTTTATATCGTACCATTAAAAAGTACTAGAATTTCAGAAAAAAATTAATTAGTTGACAGCGCTGCATTTCAGTTCAAAAAATTAAATACGATTGCACGCTCTTGGTCTGCTAAATCAAAATGTGGAAAAAGATACCTAGTGTCTCATTTAAAAAAGTAAATCTTCCGTGCCACTTTTTGGGGCCACCCTGTAGATTGCAAAATATTTTCAGGTTATGCATCTTAGTAAACCATTTATCTTTTGTATGGAACGTTTTTATCTATCTTTAAGAGTTTAGGCGCTATCGAAGCCAGAATATATATTACGTAACAGTCATTACGTAACAGTAGACAGAAGGTTAAGTAGGTTCTTACTAATATAGGAGTAGAAAAACTAAATTACATTATTAAACAATATATAGAGTGACCCATTTAAAAAAAAGGAAATTTGTTTTCCTTTCTTAAAAACTATTAAACATAAAAAAATCTGAGTACGTCACTGGATTCTAAGTAAAACAATACAAAGAGAACATTTTGATAAGTTAAAACAAGGAGGCCTAGAAGAATTCTGCGGCATCTTTTGTTTTACAAAAAAGTAGCAAAGTGCTGCGAAAACTGCATCCTCCTATCTTTACTAATAACGGAGATACCACGTAAATTCATCGAAAAAGGGACACCCTGTATATAAGGTATCTTCATATTTATATTTTGACGATACTGGTGATGTTTCATGAATTTTGTAATTTTTCTTATCCACGAGTCATAAAATTCTTTTGTTGCGCCCTCGTATATGAGCAATGCTATTGTTGAGATAAATACAACAAGCATAAATGTATTACATAATTGAAGGTTGAATTCCTTTCCAGTTATCTCATAATGGTAGATGTTAATACGGAGTGTGGCAAGTTCGATTTTAAAATAAAATTATTGTAATTAATAAAGTTTTTATGAAGAAAAATATCAAATATATACGAGCGATAGAATTACGGAGTTTATGGCAAATAAGGACGAAATAATTGATTATCTGTTTCAGGGAATATCTACTGCGTACTTAAATTAAACTTCAATTTAAAAGGCAATACAGTTGATATTTTATTCTCTGGTCGAACTCCAATACAAATAAAAATTCCTCCCTTAATATCAATATTTTATTTTTTCAAGCAGATATAAAGAAACCGGACGCCGCCTTCTGAAACAATTGGACCGATGCCGCCCTGGCGGTATCGGTCGAAGAAGCCGTCGCCGGCAAAAGATAATATTTAAAATAAATTCTTTAAAAGTGGATTTTTATTTCTTCTGTACTTTAAGATTAATCCCCAATTGCTCTTAAAATAAATATATTTCCCAATAATTTTACTATAATCGGTGAAAATGCAATGAAAGATTGTTTAAAAAATATACAGGGTGTTTCGGGAGGAAAGGGAAATATTTTGGGAACATGTTCAGAAGGTCAAAATAATATTTCAAAAGCAACACCAATAGATACTAGTAAAACAACAAAATTCCACTAATTTAGAATATTTTCGAAAATATCTTCAATACAAGCTGCACCACGTTTGTTAATCGCTCGTGTTGCGCGTTGAATTGCTTGCGGATTGTTTATAATGATATTTGCAGCATTAAAAATTCGATTGTGGAGTCCTTCCACGGTTTCTACTCGTGTTTCGTATACTAGTGATTTCATCCACCCCCAGAGGCAATAATCCAGTGGGTTTAGGTCTGGTGACCTCGGTGGCCAAGCTTGAGGTCCTCCTCTGCCAATCCAACGATCAGGAAAACGATTATGCAAGAAATTACGCATCCGGCGACTAAAATGAGGTGGGGCTCCATCGTGCTGAAAGAACATTCGGTGTCGAACAATTAGCGGAACATCATCCAACATGTTAAGTGGTCTTCCAAAAACCGTAAATATCCATCTCCAGTAAGACGCTCATTCAATACAAAAGGACCAAACAACTGGTCGTTGAGCATTCCACACCACACATTAATACTGAATCGATGTTGAAAGTTTCGTTCAAGCGTGGCATGAAGATTTTTATCTGACCACCGATGTTCATTGTAACAGTTTTTGATTCCATCGCGGGTGAACTGAGCTTCATCGCTAAATAAAATGTATTTATGTATGCCTCGATTTTGTTGGGTCCATTCACAAAATTGAACCCTTAAGCCATAATCACCTTCTTAAAGATGTTGGGCCGCTTGAACATGCAAAGGCTTTAAACCGTTTTTTCTAAGTGTCTTCCAAACGCCCACATGTGATTCTAATCGAAGTTCTTTCGTAATCCGCCTCGTACTAACACGGGTTCTCTTCAGCCATATCCAGAACATTCTCTTCATTTTCCAATTTTCCACATTTAGACCCGCCGCTCGTTCAGAATCAATCCTTACGCTTGGAAACATTCCTGTTTCATGAGCATTTGCAAAAACTTTTTGAAACACGTTTCGATTAGGAACTCTTCGATTTGGAAAACGACGTCGGTATTCATCAACAGCCCGTAATGCGCTACCATTACAGAAACCATACACGAATATCATGTCAGCATACTCCCTATGGGTGAATGTGTGAGGCATTACGTATGGAACCTTTTCTCTTTTCGAGTCGAAACGCTCAGAATAAATCAAACTGACAACCATGCTTGTCAATTAAATTAGGTATTGACAAGCAATGAAATACCTACAAACTGGAGTTAGAAATACAAAACTTCTTAATTACTCCAAAACTTTACAAAAAAACTTTAGAACCGATTATTTCAGAGACGGTTAAGAATCGGAACATATGGGTTAATTTCTCTTATTTTGACCTTCTGAACATGTTCCCAAAATATTTCCCTTTCCTCCCGAAACACCCTGTATTATTATACTTAAAAGTATCAAACGAATCTTGAACTAATCCAACTGCACTCTGGCAACATCTATTTCTATTTTACTACGATTCGGACCCAAAAGATAAGCAAGATGAATGAATACCAATCTCGTAAACATTGCGATGTTTGTCCTTTGATCTAACGGATTGTTATATATTTTGGTTGATTTGTGTTTTTCTTGTGATTATTGGTGAAAAATCGTCTTTATTATAAACAATCATGGTGCATTCATGTGTAGTTTATAAAAGAGTGGATCATTTAAATAAGGATTTATCTTTTCATCCATAAGTATTATGGCATCTGTAGTTTACAATACCTTTGATTATAACAAATTATTATTAGTGTTACGCCCCTAGCAGACGTCCTAGAAGCTTGCAAATAACTTCCAACCATTTCTTTTCGCAACTTTTCTCAAAGATGAGCGACGAATGGTTTCCGAGACACAGCTGCGTCCCTGGCCACCCTGTAATCACATCATTAACTGTTTAACTACATAATTAAAATTGTAATGAGAGGATGATGATATAATGTTTTTTATTTAGTAGTGAGTGTTCTAGATAACGATAACAATATATTCGACAGTATTGCGTAAAATCAAAAACAATTTTGGGAATTATAGCGAACAGGGACTTAAAAAACGATAAGTTATCCTGTATATTGTTTAGTCATTCTGATAACCGATATGAGGGACAATTTGTTAGTATGAATTAGCATTATTTAATATAAACATTTATTAATAGTGTAAAATGTTTTTAAAAAGTAAATGTATTTAAAGAATATTATTTCAGGTCGCTTATTCAAAGAACCGGTTCCCTTTGCACAAGTGAAATTTAATTTTTTAAATTAATTTAATAAAATGGGCGAACCTATTGTCACTACAAGACAAGGACAGCTGAGAGGAGTCGTCGATACCGATTTAAATGGTGCAACATATTACAAGTTTTCGGGGATTCCTTTCGCGAAACCTCCCGTTGGTCCTTTGAGGTTTAAGGTAAGTTTTATTTTTAACTTTATTTTTTGAACAAAACCTGATTTAAACACCAGCTCAAAAGTATCGCCATGCTACTCTAAGTCTTTTATACAGCAGTATGATACAACGCAAATATATATTAATTTAATTAACATTAAAAATACAAACTATACTCTATACATTTAGCCACGTGCTCGATGCCTAAACTTATTGCTATTGGTCAATCGACGATAAAACGTCATATGCCGGGGCCGCTGGATTTCTAACAGGGTCGTTGTTCACTGTAGGCTATTATTTGAGGTCTATTCATGCGTGGTTTGAGATTTTACTGTTATATTAGCCTATCGACCTAGCAACTATTGACTAGTCGCATTGCTCAGTTATATCAAAAGTAATAGAGAAAGCTATTAACCAACATCTTCTAAAGTACCTGGAAGACTTCAACATTATTAGCGATCATCAATATGGTTTTCGGAAGTCCGGATCAACTGGAGATCTTCTAGCCTATGTCGCCCATCTTTGGAACAACGCAATCGGACTTCATGGGGACTCTTGGGCTGTTGCACTGCATATTTCTAAAGCCTTTGATCGTGTTTGGCATGAAGGACTTCTAAGTAAACTGCGATCCTATGGTATGCCCAGTCGATTCTGTGCATGGTTGTCTAGATTTCTTAAGGACCTTCACCATCAATGCCGGTGTTCCTCAAGGGTCCATATTGTCTCCCACTCTCTTCTTACTCTACATTAACGACCTTCTAGTGAAAACGAAAAATCCGATATTTAGTTTTGCTGACGATAGCACACTTTCATCTATCTCTTTGAATGCACAAACATCGGCTGCCGACGCACATCTTCGCAGACAGCATGGAGTATCACGCCTCAACAAAGACTTGGAAGAAATTTTGGCTTGGGGTGACAGTAAGCAAGTCGAATTTAACGCTAAAAAAACCAGGCAGCAGTTTTCTCAAAAAGGTTAACATTACAGAACCGGATATAGTCATGGAGGGACACGCAATCCTACTGGCTTCATCTATTAATTTGCTGGGCGTCAATCTGGGAGGACATATGTCTTGGCATAACCACGTTGTGGTAATCGCCAAGATAGCTTCTCAGAAAATTGATGTACTCTTCCGAACCAGAAAGTTTTACACACCTCAACAACTTTTCATACTATACAAAGCTCAGATTCGATCAAGACTAGAGTATTGCTCTCATGTCTGGAGCTCTACACCCAAACATACTCTTCGGTTATTGGATTCCATCGAAAGGAGGGCCATTCGTCTGATTGGAGACCACGAGCTCACGAAGAACCTCGACATCCTAGAACATCGAAGACAGGTTGGAGATTTGACTCTCTTTTACAGATATTTTCATGGAAAGTGCTCGGCTGACCTTGCCCTCTTAATTGCGCCCAGAGCGGCGAATAGAAGAAATACGCGACGAACCACTGCCGCCCATCCATATGTGGTTAAGCTTAGTACTAATCGAACTTCATTATTTAAGAATTCTTTCATCTGGAGGACTTCATCCTTATGGAACGACCTTCCCGAGGTCGTTTTTCCCAAAGAATATAACCTCCAACGATTCAAAACCAACGAGAATCGCACCAATGCCAGAGTACCCTAAAGGATTTTTCCTATAGTGCTTGTGTTTGATCATAAAAAAAAAATTGTTCTTAATGCGACCTTGTTGGCTGTTCACGTGCTCGCTGCATATATTTGTTTTGTTCTTCTGAATGTTGAAAATGAATAGACTATAGGTATGGCTTATGTATCTAATGATTTTGTATTGTAAATGAATTAAGTGAGCATAAAACTGCATAACACTTTGTATTATAGACTCTGTGCTGAAAGATTTTTTATATATATTTTTTTATGATCAAACAACAGCACTATAGGAAAAATCCTTTCGGGCCCTCTGGGAATGGTGCGTGTGCGCAAAAAGCGATTCACGTTGGTTTTGAATCGTTGGAGGTTATATTCGTTGGGAAAAACGACCTCGGAAAGTTCGTTTCATAAGGATGGAAGTCCTCCAGATGAAAGAATTCTTAGATAATGACGTTCGAGGAGTATTAAGCTTAATCACATATAGATGGGCGGCAGTGGTTCGTCGTGTATTTCTGATATTCGCCGCTCTGGGCGGAATTAAGAGGGCAGCCGAGCACTTTCCATGGATCTATCTGTAAAAGAGAGCCAAATCCCCAACCTGTCTTCGATGTTCTAGGATGTCGAGGATCTTCGTCAGCTCGTGGTCTCCGATCAGACGAATGGTCCTTCTCTCGGTGGAATCCAGCAGCCGAAGAGTATATTTGGATGCGGCGCTCCAGACTCTAGTGATGGTCGAATCTGGGCTTTGTATAGTGTCAAAAGTTGTTGAGGTGTGTACAACTTTTTGGTTCGGAAGAATACACCAAGTTTCTGAGAAGCTATCTTGGCGATTGCCACAACGTGGTTATGCCAAGACATATTTTCTCCCAGATTGACGCCCAGCAAATTAATAGATGAAGCCAGTGGGATTGCGTGTCCGTCCATGACTATATCCGGTTCTGTAATGTTAACCTTTTTAGAGAAAACTGCTGCCTGGGTTTTTTTTAGAGTTAAATTCGACTTAGTTACTGTCACCCCAAGCCGCACTTATTCGTTGCGAAAAGCTTTTTCGTCAATATAACGGATTTAGAATAAATAGTATCTCGTGTGGTATGGCGATACTTTTAAGCTAGTGTATCCAGATTTATAGGGTGTTGAAAAAAGGTCGGTACCCCGGAATAACTCCGGTGCATCGCATTGCAGCGGAAAATGTCAGGGGAAAAAAGTTGTTTGGTTTTGAATGAGGAATAGTTCGTAATTTAAACCACTCCCCCCACCCCCTCAAGCCCCGGGCGCGGGTGGGGGATAAGTTAGGATTTTCAAATGTTTATTTTTGGTCCGAGAACACGATACGCCAATAAAAAATATGGGGTTCCATTTGAAAATCTTAACTTACCCCCACCCGCGCCCGTGGGTTGGGGGGACGGGGGGGACGGGGTTAAATTGCAAACTATTCCTCCTTCAAAACCAAACAACCCCCAGACATTTTCCGCTGCAATGCGATGCACCGGAGTTATTCCGGGGTACCGACCTTTTTTCAACACCGTGTATATCGATTTGGTAAATTTAAAAAATACATAAAATTCAATTTTTATCTAAGAGGCAAAGGTAAAAAATTTTAAAATGACACTTAGTTGATGCATTATACTTATTTAATTTATTATATGAATGCAAATATGATTTATTGTTTAAAATATAAAATAATATTTATTGACAAAGATAACCGCAATTGCCTACAAAACATACAAACATTAATATGTTTTATTACTGTTGGAATAGATCCACCTTTCATGTAGTATGTATTACAAAAATAGTTTCTCGTTTATGAATACTGTTGCGATTTTCAAAATATTTTCGTACAAATCCAGCCCGTAGAGTAGACATGAAATGTTTTTCGTTGTCCATGCGACATTAAACACTCCCAGCACTGTTTGTTATAGTTTATTCAAACAAAATACAATTTTTTATAGCCAAATATAGAATATTTAACAATAATTACAGGAAAGGAAATAAATTTGGAAGTAGTAGTTCTTATAAACTGATTATGTTGATTAAATTCTGTATACAGCAAATTGGTTTCGCTTAAAACTGTATACTCCACACGAAACACAAAATATAAATATCAATGTTGTATGGTTTATCCATTTTCATCAAATGATAAAACAAAAAAAGAAATTTTGATTTTGAAAAGAAGGACCTGTCTCTGAAGTCTTATCATTTTTCTTCTGTTTTATGTCACTCGCGGCCGAAAAATTACCTAGTGGGGAAAGGGCCACTGGGCAGTACAATTATGAAAAGAACTTACTCTTTATTACCTCATTATCAACAGTTGCGCAGCCAAAAATTAATTGTATCTGTTTGTCATATGTCATAGATATTTTTAAGTACATGTAAATAAACCCCCCCTCGGAAATAATTTCTGGCTACGCCACTGTATATCGAAATAATTTGTAGGCCCCTCAACCAGCCGAATCATGGACTGGGATTCGTGATGCCTCAAAAGAAGAAAGTCCTTGTTTATCTGTGGATTTGATAACACAAAAAGCTATCGGTTCTGAAGATTGTCTGTATCTCAATATTTCTACCAGAGAGGTACGTAGAGATGTATTATATTATGTACGATAAGAAAATATTTATATTGTTCATCGTTATACTTAATTAACTTTAAAATAGAAAACTTATACGATCATTGAAAAAATATTGTAAGAAAATTATGCATAAAGTTACTTTTTTTGTGCGCTCAAATTTCTCGTTCGTAAAAATGTAAAACTTTATGTATTTGTTACATAAATAACTATATTGTATGAAAATTTTTCAAGGTATAGCAACAATTAATTATTAATTATTTCAATTACCTTAAAATGAAGGTATAAGTTGCTTGAAATATAGAAACTCGTAAATAAATATATTTTTCTACTACTGTATAAATAAATCAACTTTCGGGCCGTAGCAACACGAAAGAAAACGAAAGTAAATGTTACAGTTACCTGAATATTATCCGTTGCTAGCTACGAAAGTAGGTTGCTAGCTACGAAAGTAATACTTTCGGTGCCAGGACAAAAAAACAAGAATAAAATTTTAAAAATTGTATTTATTCAAGCGAATTAAAAAAAAAATCTTACTTAATAATAAAAAGTTTATATTTATCGAAAAAACAAGTGGTATAATAACAATAATATAAAACTTAAATAACACTAATTTTTATTTATTGTCATTAAGGTTAATAGTGAAATTTGAACAGTTAGAAATATTAATTGATGGAATATTATTCAATTCAATACCTTCGCCGCTTCTTATTAGAGACTCGTTATTATCCTGGACTTGGACCATGCAACTATTTGTCACTCTCGCGTCGTTAGATGGAATAAAAGTAGGAGATCGATTTAAGATCTTTTTGGAAATTTCGATTTTATTTGTATACGAATCACCAATATATCCCTCCGCAACGGACGAAGATCTCCAACCGCCATGTCTTTTTAAATCCAAAATATCGATACCTGGAGCATTTGCAAGAAAGGTAGTTGATGTTCTTCTAAACGAGTGACCAGTGTATTTATTTATATCTTGAAGTTTCAAAAATTTGGCAATTTCTTTGGGAACATTTGAAATAGTGTGTTTTCCAATCACCTGATTCACACACCTACCTCGTTCATAGCGATATAACAAACGTTCGTCTTGTGCATTATTTGGCCTAAGTTTAATATAATCTTGAAGTAACCTCATAAAAGAAACTGGACCTCCATCATCGGCTATCACAAAACTTCTTTGAACCTTGTTTTTGCTCTGGAGGATTTTAACAATAGCTACATCATCCTTGATTTCGATGTCGTTCAATTTCATTTTATAGATCTCATCTGTCCGGCATGCTCCAGGTATCCCCATTACTGCTATCACTTTCATAGATAAATAGCTATGATTAGGAGCGTCAAGTAAAAACTTTATTATTTCTTCTTTTGTGAAAATTTTCGATTTTTTAGCTTCGTAACCATCATTTTTTCGTTTAATAAATGCAATATGTTTCTTAAACTGCGAAATATCTATATTTTTGTTCACAGAAATAGTCAATTTAAGCATGGAATATTGTGACCATAAGGACGGAGGTGATAGGGCTTCAGATTTCTCTTGGAAGTACGCTAGCATTACATTTTCGTCAATTTGTGAAAGGTTTTTCTCCACGAACCATTCTAGAATCAGGTTGTACGTTTGACAGTACCTATCTTTCGACTTTACGGGTAAGAGTGAGGCACATGCCAACTCGGCCGCCTTCTGTATAGCTTCGTTTTGGTCTCTCGACAATCGAAATAAAAAAATTCGAACTGACAGACTTTGACAGTACTCAAATAACTAGTTGTCATGGATTATTTTACAGGTGTATTTTATTATAATTTGAATGAAATCAAAGTTCATTACTTAATAATATAATTGATCAAAGAACAGTAGTAGAAAAAGTTTAATACATTACACGCTGCAAAAGCCCTTTCAGGTGCTCGGAGTTTTTTAAATAGCCTCGGCTTCGCTACGCTTCGCCTCGCCTATTTAAACACACCTCACACCAAAAAGTAAACTTTCGCAGCTTGTAATGTAAATAACTATTTCCGAAGTTCGTTCGGAAATATTGACATTTTTGATAATATTTTTGAAAAAGAAGTCATTATTTCCCTACACTTAGTAGTTGCTAGGCAACGGAAAATAACTGTTAGGAAATATTAATTTCCTTACTGTAAGGAAATTATATTTCCTTGCAGTTGTTAGTGTTCTAGATAAATGATTGGAAACAAGTTGTTCATAAGGAATTAATTTATATTTTGAAAACCTTAATGCAATGCAGAATACATTTTGAAATTAGTTTGTTGTATATTAAAACCTCGTAAATTACCTTAATCATTAATTATTCTTTATCTAGAGCTTCCTGGATAAATTTGTCGATTTCTTCCTTCGTTAAAATCTTAGATTTCTTTGCCCTATTACTTTGAGCTTGCCGTTTCAATAAAGAACGAAGTTTTGAATATGTAGATATATCTACATTGTGTTTAATTGGAAGGGTTGACTTCAACATTAAATAACTGGCCCATAATATTGAAGATTTCATTTTTAAACAAAGGTTTAGGAAGTATGCAATTACAACATTTTCCGAGAAGAAAGGTGTTTTTACTCTTGCGATAGTCCATAAAACGTTTATATGCATATTCGTACTTTTCTCTTGATTTCTTTGGCAATAATTCTAATGAAGCATTATTCACTACCTCAACCAGCTCTGGAGGAGTCCCAGAAATGGAAAATTCATCATCACTTATCATTTTATACTGTTTTGCTTTCGGAAACACCAACAATTAAATTTATATGCGTCAAGTTTTGATAATTCAACATTAATACGTTTCCATAGTAACGCAACCAATTTCATTTCGAACTTCAAAGCACCACTTATTTGTGAATAAAGTTATTTTTTCAAAATTAATCAATATCTGTCGATTTTTAAACCATTTTCGGAAAAATAATATGTTTACCGAGTAGGAAATTCCTAACATTACTGGACGACTGTGAAGATTGCTAAGTCGAGGCTCGGCTTACGCCTCGACTTAGCAATACAGAGCCTAGGAATGTGCCTTTTCCTACGATTTAAACATACTATTTTTCCGAAATGTACTATTAATTAATTGCTGAAATTACCCGCCATTGACATGCTGGCATCATCAAGTCAATATTTTGGAAAGCGCAGTCTCCAGAGGTATAGTGGGTTATACAATAAGTTTTAAGTATTTATCATAGAATTCGAAATTCACAAAATATACTGGGTATTCCATTTAAAATAATTTTAGATGACGTCATACCTCCTCCCACCTGGGACACCCTTTTACCTTAAAACTGCACAATTAAAAATACTAATTGATGTATTTAAATACATCGGGTTTGTTCGACGATTTTATGTACAGTACGTTTCACGAAATTTGGATACGACTTAATGATTTCCTGGGTCGGTCCCATTGGGTCGACAAGAGCTTGGCAATAAACAAGTGAAGTATGAAGGGACGAACTAATGAAAACAAGTAATGATATGATTATATTAATGTAATCAAATGAAATAACATTTTTTTTAAATATTACTAGTCATATTTATTTACATTTATAATGTCATTCTATAGATAGCTCTGTTTCGCTATCGCTATCCTCATCAAAATTAATTATAATTGGATTAATTATACTATCCAGACTAATATACGAATTTTCTACAGTTATTACGTGACGGACTGAATTTTTCCAACTACCTGGGCGAATATCATTAAAGCATTTTCGTATTAATTCTACAACACTAGAACTTAAAGTCGGAGAAATATTTTCAGACCTAACCAGTGATTTTAACTGGTGCCACATATGCTCTATGGGGTTAAAGATGCAATAATAGGGTGGGAGCCGTAGCACTGTATGTCCAATTTCTTCTGCCAATGTGTCACAAACATATACTTTTCTTATACAAAATGTCTTTAGAACTTCTAAAAGATCACTTTTTTTATAACTTTCTTCAAAATATATATCATTCGCCGCCATGTAGTTCTGAATCTCCAATTTTGTATTATTTGAGCTTGGAGCTTTATGTAATTGGCGACTGTGATAGCTCGCATTGTCCATTACTATCACGCTATTCTGAGTAATGTTTGGTAAAAGACAATTCTTCAACCATTCCTCAAAAACTAATAAATTTTACCACAAAAAGATATTTAAATATAAATTAAGCAACCTAACCTACCTGATGTGCCTATATTTAATTATAATTATTACAATCCGGTCCTTTCCACATAATAATAACAAACGGTCATAAATAATGGGATGGCCCCAGGTACTTTTACTGCAGTCATTAATTTATATCCATTTTTCGTGAAACAATCTTTACAAATATTATAAAACAAATTTGAAGTTAAATAAAAATAAAGATTTTTTCATATTTTTAGCTGCCAAAAAAAGGTGTAAGTCCGAAACCTGTTATGGTCTTTATCCATGGAGGCGCTTTTACTATGGGTTCCGGTTCAGAACTGTTTTTGGGAGGAAAATATTTGTTAGCTGAAGATGTCGTTTATGTATCCATTAATTACAGGCTTGGCATTTTTGGTAATAAAATTTTTTAATCCCATATTCAAAAAATTCGCCCAGTACGCGTGATAAAGTTTTGTCGAACGAAGTTATGTAACTGTTTTATATAATTTTTTTTTAATTGTAGTTAGAATATCAATAAAACTGAGATTATACAGCAAAATATTTCAGTACTTATGCTTAATTGCTGTATAACTTGATTATTTATGTTTGCGAAAGCTTTTATCGCAGATATATAGGCTTATAACTCTTTGATGGTTATAAAAACGTTGTCATAGAGAAATTGACCTTTGAAAAGAACATTAGTTACATTTTTATGATATAGTTTAGAGAAGCAAAACTATAAAATTCCTGCCTTAGCTTTCATTTTCAAATAGGTACAATATTTGGCTCTAAAGATGTTCTTACAGCAACCAAACTATTTTGTAGAAATTTTTATTTTATTAGCTGTATGAATATCAATAAAACTGACATGACATGACACTGAAAGCAAAATAGATCGTTAGGAGTAATTGCTGTACTTGTAACTTGGTTGTTTATGTTTCCGAAATGCTGGTGGACAACCTTTATCTGAGATTTACACTTATAAATCTACACGGATATAACAACTTAGTTAAATTTACTGTAAAAATAGTAAAATGAACCATAATTTACAGCTCCATATGTTACTGGAATAAATTTTATAAAGAACTACCATAAAATTATAACAAAAATCTTTAGTAAAAAGTACAAAAATGTTTTATTTACAACCATGCATGTAATAATGACATTTAATCTATCTTTGACAGGTGGAAAGTTAACGTCTTTTATTTTTACTTTCCACCCGGGTGGAAAGTCAATTATTTTTTTATAATTTAAAAAAAAATGCTAATAGCTTTACGTGTTTAAATATGTCTACTGTTTCCCTAATTGATAGAGTGGTCCTCAGCATTGAATATTGTCACCAAATTATTGATATCTTCTTTGTCTTGGTAGTTTCTCTGAAATAAGCTAGTAGCGCCGACTCAGAACCAGGATTTTGAACTTTGTTTCCCGTACACCATTCTTTGAAACAGTTATATGCCTTGTGTTATCTCGGGCGGCTTTTAGTTGGCAGATCTTCTTCTACTATTTTTGATGCTTCTCGAATTTCTGGTGGAGTAGCAGCAAAATCAAATTCCTCATCTGATAGCATTTTTCTGTTGTTAAAATAATATATTGTTTAGTGACATGGAAACCATATTCAAAAAATTATATTTGCCATCTTGATGTGTATTATTAACTACGTTATTTTACCACCTGCGGTTATTTGAAATTTCTGTCTAATTTTTCAATGGAAAAGTCAAAATGATAATTACCTTTTACTAATAATTTTAATTCAAAATAATAAGAAGTGGATGTTAGATGTGGTTGTAAATAAAATAGTATACAAACCTCGGTGAAAAGTTTCATTACTGTCTCGAGATTTAGCGACTCTCTCGACAGGAAGGAAACACTTTCCACCTCAGTACGTAATATACTATAATAAACCATTTATATTTTTGTAAAATTTACTATTTGTAACAATTTCGACAGATGGTATTCCCAAGCGGTCACCCATCCAAGTACTAACCGTGCCCAATGTCGCGTGACTTCGATGATCGATTGACCTTTGAAAAGAAAATTAGTTACACTTTTATTATATAATTTAGAAAAAAATAAATATGACATTCCTGTCAGCCTCGATTTTCGATCCAAGTATGTCATCTTTCGGCTTTATCGAAAAACCGGTAAATCATCCAGTTTTATAATTAATATTGCACATTTTTTAGGATTTTTGAGTTCTGACGATTTATCCCTAAACGTCCCAGGAAATGCCGGTTTGAAAGATCAAACTTTCGCTCTGAAGTGGATTCAGGAAAACATATCCAGTTTTAATGGAGATCCAGATAATGTAACAATATTTGGTGTCAGTGCCGGCGGTGCCTCAGTTAATTTTCAGGTTTGTTTAGCAATCAATTAAATCAATGGCGGATTTATAGGTATTTTAAGGGAAACTTCCCGCTTCTTGTAAATAGTATTAATAAATTGGAAATTAACGTCAACTTTATTGAAAATATATTATTGTGCTGACTATCTTATGGTTTAAGGTTAAGTAGTATCTAGAAAAAACATGCTTCAACATCTATTTATATCAACCAATCTGAAAAAGTATAATGGAATTCTTTGATTTTAAATAGCGTTAAATTTTTAAACCAATTTAAGTAATCGCCATTTAAGTTAAAAACATTTTAGGTACTTTCTCCAACAGCCAAAGGATTGTTCCATAAAGCGATAGCACAGAGTGGTGTAGCCTTAAATCCGTGGGCTTGGGGCCAAAAAAATGCCGTTCAAGTCGTACAACAATTGGGTCAACAAGTATCCAATGACAAGGATGCATTGGATGTCCTAGTGAACGCAGACGCGAATGAATTGTTTACCGCTTCAATAAAAATTTCAGATGTAAGTACAAAAATTGATATCCTAGTCTATGTCTATATTAAGTGAAAGTGATTATTTCCAACAACCAAGTTAATCAGGAAGAATATCAATATGAAAAAATGTCAGTGGCGTATCACACCCACATTTATCTGTCCAGTAGTTTCTGTGATCTGCGTAAGGCCTTCGATCACGAGATTCTCTTGAGGAAGATTCAATGTTATAACTTTGGCAACAACAACATTTGGTTACTAAGTAGCTATCTCTCGAATCTACATCAGGTACTGAGGATGGCTGGGGTTGAGTCTGTGAAGAGGGATATTTGCATCAGAGTGCGCCAGGATTCTGTCTTGGGGCCACTACTGTTCCTAATATACAGCGTGTCTTCGGAAGTTCTTACCAAATGGGAAACTTTTTAATTATTAACTCTACGAAAAAAAGTGCCTCTTCCTAAAAAGTCCTGCTTGGTGAGAAAATGAATTTGCATAAGATTATTTGTATGTTGGACATACAGGGTGGCTTCAAAAAGTACCGGATTTAAAATTTATAAAAGACGTCGGCTATATTTACAAAACTAATAGTCGTAAAGATTTGGTAATAAGTATTTCTGGATAAGTAGGCTTTGAACAATTGATTGTTGTTGGTAACAGAATAGACGCTTTAGCAGTGACAGTTTGGCAATTATAATTTTTGTTTCAAAACGTGAACTTCTTGTTAAAAAAGGTTTTTCCGTTTCTTAGTTACTTTAAACAATAATAGTGATGATTAAACTGACTGTTAATGAAAAAATTGAAATAGTTCATATTGTTGGCGATAATTATAAGATGCATCGCGAGGCTGCCGACATTTTTAATACTAGACACCCAAATAAACATATTAGCCACGTTACTATCGGCAATGTCGTCAATAAATTTAAAAATACTGGCTCTGTCGAAAATAACTTCAAGAAGAAACATGTAGTTCGAACACTTACTGAAGAAAATCAATTACAAGTATTGCAAGCGGTTGTGGAAAATCAAAAATTTCATTGCAAGGAATAAAGAAGACAGTGCAAGATAACGTGTCAAGAGCTTCTGCTAGTAAGATACTTAGAATAAATAAATTTTATCCGTATAAGCCAAAATTTGTACACACGCTCAAACCTGGAGATATGGAATCGCGTTTCATGTTCTGTGCTTGGTTTCAAGAAGTTGAAGACGACATTTTCTATTCAAGGCGAATTTTATTCAGTGACGAGGCAACATTTACTTCCAATGGTGTCGTATGTTCCCAGAATTGTCGTTGGTGGAGCGATGTGAACCCCAATTTCGTAATCGAATGCAGTGACCAAACGTATTTCAAAACGAATGTTTGGTGCGGTATTTTAAATAATCAAATAGTGGGTCCATATTTTTTTCATCAAAATCTTAATAGTGAGATTTACTTAAATTTCCTAAGAACCGAAATTTTTATATTTATTAACGGCCTGCCATTAAACGCGCGACAGGCTGTTTGGTATCAGCATGATGGAGCTCCTTGTCACAGCGCAGCCAGGGTCAACGAATATTTGGATGGAACTTTTCCACAAAGATTGATAGGACGCCGTTCAGAAGTACCCTGGCCACCTAGGTCACCGGACATTACACCCCTAGATTTTTTCTTGTGGGGTCATTTGAAGCAATTGGTGTACAAGCACAGACCATTCCGTGATATTGATTACCTAGAAGAAACTATAAGGCAGTGTATCCGGCTAGTTACTCCTCATATGATCAGAAACGCTGTGTCAGAGTTTTCTAGAAGGACAATCATTTGTATGCAAAAAGACGGGGGCCATGTGGAGACCTAGATTATTTTTGGAGTCATTTAGTTTTATTTGTTATTGGGAAATTAGAAATTGGCCACCTCATAGAAATTAGTGAACTAATTTTTATCCGTCATAAAAGTAGTTCTCTTAAGTAGAGTTTTTATTGTGTAATTGTCATAGTTTGTTAGCCTTTAAACATGCACTCTCCAAGTTTTTAGTTTTGTAAATATAGCCGACGTCTTTTATAAATTTTAAACCCGGTACTTTTTGAAGCCACCCTGTATGTCCAACATACAAATAATCTTGTGCAAATTCATTTTCTCACCAAGCAGGACTTTTTAGGAAGTGGCACTTTTTTTCGTAGAGTTAATAATTAAAAAGTTTCCCATTTGGTAAGAACTTCCGAAGACACGCTGTATGGATGGACCAAGGATCGCATTATACCATCTATCCTGATGATACCACAATCTCCTGCTTCGGAGAGGAGCTGCACGAGGCTTTGGAGAGTTCTGTTATATCACTGGGGAGGGCTGAGCAGTGGTTCACTGACTACAATTTATTTCTTAATGCCACCAAGACACAATCGCTTGTCTTCTCAACTAGGCCAACCCCAGATCAGACTGTGGGCCAGTCTACTAACGTCCTTTTCAATCAGTGGGTACTGTCTTTGTAACTCAATGTTGTTTTAATCATCATATTTATATTAATCTCGTTGATTGATCGATGTTATTTAATAAAAAATTTTTTATTGTTATTGTTAACTTGTGTAAATAATATAGTATGATAGCACTAACAAACTATTTATATTTTAGAGTATTTATCAGTGAACCACGTGGCCCGATTTAGGGTTACGCCGCGAAGGAGCGTGGCATTGTTATTAGCCAATCTGGCAACATCGCCATTCCAAGACACGACGCCGGCTGTATCGAAGGCGTAGAAGTCGTTTTCCTTATTCGTGAATATTCCCTTTTTATAAATTGTTGTTTTCTAGCCTTTAATCAACCCAAGCGTTGCCAAATCACTTTAGATAGTTGCGATTTTCGGCATTTTTCCTGAAAAACTCGGTGTGACATTTTTTTTTCCATTAAAATAACGCTGTAATATTAATTGAGATTTTAAATAGTGGAGGAAATACTTTCAAAAATGACTGTATAACCATGTTTTTTTCAATTTGAACGTTATTTACCGTTCTGGAAAAAATTAAATTCTTTTTTGAAAAATTCAAGGTTGTAGTACCACATATCGAAGCTAAATTCAAAATTTGAACAAAATCAATTCAATAGTTTTCTTATAGTTTGTCATACCTTCTTAATTTAATGAAGGTCACTGATAAATGCTCAAAAAATATCAGAGCGCATGTTTGGAGGGACGCCATTGTATAATATTTTTGGGTAGTACTTAACATCTAATTTAAAATTATAGGTACTCCTTAACGCTTCAAAGAGGAGACCCTTTGGCCCAGTTATTGAGAAACCCAATCCGACGGCCTTTTTAACCGAAAATCCCACTGAGTTGCTAAAATCAGGGAAATTTAATCAAGTGCCGCAAATCATTGGTGAGGATTAATACAACGATTATTTCTAAAAACTTAATTAAATCAGTCGATACTAAGCTGGAAATCTGTAACTAATGTTATGGGTTAGGAAAAAAAGTTTAACTTTATAAATTACCACATTTTTTGCAATGCCCAATAAATTTAATTTTATGTTTATTAGGCCTTACATCAAACGAAGGACTGCTTTATGAATTGGGACCGACATTTTTGGATATAAAACCAAAAGAATCGTTAGTATTTTGGAGTTTTGGTATTGATAAAGACACTAAAAAACACGCAGCACTAAAGGCTAAACTTAGTGACTTTTATTTCAAAAATGGCGAAAGTCGCGAAATTGAACAAGAGGTAAGCAGATTAGTGATCTTATACAGGCATATATTCAAGAAACAATTTAATACCTTCTTGGCGAACTGTGGGGTTCCATCATTAAATCATACCAAATACATATGTATTTCCTAACGACCCGAAAATAACCTTATACTATAAGAGCGTATTTTTGTCTACACTGTAGCACTTAAAATACTAATTCAAATTGTAGATTATAGTATAAGGTTATCTTTGGGTGGTTAGGAAATAATTTTTCCACACATTGGAATTTGGTATTAATACCACCTGAAGAGCCAACATACTTTTTCTTTTTATTTATTTAAAAGCCCAAACAGATGTCTGTTCAGATTATGTGGGACTGCGAAGGGATGGCAACTACGTGTTGTATTTTCTCGACTAAGGTTGATAATACATCTTGAATTATAGAGCCCTCATTGATGATAGGTATTTACACACATACCCTGTACTGACGAGAATAAAAGCGTTCGAAACCGGTCTGCAGGTGGTGACATCCTAGAGAAGAAAGCTTCCTTTTATTGGTAATACCATTCAGTCTGAATTAGTATTTTAAAGTGCTGCTGTGGAGACAAAAATACGACCTTATAGTATAAGGTTATCTTCGGGTGGTTAGGAAATAATTTTTCCACACATTGGTATTTGGTATGATTTAATGTAAAAAACCAACAGTTCAACAAAAGGGTATTAATTGTAATTGTTTCTTGAATAGTTGCCTTCATTTGCATATATTACCTAATTTTCAATACAGTTAATTTAAATAATACTGTTTATAAACACCTCTCCTCCCCTTTTTATAAATAAATGTATTCAAAAACGGATCTGGGGATTTTTTATTGAATCTGGAAACTTTTCCTGGGGATTTAAATTTTTTTCATGGCGAGGGTGAGAATTCACACGTGTTCCTTAAGCTGGATTCACAGTTGCCGTAACGTAAGCCTTAAGACGTAAGCCGTAGTCGATAAAACGTAATACGTAAGCCCGTTCATAGTTTCGTTAAGAATTTGTAGGTTATGGTTTATGTTTTTCACGTGACCCATATTTGTTTATTTATAACTGTAAAATATGATTACAAGCGATGAAGACATCGTTACAATAGCGGTAGTAATGCTGTGCTGTTAATATTAGCCACAAAACATTAAGAAGCATACAATTTGGTGAAGTCAACATGACAGTTATGCACCAGCATGACCGATCCCAACCGATTCCATAAGCTGTAACGTAAGAAATTGAATTGAACCATTTCTTACTTCTTACTACTTAATTTTTATGCACTATGAATTGTTCTGTTGCAACTCGCATGTTGATTTTTCTTACGGCTTAACGTTACGTCTTATTGCTTCCATTACGGCAACTATGAATCCAGCTTATCTCTATGAATCCAGCTTATCTCAATAAATAAGGTTGAGTTAATCATAGGGCTGAATGTATCCCTAAAAATGTTTTGTATATTTTTTTAGATAGTTGGAGACGTGGGATTTTTGGTTGGCATAATAGAGTCAGCCAAATTGTCGGCCAAAATATCAAAAAGTCCGGTATACTTTTACGTATTTTCATATGAAACTCCTTCAGTGAATGGAATATTCAAGCTTTTTGGAATAGATGACAGTGAGTATTTAATAAAAATGTTTATGTCCAGACTCAGTACATGGACGTACCACGGAAGTGGACTTGGTGATTTTAATATATACAGGATTTTCCTTAATAAAATGCTAATATTTCAGAGTATGATTCCTTAAGTCATATATGCCATTATGCCAATTAATTATCGAATATTCAAAAATTCACGTCCAATAGATTTTTGACACACTTATTCTTCTCGGTGGATTTTTCTAGCAATAAATTATTTGCTGTAACTTCCGCTGGTGTTCCGTCAATAAGAACATCATAATCACTCATACTTTACTAATATACCCAAAAATAATATCCAAATTAATAATGTTGACGTTTAAAAGTTCCTGTTTTAATACATTACATTTACGTTATGAAATACTTTTAGCAAAATCTATTGGAAATATACACGGTTTTGGCTTAACGCGGGTAATGTAATTTATGGAATTGTTACGTAATATACAGGGTTTTATGGAAATGACTTATTATATGTAAATGGGTGACTCCTTGGGTGTCCTAGAGAAAGTCTACATACTTTTTTTTTTAAATCGAATATCTAAATACTAAGGTAAAAACCCTTTTTACCCACATACTGTCGCCCCGTTCCATCTGGATTCACTTAGCAACAATGTGGGTCACTTGAGTATACTGACAGTGTTGTCAGATCACACGGCGTGTCTCGCCGTAGCTTGAATGCCGGCCGCGCGCCGCTTCATACTTCAGTATGTTTTGAGACTTGGGCGTGGATCGACGTTGGTTCCACGACGTCGAGGGTTCCACGTGCTTGACGTATACGAATTTTAAACGTTTTGTTAGTTGTATTACCCGATTTCTTTTTGTTGTGAAATAATTCATAATAATAAATGTTGTGATGTGATTTCAAATTTGTGTGATATTATCTACTGTTGGTTCTGTTGAAAAACATACTTTTTGTGTTTTATTTTTTTATGAAATTGAATTATAAAACGGATTATTTAAAAATAAGATCGAAGATAAGAGAGTATGTACCTTAAAATTGTAGTTTTCTTAGTCTAAAATGTTTGAAAAAGAAGTGATAGCGCGCGTCCACTTGTTGTCAGAAACTGAACACGGGCGTTTAGAATTATGTGGTGCAATATGAGAACATCGCCTAACCTCTTTTGAACCTGAAGACTGGCTCAATAAAATATTGATTGCGAAGGGCCTCAGGAGCGGCCACGCGTAAATTTTGACTTTTCATATAAAGTGTATATTTCGCTTAATAATTCAAAGCGCCATTTATGGTTATTTTTCTTTAATTTATTTTCATCTTGGGATTTGCCGGTTTAAATATAATTCGTAATTTCCATAACACCCTGTATAAATCCATTAAAATTACTATATCCTGGATCAAGGAAAAAAACATATTCTGTGTTAAATCGCACCTTACTATTTTTTTTCATCTTTCAGGTAATTTTAAAGGAGTTGGACATGGTGGCGACCAGACTTTCCTATTTAACACTAATATACCCGGCATAGCCGACCAGATAGATCCAAAGTCCCTAGAAGAACAAGTGCGAGGTATCAGAAAAGTTACGAAGATTTGGGCCGATTTTGCCAGAACAGGTCGACCCCATGAACTCTGGGAGCCGATTAAAGACGACGGCGATTTGAAGTATTTTGATATTACGCAGGATCCCAAATTGAAAGTGAATCCATTTCCAGAAAGGGTCGCTGTCTGGGAAAATGTCCTTAAAACAGTATCTTTTGACGCACGCTTACATGAAAAACCGTAAAGAAACCGTTAAAATATACCTGATATTTAAGTTTTTCACAATGTAAAACGTTTTATACATTCATCTATTAAAGTATTGATTATGTCAAGATTCGATTATTTTATTTGGCGTGATCATTAACGTTCAGATTAATATCCGATTTGACAGAGCTTACTGTATGCCTTTACTTACATCGCGTCGGCAGCAAAACATTAGGCTTTATATTGAGAAAATTTGATATATGCAAAAAAAACATAAAAACACACCAAAGCACTAAAAAGTTGCAAGTTGTATTTGTGGCCGGAGTTCCGCAGCGAGCGCCCACTACAATCTATATAAAAATTATTAACAAATACCCTATACAGGGTGTTATGGAAATGACGTATTATATTTAAATGGGTGACTACTTGGGTGTCCTAGAGAAGCGCTACATGTTTTATTTTTTTTAAATCGACCGTTTTAAAAGTGAGATAATAACCACTCTTACTCACAGATCTGTCCGCGCTACTGTACAACATTTCATCCAGACCCAATGGCAATGTTGCCAAACTTAATGTAAAACTGAAATTGCATATAAAATTATAAAAATAAATTATTTATCTACCTACTTGTATTTATCTTTATACCTTAAGAGAGAGGAAATCCAGGCACAAACACAATCAGTTTTTTTTCATTTTCATGGGAACACTCCTGGAAACACTCTATGTACACACAGTAATAGTGAAACAGAATCGATAGTTTGAAAATACAGATTATACTACAGATTATTAGATTTTATTACACGCGACGAAATTTGACGTCCAGAAGAAATGCGTCAATAAAAACAATATTCACAGATTATTTATGAAGTGGCAAGATACACGCGTAAACCGAAAAAACAGAGCGGATTGCTGATAGTGTTGGTGATCGACGAGACACAACGTATCCGGCAGCTGGTTGGTCTTCAACTAACATGCCGCAAGCGTGCGGCGCTATATGAAACTACACTTCGCTCAGCCAATGTAAGCCGTCAAGAGGTAATTGGCATTTGACCTAGTGACGTACGTGCCTATTTCAAACTTATATAATTGTTCTGGTTGTTTAAAACATAGTCCGTCGTAAATGTTCTTCAATTAATTGTACAAGAAAGTATTACAGAATGGAAAAGTGTTTAAATTATTTGTCTAAAGAGTTTATGGTGTACATATGACAACACCGGCCAGAATTCCTTGATTGCCTACATGTATCGCAGTGCCACACAGGTGTTTTTCTGATTTAACGTCAGGTCACTTTTACGGCTGAATGAATTGAAAGCCCCATTTTTTGCTTCAATTTGTCTTTATCTCAGGAATTGCCGGTTTAAATATAATACGTCATTTCCATAACACCGTGTGTATATGTAATGTGTTATTAACAAATACCCTGTATAATATATGTAAAAAGGACTTTCCAATATTCTTAGGTCCCATATTTGAATGTTACCTTAAGTTAGACTTCAGATAAGGTAGCCTTAAATGGAAACCCTTGAAAAAACTATGTTTTAAATTAAATTGAGGGTCAGAGGATGCCGGAGACAGTCGAAATCTCCGATTTGACCTCTGTTCGTTTCACGCTTTGAAAGCACCAGGCGAATTGGATCTTCCCTTGCAGTTAGAAGAATACGTCGAGCTTCTGCCCGTAATCGGTACGCCGACAGAACCAACGATAATCGGAAGCAAGAGACTGCACGTGATCGGGGTCTATACTTCAATTTTCTACGCTGAAAAACGAGTTTTCGCTTCCTATGGAAACGGTGTATTTTAACAAAAGATGTCTAAATTTTGTTAACAACTCGAGGAAAGGCCTTTATTTTTTTCTATATTTAGCAGTAAAAAAAATTAACTCTAAAAATCTTCCGAAACAAAAAAACTATAGACTTCCGCGAGTTCTAGTTATATTACAATTTTTTTTTTCCTTTCACATTTTTTTCCTAAAACAGGAATCTTGGGAAGAAAACTCGTTTACAGGTACTCCGGAATCCTGTTAAGTGGAAGATTACCGCGTCTTTAAAGATATATTTCTTTAGATAAGAGAAAATAACTTTAATATGTCAAACTTGTGTTAAGAATGTACCTTAAGGTGACTTTGCTTCGGCCCTTGCCCCCCCCCCCCCCACCTGTAACCGCGCCTGGAGTCAATAAAGCGGGTAAAAATGGTCTATCACGGAACCCAGACGCGAAACTATCTCCGGCACTGGATTTATATTCCCACAAGGTTAATAATTTTTCATTCGTCTATAATTTATTAATTCATTCTGGTTTGGTACTGGCTAGAGCAGTTCTGTTTAGAGTTTTAATAAAAACTGTTTGTGATTGTTATTCAATCTAACTGAATGTAAATGTTTGTTAAAAGTTTTACTTACTTACAAAATTAAAGTGTCGTTCTGTTGTTCCTTTTGATCAAATTGCGGGTTGGCTTGTGCGAATTATTTCTATACATATATATATATATATATGTAAGTTTTAAGATAATTCCGTTTTAGATATAGTGTATCCAGGATTTTCGTGATCTCGGTACAATGTGATGCATGATTTCTTCTTCTCTCGTTCTTTCTTTCATAAGAAGGATCTCATGGATTACCCACACAAACTAAGGATTTCAATTTTAATTCAGAGTTATTCTTATTCTTTTAAATGATTAATTGTTTTGATAGATTTGACTATACACTTACGCCCAGAGACAACTGCAATTACAAAACTTTGATAAAGTTTTAGGCTTAAAGCCGTATTAGAGTCGTCTGCAATTTTTGTCTCTTGCGCCGGCAATGGCCATTATAATTGCACGTATTCATGCGCACTAAACCGTTCTGGATCAACTGGGCCAATACTGCTCGAATTGCCGACGCAATGAGAGAATTGAATCCGTATTATAGTCGGCAATTCTAGTCTTCTGGCAATTAAAATTGCACGGATTCATGCGCAGTACGCCGTTCTCGATCAGCTGTCTCGCATTGCCAGAAATGGGGCACGCGCCATTTTCATTGTCATTGCCGGTGCAAGTCTGGGTAGATATAGATCATTCTATTATTTTTAAATGTTTATTAGTCGGTCGAAGCAACTATCAACAGCTAATATCTATATAAACTAACTGGTACAGTATGTTTCACGAAAATTGGATACGACTTAATGATTTCCTGGGTGGGTCCCATTGTGTCGACAAGAGCTTGGCAATAAACAAGTGAAGTATGAAGGGACGGACTAAGGAAAACAAGTAATGATATGATTATATTAATGTAATCAAATGAAATAACATTTTTTTAAAATATTACTAGTCATATTTATTTACATTTATAATGTCATTCTATAGATAGTTCTGTTTCGCTATCGCTATCCTCATCAAAATTAATTATAATTGGATTAATTATACGATCCAGACTAATATACGAATTCTCTACAGTTATTAAGTGACGGACTGAATTTTTCCAACTACCTGGGGGAATATCATTAAAGCATTTTCGCATTAATTCTACAACACTAGAACTGAAAGTAGGAGAAATATTTTCAGACCTAACCAGTGATTTTAACTGGTGCCACATATGCTCTATGGGGTTAAAAATGCAATAATAGGATGGGAGCCGTAGCACTGTATGTTCAATTTCTTCTGCCAATGTGTCACAAACATATACTTTTTTTATACAAAATGTCTTTAAAACTTCTAAAAGATCACTTTTTTTATAACTTTCTTCAAAATATATATCATTCGCCGCCATGTAGTTCTGAATCTCCAATTTTATATTATTTGAGCTTGGAGCTTTATGTAATTGGCGACTGTGATAGCTCGCATTGTCCATTACTATCACGCTATTCTGAGGAATGATTGGTAAAAGACAATTCTTGAACCATTCCTCAAAAACTAACAAATTTTACCACAAGAAGATATTTAAATATAAATTAAGCAACCTAACCTACCTGATGTGCCTATATTTAATTATAATTATTTCAATCCGGTCCTTTCCACATAATAATAACAAACGGTCATAAATAATGGGATGGCCCAGGTACTTTTACGGCAGTCATTAAGTTATATCCATTTTTCTTGAAACAATATTTATTTAAATTAACAGTTCACATTCTTTCTTAAGCATATGTACTGCTAATTCGTAGCAACTTTTTTTCAACTGCCATTTGTAAGTAGCAGTAGCTGCTTTAACTGCTAATAAAAAACGAACATGTTTGCCCATCTCTAATTCTGGGGGTATTTTAGGGATTTCGACACTACCAACTGCTGTTCTGACTGTTGGCAATGCTGGTTTACTGCGCATTAATTCGTGCAATTATAATTGCCATTGCACCGGAATTTTTTATTGTCGACTCTAATACGGCATTTAATATCTTTTTTATTCGCAGTCTGATATTAATGATTTTTTTTAGAGAACTGTAACGGTAACAATCAGATTTAACTTGCCTTTTACAAATTTTTAGTAACATTGGATATTCGACATATGTCAAAAGACCCTGTAGAATAATAAAGTAGCAATATTATTTCAAAATACCAGATTTCATTTAGAGTATATTCTGTCCATTTTATTTTGATTCATGTCAATACATGCATTTAAGTAGTAAGGGGACTCAGCTCATATGTTTGCTTAGTACTCATTTATTCTCTCACAAATGCAAAATGATCTTATCATTAATTCAAATTTTTCTATAATAATTTGATTATTGTTGTTGGAATCCATGATGAATATTTTTGAATGAGAATACAAATTTTGATGGATAAACAAAAGATTATCAGGACCAGAAATGATTGTTGTAATCATGATTTAACTACGAATTCATTTATAAACAAACTTAACTATCACTTCTTATTTAAATATGCGTATTAAATTAAATATGCTATTGTTATTTTATTTTTTTTTATGATCAAACACTATAGGAAACGTCCTTTAGGGTACTCTGGGAGTCTTGGTTGTGCGAATCAAGCGATTCACGTTAGTTTTGAATCGTTGAAGGCTATATTCGTTGGGAAAAACGACCTCGAGAAGGTCGTTCCATAAAGATGAAGTCCTCCAAATGAAAGAATTATTAAATAATGAAGCTTAACCACATATGGATGGGCGGCATTGGTTCGTCGTGTATTTCTTGTATTCGCCGCTCTGAGCGGAATTAAGAGGGCAATGTCACGCCGTACGTATTTTAGTATCAGCGCTTCTGCCTAATGGCACGCTGGGGGGTAGCGTATGGAATGAAGGGTAGACAAGTCTTCCAAAAATAACACTTATATTTATTAACAACAGGATAACTGGCACATCAATATATATCACTGTTCTATAATTATTATACTTACATACCGTATAATCTAACCAATAAATCTCTCAAGTAACTCTAAGGTAACTCAAAGGGCTTAGCTTTCAGGCTGTCGTCTACAGTAGAGGGCGTAAGGGCTTTAGCTGAGCGTCGCAGAGTAGCGCTTATTGGACCCAACTAAGACTGTTGATCTTAGTAAGAGAATGGGTGTCGTCCAAGCTTGTCGACCTGCTATTTATACTGATCGTCCTTTGTTTAATTAGACTAGTATAAATAAAACAAACCTATGTTTATGTGCAGTTTGCAAAACAAGCTTGGACTAGATTTAAAGTAGTTACAATAAAAACAAATAAGAATATTAGGAAAATGCCCTATTTTCGTGACAGTCGGCCGAGCACTTTCCCCAACCCCAACCTGTCTTCGATGTTCTAGGCTATCAAGGCTCTTCGTCAGCTCGTGGTCTCCGATCAGACGAATGGCCCTCCTTTCGATGGAATCCAGTAGCCGAAAAGAATGTTTGGGTGCAGAGCTCCAGACATGAGAGAGTGATGGTCGAATCTGGGCTTTGTATAGTATGAAGAGTTGCTGAGGTGTGTACAACTTTTTAGTTCGGAAGAGTACACTAAGTTTCTGAGAAGCTATCTGGGCGACTGCCACAACGTGATTATGCCAAGACATATTTATTATATTATATTATTCTATTATTTAAAAATAAACATGTTAACTTAAATGTGCCTCAGTACTTTGTATTGCCTCCTCTAGTCTTAATTACTACCTATATACGTCGGTTCATACCATCACGGTACCTCCTCTTGGTCAAAGAAAATACTGAATTCATATTGTATTAGAAATTATTGAAAAATGTAAATTATTGATAACCAAGATCATTTTTCAAGATAATTTGTTCCAGAAGAAAATGCATGTGACAGTAGCCAAGTTAAATTTAACGCTAAAAAACCCAAGCAGCAGTTTAAGAAGGTTAACATTACAGAACCGGATATAGTCATGGACGGACACGCAATCCCACTGGCCTCATCTATTAGTTTGCTGGGCGTCAATCTGGGAGGAAATAGGTCTTGGCATAACCACGTTGTGGCAATCGTGCAGATAGCTTCTCAAAAACTTGGTGTACTCTTCCGAATCAAAAAGTTGTACATACTTTTACAACTTTTGACAAAAAATTCGACCATCACTAGAGTACTGCTCTCATGTCTGGAGCTCTGCACCCAAACATACTCTTCGGCTACTGGATTTCATCGAAAGGAGGGCCATTCGTCTGATTGAAGACCACGAGCTGACGAAGAACCTCGACAGCCTAGAACATCGAAGACAGGCTGGGGATTTGACTCTCTTTTACAGATATTTTCATGGAAAGTGCACGGCTGACCTTGCCCTCTTAATTCCGCCCAGAGCGGCGAATAGCAGAAATACACGGCGAACCACTGCCGCCCATCCATATGTGGTTAAGCTTATTAGTACTATTCGAACTTCATTATTTAAGAATTCGTTCATCTGAAGGACTTCATCCTTATGGAACGACCTTCCCGAGATCATTTTTCCCAGCGAATATAACCTCCAACGATTCAAAACCAACGTGAATCGCTTTTTACGCACACGCACCACTCCCAGGGTGCCCTAAAGGATTTTTCCTATAGTGCTTGTGTTTGATCATAAAAAAAAAATGAACCAAGAAACAAAATGTAGAGAACAGATGACTCTAAATGGAAACTGAAATAATTTTAATACTTGATTATTCCACAGGGTGGTTTGAAATCAGATATAAAAAACAATTTGATTTCCCTTGTATAATATGTCGAATAAACAATTTTACTTAAAATTTCTAAAAGACAAGGTTAAGGTAAACTTTAAAAATTATGTATTAAATTAACTTGAGGATCAATTGACGCGTTAAGTGGAAGATTACCACGTTCTTAAAGACCTATTCCTTTAGATGAGAGTTAATAAATTTCATTTTTCTGCGTAACAAATTCGAAAATTTGTATATCTATCTATTTAACTAAATATTTGTTTTTTTATTCATTTAAAGTACGTTCTTGTTTTGAATAGTCCTACCCCGTTTTCCCCTATAGATGACAAGTGTATTTAACGTAAATAAACAATACAGAGAAGTCAAAATCGATCTTATCGTGCGAGGCACAAAGGTTATTATTTTTATAAATTTTTGTATGCTCACGATCTTGTTAAAACAGATAAGATAAAAGGTAATTATTATACGTTTTAAAACCAAATTAATATCAGATAATCATTTGGCAGTATATTATATCATTTATAGCAAAGAAAAATAGTAAAATAAGGTTCTTGAAACATGGCCGAACCTATTGTGACAATAAAACAGGGACAGCTGAAAGGAGTAGCAGCCACTGATATTAATGGTGATACGTATTATAAATTTTTGGGGGTACCTTTCGCCAAGCCACCCATTGGATCTTTGAGATTTAAGGTCAGTGTAGCAACTATACAATTTTAAAAAATTTGTTATGAAGTTCCACTCAACATTTTTGACAACATGGTTAAATGAGAAAAATTTATGGATATATGAATGCCAACATAGTTGTCTCTAGGATATTAGTTTCTGTTTCATGGCCTACTTTGGTTTAAAGTAATAAAGTTTAGTAAATCGCCTAGGAAACCAATATCATCCATGGTGTGTTATATATTTGAAAAGAGAAGTTAAAATAGTATATTTTTAGATTAAAATGTACAGTGTTCCATTTAAAAAAATGAGGATAGGTCCGATAACTTTTTTACCTGACGTATACTTATTCTGAAAACGGCTGATTATTCAACAATCAATATAATGAAACTTCTGTATAAAACATTTTTCCATATCTCTTTTAACTGAGAAAATATAGGGTAATTTTGAAATTGCCAATTTTTTTGATTTTCCCCCGTATCTCTTAAACGAGCGATAATTTTCAAGTTTTGATATTATCATTTTAAGTTTGGCCCAAAAAGAGTACATGACACCTACATAACTTTATTGATTGTCAGGGTGGTCTAAAACGATATTTTTCTTTGATTCTTAGGCGCCCGTACCTGTCAAACCATGGACTGGGATCCGGGATGCTACGGAAGAAGGAAACCCCTGTTTATCTATGGGCCTGAAGACATTCACACCTATAGGGTCTGAGGACTGCTTAGTTCTTAATGTCTTCACGAAAACGGTATACCAATTTACAATGTTATTAACAAGTTTTGTAATTTTGTCGTATTTTTTTTTTAGTTGCCAAAAGCAAGTTCAAGTCCTAAACCTGTCATGGTTAATATTCATGGAGGTGCATTTACCATGGGCTCTGGATCAGAAGAAATGGGAGGCTCAAAGTATTTGGTAGCTCAAGACGTTGTCTTTGTGTCAATAAATTATAGACTTGGAATATTTGGTAAGGAGTTCGTACAGTGTGTGTATAAAGTCTGGAATCCGCTTATTTTTTTTTTAAATTTAGGTGTGGTTTATAGGGGAAAGTAAACTACTTTTGACGATGCCAGAACATTACTTCTGTATTCATAACGAAAGCAAAATAGCGGCGTTTTAAAAATTGAATAGTTATTATTCTTTTATTATCCTTTATTTCATTTATCGTCTTAGAAAAATAAATGCAACTTGGCATAGTGTAGTAGGAGTCAGAGAGCTAGACATTCTTGTATATTTCATGGTACTCAAATTCAAAAAGGAGCCATCTTGATAAAAAAATTGAATAGAAAGTGAGGGCTTGCGATACATTATTTTAAGGATCCTATCGAGTACTGTACGATCCCAGAATACTGTGTACCTATTCGTACCCAAAACACAATGGCGGCTATTTAAAAAATAATATTTACAATTTTTTTCTTTTGCTATTTTAGTTTAGATTTTACAACTTTGTAGAAAGTCAATTCATCAGCAGAAAAATAGTAAATATTAGTTTTCAAAACAGCCATTTTGATTTGGGCACGTCTGGGATCGAAAAGTACTCGATAGGACCTTTAAAATAATGTATCCCAAGACCCCACTTCCTAATCAATTTTTCTTATCAAGATGTCGCCCATCCGCCATTTTGAATTTGAGCACAATTATATAAGAAAGTATAGCTCTCCGACTCTTTAAAACGCCGCCATTTTTTTTTTGGCGCGAATGCAGAAGTAATATTCTGACATCGTCAAGTACTCGATAGTATCTTTAAAATGGTGTATCGTAAGACTCCTCTTCCTATTTAATTTCATTTACGAAGATGGCGCCCATCGGCCCTTTTGACAGTTGACAGTACTATTATTCTTCTGTCAAAAAGTAGGTTACCTTCGCTTAAAAGCCACACCAAAATTTTGTTAAAAAAAATTAGCGGGTCAAAGGTTATTAAGCCGTTTCCAAACTTTATATACACACTGTATAAGTAAAGACAATAGGCAAATTTTGTTCTGCGAATGTTCGCCTGTGGACGAGTTTTTAACTGGTTGCTGCTGTCTGTCTCTGTCAACGGGTACAAATGCCAAAATAGTATATTATGTACTGAGGAGGAAAGTATTTCATTCCTGTCGAGAGAGTCGGTAACTAAATCTCGAGACAGTAATGAAACTTTTCACCGAGGTTTGTATACTATTTTATTTACAACCACATCTAACATCCACTTCTTATTATTTTGAATTAAAATTATTAATAAAAGATAAATATCATTTTGACTTTTCCATTGAAAAATTAGATAGAAATTTCAAATAACCGCAGGTGGTAAAATAACGTAGGTAATAATACTCATCAAGATGGCAAATATAATTTTTTGAATATGATTTCACTAAACAATATATTATTTTAATAATAGAAAAATGCTATCAGATGAGGAATTTGATTTTGTTGCTACTCCATCAGAAATTCGAGAAGCAGCAAAAATAGTAGAAGAAGATCTTCTGCCAACTAAAAGCCGCCCGAGATATTACAAGGCATATAATTGTTTCAAAGAATGGTGTACGGGAAACAAAGTTCAAAATCCTGGTTCTGAGTCGGCGCTACTAGCTTATTTCAGTGAAAATGCCAAGACAAAGAAAATTTCAACGATTTGGTCACAATATTCAATGCTGAGGACCACTCTATCTTATAAAAATATTATTTTGAGATATCGATTTTTTAAAAAATTACAAAAAAATTATTTACTTTCCACCCGGGTGGAAAGTAAAAGTAAGAAAACGTCAACCTTCCGCCTTTCAAAGATAGATGAAATGTCATTAGTACATGCATGGTGGTAAATAAAAAAATATTTAACCCGAACATGAACAGTACCATTGAAAATGTGTTCTTATTGTATTGTTTTACAGGATTCCTTAGTTCCGACGATACGTCATTAGGCGTTCCCGGAAATGCGGGTTTAAAAGACCAAACTCTTGCATTAAAATGGGTTCAGGAAAATATATCCAGTTTCAATGGAGATCCGAAGAATGTAACTATATTCGGTATTAGTGCCGGTGGTGCATCAGTTCATTTTCAGGTTCGTTTAAAGTAACATTTAAAAAAATGGCCATTAAGTGGATGCCGGAGTACCGCTAAACGAGTTTTCTCCGCAAGAGTTTATTTTTGTTTTAGAAAAAAAATGTTCAAGGAAAAAAAGCTTTGTAATGTAACTACAATAATTGGGGGAAAGTATATATTTTCTTGTTTCGAAAGATTTTTAGATTTAATTTTATTATTTACTGGTCCATGTAGAACGAGATGATGGACTTTTCTCCAACTATTAATGAAATTTAGACATCTTTTGTTCGACATTTTTTTTTTAAATGCAGCGTTTTCATAAAAAGAGAAAACTCCGTTGTTCAGTGATAAAAATTGAAGTCTGGACCCCGATCACGTTCGGTCTCTTTCTTCCGATTATCGTTGTTTCTGTCGGCATACCGATTATGGGCGAACGCTCGACGTATTCTTCTAACCGCAAGGGAAGATCCAATTCGCCTCGTGCCTTCAAAGCGCGAAACGAACAGGGGTCAAATCGGAGATTTCGACTGACTCCGGCATCCACTTAAGCCCTCAGAAAATAAACAAAACTCGATATATTTTCAGATACTTTCTCCATCGGCAAAAGGTCTTTTCCATAAAGCCATAGCTCAAAGTGGATCAGCATTAAATCCATGGGCGTGGGGTCAAAAGAATATGATTCAAGTCGCAGAGAAATTGGGACAGAAGGTGTCCAGCGAAAAAGATGCTTTGGAGGTCCTCATGGCCGCACCTGCTGGAGAACTGTTTAAAGTTGCTCTACAATTTCCAGATGTAAGTATGACTGGAGTCCATTTAAATTTCATTTTGTTTGTGGTAAAAAAATGTTGGACTTTCGAATCCTCTCATAAAATATTTCATTTTCTCATTGCTACTCGTTATTCTCCACCAGATGGCATGATCAGATGTTTCATGTTATTTTTTTTAAATACGGGCCTGGATTTTTTTGTTTAAATTATGAAAGGGCCGAAATCTACGTTGAGTGGTATACAACACTGGTTTTCCTACGTTTTGTTCCTTACAGTGACCATCTTCATTAAAATACCCCTAGTACGCTACTGTAATTTACTTTTGTTACGAAGAAACTGAAAATTTTAAAATTATTATTGCTCTTTTTGTCTGTAATACAAATAAAATTTGACTCTTAAAACTAGCACTTTCTTATGATTTTAAAAGAGGCAGTGAGTTTTACATTTTCGAATTAGACCGAATTTAAAAAGAAGTAAATTACAGGAACGCACTAGGGGTATTTTGATGAAAATTGTCAAACGTCGGAAAATCAGTAAGTGTTGTATACCACTGAATCCAGGCCCGTATTTAAAAAATGAAGTTGGTGATGGTGACCCAAAGACGAAAGGCCGCATTAAAGATCTGATAATGCTATCTTGTGGATAATAAAAAGTATCAATGAGAAAGTGAAATTTATTTTTGGACATCTCTTCGAACAAAATCAGGAAAAAATAAATTTATTTATTTATTTATTTACTTTATTTATTTACTTTACCTGCCTTACAGGAACATTTCCCAACTACAAGGCAGGACAAAAGATATAGGCACATAATCTTAATTGAACTTAAGATAAGATAAATTTACATTACATTACATTACATTACAAATTTGAAAACTTATTTAGTCTTACAATAAACAAAAAAAATATGCAAACCGTATGATATAATTGAAAAGCAGTTTAGTGAAGCACCAGCTTTTTAATTATGTTTATCGAGCAATTGAAAAAATCCAATTCATTGTGTTTATTGTATTTGTCACACATTTGAAAAATAGGACAAAACTTCAAAATATTTGTCCTTGGACATGGTAAATAGAATGTTATGTTTTGCCGTGAACCTAAACGCGGCACGTTGAAGTTAAGCTTCGTCAAAATGTCCATACAATCCAACTGATTATTTAATAATTTAAACAAAGTAATCAAAAGATGGTAATCACGGCGATCACTGAGAGATCCGTAATTAAATTCCTCAAGTAACCTGGATTGAGGAAAACCCTGGATGGGATATATTCCCTCTCTCTTAAAGCTAAGATATTTTAAGAATCTTCTTTGAACACCTTCAATGGCATTAATATGAACACTGTACTCAGGAGCCCAGATTACTGCAGCACATTCTAACTTGGACCGTACATATGAATTGTACAATGTCTTCAAGACATCACTGTTATTGAAATCTCTTGTGCAGCGCACAATAAACCCATAACCCCGCAGAGATTCACCCACTACCTTATTTATATGAGGGACGAAAGAAAGTTTTGAGTCAAAAACTACTCCCAGGTCGCAGAATGAGTCGCAGCGGGATATAACTGTATTTTTAAGACAGAAAGTTTGTTTGTGAATGATACAACGTTGCACTTCTCAATGTTTAGCTGAAGATTATTTTTCAAGCACCAATTATTAATTAGATCCAAGTTGTTTTGAAGAATAATACAGTCATTGATATTTCTAATCACTTTGAATATTTTAATATCATCCGCATATACCAAGAACTCAACAGTTAGCTCTAAGCCAATATCATTTATAAACAGAATAAAAAGTAACGGCCCCAGTACAGAACCCTGTGGGACTCCAGAACTGGCTGTATAGTTACCAGAGTTATAGCCGTGAAGAGCTACATACTGACGGCGGTCAAAAAGGTATGACCTGATAAGCGCTATTAAAGGCTGTGAGAAACCGTATCTGTTAAGCTTTGAAATTAAAATAGAGTGATCAAGCCGGTCAAACGCCTTTGAGAAATCCAAATATATTACATCAGTCTGCAGACCCTCATCTATCGATTCCGCAAGGCTTTGTGAGATACTAAGCAAGTTTGTTGTTGTTGATCTACCTTTAAAGAATCCATGCTGCTGCCGAATTATTTGTCCTTGGACAAGCGGAAAGATAGAATTGCGGAGCAAGAATTGAAACACTTTACAAAAATTACAAATAATTGATATTGGTCGATAGTCGATAGACAGGAGCGGTTTCGCCAATACAAAACGACAGTCATGGATTAAAAATGCCGGAATAGAATCCGGTCCAGTGGTAAACTTCGGTAAACTAAACCAAAACGCAAGGTTTTAGATTTTTCAAATATTTTGGAACCCTCTGATTTTTTTGAGGCATATTATTGGGCCTTTAATTATGCAAATTTGTCCCAATTTAACCGACTTCGTATCTCTTACCGTTTTGTTTTTGTTTCCGAACAAAATGGATTCTATAATTTGTCGGCAGTGGATCTTTCATGCGACCCGCCATTACCAATCTCAGCCTCAGTTCGAAAATACTATACATATGTGCGCTATAACTTTTAGGTGTTGCTTGATTCCACAAAAAGGAGACCTTTTGGGCCCGTGATTGAGAGACCAAACCCAACGGCATTTTTGACTGAGAATCCTTCCGATTTATTGGTATCGGGAAAATTTAATCAAGTTCCACTGATTATGGGTAAGGACTGTGGAGTGGGATTATGTTTTATATAAATTTGAACGAACCTTTTCTTATTTATTGATATTATTATTGATTATTAAAATCTCTAAATGAAAAGATTGTGTAATTCGCTATCGCTATCCTCATCAAAATTAATTATATTTGGATTAATTATACGATCCAGACTAATATACGAATTTTCTACAGTTATTACGTGACGGGCTGAATTTTTCCAACTACCTGGGGGAATATCATTAAAGCATTTTCGTATTAATTCTACAACACTAGAACTTAAAGTCGGAGAAATATTTTCAGACCTAACCAGTGATTTTAACTGGGGGTTAAAAATGCAATAATAGGGTGGGAGCCGTAGCAATGTATGTCCAAATATATACTTTTTTTTATACAAAATGTCTTTAAAACTTCTAAAAGATCACTTTTTTTATAACTGTCTGCAAAATATATATCATTCGCCGCCATGTAGTTCTGAATCTCCAATTTTGTATTATTTGAGCTTGGAGCTTTATGTAATTGGCGACTGTGATAGCTCGCATTGTCCATGACTATCACGCTATTCTGAGGAATGTTTGGTGAAAGACAATTCTTGAACCATTCCTCAAAAACTAACAAATTTTACCACAAAAAGATATTTAAATATAAATTAAGCAACCTAACCTACCTGATGTGAATATATTTAATTATAATTATTACAATCCGGTCCTTTCCACATAATAATAACAAACGGTCATAAATAATGGGATGGCCACAGGTACTTTTACTGCAGTCATTATGGATTACATTTTTCGTGAAACAATCTTTAGATAATTTATTTTTAATTTAGGATTATTTAGTACAAAATAATCAATGATCGCAGCGAGCTAGCAGAAACGTCTAAAGTGTTTTTCTCTATGAGGCTTAACTTTCGAAATACAGGGTGTTATGGAAATGACTTATTATATGTAAATGGGTGACTCCTAAGAGGCCTAGAGTGTCCTAGAGAAAGTCCACATATTTTTTTTTAATCGGGTTTCTAAATACTAAGGTAAAACCCCTTTTTACTCACATACTGTCACGCCCGTTCAATCTGGATTCAGTTAGCAACAATGTGGCTCACTAGAGTATACTAACAGTGTTGTCAGATCACACCGCATGTTTCGCCCTTGGATACCTGCCGCGCGCGACTATCGTTGCTTCAGTATGTTTCGAGATCGTGTTTGATGTATACGAATTTTAAACGTTTCGTTAGTTGTGGCATTACCCGATTTTTTTCTGTTGTAAAATAACTCATCAAAAGAAATATTGTGATGTGATTTCAAATTTGTGTGATATTAGCTATTGCTGGTTCTGTTGCAAAACATACTTTTTGTGTTTTATTTTTTTATGGAATTTAACTATAAAACGGATTATAAAATCGAAGGTAAGAGAGTATGCACCTTAAAATTGTAGTACTTTTTTTCTAAAAAGTTTGAAAAAGAAGTGATAACGCGTATCAAAAACTGAATACGTGCGTTTACAATTCTGTATTGCAATATATGACAACACCGCCTCAATAAACTATTGATTGCGAACGTCAAATCGTCAGTGTATATTTCGTACAATAATTCAAAGCGCCATTTAAGGTTATTTTCCTTCAATTTATTTTCATCTCAGGATTTGCCGGTTTAAATATAATAAGTCAATTACATAACACCCTGTATAATCACTATTAGACTCGCGCTACTGGCATGTGGTGCGACCCTCTGATATATAATTCCTCTTAATATATCATTTAATTCATCTTAAGGTTGTACTTCTAATGAAGGATTACTAGCTGAAATGATGAAGAAAATTACTATTGGAACTGTAGAACCAAAGGACCTTGGAGTATTTTGGAGTTTGGGCCTTAAAGAAAATAGTCAAAGGCATTCAGAACTAAAAAGACAATTAAATGATTACTACTTTAAAGATGGAGAAACTGATGAGGCTACTCATAAGGTAGGCACTTCATTATAATTTACCAATAGCGAACAAACCCGAACAAAATTTACAAAAATATAACTATTTAAGTCGTTTTAGCTGTTTAATATTGACAATGACAAGTGACTGACGTATGCCATACTTACGTAGTCTCTGGTCGCGTACTTGCGTATCATAAGACCTTTATGGTGTACACAATACGTCTAGAAGCATTCAAGCAAGTCATCTTCTACCTTTACTTCTGTCATAATGAGGGATTCTTTTTAATTTAAATTTAAAAAAATATGATTTATTGTGTGTTTCCTAATAAAAACGTCGCCCACACTCAAACTCGAAATACATTATACAGTTAAAAATTAACCGTAAGTTTCATAAATTCTCTCTAGGATCTCCATTTTTACCCAAGAGACCGTTGTCATGTGGAAAAATGTCAGTGGAGTAGAAAAGATAGAATAACTTTTCTAACTAATATATTATGTAGTTTTATATCCTATTGGCATATACCAAAATTGTATATAATATATATATATAGTATTTTTGAAGATAATAAAAAATAACGATTAAAAAAAATATTATTCGGATGGACAAATTTTAACTCCTCCTTATACAACGTGTCCAAGATAAGGAGAGTCAGTACAGGGATCTCGGAAACCGTAAGAGATATGAAGTCGGTTAAATGGAGGTAAAGTTGCGCATTTACGTGCCTAATAATATACCGTTTAGAAAGTTTTAAAATTCCGAGTAGTTCCGGAAATATCCGGAAACGCCCGAAATTCTGAAAAATCGTTTTATTGTTTTCCTGGGTTTTTTGAGATCGATTTCTAAAGTAAATTGCACTTTTGCATTGCTACTTTTTCCGCTCTATCTAACAGCATTAATTGTTTTGTGAACTGAGGCAAAGGTACAATAGTCCATATTCCGTAGAACAATATAAAAACTATAAAAAACTGTATCGTGCAGCCATACGAGAAAATAAAATAAAATATAATGACAATAAAATTCGTGCATCAACATGCCCAGGAAAAGCGATGTGGCAAATAATAAACTCTCACAGAGGCAATGATAAAAACAGCATCGATCTGACACCGGATGAGTTCAGTGAATATTTCTCTACAATTGCTCGAGATATAATTCGGGATATTCCTCCCACCAACTTTGACCCTATTGAGAGTCTCCAGCAAACTGAAGTACCGGTCTTCGCATTCAGAGAAGTTACTTTTAATGAGGTAAGAGACATAATCAATCATTTAAAAAATAAACCTAGTCGAGACATCTACGGTCTGAGTGTAAAGATGATAAAAACAGTCAAAAACTGCATTCTGCTTCCCTTGACAAAGTTGATGAATCTTTGTCTCAGGGAGGGTGTTTTTCCAGACTGCTTGAAGCTGGCACTAGTCAAACCCGTTTTTAAGAAAGGTGACCCATCTCGGCCAGAGAATTATAGACCTATTTCACTTCTCCCCATAATTTCAAAGGTCCTGGAGAAATGCATGGCTGTACAGATAGTAGAGTTCTTTGAATCAAACAACATATTTTCAAAAAATCAATTTGGATTCAGACGGGGTAGAAACACGACTCTTGCAATCTTGGATCTCGTTTCGAGTATTACAGATGCTTTCCAGAATATGTGCTATAGCTCAGTTGTTTTCTGCGATCTGAGCAAGGCGTTTGACTGCGTCAGCCATGACATCTTGTTGAGGAAACTTAAATACTATAACTTCTGTCCAAACAGCATTGAACTCTTGAGCTCTTACCTTAAGGACAGATACCAACTTGTGGATGTGGCCGGAGTTCGGTCTGAGAAAAAAGAGATCACAGTGGGAGTGCCTCAGGGCTCAATCTTGGGACCAATCCTCTTCTTAATATTCATAAATGATCTCCCAAGTCATGACCCCTTAGCCAAATATACACTTTTTGCAGACGACACAACTGTATCTTGCGAGGGTGACTCCTTGGAAGAAGCGCTACACGGGTCTAGCAGAGCACAGGAACGCTCCCAACAATGGTTCTGTGCCAACAAACTCTTGCTAAATGCAGATAAGACCAAAAACGTTGTCTTCTCAATGAGAGACATAAATCGGCAGAATGACTCTGAGGTGAAATTTCTCGGTGTAACCCTGGATCCTGGGCTTCAATGGGGAACCCATGTAAACAGCCTAGCAAAAAAACTAGCAAAAAATCTCTATGTACTTCGAAACATCAGTCGGAGTGTTTCAGCCGAGATGCTTAGGGAATCCTATTTTGCAGTGTTTCATGCTCATATTTCGTATGCGATTCTGGCATGGGCGCATTCGGCTGGGGTGCATCGGGTGTTCCGTCTTCAGAGAAAAGCTATTAGAGTGATGGCGAGACTGGGTAGAATGGATGACTGTAGGCGTGCGTATGTGGAGGGGAGGATATTAACTGTGCCTTGCCTGTATATATACGAATGCTTGCTCTATGTTGGACAGAACATTGACCTTTTTGTTACGCATGATTGTGTTCATAGTCATAACACCCGAAACAAGCAAAACTTGGTCCCAGCATACTGGCGTCTAAGGAGGTGTCAGGATGGTCCGGGATACTGGGCCATAAAATTTTTTAACCATCTACCGAGGCAAATTAGAGTACTGTCCTTGAATATCTTTAAAAAAAAAATAAAGGACCTACTAATACAGAAGGCGTTTTACTCTTTTACGGAATTTTTTAACTCTGATTTGGACTCGTAGATCTTTTAATACTGTTTTATCATCTATATTTTATATGTCTTAGTGTTCTCAAAACTGACCCCTATAAATTTTAATCTTGACTTTCCTGACCTTTGAATTGTCAACTTTTAACATGTGAGAGTTTAAATTTTTGTTTGATTATTGTTCACTTATTGACGTATGTAAATACTGAAATTGTATGTTAACATGAAATAAATGATTTGATTTGATTTGATTTGATTTGTAATCTGACCGAGTCGTCTTCGAAAGGCCATAGTCAACTTTCTTTTGCTGCTGCTGCCGAATGCAACACATTGCGGTTTAATGACGTTTCGAAGGTTTTTGAACAACATCAGGAAATTTTAGGATACGGTCCTGTATTTCTCCTAATTTTATAAATAATATCTCATAAGTAAGCCCTATATTTTTACTTATGTTGGACTAGTTCAATAAATAACAAATAATTTAATAATAAACCACAAATAAGTGAACAAAAATCATTCCAAAACAGTCATAAAACGAACAACGAAAAAGTAAGGAACTATACATAATGTATAATTAGGTGTTCAAAATGATTTCCGATATTCTCTAAGCACAAATAACATCTAACTGCCACATAACAGTTTTTTTGAGATAAAATAAAACATGCGATAGAATATCAAACTTTTCAGCATTTGTAAAATTATGTTCCAATATTTTCTGGAAAATACAAAATCTCTTAAAACGCGTTCAAGCGATCACAATGAGAATGTCAAAAGAAATAAATCACGCGTCACCATCTAAATTTTTTCTTTTAAATCCCGAATCAACAGAAGTTTGAAATAATGTTTCTGTATTTTGTTCACTTATTTGTGGTTTATTATTAAAATATTTGTTACTTATTGAACTAGTCCAACTTAAGCAAAAATTTAGAGCTTACTTATGAGATATTATTCATAATATTAGGAGAAATACAGGACCGTATCCCAAAATTTCCTGATGTTGTTCAAAAAACCCTCGAAACGTCATTAAGCCACAATGTGTCATATATCGTTGCATTCGGCAGAAAAAAAGCTATCAAATTTCAATATCAGAAAAACAGGACCGTATTTAAGAAAAGAAAGACGACTCGTCGGATTGCAAAACAATTAACGCTGTTAGATAGAGCGGAGGAAGTGGCAATGCAAAAGTGCAATTTACTTTAGAATTCGATCCAAAAAAAATCCAGGAAAGGAATAAAACGATTTTTCAGAATTTGGGTTTTTTGCGAATATCTCCGGAACTACTCGGAATTTTAAAACTTTCTTGAGATAGAGCGGAAAAAGTGACAATGCTAAAGTGCAAAAAAACCAGGAAAACAATAAAACGATTTTATTAGGCACGTAAATGCGCAACTTTACCTCCATTTAACCGACTTCGTATCTCTTACGGTTTCTGAGATCCCTGTACTGGCTCTCCTTATCTTGGACACGTTGTTTACTATATGAACTTCCTCAAGATAACAATAATCTAAATCTGTTAAGTTGAAAGATACAAAATAAAAAAGACTGATTTAGTCAAATTACATCATCGATAACGGTAAAACGGTTTTAATTTTGCAGATTATTGGGGATGTAGGATTCGTGGTTGGAATCGTAGAAGCTGCAAAGTTAGCTCTGAAAAAATCTCAAAATCCGATATATTTGTATGTTTTTTCTTACGAAATAGCATTGAGCAAGTTTATGCTTAAGGCTTTTGGTATTCCAGACAGTAAGTACTTAAAAAGAACTACACCTTTTCCATATGTATGTCAGAAACAGGCACTCGTGGCCCGAATTCTATAAAACTTATTGCAATAGTCATTTATATCTCATCCTTATTTTTTCCTAGAGATTTTGCAGTGGCGTATTCACTGGTGTGCCAGGCCCCGAAAAGGGGTGTTTGTACATAGGCCCGTGGCTGCATTGTTAGGCCACTGGATGTATAGAAAGAACCAATCAAGTTGTCGTACAAAAAAATATAGATTCACAAATTTGAAATATCCAAACAATCATTTTATATTCAGAACACATTAATTTCTATGTAAGACTAATATGGTGTGGGCGTGTATTTTAACTGTGGATAGTGGATCATTAAATGCACATCGGTATATTGGAGATATTCTTCAAGAGCCAGTACTCCCATTTGCTCGCTTAACCGGTTATACTAATTCATGATAATGCTAGGCCATATATTGCACGGGTTGTTAATGAATATAGTCCAGATTTGAACCCAATTTTTGGGGTCAGTTGAAATGAGCTCTTCGTCGTCGCCATATGCAACCAGGCACTTTACAAGAGCTAAGGATAGCGCTATCTTAAGATGAGGATCCGAAATAATCCCAAATTAGCAATCAGAGCCATCTAGGTTGCATCAATTTAATTAAAAAATATGCCGCTTTTTGGCAGGTTAGAAAGAGACGAGAGCCATCAGCTGATCAATATTTCTTTTCGTGAAGTTTTAGCCGTTAACAATAAAGTTGTTTAGTTACTTTATTGATATTTAGATTGTTTGACATGTCGATTGGGGTAACTAATATTAATAATTTCGCTTTATATTTCTGGTATTTAATTTTAGACAACTTCAAAGGAGTAAGCCATGGAGGAGATGGAGCGTTTCTTTTCAGTAACGAATTGACAGACAAACTCGACAGCTTAGGCACAGAGATAAAGGATGAGACATTGGAAGGTATTAGACTAGTTTCGAAAATGTGGACTGATTTTGCACGCACCGGTAGAGCTCATGAACTGTGGGAACCAATTACAGATTCAAACGAATTGAAGTACTTTGATATCGATAAGGAACCGAAGCTAAAAGTTAATCCTTTCGCGGAAAGGGTTGCGATTTGGGAAAAAGTTATTAAAGCATCCGACATCAATGCGCATATTCAAGAGAATGCAGTTCTCTAAGAAAATACTAATAAGAATTTTCCAATGAAGCCAGAGCCATACTACTCAATAGCAAAATAGGTACTCATTATATCATCGTTGTAGAGCAATATGGCAGCAAGCTAATGAAAATAATAAAACATTAAGTCGAAACAGTTTTTTTTAGGAAATAAATTTCGTTATTTTTACGACACATTGTTTATTATTTTTAGAAATAAAGGTATTATCAAAATATTTGTTTCAATGGTAGATAACTTTTGGCGAAAATTACACTCATGCATTAAGCTAGAGGTGTTGTTTTCGATTGATTACATCGAAAACAATACCCCTAGCTATCGAAAACAACCCCTCTAGCTATTGAACGCAAAACCATAGTAACCTTCTTACAACGCCATTATTGGAATAATATGTCAGTCTGCCATTTGTTTATTGACAAAGATAATGACACTTTTTGACGTTTAAAAAAATAAATCTTATATTCCCTGCATAGTAACCCCTTAACAACGCCCTTCATTTGAATAATGTGCCAGTTTGACAATTTCATTATTTTAAAGATTTTTCGAGTAAAAAAAAATGTCGCGCTTTGGTACAGAATCCATAGAATCCATAGAAGAGAAAGTAGCCGATAGTGTACCGAAAAACACTACAAATAGCAAGCAGTATGTATGGCGGCAAATCATGTCGTTTTGTGAAGAAAGAAAGTATATTTTAACGAAGGAAACGCCGATCAAACAACTTGCAGGCATACTCCAAGATTGGGTTTTCAACATGAAGAAGCAGAACGGTGAGGAGTACAAAGATTTTACCATAAAAACGTTATGGAATTTAACTGCGAAATTACTGCAAGAAAAGTATTATAATGAGTATCAAATCAAGGTTGATCCATTTAAAGACATTGATTTTAAAGTTGCTCGTGAGGCGAAAAGCGCGAAACGCAAGCAAGTTCAACAAACGCCAGAAAAAAGAAAAGTTAGTCCAGTTTTTTTTAAATATAATGATTTCAAAGCAATTGTTGATAGTTGCGACGAAAGTACGCCGCATGGTTTGGAGAAAAAATTGTTTTTCGTGCTTTCCTATGAACTGGCTTGGAGAGGCGATGAAGGAGCTCGGTCGCAAGTAAGCTACTTAAAAAAAAAACCAGCAGCATTGGAGAAAGTATAGAGTATAATCCAGTGTTCTCGAAAACGGCGCAGGGAGGAGATAAGCCCTTGTCAAGCTCCAAATGGTTGATTTCAAACAGAAATAATCCCGACATCTGCCCAGTACGCCTTTTTGACAAATATTTACTAAAACGAAGTGAGATCAAACATGAAAGATTATTTTTAACCGAAAATCCCTTTTGGAATTCATCTGGACACTGGTATAAAAACATTCCAGTTGGAGTAAACACCATTGGCCAATGGACCACCAAGCAGGCGAAGAAAACAGGCCTAGATACAAAAAAACTGAAAATTACTAACAATTCTTTACGGGCAACCGCAGTTTCAAAACTAGCGAAGCAAGGAGTTGGAGAGCAACAGCTCATAAAAATAACGGGTCACTCAAACACAAAATCAATCTCTTCTTATCTTCAAATGGATGAGGAACATCATGAGCATATAATTCAAGAAATGAGATCAGATGAAATGGATGCCCAACCTAGCTGCTCGAAAGTAGCACCGAAACTAAGCTCACAGGATTTTCCAGCTACAAACTCAAATATTAAATATTATTACAATTGCGTTATTAATAATTACTAATTTTTTAGTTCTTTATTTAAAAGTTGTAATAAAAAGTTGTTTTAACCATTATTCGAGTAATTTTCTCCCTAAATTACACTCATGCATAAAAATTCTCAGATAATTTTGCATTTAAGCTCCTCCTTCGGAGTCGGGCTATTTCGCCAAAATATGAAAATGAACTCTTGTTGTTTTTAGGCAATACGCTTTCATGCAAAATTATCGAAAATTTGTAGGCACTAGTGTAATTACCTCCGACAATTACTTATATTTTTTTCCACTACTAACCATTTAATTACGCATTATTAACCGATTTTCAGCGAGTAAATCATTTTATTTACAACCATGCATGTAATAATGACATTTCATCTATCTTTGAAAGATGGAAAGTAAATTATTTTTTGAATTTTTAAAAAAATCGATATCTCAAAATAATATACGAACACATTTTTTTAAAAATGTTAATAGCTTTGCGTGTTTAGATATGTCTACTTTTTCCCTAATTGATAGAGTGGTCCTCAGCATTGAATATTGTGACCAAATGGTTGATATCTTCTTTGTCTTGGTATTTTCACTGAAATAAGCTAGTAGCGCCGCCTCAGAACCAGGATTTTGAACTTTGTTTCTCGTACACCATTCTTTGAAACAGTTATATGCCTTGTCATATCTCGGGTGGCTTTTAGTTGGCAAGAGATCTTCTTCTACTATTATTGCTGCTTCTCGAATTTCTGGTGGAGTAGCAGCAAAACCAAATTCCTCATCTGATAGCTTCTTTCTGTTGTTAAAATAATATATTGTTGAGTGACAGGGAAATCATATTCAAAAAATGATATTTGCCATCTTGATGTGTATTATTACATGCGGTTATTTGAAATTTCTGTCTAATTTTTCAATGGAGAAGTCAAAGTGACATTTATCTTCTATTAATAATTTTAAATCAAAATTATAAGAAGTGGATGTTAGATGTGGTTGTAAATAAAATAGTATACAAACCTCGGTGAAAAGTTTCATTTCTTTCTCAAGATTTAGTTAATCTCGCCGCTTCGCGCCTCGGTTAACCACCGACTCTCTCGACAGGAATGAAACATTTTCCACCTCGGTACGTAATATACCATTTCTTCACCTCCTACCAGAAGTCATTATTATTTAAAGATTGTTTCACGAAAAATGGATATAACTTAATGACTGCAGTAAAAGTACCTGGGCCATCCCATTATTTATGACCGTTTGTTATTATTATGTGGAAAGAACCTGTAATAATTATAATTAAATATAGGCACATTAGGTAGGTTAGGTTGCTTAATTTATATTTAAATATATTTTTGTGGCAAAATTTGTTAGTTTTTGAGGAATGGTTCAAAAATTATCTTTTACCAAACATTCCTCAGAATAGCGTGATAGTAATGGATAATGCGAGCTATCACAGTCGCCAATTACATAAAGTTCCAAGCTTAAATAATACAAAATTGGAGATTTAGAACTACATGACGACGAATGATATATATTTTAAAGAAAGTTATAAAAAAAAGTGATCTTTTAGAAGTTTTAAAGACATTTTGTATAAAAAAAGTATATATTGGCAGAAGAAATTGGACATACAGTTCTAGGGCTCCCACCCTATTATTGCATTTTTAACCCCATAGAGCATATGTGGCACCAGTTAAAATCACTGGTTAGGTCTGAAAATATTTCTCCGACTTTAAGTTCTAGTGTTGTAGAATTAATACGAAAATGCTTTAATGATATTGCTAATTATCTATTGAATTACTAATTATCTATAGGAATATTTAGTTATTCTCAACAATTATACGATATATACGATATCATACAGCAAAAAAACATACAAGCAACGCAAGCGCAACTGATAACGCTCGTGGAGAATGAAAAGTAGGAATGAGAAAGTGAAATCTGTTTTTAGACATCTCTTCGAACAAAGTCAGGAAAGACTAAAAACCGAAACGCAAAATATCTGATTTTTCAAATGATTTGAAAGCCCCTGTATTTATTTTAGATTTTTTGTGCCATATTATTTGGCCCACAATTGCGGAACTTTCCCCCAATTTAACAGACTTCGTATCTCTTACCGTTTCCGAAATCCCAATGGTATAGTATTATTTTGACCTCTCTAGTACAGGATGTCCCATTTTCGACACTTTTATAGGGTATCTCAGTAATTGTTGGTGCTATTAAAAAAGTAATGTAGGTGTCATGTGCTCTTTTTGGGTCAAAGTTAAAATGGTAAAATCAAAATTTGAAAATTTTCGCTCGCTTAAGAGATATGGGGGAAAATCAAAAAAATTACAATTTCAAAATTACAAAATATTTTCTTAGTTAAAAGAGATACAGAAAAATGTTGTATACAGAAGTTTATTTATATTGATTTTTGAATAATCTGCCGTTTTCAGAATAAGTATACGGGGTCAGGTAAAAAAGTTATCGGACATATCCTCATTTTTTTAAACGGAACACTTTATATTTTGATCTAAAAAGATACTATTTTGAATTATCGTTTCAAATATATAATCCACCATGGATGATATTGGTTTCCTAGGCGATTTATTTAATCTTTATACTTTGAAACGAAATAAAAGATTCAGATTAAGGTAAAAAATAACGGGAATCATCGCAAATGTTCGGAATATGTCCGTAAATGGTTACCGTCTTTCCGGATAGCGAACAAAATATGCATTTAGCGATATTTCTTCGTTTTTTCCACTTTCAATATAAACTGATATCATATCAAATTTTTCAAAATATTGATAGGTCAATTTCGCAAATGAATATGTAAAAATGAAATTGACGTTAAATGTTAATAGTCAACATAGTTGTTTCTAGGATATTAGCTTTTGTTTCATGGTCTACTGTGGTTTAAAGTAATAAAGTTTAATAAATCGCCTCGTGTGTTATATATTTGAAAGGAGAATATAAAATAGTATCATTTTAGATTAAAATATACAGGGTGTTCCATTTAACACAATGAGGTTAGGTCCGATAACTTTTTTACCCGACCCCGTATTCTTATTCTGAAAACCGCAGATTATTCAACAATTAATATAAATAAACTTATGTATAAACCATTTTTCTGTATCTCTTTTAACTAAGAATAAATAGGGTAATTTTGAAATTGTAAATTTTTTGATTTTCCCCCGTATCTCTTAAGTGAGCGAAAAGTTTGATTTTACCATTTAAAGTTTGACCCAAAAAGAGCACATGACATATACATTACTTTTTTCATAGCACTAACAATTACGAAGATTCCCTATAAAAGTGTCGAAAATGGGACACGATCTACGCTGTCGAAATATTGCCCTATACTTACCGGACACCCTGTATAATAAATTATTGCGTTGTCACTCTGTATTTGAAGTAGGTATAACGTAGGTAGAATTATCTGCTTCGATAAAATAAGTATAAACAATAAGTAAAGCAATTCAAATCATACACACATGTTGAGAGTAGTTTTTATTAAATGCGGGTTGTTTGATAAGGAAGTTAATAATTATTAACTAATTTGAAAAACTAGTGCCGGCGATAGTTTCTGGAACGCTTTTATGTATGTATATGATATTTTATTAGTTATATATGTAAATGAATTGATGTTAACCACAAAAACATAGTTTACCTTGTCACTTAATTGCAGTATATTCATTCGACTTGCTTTTAACGTCACTATGGGTTGCTCCACTCTTAATCTAAAGGATATGTAGTTCATCTATTTCCTAAAAAGAAAGCTAATTGCGCAGTAAAATGATTTACAGAGCATAATAATTGTAAATCTCGTGACTAAAAAGATAAGAAACAATAGGTTCGTTCCACATATATAAACCGTATATTGCTAATACCATCTGCAATTATGTCCCCGCTATGGGCATCGAAGGGGTAATAGTCCGTTTGCGCAGTTCGCAAATTCCTTGTGAAAGTAAACATTCGACAGGACCGGATCTCAACTTTTTTAATGTAAATTTCACTGGTTAGTTAGGAAAAATATTGCAATCAAAATTTCGATTAGTTCGATTTAAGACGGCGTTCCATGCATACGATTTCTGACGATATGATGATCTGACCCTGATTGGTGGAAACCTTTGGTTACAAATTCCGTCCGAATATTTGTAACAATCGACACGATGAGCTTTATTTTGACTTTCATCCGACGTCGTATGTTTCTTAACCTCATTTTTTTCTAAACCAAAAATTAAGAATGAATGACTATATTGACTATTTTCGGAATTATTATAAGCTTTTTAGTGAAATTTGGTTCCGAAGATCGGATAATGTGATAAGCAAAATATTTTCTTGATGCACGACTTTTGCAAAAAAGCACCATGCACTTATGTCCTTTCATCTTAAACGAAACAAGCTACTTATAACCTACCAAATAGCGAATCGAATCACCACAAATTAAAAACTCCTTTACAATAATTGCTGTTAGGTAATGAAAGTTTATAAGCACTAATATACCGCCAACAATGTGGATGAACCACTTTGTTCGGGTTTGTTCGCACTCCAGAGTCGCGAGGCCTACTGAACTATGAAGGGCGCGCCGCCAGTATTCAAGTTAGGGCGAGACACGCGGTGTGATCTGACAACATTGTTAGTATACTCTACTGACCCACATTGTTGCTAAGGGAATCCAGATATAACGGCGCGACAGTATGTGGGTAAAAAGGGTTTTTACCTTAGTATTTAGATATTCGATTTAAAAAAAAGTATGTAGACTTTCTCTAGGACTCCCTAGGAGTCACCCATTTAAATATAATAAGTCATTTCCATAACACCCTGTATATGTGTAAATTTAACTCGCCGCGTGTTCGGTTGCTGGTTGCTGTTTGCTATTTTCGTCTTTGTGAACTGATACAAACCAAACTAAACCTCCAACTGTCAAATTGACTTCTTAACTTAACCTACAAATATTCTTGCTCTGTTTCTGTTTTGTTCAGCGCTAGTCTTTCTTTTTGGAATGGAGATTTATAGAGTAAGTTTAACCATAACATGCCAAGACTACAGAAAATAAAATTAAATCGGTAAAAACAACAAATCAAAAGTAAACAAACATCCGATCCAACAATTGCGCAGAATCCAACCCGAGTAAACCCTCAATTCCGTATCACTACGCTTGTACTATTGATAATAACCGTCAACTTGAATGTAAACAACAAAATGTTGATAAAACATGAGAAAAGCAATCTTTATCTGATCCGGTTTACATCCTTTTTCAAGAAAATCATTGCCACTTGAATGAAGCCCAAGTATTCTTCATCATTTTGGAGAAAGTATAAGAGAAAAGGACTGTTATCAATCGTAAATTATCTAAAGGAACGGCGAAAATATCTTTTGGATTCCTAGGAAACCTCTATACTTCATATCTCCAGTTTTAACTACTCTTGGTCTCTTCCTTTTTAGCTGTCCAAAATTTTACAACCAGGAATAATAATTTGTTTGTTCATTACCTACTTTATAATAAACTGTTTTTTTTTGATATTTTAGTAATAAACTAAAATGGATTCTCCAGTTATCAATATACAACAAGGTCAAATAAAAGGAAAAACTGATCTAGATTTAGATGGTAAGAAATTCTATAAATTTTTGGGAATTCCATATGCCAAACCACCAGTGGGATCGCTACGTTTTAAGGTAAAATTAAAACATTCCTTCGATCTAAATTGGTCCAAGATTACATCAAATGACTTGTGCACATTGACCGAAAGTCGATAGACTGAAGTCAATTGACCGAATAAATGAATTGGCCATAGGCGATTGATTGGCCGAATATTCTTCCTATATTTAAGATCTTTCTGAGGTTTGTTCCAACACCCTATTTTTGTATCGTTCTAGAATCGTCACGAAACTGTTGGAATCGATTTTGCACTGTTTGTTGCCGATGCACAAGGGAGGCAAGGTTGGTACGTTTTTGTGACCATTCTGTGTAAAAATCTCAGCTGATCGCCTGTCTGATTCTAGGAAAGAAGTTTAGTAATTAGTTAATTATCATAACATTCATAAATCACAACCCTACTTTTGTTGCTTTGATTTCTTCGTCTAAGCTTGATTATTATCTTTTTTCGTTCCGTTTTGTTGTATTTAATAATCATGAAAGAGAATAACGTTTAATGTTAAGAATATCTTGTAGGTTTGGGAACCGGATTATACAAATTTAATAAGAATAAATTAAATAATCAAAATATTAAGCAACAACTCCTACAAAACAAGGCTAAAAGAACTGCATGAATGCCAGGAATACAAAAACAACGGTTAAAATTCTTAGGGAGCAAGTCAGTACAAGCGGTTCCTGGTCTTGGCCATGTATCGTTTTTACCGTTCAGGAACTGGTTTGCGAACGATCACAATTTGGTTGGAACACCAAAGGGATCGCCAGCTACACCGTTTTGTGTCGGTTGGAACGCCTTTCGACTACTACGCATGTGCGTGACCGTACATTGTACGATTTTTAGGGTGGTTGGAACGAACCTATAACTAGAACCCAGGGTGTCCCATTTTCGACACTTTCATAGGGTATCTCCGTTATTGTTAGTGCTATCAAAAAAGTAATATAGGTGTCATGTGCTCTTTTTGGGTCAAACTTAAAATGGTAAAATCAAAATTTGAAAATTTTGGCTGGCTTAAGAGATACGGGGGAAAATCAAAAAATTTACAATTTCTAAATTTCCCTGTATTTTCTTAGTTAAAAGAGATACAGATAAATGTTTTATACAGAAGTTACTTTATATTGATTGTTGAATGACCTGCCGATTTCAGCATAAGTATACGGGGTCAAGTAAAAAAGTTATCGGACCTAACCTAATTTTTTTTAATGGAACACCCTGTATATTTTAATCTAAAAATATACTACTTTAAATTTTCCTTTCAAATCTATAACATACCATTGATGATATTGGTTTCCTAGGCGAATTATTTAAACTTTATTACTTTAAACCACAGTAGGCCATGAAACAAAAGTTAATATCCTAGAGACAACTATCTTGACATTCTAGTTGTCATTTAAAGTCAATTTCATATTGACATATTCATTTGTAAAAATGACTTATCAACATTTTGAAAAATTTAATATGATATCTATCATCCATGGTGTGTTATAATTTAAAGAGAGTTTAAAATGCTATTTACCAGTTTAAAAAAATGAGGTTAGATCCGATAACTTTCTTATCTGACCCCGTATACTTATTCTGAAAACGGCAGATTATTCAACAATCATTATAAAGAAGCTTCTGTAAAACATTTTCCTATATCTCTTTTAACTAAGAAAATATAGGGTAATTTAGAAATTGTCAATTTGTTGATTTCCCCCAGTATCTCTTAAGCGAGCTTAAATTTTCGAATTTTGATTTTACCATTTTAAGTTTGACCTAAAAAGAGCACATGACACCTATATTACTTTTTTGATAGCACTAACAATTACGGAGATCCCCTATAAAAGTGTCGAGAATGAGACACCCTGTACTGATGAGTAGATTTTTTCTAGTTTCTTATAATATTAATTTCTCGTTATTTCGTTTAGGCACCTCAGCAGCCAGATTCTTGGACAGGACTCCGCGATTGTACCACCGAAGGAAATCCATGTTTATCGGCAAATCGCTTATCGTTGGTGGAACTTGTTGGTTCTGAGGACTGTTTATACCTAAATGTTTTTACAAAAGAGGTACTTATTTTTTTGCAAATATAAGTTCCATGTCCCATATAGATACGAACATCCCACATGGGATGATCCCAGCAACCCAGCAAGTAAGTCCTGAAGACGTCTTTTTGGGGATCAATGAATATCCCAAATATAGGCGGCCCAGATAGGTCGTAATGCTTCATCTACTAAGACTGTAAGGACAAGCTCCCCCCCAACCGAAGTTCTAGATCCGAAGTAATTTGTAAAATATAATATATCGGAACTTTATGGGTTTATTGGGCAGTGTTATGCAGTTATGTAGCTACATGCACATGTCCGAAAGAGGTCCAAATAATATCCTAAATATAAGTTCCTATTTTAGTCTCTCTAACACATTAATATGATCATCCTAACAATATCTTAAATCATTTCTCTAATTTAGTTACCCCGATCAGGAGTTGATCGCAAGCCAGTGATGGTGTTTATTCATGGAGGTGCTTTTACACTGGGTTCTGGTTCAGAAGATTTATACGGAGCTCAACACTTAATAACTCAGGATGTCGTTTTGGTAACAATAAATTACCGACTCGGAATACTTGGTAAGAACCGAATAAATAATTCGTAATTTTATATGACACGAGCTATTTATTTTATGAAAAGGACGTGAAATATTTACTTATACGGGGTGTCGCAAATTTGCTTCATGAAATTATCCCGCGTGAAATGAAAATAAGGGAAAAGTTTCAATGTACTTATTATACTATAAATGAAAATATCATAAAATTACAGATACGGGGTGTCAATACGTGCACATACCCTATTGAAAAAGATTCTAAAGACAAACACAACACTTTTTTTCTGATGGAATTAATGTCTTTAAGCCCGGGAGGCGCCAAGTGCGTTGATATTAATGGTTGATGTTAAAAATCTGTTTCTAAAGGGTCGAACTAGTACAGAACCAAACCGTATCGTTCCCATATAAAGAAATTCAGGGTGTTATGGAAATGACGTATTATAATTAAATGGGTGACTCCTGGTGTGTCCCAGAGAAGCGCTACATATTTTATTTTTTTAAAATCGACCGTTTTAAAAGTGGGGTAACAAACACTCTTACTCACAGATCAGTCCGCGCTACTGTACCACATTTCATCCAGACCCAATGGCAATGTTGCCAAACTGAATGTAAAACTGAAATGTCATATAAAATTATAAAAATATATTATTTTCTACCTACTTCTATTTATCTTTATACCTATAGAGCGAGGAAATCCAGGCACAAACACAATCAGTTTTTTTTCTTTTTCATGGGAACACTCCTGGAAACACTTTATGTACACACAGTAATAGTGAAACAGAACCGATAGTTAGTTTTTGAAAATACAATAATACAGATTATTAGATTTTATTTCACTCGACGAAATTTGACGTCCAGAAGAAACGCGTCAATAAAAACAATATTCAAAGATTACACATATACACGCGTAACCGAAAAAACAGAACGGATTGCTGAGAGTGTGTTGGCGATCGACGATGGTTGGTCTTTAACTAACAGACCGCAAGCGTGCGGTGCTATTTGAAACTACTTCGCTCAGACGATGTAAGGCGTCAAGAGGTCATTGGCATTTGACCTAGTGACGTACGTGCCTATTTAAAACTTATTTAATACTATTTCATATGTTCTTTCGGGTTGTTTAAAACATAGTCCGTCGTAAATGTTATTCAATTAATTGTACAAAAAGGTATTACAGAATGGAAAAGTGTTTAAATTATTTTATTTTGTTTAAAGAGTTTAAGGTGTACATATGACAACACCGGCCAGAATTCCTTGATTGCTTGCATTTATCGCTGTGCCACACAGGTGTTTTTCTGGTTTGATGTCAGGTCACTTTTACCACTGAATGAATGGAAAGCGCCATTTATGGGTATTTTTCTTCAATTTGTGTTTATCTCAGGAATTCCCAGTTTAAATATAATACGTCATTTCCATAACACCCTGTATATGCATTTTAGGATTTCTTAGTTCTGATGACCTGCCTCTGGAAGTACCGGGCAACGCAGGATTAAAAGATCAAACGTTCGCGCTAAAATGGGTTCAGAAGAACATAGCTGATTTTAATGGTGATCCGAAAAATGTCACCATTTTTGGTGTCAGTGCCGGTGGGGCATCTGTATCATTGCAGGTTGGTAAAAATAAGACTTTCTTCTCGCATCACTCTGACAATATATAAATAAACATTTTATTTGGCAGGTACTTTCTCCCACAGCGAAAGGTCTATTCCACAAGGCAATAGCGCAAAGCGGGTCCGCCTTAAATCCTTGGGTCTGGGGTAGCAAGAATGCAATTCAAGTAGCTGAAAAATTAGGAAGTAGAGTTTCTAGTGAAAAGGAAGCTGTAAAACTTCTGATGAATGTATCAGCAGAAAAATTAATAAAGGCATCTTTACAACTACCAGATGTAAGTTTCTTTTCAAAATATAAACGTTTTTGTAGATTCTTGTCCCGACGTTCTTCGTGGAAGTCTCACTTAATTAACAAAATTTGCGGAGATTAGTTAATAGCTAATTATTATTTTCAGTAAACCACTAGTTTTCGTCCGTTTGAGTGCTCGTTAGCTTATACAGGGTGTTTCTTAATAACATGCTAATATTTAAGAAGGTTATTCTTGGGTCCAAAAAACTTCATATGAACATATATCCTAAACAACTTAATTTTTGAGATACAGGGTGTTAAGGTTAATGACTTAAATACGTGACAACTAGACTAGGTAGACAACTGTCAAAACTGTTTATGTTTACGTAACAAAATCTGCTTCTTACCTACTAGATACATTTTAATTTTTGTTAATACCTAATTTCATAGCAAAGTGCAAATGAATTTCATTCTTTTTATACGAAAACTGTACGTCAGGGGACAAAAGGCAAGAGACGACATTTACTCAGCAAGGAATGAGAATTTCAAAAATAATTTTTATTAAAAGAAAAATTTTAATTAAATAATTTCCTTCGCCGCGCTTTTAGGAAGTCATGAATGCCAGTAAAAGAAGGCCTTTTGGTCCTGTAATAGAAAAGCCGAACCCAACAGCCTTTTTAACAGAAAATCCACATTTATTATTGGCTTCTGGGCGATACAACCAAGTACCAACGATACAAGGTAATCAATAATATTGTTATTATTTTTATAGTACGGATTATTGCTTTTCAGTTGCTAAGTTGCGCAATAGATAACGTAAACATACTGTTCGTATTCAACAAAAACTGCCACAGCCTGGTCCACAACCATATTTGACTCCTGATCTTCCTCATCCATCGTCGAGTCACCACCCAATCATGCACATTTGTCATGCGACTTCCCGAGGTTACCACGAACCTCACCCCTGGAGATCAAAGCCAGCTACGGGGAGTAGAATAACTGATTAATAATCAGCTGATTGTAAAGACAGTTTTGGGCTGGGGAAAGAATAAACGTGCCTCATAACTTTACAATACTATCATAGACCTTGTATTTTTAATGTATTTTACCAATTAATGAAAAAGGATAAAATACACGACGTTTTTCTATTGGAAAGAAATACAATTCCAGTGTATTAGACGGAAATGACAAAATTAAGATATTGACTTGTTATTATTTGTCATTATTGATGTTTAAATTTCAATCATCAAAATCAATTCTTATAAGAGCAATTAGTTACAAATTTGTATCCTTTTCTAGTCTGTAAGTAGTATTAAATATTGTATATTTAGTTATAAAAATAGTTATTTATTATACAAGAGACAAAAGTATTAGATTTTAGCTCGAGGTTGTGTTGACAAAATTCCGAGAGCTAAAATCTAATATTTTTCCCGTGTATAATACACTATTTTTTCTGTGACAGGAAAAACGACGAGTTAATATTGACAAACATATTATTACAATATATTAACGTTAGAAAAGTATCGATGTAAAATTCGAATTTTTAAACTAATAGGCTGTTTTACTTATAGCGACAATTAGACCTGCGTTGCTAAGGAAACCTTTTAAATGATCTGTCAATTTAATTCTGTGATTTAATTTAAAAATTAAGAACTTCGTTGTTGTTCATTAGTTATTTTGAATATTATAAAGTTAAAAATGTCTGTTTCCGAGTTTTCTCTGACTCCACCGGAATTGGTAGAAGCAGCGGAAGTAGCGTCACAAAAATTATTGCGAGCTAAATCGCGCAAAATTTACGAAAGCACGTATTCAAGATTTATGGAATGGAAGATGAAAAAGAAATGCAGTTCTTTGTCGGAGACGGTGTTATTGGCCTATTTTTCGGAATTGGCACAACAACAAAAGCCATCAACAGTGTGGTCGAATTATTCAATGATTAAAAGTATGTTACAATCCAATAATAATGTAGACATTTCAAAATATTTGAAACTAATTACATTTCTGAAACAAAATGGGGAAGGTTACATGCCCAAGGAAGCTGCTATTTTTACGATAACAGATATTAGTGATTTTTTAAATAATGCTCCCGATGAAGTTTATTTAATGGCCAAGGTTGTTGTTTTATATGCGATTGCAGGAGCTTGTCGAATTTGTGAAATCAGCTAGGTAACATTAGATGAAGATTCGGGAACGTTATTAATTGTGAAAATTAAGCAAACAAAGAATGATGTAAACAGGAGATTTGTGGTTACTGAAAAATATATTAAAATTTACCCTTCGTGCAACAAAGGATCGTCGCCTATTTTATACATATCACAATGGAAAATGTATTAGTCAGGTTGTGGGTTGTGGTTGTGTGGTTTTATAAGGTACCTCAAACCAAACAGTAGCTAATTTTCTTCAACTTGAAAATGTGAACTTATATACGGGTCACTCATTTCGAAGATCGTCTGTTACACTTTCAGTTGAATCTGGGCGATTTGCGACCAGGTACATTAACGGCAGTTGTGTCCATGGCAGAAACAAATTGAATTTCAACACCAGAAAAGTCGACTATTGTACCGAATAGTAAAATGAACATGTCATTCATGCCAATGCACATTTAATAATTGTACTTTCGATATTAAGAAAATGTAACTTTTGTGTAATAATATATTCTAAAATTAAATATCTACCTTTACTTATGTGTATATACAGTGAGTCCCAGAAGAAATGTCTAAATTCATTTAAAATTCAGCGGTAAGTTTTTTCAAAAAACGCTCGTACCCGTCGATTTTGATTTTTTAATTTTTTTTTTGTGGTAATTTCATGTATACAAGGTAGCTCAAAAATAAGTTACGACCATCAACTTCATTTTTTCAAATGAAAACATATATTTTTTATTTCATTTTTGAATTTTGCATTGAATTCTAAGCATGTTTCATGTACCATGTCCTATACATAAACTCAACAGTTTATGATTAGGATTGAACATATCTATAAGTAAGACCTGTTTATTAAAAAAAAACACAACAAAATCAAATTAAATGTTGAAAATGTGCGCCATTTACGGCTTGACAATATCCAAGACGATCAATAAACTCTCTTTGCACGTTTCCAACCATTTCCGGAGTTATGACACGCACTTCTCTTCGGATCCTTTCTTTCAACTCCTGCATATTGTTTGGCCTGTTAACAAATACTTTTGATTTGAGGTAACCCCACAAAAAAAAGTCCAGCGGAGTTAGGTCTGGCGACCTAGCAGGCCATTCGATAGGTCCTCTCCTTCCAATCCACCGATTGGGAAAGGTTTCATCCAAAAATGTGTGCACAGTGGCCGCATAGTGCGGAGGAGAACCATCTTGTTGAAATATCAGTTCTTCGTCAGGGGAGTCTGGATCCAATGGATTCGGAAATAAAGCCACTAATGCTGGAATTAATTCTAGTTGGAGAAATTCGAGATATACTTGTCCAGTTAAAGACTGTTCAAAGAAAAATGGACCAATTACTCTTTCGCGTACGATTCCACACCAAACATTTATTTTCTTAGGGTACTGGCTGTGAACCTCTATCATCCAATGCGGATTTTCTGTTGCCCAATATCGACAATTTTGTCTGTTCACATTACAATTCAAATAGAACGTAGCTTCATCCGAAAAAATAATATTCTTTACTAAATTATTATCTAGATTGCACATATTTTGCATGCGTCCGCAAAACTCACTTCGCCTATCGAAATCATCTTCAAATAACTCATGCACTGGAATAACTTTGTAGTGGTGATATTTGTGCTTTTGAACTACTCGGTGAACAACAGATTTCGGCATGTGTAAATCGGCCCCAATGTGCGACAGGGGAGTACATGGATTTTCTTCAAAGGAAAGCAAAACGTCAAGTTGTTCATTTTCATCTCGAGTAGGACGACCAGATTTAGGCAAATCTCTAACATGACCGAATTCTCTATACTTAGCCTCTATTCTACTCACCATCTTTTGATATATGGGAGGACGATCAGGATGGATTTCATTAAATAATTGGGCTGTTTCTATTTGAGTACGTGTTTTATCACCAAACCCAACCATGCATAGAATTTCAATTTTTTCCCGTTCCGTTAACTTCACCATTAATGTGAAAACCGCAACTTTGAAACTACGCTTGACAATAATTATACTTATTTGAAATAAAATTGTCATACAGTTTCTATGGAAATAAACGGTGGTACAGTGAGACAGTACACTCTTACTTATTATGGAGCCCAAAATGCCATATTGCCAGAAGATTTGATAGATCGTTGGATTCCCTAAATGATATGTTCAATCCTAATTTTTTCAATAACTGTTGAGTTTATGTATAGGACATGGTACATGAAACATGCTTAGAATTCAATGCAAAATTCAAAAATGAAATAAAAAATATATGTTTTAATTTGAAAAAATGAAGTTGATGGTTGTAACTTATTTTTGAGCTACTGAAATTACCACAAAAAAAGAAATTAAAAAATCAAAATCGACGGGTACGAGCGTTTTTTGAAAAACTTACCGCTGAATTTTAAATGAATTTAGACATTTCTTCTGGGACTCACTGTATATCCTGGAAAAAAGTAATTCTCATAATTTTTTTCCCGGGGAAAAAATTATTTTCATAAAAAGGGATATTTTGTTACCTGTCAACAGAGATAAAATGTCAAACATTTTTCCCGTCACATAACAAAATTGTATTTTGTTTGAATAACCTATAATAATCTAAGCGGGGAATCGGAACTGTATAATCTTCCATTGGTAAGGACAAACATTTAAAATAATTTGAAAAACGAATTATTATTTCAAGGGTAACGCAATATTTTCTTGGCATATTTTGTAAGCAATTCGTTTCTCTTGTCAAGAAGTATTATTATATTTTAAACAATAAATCATATTTGAATTGATATAATTAAATAAGATTTAAAATACGTATAAACACATCAACTGCCATTTTAAAATTTAAATTTTTGCTTTTGTCTATGTACGGCCTTCATAATGTTAATCACGTCCATTATCTTCTGACGTGGTTCTGTCTTATTTGATCAACATAATCTCGATTTGAATCATACTGAATACAGATGGTGATTGTATACGTAGCTATAATCTTCTTGGGTAGAGTTAACAGGTTTTAAAATTATTTTTTAGGTATTGTTTCTAATGAAGGCATGATATACGAGTTTGCACACATGGGAGCATCTTTTAAGATTGAAGATGGAAATGAAGTACCTTGGAGTTTAAATGCCGAGAACAACAAGTACAAGAATATAGCGACACTGATTAATAAATTTTATTTTAAAAACGGGATCGATAAGGACTCGAGTTATAAGGTTTGTCGAAGGTCCAGTAAAGGATGTTTTAACACCTACATGCCTCACGACGTAACAATCAGTTTTTTGATGATATTTCTGTTTTAAAAAATAAAAATAAAATGGGCCACCGTCATTCTCTGTGGCTACTGGTCATGGGTAACACCCTAAATTTTTTGGTGTCGATACTATGACACTGACACAACACACCATATCAACACAGTGTATCAACACATCGCTCCAAATTGCGCAGTTTCGGTTTCACGATTAACATCCAACTATATGATAAAACTTAAAGCCTCCTATCTTCAAAATCGATCGTTTAAAACTTTTGTTGAAGAGTGTTACTCTACGTCAAAAATAATCAGGGCCGGAGTCTCATAAGGTTCGGCAATAGCCCCCCTCCTTTTCAATATCTTTACTTGTGATATCCCAATGCATCCGTCTAGCGAAAAATTCTTATACGCTGATGACACAACCATAGCAGTGACATCAAGAGATCCAAAACAAATAATGCTGGCGCTAAAAGAAAACATCATTACTCTGGAAAATAAAAATCAATCTAGAGAAAACACAGGCAATTTACTTTACCAAGAACTCATCAAGGTTCAGAAGACCGGAAGGCAGGGTCACTGTAGGAAACAAACCAATCGATTGGAGCCCAAGCGTAAAATACTTGGGACTTCACTTCGACAAACGCCTCAATTGGAAAGTAAATACAGCCTACAGGAGAAAGATGGCTTACGCCCAACTGAGCACTCTATACCCGCTGCTCAACAGTAGGAGCAAGCTAACAACGAGGACAAAAGTCATGATGTACAAAGTGCTCATCAGGCCGATGCTCACATACGGATCATCGACATGGTGCATACTAGGTAAGCAGGACTTACAAAGCCTACAGGTAATACAGAACAAGGCACTTAAAGTAATACTGAATACACCTAGATATACCAGAACTCACGTCATACATCGAGACCTCCAAATTGACACAATGTCGGAGTTTCGCGATAAAATAATCGCGAAATATCACACCAAGGGTAACTTGGTCAACAACGACGAGATAGCCTCATCACACATACACAGACTGCCGCATCACAAACACAGAATGACTGAATCACTCGCTAAATCCACACTCCAAATTATTTAAGAACTTGTTCTGTATAAAATAAGGGTACAAGCACACTACGCGCACACTATACGCCTCTGTAAACAATTACAATAACTACCCCTCTACCTCTGCAACCAGTATGTTAACGGAGCTCTTAAAATTTGCTTATTTGATTAAATTCAAATAAGAAGGGGTTAAGAGCTGTAACCGAAACACACCAAGCAACGCTTCAAGGCTTAACCTAAAAAAATCATAATGATGATAAACAAAAATAACACGTCTAAGTGAAAAGGAGTTACAGGTATCATGCCTGACGCAGACGGTGAGTTTTAGTCGGTCGGCTCGTCTCCTTCTGAGGCGGATCCCCTCCTTCAGAGCGGATGGTATTGATGGTCTTTCCCCACAATGTTGCTAACCCGACAATACCTTACAGCCGCGTCTGTAAGGTGTCTGTGTGCAGATTTCTCATCGTGTGTCCAAAAAAAAAACGATTAACATCCTGAAATGACACCTGCGTGGTATCAATCGCAGTTTCGGTCTCACGTTTTCTGAAACAGAAATAATTTTTTTTTTATTGAAGAAACCCTAGTTGGCATCTTTCTACTATTAAAACTGGTCTACAGACCAACCATCAATATTATTCTAATTAATCCTAAAACTAAAAATGATAATATTTAAGTTCATCCAGTGATGTCCTAGGCTTGTGTCCTATTGAGCTAGACTCTTATACATGTACACAGAGTACGCGCACTTGGCTATGCTTTTGAAGCATACACTACACTAATTCGAAGGGTTTGGTTCTCTTCAATCTTCGAGTCAGGTTCTGGTTCTCAAGCAGATGGATGCCTTCCACGTTGACATGCTGGTGCAACCTGGCCTCGTGTTTGCCAGCAAATCTCTTGACCTCTTGTTTGGCATAAGGAATTCCAAGGTCCCTATGAATATCGGAGTTGCATACGTACCACGGTGCATTGACCATGTTACGTAGTACTTTATTTTGGAAACTTTGAATTGGCATTATGTTGCTCTCTTTTGTACAACCCCAAAGCTTGATACCATACAGCCAAACTGGTGTAAAGATTTGGTTGTAGATAAGGATCTTATTATGTATTGACAGTTGAGATTTTCTATCCAGAAGCCAATAATATTGTGGGTAAAAAATCTCGACTGTCAATACATAATAAGAAAAATGACAGATGATATGAAGCACTTCGCACGGTATATTTCAGCGGTGGCCAGATAAATAGTAAATCGCTATCATGACCCTCATAAACAAATACAAAAATAATGAAATCTTAGCACAACCATAGGCAACCTACAATACGTGTGTATTGTGTATCAAGTTGTCCAAATATTAAATATGGAAAAAGGCAACCGTATTATGGAAACAAGACTCTGTATAATGGCTACATCTGTTCTATGCGAAATAATATTTTCAAAAGCGGGAGAGATAGCTACTGCAAACCGAGACCGCCTAAAACCAAATAAACCGTCTCAAGTGCTTTTTTAAAATTATAATTTAAACAATAAAGATTAGTCTGCCTTTTTCCTGCATGACTTTTTAATTTTTTTTATACAGGGTGATTCACGACGAGCGTGCATTAGAACTTTATGGAGAACTACTGAATATATGTTCCTGAAACTTTGGGGATTTGGGTTTATCGATATGCTCTCTTTAACTAAAATATTGACATGTTTCTGTCATTTCCGGTTATACCGGAAGTAGCTGCCAACTTTCGTTTTTTAAATACAACATGGTAATTTTTATTACATTTTTCGATTAAGCATTAAATACTAAGCATATTTTATAGAAAATGTTTTTGTCAGACTCTATTAGTTTTTGAGATATCTGGACTTTTTGTAATTATTTGGCAAATGCATGACGATGAAATAATCCATATAATTTTTTTACCTTAGCGCTTGGACTAAAATTTTTTTCTCATCGAATAGCTAGAAGATCATTAAGTCTCAAAAACATTTCAAATTCGGCATAAAATGTACAGGGTGGTCACAATTCAAGCCTCATTGTGAAAGAATTCAACCATTAAAAACTTTCTTATTTTAAATGGAACACCCTGTATATTTTTATTTAATTTGATAGCAAATTAGTTGTTCTTTATAAATAGTATTTACTGTCCTATACCTATATCAAAGCGTTTTCTCAAAAAATAAAATTTTATTCCGAAAATACTATTTGTTCAAGTGTGCTATGAAAACAATTGTACTTAGGGGCTGTATACTAATGTCCATACGGAGGAAAAGTGATTGATTGCTTGAAAATACAATATTCTAAAGTGTTTCTTAATAATTTATAAATAAAATGCAGTTGATTGTTTTAAATTTAATGGTTTAAATATAATTTTTTCAAAAATAGCAAGGAAACAAGTTTATAAACTTTAAATTCTTTAATTAAAAGTGTGTTTGAAAATTATACCTAATATCTTTTGATCATATTTTTAAAATATGTTCGAAATGATTGCCATTTACTTCCAAGCATTTATGTATTCTTTTCATCATGTTATTTCTTGTAGCATTCCTAATTTCTTGTGAGAGATTGGAATGCTGCCTTCACCCTTTCAATTAGATTTTCCTTCGTGGTGATGGGACGCGCGTAAACTTTATCTTTAATGGTTCCCCAGATGAAAAAGTCCAGAAGTCTGTTTAGGACAGTCTTAACAACTTGGACGTTGTGTGCTGGAGCCCCATCGTTTTGATATCAATCACTTTTCCTCCGTATAGACATCAGTATACAGCCCCTAAGTACAATTGTTTTCATAGCACACTTGAACAAATAGTATTTTCGGAACAAAATTGGATTTTTTGAGAAAACGCTTTGATATAGGTATAGGACAGTAAATACTATTTATAAAGAACAACTAATTTGCCATCGAACTAAATAAAAATATACAGGGTGTTCCATTTAAAATAAGAAAGATTTTAATGGTTGAATTCTTTCACAATGAGGCTTGAATTGTGACCACCCTGTACATTTTATGCCGACATTTTTGAGACTTGATGATCTTCTAGCTATTCGGTGAGAAAAAATTTTTAGTCCAAGCGCTAAGGTAAAAAAATTATATGGATTATTTCATCGTCATGCATTTGGAAAATAATTACAAAAAATCCAGATATCTCAAAAACTAATAGAGTCTGACAAAAATATGTTCTATAAAATGTGCTTAGTATTTAATGCTTAATCGAAAAATGTAATAAAAATTACCATATTGTATTTAAAAAACGAAAGTTGGCAGCTACTTCCGGTATAACCGGAAATGACAGGAACGTGTCAATATTTTAGTTAAAGAGAGCATATCGATAAACCCAAATCCCCAAAGTTTCAGGAACATATATTCAGTAGTTCTCCATAAAGTTCTAATGCACGCTCGTCGTGAATCACCCTGTATATTATGTTAAAATATAATCACAGAATTTTGTGTTTTTTAATTTTATAATTTGTTTGTTTTTTTATAAACTTTTACCAAAAATGTATTTACCGTTTCAGTACCACTCTGTAGTATAGGTATATTTCGGTGAATCCGCATCCCTCCGTACGTTGTGCGATTCCCAACCCAATTTCAATAAGAGAACTGTAAATTGAGTCCAAAAGTATTGTTCTGATTTATAAAGATATATAAATACACTTAAATACAGAACTCGCTTAACATGATAAGGACACGTCTTGATTGTTTCGACCGTTGCAAATGTGTTATGAATTATGATTATGAAATATTGCCATGATCCAATGTATCATGAAACGTCGCAACACCCAGCGGAAGTGTGCCAAAAAAGTGTCATTGTATCATATGAGACAGCAACCCTGTTTCAACACTTGTCACACCCAGGCATGTGTCAATACAATAGTGTCATTCAAGACAGTGTTACCCACGGCTAGTGGCTACTTGAGATATTCTATGAAAATATTGCTTGTTCCATTTTAAATTTATAATTCTGATTGTTTGTTGAAGTATAAAAGGATTTGATGGCTACCGATCAATAAAAATTTGACTTGAAATATTTGTCATCATGACCCGCTTAAAATAGTTTCGAGTCGGCAACTTCATACAGTATTTATTTAACAACATGTATAATTTTTAGTTTGCAGGTGATATAAATTTCGTGCATGGTGTAATAGAATCCACGAAACTGATGAGCGAAACTTCGTCTAAGCCGGTATTCTTGTACGTCTATTCGCAGGAAGTTAACTTGAGTAATGTTATGAGAACGCTATATGGTATCGAAGATGGTAAGCATAGATATATAGGTACAGATGGTTCCTAAGTACATTCCCTCTAGATCTCGATTAATATTAGTCTTAGAAGCATTTATCTACTATTCAGACCATTAAGGAAGGTACCTATACCCAAGGACCTATACCCAGATATACAGGTAGTTAGTCTACTGGATTTGGACGAATAGTGTCAAACCTCTGACACATTTAGTCCGTAGGTGACCGTCTAAGAGAGGTTTCACTCTACATACCAAGAGTGGTAAGGCGCCTATTACACATGACGTTGAACCTTACTGTACTTCGTGGGTTTGTTCATATTTACTTTTATGTTAAATTATCGAAATATGCTTATAAAATATTTTCTGAGTCATACTAACATGGTTATCAGTACACCTGTCAATACCTTTTTTTGATACGCTCTTTCATACCACTCCCTGGATTTTTCTAGTAATAAATTATTTATTGCGGAAGCAGCTTGTTATTTCCTATGGCGTTCTATCAATCTGAATATCGCAGTCACTTATACGTTACCCAAAAATATCCAAATTAAAAATGTTGACGTTTGAAATTTCTTGACATTTACGTTGTCCAGGCGACCCGATGGAATTCATAGACGGCTTTGCATAAATTTGTTGGAAATATTGACGGTAATACTCAGACAACTTTACCATCAATGCCGGTGTTCCTCAAGGGTCCATATTGTCTCCTACTCTCTTCTTACTCTACATTAACGACCTTCTAGTGAAAACTAAAAATCCGATATTTAGTTTTGCTGACGATAGCACACCTATCTCATCTTTCTCTTTGAATGCGCAAACATCGGCTGCCGACGCACATCTTCGCAGACAGCATGAAGTATCACGCCTCAACAAAGACCTGGAACGCTAAGAAAACCCAGGCAGCAGTTTTCTCTAAAAAGGTTAACATTACAGAACCGGAAATAGTCATGGCCGGACACGCAATCCCACTGGCTTCATCTATTAATTTGCTGGGTGTCAATCTGGGAGGAAATATGTCTTGGCATCACCACGTTGTGGCAATCGCCAAGATAGCTTCTCAGAAGCTTGGCGTACTCTTCCGAACCCGAAAGTTGTACACACCTCAACAACTTTTGACACTATACAAAGCCCAGATTCGACCATCACTAGAATACTGCTCTCATGTCTGGAGCTCTGCACCCAAACATACTCTTCGGCTACTGGATTCCATCGAAAGGAGGGCTATTCGTCTGATCGGAGACCACGAGCTGACGAAGAACCTCGACAGCCTAGAACATCGAAGACAGGTTGGGGATTTGACTCTCTTTTACAGATATTTTCATGGAAGGTGCTGGGCTGACCTTGCCCTCTTAATTCCGCCAAGAGCGACGAATAGCAGAAATACACGACCATCCATATGTGGTTAAGCTTAGTACTCCTCGAACTTCACTATTTAAGAACTCTTTAATCTGGAGGACTTCATCCTTGTGGAACGACCTTCCCGAGGTCGTTTTTCCCAACGAATATAACCTCCAACGATTCAAAACCAACGTGAATCGCTTTTTGCGCACACGCACCACTCCCAGAGTGCCCTAAAGGATTTTTCCTATAGTGCTTGTGTTTGATCATAAAAAAAAAATGTGATTTGTGGAACTGTTACGTAATATATTATAATATAATTACATAAATCACGTTTATTTGGCATGTAGGTATGGATATTATGTCATTGATAATTGCACAAATTGAAAATAAATCGGTACTTATCCCATTTCAACTTTACCCAGGCAGTTATTATGTTGAATGGGTATACAAGAATCTAAACGGATCCCAACAATTAAAAAAAGGAAGCAAATATATGTCATATTTTTAATGTGCAGTATTGCTATAGTGTCCCTTATCGCACCTAGTACCCAAATTCACTTCAGTGGTCCCGAAAGTTTGTTATTTTTTTAGATAAACAGTTTTACTGTCAAATTGGCACCAATATGTCATGTGTTCAAATAAATCTCAAAATACACCTGCCTGGATGTTTCTAGCAATAAATTATTTGCTGTAATTTCCGGCGGCGTTCTGTCAATCTGAATATCATAATCGCTCATACTTTACTAATATACCCAAAAATAATATCCAAATTAATAATCTTGACGTTGAAAAGTGCCTGTTTTAATATATATTTACGTTGTCAAGGCGACGCGATGAAATAACCATCTCAGTGACCTAAGAAATCACACAATCGGGAAACGACTAAATAAAGTAACATTTCCAGAATGATTTCACCATACAAGTTGCATTTGTAGCAAATTTTTTAATTTATGAGAAAACGGTATCATTTAACTGGTTAGCAAGATATTCTTATTTTTGCGAACAGAAAAATGTAATCGGTCAGCCAAAATGGCTAGTTAGTCAGCAACTTATGGACAGCAAACATTTCTGAATCGGTCAGTAATTAATGTCATACCTACTAGAGTGCTCTAAATTATTTGGGTATGCAAATTAAATATATAAGCTGCTATGAGCGATCCACTTTTAATCGATATTGTTAAGCAATCAGCGGGTAAGCAAAATATTTAATCTTGGTCATCAAAAAAAAGGCAATAAAACGTGAAATAGTGACAGTGCCCTGGGAAAACAAGTGAAACCTTTTGAAGCCGATTTCCTTCTGTATTCGGCAAAAGAAAGCACAAGAAAGTTACATAAATTGACAGTTCCCCTGGGTAAACAAGTGAAACCCGCCCCCGCTACCTTTTGGGCCTTAACTGCTACACCGAATGAAAACACATGCACGCAATTTAGCTACTCGTAGCGCGCGACTGCTTTCGCTCCGCCCACAATAACGAACTTTGCCGATTATTCAAAACAAACGCAATCCAATGATTTATATTGATAACCATTCTTTTAATATGCAAACCTCTGAAGTAAACTGCTTCTAGACATGTTTTTTCTACTGACCAATTGTAAAATCTTGCTGGCCAAGAAATCATTTCGCAGCTCGACTGTTAATTAAGCGAACACATGATGATACAAGCGGACTAATATCGGTTAAATTGTTGACAGTTTGTAGCAAAACAAATGTTGCAGCCCGATTTTTATTTATTGCAAGCAAAATCTTCTTAAGCTGATCAAATAATTTAATGGCTATTTTTTGCTGCGAACCAATTTTAATAACGGCAAACCATTTAATTACTTCTCATAAGAAAATACCTAAAAGAGATTACCATTTTATTTTAAATTTCAGATAAGATAAAAGGAGTAGCGCATGGAGGGGATCAAATGGTTCTTTTTCACACAAAAATAATGGAATTGTTCGGAGTCGAAATGACTGGAGCTAGTAAAGAAGCCGTTAGACAATTTGTATCTTTATGGGCCGATTTCGCACGCACCGGCACACCGCATAAACATTGGGAACCGGTTACTGATCCAGAAAATCTAAAATATCTCGATATTAATGAGAATATTATGTTAAAGGCCAATCCTTTTGCTGACAGAGTCGCATTTTGGGACGACATTTTTAAGGTTTACTCCGATATTAATAAAGTTTCACATGCGAAAGCAAAATTGTAATATTGTTTCATAAGAATAAAAGTAATATTTATATTTATTCTGATTATCAGGATTTTTTTTATTTTAAATTTGATCTTTGGTAATACAAAATCCGTTTATTTTGATACAGTTCTATAAGTGCAGTGACGGAGCCTTTGCTCCAGATAAATCGTCCCCTATTGCACCCATATTCAAAGCAGAAGGAAAGCTTATGAACTTCTTGTTTATTCTGTTGTCAAATCAGTTACGCTTGATGACGAAAAGCACTGCAACCTTCACTACGCGCGACTTTCTCATCTCATTATTATAAGCATACTGTTTTTATATAAAGTTATACAGGGTGATATGGAAATGACTTATTATATTTAAACCGGCAAATCCCGAGATGAAAATAAATTAAAGAAAAATAACCTTAACTGGCGCTTTTATATGAATTTTTCGCAATCAATGTTTATTGAGGCGGTGTTGTCATATTGCAACACAGAATTGTAAACGCACGTGCTCAGTTTTTGACAACAAGACGACTTTGACCCGCGTTATCACTTCTTTTTTAAACTTTTTAAAAGGAAAACTGCAATTTTAAGGTACGGACTCTCTTACCTTCGATCTTATTTTTAAATAATCCGTTTTATAATTAAATTCCATAAAATAATAAAACACAAAAAGTACGTTTTGCAACAGAACCAACAGTAGGTATCAAACAAATTTGAAATCACTTCACAACATTTCTTATTATGAATTATTTCACAACAAAAAAAAATCGGATAATGCTACAACTAACAAAACGTTTAAAATTCGTATACATCAAGCACGTGGAATCCTCGATAGCGTTATTCCGTCCCCGAGTCTCGAAACATACTGAAGCAACGATAGTCGCGCGCGGCAGGTATCCAAGCAAGGGCGAGACATGCGGTGTGATCTGTGTGACACTGTTAGTATACTATTGTGACCCACATTGTTGCGAACTGAATCCAGATGGAACGGCGCAACAGTATGTGGGTAAAAAGAGTTTTTACCTTAGTATTTAGATATTCGATTAAAAAAAAGAATGTAGACTTTCTCTAGGACACCCTAGCAGTCATTTCCATAACACCCTGTATAATATATGTATATTATTAATATGATATTACTACCAACTGACAAGTAAAAAAAAGTCTTGTTCTAGCAAATTTTATAGGTGGATGCTATTTCGGATGGTTTCGTATCGCAAAATTTCATAGTCTCTAACAAACTGTCATTTCCGCCCGTGAATAATATATTATTATTCATCTAATTCTTAATTTTTAAATTCTAGTTGTTGGCAATTCTTATCAAGAAGCTGAATTAAATTATATTACATACATAGGGATTAAACATATAGGTGTCATAATGATAGTATAATTTAATAAGCTATGATATATAAACAAATAACATTTATATAATTCCTGAGGCTTACGTTGCAATAATAGTAAATCTAAACAATATACAGGGTGAGTCCAGAGACAGGGGCTAAACTCAATGAGGTTTACTATATACTAATACTAATGACATAGGTATATATAAACAGTATATTGTCGATACGAACGTTCCAAAATACTCTATGGGAGATCGCGCGAGCCTATTGAGTTTGCGCAGTAGGGTGAAAATTTTATGGATCGCGTCAGAGCCGACCCGACATTATTTGTTTGTTGTTATTCGTCGCCATCTTTTATTCTGGATGCTTTTTCAAATTACAGAATAAAAAGTGGTTCAACTACATTGTTGTCGCTATATTAGTGCGTATAAACTTTCATTACCTAACAACAATTTTTTATTATGATTCGATTCGCTGTTTGGTAGGTTAGTGGCTTGTTTTGTTTAAGATGAAAGGACACAAATGCATGGTGCTTTTTTGCAAAAGTCGTGGATCAATACCAGGCATAAAGTATTTCAGGTATGTACATATATACGAAAATATTTAGCTTATGACATTATCCGATCTTCGGAACCGAATTTCACTAAAAAGCTTGTAAAAAAAGAAGAGAGTATCACTCGTATACAATATAATATATATGTAGTCACTACCTAACCTTCAAATTTGTGTATTTTTAATTTGGTGCATTAGTAGCTGATAATAATTCCCAAAATTGTCAATATAGTAATTCTCTCTTTTAGTTTAGAAAGAAGTGAGATTAAGAAACATACGACGTCGGATGAAAGTTAAAATGAAGCTCATCATGTCGATTGTTACAAACATTCGGACGGAATTTGGCACCAAGAGTTTACACCAATCAGGGCACCGTCGGATCATCATATCGTCAGAAATCGTATGCATGGAACGCTGCCTTAAATCGAACTAATCGAAATTTTGATTGCAATATTTTTCCTAACCAAACAGTGAAATTTACATTAAAAAAGTTGAAATCCGGTCCTGTCGAATGTTTACTTTCACAAGGAAATTTCCAAACTGCGCAAACTCATAACGCCCCCTTCGATGCCCATAGCGGGGACATAATTGCAGATGGTATTAGCAATACTTATACCGTTTATATATATGTGATACTAATTCGGTTCAACGGAGCAGTAAAACGGGTAATTACCGCTGGAATTTGGACTCGATCGGTCGGACGGCCGGGGAATTACCGAAATTTGTTCACTCTACCTACGCATCGATGCCAGTATTTGACTTACAGATGCTTTACAACGTTGCCACTATTGACGATAGTTACAGATCTTTTAAAAATGTGATGCCGATATCGACATATATCGGTATTATATTGGTATCGGCCGATTATCGGTATCGCCAAGGATCTTACATCACGGAGGATACAACTTAGGTTCACAGTCCTTGAAGAATAAACAGTTCACATTCTTAGGTGGATTGTGGAAAATTAGTATAATTTATCTTTGTCGTTTCCTGTTAATTAGACAAAGACATTACGTCGCCCTCGAGCGATCGGTACATGCTTTTTATAAAGCTCTTATAGGAACGGCCGTCTTTCATATCTGCTTTCACGTTTGACACTGCCGGATTAACAACTATCATATTTGTCGTTATATTTAAATAATATTCTTTGTTGTTTTTCTTTGTGTGTTAAATTTAAGTATTGTGTGTGGATAAGATAAGAAGATAAAAAGAGATACAGATAGAATTCCCATCTCTTTTTTGTTGTGTTATTTTCGTAATAACAGGCGTCACTTTGACGTGTATAAAGCAGATAGAAATACCGGGTCTATGTTTGTTTCAAGTCGGTGGGTATCTCCAAAAATTCCGTATCGACCGATCACTTATTAAAATCAAGCCAATTTATTTGTGTATTTTTCTAGCTCACTGTATATTATTGCCGGTTAAAAATAATCGCACAATACTTATTTATTGAGGTTCGAATTTGAGAGATTTGTTATATTAGATATTGAATGTACATTTTTTTCGTAGTGTCGTTTAAGTGCTTGTTGTTACTTACGCTGTGTAATTGTGCTTTATTGATTTTCAAACAATAGATAAAATAAGTAAGGTAATAAATGAATCATTTAAGTTTTTCTTTCATTTAGGTATATAGGGTGAATCGGAAGGAGCGGGTCAGACTTCAGAACTGTATTGTATGCATGAAAATAATGCACAAAAACTCAAAAGTCCTTATCCGATGTTCATTTATTTACAAGTTATAGAGTAATTACAACAAACAAAGTTTCATACCTTAATATTTTTTTTATTCATAGATGTTCAAAAATATCGCCTCTGACCTCTAAACACTATCTGACACTGCATTGTATTTCTTCAATATCGGCTGCAGTATTTTTAGTACGTCGAGTTAGTGCATCCCAAGTATGGATCTTTACTTTATAACCTTCATTTTTGAACCAGCCTCATAAAAAAAAGTCCGGCGGTATGAACTCTGAAGATCTTGGAGGCCAATTAGGATTGCCGGATGGACAATGTGTAAAAGTAGGACAGTTGTATAAGAAACCCTGAAGCCGAATTTCATTCTTTCCATATGGAACAATCAACGTATTATTAGTTTTATATACTACGCGTAATGTGAAGATATTTTTGTGTGGTCTAAATTCATCTGTTTCTAATTACCGAACATTTTTCATTGCCACCCTGATAAGTAACATACAGTATAAGCTAGAATTGGGTTAATGGGATTTTGAGCAAAATGAGGTTTACCGTAATATCTTGATACGTATATTTATAATATAAAACATAAACACCATCACAAGAAACAAAAAGTTACGACTCCATTATGGATATTCTGTTATCATTTTTTTTTCTGTATTTAACGCTACAGTCCAATAGAATTTTGGTATCACAGACCGTTCTAGGACTGTCAACAGAGATGTAAAATACGAACACATTCGAAAGATTTAAAATTGACAAATAACATAACCTAATTTATCAGATTTCGAAACTCCTCGTTTACTTTAATTTCAAGGTTATATTTCTAACAAGCCATCTTCGATTCTCAGATGCAGACGAGGATGAACTAGATGATTCTATGTGGGGGTGGTCTAAATTGCAAACTATTCCTCCTTCAAAACCAAAAAACTTTTTCCACAGACATTTTCCGCTGCAATGCGATGCACCGGAGTTATTCCGGGGTACCGACCTTTTTTCAACACCCCATATATCAAATCAATACTAATTGTTTGAAATTACAACAACTATGAACAAATATAACCCTAAAGCACACTCCTCCAAGACTGCATACCGTGCACACGTTCCAATTCCAGAATCGAGGAATGTATGCGAATGGTATAACAAATAATCCGCTGCTCCAAAGCAAGGATCGATTCTGACTGTTCTCCAGGACTGTTCCAAAACAGTTCTGATATTAACATTCTAGAATCGTCCTAAACCCGTCCGAACAGGTATATTTATACTGCGCATACTCCCGACAGTCCCAGAACAGTTATTTCGTGAACCCGAATAAAGCGAATACTTTTCAGGAAGGAACAAGATGACAGAGCCAATCGTCACCATAAAGCAAGGACAGATCAAAGGAACAACAGACACCGATTTAGATGGCGGAATAATTTATAAGTTTGTGGGGATCCCATTCGCTAAGCCACCGGTAGGACCTTTGCGGTTTAAGGTAGGAGATAATGTGTTGCTTTTACTATATTATATCCAACGAACGCACGGAGGGCATCGCAACAATATCACATAACCTATAAAAGTTACAATGTTTATGCAGAGTTGCATAAAGGGTCGACCGGAACAATCATTTTGGAACACGGTTTCTTGGAAAGTACTACTCGAAAAATAATAAATTATTTGACTCCCCTTGACCCCTTGACCCCCTTCTTATTTAAGGTGTTACGGATATATCGTTTAATATCGATATATTTTTTAAAATCATTCACTGGATAACTGGCAACTGGATGTTAAGGGTGGGAAGTTTTCAAATTGACACCCTACTTTTGTATTAATATATTAATAAAAATTTTTAAATGTTTATCATTTTTGGCTCATGATTTAATATAATTTATTTTCATCGATTTTTTCTGTAGGCTCCTCAATCTCCTGAAACATGGCAAGATATTCGAGATTGCACCCAAGATTCCAGTAGCGGATGTTTCTTCTTTTCATCCCAATCGAATGAGTTTCTTGGTTCCGAAGACTGTTTATATCTAAACGTTTTTACTAAGCAGGTAATATATATTTTAATATTATGAGAAATATTAACATTTTAATATTATGAGAATGACAAGTATGATGCTTATAAAACTTGTACTTTAATAACGTATGTCCCATAAGTTTTTTCACAAATTTCAAACGCCATAAAATTGGTAATAAGAAGAAAATATCACGTTACCCTGGTAACAAAAACTTGTTTGACACTTTCACTTAACGTTGGCAGTTTAGTTCAACGAATACTTATAACCAGGAAGAAGACAAACTGCCGTGTTAAATAATCGAAGCAGGCATGATACGGCGACATCCATTATGCCTGGCGCGCACGTCAAAAGTCACTTTTGTCCAATTTTTTATTACTGTCAATATTTTAAAGCGGACATTTAAGCAAAGAAAACATCAAAACCCTTTCATTTGATTTACTAAGTAGAGAAAATCAAATATTAGAATTTTGACATAAGTTTTCCGCTGTAAATATCGCTTTAAAATTGTCCTTACATACTTTTATATTATTATTGAACTAGTAACGAAACTAGAAATAAAGAATTCAGGGATTGAAGGTTGTAATTAGTTTTATTAAAAAAAAGGAAATAAATCATAATTTACATAAAATATTTTACTATCTTCAACTTCAAACAAATCAAGGTAAATACAATACTATATGTACAGCTACTAACCAAGTAAATATATGCACCATCATTATGATTATGGGCTTCCAATTTGTTTGTTTCGTAGCATACTCCTGGCAACATTAGTGATCGAAGTCCTCTTTAATGTTCAGCCATTATGGGATTCTCAATTAAACTATGAAAGGAAATAATTATTATAATAATATATTCTGACTACGGGTTAATATAACTAAGCTGTAAATATTATGTTGTAGGTTTTGACTTGTAGATTGTAAAATTTAAGTAAAAATCTTTAAAAATGTGTTTGTTGCTAGTTTGCGTGAGAAGTTTTGGACATAATGGGACAATTTTATAATGTAAAATAACAATAACGAATAAAAATTAATAAAAAAATATTTCAATCATAAATTACTTACCTGCAACAAAACGAAAAGGTCCGTTTTCGTGAAAAGAATAGAAAATTAAAAATTATTTTAGAATTTGATGACGCTTCCTCCACCATTTTCAATCACATTATAAATCATATGTTACTTGATTTTAATTCCATTCCAGACGAAGGATGTTCGGTTGTAAATAATCTAAGAACTTGTGCTGCTCGCATTCTATGTCTGTCTCTGTCTGCATCAACCTTCTCCGATTCATTAAAGGGAGACAAATATGGCCTAGATCAAATCGAACAAACCCGAACAAATACACTCACGTCTTTGACTTTCAGATATAGCTAAGTAAGTCTGATATTGACATAGAACGATTGACACAAAAGGATAAACGTATGGAGTAACCTGCCTGGCTGTGACGTCACTTGCACGGCCTACTTATATGCTTCGATCCCCGCCATAAGCGGTCTCACCGGGCTGGTTTAGTTTTTAAATTGATTAAGTCGATATGGCTCACAAATTACAAATTCAGAAAAGTATTTATTATTTAGTTGGACGGGTCCCTAAATCCGAAATAATACACATTTTTGAAAATCAAAATATATCGCGTAGAACCATTTATCGGACAATTGCTGACTGTGAGCAAGGTATTTCTTGTATGAACCTTCCGAAAAGTGGAAGGCCTAGAATTTTTACCAGAGTAAGATCAGAAAGACTGGTAAGATGGGCGAAAACAAACTTGGTACATCAACAAGAAAACTAGCACGGCAATATCAAACATCTAAGAACACCATAGCTCGGGATCTACCGCGGAATGGCCAGAAAAACCGAAAAAGAAGAAAGGCTCCGAAATATACAGCCAACCAACAAGCCAGAATCCCGAGATACTGCCGTGCATTAAGAAGAGTATATTTTGCTAACAACCGGGTGATAATTATGGATGACGAAAAGTATTTCACATTAAGCAACTCCGAAATGAAGGGAGATGATGGTTTTTATACTGACAATATTGCAGAGGTCCCTGATAATGTCAAATTTAAACAAAAGGCCAAATTTGCTGATAAGGTGTTAGTGTGGTGCGCTATTTCCACCAGGGGTGTATCCAGGCCTTATGTGGGTCAAGTAAGAGGTGACGTCCTGGATAGTCAAAGGTATATCGATAATTGTCTTACGAAACTGGCTAATTTTATTGAGGAAGAACATGCTGGAGACAATATTATGTTCTGGCGAGACCTTGCGTCCCGTCATAATGCAAGACAAACCCAAAATTGGTTAGCAGACGAAAACGTAACATCGAAACGACAACCCTCCTAACCCTCCCCGGGCTCGGCACATAGACGATTTTGGGCTCTTTTCGATGCAGCATATGATGCTAGGTGTCCGCAGAAAGTTGCGTCTAGTGGAAAACCATGGTCCTCTATATTTAATTTAAGTTCATAATTTTGTTGCTTATGGAACAATTAATTACTATGTATTACAAAACTTCATTTAAATATATTTTATTATAAAATAACAATTGGTTGTGTTTATTCGGGTTTGTTCGAAAACAGAAAATGTCGATCATGTCAGCCCCTGATTGAACTAATGCTAAAAGAAATGATAAATATGGTTTTTTTACTTTTTAGCTTCCAAAACCTGGTTCACACCCCAAACCTGTAATGGTATTTATTCATGGGGGAGGGTTTACTTTGGGTTCTGGTGAAGAAAGATTCCTAGGACCAAAGCACCTTCTAACAGAAGATATTGTTTTAGTAACATTCAGCTATCGAACTGGAATATTTGGTAAATTTGTATTAAATTGTGACTACAACGATGGTTGGAACAGAGCATTTTAGATAACAGGTGCAACCTGTTCCGGTTTCAAAAAAATATCTATTTCAAGAAACCTGTTTCAGTTCCAAACTGTTTCATAATGTTTGCTGCTCTTCTGTTGCCGATTCAGAAGAGGTCGCTTTTAGGGACTTTCTTCAGTTTTATTTTTGTTTTAATAAAAAAAAATTTCTATTTAGGTTTCATATGAAAGCTTTTTCGATACCGTTTTCAGTATCGTGATAAGCTTGTTTCGATACCATTTTTTTTTTATTTTAAACGGTTGGTGGTACTGCTGTGTATGTTTGGTTGCATAAAAACAATTCCTAAACTAACCTATCAATCACAAGTTTAGATGAACACGTAATATATTCTCTTACAAAGATATCAATTTAAAGCTAATAAATACACTGTACACTAATTATACTTATTTATTATTAAAAGTGCAGTTGTTATAAACATTTATTGTGGCCGTACTTGTGTCTGCAGCGTTAATTTTAAAATCGGGCATAGTTTGTTTGTTTGAAACGTTTTATTCATAATTAATCCTTATTTGCGGATCCAATAAGTCACTTTTATTAAGAATTGGTTATAAAATAGTGTTTTTCTATTAGTTTTATTCTCAAAATAAGAGATTAGAACATTTTCACTACTTCTAGAAACACCCTTCGCAGTACACCAGGTTGTGAAGGTCTTGTAGTCTTTTTCGTATACCTTCTTGGACTTTTTTCGTAAAAGTTGATCCAATGTATTATTTGCAATTTCCCTTAACTCAGGATGAGTTAAATTAATAATATGTTTTTGATCCATTATTGATTAATTTTAAGAAAGCTTTCAATATTCGCGACAAAATGGCGGACACGTATAATTTATCAAAGTTCACTTGATAAATAATTTGACTATTGCCAACATAAAATTTAAACATACAAATTTAAAGTCTGTTTCGTTGCCGTTGATAGCTCGATACCCTCATTAAAGATTCAAAACAAGGGCCCGGTGGCCTAAAATATTTTACCTATAAAATGGTCTTTTTACGTACATCTAGCATAAAGATGAAGAAATTTTGACCTATTCCACCGGGTAACAGATAAAGTAACAATAGAGCCATAAAATGAAATGAAAGGATAATGATTAAAACGGCCCATCATGGTCGGAGAGTTGGGTTTTTAATGTAACCGCTTATTATTTTATTTAAATGTAATAGATTTTATGATTTTATGAATTTATTTACAAGAAAACTAATTTATTTACAGATCAAAAAATATTGACAATTTCAATAATTATAACTCGATAAAATGGTCCTCAGAAGAATCTGAAGAGTCATCATGTCCTACGCTTATTACTAAAGGCTCAATTTCCATAGTTGTGTCAATTACGTTGTCAAGTTCCCACATTTTTTGTTCCTCTACTATAGCATGTTTTATGGCGTTTTGCCAATTTTCTGATGACACATTTGCTAAAGAATGAAGCAAGAGGTGTCGCACTTCTTGCATTTTAAAAGTTTTGTTATTTCTAGCAACATATCCTTTTACTTGAGCCCATATTAATTCGATAGGATTTAGCTCACAATGGTAAGGTGGTAAACGGAGCACTATAATACCTCGATCTCTTGCCATCTCGTCAATAACATACTTTTTATACTGTGATTTATGTAGCCTAACAATATCCAAAAGTTCTTTTTTTACCATGGTATTATCGTAACTCAATTCCTTTCGTTGTAACCAGTTTACGATTTCCGCCTTTTTCCATGAAGTTGTGGGAAGATTCTCTTTTAGCCTAGAGTGATAGCTGGCATTATCCATCACTATTACAGAATTAGCGGGAATGTATTCTATCATTTGCTTAAAATATTCCTCGAAAACATCAGCAGTCATTTCTTCATGATAGTCTTTAGTAGAATTCGACTGGAATTGTAATAATCCTTGATCCAAAAAGCCATTTGAACTTCCTATATGAGTTATAATAAGTCTGCGTCCCTTTCCAGATGGTGGTCTAAGTCCTGTTGACCAGCCTTCCATGACAGCTTGTCGAGAACTTAGGACATTTTTATCTTGCCAAACTTTAGATACGGTGTGCCCTTCGTTCAGCCAAGTTTCATCCAAATAGAAAATGTTTTTGCCTTCGCTGCGGTATTTTCGGATGGACCTTAAGTATTGACGTCTCCAGCAAATAATATCTGCTCTATCAATAAGAAAAGATTTTCTGTTTTGCTTCTCCCATCGAAAGTTCATATCATGAAGTATTTTCCATAGTTTCGTTCGTGATAGCTGTGGTAAGTCCTCGTCGTAGTTAATGGCTTGTAAAATTTTGTCTATAGTTGGTATTTCCTTGGCAAAATAAAAACTATGTACTTTTCTTCTAATACCATTTTTAATGAAATTGTCAATTTCTAACGGTTTCTTTCCTGGGAGTGGTTTTGGCTCACTGAGGTTCTTAGATTTTCTTTCACGCAAGAACCTATATATAGTAGCCTCTCCAACTCCTACCATATTGGCACACTCTGCAATGATGCTACGAACATCACTTGCAGGTTTCTGGTACACTAGAGCATCATGCACGTTTAATATTAATGTCTTTTCTCGGAGAGAATATGCACTCTTGCTAATTTGACGAAGACACGTTGGCGAAAAACTTGAAGCCATTGTTACAAGTATAGGAAATAATTCAACTTTGAGATAATGCAGTATCTAAATACAACTAAATACATAGTTTGACAAACGCACATCGAATGGCGTAATAACATCCTAAAGCAGGCAAAAATAGGTAAATTAATTACCCCTGTTGTACCTACTTTAACCCTAATCCTACTTAACAATGGACAGAGGCCAATTTTCTTATTAAATAAGGTAATTACTATTGGCAACGCCTATGGTTTACGGTTGTTTTATGGCTTCAACCCTCGATATGAGCTATCAACTGCAACAAAACGGACTTTACAAAATTTTTATGGCATTTATTAGTTTTAATTATGTGTTTTTTTTATTAAAAAATACACAAAATAGAAAAAGTAGTATAAAGTACATGTTTTATAAAGCTATTATAGCACTTATCCCCTTAGAAAACTCGCCGCAAGCGGCTCGTTTCCTAACATGGACGCGTGTAAAATATCATGCTTTATAAAACTTGTACTTTAATATAACTAGATATATCAGCACGACATAAAAGTAACCCACTTTGGAACTCTTTACAATAATAGATTAAACAAACGCAAAGTGTAATATATTCGTTACAAATGTCGTATACCTACTATAACAAACCTTCTATAACAAACTTAAAATAGGTCACCTAAAATTATTTTAAAATTAATATTTTTACGATACTGCATAGAAGCATAATGATACTATGGATACATAAACTTTATATTTATTTACATTGAAGGAGAGTTTTTACTTCATATAAGTATTTTAAATTTATTTTTGTGCTGTAAAAGGTATTTTTGATAAATATTTACTTTGATTTTTTTCCATATTTCTGAATCGATCATTGTTTAAATACATTTTAGGATTTTTAAGTACAGACGACCCATCTCTAGATGTCCCCGGAAACGCTGGACTGAAAGATCAAACTTTCGCTCTAAAATGGGTTCAGGAAAATATTTCAAAATTCAACGGTGACCAAGATAATGTAACCATATTTGGTGTCAGTGCTGGTGGCGCCTCTGTATCATTACAGGTAAAAAGGATAGACCACCCTACAGTACGCACAGGGGATCTTTACCCTGACGTCATCGCTTACACGTCATAAAAATCGTATGAATCAAATCAAAATTACGTGGAAGAAAAGTTGTCAAAACAAAAACTAATTTCATACATTTTAATTGACGTAAATAACGTTCCCATATACGGATTTTTAAAAATTTCTTTAAAACTCCGAATCAAAATTTTGAGTCGGTCTTACATAAAAAAGATTGTTAGGAATATGTAGGTATAAATCTGATATTCTTGAATTTTTACTGGCAGTTATGTACCTACTTCTTATTTGACAAAATGATAAACTCGGTTTGAATGTGACATTTTGATTACACAGATTAAAAAGCTACGCCCATTCATCCTCTACAGGAATCACCCCAAAAAGTCAAGAGTTTTTTTCATTAGAATTGAAGATAAATGGTAATTTATGTCGTAAAACATGAAAAAAAAAATCAATTTACGAAAAAATGCAAGCTAATAGGCATTGCCTTGGAAATTTAAATAAATTATTCTATTGAACTGTCATATTTGTATTTTTCGACCAATTTTTACCACATTTTGAGACGAGATTGTGAACTTAATTTGGCGATTTCAGATTTGATTTTGCCCGAAATACGTTCTGTGAACCTTCTAGTTTCGATACATATACAGAGCGTTTGGAAATTAGGGCGATTTTACTTATTTTTTTCGAAACCAAAAAGACGTGTTTTTAAGTTTTTGGGATGGCAAAATAGCGGAGCGGAGACTTATCTACAATTTTTAGGGTTAGGAATACTTTATTACAATAAATAAATAACAATAAATATCAATATGTACTTACCACTAACACAAAAAAGCGATACCAAAACTCTGAAAAGAACTGTTTGCAGGAGTAAATGAAGTTTTAATGCACAAAAATGTATAAAAACGAAAAAATTGTGAATCAATTGTCACAATGACGTTTTTGCAATTTGTAGTACTGCGTAAGTCAAAATAATTATTTGGCAACTCTTCTTTATAATTATTTCTCTGTCTAACACGTTTAATTCCGGACGACGTATAATACAATTTTTATTCGCCTTTATGTCTGTACCAAACAAAGATGCAGAGATATGAAATATGTCGGGATATCTATTTGTTAGCGATGACGTCAGGGTAAAGATCCCCTGTGCATACTTTATACAATATTGTTCTATCGCTGGTTTTGAAGTTAATTTTTTAAAGAGAAAAAAGACAAATAAATAATGATACTGATTGTTTAGGTGGCTTTAGGCCACGTCACCTAATGACACCATACTTCATAATGTCATATCTCCAACTGTTCTCGAGATTTTTGATAAAAAACAAAAAAGAAAACACCCTATACAATGTGTTCCTGGATCGACGCATGAATAGCTGAAAAAGACTAAAAATTTTTGAGTTAAAACTTCAACTTCTGGGGTCTTTTTCGCTTATTCATGCGTCGATCCGACACACTGTATATCGAGAATAAGGCATTTTAGGACATGCTATATGAATTCTTCGATTTAAAATTGGTCCCGTAATCACCAACTAAAATAAGTACAGGGTGTCCCATTTCCGATACTTTTATAGGGTATCTCGGTAATTATTAGTGCTATCAAAAAAGTAATGTAGGTGTCATGTGCTCTTTTTGGGTCAAACTTAAAATTTGAAAATATTCGCTCTCTTAAGAGATACAGGGGGAAAATCAAAAAATTGACAATTTCAAAATTACCCTATATTTTCTTAGTTAAAAGAGATACAGAAAAATGTTTTATAAAAAAGTTACTTCACATTCATTGTTGAATAATCTGCCGTTTTCAGAATAAGTATTCAGAGGTATATATCAGAGGTATATAGGTCAGGTAAAAAAGTTATCGGACCTAACTTCATTTTTTTAAATAGAACACCCAGTATATTTTGATCTAAAAAGATACTATTTTAAATTCTCGTTTCAAATATATAACACACTATGGATGATATTGGTTTCCTAGGCGATTTATGAAACTTTATTACTTTAAACCACAGTAGACCATGAAACACAAGCTAATATCCTAGAGACAACTATATTGACATTCTAGTTATTATTAACAACTATGTTTACTATTAGCATTTAACGTCAATTTCATTTTTACATCTTCATTTGTGAAAATGACTTATCAACATTTTGAAAAATTTTATATGATATCAGTTCATATTGAAAGTGGAAAAAACGCAGAAATGGCGCAAAATGTATATTTTGATCGCTATTCGCAAAGATGGTAACCATTTAAGGCCAATTTATAAACTCGACGGTGACGATTGACGGTGCAGTTTGACGGTGCCGTAAAAAGCTGGATTTATAAACTTGACGATGGCGACGATAACCTATAACCTGTTTTTCTCGGCTTTTCTGTATTTTTATGTGATTATATTAATTTTGGTGTTTATGTGATCTGAATGATACTATCAACACTTATCAACAGTACACTTTAAAATGGTTAATAAGATGGTATAAAATAAAATAATATTTACAAAATATCACGTGACAGGTAAACACGATTTTGATTGGCTGTGTAAACTTGCTACGAACGTTGCTACGGCCGTCCACCGTCAAAAGATAAAATTGGTTCATGTCGGCCGTCATCCACCGTCAAACTGCACCGTCATCGTCAAATATAAATGGTCTTATGCATTTCAATATGTTTAAGCTGTACCGTCACCGTCGAACAGCACCGTCAATCGTCAACGTCGACTTTATAAATTCAGCTTTAAGGACATATTCCGAACATTTGCGATGATTCCCGTTATTTATTACCTTAATCTGAATCTTTTATTTCGTTTGAAAGTAATAAAGTTTAAAAAAATCGTATAGGAAACCATTATCATCCATACTATGATATATATTTGAAAGGAGAATTTAAAATAGTATCTTTTTAGATTAAAATATACAGGGTGTTCCATTTTAAAAAATGAGGTTAGGTCCGACAACTTTTTTACTGACCCCGTATACTTACTCTGAAAACGGCAGATTATTCAACAATCAATATAAAAAAACTTCTGTATAAAACATTTTTCTGTATCTCTTTTAACTAAGAAAATATAGGGTAATTTTGAAATTGCCAATTTTTTTGATTTTCCCCCGTATCTCTTAAGCGAGCGAAAATATTCAAATTTTGGTTCCACTATTTTAAGTTTGACCCAAAAAGAGTACATTACACCTACATTACATTTTTGATAGCACTGACAATTACGGAGATACCCTATAAAAGTGTCGAAAATGGGACACCCTGTATATATCATTAAGTAACACCTTGTATATCTATCTAGGTTCTATCCCCGTCGGCCAAAGGACTTTTTCATAAGGCCATAGCCCAAAGTGGATCGGCTTTAAATCCCTGGGCATGGGGTCAAAAAAATTCCCTTCAAGTTGCCGAAAAATTAGGAAAAAAAGTTTACTCTGAAAAAGAAGCATTGGATATTCTTATTGATGTACCTTCTCAAGAATTACTTGAAGCTGCCTTAAAAATTCCAGATGTAGGTATCCTCTCTTATAGATTTTTTTTTCAATTCGAATTTTTACCTCGGAGCAGCATAAACAGCAGCAGAAACTTGATAAATTTATGAACCACACGAACCACAAAATATAAATGTCAATAGTGACCTGTCAATATGTTAGTTTTTTCATCTAATACTGGAATTGTATTTCATTACATTCGAGAAAACTTAATTCAGTGAAAATTGTTGCTGAACAATAACCTTCTGTTATCACATGGGAATTTCCATCCTATTATTTCTGTGCACGCCCCGACAACGGATTTTCCTAAATATGCCGGTCTTGATGCTACAAAAAAATGTGAAGGGCAAAATTTGAGGAGCTTGATAGAGCGCGTAAGCTCGAACAAACCTCATCCCGATATCTCAATGAGTTCGGCGATTTTCAACAGCAAAAAACAATAAAATTTAATTAATTATATCTCGAGAAGGGGCGCAGATGGGGTATCAATTTTTTGCGAATCAACGGGTGGCACCGAATACTTTGATAGGCCGAAGGCTAGGGGTGGTGGGGCAATTAGGAGGGGAGTTATGGGGGGGGGGATATTACATAAATGCTAATAGGTAGTTTATTAATCGAGCTACGGGGATCAGGCCGAATTCAATTTGTTCATTTTTTTTATCAGCTACGAGGGGGGATTGGCGAGAAATTTTTTATTTCGAAAATGTGCGCTTGAAATGTGTGCTCCGAAAATACGTTAGATATTATGTTCAATTTTGGTATGTATTAATAAGATATAGAACCACAAAGTTTAATTAGAAAAGTTATTCAATTGTTCCACCAGTGGCGTCCCTGCAAGCACGTTCTCAGATTTTTTTTACACAAAAGATGGTACGCCACTGACATTTTTCCATGTGGAGAATTTCTGATTAGCGTGGTCAATTCTACATGAAAACGGTCTCTTGAGTTTTTCTGGTCAGACACACCGTTCTTCATTAAAACTACTAAATTCATATTGAATGTTAATAATAATGGGTTTCAATATGAATTTAGTGGTTTTAATCAAGAACGAGAAAACTTAAGAGACCGTTTTCATGTAGAATTGACCAGGATAATCAGAAAAAATATCCACATAGAAAAATGTCAGTGGCGTACCATCTTTTTTGTAAAAAATATCAGAGAACATGCTTGCAGGGACGCCACTGGTGGAACAATTGAATAACTTTTCTAAGTAAAATTTGTGGATCTATATCCTATTAACACATACCAAAATTGAACATAATATTTAAAGTATTTTCGGAGATATTAAAAAGTGGCCATTTCATGTATGCCGCGCCAAGCGCATATTTGCGAAATGAAAAAATTTTTGCCAATAAAAAAAATGAACAAGTTGAATCCAGCCTGATCCCCATAGCTCGATTAATAAACTACTTATAAGTATTTATGTAATATTTCTCCTCCCCCCCCCCCCCCATAACTCCCCTCCTAATTGCCCCACCACCCCTAGCCTGCGGCCTATCAAAGTACTCGGTGGCACCCGTTGATTCGCGAAATAATTAATTAAATTTTATTGTTTTTTGCAGTTGAAAATCGCGATAATTCGCGAACTCATTGAGATATCGGGATAAGATTTATTCGAGCTTACGCGCTCTGTCAAGCTCTTCAATTTTGCTCTTCACATTTTTTTTGTAGCATCAAAACCGGCTGAGTTATTTAGGAAAATCCGTTTTCGGTTAGATTTACGGGGCGTGCCCCCCTCCCCCGCATGCGGCGCCCCCTACAAATCATATCAGAATGTCGAAGGGATCCTACTGTATCGATTGGGAAAAAAAATACTCGATTTCGTCAAGGGATTTTCGTTAACCGGATCGACTCCACTATTAGGACTAGAGATTTAAAATTGCCGGAAGAAATATTGAAAAAACTGGATTTTGGGAAAAATTAATGGTTTCTTGTAAACTAGAGAAAAATGTGTATTAATTGGTAGACTTTTTTTCCAAGCCGTTAAGTCTCTACATAGGGCATTAATATTTTACAGGGTATTGCTGGTAGCTCCAGGCGGCCCTTCGGTCCAGTAATTGAAATTCCCAATACCACTGCCTTTTTAACTGAAAATCCATATGATTTGTATACGTCTGGAAACTACAATCAAGTTCCAATGATACAAGGTAATTATCAAGTAGAACGTATCTGTATTTGGGTTTTTTTGAGTTAATTATAAATCATTAATTAAAAAGTTCACTAATCCAATGTCATTTCAGTAATTTTTAGCTATATTAAGAGCACCGTTCCAGCGCATACGTCACTTTTTGACACTTTAAATCATTCTTCTTTTTATTTTTCCATCTAGATAGCTATGGGCTCCCTAAAATGGTTTACTTCTAAGCCAAATGAGCTTGCTGTAATTATTGATTTTATTAATCATTTCAGTCAAGTTACCTGTGATTTGAAGTTTCACAGAATTTTTGCTGTCACTTTATCATAATTTGCAGTAATCGGGTTGCCTGCTTTCAAAAGTTTGATAGTTTGTTTTGCCAGATCCCTGTATTATTGCCATAATGGAGGTAAATAATATTTCTCGAACTGAAAATCGATTAATATAATGGAGGTAAATAATATTTCTCGAACTGAAAATCGATTAATAAATTATGATTAAATGGTTCTTAGTAGTGGAAAAACTTACTTGTACTGTTTCACAAACACACACATATGGGGAAACTAATTAACTTGTTGTTTCACAATTTTATACGAGACATACTCTCTTTCTCCTGAAGTATCTCTTTGATAATACTTAATTCGTTTGGAAAAATACTCTTATTTTTTAGGCATTGTTTCCAATGAAGGAATACTTTACGACTGTACTCAAATGGGTCCACAAGCTACTGTTACACCAGAGAGTGGAGTTATATGGCATATGGGTCTTGATGGAGATAAAGAAAAGTCTGCAAAAATCGCAAAATTAGTTGAAGATTTTTATTTTCAAGAAGGAATAACCAAAGATTCAATTTATAAGGTAACAGTAACACTAGTATTTCAGATCGTTCATATCGTTTGGGACCTAAAACATCTGTGAATGGCAGTTGAGTAAGTTAAGAAAAACTATTCCCATCCGTCCAATTTTGCAAAGCTGAAGAATTACAGAAACTGATGTTTGGAACCCGAAATAATAAATTATGGTATGCCCCTCCTTGGGCGTTAAACCACAGCTGTAAATATTCTCCAAAAGCGTCCCCCTTCAAAATAAAATTGACGTGCTTTTCGGATTTTTAATATTATTTACTAGAAGCGACATATTAAGAGTGGAAAGTTTTCAAATTGACACCCAATATTTGATATTGATAATAAATAATTATTACTTTTTGGTGGAAATCACATCTCATATAGTAGACCTATTATTTAAAATGTGATTCCATGAAGTTGTCAGGTCGTTATTTGGTACTTGACTGTGACTTTTGAATCTTGAACTTGAAACCGTGAAATGAAAATGAGTAGTAATATTCGAAAGACTAGTGAACTCTAGGTATTCTTTAAGGAAACAGGCTTAATAATTAGAAAACGCAAATGATTAACGATTCTATTCTTAAAAGATAATATACAATACGCACAAGATGATTAAGAAACCATGCGTATTTGAATGAACAAATAGTTTGTTGTAAAGTACACAGTGTTTAGTTCATCATAGTTTTCTTTAAAAAGTATAATTCTACTTTAATCTAGGTAGAAATAACGTTTCCTTTTGTTTGTTATCAATGTTGTGTAATATTTTTTACAGATTTTAGTTTTCTTTTGTTACAGTTCTTTTAGTAGTAAAGTAGTATACATAATAAATAATTTAAATCCATGGTCCATCACCCGGGCACTATTATTCTCTTACTTATATTACCTCTAGTTAATATATCGCTTAGCAGTGATAAGAATTTATAAACCATGATCAGGTCACGTTTTAATTACACTCATATCAAAAAACAACAATCACATTTCACAACGTGATTGAAAAATCCCGATATCGCTCACCACTATAGAAGGCCATTGGGTATAATCAAGCTTTTAGGTCTTGGGATTATTAGACAATGGAGCATAATTTCCTGGTTCTCTATTTTTTTAATTATTTTGATTTATTTTTAAATCAATTGAAAAATATCGATTTTAAATTTAAATATTAATTAGTTTGTGTTTTAGTTTTTTGGGGACGCAAGTTTTCTGCATGGAACCGTACAATCAACTAAACTTATAAGTAAAACTTCCGCACATCCTATTTATTTGTACGTCTATGACCGAGAAAGCGGCCTAAGTGATATAATGAAAAAAATATATCAAATTCGAGATGGTAAGTAATATAGCCCCCCCCATAATTGCGCTATTGGAGAGCGAGTGATTAAAATAGTAGTTAAAATGGAGAAAGTAATTTCGAAAATCCAGCGACCGTGTGAAAATTTTGAAAATTGAAATAATTTTTTTAATATTTTGACAAACAAATTGAACCCTGACTTAACTCTAAAAAAACTGAGCGTCATGCAGTCTAATTTTTTTTTTTGACATTGACATTTCTATGATAAAATTACATTTTATAAAGAACTACTAAGGTAAAACACCCAATGATTGACGTCAGATGTTAAAAAAAACGTTAATTTAATTTAAAGAAAAGGGATTAGTTGTTGTTTTATAAAATCCTTAAATTGACAGGCCGAAAATAAGGTTGTCACAAAATTTGACACAATTTAATGCTTTTTTACAAATTTACAAATCGTTCGCAAATATTGACATTTTTGATAACATTTCTGAAAGAAAAAGTCAATATTTCCCTACAGTGTTGGGAAATATTCATTTTCTTACTGTAAGGAAATGATATTTCCTTACAGTTGTTAGTTTTCTACATAAATGATTGAAAACACGTTGTTCGTAAGGAATTAATTTATATTTTGAAAACCTCAATGCATTGCAGAATACATTTTGAAATTAGTTTGTTATATTCACAGTTATTTGACAGTTAATACAATTATTGAAAAATGGAGGAACATTATTAGAACTATGAGAAACATTTTGGACAACATGCGAGGTAGTAGGGTTATTTTGTCAAATATTTTGTACTGTGAAAATTTTATTTGCCACCTCAACTTTATTGTTAAGAGATTCTTCAATATATCCTTCAACAACGTTTGATGACTTCCATCCGCCATAGCTCTTTAAACTAGTTATGTTGGCACCAGAGTCAACCAATATTGTTGCAGAAGACCGACAAAAGCAGTGACCAATATATTCTGTCGGATTTACCAAGTTCAAATAAGTAGCAACTATTTTAGGCATTTTTCTAATTTGATGTATTCCTACCACTTGTCTACAATCCTTTCCGCTTAGATTCTAGGTCTTCTACATCGTGTAGAGTCATTCGGACTAACTCATCCATTCTACATACCCCAGAAATACCAAATATTAAAGCCACCTAAAAAATATATAAATGTGTAATCTAAATAGAAATTAAAACCTTGTAAATGATCTTAATCATTAACTTTTCTTTATCTGGAGCTTCCTGAATAAATTTGTCGATTTCTTCCTTCGTTAAAATCTTAGATTTCTTTGCCCTATAACCTTGAGCTTGCCGTTTCCATAAAGAACGAAGTTTTGAATATATAGATAGATATATCTACATTGTGTTTAATTGCAAGGGTTGACTTCAACATTGAATAATTGGTGTAATGGTATTGGTGTGACAATTTTATTGGTTGAAACCGTAGCAGGTGATTGATAAAATCTTTAATAAAATCTTCTATATACTGACATTTTCCCCACATATTATGATAGGCTACAGCTTTTTTATGGTCCCGGGGTAAAACTTGAATAATTTACTTTTTCAAAGTCAATCAAAGTTTGTCAATTTTCAGTTTAGTAAAACGGATAAAGCCTGTTAACAAAAATTGTTTTCAGCTAACGTTAAAGGAGTGGGACATGGAGGAGACCAGATGGTCTTATTTAGTGGCTTGATCGCGACCCTCCTTCGTGTAGAAATGAGCGAGGACAACAAAGACGCCGCCAAACAACTTGTCAAAATGTGGACAGACTTCTCTCGAACAGGAAAACCGCATCATAATTGGGAACCCGTGAGAGATGAGAACAATTTAAACTATTTCGAGATTGATAACGAGCCTACGTTAAAAACGAATCCATTTGAAGAAAGTTTTGCATTTTGGGATAGAATTTATAAAGATGCGCCTAAAATTAATGCTAGACTTACTGAGAAACCCCAGCTTTAAATAACGTTATGTCAATTTTTTTTAATATACAACAAATAACAAAATAGAATTGTTTGCTAGTTTTTTTTACCCCTGTGTCGATATCCATGGTTATAGACTTGGTTAAAAGCATTTATCAGTGAACTCCGTTAAGGTAAGAAGGTGTGACAAACTACAAGAAAACTATTGGATAGATTTTGTTCAAAATTTTAATTTAGATTCGAAATGTGGTACTACATGTGACTATATTGAATCTTTCGAAAAAGAATTTTATTTTTTTCAAAACGGTAAATAACGTTCAAATTGAAAAAACATGGTTATACAGTCATTTTTGAAAGTATTTCCTGCACTATTTAAAATCTCAATTAATATTATAGCTTTATTTTAATGCAAGAAAATGACACACCGAGTTTTTCAACAAAAATGCCGAAAATCGCAACGCAACACTACAAGAGATTTGGCAACGTTTGGTTTAATCAGAGGCCTGTCCGGCGAGGTAAATTGTGTTATTTATGGACAATTTGCGTTTTCGTGTTGCATCAGATTTTTAGCAAATATTTTGGTCCGTGTTAAACGAACTAATAACTGTTTCGTTTTTGCCGATCGTCACTATACAGGGTGTTATGGAAATGACGTATTATATTTAAATGGGTGACTCCTTGGGTGTCCTAAAGAAGCGGTACATATTTTATTTTTTTAAATCGACCGTTTTAAAAGTGGGATAATAAACAATCTTACTCACAGGTCAATACACGCTACTGTATACAACATTTCACACAGAGCCAATGGCAATGTTGCCAAACTTAATGTAAAACTGAAATTCCATATAAAATTATAAAAATAAATTATTTTCTACTTACTTGTATTTATTCTTACACCTAAAGAGCGAGGAAATTCAGGCACAAACACAATCTGTTTTTTTTCTTTTTCATGGCAACACTCCTGGAAAGACTTTATGTACACACAGTAATAGTGAAACAGAACCGATAGTTAGCTTTTGAAAATACAATAATATAGATTATACTACAGATTATTAGATTTTATTACACGCGAGAAATTTGACGTCCAGAAGAAATGCGTCAATAAAAACAAGATACAAGCAAGATACATCCGTAAACCGAAAAACGAGAGCGGATCGCTGTGAGTGTATTGGTGATCGACGAGACACAACGTATCCGGCCGCTGGTTGGTCTTGAACTAACAGGCGCACGCGTGCGGTGCTATATGAAACTACTTCGCTCAGCCGATGTAAGGCGTCAAGAGGTCATTGGCATTTGACCTAGTGACGTACGTGGCTATTACTATTCCATATATTTTTTCGGGTTGTTTAAAACATAGTCCGTCGTAAATGTTCTTCGATTAATTGTACAAAAAGGTATTACAGGATGGAAAAGTGTTTAAATTATTTTATTTTGGCTAAAGAGTTTAAGGTGTACATATGACAACACCGGCCAGAATTCCTTGATTGCTTACATGTATCGAAGTGCCACACAGGTGTTTTTCTGGTTTGACGTCAGGTACTTTTACCGCTGAATGAATTGAAAGCGCCATTTATTGCTATTTTTCTTCAATTTGTCTTTATCTCAGGAATTGCAGGTTTAAATATAATACGTTATTTCCATAACACCCTATATATTACAAATAAGTTCTAATAGTCTTACTAAGAATATTTTAAATTTAGCTAATTTACATGATTTGGGACACCCTGTATAAGATAAAGGTATTTAATTTAAAGTAGTTGATTAAAATTTAATCATACCTCCCGCTTAAAAGAAGAATTTGGTACAAATACATTCTTAGGTGTCTAAAGTTCAATATCTGTGTTAAAAACGGCTGATTGTCAAGGAAAAATTAGAACAATTCCCGTCCTAGGAATTAAAATAAGCGAGAGATTGTCTCAAACATAAGAACACTGTTCTTACGAAAATGTGCAACCATTTATAGTTTAAATATCTTAGTTCGAACTTTTTCAATTTGAATAACTCAATTATATTAATTTTATCATACTCCATTGTATTTCGGACATGCGCTTGGATCATTTTGTATTTTTCATTATTTAAGGAATAAACCAAATTAGTGAATTAAATAGAAAAGACACTGGAAGCTAAATTGTATTCCTCAACCTTTAAATCTATTTAAATAACATGTCACATAACATGGCCATTTTATTTTCATGAATCAACATAAATAACAATAAAATATACGAAAATAAATATTGATCAGCTGATGACTCTCGTCTCTTTCTAACCTGCCAAGAAGCAGCATATTTTTTAATCGAATTGTTGCAACTGAGACGACTCGGATTTTGGATCCTCGTTTAAAAATTTTCGAAAAAAAAATATTATGTAAAAGTTGTCCTGATCATCTCAGATCTCCCCTATACTTAACACCATTGTTAGGCAAATTTGTGCATTAATTACAATTAACTACACTACCCCAATTAATTATAGAATGTTGTTATTTTGTTAATAATGAACCGATATTAATAATTTTTGTTTTAACTGATAGACGAGAATGTCATAATATGGGCCTTGCATTCATTATGGGCCCATAATAAATTCCTATTAAACCACTGAGTGACATCTCTGAATCATACTACTGTGCATCTGATTGTTGCGTGGGTTTCACCCAGTTCATTTATTGTATCGTTGATAGCAGGTGGCCGTGAACATGTTGGTGAAATTCCAATTATTTTATTAAGGTAAGCTATTATAATAATATTTGAAAGGTTATTCTTCGAATATAGTTTTGTTATTAGTTTTAATCGGTTCTTCTAATATATGTTTCTAATATAGTTATACTATTTGTCACTTGCCTAACCTCAAAACAAAATTACATATTTTTGTCTTGATGGTAATATGGGATATTCGGACCCGGCTTTTAATGTACTGTTCTTTACAGATATTCCATGCTACGGAATAACCCAAAAATTTTAAAGGATTTTAAAAAAAAATGAAGCAAGGAAAATATGATGGAAGCCATGGATAATGTTAATAATAAAATAATTGGTCTAAAAACCGTTAGTAAAACATTTGAAGTACACTTCAAAGGCTGTTGAAAAAACAAAAACAAATAACTTGAAAGCTTAAGACGTAATTAAAACTCCACTAGGAAGGAAAACTATATTAGGAGGTGAGATAGAAGAAGATCTTGTTCAGTATATTCTGTGAATCTAAAAAAGGAATGATAGCGACAACGCCTCGGAAGCTGAAAATGATCAATTTGTACCAGCAGAAGATGATGAAATAAGGCAATTCACACCAGATAACGAAGATGCTGTCTGTCTCTTTTATGAAAGCCGATTTCCTGCAGATCACAGAGGAGAACTTTGGGTTCGTTGCCTTATGTGCAACATGTGGGCACAGGAACAATGCTCGGGACCAGAAAAAGATGCCTATGTTTGCGACTTTTGCCGCTGATGTATTCACATTTCTCGTTAAAATGTTTATGGTTGTTTGTTCATTGCAAAATAAAGTTTTATAGAGGCCCATATTCCACTCACTCTCGCATTTTATAGAAACTTGACAATATTTTGGAATTTATCGCGTAATTTTTTCTCACTTTGTGAAAAATAAATATTCTAATATTAGTAGAGAAATCTATTTCCTAGATGTGTGCCAATTGCTAGGTAAAAATTTTAAAAAATGTGTAAATCATTAAAGAAAAACAGAAAGGGGACCTTCTCTTCTAGAGAATCGATTCGATAGTTTAAAACAGATTAGTTTACGTCCTGATACGTTTTCTAATTGTACGGGATAGCGCATAAAATCTAATCTAATATGTAAGATAAGCCAAATTTAAATTTTAGAAAATTTACATGCTAGATTTTATGCGCTACCCCGTACAATTACACGTATCCGGACGTAAAACTACTCTGCTCTAAACTCTAGAATATGTTGTGTATCAGTTAAAACAAGATCATTAATTAGGGTAGTGTATATTTTTAAAGACAATGAAATCTTATCTGTTTATCAATAATAACAATTTTTGGACAATATACAGAGTTTATGTTAATAAAATTCAATAAATCGCAAATCATTATTGATACGATCGCGTGATCGTAATTTCTTTGATGTTAAAATGAAATTCATGTGGAAGTGCAAAAGTTATTTTTATGCAGAAAAAAGTTTAAAATAATAAAAAATTAGGAAACTTATTAGAAATGTTTAAAATAATTTTATTTAAATAAAAATTACTTTCGACACACTTAATGTCTACAGAATCTGAATCACAATGAAATAAAAAATAAGAATGTAAATGCTAACTTCCGGTATAACCGGAAAGGATAGATACCTGAAAATATCTTCATTAAAAAGATCGACATTCTTTATAGCGAGTACCAATATTTGAAATAAATATCCTTTTTAGTTGCCCGAGATCTTTTAATAAGCCAGTCACCGTAAATTACCCGATATATGGCATATAATCTAAAAAAATATTGGGATACCCTGTATATTCAAAAATATTGTCTTGAATACGGGCTTCTCTGTCACACTGTATTTAATAAATAATTATTGCTCATTTACAGGGGCGTATTTAGTGGGTCAAAAGGGGCAGACTCATATTATTCCTAAAATAGATGGCATTGAGACTAGTGTTGGGAAAAACCGATGATTTTAATAATCGAGTACTTGATACTCGAGGGATTTTAATAATCGAGTCAATTGCTCGAGTGATTAATCACTTGAAATTTTTATGACTAAGAAGAATGTTTCTATAAGTTTTAGAAGTCTATTCTGGAGTTTTTATTAAGAAAGAACAGTTGATTCTGATTTTTTTTAAAAATTACATAAGTATATTAATTTTTTAAGAATTTACAACCGCCGCTTGCTATAGCCAGTCAAAACAAAACCCATGTCGCGATGAATCCACTAAGGGATTTGTCATACCTTTTTGTATGCACCTTCTTGTTTATGTTCCTTTAAGAAAGACGTATGTCGTGTCAGCCTTCTGAGCGTCAAACTCGAACGTCGCCAATCGGCACATTTCGGTTGGCGCGCGGCTTCGGGCGAAGATCGGGTATCAAGTGAAAGGCAATGATTCGATTTTTCGCGTGAACACTAGAGTGTTTCCTATCGCGCGAAAAACTACTTGAAAATACGTCGGCGTCAAGCGAAGCTCGGATATCGAGTGAAAGGTAATCAGCAACAAGCGACGTTTTTCGCTTGATTTTATAACTCGAGCGGTTTTTTAATAATCGAGGGATGTCGGTTATTTCAATAATCGAGTACTCAAGCGGTTTATCGTGCGAGAGGTCACAACATTAATTGTTTTTTTAAAAATAGGACACGATGTTAAGGAAATTGTTTATTATATTTTTTGGGTGTCCTAGAGGAACCCTATACAAAGTGTTCGGAATAATGCATCTGGATCCTTGGAGAGGTGATTATACATATTAAAATAAAGGTAGTAAGTCATATAATAAAAAATAAATTAGGTTGCCAACTATTGTCTAGATACGGTACTTATCTTAAAATTTTATAGGATATAAAAGGATTTTTCTCTCGAATCATTTCGTTAGTATTTCTAAAGTTGTGATTACGATTGTGAAACAATACCAGGTAAACAATTAATTAACAATTAATTCTAGAATAGTTGAGTCCAATAAAATTGGTTTAGATTCGTATAAATTTTCTCGAGTTCCTTTGTGGTAGATTCGAGTATACAGGGTGTTATGGAAATGACGTATTATATTTAAATCGGCAATTCCTGAGATGAAAACAAATTGAAGAAAAATATCCAAAAATGGCGCTTTAATTTAATATGCCCTGTACATGACCTGATGGCAAACCAAAAATGACCATGTGATGCCCCTGTCAGGATGGTAAACAAAGCAACATATGTCAACAGTGTTGTCATATCTTCAGGGTAAACTATTTAGAAACTCAATAACCGTTTGACAGATTGCAAGTTGTTTATTTTTCAGGGTACATTATTATAAACTTTTACGTTCAGTTCAGTTCGCCAGGAAAGAATCTCTAATTTATAAACTTGAACGAACCGCCGCGGAGTTTTTAAATGGTCAGGTATGTTCTCATTTGTTCAATTCGAACAACACCCGTCAAATCTGGACAACTTAAAAGTTTATAAATGCCACTTACCCCTTAGAAAAAAAAATGCAATTTTATTTACCTTTTCGGACTTATTTAAAACCAACTTAATTTATAAAAAACACCAAGTACTCACATCACGAAATAACATAGTTTTCGCGTCACAACACATCTAAGTACCGTTCAATCTGAATTAGTATTTTAAAGTGCTAATGTGTAGACAAAGTACGCCCTTATTGTCTAAATAACACGTTGGTTCCGTCGATCAATATTGAACTGCTGGACTGGGGCACTGCCGTCGCGAAAAGAACAAATAACTTAATAATTTAAACTCGGATTTAATTATTAACATACAATTTAACACGCAAATCTGCTTGAAACAACAGTAGGAAACCGGCCGGCTAATTTTGGAGGAACAGCGATCTTGGAGAAACGGGTTGCATATTCTTTACGCGACTGGGGTTGATACTTAAAAATACAGCGTTGCCACTTTCGATGTTTTATAAGGTTATATTCATAAAATGAAGAATTTCCTTCTGTAATACTTTTCTTTATAATGATAGTCCCGGAAATGGCAACCGCGCTAGTTAGATGAGACTATTTATTTTAAAGGGATGTAAGGGTCTATCAACATAATTATTTCATCATTCTTCTTCAGTAAAGCATTACTTGCTAGTGTACTGGCATTCACTTCTATTTGGATACTAGGTAAACTAAATATTATTTTTATAAGAATCTATAGTTATATTATTTTCTACACAGTTGGCAACATTGGGCTTGAACATCTGTTGATTACACAGCTTGGCAATGTAATATGATCATATATGAATGTGCCGAGGAGTAACCGGGTGGGTTTAGGGGTGAATTACCCGACTTTTTAAACGTTCGATTAAAAAAAGAAATATGTAGCGCTTCTCTAGGACACCCCAGGAGTCACCCATTTAAATATAATACATCATTTCCATAACACCACCCTGTATTTCATTAATCTTTATACATTTGACCATAGTGTTACAAGCCTTTGGGTATAATCTAACTGCTTTTAAAGAATACAGTGTCATTTAATGATATACGCATAATATATTTGGTAATACGATAGTTTCCTTTTTGTGTAGGAACATCTAAAATGGCTGAGCCAATTGTTACCATAGAACAAGGACAAATAAAGGGGAAGGAAGACTCCGATATAGATGGTGGAAAGTTTTATAAATTTTTAGGAGTTCCTTATGCGAAACCTCCTCTAGGATCACTGCGATTTAAGGTAAATATATCAGTTTATTAAGTATATATCACTGCGCTGTTCGTTAATAATGGACCAATTTTAATAGTGTTTTTCTATTTGGGTTTCATAATGGCTACATTATGTTGGCAGCAAGTAGGGTTCGAATTTTAGGCTTACTTCGATTTCGTTGAAATTACTTTCTAGGCATAAATTTTTTATAGAAAACTTTAAAATGATAACCTTTAACCCTGCAAAATATCTGAAATACCTATACTTGGACATATATAACATGCTGACGTTGTCCGTAAACTAATTTCTAGTCACAACTATAAAACAACATAACCTAAAAATAATAGAAATACCTTCTAGTTTATGCTCTATTTCTAAAGTTTTATTCAATAAAGTACTATTTTTATTTTTAATTCAATATAGTATTATACATATTACTTTATATATACATATTTATTGTTACTGTAGACATTTCCTGGCCATTAATTGTTAGTCCTGTCAGATTCTGTGTCGACACAATATTTTGTTCAATAGTATTATTTAGTATTTTGTTCAATATTTTGAACTTTGTTCTGCTCGGACCATAACTCTAACTAAGTTTTGCATATTCTTTTTAAAAGTTTTTCTAGAATATTATCTGCAATTTCTCGTATTTCTGACGGAGTACAACTTTCTTCCTGACTCATTTTTATTAACTTTAATAATATATTTATTTTTAATTATGACGGATGGGGAAAAACTTTGTTTTGTTCCATTTATTTTTTAAAGTTTTTCTATAGATTATTTTCTGCAATTTCTCGTATTTCTGACGGAGTACAACTTTCTTCCTGACTCTTTTTATTAACTTTAATAATATATTTATTTTTAATTATGACGGATGGGGAAAAGCTTTGATTTGTTCAATTTCTTTTTATTAGTTTTTCTATAGATTATTTTCTGCAATTTCTCGTATTTCTGACGGAGTACAACTTTCTTCCTGACTCATTTTTATTAACTTTAATAATATATTTATTTTTAATTATGACGGATGGGGAAAAACTTTGTTTTGTTCCATTTATTTTTTAAAGTTTTTCTATAGATTATTTTCTGCAATTTCTCGTATTTCTGACGGAGTACAACTTTCTTCCTGACTCTTTTTATTAACTTTAATAATATATTTATTTTTAATTATGACGGATGGGGAAAAGCTTTGATTTGTTCAATTTCTTTTTATTAGTTTTTCTATAGATTATTTTCTGCAATTTCTCGTATTTCTGACGGAGTACAACTTTCTTCCTGACTCATTTTTATTAACTTTAATAATATATTTATTTTTAATTATGACGGATGGGAAGAAGCTTTGTTTTGTTCGATTGTTTTTATCATGGCATATTTGATACTTGTAACATTTTATTAAATTGTAAAAGTATTGCAAGCCCAAAAAGAAAATATTAATTGAAATGGAAAAAATCTACTATATTTTTTAAAGTTGTTCAGACTTTAAAGACCCAAATAGAAAAAGTATTATAAAATACACGGTACATAAGACAATTAGAGCATTTGTACTTTAGAAAATTCACCGCTTCGCGGGTCGTTTTCTAAATTAAACGCGTGCTCTAAGATAATGTCTTATGAAACTTGTATCTTAATATACTATTTCTTAACTAATAAAAAACAGTTTCAAGAGTTTAGAGCAAAATAGTTTGCGTCATGACACATCTAATTGGATGATGTAGCTCATAGAATCAAGATTCATGTAAATTTTCTAAAATTTATTTATCTTACCTATAAATTTAATTTAATTTATTTTTAAACTAAACCAATTAGAGATATATCTGGGTTAGCCACTGGCCTACAAGTATCGCCTTGTCACTCGAGGTAACAAAAATTATTTTATCACTTTTGGCTTCTGCTAAATAAAAAATAAAAACAATTTCACCACGTAAAGTCTATATTTATTAATTTAACTCATTTACTTTGAGTTTTACCGAAAATTTGTTCTCTAATAATGGCCTGAATATGGGACTATACAGGGTGTTATGGAAATGACCTATTATATTTAAATGGGTGACTCCTTGGGTGTCCTAGAGAAAGTCTATATACCTTTTTTTTTAATCGAATATCTAAATACTAACGTAAAACCACTTTTTGCCTACATGGTGTCCCGCCGCTCCATCTGGTTTGTTAGTAACAATGTAGGTCACTAAAGTAAACTACAGTGATGCCAGACGTTCTCGACGTTGCTGGGATAACAGCAGCGCGCCTTTTGATATGTTTAACCTTCAGAATCGTTGCCTACATGGTGTCCCGCCGCTCCATCTGGTTTGTTAGTAACAATGTAGGTCACTAAAGTAAACTACAGTGATGCCAGACGTTCTCGACGTTGCTGGGATAACAGCAGCGCGCCTTTTGATATGTTTAACCTTCAGAATCGTTGCCTACATGGTGTCCCGCCGCTCCATCTGGTTTGTTAGTAACAATGTAGGTCACTAAAGTAAACTACAGTGATGCCAGACGTTCTCGACGTTGCTGGGATAACAGCAGCGCGCCTTTTGATATGTTTAACCTTCAGAATCGTTGCTTCAGTATGTTTCGTTACTCGGTATTGGAACGACGTTGCCGAGGGTTCCACGTGCTTGATATATACGAATTTTTAAACATTTTGTTAGTTATAGCATTACCCAATTTTTTTTCTGCTGTGAAATAATTCATATAAAGTTTAAATTATAAATAATAATAATAATAATATTATTAAAAAATTTAATTATAAAATGGATTATTTTAAAATAAGATCGAAGGTAAGAGAGTATGTACCTTAAAATTGTAGTTTATTTTCCTAAGAAGTTTGAAAAAGACGTTTTGTTGTCAAAAACTGAATAAACACGTGCATTTACAATTCTGTGTTGCAATATGACAACACCGCCTACAATGCGCTGGCCTCTTTTGAGACTTGAGACTGCCTCGATAAATTACGGATTGCGAACGTCGTCAGTAGCGGCCACGTAAATTTTCAGATTTCATATAAAGTGTATATTTCGCTTAATAATTCAAAGCGCAATTTATGGTTATTTTTCTTCAATTTATTTTCATCTCAAAATATGCCGGTTTAAATATAATAAGTAATTTCTATAACACCCTGTGTATAGATATATTTTACTAATTGTTATTTAATTATACAGGCACCTCAACAGGCAGACTCTTGGAATGACGTTCGAGATTGCACTAGAGATGGCGTTGATGTGGGCTGCTTATGTTTTGAAAACAAGGCGAAAGTATACATGGGCTCTGAAGACTGTTTATATATAAATGTTTTTACAAAAGAGGTAATAGTAACCAGAAAATGCCATTATTACTAGATACTTTAAACTGACCATATACATACTGTTTTAGCTACCAAAACCTAAATCACATCCTAAGCCTGTGATGGTATTCATTCATGGGGGCGGGTTCGTCATGGGATCTGGTTCTATAGGGGGGCCCAAACATCTATTAACTGAGGACATCGTTTTAGTAACTTTTAGTTATAGAACAGGCGTATTTGGTAAACATAAAAATTTATTAATTGACTACTTATTTTAACTTTAACGTATATACAGGGTGTCCCATTTTCGACACTTTTATAGGGTATCTCCGTAATTGTTAGTGCTATCAAAGAAGTAATGTAGGTGTCATGTACTCTTTTTGGGTCAAACTTAAAATGGAAAGTCAAAATTCGAAAATTCTCGCTAGCTTAAGAGATACAAGGAAAATCAAAAAATAGACAATTTCAAAATTACCCAATATTTTCTTAGTTAAAAGAGGTATGAAAAAATGTTTTATACAGTAGTTTCTTTATAATGATTGTTGAATAATCTGCCGTTTTCAGGTTAACTATATGGGGTCAGGTTAAAATGTTACTGACCAAACCTCATTTTTTTAAATGGAACACACTGTATATTTTAATCTAGAAGGATAGCATTTTAAATTATATTTTCAAATATATTAACACAACATGGATGATATTGGCTTCCTAGGCGATTTATTTAAACTTTATTACTTTAAACCACAGTAGACCATGAAACAAAAGCTAATATCCTAGAAACAACTATGTTGACATTCTAGTTGTTATTGTGAAAATAATTTATCAACATTTTGAAAAATTTTATATGATATCAGTTTATATTGAAAGGGGAAAAAACGAAGAAATGGTTCAAAATTTATATTTTGTTCGCTATCCGGAAAGACGGTAACCATTTAAGGACATATTTCGATGACTGGAATATAATTTAAAAATATATTGCTCTTTTACTATGCCGAGATCAAAAACTTATAATAAAGGAAACAAGGAAAATGGAGAAAAGTTTAAATAAATCGCCTAGGAAACCAATATCATCCATGATGTGTTATATATTTGAAAAGATAATTTAAAATGGTATCTTTTTAGATTAAAATATACAGCGTGATGATTTTACCTGACCCCGTATACTTATTCTTAAAACGGCAGATTATTCAACAATGATTATAAAGAAACTTCTGTATAGAAATTTTTTCTGTATCTCTATTAACTAGGAAAATATAGGGTAATTTAGAAATTGTAAATTTTTTGTTTTTCCCCCGTATTTCTTAAGCGAGCAAAAATTTTCAAATTTTGATTTTACCATTTTAAGTTCGATCCAAAAAGAGTAAATGAGACCTACATTACTTTTTGATAGCACTAACAATTACGGAGATACCCTATAACAGTGTCGAAAATGGGACACCCTGTACAGGGTACATACGTTCCATTCTCGACACTTTCTGAGGATATTAGAGTTTATCAAAGATAATTCAGTGGAATAATGTACATTTTTATAAAGTTCAAAGTATGCTCAATTTATTAAAAAAAAAATAATATTTAAACTAATAATATTTAAGAAGCTTAACATTTTAGAGAAAAACTGGCTACCTACGCCACAGAACTTTACGTCTAAATCTCTAACAAGTACAGTTTTTACCTTTTTGATAAGTTAACGCATCGTAGGAATACGAGGGTTCATAGAAAGCAAAGATGTGCAAAATCACCCTGTAGATTCAAAATTAAGAGAGCCATGACATATTTGACACCGGAATCGTTCGTTTTGTTAAACAGTGGAACACTAAAGTGAAAACCTCAACATTATATCTTTGACAATAACTCTATTAAACCCAAAAAGTGTCGCAAATGGGACAGCCTTTACAAAAAGTGTCGCAAATGGGACACCCTTTACAAAAAGTGTCGCAAATGGGACACCCTTTACAAAAAGTGTCTCAAATGGGACACCCTTTACACAATACAAATTTCAACAATGTAACGATATATATATTCAAACGTATCATTAAATAATGCTGACAACCGATACTCTCTTCGATCTTTCTTCTTGTTCATCTTATAGCGAAATGTATAAGAATACACCTAAACCCACTACTAACCAAACCCTAAATATATTGGCTTTGTTCTTTATTAAAGGAATTTATTTTACAGGATTTTTGAGTGCAGATGATCAATCTTTAGATATCCCTGGAAATGCGGGATTAAAGGACCAAACTCATGCTTTAAAATGGGTCCAAAAGAATATTGCAAAGTTTAATGGTGATAAAAATAACGTAACACTATTCGGTATCAGTGCTGGTGGCATGTCGGCTTCACTTCATGTAAGCAATGCATTAAATATGAACATACAGTGTTCTTATATCTGTACCTATATTTGTAGATCGTATCCAAGGCATCGAAAGGACTATTCCATAAAGTCATAGTACAAAGCGGAACTGCGCTAAGTCCTGGGGCATGGGGTCAAAAAAATTCAATTCAACTCGCTGAGAAATTGGGAAAGAAAGTTTCTACTGAAGACGAAGCCTTGGGTATTCTTATGAATGTACCTGCTCAAGAATTACTTACAGCAGCTTTGAAAATTCCAGATGTAAGTAATAGCATAATGGCAGTTAGGGTAGAGTTCTGAGCAACACGGAAGACAGTAGATGGCACTACTTAGCACTATATTTTACAATCGGCGTACTTCCATGCCACGCAGCATTTGCAGCCGCGGCAAATGCTGCTAACAAACCCGAAAATTGTACTAAAGTTTGAAACCACGATTTTTTTTTGAAAACTTCCTTGTTACGAGTTATTGAATCGGCTTTATCTTTAGCTATTTAGCTGACTCAACTAAATTAGTTCCGTTCAACGAAAACCTCGCAATTCTAGTTTCAAGATAATAGAGAATACTAAAACAGTCAAATCTTAACTAAATTCAATAGAAGTTTATAAAATAAATTGAAAATCTGTTATAATCTGAGTATGAGCATTTGAAATAGGCAACCATTGAATAGGCCAACTAAAAAAGCCAAAAAAGGCAATTCTAGTTCTACAATCAATTTGTAAATGTATTTAATAACTTGCAGACAATGTTCCAATTGAATGAAAGAAGACCTTTCGGCCCTGTAATTGAAAATCCTAACCCAACGGAATTTTTAACTGAGAACCCTATCGATTTATTAACTTCTGGAAAATACAACCAAGTGCCAATAATACAAGGTAAATACAAAGTATCTTATATGAGATGAGGGTTTCTATATAAAAAAAGAACATCTAAATCTGGATAGTTTATACTATTTCCTAGGCTAATATGACAAACGAATTAGACATCTCCAACTAGGGAGCATATTGTATAAAATGTGATGATTATTAAATAAATTTGAAATCCGAGCAACTTTTCCTTCTCATTTATATGGTTTCATAGGTATGGTTTCCAACGAAGGAATGGTTTACGAAAGTACCAGTATGGGACCGACACCTACCGTAACACCAGAATGTGGGTTACTCTGGTATTTGGACATCCAGGGAGAAAAATCTGAACAAATAACAGAATCCATTAGGAATTTCTATTTCAATAACGGCATGACCAAAGACGCAATATATAAGGTAAGTACAAATATTTTAATTACGATTAACCGGCATGCTTATTAATGATCAAATCACCAAGGTCAACCATGCTGAAAATAGACCCATATATGTATATGAACATTGTCATAGAACATACAATTTTTTAAGTCGCAACAACCCCGAACATATGTGAGAAATTTTAAATCGTAATTTTTTAATTTCTCCGAAAGTACTTTAGATATTATTTTCAATTTTGATATCATGCCGTCTGATATTTTTTACAAAAAAAAGGGCACGCCGCTCACCTTTTATCATGTCGATATTTTTTCTGATTAACCCGGTGTTCTTGTGCCCCTGTTAGCTAATTTAAATCAATTTGCTATTTTTCAATAAGAAATTAGAGATAAATGTATTTTTCATTTTTTTTTTCGTTTCAGTTCGTTGGTGACATAATTTTTATGCATGGAACAATTGAATCAACTAAGCTTATCGCACGTACGTCTTCACATCCTGTCTATTTATATGTATATTCGCGCGAAGTTGGATTAAGCCGTGCGTTGACAATGTTACATGGCAATCAAGATGGTAAGTACCAGTTCATCATTGGTCATGTTACCGACACAAATCAATTTTGTTGGAACTTTTATGCAAATGAATGCGTAAAATTGGTCCTTTTATAACAAGTTGAAAAAAGTAATTTAGCGTTAAAAAAAGTTCCTTAACGTGTCATTTTTCACTTCTCTCTGAATGCTTATAATATCAAATTGCCATGAAAACAGCATCAGCGGCGTTCAAACATCACAAAAGGAAAGACATAATTCCGATTCCGGAAACGAAAACCCCCGCTCCAGACTAAATAATTGATAAAGCCAATGAAGCAACATAAAATGTATTGCAAGAAAAATCAAAAGAAGCTTAAAAAAAGGAATATAATAGGTTTTTTAAATGGCATTGGATCAAAAGCAAGTGAATAGTTTCAGCGAAAGGGTATTACTTATTTGCAGGAAAGATAAAACATTTTTAGATCTTCGACTTTACGGTCATTCTCTTCCAAGCTAAAATCAATATTAACTGTGAATGGTCAAGTCGATATAAAGAAATATCCCAAACTTATTGCATTCCTAAGGGAGTTGGCTATCCACCATACATATTTTTTAATTTCGAAAAAGCAAACTGATGCGATCGTATAAAAAATATTCTATGAAACTTATGCATAAAGTTCCTTTTTTTACATAGAGGATTGCGGCACTCGCCTTCGGCTCATGCGCTCACATTTCCCGTTCTACCTATCACTGCGGCTGTTTCGTTTTTGTATTTATTTTACAGTACGCGCACACCGCACCAACAGTGTTGTCGGAAATGGAAACAAAATAGAAACCCTTTGATGTTTACCACTCCGAAGACGATAAAGCTGCAAACACACTATTATCACGTCACGTGAGATCATTATACTTTTTTTATGATCAAACACAAGCACTATAGGAAAAATCCTGTAGGGCACTCTGGGAGTGGTGCGTGGGCGCAAAAAGCGATTCACGTTGGTTTTGAATCGTTGGAGGTTATATATTATATTCGTTGGGAAAAACGACATCGGGAAGGTCGTTCCATAAGGATGAAGTCCTCCAGATGAAAGAATTCTTAAATAATGAAGTTCGAGGAGTACTAAGCTTAACCACATATAGATAGGCGGCAGTGGTTCGTCGTGTATTTCTGCTATTCGTCGCTCTGTGCGGAATTAACAGGGCAAGGTCAGCCGAGCACTTTCCATGAAAATATCTGTAAAAGAGAGTCATATCCCGAAGTCAAATCCTCAACCTGTCTTCGATGTTCTAGACGGTCGAGGTTCTTCATCAGCTAGTGGTCTCCAATCAGACGAATGGCCCTCCTTTCAATGAAATCCAGTAGCCTTAAGAGTATGTTTGGGTGCAGAGCTCCAGATATGAGAGCAGTACTCTAGTGATGGTCGAATCTGGGCTTTGTATAGTGTCAAAAGTTGTTGAGGTGTGTAAAACTTTCTGGTTCGGAAGAGTACACCAAATTTCTGAGAAGCTATCTTGGCGGTTGCCACAACGTGGTTATGCCAAGACATATGTCCTCCCAGATTGACGCCAGGCAAATTAATAGATGAAACCAGTGGGATTGCGCGTCCGTCCATGGCTATATCCGGTTCTGTAATGTTAACCTTTTTAGAGAAAACTGCTGGCTGGGTTTTTTTAGCGTTAAATTCGACTTGGTTAGTGTCACCCCAAGCCAAAATTTCTTTCAGGTCTTTGTTGAGGCGTGATACTTCAAGCTGTCTGCGAAGATGTGCGTCGGCAGCCGATGTTTGTGCATTCAAAGATAAAGATGAGATAAGTGTGCTATCGTCAGCTAAACTAAATATCGGATTTTTCGTTTTCACTAGAAGATGGTTGATGTAGAGTAAGAAGAAAATGGGAGACAATATGGACCCTTGAGGAACACCGGCATTGATGGTGAAGGTGTCTGAGAGAAATCCGTCAATCGCCACATGCAGAGAGCGGTCGTAAGAGCTAGACAACCATGCACAGAATCGACTGGGCATGCTATACGATCGCAATTTACTTAGAAATCCCCCATGCCAAACACGATCAAAGGCTTTAGAAATATCAACTGCAACAGCCCGAGAGACTTTCCATGATGTTCGTTTGCGTTGTTCCAAAGATAGGTGATATAGGCTAGAAGATCTCTAGTTGATCTGGACTTCCGAAAACCATATTTATGATCGCTGATAATGTTGAAGCCTTCTAGGTACTTTAGAAGATGTTGGTTAATAGCTTTTTCCATTACTTTTGATATAACTGAAAGCAATGCGACTGATCGATAGTTGCTACGCAGGGTTCTCTTAGCTTTCTTTGGTATAGGCTGGATTCATTGCGTTTTCCAGCACGATGGAAATATTCCTTGTTTGTAGGATAAGTTAAAAAGTCTACAAAATACCGGTGTTAGTTCATCGGTGCATCTCTTGAGAACTATAACAGGAATTTCGTCTGGACCAGAAGCTTTCTTGGCGTCTAGCCCTTTCAGGATTCGTTTGACGGGACGCTGACGGAACACGATTTCGGTCATTTCTGATTGAACTGCAGGAATGTTGGGTTGTGTTCTTCCCTGGAAATCTACAGTGGAATGTGAGGAAAATAGTTCAGCAAATAAGTTTGCTTTGTCTCCGGCTGTGGATGCTATTGTACCATCGGGACGTGTTAGAGGTGGAATAGTTGATTTTGTTAAATTTTGGCTGACTTTGGAATTCATGTGACGTGATAATAGTGTGTTTGCGGCTTTAAGTTGCAAAAAACGGAAGCAAGACATAAAAGTTGGTAAAATGTTGCCGATTTGTTTCTAAATTGTTGAAACACATTGTGTTGCTGTTTTTTTTTGTTGGTTTAATGTGGACGCGATATAAAACTCGTGTGCTTGCATAATACAATAGTTCGATTGAACGATTGATTCGATCATTTTTGAAATCGGTCCGTGACTGATTCGATCGCCAATAACATTGGGGAACAGCAAAAATGTTTCCGAGACCAAAATAGCAAAATCTTACTTATTTTATTATACTAATTAACAATCTGTCTTGCAAAAGGCTCAGTTGGCTCCGGTTTTATAGATCCATCCCAATTATGATAATTTACCTACCTGCCCTTAATATATGGGAAAATTTCACCATTAAATGAGAAATACCTGGATTTATTATAACAGGTGTACTTTATAAGGGGTTTAAATACATATAATATAAATCCTAAATTGTTAGTTAGTTGTATTTCAACCACCAGTTGATCGAGAGCTGTTCGTATTTGAGAAATTTGAGCAACATGTCGCGAGTTTGTGTAAATAAGCCGGATCATTTTTGTTATATATGTGGTGAAATGACTTTTGTGAAACAAAAACGTACGCTTAGCCCTTTAATAAAAAAGGCTTACCACTTGTATTTTGGCTGCAAAGTTGGAGACCAGGATAAAAATTGGGCTCCCCATATCTGCTGCTACAAATGTGCGTCCAACATTCGCGGCTGGCTAAGTGGAAAAAACCGTAAGATGCCCTTCGCTGTTCCTATGATCTGGCGAGAACCGAAAGACCACGTTACTGACTGTTACTTTTGTTTGACACCTCCCATCAAAAAAGGCTTTTCAGAGAAAAAAAGGTCTGCGATACAGTATCCAAATTTACAATCCGCCATACGCCCGGTGCCTCATAGTGACGAGTTGCCTATACCTAATCCACCTCAGGAATATACCCTTCATTCTGATGATGATCAAGAGGATTCAAACGGTAGTGTACCGGAAAATGTCGCCGGCCCATCAACCTCGCAAGACTCCGATTTTGTCTGTGAACTTCCAAGTAAAAAGCCTCACAAAATAAGTCAAAGTGAATTAAGTGACCTTATAAGGGATTTGGAACTGCCCAAGACAAAAGCAGAACTATTGGCCTCTCGATTGCAACAATGGAATTTACTTGAAGATGAAGTAAAAGTTTCTGTGTACCGAAGCCGTCAGAAAAACCTAACACCATTTTTTAACATGGATAACAATTTGGTAGCCTGTAGGGACATTGAGGGAGAGACTTTTCATTGATTCCTCAAAAGTAAGTCTTAAAGCTGTGTTACTCCATAATGGAAACAAATTGCCTTCAGTCCCAATTGGTCATGCAGTCCATATGAAAGAAACATATAGCAATTTGAAATTGTTACTTGAGACCATACAATATGAAAGATATAAATGGCAAATTTGTGGGGATTTAAAAGTTGTGGCGATCTTGCTTGGAATGCAGCTAGGTTATACCAAATACTGCTGCTTCCTCTGCGAATGGGACAGTCGAGCACGATCGGATCACTACAGAAAGAAAATTTGGCCACCGAGAGAGTCTTTTGAGCCAGGAAAGAAAAATGTGACCAGCGCGCCATTAGTTGCCCCAGAAAAGATTTTACTACCGCCACTTCATATAAAATTGGGACTTATGAAAAATTTTGTGAAGGCAATGGACAAAGAAGGCCGTGCTTTTAGTTATTTAAAAGAAAAGTTCCCTAGAATCAGTGACGCTAAAATTAAAGAGGGAATATTTGTGGGTCCCCAGATTAGGAAACTTTTCGGAGATGCGCAATTCGATTCCATACTTGAAGGCAAGGAAAAAGACGCTTGGGATGCCTTTAAAATGGTTGCAAAAAATTTCTTGGGAAACATAAAAGCAGAAAATTATAAAGACCTGGTTGCCCAACTTCTTTTGTGTTACCAAAACCTAGGGTGTAATATGTCGTTGAAAATTCATTTCCTGGATTCTCATCTGGATTACTTTCCGGAAAATTGTGGTGCTGTAAGTGACGAACACGGTGAGAGGTTCCACCAGGATATTTCGAACATGGAAAGAAGATATCAGGGAAAATGGAACTGTGAGATGTTAGCCGACTACTGCTGGACTATTACGAGAGATGCCCCAGAGGCTGCTTTCAAAAGGCAAGCTAAGAAGCGCAAAATGAGTGTCTAAACTTTGGATTCAATGATAAAAATGTGCTATTTAGTTGCTTTTGTTGAACCAACAATATATTGTTATCTGTATTTTGTATGTCCATTGTATATGCCTATGAATTAAAATTTTGTAACAAATAATTGAGATTTTTTTTTTTGCGAGCCAACTAAAATCTTTAATAGGTATTTTTTAGTTACTTGGGTACAGTTGAATCCAAAAAAATAGGTTTTGTTCAGGAAACAAAAAAAAAGTTGAAATTTGTTTCCCAGTGAATTGATTGATTTTACACACCACTAGTTAAGGCCCAAATAAAGACAAGGTCTATCTCTAAATAATTATTTATGCCTTTATTTTTAGAAATTTGGAAAATAACCTAATTTTTTTTTATTTCAGAGACTATTAGAGGGGTACCACATGGAGGCGACCAAATTGTTCTTCTTAACCACTCATTTATAGCCCTTTTGGGTATAAAAATGGACGAGGAAAATACAGACGCCGTCAAGCAACTCGTCAAAATTTGGACGGATTTTGCGCGAAGTGGAACGCCACATAAAAAATGGCAACCTGTTAAGTCAGAAGATAATTTAACATATTTGGATATCGATAAAGATCTTACTCTGAAAACTGGTCCGTTTCAGGAACGATTTTCTTTTTGGGACAAGATTTTTAAAGAATCGTCAGGCGTTAATTTAAAACTGAAAGAAAAACCGTTATCATGTTAACCATTTTTATATTTCCTATCCAATAAATATTTTCTGTACAAGTTTTTAAAGTTGGATTTTCATTATTTGATCGAATTTGAAGATAAATAAAAGTTCTCTTTAAAATTAACATCTTCTTTGCCACGAATAAAACCACCAGAACACTGCAATTTAGATGAACATCTGATGGACGGTGCAGTGGTCCGATATCAAGTTATATCATTATAGACAATATAAGATTGTCACAGTTAAATATTAAATAGGGGAGACCGGGGCACGTTGTAACAAAAAATATTTACCTTTCTTTTTCTTGGAACTGTTTTCACTAATAAGATTTTTTTTTGCATAAATTGCTACTTACATATGTGGTAAACAAATTGATTAAATATATTTTAAAAAATCTTTAAAAATAAAACAGCCCGCTTTAATTTAAATAAATCGGAACCGTCGTTACAACGTGCCCCGCTTCGGGGTAAAAAGTAACAGTAAGCGGGGTAAGTTGTACCGTATATTTTTAAAATTATTTTAGTCATTTAAATATAAATAGGAACATAAACATTTTTTCAAAAGAATATAAATAAACATTATTTAGTATTTGAATACATTTGGGTATTACTTTTCGCCATCGGAATCGCAATGATGGCAGATATATGGAAAATTACTATCAGTGCAAGCCTCATGGGACCACATTTTACACTGCCGGCACCGAATCCACTGTTCGTTGGGTTTACTATTTCCATATGCTTCAGTGCAAACTAAACAAAATTACTCGTCTTCTGAAGAATCGTCTGATTCTACGAAAACCTTCTTCTTCACTTTCTTCACTTTTGATTTTATAATTTCTTTGGATTTTTTGGACTTTCGATTATTTTGTTCTTCTTCCAGTGCATTTTTCTCTGGCGTGTCAGTAAGTACCGCAGATTTTCTTTTTTTTCGACCCTTAAGTGTTGCCTTTCGTTGATCAGCTTTAGGAAGTGGGCGAACAAACTCGGGAGAGAATGTAGTCTTGTATTTTGAAGTTATGTAGGAAGTAGTTTCGTTTAATCCTGATGTTGAAGCAACGGGCTCCAGGTCAGCTATTTCAGAAGAGGAATGTGCTATTGTTGATGCATAATCTATTACACTAGCTTGTAAATTCGACGTGGATATATCAGGAGATTCCTGAGATAGATCAGCTAACGTCGTAACATCATGTTCTAATTCAACTGTTTGAGAAGATGAAGGAAGTGATGGTGGTGGTTGATCGGTCACACTTGATGGTAAAAATTCATCGTCGCCGAAAATATCGCGGTTAAAAGGTTCTATGCCAGAAACTTTAAAACCTTTCATTATGTTCACTGGAGTGGTTGCTAGTGGTAGCGCATCTCGAACCATTGACGGGACGTCATAAATTGTCATTGACTTTCCCGGGTTGTTTCGCAGCCAACTGTCTTGAGCAGAAGATAAATATTTTTTGAAAGGACCATATACACTCCTGTCCAATGGCTGGAGACGGTGTGAACAATGAGGAGGAAATGACATCATTACCACTCCATTTTCTCTTGCGTAGTTTATAGTTTTTATTGCTAAATGGGACTCATGATTGTCCAACAATAAAAGGATTGGATGTTCTTTCGATGGCTTAACATGGGCTACGAAGTGTTCCATAAATTTGTAAAATTCTTCTACCATCATCCAGCCAGAACCATTCGCTGCACCAATTGACCCTGGAGGACCATCTCTAATGAAGTGGTCCTGGAATTTTTTCCGGGGGAAGAGAAACATGGGAGGTGTAGAATTCCCTATCGCGTTTACGGCAACACATACAGTGACCAGGACCCCTCTTTCACTTGAAGTAATGCCACCCACCTGCTTCGTCCCTTTTACAGCAATAACCTTGGATACTTTCTGCACAGTGGTTACCCCTGTCTCGTCAAGGTTCCATATTTTTGCAGCTGTGAAACTGTATCTATCTCTTACGTTAGCTAGTTTATCAAAGAAGAGAGCAACATTGGTTTTATTAAAATTCGTTGCTCTTTGTAAACTTGTAGGTTCTGGAGTCCTAATAGAGAGATCACTATTTCTTTTAAGAAAAATGGTTAGCCAATCTTCCCCGGCAGATTTATTTCGTTTCCAGGAATCAGGAACTTTAATATCATATTGCAACGCACACTCGTAAGCAAATTTTCGCACTTCTTTAGGCGTCAACCCAAAATAAATTTTTGAAGCGTGCTTTAAGTACTCAACTAAGCTGGATGACTGCTGATCATTAAAAACTGGACGTTGCCTATAGCCAACATTATCAAACGTGACACGTCCTTCGGAATTTTTTACTTTCTTCACATATCTATAGAGAGTCACGTGACAGATATTTAGAATATTTGCCACAGAACGTATAGACTCCTTATTATGTATCACTCGGTTTACTGCCTCTTCCATATCTTCTTTGGAAGTGGAACCTCTTGTTGTTTTTTTAGTATACGTCCTCATCCTAAATAATAAAACGTAGTTATTTAGGTATACATCGCACATAGGAACCTATATCGGGGTAAATTGTAACATGTTACATTTAGCCCCGATGAGATTGTTACAATTTGCCCCGGGCTTGATTTTTTTCATTTTGTAGAAGCTGATAAAAAAGTGAACATAAATTCATGGAAAACTTTCATCAATATAATAACCTAGACTGCAACGATTCATTTATGATATAGAAAGTCAATTTTACCCGGTCTATAATAATAATAATTTGGAATTAAATGACAATGTCGAAATTTACTTACGTGCTTAAAATATTAACAATCTTAGAAAAAACACCAACTAAAATGTCTGTTGCTCGACTGTCTACATGTAACTGACCTTCAGGGTGTTCTCTAGAAGCCTGCCTATAATGCAGGGTTGCCAGCTTTTAAATCCGGCAAATATTTGGTGTGTTACAACTGACCCCGTGTTACAACCTGCCCCGGTCTCCCCTATTTATTTATATTTTATGGTTAATCGAAGCTCGTTTTTTTCTCGATAAAATTTTTCATGTTCACGAAAACTTTTGTTTTGGAGATTGGACGAAATGTCCTTGGCATGTTTATGCTGATTAAATCGCGAGAGCGAAACTCAAGTGATTTTTTTTTTTTATATAATTGGCATTTGACTAATTAGTCATGCAGCCAGTCGCAAACTTCAAGTGATTTAATTTATGAATAAACACGTCCTAACGTTCATTGAGTAAAATTTCGGAAAAAAACATAACTTTAAGTGCTACAATGAAAAATGTAATCAATAATTAAAACGAAACTCGAATTATATTTGATAACATTATTTCCAGAACCTAAATTAAACATTATAATAATTCCAGAAATACTTTTAATATATACAATATCAATAGCCATCGATATCGATACTAGCTTACAACGAATGCTTATAAACAGGAAGAAAGACAAACAGCCGTGTTAAAAAATCGAAGCAGGCATGAACAAACGAATAAACCCGGGATCCATTAAATGTGACATCAGCTGACAAACGCACGTGCTTTTCAAATGTCACTTTGTAACAATTTTTATTACTGTCAATATTTTAAAGTGACATTTAACCAACAAAAAACATTCAAACCCCTTTTATTTGATTTACTAAGGGGTGAAAATCCAATATTAGGATTCTGACATGTTTTAAGCTGTAAATATCACTTTAAAATAATCCTTAAACACTGTTATATCATTTATTGAACTAGTAACGTAACTACAAATGAAAAATTAAACTTCAGAAATAAGCTTGTAATTAGTTTTATTAAAAAAATAGGAACTAAATCATAATTTACATAAAATATTTTACCATCTTCAACTGAGCTCTAGGTCCTAGCAAATATGTCAGGCTTCCAGTCCAAGCATATGTGTGGGCCCCATATGGTTTATGAGAAGAAATTATTATTGATGCTTACTCTCAGTAAAGATGACCAAATGAATATTTCAATTACAAATTACTCACTTGCACCAAAAAGGAAACGACGTTTCTCGTGAAAAGAGAATTAAAAGTTATTTTAGAATTTAAGGACGCTTCGCTTTCGCCATTTTCATTCCCTTTACATATCATTCATATGTTGCTTGATTATATTCCGTGCCAGACGAAGAAAATTGACTTGTAAAATTATTTAACAACTCGGCCTGTTCGCATTTTATGTCTGTCTTTATCTGCATCAACCATTACCGATTCGATAAAGTGAGACATATATGGCCAAGATCAAATCGCCTTCATTAACACGTCCACTTTATGGCTTCCAGATATAACTAAGTAAGTCTGATATTGACATTTAATGCATACTAATATATAAAGATTAACGTATTTTACTTGTGAGAGTATGAAGCAGAGTAGGCTTAGCATCACTTCCATGGCCTTCTTACGTGTTTCGATCCCCCCCATAAGCAGCCTCACCGGGCTGCTAGCTTATGCTCTCTACTCTAGACTTCAAACCTTTTAAAAATATTATATTTTCAGCCTTAACTTGATGAAAATCCATAATAAAATTATTAAAGAAAACACTATTTGATGTTTTTGATTTTCACTATATTTTGTCAACATGACAGATGTTTCACCGTCACAGCGGCTTCATCAGATGACATCTGATGAAGCCGCTGGGTAATCAACAGACGTTCATGCACAATGTTGCCAAAATGTTTAAAAGTGTAAAACTTTAGTTTCTTATCAAAATAAATATTTAGCTTACTTAGAAAGTAAATCCAGGACGCGATTAAGTAATCCAGAGCACAGACACTTTCAGTTCTTTTTTCTATGGGTAAAACTTTATGCTCATCACGTGTCCTGATGATAATGTGGGAGTACATAATAAGCTTATCACTAAACTCCAACACTAACGCACCATTACACTTTGCATAACACACATAGAACAAGAGCACTTAATCATTTCGCAATAGAAATAATAAAAACGCTAATTTCTATGGGCCATTAACCCTTTACTAAAGATAAAATGAAACAATTATGTTAACAATTGACAGGAACTACCCTTTGAAATAATGGTCTAGTCCTATCTTCGGACTAGTCGTCGAACTTTCTTTCCTAGAACTCTACGCTACTACAACCAGCGCGGTTGCCATTTCCGAGACTATAATTATACAGGAAAGTAATATTATAGAAGGAAATGCGGCAATTTATGATAGTCGCTTATAAAACATCGAAAGTGGCAACTCTGTATTTTTAAATATTAGCCCGATTGTCCACAATCAGCTGTTTAAAGAATCCGGCCGATATCGATCGAGAGAACAAACGTGTCATTTATTTTTAAAATTTTTAGATGTTAAATACATTATTTCCCAGACAATAAGGGTGTATTTTTGTCTACACACTACAAGTGAAAAGTAATGTGATTTTGTGATGTGAGTATTTGGTGTTTTTTATAAATTAAGTTGGTTTTAAATAAGTCCGAAAAGGTAAATAAAATTGCATTTTTTTTCTAAAGGGTAAGTGACATTTATAAACTTTTAAGTTATCCAGATCTGACAGGTGTCGTTCGAATTGAACAAATGAGAACATACCTGACCATTTATAAACTCCGCGGCGGTTCGTTCCAGTCAGCCCAAGTTTATAAATCAGAGATTGTTTCCCAGCGAACTGAACGTAAAAGTTTATAATAATTTACCCTGAAAAATAAACAACTTGAAATCTGTCAAACGGTTATTGACTTTCTAAAGAGTTTACCCTGAAGATATGACAACACTGTTCAAGATTCACTGCCATATGTTGCTGTGTTTACCTTCCGAACAGGGGCACTACGTGGTAATTTTTGGTTTGACATAAGGTCATGTACAGGGCATATTAAATCAAAGCACCATTTTTGGATATTTTTCTTCAATTTGTTTTCATCTCAGGAATTGCCGGTTTAAATATAATACGTCATTTCCATAACACCCTGTATGTTTATGGTGTAAACAGTCTATCGTAATATCGTAAGGAAGAAAAGACCAATACAAACAACAGCATGGTAATTTTTTACACCGCAACAAACCCCCTTAAAAGTGCTGTATTAGACAGCCTATTAATTGTTGTTGCTTCAAGGCAGATTCAGTGTTAAATTGCAAGTCACTCTAAAACGCCCAATGAGAAATTGGGTTCGAAAACGGCTGACGCGCGGACGGACCCCTTGAAATATTTGGTGCGGTGCTCGGTCATTTAAATAAAATGCTCCCGAACAAACGTTCTGCCGGCCGTTGTGTGTAGATTACCACTACAAACAATTCATTTGCAACTAAAGCAAATTTCGGGCGAGTAAGCGCCATATTCATGTCATTTTGAAAAATTGCCGTCGAGTTATTTGCCCGTTTTTACTTCGTTATGCCGCTCAATGACCAATTTAACATTTATAACATGTGTACATTAGTTTTCTGTTCCTGCGGATTTATTTTTTTCTAAAAATTGCTATAAAATATAGTATTAATTACATTTTTTATTAGTAGGGGAGAGACGTCGAAGATGGCGCAATTAATAAAATGCTATATTACATATAGAATATATTTACCAGGAAAAAATTGTATTGCGCCAAGTTGTAACTTTACGTGCATACTAACGATATAATCAAAAAATCTAATGAAAAAAACAAAAAAAAAATGATTGCAATTATTTCATGTATTTGTCTTTGCGCCATCTTTGGCCAATTCGCGGGAAAGATGGCGCATAGAGTAGTCAAAGATGAAGCATGGTAAATTTGAAGGAATAGTAGTATGTTTTAATACTTATAAATTTAATTTTAACCATCTAAGAACGTAAAATACTTAGGATGAAAATAAAATTCAAAATTTGAACTAAAAAGTTTTTAAGAAACAAGTAAAAGATTAAACAAATTATTGAAAAATACATTTAGTTTCAACAAAAATCACAAATATAGTATTTTCGAGTTGTTTCACCACTGCAGTCTTTATGAGACCTGTTCAGGGGTTGTAAAGTATAATAATATTTCTTTGATCTTTTACAATAACAAATTATCGGCATCGGTACAAAGCATCATAAAATATGTCTATAATTTCAATTACTAAGTACAGCTTGTCGTTTCGTTCTGCGGCTACCAAAACTATTTAAAGAATGCAGACAAAATATTATCGATGTTGTCAAATTACTTACCAAAAATCTAATAAGTTTTATGAAATTTATTATTTACACCTCATATGAACACAGAACTTAACCTAATCATTAAAAAGTTAGAAAATATTATTAGTCAGACTGAAAACCTGAGAGGTATTTTGAGTTTTAATTAATATGTTCACACCTCATTAATTTTAATTACCGCACGAAATTAAAATGTTAATTGAATTATCTATTTACTTGGAAATCTGACAACATCTGAATACGCATTTACTCCAAACATTTAGTCGATTAATAGGATCACTTCCACCTCTATTTTGTTTCACAGCATTAAACAGAGACAAAAATATAATATGCGAATGATTTGGACACGCCTCCGCAGACATACGCCAGACACATGGCACTGCTATGCGCAGACGAGCTACAATTTTTGACCAGCGGCAGCGAGTGGTGAAGGTTACGTGTATTATATAATTAATAGCGCAAATAGTAAAAAAACTTCATTTCGTTTTTCTTTGTATTTCAATGGCATATATTCGTGGAAAAACTTTGCATGGCGAATCTCGAGAAATTATTGCCAATTTTTATAATACTTGTGATAAGGAAGCCAGAAATAATGCATTTAATTTGCCGTTAAAACGAAATTTGGACAGGGTCTCGATGTATACAGGGGCTGGTATCAACGTGATTAAAAAAATTCATAAGGAAGATGAAGCAAAGCAAATAATCCTAAAAAGTTGTTATCGTCTACCGACAAGAAAAGGTCTCGTTTATCAGTTACAGACAAATTAAAATTTGACTTTAGTGTAATAATTATCGAAACGTTATATCTAGAGTTTAAAACAGGTATGTAAATTTAATTAATATATATAATAAAATACTTTGTACTGCTTGCAAAAATAATAACAGTTACAATTATGATTATGAAATTAAATACCGAATTAAGAAGAAAACATGAATTTATTAAGGCCTATCGTCAAATATATTATACAGTGTGCCAAGGGGAAAAAATTTTTATGATTGATTTTACGACCAAAACCCATTCTTTATAAAAAATTCTGTTTGTTTAGACTTTTAGTTTATAAACAACATTGTTTCATAGATTTTAGTATTTTTATATTTAATTTTAAAATAATAGTAGCACGCTCATGGATTGTCCCTTGTGTTGGCTTCCTTCCCCCTTACGGATACCGCGTAGCCACAGATCCAAACGACAAGCTATAGACGTGCTTTCCAAATTTTAATCCTACGTCTACACAAACAATAGTTTCGCACGAACCTTTTTTCCCTTTTTCCTTTGTTAAGTGACCGCTCTCTAATGGCATTTAATCCCGTAATTAAATGTTGGTAAAACCAGGTATGATGTTGAGAACAAAAATATCAGTACCCTTTCTTTATTTGGAACCGACGGTCGATGGTTCTTAGTTCATAACTTTCCTAATTTCTATTTTTCGCCCGTAAATCGGGAAGTAGATATTTCGTTTACTACTTTTTCCTAATTCCAGCGTTCGGTACTCCGCGTATCTCAAACATTCGATTTCTTTCTCTTTTGCGTATCATAAGGTACCTCTGTGACATTCATGCTCTACAAATGTAAATATAGTTAGTCAGTTACTAGTGTTAGTTAAATTAACTTTTTTTGTGAAAAAAGGGTGAACTGTGATTAGGCTGTGTATTATGTACCATTATATCCCGTATACAGAAAATATAAGTTGTAGCAGTTCAAAGCAGTATTTTTTCCTTAACCGACCACGATCTATGGAAACACCCTCCATTCCGTTCAAATGGTAAGGACCTAGAGGACCCCCTATCAAGACCAATCACCACATGACACAAATCGATACCATATTACTCCAGATTTGCCGAGCTCTCCACAAATATTATAATTTTTAACATCATTCAAGCTTCCTTCACTTTCACTGTCGGTTTCGATAAATACTTGTTTTTTTATTTTTCTCTTAGCTTCTAAGTTAACTTTTTGAATTTTCTTCGGTTTCCTCGATTCTTTTTCTTCCAGCATTATTTTCAAAGGAGTAGCCGTCAATATTTTAGAATGTTGTTTGGCACGATTGCTCTTTTGGTGAACACTTTGGTATAGGAGCATCACTGGGTCATCCTTTTACATTTTCTTATTTAAAAGAGATAAAAAACAAACAAAAAATAACTTTATTTATTTAGGTGGATTTTGCAATTAAAAGAGCCTTTACGTGGGTCTTTATGATTTCTGAATTTTACAGCGGGACTCAATCAAATAAACAATGTGTAATAAATTAACCGGGCAGCCATTTTAGAGGCCATAGAGACGTTAAAATGCCTGAGATTGTTTCTGAAGAAGGTATGGGAAAAATAAAAAAGGCGTACATGTGGCGACTGATATAGAGTGTCTCAAAACACCGATAGATTTCGGGTTTGTTCGCCATGCCATTTACGACTTGAGAGTTTTTATGAACCTGTTATAAATTATATTGGGATGCCAATCTTAATTTAGAATGATAGAAGAGTTTTGGACTTACATTGTCTTTATTTGTTATAAATCACAACGTTTCAACTGGTAAGTATCTCCAGTCGTCTTCAGGTGAATACTAAATAAGAGAAGTAACTACAGCTCTATTTATACTAGCTATGTGCACTGATAACTGAGATGGGTGCAGTCATGCGTTCAGTTTTGCGCGATATTAGTAATTCTAAGCTTACATCTACTTAACAAAGGTTTCCAGACATTTCTTAAATCTAATGAAGGTTTACGCGACTTTAATTTAATAACCTCAGTTTATTTTCCTTATGAACATTTTCTATATAAAAATGTGCCTGTGACAAGTTAAGTACTAGATATATAATGCATGCAGTGAGACAATTTTTTTATTTAGAAAAATAAAATAGTTTCTGCTTAATTGCTAACACGTAAAAATAGGATTACGAAGACGGAAAACACGTTTGTCATTAGTGGGCCAACTAAACATGACGCTCGCAGCATACAGTGCTGTCAGATTGTAGTATTAGTGTAAAATTCGAAACTAGCTTCTCAAACTTTTAAGCAGATGAGTTATTGAGGTGCGTCATCTTTCCCGCTGCGCCATCTTCGACGTCTCTCCCGTAATATGTACCAAAATAATATTGTAAACATAATTTACAAAAATCTATATTTAATAAAATCAAGTAATTACTAAAATATATTGTTAATATTAAAACGAATATAGAGGGTGTTTCCTAACCTCTCTGAAAAAATGAAGGAGGTGACTCGTTACATTATTGTAACACGAAAATGTGGTATAAAAGTTTTTCGCATGTCGCTTCGTTTTCGAAATACAGGGTGTTTGTATTTTTCGATAATGCATATGATTTGAAATACATTAAATAATGAACTCATATGAACAAAACTCAAATAAATTGCTGCAACTGTCATGGAACGACGCAAAGCATACTCGTATAATTATTGGTGAAAAATCGCTTTTATTATATTTATACAGGGTGTTATGGACAAGACGTATTATATTTAAACCGGCAATTCCTGAGATGAAATCAAATTGAAGGAAAATATCCGTAAATGGCGCTTTAATTTAATATGCCCTGTACATGACCTGATGTCAAACCAAAATTAAGCACACGGTGGCACTATCAGAAGAAATAAACAAACTACAGATGTTCAAGAATGTCAGTGAATTTTGACCGGTGTTGTCATATATTCAAGTCTTTAGAGTCTTAATGATCTCTTGATTGAAACGGCTTAATGACCTTTTGATTGAAACGAAGTTCTTTATAAAAAAAGGAATTTCATTTTTCCCCATGCTCTCTTACCTTTAACAAAATTTATAATTCTCGTAGATTTCTACGCAGTTTTGTCACATCACACAGAAAACACATATCAAAAGTCAATGTTCAGTCAACCTTTTGATTGATTCGGCTTCATTTAGGAAAAAAAATGGGGTTCTCTTTAAAATACACGCTCTCCGTGTAATTTAAAAACTAGTTCCATAATTTGTATAAAAAAAGTATTTATACACTAAGTAATGTGTTTTAGTACACCGGCGCACGTAACCTTACAATGACCCGCATGCAATTCACACACGGACATCATTTTTAACACAACGAACAAACCCGTAAAAATTTGTGGACACTTTTGTTTTCGACACACATATTAAATTTATGGCATTTGAAAACCACTTGAATAATAAACAAATAAACGTTTCAGCATGCTTTGTTTGTTTACGGTGTTCGTTTAATTTGACATTCCGTCATGCCGGGTGAATCAATCGACCTGTCAATTTCGGATCGTTGTCGCCAAACTACCAAATACTAATAACTAGAAATCCAGCTTGTCGATAAAGAGTTTTTGCTATTTTATAAGTTTAAATTCATACGCCCAGTAATTTCATTTTCTAATATTACTTTTCCGTAATTCTTTCTGTGTTGCAGTGCAAAATTCATATTTTTAAATTTAGTTTTACATTTTAAGTTTTGCCGCGCAAATTTCGAAGTCTGCAACATGGCAACCTCGCTCGAACAGCTGTTGTTCATACTGGAAAGTGCAAAGAACTTCAATCTTCAATCGAAAAATGGCCGACAAACAAAGATCTTGTACATGGATAGATTCCCCAAACCAGAAGATGCCGGGTAAAGAACATTTAAGTATTATCTGTGGTTCAACAATTAAGAGATTACGATACTTTCTGGAATTGTTGAGTGAGAAACCCAAACACGTGAGCCGCAGGCCCACAGAGGAAAATGTTTTTACAACACAAGACCTGAAATACTAGCAAGGAGGACTTATATTACATAGCGTACTCTTAACGGTGAGCTGTACTACAAAAGTTGAAAAGTTGGAACCCTTTACAAGAAGGTTACTGGCTTTATCAGAGATGCAATATTTATCAGTGAGACCAATAGCCAGATAAGGTTTTTCTTGAACACATCGGCAGGGATTATTCAATCACCTAATAGGATACAATATTTGCACATTGCTTATTGGCCCCCAAGGTCATCGAATCTTATACAGTTTGATTTTTTCTACTGGATACCATGAAAGAAATAGTTTATAAAGGGCCAATTTGTGTCCTACCTCCTATTTGTGTGTTTGTTATAAAGTGTAATGCATTAGTGTCTAGCCATTTTGTGTGACAAGTGCCTATCTTCAAAAAACTAATTTGAAACGTGTGTGTTTCTTTAAGTGATTTATGGTAATTTGTTCGGGTTTGTTCATTATGTGTTCTGTGTCTCTGACGATATACAGGGTAATGTTATGAAATTGGAAGAAAAAAGCCGAAGGGTTTAAACTTTAACCACTAAAACTAAAAAAAACTGAAGATATCTGTATCGATTTACTTTCTATTTAGATACTAAGGCAAGCTAAATAATTATTTTTATAATAAACTAAAGTTTTACATTTTTACACAGTTTGGCAACATTGCGCAGAACATGTGTTTGTGAAATAGGGTAATATGATACAGTGCCGCGGAGTGACCTGTGGGTTTATGGGTGTGTTACCCCACTTTTAAAACGTTCGATTTGAAAAAAAATATATGTAGCGCTTCTCTAGGACACCCCAGGAGTCACCCATTTAAATATAATACGTCAATTCCATAACACCCTGTATATATTTTGTGTTTCGTGTTTAGGGAGGGAATTGCATCAATTTTTACTATTCACACAAGATCGAATTATCTATCACAGCGTTATAGACGAAATTCAAACATCTGTTTATTATGCGAATTTGTGGTAAAACTAGTTTGATGGAAAACAGGCCTCCATACATGGACCCCCCCCCATACAGCATTCCTATGACGTAAGGCGGGTCAGCCACGGGGGCTATGCATTCCGGCCGCATTCCTTGACTGAGGGTGTTGGCGAAACCCGCGTTACATGTATATTATGCGGCCTCGGGAGAGCCGAGACAATAACCCCGGCTTCAAGGAGGAATGCCTTGCAGTTTGTTGCATTGTTACCTAAGCTAAGTCGAGATAGTGACGTTGTTTTTGTTGCATTATATTATAATGGGGTGCTAAATATTCGGAGCTACTACAGGACAATGACATTGTTTGTTTTGCACCATATGGTCGCACTAAACGACCTTAGCCCTCAGAACAAATTGTTCATTTTTAAGAATTGCACACACAGAAAAACTGCATTATAATTTCTTGAAGAGGCCGACATGGTAATCCCATGTTCCAAGTTTGAATACATTTTGGTGGGCCAATCCTAAGCTATTCAATTAAACGTGATGGCAAAAGCACGATGCTCTCATAGTTCAGATAATACCAGCAAATAATGTCTATGACGTTATTACCAAAAATTGACATAAAGGTGAATGTAACGAATAAGGAAAATATTACACACAGGCACTAATTTTCGTTTTCTCAATGCCAAAATTTTCTGGTGTTTGCTGTATTACCTGAAGTATGAGAGTTTCGTGGTTTTGTGTTTAACTAATAGCTTAGGATTGGTTCACCGAAATGAATTCAAACTCGGCTTATGCATAGGTTTACCATGTCGGCCTTTTCTTCTTCTTCTTCTTCTGGTGCATATCCACTAATGGATGTTCGCGATAACATTTCCTGTCTCTTGCGGTCTGTATCAGCGACTGAACATCGTATATTCCTGTCCATTGCCTGATGTTTCTCAGCCAAGACATCTTCTTCCTTCCGATCCCTCTATTGCCTTCAATCTTGCCCTCGATCATCAGCTGCAAGAATCGGTATTTTTCACTTCTCATGATATGTCCCAGGTATGCTGTTTTCCTCCTCTTAGTTGTCTCAAACAGTTCGCGTTCCCTGTTGACTTGTCTAAGAACTACCTCATTTGTCACTCTCGCCGTCCAGGATATCTTAAGTGTTCTGCGATATAGCCACATCTCGAAAGCTTCCGATTTGTTAATTGTAACCAACCATCCATACCATAAAGAAGTACCGACCAAACGTAGCAATTGACGAACCTCAGTCTCAAGTCAAGGTGAAATTCGGAGCAGGTAAGCACCCTTCCAAACTTTAAAAATGCCAGTCGAGCCTGTTCAATGCGAAATTTTACTTCGTTGTCCAGCAACGAATACTTATAAACAGGAAGAAGACAAACAGCCGTGTTCACAAATCGAAGCAAGTAAGAACAAACGAACAAACCAGGCATCCATTACGTCTCTCAGCTGACAAACGCACGTGCTTTTCAAATGTCACTTTTGTCCAAATTTTTATTACTGTCAATATTTTAAAGTGACATTTAACCAACAAAAAACATTCAAAACCCTTTTATTTGATTTACAAAGTGGTGGAAATCAATATTAGGATTCTGACATGTGTTAAGCTGCAAATATCACTTTAAAATAATCCTTACACGCTCTTATATCATTTTTTGAACTAGTAACGTAACTACAAATGAAAAATTAAACTTCAGAAATAAGCTTGTAAGTAGTTTTATTAAACAATAGGAAGTACATCATAATTGACATAAAATATTTTACCATCTTCAACTGGGCTCTAGGTACTAGCAAATATTTCAAGCTTCAAGTCCAAGCATATTCTTCGGCCCCATATGATTTTAAAGATGCTGCGTCTTCGCCCCCATTTTAAATCACATCAGATGTTGCTTGATTTTCATTCCCGCCAGACGAAGGAAGTTAGCTTGTTCAACAATTCGTGCTGTTCGCATTCTATGCCTGTCTCTGTCTGCAGCAACCTTCCCTAATTCAGTAAAGTGAGACAAATATGACCAGGATCAAGTCGTCTTTTTTTTTTTTTTTTTTTTTTTTTTTATGATCAAACACAAGCACTATAGGAAAAATCCTTTAGGGCACTCTGGGAGTGGTGCGTGTGCGCAAAAAGCGATTCACGTTGGTTTTGAATCGTTGGAGGTTATATTCGTTGGGAAAAACGACCTCGGGAAGGTCGTTCCACAAGGATGAAGTCCTCCAGATGAAAGAGTTCTTAAATAGTGAAGTTCGAGGAGTACTAAGCTTAACCACATATGGATGGGCGGCAGTGGTTCGTCGTGTATTTCTGCTCTTCGTCGCTCTGGGCGGAATTAAGAGGGCAAGGTCAGCCGAGCACCTTCCATTAAAATATCTGTAAAAGAGAGTCTGCATAAACAATCACTCCAGTCTTCGAACAGCCAGGTGCCAAGATACTTGAAGTTGTCCACTCTTTCTATGGGCATTGCGTTAAAAGTGATGCTGGAGTTTTCAAATGTATTCAGGTTTCTGGAGATAATAATGAATTTTGTCTTCTTGGTGTTGATATTTAAACCCATTGATTTACTCTGTTCTCCAACCATATTGACCAGTTGTTGTAGGTCGTGTATATTATCAGCAATTAAGACGGCATCATCAGCATAGCGAATATTGTTTATCCATGATGATCCATTGACTTTTATTCCGATTTCCACGTCTTCCAAAGATTCTAGAAAATTGCTTCTGAGTATAAATGAAATAAGAGTGGAGACAGCAGACAACCCTGCCGCACACCCCTTCTAATCAGTATGGTGTTGGACATGTTATTGTCTAATTTTATTTGTGCCGTTTGGTGCCAATATAAGTTCTCGACAAGAAGTTATAATGGATTTTTTCTATAAAATGTACAGATGAGCCAATATTCAGCCACACAGGGGATTTCTCAACGATGGATTACCCGGTATACCAATCATACTCAATCGATAAACATTATGTAAACTATTGTGAATTTAAAAATTTTGGCCAATTCGAGCTGTGCTACATCCAATTTTTTTTTTTATGATATATATTTTTTTATAAAAGTCATTATTATATTTACCTAGTTCGATATGTGGCCATGTAACAAACTAAGGAGCTGAATTAGGAGGAGTAAGATTGTTTTGTATATTGCGGGTCATTTCCGCAACGATAACTAAATTGTGAATGTATTTAACAAAAAAGACAGTTATTTTTTCTTTAACAAAAAATATCCTTTTTCTGATTATATTATTATATTTTTCAGTAATCATCAGTGGCGGCTCGTGACCTATGATAGAGGGGGTTCACAAGTATGGTGAAATAATTTTTAAAATTTTATTTTTGTGTAACGACCAAACAATTACTTTCTAGGCGTTTTAAATGTAGAAAGAAAAGAAGTAATAAGAAATTGCGTTAGGTAAAACATATTTTTATTTATTTTTTAATTGTACACAAGGAAATACAACTTTTGGAAAGGTTTTCCTGGTGTGTATAGCTGTCGGATCTTAACGTCGTCGCATGCAACCCTCGTAACAATATTTATACAGTCCACTACTAATACTACTAAAGCCATCTACGAGCTATCAAGAAACCCGAATGATGTCCAATACTACTATCGCCATCTACGAGTTATCAAGAAAACCGAATTATGTCTAATACCACTACGCCATCTACGGCTACGTCACTAGGCGCAACCAAGACGAGAACAATAGTTAACTGTTTTATGACGAGAACGAATCGAGCCACGAGACTAACAAGTTTTCATTCTTCAGATTTTCAGTATTTTTTAGTTTAAATCCTTAAATAAAATGGTTTAAAATCATATCGAGTATCATTTATCGAAATACGCAACATTTATCGATCCTACACAATAGTGCTTAAACGTAAAGTCCATTCTTCGGTTCTTAATTGTAGAAAATTGATCAATAACAGCCTCATTAAGTTTGGAATACCCTATATACATTTTTTTCATATATTTCATTTTTAAACTTTCTAATAAAGTCCCTAGATTTACCCTTTGTGTTGTGCGTTAAATTAATTTCGGGTTTAGGTGTTTCCTCATTCTTCACTTCAATTTTTTGCTCTAAATACAAAGAGCTAAAGTTATTTCTTAAATCGTCCACCGTCAACTATTCATTTTACCTTAATAAATATATAATATTAAAATATTAAAACATGCACGCTCGAATTGCTAACTAGATGCATGAACAGACAACAGCGCGTGCACACAAAAACTGTGCGCCTTTTCCATGTTAAATCGCCATAGCCCCACTATCCCCCGCTGCCACCCGCCACCTGTTGCTACAGAGAAACTGCACTACTTAATCGAACGTGCGAGCTAGTCTCATCATAATCGTCAATTACCTCGACGGAGGCACAGTTGCCGGATCTATACAGTTTGGTTTGACGAGATGATAAAATATTAGGGAGGCTCGGACTTTTTTAGTTTGACGGTACGATAAAATATTAGGGAGGGTCGGACTTTATACGATAGATAATATTCTGTTTTGAGGGAGCACGTGCGCATGTGCTCCTGTGGAAGAACCGCCACTGATATTGAGTAGGGGTCTGCTGCTGAAATTACTTTTTTTCTAAGGACAAACTTTACTTTGCGTTTATTAATTTAAGAAGAATAGTTGAATAATTTTATTTATTATGATATAATAAATGCAGATTTTGACTTGACAATTTGTCTATGAAAATGGATATAAGATCTTAATTAGTTAAGTTATACTTTATTAAATATGAATTATTTCATTGGGGACATGCGGAAAGGACATTTGTAGCGTATAAATAATTCTAGGAGTGTTTCCTTGGTAAATATGGGCAATATAAGATTTTTTAATAGTAATATGTAACCTTATTTATATCTTTCATTCAAATCCAATGGTACTCGAATAATCCGAATGCGGATAAAAAGCTACGGACATGTTTTGGCCAAAATTCTTGTAACTAACAGGGTGCAATGCAACAGGATACTTAAATAGGTGATTTTAAATGTTAACAAAAAATTGAAAACAATTTTCGAGTTTTCCTCTCATAGTTGAATTATTTTTCTTATTTTTAATCAATTTTGCAAAAGGAAGCAAAAGAAAATGAATTTTCGACTTTTTGTTGTATTATAATACAATAAACACAATGAATTGGATTTTTTTAATTGCTCGATAAACATAGTTAAAAAGCTGATGCCTCACTAAACTGCTTTTCAATTATATCATACGGTTTGCATATTTTTTTTTGTTTATTGTAAGACTAAATAAGTTTTCAAATTTGTAATGTAATGTAAATTTATCTTATCTTAAGTTCAATTAAGATTATGTGCCTATATCTTTTGCCCTGCCTTGTAGTTGGGAAATGTTCCTGTAAGGCAGGTAAAGTAAATAAATAAATAAAGTAAATAAATAAATAAATTATCGCTTGCTATCTTTATTTTAACACGTAAAATTATTCTCTGATACATTATTCGAACACCCTGTATTTAAATAGGTAACTCTTTTGGATGACCTAGCCTCGCGAAAGCCTACATACTTTATTTTTACCGCCATATGAACTTACACAACACGATACGACGACGCCATAGACCTATGTGTTCACTCAAAAACTGTAATATTCATATGTTAATTATGCCAATCTATTGCGATGCTGCAAACCATGGCGCACATCTCTTCCCCTTTGGTACTACGGATGTAAGAGAGCACTACGTATTCTAAGAGCTACTATCCTCCCCTATCATCTTAAATATAAAAAGTAAAAAAAAAAAATTAAACTTTGCCGTTAAACTTCGTAAATAAAGTTATAAAGTTTAAAAAATCTAAACTTTATCAATAGCAAATTTCCGTCAATAACAAGGAAAGCAGTAAAGTTTGGCAATCCATTTCCCTCAAACACAAAAGTAAGATCGTAATATTTTCTCTACCCGAAGTCTAAAATACGGAGACCATTTAGTTGTAACAGTAAAATATAGTGGAATAGATTTATTGAAAAATCCCTCGGCGAACTAATAATGGTGACATATGACGTGCTTCAATTCCAAGCAAGGTAAGCCACTGTCGGAAGTATAAAAATCTATTGATGTTAGCTTGGAAATTTGTGGGAGAGGACAAACTGCACCAAGTTGATTCAGACAGATATAGGTAAAGAGTTTGATAACAGTGATATTACACTAGTCCAGGGGTTTCCAAGAGAGACGTAGCCAGGCGGGAAAGGCGAAGGCCTTTTGGGGCGCCAACACTTTTAAATACACATTTTGGGACATATATTATAATATGTAATACTTTTTTTAATTAACAAAGTGTTCATATTTGGCTAAAGTGACCATTATTAAGAAAATAACACCTGATTAATTTGGACATGCAATTTTAAATATTCGATAATTAATTGGGGTAGTGTGTTAAAATTGCCTCTTTTTTTAGATGCACGCAACAGATTTTCATAATTTTGTGACCAGCTTGTAGATCAATTTATTGTGTTTTTCCTTAATTATTTTATAAAGTAATATTTTTAGTCTTTATTATACAGGAGTAAATCAAACTGTTGTTTATTGTTGTAATTTCAAAACACCCTGTAGGAAAATTGAAGTGGATAATTTTATTTACATACTATTTCTTGTCATCTTTGATGTATTCTAAACATTTCTTTCCTTGATTAATCCCATTATCGCATTTCTGCTGCGAGCTGCAAAATTTGAAGTGATACGATGCTATTGTTAGAAAATGTATGTCATGGGTATTTCTACCGAAGCACGCACCAATCTTGTATTTATTTAGCTCTAATCGCCACCGTTACATTGAGGAAATCCTCCAAGAAGTTGTTGTTCCATTTGCTCTTTTCATTGGGAACCAATTTACATTAGTGCATGATAATGCTAGACCTCAAATTGCACATGTAGCAAGCGAATATCTGGATGAAGTTGGACTTTTAAAATTGGAATGGCCCGAACGTAGCCCGGATCTCAACCCAATCGAAAATCTTTGGTATCAACTTAAAAGGGCCGTTCGTCGTCGTCCTGTACAGCCATAAACCTTGCAAGACTTACGGCTGGCGCTGACCGAAGAATATCAGGCAATCCCTCAGAAAAGGATAAGTAACCTTATTCGTTCGATATCACGAAGACTGCAAGCTGTCATTACTGCGAGATTAGGAAATACACGATATTAAAATTGTTTTTGTTAATTAACTTCATGATATACCTAGTGTTTATTTTTCTTAATGAAAATAGGCTTCAAATCAGAGTTAATGGAATGAATCAAAAATCTAAATGTTTAGAATACATCAAAGATTACTAGAAACAGTATACAGGGTGCCTCAAGTAAAGTGGCCTATTAGAAGTATCTCGAGAACTAAATGAGATTTTATTTTGAAAATTTGGCTGTGGCTATAAGAGATGGTTTTCTACGTTTCTAAAATATTTTGGATGATGCGGTGTTGCCGGATCATATCGAAAGTGGTAGCAACTTCGGAATTTTAAATGAATTACCATATATATTATATTTTTTTGGAATCTAGGTAAAAATCTAGAACAGTTTTCTGTATAATATCATATAACTACCTTTAAGACTTTTTGAATTATAAATAATTTTGTGATTTTTTAACGCCGTATCGTTACCTGAAAAGAAAATCGTATCTTTTTAGCGGTTATAGCTAGAAAGCTGAAAATTTTACGATAGTTTCACAAGACCATCGCAATTTTATAATTTTGAACAGTATTGAATTCGTTTTATATAGGGCGTCTCCATAACAATATTTCTGAGGCAGATGAATTATTGCAAAAATCTTATTTTTTTTAAATGGGACACCCTGTATTTGCCTATACCTATCTTCACTATTTTCGGACTTATAGCGAAATTTAAAAATTATCTTATAAAAATATATTTTTTGATAGTGTGGTTGGCTGTGGAATGGATTCATAGAAACAAAATAATGAAAAATCCATTTGACGTTATGTCTGAGTTATTGTAATAAAAATGGCTAATTCACATTATTCGAGCTTAGATATTTTAAGTTTATTTTATATTCATGGGGAGTGTGGTAGAGTTTTATCTAGAACTTGCAGAAAATTTAATGAACTGAATCCTGATGCAGCTCCTATGACTCCCTAAAAGTTGATTGGCCGAGGCGGTCCATGGAAATGGCCCCAAGGTCTCCGGATCTTACCCCCTAGAATTATATCTTATAGATAGGATTAAAGAAATAGTATACAAGACACCAGTCACAACAAGGGAAGATTTAGAAAATCGAGTACGAACAGCTTTGGGGTCTCTAGAAGAGAAAGAAATGAAAGAGGTGACAAATGAACATGTTATAACCACAATTTATGAATGTTTAAGAGCGAACGGAATTTAGTTATTAGTTATTTTATTGATGTAATTTTCATTTTGTTTATTTATTTATTAATAAATTCCTTATTGGTTAACTATTTTTTTTTACAACAACACAGACATAACGTTACATGGATTTTTCATTATTTTGTTTCTATGAATCCACAGCCAACTACCAAAAAATATATTTTTATATGATAATTTATAAATTTCGCTATAAGTCCGAAAATAGTGAAGATAGGTATAGGAACACATAATATCATTAGATAGAAAATTTGATCCTCTATTAGCAAAACATATCAAATACAGGGTGTCCCATTTAAAAAAAATATGATTTTTGCAATAATTCATCTGCCTCAGAAATATTGTTATGGAGACGCCCTGTATAAAACGAATTCAATACTGTTTAAAATTATAAAATTGCGATGGTCTTGAGAAACTATTGTTACAGCTTTCTAGCTGTAACCGATAAAAAGATACGATTTTCTTTTCAGGTAACGATACGGCGTTAAAAAATCACAAAATTATTTATAATTCAAAAAGTCTTAAAGATAGGTATATGATATTATACTGAAAACTGTTCTAGATTTTTACCTAGATTCCAAAAAAAATATAATATATAGGGTAATTCATTTAAAATTCCTAAGTTTCTACCACTTTCGGTATGATCCGGCAACACCGCATCATCCAAAATATTTTAGAAACGTAGAAAACCATCTCTTATAGCCACAGCCAAATTTTCAAAATAAAATCTCATTTAGTTCTCGAGATACTTCTAATAGGCCACTTTACTTGGGGCACCCTGTATAAATAAAATTATCCACCTCAATTTTCCTAGGGAGGTTGAAATTACGACAAAAAACAATGATTGATTTACTTCTGTATAATATAGCCTAATCGAAAAATGTTACTTTCTAAAATAATTAAGGAAAAACACAATAAACGCATCGACAAACTGATAATAAAATCATGAAAATCGCATAAAAAACAACAAAGTTATCAAATATCAAACTTGCCCAAAATATCAGGGTGGCGGAATTTTGTGCCAGCTAGAGTAGGATGAGATGTACTTTTGATGATAAAATTGTAATATACATATGTGTTGTTTGATTTGTACCTCACTGTACACTTTGCACATATTAATTTTTAACTGTCAAAAATATTACCACATTAAGTTTGAACATTCCCGAATTGGCCTTTGTTTAATATCAGTCAGTTCAACCGTGTAATTCGTGCAGCAGACACTGCATCGTCGAGAATAAGTTGATGGAACTCCGTGATTTATGTACCAGTTGTAAATCATAACCTACAAACGCCTGCAACTTAAATAATGTTAATTGTAACATAGCTCTGTGGTTTATGGAGTATCGCTTTAAGTTTGAATCGTTTCGGTTTACATATTAACCAGTGGCAGATCTTTAATAGAGTAAAGGCTGAAGTAGTATTCAAGATTTCCTTTGATATAGGCACAGTGTGTTACAAGAATGGTTTATTATACAGGGTGGCCCATCGAAAACAGTCCAGCAAGGTTTACGGCTGTGTACGTAAAAATTTAAAAAAAAACTCGGACCCGTAAACTTGTGTTTTCAGGGGGACACATTTCGCTATTAATTTTATCCCTGCAACCTCAACCCCCCATAGCGGGGGCGGCTACTGCCCTTGGGTTTTCAAATGGGAATGGGTATGTTGTGATACATCTTTTTAAAGGGCATTAAAGTCTCTTTAAAATAGCGCTTTGTTTTGTAAATTTGGGCTACGCGCCGCCGAGAAATTGCGTTTTAAAAAATGTAATTTTATTGAGTAATACTTGCATGCTATCTTATTAAATGTTGAAAATGTCCGCCATTCTCCTCCTTATAATAGTACAACAACTGTTCAAAGTGTTTTCGGACATTGTGAAGAACATCTGGTGTAATTTGTTGACATTCATTAGTAATGCGGTTCCGTAAATCTTCTAAGGATTCGAGTTGGGTGGCATAAATTATGGATTTTAGATGTCCGCACAAAAAAAAACAAGGGGAGATAAATCGAGCGATCTCGCGGGCCATTCAATAGCACCCCTCCTCCCAATCCATCTACCAGGAAACGTTTCATCCAGAAACGGGTAATGCATAATGGGGAGGGGGGAGCCCCGTCTTGTTGAACTATTGGATTTTCTTCCTGGTAACGTTGGTCGTTTCCCATAATATCCATCAGCGCTGGGTTGACAGCATTCTCCAATAAGTCTAAATAAGTATCTCCATTTAAATTTCCCGGTAAGAAAAATGGTCCAATTATGTGATCACCGAAAATACCAGCCCAAACGTTTAATTTCAGCGAATTTTGAGTATGAACCTCGTGGTAAATCCTTGGATTCGTGTCGGACCAGTAACGACAGTTATGTCGATTGACAGTGATATTAAGAAAAAAAGAAAATTCGTCTGAGAATCAAACGTTAAAAAGGTAGTTCGGATAATTTAATACTTGTTCTGACATTACTTCACAAAAGTGTAAACGGCGGTCATTATCATCTTCATTCAATTCTTGGAGAAGTTGAATTTTGTATGGGTGCCATTTATAATGTTTCAGAATTCTCTGTACAGTGGTCCGCAAAATTCCCGTTACATTTTTCTGGTACTTAATGTTGAATTCATACTAACTTGACCCAGAACAGCTACTTCTACTGCTTCATTTCTTACCGGATTTTCAATGATCCTTTTTTTATTTGCCACTGAACCAGTTTGCCGAAACTTTGCCACTAATTCTAGGATATAACCATGATGTACGTGTCTATCTGGATGTCTATCATTAAACAAAGTTGCCGTTACTCTTGCATATTGATTGTTTATAAAATACAATTCAATAATTTCCACTCTCTCCTTAATAGAATAAACCATTTTTTATTTCACGATAAAATCAAAAGAAAATAATAGCGCAGAAATAACGTATGTAGATCTGGATCAACCACTTTACTGAAGATAAAGTTGAATTGACTGATACTTATTACTTAAAAAAAAAATTTGTTTACGCACAAACCTGTGTACTTGATAAGAGGTGCAGTGAAATGTTTCAAATTCCGTTACTCGGCGGCGCGTAGCTCAAATGTACAAAACGAAGCGCCTTTTTAAAGAGAATTTAATGCCCTTTAAAAAGATGTATCACAGCATACCCATTCCCATTTGAAAAAACAAGGGCAGTAGCCGCCCCCGCTAGGGGGGTTAAGGTTACAGGGATGAAATTAATAGTGAAACGTGTCCCCCTGAAAACACAAGTTTACGGGTCCGAGGATTTTTTTAATTTTCACGTACACAGCCGTAAACCTTGCTGGACTGTTTTCGATGGGCCACCCTGTATTAAAATGCATGACTCTTTGAGTATCCTAGAAAGATACTACATACTTTTATTTTAATCGACTGTCTATAAACTTGGGTAATCACCACTAGAATCATGTGCGGCGCATATCGCAAAGTAACTTATGCTCTGCAGTTTCTGAATATTTTTTTCTCCCCGCTTTTCATAAGGAAACGTTCAAATAAAACTGGACAAACAATATCAGGATCTGCGGGTTTAAATATATTAACCGTAAATTATCGTGGGGCTATTGTTCACGTTTTCAAAAATATGTGACTACCGAAATAGTTTGCCGATTTATTAGTCTGCGTTGTGGCGCGCCCACCTTCACACTTAAATCTAACCACACACGTGAAGGAGGTAGTAGAGTTAGAGCATTCGCATTTGATATAAAAGAGCGGCTGAAATCGCATTGCACTACTGGAAATGACTAATAAACACATAATGGTGACTCCTTTGCATTGCAATCTGGATCTGAATCGGCCAGAATCTGATTTATACTAATAGTATTTGGGTCAAAATTTTTTTAAAGGCAACTTTCAGTCGTTAGCATATAACTTACTAAAATAAACTATTTGCCTGTAGACACGATTATAACTTGCGAAATACATGTTACTTCCTGCATTAGAAAGCAATTTTAAAAGTTCTTTTTTAGATTATTGCTGCAGTATTCAAATTTAAATTTAAAAATGTATCGCCGGTCACGTGTCCCCAGTCAATAATTTCTTACTTTACCCTTTTCTATTTCACGTCATTTTACTAAAGTTACTTTTATATATAAATAATTTACACTATTACTACAATTTATATTGAAAAAATAATGTTCAAAGATCAACAGTTTAGTTTCTCTAAAGCAATTATTATCCAGAAGTACCGTCCCCGTAGCTGCATGTATCGCCGGTCATTGCATAAATTGCTTATAAATAACGCCACTAAAGGTCGGCCTAATAGTTTTACAAATATGACGGTATGTGTTTGAATTTGTGTAAAGAGTGCTCCTGTTTAGGTAAGTTCCTTATTATGTTTATTTAGATATAAACTAGAAAATTGCCTACTTTTTACCAGGCGTATGTTTTTATATTGTATCGCCGGTCACAGGGTTAACTCGGACCTAGTAGTCTTAATTAAGGGAAAAATACTACACGAAGTAATTCTCTTGAGTACAGATACTCATTTCAGTCTAACAAAGTTTAAGAAACAGCTTGTATTAGCTGTTATCCACGAATTTGTGTATTTTTGTATCGCCGGTCACAGTAACACCGGTCACGCATGGAAATATTACCGGAAATAAATTGATGTGACGGTTTGTTATCCGAAGCTATATACAATATATATTTTTTAACCATTTATAAACCATTACGGAAAACTATATTTTGATGTGCAAGCTTCTAGTATTTTAACATGCTATAAGGAACATTCCAAAACTTTAAGCCAATATAAGACAGGACTGTTATAAATAATAGGAAAATGGTTATAGTGACTGATTAAAATAACACAGTTCCAAATATTGGCATTATATGATTCAGAAGAGAAAATTAGTCATGTGACGGCCGTTAAATTATTAAAAAATCGATGCTATAGACCAAGATCTTTGTAACGATGATCTTTTGTCCCATTTAGACCTTTTTCCTGTCTGTCCGTTTGTATGCACTCCGGTAATATTACCTTATACATTATTTAAACAAATATTGTATGAATAATCGTGGTAGGCATTACTGTCTGTGATACAGATACAAATAACTAACTGTCATATACAGGGTGTACAACTTATAATGGAAACAAGCTTATATTTTCTGTATTTTTGAATTGATTGTGTTGAATTTTCGTGTGGTTACTCATGAACCTACAACCGCACCACTTTTCTGTTGCTTACAATTTTACTCATTGGCGTACGGATTTATATGGGTTTTGAAAATAATAATTATAAAACTAAAGTACCTTTAGCGATTATTTTATTTTAAAACTAACATCATAAGTCGATTTGGCATTTCTTAAAAAGACCATTCATTCAAGAATCATTTTAAAATATTTACATCTAAAAAACGCGCGAAAGGAACAAATTAATTACCAAAAATGTTGACTGTTTAACTACTTTATTTAAAAAAATTCTATATGTTTAAAGCAGTGGCGTACTGTATTTTATACTATAAAATAAAAGTACAAAAACTAAAAACAAAATTTGAAATATCGAAAAACCTTGTTTATAAGACGGACCTAATTTAGTTCATGGTTACGTCACTGATTTAGGTATGTACAGGGTGTCCCATTTTCGACACTTTTATAGGGTATCTCCGTTATTGTTAGTGCTATCAAAAAAGTAATGTAGGTGTCATGTGCTCTTGTGGGTCAAACTTGAAATGTTAAAATCAACATTTGAAAATTTTCGCTCGCTTAAGAGATACGGGGGAAAATCAAAAAATTTACAATATCAAAATTCTCCTGTATTTTCTTAGTTAAAAGAGATACAGAAAAATGTTATATACAGAAGTGTCTTTATATTGATTGCTGAATAATATTCCGTTTTCAGAATAAGTATACGGGGTCAGGTAAACAAGTTATCGAACCTAACCTCATTTTTTTAAATGGAACATGCTGTATCTTTTAATCTAAAAAGATACTACATAAAATTCTCCTTTCGCATATATCACACACCTTGGGTCCATGGATGATATTGGTTTCCTAGGCGATTTATTAAACTTTATTACTTTAAACCACAGTAGACCATGAAACAAGAGATAATATCCGAGAAATAACTCTGTTGACTATTAATTAACATTTAACGTCAATTTAATTTTTACATATTCATTTGCGAAAATGACCTATCAACATTTTGAAAAATTTGATATGATATCATACTCATTCTGAAAACGGCAGATTATCCAACAATCAATATAAAGAAACTTCTGTATAAAACATTTTTCTGTATCTCTTTTAACTAAGAAAATATAGGGAAATTTTAAAATTGTCAATTTTGCTATAAAAGTGTTGAAAATGGGACACCCTGTACATTGAAGACAATCCCAACAAAGGTAGCTAAGCTAAGCGTGGATTAAAATTTAAAAATAATAATTACAATTTGGATGTAAATAGAAAAATCAATAGAAAAAGAATTACCATTGTGTAACTGTATAAAAGGCGTAAGGCTTATTTGTAATTATTGAGCTAACTCTATAGATCGAACATCGTTGCCATTACCCAATCAATACGTACTTTATACTCCACACTATTCATTACTATTAAACATTTAGTAGGAAATATTGCTTTCTTCTCTCTGTACCTTTCTGTTCGAACAGCCAATTCTATCTAATGGAATAGAAACCAACGCCGCCTTCGACAGACTAAATCTTATAAACCCCTTTTGGAGTTATTTTTGATGCTGAGGGACCCTGGGGCGGAAATTGAAAGATTTAAAGATAAAATTATTTTTTGTAACTGGTACCTATGACTTGTATTATTTATGTACTTTTATCTACAAACACTATCGGGTTTTATTCTTTAAATTACAAAAATAAAATTTGGTGGGTTTATATGTAATATTATTTTTCTATTTGGGTTTCATAATGGTTACATTATGAAATGCAAAAAAATTTAATAACTTGCCACTTTCTGAAACTGAAATTTTATTTTTTTCATGTTGGCACAAGTAGGGTTAGAATTTTAGGCCTACTTCGATTTCGTTGAAATTAGTTTTCTAGGCATTATGGATTTGACAGAAATGTTTTATAGAAAATTTTAAAGTACTAACCTTTAACCTTGCAAATAGATTATTTTTACTAGATATTTATCCGAAATACCTATAAAACAACATAACCTAAAAATAATAAAAATATCTTCCAGTTTATGCTCTATTTTTAAAGTTTTATTCAATAAAGTACTATTTTTATTTTTAATTCAATATAGTATTATACATATTACTTTATATATACAGATTTATAGTTACTGTAGACATTTCCTGGGCATTAATTGTTATTCCTGTCAGATTCTGTGTCGACACAATATTTTGTTCAATAGTATTATTTAGTATTTTGTTCAATATTTTGAACCTTGTTCTGTTCGCACCATAACTCAATATGTATATTCTTTTTAAAAGTTTTTCTAGATTATTTTCTCGTATTTCTGACGGAGTACAACTTTCTTCCTGACTCATTTCTATTAACTTTAATAATATATTTATTTTTAATTATGACGGATGGGAAGAAGCTTTGTTGTGTTCAATTGTTTCTATTTGCTGCGGAAGCAGCTTGTAATGAAATTTCCCGTGGCGTTCCCTCAATCTGAACATAATATATAAATCGGCGGCAATTAGTGAAATCCGTCATTCCCCGAAATGCCTAGTCATTTCACGTATTGCCGGCAAATAGTGTAACTCTAACGTTTGGTACACCGTTTGCAGAGTATCAGGCATTCCCTGTAATGACGGAATTCTTTCAGTCAAACGGTGTACTTAACTAAATGATTTAAGTTACCCTGTCTGCCGGTTTTAGTTAATCATTGTAATTAGGCCAGTGCTGCACGTAGTGAATAAAAATAAGTTATTTTACATTAAAAGGTTTGTAAATAACTGATTATTATCAGGAATTTCATTAAAATCGAAAAGAATTTTCTTACCTCAGTCAATTCCGTAATATTCCAATGTTTCTTCTTACTTTGATTGGAGTAATAGTCATCTAACTTCTTATAAAACAATTCTGAATGCTTCGACATTTCAATTTCAAAAAAAAAATCACTACACAGTACAGCGTTTGACTGAAAAAATTCCGTCATTATAGGGAATGCCTGATACTCTTAGGCAAACGGTGTACCAAACGTAGACTTACACTATTTGCCGGCAATACGTGAAATGACTAGGCATTTCAGGGAATGCCGTATTTCACTAATTGACGCCGACATATATATTACGTAACAGTATACAGTGCGTAAATAGGCTCTTACTAATATAGGAGTAGAAAAACTTTATTAAACCATCTGAGCCAGGTTTGTACTAAACTAAGACTCTTAATCGTCTCAGTACCAAGCCACTGCATGTCTAATATTAAGCCCAATAAAAAAAAATACCCCAATTTTTCAGGTAGATTATATAAAACCGCCAGTTTAACGCCGACCAATCTCGTAGTGTAAATCTGTTATTATTTATTTACACTCTATTAACTGGCACGTAGATATCATAATGAAGTTGTTAATGTTTAATAGCGTTTATGATGTGGCGGCCCTTTGTGCCTGTGAGGCTTGTTTCGATGATAAAACGAGTTTTACCTCCGCCAGCGCCAAATTGGACGTGTTAATTCTATTTCGATTCGGAAATCCTTCTCTCTGTTTAATAATTATTGGTTTTGAGTGCATCCACTGGTCGGTGTTTTATTACTTTTAGTTCGACCGTTAGTTCAGTCGAACATGTTTGTATGAGCGAGCTGCGTGTGTGTGTAAAATAAAATTGGTAACCCTGTATGTTGCTGTTTATTACATTAAGATGCTTTAGATCGCATAACCAGGTTATACAGTGTGTGCAAATAGTGTGGAAACAGCTTAATAACTTTTGAGCCGCTATTTTTTTTTACAAAATTTGGGTGTGGCTTATACTGTCAAAATGGCGGATGGAGGCCATCTTGGTAAATAAAATTAAATATTAAGAGGAGTCTTGCGATACGTCGTTTTGAAGGTGCTATAGAGTACTTTACGATGCCGTAATATTACTTTTGTGTTCGCAAGGAAAACAAAATGTACATAGTTTGCCATTTTGTTTTGGGTATGAATAGGGACACAATAGTGTGGGATCGTAAAGTACCGGATAGGACCTTTAAATTGATGTATCGCAAGCCCCTCTTCCTATTTCATTTTCTGTACCAAGATGGCGCCCATCCGCCATTTTGACAGTTAGTACTATTATTGTTCCGTCAAAAAGTAGTTTACCTTCCCCTATAAGCCACACCTAAATTTTGTAAAAAAAAATGATCGGGTCAAAAGTTATTAAGGTTTTTCAGGTTTAATAAATAAAGTGTTAAATTCACCACTTTTTTTTATGATCAAACACAAGTCCTTTAGGGCACTCTGGGAGTGGTTCGTGTACGCAAAAAGCGATTCACGTTGGTTTTGAATCGTTGGAGGTTATATTCGTTGGGAAAAATGACCTCGGGAAGGTCGTTCCATAATGATGAAGTCCTCCAGATGAAAGTATTCTTAAATAGTGAAGTTCGAGGAGTACTAAGCTTAACCACATATGGATGGGCGGCAGTGGTTCGTCGTGTATTTCTGATATTCGCCGCTCTGGACGGAATTATGAGGGCAAAGTCAGCCGGCACTCTCCATGAAAATATCTGTGGAAGAGAGTCAAATCCCCAACCTGTCTCCGATGTTCTAGGCTGTCGAGGTTCTTCGTCAGCTCGTGGTCTTCAATCAGACAAATGGCTCTCCTTTCGATGAAATCCAGTAGCCGAAGGGTATGTTTGGGTGCAGAGCTCCAGACATGAGAGCAGTACTCTAGTGATGGTCGAATCTGGGCTTTGTATAGTGTCGAAAGTTGCTGAGGTGTGTACAACTTTCTGGTTCGGAAGAAGAAGATTGACGCCAAGCAAATTGATTGATGAAGCCAGTGTGATTGCGTATCCGGCCATGGCTATATCCGGTTCTGTAATGTTAACCTTTTTAGAGAAAACTGCTGCCTGTAGCATTATCGTTTTTTGTTCCGTTGTGAAATAATATATAATAATTAATGTCGTGTGGTAATTTGCAACCTGTGTGATATTACTATCGATTGTGTTGCAACACATACATCTTTCGCTGTTATTTCAAATTGTGGAAGAAGCTCTTCAAAATTAAAAAGTATCAATATTATAGAACATTTCTCTAAATAGTTGACTTAAACATTAGTACATCGTTCAAACGGCCAATGGCGTCTTTTGAGAGCGTAATATGACCGACCACATTGACGGCAGTGCTATCACGTGATTTTATGAATTTGACATATGGTGCCTTATCTCGCTTATTAATTGAGAGCTCGCATTCATGGTTATTTTTCTGTAATTTGTTTTTATCTTATTTCCAGTTGCGCATTTTGTTCAATAAGAACTTTTCATACAGGGTGTGTCATGTAATATTTGCCAATACCAACTTTCTTATTTTAAATGCAACACACTGTATATTATTCAATTTTTGGATCCCTCAGAAAATTTTAGACCTATTAAATGTACAATATCCTATACCTATCTTCAACTGTTTCGGAAATATTAAGTGCTTTCAGATTTATTGCATTTCAGCGTTTCCTTTTACTGATACGAAATAAAAAAAGATATAAATAGCTTTATTTTCTTGTGTTTAACACGCGTGACCTTAGCAAATTGTTATCTTCCTGCATGACAGTAGTTGTCAGTGTTATAGTCATTTGAATTTCGTTAACTGCATATCAGAAAAATAGTTTATTTAACAGAAATGCACAAAATAACAAACAACAAAGTAAAATAGAAAAGCAGTTTCTTCAGCTTGGACATGTAAAGTAGATAAAAAAAAAGGGTATCATTTAACTGGTTAGCAAAATATTCTTATTTTTATTTCAAATGGCTAGTTGGTCAGCAACTTATGGGCAGCAAACATTTCTGAATCGGTCAGTAATTAATGTCATACTAGAGTGCTCTAAATTATTTTGGTACGCAAATTAAATATATAAGCTGCTATGAGCGATCCACTTTTAATCAGATATTGGTAAGCAATCAGCTGGTAAGAAAAATATTTAATCTTGGTCATTAAAAAAAAAGCAATAACACGTGAAATAGTGACAATGCCCTGGGAAAACAAGTGAAAACCCGCCCCCCGCTACACCTTTTGTAGCCGATTTCCTTTTATATCACAAAAAAGTTACATAAATTGACAGTGCCCTGGGGCCTCTGAAGTAAACTGCTTCTAGGCATGTTTTTTTCTACTGGGCAATTGTAAAATCTTGCTGACCAAGTAATCATTTCGCAGCTCGACTTAAGCGAACACATGATATTACAAGCGGACTGATATCGGTTAAATTGTTGACAGTTTCTAGCATTTTTTGCAGAACAAGTGTTGCACCCCGATGTTTATTTATTGCAAGCAAAATCTTTTTATGCTGATCAAATGATTTAATGGCTATTTTTTTGCTGCGAACCAATTTTAATAACGGCAAACCATTTAATTACTTCTCATAAAAAAAAATTAGCTGCCAATGCAATAAGTGATGATACAAAGTTAGATATTATGCTTGAGTTTGAGGAAAACCCACATACTTTTAGTTGAGAAACATCCCCAATATTCGATGTTAGCCGTCCATCGATTATTGGAACATTACAAGAAAATAATATGTATCCCTATAAAATGATACCTACTCATGAGCTCAGACGATTTTCATTGGAGAATTTATTTTTGTAAACAAATGATGGCCATGTTAGATAACAATGTGATCCTATTAGAACATGTTTTGTTTTCTAATGAGTGCACCTTTACACTTCACGGTCATGTTTAACGTGCAGTAACGTTAGAAGAAATTTCTATTTAAGATTAGGATGTTGCCAAGACGTTCGCGGCGAGCAGCTTCAACATCTCCTACATTAATGTTTTTTTTGTTTTTTACATTATCAAGAAATAAATAGTATTACTTATTAGTTTTTGAATGTTTTTGCAATAATTCTGAAAACACTTAATATTTCCGAAACAGTTTAAGATAGGTATGGGACATTAAATATGTCTAAAATTTTCTGAGGGATCCAAAAATTGAATAATATACAGGGTATTGTATTTAAAATAAGAAAGTTTGTATATGCCACTGTTACATGACACACCCTTAAAATAGGAACGTTTGTATTGACCACTGTTACATGATACACCCCGTATGAAAAATTTTTATTGAGAAAAATGCGAGCTAGAAATACCAATCGACGTGTCCGAGTGCTTCTTCGCACACGCCCCCATTTATTTATTATAGAATTTATTCCATTTGGGCTGTATAATAAACCATTTCCATAATAGACACTTTATAGGAACAACATGAAATTAAAAATTATAATAAAAAAATATATATGATAAATAAAAATAGTGGTTATTCGTAATACGAATTTATTTGTAGTCAACTGTAGCATAATAAAATGCATAAGAAGAAGAGAGAAGAAATACAAAAGCTACAACAAAATAAAGATCGAAATTGGCAATGCAACCGGAATCGTTCGGGCGGGCCATTTCACCGCCAGATGGCACATAAATCGCAATGTTACACTGGCTGTCACGGGCAGGTCAGTGCAGCAAGCCACTTGACCGAATCGGGCCACACAGATTATTTCCTCGATGTATTGCTGCATTATGAAAACCTAATTTCGACCATATTATATTTTTATGGCTGAGTTTTTGAACGAGGAAGTTTTATTTCTATAAACCAAATAGACTTATGAAGCGATAGAAGGAATTGTTCTTATTTTATTCTTCGATCGAATTCCAACAGAAATAAAAATTCCCTTCTCAATTATTTATTTAATAAATATTATTTTTTTCGGCATATAAATACTTTGAATGCGCGGGGCCGACTGATTTTCAGTAAAAATTTGCAAAATAAATAAAACCTTTAGTGTAACAATGAAAAATATAATTAAAGCGACGCTCACGTTATATTTGATAAGATTATTTCCAGATCCTAAATTATAAATATTATAATAATTCGAGAAATATAAGATATACAATATGGATAGTCGTCGATATCGATACTAGCTTGTGCTCTCTACTCTAGGCTTCAAACCTTTTGACGTTTCGTAAATTTAAGGTTATGTGACTAGAATTTCAAAAGGAAACAAGTCAATAATATAGATAGGAAAATACATTGCAAATTAACCGTAAGTATATATTTGTTACTTGAATCCTACCTTTAAAGTAGTTTTCCGATTCACTTAGCTAAATACACTCCTGGACAAAATTAACTTAAATTTGCCATATTTTTTATGCTATTTTTTTTCTGAATTTATGATCCGATTTGAATGATTTTTTTTGGGCATTGTAGGTTGGTTCCTTGACAATGTCATTGTTCTCGCTGTTTATGATAAAAATTTAATTTTCGATTTATACTAGGTGTACTAAAAATGCTATGTTTTTTTCCGAAAATTCGCTTCACCCTGTGGAGTATATTAGCAACCGAACATATTGCAGTTGACATTAAACGGTAGGTCCATCTTTCCCCAACATTTTCTTTTTTGGCTTACTTTATTATCTCTGTTATTAAAGGAGATACACCGTTTTATAGCATAACTTGTTTTTATAGACTAATATTCAACACATTCATTGTTAAATGTTTTCAAGTAGACTATGGACTTTTTCTGACATTGCAAGCGATGTGTCAGCAGATGTTGTGTTTTAAAGTTACAAAGGTCAAATAAAATTCGCCATACTGATAAAAACTGTTCGGAAACTGCTTATTAAACGTTCGTTTCGTATACCCAATTGCCCGACGAGTATTTTGATCTTGAAACCTACTTGATAACATTTAACAATGAATGTGTTGAATATTAAAGTCTGTAAAAACATGTTACTCTATGAAACGGTGTATCTCCTTTAATAACAGAGATAATGAAGTAAACCAAAAAAGAAAATGTTGGGAAAAGATGGACCTACCGTTTAATGTCAACTGCAATATGTTTCGGTTGCTAATATGCTCCACAGGGTGATACAAATTTTCGGAAAAAACATAGCATTTTTAGTAAACCCAGTATAAATCGAAAATTAAGTTTTTTTCATAAACAGCGAAAACTATGACATTGTCAAGGAACAAACCTACAATGCAAAAAAAAATCATTCAAATCGGATCAAAAATTCGGAAAAAAAATAGCATCAAAAATATGGGAAATTTATAATGTTGCGTTAATTTTGTCCAGGAGTTTATAATAAAAATCTAAAAAAAATCCGCATTTATTAAGAGAAAAAGTAATTCAATCTTGACATTTATTAGAACTCATTCTCTAGCACTTGGCCTACTTAGAAACGCTTTTTAAGAAAGTTTTGGACCAATGAAACAGTTCTATCACTTATAATGGAGAGGGCTTCCTTTTCTTGGTAGTACCATTCAATCTGAAATAGTATTTTAAAGTGCTACTGTGTAGACAAAAATACGCCCTTATTTAATAAGGATCATGGGGTGGTCTGGGTCTAATTTTTCATATTGGTATTTGATATTAATACCACCTGAAAGGCATAGACGTTTTATTTCTTAAATGGATTTTTTTTAATTTAATTTAATCAAATAACGTATGTTCAGATTGTGTAGGACTACTAAGAGATGGCACTGCGTGCTTTCTTTTCTCGACTACCGATGATAATACAGCGTTACGTTAAAATCTTCTCTGATGATAGATATGTACACCTACCCTGTACTGACGAGAACAAATGAGTTCGAACCCGGTCTACAGGTGGTTGAATCCTATCAATGGAGAGGGCTTCCTTTTCTTAGTAGTACCATTCAATCTGAAATAGTATTTTAAAGTGCTACTGTGTAGACAAAAATACGCCCTTATTGTATAAGAATCATCGTCGGCATGGGAAATAATAATTTTCCATATTGATATTCGACTTATAAGGAACATGCAAAGTTTAGTAGTACCTATAATCACATGTGAATCGTGTTTCGTGTGTATCGATAACATATTTCATATTTACGATAAGTTTCCATTTAGAAATTTCATTGGAATGTTAATTCTATGCTCTCTACTCTAGACCTCTCGACGCTTCGTAAAAATAAGGTTATGTGCCTACTAAAAGTATCCAAAGAACAAACCAAATATTATTCTATGTATACAAAAACTAATTTCTAATGACAAATCTTAATTTTTAAAAGCAATTTTTTTTTTATAAAGAATGACTTTTGGTGGTGTAGGTAACCCCATCCAGAGACACCCTATATATGCAGATCTGTAGATCATATGGGTTAACACAGATCTACTATAGCCGCTTCCTAAATAGCCCGACGTTTTCAACATATCAACAGAAGGCCCCAATTTTAAATCCGTTCCTGTTCCAGAAAAATCCAGCTAAGAAATCCTCCCCGCTCCCGGCATTGGCTGTGACACGGCCAATACTCCGATATCCGCGGGTCCGCCCCACCTGTCTCGGTTCTTTTTTGTTTTTCCAGACGCCATCTTACCAAAGGATTGAATTAAACATATCCCGTTTGAAGGCGCAGTTGGCTCGGTCCGCTTTTCCAAGCTTTCCAGGCAGACAATTGAACCGAGCAAGTATCTATTAAACAATTGATAGCGTCCGTATTTTATTGCCATGGGAACAGTGTTTTATTTCTTTTTGGCATTGACAACCGAAGTAATCTAAAGTTAAATTTCTTGTGTCGCCCAGCATGTTCTAAAGATTTGTTACTCGTAATAATAAAATTATATTATATTTTTTTGATGCAGGGTGTGTCAGGAGGAACGGACCAAGTTTCAGGAGCGTATTGTATACGCGAAAAACGTAAAAACACTCGTATAATGGTCCATAGTTACTTAATTGCCTCTTTCTTTTGGAAAATCGTCTCACGGAAGAGAACTACTTTAATTTATTTGCAAAACGAATTACAAGAACTACATGAGAGGATGGTCCTGGTAAACATCAGAATTAATCTGAATTATCAGCAGGATGGAGCTCCTGCACATATCGCTCATCAGTCCAGCCACATTGGGACGAAAGGTTTCTTTCCAGAGCTTTAGGTTGGTTGCGGTGGTTATATTAGTTGGTCTCCAAGATCTGCAGATCTCAAACCAATAGACTTTTGTTAATGGAGCTGGATTAAAAATGAAGTCGACACTCGGGATGCACTAATTCGACGTATTAGGAATATACCCTGTATTGCGTTCCTCTCAGAATTTTTTACTAAATTTGAAAATATAGATACATATTTCTACAATAGATATTCCGTTTGAATAAAACCATTTTTTCAACAATAAAATACTCATATTTTTGTTTTAATTTGGAAAAATATTTTTATTTTAAGTAATTTAAAAACTTTGTCAGAGTTAGCTGTTTGCTATTTGAAACCAAACCATAAACTTACATTTCTTCTTGTGAACTCTCAACTAGAATAGACCATTTGAAATAAGAAAAATGAAAACTTTTCATGGCTTTTTTCTGCCTATTTCGTTCCAAAATAAGTTTTTTTTAAAATAAGATTATTATACTTTTAAGACAAACATGTTGGTGAGTCTTAAACAATATGTTCCTTAAAATAAACTCATATTAGGTTTAACTCGAACCTAAAATATCGAATATTTATATTACAAATATCAAATCGGTGTATTCCTACTCAACTGAATTTCAAAACATCTATCAGTATTACCTATAGGCAGTGCTGCCAGATCTACCGCTTTTACGGTAGATCTACCGCTTTGAGACTCTAGATTTTACCTTTTCTTTAATCTATTTTATATGGTACCAGGCAGACCGTGTACCGTCTACCGTAATCTACCGTTTTTAAACGATCAACGACGTCAAGGTCGAAATCAGTTAAGGGTTCCGAGAAGAGTGAACAAACAAACTCGCGGATTATTTTTATTTGGTTTCATCATAATAGTTTCGTACATGTAACGATTAAAGTATTTCAAGTTTGATTTTTAAAAAAATTATAAAAAATAATAATCGAAATAGATATATTTGCTTCCTCTTAAACAAAGAATTCTTATACTAGCCCAAGCATATGTTTGTTTAAGTTGTGACAGACACAGGCTTATTTTAATATTGCGTAATTTTAAAAAATATATATTTCTCGCTGTAAAAAATAAAAATTTATTTTAATTAATAGCAGGGTCGGAACAAAAATATATATTCTGAAAGTGTGTGAATAATTTTTTGTAATCAAAATTACGTGGGTACATACATATATTGAGTTTAATATTTTATTTACAACCATGCATGTAATAGTGACATTTCATTTATCTCCAAAAGGTTGAAAGTTGACGTTTTTTACTAATACTTTCCACCCGGGTGGAAAGTGCTCACTTTCTACCCGAGTGGAAAGTAAATTAATTTTTTGTAATTTTTTTTGAAAATCTCAAAATAATATACGCACACACTTTTTAAAAATGCTAATAGCTTTGCGTGTTTAGATAAATGTCTACCTTTTCCCTAATTGATAGAGTGGTCCTGATATCTTCTTTGTCTTGGTATTTTCACTGAAATAAGCTAGTAGTGCCGACTCAGAACCAGGATTTTGCACTTTGTTTCCCATACACCATTCTTTGAAACAGTTATATGCCTTGTCATACCTCGGGCGGCTTTTCGTTGGCAGAAGATCTTCTTCTACTATTTTTGCTGCTTCTCGAATTTCTGATGGAGTAGCAGCAAAATCATCTGATTTTTCTGTTGTTACAATAATATTGTTTAGTGACATGGAAACCATATTAAAAAAATTATATTTGCCATCTTGATTGGTTCCCTAATATAATAATTTAAAATATTCATTTAGAGAATGTGGGAATATGTGGATCAAATAAGATAAAACTACGTCAACCCCTAATATAAATAATATTTCTCGACAAAGATAACTAATTGTTCACAAAACATATCAAGAAAATCTTTCGTTACCCTTGCAATAGATCCAGGTTTAATCTGGATTTATACAAATAAAAAAATTTAAGTAAACTTTACAAAAACTTTCAGTAAATTTTACAAAAGATCATAGTCAATTTTACAAAAACATTTCATATAAATGGTTTACTAACTATTTTTGTAATGAATACTAAAAATTTAAGTTAAAATTTTGCAATAATTTAATGTCCTAATAAGAGTTATTCCCAGTGACTTGAAATAAACATGAAACGGGTATTTCTATCTGCTTTGTGCACGTCAATGTGACCCCTGTTATTACAAAAATAAACTCTCTTTTTATCTTCTTCCTTTATATCCTGGTTAGGAAAAACGGGCAATCGACGGACGTTACTCAAAAGTATATATTTGTTATCTAGTTTACGACAGACTTGGCACTGTCTTACCATATTGAGTTTAGAATAATTTTGTTTCCTCAAACAATAGTTAGATTTAAAAAACACTGAAAAACAAATAATTTTATTTAACAATAACGACAAATATGGCAGTTGTTAGTACGGTGGTGTCAAACGTGAAAGCAGGAATGAAAGACGGCCGTTAAAATAATGTATTTGTCTAATTAACAGAAAACAACACAAAAAATTATACGAATTTTCAAAGCTTCCCGATTATTTCTGGTTATTGGTTATTCCAAACACATATAGAGTCATTAATTATGATTAGTTTCATAGTTTTATTATTTTTATTATAAATTTAAAAGTTTTTTTTTCCTTATACGTACCAAAATATTATTATTATTATTATTATTATTTAGTCAAACAATTGGTTGGTTTTTGAAATATTCGTTTTAAATTATTAGATTTTCTAGAGATATGTTGGTAATTTCATTTTGATAAAATGTACTTTTTCTATTTGAGTTTCATAATAGGTACATTATGAAATGCAAAAAAATTTAATAACCTGCCACTTTATGAAACTGAAATTTTTTTTTATGTTGGCAGCAAATAGAGTTCGAATTCTTACTGCGATTTCGTTGAAATTAGTTGTCTAGGCATTATGGATTCGACAAAAATTTTTTATGGAAAACATTAAATACATAGCATGCTGACGGTGTCCATCAACTAATTTCTACTCACAACTATAAAACAACATAACCTAAAAATAATAGAAATATCTTCCACTTGATGCTCTATTTCTAAAGTTTTATTCACTAGAGTACTATTTTTATTTATAATTCAATATAGTATTATACATAGTACTTTATATATACATATTTATAGTTACTGTAGACATTTCCTGGGCATTAATTGTTATTCCTGTCAGATTCTGTGTCGACACAATATATTGTTCAACAGTATTATTTATTATTTTGTTCAATATTTTGAACTTTGTTCTGCTCGCACCATAACTCAAAGTTTTGCATATTCTTTTAAAAAGTTTTTCTAGACTATCTTCTGCAATTTCTCGTATTTCTGACGGAGTACAACTTTCTTCCTGACTCATTTTTATTAACTTTAATAATATATTTATTTTTAATTATGACGGATGGGAAGAAGCTTTGTTGTGTTCATATGTTTCTATCATGGCATATCTGATACTTGTAAATTTTATTAAATTGTTAAAGTATTGCCAACCCAAAAAGAAAATATTAATTCAAATGGAAAATATTTACTATATTTTTTTAAAGTTTTTCAGACTTTAAAAACTCAAATAGAAAAAGTATTATAAAATACACGGTCCATAAGACAATTAGAGCACTTGTACTTTAGGAAACTCCCCGCTTCGCGGGTCGTTTTCTAATTTAAAGGCGTGCTCTAAGATAATGTCTTATGAAACTTGTATCTTAATATACTATTTGATAAGCAAATATTTATCAAAAATTATAAAACATACGACTTTCTCGATTCTTCAAATCCAACTCTGCACACGGAAAAACATTTCGAAATATAACATTTCCCGTAGAGGTGGATCGCAAGCGCGTTTCCCACCAATAGTCCGACCGAACAGCGCCGTTTAGTTTTGTTTGTTTTTGACTTTTTTCCGGGACGGACGGAAGTCGTAATAAGAAACGAACATCTGCAACTGAAATAGGCAAGAAAATCTAATTCCCTAGGTGGATGATACTGATCTTTTCGTGTACCTATATGGAAAAGGATATGCGACAAGAATTTCAATGAGGCTGTAAAAATTGCATTCCTGTTTAATGTTTAGTTGTATATACGTGATGTCTGTTGCAGCGCTAAGGTTTATCCATCAGACAAATAGTATATTAATTTGTGTATTTGAGGAGACTTTCCCGTTACGTATTAATTAAAATTTAACAAAGATAATGATAATCAAGTTTACAGTTCTGTAACTTTTTTAATTCTTTTCCGATCTTAGTGAAAGTTCTAGCAAAGTATAGACTTGTGTCTTGGGATGATATCCTGAATTTTAATTTTCAAAAAATACTGATGTCGTGATCATTATACACGCAGAAACAAAAGTTACTTTTTGACCCTTAGTTTCTTTACGCCCTGTGGAAAAAATGAGCGGAAGAATTTAGCTTCATTAGATTTTGTTTTGAAGTGTGTCCTTTTCTTAATATAATGTTTTTTGGTTCACGTCATTATCTGATTTTTAAACGAAGATACAAATTTTTAAAGAAAGCGTTGCATTTTTTCAATTTTACTCACAATTCAACGAATATAAAAAATAAAATGTTTATATTTTTAATTCTTGCGAAGGTCAGTCCAATAAGTATTATTAGTATTGCATTGAAAGCATGCCACCGTGCCACGTCACATAGTAAAAGTAATAAGAATACGAGATGGCAGTACGCAGTTAATTTGTTTTTCTATTTGGGTTTCATTATGAAATGCAAAAGAATTGAGTAACCTGCCACTTTATGAAACTGAAATTGTATTCTTTTATGTTGACAGCAAGTAGGGTTCGAACTTTAGGCCTACTTCGATTTCGTTGCAATTAGTTTTCTGGGTATTATGGATTCTACAAAAAAATTTTATAAGAACTTTAAAATACTAACCTTTAACCTTCCAAATAGATCATTTTTACTAGATATTTAGCTGAAATACCTATACTCGGAAATATATAACATGCTGAGGGTGTCCATCAACTAATTTCTAGTCACAATTATAAAACAACATAACCTCAAAGTAATAGAAATATGATCCAGTTTATGCTTTATTTCTAAAGTTTTATTCAATAAAGTACCATTTTTATTTTTAATTCAATATAGTATTATACATCTTACTTTATATACACATATTTATAGTTACTGTAGACAATTCCTGGGCATTAATTGTTATTCCTGTCAGATTCTGTGTCGACACAATATTTTGTTCAATAGTATTATTTATTATTTTGTTCAATATTTTGAACTTTGTTCTGCTCGCACCATAACTCAAAGTTTTGCATATTCTTTTTAAAAGTTTTTCTAGATAATTTTCTGCAATTTCTCGTATTTCTAACGGAGTACAACTTTCTTCCTGCCTCATTTTTATTAACTTATAATATATTTATTTTTAAGTATGACGGATGGGAAGACGCTTTGTTGTGTTCAATTGGTTTTATCATGGCATATTTGATACTTGTAACATTTTATTAAATTGTAAAAGTATTGCCAACCCAAAAAGAAAATATTAATTCAAATGGAAAAAAATTTACTATATTTTTTAAAGGTTTTCAGACTTTAAAGATCCAAATAGAAAAAAGCATTATAAAATACACGGTTCATAGGTAAGACATAGACAAATAATAGTTAGCCGTTTGAAAATCCATGCATGTCTTACGTAATTTACGTCACTCTAATACTTGAACAAAAGGTGTATCGACCTCGGCCTACTTGATACAATTGTGATTGATTAAGTCGTCAAGGTGTTTTTAAAAATAATAATATTTAATTCAAATTTTGAATTTGTACTCGCGACAAGATTTGAGGCAACGTTTTATTTGTCGTTTTGCTCAGAAACTTAAAATAGGGGTAGTTCTCCCTTGGATCTTTTTTTTATTTCTCTACTTTTTAAGAACCCTGTATAATACATACATTTTTTTCTGCATAAATCTTAGTTTCTTGCTAAGCAAAGTTTTTTAGGAAGAGATAAAACGAATAATACAGTACGGCAGCCCGTTACCAGGATTTCAGACTGATCACGACCTAAAGTTTTTGAGTTTTTTGGTGATTTAATAAGGACTTGAAAAGGAAATTAACAAGACAGAACATTGAGAATCATCTTTACATATGTGAAAAAGAAGTGGTCGTAATAGTTATCGCGCCTCGTCCGTTCTTTTTATTTTTTTGACTCAGAGTGACGTTTTTGAGGAGATGAAAATAGTAACTGACAGTTTCCGTGCGGTGAATAGTTTTGGTTTGAGAAAATTCGAAATTTGTTTACAGCGGAGAATTCAACTTATCACGCCTCGTCCGTTTTACTTGTCGGATGTTATTTTTCGTTATTCGTGACCGGAAAAAAATGAGAACGGACATTTTCATCCACGCGCAACCGCAGTGTCGGATCTTATGTATGTAATTTTTTTAACGCTGTTCGAGTTATCGCGCTTCGTCCGTTTTCAAGCAGAAATCGTGTGTAGTGGTTCGGAAAATGGGGGGAAAATATGAACTGACATTTTTACATACGCATTTTTTAGCAACACCGTTTTCAGTCAACACAGCACGTGTATCAATAATAATGCAATATGGGGACATAGCTAAGCTGAGTTGTTATAGACAACCAAGCCACACAGCAAGATGTCCCATGCGCGTGCCGTGTTCCGCGATCAGGAATTATACAAATACGAGATCCAACTCCGCTGCCAGCCCTGCAGCTGCTCAACACGGAAAATGTCCGTTCGACTCGATTTACTGATGAAAAATGACCCGGGCGCTGTAACTTTTTTCTACCCCTTTTCTTTGCATCTTTTATTTAAACTATGGAATTTTTGCAACACTCAAACGTCCGTTGTCGATGAATTCGCGATTTTTTTTATATTGTTAATATGATTTCATCAAGAACGGACAAGGTCTAGTAACAAAAAGACGATCTGCTTTCTTAAGCCGCCGCGTTCTCAGAGCTACGTACTGTCGCCCGCGACACCAACCTAACCAATCAGAACCGTTTACGTCATTACCCCTCATCCCCACGCTGATCTAGCGGTGTTGCCAGGTATCTGGTGAAATTTCACCAATCTGGTGATTTTTTGTGATTTATAAAATATACCGCCCCCAACACGAAACTGGTAACACCAGAAAACGGACTTTTTTAAAAAGATTTTCATGGACCACCAGATTATTCATAAAATCACAAAAATATCAACAGATCTGGTGACATTTCACGAGATGCCTGCAACACTGCGCTGTAATATTATTAATTTTTTATTTTGTTTTGAAATTTGAACTTCAGTTTTCCGAAATAGGTATTCGTTGTTTCCAAACAAAGGTAATTACTAATTATTTGGTCCTAAAATATTGTGAATAGTATGTACTTTTGCTTTTAAAATTTATTTGATCATTACCTACCTAAATCCCACAAAATATTTAAAAATAAATTTTTAATTACATTGGTTTTTGTAATCACATTGGTTCATTTTTTACTAACCAGAATAAACATACATATTTTGAGGAGTATAATACGAAAATAAAAATCAAATTTGACGCTGTCATCGAAAAAATCTTCTAAAGAACAAACCTATAACCTCCGAGAGGGGAAAATTTTAATCCAACATCCGCATTCCACATACTCACACCCTAAAAAAACGTAAATATTGGCCTGCTGCAATCGGAAGAGATTAAGAAATGTGATAAGTTCAAGTTTAAAACATTAAATTTTAGGTTAAGCGAAAACCATAATATGGATGTGGACACAAATTGAAATTATATTCCTGTGGAAATTCTTCACTGTTCTGAAGCTGAATTTAGAATAAAGTTTATCTGCAGAAGAAAGTGCAAGAGTTAATAATACTGGTAAAACATCATTTTGAATTAAAATTGTAAAGTGTCACAAGGTATTTTGTTAGCCCTACTTTTGGCAATTTTGTAATGTTATCTAAAAAATAGTTTTGTAGCTCTATAGATGCCTAAATCTTATAATATAAATATTTTTAGATTATTGTAGATACAGATTACAAAGGGCAAGTATGCTCTGCACGAAGATGGCTTTGTATCTGCTTGGACTGAAGATATAGAGGAGACACAAGCTAGTGAGGATAGTAGCCAAGCTATCGAAAGCCTGCTTATTACAATTAGTACAACGAGACCTAGGGTGTGGAATAAGAATGATGAGGAGACACTGTCAGAAGGACCATGACTATGCTCTTAGACTTCCTTATCGGATGAAATTATATTAGAATGAAATGGCTCTCCTACCTACCTACTTAACAGTGGTTAATAAAAACTACCTAATAAGATGTGTAAATGTATTTGTTTTTCTAGTGCATCGTAGTCCTAAATACAGTACAGTCTCGATGTAGTGCACGCGTGTGCTACTCTACAATTTCAAGTTTATGATAAAAAATACAGGAATAAAACTGGGCGGTTTTCATTACATTTATATTTTGAGGTCTAAAATGCACAAATTAGTTAATTTAGTCCGTTTTTTTGGCTCTTGTATCGTTTTTTAACGAAATTAGCTCTTTAGTCTGGGAGAATAATCATATTAAAATACACTGCCAGACATTATTCAAAGATTTCATTGCCGCTTTCATTATCAGAGTCTCGATCAGTATGATAAATTATTCAAAACGAAATTTGTACAAAACAAATTGTTTTCATTTAAAAAACAATAACATATTATTGTAAGGTTAGGTTTCGCCCGAATGACAAGTGACAGACGTCACCCCCTACAAGAGGAGTGGGGGACTGTCGCTGCGACAGGTCGAAGCTCTGAGAACGCGGCTTTATGGACTGAAATCACTCTGACGGATAAGCGCAGCGTTGCCGAAGCCGAACTTATTCGCTCGAGTAAGACTTTCTTATTTTTTATTAATCTAGCGATTAGTCATTGTCTAGATGAAGGCGTGATAACAGGACATTTTGGTAACGGGTTGCCGTACTAATAGTTTCCGATTTGTGTTGAACTTTCTTGGAAACATTGTAAAATGAACACATTACCTAATAGCCAGAAGAAACATGCTCCGAGGTAATTTAATGTTCGAGTTAATTATCTTGTAATTTGTCAAATTAATGCAAGTCAATAATTCATAATAACGAGGATAAGGAAACCAAAAAAAAAACTTTCCAAATTATGTTTACCTTCAATCTCTCTTTTGAAAAGACAACCCTTAAACAAAGAAAGCAGACAAATCAGACCACAGGTGCTAGGCATGCCCCATCTAGAACAGGAACATGATAAATGGGACGCGCGGTGTCGCCCGGCCTTGTGTCTTTAGGTCCCAGTGGATAAGACAGAATCCGCTCCAGGAGATATTTATTATTTGGAATAAATAACAATAAGCAACTTCTTATATTATGTCAAAAATTTGCGTCTTGGTATTTTGAAAAACGACCTCGGGGGCGCTTTCAATCTTTCTTTGGGAAAGTTGATATTTATTGCCTTATTAATGGATATTACCGGGCGAGATGTTGGCAGATCTTTTTGTTAAGCGAATTCTGTGTTTCGTTTTGCTCAAAAATATCTAGGCGGAAGAATGAAAAAGTTTTACCTAATTTGCGGAATAGTTGTTTTATATTTCATAGAAGTTTTTTTTAATAGCTTTTTCATAGAATATTAATATATGGATCAAATTTTTTTTACAGGCAACAGTAAATCGGATTTTATAAATAAATCTCAAAAACACCTCTGTTAATTTTCTAATAGGTTTCTTATAGTATCTAATTAGAGGAATTACAGCTTGTCGTTTCGTTCTGCGGCTACCAAAACTATTTAAAGAATGCAGACGAAATATTATCGATGTTGTCAAATTACTTACCAAAAATCTAGTAGGTTTTATGAAATTTATTATTTATACCTCCTTTGAATACAGAATTTAACCTAATCGTTAAAAAGTTAGAAAATATTATTATTCAGACTGAAAAACTGAGAGGTATTTTGAGTTTTAAGTAATATGTTCACACCTGCTTAATTTTAATTGCCGGACAAAATTAAAATATTAATTGAATTATCTATTTCCTAGCAAATCTGACAACATGTGAATATCCATTTACTCCAAACATTTAGTCGATTAATAGGATCACTTCCGCCTCTATTTTGTTTCACGGCATTAAACAGAGATGAAAATATAATATGCGATTGATTTGGACACGCCTCCGCAGACATTCGCCAGACACATGGGACTGCCATGCTCCAGACACGCTTTGATTTTTGACCAGCGACAGCGCGTTGTGGATGTTACACGTATAGTATAATTAATAGGGCAAATAGTAAAAAAATGATTTTCCATATGGAAAAGACGCTTTGCATAAACTTTTAAAAGCAAATGGGTTTTATTTTCGCAAATGCCAAAATAAACGAAAATTGTTGGTTGAAAAACCAAATATTTTACATAATGAGATATAGGTATGTGGTATTAGGAAATTTGACCTTTTTGAACTTGTAAAATTGCACAAGCCTCGAGGTGATAAAAAAGCTATGTCATTGACAATATCATAAAACAGGCTGGCCATATTCCCCTTATAACTCCCCCCTACTGTGTGAGCTAAACCCAATTGAGTTGGCATGGGCTCAAGTCAAAAGGTACATACGGAACCTAAACACATCAGGGGATTTCAGTTTAACCAAGCTGAAAGAGGTCTTAGATGAGGCCATAAGGTCAGTTACACCATCTGACTGGGAGAAATTTTGCCAGCATGTTATTAGTATTGAAAATAAATTTTGGGAGACAGATTACATGATGGAAGAAATAGAACCCATCATAATTACACTCGGCAATGATGACATTGAGTCCGACTCTGTGAGTGAGTCTGATAGTGAAGACGATAACGACATAGAGTAGAGATCAATGATTATATCGTGTTTTTTTTTGTTATTTTATACCTACTTTATGACGTTGAAATTTGGGAGTTTCTCAGAAATAAATTGTTGCATTCCTGTTTCTCCCAATACTTTTCGTTCTTATTATTTTAACATTTAGTACCTACTTACTCCTTTATATTCACAAAAAAATTAACATTTTAATATTTTTATATTTAATTTTACAATATAAGCACGGCCATGGATTGTCCTTGCGGCCTGTTACCTTCCCTTCCCCTTACGGATACCGCGTAGCCGCAGATCCAAACGACAAGCTATATGTATGTCCGCGCAAAAGATCATCGTCACAAAGATCTTGGCCTATAGCATCGATTTTTTAATAATTTTTTTGGAACTGAGTTATTTTAATCAGTCACTATAACCATTTTCATATTATTTGTAAAAGCCTGTCTTATATTGGCTTAAAGTTTTGGAATGTCCCTAATAGAATGTTAAAATATGAAGAAAATTAGTCATATTTTTAATCTACCTAAGGTGTAAACGAAACTTGCACATCAAAATATATTTTTCCTTAATGGTTTAAAATGGTTAATAAAAAAATATTGTATATAGCTTCGGATAACAAACCGTCACATCAATGTATCTCCGGTAACATTTTCATGCGTGGCCGGCGATATTAGACTGAAATGAGTATCTATACTCAAGAGAATGACTTCGTGTAGTATTTTTCCCTTAATTAAGACTACTAGGTCTGAGTTAACCATGTAACCGGCGATACAGCATAAAAACATACGCCTGGTAAAAAGTAGGCAATGTTCTAGTTTTTAAATAGAGGGTGTTATATTTAAACCGGCAAATCCTGAGATGAAAATAAATTGAAGAAAAATAATGGCGCTTTGAATTATTGTACGAAATATACATTTTATATGAAATCTGAAAATTTACGCGGCCGCTACTGAGGACGTTCGCAATCATTAGTTTATTGAGGCGGTGTTGTCATATATTGCCACACAGAATTGTAAACGCACGTGTTCAGTTTTTGATAGCAAGACGTCTTTGACCCGCGTTATCACTTCTTTTTCAAACTTTTTAGAATAAAAATACTACAATTTTAAGGTACATACTCTCTTACCTTCGATCTTATAATCCGTTTTATAATTAAATTCCATAAAAAAATAAAACACGAAAAGTATGTTTTGCAACAGAACCAACAATAGGTAATATCACACAAATTTGAAATTACATCACAATATTTCTTCGTATACATCAAGCACGTGGAACCTTCGACAGCGTCATTCCATCCCCGAGTCTCGAAACATACTGAAGCAACGATAGTCGCGCATGGCAGATAGCCAAGCAAGGGCGAAATATACGGTGTGATTTGACAACACTTCTATATACTCTAGTGACCCACATTGTTGCTAACTGAATTCAGATGGAATGACGGGACAGTATGTGGGTAAAAAGGGTTTTTACCTTAGTATTTAGATATTCGATTAAAAAAAAAGTATGCAGACTTTCTCTAGAACACCCTAGGAGTCATCCATTTAAATATAATCAGTCATTTCCATAACACCCTGTATAGATATGCATTTTTTTTAAATTTTATTATAATTTACCCGCCACAAATGAAAAACTACTTTAAAGGTAGGATTTAAGTAAAAAAATATGTACTTATTGTTTATTTGTAATGTATTTTCCCTATTTACCGACACTGTTGACTTGTTTTCTTTTGAAATGTTAGTCACATAACCTTAAACTGACGGAACGTCAAAAGGTTTGAAGTCTAGAGTAAAGAGAATAAACTAGCATCGATATCGACGACTGTCGATATTGGATATGTTAAGAATATTTCTCGAATTATTATAATATTTAATTTAGATTCTGGAAATAATCTTATCAAATATACTATGAGCGTCATTTCAATTATCGATTAAGTTTTTCATTGTAACACTCAAAGTTTTGTTTTTTTGAAATTTTACTCAATGGTCGTTTGGGCATGTTTATTCATAGATTATATCCCGAGAGGAAGCTCCAGCTCGATCAGAATAAACATTTCGTAAAATTTCGGAACAACCCGAACAAACCCGAACAAAATTTTGTCGATAAAAAAGGAGCTCTAGTTCTATTATCTTCGATAAATTCAAATTATTTTATTGTAAATTTAAAAATGTCTACCTTGATGATAGTATTCGTAAATATTATTTAAATTACTATTTTACATTTTCAAAATTACCCAAACACGCAACACGGTATGTCGCAATACCGAAAATTTATTACTTAAGCTGAAGCGCGGTGCACGCTGTTTTATTACAGGCAGTTTAGGACTTATAGCCCACCTTCGAAAATAAAACAGGCAAACCATATCCGATATACATACGTCTTTCAATTGAGAGCCTCATAAAACTTGTGAGATGTCAATAAATTTTCTGTATGGTGTTTGAAGGCAAAGTATTTTAAACGTAAATAATTTTGTTATGGAGAAAAGGAATTCGGCGAGAGAAATATATCATTGAAGTGTGGATAACTTAGGAAGACCATATAGATACTTCTGGCAAAGCAAATCGATGGTTTTCATCTCAAGGATACGAACAAATCCCAGATTTGCCATATAAAAGTTGTGTAACCGCATTTAGGAACATTAACCCGCAAGTTTTATTGTAAAAAAAACTATATACATGTCTATTTGACCCATATACAGGATGTTATGGAAATGACATATTTAAATGGGTGACTCCCTGGGTATCCTAGAGAAGCGTTCCTTTTTTTTTCAAATCAACTCTCACATGTAACTGTGCATCACAAACGTATGTTACGCGCAATGTTGCCAAACTGTGTAAAAATGTAAAATTTGGAAACTTTAATTTCTTATAAAAATAAATACTTAGCTTACTTAGAAAGTAAATCCAGGAAGCTGTATGGAATCCACAGTTTTTTTTTCTATGGGAAAAGCTTCATACTCATCACGTACCCTGATGATAGTGTGGGACTGCATAATAAGCTTATACCCACTAACCCCATCGGCCTTTCCAATCTCAGAACATAACCGGCATATCGTCGAGAGAAAGAAACACATAGTGAAACAGAACAAATTACACTAAATCACTTAAAGAAACACACAGCACCCACGAGTTTCAAATCATTTTTTTTTAGGATAGCACCTATTATTAGATTACACAAAAGCACTAAACACTAACGCATAATTACACTTTACAATAACACTACCGCAACAGCACTATACGATACAAATTATTTCGCAATAGAAATTCAGAGATAATAAAAACGCTAATTTCTAATGGGCCTAAATTTATTAATGCTTTACTAAAGATAAAATGAAACAATTATATTGACATAGGAACTTCCCTTTCAAATGGTCGTGTCCAAGAGTCGAGTGCTTCGTACATATTCGGAAAACTAACTTCAACTAGCACGGTTGCCATTTCCGAGACTATAATTATACAGGAAAGTAATATTACAGAAGGAAATTCCCAAATTTATGAATATAATCTTATAAAACATCGAAAGTCACAACGCTCTATTTTTTGATATCAATCCCAATAGTTCAATATCGATCGACCGAGTAAACCCAAACCTGTCAAACATGTTATTTAGTTATTTTCAAAATTCTTAGATGTCAAATACCAATGTATGAAAAAATTATATTATTAAATGCGTATTTTTGTCTACCTAGTAGCACACAATACTAATTCAGATTAAATGGTACTTAGATGTGTTCATGAGATGCATACAAATCTACGCAAAAACTAATGTGAATTTATTTGGCTTTGTTTTTGTGTTTTGTGAGGTTATTGTGCCGGTTCTTGTTCTGGTTACCTACTTGGTGTTTTTTTTATAAATTAAGTTTGTTTTAAATAAGGCGGAAAAGGTAAATAAAATTGCATTTTTTTCCACCATTTAAGTTGTTCAGATACGACGTTTGTCGTTAAATACCCAACGTTCAAATTGAACAAATGAGAACATACCTGGCCATTTATAAAATCACAGATTGTTTCCCAGCGAACTGAACTGAACGTAAAATTTTATAATAATATACCCTGAAAAATAAACAACTTGAAATCTCTCAACCGGATATTGACTTTCTAAAGAGTTTACCCTGAAAATGTTACAACACTGATCAAAAATCACTGAGGTTTTTCGCCATATATGTTGCTTTGTTTACTTTTCTCCAAGTGCTTATTTTTGGTTTGACATCAGGTCATGTACAGAGCATATTAAATTAAAGCGCAATTTTTGGATATTTTTCTTCAATTTGTTTTCATCTCAGGAATTGCCGGTTTAAATATAATACGTCATTTCCATAACACCTTGTGTGTATAATTAATTTGATTAAGGAAATATTTGATCTATATATCAAGTTGACTTAACGAAATTAATAAATTTAACGGAAATATACTATATATTGTCTCCAAGTGCCTTAAATGAATAACAATTTATCTTAAATACATTTAAAAAGTAATTTTTTATTCATTTACTTCATAGTTTTATCATAATACCTGAACGTTTTTTTAATTTCGACAAATTAATGCTATTTATTTATCCGAAATATACTAACACTTACTTTATGATCCAAAATAATCAGTTAATACGACTTTCATTACGATAGTCATTTAAGAACACGCCCGTAGTGTGCCCATCAATAGGGCAGATATTTGATACTGACTGACGGCAAACAAATAAGTTAGTGGAAGGTCTATAAAATCTAATACTTTTTAGTGCATTTTTTTAGTGGCAATCTAGTGCAAGAAGGCAATCGACTTCTCCTTATATACAGTGAGGACGTAAAGTAAGGAATAAATTCATTATCTCGCAAACTACAATTTTTTTAAAAAATCGCTCGGACCCTTCGATTTTGTTTTTCGAACGCGCATATTCTGACATAAAATGTAGATATACAGGGTGTTGCAAATAAGAGTGACACAAATTTTTTTTTCTTAAATAGAACCCACTGTATATTATTGCATGTACGGATTCTTCGGAAAATCCTAAACATTTTTCATGTAGCATGTGCTATACCTTAGCCCAAGCGTTTTGGAGTTATTCTCATTCAAAATTTGAAAATCAGATATTTCGCAATCAATCAAGACTTGCATTGATTCATGCACGCTGAGGAAAACCTGTAGTCAGCATGCGTGAAGCGCAAGAAAAGTCAAGTAGGCTTTGGAGTTATGATGCAAGAACCAAAAGAATTAATGTCAATAGTTACTGTTATTGTCAGTTTTATGTGTATTTTCCTAACATTTTACTAGTTTTCAAAAGACTCATTTCGTTTTATCATAACTAAATTAAATTAAAATTCGTCTCACTGAGAAACAGCGCATAGAGGTTTTGATGGGCTACGGTGATAGGGTTAGAACACAGCAAGAAACTTGTGAGTTATTTAATCAAAAATACCCCCAATCGTCCGCCAATATCACAATCAACAGTAAGCAAAATTGAGTACAAGTTTAGGCAATTCGGTCATGTAAGAGATGTCCCTAGATTTGGTCGTCCTCAAGTTGATGAAAATCAACAATTAGAAATCTTACTGGCAGTTCAAGATAACCAGCATGTGGTGTCTAGGCAGGTAGCAAGTGACGAGGATATTGGAAAAACAACAGTTCTTAAAATACTGCATACAAATAAATACCATCCTTATAAAATGCAAGTTCTCCAAGAACTTTTGGAAAGGGACTTTGAGAGGCGCCTTGAATTTTGTGAGCGTTTACAGGATATGTGTTTCGTAAACAGAAATTTTGTAAAAAATATAATTTTTTCCAATGAGTCCAAATTTTGCTTGAATGGTGACGTAAATACCCAAAATTATCGATATTGGTCCGATGTAAATCCACACTGGATGAGGGAAGGACACACACAATTTAATCAAAAGATCAATGTGTGGGCTGGCGTTGTCGATGACATTGTTATAGGGCCTTTCTTTTTTGACGGAAATTTAACAGGCGAGAGATACTTGAGTTTTTTAGAACAAGAACTTGTTCTAGCCCTGGCCACCCTTTTTTTTGAGTTAGAACGTCCCGATTTGCCACATCATAATATCTGGTTGCAACAAGATGGTGCTCCCCCACATTTCGCTGTGGGAGTTCGTACATATTTGGACGATACTTTTCCAAACAGGTGGATTGGAAGAGGTGGTTTTATTGAGTGGCCGCCAAGGTCACCCGATTTAACACCACTCGACTTTTTTTTATGGGGATACCTTAAGGGAAAAGTATTCAAAAGCCAGCCTGCAAATTTAGATGATTTAAAAGATCGCATCCGGCAAGAAATTCGGCAAATTACACCCCAAATGGTTCGAAATGTTCAGCGAGAATTTGTAGATCGGTTAGGCTATTGTCAGTGGACCAACGGAAGACACTTCGAACATTTACTTTGGAAAAATTATTTTTAAGTTCACCTAACTGTTTTTTCGATAAATAAGACATTTTTAAAATAATTTTATTCTTTGGTTTCTCCATGACTTTTTCCACTGTTCAAATTTTGAATGAGAATAACTCCAAAACGCTTTGGCTAATGTATAGCACATGCTACATGAAAAATGTTTAGGATTTTCCGAAGAATCCGTACATGCAATAATATACAGTGGGTTCTATTTAAGAAAAAAAAATTTTGTGTCACTCTTATTTGCAACACCCTGTATATCTACATTTTATGTCAGAATATGCGCGTTCGAAAAACAAAATCGAAAGGTCCGAGCGATTTTTTTAAAAAATTGTAGTTTGCGAAATAATGAATTTATTCCTTACTTTACGTCCTCACTGTATAACCAAGCAAAACAATAAATAATTTTGTGACCGTGACTTAGCCTCTTTTAATCAATCATTGATAGAGAAAAACTAATTTTTAAGGAAGAGATGTGTTCGAATAATGTACGTCGTCACAATTCAAAAAAAGTAAGTTCAAATGAGCAAAATAAAGTTTATCTGCAAACCAATATATTTTCTATATTATTCTCATCGTTCAAGTCGGAGTTGAAATTGGCGTGTAGCCAGTAACACACATATTGGTTCGTATTGTACGTCCGCCACAGTCCCCTATATAGCGATTTATGGACAGAACGCCTTATTAAAAATCATTGTAGCGAGAGCGAGATAAAGTGTTTTCAATTTCAACGTCAAAACATAAAAATCTGATGGCTAATGATCCGTTAAACAATGTTAAAAGGAACTTGCACGAGTGGTCCGTCCACGCGGTTTGCGGTTGTGTTCGACAGTTCCGGTTTGACCAGGATTTCTTTCTTAACTAACGATAAAATGATCTGTATTGTGAACTAGACGTAACGTCAATGATTTATATGTTTATTTATTATCGGACAATTTTACAGAAGTTACACGGAAACATACTATAGTAAAATTATTATAGTATTTCCTATAAAGTACAGTATTTTTTATTCATAATCCTTATCAAGATAATATTGTATACATAAAATAACTATAATTTATTAATTCTAATCGATTTAGTACAATCAAGTAAATAATATAATATAAATGAAAGTTTACAACGAACGTATACAGGGTGTTTCTCGATAATTTGCTAATATTTAAGAAGGATATTCCTGGGTCAATTTTCAGAAAAAACTTCATATGCATATATGTCCTAAACGTCTTAACTTTTGAGATTCAGGGTGTTAAATTTTCAAAAATCTTATTTTTTATTAATATTTGCGATACTAAATTTTAGTGAAATTTGGTACCCACTTTCTATTCATCAAGAGGTATTTTATGATATATAAGATGTTTCATCATTCCGACCAGTGGCGCAAATTAAAAATACATTAATTTTAAGGTTAGGTAGTGACCACATATAAATATTATATTGTATACGAGTGACACTCTCTTCTTTTTTTACAAGCTTTTTAGTGAAATTCGGTTCCGAAGATCGGATAATGTGATAAGCAAAATATTTTCGTAAATATGTACATACCTGAAATACTTTACACCTGGTATTGATCCACGACTTTTGCAAAAAAGCACCATGCACTTGTGTCCTTTTATCTTAAACAAAATAAGCCACTAACCTACCAAACAGCGAATCGAATCACCAAAAATTAAAAACTCCTTTACAAAAATTGTTGTTAGGTAATGAAAGTTTATAAGCACTAATATACCGACAACAATGTGGATGAACCACTTTTTATTCTGTAATTTGATGAAGCATCCAGAATCAAAGATGGCGACGAATAACAACAAACAAATAATGTCGGGCCGGCTCTGACGCGACCGATAAAATTTCCTCCCTACTGCTCAAACTCAATAGGCCCGCGCTATCTCCCATAGCGAGGATACTTTTTGTATTGCCAATATACTGTTTATATATATATATATATATATATATATATATATTGGTGCACGGTATGTTGTCGCCTCCGGTATACAGAAGAGGCGACCTGGCCTCCGGGTGTTCCCAGGGGTTTACATCGAAAAAAAAATTATATATGGGGTGTTGAAATGACAACCAATCCAGATTCCTTGAGAGGGGAAAAGATTTTTTAATTTTTAACGGGTCATATATGGGGAACACAGAAAGTACTATGTGGCCTCCGAAGATTGTATATATGCGTATATCCTGGTGCCGTTATTACCTCCGACAGTGTTGCCACATTGTCGGAGGTCATATAGACACCTCTGTATCCGCATGCTGGGTTTTTAATATAAATATTTATGTAAGCGGACAGTTTCTACCATATTTTTGGCAGACTGAAAGGCGCGGTGTCAAATGTGAATGTAAATCTGAAACATGAAAACAATAAAAAAATATAGAATGAAAGGATGTTTAGATTGTAATGGCAAGGATATTACAAATTAATAATTGAATTGTTAAACATTAACAATTAATAATTTAATATCTAGATGCAGGTGAATATCAAGACGAATGGAAGATTATTCAGACGCTGTGTGACATTATAATGAAATATTTTAAATAGTGTGATATAATATATAGTGCCCCCTAGGAATTCCTATGGTCGATTATCGGTAAACTATAATTAGTACAATTTTGGATATTTCGTCGTATGCTAAGGTCGATAGGGCGGCTAAAATATTTTCAACAATCAAGTAAATGTCAAGTTGCTTATTTTACAATTCTAAATACATTTAATATCCTACCTATAACTAAGTTTAACCGTTTTTGACATATTTCAAATTTTATGTAAAAATGTCGTTTGGAGGCCGGCAAATAATTATCAATTTTCCTTCATTGTTTAATTCGAGTAAAAAGGAACCATTGTTATTACACGGCACTCAAAATAGAAGATACAAATTAAATTAAGAAAACTGTGAGAGTCTGTGTATTTTTATAATTTTATAGTAACTATGATTAAATTTATTTAAAACACGGTTAACTTCTTATAGTCATATATTTCGAAAATTTGTAGTTTTCAAAATACATATTGACAATTTAACATTTTTCTGTTGGTTAGTTGGGGGTTAGTAAACAATCAAGTGCTAAATAAATCAAGAACAAGTGATACTATATTGCGAGTATGATTTGTTGCTTTGTAAAGCCATCCTCACTAACTAGATAAATTTGGCTTAGGTACTATTTGAAAAAAATTACTTGTGACACTTTTTAAAATTCCATTTTTAGTTTTTCCATTAGAGAGTTCTGTATTAAAATCTAATAATTAAACGAAGTCTGGTCAAGTATACCCCTTTCTACAGAGAAATCAGCCCAAATTAAATAACAAGGGCTGTTCTGAAAAAAAAATCATATTTATTTTCCGGACTGCACGCGACATTTTTAGGTAATATAGGACATTGAAAACTCCGACCCTTAATATCTAGTTTCCAGTAAATAATATTAAAAATTGGAAAGACACGTCAATTTCTTTAAGAACGAGTACGCTGTTAAATAATATTTTCAACTTTCGGGGTTTAAGTCTCTGGGACCGGGTAGATGTTACCCTAATGTTCTTAAATAGGAAGCAGGGTCATGTGGCACACCATTTTAAAGGTAGTTATATCTGTTTCCAGTAATAACAATAATTTGTTATTCTTTGAGTAGTAGTTTCCTAGAAATCGCGTTACAAAATTGGACGTAAGTAGAACGGCCTCCACTGAGATTTATGGGTATAAGTTATTATTTAAAAAACATTATTATGTTCATTCCTCTTTTAGCAGGATGATTTGGGGGTACGTAGGTAGTTACTACACCCTTTCCAAGTCTTTACCAGCAAACTCATCGACTAAAGCAATACATAAATAAATCTATTTTTGGAACTTGATTTCTTGGAAACTACTACTCAAAAAATACTAATAATTGGAGAGAGATTTAATCGACCTCTAAAATGGTGTACCACTTACCCATTTAAGATTTTAAGGGTGACATCTATGCTTTCCAGAGGGTTAAACCACGAAAGCTGCAAATAGTCTCCCTTTACAATAACATTCACGTGTCTTCTCCCTTTTAATTATTTATTTGAAACGATATATTAAGGGCGGGAAGTTTTCACATTAACAATTTAAATTTGATTTTCATATTTTTCCCAGTTATAGTTTTTCCATTATCAAACGGTTGAGTTTTTGGATATACACCCTGTAGACAAATAAAAGTCCAATTTGTGGTCCCATAATAATTAAAGGCTTAGCAGTTTTTCAGTACTGGATGACATAATTATCAGATTATACTGAACTTATTCACTAGAGTGGGCTGTAAAAATGTTTTATTAAATTTTGTTCGGTATACCGCGGGAGATTGGCCTAACAGACAGACAGTGAAATAAAGGAAAGAAACAAGAAATCGGTTGATATCTTCAGGTCGCGCATATCCTCGAAAATCTAAAAAATTAATCAAATTTAACATTTTTGCGTAACTAACAAAAACAGTTTCTCCATGTTAGTTAAATGCTATGGTTTAGATCAGTAAGAAATAGCAGAGAATTAAATTAAAAGATATTTCAGTATGTATTGGTCGTGCATTGGATTTTAAAAATAAATTATTAACTCTGTAACATCAAAATTTCAAAATGATAAATGTTTCAAACTATATATAGCATTATGTCAATAGTCAATTAAGTCTTTTACTCATTCTTTTTGGTGCTACTTTTAAACTCCGATTTGTGCGAAAAACGTTATCGAGAAAGAAGCGTTGTTGTGGTTAAGACACATTCCTAAACTCGGCACTAGCAACTCTTCTGACACCATGCAACTTCACAAATCGCTCTACTGCTTGAGTATGACATGAAAACTTGTCGAAATTTCATTCAGACTGTTCTTGATTTTAATAAAGATAAATTCCCTCATCGCTTAGTCTGGGTGGTAGCGAAAGATGGCAGGTATTCCAATTCATCTTAATGGTTGTGAAAAACTTCCAGTGGTAAGTTTTGATGGCGTTCAGAGAGGGATTCCTGAAATTGATCTAAAAGTGTTAATTAAAGATGTTCAATATCTCCTGGACTTTAATACTGTAATACAATTAGGTAATTGTCCAGAAGAATTGGCTGTTCATGATCCAGGCCCACTTTCACACTTTAATATGGTTAACTGCGGCAAACAGAGGTCTCAGATTGTACTTAGTTGTTATAAATTCTTTAGATGAATATAATGTATCAGTTTCTTTCATCCTAAAGTCCTATTTGCCTGTCTGATTTAATATCAAGAAACGCAAATATTTTACAAATGGCCCTAAGCATGTATTTGAAGTTATAGAAACATCAAGATTCCTACTTGAAAATATACTTAAAGTAGTAGATCCTGTGATCGAGCGTCTTATGTTTGCTCATCTCGAAAATTTGATTTGGAGCATGTTTTTGATGATGGAAGAAAAAACATCAGAGAATTAAGTATTAGAAGAATAATGAAGGCGCGAAACAAAACTCGTAAGAATGGGCCAATTAGAAACTTTGTGACACCAAAACAAAATTTATTTTAGACAGTAACTTCATTAGACACACATTAGACGTAGACATTAACTTCACCGAAATGATAGATTGGAGTACCTTTAATCTTCCGCCGCCCATGTTGCAAATAGTAAGCGATGGAGGAATTTTATCTTTAATAAAGTCAAGAATGGCAGCTGAATGGAATTGATGTCCATGTCATACTCAAGTAGTAGAGCGATGTGTGAACAGTTGGTGTCAAAAGCGTCACAAAAGTTGTCAGTTAGGGATGGGGTCATTAGAACAACGCTTTTTCTCTATCTAGAAAACCAAGGTTTCTGCACAAATCGGAGTTTAGAAGTAGTACCAAAAAGAATTAGTAAAACACTATAACAATTGACGTAATGTTATAGTTTCTAACATTTTTCAACTTTGGAGTTACAAACAGGGTTAATAATTTATTTTTTAAACCCATTGTTATAGTTTTTAAATTTAATTATCACCTCTGTGCTATTTATTAGTTATCTAAACTTGTAGCGTTTCACTAACATGGACAACATTTTTTTGTTAATTACGAAAAAATGTTAAATTTGATAATGGTTTTTTGTATTTTCGAGGATGATAATGAAGATATTAATATTTCTTTGCTTTATTTTACTTATTTAGCAGAAAGACAAGTTTTTCGCGTTACAGCGAATCAAAATTTAAAAAAAATATTTTTTTGGGACCATTCCATTATACACTACCACGGCTTTAATTGGAGAACTGCAAATATGGTATGAAATGATACGAAAGCGTCCTTATCACCTCCTCACCGACGTTGCCATTTAGCGGAGGCGGGAAAGTTACGTACGTCAACCGTATGTGACGCAAACATGCGATTTATATGATCGGAGGCGTCATCGTGCCTTCCGTAAACTTTTTATGCAGCACTAGCGCCGGTGATCTATACCGGAACTAAAAACTTTTTTTGGGGGTATGGTGGGTACGTTGTGACCTCCGACAAAAATTTTGCTATTAGCACGTTAAAGGTCATCTGAGGTCAGAACTACTGAAAATATGGAAAAAACGTTGTCGCCTCCGAAATCGGAGGTGACAACGTCATATATGAGGTGACAACGGCTCTTCAGTATATACTTCGGAGGTGACATGGTACCCTTTATCAATATATATATATGTGCTGCCGACGCATTTCTTCGCAGGCAGCATGAAGCATCACTCATCAACAAAGACATGGCAGAAATTTTGTCTTTGGATGACAGTAACCAAGTCGAATTTAACGCTAAGAAAATTCAGGCAGCAAAAGGTTAACATTATAGAACCGGATATACAGGGTGTTATGGAAATGACGTATTGTTTTTAAATGGGTGACTCCTGGAGTGTCCTAGAGAACCGCTACATATTTTTTTTAAATCGAAGGTTTAAAAAGTGGGGCAATTCACCCCTAAACCCACAGGTCACTCCTCGGCACAATCATATATGATCATATTATATTGCCCAGCTGTGTAATCAACAGATGTTCAGGCACAATGTTGCCAAACTGTGTAAAAAATGTAAAACTTTAGATTCTTATAAAAATAATTATTTAGCTTATTTACCGTAGTATAAAAATAGGAAGTAAATCGAGGACACTATATGATCATCACATCATGTTCACACTTTATGCTCATCACGTGCCCTGATAATAGTGTTAGGACTGCCTAATAGCTTTTAAGAAGTAAACTCAGTCACAGTCTACTCCTCGCTTGGTGAAGATATGCACTTATTATCAGATTACACAAAATCACTAAACACAGCCGTACACATAGAAGACTCTTCTGTATGTACCACTACTCGCAATAATCTTCTTGTAAAGGGTAATCTTGCGGTTCTAACTTTTGAACTTTTGTAGTACACTTCATCGTTAAGAGTACGGTATGTAATATAAGCCCTCTTTGCTTTGTTAAGCATGTGTACTTTCAGGTCTTGTGTTACATTAGCTAATAAAGCCTCTGCGGCTAACGTGTTGGTCGTTTTTCCCCTGCATCTCCCGTTTGGGGAATCTATCCATGTACAAGATCTTTGCTTCTCGGGCATTTTCCTGTTCTAGTTCAGTTCGATTGAAGTTCTTGGCACTTTCAACTAGAATAATCACGTTAGAACAATCGCCAAGTCAGCTTCGCAGCAACTTGATGTACTTTTCCGGACCTAAACAACTTTCTTTCATAGATAATTCCATATTTGTATGAAACATGTTTAACTCCACCTAGAGCAACAGTACGACGAATAGCAGAAATATAGGAACCACCATATGCTTAGTACTTCTTGAGTTTCATTTTTAAGAATTATTTCACATGAAGGACGTCGTCCTTGTAGAAAGACATTCCTGAAGTCGTGTTCCCCAACGAATATAACTTCCAATAATTCAAAACCAAAGTATATTGCTTCAGCCGTACACGCACCAGAAATGGTTTTTCCGATAATGCTAATGTATTGTGTATACGAATTCTATATTAGTTTCGATCTTATTTTAATAATAGCTGACAAATTGGACAAATCCAATATCATATGTGAAATGTAGTTATAATATTTTAAAATTAACTCTTCCACAGTCGCTCAGTGCTGTAACTTTGTGCAGAGCCATCAGGGAGGCAACCGTGCGCGGCCGTGGTGTCAAGCCCACCACTTACTGCTGCATAAGCAAACGGTGCATTAGGAAAATGTACCGGGAAACGTGACCAGGCTATCGAGCAGAAAACTAGAGCTTTTATTGAAACGGTAAACCGCTGTCGGCAGCGGCGTACGCTGAATATTAAGTCAAAGGAAGCAAAATTTATGTAACACAACAACATTGTTTCATCAAAATGTATTCTTCGAATTATCTTGTTTATACATCACACGATGGCATACACCACATGCCCCAATTGGCGCCATATTAAATGATGCTGTTGTAAATGAAGCCTGTACGACTCTGGCCAACTAATAGTGTCTTTGTAAGGAAACCAATCCCGAGCGCATTTAAACAACTCGACCCAAAAGAGAATCGACAGCTTCAACTGGTCCGAGAGCTGTCGTCAATGATGGGTGAGTAGAGAGAATTATCGCGATTTTGGGGAATGAAACTGTTGTAGGTTATACAGGGTGTCCGCTAATTAATGATACATGGAAAAACCTTACTCCTTACGTAAAAATATTAGAATTTAATTATGCTTACCTATATCCGAAAGTTGATATTAACTGAGATACAGGGTGTTAAAGTTAAAATTTCATTTTGGTTTTTCTCTGATAACTTTGACAGAAACCAACGGTTTTTTATAAAATTTGGCAGTTATGTTTTCTTTAGGACGAAAAACTGATTTTTTGGTGAATTTTTAGTGTACAATGTAGGGGGCGCTGTCTGCGGTATTTTTTGCACATTTATTAGGTCATAACTTTTTTGTGCCTTAGCATATTTAAGTTTTTAATGAAAATAAAACTTTTTTCATATTTATTACGTAAAAAAGGTATACTAATTTCAGGTCGCCCAGAGTTACCGTTTCGAATATATTTACATTTCAATTGTTTAGTGCGTTATCTCAGGCAAGCAAATAATATTTTGTTACTTCTTACCAATTAACCTTTGCATGATAATTAATGTTCTAATAATGGTAATTGGGAACAATAAATTCAACAATTGGATTGCTCCTTAACTTACTGTAATTAAAATAACTTTCACCCTAGAAAATATCGTGTCGAAAGAAACCAACAGCAATGAAAACACAAACTGACGATAAACTCAAAAATGAAACATTTTCTATTCCATAGCAACTGCATCTCTAAATTTGATTTGTTTTCTCATAGGTTACTTTGAGAAAAAAGTTTGTTTGCAAATTAATAGTAATTGGGCAGGGTGCACTGAACAATTTAAATGCAAATATCTCCTAAACGGTAACTCTGGGCGACCTGAAATTAATACACCTTTTTACGTAATAAATATGAGAAAAGTATTATTTTCATTAAAAACTTAAATACACTGGGGCACAAAAAAGTCATGACCGAATAAATGTGCAAAAAATGCCGCCAATGTACATTAAAATTTCACCAAATAATCAGTTTCTCGTCCTAAAAACCATAATTTCCAAATTAGTTATTACAGAAAAACAAAAATGAAGTTTTAACTTTAACACCATGTATCTCAGTTAATATCAACTTTCGGATATAGCTAACTATAATTAAATCCTAATATTTTTACGTAAGGAGTCTATGGTTTTTCCATGTCCCATTAATTAGCGGACACCCTGTATACTGAGAATTGAAAACACGAGCATGCTGACAGATTCGTCGGTATACGGTGGAAAGAAGTGTTTTAACTTGCTTGTTAGGCGTTTGAGGAGAATGAACTTAATGAATGAAAGCACTTTACTGCTGATTTCACCAGTTACACTTAAGGTGGACTTAAGTTAAGTTGGAACTTAAGTTAGACTTTTTGATTTCATCCTCATTTAAGTTTAACTTAAGTTAAGGAGTTAAGTTAAGCCCAGGATTTTTGGAGCTTAAGTTCCACTTAAGCAAACCATAACCTAAATGTCAGTGTTTTTTGTGGGTTCTTCCGGATTTGAAGTTAGATAATTTGTGAATGTGAAATGGCTATTAACAGAAGAGGGTTTGCTATAGATGACGATAATGATTGGGACGATCTAAATTTAATATTTTTTGGAATTCCTAGAAGAATTTTTGATAGAGCCAACTACTTTGAGACTTGAGAGCAGGGACAGTAGTAGCTTTTGCAGAATACATGTGGCCTTCCATAATATTGTCAATTATCTCCTCTTCCACTGTTCCATCGCTGTCAAATGGATTTGACAGGCCAAATACTGTTTTTGAATTGACAATGCCCAAAGCAAGTTCATTAATTGGACCAACAATAACTTTGTAGCCTCCTTCTCCTGTTTTTTGAACTTTTCTTCTTCTGCAACAACTTTCTTAAGAGACTTTTTATATTATCGTAAAACTTTCTCAGTGACTCTTTGGTTCTAGGGTTATTTTCAGAAGTCTGGCTATTAAATAAATCTGTAATTTTTTGTCATACTTCATCCTTCTGCCTCCTAGTCTGGCTAATGGTTTTTTTATTTTCAATGACGTCCTTCAAATTCGCTATAAGGTTTAAAAACAAAACCTTTTCTCTGTTTGAAAAATTTGGGGCTCTTTTTTTATCGTCCATCACTTTACCCAGCTTTTTGGCCACACAAAAATACAAGACCAAACAAATAAAAGCTTATGAAAACTTAGATTAGGTTAGGAAATTGTTTTTCTTCTTTTTTTAGTGTTGATTGGTTCATCTGAACTACTTTTGCGATGTTGCCAAGTGTTTGGTAAACTTAACTAAGAAATTGTTGGTGAAAACCACATCTCCCTTAGAGTTAACCTTAAGCTAAGGTGGACCTTAGATAAGTTGTAGTTCTAAGCGAAGTGGTGAAATCAGCCGTTAACCATTTAATTTCCTTTCAGAGGTAAGGAAGATTATGTTTAAATTAAGAAAAAAGTTAAAATTTACATTACAGGGTAAAAGAATTTCCATTGTGTACCTATGGCGTTCATGTATTTTATACTGCATTTATAGTGTACCAGGAAGATATAAAGCGAATAATATTTTTATTATCACCTACAGGGAAATCAATGCGGACCATCAAAAAAGACGAGACTTAATTGCCACGAATTCGCCCTTATCTGTATCCCAAAAGAAATGAAATACGATCGTAAAAGCCAATATTTAAAGAACGAAAATGACATTAACAAACATTTTTATAACGTAGTAAGGTCTGTCAGTTTTCAATAAATAATTTCTCGCTTTTCCGTTTGTCCCGTGTGCAAAATCTTATAATGGCGGGAAAAATAATAAAAAAGAAAACAATTTTCCATAAACTGGCGTCGTAAAAATGTTGTTTGATGCTATTTTATGACGGCGAGTTGGATTCGTTTCGTTAAAAGGAACCGACAGCGATTTTTTTATGATCAAAGCACCAGCATCACCAGCACAATAGGGAGAATCCTTTAAGGCACTCTGGGGGTGTGCAAATAAAGCGATTCGCGCTGGTTTTGAATCGAGAATGAGGTTATATTTGTTGGGAAACACGATCTCAGGAAGGTCGTTCCACAAGGAAGCATTCCTCTCAGATTACGCCACCGCCATAGGGGCAGTGGCTGTTCTTCCATAGGAGCACATGTGCACGTGCACTCCCAAAACGAACAAAAAAATATCAATTTATATTCATTGAATATTATTTATCGTATAAAGTCCGACCCTCCCTAATATTTTATCGTACCGTCAAACTAAAAAAGTCCGACCCTCCCTAATATTTTATCATCCAGTCAAACCGAACTGTATAGATCCGGCAACCGTGCCTCGGTCGAGGTAAATGACGATTATGATGAGACTTGCTCGCACGTGCGATTAAGTAATTTCTCTGTAGTAACAGGTGGCGTGTGGCAGCGGGGGATAGCGGGGCTATGGCGATTTAACATGGAAAAGGCGCACAGTTTTTGTGTGCACCACGCTGTTGTCTGTTCGTTTATCTAGTTAGAAACTCGAGCGTGATGTTTTAATATTTTAATAGTATATATTTATTAAGTTAAAATGAATAGTTGACGGTGGACTATTTAAGAAATAACTTTAGCTCTTTGAGTTTGGAGCAAAAAATTGAAGTGAAGAATGCGGGAACACCTAAACCCGAAATTAATTTAACGCAGACCACAAAGGGTAAATCTGGGGACTTTATTAGAAAGTTTAAAAATGAAATATATGAAAAAAAATTTATAGAGGGTATTCCAACCTTAATGAGGCTGTTATTGATCAATTTTCTACAATTAAGAACCGAAGAATGGATTTTACGTTTAAGCACTATTGTGTAGGGTCGATAAATGTTGTGTATTTCGATAAATGATACTCGATATGATTTTAAACCATTTTATTTAAGGATTTAGTAGTAAGGAGTAGATGGCTTTAGTAGTATTAGTAGTGGGGGAGTACGAGGGTTGCATGCAACGACGTTAAGATTCGACAGCTATACTCACTAAGAAACCCTTTCTTATTTTCCAAAAGTTGTATTTCCTTGTGTAAAATTAAAAAATAAATAAAAATATTTAAAACGCCTAGAAAAATTTCACCATACTTGTGAACCCCCTCTATCCCGCCACTGCTTGGTGGTCATTCTGGACTGCACTTATTTCTATGACGACGTGTAAATGTGACAACACCGCCCTACATTTACTGATGATGTCTTGTGAGACGACCTACCACATTGATTGTTTACATCTCTCGCCAATGCCTACCACGTGGTTTTTCGGGTTTGTCCTAAGGTGGCTATCTCGTTTATTAATTGAAAGCGCCATTTATGGTTATTTTTCTTCAATTTGTTTTCATCTCAGGGTTTGCCGGTTTAAATGTAATAAGTCATTTCCATAACACCCTGTGTATGTATAGATATGCATTAATCATTGGCAATAATTTTCACATTTTAGTCGAAGAACCTTGAACTAATCTTTATCCCACAAAAGAAAACTTTTTTTTGCTTAATTCCATCCCTTAAGCAATAAAGGGCTTAAACTTGTATTTCCCATTTTCCCCTGGAAAGTAAATCCGCTGCATCGAGGGAAAAATGCAGAATTTTGCAGGAGGAAGAGGAGGAAACAATTTAATCGGCTAAAAGAGGGATCATGGCGGTTATTACCGCTTATATAATAGTACCTAGAGCTACGTATGCAGAAAGCTGTATACGTTCATTGTTACAAGATACATAAAATGCTCATTTCATACTCGCGGATATATTTTAACCTATTGTTCAGTGTAATCATTTCTAGGCGTGTAATATACTGGCCTGATGCTGTTTCGTCTCAGTGGCGCATCATAAGGCAATTTCGGTAGCTAATATAGACAAAAATAGGACAATTTAGCAGATCTTATGACAAACTACTTTATTGACTGTCATAAGCTAGATTAATAATACTGGAGCGAAAAGTTCGGCAACGCTGCGCTTACCGATCAGAGTGATTTCAGTCCGTAAAGGCCGTATTAGACTCGGCAATTTTTTCTCTTGCGCCGGCAATTATAATGGCACGTATTCATGCGCAGTAAACCGTTTTCGATCAGCTGGAGCATTGTCAACGAGTCAGAACAGCAGTTGGTACTGTCGAAATCCCTAAAATACCCCCAGAATTAGAGATGGGCAAACCTGTTCGTTTTGATTACCAATTAGGAGGTACAAAAAGTTGCTTAATTAGCAGTCCATTAATAAAGAATGTGAACTGCTAATTTAGGTACCAGTGGGTTTAAATGGCCATTACCTATTCATACCTGGTTCGGGTAAATAATATACAGTTAAAAATAACAGAATAATCCATGTCTACCCAATTGTGCCGGCAAGGGCCATTAAAATGGCGCCAGTCCTATTTCTGGTAATGAGAGACAGCTGATCGGGAACGGTGTACTGCGCATGAATCCGTGTCATTTTAATTGTCAGAAGAGTAGAATTTCTGACTGTAGTACGGAGAACGGTGTACTACGCCTGAATCCTTGAATTATAATTGCCATTGCTGGCGCCATAAAAATTCCCGACTGTAATACGGCCTTAAGAAAGCAGATCGCCTTTTTGTTACTACACCTTGTACGTTCTTGAAGAAATCATATTAAAAATATAAAAGAAAAAACGTGAATTCATTGACAACGGACGTTTTGAGTGTGCAAAAATTCCATAGTTTAAATAACAGAAGTAAAGAAAAGGATATAAAAAAGTAACAGCGTCCGGGTCAATTTCAATCTCGTATCTATATAATTCATGATCGCTGAACACGGCGCGCGCATGAGACGGCTTGCTGTGTGCCTTGGTTGTCTAAACAACTCAGCATCAGCTATGTACCCATATTGCATTATTATTGATACACGTGCTGTGTTGACTGAAAACGGTTTTGTTAAAAAAGCATGTGTGAAAATGTCAGTTCATATTATTCCCCCATTTTCCGAGCCACAATACACGATTTCTGCTTGAAAACGGACGAGGCGCGATAACTCGAATAGCGTAGTAGGACACCCTGTTATACCTAAGATCCAACACTGCAGTTGCTCGTCAATGAAAATGTCCGTTCTCATTTTTTTCCGGTCCCGAATAACGAAAAATAACATCCGACAAGTAAAACGAACGAGGCGTGATAAGTTGAATTCTCCGCTGTGAACAAATTTCGATTTTTCTCAAACCAAAACTATTCACCGCACGGAAAATGTAAGTTACTATTTTCATCTCCTCCAAAACGTCACCCGAGTCAAAAAATAAAAAGAACGGACGAGGCGCGATAACTATTACGACCACTTTTTTTACATAATATGTAAAGATGATTCTCAACGATTTCGCAACGTTGCCAATGTCCGTTCTTGTTAATTTCTTTCTCAATTCCTTATTAAATCACCAAAAAAACTCAAAAAACTTTAGGTCGTGATCAGTCTGAAATCCTGGTAACGGGTTACCGCCTCGCGGCACCCCTATTTACTCTACACGATACACACTTTGGGAACCCTAGTGGGACCTCCTTATGGAGATGACCGTTGTTTAAATAAATGTATTTCAGAACAATTTTGTGATGCCCAAATTATATATTTCTGATATTACGGTAAATTTATGACGCACGTTCTGAGAAAACTTGTATAGTCCTCCTCCTACGAAAACATTTCAGTTTTCTTCCGACTATTAAGAGGATGCCGGAGTCAGTCGAAAACTCCGATTTGACCCCTGTTCGTTTCACGCTTTGAAGGCACGAGGCGAATTGGATCTTCCCTTGCCGTTAGAACAGTACGTCGAGCGTCCGCCCTTATTCGGTACGCCGACAGAAGCAACGATAATCGGAAGAAAGAGATTGCACGTGGTCGGGGTCTATACTTCAATTTTCTACGCAATTTTGTTAACAACTCGAGAAAAGTCCATCATTTCTTCTATATGGAGCAGTAAAAAAAATTAAATCTAAAAAATCTTCCGAAACAAAAAAAATATACTTTAAGCGAGTTCTAGTTCTATTACAAACTTTTTTTTTCATTTGACCTTTTTTTCCTAAAACAGGAATAAACGCTTGGGAAGAAAACTCGTTTACAGGTACGGAATCCTGTTGAATTAATAAATATTATAAAAAAATGTTATTAGATAGTTTTTGGACTGTTTTTCAAATAAGGTTTTTGTAAGAAGAAAATTGGAGATAAATTATTAACAATAAAAATAATTTTTCAAAATTTTTTTCAAAATTTTTTCACCACCACTGTTTTGCTGATATTAATTAGGGGTTTGGTATTATTCACTCAGTGGGGTGTGTAAAATCCCTTGCAAAGTAAGCAGAATTTATAATTACTTGGCTGATATTAAATTCAGCCGGTGAAAAATCAGAAATAATGCTCTTGTTGTCTAACAGTTAAGTGGAAATTAAATCGTCTACCGTCTCTGTTTATGTAGGTAATCTCAGAGTGGATAGAGTATATGATTATTTGCATTGGATATGCGGAGGAATCGAATTATTATCATATACCGGGTGATGCATCGTTAAGTTGAACATAGGAAGTCCCATGTACTTTTGAGGTGGTTGAATATTGGTTTTCCTGTACATTTTATAGAAAAACTGCTTTATAATTTCTTGAAGAGGCCGACGTGGTAAACGCATGTGCCCAGTTTGAATGCATTTTGATGAGCCAATCCTAAGTTATTTAAACGTGATGGCAAAACCACGAAACTCTCATAGTTCAGGTAATATAGCAAATACCAGAAAATTAAATTTTGACATTGACAAAACGAAAATTAATGTCTGTTGCAATAATTTCATTATTCGTTATGTTTAGCGTTACGTCAATTTTTGGCAATAGCGTCATAGAAATTATTTACTGGTGTTTGTTTTATTACCTGAACTATGAGAGTTTCGTGTGCTTGCCATCACGTTTAATCGAATTGCGTAGGATATACTCATCAAACTGTATTCAAACTCGGTACATGGGTTTACCAGGTCGTCCTCTTCAAGAAGTTATAATGCAGTTTTCCTATAAAATGAACAGGAGAGCCAATATTCAGCCACCAAAAAAATTACATTGGATTTCCTATGTTTAACTAAACAATACATCCCCATGTATACTATTATCTTAGAAAATTATACCAGATGATCAGCGTATTGTATACGACAAAATAATGTAAAAACTCAGATGTCCTTATCCGACTTTCACACAAACAAGCCCGGACAGTTTCCTACGAACATTTTTTTAATCACAGCGTCACAGCACGCACTATTTTATGCGAACGTTTAGCCAAATAGACTTAATTTGTTTCTGATCTAAATCTCGAGTCGTAAAGTTAAAGGATCGGAAAACGTTATGAAAAAATTCGGTTAAAAAATATATTGTTATACGAATAATAGTAACAATTTCAAATATGAACAATTTTCAAATTTTTGTCACAAATCTTCCTGAAATTTGCTGATACCCCAATCGACATATCCGACTATATCAATAAATTAACTAAAAAACTTTATTATTAACGGCTAAAAATTCACGAGAAGAAATATTGATCAGCTGATGGCTCTCGTCTCTTTCTAACCTGCCAAAAACTGCATATTTTTTAATTGAATTGATGCAACTTAGATGGCGCTGATTGCTAATTTGGGATTGTTTGGGATCCTCATCTTAACAGTTGTACCCGTTCGCAGAGATAAGGTTTGTTCCAACACCCTATTTTTGTATCGTTCTAGAACAGTCACGAAACTGTTGGAATCGACTTTGTGCGCAGGCGTTAATTTTGCACTGTTTGTTGCCGATGCACAAGGGAAGCGAGGTTGGTACGTTTTTATGAGCATTCGTTGTAAAAATCACAGCTGATCCTGATCGCCTGTCTGATTAGTTTTTAGACTAGGAAAGAAGATTAGTTAATTATCATAAATCATAACCCTACTTTTGTTGCTTAATTTCTTCCTCTAAGCTTGAGTATTATCTTTGGTCGTTCCGTTTTGTTGTATTTAATAATTATGGAAGAGAATAACGTGTTTAATGGTAAGAATATCTTGTAGGTTTGAGAACCGGATTATACAAATTTAATCAGAATTAAATAATCAGAATATTAACGATTGGTTAAGCAACAACTCCTACAAAACAAGGCTAAAAGAAACTGCACGAATGCCAGGAATACAAAAACAACTGTTAAAATTCTTACGGCGCAAGTCAGTACAAACCGTTCCTGCTCTTGGCCATGTATCGCTTTCACCGTTCAAGAACTGGTTTGCGAACGATCACAAATTTGGTTGGAACACAAACGGGATCGCCCGATACACCGTTTTGTGTCGGTTGGAACGGCTTTCGACTACTACGCATGTGCATGACCGTACATTGTACGATTTTTAGGGTGGTTGGAACGAACCTATAAAACCAAACCTGAACAAACCAGTTAGAAACTGGCGCACAACCGAACATGCGCAGAACTAAATTTGCAAACCGGTTGAAAGGGTCGCTCCGCGAACGAACATAGAGTCTGTGAAGCTTTCACTTTTACGTTAAATTTATTTTCATAATAATAACGAAAAGACCATCTTCCCACAACAAAAATGTAAAACATTGTTCATGACAAATTCATAAGACTTATTTAAGATGCAGACGGCATTTTGTTTGGCCGCAAAGCGAATCCAACATTTTCTTTGCAGAAATTGCGAAGGCGGTCGTGCAAGAACAAGGGATTCTATTATTGATAAAAATGTGACTCGCAAATTGTTTTATACGAGTGTTTTGCGACGGCAGACGCGGTAAATAATGCAGAGAGGTTGCTCGACCGACGAGAAAATGAAAAAGAGTTTGACCTCTCTGGCTATATAAGGTAAAATAGGAGTAAAGACATATACAAGGTGTCCCAGAATATGTGGGCAATCTCCCAGGTTCAGATAGAACACTTAAAAATAACAGGAGAAGTACCTATAAATTTATCTTCCTACGGCCTCGCCTACGGAGATACAGGCCCATAACGGACGTCCCTGGAAATCGTTGTTTTTTAAATAATTTTTTAAGTACTAGGTGTAATTTAATAATTTTTAGTATAATGGTTAGTAGATGTGTCTCCTTAAAATTCGCCATTTTAAACACATTTGGCTCATTAGTTTGCCAGGGACGGACTAGACGTAACACAGAAATGCCTTTTTTTTGTACACCTTGTATGATGAAGGAATGACGATAATATTTTTCGATACTCTAAACCTTAAGCTGAAAAAATGGTACTCTTGATCAATGTCGATAAAATGAAATGTTTTCGAAAAAAAAAGATATTTTTGTTCAATATGATTTATATTTAGTGTAGGTAAATTCCATTACTAAGTTAGTTACTAATAAAACAAAGGAGAAAAACCGCAATTTCAAGACACTACCATGAACTGACACTGGCGTAAATATTCTAATTTAAATCGATATATGTGAAAAAACCATAACAACAATGAAGGCATTTTATGAACATAAAACAACAACTAATGCACAAAATCATATTGAACAAAAATATTGTTTTTCGAAGACAACTCACTTTATAATTATAAGGTTTAGAGTATCCAAAAATATTATTGTCGTTCCTTCATCATACAAGGTGTACAAAGAAAAAACATTTTTGTGTTACGTCTAGTCCGTCCCTGGCAAACTAAATAAGCCAAATGTGTTTAAAAGGGCGAATTTTAAGTAGACTCATCTACTAACCATTATACCAAAAAATTATTAAAATACACCTAGTACTTAATAAATTATTTAAAGACAACGATTTCCAGGGACGTCCGTTATGGGCCCGTATCTCCGTAGGGGAAGCCGTAGGAAGAAAAATTTATAAGAACTTCTCCTGTTATTTTTAAGTGTTCTATCTCAACCCTGGCGATTGCTCACATATTCTGGAATACCGTATTGACTTTTTTATTTTGAATTAAGAGGCATTTTAAACCAAATGAAAATAAAGATCAATTATAATAATCATATTTTGAGACATAGTAAGTATAATGGAAATAAAAATTAATGAAATACTGAAATATAGATTTACTGGTTTAAATAAAAATTAAGTTTGCATGTACAGTCGTCATTAACATTTACAATGTTACGATTCCGACTACAGACTAATACAGGATTAAAATCCTGCTTTCTTCTGAAAGTGACAATACAAAATGCCGAACTCTCACCACAAGCCCATGGACGACACATTCGAATGCTCTACTACAGCCACCAATGTAATAATCAATTTGCTATTTATAAAGGGTTTTATGGAAATGACTGATTATATTTAAATGGGTGCCTCCTTGCGTGTTCCGCGTGCTTGATGTATACGAATTTTAAACGTTTTCTTAGTTGTAGCATTACGGAACGGTAAGAGATACGAAGTGAGTCAATTTGAAGTAAAGTTGCATAACTTTGGCCCAATAATATGCCGTAAAAATCTAAAATTAATACAGGGGTTTTCAAAATATATGGAAAAATCTATAATTTATATTTTCCTGACTTTGTTCGAAGAGATGTCCAAAAATAAATGTGACCTTCTCATCGCTACTTTTTATTCTCCACAAGATGGAATCATCAGATTCTTATTGCGGCGTTTCGTCTTTGGGTCATCATCATCAACTTAATTTTTTTGAATACGGACCTGGATTATTTTGTTTAAATTATGAAAGAGGACCTGAATTAGCAATTAGAAAGTGAAATTTATTTTTGGTCATCTCTTCGAACAGCCAGGAAAAAATATAAACCGAAACAAAAATTTTAGATTTTTCCAAATATTTTGAGGCAACTTTGCCTTAATTTGGCAATTTAACACCATACCATATATACCGGTTTGACTAACGCGGAGGGTATTACACCCTGTATTCAATCGCAACGAAATGAAACCGTATTCCATCGTATACAACGCAATTGTAATAAAGGCCCTAAAAAAAAAAGACAGCAAGAAGCGTCTGCATTGTGCATTCCATTTTCTCTAAGAAGCGATGCATATTTCCACAAAACAAGTATTGCGTTTGTTAACAACGCTCGCTTTGATGCGGCCACTCAGCCACAGAATTCCGGAGAAGGGACTTCACAAAGATTGCCCATTGTTTACTTTAAAATGAGCCCACCACTCTCCCGAAACGCTGCAAAATAGTCCTAATTGGAAGCTTTTTGTGGCGTGTCCTTGTTTTGTATTATCCTTAGATGATAATGACAAAGCAATTAATTTAAAAGCATTAAGTACATGCGAAGCTCTAATCATTTCGGGAATAGATGGGATTCGAGTGTAATAAAATATGTGTTTTATTCAGCTCAGTCACAAACTAATTAACGATAAAACGTAATATTCCTAAACTTTTTATTGGAATTAATTCGTAAAATTAGTTAAAACTGCGATTCCAAATAAATAGATAATAAGTATATCGATTTGTCGTGTTGTGAAGCAGGAAAATATGAATATTTTTCATTGTCTGTAATGGTGTGATATTTTCCTAACAACTATTGACCAGTCGCATTGCTGTCAGTTATATCAAGTGCAATGTATTAATCAACAACTTCTAAAGTACCTGAAAGGCCTTAACATAATCAGCGATCATCAATATAGATTTCGGGAGTCCAGGTCAACAGGAAACCTTCTAGCCTATCTTTTGTCGAACGCAATCAAACATCATGGGGAGCCTCGGGCTGTTGCACTGGATACTTCTAAAGCTTTTGATCGTATTTGGCATGAAGGCCTCCTAAGTAAACTGCGATTCTATGGTTTGCCCAGTCGATTCTATGCATGGTTGTCTAGCTTTCGTATGGACCGTTCTTTGCAAGATGCAATTGATGGATTTCTCTCATAACCTTCACCATCAATGCCGGTGTTCCTCAAATGACCATATTGTCTCCCACTCTCTTCTTACTCTACATTAACGGCCTTCTAGTGAAAACTAAAAATCGGATATCTAGCTTTTTTGACGATAGCACACTTATCTCATCTTTCACCTTGGATGCTCAAGCATCGGCTGCCGACACACATCTTCGCGGGTAATATGAAGTATCGTGCATCAACAAAGACCTGGAAGAAATCATGTCTTGGGGTGACAGTAACGAAGTCAAATTAAACGCTAAGAAAACCCGGGCAGCAGTTTTCTCCAAAGAGGTTAACATTAGAGAACTTTAATCTGGGAGGAAATATGTCTTGGCATAACCAGTTTCAGGAATCCTTAACCTAATGACTGATATCATGAATGCTTTGGATGAACGGTGCTATGATACAGTCCTATTCTGTGATCTCAGCAAGGCCTTCGACTGTGTTGATCATGGAATCCTTCTGCGCAAGCTTCAAATATATAATTTTACAAACGATAGCCTTCAACTTTTGAAGTCCTATCTTATATATAGGTATCAAACCGTGCAGTATGGTGGTATGACATCGGCGGATCGAAAGATTTATCTTTAGATCGGAGTGCCTCAAGGATCCATTTTCGGCCCAATACTCTTCCTAATATATGTGAATGATCTGCCTCAAATAGATAAACAATCTAATTACACCCTCTTTGCTGATGACACTACCATTTCTGTTACGGCATATACTCTTGAAGCTTCATTGGCGCAGAGGCACAGGAGAGGGCTGAAGGGTGGTTTAATTCGAATATACTAATCCTAAATAAGAACAAAACAGAGACAATGGTGTTCACGATGAGAGAGATTGGGAATGTGAATGATCATGTTGCTTGTGTGAGGTTTCTTGGGGTCTTTATTGACCCAACAGCAAATTGGGGAATGCATAGCAGAACTATGGCCTCGGAGCTTAATAAAAGCCTGTATCTGCTGCGCCGCCTCGCAGAAAATATTTCCCAGACAGTATTAAGAACGGCTTATTTTGAGACCTTCCATGCACAGATCTCCTATGCTATACTTGTGTGGGGTCATACCCCGGGTGCTCGACGTCTCTTCGGACTGCAGAGAAGGGCAGTTCGGGTTGTGAAGAGTCTGGGTTACAGGGATGACTGTAAGGGGGTTTTCAGGGAGTTGGGAATACTCACCCTACCCTCTATGTACAATCTGGAGAATCTCCTGTACTTGAAGAGTGGTGTGCGTCTCTTCTCGGCCCACGGGGACATGCACGGCTATTCGACTAGGAATGGGAGAAACTTAGTTCCACCATATTGGAGACTGGGGAGGTGTCAGGATGCCCCTAGCTACTGGACGGTAAAATATTTTAATGTATTGCCAAGGGAAACGGGGGAACTGCAGATCGACAAATTTAAGGTAAAAGTAAAATAAATTTTAATTGAAAATGTATTTTATTCAAGTGAGGAATTTTTTTGGTATTTCCGCTCATAGTGTTTAATGTTAGTATTATGTATGTGATGAGTGTATCCTGCCAGACATTTTAAATTGTAGATTGTTTGTCTTTCTACTTGGTTTTCTTTTTGTTTATATGTTTTTTTATTCTGTTTTATTTTCGACTGGTTTTTATTCTAGCTACTATTGTAAGATGTAAAATTGCAAATTTTGTTAAGATTTACCAAATAAAGATTGATTAATTGATTGATTGATTGATTGAACCACGCTGTTGCAATCGTCAAGACAGCTTCGTAGAAACTTAGTATACTCTTCCGGACCACGACGTTATATATATACCTCAACAACGTTTGACACTACAACTTACAAAACCCATCGCTATGCTCTGCTCTCATGTCTGGAGCTCTGCGCCCAAGCATACTCTTGGACTACTAGATTACCTCGAAAGGAGGGCCATTCGTCTGATTGGAGACCACAAGCTGACGAAGAACCTCGACAGCCTAGAACATCGAAGACAAGTTGGAGATTTGACTCTCTTTTACAGATATTTTCATGGAAAGTGTTCGGCTGACCTTGCCCTCTTAATTCCGCCCAGAGCGGCGAATATCAGAATACACGACGAACCACTGCCGCCCATCGATATGTGGTTCAGCTTAATAGTCTACGACATTCTGTATTAGCTAACAATACATATTCGGTGGGTTTTGCCCGATGGTTCAAATGACCCCAGTCCGACACTGAATATACATACTCATTCTGGTTATTTCTTCTTGAATTCCTTATTCGTTAATTATTGAAATATCTACCTTCTTTGCACTTGGCAAAGAAATTAGTCATTGAAAGCTTCTCGTGTCCCCAAAACACTTTCGAGGAAGTCAGCCAGACGTTTGCACCTGTAGGAACTGCCGAAATTACGCCTCGGAAAATTTACCGTAAAACTTTGTACATAATTTAATTATGTTTTAAAACCCAAATTATGCGTCCTAATATCAATTAGCCGCCGAGGAAAACACGGGAACAGGGAAAGTAAGATTATATTTTTAGACGAAAATATGGGTTAGGGCAAGACGGAGTAGCAATTTCCGGCAAGTAGGGTGTTAATAATTTAGATTCATTTACGACACTTACGTTTTTTTGTTTCGTTATGTTATGACGTTATTAAAGAAGCGATTTAACTTAGTAGTTAAATAAACTGCAAGACAAGAAGGTCCATATAAATCGATATACATAGATCAAATAAGACAGCGACGTTATTAACAGCAACGAATACTTATAAACAGGAAGAAGACAAACACCGTGTTAACAACTCGAAGCAAGTATGAACAAACGAACAAACCCGGCATCCATTACGTCGGGCATCAGCTGACAAACGCACGTGGTTTTCAAATGTCAAAATCCTTTTATTTGATTTACTAAGTTGTGAAAATCAATATTATGATTCTGACATGTTTTAAGCTGTAAATATCACTTTAAAATAATCCTTACACACTCTTATATCATTTTTTTGAACTAGTAACGTAACTACAAATAAAAAATGAAACTTCAGAAATAAGCGTGTAAGTAGTTTTATTAAAAAATAGGAAGTAAATCATAATTTAAATAAAATATTTTACCATCTTCAAGCTCTAGGTCCTAGCAAATATTTCAAGCTTCAAGTCCAAGCATATTTTTGGGCCCCATATGATTTAGGAAAAGAAATTATTATTGATGCTTACTCTCAGTAAAGATTACTAAATGAATATTTCAATTACAAATAATTACTCACTTGCATCAAAAAGGAAACGACGTTTTTCGTGAAAAGATTAGAAAATTAAAAATTATTTTAAAATCTCTTCTCCACCATTTTAAAACACATCAGATGTTGCTTGATTTTCTACCCGCCAGACGAAGGAAGTTAGCTTGTTTCACAATTCGTGCTGTTCGCATTCTATGACTGTCTCTGTCTGCAGCAACCTTCCCTAATTCATTAAAGTGAGACAAATATGACCAGGATCAAGTCGCCTGCATAAATAATCACTTTTTGGCATTTCATATTAACTCTACGTAAGTCTGATATTGACGCTTAAATGAGTGAAACAGATAGATAAAAGTAGGTTACTTGTGAGCGTATGGAGCAAAGTATTCTTAGCATCACTTCCAAGGCCTTCTTACGTGTTTCGATCCCCCCCATAAGCAGTCTCACCGGGCTGATTAACAGTATGAAATTCATAGATGTAGAAAAACTTCTTTACTGTACAGGGTGTCCCATTTTCTACACTTTTATAGGATATCTCCGTAATTGTTAGTGCTACCAAAAAATAAATATAGGTGTCATGTGCTCTTTTTGGGTAAAACTTAAAATGGTAAAATCAAAATTTGAAAAATTTCGCTCGCTTAAGAGATACGGGGGAAAATAAAAAAATTGACAATTTCAAAATTACCCTATATTTTCTTAGTTAAAAGAGATACAGAAAAATGATCTATACAGAAGCTTCTCTATAATCATTGTTGAATAATCTACCGTTTTCAGCATAAGTATACGGGGTCAGGTAAGAAAGTTATCGGACCTAACCTCATTTTTTTAAATGGAACACCCTGTATATTTTAATCGAAAATATAGCATTTTAAACTGTCTTTTCAAATTTATAACACACCATGGATGATAAATATCATCAAATTTTTCAAAATGTTGATAAGTCTTTTTCACAAATGAATATGTAAAAAATGAAATTGACGTTAAATGTTAATAACAACTAGAATGTCAACATAGTTGTCTCTAGGATATTAGTTTTTGTTTCATGGCCTACTTTGGTTTTAAGGTATAAAGTTAAAATAAATCGCCTAGGAAACCAAAATAATCCATGGTGTGTTATATATTTGAAAGGAGAAATTGAAATAGTATATTTTTAGATTAAAATATACAGGGTGTTCTATTAAAAAAAAAATAGGATAAGTCCGATAACTTTTTTACCTGATCCCGTATACTTATTCTGGAAACGGCATATTATTCAACAATCAATATAAAGAAACTTCTGTATAAACATTTTTCCGTAAAAGTAATGGTGTCATGTGCTCTTCTGGGTCAAACCTAGAATTGTAAAATCAAAATTTGAAAATTTTCGCTCGCTTAAGAGATACGGGGAAAAATCAAAAACATTGACAATTTCAAAATTACCCTACATTTTCTTAGTTAACAGAGATACAGAAAAATGTTTTATACAGAAGTTTCTTTATATTGATTGTTGAATAACCTGCCGTTTTCATAATAAGTATATGGGGTCAGGTAAAGAAGTTATCGGACCTAACCTCATTTTTTTAAATGGAACACCCTGTATATTTTAATCTAAAAAGATACTATTTTAAATTCTCCTTTCAAATATATAACACACCATGGATGATATTGGTTTCCTAGGAGATTTTTTTAAACTTTATTACTTTGAAGCGAAATAAAAGATTCAGATTGATGTAAAAAATAACGGGAATCATCGCAAATGTTCGGACTATGTCCTTAAATGGTTACCGTCTATCCGGATAGCGAACAAAATATACATTTTGCGATATTTCTTCGGTTTTTTCCACTTTCAATATGAACTGTATTATCATATCAAATTTTTCAAAATGTTGATAGGTCATTTTCGCAAATGAATATGTAAAAATGAAATTGACGTTAAATGTTAATAGTCCACATAGTTGTTTCTAGGATATTAGCTTCTGTTTCATGGTCTACTGTGGTTTAAAGTAATAAATTTTAATAAATCGCCTAGGAAACCAATATCATCCATGGTGTGTTATATATTTGAAAGGAAAATTTAAAATAGCATCTTTTTAGATTAAAATATACAGGGTGTGAACAAACCCATTTAAAAAAATGAGGTTAGGTTCGATAACTTTTTTTACCTCAACCCGTATACTTATTATGAAAACGGTAGATTATTCAACAATTAATATAAAGAAACTTAAGTGTACAACAATTTTCTGTATCTCTTTTAACTAAGAAAATATAGGGTAATTTTGATATTGTAAATTTTTGGATTTTCCCCGTATCTCATAAACGAACGAAAGTTTTCAAATTTTCATTTTACCATTTTAAGTTTGACCCAAAAAGAGCAGATGGAACCTACATTATTTTTTGAAAGCACTAACAATTACGGAGATACCCTATAAAAATGTCGAAAATGGGCCACCCTATACAATAATCGGTAGCACGTGCGTACAGTGTTGCCACGGTGATGTCCCTAAAACATTACAATTTGCTGTTGTTGGGAAACTATAAATAACTTTACGAGTAGAAAATTAAAAAAATACACACTTAATAGGTACACTCGTACATGACAAATGCATGCAATATAATTAATATTATACCTTTCGGTTTCAAACGCAGGCGGTAGATTTAGGACCTTCAGTATACACTTGGCATCATTACTGTTTAAAACTTTGGATGATTCTGACAGAATAAAAGCGATTCTGTATCTTTATTAATTAAACGTTTTTGGTTATAATAGCCTTTAGGAAAAATGCCATATGGAATTATTATATGATCTTCTATTGTAGCTTTTTCTGATATATTTATTATTTTCTATTAAAGATTGAGCCAGAACATTTAAAATACTTTTTGTCCAACACTTCTGCATTCTAATCAACATTCAAACTCGGTAAACGCCATTAGGCTTCGGCTGCAGTACGTATATTAATTTATACGATTTACATTTTCTACATATTTCGTTCCTGCGTGAAATATATGGGGCACTTCGGTCGATTAGTTTCGGCTGCCCTGCTCTGAAAACGCTTTGGATTATTGATAAGAAACTTTTTGGAAATTCTTTGCATCTTTATTTATAAGGCTGTAATCGGAAAAAGTAAACTGACGTTTATGCAGAACCAATATTAAACTTAGTACATACAGGGTGACAATTTAAAAACTTGAAATGGCCATATATTAGAAACGAAAAACTGAAGAAAAAAACGCAAAAAACAGTTTCTATAAAACGAAGGGGGAACAAAAACAAGCGTATTAGCCCACCCCTATCTGCAACCCCTTGGACAGGGTGAGATAAACCCTTAAAATCTTAAATAGAAAGGGGGTTCGAGTGATACATCATTTTGAAGCTCTTGAAAAATGCTTTCCAATGGTACCATAGAAAGGTACATTTCAGGAAATTCTTCTCTGTTTATTAAGGAAAACAATAAATGAAAAGACAATTTTGAAATTTTTTATTATTAGTTAATTAAATGTTCAAAGTGATTGCTACCAATATCCTGGCATATTAAGAGATATCTCTTAAGAATTCTAAACAGTTTAAGCCTCGGTATTTCGTTTTGGTTTATTTGCTATTTTTTTTTTGTAAAAAAAAAAATTGTTTATAAATATTCGCATTTATTATCACAGAATTTACCTTGACGAGTTGATAAAGTTGAATTCATTGCAAACTGCCCCAGAATTTCAATTTGCGCTGCTTCGTCGGCTAGTCTCGGTTGATTTCTCTTTATATTCGCGACAGAACCAGTTTCTTTAAATTTGGCTACTAGTTGGCGAACATACTCCGGGCTTACATTTTGACCTGGATGCCTTTCGTTAAAACGTTGAGCTGTTCTTAAAAAACATTGATCCTGGGAACCATAAATGAAAATAATTTCTACCCGTTCAGCTGTGCTGTACACCATTGTTAAAGATAAGAAGTGCTGCTTTTCGTTTAAACTGAACCGAAAGTTAACTGTTCTTAAAATAATAATACTAGTAGAAGTTACCTTTAAGGTAAATTCTGTGATAATAAAATGCGAATATTTATAAACAAATTTTTTTTTTCGACAAAAAAAAAATATCAAATAAACCAAAACGAAATACCGAGGCTTAAACTATTTAGAATTCTTAAGAGATATCTCTTAATATGTCAGGATATTGGTAGCAATCATTTTGAACATTTAATTAACTAATAATAAAAAATTTCAAAATTGTGTTTTCATTTATTGTTTTCCTTAATAAACAGAGAAGAATTTCCTGAAATGTACCTTTCTATGGTACCATTGGAAAGCATTTTTCAAGAGCTTCAAAATGATGTATCACTCGACCCCCCTTTCTATTTAAGATTTTAAGGGTTTATCTCACCCTGTCCAAGGGGTTGCGGATAGGGTTGGGCTAATACGCTTGTTTTTGTTCCCCCTTCGTTTTATAGAAACTGTTTTTTTCGTTTTTTTCTTCAGTTTTTCGTTTCTAATATATTATGCCCATTTCAAGTTTTTAAATTGTAACCCTGTATACAGCGTGTGTGAAAATATTAGCACCATATCGAAAACTTTTCCATCTGATATTTTAGAAAAAAAAAACTATTCTTCATATAAAATTTTGCTTACTGTAAAAATCCGTAGTCCCTGAAAAAATCACAAATATACCGTACAGGGTGGTCAAAAAATAAGAAAATGTGCTAACATTAATTTACATGGAACAAAAAAATGTATTAGTAAAAAATTGTTAAGAATCAAATTTTTCGTCCCGTATAACTCGTAGATGGCGGTAGTAGTAGTATTGGACATCATTCGGTTTTCTTGATAGCTCGTAGATGGCTTTAGTAGTATTAGTAGTGGACTGTATATATTGTTACGAGGGTTGCATGCGATGACGTTAAGATCCGACAGCTGTACACACTAAGAAAAGCTTTCTTATTTTCCAAAAGTTGTATTTCCTTGTGTAAAATTAAAAAATAAATAAAAATATGTTTTACCTAACGCATTTTCTTATTACTTTTTTTCTTTCTACATTTAAACCGCCTAGAAAGTAATTGTTTCGCCGTTACATAAAAATAAAATTTTAAAAACAAATTCACCATACTTGTGAACCCCCTCTGTCATAGGTCACGAGCCGGCACTGCCCACCAGTTAGAAACCCGTCCACAACCGACCGAACAATTCGCAACCGGGCGAAAATTTCGCTCTTGCGAAGTTTCCGAAGTATCTAATCTATTTTTAAATTAGAAATTAAGTAAACATATCTACCGACGCAATCGCTTAAATAGGTTAAAATTTCCTATCGTTCCCTCGGCATAAACATCCGCGAAAAGTAACAGGTTATGTCTAAAGGGAAAACTAGAATCTGCCCATTCAGCACGTGTTGCTGAACAACTACGGGTCCTATCTTGATCGGAGCTTACAATAAACACGTCGGAGCAGCGCCGAACGACGACATGTTTTCCGGTAGCTGCTATCTACACGCCAGCACACCTTCCTGTCTTTACACAAACACGAAACATTCGATACTCAGCTGCTTCTCAACGTCTATTATATTCTTGTCATGGCTTTTCTGCTAACAAATAGTCGTTGTTGTAATATTCAATACTCATTATCGTATTTACATCATCTCCTTTCCCTGTAACCTATATACGAAGCTGAAAATATACGGGGTTCGTTCTGAAAAGGAAACGATCGCCGGGCAGCTCTTGTCCTTTAGTTGAGTCTCACAAGACTCAACTATTTTTAGTATAAAGTCTATTTCATGAGGATTCATATTTACATCAATTGCCTTACCTTTTTTAACACATACAAAAGTTCAAAGATATACTGGAACAAAATTAATGACGTCACAAACGTTGTTCAGTTCTTAAAACCAAAATGGCGGCCGGCAACATTCACGTGTGATTATACTGAAAATTTCGAGCCGATACTTTTAATCCAATCAGAGAATTTTTTTTTTAAAAAAATCAAACACAAGCACTATAGGAAAATCATTTAAGGTACTCTTGGGGTGGTGCGTGTGCGCATAAAGCGATGTACGTTGGTTTTGAGTCGTTGGAGGTTATACTCGTTGGGAAACACGATCTCGGGAAGGTCGTTCCATAAGACTGACGTCTTCCAGATGAAGGAATTCTAAAATAATGAAGTTCGACGGGTACTAAGCTTAACCACATATGGATGGGCGGCAATGGTTCGTCGTGTAGGTATTCACCGCTCTGGGAGGAATTAAGAGGGCAAAGTCAGCAGAGCATTTTCCATGTAAATAGCTGTAAAAGATAGTCAAATCACCAACTTGTCTTCGATGTTCCAGGCTGTCGAGGCTCTTTGTCAGCTCATGGTCTCCGATCAGACAAATGGCTCTCCTTTCGATGGAATCCAGTAGCCGAAGGGTATGTTTGGGTGCAGAGCTCTGTACATGAAAGTAGTACTATAATGATGGTCGATTCTGGGCTTAGTATAGTGTGAAAAGTTGTTCAGGTGTGTACATCTTTTTGGTCCGGAAGAGTACACCAAGTTTCTGCGGCTACCGTGGCGATTGCCACAACATGATTATGCCAAGACACATTGCCTCCCAGATTGAGGTCCAGCAAATTAATAGATGAAACCAGTGGAATTGCGTGTCCTGCCATGACTATATCCAGTTCTGTAATGTTAACCTTCCTAGAGAAAACTGCTGCCTGGGTTTTCTTAGCGTTAAATTCGACCTGCTTACTGTCACCCCAAGCCAAAATTTCTTCCAGGTCTTTGTTGATTTTTGTGATACTTCATGCTGTTTGCGAAGATGTGCGTCAGCATCCGATGTTTGTGCATTCAAAGAGAAGTATGGTTACCCCGGAAGACAAAATAATTACGAAACCCTCCAGGTAGGTACCCTAGCTGTACGTGCTGAACTTTCACTTGAATTGTAAAATAAAAGTTTTTAGGTGCGAAATTTTCTTACTGAATCCCCACGAGCTTGAATAAATAACCAGACATTTTTTTTCGTTCACGAATGGTTTGAAAAAATTATACCTCGTCTTCGACTGATGATTCATAATAATCCAAGCACTAAAGAGATTAGAAGTGATAAAATGTTCATGCTCCTTATAAGTGATAGAACTGTCTCATTGGTCCAAAACATTTTTAAAACGCGTTTTTAAGTAGGCCGAGTACTAGTGAACGAGTTTTAATAAATGTCAAGTTTGAATGACTTTTTCTTTTATTATTTATCCAAGACAATCGAAAACTACTTTAAAGGTAGGATTTAAGTACAAAAATATGTACGTATGGTTTATTTGCAATGTATCTTGCTATTTATATTGTCGACTTTGTCGAAATTTAGTCATATAATCTTAAACTTAGGAAACTTCAGAAGGTTTGAAGTCTAGAGTAGAGAGCATAAGCTAATATCGATATCGATTACTATCGATATTGTATACAGGGTGTCCACTAAGTAATGGGACATGGAAAAACCACAGACTTCTTACGGAAAAATATTAGGATTTAATTATACTTACCTATATCCGAACGTTGATATTAACTGAGATACAGGGTGTTAAAGTTAAAACTTCATTTTTGTTTTTCTCTAATAACTTTGACACAAACCAACGGTTTTTTACAAAATTTGGCAATTATGGTTTTTTTAGGATGAGGAACTTTTTTTGGTGAAATGTTAATGTACAATGTAGGGGGCCCTGTCTGCGGCATTTTTTGCACATTTATTAGGTCATAACTTTTTTGTGCCTCAGTGTATTTAAGTTTTTAATGAAAATAATACTTTTCTCATATTTATTACGTATAAAAGGTATACTAATTCCAGGTCGCCTAGAGTTACCGTTTCGGAGATGCATTTATATTGTTTAGTGCCTATTATTAATTAGCAAACAAAATTTTTAAAAGTAACCTATGAGAAAACAAATGAAATTTAGAGATGCCGTTGCTATGAAACCTCTATGTTGTTATTTGCTTGTTGATTATTGTAAAATAGCTGTGTAAAAAAATGTTTCATTTTTGAGTTTATCCTAAGTTAACTAACAATGCCGAAACACAATAATCAACAAACAAATAACAGCATGGAGGTTTCATAGCAACTGTATCTCTAGATTTCATTTGATTTCCCATAGGTTACTTTTTTTGTTTCAAATTAATAATAGGCACTAAATAATATTAATGCATATATCTCCGAAACGGTAACTCTGGGCGACCTGAAATTAGTGTACATTTTTACGTAATAAATATGAGAAAAGTATTATTTTCATTAAAAACTTAAATACACTGAGGCACAAAAATGTTATGACCTAATGAATGTGCAAAAATGCCGCAGACAGCGCCCCCTACATTGCACATTAAAATTGTACATCAAAAAATCAGTTCCTCGTCCTAAAAAAACCATAATTGCCAAATTCTGTAAAAAAAACCGTTGGTTTCTGTCAAAGTTATTAGAGAAAAACAAAAATGAAGTTTTAACTTTAACACCCTGTATCTCAGTTAATATCAACTTTCGGATATAGGTAAGTATAATTAAATACTAATATTTTTACATAAGGAGTCTGTGGTTTTTCCATGGCCCATTAATTAGCGGACACCCTGTATACTGAGAATTGGAAACACGAGCATGCTGACAGATTCGTCGGTATACTGTGGAAATAAGTGTTTTAACTTGCTTTTTAGGCGTTTGAGGAGAATGAACTTAATGAATAATTTATCAATTAAATTTTTCATTGTAACACTCAAAGTTTTTATTTTTTGGAAATTTTACTCAATGACCGCTTGGATATGTTTCGTAGAATTTTAAAAACAAAACTTATCGAGAACATGAAAAATTTGATCGATAAAAAACGACATCTATTTATGTTACCTTCGACAAAATTACGTTAACTAGAAATATTTGTATAACTGATCAATATATTTTTTTTATTTTCATTCTTTCTTTACCTGTTTGAAAATGATGGGTAACATTTCAAACTAAAAACTTCCGTTTGTGAAATATTTCAAAAATTGTTTTCCTGTATATTTTCGCCGCGAAAATTTGTTAGGAATGTAGGGCGAACAGTAATTGCTTACCCGCAAAACGTTGCCGGGCTTTTAGTGAGTAAGCGATGAAATAATTGTAAACGTCGGAACGCTTTTTTCGACAAACAGCTTTTAAAATTCTTTTAGTAATTTGTACGGAAAGGCTTAGCGATGCTGCTGTCGAAAAACGCTCCTTTTTTTTAATCTTTTTGTTAATTTAATACAGTTTTTAGTGAAACGCGATTGTCGAATGTACGCCGTCATATTCCGAAAATGTTTTAATTATTCACTCGTTTCGACGTTTTTTTGTGCTCGATATTTCAATGAGTCTTCTATTTATACTAGGGCCAACCGAAGTTTTGTTTCAATACCGGGATTTTCGGGATAAAACGTATCTAATCCGAGGATCCCGGGACTAATCCTCAAAGAAATTAACATATGAAAGATTGAATGTACTAAATAAACTCAATAGAATTTTTATCTACTGTTAATAAAAAGAAAAAAAAAACATTAGAGATTTCTAAAAAAAAAGAATGTAAAAAAATCAGTGTGTCGTCTCCTAAACTTGATCGTAACTTATTGCAAGTATAACCTGCTGACAAAACAGGGCTATATTTCTACACTTAAACCCTCAAAATAAGGGATTAGAAAAATATTTAATCCCTAGGGATAAAAATTTAATCCTTGAGGTATTAAAGAAATGTAATCCCTCAAAACGTAATGTGCTGACCGTTATAAATGAAATTGTTTTTTAAATGATTTTAGGACTCAATTTTCCCTATCTTAAAGTGCATGAAATAGTATATAAACCATATAATAGTATATTAAGATACAAGTTTCATAAGACATTATCTTAGAGCACGCGTTTAATTTAGAAAATGACTCGAGAAGCGGGGAGTTTTCTAAAGTACAAGTGCTCTAATTATCTTATGAACCGTGTATTTTATAATACTTTTTCTATTCGGGTCTTTAAAGTCTGAAAAACTTTAAAAAATATAGTAGATTTTTTCCATTTCAATTAATATTTTCTCTTTCGGTTGGCAATACTTTTACAATTTCATACAATGTTACAAGTATCAAATATGCCATGATAGAAACAATTCAACACAACAAAGCTTCTTCCCATCCGTCATAATTAAAAATAATATATTATTAAAGTTAATAAAAATGAGTCAGGAAGAAAGTTGTACTCCGTCAGAAGTACGAGAAATTGCAGAAAATAATCTAAAAAAACTTTTAAAAAGAATATGCAAAACTTTGAGTTATGTTGCGAGCAGAACAAAGTTCAAAATATTGAACAAAAGATTATTTCGACACAGAATCTGACAGGAATAACAATTAATGCCCAGGAAATGTATACAGTAACTATAAATATGTATATTGTATACAGTGAGTCCCAGAAGAAATGTCTAAATTCATTTATAATTCAGCGGTAAGTTTTTTCAAAAAACGCTCGTACCCGTTGATTTTGATTTTTTAATTTTTTTTTGTGGTAATTTCATGTATACAGGGTAGCTCAAAAATAAGTTACGACCATCAACTTCATTTTTTCAAATGAAAACGTATATTTTTTATTTTATTTTTGAATTTTCATTGAATTCTAAGCATGTTTCATGTACCATGTCCTATACATAAACTCAACAGTTATTGAAAAAATTAGGATTGAACATATCATTTAGGGAATCCAACGATCTATCAAATCTTCTGGCAATATGGCATTTTGGGCTCCATAATAAGTAAGAGTGTACTGTCTCACTGTCACCGATTATTTCCATAGAAACTGTATGACAATTTTATTTCAAATAAGTATAATTATTGTCAAGCGTAGTTTCAAAGTTGCGGTTTTCACAATAATGGTGAAGTTAACGGAACGGGAAAAAATTGAAATTCTATGCATGGTTGGGTTTGGTGATAAAACACGTACTCAAATAGGAACAGCCCAATTATTTAATGAAATCCATCCTGATCGTCCTCCCATATGTGAAAAGATGGTGAATAGAATAGAGGCTAAGTTTAGAGAATTCGGTCATGTTTGAGATTTGCCTAGATCTGGTCGTCCTACTCGAGATAAAAATGAACAACTTGACGTTTTGCTTTCCTTGGAAGAAAATCCATGTACTCCCCTGTCGCACATTGGGGCCGATTTACACATGCCGAAATCTGTTGTTCACCGAGTAGTTCAAAAGCACAAATATCACCCATACAAAGTTATTCCAGTGCATGAGTTATTTGAAGATGATTTCGATAGGCGAAGTGAGTTTTGCGGACGCATGCAAAATATGTGCAATCTAGATAATAATTTAGTAAAAAATATTATTTTTTCGGATGAAGCTACGTTCTATTTGAATGGTAATGTGAACAGACAAAATTGTCGATATTGGGCAACAGAAAATCCGCATTGGATGATAGAGGTTCACAGCCAGTACCCTAAGAAAATAAATGTTTGGTGTGGAATCGTACGCGAAAGAGTAATTGGTCCATTTTTCTTTGAACAGTCTTTAACTGGAACTGGGCAAGTATATCTCGAATTTCTCCAACTAGAATTAATTCCAGCATTAGTGGCTTTATTTCCGAATCCAATGGATCCAGACTCCCCTGACGAAGAACTGATATTCCAACAAGATGGTGCTCCTCCGCACTATGCGGCCACTGTGCGCACATTTTTGGATGAAACCTTTCCCAATCGGTGGATTGGAAGGAGAGGACCTATCGAATGGCCTGCTAGGTCGCCAGACCTAACTCCGCTAGACTTTTTTTTGTGGGGTTACCTCAAATCAAAAGTATTTGTTAACAGGCCAAACAATATGCAGGAATTGAAAGAAAGGATCCGAAGAGAAGTGCGTGTCATAACTCCGGAAATGGTTGGAAACGTGCAAAGAGAGTTTATTGATCGTCTTGGATATTGTCAAGCCGTAAATGGCGCACACACTTAATTTGATTTTGTTTAATAAACAGGTCTTTTTTTTAATAAACAGGTCTTACTTATAGATATGTTCAATCCTAATTTTTTCAATAACTGTTGAGTGTATGTATAGGACATGGTACATGAAACATACTTAGAATTCAATGCAAAATTCAAAAATGAAATAAAAAATATATGTTTTCATTTGAAAAAATGAAGTTGATGGTCGTAATTTATTTTTGAGCTACCCTGTATACATGAAATTATCACAAAAAAAAAAGTAAAAAATCAAAATCGACGGGTACGAGCGTTTTTTGAAAAACTTACCGCTGAATTTTAAATGAATTTAGACATTTCTTCTGGGACTCACTGTATATAAAGTAATATGTATAATACTATATTGAATTAAAAATAAAAATAGTACTTTATTAAATAGAACTTTAGAAATAGAGCATAAACTGGAAGATATTTCTATTATTTTTAGGTTATGTTGTTTTATAGTTGTGACTAGAAATTAGTTGACGGACACCGTCAGAATGTTATATATTTCCGAGTATAGGTATTTCAGATAAATATCTAGTAAAATGTTCTATTTGCAAGGTTAAAGGTTAGTATTTTAAAGTTTTCTATTGTTGTCGAATCCATAATGTCAGGAAATCAGGAAAACTACTTGCTGCCAACATAAAAAAACTAAAAGTTCAGTTTCATAAAGTGGCAGGTTATTCAATTTTTTTGCATTTCATAATGTAGCCATTATGAAACCCAAATAGAAAAGTGTCTTTTTAGTCCCTAAGTTTATAATGTACTTATTTATAAATTGAATATTTGTATTAGGGGCTATCGAAACATGTTGCCAGATTTATTAATAAAATATAATTTACAATGAGATTGTCATTTTTAAAATACATATTCAGACTAAGAAGAATGTATTGATAAAACACCAGGGGGGTTTTTGTAAATTTTCGAAGTTTAGTCTAGAGTTTTCATAACTCGAGCAGTTTTCTTAAAAGTCATATTAGAGTCGGCAATAAAAATTTCCGGTGCAATGGCAATTATAATTGCACGAATTTATGCGCAGTACACCGTTCTCGATCAGCTGGCGCATTACCAATAGTCAGAACAGCAGTTGGTAGTATCGAAATCTCTAAAATACCCCCAGAATTAGAGATGGGCAAACCTGTTCATTTTGATTAGCAGTTAAAGCAGCTACTGCTACTTGCGAATGACAGTTCAAAAAAGTTGCTACTAATATATGCTTAATAAAGAATGTGAACTATTAATTTAGGTACCAGTTAATAATCTAATAGCCATTAGATATTCATAGGTGCTTCGACCAAGTAATAAAAATTTAAAAATAACAGAATAATCCATCTCTACCCAGACTTCTACCGGAATGGCAATGAGAACGATTTAGTGCAATTATAATTGCCATTGCCGATGCAAGAGACAAAAATTGCCGGCTTTAATTATCGAGCGATGTCGGTTATTTCAATAATCGAGTACTCATGCGATTGCTCGCTCGAGCCATCACAACACTATTCCGCACAAAAAATCACCTAAAGAATCGCACTCTGAAATATTCATTACACAGCCCTCTCATTATGAGAAGCCGTACAAAGCTTAAAACCGATATAAATTTTTTTACATATTTTTATTCTTCTTTAAAAATTTCTATCCGAACGCATAAAAAGCGAAAAATCTCAAACAGAAATCACAACTTTCTAATAATACTAATTTCGCAGATATCTTTGGCATCACTTTTCTCCCCTTCAAAAAATTCTTTTTCATCTGGCCAAATTGGAAGTAGGGTTTATAACGATGGGTAAAAAGGGAGGTGGTTGGTGGCATTATATGTTAAAAATGAGGCCGATTAAGGCCTCTAGGGTAAACTTACACCCTCTCAAACACATACATTGCCGTGTTTTTTATACGAGGGGGGATCACTTAATGGTCCAGCAACCTGTAAGAATTACATTGCAAAAAGGAAATGACGAAGGAAACTTTTGAATTTTATACCATATTATAATACTACCAATAATGGTTATATTCAAAGATATTACAAACTACAGATAGAAAAATGTACATTCCTAGCCTACGCAACGACTGCAAACAGTCTTTCCCACCTCTTTCGGTAATTATTGCAGCATAGCCAGATTGACATATTTATCGCAAAGGTATCTTGCAAAATCCCAATTAAAAATTTGTTAATTTGACAATTACAACTGGTTTAAGGTTAATCCGCAATTGCTCTTAAAATAAATTTATTTCCCAATAATTTTACTATAAACTGTGAAAAAGCGATGAGAGATTCTTGAAAAAAAATATTATATACTTAAAAGTATCAAACGAATCTTGAACTAATCCAACTGCACTCTGGTAACATCTATTTCTACTTTACTGCTGCGATACGATTCAGGAGCCAAAATATGATTAATACTAATCTCGTAAACACTACAACGTTGGCGCTGTGATCTAAAAAAGTGTTTATATATTTTGGTTGATTGTATTTTTTGTGATTATTGGTGAAAAATCGTCTTTATTATAAACAATCATGGTGCATCCATGTGTAGTTTGTAAAAAAGTGGATCATTTAAATAAGGATTTACCTTTTCATCCGTCAGTATGGTTATGTTTTAATATTTAACCATCTGATATGACCAGACTTCAGCATTGTTGCCATTCAGCCAACAAACATGTAGTTCTCTCTTCCACCCATTAGTGACTTTCAATAATATTTCACACAATCACAGCGTCACTTTCCAAGAGTTTTATTTATCTGTAGTTTACAATACCTTTGGTTATATTACACTCCAAAAGCCAAATTGTATAACTGTTTTGTAGTGGTTTTTATTTAAGTAACTGTAAAAATGAATAGAACTTATATTATTATCCAGCAAAATGGTGTTATACGTTTTTTAGTTAGTAGTATAAGTATTGGTTGTTGATGTTTACTAAATGCTATTATACAACTGCGGTTGGATTCAATTCCATAGAATATAATACAATTCCATATTATTTGTTATATCTCTTATCTCTCCATTCAAACATCACAATGCATTAAAAAAATGATTAGAGATATAAGATCGAGCAAGTATACATTTTTAGTTTAGAAATTGCCCTTCCTTCAACACCCTATATTTCTAAAACGAGAAACATTTCGAAATAGCTTATATGACTTTATTCTGTCTAGTCTGATGTTTAGCATCTCCAGTTGCTCTATGACCTATAAGTTATGGGATACCCTGTATAATAATGTAATAATTTACCAAAGAAAAAGAAATTAAAAACATAGAATTTGTTTTTTAAACTTTAAAAACATTTTGGTGCAAAAATAAAAATATAGTAGTACCATAGAAATAAGTAAACCTAGAATAACTTTGAGAGAAACTAATGTTTTTTTTTACAAAATTTGACAATTATGTATATTTAGGTCGAGAAATTGATTTCTTTGTGAAATTTTAATGGTCATAACTTTTTTGTGCCTCAGTGTATTTAAGTTTTTAATAAAAATAATACTTTTCTCATATTTATTGCGTAAAAAGGTATACTAAGTTCACTTCACCTCGAGTTACTGTTTCGGAGATATTTGTAAACCAATAATATTTTGTTACTTCTTACCAATTCACTTTTACATGATAATTAATGTTCTAGTAATGGTAACTGGGAATAATAAATACAACAATTGGATTGTTCTTTAACTTACTTTAATTAAAATAACTTTGAACCTAGAAAATATCGTATCAAAAGAAACCTACAGCAATGAAAACACAAACTTACGATAAACTCAAAAATGCCCCAATCATGTTCTATCGGGTTCATGTCAGGGGACAAAGCAGGTCACTCCAAGCGAATGATTCCCTCACTTTCTATGTATTCATCCACAGTCTAGTACGATGGGGCCGGGCATTGTCGTCCATAAACACAAAATTATTGCCAACAGCCCCTCTCCACGTTAAGGATGTAGAATATCCCTAATGTCTTGTCGCCAGTCAATGTGCCTTGAACGTGGACTAACTCAGTACGACCGTCAGACATAATACCTGCCCAAAACATGGCGCTTCCTCCAAGGGAAGAAAGAACTCTTACTGGTCGTCCGACATCTTAAACCGTATTCAAGAATTCGTCTTCTTAGTGTAAAGATGGATACGCGAACTCCAATTGCTTGCGTAACACCTCTCTGAAGTTGTGGGACTGGCATAGTACGATTTCTCCGAATTGTTAACGTAATATAGCGGTTCTGCTGTTCGTTAGTAACACGCCTTCTACCACTTCGTGGTCTGCCTCTCACAGAATTGGTCTCTAGATAGCGATTTCATATGCAATAGATCACTTTGAAGAACCACAACTCTAAAGTTGGTTGGGAATATAGAAATTCAATGGTCCACATACCTTTACAGGCTTAAGTTACCAATAAATTCAGATGAATTTATTCAAAAAGTATTGTGTTATACAGAGCTACTCAAAACGTGCTCTGTTGAGGTATAAGGCTCCGTGAAAGATACAAACACCTCTAATAGTTTATAAGACCTCCCCGTACATACTCTGGCAAACACATTTCCGCTCTTCATATTTTATCTGCTAGTATATGCCCTACAGTGAGTCGTTTTATTTTCAATTTTTCAGTGTATCGACAACGTTTCTCTATTAAATTTGGCTTGTTTGTTGGAAAATTGGCAGAAAGGAAGAGAGGTAATGCGACACCAGAAAATAAACGATATCAACTAGATGATTATGGCAGTCATTGGCTATACACCAATCACATAATAAAAAATGTCATCTTATCCATGACTATAAATATTTTATTATTGTTATATATTTTTAATAAAGTACATTTTAATGCTGTGAAAATAGGTACTCCATCTCGCTGTGGGGTGAAAGTATAGTACATGACGTGCTAATATTTCAGAGTGCGATTTCTTATATAGGGTGTTATGGAAATGACTGATTAAATTTAAATGGGTGACTCCTTGGGTGTCCTTTTTTTTAATCGAATATCTAAATACTAAGGTAAAAACCCTTTTGGCCTGCATGCTGTCGCGCCGCGCCATATGGTTTCAGTTAGCCACAATTTAGGCCACTAGAGTAAACGACGATGATGCCAGATCACGCTGCGTGTCTCGCCCTTGCTTGGATAACCGCCGCGCGCCTAGTGATATGTTTAACCTTCAGTATCATTGCTTGAGTATGTTGTATGCGATACTCGGTGTCGGAACGACGTTGCCGAGGGTTCCGCGTGCCTGATGTATACGAATTTTAAACGGTTTGTCCACGTCGGCGTTACCCGATTTTTCTTTTGTTGTGAAATAATTCATCGTAATATGTTGGGAGGCGATTTCAAATTTGTGTGTACTTTTGTATTTTTAATGGAATTTAATTATAAAGCGGATTAATTTAAAATAAAGTCGAGGTAAGAGAGTATGTATTTTCTCGACTACCTTTGATAGTATTTGCAGCGAACCCTCAAGCTTTTTCGACAGTTGACATCAGCAATATGTCATCGATCGGCTGTTTGGGGATTTAATCAAATACCCCAGTTTTATACAAACCGCATTGAGCGTGTTTTTATATTTTTCCAGTTTTAAAAGTGTATTTCCGTCGTTTTAGTATAGTTTATTTTGTTTTGAAAACTTTGATTAACTACATATTGAGTTCTTTGTATATCTGGTAAACCACTGTAAGTACGAGTCACGTAACGAAAAATTTATAGGTTAATATTTTATTTATCTGTTTTTAGGCGAAAATAATAATTATGGAGCATAATTATTGTCTGCCTTCTACCTCAGCTGATGCCACCGTTAGAGAAACTAAGGTGAATTTTAATATTAGTAAAAAAAATTCTAGATGTTCTATTTCTTTCCGAGTGAGTTAAATATCAGGTAATACTTTTGTGTGGCGACTTGAATGTAGACACTTTGGTTAGCTGGGAAAGTAGGAAATATCTGCATGATATTTTTAATAATTTTGGTCAGAATTCAAGTGCAATTATTGATCATGTAGTGTGTAATAATATGTTTATCTAAGTTCACTATTTTTAGAACTTTGCAGAGAATAATAAATATATTGTTTATTAAAGTGGATGTTGAAATTTCAGTTTTCTGCCTGCTTTTACTTTTTTAAATTTTATTTAATCAATAAACTGTAAATACTTGTTCACACTGACACTTTCTTGATTAAAACAAAGGTATTACGAAAAATTGACTTCTAGATAAAAATAAATCAAAATACCTATATCATTGTTAACTTACACAGGTACAAATTCCTGAAAAAAATATGTCTTTTACCATGAAATATTAGTGCTTACAGAGCATAATTGAGGCGTTGAGAATTAAAGTGGCCTAACCCACAAAATCTCAATATTGAGTTATAATCACAGAATGATAGCCCATAATTCAAAGTTCCAGTAGCACACCGGCCTAACTCTGAATAAGCATTGGTTTGCTGATACCAGTCATAAATTCTATTTAACATTACGACTTTTCTCATAAGTCTAAATACAAGACTGGCCTATTGTGGGTTAGGCCACTTTTATATTTTAGTTAGCAGTTGTTTAAATCTTGTAAGGTTAAGACGTGTTTACTATTTTACAACTTAAGACTGATTTTCCTTTTAAATTAAAGTGCAGTTACTATGGAAACTCAAGGTATGTATGTTTTATTGTATTATTATTAATATTTTTAGCAATTTTCACTTAATTTTTACAAAATCTTTAAGTTTTTTCTAATTGAAAGTTATATTTTAGGGGTGCATGATCTAGCCACTAATACTGCAGTAATGTATGTTTGGAACAAGTCTGTTGGATCAAGAGGACCTCAAGAGATCGGATCATGCATTATTCACTATTGCAAAAATTTCGTTTCTAAGAAAAAACTAATCATGTATAGTGACCAATGTGGGGGCCAAAATCGGAATATTAAGATGGCGCTGATTTGTGATTTCATTACACGTTCAAACCATTTTATTTTAACTGAAATAAATCACAAGTTCCTCGTGTCAGGTCTTTCATATCTGCCATGTGATCAGGACTTTGGCATAATAGAAAAGGAAAAAAAATTTCATAAAGATGTGTTTATACCTGATCACTGGATAAAAGTAATAAAATCTGCGCGTAAGAAAAAACCATTTCAAGTAGTTAAAATGACGGAAAAAGATTTTTTTCTACTAAAAAACTAGAGGGCGAAATCACCAATAGAAAAATCACTCCAACGGGATCAAAGGTCGAGTGGATGAAAATTCAGTGGTTGAAATACACGTCTGATATTAAACATTGTTTTCAGTTTAAATATTCAAACTCAAAAGACGTGCTATTCGATACAGTCAATGTAGCAAAACGTAATACCCCTGCTCCAGCAGAATACTTAGATTTACAATTGCACATGGGCGTCTAATAGAAAAAAAGAAAAAAGAAGACCTTACACAACTTCTCCCTTACGTCCCCCCAATATTCCATTCCTATTATAATGATTTGAAGACTTCAGCAACAGCTATTGACGAGCTAGGAGATGAAAACATAGAAGAAGATGACTAATTGAATAAAAAATATATTTAAAAATTCTTTGTTTCGAAATTTGTTGGTTGCTCTTTAAATTAAACATATGTACACTAAAATATGGCGCTTTTTATTATAAAAATATTATATGTTAAATTTAGGCCAAAAATATATTTGCAATTATTTAAAATTTCATAGTGGCCTAATCCACATCAAACTCTCTTTTTTCGATTTGTGGAGATAAACTGCATCTATATTCCTGATTAATAACCAAAATTGAAACGTTTTGAACATTACTATAGGTTCTAAAGTACATGCCCTTCCAGAAAAATAAATAATAAAAAGATGCAAATTTTAAATTTGCATTTTCTCATTTATATCAGTTTGGGCTTAGGCCACTTTAATTCTCAACGCCTCAATTATAAAAAGCATACTAATATAATTTTGTATAATAAGGTATATTAAGATATCAATGTATAATAGTTACTGCTCATTTTAATTTGATAGCAACATAAGTTCCTGTTGGTTTCTAAGCAGGTTCGTCTATATAGAGATAGGATTGCATGGTGCCATCTACTTTTATTAGAACCATATTTACAATTTTAAAATATATACTTGATAAAAAGAAATTATAGGAAAGTCAGTGACAATAAAATCTTTAAGTGAACTGGTATTGGGTTGTATTTATATAACAGGGGAAAAAAAATGATCAATCAGGATGACTTTTTTGAAAAATTGAAAATACAATTTTTTACAGGTATAGTTAAGTCCATGTGTAGACACACTGTATAAAGATTACAGTAGGTAAAGATGGACATCCATGTAGATACGTACTTCTTATCTTTTTGTGAATACAGAGGTACCTACTAGACATGTAATTATAGATAATGACTTTATTTTATATATTTGAATAAATAAATAACAAAAAAATACAATGTGTTTGTGTGTTTTATTCCCAATAATAAAAAATTTATTTAAAAATATAAATAGACTCGTTTTATTTTTAAAATAAACGTACGTACTATTGTAGTACGGTCCTGGAAGGTCCTGGAATGTCATACAAACCTAGGCAAAATAAATATCCAGGCAAGTCATTAATGTCACGTGACACTTGAGGGTTCGCTGCAACGACTATAATACAGCATGAAGTATTAAAGTCTTCTCTGATGATAGGTATGTACACCTACCCTGTACTGACGAGCATAAAAGAGTTCGAAACCGGTCTGCAGGTGGTTGTATCCTATCAATGGAAAGGGCTTCCTTTTCTTGGTAGTATCATTCAATCTGAAATAGTATTTTAAGTGCTACTGTGTAAACTAAATACGCCCTTATTGTATAAGGTATCATCGGGTGGTCTGGGAAATAATAATTTTTTTTTACATGTGCCCCGAAAGTGCCTCTTTTCGTGAATGTTCTCTTCACCGAAAGTAGCCTTTTCCAAGAGAGCGGGAAGGAAAGTAACGAAGCGGGCGGGAAAGATTTTTCCCGCCCGCTTCGAGTCACCATGTGCTCATAAATAAATAAAACCAGAATTGTCGGTGCAGGATTTGATCCCGCGACCCTCAGACCGCCAGGCGGACACTCTACCCACCGAGCCATACTACAACTACAATAAATAGCGGATTATATATAAATTAAATTGGCAGTTAATTTTTCAAAGATGTTTGTCTGAATGTCTGAAGAATTTCTTTATTTATATGGCCTCAAAGACTCGGGCACTCGCCAAAAAAATAAATAAAACCAGAGATGCCGGGATTTGAACCCGCGACTCTCAGATCACAAGGCGTACGCTATACCAATAGGCCACCGAGCCTATTTGTCAAAAATAATAAATAGATATTTACATTCTCCATGCGCGAGTGTTTTCATGTCATGTAGACAGGAAAACTGTCTGAAGAATTTCTTTATTTATTTGGCATCAAAGCTTCGGCGCACTTGTATTCCATACATTGGTATTTGATATTAATACCACCTAAAAAGTATAGACTTTTTATTTTTGCTTTAAACAAATTATTATTTACTGTAAAGCAAATCAGGACAAATTGTATATTCGCTTATCAAAATTAATATACTAAAATAGAATGCCTATTATGTTTTAACATAATATAAGGTTCAACCAGCGAATATATATCTAAAAGATACTATAGGTTTGTGCTTCTGACATTTCACGGGACTAAGGATACATCTCCTTAATGAAATATAGAGACGAGACGCATATCGGGATAGCTTTATGTTCCCGGACTCTCGTTGCGGTCCCGAATATCATAATTTAGGGAGCCCTAGGGAGACTTCTATTCACATTATGACCCCTCGCTAGAGTATATTATATAGCTTCACCTGTAGGTATATAGGTACAACATGAGTGTGTCTGTATATTATTATTAACCGTTATTAATTTGTTAATTAGAGTTAAAATATTTAAATACAGGGTGTTATGGAAATGACGTATTATATTAAACCGACAATTCCTGAGATAAAGACAAATTAAAGAAAAATACCCATAAATGGCGCTTTCAATTCATTTAGCGGTAAAAGTGACCTGACGTCAAACCAGAAAAACACTCTCGTCGATCACCAACACACTCTCAGCGATCCGCCTCTGTTTTTTCGATTTAAGCTTGTATCTTGCCCGTACATAAGTAATCTTTGAATATTGTTTTTATTGACGCGTTTCTTCTGGACGTCAAATTTCTCGCGTGTAATAAAATCTAATAATCTGTATTATTGTATTTTCAAAAGCTAACTATCGGTTCTGTTTTACTATTACTGTGTGTACATAAAGTGTTTCCAGGAGTGTTCCCATGAAAAAGAAAAACAACCGATTGTGTTTGTGCCTGGATTTCCTCGCTTTTTAGGTATAAGAATAAATACAAGTAGTTAGAAAATAATTTATTTTTATAATTTTATTTGGAATATCAGTTCTACATTGCCATTGGCTCTGGGTGAAATGTTGTACAGTAGCATGGACTGACCTGTGAGTAAGAGTATTTATTACCCCACTTTTAAAACGGTCGAATTAAAAAAATAAAATATGTAGCGCTTCTCTAGGACACCCAAGGAGTCACCCATTTAAATATAATACGTCATTTCCATAACACATAGCAGCATATTCAACATTACTATCCGAAGACACTCTTTGTCAAAACAATTGTCATGATAATACAGGGCGATTCATGGTGGAGGGCCTATTAGACGTTTATGAAGAAGTAGTCAACGGATCGCTATCAAAATTTGGCGGCTTATATAAGTGAACATGCTCTCTCTTTTAATGATATTTTCAGCCGTACAATGCTGCCGCTTCTACTAGTAAGTATAAGTAACTTCGATAATCTAAATGGAATACCCTGTGTATTATATTTATTTTAGAATCCCAAGTCATTTCTTAATAACTTTTCATAATATTTTCCTATACCTATCTGTTATCGTTCCAGAGAAAATAATTAATTTGACTTTTTTTTTGGAAACATGACCTTCAAATTGGGCTCATATTTTTGAACTCTGAGAAATTACCGCACGGAAATTGTGTTGGCACTCAGGTAATACCCAGAGGCCTTTCACTCTGTTCCAGAATATAGTACAGGGTGTGTCAAAATAGAAATAAAGTGATTCTTCACTTGAACTTTACCAAGATAAAGATTTTTTTGGTAGAATATCCTTGTGTATCGTGTTCTTACGATATTATAACTGTTAGATTTTTCAATTTCTTTGGAAAGATTGGATGCGATACCTACTTAAAATAAAACAATAGTTTATTACTAGTTTACATTGTAATTAAAAAAGAATCATCATTATAACTGTTCGGAATTCGAAAAGATAACACACCTAACTTGGTGTGATCGTGTCGCTGTTTTCCGAAAAAGAAATCCGTTCCTTGTTAAAGCCTTGACCAATAGTAAACCGTGCACCAGTTTTGGACGTTCCAGTTATGTTCAAAAGTGTTATGTCGTCGTTTGTGAATAACTTTGCTTTGTTTGCTTGAAGAGGTTCCCAAATTAAATCAACCAATACCAAGTTTTCGGATGGGTTTGGATTCCTGCAAGGAAATTAACATACTTCTTAACGAACTAATTTAGTTATAACATTCAGCAGTAAGATATATATATTATTTAAATATAATAAAATAAAAGGTATGCATATTTAACATTATTTACATTTTGGGTACTGGGTTTATTTATATTTTTACAATGATGGTTAAAGAAAGGGCTTGGGCGATCCGATATAGTGTTGTGATCGCTCGAGCGAAAAACCGCTCGAGTACTGGATTATTGAAATAACCGACATCGCTCGATTATTAAAAAACCCGCTCCAGTTATAAATTCAAGCGAAAATCGTCGCTTGTTACTTATTACCTTTCACTCGATACCCGAGCTTCGCTTGACGCCGACCGAAATGTGACGTTTGGTAGTGTGATCGCTCGAGTGAAAACCCGCACAAACCTGAAACGTGCCGATTGGCGACGTTCGAGTTTGACGCTCAGAAGGCTGACATGACATACGTCTTTGTTAAAGGCACATAAACGAGAAGGTACATACAAAAAGTATGCGTAGTGGATTCATCGCGAAGTGAGTTTTGTTTTGACTGGCTAGTCAGCGGCGATTGCAAATTTCTTAAAAATTAAGAATATATTTTTTTTAAATCAGAATCAACTATTCTTCCTTAATAAAAATTCTAGACTAAACTTCTAATACTTACAAAAACAGCCCCTGGTGTTCTATCAGCACATTGTTCTTAGTCAGAAAAATTTCAAATATGGATCGCTCGAGCGATTCACTCGATTATTAAAATCACTCGAATATCAAGTACTCGATTATTAAAATCATCGGTTTTTTCCAACACTAATCCTATATTAAATTATTTGGTGCTATTAATGTTTATTTGTATGATGGTAAAAATTTGCATTTAGTTTCATGTAATTATATTATTGTAAATATGGCACACTGATAGATACGCCACTGTCTATAGTGGACAAGAAATACAACGAAAACACCATAAGAATCAGAATCAGCTTAAATAACACCAGCTGATAAATCACATTGCTCAACTTTTAACCATAATTGTTTCTGAGCATTGAATTAAATTGACATAATCCTAACATATGGAATAATTAATTGTAATTATCCAGTTTCCTTACCCATACGTTGCAAAGTTTACCCATAAACTCAGCATTGTATTACTTAGGAGTAGATCAGAGTCACTTGCCAATTGATTTTCAAAAAGTTCAGGTATTTTGAACAGATACAGTAGGTCGTCACAATGGCTTATACCTAAAAAAAATACCGCGTTTGTTGATACATTTTTCACTACCACGTTTGTACTGCCGCAACTGACGACGTGCACAATCAATAATTTATCGAGGTAGGTCAAGTCTCAAAACAGATCAGTGTATGTTAGGGCAACACAAAAACAAGCAAAATTTTAAGATTCATGCTCTCTTACCTGGTAAGAGTATTATTTAAAAATTTCCATAACAAAAATACAGCACAAAATGTATGCCTTGCAACACAAATCACACACAAATTTGAAATCACATCACATTAATTATTATTATAAATTATTTCGCAAAAAGAAAACGGTAGATTACGGTAGACGGTACACGGTCTGCCTTGTATCACATGAAATAGATTTTTTTAAACAAAATATTAAGAAGAAAAAAAAAGGTAAAATGAAACTAAACACAAATAAATAGAAAACGGTAGATTAATAACAGGAGATAGCCAGGGAAGAATTTTGATTGGCAAATTACTAAAAAAAAAGGTATTGTCATGATAATTTTGAAAGGAAAAACCTACTAAATTCAATTTTAATACCAGTATTTCTACTTTCATTTTTAGGGTAGATTTAGATGTCTCTTCGGTAGAACGGTAGCTCGACTTTCAAAGCGGTAGATCTGGCAGCATTGAGTACGTGGCGAATGATCAAGAGTTCTCGGTCGACCGAGATCGACGCCGGCGTTTTGTTCTGACAACGCTGGCTCGACGGACGACCTAGAACGCATGCTATCACATTGGGTAACGTAAGGGTTTATTACCCGAATCTTTACACATTCGATTAAAAAAAAAGTATGTAGTATTTCTCTAGGACACCCAAGGAGTTCACCCATTTAAATATAATAAGCCATTTCAATAACACCCTGTATATAAGTCATTGAAAATTATAGGCAATATTTTTGCCGGGAAAAATCTTGGCAAAAGAATTATTCGGATAATTGTCGTGACAGGAAAGCTGCGGCTATAATTTTTTCGACGAAATACGGGTTTTTTGTTGTTAAAAATCTCGATTTTGAGTGGTGAGTGAAATTCTTTAAATATTTTTTCTTTTGGGGCGACCAGAACCTGCCGATTGAGTATGAAGTTTACGTTTTCTCAAATGTCTTTGAAAATTCGACCTCCCCGAGTCTCCCCCCAAAAAGTATACTTACTCCAATCCGGATTGTACAATCCATTTCCACCAGACCATAGACCTGCAAATGTCTGTTCGCCGGAGTATTCAAAACTATAAAAGTATATTGAATCGTGACCTTTGGCTACTTGAAGAGATACTGTTTGGTAAGCCGAATCTATGAAGTATCTATCCGACCATAACTAAAAAATGTCTACAATAATATACAAAAAACTACATGTAATTAGGATCGTTCGTGGAGTGAAATTTGCAACCGGTTGCAAGTTTCGATCTGGGTATGTTCTGTTGATGAGGACTGTTTTTTGTCTGTGTAAACCGGTACAGATGCCCAGCCTTCAACTGACAAATCAGAGAATTGACGTCTTAACTTAATCTACAAGTTTTCTAATTCTTGCTCATCTCTGCTTTGTTTAAAGCTACACGGAAAAATACTAGTAAAATATTATAGTAAAGATTTTATGTAAAATTTCCTGTAATAGTACATTACGTATCAAGGGCCGAAAAGACGCTTTTACGGACGAGATGCCGCACGAGCCCGTAAAAGCCTCCGACGGCCCGAGATATGTATCGTATTTTTTCTTACAAGTGCTCCGAAGCTTTGATGCCAAATAAATAAAGAAATTCTTCAGACAGTTTTCCTGTCTACATGACATGAAAACACTCGCGCATGGAGAATGTAAATATCTATTTATGATTTTTGACAACTACGCTCGGTGGCCTAGTGGTATAGCGTACGCCTTGTGACCTGAGAGTCGCGGGTTCAAATCCTGCACTCGACATATCTGGCTTTATTTATTTTTTTACAAGTGACCGAGTCTTTGAGGCCATATAAATAAAGAAATTCTTCAGACATTTTTCTAAAACATCTTTGAAAAATAACTTCCAATTTAATTTATGTATAATCCGCTATTTATTATCGCTTGTAGTATGGCTCGGTGGGTATAGTGTCCGCCTGGCGGTCTGAGGGTCGCGGGTTCAAATCCTGCACCGACAATTCTGGTTTTATTTATTTATGAGCACATGGCGACTCGAAGCGGGCGGGAAAAATCTTTCCCCCCCGCTTCGATACTTTCCCGCCCGCTCTCTTGGAAAACGCAACTTCCTTGCTCTACGAATGCCGAACTCTGGTGTTGTTTAAAATCCTTGTACGTCCCGACAATATTCATTTAAATTCACGTTTCTGATTAATTTCTTACGTTTATAAACCCTTGCTCCCACTCTTCATCACCAGCGATAAAGTCTTTGCCACCCAGATAGTGCTGTGACAGATTTTTGTATAAACCATCGGGATCCGTAGTAATCAGCGAGAGGCCTAGCAAGCTCGTCAAAGTACTAGAGAAACTGTTATTCAGATCTGTCCTTTGTGATTCAGATCCCAAGAGGGCTAAAAACGAAGAATTAAATTTACCATATATTTATTAATTCTATTAGACTAGAACTACGTGGAGGTCGTCAACCGTATACGTTTACTTGCAGTGCAAACGCTGTGCGAACAGTTCTATATCACTAAGATTAATAATGCAAAAAAAATGTTCCAGTTCCAGAATCTATTTTTATTCTCTAACCAGAAACCACCAGCAACCCCTCATTTTTCACAGTTCCAGTCAACCAGGGAACCTGCTGAAATTCTCCAGCCTCCAAGTATTCCAACGGCGGCTTGGTTAAGAATGGATTCGGATTATTTTCCGTCTTGTTTTCAATCACCAACGTGTATGGAGAATATGGAAACTGATAAAACGACTAAAAGCAAAAATAATCGGTCAAGAGCAATTTCGAACTGCCATGTCGGTAAATTCTCTATACACTGCCATGCTAACAGACACCAAATTACTTTCATAAGTGTTTTCGGCATGGAACACTAACAATCTTCAATAGCAAACCGAGTACTAAGTAATAAATTGCTTTCGAAATCTGATGTTGTCTTAAGTTAAAGTGTATCATAGTTATTTATAGTACGGCAGCCCTTTACCAAAATGTCCTGTTATCACGCCTTCATCTAGTCAATGACTAATCGCTAGATTAATAAAAAATAAGAACTTTTTACTCGAGCGAAAAAGTACGGCAACGCTGCGCTTTCCCGTCAGAGTGATTTCAGTCCGTAAGAAAGCAGATCGTCTTTATGTTACTACACCTTGTCGGTTCTTGATGAAATCATATTAAAAATATAAAAAAAAACGTGAATTCATCGACAACGGACGTTTTGAGTGTTGCAAAAATGTCATAGTATTAATAAAAGATATATCAAAAAGTTACAGCGCCCGGGTCAATTTTTTTTTAAATTATTGACACTCTCTAAAAAATAGTAAATCGAATCGAACGGACATTTTCCGTGTTGCGCAGCTACAGGGAGGCGAGCGGAGTCGGATATCTTATTTGTATAATTCATGATCGCGGTACCCCCCGCGTGCATGGGACGGCTTGCTGTGTGGCTTGGTTGTCTATAGGTTTGTTCCAACACCCTATTTTTGTATCGTTCTAGAACCGTCACGAAACTGTTGGAATCGATTTTGTGCGCAGGCGTTAATTTTGCACTGTTTGTTGCCGATGCACAAGGGAGGCAAGGTTGGTACGTTTTTGTGACCATTCTGTGTAAAAATCTCAGCTGATCGCCTGTCTGATTCTAGGAAAGAAGTTTAGTAATTAGTTAATTATCATAACATTCATAAATCACAACCCTACTTTTGTTGTTTTGATTTCTTCGTCTAAGCTTGAGTATTATCTTTTTTCGTTCCGTTTTGTTGTATTTAATAATCATGAAAGAGAATAACGTTTATTGTTAAGAATATCTTGTAGGTTTGGGAACCGGATTATACAAATTTAATAAGAATAAATTAAATAATCAAAATATTAAGCAACAACTCCTACAAAACAAGGCTAACAGAACTGCATGAATGCCAGGAATACAAAAACAACGGTTAAAATTCTTAGGGCGCAAGTCAGTACAAGCGGTTCCTGGTCTTGGCCATGTATCGTTTTTACCGTTCAGGAACTGGTTTGCGAACGATCACAATTTGGTTGGAACACCAAAGGGATCGCCAGCTACACCGTTTTGTGTCGGTTGGAATGCCTTTCGACTACTACGCATGTGCGTGACCGTACATTGTACGATTTTTAGGCTGGTTGGAACGAACCTATTAACAACTCAGCATCAGCTATATTGCATTATTATTGATACACGTGTTGACTGAAAACGGTTTTGCTAAAAAATGCGTATGTAAAAATGTTCATATTTTTTCCCCATTTTCCGAGCCACAATACACGATTTCTGCTTGAAAACGGACGAGGCGCGATAACTCGAACAGCGTTAAAAAAATAACATACCTTAGATCCAATACTGCGCTTGCGCGTCGATGAAAATGTCCGTTCTCATTTTTTTCCGGTCACGAATAACGAAAAATAACATCCGACAGTAAAACGGACGAGGCGTGATAAGTTCAATGCTGTAAACAAATTTCGATTTTTCTCAAACCAAAACTATTCACTGCACGGAAAATGCCAGTTACTATTTTTGTCTCCTAAAAGCATCACTCTGAGTCAAAAAATAAAGAGAAGGGACGAGGCGCGATAACTATTACTACCACTTCTTTTTTACGTATATGTAAAGATGATTCTCAATGATTTCGCAACGTTGCCAATGTTAATTTCTTCCTTAGGTCCTTATTAAATCACAAACTTTAGGTAGTGATCAGTCTGACATTCTGGTAACGGGCTGCCGTACTATTAGGATGTTAGTATACAGGGTGATTCACGACGAACTTGCATTAGATCTTTACGGAGAAGTACTGAACATATGTTTCTGAAACTTTTCGAATTTAGGTATGCTCTCTTTAACTAAAATATTTACATATTCCTGTCATATCCGATTGTACCCGAATTTGCTGTCAACTTTCCTTCTTTCAATACAACATGGTAATTTTTAATATATTTTTCGATTAACCATTTAATTTATAGAACATCTTTTTGTTTAACTTTGCCAGTTCTTGAAATATCTGAACTTATTGTAATTATTTGGCAAATGCATAATGATGAAATAATCCACATAATTTTTTTACCTTAGTTCTTGGACTAAAAAATTAACAAGCAAGCTCATCTTGAATCACCCTTGACATTATTGGTAGCAGTAAAGACTGCATTTACTTGCTGCTACGCATAGAGCTGCTTCTTTCAAACGTATTTTTTTCAATGTTGAATTTTAATCTAATAATAAGACAGCTCTTAATTGAAAACTAGAAAATATCTACCTTAAAAGCATCCAATGATAGTGCTATATCTTCCGCGGGAATTTTTCTGAAACATTGAATTAGTTTTATACTATCTCCTATCGAATCGGTGCAGTTTAGTAATTGTGCTTGAGCTGCGATCACAGTACTTTGTAGTTCATTGAAAGGAGTTGCCCATATTGCCAATGCGGTACCGCTCTGGGATATCGCGTTGTCAAATAATCCTACAATACAATTTTTTTTGATAAAAGAATTTTACAACGAGGAACGGACCAAACTCGAAGAGCATGTGGTATACGTGAAAATAATGTAAAAAAACTCATACCTATGGGTCATTCTTCTACCAACCGCACACATTTTTAACTTTGAAATTTTAGAATCGTCCGACATATTTTTTACAACTTATACAGGGTGTTATGGAAATGACGTATTATATTTAAATGGGTGACTCCTGGGGTGTCCTAGAGAAGCGCTACATATTTTATTTTTTTTAAATCGAACGTTTAAAAAGTGGGGTAATTCACCCCTAAACCCACACACGACTCCTCGGCACATTCATATATGAAGATATTACATTGCCCAGCTGATTAATCAACAGATGTTCAAGCACAATGTTGCCAAAATGTTCAAAAGTGTAAAGCTTTAGTTTCTTATAAACATAAATATTTAGCTTACTTAGAAAGTAAATCCAGGACGCGATTAAGGAATCCAGGGCACAGACACTTTAAGTCCTTTTTTCTATAGGAAAAACTTTATGCTCATCACGTGTCCTGATGATAGGGTGGGATTGCTTAATAAGCTTATCACTAAACCCCAACACTAACGCATAATTACACTTTACAATAACACACTCAGAACAAGAGCACTTAATCTTCTTCGGACCAGTCGTCAAACTTTCTTTCCGAGAAATCTCCGCTCTCTAAAGCCAGCGCGGTTGCCATTTCCGAGACTATAATTATACAGGAAAGTAATATTATAGAAGGAAATTCGGCAATTTATGATAGTCGCTTATAAAACATCGAAAGTGGCAACGCTGCATTCATTTTTAAATATTAGCCCGATGTCCACAATCAGCTGTTTAAAGAAGCAGGCCGATATCGATCGAGAGAACCAACGTGTTATTTTTTTTTAAATTTTTAGATGTTAAATACATTATTTCCCAGACCACTCAGACAATAAGGGCGTATTTTTGTCTACACAGTAGCACTTTAAAACACTAATTCAGATTGAATGGCACTTAGATGTGTTATGTGATTTTATTGTGCCGGTTTGTTTTTGTTCAAGTTACCTAGGTACTTGGTGTTTTTTATAAATTAAGTTGGTGTTAAATAAGTCCGAAAAGCTAAATCAAATTGCATTTTTTTTTCTAAAGGGTAAGTGGCATTTATAAACTTTTAAGTTGTCCAGATCTGACGGGTGTCGTTCGAATTGAACAAATGAGAACATACCTGACCATTTAAAAACTCCGCGGCGGTTCGTTCGAGTCAGTTCAAGTTTATAAATCAGAGATTGTTTCCTAGCAAATTGAACTGAACGTAAAAGTTTATAATAATGTACCCTGAAAAATAAACAACTTGCAATCTGTCAAACGGATATTGACTTTCTTAAGAGTTTACCCTGAAGATATGACAACACTGTTGACATATGTAGCTTTGTTTACCTTTCTGACAGGGGCACCACGTGGTCATTTTTGGTTTGACATAAGGTCATGTACAGGGCATATTAAATTAAAGCGCCATTTTTGGATATTTTTCTTCAATTTGTTTTCATCTCAGGAATTGCGGATTTAAATATAATACGTCATTTCCATAACACCCTGTATACATAAAATTAGTTGACACGTATTTCAGAATTTTCCTGAAAGATTATCTCCAATCTTCTCATTTTGAAATTCAACGTCTCCAGTTGTACTGATCAGATCACTATCGGTATTTGTTTATCTTAAACTTATTATTATCCTCTTATCTACAAACCCCATTTTACGAGAAAGTGGCACCTCTTTTAGTTCAGCAGTTATTAAATGTTTTCGAGCGCGTCATGCAGCGCGCGAATTGAAATAGACACAAATTATGTTATGCAACCTCGCCTAAATGGTTATTGCACAGATTCCACCAATTTGCTCCTTAGAAAGCATTATTTACATTAAAACTTACCTTCTTCTTACAATCTTTGTGTAGTTCAGAAACTTTAGTACGGCAATAACTACAGATTCTTTATTTAAGGGACTCATCCGTTACTGGTCAGTTAAGAGCTACTGATGATGATGCTTCAAAACGTCTCTAATAACTACTTTTTGATGACGAGACAGATCGAAAGGTTTGAAACATCGATTTGTTCGACTTTTCGGACAACTTAAAAAAATTTCATGATTCTTGAATTTTATTTAAACTCCACGTATAACTTTATAAAAAAACAGTATGCTTATAATAATGAGATGAGCATGGATGACATGCTTTCGATCTTTCGAACAACAGAATAGAAATATTAATGATTCACACTGAGCCAGCTCATCTGACACGCTTCGGCCCGTGTCGTGGCATGCTGCGATTGACCATATTTAATAACTTCCGAACTAAAAGAAGTGCCACTTTCTCGTAAAATGGGTTTTGCAGATAAGAGGATACAAAATGATATTTTTTAAAATTAATTTAAGAGGGTTAACAAGTGCTTTCCATTTTTCAATATAAACGGAAAATGAACTGGATATCTCCGGAAGTAGGCGTGAATTTTCGTAATTTCTCACGAGCATTTTAAGCTCCAAACTCTGCAACTTCGCCACTATTTAACCTTTCGTGTATCTTTTTTAGTTGCCGAGATCCCATGGGTGAGCATCGAATTTGGGACACCCTGTACAATACACTCGTGGAGTTTGGTCCCTTCCCCCGACTCGCTCTATAAATATCAAAGCCTTAGAAAAAGAAACGTGGTCGAATGAATTTAAAAAGTTTCATTCTACCTATCGAAGCTGGACTTATTAAATGCAAACTGACACTTCCAGATCCCGCACTTTGACCCATTATTGTGACTTTCTTCTCGTCACCGCCGAAACTGTCAATATTTTCTCGTACCCACTGTAGCGCTAGTACTTGATCCTTTAGGCCAAAGTTTCCTGGAGCAGCATCGTCCAATGTTGAAAGTAAACCTAAAATCGAATGAATTGTCACAATTCTCTCTCCTTAACAGTTATTTATGTACCAAGGGCGTTAAGCAAAGACCCTGATGGGCTTTATAGTCTAGTAATCCCTGTGGGGTATGCTTTATTTTTCATCTGTTTAAAATATAAATACATAGTTAAATTCCTGCATTTTTTAAAAACAATTTTCGCCAATGTTTAGTATTTAGTGAGCTTTGATCGGTTGTCATAGAATAGGTTGCACGGTTGCTAAGCGTTGTTTATTTCAAGCATCTTTTGCGTTTTATAAACGAAAATATGGAAATTCTTCAAAATATTTTAGAAAATGCTGAAAAGGCTAAAGAAAACTTATTACTGGCAAAGTCTAAAGCCGTGTACGGCAAGGAGTGTGAAAATTTTCTTCAATGTGAAGTAAAAACCAAATTACGCCGATTACTGAAGCAGTAATGATGGCTGACTTTCAGGAATTGGTATGTAACCGTTCCGCTCATTGGTAATAACAATGTTTAATTATTTTTACTCAATTTTAGTCGGAAAAATATACCCCAAATTGCAGTTGGACAGAATATTCCCAGGTGAAGTCTGAACTTACAGTAAATGAAAACATTAATATTTCAAGACATTGTCAATTAATAGAATTTTTAAAAGGTAAATGAAAGGGCTATCTTCCTAAAAAGTCAAAAGAGAAGATTCGTGAACACAATAATGTTTTTTTACATAATAACCTAAAAACCATAGATCTCAGTGCAGGTAAGTTCGAAGTAGGTTCTTATTTCGAACGCGATTCCTGCTCAAGTAATAGGTGCATTCAGTAGAGTCCATTGATTTGTAAGCGATTAAAGCCGTATTAGAGTCGGCAATTTTTGTCTCTTGCGCCTGCAATGGCAATTATAATTGCACGGATTCATGCGCTGTAAACCGTTCTCGATCAGCTGGCGCAGTGCCAACAGTCAGAACAGCAGTTGGTATTGTCGAAATTCCTAAAATACCCCCAGAACTAGAAGTAACCCTTAGAAGTAAACCTTTCTCTTATAAATGTCACTTACCGAAAACTCCTAATCGATAATTAATTGATACAAATACAACATCGTAGTCCATCAGATAACTCGGATCAAAATAACCCTCGGCTCCAGCTCCAGTAAAGAATCCACCCCAGGGTATTGATACCATTACAGGCAATTTTTCTTTTTTGTGGTGGTCATTTTTCTGTAATTATTAGAGAATGAGTTGTGTTTGCGAACAAACCCGAACAGAAAGATATCTTCCCACCCACCTGTAATTCCTGTAAACTGTAAAGTAGGTCGTATCTTTTAATAGTACATTATGTAATAAGAGTTGTAAGTAGCATATTACAGCCCGAATTACACTTACCGTACTATACCAAGGAAAAAAGTATTAGATTTTAGCTCGAGGTTATGTTGTCAAACAAAATTCCGAGAGCTAAATTCTTATATTTTCCCGTGTATAATACACTATTTTTTTCTGTGACGGGAAAAACGACGATTTAATATTGAAAAATATATTAACGTTAGAAAAGGATCGATATAAAATTTGAATTTTTAAACTAGTAGGCTGTTTAACTTATAGCGACAATTAGACCTGCGTTGCTGTCTGATTCCGAGATTTCTCTGACTCCACCGGAATTGGTAGAAGCAGCGAAAGTAGCGTCACAAAAATTATTGCCAGCTAAATCGCGCAAAATTTACGAAACCGCAAATTCAAGATGGAGGGATGGAGGAAGATGAAAAAGGCAAGCAGTTCTTTGTCGGAGACGGTGTTATTGGCCTATTTTTCGGAATTGGCACAACAACAAAAGCCATCAACAGTGTGGTCGAATTATTCAATGATTAAGAGTATGTTACAATCCAATAATAATGTAGACGTTTCAAAATATTTCAAACTAATTACATTTCTGAAACAAAATGGGAAAGCCTACACGCCCAAGGAAGCTGCTATTATTACGATTACAGATATTAGTGATTTTTTAAATAATGCTCCTGATGATGTTTGTTTAATGGCCAAGGTTGTTGTTTTATTTGCGATTGCAGCAGCGTGTCGAATTTGTCAAATCCCTCTGGTAATGTTAGGTGATATTGAAGATTCGGGAACGTTATTAATGGCGAGAATTAAGCAAACAAAGAATGATGTAAACAGGAGATTTGTAGTTACTGAAAAATATATTGAATTTTACCGACGAACAAAGCCCTTCGTCCAACAGCAGCAAAGGATCGCCGCCTATTTTATGCATATCACAATGGAAAATGTATTAATCAGGTTGTGGGTAAAAGGTTTTATAAGGTACCTCAAGCAGTAGCTAATTTTCTTCAACTTGAAAATGTTAACTTATATATGGATCATTCATTTCAAAGATCGTCTGCTACACTTTTAGTTAAATCGGGGGACACTAAAGAATCATGGTATGTTGATGAATCGATAGCACACAGGACATAGATAGCCAATAAAGTGTTTAGAACGTGTGGCAGTGCTGAAATAACACCCGATTTGCGACCAGGTACATCAACGGCAGTTGTGTCAATGGCAGAAAAAAATATAATTTCAACACCAGAAAATTCGACTATCGTACCGAATAGTAAAAGAAATATGTCATTCATGCAATGCACATTTAATAATTGTACTTTTGATATAAAGAAAATGTAACTTTTTGTATAATAAAATATTCCAAAATTAAATATCTACCTATACCATATGTGTATACACAGGGTGTTATGGAAATGACATATTATATTTAAATGGGTGACTCATGGGGTGTCCTAGAGGAGCGCTACATTTTTTTTTTAAATCGAACGTTTAAAAAGTGGGATAATGCACCCATAACATCCTTGTGGAACGACCTTCCCGAGGTCGTTTTTCCCAACGAATATAACCTCCAACGATTCAAAACCAACGTGAATCGCTTTTTGCGCACACGCACCACTCCCAGAGTGCCCTTAAGGGAGTTTTCCTATAGTGCTTGTGTTTGATCATAAAAAAAAGAAAAAACCCACAGGTCACACTTCGGCACATTCATATTACACTGAGCAGCTGTCTAATAAACTGATGTTCTGGCGCAATGTTGCCAAACTCTTAGTGTAAAACTTTAGATTCCTATAAAAATAAATATTTTGCTACCTAGTATCCAAATAGAAGTGAATCCAATTGCCAGTACACTAGTAATCCAGGGCAGATACATCTTCAGTTTTTTTGGTTTTAGTGGGTAAAGCTTATACCCCACTAAAACCCCTTCGGCGTTTTTCTTCCAATCTCAGAACATGAACAAATTACCATAAATCACTTAAAGAAACACACACATGTTTCAAATTAGTTTTTTGAAGATAGGCCCTTGTCACACAAAATCGCTACACACTAATGCATTCTTTAAAAAACACACAAATAGGAGATAGGACACAAATTGGCTCTTTATAAACTAAAACGTTCAGCAATTATTTTATCTGCTGCATCTAATATCTTATATCGCAACTGATTCATATCTTCGACTTTATAAACTATTCCTTTATTTATCGTACCCCATAGAAAAAAATTGCATGGGGTAAGATCCGGTGACCTTGCGAATTCCAGTCTCTTACTAAAGGAACATTTTCTAATATGCCTTCGACTTGATTTTTCTGTATGTACTAAACATTTTCACATTTACTCGCACTGTTACAGTTGATTAATTATCCCGAAAAAACTCTTTCGCGCGAAGCCGCAGAGGAATATCTTGTTGTCAAACAAATGTCAACTTCTAACCTTCTGTCGATTTATAGTAGAGATGGCTAATCTTTGGTTTTAAAATCCCGCTGTGAAACGATCGATTTTTTTTTAAGCTTTTCGAATGAAAAAGAGCACCAGAGCAGCGATTAACAAGATTCTTAATGTTTATTGGTATCTACAGCAGTGAAGGAAAACAATAAATAAGTGCTGTAGATTATTATAATTATTTATTTCAACCTTTTTTGGTGAATGCGCTTGAATCTACCGGAAAAACACGCATTGCAATGTACATCTCTACTTTTTGACAGCTCTTGTTTTAAATGTTTCAGTTCAGATGTAATTTGTAATTCAAAGAAATGTTATTTATATTTTACAATGTGTTTTTTAATTAAAAACAAAAGTCCATACAAATCTAGGCGAGACAAGCCAATGTTAATAAAAACGATGTCTCCAAGTGAATTTTATGCAGTTTTATAGCGGCCAGTGTTCATGTGAAGTTTAGCATGGTTATGGGTTATGTGATGTGCCGGTTTCTTTACTAAAAGGCTATATAAGTTTTTATAGAAATTGACACTAATTTTTAAATAAGACCGACAAGGTAAGTGTATGTGTTTGGCCTAAAAAAATTACATTGAAAAATCAGTCAGCCAATCACTCAAAAGTCAAAAGGTCATTGACATTTGACCTAGTTACGTAGTTGCGTATTTCAAACTTAAAGAGTGTAAGGTGTAATTCTGACAACATCGGCCAGAATTCGTGGTTTGTTTACATATATCACAGGTGTTTTTCTGGTTTAACGTCAGGTCATTTTTACCGCTGAATGAATTGAAAGCGCCATTTAAGGATATTTTTCTTCAATTTGTATTCATCTCAGGAATTACCGGTTTAAATATAATACGTCATTTCCATAACACCCTGTATATCCGGGGAAAAAGTATTTCTCCCCATTTTTTTTCCGGGGAAAAAAGTGATTTTATAAAAAGTGTCATTTTGTTACCTGTCAACAGAGATAAAATGTCAAACATTTTTCCGTCACAGAAAAAAATCTATATTACCGTGCTGTAAGCTGTAAATTTAACTTATTTTACTATGTACGGTAGTGGTCGTATGTAAAAAATTGTTTCGCTTACCATGGGTATATACACATTTAAGTACAGGCAATCTTCACTACCTTCTACCGGTGGCACTATATGAAATAGATAATTTCTTTGAATACATCTAGGAGCCGATATGGAACCATTCAGAACGCCATCCCAAGGTACTGGTTTTTGTGGATTCTGGAACAAGAATAATTGAAAGAGAGGTTGCGATGGCACCGGTTGAAACAGATAAAACACCTTTTTATCGGTGTTTGGCGTGTTACAGGTCGACAAGTGGATCTGTGTCTCCGACGTATCGGTAAGGGGGAGGCAATATCGTTTAAAACATAGTCATGGGCGTGCTATTATTATTTCAAATAAGGTAATAAGAATAGGAAATTCATTTTATGTTGAAGGTAGGTAACTATTTTTTATCAACGGTTAAAAAATTACTTTTTCCCAGATTCCAAGATTTTTCAACATGGAAAAAAGCATGTAGCCGCTTTTTTAATTGATTAATGATGATTTTTCAGGTTTTTTTTCGTATTAACGTCCCTTTCTAGCTTTCGCTTAAGTGGCAAGTTAAATATATCGATTTATGATTCCTCTTCACATCCCCTAAAAACATTTGAAATCACTTCACGGGTCTGACTGTGAAGATTTTTACCAGGAGTATACTCATTCATTATCACAAAATTTTAAAATAACACCCTAAAACACTACAAAATTAGCACTTATTTATAAAACACAATACAATAATTATTGCCCTTTGTATCACTAGGCAACTGGGTGGGCACATCCATCAAATATTTTTTTTAATATGATTTATGCCAGCTAAGATCCTTCAAATTACTATCAAAGTATCATATTGTCAATTACTCACAGCTGCAAGGACGGACTAGTAACTGTGACACTCGATAAGAATTTTGGACAACGTTGTCCAAAGTTCTTATCATACAGGGCGTTAAAAAAAGGTGTTATGATTGTCACAGCTATTTCGTCCCTGCAGCTGTGATTAATTCACAACATTTTCTTGGATACTAATTTGAAGGGTCTTACCTGATATACATCATATTAAGAAAAAATTGAAATATACCTGGTGTTACAATAATTATGTGTAAAGAAACTTCCATTGGAGCTCTTTGGTAGCTCATATCTCCGAAGAGGAGGCCTATATGAAAAAAGTTCATATGAACTTGTTTACTTGAACTTTTCACTTGTTCTTTTCATATCCGGTTTCCACATTTTCCCGGACAGCCTGTGTATCGTCTTGAGAATGTATCTTGAGGTTTATTTTTAAATTTCTTAATAAGTCGGACAGAGTCAAATTGGAACTATACGGGGACGGGTACATACAGATATGCCATCAAATGTTGAGGAATGTAAATAGATCATTTGAAGAGCGTATTAACTTGTGCTCAAATCAACGTGGTAGGAATTTTGAGCATTTACTGTAGTTTATAATTTTTAATCTGGTCGCCTATGCTTAATTTTCATAATAAAAACTGTCTTTAAACAGCATACCTAATATACCTTCTATTATATGCTTCCATTACAAAAAATAGCCAAATAATATACAGGGTGTTCCATTTGAAATCTTGAGAAAAATTATTTTGAAATGTGTCGTGTTTGAAACCTAATTATGAACACCCTGTATAAAATAGATAAACGCTATTATATTCACAGTATCTCTAGACCTCTTGTATTCAATTCCACCCAATGCCTTGGTTAAAAAAGTTATTTTAGGTAGTTTTTTTTTTTATTTTTTTCCGAGACTCCAAAACTTTTTTTTAATTTTTAATTTATTACTCTTAAACTACATAACCAAATAAAATAAAACTTTAGGCATTTATAAAGGACACTAATACGAACCTAATTATGTAATAAAATACTGGGTGTCCCATTTAGAAAAAAAAACAGCATTACGTTACCACACATTTTTGGGCCACCCTGTATATTTAAAAATATTTTCCTGAAATGCACCCTATAATACGGTATAAATTGGCATATGAATGAAATTCCTAGCCTGACACACTATTGCAGGACCCTGTATAGCATAAGAAAGTAACACTCGACCCAACGATCGATTGGAATTTGATTGCACTACTTACCGCAAATCTCAAATCTCCAACTGGTGGTTTAGCGAAAGGTATTCCAGCGAATGCCAAATATTCTCCATTATTTCTAGTTTTCCTTAGGACACCACCTACTTCTCCATAATTAGTATCAACAATTAAATCATAACAATTACATAATGACACAAAAAGTAACATAAACACAAAGTAAACCATCGTCATCGTGGTCGAGATATATCTGAATTCATGTGGCGAAAACAAACATAAATATTTATGATATCCGTCAAGATAATGAATTTTTTTATAATCTGGCACTTTTTTAATTTTTTTATAAATTTAAACAAGATTAGTTTTAGTTGATTTGTTTGGTGAGAGTAAACAGATTTTTCACCGCATTAGCATTTTGGACCCAGTTATATTGAGAAGCTGACTGGATGTCGGTTCCGAAGACACGAGGCCAATTTACAGCACGCATGCAAAATTATAATGATTCAAGTGCGGTTACTTCTTCAAATTACATCATATTTAAGCGATCTGATATCCAATTCGAAATAAACTGAAGAGGTTTTACTTTTCTCCCAAGAAAATATTAAAACAAATATTGAAAAATGTGTATCCAATTTTGGGTCCGTAGCTCGGAGATTCTGGATCTCAATCTCGAAACCCGACATAGGTAGGTACTTTGGGTATGATATACAGGGTGTCTCACCGGGAATCACCTCGATCTATATATGAAAAACTATACACAGGAAAATTGGAACGTATGCTACGTTGGGTGCAACTCGGCTAGAATATTGTCAATATGGTGGCACTTCCGACTATATCCGAAGTAGGTGTCAACTTGTTTATTTTAAACGGAATATCCTATATATTAATACATTTGTGGATTACACGAAAGATTATAGGCAGATTTCATATATCACAGAAATTTAGATATAGGACTAAAGAAAAAGTGGAAAAGTTATTGACATATTTATGGTGACAGTAACCAAGTCGAATTTAACGCAAAAAAAAACCAGGCAGCAGTTTTCTCTAAAAAGGTTAACATTACAGAACCGGAAATAGTCATGGCCGGACACGCAATCCCACTGGCTTCATCTATTAATTTGCTGGGCGTCAATCTCGGAGGAAATATGTCTTGGCATAACCACGTTGTGGCAATCGCCAAGGTAGCTTCTCAGAAGCTTGGGGTACTCTTCCGAACCAGAAAGTTGTACACACCTCAACAACTTTTGACACTATACAAAGCCCAGATTCGACCATCACTAGAATACTGCTCTCATGTCTGGAGCTCTGCACCCAAATATACTCTTCGGCTACTGAATTCCATCGAAAGAAGGGCCATTCATCTGATCGGAGACCACGAGCTGACGAAGAACCTCGACAGCCTAGAACATCGAAGACAGGTTGGGGATTTGACTCTCTTTTACAGATATTTTCATGGAAGGTGCTCGGCTGACCTTGGCCTCTTAATTCCGCCCAGAGCGACGATTAACAGAAATACACGACGAACCACTGCCGCCCATCCATATGTGGTTAAGCTTAGTACTCCTCGAACTTCATTATTTAAGAATTCTTTCATCTGGAGGACTGCATCTTTGTGGAACGACCTTCCCGAGGTCGTTTTTCCTTACGAATATAACCTCCAACGATTCAAAACCAACGTGAATCGCTTTTCGCGCACACGCACCACTCCCAGAGTGCCCTAAAGGATTTTTCCTATAGTGCTTGTGCTTGATCATAAAAAAAAATGGTTTTATATATAAAATGAAGCTTGCACCTTAAAATAATTATTATTTACAACCATGCATGTAAGAATGACATTTCATCTATCTTTGAAAGGTGGAAAGTTGACGTAGTTTTACTTTTACATTCCACCCGGGTGAACACACCAACATACAACTCCTTACACAAATTTAACGACAATGGTTTTTTTTTTGAAATAAACCAACTGACATTTATAAAAAATAAAAAATTAACATGGTTTTTGTTTTACTTATTTACATTAAATATTACATTGGCATTATTGTAGGCAGTCACTGATATGTTAAAGCATTGAATATTGTGACCAAATCGTTGATATCTTCTTCGTCTTGGCATTTTCACTGAAATAAGCTAGTAGCACCTCCTTTGAACCAGGATTTTGAACGTTGTTTCCCGTACACCATTCTTTGAAACAGTGATATGCCTTGTCATATCTCGGGCGGCTTTTAGTTGGCAGAAGATCTTCTTCTACTATTTTTGCTGCTTCTCGAATTTCTGGTGGATAAGCAGCAAAATCAAATTCCTCATCTGCATTTTTCTGTTGTTAAAATAATATATTGTTTAGTGACACGGAAATTATATTCACAAAATGATATTTGCCATCTTGATGTGTCTTATTAACTACGTTATTTCACCACCTGCGGTTATTTGAAATTTCTGTCTAATTTTGCAATGGAAAAGTCAAGATGACATTTATGTTTTATTAATAATTTTAATTCAAAATAGTAAGAAGTGGATGTTAGATGTGGTTGTAAATAAAATAGTATACAAACCTCGGTCAAAAGTTTCATTACTGTCTCTCGACAGGAATGAGACACCTTCCACCTCGGTACGTAATATACTATTTATTTATCCTATAAAGAATCCGTTATTATTTAATGATAAATTCCTTGTCAAGGAGAACCGGCTTAATAGATTTTTTATAATGTTTCTAAACTTTTACGTTAAAAAAATATGATTAAAAATGAAGTTGAGAAAACTGCAAAAAATCTACATTTTCAAACGGGAACCCCCAAATTTTATAATTATTTTCTATTTAGCATTTGAACAAAGGGTAGATAAGTTTGTATAAGGTTGTCTATTCCGAAAATTTGTATTTTTCGAAATATTGCCAATTAATTTTTTTATATATGGCGATTTTGCTGATAAGTTTAAGTTCTGTTCACCTATGACGGCGTTGAAAAACAGCTGTCTAGTGCCAACGAAATAAATTTGTCATATTATGTTCTTGTTATAACTCCATCACATAAACAAAAGTTTAAAAATCTTCGTTTGTGATTATTAATATTTTTCAAATCGTGACAGGTCATACATTTCTTTATCATTCTACTGTTTAATTAAATTAATTATTATCGCAAGAACGACAACAGATGGTATAGGGAAATCTTAAGGAAAGTTATTACGAAATCAATAGAGATTCTAAAAAAAATAACACAGGGCTTTTCATTTAAATTATCAAACCTGCTAATACTTTCTAGTAGAAGCGGCAACACTGCATGGCTAAAAAAATTTAAAAGAGAGAGCCGGTTCCCTTATATAAGCTCCCAAATTTTCCAATTATCCGATGACTAGTTCTCTATAAACGTCTAATAGGATTTGACTCTATTTTACAGATATTTTCATTGAAAGTGCTCGGCTGACATTGCGCTCTTAATTCCGCCCAGAGCGGCGAATAGCAGAAATGCACTACGAACCACTGCAGCCCATCCATATGTGGTTAAGCTTAGTACTCGAACTTCATTATTTAAGAATTCTTTCATCTGGAGGACTTCCAACGAATATAACCTCGAACGATCCCACTGGCTTCATCTATTAATTTGCTGGGCGTAAATCTGGGAGGAAATATGTCTTGGCATAAGCACGCTGTGGCAATCGCCAAGATAGCTGCTCAGAAACTTGGTGTACTCTTCCGAACCAGAAAGTTGTACACACCTCAACAACTTTTGACACTATACAAAGCCCAGATTCGACCATCACTAGAGTACTGCTCTCATGTCTGGAGTTCTGCACCCAAACATACTCTTCGGCTACTGAATTCCATCGAAAGGAGGGCCATTCCTCTGATCGGAGACCACGAGCTGACGAAGAACCTCGACGGCCTAGCACATCGAAGACAGGTTGGGGATTTGACTCTCTTTTACAGATATTTTCATGGAAAGTGCTCGGCTGACCTTGCCCTCTTAATTCCGCCCAGAGCGGCGAATAGCATAAATACACGACGAGCCAGTGCCGCCCATCGATATTTGGTTAAGCTTAGTACTCCTCGAACTTCATTATTTAAGAATTCTTTCATCTGGAGGACTTCATCCTTGTGGAACGACCTTCCCGAAGTCGTTTTTTCCAACGAATATAACCTCCAACGATTCAAAACCAACGTGAATCGCTTTTTGCGCACACGCACCACTCCCAGAGTGCCCTAAAGGATTTTTCCTATAGTGCTTGTGTTTGTTAACTGCGTACACCTTGTATAAAAAAATCAACATGAACCTAAAACTTTTCTTATGTAATATTAATTTGAACATGGAATTTTTACAATAATTAACCTTGAAATTTGAAAATTTTAATTAATTGCATATTTTGTAGCAAAAATACTACTTGAGATTTTAAATTTATATAATATAAGTATAATTTTATTTGACTACAAATACAGGGTGCGACACTTGTGATAATGTGAATTTAACTTTATACAAGGTAATCGAATAATTTAAGGAACTAATAAAATATATATCAAATTTATTTCATATTCATTTGTTCCTGTAGTAAACTGAATACGAGTAGATTATTTGATCAGTTTCAATTTGAATTTAATTACTTGTTTGAATCAAGAACGGTACTTCTGACGAAAAAACCGCAAGATACTGTTTTCATGTAGAATTGACCAGGTTAATCATAGAAAATGTCCACGTGGAGACCTATCAGTGGAGTATAACGTTTCTTGTAAAAAATACCAAATTATACATTTGCAAGGACGCCACATGTGGATCTATAGAATTACTTTTCTAACTACAATATGTGGTTTTATATCCTATTAACACATACTAAAATTGAAAATGATATCTTATATAAAGGGTGTCCCATTTTCGATACTTTTATAATGTATCTCCGTAACTGTGCCATCAAAAAAGTAATGTAGGTAGAGATGTAAAATTACCGGTAATTTAAAAATCGGTAATATTACCGGTAATATTACGTAATATTACGGTAACATTGGTAATTTATAAAAAAAACAGCTTTTTAAGTAATACTAGTTTTTTTTATTTCAAAACTGTAAAAACATTACGAAAAACAATAAGAACGTTTTTTAAACTAGTCAGAGTCAGAATGGACTACGTAATAGAGTGGATAATGGTAAATCATCCTCATCATCATCCCCAACCTCGTCATCTGATTCTTCTTTCTCTTTCGTTAATTGAGTCAAGTCTATAACTTCGAAACCGATATCTTCTTTTTCTATTTCTTCCTCAGTATCTTCTACTATTCTCGAATGATCTTCTTCATTTAGTAAATTATAATTATGGGCAATATAAGTTAGTTTTCCGGCCCTCTCCACGGTTAGTCTGTTTCTTTTTTGCCGATGAATAAATCCATAAGTAACTAAAGGTTCTTTCGGTTGCGGCTGTTGACGATGGTAAATTTAAAATGTCTACAGCTAACCTACTTATTTTAGAACTGGAGCAAATTCCTGCCCACCAAACAGATCCAGACATAGATTTTTCGCTGGAAATGACGAATTCCTTAGCAAAAATATTACCTCTAATTTTGTACTGTGCGAGTGCTTCCATAATAAGATCTACTTGTGAAGAATACTTTGGATGACGCCTTGCAGTTTCATAGATGAACTCCGTTGCAATTAAATTTTCAGCTTCAGTTAATTTCTCGCCGCGTTGACTTGGTTCTAATAGGTAAGCAGCAAGATGAACGGGTTTTAAACATATATTTTCTCGTTTTTCAAGAATTGAACACATTTTCTGGTTTTCAAACATAGTAATAGATAAATTTGATACTTTGTCACGTAATATAGACCTTATTTCAAAAAAGCAGATAAACTCTTTTGAGATTGTTGGCCCGTTAGCTTCAAAAATCGTTATCCACTTAGACATTGGCTGGAACAAGTCATAAGTTGCTTCTATTTGCAACCAAAATTCGTTTTGAAGAAGAAGTCTTACTGTATTTGATGAAAGAACATCAGAAATATCTGGGCTATCATCAACTGCTAAACTTTTTAATGAATGTTTAGTCTCCAAAAAGCTTTTTATACAAGAAACAAAGGAACCCCATCTTGTTTTCACCGGCAATTTTAAAGAGATGTATCGCCCCGTTTTGTTCAACTGGATTTGGCTTATGAAAAAAAAAAAAAAAAAAAAAACAATATTTCCAATGTTACCGATCTTGCGGTAATATTACGTAATATTACGTAATATTACGGTAACATTACCTCGGTAATATTACCTTTACATCTCTAAATGTAGGTGTCATGTACTCTTTTTGGGCCAAACTTAAAATGATAAAATCAAAATTTTAAAATTTTTGCTCGTTTAAGAGATACGGGGGAAAATCAAAAAATTGACAATTTCAAAATTACCCTATATTTTCTTAGTTAGAAGAGATATGGAAAAATGGTTCATACAGAAGTTTATTTATAATGATTGTTGAATAATCTGCCGTTTTCAGAATAAGTATACGGAGTCAGGTAAAAAAGTTATCGGACCTATCCTCATTTTTTTAAATGTAAAAAATGTTAAAAAAATTTTAAAATACTATTTTAAATTCTCCATTCAAATATATAACACACCATGGATTATTTTGGTTTCTAGGCGATTTATTAAACTTTATTACTTTAAACCAAAGTAGGCCATGAAACAAAAACTAATATCCTAGAGACAACTATGTTGACATTCTAGTTGTTATTGACATTTAAAATTTAACGTCAATTTAATTTTTTACATATTCATTTGTGAAAAATACTTATCAACATTTTGAAAAATTTGATGATATCTATAATCCATGGTGTGTTATAAGTTTGAAAAGAGAGTTTAAAATGCTATCTTTTTAGATTAAAATATACAGGGTGTTCCATTTTAAAAAATGTGGTTAGGTCCGATAACTTTCTTACCTGACCCCATATACTTATTCTGACAACGGTGGATTATTCAACAATCATTATAAAGAAACTTCTCTATACAACATTTTTCTGTATCTCTTTTAACTAAGAAAATATAGGGTAATTTAGAAATTGTCAATTTGTGGATTTTTCCCCGTATCTCTTAGCGAGCGAAAATTTTCGAATTTTGATTTTACCATTTTAAGTTTCACCCAAAAAGAGCAGATGACATCTACATTACTTTTTTGATAGCACTAACAATAACGGAGATACCCTATAAAAGTGACGAAAATGGGACACCCTGTACTTTCGGAGATATTCAAGAATAACGATTTAAAAAAAATAATTTCAACACCGTGTAGCAAAAAATTTTCTTAATAAAATAGAATCAAGCTTTCAAATATTGGCACGTCAGTCATGGGGTTTCCATGTAAAAAAATGGTATTTTATTTACAAACTCAAAAACTCAAACTCAAAATGTTTTTCTCATTCTTCCATCTTGTAGATACTGCTAATTTTTTAATTTAAACAAATTTGTATCAAATAATAACAAAATTGCCATTCGTGGACACTTAACCCAAATATGCCCAATGACCTATATTATGTAGTACGGTTATTACTTGTCAAAACTCGTCGGTCTCACTCGACAATTATCGAAATATTCGGTCGTTTCAGTTAGTATAACCTCGTACCTCGTAGATGATAGGACGTGGTTACATTTTTAGTAAGAAATCTAGCTATTTGGAAAGTGACAATTCGTGAAATTTTAAAGATGGCTGAATTCGGTGTCAAGTTTGTAAGGTGGGTTATTTTTATATATAAACAAAAAGAAACAGAAATATTTTACCTATCATTTTATTTGAATAAAGGTCTCCCAAGAGATTGGTCAATGATTAGTATTTGTTTTCTATTTAATTTTTCTGTTTTTTGGTATCAAAAACTAGTGTCCTATATTTAGTACATTGGGCACATATTATACCATAAATATTCTGAATTAATAATAACACAATTATATTACAATAAATTACAAAAACCTACGTCAACCACAGTAATTATGATAATTACTGTTTTTAGGGGTTTCCTTACATGAAGCTCTCGCAATGATAGAGGACGAAGAAATAAATGCGGATTCTATAACGCTATTTCCACCCAATAATGCTGCCGAAAATCACACCGATGAAGATTCAGGCGACGAGGAAAACGTCGACATCAACAATCTACCAGCCTCACAAATGCAAAATGAAGTGGAAGTTACTGAGAAGTATACATTGGATAATGAGGAATGGGAGTCGGAAGATGAGGTCCCCTTAGCTAGGCTAAAAAAAGACAATGAATCCGGATCAAATGTAAAGGCAGTGAAAAAAAATAAAAATTATCATTACGTGAAAGAAGACATAGATTTCAATACTAATATTTTTGATATACCTAATGTTTTTGACAGACCTGAGTCTTCTCCTACTGAACTCTTCTGTTTATTTTTTGATAACGAACTCATAGAAAAAATAGCAGAAGAAACAAATCGCTATGCCTCGCAGAAAAATCAAGCTACACGTGTTGAAGTTTGCGAAATAAAAAGTTTTATAGGAGTACTTCTTCTGAGTGGAGTTATTCCACTTCCAAGAAGAAGCATGTTTTGGGAACGTTCTAAAGACTCCCACAACGAACTAGTGTCTGAAGCAATATCCAGAAATAAATTTGAATTCATTGTATCCAATATTCACTTGGATGATAACAGCAACTTGGATAAATCAGACAAATTTGCAAAGGTCAGACCAATCTTTACATATCTAAATAAGAAATTTATGGAAAATGCATACCCTGAAGAAGAGCATAGTATAAACGAAGCCATGGTACCGTATACCGGACGGCACGGCTGTAAATAATTTATACATGGTAAACCAATACGCTATGGCTTTAAGTTATGGGTTGGTACCACCAGACAAGGCTATGTAAATTGGTTTGAGCCCTACCAAGGAGCTTCCACAAATATTAGTAAAACTTATAAAGATCTTGGCGTGGGAACCTCTGTTGTTTTAGAATACGCCGATGTTCTGAGGACAAGGTGGACCAATTTGAAATTTCACCTATGTTTTGACAATTTTTTTTCCTCCGTTGTGCTATTAGAGAAATTAAATGAACAAAATATGTTTGGTTCAGGAACAATACGTGAAAATCGTATTCCTGGTAGTACATTGAGAGATTCAAAGAGCATGAAAAATCTAACCGTGGATCCTACGACTACATAAAAATTGCAGACAGCAATATATTATTCGTAAAATGGAACGATAATAATATTGTTACTTTTTGCTCAAACGCCGGTGTTATCAATCCATTACATTCCGTCAAAAGGTACTCCCAAAAGGAGAAAAAATTTGTCCAAGTAGATCAACCACATGTCGTAAAATTATATAATAAGAGCATGGGAGGGGTCGATCGATCAGATCAGAATATAAGTCTTTATCGTACCGCTGTAAGAGGAAAAAAATGGTATTTTCCCCTCCCTTATTGCCCATTGTGTTGACATGGCAGTCCATAATGCCTGGCAGATTCATAAATATTATGGAGGAAGAATGGACCAATTATCATTCAGACGAACCATCGCAAATGTACTATTAGTTCAAAACAAAAAAAAATTCGTGCACCAAAAAGGTCATTCTTCGAAAAACCAAAATGAAGAACTAAGATATGATAGGCTGGATCATTTGGTGATACCACAAGAAAAACAAACAAGGTGTGCAGCATGCCATCAAAAAACAACCACACGATGTCATAAATGCGATACAGGGCTACACGTGAAGTGTTTTTAACTTATCATACAAAATAACCAGTGTGTGGTATAATATGTGCCCATTGTCCTATATATAGCACGGCACCAAAAACATATTTTTTTTTTAATAAATTTTTTGTAGAAAATATAGGAGTCTTTTATTTATAGTTCTAATCTATAAAATTATTAAAACACTATAAAAATATTGCGAGAATTGTTTTGGGCATATTTGGGTTAATTTGGATAACCCTGTATCTTTCATAGACTTTAGTCATATTCTAAGGACCCAGCCATCATAATATTGGCAATAAATGTGTATTTATCGTGAAACTTTTATGTAGGTACACAACTACCTAACAGAAATTAAATTTCATTTTACGGGTGCATATGTATTCGGATCTCGATAGAACGTGACAGACTTTGAAATGTTAGGTGAGCACGCTAAAGAGCTATTAACTAGGGAGGTGCTGTACAATACGATATTTTTGTGTACCGGTATATTTTTACACATACTCGTTATTTTGTACCGGTATTTTACGGTACGAATTACGATACGTTATTTATTTATTTATTTATTTACGATTTGGGGTACTGACAGGTTCTAGACCCAAAAATGTACCCACTAATTTTCAGTTACGTGTACAAGTACGTTATAAGCTATGTCCTAACTAAATCTAAATATGAATAAATTATTCGGGACCACTCCCATACACCAACCACGGCGTCATGGGAAACCATTCAAAATTGAATAAATTATAAATTATAAAATCCAAAGAACAATAGACTATAAAATCCAAAAAGCAATAGACTCGACCGGTCAAAGATTCAATCCCTTTATTTGCCTTTTAAAAGAAAACAGAGTTGTATTGAATATATCAATATCTTCACAATTGTTATTATAAATTGTGCGCATTCTTACTAAAGGTGAATTTTGCCCAAGATTTGTTCTTCTATAATTAATATCAAATAGTTGATGAGTTCTCGTTTCTCTAGGTTGAATATGAAAAGTTATAATTGATATTAATGTTTGTGAATCAATAAAATTGTTAAGCAATTTGTATAAAAACAGTACACAGGATTGCATACGTCTAACTTGAAGAGTTGTGATAGAGAAGCACTGTCTCACTTGACACATATCCGCTATTTCATAAACGCCGTTTATTCTAAAGTTTAAAAATCTGAGAAAACGTGATTGAATCCTTTCCAATCTATGTATATGAATGTGATAATAAATAAGGAGACCAAACCAGACATGCAAAGTTTAGCCTACTATAAATATAAGCATAGTACAAGGTTTTAATTGCTTGTTCAGACTTAAACATTTTACACACTCTAGTTATGAATCCCAGTAATTTACTAGTTTTGTTAACAATGAAGTCGATATGTGGACCAAATGTCATTCTACTGTCGAATATAACTCCCAAGTCTTTCACTTCTGTAACCTGCTTAATAATACTGTCACCAACTTTATAATTAAATTCAATAGCTTTTAATGTATTCTTAGTAAAACTAATATGCCAACATTTCTCTAAATTCAGGATTAAATTATTATTTATACAATAAGCAACAAAGTTATTTATATCACCTTGAACAAGTTCACAGTCTCTCGGTCCCCTAATGATTGCATAAAGCTTTAGGTCGTCTGCATAAATAAGGAACTTACAGAATTTAAAACATGATTTAATATCATTCAGATATATCAAAAACAACAGAGGCCCCAGGTGTGAGCCTTGCCGCACACCCGATGTCACTGGAAATGATTTGGAATTATATCCATTTATGGCAACAATTTGTGATCTACCTTGTACATATGAGGCAAGCCACCTGAGAAGGTCTCCCTGCACACCCATCGAAGCAAGTTTACAAACCAAAGTATTCTGGTCAACTTCATTAAAAGGTTTACTGAAATCGGTGTACAATGAGTCCACCCGGAAGCCCTGGTCCATTGCCTTTATAATAAAATCAGTATATGGTAAAAGGTTAGTCTCAATAGAAGAAAGGAGAAAAATCCATGTTGTTCATGAATGATATCAGGGTTGACCTTAGCGAACAAAAAGTCACAAACTATAGATTCCAATAGCTTACCGAAAATACAAAGCTCACCCCTATAACTTTTTACAGAGTCTACATTCCCTGAGTGGAAAGTAAATTATTTTTTTGTAATTTTTTTTAGAAATCGATATCTTAAAATAATTTACGAACACACTTTCCTAAAAATGCTAATAGCTTCGCGTGTTTAGATATGTTTACTTTTTTCCTAATTAATAGAGTGGTCCTCAGCATTGAATATTGTGACCAAATCGTTGATATCTTCTTTGTCTTGGCATTTTCACTGAAATAAGCTAGTAGCGCCGACTCAGAACCAGGATTTTGAACCCGTACACCATTCTTGATATGCCTTGTCATATCTCGAGCGGCTTTTAGTTGGCAGAAGATTTTCTTCTACTATTTTTGCTGCTTCTCGAATTTCTGGTGGAGTAGCAGCAGAATCAAATTCGTTTTGCGTTTTTCTGTTGTTAAAACAATATATTGTTTAGTGACATGGAAACCACCATATTCAAAAAATGATATTTACCATCTTGATGTGTATTACTACCTACGTTATTTTACCACCTGCGATTATTTGAAATTTCTGTCTAATTTTTCAATGGAAAAGTCAAAATGATATTTATCTTTTATTAATAACTTTTGTTCAGCCCTTTCAAAGACTCCGGTGTAAACCTGTTCCACCGAAATAAACCAAGTCAAGAACTGTCAAACCGTGCTCGACGTCTGTGCCGGCCGACCGCGAGAGTCGCTGAACGAAGCGCGACGAAGAACGTTGAATAGTTAACCTTTTATCTGAAGTTTTTGTATGAATAAACATCGTATTTATACAATTAATTAAATCGTTTTAATATCGCAATATCGACCATTCTTCTCTTCTTTTCATGGTCCTTCGGCCGCATGGTTAAATAACCTGTGGATTATCAGTAAAATAACGTAAAATAACGAAAATAAGTATATCGAGATAGCACGTGAAACGCGCCATTTTGTGAATCATCTGTTCTGCCGGGCGCTGACGCAAGTGAATGTGAATGGTAGTTCAATTGGTACACCACATCGAAAAATTGTAAGTCTGTTCCTTTTTACCTGTTCCTAGCTATTGTTTAAATAAATGCTTAAGCTTGTGTAACGTATAGGGATAGATTAAGAATCGTATTACCTACCGTATTCAAACATTTTGAAAGGTTTGTTCATTTTTAATTATGTCAAACGACAACGAAAATTCCGCTATTCCTCAGGATGGGGAGAAAAAACGGGAGGAACGAATTGAAATGTTGCTACTAGAGAGAAATCAAATTAGTGCTGCTTTAAAAAGGTTTCAAACTTTTATTAACAATTTTAGCGAGGATAAAATTGCAAATCTAGAATTACGCCTAAGAAATATCGAAAGTAATATGTTAAAAGACTTTAGCGAGGTTCAATCGCAACTGGAATTTATAGAGAAGGGGGAGCTAATATCAGATAATCGAGACAGCTTTGAAAATTTATATTTTGAGGTGACAGGTAAAGCTGTGAGTATAATTAGGCAGTTTTATGATCAAAAACCGCTTGGTCAAGGTCATTCACAAAATATAAATGTCACCCCTACATCCAACCTTGCTACAAGTAATCATAAAAATTTTCCGCCAATTGAATTGATAAAATTTTACGGGGAATATGATAAATGGTCTCAATTTCGTGATCTTTTTCAAACTTTAATTCACAACGATCGAAACATTGATAAAGTTCGTAAATTTTATTATTTGTTAGGCTCCCTTAAGGGTGAGGCTTCAAAAGTCTTGGAATCAATACAAATAACGAGTGATAACTACGACATAGCATGGGATATGCTTAAAGAACGGTATGAAAACCCAAACTTAACAATAAAAAATCACGTTAAAGCATTATTTGATCTGCCAACGGTTTCTAGGGGCAAATGTAGCCTTAGAAATGTGGTGGATGAATTCCAAAAACGGTTTAGGGCCCTTAAATTGCTTAATGAACCTGTGGAGGCATGGTCAACTATATTAATTCATCTTTTAACTTCAAAATTAGACTTCAAAACAGGTACTCAGTGGGAAGAGTATATAATATCAAAAAAGTTAACCAAGCCTGATATCAGAACTTTATTAGATTTTTTATCTGATAGATGCAAACTTTTGGAAACAACAGATCTTAGTTTTAAAAGCGATTACAAGAGTCCAAGCCAAGGTAGCGGAAGTTCTCAAAATTTCAGGGGTAAAAACGAAAAAGTGCAATACGGAAAGTATCAGGCCTATGCTTCTCAAGTTGGTAGGACTATCGAATGTCTATTTTGTAAGGAAAAACATTTTATTTACCGCTGTCCAAAATTTAGCGAAATACCAGTGGCGGAGAGAATCGAATACATAAAAAAGTTAAAGCTCTGTTTAAATTGTTTTAGATCTAATCATTCCTTCAATGACTGTATTGCGCAAGGGTGTAAGGTATGCTCTAAAAAGCATAATACTTTATTTCATGAAGATTTCAATATTAATAACGAGACAAGATCAATCGAAACCAACTCTAGTAAGCCTCAAACTACCGGTTTGGTAGTAAATCATAGTTTGAACGAACAAACAGAAATCTTGCTATCAACAGCAATCGTGTCGATACAGGATAATTGCAAAAACTGGCATAAATGTAGAGCTTTGCTTGACAGCGGTTCGCAGTCAAATTTTATTTCTAAAAATCTAGCTGAAAAGCTTAAAATATCGGTTTCTAAAATCAAAATTCCGGTGGTAGGCATAGGAAGTGCAACAACCACAATATCGCAACAAATATTTACGAAAATAAAATCATATAACGAACAGTACAGTAACGAATCACATTTTTTAATAGTTGAACAAATAACCGAAAACTTGCCTTCTATGTCATTTAAAAAATCATTCTTAAATTTGCCAACTAACATAATTTTGGCAGATAATAATTTTTCTACGTCGGCACCTGTAGATATTTTACTCGGTGTAAATATTTTTTATGACATTTTGCGACCGCAACAAAAACGTTTAGGAGATAATTTACCGATTTTACAGGAAACTGCCTTTGGATGGGTAATATCTGGATCATTACCTTTCGCACAAGATCGTAGCAATAATCGTATACATTGTAACTTTTCCAGAAACGGTATCGAGCAACAATTAGAAAAATTTTGGAATATCGAAGAATATTCGCCAAAAAAGTTTTATACACCGGAAGAAATAGAATGTGAAAAAATATTTGTTGAAACCGTAGATCGTGATAAAACGGGACGCTTTACCGTTAGTATGCCTATTCGGGAAACCTCGATACAAATCGGTGGGTCAGTAAATTCTGCAATAACGCGATTAAAATCGATTGAACGTAAATTTCAAAAAAATCTTGATTTCAAAAAACAGTATCAAGAGTTTATGAGCCAATATGAAAATTTAGGGCACATGCGGAAAATCGATCCAAAAAACATAAACATCGGCAACAATGGCAAAAACTTATTTTATCTACCGCATCACGGAGTAATAAATGAATCTAGTACTACAACGGGTTTACGAGTGGTGTTTGATGGATCTTGTCCTTCTAGTACTGGTGTTTCTTTAAATGATATTCTTTTGACTGGCCCTACGATTCAGGATGAGTTATTCTCAATTTTACTTAGATTTCGGCAGCATAACGTGGTAATAACGGCCGACGTTGCTAAAATGTATCGACAAGTAAATATTTCGGAAAATCAAAGAGATCTACAACGGATAGTTTGGCGCACGAATCCAAATGACGAGATATCACATTATCAATTATTAACGGTAACTTACGGGACTGCATCAGCCTCCTTTTTAGCAACCAGGGCCTTGCAGCAAACTGCCCTAGCAAATAAGAAAAAATATCCGGAAACTAGCGAGGTTATTCTCCGAGATTTTTATGTTGACGATCTTATAACAGGAAAAAATACAGTACAAGAGGCTATAACGTTAAAACGAGAGATTAGCGACTTACTTGGATCATATGGTTTTGACCTACGAAAATGGGTGTCAAATAAGAACGAAGTAATCAACGAGTGCCAGGGTGCAAATAACGATAAATATTATGTACACGAAAACGAAATTAGCAAGACTTTAGGCTTAGTATGGCATTCTAAGCAAGATATCTTAACATACACTGTAAAAAATATTCAATCAGAAAAAATCATAACGAAACGGAGTATGTTATCGTGCATATCTAGCATTTTTGATCCTTTAGGTTTAGTTTCGCCGATCGTTATACGATCCAAAATGTTAATTCAAAAATTATGGCAACTAAAACAAGGTTGGGATGACCCCCTTCCTGATTATATTTTAACGGAATGGTTTAATTTGGTAAGTGAGTTACCAACCTTAGATACTATACGTATAAAACGTCATGCATTTAGCGAGAACGTGAAGCACATAGAAATTCACTGTTTCTGTGATGCATCGCAGGTTGCATATGGCGCTTGTATTTATGCAAGGTCAATCGACAATTTAGATTCGTGTTCTACGCATCTATTGTGCGCTAAATCGCGCGTAGCGCCATTAAAAACTGTTACCATACCTAGACTCGAACTTTGTAGTGCTGTTTTGGCCGTGAAACTCTGCGAAAAACTGCAGCAATCATTAACTTTACAAATAACGAGAATTTATTTTTGGACTGACAGTACCATTGTGTTAAGTTGGCTCTCTTTATCCCCGAGCAAGCTAAAAATCTTCGTAGCTAACCGAGTAGCTGATATTCAATCCTTATCAGATAAAACACAGTGGAGTCACGTGCCAACTAACGAAAATCCTGCGGACTTAGTTTCTCGCGGTACAAAGGTTGCAGACCTAAAAAATTCGGACTTATGGTGGTCTGGGCCTAAATGGCTTAAAAATATAAATACTTCTTCATGGCCCAAATGGCATGAAACTACAACGGACATTCCTGAAATTAAAAACAATCAGACAGCATTGATGGCTGTCGTTGAAAACAAGCTACAGCTGTTCACCAAATTCTCGACTCTATTCCGCTTATTACGCGTAACTTCGTATTGTTTGAGATTTATTCATAACTGCAAGCCAAATAAGGTTAGGATAAGCGGGAACTTAACTGTTAGTGAAATCCATACAGCTCGCACCGTTCTTCTAAAAATTGCCCAATCGGAAATGTTTAATATAAACCAAGATATAAATACTTCAAAAGCAAATTTAAAATCATTAAATCCAATATTTGGTCCTGAGGGTTTATTAAGAGTGGGCGGGCGTATAGGTAAATCAAATCTATCATACGACAATAAGCATCAAATCATTCTAGCGCCGAAACATCCTTTTACCAGACTAATTATTTTAAACGAACATCATCAGAATTTACATGCGGGAATTTTATCATTGTTAGGTTCTTTGCGTGAAAAATTCTGGATCATTAACGGCCGCCGGGTAATACGCAGTGTCCTGAGAACCTGCATAACTTGTATAAAGGTAAAACCAAGGTTATTAATGCGCCAAATGGGTAACTTACCTGTTGAACGTGTAACACAAAACAGGGATTTTTATATATCGGGAGTTGACTTTGCCGGGCCTTTCTATATCAAAGACGGTAAGTTACGTAATCGTGCAAATATAAAAGCATACCTTTGTATTTTTATTTGTTTCACAACAAAGGCTGTGCACCTAGAAGCAGTTGGTGATCTTGGAACTGATGCGTTCCTTAATGCTTTGAAAAGATTTGTGTCCCGCCGCGGACTTTGTAAAACTATTTTTAGTGACAACGGTACTAACTTTACAGGCGCTAATAATGAGTTAAAATCCATTTGCAATGGTATTCCTGAAATTGTTAACGATATCAAGGTATCAGATTATTTACTGAAAAACGCAATAACATGGAAGTTCATTCCTCCTCGTTCTCCACATCATGGTGGTTTATGGGAAGCAGCGGTTAAACGGGCTAAATATCATATCAACCGAATTATCGGAAAATCTCTCGTCACATTTGAGGAACTATCCACATTCTTTGCTCAGGTTGAAGCTGCTATTAATTCCTCTCCGATAACCCCCCTATCAAACGATCCATCTGACCTATCCTGCCTAACCCCCGGTCATTTTTTGATTGGTCAGCCTCTTTTATCCATACCTCAACATGACTTAACGAAGCTTCCTGAAAACCGATTAAACCAATATCAAGCCCTTCAACAGATGTTCCAAGTGTTCTGGAAAAGGTGGTCGCGTGACTATCTCACAAATCTTCAACAACGTTCGAAATGGCACACAGCTACAACTGATGCCCTAAAAATAGCTTCCATGGTTCTACTAATGGACGACAACCTGCCCCCAATGTACTGGCATATGGGGCGAATCATCAAACTCCATCCAGGAGACGACAACATTACACGTGTAGTGACTATTAAAACTGCAAGTGGTGAATTCAAACGTGCAATTCAAAAACTGTGTCTTCTCCCCATTGACAATTAAGACTTGAAAGCACTACTTTCAAGGCCGCCGGCATGTTCAGCCCTTTCAAAGACTCCGGTGTAAACCTGTTCCACCGAAATAAACCAAGTCAAGAACTGTCAAACCGTGCTCGACGTCTGTGCCGGCCGACCGCGAGAGTCGCTGAACGAAGCGCGACGAAGAACGTTGAATAGTTAACCTTTTATCTGAAGTTTTTGTATGAATAAACATCGTATTTATACAATTAATTAAATCGTTTTAATATCGCAATATCGACCATTCTTCTCTTCTTTTCAACTTTAATTCAAGATAATAAGAAGTGGATGTTAGATGTGGTTGTAAATACCTCGTACAAACCTCGATGAAAAGTTTCATTACTATCTCGAGATTTAGTTAACTACCGACTATCTCAACAGGAATGCAACACTTTCCACCTCGGTACGTAATATACTATTCCAGATCTCCATTATTGCCCTAGCCAATAATGGAGGTAAATAATAATGATTTCTGGCAGGGGGTTGAGAAAAATGATTTCTCAAGCTGAAGTTCTTCTTATGTATAAAGTTGCATTACGTTACATGGACACCCTATATACTGATATAAACCACTTTACCTTTAGCTTCCTACATCACGTTCCAGATATTTAAATAAATTTCCCTGCGCTTTCTTTGGAAGTAAAAAATTTAGCGAAAAAGCCGGAAAAGAACCGAGCAATATACGTCAGCGACTTAAAACAGGAACGTAACAGTATCTAAGTTGTGGCCTACTTCAGACTATTAAATGAATATTTAACATGTCGTCCCCCCAGATGTGGGTCCCCGGGGACCAGGCCGTCCCTGGTCGGTTTGTTTTGCAGAGTTTCGTCGGTATTTTATTTGTGTCACTGCAGTTTGGAAAGCGGTTCATAAATATATGAATGTCTTGTGCACTTAAGGAAAAGATTCATGGGGAACATTAAAAATATTCGAGGAAATGGTAATCATTACTGCCAGTAGACTATGACTAAATCATATCGTATATTAATTCAGTTTCTACATTTTTCGGTAATTTCAGAAATATTTTGCATATTTTTAATACCTGGTACATTTACTTGTTTTGTTGATAGAAATTTATATTCTTGTTATTCCTTTATACAGGGTGTCCGCTAATTAATGGTATATGGAAAAACCACAGACTCCTTACGTAAAAATATTAGGATTTAATTATACTTAGCTATATCCGAAAGTTGATATTAACTGAGATACAGGGTGTTAAAGTTAAAATTTTATTTTTGTTTTTCTCTAATAACTTTGAGAGAAACTAACGTTTTTTTACAAAATTTGGCAATTTTGGTTTTTTTAGGACGAGAAATTAACAGGTGGCGGGTGGCAGCGGCGAATAGCGGGGCAATGGCGATTTAATATGGAAAAGGCGAACAGTTTTTGTGTGCACCGCGCTGTTGTCTATTCGTGCATCTAGTTAGAAATTCGAGTGTGTATGTTTTAATATTTTATATTATTATATTAATATTATAAAAATTGAAGTGAAGAATGCGGGAACACCTAAACCCGAAATTAATTTAAGGCAGACCACAAAGGGTAAATCTAGAGACTTTATTAGAAAGTTTAAAAATGAAATATATAACAAAAAATTTATAGAGGGTATTCCAAACTTAATGAGGCTGTTATTGATCAATTTTTTACAATTAAGAACCGAAGAATGAACTTTACGTTTAAGCACTATTGTGTACGGTACGGTAATGATACTCGATATGATTTTAAACCATTTTATTTAAGCATTTAAACTAAAAAATACCGAAAATATGAAGAATGCCAACTTGTCAGTCTCGTGGCTCGATTCGTTCTCATCATAAAACAGTTAACTATTGTTCTCGTCTTGGTTGCGTCTAATGACGTAGCCGTAGAGGGCGTAGTAGTATTAGACATCATTCGGTTTTCTTGATAACTCGTAGATGGCGGTAGTAGTATTGGACATCATTCGGTTTTCTTGATAGCTCTTAGATGGCTTTAATAGTATTAGTAGTGGACTGTATAAATATTGTTACGAGGGTTGCATGCGACGACGTTAAGATCCGACAGCTATACACACTAAGGAAACCTTTCTTATTTTCCAAAAGTTGTATTTCCTTGTGTAAAATTAAAAAATAATTAAAAATATGTTTTACCTAACGCATTTTTTTATTACTTTTTTCTTTCTACACTTACCACGCCTAGAAAGTAATTGTTTGGTCGTTACACAAAAATAAAATTTTAAAAATAATCTCACCATATTTGTGAACCCCCTCTATCATAGGTCACGAGCCGACACTGCATTTGACATATGTCAAATATAAACTCCTGGACTAAATTAAAGCAACATCATAAATTTGCCATATTTTTTATGCTATTTTTTTCTGAACAAACCCGAACAAACCCGAACAAACCCAAACCCGATTTGAATGATTTTTTTGCATTGTAGGTTGGTTCCTTGACAATGTCATAGTTTTCGCTGTTTATGATAAAAATTTAATTTTCGATTTATATTGGGTGTACTAAAAATACTATGTTTTTTTCCGAAAATTCGTATCACCCTGTGGTGTATATTAGCAACCGAAGCATATTGCAGTTGACATTAAACGGTAGGTCCATCTTTCCCCAACATTTTCTTTTTTGGTTTAATTCATTATCTCTGTTATTAAAGGAGATACACCGTTTTATAGCGTAACATGATTTTATAGACTTTAATATTCAACACATTCATTCTTAAACGTTTTCAAGTAGGTTTCAAGATTAAAATACTCGAAACGAACGTTTAATAAGCAGTTTCCGAACAGTTTTTATCAGTATGGCGAATTTTACACACAACATCTGCTGACACATCCATTGCAATGTCAGAAAAAGTCTATAGTCTACTTGAAAACATTTAACAATGAATGTATTGAATAGTAAAGTCTATAAAAACATGTTACGCTATAAAACGATGTATCTCCTTTAATAACAGAGATAATGAAGTAAACCAAAAAAGAAAATGTTGGGGAAAGATGGACCTACCGTTTAATGTACAATATGTTTCGGTTGCTAATATACTCCACAGGGTGATGCGAACTTTTGGGAAAAAACATAGCACTTTTAGTACACCCAGTATAAATCGAAAATTGAATTTTTATCATAAACAGCGAAAACTATGACATTGTCAAGGAACCAACCTACAATGCAAAAAAAATCATTCAAATCGGATAATAAATTCAGAAAAAAAATAGCATCAAAAATATGGCAAATTTATGATGTTGCGTTAATTTTGTCCAGGAGTTTATTAACCAACGCCTAATTGAAAAGGAAATAAACCCTCGAACTCAGTTTACCGCTGAATTGATTAAAGATAGATATATCAATGGCCTTATATTTACATATACGCGACGAAGGTGCATATGCTCCTCCGATCGTCTTAGAAATGGCATATGTATATGGCAAGTGCCAGCATTACATTTTAAGATGATAAAGAGTATATTATACCCGTCAGGCTTTGTAGAACTTGCTTTTTATTTGAGTAAGCCCTCGATTTGAAAGTCCGATACTGCCTTCATCCAATTTGAGTTATCATTGGCCCGGGGCAAGGGCAGCTCGGGAGAGCCCCAGCCACAAGTACTAAAATATTGATGTCCTCGGTTATATATGCAACAGCGGTACGAGATATAAAACTTGCCGGTATTGGCCATATCTTAGCATTACGCCTCTCTCCCGGCACGCGTTGCATCCGTCGGGAAAAACAATTTCTACCTTACCGACTGAGCCCGGCGATACTTTATGACGGATACGTCTGGGCGACCCGAAGTTTTTCACCCGTAAGAGAGATTTAATGGAGTTTTCCGACAAATGGTAATGGCTTACGAGGGTTTTTCCTTGTTTATTGTAATCGTATTTTAAGATATGGTTTTATTTGGATTTACGCTCAGGACAATTTATTCTCTCAAAATATTTAACACCTTGAAAAAGGTCTTTTCGAGATTTCTTTCGGCGATTGTTTAGCTTTTATTGCATCTACGAGGGAATTTAGAAAAATTTCTCTCTAATAACATACTTGTTGCGCCATCTATGTGCTGAAGCGATATTAAGTATTGCATCAGAAAAAGGGGCGGACTAAGGAAAACAAGTAATGATATGATTATATTAATGTAATCAAATGAAATAACATTTTTTTTAAATATTACTAGTCATATTTATTTACATTTATAATGTCATTCTATAGATAGTTCTGTTTCGCTATCGCTATCCTCATCAAAATTAATTATAATTGGATTAATTATACGGTCCAGACTAATATACGAATTTTCTACAGTTATTACGTGACGGACTGAATTTTTCCAACTACCTGGGGGAATATCATTAAAGCATTTTCGTATTAATTCTACAACACTAGAACTTAAAGTCGGTGAAATATTTTCAGACCTAACCAGTGATTTTAACTGGTGCCACATATGCTCTATGGGGTTAAAAATGCAATAATTGGGTGGGAGCCGTAGCACTGTATGTCCAATTTCTTCTGCCAATGTGTCACAAACATATACTTTTTTTATACAAAATGTCTTTAAAACTTCTAAAAGATCACTTTTTTATAACTTTCTTCAAAATATATATCATTCGCCGCCATGTAGTTCTGACTCTCCAATTTTGTATTATTTGAGCTTGGAGCTTTATGTAATTGGCGGCTGTGATAGCTCGCATTGTCCATTACTATCACGCTATTCTGAGGAATGTTTGGTAAAATACAATTCTTGAACCATTCCTCAAGAACTAACAAATTTTACCACAAAAAGATATTTAAATATAAATTAAGCAACCTAACCTACCTGATGTGCCTATATTTAATTATAATTATTACAATCCGGTCCTTTCCACATAATAATAACAAACGGTCATAAATAATGAGATGGCCCCAGGTACTTCTACGGCAGTCATTAAGTTATAACCATTTTTCTGAAACAAACTTTAAGAGTAGTGTTGTGATCGCTCGTGCGAAAAACCGCTTGATCACTCGATTATTGAAATAACCGACATCGCTCGATTATTTAAAAACCCCTCGAGTTATCTATTCAGGCAAAACCCGTCGCTCGTCACTCGATACCCGCGATTCGTTTGACGTCGACAGAAATATACCGCTGTAGTGTGATCGAGTTAAAAACTGCTCGTATATTCCAACAGTTTTTCGCTCGATAGGAAATACTCTAGTTATAAATTCCGGCGAAAAACCGACAAATATCGCATGTCACTTGATACATGGCCTGCGACGCGCCGCGCCATCCGATTGGCGACGTTCGAGTTGGACGCTGAGCAGGTACACGACATACGTCTTTCTTAAAGGTGCATATACAAAAGTATACCGAATCCCTTAGCGGAGTCATCGCGACATGGATATTGTAAAGTTTTGTTTTAACTGGCTAGCCAGCGGCGTACTTTAGATCTCCGATTGTAAATATTAAAAAATAAGGATATAATTAAACTTCTCAAAAATAACATAATAATAGAAATTGTTAATGAAAAATAACAAAATGGTTAACAAAATATATAGAAAAATTCGTTGGTAATCTTATAGTAAACATTTTTAAATCTAAATGAATGAAAATGAATTTAAAAAAATAATAACCAATTTTCTTATTTTGCCAGTCGCGTAACTAAGCCTAAATTTTTGAAATGCACACAGTGGGCACCTGATAATTTAAAGTGGAAGAAATTGACAAGCTATTTTAAATATCTACTTATTTTATGTTCGTAGTTTGAGAAAGATGTGACGAAAAATAACTGTTGGTAATACTTTTTGTTCGGGTTAAAAACGCACAATAATAAACCCGAACAATAAATACATATTTGGGTGATTTTTTGCAGTTTTTTTTTGTTTGGTATCGAGACACGTGGTAAAAATTCATTATTCACAAATAAATAAATTTCTGGAATTTTTTTGGTGGCTACTACAATTTTTTAGCTAAACCTATGCCCACCCGTAGTTACGTGCCTGCTAAATACCCTACCTGATCACATGTAAACGGCTAGGCTGCCGTCGAGCAGTCGGTGACGTCATCGCTTGGTGAATTGGAATTTCAAGCGATTCACTCGAGCGATCCACTCGATTATTAAAATCGCTCGAGTATCAAGTACTCGATTATTAAAATCATTGGTTTTTCCCAACACTAGTTAAGAGCTGCGTTTAATCACAGGTTGCCAAGCAGGCAATATTTTATGTGAACGTTTAGCAAAATATACTTAATTTTTTTTCTAATGTGTTTTTCTAAACTGGATTCGTAAAGTTAAAGGATTAGAAAAAGGTATGAAAAAATTGTGTTAAAAATACAACGTTATAAGAATAATAATAACAATTTCAAATATGAACAATTTTAAAATTTTTGTCACAGATCTTCCTGAAACTTGTTGATACCCCAAACAACATGTCAGCCAATCCAAATGTCAATAAATAAACTAAAAAACTTGATTATTAACGGCTAAAGCTTTACGAAAATAAATATTGATCAGCTGATGACTCTCGTCTCTTTCTAACCTGGCAAAAAGCGGCATATTTTTAATTAAATTGATGCAAGTTAGATGGCTCTGATTGCTAATTTGGGATCCTCATCTTAAGTATATTGTATAACAAGTGTTAAAAGTGGCAGATTTCAAGCAAGGAGGTATTTACCACGATGCGTCCGCAGAGTGAATCCAGGTGCCAGTACACTAGCAAGTAATCCAGGGCACAGAGCCTTTTTCTATGGGAAAAGCTTTATGCTCATCACGTACCCTGATGATAATGTAGAATTGCATAATAAGCTTATACCCACTAAACCCCATTCGGCCTCTTATTTCGAATCTCTCGGAACATTTGCACTAAATCACTTAAAGAAACACACAGACAACCACGAGTTTCCAATTATTTTTTTTGAAGATATGCCCTTATTAGATTACACAAAAGCAATAAATACTAACGCATAATTACACTTTACAATTACCTACCGTACACATAAAACAACTGCACTATAGGATACAAATTATTTCGCAATAGAAATTCAGAAATAATAAAAACGCTAATTTCTAATGGCCTAATCAAATTTATTAATCCTTTACTGAAGAAGAATGATGAAATAATTATGTTGAAAGACCCTTCCATCCCTTTAAAATAAATAGTCTCATCCAACCAGCGCGGTTCCCATTTCCGAGACTTTATTAAGAAAAGTACTACAGAAGGAAATTCTTCATTTTATGAATATAACCTTATAAAACATCGAAAGTGGCAACGCTGTTTTTTTAAGTATCAACCCCAGTCGAGTAAAAAAGAATATGCAACCGTTTCTGCCGGCCGATTTCATACTGCTGTTTCAAACAGATTTGTGTGTTAAATTGTATGTTAATACTTAAACCCGAGTTTAAATTATTAAGTTATTTGTTCTTTTCGCGACGGCAGTGCCCCAGTCCATCAGTTCAATATTGATCGACGGAACCAACGTGTTGTTTAGACAATAAGGGCGTACTTTTGTCTACACAGTAGCACTTTAAAATACTAATTCAGATTGAACGGTACTTAGATGTGTTGTGACGCGAAAACTATGTGATGTGAGTACTTGGTGTTTTTTATAAATTAAGTTGGTTTTAAATAAGTCCGAAAAGGTAAATAAAATTGCATTTTTTTTTCTAAAGGGTAAGTGGCATTTATAAACTTTTAAGTTGTCCAGATCTAACGGGTGTCGTTCGAATGGAACAAATGAGAACATACCTGACCATTTAAAAACTCCGCGGCGGTTCGTTCGAGCCAGTTCAAGTTTATAAATCAGAGATTGTTTCCTAGCGAACTGAACTGGACGTAAAAGTTTATAATAATGTACCCTGGAAAATATACAACTTGCATTCTGTCAAACGGTTATTGACTTTCTAAAGAGTTTACCCTGAAGATATGACAACACTGTTGACATATGTTGCTTTGTTTACCTTCCTGACAGGGGCATCACATGGTCATTTTTGGTTTGACATAAAGTCATGTACAGGGCATATTAAATTAAAGCGCCATTTTTGGATATTTTTCTTCAATTTGTTTTCATCTCAGGAATGGCCGGTTTAAATATAATACGTAATTTCCATAACACCCTGTATATGTTCCTGATACGACCTTGTGTGTCGGTCACTATCCACATAATATTTGTAGGTATTCGTATGTCATATTCGTATATCATTTTAAAATAAACGGCTGGGCCAAAAGTGAATATACCTAATTAAGCAAATGAAGCACGTGCTTAAAAGTAACAGACGCCCGGGCAGAACAAGGCAGGTGCATAAATACAGTTCCTAATGTTCCGTTCCATCGGTTCCGGAAACAATTGGGGTACATAAATTGATCTAAATTAAACGATATTTAATTACTCTTGCTTGCCTTTTAACTTAAGTTATACGGCCTACTATGTAACGTTAAGGACCGGGAATCTTAATTATTTTGGCTATCCTTGTGTTTATTTAATTCAGAAGATACGGCACATACAAAAATTTAATGCAAAGGTCAGATAAATGAAATTAAATATTGCAAATATCGACTTGGATACCCATATTTTTGTACTTTAGTTTTTATACTCGTGTAAGTTTCACATTAAATGGCGCTAGTTATATACACTGGGTTTATTTTCTTACCCTTATCTGTTATTAAATGTGTTTAATTCAAGAGTATCAGAGAAGGATAATTTCTAAATTAAAAGGTACAGTACGTTTCACGAAATTTGGATACGACTTAATGATTTCCTGGGTCGGTCCCATTGTGTCGACAAGAGCTTCGCAATAAACAAGTGAACTATGAAGGGACGGACTAAGGAAAACAAGTAATGATATTATTATGTAATCAAATGAAATAACATTTTTTTTTAATATTACTAGTTATATTTATTTACATTTATAATGTCATTCTATAGATAGTTCTGTTTCGCTATCGCTATCCTCATCAAAATTAATTATAATTGGGTTAATTATACGATCCAGACTAATATACGAATTTTCTACAGTTTTTACGTGACGGACCGAATTTTTTCAACTACCTGGGGGAATATCATTAAAGCATTTTCGTATTAATTCTACAACACTAGAACTTGAAGTCGGAGAAATATTTTCAGACCTAACCAGTGATTTTAACTGGTGCCACATATGCTTTATGGGTTTAAAACTGCAATAATAGGGTGGGAGCCGTAGCACTGTATGTTCAAATTCTTCTGCCAATGTGTTACTTTTTTTATACAAAATGTCTTTAAAACTTCTAAAAGATCACCTTTTTTTATAACTTTCTCCAAAATATATATCATTCGCCGCCATGTAGTTCTGAATCTCCAATTTTGTATTATTTGAGCTTGGAGCTTTATGTAATTGGCGACTGTGATAGCTCGCATTGTCAATTACTATCACGCTATTCTGAGGAATGTTTGGTAAAAGACAATTCTTGAACAATTCCTCAAAAACTAACAAATTTTACCACAAAAAGATATTTAAATATAAATTAAGCAACCTAACCTACCTGATGCGCCTATATTTAATTATAATTATTACAATCCGATCATTTCCACATAATAATAACAAACGGTCATAAATAATGGGATGGCCGCAGGTACTTTTAATGCAGTCATTAAGTTATATCCATTTTTCGTGAAACAATCTTTACATTTGGGTCGGTGTTAATATCTCTAACCGTTTTCGAGATATTTCCATTTAAACAATACCTACATCAAAAAGATCAAAATAAAAATAGGAATAATATCTCGAAAACGATCTAAGATCGAGCAAGTATACCTTTTTAGTATAGAAATTGCCGTTCTTTGAGAATCTTGGATTAAAAATACTTAATAACAGGTAAGAAAAAAGATTTTTAGGTTATAAAGACAAATAATCTCCTGTTTTATTATAGAAACGCGGCTTAGCTTGTGTGGGTGTGTGGGTAAGCAATACAAACCCGGTATATGGTATTATCTCGCGTCCGTTGAAACACAATATTGTCAAATATAAACTTGGCATCAAAGATATTGCAAACTACAGATAGAAAAATGTACATTTCTAGCCTACGCAACGAATACAAACAGTCTTTCCCACCTCTTTCGGTCAGTATTGCAGCATAGCCAGATTGATATATTTATCGCAAAGGTATCTTGCAAAATACCAATTAAAAATTTGTTAATTTGGCAATTACAACTGGTTTATGGTTAATCCGCAATTGCTCTTAAAATAAATTTATTTCCCAATAATTTCACTATAAACTGTGAAAAGGCGATGAGAGATTCTTTAAAAAAAATTTATTATACTTAAAAGTATCAAACGAATCTTGAACTAATCCCACTGCACTCTGGCAACATCTATTTCTGTTTTACTATGCGCTACATGTGCACCACGATCCAGGAGCCAAAATGTGAATGAATGAAATCTCGTAAACACTACAACGTTGTCGCTATGATCTCACGGATTGTTTGATTTGTGTTTTTTTTGTGATTATTGGTGAAAAATCGTCTTTATCATAAACAATCATGGTGCATTCATGTGTAGTTTGTAATAGAGTGGATCATTTAAATAAGGATTTATCTTTTCATCGGTAAGTATGGTTATGTTTTAATATTTAACCATCTGATATAACCAGACTTCAGCATTGTTGCCATTCAGCCAACAAACATGTAGTTCTCTCTTCCACCCATTACTGATTTTCAATAACATTTCACACAATCACAGCTTTACTTTCCAAGAGTTGTATGAATGGATTATGGGACCTTTGTTTGACATTAATTTCATTTCAATAATTTTTAGTCAATTACCAAATTTTTTCCAATCGTGAAATAATAAGTGAATGTTTATTGTATGTCAAAATTGATTTAAAAGCAGTGGCTATTCTTCCACAACAGAACATGCGCACGTGCACCCCAAAAACGAATAAAAAAATATTAATTTATATTCATTGAATATTATTTATCGTATAAAGTCCGACCCTCCCTAATATTTTATCGTACCGTCAGCCAATCTGTATATTATAGGCTCTCGATCCGGCAACCGTGCCTCGGTCGAGGTTAATGACGATTATGACGAGACTTGCTCTCATGTGCGATTAGGTAGGCAGGGCATAATGCAGTTTCTCTGTAGTAATAGGTGGCGGGAGACAGCGGGGCTATGGCGATTGAACATGGGAAAGGCGCACAATTTTAGTGTGCGCCGTGCCGTTTTCTGTTCGTGCATCTAGTTAGAAATTCGAGCGTGTATGTTTTAATATTTTAATATTATATATTTATTAAGTTAAAATGAATAGTTTGACGGTGGACTATTTAAAAAGTAACTTTAGCTCTTTGATTTTGGAGCAAAAAATTGAAGTGAAGAATGCGGGAAGACCTAAACCCGAAATTAATTTAACGCAGACCACAAAGGGTAAATCTAGGGACTTTATTAGAAAGTTTAAAAATTAAATATATGAAAAAAAATTTATAGAGGGTATTCCAAACATTAATGAGGCTGTTATTGATCAATTTTCTACAATTAAGAACCGAAGAACGGACTTTACGTTTAAGCACTATACACACTAAGAAAACCTTTCTTATCCAAAAGTTGTATTTCTTTGTGTAAAATTAAAAAATAAATAAAAATATGTTTTATCTAATTTTTTTCTACATACATCTTCTTATTACTTATTTTCTTCCTACATTTAAAACGCCTAGAAAGTAATTGTTTGGTCGTTACACAAAAATAAAATTTTAGAAATAGTTTCACCATACTTGTGAACCCCCTATATCATAGGTCACGAGCCGCCACTGCTTCAAAGTCAATGTAGTTACTGCATAGTAGGGCTAATTATCTCGATTAGGTATTCTTTTAAAGATGATGCACTCAATCTTGAAAAAACGTTTCGATCGCAAAGTATTTGGTCCACAATGTATATTTCCATAGTAGGCCCGAAGCGAAAACAATCAGCCGCCTTAATGATTCCGTATGTGTCGCCTTAGCTCACGCAACCCAACTAAATTTTACAAATTTATATCTGGCCTTTATCGCCCACTTAAATCACTGGAAATAATTTCCAGCTGGAAACGGGTTCGTGTCAAATCAAACCAAGAGCCCAGAATTTGTTTTCCAATTTTCTTGTTTGACTGAGAGAATTTATGAAATCATTAAGACGTGAGGGAGATTTATATGACATTGTAATACGGTTAACGGTGCGGTGCAATTATTGTTATTTTAGTTTATTATGCCAAAGCTTGGATCATTAGTCCCCAGCTATACAGGGTGTTACTTATTTGATAGGTGATTCCTGAATCAATACTAAGTCGAAAAGTTTATATACGCATCAGTGGCGGTTCTTCCACAGGAACACATGCGCACGTGCACTCCCAAAACGAATAAAAAAATATTAATTTATATTATTTATCGTATAAAGTCCGACCCTCCCTAATATTTTATCGTACCATCAAACCATACTGTATATTATAAGCTCTCGGTTCATCCGGTAACTCAGCAGGGATAATGACGCGAATGACTCGATATACTCGCATATGCGAATAAGTGGGCGGGGCATAATGCAGTTTCTCGGTAGTAACAGGTGGCGGGGGACAGCGGGGAATAGCGGAGCTATGGCGATTTAATATGGAAAAGGCGCATAATTTTAGTGTGCGCCGCGCCGTTGTCTGTTCATGCATCTAGTTAGAAATTCGAGCGTGTATGTTTTAATATTTTAATATTATATATTTATTAAGTTAAAATGAATAGTTTCACGGTGGACTATTTAAAAAATATTTACCTCTTTGAATTTGGAGAAAAAAATTGAAGTGAAGAAAGGGGGAAGACCTAAACCCGAAATTAATTTAACGTAAAAATAACTGGATTTGTGGATGAAGCACAACTAACCGGTTTTTTTCCTGTTTGTTGTTTGGTCGTGGCGTTGTGGAACCTGTCTGGACAAAAAATGGAATAGGCCTACTTGGGGCACTTAACACAAAAAATTTTAAGAAATGAAAACACTCAAGCTCATATCAATGCTCAGTTGGAGATAGAGCTGTTGTTTAAAATAATTTCACGATATTTTTGAACCCCCTCTATCATAGGTCACGAGCCGCCACTGATACGCGTATGTCCTAAAATGCTTTGTTTTCCATTTCTATTCCGTTAAAGTTTTTATTTTTTATTTTTGTTCATCAAAAATTTCGAAAGTGATTTGAGATATAGCACTAAATTTGGGTATTATGATTATGATATAAAATCACATATTTTTACCACAAAAAGAATTTGTTCGCTACATACAGGGTGTCATGGACATGATTTATTATATTTAAACCGGCAAATCCTGAGATGAATATAAATTGAAGAAAAATAAGAATAAATGGCGCTTTGAATTATTAAGCGAAATATACACTTTATATGAAATCTGAAAATGTACGTGGCCGCTACTGACGACGTTTGCAATCAATAATTTATTGAGGCAGTCTCAAAAGAGGTTAGCGCATTGTAGGCGGTATTCTTATATTGCAACACAGAATTGTAAGTCTTTGACCCGCGTTATCACTTCTTTTTTAAACTCTTAAAAAAAAACTACAATTTTAAGGTACATACTCTTACCTTCGATCTTATTTTAAAATAGTCCATTTTATAATTAAATTCTATATAAAAATAAAACACAAAAAGTATGTTTTGCAACAGAACCCACAGTAGATAATATCAATTTGAAATGATTTCACAAGATTTATTATTATGAATTATGTCACAACAGACAACAGCAACTAATAAAATGTTAAAAATTCGTATACATCAAGCACGTGGAACCCTCGGCAACGTCGTTCCAACACCGAGTATCGAAACATACTGAAGCAACGCTAGAACGATACCGAAGGTTAAACATATCAATACGCGCGCGGCGAGATATGTGGTGTGATCTGGAATCACTGTAGTTTACTCTAGTAACCTACAATGTTGCTAACTGGAACCAGATAGAACGGCGCGACAGCATGTAGGCAAATAGGGTTTTTACCTTAGTATTTAGATATTCGATTTAAGAAAAAGTATGTAGACTTTCTCTAGGACATATACTCTATTCATTTTACCAATTCTGGAGCATAAATAAACATCAGCGCGTGATAGTCACGTGCTCGATACATAAACTTATTGCTATTGCTCAATCGACGATTTACCTAAACTTCCCATGCAGGCGCGCTGCATTTCTTAACAGCGTCGTAGTTCAGTGTAGGCTATTATTTCCGGCAGGGTTGTTCAAGGCCGTACTTTAGTACCGAATTCGGTACACTTTACAAAGTTTTGGCACGTTGGTACATCTTTCGAGTTCTTGATACGGCCAGTAACAACGTCTTTTTCCAGTTGTTCACTGTTTGGTACAGTTTTTTTCCTTTTAGTTGTTCACTGTCTTGGTGAATGTTGGTACATTTTCATCATATTTAATACAATTTTGACGATCCAGCCGGTACACATATTTTAAGCTTTGGAATAACGCTGATTTCAGGTTTATTCATGCGTGATTTTAGATTGTACTGTTATATTGTTTTTAATGCGATCTTGTGTCTGTTCACGTGCTCGTCGCCTGTATTTATTTTGGTCTACTGAATTGGGAAACTGAATAGACTATAGGGAAATATATTCGCAGACTGCATGAAGTATCACGCCTTCACAAAGACCTGGAAGAAATTTTGGCTTGGGGTGACAGTAACCAAGTCGAATTTAACGCTAAAAACTAAAAAACCCCAGGCAGCAGTTTTCTCTAAACAGGTTAACATTACAGAACCGGATATAGTCATGGCAGGACACGCAATCCCACTGGCTTCATCTATTAATTTGCTGTGTGTCAATCTTGGAGGAAATATGTCTTGGCATAACCACGTTCTGGCAAACGCCAAGATAGCTTCTCAGAAACTTGGTATACACTTCCGAACCAAAAAGTTGTACACACCTCAACAACTTTTGACACTATACAAAGCCCAGATTCGACCATCACTAGAGTACTGCTCTCATGTCTGGAGCTCTGCACCGAAATATACTCTTCGGCTACTGGATTCCATTGACAGGAGGGCCATTCGTCTGATCGGAGACCACGAGCTGACGAAGAACCTCGACAGCCTAGCACATCGAAGACAGGTTGGGGATTTGACTCTCTTTTACAGATATTTTCATGGAAAGTGCTCGGCTGACCTTGCCCTCTTAATTCCGCAAAGAGCGGCGAATAGCATAAATACACGACGAACCACTGCCGCCCATCCATATGTGGTTAAGCTTAGTACTCCTCGAACTTGATTATTTAAGAATCCTTTCATCTGAAGGACTTCATCCTTATGGAACGACCTTCCCGAGGTCGTTTTCCCAACGAATATAACCTCCAACGATTCAAAATCAACGTGAATCGCTTTATCCGCACACGCACTACTCCCAGAGTGCCCTAAAGGATTTTCCCTATAATGCTTGTGTTTAATCATAAAAAAAAGAAATTAAAGTCATTACGAAATCAATAGGGATTCTAGAAAATTATAATACATAGGATGTTCTTTTTGGGCGTTGCATATGGATTTAATTAAATAGTCGTAAAAAAAAATAGGACTATTTATTAAAACCTACCATGCTATGATTAGGTTGATATAGATTCTGGAAGTATCTATATAAAACGCCTTAAGTTCCTGCTGACAAAAACATAATTTGAAATAAACCAAAGGCTTCATAAAAGCGGCTTCGCAAAACACTATAATGGCTTTACAAAGGAGGAAAATGTATCTAATAAAATTGGCTCATACATGTCGTTCGGGGATCTCCAATCGTAAAATAGGACACCATCGACATCCTGTGTGTGGTTGGTTCGTTATCCTGGTTTGTTTTATTGCCTCAAAAAGGATTTGTGCGTCCTGATTGAATTCTCTCGGTGAAGAGAGATGCTCGTAAATATGCCATGTGGACTTTGTTGCCTGTTTTGGGTTTATGTTTTATATGTGTCGGGGTATTTGTGGGAGTTTGATGATTTTCGCGAGGTTACGAAAATAACAGGAAGAAATTTTAAAGTACCTGTGCGGTATAGTGGTTCCAGCGAATCCTCGCGCCAGATATGTCAAGTGTCACGTGACATAATGACTTGCCTGCTTATTTCTGGTTATTTATTTTGCCTAGGTTTGTATGACATTCCAGGACTTTCCAGGACCGTACTACAATAGTACGTACGTTTATTTTAAAAATGAAACGAGTCTATTTATATTTTTAAATACATCTTTTATTATTTATTATAGGGAATAAAACACAACACATTGTATTTTTGTTATTTATTTATTCAAATATATAAAATAAAGTCATTATTTTATAATTACATGTCTAGTAGGTACCTCTATCTTCACAAAAAGATAGGAAGTACGCATCTACATGCATGTCCATCTTTACCTACTGTAAACTGTATACAGTGTGTCTACACATGGACTTAACTATACCTGTAAAAAATTGTATCTTCAATTTTTCGAAAAAGTCATACCACGGGCCTGTGACCCCTCACCTATAAAAAGACTTAAAAACCATTCGACATTTTTTATGTGGAATCTTATTGTGCAACCCCTCGTGCCAAGAACTGAAATTTCAACATCCACTTTAATAAACAATATATTTAGTATTCTCTGCAAAAAAATGTGCAGATATTTTCTACTTTCCCAGCTAACCAAACTGTCTACATTCAAGTCGCCACACAAAAGTATTACCTGATATTTAACTGAAACAAATCTCAACTCGATCAGAAAGAAATGAAACATCTAGAAATTTTTTTATTAATATTAAATTCACCTTAGTTTCTCTAACGGCGGCATCAGCTGAGGTAGAAGGCAGACAATAATTATGCTCCATAATTATTATTTTCGCCTAAAAGCAGATAAATGAAAATATTAACCTATAAATTTTTCATAACGTGACAAGTACTTACTGTGGTTTACCAGATATACAAACAACTCAATATGTAATTAATCAAAGTTTTCAACACAAAATAAACACTTCTAAAACGACGGAAATACACTTTTAAACGTATTAGCACTAATCAAACTCGAAAAATATAAAAACCAAACACGCTCAATACGGTTCCTATAAAGCTGGGGTATTTGGTTAAGTCCCCAAACAGCTGATCGATGACATATTAATGATGTCAACTGTTGAAAAAGCTTGAGGATTCGCTATAAATACTATACAGGGGCGTCCTTTATAAGGGGCAAGAGGGGAAGTTTCCCCCCCCCCCCCCCCCCTGGAATTTAATAACTTAATAACACATCAAAGAACTTTTAGTTCGTTCGCGGAAAAGGTAAGTAGTTCGTAGGTTTTTCTATTTTTTCTCAAATTTGGTATTTATTTCTAAAGTTTAAAGTAAATTTGACATTCGAGGCGGTGCATAGTCGGATATTGTTTCTTCAAAAATATTTCTCTTAATCGAAGCTAAGATAAACGAAGAAAAATTCTAATATAGCAGATCCGGAGCTGCTATACAGTGTGTCTACTTAAGTTGGAGCCATATGGAAAACTTTTTTATTATTGGTTTTATGAAAAAAAGTTATTCTTCATAAAAAGTTCTGCATGGTCTAAAATTCATAATGCAACCTTCAGTTATCAAAATGTCTCAGTCATATACGAGGTATATGAGAAATTACAAATTTTGCTCAATAGTAAACTTTATTTTTGACAATACAGAAGAATGTTATGAAGAAAAGTTATTTTGAATTAAAAGTTATATTCAAATATGCAGCTTCGCTCTCGGGATTTAATCGGAGTAAGCAAGCCAACGACATTTCGCGAATTCCCAAATCAAAACTTATCGTGAATATGAAAGATTTTATCGATACAAAGCCAGCTCTAGTTATATTACCTTCAATAAAAAATAGCCCTAAAGAAGGAAAAACGGGTGAAAGGTATTTTTCTTTATAGTTGCAACATAACCGTCGAAACGCTATAAAAGGGCACTTTACGAAAGACCAAGTTCAAAACCTAATTTTTTGGCCAAAACGCATTCATAATCTACCTCCAAAATACAACATGACCAACCAACGTCTGAATGGACCTTAAGAGCACCAGTTTCGCTAACGTCAATCAACTTTACAATTTAAATGTCAATGTCTGTGTCAAAATAGCAGTGATAAGTTCTCCAGTTGTGTTTATTAAAAAAAGGATATAAGGTATAAATAATTTATTTAATTTATCTATTGATATTGGATATCGTTGCTTTATACATTTTAATTGATTGAAAGTTTGAAATCTTCTCATGTTTGTTCGGAATATCTTCAGTTGTACTGATCGGATTAATGTCGGTTGTATTTATTTTGCTTCCTTACGTTAGCTCTTGAAGTGTATTAAAAACAATTGTCATTGTGAACAATTGAAAAATAATAACTATTTAATTGTTAAATAGTTTAACATCCGATCTTAAATTAAATTTAAAAAATAACGTTCTGTTCTTTAACCTCTTATCTAGAAAACCCATTTCACGAGAAAGTGGCACCTTTTTTAGTTCGGAAATTATTAAATATGGTCAATCGCAGCGCGCAGCGCGACACGGCTCGGGTCGAAGCACGAACAATTGACATTATCATACCGGGTGTCAATTTGAAAACTTCCCACCCTTCATATCTTTCTTGCAGTTAAAAATATGAAAAATCGCAAAGACACGTCAATTTTATTTGTAAGGGGGACACTTGAAATGAATATTTTTAGCCTTGTTGTTTCAAGCCCCTAGGAGGGGTAGATGTCACCCTCAGAATCTGAAATGGGAATGGGGGTCAAGTGGCACATCGTTTGAAAGGGCGTTCAATTCTCGTTTCAGTGGTATCCTACTTTGTTGCGTTTTGTCCACAGGTTTCCGAATAATCGCGTTTCAAAGTTGCAGAAAAAATTAAACTTGCCTGCATTGAGATTTTGGTTTTCAGGTTAGTGTTTACAAAAAATTACTGCATTTGGTCTCCTTGTAGTACAAATGATTAGAAGATTAGGTGGCACCGTTAAAATCGTTGAATGACCGGAAGAAAATGTAGTTTCCACAATTGATTTCTTATTTATTGATTATTTTACTTCGACATAATTAACTTTTTATTGGCGGAAGAGAAATTTCCACAATAAAACATGGGATCTACTTACGCACTATCTTATAAGTTGTTCAAAATGTTGTCCATTTTCTTGTAAACAATAATAAAGTCTATTCTCGAACTCCTCCCTAACATTTCGGAAAACTTCACCGGGAATTGACCGGCATTCTGCTGCAATTCGCCTTTTAAGATCATCAATATCAGCAGGTTGTGTTTTATAAACAATGGATTTGAGATGTCCCCAAAGAAAGAAGTCTAAGGGTGTTAAATCCGGTGATCTTGGAGGCCATTCAATTGGTCCCCTTCTGCCAATCCATCTATCCGGGAATCTCTCGTTTTACCACTGTCGGACCGGAAGAAAATAATGAGGTGGAGCACCGTCCTGCTGGAATGTTAACAAATTTTCCTGTAAAACTGAATTACCCTCTGCATCAATTTGAGTTTCTAGCTCATGGGTGATAAGACGATCAATAGTCTCTTCAAGCATATTAAGGTACAGATCACCTGTCAAGTTTCCATCAATAAATAAAGGACCAATAATGGCATTTCCAAGAATACCAGCCCAAACATTAACTTTTTGGAGATATTGTGTATGTCCTTCTAGAAAAATATGCGGGTTTTGGTCACTCCAATATCGACAATTTTGTTTGTTAACATTTCCATTTAGAAAAAATGGACATTCATCGCTGAAACAGATATTCGGCAGAATATTAGGGATGGCGTTGACTTGACGACTCATGAATTCACAAAACTCTATTCTTCTATCAAAATCATCGTCATAGAGTTCTTGAAGTATCTGCATTTTGTATGGATGGAGTTTATGCATTTTCAGTGCTTTTCTTACAGTCTCGTGTGATATTCCTGTCTCTTCTGCTACAGTGCGCAAGGTCCTGATGGGCTCTGCAGCAAATAATCCTAAAACCTCAATTTGAACTCCCTCATTTATCACTCGTAGGTTATTCCTTTTTCTATTACTCACCGAACCAGTTTCGGAGAGCTTTGCCACCAAATCCAGCACATATCTGTGACTTACATCACGATTTCGATTTCTTTCATTGAAAACCAATGCCGTTCTTCGTGCGCACTTTCCAACCTCTCCATAAATGAAAATAATTTCAGTTCTTTCTTGAAGAGAATAAACCATTCTCACACTCTATGCACTTAATAAAAGCTATCAGTGAACAGCCCAACAAGCAAAAGCGAATTAACATCCATTAAATTTGTTGACCATTTTTTTTTGGGTTAAAAAACAACGTATTTTAAGAATGTGTTGATGGAATAGCAAGGCCTTTTGTGGTATTTCAGTGATAAGGAATCGAATGAACCCAAATTAACTAGGCCGGTACTCGTAGTGCCATCGAAATTTTATTACATACATTACTTTTGATGTAAATTTGTCGAAGTGACTTTGCCAATCCCCACATAAAGTTTAAAACCGTGCCACCCAGGGCCGTAGCGTGGGGGAGGCAGGGGAGGGTCATGCTCCCTCTGGAAGTTGCCACTTATTGGAATTTGATAAAAAAAACATTAATGTTTACGATGTTTTGTGGTTATTAGTATTTTGCCCTTCCCTAGGAAAATGTCTGGCTTCGCCCATGGTGCCACCTAATCTTCTAATCATTTGTACTACAAGGAGACCCAATGCAGTAATTTTTTTGTAAACACTGACCTGAAAACCAAAATCTCAATGTAGGCAAGTTTAATTGTTTCTGCAACTTTGAAACGCGATTATTCGGAAACCTGTGGACAAAACGAAACAAAGTAGGATACCATTGAAACGAGAATTGAACGCCTTTTCAAACGATGTGCCACTTGACCCCCATTCCCATTTCAGATTCTAAGGGTGACATCTACCCCTCCTAGGGGCTGGAAACAACAAGGCTAAAAATATTCATTTCAAGTGTCCCCCTTACAAATAAAATTGACGTGTCTTTCCGATTTTTCATATTTTTAACTGCAAGAAAGATATGAAGGGTGGGAAGTTTTCAAATTGACACCCGGTATAACAAAAGAACTGAAATATTTTAGAAATTCAAACATATACTATATAATTAAAACGTGGTCCCATAAAAACTGATTACATCCCGCTTTTTGTAATAAGAGCGGAAAAAGAAGCACAAACAAGACCAACTCGAAAATTAACCTAATTGTGCTCGAGTTACACATAATTAAAAATTTACATAACAAAACGCAATCGCGGAGTAGGAAAGAACGGTCTCTGTGTTTCCTACCTTAATTAAATTTACATTTTCGTTTATACACAAAAGACGCGTTAGAGTATATTTATTTATCAAACTTTAATTAATGGTAATTGGCTTTTATGAATTTCAATTAGCTTCGAAAGTACTATAACATTGGCATCGACTGGGTTATCGATAATTATTTGACTCTTCAACAATTTAATTATAGAAAATGTGTTATCAGAAAAAAATAATTCCTGCTTGCTTATAAAAATATAGAGATAGATATACAGTTTACACCAAGCAGTGGCGGTTCTTCCACAGGAGCACATGCGCACGTGCACCACCAAAACAAAACGAATAAAAAATATTAATTTGTATTCAATGAATATTATTTATCGTATAAAGTCCCGACCCTTCCTAATATTTTATCGTACCGTCAAACTAGAAAAGTCCAATCCTCCCTAATATTTTATCATCTCGTCAAACCAAACTGTATAGATCCGGCAACCGTGCCTCGGTCCATGTAAATGACGATTATGACGAGACTTGCTCGCACATGCGATTAAGTAGTGCAGTTTCTCTGTAGTAACAGGTGGCGGATGGCAGCGGGGGATGGCGATTTAACATGGAAATGTCTGTTAGTGCATCTAGATAGAAATTCGAGCGTGTATGTTTTAATATTTTAATATTCTATATTTATTAACTTAAAATGAATAGTTGACGGTGGACTATTTAAGAAATAACTTTAGTTCTTTGAGTTTGGTGCAAAAGATATTGAATTGAAGAATGCGGGAACACCTAAACCCGAAATTAATTTAACGCACACCACTATTGTGTAGGGTCGATAACAGATGTGTATTTCGATAAATGATACTCGATATGATTTTAAACCAGTTTATTTAAGGATTTAAACTAAAAAACACTGAAAATATGAAGAATGCCAGCTTGTCAGTCTCGTGGCTCGATTCGTTCTCGTCATAAAACAGTTAACTATTGTTCTCGTCTTGGTTGCGCCTAATGACGTAGCCGTAGATGGCGTAGTGGTATTAGACATCATTCGGTTTTATTGATAACTCGTAGATGGCGGTAGTAGTATTGGACATCATTCGGTTTTCTTGATAACTCTTAGATGGCTTTAGTAGTATTAGTAGTGGACTGTATAAATATTGTTACGAGGGTTGCATGCGACGACGTTAAGATCCGACAGCTATACACACTAAGAAAACCTTTCTTATATTCCTTGTGTAAAATTAAAAAATAAATAAAAATATGTTTTACCTAACGCATTTTCTTATTACTTTTTTTCTCTCTACATTTAAAACGCCTAGAAAGTAATTGTTTGGTCGTTACACAAAAATAAAATTTAAAAAATAATTTGACCATATTTGTGAGGTCACGAGCCGCCACTGACACCAAGTAAAGTGGCCTATAGAAGTATATCGAGGACTAAATGAAAATTTAATTTGAAAATTTGGATGTGGCTATAAGAGATGGGTTTCTACGATTATAAAATATTTTGGATGGTGCGGTGTTGCCGGATCATACCGAAAGTGGTAGCAACTTCGGAATTTTAAATAAATTACCCTATATATTCTATTTTTTTGAAATCTAGGTAAAAATCTAGAACAGTTTTCTGTATAATATCATATACGTATTTTTAAGAATTTTTGAATTATAAATAATCTTGTGCTTTTCTAACGACCTGAAAAGAAAATCATGTATTTTTAGCGGTTACAGCTAGAATGCTAAAATTTTGACAATACTTTCACAAGACCATCGAAATTTTATAATTTTGAACAGTATTTAATTAGTTTTATACAGGGCGTCTCCATAACAATACTTCTGAGGGAGATGAATTATTGCATTTTTTTTAAATGGGACATCCTGTATTTGATATGTTTAGCTAATGGAGGATCGAATTTTCTATCTAATCTAAATATATTTTTATAAGATAATTTTTAAAGAGAAGTAATTAAATGGTTTGCCGTTATTAACAGTCGAGCTGCGAAATGATTACTTGGTCAGCAAGATTTTACAATTGGTCAATAGAAAGAAACATGTCTAGAAGCCGTTACTTCAGAGGTCCCAGGGCACTGTCAATTTATGTATGTAATTTTCTTGTGTTTTCTTTTGCCGAATACAGAAGGAAATCCGCTACAAAAGGTGTAGCGCGGGCGCGTTTTCACTTGTTTTCCCAGGGCACTGTCACGATTCAGAAATGTTTGCTATCCATAAGTTGCTGACCAACTAGCCATTTTGGCTGAACGATTACATTTTTCTGTTCGCAAAAATAAAATTATTTTGCTAACCAGTGATGACATGATACCCATTTTTAAATTTCGCTTAATATCATTAGATAGAAAATTCGATCCTCCATTAGCAAAATATATCAGATACAGAGTGTGCCATTTAAAACAAGAAGATTTTGTAATAATTCATAAAATTAGGTAACTTTTCCAAATAAAAATGATTTAACGATTCGATCAGTAAATTCCATTTTTCGACATTTTGTTCGTGGGTCACACACATACACAGACACACAAACTTTCCCAAATGTTTCCCTTAAAAAAAAACACCGGCAGATAATTTTAAATCTACTAACTTTTAACTTCCTGAAGAACGACTTTAACCGTTGTTGCGGATCGCGATGCTGAAAAGACGGTCATCCGTGCGTGCATAATGCTAAGAGCATTGTCACAAGTTGCATAATTCCTTCAATAAGCGACTTAGCAGGAAATTTAAATGTTGCGAACGTTCCTGCGTTCACTTGCAGACTCCTCAAGATAAGAGCTGCCGCTGTCGGATTATTTATACGGACTGTTTTCGGGATTTGTAATGGCTTATAAAGGTATAGGTACGTGTAACGCAATTATCGTGATTGTGGATTCATTGAGTGTGAAAATTAAATAAAAAAAGCATCATGGTGCCGTTCTTAAGTAACTAATAGATATTTATGTAACAGTAACAGTATTTAATGAACGTATTATAATATTCCTTCAGTAAGCTTCTTTCGATTTTTCAGGCAATGAACTTTGTGTTGCTTCATTGGCTTTATTAATTATTTCGTCGGGAGCGCATTGAAATGAGTTTATTCCATTTTTGATGTGTTCAAATATTAATAACATTTGTAAGGTAACAATAACAATGACGAGCCCAGGCAATGAAAGACGCGGTTGCAGTTTTCATGGCAACTTAATATTATAAACATTCAGAGAGAAGTGAAAAATAACACGTTAGGGCACATGTTTTAACGCTAAATTACTTTTTTTTACGACCATTTTTTGCGAGTAAAAAACGCAATTTTAGTCCGTATAATGTAAATTATTTTTTCTCCAACCGGAACAAAATTAATCATTTATTTAATCAAGAATCGTAAATAGGGAGTAATTTTTTTTAAAAATCAGAATCAACTGTAGTGGAGTCGATCCGGTTTTCGATCGAAAATCCCTTGACGAAATTGAGTAATCTCGGGAAGGGGCGGAGTTGGGGCATCAATTTTTCGCGAATCAACGGGTGACACCGAGTACTTTGATGGGCCGGAGGCTGGGGGTGGTGGGACAATTAGGAGGGGAGTTATGGGTGGGGGTAATTACATAAATGCTAATAAGTAGTTTATTAATCGAGGTACGAGGATCAGGCTGGATTCAATTTGTTCATTTTTTTTTATCAGCTACGAGGGGGGAGTGGCGAAAAAATTTTATTTTCGGAAATGCGTGATTGTCGCGGCATCACTTTTTAATATCTCCGAAAATACTTTAGATATTATGTTCAATTTTGGTATGCGTTAATAGGATATAGAACCACACATTTTAGTTAGAAAAGTTATTTAATTGTTCCACATGTCCTCTGATATTTTTTACAAAAAATATGGTACACCACTGACATTTTTCCATGTGGATATTTTTTCTGATTAGCCTGATTAATTCTACATGAAAACGGTCTCTTGAGTTTTTCTCGTCAGTTTTTTCTTCATTAAAACCACTAAATTCATATTGAAACTCATTATTCTTAACATTGATAAAATAATTAATGATAAATTTGGTTTCATAAAAATTGTTCCTTCTCGAGATATTATTAATTAAATTCCTTCTCGAGATATAATTAATTAAATTTTATTGTTTGCACAGTTAAAAATCGCGATAATTTGCGAACAAATTGAGATATCGGGATCAGGTATGTTCGAGCTTACGCGCTCTGTCAAGTTCTTCAATTTTGCCCTTCACATTGTTTTTTTGTAGCATCAGAACCGGTCGAATTATTTAGGAAAATCCGTTTGTCGCCACCATGCGGCGCCCCCTACAAATCACGTTAGAATGTCCAGAGGATCCTACTGTATCGATTGGGAAAAAAAAATTATTCGATTTCGTCAAGGGATTTTCGAGCCATTGATTTGGCTAGAACGACTCCACTACTGATATTCCTTAATACAAACTCTAGACTAAATTTCTAAAACTTACAAAAACAACCCCTGGTGTTTTATTAGCACATTCTTGTCAGTCATAAAAATTTCAAGTCATTAATCGCTCGAGCGATTCACTCGATTATTAAAATCGCTCGAGTATCAAGTACTCGATTATTAAAATCATCGGTTTTTCCCAACATTGCTAAAATGAATACAGATCCGTCCCTCCTTTACAAGAATGAAGAGATTGCACATAATGAAGTAAACATTTCTTGAAGAAACTGTGACAATTTAGAAAAAAGCTGAAATGGGATAAAATAAATCTTTCTCCCTGATTTCCGGGTGATTATAGTGTTAATTGAAAACAGAGGTATAGCATTTCCGCAACATAAATAAAATGAAAACTGAACCCTTTTCCACAGAACGTAAATATGCATCCATCAGTGAGAGCCCCGGTCGGCGTTCCGCATTCCATCTGTCAAAGATGACACGGCCGGTGGCGGCGTTTGGCGCAGAGTTTCCCTGTTTACACGTAATTATTTTCAAGACAACCTCTATGCATTAAATTAAACCATCATCTTACGAGGGGAAATATAATAGTTTTCTCTCCAACAATTAAACATAAGGACTTTATATTGTTATACAGGGTATCCTTGCATAGGGTTACATATACCACAAATATACTTAATTGTTAGTTTCTCGGAGAAAAGTCGTTTTTTATAAAAAAAAAATCGATTTGTCATTCAGTTTCCCAATACAACGTGTCCAAGATAAGAAGGGCCAGTACAGGGATCTCGGAAACCGTAAGAGATACGAAGTCGGTTAAATGGAGGTAAAGTTGCGCATTTACGTGCCTAATAATATGCCGTTTAGAAAGTTTTAAAATTCCGAGTAGTTCCGGGGATATCCGAAAAAAACCGAAATTTTAAAAAAATCATTTTATTGTTTTCCTGGGTTTTTTTGAGATCGAATTCTAAAGTAAACTGCACTTTTGCATTGCCACTTTTTCCGCTCTATCTAACAGCCTTAATTGTTTTATAATCCGACTCGTCGTCTTCGAAGGGCCATTTTCAACTTTTATTTTTTAAATACGGTCCCGTTTTCCTGATATTGGAATTTGATAGCTTTTTTCTTCTGAATGCAACGATGTATGACACATTGTGGTTTGATGACGTTTCGAGGGTTTTTTGAACAACATCAGGAAATTTTGGGATACGGTCCTGTATTTTTCCTAATTTTATAAATAATATCTCATTAGTAAGCTCTAAATTTTTACTTATGTTGGACTAGTTCAATGAATAACAAATAATTTAATAATATATCACAAATAAGTGAACAAAATACAGAAATATTATTTCAAACTTCTGTTGATTCGGGATTTAAAAGAAAAGTAGGCGCTGGAAACAAAAAAATTTAGATGGTGACGAGTGATTTGTTTCACTTGACATTTCCATTGTGATCGTTTGAGAGCGTTTTAAGAGGTTTTCTATTTTCCAGAAAATACGGAACATAAATTTACAAACGGTGAAAAGTTTCATATTCTATCGCATGTTTTATTTTATCTCAAAAAACCGTTATGTGGCAGTTAGAAGATGTTATTTGTGCTTAGAGAATAAGGGAAATAATTTTGAACACCTGATTATGTAGTTCCCTACTTTTTTAGTTGTTCGTTTTATTACTGCTTTGGAATGATTTTTGTTCACTTATTTGTGGTTTATTATTTGTTATTTATTGAACTAGTCCAACATAACTAAAAAATTTAGAGCTAATTATGAAATATTATTTATAAAATTAGGTGAAAGACAGGGCCGTACCCAAAATTTCCTGATGTTGTTCAAAAAACCCTCGAAACGTCATTAAACCACAATGTGTCATAAATCGTTGCATTCGGGAGAAAAGAAGCTATCAAATTCCAAAATCAGGAAAACAGGACCGTATTTAAAAAAATAAAGTTGATAATGGCCCTTCGAAGACGACTCGTCGGACTGCAAAACAATTAACGCCGTTAGATAGAGCGAAAAAAGTGGCAATGCAAAAGTGCAATTTACTTTAGAATTCCGTCTCAAAAAAACCCAGGAAAGCAATAAAACGATTTTATCAGTATTTCGGTTTTTCCCGGATATCTCCGGAACTAATCGGAATTTTAAAACTTTCTAAACGGCCTATTATTAGGCAACTTTGCCTCCATTTAACTTACTTCGTATCTCTTACGGTTTCCGAGATCCCTGTACTGGTACTACCCCACTATTTGAAAGTTGGTCTTTAGTTTCTATTTTAGCAGTGCCTACCCAAATTATTAATAATAATTTAGGCTACCCTGCGGCACCATTTAAAATCCCCTATCTTTTAATAATATCTCTAATACCCCCCCAGAAAGTGTCGCAAAGTGGGACACGATGTATTTTCGGGGTACTTATGTTATGCTGGCTGTTCTTTATTTGTGTTTGTTCGGATTCGGTATTTTTAAAACTTCTATTATTTATGTCCACGATGGAAAAGAGAAATGTACAATACGCCACTGGCAAATTCCTAAAACGCCTCAAAGTATTTTTCATGCTCATATTCCCTATTTAAAATGTATCCAATTTGTTTTGTAAAAAATACTTTTAATTTATTTTTGGACGTTTTAATCAATGTTATGACGTCTGTATAAAAATGGCATTTCTCCTGAATGGTCTTTTAATCTTCTGCCAATAGCCGCCGGCGAAATTACGATGAGAATGATTTTCTCGCCTTGCCGTCAAAAATTATATAGAAAAAGCCATTGTGGGTCCCTTTCACTAAAGAGTCTTCAGACAGCGTAGTTTTTAAAATATCTGTTTCAGATTTCTTTTAATATATTGCTCTCCGGGCGTATTTAATGTGGCATAATATTCTTTGATTGAAGACGGTTTTAGCTTTAGAAATTCTACAGTGTCGTGCTTATACAGGGTGTTCCTAGAGACATTCTAATATGTCAGAGTATTAGTCCTTACATCTGACATCGAGGACGATACGACTTTGGTTCACAGTCTTTGAAGAATAAACAATTCACATTCTTAGGTGGAATGGAATGTAAACAACTTTCCAGAAAGCATTCGGGTGACTCAGAAAATTAGTTTCATTTTTATTTGTCGTTTTCAGCTAATTAGACAGACATTACGTCGCCTTCGAGCTTTCGGAACAGGGCCTTAGACAGTGTGTTTCTTAATAACATGCTAATATTTATGGTTAGGTAGGTTATTTTTGGGTCTATTTTCAAAAAAAAAACCTCATTTATGTCCTAACGGCTTAACTTTTGATGTACAATACAGGAAAGCCAGTACAGGAATCTCGGAAACCGTAAGAGATATGAAGTCGGTTAAATGGAGGTAAAGTTGCGCATTTACGTGCCTAATAATATGCCGTTTAGAAAGTTTTAAAATACCGAGTAGTTCCGGAAATATCCGGAAAACCCCGAAATTCTGAAAAATCGTTTTATTGTTTTCCTGGTTTTTTTTTAGATCGAATTCTAAAGTAAATTGCATTTTTGCATTGCTTCTTTTTCCGCTCTATCGAACAGCGTTAATTGTTTTGTAATCCGACAAGTCGTCTTCGATAATCCGACAAGTCGTCTTCGAAGGGCCATTATCAACTTTCGTTTTTTAAATACGGTTCTGTTTTCCTAATATTGGAATTTGATAACATTTTTCTTCCGAATGCAACGATGTATGACATATTTTGGTTTAATGACGTTTCGAGGGTTTCTTGAGCAACATTAGGAAATTTTGGGATACGGTCCTGTATTTCTCCTAAATTTATAAATAATATCTCATAATTAAGCTCTAAATTTTTTACTTATGTTGGATTAGTTCAATAAATAACAAATAATTTAATAATAAACCACAAATAACTGAACAAAAATCATTCCAAAACAGTAATAAAACGAACAACGAAAAAAGTAACGAACTACATAATCAGTAGTTCAAAATGATTTCCGTTATTCTCTAAACACAAATAACATCTTCTAACTGCCACATAACAGTTTTTTTGAGATAAGATAAAACATGCGAAATGCTTTTCAGCATTTGTAAATTTATGTTCCATATTTTCTGGAAAATAGAATACCTCTTAAAACGCTCTCAAACGATCACAATGGGAATGTCAAGTGAAACAAATCACGCGTCACCATCTTAATTTTTTTGTTTCAAGCCCCTACTTTTCTTTTAAATCCCGAATCAACAGAAGTTTGAAATAATGTTTCTGTATTTTGTTCACTTATTTGTGGTTTATTATTAAATTATTTGTTATTTATTGAACTAGTCCAACATAAGTACAAATTTAGAGCTTACTTATGAGATATTATTTATGTAATTAGGAGAAATAGAGGACCGTATCCCAAAATTTTCTGATGTTGTTCAAGAAACCCTCGAAACATCAATAAACCACAATGTGTCATACATCGTTGAATTCGGAAGAAAAAGAGCTATCAAATTCCAATATCAGAAAAACAGGACCGTATTTAAAAAAATAAAGTTGATAATGGCCCTTCGAAGACGACTCGTCGGATTACAAAACAATTAACGCTGTTAGACAGAGCGGAAAAAGTAGCAATGCAAAAGTGCAGTTTACTTTAGAATTCGATCTCAAATTTGTTTGTTGTGTTGTGGAAAAAATAGTCATTCTTAACTCAATATGGTTTATAACAATTAGAATCCTGCAAGATCGTTTAAAACATGATTTTAAAATTGTAAAAGTTTTCCAATACTTTAATCTTCTTTTTAAAGTACTCATATAACCAACAATATCAAAGTTTTAAAAAGTTTTCCTAAATTCATCAACACTAATTTTTTATTTTTAGGTTTATGTTCAGAGTGATTTTACAAAAATTCGTAATAATCCTGGTTTATCAATTTTTTGTTGAAAGCACAGCAGATATACTAAACGTAAGTATTTCTAAACTTTTTCTAATAATTAAGAAATCTTAGAATAAATGTACAGAGGCATCGACTAAAGATATTTATTTAAATTAGCTACAAACTATTCGCAGCTTTTCAGAAATATAAGAAATTTTCTTTATTTACAACCATGCATGTAAAAATAACATTTCATCTAAAGGTGGAAAGTTGACGTCTTTTACTTTTACTTTCCACCAGGGTGGAAACTAAATTATTTTTTTGTAATTTTTTTAAAAATCGATATCTCAAAATAATATACGAACACACTTTGTTAAAAATACTACTAGCTTTGCGTGTTTAGATATGTCTACTTTTTCCCTACTTGATAGAGTGGTCCTCAGCACTGAATATTGTGACCAAATCGTTGATATCTTCTTTGTCTTGGCATTTTAACTGAAATAAACTAGTAGCGCCGACTCAGAACTAGGATTTTGAACTTTGTTTCCCGTACACCATTCTTTGAAACAGCTATATGCCTTGTCATATCTCGGGCGGCTTTTAGTTGGCAGAAGATCTTCTTCTACTATTTTTGCTGCTTCTCGAATTTGTGGTGGAGTAGCAGCAAAATCAAATTCCTCATCTGATTTTTCATGTTGCTAAAATAATATATTGTTTAGTGACATGGAAACCATATTAAAATAATGATATTTGCCTTCATGATGTGTATTATTACCTACGTTATTTTACCACCTGCGCTTAGATCAAATTTCGGTCTGATTTTTCATAAAAGTCAAAATTACATTTATCATTTATTAATAATTTTAATTCAAAATAATAAGAAGTGGATGTTAGATGTGGTTGTAAATAAAAAAGTATACAAACCTCGGTGAAAAGTTTCATTACTCTCTCGAGATTTAGTTAACCTCGCCGCTTCGCGCCTCGGTCAACTACCGACTCTCTCGACAGGAAGGAAACACTTTCCACCTCGGTACATAATATACTATTTTCGCTTTTCATGCTTAAATGTTTTTGCACAAACTGTAACGATACTCAATAGAAGAAAGAAGCCTCTTCCTCTCAAGAAACATATTCTGCAACCATCGGTAATAATGACTCTAGTTATACACGGTTGGCAAAATTAATGGAATACCCCAATATTTTAAAAAACGCTCGAACCCGTCGATTTTATTTTCCACTTTTACAAATTATGAGAGTTGTCAGTATTATACAGGATTGCTCAAAAAGTCAGGGCACACATCAACTTTATATTTTTAAATTTAAATTAAATTCTGCTTGAAATTCTGAATATTTTTCATGTTAGATACCCTATTTCGACCTTCATCTATTTTCGCGGATATCATAATCTAAGCAAGATGGCATGTTCATGGAATTAATTAATAGGGAAGATAACATGGAAAAGTATTACCTTATTGTAGTAACCTGCTAACAATTGACAGTATTATATTTACTTAGCTACTGTGGTTTTAATTTAAGTGACATTTATTTATTTCCATGAACTTGGCCATCTGATCATTGACGCTAAAGAAAACTAATAAACATATTTAAACTTTCGTTTCAAATGGCATAAATTTGAAACGGGATCTATTAAGTACGAATTAAAATTAACAACCCTCGGTAATCTTGAACCAAAAAGATTCCTCGAAAATTAATTGGTTTTTAGTCACGTCAAATTTAACAAACTGCGTTAATTTTGCCCGAGAGCCAATATCTTTATTTTTTATAATATTGTCAATAATAATAAAGAAAAGCTTAAGACTGATTCTCACTATCGTGCAAAGCCGGTGCTTCATCAACATCAAGGCGCCGGCTCGGCAAAATAAGTTAATCATTGCGTCTTATACATTTTGACGGGCCGCGTCGCTTGCCGTGACGTTGCGCGCATAGTGTGAATTTACATCTGCAAAATCCATAAGGTTCAATGATAAATTTTGCCGAGCCGGTGCCTTGCCGTTGCCGAGCAAGTGCCTTGCACGATAGCCTGTAGGTATTCAAGCTTGACCGCTTATTTTATTGTAATCCACTTATGTAAAATAAATCATTGTAATTATAAATTTAAAAGAAATCTGAAAATGTTACTTTATATCACGTAAAGACATCTTTATGTATGAAAAAAATATTAATTTAAATTATGAAAAAGCGCCTTAATTTCCGCCGAAGCCAAATATTTGAATTTTATAAAGTAAATTGAAAATTAACTTCAAAAACCTTTTAGAAAGTCGGCATTTGGCAGTAGCGTACTCGGGGGATAAATTAGCCCAAGATCTATATTACTACGACTATTTTCTGTGTACTTTAATGGAAAACCACACACACTACTTGTCCTGTACAGGGGGTCCATTTTTCGGTGGTTTTACGGAGTATCTCCGTTATTAGTAAAGATAGATGGATGCGATTTTCGCAGCACTCTGCTACTTTCCTGTGAGACAATACATGATCCAATTAGACTTTTTCTAGGTGTCCTCGTTTTTGATATACGGAATATTTTTCAGAATTTTATATTTTGTGAAACCCCCTGTACCCTGTAACTTATCAAAAAGAAATAAAATGTGCTCTTTGTAGTTTTTTTATGTAGAATATACTTAGATAACTTCTATGTTCAATAGTTTTCAAGAGTAAAGGCAAATTTCCTTTAACTTAAATGGGTCACCCTATAACTTTTTGACGAATTTTATATTATTTTTAAATGTTTTTTTCGAAAACGGTTAGGATCAGCGACATGAATGAAGAGTACTTCATTTTTAGTCAATAGTTAAGGGTATGTCGTTGTCCAAGGTCCTTATCATACAGGGTGATAAAAAGGGGCCATGAGTGTCACAGCTAGTCCGTCCCTGCAGCTGTGAGTAATTCACACACTTTCTTGGATAGTAATTTGAAGGTGATTTAATAAATATGTGTAAAAAACTTGATTCCACTGGAGCTCTTTGTGAGCTCATATCTCCGAAGAGGAGGTCTATGCGAAAAATATGAACTTGTAGTACAGTTTCACTTGTTTTCTTCATATCCGGGAGATTTCCCACATTTTCCCGGACACACTGTATAATGTGAACAATTGGAAAAAAGAAATAAAAATTTTAACGTAGAAAAAATATGAGCACGTCACTGGATTATATGTAAAAACTACAAGGAGAAAATTTTATTCTGTTAAGTAAACAGGGTAACCGAAATGTGGCGCGTGTCCCAAAATGTCAAATTCTCAGAAACATCCCATGTAAAGTTTGTTCCACGAAAAATGGATATAACTTAATGACTGCAGTAAAAGTACCTGGGCCATCCCATTATTTATGACCGTTTGTTATTATTATGTGGAAAGGACCGGATTGTAATAATTATAATTAAATATAGGCACATCAGGTAGGTTAGGTTGCTTAATTTATATTTAAATATCTTTTTGTGGTAAAATTTGTTAGTTTTTATTTCTTGCTGGAAGAGTTTAGTTCTATTACCGATATTATTTTACCAAACGTATAAAAAAACAGTATGTGGCGTCCATGGAAAAACATTGATGGTGCTTCTTCTAGTGTTGCCGAGAAGAAAATGCATTTATCTGTCGATGCTAGGGAAATTGTAAAAAGAGTATATACTTCTTTACTCAACAGAGGACTTTATCCTAGTGCTGCTGCGACTGAAGTGTCTGATTTGACTAAGATACCTCTGACTGCAGTGAAAAGAATCGCGTCAAATCCCATTAAATCTAGAAAGAAGCGTAAAGATGCCGGTTTCACCAAATGTTTCGACGAAAGCGACAAGGATTTGATAAGGCGAAAAATCCAATTATAATTAATTTTGATGAGGATAGCGATAGCGAAACAGAACTATCTATAGAATGATATTATAAATGTAAATAAATATGACTAGTAATATTTTTAAAAAATGTTATTTCATTGATTACATTAATACAATCATATCATTACTTGTTTTCCTTAGTCCGTCCCTTCATACTTCACTTGTTGATTGCCAAGCTCTTGTCGACACAATGGGACCGACCCAGGAAATAATTAATTCGTATAAAAATTTCGTGAAACGTACTTTATCAAAAACGAAGAGGCCTAGAGAAATTCTAGTTGTGGCATCTTCTGTTCCGTAAGAAAGTAGCACAGGGCTGAAAAACCGCATATTCCTATCATTACCAATAGACATCCTGTATCAGTGTATATTAAATTTTAGTAACTTCTTTTCAACCTACACGAGAATCAGCGGCTAATTTTTTTAGTCGAAATTTACCATGCAAATGCTTTCCTTGAAGGTTTTAAATGTTTAATCGTGCGAACGTGCAAAAGGTATGTTTCTTTTAAACGAACTTTGCAGTTACTTAAAAACTGCAAACCCTTTTTAACGGGAACAAGCCGCCCTCCCGAATATGAAATTTAATTATGTCAAACGAAAGCGGGCGACTGCAGCCCGTGCTTTACAGTCTATTAGTCGGGGGAAATGGTTCGAGAAAGTTGTTTAAATTAAGTGTGACTTACAGCTCGGAGCTCGGAGCAACGACACCGTTTTCGGCGGTTTGGAAAATGATTTTAAGTTAGTTTCATTGTTATAAGTTATATACAATTTCGAGTTTCGCTAGCTGATATTTGGTTTAGATCTAGATAAATAGGAAATTTAAATATTGGTGTAAATATCTTTTAAAGAATAGATAATTATACAGTGAACGTGGTAGAAAGTATAACAAATGGGAAACTTTATAAAATTTGTGGGTTTCCATTTGAAAGAAGGGATTTACTGCACTTTTCTAAATTTCGTTCTTAAACTTATTGATTGAATAGTCATTAAACTATTATAAGAAAAATATTAAAGCGGGCCCATTTCTAAAGGAATACAACAAGAATTAAATAATAAAGGCTTTCTCTTCTTGGGAAAAAATAATAATTATTTTTTCTATTTGGGTTTCATAATGGCTACATTATGAGATGCAAAAAAATTGAATAACCTGCCACTTTATGAAATTGAAATTTTATTTTATGTTGGTAACAACTAGAGTTCGAATTTTAGGCCTACTTCGATTTCGTTGAAATTAGTTTTCTAGTCATTATGGATTCGACAGAAATTTTTTATACAAGACTTTAAAACACTAACCTTTAACCTTGCAAATCGATCAATTTTACTAGATATTTATCCGAAATACCTATACTTGGAACTAATTTCTAGTCACAACTATAAAACAACATAACCTAAAAATAGTAAAAATATCTTCCAGTTGATGCTCTATTTCTAAAGTTTTATTCAATAAAGTACTATTTATATTTTTAATTCAATATAGTATCATACATATTACTTATATTACTTTATATATACATATTTATAGTTACTGTAGACATTTCCTGGGCATTAATTGTTATTCCTATCAGATTCCGTATCGACACAATATTTTGCTCAATAGTATTATTTATTATTTTGTTCAATATTTTGAACTTTGTTCTGCTCGCACCATAACTCAAAGTTTTGCATATTCTTTTTAAAAGATTTTCTAGATTATTTTCTGCAATTTCTCGTATTTCTCATGGAGTACAACTTTCTTCCTGACTCATTTTTTATTAACTTTAATAATAGGTATATTTATTTTTAATTATGACGGATGGGAAGAAGCTTTGTTGCGTTCAATTGTTTCTATCATGGCATATTTGATACTTGTAACATTTTATTAAAGTGTAAAATTATTGCCAACCCAAAAAGAAAATATTAATTCAAATGGAAGAAATCTACTATATTTTTTAAGTTTTTCAGACTTTAAAGACCCAAGTAGAAAAAGTATTATAAAATAAACGGTTCATAAGACAATTAGAGCACTTGTACTTTAGAAAACTCCCCGCTTCGCGGGTTGTTTTCTAAATTAAACGCGTGCTCTAAGATAATGCCTTCTGAAATTTGTATCTTAATATAATATTAAGGTCTGCAAACGTCATTGTAGATATAAAACCTTAAATATCTCTGAGACGCTTAGATTTTGGTATACGATTTGATATACAAAATCTGCCTAGAATCCAGTAAGGTAATAATATATAAAGTATTTCATTTAAAATAACCAATTTGACACCTACTTCCGGAATAACCAGAAGTGCCACCATATTAAAAAATTTTAGCAGAGTTGCACCCATCAACATTAGCATACTGTAGAATTTTCAAAATTTGTCTATGCATAGATTTCTATATACAGGGGTGGTTCGTCGAAAACACCGCCTCAGTAAACATTTTTTATATTTTTAATTATCGTTGCGGTTTACATTTCTTTTATTATGGCACAACTTGCTGGAACACGAAATACTTCCATCCTTTCCGGTGCACAATTTGTTATGATGTGATTTTTATTTTCTAATACATTTTCAAAGTTTAACTACTTGTTGGGATATGATATCCAGGTTGTTCTTAAAAGTCGTCAATCCAGTAACCATATATTCCTTGAGCAAAAAGAATGTTTTTATGTAATTTTTCCTTTAAACCTCCATACTTGATTTATATTTCACATCTATTTTAATAAATCCAACGGACAGAGTCAGCCGAACATTTTCCATGGAAATATACTAAAAATATATATATTTTAGAGATAACTACCAAGTATTGATCTTTGATCGATACCTACGCTTCTTCTGGTAGTCTTATAATTTTCAAATACCTAAATAAAGCTAGGCGCTGTGAAATTACAAAAGATACGGCTGCATTGAAAATCACTAGCCAAAGATCAAAGTAATAAAATGTCGGATTGATTGCTTACGAAACGTTTTCAGAAGAAATGGTAACTTTTTTGTTACCTCGAGTGGCATGGCGATACTTTTGGGCCCGGATATATCTTTAAAAAATAAATTCAATTCAATTTTTATGTAAGAAAAATTTAAATTTTAGAAACTTCACCTAGATTATTAAAATTAGTTCATTATTAAAGAACCAATTAATTTGGATGTGCATTTTATATCTCTAACTGGTTTATTTTTAAAAATTTATTTAATTTTATTTGTATATAAAATATGTTAAATTTAAATTAGATAAAATTTACATGTATGTAGAATTTATGCGCTACACCGTACAATTAGATACAGGGTGTTTATGGAAATGACTTATTATATTTCAATGGGTGACTCCTAGGGTGTCCTAAAGAAAGTCTATATACTTTTTTTTTAATCGAGTATCTAAATACTAAGGTAAAAACCCTTTTTACCCACATACTGTTGCGCTGTTCCATCTGGATTCAGTTAATAACAATGTGGGTCACTAGACTATACTATGCAGATCACACCGCATGTTTCGCCCTTGCTTGGATACTGCCGCGCGCGACTATCGTTGCTTTAGTATGTTTCGAGACTCGGGGGTGAAACTTTAAACGTTTGTTAGTTGTAGCATTACCCGATTTTTTTTCTGTTGTTTAATAATTCATAATAAAAAATATTGTGATGTGATTTCAAATTTGTGTGATATTACCTATTGTTGGTTCTGTTGTAAAACATACTTTTTGTGTTTTATTTTTTTATGGAATTTAATGATAAAACGGATTATAAGATCGAAGGTAAGAGAGTATGTACCTTAAAATTGTAGTATTTTTTTTCTAAAAAGTTTGAAAAATAAGTGATAGCGCGGGTCACAGACGTCTTGTTATCAAAAACTGAACACGTGCGTTTACAATTCTGTGTTGCAATATATGACAATACCGCCTCAATAAACTGTTGATTGCGAACGTCGTCAGTAGCGGCAACGTAAATTTTCAGATTTCATATAAAGTGTATGTTTCGTACAATAATTCAAAGCGCCATTTAAGGTTATTTTTCTTCAATTTATTTTCATCTCAGGATTTGCCGGTTTAAATACAATAAGTCATTTCCATAACACCCTGTATATCAGGACGAAAACTACTCTGCGCCCTAACCTCTAGGATCTATTTTCAATCAGTTAAAAAAATTATTAAAATTAGTATTAAGGAGGTAACAGCCTTTTAATTTGGGCTTGCATTTTTAAATATTGGATAATTAATTGGGGTAGTCATTGGTAGTGTAGACTGAACACTAGATTTATTTAAAAAATATCAGTTTTCACTTTAGACGTCCTGTATATCGAGCATTGGAGTCTTAAATAAAAAATGGTATTATTATTTTTACTTACTGGTTATAATGGATTGACCTCGCATTTCCGAGCATCCTGTATATCTTTTAATTATATCCACTCGTGTAAGTATTCAAATTGCTGCCACCAACTCAAACTACTAATATGAGTCATATTTTAGGTCCGAAAACAGCGGTTCATTAAAACACTCAGCAAATAAAAAAACATTCCAAAACTCATAAAACGTCACTGGAGACCCTTACGTCCTTAAAAACATGGTCAAAGAAAGTATCACTTAAATTTTATATCTAAATAAAAAATGATCCACTTCGGCACACTTTTCCTGCCAATAAACCCCTTTTAATTTTATTGCTTCCTGCCGGAGAGCGCGCGTTTTTATAGATTTCCGTGCTTGTGCATTTACCCACATGCTTAGGCTTTTTAAAATTTTAATATCCCATTAAGACCTATTCGTATTTCATTGGAAATGGCGGGCGGCCGAGCGCTTTTGCCGTTGTTTTATACGGTATTTAGATAATGTAACCGTTTTGTTTATGCTAAGTGGTTTACGCTTAAGAAAATAATAATCGTAGATTTGTGTTGCGTTTCAGTAGAAGGTTATAGGCGATAGCATGGTGCATATATACTTTTCAGAATTTAGTTGATGTTTTAGGTAAAATAGCCGCCGCCGAATTCTAAACAACTAAGGTTATTATTAAAGATGAGAAATGCGCGGCTCGTAACAGAGCCGTACTAAGGTTAGATGGGTCGGACAGCCAAGCTGCTCTTAAGGCTCTGAACTCCAATCGGTTTACTTCAAAACTCACACTGGCGTATCGCACCAACCTAAAAGAACTGTCGGTCAGGGGGGACAAGGTGGAGCTCTTGTGGGTCCCTGGTCACTCTGGGATATTAGGTAATGAGAAAGGTGATGAACTAGCGAAAGCCGAATCCGTTCAAAGTCTCAGGGGCCCCGAACGTGTCTTTGGGATATCAAAACAGGCAACGAAAACAACATTAGACAGATGGTTGAAAAACAACACCTATCTCGATGGCAAGGGTTGCCTGGTCATACACGCACGGGTCGCAATTGGAAAACCATCGAAGATACTATCGAATGGGATGCTAACTCTGACGCGGCCCCAGGTGAAACAAGTGCTATGCGTGTGCTCTGCTAACACACCACTATATGCCTGTTCTCACCAAAGCAACTAACAACCGCAACGCAACATCAACGCGACTCATCACTAATGTTTAAATACGCGTGTTCCCACTAACTTAAGGCAACTCAACTGCAACGCAACTAGTTGCTTATGAGTTGCCCGGCAGACCGCGTCGCCATTGTCAGTTGCTTCCAATCGCGGTGTCATGGCTGACGAGACATCAAAATATTTAACTTTTGTGGCTCATTCGGTAAAACCCATGGAATTTAACCGGATCGTTATTTAATTCCTGTGCCACTATATACGAACTATGTCTCAAATTTATGGTATAAAAAGGGTTAACCCAAAATTGTCGCGAAGGATTTTTTTCAAGCTTTTTAACGAGCAACTATGTTGCGGCTATATCTTCATCTGACGAAGACGACATTTTGCTCACTTCAAAAAAGAACAAACCAGTTGATTCTAGTGGGAACGCAAGATCAACTCAACTGAAGTTGCGGTAGCATTGAAGTTGCATTGCTTGCCAGTTGTTTGCTTGGTGAGAACAGGCACTATCACTGTCAAACCTTCAACGGATGGGTATAAACAACGGATCCATTGAATGGAGACTTTGCGGCGAAGAGGATGAAACTGTCTCGCATATAATATATCGCTGCGAAGCTCTGTATCGCAGAAGACATAATATCTTCGGGAACATACAACATAGAGACAACCTCCCACATAACAGACTTGGTAGAAGGTTACTGGACCTCATAGAAGGAACAAATATCTTCTATCAAGATCGGGGTACACAATAAGCCGGAAGGCTGTGATGATAGAAGTTCGGGCCTTAAACCCGACCCCCATCTTCAACCAATCAACTAATCAAGCAAGGTTAGAACGGAAGATTTAAGGAACCATTACCATTTATAAGATGTAGGATATTTGTTAAAACAATATTTGTACAAAAAGTACGGGGCAACACGCTCTTAGTATCTATTGCAAAGTCATTATGGCACCAAAGCTGCAATCTACCTTTAAAGACTGATTAAAACTTGATTAATACAGGAGCATGATACCTAACATAGCCTGCATCTATTGTCTTCTCGCTCAGATAGGCGGGCATTGAGCGAGAAGACAATAGATGCAGGATATGTTAGGTATGACGCTCCTGATTTGTTTGCTCGTTTGCTTGTGATATAAAAAAATTCAAAATATTTTTGCAATTTAACCAAAAGTTTCTGATGGCGGAAGTAACTTTTCCTGATGCACTGTGTCATCAAGAATAAGATTTTCGGAGAAATCTGCAACATATTTTGCATACTTTTAGCCCACCACTTGTTTTTAATGGCATCGCACACGTTTTGAGAAAGACCTCCCACAGTAATCGCCAGAATTTCCCCGTCGACACATATGTCATCGTACTCTTTATCATTGACGCGAGCATTGTATCTAACATTTAAATCAACGTTTACACCAGTCGCGCTCGAGATTACCAACTAAATTTAACTTTATTTTTCATTATTTAATGTTAAACGATAACTCTCCATCTAAATTTACAAAAAATATACTCGTACTAATCTCAGTACGACTCTGTGAGCAGCCAAGGATTATCCTTGGCTAGTTATTATTACTTCCATATAAAATACAGAGTTATTCATGGTATATGATAGGTTAGACGTATACGGAAAACGAGTAATAGGATCGTTTCAGCAATTTTTTTGCTGCTTTTGCTGTCTAATATTGCGCAAAAAATTACCTTGGTTAAACACTTATAAATTTGTGGTGTAAATTCCAGAAAAGTTTAAATTTTGGTGATAGTTTAAGGACACCCAATATATTCAATCCCCCCAAAAAAAATCGTTTCTTCCTTTTTTTTATGATATTATAGGAAAAATCCTTTAGGGCACTCTGGGAGTGGTGTGTGTGCGCAAAAGCTATTTACGTTGGTTTTAAATCGTTGGAGGTTATATTCGTTAGGAAAAACGACCTCGGGAAAGTCGTTCCATAAGGATTAAGTCCTCCAGATGAAATAATTCTTAAGTATGAAGTTCGAGAAGTACTAAGCTTAACCACATAATAATGGGCGGCAGAGGTTCGTCGTGTATTTCTGCTGTTCGCCGGTCGGGGCGGAATTAAGAGGGCAAGGTCAGACGAGCACTTTCCATGAAAGTATCTGTAAAAGAGAGTCAAATCCCCAACCTGTCTTCGATGTTCTAGGCTGTCGAGTTTCTTCGTCAACTCGTGGTCTCCGATCAGACGAATAGCCCTCCTTTCGATGCAATCCAGTAGCCCAAGAGTATGTTTGGGTGCAGAGCTCCAGACATGAGAGCAGTACTCTAATGATGGTCGAATCTGGGCTTTGTATAGTGTCAAAAGTTGTTGAGGTGTGTACAACTTTCTAGTTCGGAAGAGTACACCAAGTTTCTGAGAAGCTATCTTGGCGATTGCCACAACGTGATTATGTAAAGACATATTTTCTCCCAAATTGACGCCCAGCAAATTAATAGATGAAGCCAGTAGGATTGCGCGTCCGTCCATGACTATATCCGGTTCTGTAATGTTTATCTTTTTAGAGAAATCTGCTGCCTGGGTCTTTTCTAGCATTAAATTCGACTTGGTTACTGTCACCCCAAGCCAAAATGATATCCCCATATCATACAGGGGGAGCTAAAATTATCTTTATTTTCATTACTTCTAAAACGTATCTTGTTTACATACAACCAAAATAAGTCCGGTAGTTAAAAATTTTTACTTCTTCAATTTCCAACTAATATTTTGTTAAATATGTTAAATTATAATTATGTTATCAATGTAAATTACAACAAAAATATGTTCGTTATATATTTATCGTGGAAATAATTACTGTAATATCTAGCGCATTTTAGTGCGTTTAATTAAACCTAACACACTATTATAACAAAATATGTATTTAATTCGGATAATTTAATTGATTAACACGAACTAAATTGTACATTTTGCCGTAGAATTTATAGCAATAGTTTCCGTTTCCACGCGTTGCGAATTGTACTTTAATCGATCGTGAGAGCAAACATGATAATCAGTTTTTTATACTCGAAAACAGCTGAACCGTTCTCAGGCAGTTGCGAGGAGTTTTAATTTTTTAACACGAATGCAACTTAAAACGATAGTTTTGAGTAAAACACATTTTAAATTATAACATCGAATCAGTGGCGTAACTACCGTCGATTATTATTATTATTGCTGCAGCGGGGGGGGGGGGGGGGGGGATAATGTAAAATATTTCCCTGGTAAGGGCCCCCTTCTGAGAAATTGTCTGGGCCCCCGCTTATATAGTTACGCCACTGCATCGAATCAATCTAATTTAAAATATAAATTAATATCGACTATTCAAAAATGCACCTCAAAATTAATAAGCTGATATTTCGTTAATAAATAGTTTACGTCCTGATATGTCTAATTGTACGGGGTAGAGCATAAAATCTAGATACATGTAAATTTCCTAAAATTTAAATTTGACATATCATCATACATAAAAGTTGAATTTATTTAATTTCTTGTCCCTTAGAGATACATTTGGGTTAGACACTGACCCAAAAGACGTTACGTAGTCAATCAATGTGACATTTTATCCCTCTTGGCTTCTGCTAAATTTAAATTAAATATAACTTCAACAAATAAAGTGCTACGTAATTATACAGGGTGTCCGCTAATTAATGGTACATGGAGAAACCACAGACTCCTTACGTAAAAATATTAGAATTTAACCTATATCCGAAAGTTGATATTAACTGAGATACAGGGTGTTAAAGTTAAATCTTCATTCTTGTTTTTCTCTAATAACTTTGCAGGAAACCAACATTTTTTCGCAAAATTTGGCAATTATGGTTTTTTTAGGACGAGAAATTGATTTTTTTATGAAATTTTAGTGTACGCGGGGGCACTGTTTGAGGCATTATTTGCACATTTCTTAGGTCATAACTTTTTTTTGCCTCAGTGTATTTAAGTTTTTAATGAAAATAATACTTTTTTCATATTAATTATGTAAAAAGGTATACTAATTTCAGGTCGCCGGAACTACTCGGAATTTTAAAACTTTCTAAACGGCATATTATTAGGCACGTAAATGCGCAACTTTACCTCCATTTAACCGACTTCGTATCTCTTACGGTTTCCAAGATCCCTCGACTGTTCCTCCTTATCTTGGACACGTTGTATTATAATAACTTAATATTTTTAGCTTTTTAAACCGCAGCGTGACCTTCCCCAAGAACTAAATGACTTTCTAAACGATGTTCAACAGCACAAAAACGATTTTGCTTTTATTCGAAACGTAGCGAAGAATCGTAAAAAATATGAAAAAAGTTATGCGGAAAATCAGAATTTATTTGCCGAAGATTTGGTATGAAACAAACGATTTTATTAACTATTATAGTCAAAATCAGTTTTTTTTCAGGTTTATTCAGGATTGTTCATTGAGGTCATCCATCCTATTATATAATTAAATCTAGTTGTGTCAATTAAATCATAATAAAATTAGATTCATTGATAGTTTTTTATGGTTTTGTCACATTTTGTCGTCTCCTGATAATAATCATGATTGTCGCAAACTGTTGAGGTTTGCTCGAAACCAATACAAGGAAAACAGTCATTATAAATTATAGTTTTGTTTTCTTGGCCGTTTTTCAAATTATAGGTAGTTTGTTTTTGGGTTTCGGTCACCTTGAAACCAAATTCCAATATTTGGTTAACGTTTCGGTTCATTATACTAAACCATCGTCAGAACTATTTGTAATAAAGAAAAAATGCATATAAATAAAATAGAAAGAAGCAATATTTTTGACGGTGTTAGTGACAAAATTCTTATTTTATGTTAATATTAGTTTGTATAGAATGAAATGAAAAAATATATAAATGAATAAACCTTGTACAATTCTCACTCTCTTACACTAAAATTAGTGTATGTAACAATTCTCACTCACTTACACTAAATTTTGTGTATTCTATATTCTATACAAACTAATAGTAACATTATATAAGAACTAATTAACACCGTCAAAAATATTGCTTCTTTCTTTATTACAAATAGTTTTGACGATGGTTTAGTATAATAGACCGAAACGTTAACCAAATATTGGAATTTCATTTCAAAGTGACCGAAACCCAAAAACAAACTACCTATAAAAAGTCATTATAAACTTTTGATGAAGATTTAGGGTTTATAACTTTTTTAAATTTTAGTCCGATATTAATGATTTTTTTTTAGAGAACTATCAGGTTAAACGTGTCTTTTACAAAAACATTGGATTGACATATCATTTAAGGATAATTGCAATGTTGTTTTTTTTTATCTAATTTCAAACAACCACTGTTACTTAAAATTTGTAAAATATACGTTAAAACTAGTTGTGCCTACAGTACTCTAAAAAATATATCGAACTAAAAATACAAATATTATCTATTATTAAGCCTGAAAGTTTATAAAAATTTTGTAATGATCGTTTTCTTTTTCGACACTTTTATAGGGTATCTCCGTTATTGTTAGTGCTATCAAAAAAGTAATGTAGGTGTCATGTGCTCTTTTTGGGTCCAACTTAAAATGGTAAAATCAAAATTTGAAAATATTCGCTCGCTTAAGATATACGGGGGAAAATCAAAAATTGACAATTTCAAAATTACCTACCCTATATTTTCTTAGTTAAAAGAGATATAGAAAAAAAAAATGTTTTATACAGTAGTTTCTTTATAATGATTGTTGAATAATCCGCCGTTTTCACAATAAGTATACAGGGTCAGGTAAAAGAAGTTATCGCACCTAACCTCGTCTTTTTAAATGGAACACCCTGTATATTTTAATCTCAAAAGATACTATTTTAAATTCTCCTTTTAAATATATAACACACCATGGATGATATTGGTTTCCTAGGTGATTTATTTAAACTTTATTACTTTGAAACGAAATAAAAGATTCAGATTAAGGTAAAAGAATAACGGGAATCATCGCAAATATTCGAAATATGTCCTTAAATGGTTGCCGTCTTTCCGGATAGAGAGCAAAATATACATTTTGCGCCATTTCTTTGTTTTTCACTTTCAATATAAACTGATATCATATCAATTTTTTCAAAATGTTGATAGGCCATTTTTGCAAATGAATATGTAAAAATGAAATTGACTTTAAATAATAATAGTCAACATAGTTGTTTCTGGGATATTAGATTTTGTTTCATGGTCTACTGTGGTGTAAAGTAATAAAGTTTAATAAATCGCCTGGTGTGTTATATATTTGAAAGGAGAATTTAAAATAGCATCTTTTTAGATTAAAATATACAGGGTGTTGCTTTTAAAAAAATGAGATTAGGTCCGATAACTTTTTTACCTGACCCCGTATACTTATTCTTAAAACGGCAGGTTATTCAGCAATCAATATAAAGAAACTTCTGTATAAAACATTTTTCTGTATCTTTTTACCTAAGAAAGTATAGGGTAATTTTGAAATTGACATTTTTTTTATTTTCCCCCACATCTTTTAAGCGAGCGAAAATTTTCAAATTTTGATTTTACCATTTTAAGTTTGACCCAAAAAGAGCAGATGACACCTACATAACTTTTTTGATAGTACTAACAATTACGGAGATACCCTATAGAAGTGTCGAAATTGGGACACCCTGTACATGTATTAATGACATTTTTACACACATATTGTAAATAGTTGATAAATCCCTCCGATTAATTATCATTCCGTGAAAATGATGACAATTTTTTGTAAAATCCGCATCCAGTATGCCCTCTTTCCTTAGCGAGAAGTAATTCAATTTGATGTTATAATTACTACGAATATGATATGCATTTTAACCTAGTTTTTGACCCGGTTACAATTGTTAGAAATATGACGAACGTTTATTATTTTCTAGTCTATTTCTTATTGTATATCACACTCACTCGTTCCTAAACACACGAAAAAAAGAATGTTCATGTTAAAGAATTTTTTATTTTTTAGGATAATCAACTAACTCTGGCGCCTTACTACATCAAAAGGATTGATAGTCTTGATAACCGTAACCCACGACCGAATATATATGAAAAAATTGACCGAACTCCCGAACTTAATCAACGAAACAATTTTAGGTCATATTATCCAAACGAAAGGTAATACCTACCTTTTTCAACGACATCTTTGTGCGATCCTTTATTTTTGGAACAATTATATTTAACCTTAGACAATATGATTAAGACATAAATTTATTTTTATAACTGGGAAGACAAGAGTAATTTAAGGAGATTCTGAATATATTATTTAAAATTAATTTTGGTTAAAACCTAATTGCTCCAGAAATAAACAAATTTTGGCATCATTTTCTTGAATAGGTTAAGACAAAGGGTCGTGACTTCGTATTCGGACATGACTTTTGATTCTAAACAATTTTTATAAATGAAAATTGTATCTAAAACGAAAAATAAGAGTACTTTACCCTTGAGCAACTTTTAAAAAATTGAATCTCCATCATATGCACTACAGTTTTCTTCAATTTCAATGAGCGCTCTTTTAGTTAGGGAATGTAGGAACTTTTATCAAGAATAAAATTTTCTGAGAAATCAATAATAAAAAAGTTTTACATATGGAGTTAGAATTCTACCGGTTACTGTATAAAGATTAATATTTGTACCTATTTTTTCTTTTTCGTGTACCGTAAGAAAAATTTTCCCATACCCCACCCAAATATCGCACCCAAATTGAGTGTGATAAGAACAACCGACCTATATCTATGTATAGCCAAACTCTGAAAGCACAAGTGGCAAATTTATGGCCTTGCGCATATGAACAAAACTAATCGTCAGGGGTAATGCGCAATGCCGACTGTTGACCTTATCCGGCGAACAGGACCGTACTTCGCCCTTAATGAAAATCATTACCCGGCAATATTTTGACACATCAACACATTCTTTACTGGGCAATAAAAAATGGGCACGAAAATTAAATATATAAGCTGCTATCAGCGATTCACTTTTAATCAGATTTTAGTAAGCAATCAGCAGGTAAGCAAATAATCTTGGTTATCAAAAAAAAAGCAATAAAACGTGAAATAGTGACAGTGCCCTGGGAAAACAAGTAAAAACCCGCCCCGCTACACCTTTTGTAGCCGATTTCCTTCTGTAGTCGGCAAAAGAAAACACAAGAAAGTTACATAAATTGGCAGTACCCTGGGACCTCTGAAGTAAACTGCTTCTAGACATGTTTGTTTCTACTGATCAATTGTAAACGCTTGCTGGCCAAGTAATCATTTCGCAGCTCGACTGTTAATAACGGCAAACCATTTAATTACTTCTCATAAACAATCATACGACTGATCTTTCGGTCGCGCAAGACAACCGACGAGCAACCTTTAACAATATGACCGGTAAACCGTGCGCACCAACTCATTTTTTAACAATAAATTTAACTTTTTACTGCGCACCCTATAAGTTGTACGTATCCACAGTCATAGGTGGGGAATTAGAACCTCCTAACTATAGCTCCGGCCGCAAAATACCATTTTCTTGACTACAAATCGGCTAATTTTCTGACAGATTCAAAAAGCACCTTAATTTTTATACCTAGATACAGTAAGTTTATCCATAGTCCAGTGCGTTTACAAAGAGAGTTAGAAGCTAATTATTTAGACAATCAAGTCAAATTAAATCCGAATGGAATTTATGGCGAAATTAAACAACCCGAACCGAAATTCCCCGAAAACCGATTTGAGAACGATGAGAACCAGTATCGTGGAGAGTATATAATTGGAGCAGAGGATGAGGATAATGACGACGACTATTCTAATGTAAAACCATCGAAGAAAAAGAAGAGAGAAGTCGAGATAAGCATTAAGGTTTGTATGAATCAATCGGTTGGAAATATATTACATACTGATGGTGTCCGTCAACTCATTTCTAGTAACAACATAATAACCTCAAAATAATAAAAATATCTTCCAGTATATGTTCTATTTCAAAAGTCTTATTCAATAAAGTACTATTTTTATTTTTAATTCAATATAGTATTTATTATACATATTACTTTATATATACATATTTATAGCTACTGTAGACATTTCCTGGGCATTAATTGTTATTCCTGTCAGATTCTGTGTCGACACAATATTTTGGTCAATAGTATTATTTATTATTTTGTTCAATATTTTGAACTTTGTTCTGCTCGCACCATGACTCAAAGTTTTGCATATTCTTTTTAAAAAAATTTCTAGATTATTTTCTGCAATTTCTCGTATTTCTGACCGAGCACAACTTTCTTCCAGACTCATTTTTATTAACTTTAATAATATTTATTTTTAATTATGACGGATGGGAAGAAGCTGTGTTGTGTTCAATTGTTTCTATCATGGCATATTTGATACTTGTAGCATTTTATTAAATTGTAAAAGTATTGCCAACCCAAAGAGAAAATATTAATTCAAATGGAAAAAAAAATCTACTATATTTTTTTAAGTTTTTCAGACTTTAAAGACCCGAATAGAAAAAGTATTATAAAATACACGGTTCATAAGATAATTAGAGCACTTGTACTTTAGAAAACTCCCCGCTTCTCGGGTAATTTTCTGAATTAAACGCGTGCTCTAAGATAATGTCTTATGAAACTTGCATTTTAATATACATTTCGTACAACTATATTTAAACAGATGACAGATGGTGCAAATTTGACAGTAAAACTAGTTATTTAAAATATACCAAAGTTTTTGGGCCCGTGGAGTGAATTGTTGTGCTGGGTGGGGTAAAGGGCAATACAGGAATACTGCACATTAAATAAAAATTAAAAAAAGTTACTTTATCAAAATTAGTTAACTTCAACAATCAGCGTCTGGCAACATCGCAATTAAGTATGTTTCTTGTTTGGCACATTAATCTGAAACAGTGAAAAGAATGCGGGCAAGAAATAAAAATCTACAAGCGAGATCATTAAATGTATTAAAAAATGTTCATTCATATTTATTAGTAAGAATTTAAATTACTTTATAAATGAAAACTGGGATCACAACATATATTTTATATTAATATTAATTTTTTATTTCAAAATTATTATACATTCGCCGGCACAATATTCCGCCACCCTGATATTTTGGTCAAGTTTGATATTTTATAACTTTTTTATTTTTTATTCGATTTTCATGATTTTATTATCAGTTTGTAGATCCGTTTACTGTGTTTTTCCTTAATTATTTTATAAAGTAACATTTTTCGATTGAGCTGTATTATACAGGAGTAAAACAAACTGTTCTTTTTTGTCGTAATTTCAAAACACCCTGTAGGAAAATTGAGGAGGATAATTTTATTTAAATACTGTTTCTTGTAATCTTTGATGTATTCTAAACATTTCGATTTTTGATTCATTCCATTATCTATCTCATTTCTGCTGCGAGCTGCAAAATCTTAAATGAAACACTGATTTGAAGCCTATTTTCATTAAGAAAAACAAACACTAGGTATATCATAAAGTTAATTAGCAAAAACAATTTTAATATCGTCTATTTCCTCCTCTCGCAGCAATGACAGCTTGCAGTCTTCATGATATCGAACGAATAAGGTTACTTATCCTTTCTTGCGGGATAGGCTGATATTCTTCGGTCAGCGCCAGTCGTAAGTCTTGCAAGGTTTGTGGTTGTAGAGGACGACGACGAACGGTCATTTTAAGCTGATCCCAAAGATGTTCGATTATGTTCGATTGGGTTGAGATCCTGGCTACATGCAGGCCATTCCAATCTTGGAAGTCCAACTTAATCCAGATATTCGCTCACTACATGTGCAACGTGAGGTCTACCATTATCATGCATTGGTATCAATTGGTTTCCAATGAAAGGAACAACAACTTTTTGGAGGATTTCCTCAATGTAACTGTGAGCGATTAGAGCCTCAACAAATACAAGATTGGTGCGTGCTTCGATAAAAATATCAATGACATACATTTTCTAAAAATAACATCCTTTCATTTAAAATTTTGCAGCTCGCAGCAGAAATGAGATAATTGAATGAATCAAGGAACGAAATGTTTAGAATACATCAAAGATGACAAGAAACAGTATGTAAATAAAATCATCCACCTCAATTTTCCTACAGGTTGTTTTGAAATTACGACAACAAAAAACAACAGTTTGATTTACTCCTGTATAATATAGACTAATCGAAAAATGAAATAATTAAGGAATAACACAATAAATTGATCTACAAACTAATAACAAAATCATAAAAATCGAATAAAAAATAAAAATTTATAAAATATCAAACGTGACCAAAATGTCAGGGTTGCGGAATTTTGTGTCGGCGAGTATAGATAATGAATATTGGTAGAATTAAATTGATGATATCTATTTGAAACGTTTCCATAAATTGTAAATCTGATACCGAAGCGACAATTCGCCGTCGAAAGTGACAATTGGTCAATGCAAGAGGAAAAAATATCAAGTGCACACTGAACTAGTAGGGGAGCGAAATCCTTTAATTGTTTAGCACACCAATGCTTGAAAGAAAATTTGATTACTTTTTGAGCAAGCCCCTTCCGTCCGTATCTCAGACTTCTGTGTCGTACAATATGTGTATATACACCACAGTTGTCTGCCTCGTTAATCATAGTTTAAAATGTTTCTGCAAACCGTTAATATTTCATATTATTTAAGAGCGACGGAAAACTAATTAAACGAATAGAGGAAGACGAGGATGGTCCTAAATCAATTGTACTTAATATAAAGGCTAGAGCCGATGAGAAAGCTGAAATATTAGGCAACCCGACATCGCAGAGTAACCAACTGAGTGGAGCTACCACAGCCATCGTGGGACAATCGTCACTGAATAAAAACTTGGAGAGTGGCCCTAGTAACAGTAAAACAATTCCCAGTCTAAGTAATTCCAATCAGAATCAAAACGGCGCACAAAATAAAAACTTTGGTGTCCCGATTAATTCGATACCTGCGAGCAATAATGCTTTTTCCAATTATAAAAATGGACCATCGAATTTGAACCAAAAAGATGATTCCAACAGTGACTTAAATTCAAAGAACGGTCAAGAATCTGTAAACCTAGACAAATCGGCAATTATGCAGAAGTATAATCTGCCGGAAGTATCTAAAGTATCAAATTCTGAAGATATCAGGCCAAAATTCGATAATTCTAAATCATTTGGAGATAATTATGAAAATTCTAGATGGTCTGGGGAAAGTAATCAAATGGCGAAAAGTATCGATATGGCCCAAAATAATGTGAACAAGTTTGGTAGTATTAAGGACAGACCAAGTAGGTATATGAAACTAGTGACTAAAGTCGGTACGGTATATGAAGTCCGCTAAGCAATAAAACCTCTTGAGCAGGGTAGTCGGTGTCTCTCAAACAATAAATTATATTTTAGGTATTTTCTAAATCAAATAATTTAAAGTAAATAAAAACATTACTTTAGGTAACCACTCTTTTAATTCTTCCTTCTTGTATAGGAAATTTCTCTTCGAGTCTCGTATGGTAAGAGGCATTGTCTAAAACAATTAAGGAAGGGGTTTCGAAACTTTTTAAAAGTGTTTCCTAGAACCAATACTCAAAAATTTCAGCACCCATATTGCCGTGATAATCATCAGTTTGTTTTGTTGACGAAAATATGGCACTGGCATTTGAAACAAACCCTTCTTCATTGCCAGCATGTATTATTATATACCTTTTTCGATTACTGGCACGGGTACTGGAATAGCAATGTTTCGAATCATCCTGCCAAGACGATTTTGTTGAAGTTCCGTTTGCATATATCCATGTTTCGTCAAGAAAAACAACTTGCCTTGTCAATTCCGATTTTTTGTTTCTTAAATATTCCCTTAAAAATTGCCATCTTTTTGAAACATTATTGGACTGCTTGCAAAGCACTTTTCTGTTCTTCGTTTTTTTGTATTTGAAGCCCAGATCTTTTAAAATGATGGACAAACTGGTAGTTCCAATATCGCAAAGTTCTTTCTTCTTTATGTTTTCAAGAATATCTTTGAGAATAACATATTCCTTGGCTTTTTACATATCATAACAATATTCCTAATCGATATCTGAACATTTTCCATAACTTTGCTTCATAATTACTTTTAATTCACACACAATGAGAAACAAACTAAAAGCAAAAGCATAACTACTTATTTAAAATAGAACATACCATCCTGCACTTGAGCAACTTTTAATTATTTCTTGGAATATAGTGATTATTATATATATTTAACTATAATGATCCCAAAATAACTAAATTCTAGGGAAAGGTACCTGAGAAAATCTTTAACTTCATTTCATTTGATAAATAAAAAAAACTATGAGTGAAAAATAAACAAGATAAAAATATTTATCGCGGTACATAATTCTAAGATGCTTTTGTTTCGGTACCGCTGATTTTGCCCAGCCGACTACAGTGAACCAGTGGAATGTTCGGTACTATCAAATGTAGCGAAGGTATTGTTAACTTAACCGTCTTACTGTTGAAAGTGCTTTAATACTTTAATCCAATACCGGACTTCATAAAACGAACCGACTTTTACAAAAATTGTATTAAACTCTTGAGCAAGCACATAATATTACGAACAAATGATTTGAAAATATTTTTGGGAAAGATGCTTTAATTAATACTGTTGCGAGTAATTTATACACTTCTCGTCAAAATTAGCGAATAATGTAAAATGTAACAAAAGTTCGTTGTTCAATATTTTTGGAATTTCTCAATCGATTTTGAAGATCTTTTTTAAAAATTGTAGACTAATATTGCGGAAATCTTACAAACATTCTAATATTCTTTTATAAAACATTTGTGCAGCTATACAGGGTGTTTTTTGTAACAATGATTTTTTCCCAGATATTCAGAACACCCTGTAGAGTGAACTGGTGATCGCTGCAAATCCCGGAAGAGGTACCATCCTAGTAGCATCCTTTATCAGTATTTTCTTGATTCGCCTTTTTATTGCCATTTTTAGTGGAGATATACGGCTTTTTGCCCGTACATGTTTTTGAACGACCAAAGGTTTGAAATTTACTTTTATTAAAGAGGTTTACAAAACCAAGAAAGACAGAAAACAAGTACAAACAGTGCATGAAAAAGAAATTGTCCGCTTAATAATGAGTATTTCCGCCTTTTGCGGAGATCACAGCCTGGCAACGTCGTGGCATGCTCATAATTAGCCTTCGGATTTCTTCTTGGTCAAACTCTCTCCAAATTTCATCAAGCCTTTCTGCCATCTGATGTAAGTCACTAGGCTGACGTTGTAGAGCTCTTACCCTCCTACCCATCATATCCCATAGATGTTCAATGGGGTTAAGGTCCGGGCTCCGTGGCGGCCAATCCATTGTGTCAATGCCGACCTCTTGAAAATGGTTTTGCACTACCCTAGCTACATGAGGCCGGGCATTATCATGCATAAGCATGAACTGTTGCCCTATAAATAACGCATATGGCACAACTTGAGGATCCAGGACATCAGTAATGTACCTCTCAGCTGTTAACCACTAACTCCGTTCGATCATTTCTTTTTCATGCACTGTTTGTACTTGTTTTCTGTCTTTCTTTGTTTTGTAAACCTCTTTAATAAAAGTAAATTTCAAACCTTGCGTAGCTTTTATGGTCGTTCAAAAACATGTACGGGCAAAAAGCCGTATATCTCCACTAAAAATGGCAATAAAAAGCGAATCAAAAAAGAAAATATTGATAAAGGATGCTACTAGGATGGTACCTCTTCCGGGATTTGCAGCGATCACCAGTTCACTCTACAGGGTGTTCTGAATATCTGGGAAAAAATCATTGTTACAAAAAACACCCTGTATAGCTGCACAAATGTTTTATAAAAGAACATTAGAATGTTTGTAAGATTTCCGCAATATTGGTCTACAATTTTTAAAAAAGATCTTCAAAATCGATTGAGTACTTCCAAAAATATTGAACAACGAACTTTTGTTACATTTTACATTATTCGCTAATTTTGACGAGAAGTGTATTATTTTAATTATTTCTTTTATTTTTTTTTACTTTTATTTAATTTCTCATGAGAGCTACGTTTATACAGAGCGTTATCGAAATGGTTTATTATATTTACATCGGTAACTCCTTATGTATCCCAGAGAAAGTGTATAGGAGGGAGGACATTATACGTGATCACCCAGTAGATACTTCTTTTTAATCGAACGCCTAAATACCAGTGGGTAAAAAAACCTTAAAATTATCCCACGCCTTGTGAATCCATACACATCTGTCATCACTTAATAACTGTATGTCACTCTACCAAGGTTTTGCAGTGTTGTCAATTCACTACGCGTTCCTCGACCTCGAAGCGGCGCAATTATAATTGCAGGTGTACAATCTACCAATTGTAGCACTATCGTTTTTCTGTCCTATGAAATAATTTACGTTCGCGTGCTTATAACGTGATTTCAAAAAGGTATGTCGAAATGAAAAAGTATCAAAATTATAGAATATTTTCTAAAGAGTTTAACTTGTAAAAGTGACGTATTTTGAGACCTTAACTGACCTATCACATTAATTTGTTTCCATATCGCACGTGGTTTTTATGAAGATGCCATAAGGTATATTATTTATGATTATTTTTCTACAATTTATTTGCTCATGATTTGTTTAATTATAATAAGTAACTCTTTTGGTGAAAAATAAGCATTTTTATTAATAAACTGAACTTAATACATTCTCAGACATGGATCCAGATTTGGAAGAATCTAAAAAAGAATCAGACTTCGAGGAAGTACAAGGTGTCGTTGTCGATAGCACAAACGTAAACGACAATCACATGAATGATAATAGAATAAAATACGCACACAAAAGACGATCTGTTAAGGACAAAAGATGGGATGAAACTCAGACTCTAGATGGAATCAATATACCTTTAGATTCTCAATACATTGAAACGAATGATGCTGCTAACGGAGCATTTGATTATTCCGGGCCTCTTCAACAGGTAATCTTTTTAAATGTGTTTTTAATTCTCACTATTTTTATTGAACAACTCCATCACATAATTTCTTAGTCAGTGAGAGATAACTTTTTGGAACTACTATTATAGCATCTTGCCAGAGGAGTTTGCTTTGGATGGTCCATGAATGTAAGTGTCTTTCTCTCAAACTGCCACACCATCTTATCAAAAGCTATTTACAAACAGATTCTCTATACAGTGTCATTATCCGATTTTCATTTGGCTTCAAGTTATTGCGTAATTAATGTAACAGAATTAACAACACGTCCACATTTCGCCCATTAGGTAAAGCAACATTCGGATGAAATGTTTCCAGGGCTTTGGGTTAGTCGCGGTGGGCCTCCAAGATCTCCAGAGCTCACACCACGATTAAAAAATGTTAATATATGAAAGTTCGTTGATTTGAAATAAACGCTATCATTTATTCTCAAGGGGGAATAAATGAAAATCGGATAAGGACATAATATGAGTATTTTGCATAATTTACATTAGTACTTTTGCACTCCTGGAGTTTTTTGTGTTCGCGTATCAGTCTGGTTGTTTACCTATTTATATGCCTATTAAAAGTGTACCAAATAAACCTTACGCCAAATAAAAGCGCGTTTACATTAGTTCAAGTGAGTTGACCAAGTTAGTTGAATTCAAGTGACTTGATAGAGAACTGAACATCTAAACCCCTGCATTCATTTCACTCGATCGCGCCAATTGAACGGCTTCTCCGTTGAAACTGTTCTACTTTTTGCATTCAAGTGAATTACGTGTGTTAAAATACCGGCAAGATGGTCGGAGGAGAACTCTTGAAAGTTTATTAACCTTTACGAGCCATATGGATGTATATGGAATACGAGAAATAAGGAATATGAATAGAGATACTATCATACATAATTTTTGTTTAGCACTTAGCTAGTTATTGCTAAACAATGAAACTTACAGAACAGTGTTTACATGTTAATTAGAAAAATTATATACCCTACTCTATATGTCCTTCTAATACCGAAACAATTTTCTTCTAAAATACCTTAACATTTTTGCATGGGAGGTCATTCAAAATGCTCCTTCACAAATTGTTTGTAGTCTTAACTGACTCAATTATAGTTTTACCCAGAGCGAATGTTAATATCATGAAAATTAGAAAAGTAATAGAAGGCTTGAGTATAAGAATTACAGATGATGTTAGGAATAGCATAGTATAACTTTTCCCAGTAAATATTCGATTTGCTTTGAGGCACCTTGCTTCCGTCTTCGAGTAATCCACTCACTAACCCATATCCTCTTCTTCCGTTATTTTTTCTATACATTTTCTGATAATTCGATAGCTAGGCTTAAAATTGTTTGCAGAATAGCTTCTTTTATCACTCGTTTCGCCTTTTTACATCAACTGACATGCATTTAATTAGAATTTGATGTGTAAACAGAAAATTGAATGGTAGTCACTTAAATTCAACTAACTTGATCAACTCACTTGACTAATGTAAACGCACCATAAACCTCACGCTAAACAGTATCATGATGATAAAGACTATTCTAGATCTTTTGTACATAAACAAATCATGCATCACGTGTATAAAATATTTTTAATTTTTTGCAGTAAAGTAAAATAAAGCTAGGCCCTGCTATCTAAAATGTATTTTATTTTAGAAAATGCTATAAGAATTAATTTTGCGAATCAGTAATCAATCAGTTTGTTTTTCACATCTAATCAGTAGGTATCTGACTTAATGCTCTAATCTCCCCTAGAAACTATTTACGGCACTGATTGTTCTTTCTATGCCCGAAAACAGGCTAAGAACAATTTTAAAAACCATGAATCTTAGTAGTTGCTATTTTGCAGAAAGAACAGAGTTCCAGGAGTCTACCTCTGTTAATGACTAACATCTGTTATTGGTATTAGGCCCAAGAAATTCATTTCTTCGTTACCTTATTTTATTTTCAATAAATCTTCTTCTCAGGAAGCAAATGATTTAAGCAACCCTTACTCAGGCCAAGAACTTCCCGAATTAAATATCAACCCCAGTGAGAAATATCGAGTTATTGAAGAATCTACTAGAAATATTTTAATACTACCCTATATGGAAACGACAACTCCTTGCGTTATTGACGTACATGTTCCAAATGATGATAATTTAGATGATGAAGGAAAAGTGGAACAAGCAAAGGTAATCGGAAATGCAATTGCACAGGAAATTAAAAAGGATGAAAAGGCCGAAGCTGAAAAGGAAAAAGAGGAATCTACGGAAAGTAAGTAGTCTGATATTTTTCCTGTGTCTTTGATCTAAAATAGAAAAAAAGCGTACTCCTATATAGGATACACCCAGTGGTCCATACCTCGAAAACTAAATGAGATTTTATTTTGAGATTTTGGCTGTGGTTTGATGGTTTCCTATGGTTATAAGATTTTTGGATGATGCAGTGTTACCGAATCGTACCGAAAATGGCAATAACTTCGAAATCTTACTCAATATATTATATTTGTTTTGGAATCTAGGTAATAGAACAGTTTCTTGTATAATATTATATGCCCATATTTAATTGTTTTTTAATTATAAATAAGATTTTAAATTTTAAACGCCGTATCGGGATCTGAAAGGAAAATCATATCTTTTTAGCGGTTACAACTAGAAAAGTGAAATTTTGACTATAATTTCACAAGACAATAGAGCTTTCACAATTTTAACTATTAAATTAGCTTTATATAGGGCGTCTCCAAAACAAAATTTCTGAGGGAGATGAATTACACTAAAAAACTTCTTTTTTCAAAATGGAATACAGTGTATTTGATATGTTTTAGAAATATATGATCTATGATCTATACAGGGTGTTATGGAAATGACGTATTATATTTAAATGGGTGACTCCTGGGGTGTCCTAGAGAAGCGCTACATATTTTTTTTTTTTTAAATCGAACGTTTAAAAAGTGGGGTAATTCGCCCCTAAACCCACCCGGTTACTCCTCAGCACATTCATATACGATCATATTACATTGCCAAGCTGTGTAATCAACAGATGTTCAAGCCCAATGTTGCCAACTGTGTAGAAAATAACTATAGATTCTTATAAAAATAATATTTAGTTTACCTAGTATCCAAATAGAAGTGAATCCAGGTGCCAGTACACTAGCAAATAATCCAGGGCACAGACTTCTTCAGATTTTTGTTTTTTTTTTTCTATGGGAAAAGCTTTATGCTCATCACGTACCCTGATGAAAATGTGGAACTGCATAATAAGCTTATATCCACTAAACCCCATTCGGCCTCTTATTTCCAATCTCTCGGAACATTTGCACTAAATCACTTAAAGAAACACACAAACACGCACGAGTTTCCAATTATTTTTTTGAAGAGATACACTTATTATTAGATTACACAAAAGCAATAAATACTAACGCATAATTACACTTTACAATAACCTACCGTACACATAAAACAACAGCACATAGGATACAAATTATTTCGCAATAGAAATTCAGAAATAATAAAAACGCTAATTTATTAATCCTTTACTGAAGAAGAATGATGAAATAATTATGTTGACAGACCCTTCAAGTCTAAGCTAGCTACCAGCCCTTTAAAATAATAGACTCGTCCGTCGAATATTCAATAGTGCTGGGCTGGGACATCGAAACGGAACATCGGTTGTAAAACGTCGATGTTTTCTAAACATCGATGTTCAAACATCGACATTTAAAAAAGTATATTTGCGATTAGGAATAAATTAGATTATAAAAAATAAAAATAAACTTGTTATTAGAAAGAATTGAAAAATTATGAAACGTCAAAAAACAAAATAACAAAAATTTTAAAAAATAATATAAACAAAAAATAAAGCAATAATTGCCATTTGTAAGTAGCAGTAGCTGCTTTAACTGCCAGTCAAAACGACTGTTAGCAAGGCGCCAGTTGATCGAAAACGGTTTACTGCGCATGAATTCGTGCAATTATAATTGCCATTGCACCGGGAATTTTTATTGTCGACTCTAATAAGGCTTTTAGCAAATGAAATCAAAAGTTTTCGCTCTTATTTTCTTGTGCTGGGAAAATTGAGTTTAAGATTACAACCTAGTTTTCTTGTTTTGTTATAACATTGAACATCGAAAGGTAAACATCGATGTTTGATATCTAACATCGATGTCGAAAACATCGATGTTTCAAAAACATCGATGAACATCGCCCAGCACTAATATGCAACTGTTTGGCAGATCAGCGCTGTTCCTCGAAAAGACCGCCGTTTCATACTGTTTCAAGCAGATTTGTGTGTTAAATTGTATGTTAATACTAATACAAACCCAGTCCAGCAGTTCAATATTCACCGACGGAACCAACGTGTTATTTAGACAATAAGAGCGTACTTTGTCTACACAGTAGCACTTTAAAATACTAATTCAGATTGAACGGTACTTAGATGTGTTGTAACGCGAACACTATGTGATTTTGTGTTGTGAGTACTTGGTGTTTTTTATAAATTAAGTTGGTTTTAAATAAGACCAAAAAGGTAAATAAAATTGCATTTTTTTCTAAAGGGTAAGTGGCATTTATAAACTTTTAAGTTGTCCAGATCTGACGGGTGTCGTTCGAATTGAACAAATGAGAACATACCTGACCATTTGAAAACTCCGCGGCGGTTCGTTCGAGTCAGTTCAAGTTTATAAATCAGAGATTGTTTCCCAGCGAACTGAACTGAACGTAAAAGTTTATAATAATGTACCCTGAAAAATAAACAACTTGCAATCTGTCAAACGGTTATTGACTTTCTAAATAGTTTACCCTGAAGATATGACAACACTGTTGACATATGTTGCTTTGTTTACCTTCCTGACAGGGGCACCACGTGGATATTTTTGGTTTGACATAAGGTCATGTACAGGGCATATTAAATTAAAGCGCCATTTTTAGATATTTTTCTTCAATTTGTTTTCATCTCAGGAATTGCCGATTTAAATATAACACGTCATTTCCATAACACCCTGTATAATGACGTTAGGTATTCATATACGTATCTACAATATTTCCGGACTTATATCGAAATTTAAAAATTATCTTATAAAAATATATTTTTTGGAAGTTGACTGCTGTAACCGCTAAAAAGGTATGATTAATTTATAATTAAAAATCTATTAAAGACAGGTATATGATATTGTATAAAAAAAACTGTTTTTACTCATTTTTACCTAGATCCCCAAAAATTATAATATATAGGGTAATTCATTTAAAATTCCGAACTTGCTACCACTTTCGGTATGATTCGGCAACACCGCATCATCAAAAATATTTTATAAACATAGAAAACCATCTCTTATAGCCGCAGTAAAATTTTCAAAATAAAATCTCGTTTAGTTCTCGAGATAGTTCTAATAGGTTACTTTACTTGTTGTACCCTGTATAAGGATGATATAACAACAAATTCATGGGAACAAATTACTATTTTTGTTTGGTATCTCTTTAAAAATACTTTTCTTTTATTGGCCTAAGTTATGAGAATAAAAATGTATGTACTGTATTTAGGACCGATATTTCAAAGCCGCCTTAAGGTACATAATGACATAAGTCTTCCTTAACACAAGTTTGACAGTATATTAAAGTCCTTTTTAACTCTCATCTAAAGGAATAGATCTTTAGGGACGTGGTAATCTTCCACTTAACGCGTCAATTAAAGATTTACCATAACGTTAAGGCTACCTTAGCTGAGGTCTAACTTACGGTAACATTCAAATATCGGCCCTTAGACTTTGTAATCCTTAGGTGCTTCTGAGGGTCATCTTCCAAATCACCAAGAGGAAAATGAAGATGATAAAGCTGCGGAAATAGAGGTTATAAAACCAGCCAATAAAGGCAAGGAAGATAAACATTGTCATAATGATCCTCATAAGGAGTCAGACCAACAGAGAACAGAAATGGATAGAATTCGTCATAATTCGAGAGAATATCACCGTATAAATCAAATATTCAATCAGAACAGCGCTAAGGAGAAGAGACAGATAGTAAAAAAGAAAAAATCAAGAAAATATGTTATTCATCAAAATGGTAAAAAGCAGAACTCTGGGCATTACAATGAACTGTATAATCAAGGGCCAGATAAGTTTAAGAGAGAACAAGAGGAAGGAAGTGATTGGAATTACGATGCTTTAAGGTCACTATATTTGCTTCATCTTAGACTATTACTATCGCATTAATCATTAATATTAACTTTGGAGGTTCCAACAGAGCATTATACAGGGTGTGCGGAAATGATGAGCAATGAGCTAAGGGGATTGTAGATCAAAAATAAATGTTACCTCTTCCTATAATATTTTTTCGAAAATTGATTGTTAACGGAGTTACAGGGTGTTAAAGTAAAATTTTATTCGCATTGGCAGTTTTTTTGCAATAGCCACGCTAATAATATTTTGACGAAATCTCGTACATGGGGCTTTTTCGGGATGACGAATACAAATTTGCCCACCGTTCTTTCGCATGTTGTAGTGGGCGCTACATACGACCCTATACTTTAATTTGAATGGTCCCAACTTTTTTGTGCTGCACTGTATGCGCATTTTGACTAAATATTCTTATTCTCCTAACCTTTTGACATAAAATGGTATACTACTTTTGTTTCGATAAATCTAACTGTTTTCAAGAAAAACGCTAAAATAACATTGCTTGCATGGCTAAAAATGAATTAACACGTTTGCCAACCTTTTTGCTGCCCAGTTTATGTACTTAATTAAACTATTGACTTATAGAAATAGAAAACACATGCCGCCGGTTCCGAAATATAAAAAGAAGAGGGTACGTCAACATCCGAAAAAACGTGTGGACCGGATGGAGGAGGAGCCGTCATTGGTAGACTACTACGACTTTAACGAATTGTACGGCCCTCCAGATGACACGTTCGATTTCATCCCGTCATTTTACAAACGACAATTGCAATCGGTAAATTACGAATTCGATCCGAATGTGATTCGCGATATTGGCGACCATGACGAGGAAGAAATTAGAAAATTTGAAAAGGCCGAGGAAGAAAAAGAAAAACTAACGAGGCTAAAGGCTGACAGAAAAGATGAGAAATTCCAAGGTATGTATGGTTTAGGGTATACAATCACGATAATGCTCAGTACATAAAAGGAAAATTATTAAAACTACATTGATGTCTGCCAGTTCCAGAGACAATATGAAGCGAGTTCATTTCAAAAATAATATAATAAATTACGACTTGGAAAAACAATAACTTATCAAAACACACATGGCCAACAATAGCACATTGTATACCTAGGAGGAAAAGCTGAACATTCCCGGACGACTGTAAAGATTGCCTGTTGACGGGGGCAATACGGAGACCGGGAATGTGATTTTTCCTATGAGATGTACATAATATGGTGAGGCTTGGATATACAGGGTGTCCGGGAACATGTGGGAAATCTCCCGGATATGAAGAAAACACGTGAAATGAATACTATAGGTTCATATAAACTTCTTTCGTATCGGCCTCCTCTTCGGAGATATGGGCTCCCAAAGAGCACCAATGGAATCAAGTTTTTTACACATAATTATTGAACGACCTGGTATATTTCAATTATTTTTTAATATGATGTATACCAGGTAAGACCCGTCAAATTACTATCCAAGAAACTGTTGTGAATTACTCACAGCTGCAGGGACGGACTAGCTGTAACACTCATGGGCCCATTTTTTTTAACGCCCTGTAAGATAAGAACTTTGGACAACGTTTTTTAAATACCTTTAACTATTTACTAAATATTAAGTACTCTTCATTCCTGTCGCTAATCCTAACCGTTTTCGAGGAAACGTCATTTTATTTGCACTGATCCCCCTATCTTCTCACGGGTTAAATATGAAAAATCGGAATTTTGACGTTCATCATTTCATAGGAACAAAGATGGATCTCTTACCGAGATACGCCAAATACATGATGTAATTAAAATGACGTTTTCTCGAAAACGGTTAGGATTAGCGACATGAATGAAGACTACTTAATTTTTAGTCAATAGTTAAAGGTATGTAAAAAACATTGTCCAAAGTTCTATACAGGGCGTAAAAAAAATGGGCCCATGAGTGTTACAGCTAGTCCGTCCCTGCAGCTGTGAGTAATTCACAACAGTTTCTTGGGTAGTACATCATATTAAAAAATAATTGAAATATACGAGGTGGTTCAATAATTATGTGTAAAAAACTTGATTCCATTGGTGCTCTTTGGGAGCCCATATCTCCGAAGAGGAGGCCGATACGAAAGAAGTTTATATGAACCTATAGTATTCTTTTCACGTGTTTTCTTCATATCCGGGAGATTTCCCACATGTTCCCGGACACCCTGTATATTATATACAAGGTGTTTCTTAATAGCATCCTAACATTTAAGGAGGTTATTCTTGGGTCCATTTTCAGAAAAAAACTTCATATGAACATATGTCCTAAACGTCTTAACTTTTGAGATACAGGGTGTTAAAGTTTTTCACGTTTTTTTAATAATTTGTTAGGCTTAATGACTTCAATACGTGACAACTAGACTAGGTACCACAACTGTCAAAACTGTTTATTTTTACGAAACAAAATCTGCTTCTTACCTACTAGATCCTTCTTAATCTTTGGTAACACCTAATTTCATAACAGAGGGTAAACGAATGAATACTTTTTTATACGAAGTCTTGTACGTCAAACGACAAAAAATCAAGAGACGACATTTGCTCAGATAGGAGAGAATTCAATTGGTTGGGAAGAAAAAGATGAGATGATTGTAAAATATAAAATAGAAATGCAAAATGTGACGACAGCGTGACACAAGACAAAATGGCTTACCTTTGGTTTGATTGAATCACTTTTTAGATGCCCACCACTTAATCTTGTAGACAACCTCGCACACTGCCACACTTTGAAGGGTAGTATTTATACTAAGGGTTTGCCGATTTCCACTATGAACCGCGATGTCTAACGGGTTTTACTAACGCGCGTTCTCGATCGTGTTATACAGGGTGTCCTGGAAAATCTGGTAAATCTCCCGGATGTGAAAAAAACAAGTGAAAGAGTACTACTAAACATTGGGTACTACTAAACTATGGGCTCCCAAAGAGCTCCAATGGAAGTTTTTTACACATGATTATTGAACCATCAGGTATATTTTTTTTAATATGATGTATACTAAGTAAGACCCTTCAAATTACTATCCAAGAAAGTCTTGTGAATTACTCTTACATGGCCCCTTTTTTATAACGCCCTGTATGATAGGTTTTTACATATCTTTAACTATTGACTAAAAATTAAGTACTCTTCATTCATGTCGCTAATCCTAACCGTTTTCGAAAAAACGGCAATTTAATGCATCATGTATTTGACGTATATCAATAAAAGATACGTCTTTATTTCGATCAAATGTTCAACCATAAAAATTCCGCTTTTCCGTGAGAAGTTAGGGGACTCAGTGTAAATGCTTCGATTAAGAATTGAATGTTTCAAACTTTCATACTACTCAGCTCATTCAATGAATATTTGAATCTCTCGCGGAAATATACTGGTACACAAGATAGCATTGATAAGGTCCGGTACAATATCGATGAAACTAATGATTTTTATATACAGTGTGGCCGTTTAAGTGTGCAACATATGGGAAAGTTTTTTATTACCGATTTCTCAGAAAATTTTATTCTTGATAAAAGTTGGTGCATGTTCGATAATCGTATTTGGTGCACTTGGAATGGTTGCAAGTTAAATGTGGACAGGGTACGACAAAAAATATAAAACTTGTACAAGAATAAAGTACCCCTATTTCAGAAAATTCAGCGAAATGTTATTAAGAAAAGGTGTTTAGAATTAAAAGTTATGCATAGGTTTGAAAACGTGGCCTCATAAAATAAAAAACAAAAAAATTTTAAAAATATTAATTATTTCCCAAAAAAAATTTTTTTTATTATCACCCTAAAAACCTTGATAAATTAAACAAAATCAAATCAATTTCACACATCTTTGTTCAAATTCAAGCATATTTGTAAAATTAACTTAGCTTCTTAATTTATTAAGGATTCACAAACTTCATGTTTGTTGCAAGGACAATAAACACAACTTTAAAATACCGTAAAAAATATTTTTAACAAGATAAGACATTAGTAACGATAATTTTCAAATTAAAAACTCCCATTTAAAGTGCAAAATTTTTTATTTTAAATGTTTATTAGAAAATTGTACAAAATAATCGACAAACATGAAATTCTACTAAAATAGTCGCAGATACCTATGGAAAAATACAAATAAGGGTTAAAAAGTAAACATTATGACAGTTTGGTGGCATTATTCATTCTTAAATAATTATTGTTATTAGCTGATCTCAAATGCCTCCTCCAGTACAGTTAACGTTAGCCGAAAAGGCAGAATTAGTGCTAATATGTGGAGATAACTATAAAACAGTGCATGAAGCAGGAGTTATATTCAATGAACGACATCCAGATAAACAAGTCCATTATTCAACCATAAGCAGAATTTTAAATAATTAAACAGACAGGGTCTTTAGAGTATAAATATAAAAATGAACGTACCAAAACTGTATGTACTGAAGAAAATCAATTAGAAGTACTTCAAGCAGTTGTTGAAAACCCTAAAAGATCCACCCAAGAAGTGCATGCTTATACGGGTATAAAAAAAACATAAATATCACGCCTATAAGCCAATGTTTATTTGCACGTTTCAAAGACGAGACTATGACTTGCGGTATGATTTCTGCATGTGGATTCAAGGAGAAATAGAAAATCAACGTGATTTCCATAGACACATACTTTTTGGGGATGAATCCACGTTCACTTCAAATTGGCGTTGTTTCTTCCCAAAATTGTAGGTGGTGGTCGGACGAAAATCCAAATTTTGTCATTGACAACAAAAACCAGTATTACCAAAAAACAAACGTTTGGTGCGGTATTATTAACGACAAATTAATAGGGCCGTTCTTTTTTCGCCAAACCCTAACTGGTGCTACCTATTTACATTTTTTGGAAAACGAACTAACAGATTTTTTGGATAATATGAGTATACAAGAACGACGTAAATTATGGTTTGTACATGATGGTTGTCTGGCTCATTCTGCTAGAATTGTTTCTGAATGGTTAAATGGAGAATTTGGTGATAAATGGTTAGGACGAAATACCGATCCACGGTGGCTTCCTCGTTCGCCAGATCTCACTCCACTAGATTTTTTTTTATGGGGATATTTAAAGCAAAAAGTGTACAAGGATCGACCCTTTAATAATGTTGGGGAGCTTGAAATTTCGATACGATTTAATTGCAGAAATATTCCAGCAAGTGTTTTGCGATCCACGCTTAGTGAATTTTGTGATCGGACAATTAAATGCATTGAACGTGAAGGTGGACATACGGAGACGCGTTGATAATTTGTTAATAATGCCACAAAACGCCATTTTTTTAGTAGAATTTCATGTTTGTCGATTATTTTGTACAATTTTCTAATAAACATTTAAAATAAAAATTTTGCACTTTAAATGGGAGTTTTTAATTTGAAAATTATCATTACTAATGTTTTATCTTGTTAAAAATAATTTTTACGGTATTTTAAAGTTGTGTTTAATGTCCTTGCAACAAACATGAAGTTTGTGATTCCTTAATAAATTAAAAAGCTAAGTTAATTTTACAAATATGCTTGAATTTGAACAAAGATGTGTGAAATTGATTTGATTTTGTTTAATTTATCAAGGTTTTTAGGGTGATAATAAAAAAAAAAATTTTTTTGAGAAATAATTAATATTTTTAAAAAATTTTTGTTTTTTATTTTATAAGGCCACGTTTTCAAACCTATGCATAACTTTTAATTCTAAACACCTTTTCTTAATAACATTTCACTGCATTTTCTGAAACAGGGGTACTTTATTCTTGTACAAGTTTTTTATTTTTTGTCGTACCCTGTACGTAATTTGACTTGCAACCATTCCAAGTACACCAAATACGATTATCGAACATGCACCAACTTTTATCAAGAATAAAATTTTCTGAGAAATCGGTAACAAAAAACTTTCCCATATGTTGCACACTTAAACGGCCACACTGTATAGGTTATAACTCTAAAAGCTGAAAAACCATATAGGTAAAATAAAATTGTATTCATGAAAAATTGACTGGTTTAATGACTTCAACGACAGTTATATTTATGGTCATATTAATTATGTGATTGGTTGGATATCGTGACATCCCTTCATTAGTAGTATTTCTTGTTCAATAATAATTCAAAATTTGCAACACCCTGTGGCTCCGATGAAGGTTTCAAGTACCTTTACTTTGTTCTTTCCTTATCTCGCTTTGCCCCCAAGCAGAAATTAATTTGAAGTAAAAGAGCAGAAGCAGCAAGAAGATAAACTGGAACAAAACGGAAAGGAAGCGAGGGACCGGATTGTGTCTTTAAAATAAAACACCCTGTCAAACATTAGCATTCTATTGGCCAGAAATAGGGGTGTATAAATCGTGAATGATTCGATCACAAAGATCGATTCAGTAATTGAATGACCGAATACTTACCGGTTAATATCAATTAATAATTTACTTCAATCGAAATATTCAGGCTCGCGATTGACGATGAATACAGACTGCGTACCGAGCGCCACAAACCAATTATTGGAACGAAATAAATCTAAGAATAACATCTAGGCTAAAAGCAACAGAGACAAGGAATTCAGTCTGATGTTCAGTGAAATGAAATATAAATAAAAATGTCAGAATCCATAATCAATCGTTCGGTAAAGGGAACGGGGAATTTTTATACTGGTGTACTGAACAATCTGGATCTTCATAATACGAGAGATTGAATGTATTGAAAAGATTCGATCGTTTCTGAAATTGGTTAGTGACTGATTCGATCGTCACTAGCCCAAAAAATGTCTGTTAGTCTTCGCTAATTTCCCTCTGATTGTGTGTTTCTTTATTAGGACATCGGAAAAAATTCAAATCTGAAAGTGACTATTCGGACGGAGAGGAATCTGACAAATCAGTTCTTAAAAAGGTTCCAAGAAAGAAAACGAAGAATCAATTTGCTGCCGCGACTCAAACAACCACTGAAGATAACGATGATGATTATAATTACGATGATATGTCCGATATGGACGATGGTATGTTTCGCACTATTTGAAAGAACCTTAAAAAGGTCCCCCTACTCAACTCGGCATGTGATTTTCACTATAGGCCAATTTTTTCGAAAAGTAAAGTTTCTTGAACGTTAAAAACAACAGATGAATATTTTGCTGATTACTTAAGTAAAAAATGGATTTTTCTTATGTTTTAAGAGGAGGACGATGAAGATGTTGCTTACGAAGAGGAAAAATCAGATAATATTGATGTGGATGAAGCAGTGGGAAATAATAATCAAAGCTATGTTGAAAATGATCGCTTGGACTTAGATAAGCTAATTACTACGTATATGGCATTCCCGGAATTTATTTTAGATCGAACAGTGAAGAGAGAAGCAAAACTTGTAATAGATGTCGGTCCGTATCGTATTGGTAATTGACGTTTAGCTGAACTAAATCTTTCGAATCAACTGAATGTAATGAAAACGCTTAAGAAAATCTTTAACGAAAAGTCGTCGTCTAGAAAAGTTTTCGATATTATCCATTTGGTCTACAATTACGATCTAGTCAAGTTATTGATAGAGCTATTAAAATTTAACCGATATTACCATAATTTAGGTCAATTTTAATGTGTTAACTATACTAGCTCCGCTTTTATTGACACTATACCTACTCACTCAAATGGTTTTGCCATGTGTTATCTAGGAGCTAAATTGCTTCGATATTCCCAGGTTGACGAAGTCTCTCTTCGTTCTCTTCTTAATTTCTTTGTTCATAGTTTCCATTTTCATGGCGAATGTTACTCTCCTGATTGCTTCATGTATTTCTTTAATATCGGCTGCAGTATTCCGAATAAGTCGAATTAGTATATTCCAAGTATCGGCTTTTAGGTACTTTGTACATAAACAAAAGTCTAGTGAATTTTTCGTCCAAATGTTGATTGACCTGATGAGCAAAATGTGCAGAAACTCCATCGTGCTGATAATACAGTTGCATTCTGATGTTTACAGAAACATCCTTCCTCTGATAAACTCTGATATGTCAAAAATTGAACTAGTGCTCTCCCGTGAAGCGATTCTCCAAATAAATAACGATGGTTCTGGTCCACATCACGTGTTTATCGAAAATGTGTGATAAAAATTACATTCTATTATAAATTTTAATAAAAATATACTGGACAAGAAGGGTGTAATTAGTGCCCTCTATAAGTTAATTGAAAAACAGTAATAACAATTCACATTAGTCGCCAACCATCAAAAATAATAAATTAAACTTACGTATAATTGACCCAGACCAGCCTGTATAGCCGAGTATTTTTATTAGCAAGTTTTCTCATAAAATGTTGTATAATGAAGATAAGTATATTTTTAGACAAGAAATTCTTAGTTGACAACGAAAACGACAAGGAACAATATAAAAATGACAAAGCATCAGTTTCTCACGGACACGGCTCTACGAAAAAAAATCACAAGAAGAAAGTGAAACAAAAAAAGAAACCGAAAAGGAATGATGAAAGTAAGTAGAGATATACAGAATTAATAATATAATTTGTCTTTATCTATAATTTTCAAAAAATTCAAGTTTGGCCCGGTACTTTCACCTTCATATAAGTTTTCACTATCTGATAAATAACAATTTGTTAGGTAAATTAGCGAGCATTTGCAATCTCGAAAATTAGTGGAGTCGTCCTGGAGAAATAAACGGCTCGAAAATCCCTTGACGAAATCGAGTAATTTCTTTTCCCCAATCGATACAGTAGGATCCCCTCGACATTCTGAAATGATTTGTGTAGGGCGCCGGGGGGGGGGGGGGGGGGTGCACTCCCCGTAAATCTAACCTACAATGGGAAATTGAAAATAACTCAGCCGGTTTTGATGCTACAAAAAAAAATGTGAAAGGCAAAATTGAAGAGCTTGACAGAGCGCGTAAGGCTCGAACAAACCCGATCCCGATATCTAAATGAGTTCGCGAATTAACGCGATTTTTAACTGCAAAAACAATAAAATTTAATTAATTATATCTCGAGAAGAGGCGGAGTTGGGGCATCATTTTTTCGCGAATTAACGGATGATACCGAGTACTTTGATGGGCCGGAGGCTAGGGTTGGTGGGGCAATTAGGAGGGGAGGAAGGGGTATTGGAAATTTTTTACATAAATGCTAATAAGTAGTTTATTAATCGAGCTACGGGGGTCAGTCCTGATTCAATTTGTTCATTTTTTTATCAGCTACGAGGTGAGATTGGCAAAACATTTTTATTTTCCAAAATGCGCGCGCTGGGCCTACAAGAAATGGCCATCTCCGAAAATACTTTAGATATTATGTTTAATTTTGGTATGTATTAATAGGATATAAAACCTCAAATTTTAGTTAGGAAAGTTATTCAATTGTTCCACCAGTGGGGTCGCTGCAAACATGTCCTTTGATATTTTTTACAGAAAAGATGGTAGCCACTGATATTTTTCATGTGGATATTTTTTCTGATTGGCCTGTTCAATTCTCCATGAAAACGGTCTCTTGAGTTTTTCTCGTCAGACGCACCCGTTCTTGATTAAAACCACTAAACTCATATGGGATTTTTTTCATTTCATTTGCGAAAATAAAAATTAAAAGGCATGTTTCCGCCCGTCTTCGCATCGAATTGCCCACTCCAACAATTTTTATAAAAAAAAATTATCATTCATTATTTTATCAATGTTAAAAATAATGAGTTTCCAATATGAGTTTAGTGGTTTTAATCAAGAACGGTGCGTCTGGCGAGAAAAACTCAAGAGACCGTTTTCATGGAGAGTTGAACAGGCCAATCAGAAAAATATATACATGGAAAAATATCAGTGGCGTACTATCTTTTTAGTAAAAAATATCAAAGGACATGTTTGCAGCGACGCCACTGGTGGAACAATTGAATAACTTTTCTAACTAAAATTTGAGGTTCTATATCCTATTAACACATACCAAAATTATACATAATATCTAAAGTATTTTCGGAGATGGCCATTTCTTGTAGGCCCAGCGCGCATTTGGAAAAATAAAAAAATTTTCGCCAATCCCACCTCGTAGCTGATAAAAAAATGAACAAATTGAATCGACTGATCTTCGTAGCTCGATTAATAAACTACTTATTAGCATTTATGTAAAAAAATTCCAATCCCCCTTACTCCCCTCCTAATTGTCCCAGCAACCCTAGCCTCCAGCCCATCAAAGTACTCGGTATCACCCGTTAATTCGCGACAAACAAAATGATGCCCCAACTCCGCCCCTTCTCGAGATGAATTAATTAAATTTTGTTGTTTTTGCAGTTGAAAATCGCGTTAATTCGCGAACTCATTGAGATATCGGGATCGCATTTGTTCGAGCTTATGCGCTCTGTCAAGCTCTTCAATTTTGCTTTCCACATTTTTTTGTAGCATCAAAACCGGCTGAGTTATGTTCAATTTCTCGTTGTAGGTTAGATTTACGGGGAGTGCCCCTCCCCTAATCCGGCTATTTGCACGTGAAAGTACCTGGACTTAGGATCACGAGATATTTATGATATACAAGGTGTCCCATAACTTATGAAAAGAAACATTTCGAAAAAACGTATATGACTTAATCGATCTAGTCTGATGTTCAGTATCTCCAGTTGCTCTATGGCCCATAAGTGATGGGACACCCTGTATATGTTATGTTACGCTTATTAGATCAAAAATTTTAGGTGATGAGATTATGGAAACAGAAAACAAAGATTTGGCAGAAGATATTTCCAGTTTCCATGGTCGTGGGAATAAGGGTTTTAAAATTATAAAACATAAGCAAATGAAACCAAAGCGACAAGGTAACTTTATTTCTAATATAGTGAATTGAATTTTACCATTTTACGAAATACTACACTAATCTCTAATCATAAAATCTATAACACAGAGTGCTACTCAATTATCTATTCAATTTACTGAGCGTATTTCATAAAATATTATTGTTGTTTATTTTAGTAATATGCCATTTAAATACATTTATGTCAAACACACACACGGTTAAAAATAAAATAGTATCGACTGGAAATTTCATTACTGTCTCGAGATATAGTTTATCTGGACGCTGTGCGATGCTCCCTAATCTTTTGACAGTAATGGAACATTACTACTGACCCTGTAAGTGGCGATATTTACTCTATTTCAGATATTGAACCGGTTGATCAAATAGGGACGGACGAAGTTTCAAATCAATTTGAGCAAAAACCTTTATCCAACCAAGAAAAACAAGACATATTCTTGAGATATAATCCAGATTTTCAGCGTTGGCCCAGGTAACAAAATGATAAGACATGTTAACACCTTCTGATTAATTTTCATTATTCAGTTAACAGAGTGATGTAAAAACGTACAAGCGTGACCAAAAAATACTCGAGAGGTCGTGGTTTTGAAATTGGAAAATTATGTATTTGCTTATACAGGGTGACAATTTAAAAACTTGAAATGGCCATATATTAGAAACGAAAAACTGAAGGAAAAAACGCAAAAACAGTTTCTATAAAACGAAAGGGGAACAAAAACAAGCGTATTAGCCCACCCCTATCTGCAACCCCTTGGACAGGGTGAGATAAACCCTTAAAATCTTAAATAGAAAGGGGGTCGAGTGATACATCATTTTGAAGCTCTTGAAAAATGCTTTCCAATAGTACCATAGAAAGGTACATTTCAGGAAATTCTTCTCTATGTTTATTAAGGAAAACAATAAATGAAAAGACAATTTGTAAATTTTTTATTATTAGTTAATTAAATGTTCAAGATGATTGCTACCAATATCCTGGCATATTAAGAGATATCTCTTAAGAATTCTAAACAGTTTAAGCCTCGGTATTTCATTTTGGTTTATTTGCGAAAAAAAAAATTTGTTTATAAATTTTCGCATTTTATTATCACAGAATTTACCTTAAAGGTAACTTCTACTAGTATTATTATTTTAAGAACAGTTAACTTTCGGTTCAGTTTAAACGAGAAGCAGCACTTCTTATCTTTAACAATGGTGTACAGCACAGCTGAACGGGTAGAAATTATTTTCATTTATGGTTCCCAGGATCAATGTTTTTAAGAACAGCTCAACGTTTTAACGAAATGCATCCAGGTCAAAATGTAAGCCCGGAGTATGTTCGCCAACTAGTAGCCAAATTTAAAGAAACTGGTTCTGTCGCGAATATAAAGAGAAATCAACCGAGACTAGCCGACGAAGCAGCGCAAATTGAAATTCTGGGGCAGTTTGCAATGAATTCAACTTTATCAACTCGTCAAGCAGCTGTAGCAACTGGATTATCTCGTGAATCAATAAGAAAGGTACTTAAAATTCATAAGTTTTATCCCTATAAACTGCACATACTGCAAGAACCTGGTGACGACGACCCTGACAGAAGAATACAGTTTTGTGAAATAATGACAGATAGAATTACGGCAGAACCTCGACTAGTTAAAAATATTTGCTTCAGTGATGAGTGTACCTTTTATTTAAATGGGCATATTAATAAGCAAAACTGTCGTTACTGGAATGACGAGAACCCCCACGTATTTAGAGAAGGGCATACCCAGTACCCCCAGAAAATTAATGTTTGGGCTGGTATATTGGGAGACGGCCCAATATTTATACAAGGAAATTTAAATGGCGACAGGTATGCTGAAATGCTACAGAGGTCTATCGAACCACTAATAGTGCACGAATTAGAAAATCAGAGGGACATACTCGGAAATGTATCTTTAGAAGAATGCTTACTACATTTCCAACAGGATGGAGCACCTCCGCATTATGTAGTTCCCGTTAGGCAGTGGTTGGATGATAATTATCCCAACCAGTGGATTGGAAGAAGAGGTCCTGTTGAATGGCCACCTAGATCCCCGGACCTAACACCTCTTGACTTCTTTTTGTGGGGTCACCTAAAATCTGTGGTTTTTAAAACGCAACCTGAGTCACTAGAGCAACTTCAGCATAGAATAGTTCAGGAATGCCGTGCTATATCCAGAGAAACCTTTGCAAATGTACGTGAAGAATTTGAAAGTAGGCTTTATTATTGTCTTCAAAACAACGGAAATCATTTTGAACATTTAATTAACTAATAATAAAAAATTTCAAAATTGTCTTTTCATTTATTGTTTTCCTTAATAAACAGAGAAGAATTTCCTGAAATGTACCTTTCTATGGTACCATTGGAAAGCATTTTTCAAGAGCTTCAAAATGATGTATCACTCGACCCCCTTTCTATTTAAGATTTTAAGGGTTTATCTCACCCTGTCCAAGGGGTTGCAAATAGGGGTGGGCTAATACGCTTGTTTTTGTTCCCCCCTCGTTTTATAGAAACTGTTTTTTGCGTTTTTTTCTTCAGTTTTTCGTTTCTAATATATGGCCATTTCAAGTTTTTAAATTGTCACCCTGTATGTTGTCCAACAGGACTCATTCTTTATTGGTGAAATTAATTCTATATCCAAACATTTAAAATTATCTATATATCTTTTATAGTGCCCTTCATATATTAATAATATATATTCAGGTGCAAAACAACGGCCATTACAAAAGTTCCATTAAGTATTAAATTTAATAACTTTTTTATTTTTAGTCCGACATTAGTATTATTTTTTTTAGAGAACTGTATGTACAACTATCAGTTACGTAACGTGGCATTTACAAGTTTTAAGTAACATTGGTTAGTCGCAAAGGTATTGTAAACTACAGATCCCATAATCCATTCATAAAACTCTTGGAAAGTGACGCTGTGATTGTGTGAAATGTTATTGAAAATCAGCAGTGGGTGGAAGAGAGAACTACATGTGTGTTGGCTGAATGGCAAGTCTGGTTATATCAGATGGTTAAATATTAAAACATGACCATTCAGATGAGAAGATAAATCCTTATTTAAATGATCCACTCTTTTACAAACTACATATGAATGCACCATGATTATTTATAATAAAGACGATTATTCGCCGATAATCACAAAAAATCAAAAATCAACCAAAATCTATAACACTCCGTTAGATCAAAGGACGAACATAGCAATGTTTACGAGATTAGTATTCATTCATCTTTTGCTTATCTTTTGGGTCCGAATCGTAGCGCGTTTGTAAAATAGAAATAGTAGATGTTGCCAGAGTGCAGTTGGATTAGTTCAAGATTCGTTTAATATTTTTAAGTATAATAATATTTTTTTAAAGAAAATGCCTTTTCACAGTTTATAGTAAAATTATTAGGAAATAAATTTATTTTAAGACCAATTGCGGATTAATCTTAAACCAGTTGTATTTGCCAAATTAACAAATTTTTAATTGGGATTTGAAAGATACCTTTTTGGTAAATATGTCAATCTGGCTATGCTGCAATAATGACCGAAAGAGCTGGGAAAGACTATTTGCAGTCGTTACGTAGGCTAGAAATGTAAATTTGTAATATATTTGGTTAATACCATCGCCCAAGCCATAGAAAATACTGAATTCATATTGGATGACAAATTATGGAAAAATTCTAATTATTGACAACCATCATCTTTTTACATGTGTTTTAAAATAAATGGAATTATTGATAAGTTTGAAACAAAAAACAAAACTTAAAGAATAGATGACTCTAATCGAAAGCTGGTATTTTGAAATAATTTTGATATTGATTATTCCGCAAGGTGCTATGAAATTAGATTTAAAAAACGACACGACAGTTTTATTATCCTTGTCAATATGTCAAATAACCAATGATACTTAAAATTTGTAAAATACATGTTAAAATATATAGTTGTGCTTACAGTTATCTACAAACCAGTAAAACGGATCTAAAAATAAAAAGTTATTAAGCCTAAAACTTAATCGAAATTTTGTAATCACCTTTTTTGCATATGAGTGTATAGTCCTATCCTACTATGCAACTATATTTATATAATTTTAGGTTTGTGCAAAGCGACAACACCTACAAAGAGCTTATGAAGAAAAGGGCATTGGACCATCAACAAAGATACTTTCGGAATGCTAACAATTTGAACCGGTTTCCAGAAACGAATGGTTATTTTCTGAATCCAGAGAGGCCAGTTAAAAGGGAGGATCAAGCTACAACAGCTACTGCATCCAACGGTGCAAGTGAATCTGCCAGTGAAGCTTCATCTTCGGCTAGTCCAGAAGGTGAGGAACAATATTTCGGTTTTGTTGTAGTTCCAATTTATATTTTGATCCACATAAATACTTATGTAACAATGCTCACTCTAGTATTAGCACACTATGGAAATGGCCGGAATGGGTCAAAGCCACATATATATAATCAGTATATTGCCAATACGAACGTTCCAAAATACAAAAAGTGTACCCGCTATGGGAGATGGCGCGGGCCTATTGGGTTTGCGCAGTAGGGTGGAAATTTTATCGATCGCGTCATAGCTGGCCCGACATTATTTGTTTGTTGTTATTCGTCGCCATCTTTTGTTCTGGATGCTTTTTCAAATTACAGAATAAAAAGTGATTCATCCACATTGTTGTCGGTATATTAGTGCTTATAAACGTTCATTACCTAACGACAATTTTTGTTAAGGAGTTTTTAATTTGTGGTGATTCGATTCGCTGTTTGGTTGGTTAGTGACTTGTTTTGTTTAAGATGAAAGGACACAAGTGCATGGTGCTTTTTTGCAAAAGTCGCGGATCTATACCAGGTATAAAGTATTTCAGGTATGTATGTACATATATACGAAAATATTTTGCTTATCACATTATCCGATCTTCGGAACCGAATTTTACTAAAAAGCTTGTAAAGAAAAGAAGAGTTAATGTTGGTAGTTTTAATTTGGTGCATTACTAGCTGATAATAATTCCCAAAATTGTCAATATAGTCATTCATCCTTAATTTTTGGTTTAGAAAAAAGTGAGGTTAAGAAATATACGACGTCGGACGAAAGTTAAAATAAAGCTCATCGTGTCGATTGTTACAAATATTCGGACGGAATTTGGCACCAAAAGTTTACACCAATCAGGGCACCGTCGGAACATCATATCGTCAGAAATCGTATGAATGGAGAGCGTGAGCGCGTCTTAAATCGAACTAATCGAAATTTTGATTGCCATATTTTTCCTAACTAACCCGTGACATTTACATTAAAAAAGTTGAAATCCGGTCCTGTCGAATGTTTACTTTCACAAGGAAATTTCCGAACCGCGCAAATTCACAACGCCCATTTCGATGCCCATAGCGGAGACATAATTGCGGATAGTATTAGCAATATACTGTTTATATATGGGTGTCCCATAACTAATGGTACACAGGAAAACTGCAGATTCCTTGGGGAAAAATACTGCGATTTGGCCGTACTTAGTTTAGTTCAATAGCTGGTAATAACCGAGACACAGGGTGTAAAAGTAAAAATTTAATTTTCAATTTTCCTAAATAACTTATTTCTGAATCAATATTTTTGCACAAAATTTTGTGACTAGGGTTTTTTTGAGGAAGGGAATTTGAATTTGTTAATAATTTTGATGTAGATTGTAGGGGGCGCTCTCTGCGGTACACTGGATACATAAAAAGAAGTGTAACTTTCTTAGGCCTTAGTATAATTATGTTTTTATTAAAAATATCAGTTTTTCCGTCATTTTTATGCAATAAAGGTATACTTTGTAAATGTCGCTCCGACTAACCGTTTTCGAGATATTTTCAATTACAATTTCTAATGCGCCCGTTTAATTTTTGATTTGTAAATGTGAAATTTGTCAGAGTAGGCTTTGATAAAAACAAATACAATGAAAGCGCTTTGAAACCTCATTTCTGTCAAAGTTTATTTTAATTTGTCAGCATTGTGGGTATTTTTAAGGAGTTTCCACTATTACGTTTTGGACGGAAGGATCCTGTTTCTCCCAGTCTGTCGTATAAGCTTCTAAAAATTTTAAAATCTGGCTGCCTTCTATTTGGATACATTTCCAAATACCGCCGATGTGCCCCGCGTCTGTTAAAATTTTCTTGTGCGTATAAACATACCATGTCTCGCATTTCTCCGTTAGAAAACAGTTATGGCGCGGCATTTTTATTTTAATTTTTGATACCAGTATCTTCAAAAACTCCTTAAAAACACCCACAATGCTGACAAATGAAAATAAACTTTGACAGAAATGAGGTTTCAAAGTGCTTTCATTGTATTTGTTTTTACCAAAGCCTACAGTTACAAATTTCACATTTACAATTCAAAATTTAAACGGGCGCATTGAATTTGTAATTGAAAATATCTCGAAAACGGTTAGTCTGAGCGACATTTACAAAGTATATCTTTATTGCTTAAAAATAACGGAAAAACTGATATTTTTAATAAAAATATAATTATACTAAGGCACAAAAAAGTTACATTTCTTTTTATGTGTTCAGAGTACCGCAGAGAGCGCCCCCTATAATCTACATCAAAATTATTAACAAATTCAAATTCCTTTCCCTAAAAAAACCCTAGTCACAAAATGTGCAAAAATATTGATTCAGAAATAAGTTATTTAGGAAAATTGAGAATTAAATTTTTACTTGGACACTCTGTATCTCGGTTATTACCAGCTATTGAACTAAACTAAGTATGGCCAAATCGCAGTATTTTTACCCAACGAATCTGCAGTTTTCCTGTGTACAATTAGTTACGGGACACCCTGTATATGTGGTCAAAACACGCGTGTAAATTTGTAAAATATTAATTAAACAAGTAGTTCTGTTTCCCCAAAACAAAATATTCGTTCAAAAAATGGCATGTGTGGTTTCGAAAGTAATACTTTTAAAGGTTTGATCAGCGCGTTTGCTAATATTGTCTATTTTCAGCCACGCAATCCACAACAGCGGAATCATTTGCCGAGGAGAAAGACCAAGCAACTGAGACCACACCAAATATGGAGACTGAATCGGTTCGTCTTCAAGAGAACGTCAATGGAGCGACTTTGCCTCAAGCAGCAAAAAATATATTGCAAACGGCAAATGCTGATATATTCGAAAATACAACTGCTCCGTCGGTAAGATCTCATAATAGTAGAGATGTAAATAAAGAAGTAGAAAAATATGATTTTCCGAAAAGCGTTCGGAAATATTGACTTTTTGATAACATTTTTGAAAGAAAAAGGTCAATATTTCCCTATACTTAGTCGTTGATAGGCAACGGAAAATAACTGTTAGGAAATATTAATTTCCTTACTGTAATGAAATTATATTTCCTTACAGTTGTTCTACATAAATGATTGAAAACACGTTGTTCATAAGGATTTAATTTATATTTTAAAAACCTCACTGCATTGCAGAATACATTTTGAAATTAGTTTGTTATTTGACAGTTAATACAATTATTGAAAATTGGAGGAACATTTTTAGAACTATGAGAAAAATTTTGGACAACATGCGAGGTAGTTTGGGTTATTTTGTTGAATATTTTGTACTGTGAAAATTTTATTTGCCACCTCAACCTTATTGTTAAGAGATTCTTCAATAGATCGTTCAGCAACGTTTGATGACTTCCATCCGCCATGCCTCTTTAAACTAGTTATGTTGGCACCAGAGTCAACCAATATTGTTGCAGACGACCGACGAAAGCAGTGACCAGTATATTCTGTCGGATTTACCAAGTTCAAATAAGTAGCAACTATTTTAGGCATTCTTCTAAATTGATGTATTCCTACCACTTTTCTACAACCCTTTCCACTTTGAGATTTCAAGAAAAATCGGTCATTGTTCATATGTTCTGGTCTTAACGAAACATACTTTCGATAAACATTCAAGTACATCTGATTAACTACAAATGATCTTGATTTGCTAGTCTTCGAATCAGGTATGCTAATTAAAAGCTTAGTTTCTTGGTCTTCTACGTCGTGTAGAGTCATTCGGACTAACTCATCCATTCTACAGGCCCCAGAAATACCAGATATTAAAGCCACCTAAAAAATAAATAAATTTGTAATCTAAATTACAAATCAAAACATTTTAAATTACCTTAATCATTAAATTTTCTTTATCTGGAGCTTCCTGGATAAATTTGTCGCGTTCTTCCTTCGTTAAAATCTTAAATTTCTTTGCCCTATTACATTGAGCTTGCCGTTTCAATAAAGAACGCAGTTTTGAATATGTAGTTATATCTAAATTGTGTTTAATTGCAAAGGTTGACTTCAACATTGAATAATTGGCCCGTAATGTTGAACATTTAATCTTTAAACAAAGGTCTAGGAAGTATGCCATTACAATATTTTCCGAAAAAGAACTCGTGTTTTTACTCTTGCGATAGTCCATAAAACGTGTATATGCATATTCGTACTTTTCTCTAGATTTCTTTGGCAATAGTTCTCATGAAGTAGTATTCACTGCCTCAACCAGCTCTGGAGGAGTCCCAGAAATGGAAAATTCATCATCACTTATCATTTTATACTGTTTTGCTTCCGGAAACACCAACAATTAAATTTATCTGCATCAAGTTTAACAATTCAACATTAATACGTTTCCATAGTAACGCAACCAATTTTATTACGAATTTCAAAGCACCATTTATTTCTGAATAAAATTATGCGCGATTTTTTCAAAATTAATCAATATCTGTCGATTTTTAAACGATTTTTGGAAAAATAGTATGATTGCCGAGTAGGAAAAGCCACATCCCTGGACTCTGTCCTTCGTCCAGCAATGTTGGGCATTTCCTACTCGGTGAACAATATACTATTCTGACATTTAAAATATTCTTGTTATTACGAAAAATATTTGCATTTAATTTGTCTCCCCATTTTCGAGTTACTTACCTTTCACATTGGAATTGATTTCCATTATATGGTGCTATGGCATTACAGTACTTATTATTATATCCGTTTAAGTTGGAGAACAATGGGAATAACTCAACTGGCGCTGATGGCGAACAAATAGTTGGCACACGCCAGACTCAATTTCGATTTACCACTACTGCCGAGGATTTGACCGAAAGTAAGTATAACAAAGAATTTTGCCTCCACTAGTACATTGATGTCTTTTAATTCATTGTTGGGAAAAAATGCTGGTGTCTCACGAGGGCAAAATGTACCGATCCGAAATATTATGAGAGATTTCTCCGCATTGGCTTCGACAAGAGTAATTATAGAAGAGGAGTTTATCGTCACTCCTTGCCGGGGAGGGCACACCTCTAGTGTCATTGGATATAATATATATAGTCTTTGCAGCGAACCCTCAAGCTTTTTTGACAGTTGACATCAGCAATATGTCATCGATCAGCTGGTTGGGGACTTAATCAAATACCCCAGTTTTATGCGAACCGTATTGAGCGTGTTGTGTTTTTATATTTTTCCAGTTTGATTAGTGCTAATAAGTTTTAAAAGTGTATTTTCGTCGTTTTACTATAGTTTATTTTGTTTTGAAATCTTTGATTAACCTCATATTGAGTTGTTTGTGTATCTGGTAAACCACCGTAAGTACTAATCACGTAACGAAAAATTTATAGGTTAATATTTTATTTATCTGTTTTTAGGCGAAAATAATAATTATGGAGCATAATTATTGTCTGCCTTCTACCTCAGCTGATGCCACCGTTAGAGAAACTAAGGTGAATTTTAATATTAATAAAAATAATAAGGTATAGTAAGATATCGATGTATAATAGTTACTGCTCATTTTAATTTGACAACAACCTGTCGTTTTCTTAGCAGGTTGGTCTAGAGAGATAGGATTGCATGCTGCCATCTGCTGCAGTTGAGCGTTTAATTATAATGGGTAATAACGACCATTCTCATATTGTTCATTCCTTCATAAAATGCCATCTTGGGGAGAAAGAAAAGTGGCAATGAGAAAGTGAAATTTATTTTTGGACATCTCTTCGAACAAAGTCAGGAAAAACTAAATTTTATTTTTTTTTGCATATGTGACTTATGTAACCTACATATTTGAAGTATACGTAACCTACGTATATAGAAGAAGGGTGCATATGGAATTTGCTTGTTATGATACTATACACTTATAAGTTACTATTGAATATTAAAGTTAAAACAGAGGTAACAAGAATGAACAACTTTAAAGCAAACTGTATATTTAGTTTTTTAATACAATAATAACCTTAGAAAAGGTCCATATAGCTAATTTCAGAAATGTTCTTTTGTGCATCCGTTACAAAAACATGGAAATTTTTCCAAGTGATTTGTATTTATTTAACAAGGAAAAGAAATGATCAAGGATGACTTTTTCGAAAAATTGAAAATACAATTTTTTACAGGTATAGTTAACTCCATGTGTAGACACACTGTATAAAGTTTACAGTAGGTAAAGATGGAGATACATGTAGATACGTACTTCCTATCTTTTTGTGAAGATAGAGGTACCTACTAGACATGTAATTATAGATAATGACTTTATTTTATATATTTGAATAAATAATAACAAAAAAATACAAGGTGTTTGTGTGTTTTATTCCCTATAATAAATAATAAAAAATGTATTTAAAAATATAAATAGACTCGTTTCATTTTTAAAATAAACGTACTTATTCTTTTAGTACGGTCCTGGAAGGTCCTGGAATTTCATACAAACCTAGGCAAACTAAATAACCAGAAATAAGCAGGCAAGTCATTAATGTCACGTGACACTTGACATATGTGGCGAGAGGGTTCGCTGCAACGACTATTACTGTTGTGGTTCTAGCGGAATCTTAGCTAAACGACAAACAGCAAACACCACACAAATATGACCCTTTAAGCTGTTTAATATTAAAAAAACACATGTGACAGCTGTCATATTTGTATCGACGTAAACTACAATTACATAGACACTGGTGACGTAATATCAATATCCTCAGATATACAGTGAGGACGTAAAGTAAGGAATAAATTCATTATCTCGCAAACTACAGATTTTTAACAAAATCGCTCGTTGGCGTTGAACACCTCATCTATAACTACTGACCAGTAAACATTCCTTACAGTTATTAATACTAACCTATGTACTAGGTGTTATGGAAATGACTTGTTATATTTTTAAACCCACAAATCCTGGGAGAAAAATAATCATAAATGGCGCTTTAATTTAAATTATTAAGCGAGATAAGCCACTGGCGACGTACACAATCAATAATTTATTGAAGTAGGTCAAGTCTCAAAAGACGTCAGATGTTGTCATATTTAACACTTGTTTATTCTGTCATACCCGAGGCATACCTTTTGAACAATTTTTTTCAAAGAGTTGTGAACGTGAACAAACATGTTGTCAGTTTTTGACCCGCGTAGTCAACTATTTTTCAAACTTTAGAATTTTAAGGATATGCTCTCCCACCTTCGATCTTATTTAAAAACAATTCGTTTAAAAATTTACCACCACAGATAGTCTACTGACCTAGATACACTTGTTATCTGAAAACAGATGTGTATGGCGTTACACTTGTATAAATAATAGTATATTAAGATACAAGTTTCATAAGACATTATCTTAGAGCACACGACCCGCGAAGCGTAGTACAAGTGCTCTAATTGTCTTATGAACCATGTATTTTATAATACTTTTTCTATTTGCGTCTTTAAAGTCTGAAAAACTTTTTAAATATAGTTGATTTTTTCCATTTGAATTAATATTTTCTTTTTGGGTTGGCAATGCTTTTACAATTTAATAAAATGTTACAAGTATCAAATATGCCATGATAGAAAGAATTGAACACAACAAAGCTTCTTCCCATCCGTCATAATTAAAAATAAAGTTAATAAAAATGAGTCAGGAAGAAAGTTGTGCTCCGTCAGAAATACTAGAAATTGAAGAATATAATCTAGAAAAACTTTTAAAAAGAATATGCAAAACTTTGAGTTATGGTGAGAACAGAACAAAGTTCAAAATATTGAACAAAATAATAAATAATATTATTGAACAGAATATTGTGCCGACACAGAATCAGACAGGAATAACAATTAATGCCCAGGAAATGCCTACAGTAACTATAAATATGTATATATAAAGTAATATGTATAATACTATATTGAATTAAAAATAAAAATATTACTTTATTGAATAAAACTTCAGAAATAGAGCATAAACTGGAAGATATTTTTATTATTTTTAGGTTCTGTTGTTTTATAGTTGTGACTAGATATTAGTTGACTGACACCGTCAGCATGCTATATATTTCCGAGTATAGGTATTTCAGATAAATATCTAGTAAAAATGATCTGTTTGCAAGGATAAAGGTTAGTATTTTAAAGTTTTCTACAAAAAAATTTTGTCGAATCCATAATGCCTAGAATACTAATTTCAACGAAATCGAAGTAAGCCTAAAATTCGAACCCTACTTGCTGCCAACATAAGAAAAATAAAATTTCAGTTTCATAAAGTGGCAGGTTATTCAATCAAATAGAAAAATAATCATGAACCATTCAATAGTGTGTTGGCCCCCCCTCCTGATTTCAAAAGAGTCGCACATCGCGGTGATTGAGATGCCTTTATTTATTTCTTCTCTGACGCGACAAAAAAAAGTTGTCGCATATATACCCATGTATGAGTAGGTAGGTATACATAAATTGTAATGTTCTGGAAAATGCGGTATAACTTTAACACTGTTAAAGATAAAAAGGTGAATAAAGAACGAAAATGTAGAAAACAGACTAACCTTTACTCTCGTCAATATATAAGTACTTAGATATACATTCACTGAAAACCCCCGTACCGCGATTTAAATTTTAGTAAAAAAATACCACTTTTTATTTTATCCTGTATATTGAGTAAAATGAACGGAAAAATTAAACTTTGCTACGCCAATATGTAGCAAAATTATAGTGAGTCGTTTCGTATGTCTATGTTAAAAAACATATTTTCGCGGAACGGCGCGTAGGTGACCACTGCTCTTCTAAGACACCCAAAAGTTCACCCATTTAAATATAATAAGCTATTTCCATAACACCCTGTATAATAATGCGATAATAAGTCGTTATTTATTAATAATCCAAACGCAGATACCGTATGCATGACTCATCATAAGGAAGTAACTCCATGTCCAGATGAGAATGCCAGCCACAGCCCCATTACAGTAACTAGCGTTCTGCCCTTAATACCCGAATCTGTAACATTGGTAAGCGTTATTTGTTTAATAACTCTTATGGTAGGTAAAATAAGCATTTAAACACTTCTTCACTTGCAGTCAAAGGTCAACATGACCAAAGCTGAATATCTGGACCTAAATGATATCGTTGGTGGAGGGTTGCCCAGGCACATTGTATCTCATTCATTGTCAAGTGCTAAAGGAAGCATTAGGCAAGGCCTTAACACAGGAAAATTTAATGTAAGGATATAATATTGTTATTATTTTTTGTAAATCGAACCTTTGAATTTCGAACTATAAGTAATACGGATGATGGGTATACATACAGTGAGTCCCAGAAGAAATGTCTAAATTCATTCAAAATTCAGCGGTAAGTTTTTTCAAGAAACGCTCGTACCCGTCGATTTTGAATTTAAAATTTTTTTTTTGTGGTAATTTCATGTATACAGGGTAGCTCAAAAATAAGTTACGACCATCAACTTCATTTTTTCAAATGAAAACATATATTTTTTATTTCATTTTTGAATTTTGCATTGAATTCTAAGCATGTTTTATGTACCATGTCCTATACATAAACTCAACAGTTATTGAAAAAATTAGGATTGAACATATTTATAAGTAAGACCTGTTTATTAAAAAAAAAACACAACAAAATCAAATTAAATGTTGAAAATGTGCGCCATTTACGGCTTGACAATATCCAAGACGATCAATAAAACTCTCTTTGCACGTTTCCAACCATTTCCGGAGTTATGACACGCACTTCTCTTCGGATCCTTTCTTTCAACTCCTGCATATTGTTTGGCCTGTTAACAAATACTTGTGATTTGAGGTTACCCCACAAAAAAAAGTCCAGCGGAGTTAGGTCTGGCGACCTAGCAGGCCATTCGATAGGTCCTCTCCTTCCAATCCACCGATTGGGAAAGGTTTCATCCAAAAATGTGCGCACAGTGGCCGCATAGTGCGGAGGAGCACCATCTTGTTGGAATATCAGTTCTTCGTCAGGGGAGTCTGGATCCAATGGATTCGGAAATAAAGCCACTAATGCTGGAATTAATTCTAGTTGGAGAAATTCGAGATATACTTGTCCAGTTAAATAAAGACTGTTCAAAGAAAAATGGACCAATTACTCTTTCGCGTACGATTCCACACCAAACATTTATTTTCTTAGGGTACTGGCTGTGAACCTCTATCATCCATTGCGGATTTTCTGTTGCCCAATATCGACAATTTTGTCTGTTTACATTACCATTCAAATAGAACGTAGCTTCATCCGAAAAAATAATATTTTTTACTAAATTCTTATCTAGATTGCACATATTTTGCATGCGTCCGCAAAACTCACTTCGCCTATCGAAATCATCTTCAAATATCTCATGCACTGGAATAACTTTGTATAGGTGATATTTGTGCTTTTGAACTACTCGGTGAACAACAGATTTCGGCATGTGTAAATCGGCCCCAATGTGCGACAGGGGACTACATGGATTTTCTTCCAAGGAAAGCAAAACGTCAAGTTGTTCATTTTCATCTCGAGTAGGACGACCAGATTTAGGCAAATCTCTAACATGACCGAATTCTCTAAACTTGGCCTCTATTCTACTCACCATCTTTTGACATATGGGAGGACGATCAGGATGGATTTCATTAAATAATTAGGCTGTTTCTATTTTAGTAAGTGTTTTATCACCAAACCCAACCATGCATAGAATTTCAATTTCTTCCCGTTCCGTTAACTTCACCATTATTGTGAAAACCGCAACTTTGAAACTACGCTTGACAATAATTATACTTATTTGAAATAAAATTGTCATACAGTTTCTATGGAAATAAACGGTGACAGTGAGACAGTACACTCTTACTTATTATGGAGCCCAAAATGCCATATTGCCAGAAGATTTGATAGATCGTTGGATTCCCTATAGACATTTCTTCTGGGACTCACTGTATATGACCAACTCACAAACAAATAGGTTAGTAACAAACCCGAACAAACCCGTGTAAACGAAACGTCCGTCTCTCAAACAGATTTTTACGATGGTCCGTTTTTCTTTAACCTTCGATATTCAAAAAAACCAACTACCCAATATCAACAAACAACTTCCATTGTATCTATTATATCTGTAGAACCCCATTTTCAAGACTAGGAACTAACACCGCATCCTCCTTTGTTTTAAGATCCTTGAGTAAAATCCTATTTTCCTTTTACGTTCCTACAATTTAGGTGAAAGGTTTGCACGAAACCGACAACACCGTTCTAATGATTCTTTCATATTCCAGATGAATATAAACGTATCGAATTACAACAGTAATGCAGAAACAAAAATTATTTTGAAAGAAATGACCAACCTAATGTTAAAACTGAAATATCACACCACCTGTCAAGCGTTGTCGGAAAATTTGAAGACCTACGTAAAACTAATAACCAAAAATGAAATGGAGAATCCTATGTCAAGAATAAAGGAAATGGACGAAATAGGTAACATTTGACGAGAATCTCTTATAAAGAAAAAATGGTGGATTTAGCATTATTCAGTATTTTATTTAAGCAAGGTTTGATCTCTGAGACCTAAAAAGCGATACAGTCAAAAAATTTTAATTAAATCTAATTGCAATGAAACGTTAATGTTACGAAGACTCTTCTTCTTCTTTCTTCTTCGCTCATTTGCAAAAATCTGTTATATTCTATTTAATCATTTTATATCAAAATACACATAGATTCAAAAGTTTTGCATCACTCTAATTTTGGCATGTTAAGATATTTTCAGGAATGAATTTTTTTTTCTAAATATTTATTTATGTTTATCATATACGATACCATTTTTTGTAACAAAGAAAAATATTATCCAGACATTTTTGTTTAAGATAACATTTTGAGTGTTGTATTTTGTTGACGCTGGCCAATTAAATTTTTCGGTTCAGTGTGTAAAAATGAATCGCCGAGTATTATCTGAAATTGATCGTGCAAGAATAGTAACTTCAGTCGAAGAAGGTCATTCCCAAGATTTGTTGCTGAAAGAATAGGGGTTTTTTTTCAAAGGGATGCCTCTCGCATATGGATTCGCTATCTAGAAACCAACTCTGTGTGAGCCAGATCACGAAGTGGTAGAAGGCGTGTTACTATCGAACAGCAGAATCGCTATATTACGTTAACAATTTGGAGAAATCGTACTATGCCAGTCCCACAACTTCAGAGAGATGTTACGCATGCAATTGGAGTTCGCGTATCCGTCTCTACACTAAGAAGACGAATTCTTGAATCCGGTTTAAGATGTCGGCGACCAGAGTTCCCCAACTACAATATGACCTACCAAGAATTTTGGAATTCTGTCCTATTTTCCGACGAGACCAGGATTTGTCTGGTAAGCGATGGTCGCCGGATTCGTGTTTGGAGAGAAGAATGGATTGCATTGAGGCCTGAGGAGAAAATACACTATATTAGAAGCTATATTTTTTTAAATTTCACAAATTATAAAATATAAATAAATTTTACCTTTGTTAAGTTTTAAAGGTTAAAATGTTGCGGTAAAATAAAAGTTTTAAAAACTTATTGATTTTTATTTTAAACTTATCAATGAACTAATATTTAGTCTATTTTTATCATGATGTGATTACTTATTCGAGAATCAGAGTGATGCAAAACTTTTGAATCTATGTGTATTATTAATAAGGACTATAATGTAACTAGTAGTGCCTGTTCTCACCAAAGCAACTGGCAACCGCAACGCAACATCAACGCGACACAGCACTAATGTTTAAATAGGCGTGTTCCCACTGACATAAGGCAACGCAACTAGTTGCTTATGAGTTGCCCGGCTTACCGCGTCGCCGTCGTCAGTTGCTTCCAATCGAAGTGTCATGGCGGACGAGACAGCAAAATATTTAACTTTTGTCGCTCATTCGGTAAAACGTATGGAATTTAACCGTATTATTATTTAATTCCTGTGCCACTATATACGAACTATGTCTCAAATTTATGGTATAAAAAGGGTTTACACAAAATTGTCGCTCAGTTTTTTTTAAGCTATTTAACGAGCAAGTATGTTGTGGCTATACCTTTACCTGACGAAGACGATATTTTGTTCATGTCAAAAGATACTTCAAACCAGTTGGTTCCAGTGGGAACGCAAGAGTAACTCAACTGAAGTTTCGGTCGCGTTGCAGTTGAGTTGCGGTTGCTTTGATTCCAATGGGAACGCATGAGCAACTCAACTAAGTTGCGATCGCGTTGCACTTGCGTTGCGGTTGCCAGTTGCTTTGGTGAGAACAGGCACTTAGACTTCTGATATTTTTAGTAGAATGCCATATATTAATCTCTTATTCTCTCTTGCACTCCAATCACAATATGTCTGAAATAAAATAATACCATGGAAACACAAACTCAAAAGTGTCAATGTCAAACGCGTAGTGCTTGTGTATTTGTATTGAGATAGATGAAAATGAAGAAACTTTTACTTGTACACCTCCAGAAATTGTACAACTAGCTGCAGCATCGAAATCCATTTATAATCAAACGTACGCAACCTTCAACGCATACTGATTTTCTGGAAAATATTTTATATATAGTATACATAATAGTTCAAGCCCAATTCAGTTTATTAATTGTACTATAACTAATTTAAATGTTATTGGTAAATAAAGTTGTTCATTAAAAATCTCAAATTAATAAATTAGTACTAGATAAAGTAGAGTATACTACTCGCCATAATGATATCTATTCTTTCCTCAAGATGTTCCTCTTTCGCCGCTAACCGACAGTAAATATTTATTGGGAATAGTATCTATCATTATTGACTATTATATTCGATCTTAAAATAAAAATCCAACTCTATATAAGTTGTTGATAATTTCTATATTAAAGATGGAAATATTTAGAAAGTGGTGCAAATATAATTATTTTTATATAGATTTTGACGAACAACAAAGTAGTTACGTGTTCCATGGCAGCGAAGGTGACAGCATCCAAAGCAAAGCACAAGGCCTAAAAGACTTATTAGATAAATATAACACTTTACCTGACAACTGCAAAGAAAGGGCCGAGCCAGTGAAAGAATACATTGAATCGCACTTGGCCATGATTGATAATGTGAATGACAATGAACATAATAAGGGAAAACCTAAAAAGCCCGCGGAGGCGGCAAAGCAAGGCGGAAATAATTCGACTGTTCACGTGAAGCAAAAAAAAGGTAACCTGAAAAAAATAACTCATTATTTTAATCAGTCACTATAACTATTTTCCTATTATTTTTAACAGCCCTGTCTTATATTCGCTTAAAGTTTTGGAATATTCCTTATAGAATGTTAAAATACTAAGAAAATTAGTCATATTTTTAATCTACCTAAGGTGTAAACGAAACATCAAAATATATTTTTCCTTAATGGTTCATAAATGGTGAATAAAAAAATATTATATATAGCTGCGGATAACAAACCGTCACATCAATGTATCTCCGGTAACATTTTCATGCGTGACCGGCGATACAAAAATGCACAAATTCGTGGATAACAGCTAATACAAGCTATTTCTTAAACTTTTTTAGACTGAAATGAGTATCTGTACTCAAGAGAATGACTTCGTGTAGTATATTTCCCTTAATTAAGACTACTAGGTCTGAGTTAGCCCTGTGACCGGCGATACAACATAAAAACATATGCCTGGTTAAAAGTAGGCAATGTTCTAGTTTATACCTAAATAAACATAATAAGGAACTTACCTAAACAGAAGCACGCTTTACACAAATTCAAACACATACCGTCATATTTGTAAAACTATTAGGCCGACCTGTAGTTGCGTTATTTATAAGCAATTTCTGCCGTGACCGGCGATACATGCAGCTGCTGGGACGGAACTTCTGGTTAATAATTGCGTTAGAGATACTAAACTGTTCATCCTTGAACATTATTTTTTCAATACAAATTGTAGTAGGAGTGTAAATTATTTATATAGGGTGTTCATTTGAAAACTTCCCACCACGGATTTATCGAAAACCACTGATTAAAAGAAAAAACGCCGAGACACGTCAAAAGATTTGCCAAAGGGAACAACTTTTGAACCAAAAACTACTTCACCCCCTTTTACCCTCTGGCCCCCGGGGTCATCCCCTTAAAAATTTTAAATGACAAGGGGTAGCAAGTAATAGCTTGTTTGAAAGGTCTTTCAAAGTGCTTTATTTTGACCGCCTTCTTTTTATCAACACAGATAACATGGGCGAATTGTTTATTCTTATACCTGTTTAGTTTTTTATACCTGTTTAGTTTTTTATAGTTGCTAAGGAAAAGAAACAATTTAATTTGCTGTCAGTTACCTTTGTGACAATCTTAGGATGGTTTACATACTAGCGGAAAGAGTGGAAATGATTCTAATTTATGGTGCCCAAAATCAATGTGCTCGGCAAACTGCCGTTACATTTAACGCCAGACATCCGGAAAAGATAACTTCGCATAGGTATGTTTTGGACCTTGTTACTAAATTTACTCAAACTGGATCTGTTGCAAATAAAAAACGTAATCATCGTAGAGTTTTGGATGAAGCCGCTCAAGTTGAAGTTTTGGGTCATTTTGCCATAAATTCTAATACTTCATTACGCAAAATTGTTGATGCGACTTATATTTCATTAGGCTCTGTACACACAGTTACTAAATTACATAAATTTCATCCATTCAAAATGAAAATATTGCAAGAGTTAACCGAAGATGATTTCGATAGGCGAGTTGAGTTTTGTGAACAACTGACTGCAGCGATTAATGATAATACCATTCATGTAAAGATTATCTGCTTCAGTGATGAATGCACATTTTATCTAAATGGATTTGTTAATAAGCATAACTGCAGGTATTGGAGCAATGAAAATCCTCATGCTTTTGTAGAAGGGCATACTCAGTACCCCCAAAAAATTAATGTATGGGCAGGCATTTTAGGAAACAAAGTGATTGGGCCATTGTTTATTAATGGGAATTTAAATGGAGGCATTTATTTAGATATGTTGGAAACTATCATCAATCCGCTTATCACTGAAACCATTTAAAACCAAATCGAAGACGATGGAAACCCTATACTTGATGAGACTGAAATATATTTCCAGCAAGACGGCGCTCCTCCTCACTTTGTTCTTCCGGTTCGGCAATGGCTAGACGACGAGTTTCCAGATAAATGGATAGGGCGAAGAGGGCCTCTAGAATGGCCTGCTAGATCTCCTGACTTGACGCCATTAGACTTTTTTCTATGGGGCCATTTGAAAACTATTGTGTTCACTCCCAAACCTGACAGTTTGGATGAACTTCGTCAACGCATCGCCGAAAGCTGCCATGATCTCCCACAACATGTCTTTGAAAATGTCCGTCAGGAATTTGAAAATCGCCTAAATCATTGTTCGGCCAATAACGGGCAACATTTTGAACACTTATTGAAATAAAAAGTGATATTTTCGTGTGCTTTTTTTCTATCTGAACAAATTAAGATAAATAAAGATTTTTCTAATTTTCTCGAAAACGAATTAACCGATTTAAAAAAATCAAACGTCAGAATAAAGCACTTTGAAAGACCTTTAACAAGCTATTACTTGCTACCCCTTGTCATTTGATATTTTTAAGGGGATGACCCCGGGGGCCAGAGGGTAAAAGGGGGTGAAGTAGTTTTTGGTTAAAAAGTTGTCCCCTTTGGCAAATCTTTTTCTTTTAATCAATGGTTTTCGATAAATCCGTGGTGGGAAGCTTTCAAATGGACACCCTGTATGCTAAGGACTGAAAGTTGCCTGTAAAAAAGTTTTGACCCATATAGGTTTACCATGTCGGCCTCTTCAAGAAGTTATAATGCAGTTTATCTATAAAATGTATAGGAGAACCAATATCCAGCCACCTCAAAAATTACGAGAGATTTGCCATGTTGAACTTAAAGATGCATCCCTCGCATTTGGCTTAAACTATTTCTTTTTTAATTTTCTTTGTAGAAATAAGCTTGTCCAATTCCGATAACTCGGAAGAAAAAGACCTAAATGGGCAGATGATGGAGGAAGGATTAAATAACCAACATCCGGACGCGAACGAAGCAATCGAAGACAAGGACAAGAAGGGTAAACGGGAGGTAGTTGATGCCAAATTTCCGCTAATCTATCGCAGAGAGTTAAGTACGTCAACGTCTCCGCAATATGGAAAATTAGCGGAAGCGGTGAGGTAAAGTAGAAGTGGCTCTAGCACTGCTGACAGCACATTAAGGCAACTTATTTTATTGTAAAAAATTGCCTCAATATTTTGTATTGCGTCCTCTAGTCTTACACGCCAATAAAGGCAGAGTACAGAGTAGTTTATTGATGGGGAAGAGGTACGATCTTGACGATAGCAGAGGATCTAGGTTGTGCATCGCCAAAAGGTACCTCCTCAAAATAAACTCCTGGACAAAATTAACGCAACATCATAAATTTCCCATATTTTCTATGCTATTTATTTTCTGAATCTATGATCCGATTTGAATGATTTTTTTTGCATTGTAGGTTTGTTCCTTGACAATGTCATAGTTTCCGCTATTTATGATTGAAATGTCATTTTCGATTTATACTGGGTGTAATAAAAGTGCTATGTTTTTTTCCAAAAATTCGTATCACCCTGTGGAGTATACTAGCAACCGAAACATATAGCAGTTGACATTAAACGGTAGGTTCATCCTTCCCCAACATTTTCTTTTTTGGTTTATTTCATTATCTCTATTATTAAAGGAGATACGCCGTTTTATAGCTGAACATGTTTTTATAGACTTTATTATTCAGCACATTAATTGTTAAATGTTTTCAAGTAGGCTATGGACCTTTTCTGACATTGCAAGCGATGTGTCAATATCGAATACATTATTTGTTATCAGTATAACTCTATAATTTCTGCTCGCTTTGATAAATGAAAACAAAATTAACGAATTAATTTATTATTTAATAAAGTAATTATAATATTAAGATTACGACGTTTATTAAACAATTTTTTTTTTGGAAACGAGTGAAACATGAAAAGAACAAAAAAAAAACAAAAAACAATAAAATTAATGGAATTATAACGTTAATAGCGTGTATGCCGACCTCTACTTCAAATCACTGCATTCATACGCCTCGGCATACTGGAAATTAAATTTTTAATTGTATCTTGGGGAATATACTCCCATTCTGCAATTACTGCATCCACCAATTGATTGTGGTTAATCGGTACGGGATTGCGACTTCGAACCATTCTTTTAAGAGCGTCCCATAAATGCTCTATGGGATTTAAATCGGGTCTATGAGGTGGCCATTCAATAAATAGAAGAGCTACAGAGTTGATGTAGTCTATAACTTGTCTAGCCACGTGGGGACGAGCATTATCCTGCATAAATAAACTATTCGGTCCCAAAAAAGGACCAAATGGCATTACATGTTCAATTACAATGTTTTCTAGATAAAAATCGGCGTTCCTTGATCTTACATGTATAGGGACTAACTCTGTGTGTCCGTTGAAACATATTCCTCCCCAAAATATTACAGAGCCTCCACCAAACGGGATTTTATGAGAGATATTGCAACTTGCAAATATCTCTCCTGCCCTTCGCCAAACACGTTCACGTCCATCAGGAGAATTGAGATTAACTCTAGTTTCATCAGAAAATAAAACCATCTTCCAATCATTAACAGTCCAATATTGATAATTTCTGGCAAAACGCAATCTGGTAACTCTGTGCTCTCTGGTGAGTAATTGTTTCTTTGCCGGTCTTCTGTTGCTTAAACCAGCCTCATTTAGACGTCTTCTGACTGTTCGAGACGATATTGTATGATGGCGAGCAGTTCTAAGCTCACTTTTTAGTCTAGTACTAGTGATCTTCCTCTTTCTTAGAGCAGTTTGCCTACTTGAAAACATTTAACAATGAATGTGTTGAATAATAAAGTCTATAAAAACATGTTACGCTATAAAACTGTGTATCTCCTTTAATTACAGAGATAATGAAGTAAACCAAAAAAGAAAATGTTGGGGAAAGATGAATCTACCGTTTAATGTGAACTGCTATATGTTTCGGTCGCTAGTGTACTCCACAGGGTGGTACGAATTTTCGGAAAAAAAGATAGCATTTTTATTACACCCAGTATAAATCGAAAATGACATTGTGACATTGTCAAGGAACAAACCTACCATGCAAAAAAAAATCATTCAAGTCGTATCATAAATTCAGAAAATAAATAGCATCAAAAATATGGCAAATTTATGATGTTGCGTTAATTTGTTGAGTTTATTACTTACATTCTGTTTAAAAAAACAAGCGTTGATCGATCGTAACTCCAAGATTTTTTAATTTGTTAGTCTGTTTTATAGACATTATCATTCATACCATCACGGAACCTTCTCTTTGTTATCAAAGAAACTACTGAATTCATATTACATTAGAAAATATGGAAAAATTTAAATCATTGATAAAATCAACATCATTTTGCATTTGTATGAGAATAAATGCATGTATTGCCATGAACCAAAGAACAAAATGTATAGAATAGATGACTCTAAATGAAAAGTGGTATTTTGAAATAAATTTGCTCCATTATTATTTCACAGGGTGTTTTTAAATTAGATTAAAAAAATATTTTAATTATCTTCGTATAATATATCGAATAAACAATGTTACTGTAAAAGATACGTTAAAGCTGATAGTTGTGCCTACAATTCTCTAAAAAAATTACTAACGTCGGACTAAAAGTTATAAGGCCTAGAACATTACCAAAGTTTTGCAAAGGCCGTTTTATTTGCCATTAAGTGTACAGGATGTCCTATTTTCGACACTTTTATAGGGTCTCCGTGATTGTTAGTGCTATCAAAAAAGTAATGTAGGTGTCATGTGCTCTTTTTGGGCCAAACTTAAAATGGTAAAATCAAAGTTTGAAAATGTTCGCTCGCTTAAGAGATACAGGGGAAAATCAGAAAACTCCCTTCAAAATTACCCTATATTTTCTTAGTTAAAAGCGATACAGAAAAATGATTTATACGGAAGTTTCTTTATATTGATTGCTGAATAATCTGCCGTCTTCAGAATAAGTATACAGGGTCAGGTAAAAAAGTTATCGCACCTAACTCATTTTTTTAAATGGATCACCCTGTATATTTTAATCTAAAAAGATACTATCTTAAATTCTCTTTTCAAGTATGTATATAACACACCATGGATGATATTGGTTTCCTAGACGATTTATTTAAACTTTATTACTTTAAACCACAGTAGACCATGAAACAGAAGCTAATATCCTAGAAACAACTATGTTGCCTATTAACATTTAACGTCAATTTCATTTTTACATATTCATTTGCGAAAATGACCTATTAACATTTTGAAAAATTTGATATGATATCAGTTTATATTGAATGTGAATAAAACGAAGAAATGGCGCAAAATGTATATTTTGTTCGCTATCCGGAAAGACGTTAACCATTTAAGGACATATTCCGAACATTTGCGATGATTCCCGTTATTTTTTACCTTAATCTGAATTTCGTTTCAAAGTAATAAAGTTTAAATAAATCGCCTAGAAAACCAATATCATCCATGGTGTGTTATATATTTGAAAGGAGAATTAGTATCTTTTTACATTAAAATATATAGGGTGTTCCATTTAAAAAAATAAAGTTAGGTCCGATAACTTTTTTACCTGACCCCGTATACTTATTCTGAAAACGTCAGATTATTCAACAATCAATATAAAGCAACTTCCGTATAAAACATTTTTCTGTATCTCTTTTAACTAAGAAAATATAGGGTAATTTTAAAATTGTCAATTTTTTTATTTTCCCCCGTATCTCTTAAGCGAGAGTAATTTTTCAAATTTTGATTTTACCATTTTTAGTTTGATCCAAAAAAAAAACATGACACCTAATACTTTTTTGATACCACTAACAATTACGCAGATACCCTATAAAAGTGTCGAAAATGGGACACCCTGTATAATATAATATGTAAAAGATGATTTTTTGTTAAATTAGTGTAATTTCTTCATTATTTTAGAAAAGTTAGATATAGAAGGGACAGTGTCCAGAGAATAGGCCAAATATATGGCAGAGCTAAACGGGAAGATGAAGAAAAAGTGGAAGATGAAGCAAAATCCAGAAAAGACGAAGGTTTTGAATCTCCCTTAGTAATTAATTTTTAAGTATACATTTATACACATTATTTACTTTTATGATTTATGTTAGCCTAATATATCTACATGAAATAATTTATGAATAAAATAATCTTTAACGATATAAAGTAATTTAATTTCATAATCTAAATCAAGCTGACCGCTGTGACATGACCATGGATATCGCAGCATACAATTATCCTAAGCCGCGTTGGCACCAAACAATTTCAAATTATCTCAAAACTAATCATTTTGTCGAAATTTTATAACAAACAATATACAGGGTCCCAGAATATGTGGGCAATCTCCCGGGTTCAGATAGAACACTTAAAAATAACAGGAGAAGTTCCTATAATTTTTTCTTCCTACGGCGTCCCCGACGGAGAGACGTCCCTGGAAATCCTTGATTTTTAAATAATTTTTTAAGTACTACGTGTAATTTAATATTTTTTTAGTATAATGGTTACTAGATGAGTCTTCTTAAAATTCGCCCTTTTAATAGCTATTTAGTTTGCCAGGGACGGACTAGACGTAACACAAAAATGCTTTTTTCTTTACACCCTGTATGATGAAGGAACGACAATAATATTTTTGGCTACTCTAAACCTTAAGCTGAAAAAAGGGTTGAATGTCGATAAAATGAACTGTTTTCGAAAAAAAAATATTTTTGTTCAATGTGGTTTTTTGCATTGGTTGTTGTTTTATGTTCATAAAATTCCCTTATTGTTGCTATGGTTTTTTTTTCACATGTACCGATTTAAATAAGACTATTTATGCCAGTGTCAGTTTATGGTAGTGTCTTGAAAATTGCAGTTTTTCTCCTTTGTCTTATGTGTTACTAACTTAGTAATGGAATTTACGTATACTGAATATGCCGACAGGCATTTAATGATAATGTAATAAGTATTATGATTAATTTTCCTTATCGCGAAATAAGGGCTAATGTTGAGGCATTGTGGAGGGTTCAAGAGTCTTCACTTCTTAAAGCTAGAGAATGCATAAGATTAGAAGGAGCTCATGTTGAACCAACATACAAAATTATTTAATAAAACTCATATTGAACAGAAATATTTGTTTTTCGAAAACAGTTCATTTTATCGACATTGATCAAGAGTACCTTTTTTCAGCTTAAGGTTTATTATAGTCTCCAAAAATATTATTATCGTTCCTTCATCATACAGGGTGTAAAATAAATGCATTTTTGTATTACGTCTAGTCCGTCCCTGGCAAACTAAATAAGCCAAATGTGTTTAAAAGTACTTAATAATTATTAATATTATTTAAAAAACAACGATTTCCAGGGATGTCCGTTATGGGCCCGTAGGAAGAAATATTTATAGGTACTTCTCCTGTTATTTTTAAGTGTTCTATCTGAACCCGGGAGATTGCCCACATATTCTGGAACACCCTGTATAATGTAATAAACGGTTATCCCCAAAAAGGTACCCTGGAAGTAATCGACGCTAGTACTAATAAAATAGAGAGAGTAGGTACTGCACGCCCCTAATTGTCCTTGTTTGTTTGTTTATATTATACCAATATCGAAATTAATATCTGACTAATACCAATTAATTATCGAATATTCAGTATCAGTTTTTTTAATAATCGAGCAATGTCGGTTATTTCAATAATCGAGTACTTAAGCGGTTCTATAAGGTATTTAGAAGATATTGTATTTTTTTTGTTACCTAGAGTGACATGGCGATACTTTTTGGTCAGTGCCTATCCCAGCTATATAATTTAAAAAATAAATTAAATTCAATTTTATCTATGATATGTAAAATTGACATTTTGCGAAATTTACATGTTAGATTCTTCTGTCCTAAATACTAGAATCTGTTTTCTATCAGTTAAAAGAAAAATTATTAAAATTGGTTCATTGTGTTGTGTAGTTCTGAATATTTGGAATAGTCTATTAAGTTTATTTTTAAAAATTAATTTTAATCTTTGACGCCCTAAGCATCGAATATGAGGGTCTAAAATGAAATGAAAAATGGCATTAGTAAAGTCATATTATTTTTGCTTCAAGAAGATTATAGTTAACGGATTGGCCTTCTTTCTCGGGACATCCTGTATAATGATTATATTATAGCAACCAGTGGCGGTTCTTCCACAGGAGCACATGCGCACGTGCACCCCCCAAACAAAACGAATAAAAAATATTAATTTATATTCATGGAATATTATTTATCGTATAAAGTCCAACCCTCCCTAATATTGTATCGTACCGTCAAACTAAAAAAGTCCAACCTTCCCTAATATTTTATCATCCCGTCAAACTAAACTGTATAGATCCGGCAACCGTGCGTCGGTCGAGGTAAACGACGATTATGACGAGACTTGCTGCGTGCGGTTAAGTAGTACATTTTTTTTTTTTGGACAGCCGATGAGAATCTGCACACAGACACCTTACAGACACGGCTGCAAGGTGGTGTCGGGTTGGCAACATTGTGGGGAAAGACCATAAATATCATCCTTTCTGAAGGAAAGGATCCGCCTCTGAAGGAGGACGAGCCGACCGACTAAACTCACCGTGTGAGGTATAGAACCTTTAACTCCTTTTCACTCGACGTGTTATTTTTGTCTATCATAAGTATGATTTTTGGGATAAGCCTTTAGGCGTTTTCTCTGTAGTAACAGGTGGCGGGTGGCAGCGGGGGATAGCGGGGTTATGGCATTTTAACATGGAAAAGGTGCACAGTTTTTTTGTGTCTGTTCGTGCATCTAGTTAGAAATTCGAGCGTGTATGTTTTAATATTTTAATATTATATATTTATTAAGTTAAAATGAATAGTTGACGGTGAACTATTTAAGAAATAACTTTAGCTCTTTGAGTTTGGAGCAAAAAATTGAAGTGAAGAATGCGGGAACACCTAAACCTGAAATTAATTTAACGCAGACCACAAAGGGTAAATCTAGGGACTTTATTAGAAAGTTTAAAAATTAAATATATTAAAAAAAAATTATAGAGGGTATTCCAAACTTAATGAGGCTGTTATTGATCAATTTTTTACAATTAAAAACCGAAGAATGGAATTTACGTTTAAGCACTATTGTGTGTTTCGATAAATGATACTCGAATATAATTTTAAACCATTTTATTTAAGGAATTTAACAAAAAACACTGAAAATATGAATAATGCCACCTTGTCAGTCTCTTGGCTCGATTCGTTCTCGTCATAAAACAGTTAACTATTGTTCTCGTCTTGGTTGCGCCTAATGACGTAGCCGTAGATGGCGTAGTGGTATTAGATATCATTCGGTTTTCTTGATTACTTTTTTTCTTTCTACATTTAAAACGCCTAGAGAGTAATTGTTTAGTCGTTACACAAAAATAAAATTTTAAAAATAATTTCACCATACTTGTGAACCCCCTGTATCATAGGTCACGAGCCACCACTGATAGCAACTGTAGCAAATAAAATCCCATTCAAACTGGTCAATTTCTAAGATTTATTTGTGAACAGGCCAGTATGCTACTAATTTCGTAGTCGACATTAAAAAATGATCCGAAACATCGATCTACCTATATCGATATATTACGGAGATGTCGTTTAGCCCACATTCTCGACTTAATTGAATGTCAGATTTTTGATTGGATTTTTTTCCGTTTCCCCTCAGACTTTCCTGGTCGTGACGCAATTATGTGGACTTAAAAGATTTTTTCCTAAAACGAACACACGACCCGACGTACTCTCTGCTGGGACTTAAAATAATAAATCAAACATCCATTAAAGTTCGGTTTTGTAACGTTTTATTTACGGTCAAAGTTACAAAGTGTTTTTTCTACTTAGAAAGTGCAAGCACGTACAACATTACAGGTAATGGTTTTAAAAGGTATTATATCGAGAAAAATCGTACTCAGTGGCGGCAACGCCCTCACCAGTGGTGCATTTAAGGGGGCTGCTCTCTTTCTTTTTTTTTTATGAGCAAACACAAGCACCATAGGAAAAATCCTTTAGGGCACCCTGGGAGCGGTGCGTGTGCGCAAAAAGCGATTCAAGGTGGATTTAAATCGTTAGATGTTATATTCGTTGGGAAAAACGACCTCGGGATGGTCGTTCCATAAGGATGAAGTCATCCAGATGAAAGAATTCTTAAATAATGAAGTTCATAACCACATATGGATGGGGGCAGTGGTTTGTTGTCTATTACTGCTATTCGCCGCTCTGGGCGGAATTAAGAGGGCAAGGTCAGTCTAGCACTTTCCATGAAAATATCTGTAAAAGAGAGTCAAGTCCCCAACCTGTCTTCGATGTCCTAGGCTGTCGTGGTTTTTCGTCAGTTCGTGGTCTCCAATCAGACGAATGGCCCTCCTTTCTATAGAATCCAGTAGCTGTTTGGGTGCAGAGCTCCAGACATGAGAGCAGTACTCTAGGGATGGTCGAATCTGGGCTTTGTATAGTGTCAAGGGTTGTTGAGGTGTGTACAACTTTTTAGTTCGGAAGAGTACACAAGTTTCTGAGAAGCTATCTTGGCGATTGCCACAACGTGGTTATGCCAAGACATAGTTCATCCCAGACTGACGCCTAGCAAATTAATAGATGAAGCCAGTGGGATTGCGTGTCCGTCCATGACAATATCCGGTTCTGTAATGTTAATCTTTTTAGATAAAACTGCTGCCTGGGTTTTTTAGCGTTAAATTCGACTTGGTTACTGTCACCCCCAAGCCAAAATTTCTTCCAGGTCTTTGTTGAGGCGTGATACTTCATGCTGTCTGCGATGATGTGCGTCGGCAGCCCAATGTTTGTGCATTCAAAGAGAAAGATGAGATAAGTATGCTATCGTTAGCAAAACTAAATATCGGATTTTTGGTTTTTACTAGAAGGTCGTTAATGTAGAGTAAGAAGAGAGTGGGAGACAATATGGACCCTTGAGGAACACCGGCATTGATGGTGAAGGTGTCTGAGAGAAATCCGTCAATCGCCACTTGCAGAGAGCGGTCCTTAAGAAAGCTAGACAACCATGCACAGAATCGACTGGGCATACCATAGGATCGCAGTTTACTTAGAAGTCTCTCATGCCAAACACGATCAAAGGTTTTAGAAATATCCAGAGCAGCAGCCCGAGACTCCCCGTGATGTTCGATTGCGTTGTTCCAAAGATGGGTGACATAGGCTACGCTAGAAGATCTCCAGTTGATCTGGACTTCCGAAAACCATATTGATGATCGCTGATAATGTTGAAGCCTTCCAGGTACTTTAGAAGATGTAGGTTAATACCTTTCTCCATTACTTTTGATATAACTGAAAGCAATGCGACTGGTCGATAGTTGCTAGGCAAGGTTCTCTTACCTTTCTTTGGTATAGGCTGGACTTTCGCCCTCTTCCAGCACTCTATAATAACCGCTGAAACGGTATCTAAAAAAAATCACAACTTGAAAATTGTCTCCGGTAGACGCCAAGCCCCGTGAAATATCCAACAATCCATTACTACTAAATTCAACGCGGACCGAAACAAAGCCAGTGCTGCTAGCAACAACGTTAAAGCAACTGTACCTTGGCGTAAACGCTTATGATTTCGGAAGTATCGTAACAAACCCAAAATAAATATATTGCTCCTAGGAGCCGCGTCAAAGCAACTGAACATCAAAGTAAATGCTTATGCCCTTGGAAGAATCGTAACAAACCCGAAATAAAGACAGTGCTGCAAGAAAACGCGTCAAAGCAACTGTAGGTCGAAGTAAACGCTTATGCTCTTAGAAATATCGTAACAAACCCGAAATGAATACACTGTTGCTAGAAACCGCCTTAGAGCAACTGTACGTCGACGAGAACAGTCATAGCCTTGGACGTATCGTAACAAACCCGAAATAGAGACAGTGCTGCTAAAAACCGCTTCAAAGCAACTGTACGTCGACGTATACGCTTCTGTCCTTGGAAGTATCGTAGCATACCCGAAATAGAGACAGCGCTGCTAGAAACCGCGTCAAAGCAGGACCAGTTCTTGCAATTAAGAAGATTTCGACCACGATAAATTATAGCACGATACCACAACCTCCTGGACTTTAAGGAGGTTGTGACGATACTATTAAATCTACTTCAATATTTCGAAACCAAATCATCAAATAATATAGTAAATAACAACCAGGCTCAAATCGGCTTACACTAAGAAACACCACCAAGATACCGGCGGCGGCGCTCCATTAGCATGAAAAAGAGGTAAAGAACACGAACTGGATAATCTCCTTTAGAAACTTTCCAAACGGAAGCGGGCGTAACCGGAGATTTAGTCACTCCGGCTCATTTTCTGAAAATAATTCCTTTTAAATAATAAAACAGGATACGGCACCTGTGTCCTTCCACTTTGTTTGGGCGGCCGTAATGTAACCGTTTTATTGTTAAAACTTTTTACGTGGGCAAATGAGGATAAATTATGGGAGATTTGGGAAGTTTTAGATTACAATTTTATTTTATAATAGCGGTTACTGACGTCTATCTTAGATTTGATAACCTTTTAAGTGTAAATGCAGTGAAACCTCTCCTAACGGACACCTTAATTATATATCTCTATTAAGCGGACAATTTCTCATAGTCCGGGACTAGGTATATGAAATTCGATGAAAATCAACCTCTCTTGGGCGGAGTCTCCTTTGGGCGGACGAGGACAGGCCGTTTTCATACAAAGAGTGCGAGAACCCTCCTTTAAACAGACAAAAAAATTTAGTATTTGGGAGACGAATAAATACGGTGCAAAAACTCTCTGAAGATAGACCGGCAAGCAATCGCGTATGCGTGGCAGAGCGAAAGGACTTCGCCGAATGAAAGTATGTGTGATTCCTCGAAAGCAGTCCGCCGTTTATTTGTGAGTTGTAAGGCTAAAATCGTAAACAATAGCAGAAAAATGTCGCGTTTTCAGTCTGAAAGAGAATATTGATGTTGTTGAAGTTTGTAATTTGATAACAATGATTTGGGCGAGTTCATTAACATTGATAGCAATGTGCTATTAGAAGATGATAGTGACCCCATTCCTACCGATGATGTAGTCCAAACTGAAACCACATTACTACTAAATACTGCAGGAACAGGTCTTCTGTGATCCACCCTTTGTCGGAACAAGTATAGAGAGCTCCTGCTGGACCCTCTTTTTGAAGTTGCGGAATCATTCTTTTTCGCGCGTAAATAAACATTGGTGGCACATAAATTCCGGTTGCGCTGAAAGCGCACACCACTGTAATGTTTCGGCCTCTTTCCCAGCTTGTGGCAAACCCAACTTGTTTTAGCCCCTTCTTGGCTAAAATTTTTCCTGGCGTCTGAACTGTTGAGATTCCTGTATCATCAGTGTTGAAAACTCTATGAGCCTTGAAATTATACTTTGCCTGCACTTGTTGTAAATTATTGAAAAATATGGCGATCTCCAAGTCCCTTTTTCAGTTTGCTTGCGATAGGTCCTTGGCATCTGAAAAACGTATTAACTATCTTAACGTATCCTTTGAAATAGTGTCTCTTTTATTTTCCCACGAGAAATTGATGTTTTCAATCCTGATGGGGTAATGGTGGCCGGCTCCCTTTACCCCACAGTGGCTGGCCACGATAACCCCAAAAAACACATATTATAATAACAATAATGAAAAAATACTAAAATTAAACAAATTGCTACTTACGATTGGTTTCTCCGAAGTCTATTAATAATAAAAGAATACACAACAAACAGTTCCAGAAAAATCAAAACAATAATCTAAAAAAAACAAAAAGTAGGTTACTTGTGAGCGTATGGAGCAGAGTAGGCTTAGCATCACTTCCAAGGCCTTCTTACGTGTTTCGATCCCCCCCATAAGCAGTCTCACCGGGCTGTTACATACTGCGACACCAAAACTGAAATGTCATGTTGGCCGCTTTAATTTAAGGAATCGCCAGCCTGTTCTTGGTTAACTAGTTTAGCTACCCATAAGGAGATGGCGCAACTATGTCCTGTTGTGAACTAAAAATTAAACCGTGATATTTGGGATGGTGGCTCCTATTACCCCGGAGGCCACCATTCCCCCGATTACCCCTACCTAGTTCCGGACTATGACTTATTAGAGGCGTCCATTATGAGAGGTTTTACTGTAGTAGATTTAAATCGGGCAAACCCTGAATTGAAAAACTTACCAATTACAAAAAGTATTCATTCTATTTCATAGTTACACTATCATTTTATTACGTGTAATTTAGAATATCGTAACAGGAAAGTAAAACATCAATAAGTTAGAATTTTCCGAAAGAGTAATGTTTAAATGTGTAGCGTGAAAACCGATCAAATATTTTACAATTTCCTTTTAAAAGCCGTTCCCATAAAAATATCAAAAGACGGGAAGCGACCGGCCCACAAATTTCGATCGCAGGTGCACCGGAATGCGGTCTAATTACAAAACTAATTACGCCGCTACTTAAAAGCCGGTTTATATATTAATAATATTATTTATTTGGCGGTGTCGCAATGAACCGACGCGGAATTTCGGCTATTTATCATTTTAAAAGTGTTATCTGGGAAGCTGCGAGCACTACTAGAGATTTAGGAGCACTCGTTTCGAATTGCTCCGAAATACATGGGCTTTTATGGTTAATATGCCATGCTGAAGCATGTTGGGCAATAAAAATGTAAACTAAGGCAAATAAACTACTCGCAGTACAATGCGTATAGTTGATATTTTATGCTCTGATCGAATTCCAATATAAATGAAAATTCCCACTTAAAATTCAATTCTTTTTGCCAGCAATATAAGCGCGGTCGCTTGCTGTACAGTGGTCCAATGAGGTCCAATGACAATGTCCTAGTGGCGATTGACGGATTTCTCTCAGACATCTTCACCATCAATGCCGGTGTTCCTCAAGGGTCCATATTGTCTCCCACCCATTAGCGATCTTCTAGTGAAAAATAAATATCCGAAATTTATTTGCTCACGATAGAATTGTCTCATCTTTCTCTTTGAATGCACAAACATCAGCATTAAGTATCACGCCTCAACAAAGACCTGGAAGAAATTTTTGCTTGGGGTGACAGTAACCAAGTCGAATTTAACGTTAAGAAAACCCAGGCAGCAGTTTTCTCTAAAAAGATTAACTTTACAGAACCGGAAATAGTCATGGCACGACAAGCAGCTCCACTGGCTTCATCTATTACTTTGTTGGGCGTCAATATGGGACTTGGGCGTCGTTTATAAGGGGCAAGAGGGGGCAGTTGCCCCCCCCCCCCCCCCCTGGAATTTTATAACTTAATAACACATCAAAAAACTTTTAGTTCGTTCGCGGAAAAGGTAGGTAGTTCGTATGTTTTCTCTATTTTCTCTTAAATTTGATAGTTGCTATTGCATCGGCGTTCGTCCCACATTATGTGGTTCGTTCTAAGCATAGCGGGCTTTTTAGCATGCCTGGTTGACGCCCAGTGTCAAAATTGTACATCAATAATCTTTCATTTCGTTAGCGGAAAAGACAGTATGTTTTGTCTATTTTTCTTCAAATTTGGTACGCATTTTTAAAGTCTAAAGTAAATTTGACATAGGTGCATAGTCGGATATTGTTTGTTCAAAAATATTTCTCTTAATCGAAGCTAAGCCAAACGAAGAAAAATTCTAATATAGCGGATCCGGACCTGCTATACAGTGTGTCTACTTAAGTTGGAACCATAAGGAAAACTTTTTTATTATTGGGTTTATGAAAAAAAGTTATTCTTCATAAAAAGTTCTGTATGGTCTAAAACTCGAAATGCAATCTTCAGTTATCACAATTTCCCAGTCATATACGAGATATATCAGAAATTACGAATATTGCTCAAGAGTAAAGTACCTTTATTTTTTAAAAAACAATACAGAAGAATGTTATGAAGAAAAGTTATTTTGAATTAAAAGTTATATTAAAATATGCAATTACAGTTATTTAGCATGAAAATTTAGGTTTTGTGATTAATTACTAATCATTCCGTATTAATTATTCTGGCTTGATGCAATTTAACGTAATCTAGGACGCACTCACAAGAAATATTTGACACGGAATGTCATAGTGCGTTGGTATTTATAATATGCATTGAAAATGGCAGCTTTACTAAGTTGTGAAGAAAAAATAGAAATTATTTTAATAATTAATACGGAATGATTTTTTCAGGCTAAATAACTGTAATTGCACATTTGAATATAACTTTCAATTCAAAATAACTTTTCTTCATAACATTCTTCTGTATTGTCAAAAATAAAGGTACTTTACTCTTGAGCAAAATTCGTAATTTCTGATATACCTTGTATATGACTGGGAAATTTTGATAACTGAAGGTTGCACTTCGAGTTTTAGACCATGCAGAACTTTTTATGAAGAATAACTTTTTTTCATAAAACCAATAATAAAAAAGTTTTCCATATGATTCCAACTTAAGTAGACACACTGTATAAACAAATTTATAAAGAAATTTTTGGCACCGTTATTATTTAAATCTAGATTTTCGGACATCAGTGGATTAAGTTTTTTCGATTTATTGACCAAAAATAATTTTTAATCCTATTCACATTTGTCTCCGCAAGAACTATTCGACGTTGAAGCAATTTACGATGAAATTATTGCATATTTTGCATTACAACCGCAGAATACCATTAAAATACAAATAAGCATACTAATCAATATTACTTAAAATAAATAGGTATGGAGTTATTTTTTGGTTTGTTTTCCGCTGTCTCTTTTTGTATATAGCTCGTAAAATCGGGTTTGTTCATTTTAAAAATACTGAAAAATCTTCAGAAAAAGGAAAACTCTTCTTGAAAAAAAATACTTTTGTTCGTCTGCAGTAACTTAAGTAAAAATGTCGCGCTCTTTAAATTGAGTTTAATGAGAACACCTTACTGACCTTACCAATCGGTTTTTCTAGTATTTACTATAAATTATGGACTAAATTTAGATGTGTATTTTGGGTTTGCTCGTGGGGCGTCGTCCATAAATAATTTCGCCTGCGGCGCTTTCCCCCTTTTGCTACCACTGGTGTACTGGTTTTTAAGTGTAAAAATTACTAACTTTATCATTGCGAATTATATATTTAGCAAAACGTATATTTGCTTCAAAGGTAAGCTTACAGAGAGAAACACCCCGAACGTTTCAGTGCTCTCTTAAAGACTAACTTTTCCATGTCGTCATTCGTAACAAAATCTCCTATTTACATTCTACAAAAATAACCCATAAATATTATTTAATATATTGACACATAAAGTGCCATTGATCTGGAGTCTCAGATGGCGTCACCATCAGTGCGGTTCCCTTACATATACAAATACAGATTCGACAGGTCCCTAGAGTTCTTGCAACGTTTTGTCGACGTCAACAAATCGTACTATAAAACGTTGCGTGTAAACCGGGCTTAAAACTCTAAAATAATTTTTCAGTTTAACAAGAACGCTTGCCGAATATATCCTTGTTCGAAAGGAACCCGAACTTGTGTTCGAAAACGAGCAAAACATTACGAAACGTGACCGTAATATCGTCTAATCGGTATAAAATTAGCTTGTCACCCGAATCATAATAAACAACCGTGTTCCGTTCCCCTCGATTTCTAATCAAATCATCCCCGAAACTGATATAAATGTGACGCCGTCGAGCGCGTTCAAAAATAACGGTAATTACGTAATGCATATCATATAACACAGTTAAAGGTAACATCGATAATTGACACCCTCATCAATAATAATGAATTACAGTCGGATCGTTTATTAGCGTTCCGGCTCATCTGCATCGGGCGGGCGGGTGGTCGGTCGCTGACACCGGTGAAATTATGAACGAGTCATTGAAGATGATAATTCATGAGAGAGCTGAAACTACATCAGCTGTCGCGTGGTAAACTATGTTAAGTTATAATTCTGGCAATAATAAACTGTTGCAGAGACACTCTGTATCTTGAAAAGCGATTAGGATGGCTACGTTCTCTTCTCTATCGCCAATATTTAAAAAATTATAAACAGTACTTAAATACCTAATCACGTCTTATAAAATACTGCGATCCTATGGTATGCCCAGTCGATTCTGTGCATGGTTGTCTAGCGTCCTTAAGGAACGCTCTCTGCAAGTGGCGATTGACGGATTTCTCTCAGACACCTTCACCATCAATGCCGGTGTTCCTCAAGGGTCCATATTGTCTCCCACTGTCTTCTTACTTTACATTAACGACCTTCTAGTAAAAACGAAACATCCGATATTTAGTTTTGCTGACGATAGCACACTTATCTCATCTTTCTCTTTGAATGCGCAAACAACGGCTGCCGACGCACATCCTCGCAGGCAGCATGAAGTATCACGCCTCAACCTGGAAGAAATTTTGGCTTGGAGTGACAGTAACCAAGTCGAATTTAACTCTAAAAAAACCCAGGCAGCAGTTTTCTCTAAAAAGGTTAACATTACAGAACCGGATATAGTCATGGGCGGACACGCAATCCCACTGGCTATTAATTTGTTAGAAATTCAATCTGGGAGGACATATGTCTTGGCATAACCACGTTGTGGTAATCGCCAAAATAGCTTCTCAGAAACTTGGTGTACTCTTCCGAGCCAGAAAGTTGTACACACCGCAACAACTTTTGACACTATACAAATCCCAGATTCGATCATCACTAGAGTACTGCTCTCATGTCTGGAGCTCTGCACCCAAACATACTCTTCGGCTACTGGATTCCATCGAAAGGAGGGCTATTCGTCTGATCGGAGACCATAAGCTGACGAAGAACCTCGACAGCCTAGAACATCGAAGACAGGTTGGGGATTTGACTCTCTTTTACAGATATTTGCATGGAAAATGCTCGGCTGAACTTGCCCTCTTAATTCCGCCCAGAGCGACGAATATCACCGGACACGGACTTCATCCTTATGGAACGACCTTCCCGAAGTCGTTTTTCCCAACGAATATAACCTCCAACGATTCAAAACCAACGCGAATCGCTTTTTGCGCACACCCTAAAGGATTTTTCCTATAGTGCTTGTGTTTGATCATAAAAAAAAAAAAAATTTTAATTCCCAACCCGAACAAACCTGACTGATAAAAAGTAATCCGTATTATAAAAGTTTTGCAGCGGAACACAGATGGCGTTGACGTACGTGCTTTGTTAGTCGCCGACAATGTGTTTCCTGCACGATATGCCGCGTTCATTTCCCCTGTTGTCTTACGCGCCTCCGCGGTTGTTTTGTGGAACTACGCCGATGACTATCTGTTTTAGTTTTCATTGTGTTTCGGTTTATATATAATACGTTTTGGAAGGTTGAAACGGTCGCGATGTCGGTGGTTTGTTAAAAAGGGGCCGCTCACTTGAAATTAAAAGCATGTGTATCATACTTTATTAAGTTGTGACTTACCTACCGCTTGAATTAGCCCTCAAGTTTGTATACAGGGTGTTATGGAAATGACTTATTATATTTAAATGGGTGACTCCTAGGGTGTCCTAGAGAAAGTCTATATACTTTTTTTTTTTAATCGAATATCTAAATACTAGGGTAAAAACCCTTTTTACTCACATACTATCGCGCCGTTCCATCTGGATTCAGTTAGCAACAATGTGGGTCACTAGAGTATACTAACAATGTTGTCAGATCACACCGCATGTTTCGCCCTTGCTTGGATACCTGCCGCGCATGACTATCATTGCTTTAGTATGTTTTGAGACTCGGGAGGTGGAATGACGCTGTCGAGGGTTCCACGTGCTTGATATATACGAATTTTAAACGTTTTGTTAGTTGTTACGACAACGTGGTTATATCAAGACATATTTCCTTCCAGATTGAAGCCCAGCAAATTAATAGATGAAGCCAGTGGGATTGCGTGTCCGTCCATGACTATATCCGGTTCTGTAATGTTAACCTTTTTAGAGGAAGCTCCTGCCTGTTTTTTTTTTAGCGTTAAATTCGACGGTTACTGTCACCCTAAGCCAAAATTTCTTCCAGGTCTTTGTTGAGGCGTGATACTTCATGCTGTCTGCGAAGATGTGCGTCGGTAGCCGATGTTTATGCATTCAAAGAGAAAGATGGACATAGGCTAGAAGATCTCCAGTTGATCTGGACCTCCGAAAACCATATTGATGATCGCTGATAATGTTGAAGCCTTCCAGGTACTTTAGAAGATGTTGGTTAATAGCGTTCTCCATTACTTTTGATATAACTGAAAGCAATGCGACTGGCCGATAGTTGTTAGGAACGGTTCTCTTACCTTTCTTTGGTATAGGCTGGACTCGCGCCGTCTTCCAGCACGATGGAAATATTCCTTGTTTGTAGGATAAGTTAAAAAGTCTACAAAATACGGTGTTAGTTCATCGGGTTTGTTCTCTTGAGTACTATAACGGGAATGTCGTCTGGACCAGAAGCTTTCTTGACGTCGAGCCCTTTCAGGATTCGTTTGACGGAACGCTGACGGAACACGATTTCGGTCATTTTGATTGAACTGCAGGAATATTGGGTGGTGTTCTTCCCTGGAAATCTACAGTGGAATGCGAAGAAAATAGTTCAGCAAGTAAGTTTGCCTCCGGCTGTGAATGCTATTGTACCATTGGAATGTGTTAGAGATGGAATAGTTGATTTGGTCAAATTTTGGCTGACGGCCCTAGCGACTGACCAAAAGGACCTTGATCCGTTTGGAATATCAAGAAGTTTATTTTTTATCATCACGTTATGGGCTTCTTTACTTTGATCTATTATTAGCTTACATTGGTTTCGAGCGGTAATGAAGATGGAACGATTCTCAGTGGTAGGGTTTGAAGGAAGGGATAAATGCTTCCATGCTAATTAGAATGACGTCGGAGACCTCCCCAGTACAGATGGATGGATCATCAGGAGAGAAGCATACGCTCATCCAAGGAAAAGTACGAAAATGGTCTTTCAGGTCTTCCCACTTGGCCGATGTGTAATGCCATATCTTGCCAGGTTTAGGAGATTGTTCCGATTTAATTGGTAGTTCGCTTAGAGTTGAAATAATTTTGTGATCGGAAGGTCCTAACGGAGGATGTACGGAGACTGTATATTGATGTCAATAAAATCTCCAAAAGACTAGCAAAATCTCCAGCTCGGTCTGGAATCCTCATTGATTCTTCTACTAGTTGAGTTAGACCAGAACTGATCGCAAAGGATTCTGCCTCGCGGCCTTGCTCATCGTCTATATTTGAATATTTAAGCCAGTTGACACTGTGGACGTAAAGTCGCCAAAGATAGCAATCTCGGCATTTGGATGGTTGGTTTGCAAGAAGTCGATTGTATTGGCTAGTGATGAGAAAAGGGCTCTGTAATGGGTATCGCTTGGAGGACGGTAAAGGCAGCAGATAAGCTTGATGATTTTCTGTGTTGATATTTTAAACCACATTACATCAAAGTCTTTCGGTTCAAGTGTAAGTTCTCGTTGGCAGCAGAGATCATCTCGAATAAAAAGACATACTCCGAAGTTGCGTCGAAATCGGAAATGAAAATCGTATCCAGGGAATAAATAGCTGACGGTGTTTGTTGACGATCTGACCGTCGTCTCGGTCAGTGCGAGCACGTGAGGCTTGGAAGATTGTAAGTGCTGGTGAACTGAATTGATGTTCGTGTTAAGCCCTCTAATATTGCAGAAATCAATTTTGAAGTTGCTAATTCTGGGTTGGTTAGCAACTGCAGGTGCAACACTATTTCTTCGTTGAGTGTTGTTAGAGAAACCCAGTAAATTGTCGGCAATGGTTGTTGTATGTACCCTGGTAACCGGAAACATCGACACAGCGACGAAACGTCAACTCAATGAGCAAAGGTAACTCAAGGAGCAAACTTCACGCCGCCTAAACCGATGCAATGGTATCTCACTGGGCGATGCCGGGTGGGCCAACATCTTCCATTTGTAAACTTAATTCTTATCGGAGCAATACAAGCCTGACGAGCGATTGCAGGACCCTGTATACTGTTTGTTAATGATGGTCTAATATTTCAAAGTGCGATTCCTTAAACTTTGGTACGTCTCCCGCAAAAAAATCTCACATGAGTCGCATGATACTTGCAAATAGAAACGGGCAGGCGACATTCCTATTCATAGATAAGCGTGCTTCTCACATCTGCCGTTTCCATAGAAAACAGAATTTATGTGAGAGTAATGAGAGTCCTCGTTCGTTGGCGACGAGTCGTTGTAATTTAAAATTGCCGCGAGCTTTACATAAAAATAGAATTTTACGAGCGGACAAAATGTATTGTTAAAGTTTTTCAGTGAAACTGAGAAGGCGCTGACGAGCGGGCTTTATGCTCCCGCGACAATGTTCTTCCTGCCCGATAGGCCGCCTTCATTTCCATATTTTTGTTTCTCGTGGCCGCCTGGAAACGGCGGCAATCTATTATAGTTAACGCCGCATTTTAGGTTAGGGCGGACCTAGTCGAAACGAAATCATCTTTATTGACGAGCCGAATAAAAATTCTCCAACATTGATCCAAGAACGACAGGCTGTGTGAACAGTTTTCAGCCATAACGTAAATATGACGTTACACGTCAATCGTAAGCTTTTCTGATGATAAGACAAAGTTCACAGAATGGTACTGGACGACCGTAAGGGTGTGCCACCAGTGGCGGTTCTTCCACAGGAGCACATGCGCACGTGCACCCCCAAAACGAATAAAAAATATTAATTTATATTCATTGAATATTATTTATCGTATAAAGTCCAACCCTCCCTTATATTTTATCGTACCGTCAACCAAACTGTATATTATAGGCTCTCCATCCGGCAACCGTGCCTAGGTCGAAGTTAATGACGATTATGACGAGACTTGCTCGCATGTGGGTTTAAGTAGACGGGGCATAATGCCGTTTCTCTGTAGTAACAGGTGGTGGGAGACAGCGGGGGTTAGCGGAGCTATGGCGATTTAACATAGGAAAGGCGCACAATTTTAGTGTGCGCCGCGCCGTTGTCTGCTCGTGCATCTAGTTAGAAATTCGAGCGTGTATGTTTGCGACTGTGATAGCTCGCTGAAGAATGTTTGGTGAAAGAATTCTTGAACCATTCCTCAAAAACTAACAAATTTTACCACCAAACGGCAACTCTGTATCTCGCTTTCTCTCCACACAACGAACTGTAGAATATAACTCTAATAGCCCCCAGGAAGTGCCGAAAATGGGACACCCTGTACTATCCCAAATTTATATGTCATCACTCGGATGATCATTACCGGAAGTTACTATTGACCGTAAAGCAATCGGTTAGCCGTCAAACGCACTGGCAACATGCAGCGGCTTCGTCTCCCATGTAAATAGATATTAATAGCGGCAGATTAATGAGCGTATAACACATCGCTAATAACCTCTTAATTGAGAATAGGGAGAGATCGAAACATGATTGAAACCAGTATAGTTCGCTGGCCGGTAAATACACTACACATGTGTTCTGTCTCGATAAACCCGAGCAAACATTGTAAAAATTCCGATGGTAGCGAATGAACCTTTATAACCTTACTTTTACTCTTTGCCCAGAAAAAACATGGTTTTTTTCCCATAGACATATCATATAAACTAGTGTTGTTAACGCTCGATTATTGAAATAACCGACATCGCTCGATTATTAAAAAACCGCTCGAGTTATCTATTCAGGCGAAAACCGTCGCTCGTCACTTATTATCTTTCACTCGATACCCGAGCTTCTCTTGAGGCCGACGGAATTGTACCGCTGTAGTGTGATCGAGTTAAAATACTGCTCGTATATTCGAACAGTTTTTCTCTTGATAGGAAATACTCTAGTTATAAATTCAGGCGAAAAACCGAAAAATTTCGCCTGTCACTTGATATACGACCTTCGTTCTACGCGCCGCACGATCCGAAATATGCCGATTGGCGACGTTCGAATTTGAAGCTCAGAAGGCTTTCTTAAAGGCACATAAACGAGAAGGTGCATATAAAAAAAGTATGCCAAATCCCTTAGCTGAGTCATCGCAACATGGGTTTTGTAAAGTTTTGTTTTAACTGGCTAGTCGGCGCGAAAACTTCTCAAAGATAACATAATAATCGAAATTGTTAATGAAAAATAACAAAATGGTTAACAAAATATATAGAAAAATTCGTTGGTTCGTAAACATTTTTAAATCTAAACAGGAGCATTTTATTATTAAACTCAAGAAGACTTCTTAAAAATAACATACATTATAGAAAATGTTAATTTAAAAGAAAACGAGCAAAATAGTTAACAAAACATAGGTATCGACAAATTTTTTGGTAACCAAAAGTAAAGATTCTTAAATTTAAACAGAAACTTATAGGTAACTATAAACATGAATTTAAAAAAATAATCACCTATTTTCTTATTTTGCCAGTAGCGTAACTAAGCCTAAATTTTTGAAGGGCACACAGTGGGCACCTGATAATTTACAGTGGAAGAAATTGACTTTAAATATTTACTTATTTTATGCTCGTAGATTGAGAAAGATATGAACAAGAATAACTCTTGGTAATACTTTTTGTTTCAAAAAGCTGAAGAATAAACCCGAACAATAAATACATATTTGGGTAATTTTTTGCAGTTTTTTTTGTTTGGTACCGATACACGTGGTAAAAATTCATTATTCACAAATAAATAAATTTCTGGACTATTTTTGGTGGCTACTACAATTTATTAGCTGAACCGGTGCCCACCCATAGTTACGTGCCTGCTAAATACCCTACCTGATCACATGAAAACGGCTAGGGTGCCAGTCGAGCAGTCGGTGACGTCATCGCTTGGTGAATTGGAATTTCAAGCGATTCACTCGAGCGATTCACTCGATTATTAATCATCAGTTTTCCCAACACTGATATAAACGGGGAGACAAAACATTACATTCATAAAACACCATTTATTTACAATCATGCGCAGTTCTACAATTTGACATAAGTTAGAAGACTTTAAAAAATGGCAACGCTGTACCTAAGGTACGCAATTAGATAATTTCGATCTAACATTAGTCATAAATAGGTAATCCTTGTAGATATTTTATACAGAAATTATATACATATATAGATAATAATATAATGAAATAATCCATATTTTACAATATTTATTTAAAATATAGAATTAGCTGCTGCTTTACCTAAAATGAACATAACCTCATTATTCTCACTTACCGACGAAATATTAATCCGGAGTTAAAATAGTCGAATTTCTTACACACCACGCACTGACGAACCATCGTAGATAGCTAATAAATAACTCTAAATAGTTTCAGTTTTATTTTTCTCCAAGTACGAGCCCAAGTAGTATAGAATTGACAGAAGCGTCTTCATAGCAACTTAAGTGGCTTTTTAAAATAAATAGGACATCGGAATTAAAATTTCCTTTGATCGACGAAATTTATAAAAAATAAATTATCCTTCTTCCCTAGTTCTGTTCAACCCTATCGAAACAGCCCCCCCCCCCTCATCCCGCCTTCAATTAGACGGCGTCAATAGATCACCCGTATTAGAAAGGTCTCAGGTGTTGCATTTGCATAATCGCCCAAGTAGCACGGGGTGGGTTTCGCTGCCGCTAATTGAAATCACTATATTTACAATTAAAAACAGCTACTTAGTAATTAGTGTAGGTGATTTATGAGTCCTGCGCTAATGATTGGTGTTTTTTTTTAGAATTAACCCCTGAAAAATGTATCTTCATTTTATTATCCGGGCCTCTATGCATACTTTCAATCAGCGGCGAACCGTGGGGTTTGTACGAATATCGAGAAAAAAAAACTGTTATTACTGGTCAATGGTTACTTAAGGTAAAACACCCAATTATTGACATTCAACCAATAATTGACATGTTTTATAACTTGCCATAATTTAACAAATCTGAGCTACAAATTAAATGCATCAACCCTTTGGGACTGCAATCTGGCAACCTCGTTCATGTTCACATTTTTTAACAATATGGCGGAATGAGTGTTAAGACTGTTTTCGAAATTAATTAAGTACTACTTATTTCATTCCTAAGATGATGTTTTAAATAATATACTATATTACCAATATTCACCCTTCTTCTTTGGTTAATAGCCTTAGTATTCTTGTTCTATATACAGGGTGTTATGGAAATGACGTATTATATTTAAATGGGTGACTCCTGTGGTGTCCTAGAGAAGCGCTACATTTTTTTTTTAAATCGAACGTTTAAAAAGTGGGGTAATTCACCCCTAAACCCACACACAACTCCTCGGCACATTCATATATGAACATATTACATTGCCCAGCTGGGCAATAAACAGATGTTCAGGAACAATGTTGCCAAAATGTTTAAAAGTGTAAAACTTTAGTTTCTTATAAAAATAAATATTTAGTTTATTTAGCAATTTATGATAGTAGCTTATAAAACATCGAAACAACAACGCTGTATTTTTAAATATTAGCCCGATTGTCCACAATCAGCTGTTTAAAGAAGCAGGCCGATATCGATCGAGAGAACCAACGTGTTATTTATTTTTAAAATTTTTAGATGTTCAATACATTATTTCCCAGACAATAAAGGTGTATTTTTGTCTACACAGTAGCACTTTAAAATACTAATTCAGATTGAACGGTACTTAGATGTGTTGTGACGCGAAAACTAATGTGATTTTGTGATGTGAGTACTTGGTGTTTTTTATTTTAAGTTGGTTTTAAATAAGTCCGAAAAGGTAAATAAAATTGCATTTTTTTTTCTAAAGGGTAAGTGACATTTATAAACTTTTAAGTTGTCCAGATCTGACAGGTATCGTTCGAATTGAATAAATGAGAACATACCTGGCCATTTATAAACTCCGCGGCGGGTCGTTCGAGTCAGTTCAAGTTTATAAATCAGAGATTGTTTCCCAGCGAACTGAACGTAAAAGTTTATAACAATGTACCCTGAAAAATAAACAACTTGAAATCTATCAAACGGTTATTGACTTTCTAAAGAGTTTACCCTGAAGATATGACAACACTGTTCAAGATTCACTGTCATATGTTGCTGTGTTTACCTTCCGAACAGGGTGACCACGTGGTAATTTTTGGTTTGACATAAGGTCATGTACAGGGCATATTAAATTAAAGCACCATTTTTGGATATTTTTCTTCAATTTGTTGTCATCTCAGGAATTGCCGGTTTAAATATAATACGTCATTTCCATAACACCCTGTATTTTGTAGATTACGAATAAATTTGTAAAAAAAAGCAATAAATTGTGTCAATTATTGTGGTGTCAAATTTTGGGACAGTCTTTTTTCGACCTGTCAATTGAAGGATTCTAGAAAACAAATTATGTTATGCTAAATTATAGACAAATTAGGAAAGAAAATCTAGATCGTTCGTCTGCGATGCATGGAAGATCCAATAAGAAGATATATTTGGAGGATTGGTAGAGAAATAAAGCTCGACGCATGGTTAGTGTGCACCGATGCTCGGCTGTAAACCACTAATAAATATGAAAATATTTGGCTGGATGCTGAAAAGCAGGAGGTCATTGATATTTCGAACAGAACAGAACAACTAATCCGTTTTCTTTAATTTAAAATTTTTTAAATAGTGGCGTTTTTCAACATTCTACGACTTTAATACCTTCTATGATTGGCATACGTTGACAACGTAAATGTCAATTTACAATTTTAAACGTCAACAATAACAATTTGGATGTTATTTTTGGGTATATTAGTAAAGTATCAGTGACTACCATATATTCAGATTAAGGGAACGCCATCGGAAATTGCAGCAAATAATTTATTGCTAGAAAAATGCAGAGAGGTATGAAAAATAAGTGTATAAAGAATTTATTGACTTCTGTACTGATAATAACCACGTGAATACCTACTCAAAAAATGTTTTATTGTCATTTCGATAATTTAACATAAAAATATATATATGAAGTCGTGGAGAAGGTATAGTAGGTACACAACTCGATCATTACACACTCTTTCGAAGTAAATTTAAACGTCGTGTGTAATAGGCTTCGTACCTCTCTTGGTATGTAGTATACTATTTCAGCACTCATGTAGAAAAATGTTTTCAATACGCGTGTAAAATTCAATACGCGTGTAAAATAAGACAATTTCTAGCCGAGTTAGCCGTGCTTCTTTTCTCGTTTTCGTAGGTAGTAGCAGAAAAATATTATTTTGTGCCATTTTTATAAATTAATTATTTGCTTCTACTAACCAACCATGGTCTTATAGTATATACAGGGTGTCCCAGAATATGTGGGCAATCTCCCGGGATCAGATAGAACACTTAAAAATAACAGGTGAAGTTCATATCACCCCCCTCCCCCCTTCGGAGATACGGGCCCATAACGGACGTCCCTGGAAATCGTTGATTTTTAAATAATCTTTTAAGTACTATAGGTGTAATTTAATAATTTTTAGTATAATGTTTACTAGATGAGTCTGCTTAAAATTCGCCCTTTTAAACACGTTTGGCTTATTTAGTTTGCCAGGGACGGACTAGACGTAACACAAAAATGCTTTTTTTTTGTACACCTTGAATGATGTAGGAACGACAATAATATTTTAAATCTTAAGCTGAAAAAAAGGTACTCTTGATCAATGTCGATAAAATGAACTGTTTTCGAAAAGAAAGATATTTTTGCTCAATATGATTTATATTCAGTATAAGTAAATTCCATTACTAAGTTAGTAACTAATAAGACAAAGGAGAAAAACCGCAAATTTCAAGACACTACCATAAACTGACACTGGCATAAATATTCTTTGTTTAAATCGGTACATGTGAAAAAATCTATAACAACAATGAGGGAATTTTATGAACATAAAACAACTAAGTAATTCAAAAACCATATTGAACATAAATATTTTTTTCTCGAAAACAGTTCACTTTATCGGCATTGATCAAGAGTACCTTTTCTTCAGCTTAAGGTTTAGAGTATTATTGTCGTTCCTTCATCATACAAGGTGTACAAAAAAAGCATTTTTGTGTTACGTCTAGTCCGTCCCTGGCAAACTAAATAAGCCAAATGTGTTTAAAAGGGCGAATTTTAAGGAGACTCATCTAGTAACTATTATACAAAAAAATTATTAAATTACACCTAGTACTTAAAAAGTTATTTAAAAAACAACGATTTCCAGGGGGTCCGTTATGGGCCCGTATCTCCGTAGGTGAGACCGTAGAAAGAGAAATTTATAGGAACTTCTCCTGTTATTTTTAAGTGTTCTATCTGAACCCGGGAGATTGCCCACATATATATATAATTATACGATTATAAGGGACACACAAAAATCAGACCAAAAAATCATTGCAATAACAAAAGCCATCCATTGTATTATCCGATTTGTAGGTAACATATCACTGTCTCACATCACCTTTTAATATAAAAGCAATACGAGTGTGCAAACAATTGTAATCAATATTTTATAATTGTTGTGGAATATAAATACTTCAATCAACTAATTTTAAATTCAGATTTTATGGTAATATTGGCATTTATTCATTTATTTACAATTAGTACAGTGTGCTTAATATTGCAGCGATATTATGGTGGGTTAAAAATATTGAATAGGTCAGGTTGCGTAATTAATTAATTTGGATAAATAAATGCTGATAAGTCAGAAACTATTCGAGACAGGTATATCAATATTACAAATAGATAGATAGGCAATTTCAGGAGCTTTTAGGACCACAGATAAAATACATGGTGATTTGTTTAAAAAAAAATATACTTAATAATAATATTTGTATTTTGAAACACCCTATATTGTTATATTATATTTTGGAAAAGAATGAAAGGCCTCTGGATATTTCCTGGCTTCCGACCAAATTTTAGTTCGCTAATTTGTCAGCGTTCAAAAATATCAGCCGGTTTTGAAGCATGTTTTCCAATCGAGAACGATAACAGATAGGTATAGGAAAAGGGATTCTGAAAAAGAACTAATATACAGGGTGTTCCATTTAAATTATCAAAGTTGCTAATAATTTCTAGTAGATGCGGCAGCACTGTATAGCTGAAAATATGGGCCTTTCAGTAGGAACGCTCAATTATATACCAGAACTCACGTCATACATCGAGACCTCCAAATTGACACAATTTCGGAGTTTCTCGATAAAATAATCGCGAAATATCACACCAAGGCTAACTTGGCCAACAACGACAAGATAGCCTCATCACACATACACAGACTGCCGCATCACAAACACCGAATGCCCAAAGACTGGATCACTCGCTAAATCCACACTCCAAATTATTTAAGAACTTGTTCTGTATAAAATAAGGGTACACGCACACTACGCGCACACTATACGCCTCTGTAAACAATTACAATAACTACCCCTCTACCTCTACAACCAGTATGTTAACGGAGCTCTTAAAACTTTAATTAAATTCAAATAAGAAAGGGTTAAGAGCTGTAACCGAAACACACCAAGCAACGCTTCAAGGCTTAACCTAAAAAATCATACTGATGATAAACAAAAATAACACGTCTAAGTGAAAAGCAGTTACAGGTATCATGCCTGACTCAGACGGTGAGTTTTAGTCGGTCGGCTCGTCTCCTTCTGAGGCGGATCCCCTCCTTCAGAGCGGATGATATTGATGGTCTTTCCCCACAATGTTGCTAATCCGACACTACCTTGCAGCCGCGTCAGTAAAGTGTCTGTGTGCAGATTTCTCATCGAGTGTCCAAAAAAAATAAAATGGATTTGGTCCTATCTTAGTGATAGACGACAGATGGTCTCCGTTGGTGGTTTTCATTCTAAACCTTTTAACATGCCTGTGCGTGTCTGGTGTGCCTCAGGACAGTCACCTTGGTACCCTGTTTTTTATCATATACATTAATAACATACAACAATGGTTTAAATTTTCTACATTTTTTATGTACGCAGATGACTTATGACTTAAAAGTTTTTCGAATAATCAGGGTGCCAGGGGATTGCCATTTGCTACAAGATCATCTTAATGCCTTGGTAAGATTCTGTGAAAGTCAGAGTTTATTTCTTAATCTGGGGAAGTGTGTATCGATTACGTTTACCAGAAATAAAAATGTACACAATTCTCGTTATACTATTAATAATAGTGATCTCGAATCAGTTAATGATAATGAAATCGAGATATCGATAATACGAGATTTTGGTGTTATAATGGACACTAAGTTAATTTTTAGTTCTCATCTTGAACAGGTTATCAATAAATGTAATCGATTTTTAGGATTTAATATAAGAAATAGTTTAAATTTTAGTAATCCTCAAACAGTTCTAAACTTGTATTATGCGTTTATATTTAGTAAACTTAGTTTTGCATCGGTTGTTTGGAACCCTCAGTAGTGGCTGGAAAGTATTCAAAATAATTTTTTTACGGTTCTTATCATGAAAAACAGACATAGCTATAGTCAATGGCAACTATAAGCCTATAATGGAGAAATTTTCAGTAAGGCCACTTACTGAAAGACGAATGGTTTCCGATGTAGTTATGATCTACAAGTTGGTAAACGATCTTGTTGATTCGCCAACGCTGAGGACAAAGTTAAGCTTTAACGTACCGGTTAGGGACTTAAGGCTTCAAAATAATTTTAATATTCCACTAAGAAATACAAATGCTGGAAAAAATTCTCCTCTCTGTAGAGCGACTAGCGCATGTAATAGGCTTTCTTTAAGAATGGAAATGTTCGATATGTTTATAATTAGATTTAAAAAATGTGTAAAATTAATGCTATAAATATTCATAAGTTTTAGTTTAACATAATTTAATGTATACTTAATTCAAGCATTAATAACTCCCACTAGCCAATACCATAACGTGGATGCTATATTGTGCTCAGTGCCTGTTGTATCCCCTATTTTTTTTTTGTAAATAAATAAAGACACCAGAAAATTTAGGGTGTAACAAGAAAGATGCCTTTATTTTCGTTGTAGGTATCTAAAAATGTTAATTTTAATGAATTTATAATTAAACCATTTGTAATTTACCAAAATATTGAACAATATTCATATCACGACTATTTCATAATCCATTCCACGTTCTGCGTTCTGAATAAGTAATTATCTATTGCAAAATTTTTGTTTACCGTAAATCCCACGCACGAAAATCCAGGTCTGTTATCTCGAACAAAATGCAAAAAGTACCATCGATGACGCATTTTATTGTTTTCACCTGGTGCACCGCCGGTGACGACATATCTCTTCATATATTTGCTAGACTGACAATGAGACGAGCATTCTGAAACGTCGAAAACTAGTTGAGAGGTCTTTGACTTATTTTCTTAAAAAGTATTCGAAGTGATTTTTCCAAAAACGATGATCGTAAACATTTTGACAGCTTTGTTTCTGTGTACAGTCGTGAGCTTAAATTTGGTAACGTCGAGGCCGGCTAATTCCAATATCGGTAAGTTTAGAGAATTCTTCAATAAAGTATTATCATCGTCTTTGGTTCTTTAAACTTTCAGCAACATTATTTTACGCTCAATTTTATTTTTATTTCGTTTTAAAAATATTTACTATTTACTATTCGGGAAAATGTGGGAGATCTTCCGGATATAAAGAAAACAAATGAAAAGGGTACGTTCATATAAACTCTTTTGGTATAGGCCTCCTCTTCGGAGATATGGGCTCACAAAGAGCTCCGATGTAATCAAGTTTTGTACACCTAATTATTGAACCACCAGGTATATTTCAATTTTTTCTTAATATGATGTATACCAGGTAAGACCCTTCAAATTAGCATTTAACAAAGTCTTGTGAATTACCCACAGTTGCAGGGACGGACTAGCTGTGACACTCATGGACCCTTTTTTTAACGCCCTGCGTTAGGGCGTTAAAACAAGGGGCCATGAGTGTCACAGCTAGTCCGTCCCTGCAGCTGTGAGTAATTCACAGCACTTTCATGGATAGTAATTTGAAGGGTCTTACCTGATGTAAAGTAATAAGCCCTAACATTTATCAAAATACAATTTTCTGAGAAATCAATATAACAGAATTATTCCATTTATTCTGAACATTTTGACGATCCAGTAGGTGTACAGGGGATCAGAATACTTGTAGAGGGATCTCTACATGTTGAAATAAAGTCATAATACAACGTGTCCAAGATAAGGAGGGCCAGTACAGGGATGTCGGAAACCGTAAGAGATACGAAGTCGGTTAAATGAAGGTAGAGTTGCGCATTTATGTGCCTAATAATATGCCGTTTAGAAAGTTTTAAAATTCCGAGTAGTTCCGGAGATATCCGGAAAAAAACTGAAAAATCGTTTTATTGTTTTCCTGGGTATTTTGAGATCGAATTCTAAAGTAAATTGCACTTTTGCATTGCCACTTTTTCCGCTCTATCTAACAGCGTTAATTGTTTTGTAATCAGACGAGTCGTCTTTCTTTTTTTAAATACGGTCCTTAAATTGAAAGTAAACATTCGAAAGGACCGGATTTCAACTTTTTTAATGTAAATTTCACTGGTTAGTTAGGAAAAATATTGCAATCAAAATTTCGATTAGTTCGATTTAAGACAGCGTTCCATGCATACGATTTCTGACGATATGATGATCCGACGGTGCCCTGATTGGTGTAAACTTTTGGTGCCAAATTCCGTCCGAATATTTGTAACAATCGACAGGATAGGCTTTATGATAACTGTCATCCGACGTCGTATGTTTCTTAACCTCACTTTTTTCTAAACCAGAAATTAAGAATGAATGAATTACTATATTGACTATTGTGGAAATTATTATCAGCTACTAATGCACCAAATTAAAAATACATTAATTTTAAGGTTAGATAATGACCACATATACAGTGATGGGCTAAAATATTCATTTAAAAATCAGGTATTAATTTTTTGTAAAAACGCTCGGACACGTCGATTATAATTTTTTCTTCCGGATTTTTTGCCTCAAAAAGAAACTACTACTACTATCGTAGTAACAATTAATTTAAATTTACCTGTTTACCTTTAAGTAGGTACATGTACATTTTTTTAAAGAAATTTCTTTTTTAAGATGTAATTTTTCTCTAAAACCGTTAGAGATAAGGATAGAGTATGCTACATGAATTATGCTCAGAATTTGACGTAGAATTTATGTGATAAGTAAAAATATGGTGCTTCTATTTAAAATACAAAAAAATTTTACAACATCTACTTTTTGACACACCCAGTATAATTTCTTTTTGAGGCAAAAAATCCGGAAGAAAAAATTATAATCGACGTGTCCGAGCGTTTTTACAAAAAAATAAAACCTGATTTTTAAATGAATATGTTCCATATTTTAGCCCATCACTGTATATTATATTGTATACGAGTGACACTCTCTTCTTTTTTACAACCTTTTAAGTGAAATTCGGTTCCGAACATCGGATAATATGATAAGCAAAATATTTTCGTATATATCATTTTGACTGAAACTGAAACTGAAATACTTTATACCTGGTATTGATCCACGGCTTTTGCAAAAAAGCCAAAAAAGCACCTTGCACTTGTGTCCTTTCATCTTAAACAAAGCAAGCCACTAACCTATCAAACAGCGTATCACCCCAAATTAAAAACTCTTTCACAAAAATTGTTGTTAGGTAATGAAAGTTTATAAGCACTAATATACCGACAACAATGTGAACGAACCACTTTTTATTCTGTAATTTGAAAAAGCATCCAGAACTAAAGATGGCGACGAATAACAACAAACAAATAATGTCGGGCCGGCTCTCACGCGATCGATAAAATTTCCACCCTACTGCGAAACTCAATGGTTCCAAGCCATCCCCCATAGCGGGGACACTTTTTGTAATTTGGAACGTTCATATTGGCAATATAATATATATATATATTTATATGTGATAATAACCCCGTTTGTCGATCTTTTCGTTGTCCAGTTTAGTTCTTTAATGTACTTTATTTTGCAACACTGACTATAATCAAAATGGCATCGACAAGGTCTTCCGAGCGACTGTGGCTATTGCAATAATTGCAAAGTAATTAATTATTACCAATTGTTGATTCAAATACTACGAATAAGGAATGTAGCACTTTCTTCACAAGTTATGTCACCGGGCACACATTGTTTAAAGAATAACAAAAGCCGTTGGAAGGAAACCATATCTCATACTGGGTAATTAAGCTCTGTTCTTCAGCTGTCATTCAGGTTTTTAGGTCATTTTATTTACAGTAAACAAACCTCCGTGCATATTGGGTTTGCTCACTCGCAATTTTACTTTAATTATTACAATAGTGGCATACCAGCTAATTGGAGTAGATGTGTGTGAGTGTGTCATAACAGTGTCATTGTATCACATGAGACAGCTACGCTGTTTCAACAGGCAGGTGTCACAACAGTCACAGATGTCAATAGTGTCATTCAAGACAGTGTTACCCACGTCTATGACATGTACAGGTGGGCATGAATTTGGCGTCATAATGTTACATTAATATCAAAGACATATTATTTTGAATGTATTCTTGGTTTATCAGTTAATAAAAAAGGATAAAATGCGTTTTTCTATTGAAACAAAATGAAAATATTGACATGTTATACAACGTGTCCAAGATAAGGAGGGCCAGTACAGGGATCTCGGAAACCGTAAGAGATACGAAGTCGGTTAAATGGAGGTAAAGTTGCGCATTTACGTGCCTAATAATATGCCGTTTAGAAAGTTTTAAAATTCCGAGTAGTTCCGGAGATATCCGGAAAAAACCGAAATTCTGAAAAATCGTTTTATTGTTTTTCTGGGTTTTTTTGAGATTGAATGATTGAATTCTAAAGTAAATTGCACTTTTGCATTGATATTTTTTCCGCGTTAATTGTTTTGTAATCCGACCAGTCGTCTTCGTAGGGCCATTATCAACTGTATTTTTTTAAATACGGTCCTGTTTTTCTGATATTGGAATTTGATATCTTTTCTTCTTCCGAATGTTCACTTATTTGTGGTTTATTATTAAATTATTTGTTATTTATTGAACTAGTCCAACTTAAGTAAAAATTTAGAGCTTACTTATGAGATATTATTTATAAAATTAGGAGAAATACAGGACCGTATCCCAAAATTTCCTGATGTTGTTCAAAAATCCCTCGAAACGTCATTAAACCGCAATGTGTCTACATCGTTGCATTCGGAAGAAAAAAAGCTATTATATTCCAATATCAGAAAGGCAGGACAGTATTTAAAAAAAGAAAGTTGATAATGGCGCTTCGAAGACGACTCGTCGGATTACAAAACAATGACCGCTGTTAGATGGAGCGGAAAAAGTGGCAATGCAAAAGTGCAATTTACTTTAGAATTCGATCTCAAGAAAACCCAGGAAAACAATAAAACGATTTTTCAGAATTTCGTTTTTTTTTCGGATATCTCCGGAACTATTCGGAATTTTAAAACTTTCTAAACGGCATATTATTAGGCACGTAAATGCGCAACTTTACCTCCATTTAGCTGACTTCGTATCTCTTACGGTTTCCGAGATCCCTGTACTGGCCCTCCTTATCTTGGATACGTTGTATATGACACCGACTTCCGTTATAACCGGAAGTGACAAAATATCTTCATTGAAACGATCATCATCCTCATCATCATCATCTTTTATCGCGATTATCAATATTTGACACAAATATCTTTCTTAGTTCCTGAGATCTTTCAATATGCCACTCACCGTAAATGACCCTGTATATAACAGTTGTGTTAGCACTTTGAGAATAATCTTTTTTTTAGTAAAGAACAACATACCGGGTGTTATCGAAATTCCATAACACCCTGTATATTTAAAAAAAATATATTTAAAAAAAGTGTATTTTCAGATAATCCAGACGTTATGTGCCGACTACCAGAAATGAGAGGCCATTGTCGAGCGTTAATCATGAGATGGAAATACGATCCTGCCACAGGAAAATGCTACGAATTTGGTTTCGGCGGTTGTGACGGAAACGGTAACAATTTTCCATCGAGGAAAGCTTGTATGGACATGTGTTCGGGTAAGAAAAATTTTCTTCGACTCTCCCTTAACTTTTTTATTTTGAGAAAAATTAAAAAGATCGCTATACAAGTAGTGTTTACAAGGTGATCAAATATCACCTTAGATCTGTTGATTTACAGGGGGGATCAAAAATATTTTTTTTAATGGAACATCCTCTATAGTAACTGATTTTCCAATTCTACACGTTATTCGGACCGCTATTTATGTTATATACCCTATACCCAAATTCATCAGTGATACAATGAAACCTCTCGTAACGGACACCTCTAATAAGCGGACATCTCTATTAAGCGGACATTTTTTCATAGTCTGGAACTAGTCATATGAAATTCCATGAAAATCAACCTCTTTTGGGCTGCCGCGGAAAGGCTGTTTTCATACAAACCCTCCTTTAAACGGACAAATAAATTTTTAAAGCATTTGGGAGACGAATAAGTACGGTGCCAAAAACTCTCTGAAGACAGACCGGCAACCAATTGCGTATGCGTGGCAGCGCGAAAAGACTTCCCCGAATGAAAGTATGTGTGATTCCCCGACAGCAGTCGCCGTTTATTTGTGAGTTGTAAGGTTAAAATCGTAAACAATGGCACAAAAATGTCGCGTTTTGAGTCTAAAAGAGAATATTGATGTTGTGGAAGTTTGTAATTTGATAACAATGATTTGGGCGAGTTCATTAACATTGCTAGCAATGTGCTATTAGAAGATGATACTGACCCCATTCCTACCGATTATGTAGTCCAAACTGAAACCACATCACTATCTGACGACTCTGATGAAGAAGTTGAATGCAGTAATCAAACAAATGTCACCAATTATCAACAAGCCATTAGTATGGCAAAGGAATTATAGAGTATGCAAAGAATAGAGGTGACTCTACAGCAATGGAATTATTGTTATTAGACCTGGAATTACATTTTCTAGATTGCAAGTATAAAACGCAAACACGTCAAACTACGTTATTAGATTCTTTTAGTGTATTTTTGTTATGTTATCTTTATTTGTACATACATATACATAGTAATAATTTTGCATTTACATATTACCTAATAACAAATTTCCCATTGGGCGGACACCTCTATTAGGCGGACACATTTAGACGGTCTTGTAGGTGTCCGCCTAATTGAAAATTGGCAAGATCCATCATATTAAAAATATCTAGAAATGCAAGAATGAAAGATAATCGAGATCGCTATGGAAAACAAAGAACCGATGCCTTCTCTCATTTGTTCTCCATAGCAATCTCGATTTTCTTTCATTCCTGCATTTTTAGATATTTTGATTACTTATTTGATTTTGCAACTTTCATTTGTTAGTATATGGAAAACGGTTCAGTTTGTGTATATTCTATATTACATAAATTATATTCAGAATTTGACGTAGAATCGGAACATCAGTTATTATACGGGATGTACAATTTAAAAAAAAAACTTTTTGATCCCCTCTATAAATCAATAGACCTAAAATGATATTTGATCCCCTTGTAAATGCTACTTGAAAAACCCCCTGTCTGTATAGCAATCTTTTTAATTTTTCTCACGTATGAAAAATAAAATTGGAGGTTGAGAGGGAGGGACATTATACGTGATCACCCTGTATACAATTAAACCACTCTTTCCCAACAACTATTGCGATTGGTACTGTAATAGCTAGTCCCCTTCAATTGTTAATATTTTCTATGTTGTTTCAGAAATTCGGTGAAGGAAAAACCAGAAGCCTCATGCCCAATAATTAAGCAAACAAAACTAAGGAAACCAAAAATTCTACCTGACTGATAGTCATATCGTCAATATTTATTTGAAAGCATTGTTTAAACATTTTCGTGTTTATTTTGCTGGTACAAATTTAGGTTGTAAGAAGTAAATTTATTTATTTAGATTTAGATTTTCCGCCTTAGTCACTACCAAGGTTTAAATTTAATCCATCCAGCTATTTCAATTTTATGGCCGTCTAAGTGTGTTTTAATCGAGTCATATTTTTATCAAATACCAATGTATGGTAAAATTATTATTTCCTAGACCACCCGATGATACCTTATACAATAAGGGCGTATTTTTGCGTACACAGTAGCATTTTAAAATACTAAGTCTGCAGGTGGTGACATCCTGTCAATGGAAAAGGCTTCCTTTTCTTGGTAGTACCATTCAATCTGAATTAGTATTTTAAAGTGCTACTGTGTAGACAAAAATACGCCCTTATTGTATAAGATATCATCGGGTGGTCTAGGAAATAATAATGTTTCCATACATTGGTATTTGATATTAATACCACCTGACAAGCAGACTTCTTATTTTATTTTTTCATATTTTTATATCCGAATATGATATTTTCGCACAATTCGGAGGTACTTACCAGTGGCAACAGCACATCCTTAAATGCTTCTTGTTTTACGACGACGAAAAACTGAGATTTAAATACTAAACTAGGTCGACGTATTTGTCATTGTAAACCCTCAACTGACAATTTAGGATGGTTGTAAGTTTAAAACCCTTTAGTGAATAAGGCTGTTTAGTTTTTATATTTGTATTAAAATAAAGTTTGTATTAAGTAATTAAACTTAAAATTTTATTGACCAGTTCTCTTAGATAGAAATGTGTATATAGTACTCTTAAAAAAATGTTCAAGTCCAATGAGTTAATTGATAGAAGCAGGCATGACAGTGTCAAACATAGTGGCGGTGCCATCGTGTGTGGTACGAACTTCTGGCCCAAACGCGGGCTCTTCAAATGTATCTAATCCAATACAATAATTGAATCTTTTCGTATAAGAACCCAAGACATCGGCGTTCATATCTTCGTGATAGTCTCCTATATTTTTTTAGAATGGAACATCAGTAGACGACCCTTTTCTTTAACTCTTACCCAAAGATCTTACAAACTCCAGATAGAATTGTTTATATTTGTAGTTGACGCAAGGAATGGAAACATGCACTCCCCTCATTGCTGTTATGTTTGCAGCATAGCCAGATTGTTCTATTTATCGCTAAGGTATCTGCAAAATCCCAATTAAAAATTTTGTTAATTTGACAATTACAACTGGTTTAAGGTTAATCCGCAATTGCTTTTAAAATAAATTTATTTCCCAATAATTTTAATATAAATTGTGCATAGGCCTTGAGATATTTAGAAAAAAAAATATTATTATACCTACATAAAAGTTTGAAATAAACCGACTGCACTCTAGCAACATCAAGTTAAATTTACTACGCTCTACGCCACAAGGTCAAACTTTATCGGATTATAGTAAAGAATACAGTGTTGCTGGTCACTGCTAACTGCTTTTAAGGGAGTGTTTATATATTTTGGTTGTTTTTATTTTTTTTTGTTAGTATTGGTGAAAAATCGTCTTTATTATTGTGCATTCATGTATAGTTTGTAAAATACTGGATCATTTAAGCAAGGATTTATCTTTTCTTCGGTAAGTATGGTTATGTTTTCATATAATTGTATTGATATGATTTCGGATATAACCATTGACGTTTAAAAGGTTATGGACCGGTCCGTGGAGCTAGTCCGGGCAAAAAGCAGTCGAGTTGGTTTATTTCTTAATAGAAATCTTGCATTTACAAGATGGTTGAGTCTTGTGCGGCCATGAAATGCTTCACTAGAAGATGCAATGGTGTTAAATTAAAATTTCACAGGTTAGTAAATATATTTAGAAATTTGATTTTGAGTTTGCATCACTATGAAAATTCGCTTTGTTTAAGAATGTACCAAATGTTTATCCACTTCGTTAGGATACTAAAAGGTCGTAGCCTACGGCAAATTTGGATACATGCCCTTAGAAGGAATAATTATAGTCCAGGTGATACAACAGTTATTTATGAGAAACACTTCACAAAAGATTATGGAGGTAATGTACATGGCAATAAAATACTGAAGAAAGGAATAGTCCCGCAAAATATTTCACATCTTTATTTTTCTATATTTAAACAACGTTTGCAGTGTAACAAGTACGTGAAGACAGGTTTTATATAATTTATTTATTTATTTTTATTTATTTGATCTAACTTTCCGTTTCTCCCTCCTTGCTAATTGGCCAGACCCAATGCATGTGAGCGGGTAATAAACTAAAGATAGATGACCAGAGTGCAATTGGATTATTTCACGATTTATTTGATACTTTTAAGTATAATAATATTCTTTTAAAGAATTTCTCATCCTTTTCACAGTTTATAGTAAAATTATTAGGAAATAAATTTATTTTAAGAGCAATTGCGGATTAACCTTAAACCAGTTGTAATTGTCAAATTTACACATTTTTAATTGGGATTTTGCAAGATGCCTTAGTGATAAATATGACAATCTGGCTAGAAGTGTACACTTTTATATCTGGAGAATTATCATCCAGTAATGAATACAACAAAAACATTGATGCTAACCATAAATAGTTAAATCCATCCTTGGATAATATTCGAAACTACACTTTTTGAATAGGTAATATAGTTAAACGTAAAGAATCTCAAAGTAAATTATATGCCCTTGTCGGGCTTTTTGCCCAGATTAGCTCCGCTGCAAGGAAACTTTTTAAACGTTATTGGATTTAACCAGACTTCAACATTGTTGCCATTATCGAGACAAACATGTTTTGTCTCTCTTCCACCCATTACTAATTTTCAATAACATTTCACACAATCACAACCTCACTTTCCAACAGATTTATGAATGGAGTGTTGGCCCTGTGCTCTTACCTTATCTACAAATCTCCAAGCTTTTAGGCCAACACACATGTCCATGGAGAAGACGGTTTTGATAGATTTCGCGTCTTTTAAAAACAGACTATATCTATTTATCTTCGTATTATGTGTTGATTTACCCATTCCTTCTATGTACTGAAAGAAAAGTGTCCTCATCAGTTTCCCCACTACTACTATAGTTAATGACTTGATCTTAATCGATGAAATTATAAATAATCTCATGCTTTCCCGCATTAGATACGGAGATAAAAAATGTTTTAATTTTTAACCGTAGTGTATCCGATGCGATCGCTTTCACGTAATAAATGGTAAAATAATGTAGCAATAAAAGTAAGGGCCCTTTCGGAGGTGAATCAATCACTAAGATAAGATTAATTACGGCTGTCAGCGGGAAAAGGGAAAGTGATAGAAAGGGTTAGGAAATGGCCGACTGTTGAGTGCCGAATGTGTCAGTGGAACATATTATTATTTTCCATTTTTCCCTCTAAAATAATATTCGTAAATTGTGCTTATATACGTACCTATATGACATGGAATTATATAAATTGTTCTTTTCTGATAAAATAATATCGGTAAATATTATTAAATACTTGTTGTCAATTTGTGGTCTGAATTGAAACGCTTACTTGCTTTCCATATACGTCTAATCTACCATAGACCCTCGCCCTGTATATATCACCCGGACTATGGTTCTGATACTGAAACTGACCTTTGGAACACCTAATTAGCAGGCCGCGCATCTAAAGGTGCGTTTAAATATGGCGAGACGTGCCTGAGCCGCGCCAACAACCAGTCTGATTCGTCATATTGGTATGGTATGCCCAGTCGATTCTGTGCATTGGTTGTCTAGCTTTCTTAAGGACCGCTCTCTGCAAGTGGCGATTGAGGGATTTTTCTCAGACACCTTCACCATCAATGCCGGTGTTCCTCAAAGATCCATATTGTCTCCCACTCTCTTCTTACTCTACATTAACAACTTCTAGTGAAAACGAAAAATCCGATATTTAGTTTTGCTGACGATAGCACACTTATCTCATCTTTCTCTTTGAATGCACAAACATCGGCTGCCGACGCACATCTTCGCAGACAGCATGAAGTATCACGAATCAACAGAGACCTGGAAGAAATTTTGGCTTGGGGTGACAGTAACGAAGTCGAATTTAACGCTAAAAAACCCAGGCAGCAGTTTTCTCTAAAAAGGTTAACATTACAGAACCGGAAATAGTCATGGCCGGACACGCAATCCCACTGGCTTCATCTATTAATTTGCTGGGTGTCAATCTGGGAGGAAATATGTCTTGGCATAACCACGTTGTGGCAATCGCCAAGATAGCTTCTCAGAAGCTTGGGGTACTCTTCCGAACCAGAAAGTGGTACACACCTCAACAACTTTTGACACTATACAAAGCCCAGATTCGACCATCACTAGAGTACTGCTCTCATGTCTGTAGCTCTGCACCCAAACATACTCTTCGGCTATTGGATTCCATCGAAAGGAGGTCTATTCGTCTGATCGGAGACCACGAGCTGACCAAGAACCTCGACAGCCTGGAACATCGAAGACAGGTTGGGGATTTGACTCTCTTTTACAGATATTTTCATGGAAAGTGCTCGGCTGACCTTGCCCTCTTAATTCCGCCCAGAGCGACGAATAGCAGAAATACACGACGAACCACTGCCGCCCATCCATATGTGGTTAAGCTTAGTACTCCTCGAACTTCATTATTTAAAAATTCTTTCATCTGGAGGACTTCATCCCTGTGGAACGACCTTCCCGAGGTCGTTTTTTTCAACGAATATAACCTCCAACAGCTTAAAGAAATTGAAAATAGTGACCCGATGATAATGATAACAGGAATAGAGAAAGGTTATGACTCGGAAAGTTTCATTAAAGAACTTATAAATGATAACCCGCAATTAAAAGAAATTTTTGGAAAAAATATCGACAGCAAAATAAAATTTATAACCAAAAGGGAATGTAGGAATAAAAACAAAGAAAATTGGGTGCTCCAAACAAATCCAGAAGTTTTTAAATGGATAATAAAAAGTGAAAACCTAAGTCTAGACTTAACAAGAGTATATGTTAAGGAATATACCAACATAGCAATGTGCTACAAATGTTGTTATTTTGGACACGTTGCAAAATATTGTAGAAGTGACGTGTGCTGTCATAAATGTGGTGAAAAACATGAAGGTCGACAGTGTCCTGAAAGTAATCAGTTGGACTGTCCAAACTGCAAACGCATAAACTTAAATGACAGGATACATACTGCTAGATACCCAAAATGTCCAGCTTACTTACAAAAACTGGAAAGACTGCGACAAAACACGAACTATGGCATGAGCACTAACAGTAATTTTTTATAGACAGTTTAGGGTCATATGGAGAACAAACGAAAAGTACGACATATAAAAACAATGTTAAAAATGAACACTACGGGATAATTCACCAAAATGTGCAGTCAATTGGAAATAGTATTGAATTAATGGAATTTATGAAGAACAGTGAGCTCCTCTCGGGTAGCCAGCATGGATACCGTGAAGGGAGATCCACTGAAACAGCTGTCTTTCAGTTCACTCAGGCAATTTTGGGACATCTGGAGGATGGAAAAATGGCAATGGGAATATTCTTGGACTTGTCTAAGGCCTATGATTGTCTGGACAGAGATCTTCTTTTAAAAAAACTTGAGCTGTATGGGATAAGGGGAAACGCCCTAAGGTGGTTTAAATCTTATTTAAGTCAAAGAACTCAAAGAGTTATTATAAAGAATAATGAAGATAGCTCCAAGTCAAAGATATTGCAAAGTACAGTTGGTATCCCTCAAGGAAGCATACTTGGACCAATCTTATTTATAATTTTTATCAATGACCTCAATTTTGAAATTAATAATGACATTTCCAGGATTACAGTATATGCGGATGACACGAACCTGTTAGCTGAAGGTAAAGAAATTGATGAAATAATAAATAACGCAACTGATATTTTTTCAAAAAGCAAAAATTGGTTTGAACAAAATAAATTACTTTTAAATAAGGAGAAAACAAGCACTGTGCTATTTAGGACAAAGCTATGCAGGAAAGAAATACCGGAAGTTGTTAATTTAGACGAGAATCTGTTTTCTTTTGGAAAAAATACAAAATTTCTTGGTATATATATTGACGAGTTTCTAGACTGGTCATATCAAATCGATTATATTAGTAGTAAATTGAATAAGACATGCTATTGTCTACGTATTGTGTCAAAGTATCTAAACGAAACTGCCAGAAGGACACTGTATTTTGCAAATTTTGAATCTACCGCCAGGTATGGTATTATTTTTTGGGGAGCAAACTTAAAAATACAGAACATTTTTGTAATTCAGAAACGAGTATTAAGAGTTTTATATAATATGCAATACTTGGAGTCTTGTAGAGGTGTTTTTAAAGCAAACAGAATACTAACAATCTATGCGTTGTATATTTTTAATGTAGTTATGTTTTTATATAAAAATAGAGATATGTTTGGTATACATTATCAGGATGCCTATGATATTCGTACTAATAACATAAATTATCCAACTCATCGATTAACGTTATCAGAAAAAAGTCCCAACTATATGGGTGTTAAATTTTACAATAAATTAGACAATGCGATTAAGAATGCACCTACAGAGAAATTGTTTAAGATAAAATTAAAAAATATGCTTTTAGACTTAGAACCATATAGCTTAAGTGAGTTCTTGGAGATGTGATTGTAATTGAGAAGAATGCATGAGCAATGGGATAAAATTCATTTTCTATTGACGTCATTTCATTTTATTTTGTTTGCATTGTAAATCAATTTAATCTGAAATAAAGATATGTCTATGTCTATGTCCAACGATTCAAAACCAACGTGAATCGCTTTTTGCGCACACGCACCACTCCCAGAGTGCCCTAAAGGATTTTTCCTATAGTGCTTGTGTTTGAACATAAAAAAAAAAAAAAAAAAAAAAAAAAAAAAAAATGGGCTGCGAGCCTCGGACGCGTCTACCACGAGTCTACTACGAACCTCTCGAGGAAGGCTCGTAGAGGCTGGAGCGATCCACTCTCTGTCGATGTTTACCTTGAGCTCAAAGGGATTTGGCCCCTCTAGTGGAACGGGTTTGTGGCAGGTTCGTACAGAAGTTCTGTTTGCAGCGAGACCGACCACTTTTTTTAGAATATAGAGTGGTCCAATGAAGGCATAGATATCGCCATGTTCATTATTAGAGACCTTATTTTTCTTAAATAATACAAATTAGAAATAGATGTCATATTAGCACCCTTAAAAGGCAGTGAAGTGAAGTCTTAATTCGCCGATTCCGAAACAAAAAAAAAAAACAAGGATATTCAAAAAAGGAATAGAAAGCGGATTAGGGATTCTCTTAAAGGGCCTGTCTGCCGTTAATTGCTTTGTAAGTAAGAATTAACAGAAATCTGTGCGAATGAGAATTGTCGCTCTCATAGTAAATGTAATTATACTTTCAATTACGCTGCGACCTGATTCTGATGGGACTGGATGCGCGATTTAATTCAGTTACCATCTTTTTCTGGTGATTACTTAAATAGTAAAAGGTAAGTATGGAAGCATGGACAGCAGCATCTGTTTATTTAAAAAATAACGAACTCTAGTGACCCGTGGTGTGAACTGGGTTTGTTCTGTACTGGGTGTGATAAAGGGTACAATTACATATATTTTGTCTTATTTTTTAATTGTGGGGATCCTTTTAGATTTTTTCATGATAAATATGAAAAAATAAGTAGCAAAGAAGGCAAATTAGGCAACCGAAAAAGGTGAAATGGGACAAGTACCGATTTATTTCGACTTTTTACAAATATTCATATACATCGTGTCCAAGATAAGGAAGGCCAGTACAGGGATCTCGGAAACAGTAAGAGATACGAAGTCGGTTAAATGGAGGGAAAGTTGCGCATTTACGTGCCTAATAACATGCCGTTTAGAACGTTTAAAAATTCCGAGTAGTTCCGGAGATATCCGGAAAAAACGAAATTCTGAAAAATCGTTTCTAATTTCCTGGGCTTTTTTGAGATCGATTCTAAAGTAAATTGCACTTTTACATTTTCCGCTCTATCTAACAGCGTTAATTGTTTTGTAATCCAACGAGTCGTATTCGAAGGGCCATTATCAACTTTCCTTTTTTAAATACGGTCCTGCTTTCCTGATATTGGAATTTGAGAGCTTTTTTTTTTTATTTCTATTAATTTTATAAATAATATCTCATAAGTAAGCTCTAAATTTTTACTTGTGTTGGACTAGTTCAATAATAACAAATAATTCAATAATATACAACAATAAGTGAACAAAAAACATACCAAAACAGTAATAAAACGAACAACGAAAAAAGTAAGGAACTACATAATCAGGTGTTCAAAATGATTTCCGTTATTTTCTAAGCCCAAATAACATCTTCTAACTGTCGATTCTAAAACATTTGACAACATTTCTGGCGTAATACTTTGAAAGGCTTCAAGCACCAACCTCCTAAGTTCGTCTTCTGTTTCGAAGTTGTGTTTATAAACATAATTTTCGACATACCCCCAGAGGAAAAAATCTTACGGTGTCATATCAGGCGAACGTGCTGGCCATGGTGTTTCAGAATACGTGCCAATCAGTTTTCCAGAAAATCCAGAATCAATAGAAGTTTGAAATAATGTTTCTGTATTTTGTTCACTTATATGTGGTTTATTATTAAATTATTTGTTATTTATAGTCCAACATATGTAAAAATTTAGAGCTTACTTATGAGATATTATTTATAAAATTAGGAGAAATACAGGACCGTATCCTAAAATCTCCTGATGTTGTTGAAAAAATCCTCGAAACGTCATTAAACCACAATGTGTCATACATCGTTGCATTCGGAAGAAAAAAGCTCTCAAATTCCAATATCAGGAAAACAGGACCGTATTTAAAAAAATAAAGTTGATAATGGCCCTCCGAAGACGACTCGTCGGATTACAAAACAATTAACGCTCTAGGATAGAGCGGGAAAAGTGGCAATGTGAAGGTGCAATTTACTTCAGAATTCCATCTCAAAAAAACCCAGAAAAAAATAAAACAATTTTTCAGAATTTCGTTTTTTTGCGGATATCTCCGGAACTACTAGGAATTTTAAAACGTTCTAAACTACATATTTAGGCACGTAAATGAGCAACTTTATCTCCATTTAACCGACTTCGTTATCTTGGACACGGTGTATATAGGGTAAGTAAACGTAATATATTTAATTATATTTGATTTAATAATAAATTGACTAAATTTCACAATTAACATATTAACGATATCTAGCTCCATCCCCATAAATATTGAGGTTGTTTTATTATTTTCTAGGAACGATGTATTTACTGAAAGTTAAGATTAGTTTAAGTTTTTTTTTTTAAGTATTAATTTAATTAAAAAGTCAGAAACTATAAGTTTCATACACTGTACCTATTATAATAATTAGCGTAAGCAAATTTGCCTCAATTTTGATGTTATGTATTTTCGAAATTCATTGGCCGTTTTAATTGATTTTCTTTTCTAATTTTAGGTTCTCAAAAAATCTCCTTTTTTATTAATATCTGTGATGCTGCTGTAGATATTCTTGTCAAATTTGGTAAACACTTTCTATTCATCAAGATGCATTTTATGATGTATAACATGTATTTTATACCGACCAGTGGCGTTCGTGCGGGAATTGCCCTCGGTATATGAAAATTATTTTTGAAATTCTCATTCCTTGCTGAGCAAATGTCGTCTCTTGATTCATCAATCTTGGGGAAAATTTTTCCGTTAAATAAGATGCGCAGTGTCTTATTAATAATATTCTTTTATGATCTAACACAAGCACTATAGTTAAAATCCTTTAAGGCACTCTGGGACTGGCGCGTGTGCAAATAAAGCGATTCACGTGGGTTTTGAATCGTTGGAGGATATATTCGTTGGGAAAAACGACCTCGGGAAGGTCGTTCCATAAGGATTAAGTCCTCCAGATGAAAGAATTCTTAAATAATGAAGTTCGAGGAGTACTAAGCTTAAGCACATATGGATGGGCGGCAATGGTTCGTCGTGTATTTCTGCTATTCGTCGCTCGGGGCGGAATTAAGAGGGCAAGGTCAGCCGAGCAGTTTCCGTGTGTACAAGAGAGTCAAATCCCCAACCTGCCTTCGATGTTCTAGGCTGTCGAGGCTCTTCGTCAGCTCGTGGTCTCCGATCAGACGAATGGCCCTCCTTTCGATTGAATCCAGTAGCCGAAGAGTATGTTTGGGTGCAGAGCTCCAGACATGAGAGCAGTACTCTGGGCTTTGTATAGTGTCAAAAGTTGTTGAGGTGTGTACAACTTTTTGGTCCGGAAGAGTACACCAAGTTTCTGCGAAGCTATCCTTTGCCAAAACGTGGTTATGCCAAGACATATTCCTCCCAGATTGACGCCCAGCAAATTAATAGACGATAGCCAGTGGGATTGCGTGTCCTGCCATGACTACATCGGGTTCTGTAATGGTAACCTTTTTAGAGAGAAAACTGCTGCCTGGCTTTTCTTAGCGTTAAATTCGACTTGGTTACTGTCATATAGTTCGTAGAAAATGCAATTTATTCCATAATTCGAAAGTTGTGCGCTAATACACGCCCCACACGAGACTTTCGAATAAAATTGCCACTGTCTAGGCAGGATAGCTAAATTAAAAATACTTTAGACTTGCAGCGCTCGAAATTAGCAAACGCCGCGCCGTGCGATTTACGGCAGTAAATAAGCAATCCAGCGCCGCTCGACATGGAATTTCTAAACGTTCTAGCGGAAGTTATTCCACGCATTTAATAAGGTAGCGGAGTTATGAAATTCAAAACGCCCGACTGCCGTTGCTTTAAAGTCGATATTTTATAGTATTAGTTATATTAAATCTGGAAATTCGTATAATACGGTATAATTAAGAACGCAGCGGCATTTTAAGCTCCCGGATAAATAACAGCTGAGGCAATAGAATGTGGTCCAACTCTGCATGCCGCTATGCTATATTGGACGGTTTTATGGATATATGAAATTGTCCGAATAAAAATTAAGGAATTTGGAATAACCTACAGAAATTCATAAAGTTTTAATTACAAAACATTGTTGAAGCCCCAGCCTCGTATACAGTTGAACCGGGGAAAGAATGAACCTGTAACAGTATGATTCAAGTCGACATTGCGCATTCAAATAAGGCCCGCGTCAGCACGAAAGTCAAACTTTTAATTTTAAAATATAGTAGTTGATTAGTGATGTTGCGTAACTGGATCCGGATTAGGTATCCGGCGAAGCCGACCTTCTTTTTTAAGATCCGGTTTGACCGGATGTTGTATCGGATCCGGCCGGAACTGAATTTAATGTGTCGTATAAATTATAAAAAAAACCATAACGGTGTCGTTCTGTAGAGCCATTTTATTTAACGAAACTAAGATAAAAACCAACACAAACGCTGAAATAAATTAGTAATGACATGATGAATAAATAATATGTAACAAATTAATATTGGGCATCAGATCATGGTGTAGGAAAATTGATTATTTCCCGTTGCTTGTAAAGTCTATTTCTTTTTTTTGTAGACATCGCCGGCTTCTGAAAAAAGCCTTTCATTATAAACACTTATCATTTTTGATAAAAATGGAAAATTTTCTTCGTGTTCTTTCCACCAGTCAAATGGATACAGGTAACCAATAATTGCTTACAATTGCCCCAGACGCAGAACTGCTATACACCTAGAGGACGCAATTAATTGTGTATACTCCTCTTTTAGTAGAAAAAGTACCTACTACTCAAAAATAATAAATTATGGCATTATTAGATAAATCTATTTCCAAAGTTGGGAATTACTACTCAAAAAATAATAAATTATGGCATTATTGGATAAATCTATTTCCAAAGTTGGGAACAACTACTCAAAAAATACTCAATTATGCCATTATTGGACAAATATATTTCCAAAGTTGGGAACTACTACTCAAAAAATAATAAATTATGGCATTATTGCAAAGTTGGGAACTACTACTCAGAAAATAATTAATTATGGCATTATTGGATAAATCTATTTCCAAAGTTGGGGACTACTACTCAAAAATAATGAATTATGGCATTATTGGATAAATATATTTCCAAAGTTGGGAATTACTTACTCAAAAAATAATAAATTATGGCATTATTGCAAAGTTGGGAACTACTACTCAGAAAATAATTAATTATGGCATTATTGGATTAATCTATTTCCAAAGTTGGGGACTACTACTCAAAAAATAATGAATTATGGCATTATTGGATAAATATATTTCCAAAGTTGGGAACTACTACTCAAAAAATAATAAATTATGGCATTATTGGATAAATCTATTTCCAAAGTTGGGAACTACTACTCAAAAAATTGAATTATGCCATTATTGGACAAATATATTTCCAAAGTTGGGAACTACTACTCAAAAAATAATTAATTATGGCATTATTGGATAAATCTATTTCCAAAGTTGGGAACTACTACTCAAAAAATTGAATTATGGCATTATTGGATAAATATATTTCCAAAGTTGGGAATTACTTACTCAAAAAATAATAAATTATGGCATTATTGCAAAGTTGGGAACTACTACTCAGAAAATAATTAATTATGGCATTATTGGATTAATCTATTTCCAAAGTTGGGGACTACTACTCAAAAAATAATGAATTATGGCATTATTGGATAAATATATTTCCAAAGTTGGGAACTACTACTCAAAAAATAATAAATTATGGCATTATTGGATAAATCTATTTCCAAAGTTGGGAACTACTACTCAAAAAATACTCAATTATGCCATTATTGGACAAATATATTTCCAAAGTTGGGAACTACTACTCAAAAAATAATAAATTATGGCATTATTGCAAAGTTGGGAACTACTACTCAGAAAATAATTAATTATGGCATTATTGGATAAATCTATTTCCAAAGTTGGAAACTACTACTCAAAAAATTGAATTATGGCATTATTGGATAAATATATTTCCAAAGTTGGGAATTACTTACTCAAAAAATAATAAATTATGGCATTATTGCAAAGTTGGAAACTACTACTCAGAAAATAATTAATTATGGCATTATTGGATTAATCTATTTCCAAAGTTGGGGACTACTACTCAAAAATAATGAATTATGGCATTATTGGATAAATATATTTCCAAAGTTGGGAACTACTACTCAAAAAATAATAAATTATGGCATTATTGCAAAGTTGGGAACTACTACTCAGAAAATAATTAATTATGGCATTATTGGATTAATCTATTTCCAAAGTTGGGAACTACTACTCAAAAAATAATAAATTATGGCATAATTGGATAAATATATTTCCAATAATACCATAATTTATTATTTCTTGAGTAGTAGTTCTCAATCTCATCTAGCCCTCCCAGGGGACAAAATCACGAATTCTTTAACTGCCGCCCTCCCCTTCACAATAAAATTGTCTTTCGTGTCTTTCTGACTTGTAATATTATTTATTGGAAGCGAGATTTTAAGGGTGGAAAGTTTGGAATAGGAAACCTTGCATATTTTTAAGACGGTTTGTATTTGTGAAAATATACAGTGTGGTACAGAAGTTCTAGTAGGCCCCTGTATTAAAGTACTTCAAATTTTAGACATAGGGGTAAAAAATGGTATTGCATTCGTTGGCTGTTCGGGACCCTGTTGCGTTTAAAACATTATTTCTTCATCAAAACATACTTTTAATTGCAAGAAATTTGAAAAAAATACATGGTCAAAACAGTGGCAATCTAGCAAACGTTAAGCGTGACAACGTCGCATATATCAAGAAATGAATGCAAAACCATATTTTACCCCTAAGTCTAAAATTTGAAGCACTTCGACACCAGGGGTTTACGGGAAAAATGGCCGTTGCCGAACTTCTATGTCACACTGCATGTTTATTTTGATTTGGTTATCTGTTTGTAACGTCGGTCTTATAATCTTTAAAATATCCCTTAAATCACTGATTACAAGGCAGTCCGTTACCTTTCCATTTTTTTCGGTGGAAATTTAATTTAGAAAAGCATTTTTAATACCGGCATCAAAACCATCACTTCTAAATATATTTTCATTAAAAAGTTTTGATAAGCAGTTTAAAATATATTTCGGAAACACCGTTTTTTTTAGCTTTTATAAATTAGTAATTAATTAACATCACCTTTCTCGCTTATTTCGCATTGCATCCGAAGTTGCTCCGGGATTCAAATTTGATTAATGGGGGCTCGCCCCGTCGGAATCAGATGTGGCGCCCGCTTTTTATTTTGAAAACAATTTTAGTTTCTAACGCGGAGCATAAGTTACGCGCCTTAACTTTTTGGCAGGTGGATCAAAGAGAATCGGGAGGGGGAGACGTGAATTCAAGTGGCGTTTTTCAAAATGGTCAAAAAATTTAATTTTTTCCTGTCAACGGTCCGGACTATATGGGTGCGTAATTGGACAATCATTAAAATAAATTACTGTTTATTTCACAAATACTTTGCTCCAATTAATTATCGATTATTGAAAAATGCACGTCTAAATTAAGCTTAAATGAATAGATAATTGCGCAGTACCCTGTATTATAGACTTTATTTGTTGAAATGATTTTTATTTTTAATTTAGCAGAAGCCAAAAGCGATAAAACGTCTCATTGATTGTCTCGAAACGATTTTTCGACAATATAACGTAATTAGAAAATTAGTAGGTATTTTTTGTTACCTCTAGTGGCATGGCCATTCTTTTGGGCAAGTGTCTAACCTAGATATACAGTGTGTTATGGAAATGACGTGTTATAACCGGCAAATCCTGAGATGAAAAATTTTTTTAAAAAAATAACCATAAATGGCGCTTTGAATTATTAAGCAAAATTATACACTTTATAATATGAAATCTGAAAATTTACATGGCCGCTACTGACGACGGTCGGTGTTGTCATATCTACACGGCAAACTCTTTAGGAAACAATTTTTATTTATAAACAAATATGATTCCAGAAAATCGACGGCGAAAGATGTTTTGCAAAACAAATAATGGTAATATTACACACAAATCTCAAATTCGTCACAAGCACAGGAAAGTAAATAGGTCAAACGTCATTGACCTTCCTATTATTTTTCTAACTCTAAAAAAATGAAATTTTATTTAAGACAAATGCTCTCTTACTTTTACTTATTTAAGTACAATTATTAGTTTCATACTTTCACAGAAACCACACAGAATCTAAGTTTTAGGAAAAAACCTCTCGCATAACCTCACAAATAGCAGCTATTCACATGGAAAGAATTCACGGGAAAACTGTTTTAATTTTGGTCCTTTTTTTCTTGCTTAGAGTTATTTAACTAATTTAAAAGACACACACTTTAAATAAAATTCTTTCAATGTAAGAATGACATTTTATCTACGACCGAACGAAATGGTACGTGCAAGACTCTGAATAGAGATGGGCAATATTTGACAGTTTGATATTTCACGGTCACGGTAATTGAATCCTAATAATAAGCGATACGGGACTGACTAAGATCGCTTAAATGCATTTCTTATGGTGATAAACGAGATTCTTCCCTGAATTGAATAAAATGATAGTAGTGATATATCCATCAATTAAGATAAGGAATAATACTGCGACTGTACTTGCGAAGCTCAAAAAATTAAATTAGCCAGCTCTACTCCAAATGACAAAACCGACGAAGATTTAATTTTCTTTCTCACACGGCCATTCCTCTCCCATTCCTCTTTCACTCTTTCACACAATCCACTGGGCGCCGGGGCAACGTAAGTCTAGGCATACAAGCGTGCGTCTTGCAAGTTGCAAGTGTCAGTATTAGAAGATACGCGTTAGAATACGGTCGGTTCTGTTGCTCACCATTTACACTCTCGGCTATCCGCTTTGTTTTCAGAAGGTTGCGTATAATAATTGTTTTGTAATGAATCTCGGGCTACACGTCCAAACTTTGTATATTATTTGACATTGCTTTTATTGACGAACCTAAAACGAGCAGTTTGTTTTGGACGTTTGACTTGATGGAATGTTTCGAGCATAAAGTGTTTCCAGGAGTGTTCCCATGAAAAAGAAAAAAAAACTGATTGTGTTTGTGCCTGAATTTCCTCGCTCTTTAGGTATAACGATAAATACAAGTAGGTAGATAAATAATTTATTTTTATAATTTTATATGGAATATCAGTTTTGCAACATTCCACGTAACACCTGTTTTCCGACATGCCACCACAAGGTGACGTATTACAGTGACGCAGGATGAGCTGTGGGTTTATGGGGCTGGACCCCTCTGTTAAAAAGCGCTTCTCTAGGACGTCACCCGTTTAAATAAAATACGTCATTTCCATAACACCCTGTCACCACAAATTCGGCCTTCACCGTTGTGATTTCGGAAACGGTAAGAGATACAAAGTCGATTATATTGGGGCAAAGTTTCCTAATTATTGGCCCAATAATATACCGCAAAAAAATAAAAAATAAATACAGGAGCTTTCAAAATATTTGGAAAAATCTAAATTTTTGCGTTACGGTTTTTATTTTTTCCTGACTTTGTTTGAAGAGACTTCCAAAAATAAATTTCACTTTTTGATTGCTAAATTTTCGCTCGCTTAAGAGCTACGGGGGAAAATCAAAAAATTGACAATTTCAAAATTACCTTATATTTTCTTACTTAAAAGAGATTCAGAAAAATGTTTTATACAGAAGTTTCTTTATGTTGATTGCCAATAAGCTGCCGTTTTCAGAGTAAGTAACCCCGTATACTTAAGGGAAAAAAGTTATCGGACCTAACGTAATTTTTTTAAATGGAACACCCTTAAATTTCTGCATATTCCAGCTAGCTGAGCCTATTTTCTAGAAAGATACTATTTTAAATTATCCTTTCAAATATATAACACACCATGGATGATATTGTGTAGAAATTTGATACAACTATTAGTTTCAAATAAAGAAAACAGTAGTAGTACGTAATAACAAAATTAAAGACAGAAATAGCAATAATACTTTAAAAATCTTCAGTTTTTCTTTAAACGAAAAAAAAATACAGGATCGGACTAGGGGTATTTTAATGAAGATGGTTTAATTTAAGGAACAAAACGTCGGAAAGCCATTGTTGTATACCAATGAACGTAGATTTCGGTCCTCTTTCATAATTTAAAAAAAATCTAGGCCCGTATTTAAAAAAATTTGATGATGATGACCTAAAGACGAAACGTCGCAATGAAAGATCTGATGATGCCATCTCGGGGAGAATAAAAAGTAGCAATGAGAAAGTGAAATTTATTTTTTGACATCTCTTCGAACAAAGTCAGGAAAAAATAAAAACCGAAACAAAAAATTTTAAATTTTTCCACATATTCTGTATTTATTTTAGATTTTTTTTTGCGGCATATTATTGGGCCCATAATTACGCAACGTTGTCCCAATTTAATCGACATCGTATCTCTTACCGTTTCATCATATTTTTAGATGTTATTTTATTAGGGCCGACCTTCTTTAAAGGTCTGGCAATTTTACGGTAAAGAGTCGACGAAGGAGCGTGCGTACTTTACTTATTTATTGTTAGAAAGCGAGTATGTCGTTTCCATTATAAATTATAATCTATAAACTTATCAACATACAGACTTTTTCAATTTTATTTGGAGAATTATCTAAACTATATTCATTTGACAGGATTCCGGAGTACCTGTAAACGAGTTTTCTTCCCAAGCGTTTATTCCCGTTTTAGAAAAAAAAATGTCAAAGGAAAAAAACTTTGTAATATAACTAGACTTCCTCGAGTTTAAGACATCTTTTAAAATTTTTTTTTAATGTACCGTTTTCATAGGAAGCGAAAACTCCGTTTTTCAGCGTAGGAAATTGAAGTATAGACCCCGAGAATGTGCAGTCTCATTCTTCCGGTTATCGTCGTTTCTGTCGGCGTACCGATTACGGGCGGACGCTCGACGTATTCTTCTAACTGCAAGGGAAGATCCAATTCGCCTCGTGCCTTCAAAGCGGGAAACAAACGGGGGCAAATCGGAGATTTCGACTGACTCCGGCATCCTCTTAACTACCAAGCTATTTTGAAAAATAAATGTCGTTCCGAATTTTGTATTTATTTTTCCAAGATTTGAACGGTTCATTTCAATTGCCCAATAGCCGTTTCCCCCAATGATTTTATTTTAAATCCATTTTTAACTTCGTCATCATAGTAAAACTTGACAATAATTTTAATCCTAATCCCGGCTACACAAAAATAATTAACAAAATACTTTAAAAACAATGTTTAATAAACATTACATTTCTAACAAAAATGTAGGAATATGTCACAGTGTTTGAGCGTACAATATTTGCAGAAATACATACAGGGTGTTATGAAAATGAATTATCACATTTAAAAGTATGCGAGTAGTGGTTGCCTGATTTTAGGGGTATTTACCCAAGTTTTTAGACGGCCAATTTTAAAATAAGTTAGAAATGTTTCTCTAGGACGCCCCAAGGAGTTATCCATTTAAATATAAGAAACCATTTCCATAAGACCCCGTACACCATATGAAATAAAACAATCTACAGAAATGGTATCTTAATATTCAGATGTTAATTATGGAGAGAAACAATCAATGAATTCAGATTACGCAGTTTCTTGCTAAAGGCAAAAATTATATGCGAATGGGCCGTGCCGGCTACGAAGCGGTATCAACCGGTTGCACGTCCGCTGGGCGCTTCCACATATGCTTCCCATAATCTGCATGGGGGCCGAGAGCAACTGGCCATCATTGCGTCTTTTTTTTCCGAGTTTAAACCACTCAGAGTCTGGCGTCTTTTAAAAATCTTGTATTGTTTATATTTTTTGAGGCAAAGGAAAGTCAAAAATGAAAACCTTACAAAAAGGTATCGTCTTATTTTTTTCTTGGCATTCATTTGTCCTGCAAAAAATTCCTGAGGGTCTAAAGTCTAAATGATTAATCTGTAAAAATTTTCCGACAAACTATACAGAACAACAGTGGGGTTGGTTTTTTTGGTTTTGACGTCCCATATTTCGTCGCAAATCTCATTCAGGTACTGTTTATGTCTTTGATGCCTAAAAAAATTTTAAATGATAATAATTTTTAAATTGCTAACATCTTTTAACATCAGCATACACAAAAAAAAGTCAATTATTCAGAATAGGGATTTGAAATTTGAGGAGAAATCGAGTTGGTACCGTTTTCTTCTCCATAAAAATTAGAAGATAACGGAAAGATTGGATCAAATTTAATATTTTCTTATAAACTACAAAGAAGTTTAATTTTTATTATATTAAAATAAAATAGTATTGATTCCTGACCGTTTGTTCAAATATATTTGTTCTTTGGGTTTTCGGTCAATTCTTAATAAAGCGAGTTATCAAATTTGTGACGTTTCGGTTTATTTCATTTTAAACCATCATCAGACTACAATAAAAGGAAAACATTTCTTTAGTTTTTAAGGACATGATTTGTGAGATATGATGGGAAAACATTTAGTTTATAGCAATCTAATTATAATAAAAACATACCTTATGTAATTGCACTATCACAATCACTTTAACATATTTACTTATGGAGATGTTGTATCACCCTAGGTATAATTGTAACTAATTTCTATTTTAACCTACTTTGCTGTAGTGGTGTTTCTTAATCTATGGGTTTTCCAGGCGGTTTATGACATTTGTATTATTTAGTTTAGGTATTTCAGGTTTTAATTTAGTGAAGAGCGTTTTTGTACTGTTATTGGGTCTTTCCGCGATGTTTATATTATATGGCTCAAGAATTTTTTAAATTTTGATATTAATTTCCGGAATGTATGGCAGTGAGATATAGTTAGTGTTTTTGGGTTTATTTGTATATGTCATATATAAAATAGATTGCAATGATTGTACTCAAACATATATAGGTCAAACGAAACAATATTTAAAAAACAGAATAAATGAACATAAAAGAAGTATAAAAAACACAAATCAAATAAATACAGCCCTAGCTAAACATGCAATAGACAATCTTCATAATTTCAAATTTAATGAGACACAAATTCTTGACCACGAATCAAACTATAAGAGACGAAACATTAAAGAAATGATTCATATAAAAAAAAATAATACAAACACATTAAATTTCCGTACCGACACTGATAATCTAAGTTGTAACTATAGTAACTTAATTAAATAATAAAATGCAAATTTTTACCATCAAAAGAAAGCCATAAACCGCCTGGAAAACCCATAGATTAAGAAACACCACTACAGCAAAGTAGGTTAAAATAGAAATTAGTTACAATTATACCTAGGGTGATACAACATCTCCATAAGTAAATATGTTAAAGTGATTGTGATAGTGCAATTACATAAGGTATGTTTTTATTATAATTAGATTGCTATAAACTAAATGTTTTCCCATCATATCTCACAAATCATGTCCTTAAAAACTAAAGAAATGTTTTCCTTTTATTGTAGTCTGATGATGGTTTAAAATGAAATAAACCGAAACGTCACAAATTTGATAACTCGCTTTATTAAGAATTGACCGAAAACCCAAAGAACAAATATATATTAAAATAAAATATTAGATTTTTTTAGAATCCGTTTTTGTTTTTCCAATGGTCGAGAAGAAAAATGGATTTTTTCAATTTTTTTTTTCCAACCAATTAAATCTCTATTCACAACATGCTACCACCAATCTATAAATTAAGAAAATACCTATAGTAAATGGCAAATCGTAATGTACCGAGTGACGCATCGTTGCGTTGAACATAGGAAATCACATGTAATTTTTGAGGTGGCTGAATATCGGTTCCCCTGTACATTTTATAGAAAATTTGCATTATAACCTCTTCAAGGCCGGCATAGTAAACCCACGTGGCCAGTTTAAATACATTTTGGTCAGTCAATCCGAAGCTATTCAATTAAATGTGATGGCTAATCCACGAAACTCTCACAGTTCAGGTAATACAGCAAACACCAGCAAATTGCCAAAAATTGACGTAACGTTGTCAGGGTTTGTTCGTCAGGGAATCCAATCCCGCAAATGCGGGATCCCGCGGTTATCTCCCGGGATTAAACGTGCGGGATTCGCGGGATTTGCGGGACTCGATGTGGGTGCTGTATGTTAATAAAAAGTTGTTTTATGCAATTAGAAACAGAGTAGAGTAGCAGGAAAATATTTATTGCATATATAGTACAATACAATAGTACGACTAGTTTAACGGTTACATGTTACATCGATTTTGAAAGTATTTTCGAAGAAAAGACAACATGTTTAATGTTTCATCTTTTAGATTTGATCTTATATTATTGCACATGTATTCTGCGGCTGAAATCGCACGTTCAGCTTCGACACTTGTCAGCGGAATAGATTTTACACAATTTGTGGCCCTCTGATTCGAATAGTTGGCGCATATCGGTCGATGTGATAAACTTTCCAAAGGGTATACCATCTTTAGCTACCATTCGAGACACTCTTTCCTCGAACTGATGGCACTAGCTTTAATTGCCCGTGTTGTTTTATCAATATCAACACTACCGCTGCTGCTCTGGACTTTCAAATTAATATTATGCTTTGTTTGTAAGTGGGTGTGAAGACCTTTATTGGAACGAGCAGAGATTTTGATAATGCTAGGGCATAACTTATATTTAGCTGTAAGACCATCTTCAGACTTTAAAAAATAATTCCAAACTAAACTTGAACCTTTCTTGTCTTTGTAAACTACACTGACACTCATTTTTGTGATTGCTGTTTAAATTCCATGTATTATATTCAACCACTTGATAAATGTCACTAGATACTAGTAGAATAACGCCCTTACTTTCGCACGTACGCAAGAAAACTGTTCTGTTTAACGTGTTTTCAATAGCCCAGCATGGCGGGGAATCCCCGACGCGTCGACCAAAAATACCGCAGTTCATTGTTTGCTATCCCGCAAATCCCGAGGATCCGCAGGATCGATGGTCTCAATCCCGCAGGTTTGTGGGATTAAAGTTTGGATGCGGGATTGGATTCCCTAGTTGTCACTGACATTAATTTTCGTTTTGTCAATTTCAACATTTAATTTGACTTGAACTATGAGAGTTTCGTGATTTTGTCATCACGTTTAATTGAATAGCTTCACCAAAGGCTCACCAAAATGTATTTAAACTCGGTACATGGATTTACCAGGTCGGCCTCTTCAAGAAGTTACAATGCAAATTTCCTACAAAATGTACAGGGGAGCCAATATTCAACCACCTAAAAAATTACATCGGGTTTCCTATGTTCAACTTAACTGTGCATCACCCGGTATTTTAGTTTTACTTACTTTCCTATGCAGTTTTGAACAGATTTCCAATACACATTTTCAGATTCAAAGTCCAAAAATGACGTCAGAGAACGCAAGACATTAGATTCAATAGTTACTCCAATAACCGTTATCAGACCGGACAGTTTCTTGAACAAACCATCCAGTTGAGATTTCACCTAAAATCGCGTAGAAACACACAACATATTTTTTATACTATCAGGATAGGACACATATATATAAACGTATATTGCCAATACGAACGTTCCAAAATACCAAAAGTGTCCCCGCTATGGGAGATCGCGTTGGCCTATTGAGTTTGCGCAGTAGGGTGGAAATTTTATCGATCGCCTCAGAGCCGGCCCGACATTATTTGTTTGTTGTTATTCGCCGCCATCTTTGGTTCTGGATGCTTTTTCAAGTTACAGAAAAAAAGTGGTTCATCCACATTGTTGTCGGTATATTAGTGCTTATAACCTTTCATTACCTAACAACAATTTTTGGAAAGGAGTTTTTAATTTGTGGTGATTCGATTCGCTGTTTGGTAGGTTAGTGCTTGTTTTGTTTAAGATGAAAGGACACAAGTGCATGGTGCTTTTTTGCAAAAGTCGTGGATCAATACCAGGTATAAAATATTTCAGGTATGTACATATATACGAAAATATTTTGCTTATCACATTTTCCGATCTTCGGAACCGAATTTCACTAAAAAGCTTGTAAAAAAAGAAGAGAGTGTCACTCCTGTACAATATATATGTGATCACTACCTAACCTTAAAATTAATGTATTTTTAATTTGGTGCATTGGTAGCTGATAATAATTCCCAAAATAGTCAATATAGTCATTCCTTCTTAATTTTTGGTTTAGCAAAAAAGTGAGGTTAAGAAACATACGAAGTCGGATGAAAGTTAAAATAACGCTCATCGTGTCGATTGTTACAAATATTCTGACGGAATTTGGCACCAAAAGTTTACACTAATCAGGTGCCCTGATTGGTCGGATCATCACATCGTCAAAAATCGTATGCATGAAACGCTGTCTTAAATCGAACTAATCGAAATTTTGATTGCAATATTTTTCCTAACTAACCAGTGAAATTTACATTAAAAAAGTTGAAATCCGGTCCTGTCGAATGTTTACTTTAACAAGGAAATTTCCGAACTGCGCAAACTCACAACGTCAACTTCGAGGCCCATAGCGGGGACATAATTGCAGATGGTATTAGCAATATATTGTTTATATATATGTGGGATAGGATATCGGCCCTGATTTCGAAAGTTTCTCAATTACTCGTAAAATAAATTACAAAAATTAAGTATAATTGCCATGATCATACAATTTATGACCAAAAACACATTTTTGATCCTTTCTGCACGTCCTATGGGCAACGAGATCCCTGTAGAGTGCATTCTTATTCGGGACACACGGTAGAAGAAGACTCACCTGATTTTCATATCTTCTTCGAGCCGTCGACGACAGCTTTTCGAACGTGACCAACAGAATGTCGACCACAGCTTCAGAATCGCCCTTTTCCGAGTAACTCGCTTTACTCTCAGATCTGGATAATACGGTCGATAGTTGATTGTTATCGGTTACGCTATCGTTACGTAGTTTTAGAATTTTTTGCATGTTTTCAACAAGTTCGGCGGTGGTGTAGAGTTTTTCTTGAAATTTGTCGAAACTGGAACATAACTGGATGTTATGGAGACATCGCTAGTTCGTCAAAATGTTACCTACTTATTGTCTCATGTATATTTGGGTTGGTAAATGTATACTATCTTTTTTCGACAAGAGTTGTTCTTTTAAAAAAATTGTTGCTGATTAAAAAAATGCAAATTTTACCCAAAAAGATAATTAAGTAAACATTCTATAGTCGCCGGCAAAAAATTCCGCCACCCTGAAATTTTGGTCAAGTTTGATATTTTATAACTTTTTTATTTTTTATACGATTTTCATGATTTTGTTATCAGTTTGTAGATCAATTTATTGTGTTTTCCTTAATTATTTTATAAAGTAACATTTTTCGATTAGGCTCTATTTATAGGAGTAAATCAAACTGTTGTTTTTTGTCGTAATTTCAAAACACCCTGTAGGAAAATTGAGGTGGATAATTTTATTTACATACTGTTCCTTGTAATCTTTGATGTATTCTAAACATTTCGTTTTTGGATTCACTCCATTATCTCATTTCTGCTGCGAGCTGCAAAATTTTAAATGAAACGATGATATTTTTAGAAAATGTATATCTGGGTATTTCTACCGAAGCACACACCAATCTTGTATTTGTTGAGCTCTAATATCACATCGAGGAAATCCTCCAAGAAGTTGTTATTCCATTTGCTCCTTTCATTGGGAACCAATTTACATTAATGCATGATAATGCTAGACCTCACTTTGCACATGTAGTGAGCGAATATCTGGATGAAGTTGGACTTCCAAGATTGGAATGGCCCGCATGTAGCCCGGATCTCAACCCAATCGAACATCTTTGGTATCAACTTAAAAGGGCCGTTCATCGTCGTCCTGTACAACCACAAACCTTGCAGCAAGACTTACGACTGGCGCTGACCGAAGAATATCAGGATATCCCTCAAGAAAGGATAAGTAACCTTATTTATTCGATATCACGAAGACTGCAAGCTATCATTGCTGCGAGAGGAGGAAATACACGATATTAAAATTGATTTTGTTAATTAACTTTATGATATACCTAGTGTTTGTTTTTCTTAATGAAAATAGGCTTCAAATCAGCGTTTCATTTAAAATTTTGCAGCTCGCAGCAGAAATGAGATAATGGAATGAATCAAAAATCGAAATGTTTAGAATACATCAAAGATTACAAGAGACAGTATGTAAATAAAATTATCCACCCCAATTTTCCTACAGGGTGTTTTGAAATTACGACAAAAAACAACAGTTCGATTTACTCCTGTATAATATAGCCTAATCGACAAATGTTACTTCATAAAATAATTAAGAAAAAACACAACAAACGGATCTACAAACTGATCATGATCATCGCATAAAAAATAAAAAAGTTATACAATATCAAACTTGACCAAAATATCAGGGTAGGGCGCAATTTTGTGCCGGCGAGTGTATATTGGTGTTGTGTAGACACAAACACTAATTTTTTTTACCCAAATCTAAAAAAAGCAAAATATTTTTTTGGCGAAAAATTAAATTTATGTCCTTTTGTGGTATACATCCCAGAACATTAAGATAGCTGCGATACAAAGAACGACAAAACTTTAAAAAAAAAACTTTCAACATGGTACGGGACACCTTAATACGCGAGTACCACGTGCACTTGACCGCTTCTATTGGTCGTCTATTTTTACCTTTCTCTAGAATCCTTATCCCAACTTCTCACCCTGACCATTCCTTGATCGTTATCCTTCAAAATAATCGCGTGTGAAACCCCCAATTCGATTAGCTGTTCTTGAACTTCGACCGTATTTGTCGCCTCAATAAGCGAGCATTTTATTCCTGCTGCCCACAAACTTCTTAAAATCTAAAAAACAGGATGACTAAAGTATGTACATTGTAAAATTACACGTGCGTCGCAGATAGAGGGATCAAGGGCCATCGTGACGTGACTTAAAACTCCCCATCTTTATTTATCACAGACTTAATAAGAAAAAAAACGTTTGAATATACGTTTTAAAGTCAATAATAACATGCTAGACCAAGACAAAAACATGGGGTTGCTATTTTGATTGTATTTTGATATGTCAATCAAGTGTCAATCTTTATTGATTGTTATAAGATTTTGTGCCTTCAAGTTGAATTTAATCCTAAAAACAGTTCCTTCATCGTACTTTTGTGTTTTCGGCAAGTATTTATGGACATTTGTTACTAATAAGTCATATCAACATATTACACACGAAAATTTAAGGGTTGAATAAAGTCGGTTAAATAGACGTATTCATGATTTCCGCGCTCTCTCCATTTCGAAAGCGACATAAATGCCGTCTGAGGTTTGATTATAATACTCTTATGATAAAAAATAGAACGACAAATTTTTCGAAATTATAACTTATATTTCAGAATATGTATACCGGAACGCTGGGCACATCAATTATAATGTTTATGAAATCAGTCTTTGTTTTGTTATTTTTCTCCCGAATAATGTTGATTGATTCTTATGATTTTTATGACGTGAAAGTGATGACGCATGGGTAAATATACAGTGAGTCCCAGAAGAAATGTCTAAATTCATTTAAAATTCAGCGGTAAGTTTTTTCAAAAAACGCTCGTACCCGTCGATTTTGATTTATTAATTTTTTTTGTGGTAATTTCATGTATACAGGGTAGCTAAAAAATAAGTTACGACCATCAACTTCATTTTTTCAAATGAAAACATATATTTTTTATTTCATTTTTGAATTTTGCATTGAATTCTACGCATGTTTCATGTACCATGTCCTATGCATAAACTCAACAGTTATTGAAAAAATTAGGATTGAACATATCATTTAGGGAATCCAACGATCTATCATATCTTCTGGCAATATGGCATTTTGGGCTCCATAATAAGTAAGAGTGTACTGTCTCACTATCACCGTTTATTTCCATAGAAACTGTATGACAATTTTATTTCAAATAAGTATAATTATTGATAAGCGTAGTTTCAAAGTTGCGGTTTTCACAATAATGGTGAAGTTAACGGAACGGGAAAAAATTGAAATTCTATGCATGGTTGGGTTTGGTGATAAAACACGTACTCAAATAGAAACAGCCCAATTATTTAATGAAATCCATCCTGATCGTCCTCCCATATGTCAAAAGATGGTGAGTAGAATAGAGGCTAAGTTTAGGTCATGTTAGAGATTTGCCTAAATCTGGTCGTCCTACTCGAGATGAAAATTAACAACTTGACGTTTTGCTTTCCTTGGAAGAAAATCCATGTACTCCCCTGTCGCACATTGCGGCCGATTTACACATGCCGAAATCTGTTGTTCATCGAGTAGTTCAAAAGCACAAATATCACCCATACAAAGTTATTCCAGTGCATGAGTTATTTGAAGATGATTTCGATAGGAGAAGTGAGTTTTGCGGACGCATGCAAAATATGTGCAATCTAGATAATAATTTAGTAAAAAATATTATTTTTTCGGATGAAGCTACGTTCTATTTGAATGGTAATGTGAACAGACAAAATTGTCGATATTGGGCAACAGAAAATCCGCATTGGATGATAGAGGTTCACAGCCAGTACCCTAAGGAAATAAATGTTTGGTGTGGAATCGTACGCGAAAGAGTAATTGGTCCATTTTTCTTTGAACAGTCTTTAACTGGACAAGTATATCTCGAATTTCTCCAACTAGAATTAATTCCAGCATTAGTGGCTTTATTTCCGAATCCATTGGATCCAGACTCCCCTGACGAAGAACTGATATTCCAACAAGATGGTGCTCCTCCGCACTATGCGGCCACTGTGCGCACATTTTTGGATGAAACCTTTCCCAATCGGTGGATTGGAAGGAGAGGACCTATCGAATGGCCTGCTAGGTCGCCAGACCTAACTCCGCTGGACTTTTTTTTGTGGGGTTACCTCAAATCAAAAGTATTTGTTAACAGGCCAAACAATATGCAGGAGTTGAAAGAAAGGATCCGAAGAGAAGTGCGTGACATAACTCCGGAAATGGTTGGAAACGTGCAAAGAGAGTTTATTGATCGTCTTGGATATTGTCAAGCCGTAAATGGCGCACATTTTCAACATTTAATTTGATTTTGTTGTGTTTTTTTTTAATAAACAGGTCTTACTTATAGATATGTTCAATCCTAATTTTTTCAATAACTGTTGAGGTTATGTATAGGACATGGTACATGAAACATGCTTAGAATTCAATGCAAAATTCAAAAATGAAATAAAAAATATATGTTTTCATTTGAAATAATGAAGTTGATGGTCGTAACTTATTTTTAAGCTACCCTGTTTACATGAAATTACCACAAAAAAAATAATTAAAAAATGAAAATTGACGGGTACGAGCGTTTTTTGAAAAAACTTACCGCTGAATTTTAAATGAATTTAGACATTTCTTCTGAGACTCACTGTATGTACATTGTGACTACTATCTAATAATTAGGGGTGTACGGTCAAGAATATAATTAGGATTTTATGACAATCAAATGATCAACGGTATATTAATTGTAACCAAAACTATACATGGATCTATCTCAGACATCCCGCGTTAGATATCCTTGCGCTACAAAACGAAACGCCCGTTAAAGTCATGTTGATTCTGGAGTTCAACGCATTGGGAGTTGATCATATCTAAACGTCTTTCTTAGTTCGAAATTCAAAGCAACATATTATCTAGGTAATCAAACAATTCCACAATCTGCAGAGATATTCACTAAATTTAGTCTACCAGTATAGTGCGGATTGGTCATCGGCTTACTTCTTCTTGAGCAATTTATAAGGGCACCACGCAAAAATATAACCAATGGAAAAATGATTGTGGCCTTCATACTTACTTTCGTTTTTTCCTTTATTAATTGTTTCGAGCCCACCGAGCAAACGATCACATCCAAAGCGTCCATCTTCGGTATATCTTCGCTTTCCTGTTTTTGTACTGCTTGGACCAGTTTGTCCAAGGAAATTGATATACCTGTCGAAAAGAATCGATACAATATCGACAAAAATGCAGCAATACCGTAAGCATATACAGGGTGTTATGGAAACGGTTTATTATACAGGGTGTCCCTGATTGGGGGTTACCTTGTTGCCAAAGTTACAAATAGAACTAATAAATAAATTACTTCGACATTTTTTTTGCAAAATGTTTACGGATTTGGTTTAATACATACAGTAGAAATTAATTTTTAAACCCATAATTATATTTATTATAAGTAACAAAGTAGGTACTTCAATATTATGTTTATATTTATTAAAGTTGCCGGCTGGGAACTTCGTGTAAATTAAAATAATGTGATGAATCTTGCAAGAATATGCAACGTCGCAACACGTGACATGAATCTTCGGCGGCGCGAGAATACATTCGCTGCAGTCCGCGAGTCTGCGCCTATAACGACTTCCTAGAGCTCAGCGGCGTAGTGAAATATTTTTGCCCGAGAATTTATTTAAAGTGTTTTACTTTATGGAATCTATTTTTTTTTTTCATTTTTTGACTCGACCCTACTTTTGTGCTTGTTATCTTTACTTAAATTCCGATTTTTAAATATTTTATTCACAAAATGAATGTGCATCTTTGTTGTCGCTAATGTCCAATTTAGTAGTGTCAGTAGGTGGTTCTACTGGTAGCAAAAATGCATGGAGAATACGAGGATAAATTAATGACAAATCCAGAAAACGCGCTTCTCCTAGCAAGAAACGACCTTGTCTCTCTTTTCAACATAAATATGCTGATGGCGACTTTCGTGTAATGCGTCGAACGATTGAAATGTTTGTTCGGGTGCGCTCTATTTGAACTGAAGGTTCTTCCAATAACAAGAAAATTATTACAACTGCAAAAGACCATGACACCATGACACATGACACCCATGACTTTCCATATTCCCACGAAACATTAAGGCGTCTGCTAAAAGTCAATGGTTTCTTTGGAGAAAATGTCACAACAGAAGGAGATGAACAGTATCGCCAAGAGGGGAGGAACATCGTTTATGTTGATGAAAAGTAGATCAATAATGATTTGACGCTTAAAAAATATTGGCAAAATAGTAAAATACTATTTTGCATTATTTTTGAACTTCAAATATGGAGACGCCAATGGTTTGAGGTGTTTCATTGTTTATAAGCTCCACCTACCTAATTTTCTGTCGCCTCCTCTCCCTTTCGTCGCGTTCAACTTACCGTGTGTTGGACAACATAGGTAACCATGAAACAATAACTGAAGGTAAGATATCTAACCGTCCCAAATTCGTCTGCCGCGCGCAATGATTTCAAAGGGTGAGCGATTAAAAGGTATTAAAAGGTTTTATGCATGTAATCATATATGAAATGAAAGAATAATATATGACAAGTATTTACGTATATTAATTTCATAGAAATATAACACACATTACAGTTAAAATACCACTAAAATAAGGAAAGATTCCGACAAACTTTCAACGATAGCTGAAGCTGCTCGGCCAACCCTGCTTGTTGCCACCAGCGTTGTCAGCCTTTTACAATTGTAATATATCCACAATTTTTTAGATGTTCATTATTGTTGTGGGGCTCCACATATGAAATTTATGTTCAATCTGGAGGTGGCCCCCATATAGTAGGAAAATAACGACCTTTTCTTTTCGTACTCTCCTTACTCTGACACCGATTTTTACTATTCTATTAGGTTTCGAACCGTCAACCTATTACTTTCGATCAAACAATTCTGGCAACACTGGTCGCCATGTAGTGAGTGCCGTTTGCCGTAGTTTTTCATGGAGATTTTGAAAGTTCACCAGAACTGTTTCTTATTTAGTCGTGTGTGTTTATTAAAATAAATATCTGAATTTTCATAATATGGCGTGCGCTGTGTTCGGTTGTGATATGGATAACCAGGCAAACAAATTTGACAGAAATATAAGATGTTTCCGCTTTCCTAAGGATAATAACAAAAAAATTAGATTATGGTTTTATTTATTTTATTAACAATTACTTAAGTATTTTCCACTGAAGCTGATGAGGGTATATGCCTTCGAAACATGTATGGCAATTAAAATATTGTTTATTTAACTACTGAAGCAGACTATGAGTTTCTTTACCTCATCATAATTTCACTCACTCTAATGAGAGATGGACTATTTAAAAAATAGTTTAATTTGTTTATAACTACTATAATAAGGTAGTATTTTAGCTTTAATCTTTGTTGTATGTTCAGGAAATAAATATACCTAAATACCATGATATTATTCTTTCATTTCACATACCATTCAAGGCGTAAAACCTTTTAATACCTTTAAAAGAGAGTTAAAAACGCTGACAGCAGTATAAATCTCCATAAAAGATTTAAAAATCACTCGCCCGTTGACGTCACAAGCCACGCCTCCATCGGCGTGGAATCATACCTCTTAGATCTTTATACCATACTTATCACTCTGTTCAGGGACACCCTGTAAGCTTTCTCTAGAACACCCAGGGCGTCAACCATTTAAATAAAATAAGCCATTTCCATAACCCTATATACCTATTTGTATTCAAGAAAACTTAGTAAAGATACGTACCGACTGCGGATTGCTGAATACCCTTAGTAAGCATATTGGTTTGTTCCATAACAGTGCGATAGTAAGAAACCATCGCATCGTAGCGACCGCCGGCCGCTACGACTTCCTTGTTATCGTGTTTACGCTTCTTTTTCAACTCGCAGACGAACTGACAGATCATGCCCGAATACTGATGAACGTTGTAAACTAGACCGGGAGCTATGACAAAATCGAACTGAAAAAAATATGGAACCGTAAAAATAATAATTGTCTACAGGGATTCCAGAAACTAGTGGTCATAAATGATAGGATATACCTACAAGGTGTCTCATAACTTATGGGCCATAAGTTGATAAAGTTAATCATCAAATTATTTTGAATAAACTTAGAGCCGTCGGGGTAGATGGTCCTTTTTTGACTTGGATTCATTCTTATCTCAGAAACCCCAAATTAATGTTCTCATAAATGGGTTTACTTCTATCACATTCTCTGCCACATCAGGTGTTCCGCAGGGTTCCCATCTGGGACCATTAATATTCATTATATATATTAACGATATCAATAAATGTTTTCTTAATTGTAAATTCTTACTGTATGCAGATGATCTCAAATTTTATAACAAATTAGAACTCTGCTTGATTGTGTGCTTATTCAAGAAGATCTGACTCGCCTTGAAAACTATTGTAAGCGCAATAGCTTATTTGTTAATACAAAAAAATGCTGTATAATCTCTTTTACTAGGAATCGTGATCCTATAACATTTACCTATTCGATCAGCAATTCTGAGCTGAATCGAGTTACTGAAGTAAAGGATTTGGGAGTAATTTTTGACAGTAAGCTGATCTTTGATAAGCACATTAATTCGGTAGTTTGTAAGACCTTTCGAATGTTAGGTTTTATTAATAGGCAAGCAAGATATTTCAAGGATCCAAAATCATATTTAACTTTATATTATGCTTTTGTGCATAGCAGATTGAATTTTGCTTCGATTATCTGGAATCCTTTCTATTCAGTTTATATTAATAGATTAGAATCAGTACAGAATAAATTTTTAAGGACTCTTTCAGTCAAAGCAAACCTTGATAACTATCATCGTAGTTTTATAAGAATTCATTTTGGAATTATGACTTTAGAAAATAGAAGGAAATTGTCCGAAGTTATGTTCTTGTGTAAAATTCTTGATAATAAGGTGGATTCACCTAATTTATTGGGTAAGGTTGCTTTTAATGTTTATCCTCGTCAATTCAGATCTGGCACTCTCTTCAGTATACGCTTTAGATATACAAATAATGCTCAATATTCCCCTTTATGTAGGATGATGAGATTATCAAACTTTTTTTATTCCAATCTTGATGTTTATTTTTTTAGTATGTCTCAAGCCGTGATGAGGAAAACATTGAAGATATATTTATTGGAATGATTGTTTAGGGTTTTTGTTTTCTTTTATGTACTATCGAACTAAACAAATTGCAGTTTTTTTTGTTTATATAAATTATGTCTTAAAAGGTAATAGATACCAAGGTCAACCAAGCCGAAAATACATCTATATGAAGGGGTAAAACATGCATCTCTTTCGGTACGTCGAATATAATTGAAAACAAGATTTAGTAACCAATATTGGACTGGCAGTTCAGAGAAGCATTAACGAACGAAAACACGTCATATTTGGTGTTGTTTTCACACAGAAAACAGTTTATTTTTGCTATTTAAAATACCTTCAAAATTTCACGCGTGAATGTAAAATTTACTGTGAATGTAACACGTCGGTTCTCGGAAATGAAGTAAAAATAACATTATTTCAATAGATACTCTGGTTCTCTAATCAATTCACATGTCTTCTATGCTAAAATTTTTGGAAAGCAGGCGTTGGTTCTTATTATTCCATGTACCGAAATTGTACAAAACACGGAAAAACACAAAACTCAGATCATGGGCCCAACATGATATTAATTTTTTGTTAGCTCTACCAGGTCTGATTATATTCCTATCCTTTTTCTTCATATGCAAAAACATGATGTAACCATATGATCGAACTGCTCTGAATTGTCAATATGTCAATTGAATAAAATCAATAAATTTGATAGGTCTGTCAACTTAGTTCAATGGGTTTGCCACCAGAGGGTGGTTGATAACTTTATTCATTGATAAATTTCATTGATAATAATTAAAGATGGGCAGGGCCGGAGTGGTCATCCTTTAGACAGAACCGCATTGAGAAGTTTTTTTTTGCAATTTTATGAAATCAGTCGTGAATAAATTCATTAATCAGACATCAAAGTTAGCATGTTTGTGGGTGGCCTTGAAGTTACTAAATTCACGAGGCACTTCACAATTGTAATGCCCGCTTTTAATAAACGGGTCACACTGTAATAGATTATAGATGATCAAACACAAGCACTCTTGGAAAAATCCTTTAGGGCACTCTGGGAGTGGTGCGTGTGCGCAAAAAGCGATTCACGTTGGTTTTGAATCGTTGGAGGTTATATTCGTTGGGAAAAACGACCTCGGGGAGGTCGTTCCACAAGGATGAAGTCCTCCAGATGAAAGAATTCTTAAATAATGAAGTTCGAGGAGTACTAAGCTTAACCACATATGGATGGGCGGCAGTGGTTCGTCGTGTATTTCTGCTATTCGTCGTTCTGGGCGGAATTAAGAGGGCAAGGTCAGACGAGCACCTTCCATGAAAATATCTGTAAAAGAGAGTCAAATCCCCAACCTGTCTTCGATGTTCTAGGCTGTCGAGGTTCTTCGTCAGCTCGTGGTCTCCGATTAGACGAATAGCCCTCCTTTCGATGGAATCCAGTAGTCGAAGAGTATGTTTGGGTGCAGAGCTCCAGACATGAGAGCAGTATTCTAGTGATGGTCGAATCTGGGCTTTGTATAGTGTCAAAAGTTGTAGACGTGTGTATAACTTTCTGGTTCGGAAGAGTACCCCAAGCTTCTGAGAAGCTATCATTGCGATTGCCACAACGTGGTTATGCCAAGACATTTTTGGCATATAAATTCGTTGAAAACATTATCCAGGAAACTTGCTCCAATTCAGTCCAGTAACAGGTCGACGACGAAATGAAATAATGGATTTTTTTCGAAATTTTAAAATCACGTAAGTTCCTGATAACAATATATATATATGTTGAAAGATTTTATTTATTGATGATTTGGTGGGTGTTTAGTTTTTAATAAAATATTTATTTGTATAATTGAAAAAAGGCTGAAAAGCCAACGCAAAACCTGTTACCGAGAAAATCCAGAAACTCATACGATGGAAGAGTACCATAGTTACTGAAGGATATTTAGAGAATAGCATATCTTCAAAAAAAATTAGGTTTCAAGGATGTTGGCAGGCGTACCATCTGGATCTCGCATTTCCTTGCAGAAATTAGAGACCCAGACAATGAATCATGAGTCAACCTTTGCTGCAAGAAATTTAGCTATCAGCGAACCTTCCAGAATTGCCAGTTCTATGTAAATACAACCAAATAATATATAAACGTAGATTTATATTTTGTTAATAAAGAATAAGTTAATTGAAAACTGTTTTTTGCGTCTGAATGCTAGCGCGGGCCACACTGTGTATTTTATGCCTGCACGGACATAAAGTAATCCATTATGCATATGGTATCTTAGGTATAAAAGCACAATAATGTACTGGTATGACATAAAAATTAATAGATATAAAATATCACATCTACATTATAAGATTTGTGAACAGTCGGCCCTGAACACAAGTAATAACTACGAATACTGGCCAAATCAGTGTTGCCAGGTCAAAATTTGAAAAATCACTAGATCGCGCTTTAAAAATTCACTAGGTTAAAAAATAGGGGGGAGTTCGTTAATTAATAATAAATCTTATAACATAGTATTTTATTTCTAACATAAATGATGATAACAAAATATAGTATTTTAAAAAAATACATACAGTGTGTCTACTTAAGTTGCCGCCATATGGGAAACTTTTTATTGTTAATTTTTCGAAAAAAAGTTATTCTTTAGAGCGAACCCGCGAAGACGCTGAAACTGAAAAAAATCACTAGGAAAGGTCATTTTGATAAAGATTGCACATGTCAGTGAAATTTCACTAGACCTGGCAACGCTGCGGTCAAATGCTACAGAACTCAAGCGCAAAATACAAATAAATTCAACTAGCGATTCATCGCCGGCGTGCACGTGAGAGAGAGGTCCGGTTACTCTTGAGATGGGGCGATGTCTGGCCCGTCGGTGGACCCGACGCTTCGTAACGCGCGCGAGAGAGCGAGAGAGAACTAGATTTTTACACACGATCGGAATGTTTACGCCAAAAGATAAATACTATGATTTGCAACCATAGGGCGACATCTATGTAATGTTTTGTAACGAAATTGGATTGACAGATAATCGTATGGAAATGGCGGCGTCAATTGAACCTTTTAAAATCTATTAATTTAATATATCTTAATTAGCCATATAATATATTAAGTGGATACTGTATTGGGCTTCGCCTGTTTGTTATCCTGAATACATAAAATAAAATAAATAAAAATAAACTAAAAAAGCAACCGGGAGGTACTATACTATAACCACTAAATTAATATTGAAACTCATTATTATTAACATTGATAAAATAATTACTGATAAATTTTGTTTTATAAAAATTGTTGGAAATGGCCACCTTCACTTAAAAGCCATGCTTCCGCCCGTCTTCGCATCGAATTGCCCACACAATTTTTATAAAACAAAATTTATCGTTAATTATTTTATCAATGTTAATAATAATAATGAGTTTCAATATGAATTTACTGGTTTTAATAAACACGAGAAAAACTCAAGAGACCGTTTTCATGTAAAATTGACCAGGCTAATCAGAAAAATATCCTCATGGAAAAATGTCAGTGGCGTACCATCTTTTTGGTAAAAAATGTCAGAGGACATGTTTGCAGGGAAGCCACTGGTGGAACAATTGAATAACTTTTTCAACTAAAATGTGTGGCTTTATATCCTATTAACGCATACCAAAATTGAAAATAATATCTATGGTACTTTCGGAGATATTAAAAAATAACAATTTAAAAAATAAAAATTCAACAGCCTGTAGCAAAAAATTTAAGCCGTTGCGGACATATGTTCATATGAACTTTTCTTTATACAATGACCTAAGGAATCACACCCTGAAATATTAGCACGTCATTAAGGAACACACTTACTTCAACTCCATAAATTTCGGCATTTTGTATAATAACTCTTAATTCCTGCAGGGCTAATTTGGCCAAACTGCTCGCTTCTCCCGATTTTTTCTTCGTTATCATTTGGAACTGATTGACCGCCTTGCCGACTTCGAATTCCGAGTGCAAAAAGTTGATTAACAGATTGATCATGTTGTCGGATAGGCCGCGATGAATCAGGAAATTTTGCATTTGCGATTTGGGAACTTTGCCTTCCTAAAAATAAACCTTATAAGTGTAATAGCCCTAGATTTGCTAAATAAAAGTTGTGTAAGGGCATTTAGGAAACATCAACAACCCAGTTATACAGCAAGAAAGCTTACAGCTGTTAATGTATTCTATTGATTGTTGTAAAACTGGCTTCTTCCAATTCAAGAAAATTATGAGGATTTTTACGTTAGATTATTTTTTAATAAGTTAACATGTACATAGGATCATATTTTCCTATATGTTATCTAAAAAGGATTTCTTTTATATTTCATAAAATAATAATAATTTCTAACGGATGTGAGCTTTTGATATGCAAAATCAGACCCGCTTTATATGATTTGCAATGTCAGCAGAAATCACGGCAACGGCAACGGCTTTTCGGGCCAGAGGCAGTAGTCAGTCGGTTTTGGGTTCTTCAAGTACGCGGTATACCGTCGATTGGGGGTTCCCAGAGTCGTACTCAAACGCGATTTAGTTTTTTTTATTAATTTTTACGTAAGAAGGGGGGTCCGAATTTTCGGCTACAGGTTTTAGAGTGTTTATCACCGAAAATTCCGAGAAAAGTCAAACCGCGTATCTTTTCCTCAGTGAATTTTATTTTCAGACACTCGTGTTTCCGGCGAGTATAAACAACACTGGAATATCTTCAAACACTCGTGTTTCCGGCGAGTATAAACAACACTGGAATATCTTCAAACACTCGTGTTTCCGGCGAGTATAAACAACACTGAAATATCTTCAAACACTCGTGTTTCCGGCGAGTATAAACAACACTGAAATATCTTCGAACACTCGTGTATTTTAGTGCGAGTCTAAATAATAACTAAAATTGATCGCCGAATACTCGTTTCTGGCGCGAGTATAAATAAGACCATAAAAAACACTTATACTTTGGTGCGACGATTTATGCAAAACAGACTTTGTGCCCAGAGCTAGAATAATTTTGAAACTAAAATTTACCTAATTGTGACAAAAAGTATTCGGAGACCAGAAAAGAAAGTAATGGTAACTATAAGTTCAACATGAAATATCTTAAGTTAGTATTATAAGCCTCTACCGTGGGTTATAATTTTTTGGAAATTATTAGGGTAGTTTGAGCTCTCTTTAGTTGAGAAAAAATATTAGCTTAGGGAAGGTTTATATTGTAAAAAGTGTAAATACCAAAATTTAAAACTGAGTACGCAATAGATGAATGATAGGTTGGATTGAAAAACTGAGTATTAGTCTAGGTTAATTCTTATTGTACATAAAATTGTAAATAATTAACTTACGAGTACTTCGGGTCGCGTTACTCGACTGACGAAAGGACTAACCCTTAATTACCCTCATTGACAAAGACATTAAAAAATTAAATAAGTAAACGCCCTCCGTGTTCAATATAATAACTTGCATCGTTATTGTATTCATTGGACATGCCCAAGCCCATACAGTCAAACGTATAGTCTGGTTTACTGACACGTGCGTGTCAAGTCGGCAACGGCATTACGCCTGGCATCCCTGACATAGCACCGAAAAATCGAAAAAAACTCATTGAATCGAGAAAATTGCGTTCGAAAATACTCTAAATTATGATGAGTTTTTCATTGAATATCAAGACTGGTGACATTACTGATAGTGTCGACCAGCACTCACACATATATTCAAAATTTAATGATTAAGAAAGTTAGATTGGCTCTAAATAAATAATTCCTGGGTGGGGAATTCAAAAATGGGGACAAAATTAAATTTCCAAAAAATAGCCGTCTTCTTAATAATCTGATTAAATTAAATTCAAATAAAACTTAAGGGGAAACTTGGTTATACGGGGGTTATCAAAAAACGTCTTACGTGAAACGCGCAGATAAGGAGAACGTTTAGAGTTACCTATCATTTATTAAGCACAAAACGGACGGACGTTTCGGGCTACGTACTCCACTCATATCATGGTATAACGTACGTACATTCCGCTTGAAAAAATTCCTTCGTGTCTTTTTCTTACATATTCGCCGACATGATGTTCTTATAACTATTTTAAAAAACTTCTATAAAACAGTTGTATAATTTGGTTGCAAGAACACTCTTACATAGTAATATTGCAGCTATTTGATCTTAAAGACAAATATGTATCACGACAGACCTTTATACAACAATTTGCCAGCCAAGGGCTTTTATAAAACTGTTACAAACCATAAGTATCGCTTATATCCTTACCTTAATGTCTAACAGTAAACGAAATAATTCTTCGTGTTTGTCCTTAAGGCCACAATGTAACAGAATAGCCTTTAATAGAGCGGTATGGTTCAGTCTTATCAAGAAATGTTTGTTTTTTACTCCTGGAAGCTCGTTGATTATCTCATAAACGATGTATAAAATTTCGGCATCTGACATCAAGTTTGCTACAAATAACAGTGAAAATTTTTATAAAAAAATTGCAGACAGCTCAAATCGTTTATAATAATAGTCCAGAAAATTGTTGTCAAGTTTCTAGATTTCCCACTAAAGGTAGCAATACTACTGATGGGTATGCAAAAATTACCCGACTTTTCAAAAGTTCCAGAACAAACCCTAATTTCGGTATTGTATAAATCTTACCTTGACTGGGAGTGACTATGTCAAAGGCACATTCATAGAATTCTCTTGGCAGAAACCCAAACACTCGTTTCTCTTTGTAAACTCTTTCGACAGAGTATCGTCTAAACGAATTTATATTGTTCCACGCTACATATCGAGCAAATGGCACTCTAAAAACATAAATATCATATTCAGGGTCAACGCCGACGAAGCGGGGACGGAAGATTAAATCATTAGAGAAGAGACGCGCCCGCACATCTTCTGTATACAAGAGCAGCATTTAGACCTAAAAGCTATGTCAGGCTTTGAAATAAAATAGGCATGCATTTGTTTATTATTGTTTGACTAGTTCTTTAATTCAAAAATAGTATATTAAGATACAAGTTTCATAAGACATTATCTTAGAGCACGCGTTTAATTTAGAGAACGACCCGCGAAGCGGAGAGTTTTCTAAAGTACAAGTGCTCTAATTGTCTTATGAACTGTATATTTTATAATACTTTTTCTATTTGGGTCCTTAAAGTCTGAAAAACTTTTAAAAATATAGTAGATTTTTTCCATTTGAATTAATATTTTCTTTTTGGGTTGGCAATACTTTTACAATTTAATAAAATGTTACAAGTATCAAATATGCCATGATAGAAACAATTGAACACAACAAAGCTTCTTCCCATCCGTCATAATTAAAAATAAATATATTATTGAAGTTAAGAAAAACGAGTCAGGAAGAAAGTTGTACTCCGTCAGAAATACGAGAAAATGCAGAAAATAATCTAGAAAAACTTTTAAAAAGAACAAAGTTCAAAATATTGAACAAAATAATAAATAATACTATTGAACAAAATATTGTGTCGACACAGAATCTGACAGGAATAACAATTAATGCCCAGGAAATGTCTATAGTTACCATAAATATGTATAAATAGTATGTTAATACTATATTGAATTAAAAATAAAAATAGTACTTTATTGAATAAAACTTTAGAAATAGGGCATAAACTGGAAGATATTTTTATTATTTTTAGGTTATGTTGTTTTATAGTTGTGACTAGAAATTAGTTGACGGACACCATCAGTATGTTATATATTTCCGAATATAGGTATTTCGGATAAATATCTAGTAAAAATGATCTATTTGCAAGGTTAAAGGTTAGTATTTTAAAGTTTTCTATAAAAAATTTCTGTCGAATCCATAATGCCTAGAAAACTAATTTCAACGAAATCGAAGTAGGCCTAAAATTCGAACCCTACTTGTTGCCAACATGAAAAAATTAAAATTTCAGTTTCATGTGTAATAAGTGGCAAGTTATTCAATTTTTTGCATTTCATAATGTAGCCATTATGAAACCCAAATAGAAAAAGTTGTTTTCAGGTCGGATTTTATTGTTATCCAAAATTTGATTTTTTTATGGGGACAGGTACCCAAATTGATTATGATGATCCACCTACAACTGCTATTAATATGCAGCAAAGAATAAGAAATGTGTGTGCTAGTAAAATGTTAAGGGATGTAAAAAGATTTTTCAACATGGAAGACATGATGATTGAACATTTACTATAGTTTACAATTATTAGTCTGAACGCCTATGCTATTTAAACAACATAGTTTACGGGCTTTGCAAAAGAACCTATGGTCTCAATTATTACCGCAAAGAGCCATCTATGATTATTCTTATGCAATTTATTTTTATATCGGGATTTGTGGGTTCAAATATTTAAATTTAAAACTTTTAAAAATTTAAATATGATAAAACTTAAATTGTTGTTTCTTACCTGAGATCATGCGGTAACGAAACGATGTTACCAAAGTGTGTCATCAGCTTAACACAAGATTCAACATCCTCGTAATATTTGCTTTTCGGCATCAACAAAGGCGTAGCTAAATTCTGGGCTCCATGTTGTTTAAAGATCTAAACAATATAATAAAGAACTAAAATTGGCTTCTACTTCAAAAATGACTAAAAATATAATTTTGTTGTTAATGTCCCCAATCATAATATAATTCTTTATTCCACTTCAGCATTCAATAAATTATCCTATATTTAACAATTTAAAAAATGTATTGTTTTCAAATATCCCCTGTAGCGGAATCTCCAAGATTACTATTATAATATAATACACCACAATTCAAATCCCCCTCGTACATCGGTCCGATCAGCCGTCTAACAGTGAAAGGACTAATGTTGTTAACGATATGCAACCCAACATACAACAACTAATTTAGCATTTAAGTCACCGGCAAATTTGTTCCTGCCGGAATGTGACGCGCTGGTGTTTATCATGGTTAATTGGGGCCGTTAAGGGCCCACTTTGATTTATTAAAAAGGTAATACGTACTATTTTCCAAAGAGTGTTAATTACGTGTCAAAGTTAGTTGATCTGTGTGGTTTCGTGATTATGCCTTTTATTTTATGTTGTTTGTTTATAATTTTTAGTAAGAGGTACGTTTGAAAGTTCCTTAACAATTTGTAACAACAATGGAGGGAAATGTGCAGATGATGGAAACCAAACCCGTTGAATACTGTGAGTAATAATATTAGGGACAAGTCTGATTTTGTTAATTTTGTTTTACATTACGGTTTTTCGTCTCCGTCCAATGAAGAACAAATTGAAATAAAAAATATTACCCTTTAGAAAAAAAAATGCAATTTCATTTATCTTTTCGGCCTTATTTAAAACCAACTTAATTTATAAAAAGACACCAAGTAAATAACCCGAACAATAACCTCACAAAACACCAAAACAAAGCCACATAAATTCACATTAGTTTTCGCGTAGGTATGCATCTCATGAACACATCTAAGTTTTTACTATTTTAAAGTGCTACTGTGTAGACAAAAATACGCCCTTATTGTTTTGGGAAATAATAAAAATTTCCATACATTGGTATTTGACATCTAAAAATTTTGAAAGTAAGTAAACACGTTCGACATATTCGGGTTTACTAGGTAGATCGATATTTAGTTGGGCTGAAAATACAGCGTTGCCACTTTCGATATTTTATAAGATTATATTCATAAATTGCGGAATTTCCTTCTGTAATACTTTCCTGTATAATGATAGTCTCGGAAATGGCAACTGCGCGAGTCAGACGAGACTATTTATTTTAAAGGGATGTCCTGTCTATCAACATCATTCTTCTTCAGTAAAGTATAATGATAGTCTCGGAAATGGCAACTGCGCGAGTCAGACGAGACTATTTATTTTAAAGGGATGTCCTGTCTATCAACATCATTCTTCTTCAGTAAAGGATTAATAAATTTGATTAGCCCATTAGAAATTAACGTTTTTATATTTCTGAATTTCTATTGCGAAATAATTTGTATCATATAGTGCTGTTGTTCTATGTAGTTGTAGTTGTTCTCTGGTGGTGTTATTAATTATGCGTTGGTATTTAGTGCTTTTGTGTAATCTAATAATAGGTGCATATCTTCAAAAAAAGTGATTTGAAACTCGTGGGTGTCTGTGTGTTTCTTTAAGTGATTTAGTGTAATTTGTTCCGTTTCACTATGTGTTTTTTCTCTCGCCGATATGCCGGTTATGTTCTGAAATTGGAAAGAAGAGGCCGAATGGGGTTTAGTGGGTATAAGCTTATTATGCAGTCCCACACTATCATCAGGTTACGTGATGAGCATAAAGTTTTCCCATTGAAAAAAGAACTGAAGATGTTTGCGTCCTGGATTCCTTACAGCATCCTGGATTTACTTTCTAAGTAAGCTAAATATTTATTTTTATAAGGAACTAAAGTTTTACATTTTTACACAGTTTTTGTTATAATACGGGGTCGACGATTTTCACGAGGAATCGCGAGTTCGGACGGGTGTTGGTCAACTCGTTTTCCCGAGATTGTACTTGAGAGCATGAGAGTATATTTGCAACTGAGATTCCAGGCCAACATTTTCTGATAAAACGCAATTAAAATAACTAGAGATTGAGATTTATTAATAATTAATAAAAAAAAGGTAATGAAACTTAAACAAGGTATTTTTCGGAAAATTGGTACAAGGTAGCAATGGCTTACGAAAATCAGATCAAAAAACAAACTTATTTGTTGGTCATGTTATATTTTCAACTAAGGGAAAAAATCTAAATAGTTTGGGGAAAGTAGGATTTCACAATTTAAAAGTACTTTTTCGCGGACTTACCTTCACGCAAGCTTCTCTCACGAACTCGTAAACATTCAACGGTTTGGCAAAAATTGGAATGGCAGGATCTCTGTCATACGTTATATCTTGTGCAGGAGTTAAGATCTGCGTAAAGCAGGATGAAATCAAATATTTATAACCTAAAAAAGAAAAATTTTGGTTCACGAAAATACGAGATTGATCGAGTTTAATCGGTGATTATGGATTTCCAATTGCCGTAAAACTTCCTTATTCGACTCACCTTTTAATTGTGGATTATTAAGCGTATGACGTACTAATTCCTGCAATTCCCGCTCTTCTAAAACAGGAGGCGGCAGTTGGTCAGAGTCCAACAACTCCTGGGAGGTTGGACGTTTCGAAATGTCATGGTTTAATAGCCACCTAGATCGGAATAAAAAAACATGGAGATATTTATGGATAATTATGGAAATATTTAAACCCGCAAATCCTGAGATGAAAATAAAATGAAGAAAAATAACCATTGCTTTGAATTAATAAGCGAGATAAGCTCAATTTATTTTCATCTTAGGTTTTGCAATTTGAAATATAATAAGTCATTTCCATAACACCCTGTCTTTCCCCATTCTTTAAGCAAAATAAACTGCTGGCCATTTGCTTTCGAGCAAGAAAAAATTCGCCTAAATTTAAAAGTTAATATTTTCTGAACCAGATATGACATCGATCTCCGGTTTTTAATGGTTGATAGATTTGTCCCTTAGGAAACAATTGCGAAAGTTGGATTGTCTTAAACTGTCAGAAAATTTTATATACAGGGTGTTAAAGAGGACGATGATTTTTGCTCCAATTTCAATAGCATGTAACTTTCACAATAATATTTTTAAATCTTATCACTGTACGTCAATTGAATCACTGGTTAATAGCAAAGAAAGTAATTTGTCAAATTTTTTATATCTGCTATGTTTTAAGAGATACCGATTTTATTGAAAAACTTTGCTTTTTTTCAACTTTTTGTTAGCTAGATCCCACTGTGCGTTGTATCGTGCAAACTTTGCAAGTGATTATTATACCTTATGAAAAGCTTGTTTATGTTCAGTAACAACAATTGCACCTAAATGTTGTGATGTGCAGTGGCGTACTTATAATCACTTATATGTCTATGCTTTATGAGTATCTCACAATTTTTTTGTATTGGAAAGTACTCGCCTCTTGATTAGGCAAGTTTTTCCTTATTTTTTAGTTTTTCATATCGCGCTACAGGTACAGGTACAGTGTCTACAAAATTTTAAAAAAGATAATTTTTTTATTTAATTGTTTGAAATTTTTTTTTTTTTTAATTTTGTAGACACTGTATAATATACCTGTAGCGCGATATGAAAAACTAAAAAATAAGGAAAAACTTGCCTAATCAAGAGGCGAGTACTTTCCAATACAAAAAAATTGTGAGATACTCATAAAGCATAGACATATAAGTGATTATAAGTACGCCACTGCACATCACAACATTTAGGTACAATTGTTGTTACTGAACATAAACAAGCTTTTCATAAGGTATAATAAACACTTGCAAAGTTTGCACGATACAACGCACAGTGGGATCTAGCTAACAAAAAGTTGAAAAAAAGCAAAGTTTTAAAAAAAAATCGGTATCTCTTAAAATATAGCAGATATCAAAAATTTGACAAATTACTTTCTTTGCTATGAACCAGTGATTCAATTGACGTACAGTGATAAAATTTAAAAATATTATTGTGAAAGTTACATGCTATTGAAATTGGAGCAAAAATCATCGTCCTCTTTAACACCCTGTATATAAAATTTTCTGACAGTTTAAGACAATCCAACTTTGGCAATTGTTTCCTAAGGGACAAATCTATCAACCATTAAAAACCGGAGATCGATGTCATATCTGGTTCAGAAAATATTAACTTTTAAATTTAGGCGAAATTTTTCTTGCTCGAAAGCAAATGGCCAGCAGTTTAGTTTACATCGATAACATGCATACTTATTACCTTATGAGGAACTGTGCCCGTTCGTTCTTCTTACAGAAATCGTCCGGCAAAGTGACTTCTTTCTGTCTTAGTTTAGTAAGAATCTTAATCCTTTCCATGGCAGTTTCTAACGGTTTGTAGGACATTTCGAATAATATAATTCCTGAAAATTTTTAGAAAATATACAAGCAACAATAATATACACAGTGGCGTAACAATGCAGCCTGTGTGCGAAAATTTTGCCGGGCCCCAAATTAAACAAGAGGAAAAGAAGTTCTTTGCTGCACTAGTTTAATACAAGTTCAGTTTTTAATTTCCATACGTTTCGAATGCACATACCCTCATCTTTAGTGGAAAATTATACATAAGCAGAAACTTTTGACATTGTTAAGGCAAACTGTAAAAGAGGTAAAACATATTTAAACATTTTTTAAGTAAAGAAGAAAATTATGATTTTGGAAACATTAAAAAAGTTAAATAAATTACTGAAAACGCTTGAAAAAAGAATCAAAAAACATCACAGTTTTGATTGATTTGATTTTTGGAAAATGGCCTAAAATAATTTTCAAAAAGGGCAAAATTAAACGGACATGAAGGGTCCTCCAAAATGGAGGGCGTTGTTCGCCCTTTTAACTTTGCCCTTTTTGAAATATATTTTTCTTATTTTCCAAAATTAAGAACTATGAAGTTTATTTTTTCATAATATATAGGTATACAGGGTGTCCCATAACTAATGGTACACAGGAAAACTGCAGATTCCTAGGGTAAAAACACTGCGATTTGGCCATACTTAGTTTAGTTCAATAGCTGGTAATAACCGAGATACAGGGTGTCCAAGTAAAAATTCAATTTTCAATTTTCCTAAATAACTTATTTCTGAATCAATATTTTTGCAGAAAATTTTGTGACTAGGGTTTTTTTGGGGAAAGGAATTTGAATATGTTAATAATTTTGATGTAGATTATAGGGGGCGCTCTCTGAGGTACTCTGAACACATAAAAAGCTATAACTTTTTTGTGCCTTAGTATAATTATATTTTATTAAAAATATCAGTTTTTCCGTCATTTTTAAGCAATAAAGGTATACCTTGTAAATGTCGCTCCGACTAACCGTTTTCGAGATATTTTCAATTACAAGTTCTAATGCGCCCGTTTAAATTTTGATTTGTAAATGTGAAATTTGTCACAGTAGACTTTGGTAAAAACAAATACAATGAAAGCACTTTGAAACCTCATTTCTGTCAAAGTTTATTTTCATTTGTCAGCATTGTGGGTGTTTTTAAGGAGTTTTTGAAGATACTGTTATCAAAAATTAAACTAAAAATACCGCGACATAACTATTTTATAACGGAGAGATGCGAGACATGGTACGTTTATACGCACAAGAAATTTTTAAAAGACGCGGGTTTGTATTTGGAAATGTATCAGATAGGGAGAAACAGGTTCCTTGCGTCCACAACGTAATAGTGGAGGATCCTGTTTCTCCCAGTGTGTCGTATAGGCTTCTAAAAATTCTAAAATCTGGCTGCCTTCTATTTGGATACATTTCCAAATACCGCCGATGTGTCTGTTAAAATTTTCTTGTGCGTATAAACATACCATGTCTCGCATTTTTCCGTTAGAAAACAGTTATGTCGCGGCATTTTTAGTTTAATTTTTGATACCAGTATCTTCAAAAACTCCTTAAAAACACCCACAATGCTGACAAATGAAAATAAACTTTGACAGAAATGAGGTTTCAAAGTGCTTTCATTGTATTTGTTTTTACCAAAGTCTACTGTGACAAATTTCACATTTACAAATCAAAATTTAAACGGGCGCATTAGAAATTGTAATTGAAAATATCTCGAAAACGGTTAGTCGGAGCGACATTTACAAAGTATACCTTTATTGCTTAAAAATGACGGAAAAACTGATATTGTTAATAAAAACATAATTATACTAAGGCCTAAGAAAGTTACACTTCTTTTTATGTATACAGAGTATCGCAGAGAGCGCCCTCTATAATCTACATCAAAATTATTAACAAATTCAAATTCCTTTCCCCAAAAAAACCCTAGTCACAAAATTTTGTGCAAAAATATTGATTCAGAAATAAGTTATTTAGGAAAATTGAAAATTAAATTTTTACTTGGACACCCTGTATCTCGGTTATTACCAGCTATTGAACTAAACTAAGTATGGCCAAATCGCAGTGTTTTTACCCTAGGAATCTGCAGTTTTCCTGTGTACCATTAGTTATGGGACACCCTGTATATATATTTTCTTCTTTTTCTGCTACCAAAGGTAAGATATTTTAGACTATTTTCTTCTACCTTAATTTTCTTAACTTTCAGTAAACCTTTTTAATGTTTGCAAAATCATAATTTTCTTCTCTACATAAAAAATGTTTGTTTTCTTCTACAATTTACCTTAACAATGTCAAATGTTTCGGCGTATGTATAATTTTTCCACTGAAGATGAGGGTATGTGCCTTCGAAACATGTATGGAAATTAAAAACTGAACTGTTATTAAACTAGTGGAGCAGACTATGAGTTTCTTTTCCTCTTCATAATTTCACTTCACTGAGAGATAAACAATCTAAAAAAAAAATAGAATATTGTTTTTGCGGCGGTTCCGCACACATAGAACAAGGTAGATACCCCACTGGGTACAAAATATAGCAATATGCAGTATACTGTACAGGGTTATTGACCATATTCAACTATCCTAGTCATTTAAACTAAAAATATCATTAAAAAACCAAAAACATTGTCGTAACTTTAAGTAAGATTAACTGTAACTTCTATTAACTTACCTAAACTATAGATGTCCACTTTCTGGTTGTAAATAGCCTTCAAAGCTAAGTTGATCTCCGGCGCAACATAAAGAGCAGTTCCAACTTGCCCCGTTTTACTTTCGTCGCCGATATCTTCTCTCAAACTTTCCGCTTGGCTTTTAGAAATACCTAAATATGAAAAAGAAGTAATTAAATGGTTTGCCGTTATAAATTGGTTCGCAGCAAAAAATAGCCATTAAATCATTCGATCAGCATAAAAAGATTTTGGCTTGCAATAAATAAAAATCGGCCTGCAACATTCGTTCTGCAAAAAATGCTGCAAACTGTCAACAATTTAACCGATATCAGTCCGCTTGTAATATCAATGTGTTCGCTTAATTAAGAGTCGAGCTGCGAAATGATTACTTGGTCAGCAAGATTTTACAATTGGTCAGTAGAAAAAACATGTCTAGAAGCAGTTTACTTCATAGGTTTGCATATTAAAAGAATGGTTATCAATATAAATCATTGGATTGCGTTTGTTTTGAACAATCGGCAAAGTTCGTTATTGTGGGCGGAGCGAAAGCAGTCGCGTGATACGAGTAGCTAATTGCGTGCGTGTGTTTTCATTCGGTGTAGCAGTCAAGGCCCAAAAGGTAGCGGGGGCGGGTTTTCACTTGTTTTCCCAGGGCACTGTCAATTTATGTAACTTTCTTGTATTCTTTTGCCGAATACAGAAAGAAGTCGGCTACAAAAGGTGTAGTGGGGGCGGGTTTTCACTTGTTTTCCCAGGGCACTGTCAATTTATGTAACTTTCTTGTATTCTTTTGCCGAATACAGAAAGAAGTCGGCTACAAAAGGTGTAGCGGGGGCGGGTTTTCACTTGTTTTCCCAGGACACTGTCACTATTTCACGTTTTATTGCTTTTTTTTTTTGATGACCAAGATTAAATATTTTGCTTACCCGCTGATTGCTTACCAATATCTGATTAAAAGTGGATCGCTCATAGCAGCTTATATATTTAATTTGCGTACCAAAATAATTTAGAGCACTCTAGTATGACATTAATTACTGACCGATTCAGAAATGTTTGGTGTCCATAAGTTGCTGACCAACTAGCCATTTTGGCTGATCGATTACATTTTTCTGTTCGCAAAAATAAGAATATTTTGCTAACCAGTTAACCCAATTTGAAATAAGTAAAAACACATGTTTTCGTCACTTTTTCCGTCTGATCGCTGCCTGGGTCATTTTCGATAGGACTTACAGCTTAACGTGGCCTCCGAACCGCGAACCTCGGTCATACGTTGATATCAACCCTTGCAAGAACAAACCCGAACAAACCCGTCTCCCGATACAGACAGAACTGTCACGCTTGAAACCTGTTATTTTTGCAAGTTGCTATTAATAATTGATTAGCCTAAAATAGGCTCAAGAGACTTACTGAAAATGTCCCCTTGTTTCGATCTTATGGCAATGGTCGTAGCAAGACCAAAATCTCCTATTTTCACGTGATCTAAAGAATCCAAAAAAATATTTACAGGCTTCAAGTCTCTGTGGATCATTCCTTGTTGGTGAATATGAGCCAATCCTAAAAATAAAATTTTTTTCAAAAAATATTAAAAAATGTATATGTAAAATATTCAGCGGCGTGTATACAAAGTTAGTTTTACACAGAGTGTGGAAATTACTTATTATAATCATTTATTAATTCACTTTTTCATGGATTTTAATTTCGATACGGAACAAATGGTATCACCACGAGCGAATCGGCAGGTACAAATATTTTTCTCGTAATTATACACTCATTTTACATAGGCATGGCAAATTTGAGTCAAATCGGTTGAATAATTTAGGAATTATCCTGGGGAGAGACGTACAAAACATCATTTAATTCACTTTTTGATAGATTTTAATTTTTTTACGGAACAAATGGTATCACCGCGAGCGAATCGGCGGGTACAAATATTTTTCCCGTAATTGGACACTTGGATGTTAATCGTTATAAACCAAAAGTTTGTTAAATTTCGCTATTTTATTTAACAAGTATTTTTCAAAGCAGATGCAGAAAAAACCTAGACAACGAATTGAATGACATTTGACTAACACCTTTATTGTTTGACAGTTTATAGAGGGTATTATGGAAATGACGTATTATATTTAAACGGGTGACTCCTTGGGTATCCTAGAGAAAGTCTACATACTTTTTTTTTAAATCGAATATTTAAATACGAAGGTAAAAACCCTTTTTACCCACATACTGTCGCGCCGTTCCATCTGGATTCACTTAGCAACAATATGGGTCACTAACTGTGTTGTCAGATCACACCGCGTGTCTCGCCCTTGCTTGGATACCGGCCGCGCGCCACTATCGTTGCTTCAGTATGTTTCGAGACTCGGGAGTGGAGTGACGCTGTCGAGGGTTCCACGTGCTTGAAGTATACGAAGTTAGTTGTAGCAATACCCGATTGTTTTTTGTGTTGTGAAATAATTCATAATAATAAATGTTGATGATGTGATTTCAAATTTATGTGATATTATCTACGTTGGTTCTGTTGCAAAACATACGTTTTGTGTTTTATTTTTTTATGGAATTTAATTATAAAACGGATTATTTTAAAATAAGTTCGAAGGTAAGAGAGTATGTACCTTAAAATTGTAGTTTTTTTTTCTAAAAAGTTTGAAAAAGAAGTGATAACGCGTGTCAAAGACGTCTTGTTGTCAAAAACTGAACGCGTGTTCTATGTTGCAATATGACTGCACCGCCTTTTGAACCTCGAGACTACCTCAATAAACTATTGATTGCGAAGGTCCTCAGGAGCGACCACGTAAATTTTTAGGATTTTATTAAAGTGTATATTTCGCTTAATAATTCAAAGCGGCATTTCATATTTTTGGTTCCCTAATATCCCTAATCTGGCATTATTCAGTAATTAAATTCCCAAGCATTAACATAAAGAACGAAAAACAAACCTTCAACGATCTCCCTGAACAGCCTCCATACTCTATCGTCGTCCACGTACAAATTCTTATCTATGGCGGTCCGCAACGTACTTTTCTCACAAAATTCCATCTGTATATACAAATAATCCTCTTGCCTAATTATATCTTGTACGACTTCGTTAATTAAACTGTGATTCTTTTTAGAGGATATGTCCGTCGAGATACTCGTTTTCAATGACGAATCTTCGTCAGATCCCCTCGCGAATTCTATACCGTCGGAATCGGAGTCGGAGTCCTCGCCAAATCTAAAAGAAGCTCAGGATTCCTTAGCAAAGTATTCCTTAGCAGGTAGCATAAGTTTGGATTTTACAGGGTGTAAATTTGAAAACCTCTCGCCCTTAATATATCAATTTTATTCTGAAGGGGGGCGCATTTAAAGAACAAGAACATGAACATGAACAAGAACATGAACAAGAACATGAACAAGAACATGAACAAGAACATGATCAAGAACATGAACAAGAACATGAACAAGAACATGAACAAGAGCATGAACAAGACCATGAACAAGAATATGAACAAGAACATGAACAAGAACAAGAACATGAACATGAACAAGCACAAGAAGATAAACAAGAACATGAACATGAACAAGAACAAAAACATGAACAAGAACATTAACAAGAACATGAACGAGTCCATTTTTGGAACGCGATTTCTTGGAAACAACTACTCAAAAAATTATAAATTATAGTATTATTGGAAAGAGATTTAAACGATCGCTAAAATGATGTGCCACTGACCCTCCTTTCCTTTAAGATTTAAAGGGTGACATCTCCCTCTTCCAGGGGGTTAAACCATGAAAGCTGCAAATATTCTTTAAAAGCGTGTCCATTCATATACAGGGTGATGCACGACGAGCTTGCATTGGAACTTTATGAAGAACCACTGAACATACGTTTCTGAAACTTTGGGATTTAGGTTTTTCGATACGCTCTCTTTAACTAAAACAAACCCGAATAGTTAGAAGATCATCAGGTCTCAAAAATATTTCAAACTTGGCAGAAAATGTACAGGGTGGTTACAATTCAAGATTCATTGTGAAAGAATTCAACCATTAAAAACTTTGCTATTTTAAATGGAATATCATGTATATTTTTATTTATTTTATTGACAAATTAGTTGTTCTTTATAAATAGTATTTACTGTTCTATACCTTCAAAGAGTTTCCTCAAAAAATCACAATTGTATGATGATCTTCTAGTTATGAGGTAAGAAAACATTCTTTAGTCCAAGAGCTAAGGTAAAAAAAATATTTGGTTTATTTCATCACCATGCATTTGCCAAATAATTACAGAAAGTCCAGATATCTCACAAAAACTGGAAGAGTCAGACAAAAAGATGTTCTATAAAATTTGGTTAGAATCTAAGGGTCAATCGAGAAAGATCTATTTAAAACACGAAAGTTGATATCTACTTCCGGTATAACCGGAAATGACGGGAACATGTGAATATTTTAGTTAAAGAGAGCATATCGATAAACCTAAATCCTCGAAGTTTCGGTAACCTATGTTCAGTAGTTCTCACATATAAATCGAATGCAAGCTCGTCGTGAATCACCCTGTATATAAATAAAATTCACGTGTTTACTGGAAGCGAGATATTAAGATGGGAAGTTTCCAAATTGTCACCGTGCATTCTATTCAGGCATCTTACTTGATCACAGGCCCGATAAATGCATCTTCCTCGTCGCTAGAATCGTCATCAGATGATTCATCATATGGCGCTTGTGACTTGCTGTCGTACGTTACGGATATTTCAATGTTTTTTATTGGCGGTGCCAATTTTTCAATGTCATCGTTCAGAGTAAACTAAAAAATATTAAAGAATCTTTAATCGCTGCCGAATTCATTAGATTTGACTAGCTAGACCAAAGATATTACAAACTACAGATGGAAAAATGTAAGGATTGTTTCACGAAAAATGGATATAACTTAATGACTGCTGTAAAAGTACCTGTGGCCATCCCATTATTTATGACCGTTTGTTATTATTATGTGGAAAGGACCGGATTGTAATTGTAATTAAATATAGGCACATCAGGTAGGTTAGGTTGCTTAATTTATATTTAAATATCTTTTTGTGGTAAAATTTGTTAGTTTTTGAGGAATGGTTCAAGAATTGTCTTTTACCAAACATTCCTCAGAATAGCGTCATAGTAATGGACAATGCGAGCTATCACAGTCGCCAATTACATAAAGCTCCAAGCTCAAATAATACAAAATTGGAGATTCAGAACTACATGGCGGCGAATGATATATATTTTGAAGAAAGTTATAAAAAAAGTGATCTTTTAGAAGTTTTAAAGACATTTTGTATAAAAAAAGTATATGTTTGTGACACATTGGCAGAAGAAATTGGACATACAGTGCTACGGCTCCCACCCTATTATTGCATTTTTAACCCCATAGAGCATATGTGGCACCAGTTAAAATCACTGGTTAGGTCTGAAAATATTTCTCCGACTTTAAGTTCTAGTGTTGTAGAATTAATACGAAAATGCTTTAATGATATTCCCCAGGTAGTTGGAAAAATTCAGTCCGTCAAGTAATAATTGTAGAAAATTCGTATATTAGTCTGGATCGTATAATTAATCCAATTATAATTAATTTTAATGAGGATAGCGATAGCGAAACAGAACTATCTATGACATGACATTATAAATGTAAATAAATATGACTAGTAATATTTAAAAAAAATGTTATTTCATTTGATTACATTAATATAATCATATCATTACTTGTTTTCCTTAGTCCGTCCCTTCATACGTCACTTGTTTATTGCCAAGCTATTGTCGACACAATGGGACCGACCTAGGAAATCATTAAGTCGTATCCATTTTTCGTGAAACAATCTTTACACTTCTAGCGTACGCAACGACTGTAAACAGTCTTTCCCACCTCTTTCGGTCATTATTGCAGCATAGCCACATTGACATATTTATCGCAAAGGTATCTTGCAAAATACCAATTAAAAATTTGTTAATTTGACAATTACAACTGGTTTAAGGTTAATCCGCAATTGCTCTTAAAATAAATTTATTTCCCAATAATTTTACTATAAACTCTGAAAAGGCGATGAGAGATTCTTAAAGAAATATTATTACACTTAAAAGTATCAAACGAATCTTGACCTAATCCAACTGCACTCTGGCAACATCTATTTCTATTTTACTACGATTCGGACACAAAAGTAAGCAAAAGATGAATTAATACTAATCTCGTAAACATTGCGACGTCTGTCCTTTGATCTAACTGATGATTATATATTTTGGTTGATTTGTTTTTGTTTTGTGATTATTGGTGCAAAATCCTCTTTATTTTAAACAATCTTGGTGCATTCATGTGTAGTTTGTAAAAGGGTGGATCATTTAAATAGGGATTTATCTTTTCATCGGTAAGTATGGTTATATGTTTTAATATTTAATCATCTGATATACTTCAACATTGTTGCCATTCAGCCAACAAACATGTAGTGCTCTCTTCCACCCATTACTGATTTTCAATAACATTTCAAACAATCACACCTTCACTTTCCTAGAGTTGCATGAATGGATTATGGGTTCTGTGTGTCCAATACCTTGGGACTAGACCCTTATTCCAACCAACCGCAGGTTTAAATTTAATCTGCCATAAAATTCGAATGTGCTGAGTGTAATTTGTTCACCGTATCGTGTAGTTGGACAAATTCAAGCCTAAATTCAGATTTTTAACAGAAAGGTAACCATTTAAAAAAAAAATAACTACCAAGAATATACGTTGATCTCCCGATTACTCACAATATTACTCACAAAAGTAAAATACTCACAAATGTGAGGAATTACTCACAAATCAACATCCCTGGTTAGAACTATACGTCGAGCGTCCGCCCGTAATCCGTACGCCGACAGAAACAACGATAATCGGAAGAAAGAGACCGAACGTGATCGGGGTCCAGACTTCAATTTTTACCACTGAAAAACGGAGTTTTCTCTTTTTATGAAAACGCTGTATTTTTTTAAATGTTGGAACAAAAGACGTCTAAATTTTATTAATAATTGGAGGAAAGTCCATTATTACTTTCTATATGGAACATAATAAATAAAATTACATCTAAAAATCTTCCAAAACAAAAAATAAATACCTTCCTCCAATTTTAGATGCATTACAAAGCTTTTTCTCCTTGAACATTTTTTTCCTAAAACAGAAATAGACGCTTGGGGAGAAAACTCGTTGAGAGGTACTTCGGATTCCACTTAAATAATGACATTTTAATTTTTTTTATTTTTTGGCGTCCCTGAAATTTGTGTGATGTTAGTAACTCAAAGAAATACAACTTTAAAACTTGAATTTGTTTTATTGTACAGGTATGATATAGAAAATAAATTTTAAAATTAGTACAATTTTGGCGATGTTATTTTTTTTTAAATACGATTTTAATGTAATCTTACCTCATCTTTTCTCATAACTTTCAATATCTTTCCGCTAGGTTCTGTAGTGTTGGTTGTTGTAGTGGTAATACTAGAATCTTCATCGGGATCACATTTTATACTGGTAGTTTCGATCCAGGAATTGTAATACCGTACCACATTTTCATGGTTGAGCCTCGAGAGTAACATAACCTCTCTTACGATCTTTTTGTTCAGTGCCTTGTTCTTTGGATTGAGTTTTATTCTTTTGATCGCGTAATAACCTCCATCTAGCTTGTTTTTAGCCTAAAACAGTTCATGTTTTTTTATTTATTTTTCCTCGACATCCTATAATAAGAGAAAATTAACTATACACGTGGTGTCGCCTTTTAAAAGATCTCGAAATTTGTTTGAAAAATTGGTACTAGCAATAAAAGATGCCGATCTTTTTGATGATGACATCTATCACTTCCGGTTATACCGGAAGTTAGGCTAAATATTGTTATTCAAGGGTAATTTGACCTTACTTTGCAACTAATCCAGTTAAAATTTTAAAAAATTTAGAAAATTTAGAACAGTAATAAATCTTGTTATTTCATTAAATTTCTAAACTTTCCTATATCAGGATATTTTAAAAATTATACCTTTCTGGTATAATATAATAAATAATCGTACGTCCAAGCACCATTACAGGCAGAATTAATACATCTAATTGCTCAGTCAGTGGCGTATATATAGGGATTTGTTTCGGGGGCGCCTTACATAAAAAATATATTGGCGCTTTCGCCTTTTCGTTTTTTGATCAATATTTCGATACTTTTTCGTTTTTTCCTAAAAGCGGTTAATTACTCGTTTTTAGGGACTAATTACGTGAAGTTTAGGGTTAAAATTTTTTTAATTAATAATTTAATACAAGCAAGGAACGAAATTTTATCAATTTGCACAAATTAATTTTTTAATCCAAAATTTTAAAACTTTTTGTAATTGATCCCCTAAAACGGATATTTTCGGATAAAACTAAAAAGCAACGAAATATTGATCAAAAAACAAAATGGTGCATGTGTCACTAGCTCTGACTTAATTATTAACTGAACGAACAAAACAAACATCTAGTAAAATCAAGATTTATATGTTTCTTAGCGAATTCATTGAATAAATTCACCAGTGAGTTGGTTAAAGCCGTATTAAAGTCGGCAATTTTTGTCTCTTGCGCCAGCAATGGCAATTATAATTGCAAGGATTCATGCGCAGTACACCGTTCTCGAGCAGCTGGCCCAATACTGCTCGTATTGCGGGCGCAATGCGAAAAAGTCGGCAATTCTACTCTTCTGGCATTTAAAATTGCACGGATTCATGCGCAGTACACCGTTCCCGATCAGCTCTCTCTTCTCATTGCCACAAATGGGGCACGCGCCACTTTAATTGCCATTGCCGGTGCAATTGGGTAGAGATGGATTATTCTGTTATTTTTAATTGTTTATTATTTGGTCGAAGCAGGTATGAACAGCTAATGGCTATTTAAACTCACTAGTACTTAAATCAGCAGTTCACAATGTTTATTAAGCTTATGTACTGCTAATTCGCCGCAACTTTTTTGACCTCCTATTTGTAAATAGCAGTAGCTGCTTTAACTGGTAATCAAAACGAACAGGTTTGCCAATCTCTAATTCTGGGAGTATTTTAGGGATTCTGACAGTAAAGATTGTTTCATGAAAAATGGATATAACTTAATGACTGCCGTAAAAGTACCTGGGCCATCCCATTATTTATGACCGTTTGTTATTATTATGTGGAAAGGACCGGATTGTAATAATTATAATTAAATATAGGCACATCAGGTAGGTTAGGTTGCTTAATTTATATTTAAATATCTTTTTGTGGTGAAATTTGTTAGTTTTTGAGGAATGGTTCAAGAATTGTCTTTTACCAAACATTCCTCAGAATAGCGTGATAGTAATGGACAATGCGAGCTATCACAGTCGCCAATTACATAAAGCTCCAAGCTCAAATAATACAAAATTGGAGATTCAGAACTACATGGCGGCGATATATTTTGAAGAAAGTTATAAAAAAAGTGATCTTTTAGAAGTTTTAAAGACATTTTGTATAAAAAAAGTATATGTTTGTGACACATTGGCAGAAGAAATTGGACATACAGTGCTACGGCTCCCACCCTATTATTGCATTTTTAACCCCATAGAGCATATGTGGCACCAGTTAAAATCAGGTTAGGTCTGAAAATATTTCTCCGACTTTAAGTTCTAGTGTTGTAGAATTAATACGAAAATGCTTTAATGATATTCCCCCAGGTAGTTGGAAAAATTCAGTCCGTCACGTAATAACTGTAGAAAATTCGTATAATTAATCCAATTATAATTAATTTTGATGAGGATAGCGATAGCGAAACAGAACTATCTATAGAATGACATTATAAAAAATGTAAATAAATAGGACTAGTAATATTTTAAAAAAATGTTATTTCATTTGATTACATTAATATAATCATATCATTACTTGTTTTCCTTAGTCCGTCCCTTCATACTTCAATTGTTTATTGCCAAGCCCTTGTCGACACAATGGGCCCGACCCACGAAATCATTAAGTCGTATCCATTTTTCGTGAAACAATCTTTACCAACTTCTGTTCTGAATGTTGGCAATGCTCCAGCTGATCGAGAACGGTTTACTGCGCATGAATACGTGCAATTATAATTGCCATTGCCGGCGTAAGAGAAAAAATTGCCGACTCTAATACGGCTTTTATACACCAATATATATTTTTTAATTTTGAACAAGAAAACCGATACGATCGTAGAAAAAATATTGTATGAAAGTTACGCATAAAGCTACTTACGCATAAATATATTTTTGTTTCACGAATCGGAAATTTGAGCGCACGAACCAAAGGCGAGTGCCCCAATCCCGTACGTATTAGTTATAAATAACTATTGTAAACATATTATGAATCTACTCGCCTTTAATACATCTCCAAAAGCACCTTTCCCCAAATGCTCCAATATTTCGAACTCATTGTTAATTCGAGACTGGCTATTTCCTGGTGTGTTGGACAAAGATGAAAAATTGTGAGATATTTCCGGAGAGATGTTCCTTTCTAAGGGAACGTCGGGTTGAACATGTTGGGGTAAAAAGTGAACGATGGGCTTGTGAAAAAACGAATGGCCGAGCAGTTGGTTGGCAGTGTAGCGTTCGTTTTCGTCTTTGTTCAAACATCTTTAAAAAAAATAAACATTGTAAGATCCAAGAGCGGACAGCTTTAGAAAGTGGTAGAATCTCCGAAAATGGTTTTACACGACAAAGCGATTGTATACGGCCGAACCTGGAATTGTGCAATTACGAAACGCCCAAAACTTAAAATATTGTTTTGTTATTAAGTTTAGTTATCGCAGTGTTTTGTAAACTAATAAAAAATAGACATAGTGCGGTAGTTATTAAATAAGATCTAACAGTCTTGTCAACCAAGGTTGATTGATATGCATTACACAGTGAGTACAAAATTTCTTGTCAAACTTCATGAATTTTAGAGCACTTTAATATTTTTCTTATTTTTAATTGGATCCCCGGATATTTTTATGTCTAGGGTACGAGTAAAGTGTACAAAATCCTAAATTAATGAATAACCAAGCTACAAACCCGAACAAACCCTGTATACAGTCGTACAGGGTGTCCATTTTTGGGTAGTTTTACGGGGTATCTCCGTTATTAGTAAAGATAGAAGAATACGGTTTTCGCAGCACTGCGCTACTTTTTTGTCAAATAGAAGATGCCGTAATCAGAATTTTTCTAGGCCGCCCTTGTTTTTGATATACGGTTTTTGAGGATTGTGCATTTTGGGACACCCCCCATATCTCGGTTACCCCGTAACGTATCAAAAAGAAATAGAATGTTCTTCTTGTAGTTTTTTACGTAGAATCCAGTGACGTACTCAGATTTCTTCTACATTCAAGTTTTCAAGGAAAATAAACAAATGTGCTTTTTTAAATGGGTCACCCTATCAGACCATATAACGGTTTTTTCAAAATTGTTTTCCCTGTTCAGATTTTGTGAATACCAATTGCAAAACTCTGCAAGTTTTGTACACGGTGGAATTTATATGGCTTAAAATTGTGTTTTTTTAGGATTGTTTGCACTCTTGATTTAATTATTCCGACCCAACCTTCAACTTTTCTGCAATAACTACTTGAATTTGTTTCAATTGAAGCTAACACATTTATTTCGTCAGTCTCGCGATTATCCTTGTGGTTAGAGATGTAAAATTACCGGTAATTTAAAAATCGGTAATATTACCGGTAATATTACGTAATATTACGGTAACATTGGTAATTTATAAAAAAAACAGCTTTTTAAGTAATACTAGTTTTTTTTATTTCAAAACTGTAAAAACATTACGAAAAACAATAAGAACGTTTTTTAAACTAGTCAGAGTCAGAATGGACTACGTAATAGAGTGGATAATGGTAAATCATCCTCATCATCATCCCCAACCTCGTCATCTGATTCTTCTTTCTCTTTCGTTAATTGAGTCAAGTCTATAACTTCGAAACCGATATCTTCTTTTTCTATTTCTTCCTCAGTATCTTCTACTATTCTCGAATGATCTTCTTCATTTAGTAAATTATAATTATGGGCAATATAAGTTAGTTTTCCGGCCCTCTCCACGGTTAGTCTGTTTCTTTTTTGCCGATGAATAAATCCATAAGTACTAAAGGTTCTTTCGGTTGCGGCTGTTGACGATGGTAAATTTAAAATGTCTACAGCTAACCTACTTATTTTAGAACTGGAGCAAATTCCTGCCCACCAAACAGATCCAGACATAGATTTTTCGCTGGAAATGACGAATTCCTTAGCAAAAATATTACCTCTAATTTTGTACTGTGCGAGTGCTTCCATAATAAGATCTACTTGTGAAGAATACTTTGGATGACGCCTTGCAGTTTCATAGATGAACTCCGTTGCAATTAAAATTTCAGCTTCAGTTAACTTCTCGCCGCGTTGACTTGGTTCTAATAGGTAAGCAGCAAGATGAACGGGTTTTAAACATATATTTTCTCGTTTTTCAAGAATTGAACACATTTTCTGGTTTTCAAACATAGTAATAGATAAATTTGATACTTTGTCACGTAATATAGACCTTATTTCAAAAAAGCAGATAAACTCTTTTGAGATTGTTGGCCCGTTAGCTTCAAAAATCGTTATCCACTTAGACATTGGCTGGAACGAGTCATAAGTTGCTTCTATTTGCAACCAAAATTCGTTTTGAAGAAGTCTTACTGTATTTGATGAAAGAACATCAGAAATATCTGGGCTATCATCAACTGCTAAACTTTTTAATGAATGTTTAGTCTCCAAAAAACTTTTTATACAAGAACCAAAGGAACCCCAACTTGTTTTCACCGGCAATTTTAAAGAGATGTATCGCCCCGTTTTGTTCAACTGGATTTGGCTTATGGAAAAAAAAAAAAAAAAAAACAATATTTCCAATGTTACCGATCTTGCGGTAATATTACGTAATATTACGGTAACATTACCTCGGTAATATTACCTTTACATCTCTACTTGTGGTAGATTTTAGGGCGAGGTTTAGAAAATGAACCGTGTTCAATTAAATTTGATTTTATTCTTGAAAAAATTCGTTTATCCGGGATATATACAAGTTATTTAAGAAAATTTATAAATTTCATAGAATTACTACACAAGGGCTTATATTCACCTATTCAAATACACTTCTAATGCTCCATCTGCATTTTCGTTACACTGGATATAACAAACGAGCATGTCGACTTCTCAACTTACATGCTCGGCCATAATTAGGACAAACTGATTTTTCACTATTAATTAGAAATTTTAAAACAACTTAGAGAACCTGAATGCTCTGACAGAATTAGAAGATTTTATTTTTACGGCACATAGGACTGTGTTCTTTTGTTTGTTTTAAATATCCCTCATGGCCTACTAAAAAAAATGGTATATTTTTGAAAACGTATATTTTTGGCCTGATACTAGGACTAAAAATAAAGTGTTATATATTTTTGAGAAGCTTGTTACAAGCTAAATTATATTATTAAAAAATATATAGGGTGACCCATTTAAAAAAAGCAAATTTGTTTATTTTCCTTGAAAACTATTGAATGTAGAAAAAATCAGAGTACGTCACTGGATTCTAAGTAAAAAACTACAAAAAGAACATTTTATTTCTTTTTGATACGTTACGGGGTAACCGAGATCCCGAATATCAAAAGCGGCATCTTCTGGTTGACAAAAAAGTAGCACAGTGCTGCGAAAACCGCATCATTCTATCTTTACTAATAACGGAGATACCCCGTGAAACTACCCAAAAATGGACACCCTGTACAGTTAATATTCGTTAGCTAAATAAAAAAAAATTAGCTAGGCTGATAGCTTGTCAGAATGATAACAAATTCATAAGAAAAATAATACCTAATAGTACTTTAATACCATAGCATCACAGACCAACTTACTTTGTCAAAAGATCATACAAATCACTTTGTAAGTAACTAGGTATCTCGACATTATCATCTGATCCATTCTGGTGTCTAAGTAAACTTAATAGGAGCTTGCCAAAATCAAAAATGTCAGTCTTTTTACTGTAATAACCATGAACTGATGAAACTAAGTCTAATAATCTCCGGTGTATACTGTAGTCTGATACTTTAACAATACCTGAAAATTGGATATATTTATAAAAACTTCAGTTCTTCTTCCTTTGTAACCCATATTATAAAAAGTTTTTTTTGGATACACTTACAAGAACAACAATTTTGAATTCTACAAAGTTGGTTTACTCCCCCAATTAAAGAACACGTTAGTAGATAACCCTTCTTTTATGCAATTGAACGAGTATAACGAAATATAATCATATAAATACAGTGAAACCTCTCTTAACGGACACCTCTAATAAGCGGACATCTCTATTAAGCGGACATTTTTTCATAGTCCGGAACTAGGTATATGATATTCCATGAAAATCAACCTCTCTTGGGCGAACTCTCCTTTGGGCGGACGCGGACAGGCTGTTTGTATGCAAAGAGTGCAAAAACCCTCCTTTAAACGAACAAAAAAAAATTTTTAAGTATTGGGAGACGAATAAGTACGGTGCAAAAACTCTCTGAAAGCAGACCGGCAACCAATCGCGTATGCGTGGCAGTGCGAAAGGACTTCGCCGAATGAAAGTATGTGTGATTCCCCGACAGCAGTCCGCCGTTTATTTGCGAGTTGTAAGGTTAAAATCGTAAACAATGGCACAAAAATGTCGCGTTTTGAGTATGAATGAGAATGTTGATGTTGTGGAGTTTGTAATTTGATAACAATGATTTGGGCGAGTTTATTAATATTGATAGCAATGTGCTATTAGAAGATGATAGTGACCCCATTCCTACCGATTATGTAGTCCAAACTGAAACCACATCACTATCTGACGACTCTGATGAAGAAGTTGAATTTGAATGCAGTAATCAAACAAATGTCACCAATTATCAACAAGCCATTAGTATGGTAAAGGAATTATAAGAGTATGCAAAGAATACAGGTGACTCTACAGCAATGGAATTGTTTGATAACTGGACATCGAACGTGTCACATTGCCAAGCCAGGTCACCGATGAGTACCAGAGTCAGAAAAGACGAAGCAGACAGAAACCAGACAATTCATTTTAAGTCTGGCGAGGGATGGACGAGGAGTTAACAATAACACCGCAAGGTTAACATTATAACTAATGGCCTAGAATCAACGGCCGGCAGTTACCGGAAACCTTCCACAGTTCGGGAGGGCCTTTGGAGCCCCCAATGAGTTTTATGGATGCGTTACAACTTAACCCTATACAGGAGGACGATTTATCACTCCCGGGTCAGTTTAAGTTGTAACGCATCCATAAAACTCATTGGGGGCTCCAAAGGCCCTCCCGAACTGTGGAAGGTTTCCGGTAACTGCCGGCCGTTGATTCTAGGCCATTAGTTATAATGTTAACCATGCGGTGTTATTGTTAACTCTCTCTCGTCCATCCCTCGCCAGACTTAAAATGAATTGTCTGGTTTCTGTCTGCTTCGTCTTTTCTGACTCTGGTACTCATCGGTGACCTGGCTTGGCAATGTGAGCTGCTCCTGAGTTCTAGTAAAGGCTAAAGCCTTCCCTTCGATCAAAATGGAATTGTTATCAGATTTGGAATTACATTTTTTAGATTGCAAGTATAAAACGCAAACACGTCAAACTACGTTATTAGATTTTTTTAGTACTACATAGTAACCAAAACTAGTGTATTTTTGTTATGTTATGTTTATTTGTACATACATCCACATGGTAATAATTTTGCATTTACATATTACCTAATAACAAATTTCCCATGGACGGACACCTCTATTAGACGGGCCCGAAGGTGTCTGCCTAAGAGAGGTTTCACTGTATCAATATTTTAAAGACGCTGTAATGTATGATAAATGTTAATACTTGCCTTTTTCGTTAATAGTAATACAACTATCCCTGAGATCTTTGTGCACGACATTATTCCGATGAATGTAGTCTATAGCTGTTAAAACACCCTTTGCAAGATGCTTTAAATAATCTATATCTACCTTGATATTTTGGCTCGAAAATAACGAATAGCAACTCGACCCTAAAAATTATTGTAAACACGATTAATAGTTTAAAAGGAAGGTCAATGACAATAATGTAACATTTATGGTGAATTAATGTGAGAGAAAAAAAAATGTAGATATTAATTGACAAAATTAAAGTTAAAAACTCAGGGTCACCAAAATGTTAATACAGTACAACTTCGATAGTCCGGGCAGATATCGTTCCGGCATATGTCCGGACTATCGAGGTGTCCGGATTACTGGAGTTACTTAAAAAAAATTATTTTGAAAATGAAAACAACTCAGAATTTGTCAAAACCGTAGTGTTTATTATAAAATCGAATACCTACATATTCTTATAAAATAGAACGAAAATATACAAAATCTCAAAAAAGAATTTCTACATACATACGTACATACATACACATGTATGTCCCTAACATAATATGCACATAATACATATACATATACATATGTACATAACGTGTGTAATTAATCTGCGGAAAAATCTACCTTTTTAAAAAATAGTTCTCTATTTTAGTTTGAATCACTTTTGATGTAAATACATCAATTGCTTTTTCCTTGAGCCTTTTCAGGAGCAATATATCTTCCATGGGAAGATTGTTCTCTTCAGCCCACCTGATAGTTAATGAGAATGCGTTGACAGCGTGTGAATGTTTCACTCTCTCTATATTTACATCATCCTCTGATTCAGAAGGTCCTTCTACATTTTCAATATTGCTCCCTAATGCATCTTGGATAAGCTCTTCTTCAGTTAAATCAATGACATATTCTTTTTCTCCCACAGCCCATTTCGTAATGTCCTCACTGTTTATACTATTATCTGGATCAATGATCCTTAAAGATTCGGTAATTTTTTTCAAATCTTCTTGACTTATTGGACAAAGTTTCTTTTGAAGCTCTGAGAGTGGAATATTTTCGTCATCGGATTCTTCTCGTTCCGTAATTTCAGGCCACAATGGTGTCCAACTTTTTTTAATATTTTTTGAAGTTATGGTCCTCCAGGATTGATCAAGATTGTTCACTGCATCTTTTAAATTAAACTGCTTCAAAATGGTTATAATCTCTTCACCCTCATGTAAAATAATATTATTAAGAAGGCGTTTCCTATAGGACACCTTTATATTTTGAATGAGATTCTGATCCATAGGCTGTAAAATTGCAGTACAGTTCGGTGGCAAAAACATAATTCTGAAGTTTGGATCGGTATTTACTTCCTCTACAGATGGATGTGATGGTGCATTGTCTATTAGTAACAGAGCTTTAAGCGGCTTGTTAACCGTTGTTAAAAATTTTTTGACTTCAGGTATGAAACATCTTTTGAACCATTCCATAAATAATGGTCTCGTCATCCATCCTTTGGTAGACGCCTTGTATACGACTGGTAGTGAACTCTCATTTTTAAATGCTCGTGGATTTGCCGCTTTCCCCAAGACTAACAGTGGTAACTTATGGGATCCCGCCGCGTTACAACATGGCATAAATGTTAAACGATCTTTTGATATTTTTCGACCTGGTGCTGATTTTTCATCTTGATGAACCCAAGTGGTATCAGGTAGAGTTCTCCAAAAAATTGCCGACTCATCAGCATTATACACTTGTTCGCTGCATAATTCCATATCTTCAACAACAGATCGAAATGTTTCTTGAAACGGTTGTACAGCGGCAACATCACTAGAAAGTTTTTCGCCGCAGACTTTCAAGAAACGAACTCCGTGCCTTAGCTTGAATTTATCCAGCCACCCAGAACTTGCTAAAAAATCCGTTTTCCCTGTTATTCGTTCGTACAAGTTTTTAGCTTTTGCTCGTAAAATTTCTGATGAAATAGGTACATGCGCACTGCGTTGTTGTAGAAACCAATTATACAATGCGACTTCAACTTCAGGATGCTCTGCTTTTCTAATAACTTTCCTTTTGCCTGCAAAGATACACCGAATAAAGTAAATTCGTTAAATAGTATTTATATTTATTGGTATTCCTACCTGTCCCCTGAAATGATTTTGATATAAAAGTCCTAATTTTGTGCTTGTTCTTCTTTATATCAAAAACTGTAGATTTTGGAACAAGAAACTTCTTTGCAATTTGACGTGTACTTTTCCCCTCATCAAGGCAATCTAATATTTTAGATTTTTCTGCTAGTGTAAGTGTTTTATGCTCTTTTGCTTGGAGCCATTATGTGCGTCTAACAAACTTAAAAACCAAATGCAGAATGATAGACGCCGCTCGCGGTACTCGCAAAAGTTAAAGTAAGTAATTTCTGCCTGTTCAGACAGGAAAATTCTTGTTCTGTAGCGTTTTAAGTATATAATATTTCGTGTCCGGATTACAGAGGCGAAATCCACAAAATGCCTGAATAAAAAAAGAGTGCCCGGATTACTGGAGTGTCCGGGCTAGCGAGTGTCCGGACTATCGAAGTTGTACTGTAATTGTTTGCTGTCTATATATTGGTCCAACTTGTTTCTTCTAGCTTAATTCTCCAGGTGGTCCATGATAGAGAATTTTAAAAAATAATGAAATGAAGTGGCAAAGAACGCTTTTTGGTAAAAGGGTTGAAAAAAGTTAAAAGGGTAAGTGGGGATAAGATAACAAATTTGGCAATGAATATAGTTTACAGGGTGTCCCAGAATATGTGGGCAATCTCCCGGGTTCAGATAGAACACTTAAAAATAACAGGAGAAGTTCATATAAATTTTTCTTCCTACGGGCGTCTCTGGAAATCGTTGATTTTTAAATAATTTTTTAAGTACTAGGTGTAATTTAATAATTTTTTAGTATAATGTTTACTAGATGAGTCTCCTTAAAATTTGACCTTTTAAACACGTTTGGCTTATTAGTTTGACAGAGACGGACTAGACGTAACACAAAAATGCTTTTTTTACACCCTGTATGATGGAAGGAGCGACAATAATATTTTTTTTGGATACTCTAAACCTTAAGTTGAAAAAAAGGTACTTTTGATCAATGTCGATAAAATGAACTGTTTTCGAAAAAAATATATTTTTGTTCAATATGGTTTTTTGCATTGGTTGTTGTTTTCTGTTCATAAAATTCCCTCATTGTTGCTATGGTCTTTTTCACATGCACCGATTTAAATAAGAATATTTATGCCAGTGTCAGTTTATGGTAGTGTCTTGAAATTTGCGGTTTTTCTCCTTTGTCTTATTAGTTACTAACTTAGTAATGGAATTTACGTATACTAAACATGCCGACATGCAGTTAATGTATGAACAAAAATTTTTTTTTTCCGAAAACAGTCCATTTTATCGACATTGATCAAGAGTACCTTTTTTTCAACTTAAGGTTTAGAGTATCCAAAAAAAAATTATTGTCGTTCCTTCATCATACAGGGTGTAAAAAAAGCCATTTTTGTGTTACGTCTAGTCCGTCCCCGGCAAACTAAATAAGCCAAATGTGTTTAAAGGGCGAATTTTAAGGAGATTCATCTAGTAAACATTATACTAAAAAATTATTAAACTACACCTAGTACTTAAAAAATTATTTAAAAATCAACTTTCCAGAGACGTCCGTTATGGGCCCGTATCTCCGTAAGGGGGCCATAGGAAGAAAAATTTATATGAACTTTTCCTGTTATTTTTAAGTATCTGTCTATCTGAAACCGGGAGATTGCCCACATATTCTGTGACACCCTGTATAGGCATGAACTAAGAACAAAGATTAAGAGTTGATTAGTGCAAAAATTAAAAACAGTATGGAAATATTAAAATAAGATTAGTAACGAACCACATATATATTCCTTGAGGACATATACCACTATCTTATCTCCGACCATATCATGCTTGAGCCCCAAATAATGTGCCAAATTGCTATGTTTCAATTTTGTCAAATAGTTTAGTTCTTGCTCTATGCTGGTCAGAATTTTCAGAACTTGAGAAATATCGAGATGTTTGGCCTCTAAATTAAATTGAGATATTTCTACAAGTTCTCCAGATTCCATATCTAACCCGGTGAAGATTACATTGGATGAATCACTATGCCCTAAAAAAAAGTCCTAAACATTTAACTAATAACTAGATGGTATTCTGATCAGAGAAGGTAATAAAATTAATAGAACCCCTAGAGATTGATGGGAGCCTAATTCTTATTTTAGTACAGACAGAAATAGATTTTTTATTTAGGAATTTATGTATTTGCCTCATTTATTTAAACCCACAAATTTGAGATTAAAACAAATTGCAGAAAAATAACCATTTCATATACATGTAGCCTGCTGATACTTTTCTTATCAACTCTTCTACTTACTTAAACACTGGCCTCTCTGAATATCTCTGCCATGAAAATCTAATATGCTTGTTCCTTTATGATCACAAGTATTATCATCAGCTTCTGTATAGCTGTTATGACGCTTTCTGCAAAAATTAAAGTAGGTATTTATAAATACAGTAGTAAAACATCAAATGGATGAAGGATTCAAAGATGGAGGCTATATTATGAAAACATATGTAAATAATTATTAAGAGCAGTTAGATAGATAGATTGTTGTTAGACATATACCAGATTTAGAACCATCTTAAAACCAGTAGTCAAGGGCTTGTTTTTAAGGAGAAATTAGCCAAATTGAAGAAAAATAACCATAAATGGCGCTTTGAATTACTAAGAAAAATATACTGTTTATTAGAAATCTTAAAATTTACGTGGCCGCTACTGACGACGTTCGCAATCAACAATTTATTGAGGCAGTCTCAAGTCTCAAAAGAGGTCAGTGCATTGTAGGCGGTGTTGCCAAAAGTAGTTAATGTCGCACACACGTTTAAAATTCGTATACATCAAGCACGTGGAACCCTCGGCAATGTGACACCGAGTTTCGAAACATATTGAAGCAACGATACTGAAGGTTAAACATATCAATACGCGCACGGCGGTTATCCAAGCAAGGGCGAGACACACGCTGTGATCTGACATCACTGTAGTTTGCTCCAGTGACCTACATTGTTGCTAACTGAAACCAGATATTGATTAAAAAAAAAAAAATTTGTAAACTTTCTCTAGGATACCCAAGGAGTCACCCATTTAAATATAATAAGTCATTTCCATGACACCCTATATATCAAAGACCTATTATTTTTAATGTCTCTTGTGGTTATCAAATTTTTGTGAAGTTTCCAAATAAAAGTACTTTATTATGTAGAATTTAAGCATGAAGATCAGTTTGTAAGAACATTAGTTATATAATACAGGGACCATTTTAAAAGTGGGGTCCAGCCCCATAAACCCACACCTCATCCGGCGTTTGTTCGTCATGTCACCCTGTTGTGGCATCTCAGAAAACAGGTGTTAGGTGCAATGTTGCCAAACTGCGTAAAAAATGTAAAACTTTAGTTTCTTATAAAAATAAATATTTAGCTTACTTAGAAAGTAAATCCACTCTGATACGAGTAAGAAATCAATCCAGATATTTTCAGTTCTTTTTTCTATGGGAAAAGCTTTATGCTTATTACGTGCCCTGATGAGTGTGGAACTGCATAATAAGCTTATACCCACTAAACCCCATTCAGCCTATTCTTTCCAATCGCTCGGAACTTAACCGGCATATCGTCGAGAGAAAGAAACACATAGTAAAACACAACAAATTGCACTAAATGACTTAAAGAAACACACAGACACCCACGAGTTTCAAATTAGTTTTTTTGAAGATATGCACCTATTATCAGATTACATGAAAGCACTAAACACTAACGCATAATTACACTTTACAATAACACTATCGCACACATAGAACAACAGCACTTAATTATTTCGCAATAGAAAGAATAAAAATGCTAATTTCTATGGGCCATTAACCCTTTACTAAACATAAAATGAAACAATTATGTTGACATAGGAACTACCCTTTGAAATAAATGGTCGAGTCCAAGGTGCTTTCTTTCCCCGAAAACTGCTAGCGCGGTTGCCATTTCCGAGACTATAATTATACAGGAAAGTAATATTATAGAAGGAAATTCCGGAATTTATGAATATAATCTTATAAAACATAGCTGATGAAATCTTATACAATAAAAGGGTAAAGTGGCATTTCAGTAGTTCAGATCCGATGGGTGTCGTTCGAATTGAACAAGTGAGAACATACCTGACCATTATAAACTCCGCGGCGGTTTGTTCGAGTCAGTTCAAGTTTATAAATCAGAGATTATTTCCCAACGAACTGAACTGAACGTAAAAGTTAATAATAATGTACCCTGAAAAATAAACAACTTGGAATCTGTCAAACGGTTAGACTTGCTAAAGAGTTTACCCTGAAGATATGACAACACCGTTCAAGATTCATTGTCGTTTTTCGCCATATGTTGCTTTGTTTACCTTCCTGGCAGGGGCACCACGTGGTCATTTTTGGTTTGACATAAGGTCATGTACAGGGCATATTAAATTAAAACGCATTTTTTGGATATTTTTCTTCAATTTGTTTTCATCTCAGGAATTGCCGGTTTAAATATAATATGTCATTTCCATAACACCCTGTATGTTATAAAAAATTGTGTTCTGTGTGAATAACCTATAACAACTAGTGATGGGAACTGGGAGTGTCTAATGTCCCATTGGTAAAGACAAACATGTCATCTATAAAGCCACCCACAGACTTCGAGACATGACGGGCTGGCTTCTGAGGTGGTTCTGACCTACATAATATCAATTTGTATCAGACCGTTACAGGCATTCACGTATGTTCATTCTTTCCCTGGTTTAACTGTAAATATTTATTTCACACACTTTTACATACCTATTTGACATTGACATTTTTCTGTGCATTATTTCCTCCTCAATCTCAACATCTGACACACTCCTATGTCTTTCACGCAATAATTTTGCTTCTGCTTCCAACATTTCTTGACGTTTTTTAACTTCCCTCATTATACTTTCCCTCTACAATTATAAGACAAACATATTTTGGTATTACTACTCTATCCATAACCTTTAAAAAACATAATGTACTTGGCAAAAGTGACTATTTGTCAATAGATATCACATAAATTAGTATTTTTATACATTATATTAACAAAAAATAGATTGTACTATTTATATTACAGATCACCTGTTTTTTTTTTTTGCACTCATCACTAAAATAAATTACAAACATGCCAAAAAATAACTGCTGTATTTATATGTTTATGCACTCTTAACTATACATGTGTTTGTAGGAGTTTAAATAAATGAATAAATGGATTTCTTACATGTCTGTCTTTCTCCAACTGTTCTTGCAACTGCTGTTCCATCTGTTGCTCTTTTTGTTGTTGTAACATTTCATCGTAAAAACTTTTCATAGCAGGTTTGTTATGTCTGTGTAAAAATTCCTCAACATGCTGGCACAACTGAAAAATCATTTCTTCTCCCTCATAGTCTTTGGCACTTTGCTCTAGTTCTTCTTTAAGCATAGTCAATGTAGCTTGTGAAATTCCTTTCCCATTCTCTAACAATAGCTCAGGTGCTCTGATGACAAGATAGTTATTAATTAATAAACAAAGACGAACTAATGGATATAAGAATGAGACAATTATTAGTATAAGCAAATAACTTTCTTACTTGTTTGGATAGTTGTCTAAGCAAATTATATGCAAGTCAACTTTTACATAAACTTCTCGATTCCCTGAACTGCCCTGCTGGGGCGTTAGGGTAATTGATAAGTTTAGAGGGCTCCATTTGTTCCATGCTGCTTTCTTTCGCAAATCTTTCAACTCATCGCCGTAAATTGCCTATAAATTCAATGTTAAAAACAAACGCGCACTTAAAATTGGGTAACTACACCATTATATTTCTATTAATTTGTTTTTACCTGTAAAGCTTCAAATTCATTATTTTGACGTGCTTCTATACTGTCCCAAGACATATTTAGCGTTTTATTGATTACATTTTGAGAAAATTAAGCAAAAATATTTCGAATCTAGCTGAACTTGGTATATAATTCATAACCTAAAATTATTGGTGTTAAGTTAGGTTCAAACAATAGCTTGTTCAGAAACATACACCGTAGTAGAGGTCAAAAATGTTTTCTGGAACTACTATCTGACTAGTAAAGATAGCGCTATGATTGGACCAAATTCGAAAGCATGTGCCTAGAAACATCGGAATAATTGGTCGACCCTAATCGCTGGACGCCTAGGAGTCCCAGGACCATCCTAGGGCCCTGCGGTGTCCGGAATTGCAATGTGGAACGGTGCTTTAGCGAATAATCTGGGGACATTTTGGTTTTTCACTAGGTTTAAGTGACAGTTGGTCGGACATCAAAAGAAAAAGTTGGCTCGCTGTTATTTGTCATCGTCATTTTGTTATCTCGTTTTCCCATAAAATACGCTTCTAAAGTAGATTTTAAAGAGGAAATCATATAATTAATGTGTTGGGCAAAGAATATTTAGTGAAATTAAAGTAGTAGTTAGAAAAAAAAAGTGCCGGCGTCACCATGTCGGACGAAACTTACCCAAAGACACTGTATGTAGGCAATCTGGATCTCTCGGTGTCTGAGGACCTGTTATGTACTTTATTTTCGCAAATAGGCCCAGTAAAAGGTTGTAAGATAATAAGGGAGCCCGGAAATGACCCCTACGCGTTTGTTGAATTCACAAATCACCAGTCTGCCTCAACTGCTTTGATAGCCATGAATAAACGTGTGTTTTTAGACAAGGAAATGAAAGTTAATTGGGCTACAAGTCCCGGAAATCAACCAAAAACAGACACTTCAAACCACCATCACATATTTGTAGGCGATTTATCTCCAGAAATTGAGACTGAAACATTGAGAGAGGCCTTCGCTCCGTTTGGAGAAATTTCAAACTGTAGGATTGTTAGGGACCCCCAAACACTAAAGTCAAAAGGATATGCATTTGTTTCCTTTGTTAAAAAGGCTGAAGCCGAAAATGCTATCCAGGCAATGAATGGACAATGGCTTGGCTCCCGTTCCATTCGCACAAACTGGTCAACAAGGAAGCCTCCACCTCCAAGATCAGAAAAACCAGTTCAAACAAAGAAGCAAATAACTTTTGATGAAGTTTACAACCAAACTTCTCCAACTAACACTACAGTTTATTGTGGAGGCTTTGCAAGTGGTCTCTCTGATGATCTAGTAACAAAAACCTTTTCTCACTTCGGCGCAATACAAGATATTAGAGTATTCAAAGACAAAGGTTATGCATTCATAAAATTTGTAACAAAGGAAAGTGCGACACATGCAATTGAAAACATCCACAATACTGAAATAAATGGTCATGTAGTCAAGTGCTTTTGGGGAAAGGAAAATGGCGGCCTAGGCCCTGATGTGAATGCAATGAACGCCACTGGAGCAGCAGTTTCCCAAGCAGCTCCCCCGTATTCTTATGGTTATGGAACAGGATATTGGTACCCTCAAGCTGGATATGGCACGAGTTACATGCAGACAGGCTACCCGGCAGCATACCAACAGCAATATCAGTACCCTGCCGCAGGACAGCAATATTGTATGGTGCCTCCACAAGGACAATGGTCTGGGCCAGCTGGTCAGCAGCCCAATATGGGGGTTGTGTACAAGTACCCATCGCAGTGAACTCGCCCGACTTGTAAACTAGTTATGTTTGTGCTGCAGACAATTGTAGCAGTAATAATTTATCGAGTTGGACTTTGAAATACCATAATTTATCAAAATTAATGTGTTAGTACCATCATACGCTAAATTATCTCATATATGACCAAAAAGGCATTTTTATGTTTTAAGAGAAATTTATAAATAGGAATCTTTTAAGAGTTAAACTTTTAGTGATGGAGGATTGTGACTGTTAAGTTGACATCATTCTAAAATCACTGTAAGTGTGTAAATCTGTAAAATCAATTACAAATTTACATCCTACAGCATAAAGTTATATATAGAACTCTCTGCCAACTATGTTTTCAAGAAAATTATTTTCTTATTCAAGTGTATGTATCTGTTCTGTAAATTTCTCTTTTACTGGCAACAATTTTAATTTTCTTTCTTAAAATTTACCGAACCGAGTTATCGTTACACATTGTTTTGATAGTAACTTGTATCAAATAAAAATATTTAACAAATAGAAAAAAATGTGTAGATAATGATGTATTTTTTACTAGTAGTGATCATACAGTTTGTAAATATATATTTTTTTCCAACTACATGACCTTTATTTTGAGGTGTGATGGTACTAAGCAAGTAGGGTAAGGGAATATCCTAAAATACAAACGGAAAAAACTTTATAACCGGCATTTCTTAAAAGGTTTGCCCAAAGGATTGGTATATTTATGGTGCAACATCAAGTCATATCAAAACCTCACACATCACTGAAACTTCCATAAAGCAGTATTTTCTACCGAGAAGAATAACTTCGGCTCTGTTCTGTTATTGCACATTTATGGTATTCTAGTATCTTCTCTTACACTGGTGTGATAAAGGCAGTTTTTTATGTTTGGATGACAGGATTCTATGAAGGCGGTTATTTTCTGTAATTAAGTTGTTGACAATAGTTTTCGAAATGAAGACCATAGTTATTTGCATTTTTTGACCATAGTTATAGATCGCTTTATATTACGAAGGGCCTTTGAAATTGCTAATTAACCTAGATTTTTGTTTACTTATTAATTTGTCACTATCAATTTTAAAGGCTTTTTAAGGCACTTTTCTTTTTAACATTTTTGTTAAGAAAGATGGAGTTAGGTTTAGGGAAACCTAAAGATTTTCTTAGTTTTATAAGAATGCCTTGAAATTTTGCATAAAAGTACCACCTATTTCATTTGTCTTGGCAAAAATGACTGGCATTCTCAAATAAAAAGGTTCTCGGCATAAACGGGCCCTAAGGCGTCAAAATATGTACATAACTAACACTACAGCAAAATAGTCACGTGTGAATGTCAAGAGGAACTCTGTAGATTGGCATGTATATTAAGCTTTCTAGAGACAAGTAATTAATATTCTTAATCTTTGCTAAATTGTACACAAGACGGATAAAATAAGTTAAGATGTCTAAAATTTAAAGTATGATTGGACCGATTTGTGAAGTGCAGAATTTTATAACAAAATGTATATTGCTAGTTGTTAATAAAAATTAAGGTCTGGGAGATGATTCTTTAATTAATCCCCTCATTCCCACAGTTATACAGGGTGGTCCTTTAATGACACATGCATATGGTAATATTATATAATATTTCAGAGTGTTTTTTTTTAATCTACATTGTGTCTACTTATAATGGAAATAAGCTTAATTTCCGAATTGATTGTTTTGAATTTTGGCCTGGTTGTGTATGATCCTAGGGCGAACTTTTCTATTGCTTAAAATTTTAATTGTCTCCGAATATACGACCACATATTTTGGAAAAGTTATTCTATGGATTCACGAGTTTTTTTTACAAAAAGTAATACGCCAATGACATTCTTCCATGTGGATTTTTCTTCTGATTCTACATTAAATCAGTGCGTTTTTTTCGTCAGACGCAGCACTCAAATCGCACTCTGAAATATTAATAAAGGACCACCCTGTATAACCATGTCAGAAATTTTAGGTTTTTGACTATAGGTCAATTGCAAATATGAAATTGATATAAATTTAACTTTAAATTGATAAGGATGGTACATATTTATCTAATCATAATTTTTTTACAAATAAATTTTTTTTTTGAAAAGTTTATTTATTTCTTAATAGTCGGAGAGAATAATAGAGCCCGATTCTCAGGTAAAATCGTTTACCGATTTTTGGTGAAAAAAAAAACAGCATAATTTAGTAAAAAAAATCGTAATTTTAAAGAAAAAAAGTTCCGCCCAACGTGGGGCTCGAACCCACGACCCTGAGATTAAGAGTCTCATGCTCTACCGACTGAGCTAGCCGGGCTTGAATAAAAATGTGTATAAAAGTGTTCGTTGTTGAAGTGATTCACAACTACATGGACTAAATAATGACGCAAGTAATATAGGGTCCTTTGGTATAGCCACTCCAATTGACATCATTTCCAATTCTTTACCAGAAAACTACTAGTCAACAAATAATATGTATGAATGTCGGTTTACCCTCTTCCCAAGACAAGTTTTTTTTGGTTCCCCCGCCTTGGCAGTGTGCCTTGTAACTACAAAGTGTACATTTTGACAATGGTGACAGCAAAAAAAACACTGTTCAGATGGGGCGCTAAAATCTTCAACTCTTTCATTTGTAATTTTCATCTGCTTTTAAATTACAATAATATGTTTATTTAAACTTATTTAATACAAAATTTGATTGTAGTCTAGCTTTCAAACTCATTTAGTGAATAAATTCCCTAAAAGAAAATGTATCCACTACCACTGCTTTGGGAAAAGCGTGGAAAATTCTTGACCTTCATCGCTCCAATCGATATTTCCCACAGCTGGAAAGGTCGGGAAACATCAGTAATAGAAACCGGCAAGTCCATTGTCAAAGTCACCGCGAAAATTGCAACCAATTTTTCAAAACGCCAGGAAAACGTCACAGAACCAAAAATAAATCAAGTTCATTTTCCAATCGCTAGTAGGCAAAAAATAGATTCGGAGTTTGTTATAGTGTCACAAAAATAATCAGTTGATACTCTTAATAAGTATTATAAAAAATTGAAAATATCTTTTTTATTGATAAACCTTTCGAAAATGAAGACTGTAAGATTATTGGCAAGTGGCCTGGAGATGCCAATAGTGGGATTAGGAACGTGGAGAGCGCAGCCTGGGGAAGTGGAAAACGCTGTCTCTGCGGCTTTAGATTGTGGATATAGACACATTGGTAAGTAACAAGGACCAATTCATAATGCTATTTAAATCGCATGGGTTGTTTGTTCTGAATATTAAGTCAGGTGGAGTCAAATCGGGGCTATACCGCGTGTGTCCAGCTTAAGAAAGTGTAACGTGCGGTGGGCGGTTTGCACTTTAGCCGCTGTGTGAACTAGCGCATCGTCACGTCACTTTTGTGATACAAACCAGAAATAGCGCAAATAAGTAAGTACCTATATATACCTTTAAAATAAAGGAGATTATGTGAAAAATATAAATTATTTTGTGCTATTATTGCGGAGAAAAAATGTTTGCACCGTACACTGACAAAAATGCATTTACCAATGTCGTGGGTTACAAAATTGGAGCTACCTCGCCCACCTCGTATGTTGTTCTAACTGAGCCTACGAATTATCACAAATTATTTAAAAACGCGACAGTAATTCAGGTTCTTTTGGTTCGCCTCAACCCAGAGAGAGATTCTTATCAACATTTTAAACATATTTGGGACCACCACAATTCCTCATCTTGTAACTATTTTATGAATTACCTGAACTCAGTTTCTGGGTTGGGAAAACTTACTAATTGATTATAAAGTGTCGTTTTAACCCGGACGTGCATGATTTTAACTCATTACCATGTGCCAATTATTTTGAGTGGGAATAATTCAGGAAACGTGCTCCAAAACCCCATATCGAGGGTAAAACGCAAGATCGTAAGGTCACGGAAAGTTCCGAATTCGTGCTCGTGCAGGTTTGGTGCGCTTCATTCCATTGTTACTCGTCAATTCTCCTTCGATCGCGCGTATAGACACCTGTTGGCCGTTGCGCCGTTTGCGGGATTTTTCATCATTGTTCTCTGTGCGTGAAAATTTGTGTTTTGCATAATTTTGGTCGGTTGGCGTAAAATGGAGGGACAGGAGGGAGATGCATACAAATTGTTATTATTGGAATGGAGCCTTATTATTTATAAGCAATCGTCATCACTCCATCCGCATGGTTTCTTAGTCGTAGTATGCTCTCCTGTCTATAATTCATTTGATTATTTTTTTTTAAATATACTTAAAACAAAAATGTCATATCTTGAAAAAACAAAAGGCAATTGAAGTCCACAATATCCAGGCGTTAAATCAAAGAAATACTTTGAGTTCCGATAGTCCACAATTTAGGTACTGGTAGTCCAAAATTTGGAGTCTGGTAGCCCAAAGAGTGAGTTATTCCAGCCACCATCGTAAGCTAGAACAACTTAAATGTCAAGTTTTGATAGCTCGAATCATGAATTAATCTAGCCCAACTAGTAACGCATCACAATTCACATACTGGTAGCGACGGTAGCCTATCAATAATTTAAGACCAGCGTTGTGCTTGCTATTACAATTGTACTAGATCTATTACATTTGGGCATTGCCTATTACGCTATTACTACAATAGCTAAAATTCGAATAATCTATTACATTTTCACAAAATTCATCAGCATTGGTTCTTGGTTCAGTCAATACCACCCAACAACACAAAATCCCAATAAGCTAGTGTTAGGCTACGGTGTTATATCCTGAAGCCCAATCGGGTTTTGTAGTACTGTGTAGCATAGGGATTTCACTGGTTCTGGTAATTAGGCGTAAGAACAAACACAGAAATATTTCACAAATAACTTATCTATTTTCAACGGTTAGATATATGGGTACGGTACAAAGGGGTTTATTTTTGCTGGTAAACCTGCCTGTTTTGACTGTTAACGATTCGGTTCACGAGTACTGATACTTGTTTAATTTAGTTTAATGTATAGTTCATCGTAATATGCATTTTGCTGTAGTCTGTAGGTCAAAGTTCCTGGTTCCGTCGGATTGCCGCGAAGTAGAATGGTCGAAAGTTCACTTAAGAAAGGTAGAAAGTTCGATATAGAAAGTTCGGTTTGGAAAAGTAGAAAGTCCGTTTTAATCCGATTCACTAATCGTGGTTGAAACCCGGTTTATTTATCTGCCGTGGTTTTTAGTTAGAAACGAAGATCGGCCACGAGGTGCCTAGAATACCGCGTCTGAACGACAGTAATGTATAGTATAGATTCACTTTATTTATACTTGTAAGTTACACTTTATTTGTACTTGTACGTTGCACTTTTTAGTTATAAAAGAAGATCGGCCGCGAAGTGCCTAGAATGACTTTTTACTGCATTGTCTTAAAATTGGCCTACGCCTTGAACGACTCTGCAATCGGTAGTTTCACTGTATTTGTAATAATGTACTTAGTTCACTTTAAATAGTTGAAATAGATGATCGGCCGCGATGGCCTAGAAATGACGTGTTTGAACGAATCTCTAAATCGGCGACCTGCCTTGGACGAGTCTTCGAGCAACAGTAAAGTTCTTTGGTGGTAAAACCTCCCTCAACGGAGGGGAGCGTGACGTCGTACGACTCTCTGGCCAATCACCGCCTAGATATTGGCGCTGGGTGCTGGGTGTTTTTTACGTACCATGGGTTGACGTGTATGCATAGCCCGTGTGCAAGGAAAATGTTATAAATGCCGGGTGACTTATGTAAATAGTATGTCGTCTGCATGGTGCAATTAGGTAATTATATGTTATTTATTCAGTTTGATAGTTAGGCGGCACTTGAGTACTCGCCCCGCGGTAGCTTATTGATTACAGAGTTTAATGTGTCTGGGATGACATTCTCATTGTGGTCATGATCTAAAAGATAGTTTTTAAGTCTGGAATTTCATGTCAAGGCGTTATGGTTTATATGAATAGAGGTGATAATCGCGTGAAATCCAGTTGTAAAGTATTGATTTTTATCATGGTAGTTTTAACCATGTGATATGGGCTGAAAGTAACCGTTGGAAGCAAGTTTTGACTATTTGAGCAGGACGGAATGCACTGGGAAATAAGTTTTGTCTGATATTTGTCATGTGTTTTTCTGTATGTCGTCGAAACTTGTTGAAACGTGTTTGTTTGTTCTTGATTATAAGTTTATGCAAATTTAAGTCTTTTATAATGAATTTATGAGGGAAAAGGGTAGTGTTTCCCCAACAGCTAGTAAAAAGTAATAAAAAATTACAACCTAAAAATCTTGATTATTTGATTTCGTTCTTAGAGTAGTGCGAGAACTCTATAATCGGTAAAGCCACGTGACATACATCTCCCTCGCGCCTATTGGTGTTTATTTTAATTACAAATAAGTACATGTGACGCTCTTTTACATTCTAAGGCTCTTTTAACAAATAACAATAGCAAATGCCATACCTTTCAACCCTCAGACCATCTGTTGAGTTTAAGTTTAAATATTAGATCAAATACACAGGATGAAGAGCAAGAACCTGAGGATATTACATTTTAAACTATTTTAAGACTCAGGTCTAGCTCAGGTCATATATACATATTATATTCATGATATTTAGTATAAGTATTTATGTAGCGACAAACTCGTAGAAAAATTAGTTTTTTTTTTAATAATTTTTTGTTGCGAATTAAAAAATAAGGTGTTACTGATTAATAAAGTTTATGTTATGTATTATTCAAAAATTGTTTTAATAAAAAATACAGGAAAAAAATTAATAAGAGCAGTTTAAACATTTTAACCTAGCCTTCTACTCAAAAAAATCAAACCCAATCCCAAAAATTGACAATCTAGTACAATCTATTACATTTTTGAGAACAATTTAGTACATTTGCTTCAGGTCAAAAGCACAACGCTGTTTAAGACGGTGGGGCGTGAGCTATTCCAACGCATAAAATAACCCATCTTCTGTGCTATCATAACTTATGAATAGTGAGTTGATGCAATTTCTTCGATTTGGTTGCCGTAATTCAGAGGTCTGGGCTGTCCCCTATTAGCAACACGCTTCGGTCTAGGACAACTCATATTTGAGTTATATCAACTCGAGATTTCGCTCAGCGTAAGTACTTTCCAGCTTCCTAGAAAAAATTTAACATTCATGATTTTTTTATAGATACTGCCTTTAACTACAATAATGAAGAGTCAATTGGAAAGATAGTTAAAAACTGGTTGGAATCGGCCAAGGGTACAAGAGAAGATTTATTTATCACTACAAAGGTAAAGTCAGTCAACAAATTATATTTACATCAAGCAGTGGATGCTCGTACGCACTCGTACGGGCCACAAAGAAACGTATTACCCGTTGTAAAACATTGCTTATTTGTCAATTTATTCCAAAAACATTCGATTGCTCCGGGCGGCATGCCTCTCAGGTTCACCGAGAGCGAAACAAGGTACGATACATTAATTCAACATACAAGGACGGGATGCGCTGTTCCCATACTGATTACGTTGATATTAAAATTTATACTATAGGCACTATTACAGAGATTTAGAGGTTATAACAAAAAATATGTTTAAAGCTGTAATTTTATATTTATAAAAATATGGTGTCATTTCTTTTGTAGTAGGGGAGACGTTACTAATTTCAAGTACAAACCTGTTGCTGTGAGTAACAAATACAAAATATACAGGGTCTTCCTTAATGGCGTGCTAATATTTCAGGGTGTGATTGCTTAGGTCATTTTATAAAGAAAAGTTCATATGAACATATGTCCGCAACGGCTTCAATTTTTTGCTACAGGGTGTTGACTTCTTATTTTTTAAATGGATATTTTTTAATATCTCCGAAAGTACTTTAGATATTATTTTCAACTTTGGTATGTGTTAATAGGATATAGAATCACAAATTTTAGTTAGAAAAGTTAATCAATTGTTCCACCAGTGGCGTCCCTGTAATCATGTCCTCTGATATTTTTTACAAAAAAGATGGTACGCCACTGACATTTTTCCATGTGGATATTTTTTCTGATTAGCCTGGTCAATTCTACATGGAAAGTGTCTTTTCTCGTCAGACATATGTTCTTGATTAAAACCACTAAATTCATATTGAAACTCATTATTATTAATATTGATAAAAAATTAATGATAAATTTTGTTTTATAAAAATTGTTGGAAATGGCTACCTTCACCTAAAAGGCATGCTTCCGCCCGTCTTCCCATCGAATTGCCCACTCAAACATTTTTTTATTAATTATTTTATCAATGTTAATAATAATGAGTTTAAATATGAATTTTGTGGCTTTAATCAAGAACGGTGCGTCTGACGAGAAAAACTCAAGAGACCGTTTTCATGTAGAATTGATCAGGCTAATTAGAAAAAATATCCACATGGAAAAAGGTCAGTGGCGTACCATCTTTTTTGTAAAAAATATCAGAGGACATGTTTGCAGGGACGTCACTGGTGGAACAATTGAATGACTTTTCTAACTAAAATTTGGGGTTCTATATCCTATTAACAGATACCAAAATTGGAAATAATATCTGAAGTACTTTCGGAGATATTAAAAAATAACCATTTAAAAAATAAAAATTCAACATGCTGTAGCAAAAAATTTAAGCCGTTGCGGACATATGTTCATATGAACTTTGCTTTATAAAATGAATCACGAAGGAATCACACCCTGAAATATTAGCACGTCATTAAGGAACACCCTGTATATTGTGTTCCAACCGTTTCAAATGGGTTCAAATCGCCGCTGTATATCTCTAACCGTAGGGTATTTTATTATTAAGGTCCTGTCGCCCTTTACTAGAGTTAGAAGTAGAGGGGTTAGTTTAGCGAGGCTTTAAACCCAACTCTTGTTAGCGCTAACAGAGGGAGGGGCTAGTTCAAAGGCTTTATTAGATCGTACCCTTGTTAGAGTTCTGAAGTTTAATCCCAACAAACATCTCTTACCCAAACCCCAACACACTTAAGGTATTATTAACTAGTATGTTACGAAATCACTTCTTTTTTAGTTACCAAACTTTGGAAACCGTCCAAGCGATGTAGAAAAATTCCTCAACCTATCATTGCAAAGGTTGCAGCTCAATTATATTGATCTTTATTTGATGCACATGCCGTTTAGCTTTAATCTGAATGAATCTACCATGTCACCTAGGACGAACGAGGATGGATCATTTAGCCTCGAGATTAACGATTTTGTAGACACGTGGAAGGTAAGTTACAGGAGATCAGCATAGACGTAACTAGGGGTGGGGCCAGGTGGGCCGTGCCCACCCCAGTGTTTCCGAAGTTCGAAGCTATAGATATGTCATAGTGACACTTGCCATTAAAATCCTGCTACACTAGGGCCGAGGCCCCCCCTACAGTAAGATAGTCTGAAATAAGTTTTAATATTTTAATGTCCATTATCCTCTGACAACACGAGTAACAATAAAAAAAAATCCAACTGTTACAACTACACTGCGAAATTTGTTTAAAAACCAAAAATTTCACTCAACTTTGATTATTCGAATGTATTTTCGAAATTTGTTCGGGTTTGTTTAAGAATATCACTACCCGACAAGAAATCCCAGATAAAGATAATGTTAGTCTTTTTTATATAGTTAGAGAGACGATGACAATAGGGGGTCCGTGAAGTAGTATATCAGAAACTAGTTTTTTCGTGGAGTTTAGGTCCCCCTCTACAACTTTTATATCTGATGAAATGCCGTAGAGCGTTGCTGAGAGGCGCTGTACCGCTTTAGATAGGAAATTCTCAATAAATTCAAAATTATATCGTGCCATGTCTGATAATGAATGTACAGCATCTGCGTGACCCCCAAAGTCACGGGAAACACATTTTCTGACAAGTCAACCCTTGTATACAGGGTGTTCGGGAACATGTGGGAAATCTCCCGGATATGAAGAAAACACGTGAAAAGAATACTATAGGTTCATATAAACTTCTTTCGTATCGGCCTCCTCTTCGGAGATATGGGCTCCCAAAGAGCACCAATGGAATCAAGTTTTTTACACATAATTATTGAACCACCAGGTATATTTCAATTAATTTTCAATATGATGTATACCAGGTAAGACCTGTCAAATTACTACCCAAGAAACTGTTGTGAATTACTCACAGCTGCAGGGACGGACTAGCTGTAACACTCATGGGCCCATTTTTTTTACGCCCTGTATGATGACAACTTTGGACAATGTTTTTTACATACCTTTAACTATTGGCTAAAAATTAAGTATATACTCTTCATTCATGTCGCTAATCCTAACCGTTTTCGAAAAAACGGCATTTCATATACATCATGTGCTTCGGGTATTTCAATAAAAGATACATCTTTGTTCCGATCCAATGTTCAACCTTCAAGATTCCGCTTTTTCATATTTAGCCCATGAGCAGTTAGGGGACTCAGTGTAAATAAAATGACGTTTTCTCGAAAACGGTTAGGATTAGCGACATGAATGAAGAGTACTTAATTTTTAGCCAATAGTTAAAGGTATGTAAAAAACATTGTCCAAAGTTCTCATCATACAGGGCGTAAAAAAAATGGGCCCATGAGTGTTACAGCTAGTCCGTCCCTGCAGCTGTGAGTAATTCACAACAGTTTCTTGGGTAGTAATTTGACGGGTCTTACCTGGTATACATCATATTAAAAAATAATTGAAATATACCAGGTGGTTCAATAATTATGTGTAAAAAACTTGATTCCATTGGTGCTCTTTGGGAGCCCATATCTCCGAAGAGGAGGCCGATACGAAAGAAGTTTATATGAACCTATAGTATTCTTTTCACGTGTTTTCTTCATATCCGGGAGATTTCCCACATGTTCCCGGACACCCTGTATACTTTACCGAGCGTGTCAAAAAAAATTAAAATTAAAAAAAAAATAAAAAATGCGAATTTGAAGTTGAAACTTTCTAGAATGGAACATTATATATTAAAGATTATGTGAAAAAATTTTTATCGATCCAGGTCTCGCCATTTCATTATTGGAATTTTTTTTAAATCGCCTCGGAGGAAATTCGGAAAACGATCGTGACATCTCAGAAAATTGTCACAATACATTCCTTGACACCCAAATATTGTGGAAAACTTCAGACGAATCGCACTTTGCTAGGCGGAATTCTGAGAATATTACGCAGAGATACCGGAAGGCAGGTATCGTTCAGTTGTATGACGGGATATTATATTCGCAATATTACCAAATTAAGCCAATTTTTCGATAAGGTGTGTATGATTTATTCAAATCTGATAAATTTAAACATTTGCCCTTGTCTACTTTTCACTAATTACAGTAAAAGCCACGCCTTTCATACATTTCGAGCGATGTTTAGAAATTTTGCAATCACCGTTACGAATTCTCTTAATTTTCTCGAAGATATAACATGGTTCTGGTAACTTTATATATATCAAAATGTTCGGAAAAGATGAGGGAATCAGATAAACCTAGAAATAATTCTCCAAGGGGAATATTTTAGAAAATATAGCAGAATAAACCTTTTAATAAAAAAAATTTTGAGAAAAAATACCGCACTTTCGCAATATTCTTTTTATCAGAAAATTGTTTACGACTCATCTCCATTGGAATTCAAATCGATTAAGCTCACTTGGATCCATGTCACTTGAGACTTTATAATTTTTCCATTAATTTTTTTTACACGCTCGGAAAAGTATATGCAAGGGTTGACTTGTCAGACTTTGGGAGTCACCAGATGCTGTAAATTCATTTTCAGACATGGCACGATATAATTTTGAATTTATTGAGAATTTCCTATCTAAAGCGGTACAGCGCCTCTCAGCAACGCTCTACGGCATTTCATCAGATAAAAAAGTTGTAGAGGGGGACTTAAACTCCACGAAAAACCAAATTACTGATATTCCACTTCACGGACCCCCTATTGTCACAGTCTCTCTAACTAATAGTCCTGTAACTTTTTTAATTGTTGTCCGATCTTGGCAAAATTTCTAGCAAAATGGAGACTTGTGTCTTGGGATGATATCCTCAATTTACGTTTTCAAAAAATATTGATGACTTGATCATTATACAGGCAGAAACAAAAGTTACTTTTCTACCCTTAATTTCTTAACGCCGGTAGAATTTAGCTGAAGAATGTTTTATTTTGAAGTGTGATCTTTTCTTAACACAATGTTTTTTGGTTCATATCATTATCAGCTTTTTAAAAGAAGATACAAATTTTTAAAGAAAGCATTGCAGTTTTTCAATTTTAATCACAATTCAACTTGTAACTTTTTTAATCGTTGTCTGATCTTGGTGAAATTTTTCGCAAAGTATAGACTTATGTCTTGGGATGATATCCCGAATTTTAGTTTTCAAAAAATTCTGTGCAAAATTATTTTTAGGTTATGGAACAACAAGTGAAAAAAGGTCTAATCAAAGCCATAGGGGTATCGAATTTTAACGCGGAGCAACTTAAGCGACTGTACAACAATTGCGAAATAAAACCGGCGGTGTTGCAAGTTGAATTGCACGCTTACTTGCAACAGAAAGAACTGAGGAAAGCCTGTAAAGAACTTAACGTTGCTGTCACTGCATATTCGCCGTTAGGAAGTCCCGGAGCTAATAATCATTTTAGTTCAAAATACAACTATTCGTAAGTAAAAACAATGTACTGTTTACGAACACATTTGATGATATTCTCGAAAAAAACAACTATTTTCATCACTCACTGAAACGATTTATTGAAGCTATTGCATAAAGTTATATCTTAAATTATTTCTTTATACAGGGTGTTATGGAAATTGAAGAAAAGTAACCATTGCTTCGCTTTGAATTAATAAGCTAGATTTAAAATTTAAATAACATTAACTTACCATGTTAAAAAATTAATTTTGAAATGATCTGACCCGATATCGGACCAGCAGCAGGTGGTCACTCAAATGGCTGGGCGCTAGGGGTGCCAATCTCGGGATCTCGAGGAAAAATCAATATCGAAATCCCGGGATTAAGCCCTCAAATCCCTGGATAAATTATATGTAAGACTTATTATATTTTATTAATAAATCCCTAAGTTGGCAACACGTTCGGATAGCCCCTAATACAAATATGCAATTTACAAAATAATTTAATTTTTTAGCGACGATTTTCAGAGGTCACTAAAAAAGAGAATTAATTAACGTCGATCCATTTTTTCCGGGTTTTAACAGTGCATTATAAACCTAGGGACTCAAAAGACACTTTAGCAAAATGGTTTATACAGGGTGTTATGGTAATGACTTATTATATTTAAACCGGCAAATCCTGAGATGAAAATAAATTGAAGAAAAATAACCTTAAATGGCGCTTTGAATTATTAAGCGAAATATACACTTTATATGAAATCTGAAAATTTACGTGGCCGCTACTGAGGACGTTCGCAATCAATAGTTTATTGAGGCGGTGTTGTCATATATTGCAACACAGAATTGGGAACGCACGTGTTCAGTTTTTGACAACAAGACGTATTTGACCACTACCACCGTAACAACAAGGCCTTGAAGCGCAAGATTTTAACTCCGATGAGTCATCATAGATAGACCGATGAACGTGTTAATCGAATGGTGGAAGATAGTCGTTTTGTGGTATTTTTGTGGTTTATGTTTGTAATAGTGGAAAGAAAATTTATTGGTGTAGAGCCTAAGTGTAGAACAGATATTTTTTCGGGTTTATATAGCGTTTATTTTGGCTTTGCAGTTTGCTGTCTTATTCTAGAGAAATAAATATAGGTTATATTTATTTTCTTGGTAAAACTAGTTTGTAAATTTGTAATATCTTTCTAAGAATAATCATGCCGTATCGTTGTTGTGTGCCAAAGTGCAGAGGCAATTATGATGCCAGTGGGCCGAAAGTGGCAGTTTTTGGTTTTCCTCAAAACCCTGAACTGCGGACGCAATGGTTACAATTAATCAAAAGGGAACATTTTGTTCCCACCAAAGCAAGTAAGGTATGTCGTACTATGGATATTGTATTAGCACGTATTGAACGAAAATACTATTATTTTTAGGTATGTGAATTACACTTCCAACCTAACTTTATTGAGAAGAAAACAACCTTCAGGAATGAGGCAACAGGTGAAGTCCTGGAGGCGCCACTAAAAATTCCAAGATTAGTTAAAGGTAAAACAGATATTAGGAAATATTATGTAGGTAGTTAAAATATGTTATAAATTTTTGTGTTTTCCAAATTTTTATAAAAGTATTTCTTATTTTAGGAGCTATCCCAACCAAGATGCCTGGATGTCCATCTTATATGTCACAAGATGATATTCCTACAAGGATCTCTCCAGAATCTAAACGCCTCCATATGTCATGTCGAGATGTAGAAAGAGCTATTACAGAGAGTATAATAACATCGACATTGTATAATGAGTCCATAAGTTTTTCAAACTTGGTAGAAGCCTTCGACAAGTTGACAGAATTAGACAGTGGGTGGATTAAGGGAAGAGGGAAACAAAATATTTGTTTTTTCTTCGTAAATGAGTCACAAGATAACCTTGGCCCAAAATTAACAGTGTTTTTAAATGAAGAACTCCATGTAAAGGTGTTTTTCTCTGATATTGAGATTAAAAAAATTAAGTGTAGTGATCAAAGTGTGCTTAAATTTCCCCAAAAAGTGACTGATATTAATAAATTAAAGAAAGTGCTATCAGAAGTAAAAATATCTTTGTTGGATGATTTGCAGACAAACAGTTCCAATACACAAAAACAAAAATTTGAAATTATTCAGGATATTTTACAATCCATGTCTGAGGAGTTTCCGGAAGAAAAAAAAGGAGTTTTAGAGTTTCTTCAAGAACAGCTTAAGTTATTAACAGTCAGTAGTGATAACTGCTTAAGATATTCTTGTGAGTTGTCACTATATGCTTGCTTATTACATTCTATCTCTCCTCACTCATATAAATTTTTAAGGAGTTCGAATAAACTTATACTTCCATCTCCTCGTACCCTCAAGACAATCTGTGCCACTTTTAATACAGATCCCCGTTTGGAACAAACAGATGAAAATTTTTTAAAATATGCATCAAATAAATTTAAGTTGTTGGATGATTCTGACAAAACAATTGTTTTGATGATGGATGAGATTCACCTTAGGCCTCAAATGGACTTCAAGGGGGGTAACGTTGTTGGTGGTGCCTACAATAGCTCGGCTGCACGTGCCACTAGTGCACACACCTTTATGATTAGCAGCTTGTTATCAACCTATAAAGATGTAGTCCATGTTCTTCCAGTGAGTAAGATTTGTGGAGAAGAGTTGCACGAAATAGTTGCAAAGGTGATAGTAGGCTTGGAAAAGATTGGCTTTGAGGTTATTGCTGTAATAACTGATAATAATGCCTTAAACAGGAAAGCAATGTCGTTGTTTATGGAAGAACCGCAACTTTTAGACGTTTACCCTCATCCATGTGATCCTAGTAGACCTTTATTTTTTATTATCGATCCAGTTCACATAATAAAGAATATTAGGAATAATTGGTTAAATCAGAAAGCAAACCAAGAATTTAACTTTCCCGATTTTGATATAGATGGTTGTATGAGAATAGCCTCGTTTAATGCATTAAAAGAACTTCATATGGAAGAAAAAGGTCAGTTATTAAAATATGGATATACCCTGTCTTTAAAAGCTCTATATCCATCATCAATGGAACGTCAGAATGTACCATTGACATTGCAAGTTTTTAATTCCAACACGGTGGCAGCTTTAAATGAGTTGGGACCCAAAATATCTTTAACGAGTTATGAAGATACAGCAATTTTTATAAGCATAATCTGCAAGTGGTGGGATATTGTCAATGTCAAAACTCCATTAAAGGGTCAAAGATTAAGAAACAAATTTCAAGAACCTGTCATGAAAGGATCTGAACATATTACGAAGTTCTTAACAACATTTTTGGAATGGTTACAGAGATGGAAGGTTAGCAGTAAAAGTGGAAAATTAACAAAGGAAACCCATGACGCTTTGCATCAAAGTACATCTGGCCTTCTGAAACTTTCACAATATTGTTTGAATGTGAAAAGTTTTAATTATGTTCTTTTAGGCAAGATCCAAACAGACAGACTTGAAGAAAGATTTGGAAAGTATAGGTATGAATTTGTATAAGGTGTTATCATGAACTGTATTTCTTGCTAAGCCTGTTTCCTTTTTTTCGGGTTCGTGGATCGATATTTAATATATGTTTTCGACAATGTTCCATGCCTTTGGCTTTTATTTTGTAGTTTTATAATTATAACGAATAAATATAGCGTTATCTATCCATCTTAACATTATTAGGTAGCACTTCTTATTACCAATAAATTATTATTAATAATAAAACCGCATTTAAATGATTTTTCTCTTCCACTTCTCCCTAATTCAAGCTCCTTTCCGGATAAAATATGAAATGAAAAGATGATACGTCAAAACGTAACACAACCTCTTAATATAAATGAACGATCGCCATCGGTCTATCTGTGATGACTCATGCTTCGCCGTTTCACGGCCTTGTTGTTACGGTGGTAGTGATTTGACTCGCGTTATCACTTCTTTTTCAAACTTTTTACATCTTCGATCTTATAATCCGTTTTATAAATTCCATAAAAAATAAAACACAAAAAGTATATTTTGCAACGGAACCAACAATAGATAATATCACACAAATTTGAAATCACATCACAATATTTCTTATTATGAATTATTTCACAACAGAAAAAAAATCGGGTAATGCTCCAACTAACAAAACGTTTAAAATTCGTATACATCAAGCACGTGGAACCCTTGACAGCGTCATTCCACCCCCCGAGTCTGAAAACATACTGTAGCAACGATAGTCGAGCGCGGCAGGTATCCAAGCAAGGGCGAAACATGCGGTGTGATCTGACAACACTGCTAGTATAATCTAATGACCCGCATTGTTGCTAACTGAATCCAGATGGAACGGCGCGACAGTATGTGGGTAAAAAGGGTTTTTACCTTAGTATTTAGATATTCGATTTAAAAAAAAAAGTATGTAGATTTTCTCTAGGACACCCAAGGAGTCACCCATTTAAATATAATAAGTAATTTCCATAACATCCTGTATACTATTTTATGCACTTTAAGATAGGGAAAATCGAGTCCTAAAATAATTTTATGTACTTTAGGGATTTAAAATACCCTTTAAATCCCTATTTTCCGGGAAAAAAGTGGTACTTTAAATCCCTAGGGATTTAAAGTAATTTTTTTTGTTAAATTTGTTCCATCGCGATAAACGTCTTTCAGTGGATGTAGCGTGTTTGACTAATATTTATCGAGTGACTTTTGTTTTACTTAGTTACTTGTGATAACTTGTCATTTGGTCATTGATATGGTAACATCAGCCGCTTCGATGATGGCATTTAATTTTTTTTAACGTTTTACCTATCCTAAAGTACATAAAATAGTATACAGGGTGTCCGGGAACATGTGGGAAATCTCCCGGATATGAAGAAAACACGTGAAAAGAATACTATAGGTTCATATAAACTTCTTTCGTATCGGCCTCCTCTTCGGAGATATGGGCTCCCAAAGAGCACCAATGGAATCAGTTTTTTACACATAATTATTGAACCACCTTGTATATTTCAATTATTTTTTAATATGATGTATACCAGGTAAGACCCGTCAAATTACTACCCAAGAAACTGTTGTGAATTACTCACAGCTGCAGGGACGGACTAGCTGTAACACTCATGGGCCCATTTTTTTTACGCCCTGTATGATGAGAACTTTGTACAATGTTTTTTACATACCTTTAACTATTGGCTAAAAATTAAGTACTCTTCATTCATGTCGCTAATCCTAACCGTTTTCGAAAAAACGGCATTTCATATACATCATGTGCTTCGGGTATTTCAATAAAAGATACATCTTTGTTCCGATCCAATGTTCAACCTTCAAGATTCCGCTTTTTCATATTTAGCCCATGAGCAGTTAGGGGACTCAGTGTAAATAAAATGACGTTTTCTCGAAAACGGTTAGGATTAGCGACATGAATGAAGAGTACTTAATTTTTAGCCAATAGTTAAAGGTATGTAAAAAACATTGTCCAAAGTTCTCATCATACAGGGCGTAAAAAAAATGGGCCCATGAGTGTTACAGCTAGTCCGTCCCTGCAGCTGTGAGTAATTCACAACAGTTTCTTGGGTAGTAATTTGACGGGTCTTACCTGGTATACATCATATTAAAAAATAATTGAAATATACCAGGTGGTTCAATAATTATGTGTAAAAAAACTGATTCCATTGGTCTTTGGGAGCCCATATCTCCGAAGAGGAGGCCGATACGAAAGAAGTTTATATGAACCTTATAGTATTCTTTTCACGTGTTTTCTTCATATCCGGGAGATTTCCCACATGTTCCCGGACACCCTGTATACACCTCAGGACCAAAGTGTTTTTAAATCCCTTGACAAATTATAGCCCTCCCGTTGGTCGGGCTATAAACTTTTTGTCTCGGGATTTAAAATACCACTTTAGTCCCTAGGTGTATAATGTACTATAAATTTCATTTAACGGTCAACAAATTGACTTTCGAAGGATTCAATTTTTTTTTAATCCTCTCAAGGATTAAATGTTTTTTTATTCCCTTATTTTGAGGGTTTGCTCGGGTTGTTGGTAAACACAATCTTTCTCATGTTATTTTTTTTGGGGATTAACCCCGGGATTAGATACTCTTTATCCCGAAAATCCCGGGATTGGAACAAAGCTTTGGGGACCGGCACTCCTACTGGACGCAGACGGTATATTCCTCACCAAAAAAAGGATTTAATTTTAGCACTTTTTTGTAGACTAAATGATTTCCCAGACATCCTCGGTCACCCGGTAGTAAAAGAAATAGCGGAAAAATATAACAGGACTCCCGGACAGATTCTACTAAGACACCTCGTACAGGAAGACGTCATAGTTATCCCGAAAAGTGGAAATCCGGACCGCATAAACTCCAATAAAAGTTTATTTGACTTCGAGTTATCCGAGGAAGATCTGGAGAAGCTCGATGGGTTGGATAGAGGAGATGATGGACGAATATTCGATTTCTTATTCTTCAAAGGGGTGGAGAATCATCCGGAATATCCATTTAAAAAGAAGGAAAACCAATGATATTGACTGTGATTGGAACTATGACTGTGGTTACGGAAACTGTACGAATCTTTCATAAATTTGCACAATTAGGAATTTTATTGATGTCGGTGGTACGGTGGTTTTCACCCAGTCCATAGCTAATAAAAAAATCTAGTTGAGAATTACGAATGATATGTAATAAATTGAGTGAATATATTTCTAAAACAAAACTAACTGGATCTGATTTTTTCTTTGAAGGGATGGATAATTATCATGAAGGGTGTCCCAGAATATGTGGGCAATCTCCCGGGTTCAGATAGAATACTTAAAAATAACAGGAGAAGTTCTTATAATTTTTTCTTCCTACGGACTCCCCTACGGAGATATGGGCCCATAACGGACGTCCCTGGAAGTCGTTGTTTTTTAAATAATTTTTTTAGTACTAGGTGTAATTTAATAATTTTTTAGTATAATGGTTACTAGATGAGTCTCCTTAAAATTCGCCATTTTCAACACATTTGGCTTATTTAGTTTGCCAGGGACGGACTAGACGTAACACAAAAATACTTTTTCTTTGTACACCTTGTATGATGAAGGAACGACAATAATATTTTTGGATACTCTAAACCTTAAGCTGAAAAAAGGTACTCTTGATCAATGTCGATAAAGTGAACTGTTTTCAAAAAAAAACATTTTTGTTCAATATGATTTATATTCAGTATACTAAGTTAGTAACTAATAAGACAAAGGAGAAAACCCGCAAATTTCAAGACACTGCCATAAACTGACACTGGCATAAATATTCTTATTTAAATCGGTACATGTGAAAATAACCATAGCAACAACAATGAGGGAATTTTATGAATATTATTTCAAACTTCTGTTGATTCAGGATTTAAATGAAAAGTAGGCGCTTGAAAGAAAAAAATTAAGATGGTGACGCGTGATTTGTTTCACTTGACATTCCCATTGTGATCGTTTGAGAGCGTTTTAAGAGGTTTTCTATTTTCCAGAAAATATGGAACATAAATTTACAAATGCTGAAAAGTTTGATATTCTATCGCATGTTTTATTTTATCTCAAAAAAATTGTTATGTGGCAGTTAGAAGATGTTATTTGGGCTTAGAGAATAACGGAAATCATTTTGAACACCTGATTATGTAGTTCCTTACTTTTTTCGTTGTTCGTTTTATTACTGTTTTGGAATGATTTTTGTTCACTTATTTGTGGTTTATTATTAAATTATTTGTTATTTATTGAACTAGTCCAACATAAGTAAAAAATTTAGAGCTTACTTATGAGATATTATTTAAAAAATTAGGAGAAATACAGGACCGTATCCCAAAATTTTCTGATGTTGTTCAAAAAACCCTCGAAACGTCATTAAACCACGATGTGTCATACATCGTAGCATTCGGGAGAAAAAAGCTATCAAATTCCAATATCAGAAAAACAGGACCGTATTTAAAAAAATAAAGTTGATAATGGCCCTTTGAAGACGACTCGTCGGATTACAAAACAATTAACGCTGTTAGATAGAGCGGAAAAAGTGGCAATGTAAAAGTGCAATTTACTTCGATTTCAAAAAAAAAAACAGGAAAACAATAAGCTATTTTTCAGAATTTCGTTTTTTCCGGATATCTCCGGAACTACTAGGAATTTTCAAACTTTCTAAACGGCATATTATTAGGCACGTAAATGCGCAACTTTACCTCCATTTAACCGACTTCGTATCTCTACCGGTTTCCGAGATCCCTGTACTGGCCCTCCTTATCTTGGAGACGTCGTATATAGTGCTTAAAAAATGCTTTATCAACGTATATGTAATGCATGAAAACGTTTTTAAAATAAATAATGTTTTAAGGAAACATGTCTATTGTTCGTATTATTTCTACAGCAAATAAAATATTCAATTAGAAAAGACATATTTATTGTAAAAATTCTGGAAAATTACCTAATACCTAAATTGAATTTTGCACTTTTTTATGTTAAGTTAAAGAAATTCAATGCGTTTTACGAAAAAAGGACATTCTTAGTTCATTCGATTTCGATCTTAGTGCCTGTTCTCATCAAAGCAACTGGCAACCGCAACGCAACATCAACGCGACACAGCACTAATGTTTAAATACGCGTATTCCCACTGACTTAAGGCAACTCAGCTGCAACGCAACTAGTTGCTTATGAGTTGCCCGGCATACCGCGTCGCCGTCGTCAGTTGCTTCCAGTCGCGGTGTCATGGCGGACGAGCAAAATATTTATCTTTTGTGGCGGTAGAACCTATGGAATTTAACCGGATCATTATTTGATTCCTGTGCCACTATATTATATATACAGTGAGTCCCAGAAGAAATGTCTAAATCATTTAAAATTCAGCGGTAAGTTTTTTCAAAAAACGCTCGTACCCGTCGATTTTGATTTTTTTTTTTTTTTTTTGTGGTAATTTCATGTATACAGGGTAGCTCAAAAATAAGTTACGACCATCAACTTCATTTTTTCAAATGAAAACATATATTTTTTATTTCATTTTTGAATTTTGCATTGAATTCTAAGCATGTTTCATGTACCATGTCCTATACATAAACTCAACAGTTATTGAAAAAATTAGGATTGAACATATCATTTAGGGAATCCAATGATCTATCAAATCTTCTGGCATTATGGCATTTTGGGCTCCATAATAAGTAAGAGTGTACTGTCTCACTGTCACCGTTTATTTCCATAGAAACTGTATGGCCATTTTATTTCAAATAAGTATAATTATTGTCAAGCGTAGTTTCAAAGTTGCGGTTTTCACAATAATGGTGAAGTTAACGGAACGGGAAAAAATTGAAATTCTATGCATGGTTGGGTTTGGTGATAAAACACGTACTCAAATAGAAACAGCCCAATTATTTAATGAAATCCATCCTGATCGTCCTCCCATATGTCAAAAGATGGTGAGTAGAATAGAGGCTAAGTTTAGAGAATTCGGTCATGTTAGAGATTTGCCTAAATCTGGTCGTCCTACTCGAGATGAAAATGAACAACTTGACGTTTTGCTTTCCTTGGAAGAAAATCCATGTACTCCCCTGTCGCACATTGGGGCCGATTTACACATGCCGAAATCTGTTGTTCACCGAGTAGTTCAAAAGCACAAATATCACCCATACAAAGTTATTCCAGCGCATGAGTTATTTGAAGATGATTTCGATAGGCGAAGTGAGTTTTGCGTACGCATGCAAAATATGTGCAATCTAGATAATAATTTAGTAAAAAATATTATTTTTTCGGATGAAGCTACGTTCTATTTGAATGGTAATGTTAACAGACAAAATTGTCGATATTGGGCAACAGAAAATCCGCATTGGATGATAGAGGTTCACAGCCAGTACCCTAAGAAAATAAATGTTTGGTGTGGAATCGTACGCGAAAGAGTAATTGGTCCATTTTTCTTTGAACAGTCTTTAACTGGACAAGTATATCTCGAATTTCTCCGACTAGAATTAATTCCAGCAGTAGTGGCTTTATTTCCGAATCCATTGGATCCAGACTCCCCTGACGAAGAACTGATATTCCAACAAGATGGTGCTCCTCCGCACTATGCGGCCACTGTGCGCACATTTTTGGATGAAACCTTTCCCAATCGGTGGATTGGAAGAAGAGGACCTATCGAATGGCCTGCTAGGTCGCCAGACCTAACTCCGCTGGACTTTTTTTTGTGGGGTTACCTCAAATCAAAAGTATTTGTTAACAGGCCAAACAATATGCAGGAGTTGAAAGAAAGGATCCGAAGAGAAGTGCGTGTCATAACTCCGGAAATGGTCGGAAACGTGCAAAGAGAGTTTATTGATCGTCTTGGATATTGTCAAGCCGTAAATGGCGCACATTTTCAACATTTAATTTGATTTTGTTGTGTTTTTTTTTAATAAACAGGTCTTACTTATAGATATGTTCAATCCTAATTTTTTCAATAACTGTTGAGTTTATGTATAGGACATGGTACATGAAACATGCTTAGAATTCAATGCAAAATTCAAAAATGAAATAAAAAATATATGTTTTCATTTGAAAAAATGAAGTTGATGGTCGTAACTTATTTTTGAGCTACCCTGTATACATGAAATTACCACAAAAAAAAAATTAAAAAATCAAAATCGACGGGTACTAGCGTTTTTTGAAAAAACTTACCGCTGAATTTTAAATGAATTTAGACATTTCTTCTGGGACTCACTGTATACGAACTATGTCTCAAATTTATGGTATAAAATGGGTTAACTCAAGATTGTCGTTCAGTTTTTTTTTAAGCCTTTTAACGAGCAAGTATGTTGCTGCGATATCTTTATCTGACGAAAACGACATTTTGCTCATGTCAAAAGAGACTTCAAACTAGTTGCTTCCAGTGGGAACGCAAAAGCAACTCAACTGAAGTGGCGGTCGCGTTACATTTGTCAGTTGCTTTGGTGAGAACAGGCGCTTAGGCATTCGATTTAATGTACCGTGTTTGAAGTAAAAACAGGTAAAACCGGGGGTTGTGAAACTTAAAATTATATTTTCATTAACTTAACTTTGTTTTTACTTAATACGGTACAACATACGCCTTTGCATACTGTGCTGCAACTGACCCCTACGGATCATAGCCTGGATTACTTTCAGGATGGTTCTGTCCTGATACCCCTGTTGGACGAAATCTTGAATGATATTTTGCTGCGAAACCTGCGTGCCAATGGCGAAGCGTCGCTTCAATTGTACTTCTACTCGAGACAGAGTCTCCTGTTCTCCTTCCGTGGTGAAACCTTCAGCACCTGCAAACGATTAAATAATAGTATACAATCGTTATAAAAACTATATTTTTTTACGCAAAGAATGCATTTTTTAACGAGTTAAAAAGAGTAATTTAGCGTTAAAAAAGTGCCTTAACGTGTAATTTTTTTGGATGATTATAATATCAAGTTGCCATGGAAACAGAATCCGCGTCGTTCATTGTCTGAGCGCCGCATTGTTATTGTCACCATACGAATGTCAAAAATATTTTAAAATATCAAAAATGGAAAGAAATAATTCCGATTCCGAAGAAGGAACTCATTTCAATTCGTTCCAGACGAGATAATAAAGCCCATGAAGCAACACAAAATTGATTGCCGGAAAAATCGAAAGAAGCTTAAAAAACGGTATACAATACATTTATTAAATGGTATTGGACCAAAAAGCTAGTGACGAATTTACGGGAAACGGGTATTGTTAACGTATTTTCAAGAAAAGTAACACATTTTTAAACCTTCCGACTCGACATTAATTCTGAATAATCAAGTCGATATAAGCAAATTTATTGCGTTCCTAAGTGACAGTGAGTTTGTTATACACCAATATATATAGGGTGTTATGGAAATGACATTATATTTAAATGGGCGACTCCTTCGGTGTCCTAAGGAAAGCCTGCATACTTTATTTTTAATCGAATATCTAAATACTAACGTAAAATCCCTTTGTGCCTAAATGCTGTCGCGCCGCTCCATTTGGTTTCAGTTAGCAACAATGTAGGTAACTAGAGTAAACTGCAGTGATGCCAGATCACACCGCGTGTCTCGCCCTTGCTTGGATAACCGCCGCGCGTCGTTTTCAGCATCGTTGCTTCAGTATGTTTCGATACTCGGTGCATAACTTACCCGCAAGGGATCCGCTCATAGCCGCGTCCAAAGTAGAGACCTGGAACAGCCTTAACGCCTCGTCGACGTGACTTCCGGTTGCAAAAGGATGCAACTGCATCTTCGCCAACGATTCGGACATGCGAACGATGGCTTCCAATTGACGGACCGTGATCGGGATCGAATTCTTATGATCCGCTTCTTTTTGGTGCTGGCTGGCACCCGACCTAAAGAAAAAAAACATTAAGATCGTTCAAACAGTCTAAAAGGTGATCAAGCTCAAGATATACAGGGTGTCCCAGATTATAATGTACTCTATAGGGATCTCGTTAACCATAAGACATACAGAAATTATCAAATAAGACCACAGTTGCGCATTACTGAATTCTGCAACGTTATGTTTTCAAATTTAGAAAATTCCTGCTAAATAGTAGTAACATTTGATGTTTTACAAACTCTACTGTATATTCTGAATTCAACAATACATCATACCTTATTGATTATTATTATTATTACTTTGTGTTCGAAAATAAAAAATAATTTATGTTACATTATTATTATTATTATTGCAAATAATGTCAAGTAAAAGAAATAGTTTCTAATGCCAACTAGAGTATAAATACAACAATAAAAACAAAGTTTTGTTTTGTTGACCGTTTTTTAACAAATACCTATAATAAAAACAAAACTATTTTCAATCAATAAGGTGCTTATTTGCATTGAAGATAAGTGTTTTTAATCCGAAACGTCTTATAAATAATAGGTGTGATATATACAGGGTGTTATGGAAATGACGTATTATATTTAAACCGGCAATTCCTGAGATAAAGACAAATTGAAGAAAAATAGCCATAAATGGCGCTTTCAATACCCTCCCATGAAAAAGAAAAAAAAATGATTGTGTTTGTGCCTGGATTTCCGCGCTACTTCAGTTTTACATTAAGTTTGGCAACATTGCCATTGGCTCTGGGTGAAATGTTGTACAATGTACAGTAGCGCGGACTGACCTGCGAGTAAGAGTGTTTGTTACCCCATTTTTAAAACGATCGATTTAAGCGTGTAGCGCTTCTCTAGGACGGCCAAGGAGTCACCCATTTAAATATAATACGTCATTTCCATAACACCCTGTATTGGATTCAGAATATAAAATTGATTTAATAAACGATAAAATAAAATATTATTGTTATTTAAAAAAACAAAGTTTATGAATCAATGATATAAGTTATCCTTAACACAAGTTTAACAGTATATTAAAGTTCTTTTAACTCTCATCTAAAGGAATTGATCTAAGAACGTGGTTATCCTCCACGTCAATTGACCCTCAAATTAATTTAAAATATAGCTATTATTTAAGGTTTACCATAACGTTAAGGCGACCTTAGCTAAGGTCTAACTTAAGGTAACATTCAAATATCGGCCCTAATTCTCCCATATTATTATACAGATGAAAATTATAAGTTTTGTAAAAGGGATGCTTTTATAACAATTAGTTTCAAACTTCAAGGTTGTGCGCAGGTGCTAAGCCATGTAATTAAGCCTAAAATATTGTTGGTTTAAGGTTAGGCCCGCTTAAGTCGTATTTTACTACGCAGAATATGAAAACTTGACGTGAAGCTGTCTTAACGGCGGCCCGTTACCAAAATGTCCTGTTATCACGCCTTCATCTAGTCAATGACTAATCGCTAGATTCAGTGGTGTGCAAACCGCGGGTCGCGACCCCCGGAGGGGTCGCGGAAAATTTTTGGGGGTCACCAAGTTCAAAGAAATTCGCGCCTACTGTCTATCCAGGGGTCGTGACAAAATTTTACACAAAATAAGGGGTCGCAAATGAAAAAAGTTTGCGCACCACTGCGCTAGATTATTAAAAAATAAGAAAGTTTTACTCAAGCGAAAAAGTTCGGCAACACTGCGCTTAACGCTCAGAGTGATTTCAGTCCGTAAGAAAGCAGATCGTCTTTTTGTTATTACGCCTTGTCCGTTCTTGATAAAATCATATAAAAAAAAATAAAAAAAATTCCATAGTTTAAATAAAAGATGTAAAGACTTTTCTTTACGATACCCCTTTGAGTATCAAAAAGTTACAGCGCCCGTGTCAATTTTTATTTTAAATTGTTGATAACACTGTAAAAAATAGTAAATCTAGTAGAACGGACATTTTCCGTGTTGCGCAGCTGCAGGGAGGGTAGCGGAGTCGGATCTCGTATCTGTATAATTCATGATCGCGGTACAGGGTACGCGCATGGGCTGTGTGGCTTGGTTGTCTATAACAACTCGGCATCAGCTATGTCCCCATATTGCATTATTATTGATACTGAAAATTGACACGATTTCTGCTTGAAAACGGACGAGGCGCGATAACTCGAACAGCGTTAGAAAAATGACATACTTAAGATCCAACACTGCGCTTGCGCGTCGATGAAAATGTCCGTTCTCCTTTTGTTCCGGTCACGAATATCGAAAACTAACATCCGACACGGAAAATGTCAGTTACTATTTTCATCTCATCAAAAACCTCACTCCGAGTCAAGAAAGAACGGGACGAGGCGCGGTAACTATTACGACTTTTTACATATGCAAAGATGATTCTCAATGATTTCGCAACGTTGCCAATGTCCGTTCTTGTTAATTTCCTTCCCAAGTCCTTATTAAATCGCCAAAAAAACTCAAATAAATCCTGGTAATGGGCTGCCGCACTTATTATAAGCCGGTCTAAAGCATTACACTTTACAAAATGATTTTGTACCTCCATTTTAAAAAATATCGAATTATCGCAATTATTTTCATTTACCTCATCATAACATATTTCCTTTTTAATTTTTCGGCGGCTTCTCTATTCAATCGCGGACCGCACCGCGTCCTACAATAGTTGATGTACTTCTTCAAAAATTCCAGGGATAATTCGCCTTCTTTCGGCTCTTGAGTGATTTGACCGGCGTTCATGTGGATGCCCATGATGTGTTTCGCCAATGTCTAGAAAAAACAATAAAATAATTCATGTATTAACCAATTTATAAGAATATCCTGTATTAACCGTTTAAAACCCTTTAAAAATACAATTCCGAATGATGAATTTTCGTATAGAGGGTGTTCGGGTAATAAATCAGGATACTTGGATAATAATTTTTAACATCGTGTGGTTAGCTTTTAAACTACCACAGGGACTAGCGCTTAACGACTTTTATCATTCTATATAAAAATGTTTCTCTACTGTGCCACCAGATATATGTGACATATTTTTTTTGTTTTGGTAGTTATTGGAAAAAAGTCATTTTAAAGACAAGACTAATAAAAAAAGGTACCTTTTTATGCAAGTTGATAAAACTAACAACAAAAAATTCCTTTGTATGTACACTCAAGGTACATAAAATCATTTTCTAACCGAACAGCTGTCATGGACAGTAGCTAAAGGAAACTAAAATTACGGATGTTTGGCAACATCGCGATACAAACATCCTTATCATGTTTCGGAATTCTCTTCTAACCACCGACCTATAACTATGGATAAGTACAACCACAGGGCCAACACTCCATTCATAAATCTGTTGGAAAGTGAGTTTGTGATTGTTTGAAATGTTATTGAAAATCAGTAATGGGTGGAAGAGTGACAAAACTTGTTTGTCTCGCTAATGGCAACAATGTTGAAGTCTGGTTAAATCCAATAACGTTTAAAAGGTTATGGAGCGGCCTTCCTCGTTTCGGAGCGGAGCTAGTCTGGGCAAAAAGCCCAACAAGGGCGTATAATTTACTTTGAGATTCTTTACGTTTAACTATATTATCTATTCAAAAAGTGTAGTTTCGAATATTGGATATTTATAAAAAAGATAGAAATATTGATCCAGTTTTTATATACAGTGTATCCAAGGATAGATTTAACTATTTATGCTTAGCATCAATATTTTTGGTGTATTCATTACTGGATGATACTCTCCAGATATAAAAGTGTATATTTCTAGCCAGATTGTTATATTTATCACTAAGATATCTTGCAAAATCCCAATTAAAAATTTGTAAATTTGACAATTACAACTGGTTTAAGGTTAATCCGCAATTGCTCTTAAAATTAGTTTATTTCTAATAATTTTACTATAAACTGTGAAAAGGATGATTCTTTAAAAAAATGCACACACAAGCCACTAAGGCATATTGTACACTAAAGTGATTAATTAAATAAGTAAATTAAAATAATATGTACCTAAACAAGTTAGATCAAATAAATAAAAATAAATAAATAAATTATATAAAACCTGTCTTCACGTACTTGTTACACTGCAAACGTTGTTTAAATATAGAAAAATAAAGATGTAAAATATTTTGACGGGACTGTTCCTTTCTTCAGTATTTTATTCCCATGTACATTACCTCCATAATCTTCTTTTGTGAAGTGTTTCTCACAAATAACTGTTGTATCACCTGGACTATAATTATTCCTTCTAAGGGCATGTATCCAAATTTGGCGTAGGCTACGACCCTTTAGTATCCTAACGAAGTGGATAAACATTTGGTACATTCTTAAACAAACCGAATTTTCATAGTGATGCAAACTCAAAATCAAATTTCTAAATATATTTACTAACCTGTGAAATTTTAATTTAACACCATTGCATCTTCTAGTGAAGTATTTTATGGCCGCACAAGACTCGACCATCTTGTAAATGCAAGATTTATATTAAGAAATAAACCAACTCGACTGCTTTTTGCCCGGACTAGCACCACGGACCGGTCCATAACCTTTTAAACGTCAATGGTTATATCAGAAATCATATCAATACAATCATATTAAAACATAACCATACTTCCGAAGAAAAGATAAATCCTTGCTTAAATGATCCACTCTTTTAGAAACTATACATGAATGCACCATCATTGTTTATAATAAAGACGATTTTTCACCAATACTCACAAAAAAAAATAAAAACAACCAAAATATATAAACACTCCCTTAAAAGCAGTTAGCAGGGAGTAGCAACAGTGTATTCTTTACTATAATCCGATCCATTGATAAAGTTTGATCTTTTGCCGGCGAGCGTAGTAACTTTTAACTTGATGTTATCAGAGTGCAGTCGGTTTATTTCAAACTTTTATGTATAATAATAATTTTTTTTTTCTAAATCTCTCAAGGCCTATTCACAATTTATATTAAAATTATTGGGAAATAAATTAATATTAAGAACAATTGCGGATTAACCTTAAACCAGTTGTAATTGTCAAATTAACAAATTTTTAATTGGAATTTTGCAGATACCTTAGCGATAAATAGGACAATCTGGCTATGCTGCAAGCATAACAGCAAGGTGGGGACTGCACGTTTACATTCCTTACGTCGACTACAAATGTAAACAATTCTATCTGGAGTTTGTAAGATCTTTGAGTACAACTTATGGGGTGTGCAGTAAAAAGTTAAATTTTATGAGTGAAAAAATGGTTTGGTGCGCACGGTTTACCGGTCATATTTTTAAAGGTTGCTCGTCGGTTGTCTTGCGCACAATGTTCTCGCCGTCATATAGGCAACCCCGCCGGCATTGGTGCCGGTTTGGTTGGGTTTGTTCGGGTTTGTTCGACGACCGTCCAGAATCGAAATCAATCGTAGCGATGTAACGATATTAAAAATCTATGGATACGTGACAATAGATATCAAAATTAATTCAAAAAATGGCTTTTCAGCGATGGCCACAAGGCATTCTTTTATGCGAAAAAATAGATTGTTTATTGCCCAGTAAAGAAGGTCTTGATGTGCGGAAATATTGCCGTGTAATCATTGTCATTAAGGGCGAAGTACGGTCCTGGTCGCCGATTAAGGCAAATAGTTTATCAGTCGGCATTGCGCATGACATCTGACGACCAGCTTTGTTTACATGCGCGAGGCCATAAATTTGCCTCCTTTGCTTTCAGAATTTGGCTATCCATAGATATAGGTCGGTCCTTCCAATACTTCTCAAGTGATCATGTGATTTCCCATGGCGTGCCACTTTGTGGGTCATTACCCAAATTTCTAGACGATCGTTTTTAAAATTAGTATGTACCTCTAAGACACCCATTTAAATATCATAAGCCAATTGGATAACACCCCGTATAATTTACACAAATAATGAAAATGTCATGCAAATGCTTACCACATCTCTGGCTTGATCATGCTCATCTTTAACAATGAATATCATATCAAATCTTGAAAGAATTGTCGGCAGAAAATCTATATTTTCATCACCCTAAAAAAATGGAATCAGTTTACTGAACGTTTGATGGCACTATTAATACTTTTGTTTAATTGTAGAGTGAGAAAAGTGGTTTAATGCCTTGCGTTAGTTTACCTTCGTTTCGTCCCATCTTCCAAATACACTGTTAGCAGCTGCAAATACCGAACATCTTGAATTTAGAGTCGTAGTTATACCTGCCTTGGCGATGGAAATTGTCTGTTGCTCCATGGCTTCGTGAATAGCAACCCTGATCAAATAATTTTCAAAATTTAATCACCAATCGCGATTTTAAATATTAGTTACACTAGTAATATATAATATCGATACCACAGTCTTAAAAGATATGTAGCTATTTAATATACATCGAGAACCCCCCTCGATCTAAAATAAAAATAAAATTAATCAAATTAAGACTACCTCACAACCCACATATACAAACTTCTATACCAGGGTCAAAAATCTATCTAACACAACATTTACCCAAAATGAATATAATCTACTGGAAAAAGGTCTTAAATACTGTCCTAATTTTGACATCAAATCAAAAGACTACGAAATGCTTGCAGTAGATACCGAACTGGCCTTGACCAAAATACACAACATCCCCGAACAAGACAAAAATTCATTCCCACAAATTATATACAGGGTGTCCCATAACTAATGGTACACAGGAAAACTGCAGATTCCTTGGCTAAAAATACTGCGATTTGGCCATACTTAGTTTAGTTCAATAGCTGGTAATAACCGAGATACAGGGTGTCCAAGTAAAAATTTAATTTTCAATTATCCTAAATAACTTATTTCTGAATCAATATTTTTGCACAAAATTTTCTGACTATGGTTTTTTTGAGGATAGGAATTTGAATTTGTTAATAGTTTTGATCTAGATTATAGAGGGCGCTCTCTGCGGTACTCTAGATACATAAAAAGAAATGTAACTTTTTTTTGCCTTAGTATAATTATATTTTTATTAAAAATATCAGTTTTTCTGTCATTTTTAAGCAATAAAGGTATACTTTGTAAATGTCGCTCCGACTAACCGTTTTCGAGATATTTTTAATTACAATTTCTTATGCGCCCGTTTAAATTTTGATTTGTAATTGTGAAATTTGTCACGGAAGGCTTTAAAACCTCATTTCTGTCAAAGTTTATTTTCATTTGTCAACATTGAGGGTGTTTTTAAAGAGGTTTTGAAGATACTGTTATTAAAAATTAAACTAAAAATGCCGCGACATAACTGTTTTCTAACGGAGAAATGCGAGACATGCTATGTTTATACGCACAAGAAAATTTTAACAGACGCAGGGCACATCGGCGGTATTTGGAAATGTATCCAAATAGAAGGCAGAAAGATTTTAAAATTTTTATAAACCTATACGATAGACTGAGAGAAACAGGATCCTTGCATCCAAAACGAAAAATGTAGCGGCATTTTTAGTTTAATTTTTGATAACAGTATCTTCAAAAACTCCTTAAAACACCCACAATGCTGACATATGAAAATAAACTTTGACAGAAATGAGTTACAAAGTGCTTTCATTGTATTTGATTTTACCAAAGCCTACTGTGACAAATTTCACATTTACAAATCAAAATTTAAACGGGCGCATTAGAAATTGTAATTTAAAATATTTCGAAAACGGTTAGTCGAAGCGACATTTACAAAGTATACCTTTATTGCTTAAAAATGACGGAAAAACTGATATTTTTAATAAAAATATAATTATACTAAGGCACAAAAAAGTTACATTTCTTTTTATGTATCCAGAGTACCGCAGAGAGCGCCCCCTATAATTTACATCAAAATTATTAACAAATTCAAATTTCTTTCTCAAAAAAACCCTAGTCACAAAATGTTGTGCAAAAATATTGATTCAGAAATAAGTTATTTAGGAAAATTGAAAATTAAATTTTTACTTGAACACCCTGTATCTCGGTTATTACCAGCTATTGAACTAAACTAAGTATGGCCAAATCGCAGTATTTTTACCCAAGGAATCTGCAGTTTTCCTGTGTACCATTAGTTATGGGACACCCTGTATAAAGATCTCAAAAAATACCAAAATATCAATAAGAATAATAATGTTGAAAACGGTATAATCAAATCTATAAAAAATAAATGTGACAATAGTGAACTCATAATATGCAAGGCTGATAAAGGCAACACCATAACTATTCTAAATAAAACAGACTACATAACAAAAGTTAACACGTTCATTCTTGAAAATGGTCTTATCGAACTTAAAAAAGATCCCACGTCTACCTTTCAAAACCAAATGATCAACGAACTAAAAGTTACAAACAGTATAACGCCCAATAATGAAACTTAAAGTAATGAACCCGACAGCCCCTGTTCTATACGGACAACCTAAAATACATAAAACTGACATACCCATAAGACCAGTTGTAGCATATATAAATGCACCCACATATAGATTATGTCAATTCCTCAACAATTATCTTCCAACAATCATTGATTTACTACTACATTTGAATTCATAGAACAAATTAAAGACATAAATATACCCAACAATGCTATACTAGTTTCGTTCGATGTCGAGAGCCTTTTCACATTTATTCCAACAACTGAAATTAAAAACATCATACACAAAAAACTAACCAACTGTCGAACTACAACTAACATACACGAAATAATTGCACTTACCAACTTATGCATAGACCAAAGTTATTTCAGGTTTAACGATACATTTTATTTACAAAAAGAGGGACTACCAATAGGCTCCCCCTTATCACCCATGTTAACCGAATTATTCATGACCAATTTCGAACACACTTTGTTTGTCTTAAAAAATCGATTAATCAAAAACATACAATTTTGGCGTCGATATGTAGACAATGTGTTTTGTGTCTGGACCGGCACGGCTCGACAACTACACCAATTCCTAAACTACTCAATAATATAAACGAAAAAATCCAATTTACACTAGAAAACGAAACTGACGACTCCATTAACTTCCTAGACCGGATAATAAACCATCAAAATAATAAATTAACATTTCAAATCTATGGAAAACCTACTACCACCGATACCCGTCATTCCAGAGGACTCTAGACATTCACAACAAACGAAACTAGCCGCGTTCAATAGCATGCTACACAGATTAGTCAATATACCCCTAACAGACTACGATTATAAAAAAGAACTTGATATCATTAAAACAATAGCTACAAATAACGGTTACTCAACAAAAACTATAGACCAATTACTTAAGAAAAAACTGAGACAAAAAACCCAAAAATTACTCTACCACGGCCACCCGGCCAATCCAACAAATAATAAATACTGTTCAATCACGTTTACTGGTAACACCAGCCAAAAAATCTCTAAAAAACTAAAAAATCTCAACCTCACACCCATACTAGTCAATAGAAACAATTTAGGCAGACATATAGGCAATGCTAAAATAGAAACTAAAGACAAACTCTCAAATAGCGGAGTTTACCAAATAAACTGTGACAACTGCGATGCCGTCTATATTGGTCAAACCGGCAGAAACTTCAACACCAGACTCAAAGAACATAAAACATCCATTTAAAAAAAAACAGAATAAAACAGGAATATCAGACCATTGCATAGAACAAAACCATTTTATTTCTAACAAAATAAAACCGCTATATATCAAAGGAAAAAGCAAAAAATTAAACCTAATAGAACATCTAGCAATTAAAAAGGCTTTAAAAAACAAATGTAATGTTGTCAACAATCAGGCAGAAATACCCTCAAGTGCTAACCTAATTTCCAACAGTGTGATTATATACGATTAAATAATATAAGATTTTTTTTTTTTTTTTTTTTTTATGATCAAACACAAGCACTATAGGAAAAATCCTTTAGGGCACTCTGGGAGTGGTGCGTGTGCGCAAAAAGCGATTCACGTTGGTTTTGAATCGTTGGAGGTTATATTCGTTGGGAAAAACGACCTCGGGAAGGTCATTCCACAAGGATGTGGTCCTCCAGATGAAAGAATTCTTAAATAATGAAGTTCGAGGAGTACTAAGCTTAACCACATATGGATGGGCGGTAGTGGTTCGTCGTGTATTTCTGATATTCGCCGCTCTGGGCGGAATTAAGAGGGCAAGGTCAGCCGAGCACTTTCCATGAAAATATCTGTAAAAGAGAGTCAAATCACCAACTTGCCTTCGATGTTCTAGGCTGTCGAGGTTCTTCGTCAGCTCGTGGTCTCCAATCAGACGAATGGCCCTCCTTTCGATGGAATCCAGTAGCCGAAGAGTATGTTTGGGTGCAGAGCTCCAGACATGAGAGCAGTACTCTAGTGATGGTCGAATCTGGGCTTTGTAGAGTGTCAAAAGTTGTTGAGGTGTGTACAACTTTCTGGTTCGGAAGAGTACACCAAGCTTCTGAGAGGCTATCTTGGCGATTGCCACAACGTGGTTATGCCAAGACATATTTCCTCCCAGATTGACGCCCAGCAAATTAATAGCTGAAGCCAGTGGGATTGGGTGTCCGCACATGACTATATCCGGTTCTGTAATGTTAACCTTTTTAGAGAAAACTGCTGCCTGCCAAGCCAAAATTTCTTCCAGGTCTTTGTTGAGGCGTGATACTTCATGCTGTCTGCGAAGATGTGCGTCGGCAGCCGATGTTTGTGCATTGAAAGAGAAAGATGATAAAAGTGTGCTATCATCAGCAAAACTAACTATCGGGTTTTTCGTTTTCACTAGCAGGTTCACCCTGTATTTAAACAGGGAAAAAACCCAGTAATTAAGTCTATTACCATTTACAACTCTGTTCAGCAATAACAAATACCCCTGTAATTAGTCTTTGTACTCCTTCGAAAATGACCTGAAAAGGTCGAAACACGTGTCAGGAAACTGTATAAAAATTGTGAAACATTACAAGCAATTATATTTCTTCTCTACACAATGGAACACCCTATCTATATATTATTACATTTTTGGATTCTAGGCAAGATTCTAGGCAGATTTCATATATCATGTCTTATGGGTCAAAATTTTTTTACAGGCAACTTTCAGTCCTTAGCATATAACTTACTAAAATAAACTATTTGCCTGTAGAAACGATTATAATTTGCGAAATATAATGTTACTTCCTGCATTAGGAAGCAATTTTAAAAGTTTCTTTTATAGCTGCACTATTCAAATTTGAATTTAAAAATGTATCGCCGGTCACGTGTCCCCAGTCAATAATTTCTTACTTTATCCTTTTATATTTCACGTCATATTACTAAAGTTACTTTTATATAAATAATTTACACTCCTACTACAATTTGTATTGAAAAAATAATGTTCAAAGATCAACAATTTAGTGTCTCTAACGCAATTATTAACCAGAAGTTCCGTCCCCGCAGCTGCATGTAACGCCACTACAGGTCGGCCTAATAGTTTTACGAATATGACGGAATGTTTGAATTTGTGTAAAGCGTGCTCCTGTTTAGGAGTTAAAATTACTCTACAGGTGACGTCACTGCGCACGGCAGACGAAATTGGGACGGTTATCTTACCTTGTCTTGTTGTATCATGGGTGTTTGCTTTGTTTGTGTTAAGTCGTAGATTTAAATGACAGGACAGTGCAGTGCGGCGTACTGTTTATTAAATTTACAAATCTGATTTTTAGAAATGGGAATAACTGAAGAGTATGTACTAAGTGTAAGAAACTCCAACGATGTTATTTGTGAAAGAATTACAGGGATTCCTCCTCTAGCTAGTGTATTTACCTATCATCCTCTCTCATCTTGTCAAACTCATCGATACACACCACCCCTCCGTCGGCCAGCACCATGGCACCACCCTCCATAATGAAGTTCCTCGAGGCCGGATCTCTCATAACTGAAGCCGTAAGACCGGCGGCGGAGCTTCCTTTTCCGGACGTATACACCGCTATCGGCGCCACTTTTTCGACGAATTTCAACAGCTGAGACTTGGCAGTTCCCGGATCGCCGAGCAGCAGAATGTTGATGTCACCTCTTCTGGTGAGACCGTCAGGTAATCGCTTACGGGAACCTACAAAAAATGTAGCCTTATTTTGTGATAGTTACAAACTACCAGCGCAGTTGGTTTGAAGTGTTCAAAGAATCAAAAACTGTGACCGCTGACCAAAAATTCGATGTTCGTAGAGCAAAATGTATCGATGGCCAACTGATTTGCAATCGTCAGAATAATCCGCGTAAAGATTGTTTCACGAAAAATGGATATAACTTAATGACTGCATTAAAAGTTCCTGGGCCATCCCATTATTTATGACCGTTTGTTATTATTATGTGGAAAGGACCGGATTCTAATAATTATAATTAAATACAGCGTGTCTTCGGAAGTTCTTACCCAATGGGAAACTTTTTAATTATTAACTCTACGAAAAAAAGTGCCTCTTCCTAAAAACTCCTGCTTGGTGAGAAAATAAATTTGCACAAGAATATTTGTATGTTGGACATACAGGGTGGCTTCAAAAAGTACCGGGTTTAAAATTTATAAAAGTCGTCGGCTATATTTACAAAACTAATAGTATTAAAGATTTGGTAATAAGTATTTCTGGATAAGTAGGCTTTGAACAATTGATTGTTGTTGGTAACAGAATAGGCGTTTAAGCAGTGACAGTTTGGCAATTATAATTTCTGTTTCAAAACGTGAACTTCTTGTTAAAAAAAGGTTTTTCCGTTTCTTAGTTACTTTAAACAATAATAGTGATGATTAAACTGACTGTTAATGAAAAAATTTAAATAGTTCTTATTTTTGGCGACAATTATAAGACGCATCGCGAGGCTGCCGACATTTTTAATACTAGACACCCAAATAAACATATTAGCCACGTTACTGTCGGCAATGTCGTCAATAAATTTAAAAATACTGGCTCTGTCGAAAATAATTTCAAGAAGAAACATGCAGTTCGAACACTTACTGAAGAAAATCAATTACAAGTATTGCAAGCGGTTGTGAGATTTACTTAAATTTCCTAAGAACCGAAATTTTTATATTTATTAACAGCCTGCCATTAAACGCGCGACAGGCTGTTTGGTATCAGCATGATGGAGCTCCTTGTCACAGCGCAGCCAGGGTCAACGAATATTTGGATAGAACTTTTCCACAAAGATGGATAGGACGCCATTCAGAAGTACCCTGGCCACCTAGGTCACAGGACATGACACCCCTAGATTTTTTCTTGTGGGGTCATTTGAAGCAATTGGTGTACAAGCACAGGCCATTCCGTGATATTGATCACCTAGAAGAAACTATAAGGCAGTGTATCCGGCTAGTTACTCCTCATATGATCAGAAACGCTGTGTCGGAGTTTTCTAGAAGGACAATCATTTGTATGCAAAAAGACGGAGGCCATGTGGAGACCTAGATTATTTTTGGAGTCATTTAGTTTTATTGGTTATTGGGAAATTAGAAATTGGCCACCTCATAGAAATTAGTGAACTAATTTTTATCCGTCATAAAAGTAGTTCTCTTAAGTAGAGTTTTTATTGTGTAATTGTTATAGTCTGTTAGCCTTTAAACATGCACTCTTCAAGTTTTTAGTTTTGTAAATATAGCCGACGTCTTTTATAAACTTTAAACCCAACATATAAATATTCTTGTGCAAATTTATTTTCTCACCAAGCAGGACTTTTTAGGAAGAGACACTTTTTTTCGTAGAGTTAATAATTAAAAAGTTTCCCATTTGGTAAGAACTTCCCAAGACACGCTGTATAGGCACATCAGGTAGGTTAGGTTGCTTAATTTATATTTAAATATCTTTTTGTGGTAAAATTTGTTAGTTCTTGAGGAATGGTTCAAGAATTGTCTTTTACCAAACATTCCTGAGAATAGCGTGATAGTAATGGACAATGCGAGCTATCACAGTCGCCAATTACATAAAGCTCCAAGCTCAAATAATACAAAATTGGAGATTCAGAACTACATGGCGGCGAATCATATATATTTTGAAGAATGTTATAAAAAAAAGTGATCTTTTAGAAGTTTTAAAGACATTTTGTATAAAAAACGTATATGTTTGTGACACATTGGCAGAAGAAATTGGACATACAGTGCTACGGCTCCCACCCTATTATTGCATTTTTAACCCCATAGAGCATATGTGGCACCAGTTAAAATCACTGGTTAGGTCCGAAAACATTTCTCCGACTTTAAGTTCTAGTGTTGTAGAATTAATACGAAAATGCTTTAATGATATTCCCCCAGGTAGTTGGAAAAATTCAGTCCGTCACGTAATAACTGTAGAAAATTCGTATATTAGTCTGGATCGTATAATTAATCCAATTATAATTAATTTTGATGAGGATAGCGATAGCGAAACAGAACTATCTATAGAATGAGATTATAAATGTAAATAAATATGACTAGTAATATTTTTTTTAAATGTTATTTCATTTGATTACATTAATATAATCATATCATTACTTGTTTTCCTTAGTCCGTCCCTTCATACTTCACTTGTTTATTGCCAAGCTCTTGTCGACACAATGGGACCGACCCAGGAAATCATTAAGTCGTATCCATTTTTCGTGAAACAATCTTTACCAGTACGGAATTGTGGGTTTCGATTCTGCGCACTTGCTCGATCGGGTGCTTGTTTACTTTTCCCGGCAAAATTTGCCGGGTTTGTTCGATATGCCGATATTTACAGGGTGTTCCTTAATGACGTGCTAATATTTCAGGGTGTGATTCTATAGGTCATTTTATAAAGAAAAGTTCATATGAACATATGTCCGCAACGTCTTAAATTTTTTGCTACACGGTGTTGAATTTTTATTTTTTAAATGGTTATTTTCTAATATCTCCGAAAGTACTTTAGATATCATTTTCAATTTTGGTATGTGTTAATTGGATATAGAACCACAAGTTTTAGTTAGAAAAGTTATTCAATTGTTCCACCAGTGGCATCCCTGCCAAACATATCCTCCGCTATTTTTTACAAAAAAGATGGTATGTCACTGACATTTTTCCATATGGATATTTTTTCTGATTAGCCTGGTCAATTCTGCATGAAAACGGTCCCTTGAGTTTTTCTCGTCAGACGTACCGTTCTTGATTAAAACCACTAAATTCATATTGTAACTCATTATTATTGAATCTTGTTTTATAAAAATTTCAATATTTGAACGAGTGGGCAATTCGATGCGAAGACGATGCCTTTTATGTGAAGGTGGCCATTTCCAACAATTTTTATAAAACAAAATTTATCATTAATTATTTTATCAATGTTAATAATAATGAGTTTCAATATGAATTTTGTGGTTTTAATCAAGAACGGTACGTCTGACGAGAAAAATTCAAGAGACCGTTTTCATGTAGAATTGACCAGGCTAACCCGAAAAATATTCATATGGAAAAATATCGGTGTCGTACCATCTTTTTTTGTAAAAAATATCAGAGGACATGTTTGAAGGAACAATTGAATAACTTTTCTAAATAAAATTGGTGGTTCTATATCCTATTAACACATACCAATATTGAAAATAATATCTAAAGTACTTTCGGAGATATTGAAAAATAAAAATTCAACACCCTGTGGCAAAAAATTTAAGCCGTTGCGGGCATATGTTCACATGAACTTTTCTTTATAAAATGACCTAAGGAATCGCACCCTGAAATATTAGCACGTCATTAAGGACCACCCTGTATATCGGTATCGGTCGATCACTAGAACTTACCTCCGAAAAGCAAACACGCAACCGCTTTCTTAATATCGGCAGCCCCATAAATGGACGGCGCAATGCTATTGGCAATCCTCTCGTGAATATTCGGCATCCCCGCCATTCTCCTGAAGAGATCTTCTTCCTCGGACGTAACTGCCCCACATCCTGGGGTACCGACTCCTTCGGTGTCCAATTGGATGCCTACGACGCGCATGTATGCGGCCCGGACACCTGTGATGGCTTTTTCTCGTCCTTCTCTCTAAAATGTATAGTAAAGTGTACATTTCGCTGAATAATTCAAAACGCCATTTATGGTTATTTTTCTTCAATTTATTTTCATCTCAGGATTTGCCGGTTTAAATATAATAAGTCATTTCCATAATACCCTGTATAACAGCTTTAAAACTATACAACGTGTCCAAGATAAGGAGGGCCAGTACAGGGATCTCGGAAACCGTAAGAGATACCAAGTCGGTTAAATGGAGGTAAAACCGGAAAAAACCGAAATTCTGAACAATCGTTTTATTGTTTTCCTGGGTTTTTTTGAGATCGAATTCTAAAGTAAACTGCACTTTTGCATTGCCACTTTTTCCGCTCTATCTAACAGCCTTAATTGTTTTATAATCCGACTAGTCGTCTTCGAAGGGCCATTATCAACTTTTATTTTTTAAATACGGTCCCGTTTTCCTGATATTGGAATTTGATAGCTTTTTTTCTTCCGAATGCAACGATGTATGACATATTGTGGTTTAATGACGTTTCCGAGGGTTTTTTTGAACAACATCAGGAATTTTTGGGATACGGTCCTGTATTTCTCCTAATTTTATAAATAATATCTCATAAGTAAGCTCTAAATTTTTACTTATGTTGGACCAGTTCAATAAATAACAAATAATTTAATAATGAACCACAAATAAGTGAACAAAATACAGAAACATTATTTCAAACTTCTGTTGATTCGGGATTTAAAAGAAAAGTAGGCGCTTGAAACAAAAAAATTAAGATGGTGACGCGTGATTTGTTTCACTTGACATTCCCATTGTGATCGTTTGAGAGCGTTTTAAGAGGTTTTCTATTTCCCAGAAAATATGGAAAATAAATTTACAAATGCTGAAAAGTTTGATATTCTATCACATATTTATTTTAACTAAAAAAAAAACGTTATTTGGCAGTTAGAAGATGTTATTTGTGCTTAGAGAATAACGGAAATCATTTTGAGCACCTGATTATGTAGTTCCTTACTTTTTTCGTTGTTCGTTTTATTACTGTTTTGGAATGATTTTTGTTCACTTATTTGTGGTTTATTATTAAATTATTTGGTATTTATTGAACTAGTCCACAGGGCCAACACTCCATTCATAAATCTGTTGGAAAGTGAGTTTGTGATTGTTTGAAATGTTATTGAAAATCAGTAATGGGTGGAAGAGTGACAAAACATGTTTGTCTCGCTAATGACAACAATGTTGAAGTCTGGTTAAATCCAATAACGTTTAAAAGGTTATGGAGCGGTCTTCATGGTTTCGGAGCGGAGCTAGTCTGGGCAAAAGCCCAATAACGGCGTATAATAATACTTTGAGATTCTTTACGTTTAACTATATTATCTATTCAAAAAGTGTAGTTTCGAATATTGGATATTTATAAAAAAGATAGAAATATTGATCCAGTTTTTATATACAGTGTATCCAAGGATGGATTTAACTATTTATGCTTAGCATCAATATTTTTGGTGTATTCATTACTGGATGATACTCTCCAGATATAAAAGTGTATATTTCTAGCCAGATTGTTATATTTATCACTAAGATATCTTGCAAAATCCCAATTAAAAATTTGTAAATTTGACAATTACAACTGGTTTAAGGTTAATCCGCAATTGCTCTTAAAATAAGTTTATTTCTAATAATTTTACTATAAACTGTGAAAAGGATGATTCTTTAAAATAATATTATTATACTTAAAGGTATCAAATAAATCGTGAAATAATCCAACTGCACTCTGGTCATCTATCTTTAGTTTATTACCTGCTCACATGCATTGGGTGTGGCCAATTAGCAAGGAGGGAGAAACGGAATGGGTGATGCAAACTCAAAATCAAATTTCTAAATATATTTACTAACCTGTGAAATTTTAATTTAACACCATTGCATCTTCTAGTGAAGTATTTTATGGCCGCACAAGACTCAACCATCTTGTAAATGTAAGATTTATATTAAGAAATAAACCAACTCGACTGCTTTTTGCCCGGACTAGCACCACGGACCGGTCCATAACCTTTTAAACGTCAATGGTTAGTCAGAAATCATATCAATACAATCATATTAAAACATAACCATACTTACCGAAGAAAAGATAAATCCTTGCTTAAATGATCCACTCTTTTACAAACTATACATGAATGCACCATCATTGTTTATAATAAAGACGATTTTTCACCAATACTCACAAAAAAAAAATAAAAACAACCAAGTATATAAACACTCCCTTAAAAGCGGTTAGCAGCGAGTAGCAACAGTGTATTCTTTACTATAATCCGATTCATTGATAAAGTTTGATCGTTTACCGTCGAGCGTAGTATCTTTTAACTTGATGTTGTCAGAGTGCAGTCGGTTTATTTCAAACTTTTATGTATAATAATAATATTTTTTTTCTAAATCTCTCAAGGCCTATTCACAATTTATATTAAAATTATTGGGAAATAAATTTATTTTAAAAGCAATTGCGGATTAACCTTAAACCAGTTGCAATTGTCAAATTAACAAATTTTTAATTGGGATTTTGCAGATACCGTAGCGATAAATAGGACAATCTGGCTATGCTGCAAGCATAACAGCAAGGTGGGGAGTGCACGTTTACAGTCCTTACGTCGACTTCAAATGTAAACAATTCTATCTGGAGTTTGTAAGATGAAGTAAGATCTTTGAACTAGTCCAACATAAGTAAAAAATTTAGAGCTTACTTATGAGATATTATTTATAAAATTAGGAGAAATACAGGACAGTATCCCAAAATTTCCTATGTGTCATACATCGTTGCATTCGGAAGAAAAAAAAGCTATCAAATTCCAATATCAGGAAAAAAAAAAGTTGATAATGGCCCTTCGAAGACGACTCGCCGGATTACAAAACAATTAACGCTGTTAGATAGACCGGAAAAAGTGGCAATGCAAAAGTGCAATTTACTTTAGAATGCGATCTCAAAAAAACCCAGGAAAACAAGAAAACGATTTTTCAGAATTTCGGTTTTTTCCGGATATCTCCGGGACTACTTAGAATTTTAAAACTTTCTAAACGGCATATTATTAGCCACGTAAATGCGCAACTTTACCTCCATTTAACCGCCTTTGTATCTCTTACGGTTTCCGAGATCCCTGTACTGGCCCTCCTTATCTTGGACACGTCGTATATAGTGTATAAAAAATGCTTTATCAACCATTAACTAAAACCGTTTCGTACTTAAAATTTCCACTTACTCTTGAGGGTTTTGCACCCTTCTTGATAGAGAAGACACCCAAAATGAAAACCCTGTTTCCGGGTACGATTTTATCGCACAAATATCTGTCACAATACAAGAGCATGTGCCTCGGAATTTCACCCTGCGGAATACCGTCGGGCAGTTCTTGCAGTTTTAATATCTGGAAATCGACGGACTTGCACTTGTCGGGCATAATAAAGTAGGGGTCTATGGGACATTTTGGACGACCAGCTTGTTCCCTGTAAGGTAAAGCAATATTATTACCATAAAAAAAGGTGATTCCTGTGGACCTTTAAAAAATGGACCAATACCTTCTTGTAATTGCTTATAATGTGCCTTGTGCTGGCTAGACTTGAATATGGAGGTGTATTTGGTCTCCTCGCTATACAGGGTGTTTCTTCATAACATGCGAATATTTAAGAAAGTTAAAGTTGGGTCCATTTTCAGAAAAAAACGTCATGAACATATGTCCTAAAGGTCTTAACTTTTGAAATACAAGGTATTAAAGATTTTCAAAAAATCCTTGTGAAATTTGGTACACACTTTTTATTCATCAAGAGGCATTTTACATACAGGGTGTTAAAAAATGACGTGCTAATATTTCAGGGTGTGATTCCTTAGGTCATTTTATAAAGAAAAGTTCATATGAACATATTTTTGCTACAGGGTGTTGAATTTTTATTTTTTAAATGGTTATATTTTAATATCTCCGAAAGTACTTTAGATATTATTTTCAATTTTGGTATGTGTTAATAGAATATAGAATCACAAATTTTAGTTAGAAAAGTTATTCAATTGTTCCACCAGTGGCGTCCCTGAAAACATGTCCTCTGATATTTTTTACAAGAAAGATGGTACGCCACTGACATTTTTCCATGTGGATATTTTTTCTGATTAGCCTGGTCAATTCTACATAAGAACGGTCTCGAGTTTTTCTCGTCAGTTCTTGATTAAAACCACTAAATTCATATTGAAACTCATTATTATTAACATTGATAAAATAATTAATGATAAATTTTGTTTCATAAAAATTGTTGGAAATGGACACCTTCACTTAAAAGGCATGTTTCCGCCCGTCTTCGCATCGAACTGCCCACTCGTTCAAATATTGAAATTTTTATAAATCAATTGTTTAATAAAGGCGTTTTAAAAAATGAATATTATACTTACGTTGTACATTTACGAGGCATAACATAACCCTCCAGGCCAGCTTTAACAGGTAGGTTGGGTATTATATTGTTGCAAGACCGACATTGTATTGATATTTTGGTAGCTTTTGCTCTGATTCCAGATGCGCTTATAATTATCCCAGGGATCTTAACTAAACGTGATACCACGTCAGACTGAAAAATAGTTTATTAGTGGGTTTTGTATTTAAAGAAATAGACTGCAGCAACTGATACTTGTTTAGATCGCGGCTAAATACACTTTATTGGCACGAAAAGCCGTTATATTAGGACAGTTTGGTGGTGCACCACAGGGAATTGTTCTAGGCCCATCACTCTTGGATTATTTGTTAATGATATAGTAGTGGCTGTAGATGATTATGTTCACTTGTTTGCAAACAATAACGTGATGGATTCGCCGGAAAAGTCTGGATGATTTAATATTTAAGGTAAATTGCAGGTTGCATAAAATTTATAAATACACTAGTTCGAATCTTTGAAATATTAATGGAACTAAAAGTAAATATATTTTAATTTGCACAATATCTCTATAAAAATAGGATACAAATATCTGGGACTAATAGTGGATATACAAAGCTAACATTTACAGAACAAGCCAATAATGGCTTAGCAATTCTAGCTAGTACTCAGTTATAGACTGTAATTTTAAAATAATCTCTATTTGGTAGGTAGCCTAAATATAACTCTTACTTTTAAAGCTCTCAGATTGGCTGAATGAGCATCCGAATTAAACATAACCTGAATGTCTTCAACTTTTTCTTCACCCTCTGGTCTCGGAGCAGTCAATTCATCTGCTACCTCTGTAGCTGCCTCTTCGAAAATTGGTAAATGTTCTGTCGGTTGCTTATAAAGACGGTCGGCCAACATTTCATCGAAACTAGCCACATCTTCGATACTGATATCAAGATAGTACTGACGAAGGTTGTAATTTCTTTTCAGTGTGTCCCTTAATATGAAACATTGTTACAATTTTCATTTCAGCAATAAACAGATACTACTTTCTGATCAAAAAATTGTTTTTACCTGTATTTATAGTTAAAGTTTTCAGTGTGAAACTGGCGAATAAATTCCTTGAATTTCTTTTTCACTGCTTGGAGATTTAACGTACCACTATCCCCTTGATTTTCATCGTGTTGCGACCAGTTATCACTAAATAAAATTCCGGGATCGTCAAAACCTTCCATTTTAAAATAGAATCAAAATTTTCACAGAAGCAAGAACAAATATAATAAGCTTGGAAGTTTTTCTATTTCTGCTTTTGGCGCGAAAATCTGGAACTGTCACTTGAACTGTCAAACTAGAAGGGGTATGTTCTAAGAATACCCTGGAGAGATATTTTTGATGTTTTGGGATCGTTTTTAACAATTTGTCACTTTAGTTTGGAATAAATTTGGTCAACTGTTGATCGTTTTTTGCTTTTGTGTAAATAGAAATTAAGAAATAATCCAGTCGATAATAGTTTCAAAATAATCGGTCAGCTCTCATAGCAATATGTATTCGCCAGCGACATCTATTGACATATAGACTTACTAAGATAATTTAAAATCGTAAAATATTAAAAACCTGAACTGTCGAAGAAATTATTTTGCATTGATGTCGGTTGTGACAAAATAATTTAATTTTCAAAGAATTAGAATTTGTCTGACCTTTTATTCACTTTTTATTGGCCATTCTTGGCGAGTTCCTTTTATTTTAAGGTGAAAATATTAGACTGAGGATACATACATACATATTCTAACATTGAGTTTATTGATGACACTATAATAGTCGAAATCAGGCTTTATTTTGCACCATGTTGTGTATGTTTTCAGAAAGACAGAGAAAGGCACGATATTTGTGTAGAAGACAAGTCTTAACTCGCAGTCAGAAACAACCAATCATACAACTTCCTTGGGCCAATACGGCAAGAACCCGTCGCTCCATGACTCATACAAACTTGTCCCTACTCTTATCTGACCAATAGAAGCCGAGAAATTCACGAGAACCGTACGAATTACGAATCATTTCATCATAATTTGAACTTCTAGGTTTATTGCCTTTTTTGCAACTTTGAAATCTTTTCTTTCTCCGGTTCCAGCCGAAATAGTACGCGAGTGAATTTTTCTTGATTTATTTATGTTATTTTAAAATAATGTAATCTTATTGAAGATGCAATTATTTTTATAATTTATTATAATGTTTGTGATACGGGGGTAGCCAACAAAATATCTTCCAAACAATCAAGAATATTTGTTTCCTGATGATTACCAAACAACCGGTTATCTAAATCGTTTGTTTATTTTTATCCACCAATCATAAACCAGACAGTTGTTAGTTTGCTTTACAATTTTGACCATGAAATACCAGGGTCGGACAAAAATTTAACTTTCTCGTGAAACTGAATAAATCATGGAGACCCCGCCACTCCAAAATATTAAACAGCTTTTGAGAACGTTTAAACTTTTAGTGTGTTTACAGATTTGCCTTAATAAACAATGTCAAAAACACCTGTCAAAGTGTGTTCTAGTGTTCTAGTTCAAGGAGAAATAGAGTTGTGTTATTCCAAGTGTTATTATAGGAGGAAAAGAAAAAAAATCATGATCAGAGCCATAAGAAAATTGTAAGTAGGGGTTTTAATTTTATAACTAGTCATGTACATATACAATATATTTATACTGAGTGTTCTATCAACAACTCCTACTTGTAGGAGTTCTTTGTTCCATATTCAACTGATGACATTTATGCTATAAATCGGTGATATGAAAAGAAAATGGAAAACTTTTTATATTTTAATAGCTGCCGGGCTTCCTTTATCCCCCTGAATTAGTGCTGGGACATCAAAACGGAACATCGATGTTGACCATCGATGTTAAAACATCGAAAGCTAACATCGATGGCTTAAAAACATCGGTTTTAAAACATCGATGTGTAAACATCGACATTTAAAAACGTATATTTGTGATTAGGAATAAATTAGATAAAAAAATAAACTTTTTATTAGAGAGAATTGAAAATTATCAAACGTCAAAATACTAAATAACAAAATTTTTTAAAAATAATATAAAGAAAAAAATAAACAATTATTAAAACATATATTTAGTGCATTAATTCCAGTCACTAAAAACTTATAAGTAAACTATTTTTTTTTGTAAAACTAATAATGAGCGTCCCAGAATTTTTTATTAATAGATTGCAAGAAAAGTAACTTAGAAAGTTTCTTTCCTTGCAAGCTATTTCGTTTTTTGGCCATAGTTTCGCCGGCTTTGGTAAAAAAAATATTTCAACCACCTTTAGCAAATAAAATCAAAAGCTTTCGTTCTTATTTTCTTGTGCTGGGAAAATTGAGTTTAAGATTACAACCTAGTTCTCTTGTTTTGTTATATCATTGAACATCGAAAGGTAAACATCGATGTCGAAAACATCGAACATCGGTAACAGAACATCGCCCAGCAGTACCCTAAGTGCGCCCCTGGAATATACACTCTTTTTGGTACCTTGAATGTGGAGCGCTGAGACAAGAGACCAAGATCAGCTTTTATATGAATGAATTATTGTGCAACAAAAATAGGATTTTTCTTATAAGTTAGCACCAAATGCATTGCAAAATTGGTTCAAGTCAAACAAACCATACAGGGGAGGTTAAATACTCTCAAGAAGTATAATTTATTTCGAAAAACACACACGTTATTACGAAAAGTTTTGTATATACTTAGCAGCTAACACCCAGTGGCGAACCCAAAAAATTTATCGGAGGGGGGGTGTTATTAAATTTGTGCTTTATGATATGCTTATAACCGTACCTCGCTCAATGAGGTGTTATTTTATTATTGACGCATTTTTAAAAATTACCTAAATACAAATACAAAAACTTTAATAATGACAGGTGTCATAGATCGCAAAACTTTAATAAAAATAGAACGAGCATAGCCCCCTATTCATTTTAAATTCACGGAATCTTATGCAAGTATGCCCGAAAGAAAAGAAATCCCGTAGTGGTTCATGCAACTTCACACATGCACCGATGTGTGTAAAATGCAGTTATCTATTTTAATACCGTTTTAAGTTCTGGTTCCTTTATTTTATATTAAAGAGATGTCGCCACATGGACAAATACTATTTAAATTATTTTACCTTTCACGCAGGCAAGCGCCACACCACAAAGCAGTGTTGCCGGACGAAGGCATAATTCCTCCCAAACGAATGAAACTGCGAAGTGATCTAATTACAAGGTAATAATTTAACTGCTTTTAGAATTCACAATATGCATTAAACATTTAAAAAATATTTGTTATGAGAAACGTGTCACTTTTTATACTCCATTGATTTCTCATTCACCTTTCGACAGTTGAGGTTGTAGAAAAAAGTTTATTTCTTTAAAAGTTTTGAACTACCCAACTTTGAGAAATCAGCTGATCGAGCTGTGGCAACAGCGCACCAAATCCCCGTTTGACAGATCGGCGCCATTGCCATATGCGCCATTGTTTAGCAAACTTCGTGTTTTTCACAATCGTTGCCTTCGAAGTGTCTACGAGTAAATAAAATATATCTGTGAAATCGGTTACGAAACTGAAATAAAACTTTCCAGTATTTTGTGTATTTTTTTGAGGTTTTAATAACGATCAGACGTAAAGCTTGTGAGTGTTTGATAGTGCATTGTTAAGAGTTTTGTTGATTTGAACATGCAATATTCTGGTAAACAAGCGATGACTTTTGATAGAATTATTTCTCGGGATCGGCTTTTTACGAACTAAATGCTGGTTTTTAATCCTTGGTGTTTGTAGTGCTTCTAAGATTAATTTCAAACTGTTTAAAACGGCTACAGATATGGTTAAAAGGTTGGTATAAAAAACTGTCTACTGTTTTTGTTGTTTTCTAGTTTGCTTGTGATAAGTACCTAATTTTTATGATTTATGAAGGCGTACTTTATTTTGGTTTTCGAATATTAAGTTATGATCATACCTGTAGGCCATATACTGATAATGTATTTTACATATTTAACGTATATAATATTGTATTCGCCTAATCTAAAAGCATATACTTAGGATGTATTTTACATATTTAACGTATATAATATTGTATTCGCCTAATCTAAAAGCATATACTTAGGTAGTCAGTGATTTTTTTATCCGTTTTTTTTTATTGTTTCCACGCTGGCAAAGATACATAAAAAATTCAATATGCTTTCATGGCATTCTAATAATTAATAGATACTGTTCCATGTCTTTTTAAATACATTCTTATTTTTATTTTCTATTGATATTTTGAAAATTGCACAACAAACACATAAGTACCTACAAATATGTAGTTATGATGATAAGTTTAACTGTCTTAACTTATATCTAGTTACAACACTAGAGAAATGCGATAAATTGCCAAACATTAAAATAATGTGAAATTTTATAGTATTCTAGAATCACTAAATATCAACAATCAAACTCCATATAAAATAAGTAGATTATTCAAGGAGCGGTAACAACAGGTATTATTTACAATGTAATGAAAATTAATCTTCCGATTAAATAGTAGGTAATCATTACTGCGAGTAGAGTACTTTTGCCATAAGTATTTTATCGCACACATACATAACCTATCATTTCCCTGTGCATAGTTGATAGTTAACGTCAGGTCATCAAAAAGAAGAAAAGAAAAAAAAAGAACGGAAGAAAATTAAATTTATAACAACATAACCAATTTATGACATGTATCTGTTAAAAAGTTGTTTTATACTATAGGTAGGTTGTAATGATTTTTTATAAGTGCCAACTGCCATAATGATTTTTAGGAAATTTAAAACATGATATTGTTTATTTTACTATACAGGGTGTCCGGTAAATATAGGGCAATATTTCACCAGCGTACAAGAGAGATGAAAATAATACTAATAGTTCATATAATCGTTTTTCCCTATGTCCCTCCTAACAAAGATATCGGGACCCAAAGACACACCTGATTATTTAGATTTTCGATCATAACTTTTAAACAACCCTGTATATTTTTATGATGTTTAGTAACTTTCTACAGCCCATATGGACTAACAAACTTGTATAGTTGTTGCAGAATTATACCATTGACTCTTACTGCCATAAATAAACTACCTGATTAAACCCTATTGTATACGCCTCAACCTTTGCAAAGCTCAATAAATGGGATCAGGGCCGGCTTGAAAAGTATACCACACCACATGATTTATTTTTATAATTTAAAATAAATAGATGGTATTTTTAGTTTTAGGTACCTATAATAAATGTAAAATAATGATAACAATTAATGATAATTGAAAATAATATAATTTAAAAGTATAACTATTAGGATAACAAGTAATAAAAATTAATTAAATTCTAAGAAACTATTGATAATTTATTCAAAATTTAACTCTGTACCACTATCACTATCTTCATCTAAGTCTAAACTTATAATTAAGGGTTGAACATTTGTAATCATACCATTGTAAGAATTTTCCACCTTAAGTACATGCTGTACACAGTTTTTCCAGCTGTCTGCAGAAATTTTTCTTAGTTCGTTTTTAATTAATTCTACTACAGATGCATATTTAAAACCCATTTTACGCAATATTTTCCTAAGGCTTGAAAGGCTACAAGAGATATTTGTTTCGTCTTTAATCAACCGCTCTTTGAGGGAAATCAAAGTGGGTACAGTTTGTGCCTCATACATTTGGTAAATCTTTCTTCTTAATACATCCATGTCATTTTCGTCAATGCTTCTAAATGTGCCAGAATCACTCCGATTATTTCTAGGATTAACAGGTTTAAGTACTATGTCTCTTACCGAAGATAAAGGAGTTTTTGTCAAACTAGACGTCTCTGCTAAAGCATCCATCGAATTAAAATTTCTACTCAACAACGATTGATACACATTTTTAATTATTAGTTTGGCATCGGTAGATAAATGCTTTCTTTTAAAAATGACACTTGAAGATGCCCCCCTATCGCCACATTCTACCACTAATAAGCCTAACTAAAAATTACTCGCCAGAAAACCACTAAAGATTAAAATTACTAAAAATCACTTTGTATTTATATATGCATCAGGCATAGGTATAAATTGAATTTGTTTACCTGGTCCGGCTCTGCTCGAAAAGGTTTTAAAATTTGAGATTTCTTTATTTATTTTATGGTCGAAGGGATAATGAGGTTTTATTGCAGTCAAAAGATCAACGGTATAATTCTGCAAATACTATACTAGAATCGCTTCTGTACATAGCTAGGGACGGCACTGTCAATTTTTTAAAACTAAAAAATATTATTTTAAAACCCGAACAAACAATCCCAAATTAGCAGTCAGAGCCATCTATGTTGCATCAATTTAATTAAAAATATGCCACTTTTTGGCAGGTTAGAAAGAGAGGAGAGTCATCAGCTGATCAATATTTCTTTTCATGAAGTTTTAGCCGTTAATAATAAAGTGTTTTCGTTAATTTATTGATATTTAAATTGTCTGAGATGGGGTATCAACAAGTTTCAGGAAGATCTGTGACAAAAATTTGAAAATTGTTCATATTTGAAATTGTTATTATTATTCGTATAACATTATATTTTTTAACGCAATTTTTTCATAGCCTTTTCCAATCCTTTAACTTTACGAATCCAGTTTTAGATTAGAAAAAAACTAAGTATATTTGGCTAAACGTTCCCATAAAATAGTGCCTGCTTGGCAACCTGTAATTAAACGCGGATGTATTCCTGATTTTAGAGTGGATTATGAAAACATCGAATTTTTCGATATTTTGAAATAAACACACCACTTTATTATTGAGATCAAACAGGTCGCCATTTTCTTCGCTCTAGCCATTTCCAAAGGGAAATAAATTGGCGACCAATGTTTGATTATAATACTCTTATGATAAAAAATATAACAGCAGTTTTTCGCATCATCATTTCAATTTTTTTTTTCGAAATTATAAATTATTTTTCGTAATACGTACATCGGAACGCTAGGCACGTTTGTTATAATGTTTATGAAATCAGTCTTTGTCTTGATATTTTTTTTGCGTGTAATTTTGATTGATTCGTATGATTTTAATGACGTGTAAGGGATGACGCACGAGTAAAGATACACTGAGACTCTCCATTTCCAAACTTTAACAAGCCCTTTCTCAAGATTACCCGAGAATGTTCCCGGATACACCAGTGGGTCCAGCAGATTATTCACACCTAAGATTGACCCGATTTTAAGCCTGTAAATGCCCCCATACTAGTTTCGATTTCATTGTAACTGAAACGCGAGTATTAGGAAGAGGAAGCATGTTCTGGAATAGGCGGGAATGCATTCGGATTTAGGTCGATGCAAAGGAACACCTGCCGACATATTTATGTCGTTTATTCGTTCGACGATTAAATCGAGTTTAACTGCCAGAAATAACATCGGTCGTTCGTCTGCTGCCGCGTCTGGAACTTGTTTCTGTGTATGAGGAATTCGGGTATTGACCAATTCCTGTGAAATCGCAGCCTAAAGAGTTTTAAATGCTTGCCAAAATTAAAGCTTTGTTTAGAATAGGTTTGTTCTAGCGTAAAATTTCTGACGGTTTAAACCTGGTTTAGACCATTGACAGAAATATGAACGCGGTATTTCCATCTGCTTTTTACATGTCTGATGATAAATTTTGATTTAAATTATCCAATTTACGGTAAATCTAGCACAGTCGTAGACGGAAAGAAAACACGAAGTTAAATTTACTATAATTGTAGTAAAATTAACCTTAATTTATGGCTATATATTTATTAAGAACTGCATAAAATTATAGCAAACAAACCCAAATAATTTTACAATAGTTTTTTTCCGTGTAGTGTCTAGTCTCAAGCCTGTCCGATATATTTCTACATTGACGACGTCGACCATTTTGTAAACGCCTTCATGCAGTTCTTAAATATTAATTAACCACATACATATTTAGGTCACACGTCGTCTATCTAATTACTTTAATTGCTTTAAACAGTGAACAAAGATTACTAACATATCTTACTTACTTACTAACTATTATAAATTATCACTGGACTAATAGTCCCGTATCCGAACATGTATCAATCGTTTCGATTTATTTGATTTCAAACTCCATCTTTTTCAAACCAGTCTACCCTGTAGACTGTTATGGAAATGACATATTATATTTAAACCGGCAATTCCTGAGATAAAGACAAATTGAGGAAAAATAGCCATAAATGGCGCTTTCAATTCATTCGGCGGTAAAAGTGACCTGACGTCAAACCAGAAAAAACACCTGTGTGGCACTGCGATACATGTAAGCAATCAAGGAATTCTGGCCGGTGTTGTCATATGTACACCTTAAACTCTTTAGACAAAATAAAATAATTTAAACACTTTTCCATTCTGTAATACCTTTTTGTACAATTAATTGAAGAACATTTACGACGGACTATGTTTTAAACAACCCGAAAAAACATATGGAATAGTAATAGCCACGTACGTCACTAGGTCAAATACCAATGACCTCTTGACGCCTTACATCGGCTGAGCGAAGTAGTTTCATATAGCGCCGCACGGTCTGTTAGTTGAAGACCAACCAGCTGCCGGATACGTTGTGTCTCGTCGATCACCGACACACTTTCAGCAATTCGCTCTGTGATCTTACAAACTCCAGATAGAATTGTTTACATTTGAAGTCGACGTAAGGACTGTAAACGTGCACTCCCCACCTTGCTGTTATGCTTGCAGCATAGCCAGATTGTCCTATTTATCGCTAAGGTATCTGCAAAATCCCAATTAAAAATTTGTTAATTTGACAATTACAACTGGTTTAAGGTTAATCCGCAATTGCTTTTAAAATAAATTTATTTCCCAATAATTTTAATATAAATTGTGAATAGGCCTTGAGAGATTTAGAAAAAAAATATTATTATTATACATAAAAGTTTGAATAAACCGACTGCACTCTGACAACATCAAGTTAAAAGTTACTACGCTCGCCGACAAAAGATCAAACTTTATCAATGGATCGGATTATAGTAAAGAATACACTGTTGCTACTCGCTGCTAACTGCTTTTAAGGGAGTGTTTATATATTTTGGTTGTTTTTATTTTTTTTTGCGAGTATTGGTGAAAAATCGTCTTTATTATAAACAATGATGGTGCATTCATGTATAGTTTGTAAACGAGTGGATCATTTAAGCAAGGATTTATCTTTTCTTCGGTAAGTATGGTTATGTTCTAATATGATTGTATTGATATGATTTCTGATATAACCATTGACGTTTAAAAGGTTATGGACCGGGCCGTGGTGCTAGTCCGGGCAAAAAGCAGTCGAGTTGGTTTATTTCTTAATATAAATCTTGCATTTACAAGATGGTTGAGTCTTGTGCGGCCATAAAATACTTCACTAGAAGATGCAATGGTGTTAAATTAAAATTTCACAGGTTAGTAAATATATTTAGAAATTTGATTTTGAGTTTGCATCACTATGAAAATTCGGTTTGTTTAAGAATGTACCAAATGTTTATCCACTTCGTTAGGATACTAAAGGGTCGTAGCCTACGATAAATTTGGATACATGCCCTTAGAAGGAATAATTATAGTCCAGGTGATACAACAGTTATTTGTGAGAAACACTTCACAAAAGAAGATTATGGAGGTAATGTACATGGGAATAAAATACTGAAGAAAGGAACAGTCCCGTCAAAATATTTTACATCTTTATTTTTCTATATTTAAACAACGTTTGCAGTGTAACAAGTACGTGAAGACAGGTTTTATATAATTTATTTATTTATTTTTATTTATTTGATCTAACTTGTTTAGGTACATATTATTTTAATTTACTTATTTAATTAATCACTTTAGTGTACAATATGCCTTAGTGGCTTGTGTGTGCATTTTTTTAAAGAATCATCCTTTTCACAGTTTATAGTAAAATTATTAGAAATAAACTTATTTTAAGAGCAATTGCGGATTAACCTTAAACCACTTGTAATTGTCAAATTTACAAATTTTTAATTGGGATTTTGCAAGATATCTTAGTGATAAATATGACAATATAGACTTTTATATCTGGAGAGTATCATCCAGTAATGAATACACCAAAAATATTGATGCTAAGCATAAATAGTTAAATCCATCCTTGGATACACTGTATATAAAAACTGGATCAATATTTCTATCTTTTTTATAAATATCCAATATTCGAAACTACACTTTTTGAATAGATAATATAGTTAAACGTAAAGAATCTCAAAGTAAATTATACGCCCTTGTTGGGCTTTTTGCCCAGACTAGCTCCGCTCCGACACGAGGAAGGCCGCTCCGTAACCTTTTAAACGTTATTGGATTTAACCAGACTTCAACATTGCTGCCATTACCGAGACAAACATGTTTTGTCACTCTTCCACCCATTACTGATTTTCAATAACATTTCAAACAATCACAAACTCACTTTCCAACAGATTTATGAATGGAGTGTTGGCCCTGTGGTGCATTCAAAGAGAAAGATGAGATAAGTGTGCTATCGTCAGCAAAGCTAAATATCGGATTTATCGTTTTCACTAGAAGGTCGTTAACGTAGAGTAAGAACCGAGAATGCAGAACAAACTCATAAGTGTGTTGGTGACGGAAGCAGCCAAGGTATGAACGGCTGCAGCTGCAGTGCATCCAGTTGTGTTCGGTGCTCGCCGATCTACAACCAGGGTGGCGAGATAAACTTGCTTTTTCCTTCACTGAGCATATATCTAGTCGACCATTAATAAAAATCTCATAAATAAATTACGGCAATTCACTTTGACGTATAAAAATCCGAAACTACTAGTTCCTGCACGCTCTCGTGCCTCTCGTGCTTCTCGGCATGTCGTTTTCGATTCGAACATTACATGTAAGCTTAAGTTTACTTGCACTATTTTTAATGATGGTCCCATTACTCTTCTAAAATTGGAGGTAAGTGGTAAAGGCAATAAAAAGGTCGTTAACCGGTTAAATTGGTGTTTGTTATTTTCGATAGCATGTGCCCTTTTAATCGACGAAAATAAAAATAGACGACAATAAAGACGGTGAGTGCAGTGGCTCCCATTTTATAAGACGTATTAAGATTATTATCCACTCATATGCGCCAGTTGTTAAGAATAATTAAATTAAAATCATATTATAAAAACTTACGTAATAGGTATATCGAAAGTAATAAAAATATGAGAGATCGATTCAACAGAACCCATCGATTTGTAAGTGATTAGTAATAATCTGCCGAATGCAGTAAAAAAAATCGATTTCACAAATCGATGGGAAATCGGATGCCATTTTTTCCATCGAATTTAACAAGCTATTTGTTTTTGGGTTTGTTCGGGTTTGTTGCAAAAACATATTTAGTGGAGTCGTTCCGGTATTCGAAAATCCCTTGACCAAATCGAGTAATTTTTTCTCCCAATCGATACAGTAGGATCCCGTCGACATTCTGAAATGATTTGTGCAGGGCGCCGCATGGGGGGGGGGGGGGGGGGGGGCACGACCCGTTAATCTAACCTACAACGGGAAATTGAAAATAACTCGGTCGGTTTTGATGCTACAAAAAAAAATGTGAAAGGCAAAATTGAAGAGCTTGACAGAGCGCGTAAGCTCGAACAAACCCGATCCCGATATCTAAATGAGTTCGGCGATTTTTAACTGCAAGAACAATAAAATTTAACAGCTTATCAATCGAGGGACTCTGAATGCAGCCATTGTTGATCATGGCCTACTGTTATAAGTAACGTAAATTATAAAAAAATATCGCATTTTAGGATATTTTTGAATATAAATATAAACAACTATACATTTTTGTAAAGCTCAAAGTATGCTTAATTAATTAAAAAAATAATATATTATACGTGTCCTAGATAAGGAGGGCCAGTGCAGGGATCTCGGAAACCGTAAGAGATGCGAAGTCGGTTAAATTGAGGTAAAGTTGCGCATTTACGTGCCTAATAATATGCCGTTTAGAAAGTTTTAAAATTCCGAGTAGTTCCGGAGATATCCGAAAAAAAAACGAAATTCTGAACAATCGTTTTATTATTTTCCTGGGTTTTTTTGAGATCGAATTCTAAAGTAAATTGCACTTTTGCATTGCCACTTTTTCCGCTCTATCTAACAGCGTTAATTGTTTTGTAATCCGACGAGTCGTCTTCGCAGGGCCATTATCAACTTTGTTTTTTTAAATACGGTCCTGTTTTCCTGATATTGGAATTTGAGAGCTTTTTTCTCCCGAATACAACGATGATGACACATTGTGGTTTAATGACGTTTCGAGGGTTTTTTGAACAACATCAGGAAATTTTGTTATACGGTCCTGTATTTCACCTAATTTTATAAATAATACCTCATAAGTAAGCTCTAAATTTTTACATATGTTGGACTAGTGCAATAAATAACAAATAATTTAATAATAAACCACAAATAAGTGAACAAAATACAGAAACATTATTTCAAACTTCTGTTGATTCGGGATTTAAAAGAAAAGTAGGCACTGAAACAAAAAAATTAAGATGGTGATGCGTGATTTGTTTCACTTGACATTCCCATTGTGATCGTTTGAGAGCGTTTTAAGAGGTTTTCTATTTTCCAGAAAATATGGAACATAAATTTACAAATGCTGAAAAGTTTGATATTCAATCGCATGTTTTATTTTATCTGAAAAAAAAACTGTTATGTGGCAGTTAGAAGATGTTATTTGTTCTTAGAGAATAACGGAAATCATTTTGAACACCTGATTATGTAGCTCCTTACTTTTTTCGTTGTTCGTTTTATTACTGTTTTGGAATGATTTTTGTTCACTTATTTGTCGTTTATTATTAAATTATTTGTTATTTATTGAACCAATATCAGAAAAACAGGACCGTATTTAAAAAAATAAAGTTGATAATGGCCCTTCGAAGACGACTAGTCGGATTACGAAACAATTAACGCTGTTAGATAGAGCGGAAAAAGTGGCAATGAAGTGCAATTTACTTTAGGATTCGATCTCAGAAAAACCCAGGAAAACAATAAATCGATTTTTCAGAATTTCTGTTTTTCCGGATATCTCCGGAACTACTCGGAATTTTAAATCTTTCTAAACGGCATATAAATGCGCAACTTTACCTCCATTTAACCGACTTCGTATCTCTTACGGTTTCCGAGATCCCTGTACTGGCCCTCCTTATCTAGGACACGTTGTGTAGGGCATCCCATTTAAGATTTTTTATTTTTGCTACGCCACTGGGCTCTACTTAAAAACTGTAAAATCTGTAAAACAAGATTGACACGTTTAACTATTTTTAATTCGTTTGGTTTTTACAAAAATTCACACGATTAAACAGATTTTTATTTATTCTTCTTAAGATCATATTTCACTTTCACTTATTTTAAGTTTTTTTTTTTTATAAAACCTCAGCAATTTTCTTCCGCATGGCTGGTGTAAGCCTATCCGGAAACACAATGTCGAAATTAACAATCAAGTCGCCTCGCCTCGAGGGTTCCTTTGGATAGGGCAACCCCTCCCCACCGATTATCTTTATTGTATTAGGGTTGACGACGTCATTAGTCAAGTCCAGGGTTGTCCTGCCCCCTCCCAAAAGTGGTACATGCACCCTGCATCCGCACAGCGCTTCTTTTAAGAATATCTTCGCGGTGAATCGTAGGTCGCTTCCCTCTCGTTTAAAGATAGCATGAGGTTTGTCTCTGATTATAAATACTACGTCTGCAGGAATTTTATTAGGAGCCTGATCACCATCTTTTGGAAATGTTATTTTTGTACCTGATTTCCAACCAGGTTTGACGTCTATGGTAATAATTTTGTCTTCTTTTTGATATCTCCCGCCACTTTTCAACACTTTTCGATTTACCCTCATAGACTTGGTGGTCCCGGTCAAAATATCTTCTAATGGTATGTAGAGGTCGTGCTCTATGGGCGGATCTTGGGCTTTTGGGGACGACGTGGACGCTCCCCTGCCGATTCTGTTGTGCGAGGACTGATCGAAAAAGGTGGCGAATATCTCCTCGAAGGGATTCGAGCCGCCGAAAAACTGGGCGAAGGTTGCTCGCGGATCTCCGTGGTAGGAATAGAACGTGGTGCCGTCTTGGAACGTTCCGCCCCCTGGGATACCCCCTTTTAAGCCTTCCTCGCCGTATTGATCGTAAACGTCCCTTTTTCTCTTATCGGATAGGACCTCGTAAGCTTCCGCTACGTCTTTGAACTTTTCCTCCGCATTTGGAGCTTTATTTTTATCGGGATGGAATTTTAGGGCTAGTTTCCTATAGGCTTTTTTAATGTCGTCGTCTGTGGCGTTCTTGGTAATGTTTAAAATTGCGTAATAATCTTTACCCATGACTTTGACAGATATTTGACAGCTGTAGCAAATTGCTCATAAAGTCTATTTTATGCAACCGGTTGGACTTTGACAAAGAGTGGCATATTTTTTGAACAAACCCGAACAAACCCTTGTTGGAACGGTCTTCTTTCATACCTGCTTCCACGTTTGACACTATCAGATTATCAACTGTCAGATTTGTCGTTATTAAATAACATTCTTTGTTGTTTTTCAATGTTGGTGTGTTAAATTTAAGTATTGTTTGTGGAACAAATATAGTAATTCGTAACTCAATATAGGGTTTTGTTACACTATTCGGACACACTCATTACTTGTATTTTTACCTTTTTTTTTTTGTTTAATTTTGTAATGTTAATACTTTTAAATAAAATTAGATGCGGAAAACACACATTAACCTTCGTCTTCCCGGGTGGGGTACAAATGTACCCCAGAAGCGTTTTTTTTTGCATATTTTCCCCAAAAGTGCATATTTTTTGTGACTAATTTTATTTTGTGTCAGTAAGGGCTTTGTAAATAATTACGGCCCGTCAAACAAGATTTTTTTTTAAATTTCTTAAAAATAATACATTTTGAATAGCGTGGGGTGCATTTGTACCCCACGTGGGAATCCGCGGCTACTATATTAAGTAGTGACCCGTTCGGACATTTGCACGTTGGAAATCTAAACGGGCGCGCGGTACTGCTAAAAATAGACCAACAGTTTACATTATACTTCATTATAACCATACAAAGGGTGCTGTAGACACTACAGATAAAATGGTAAAGCAATACTGTGCTTGCAGAATATGCTCCTAAACGTCCCTAAACGCTTACATTTTATGGGGCATCAAATATCCAAAAAATTCTGAAACTAAGGATGGCCGACGGTATTTTTTACTTCAGTTAGGAGAAGCTCTTATAAAACAAAATATTATACGGAGATATAATGCACAAGGACGATTGAGAAACACACTAAAGCAGTTTATGCGGGATGGTGTTCCAGACTTGGCATCGGCCCCAGTTGAAACACCAAGAGAAAGACTTGCAAGTGGACGTTGTTATCTATGTCAACGAAATAAAGACCGCAAATCTAGGCAATTTTGCAAAGAGCGTCAAAACTTCGTATGTGCAGAACACTTTGTAAAGGAAGTCAAGTGTTTTCGATGCAAAGAAGATTAAGACATTTTTTTTTAAACCTTATTTGATTTTATAAAAAAATTGTTAACTATACTTTGTTCTAAGTTTAATTTACCTATTATTACCTTTTAGTATAATTAAACACATGTTTAATTATTAGAAGTATCATTTTCATCATGGGGTACAAATATACCCCACGTGGGAATCTACGTAATTTTTCTGACGTGGGAAGTCGAAGGTTAATTCATAAAATTTGAGTTTAAATGCAAAAATGGTCGTAAAATTGTTGATTCTTAAAATTTGCGCTGCGAACATATTTGCAAAATTCGGTATTTTAACAGTGTTGCCACATAGAAAAGCTTTCTGCAATAATACAGTTTTTAGGTTGTTCGGGTTTGTTTATATCGATATAAGACCGCAATTTATTGTCAATGTAGTTATGTCACGACTAAGCAATATCTTTTAAGAGGGTTAACTAAGATAGAAAGGCCCAAAAATATCCGTTTTTGCTTTTTCCTATGTAGCTAATAAAAGACAACGGGCAACTCTGTTGAATATGTCACTTTTAAGTCGAACACAAATTTGACATTGCATAACACTGTTGCCAAGAATAGTTATTTGGCGTTGAAGGAAAAGGAAAGAACAAATCAAAATAAAAATGGAAATAGCAAATATAGATAATGTTTACGCACTTACAAGCAAGTATGATGTGGATTTTACAAAATATTTACAATACATAGGATTGATTAGAGATAATTTCAGATGCCAAACCAGAAATTGTCGTCTCGTATGCACTATTAGGCAGAAAGTGAATGCAAATGCCTTGAATTCCTGCTTTTATTGTTGCAAATGCCGGAAACATTATCCTTTGTTTTCTGGATCTTTTTTTCAAAATATGAATATTCCTGTTAGGCAGATATTTAAATTACACCGGTGGAGACCACAAAGTGGCCGCCGGTGGCCGCTACACGCTGCGGGCACTGTGTTGTACACAGTTCTTATGGGCCGAGGGATGGCGTTTTCAGTGGCTCGGTTGAGCTGCACTGAGCCCATAAAAGGCGCGTGGCTGAATGGGGTTTGTTCGGGTTTGTTCGCGCTGCTGTAGCGGGGCGGATTTTCACTTGTTTTCCCAGGGCACTGTCAATTTATGTAACTTTCTTATGTTTCCTGTTTCCGAATAGGAAATCGGCTACAAAGGGTGTAGGGTGGGCGGGTTCTTACTTGTTTTCCCAGGGCACTGTCAATTTATGTAACTTTCTTATGTTTCCTGTTTCCGAATAGGAAATCGGCAACAAAAGGTGTAGCGTGGGCGGGTTCTCACTTGTTTTCAAAAGGCACTGTCAATTTATGTAACTTTCTTATGTTTCCTGTTTCCGAATAGGAAATCGGCTACAAAAGGTGTAGCGTGGGCGGGTTCTCACTTGTTTTCCCAGGGCACTGTCAATTTATGTAACTTTCTTATGTTTTCTTTTTCCGAATACAGAAGGAAATCGGCTACAAACGGTGTAGCGGAGGCGGGTTCTCACTTGTTTTCCCAATTCAATTCAATTTATGTAACTTTCTTATGTTCTCTTTTTCCGAATCCAGAAGGAAATCGGGTACAAAAGGTGTAGCGGGGGCGGGTTTTCACTTGTTTTCCCAGGATACTGTCAATTTATGTAACTTATATGTAACCATATTTTTCCATTACATTTTCAGAAATTGTTAAATTCCGTGGGTGCTCAAGTGTTCATTGGTCATTACACAAAACCTTTACCTTTTATTTTTGTTATAAAATTATAAATCCGGCAACATCGCTAAAATTGTTGTGGTCAGAAACTTGTCAAAACACTCAAAAACCATAAAATCGGAATTTTTATTAACTAATTTCTTAAAAATTACTGCGTATTCCCCAAATTTTTTTATTGAACATTACTACTAAAAATGTATACTTTTAGAAAAAACGGAACCCCAATATAGTCTCTGTCGTAAGCTGGATAAAAATATAGACTTTTGAGTCACGTCCGTCGATTGTTTGTTTGTTCTTACAAAGACATATCAAATCGGTTACATGTTAGAATGAAAACAGAAGCAGGCAGAAGATAAAAATAGATGGGTTTTCTGCAGATAGAATCCACAGAATACCACAAAACGAAACGAACAAACCCGCCCAATTGTACTGGGTACCGATCCTTAATTAGAAAGATTTCTGGTAAAGACCACACAAAAGACATTAACAAACCTGAGGTCTGTTAAAGAAAAATTTCAGATAAACTTGGTTTTATAAATTGTTTTTAGTGCACAGCTTGACAACGTCGAACTTTGTGGTAAAACAAAGCCATAATAGGTCGACGCTGTGGCTGGATGTGATAATAAAACGGTCATTGCATAAGCCACAAACAAAAAGATATTTTATGGTTGCTGGCTGTTCTGTGAACTTAATCTATGTTTGTGTTTAAATTTAATAAGATAAAAACATGGAGTCTGACAGTTCACAAACGGCTATGAATTTAATTTAAACATTTAGAACGAGTAATGTCGAGCGACAACCCCCCCAAGTTGTGATATGCCATTCGCATCACACGCCACTCAGAACAATAGATTCAGAGCAGTCAGAAATCGATACAAATTGCCCGAGCCATGAGCTGTTGGTCCGCTGACCAAAAATTCGGTGTTCGTACAACAAAGTATATCGATTTCCAGCTGATTTGCAACTGTCGTTTGCCGAGTCGTTTTGTTTTGTTTAGGTTCTGGCATGTTTTAGCTTAAACTACTTTTTATTATTCTTTAAATATCCATTCCTGAACCAAGCAGAAATGAGCAAGAATATTTGTAGGTTAAGTTAAGACGTCAATTCTTAGATTTGGCAGTTGAAGGTTTGGCATCTGTACCCGTTCACAGAGACAAAAAGCAGCGAGCAGTCAGAAACTCGTCTACCGGTCCCCACCCAAGTACTAACCGTGTCCAAGGCCGCTTGACTTCATCGACCGATGGTATATTTCCTGTTAAGTTCTCCGCCTATTTTTTGTTACGAAAAAACGAAATCCCAAGAATCCGTTGCATCTCTTTATTCGTGTAAAAATATATTTACAACACTTCATTTAAACCTGGTTATTTTTACGATAACAAACACTTAAATAATAGCCAGTGAAATACATTTTAAAATACAGTGAAACTTCCCTTAGGCGGACACCTACGGGACCGTCTTAATGTGTCCGCCCATGGGAAATTTGTTATTAGGTAATAGGTAAATGTAAAATTATTACAAAAATGTACAAATAAACATAACATAACAAAAATACACTAGTTTTAGTTAGGATGTTGTACTAAAAAAATCTAATAACGTAGTTTGACGTGTTTGCGTTTTATACTTGCAATCTAGAAAATGTAATTCCAAGTCTGATAACAATTCCATTGCTGTAGAGTCACCGCTATTCTTTGCATACTCTTGTGATTCCTTTACCATACTAATGGCTTGTCGATAATTGGTGACATTTGTTTGATTACTGCATTCAACTTCTTCATCAGAGTCGTCAGATAGTGATGTGGTTTCAGTTTGGGCTACATCATCGGTAGGAATGGGGTCACTATCGTCTTCTAATAACACATTGCTATCAATGTTAATGAACTCGGCCAAATCATTGTTATCAAATTATAAACTTCCACAACATCAATATTCGCTTTCAGACTCAAAACGCGACATTTTTGTGCCATTGTTTACGATTTTAACCTTACAACTCACAAATAAACGGCTGACTGCTGTCGGGGAATCACACATACTTTCATTCGGCGAAGTCCTTTCGCGCTGCCACGCATACGCGATTGGTTGCCGGTCTGTCTTCAGAGAGTTTTTGCACCGTACTTATTCGTCTCCCAAATACTTTAAAAAAATGTTTGTCCGTTTAAAGGAGGGTTTTCGCACTCTTTGTATGAAAACGGCCTGTCCGCGTCCGCCCAAAGGAGAGTCCGCCCAAGAGAGGTTGATTTTCATGGAATTTCATATACCTAGTTCTGGACTATGAAAAAATGTCCGCTGAATGGAGATGTCTGCTTATTAGAGGTGTCCGTTATGAGAGGTTGCACTGTATTTAACTACTTAACTAAACTATTAAACTTACTGAGCTGCTTAATTTTACTAAATTTATTGGAAATTCTAACTTATACTTTTTTAGAAATTATGTGAAATATCTACAATATTATTTTGGTAGGGATTAATAATGATTGTTGTAATTAATACAATATTTTATAGGAAATCGTACAGTAAAGTGTTTAGTATAATGATATTACTATACAGTACACCATCGCTATCACACGGCGCGATGCCACACGTGTTTTAACGAATAAATTCTATCGTTCTCAGAGAATCGCCCTAATAATTTTACCGAGTACGCCATTATCGCGATTGCAAAATATTTACATTAAATTTTTTACAATGACAGTGTTACCAAATTAAACACCTTTCCTTTGTTCAACTTTCTACCGCGGCACTCTTCCTTTCCTTTGTCTTCTACTGTGCACACATGGCTGGCTTGATTTAAAATAATAGGTCCGTCATATTGTAAAATATCCGTTTTCTTAATTGGCCATTTTGTAAATAATGGAAGTCATATAACTGTATAATTTCATTATTTTAATCAAAAATAGATTTGTCTCATTTTCTTCTTGGACAAAGTTTACGCAATTAATAGTTTCATTAGAAATAAAACTGAAAATAGTATACTTGAAGCCAATGAAAGGAAAAAGTTATTGGTACCCTCAAACAATACACTCAGTGGCGGGTTTTCCACAGGAGCACATGCGCACGTGCACCCCCAAAACGAATTAAAAATATTCATTTAAATTCATTGAATATTATTTATCGTATAAAGTCCGACCCTTTATCGTACCGTCAATTATCGTATAAAGTCCCTCCCTAATATTTTATCGTACCGTCAACCAAACTGTATATTATAGGCTCTCGATCCGACAACCGTGCCTCGGTCGAGGTTAATGACGATTATGATGAGACTTGCTCGCATGTGCGATTAAGTATCCGGGGCATATTTAAGTTTCTTTGTAGTAACAGGTGGCGGGAGACAGCGGGGCTATGGCGATTTAACATGGGAAAGGCGCACAATTTTAGTGTGCGCCGCGCCGTTGTCTGTTCGTGCATCTAGTTAGAAATTCGAGCGTGTTTGTTTTAATATTTTAACATTATATATTTATTAAGTTAAAATGAATAGTTTGACGGTGGACTATTTAAAAAATAACTTTAGCTCTTTGAGTTTGTAGCAAAAAAATGAAGTGAAGAATGCGGGAAGACCTAAACCCGAAATTAATTTAACGCAGACCACAAAGGGTAAATCTAGGGACTTTATTAGAAAGTTAAAAAATTAAATATATGAAAAAAAATGTATAGAGGGTATTGGTAAACTTTAATGAGGCTGTTATTGATCAATTTTCTACAATTAAGAACCGAAGAACGGACTTTACGTTTAAGCACTATACACACTAAGAAAACCTTTCTTATTTTCCAAAAGTTGTATTTCCTTGGGTAAAATTAAAAAAATAAATAAAAATATGTTTTACCTAACGCATTTTCTTATTACTTCTTTTCTTTCCACATTTAAATCGCCTAGAAAGTAGTTGTTTAGTCGTTACACAAAAATAAAATTTTAAAAATAATTTCACCATACTTGTGAACCCCCTCTATCATAGGTCACGAGCCGCCACTGAATACACTCTAAATAAATTTAATTCATTTCACGAAAAATTAAAATTCACAGATGAAAATGCAAACAATAAATCAATAAATTTCTTAGATATAAACATTAACTAACTGGTATACAAAACCCATATGGTCTGGCAGATATCTAAATTTTGAATCTCATACTCCAAATAAATACAAAAATAGTGTTGTTCATTCGCTAGTTGATCGAGCAGTCTTATTATCACAACACACTGAAAATAGACCACAAAACCTTAGTAAAATTAGAGAGATTCTAAAAATAAATAATTATCCCAAAAAATTCACTGAACCACTGATTAAAAATAGAATAAATAAAAATTACAACAATACAACCCATAAACCAAATAATGTTAAAGAACGAAAATATATCTCTCTTCCGCATATTCCTGAAATAAATAATAAAATCAAAAAGGTACTAAAACCACATAACATAACCATAGCAGAAAACCCGTATAATCAAACAAAAAAACTTGTCAATAAATTAAAACCCATAGAACCAAAATTAAATCAAACAAATCTGATATATAAAATAGATTGTTCCGACTGCCCTAAAACTTACATTGGCCAAACAAAACAATATCTAAAAAATAGAATAAAAGAACATAAAACCAGTCTACGCCATATGAATCAATCCCAAACTGCCCTATCGGAACACTCATTAGATTACCTTCACAACTTTAATTTTGACGAAGTTCAAGTCTTAGATTACGAAACAAATTACAAAATCGCAACATTAAAGAAATGATTCATATAAAAAAAACAATAAATAATACGATTAATTTTAGAACTGATACAGATAACCTTAGTAACATTTACAATAATATAATTACATCAAACTAAATGCAAATCTTTATCATCATAAAAATAAATAATAGTTTAAATATAGGATTTCCCAAAGCCTTTCTATAACCAGCATTGTAAAATTGTAAACAAACCAAATACCAAAAATATAAATACTGTTAAATATGCATACCTTTTATTTTATGGTATTTGAATAATAACCTACCTTACTACTAAATTTGTATAACTGAGTTAGTTCATGTCCACTCAACAACAAGACAAAATGTTACCAAATTTAGTGTAAGTCAGTGAGAATTGTACAAGGTATGTTCATTTATATATTTTTTTATTTCATTCTATACAAACTAATATTAACATAAAATAAGAATCTTTTCACTAACACCGTCAAAAAGATTGCTTCTTTCTATTTTATTTATACGCCTTTTTCTTTATTACAAATAGTTCTGACGATGGTTTAGTATAATATACCGAAACGTTAACCAAACACTGGAATTTAATTTGAAAGTGACCGAAACCCAAAAACAAACTTGTTTGTACGGTGCATGAAGTCCGCTAAGCAATAAAACCTCTCGACCCTAGGCAAAGAAAAATAATTATTTTTTAGCTTTTATAGTATTTAGGCAAATTCTTTTTTATAAAGTTTGGTTCTAAAAAGAAGCGATGTCGCCCTCTTTTTGAAACATTATTAGCCCGCAAAGCACTTTTCTGTTGTTCGTTTTTTTTTATTTGAAGCCCAGCTCTGTTAAAATGATGGACAAACTGGTAGTTTCAATATCGCAAAGTTCTTTCTTCTTTAAGGGTAACATATTCCTTGGCTTTATACATATCATAAACAATATTCCTAATCGATAGTTTTATCACATGGGATAAATCAAAGGTTTTAGAATGGAGTCAAACCCCATTTATATGGTCTGTTCAATTCCTCTTCACTCTTTTTTCGAAGTCTTCTTAAGGTCTTATCTGAAATGCCGCAAGCATCAGACATTCGTTTTTGCACTGACAAAACAGACACTAACGGGCCCGAGTTATCTATTTCTAAGTAAAGTAACGTTCCACTTGTAATACCAAACGGCGTTCACCTGAAGATAAACACCTTCTAGGCGTTGTGAAAAATGTGATTGGCAACGTTGTAAAAAGATGGTGGCGAATAAATTGTCTTGTGGAAAATGTAATAAAGTCATAACTAAAAGTAAACTAAAAATCGGTTGTCGTGGTCCATGTGAAAGGTGGTTCCATGATGAGTGTACAGAACTTGAAGAACAAGCCCTAGTGAGAATCATAAACAAGGAATCTCCATGGACTTGCAAGTCATGCAAGCATGTGGATGAATCGGAACAAGGAAAAACGAATTCGGATAAAATTGAATTTCCTACAGACATACTAGGAGAAGAAGATTTAAACTTATCGTTTTATGATGCAACGGACGAAAAGGTGGAAAATGAAGCATCTGTAGATAAGTTAAGGTTAGAAAACAAATACCTTAGGTTAATTCTGAAACACAAGAATTACATTATAAGACAAATGGAAGACTTTTTAAAAGCTCCGAATGGAGCCAAGAAGTTTCATATGGCAAATAGGGGTGCAGAAGTCTCCGAGAACCCCAACGTAACCGGAAAATCACCGGCAGGAAATCCAGAGAAAGTGGCAACACCGCCAATAGTTTCTGTCGGTAAAACTGATAACTTCTCGAGGCCAGGGTCATCCAAACTACAAAATAGTTCAAATGTACAAGATAGGGTAGGCAACCAGCAATACAAGACCCAACGCTGGACTGCAGGCAACCAGCAAAATCAGAACCGTCAAAACAACAAATTATCATATAACCAAACAAATGAAAAAAGTCGACAATTTGCTGATATCAAGCAAGTAAATTCGGCAGTCATGCAGGCACAGAGTCTCACCAAATTTAAGGAAATTCAGCAGTTATCCGATGAATCGGATGGTTGGCAGGAGGTCCGGAGAAGGCCTCGCAGAAAATTCGTCATCGGAGGAAGTACCGAATGCAGCGATATAAGCACAGTCCCCAGAACAGTATCGTTACATGTCACCAGGCTCTCTCCAACTACAAAACCGGAAGATCTAAAAGCATTACTGGTAAAGCTTTTCCCGGAGGTTGTCTGTGAGGAGCATACGTCACGGCATCCAGAGATCTATAAATCACTAAAAATTACCATCAATCAAGAAAACGTTAGACATGCCTGGAAAGGGGAAATATGGCCAAAGGGGGCTATGGTTACTCGTTTTTTAGCCAGAACATCCCGAACCCCCCCAGTGAAATAATCCATAGTAGTTCCAGCCGCAACACTGGAAACTCATTTGACCTGATGTTACTTAACATTAGAAGTTTAAATATGGACAAAGCAAATCAGCTGCAAGTGGACCTAAGGGAATACAGCATCAAAATTTTATGCCTTACCGAGGTATGGGCAGATATAGACATTCTACCACAGATTCAAGACTACCAACTGGTGAGCCACTTCTCTAGACAGGAATCTAGAGGGGGTGGAGTTGGCATATGGCTGAAGAACCAAATGAAATATGATACTATAGAATTGAGCCAGTACTGCAAGGAGAAAGAATTTGAGATATGTGGTATCATTTTAAACTGTGATAACGGAAAATTGTATGTACTGAATGTATATAGACCGCCAAATGGCAATTTTAATATGTTTTGTGATAGTTTAAATGTAATTTTAGATAGAATCTATAAGCCAAATAGGAAAATCTTATTATGTGGTGACATAAACATAGATCCAGATAGGGACTTCAATCTAAATTGTTCGCTTTCTGATATGTTGGTGGCATATGGTTTTTCTCCTAGGGTCGAAAGCCCTACAAGGGTGGGTCCCTCGTCAGCTTATATCATAGATCAAATATATACAAATTTTTCTTGTAATGGGGCAGTCGTTAAATCTAACACTATGTCCGATCATGAAACAGTACTTATTGATGTGAAAATTGCTACACCTTCACAATTTATGAATAATGTAAAGCGTATCTATGACCATAACAGTACTGAAAATTTTTTCAGAGACTTATCACAGGAAAACTGGGAGGGGGTATACCAGAATCGTGGCTTTCAGGGACAATTCGACTATTTCTACAAAGCATTTCTGGGGTATTTTGAAAAAAATTTTCCTAGGACAACAGCTAGTGTTAACATGTCCGGTAAATCCTGGGTAACACAAGAAGTAAGGCTGTCAAGTAGAAATTTGAAGGATTTATTCTCTATGAAGAGAAACAATCCTGGATTAGAAAAAATATATAAGACAAAAAAACAAGAGCACAATAAGCTAGTTAAGCTAACAAAAAAAACTTTCTATCAAAACAAAATAAAGTATTCAGACAACAAGGGCAGGATGGCTTGGTCTGTAGTCAAAGAAATCACAGGGCAAGAGAAACCAGAATGTGGTATTGAAATTGTGGATAACAACATTCTATATACTGAACCTGAAAAAATCTCAAATCTTTTTAACAAATTCTTTATAGAAGCACCTATTAATATTTTAAACAAAATTGAAACAGATCAGGTAACCGATAATGACATTGAACATGCAAATCCAAATATAATTTTTATTTCTAGTATGGCATTAATTCCTTTTACTGAACATGAAGTTATGAATATTGTAAAAACAAAAATTAAGAATAAAAGGTCTTCTGGACCAGACGACATCCCAGCAAATTTCTTAAAGGATAGTATGCATAATATTATAACCCCCTTAACATACTTGATAAACAAGTCCTTTGAGTTTGGCGAATTCCCAAACCACTTAAAAACGAGCAAAGTGATTCCCATACATAAAAAAAATAATAAAACTGATCTGGAAAACTATAGACCTGTGTCATTAAATTCTTGTTTTTCCAAAGTTTTTGAGTATTGTATGCTGGACAGACTTCTTAAATATGTAAAAAAAAATAATATTTTATGCAAAGAGCAACACGGTTTTCTTTTGGGTAGATCTACAACCACAGCTATCCATGATTTTCTCACTGGGATGGTTGATTCTCTGGAGGCGGGTGAATGCCCTGCTGGGATCTTTTGTGACCTCAGCAGGGCGTTTGACTGTGTCCAGCATGATATTCTTCTGGAGAGGATGTCTGGATATGGTATTAGGGGGGTCGCACTTGCGTGGTTTGATTCGTTTCTAAAGAATAGACAACAATTTGTACAAATGAATTACAAAAGTAAAAATAAAATACTGCAGGCAAAATCTGAGATATGTGAAGTATGTGTTGGAGTACCGCAGGGCTCAATATTGGGCCCCGTCTTATTCCTGCTATTTGTAAACCCCTTGCCCCAAAGTTTAGCAGATTATAAATTTACAATGTATGCGGATGACACATCTGCCTCTGTGTCAGGCACAACCAACATGATGGTTGAGGAAAGGGCAAACAGTGCTATTGCTAAGCTTGATCTATGGTTTAAGAATAATAAGTTGTTTTTAAATGCACAAAAGACTCATTATATGCGCTTTCGTACCCATCAAAATCATAACAATTTGGACATTGATGTAATATGTAATGATGCAGCTTTGACAGAGAAACAATCAATCAAGTTTCTTGGCTTGGTAATTGATAGGAACTTGAGTTGGAACAGCCATTGTGGTCAGTTAACAACTCAACTCAGTAAATACTGCTTTCTAATGAGAAGCTTGAAGACGGTTCTGAACGAGTCCCAGCTACTGTCATTTTATTATGCACAGGTTTACTCGCGACTCATGTATGGCATACGGTTTTGGGGTCTAGCTCCTCATGCACGTGAAGTCTTTTTATGCCAGAAGAGGGTGATTCGTTGCATGGTTGGTGCTGGAAGACAGGATTCCTGTAGACAGTGGTTCAAAAAACTTAAGGTTTTGACACTTATATGTATTTTTATATTGGAAATAAGTGTATTTATGTATGAAGGTCAAAATGTGAATCTTAAACATAGCGACATCCATGGTTATAACACCAGGAACAGAAATCAACTGCATCCAAACTTATGCAGGCTAAATATTACAAAGACTTTGCCAAAAAATATTGGAATAAAATTTTTTAACCATCTGCCACCTATCATTAGAGATTGTGAATCTTTGATATGTTTTAAAAGGAAGTTGAAATGCTTTTTATCAGAACAATGTTTTTATACTCTGGATGAGTTTCTCCATTTTTGAAAGTGATTTATGTCGCCTCTTTTTAGCATGTAAATAAAATATGTTATAATGTCTTTTTAAGATTTTAATCTTATATTGAGTAAACCTTTTGACGAGTTCAATATCTTGACTGTATGAGATCAGTGAACAATAAATGATTTGATTTTGATTTGATTTGATTTGAACATTTTCCATAACTTTGCTTTATAACTGCTTTTAATTCACACACAATGAGAAACAAACTAAAAGCAAAAAGCATAACTGCTTATTTAAAATAGAACGTACCATCCTGCACTTGAGCAACTTTTAATTATTTCTTGGAAAATAGTGATTATTATATAGATTTAACTATAATGATTCCAAAATAACTAAATTCTAGGAAAAAGTACCTGAGAACATCTCTAAGTTATTGACGCAAAATGTTTTTAATTTGATAAATAAAAAAACTGTGAGTGAAAAATAAACAAGATAAAAATATTTATCGCGGTACATAAATCTAAGATAATGTGGTTTTGGAACCGCTGATTTTGCACGGCCGACTACAGTGAACCAGTGGAATGTTCGGTACGATCAAGTATAGCGAAGGTATTATTAACTTAACCGCCTTACTGTTTAACAACCTTTAATGATTTAATCCGATATCGGACTTCATAAACGAACCGCCTTTACCTATTAATTTATACTTTTCATAGTCCTTTCGTGTGAGCAACGTGGGTTGCCTGCCAATCAACAACGAAAGGATTATTCCCAAACGTGCGCGAATGTTTACTGAGCTTTGATTGGCAGATTGATCAAATTTAAATTTTGTTAAAAAAATACGAATAATAGTTTTAAATCTCTTTTCAAATGGTTTAAGAGGAAAATAGCGTTAATTTTTTTTTAATTATCAATATCGAGTTGCAAACAATAAATCTGTATCCTGTCGTAAATAAGTGAACCGCAAGTTGCGGTTCCGGGAGTGTTTTTTTTTAATAATCTACAGTTCCATCAATCACATTCTAACTTAAACGGTCAATATCCTGTTAAAAATAACCACGATCGTTCGTTAAAGGATTCCGTATTATATTATCTTAATGTTTGTGAATGTACCCGTTCTTCTCTTGACAAATCCAATATTAATTTTAATCGGAGCGATTCCTCATTGGCGTCAGACGGATTTTATGTCGCTGTCATAGGCGCCCGATAGGCGATTTTATGAAATTTTGAAAGTATAGTTGTTGCAAAATTATACCGTTGATTCTTACTGCCATAAATAAACTACCTGATTAACCCTATTGTATACGCCTTAACCTCTTCAAAGCTCAATAAATGGGGTCAGGGCCGGCTTGAAAATGCATACCACACCACATGATTTATTTTTATAATTTAAAATAAATAGGTATTTTTAGTTTTAGGTACCTACAGGGTGTTATGGAAATGACGTATTATATTTAAATGGGTGACTCCTGGGGTGTCCTAGAGAAGCGCTACATATTTTATTTTTTTTAAATCGAACGTTTAAAAAGTGGGGTAATTCACCCCTAATCCCACACACAACTCCTCGGCACATTCATATATGAAGATATTACATTGCCCAGCTGATTAATCTACAGATGTTCAAGCAGAATGTTGCCAAAATGTTTAAAAGTGTAAAACTTTAGTTTAGTATAAAAATAATATTTAGCTTACTTAGAAAGTAAATCCAGGACGCGATTAAGGAATCCAGGACACAGACACTTTCAGTTCTTTTTTCTATAGGAAACATGCTCATCACGTGTCCTGATGATAGTGTGGGAGTGCATAATAACCTTATCACTAAACCCCAACACTAACGCATAATTACACTTTACAATAACACACATAGAACAAGAGCACTTAATCATTTCGCAATAGAAATAATAAAAACGCTAATTTCTATGGGCCATTAACCCCTTACTAAAGATAAAATGAAGCAATTATGTTAACAATTGACAGGAACTACCCTCTGAAATAATGGGCTGGTCTGACTTCGGACATCAAACCGTTTCGAGAAATCTCGGCTGTCTAGAGCGCGGTTGCCATTTCCGAGACTATAATTATACAGGAATGTAATATAATAAGGAAATTCGGCAATTTATGATAGTTGCATATAACACATCGAAAGTGACAACGCTGTATTTTTAAATATTACCCGATGTCCACAATCAGCTGATTAAAGGAAAGAGAAACGTGTTATTTATTTTTAAAATTTTTAGATGTTAAATACATTATTTCCCAGACCGCTCAGACAATAAGGGGTATTTTGGTCTACATAGTAGCACTTTAAAATACTAATTCAGATTGAATGGTACTTAGATGTGTTATGTGATTTTATTGTGCCGGTTTGTTTTTGTTCAAGTTACCTAGGTACTTGGTGTTTTTTATAAATTCAGTTGGTGTTTTTTATAAATTCAGTTGGTGTTGTTCGAAAAGCTAAATAAAATTGCATTTTTTTTTCTAAAGGGTAAGTGGCATTTATAAACTTTTACGTTGTCCAGATCTGACGGGTGTCGTTCGAATTGAACAAATGAGAACATACCTGACCATTTAAAAACTCCGCGGCGGTTCGTTCGAGTCAGTTCAAGTTTATAAATCAGAGATTGTTTCCTAGCGAACTGAACTGAACGTAAAAGTTTATAATAATGTACCCTGAAAATTAAACAACTTGCAAGCTGTCAAACGGTTATTGACTTTGTAAAGAGTGTTTACCCTAAAGATATGACAACACTGTTGACATATGTTGCTTTGTTTACCTTCCTGACAGGGGCAGCACGTGGTCATTTTTGGTTTGACATAAGGTCATGTACAGGGCATATTAAATTAGAGCGCCATTTTTGGATATTTTTCTTCAATTTGTTTTCATCTCAGGAATTGCCGATTTAAATATAATACGTCATTTCCATAACACCCTGTATAATAAATGTAAAATAATGATAACAATTAATGATAATTGAAAATAATATAATTTAAAAGTATTAGGATTACAAGTACAATAAAAATTAATTAAATTCTAAGAAACTATTGATAATTTATTCAAAATTTAACTCTGTATCACTATCACTATCTTCATCTAAGCCTAGACTTATAATTAAGGGTTGAACATTTGTAATCATACAATTGTAATAATTTTCCACCTTAAGTACATGCTGTACACAGTTTTTCCAGCTGTCTGCAGAAATTTTTCTACTTCGTTTTTAATTAATTCTACTACAGATGCATTTAATGTAGGAGAAATATTATTTCTTCTAATATTGGGTTTTAATTGGTGCCATATTAGCTCAATAGGATTGAATATACAATAGTACGGAGGAAGACGCAACACTGTAAGTCCATTTTCTGCTGCAAGTTTGTCACACTCGTATTCCTTATTTATTTTAAAAGCTTTTAATACTTCTAGCAGTTCTCGCATTTTGTAAGTTTCTTCAAAATATAAATCATTTTCAATCATAAAATTTTGAATTTCCGCTTTTGTATTATTAGAATTGGGAATGATTTTTGCTTGCCGACTATGATAACTAGCATTGTCCATTGTAATCCGCTATTTTCAGGTATATTTTTAAGGAGTTTATGTTTAAACCAATCTTCAAAAAGTTGTGCGTCGGTATCTTGATGGTAATCTAAAGAAGAATCTGCTATGTTTTTAGCTGAAAGCAACAGACAATTTGGAACAAACCCATATACCAGCATGTAATATTGTGATTCTTTTGCCTTTATTTGATGGTGCCTTGGTTTGACATTTTTTGGAAGAATCATCCCAACCTTTTCTTGAAGTGTCATGGGTATCGAACCATGTTTCGTTAAGGTAAATAATTGGACGATTTTCTTCTCTAAATTGTTTAACAGCTGTTAAATATTTAAGTCTCTATTCCCGACACTTGAAGATGCCCCCCTATCAGCACAATTCCAAGGACGCCACATTCTACCACTAATAAGCCTAACTAAAAATTACTCGCCGGAAAACCACTAAAGATTAAAATTATTAAAAATCACTTTGTATTTATATATGCATCAGGCATAGGTATAAATTGAATTTGTATACCTGGTCCGGCTCAGCTCGAAAAGGTTTTAAAATTTGGGATTTCCTTATTTATTTTATGGTCGAAGGGATAATGAAATTTTATTGCATTCAATAGATCAACGGTATAATTCTGCAAATACTATACCTACATACGAAATACATTTGATCCGATTGCATCCGATCCTAACACAATTTTCGGATTTGTTTTTCTCTTTTAAAGGTCGCTTCTACAGCCTGCATTACAAAAAATATTTAATTAATAAATAGACAGAATTAATTGTTTTTATGCTGTCAGAATCATACAAAGTTTTAAACAGTAATCAATGACGCCAAGTCTGTACCGTCCTAAATCTGCCGCCTGTGTTTGAAAGTGAAAAGTATATTAATTATATTGAATACATTTGTCATATGTACCTATTAAGTAAAAATATTGTATTAAACATGTGTGCATTTTCAAATTTTTTTTACAGTGAAACCTCTCTTAGGCGGACACCTACGGGACCGTCTAAATGTGTCCCCCTAATAGAGGCGTCCGCCCATGGGAAATTTGTTATTAGGTAATATGTAAATGCAAAATTATTACTATGTATATGTATGTACAAATAAACATAACATAACAAAAATACACTAGTTTTAGTTAGGATATAGTACTAAAAAAACCCAATAAAGTAGTTTGACGTGTTTGCTTTTTATACTTGCAATCTAGAAAATGTAATTCCAAGTCTGATAACAATTCCATTGCTGTAGAGTCACCTCTATTCTTTGCATACTCTTATAATTCCTTTACCATACTAATGGCTTGTTGATAATTGGTGACATTGTTTGATTACTGCATTCAACTTCTTCATCAGAGTCGTCAGATAGCGATGTGGTCTCAGTTTGGACTACATAATAGGTAGGAATGAGGTTCACTATCATCTGCTAATTGCAACTGCACTTTGCTATCAATGTTAATGAACTCGCCCAAATCATTGTTTTCAAATTACAAACTTCCACAACATCAATATTCTCTTTCAGACTCAAAACGCGTGCCATTGTTTACGATTTTAATCTTACATCTCGCAAATAAACGGCGGACTGCTGTCGGGGAATCACACATACTTTCATTCGGCGAAGTCCTTTCGCTCTGCCACGCATACGCGATTGGTTGTCGGTGTGCCTTCAGAGAGTTTTGTCTTTTTAAAGGAGGGTTTTCGCAGTGTTTGTATGAAAACAGCCTATCCGCGTCCGCTTATTAGAGGTGTCCGTTATGAGAGGTTTCCTGGACATATATATCCCAAGAACATCAAATTGCAATGTTTTAAGGAAATCACAGTGTGAGTACTTTACACCTCGAGCTGTTTGTGACTATTTCAGCTGCTGCTCTGCATTCTCCTCTTTAAAGGAAAATCGATATCTTTTTTTTCTGCTACTCACTCCTTAATACCGTTGTATTATTGAATCATGGTCTTGTTTTCTCAGAGACAGATTTTCTAAATCCTTCACTGCCTCAATCAACTGTTTTTAAAGCTAACCAAGACGGACTTTGATAAACGACATGTCTTAGAGACGGCGGATCCTTTTAAGGAAGGGTTGCCTTGAATAAGTTGGATGTATTTAGATGACCCAAAAAACTATTGTTTGCTGCATGGACGTGGCAATAATAGAAGGTATTTTTTAGTGATCGGTCGATACCAATATAAATATCGGTGCATCGTAGGTATCGTATCGCCAGATTTTGAAAATTCATTTATAAAAATCTCCATACAGATATATTTTTTTTTACTATTATCGCTATTTTCTTCCATCGTTATTTTATTTGTATTACACAAAAATAAATTTGCACGACACGATTTTTTTTTTAATTTTTTTTTGGACAGCCGATGGGAATCTGCACACAGACACGATGCACCCGGAGTTAGTGTCGGGATTAGCAACTTGTGGGGATTATACCACCATCAATATCATCTTTTCTGAGGGAAAAGATCCGCCTCTGAAGGAGGACGGGCCGACCCACTAAACTCATCGCGTGAGTCAGGTTAAAACCTTTAACTCCTTTTCACTCGACGTGTTATTTTTGGGTTAAGCCTTTAGGCGTTGTCGGTGATTGTTTGGTGTCAGCTCTAGTATCTTTCTCATTTGAATTTAATCAAATGAGCAAGATATAAGGGCTCCTAACATGTTGGCGGTAGGTGTGTGGTAGGCGGTGTATTTTTACAATAGTGTTTTGTGTATCGTTTGGTTGTATGCAGAACAAGTTTTTAAATAATTTTGAGTTTGGATTTTAGTGAGTGATCCAGTCTTTAGGCATTTTGTGTTTGTGGTGTGGTAGTTTAGGAATGTGCGATGCGGCTATCTTCTCGTTATTGGTCAGATTCGCCTTAGTATGGTATTTTGTGATTAATTTGTCGAGAAACTCCGAAATTGTATCAATTTGAAGATCTCGGTGTATAATGTCATTTCTAGTGTATCTAGGTGTATTCAGTATTATTTTAAGTACCTTGTTCTGCATTATTTATATCTTCTTTAAGTCAGGTCTACTCAGTGTGCACCATGACGCTGCCCCGTATGATAGCAGCGGCCTGATGAACACCTTGTACATCGTGACTTTCGTCCTTGTGCTTAACTTGCTTCTTTTGTTAAGCATCGGGTATATAGCAGTTGTGCATTGGCTTCCTCCAGTATTTTGGCTGTATTTACTTTCCAATTGAGGCTTTTGTTGAAATGAAGTCCCCAAGTATTTTACGCTCGTGCTCCAGTCGATCAGTTTGTTTCCAACAGTGGCTCTGTCTTCCGGTCTTCTGAACCTTGAACAGTTCTTGATAAAGTAAATTGCCTGGGGTCTTGTCTGGATTGATTTTTATTTTCCATTTGCTGAGCCATTTTTCCAGGTTTTGTTTTAGCTTCAGCATTATTTCTTTCGGGTCTCTTGTCGTTGTTGCTATCGCTGTATCGTCTGCGTATATGTATTTTTCACTGGACGGATGCATTGGGATATCTGAAGTAAAGATATTGAAAAGTAGGGGTGCTATTGCCGAACCTTGTGGGACTCCGGACCTGATTATTTTAGATGTTGAATAATGTTCTTCGACATAATATGTTTTAAAAGATCGGTTTTCAAGATAGGAGGCTATAAGTTTTCGATTTAGAATTAAAAATAAGGGTGAGTTTGTATAAGGTTGTCTATTCCGAAAATTTGTATTTTTCCTCCTAGTTAGCTGCGACGGCGTTAAAAAACAGTCGAATACCAAAGAAATTAATTTATCACGTGTTTTTGTCGGCCAATTACTACAAGTATCCCCCTCCCCCCTTATCTACGGCGATAAGTACAATGGGCAATCACCGCTGTTATTTGGATTCGGTCGGGTTATTTTACTTAAATATGCTTTACAACGTTGCCGCTATTAACAATTTTTATTTATATGAACATATATGGAATAGTTACAGATCTTTTACGGGAATGTGATACGGATACCGGTATACGGATATAGGTATCGGCAAAAAAAATCCGTGACGGCCGATCACTAAATCACACTATGAAATATTAGCACGTCATTAAGGAACACCCTGTGCGATTGGCAATGAAATTTAAATTTATTGTGAACAGCGTATTAGATGATTCACGATTTAGATCGTCAAGACTTTATTGAAAAATATATACCTGAACTAACCGAGACCCATATGCATTAAAAAGACTTCCTTTAAACTGACAAAGATAAATTGTACGAGGGTGTCCGCACTGAATGAATAACTCATATCAAGATGGCCTCGTTTTTCTGACCTTAGTGGCCCATTCGAAGAAACCGACCTCAGGCGTACAGTGGTCGTTTGGAAAGTGAGACGTCCGAAACACAAAAATTACATATTGTGTTTTGGGACTAATTCGTTTATAGATTATTTAGGGATGCACCGGTACTGCAAAAAAAATAAAAAATATGTTAAGAATAAAAAATTTAAGGAGACCAGCTTCCAATTCTTTCCAGGGCTGTTAATACTGCTCTGAAACTAACACGGTTGCCGGCTATCTGCTGTTGCTGCTGCTGCTGCGTTGCTCGGAAGTGTATAGTTGTTGCAGAATTATACCGTTGACTCTTACTGCCATAAATAAACTACCTGATTAAACCCTATTGTATACGCCTCAACCGCTTCAAAGCTCAATAAATGGGATCAGTGCCGGCTTGAAAATGCATACCACACCACATGATTTATTTTTATAATTTAAAATAAATAGATAGGTATTTTTAGTTTTAGGTACCTATAATAAATGTAAAATAATGATAACAATTAATGATAATTGAAAACAATATAATTTAAAAGTATAACTATTTGGATAACAAGTACAAAAAAAATTAATTAAACTCTAAGAAACTATTGATAATTTTTATTCAAAATTTAACTCTGTATCACTATCACAATCTTCATCTAAGCCTAAACTTATAATTAAGGGTGGAACATTTGTAATCATACAATTGTAAGAATTTTCCACCTTAAGTACATGCTGTACACAGTTTTTCCAGCTGTCTGCAGAAATTTTTCTTACTTCGTTTTTAATTAATTCTACTACAGATGCATTTAATGTAGGAGAAATATTATTTTTCTTAATATTAGATTCTAATTGGTGCCATATTAGCTCAATAGGAATGAATGTACAATAGTACGGAGGAAGACGCAACACTGTATGTCCATTTTCTGCTGCAAGTTTGTCACACTCGCATTCCTTATTTATTTTAAAAGCTTTTAATACTTCTAGCAGTTCTCGTTTTTTGTAAGTTTCTTCAAAATATAAATCATTTTCAATCATAAAATTTTGAATTTCTGCTTTTGTATTATTAGACTTGGGAATGATTTTTGCTTGCCGACTATGATAACTAGCATTGTCCATTACAATGACGCTGTTTTCAGGTATATTTTTAAGGAGTTTATGTTTAAACCAATCCTCGTCGGTATCTTGATGGTAATCTAAAGAAGAATCTGCTATGTTTTTAGCTGAAAGCAACAGACAATTTTTAACAAACCCGTTCTCTGAACCAGCATGTAATATTGTGATTCTTTTGCCTTTATTTGATGGTGCCTTGGTTTGACATTTTTTGGAAGAATCATCCCAACCTTTTCTTGGAGTGTCATGGGTATCGAACCATGTTTCGTCAAGGTAAATAATTGGACGATTTTCTTCTCTAAATTGTTTAACAGCTGTTAAATATTTAAGTCTCCATTCCCGTAAACGTTGAGATTCCATTAATGTTTGTCTTTTATCAATGCTTCGGTATTTAAAACCCATTTTACGCAAGGCTTGAAAGGCTACAAGATATATTTGATTCGTCTTTAATCAGCCGCTCTTTGAGGTAAATCCAAGTAGGTACAGTTTGTGCCTCATGCATTTGGTAAATCTTTCTTCTTAATAAATCCATGTCATTTTCGTCAATGCTTCTAAATGTGCCAGAATCACTCCGATTTTTTCTAGGATTAACAGGTTTAAGTACTATGTCTCTTACCGAAGATAAAGGAGTTTTTGTCAAAGTAGACGTCTCTGCTAAAGCATCCATCGAATTAAAATTTCTACTCAACAACGATTGATGCACATTTTTAATTATTAGTTTGGCATCGGTAGATAAATGCTTTCTTTTAAAAATTTCACTTGAAGATGCCCCCTATCAGCACAATTCCAAGGATGCCACATTCTACCACTAATAAGCCTAATTAAAAATTACTCGCCGGAAAACCACTAAAGATTAAAATTATTAAAATATACTTTGTATTTATATATGCATCAGGCATAGGTCTAAATTGAAATTGTATACCTGGTCCGGCTCTGCTCGAAAAGGTTTTAAAATTTGGGATTTCCTTATTTATTTTATGGTCGAAGGCAGAATGAGGTTTTATTGCAGTCAAAAGATCAACGGTATAATTCTACAAATACTATACCTGACATGTGGCTACATGTCAGTGATCAAAAGAAATACGAAGAAATTGTTGTCTAGTTGTTAGATTTGACGCTAGAGGGGGTAATACTCGTTTGTCATAAACAAGGATCTTAAAACAAGAAGGATACTGCTTTGGTTCACAGTCTTTGACGAATAAACAATCCAAATTCTTAGGTAGGTTGGAACAATCGGAACAGTTACGGAGGTCGGTGTGTCTGTTGGTCGAAGCCTTTTTTAGCAGAGGCCGTGCGACGAAGAGACATTTTTAAAAATATTTTTAATTTGGAATATTTAAGATTTTGCAATCAAATTTGTTGGTTGATACCACTGTGCAATGACCCAAATGGGCGTTCAACCAAAAATTCGATCGTTCGTCCATCCATCGCCGCGGTTTCATGATTTTATTAGTTAATGGAATGTAAAATAATTGTTATTTATTAGACTATGGAAAACACTTAAATTATTGCGACATTTTTGTGATTTTACGGCCGCACAATAATAATAATCAATTAAGCACGAGTTTATTTTTATTTTAGAGTAGAGATTAAATTTTTGGCACAATATTAAAATATTTCGCCAGGCCCGGCTAGCTCAGTCGGTAGAGCATGAGACTCTTAATCTCAGGGTCGTGGGTTCGAGCCCCACGTTGGGCGGCAATTTTTTTTTTAATTTCAAGATCAGTACAGGGATCTCGGAAACCGTAAGAGATACGAAGTCGGTTAAATGGAGGTAAAGTTGCGCATTTACGTGCCTAATAATATGCCGTTTAGGAAGTTTTAAAATTCCGAGTAGTTCCGGATTTATCCGGAAAAAGCCGAAATTCTGATCGTTTTATTGTTTTCCTGGGTCTTTTTGAGGTCGAATTCTAAAGTAAATTGCACTTTTGCATTGCCACTTTTTCCGCTCTATCTAACAGCGTTAATTGTTTTGTAATCCGACGAGTTGTCTTCGAAGGGCCATTATTAACTTTTTTTTTAAATACGGTCCTGTTTTCCTGATATTGGAATTTGAGAGCTTTTTTCTTCCGAATGCAACGATGTATGACACATTGTGGTTTAATGATGTTTCGAGGTTTTTTGAACAACATCAGGAAATTTTGGGATACGGTCCTGTATTTTTCCTAATTTTATAAATAATATCTAATAAGTAAGCTCTAAATTTTTACTTATGTTGGACTAGTTCAATAAATAACAAATGATTTAATAATAAACCACAAATAAGTGAACAAAAACATACCAAAACAGTAATAAAACGAACAACGAAAAAAGTAAGGAACTACATAATCAGGTTTTCAAAATGATTTCCGTTATTCTTTAAGCACAAATGACATCTTCTAACTGCCACATAAGTTTTTTTTGAGATGAAATAAAACATGCGAGAGAATATCAAACTTTTCAGCATTTGTAAAATTATGTTCCATATTTTCTGGAAAATAGAAAATCTCTTGAAACGCATTCAAACGATCACAATTTGAATATCAAGTGAAACAAATCCCGCGTCACCATCTTAATTTTTTTGTTTCAAACGCCTACTTTTCTTTTAATCCCGAATCAACAGAAGTTTGAAATAATGTTGTTCACTTATTTGTGGTTTATTATTAAAATATTTGTTATTTATTAAACTAGTCCAACATAAGTAAAAATTTATAGCTTACTTATGAGATATTATTTATAAAATTAGGAGAAATACAGGACCGTATCCTAAATTTTCCTGATGTTGTTCAAAAAATCCTCGAAACGTCATTAAACCACAGTGTGTCATACAACGTTGCATTTGGAAGAAAAAAAGCTCTCAAATTCCAATATCAAGAAAACAGGACCGTATTTAAAAAAGAAAGTTGATAATGGCCCTTCGAAGACAACTCGTCGGATTACAAAACAATTAACGCTGTTAGATAGAGCGGAAAAAGTGGCAATGTAAAAGTGCAATTTACTTTAGAATTCGATCTCAAAAAAACCCAGGAAAACAATAAAACGATTTTTCAGAAATATCGGAATTTTAAAACTTTCTAAACGGCATATTATTAGGTTTCCAAGATCCCTGTACTGGCCCTCCTTATCTTGGACACGTTGTATAGATTTCATAAAATATAAAATGTGTTTTATCAAATTTGACATCCTACATTAAAACAAAAACTTAATTACTTTAATTTTATATCTTATGTAGTTCCGCTCTTCGTAGCGCCGTTAAAACGCATTAAAAATTTCTCTGCAGTGGCGTGAAACGTGGGGAGGAAATTTTGTGTTTTTTTGTTATACCGGTGTTGGCGTTTTGCTAATAATATTTTTCTATCAATTACCTGATTGATCAGACAATAATTACAAATAAACATTTGAAAAGCCAGGCAAGGTAAATCGTGGTAAATATTTACAACGTATGTAAAGAAGAGGGGACTAGTAATTAAATGATAATACCAGCCAGACGGATATACCAGGTATTTCAGAAGGCATGCTCACCCTTATAACTTTTTATTGCTTGAATTACAGAAATAAAATTGGGATAATATCACATACAAACCCACCAAATTGTATTTCTGTAATTTAAACAAGAAAAAAGTTATAGTTAATTTTAATTAATACTGTGCAAACAATACAATCAGGTTCCCAGTTAAAAACATCAAATTCTAATTTTTAATTTGACAGATACAGGAACTAAACGGCAACCTACCTACCGATAAATGTGTGTGAATATGATATCATGAAAGTTGATTTTTTTTTTTTTTTTTTTTTTTTTTTTTTTTATGATCAAACACAAGCACTATAGGAAAAATCCTTTAGGGCACTCTGGGAGTGGTGGGTGTGCGCAAAAAGCGATTCACGTTGGTTTTGAATCGTTGGAGGTTATATTCGTTGGGAAAAACGACCTCGGGAAGGTCGTTCCACAAGGATGAAGTCCTCCAGATGAAAGAGTTCTTAAATAGTGAAGTTCGAGGAGTACTAAGCTTAACCACATATGGATGGGCGGCAGTGGTTCGTCGTGTATTTCTGCTAATCGTCGCTCTGAGCGGAATTAAGAGGGCAAGGTCAGCCGAGCACCTTCCATGAAAATATCTGTAAAAGAGAGTCAAATCCCCAACCTGTCTTCGATGTTCTAGGCTGTCGAGGTTCTTCGTCAGCTCGTGGTCTCCGATCAGACGAATAGCCCTCCTTTCGATGGAATCCAGCAGCCGAAGAGTATGTTTGGGTGCAGAGCTCCAGACATGAGAGCAGTATTCTAGTGATGGTCGAATCTGGGCTTTGTATAGTGTCAAAAGTTGTTGAGGTGTGTACAACTTTCTGGTTCGGAAGAGTAGCCCAAGCTTCTGAGAAGCTACCTTGGCGATTGCCACGACGTGGTTATGCCAAGACATATTTCCTCCGAGATTGACGCCCAGCAAATTAATTGATGAAGCCAGTGGGATTGCGTGTCCGTCCATGACTATTTCCGGTTCTGTAATGTTAACCTTTTTAGAAAAAACTGCTGCCTGGGCCTTTTTAGCGTTAAGTTCGACTTGGTTACTGTCACCCCAAGCCAAAATTTCTTCCAGGTCTTTGTTGAGGCGTGATACTTCATGCTGTCTGCGAAGATGTGCGTCGGCAGTCGATGTTTGTGCATTCAAAGAGAAAGATGAGATAAGTGTGCTATCGTCAGCAAAACTAAATATCGGATTTTTAGTTTTCACTAGAAGATCGTTAATGTAGAGCAAGAAGAGAGAGGGAGACAATATGGACCCTTGAGGAACACCGGCATTGATGGTGAAGGTGTCTGAGAGAAATCCGTCAATCGCCACTTGCAGAGAGCGGTCCTTAAGAAAGCATTTCATAGGTTTCACAATTTGACCACCGTGTAAAAGCAGCATTACCCAAAGAATTATATCTAATTTTCAACCAAAGACTTCGTTCTTTGTCATTGTCGTTGACTCTGTAATTTGTCACGAATCAAAAAAAAAGACCATGCGATAAAATAGGTCTTAAGGCCAATTGTTTTTATGTTTACACATGTGAAATAAACCGCCATTGTTTTTGTAATGTATCGTTGACACGAAACCGTAAAAACGGTTGTTCGCTTTCGCGTCCACGAAGGTCGCCTGAAAAATGGAAAATACTAGATATTGCAAATTACAGATAGAAAAATGTACATTTCTCTCGTACGCAACGAACAGTCTTTCCCACCTATTTCCGTCATTATTGCAGGTATCTTGCAAAATCCCAATTCAAAATTTGCTAGTTTGACAATAATTACAACTGGTTTAAGGTTAAAATAAATTTATTTTCCAATAATTTTACTATAAACTGTGAAAAGGCGATGAGAGATTTTTTAAGAAAATACTATCAGTGTCAAACGAATCTTGAATTAATCCAACTGCACTCTGGCAACATCCGTTTCTATTTAACTACTGCGTTACATGTGTGCTAGGTTTCGGACCCCCGAAACATCAATGAATACTAATCTCGTAAACACAACAACGTTGTCGGTGTGATCTCACGGATTGTTTATATATTTTGTTTGATTTGTGTTTTTTTTTGTGGTTATTGGTGAAAAATCGTCTTTATTATAAACAATCATGGTGCATTCATGTGTAGTTTGTTCGGTAAGTATGGTTATGTTTTAATATTTAACCATCTGATATAACCAGACTTCAACATTGTTGCCATTCAGCCAACATGGCCGGACACGCAATCCCACTGGCTTCATCTATTAATTTGCTGAGTGTCAATCTGGGAGGAAATATGTCTTGGCATAACCACGTTGTGGCAATCGCCAAGATAGCTTCTCAGAAGCTTGGCGTACTCTTCCGAACCAGAAAGTTGTACACACCTCAACAACTTTGACACTATACAAAGCCCAGATTCGACCATCACTAGAATACTGCTCTCATGTCTGGAGCTCTGCACCCAAACGTACTCTTCGGCTACTGGATTCCATCGAAAGGAGGGCTATTCGTCTGATCGGAGACCACGAGCTGACGAAGAACCTCGACAGCCTAGAACATCGAAGACAGGTTGGGGATTTGACTCTCTTTTACAGATATTTTCATGGAAGGTGCTCGGCTGACCTTGCCCTCTTAATTCCGCCCAGAGCGACGAATAGCAGAAATACACGACGAACCACTGCCGCCCATCCATATGTGGTTAAGCTTAGTACTCCTCGAACTTCACTATTTAAGAACTCTTTCATCTGGAGGACTTCATCCTTGTGGAACGACCTTCCCGAGGTCGTTTTTCCCAACGAATATAGCCTCCAACGATTCAAAACCAACGTGAATCGCTTTTTGCGCACACGCACCACTCCCAGAGTGCCCTAAAGGATTTTTCCTATAGTGCTTGTGTTTGATCATAAAAAAAAAACATGTAGTTCTCTCTTCCACCCATTACTGATTTCCAATAACAGTTCACACAATCACAGCTTCACTTTCCAAGAGTTTTATGAATGGATTATGTGACCTGTCAAAAAATACTGGATAACTATGGATTTATTACAGTTTTTCCAAAGTTTCACAGAGTATTTCAACTATACAATGGCGTTGTGAACAGATGAGAATCAGTGACCTCTCTGCAAGCATTTCCGCGGAGCAGCATAAGTCATTATTATTAAACAAACGGACAATGTGTTAGAATGAACGAATTCTAATACATAATTTTACTGTGTTGTGTTGTTTTTTTAAAATAGTGTTAGATGACGTGCTTGTGAATTATAAGCAGTGAGACGTCTTCATTTACTAGTGGATACTGCACTTATGTACTATGTTACATTATTGCCAACTATTCTAATTCATTAATATTCGTGATTTTTCTAAATGTTCATAATTATTTGCTACGAGGTTGCGTGGTTTAATGGTTAATCATATCTAATTGCAAAATTATAAATTAAAGTGTGTGTGTGTGTGTGGTGATATAATCTATGGAGGACAATGAAAATTATTAAATAATTAAAAGCTATACTACGTAAGTCGCAGGTAACTTCACAAAATGTTTTTAAATAATTTATTTTTACTCGATTTGTAAATTTAAGCGCCCGTTAACGTTGAGCGCTGTATGAATGTGCTAGTAACGTTGTGCGATATTTGCCGGGAATAATAAAAATAAAAACCCTAAAAATAGTAACCGCCCAACGTGGGGCTCGAACCCACGACCCTGAGATTAAGAGTCTCATGCTCTACCGACTGAGCTAGCCGGGCTTGTGCAATTGCTTTTGAATTTTACCTGAACTTCATCCCTGAATGCATTTTAACCAGTTCTGTCTCGAGTCTTAAATGTACCTATTTTTATAACCTGTAGTAGGTAATATACAAACTTCTCTCGATTGTTTTGTATTAATCTTCCCACGCAGTTTGCATGTATGTATAAAATTATAGGACAAACAGGGATATACAAACAATAATGTTATAAATAATACGATTTTATCTGAAAAAAATACCATATTTATACTATTTTGCATGTTTTTTGAAAGGAAAACCTTTCAAGTTCTGTTCCCAAATCTTCAATGCGGTATAAAAAGGCCATACAAATTCTCGTGCTTAAGATACGTCCAAACCAGGTTAAGAGACTTAAAACATAAACTTTAATTTAGGTTATGAATCTGAAATCTCTTGTATACAGGGTGTTTCCTACGTAATCTAAAATATTTCAAGTAGCTGCGTAAGTCAGGTCTTTTTATGTTAAAAACATATCCATATATATATATTGTTTCTTAGTACATTAGTCAGCCCGCTATATCGACGGGTCGCTGGTCCACCCAGCACTTCTAAGGTAGATAGAGGCGTATACTTCCAAGAAATAAAAAAAATGGGTAATTTTGATGAAGTGGACGCTTAGAGGGGTAAAAAATTACGATAAATAAAAATACTACATATAATTAGTATTTAAGTGAGCCCTTAGCCTTGGTTAGCCCAACTAAATACATATATGTGCATTAAAGACACATTGGTCGTCCCAGCGCTGTTGCCACTATCTCATACCGATACTAGGGTTTCACCCAGAACTTAATAATATAATTCTATTAGTTGCTGCTGAGACGGATAGTTCGTGAGGAAATATTTGTATTTTCATAGTTTTGTTTTCTTGACCATTTTTTCAAATTATAGGTAGTTAGTTTGTTTTTGGGTTTCAGTCACTTTGAAATTAAATTCCGGTATTTGGTTAACGTTTCGGTTTATTATACTAAACCATCGTCAGCTATTTGTTATAAAGAAAAAAAAGGCGTATAAATAAAATAGAAAGAAGTAATATTTTTGACGGTGTTAGTGACAAAATTCTTATTTTGTATAGAATGAAATGAAAAAATATATAAATGAACATACCTTGTACAATTTTCACTCACTTACACTAAATTTGGTAACATTTTGTCTTGTTGTTGAGTGGACATGAACTAACTTAGTTAAACAACTTAAGTAATAAGGTAGGTTATTATTTTAAAAATGTAAGCAAACCAAATACCCAAAATGTAAATTATATTAAATGTACATAGCTTTTATTTTATGGTATTTAAATAATAACCTATCTTACTACTAAATTTGTATAACTAAGTTAGTTCATGTCCATTCAACAACAAGACAAAATGTTACCAAATTTAGTGTAAGTGAGTGAGAATTGTACAAGGTATGTTCATTTATATATTTTTTCATTTCATTCTATAGAAACTAATATTAATTATAAAATAAGAATTTTGTCACTAACACCGTCAAAAATATTGCATCTTTCTACTTTATTTATATGCTTGTTCTCTTATTAAAAAAAAGTTCTGACGATGGTTTAGTATAATAAACGTTAACCAAATATTGGAATTTCATTTCAAAGTGACCGAAACCCAAAAACAAATTACCTATAATTTGTATTTTCACATTTCGTCTATAACTACAATATATATCAGTGTGTAAGTCACAGGCTTTTGATATATGTTCTGGCATTTACAATGAATTTTACGATTCTCTAAGACTAAAAAAAGAAGTGCTAGATAAAATGCGTGCAGATGACGTATCAAAAACTGTTATTGGTGAATTGTGATAATATGCTCTTACGGCGAAAGTCAATTAAAGAGACATAAGCGGGTTTAACTAGCTACAATGGTGTCGAACAAACTTAGAGAGCTTGGTCGGTTGTTAATAGGAAACCACCGGCGTCCAGCATTTTTAGATGTAAAAACCAGACTTTTTGACAATCTCGTAACAGCTGCTAAGGAAATAAGTGGGTACGATGAGAGAAAAAAAGCTTTAAAGCACCAAGCTTAGCCCTGCATTTGAATATCAGATTAATTCAAGTTTGCGATATAGCAGCCAAGATTATTATCAAAAAACATCGTTTCCTGGAATGTAAGGATCCAGAGGTAGCTCTAAAAGACATCAAACGTTTGCGATCTTTAATATCAGGTCATTGGAATTCGGAAGTATCTAGTATGGCTTTGAAAAATGAGAAGCACTAGGAAAAACCAAAAGTGTTTCCACTCACTTCGGAACTAATGGGATTTCAAAAATTTGTAGTTAGTGAATCAGATATTGCGTGTGAAAATATTAATGCTAACAAACAACTAGATATTCAGTATCGGAGATTAACAGAGTGTATTATGGCTTTTGCCCTGCTATTAAACAGGAAACGAATAGGAGAAATACAGTTTCTGAAGCTTGATACGTACAAAAGTGATAGAAATTCAAATAGCCAACAACAAAAGTTTCTTGAATCTTTATCTGAAAGTGAAAAAATGTTATCAAAAAATTTCAAAAGAGTTGTAACAGGTGGAAAAGAAGTAAACCTGTTGTTCTAGCTAGCCCAATAGTCAGGAGTCAGGAGTCTCAAGATTTATTTAGTTCTACCAGACTCAGGAAATAAATTGCTACTGTTCTTCAAGTTATGAATATTGATCAATCTGAAATGGAACAATTTGCTAATTTTATGGGCCATACAAAAAAAACTCATGAGAAGTACTGTAGGTAAGTTACGAAAAAAATTTTAAAACGGTGTATTTTCCTAAATTTAACATAGAGCGTGTCATAAACCTTTTACAAGCCATAAACCCAATGTTATTGGGAAACAGTTTTTTTCAATCCTGTTATTTACTAGGCTTAATTTGATATTTATTTAAAACTTCGTTTTTTGTTAAAAATTCGAAAGTAAAAACGAAATTAGTTTGAGATTTTTAACGGGTAAGACAAAAATTTATCAAATAATTTTAATAAGAAAATCAGAAAGAAACCGAATCATGACTAAACAGCGCCCTCTAAAAGATGTAATGATCTTTAACAAGTTGAACCTTAATACTCACCTTAAGAACTATATCTTTAAGGACGTGGTAATCTTCCACTTTACGCATCAAGTGACCCTCAAATTAATTTAAAACATACGTTTTTTTTCCCTTCGTTGATTAAATTTGGATAAAGGGTATGGAAAATACAACAAATTTCAAAATATTTTTTTACAAGCTTCCTCAACCCTTATTATCGACGATACGAACAAGTTTTCGCAACAATTAATGGCCTTCTTATATCCGTTATTCAACAAAATCCTTAACAGCGATTATCCGAATAAATTTGATTTTTTAGTTACCTATATCACAATTATTGCGCCCTCTCATTTTGTAAACTTGAAAATATTTTATTTATGATTCACTTACGGGAGTCCTGTTTAAGAATTTTGCATCTTTTAAGTTTCTATAGAACCTACTAAGTGAACATATGACAAATAGGGTTTCCTTTAGGATAATATTGGCAACTGATGATAATGTGTTTTTATTAGAAATGAATAAATTTTTGAAAAATATCCTGTATATTAAAAATCAATAAGAAAATTAGAAGAGATAAAAAATTATATTTGGATTTGTAGATTGAGATAAAAATAAAAATTTATTGCAATTGCACTCAATAATTTACCATCCTGTACCTACTAAGTGGAGTATTTGTAAAATATAACTTGTAGGTATCTGTATTCTAAGTCCAAACAAGGGGCTATAATGTGCCGAAAACATAAGTCAAATATCTTTGGTAGTCCTTAAGAAATTTGTGTATAACTTAAGTAAAAAAAATTCTTCTATCTCATTTACTGATTAAGTAAAGAATTATGTTATTTGATATATTATTTAAGGTTACCTTAGGATATTCATCAAACTGCCAAAGTGGCAAAAATTCTAATTGCTATAAACAAAGGCAATCGAGCTAAATATAAAGGCAAGGCCCTCGACGAAATTGATGTCTCAGATAACGTCGAATCAGATTCCGATACCGAATCACTTCCTACACAATCTTTGACTTGTATAGGTTCCAAAAAAATATCAGATCCTAGTATTTTAGAATCCAATGCGAGTGAAGGGAATGAGACCAATATTTTTAGTGAACGAAGTATGCCAACTACTTCAACTAAATTAAAAGGTAAAAGGCCTAAACATTTTCAAAACTAAAACTAATTATTAGTATTTTTATAGATAAGCTAGATGGTGACAAAAAATTAAAAAGTAAAAGAAAGGCTCGGACTCCCGAACAAGGCAAAATAATTCGACAATTTTTTGCTAAACATATCATAGAAAAAATCTCTCCTAAGAATCATTAAGTTGAACTATTAAAAAAAGAATATTCCAAAATGTTTAATGATAGAGACTGGGTTACCATTAAGGCATTTGTCTACAATACATACAGACAAAAATAAAAAAATATAATCAAAATAATTGTGTTTAAAAGGAAAATAAAATTATTTTTACAATATTTTTTAATTTATTTTTGTTATCTTTCCCATTAAAATGCATACCGGTAGAGAAGAAATATAAATTTTTCAACGTCTTCCAAGAAATCTTAATATGTAATACAACTGCATAAAGATTTGAAACGTTGCCAAGTTTAGGGCTAACCAACATTCTATCGGCTAACAAATTTGTATAAAGGTTGGGCTCACCAAAATGCTGTTTACTAGGTAAGTGTATATCGACCGCAGCGCCATTTGTGTGGAATTATTGTGAACTATGTCATGTATAAGCTAGGTGTGCATAGTCTTTAGGTCGTCCCGACCGAAAAACAAGGACATACCATTTTATAATTTTGTCTCTCTTTTAAAGCCTATATACACGGCGATTTCTTGGTGAGCCCGATACCGGGACGACCAAGGTTCAACTGGGCTGACGAGCGACCGCATCATATATTGTACGGGCTCACCAATGACCATAAAGATATCTATAAGTATATGGTATATAAGTCCAAAAATTTCTTATTTTGCACACTATTTTTTAACTTTTAATTAGGAATCTCAAAAACAGACATCATTCTTTTTATCAAATTTTGAATGATACACTAATTATTAGATTTTATTTAACCGTTTCACCTGAAGCGAATGTGTGGACGATGGTATCCATATATACATTTATATTTTAAATATACAGTGTGTCCCAGGACAAGCGAACTTATAGATGTAAATTGATTAGATAATAAAATGTAACATACCTAGATATTTTGACTTTTAATAAATCAAGCAGGCCTTGACCCGAGCATTACTTTTATTTTCTGTCTAGGTAAAGTACCTCTTCTTCACAAAATATCGAAAAGTTGTATTAAGAAAAGTTGCTCGGAATTCAAAATAATACAAGCGTACTGAATTTAATAACCATCAGCCTACATTAATTTTTTTACTCAACACCTATTTAAGATTCTGAGGGTAACATCTACCCCTCCCCTTGGGTTTGTTCGGCTCGGGTTGTAGGACTGCAAATATTCTTTAAGAGCGTCTACCTTCACAATAGAATTGTCATGTCTTTCCGATTTTTAATATTATTCAATGGAAGCGAGATTTTAAGGATGGGAAGTTTTCAATTGACACTAGGGATGCCGCTTTAGAACAGGATCTGTTTTTTTCGAAACAGGTTTGTATGTGGAACAAGTATGGGTCGTTAGGTTTTCCCGTTCCGCTGGAACTGTATGTTTCGCTCCTCGCTGGATGCGTCTGGTTCGCTGAAGCAGTCTGCTTCGCCGGAACAACCTGTTTCACCGGAGCGGCCGGAACAGCCTGTTTCGATGAAACAGTTTCGAATGCTCGGACACTGTCTGTTGCAACGGAGCAGAAGCAGATAGCAGCGAAAGGCGATAGGAAATGAATTGCACGGTGTTCGTCGATGTTTAATATTTTTCGGAAATACGGAAAAAATAAAAATTCTTTTATAACACAAAAATAAATCTAAAATATATGAAATAAAAGCTCTTTGGCAATTTATAAAAGTTTGTGTCCACAGTATCGTATGCCTCTATGCACTATCGTAGAAATATTTATTTAAAAAAAATTATAGGTAAGCACCTGTTATCAGTATTATCTAAATAAAGGTCGTCCTTTTTGCACAGTCGGGTGTTTTCTTTCAATATGTATTTTTAAGTTTGTTATAGAAGACGTATACGACATTTGTAACTTGCATACAGGGTGTTATGAAAATTACGTATTATATTTAAATGGGTGACTCCTTGGGTGTCCTAGAGAAAGAAGCGCTATCCATATTTTTTTTAAATCGACCGTTTTAAAAGTGGGGTAACAAACCCTCTTACTCACAGGTTTGTTCGATGATCAAACACAAGCACTATAGGAAAAATCCTTTAGGGCACTCTGGGAGACCAACTTGTATTTATCTTTATACCTAAAGAGCGAGGAAATCCAGGCACAAACACAATCAGTTTTTCTTCTTTTTCATGGGAACACTCATGGAAACACTTTATGTACACACATTAATGGTGAAACAGAACCGATCGTTAGCTTTTGAAAATACAATAATACAGATTATACTACAGATTATTAGATTTTATTACACGCGACGAAATTTGACATCCAGAAGAAACAACCGGTCTTAAACTGAGCCATTTAGTTTCGTCAATAAAAACAATATTCAAAGATTATTTACGGCAAGATACACGCGTAAACCGACATAACAGAGCGGATTACTGCGAGTGTGTTGGTTATCGACGAAATACAACGTATCCGGCCGCTGGTTGGTCTTCAACTAACAGCCCGCAAGCGTGCGGCCTTATACGAACACTTCGACTCAGCCGTTGTAAGCCGTCAAGAGATCATTGACATTTGACCTAGTGACGTACGTGCCTATTTCAAACTTATTTATTAATACTATTCTTTATGTTTGTTCTGGTTGTTTAAAACTTTTTTGGTCGTAATGTTTATTAAATTAATTGTACAATAAGGTATTACAGAATGGGAAATTGTTTAAATTATTTATTTTGTCTAAAGAGTTTAAGGTACATATGACAACACCGGTCAGAATTCGCTTTTTGTTTACATGTATCGCAGTGCCCCACAGGTGTTTTTCTGGTTTCACGTCAGGTCACTTTTACCGCTGAATTAATTGAGAACGCCATTTATGGGTATTTTTCTTCAATTTGTCTTTATCTCAAAAATGGCCAGTTTAAATATAATACGTCATTTCCATAACACCCTGTATATTACACTTTCTTCTTCTTCTTCTTCGTCAGCCATCGTTTGTCCACTCCTGAACAAAGGCCTCTTTCATTCGTTTCCATGCTGCTCTGTCTTTCGCTGTTTGGTACCATCTCCCTCCCGCTATCTTCCTTATATCGTCCAGCCATCTCTTCTGCGGTCTACCGACGCTCCTCTTTGTTTGTCGTGGTCTCCAATGTACAAGCTTAGACACCCATCTATCCACATTTAGTCTGGCCACATGTCCCACCCATTGCCACTTAAGTTCAGCGATTCGTTGCACTATGTCTACCACCTTCGTTCTTCTTCTTATCTCCTCACTGCGAATTCTATCTCTTAGACTAATGCCAAGCATTGCTCATTCCATTGCCCTCTGCATTGTCCTGAGGTTGTTGGTGTATCTCTTAGTCAAAGCCATTGACTCAAGACCGTATGTTGCGACAGGCAAGATGCATGCGTTGAAGACTTTTCGTTTAAGGTTTATAGGGATATCAGGGTTCTTGACTATATGGCTCAGCTTTCCAAATGCTATCCACGACAGTTTGACTCTTCGTTTTATCTCTGCCGTTTGGTTTTCCTTCCCCATTTTAATGACATGGCCAAGATATACATATTCATCGACAACATCCAAAATCTCACCCGCCATCCCTATATTTTCCTCGGTCTTACTCATTATCTTTGTCTTCGATAAGTTCATTTTTAATCCGACGTTGTTTGCCGCCTCATTTATTTGTTCCAGCATGATTTTGAGCTCTTGAATGTCTGAGCTGACCAATACAATATCGTCGGCGAAGCGTAGGTGAGTTAAATAGGAGCCATCAATGCATACACCTTTATTTTCCCACGACAACATCTTGAAAACGTCTTCCAAGGCCAAAGTAAAAAGTTTTGGGGATATAGGATCGCCCTGGCGGACTCCCCTGTTAATTGAAATTTTTTCAGTTGTCAAGTCTTCCATAATTTTTACACGGAACGTAGCACTACTGTATATATTTTTAAGAAGGGTAGAATATCTTGAATCAATCCTTGCCCTGTCCATCGCTCGCAGGACAGCCCATATTTCGACAGAGTCGAATGCTTTGTGAAAGTATATGAAGGCCATGTGAAGTGGTATGTTGTATTCAGTGGTCTTCTCTATTTGATATCTTCGAGTTCTTTCTCCAAATGTTCGAGACGTTCGGGAGTACTCATTGTTCTAATGTTATACGATGCTATATACAGTTTGGTTGAGATTTTGCTTCTTTTCCTCGGTAAAGACGAATTTTTGCCTCCCCCAGAATCCATGAGGCAGCCTGAACCTTCTTCAGTGTGAGATTTTGTGCCGACAGCACTACTCGCCTGGGGTAGTATCGTATTTAAATTCGACATATCAGCATTTCGATTTAAAAGGTTTTTACACTTTGTGTTTCTTTTATCTAGTATTGTATAAAGTTCCAAAGCGGGTCACTTTTATTTCATGTTCACAAACTTTTTATAAAAATAGAACTGGGGGAAGTCCCTAAAAGCTAACTCTCTGTTAATGGAACAGTCGGCCACTCCGCTTTATCAGCATGTATTGCGATGTAACAGAAGAGCAGCGAACCTTCTGAAACAGTTTGGAATTGGAACAAGTTTCTTGAAAAAGGTATTTTTTAAAACCGAAACATGTTGCACCTGGTATTTAAAACACCCTATTCCAACCATCCCTAATCGACACCCTAGTATTAAGTTTTTTTACAAATATGATTATTTTTGCCGTCCACATTGTGGTTTGCGTCCGCCGCCCCTAAATGCTAGCGCCCAAACACTAAACATAACTCTGATCTAAGAGCGTAGACAAAACATTTCAACACCTTCAGGTGCGTTTCAGCAGTAGTATAAAAAATACCGTTTAATTATTTTAATCCCGAGTCTCGGATACGGGTAATGACCCCGACTTTCGAAAGGTCAATAGCGATAAATTTGTTAGCCTGTGTGTGAAGTGTGAAGGGATCCCTCCGAATCCCGCTCGAGAGATTATCCAAAGCGTTATTAAGGGCTGTCAAATTCGAATCGCTGCTGGCTAAGAAATAAGGTACATTTTTTTCGTGTTACAATAAAGATTAGAAAGAAATAGAAACGTTGGGTTTTAATTATTATTTTATTAGTTATAGTATACAGGGTGTCCGGAAAAATGTTGGAAATCTCCCACAAACAAGTGAAAAGGGTGCTAAAGCTCATATAAACTTTTTTCGTATAGGCCTCCCCTTCGGAGATATTGGCCCCCAAAGAGCTCCAATGGAATCGCGTTGTTTGCACTTAATTATTGAACCACCAGGTATATTTCAATTTTTTTTAATATGATGTATACCAGGTAAGATCCTTCAAATTACTATCCAAGAAAGTGTTGTGAATTACTCAGAGCTGTGAGTGTGCCACTCATGGCCCCGTTTTTTTAACGCCCTGTATGATAAGAACTTTGGAGATATTGTTTTTTACATACCTTTAACTATTGACTAAAAATTAAGTATATTAAATGAAACAAGTTTACTTTGTTATTTGTCACTATATTAAAATAGATTTGGCGTTACGGCCGTTTCGTAGTCCAACTACATCTTCAAGACGCTCACACGGGAGTGAACCCAAACTAAGTGTATATAATATAGGTAGTTAGGTGGTGTGGCCTTTTTGTTCAGTGTATAAGATTTGTAGGTTACTTATATCTGGAAATGTGTGGTTTGTATCTAAAAAGTGATTCGCAAAATTAGATGATATTTTATGAAGTCTAAAGCATGCATTGTGTTCTTTAAATCTCGTTCCAAAATTTCGTCCCGTTTGTCCTATATAGCAGCTATTGCATTCACTATACAGGGTGTTATGGAAATGACGTATTATATTTAAATGGGTGAGTCCTTGGGTGTCCTAGAGAAGCGCTACATATTTTATTTTTTTTAAATCGACCATTTTAAAAGTGGGGTAACAAACACTCTTACTCACAGGTCAGTCTGCGCTACTGTACACCATTTCACCCAGAGCGAATGGCAATGTTGCCAAACTTAATGTAAAACTGAAATTCCATATAAAATTATAAAAATAAATTATTTTCTACCTACTTGTATTTATCCTTATACCTAAAGAGCGAGGAAATTCAGGCACAAACACAATCAGTTTTTTTTCTTTTTCATGGGAACACTCCTGGAAACACTTCATATGCACACAGTAATAGTGAAACAGAACCGATAGTTAGCTTTTGAAAATACAATAATACAGATTATACTACAGATTATTAGATTTTATTACACGCGAGAAGTTTGACGTCCAGAACAAACGCGTCAACAAAAACAATATTCAAAGATTATTTATGGTGATCGACGAGACACAACGTATCCGGCCGCTGGATGGTCCTTTACTAACACACTGCAAGCGTGCGGAACTATCTGAAACTACTTTGCTCAGCCGATGTAAGGCGTCAAGAGGTCATTGGCATTTGACCTAGTGACGTACGTGGCTATTACTATTCCATATGGTTTTTCGGGTTGTTTAAAACATAGTCCGTCGTAAATGTTCTTCAATTAATTGTACAAGAAGGTATTACAGAATGGAAAAATGTTTAAATTATTTTATTTTGTCTAAAGAGTTTAAGGTGTACATATGACAACACCGGCCAGAATTCCTTGATTGCTTAAGGCCGTATTAGACTAGGCAATTATTTCTCTTGCGCCGGCAATTATAATGGCACGTATTCATGCGCAGTAAACCGTTTTCGATCAGCTGGAGCATTGTCAACGGTCAGAACAGCAGTGGGTACTGTCGAAATCCCTAAAATATCCCCAGAATTAGAGATGTGCAAACCTGTTCGTTTTGATTACCAGTTAAAGCAGCTACTGATATTTACAAATAGGAGGTGCAAAAAGTTGCTGAATTAGCAGTCCATAAGTTTAATAAAGAATGTAAACTGCTAATTTAAGTACCAGTGGGTTTAAATGGCCATTACCTGTTCATACCTGGTTCGGCCAAATAATAAACAGTTAAAAATAACAGAATAATCCATGTCTACCCAATTGCGCCGGCAAGGGCAATTAAAATGGCGCCTGCCCCATTTCTGGTAATGAGAGACAGCTGATCGGGAACAGTGTACTGCGCATGAATCCGTGTCATTTTAATTGTCAGAAGAGTAGAATTTCTGACTGTAGTACGGAGAACGGTGTACTGCGCCTGAATCCTTGAATTATAATTGCCATTGCTGGCGCCATAAAAATTCCCGAGTGTAATACGGCCTTTACATGTATCGCAGTGCCACACAGGTGTTTTTCTGGTTTGACGTCAGGTCACTTTTACCAGTGAATGAATTGAAAGCGCCATTTATGGGTATTTTTCTTCAATTTGTCTTTATCTCAGGAATTGCCGGTTTAAATATAATACGTAAGTAATTTCCATAACACCCTGTATACACTGTAACTTATAAATTCCTGATTTTTTATATTTTTCGCGCTTATCTTTGACTTTAAAAAATAATTTGGATAAACTATTTGAGGGTTTGAATGCTATTGTTACCTGATCAGATGATAAAATATTTGCAATTTTGTCTGAGGTCCGACCTGAATATGTAAGACTGAAATTTTTTGAGTTTTCGTTTTTTTTTAATGGGGTATATTTGCGTTATAGCTAGTGTATGTTGTTTTTTATTGGTAAGAGACGTTATTTCTTTTAATGTGTACCCATTATTGACGGCAATAGCTCTGCTGGTATCGATCTCAATCTTTAAGGCCGTATTAGACTAGGCAATTTTTTTCTCTTGCGCCGGCAATTATAATCGCACGTATTCATGCGCAGTAAACCGTTTTCGATCAGCTGGAGCATTGTCAACGGTCAGAACAGCAGTGGGTACTGTCGACATCCCTAAAATCCCCAGAATTAGAGATGTGCAAACCTGTTCGTTTTGATTACCAGTTAAAGCAGCTACTGCTATTTACAAATAGGAGGTGCAAAAAGTTGCTGAATTAGCAGTCCATAAGTTTAATAAAGAATGTAAACTGCTAATTTAAGTACCAGTGGGCTTAAATGGCCATTACCTGTTCATACCTGGTTCGGCCAAATAATAAACAGTTAAAAATAACAGAATAATCCATGGCTACCCAATTGCGCCGGCAAGGGCAATTAAAATGGCGCCTGCCCCATTTCTGGTAATGAGAGACAGCTGATCGGGAACAGTGTACTGCGCATGAATCCGTGTCATTTTAATTGTCAGAAGAGTAGAATTTCTGACTGTAGTACGGAGAACGGTGTACTGCGCCTAAATCCTTGAATTATAATTGGCATTGCCATTGCCATAAAAATTCCCGAGTGTAATACGGCCTTTATACTTTCTTTAGAGAGTGGTAGAGATAGAGCTCTATGTACCATTGATCTATATGCTGCCAATTTATGCCATACACTTTAGTTTCATTTTATATATTTAAAATGTTTTGCCACAAAGTAACGGACGAGTCAATCAATTCTTTAAAAATGAAGTATTCATCATTCATGTCGCTAATCCTAACCGTTTTCGAGAAAATGCACCATAACGTTAGTCCTTAGCTGAGGTCTAACTTAAGGTAACGTTCAAATATCGGCCCTAATTTAAAGTTGTTACCTTACCCTAATTCTTACGGATGTATGAGGTTTCTTTGGATTTCTATTTTTGTAAGGAAATCGAAAAAAGCCCTAAAAACAGCAAATGTTCAGAGGCTTCATCCCCGTTTTGACGGTACTTACACTGAGCGAAATCTCGAGTTGATATAACTCAAATATGAGTTGTCCTAGACCGAAGCGTGTTACTAACAGGGGACAGCCCAGACCTCTGAATTACGGCAACCAAATCGAAGAAATTGCATCAACTCACTATTCATAAGTTATGATAGCACAGAAGATGGATTATTTTATGCGTTGGAATAGCTCACGCCCCACCGTCTTAAATTATTGATAGGCTACCGTAGCTACCAGTATGTGAATTGTGATGCGTTACTAGTCGGGCTAGATTAATTCATGATTCGAGCTATCAAAACTTGACATTTAAGTTGTTCTAGCTTACGATGGTGGTTGGAATAACTCACTCTTTGGGATAACAGACTCCAAATTTTGGACTACCAGTACCTAAATTGTGGACTATCGGAACTCAAAATATTTCCTTGATTTAACGCCTGCATATTGTGGACTTCAATGGCCTTTTGTTTTTTCAAGATATGACATTTTTGTTGTATATTTAAAAAAAATATATAAGTATAGAAACTTTTTTCAATTTTCTTTGCGATTTTGTCGACGATTCCGCTATTGTTAATTGTAAGAATAATGGTTTAAAAAATACCATTTTTTTTTAATAAATTAAAAGATGGATTTTGGAAACTTAACTCAAACCCTATTATTAGTTTAGGTAGATAAGTTTATTAATAAAATTAAAAAAAAAGCATTTTGTAAAGGCTCCCAAAGGCTCTACTTTAAGAATACACTTAAAACGAAAAATAACATTTCATGTAACACATGTACAAATCTTGAGTAAATACGTATTTATAATATTAATATATACTTATAATTAATAAGGCTCCATTCCAATAATAACAATTTGTATGCATCTCCCTCCTGTCCCTCCATTTTACTCCAACTGACCAAAATTATACAAGACACAAATTTTCACGCACAGAGAACAAAGATGAAAAATCTAGGTGTCTATACGCGCGATCGAAGGAGAATTGACGAATAACAATGGAATGAACCGCGCCAAACCTGCACGAGCACGAATTCGGAACTTTCCGTGACCTTACGATCTTGTGATTTACCCTCGATATGGGGTTTTGGAGCACGTTTCCTGAATTATTCCAACTCCAAATAATTTACACATGGTAATGAGTTAAAATAATGCACGTCCGGGTTAACACGACACTATATAATCAATTAGTAAGTTTTCCCAACCCAGAAACTGAGTTCAGGGTACTCATAAAATAGTTACAAGATGAGGAATTGTGGTGATCCCAAATATGTTTAAAATGTTGATAAAAAATCTCTTTCTGGGTTGAGGCGAACCAAAAGAACCTGAGTTATTGTAGCGTTTTTAAATAATTTGTGATAATTCGTAGGCTCAGTTAGAACAACATGGAGAGGTGGGTTGAAGTAGCTCCAATATTGTAACCCACGACATTGGTAAATGCATTTTGGTCAGTATAACCTGTATACCTGATTACCTAATTTTTTATGATGGAATTATTTTTTTCTTTATAAACACACGGATGTAGAGGATGGCATATTCATGCAGCACAACGAACAAACCTAATGTGACTTAAGTAATTAATACGTCAAGTCAATTTAAGCTGATTTGTCGATGGGGCTTAAGGTGATCTTGCAATAAGTACGTCTGCATTAAAGGTGAGTGGGCACGATAATCCCATATCTATGCCTACTTATTATTGTTATTAATTGTTATTACGTGTATTTCGATGAAGTAATTATGGCAGTACCTTATTATTCACATTATTATAATAATTATTGAGATAACGAAAAGAGAACTCTGATGTTCGATGAAATACAGGGTGGCCAATTAGTGCGACAAAGCTCAATATCTCTTTTATCGCTAGGGATAGCGGAAAACTTTTTTCACAAAAGTTATTAAGCGTTAAGAGATGCAGCTTTTAAAATTATTTTTGACCATACAGGGTGCTCCAAAAGGGCGGTGTAATAAAAATTTCATATATTTTAAATGGGATACTATGTATATTTTTACATATTTGAATTTACCATAAAATTCTGTACATAGCACCGTAATTATTTGTACACATTTTTGCAACGTTGCCAAATAGATTGGAAAATTCCTAAAATTTGTGCAAAAACATGGTTCAATGAAATGTGTAATATTTCTTAACTTATAATAATTTGAAATAAAATATATTTATTTCGGAAAGAGGAATGTTGACAGAAGTCCCCTATGATAACACATATCATATGAAATTTTTATCACATCGCCCTTTTGGAGCACCCTGTATGGTCGAAAATAATTTTAAAAGCTGCACCTCTTAACGCTTAATAGCTTTCGTGAAAAAAGTTTTTCTCTATCCCTAGCGATAAAAGAGATATTGAGCTTTGTCGCACTAATTGGCCACCCTGTATGTTACGTCACTCCAGCTAACGAGGAGGTTTGTGATTAGGTGGTCTCCGATCAGACAACTGGCTATCCTTTCGATGGAATCCAGTAGCGGAAAAGCATGCTTGGGTGCAGCGGTCCAGACATGAGATCCATATAAAAACAAAAACGTAATATATAAAATATACAGGGTGGCCCATCGAAAACAGTCCAGCAAGGTTTACGGCTGTGTACGTGAAAATTAAAAAAAAAACTCGGACCCGTAAACTTGTGTTTTCAGGGGGACACGGTTCACTATTAATTTCATCCCTGTAACCTCAACCCCCTAGCGGGGGCGGCTACTGCCCTTGTTTTTTCAAATGGGAACGGGTATGTTGTGATACATCTTTCTAAAGGGCATTAAGTTCTCTTTAAAATGGCGCTTTGTTTTGTAAATTTGACGCACCGACGAGAAATTGCGTTTTAAAAAATGTAATTTTATTGAGTAATACTTATATGTTATCTTATCAAATGTTGAAAATGTCCGCCATTCAGCTCCATACAATAGTACAACAGGGGTTGAGGTTACAGGGATGATATTAATAGTGAAACGTGTCCCCCTGAAAACACAAGTTTACGGGTACGAGGTTTTTTTTTAATTTTCACCTACACAGCCGTAAACCTTGCTGGACTGTTTTCGATGGGCCACCCTGTATATTATTTAAGATTTATAGACGAAGCTGGTTGTTTGGCTGATGGAATTACGTCTCCTGCCATGACTGTATCTGGTTCTTCAATGTTAAACTTTTTAGACAAAGCTGCTGCCCGTATTTCATTCAAACATGAACCAATTTTCCATCAAGGGCTATCATTACGAAATGGAAAGAGTCTTATCGATAAAATTATTATAATAAATAATATTTCAATATAAAAGTTGCATTTCTTTTTATCTACCCGATTTCTACTGTTCTAAAATGCTATTTTTGTTATAATTTGGCAAGTGTATTCCTTACGTCATTTATGCCGCAGTTCAGTCGAATCTACATAGAAATACGTTTGCACCACCTGGCGATGTTACTACTTGATTAACTTAACTGAAGCTTTAATTTTAGGGGAATAATAAATTCAATCTTAGCCGTATCTTGGTGTTTACATGTTTATAAAAGACTAATTTTAAAATTGGATTTTACTCTTGGTTAGAGATTTAAAATTTCCGGAAAATTTAAGTGTCGGAAAAAGAAAACGGAATAAACCTGAAAAATTGGAAAAATAATGGCATTTTGGGAAAAGTTAATATTTTCTTATAAACTAGAAAGAGGTTTTATTTTCTAGACTTGCTTTATACAGGGTGTTATGGAAATGACGTATTATATTTAAATGGGTGACTCCTGGGGTGTCCTAGAGAAGCGCTACATATATTTTTTTTCAAATCGAACGATTAAAAAGTGGGGTAATTCACCCATAAACCCACACACATTACACTGAGCAGCTGTGTAATAAACAGATGTTCTGGCGCAATGTTGCCAAATTGTTCGTGTAAAACTTTAGATTCTTATAAAAATAAATATTTAGCTACCTAGTATCACACTATCACACTACCTATAGATAGGTGTAGAAAAAATAGTTGTACCACTCACCAGGCTGACTTTGTACTGTTCAACATCTAATTCGCTAACTATGTCATGAGGGAGATTAAAACTAACATATGCTAGCAGAGCAATAAAAATCAGTTTGGTGAATGGTAAAACTATTTATTCTATTCACACTATACCAAAGGTTCCGAGCTACGAAAGTATAGATATTTACTTACCTTTTATATTTAAAAACAGGGAAGAGGTTTCCACTTGACGGATTAATGAAAAAGTTAAACCCTTCTCAGTTTCTTGCATAAATAGCTGGAAAATATCTTCCTCAATTAGGATGCCCTTGTCATCTACAAGGCAAAACTGTTCCTTTTCTCCCACTACATTAAATTTGGCTAATGTTAAAAATATATTACTCTGCGCACACGCACCACTCCCAGAGTGCCCTAAAGGATTTTTCCTATAGTGCTTGTGTTTGATCATAAAAAAAAAATAATAACTATTAGACTGCCTCCAAACACAAGCAATAAGTAAATTATTTCTTCTGAGCATGAGGTTTGTTAAGGAATGCTACTCCAAGCTTACTTACTTACCAGCTTTAATAAAATCGAAAACGATATATCGGTATTGATTGACATCCATTTTAGCACATTTTTATATGACACTCTAATAAGTTTTGATGAATTCATCTTCTAAATCAACAGTCACATAATATTCACAAAACAGAAACAAAAAAAATCAAGTCAGCACTTATAATAATTCGAACCCAAATGTCGATTTTATCAATCGATGAAGCAACTGAAAATTGAATCCCTACAAATGCCATCCACTAGTCCGTTAAATCAAAAGAGCTTAAAAGGGGTTGGCGTGGTGGCGAGGTACACCGACGATTGGTGTTTTTTTAACACTATTTCGAGTGATTGTTAACACCATTTTATAGAGTATTAATTAACACCGCCCTAATTTTTTACTGTGTAAGAGGATGATTCTTAAATATCTTAAGAGGATGCCGGAGTCAGTCGAAATCTCCGATTTGACCCCTGTTCGTTTCACGCTTTGAAGGCACGAGGCGAATTGGATCTTCCCTTGCAGTTAGAAGAATACGTCGAGCGTCCGCCCGTAATCGGTACGCTGACAGAAACAACGATAATCGGAAGAAAGAGACTGCACGTGATCGGGGTCTATACTTCAATTTTCTACGCTGAAAAACGGAGTTTTCGTTTCCTATGAAAACGGTACATTTCAACGAAAGATATCTAAATTTTGTTACAACTCGAGGAAAGTCCCATCATTTTTTTTCTATATGGAGCAGTAATAAATTGAATCTAAAAATCTTCCGAAATAAAAAAATATAGACTTTCCGCGAGTTCTAGTTCTATTACAAATTTTTTTTCCTTTGACATTTTTTTCTTAAAACAGGAATAAACGCTTGGGAAGAAAACTCGTTTACAGGTACTCCGGAATCCTGTTGAAATGATGATTCTTAAATATTATCACCATTAAGGAACTGTATACTAAAAATAAAAATCGTCCGTAAATTCTACTGATCTAAATACTCCAAATGAAGTCGTCTATTTAACCGATAGTAATGGTCCTTCGCGTTGTGTTTTAAATGAAATTTTAAAAATTGATTTTAAAACGAATATTTTTTTATATCCAATATATTAAATTAGACCCAAGCTAGAATAGGTCAACCACAATATTCTAGACGCACAAGTTTAAACAACTCGGAATTTAAACACCTTTTACTTAATACCGTAGTTAACGATATGCATTTCTCTACAGGCAAAGACAAGAATACACAGGAAAATGTTTTCGACAAGTTTGTAGTAGGTACCCTCCTACTTTGGTACCGCAGGATCTTCATAATATTAAAACATTGGGCATTTAGCAAAAAGTTTTCGAATCAGTCTGTGCAGGTGAAAAGTGGCTGTTTTTCTTTAATTGAAGTTGTTTTATAACTTCATTTTCTGCTTTTATTCCCCAATATTATTTTTTATCAGTGAGTAATAAAATGATCCCCATAAAAATAAGTTGCAGGACTTTAGTAAAGAGAAACGCGACCCTGGAGTTTTCTACCGAGTTTGAAGTGGTTCCGGGCACTAGTTCTGCCAGTCCTACTGCTGGAAAAAGAAGGAAAATCATCATCACAATGATCTTGTAGGTACTTATTAAATATTGACGTGTCCATTTGCCTAATGGACTAGTGTCATAAGTTATTGATTGATTAGTTGTTAAGTTTAGTTTGCGCAGTGTTTTTATTATACAGGGTGTCAATTTGAGAACTTCCCGCCCTTAGTTTATTGCGAATAGTCCCAATAAACGAAGCCCTTAAAAAGGAATTTTAGTTAGAAAGCTGCATTCTTGGTGGAAAGCACATTTTATTATTTGAAAAGACACATCATTTTATTATTTTGTATTCAACCCTTGCATAAGGGATGGAAAATTACTTTTAAATATGTTTTTACCCGTAGCTTCGAAACAAAACACACTAGAAAAAAAAGTTTCAGTCAAAAGTTGTAGATAATTTAAATCTGAATAAAAAAGTTAATAATCATTTTTACGATATCTCGGATAGTTATAGCCATAGAATCATCTGCATTTTGAGAGTTGATCGGCATCTTCGAAACGTCACGGAGGCATTAAATTTCAACTTGGCAATACTGCCTATCGACCAATTAAGACTCGACCAGGTGTCTGAAAATTTTTTTTGGTATGTTAGGTATTTTATTATAGTATAATTATTTTGTAAGGTTTTATGAAACCTTTTTGTAAAATGGTGTCTAAATAACCCTCTGAAAGGTATGTATGAACTATTAGGCCAAAAATATTAAATGGTTTGTAATTATTTGCGTTTAACCCCTCTGGGGGGTGGTTTTTGACCGTTTTGAGGGGTTGCGCAACCCCAAAGAGAAATTCTGACGCCGCCATCGTGTTCAGCATCCTCGAAAACGGGGGAGGGGAGATACTCTTGTTCCGGCTGAAAATATTTAGATGTTCGTCCGACTCACAGACGCCACTACAAATTTGAAATCACATCACAATATTTCTTATTATGAATTATTTCACAACAGAAAAAATCGGGTAATGCTACAACTAGCAAAACGTTTAAAATTCGTATACATCAAGCACGTGGAACCCTCGACAGCGTCATTCCACCCCCGAGTCTCGAAACATACTAAGGCAACGATAGTCGCGCGCGGCAGGTATTCAAGCAAGGGCGAAACATGCGGTGTGATCTGCCAACACTGTTAGTATACTCTAGGGACTCACATTGTTGCTAACTGAATCCAGATGGAACGGCGCGACAGTATGTGGGTAAAAAGGGTTTTTACCTTAGTACTTATTTAGATATTCGATTTAAAAAAAAAGTATGCATACTTTCTGTAGGGCACCCTAGAAGTCACCCATTTAAATATAATAAGTCATTTCCATAACACCCTGTATTATGGATGACCATAATTAAGTAATATTAATTATAAAAACTAGAAAGGGGTAAATTAAAATTTTCCGATATTTTTTTTATAGGCGAAAATTTCCGCGAATGATCCCAAAACTCGGTTCTTTTCCTTCAAGTACCATTTCACGCTTGAAGAATGATAATTCAGGTATATTTCTTGTATAACGAAAGCGTCGATTTGATGGTTTCACTAAAAAAACTTTTAAATTCATTTTTTATCAAGGTCTTTAGTAACTGTATAGAAATAGCGGTATTTATAAAATAGGCATTGCATAATAATTATTACGGATATGGTGGGCTATTTTGCATTCTCATTTTGCCAATCGATAACGATTATTTTTATATTTTTTAGCGTTCGATTATGTGCCGTGTAAATACGTTCGAATAGTACGTAAGCAGGTTTAAGAGTGAGGGGTTCTTATTTTTACCGAAAACGGAGAGAAGAATGGGCTGGCGTTTCAGGTTATATTGTATTTAATAAAAAATTGTCTGTTTTATTCTAGGTTTTTTTTTTAATATTTCGTTTTTCTTGATATAAAATTTTTGATTCTGTATGCTGCTTTTAATTCTTGATATTAGTTTTTTATAAATCCGGCCCAGTGACGGGTCTTTAACGGGAGCACATGCGCACGTGCACCCCCAAAACAAATAAAAAAGTATTAATTTATATTCATTTAATATTATTTATCGTATAAAGTCCGACCCTCCCTAATATTTTATCGTACCGTCAAATCAAACTGTATACAGGATGTTTTTTAATTGAGTGCCGATATACTTAAGGTTGTGAATCCTTGGGCGATTTTAAGAAGAAAAGTTTATATTAGCATATGTTCTAAAGCTCTTCATTTTTGAGCCACAGTATGTTAAAATTTAAACAATAACTCACCATTTTTTTTATCAGATTTTACGTCTTACTTTAATAATAATTATTTAATAATGAAAAATCAATGCAAATCCAATTGTCTTTATGATATACCCAGCCTACTAATTTTTATTTTATAACATGCTTACCGATTTGTTTCTATTCAACCATTCAATATCAAAAATGCTCCTTCTTAATGATTATTATTGAATGTAGAAAAAAGCTGAGTACGTCACTAGATTCTACGTAAAAAACTACAACGAACGAAACATTTCTGTTTGATAATGGTGTGTACAAAATTTCATAAAAATATCTAAGAGTGATTATAATGATATTTATACAAAAAAATAAGCAAATAGACCATTTAAATATTAAAATAAATGACTTAATTTTAGAAGAAGTTCAAAATCTAAAGTATCTGGGTTTGATGATTGACAATGATCTTAACTGGTCCCAACACATTAGGCATCTCTCAAACAAAATACTACCTATAATACCTGTATTATACAGATGTCGAAACTATCTTACCAATCAAACTAAATTGAATGTGTACAATGCCTTCTTCCTATCACACTTTAGATATCTAATGACAATATGGGGAACATGTGGGAAAACTAATTTTAACGCAGTCCAAGTACTCCAAAATAAAGTATTAAAAATTCTCTTTAATTATGACTGGTTGACAAGTTCAGAAACTTTATATATAGTAGAAATTATTTAAAAAGACAGAAACCCCAATAAAACGTGCAACAGAGAACGCTATAGGGTTTAATCTTCTTTTTTTCTTCTAAACGAATCATAGACTTGAAATCAACAAGTACCAACTCTCAATTGCCTATCTTTATCAGATATGTGAAATTAAAGCGGAACAAAGAACCTTTTCGAGGTACCCCAAAGTTGCAGGTACGGCCGAGGAATTTTGAGGTTTATTCGACATTAGACTTAGACTAGAATATTTGGTGCAAAATGTTCAACACTGAGACACGGAAAATTATTTTAAACGTTTTGGAGTATTTTAAAAATGAAAAAGAAAACAGCCTTCAGCCAATTTCAGCTGTGAAATGCACTGCAGTAACCTGTAAGATTAGTGAGACAAATGCTTCAACCAGAAAAGCTGATATAATTTCCTGGCTAAGAAGCAAAAATATCAATGTTATGGAGAACGCACTCAAACCCGAATTGCTACAAATAGTAAAACAATTAACAACAATTAAACGTTTACATAATATAATACATTCCGGATCTCACCACAGATACCCATCAGGATACAAAATACACCCTCATATTACATTATGTCTCTCTTCCTCAGGTACAAGCTTGGGTACCTGGTAAAAGATAGAGAAGACTTATGTCATTTATTATTTTACTGTTTTTGAAGGGCGTCAACTGGACATTCCCTTTAATTTATTCTTGCTTTTGATTTGTATGAAAACAAAGAATACCCTGTAGCGTTCTCTATTGCACGTTTTATTGGGGTTTCTGTCTTTAAATAATTCCTACTATAGAGAGTTAAAAATACCAAAATAGGAGATGCTTCTAGAATTAGAACAGGTAAAATTAGTGTATAAAGTTTTAAAAAATAACCAAAGATGTAATATAAACATCTTATTGTCCAATAATATACACAATCACGAAACTAGGTCTCAAAATAATATATATTGTGTAACTACCAGGACAAATGTAGGATTGAATAACCCAATAGTAAGAGCGGCTAAGGCTTATAATAAAATACCAGAGGACATTAGAGATCTTAGAAAATTATGTCAATTTGTTAAACGAGTGAAATTTATGGATTTAATTAGGATAGGTCCAGCATTGCGAATTTATTACTTATGATGCTCGAGGCCAGTGCTATCAGGCACTGATAAGAGTATAGTATTCAGGTAAATGTACATTACTGTTTTAAAATAAAGATTGTTTTTTCAAAAAAAAAAAATTATGATAAAAAGTTATTGTTTAAATTTAAACATTCTGTAGCTCAAAAATTAAGAGCTTTAGAGGACATATCTTAATATTAACTTGTCTTCTTATAATCACCCGAGGATTCACAACCTTAAGTATCAGCAACAAAAATTAGAAAACACCATTTTTCAAGTAGCCTACAAACAATTCTTTTTGAACCTCTCTGTATGCTTGAACTAAGATATGACCAAAGAATCAAATACCCAATGTTTTAGAGTTTGGAGAAAATGATATTTATTAGAAGTCATTTTATCATTAAAAAAAATTAATTGATAACTAAAAAACGACGACAGATAGGTATAGGGTAGTACTTATAAAAATTGCTCAGAAATAGATGTAGAACTCAAAGTCTGTAAATATATAGGGAGTTCCATTTAAAATAACGATGTTGCCACCGGTTTTAGATGGAGGCGGCAACGCCGCATTGCTGAAAGTATTTTCAAGCGATAGACCATTGTCGGTTATTTAGAAAACCAAATTTTCAAAACAAACGTATCGCCTGTTTTCCGGAAAGAAATGATGACATATTGTTTGGGCAGATTTGGGCTTTTGTCGGTCGGTCTAATTAGAGCAAAGGAGGGATTAAACCGGAATCTCTGTTTAGTTAGAGACATAAGCACAAATAAAATGCTTTTTTTGCCGCTAAACAATTTAAAATATTTCCCAATAAATCTCTGTTTTCGCCAAATCGCTGTGCAATCAAAACACAATAAAATAAAATAAAATACCTTCACGTTTCCGGTCGGTCGTCACGGAAGGTTCATCGTCTTACCTTGGCGAATGATAACAACAGCGACCGTATTACAGTGCCGGACTGGTCCGCTGAAAAGAGCTTTGGTCGGCCGTGCCCGTAGTAATGGCTGCTGGGATGCCCCCAGTGGTACTTTTACTTTCTTTATTACACCTTTAAAAAGTAACCTATGACATTTAAAATGTATAAACGAAATTTTCCTAATTACAATTATACATCTCTTACATCAATGTCACCTATCGTTATTATTTCTTATCGAAGGACATACAAATGAAGGGTCTTCTCTCTCATAAAATCTTTTATTGCTTTACCGGTTTCGAACGCTAAGTGATCTTCATCAGAATCTCTATAAAAATATATGAACGATATGAGCAAATGGTAAGTAGATTAAGATATCTTTTACCCATAGACATATAATAGAAACGAAGAGACGAAACATTCCATTCATAAACCGCCATTTATTTTACAATCATACACAGTTCCACAGTTTGAAATAAGTTAGAAGGCTTTAAAAATGGCAACGCTGTAATAAGGTACGCGTTTAGATAATTTCGATCTAACATTAGTCATCAATAGGTAATCGTTGTAGGTATTTTTTACAGAAATTCAATAAACAAATAATCTATATTTTTGCAATATTTAGTTAAAATATAGAAGTAGCTACATCGCTGCTTTACCGACGAAATATTAATCTCAAATTTCTTAAACACCACGCACTGAAGAACTATTATACATAGCCAATAAATAGCTCTAAATAGTTTTAGTTCGAAAAAGCACTAAAAAATTAATTCAAAAATAGAATAGATCACAACCGCAGTAGCGAATAAACACCAAACAACACTGTGCCCAAACCTAAAATTCAGGGTTACACGTACTATAATCGATAAGCACGTGCGTACAGCGTTGCCACGTTGATTTTCTTAAAACATTGCAATTTGATGTTCTCTACCATTGCCGACTTCAGACAGGCCGTGTACAGAGCAGCGATGCGCTGTTGCCAAATGGTGTTTGGTGGGAAGTTTAAAATGGAATGGAATTTAAAATCATAACATGTATGAACAGTATCTTTTGTCCCAAAGTTTTTTTTTTTTGTTATCGAGGAGAATCTTTCATAGACACCCTGTTGTCAGGGTAGTGTCAGCTTTTGTCGCTTTTTTTTCAAAATGAGTAATTGTACTTGATTAATTAAAATTGGTAACATATAATTTAAATTATTATTGTCTTCTGAATCATTCTCCTCCTGCAATATGTCTGATTCTGAAACCAGTTTGTTATAAGCTTCGTTCAAAAAATATACACTCCTTTCTATTAAAAAAGTGAATGATTTGTCGATAGATATTTTATCTTTGTATCTAACTAATAAATTTTCTAGTTGGGACCATCTAGTTAGTTTCAAATTAAAAGGTAAAATCCAATTTAAGTTCTTAAAAGTTAATTCTGTATTATTTATAAATACCTTAACAAACATATTTGTATCAATTGAAATTTGACTTACAATGCTAATAAGGTCCTCTGTTAAATTTAGAATATAAAAATAAATTTTTCTATCTTCTTCTACTTTTACTGTCCAAGACTCACAAATATTAATTTTTTTAAAATAGTTTAAAAGTAAGTCTTGAAAACTATGAATTTTATCTGAGTTTTCAAATGATTCATTTAATTCATTATGACGAGCTAGATTTTCATTATGTCTTTCATCGGGAGATTTTCTTGGCACAGGTACTTTTTTAGATAAATATACAGGTAAATTTGGAAAAATAGAAGGAAATGAACCACATTTAAGCCTAGTCTTTGTTGGAATTCTTTTCACAGTTCCGTCTGGTAAATTATAAATATCTTCCCTAATGATATCACTTTCTGCAAAATGATTACTACAAACTACAGAATGTTGGGTAGGTGACCAACTATCTCGGGGAATAGCTTTTAGCCAAATATTTTTCAAAATTTCATCTTTTGGGAAACCAAAAGTCGATAGCATAGATCCACCGGCTTTTATTGTACTCGGATAATTCGATTTGCACCCAGGAACACAACACGTTTTTGTCATTATGTAGAATGTTCAAAAACTTACCTTGTTACTAGTTTACGTAAGTAATCCTATACATCCAATTTTAAACTCTAAAATGTGACAAACTAGAAGAGCACACACTGCTTTTTAAATTACCGGCTTTCCGGTATTCAACTGAAATTCTAACGCAAATAAACACTAAAACGCTGGAAAACTGTTACACACGGCGGAATTTCCTTACGAGAGAGCCGATCCGGTTAGCACACGATTATGGACGAAATATATGAGATATATTATCACAAACACTTTTAATATCCTCTACACAAACCCAGGAAACACCCTGTTAACGTTTTAATAAATAACTGTACGTAATATCATTAAAATGAGCTGGAAAATAAAATTTGTACCCGGCGGCCACCGACAATTGACAGTTCTAAAATGGCGCAAACGTCCCACGACAGTAATACCGGAGTGACTACTCTTCGCGGCCCGGAGTTATAGGAGGCACTGTCTCTACCAAAATTATTAAAAGAATGCTGACGAGATATTATCGATGTTGTCAAATTACTTACCAAAGATCAAATAAGTTTTATGAAATTTATTATTTATACCTCTTATGAATACAGAATTTAACCTAATAGTTAAAAAGTTATTATTCAGACTGAAAAACAGAGGTATTTTGAGTTTTAATTAATATATTCACACCACACTAATTTTAATTATCGGACGAAATTAAAATATTAATTGAATTATCTATTTACTAGCAAATCTGACAACATGTGAATACGCATTTACTCCAAACATTTAGTCGATTAATAGGATCACTTTCGCCTCTATTTTGTTTCACAGCATTAAACAGAGACAAAAATATAATATGCGAATGATTTGGACACGCCTCCGCAGACATACGCCAGACACATGGCACTGCTATGCGCCAGAGGCGCTATGATTTTTGAAAAGCGACAGCGAGCGGTGGAGGTTACGTGTATTATATAATTAATAGCGCAAATAGTAAAAAAACTTCTTTCCGTTTTTCTTTATTGCAATGGCATATATTCGTGGAAAAACTTTGCTTGGCCAATCTCGGAAAATTATTGCTAATTTTTATAATGCTTGTGATGAGGAAGCCAGAAATAATGCATTTAATTTGCCGTTAAAACGAACGACAGAGTCTCGATGTATACAGGAACTGGTATTCGCGTGATTAAAAAAATTCACAAGGAAGATGAAGCAAAGCAAATAATTCTGAAAAGTCGTTATCGTCTCCCGACAAGAAAAGGCCTCGTTGATCAGTTTTAGACAAATTAAAATTTGACTTTAGTGTAATAAGACGCATTATCGAAAAGTTCTATGTAGAATTTAAAACAGGCATGTAAATTTAATTAATATATATAATAAAATACTTTGTACTGCTTGCAAAAATAATAACAGTTACGATTACGATTATCAAATTAGATACCGAATTAAGAAAAAAACATGAATTTATGAAGGCCTATCGTCAAATATATACAGGGTGTCCGGGAACATGTGGGAAATCTCCCGGATATGAAGGAAACACGTGAAAAGAATACTATAGGTTCATATAAACTTCTTTCGTATCGGCCTCCTCTTCGGAGATATGGGCTCCCAAAGATCACCAATGGAATCAAGTTTTTTACACATAATTATTGAACCACCTGGTATATTTCAATTATTTTTTAATATGATGTATACCAGGTAAGACCCGTCAAATTACTACCCAAGAAACTGTTGTGAATTACTCACAGCTGCAGGGACGGACTAGCTGGCTAGCTAGACTCATGGGCCCATTTTCTTTACGCCCTGTATGATGAGAACTTTGGACAATGTTTTTTACATACCTTTAACTATTGGCTAAAAATTAAGTACTCTTCATTCATGTCGCTAATCCTAAAAAACGTCATTTTATTTACACCAGTCCCCTAAATTCTCACGGGTTAAATATGAAAAAGCGGAATTTTGAAGGTTAAACATTTGATCGGAACAAAGATGTATCTTTTACTGAAATACGCCAAATACATGATGTATATGAAATGCCGTTTTTTCGAAAACGGTTAGGATTAGCGACATGAATGAAGAGTACTTAATTTTTAGCCAATAGTTAAAGGTATGTAAAAAACATTGTCCAAAGTTCTCATCATACAAATGGGCCCATGAGTCTAGCTAGCCAGCTAGTCCGTCCCTGCAGCTGTGAGTAATTCACAACAGTTTCTTGGGTAGTAATTTGACGGGTCTTACCTGGTATACATCATATTAAAAAATAATTGAAATATACCAGGTGGTTCAATAATTATGTGCAAAAAACTTGATTCCATTGGTGCTCTTTGGAAGCCCATATCTCCGAAGAGGAGGCCGATACGAAAGAAGTTTATATGAACCTATAGTATTCTTTTCACGCGTTTTCTTCATATCCGGGAGATTTCCCACATGTTCCCGGACACCCTGTATACAGTGTGGCAAGGGGGAAAATTGTATTATCATTTTACGACCAAAACACATTCTTTATAAAAAAATTCTGCTTGTTTAGTTTATAAACAACATTGTTTTATAGATTTTGGTATTTTTATATTTAATTTTGAAATAATGGTGCACGCTCATTGATGTCCCTATGACCTGTTGGCTTCCTTCCCCCTTACGGATACCGCGTAGCCACAGATCCAAACGACAAGCTAAAATATCTTTACGAGTAGGAAATTTAAAAAATACACACATATTTAGTACAATATTTTTACTTAATGGGTGCACATGAGAAATGTATTCAATATAATTAATATTATACTTTTCGGTTTCAAACGTAGGCGGTAGATTTAGGACCCTCAGACTTGGCATCATGGATTTCCGTTTAAAACTTTGTATAATTCTGCGAGAATATAAACAATTCTGTCTTTCTTTATTATATGAAACGTTCTCGTGTGAAACCTTATCCTCCTAGTCCTACTCTGACCGTATACCACAACAACAGAAACTTTTTATCTCTCTTTGTTGTTAGTTTTTAACAAATTACCGTGTCGTTAACATTATTTATGAATGCACAGAATTTGAGATAGTGTTATAGCGTTTACCATTAGAAGAGCTTATGTTTGCTTTCTTTTTCTTTTTAATACAGTTAATAAGGGACAAACGAAAATTCTTTAATACTATTTGCTGATGAACGCGAATTAGAACCGTAATCGTGCTAGAGTGTATATTATGGATACATTTCATTTAAAATTCCTATTAAATACGTATTTATTGTTGTTTTAGAATATAGACAAATTGCATTTGGCGTTCGTGTATATTTATTGAGGAACTACTTTTTCTTGTCAAGTGTCCATTGTGTAAAAAGGATGACTATTTATAATAAGTAAGTAGGCAAGAAGACACGTGGTGATTGGTGTATGTATAGTGATATCGAAACCAATTTCGGTTAATTTCGCGTGTTTAGAATTTCGTTTAAGAAAAATTGATGTATTAAAAATACTACAATAACTCAATAAAACAATAACACAGCCTAAGATGGGGATCCTAAACAATCCCAAATTAACAATCAGAGCCATCTATGTTACATCAATTTAATTTAAAAAATATGCCGCTTTTTGGCAGATTAGAAAGAGACGAGAGTCATCAGCTGATCAATATTTCTTTTCGTGAAGTTTTAGCCGTTAATAATAAAGTTTTTTAGTTAATTTATTGATATTTAGATTGTCTGACTGTCGATTGGGGTATCAACAAGTTTCAGGAAGATCTATGACAAAAATTTGAAAATTGTTCATATTTCAAATTGTTATTATTATTCTTATAACATTATATTTTTTAACGCAATTTTTTCATAGCGTTTTCCAATCCTTTAACTTTACGATTTGAGTTCTAGATTAGAAAAAACTAAGTACATTTGGTTTAACGTTCGCATAACATACTGCCTGCTTGGCAACCTGTGATTAAACGCAGATCTTAAACCGATGATTCCATTTGGTGTAGTTAGTGGAATTTACCATTTTTTGAGTATGTTTTTATAAGCAACGCTTCGGGTGATCAAAGGCAGAAGAATAAGGAAAACGTCTCCTACTCCCTCGATACAGCCGTCCAGCGGGTTGGCTCGTCGTGTCTTGGAATGGCGATATTGTCTCATTGTTCAATAACAATGACTTATGCTGTTCCGCGGCGGAAACTCAAATCGGACCACGCTGTCCACTGATAAATACTCTTAACGATAATATCAAAAACATAAACTTTATTAAGACAACAGCAAATACAGTGAAACCTCTCATAACGGACACCTCTAATAAGCGGACATCTCTATTAAGCGGACATTTTTTCATAGTCCGGAACTAGGTAATATGAAATTCCATGAAAATCAACCTTCAACCTTGGCAGGACTCTCCTTTGGGCGGACGCGGACAGGCTGTTTTCCTACAAAGAGTGCGAAAACCCTCCTTTAAACGGACAAAAAAAAATTGGAAGTATTTGGGAGACGAATAAGTACGGTGTAAAACTCTCTGAAGACAGACCGGCAACCAATTGCGTATGCGTGGCAGCGCGAAAGGACTTCGCCGATTGAAAGTATGTGTGAATCCCCGACAGCAGTCCGCCGTTTATTTGTGAGTTGTAAGGTAAAAATCGTAAACAATGGCACAAAAATGTCGCGTTTTGAGTCTGAAAGGGAATATTGATGTTGTGGAAGTTTGTAACTTGATATGATTTGGGCGAGTTCATTAACATTGATAGCAATGTGCTATTAGAAGATGATAGTGACCCCATTCCTACCGATTATATAGTCCAAACTGAAACCACATCACTATCTGACGACTCTGATGAAGAAGTTGAATGCAGTAATCAAACAAATGTCACCAATTATCAACAAGCTGTAGTGTGATCAGATATTGATTTTCACCACTTAGTAAATCAAATAAATGGGTTTTGAATGTTTTTTGTTGGTTAAATGTCACTTTAAAATATTTACAGTAATAAAAATTTGGACAAAAGTGACATTTGAAAAGCACGTGCGTTTGTCAGCTGATGCCAGACGTAATGGATGCCGGGTTTGTTCGTTTGTTCATACTTGCTTCGATTTGTTAATACGGCTGTTTGTCTTCTTCCTATTTATAAGTATAGTTGTTGCAGAATTATACCGTTGACTCTTACTGCCATAAATAAACTACCTGATTAAACCCCATTGTATACGCCTCAATCTTTTCAAAGCTCAATAAATGGGATCAGGGCCGGCTTGAAAATGTTACCACACCAATGGTGGCACTTGGCGATCCATTGATGGACATTTTTGTTAACAAATTGCGGAAAAGTAAATTCGAAATAAAAAAATACATTCTAATATGAAGGTACTCACGTTCATAAATATTAATGATACGTATTAAAAATGTATGTACTTTAACGATGATGAGTATAAAGTGATAAAAAATCCTGTGATTCAACATTCACGGTATTCATTTGCTGCCAGACTTATTATACAAACTAGCCGAAAGCTATGTTGATAGTGGATTCCGGTAAATATATATTTGCTAATTATTTGCATAATGTAAATCAGACAATTGTTATTATCCGAGGAGAATGGATTTTTTCAATCTTCGTTTCTAGAAATTTTTGCAGATAAAGAAAATCTCTTACTATTAATAGATTACAAGATAATATAGGGGGAATGGGGTAATAAAGCTAAAATATGTAGCGTGATGATTTTAATAATCGAGTACTTTATACTCGAGCGATTTTAACAATCGAGTCGAATCATCCTGGTGTTATTTGTACCATTTTTGCAACCGGTTGGAAAGTTCGCTCTGCGAATGAACCTATTTTATCGATTTTTCGTGATATCTAATTGAGCGAGGAATTTTAAAAGGTCTTTTCTCAACAATACAGGGTGTTACGGAAATGACGTATTATATTTAAATGGGTGACTCCTTGGGTGTTCTAGAGAAGCGCTTTTTTTAAATCGACCGTTTTAAAAGTGGGGTAATAAACACTCTTACTCACAGGTCAGTCCACGATACTGTACAACATTTCACCCAGAGCCAATGGCAATGTTGCCAAACTTAATGTAAAACTGAAATTCCATATAAAATTATAAAAATAAATTATTTTCTACCTACTCGTATTTATCCTTATACCCAAAGAGCGAGGAAATCCAGGCACAAACACAATCAGTTTTTTTTTCTTTTTCATGGGAACACTCCTGGAAACACTTTATGTACACATAGTAATAGTGAAACAGAACCGATAGTTAGCTTTTGAAAATACAATAATACAGATTATACTACAGATTATTAGATTTTATTACACGCGAGAAATTTGACGTCCAGAAGAAACGCGTCAAAAAAAACAATATTCAAAGATTATTTAAGTACGGGCAAGATACACGCGTAAACCTACAAAAACAGAGCGGATCGCTGGTGATCACCGAGACACAACGTATCCGGCCGCTGGTTGGTCTTGAACTAACAGACGCACGCATGCGGCGCTATATGAAACTACTTCGCTCAGCCGATGTAAGGCGTCAAGAGGTCATTGGCATTTGACCTAGTGACGTACGTGGCTATTACTATTCCATATGTTTTTTCGGGTTGTTTAAAACATAGTCCGTCGTAAATGTTCGTCAATTAATTGTACAAAAAGGTATTACAGAATGGAAAAATGTTTAAATTATTTTATTTTGTCTAAAAAGTTTAAGGTGTACATATGACAACACTGGAAAGAATTCCTTGATTGCTTACATGTATCGCAGTGCCACACAGGTGTTTTTCTGGTTTGACGTCAGGTCACTTTTACCGCTGAATGAATTGAAAGCGCGATTTATGGGTATTTTTCTTCAATTTGTGTTTATCTCAGGAATTGCTGGTTTAAATATAATATGTCATTTCCATAACACACTGTATATCGAAACTATGTATAATGAAAAAGCGATTTACTAGATTTCTGTTTGTTTCTTTTTTGAATTGGCAGGCGGTTATTATTTCTCTTCTAAGCTGTTTTAAAAAAAATTACGGCAGTGCACAGCGAGACTACAAGTTCAAGTTCTGATGCCCATGTTGTGATTACCCCGGCCACCCCTACATGCATTGTTCTGACCACGCCTAACAAAAATGGATGTTTGCACGATACTTAAAACTAATAACAGTAATCTAATAGCAAATAGAAATATCTTGTCCTTGTCTTGTTTAAAGTTCTGTTACTCATTAACGATAATTAGTTGGTAAAAAATTATCTTAACATTTAAATCATCAATTATCGTAAATTTCTAATCACAGTAATTATGGGTTTTGTGATATTTTGTACAGAGTGTTGGGAAATATTACGCGAAGCATTCTGAAGGTTTGAGTTCTTAATTTTTAATTTGGAAGGGACGTGGATTCATTTCATTATACAGGGTGATTCACGACGAGCTTGCATTAGAACTTTATGGCAGTGGCGGTTCTTTCCACAGGGGCACATGCGCACGTGCACCCCCAAAACGAATAAAAAAATATTAATTTATATTATTCATTGAATATTATTTATCTTATAAAGCCCGACCCTCCCTAATATTTTATCGTACCGTCCAATTATCGTATAAAGTCCGACCCTCCGTAATATTTTATCGTACCGTCAACCGAACTGTATATTATAGGCTCTCGATCCGGCAACCGTGCCTCGGTCGAGGTTAATGACGATTATGACGAGATTTGCTCGTATGTGCGATTAAGTAGGCGGGGCATAATACAGTCTCTGTGTAGTAACAGGTGGCGGGAGACAGCGGGGGATAGCGGGGCTATGGCGATTTAACATGGGAAAGGCGCACAATTTTAGTGTGCGCCGCGCCGTTGTCTGTTCGTGCATCTAGTTAGAAATTCGAGCGATGTTTTAATATTTTAATATTATATATTTATTAAGTTAAAATGAATAGTTTGACGGTGGACTATTTAAAAAATAACTTTAGCTCTTTGAGTTCGGAGCAAAAAATTGAAGTGAAGAATGCGGGAAGACCTAAACCCGAAATTAATTTAACGCAGACCACTAAGGGTAAATCTAGGGACTTTATTAAAAAGTTTAAAAATTAAATATATGAAAAAAAAATTATAGAGGGTATTCCAAACTTTAATGAGGCTGTTATTGATCAATTTTCTACAATTAAGAACCGGAGAACGGACTTTACGTTTAAGCACTATACACACTGAGAAAACCTTTCTTATTTTCCAAAAGTTGTATTTCCTTGTGTAAAATTAAAAAATAAATAAAAATATGTTTTCCCTAACGCATTTTCTTATTACTTCTTTTTTTTTCTACATTTAAAACGCCTAGAAACTAATTGTTTGGTCGTTACACAAGAATAATATTTTAAAAATAATTTCACCATACTTGTGAACCCCCTCTATCATAGGTCACGAGCCGCCACTGCTTTATGGGGGACTACTTAACATAATATGTTTCCGAATCTTTTTGTATTCGACTATAGGTTCGCAGATCCGAAGCGAACTTTTTCTTTTGTATATTTTTGTGTTTTTAAAATAAAATTTTTGTTTTGCAGATCCGATGGCACGGATTCTCCTATAATAGAGGAATCACACGACAGTACCAATCCCGATAAGCCGAAGCAGCAAATCAAATATGGAGAATTAGTCATTTTAGGGTAAGTTAAAAAATAATTATAATAATTATATAATACAAATATAATATACAGTGTGGCGCAGAAATTCGGCAACATAAGCCCCTGTGCTTCAAATGTTAGACGTAGCTTGTAGAGGTAAAAAATGGTTTTGCATTTGCTGTTGCTTGTCAGGTATTGACACTGATCTTTAGTAAAGTATACACAGGTAGACAGGCTTCCTTTACAAAATTTAATTAGGTTTTCATTTAAGTAACATCGAAAAAAAAATAAAAAAATACATGATATCAGTACAGCTCGACAAGCGAGTCTATAGCTACGCGGTATCGGTAAGGCGGATGCAATATCTTTCAAAACATGGCCGAGTCATGGGCGTGCTATTATTATCTTAATAATGTAATAATATATATTTTTTCATGGCATGAATATATTTGTTACACCAGTGTAATATATTAGACCCTTCCATTACTATTTTTCGCTTATTGTGGCATTTTCGCCAATAAAATCCATTTGATTTCAACATGCACTTCAAAGTTTCACGGGAAAACGGAGAGTTTATGTCACTTCTCAGCTTTTGTAGCAACTTTTTTAAGATTGGAACCACTTTTAGTTCCAAATAAAACTTTTGTATTCTTCTCCTAACAATGCCAAAGTTGAAGCCTTCGATTTTTCCGACAGCAGAGAGACGGGCCCTTTTTTTGACAGGAGATGACAACAATTGATCCGGGTTATTTTCTTTCCTTTCAGTATCTTCTTTGTGAATGTTTTTTACTGCACCCACGCTTACTCCCGTATACATTGCGACCCTTTCTAGCTTTCGCTTAAGTGGCAATTTAAATGTATTAATTTGTGATTCCTCTTCACACACCCTGTACACATTGGCAATCACTTGACGGGTTTGACTATGTAGGATTTTACCAGGGTATATTCATTCATTGTCACAGTTTTAAAACAAACCCTATCACTACGTAACTGGATGAAGCATATTGGACATCGCCGAATAACCACGCCGGCACAATAGGCGTGTCACCAGAAGTGTGTCGTCATCCTCTGTCTGGGATATAACCTATCAAATTAGTTCCAGTCACCGGTTACCCATGGTTACCGTTGATATTGCACCATGTTGCCATATTTTTCGATTAGAAGTACTTTAATAAAAAAATATTTTATTTTACATTTAAATATTAAAATAAATAGTATGAAAAGAAAGTTTTAAGAACATTGAAACTATAATAGAATATTAGTTTCTTATATACTTATGACAATTTACTTTAAATGGGTAAATTTAATTTTAGGGTTTAATTGGTAACATGTTATTAAATTAAAATTTAATATATGTGACAACATTGTTAACCCAAGATATTTTCTTGCCCGCATTCCTTTTGTAGCTACAGATAAAGTTGTCGACCTGTATCTGATAAGCGGTAGCTCTGACAACGTCTGAGATATCGCCAACGAATGCAAAACCATTTTATTTACAACCATGCATGTAATAATGACATTTCATCTTTGAACGGTGGAAAGTTGACGTTTTTGTACTTTTACTTTCCACCCGGGTGGAAAGTAAACTATTTTTTTGTAATTTTTTTAAAAACCGATATCTCAAAATAATATACGAATGCACTTTTTTTAAAATGCTAATAGCTTTGCGTGTTTAGATATGTCTACCTTTTCCCTAATTGATAGAGTGGTCCTCAGCATTGAATATTATGACCAAATCGTTGATATCTTCTTTGTCTTGGCATTTTCACAGAAATAAGCTAGTAGCGTCGACTCAGAACCAGGATTTTGTACTTTGTTTCCCGTACATCATTCTTTGAAACAGTTATATGCCTTGTCATGGCGGGTTTTAGTTGACAGAAGATCTTCTACTATTTTTGCTGCTTCTCGAATTTCTGGTGGAGTAGCAGCATAATCAAATTCCTCATCTGATTTTTCTGTTGTTAAAATAATATATTGTTTAGTGACATGGAAACCATATTTAAAAAATGATATTTGCCATCTTGATGTGTATTATTATACCTACGTTATTTTACCACCTGCGGTTATTTGAAATATCTGTCTAATTTTTCAATGGAAAAGTCAAAATGACATTTATCTTTTATTAATAATTTTAATTCAAAATAATAAGAAGTTAATGTTAGATGTGGTTGTGGTTGTAAATAAAATAGTATACAAGCCTCGGTGAAAAGTTTCATTATCTCTCGACAGGAATGAGACACTTTCCACCTCGGTACGTAATATACTATTTGACCCCTACGCCTAAAATTTGAAGCGCTTTGATACAGGGGCTGACAAGACACATGGCCGTTGTCGACCATCTGTGCCACACTGTATATCGCATCGATGGAAAATATAAAACACCGATAACAACTTTACATGTTCGAGCTTTTTTATTTCGATATCTTGTGACCATCTCTAAACCTGCCAGTGCCTACACGAAGTGACAAAATCGTGTGTACCTAAACATAAAAGGATAGGATATTTCTCTTACTAAATTGGGTTGAATAATTAATTTTTAATTGGGCGTGAAGGCGGAAATTTTACTATTTTTTCAGTTACCGCCTACTTCTTTGATTAAGTGTGCAGGTGAAGTTAATAAAAACTTTATGCGATATTGAGCATCCGTTGCAATCATAAATATATAATAGAAAAGGGGAGACAAAACATTCCATTCAATAAAACACCATTTATTTACACAGTTCTACAGTTTCAAATAAGTTAGAAGAAGATGGCTTTAAAAATTGGCAACGCTGTAATAAGGTACGCGTTTAGATCATTTCGATCTAACATTAGTCATAAACAGGTAATCGTTGTAGGTATTTTTTCCAGAAATTTAGATAATATAAAGAAAAAATCCATATTTTTGCAATATCTACTTAAAATATAGAATTAGCTACACCACTGCTGTCAAAACATAACCTCATTATTCTCACTTACCGACGAAATATTAATCCAGAGTTAGAATAGTCGAATTTCTTACACACCACGCACTGACGAACCATTTTAGATGGCTAATAAATAGCTCTAAATAGTTTTAGCTTAAAAAAACACTAAAAAAACAATCCAAAAACACAATAGGTCACACACAATCACAAAAGCAACAGCGATAAACGAGTATCAATATCGCCGACGAAAATTAATGACAATATTAAACTTCAGGGTCATTTTTACAATAGCAGGTGAAAATGAGCATACAGCGTTGACACTGTGATTTCCTTAAAACATTGCAATTTGATTTCCTTGGGATATATATAAATAACTTTACAAGTAGTAAATTTAAAAAATACACATATACAGGGTGTTATGGAAATGACTTATTATATTTAATCCTGAGATGAAAATCAATTGAAGAAAAATAACCTTAACTTGAACCTTACTTTGAATTATTGTACGAAATATACACTTTATGTGAAATCTGAAAATTTACGTCACCGCTACTGAGAACGTTCGCAATCAATAGTTTATTGAGGCGGTATTGTCATATATTGCAACACAGAATTGTAAACGCACGTGTTCAGTTTTTGACAACAAGACGTCTTTGACCCGCGTTATCAATTATTTTGCAAACTTGAAAAAAAAAAAATACTACAATTTTAAGGTACTCTCTTACCTTCGATCTTATAATCCGTTTTATAATTAAATTCTATAAAAACATAAAACACAAAATGTATGTTTTGCAACAGAACCAACAATAGGTAATATCACACAAAATTGAAATCACATCACAATATTCTTATTATGAATTATTCCACGACAGAAAAAAAATCGGGTAATGCTACAACTAACAAGCACGTGGAACCCTCGACAGCATCATTCCACCCCCGAGTCACGAAACATACTGAAGCAACAAGCAACGATAGTCGCGCGCGGCAGTTATCCAAACAAGGGCGAAACATGCGGTGTGATCTGACAACACTGTTAGTATACTCTAGTGACCCACATTGTTGCTAACTGAATCTAGATGGAACGGCGCGACAGTATGTGGGTAAAAAGGGTGTTTACCTTAGTATTTAGAAATTCGATTAAAAAAAAACAGGATGTAGACAAGTCTACATCCTGTATTTAGACAAGTCTTTTTTTAATCTCTACTAAGGGTTTTTAACCCTTTTTACCCACATATTGTCGCGCCGTTCCATCTGGATTCAGTTAGCAGGGTCACTAGAGTATACTAACAGTATTGTCAGATCACACCTTATGTTTCCTAGGACACCCTAGGAGTCACCCATTTAAATATGATAAGTCATTTCCATAACACCCTGTATTTAGTACAATAGTTTTACTTAATAGGTACACATGAGAAATGTATTCAATATAATTAATATTATAACTTTCGGTTTCAAACGCAGGCGGTAGATTTAGGACTCTCATTGATTACTGTTTAAATCTTTTTATGATTCTGACAGCATTAAAAACAATTCTGTCTATTTGTTAATTAAATGTTTTTGGTTGCAATGTCTTTCTTTTTTCGTTTTAATGACAACGTTTCGACTGGTTATAGTCAGTGGCGTAACTACGTCATAAAAACTTGTGCTCGGTGACGGTAGCCCCCCCCCCCCCCCCTTATTTTATAGAAAACGACATTTCTAAGCGTAGAACATAACTTTATTTACAGCCGACAGTCACATTACGGGTTTTATAACATTTAAAAAGATTTTTTTCGACTTTTTGCATTCGCAAATGCTGTTATCAAGTTTTGTACATCCATCTTTTTCGCTATATTATTCTCGATTGAAATTAGAGCCAGAGAGCTTAATCGTTTTTGTCCCATCGTATGGCGAAGATAATTTTTTATTATCTTTAATTTCGAAAATGATCTTTCTGCTTTTGCGACGGTAACTGGGATGGTGAGGAACAGGCAACATGCTCTAACAATTTCAGAAAAAGTACTGCCGAAGGGGCCTCCAAAGCTCGGGGGGCCTGTGTTCCTGGAACACATGGAACACCGGTAGTTACGCCACTGGTTATAGTATCTTTATTAGTCGTCTCAAATGAATACATTACTATTATCACAATGAGCCCTGCAGAGGGGAGGTCACCATATGTTCTTGAAGGTTAAATTAAGATTTTGAAATTTCGACTTTGTTTCTCTCTAGTTACAATGGATTCCTTCCTCAAGGGGACCGTGGCAGGCGACGCAGCAAATTCGTCCTGTACAAGAGGCCAATTCCTACAGGTGTCAAACGCTCAAGGCACTACGTTGTCAAGACGCCGCACTCCTCGCAGGCCATTCTGGATACGACACAGCACTCCATTTCGTACACGCTGAGCAGGAATCACGCCGTCATTGTCGAGTATACAAATGATGAGGAGACTGATATGTTCCAGGTGTGTACAGATTATATTAGGAGGAAATAATTAGAGTTTTATAAATACCATCAAAATAAAAATTCACGTCCACGAGAAAATTTTTCTAGTGGCGTACTGTATCAAATTTAATGTTAACCATATATTTTCCCTCTGAATTGCAGATCGGTAGATCGTCGGAAGCCCCTATAGACTTCGTAGTAATGGACACCATCCCCGGCGATAAAACGGGAGAAGCAAAAGTGAGCCAGAGCACTATATCCAGGTTCGCCTGCAGGATACTTTGCGAGAGGAACAATCCGAAAATAGCTAGAATATACGCCGCAGGTTTCGATACATCTAGAAATATATTTTTAGGGGTGAGTTAGATTAGATATTTACGTTATTTCGGTAAGCTTTGTTGTGATCTTTTAATTTACAGGTCGCAAATGAAAAGTAAAATCTGGCTACCTGATGTCGGTTTCCCTAGGGTGAAGTTACCCCTTTTTCCAGGCCCTTTCTAGGGCTCTGGACCCTAGGGATAATCGGTATCCGCATCGGCATATTTAAGATAACTATTTTATTAATTTGTATGTGAAAACCCAATTTTTAACAATCTCCAGTGGCTCTGGGAATAACCTCGTCTTCTAGTAATTGTGGACTGTTTCGTTCCTCTGGTTTCAAACAATACGGCGTATCTGGCGATCCCGTTGGTGTTCCAACCAAATTTGTGATCGTTCGCAAACCAGTTCCTGAACGGTGAAAACGATACATGGCCAAGAGCAGGAACCGTTTGTACTGACTTGCGCCGTAACAATCGCAACAGTTGTTTTTCCTGGCATTCATGCAGTTCTTTTAGCCTTGTTTTGTAGGAGTTGTTGCTTAACCCCTCTTTAATATTTTGATTATTTCATTTATTCTTATTAAATCTGTATAACCCGCGTCCCAAACCTGCAAGATATTCTTACCATTAAACACGTTATTCTCTTCCATAATTATTAAATACAACAAAACGGAACGGCAAAAGATAACACTCAAGCTTGGACGAAGTACAAGTACACCATTGCCTCTTAAAAACTAAATAATTAAAAAATTTCAAATAAGTTAGAACGCTTGGAATTTCCGGGAGATACTGGATAATTCATCATCAAAGGAAAAACTTCGATAAAGTTTTTCAATTCGGATATTTGATGACACAGAGACATTTAAGTGGTATTATTATCTTACAAAATCCCAATTAAAAATTTGTTCCTTTGACAATTACAACTGGTTTAAGGTTAATCCGCAATTGCTCTTAAAATAAATTTATATCCCCATAATTTTACTATAAACTGTGAAAAGACGATGAGAGATTTAAAAAAAAATTATACAAAAGTATCAAACAAATCTTGAACTAATCCAACTGCACTCTGGCAACATCTATTTCTACTTTACTACTGCGCTACGATTCAGGAGCCAAAATATGACTGAATCCTAATCTCGTAAAGATTACAATATTGGCGCTGTGATCCTGTGATCTAAGGGATTGTTTATATATTTTGGTTGATTTGTGTTTCTTTGTGATTATTGGTGATTATTGGTGAAAAATCGTCTTTATTATAAACAATCATGGTGCATTCATGTGTAGTTTGTAAAAGAGTGGATCATTTAAATAAGGATTATCTTTTCATCCATAAGTATGGTTATGTTTTAATATTTAACCATCTGATCTGTGATTCTCTCTTCCACCCATAACTGATTTTCAATAACATTCCACACAATCACAGCTTCACTTCCAAAGAGTTTTATGAATGGATAATGGGATCTGTATCTGTAGTTTCCAATACCTTTGATAACGCTGCATTAGTGTTTTCTTGTTATTTGACCGGATTCACGGCAAGAAATTACGTCAGGAAGACGATAGTATTGCGAAACATCAACAAGAACTGTCAAGTTAGTACAACTACTCTTCATACGAATTAAATAGCATGAATGTTCTTCTCTCTAATATTTAAATAGGCGTGCAATGGGCTAATAAATCAAAAATTTACCCTTGACATGGTTTACTGCGGTAATATTGATTAGATGATTAGTTTTAAAATCAATCAACATGTAAAAAAATATAATTGTCTACTTGGTCTACCTATAGTCTGGGAAGCTTTATACATAGTTCGAGATGTATTGTTATGTTAAAAAACTTCAATCGTGATGCATTCCATTAATTTTTTCCATGATATTTATTAATTTACCTTCTAGGAATTGGATAATAATACTGTGTAACGTGTGTTATACTATATTATTATATGAAACAAAATATATGGTTTATCGCAAAATTGAATATACAGGGTCTTATGGAAATGGCTTGTTTTATTTTGACATGGGTAACTCCTTGCGTGTCCTAGAGAAACGCTACATGTTTTTTTTTAATCGACAGTCTTAAAAATGGGACACCCACCCCTGTCATCATATTCTATGCGCCGACCCGAATTGTCTAACAATACATGCAGTATGCACAGCCGTTTTTGAACGTTTTAGGCTACGGTCAGTGTGGCTCCGGCATCGGCAGATTATTTGCTCGCCCGTATACTGTCGAATAGCTCGCCCGTGTGCTGTGGCCACAGTAGCAAGTTTTTCCGTCAGTCACCCTGTACAGGGTGTTATGGAAATGACGTATTATATTTAACTGGGTGACTCCTTGGGTCTCCTAGAGAAAGTCTACATACTTTTTTTTTTAATCGAATATCTAAATGCTAAGGTAAAAACCCTTTTTACCCACATTGAGCTGTTGAAAAACATACTTTTTGTGTTTTATTTTTTATGGAATTTAATTATAAAACGGATTATTTTAAAATAAGATCGAATTTAAGAGAGTATGTACCTTAAAATTGTAGTTTTTTTTTTCTAAAAAGTTTGAAAAAGAAGTGATAACGCGTGTCAAAGACGTCTTGTTGTCAAAAACTGAACACGTGTTATGTGTTTCAATATGACAACACCGCCAATGATGCGCTAACCTCTTTTGAACCTCGAGACTGCCACAATAAATTATTCGTTGCGAAGGTCCTCAGGAGCGGCCACGTAAATTTTGAAATTTCATATTTCGCTTAATAATTCAAAGCGCCATTTATGGTTATCTTTCTTCAATTTATTTTCATCTCAGGATGTGGCGGTTTAAATATAATGAGTCATTTCCACAACACCCTGTATATTAATGGCGTTTTTCGACGATATAATAATCATACATTTGTAACAGGAAAAGGCATGCAAATGGCAAGAAAACGGCAGAGAGATCGACGGACAAACAACGAACGGAGTCCTTATCATGCATCCGAGAGGCAGTTTTTGTGGAGGAGAGGGTAAATGCGGAGTGTGGCTAGAAACGTCGGTGGGAGGAGGAGTGTTTACGAGGCGAGAATCCAGATCGGCCCAGCAACGAGGACAAGTGGTAAGATTTTCCTTTTTTTCTCCGGCCCAACTGTATCCCAAGTAGCATTTTTAGACACAAATTGAACACACATTCTTTGCTGAGAGACGTTTCGAAACATTTTCTATTAAAATTATAAAGTTGTATCGAGACACATGTGTTACGAAACTTTTGCGACACATTTTCGAATCCAGTTACTAGAAACACTTAAAGACGTGGTTGTTTCGAAATATTTTACAAACCATTGTGTCGATACATTAACGACACGCGAAGATAAATATTTTTCGAAACATTTATATTTCAAATTATAAAGTTTTGGTAAGACACATGGGCAATTGTAGCGATACATTTTCGATTTAAATTGATCAAAACAAATAGCGATTTTTTTGCTTCGAAATATTTACCGAACAATGGTATTCATTCATTTACGAAACTTGTGACGAAAATGTTTTTCTCCAGAAACAAATACCCAACCTTTGTTTTCTGTGCATACAAGCAAACCTTTTTTTTTGTGGCATTCACCATCACCTAATAAACCTTTTATTTTTCTGTGCATCACGTGGCCATAATAACCTATAATTTTTGCATTTGCCATAATAACCTATAATTTTCTCTTTAGTTCCGACTACGGAGTACATTTTTAGTTTCGGTTCAGAGCAGACACAGTTAAAAAAATATATGAATTTTGCTTTTAGGTTATGTATGTGCACCGAAGAAATGTTTGGCGCCCGAACAAACGTGACGGTAAAATTTACTATAGCTACGTTTGTTTCGCACTCGGTCGATACATTATCGAAACAGTATTTATGTTTCAACACATTTTCTATAAATTATAGCTACATGATGTACGAGACATTGTAGAAGCCTCTTCATTTACCTATTTATTGTTGTTGTTTCAGGTCGAAGATGAAACAAATGTTTTGCAGGACGGAACCCTCATCGATTTATGCGGCGCGACACTTTTATGGCGATCAGCTGAGGGATTAGAAAAAACACCTGTAAGTTTTGTAACAGTTTTTATTGCTATTATACAGGGTGTCCCGGATAGGAATGCACTCTACAACGATCTCGTTAGACATAGGCCGTACAGAAATGATCAAATTAGACAAAAGATGCCTATTGTTGAGTTCTGTAACGTTATGTTTAATATTCCTAATATTTTCGAAGATATGTATTTGCAAAACCGAGTTTTCTGATTCTATTGGAAGAGATATGTGAAAATAATTTTTTTTTACATGTGCCCCGAAAGTGCCTCTTTTCACATGTTCTCTTCACCGTAAGTGGCGCTTTCCAGACCTCTCCGGGAGAGCGGGCGGGAAAGTATCGAAGCGGGCGGGAAAGTGTCAAAGCGGCCGGGAAAAATTTTTACCGACCGCTTCGAGTCACCATTTCTCCTCAATAGTTTTTTAACTGATAAATATATAAAACCAGAGATGTCGGTGCGGGATTTGAACCCGCGACTCTCTGATCGCCAGGCGTACACTCTGCCACTAGGCCACCGAGACGTACATATCAACGATAATAAATAGATATTTACGTTCTCCATGCGAGAGTGTTTTCATGTCATGTAGGCAGGAAAACTGTCTGAAGAATTTCTTTAATTACTTGGCATCAAAGCCTCGGAGCCCTTGTAAAAAAAAGTACGGTACATATTTCGGGCCGTCGGAGACTTTTACTGCCACTTTTTCTCCTCTATAAGATAATTTAATCAAATTTTTAATCCGACGTTTCGCTTTTTCGCAAATCATCGACTTTGTTTTTTAAGTAGTAGTATTTTATTTTATGCTTGAAATCCACTTTATCTTCTGAATCCAACGATATACTATAATTATTTCTTTTTGTTTTTGAAAATGATTCGTTTTTTAAAATAATTATATTATTATTATTATTTTAAATAATGTCAAATAAAAAAACAATTTTTAATGCCAACTGTAAGTAAACTGCGATCCTATGGTATGCCCAGTCGATTCTGTGCATGGTTGTCTAGCTTTCTTAAGGACCGCTCTCTGCAAGTGGCGATTGACGGATTTCTCTCAGACACCTTCACCATCAATGCCGGTGTTCCTCAAGGGTCCATATTGTCTCCCACTCTCTTCTTACTCTACATTAACGACCTTCTAGTGGAAACGAAAATTCCGATATTTAGTTTTGCTGACGATAGCACACTTGTCTCATCTTTCTCTTTGAATGCACAAATATCGGCTGTCGACGCACATCATCCCAGACAGCATGAAGTATCACGCCTCAACAAAGACCTGGAAGAAACTTTGGCCTGGGGTGACAGTAACCAAGTTGACGATAAAAAAACTCAGGCAACAGTTTTCTCTAAAAAGGTTGACATCAAAGAACCGGCTTCATCTATTAATTTGCTGGGCGTCAATCTGGGAGGAAATATGTCTTGGCATAACCACGTTGTGGCAATCGCCAAGATAGATTCTCAGAAACTTGGTGTACTCTTCCGAACCAGAAAGTTGTACACACCTCAACAACTTTTGACACTATACAGAGCCCAGATTCCTAGAGTACTGCTCTCATGTATGAAGCTCTGCACCCAAACATACTGTTCGGCTACTGGATTCCATCGAAAGGAGGGCCATTCGTCTGATCGAAGGCCACGAGCTGACAAATAGCCTCGACAGCCTAGAACATCGAAGACAGGTTGGGGAATTGACTCCCTTATGCACATATTTTCATGGAAAGTGCCTCGGCTGACCTTGCCCTCTTAATTCCGCCCAGAGCGGAACCACTGCCGCCCATTCATATGTGGTTAAGCTTAGTACTCCTCGAAGTTCATTATTTAAGAATTCTTTCATCTGGAGGACTGTTCCAACCATCTCTACACCCTGTTATTATATATAAATAACCGAGAAGTTCGTATAAATAAGTTTCGCGTCGAGCACTAACCTCAAAAAGTAAACCGCAACATCTCAATCAAAACGTTTTATTTCCAGAGTAAGCATGATTTGGAGAGAGTAATAGATGAAATAAACGCTGGCAGACCCCAATGCCCCGTAGGACTCAACACGCTGGTTATACCACGACGAGTGTCGCCCAATGAAAATATGCAACAACCCTACGTCTATCTTCATTGCGGACATGTACAAGGTCTTCACGATTGGGGCCAGGATAAGGAATCTGGTGATAGGAAGTGTCCCATTTGTTTAGAGGTAAATGGTTAACATAATTGTTATTGTATGATGGTATGATGTACGTTATATACAGGGTGTCCGCTAATTAATGGTACATGGAAAAACCACAGACTCCTTACGTAAAAATATTAGGATTTAATTATACTTACCTATATCCGAACGTTGATATTAACTGAGATACAGGGTGTTAAAGTTAAAACTTTATTTTTGTTTTTCTCCAATAACTTTGCAGGAAACCAACGTGGAAAAAGTTGTTTGTATTCCACGGGCATTTTTTAGTACAATACAGAGAAAAAGAGTATTTCCGGGATAAAACTTGATTTTCGTACGGTTCCGATTTTGTCTTTCTCATGGTGATTATTGGTGAAGGATGGGCCCGAATATTTTCGGACAAAAGATGTTTATTTTGGTCGGAGAGCACGATACGCCAATAGAAAATATGGGGTTCCATTTGAAAATCTTAACTTACCCCCACCGGCGCCCTGGGGTTGAGTGGGGGGTGGTTTAAATTGCAAACTATTCCTCCTTCAAAACCAAACAACTTTTTCCCCAGACATTTTCCGCTGCAATGCGATACACCGGAGTTATTCCGGGGTACCGACCTTTTTTCAACACCCTATATAGTGTAGAGTGAAAAGATGTAAGTGACTATTTTCGCTTGAATTTATAACTCGAGCAGTTTTTCCAATAATCGAGCGATGTCGGTTATTTCAGTAATCGAGTACTCAGACTTTATATAAGTTGTAAAAAACTTTTCGGTATATTTTATAAATCTCGATGAGAGCCTTATTAGCCAATCAAAATGAGTTTGAAGAAAAACCTGATGAAATGATACAAGGAAGAACCTTTCTCCACATTAATTAGAGATTTTCGAGTCGAGAGAGATTAAAATACAAGGCAATACACAAAAAGTACAGGGAACAACAGTAAATTTCGAATTATGGAGGTGCGACTGTATATTTTTTTAATTGAAATATTTTAAAGTTTTCCCTATAAATTGTATATATTATTTTTCTCTGCTTTGTTTTCTACAGGTTTTTGATATTTGAAAAAGTTATTGTTCGACGCTCAATAAATTCTTTTCTTTTTCAGTTGGGTCCAGCTGTCAAAGTTTTTATGGGGTTAGAGCCCTCGTTCTACGTGGATTCAGGTCTGCCAACTTTTGCGTTCAATCCATGCGGTCACATGGCTACCGAGAAAACTGTCAAGTAAGTAAAGATACCAGTTGAACTGGAAAAATTTCGTGAACCACACAAAACACAATATATAAATTTCACTATTGACATGTCAATATTTTAATTTTGCAATTTCCGTGTTAATAGACTGGAATTGTTTTGCGTTTCCAAAGAGAAACGTTGTTTGTTTTATCCTTTTTCATTAACTGACAAAACAGAATGAGACTAAAAATAACAGGTGTTTGATATTACCGTAAAGTTATGACAGGGTTCGGACTGACCTGGAAAACCTAGAAAAGTCATGGAATTTAAAACTGGTCATAAAAACCTGGAAAAGTTATCGAATTTAAAACTGGCCATAAAAAAACTGGTAAAGTTTTGGAATTTAAGACTGGTCATAAAAAACTGGAAAGTTTTGGAATTAAAACAGGTCATAAAGAACTGGAAAAGTTAGAATTTAAAACTGGTAATAAAAACCTGGAAAAGTTATGGAATTTAAAATTGGTCATAAAAAACCTGGAAAAGTTATGGAATTTAAGAATTTAAACTGGTCATTAAAAAACTGAAAACGTTATGGAATTTAAAACTGGCCATAAAAAATCTGGAAAAGTTATAGAATTTAAAACTGGACATTTTTTTTTATGATCAAGCACAAGCACTATAGGAAAAATCCTTTAGGGCACTCCGGGAGTGGTACGTGTGCGCAAGAAGCGATTCACGTTGGTTTTGAATCGTTGTAGGTTATATTCGTTGTGAAAAACGGCCTTAAAAAACTGGTAAAGTTTTGAAATTTAAGACTGGTCATAAAAAACTGGAAAAGTTATGACATTTAAAACTGGTCATAAAGAACTGGAAAAGTTATGGAATTTAAAACCGTCATAAAAAAACCTGGAAAAGTTATGAAATTTATAATTGGTCATAAAAAACCTGGAAAAGTTATGGAATTTAAAACTGGTCAAAAAAAAACTGGAAAAGTTATGGAATTTAAACTCATCATAAAAAACCTGGAAAAGTCGTAATCGTACCCAAAATCCTGGAAATTTGATATGGCAACCTGGAAACCTTTAATGTATTTTTTTCATTACCAAGTTGATACTTTGCTCTCTTTCGATTAGTTCTTAATTTTGATAAACCATAATAACCATAATATTCAAACTATATCCATGGCCATACTGTACAGGGTGTTCATTTTTCGGTGGTTTTAAGGGTATCGCTGTTATTAGTAAAGATCCTATCCTGCGGTTTTCGCAGCATTGTGCTACTTTTTGTGAAACAAGAGATGCCTGAGTTGGAATTTTTCTAGGCCTCGTCGTTTCTGATATACGGGATGTTTTTGAAAATTTTACATTTTAGGACACCCCCCCCATATTACGGTTACCCTGTAACTTATCAGAAAGAAAATAAAATGTTCTCTCGGTAGTTTTTACGTAGAATCCAGAGACGTACTCGGATTTTTTCCGTTCAATAGTTTTCAAGAGAAAAACGATTTTTTCAAATTTCACCCTATATATTTTTTAATAATAACCCAAATGGTAGCACAGTGCTGCGAAAACGACATCATTCTATCTTTACTGATAACGGAGATTCATCGTAAAACCACCGATGTATCTCCCTGAAGTTGTTTGGAAGTGAGTATTCCACTGTAAAACATGCTTTTTCTTTGCAGATACTGGGCCAACGTAGTAATTCCACACGGTACCAACGGATTTCAAGCAGTTTGCCCGTTTTGCGCCTCGCCCTTATCGGGATCGCCCGGATATGTAAAATTAATATTTCAGGACAACGTTGATTAAAAAATTTACCTGTTAATAGAACAAGTCAGTTTAATAACTTTAAGTACACAATAACACAGTTAAAGTGAATATATCACCGTCAACCAACATTGCCAAGTTTCCTTATTCTATACCGTGAAAGGCAAAGAAACAATAATAAAATACAATCCAAATCGGTTGTTTATTAAGTAAACTTAAAGTTATTACAGTTGACTTCTGTACCAAACGCGTAAACTTAAAAGTTACTGTTATAACATGTGTTTGTGTAATTGTGAGTATATACAAGAAGGGTACGTGAAGATTGATGTCGATACATTGTAGAAAGATTTTTGTAGATTTTAGTGTACCAAAGCTTTATTTATACCGCTAATCGAGACCCGATAGATGATTTTGGTGGGGGATTAATTTTTAAAACAATTTTTTTTATTTGATTTTTTAACGTTGTAGGTTGATGCTGGTGGTCTTTACCCCCCCGAAAAGTGGTACACCCCGTATGGTAAATTAAGGGAACCATAAGGAAAAAAGGGTAACGACCACCGTCCTAAAGGGACATCTCTCTGTATTGTAAATATTTTAAAGAAAGGCCATATTTGTCGATAAAAAATAAACGTTTCCAACCGAGAGATAAAAATCCGACACCATTGTAAAGGAGGAGTGTCGGAAATATGTATAATATTAATTATTTTTACAAGAGACTGTAAAAGCATATAATGTTGATGTAGAATTATAATAAGTAAAGGTAATAAAAGTCGAAAATGCAAAGTACTATATCAGAATGTCAGGTGAAAGTTATATGTTGCTCATAGTCCATTTGTAGAGTGCCTGCGCTCTAAGTTCAAGCTATTTACGTCGTTATTTGTTGACGCAAGCGCTTTGAAGTTAAGGCACGATTTTTTGATAAGAAAAATCCAGACAGTAATTTTTGTCGTTGGGTTGTTGCACAACAATGTGTTGTATTGCCAGAAAAGGCGGCGTGTCAGGGGAGGCAGTGCCTCCAGTACTACAAATGACTGAATTAACTAATAAACCATATTTTTATAAATTTACCATACAATTACACCGTTAAAATTATTTTTTTTAATATAAACTCTATACCAGTTCTCCTATATAAATTTTGCAAAGCGTCTTTGACAATATTCAATTGTTCGACGTCTGAGCCTTATCTGTTTCGTTAATTTATCGCGCCTAGTCTTGTTCCCGCGCCGGAGGCTTGCCTCCGGACAAAACTGATGTTTTTGGAATAAATTGACCAATAAGCATTATGATTTAAATCAGATAAGTTTCTTTCCATTTATAATTGATTTAGGCAAATTTGTTTGATTTCAAACCCGAATTCCTGTATTTTCAGCAATAAAACACTTTGGGATATAATATACAATATTATGTAATGTTATTTTTTTTACAAGTGCCCTGAAAGTGCCTCTTTTCATGCATGTTCCCTTCAACGAGAGTGGCGCTTTCCAGATCTCTCCGAGAGGGCGGGCGGGAAAGAGAAGAAGATTTTTCCCGCCCGCTTCGAGTCACCATGTACTGCCCCCTCCTCATAGCTTTTTAACTGATAAATAAATAAACCCAGAAATGTCGAGTGCGGGGTTTGAACCCGCGACTCTCGGATCGCCAGGCGTACACTCTGTCACTACCCAGACAGCACAAAAACGTCCATTGAACGTCCAATTGATTTACTTTTTTGGCCCTTCGGACGTCCATTAACTGGATCATTTCTGGACATCGACGTCCAATGGACTATACAGATGGCACACTTCTGGACGTCCGTAAGACGCCGGTTTTCTGACTATATTTGGACGTAAATGTCCATTTTTGGCATAATTCTGGACGTATTTTGTACGTCCATTGGACCTTTTCTAGATTACATTTGGATCATTGTAGTATTTCATTTTGGACGTCCAATGGACACATTTCAGAGGTCTTCTGGACATCCATAAGACGTCCGTTTTCTGATTATATTGGACGTAAAAAGTCCATGGTGCACTAATAAAAATTAAAAGGTTTTAAAAACCACAAAATGTTGCAAAGCCACCAAACGCCCCAAATCAACGAACACTTCTACTCTACTTCTCCAAACGTGCGTTGCATAAAACGACGTGCCACAAACAACCAAAATTCACGACAAGATGTCTAAAGTCACTAAATTGTCAATTACAACTGTCATTCTCTTAAGGGGCGGGTCCCCGATATGAACCTAAAATGGACGTTCACTACTTGTTCGGGTTTGTTCTTCCAATGGTTGTCCGAATATGGCTATGGTCCTAATATGGACGTCCACGTTCAGGTTTGTTCGTCCAATGGTTGTCCGCATATGGCTATGGACGTTCTGGCTTTAATATGGACCTAAAATGGACGTCCCTTGGACTATGTGCGCTGTCTGGGTAGGCCACCGAGCCATACATATCAACGATAATAAATAGATATTTACATTCTCCATGCGTGAGTGTTTTCATGTCATGTAGACAGGAGCTGACAGGATCGTATTGTTTGAAGAATTTCTTTATTTATTTGGCCTCAAAGACTCGGAGCACTTGTAAAAGAAAGTACGGCACATATCTCGGGCCGTCGAAGGCTTTACGGACTCGTGCATCTCCGCATCTCGTCCTGAAAAGCCTCTTTTCGGCCCTTGATACGTAATGTACTATTACATCCCATATTTACACCGAATGAAATGTAGCTAAGATTAAAAAAAAAAAATTGATTTTTTTTCTTTTAATATTAATCCAAGGATTTTTTGACCGAATTGAATCAGAAACCCCAAAATTGTTATGAAATTAAGATATAAAACTCTGACATTGACGCTGTCAAACTTTCGGTTATCTCAGATGTCAATTGTGTGATTTCAGCAACTATTTACGATAAAAATTACTGTCTGGAATTTCCTATAAAAATGTCTTATTATACAAGGCGGAATATCGGCATATTTTATCCCTGATTTTGTCATACAGCGCGCGTCAATTTGAAAACTTCCTACCCTCAATTAAATTATATTAAAAATCGGAAAGACACGTCACTTTTGGTATGAAGAGGGACGCTTTTAAAGAATATATGCAGCCTTCGTGGGTTAACCCCCTGGGGAGGGTACAGGGTATCCCATTTTCGACATTTTTATAGGGTATCTCCGTTATTGTTAATCAAAAAAGCAATGTAGGTGTCAGGTGCTCTTTTTTGGTTCAAACTTAAAATGGTAAAGTCAAAATTCGAAAATTTTCGCTCGCTTATAAGAGATACGGGGGAAAATCAACAAATTGACAATTCCTAAATTTCCCTATATTTTCTTTGTTGAAAAAGATACAGAAAAATGTTTTATACAGAAGTTAATTTATATTGACTGTAAGTTTGACCCAAAAAGAGTAAATGACACCTACATTACTTTTTTTGATTAACAATAACGGAGATACCCTATAAACGTGTCGAAAATTGGACACCCTGTACATGTTACCCTTAAAATCTTAAATGGGAAGGGTGGTCAAGTGGTACATCATTTTAAAGGTTGTTTAAATCTCATTAGTTTATTATTTTTTGAGTAGTAGTTTCCAAGAAATCGATCCCCTTCACAATAAATTTGACATGTTTTTTTCAATTTTAAATATTATTTACTGAAAGCCAGATATTAAGGGTGGGAAATTTTTAAATTGACGCCCTGTATATTTTTAAAAAACTCGAGGGGCTAAATTTAAAGAAACCAACCAATAGAAACGTGAAAACCTTAGATGAACATTACATAGATTATATCCAGAAAAAGTTTAACCCATACTATAGTAGGCAATTCAATTATAATAGTTTGTTTTAATTGTGCTCTTTACACCTTATTTATTTTTATATGATTTGACACAGTAGTTTGGTCATATACAGGGTGTTACAGATATGGTTTATTATACAGGGTCGTTACAGATATTGTTTATTATACAGGGTTGTTTTTTTAAAACTTGACATAGGCTTATTTGAAAAGATATACTTATAGTTCCTGAAGCAAAGTTCTAGGAATTAGTTCGACCAAGTAAAATGTGTGAAAAAAAATTAACGCATCGTTGCCAGATTGGACGCTATTTACAAAAATGCTTATTTTCTTAAAAGGCAACACCGCATTTTTTTAACGAATTTTGATACATGTTGAGATTCTAGACGAAACAAAAAGAGTGCAATTTTTTTGATTAGAGTGGCGATTTATGAGCTAATAGTGCTTATACCTTATTTATTTTTCCAACATTAAAAGAATACCAATAGTCCGAGCAATAGTAACAAAATTCATATTTTTTTTAAAAAGGTTCGAACTGATTTCCTTGTTGGGTTCTGCAGTAACAAATACGTTCAACAAAATTTCTTTAACATTTTAGGGGTTTGTTCGGGTTTGTTAGCCTCCTTGTTATTCTTTTAATGTTGGAAAATAAATTTAAATTTAGGCACTTAGCTCGTAAACCGCCACTCTGATGAAAATTTGCACTCTTTTTGTTTTGTCTAGAATCTCAAGATCAAAATTTGTTAAAAAAAATGCGGTGTTGCCTTTTAGGAAAATAAGTTTTTTAAATAGCGCCCTATCTGGCAACAACGCGTTTATTTTTTCCACACATTTACTTAGTTGAACTGATTCCTAGTAATTTTGCTTCAAGAACTATAGGTGTATCTTTTCAAATGAAAAAGTTAGCCTATGTCAAGTTTAAAAAAAAATAACCCTGGATTTAAATAGGTGACTCTCGCTTGGGTCCATATTTTTTTCTATAAAATTGAATAAAGAACCCCTAAAATCAGGCCACCAGCGTCGCACGCCATTGGCCAACCATCTGTTCACTTGACAAGCGTTGTCAGTGCGGGTTTGTGTACAAATCCAGTAGAGGCGTGCATCACCTCAGGATTCCCATATTGTAAATGATTTCCATAACACCCTGTATGATTATTGTTTAAGATGTTTTTTTTTTCGTAAAAATGGAAACACGTGTGAGTTGCCAAGACTGGTTAATTAATATATAGGTTAAGTAATATATCTTAAACGATTTAAATGATAAAGGCAGTGTAGAAGGAAACTTGATCTTGGTTCAAAGAAAGGAACATAAATGGGTACGCTTTGTAGGTCTTTTTGACATGTATGTATCGTGGTTATTCTGAAATCTTTAAATATTACATTGTCCTTGAGTTCTCATTAATAAGTTAATAAGGGAGAATAAAAGCATGCAAGAGTAGAGAGCTGCAGGACACTCGACGCACTAGATTCTTTTTTTTTAATGGCGGCAACTACTATACAGGGTGTAACAGATTGGTTGCTCACCGTTGGGATTTCGGAGACGATAAGAGGTACGAAGTCGGTTAAATTGGGACAAAGTTGGGTAATTATGGGCCCAATAATATGCCGCAAAAAATTTAAAAATAAATGCAGGGACTTTCAAATTGTTTGGTTGAAGAAATGTCTAAAAATAAATTTCACATCCTCATTGGTGCGACAAACTACAAGAAAACTATTGGATAGAATTTGTTCAAGTTTTAAATTTAGTTTCGAAAAGAATTTTATTTTTTCAAAACGGTAAATAACGTTTAAATTGAAAAAATATGGTTATATGTACAAACATTTCTGAAAGTATTACATACACTATCAATAATCTCAATTAATTTCATAGTTTGGTTTTAATGCAAATACACCGAGGTTTTCAGGAATAATATCTAAAATCGCAACTATCTAAAGTGATTTGGCAACGCTTCGGGTGATCAAAGGCAGACGAATAAGGAAAACGTCTCCAACCCCCTCGGATACAGCCTGCCAGCACGCTGGCTCGTCGTATCCCAAATAGCACAAACACGTCTTAAAGATATTGGCGAAAGATGTTTAGGACGTCTTTAAAACATCGGCTAATATCCTAAATTCATAAAGGTGTCTTAAAGACGTGATTGTTACAAAATTGTACGTCTTTAAAACATGGTTTTACGACATCTTAAAGACGTTCCCTTACGTCGTGTTTTCCGCATTATAGGTATGGATACAGGTTGTGAATTTCTCTGAAACTTAAAAAAAAATGCAGTTCTTGGCTATCTCACTATATCTTCATTCCATTTTTTGTTTACATGAGTATATTATAGGTTCGTTCCAACCACCCTAAAAATCGTACAATGTACGGTCACGCACATGCGTAGTAGTCGAAAGGCGTTCCAACCGACACAAAACGGTGTAGCTGGCGATCCCTTTGGTGTTCCAACCAAATTGTGATCGTTCGCAAACCAGTTCCTGAACGGTAAAAACGATACATGGCCAAGACCAGGAACCGCTTGTACTGACTTGCGCCCTAAGAATTTTAACCGTTGTTTTTGTATTCCTGGCATTCATGCAGTTCTTTTAGCCTTGTTTTGTAGGAGTTGTTGCTTAATATTTTGATTATTTAATTTATTCTTATTAAATTTGTATAATCCGGTTCCCAAACCTACAAGATATTCTTAACATTAAACGTTATTCTCTTTCATGATTATTAAATACAACAAAACGGAACGAAAAAAGATAATACTCAAGCTTAGACGAAGAAATCAAAACAACAAAAGTAGGGTTGTGATTTATGAATGTTATGATAATTAACTAATTACTAAACTTGTTTCCTAGAATCAGACAGGCGATCAGCTGAGATTTTTACAGAGAATGGTCATGAAACGTACCAACCTCGCTTCCCTTGTGCATCGGCAACAATCGGTGAAAAATTAACGCCTGCGCACAAAATCGATCCCAACAGTTTCGTGACGGTTCTAGAACGATACAAAAATAGGGTGTTGGAACAAACCTAATTTAAACCGCTTTTTTCCTATCGTTAGCCCATCGTAACCATGCCTGAATGGACACCTCAGTTTCCTTTTGGCTTGACGCTATATTAGCTACCACAGCAGACCCTAAAAGTAAATGTTCACATTATTATAAATCGTACATCTTACAAAAGGTTTAGTTGGTACATCACAAATGAAACCCTAAATTCTCACATCCTACAAATGATTAACATAAAAACCATCATTTATTACACTAATAGCATCAGAAACAAAATCAGTGACCAATAAATTAGCATCTTTTGGTTCTTCATTTCCCTGATATATATATATATCTATCATATCGATCACATCACTAGTAATTCACTACCAACAATACTGCACAAAATATTTATGGATGTCCCTTACACTTATGTTTACTATAGCAAGTGTAGTAATTAATAAAAATTAACTTACCTGGATCTTTGTCAAACAGAATTATAAGCGCCAAAGAAAATATAATAAACTCAATTCACAATCACAAGAGTAGTTTAGAAATCTCGCCGAAAGCTAATTCGCTAATGACGTTAACGTCATTTTAATGGATAAGCACCGCACCGTAATCCAGCATTGTCACATTTACTTAGTTCTTTATCGACATAAAGATCGGAGTACTGCTGTTATTTGTATATTTTTTGCTTTCAAATAATAAGTATTTTATTTTTTAGAGAATTGATATAAACAATGTATTGTTCCCTTATATATAATATAACCACCTCTAGTTAGTACATCTGGCAATACCGGTTCTTGTTGCGGCCTGTATAATAAATGTGTTATGAAACCGTTTTTATATTTATTGCAAGACGAGCCAATAATGTAGAAAAAAGTACAAAACGATGGGCTCGCAAAAACACAAATTATATTAAATTTAATGCTTCCTAATTAAAGTTATATTTTTTATGAAAAACACATAGGTTTTATCGTCGTCCACTTTTTGACGTAGTAGAGACGTCTAAACTAAGACATCTTAAATACGCTGATGTAGTGACATCTTTAAAATGTGTTTTTTACGCCCAAAGTACAAGTTCTTCGAAACAAAAGTAAATTACACGAACGTACTGGGGTTATTTTAATGAAGATGGTCAATTTAAGGAACAAACCGTCGGACAACCACTAATTGTTGTATACCTACCGCTGAACGTAGATTTTAAAAAATTGATTGAAGTTGATGATGGTGACCCAAAGACGAAACGTCGCATTAAAGATCTGATGATGTCATCTTGTGGTGAATAAAAAGTGCAATGAGGAAGTGAAATGTATTTTTGGGCATATCTTCGAACAAAGTCAGCAAAGAATAAAAACCAACCACAAAATTTTAGATTTTTCCAAATATTTTGAATGCCCCTGTATTTATTTTTGATTTTTTGCGGCATATTATTGGACCCATAATTGCACAACTTTGTCCCAATTTAACCGACTTCGTATCTCTGACCGTTTCCGAAATCCCAATGGTCAGCAACAAATTTGTTACACCCTGTATACCGGGTGTTACTTAATGATATGTACTTATTTTATTGGGTGATTTCTGGACCAATTTTAAGTCGAATATACATACGCATATTTTCTATAATGCATTGTATTGGATATACAGGGTGTCCAATTTTTTTTTTGGTTTTTATCAAATCTCGACACTGTTACACCAAATTTTTGTATAGACTATTCTTTTATAAAACCACACATTTTTACGTCAAAAAGTTTTATTTTCTCAAGCCAGTGGTGCAGATACACAGGTACAGCTACGCCTCAATACAATTTTAACCAGCAAATATATAGGGTGTTGAAAAAAGGTCGGTACCCCGGAATAACTCCGGTGCATCGCATTGCAGCGGAAAATGTCTGGGGAAAAAGTTGTTTGGTTTTGAAGGAGGAATAGTTTGCAATTTAAACCACCCCCCACCTCCTCAACCCCGGGGCGCGGGTGAGGGTAAGTTAAGATTTTCAAATGGAACCCCATATTTTTATTGGCGTATCGTGTTCTCCGACCAAAAATAAACATCTTTTGTCCGAAAAATTTTTTTATTTGGGCCCATCCTTCACCAATAATCACCATGAGAAAGACAAAATCAGAACCGTGCGAAAATCAAGTTTTATCCCGGAAATACTCTTTTTCTCGGTTTTGTACTAAAAAATGCCCGTGGAAAAAGTTGTTGTTTTTTCAACACCGTGTATATGCCGCTGATATTTTCATTCCAAGCAAAACTTTTTATGAGGAATAAGTTTTTTCCCTAAAATTACAAATACAAATAGTGTTCCATATGTAGCCAATATTTTTACACACGCTGAATTTAAAAATTATAAATTGCTAGAATTACAAATTAAATACACAGTTAACATGAGTTTATCCTTTTTGGTTTGACATAGTCTGCAAAATTAGACCTGTCCAACACTTATCGGAAACTGCCGGGTAATTATTGATAACTAGCGTGCAATTATCGGAGATAATTACACTAGTGCCTAAAAATTTTCGATTTGCATGAAAGCGTATTGCCTAAAAACAACAAGAGTTCATTTTCATATTTTGGCGAAATAGCCCGACTCCGAAGGAGGAGGGCTATTTTACAAAATTTGAAAATTAACGGATGTTGTTTTTCAAAGGAAATACGCTTAAATGCAAAATTATCTGAGAATTTTTATGCACGAGTGTAATTTAGGGAGAAAATTACCCTCATACATTAAGCTAGAGGTGTTGTTTTCGATTGATTACATCGAAAACAACCCCTCTAGCTATCGAAAACAACCCGCCAAGTTTTTATTGTTGATTGACAAAGATAATGACATTTTTTGACGTTTATTTATTATTTTTATTTTCCAGCTACAAACTCAAATATTAAATATTATTACAATTGCGTTATTAATAATTACTAATTTTTTTAGTTCTTTATTTAAAAGTTGTAATATAAAGTTGTTTTAACCATTATTCGAGTAATTTTCGCTGTAATTTTTCGAAAATTGCATTCCTCTTACGGGAAATTTTATACGTGAGGGAAATATTCGGCTTAAAATTCATCCAGGTATCGCCCCATTAAAATAAGTACACTTCATTAGGTAACCTACTGGATATTTTAACTTCCGTCAAATGTAAAAAAGACTTACTATTGAGCCTTTGTGCAGATTACTGCCTTTACGGTTATGTCGACGGTTTCACGCTAGCTTGAAAGCGAGGAGGAGGCTACAAAACCGATTCCAAGCTTAAGTATTTATTTCGGCTGCTGGAATTACGGCTAAAAAATTATTGAAGCCGGTTTGTTCCGTTTCCGATTTAAGTCGACGGGCTTGAATAATTCGAGCCCGTTTCGTGCTTTTTAAATGATTACATAACATTACATTACATAACAACTTAAGCCAGCTTGAAGCCATCAATATAAATGTAGTGATATGAGTAAGATTTTTTTATGTCGGTCGAGTTATTATGTTTGTGGAAATTTTGAATATACAGTGTCTGATGTGCAGGAAGTAATCCGCTTTTTATACTTTGACTATAATAGTAGGGTGATGCAATTTTGAGGTGCCTTAATGTTGGCTCCCCTGTACATTTTACAGAAAAGTTGCACATGGCTTTACCATGTCGGCCTCTACAAGAAGTTATAATGCAGTTTTCCTATAAAATGAATTTATATTGGCCCGTTGGTGGTTGGTGTATGTGCATGTACACAGTGTATTCAAAATTGTTTAAAGGTGTGTTCGTTTGCGCTGCACTGCTGACACTTCTTGTTCGCAACATCGTTGGCGAAATGTATACTGGACGTGTACAAGACTGAAAAATGTATAGTTTGCGCCAATCTCGATCCATTTCTTACAATTTGATTTACGGATGAAGCCGACTATACCGAGATTCACATTTCTAACTTTGGTCGTTGTTCAAGCTGTGATAAAAATCATCGTGCCAAAACCGAAGTATGTGGGTGCAAGCCCTCGTGATTCTCGTCGCGACGCGTCGGTTCTATTCGGGATCGTCGTCGGCTGTCGTTCCGAAACGTTATAATTTCGGGCCCGAACAAACCGGAACCGACGTTTTTGTTCAATACTTTGCGTCTCTCGACGATATGGAATGAGCAAACAATTTCTATCGAATTTATTGCAGATTATGGAAAATGCCCTTTGTTATGACGCATCAAGTCGCCGCCATTGCATGCAGCAGTGTTTTCATCATCAAAAGTAACTTAGGTAATAGGTAACTGCCTTGTCTGTAGCCGAAACTATAGGCGCATTCAGCAGAACCCATCGATTTGAAAGCGATTAGTAATCATCTGCTGAATGCACTAAAAAACAATCGATGGGAAATCGGACGCCATTTTTTTCCATCGAATTTAAACAAACCCGAACAAACCCTAGGCAACCCGACGTGTTTAGCCATGGCGATGAAAACCGACGAGGAAGAATTAGCTTTGTGGGGGATTTACACATTATGCACGTCATCAACGAGATCGAGTGCGCAAAGTGTTAGCAGGGTCAACGAACACAGCTTCGATATCGGTATCGTAATTATTGTGTTACAAAATATATCAAGTGATCTTAGTTTTTCTACTACCGAGAAAGACGGATATGTGTTTTAGTAGTCATGTAGTGGCATAATGGTAGTTTTTATTCAAGCTCCGCAAATTACTTTAAGTAATTTAAATAAATACTTTTATTTCAGGGATAAACCATTATTTACTTTTATAAAATATATTTTATCGATTAATTTTTGTTTTATATACTTTTGTTATCCTTTTATACATACCTATTTTCAAATGGCTAAAATATTCACCTTTTTTTATTTTATGAATTTCGGTCGATTGTGTTTTGGAATGCTTTTTCGCGATTATGATTGTGTATATATGTAGAATAAGATTAAAATAGTAGTATATGATCCAGTTTATTCAATTTTAAGGTAATTTTAATAATTATATATTCACAAATGAATTTATCTGTGCCTGGATGATGATTATTCACTAATAAAAATTTAAAAACATTTCGTTCTTACCTTTGTCTTATTCCATTTCATATCTCGACCAACATTTCTTTTGATTTCCATATCATGTACGTTTGGCAACTGTGGTGGGGTTTTATATTTCTGGATCTGTAATTAAGCTACTGGACCAAAGATGTCGCTGATCCAAAACATAACCCTACCTTTTCTAAAATTATTTTATTAAATTTTTGCAAAATAGGACGTAAACATTTGTGGTAAACATCTTATTTTTAAGTTTCAGTTAGGTATGTTTTGACGGTTTCCATAAATGCAATGAACTTTTGAAGAAAACAAAATTAAAATGTCTTCAGAAACTACAATTACAGAACAGAATTTGTAAGTATTCGTACTTCCATTATGAAATGGTACGTGGGTACCTATATCACAAACCCTATATTTACAGTTTTGAAATAAATTGTTATTATGTCTTTTATAGAATAAATAACTCTACAAAGAAAGATGTATACTCACAAGCCTCTAAAACGCTAAGCACTGTGATTGTACAGATATTTGAACCCCCATTAAAAGAAGTTCAGAAGCAACTGAAGGAGTTGGAGTAAGATAACTTATCTTCCACTACGTTTATATCAGTGGTTTATAGTTGCCTTGAATACAAAATCATTCAATATTCTTTTTGATACAAATATTTATTTTGTTGAGAATAATATGCAGGTTTGTTAGTTTAGCAAGTAGTTTTTCACAGGAAGAAGGAAATATGTGGGTATAATATTTAAAAAAACCTCTGTTGTATTTATAGTACCTGCTACATTCTTGTAAACTTACTAAAAATATTTTCAGAGATAAACAACATGACCTTATACAGAAACTCCATACTGAAAACCTTAGTATTTCAGAGGTGCAACATTCCGATGAACTGCAAGCAATGTTTGTCAAGATAAAAATGTACCATTCCAAGTTGCAATCGCTAAAGAAAAATATTAAAGCTCTTCACGAAAGAAGCACCAAGCTAAAGGTTTGCGGCTGATATTCTTCAACTAAAAAGAAACTTATTTTTGTGTAAATTATTACATGATCGACGTACCTACTGAATTTTTTAAGGGCAGCAATATTGATTGTTTTTTTTTTAATTCTATAATTTTTAGAAACGCGCAATGAAACTACAGCAAATGAAAGAAAAAGAGCCAGTCGAAGAGATCATTACAAGTAAGCCTAGCAGTAGTATCATTGGAGCCGGCGATTCTTCATAAGTGTGAAATGGAAGACTAGAAATATTTTTTTATTACATAGCAATATAATTAAGAACCCGACGTTTCGACTCTAATCTTGATTATCTTCAGGGCCAGATTATAATTTTTACGTAATAAAAGCAAAAATACTCGTGCTGGGCAGCCTTGGCATGTTTCCTTAAAAGTTCTATTCAATGTTGTATGCAATAGCAGCTAAGATAATCCAAAGCTGTAAAGGGACCAAATCTAGTAAAATGACTAATGCTAATACACTGTTATTCTTATAACTATGAATTGTACAATGTATTTATGACAATTTTATTACTCGAGGTACAAATATAAATTATATATTCAAAAATTGCGTTTTCTTGAACACGGCATCAGTCAAGATTTACCATTCAAATCAAATGTTTTCGCATATCATAAGGAAATATCGATATTTCTTCCCATCTCTGAAAAGCAGCCGAGTTCCTTTGCGCGTGTTTATGGTATGAATAGCGCGAATTCAATATATAGATTCAAAATTTAAGAATAAACCAGAACAGGACCAAAAATAACTTTTGAAATAAGCGGAAACATTTATTCCCAATATGTGTATGGAGTGAGAAATTGAACGAGCCCCTAATTATTTTTTCGTATTTTTTAAATTTCCTTCTTTATCCTCATCACATCCGTTGCTTAGTTTTACTACCGTCCGCTACGCGTTCTTTTGGCGCTGTCGCATTTTTATTTCATTTCATTCTTTTCTGTCGCAGACGCCAACAGCCAATCGAGAAAATGGCGTCCAAAAGTTTGGTGGTGGTACGTGGTGCACTAAAAAAACATTAAAAAAATCGTGCCAAAAATTGGAAAATGTGCGTTTATTTGGGATAGTTTTATTGCGGTTTGTTTATAGTTTTTGTGACCCGAGATGACGGCCAACATGTATCGTGTCGGAGGTAAGTGGACATTTTTAATTAACCGGCTTTGCTCAAGAGAAGTCTTCCTCGGTAATAGTCGTACTGTGTTTGTCTACGATTCATTGATATATTAATTAATTTTAGTTTTATGTAACAATAATTTAGGTTCCTGCATGGTGTGTTTATTTTAGTTTTATGTTTATGGATTGAAAATAAAGGAATATTTATTATTAGGGCGATAAATTAAGATCAGTGGAAAAGATAAGGGTATAGGAATTACCTAATTAATATGGATACTCCATAAAATTGCTCTTGAATTGACACCCAGGTGCAAGCAAGCGATACTCGTCGGTCGGACAAGGAGCGCAATTTCGTTGTTGCTTTTAGATTTTTACATAAATTTTCGTTTCTGATGAATATAACGAAAAGTTTTGAGGGATTATCCAGTATTTATGGTGGTTTATTATTTTACAAGGCCCTTATTAGGACGATCGGATGTATTTAAAAATTTCAGCGAGAGTATTTTTGGATGAAAATGAACGTTCGAAATCGTCAAAGTGATTGTGTTTAGATCTGGGTAAATGAACTGGAGAATGGTCAGCAGAACGTTTGTTTTGATTCGGGGATTATTATTGCTGATGTTGTGAATTTTAAGGGGCTTTTAACCTTTGTCTGCGCTACCGCATCGTTACGAAACTCGGCACCTGGAGAATACAGAAAAGTGAATTTTTAATTAGGATATTTTTAGATTACGTGTGCAATGGATATTGTTTATAGTATATCCGATGTGGTAGCAGATAGCGATAAAAATACATTTGTATAAGGTTGTGGCTGGATTTAAACATTGGTTGGTCGTCTTGCAGATTACGTGTACTTCGAGACGTCGTCGACGTCCCCTTTTCAAATTCGGCGGATCGAGGAACTGAATAAAACGCCGTCAGGAAATGTTGAAGCCAAAGTGATGTGCTTTTACAGGCGGAGGGACTTGCCGCCTCAACTGATACAACTAGCGGACAAACACCAATGTAAGTGAATTATTTTTTTTTAGATATTTATTATTAGTTTCAGTATTTTAGAGTACAAATCTGTAATGGATTATACGGGATGTTCCTTAATGACGTTCCACTATTTCATAGTGTGATTCTTTAGGCCCTTTTACGAAGAAAAGTTCATAATATGAAATGAACATACCGGGTGATGCATTGTAGAGCTGAACATAGGAAATCCCATGTAATTTTTGAGGTGGCTCCCCTGGACGATTTATATAGAAAAACTGCATTATAACTTCTTGAAGATGACGACATGGTAAACGCAGGTGCCAAGTTTGAATACATTTTGGTGAGCCAATCCTAAGTTATTCAATTAAACGTGATGGCAAAAACACAAAACTCTCATAGTTCAGGTAATACAGCAAACACCAACAAATAATTTCTATGCTGCTATTGCCAAAAATTGACGTAAAGCTGCACATAATGAATAAAGAAAATTCTGTCGCTGCCACTAATTTTGGTTTTGTCAATGTCAACCTCTTCAAGCAGTTATAATGCAGTGTTTCTATAGAATGTACATCGGAGCCAATATTCAGCCATCTCAAAAATTACATGAGATTTCCTATGTTCAACTAAATGATCCATCACCCGGTATATCATCAACGACTTATGCTACGGGGAAGAATTTTTAATGAATATATTCTATTGACAGCTTTGAAAAAAACATTAAATGGTCAAATTCAAATACTGTACGTCGTTTCTAGTTTTGTCAATAGAGGGTGTTACACTAATAACCGTCTGAAAAAACCATAAACATAGGTATAAAGGGGAGACAAAACATTTCATTCTTATTTACAATCGTGCACAGTTCCACAGTTTCAAATAAGTTAGAAGAAGATGGGTTGAAAAAATGGTAACGCTGTAATAAGGTACGCGTTTAGATAATTTCGATCTAACATTAGTCATAAATAGGTAATCCTTGTAGATATTTTTTACCGAAATTCAGATAATATAAAGAAATAATCCATATTTTTGAAATATTTTGCTTAAAATATAGAATTGGCTACACCACTGCTTTACCTAAAAAAAACATAACCTCATTATTTTCAAAATCGAATTGGTATTCGTGAAATTATTTTCATAGATTAAACGTGGTTCTATTTGAACGGAAACATTTTTTTGACATGTTTTGTAAGCAATTGATTACCTTTGTCAAGAAATATTATATTTTGAACAATAAATCATATTTGAATTGATATAATTAAATAAAATTGAAAATACGTATAATGCCGCGTCAACTACCGTTTTAAAATTTAATTTTTCTATTTATGTTTCATAATGGCTACATTATGAAATGCAAAAAAATTGAATAACCTGCCACTTTATGAAACTGAAATTTTATTTTTTTCATGTTGGCAGCAAGTAGGCTTCGAATTTTAGGCCTACTTCCATTTCGTTGAAATTAGTTCTAGGCATTATGGATTCGACAAAAGTTTTTTATAAAAACTTTAAAATACTTACCTTTAATCTTGCAAATAGTCCTAGTCACAACTATAAAACAACATAACCTAAAAATAATAGAAATATCTTCCAGTTTATGCTCTATTTCTAAACTTTTATTCAATAAAGTACTATTTTTATTTTTAATTCAATATAGTATTATACATATTACTTTATATTTACATATTTATAGTTACTGTATACATTTCCTGGGCATTAATTGTTATTCCTGTCAGATTCTGTGTCGACACAATATTTTGTTCAATAGTATTATTTATTATTTTGTTCAATATTTTGAACTTTGTTCTGCTCGCACCATAAATCAAAGTTTTGCATATTATTTTTAAAAGTTTTTCTATTTCTGCATATTCTCGTATTTCTGACGGAGTACAACTTTCTTCCTGACTCATTTTTTATTAACTTTAATAATATATTTATTATTAATTATGACGGATGGGAAGAAGCTTTGTTGCGTTCAATTGTTTCTATCATGGCATGTTTGATACTTGTAACATTTTATTAAATTGTAAAAGTATTGCCAACCCAAAAAGAAAATATCAATTCAAATGGAAAAAATCGACTATATTTTTTAAAGTTTTTCAGACTTTAAAGACCCAAATAGAAAAAGTATTATAAAATACACGGTTCATAAGACAATTAGAGCACTTGTGCTCTAAGATAATGTCTTATGAAACTTGTATCTTAATATACTATTTTTTGACTCTCGTACTATAAAGAAGTTTTTATATCTACGACCTTCATAATGTTGATCACGTCCATTAGTTGCTGACGTGGTTTTGTCTTATTTGATCTACATAATCTCGACTTGAATAATACGTTACAGGTGATGACGCACGTCATTCTTTCCCCACGTCCCTTGGCTCTTTTGCCAACTGAAAAAATCAGCGCCCTTAAAATAATGAACAAATATTTGTATGTTTTTGCGTTTTAAACAAAATCACGGTAACTGCAGAGGCCAAAACTCGCTTATTGTGGCCGAATATCCTTACCCAAACATTTTGCCAATTTCTTTCGCGCCTTTGTGTTTCTGTTAATACGTCCGGGGTGGCTTTTCACGCATTCTAAATGAGTGGGGGGGCAAAAGTCTTGATTAGGATGCGATCGATATGCCCGCGACTGTACCTGTCTTGTCACGGAGACCCCGGTCGTATGTACGTGGGTCATTCGCGCTAAGTTGCAATTTATTTTATTCATTATTTGTTTTGTTACCTAATCGTATCGATTATTTCATGCTGGTAAAATTTCAGTACGATTAGCATGTGACGATAGGTCCCAAAATCAATTATAAGCTGTCACATTCCATGTTTTCGGGAACACGTAATTTAAAACCATCTAATTTGACATTGGGTCTTAAATTGACAAGCAAAGTGTAAAAATAAGACCGGTCGGTTATTTTTGCTACCGTTTTTTAGTAATACGCCTTCTTAGGACAAATTTAGAGACTTATAAATATATTTTTTGCGAGAAATGTGAACGATATGATTAAAAAAATCTTAATCTGTATTTCTAAATGTAAACAATCTATATTTGTAATTACGTGACAATTTTAATAGAAATGAAAATTGGTTAATGACATAATGGCGAAACAAACGTGGACATTTACATTTCTATCTGCTTTGTACACGTCGATGCGATGTTTGATATTACGAAAATAAACACAAGAAAATTCTCTAGCTAGAATCCGTTTCTTTTTAATCTTCGGTCTGTTTCTATTTTCGTTCTAACAGCTGATCAGTTTGATATGTCTTGGTAAGGAAAAACAAACAATCTACGGAGGTGACTCAAAAGTCTACATTTGTATTCAGTTTACGGCAGACTTGGCATAGTCTTATCATATCGAGTTATTTTTTTCACAAACAATACTTAAATTTAACACACAAACCCGAATAAACACTGAAAAACCACAAAGAATTTTTTCAACAATAATGACAAGTATGACAGTTGTTAAACCGGTACTGTCAAACGTGAAAGCAGGTATGAAAGACGGCCGTTCCTATAAGGGATTTATAAACAGCACGTTCCGAACGATAGATGGCGACGTAATGTCTTTGGCTAATTAACGCAAAACGGCAAAGAAAAATTATACTAATTTTCAGAGTTCCCCGATTATCTGGGAAAGTTGTTTACAACCTACCTAAGCATGTGAATTGTTTATTCTTCAAAGACTGTGAACCAAGGCCGTATTATCCTCCTTGTTTTAAGTTCCTTGTATTTTTACATTATTTTTACGTATGTATACAGGATGTTTCTTAATAATAATCTTATAATATTTCAGGGTGTGGTTCCTTAGGTCATTTTATAAAGAAAAGTTCATATGAACATATGTCCGCAACGGCTTAAATTTTTTGCTACAGGGTGTTGAATTTTTATTTTTTAACTGGTTATTATTTAATATCTCCGAAAGTACTTAAGTTATTATTTTCAATTTTGGTATGTGTTAATAGGATATAGAACCACATATTTTAGTTAGACAATGTATTCAATTGTTCAACCAGTGGCGTCCCTGCGAGCATGTCCTCTGATATTTTTTACGAAAAAGATGGTACGCCACTGACATTTTTCCATGTGGATATATTTTATGATTAGCCTGGTCAATTCTACATTTTGTTTCATAAAAATCGTTGAAGTGGGCAATTCGATGCGAGGACGGACGGAAGCATGCCTTTTAAGTGAAGGTGGCCATTTCCAACATATTTTATAAAACAAAATTTATCATTAATTATTTTATCAATGTTAATAATAATGAGTTTCAATATGAATTTAATGGTTTTAATCAAGAACGAGAAAAACTGTAGACCGTTTAAATGTAGAATTGACCAGGCTAATCATAAAATATATCCACATGGAAAAATGTCAGTGGCGTACCATCTTTTCTGTAAAAAGTATCAGAGGGCATGTTTGCAGGGACGCTACTGGTGGAACAATTGAATAACTTTTCTAACTAAAATTTGTGGTTCTATATCCTATTAACACTTACCAAAATTGAAAATAATATCTAGAGTACTTTCGGAGATATTAAAAAATAACTATTTAAAAAATGAAAATTCAACACCCTGTAGCAAAAAATTTAAGCCGTTGCGGACATATGTTCATATGAACTTTTCTTTAAAAAATGACCTAAGGAATCACACCATGAAATATTAGCACGTCATTATGGAACACCCTGTATAATACGCTTCGGGGGTTTGATTCGTTCCTTCCGACTCACCCTGTAGAATGAAAAACGTCAATTATGGAATGGTGGAAAATTAATTAAATAAATATATTAGATTTTAAAAATATATTAATTAGGTACACGTTTTCATGATTTTCGGTCGAACGGTCCCGTACATGTTTCGCGAAATCATACCGAAACTGTACCCGATCAGGCCGCCGCGTCGCTATGACAACTGCGAGATGCTTGTTCTTTTGGTCCGACTGTACTTTTATAATTATACACGTAAAAAGTGGCCGCCATGCCATTGTTATCCGCCATACATAAAAAATCTCATCTATTCAATATGAGAAGGTAATGAACCGTAAAATCCATTTTGTTATATTTAGGAAAATTCTGTCTTTATGTTTCGATACAGTTGCTGGTTAATCGTTTAAAATCCTGAAACATAATAATGCGAAAAATTAAATTAAAACCGAGCATATTTTTATCAACACTCTCATTGATACATTGCCAGAAGAACCTTCACGCTGACTGTGTGCAATCTGATGTACAGGTGTGTCCCATTTCCGACACTTTTATACGGTATCTCCGTAATTGTTTTTATGCTATCAAAAAAGTAATGTAGGTGTCATGTGCTCTTTTTGGGTCAAACTTAAAATGGTAAAATCAAATTTCGAAAATTTTCGCTCGCTTAAGAGATACGGGGGAAAATCAAAAAATTGACAATTTCAACATTGTCCTATATGTATTTTCTTAGTTAAAAGAGATACAGAAAAATGTTTTATACAGAAGTATATACTGCCGTTTTGATAATAAGTATACGAGGTCAGGTAAAAAAGTTATCGGACCTAACCTAATCTAATTTTTTTAAACGGAACACCCTGTATTTTTTTTTTTTTTTTTTATGATCAAACACAAGCACTATAGGAAAAATCCTTTAGGGCACTCTGGGAGTGGTGCGTGTGCGCAAAAAGCGATTCACGTTGGTTTTGAATCGTTGGAGGTTATATTCGTTGGGAAAAACGACCTCGGGAAGATCGTTCCACAATGATGAAGTCATATATATATTTTATTCTAAAAAGATATTATTTTAAATTCGCCTTTGAAATATACAGTGTGTCCACTGATTGACTATCGAAGAGGGAAAACTTTTTTATTTGTGGGGTTATGAAAAAAAGTTATTTTTCATAAAAACTCCTGCTTGTTCTCCAACGACCAAAAAGTATATTATTTTTTCAAATTTATATACCGGGTGTTCAGAATTTAGAAAAATATGAAAAAAGCTAAGAACAAAGTACCCTTATGTGTAAAGATAGGATAAAAACTAATTAGTAAAAGTTGTTGTGGTTGAGAACCTACGTCTCATTACCAAGTTTTGACTTATTAGCTAAATGTACAGAGACAGGCAAAAAATTCCAACTCATAAAATATGATTTGCTTTAAATTAACGCATTTTGCAAATTAGTTAATCTTTAGAACGTATTTCTTTGTATAATATTTATCTTTATACGAGGAATTGTCGAAAACGGCTAAGTAACAACCCATGTTATTAAAAAATCAATACGTTTTAAAATAAAACCGTGCACTATTCATAATTAAACGAATTTATTAGAGAACGAATGAAGAGTAAAAAATTGTAACAAGTATAACAAATGTAAGTGAAAAAAGGCAGGTTATCAGCAAAAAAAAACTATTCAAAGGTTTCTCCACCAACCTCCTCGCATCGTTGGACTTTCTTAATAAATGCTTTATATGCATTTCGTATCTCTTGCAAAGGGATAGCCTGAATCGCTTCTCTAATTCTAATTTTTAAATTGTCAAGATCAGGTTCCAAATGAGATGCATACACTTTCTGGGTAAGGTAGCCCCATAAGTAAAAATCCATTATTGTAAGGTCGGGACTTCTTGGCGGCCAAGGGATTGGTCCATATCTCCCAATCCAGCGCTCCGGAAATTGTCGATTCAACCATTCCCGCACAATAACAGTGGAATGCGCAGGATGACCATCTTGTTGAAAATATGCAGTTTGCCTGTCAATAAGTTGCATATTATTTAAATAATGAAAAAAAATTGAATTTAGCATTTCTAAATAACTATGCTGATTCATATTTGCTTCAAAGAAGTACGGTCCAATTATTCCGTTGTACGTAACTGCACACCAAACGTTAACTTTCTTGGAGTACTGTCTTCTGCAATGAATTCGAAAATGGGGATTCTCAGTTGACCAGTAACGTACATTTTGGGAACTAACCACTCCATTAGTTGAGAAAGTAGCTTCATCGGAAAAAATAATATTATGAAAAAAGTTTCTATTTTGTAAGTATTTCTGACCAACCCATAAGCAAAAATCAAGTTTTTTTGCATCATCATTTGCTTCTAGAGTATGAACAAATTTAGGTTTATATGGCCTGACTTTATTAGCTTTAAACATTATTTGCAAATATGATTTACTAATGTTTCCAATATGGGATGGGGGATGGGGATGGGATGGGTTTTGGGAAAATGCCGAACGGAATCCAGCGCAAGAGTTGCCCCAACATTTTATTCTTCATTGATAGGAGTCTTCTTCTTTTTAATATTTAAAACGCTTCCTGTTCTTCTAAATTTTGAAACAATAGATTTAACTGATATTCGGTTAACGGTAATATTTGGCCATTTCTCGTTAAACATTCTTGTGACATACGAGTATGAGATATTTTCCCCTAAACCATAACATTGGACAATAAATACTTTTTGTTCTAACGTTAGCATTTTTTTTCACTGTCATAAATTAAGCAATATGACATTGACAACATTTTTATTTGTTTGTTCATTTGTTAAATACGTCGCTCCGCGATGTGTTTTCAACGCCGGCTTGTCGGTAAAATGTATGTCCATTGTCATCGCAACGTATACTATAAAGTTTTTACAAAGAAATACGTTCTAAAGATTAACTAATTTGCAAAATGCGTTAATTTAAAGCAAATCATATTTTATGAGTTGGAATTTTTTGCCTGTCTCTGTACATTTAGCTAATAAGTCAAAACTTGGTAATGAGACGTAGGTTCTCAACCACAACAACTTTTACTAATTAGTTTTTATCCTATCTTTACACATAAGGGTACTTTGTTCTTAGCTTTTTTCATAATTTTCTAAATTCTGAACACCCGGTATATAAATTTGAAAAAATAATATACTTTTTGGTCGTTAGAGAACAAGCAGGAGTTTTTATGAAAAATAACTTTTTTTCATAAACCCACAAATAAAAAAGTTTTCCCTCTTCGATAGTCAATCAGTGGACACACTGTATAACACACCATTGATGATATTGGTTTCCTAGGCGATTTATTAAACTTTATTACTTTAAACCAAAGTAGGCCATGAAACAAAAACTAATATCCTACAGACAACTATGTTGACTATTAACATTTAACGTCAATTTAATTTTTACATATTGATTTGCGAAAATGACCTATCAACATTTTGAAATATTTGATATAAAGTTTAAATAAATCGCCTAGGAAACCAATATCATCCATGGTTATAATTTGAAAGGAGAATTTAAAATAATATCTTTTTAGATTAAAATATACAGGGTGTTCCATTTAAAAAAAAAAGAGGTTAGGTCCGATAACTTTTTTACCTTACCCCGTACGCTTATTCTGAAAACGGCAGATTATTCAACAATCAATATAAAGAAACTTCTGTATAAAACGTTCTTCTGTATCTCTTTTAACTAAGAAAATATATGGTAATTTTGAAATTGTCAATTTTTTGATTTTCCCCCGTAGAGCACATGACACCTACATTACTTTTTTCATAGCCCTAACAATTACGGATATACCTTTTAAAAGTGTAGAAAATGGGACACCCTGTACAGGATCTATAAAAAAACAACGATTTTAACAAAAATGCCGCGTTTAGACTGAATTTAATCACCGCCTTTTGGTTTATCCGCTCTAAATAGGGGTGCCAGTCCCGAAGCTTTGTTCCAATCCCGGGATTTTCGGGATAAAGAGTATCTAATTCCGGGATCCCGGGACTGATCCCAAAAAAAAAATTAACATGTGAAAGATTGTGGTTACTAAAATTGTTAATTTTAAAATAAATATTTAAAAAACAAGTTAATTTTTCAAGAACTTTTATATAATTTATCCCGAGAGTTGAGGGCTTAATTCCGGGATTTTTCCTCGAGATCCCGGTATTGGCATTCCTAGTTCTAAAGGCTACTCCTACCGCTTCGACTTCCTGGGTGACTTTTTCTTATATCATCACGGCGTCTCATCAGGAACTCTAAAGCTAAGTTCACACGGCAACACACCGCACGTTTTTTGCAGGATTAATCGTACCGAATAAGCAGTGGCGCATATTTTAACATAGAACCGTTCACACATCGTTTGCGCTACAAATAAACGTGTACGCTTGAAAACGTTCACCGACCATTCACCGGACTTGTCGACCAAACCGAATGAATTGAAACGTATTCGGTTTGCAGTAGTATGTAACGAATAGTAACCGATTTTTGATTTTTAATTGATATCGAAAATTCAAGTATTTTATACTGCACGCTTTTTACATTATTCGGTTTTAACCGAATAAACAAACACGATATAACATCAGTCGTATAAAAAAACGTATAACCGCAGTTTTCGTCCAACGATTACCTAGACGTGTGTACGATGGATCAAGACGTTGTTGTACTTATTTATTGGTAACGAAGACGTCGGCGGTATCGCCGCTGCTATAACAGAAGGTTTTGGATTCATCCTACAAATTAAAAAAAAAACATTAAGGTCCCCGTTTATATCTTAAAAATGGACGACTACCGATGAAATTGATCACAATAACGATTATTTTGAGGGCGATGACCCCCTGTTTTTTCATGAAGGTCCTACTACCGATTTATATAATACATAGAATTTTACACCAAATTAAGAAGCAGTACCTAATTATGTATTTGGAAATTTACATGCAAAGTTGAGAAACGACGAAGAAATGTCCATAGAAAGTTTATTAAATCGTCAGGGGTTCCCAAAAGTGCGCCGCGAACTGAAAAATGTTGGGAGCCACTGGCCTAGACAATTCAAGCTGACCGAAAATTAATATAAATATGTACTAAAGTCCGTTTTGTTGCAGTTGATAGCTCATATCGAGGGTTGAAGCCATAAAACAACCGTAAACCATAGGCGTTGCCAATAGTAATTACCTTATTTAATAAGAAAATTGGCCTCTGTCCATTGTTAAGTAGGATTAGGGTTAAAGTAGGTACAACAGGGGTAATTAATTTACCTATTTTTGCCTGCTTTAGGATGTTATTACGCCATTTGATGTGCGTTTGTCAAACTATGTATTTAGTTGTATTTAGATACTGCATTATCTCAAAGTTGAATTATTTCCTATACTTGTAACAATGGCTTCAAGTTTTTCGCCAACGTGTCTTCGTCAAATTAGCAAGAGTGCATATTCTCTCCGAGAAAAGACATTAATATTAAACGTGCATGATGCTCTAGTGTACCAGAAACCTGCAAGTGATGTTCGTAGCATCATTGCAGAGTGTGCCAATATGGTAGGAGTTGGAGAGGCTACTATATATAGGTTCTTGCGTGAAAGAAAATCTAAGAACCTCAGTGAGCCAAAACCACTCCCAGGAAAGGAACCGTTAGAAATTGACAATTTCATTAAAAATGGTATTAGAAGAAAAGTACATAGTTTTTATTTTGCCAAGGAAATACCAACTATAGACAAAATTTTACAAGCCATTAACTACGACGAGGACTTACCACAGCTATCACGAACGAAACTATGGAAAATACTTCATGATATGAACTTTCGATGGGAGAAGCAAAACAGAAAATCTTTTCTTATTGATAGAGCAGATATTATTTGCTGGAGACGTCAATACTTAAGGTCCATCCGAAAATACCGCAGCGAAGGCAAAAACATTTTCTATTTGGATGAAACTTGGCCGTATCTAAAGTTTGGCAAGATAAAAATGTCCTAAGTTCTCGACAAGCTGTCATGGAAGGCTGGTCAACAGGACTTGGACCACCATCTGGAAAGGGACGCAGACTTATTATAACTCATATAGGAAGTTCAAATGGCTTTTTGGATCAAGGATTATTACAATTCCAGTCGAATTCTACTAAAGACTATCATGAAGAAATGACTGCTGATGTTTTCGAGGAATATTTTAAGCAAATGATAGAATACATTCCCGCTAATTCTGTAATAGTGATGGATAATGCCAGCTATCACTCTAGGCTAAAAGAGAATCTTCCCACAACTTCATGGAAAAAGGCGGAAATCGTAAACTGGTTACAACGAAAGGAATTGAGTTACGATAATACCATGGTAAAAAAAGAACTTTTGGATATTGTTAGGCTACATAAATCACAGTATAAAAAGTATGTTATTGACGAGATGGCAAGAGATCGAGGTATTATAGTGCTCCGAATTAATATGGGCTCAAGTAAAAGGATATGTTGCTAGAAATAACAAAACTTTTAAAATGCAAGAAGTGCGACACCTCTTGCTTCATTCTTTAGCAAATGTGTCATCAGAAAATTGGCAAAACGCCATAAAACATGCTATAGTAGAGGAACAAAAAATGTGGGAACTTGACAACGTAATTGACACAACTATGGAAATTGAGCCTTTAGTAATAAGCGTAGGACATGATGACTCTTCAGATTCTTCTGAGGACCATTTTATCGAGTTATAATTATTGAAATTGTCAATATTTTTTGATCTGTAAATAAATTAGTTTTCTTGTAAATAAATTCATAAAATCATAAAATCTATTACATTTAAATAAAATAATAAGCGGTTACATTAAAAACCCAACTCTCCGACCATGATGGGCCGTTTTAATCATTATCCTTTCATTTCATTTTATGGCTCTATTGTTACTTTATCTGTTACCCGGTGGAATAGGTCAAAATTTCTTCATCTTTATGCTAGATGTACGTAAAAAGACCATTTTATAGGTAAAATATTTTAGGCCACCGGGCCCTTGTTTTGAATCTTTAATGAGGGTATCGAGCTATCAACGGCAACGAAACAGACTTTAGAGAATATTTAATAGTCGGTTGCTATTCGTTAAAACACGTGAGGCATCGCGCCGTGTGAAAGAGACGGTGTCATACCATGCACTACTTCAAACCGAAAGCGTTTCAATTCATTCGGCTTGCTCGACAAGTCCGGTGAGTATCCGGTGGACGTCTTTAACCGTATACGTTTATTTGCAGTGCAAACGATGTGTAAACGGTTTTATGTCCAATATAATATGCTCCGCTACTTATTCGATAAAATTAATCCTGCAAAAAAAACATTAAGGTCCCCGTTTATATCTTAAAAATGGACGACTACCGATGAAATTGATCACAATAACGATTATTTTGAGGGCGATGACCCCCTGTTTTTTCATGAAGGTCCTACTACCGATTTATATAATACATAGAATTTTACACCAGTGCCAGTGGCGTACCTAGAATTTTGGTAATGGAGTCCTCGAGCAAGCTGTCGGGTACTTATTTTACTACGTGAAAAAATTATGCTTCTTTATTATAGCCGGATATCCCTTACCCGAAATTTCTTGCAAGCAATAAACCAGTTCCATTCATATCATGATACAATATCTAAAGGTAAGATATTTAACCGTCCCAATTTCGTCTGCCGCGCGCAGTGACGTCACAGGGAGAGTGATTTTTAAATTTCTTAAGGGGATTTATACGGTGTTGGCGTTTTTAATTCTATTTTAAAGGTATTAAAAGGTTTTACGCATTTAATGGTATGTGAAATGAAGGGATAATATATGACGAGTATTTCCATATATTAATTTCATATATAACACACATTACAGCTAAAATACCATTAAAATAAGAAATGATTCCGACAAACTTTTAAAGGAGTCTCGGCGCCATTGGAACCGGTCGACGATAGCCGAAGCTGCTCGGCGACCCCTCCGCGTTGCCACCAGCGTTGTCAGTCTTTTACAATTGTAATATTTTTGAGATGATAGAATTTATGTTCAATCTGGAGGTGGCCCATATAGAAGTTACAACCGTTTTTTTTCGTACTCTTCTTATACTGACACCGTTTTTTATTATTCTATTAGGTTTCGAACCGTGAACCTATTACTTTTGATCAAAGATCTCTGGCAACATTGGTCGCCAAGTAGTGCCGTTTGCCGTAGTTTTGCGTGGAAATTTTGAAAATTCACTAGAATTTTTTCTTATTTAGTCGTCTGTGTTTAGTAAAATACATATTTGAATTTTCATAAAATGAGGTGCGCTTTGTTCGGTTGTGATATGGATAACCAGGCAAAGATTTGATAGAAATATAAGATGTTTCCGCTTTCCTAATTATAAGAACAAAAATTGGAATGGATACGGTTTTATTTTATTTTGTTAACATTTACTTCTTAAGTATTTTCCACTGAAGCTGATGAGGGTATAAGCCTTCGAAACATGTATGGAAATTAAAATATTGTTCATTTAATTGCTGAAGCAGACTATGAGGTTCTGTACCTCTTCATAATTTCACTCCACTGAGAGATGGACTATTTAAAAAAATAGTTTAATTTGTTTATAATTAGGTCGTATTTTAGCTTTAATCTTTGGTTGCATGTTCATGAAATAAATATCCTAAATACCATGATATTATTCTTTCATTTCACATACCATTAAATGCTTGAAACCTTTTAATACCTTTAAAAGCAATATAAATGTCCATAAGAGATTTAACAATCACTCTCCTGCTGACGTCACAAGCCACGCCTCCATCGGTGTGAAATCATACCTCTTAGTTATTTATACCATGCATTCATATTATAAACAAGCCCGTATGTTTTTAAATGTGTTGATAGGGGGACAGACCCTCCGTACTCCGCCACTGTGCCTTGCTATAAAATCTATTGTAGGTAGTAAAATAAATATTCTATAAAAAAAGTAAATTTACACTCTCCTGCTAGCAATATTATGTAGGACAGCCATTATATTTTAAATTATGCCGGAAGTAGATGCAATTGTTTAGGTAATTATGAGGCTTGTCATTAACTTGCCGTAGACGTATAGGCTATCGTTTGCCTAGGATGTAAACGATGAAGTAGCGTTTATATGTAAATTTATATATAGGGTGTCCCAGTTATAATGGAAACAAGCTTATATTTTCGGTATTTCTCAATTGATTGTTTTGAATTTTTGGTGTGTCTACGTATGATTTTAGTGCGCACTTTTCTAGTAAGTACTTTAAATTTTAGTTAACTCACATTGCCGTACGGATTTACAGGGGGTTTTAAAATAATAATTTAAAGATTATTTTGTTTCAAAACCAATATCAGAAGTTGATTTGGCATGTCTCAAAACGACCAAATACAAAATTTCAATAAACTGACACAACTGCATATTTTATGACCAATTTTTTTTATTTCTTTTTAAAAATATTTACATCTGAAATACGCGCTAATTAGAAGAATACAATTATTAGATGTTCTTTGTACAAAATTTAACTTTATTGCAGGAAATACGGTACGCTGCTGCTTTGAACGTACATATAATCTTTTTTTTATATGAAGCAGATAAACATGATGTAAATACAGTGAAACCTCTCCTAACGGACACCTGTAATAAGCGGACGTCTCTACTAAGCGGGCATTTTTTTATAGTCCGGAACTAGGTATATGAAATTCCATGAAAATCAACCTCTCTTGGGCGGACTCTCCTTTGGGCGGACGCGGACAGGTCGTTTTCATACAAAGAGTGCGAAAACCCTCCTTTAAACGGACAACAATATTTTTAAAGTATTTGGGAGACGAATAAGCTAGACGGCGCAAAAACTCTCTGACGACAGACCGGCAACCAATCGCGTATGCGTGGCGGAGCGAAAGGACTTCGCCGAATGAAAGTATGTGTGATTCCCCGACAGCAGTCCGCCGTTTATTTGTGAGTTGTAAGGTTAAAATCGTAAGCAATGACATAAAAATATCGCGTTTTGAGTCTGAAAGAGAATATTGATGTTGTGGACGTTTGTAATTTGATAACAAATGCTGCACTTTTATTTACCTTTTCGGCCTTATTTAAAACCAACTTAACTTATAAAAAAACACCAAGTAGGTAATTCAAACAAAAACCGACAGAATAACCTCACAAAACACAAAAACAAAAGCACAAATTCACATTAGTTTTCGCGTAAATTTGTCTGCATCTCCATTCAATCTGAATTAGTAATTTAAAGTGCTACTGTATAGACAAATATGCGCCCTTATTGTATAAAGTTCCATCCGGTGGTCTGGGAAATAACATAATTTTTTCATACATTGGTATTTAACATCTAAAAATTTCTAGTAACTACACGTTTCAGTCTGTTTCGGGTTTATCTAAAATACAGAGTTGCCACTTTCGATGTTTTTTAAGATTATATTCATAAATTGCGGAATATCCTTCTGTAATATTGCTTTCCTGTATAATAAATAATGTTAAGACTGAAGGGGAGTGAACCCATTCCTACCGATTATGTAGTCCAAACTGAAACCATATCACTATCTGACGACTCTGATGAAGGAGTTGAATGCAGTAATCGAACAAATGTCACCACTTATCAACAAGCCATTAGTATGATAAAGGAATTATAAGAGTATGCAAAGAATAGAGGTGACTCTACAGCAATGGAATTGTTATCAGACTTGAAATTACATTTTCTAGATTGCAAGTATAAAACGCAAACACGTCAAACTAGATTTTTTTAGTACTACATCCTAACTAAAAGTAGTGTATTTTTGTAATGTTATGTTTATTTGTTGTTAATTTTACATATTACCAAATGACAAATTTCCCATGGGCGGACACCTCTATTAGACATAGACATAGACATAGATAAATTTTGTATTTAGTCGTTTTAAGAGATTCTAAATCGACTTCTGATGAAATAATCGCTACTTTACTCTTTGAATTAGTTTTTAAAACCTCTGTAAATTCGTACGCCCTTGAGTTAACTCAAATTTTAAGTACTAGAAAAGTGCGCTATTGGATCAGACGTAACCACACCAGAATTCAAAACAATCAATTCTGAAATAACGAAAATGTGACCAGTAAGTGGGACACCCTGTATTGGAAAAAAGCTCTCTGGAATTTTTTGTTAGCAGTAAAATCAGTGTTTCAAATTGAAGCAAAAAAGTATGTATTGGGTGTAATATAATTTTAATTAATTATCATTTACTGTGTTGAATAGAGTGAACAGACTATATTCAATGATTGGTAAAACAAACTATATTACGTTACTACGATCTAAACAGTCCACATAATATATATATAACCATTATATTGCTAATACTATTTGCAATTATGTCCCCGCTATGGGCATCGAACGGGGCGTTGTGAGTTTGCGCAGTTCGGAAATTTCCTTGTGAAAGTAAACATTCGACAGGACCGGATTTCAACTTTTTTAATGTAAATTTCACTGGTTAGTTAGGAAAAATCCTGCAATCAAAATTTCGATTAGTTCGATTTAAGACAGCGTTCCATGCATACGATTTCTGACGATATGATGATCCGACGGTGCCCTGATTGGTGTAAACTTTTGGTGCCAAATTCCGTCCGAATATTTGCAATAATCGACACGATGAGCTTGTAAACACATGGATTGTTTGCAAAATAAAAAGGGACCAGTCTTGTTAAGGGTATCGAGAAAGGCTCTCGAATTATTTAGAAATACTGTACGGTTCATCGTTTGGTTGAATAAAATAAATGTAATTAATTAATTATTAATATAATATATCCCAAATTTATACAATTTTATTCGTCTTACATGGACCGTCGTGTTGTCCTCTACAAGTCAACAAGATGACATTAATGTTTATATGTTTTTGTGCCTTTTTCAAAAGTCTTTAGCGCTTAGAACAATCACTTTGAAAAGTAAGTCGTAATTTAAAGCCATTTAATAAAATAAAGTGCTTGTAATCGCCTTAGGCAAGGGGTTGGTGGCTGAAGGGCCTCGCCCAGCTCTGAACGAGACATCACAAATTATGATTCTGTACCTTCAGAACCTATCAGAACGAGAACTGACTATCTGAAAATAAATAATCATGTACCTTTTTATTCTAAATGAGTACACACAAAACGCTAATTATTACAGAGCAATTAAATTCATTAATTAAGATATGTTAACTTAAAAAGCCTATAATTGTATGTATTTTACTTGCTTTCCGATTAAACCTATTCTCGTAGTGGTTTAAAATATTAAAATATAGGAAAAATCCTTTAGGGCACTCTGGGAGTGGTGCGTGTGCGCAAAAAGCGATTCACGTTGGTTTTGAATCGTTGGACGTTATATTCGTGGGAAAAAGGACCTCGGGAAGGTCGTTCCACAAGGATGAAGTCCTCCAGGTGAAAGAATTCTTAAATAATGAAGTTCGAGGAGTACTAAGCTTAACCACAAATGGATGGGCGGCAGTGGTTCGTCGTGAATTTCAGATATTCACCGCTCTGGGCGGAATTAAGAGGGCAAGGTCAGCAGAGCACTTTCCATGAAAATATCTGTAAAAGAGAGTCATATCCCCAACATCTTCGATGTTCTAGGCTGTCGAGGTTCTTCGTCAGCTCGTGGTCTCCAATCAGACGAATGACCCTCCTTTCGATGGAATCCAGTAGCCGAAGAGTATGTGTGGGTGTAGAGCTCCAGACATGAGAGCAGTACTCTAGTGATGGTCGAATCTGGGCTTTGTATAGTGTCAAAAGTTGTTGAGGTGTGTACAACTTTCTGGTTCGGAAGAGTACACCAAGTTTCTGAGAAGCTATCTTGGCGATTGCCACAACGTGGTTATGCCAAGACATATTTCCTCCCAGATTGACGCCCAGAAAAATTATTAGATGAAGCCAGTGGGATTGCGTGTCCGTCCATGACTATATCCGGTTCTGTAATGTTAACCTTTTTAGAGAAAACTGCTATATGGGTCTTCTTACCGTTAAACGACTTGGTTGCTGTCACCCCAAGACCAAATTTCTTCCAGGTCTTTATTGAGACGTGATACTTCACGCTGTCTGCGAAGATGTGCGTCGGCAGCCGATGTTTGCGCATTCAAAGAGAAAGATGAGATAAGTGTGCTACCGTCAGCAAAACTAAATATCGAATTTTTCGTTTTCACTAGAAGGTCGTTAATGTAGAGTAAGAAGAGAGTGGGGGACAATATGAACCCTTGAGGAACACCGGCATTGATGGTGAAGGTGTCTGCGAGAAATCCGTCAAGCGCCACTTGCAGAGAGCGGTCCTTAAGAAAGCTAGACAACCATGCACAGAATCGACTGGGCATAGCATAGGATCGCGGTTTACTTAGAAGTTCCTCATGCAACTTAGATGGCTCTCATGCAATTTAGTTGGCTCTGATTGCTAATTTTTGATTGTTTGTGATCAAAGATCTTACAAACTCCAGATAGAATTGTTTACATTTGAAGTCGACGTAAGGACTGTAAACGCGCACTCCCCACCTTGCTGTTATGCTTGCAGCATAGCCAGATTGTCCTATTTATCGCTAAGGTATCTGCAAAATCCCAATTAAAAATTTGTTAATTTGACAATTACAACTGGTTTAAGGTTAATCCGCAATTGCTTTTAAAATAAATTTATTTCCCAATAATTTTAATATAAATTGTGAATAGGCCTTGAGAGATTTAGAAAAAAAAAATTATTATTATACATAAAAGTTTGAAATAAACCGACTGCACTCTGACAACATCAAGTTAAAAGTTACTACGCTCGCCGGCAAAAGATCAAACTTTATCAATGAATCGGATTATAGTAAAGAATACACTGTTGCTACTCGCTGCTAACTGCTTTTAAGGGAGTGTTTATATATTTTGGTTGTTTTTATTTTTTTTTGTGAGTATTGGTGAAAAATCGTCTTTATTATAAACAATGATGGTGCATTCATGTATAGTTTGTAAAAGAGTGGATCATTTAAGCAAGGATTTATCTTTTCTTCGGTAAGTATGGTTATGTTTTAATATGATTGTATTGATATGATTTCTGATATAACCATTGACGTTTAAAAGGTTATGGACCGATCCGTGGTGCTAGTCCGGGCAAAAAGCAGTCGAGTTGGTTTATTTCTTAATATAAATCTTGCATTTACAAGATGGTTGAGTCTTGTGCGGCCATAAAATACTTCACTAGAAGATGCAATGGTGTTAAATTAAAATTTCACAGGTTAGTAAATATATTTAGAAATTTGATTTTGAGTTTGCATCACTATGAAAATTCGGTTTGTTTAAGAATGTACCAAATGTTTATCCACTTCGTTAGGATACTAAAGGGTCGTAGCCTACGCCAAATTTGGATACATGCCCTTAGAAGGAATAATTATAGTCCAGGTGATACAACAGTTATTTGTGAGAAACACTTCACAAAAGAAGATTATGTAGGTAATGTACATGGGAATAAAATACTGAAGAAAGGAACAGTCCCGTCAAAATATTTTACATCTTTATTTTTCTATATTTAAACAACGTTTGCAGTGTAACAAGTACGTGAAAACAGGTTTTATATAATTTATTTATGTATTTTTTATTTATTTGATCTAACTTGTTTAGGTACATATTATTTTAATTTACTTATTTAATTAATCACTTTAGTGTACAATATGCCTTAGTGGCTTGTGTGTGCATTTTTTGAAAGAATCATCCTTTTCACAGTTTATAGTAAAATAATTAGGAAATAAATTTATTTTAAGAGCAATTATTGCGGATTAACCTTAAACCAGTTGTAATTGTCAAATTTACAAATTTTTAATTGGGATTTTGCAAGATATCTTAGTGATAAATATGACAATCTGGCTAGAAATATACACTTTTATATCTGGAAAGTATCATCCAGTAATGAATACACCAAAAATATTGATGCTAAGCATAAATAGTTAAATCCATCCTTGGACACACTGTATATAAAAACTGGATCAATATTTCTATCTTTTTTATAAATATCCAATATTCGAAACTACACTTTTTGAATAGATAATATAGTTAAACGTAAAGAATCTCAAAGTAAATTATACGCCCTTGTTGGGCTTTTTGCCCAGACTAGCTCCGCTCCGAAACGAGGAAGGCCGCTCCATAACCTTTTAAACGTTATTGGATTTAACCAGACTTCAACATTGTTGCCATTAGCGAGACAAACATGTTTTGTCACTCTTCCACCCATTACTGATTTTCAATAACATTTCAAACAATCACAAACTGACTTTCCAACAGATTTATGAATGGAGTGTTGGCCCTGTGTTTGTGATCCTCATCTTAAATAATAACGTCAACAACAACGGTATATCGTCGTTGTGCGAAAACTGATCTATTCGGCCGAGATCGCAAACTGGAAGCTACTGCGAGCTGGTCGAGAGGTCGGTCGCACTGCAGGAGGGCTTTAAACAAAAAGGCGACCGGATTTGGCTTCGATGCAGCCACGAACAACAGGTGCAAAAAGATGGAAAAAATTAGTATTACACGAGGTCGTCTTTAATCGCCCGTTTTTACGGATCGTCGAAAGCGAATCTGTCCGTATATCCGAGGCGTAATATGCACGCGACGCCACGCTTATGTTTTTAATAAAAGCATTCCATCGACATTTTTTCGTCCCTTCGTCGTCGTTTCTCTTTTGACAAGTTTCAGTTTGAAACGGCCGCTTTTATCTCGTATACAACGTGTCCAAAGAAGATCTGCACAAATGGGACAAATTCTTTATTATGCGTTTTATGCAAAGGTATTGTAAAGTACAGATCCCGTAATCCATTCATAAAACTCTTGGAAAATGAAGCTGTGATTGTGCGAAATGTTAAATCAGTAATGGGTGGAAGAGAGAACTACATGTTTGTAGGCTGAATGGCAACAATGCTGAAGTCTGGTTATATCAGATGGTTAAATATTAAAACATAACCATACTTACCGATGAAAAGATAAATCCTTATTTAAATGATCCACTCTTTTAGAAACTACACATGAATGCACCATGATTGTTTATAATAAAGACGATTTTTCACCAATAATCACAAAAAAAGACACAAATTAACCAAAATATATAAACAATCTGTTAGATCACAGCGCCAACGTTGTAATGTCGACGAGATTAGTATTCATATTTTGGCTCCTGGATCGTAGCGTAAAATAGAAATATATGTTGCCAGAGTGCAGATGGATTAGTTCAAGATTTGTTTGATACTTTTAAGTATAATAATATTGTTTTGAAAAATCTGTCATCGCCTTTTCACAGTTTATAGTAAAATTTTTGGGAAATATATTTATTTTAAGGATTAATCTTAAACCAGTTGTATTTGCCAAACTAACAAATTTTTATTTGGGATTTTGCAAGATACCTTTGCGATAAATATGTCAATTTGGCTATGCTGCAATAATGACCGAAAGAGGTGGGAAACACTGTTTGCGTATAGGCTAGAAATGTACATTTTTCCATCTGTAGGTTGTAATATCTTTGGTGCAACTTTCGTCTAATTTGATCATTTCTGTATTCTGTCAACCGCTTGTCGCGGTATGTACCGTCGCGATACACAAAATACCGCGACGAAATACCGCTACTAAAAATACCGTTATGAAGAAAAAATATGTACCTTGAAGGAAAATACCTACTTAACTAGTGACGGTCTTCACACCGAATGAACTTATTTTTTTAGAAGTTCCTATTCTACAGGGTGTTATGGAAATGACTTATTATATTTAAACCGGCAAATCCTGAGATGAAAATAAATTGAATGAGTCTCGAGGTTCAAAAGAGGTTAGCGCATTATAGGCGGTGTTGTCATGTTGCAACACAGAACACGTGTTCAGTTTTTGACAACAAGACGTCTTTGACACGCGTTATCACTTCTTTTTCAAACTTTTTAGAAAAAAAAAAACTTTTAAGGTACACATACTCTCTTACCTTCGATCTTATTTTAAAATAATCCGTTTTATAATTAAATTCCATAAAGGAATAAAACACAAAAAGTATGTTTTTCAACAGCTCAACAGTAGATAATATCACACAAATTTGAAATCACATCACAACAGTTATTATTATGAATTATTTTACAACAGAAAAAAATCGAGTACTGCTACAACTAACAATACGTTTAAGATTCGTATACGTCAAGCACGTGGAACCTTTGACAGCGTCAGTCCAACCCCGAGTCTTGAAACATACTCAAGCAACGATAGTGGCGTGCGGCCGGTATACAAGCAAAGGCGAGACACGCGGTGTGATCTGACAAGAGGGTTAGTATACTCTATTGACCCACATTATTGCTAAGTGAATCTAGATGACACGACGCGACAGTACGTGGATAAAAAGGGTTTTTACCTTAATAATTAGATATTCGATTTAAAAAAAAAGTATGTAGACTTTCTCTAGGACACCCATTTAAATATAATACGTCATTTCCATAACACCCTGTATATACCTTGAAGGAAAATACCGTTAGGTCCAAAATACTTACAGACCTTGAAGAAAATTACCGTCAGGTAGAAAATATTTATATACCTTGAAAATACCAGTAGGGACAAAAAATACCCACTACTACTACTTTTAAGAACTTCCTATTGAAAATATAAAAAAACTTATGTCCTTATGTAAACCTACCCATACAAAATATAAAACTTGAAGAAAAATACCCACTCCGAACCTGAATACCGCGACACGACGGTATTGAAAAATACCGCGAGAAAATAGCGTTACGCTGCTACCGTCTCATCTCTATTGTAGAGCGGCATTCGTATCTGGGACACCCTGTTTGGAAAACGAGTAATAGGATCGTTTTACACACACCTATTCCTAATTCCTTTACTGAAAATAGTTTAAGTTTAAATTTCCTTATTACGGCCGTGTCTTTGTTTCTTTACCGATTTATTGAATATTATTTTACGTTCGTTATTTATTGTTAAATATAGAATTGTTAGAAAAGTACAAGTACAAAAAAAGCGAAACTATTTGCGTTAACAGTGCGATAAGATAAGAAAAACCTGAAAACCCACATTGAAAACTAACCGTTAAACCGAGTTCTTGGAATGCGCCGGACGTTTATAAAAATTACCAAATGCATTCCATATAATGTACTTTAATTTTCGTTGTAGTTTAATAGCAAATGTTCACAGTCGTATGTGGGTATACAACGTGTCCAAGATAAGAAGGGCCAGTACAGGGATCTCGGAAACCGTAAGAGATACGACGTCGGTTAAATGGAGGTAAAGTTGCGCATTTACGTGCCTAATAATATGCCGTTTAGAAAGATTTAAAATTCCGAGTAGTTCCGGAGATATCCGGGAAAAAAGGAAATTCTGAAAAATCGTTTTTTGTTTTTCTGGGTTTTTTTAAGATCGAATTCTAAAGTAAATTGCACTTTTGCATTGCCGCTTTTTCCGCTCTATCTAACAGCGTTAATTGTTTTATCATCCGACGAGTCGTCTTCGAAGGGCCATTATCAACTTTCTTTTTTTAAATACGGTCCTATTTTCCTGATATTGGAATTTGAGAGCTTTTTTTCTTCCGAATGCAACGATGTATGACACATTGTGGTTTAATGACGTTTCGAGGGTTTTTTGAACAACAGCAGGATATTTTGGGATTAATTTTATAAATGATATCTTATAAGTAAGCTGCAAATTTGTACTTATGTTGGACTAGTTCAATAATTAACAAATAATTAATAATAAACCACAAATAAGTAAACAAAAAATAATTCAATAATAAACACCAATAAGTGAACAAAACATACCAAAACAGTAATAAAACGGAAAAAGTAAGGAACTACATAATCAGGTGAAACCCAAAATGATTTCCGTTATTTTCTAAGCACAAATAACATCATCTAACAGCCGATTCTAAAATATTTGACAACATTTCTGGCGTAATACTTTGAAAGCTTCAAGCACCCACCTCCTAAGTTCCTCTTCTGTTTCGAAGTTGTGTTTATAAACATAATTTTCGACATACCCCCAGAGGAAAAAATCTAACGGTGTCATATCAGGCGAACGTGCTGGCCATGGTGTTTCAGAACACCTGATTATGTAGTTCCTTACTTTTTTCGTTGTTCGTTTTATTCCTGTTTTGGTATGTTTTTTTGTTCACTTATTTGTGGTTTATTATTAAATTATTTGTTATTTATTGAATTAATCCAACATAAGTAAAAATTTAGAGCTTACTTATGAGATATTATTTATAAAATTAGGAAAAATACAGGGCCGTATCCCAAAATTTCCTGATGTCGTTTAAAAAAGCTTCGAAACGCCATTAAACCACAATGTGTCATACATCGTTGCATTCGGAAGAAAAAAGCTCTCGAATTCCAAAATCAGGAAAACAGGACCGTATTTTAAAAAATAAAGTTTTTAATGGCCTTTCGAAGACGACTCGTCGGATTACAAAACAATTAACGCTGTTAGATAGAGCGGAAAAAGTGACAATGTAAAAGTGCAATTTACTTTAGAATTCGATCTCAAAAAAACCCAGGAAAACAATAAAACGATTTTTCAGAATTTCGTTTTTTTCCGGATATCTCCGGAACTACTCGGACTTCTAAAACTTTCTAAACAGCATATTATTAGGCACGTAAATGCGCAACTTTACCTCTATTTAACCGAGTTCGTATCTCTTATGGTTTCCGAGATCCCTGTACTGGTCCTCCTTATCTTGGACACGTTGTATAGTTGATACTTTTTTCTCTCCGTCGAATTCCAATATCTACAAATAAAAATACTCTTTTAATATTAATAAATTATTTGTTGCAAGCAGATGTACGGACCGACCGACGCGACGCCGGCTTGTAAAACAATTGGTACGATGCCGCCGTCGGCGTCGTCGCGGTCAAATTTTCATTTATTTCTGTATTCATTCTTTCAGCATAATGGATAATATTTATTATTATATTAATAGTATTTTATTTTGTAACAAGTACTAATTTTACTCGATTCGGTCGATACGGAGAAAGTAGGATATAATTTCGGCTCGCACATTTATTATAGAAAGGGCATGTCGTTATGTAACAAGGAGAACAAAATACTTAAAACTGCATAATTTTATTAAAAATTATTTACATATTCTCTCGCTCATAAAGCAGGACAGTATTCCACGTTATCAGGATTATTATATGATTCAGTTTTTTTCAACATCTTGATTATACAGGGTGTCCTAAAGGGTATGGTCAATAATTAGGTATAAGTATATCGGTCCCAAAACAAGGTTAGAAGAACTTCATATACAATTTTGTCTTTTGTCCCGTTATATAACCGAGCTACAGCCCCCTGAAGGGGGACTCTGAAGATGGTTTTCACTAAATATTTTCGAAACTGTCAAAGGTAAGAATATGAAATTTTTCTATTTGGATGCAAAAAAATTGAATAACCTGCCACTTTATGAAACTGAAATTTAATTTTTTTTATGTTGGCAGCAAGTAGGGTTCGAATTTTAGGCTACTGCGAGTTTTCTAGGCATTATGGATTCGACAAAAAATTTTTATAGAAAACTTTAAAATACTAACCTTTAACCTTGCAAATAGATCATTTTTACTAGATATTTATCTGAAATACCTATACTCGGAAATATATAACATGCTGACGGTGTCCGTCAACTAATTTCTAGTCACAACTATAAAACAACATAACCTAAAAATAATAGAAATATCTTCCAGTTTATGCTCTATTTCTAAAGATTTATTCAATAAAGTACTATTTTTATTTTAATTGTTATTCCTGTCAGATTCTATGTCGACACAATATTTTGTTCAATTTATTTGAATGTTTTGAACTTTGTTCTGCTCGCACCATAACTCAAAGTTTTGCATATTCTTTTTAAAAGTTTTTCTAGATTATTTTCTGCAATTTCTCGTATTTCTGACGGAGTACAACTTTCTTCCTGACTCATTTTTATTAACTTTAATAATATATTTATTTTTAATTATGACGGATGGGAAGAAGCTTTGTTGTGTTCAATTATTTCTATCATGGGATATTTGATATTTATTACATTGTAAAAATATTGCTAACCCAAAAAGAAAATATTAATTCAAATGGAAAAAATCTACTATATTTTTTTCAGACTCTAAAGACCCAAATAGAAAAAGTATTGTAAAATACACGGTTCATAAGACAATTAGATTAGAGCACTTGTATTTTAGAAAACTCCCCGCTTCGCGGGTCGTTTTCTAATTTATGCACGTGCTCTAAGATAATGTCTTATGAAACTTGTATCTTAATATACTATTAGAAATGTTGATAAACTTTGTACTCTGAAACATTCTTTAAAATGTCTGCACTTAAAAAGTAGTGTCAAGAAGAGGGGGTAGTCGAGTGAAAATAGACCTAACTTATTTGTAACATTGAATTGTGCACTTTTTATGTCAAACTAATGAAATTCCATGCGTTTTCCATGGGAGGAAAAGAAAAACATATTTAAAAAATATTTTATTTAAACTTCCATTTTTTTAAAGTAGGTAAATCTTTTTATGTAAGTATTGCAATTTTTGGTTGTTTATTGAAGAAATCGATTTCAATTATTCGCCTTTCAAAACCAAAAATTGAAACCGTTGTGTACCCGTATAATCCCCCCCCACCCCTTACTTTTGTATTTTCATACTTAAGAAATTGAAAAGATTTCTTAAAGGGTTTTCAAGTAGTATTTGCAAGGGCATCCAATATCATTTTAGGTCTGTTGATTTTCAGGAGGGGATCAAGAAGTTTTTTTTTTAAATGGGACGTCCTGTATATTAATTGGTTTTCCAATTCTACGTCAAATTCTGAACGTAATTTATGTAATATACCCTATACCCAAATTCAACCGTTTTTGCTATATTAACAATTGAAAATTGGCAAGATCCAATATTAAAGTCTGTTTCGTTGCCGTTGATAGCTCGATACCCTCATTAAAGATTCAAAACAAGGGCCCGGTGGCCTAAAATATTTTACCTATAAAATGGTCTTTTTACGTACATCTAGCATAAAGATGAAGAAATTTTGACCTATTCCACCGGGTAACAGATAAAGTAACAATAGAGCCATAAAATGAAATGAAAGGATAATGATTAAAACGGCCCATCATGGTCGGAGAGTTGGGTTTTTAATGTAACCGCTTATTATTTTATTTAAATGTAATAGATTTTATGATTTTATGAATTTATTTACAAGAAAACTAATTTATTTACAGATCAAAAAATATGGACAATTTCAATAATTATAACTCGATAAAATGGTCCTCAGAAGAATTCTGAAGAGTCATCATGTCCTACGCTTATTACTAAAGGCTCAATTTCCATAGTTGTGTCAATTACGTTGTCAAGTTCCCACATTTTTTGTTCCTCTACTATAGCATGTTTTATGGCGTTTTGCCAATTTTCTGATGACACATTTGCTAAAGAATGAAGCAAGAGGTGTCGCACTTCTTGCATTTTAAAAGTTTTGTTATTTCTAGCAACATATCCTTTTACTTGAGCCCATATTAATTCGATAGGATTTAGCTCACAATGGTAAGGTGGTAAACGGAGCACTATAATACCTCGATCTCTTGCCATCTCGTCAATAACATACTTTTTATACTGTGATTTATGTAGCCTAACAATATCCAAAAGTTCTTTTTTTACCATGGTATTATCGTAACTCAATTCCTTTCGTTGTAACCAGTTTACGATTTCCGCCTTTTTCCATGAAGTTGTGGGAAGATTCTCTTTTAGCCTAGAGTGATAGCTGGCATTATCCATCACTATTACAGAATTAGCGGGAATGTATTCTATCATTTGCTTAAAATATTCCTCGAAAACATCAGCAGTCATTTCTTCATGATAGTCTTTAGTAGAATTCGACTGGAATTGTAATAATCCTTGATCCAAAAAGCCATTTGAACTTCCTATATGAGTTATAATAAGTCTGCGTCCCTTTCCAGATGGTGGTCAAAGTCCTGTTGACCAGCCTTCCATGACAGCTTGTCGAGAACTTAGGACATTTTTATCTTGCCAAACTTTAGATACGGTGTGCCCTTCGTTCAGCCAAGTTTCATCCAAATAGAAAATGTTTTTGCCTTCGCTGCGGTATTTTCGGATGGACCTTAAGTATTGACGTCTCCAGCAAATAATATCTGCTCTATCAATAAGAAAAGATTTTCTGTTTTGCTTCTCCCATCGAAAGTTCATATCATGAAGTATTTTCCATAGTTTCGTTCGTGATAGCTGTGGTAAGTCCTCGTCGTAGTTAATGGCTTGTAAAATTTTGTCTATAGTTGGTATTTCCTTGGCAAAATAAAAACTATGTACTTTTCTTCTAATACCATTTTTAATGAAATTGTCAATTTCTAACGGTTTCTTTCCTGGGAGTGGTTTTGGCTCACTGAGGTTCTTAGATTTTCTTTCACGCAAGAACCTATATATAGTAGCCTCTCCAACTCCTACCATATTGGCACACTCTGCAATGATGCTACGAACATCACTTGCAGGTTTCTGGTACACTAGAGCATCATGCACGTTTAATATTAATGTCTTTTCTCGGAGAGAATATGCACTCTTGCTAATTTGACGAAGACACGTTGGCGAAAAACTTGAAGCCATTGTTACAAGTATAGGAAATAATTCAACTTTGAGATAATGCAGTATCTAAATACAACTAAATACATAGTTTGACAAACGCACATCAAATGGCGTAATAACATCCTAAAGCAGGCAAAAATAGGTAAATTAATTACCCCTGTTGTACCTACTTTAACCCTAATCCTACTTAACAATGGACAGAGGCCAATTTTCTTATTAAATAAGGTAATTACTATTGGCAACGCCTATGGTTTACGGTTGTTTTATGGCTTCAACCCTCGATATGAGCTATCAACTGCAACAAAACGGACTTTAAAAATATCAAAAAATGCAGGAATGAAAGATAATCGCGATTGCTATGGAAAACAAAGAACCCATAACTCGTCTAACTTTTGTTATCCATAACAATCTCGATTTTGTTTCAATGCTGCAAAATTGGATCTTGCCAATGTTTAATTGTTAATATAGCAAAAACGGTTGAATTTGGGTATAGAGGTGTAGCGGGGGCAAGATTTCACTTGTTTTCCCAGGGCACGATCACGATTCAGAAAGGTTTGATGTCCATAAGTTGCTGACCAACTAGCCATTTTGGCTGACCGATTACATTTTTCTGTTTGCAAAAATAAGAATATTTTGCTAACCAGTTAAGTGATACCCTAGTGTCTGTTTGAAGGTTGTAGATAATGGTGTTTCTTGAATGATTGAGAGTTTTGGACTTGCATTGTCAGGGACATTATACGTAATCACCCTGTACATATAACATATAATACCTATTTTTATCAAATACCAATGTATGGGAAAATTATTATTTCCCATACCACCCGATGATACCTTATACAATAAGGGCGTATTTAGTTTACACAGTAGCACTTTAAAATACTATAAAATACAATTTCTTTTTAATTCAGATAATTTCAATTTTAGTTTTTGAAACGTAAACAAGATAGTTATAATTAGCCGAAACCGTATCATCATACTCATTCGGTTTTCATAATGGACGATGATTTGCGAAAAATTATTATTACCTGCACGTCGACCTTGGAACCCTAACCCTCTTTTCATCTGCTTATGATCGTCAACTTTCCACCGTTTAGCCACGCAATACGCACAAGGGGTTGGTTGGCGCCAATTCTCACGTGAGATGCCCTATGTTACCCCTATTTTTTACTAACAATCGTGTCACTTTTAGTGCTAGTTTTGTTCCCTTAAATACGGAGATTTTTTTCCCTAACAATTAAAGGGAAATATGGATAATAAATTACTGGTTTGTTTTCCTGATCGTTTTTTTAAATTATAGGTTATAATAGTTATTGGGTTTCGGTCACTTTGAAATGAAATTCAAGTACAGTGAAACCTCTCATAACGGACACTTCTAATAAACGGACATCTCTATTAAGCGGGCATTTATCATAGTCCGGAACTAGGTATATGAAATTTCATGACAATCAACCTCTCTTGGGCGGACGCGGACAGGCTGTTTTCATACAAAGAGTGCGAAAAACCCTCCTTTAAACGGACAAAAAATTTTTTAAAAGTATTTGGGTGACGAATAAGTACGGTGCAAGAAAGGACTTCGCCGAATGAAAATATGTGTGATTCCCCGACAGCAGTCCGCCGTTTATTTGTAAGTTGTAAGGTTAAAATCGTAAACAATGGCTGAAAAATGTCGCGTTTTGAGTCTGCAAGAGAATATTGATGTTGTGGAAGTTTGTAATTTGATAACAATGATTTGGGCGAGTTCATTAACATTGATAGCAATGTGCTATTAGAAGATGATAGTGACCTCATTCCTACCGATTATGTAGTCCAAACTGAAACCACATCACTATCTGACGACTCTGATGAAGAAGTTGAATGCAGTAATCAAACAAATGTCACCAATTATCAACAAGCCATTAGTATGGTAAAGGAATTATAAGAGTATGCAAAGAATAGAGGTGACTCTACAGCAGTGGAATTGTTATCAGACTTGGAATTACATTTTCTAGATTGCAATTATAAAACGCAAACACGTCAAACTACGTTATTAGATTTTTTTAGTACTGCATCCTAACTAAAACTAGTGTATTTTTGTTATGTTATGTTTATTTGTACATACATATACATAGTAATAATTTTGAATTTACATATTATTTAATAACAAATTTCCCATGGGCGGGCGGACACCTCTATTAGACGGTCCCGTAGGTGTCCGCCCAAGAGAGGTTTCACTGTATTTGGTTTACGTTTCGGTTTATTGTACTAAACCATCGTCAGAACTATTTGTTAGAAATAAGGAAAAAAAAAGGCGACAAATAAAATAGAATGAAATATCATTTATGCGATCAATTTTGGAACTGGTACAGATAACCTACAATAATATAATTGCATCAAACTAAATGCAAATTTTTACCATCATAAAAATAAACATTAATAGCATCAAATAATTTAATATAGGATTTCCTAAGCCCTTTCATTAACCACCATTGTAAAAATATAAACAAACTCAATACTCAAAATATAAATAGTGTTAAAAAGCATACCTTTTATTTTATTTTATTGTATTTAAATAATAACCTACCTTACTGTAGTAAGGTGCTAAATGTTATAAGTAAATTAGTTCGCGCCCAATCGTTAAAAATTCGACATCAAACAAAAATATAACCAAATTTAGTGTAAGCGAGAATTGTACAAGGTATGTTCAGGGTATCCCATTTTCAACACTTTTATAGGGATCTCCGTAATTGTTAGTGCTACCAAAAAGTAATGTAGGTGTCATGTGCTCTTTTTGGGTCAAACTTAAAATGGTAAAATCAAAATTAAGAAAATTTTCGCTCGCTTAAGAGATACAGAGGAAAAATCAAAAAATTGACAATTTCAAAATTACCCTATATTTTTTTAGTTAAAAGAGATACAGAAAAATGTTTTATACAGAAGTTTCTTTATATTGATTGTTGAATAATCAGCCGTTTTCAGAATGAGTATACGGGGTCAGGTAAAAAAGTTATCTGACCTAACCTCATTTTTTAAATGTAGCACCCTGTATATTTTAATCTAAAAATATACTATTTTAAATTCACTTTTCGAATATATAACACACCATGGATGATATTGATTTTCTAGGCGATTTATTTAGACGTTATTAATTTGAAACGAAATAAAAGATTCAGATTAAGGTAAAAAATAACGGGAATCATCGCAAATGTTCGGAATATGTCCTAAATGGTTACCGTCTTTCCGGATAACAAACAAAATATAAATTTTGCGCCATTTCTTCGTTTTCCCACTTTCAATATAAACTGATATCATATCAAATTTTTCAAAATGTTGATAGGTCATTTTCGCAAATGAATATGTAAAAATGAAATTGACGTTAAATCTTAATAGTCAACATAGTACTTTCTGGGATATTAGCTTTTGTTTCATGGTCTACTGTGGTTTAAAGTAATAAACTTTAATAAATCGCCTAGGAAACCAATATCATCCATGGGGTGTTATATATTTGAAAGGAGAATTTAAAATAGTATATTTTCAGATTAAAATATACAGGTTGTTCGATTTAAGAAAATGAGATTAGGTCCGATAACTTTTTTTACCTGACCCCATATACTTATTCTGAAAACGGCAGATTATTCAACAATCAATATAAATAAAACATTTTTCTGCATCTCATTTCTAAGCAAATATAGGGTAATTTAGAAATTGTCAATTTTTTTGATTTTTCCCCGTATCTCTTAAGCGAGTGAAAATTTTCTAATTTTTTTTCTACCATTTTAAGTTTTACCAAGTGTCGAAAATGTACATGTAAAAATTGTTTCAAGAAAAATGGATATAACATAATGATTGCAGTAAAAGTACCAGGGGCCATCCCATTATTTATGACCGTTTGTTATTATTATGTGGAAAGGACAGCATTGTAATAATTATAATTAAATATAGGCACATCAGGTAGGTTAGGTTGCTTAATTTATATTTAAATATCTTTTTGTGGTAAATTTTGTTAGTTTTTGAGGAATGGTTCAAGAATTGTCTTTTACCAAACATTCCTCAGAATAGCGTGATAGTAATGGACAATGAGTCGCCAATTACATAAAGCTCCAAGCTCAAATAATACAAAATTGGAGATTGAGAACTACAAGGGGCGAATGATATATATTTTGAAGAAAGTAAAAAAAGTGATCTTTTAGAAGTTTTAAAGACATTTTGTATAAAAAAAATATATGTTAGTGACACATTGGCAGAAGAAATTGGACATACAGTGCTACGGCTCCCACCCTATTATTGCATTTTTAACCCCATAGAGCATATGTGGCGCCAGTTAAAATCACTGGTTAGGTCTGTAAATATTTCTCCGACTTTAAGTTCTAGTGTTGTAGAATTAATACGAAAATGCTTTAAGGATATTCTCCCAGGTAGTTGGAAGAATTCAGTCCGTCACGTAATAACTGTAGAAAATTCGTATATTAGTCTGGATCGATCGTATAATTAATCCAATTATAATTAATTTTGATGAGGATAGCGATAGCGAAACAGAACTATCTATAGAATGACATTATAAATGTAAATAAATATGACTAGTAATATTTAAAAAAATGTTATTTCATTTGATTACATTAATATAAGCATATCATTACTTGTTTTCCTTAGTCCGTCCCTTCATACTTCACTTGTTTATTGCCAAGCTCTTGTCGACACAATGGGACCGACCCAGGGAATCATTAAGTTGTATCCAATTTTCGTGAAACGTACTGTACCCGTACATTCAAATAAAAAACGCAATAATAAGTATTAAAGTACAATTTGCACACGTAAGTTCTCAAAATAATATTATTGCATAGTTTTTATGGAAATTTTTGAAGTAGGTTCAATTTTTTACACCAACAATCCCTTTAATTGGGCATTTAAAGTAGATACCCTGCAGCTCTAATATTTGCATTTTCTATAAACAAAATCTATTTCTACTTATAATTCGTCAAGGCCTTTTAAATGTCGGTCCATAATTTAATTAAATTTTTTGTTCTGGGTGAAAAACGACCTCCGACCCGTGCTTGTTAGGGGGGTGGGGTGACCACCCTCCCCCCGACAGATCAATAGAATATGTAAGAATGCAGAGGCGGGGTGGTATTGCCGGGATGAACGATGCTAATCCCTGTTCTCCCTTTTGTGTTTGTTTTGTCTTTTTGGTGGCGAAAACAATTTTGTTTTCGATTACATGCATTGTCAATAACGGTTACTCGGGCTGTTTATGGTTTAGTTATTGTAAGAACAAAGAAAGTACTTGGTAAGCAGTGTTGCCCATTGTTAGTATACGAGTATACTGCCACCTGACAAGCACTGTTGCCAATAATCACTGGGAAACAACAAGAATGTGTCCGAGACCAAAATAGCAAAAACTTACTTATTTTATTATACTAATTAACAATCTGTCTTGCACGAGTCTCAGTTGGCTCCGGTTTTATAGATCCATTATAATTTATGATAATTACCAAAGATATTACAAACTACAAATAAAAAATGTACATTTTTTAGCCTAGGCAACGAATACAAACAGTCTTTCCCACCTCTTTTGGTCATTATTGCAGCGTAGTCACATTGGCATATTTATCTCAAAGGTATCCCGCAAAATCCCAATTAAAAATTTGTTAATTTGACAATTACAACTGGTTTAAGGTTAATCCGCAATGATTTTACTATAAACTGTAAAACAGAGATGAGGGATTCTTTAAAAAAATATTATTATACTTAAAAGTATCAAACGAATCTTAAACTAATCCAACTGCACTCTGGCAACATCTATTTTACTACTGCTCTACGATCCAGGAGCCAAAATATGAATGAATCTCGTACACATTACAACGTTGGTGCTGTGATCTAACGGATTGTTTATATATTTTGGTTGATTTGTGTTTTTCTTGTGTTATTATAAACAATCATGGTGCATATTTATGTGTAGTTTGTAAAAGAGTGGATCATTTAAATACGGATTTATCTTTTCATCGGTAAGTATGGTTATGTTTTAATATTTAACCATCTGATATAAGCAGACCTCAGCATTGTTGTCATTCAGCCAACAAACATGTAGTTCTCTCTTCCACCCATTACCGATTTTCAAGAACATTTCGCACAATCACAGCTTCACTTTCCAAGAGTTTTATGAATGGATTATGAGATCTGTAGTTTACAATACCTTTGATAATTACCTACCTGCCCTTAATGTATGGGAAAATTCGTTCGTTTTCAAACTATCAAGTTCATATTTGGCTGGTAGCAGTAAAATCAGTTTTTCAAATAGAAAATTGAAGAAAGTATCGATTTTTCGACTTTTTGTCATAATATGACTGAAGACCTTTATTTTAACATGTGTAATCACCATTCCAAGTATCCTTATGTATTATTCGAACATTCTGTATTTTTATCCGTTGATAAAATTTTCTATAATTTCATGATTGTTTTCTCCGTGTACCTAATATTATTTTATCATAAAGTAGCTGAAAAACTAATGGTAAAGGATACAAACAGGAAAGCAGGCAAATTGAAATTTCATAATTGAGTACCTGGGGGGTTTATTAAGTATCAAAAACAGAAAATACCACTTTTCTGTAAAAATTATGGTCGCCATTTAAACGATTATTTATTCTTCCTGTAATATACATGGTGTTCATCAGGATACATAGAACAAAAAGATGGAAACTGTTTTTGGTTCCACTTGAAAAACTGATTTTAGTGGTAACAAAAACTCTAAATTGCAGTTTTGCGCCTAAACTCTATGGTTTATCGCCTCGAATAAACAATATATATAGTTGATATTTTATTCTCTGATCGAATTCCAACACAATGAAAAATCCTCTGTTAATATTATACAGGGTGTCCGGGTAAAGGTGGGAAATCTCCCGGATATGAAGAAAACAAGTGAAAAGTACTATAAACTTCTTTCGTATATGCCTCCTCTTCGGGGATATGGGCTCCCAAAGAGCTTCAATGGAATCAAGTTTTTTACACATAATTATTGAACCACCAGGTATATTAACATTTTTTTTTAATATGATGTATATCCTTCAAATTACTATCCAAGAAAGTGTTGTGAATTACTCACAGCTGTGGCCCTTTTTTTTAACGCCCTGTCTGATAAGAACTTTGGACAACGGTTTTTACATACCTTTAACTATTGACTAAAAATTAAGTACTCTTCATTCATGTCGCTAATCCTAACCGATTTCGAGAAAACGTCATTTTATTTACACCGAGTCCCCTAACTTCTCACAGGTTAAATATGAAAAAGCAAAATTTTGAGGTTCAATATTTCGATACATGCATCGAATAACATGGTAAGTGACGTTTTGACCAATTTCAGAGTTCAAAATAAATTTCAATATTTCAAACCTAAAATTTGGATTTTCAGCTTAATTTTTTTTAAATCCCCTCTCATCCCATTTGTATCTGATTAACCCGAACAAAAAGTATTACCAACAGTTATTTTTCTTCACATCTTTCTCAATCTACGAGCATAAAATAAGTAGATATTTAATATAGCTTCTCAAATTCTTCCACTTTAAATTATCAGGTGCCCACTGTGTGCACTTCAAAACTTTAGGCTTAGTTACTCGACTGGCAAAATAAGAAAATTGGTTTTTTAAATTCATGTACTCATGTATTCATAGTTACCTAAAGGTTCCTGTTTAAATTTAAGAATGTTTACTTTTGGTTACCAACAAATTTTCGATACCTATGTTTTGTTAACTATTTTGCTCGTTTTCTTATTTTCCATTAACATTTTCTATAATGTATGTTATTTTTAAGAAGTCTTCTTGAGTTTAATAATAAAAAGTTCCTGTTTAGATTTAAAATTGTTTACTATAAGATTAACAACGAATTTTTCTATATATTTTGTTAACCATTTTGTTCGTTTTGTTATTTTTCCTTAACAATTTCTATTATTGTGTTATTTTTGAGAAGTTTTCTCGTGTTATAGTAATTAAAAATTTTAAAATTATATCCTTTAATTTTTTAATATTTACAATCAGAGACCTAAACTACGCCGCTGGCTAGCCAGTTAAAACAAAACTTTACAAAATCCATGTCGCGATGACTCCGCTAAGGGATTCGGCATACTTTTTTATATGCACCTTCTCGTTTATGTGCCTTTAAGAAAGACGTATGTCGTGTACCTGCTCAGCGTCAAACTCGAACGTCGCCAATCGGATGGCGCGGCTCGTAGACCGAAGGTCGTGTATCAAGTGACAGGCGATATTTATCGCCTGAATTTATAACTAGAGTATATCCTATCGAGCGAAAAACTGTTCGAATATACGAGCAGTTTTTTAACTCGATCACACTACAGCGGTATATTTCCGTCGGCGTCAAGCGAAGCTCGGGTATCGAGTGAAAAATAATAAGTGACGAGCGACGGTTTTCGCCTTAATAGATAACTCGAGCGGTTTTTTTTAATAATCGAGCGATGTCGGTTATTCGCTCGAGCGATCACAACACTACTAATAATTACAATATTCGCAGTGGAATATCAGATTCGACACGACTGCTCGTAAGAACCTACAATCAGAGAAATGTGCAAACCTGTGTTTTTTCTCAATAGGAAAAATTAAAAATATTTTTTTTCAGTATTCATTTAATGTTAGTCAAAACAAGGCAAATTGTAACGTAGTTTTTGCGGCTCGTCTGAATCAGCCACATCGGCACGGGGCACAACCGCTCCGCTCGAGCGGCGGGAAGTGGTCAGATTCGGCGGTGCACGGTGTTGTCGCGCCGCCCCCCCCCCGCCGGCTAATGAACGACGCCCCTCACCCCCCGGGGAAGCCGCGCCCTCAACCCCGTCGCGCCTCCCCCCTGCCCCCCGTCCCACCGTGTGGCCGGGGGTCGGGTGGGCGGCCGCCCCCCTCCAGATCAATAGAATATGTAAGAATGCAGAGCGGCACAGCTCCGGATGGATGGTTGGTGGATGTCCTCCCGGATTTGTTGCGGGATGTTTATCTTATTTATATTTTCGTTTAAACCCAAATTATGCTTTCGTTCTAATAAGTCGCCTTCGGTGCGTTTGGCGGACATCCCATTCTAAGCGAGTGTAACATTCTAGCCGCATAAAATTTTGATTAGGTTTTAAATAAGTTTTCCTTAAATTACATTACTATTAGCGATATTTCAGTCACCTTAAGGTATAGAATGACCTAAGTCATCCATAACACAAGTTTGACAGGCATATCTTTAACTTTTATCTAAAGGTATCTTTAAGGACGTGGTAATCTTCCCCTTAACGCGGCAATTTATTTTAAAAATAACTTTTTAAGGTTGACCATAACGTTAAGGATACCTTAGCTAAGGTCTCACTTAAGGTGACATTCAAATATCGGCCGATATTTCAAAGTCACCTTAAGTTACAGAATGAAATTGCCAAGTTTGATAGATTATATTAAAGTTATTTTTAACTCATCTAAAGAAATAGACCGTGTCCAAGATAAGGAGGGCCGGAAACCGTAAGAGATACGAAGTCGGTTAAATGGAGGTAAAGTTGCGCATTTACGTGCCTAATAATATGCCTTTTAGAAAGTTTTAAAATTCCGAGTAGTTTCGGAGATATCCGGAAAATCCCGAAATTCTGAAAAATCGTTTTATTGTTTTCCTGTTTTTTTTTTTTAGATCGAATTCTAAAGTAAATTGCACTTTTACATTGCCACTTTTTCCGCTCTATCTAACAGCGTTAATTGTTTTGTAATCCGACGAGTCGTCTTCGAAGGGCCATTATCAACTTTCTTTTTTTAAATACAGTCCTGTTATTAGAATTTGAGAGCTTTTTTCTTCTGAATGCAACGATGTATGGCACATTGTGGTTTAATGATGTTTCGAGGGTTTTTTGAACAACATCAGGAAATTTTGGGATACGGTCCTGTATTTCTCCTAATTTTATAAATAATATCTCATAAGTAAGCTCTAAATTTTTACTTATGTTGGACTGGTTCAATAAATCACAAATAATTTAATAATAAACAACAAATATGTGAACAAAAAAACATACCAAAACAGATATAAAACGAACAACGAAATAAGTAAGGAACTACATAATTAGGTGTTCTGAAACACCATGGCCAGCACGTTCGCCTGATATGACACCGTTAGATTTTTTTCTGGGGGGGTATGTCGAAAATTATGTTTATAAACACAACTTCGAAACAGAAGACGAGCTTAGGAGGTTGGTGCTTGAAGCCTTTCAAAGTATTACCCCAGAAATGTTGTCAAATGTTTTAAAATCAACAGTTAGAAGATGCTATTTGTGCTTAGAAAATAACTGAAATCATTTTGAACACCTGATTATGTAGTTCCTTACTTTTTTCGTTGTTCGTTTTATTACTGTTTTAGTATGTTTTTGTTCACTTATTTATTAAATTATTTGTTATTTATTGAACTAGTCCAACATAAGTAAAAATTTAGAGCTTACTTATTAGATATTATTTATAAAATTAGGAAAAATACAGAACCGTATCCCAAAATTTCCTGATGTCGTTCAAAAAAGCTTCGAAACGTCATTAAACCACAATGTGTCATACATCGTTGCATTCGGAAGAAAAAAAGCTCTAAAATTCCAATATCAGGAAAATAGGACCGTATTTAAAAAAAGAAAGTTGATAATGGCCCTTCGAAGACGACTCGTTGGATTAAAAAACAATTAACGCTGTTAGATAGAGCGAAAAAAGTGGCAATGTAAAAGTGCGATTACTTCTCAAAAAACCGAGGAAAAAATAAAACGATTTCTCAGAATTTCGGATTTTTCCCGATATCTCCGGAACTACCCGGAATTTTAAAACTTTCTAAACGGCATATTATTAGGCACGTAAATGCGCAACTTTACCTCCATTTAACCGACTTCGTATCTCTTACGGTTTCCGAGATCCCTGTACTGACCCTCCTTATCTTGGACACGTTGTATATCTTAATGGACTTGATAATCTTCCACTTAATGCGTCAATTGACCCTCAAATTAATTTAAAGCATAGTTTTTAAGGTTTACCATAGCGTTAAGGCCTTAGCTAAGGTCTAACTTAAGGTAACATTCAAATATCGGCCCTTAATCAAAAATATATCGACTATACTATCCCGAATTATTTATAAACTAGGACCATCAAAATCATATACAAACTGTCAAATTCTAATCTATATCGGTAGGTGTATATTACCCGGCAGATAGAATTTAACAATAACTATTTGAACTTGGTGGCTCCCGTCATGTCCTATCTGACCGGTACTTAACAGGACATTGATCTTACTTAGGCGCAGTTTTCACCTTACTATTAAATTTACCAGCTAGACAAATGCCAAAAGAGCTAATAAAAAATAAGTAGACATAAATTATCCGGGTGGCTGTTGGTAATATTACTAGTCGGTGCACCAGGGAAATAAGAACCAAAATACCCTATGGGTTTTTTTTTTGGAGTTTCGTTGCATATTGATGCCAAATTTTACAATTACAGTTCTTATCGTATACCAAACAAGCCGTGTATAAACAATGTTTTTTTATGGTTTCATCGTGTTATTTACTTTTTTTACTCCTACGTGTGTCTTCGGAAGTTCTTACCAAATGGAAAACTTTTTAATTATTAACTCTACGGAAAAAAGTACCTCTTCCTAAAAAGTCCTGCTTGGTGAGAAAATAAATTTGCACAAGAATATTTGTATGTTGGACATACAGGGGTGGCTTCAAAAAGTACCGGGTTTAAAATTTATAAAAAGACGTCGGCTATATTTACAAAACTAAAAACTTGGAGAGTGCATGTTTAAAGGCTAACAGACTATAACAATTACACAATAAAAACTCTACTTAAGAGAACTACTTTTATGACGGATACAAATTAGTTCACTAATTTCTATGAGGTGGCCAATTTCTAATTTCCCAATAACAAATAAAACTAAATGACTCCAAAAATAATCTAGGTCTCCACATGGCCCCCGTCTTTTTGCATACAAATGATTGTCCTTCTAGAAAACTCTGACGCAGCGTTTCTGATCATATGAGGAGTAACTAGCCGGATACACTGCCTTATAGTTTCTTCTAGGTGATCAATATCAGGGAATGGTCTGTGCTTGTACACCAATTGCTTCAAATGACTACACAAGAAAAAATCTAGGGGTGTAATGTTCGGTGACCTAGGTGGCCAGGGAAGCGCTTGACACGTTATCTTGAACTGCCTTCTTTATTCCTTCCAATGAAATTTTTGGATTTTCCACAATCGCTTGAAATACTTGTAATTGATTTTCTTCAGTAAGTGTTCGAACTTCATGTTTCTTCTTGAAATTATTTTCGACAGAGCCAGTATTTTTAAATTTATTGACGAAATTGCCGACAGTAACGTGGCTAATATGTTTATTTGGGTGTCTAGTATTAAAAATGTCGGCAGCCTCGCGATGCATCTTATAATGATCGCCAACAATAAGAACTTTTTCAATTTTTTCATTAACAGTCAGTTTAATCATCACTATTATTGTTTAAAGTAACTAAGAAACGGAAAAACCTTTTTTAACAAGAAGTTCACGTTTTGAAACAGAAATTATAATTGCCAAACTGTCACTGCTAAAACGCCTATTCTGTTGCCAACAACAATCAATTGTTCAAAGCCTACTTATCCAGAAATACTTATTACCAAATCTTTAATACTATTAGTTTTGTAAATATAGCCGACGACTTTTATAAATTTTAAACCCGGTACTTTTTGAAGCCACCCTGTATGTCCAACATACAAATATTCTTGTGCAAATTTATTTTCTCACCAAGCAGGACTTTTTGGGAAAAGGTACTTTTTTTCGTAGAGTTAATAATTAAAAAATTTCCCATTTGGTAAGAACTTCCGAAGACACGCTGTATATTAATTAGTAAGAACCTACTTACACACTCTCTACTGTTACGTAATAACTGTTACGTATATATACAGGGTGTCCGCTTATTAATGATACATGGAAAAATAACAGATTCCTTCCGTAAAAATATTAGGATTTAATTATACTTACCTATATCCGAAAGTTGATATTAACTGAGATAGAGTGTTAAAGTTAAAACTTCATTTTTGTTTTTCTCTAATGACTTTGCAGGAAACCAACGTGTTTTTACAAAATTTGGCAATTATGGTTTTTTTAGGACGATAAATTGATTTCTTTGTGAAATTTTAATGTTCAATGTACATGTCTGGGGCATTATTTGCACATTTATTAGGTCATAACTTTATTGTGTCTCAGTGTATTTAAGCTTTTAATGAAAATAATACGTTTCTCATATTTGTTACGTAAAAAAGGTCTACTAAGTTCAGGTCGCCCAGAGTTACCGTTTCGGAGATATTTGCAGTTAAATTGTTTAGTGCACCCTGTCCAATTATTAATAATAATTTTAAACAACATTTTTTTCTTAAAGTAACCTATGAGAAAACAAATAAAATTTAGAGATGCAGTTGCTATGGAACAGAAAATGTTTCACTTTTGAGTTTATCGTAAGTTTGTGTTTTCATTGCTGTTGGTTTCTTTCGACACGATATTTTCTAGGGTCAAAGTTATTTTAATTAAAGTACGTTAAAGAACAATCCAATTGTTGTATTTATTATTCCCAATTACCATTACCAGAACATTAATTATCATGTAAAAGTGAATTGGTAAGAAGTAACAAAATATTATTTGCTTGCCTGAGCTAACGCACTAAACAATTTAAATGCAAATATCTCCGAAACGGTAACTCTGGGCGACCTGAACTTAGTATACCTTTTTTACCTAATAAATATGAGAAAAGTATTATTTTTATTAAAAACTTAAATACACTGAGGCACAAATAAGTTATGACCATATGAATGTGCGAGAAATGCCGCAGACAGCTCCCTCTACATTGTACATTAAAATTTCACAAAAAAGAAAATTTCTCGTCCTAAAAACCATAATTGCCAAATTTTGTAAAAAAACGTTGGTTTCTCTCAAAGTTATTAAAAAAAATTAAGATGGTGACGCGTGATTTGTTTCACTTGACATTCCCATTGTGATCGTTTGAGAGCGTTTTAAAAGGTTTTCTATTTTCCAGAAAATATGGAACATAAATTTACAAATGCTGAAAAGTTTGATATTCTATGGCATGTTTTATTTTATCTCAAAAAAAACTGTTATGTGTAGAGATGTAAAATTACCGGTAATTTAAAAATCGGTAATATTACCGGTAATATTACGCAATATTACGGTAACATTGGTAATTTATAAAAAAAACAGCTTTTTAAGTAATACAAGTTTTATTTATTTCAAAACTGTAAAAACATTACGAAAACCAATAAGAACGTTTTTTTAAACTAGTCAGAGTCAGAATGGACTACGTAATAGAGTGGATAATGGTAAATCATCCTCATCATCATCCCCAACCTCGTCATCTGATTCTTCTTTCTCTTTCGTTAATTGAGTCAAGTCTATAACTTCGAAACCGATATCTTCTTTTTCTATTTCTTCCTCAGTATCTTCTACTATTCTCGAATGAAACCCGATAAATGAGAGTATGGAGGAGCGGAAAAAAAAACAATATTTCCAATGTTACCGATCTTGAGGTAATATTACGTAATATTACCAAAATTACGGTAACATTACCTCGGTAATATTACCCTTTACATCTCTAGTTATGTGGCAGTTAGAAAATGTTATTTGTGCTTAGAGGATAACGGAAATTATTTTGAACACCTGATTATGTAGTTCCTTACTTTTTTCGTTGTTCGTTTTATTACTGTTTTGGAATGATTTTTGTTCACTTATTTGTGGTTTATTATTAAATTATTTGTTATTTATTGAACTAGTCTAACATAAGTAAAAAATTTAGAGCTTACTTATCACATATTATTATTATGAGAAATACAGGACCGTATCATAAAAATTCCCTGATGTTGTTCAAAAAACCCTCGAAACGTCATTTAACCACAATGTGTCATACATCGTTGCATTCGGAAGAAAAAAGCTATCAATTTCCAATATCAGGAAGACAGGACCGAATTTAAAAAAAGAAAGTTGATAATGGCCCTTCGAAGACGACTCGTCGGATTACAAAACAATTAACGCTTTTAGATAAAGCGGAAAAAGTGGCAATGCAAAAGTGCAATTTACTTTAGAATAGGAACTCAAAAAAACCCAGGAAAACAATAAAACGATTTTTCAGAATTTCGTTTCTTTCCGGATATCTCGGGAACGACTCGGAATTTTAAAACTTTCTAAACGGCATATTATTAGGCACGTAAATGCGCAACTTTACCTCTATTTAACCGACTTCGTATCTCGTACGGTTTCCGAGATCCCTGTACTGGCCCTCCTTATCTTGGACACGTTGTAAAAAAAGTATTAGTTGTCGTAAATTTTAAATGTTAATTTATAATCTCGTATACATACGGTATCCACGGTATTTAAAATCTCAAAGAGAGCAGAGGGGAGTGTAAAGATAAGGCAGGCCAATATTACCTTGTGTATAATGCGGTGACATTACATCCCTAAAAGGCCCCTGTTGGACTTAACGCGAGGGGTGATAGTTTATCCCTACGGAACCGAATACAAATATTTCCGTTTCCCGACGCATTCACCAGAATTGGCACTTTTGACACCGTTTCCTCTCATGACGAGTTAATAAAAATACAGAAATTATTACTGGATTGCAATAATGAAGTATGTGTGTTGTAAGTTAAAAGTTATATTTTTTTAATGTTTACACAAGGTCTTATAAATAGTTAACATGTATTCTTATAATAATTATATAGCTTTATTATGTCACATATATTGTGCGTGCGATTGAAATAACGTTACTGGTATTTATAGTACAGAGTGTTATGGAAATTACTTATTATATTTAAGCACGTAAAACCAAATTGAACCATAAATTGCGCTTTGAATTAATAAGCTCGGTAAGCCACCGTATGTCAAACCCGAAAAACCACGTCAGTCTTTGAGCAAACATTTTGAAAAAAAATACTATGATGTTAACAGTTTTTCATTCTGTCATGTGTACAGGGTGATCACGTACAATACAGGGGGATCAAATAATTTTTATTTTTAAACGGGACGCCTTGGTATATTAAATGATTTTCCAATTCTACGTCAAATTCTGAATGTAATTTATATAATACACTACCCTATATCCAAATTCAACCGATTTTTCGATATACAGTGAAACCTCTCTTAGGCGGACACCTACGAGTCCGTCTAAATGTGTCCGCCCATGGGAAATCTGTTATTAAATAATATGTAAATGCAAAATTATTACTATGTATATGTATGTACAAGTAAACATAACATAACAAAAATACACTAGTTTTAGTTAGGATGTAGTACTAAAAAATCTAATAACGTAGTTTGACGTGTTTGCGTTTTATACTTGCAATCTAGAAAATGTAATTCCAAGTCTGATAACAATTCCATTGCTGTAGAGTCACCTCTATTCTTTGCATACTCTTATAATTCCTTTACCATACTAATGGCTTGTTGATAATTGGTGACATTTGTTTGATTACTGCATTCAACTTCTTCATCAGAGTCGTCAGATAGTGATGTGGTTCAGTTTGGACTACATAATCGGTAGGAATGGGGTCACTATCATCTTCTAATAGCACATTGCTATCAATGTTAATGAACTCGCCCAAATCATTGTTATCAAATTATAAACTTCCACAACCAATATTTATTCTCTTTCAGACTCAAAACGCGACATTTTTGTGCCATTGTTTACGATTTTAACCTTACAACTCACAAATAAACGGCGGACTGCTTGCGGGGAATCACACATACTTTCATTCGGCGAAGTCCTTTCGCTCTGCCACGTATACGCGCGATTGGTTGCCGGTCTGTCTTCAGAGAGTTTTTGCATCGTACTTATTCGTCTCCCAAATACTTTTAAAATTTTGTTTGTCCGTTTAAAGGAGGGTTTTCGCACTCTTTGTATGAAAACAGCCTGTCCGCGTCCGCCCCAAGGAGAGTCCGCCCAAGAGAGGTTGATTTTCATTGAATTTCATATACTTAGTTCCGGACTATGAAAAAAATGTCCGCTTAATAGAGATGTCCGCTTATTAGAGGTGTCCGTTTCACTGTACTTAAAGTTTTTTTTTAAATTCATAATATTGTAACGGTAAATTAAAATACAGGGTGTTCCATTTAACCCCTAACCATTAATTTGCATTAAAATGCAATTTGGCAGTGGGTTTGGAAGGGCGAACCTCATTTTAATATACAAAATGGAAAACAATTTATTGCCTCATTATCTCAACTCATATCTTGAGAGAAAATATGACTGTCACAATTATGGTATCAGATCAGCAAGAAACTACAACATTCACTATGTAAAATCTGTTGGTCTACAAAAAACTCTTTTTTATGAGGGACTTCGCCGTTTTAATGCGCTTCCCAATGTGATAAGGAGTTAGTTTGACTGTATTTTGTAGAAAACTTTTTGTGTATTTGCGAGTACAGAGCTTATGTTAGAATTTTGTATTTGTAAACAATGTATGTAAATATGTATTTATTTTGTTCTTTTTACTAGCCAAGTGCTAAATAAAGTATATATTATTATTATTATTATTATTATTAAATATGATTCGCCCTTTATTTATTAATATTAAACTTCGAACCCCTATTTTTCGCAATGACAATAATTATTACTTGAAAAATTATCCGCTTCTGCATACTTTTAGTCACACAAATACATCAATTTTACACACCATTCATATATTTAAAGAAAACAAGTGTCCAGAGGCAATTGGGCCCTGATTTCTAAAGAAAAAACAACTAAATACCAATGTATGGAAAAATTAATATTTCCCAGACCACCAGATTGAAATTAGTTCGGGCTCTGAGTGAAAAAAGTACTTGTACATGGGTCGTTGGGCCCTGATTTCTAAAAACGAAAAACTCATTTAGGTGCTGGATTTCTAATTACACACATGTTGTGACTGCACACAAATGACACACAAGGCAATGAAAATACACTCATATCGAGTAATTACACGCTAATTCGCAACACTGATTTAAACCTGCATATCTTGAGATGAAAACGTATCGCAGAACAATCAGCGTAAAAGGCGTTTTGGGTTAATCAGCGTGGAAGGAATCACCTTATCTTGCCTTTTGTTTGACAAGGCTGGCCTGAATTATTTTAATCTATTTTTTTTTTCTTCGACAGGTGCCTTAGATGAAACGAATGGTAGTCCAGTGTCAGATTCCTCCCTCTCAAGTGACCAGCTCGGCCCCAAGCAACGTCATCAGATGAAGCACAGAGAACTTTTTCTTTCGCGACAAGTATGTTATACGTTTTTCTACATTATGAAATGCAAAAAATTGAATAACCTGCCACTCTATGAAACTGAAATCTTATTTTTTTCATGTTGGCAACAAGTAGTGTTCGAATTTTAGGCCTATTTGGATTTCGTTGAAATTAGATTTCTAAGCATTATGGATTCGACAAAAAATTTTTATAGAAAACTTTAATATACTAACCCTTAACCTTGCAAATAGATCATTTTTACTAGATATTTACCTGAAATACCTATCTATACTAGGAAATATATAACATGCTGACGGTGTTCGTCAACTAATTTCTAGTCACAACTATAAAACAACATAACCTACAAATAATATAAATATCTTCCAGTTTGTGCTCTATTTCTAAAGTTTTATTCAATAAAGTACTATTTTTATTTTTAATTCAATATAGTATTATACATATTACTTTATATATACATATTTATAGTTACTGTAGACATTTCCTGGGCATTAATTGTTATTCCTGTCAGATTCTGTCGACACAATATTTTGTTCAATAGTATTATTTTTTATTTTGTTCAATAATTTGAAGTTTGTTCTGCTCGCACCATAACTCAAGTTTTGCATATTCTTTTTGAAAGTTTTTCTCGATTATTTTCTGCAATTTCTCGTATTTCTGACGCAGTACAACTTTCTTCTTCTTCTTTTTTATTAACTTTAATAATATATTTATTTTTAATTATGACGGATGGGAAGACGCTTTGTTGTGTTCATCATGGCATATTTGACACTTGTAAATATTTTATTAAATTGTAAAAGTATTGCCAACCCAAAAAGAAAATGTTAATTCAAATGGAAAAAATCTACTATGTTTTTAAAAGTTTTTCAGACTTTAAAGCCCCAAATAGAAAAAGTATTATAAAATACATGGTTCATAAGACAATTAGAGCACTTGTACTATAGAAAACTCCCCGCTTCGCGGGTCGTTTTCTAAATTAAACGAGTGCTCTAAGATAATGTCTTATGAAACTTGTATCTTAATATACTATGATAATACTATTCAATTTTTTTAAAACCATTACTTTAAATTATATCTGACGACTTTAAAAATTGTAATACAGCTTGTATCAGCCAATTGGAATAAATTCTATAATGAAAAAACGCTCGGACCCGTCGATTGGTATTTCTAGATATACCGGGTGTTTGACAAACCATGTGCCATCGCTCGGGTGGTAATTCTTTACCTAAAATCAAAACAAATATGTAGTTCTTATTAACATATTAACATGGTTCGCCATATGCTTTGTTTGAAATATACAGGGTGTTAAACTTTTTGAATTTTTTCGGTGAAGATATTTCCGATTTTAATGAATTTTGAGTTATGAACAGTACCTACAATAGCACATATTTTAGCAAATTTGTTAAAAATTGAAATCACTAAAAAAACGTATCTTAATATTTATCAAACTGATAAATATCAAGCTTAAAATAAATAAGTAAAAAAGGTACATTCACACATTTTTATTCCTAAAATAATATGTGCTATTTTCTTTCGGTACTTTTCATAAGCCGTTTCCGCACAGACAATTTTTTAACACCCTGTATCTTTCAAACACAGCATCCGCTGTAGATCCATATAGGTAGGAACTATTTTATTTGTCTTATTTTTGGGTGAGGAATCGCCACACGAGCAATGGCACGTGTTGTTTGAAACACCCTGTATATTTACATAACACTTGAAATCTAGAAGTAAATTGCTACTAAATTTTTTACACTAGAAATATCTTATTTTGAAAAAAGATACCTTCATAAAAAATTCGCACAATTGAAAACTTCTTATAGTATTGGGCCATTATTTATATGACATTTCTTTTTTACCGACCTCAATATACAGGGTGTCCGCTAATTAATGGGACATGGAAAACCCACAGACTCCTTACGTAAAAACATTAGGATTTAATTATACTTACCTATATCTGAAAGTTGATATTTAAAACATCATTTTTGTTTTTCTCTAATAACTTTAACAGAAACCAATGGTTTTTTACAGAAGTTGGCAATTATGGTTTTTTTAGGAGGAGAAACCGATTTTTTTGATGAAATTTTAATGTACGCTGTCTGCGGCATTTTTTGCACATTTAATAGGTCATAACTTTTTTGTGCCTCAGTGCATTCAAGTTTTTAATGAAAATAACTCTTCTCATATTTATTACGTAAAAAAGGTATACTAATTTCAGGTCGCCCAGAGTTACCGTTTCGGAGATATTTACATTTAAATTGTTTAGTGCGTTGGCTCAGGCAAGCAAATAATATTTTGTTACTTCTTACCAATTAACTTTTACATGATAATTAATGTTCTAGTAATGGTAATTGGGAATAATAAATACAACAATTATTGGATTGTTCTTTAACTTACTTTAATTAAAATAACTTTGACCCTAGGAAATATCGTGTCGAAAGAAACCAACAGCAATGAAAACACAAACTTACGATAAACTCAAAAATGAAACATTTTCTGTTCCATAGCAACTGCATCTCTAAATTTTATTTGTTTTATCATAGGTTACTTTGAGAAAAACATTTTGTTTACAAATTAATAGTAATTGGTCAGGGTGCACTAAACAATTTAAATGCAAATATCTTCGAAACGGTAACTCTGGGCGACCTGAAATTAGTGTACATACTTATTTTACGTAATAAATATGAGAAAAGTGTTATTTTCATTAAGAACTTAAATACACCGAGTCACAAAAAAGTCATGACCTAATAAATGTGCAAAAATTGGCCGCAGACAGCGCCCCCTACATTGTACATTAAAATTTCACCAAAAAATCAGTTTCTAGTCCTAAAAAAACCATAATTGCCAAATTTTGTAAAAGCCGTTGGTTTCTGTCAAAGTTATTAGAGAAAAACAAAAATTAAGTTTTAACTTTAACATCCTGTATCTCAGTTATAATTAAATCCTAATATTTTTACGTAAGGAGTCTATGGGTTTTCCATGTCCCATTAATTAGCGGACACCCTGTATAGTTTTTCTTGTTTATTCAAGTTTATTTAAGAGCACTTATCAGTAACCTCTATTAAGGATTAAGGTAAAAAGATGTGCCAAATTACAAGAAAACTATTGGATAGATTTTGTTCAAATTTTTAATTTAGCCTCGAAATATAGTATCTACTTGAATTTTTGCGAAAAAGAATTTTATTTTTTTCACAGCGGTGAATAACATTTAAATTGAAAAAATAAGGTTATTCAGTCATTTTTTAAAGTAAACTATCAATAGTCTCGATTAATTTCATTGTTTTGTTTTAAAAATATCTAAAATCGCAACTATCTAAAGGCATTTGGCAACGCTTCGGGTGATCAAAGGCAGAAAAATAAGGAAATCGTCTCCTACTCCCTCGATACAGCCGGTCAGCGCTCTGGCTCGTCGTGTCTTGGAATGGCGATGTTGTCTCATTTTTTAAAATAATGACTTATGCTGCGAACCGCGGCGAAATATCAAATAGGACCACGCCGTCCACTGATAAATACTGTTAAATTTTCTATAAATTACATTTATATTATTAATTACAAATATAAGAAACTACACACATCAGACGGCGTTAAGCGGCCCACAGACTGCGGTGTTCGTTACTGTTTTGTTCAACAAGTTTTGGACAAAAACGTGGCAAAACTGTAGTGTGTCGCTCGAAATCTGTCGTTAATGTTGGCATACAAAACCGATACAAATACTCAGGTTCAGGCTTTTTGTTTGAACTGACTTGTTGTCGAACTTGACTTCGAACTTGTTGTCGAACAAAACAGTCACGAGCATTGCAGTCTGTGGGCGCCTTTACACGAACCCAGTAACTTGCTCAAGTCGCTAAATTCCAATACGTTATTGTACAGTAATCTTAGGGTTTTATTAGTTTTAAAATTACTACATTGTAATATATCGGAAAATAATGACTATTTCCAATTATTTGTACTTAATAACGTTTATTTTCGAGAAAGAGGTTCTAAAAATAAGTTCTCGGATATTTATTTATGTTATAGCAGGAATTTATACATTTTATGACCGATTTGTATTTACACATTAAGACTTGGGGATACTATTACGTTTTTTAATCAATATTTTAATATAAGTTGGTGCGTGCTCTCAAACCTCTAATTATGTTAATAATTGTCAAATATCCTTATTAAGAGCACTTATTATTGACCTCCATTAAGGTAACAAGGTGTGACAAACTACAAGAAAACTATTGGATAGAGTTTGTGCAAATTTTAAATTTATCTTCGAAATATGGTACTACATGACTATATTATCTTGAATTTTTCGAAAAAGAATTTAATTTTTTTCAAAACGATAAATTACGTTTAAATTGAAAAATATGGTTATTTACAGTCATTTTTGAAAGTATTGCATGCACTATCAACGAACCCGAACAAACACCGAGGTTTTTAGGAAAAATATCTAAAATCGCAACTATCTAAAGTGATGTGGCAACGCTTCGGGTGATCAAAGGCAGAAGAATAAGAAAAACGTCTCCTACTCTCTCAATCCAGCCGGCCAGCGCGCTGGCTCGTCGGGTCTTGCAATGGCGATGTTGTCTCATTGTTCAATAACAATGACTTATGCTGTTCCGCGGCGAAATCCCAAATCGGACCAAACTTTTTTTTTATGATCAAGCACTATAGGAAAAATCCATTCAGGCAGTCTGGGAGTGGTGCTTGTGCGAATAAAGGAATTCACGTTGGTTTTGAATCGTTGGAGGTTATATTCGTTGGGAAAAACGACCTCGGGAAGTTCGTTCCATAAAGATGAAGTCCTCCAGATAAAAGAATTCTTCAATAATGAAGTTCGAGGAGTATTAAGCTTAACCACATATGGATGGACGGCAGTGGTTCGTCGAGTATTTCTGCTATTCGCCGGGTGAGGTCAGACGAGCACTTTCAATGGAAATATATGTAAAAGAGACTCAAATCCCCCACCTTTCCTCGTTGTTCTAGGCTGTCGAGGCTCTTCGTCAGCTCGTGGTCTCCGATCAGACGAATGGCCCTCCTTTCGATGGAATCCAGTAGTCGAAAAGTATGTTTGGGTGCAGAGCTCCAGACATGAAAGCAATACTAGTGATGGTCAAATCTGGGCTTTGTATAGTATGAAAAGTTGTTGAGGTGTGTACAATTTTTTGGTTCGGAAGAGTATACCAAGTTTCTGAGAAGTTATCTTGGCGATTGCCACAACGTGGTTATGCCAAGACATATTTCCTCCCAGATTAACGCCCAACAAATTAATAGATGAAGCCAGTGGGATTGCGTGTCCGACCATGACTATATCCGGTTCTGCAATGTTAACCTTTTTAGAGAAAACTGCTGCCTGGGGTTTCTTCGACTGACTCTATAGTGAACTGCTCTTATTTTTGAAAATCGGGAAAATTTTACTGGGAAAAGTAATTTATAATTGCAAAATAAACAAATATGTAATATAGCTGTAAAATTTTAAATAATTCAATAATAATAATAATAGTAAATAATACTCTTTAAAATGTAATATTACTATGCCTCATAGATTCAATACGAATTTTAAAAACCGCATTTGTCTTTGTTTCTAATAGTTCTTTTTGGAAAGATGCATTACGATGCAGACTTGACTTTTTTTTGAAAAAAATAAATTTTTAATTTAATTCATTATTGCATTGCATTCTTATTACCTAATAGACAAAAAAAGTTTAAAAACGAAAAAATACAAAATTTTAAAATATTTACGAATATTTTGCCATTATAAACTTTTCTATGTAAATTTTTTTCCAATTTTGAAAAATTAAGCCATTTTTGATTTTTCCCCACCTTACTAAAAACATATTTGACAAACTAATTAACATTATAGAGGTTTCAGAGCATGCGCCAACTTTTATCAAGAATATAAATTTCTGGCAAATCAATATTATAGAATCCATTTGTTGTCAAGTTTCTTGACCACCGTGTATATCTAATAAATTCAGTAATAGTGTGGTATAAATTTTAAAAAAATCTTCCTTAAACGACATTTTTATAATTCTTTTCTCATTACAGGTGGAGACCCTACCAGCGACGCACATCCGCGGCAAATGCTCCGTCACGCTGTTCAACGAAACGGAGGCCCTCTCCTCGTACCTCAACAAGGACGACATGTTTTTCTACTGCCTGGTTTATGACCCCACGCAAAAGACCCTGTTGGCCGACAAGGGCGAGATTCGCGTCGGTAGTCGGTACCAGTGCGACATCCAGTCCCTTCTCAGGGAAGGGGAAAGTGACAATCGGGAGTTCTCGGAAACAGAGACCCTAGTGTGGACTCCTCACCACAACCTCAGTGACCGACAGATCGATCAATTTCTCGTAGTGTCGAGGTCCGTAGGGACGTTCGCGAGAGCCCTGGACTGTAGTTCGAGTGTGAAACAGCCTTCGCTGCATATGTCGGCCGCTGCTGCCAGTAGGGACATCACGTTGTTTCACGCGATGGATACGCTGCATCGGCACACCTACGACCTGTCCGGTGCGCTGTGTTCCTTGGTCCCGTCGAGCGGGCCGGTCTTGTGTCGCGACGAGATGGAAGAGTGGAGCGCTTCGGAAGCGAACCTGTTCGAGGAGGCGCTAGATAAGTACGGGAAAGACTTCAACGACATCCGGCAGGATTTTTTACCTTGGAAGACTTTAAAGAACATTATAGAATATTATTATATGTGGAAAACGACTGATCGGTAGGTAATTGAACATTGGGTAGGGGATCGGGTGGGGATTAGTAAATTATGTACAGTACGTTTCACGAAAATTGGATACGACTTAATGATTTCCTGGGTCGGTCCCATTGTGTAGACAAGAGCTTGGCAATAAACAAGTGAAGTATGAAGGGACGGACTAAGGCAAACAAGTAATGATATGATTATATTAATGTAATCAAATGAAATAACATTTTTTTTTAAATATTACTAGTCATATTTATTTACATTTATAATGTCATTCTATAGATAGTTCTGTTCCTCTATCGCTATCCTCATCAAAATTAATTATAATTGGATTAATTATACGATCCAGACTAATATAGGAATTTTCTACAGTTATTACCTGACGGACTGAATTTTTCCAACTACCTGGGGGAATATCATTAAAGCATTTTCGTATTAATTCTACAACACTAGAACTTAAAGTCGGAGAATATTTTCAGACCTAACCAGTGATTTTAACTGGTGCCACATATGCTCTATGCTGTTAAAAATGCAATAATAGCCGTAGCACTGTATGTCCAATTTCTTCTGCCAATGTGTCACAAACATATACTTTTTTTATACAAAATGTCTTTAAAACTTCTAAAAGATCACTTTTTTTATAACTTTCTTCAAAATATATATCATTCGCCGCCATGTAGTTCTGAATTTTGTATTATTTGAGCTTGAAGCTTTATGTAATTGGCGTCTGTGATAGCTCGCATTGTCCATTACTATCACGCTATTCTCAGGAATGTTTGGTAAAATACAATTCTTGAACCATTCCTCAAAAACTAACAAATTTTACCACAAAAAGATATTTAAATATAAATTAAGCAACCTAACCTACCTGATGTGCCTATATTTAATTATAATTATTATAATTCGGTGCTTTCAACATAATAATAACAAACGGTCATATACAGGGTGTTATGGAAATGACGTATTATATTTAAATGGGTGACTCCTGGGGTGTCCTAGAGAAGCGCTACATATTTTTTTTTTTAAATCGAACGTTTAAAAAGTGGGGTAATTCACCCCTAATCCCACACACAACTCCTCGGCACATTCATATATGAAGATATTACATTGCCCAGCTGATTAATCAACAGATGTTCAAGCAGAATGTTGCCAAAATGTTTAAAAGTGTAAAACTTTAGTTTCTTATAAAAATAAATATTTAGCTTACTTAGAAAGTAAATCCAGGACGCGATTAAGGAATCCAGGACACAGACACTTTCAGTTCTTTTTTCTATAGGAAAAACTTTATGCTCATCACGTGTCCTGATGATAGTGTGGGAGTGCATAATAAGCTTATCACTAAACCCCAACACTAACGCATAATTACACTTTACAATAACACACATAGAACAAGAGCACTTAATCATTTCGCAATAGAAATAATAAAAACGCTAATTTCTATGGGCCATTAACCCCTTACTAAAGATAAAATGAAACAATTATGTTAACAATTGACAGGAACTACCCTCTGAAATAATGGGCTAGTCTGACTTCGGACATCAAACCGTTCCGAGAAATCTCCGCTGTCTAGAGCGTGGTTGCCATTTCCGAGACTATAATTATACAGGAATGTAATATAATAAGGAAATTCGGCAATTTATGATAGTCGCTTATAAAACATCGAAAGTGACAACGCTGTATTTTTAAATATTACCCGATGTCCACAATCAGCTGTTTAAAGAAAAGAGAAACGTGTTATTTATTTTATTAATTAAATTAAATTTTTAGATGTTAAATACATTATTTCCCAGACCGCTCAGACAATAAGGGCGTATTTTGGTCTACAGAGTATCACTTTAAAATACTAATTCAGATTGAATGGTACTTAGATGTGTTATGTGATTTTATTGTGCCGGTTTGTTTTTGTTTAAGTTACCTAGGTACTTGGTGTTTTTTATAAATTCAGTTGGTGTTGTTCGAAAAGCTAAATAAAATTGCATTTTTTTTTCTAAAGGGTAAGTGGCATTTATAAACTTTTAAGTTGTCCAGATCTGACGGGTGTCGTTCGAATTGAACAAATGAGAACATACCTGACCATTTAAAAACTCCGCGGCGGTTCGTTCGAGTCAGTTCAAGTTTATAAATCAGAGATTGTTTCCTAGCGAACTGAACTGAACGTAAAAGTTTATAATAATGTACCCTGAAAAATAAACAACTTGCAAGCTGTCAAACGGTTATTGACTTTCTAAAGAGTGTTTACCCTAAAGATATGACAACACTGTTGACATATGTTGCTTTGTTTACCTTCCTGACAGGGGCAGCACGTGGTAATTTTTGGTTTGACATAAGGTCATGTACAGGGCATATTAAATTAGAGCGCCATTTTTGGATATTTTTCTTCAATTTGTTTTCATCTCAGGAATTGCCGATTTAAATATAATACGTCATTTCCATAACACCCTGTATAATGGGATGACCCAGGTACTTTTACTGCAGTCATTAAGTTATATCCATTTTTCTTGAAACAATCTTTACATAACGGAGTATTGAAAGTTGTAGATTGATTGAGAAAATCACTTTCACATAATTTTTCCTACGAGCACAAACGATACAATGCCCAATTATTTGAATATTTTATCATACCGGTTGTTATTAAAAATAATAGCTTTTCTCCTATTTGCTTACGCTAAGTACTGTGTATAAAACTTTATAGATTCTGATTTAGTAATTAGATTAATACTATAAAAAAATTAAACTAATCTTAACTTTGAATAAGTACATTGTTCCAAGAAAATAATAAAACTCATACCTAACCTTAATTTTTATAGAGATTGAGTTAGATATCGTTGTAATGAATATACAATATATACAGGGTGTCCGCTAATTAACACATGGAAAAACCACAGACTCCTTACGTAAAATATTAGGATTTAATTATACTTAGGCTATATCCAAAAGTTGATATTAGGGTATTAAAGTTAAAACTTCATTTTTGTGTTTCTCTAATAACTTTGTCAGAAACCAACGTTTTTTTAAAAGTTGGCAATTATGGTTTTTTTATGACGAGAAACTGATTTTTTGGTGAAATTTTGCACATTTCTTAGGTCATAACTTTTTTGTGTCTCAGTGTATTTAAGTTTTTAATGAAAATAATACCTTTCTCATATTTATTACGTAAAAAAGGTATACTAATTTCAGGTCGCCAAGAGTTACCTTTTCGGAGATATTTGCATTTAAATTGCTTAGTGCACCCTGCCCAATTACTATTAATTTGCAAACAAAATTTTTTTCTCAAAGTAACCTATGAGAAAACAAATGAAATTTAGAGATGCAGTTGCTATATATATAGATCAGTTCATAACGTTCTTCGCCGTCTTCTGATTTCCAGTCTCCATCTATCTCGGTCCTCCCATGAGTTCTCATTTAGCCCTCTTTCTTCGATGTCCCTATCTATTCCTTCTCTCCAACTAAGTCTAGGTCTTCCTCTCCTTCGTCTTCCTTGCGGTGTCCAGTTTAATACTTGTTTAGGAAGTCTATTATCTTCCATTCTTTGGACATGTCCGTACCATCTAAGTTGGTTTATCCTGATGTCTTCTGTTATTTTGTGTTTAACACCCATAATCTCTCGTATTCTATCATTTCTGACTCTATCCAGTTTGGATTTCCCGGCAGCACGTCTCCAATAATCCATTTCTGTGGCTTCCAGTGACTTTATTGTTCTTTCCTTCAGTGTCCATACTTCACTACCGTAAGTGATGATACTTTTGACTATGCTGTTATAAATTTTATGTTTGTTGTTCTTAGATATTGATTTGTCCCAAAGAACCCTGTTGAGATGTCTAATGGCTTGTCTTCCCTGGTTATTTCTATGTTTTATTGCTTCATCCATGATACCGTCATCCGTAAGGTTCATGCCAAGGTATTTATATTTTGTGCAATAATTTATCTCTTGTTGTTCCAGAACTAAGTTACGCTGATCTCCACCAATACACATGTATTCTGTTTTCTCGATGTTCACTTTTAATCCCCACTTGTCATATTCTTCTATGAGCTTCCGGGTCATATATTCTAGATCTTCATACTCTTGAGCTATTACTATCTGATCGTCAGCGAAACAGAGGGTGTACAGTATGTAATCGTTAAGTGGTAATCCCATACTTCTACATTTCCGCTTCCACGTTTTCAAGGCTTGTTCTAAATAAATTTTGAATAAAGTTGGGGACAGGCAGCAACCCTGTTTTAGTCCTTTGCTAATACTAAATCCCTTGGACATCTCCTGGCCCTTCTTTATTTTGCTTGTGTTGTTTTTATATAGTTCTTGGACAGCCTTGATTAGAGTGATACTGATGTTTGTTTTCTCGAGAGCTTCCCAGAGTTTTTGTTGGGGCACGCTATCATATGCTTTTTTGAGGTCGACGTAAAGGAGGTGAACTTCTTGGTTTCGTGCCATTTTCTTCTCAATTATCTGTGTTATGGTAAATAGGTGGTCCACTGTAGATCTACCAGCCCTAAAGCCTGCCTGTTCTTCAGCCTCCATATCACAGTATTCGCCCTCAATCCTTCTTTTCACCAACTTTCCGTATACTCTCGAAATGCTGCTAAGTACAGCAATTCCTCGATAGTTGTCGCAGACGTTCTTATTTCCCTTTTTATGTATTGTTGTTATATACGAAGATCTCCATTCCTCAGGGATACTCTCCCCATTGAGGCACTTTTGAAAGAGATTAGCTAGATGTTTATAGAGCTTATCTGTGCCGTATTTAAGTAATTCAGGAGGGATGTTACCAGGACCTGGAGATTTTCTATTTTTTAATCCTTGGCATATCAGTTTCACCTCCTTACTGTTGACTATTATCGGGGATGCCGTAGTTTGTATTTGGACGTTAGACTGTGGTTGTTGGTATTCGTCCCTCTCTTCAGTCAGTAGTTTTGCAAAGTATTCGTTCCATTTCTGTAAAGTGATTGGTGAAATGATATCTTTTGTCTTCTCCTGACGGAGGGATCTTAGTATTCTCCAGCTTTCGGTACTTCTGCTTCCTCCTATGTATGTGTTTATTCTGGAGCAGTTTCTCTCCCAGCTTTCATTTTTCTTTTGTGTTATTGCTGTGCGGACTTTTCTTTGAGCTTCTTTGTATTCGTTTTTACACTGGTCTGTCTTCATGTTAAGGTATCTATTGTATTTTTCTCTTTTTGCTTTTATCAACTCTTCAATTTCTTCGTCCCACCAGTAATGTTTTCTTCGCTTGAGTTCCTCCAGTTTTCCCAAAGCTTCGTCCGCGGCGCTTTTTAAGCATTCTTTGATGTAATTATAGTATTGTTCTGTGTTTTCAAACGTCTGTTGTATGAGTTTTTCATCGAGTCGATTTCTGTATAGCTCTTTTATACTGTCGTGATTGAAGTTGTCTAACTTGTATACGGTTTTCTCTATTTTGCATTCTTGCTCTTCTCCGCCCTGTATTCTTTTGGTAGGTTGGGAGGGAAGGATTTTGGCTCTGACAAGGTAATGATCGCTTCCACATGTTGCTCCTCTGTAAGCTCTGCAGTCTTGGATTTTCAGTTTTGTATCCTGCCTAATTATCACATAGTCTATGATGGATTTCAGTTGTCTAGAGTGTTGTACCCAGGTGTACTTATGTATTGAACGATGTGGGAAAAAACCATTTAGGATACGTAGATTATTTTGATCGCAAACATTGATCAGCCTGTTTCCATTATCATTCAAGGTGTCTTCTCCGTATTGGCCCACTATTTTGTCTTGGTGTTTCTTTCCCGTCCTAGCATTGAGGTCTCCCAACAGCACTACTTCCCTTGATGATCCTGCTTTCGATATTTCGTAAGTGAGTTGTTCGAAGAAGTCATCTTTTTGCTGTACAAGCGCGTCCTCGTTAGTAGCATATACTCCTATAAGGGTGAGCTTTTTCCCCTGTAGGCATAAGTTCATTTTGATAATGCGTTGGTTTACTGCTTCCCAAGATGTTATGCACCTTCTTAGACTCTTACGGATGAGGATTGAAACCCCTTGTTGTGCTCTTTTATCTTTGGATATTCCAGAGTAGAAATGGTCATAGTGTCCTAAATTTTCTGATCCGTGTCCTTTCTTCTTTGTTTCAGTTAGCACTATTATGTCCATGTTTAAATTCTTTAGTTCAGAGATGACCTCGTTTAATTTCTGAGAGAGACCTTGAACGTTCCAAGTACCAATATTCATTAACCGTTTTCTAAGCTTGGGTCGTCTTCGTTTGTTCCGTCCATTCCGAGGCTGGTTACTGGAAGTTTTAACCGTTATGTTGTTTGACGAGTATCGAGGGGTTAGCCCGATGCCTCAACCCCCAACCTGGAGGGCCAGAGCTTTTATTTTGGAGTGTCCCTCTCCTAGACCGGTTGTCTTCACTATGACTATTGAGACCTGTCTTCCCATTTCCTTTATATTTTCCCCTAAAGGTAGGGTTGCCACCTCCGCCGTTAGTTTCCCTTTGCCGTTGTGGTCTTCGACCGTTTCCCTGGTCAAGGGGCCCTACAGGGTGCTATCAGCCGGGCCAGCTGAACCCTGGTTTTTTAACGAGGTTGGTACTCCTCCCCCTCCTCTCTTCCCCATCTCTGTGATGAGGCCCCAGGCTTGGGACTGGTATAGCGGAGTTAGAGATGCAGTTGCTATGGAACAGAAAATGTTTCATTTTTGAGTTTATCGTAAGTTTGTGTTTTCATTGCTCATTGTCCGCATCTCGTCCGTAAAAGCCTCTTTTCGGCCCTTGATATGTAATGTACTATTCTTCCCATATGGTTCCAACTAGGGAATCCAATCCCGAACCCAAACTTTAATCCCGCAAACCTGCGGGATTGACTCATCGATACCGCGGATCCGTGGGATTTGCGGGATAGCAAACAATGAACTGCGGTATTTTTGGTGGATGCGTCGGGGATTCCCCGCCATGCTGGGCTATTGAAAATACGTTAAACAGAACAGTTTTCTTGCGTAGGTGCGAAAGTAAGGGCGTTGTTCTACTAGTATCTAGTGACATTGATCTAGTGGCTGAATATAATACATGGAATTTAAACAGCAATCACAAAAATGAGTGTCAGTGTAGTTTACAAAGACAATAAAGGTTCAAGTTTAGTTTGGAATTATTTTTTAAAGTCTGAAGATGGTCTTACAGCTAAATGTAAGCTATACCCTAGCAGATACATGTGCAATAAAATACGATCAAATCTAAAAGATTCCATTCCAAAATCAATGTAACATGTAACCGTTAAATTAGTCGTACTATTGTATTATACCTATATGCAATAAATACTTTCCTGCTACTCTACTCTGTTTCTAATTGCATAAAACAACTTTTTATTAACATACAGAACCCACATCGAGTCCCGCGAATCCCGCACGTTAATCCCGCAATGTCAAACCCGCGAAATCGCCGCGGGATCCAGCATTTGCGGGATTGGATTCCCTAGTTCCAACTTCAATGGTGACACTGTATACATTTTTTTCTATCCAGAAATGTTAACTTCCGATGTTAAACTACTCAAACGATTACTAAAAGGGTTTGAAGCTTCAGTTCTAAATTTACTAAACGTTCTAAAGTTCAATTTGATTTTAATGTTTTCAAAATAAAAGAATAATTTATAATTTCCAGATATGTTCAACAAAAAAGAGTAAAAGCTGTTGAGGCGGAGTCCAAGTTGAAGCAGGTCTACATTCCTAACTAGTGAGTTCGTATTAAATGTAGGAAAAAATATTCCCAGCATACTAACCATGTTCCGTTTTAGCAATAAGCCAAATCCAGCTGCACTTAATAACAATAAAGGTGTTCTTAATGGAAGTAGTAATGGTAATGCAGACCCGGTAGTTTCGTTGGGAGGAAAAGCCTGCGAATCTTGTAATGGTAAGTATTCTGCCGTAGATTGAACATTGTTTTTTTTTTTGTTGATTTTGTTTAATAAAGTATGGCTAGTTTAAATAATTCAGAGATTCTTATTAGCTGTAACGTCCTGTACGATAAGAACTTCGGACAACGTTTTTTACATACCTTTAACTATAGACTAAAAATTAAGTACTCTTCATTCATGTCGCTAATCCCAACCGTTTTCGAGGAAACGTCATTTTAATTACATCATGTATTTGGCGTACCTCGGTAAGAGATACATATTTGTTATTATCAAATGTTGAACACCAAAATTCCGCTCTTTCATATTTAACCTGTGAGAAGTTAGGGGACTCAGTGTAACTAAATTGACGTTATCTCGAAAACGGTTAGGATTAGCGACATGAATGACGCGTACTTAATTTTTAGTCAATAGTTGGGTAGTAGTAAGGTATGTATAAAACGTTGTCCAAAGTTCGTATCGTACAGGGCGTTAAAAAAAGGACCATGAGTGTCACAACTGGTCCGTCCCTGCAGATGTGAGTAATTCACAAAACTTTCTTGGATACTAATTTGAAGGGTCTTACCTGGTGGTTCAATAATTATGTATAAAAAACTTGACTTCATTGGAGCTCTTTGGGAGCCCATATCTCCGAAGAGGAGGTCTATATGAAAAAAGTTTATATGAACTTGTAGTACTCTTTTCACTTGTTTTTTTCATATCCGAGAGGTTTCCCACATTTTCCCGGACAGCCTGTGTAAACATTTTTGTTGTTTTTAACAAATTTTATTTGTTAAATTTTATAATTTAGCTTTTTTTATCATTTTCGACACTTTTATAGGGTATCTCCGTTATTGTTAGTGCTATCAAAAAAGTAATGTAGGTGTCATGTACTCTTTTTGGGCCAAACTTAAAATGATAAAGTCAAAATTAGAAAATTTTCGCTCGTTTAAGAGATACGGGGGAAAATCAAAAAATTGACAATTTCAGAATTACCCTAATCTTCTTAGTTAAAAGAGATATGGAAAATGTGTTATACAGAAGTTTCTTTATATTGATTATTGAATAATCTGCCGTTCAGAATAAGTATACGGGGTCAGGTAAAAAAGTTATTGGACCTATTTTTTAAAATGGAACACCCTGTATATTTTTATCTAAAAATATACTATTTTAAATTCTCCTTTCAAATATATAACGCACTATGGATGATATTGGTTTACTAGGCGATTTATTAAACTTTATTACTTCAAACCAAAAACTAATATCCTAGAGACAACTATGTTGACATTCTAGTTATTAACATTTAACGTCAATTTCATTTTTTACATATTCATTTGTGAAAAATACTTGATATTTTATTTATTTGAAAAGAGAGTTTAAATGCTATCATTTTAGATAAAAATATACAGGGTGTTCCATTTAATAAAATGAGGTTAGGTCCGATAACTTTCTTACCTGACCCCGTTCTTCTGAAAACTGTAGATTATTCAACAATCATTATAAAGAAACTTCTGTATAAAAGATTTTTCTGTATCTCTTAACTAAGAAAATATAGGGTAATTTAGGAATTGTCAATTTGTTGAATTTCCCCCGTATCTCTTAAGCGAGCGAAAATTTTAAGTTTGACCCAAAAAGAGCACATGACGACGAAAATGGGACACCCTGTACCTGGGTGTGGCCAGCCCCTGCATTTGGCAACCATATTTACTATTTATAATTATCCCTGGAACAATACGCTTATGAAATGCCGTTTTTCTAATATTGAATAAGTTTTAACGTGTCTGAAAATTTTTAAAACCCAATTCTTTGATGTATTTATTTTTTAAAAACTAATTTTTGATATTTTGGCTCCAAACTTTGCAAAAGGGTATAATATTAAAATCTAAGCACTTCTTTCAAAGAACTTTTTCGACATCTCGTCATCTAATACGACTTTTCCATGACATAATATATTTTTTTTCAATTTTACAGCCAAATGATTAGTCATGTGACAAATATAAAAATAAGTTTTTTTTAAATATTTCAATAATAAAAAAGACTATTTGTGGCCAACGTTTTGCCAATCATTGTATAAATAGTTTATTTTAGTTATAATTAAATAATGCAAATTTGAGTCAAAACAAATTTAATATGGAACAAATAACTAAATTAAAATTTTGTTCAGTATTTAAAGTTCACGCCTCAAAAACACTGACCGGGGAATCACAGAGCGCGCTCGAGAAATGCTTTTAACTATGTTGCAGTGTTGCCTCTATTAACAGCTATTCCCCAAATTTAAAGATTTAATAACCATTCAATTATACTGAAAAGGTAATACCGATACTAATATAATATCGGTATCGGCAAAAAAATAATATATTTAATAAATATTTAATTTTTTTGGGGCCTCGTGTGGCTTTTTGTGGTTTTCTATTTTTAAAAAATCTTTTCAAATTATTTCCAAAGATCAAATTCAAAATGTAAAAGTTCCCATTTCTTTTCTTTTTTATTTTTTTTTTTTCTTAATTTATTAATTCAATGTTTTTTCGCTTAATTAACTTTTTTTCTGCTGCATAAGTTCACTTCACAATGTCATAATTTTCTTATTCTTGTCATGCTTATTTTTTCACTGAAGATGAGGTTATATACCTTCGAAACAGTGTGGAATAAAAATGTAAACAATATTTATTAAACTAGTGGATAATTTTTTTTCAATGGCCGATAACCCCATGCAATCCTCACCTAATAATTGGTATTAAATTTTATTAATTAAAATTTTTTTTAGTAACCGTATCAACACAATGGTACGCGTGGGGTCCATCACATATGCAATGCAGGCTGTGTCAGCAATGTTGGTCCTACTGGAAAAAATACGGCGGTCTCAAAGTTCCAACGCGTTTTGGCGACGGTACCGAGTTCGAAAACGGCGGAAAGAAACGCTCGGGTAGTGATATAGAGGACGAGAAGGGCATGGGGCATAGGCCCCATCGCTGTAATATAGGAGGATGTGGAAAAGGTAAGGAACGAGTCTCTTTCCTGTATTGTTCTCTATTGGTTATTGTAAAGTATGAGAGCCCTGGAACAGGTTTCCCTCCTAACGATGACGCGAACCAATTTTTTATCGGGTGATATACATACAGGATGTTATGGAAATAGTTTATTATATTTAAATGGGCCGACTCCTTGGGTGTCCTAGAGAAACACTACAAATTTTTTTTTTAATCGAATGTCTAAATAATTTGGTATAAACCCGTACGTTACCCGATGTGCTTTCGAGTGCAACGTCAGCCAACTAGCGTATCCAGATCGCCCGACGATCCAGCGATGCCAGATAAAAACGCGGGCTTGGAGCTTGGCCGAACGAAAACGTTGACCATTCGCCACGCGACGCTGCTTCTTCAGTACGCGTCCGTCCGTCTAAGGGACATGTCGCGTCTCGTGAAAATTCCCACATATTTACACGAATTTTTAACGTTTTTTTGTGAAATAATTTATAATAATGATTCGTGTGATATTACTATTGATTTTTTTTTTATGATCAAACACAAGCACTATAGGAAAAATCCTTTAGGGCACTCTGGGAGTGGTGCGTGTGCGCAAAAAGCGATTCACGTTGGTTTTGAATCGTTGGAGGTTATATTCGTTGGGAAAAACGACCCCGGGAAGATCGTTCCACAATGATGAAGTCCTCCAGATGAAAGAGTTCTTAAATAATGAAGTTCGAGGAGTACTAAGCTTAACCACATATGGATGGGCGGCAGTGGTTCGTCGTGTATTTCTGATAATCGCCGCTCTGGGCGGAATTAAGAGGGCAAGGTCAGCCGAGCACTTTCCATGAAAATATCTGTAAAAGAGAGTCAAATCACCAACTTGCCTTCAATGTTCTGGGCTGTCGAGGTTTTTCGTCAGCTCGTGGTCTCCAGTCAGACGAATGGCCCTCCTTTCGATGGAATCCAGTAGCCGAAGAGTATGTTTGGGTGCAGAGCTCCAGACATGAGAGCAGTACTCTATTGATGGTCGAATCTGGGCTTTGTATAGTGTCAAAAGTTGTTGAGGTGTGTACAACTTTCTGGTTCGGAAGAGTACACCAAGCTTCTGAGAGGCTATCTTGGCGATTGCCACAACGTGGTTATGCCAAGACATATTTCCTCCCAGATTGACGCCCAGCAAACTAATAGATGAAGCCAGCGGGATTGCGTGTCCGTCCATGACTATATCCGGTTCTGTAATGTTAACCTTTTTAGAGAAAACTGCTGCGTTAAATTCGACTTGGTTACTGTCACCCCAAGACAAAATTTCTTCCAGGTGTTTGTTGAGGCGTGATACTTCATGCTGTCTGCGAAGATGTGCGTCGGCAGCCGATGTTTGTGCATTCAAAGAGAAAGATGATAAAAGTGTGCTATCATCAGCAAAACAAACTATCGGGTTTTTCGTTTTCACTAGAAGGTCGTTAATGTAGAGTAAGAAGAGAGTGGGAGACAATATGGACCCTTGAGGAACACCGGCATTGATGGTGATGGTGTCTGAGAGAAATCCGTCAATCGCCACTTGCAGAGAGCGGTCCTTAAGAAAGCTAGACAACCATGCACAGAATCGACTGGGCATACCATAGGATCGCAGTTTACTTAGAAGCCCCTCATGCCAAACACGATCAAAAGCTTTAGAAATATCCAGTGCAACAGCCCGAGACTCCCCATGATGTTCGATTGCGTTGTTCCAAATATGGGTGACATAGGCTAGAAGATCTCCAGTTGATCTGGACTTCCGAAAACCATATTGATGATCGCTGATAATGTTGAAGCCTTCCAGGTACTTTAGAAGATGTTGGTTAATAGCGTTCTCCATTACTTTTGATATAACTGAAAGCAATCGCCGTCTTCCAGCAAGATGGAAATATTCCTTTTTTGTAGGATAAGTTGAAAAGTTTACAAAATACTGGTTGGTGTTAGTTCATCGGCGCATCTCTTGAGAACTATAATAGGAATTTCGTCTGGACCAGTAGCTTTGACCAGTAGATTGTTGTAAAACATACATTTTGTGCTGTATTTTTTTTTATGGAAAGTTTGAATTAATACTCTTACAAGGTAGGAGAGCATGTATCTTAAAATTGTACTTTTTACAAGAGTTTGAAAAACGTACAATGCGGATCAATAAATGATCACGTGTTTGTTCGCATTTACATTTTTTTGTGTTGCAATATGACAACACCGCCTAATAAGTTATTGATTGTGTACGTTGTCGGTGGTGGCCACGTGAATTTTTAGATTTCACATAAAGAGTATATGTCGTTTTCAACGGCCCCCCCCCCCCCCCCATTTATGGTTATTTTTCTTCCAGTTTGGTTCATCTCAGGAATTGCGTGTTTAAATATAATAAATCATTTTCATAACACCCTGTATATGTATGTAAGTAAGTAATAAAATTAAAGTTATATTCTTGTTTTGTCGATTGACCATTCCGTTGACACACTGAACAAACCTGTTTATACCCTTTCGTCAATCGAGACAACTAGTGCAAAAAAAATATTGTTTGGTTATTGCAGTGTTTTTATTATAAGCGGTGTCTTGGATAAGAATGCGCTTTACATACAGGAATCTCGTTGCAAAAATCACTAATACACAACTTTGGTTGGTCTAATTTGATAATTTCTGTATGTTCCATACTAACGAGATCCGTGTAGAGTGTATATATTTATCCAAGACACGAAACGGTAATAAATCGTCAAAAAAGTATTTCTTTCATTGTTCAGCGAGAAAGCATGCGTATTGCCTCTCTTAGTAGGTTTATCAACCAATTCGTTTTTCTCGTTTACAGAATTTAAGCTCAAAGCGCACCTAGGAAGACACTACGCCACCGCGCACGGCATAGCGGTGCGCGCGGGGTCGCCTCGACCAGTGATGAAAACGCGCACAGCCTTTTATCTGCTGACGACGCCGATGACGCGGTTGTCGCGACGCCTGTGTAGGCAAATAATGCAGCCTAGGCATGCTGCCAGAGCGCCCTTCTTCGCTATTAACATACAAGCTGTCAAGCAGGAGTGTACGACACAAATGGTAAGTGTTCAGACCTTTTTAATAGTTCTGAAGACCTATATCTATGGATACCCAAACTCTAGAAGCAAAAGTGGCAAATTTACGGTCTCGCGCATGGAAACAAAGCTGCTCGTCAGATGTCATGCGCAATCTCGACTGATAAACTATTTACCTTAATGGGCGAACAGGACCGTACTTCGCCCTTAATTAAAATGATTACACGGTAATATTTTGGTACATTGAGGGCTTCTTTACTAGGAAATACACAATCTATTTTCTTGTATAAAAGATCGTCGTTGGTTGGCAACCAAACCTGCACCAATACCGGCGGGGTTGCCTATATGACGGCGACAACATTGTGCGCAAGACAAACGACGAGCAACCTTTAAAAATATGACCGAAAAACCGTGCGCACCAACCCATTTTTTCACTTATAAAATGTGTTCTAAATTTCGGTTTGTAAAAAAACTGTAATTTTTTTTTTCAAAAATTCTTTTGACAAAAGATGTTTAGGATTGATTATGAAATATTGAAAAGTCAATATAGTGTTGCTAAATTAAGACATAAATTGGGAGCAAAAACCTTACTTTTTTAAATAGCAGTCTACAGATTTAACCGAGTAAAATAACTAGCCATGACAAACCCAAATAAATTAGACAAGAATTGGTTGAACGTTTTTTTTTTAATGCCAACTTTAACTGATGCTGAACCTGCTATAATTTTCGCATGGTAAACATAGTAGAATCTTTGAAGGTTAGAGACCATGCTGTATCATGAGTGATAGACGTGTTTTGGACTTCCATTGTCTTTATTTCGTTTAAATCACAACGTTTCAACTGGTAAGTATCTCCAGTCGTCTTCAGGTGAATACTACAGAATACTACAGACGACTGGAGATACTTACCAGTTGAAACGTTGTGATTTAAACGAAATAAAGACAATGGAAGTCCAAAACACGTCTATCACTCATAGTAGAACCTGGCACCTTCACAAACCGAGGCGAACCAAGGATGTTCAATATTTATATTTCTTTAATTTTCAGGTTAACAAGTCGCCTCAAGAACTGCAACAGCTTCTGATATATCGAAAGAAAAATAGAGGAAGTGTGACTGCTATTGCGACGAGGCTTGGTCGTCCTAGTCCGATCACTCCTCAGTGGTTAATTCTAACCGATAAGGTAATTAAAATGGTTCCGTCTCATTTTAATTGAAAAATCTGAGACTTAATTTTCGGAATGTAATCACTAAACGCTGACTGCTTTGGCATGGGAACCGACTATTTTTCTGGCTAATGGCTAGTTTTGTATAACTTCCGGAAATATCGGAAACAAATTAAAAACTAAGAAATTCAGAAAAACTGAACATTTAATGAGAAAATATCATCCAAAACATAGAACGCAAAACCCACGAACACAAATAAAAGTTAAGATATCAAAATTACAAAGAATAAACTCAAATTTATTAAAAAACAAGTGCACATGAGAAGCAACTCGAGCAAGAGGCATATCTTCAACGCTGTCAGTGGCGGCTCGTGACCTAGGATAGATTGGGTTCACAAGTATGGTGAAATAATTTTAAAAATTTTATTTCTGTCTAACGACCAAATAATTACTTTCTAGGCGTTTTAAATGTAGGAAGAAATAAGTAATAAGAAAATGCGTTAGGTAAAACATATTTTTATTTATTTTTTAATTTTACACAAGGAAATACAACTTTTGGAAAATAAGAAAGGGTTTCTTAGTGTGTATAGTGCTTAAAGGTCCGTTCTTCGGTTCTTAATTGTAGAAAATTGATCAATAACGGCCTCATTATAGCTTGGAATACCCTCTATAAATTTTTTTTTCATATATTTAATTTTTTAACTTTCTGATAAAGTCCCTAGATTTACCCTTTGTGGCCTGCGTTCAATAATTTCGGGTTTATGTCTTCCCGCATTCTTTCCTTCAATTTTTTGCTCCAAACTCAAAGAGCTAAAGTTATTTATTAAATAGTCCACCATCAAACTATTCATTTTAACTTAATACATATATAATGTTAAAATATTAAAACAAACACGCTCGAATTTCTAACTAGATGCACGAACAGAAAACGGCGCGGCGCACACTAAAATTGTGCGCCTTTCCCTTGTTAAATCGCCATAGCCCCGCTATCCCCCGCCACCTGTTACTAAAGAGAAACTGCATTATGCCCCGCCTACTCATTAACCTCGACCGAGGCACGGTTGCCGGATCGAGAGCCTGTATATACAGTTTGGTTGACGGACGATAAAATATTAGGGAGGGTCGGACTTTATACGATACATAATATTCAATGAATATAAACTAATATTTTTTTATTCGTTTTGGGGGTGCACGTGCGCATGTGCTCCTGTGGAAGAACCGCCACTGAACGCTGTCAATCATTCTCTAGCGTCAGGTAATAGGGACTTAAGTCACAAATTACCGTTTTCCAAAAAACACAATTAAACATTTCGGAATGTTTTGCAAATCTGAATATTAACATAGAAAAATAAAATTTGGGTAAAACTAGAAACATAAAATTAGTTTACAATTCCAGCATATGTTTTTTCAAAAATATGCGGATTCACCTGGATTTGAATGACTTAAGCCCATAGGACCAGCTAATTGGTATTTACCTGTATTTATATAGTTGGGTATGAAGGGCTTATATCAAATAAATGACGATAATGCAATGCCATTTATTACGTTAAAAAAACAGAAAGCTTAAAATAAGAACTTCTAAGTAAATACAATATAATTTGACATATGGGAGGACGATCAGGATGGATTTCATTAAATAATTGGGCTGTTTCTATTTGAGTACGTGTTTTATCACCAAACCCAACCATGCATAGAATTTCAATTTTTTCCCGTTCCGTTAACTTCACCATTAATGTGAAAACCGCAACTTTGAAACTACGCTTGACAATAATTATACTTATTTGAAATAAAATTGTCATACAGTTTCTATGGAAATAAACGGTGACAGTGAGACAGTACACTCTTACTTATTATGGAGCCCAAAATGCCATATTGCCAGAAGATTTGATAGATCGTTGGATTCCCTAAATGATATGTTCAATCCTAATTTTTTCAATAACTGTTGAGTTTATGTATAGGACATGGTACATGAAACATGCTTAGAATTCAATGCAAAATTCAAAAATGAAATAAAAAATATATGTTTTCATTTGAAAAAATGAAGTTGATGGTCGTAACTTATTTTTGAGCTACCCTGTATACATGAAATTACCACAAAAAAAAAATTAAAACGAGCGTTTTTTGAAAAAACTTACCGCTGAATTTTAAATGAATTTAGACATTTCTTCTGGGACTCACTGTATACTACAACGACATGCAAACAAATTACGAATGATGCAATCTTATACAAAAATAAGTTTGGTATGAAAGGCTTAAGTTGACTAAAGCCCTAAGAATATAATTTTATGTTGAAAATATTATGGTCCAAAGGACTTAAGTCAACTTAAGACGTAAGTACCAAACGCTATATAACTTTCTCTGACTTACAGCCTATGTACCATTTTATCGCGCCTTATTGAATAGCGATAGACTTAAGCCCTTAATACCATTCGAAAGAGCGCAAAAAATAAACTTAAGCCCATTCCTATATTGGATTTGTAAAAAAGTTGACTTAAGCCCTTTGTACCTAACACTAGAGCATTACCTTCAATATTATATTCCTTCCCGATCTTCTTCATGCCAATCAGCTTCCTCTATATCTTCAACAGTGTCAAAAAGATTAATTGATCTATTGACACTTTCTATTGTTTTTAACAATTACTTATTAATGGATGTGACTGGTAAATGCTAAAATTATGCTCAGTGGCTGCCGAAGATGTAATTATTTTTTTAGTCTGATGTTTCCACTGCATAAAATTATAAAAGATATATTATATAAAATATTCCAATATTTCCATTTATTCGGTTGATATATTTACCATTTCTTTATCGTCATCCTAAAGGAAAGAAAATAAAACACGTTTCTGTTATTTATTTTTATTCTGTTTAAGCCGCATATAGAAAATTATTCTATTTACATTTTCAGGCCCTTCTCCCCCAACCGGACGTGGTAGCGTTCCCCAAGCCTCCTAAAGCGCCGGACGGTAGTTTGTTGTACGAACGGGTGCCGAACAAACCTGAAGCAGAGAAAATACCACTGAACAATATGTCTCCTTCGTTGAAACGCAGGGCTTATGAGGAGATGAACGGTATTGACAGTAAGTATTATTTTACTCATGATTTTTGATACTTAAATGTGCCATTTGCGTTAAGATTTGAACTTAACGTAATCTATACAGGGTATTATGAAAATGACTTGTTATATTTAAACTCGCAAATTGAACAAAAATATTGAAGAACAATATCGGAGCTTTGAATTAATAAGCGAGAAAAATGGCCTGATGTCGTCTGCATGAAACCACGTGGGAGGCACTTGCGAGATATGTAAACATTCAGTGGGGGTAGGTCAGTTCCGCCTGTCGACGGACGTCATTGTCCTATTGCGTGAATCGGCGTTGTCAGTTTTCAATCTCGTTAGATAAAAGACGGAACAGATGCATGTCTTATTTAGCACGACAGGAATGGTTAACAACAACTTCTCCGGGTAAACCGAGACGTGCACGGGGTTAATTAAATTCAAGCCAGTAAGAAGCTAAGCTGCGGTACATCGCAAATGCGCCTACCCGCAGTTCTATTTTGAGGAATTTTGTCTGCCAGTTTGCAAGTAGGATTATATGACTATTAATTTAAAATAAATAGATAAGATCTGTACAGTCTTCAGAAAGCTAATATGTTGTTGAAACGATGTGTTACGACGGACAATATTACAATAAAAATTTAGTGATGATCGCTATACATTGTGGTGTTACTTACATAGTTTTATAATGGATGTTCCATCAAGCAACGGCTGCTTCAATTGAATATGACATTTAGTTTTACATTAAGCTTGGCAACATTGCAAATAGCGTAAGCGTAGAATATGAATTAGGGTCGATGAGACGGTCGATTTAAAGGAAATTATCCAGTCTTTCTCTAGAGCACCCATTTAAATACAATAAGCCATTTCCATAACACCCTGTATATATGGTGGCCGTGTATTGCGGCAAAGTACAACAGTTACATTGGTATCTAAAATATCAAAAAACTTGTTATACAGGGTGTTATTATATTTAAACCGGCAAATCCTGAGATGAAAATAAATTGAAGAAAAATAACCATAAATGGCGCTTTGAATTATTAAGCGAAATATACACTTCATATTAAATCTCAAAATTTACGTGGCCGCTCCTGAGGACCTTCGCAATCAATAGTTTATTGAGGCAGTCTCGAGGTTCAAAAGGCGCATTATAGGCGGTGTTGTCATATTGCAACACAGAACACGTTTTCAGTTTTTGACAACAAAACGTCTTTGATACGCATTATCATTTCTTTTTCAAACTTTTTAGAAAAAAAAACTACAGTTTTAATTACCTTCGATCATATTTTAAAATAATCCGTTTTATAATTAAATTCCATAAAAAGATGAAACGCAAAAAGTATGTTTTTCAACAGCTCAACAGTAGATAATATCACACAAATTTGAAATCACATCACAACATTTATTATTATGAATTATTTCACAACAGAAAAAAATCGGGTAATGCTACAACTAACAAAACGTTTAAAATTCGTATACATCAAGCACGTGGAACCCTCGACAGCGTCATCCCATTCCCGAGTCTCAAAACATACTAAAGCAACGATAGTCGCGCGCGGCCGTTATCTAAGCAAGGGTTTGTTGGTGTTGGGAGACACGCGGTGTGATCTGACAACACGGTTAGTATACTCTAGTGACCCACATTGTTGCTAAGTGAATCCAGATGGAACGGCGAAAAAGTATGTGGGTAAAAATGGTTTTTACCTTAGTATTTAGATATTCGATTTAAAAAAAAAAGTATGTAGACTTTCTCTAGGACACCCAAGGAGTCACCCATTTAAATATAATAAGTCATTTCCATAACACCCTGTATACTTTGACTGGCTATAGCTAACTATATAGTACAATTTGGAAAAAATGACCTGCACATTAGTTTGTAATGTACAACATCCGGTTTTGCTGTTAAACCCGTAAAACCGATTTATAGGTTTCATAGTTAAATAGGAAGTTGTGAGTACATCAATTTTACTTGATCGATCCCTAAAAGTTTTAAAATCGTGTTCAGCTTATTTTAAACACCTTGTAGAGTCAACAATATTACGTTTCAACGTCTATTGTATTTTCAAAACAAAACGGTTATCCTATACAGGGTGTTTGGATAATGCATCAAGATACTTGATCAATACATTTCGATTTACAATTTGTCAAAGTTCAATTTTTTTGCTCTTATTTTGTTAGCATAAAATCAGTTTTTCAAATGTAGGCCAAAAAAAGTATATCATGACTTACCTTTATTTTAACACATGTAAAATGACCTTTCCAAGTATCCTGATGCATTATCCAAACACCCTGTATATTAGTCATGAAGTTTAAAAATGTTTCCATTGGATTTGACGTATCGAAGGTTAGAGTCGGTCGGATATGCCTCTGAACGGGTCCTTTTTAATTCTTTTGAAATTATGAAATCGCAGTTCACTGTTATCATAAATATCCACGTTTCGTAGTTTTTTTTTATTACTTTCCAAGCCTACCGCCCTTTCAAGAAAAGAGTAGTTTTTCTATTACCGATAGGTCGTATTTCAAAATTGGACCCGTCGGAGGTGACCCTCTATGTGAATTAATTTGATTTTTTTTATTTACTGGCTTCTATTCTGATTTGGATTGGGATGAAGGTAAGTAATGGAGTTTCTACTAACGTTACATTAATTGTTCTTTGACGCAGATTTTTTTCGTCGCATCTTTAATCGGTATTATAAAGTAACTGAAAAATGTAGTTTACAGTTTAGTTCACCATTAAAATAATATTTTTTTTTTGCTTAACTTGTTGGCTTATAGTGACGTAAATTTCGTTACCGAATAGCATTAGTATACACACGTACGCTATACAGGGTGATTCACGGTGACATGATATCCAATTAGAAAAAACAGCGTTTCGTAAGCATATTGTTCCAGAAATAACTATAAAGGGTAAATATGGTTGCCAGATACCGGGCCTGGCCACAGGTAAATGCTAAATTGGCTAAAAACAACGACACTGTTTAAATAATAGATTGTTACCTTGCTTTATCTATCAATTCGCACATTTTCAATTTATTCATGGAAATATGAAACTTGTTAAACTAATGCCGGATATTTTTCTGAAAAATATAATTTTTTGAATTTTGGCTCCAAACTTTGCAAAAAAGAGCGTAGGATTGAAATCTAAACACTTTTTTCAAGTAACTTTTCGATATCTCGTTATCTAATACTAGTTTTCCATGACAAAATATATTTTTTCAAGATTTTCCAGCCAATTGAGTAGTCAATTTGACAAATGTCAAAATAAGTTTTTTTAGGTTACCCATCATGCAAAGGCAATCGGCGTAAAGAGTTTTTTTTTATTATTTCAATAATATAAAAGTTTTCCATATGTGGCCAACTTTTTGCCGGTCACTGTATAATAAGTCAATTCCGTAACGTCATGCAGTTAGTGGTCTTACATGTCATTCTCTTAACCCTAATTGTCAAATTAGAGCTATTTAAAATATACAGGGTCCTGCAACTCCTGAAATTTAATTCATATGCTGATTTATACTATATCATAGGATGAATATTAGGAAATCAGGGTGGCCCAATAAAGTGTGATAATATCTATTTTTTTAAAACGGGACACAGTATTTTATCGCGTATTTCGGTTCATATATACTTTTAAATATGGTAGTTTAAGAGCAATAAATTAAAAAACTAAAACTTTTTTTTAGCCCAATCAAACATACAAAAAATTTTTTCCGAACACCGGGATCGGATGAGCTTTATAATAACATGGGATTTAGAGATATTATGTGTTTATCTGTTTTATACAGGGTATTCATAATAAGGTTCCAAAAACAACACATCTCAAAATCATTTTTCTCAAGATTTTCAAATGGAATACCCTGCAAATTATTTGAGTATTGGATGCTGAATTCATAAGCAATTTTTTTTATAATACAATCATAAGTTATTTCCAGCCGTTTTCGAAATTATTCCAAGTTTCATAAATTATGTTGTTTAAATAACATAGGCGCCTTGACTAATAATTATAAACTAAAGTAAATGTGCTCTTCCAAAGATCTGTTTACATCCCTCGACATTTCAGGTGAAAAAACTAGCAAACACCTCTTTTATTCTTTGCAGCATCTTAATAGCAGTTGTTGTCATACACAACTTGGTTACGTGTCCCTATAAAAAAGTCAAGTTCTGAATAACGTGACGCAAAATTCCTCCTTGCTAGCAAACTTTTTTCGCTCCCACCAAGTACAAAGAATCATATCAGCAAACCAATAAAATCCATTTTAATTTCTTATAACAATTTTTGTAAGTTCAAGAACTAGTCAAACTATAATTAACAAATGGATGCCTAATTTATTTCAAAGCCTGACCTGGTATTTAGGCCAACCACTACTAATGAACCGCTGTGCCAGCATTTCACCTCAACTGTTAAGAGATGTAAACATATCTTTTCAAAAACGTGTTTATTTGTGCACAGATCAATATGGAAGACATTTTGAACATTTATTGTAGTTTACAATTATAATTATTAGTCGAGGCGTGCGTATTATCTCGAAAGGGGCTGGAAATAACTTATATGTTTGTATTACAAAAAAATTGCTGATGAATTGTTTCATTTCAAAATTAAATTTTGGCAAAAAAAAAGTTTTTTGGGAAGAATTTCGGGTTTGGACAAAAAAATTAAAATCTGAAATGTATCGTTTTTGGAACCTTATTATTAACTGTAGAAAATAGATAAACACTATTAGATTCATAATATCTCTAGATCCCTTGTTATAAAGCTCACCCAATCCGGGTGTGGAAAAAATAATTTTAGAATGTAAGGACTAAAAAACTTTACAAAAGTTTATGTTATCAGACTTTATTGGGCCACTCTGTACATGGAAAAATATTTTCACCATAAATCAGCATGGGAATGAAATTCCTAGCGTAATTCGTAATAGGAGCTATGGAAGCCCGACGGACTATTGCAGGACCCTGTATAACTACTTCGTGGATCTGACTCTATTTGTGCGTAATTAATTTTCTGCTTAGATGTGACTTTAAAGACCGAGTTCTCCCTTTTCAGCTTCTTCACTCAACGCCCCATCTGCCAAACGTATGGCCAAAGATCCGATGCCGATGCGACACCCCGCCGTTCCGCCGATGATCCCCGGCGGACCCCATTCGGTGCCCCTGACAGTTCCTTCCACTGCCGACCAATATCAAGCGATGATGGCGGCCGCGGCGCAGGCGCAGCTCCCGTCCGGCTTGATGGGGCCGATGCCCAGGCAAGTGGCGCATGTCAACGGCAAACCGAAGATTGCGCAGATGACGCGCACCGGCTCTGGGCGCAAGCAGGTCATCAGTTGGATGGACGCGCCCGACGATCTGTATTTTAGAGCGACTGAAAATAGCAAGTGAGTATATTTCCCGTGAAAAGGAAAAACCTAGTAACTGATTTTTGATGATTTCTCAGGAATCCGACGTTTCGTTTTTTCACAACCATCATCAACTTTGTTTTTTTTTAAAGTGGTAACATTTCATTTTGGGCTTTATAAGCTCCACTTTGTATTATGAGTCCAACGATATACATATCACACCTGTTATTTATTAGACGTTTCGGACTAAAAACACTCATCTTCAATGCAAATAAGCACCGTATTGACGATAATTTTGTTTTTATTGTTGTGTTTATACTCTAATTGGCAAAAAAAATGTTTATTTGACCTTAGTTACAATAATAATAACAATAATGTAGCATAACTTATTTACGCAAAATAATAATAACGTGACATATGGGATGGGATTCAGAATATAAAGTGGAGTTCATAACGCATACAATAATACGTTACTACTATGTAAAAAAAACAAAGTTGTTGATGGTTGCGAAAAAACGAAACGTCGGATTCAAAATTTAATTAAATGATCTTAAAGAGGAGAAAAATGCCAATGAGAATGGAATATTTATTGATGATACTGCGAATATACAGTGCAACCTCGATAATCCGAACCTTGGTTACACCGGATTCTTCAATAATCCGGCCAAACATTTCAACTGCATTGTGTACTTTATGATGAGGATTTGATAGTACTCGGTAATTCGAGCAAACAAAAATTTCAAATTACTTCACAAAATAATATAGAATTTAATAAGTATGCTTCTGTTTTAAATAATTTTTCTTTATGTACTATTTTCTAGTTGTTTTGTATTAAATGTTCCGTTTTTCAATAAAGAAACTGTCTCGCTTCAATAATCCGGATTATTTACTAATCCGGATGACCGCGGTTTTAATTAGTCCGGATTATCGAGGTTGCACTGTATGTATATTTTTATTACTTATGACTTACACTTTTCACACTAATTTGAATGAAAAGTTTCACATTAATTTTAGTGTGAAAAGTTTCACTTTTAAGCACTAGTGTGGTTAAGCTTAGTACTCCTCGAACTTCATTATTTAAGAATTCTTTCATCTGGAGGACTTCATCCTTATGGAACGACGTTCCCGAGATCGTTTTTCCCAACGTATATAACCTCCGCACACGCACCACTCCCAGAGTGCCCTAAAGGATTTTTCCTATAGTGCTTATAATTGATTTTTTGAGTGCAAAAATAAGAATGTTTTTAGGAGCTGCATTTTTCACACTTGTACCATAAAATCATGTATGCATAATTATTATTACAGTGCAACCTAGATAATCCTGACTAATTAAAACCGCGGTCATCCGGATTAGTAAATAATCCGGATTATTGAAGCGAGACAGTTTTTTTATTGATAAACGAAACATTTAATACAAAACAACTAGAAAATAGTACATAAAAAAAATTATTTAAAATAGAACCATACTTATTAAATTAAACCTCGATAATCCGGATTAATTAAAACCGCGGTTATCCGGATTAGTAAATAATCTGGATTATTGAAGCGAGACAGTTTTTTTTATTGAAAAACGAAACATTTAATAGAAAACAACTAGAAAATAGTACATAAACAAAAATTATTTAAAACAGAAGCGTACTTATTAAATTTTATATTATTTTGTGAAGTAATTTGTAATTTTCGTTTGCTTGAACTACCGAGTACTATAAAATCCTGATCATAAAGTACACACTGGAGTTGAAATGTTTGGCCAGATTATTGAAGAATCCGGTGTAACGAAGCTCGGATTATCGAGGTTGCACTGTATATCACATGAAAAATACTTTTTCAGGGTTTTGTTCTTGTTTTAATATTTTTCAATTTTTTCCTTTTCCAATTTTTCCAATGCTCGACAAAAAAATACGTTTTTCCGCAATTTTTCCTGTTTCAGCATAACAGTTCATCATTAAAGTTGGAACCATATGGGGAAGAAATTTATTGTTCGATTTAGATAAAATTCTGCTTTAACCATAAGTTTTTGCTTCATTGAAGACTAAAAATGATATAATTAAATGGGACCATGTGGCTTTTCTCAACAAATATTATTATTATGATTGGCATTAATTAATAAAATGAAAAATACAATGTTTTTTTTAACACCCTGTATTTCGAAAACGAAGCGACATGCGAAAAACATTTTCATCTTAAAATAAGGTGAGGATTCACCTCCTTAATTTTTTCAGAGAGATTAGGAAACACCCTGTATAATAATCCTACATTTACTACTCTCATTACACAGTATTTTTTCTTTCCAGAAAGATGAGGCGTCAGATTTCACTAGCGGAACTTCGCAGGGCAGCTAGGAAACCATGGCGTTACCTAAAAACCAAACTGGACGAGCTACACGTGGTCGTGCTCGATTGACAGTAATTTTTCCTGTAAATTAATTTGATAATAAAATGAAGTGCTCAGTGTGCTCCAGCACAAAAATCTGAAAGTACCCGAAGCTTTGTGTAAAATGGAATTTGTGTAAAATGAGTCGGGAAAACTCTTTACACGGAATTTTACAAGAGCTTCTCTGAGGAACGGTCCTGTAGATTGTTGTAAGGAACGTGCGCAATTTTATCAAATGGCACCTGGCGGCGGGAAATTTATTTGGTCGGATTTAAAAAGGGGTATGAGTTAATTTTTAACCAATTATTTATCAATTAAATCTCTGTCTCAAGATTTTGATACCGAAACTTGGGTCCTTTACATCAATTATCAGGTTTCTTTGACAAAATTGAACGATTCTATCTTTGCTGGGTAGATATTTTTCTAATTTCCCTCATTATTATTGGGTATCATTTAACTGGTTAGCAAAATATTCTTATTTTTGCGAACAGAAAAATGTAATCGGTCAGCCAAATTGGCTAGTTGGTCAGCAACTTATGGACAGCAAACATTTCTGAATCGGTCAGTAATTAATGTCATACTAGAGTGCTCTAAATTATTTTGGTACGCAAATTAAATATATAAGCTGCTATGAGCGATCCACTTTTAATCAGATATTGGTAAGCAATCAGCGGGTAAGCAACATATTTAATCTTGGTCATCAAAAAAAAAAGAAGCAATAAAACGTGAAATAGTGACAGTGCCCTGGGAAAACAAGTGAAAACCCGCCCCCGCTACACCTTTTGTAGCCGATTTCCTTCTGTATTTGGCAAATGAAAACACAAGAAAGTTACATAAATTGACAGTGCCCTGGGAAAACAAGTGAAAACCCGCCCCCGCTACACCTTTTGGGCCTTGACTGCTACACCGAAAGAAAACACACGCACGCAATTAGCTACTCGTATCACGCGACTGCTTTCGCTCCGCTCACAATAACGAACTTTGCCGATTATTCAAAACAAACGCAATTCAATGATTTATATTGATAACCATTATTTTAATATGCAAACCTCTGAAGTAAACTGCTTCTAGGCATGTTTTTTTCTACTGACTAATTGTAAAATCTTGCTGACCAAGTAATCATTTCGCAGCTCGACTGTTAATTAAGCAAACACATGATATTACAAGCGGACTGATATCGGTTAAATTGTTGACACTTTGTAGCATTTTTTTCAGAACAAGTGTTGCAACCCGATTTTTATTTATTGCAAGCAAAATCTTTTTATGCTGATCAAATAATTTAATGGCTATTTTTTGCTGCGAACCAATTTTAATAACGGCAAACCATTTTACTTCTCATTATTATTTAGTTAATTGTACGAGCAATTTTTAGGAGGCATCTGTCTAATGGCAATAACAGCAATCTAATTGATAAAAGAGATTTTGGAATTACTTAGGCAACGAATAGAATCTGCTAAAATCATTGTTACAATCCAACCCAAGTCTTTCGAAGCTTTCAAAAACCAACCTTATGTGTTCATTACTATTACTTACAGCACCATGCGTGAATAAACTTTTTATGTAACCAGATAAATTATCCAGAAGCTCGCCAGTTCATGATCTTTTTAGAATAATAAAATACGCTTAAAAGTTTTTTTTTATCGTCTAATTTACATTTTGTTTCACTAATATTTTTCTGACGAGCGATCTTCAGTCACAAAATAATGCTTTGATTTTTCCGAAATATAAAATTATACTTATATCGTTTTCATTTCAATTTTCAAATAAAAATTGTTATTTCATCACTACATAAGATAGTTGATCGTCATTTTCGATTTTAAAATGGCACGATTTCAAAACAACAATCTAGAGGGACGCTAAAATGGATTTCGGGCAAGATTTACCATTTTCTACACTTTCCTTTAGAATGTCTACTTGATTTGTACAGTACCTGGTAATTATTGCATTTTAAGTATTTATAACAATATGAATCGATTTTTGACTTAAATGTATCCACTGGAAAGCAAATATTCCAGCCCCAGTTGAGTGAAGTTAACCGTAAACGCTGGTGTATTTTTTTTTATTTGTCTGTCTATGACTGTGTTTGGAACTCAAACAACTGGGTCTTATCCGAGACCCCGAAAGGACGGTAACGGTAATTTAGCAGTGGTTATTAAACGGTTGGAGACCAGATTGGAACGGCTAGATATCTTACCTTGTGTTTATTGTATTGCAAGGTTCAATTTTAATAGTCCATGGTACAGATAAAATAATATAATACACTTTTTCTACAACTGCCAAAATATGACGTCTTTGACACTCATGATGCTGAAAAAGCCGTTTTACGCACTAAAAATAATTTCAACGCATCGAAATCTGAAATACATTTAAAATAATCATTTTAGTGGTTTTCATTACCAGTGTATTTTTATACCTTTTTTGGCAGTTTTTATTGATCTCGCCTTAAGCCCTGTCCACACCTTTTTTACCTTAAATTTTACTTGTATATCGGTTAAAACATTAGGTGTGGACAGAGTCTACACATCGTTTTAAAGTAAAACGTATCAGTTAAAACTTTAGGTGTGGACAGTGTCTACCCATAAGGTTTTACCTTACTTGTTCAAGTAAAACGTATTAGTTAAAACAATTGGTGTGGACAGAGTCTACACATAGCTTTACCGTAAAACGTATCAGTTAAAACTTTAGGTGTGGACAGTGTCTACCCATAAGGTTTTACCTTACGTTTTACTTATTCAAAAACTTGTTCAAGTAAAACGTATCAGTTAAAACATTAAGGGTGGACAGAGTCTACACATAGTTTTACCGTAAAACGTATCAGTTAAAACAATTGGTGTGGACAGAGTCTACACATAGTTTTACCGTATAACGTATCAGTTAAAACTTTAGGGGTGGACAGTGTCTACCCATAAGGTTTTACCTTACGTTTTACTTGTTCAAGTAAAACGTATCAGTTAAAACTTTAGGTGTGGACAGTGTCTACCCATAAGGTTTTACCTTACGTTTTACTGGTTCAAGTAAAAATGTATCAGTTAAAACATTCGGTGTGGACAGAGTCTACACATAGTTTTACCGTAAAACGTATCAGTTAAAACAATTGGTGTGGACAGAGTCTACACATAGTTTTACCGTAAAACGTATCAGTTAAAACTTTAGGTGTGGACAGTGTCTACCCATAAGGTTTTACCTTACGTTTTACTTGTTCAAGTAAAACGTATCAGTTAAAACATTAAGTGTGGACAGAGTCTACACATAGTGTTACCGTAAAACTTATCAGTTAAAACATTATGTGTAGACAGAGTCTACACATAAGGTTTTACCTTATTGTTCAAGTAAAACATAAGGTAAACTTGTTCAAGTAAAACGTATCAAATAAAACATTAGGTATGGACAGCATAACGGACGTTTTACTTGAACGGAATGAAGACGGACGGCCAGTGAGAAAACTGAAGGGCACGGGCTTTGTTTTCAGGCAAGACGTCCGTCTTACGAAGCATGTAGACACGTTTCTAGTTCTGCCCGACATTCCTAATTGAAGAACATAAACGTCAGGCGAAACCCATGTGTAGACGGGGCTTAACGCTTTGATAAACTGCGACCACGCACCAGTAAACTGAAGAACCAAAAATAACCTAATTTTGATAAATATCAAGAATTCAAAGAAAATATTTAATTTAAAATGAAAACCGAAAGAAAAACAAATATTATAAATTTGAAACAAAAAAACCTAAAACAGCTTGCGCAACGCAAATATCTTTCTTTTATATTTCATGCCTCTCCATAAAAACGTAAAACTGCTAAATAGTCCTATTGTAAAATCTAAAATTGCCCGACTTTACCCTGTCGATAATTGATTGTGCTGTTAATAATAATAATTATACTTATACATAGTTGGAAGAAATAAACGTCAGTTATTTTTAATGGCAGGTTAAAGTTGTCCATGTCCTTTCGGCGGTTTCACGACGTTTTTAAAGGGAAGAAAATATATGTTCGGTGCTAAAATCGTAAGTCTAGTACCGAAATCGTATCACCTGTAGCAATATTATAACATATTGTAAACTATTATGAATGAACACTTGGAAGGAGAATATTTGTGATCTAAGTGATAAGCACACACTTTTTGTCGACTAAATTATGCAAACTTTTAATTGATTTTTTATTTATTAAGTATATTGTACAATAAAACGTAATATACCTAATAAGATGCGTTTTATTTTAGAAAACTCGCGCTACACCTAGAAGTTCACTTCAACTTCATTCGGAAATAATTCATTACCTGCTATGCCTTTGGAAAGGATGACAAAAGTTATGCTATTGGCCCACAATTTCTTTTAAAAATCGTCATTGTTGTTGATTTGCTAGTAATTACTAGTATTTGCCAGTAATGAACTTTCCTGCCAGTGCCAGGAATAACATGCGTCAGGTTACCCAAGTACATGGTTTGCAAAATTTCGTTGAATCTTCTTAGGTCTTATCCGACTTCTACCATTAAATGCATCTCCTTCGCCATCTGCATGAAACCACGCCTGAGGCATTGGCGAGAGATGTAAACCATCAATGTAGTCGGTCAGTTATACGAGCCAATAGACGTCGTTGACCTTTCGAGTGAGTCGGCGTTGTCGGTTAGTTTAAAAAAAAAACACTCGTGCCTTAAAGATTGTTTCACGAAAAATGGATATAACTTAATGACTGCAATAAAAGTACCTGGGCCATCCCATTATTTATGACCGTTTGTTATTATTATGTGGAAAGGACCGGATTGTAATAATTATAATTAAATATAGGCTAGGTTGCTTAATTTATATTTAAATATCTTTTTGTGGTAAAATTTGTTAGTTTTTGAGGAATGGTTCAGAATTGTCTTTTACCAAACATTCCTCAGAATAGCGTGATAGTAATGGACAATGCGAGCTATCACAGTCGCCAATTACATAAAGCTCCAAGCTCAAATAACACAAAATTGGAGATTCAGAACTACATGGCGGCGAATGATATATATTTTGAAGAAAGTTATAAAAAAGTGATCTTTAGAAGTTTTAAAGACATTTTGTATAAAAAAAGTATATGTTTGTGACACATTGGCAGAAGAAATTGGACATACAGTGCTACGGCTCCCACCCTATTATTGCATTTTTAACCCCATAGAGCATATGTGGCACCAGTTAAAATCGCTGGTTAGGTCTGAAAATATTTCTCCTACTTTAAGTTCTAGTGTAGAATTAATACGAAAATGCTGATATTCCCCCAGGTAGTTGGAAAAATTCAGTCCGTCACGTAATAACTAGAAAATTCGTATATTAGTCTGGATCGTATAATTAATCCAATTATAATTAATTTTGATGAGGATAGCGATAGCGAAACAGAACTATCTATAGAATGACATTATAAATGTAAATAAATATGACTAGTAATATTTTTAAAAAAATGTTATTTCATTTGATTACATTAATATAATCATATCATTACTTGTTTGCCTTAGTCCGTCCCTTCATACTTCACTTGTTTATTGCCAAGCTCTTGTCGACACAATGGGGCCTACCCAGGAAATCATTAAGTCGTATCCAATTTTCGTGAAACGTACTGTACCTTCTGTCTTATTTTAATCCGTAAAATTGCAGCAAAAATGTATGTCTTGGACCGTACATGGATCCAAAGGGGAAATCTTGATTCTTACTCCGTTCACTACCAAGCCTAACTTTCATATTTTCTTACCCAAAAACACGTTTTGTCGCAGAGTATTAAGCCCCAAACACACTATTATCACGTCACGTGAGATCACATGCTATCACGCAATGTCACGGCATACCCGAAATATCTGCAAGGCGGTTTATGCGTGCTTATAAATAGGTTTAGAAGTACACTATAGTCACCTCATGCAGCTCACGGCAAGCCATACTTGACAGCACAATTTTATTTCTGCAAATTTACATATTCGGCACGCGTGATAACACTGTGTTAGAGTTTAACGCTAGAAGGCTACAGGATTCACTTGCGATCTTGACAAATACAAAATATGTAATAAAAATAATCTGCAGTGTACGTTGTCTGTTTCAAAGCCGTGACGGCATGTGCTATTTTGCCGATATGACAACACGTGAATTCACGTGATGTGATAATAGTGTGTTTGCGGCTTAAGAGCTCTTCGTACACCCTCAATTACACGACTGACTGGTCAACAACAACTTATCGGGGTAAACAGAGACGTGCACGGAGTCAAATTTAAGCCAATAAGACAGTAAAGGCAACTGCAAACAGTTTTATTTCGAGGAATTTTGTCTGCTAGTTTGCAAGTAGGATGAAAAATGTAAAAGATAAATAGGATTTTATATGACTATCAATCTAAAATAAAGAAGTGAAATCTGAAGCCGGGGGACTCCCCACATGGGAGGGCCCCTTATCGCTGCTAGTGAACATTATACCAAATCGAGATAAAGCATTACAAATAATAGTAAAAGTATTTGTGTAAATGCAATGCATACATTTTAATACCAGCAATGTTAAATTTTGCACAGAGTTTACATTATAAACATCAGGGCTGGATTCAAGCATGGGCAACTGCCCAGGACGGGAAATTTTGGGATAAGATTTGATGCCATCGTCATTCAATTTGATAACCTGGAATCTAACGAAATTCATGAGAAATCAAAGTTACTAAGAGTAATCTATCCCTGAGACATCTTCATTGGACGATGAGTTTGTTCACTTTTATGCGAGATTCTCGATTAGAATTATTAAAATTTCTCCCGTTCTCCGTGAAAATGATTCGTCTCGTGCCTTTCCGAATATTGAAATAGAAAACTTGATCACGCAATTTGCCAATAGAAAAGTTTTGCGACATTAATCTAAAAAAAATTTGGTTTTCTCAAAAAACTATTGCCAGTTTCTAATTATCGTATTTGTATAGTGTAAACAGATATTCTCGAAAAATATTGTTGGATTCGTTTTGTTTATTATGGTCCGGCAGCCAGTTACCAAAATGTCCTGTTATCACGCCTTCATCTAGTCAATGACCAATCGCTAGATTAATAAAAAATAAGAAAGTTTTACTCGAGCGAAAAAGTTCGGCAACGCTTACCCGTCAGAGTGATTTCAGTCCGTAAGAAAGCAGATCGTCTTTTTGCTATTACGCCTTGTCCGTTCTTAATGAAATCATATTAAAAATATATAAAAAAAACGCGAATTCATCGACAACGGACGTTTTGAGTGTTGCAAAAATTCAATAGTTTAAAAGATCTAAAGAAAAGGGGTATAAAAAAGTTACAGTGCCCGGGTCAATTTTAAAAAAAATTGTTGATAACACTCTAAAAAATAGTAAATCGAGTCGAACGGACATTTTCCGTGTCGCGCAGCTGCAAGGAGGGCAGCGGAGTTGGATCTCGTATCTGTATAATTCATGATCGCGGTATAGGGCACGGGCATGGAACGGCTTACTGTGTGGCTTGGTTGTCTATAACAACTCGGCATCAGCTATGTCCCCATATTGCAATAGTATTGATACACATTTTTTCTTGACTGAAAACGGTTTTGCTAAAAAATGCGTGTGTAAAAATGTCAGTTCATATTTTGCCCCCATTTTCCGAGCCACAATACACGATTTCTGCTTGAAAGCGGACGAGGCGCGATAACTCGAACAATGTTAGAAAAATGACATACCTAAGTGACAACACTGCGCCTGCGCGTCTATGAAAATGTCCGTTCTCATTTTTTTCCGTTCACGAATAACGAGGCGTGATAAGTTTAATTCTCCGCTGTAAACAATTTTCGATTTTTCTCAGAACTATTCACCGCACGGAAAATGCCAGTTACTATTTTCATCTCATCAAAAACATCACTTGCAGTCAAAAAATAAAAAGAACGGACGGGGCGCGATAACTATTACGACCACTTTTTTTTACATAAAGATGATTCTCGATGATTTCGCAACGTTGCCAATGTCCGTTCTTGTTAATTTCCTCCTCCTTATTAAATCACTAAAAAACTCAAAAAAATTTAGGTTGTGATCAGTCTGAAATCCTGGTAACGGGCTGCGGTACTACTATGATTTATGCTCACTATCGAACAGATTTTGATGCAAAAGTTGAACAACAAACGATTTCAATGGCAGTGGGTTTTGTCAAAAAAAATTCCGGGCTGATATACGGTAACGTAGGGGAAGGAGGCGACAAATTCACTACAACCCAGGGGCGTCCAGATGAGTAAATCCGGCCCTGTTTAAACCTGATAAGAAAAACCATTACTAGTTGGTTAATTTTATGGTTTTTCCCCACCAAATAAGGTCAGCGTGAAATCCCAAAACCACGACGAAGTATTATAAAAAAAGCACTCTCGTCTCTACTTAAAATAGTTCAACTAACTACCTACGTGTTCATTATTGGGTTCAGTATTTTAGTTAAGACATTTTATTCGATATGGGCGGTATCTCGAAAACGGCCTTTACAGTATTGATGATACTTAATTTTTACTCGATTATTATTAGTGTCGATGGAGAACCGCTGCGACTGCATCAACCTTTTGATAATGGCGGTAAGTAGTGTTAGAAATTACACGTTATAATATAATGAGTTTCCTTCTTCTGAATCGAAATCATTTCTTTCCATTTTTGATGTTTTAAATTTGTAAGGTCACAATAGCAATGCGGCACCCAGGCAATGAACGACGCGGACGCTGTTTTCATGGCAACTTGATATTGTAAGCATTCAGAGGGAAATGAAAAAATGACACGTTACTTTTTTAACTTGTTAAAAAATAACCAATTTTATACATTCATTTGCTTGTTATAACGATCGTAGAAAAAAATGCTTTTACGACCTTCATAATGAGTGATACAGCATTGTCTCTAACCTTCAAAGAAACACGACCTTCATAATGTTAATCACGTTATTAGCTGCTGACGTGGTTTGGCCTTATTCGATCTCCATAATCTCAATTTGAACCATACCCAAGTAGCATTTTTAGATACATTATGGTCAAGGTATCATAACTATCGTTACTGTTTCCGATCAAAACTGTTAGCAACAAGAATGGAAATATTTTCGAAACGTATACATTTTAAATGGTACTAGCTGTGACTTTCGCTGTTTCGATGCACAATCGAAACTTTTATCGAGAATGTTTCGAAAATGTTAAACCATGCGCAAAACAATTGGGATACCTTCACTGTTGTAAAATAAAAGAAAAACAATATGAAACAATAATTTCGCCATGATGAATTCGTTATAAGTATATTTCCTATATGATATTTTATTTCATATACCTACCTAGTTATTGCACATAAGAACCAAAAAAATCATTGTCGCAGTAAATTTTATCGTTCAGTTTAGTAACTTGGGTTTTATATTTGCCCTCGATTTATTTGCATTTACAGAAAAAGATATACCTACTTTGTCAATTGAAATATTTTCAAAATTTTATTTATTTCTTTTATAAATCGATTTAGCTAGGAACATGGAACTTATCTAACAATTTTTGGCTTTGCAAGAGATGCAGGAATTTCATTAAAACTAATTTTAACAAAATAAAAATTAATTTCACAAAATGGCCGCTAGAAAGCAATAAATTATTATCGTACAAAATGGACTCAACACACAATTTCTAGTCTTTGGCTTCTATAATGTTTCCATGATGCACAGAAAAATAAAAGGTTTATTAAACTGATGGAGAATGCCACAGAAAAAAGAGGTTGGCTTGTATGCACAGAAAACAAAGGTTGGGTATGGACAGCCTAAGTCTGACTTCACGAGAGGCGTGGTTTCAAAAACCTTTCCAAACAATCTAAAATTACATTGAAAATCCCATAGGTACAAGTTTATAAGGGATAAATAAGCAATTTCCTGATATTATTTGTATATTAGATGTTATTATTGATTCATTTTCAGAAACAGATTGACGTAACTGTTTTTTGAATATTTTTAATCACCAGCTTGTTTGAGGTTATGTTATTATTATTATTATTATTATTTGCATAGGGAGATTTAAATTGTTATTTTTCTGTTAAAAATAGCTTATTGCACTGTATTTATCAACATAGAGTATACCCACCATATAGCTTGGAATATATTTTTTAATACTCTTTTTTTACAGAAAAATAACAATTTAAAGCTCGCTAAACAATAACATAACCTCAAACTTGTTCAGATGGTGATTAAAAATCTACCTAAAACACTTACCTCAATCTGTGGTTGAAAATGGATCAATAATAACATCTAAAATATAAATAATATCAAGAAGTTGCTTATTTATCGCTAATAAACGTACACCGATGCTATAAAAAAATCTCTTATGGGAAATTCAATGCAATCTTGTGTCTTACCAAAACTTCATAATTTTATCTAAAAATGTTTCGAAAAATATTTATCTTCGCGTGTCGTTAATGTATCCACACTATGGTTTGTAAAATATTTCGAAACAAGCACGTCTTTAAGTGTTTCTAGTAACTGGATTCGAAAATGTGTCGCAAAAGTTTCGTAACACATGTATCTCGATACAACTTTATAATTATAATCGAAAATGTTTCGAAACCTTTTTTCAGCAAAGAATGTGTGTGTCCAATTTGTGTCTAAAAATGCTACTTGGGTACTGTTACGTAATGACGCACGTTCATTCTTTTCCCGGTTCAATGTTCAAGTTATCAGTGGACCGCGTGGTTCGATATGGGATTTCGCCGCGAAACAGCATAAGCCATAGTTATTGAACAATGAGACATTCCAAGCGCGCTTGGCGGCTGTATCGAGGGAGTAGGAGACGTTTTCCTTATTTTCTGCCTTTGATCACCCGAAGCGTTGCCAAATCACTTGAGATAGTTGCGATTTTAGATATTTATTATTTGAAAACCTCGGTGTGACATTGTTTTGCATTAAAACTAAGCTATGAAATTAATTGAGATTATTTATAGTGCATGTAATACTTTCAACAATGACTGAATAACCATATTTTTTCAATTTAAACGTTATTTACCGTTTTGGAAAAAATAAAATTCTTTTTCGAAAAATTCAAGATACTCTAGTCATGTAGTAGTAAAGATTGTTTCACGAAAAATGGATATAACTTAATGACTGCAGTAAAAGTACCTGGGCCATCCCATTATTTATGACCGTTTGTTATTATTATGTGGAAAGGACCGGATTGTAATAATTATAATTAAATATAGGCACATTAGGTAGGTTAGGTTGCTTAATTTATATTTAAATATATTTTTGTGGTGAAATTTGTTAGTTTTTGAGGAATGGTTCAAGAATTGTCTTTTACCAAACATTCCTCAGAATAGCGTGATAGTAATGGACAATGCGAGTTATCACAGTCGCCACTTACATAAAGCTCCAAGCTCAAATAATACAAAATTGGAGATACAGAACTACATGGCGGCGAATGATATATATTTTGAAGAAAGTTATAAAAAAAGTGATTTTTTAGAAGTTTTAAAGACATTTTGTATAAAAAAAGTATATGTTTGTGACACATTGGCAGAAGAAATTGGACATACAGTGCTACGGCTCCTACCCTATTATTGCATTTTTAACCCATAGAGCATATGTGGCACCAGTTAAAATCACTGGTTAGGTCTGAAAATATTTCTCCGACTTTAAGTTCTAGTGTTGTAGAATTAATACGAAAATGTTTTAATGATATTCCCCCAGGTAGTTGAAAAAATTCAGTCCGTCACGTAATAACTGTTCAAAAATTCGTATATTAGTCTGGATCGTATAATTAATCCAATTATAATTAATTTTGATGAGGATAGCGATAGCGAAACATAACTATCTATAGAATTACATTATAAATGTAAATAAATATGACTAGTAATATTTAAAAAAAATGTTATTTCATTTGATTACATTAATATAATCATATAATTACTTGTTCTCCTTAGTCCGTCCCTTCATACTTCACTTGTTTATTGCCAAGCTCTTGTCGACACAATGGGACCGACCCAGGAAATCATTATGTCGTATCCAATTTTCGTGAAACGTACTGTACCTACCATATTTCGAAGTTAAATTTAAAATTTTAACAAATTCTACCCAATATAGTTTTCTTGTAGTTTGTCACATTAATTACCTTAATGAGGGTCACTTATAAGTGCTCTTAACGGAGGTTTATGTTAAAAAATAATATTTTAAATTTACCAGAGCGCCACCAATCTTGACGATTATCTTTTACCATTTGGGCAGCTTCTATATAGTTCCTGTGTGACTTCCTTCAATAAGGTGAAGTAATAACTACATGTTTTTTCAACTTGCAGCAAATATCGTTGGAGACATCGTTGATCCCTTCAACCCACCATGCCGATTAGTTTGTTTGTCTAAAAGAGTGGCGCCATATCCGAATGAGAAAGACTGCAACTGTGGTAATGTTTTGTTAAGGGCCTGAAATTAAGAATAAAACTATTAGGAAAGAGAACTCGTTTTTATTGTACGAGAAACACATACAGTGTGTGTATATAGTCTGGAGACGGCTTAATAACTTTTGACCCGTTAATATTTTTTTTATAATATTTCGGTGTAGCTTATAGGGGAAGGCAAACTACTTTTTGACGGAAGAATGACAGTGGTAACTGTCAAAATGGCTGATGGGTGCCATCTTGGTAAATAAAATTAAATAGGCAGAGGGGTCTTGCGATACATCATTTTGAAGGTACTACAAGATGAGTAAAAATGATATCTAATAAATTACAGTTCACCAGATAATAATTTATTCGTCGATAATAGTTACGAATAGTAATTTATTTGACGGTCAAAGATGTCATAAAGTGTGTAAAGTTTTTATTTAAATATTTTGTTTGCATTGTGCTTTTTGCAAAATATTTCACGAAGTATGTATATTTTCTACTTTACAGGTGTTGAGATTCATCACTATACAGGGTGTTATGGAAATTACTTATTATATTTAAACCGGCAAATCCCGAGATGAAAATAAATTGAAGAAAAATAACCATAAATGGCGCTTTGAATTATTAAGCGAAATATACACTTTATATGAAATCTGAAAATTTACGTGGCCGCTATCGATGACGTTCGCAATCAATAATTTATTGAGGCAGTCTCAAAAGAGGTCAGCGCATTGTAGGCGGTGTTGTCATAAACCCACGTGTTCAGTTTTTGACAACAAGACGTCTTTGACTCGCCTTATCACTTTCAAACTTTTTAGAAAAAAAAAACTACAATTTTAAGGTACATACTCGCTTACCCTCGATCTTATTTTAAAATAATCCATTTTATAAGTAAATTCCATAAAAAAATAAAACACAAAAAGTATGTTTTTGAAGAGAACCGACAAAAGATAATATCACACAAATTTGAAATCACATCACAACATTTATTACTATGAATTATTTCACAAAGGAAAAAAATCGGGTAATGTTCCAACTAACAAAACGTTAAAAATTCGTATACATCAAGCACGTGGAACCCTCGGCAACGTTGTTCCAACACCGAATATCGAAACATACTGAAGCAACGATAGAGCGATACTGAAGGTTAAACATATCAATACGCGCGCGGCGGTTATCCAAGCAAAGGCGGTGTGATCTGGCATCACTGTAGTTTACTCTAGTGACCTACATTATTGCTAACTGAAACCAGATGGAGCGGCGCGACAGTATGTAGACAAAAGGGTTTTTACCTTAGTATTTATATATTCGATTTAAAATAAAAGTATGTCGACTTTCTCTATAGGACACCCAAGGAGTCACCCATTTAAATATAATAAGTCATTTCCATAACACCCTGCATTATATATTTTATACTCGACTGATTCCGCGGTTGGTTCTTTTTAAAACATTTTTTAAATAATTTAATGTAAAAAAGAAAGAAATTTGCTTTTAAATGTTTCAATATATTTAGAGGCTACCATATATTTAGAGGCCCAACTTAGCGCCGGTCATAATATTAGGTTATGGACTTTGACTATTGAAAATACCCAAATAAGTTATTTTCCAGATTGCAAATGCTTGTTTAGTTATCTAACAAATTGTTATGTATCAGATAGTGAAAATATATATGAAAGTGAAGGTATCGGGCCTTACTGTATTAGAAAAATAAATACAACTTGACTTAGTGCAGTAGGAATCAGAGAGCTACAGTTTCTTGCCTATTTTGGTGGTGCTCAAATTCAAAATGGTGGATGGGCGGTGGCAAGTTGTATTTATTTTTCTAAGACGGTAAATGAAATAAAGGATAATAAAACAATAACTATGCAGTTTTTAAAACGGCGCCATTTCGTTTTCGATTCGAATAGAGAAGTAATATTTCGGCATCGTAAAGTACTCGATAGTGCCTTCAAAATGATGTCTCGCAAGACCCCTATACCGATTTAATTTTCTTTATCAAGATGGCGTCCATCCGCCATTTTGACATGTTAGTACTGTCATTCTTCCGTCAAAAAGTAGTTTACCTTCACCAATAAGCCAATAAGCTGCAGTGTGAAGATTTTTTTAAACCAATTGTGTATGTCGAAAAAGAGAAGATTTTCAAAATCACCCTGTAGCTTCTTAAAAACTAAGAGAGCCGTGACAAATTTGATACAGGAATCTTTCGTTTCGTTAAAAAGTGGGAAACTGAAGTAAAAACACCGTGTATATACGTCATGAAATTGTCCCTACATTACATTTCATCAATCTTTACTTAAATTTAATTTAATATAATATATTTTAAAAGTACGCAGAAACTCTCGAAATTACGTACCCTTGTTTAGATTGGAATGCGTAATAAAAAAGAAATTTGAAAAACGTCGCTCGTGAGTAATCGCCTTCCCGTTTCCCGTTAAACCTTACAATAGATTGGTAATCTTCTGCCACGGCCAGGATCAAATAGGGGGGTGTATTATGCAATTACTCCCCCAACCCCCGATGACATGACACTGATGGCCAGGAGTTAATGATCTCCTGCTTTTTTGCGAAACGTTTCCCGCATAATCCGCATACATAAAACGTTATTAAAACAATAATATACGTGGAAAGGTCAACGAACGATTTATTGAAACAGTCTTGTGTAATTAATTAAGTTTAATACTATCCAATGAACTATTGCATCCATATTGAATTATTCGACACAATGACGTAAGTTAACTATCGCCTACAGTTTTTTCGTATTGTAAACAAACTATTCTGACGTCGAGTAGTTTTTTTCTTAAGAGGAACGAGCTCGAATACTTTTCTACAAAAGTGTATACTTATAATTAGTGTTGTAATCACTCGAGCGAAAAACCGCTCGAGTACTCGATTATTGAAATAACCGACATCGCTTACTTATTAAAAAAACTGCTCGAGTTATAGATTCAAGCGAAAATCGTCGCTTGTTACGTATTATCTTTCACTCGATACCCGAGCTTCGCTTGACGCCGACCGAAATATGCTGCTTGGTAGTGTGATCGCTTGAGGTAAAAAACTGCTCGTATATTCGCTCGATAGGAAATACTACTCTAGTTATAAATTCAAGCTAAAAATCGAATCGTTTCCTTTACCCGACCTTCGCGCTCCACCCGAAATGTGCCGATTGGCAACGTTCGAGTGAGGCTCAGAAGGCTGACACGACATACGTCTTTCTTAAAGGCAGCTAAACGAGAAGGTGCATATAAAAAAATATGCCAAATCCCTTAGTGGATTCATCGTGACATGGGCTTTGTTTTGACTGGGACTGGCAATTGTAAATTCTTAAGAAGATAAATGATATAATTTAAAAAAAAATCAGAATCAAGTGTTCTTCCTTAATAAAAACTATAGACTAATCTTCTAAAACTTACAAAAACAACCCCTGTTGTTTTATTAACATATTCTCTTCATCATAAAAATTTCAAGTGATTAATCGCTCGAGCGATTCACTCGATTATTAAAAGCGCTCGAGTATCAAGTACTCTATTATTAAAATCATCGGTTTTTCCCAACACTACTCAAAATAGAAATATTTATTCAAATTAGAACAAAACTATTAGTTCCAACCGATGATTTTAATAATCGAGTAGGTACTTGATACTCGAGCGATTTTAATAATCGAATGAATCGCTCGAGTGAATTGCTCGAGTGAATCGCTTGAAATTCCAATTCACCAAGCGATGACGTCACCGACTGCTCGACCGGCAGCCTAGCCGTTTACATGTGATCAGGTAGGGTATTTAGCAGGCACGTAACTACGGGTGGGCACAGGTTTAGCTAATAAATTGTAGTATCCACCAAAAAAGTTCCAGAAATTTATTTATTTGTGAACAATGAATTTTTACCACGTGTCTCGATACCAAACAAAAAAACTGCCAAAAATCACCCAAATATGTATTTATGTTCGGGTTTATTCTTGTGCTTTTTTAAATCAAAAAGTATTACCAAGAGTTATTTTTCTTCACATCTTTCTCAATCTACGAGCATAATATAACTAGATATTTAAAATGGCATGTCAAATTCTTCCACTCTAAATTATGTGTGCCCTTCAAAAATGTAGGCTTAGTTACGCGACTGGCAAAATAAGAAAATAAGTGATTATTTTTTTAAATTCATGTTTATAGTTACCTAAAAGTTGTTTAAATTTAAGAATGTTTACTTTTGGTTACCAAAAAATTTGTCGATACCTATTTGTTAACTATTTTGCTCGTTTTCTTATTTTCCATTAACATTTTCTATAATGTATGTTATTTTTAAGAAGTCTTCTTGAGTTTAATAATACAAAGATCCTGTTTAGATTTAAAAATGTTTACTATAAGATTACCAACGAATTTTTCTATATATTTTATTAACCATTTTGTTCGTTTTGTTATTTTTCATTAACAATTTCTATTATTATGTTATTTTTTAGAAGTTTTCTCGAGTTTATAGTAAATAAAAATTTAAAAATTATATCCTTTAATTTTTTAATATTTACAATCGGAGACCTAAACTACGCCGCTGGCTAGCCAGTTTAAACAAAACTTTACAAGACCCATGTCGCGATGACTCCGCTAAGGGATTTGGCATACTTTTTTATATGCACCTTCTCGTTTATGTGCCTTTAAGAAAGACGTATGTCGTGTTACCTGCTCAGCGTCAAACTCGAACGTCGCCAATCGGCATATTTCGGATCGAGCGGCGTGTAGAACGAAGGTCGGGTATCAAGTGATCAAGCGATATTTTTCGGTTTTTCGCCTGAATTTATAACTAGAGTATTTACTATCGAGCGAAAAACTGTTCGAATATACGAGCAGTTTTTTAACTCGATCACACTACAGCGGTACAAGATAATAAGTGACGAGCGACGGTTTTCGCCTGAATAGATAACTCGAGCGGTTTTTTTAATCATCGAGCGATGTCGGTTATTTCAATAATCGAGTAATCAAGCGGTTTTTCGCTCGAACGATCACAACACTACATAAAATAGTGCCTGCTTATCAACCTGTGATTAAAGGCAGCTCTTAAAGGCATCGGCGGCTTCGGCTCTTTCAAGTTGGTCGCAAAAAGGAATATTTTTTGAATAAAGAATTTAAGAGAGAATTTTTAAATCCATGGGAAACCGATCAGGATACAATATCAACTATAAATACTATAGATAGTGGTGACATTGATATTGTATTTCTATTGTGGCAACGATACGTTTTATTTCAATGGCAATGTCAAATTTGTTCACACTCCATCAAAAACTTGTGAAAATATTTATCCACGCGAGGCGCATGAGTCCGATGCCGCAAACGGCAAAAGCGGACGCGCGTTTTCAAAGTTTTCAAATCGGAACTTTCATAAAGCGCGGTTCACTTCTGGCGGCGCCTAACCCGCTGTCGAAAACAAAACAACGCTGCTCTGCTCACACCGGTCTAATTGTACTTATTAGCAAGTCGGTTTTAACCAAAATCAAAAAAAAAAAGTTAACATTAATTTTTGACTTACACGAGTTTAGTGGAAATAAACCGTGTGCGCGTCTGCGAGTTGGTCGTTGGGTGTATAGATTTTTTCGAAATTGGTGAGTAGATATTTTTTGCCAGTAAATTGGACAGAGATTATTATTTATTTTTGTTTACGAGACACGTGCGTAATGTTTGTGTAAATATTACGCTATAAATTCATCAGACTTTTGTAAATAGGTGGTCGGGGTTTATTTTTACGTAGATTTAAATTATACAAGGTGTCCATGTGAAAACTTCCCACCCCAGGGGGACGCTTTTTTAACCCCCTGAGAGGGGTAGTTGTTAAACTTAAAATCTTAAATGGGAAGTGACACATAATTTTAAAGGCCGTTTAAATCTTTTTCCAATAATACCCATTATTTATCATTTTTTGAATAGTACTAGTAGTAGGGCTTATTCATGTAAATTGTTAGGCGGTGAATTTGCCGGTGGTAAAGAGTTCTACACTAAAAATAACCTAAAAGCCATAATTCTCATGCAGGCAAGTTCAAATTACGGCCATTTTTTGAACACGATTTCTCGGGAACTACTACTCAAAAAATAATATATTATGGAATCGTTGGAAAAAGATTTAAGCGTCGTTTAAAATGATGTGCCCATTGTCACTCATTACCATTTAAGATTTTAAGGGTAACATTTACCCCTCCCAGGGGGCTAAACGACGAATGCTGCAAATTTTAATATTCTTAAAAAGCCTTTCACAAAAATTGACGTATTTTTCCGATTTTTAAGGGTGGGAAGCTTTCAAACTGGCACCCTGTATGAACGAAAGTACTTTTGTAAAGTTCCTATGCCCCCCCCCCCCCTTTTCCTGGAGGGATGTAAAAACCCGAAACAAACACGAACAAAATTTCAAGAAAATATTTTAAACATTTTTCACTCTTGTATTTTGGAGGCAAAAAAAAGGAAATCGCACATAAATATACTTAATGAAAGACAAATTATTTCTATAAGGCCATAACTCCAATTTAGCTAAGGTTTTTGAAAATGTCTAAAGGCAAGGTTGGTGGATTTTTTTAATGTGAACAAAATTATATCGACAAACCAATCGTCATATCCTATGCGGATGACACAGTTGAATCGTTGAAGGTTATATTCGTTGGGAAAAACGACCTCGGGAAGGTCGTTCCACAAGGTCGCTCTGGACGGAATTAAGAGGGCAAGGTCAGCCGAGCCCCTTCCATGAAAATATCTTGTAAAAGAGAGTCAAATCCCCAACCTGTCTTCGATGTTCTAGGCTGTCGAGGTTCTTCGTCAGCTCGTGGTCTCCGATCAGACGAATAGCCCTCCTTTCGATGGAATCCAGCAGCCGAAGAGTATGTTTGGGTGCAGAGCTCCAGACATGAGAGCAGTATTCTAGTGATGGTCGAATCTGGGCTTTGTATAGGGTCAAAAGTTGTTGAGGTGTGTATAACTTTCTGGTTCGGAAGAGTACCCCAAGCTTCTGAGAAGCTATCTTGGCGATTGGCACAACGTGGTTATGCCAAGACATATTTCCTCCCAGATTGACGCCCAGCAAATTAATAGATGAAGCCAGAGGGATTGCGTGTCCGGCCATGACTATTTCCGGTTCTGTAATGTTAACCTTTTTAGAGAAAACTGATGCCTGGGTTTTTTAGCGTTAAATTCGACTTGGTTACTGTCACCCCAAGCCAAAATTTCTTCCAGGTCTTTGATGAGACGGGATACTTCATGCTGTCTGCGAAGATGTGCGTCGGCAGCCGATGCTTGCGCATTCAAAGAGAAAGATGAGATAAGTGTGCTATCGTCAGCAAAACTAAATATCGGATTTTTAGTTTTCACTAGAAGGTCGCTAATGTAGAGTAAGAAGAGAGTGGGAGACAATATGGACCCTTGAGGAACACCGGCATTGATGGTGAAGGCGTCTGAGAGGCGTCAATCGCCACTTGCAGAGAGCGGCCCTTAAGAAAGCTAGACAACCATGCACAGAATCGACCGGGCATACCATACCCAAACACGATCAAAAGCTTTAGAAATATCCAGTGCAACAGCCCGAGACTCCCCATGATATTCGATTGCGTTGTTCCAAATATGGGTGACATAGGCTAGAAGATCTCCAGTTGATCTGGACTTCCGAAAACCATATTGATGATCGCTGATAATGTTGAAGCCTTCCAGGTACTTTAGAAGATGTTGGTTAATAGCTTTCTCCATTACTTTTGATATAACTGAAAGCAATGCGACTGGTCGATAGTTGCTAGGCAGGGTTCTCTTATCTTTCTTTGGAATAGGCTGGACTCGATAATAATTCTGATTGGCAACTTAATCGTCCCCCTTGACCCACACTCGGACGCCCATGACTGGCCACACAAAAAATATACGAATATTACTAATTAACAGTTAGTGTAAAATATGTTTACGTCTAAAAGCAATAATAATAAGTACATCGTGCACAAATACAATTCCCATTATATAAAAAACAATCTTAATGAATTCGTCAAAAAAAAAAATGAAAATTTATACATTGCTAACCAAGCGCGTATAAATCCTAATCAATTATTATTTATTATCAATTATAAACTTCCATTTTAAGAAAGTGTAAATAAAATATTTCAACAAGTTAAAATAGTTCTGGTATCCATTATTTATGTAGTTAATGCACGGAAGTGCCTATTTATTGCACTAAGCACTAAGAAATGGATGCTTGGAATTTACATTGGCCACTTAGCGCAGAAATCCAGCTTCAAATTTAAATTATATTTAAAAAAGTCAATTCCTACCTTTCCGTGTGTGCTGGCCTATCTGGACCATCCACCTATAACTATGGATACGTACAACTTATGGGGTGCACAGTAAAAAGTTATTTTTATGGGTGAAAAAAATGGGTTGGTGCGCTAGGTTTACCGGTCATATTTTTAAAGGTCGCTAGTCGGTTTTATTGCGCACAATATTGTCGCCGTCGTGTAGCCAACCCCGCCGGGGGTTAACAATGTTGTAACATACAGGGTGTTATGGAAATGACGTATTATATTTAAACCGGCAATTCCTGAGATGAAAACAAATTGAAGAAAAATATCCAAAAATGGCGCTTTAAGTTAATATGCCCTGTACATGACCTGACGTCAAACCAAAATTAAGCACGTGGTGACACTGGGAGAAAGATGAACAAAACAACATATGGCGGAAAACGTCAGTGAATTTTGAGCAGTGTTGTCACTCTTTAGAAAGTCAATATCCGTTTGACAGATTGAAAGTTATTTATTTTTCAGGGTACATTATTATAAACTTTTACGTTCAGTTCAGTTCGCTGGGAAACAATCTCTGATTTATAAACTTGAACTGACTCGAACCAACCGGCGCGGCGTTTATAAATGGTCAGGTATGTGTTCTCATTGGTTCAATTCGAACGACATCCGTCGGAACTGAACAACTTAAATGCCACTTTAGCCTTTAGAAAAAAAAACTGCAATTTTATTTACCTTTTCGACCTTGTTTCAAATCAACTTAATTTATAAAAAAACACCAAGTAGGTAATCCAAACAAAAACCGGCACAATAACCTCACAAAACATAAAAACAAAAGCACAAATTCACATTAGTTTTCGGAGGTAATTACACTAGTGCCTAAAAATTTTCGATAATTTTTATGCACGAGTGTAATTTAGAGAGAAAATTACTCGAATAATGGTTAAAACAACTTTATATTACAACTTTTAAATAAAGAACTAAAAAAATTAGTAATTATTAATAACGCAATTGTAATAATATTTAATATTTGAGTTTGTTGCTGGAAGATCGATTTATTTTTTTAAACGTCAAAAGTGTCATTATCTTTGTCAATAAACAATAAAAACTTGGCGGGTTGTTTTCGATAGCTAGAGGGGTTGTTTTCGATGTAATCAATCGAAAACAACACCTCTAGCTTAATGTATGAGGATAATTTTCGCGTTAATTTTTATGCATCTCATGAACACATCTAAGTACCATTCAATCTGAATTACTATTTTAAAGTGTTACTGTGTAGACAAAAATACGCCCTTATTATACCATGTTTTAATCCATATTGCTTCCCCCCTACCGATACGTCGGAGACACAGATCTACTTGTCGATCTGTATCTATTAGTGCGTACCTTTATAATTTCGTAGTACAAACATTCCCGAACAAACCTTAATATAACAGACCCTAGAAATCAAGAGATTTTATAAAACTGCTACAAATCATAATCTTATAAGGGAAGATGGGATGTCATCTTATCTGGTATGCCGTCTTAAGCAGAACTCCCCTACTTGAGGACTTAAATGTATGCAAAGAGTAATTTTACCGCCCAGAGCGGGTAAAATGACATACTTAGAAAAAAACATATCAAGCTAATATATGAAAATTCTAATACGACCCACGCACACAAATAAATGTTATTGGTCATTTCGTTACACCTATACACACTCAGGTTTAAGCTCATTGTACATAAATTTGACGTATCACCTACATTTTTAAACTTTTTATGTACATAATACTATACAGGGTGATTCACGACGAGCTTGCATTAGAGCTTTACATACACATCATGTCTCAAAAATATATCAAACTTGGCAGAGAATGAACAGGGTGTGGTCATTGTGAAAGAATTCAACCGTTAAAATTCTCGTTCTTATTTTAAATATAACGCTATTTTTATTTAATTTGATGGCAAATTAGTTGTTCTTTATAAATACTAATACTGTTTTATAAGTAATGGGACATGGAAAAACCACAGACTCCTTATGTAAAAATATTAGGATTTAATTACACTTACCTATATCCGAAAGTTGATATTAACTGAGATACAGGGCGCTGCATGCGGCATTTTTTGCACATTAGGATACTTAAAAAAAAAAAATTTCTTTGAAAATTAATAATTGGCACTAAACAATATAATTTTTTACGTAATAAATATGAGAGAAGTATTATTTTCATTAAAAACTTAAATATACGAAGGTACAAAAAAGTTATGACCTAATAAATGCTCTAAAAATGGCGCAGGCAGCGCCCCCTACAGTGTACATTAAAGTTTCACCAAAAAATCAGTTCCTCATCCTAAAAAAACCATAATTGCCAAATTTTTAAAAAACCGTTAGTTTCTGTCAAAGTTATTAGAGAAAAACAAAAATGAAGTTTTAACTTCAACACCCTGTATCTCAGTTAATATCAACATTCGGATATAGGTAAGTATAATTAAATCCTAATATTTTTATGTAAGGAGTCTGTGGTATTTCCATGGCCCATTACTTAGCGGACACCCTGTATATCAAAGCGTTTCCTCAAACTATTTTATTCCAAAAATACTATTTTTTCAAGTGTGTTATGAAAACAACATAGGACTGTATACGGAGGAAAATTGATTGATTGCTTGAAAAAACAACTTTTTAAATCGTTTCTGCAATGAATTTATAAATAAAATGCTGCCGACTATTTTAAATTTATAATTTTAATATTATAATTTTTACATTTTTATAAACTTGTTTCTTTGTTATTTAAAAAAAAAATATTATAAAAACGACCATTAAATTCAAAACAATTTAAAATAATCAACTGCATTATATTTATAAATTCTTCAATCAATTTTCCCCCGTATAGACATCAGTATCTAATATATACCGATGTCTATACGGAGGAAAATACAGTACCTATGTACAATTGTTTTCATAGCACACTGGAAAAAATGGTATTTTTGGAATAAATTTAATTTTTTGAGGAAACGCTTTGTTATAGGTATAGAACAGTAAATACTATTTATAAAGAACAACTAATTCGTAATCAAATTAAATAAGAATATACAGGGTGTTTCATTTAAAATAAGAAAGTTTTTAATGGTTCAATTCTTTCCCAATGAACCTTGAATTGTGACCACCCTGTACATTTTCTGAGAAGTTTGAAATAATTTTGAGACTTGATGATCTTCTAGCTATTCGGTAAGTCCAAGAGGCAAAAAAATTATGTGGATTATTTCATCACCATGCAGCATGCATTTGCCAAATAATTACAAAAAGTCAGATATCTCAAAAACTGTCAAAGTTAGACAAAAAGATGTTATAAAAAATTTGCTTAGAATTTATTGGTTAATCGAAAAATCTAATAAAAATTGCCATATTGTATTTAAAAAACAAAAGTTGACAGCTACTTCCGGCATAACCGGAAATGACAGGAGCATGTGAATATTTTAGTTAAAGAGAGCGTATCGATAAACCTAAATTCCCAAAGTTTCATAAACATATATTCAGTAGTTTTCCATAAAGTTCTAATGCAAGCTCGTCGTGAATCACCCTGTATTGTATAAGTACAGTTTAGAATAAAGATAGATTCTTTTGTTCGGAATCTTCGATATTTTAGAGCAACGGGGGCGAGGGTTCCGGTTTGTTATATAACTGATTACTTCCAACGTTTCCATATACAGGGTTACCCAGAAGTCCGGAACAAAATGAATATAGCCTTAACCTGTAACTTTTGGGGAAAACGCTCGGACACGTCAATTTAGTTTTATATATGCTCACATTTTGACGTTATTCGTTTGTTTTTTTATAGACATTTGTCAAAGATATGACGACATCGATCTTTTTTTTAAATGGAAACATACAGCTTGTGATACATCATTTGAAAGCTAATATCTCGTATAATATGCTCATAAATTTTAGCACGATTCTGTCAAGCTATTTCAAAATGGCGACTTTCTTACCTTGAAAGGTAAAAAAACATCAATGATTTATAATTTCCGCTTATTTAAATAGAGATTTTTTAAAGGCTTTCCCCAAAAGTTACAGGTTAAGGCTATATTAATTTTATTCCAGACTTCTGGGCCACCCAGTATATACTGGGTCGCGTTCAGAAGATTTCTTACCTTGAAAGGTAAAAAAACATCAATGATTTATAATTTCCGGTTATTTAAATAGAGATTTTTTAAAAACTTTTAACAGTCGCCATTTTGAAATAGCTTGACAGAATCGCGCTAAAATTTATGAGCATACCGTACGAGATATTAGCTTTCAAATGATGTATCACAAGCTGTATATTAAAAAAAAGATCGATGCCGTCATATCTTTGACAAATGTCTATAAAAAAAACAAACGAATAAATAACGTCAAAATGTGAGCATATATAAAGCTAAATTGACGTGTCCGAGCGTTTTCCTCAAAAGTTACAGGTTAAGGCTATATTAATTTTATTCCGGACTTCTGGGCAACCCTATATACCAAAGTACTTTTGTCTAGAAATTTGTGAAAATTGTGAACCACACGAAACACAAAATGTAAATGCCAATATTTTAATATTGCCATTTCCGTGTAATACGCTGAAATTGGGAATCGTATTTCGTTTCCAAAAAAAAAGTTGTCGGGTTTATATCATTTTCGATTAACTGAAACAACCAAAAAAACAAGTATACTTATATTGTAAGGTTCGACGCACGGTCACACACTTTGTATAGTGCACTAAACTTACAAACGTGGTTTTTCTTAACAAATAATTAAACAAACCCTTGCGTTAATAAGGTTGGGGGAGGACATTTTTTCCCTTCCATTCACGTAATTTTAAGTGTTACCCAATAATTACTGACATAAATAAGAATGAAATCAATTCGACCCCTGCCTCGCCGTAAAATGTGTAACCTATTTTTTTTTCAATAACAGTAATTATATCGTTAGAATAAGTGGAAAGGCGGTTTCTAGAAAATAATTATTGGAGTAAGCTAAAGGTAAACAAATTGTTCCGGTGCAATTACTAGGAATTCCGGAAACGATGGTGAAAGAGAAAAATCAAATTATTATATTCGTAGTTTAGAGCGGCGGTCTTCAAACTTTTATGCGACGGGCTGGTATCAGTGGCGGCTCGTGACCTATGATAGAGGAGGGGGTTCACAAGTATGGTGAAATTATTTTTAAAATTTTATTTTTGTGTAACGACCAAACAATTACTTTCTAGGCGGTTTAAATGTAGAAAGAAAAGAAGTAATCAGAAAATGCGTTAGGTAAAACATATTTTTATTTATTTTTTTAATTTTACACAAGGAAATACAACTTTTGGAAAACAAGAAAGGTTTCCTTAGTGTGTATAGCTGTTGGATCTTAACGTCGTCGCATGCAACCCTCGTAACAATATTTATACAGTCCACTACTAATACTACTAAAGCAATCTACGAGCTATCAAGAAAACCGAATGATGTCTAATATCACTACGCCATCTCCGGCTACGTCATTAGGCGTAACCAAGACGAAAACAATAGTTAACTGTTTTAAGACGAGAACGAATCGAGCCACGAGACTGACAAGTTGACATTCTTCATATTTTCAGTGTTTTTTGTTTAAATCCTTAAATAAAATGGTTTAAAATCATATCGAGTATGAATTATCGAAATACACAACATTTATCGACCCTACACAATAGTGCTTAAACGTAAAGTCCGTTCTTCGGTTCTTAATTGTAGAAAATTCATCAGTAACAGCCTCATTAAGTTTGGAATACCCTCTATAAATTTTTTTTCATATATTTAATTTTTAAACTAGATTAACCCTTTGTGGTCTGCGTTAAATTAATTTCGGGTTTAGGTGTTAACGCATTCTTCACTTCAATTTTTTGCCCCAAACTCAAGGAGCTAAAGTTATTTCTTAAATAGTCCACCGTGAACTATTCATTTTAACTTAATAAATATATAATATTAAAACATACACGCTCGAATTTCTAACTAGATGCACGAACAGACAACAGCGCGGTGCACACAAAAACTGTGCGTCTTTCCATGTTAAATCGCTATAGCCCGGCTATCCCCCGCTGCCACCCGCCATCTGTTACTACAGAGAAATTGCACTACTTAATCGCACGTGCGAGCAAGTCTCGACATAATCGTCATTTACCTCGACCGAGGCATGGTTGCCGGATCTATACAGTTTGGTTTGACGGGATTATAAAATATTAGGAAGGTTGGGACCTTTTTAGTTTGACGGTACGACAAAATATTAGGGAGGGTCGGACTTTATAGGATAAATAATATTCAATGAATATAAATTATCATTTATTATTCGTTTTGTTTTGGAGGTGCACGTGCGCATGCGCTCCTGTGGAAGAACCGCCACTGACTGGTATATAATTAATATTTTTTTGCGGACCGCTTACACGAAGGGAGAAAACAGAAACCTTATTCTATTTGTATAGGTATAAGATTTAATGCGAACTTTGCTGCCGCTTCTTTTCTATAATCTTGATGAAAGAATCTTGGCTGTAACCAAAGGTATTGTAAACTACAGATTCCATACTCCATTCATAAAACTCTTGGAAAGTGAAGCTGTGATTGTGCGAAATGTTATTGAAAATCGGTAATGGGTGGAAGAGAGACTACATGTTTGTTGGCTGAATGGCAACAATGTTGACGTCTGGTTATATCAGTTAGTTAAATATTAAATCATAACCATACTTACGGATGAAAAGATAAATCCTTATTTAAATGATCCACTCTTTTACAAACTACTCATGAATGTACCATAATTGTTTATAATAAAGACGACGGAAATAAATTTATTTTAAGAGCAATCGCGGATTAACCTTAAACCAGTTGTAATTAATGTCAAATTAACAAATTTTCAATTGGGATATTGCAAGATACCTTTGCGATAAATATGTCAATCTGGCTACGCTGCAATAATGACCGAAAGAGGTGGGAAATACTGTTTGTATTCGTTGCGTACGCTTGAAATGTACTTTTTTCTATACAGTGAGGACGTAAAGTAAGGAATAAATTCGTTATCTCGCAAACTACAATTTTTTTAAAAAAACGCTCGGACCCTTCGATTTTGTTTTTCGAACGCGCATATTCTGACATAAAATGTAGATATAGAGGGTGTTGCAAATAAGAGTGACACAAAAAATTTTTTTTTCTTAAATAGAACCCACTGTATATTATTGCATGTACGGATTCTTCGGAAAATCCTAAACATTTTTCATGTAGCATGTGCTATACCTTAGCCCAAGCGTTTTGGAGTTATTCTCATTCAAAATTTGAAAAGCGGAAAAAGTCATGGAGAAAACAAAGAATAAAATGATTTAAAAAATGTCTTATTTATCGAAAAAACAGTTAGGTGAACTTAAAAATAATTTTTCTAAAGTAAATGTTCGAAGTGTCTTCCGTTGGTCAACTGACAATAGCCTAACCGATCTACAAATTCTCGCTGAACATTTCGAACCATTTGGGGTGTAATTTGCCGATTTTCTTGCCGGATGCGATCTTTTAAATCATCTAAATTTGCAGGCTGGCTTTTGAATACTTTTCCCTTAAGGTATCCCCATAAAAAAAGTTCACCTAACTGTTTTTTCGATAAATAAGACATTTTTTAAATCATTTTATTCTTTGTTTTCTCCATGACTTTTTCCACTTTTCAAATTTTGAATGAGAATAACTCCAAAACGCTTGGGCTAAGGTATAGCACATGCTGCATGAAAAATGTTTAGGATTTTCCGAAGAATCCGTACATGCAATAATATACAGTGGGTTCTATTTAAGAAAAAAATCTTTTTGTGTCACTCTTATTTGCAACACCCTGTATATCTACATTTTATGTCAGAATATGCGCGTTCGAAAAACAAAATCGAAGGGTCCGAGCAATTTTTTAAAAAAATTGTAGTTTGCGAGATAATGAATTTATTCCTTACTTTACGTCCTCACTGTATGTAGCTAGAAGTAGTTTCTATAGTGTTATGAAATCAACCTATACAAATTGAAAGTATGTAAAAATGATCATTTTCCACAATATTTAAATAAATAAAATAAATCTCTATTCATTGCCTTCAGACATATGGCAACGCTGTAACCGCGGTCTGTTTCTTGCTAAGGAGCGAAACCATGCAAGATTTTTCCATAGCCTTTCAAAAGCAAATAATTAGGTCAAAATTGACTCAAATGTAAATAAATTCAAGATAGTTTATTATACTGACTATAGAGAGTGTTATGGGAATGACATATTATATTTAAATGGGTGACTCCTGGGGTGTCCTAGAGAAAGTCTACATACTTTTTTTTTAATCGAATATCTAAATACTAAGGTAAAAACCCTTTTTACCCACATACTGTCGCGCCGTTCCATCTGGATTCAGTTAGCAACAATGTGGGTCACTAGAGTATACTAACAGTGTTGTCAGATCACACCGCATGTTTCGCCCTTGCTTGGATACCCGTCGCGCGCGACTATCGTTGCTTCAGTATGTTTCGAGACTCGGGGACAGAACGCTGCGCGCTGTCGAGGGTTCCAAGTGCTGGATGTATGTATACTAATTTAAAACGTTTTGTTAGTTGGAGCATTACCCGATTTTTTCTGTTGTGAAATAATTCATAATATGAAATATTGTGATGTGATTTCAAATTTGTCTGATATTACCTATTGTTAGTTCTGTTGCAAAACCTACTTTTTGTGTTTTATTTTTTTATGGAATTTAATTATAAAACGGTATAAGATCGAAGGTAAGAGAGTATGTACCTTAAAATTGTAGTTTCTCTTTTCTAAAAAGTTTGAAAAAGAAGTGATAACGCGGATCAAAGACGTCTTGTTGTCAAAAACTGAACACGTGCGTTTACAATTCTGTGTGGCAATATATGACAACACCGCCTCAATAAACTATTGATTGCGAACGTCCTCAGTAGCGGCCGCGTAAATTTTCAGATTTCATTAACACCCTGTATATACGTTTGATAAAATATATCATTAAATCTGTTTTATCGAATTTCCACTACAAAAAAACTTCTTGCTTTAATTTTATTTCTTATGTAGTTCCGCTCTTCCTAGCGCCGTTAAAAAGCACAGAAATTTGTTCCTACAGTGGCGCGAAACGCGGGGAGGAAATTTTGTGTTTGCTTATTAAACGGCGTTGGCGTTGTGCTAACAATGGCTTTCAATTAATTACGTGATGGATCCAAAAATAATTAGAAATAAATATTTGAAGAGCCGAGAAAAATAAATCGCAGCAAATATTTACGACGTATGTAAAGAAGGGGGACTAGTAATTAAATAATATAGTGGGAAGGATTAGAGAAAAAAAAATTAGAGAAAAAAACTAGACAAACTATACTATCTAGTTAATTTCGTGTTTTTTTTTCATTTTTATCATTAACAGTGATATACCTGTTTCTGGTTTCAATTAATAAGATTAATTGAGTTCAATAAATGCAACTTAAATGTTAATAATTAACTATTATCCTTATTATTAAATAAGGATATTTAATATCATATTTTTAGGTCGAAACTAAATGTAATTTTTTTACTTCTTATTTATTTAATTCAAGCACCCTCTTTTTTACATGGGTGACTCCCTGTCAAGCGCGGATCCAGGGGGGGTCATAGGGGTTATGACCCCCCCCCCCCCCCCTCTCCCCAAACCAACAATTTAACACGAAAAATACCATATATACCGGTTTAACTAACGCGGTAGGGTATTACTTTTCGTAACTTTTCCATAAATGACTCCCCAAAAACGAAATTTGACACCCTCCACCGAAGTTCTGGATCCGCCCTTGCTCCCTGTGTATCCTAAAGAAACACTAGTTTCTTTTTAATCGACCGTTTTAAAAATGGGACAACCACCCATTTTGCTATATACGTTGGTTGTTTGCAATGTTGCCAAACTTAATGCAAAACTAAAATTTCATCTTCGATTGTTTGCAGTTGCCTTTAAGTGGATTCCGGAGTATCTCTAAACGACTTTTCTCCCCAAGCCTTTATTTCTGTTTTAGGAAAAAAATGTTCGAGGAAAAAAAACTTTGTAATGCAACTGAAATTGGATGAAAATCTATATTTTTTATTTCGGAAGATTTTTAGATTTAATATTGTTTACTGTTCCATGTAGAAAGAAATTATGGACTTTCCGCCAATTATTAATAAAATTTAGACATCTTTTGTTCAATCATTTTTTTAAAATAATGCAGCGTTTTCATAGAAAAAGATAACTCCGTTTTTCAGTGCCAAAAATTGAAGTCTAGACCCCGATCACGTTCGGTCTCTTTCTTCCGATTTGTCTCTGTCGGCGTACCAATTACGGGCGGACCATCGACATATTTTTTTTATGGTCAAACGCAGGCACTATAGGAGAAATTCTTCAAGGCACTCTGGGAGTGGTACGCGTGCGCATAAAGCGATTCACGTTGGTTTTGAATCGTTGGATGTTATACTCATTGGGACACGCGAACTCAGGAAGGTCGTTCCACAAGGATGACGTCCTCCAGATGAAAGAATTCTTAAACATTAATGTTCGAAGAGTACTAAGCTGAACCACATGGATGGGCGGCAGTGGTTCGTCGTGTATCTCTGCTATTCGTCGCTCTAGGCGGAATTAAGCGGGAATAATCAGCCGAACATTTTCGATGGAACTATCTGTGAAAAAGAGTGAAATCACCAACCTGTCTTCGATGTTCTAGGTTTCGTGGTTCTTGATGAACTCATGGTCTCCGATCAAACGATTGATCTCCTTTCTTAGGTCGTGCAAAGCTCCAGACATGAGAGCAGTACTCTACTGATGATAGAATCTGGGCTTCGTATAGTATCAAAAGTTGTTGAGGTGTATACAACTTTTACTTTTTGGTCCGGAAGAGTAAATTTCTGCGAAGCTTCCTGGCGATTGCCACAATGTGGTTATGTCAAGAGATGGTATGCCCAGTCGATTCTGTGCATGGTTGTCTAGCTTTCTTAAGGACCGCTCTCTGCAAGTGGCGATTGACGGATTTCTCTCATACACCTTCACCATCAATGCCGGTGTTCCTCAAGGGTCCATATTGTCTCCCACTCTCTTCTTACTCTACATTAACGACCTTCTAGTGAAAACGAAAAACCCGATAGTTAGTTTTGCTGATGATAGCACACTTTTATCATCTTTCTCTTTGAATGCACAAACATCGGCTGCCGACGCACATCTTCGCAGACAGCATGAAGTATCACGCCTCAACAAAGACCTGGAAGAAATTTTGTCTTGGGGTGACAGTAACCAAGTCGAATTTAACGCTAAAAAAGCCCAGGCAGCAGCTTTCTCTAAAAAGGTTAACATTACAGAACCGGATATAGTCATGGACGGACACGCAATCCCGCTGGCTTCATCTATTAGTTTGCTGGGCGTGAATCTGGGAGGAAATATGTCTTGGCATAACCACGTTGTGGCAATCGCCAAGATAGCCTCTCAGAAGCTTGGTGTACTCTTCCGAACCAGAAAGTTGTACACACCTCAACAACTTTTGACACTATACAAAGCCCAGATTCGACCATCACTAGAGTACTGCTCTCATGTCTGGAGCTCTGCACCCAAACATACTCTTCGGCTACTGGATTCCATCGAAAGGAGGGCCATTCGTCTGATTGGAGACCACGAGCTGACGAAGAACCTCGACAGCCTAGAACATCGAAGGCAAGTTGGTGATTTGACTCTCTTTTACAGATATTTTCATGGAAAGTGCTCGGCTGACCTTGCCCTCTTAATTCCGCCCAGAGCGGCGAATATCAGAAATACACGACGAACCACTGCCGCCCATCCATATGTGGTTAAGCTTAGTACTCCTCGAACTTCATTATTTAAGAACTCTTTCATCTGGAGGACTTCATCATTGTGGAACGATCTTCCGTCGTTTTTCCCAACGAATATAACCTCCAACGATTCAAAACCAACGTGAATCGCTTTTTGCGCACACGCACCACTCCCAGAGTGACCTAAAGGATTTTTCTCCTATAGTGCTTGTGTTTGATCATAAAAAAAAAAAAAGATATTTTCTCCCAGATTGACGCCCAGCAAATTAATAGATGAAGCCAGTGGGGTTGCGTGTCCTGCCATGACTACATCCGGTTCTGTAATGTTAACCTTTTTAAAAGAAAACTGCTGCATGGGTTTTCTTAGCGTTAAATTCGACTTGGTTGCTGTCACCCAAAGATAACATTTAATTTTCTCTCTTTGTTGAGGCGTGATACTTCATGCTCTGTGCAAGTGTGGTATCGTAACAAAGCTAAATATTGGGTTTTGGTTTTCACTAGAAGGTCGTTAATGTACAGTCTGAAGGAACCGCCTTAACCGATGTGTACAGGTCTTCAATAAATTTTTATTAAAACATTGCCGAAACACATGGTGAAGCAACAAACTCTTCTGATGATAGACACTATCAGATTAACCAGAACATGGTATAATTACTGTTCAGATGTCGTCTATTTATTTTAAATAAATCGTCATAATTAATCTTATACAGTATTAATACTACTTGCAAAATGGCAGACAAAATTCCTCGAAACAGAACTGTTGCCAGTTGCCTTTGAGCCTTATTGGCTTGAGTTTGACCCCGTGCACGTTTTCGTGGAACAGAATATCTTTGATAAAAGAAAACCAGGACCCTCTCAGTGCTGGACGCTTTCGACAATACAAATGTGTATACGTTCAGCAAACAATATTTTATTATTTATAGTATTTAGGGTAATTTTTCATAAAAGTAACGGAAGCACCGATAGTTTTAAAACATGTTAAATTTCATAACTATATTTTGGAACATATCCTATTCGTACCAAGGATGATTAGGAATGTACCTATTAATAGACTACCAGCGGTAATTGGCTGCTTATTATTAGTTTACCTTACTACTTTCATAAAAAATAAATGATCTTAAAATAGTTACAATATCGATTATATTTCAAACTTATTTATTCATCCATATTATTGCATATCACATATTTTCATGATATCATACTCATTACACATGCAATAGCGTTGAATATTATGGATGTTTCTTAATAATATGCTAATATTTAAGGTTGTTATTCTTTGGTCCATTTTCAGAAAAATACTTCATATGAACACAACATATGAACTAAACTTCTTAACTTTTAAGATACAGGGTGTTAAAGATTTTCATGTTTTCTTAATAATTTGTTAAGGTTAATGACTTAAATACGTGTCAACTGTCAAAACTGTTTATGTTTACAAAGCAAAATCTGCTTCTTACCCAATAGATCCTGTTAAATCTTTGTTAATACCAAATTTCATAACAGAGTGCAAATGAATGAATTTAATTTTTTTAAAGGAAAACTGTACGTCAAACGACGAAAATCAGGAGACGACAGTTACTCAGCAAGGCATGAGAATTTCAAAAATAATTAAGAAAATAAGAAGTGGCGCGCCATTCTTTTCTTCAAAAATACCGAGGGTACTGGTCGGAATAAAAAAACATGTTATACATCATAAAATGCCTCTTGATGAATAGAGAGTGTGTACCAAATTTCACAAAATATCCAGAGCAGCATCACAGATATTAATAAAAAAGGATATTATTTGAAAATCTTTAACACCCTGTATCTCAAAAGTTAAGACGTTTAGGACATATGTTCATATGAAGTTTTTTTCTGAAAACGGACCCAATAATAACCTGCTTAAATATTAGCATGATATTAAGAAACATCCTGTATGCTAAAGTACAGGGTATACCATTTTCGACACTTTTATAGGGTATCTCCGTTATTGTTAGTGCTATCAAAAAAGTAATGTAGGTGTCATGTGCTCTTTTTGGGCCAAACTTAAAAAGGGTAAAATCAAAATTTCAAAATTTTCGCTCGCTTAAGAGATACGGGGAAAAATAAAAAAAATTGACAATTTCAAAATTACCCTATATTTTATTAGTTAAAAGAGATACAGAAAAATGTTTTTTACTGAAGTTTCTTTATATTGATTGTTGAATAATCTGCCGTTTTGAGGATAAGTATACGGGGTCAGGTAAAAAAGTTATCGGACCTAACCTCATTTTTTAAAATGGAACACCCTGTATATTTTATTCTAAAAATATACTATTTTAAATTCTCTTTTCAAAATTATAACACACCATGGATGATATTGGTTTCCTAGGCGATTTATTTAAACTTTATTACTTTGAAACGAAATAAGAGATTCAGATTAAGGTAAAATATAACGACATGTCATGTCTTTCCGGATAGCGAACAAAATATACATTTTGCGCCATTTCTTCGTTTTTTCCAGTTCAATATGAACTGATATCATATATAAATTTTCAAAATGTTGATAAGTCATTTTTACAAATGAATATGTAAAAATGACATTGACGTTAAATGTTAATTAGTCAACATAGTTGTTTCTAGGATATCAGCTTTTGTTGCATGGTCTACTGTGGTTTTAAGTAATAAGTTTAAATAAATCGCCAAGAAAACCAATATCATCCATGGTGTGTTATATATTTGATAGGAGAATTTAAAATAGTATATTTTTAGATTAAAATATACAGGGTGTTCCATTTGAAAAAATGAAGTTAGGTCCTTTAACTTTTTTACCTGATCCTGTATACTTATTCTTAAAACGGCAGATTATTCAACAATCAATATAAAGAAATCTCTGCATAAAACATTTTTCTGTATCTCTTTTAACTAAGAAAATAAAGGGTAATTTAGAAATTGTCAATTTCTTGATTTTCTCCTTTATCTCTTGCGAGCGAAAATTTTCAAATTTTGCTTCTACCATTTTAAGTTTGACCCAAAAAAAGTACATTACACCTACCTTACTTTTAGCACTAACAATTAGGGAGATACCCTATAAAAGCGTCGAAAATGGGACACCATCGGAAGCAAAAAATAATTTTATGGTGGTTATTTTTTAATATCTCCGAAAGTACGTTAGATATTATTTTCAATTTTGGTATGTGTTAATAGAATATAGAACCACACATTTCAGTTAGAAAAGTTATTCAATTGTTCCACCAGTGGCGTCCCTGCAAACATGTCCTGATATTTTTTACAAAAAAGATGGTACGCCACTGACATTCTTCCATGTGGATATTTTTCTGATTAGCCTCGTCAATTCTACATGAAAACAGTCTCTTGAGTTTTTCTCGTCAGACGCACTGTTCTTGATTAAAACTACTAAATTCATATTGAAACTCTTTAATATTAACATTGATAAAATAATTAATGATAAATATTGTTTTATAAAAATAGTTGGAAATGGCCACCTTCACTTAAAAGGCATGCTTCCGCACGTCTTCGCATTGAATTGCCCACTCCAACAATTTTTATAAAACAAAATTTATCATTAATTATTTTATCAATGTTAATAATAATGAGTTTCAATATGAATTTAGTGGCTTTAATCAAGAACGGTGCGTCTGACGAGAAAACTCAAGAGACCGTTTTCATGTTTCATGACCAGGCTAATCAAAAAATATCCACATGGAAGAATGTCCGCGTCGTACCATCTTTCTTGTAAAAAATATCAGAGGACATGCTTGCAGGGACGCCACTGGTGGAACAATTGGACAACTTTTCTAATTAAAACGTGTGGTTCTATATCCTATTAACATATACCAAAATTGAAAATAATCTAAAGTACTTTCGGAGATATTAAAATATAACCATTAAAAAAATAAAAATTTAACACCCTGTAGCAAAAAATTTAAGCCGTTGCGGACATATGTTCATATGAACTTTTCTTTATAAAATGATCTAGGGAATCACACCCTGAAATATTAGCACGTCATTATGGAACACCCTATATAGTATATATCTACCGTATTTAGGGAAGGGGTTTGTTCGCGTTGGCACCCCATTGAAAATTTTTGCCGCTTTGTGTTGATTACTGTCTTTTGTTTCGAAAAATCATGTATCAAACTTAATTAGAAAAATTATTGTCATTTTTTATATAACGGCTCATTTTTTAATTACTAATTCTGATTTAATAAATGAATTAATCAATCAATTGTTTATGTTGATGTGTATGTGATGTAAGCAAAAGTTTATTATTTAGTTAAAATGCACAGATGTGATATGTTAGACAAACTTCATTTAGTTTATCACAAAAATAAAACCACTACAGATGTTACCTAACATTTATAATACGCCTAGATATGAACCATTGTTTTTTAAAAATAAATAAAAATAACATTGGAAAGTATTTAATTTATCATAACATTGTATGCATCTGTAATACGTATCTCCCAAAATTATAACTAATTAAATGTCAGGGTCATATTTATGTAAAACAGATCTTAACATTCCTGATGATTTAATAATTACATCGGATGCTCTAATCGGTGTGATACATGGTTGTATTTAAGTCTTAAAGAACTTAAAAATAAAATTAAATAAAACTGCCCACCCATACTTCATAGTATATTACATACCAAGAGTGGTTACACGGTATGGTAGCTTAGTAAACAGAACTACCGCATTCGGCCGTGGCGACCCGGGTTCGATTCCCGGTAGGTGTACGTCAGTACACAAAATTTTAGTAGGCAAGAATGCAGCATGTTGCTAGTTTAGTCCTGAATAAGACTGGAGCGGATAATCCTGCTCCTTTGGGGACTGATGGGCAGACTGGGGTTAAGTCCTGAATAAGACCTTACTGGAGCGGATAATCGTACTCCTTTGGGGACTGATGGACAGACTGGGGGCATGCGCGTGGTTCGGATCCCACGTCAAAAGCTGTAGGTCCCGGGATACAACAAGCCGTTCGGCTGCAGTATAATGGCAACATGCCAGCCCTCATTCATTCAACCAAGAGTGGTAAGACGCTTATTACACACGATAGCGTAGCAAGTAGGGAATCCAATCCCGCAAATGCGGGATCCCGCGGTGATTTCGCGGGATTGACATTGCGGGATTAAACGGCGGGATTCGCGGTATTTGCGGGACTCGATGTGGGTGTTGTATGTTAATAAAAAGTTGTTTTATGCAATTAGAAACAGAGTAGAGTAGCAGGAAAATATTTATTGCATATAGGTACAATACAACAGTACGACTAGTTTAACGGTTACATGTTACATTGATTTTGAACGTATTTTCGAAGAAAAGATAACATGTTTAATGTTTTATCTATTTTGAAAGTATTTTCGAAGAAAAGATAACATGTTTAATGTTTCATCTATTAGATTTGATCTTATTTTATTGCACATGTATCCTGCGGCTGAAATCGCACGTTCAGCTTCGACACTTGTCGGCGGAATAGATTTTACACAATTTGTGGCCCTCTGATTCGAATAGTTGGCGCATATCGGTCGATGTGATAAACTTTCCAAAGGATATATCATCTTTAGCTACCAATCGATACACTCTTTCCTCCATCGAAACTTTTTTCACAGATGAAAAAAAATCTGTAATTTTCATTTTCTTAGGTAGCACAGAAGAACCACTAACAAATGAGCGTTTAGCAATAGAACTAAACGAACTACTCGAACTGCTGGTACTAGCTTTCATTTCCTGTGTTATTTTATCAATATCAACACTACCGCTGCTGCTCTGGATTTTCAAATTAATATTATGCTTTGTTTGTAAGTGAGTGTGAAGACCTGGAAGGAGCAGAGATTTTGTTAATGCTAAGGCATAACTTACATTTAGCTGTAAGACCATCGCCAGACTTTAAAAAATAATTCCAAACTAAACTTGAACCTTTATTGTCTTTGTAAACTACACTGACACTCATTTTTGTGATTGCTGTTTAAAGTCCATGTATTATATTCAACCACTTGATAAATGTCACTAGATACTAGTTGAATAACGCTCTTACTTTGGCACGTACGCAAGAAAACTGTTCTGTTTAACGTATTTTCAATATCCCAGCATGGCGGGGAATCCCCGACGCGTCGACCAAAAATACCCCAGTTCATTGTTTGCTATCCCGCAAATCCCGCTGGATTAAAGTTTGGGTGCGGGATTTGATTCCTTAGTAGCAAGGAATGAGAATTTCATAAATAATTTCTATTTAAAAAAAAGAAACGGCTTACCATTAGCTTCCTTCAAAAGTACGGAGGGCAACTCCCGCACCAACGCCACTGTTCGGAATAAAAAAAAAACGTGTTATACATCATAAAATGCCTCTTGGTGATAGAAAGCGTGTACCAAATTTCACAAAATCTACTAGCAGTATCACAGATATTAATAAAAAAGTAGATTTTTTGAAAATCTTTAACATCCTGTATCTCAAAAGTTAATACGTTTAGGACATATGTTCGTATGAAGTTTTTTTCTGAAAAAGGACCCAAGAATAACCTTTTTAAATATTAGCATGTTAGTAAGAAACACCCTGTATAAAGCAAGTAACTAAACAAACGCGAACTCAATTCGCACTTGAATGATATCTTTTTACCTCTAAAGTGAAGTAAAAAAAATACAGTAGAGAGTGTCCCATTTTCGACACTTTTATAGGGTATCTCCGTAATTGTTAGTGCTATCAAAAAAGTAACGTAGGTGTCATGTGCTCTTTTGTGTCAAACTCAAAATGGTAAAATCAAAATTTGAAAATTTTCGCTCGCTTAAGAGATACGGGGAAAAATTAAAAAACTTGACAATTTAAAATTAACCTATAATTTCTTAGTTAAAAGAGCTAAAGAAAAATGCCTTATACAGAAATTTCTTTATAATGATTGTTGAATGATCTGAATAAGTATACGGGGTCAGGTAAAAAAGTTATCGGACCTAACCTCATTTTTTTATGGAACACCCTGTATACTTTAATTTAAAAAGATAGCATTTTAAATTGTCTTTTCAAATATATAACACATATTGGTTTCATAGGAGATTTATTTAAACTTTATTACTTTGAAACGAAATAAAAGATTCAGATTAAGGTAAAAAATATCGGCAATCATCGCAAATGTTCGGAATATGTCCTTAAATAGTTACCGTCTTTCCGGATAGCGAACAAAATATAAACTTTGCGCCATTTCTTCGTTTTTTCCACTTTCAATATAAACGAATATCAAATTTTTCAAAATGTTGATAGGTCATTCTCGCAAATGAATATGTAAAAATGAAATTGACGTTAAATGTTAATAACAACTATAATGTCAACATATTAGCTTCTGTTTCATGGTCTACTCTGGTTTAAAGTCATAAAGTTTAAATAAATCGCCTAGGACACCAATGTCATTCATGGTGTGTTATATATTTGCAACATGGAATTTAAAATGCTATCATTTTAGATTAAAATATACAGGGTGTTCCATTTAAAAATTGAGGTTAGGTCCGATAACTTTTTTACCTGACTTATTCTATTTTTTGTTTTTCCCCCGTATCTCTTAAGCGAGCGAAAATTTTCAAATTTTGATTTTACTATTTTAAGTTTGACCCAAAGAGAGCACATGGCACCTACATTATTTTTTTGATAGCACTAACAATTACGGAGATACTCTATAAAAGTGTCGAAAATTTGACACCCTGTACAATAAAGTAACAAAAATTTATATCTGCCAGATGTAGTGACATGCGGTAAACTTCAAGGTAGGGGAAGCGGAATATTAAATAAATATGGTTTAATATACCAATAAATTCAAAAGCTATTATATGCTCGTAAAATAGGTTAATTATTATGCATTACAAATCCAATCAACTATATTAAACAAACAGTATCATAAAAGATAAAATACTTTTGAAAACCGCCTGAAGAAATTAAGGAAATGCTGTTCTTCCGACTTTATGCAGCTCTGCGACAACAAGCTATTTATTTGAGATTTTAATGTAATTTTTTCCATTAAAGTTCACAAGAAACGCCAACAAGTATAGTATATTACGTACCGAGGTGGAAAGTGTTTCATTCCTGTCGAGAGAGTCGGTAGTTTTTATACTATTTTATTTACAACCACATCTAACATCCACTTCTTATTATTTTGAATTAAAATTATTAATAAAAGATAAATGTCATTTTTACTTTTCCATCGGAAAATTAAACAGAAATTTCAAATAACCGTAGGTGGTAAAATAACGTAGGTAATAATCAATCATCAAGATGGCAAATGTGATTTTTTTAATATGGTTTCCATGTCACTGAACAATATATTATTATAACAACAGAAAAATGCGATGATCAGATGAGGAATTTAATTTTGCTGCTACTCCACCAGAAATTCGAGATATAGCAAAACTACTAGAAGAAGATATTCTGCCAACTAAAAGCCGCCCGAGATATGACAAAATCCTGGTTCTGAGTCGGCGCTACTAGCTTATTTTAGTGAAAATGCCAAGACAAAGAACATATCAGCGATTTGGTCACAATATTCAATGCTGAGGACCACTCTATCAATTAGGGAAAAAGTAGACATGTCAAAATACGCAAAATTATTACCATTTTTAAAAAGGTGTGTTCGTTTGAGATATCGATATTTAAAAAAATTACATAAAAATAATTTACTTTCCACCCGGGTGGAAAGTAAAAGAAACAAAAAGTCAACTTTCCACCTTTCAAAGATAGATGAAATGTCATTATTACATGCATGGTTGTAAATAAAAACTATTTCTGGCTTAATAAATAATATTATGTTAAATTTACCATTGTAAAATTAACCGTTTTGAAATAATTTATAATAATAAATGTTTTGATGCGATTTCAAACTTGTGTGATATTATTATTGGTTGTATTCAAAGGTATTATCAAATACAGATCCCATAATCCATTCCTAAAACTCTTGGAAAGTGAAGCTGTGATTGTGTGAAATGTTATTGAAAATCAGTAATGGGTGGAAGAGAGAACTACATGTTTGTTGGCTGCATGGCAACAATGTTGAAGTCTGGTTATATCAGATTGTTAAATATTAAAACATAACCATACTTACCGATGAAAAGATAAATCCTTATTTAAATGATCCACTCTTTTACAAACTACACATAAATATAGGCTTTTTCTTTGTTGTCTAGGGGTAGTGAGGCAAGAAACTTTATACACTTAAGGTTTTTTAGGTATTTATTCGGATAATAACTATTGTTGATATGATTTTACAGTATTTACACTATAGTTACAACTTCCGTCGTCTTCCGTCTTTATAAAATAAGATGTATTCGCCCGTCGTCTAGCAAACACGTCTCTCGTCTTTACGCTAATATTAAAATATTCGCCCGTCGTTACGCGAACACGTCTTTCTTCCTTTTTTTAATAATTATCAGATTCCGCGACCCCCGCGGCGTCGTTCGTCTTCGTTGCGTCTCTCCGTCTTAATTCCCTTCTTCCCGCTTTCTTTTCCCCGTCGCTACTCACCCCCCGTCTTCCCGCTTCATCCCTTATCCTGATGCCTTTTGCGCCAGAGGAGCTGACGGTGCGACTGCACGAACCTATGATGACGACATAGTGGTTCAGCCAGTCAGCTTGCCGGCACCCGTGTCTCTCAGCCAATCGAAATCGCGGCCGGTCAAGCTCTCAAAATAGGAGCGTGAAAGTCCTAGCCGTCAGCTCCGTTCGGCGCAAGTAATCCCTGAAATGACGCGATCCAAGGCAGAACCCGAATAAACCAGGACAGTACTCTACATCCTAACATTATAATAATACAAAAAAAAAATAAAATGACTAAACAATATAGAAATTCCCTACATTTCGGCCATACCTGACCTTGAATCCGTCTCGGATTCGCTATCATTATCGACCCAAGGTTTCAAGTATTCCGAACATGTAGCTGTCCGCATAGGTCCTTCATGATCGCCCACTTTTAAAACATCATACCTTTCATTACCTTTAACTTTGACGATTTCATATGGCCCTAAAAATTTTCGACTCATCTTTAATCCTGGTCCGAATTGAGTACGCTTTATTGCTACCAGATCTCTTTCTTTATACCCTCTTGCCTTTTTTCTTCTTAAATTGTATCTATGTCGATTTTCTTCTTGTACTTTCAGTATTTGTTGCTTACTTTCTTCTCTCAATTCTTCTCTATTTTTATTAAATTCGACAATGATTTCTTGCTCAATTGCTTCTTTTATCAAAATATCCTCTTTGTTTTTCATCTTCGTTCCTACTAACACCTCAAACGGAGTATTACCAATGCTTCTTTGAAGAGTGCAGTTTAGAGCTCTCTGTACTCGATCGATAAATTTATACCACTTGGTAGGATCTTCTAAACTCAGTTTAGTCAATATCGGAATGATTATTCGATTGACACGTTCCACTTGCCCATTCCCTCTTGGAACACCCGTAGTAATTAGTACATGTTTTATACCTTCATCTGTACAGTAGTTTCCAAAGTCTTCTGCGGTAAAAGCAGTTCCTCTGTCGCTGATAATCCGCGAGGGATTACCAAAAACTTTTTGCTGTTTCTTTAAACATTCCACTACTTCCTTAGCAGTTGTTGATTTTGTAGCGTACAGCCAAGTAAACTTTGAAAAATCGTCTATAACCGCTAGTATATGTCTGTACTTTTTGTTCGTACTTGGTAACGGTCCTAGATGGTCTATATGGTATGTATGTAGAGGTATATAAAATTCTCTCCTAACCAGCTCTTCGGTCTTCGCGATGGCAAAGTGACCAATATTATGCGCTTTTTTAATTATTTCTGATTGCATGGGCCTTGGGACTACTACACATTCCCTACCATCATCATATTTATAAAGTATACCAGTCTTTAAAAAGTAATTATCGTAGTTCGCCTCAGTTTCCAAAACTTTCTTTATGCTCTGAATATATTCATCCTCATCTTGTGCTAATTCTATACGTCTTACCATACCGACTTCTTCAGTGAGAACTTCTGTAACTGTCATTACATTAACCTGTTTTTCCACTATTGCTTTTTCTGGCAGAGCTAAGCGTCGAGGACTTTGATATATCGGCTCTTCATTTTTAAGCACCAACTTCATTTTGATATCCGTTGTTTTACACTTTTCGGGTTTGTAGGTTTCCAACAGTCCTCTTACCTTCTCTCTATGTTCTGAATTCTTGATGTACTCTAGCTCTATTGTATCGTCTTTGATTTCGCCATCTATAGTAATGTGCATGAGAAAATTATCTGCTTTTTTTTCATACAGCACAATTTCGTTATCTCTTAAACTTATATCTACTTGCGACAATATATCATTACCAACGATGGCTTTGAAACTTGATGCGTTACTAGGTATGACATGAAATCTTAAAGAGACCTTTACATCATTAACCAAAACCACTTTACAAAAGGAACCTAACGTCGCTATCCTATCAGCTCCAATACCTTTTATAGCTACAGAGTCTTTGTCCAATTTTATTGTAGGAAAATGTTCTTCTATGACATCCATCCTTAATGCGCTTATATCGCTGCCTGTATCTAATAACGCTGTCAATTTCGTCTGACCAATTTCTAAACTAACCCCGTTTCTCGGTACCACCTCTACTACATTTACATTTGCTCTTGAGGTTGACGCATTTCTTTTAGGGCATTTTGAAGCAATATGGCCATATTCATTGCATCCGAAACACTTTATGCCTTTATTTTTATTAGGACACTCACTCGATTTATGGCCCTTTGCGCCACAATTGTAGCATATTGGTACGTTCGGTCTTGAAGTGTCTTTTTTATTTCCTGGTGGCTTCCTATAATCATTATTCTTGTATTTTCCTTCATCAAAATATTGTTTACTGGCTTTTAACTGTTCGTATAATTTGATTTTCTCCTTAAACTCTGAGAAACTTCTTGCTCCATATAGGATAACTTTGTTTGCTATATTATCTTGAATTCCATCTATAATGCTTTGTATTATCACTTCTGGTTCTATGTTGGCTCTACTACCTATTTCACGCATTACCAGTACATATTCTTGCACTGATTCTTCTCTTTTCTTCGTTCTTGTCATCAACAGCTTATGTACTTGCGCACTACTTAGTTTTACTTCAAATTCTTTGATTAGTTTTCTTTTTAATATTATCCATGACTTGATTCCCGTTTCAGACTGTACATAAAGTTTAGCAATTCCTTGTAGTGATTTTTTCGCAAACACCAATTTTTGTAGGTCATTCCATCCTGTTACGTCGGCAATTTCCTCAAAATCAGCGATCCATTTCCTTACCGGATAATCCGTCTGTCCCGTAAATGGTCTTATGCTATCTTCTATGTCTCTGAATGTTAACGCAAATGTATTATTCTTTTGCATCGGCCTTCTGGTGTAAGTTACACTTACCTGCTCATCATTATCTGCTTCGTCCTCTTCTTCGTCCTCATCTTCGTCCTCATCTTCGTCTTTTCCTGGAACTTCATCAGAAAGCTGCAAATAATTCATGAACGAACAAATGCGGTCAACTAAATTATCAGAAGTACCCTCATAATTCAAGTCTAAAATGTTACAAACGGACACAAGGTCAGCAGCCTCTACTTGTGTTTTAACGCTATTTATCTTTTCGTTATAGTTATCTGAATTTTTCTCGAAACCAAATCCAGCAAATTCGCGTACACGTCTTCTGGTCATTCGCGGTTGTGCCTCCTCGCCATACGCAATGACATGCAAAGCCTTCACCGCTTTTAATTTACTGTTTGTTATATTGTATTCAATTTTTTCAATATCCCCCAGTGACGTCATTTTAACCGTTATGTTAAAACTACTTCTTAATTAAATATCCCCGTTTTTTTAAAAAAATAATACACAAACCCGCTCGGTTATTGTGCACGTGCCCCGTGATGATTTTTTCTATATGAAAAGACGGAAAAAGACTAGGATATCTTAATCTAATTTTAAATCAATTACCACTGTAATACTTCACAAAAAAAATACTAGAAACTAAGTAATATTAATAATTCTCAGCACTGTTCGGACACTTATCTAATGTTTAAACACAACACCGAAATTATTAACTATTAAGCCCACATCGAGCTTCTTAATATATAGATACTCTTTTAAAAATAACTTCTGCAAAAAATATGTTTTAGCCCTATATATAGTACATTATAAACAACACCCTATAAAACATGGTTAGGCTAATTTAAACATGCATCCTACCTTACTCTCTAACATGTAAAACTGTAGGTATAGGTATTTTTTTTTATAAAAACCTGTCCACTAGCAATGTTTCACCGATTTCCACTAATATTATCCATCCAATAAGGTCGGAACTGTCGGCAGCTATCTATTATCTATCCAATAAGGTCGGCACTGTCGGCAGCTATCTATTAAAGGTCGGCACTGTCGGCAGCTATCTATTATCTATCCAATAATGTCGGCACTGTCGGCAGCTATCTATTATCCATCCAATAAGGTTGGCACTCTCGGCAGCTAACTATTATCTATCATCCCGGCTGAGCCCCCAAAATATAGGCTTTTTCTTTGTTGTCTAGGGGTAGTGAGGCAAGAAACTTTATACACTTAAGGTTTTTTAGGTATTTATTCGGATAATAACTATTGTTGATATGATTTTACAGTATTTACACTATAGTTACAACTTCCGTCGTCTTCCGTCTTTATAAAATAAGATGTATTCGCCCGTCGTCTAGCAAACACGTCTCTCGTCTTTACGCTAATATTAAAATATTCGCCCGTCGTTACGCGAACACGTCTTTCTTCCTTTTTTTAATAATTATCAGATTCCGCGACCCCCGCGGCGTCGTTCGTCTTCGTTGCGTCTCTCCGTCTTAATTCCCTTCTTCCCGCTTTCTTTTCCCCGTCGCTACTCACCCCCCGTCTTCCCGCTTCATCCCTTATCCTGATGCCTTTTGCGCCAGAGGAGCTGACGGTGCGACTGCACGAACCTATGATGACGACATAGTGGTTCAGCCAGTCAGCTTGCCGGCACCCGTGTCTCTCAGCCAATCGAAATCGCGGCCGGTCAAGCTCTCAAAATAGGAGCGTGAAAGTCCTAGCCGTCAGCTCCGTTCGGCGCAAGTAATCCCTGAAATGACGCGATCCAAGGCAGAACCCGAATAAACCAGGACAGTACTCTACATCCTAACATTATAATAATACAAAAAAAAAATAAAATGACTAAACAATATAGAAATTCCCTACATAAATGCACCATGATTGTTTATAATAAAGACGATTTTTCACCAATAATCACAAAAAAAACACAAATGAACCAAAATATATAAACAATCCGTTAGATTACAGCTCCAATATTGTAATGTTTACGAGATTAGTATTCATTCATATTTTCACTCCTGGATCGTAGCACAGTAGTAAAATAGAAGTAGATGTTGCCAGAGTGCTGTTGGATTAGTTCAAGATTCGTTTGATACTTTTAAGTATAATGATTTATTTTTAAAGAATCTCTCATCGCATTTTCACAGTTTATAGTAAAATTATTTGGAAATAAATTTATTTTAAGCGTAATTGCGGATTAATCTTAAACCAGTTGTATTTGCCAAATTAACTGATTTTTAATTGTGATTTTGTAAGATTCCTTTGCGATAAATATGTCAATCTGGCTATGCTGCAATAATGACCGAAAGAGCTGGGAAAGACTGTTTGTATTCGTTGCGTAGGCTAGAAATGTACATTTTTCTTTCAGTAGTTTGTAATATCTTTGGTTGTATTGAAGCACATATATTTTTCGCCGTCATCTTAAATCATGGAAATAATTCTGCAAAAAGGTATGACAGAAATTTTGTTCCCATGAGATATGGGGTCCACCGGCGTCGAGTCTATGCCGTGTCGGTGTCGTGTGAAAACGCCCAATAAAAAAGTGTTAAAATTATAGTACTCTGTGTGTTATGACGTGTAAATATGACAACACCGGTCAACATTAACTTCTTTTGAGTCTGGACCTACCCTATTAGATTGTTGACATCTCTCGCCAGTCGACCAAGTGGCTTTTCGGGTTTGACATAAGGTGACTTATCTCCTTTGTTAATTGAAAGCGCCATTTATGGATATTTTTCTTCAATCTGTTTTGATCTCAACGCCCTATATATATTTATCGTTCTTATTGCTAACATAAATTTAATGAAAAAAAATCAGTAAAATGTTGACACACTATACAATATTCAAAGAAAATCCGACGTTTGTCGTCGCCCGTTCAGCCAAACGCTGACCGCTGGTCGCGATCAGAATGCAAACCAATCGGTTGCATTCCGTGCATGTCTTGACATATCCGGGCACTATCAAAATTATATAACGATTGCACATTTTACGAAAAAAGAATAGGAACCTATAATTATCTATTGGGTTTTAATTAAACGGGCAGTTTAATGTTAATAGTAGTAGCTTATTTCAGATAAAACGCCAACGAAAGAGTGTGGAACGTACTTTACAAAAATGACGGAACCCTAATGGTGAATAAATAAATAGAGATGTGATTTAATGGTGTAATTAAGATATAGAAGCACGGAAGCATTAACAGACTCATAAACACAGCCAATATTGTAAAATCAATATCATAAATAACAAGAGGTAATTTGGGCATTTTTAATGGAAACGCCATGCTCGTCATATAGAGGGTGTCCCACATAAGAATGCAATCTACAAGGATCTTGTTAACAATAGGACATAGAGAAAAGATCAAATTAGTCAACGCGCATTAGTGAGTTCTTCAACATTATGTTTCCAAATTTGAAAATTCTCAATATTTTAGAACATATTCGGCCAAAACCTATTTTTTACGATTTCGTTCTTTTTGTTTTCTGATTCTATATACAGGGTGTTATGGAAAACGTATTATATTTAAATCGGCAATTCCTGAGATGAAAACAAATTGAAGAAAAATATCCAAAAATGGCGCTTATGTTCTCATTTGTCCAATTCGAACGACACCCGTCAGATCTGGACAACTTAAAAGTTTATAAATGCCACTTACCCTTTAGAAAAAAAAACTGCAATTTTATTTAGCTTCTCGGACTTATTTAATAACTTAATTTATAAAAAAACACCAAGTACCTAGGTAACCCGAACAAAAACAAACCGGCACAATAATCTCACAAAATCGCGTCTCATGAACACATCTAAGTACTATTCAATCTGAATTAGTATATTAAAGGGCTACTGTGTAGACAAAAATACGCCCTTATTGTCTGGGAAATAATGTATTTAACATCTAAAAATTTTAAAAATAAATAACACGTTGTTTCCGTCGATCGATATTGAACTGCTGGACTGGGGCACTGCCGTCGCGAAAAGAACAAATAACTTTATAATTTAAACTCGGGTTTAAGTATTAACACACAATTTAACACACAAATCTGCTTGAAAAACAGTAGGAAACCGGCCGGCTTCTTTAAACAGCTGATCTTGGACAATCGAGCGGGTTGCCTATTTTTTAGGCGACGGCAGCGGCTGGGGTTAATATTTAAAAATACAGCGTTGCCACTTTCGATGTTTTATGAGGTTATATTAATAAATTGCAGAATTTCCTTCTGTAATGCTTTTCTGTATAATGATAGTCTCGGAAATGGCAACCGCACTAGTTGGACGAGACTATTTATTTTGAAGGGGTTGTCCTGTCTATCAACATAATTAGTTCATCATTCTTCTTCAGTTAAGGATTAATAAGTTTGATTAGCCCATTAGAAATTAGCGTTTTTATTATTTCTGAATTTCTATTGCGAAATATTTTGTATCCTATAGTGCTGTTGTTTTATGTGTACGGTAGGTTATTGCAAAGTGTAATTATGCGTTAGTATTTATTGCTTTTGTGTAATCTAATAATAAGGGCATATCTTCAAAAAAAACTAATTTGAAACTCGTGGGTGTCTGTGTTTCTTTAAGTGATTGGATACTAGGTAAACTAAATATTATTTTTATAAGAATCTAAAGTTTTACATTTTTTACACAGTTGGCAACATTGTGCCTGAACATCTGTTGATTACACAGCTTGGCAATGTAATATGATCATATATGAATGTGCCGAGGAGTAACCGGTGGGTTTAGGGGTGAATTTTTAAAGGTTCGATTTGAAAAGAAAATATGTAGCGCTCCTCTAGGACACCCCAGGAGTCACCCATTTAAATATAATACGTCATTTCCATAACACCCTGTATATCCTAACGTTGTGCCATTGAAAAAAATTATTTCTTTTGACCGTCAATATAGGCATCAAAGTCATATTAGTGGCCCATGGGCCTGGGTCTTTTATAAAATATTAGTCAACCTTCTGAAGCATTTCAAATTTCGATTTTTGCATAACAGAAGAAATCATGCTCTTTGCCAAATTCCTCCCTTAAATCCTTATCCGTTATACCGCCTTTATGAAAATTTTAAGTTAATTACAACTGTCGTTTATAGAATTAAACTCTGTTTAGGAAACTGCGTAGCCTTAAATCAACTGACTGAAAATTTGTTATTCCGTAACGATTATAAATGTTTACAAGCAAGACATTGACGCAACCATAAAACAATTAAAAATCTCAATTAATGAATTTTTGATATATTTCATAAACTTGGATAAAGATGCAACATTTTATCTATTTTACAATTTGAGACGTACTCAGTAAAAAGTTTTAAATTTAAACCAGATTAATTCTAGTCATACATTTATAAATATTTAGATTAAGCAATAATAAGTCTATTCAAAACTAAAAGATATAAATGCTCACGAGGTGTACTGGGCCCGGTCCTGTACCTGCTATACACTAGTGATATTCCAGTCCTAAAAAGCACCACCCACCGAACTATAACAATTGGCGTAACTAGAATGATTTTGTAGGGGGGGGCCTGGCCCCTAGTCTACTAGGATTTTAATGGCAAGTGTCACTATGACGTAAGTATGGCTTCGAACTTGGGAAATTCTGGGGTGGACACCAGGGCAATCTGGAGTGGGCATAGACCACCTCCCCCCGCCGGTTTGGTTGCCAACCAACGACGATCGTCCAGAACCGAAACCCGTCGTAGGGAGGTAACGATATTAAAAATCCATTGATACGTGGACAATAGAATATTTAGAATATAATTCTAAAAATGGCTTTTCAGTGATGGCCATAATGCCTTCTTTTATGCGAGAAAATAGATTGCTATTTCCCAGTAAATAAGGTCTTGTTAGTGGCTTTATTTACATGTGCGAGGCCATAAATTTGCAACTTTTTGCTTTTAGAGTTTGGCTATCCACAGATATAGGTCGGTGGCAACACCATAGAACTTTTACCGATGACACTGAAATAGTAACGAATATACTGGTAGCCTCCTATATGTAAATTTTACCCTAAATTAACCAATCTACATAGTGTTATGGAAATGACTTATTATATTTAAACCCGCAAATCCTGAGATGAAAACAAATAGAAGAAAAATAATAAAAAATTAACGTGATTTATGTAATTGTATTTGTTTTAATAATAATTTGAATTACTGTTTTAAGCCACATGTAAACTTTCATAATTAACACATTGACGATATCTAACTCCATCTCTATACATATTGAGGTTAGGTTATGAGATTTATAATTTTCTTGTAACGATGTATTTATGGGTAAAAATTTTTTTACAGGCAACTTTTAGTCCTTAGCATATAACTTACTAAAATAAACTATTTGCCTGTAGAAACGATTATAATTTGCGAAATATATGTTACTTCCTGCATTAGAAAGCAATTTTAAAAGTATTCTTTTAGATTATAGCTGCCGGATTCCAAATTTGAATTTAAAAATGTATCACCAGTCACGTGTCCCCAGTCAATAATTTCTTACTTTACCCTTTTCTATTTCACGTCATTTTACTAAAGTTACTTTTATATATAAATAATTTACACTCCTACTACAATTTGTATTGAAAAAATAATGTTCAAAGATCAACAGTTTAGTTTCTCTAACGCAATTATTAACGAGAAGTTCCGTCCCCGCAGCTGCATGTATCGCCGGTCATGGCAGAAATTGCTAATAAATAACGCCACTACAGGTCGTTCTGATAGTTTTACAAATATGACGGTATGTGTTTGAATTTGTGTAAAGCGTGCTCCTGTTTAGGTAAGTCCCTTATTATGTTTATTTAGGTATAAACTAGAACATTGACTACTTTTTACCAGGCGTATGTTTTCATGTTGTATCGCCGGTCACAGGGTTAACTCAGACCTAGTAGTCTTAATTAAGGGGAAAATACTACACGAAGTCATTCTCTTGAGTACAGATACTCATTTCAGTCTAAAAAAACCTTAAGAAATAGCTTGTATTAGCTGTTATCCACGAATTTGTGCATTTTTGTATCGCCCGTCACGCATGAAAATGTTACCGGAGATACATTGATGTGACGGTTTGTTATCCGAAGCTATATACAATATTTTTTTATTAACCATTTATAAACCGTTAAGGAAAAATATATTTTGTGCAAGTGTAAGTTTCGTTTACACCTTAGGTAGATTAAAAATATGACTAATTTTCTTAGTACTTTAACATTCTGTTCTACATTCTATAAGGAACATTCCAAAACTTTAAGCCAATATAAGACATGGCTGATATAAATAATAGGAAATGCTTATAGTGACTGATTAAAATAACTAACACACCGCCCTTGCTTCTATACCGGCCGCGCGCCACTATCGTTGCTTCAGTATGTATCGAGACTTGGGTGTGGATTGACGCTGTCGAGGGTTCCATGTGCTTGACGTATACGAATTTTGTTAGTTGTGGCAGTACTCGATTTTTTTTCTGTTGTGAAATAATTCATAATAATAAATGTGATTTCAAACTTGTGTGATATTATCTACTGTTGAGCTGTTGAAAAACATACTTTTTGTGTTTTATTTTTTGATGGAATTTAATTATAAAACGGATTATTTTAAAATAAGATCAAAGGTAAGAGAGTATGTACCTTAAAATTGTAGTTTTTTTTCTAAAAAGTTCGAAAAAGAAGTGATAACGCGTGTCAAATACGTCTTGTTGTCAAAAACTGGACACGTGTTCTGTGTTGCAATATGACAACATCGCCTATAATGCGCTAACCTCTTTTGAACCTCGAGACTGCCTTAATAAACTAGATTGCGAAGGTCCTCAGGAGCGGCCACGTAAATTGTGAGATTTCATATAAAGTATATATTTCGCTTAATAATTCAAAGCGCCATTTATGGTTATTTTTCTTTCAATTTATTTTCATCTCAGGATTTGCCGGTTTAAATATAATAAGTAATTTCCATAACACCCTGTATAATTATTTTATTTTTATTTATATAATTTTTTTTCGGTTTAAACATTTCCATATTTTCAATTTCATAATAAAATTCAAAAAAATGGTTAGGCCAGATATTAGTATAGATTACCAGAGGTGGTGTTAACTAAAAATAGATAAAAAGAAGTGACTTTCACTGAGAAATTCCAGTCCAGCAATGTTTTATTGAAAAATAACATTTTATTGGTAATTTTTCGGAATTCGGAAAAATTCGAAATTGGTATTGTGGACAATTAAATTTATGTTATGTGACCGCAGTTTTTCCGCTTAAAAGGATAGATAATAATGCAACAAAAACGTTGGTTAGTGCTCGCATATTGCCGCTTCAAATATAATTTCATTAGCCTCGTTTCTAAAGTGCACTCACTGATGACTAAAATAATATTTTCTTTCGGCTGATGGAAAATGTGTTTAATGACAAGCAGATTGAGAGATGACCTGGTTTGTATTATTAAAAATAAGTGAATCAGCAACAAAAATATTGGTCATCCTGGAAAACAGGGACAAATGGAGAAACATCTTATTTTGACATCAAGTACCAAATTTTAAATATATGATGATCTATACAGGCTGTCAATTTTAAGACTTCCCATCCTAAGAGTATGAGGTAAGAGATATGAAGTCAATTGGGGGCAAAGTTGCATAATTATAGGCCCAATAATATGCCGCAAAAACATCAAAAATAAATACAGGGACTTTCAAAATATTTGGAAATATCTAAAATTTTGCGTTTTGTTCGAAGAGATGTCCAGAAATAAATTTCACTTTCTCATTGCTGCTTCTTATTCTCCACAAGATAGCATTATCAGATCTTTAATGCGACGTTTCGTCTTTGAGTCACCATCATCAACTTATTTTTTTTTAATACGGGCCTGGACCTTTTTGTTTAAATTATTAAAGCGGACCGAAATCTACGTTAAGTGGTATACAACACTTACTAGTACAGGGTATCCCATTTTCGACACGTTTACAGGGTATCTCCGTTAAAGTGCTATCAAAAAAGTAATGCAGGTGTCTTGTGCTCTTTTTGGGTCAAACTTAAAATGGTAAAATCAAAAATTGAAAATTTTCGCTCACTTAAGAGATACGGGGGAAAATCAAAAAATTGACATTTTCAAAATTACCCTATATTTTCTTAGTTAAAAGAGATGCAGAAAAATGTTTTATACAGAAGTTTCTTTATATTGATTGTTGAATAATTTGCCGTTTTCAGAATGAGTATACGGGGTCAGGTAAATAAGTTATCGGACCTAACCTCATTTTCTAAAATGGAACACCCTGTATATTTTAATCTAAAAAGATACTATTTTAAATTCTCCTTTCAAATATATAACAGACCATGGATGATATTGGTTTTCTAGGCGATTTATTTAAACTTTATTACTTTGAAACGAAATAAAAGATTCAGATTAAGGTAAAAAATAACGGGAATCATCGCAAATGTTCGGAATATGTCTTTAAATGGTTACCGTCTTTCCCGATAGCGAACAAAATATACATTCTGCGCCATTTCTTCGATTTTTCCACTTTTAATATAAACTGATATCATAACAAAGTTTTCAAGTTGTTGATAGGTCATTTTCGCAAATGAAATGTAAAAATGAAATTGACGTTAAATTTTAATAGTCAACATAGTTGTGTCTAGGATATTAGCTTTTGTTTCAAGGTCTACTGTGGTTTAAAGTAATAAAGTTTAATAAATCGCCTGGTGTGTTATATATTTGAAAGGAGAATTTAAAATAGTATCTTTTTAGATTAAAGTATACAGGGTGTTCCATTTTAAAAAAATGAGGTTAGGTCCGATAACTGTTTTACCTTACCCCGTATACTTATCCTGAAAACGGCAGATTATTCAACAATAATTATAAAGAAACTTCTGTATAAAACATTTTCCTGTATCTCTTTTTTAACTAATAAAATATAGGGTAATTTTGAAATTGTCAATTTTTTGATTTTCCCCCTTTTCTCTTAAGCCAGCGAAAATTTTCTAATTTTGATTTTACCATTTTAAGTTTTACCCATTTTACATGACACCTAAAGTACGCACAGGGGATCTTTACCCTGACGTCATCGCTAACAAATAGATATCCCGACATATTTCATATCTCTGCATCTTTATTTGGTACAGACATAAAGGCGAATAAAAATTGTATATGATACGTCGTCCGGAATTAAACGTGTTAGACAGAGAAAGAATTATAAAGAAGAGTTGCCCAATAATTATTTTGACTTACGCAGTACTACAAATTACAAAAACGTCATTGTGACAATTGATTCACAATTTTTTCGTTTTTATACATTTTTGTGCATTAAAACTTCATTTACTCCTGCAAACAGTTCTTTTCAGAGCTTTTGGTATCGCTTTTTTGTGTTAGTGGTAAGTACATATTGATATTTATTGTTATTTATTTATTGTAATAAAGTATTCCTAACCCTAAAAATTGTGGAGAAGTCTCCGCTCCGCTATTTTGCCATCCCAAAAACGTAAAAACACGTCTTTTTAGTTTCGAAAAAAATAAGTAAAATCGCCCGAATTTCCAAACGCTCTGTATATGTATCGAAACTAGAAGGTTCACAGAACGTATTTCGGGCAAAATCAAATCTGAAATCGCCAAATTAAGTTCACAATCTCGTCTCAAAATGTGGTAAAAATTGGTCGAAAAATACAAATATGAGAGTTCAATAAAATAATTTATTTAAATTTCCAAGGCAATGCCTATTAGTTTGCATTTTTTCGTAAATTGATTTTTTTTTCATGTTTTACGACATAAATTACCATTTATCTTCAATTCTAATGAAAAACTCTTGACTTTTTGGGGTGATTCCTGTAGGGGATGAATGGGCGGAGCTTTTTAATCTGTGTAATCAAAATGTCACATTCAAACCGAGTTTATCATTTTGTCAAATAAGAAGTAGGTACATAACTGCCAGTAAAAATTCAAGAATATCAGATTTATACCTACATATTCCAAACAATCTATTTTATGTAAGACCTACTCAAAATTTTGATTCGGAGTTTTAAAGAAATTTTTAAAAATCCGTATATGGGAACGTTATTTACGTCAATTAAAATTTTATGAAATTAGTTTTTGTTTTGACAACTTTTCTTCCACGTAATTTTGATTTGATTCATACGATTTTTATGACGTGTAAGCGATGACGTCAGGGTAAAGATCCCCTGTGCGTACTGTACATTACTTTTTGATAGCACTAACAATTACGGAGATACCCTATAAAAGGGTCGAAAATGGAACACCCTGTACGTTCCTGTAATTAACTCTTTTTTTCTAATTCGGTATAATTCGAAAACTCAATGCCTCCTTTCAGAAATAGCAATAATGATTTAAAAATCTTCAGTTCCTTCGACAGAAAAGTAAATTACAGGAACATACTAGGGGTATTGTAATGAAGATGGTTACTTTAAGGAACAAAACGTCGAAAAAACAGTGAGTGTTGTATACCACTGAAAGTAAATTTCGGTCCTCTTTCATAATTTAAACAAAAAAATCCAGGCCCGCATTCAGAAAAATTAAGTTGATAATGGTGACCTAAAGACGAAACGCCGCATGAAAGTGAAATTTCTTTTCGAGCACCCCTTCGAACAAAGTCAGGAAAAAATAAAAACCGAAACGCAATATTTTAGATTTTTCCAAATATTTTGAAAGCCCCTGTATCTATTTTTGATTTTCTTGTGGCATATTATTGGGCCCATAATTACGCAACATTGCCCCACTTTATAACCGACTTCGTATCTCTTATCGTTTCCGAAATCCCAATGGTGAATATCGAATTTATAACACCCTGTATAAGCTACCAAATATCAGGTGGTGACATCCTACCAATAGAGAATGAGAATACAGTGGCGGAACTTCAAAATTTGCCCCCCCCGCAAAATCATTTATTGGGCCCCCTATAAAATGATTTAAAAAGTGACCACACTATTCTTTTTTGAATAACTTTATTGTTTAAAATTACTTTTAAACCAAATTTCCAGGAAATATTTACAAAAGTATAAGTTCTCGTAAAATTAATTTAAAAATACATAATAAGATCGAATAATCAGAATATCATACAGGGCAGGTTAAAATTGGAAGTTACTTTAAACAAGTCGCAAAAATAGGTTCTTTCTTTCCTCAAATAATTTAGACTCACAAGCCCCCCCAAGCATCAATTTAACACGAAAAATATCATAAATACCGGTTTGACTAACACGACAGGGTATTACTTTACGTAACTTTTCCTTGTATGACCCCCCAAAACGAAGTTCCACCCTTGTGTAAATCTTCTTATATTCTGACCAAAAAATATGTTAAGAGATTTTTTGATATTTCACTCGATTAACCATTTATAACTAATTTTCTGACCAAATGTTTCTAAGCAGTTAATAACTGAATATCACAATGTTTACTCGTCAGTTAAACAATTATTGTATAAAATGAAACATAAATAATATTTGAATAAAAGAAATGTATTTCAGCTTACTAAAAACAATAATCTACAAAAAAAATTATTTGAAAAATTGTTCAATGCATTTTTGTAAATGTATTTTCCCTAAATTGAACCATTCACCAACTTTTCAATTAATTTTGTTTGTAGATTAGTAGATTACTAGTAAGTTATTCTTTTGATGTTAATAATTCTCAGTAAGAAATAATTCTTTGAAAACTTAGCACCGCCATACCGCCAAATAAGTATAAAAAATATTATTTATAAATAACAAAGTGCTGTATTTACACCAGTTTGCTGTCGCTCCGGAGCACCTATTTCGTTGCGCTAGGGATATTTTATATTTTAAATTCAATTCCCTTAAATTATTTGTTTAGGAATAGAAAGTTTGCATTCAATTAAAAATACCTACGGTGTCATAAAAACTTTAAAACGTTGTACTTGTTAATTCCTTGTTAGTATAAACATTATCCAGGATCTATTTTCCTGCTAGGGCTAGGCCCGGTGGGTCTGGGGCCCCACTTTCAGAGGAGCTCAGCACTTGGCTTGCGCGACACTAACTTATTCAACACAAACAAGACAAATACTTAACTTATTTGCAAAACGAATAGGTACCTAAAAAAGTGGAAGATAAAGATAAATCCCGATAAGACTCAGGCAATTTACTTTTCAAAATCGCGTCACAAATTCCCGGCGGGGAAAGTCAAGGTTGGAAACAAAGATATAGACTGGCAACAAAGCGTTAAATATCTAGGTTTGCACTTTGACAGAAGGCTCAATTGGAAAGTAAATACAGCCAACACCATCAAGAAAGCTAATCAACAACTAGGCGCAATATACTGTCTGCTGAACAAGCGCAGCAAGATCAACTTAAGAACGAAGGTCACCCTCTACAAGACTTTCATCAGGTCAACGATGACATATGGTGCGCCAGCGTGGTGCACCATTAGTAAGAGTGACAGGAATAGAATTCAGGTGATGCAAAACAAGGTTCTAAAAATCATACTTAACATGCCGCGATACACAAGAAATGACGTCATTCATAGAGATCTCGAAGTAGAAACAATCCCCGAGTTCTTCGATAAAACCATCGCGAAATACCACGCCAAGGCTAACATTGCCAACAACAGTCTGATACGTGCATCACACGTGCATCACACGTGCATTCAGAGCCAAATACATGTTATAAACTACCTGCGACTGATCCAAGAATAAGGGTTTCAAGAACAAAAATATAGGGTGATTGCTGAAGCAAATTCAACCACAACCTCAAAAAGGACAGCCTATGCCTACCCACTACGCCTACCCTATACGTTCGGAGCTCCTGAAAGTTTGTTCATTCGATTAACTTCGAATGGAAAAAATTACAGGAGCTGACACCAAACAAAGCGCATAGCTTAAAAGCTAGATACAGAGACAAACATACACGATTGCAGACAACACTATCGAGTGAATATGAGTCAAAGGCTAATTGCCTCACTCCGCGGTGAGTTTAGTCGGTCGGCCTGCCCTCGTTAACCTACGAGGATGTTCTTTTCCTTCAGAAAAGATGATGTTGAGAGGGCCATATAATTCCCCCAAGTTGCCAAACCCGACACTACCCTGCAGCCGCGTCTGTAAGGTGTCTGTCTGCAGATTCTCATCGCCAGTTATCCAAAAAAAAAAAAAAAAAAAAGTACCTATGCTTTTTTATTACAAAAAAAATTGTAAAGGTTCTTAAAATCCAAGGCGATCGAAAGATGTGTAGGAACTCCTTTTCTTGATGATAGTATAAAATCATAATAAATTAGTGTTGCGTATGATAAAGACACTTTTTGAAGTGGCGAAGGGCCTCGCATTCCGTAACGGGAGGCCACTTTGGGCCGAGGGCCCCCTGGACGCCTGGGCCCCCCTGCGTTGCGTAGTAGTTCCGCGCCTGAGAGAATACTTCCTTCTCTCGATCTGAATTAGTATTTCACCCTGTATAATCGATCACACTCTGAAATATAACAAAACGTATTCTAATTTGCATGAAGATTAGGTATTGTAAAATTTATTTTTTACATTATTTTTGTATTGACCAAATTGATTAGTGTCAAAAGTTAGATGATATATTTAGACGTTTTAGTAGTAAGAATGTTACATTTCGTTTCGGGCTCGAAATGGAGATTTAATTATCGATATTGTGATAATTGGCAACTGTCGCAAAACAATTTTTAATATTTATCCTAACCAAAAAGACCACTAAATTGTATTTTTTTTTGTGTTCCGAAAAGGAATATTACATTAGCCTAATATATCAGTGAAATTTTGCTGTCAGTGGGAGCTCTGAAGACAAGCAGGGTCCGATTTACCCTTTTTGGCGCCTCTAGATAGTATTGAACCATTTTAAGTTCAGCCCTGAATTTCTTTGACAAAATCCAATGCAATTGACATCGTTTGTTGTTCAACTTTTATATCAAATTATGTTCGCCAGTTATTATTATGGTAAATGATCATTAACACAACACATCCAACCTCTTCTTGTCATCATTGTTTCTATTTTTCGAAAGTATTGTTTACAGCATACTGAGATAATTAGAAACTACAGTGAAACCTCTCATAATGGACACCTCTAATAAACGGACACCTCTAATAAGCGGACATCTCTATTAAGCGGACATTTTTTCATAGGCCGGAACTAGGTCTAGGTATATGAAATTCCATGAAAATCAACCTCTTCTTTGGGCGGACGCGGACAGGCTGTTTTCATACAAAGAGTGCGAAAACCCTCCTTTAAATGGGCAAAAAAAATTTAAAAGTATTTGGGAGACGAATAAGTACGGTGCAAAAACTCTCTGAAGACAGACTGGCAGCAAATCGCGTATGCGCGGCAGAGCGAAAGGCCTTCGCCGAATGAAAGTATGTGTGATTCCTAGACAGCAGTCCGCCGTTTATTTGTGAATTGTAAGGTTAAAATCGTAAACAATGGCAGAAAAATGTCGCGTTTTGAGTCTGAAAGAGAATATTAATGTTGTGGAAGTTCTTAATTTGATAACAATGATTTGGGCCAGTTCATTAACATTGATAGCCATATGCTATTAGAAGATGATAGTGACCCCATTCATACCGATTATATAGCCCAAACTGAAACCACATCACTATCTGATCACGACTCTGATGAAGAAGTTGAATGCAGTAATCCAACAAATGTCACCAATTATCAACAAGCCATTAGTATGGTAAAGGAATTACAAGAGTATGCAAAGAATAGAGGTGACTCTACAGCAATAGAATTGTTATCAGACTTGGAATTACATTTTCTAGATTGCAAGTTTAAAACTACATCCTAACTAAAACTAGTGTATTTTTGTTATGTTATGTTTATTTGTACATTAACAAATTTCCCATGGGCGGCCACATTTACACGGTCCCGTAGGTATCCGCCTAAGAGAGGTTTCACTGTATCTAAATTTTCTTTTTGGGAATGATTTTAATTTTAAGACTTATTCATATTTAATACGAAAAAACGCTTTTCTTGCTTCTCGGGACGAGAAGTCCAGCGGATACGCTACTGAAAATAATAGTAATTTATAATTCTCTCTTGGGGTATTTATTTAGTAAATTTTCTTTTAGGGCAGATATAACGAAGTTGACGACGCCTCCTGAACTAATTGGACAAGTCGTCGCCAGCAAAATATAATATTTAAAATAACTAATTTAAGAGAGACTTTTTATGCCCGTGGGAATTCGATCACAGAATAGAGAATCGACTGACTATAATAACCTATAATAGTAATTTAAATTAGTTGAAATATAGAATTCTAATGGCTACGACGCGCACTCCTGAGGGGGTAACGCGAATTTGCCGCTCTATACGATAGCTTCTTAAATTGCGCATCGAACAGACATATCTTTATTTTTTTTATCTGGATGTCAAAGATATTGAAATCAAAATGTGCTAAATCTTAAAATAACAATGGGAAATATGTTTTCTTATCGCTTATTCAATTTGCTTTAATATCTAAATTGATAACATTTATTATGCTATTGATAAATGTATTTATAGGATTATTAATAAACATTGTTAATTAGGAGCAATAAGAGCCAATGATCCGATAAAATATACGCAGGGGCACTACAAACTATTTTCCTCCGACGATGAAACAAAAGTCAGAACGATATATGGAATAAATTAGATTAGTATCGCAAAGGGCACGCTATATTATTAAGAGTACTTGACTTTTAGTGTATGAAACAATTTGTACGAATTAAATAAAGCAAAATGTAAGACATGTGTGTTAAACATTTTTGTCTAAAGAGTTTAAAAATTAACTGACTATGCCGATTCACTCGAAACAGGCGTAACTGACCTACCACTTTGGTTGTTTACATTTCTCGCCGGTGACACAAACGTGGCCTCATTTTCTATTTTGGTTTCATATCAAAGCTAAGTCGATACCGTTTTCAGTATCGAACCGAGCTTACCATGAAACCGTTTTTTTTTTCTTTTTTAAAGGTTGGTAATGCGGTCATGTAGGTTTGACTGGACTACTATGCTAGGCAAGGAGGCTACTTTATAGTATAATATTTTTCTATTTGGGTTTCATAATGGCTACATTATGAAGTGCAAAAAAATTGAATAACCTGCCACTTTATGGAACTGACATTTTATTCTTTTTATGTTGGTGGCAAGTAGAGTTCGAACTTTAGGCTTAGTTCGATTTCGTTGAAATTAGTTTTCTAGGCAAAAATTAATGAGGATTTTACGTTAGATTATTTTTTAAATAATTTAACAGATAAATAGAAACATAATCTTTCCACATGTAAAATCAGACCGACGTGATATTGTAATATGCATCATCAGCAAAAAATTATTACAACGGTTTTTTTTCGCGTCAGTAGGCAGCGGAGAAGTTAGTCGGTTTTGGGTTCTTCAACCACGCGGTATACCGTCGATTGGGGATTCCCAGAGTCGTACTCAAACGCGATTTAGTTTTTTTTATTAATTTTTACGTAAGAAGGGGGGCCCGTATTTCGGCTACAGGTCTTAGAGTGTTCGTCACCGAAAATTTCGAGAATAGGCACCCGCGGACCTTTCCCTCAGTAAAATTTAATTTCAATTACTCGGGTTTCCGGCGAGTTTAAACAATACTGGACTGTCATTAAACGGTCGTAGTTTCCGTGCGAGTATAAATAACGCTGGAATCTCTTCCAACACTCGTATGTTTCAGTGCGAGTATAAAGAACTCTGGAATATCTTCAAACACTCGTGATTTGGTGCGAGTATAAATAAAAACCTAAATATCTTCGAACACTCGGGAATTTTGGGGCGAGTATAAATAAAACCTAAAATTGATCTGCGAAAACTCGTAGCCGTCCGTACGAGTATAAAGAATGCTGCGATATCTTCGAACACTCGTCTCTCGTGCGAGTATAAATAAGTCTGAACTTGAACAATGTCCCTACAGTTATTAATACCCAAGCAAAACTCCATCAAGTACGATAAGGGATAAAATTTAACATTGATAAAGGCGTACTTTTAATTGTGAACATGTTTGGATATTTTTTACAACAGATATTTGGTCAGTATCTCTTCCAAAACTGAATCTAAGTTTCAGATTAGAAAAAAAAATATTTAAAAAACTGGCAGCTCAACGGGCCACTTACCCGAACCCGATTATTGGATAATAAAGTAATATAATCAATTCACCGATTTTCTAAGTGTTTTTGTTACTTACTTAAAGATTACAACTTATCAGAGATTGACAAATATAGATCAGTTTGTCAGGTAAATGTGTAAGTGAGCGAGTGTGTTGTGATTGTGCTAATTAATACAAAATAGTTTTTGTAAGGCTGCAGAATTAATCCCTATAAGTAAGTTTAGAGCTGTTGATAGACATAAGGAATACATTTTTAAGCTGATTTATACAGGGTGTTTTTTAAAAATGTGCTAATAGTTTAGGGTGTGATTCGTTAGGTCATTTTATAACGAAAATGAACCTTAAGCTAGCCAACAAATAACAAACAGATCGGCAAAAGGGTTTTCTATTTACCCTCATTTTTAAAACTCAACCCAATTGAATAAAATGTTCGAATTTTTAAACATGTTATACAGGGTGAGAAAGAAAGTGACGTAAAAAACCAAACATTTTACTCGTTGGCAAAAATTCACATAAAAGTAATTTATCAGTGGACCGCGTGGTCCGATCTGGGATTTCGCCGCGGAGCAGCATAAGTCGTTGTTATTGAACAATGAGACAACATCGCCATTCCAAGACACGACAAGCCAGCGCCCTGGCCGGCTGTATCGAGGGAGTAGGAGACGTTTTCCTTATTCTTCTGCCTTTTATCACCCGAAACGGTGCCAAATCACTTTAGATAGTTGCGATTTTAGATATCTTTTCTGTAAACCTCGGTGTGACTTTTTTTGCATTAAAACTAAGTTATGAAATGAATTGAGACTATTGATAGTGCATGCAATACTTTCAAAAATGACTGTATAACCATATTTTTTCAATTTGAACGTTATTTACCGTTTTGAAAAAAATTAAATTCTTTTTTGAAAAATTCAAGATAAAATATAGTCATGTAGTACTACCATATTAAGATAAATTTAAAATTTTAACAAATTCTATCCAATAGTTTTCTTGTAGTTTGTCACACCTTTTTATCTCAATAGATGTCACTGATGTGCTCTTAAAGCTGAGGTAAATATCTCAAAATAAGTTCGACGGTGTTTTGTTTAATGCGTTGTGGCAAAAGTGATCGAATTTATAAAAAAAAATTTCGCTTTCAAAATATTTCAAAATCAGAAAGTAGCAATATATTTCCTTGTACAACCATATTGGTATATTCTAAACATTATTCATGATTTAATATTACATAATTTATTTTAGAAATAACCATTCAATTCATACCGGGTGTCCTAAAATTTCACAAACGCAGAATACGTTCTTCACGGGAAAAAAAAAATTAGTTAATAAAAAAAACATTTGTAGACTAATTTTAGTCTTGTGACTACTTTTTAAATGAAGTAGGGCTTATTAGAAATACCGTACTTACTTGCTATAGAACTTGCCTCTCAAAAATATTACTTTTTAGTATTTTTAAAAAGTTTTTAAAAACATAATTTTAGGATATAAAATTTGTTTCCGACTTGCCCCGTATAGTTTAAACGTTAATAAAAGGATTAAATTTAGATGACGATGATATTTTATTAAACTTATAGTTATAGTAAAATATTGTGCATATTTTGGGACATCCGGTATCGAATAATCCAATTATCCAATAATAAAACAATGATTAATGTTTAGAATACCAATGTGGCTGTACAGGGTGTCCCAGTGCCACGTGCTCCTTTTGGGTCAAACTTAAAATGGTAAAATCAAAATTCGAAAATTTTCGCTCGCACAGATTGAGTCAAAATTACCCTATATTTTCTTAGTTAAAAGAGATAGAGAAAAATGTTTTATACAGAAGTTTCTTTATATTGATTGTTGAATAATCTACCGTTTTCAGAACAAGTATACGGGGTCAGGTAAAAAAGTTATTAGACCTAACCTCATTTTTTTAAATGAAATACCCTATATATTTTAATCAAAAAATATACTATTTTAAATTCTCCTTTCAAATATATAACACACCATGGATGATATTGGTTTCCTAGGCGGTTTATTAAACTTTATTGTTTTAAACCACAGTAGACCATGAAACAAAAGCTAATATCCTATGTTGACTATTAACATTTAACGTCAATTTCATTTATACATATTCATTTGCGAAAATGACCTATCAACATTTTGAAACACTTGATATGATATCAGTTTATATTGAAAGTGGAAAAAACGAAGAAATGGTGCAAAATGTATATTTTGTTCGCTATCCGGAAAGACGATAACCATTTAAGGACATATTCCGAACATTTGCGATGATTCTCGTTATTTTTTACCTTAATCTGAAACTTTTATTTCGTTTCAAAGTAATAAAGTTTAAATAAATCGCCTAGGAAACCAATATCATCCATGGCGTGTTATATATTTGAAAGGAGCATTTAAAATAGTATCTTTTAGACTAAAATTCCATTTCATTTAAGAAAATGAGGTTAGGTCCGATAACTTTTTTACCTGACCCCGTATACTTGTTCTGAAAACGGCAGATTATTCAACAATCAATATAAAGAAACTTCTGTATCTTTTTCACTAAGAAAATATAGGGTAATTTTGATATTGTCAATTTTTGATTTTCCGCCGCATCTCTTAAGCGAGCGAAAATTTTCAAATTTTGATTTTACCATTTTAAGTTTGACCCAAAAAGAGCACATGCGAGCTACATTACTTTTTTGATAGCACTAACAATTACGGAAATGGTACACCCTGTACAAGGGCATATATTACAACTTTCAGATTTTGAAATTTAAGAAAAAAGTTTCAATTTTTCTGTAAATTCGATAACTTTTGCCACAACTCATTAAACAAAAAACTGCCAAACTTGTATTGAGATATTTTCCTAACTATTAAGAAGTAAACTCAAAGTCACGGTCGTAGTCACAATAATTTGTCGACGTTATTTCCTGGTTTTATCTTCTTTCTTAGGCCAATTTTAAAAATTGTAGGCCTGATGATGCCCAATTGGGCAAAACATGTAACCTTTATAGCACTTCGTTAATATACATATAATATGTAATTCGTGAGAATGTGAGTTTGAGTTTACTTCTTAATTGTTATTAAAAGGGTCTCTTGGAGAAAATGGACTATTTCTTTGATATTTTCCTAAGCTTTTACGTAATTTTTTTTAAAATGTCAACGAGTCGAACCTGTTGTTTTATACATCACTTTGCTTTTCGCCCTGTATAATAGCGTCCCCGACACTCAACTCGCACAAAACCACGTTTAAAAATCAGAAAACTTTCGATAAAATATACATTCTTTGACAAACTTCTAACTTGTTACCAGGTTTTGTTGCTTTAAAAGAGATTTTAAACACAATTAGCAAAAGACTCCAATATCTCCAAGAGAAACGCGACATTTTGGGATTAAACCTTAAAAACTCTATTATCCAGCGACATTAAAATTTACTTAATTAAAGACAAATCGGGACCATCCTTTCTTTGTACTTCAGTACGATTCTCTAAATGAAATAACTGTAACATTTTCCCTGTCCTTTATTTTACTTCTTAAAGTATTACAAAGGGCTATTGTAGCTGTGATACAGCTTTGTTTCAGCGTTTAACTTAGAAATACTTTGCAAATTCATATTTTTAGGAAATCGGGATTCTATCTATAGATTATATCTTTAGAATCCCCAAATCTTTTGATCTTCTGTCTGTTTCTGTATTGGTTAGGAAAAACAAACAATCGACGGACGTGACCCAAAGTCTATATTTTTACCCAGTTTACGGCAGACCTGGCACTGTCATACCATTACTTTTTTGCCACAAACAACACTTAAATTTAACACCCAAACACTGACAAACAACAAAGAACTTTATTTAACAATAACGACAAATATGATAGTTGTTAATCCGGCAGTGTCAAACGTGAAAGCAGGTATGATAGACGGCCGTTCCAATAAGGGTTTTATAAAAAGTACGTTCCGTTACGTTGTCTAATTAACAGAAAACGACAAAGAAAAATTCTACTAATTTTCAGAGCTACTCGATTGTTTTTCTGGCAAGTTGTTTACAACCTACATAGGAATGTGAATTGTTTATTCTTCAAAGAGTGTGAACGAGAGCCGTATCCTCCTTGATTTAAAATTCTTGGTAATTGCCCTCTAAACATTTTCGGTTTCATTCGCAAAGGGCGTATTTCTTTAATATCGGCTGAAGTATTTGTAATACATCGAATTAGTGCGAACAAACCCGAGTGTCGACCATTACTTTGTAAACTTCATTGGTGAGTCTAGGGTGGTTATATGGTATGTGAAGAGGAATCGCAAATCAATATATTTAAATTGCCACTTAAGCGAAAGCTAGAAAGGGACATTAATACGAACAAAATTGAAAAATCATCATTAGCTGTTTTTTTCAATTTAAAAAATTTACTTATTGTAAAAAGTAATTTTTTAAACCTTGATAAAAAATAGTTACAGTACGTTTCACGAAATTTGGATACGGCTTAATGATTTCCTGGGTCGGTCCCATTGTGTCGACAAGAGCTTGGCAATAAACAAGTGAAGTATGAAGGGACGGACTAAGGAAAACAAGTAATGATATGATTATATTAATGTAATCAAATGAAATAACATTTTCTTAAAAATATTACTAATCATATTTATTTACATTTATAATGTCATTCTATAGATAGTTCTGTTTCGCTATCCTCATCAAAATTAATTATAATTGGATTAATTATACGATCCAGACTAATATACGAATTTTCTACAGTTATTATGTGACGGACTGAATTTTTCCAACAATTAGACCTAACCAGTGATTTTAACTGGTGCCACATATGCTCTATGGGGTTAAAAATGCAATAATAGAGTGGGAGCCGTAGCACTGTATGTCCAATTTCTTCTGCCAATGTGTCACAAACATATACTTTTTTTATACAAAATGTCTTTAAAACTTCTAAAAGATCACTTTTTTTATAACTTTCTTCAAAATATTCGCCGCCATGTAGTTCTGAATCTCCAATTTTGTATTATTTGAGCTTGGAGCTTTATGTAATTGGCGACTGTGATAGCTCGCATTGTCCATTACTATCACGCTATCCTGAGGAATGTTTGGTAAAAGACAATTCTTGAACCATTCCTCAAGAACTAACAAATTTTACCACAAAAAGATATTTAAATATAAATTAAGCAACCTAACCTACCTGATGTGCCTATATTTAATTATAATTATTACAATCCGGTCCTTTCCCCATAATAATAACAAACGGTCATAAATAATGGGATGGCCCCAGGTCCTTTTACTGCAGTCATTAAGTTATATCCATTTTTCGTGAAACAAACTAACTTCAAAGATAAAATGCAATTAATGAGCAATTTCCTATTTTTATTACATTATTTAGAATAATAGCACGCCTATTCATAATTGGTTGAAATTATATGGCTTCCCCCCTTATCGATACGTTGGAGACACAGATCCACTAGTCGACCTGTAGGCGACGAAACCCCGGATGCACTATTTTTTTTACGTTCGTTAGTTAGCAGTAGATAAGATTTCTATTATGTGTATACAGTAAACACAAATATATATCTGGTAACGGTGCGAGAACCAAGTGTCCGTGGGTTCAAACCCCACGGTCGGTAAACCGATTCGCACTAGGTGGATTTTAGTGGTATAAGGCCTGGCGTTACTGTCCGGCGTCATGCAAAAAATAGGGAAAAATGAAAAATACATAATGCCCCCTCCCTACCCCATTCACTGCGGTAACCAAGCCAGATGGTATTTTCGTTAAGAGACAAAATTTCAAAATATTACCTGTAAAAATGCCTTTCGGATTGCCACCAGTTTACTATATAGTCGTAGAAAAATATTTTCCATCGTTCTATCCTCACCATCGGCAAAAATCGGGAAATGCTGCAGATTAAATGTATTAATAGGTCGTAAACCATCAGCCGATTTAATCAACTGAGACCTTTTTAGTGCTCATCACGTCACGAGTTTTGTTGGGCGCCATCGTTTTGTAAATACAATCATTATATTTTTATGAAGACATTGTTTTTCCAGGTTTTTTTTTAATTCGTTTGTTTTATGGTTATAGTAGCATAGCTATAATATTACGTTGTAAAAATATTCTTACAACAAAATTATAAAACAGTTTTTTCTACGATCGTAAATTTACGAGTACACTTTTACCACGATAAAAAAAAGTCATTTAGCATTAAAGAAGTGCGGTAACGTGAAATTTTTTTGAATGCTTATTATATCAAGTTGCCAGAAAACAACATCAGCGTTTTTCGTTGCCTGGGCGCATTGACGTAGCTAGAATGATTCTGGCCCCTAGTCCAGTAGGATTTTAATGAAATATATACACGGTGTTGAAAAAAGGTCGGTACCCCGGAAGAACTCCGGTGATCGATCGCATTGCAGCGGAAAATGTCTGGGGAAAAAGTGGTTTCGAAGGAGGAATAGTTTGCAATTTAAACCACCCCCACCCTCCACCCCCTGGGTGCGGGTGGGGGTAAGTTCAGATTTTCAAATGGAACCCCATATTTCTTATTGGCGTATCGTTTTCTCCGAACAACAAATAAAGTTGTTTGTATTCCACGGGCAATTTTTAGTACAACACAGAGAAAAAGAGTATTTCCGGGATAAAACTTGATTTTCGCACGGTTCTGATTTTGTCTTTCTCATGGTGATTATTGGTGAAGGATGGGCCCGAATAAAAAAAAATTTCGGACAAAAGATGTTTATTTTTGGTCGGAGAAGACGATACGCCAATAAAAATATGAGATTCCATTTGAAAATCTTAACTTACCCCCATCCGCACCCGGGGGTTGAGGGGGCGGGGGTGGTTTAAATTGCAAACTATTCCTCCTTCAAAACCAAACAACTTTTTCCCTAGACATTTTCCGCTGCAATGCGATACACCGGAGTTATTCCGGGGTACCGACCTTTTTTCAACACCCTGTATGTTAAAAGTGTGTATGGCTTCGAATTTCGGAAATACTGGGGTGGGCACCAGACCGATCTGGGGTGGACATTGTCCACCTACCCCTCCTCCCCCCTAGTTACGCCTATGCCTGGGCGCCGCATTGTTTAAATAATATTTGAAAACATCAAAAATGGAATTAAATAATTCCGTTTCCGAAGACGAAAATTCGTTTCAATGGGTTCCAGATCGAAATATTTAATAAAGCCAATGAAGCAACACAAAATTTATTGCCTGAAAAATCGAAAGGAACTTACAAAGACGAATATAATACGTTTATTAAATTGCATTGGACCTAATGCAAGTGAAGAGTATCAGCGAACGGGTATTGTTATAGTTATTTATGTATCAAGGGTACTAAGTAGATGATTATGCCCCGAGGGCGATAGTCTTAAAAAGCCGAGGGGGCCCGAGGGTTCGTAAGTCGCCCGAAGGTATATATCTATTAGTACCCGTGGTGCTTACAAACTTTTATGTCATACCAGTTAGATTTAAATAATATATTTTTTATTTTTACCTGCGACACCTTGACATTATTATAGCCTGCGTTTTTGTTGCTAGGGAGATAAGTATTCAAATGTTTAATGTGTCAAAGTCAAAAATCAAAAATGGAACAAGGTTGTGAAATTCCCGACGAAATTGAAAAAAAGACTGAAAAGGCAACGCAAAACCTGTTACCGAGAAAATCCAGAGACTCATGCGACAAGGAATATGACCAATTTTTGAAGTGGATGTCAGAAATGCTTAGAAAACATTAACGAAACAGTACTGTTGGGGTACTTTAATGATCTATCTGAAAAATTTTCCCCGAACTCTCTGTAAGAAGACTTTAATACTAAATAAGAATATTAATATATGTTATTGAAAATTCCCGGTATTATTGCAAAACATTTGGGGTTGAACAACCCCGAAAAGTACACTGGTCATTGTTTACGTCGAACGTCGGCTCCTTTAGCAGAAGCTGGAGCAAGTATGACTACGCTGAAGCGCCATGGTGGATCGAAGAGTACCACAGTTGCTGAATGATTTTTATAGGATAGCATATCTTCAAAAAATGAGGTTTCAAGGATGTTGGCAGGCGTACCATCTGGATCTCGCATTTCCTTACAGAAACTACAGACCCAGACAATGAATCATGAGGCAACCTTCGCTGCAGGAAATTTAGCTATCAGCGGAACCTTCCAGAATTGCCAGTTCTATGTAAATACAACCAAATAATATATAAATGTAAATTTATATTTTGTTAATAAAGAATAAATTAATCGGAAACTGTTTTTGCGGCTTAATGCCAGCGCGGGCCATAATGTGTACTTTATGCCCTCACGGGCATAAAGTAATTCATTATGTAGATGGTATCTTCTTCTTCTTCTGGTGCCGTCTTCATTTACTGAAGGTTGGCGATCATTCTGGCTATTTGTATTTTTGAAACCGCTGCTCGGAATAAGGATTTGGTACTCCTGCCATACCATTCCGTCAGGTTCTTGAGCCAAGATGTCCGTCTTCGTCCTGGTAGTCGGCGTCCCACAATTTTTCCCTGTATAATAAGTTGCAGAAAACAATAATTATCACCCCTCATGACATGCCCAAAGTATTCCAGCTTTCTCTGCTTTATTGTTCGTAGGACTTCTGTGGTTGTGCTCAGCCGTTGCAGCACTTCTACATTACGTATCCTGTCTGTCCATGCGATTCTAAGTAAACGTCGATAAATCCACATTTCAAAGGCTTCAATTTTCCTACAGTGCTGGTCTGATGGTATCTAAGGTATAAAAACACAATAATGCACTGGTATGACATAAACGTATTTTCAAGAAAGGTAAAACATTTTTAAATCCGACTTTATGGTCCTGCTATTTCAAGCTAAAATCAACAAAAAATCAACCTAATTGCATTCCTAAGTGAAAGTGAGTTGGTTATACAGCAATTTTTAATTTCGAAAAAGAAAATTGATACGAACGTAGAAAAATATTGTATGAATCTTACGCTTAAAGTTACTTTTTTTTAACATACGGGATTGCGACACTCGCCTTCGGCTCGTGCGCCCAAATTTCCCGTTCGCAAAAAGTAATACTTGTGAATAAATTTGTTACATAAATAACTATCCAGACACCAAGAAGAGTTAAAAAGGGTAATTTAAATAGAATTTATAGATAACATTTATAATTAACATTTTCGGGCCCCTCGTGTTACTGGCTCATGCGGGCGCGCCCCTCTGTTCCCATAGGATAAACCGTTACACCAGTTGGAATCGATAATTAACGAAATTATTATTAATTTCACTACACAATAGCAAACGTCATAAAAGATAAAATGATAAGAACTTTAAAACTGACGTACCTAATTACTGAAGGTTGTTCACTTCTCGAGTAAATATTTTTATCTTTAAACCTCGATAAACAAATAGTTTAGAAAGAAAGTTAGTTCGGTTACAAGATGATAGTAAAGGGCTTACCAAAAAGACAATATCGGTTGCATCAAAAAGTGAGATAAAATTATCGTCGCCTCAACAATGACCTGGAAGAAATCTTTGTCTTGGACTGATAGTAACCAAGTCGAATTTAATCCTAAAAAAACCCAGACAGCAGTTTTCTCTAAAAATATGAACATCGCCGAACCGGATATAGTCATGGCTGCACACGAAATTCCAATGGCTTCATCTATTAATTGACTCGGAAATATGTCTTGGCATAACCACGTTGTGGTAATCGCCAAGACAGCCTAGTGTTCGGGTACTGGATTCCTTCGAAAGGAGATCCATTCGTCTAATCGGGTTTGTTCGGGTTTGTTGACAAAAGAACCTCGACAGCCTAGAATATCGGAGACAGGTGGGTGATTTGATTCTTTTTAAACCTGATGCGACACTGCAGGTGGATGCACCACCATGGTGGGTAGACCAGGTAGAGGGCGTGAAATTATTTTTAAAATTTTATTTTTGTGTAACGACCAAACAATTACTTTCTAGAAAGAAAAAAAGTAATAAGAAAATGCGTTAGGTAAAACCTATTTTTATTTATTTTTTAATTTTACACAAGGAAATACAACTTTTGGAAAATAAGAAAGGTTTTCTTAGTGTGTATAGCTGTCGGATCTTAACGTCGTCGCATGCAACCCTCGTAACAATATTTATACAGTCGACTACTAATACTACTAAAGCCATCTACGAGCGATCAAGAAAACCGAATGATGTCCAATACTCCTACCGCCATCTACGAGTTATCAAGAAAACAGAATGATGTCTAATACCACTACGCCATCTACGGCTACGTCATTAGACGCAACTAAAACGAGAACAATAGTTAACTGTTTTATGACGAGAACGAATCGAGCCACGAGACTGACAAGTTGGCATTCTTCATATTTTCAGTGTTTTTTAGTTTAAATCCTTAAATAAAATGGTGTAAAATCATATCGAGTATCATTTATCGAAATACACAACATTTATCGACCCTACACAGTAAGTTTGGAATACCCTCTATAAATGTTTTTTCATATATTTCATTTTTAAACTTTCTAATAAAGTCCCTAGATTTACCCTTTGTGGTCTGCGTTAAATTAATTTCGGGTTTTGGTGTTCCCGCCTTCTTCACTACAATTTTTTGCTCCAAACTCAAAGAGCTAAAGTTATTTCTTAAATAGTCCAGCGTCAACTATTCATTTTAACTTAATAAATATATAATATATAAAATATTAAAACATACACGCTCGAATTTCTAACTAGATGCACGAACAGACAACAGCGCGGTGCACACAAAAACTGTGCGCCTTTTCCATGTTAAATCGCCACAGCCCCACTATCCCCCGCTGCCACTCGTCACCTGTTGCTACTGAGAAACTGCACTACTTAATCGCACGTGCGAGCAAGTCACGTCATAATCGTCATTTACCTCGACCGAGGCACGGTTGCCGGATCCATACAGTTTGGTTTGACGGGATGATAAAATATTAGGGAGGGTCGGACTCTTTTAGTTTGACGGATCGATAAAATATTAGGGAGGGTCGGACTTTATACGATAAATAATATTCAATGAATATAAATTAATATTTTTTATTCGTTTTGTTTTGGGGGTGCACATGCGCATGTGCTCCTGTGGAAGAACCGCCACTGGGGTAGACCGTGAAGATTAATGGGAGAGGGTGGATATACGAGTATAATATGTTGGCCGCACTGCTCGATGGGAAAGTAAACCCACATAGACGCGTGCTTATGTTTGATTATAAAAAAAAGTTATTATAATTTTAATACGGTCCTGATAAAAATATTATACAAACCCATCCAGTATATAAATCGGCTGTAGGTACACGCTGAGTGCTTTTTCTAATCCTTTATTTTCTGATTATGATGTCTTAACAAAAATATATTTCTTTATTACCGTTTTTATGTCTCCCTGTAGTAAACCCTTCGACCCGCTAATTTAATTAAGTTAAGTATTTTAAAACCCTTTAAATTATGGTCAGCAAAAAAGGTTTTAATAATAATAATAAAAAAAACATGTTTTTATTATGTCTTAAAAATATAAATTTATTTTGGTGCTAAATTACGTTGTTTCACGCTCTTTCGTTTACCTTTTACCTGCAATAAATTATTACCGACACCAGATCTAACAAAACCAGGAAAAATTGCTAGAACTGTAGGTCTGCAGCTTTTTTTTATGATCAAACACAAGCACTATAGGAAAAACCCTTTAGGGCACTCTAAGAGTGGTGCGTGTGCGCAAAAAGCGATTCACGTTGGTTTTGAATCGTTGGAGGTTATATTCGTTGGGAAAAACGACCTCGGGAAGGTCGTTCCATAAGGATGACGTCCTCCAGATGAAAGAATTCTTAAATAATGAAGTTCGATGAGTACTAAGCTTAACCACATATGGATGGGTGGCAGTGGTTCGTCGTGTATTTCTGCTATTCGCCGCTCTGGGCGGAATTAAGAGGGCAAGGTCAGCCGAGCATTTTCCATGAAAATATCTGTATAAAGAGAGACAAATCCACAACCTGTCTTCGATGTTCTAGGCTGTCGAGGTTCTTCGTCAGTTCGTGGTCTCCAATCAGACGAATGGCCCTCCTTTCGATGGAATCCAGTAACCGAAGAGTATGTTTGGGTGCAGAGCTCCAGACATGAGAGCAGTACTCTACTAATAGATGAAGCCAGTGGGATTGGGTGTCCGTCCATGACTATATCCGGTTCTGTAATGTTAACCTTTTTAGAGGAAGCTGCTGCCTGGGTTTTTTAGCGTTAAATTCGACTTCGTTACTGTCATCCCAAGCCAAAATTTCTTCCAGGTCAAAGAAATAACATTTTTGTGACCTCTGATATTTTGTACTGGCAATAACTTAACAATTTGAGAAAAATTTCCAAAAGCCGAACATATCATGAAAGCTAAAGTGGTTGGTGGTACGGTGAATTGTCATTTTAAGCTACACCAATTAAATTTTTTCCTCTATAGTCTAATCTTTCATTAATATGACGATCACTAACAATCCCAAATTAGCAATCAGAGCCATCTATGTTGCATCAATATGCCGCTTTTTGGCAGGTTAGGAAGAGACGAGAGTCATCAGCTGATCAATATTTCTTTTTGTGAAGTTTTAGCCGTTAATAATAAAGTTTTTTAGTTCATTTATTTATATTTAGATTGTCTGACATGTGGAATATCAACAAGTTTCAGGAAGATCTGTGGCAAAAATTTGAAAATTGTTCATATTTGAAATTGTTATTACTATTCTTATAATATTATATTTTCTAACGCAATTTTTTCATAGCGTTTTCCAATCCTTTAACTTAACGAATCCAGTTTTAGATTGGAAAAAAACTAAGTATATTTGGCTAAACGTTCGCATAAAATAGTGCCTGCTTGGCAACCTATGATTCAACGCAGCTCTTAACATACACTTCATCGATTACAGTATTACAACGATTTTTTGATAAGGTTCTAAAGAATCAAAGACATAGTTTAGGTAGTTATTGGTGTTTTTGCCATTATCAGTGGTTTTGGGTACGTATTGGGGACAACATTGAGACTAGAAGAAATAGTAGATATCTATTACCATATAACTAATAATTACGGTAAAATATTTTACTTACCGTCATATATTTCCTTCAAATAATCCACCTTCTCCTTGACACAGTTTCCTTTAGCAGCTTCAAAAGGTTCACCCTACTTTTCCCACTTTGAATTACCTTCCACGTCACTGCTTTGAAGCCTACAAATAAAGAGAACCAAAATAAGAGAGCAGCATGATTTAATTGTGTAATTTCGGGGCAGAATAATAAACCGGGCGAAATATTTTTTAAAAAAAGTTTTTCGTTTTTAATTAAAGTAAATTATTTTAGAGATTAAATGTCTATAACCAGTGACGGAGTCGGAAATCCGACTGGCACACCCCGATTATAGTCAAAATCAATCATATTAGGCATGTTCAAAGGTCATTTAACGTATGAATCAAAGCTAAAAGCCCAAACAAAATGTTACTAGTTCAAAGAAGAGACCTGATTTTAGTAATAAAAAATTAAAAAATTATAAATTCGACGTCTTATCAAAATACTATAATATTTTGATGAGACGTCGACTTTGTGATTTTTAAATTTTCATTAAGTTTAGAAGAGTTATTGATTTAGCTTCGAAATGATTTCAGTACGTAAGAAAGCAGATCGTCTTTTTGTTACTACACCTTGTCCATTCTTGATTAAATCATATTAAAAATAAAAAAAAAACGTGAATTCATCGACAGCGGACGTTTTGAGTGTTGCGCAGTTGCAGGGAGGGCAGCGGAGTCGGATCTCGTATCTGTATAATTCATAATCGCGGTACACGGCGCGTGCTTGGGCGCCTTGCTGTGTGGCTTGGTTGTCTATAACAACTCAGCATCAGCTATGTCCCCATATTGCATTATTATTGATACACGTGCTGTGTTGACTGAAAACGGTTTTGCTAAAAAATGCGTGTGTAAAAATGTCAGTTCATATTTTTCCCCCGTTTTCCGAGCCACAATACACGATTTCTGCTTGAAAACGGACGAGGCGCGATAACTCGAACAGCGTTAAAAAAATGACACACCTAAGATCCAACATTGCGGTTGCGCGTCGGAAAATGTTCATTCTCATTTTTTTCCGGTCACGAATAACGAAAAATAACATCCGACAAGTAAAACGGACGAGGCGTGATAAGTTGAATTCTCCGCTGTAAATAAATTTCGATTTTTCTCAAACCAAAACTATTCACGGCACGGAAAATGTCAGTTACTATTTTCATCTCCTCAAAAACATCACTCTCAGTAAAAAAATAAAAAGAGCGGACGAGGCGCGATAACTATTACGACCACTTTTTTTACATATGTAAAGATGATTCTCAATGATTTCGCAACGTTGCCAATGTCCGTTCTTGTTAATTTCCTTCTCAAGTCCTTATTAAATCACCAAAAAACTCAAAAAACTTTAGGTCGTGATCAGTCTGAAATCCGTAATATAAGGAAGAACTGTGCTAGTTGGGTGTAAATATCAAAAACAAGTCATTCGATTGGGAAATGTTTAGAAAATCGACCTGAAGGTCTTTTGCCATAAGAAACGTGTATCGTCAAAAACGTGACGATATTATTAGCGATCGACAACTTTGTAATTTGATTAGGCTGTCGCCTATTAGTCGACACACTTCTCAGACTGATAATATAAAGTTCTAATAAACCAACAAACATTTCGAGCATTGTTTCTGTCTTGATAGCAAAAATCGATCCCATTATTAAAGTGTTAATTTTTGTGGTTTGCTTATTGCTCCGGTGAAATACTTTATGGTGTGTACAAAACGTACGAGTACCTACATAATTTTGTAAATATTTAAATTATGATGATTTATTCTTAGATATCCGTATGCTACTCGGTAACAGGTTCCCCTTTAAGATACGTACAAATTTGAGAAAAAATACACGAACTATCTTTTCCGGTAGCGAAATAAAAGATTTTTGATGTATAAAGTTTACAACTTCCAGGGTAGTGCTCCATCTTGCCCCTTCCAAACGACGCCTGTGAATAACACACTATGCATAACATTATAATAATAGTATATTAAGATACAAGTTTCATAAGACATTATCTTAGAGTACGCGTTTTCTAAAGTGCTCTAATTGTCTTATGAACCGTGTATTTTATAATACTTTTTCTATTTGGGTCTTTAAAGTCTGAAAAACTTTTAAAAATATAGTAGATTTTTTCCATTTGAATTAATATTTTCTTTTTGGGTTGGCAATACTTTTACAATTTCATAAAATGTTACAAATATCAAATATGCCATGATAGAAACAATTGAACGCAACAAAGCTTCTTCCCATCCGTCATAATTAAAAACAAATATATTATTAAAGTTGATAAAAATGAGTCAGGAAGAAAGTTGTATTCCGTCAGAAATACGAGAAATTGCAAAAAATAATCTAGAAAAACTTTTAAAAAGAATATGCAAAACTTTGAGTTATAGTGCGAGCAGAACAAAGTGCAAAATATTGAAAATAAAAATAATACTATTGAACAAAATATTGTGTCGACACAGAATCTGACAGGAATAACAATTAATGCCCAGGAAATGTGTACAGTAACTATAAATATGTATATATAAAGGAGAGGTGATTGAATGGTTTGCCGTTATTAACAGTCGAGCTGCGAAATGATTATTTGGTCAGCAAGAGTTTACAATTGATCAGTAGAAACAAACATGTCTAGAAGCAGTTTACTTCAGAGGTCCTAGGGCACTATCAATTTATGTAACTTTCTTGTGTTTTCTTCTGCCGAATACAGAAGGAAATCGGCTACAAAAGGTGTAGCGGGGGCGGGCTTTCACTTGTTTTCCCAGGGCACTGTCACGATTCAGAAATGTTTGCTGTCCATAAGTTGCTGACCAACTAGCCATTTTGGCTGACCGATTACATTTTTCTGTTCGCAAAAATAAAAATATTTTGCTAACCAGTTAAATTATATATATAAAGTAATATGTATAGTACTATATTGAATTAAAAATAAAAATAGTACTTTATTGAATAAAACTCTAGAAATAGAGCATAAGCTGGAAGATATTTCTATTATTTTTAGGTTATGTTGTTTTATAGTATAGTTGTGACTAGAAATTAGTTGACGGACACCGTCAGCATGTTATATTATATTTCGGATAAATATCTAGTAAAAATGATCTATTTTCAAGGTAAAGGTTAGTATTTTAAAGTTTTCTATAAAAAATTTCTGTCGAATCCATAATGCTTAGAAAACTAATTTCAACGAAATCGAAGTAGGCCTAAAATTCGAACCCTACTTGTTGCCAACATAAAAAAAATTTCAGTTACATAAAGTGGCAGGTTATTAATTTTTTTTGCATTTCATAATGTAGCCATTATGAAACCCAAATAGAAAAATTAATTATATTACTGGTAAGTTTTACTTGTTCTAATTGGAAACTAAATGATTCTTTCCTGTTAACGAGTTTTTACAACACAACGGTAGCCTAGCCCAATTTTTTGCTCGCATTCTTTCCGACGTTCAGAAACCGCGGGGCATACAATATGTTTATGATAATATTTTGATTTATCAAAAGAATGCAAATACAATCAATGACACGATTCCTTACAAGTTTAAAGTGTGGAAAATTTCGATTACAAACTTTTTTAATAAAGAAAGTCACACAAATAATGGCTTATCATACCTTATATGGTCCATATAAATCTAGTCGAATCATATTTTTTTATTAACCTTTCTATTACCAAGCAGAAAAAGTATTATCTACTCAAGTGTCAACTCAAGTCCTTGTAAAGTGTTTAGATTATTCATTTGGAGCAATTATCAGTAGCAGTAAATAACAAAAATGGCTGTTTGTTTTTGTCACAAGGATTAAAGTAATAAGTGTAAATCAAATTAAAATGTATACTACCGTGATATACAGTGCGGTGGAAAAGTAGAGAATTCCATGGGTTTACTTCGAATTTTATCTTGTAAAATCTTAGATAAAAGATTTCTTGAATTATTTACCGATTGGGAGTGTAGAGAGAAGGGGGAACGCTTTGGAGGATTATTGCACGTTGTTCCTGTGTACAAGGTGTCCCATTTTCGACACTTTTATAGAGTATCTCCGTAATTGTTAGTGCTATCAGTGTCATGTGTTCTTTTTTCGGTCAAACTTAAAATGGTAAAATCAAATGAAAATTTTAAATTTACTCTGAAATATTACTTTGTCATTAATGAACACCCTGTATACAGTATGAAATAATCGATTATATTTATATTCTGAAAATAAGTACAAGGTGTTCCATTTTCGTTATAGAGTATGCCCGTAATTGTTAGTGCTATCAAAAAAGTAACGTAGGTGTCATATGCTCTTTTGGGTCAAATTTTAAATGGTAAAATCAAAATTTGAAAATTTTCGCTCGCTTAAGAGATACGGGGTAAAATCAAAAAATTGACTATTTCAAAATTACCCTATATTTTCTTAGTTAAAAGAGATACAAAAAAATGTTTTATATAGAAGTTTCTTTATATTAATTGTTGAATAATCTGCCGTTTTCAGGATAAGTATACGGGGCAGATAAAAAAGTTATTGGACCTAACCTCATTTTTTTTAAACGGGTCATATTTTAATCTAAAAAAATACTATTTTAAATTCTCCTTTCAAATATATAACACACCATGGATGATATTGGTTTCCTAGGCGATTTATTATACTTTATTACTTTAAACCACAGTAGACCATGAAACAAAAGCTAGGATATTATCCTAGAAACAACTATGGTGACTATTAACATTTAACGTCAATTTCATTTTTACATATTCATTTGCGAAAATGACCGATCATTTTGAAATATTTGATATGATATCAGTTTATATTGAAAGTGGAAAAAACGAGGAAATGGCGCAATTCGTTCGCTATCCGGAAGGCGGTAACCATTTAAGTACATATTCCGAACATTTGCGATGATTCCCGTTATTTTTTACCTTAAACTGAATCTTTTATTTCGTTTCAAGGTAATACAATGTACGGTCACGCACATTGTCGAAAGGCGTTCCAACTGACACAAAACAGTGTAGCTGGCGATCCCTTTGGTGTTCCAACCAAATTGTGATCGTTCGCAAACCAGTTCCTGAACGGTAAAAACGATACATGGCCAAGACCAGGAACCGCTTGTACTGACTTGCGCCCTAAGAATTTTAACCGTTGTTTTTGTATTCCTGGCATTCATGCAGTTCTTTTAGCCTTGTTTTGTAGGAGTTGTTGCTTAATATTTTGATTATTTAATTTATTCTTATTAAATTTGTATAATCCGGTTCCCAAACCTACAAGATATTCTTAACATTAAACGTTATTCTCTTTCATGATTGTTAAATACAACAAAACGGAACGAAAAAAGATAATACTCAAGCTTAGACGAAGAAATCAAAACAACAAAAGTAGGGTTGTGATTTATGAATGTTATGATAATTAACTAATTACTAAACTTCTTTCCTAGAATCAGACAGGCGATCAGCTGAGATTTTTACACAGAATGGTCACAAAAACGTACCAACCTTGCCTCCCTTGTGCATCGGCAACAAGCAGTGCAAAATTAACGCCTGCGCACAAAATCGATTCCAACAGTTTCGTGACGGTTCTAGAACGATACAAAAATAGGGTGTTGGAACAAACCTTATTTGACATTCTGGACTTGTGTTAGCCCAACAGATGAAACGTTCGAGTTTCCTCGTATTACGCGACTAGAAAAACACATCTTAATCATTGTCGTGTGTGCCGGTTACTCGTGTTTTAGATAAAAATGCGGCCCTTGCCTTTTACAGTTAATTTAGCCGACACATTTTTTTCTTCTTCATTGATTGAGCAAGAAATTAATTCTTGTTGTCACGCTATGTAGAGGAAAACGCTATATAGCTAGGGAATTGCCCTTATATATTTTCATTTAGAAATTCCTTTATGTTGCGTGTCCTAACTCTGTCTGCCTATTGCGTTGCAAAATTATGAGACAACAGGTTCGGTCGCAAAGTAAATTTCGTGCTGCGCATGTTCGGTTGTCGACGAATTTCTAACTGGTTGCTGGTTTTCGTCTCTGTGAACGGGAACGAATGCCAAAAAGTTTAATACATTACACGCTGCAAAAGCCCTTTCAGGTGCTCGGAGTTTTTTAAATAGCCTCGGCTTCGCTACGCTTCGCTTCGCCTATTTAAACACACCTCGCACCAAAAAGTAAACTTTCGCAGCTTGTAATGTAAATAACTATTCTTCTTATTACCAATTTTATGGCATCTGAAATTTGGGCCAAAACATGAGACGTAAGTTATTAAAAATCGACAAGACACATCAATTTTATTGTGAAGAGGGACGCTCTTAAAGAATATTGGCTGCCTGCGTGGTTTAACCAATGAAGCAATTTTTTAAATAAATACCATGGGATTAAGGGAAACGGGGCTTCCCTAGCTTCCATGCCAGTGTGTAATGTACACATCCAGAATATAGAGAGGGTTCAACATAAATTCTTAAACTACATAGCCTTCAACCTTAATACGCCACAAATCTCAGCTAGAATTTAATATTCAGATCGGGAAGCTCGAATGATAGGGAGCTAAAAGAACGCGCTATGTAATATATTACATAATAAATATACCTGTCCTCGGTTGCTTAATAAAATAGCTTTAAATGTACTCTTAAGTAGCCCCGAGATTTCTTCATACGGATTAATTTTCCTTTTAAGAAAAAAATGTTTTATATAAAAGTTTTTCGAAATTAAACAAATAATATGGGAAACACCTCATTTTTGTGATATACAGGTTGTTATGTAAATTACTTATTATATTTAAATGGGTGACTCCTAGGGTGTCCTAGAGAAAGTCTACATACTTTTCTTTTAATCGAATATCTAAGTACTAAGGTAAAAACCCTTTTTACCCACATACTGTCGCGCCGTTCCATCTGAATTCGGTTAGCAACAATGTGGGTCACTAGAGTATACTGACAGTGTTGTCAGATTACACCGCATGTTTCGCCCTTGCTTTAATATCTGCCGCGCGCGACTATCGTTGCTTCAGCATGTTTCGAGACTCGGGAATAGCATGACGCTGTCGAGGGTTCCACGTGCTTTATGTATACGAATTTTAAACGTTGTGTTAGTTGTAGCATTACCCGATTCTTTTTCTGTTGTGAAATAATTCATAATAAGAAATATCGTGATGTGATTTCAAATTTGTGTGATATTACCTATCGTTGGTTCTGTTGCAAAAACATACTTTTTGTTTTTTTATGGGATTTATATAAAACGGATTATAAGATCGAAGGTAAGAGAGTATGTACCTTAAAATTGTAGTATTTTTTTCTAAAAAGTTTGAAAAAGAAATGATAACGCGAGTCAAAGACGTGTTGTTTTCAAGAGCTGAACACGTGCGTTTACAATTCTGTGTTGCAATACATGACAACACCGCCTCAATAAACTATTGATTGCGAACGTCCTCAGTAGCGGCCACGTAAATTTTCAGATTTCATATAAAGTGTATAATTCGCTTAATAATTCAAAGCGCCATTTATGGTTATTTTTCTTCAAGTGAATCCTTCGAGCGATTAATCACTTGAAATTTATGGCTAAAGAATGCGTTGATAAAACACCAGGGGTTGTTTTTATAAGTTTTTATTATTATTATTATTATTTTATTTATTTATGAATAATAATATTTATAATAAATAAATATTTTATTTATAAATGCAATTAAGAAACGCTTTAGAACGTAGTATTTTCAAGCAATCAATCACTTTTCCTCCGTATAGACATCAGTATACAGCCCCTAATTACAATAATTGTTTTCATAGCATATTTGAACAAATAGTATTTTCGGAATAAAATTGGATTTTTTGAGAAAACGCTTTGATATAGGTATAGGACAGTAAATACTATTTATAAAGGACAACAAATTAAGCAAAAATATAGAGGGTGTTCGATTTAAAATAAGAAAGTTTTTAATGCTTGAATTCTTTCACAATGAACCTTGGATTGTGACCACCCTGTACATTTTCTGCCGAATTTGAAATGTTTTTGAGACTTGATGATTAGCTATTAGGTGAGAAAAAATTTTTAGTCCAAGAGCTAAGGTAAAAAAAATATATGGATTATTTCATCGTAATGCATTTGCCAAATAATTACAAAAAGTCCAGATATCTCAGAAACTAACAGAGTCTGATAAAAACATGTTCTATAAAATGTGCGTAGTATTTAACGCTTAATCGAAAAATGTAATAAAAATTACCATGTTGTATTTAAGAAACGAAAGTTGGCAGCTACTTCCGGTATAACCGGAAATGACAAAAACATGTGAATATTGTAGTTAAAGAGAGCATATCAATAAACCTAAATCCCCAAAGTTTCAGAAACATATATTCAGTAGTTCTCCATAAAGTTCTAATGCAAGCTCGTCATGAATCACCCTGTATATAACCATGGTTATATACAGGGTGTCCGGGAACATGTGGGAAATCTCCCGGATATGAAGAAAACACGTGAAAAGAATACTATAGGTTCATATAAACTTCTTTCGTATCGGCCTCCTCTTCGGAGATATGGGCTCCCAAAGAGCACCAATGGAATCAAGTTTTTTACACATAATTATTGAACCACCTGGTATATTTCAATCATTTTTAATATGATGTATACCAGGTAAGACCCGTCAAATTACTACCCAAGAAACTGTTGTGAATTACTCACAACTGCAGGGACGGACTAGCTGTAACACTCATGGGCCCATTTTTTTTACGCCCTGTATGATGAGAACTTTGGACAATGTTTTTACATACCTTTAACTATTGGCTAAAAATTAAGTACTCTTCATTCATGTCGCTAATCCTAACCGTTTTCGAAAAAACGGCATTTTATATACATCATGTATTTGGCGTATTTCAGTAAAAGATATCTTTGTTCCGATCAAATGTTCAACCTTCAAAATTCCGCTTTTTCATGACGTTTTTTCCGAAAACGGTTAGGATTAGCGACATGAATGAAGAGTACTTAATTTTTAGTCAATAGTTAAAGGTATGTAAAAAACATTGTCCAAAGTTTTCATCATACAGGGCGTAAAAAAAATGGGCCCATGAGCGTCACAGCTAGTCCGTCCCTGCAGCTGTGAGTAATTCACAACAGTTTCTTGGGTAGTAATTTGACGGGTCTTACCTGGTATACATCATATTAAAAAATAATTGAAATATACCAGGTGGTTCAATAATTATGTGTAAAAAACTTGATTCCATTGGTGCTCTTTGGGAGCCCATATCTCCGAAGAGGAGGCCGATACGAAAGAAGATTATATGAACCTATAGTATTTTTTTCACGTGTTTTCTTCATATCCGGGAGATTTCCCACATGTTCCCGGACACCCTGTATATGTGGTTTTCGCTCGGGCGTTGAAAACACTAATTGAATACATTTATTAGCAAATATTATTTCGGAAATAACATTTCATGACCAAAATTTTATTTCCTAGGCTAATTTGACGATGAGGAAATTGAAGAAATTCCTAAATATTGTATAAAACAGAAAAAACCCATGTAGGCTGATGGTTATTAAATTCGGTACCCTTATATGATTCATAGAAAATCTTCGATATATTGTGAATGGCACTTTAGCGACACAGCGTTTGAGTACTCGATCTCAAGCGGTTTTACGCTCGAGCAATCACAACACTATACTACACCTATAAGTTCGCTTGTCCTGCACGTTCTTATGCGTTTTTCTTAAAATGACCTAAGAAATAACAGTATAAAATATTAAGTAACATTTTGTATACTATTTTGTGGATAAAGCGGAATATCACGTTATAAAATAGAAATAATTCATCATCAAATAACGCATATGATTAAGGTCAAATGTGGAAAACCCTTAATCGAAAATTTGTGTGATTTGTTTTATCCCTTTTCCTTTCGGTTTACATTCCGATGCTCCTTAAAAGCAAATCGAGGAAGAAAAGTGGAATTTGAAAATCGCAGGAGAACAGCGAAAGTTTCCAAATGGAAAGGTTTTTGTGATTCGTAAAATGTTACGGTAAAGCACAGCCAATACTTTTTATTTAGTCGTTTCTATTTTGAAATGTCTGCTTTCTATTTTTAGTAGGACATTTATAGTAGTGTTGGGAAAAACCGATGATTTTAATGATCGAGTACTTGATACTCGAGCGATTTTAATAATCGAGTTAATCGCTCGAGTGAATCGCCTGATTCCAATTTACGAAGCGATGACGTCGCGACTGCTTAACGGGCTGCCTAGCCCTTTACATGTGATCAGGTCGGGTATTTAGCAGGCACGTAACTACGGGTGGGCACAGGTTTAGCTAAAAAATTGTAGTAGCCACCAAAAAAATTCCAGAAATTTATTTATTTGTGAATAATGAATTTTTAACAAGTGTTTCGATACCAAACAAGCAAAAAATCACACAAATATGTAGTTATTGTTCGGGTTTATTATTGTGCGTTTTTAACCCGAACAAAAAGTATTACCAAGAGTTATTTTTCTTCACATCTTTCTCAATCTACGAGCATAAAATAAGTAGATATTTAAAATAGCTTGGCAAATTCTTCCACTTTAAATTATCAGGTGCCCACTGTGTGCACTTTAAAAATTTAGGCTTAGTTACGCGACTTGCAAAATAAGAAAATTGGTTATAATTTTTTTAAATTCATGTACTCATGTATTCATAGTTACCTAAAAGTTCCTGTTTAAATTTAAGAATGCTTACTTTTAATTACCAACAAATTTGTCGATACCTATGTTTTGTTAACTATTTTGCTCGTTTTCTTATTTTCCATTAACATTTTCTATAATGTATGTTATTTTTAATAATAATTATAATTTCTTGAGTTTAATAATAAAAAGTTCCTGTTTAGATTTAAAAATGTTTGCTATAAGATTACCAACGAATTTTTCTATATATTTTATTAACCATTTTGTTCGTTTTGTTATTTTTCATTAACAATTTCTATTATTATGTTATTTTTGAGAAGTTTTCGCGTCTTTATAGTAATTAAAAATTTTAAAATTATATCCTTTCATTTTTTAATATTTACAATCGGAGACCTAAACTACTCCACTGGTTAGCCAGTTAAAACAAAACTTTACCAAATCATATCGCGATGACTCCGCTAAGGGATTCAGCATACTTTTTTATATGCACCTTCTCGTTTATGTGCCTTTAAGAAAGACGTATGTCGTGTACTTGCTCAGCGTCAATCTCGAACGTCACCAATCGGATCGCGCGGCGCTTAGACCGGAGATAACCGGCGATATTTTTCGGTTTTTCGCCTGATTTTTAACTAGAGTATTTCCTATCGAGCGAAAAACTGTTTGAATATACGAGCAGTTTTTTAATTCGATCACTATACAAATTTTCAAAATTGTATGACAGTATGAAGGACTGTCCACGTTTATGAGCTACCCGGTACAATTAGACGCATCAGGACATAAACTGCTCTATCCTAAACTCAAGAATCAGTTAAAATTTGTTTATTAAAAATTGATTCATTATTAACGAAAAATCAGCTTACTAATTTGACTATCAATCAATAACACAGCCCAACAAAAAAATTTTTTGTCTTGGTGCCGAAGAAAAAACAACTGATTTTTGTTATTTTGAATGCGGTGATTCCAATAACACTTAGCTTTTCTTCGTATCAGCTCTAGTTTTTGAGATAGAGCCTATTCATAATAAATTGTAATCTTGACATATTTCACAAATTATAATGGTCATAAATTTTATCAAAAATTTAACTCATTCCAAGACTAATGCCTTTTTAATTATACCTATTTATTCATAAATCACTGGAAATACTTAATATTATATTGGCAAAAGGCCATATAATTGTTACAGATAAGAAATAATTTTTCCTGGAATTTTCTTGCACCTGCAGATTTCTTATTTTCGTATTTGAAATTAGCACAAAATATACATTAGAAGTCTTATAAAAGAGGACAGCGATTTTGCAGGAGATTTAACAAGTCCCTAGCGCTTTACTCAGGAGGAGCTAAGTGACCTTGCCAGAGATTTAAACCTGCCAAAATAGTCTGCCGAGTTACTTGCCTCCAGACTAAATGACAAGAATCTTCTTTATCCAGGTACCAAAATTAGTTAGTGAAGAACAGGGGGAACGATCCCACCATGATATAAAAACTACGGAAGAGAGATATCAGGGTACTTAGATGGGACGTTAACATGATGGGCGATTACTGCTGGAGTCGTCCTTTTCAATCTCATTCGAGAAAATCTTATAAAAGGAAGTTTTTGACTGATGCAGATTAGCTCATTTTTATTTATTAGTTAAGGTTAATTTAAATTAAAAACTTAAGTTAATATGTTAACGTTATTGACAGATGATTGTTGTATTTATTGTGTTGTTTTTTTTGTGGTAGCAATAATACATATACAAGGTGTTCCTTAATGACGTGCTAATATTTCAGGGTATGATTCCTTAGGTCATTTTATAAAGAAAAGTTCATATGAACATATTATGTCCGCAACGGCTTAAATTTTTTGATACAGAGTATTGAATTTTTATTTTTTAATATCTCCGAAAGTACGTTAGATATTATTCTCAATTTTGGTATGTGTTAATAGGATATATAACCACAAATTTTAGTTAGAAAAGTTATTCAATTGGCGCCAGTGGCGTACCTGAAAACATGTCCTCTGAGATTTTTTCAAAAATGTGGTACGCCACTGATATTTTTCCTGATTAGCCTGGTAAATTCTACATGAAAACGGTCTCTTGATTAAAACCACTAAATTCATATTGAAATTCATTATTATTAACATTGATAAAAACGATTTAAAATAATTAATGATAAATTTTGTTTCATAAAATTTGTTGGAAATGGCCACCTTCACTTAAAAGGCATGCTTCCGCCCGTCTTCGCATCGAATTGCCCGCTCGTTGAAATATGGAATTTTTTTATAAAACAAAATTTATTATTAATATTTTATCAATGTTAATAATAATGAGTTTTAATATGAATTTAGTGGTTTTAATCAAGAACGAAAAACTCACGAGACCATTTTTATGCAGAATTGACCAGGCTAATCAGAAAAAATATCCATATAGAAAAATGTCAGTGGCGTACCATCTTTTTTGTAAAAAATATCAGAGGACATGTTTGCAGGGACTGGTGGAACAATTGATTAACTAACTAAAATTTGTGGTTCTATAGCCTATTAACACATACCAGAATTGAAGATAATATCTAAAGTACTTTCGGAGATATTGGAAAATAACCATTTAAAAAATAAAAATTCAACACCCTGTAGCAGCGGACATATGTTCATATGAACTTTTCTTTATAAAAAGACCTAGGAATCACACCCTGAAATATTAGCACGTCATTAAGGAACACCCTGAATAATTATGCGATATAAAATACCCTTAATCTCGAAAATATAGCTTATCTCTAGTTTTTGAAAACGATCTGATGGAGCAAATCTGAGGCTATTAGGTTTAGCAGACCCAAATTACCTAGAAACAGTAACAACATTTCCGGCACAAAATTATGTGTTGACCAGTGTAATTGAGGTAGTAAGCTAGTTATTACGATGTTTCGTAGCTCAGAATCATAATTATTATAAAAGTCGAGATGTTCTGGGCTGCAGCCGCGATATTTAATTAAGACATTACTTTTTCAAAGTGATCAGGGAGAAGAGTTTTCAATTGAGACGTGCTCTTATTAGATATAATTTTCGCCACTAGATAGCACCACAAAACACGGTGAAAGTATGGCTTTAGGCCGATAAAATACAATTTCTGACATCAAAGAAAATTGATAGGAACATTCCGATAAACTTATACGTTGGGACAGTCGCGAAATTAATTCTAGATTGTTTTCGGTCGTGTCTCTCGTCAACTGAGGTTTGTTTGATCGAAATGGGAATTAGTTTTGAATAGTTAAACCTTTGAATTCAAAAGAATGTAGACAGAAAGCTAGAACCTTCAGATGTTTACATTTATTTTCATTGTAGTTTGTAGTAATTTCAGATTGCGAATAAACAAGCGGGATTAGAAAAGTTATTCCGGGCGGGGGGAAAGAACGAACACCAGTCATAACTTTAGAGTAAGATCAAAGACCTATCGTTTTCACTGTCCCTTTATTTTATTAGTTAATGAAAAGAGATCAAACAGAACCCTTGTCCTTGGAAACGAGATACAACTCCAGTGAACATTTATATTTTGTGCGATTCGCAAATTTATCAAGCTTTTAATCGAAAGTACTTTACTATACAGGGTATCCCAGGATAAGAATGCACTCTACAGAGATCTCGTTATCCACCAGGAACGTACGGAAATGATCAAATAAAAGTTAGGCATTAGTGAGTTCTGCAACGGCATGCTCTGGAATTTAAAAAATTCCGAATATTTGGGCAATACCGCATTTTTATGATATTGTTCTTTATGTTTTTTATTTGATTCTACAGGGTGTTATGGAAATGACGTATTATATTTAAATGGGCGACTCCTTGGGTGTCCTAGAGAAAGTCTATATACTTTTTTTTTAATCGAATATCTAAATACTAAGGTGAAAACCCTTTTTACCCACATACTGTCGCGCCGTGCCATCTGGATTTACTTAGCAACAATGTGGGTCACTAGAGTATACTAACCGTGTTGTCAGATCACACCGCGTGTCTCGCCCTTGCTGGTATACCTGCCGCGCGCCACTATCGTTGCTTCAGTATATTTCGAGACTCGGGGTTGAACGGATGAGCGTTCCACGTGCTTGACGTATACGAATTTTATACGTTTTGTTAGTTGTAGCATTTTTCCGATTTTTTTCTGTTGTGAAATAATTCATAATAATAAATGCTGTGATGTGATTTTAAATTTGTGTGATATTATTTACTGTTGAGCTGTTGAAAAACATACTTTTTGTGTTTGTGTTTTTTTATGGAATTTAATTATAAAACGAATTATTTTAAAATAAGATCGAAGGTAAGAGAGTATGTACCTTAGAATTGTAGTTTTTTTTTCGAAAAAGTTTGAAAAATAAGTGATAACGCGTGTCAAAGACGTGTTGTCAAAAACTGAACACGTGTTCTGTATTGCGATATGACAACACCGCCTATAATGCGCTAACCTCTTTTGAACCTGGAGACTGCCTCAATTAAATATTGATTGGGTTTGTTCGGGTTTGTTTTAGCAAACTTTTAACCTAAATTTTTAGTAAAAATATTTACAATATATTTTTGTAATTACTTGATTTTACTGAATTTAATAGACATTCTAACTATACTTTTTAGAAATTATGTGTATCTACAATATTATTTTAATTAATATAATTAATGAAAATTGTAATTAATACTATTATTTATGGGAAATCTTTAATTTTACTATACAGGGTGTCCGCTAACTAATGGTATATGGAAAAGCCACAGACCCTTTACGTAAAATATTAGGATTTAATTATACTTACCTATATCCGAAAGTTGATATTAACTGAGATACAGGGTGTTAAAGTTAAAACTTTATTTTTGTTTTTCTCTAATAACTTTGCGAGAAACTAACGTTTTTATACAAAATTTGGCAATTATTGTTTTTTTTTTGAGACGAGAAATTGATTTTTTCATGAAATTTTGATGTAGTAGAATGTCGGCGGTGTCTGCGGCATATTTGCACATTTATTAGGTCATAACTTTTTGTGCCTCAGTATATTTAAGTTTGTAATGAAAATAATACTTTTCTCGTATTTACTACGTAAAAAAGGTATACTAAATTCAGGTCGCCCAGAGTCATCATTTGCATTTAAATTGTTTAGTGCACCCTGCCCAATTATTATTAATTTGCACACAAAATTTTTTTTCTTAAAGTAACCTATGAGAAAACATATGAAAGAGATGCAGTTGCTATGAAACCTCCATATTATTATTTGTTTGTTGATTATTGTAAGATAACTTTGTCAGAAAATGTTTCATTTTTAAGTTTGTGTTTTCATTGCTATTGATTTCTTTCGACACGATATTTTCTAGGGTCAAAGTTATTTTAATTAAAGTAAGTTAAAGAATAATCCAATTGTTGTATTTATTATTCCCAATTACCATTACTAGAACATTAATTATCATGTAAAAGTGAATTGGTAAGAAGGAACAAAATATTATTTGTTTGCCTGAGCTAACGCACTAAACAATGCAGATATCTCCGAAACGGTAACTCTGGACGACCTGAACTTAGTATAACCTTTTTTCCGTAATAAATATAAGAAAAGTATTATTTTTATTAAAAACTTAAATACACTGAGGTACAAAAAGTTATGACCTAATAAATGTGCGAAAAATGCCGCGGACAGCACCCCTACATTGTATATTAAAATTTCACAACGAAATCAATTTCTCGTCCTAAAAAAACCATAATTGCCAAATTTTGTAAAAAAACGTTAGTTCCTTTGAAAGTTATTAGAAAAAAAAATGAAGTTTAACTTTAACACACTGTATATGAGTTTATATCAACTTTCGGATATAGGTAAGTATAATTAAATCCTAATATTCTTACGTAAGGAGTTTGTCCCTTTTCCATCTACCATTAATTAGCGAACACCCTGTATATTTGTCTCCATCTGAAATATCGCCATATTTCGACAAATTTCCTGCAAAGGAGCAGATTACCAAAATCTGTTGTTGAGGTTAGGTTCACGTTCTCTTCTTCATTTCACGAGTCACATTTTAACTACGTTTAAAGACCTTGCGAGTTTGTTCGGGTTTGTCTTTAATTTTATCGTTAGCTGAAAACCGATAAATTAACAAGATATAACCATAATAAGGCCGTCAATTTACGCTTATTTATCGAGGAAAATTGACCTTTGAATACTGCGCATTTCATAATTTCCCGATTCGTTTCCATATGACGGAATTCGCGTGTACGAGAGATTTTCCGCATTAATCAAACATTTTCCGAACAGTTGTGTGTCAAATTTGCCAAATGGCCTTATAATATCTGAAAGGGCCATGCAATTAAAACGTTGTGCAAGATGGATTGCTTTTGTAACGTATTGTTATCTTGTTGAACAGAATATTATCAGGAAAAAGCGGTATTTTTTATTTATTTTTGTACATATCATTACACAAATTTTTTTTGGGTGTTAATATTCTTTACCCTCCTTCCCATTTAGGATTTTAAGGGTAACATCTACCCCTCCCAGGGGGTTAAACCACGAAAGGTACAAATATTCTTTGAAAGCGTCCTGCTTCACAAGTTTTCAAATTAACAGCTTGTATATGTCGGCGTCAATCAGTGAAATCCGTCATTCCCTGAAATGCCTAGTCATTTCACGTATTGCCGGCAAATAGCGTAACTGTACGGTTGATACACCGTTTGCCTAAAAGTATCAGGCATTCCCTGTAATGACGGAATTCTTTCAGAAATACACGACGAACCACTGTCGCCCATCCATATGTGATTAAGCTTAGTACTCCTCGAACTTCATTATTTAAGAATTCTTTCATCTGGAGGACCACATCCTTGTGGAACGACCTTCCCGAGGTCGTTTTTCCCAACGAATATAACCTCCAACGATTCAAAACCAACGTGAATCGCTTTTTGCGCACACGCACCACTCCCAGAGTGCCCTAAAGGATTTCTCCTATAGTGCTTGTGTTTGATCATAAAAAAAAAAGTCAAACGCTGTACTTAACTAAATGATTTAAGTTACCCTGTTTGCCGGTTTTAGTCAATCATTGTAATTAGGGCAGTGTTGCCAGTAATGCATGAAAATAAGGTATTTTACATTAAAAGGTTTGTAAATAACTGATGATTAGTAGGAATTTCCTTAAAATTGGATGTCTTAAAATATGATGTATGTAGGTATTATCATAAACTCATATTTATTATCTATAACTTACTATAGAAAAAAAAAATCATAGATCGAATAGGAACGAAACAACATAATAGCTAGATACAAAAATATAAAAGGAAATGACTGATAATATGGTTTATTATTTATTAGCGCATTTTCTCACAAAGCTATCTTACAATAATCAACAAACAAATAACAACATGGAGGTTTCACAGCAACAGCATCTCTAAATTTCATTTGTATGACCCGAACTTAGTATACCTTTTTTACGTAATAAATATGAGAAAAGTAATATTTTCATTAAAAACTTAAATACACTAAGGCACAAAAAATTTATGACCCCAGCGCCCACATTGTACATTAAAATTTCACAAAAAATCAATTTCTCGTCCTAAAATAACCATAGTTGCCAAATTTTGTAAAAAACCGTTGGTTTCTCTCAAAGTTTAACTTTAACACCCTGTATATCAGTTAATATCAACTTTCGGATATAGGTAAGTATAATTAAATCCTAACATTTTTTCATAAGGAGTCTGTGGTTTTTCCATGTACCATTAATTAGCGGACACTCTGTATATATGTATAGTCATAACTAAAAGGTAATGTTAAATTGGTTGCGGATGATACTACAATTTAATATTTTGAAGGGTCTTTTTCAAATATTCAAACAGATATTATTTATGATTTGAAAATTATACTTTCATGTCTGTAATCTTATAAACTTTTTTTAAACTTTCAAAAGTAATCTTTCACATTTATTTACAATGTACAATTGGGAGCAATATTTCACGAATAATTTTTAATGGAACCCTAATTAAGTAAGTATGCAAAGTCCGTAAAATTTTTAGGCTTATATATCGACGAAAATTTAAATTGGAGAAAACATGTTGAAAAGCTTCGAATTGGAATATTATTTAAAATTCGAGATTATATACCTTTAATATATTTAAAAAAACATTTATTATTCATTAGTTTACTCAAAATCTCAATATTTAATATGTTTGGAGATCTGAATGTGCCACAATATGAAACCCTTTAAAAGGACTACAAAACAAAATTATAAAATGTATTCAAAAACTAAATCTTTTGGAAGCAACAATAAATTTATATAAACCAAGAGGATATCTAGATCTGAATAGTTTATACAGTACGCAATTAATACCCAAAATAAAAAAATCTTGTATAAAATTTGTAAAATCAGCTGATATATATACTCGTACACAATCATAATCCCAGAAATATGACCATTTAAAAAACAATCAAATTAAAAGTAGGATAGGGATGAAATCAACTTTATTTGATGGAATAAATCTTTATAATATGTTACCTAAAGCCAAAGGTATAATAAATTACAGATCCCATAATCTATTCATAAAACTCTTGGAAAGTGAAGCTGTGATTGTATGAAATGTTATTGAAAACCAGTAATGGGTGGAAGAGAGTACTACATGTTTGTTGGCTGAATGGCAACAATGTTGAAGTCTGGTTATATGAGATGATTAAATATTAAAACATTTAAAACATAACCATACTTACCGATGAAAAGATAAATCCTTATTTAAATGATCCACTCTTTTACAAACTACACATGAATGCACTATGATTGTTTATAATAAAGACGATTTATCACCAATAATCACAAAAAAACACAAATCAACCAAAATATATAACAATCCGTTAGATCAAAGGACAAACATCGCAAGGTTTACGAGATTAGTATTCATTCATCTCTTGGGTCCGAATTGTAGTAAAATAAAAATAGATGTTGCCAGAGTGCAGTTGAATTAGTTCAAGATTCCTATAATAATATTTTTTTAAAGAATCTCTCATCCCCTTTTCACAGTTTATAGTAAAATTATTGGAAAATAAATTTATTTTAATAGCAATTGCGGATTAATCTTAAATCAGTTGTATTTGCCAAATTAACAAATTTTTAATTGGGATTTTGCAAGATACCTTTGCGATAAATATGTCTGTCTATGCTGCAATAATGACCAAAAGAGGTGGGAAAGACTGTTTGCAGTCGTTGCGTCGGCTAGAAATATACTTTTTCCATCTGTAGCTTGTACTATCTTTGCCTAAAGCATTGAAAAGTATTTTAAATTAAAAATTATTTAAAAAAAATTCCAAGAAATTTTTTCTAGAAATTATACAAATGAATTAATTTGTCATATGGGCTTTTATCCTCCCTGTCCGATGTTATTAATATGTTCAAATAATATGTGTGTGAGTAGATATTTTCAGTTCGAGTTCAATAAATCGAATGAAAAGTTTACTTTTTGAAGTAGCAAACTTTCCACGCGAACTTTCAATCAGCTGTGTACACGCTGGGAAAATCAAATTTGAAACTTGAATAAACCGTTTTCACCCGATTCAGTTATTGATCTAAAAAGATTTCGGTAAAATACACTCCTCGGCAAAACTATTTTTATTTTAATTCGATTTTCATGATTTTTTAATCAGTTTGTAAAATAAAGTGCACATCATAAATGCACATATTGTGGCGCCAAAAATAAAGTATCAACGAAATAAATACAGGGTGTTATGGAAATGACTTATTATATTTAAACCGGCAAATCCTGAGATGAAAATATCCTTAAATGGCGCTTTGAATTATTGTACGAAATATACACTTTATATGAAAACTGAAAATTTACGTGGCCGCTACTGACGACGTTCGCAATCAATAGTTTATTGAGGCGGTGTTGTCATATATTGCAACTGTATTGTAAACGCACGTGTTCAGTTTTTACAACAAGACGTCTTTGACCCGCGTTATCACTTCTTTTTCAAACTTTTTAGAAAAAAATACTACAATTTTAAGGTACATACTCTCTTACCTTCGATCTTATAATCCGTTTTATAATTAAATTCCATAAAAAAATAAAACACAAAAAGTATGTTTTGCAACAGAACCAACAATAGGTAATATCACATCACAATATTTCTTATTATGAATTATTTCACACCAGAAAAAAAATGAGGTAAACTAACAAAACGTTTACAATTCGTATACATCAAGCACGTGGAACCCTCGACAGCGCCATCCCATTCCCGAGTCTCGAAACATATTGAAGCAACGATAGTCGCGCGCGGCAGGTATCCAAGAATTTCTAGCATGATTTTAATACATTTTTCTCCCCTCGCTCTTCATACGAAAACGTTCAAATACCACTGGGCAAACAATAAATGGAATTCGTAAATTTTTTTTTTTGATATTTTTTTTTTCTGTTACAGGTCATGCGTCGTATGGTCCTCATCACAGTGTCGCTGATTTTCGTGAAAAGTGTCGCGTCCGATTTCATTATGGAACAATACAAGACCATCGTGAATCCCACGGCTCCGTCCTATGATTGTGCGGTATATTCGCACGAAGACGACTTCGAAGTCCATTGTCGGGGAAATGGACTTATAGAGATTCCATCGGATTTGAACACCACGTTGAATAAGTTGATTATTTCGGAATCCAAGAATATCACTGTCATAACGAGCAAGGCATTTGACCCTTATAAGGCGAGGCTGCGGGACGTGTAAGTACAAATTTGTAATTAAAATACAGGGTGTTATGGAATGGGTGACTCCTGGGGTGTCCTAGAGAAGCGCTACATATTTTTTTTAAATCGAACGTTTAAAAAGTGGGGTAATTCACCCATAAACCCACATGTCACTCCGCGGCACAATCATATTACACTGCCCGACTGTGTAATAAACACATGTTCTGGCGCAATGTTGCCAAACTGTGGAAAAGTGTAAAACTTTAGATTCTTATAAAAATAAATATTTAGCTTACTTAGAAATTAAATCCAGGCCGCCGATACGAGTAAGGAATCCAGGGCACAGACACCTTCAGTTATTTTTTCTATGGGAAGAGGATTATGCTCATGACGTGCCCTGGTGATAGTGTGGGACTGCATAATAAGCTTATACCCACTAAACCCCATTCGGCCTCTTATTTCCAATCTCGGAACATAACCGGCATATCGTCGACAGAGAAAAATGCATAGTGAAACAGAACAAATTACACTAAATCACTTAAAGAAACACACAGACACCCACGAGTTTCAAATTAGTTTTTTTGAAGATATGCACCTATAATCAGATTACACCAAAGCACTAAACACTAACGCATAATTACACTATCGTACACATAGAACAACAGCACACACAGAAGATAGGATACAAATTATTTAGTAAGAGAAATTAGAAATAATAAAAACGCTAATTTCTAATCGGCCTAAAACAATTTTTAATCCTTTACTGAAGAATGATGAGATAATTATGTTGACAACGACAGGACCTCCCCATAAGTCTTAATATAGACGAGTCCAACCAAGGGACGAGTGCTTCGTACATATTCGGAAAAATAGCGCGGTTGCCATTTCCGAGACAATAATTATACAGGAAAGTAATATTACAGAAGGAAATTCCGCAATTTATGAATATAATCTTATAAAACATCGAAAGTGGCAACTCTGTATTTTTAGATATTTCCAAATAACGCAACATTGATCGACCGAGTAAACCCGAAACAGACTGAAACGTGTAGTTACTAGAAATTTTTAGATGTTAAATACCAATGTATGAAAAAATTATATTATTTCCCATACCAGCGGATGAAACTTTTACAGTAAGGGCGTATTTTTGTCTACACAGTAGCACTTTAAAATACTAATTCAGATTGAATGGTACGTCATTTCCATAACACCCTGTATAATAAAGTATACGTTATACCGTTCACATTCACTGCAATAAACCAACTACCTGATTAAGCTCCATTATGTAGGTCCCAAAATCTTAAAAACCGCAATAAATGGGTTCATGTATCAGATTGACAGTTGGCGGTATGATGTTTTTATGAGTAAAAAATAAATATTTGTTGAATTTTGACATTATAGGGCGCTAGCATGACACAATAACTAACGGTAAGATATCTAACCGTCCCAATTTCGTCTGCCGTGCGCAGTGACGTCCAAAGGGAGAGCTATTTTTAAATTTCTTATGGAAATTTATATTGCGTTTTTAATTCTATTTTAAAGGTATTAAAAGGTTTTATGCATGTAATGGTATATGAAATGGAAGAATAATATATGACATTATGAGATGTTTCACTCTGATACAACTGAAATTCATTAGGTTCGAACGGCACATATTATAGTTCTTCTTTCGTCGCAATAATTTTAATCCTTAAAAATCACGTATTGATTAAAATAGAAAAATTACAGAAGCTGTCAATGTCAAAACTGGTATCCGATATATTGGCGATTTTCACGGGTATGTTTATATTATTATGAACTTTTGCGTTATTTTGGGGCTTAGATACACTCAAGAAATATTGAACGATAATTTCTGAACACCCTGTATACAAAAATAAATTTACCTTCTCAGCCCTACCGGAAAACATACGTGCGACAAACCTTTTCGTAGGAAGCATGGGTATTAATGTATTCCCTATTCATGTATTCATGTATTCCCTATTCAAATATTCCACTAAGTTATCTTTTGACGAAAAACTTGTCACAAGCAGCGGAATCATTTTAGGCCCTACGGAAAAATTTGTTTGGGAGAAGTTTATGATCTAACAAAAAATGGAAGAAAGGAATATAAAATGCCCACTCTCGTGGATAAAGAAATTTATATGACGGTGCCGTAACATATAAATGGAAAAGATGTAAATTTTGTGATAGAACATGCCAATCAAGCAAAATGTCTTTTATGGAAGATAAAAGAGACGAAAAGTCCTCTCGTTTATTAGATTACATATACAGCGTGTCCCAGGATAAGCGAACTTATAGGTGTAAATGACAAAAAAAATTTCGAATTGAAATTTGACCAATTGGGATCTATAATAAAATTTAAAATATTTAGATTTTTAATAAGTAATAATAACAATAAGCAGGCTTTGACCGGCGCATTATTTTTATTTCCTGTCTGGGTAAAAATCTGGCAAAATATCGAAAAATTTTCTTTTGTTCGGAATTCAATAACCATCAGCCTACATTAATTTTTTTGCATTTGCATGTATAAGAAAATATTATTTCGGAAATATCGCCCCCGAAAGGGGTGAATTTTTTTAAATATTAGCGGGAAACATATTTATCCTCGATTTCAAAGATTCTGAGTACGGTGGTGGCGGATAAATTTTATTAAGCCCCGCCCATCCCTGTAATTCCCAACGATCATAACTCCCTTTTTTCTTTTACGTGTCCTGCACATTTAAAATTACGCGCGTCGAGAGTGAAGAGTGTACAGCATCCCGCGCAACCACCAATCATCTGTGGACTGGCGCTTATACTTGAAAATTTTTTTTTACCCCTTTCAGGGGCGAGTATTGGCCGCTCGAGGGGGGGGGGGGGGGTTGGAAGGGGTCGGACGGGGGGTTGTTCCGGCTGAAAATATTTCGATATTCGTCCGCGTCCGACTCACACACGTCACTAGAGATCTTCTGCCAACTAAAAGCCGCCCGAGATATGACAAGGCTTATAACTGTTTCAAAGAATGGTGTACGGGAAACAAAGTTCAAAATCCTGGTTCTGAGCGCTACTAGCTTATTTCAGTGAGAATGCCAAGACAAAGAAGATATCAACGATTTGGTCACAATATTCAATGCTGAGGACCGCTCTATCAATTAGGAAAAAAGTAGACATATCTAAACACGCAAAGTTATTAGCATTTAAAAAAAATGTGTTCGTATATTATTTTGAGATATCGATTTTTAAAAAAATTACAAAGAAACCCAATCCACCAGGGTGGAAAGTAAAAGTAAAAAAACGTCAACTTTCCATCGTTCAAAGATAGATGAAATGTCATTATTACATGCATGGTTGTAAATAAAATTAAAATAATGACATGTCATTAATGACATTTATATTTTATGCGTCGTGTGGTTTCTCAAATTTCTAAACGAAAGTAGTTCTTATGAGAACTATTAATTGCAAATTTGGTTTCGTTACACTATTCGGACACACTAATTACTTGTATTTTTACCTTTTTTTTTGTTTGATTGTGTAATATTAATACTTTTAAGTAAAATTAGATGCGGAAAACACACATTAATTCATAAAATCTTAAAACTTACGCTGCGAACATGTATATTTGCAAAATTCGTTATTTTAACAATGTTGCCACATAGAAAAGCTTTCTGCAATAATACAGTTTTTAGGTTGTTCGGGTTTGTTTATATCGATGTAAGACCGCAGTTTATTGTCAATGTAGTTATGTCACCACTAAGCAATATCTTTTAAGAGGGTTAACTACGATAGAAAGGCCCAAAAATATCCGTTTTTGTGCAATATTTTTTTCCTATGTAGCAAATAAAAGACAACTGGCAACTCTGTTGAAGATGTCACTTTTAAGCCGAACACAAATTTGACATTGCATAACACTGTTGCCAAGAGCAGTTATACTTTGGCGTTGAAGGAAAGGGAAAGAGCAAATCAAAATAAAATGGAAATAGCAAATATAGATAATGTTGACGCAATTACAAGCAAGTATGATGTGGATTTTGCAAAATATTTACAATACAATACATAGGATTGATTAGAGATAATTTCAGATGCAAAACCAGAAATTGTCGTCTCGTATGCACTATTAGGCAGAAAGTTAATGCAAATGCCTTGAATTCTTGCTTTTATTGTTGCAAATGCCGGAAAGATTATCCTTTGTTTTCGGGATCTTTTTTTCAAAATATGAATATTCCTGTTAGGCAGATATTTAAACTACACCGGTGGCGACTACAAAGCGCCACGCCGTCGGTGGCCGCTACACGCTGCGGGCACTATGTTGTACACAGTTCTTATGGGCCGAGGGATGGCGTTTTCAGTGGCTCGGTTGAGCTGCACTGAGTCCATAAGAGGCGCGTGGCGGAATGAGGTTCCAAAAGCTGTAGCGAGGCGGATTTCCACTTGTTTTACCAGGACACTATCAATTTATGTAACTTTCTTGTGTTTTCTTTTTCCGAATACAGAAGGAAATCGGCTACAAAAGGTGTAGCGGGGGCGGGTTTTCAGTGGTTTTCCCAGAGCACTGTCAATTTATGTAACTTTCTTATGTTTTCTTTTGCCGAATACAAAAATAAATCGGCTACAAAAGGTGTAGCGGGGGCGGGTTTTCACTTGTTTTCCCAGGGCACTGTCAATTTTTGTAACTTTCTTGTATTTTCTTTAGTCGAATACACAAACAAATCGGCTACAAAAGGTGTAGCGGGGGCAGGTTTTCACTTGTTTTCCCATTGCACTGTCAATTTATGTGACTTTCTTATGTTTTCTTTTTCCGAATACAGAAGGAAATCGGCTACAAACGGTGTAGCGGGGGCGGGTTTCCACTTATTTTCCCAGGGTACTGTCAATTTATGTAACTTTATTGTGTTTTTTTTTGCCGAATACAAAAACAAATCGGGTACAAAAGGTGTAGCGGGGGCGGGTTTTCAGTGGTTTTCCCAGGGCAGTGTCAATTTATGTAACTTACCCTAACTTTCTTATGTTTTCTTTTTCTACAACCATATCTTTCCATTACATTTTCAAAAATTGTTAAATTCCGTGGGTGCTCAAGTGTAGTCATTACACAGAACATTTACTTTTTATTTTTGTTTTAAAATTATAAATCCGGCAACATCGCTAAAATTGTTGGGGTCAGAACCTTGTCAAATCACTCAAAAACCATAAAATCAGGATTTTTATTAATTAATTTCTTAAAAATTACTGAGTATTCCGCAAATTTTTTTATTGAATATTACTACTAAAAATGTATACTTTTAGAAAAAAATAGTAAAAATTTAAAATTCGTGTGTCCGAATAGTGTAACGGACCCGCAAATTTGTTTGAATTTCTGTAAGTAGTGTTAAATATTTGATATCTAGTTATAAATTAAAATGTATTTTGTTTGAATAACCTATAACAACCAGTGCTGGGAACCGGGAGTGTCTAATGCGCCATCGATCGGTAAGAACAAACATTTCATCCAAGAGCTTGATTTCCACGAAAATATTTTGAAAGTTGCATATAATACAATACAATTTATAAACATAAAATTATTTTTCTAGATTCACGTGCGGATTAAGCCGGGGGAGGGGGGTGCAATGTGTGCAATTCATACAGGGTGTTCGGATAATGCACGAGGTCGAAAACTCAATTATTTTCGAGTTAAAAAGCCGAACAAACCTAATAAAAAGGTACTCTTTATTCGAGTCGATAAACCGCACAGTTTAAGCAGCAAATGGAAGCAAAAAAGTATTGGATCGACTTTTTATTACACGGAAAGAAAAACTTAGTTAAATTTACTATAAAGGTAGTAAAACTAACCATAATTTATGGCTCTAATGTAACTGGAATCGCTTTTATTAAGAACTGCCAGGACTTCATTATTGACTTCAGTATTTTATAATACTTTTTCTATTTGGGTCTGAAAAACTTTAAAAAGATCTACTAGATTTCTCCATTTGAATTAATATTTTCTTTTTGGGTTGGCAATACTTTTACAATTTAATAAAATGTTACAAATATCAAATATGCCATGATAGAAACAATTGAACACAACAAAGCTTCTTCCCATCCGTCATAATTAAAAATAAATATATTATTAAAGTTAATAAAAATTAGTCAGCAAGAAAGTTGTACTCCGTCACAAATACGAGGAATTGCAGAAAATAATCTAGAAAAACTTTTAAAATGCAAAACTTTGAGTTATGGTGCGAGCAGAACAAAGTTCAAAATATTGAACAAAATAATAAATAATACTATTGAACAAAATATTGTGTCGACACAGAATCTGACAGGAAAAACAATTAATGCCCAGGAAATGTCTACCGTAACTATAAATATGTATATACAGGGTGTTATGGAAATGACGTATTATATTTAAATGGGTGACTCCTGGGGTGTCCTAGAGAAGCGCTACACATTTTTTTTTTTCAAATCAAACGTTTAAAAAGTGGGGTAATTCACCCCTAAACCTACCGGTGACTCCACGGCACCATATGATATTATCCGGCGGAGCTGTCTGACAAACACATGTTCCTACACTGTTGCCAAACTTTATAAAACTGTAGAACTTTTAGTTTCTTATAAAATTAATTATTTAGCTTACCTTAGGATACAAGGGAAGTAAATCGAGGATACTCTATGCTCACACTTTATGCTCTATACGTGCCCTGATAATAGTGTGGGACTGCCTAATAGCTATTAAGAAGTAAACTCAAAGTCACAGTCTACTCCTTGCTTGCAAACCCACTAAAACTGCTTTGTCCTCCCTATAAAAAACTATGAATTGGAACGTATTGAAAAGTATTCAATTGTATTAGGTTTTAATTCTTTTGAAATCTTCGGAGGTATTGCGAGCTTTTAGGTATTCAAATCTGATCCACTTTAATACGTTTTTAATTCTAAATAGGAAAACATACTTTTAAATTCGACATTAAGTATTAAAGCCAATCCATTATAATTCTTTTTTGAGCACAAGTATACAATTTTTAATTTCATACCGAGGAACGGATAAAAAGTCAATACTATTTAATGCGAAGATTAAGATATCAATATAATATATTATTTTATTCTTTCAAATCCGAAGTTTTGCTATTATTGTTAATGCATTTTAATTCTTTTTTATGCATACCTAACAAATCAAATCTTTTTAATCCATTTTTATGAATATAGATTGAATTTACAAATTAATACCGAAAAACGGATAAAAGGTATATATTTTTTAATGCCAAGATTAAGATAGGTATATAATAAAATATTTTATATTTCAAATCCGAAGTTTCGCTATTATTGTTAATGCATTTTAATTCTTTTTTATGCATACCTAACAAATCAAATCTTTTTAATCCATTTTTATGAATATAGATTGAATTTACAAATTAATACCGAAAAACGGATAAAAGGTATATATTTTTTAATGCCAAGATTAAGATAGGTATATAATAAAATATTTTATTCTTTCAAATCCGAAGTTTCGCTCTTATTGTTAATGCATTTTAATTCTTTTTTATGCATACCTAACAAATCAAATCTTTTTAATCCATTTTTATGAATATAGATTGAATTTACAAATTAATACCGAAAAACGGATAAAAGGTATATATTTTTTAATGCCAAGATTAAGATAGGTATATAATAAAATATTTTATTCTTTCAAATCCGAAGTTTCGCTATTATTGTTAATGCATTTTAATTCTTTTTTATGCATACCTAACAAATCAAATCTTTTTAATCCATTTTTATGAATATAGATTGAATTTACAAATTAATACCGAAAAACGGATAAAAGGTATATATTTTTTAATGCCAAGATTAAGATAGGTATATAATAAAATATTTTATTCTTTCAAATCCGAAGTTTCGCTATTATTGTTAATGCATTTTAATTCTTTTTTATGCATACCTAACAAATCAAATCTTTTTAATCCATTTTTATGAATATAGATTGAATTTACAAATTAATACCGAAAAACGGATAAAAGGTATATATTTTTTAATGCCAAGATTAAGATAGGTATATAATAAAATATTTTATTCTTTCAAATCCGAAATTTCGCTATTATTGTTAATGCATTTTAATTCTTTTTTATGCATACCTAACAAATCAAATCTTTTTAATCCATTTTTATGAATATAGATTGAATTTACAAATTAATACCGAAAAACGGATAAAAGGTATATATTTTTTAATGCCAAGATTAAGATAGGTATATAATAAAATATTTTATTCTTTCAAATCCGAAGTTTCGCTATTATTGTTAATGTATTTTAATTCTTTTTTATGCATACCTAACAAATCAAATCTTTTTAATCCATTTTTATGAATATAGATTGAATTTACAAATTAATACCGAAAAACGGATAAAAGGTATATATTTTTTAATGCCGAGATTAAGATAGGTATATAATAAAATATTTTATTCTTTCAAATCCGAAGTTTCGCTATTATTGTTAATGCATTTTAATTCTTTTTTATGCATACCTAACAAATCAAATCTTTTTAATCCATTTTTATGAATATAGATTGAATTTACAAATTAATACCGAAAAACGGATAAAAGGTATATATTTTTTAATGCCAAGATTAAGATAGGTATATAATAAAATATTTTATTCTTTCAAATCCGAAGTTTCGCTATTATTGTTAATGCATTTTAATTCTTTTTTATGCATACCTAACAAATCAAATCTTTTTAATCCATTTTTATGAATATAGATTGAATTTACAAATTAATACCGAAAAACGGATAAAAGGTATATATTTTTTAATGCCAAGATTAAGATAGGTATATAATAAAATATTTTATTCTTTCAAATCCGAAATTTCGCTATTATTGTTAATGCATTTTAATTCTTTTTTATGCATACCTAACAAATCAAATCTTTTTAATCCATTTTTATGAATATAGATTGAATTTACAAATTAATACCGAAAAACGGATAAAAGGTATATATTTTTTAATGCCAAGATTAAGATAGGTATATAATAAAATATTTTATTCTTTCAAATCCGAAGTTTCGCTATTATTGTTAATGTATTTTAATTCTTTTTTATGCATACCTAACAAATCAAATCTTTTTAATCCATTTTTATGAATATAGATTGAATTTACAAATTAATACCGAAAAACGGATAAAAGGTATATATTTTTTAATGCCGAGATTAAGATAGGTATATAATAAAATATTTTATTCTTTCAAATCCGAAGTTTCGCTATTATTGTTAATGCATTTTAATTCTTTTTTATGCATACCTAACAAATCAAATCTTTTTAATCCATTTTTATGAATATAGATTGAATTTACAAATTAATACCGAAAAATGAATTTAATGAATACCCTTCAACCATATATACAACATCTTTTAGTGTTAGATTAGATTCCGTAAAAATTAATTGATCCGCATACACTTAAATTTTTAAAAACTTCATTGTCCAAATTATCTAAAAACTCATTTCTGTTATTCTGATTGTCACTGTCACTAGATGAGTTTAATAAGAAATCTTTACTCTCTGCTTGGCCTTGAAAATTATCTAAACCCTCCTCTAATGAATTGTCTTCTTTAAATTCTAGAAAGTGAATAGAAAATATGGTATTTTAGTTTATATATATATACTGTACACACTTTGCCTCATGGCTCACTAACAGGAAGCATGCAGCGGCGTCTGATGGATTTTCAAGCTCACAAGTTTAACCTACCTCAAAATAGTACATTAGACGAGTTCAGTGGCGTACCCAATTTTTTTGGGGGGGGGGGGGGTTCGGGTTTGTCCCGAATTTCCCCCTTCCCTTCGGTGTGCCACTGGATTTAAGAAGACAATTTTGGTTTTACTTCACCTGCTAATTTTAATTTTTCTATATGTTTTAGAAAACTATAAGAATTATTGGCAAATTTGAGGTTTTATTAGATGTAGGTAAGTATGTGAAATTTTTGTCCACCCAAATAATATTATTTGTTTTGACAATACCTAAAATTTGCCGTTAAATTGTTATTAGTATAAACAATATAGAAAAATCAAATTTCCGACCGACAAATCAAAACGTGAAGTTAAAACAAAAATGAAAAATTTTCCGAAAATTCGAAATTTTTACGACAAACAGCGTATTTTGCTCTACCAATATCGGTATTAACCCCTATATTCGAGTTATGAGTTAGTTATATATTAGGGGTTGAAATATTATTATTTAGGTGATATTTATACCCCGAATCTGGGATGCAGAGTCGTCTGATAGATTTTCAACATCCACTGGTGGAAGTGATGGGTATTCCGCCTGAATTATATTTGGGGGGTTGTTAGCACGAGATTTCCACCGCCAGTTTGTTTGATGACTCATTTGATTACAATCCGGGTCAATAAATGTTTTATATCGCTTATTTGGTATATTTGACTGCATTTTAGGGTAGTAATGGATGTATATAATAATTCTATTAACTTTAAGTAATTTTCAGTCATGTGTACAACCCGACACGATTCTGCGTATAGGCAACCAACCAATCAACGCACCAACGACTAAAGATTATGAAATAGAGATCCGTGTCCAGTCGGTATCAGGATACTGCTGGGTTGCCATGTTTCTCATTTTACAACGATCTGACTGTGCATCCCAATATATTATACGTATTATGTATTATAGATTGTTCCTAATCTTTTTCGGTATGTTGCTTAAACACCGATAAAAACAAAATCTAAACGAAAACAAAAAAAACGAAACGAAAACGACGAAGTAGGTGGTAGGTATTACAGCTTTTTAAATTTGCCGCTTCTCGCAAGCTTCCCAATTTGAAAATATACATTTGGCAATCGGTCGGTCTAGCGGTCATCGAGGCCATTTTGTTTCCTGTTTGCTTTTGGCTTAGATCAGAGTGATCAGTGGTTATAAGTATTATAAGTTATAAGTATTCGTTGGTGATCAGACTGGATCAGACTTTAAGTGTTGTATTTTTCGCGGCATTTTATTTCCAGACTCTTAATTTGGTAAGTTTTTCATTTGTTAAATTAGCTTTTTTAGTTATTAGTTTCCCATTTCCATTATATTTGGATTATGGTGAATTTTATTTGTTGATTGTGGATTATATTATGCTTGATATGTTACGATATATTGTCATAATTAATATAGGTAATTAGCTGATTGTCCATACATTCTCAAAAGAATTAAAAGGTGCAAATTTTGTCGTTCTATGGCAGTTAAAAAATAAGGTTACATTCAATGATCTAGATATCAGATCATTTTTGTAGATGTTAATTTGTACTTACATTAGCTGCCGATTATTTCGACAAAAAAAGGGTTCACCTGCAGACCATTTGTTTATCTTAAAGTTTTTAAGTATATATGGAAATCATAATATGCAGCCTGGTAGTTATGTAAGCAATTTTCCCAAGGGTTTTACAGATGTACACAACCTTTATACTTTCATATTTCGTTTTAGGTTGCGTAAAATGAACGAAACACCAAAATTTGCCTATGTGTCATATGTCGGTACAAACGAACGGGACATTGTACCTATTGAACATATAAAAAATTTTGAGTATATAAAGCACGAGCCAAAAATAAAATACAAAGTGAAATGGCAAGATCAGTTCTACTATGGAACTATTGCTTTCTTTGGAGGTAATTATTGGTACTATATAATTTTTTTTCCATATTCTCCTCCGGCCCATTTTTTATGTTGCTAGATTCTGAAGAAAGTATTAATGAACAAGCAGAAAAAAATCGGCCCAAATTTCTACCAGAAAACTTGCTGGTTTCAAATGATGAATCTGACGAGTGCACAAGCACTGATAGCTTAGGAACAAATAATTCGACATTATTAACAACAAAACTAGCTTTACTTCTAGAAAAACAGTAAGTTTTGTAATGTACTATGTTCACTATTTATATGTATACACTGTGGGAAAAATTTATTTACATCCCAATTTTTGTTAAATTTGATGAAATTTTGTACAGGGGGAGCCAAGTAGAAGAAATATTTTTAATCATTGCCTTATTTGGGGCTGTTGCGAAATTAAATTTTTTACTAAGAGTACAAAATTTTTTTGAAAATATTAAGAAACTATAGACACAATTGGACTATGGAATAAAAAGTTATCTTGTACATAAATTTCTTTCTCGTCAGTGAGAGTAGTATTTCACTAAGTAGGTAACTTTTAAAACTAATATTTTATTTTTTAGAACTGAAGAAAAGAATCAGGATCCAAGTAAGGACCAAAAAGGAAGGTAAAATTGAAGAAGCCCTAAAAAATGTTCATATAATGAAAAACAAATATTTTTATATTTTAGAGCTGATGGAAGGATACAGGAAGATAGGGATAAAAATAGAGATAGTAGCAGGAATGACCAAAAAGAGAGGTATGTATTAGGTTTTCAAATTATGCACATATGGACTACAGAATAAAAATTTATTATGTACGTACATTTTTTTGTCAGTTAGAGTATTTCACTAAGTAGGTAACTAACTCTTAAAACTAATATTTTATTTTTTAGAACCGAAGAAAAGAATCAGGATGCAAGTAGCAAGGACCAAAAAGAAAGGTAAAATAGAAAAAGCCCTATAAAATATTCATATAAACAAATATTTTTATATTTTAGAGCTGATGGAAGGAAACGGGAGAATAGGGAAAAAAATAGAGATAGTAGCAGGAAAGACCAAAAAGAAAAGTATGTATAAGGTTTTCAAATTATCCATATTTTCTATTTTCCCATGCGTTAACAAAGAGTACATAGAACTAACGATGAAATAAAAATGGAAGAATGTGCAATAAATTAAATTAGTGGTTTTAATATTGTTTATGGTTACCTTCCGATTTTTATTTGGTTTGTCTTATTTATTTTTGCCTTATATATTATTGTACAATCTATTTTGATTACCTAGGAATGAAAATGATCACTGGAATACTCAAAATGTCATCAGGGATAGGAGGGTAGAGGTTCAATCAACTCTTCTAAACAAGCCATACACAATTCCTGAGGCTGATCAACTTGACTTTCCTGAAGTTGGTTTTGTAAGAGCCTCAGATAACTCGGTAAGCATTTTATCTTATATTAGTATCGGCTGTAGTGACTTGATGAAAAATATTTACAGATCCACATTGGAAGAGGTGTTTGGTTAAAAAATGAAATATACGATACAATTTACTGTACTAGTAAAACCCCATCAACATTTATAACAAACATGGCTGTTGCTGTGTTCGGCACAACGTGTCTCAAAGGTAGTACTGTGACGGGCAAAATAAGCAAGCGAACAATAAATAAATCTGGCAAACCTGCTAGGCCAGTTCTAGATACAACAAAGTTGTTGGCTATTGAAGGTTAGTAAAATTTTGTCAGTTACTGGACAGAATTACATCTTTAACACAGTTTTCTTACTTATGAAATATATAATATAAAATAATATTAATATCATGATATTGATCCTACTAACTTCAAGAATCTTTAATCATAGCTAGTATAAACCCCATCTATTTATGTGGTTAACAAAAATAATTGATTGTATATTCCATTTGTAGATATTTTCCGATTTTGGTTACAGAAGACAAACAAGAATTCCGTTGAAATAAACAACCAAATATTTAAAATGACTTCATATATATCAAAAAAAATTAGTCAACTGAATTACGTAAACAAGAAAGGTATGTATATAGATATTTAAAAACGTTTAGAATCAAATTGTTTAAAAGTGTTAGACAAAGTAGAATTATCAAAAGGATGATTGTTTTGGACCTCCGTTGTTTATATTTTTAGTTTAAAAAAACACAACGCTTCGGTTAGTACTATCTAACCATTTTAAGTTGTGTTTTTGAAACCAAAAATATAGACAGTGAAAGTCCGAAATAATCAGTCTTTTGTTAAAATCAAATTATAATACTTAAATAGGTTTTATTTTCTTTATTTAAGTAGCAATCGGTTTATTTAGTAAAGTCTGGGTTACAAAGTTCTCACGCGTTTAAAGCTTTATCACGACTGTCGCACAACAAAAATGTAAACAAAAATATTTTAGTACAACCGTAATGAAACCTGAAGTCATTATAAACTGTGGCCAGTTGGTTAAATCAAAAGTATAGATGGTTTCCCATCGTTAAAACTTAAACGCGTGAAAACAACATTTCTTATTTTGTGTGCGTAGTACATATAAGATTTTTTATGCAATATTTTTACAGGTTTTTTTAAATTTTAGATGAATTTAAAAATACCCAGGTTTGTACGGGTTTGTCAGAAAATTCCCGAAGCTCAAGTAAGTAACTAAATTTTATAATGTTTAGTAGGTATTTCATTGAGTTTATATTACAGAAGTATTTCTATTTTAGGCAATGGTGAAGATAAATATTTATTCTGTTCAGGTAATAAATGTATATATGTTTACAATTGCTTATGATATTTCATTTATTTTTTTTTATTTTTAGGTCAAAAAGTCCCAGCTTCGCCGTCAAGTACGATATCTAACATGTCTATGTAAATACATTTTTTAAATAAAATTATTTATAACATGAGATCATAAAATGGAGTATTTTTTTAATTTCTATATAAAAAAACTGGTTTCAAAACTGACATAGATATACATAAAATTATTTGGTAAGTAACTATTCTATTAATTTTATGGAACATTAATTTTTGATGACGTGCTATACTGCTAAAAGTATTTAGGAGAGTAACGTTAAATCTTGGTGTATCAAATCCAAACACTATTTTAAAAACGGTATAAATTAATTCTTAAAAATTATTATAACCCTACACCCTAAAATTAATTGAAATGTACAAAAACACTCATTGAGGATTAAACAGTATTTTAAAAGCCTCTTCCTTAAAATCTATTAGAATGTATAAAAAATACTCCAGTGTCCATACTTTTTAGAAGATGAACGATATTAAAAAGCCTATTCCTGAAAATTCATTAAAATGTTAGGTGCTAATACTTTTTAGAGGATTAAAAGGTATTAAAAAACATATACCTAAAAATTCATTAAAATGTATAAAAGCCTCGTGTGCCAATACTTTTTAGAGGATTAAAAGACATTAAAAACATATACCTAAGAGTTCATTAGAATGTATAAAAACCTCCAATGTCGATACTTCTTAGAGGATTGAACGGTATTAAAAACCCTATTCCTTAAAATTCATTAAAATGTATAAAAACCGCAAGTGTCAATCCTTTTTAGAGGGTTAAAATTATTAAAAACCCCATACCGGAAAATTCATTAGATTGTATAAAAATCAGAAGTGCTAATACTTTTCAGAGTTTTAAAAGTATGAATAGCTAATGCCTTATAACTGATTAGAATGTATAAAAATCACTAGTGCTAATACTTTTTAGAGTTTTAAAAAGTATGAATAGCTAATGCCTTAAAATTAATAAGAATGTATAAAAATCGCCGCCAATACTTTTGTATCCGATAAAAGTGTTTCAGAAACCGCATTAAAACGTATCAATTTTTTTTTAATTCTTTTTAATGCTTTTCTTTTTATAGGGCTCTTCTTCTGCATATCAAAACTAACTAAATCACTTAAAGAAACAGACAGACACCCACAAAACCACTATAAACACTACCATACGCTAGAATAAACGCACATAGGACGTCCAAATTTCAGTGACAATCCGTAAACTATGCTTGCAGAAGCCACATGTCCCATATCCGACCTAAAGGAACATTTTCTAAAAGTTCTGGCAGGTCGTCTTGCAGGATATGTGGTCGTATTAGTTGATTATCAATAATACCTGCTGATATGTTCAAGAAAAACCTTATCTGGCTATTGGTCTCGCTAATTAAATATTCCATCTCGGGTAAAGCCAATCTCATCTGTGAACTATCCTTCGGAATTAGTCAGGTACTTTGACTTGACTGTATGTACCACTGTTGTAACCTTCTTGTAAAATAAAGGAAGTCTTGTAGTCTCAACTTTTTAACTTTTGTAGTACAGTGGCTATCTCTCTCCTCTATAACTCGCTGATTAAATATTCCATCTCGGGTAAAGCCAACCTCATCTATGAACTATCCTTCGGAATTAGTCAGGTACTTCGACTTGACTGTATGTACCACTGTTGTAACCTTCTTGTAAAGTAAAGGAAGTCTTGTAGTCTCAACTTTTTAACTTTTGTAGTACAGCGGCTAACGTGTTTGGGTTTCTCTCTCCTCTATAACTCGCTGATTAAATATTCCATCTCGGGTAATGCGAAGCTCCATGTATAGGGCATTTTCCTGTGCTGCTCCATAGCATAAGACCATGTCCGTTAGTTCGATTGAAGTTCTTGGCATTTTGAGTTTGAATAGCAAATTTATAATATTAGAAAATTATTTATATCCCTCTATCGCAATTTTAGCAAACTATTGCGCTGTTGCCAGTTTTGAAACTGTAACGTCGAAATTTTTCGCGCCAAAACATTAAATTGAAAATTCGATTAAAAAATATGAATTTTGTCCTAAAGCATGAATGAAAATTATACGGAGAAGTAATATTCAAAAGCAAATGACATAATTTATGGATATAATCTTATAAAACAGCATCTTATAAAAAATACGCCAGCAGGTGGCAACATTGTAGTGTTGTTGTGTAGTGATGCCATACAGAAAAAAAGAAGAAAATGACAATGTCAAATCAAACTGTCCGAACTTGTTACGTTAAGTGGTTGAAGGGGTCTGTTTGTTTATTAATTATTCAGAGAAAATTGAGTTTAAAGTTTTTTGTCTGGCGTCATCAGTACAATTACCTTCATCAACTTGTTATCTGTTATTTACCATTAGAACATTATTGAAAGTAGTTGTAAAAAATGTTATGTTATAAATCCTTCATCCATGTGAAAAACTTAAATGGGAGTGTTTTCTAAGCAGCAAAAGTGTTGTGTGTGCGTTAATTAATGTGAATTTATGTGCTGTTTTAAATAATACCGAAAAGGTAACAGAGCTTAAATAAAAAAAAAATTTCCCAGCGAACAACTCAAGGTAAAAGTTTAGAAATGTACCTTGAAAAATAAACATCTTCTGTCAACCGGTTATTGACCGTCTAAAGAGTTTAACCGACAACATTGCTCAAATTTCAGTGACGTTTTTGGCCATAACCTATCTCAATATTGTTTTGTTTAGGTATGGCCAAGGTTTGTTTACCTTTGGTCAGTAGTAACAGATATGTTTATTTGGTTTGACATAAGGTGTTATAATTCGGTTATTAATTGAAAGCGCCATTTTTGGTTATTTTTTTTCAATTTCTTTTCATCTCAGGAATTGCCGGTTTAAATATAATACGTCATTTCCATAACACCCTGTATAAAGTAATATGTATAATACTATATTGAATTAAACATAAAAATAGTACTTTATTGAATAAAATTTTAGAAATAGAGCATAAACTGGAAGATATTTGTATTATTTTTAGGTTATGTTGTTTTATAGTTGTGACTAGAAATTAGTTGACGGGCACCGTCAGCATGTTACATATTTCCGAGTATAGGTATTTCAGATAAATATCTGGTAAAATTGATCTACTTGCAAGGTTAAAGGTTAGTATTTTAAAGTTTTCTATAAAATTTTTTTGTCAAATCCATAATGACTAGAAAACTAATTTCAACGAAATCGAAATAATTCTAGAATTCGAACCCTACTTGCTGCCAACATAAAAAAAATAATAATTCAGTTTAATAAAGTGGCAGGTTATTAAATTTTTTTGCATTTCATAATGTAGCCATTATGAAACCCAAATAGAAAATAGTATATTAAGAAACAAGTTTCCTAAGACATTATCTTAGAGCACGCGTTTAATTTAGAAAGCGACCCAATACAATTTTTGCTATAATAACTTTACTATAGTGTTTCCTCCGTGCACATATATTCGTTGTAAAATTTACAATCTGTTTTAGTAGTTACTTGAGTTTTACTAAATTTATTAGAAATACTAACTATATAAATTATGTTTACAATATTATTTTGGTACAGATGAAAATTGTATTTAATAAAATATTTTATAGGAAATCGCACAATAAAATTTTTACTATTGTTGAGGGTATCTAAACCACCATTTTCTGGCACTATACAAATAATACAGAGGGAGAAATTTAATTAACAATTAAAATAAAAGTAATGAAACCTAAACAACTATAATGGTATTTTCTCCGTGTATACAGTGTGTACATAAAGTAAGGAACAAATTCATTATCTAGGAATCTAAAAATATTTCGGAAAAATCCTCGGGCACGTGTATAATAATTTTTAATGGCGCATTTTTTCCCATACAAACTTAATATACAAGGTGGCTCATGTAGTAGATATGACATTATCGACGATTTTTTTAAATGGGAACCCATATATTTTAGTTCAGATCTGTAATCTCCAAGAACAGCTGATTTCAAAAATATAACACACTTAGGGCCTAAAATTCATAGTTTCGTTACTACAGGGTAAAACAAATAATTTTATTTAAGATATTTTTAATTTAAAAAAATGTAAAAAAATTAAATAAGCTATTTAATTAAGTGTTGAAATTGTCCTCATTCTGCTGCCTGACAGTACCCCAAGCGATCAATAAATTCTTGTTGGACTTTTCTTATGGTTTCTTCTGAAATGTTCCTGCATTCTGTTGTTATTCGATTTTTTAAATCTTCAATATTGGCGGGTCTGACTTTATAAACAACATTTTTCAGGTGACCCCACAAGAAAAAGTCCAGTGGTGTAAGGTCTGGAGACCTGGGCGGCCATTCAACAGGCCCACGTCTTCCAATCCACTTGTTCGGAAAAACTTGGTTTATGTAATGGCGCACTACTGCTGCATAATGTGGAGGTGCGCTGTCTTGTTGGTACCACAAATTTTCATCTAGAATTCCTGGATTATTTCTACTAGGGTATAAGTTAACTAGCGTAGGGATAAGAAAGTTCTGAAGAAAATGAAGACAATTTAGCCCGTTTACATTGTTGTCAAAAAAATATGGCCCAATAATTTTGTTTTTCACAATACCAGCCCAAACATTAATTTTTTGAGGATATTGAGTATGGTGCTCACGCATCCACCTGGGATTTTCTTTTTCCCAGTATCTACAGTTTTGCCGGTTCACTTCTCCATTTAATTTAAAGGTAGATTCATCCGAAGATAGGATATTTTCAACAAACAAAGGATCTAAGTTACATCTTTCCATTAATATTTGACAAAACTCCATCCTACGATCTGGATCATCTTCATTCAACTCATGAACCAATCGGATTTTAAACGGGTGCCATTTTTCTACCGTCAATAGGTTATGAACGGTCATAGCAGTTGCCCCATGATCAATGCTAATCTGGCGGACGCTGTTGTGGGGATCTTCTTCCATAGCCAATAAAATATCTAATTTCTTATCATCCGGAATAGTTGGACGGCCTTTTCTGGGAATATCTTCCACTGAACCCGTTTCCCGAAATTTTATTTCAAGTTTACTCACAGTTGATCTAGTAATTGGTCTTGCTGGATACTTAGTGTTAAACAAAATGAAAACTTCTTATTGAGTACGGATCCTATCACCATATCCAATCATCATAATAATTTCTATTCTTTGTGTTAAAGATAAACGCATAGTAACTCAATATTTTTTAAAATAAAATTTATTACTTCTAATAAACTTACTAGAAAAATACAATGTAATGACAATGACATTATCTAAATACCATAGTTACATAACAGCAAATAAGCCTACTTGAGAAAAAACATAAGTAACAGCAAATGATGGTGCGTCCATTAATTACGTAAGGCTTTCAGGTAAAATTGGGTGATGGCGGAAGGGATTGAGCCAAATGTCACGAAATCTTTTATTGGGGGAAGGGGGGTTGAAAAATCGCTAGAAACGCCTCACGTAATTAATTGATGCCTCTCAAGCCAAAAAAAAAATATCTTAAATAAAATTATTTGTTTTACCCTGTAGTAACGAAACTATGAATTTTAGGCCCTAAGTGTGTTATGTTTTTGAAATCAGCTGTTCTTGGAGATTACAGGTCTAAACTAAAATATAGGGGTTCCCATTTAAAAAAATCGTCGATAATGTCATATCTACTAGATGAGCCACCTTGTATATTAAGTTTGTATGGGAAAAAATGCGCCATTAAAAATTATTATACACGTGTCCGAGGATTTTTCCGAAATATTTTTAGATTCCTAGATAATGAATTTGTTCCTTACTTTATGTACACATTGTATAATATTTTAAATCAATCTCGAAATTATTACTGCTATGCGAAGTCGCTAAAACTAATTAAACAAGACAAAGTCGTCTAGTAGAATACTAAATAGAACTAGAATTACTAGATACAAAACCGAATTAGAACTTTTATTGGGTATGCAAAGGCGTAGAAAATTATCTATTGATGCACATTTTTCGACATTGGCTTGTAATTAAAGGCGTTAGCAGCCGTATTCATTACGACTTTAATCAAATTTGATTCAGCTGGAAATTGGAAAAAAGCTATTTACAAAATTTTCAATTGCGATAATTGAGTACAGCTTTTTTCGTTGATAGGGTTATTAATGTAATATCTACCTATGCTATTTATGACCCAAAAACATCTAATAAAAAAATAACCTTTAAAAATTGACAACTTTTTGGTAAAAATTCAAATAATTTGACGAAGATAAATCCAGATACAAGGCACCAAGTTTGCTCGGATGCTGTTAAGATGGACCGCGTGGGCCGATTTGAGATTTCACCGGAACAGCATAAGTCTTAATGAACAATGATACAACATCGCCATTCCAAGACACGACGAGCCAGCGCGCTGGCCGGCTGCATCGAGGGAGTAGGAGACGTTTTTCTTATTCTCGGTCTTTGATCACCCGAAGCGTTGCCAAATCACTTTAGATAGTTGCAATTTTATTTTATTTATTTAATACTTTCAAAAATGACTGTATAACCATATTTTTTCGATTTAAATGTTATTTACCGTTTTGAAAAAATAAAACTCGTTTTCGACAAATTCAAGATAATATACAGTGAAACCTCTCATAACGGACACCTCTATAAGCGAACATCTCTATTAAGCGGACATGAACATCAACCTCTCTTGGGCGGACTCTCCTTTGGGCGGACGCGGACTGGATGTTGTGTTTCTCCGATAGCAGTCCGCCGTTTATTTGTGAGTTGTAAGGTAAAATCATAAACAATGACACAAAGATGTCGCGTTTTGAGTCGGAAAGAGAATATTGTGGAAGTTTGTAATTTGACAAGAATGATTTGGGCGAGTTTATTAACATTGATAGCAATGAGCTATTAGAAGATGATACTGACCCCATTCCTACCGATTATGTAGTCCAAACTGAAACCACATCATTATCAGACGACTCTGATGAAGAAGTTGAATGCAGTAATCAAACAAATGTCACCAATTATCAACAAGCCATTAGAATGGTAAAGGAATTATAAGAGTATGCAAAGAATAGCGGTGACTCTACAGCAATGGAATTGTTATCAGACGCAAACACGTCAAACTACGTTATTAGACTTTTAGTATGTACTACATCCTAACTAAAACTAGTGTATGTTTGTTATGTTATGTTTATTTGTACATACATATACATAGTAATAATTTTGCATTTACATATTACCTAATAACAAATTTCCCATAGGCGGACACCTCTATTAGGCGGATACATTTAGACGGTCCCGTAGGTGTCCGCCCAAGACTGTAGTAATATGTAGTACCACATTTCGAAGCTAAATTTAAAATTTTAACAAATTCTATCCAATAGTTTTCTTGTAGTTTGTCACACCTTCTTACCTTAATGGAGGTCACTGATAAGTGCTCTTAAGCGATACCCAAACATACAATTTTTTTTTAAATTATGCCGCAAATAAATTGCGGTTCTTGTATAATGTATAGGAAGAAATTTTAATTTACTTATGTTGTGTTGACGGCATAATTAGAAATACTAAAAATAGCAAATTAATTCTGACCTTGGTTTTATTCTATATTTTATGTTTTCTTTTCAGGATTCTATCTGACCTTCCCAGCTTGAGAGTAATTGAAGAAGGAACCTTTGCAAATATATCAAGATTAAGGACGATGTAAGTTAATTAGAATTTTTTAATGTAGGGTAAATTAACATACACTCTACGGTTACATAATACATATGTCGCGAACCAGGACATTTTGGTAAATAGCACCACGTAAAGTAGTAAAATGTTTCTTGGTTAACAATATCTGTTCCTTTTTATAAGTTTCTTTCGATTTTTGAGACAATACATTTTGTGTTGCTTCATTGGCATTATTAATTATTTCGTCTGGAGCGCGTTCTTCTTCGGAATCGGAATTATTTCTTTCCATTTTTGTTGGTTTCAAATATTATTGACATTTGTAAGGTGACAATAACAATCCGGCGCCCAGGCAATGAACGACGCGGGTGCTGTTTTAATGCAACTTGATACTATAAGCATTCAGAGAGAAGTGAAGAAATGACTAGTTACGGCACTTTTCATTAACTTGTTAAAATATTACCAATTCTATACATTCATTTGAGTAGAAAAAATACAGTTTTTATAACGATCGTAGAAAAAACAATGTTTTCCGAATTCCAAATACATACAGGGTGTTTCCTAACCTCTCTAAAAAAATGAAGGAGGTGAATCCTCACCTTAATTTAACACGAAAATGTGGTATAAAAGTTGTTCGCTTGTCGCTTCGTTTTCGAAATACAGCATGTTATAAAAAGTATTGTATTTTTCAATTTATTAATTATAATGCCAAACGATATTCTAATGATATTTGTTAAACATAAAGGATTAGAGCACTTTACTTTGGGTCAATTTTAAATTTTACAACTAATTCATTTGCTGAGATCTATGTACTTTAATTTTTTAGTTATTTTCGTATTTTTATCGTCAAATTATACGAGTAGGCTTTGCTTCGTTCCATGGCTCATGGAGGACATTTACAGCAATATATTTGACTTTTGTTCATATGAGTTCATTATTCAAAGTTTTTAAATCATATGCATTATCAAATCATTGGTATTAATTAATAAAATGAAAAATACAATATTTTTTAAAACCCTGTATTTCAGAAACGAAGCTACATGCGAAAAACTTTTATACCACATTTTCGCCTTAAAATAAGGCGAGGATTCACATCCTTTATTTTTTTTAGAGAGGTTAGGAAACACCCTGTATACAAGGTGTCCCAGAATATGTGGACAATCTCCCGGGTTCAGATAGAACACTTAAAAATAACAGGAGAAGTTCATATAATTTTTTCTTCCTATCAGATATACTTCCTACCACGTATACTGAATATAAATCATATTGAACAAAAATATCTTTTTTTTCGAAAACAGTTCATTTTACCGATATTGATCAAGAGTACCTTTTTTCAGCTTGTCTAGAGTATCTAAAAAAAATATTATTGTCATTCCTCCATCATACAGGGTGTAAAAAACATTTTTATGTTACGTCTAGTCCGTCCCTGTCAAACTAAATAAGCCAAATGTGATTAAAAGGGCGAATTTTAAGGAGACTCATCTAGTAAACATTATACTAAAAAATTATTAAATTACACCTAGTACTTAAAAAATTATTTAAAAAACAACGAATTCCCGGGACGTCCGTTATGGGCCGGTATCTCCGTAGGGGAGGCTGTAGGAAGAAAAATGTATATGAACTTCTCCTGATATTTGTAAGTGTTCTATCTGAACCCGGGAGATTGCCCACATATTCTGGGACACCCTGTATATAAAACTAAATTTCGATATTATATTTCATTATGTTCAGCTTTAAGCCAATTTTTGGCAATGGCGTTATAAAAATTGGTGTTTGCTGTATTACCTGAACTGTGAGAGTTTCGTGGTTTTGCCATCACGTTTAATTGAATAGCTTAGGATTGGCTCACCGAAATATATTCAAACTGGATACATAGGTTTACCATGGCGGTCACTGCAACAAGATATAATGCAGTTTTTCTATAAAATGTGCAGGGGAGCCAATATCCAGCCACCTCAAAAATTACATGGGAATTCCTATGTTCAACTCTACAATGCTTAACCCGGTATAGCCTATTGCTTAAATCCGGCCCCGTTACAGTTATTTAAACAAACACTACTACAAAACAGTTTTATAATTTCGCCGTGAGAATATCCTTAAACACTGACAATTGACAGGTCTTTCATGCCAAATTCCCGATCATTTCCAATGCACTTAATAAATTACTAGACTCACAATGCTAATCGCCAAGTCAAGCTGACAAATTTTATTTTTTATGCTGTTTTAGTCGACTGGAAACATATAAAATTGCTATTTCTAAAATAATATTTAACAAACTAATTTTTAATATTATGCAGAAACACGAACCTCGATCAAAAGGATAAATAAATTGTTTTTGTTATGAACTGCACCAATTATAAAAAAAACCGGAAGCAAAGTTACGGCTTAAACAGAATTGTTTCTCAAAAATTATTTTAAAATTATATTACTTTTGTAAAACCTCGCTTCCGTAAATTAAAAGCAACCGGCATTTGTTGCTTTTAAAAATAAAAACAGTAAATGCCAGTAAACGAAAATATAATAAAAACGTTTGTGTAGTTTAATTTTTAGGTAGATAGAAAATTGGTTAAGATAAAACATTAAAAAATAGTGTTGTGATAGCTCGAGCGGAAAACCGCTCGAGTACTCGATTATTGAAATAACCGACAGTGCTCGATTATTAAAAAAAACCGCTCGAGTTATAAATTCAAGCGAAAATCGTCGCTTGTTACTTATTACCTGGGTTTTGTTTTGACTGGGACCGGGATTGTAAATTTGAAAAAAATTAAAGGATATGATTTAAAAAAAAATCAGAATCAACTGTTCTTCCTTAATAAAAACTCTAGACTAATCTTCTAAAACTTACAAAAACAACCCCTGGTGTTTTATCAACACATTATTCTTCTGTCATAAAAATTTCAAGTGATTAATCGCTCGAGCGATTCACTCGATTATTAAAATCGCTCGAGTATCAAGTACTCGATTATTAAAATCATCGGTTTTTCCCAACACTATTAAAAATAACTACATGTAAACAAATTCTTTCATTAATTTTTTTTTAATAATTATTATAAACGCGATTTTTTAGAAATAGCTTGAGAAAACTATTTCTAGACAACACATTGATCGCAGAAAAAATATTTTTTATGAGAATTAAAACATTTTAATGGATAGAGGGCATCTAAGTAAACTGCGATCCTATGGTATGCCCAGACGATTCTGTGCATGGTTGTCTAGCTTTGTTAAGGACCGCTCTCTGCAAGTGGCGATTGACGGATTTCTCTCAAACACCTTCACCATCAATGCCGGTGTTCCTCAAGGGTCCATATTGTCTCCCACTCTCTTCTTGCTCTACATTAACGACCTTCTAGTGAAAACGAAAAATACGATATTTAGTTTTGCTGACGATAGCACACTTATCTCATCTTTCTTTTTGAATGCACAAACATCGGCTGCCGACGCACATCTTCGCAGACAGCATGAAGTATCACGCCTCGACAATGACCTGGAAGAAATTTTGGCTTGGGGTGATAGTGACCAAGTCGAATTTAACGCTAAAAAAACCAGACACGCAATCCCTGGGAGGAAATATGTCTAGGCATAACCACGTTGTGGCAATCGCCAAGATAGCTTCTCAGAAACTTGGTGTACTCTTCCGAACCAGAAAGTTGTACACACCTCAACAACTCATATCTCATCTCATATATCTTTATTATTTTTGGTTTGCAATATATATGTACATAATCACAATCTATATAAACAGCGATATAATATGTTGACACTATACAAAGCCCAGATTCGACTATCACTATAGGTACTGCTCTCATGTCTGGAGCTCTGCACCCAAACATACTCTTCGGCTACTGGATTCGATCGAAAGGAGGGCCATTCGTCTGATTGGAGACCACGAGCTGACGAAGAACCTAGTTGTTCTAGGCCCTAGATTGCCCTAGAACATCGAAGACAGGTTGGGGATTTGACTCTCTTTTACAGGTATTTTCATGGAAAGTCATGAAAGTGAAAGGATTAGACTGACGAGAAAAACTCAAGAGACCATTTTCATGTAGAATTGACCAGGCTAATCAGAAAAAATATCCACATGGAAAAATGTCATTGGCGTACCATATTTCTTGTAAAAAATATCAGAGGACATGTTTGCAGGGACGCCACTGGTGGAACAATTGAATAACTTTTCCAACTAAAATGTGTGGTTCTATATCCTACTAACACATACCAAAATTGAACCTAATATCTAAAGTACTTTCGGAGATATTAATAGATAGAATGAATATTAATGGATAGATTAATAGACATAAAATAACCATTTAAAAATTAAAAATTCAACGCCCTGTAGCAAAAAAATTAAAGCCGTTGCGGACATATGTTTATGAACTCTTCTTTATAAAATGACCTAAGGAATCACACCCTGAAATAACAATATTTCAATTATTTACAAGATTCTAAAAAAAAATGTTAAGCACACCACATACCCAATCTTAACCGTTTTCGAGATATCGAGTTTCGAATTTCGTTTTCAAATAAATTATTAAATTCGTCAATTCTACGCCATCAAGTTACCCTAGAAAATATTTATCTTCATAACAATGTTGTTTTGTCATCTTGACAACAGATATGCCAAAAAATGCTTACATTTACAATTTGCCAACAATTTTCGCGTAAATATGGCACGTTTAAGTGATACCGAGCGCATTGAAATTTTAATGATGATAGCGTACGGCGATAGGACACGGAGTTTTACCCAAGTGGTGAATATTTTTAATGAATTGAATCCAGATCGGGAACCTATAACTAAATCAACTGTTTCCAAAACATTGCAGCGTTTTCATGAAACTGGAGGTGTGAAAGATCGACCAAAAAGTGGAAGACCGGTAAGCGTTACTAATGAAGAAAATTCTCTGAATCTCATGTTAGATGTGGTAGAAAATCCAATAAATTCGACGCAACAGCGGGCTTTAAATCATATGAGTCGATATTCCATTCAAAAAATTACCAAAAGAGAAAAATTCAAACTAGATAAAATTCATTTGTTACAGTGAAGAAAAAAAGTGAAGTTAAGAGTGAAGACGATTTTGATCGCAGAATCCAGTTTTGCAAAATCATTATGGATAAATTGAATCAAAATGTCAACTTTGTCAACCACATTTTATTTTCTGATGAATCAACTTTTTGTTTAAACGGGCACGTAAATCGACACAACTGTAGATATTGGTCAGACCAAAATCCACATTGGATGGAACAAGTTTATACCCAACGACCACAAAAAAACAATGTTTGGTGTGGCATTATTGGTGGAAACGTCATAGGACCCTATTTTATACATGGAAATTTGAACTCTGCACGATATTTATTACTTTTACCAGAGAATATTGTTCCACAGCTCAGACGATTATTCCCGAACCATAATAATCCCAATTTACCGGCTGAACAAATATGGTTTCAACAATGTGGGACTTCACCACATTTTGGACGGATTGTGAGGGAATATCTAGAGGAAACTTTTCCTGGTAAATGGATTGGGCGCAGAGGTGCAATTGAATGGCCTGCTAGGTCTCCTGATATGACCCCTCTTGACTTTTTCCTGTGGGGCCATATAAAATGTTTAGTGTACAAAAATAAGCCACAAAATATCGAGGATTTGCAACAAAGAATAATGCATGAAATTTGCAGTATTGCTCCCAATATACTTTTAGATTCGCTACAAAATTTCACCGAATTCATTACTGCCAGGAGGTAATCGGTGGACACTTTGAGCACCTTATAAAATAGGATTTTAAATTGTTGTTTACTAAAACTTAGTTTGTCTTTTTTATTATTGTTATTAGATTTATTTGAAGACGAAATTCGAAACTCGATATCTCAAAAACGGTTAAGATTGGGTATGTGGTGTGCTTAACATTTTTTTTTAGAATCTTGTAAATAATTGAAATATTGAATAATATACAGGGGGTTCCATTTAAAATAAACTAACTTTGTTCTTCCATGGCTTTTTGACTGATCCTGTATACTTAGTTTATGTGTAGTATAGTATAATCTTCTTCTTCTAATGCCGTCTTCTCATTGAAGGTTGGCGACCACATTTCTGAATGCGTCTCTGTCTCGTGCCATAGGAAACAATTCTTCAACATTCATTCCTGTCCGCTCCCTTATATTGCGGAGCCAGGATTTTTTCTTTCTTCCTATTCCCTTCTTGCCCTCTATTCTTCCCTGCATTATGTTTTGCAGCAGTATATATTTGTTGTTGCGCAGAATATGACCTATGTATGCTGTTATACGTATCTTGATAATTTTCAATAGCTTCCTTTCATGTCCAATGCGCCTTAGTACTTCTTCGTTCGTAATTCTATGTGTCCAAGGTATCTTTAGCATGCGCCTATATATCCACATCTCGAACGCTTCAAGCTTTTTGATAGTTTGGGCTTTCATGGTCCAGGTTTCCACCCCGTACAGTAACACCGACCATACATAACACTCCACGAACCCCAGTCTAATCCGCAGGCACAGATTTCTATTTGTGTTGAAGAGTATGCAATAAATGTCTTTCGAGCCATTTCTATCCTGATCTTGATTTCTTCATCTGGATCTAGTAGGTCATTAATTATTGTTCCGAGATATTTGTATTTTTGAACCCGCTCTACTTGTTTTCCATTTACTGTGATAACAGGGTGAATATTCGGGTTTTTACTTATTACCATGAATTTCGTTTTTTCGATGTTAATGGTAAGTCCTACTTCTTCGCACGCTTGGTTAATTCTCTCTAATAGTGTTTGTAGCTCTTCTGCACTTTTCGCCATTATTGCAGTATCGTCCGCGAATCTAAGATTATTAATTAGTGTCCCTCCAATATTCACCCCTTCTCCTCTCTCTTCCAGCGCCTTTCGAAACACAAACTGGGAGTACAAATTGAACAGTTGCGGGGACAGGACGCAGCCTTGTCGGACGCCTTTCTGGATTTTGATTTCGTTCGTCTCCATATCTTCAAACCGCACTACTGCTGTTTGGTTAAAGTATAACTTCTTTATTAACCGTATATCGCTTTGATCCAGGTTAATACTTTTTAGGTTCTCGATAAGTTTGTCGTGTTGAACTCAATCAAAGGCCTTTTGGAAGTCGATGAAGCAGACGAATACATTTTTATTGTACTCTCTGCACTTCTGCAGCATCACTTTCAAAGCGAACAGAGCCTCTCTAGTTCCTCCAGTATAATAGATTTCTAAAAACCCTAAAAGTTTTGTATTTAACATTCCTCGCTAGCTATCTTACTTTAGCAAATAATCGACCGTTTCCATACATAAAAGCGACCCTGTATTATAAATCGTGGGATTGAATAAATTTTATAATAAACGTAAACCCAGTGAATATACTATAATTTTTTCTCTCTTCTACGTGTTCGCGAATTTTGTGCGGAAATTGAAATTGCCTAGGGATTTCCAATATAATTATTTGTGATTTGCATTTTACTTTTAGTCAGATTCCTCTCACAATATTAGAATTTACGACAGACGTTTACTTCAAAATAATGAATTTTCATTTTCGGTTACAGACAATAGCAGGCATTATCCTTTCATGGCCATTCTCTTTTACAAACCGCACGGATTTGACGAAAAACAATTTGACTTCTTCAAATCTTTTTTTCTCGAAAATATACAGACATGAATTTTTGATAATTTGTTGGATTCACTACCATTTTGCTGCTTATCCTCTATTTACAAACCCCATTTTACGGAAACATGGGACCTCTATTAGATCGGAAGTTATTAACTATTTTCGAGTGCGTCACAAAGCGCGCGATGGGACGAAGCGTCTACATTCAAGCTCGGTGCTGTGTGAATCATTAATATTTCTATTCATTCCGTTGTTCGAAAGCACAGTGCTGGCACATTTCGACTTGCGCACGCTGTGTGACTTGCCCTCGACAATATTTAATAATTTCCGATCTAATAGAACTCCCACTTTTGCGTAAAATGGGGTTTATAGATAAGAGGATAAAGAACAAATTAATTACGGGGGCGAGCCGTTAAAACTATTTAAACAATTAAATCGTTATTATTTGTCATTTCTCCACAATATCAATTTTTTTAAACACACTTCGGGCGCTAACGTAACAACGTGTAAAATAAAAAAAATACCGACACGGTTACAACAATGGATTCAATGTCGATCGAAGCCGGAAACAAAGAGACAGTATCGCTAGAAACCGCGTCGAAGCAACTGCACGTCGACGCGAAGGCTGATGCCCTTAAAGGTCACTAAGGTTAGTTTTAAACTCTTCCCGGTGCTCTTGCGGACACAAATTCTAGCCGCGTATACCGATTACAAAACTTGCAACAATCGGCGTGCCCGGAAAAAGGGAAGTTGCTGGCTGGGATAAAAATACATTTTTCCTGCCATTTTTACTGAAATTGCGAAAATAATTACACAAGTCGACAAATTTTAATTTTTGTAAAGTAATTGATGAACATAGAGTCCTAAATCCGAAAATGATAAGCTAATTACTGTAACACGCACAGTTTTTTTGTTATAAGGGGTGGATGGTGGAGAAAAAGAGGAGACGACATATGTTTACAATCTAATATATTTATTTAATATAAACATATAAAATATGTGGCATCTATGCAAAAACATTACTGAGGATTGGTTGTTATGTTAATAAAAAATATATTGCACAAGATATGATACAGCGACAAAAACGTTCACTTTTTCCTTTTGTGTTCTGTAGCATCATCCCTTTTTAAAAATCGACAGTAGTCGCCCAATATAGATTGGTTCCAGCGTCCCTGGTATCTTGTTTCCATCGTCCTGATGTCCTGGTAAAACCTCTCTTATTGTTCATCGCTTACTGGACCCAAATTTTCCGGGAAAAATTCAAATGGGAGTGCAAAAAATGTATTTTTACAGATATATGCGACACCCTAGTAATTCATAGGCTTCAACAGCTCATCTATGAGTCTTCTATAGTCTTCATCTTTCTTGTTGCCCAGAAATCCTTTCACTACACGTTCAAAACACGTCCAAGCTGTCAATTCCTTTTCATTTAATTGTTCTTGAAAACGGAAATTATCTGAGGTCCAATAAATATACCTTCTTTTAATTTTGCATCACATAGGTGAGGAAATATTCTTAGGTACTTGAAATTACTACCTTCTTTGTCCATGGCTTTGACAAAGTTTTTCATTAGTCGAAGCTTAATATGGAGAGGCGGTAGCAGCACCTTTCTTGAGTTACCAAGGGGGGGGGGGGGGGGGGGGGGGGGGGCATATTTAATGTTTGAAGTACCAGGTTCAAAAGAAGTTCTATGAGGCCAATCCTTTTTACTGTAGTATTCTTTTGTTACCCTACTGTCCCACAGACACAAAAACAACAATACTTTATAAAACCCCCTTGAAGTCCTAGCAATATACCTATCACTTTTCAATCTCCACGGATATCCCACTGATACTGTTCATATTTAACACGATTTAGTATAGTTGCTAAGTTGTCATACGTTTCTATCATTGTCACTGAATGGGCTAAAGGAATGTATGGTTTTTTGTTTCCATTATGAAGCAGGACTGTTTTTAGGCTGTATTTCGACGAATCTATGAATAAACGCCACTATGCAAAAGTAGCAATCACTTACATGGCCAGTAGGTTCTCTCCACACCATAGGAACAGCAAGCGGCATAAAATTTTTCTTGCGATATATCCACTGCACTAAATTTACGTGACAACTCACACAACAAACATGAGGAGCCCAACTTTTATCTTGATCCCCAATTTGGCACTTAAAATATAAAAAGATTTTTGCAACATCGACGACTCGAACTTGCCATTTTATATCAAAATCGACTTAAACACTTGACTGTACTGTAAACGAGACAGAAACCAACTAAACTACAGAAAACAATGAAACTCTTAAAGGTTCGTACAATACTCTGAAAATAACCTCTCTGCGGTCTTGTTGTACTTTCCGGTCCTAAGGCAGGTAAAAATGATTTCAAAGATCGCATTATATAAAAGAGAAGCAGGTACTTGAAAATGAGACGTGCTAGACCATTTCTGGGAAAAAGCATTCTCATCGATGTTACAAAAATTATGTCGACTGGTGTTATTGTATTTAAAGTAGGAAGGGTACGGATTTGTTAAATCTTGTAACATAAAATTTTCCTCTAAAGAGTTATTAGAAAAAATGACGGGCGAAAGTTAGTAGAGGACGAAACTCGAAGTATCACTGACTGAAATGAAAATATTCTAATTACAACATTGGTAATTATGTATTTATTTAAATAGTAACAGATTCCACAAAAGGATGAAGGCAGCTGCTTATAATTAGTAATAAATTACGAACCCTTTTTAATTCATTTGGAATTTGTTAATAAAACTGGAAACTCGCCTCAGAGAATTTGAATAATCAAACTGAAAGGATCTCGGATAAAGCTTATGTTAGCTGTATATTTCTTTTTATTACGCAACGTCTCTGACACGAATAAAAAGGGCTTACAAGATCAAATCCGTTGAACAAATATTTGGCGAAAATTTAAATTTATGGGTCAAAATTAATTATATGGGTGACTTATTTTGTCAGATTTAGATTATAACCGGGGACACGCGATGAAGTTTAATAGACGGGTTTGTTCGATTATTAAAAACTTACAAGTATAGTTGTTGCAGAATTATACCGTTGACTCTTACTGCCATAAATAAACTACCTGAACACTGAACAACTGAACAATCCCGAACAAACCCTATTGTATACGCCTCAACCTCTTCAAAGCTCAATAAATCAATCAACGGTATTTCTGCAAATACTATAGGTACATATTTAAGTGCGACTTTTTCAAAAATAGTTCTGATTTATCTTCATCTATTGTCTTTATAGTACGGCAGCCCGTTACCAAAATGTCCTGTTATCACGCCTTCATCTAGTCAATGACTAATCGCTAGATTAATAAAAAATAAGAAAGTTTTACTCGAGCGAAAAAGTTCGGCAACGCTGCGCTTACCCGTCAGAGTGATTTCAGTCCGTAAGAAAGCAGTTCTTTTTTTGTTACTACACCTTGTCCGTTCTTGATGAAATCATATTAAAAATATTTAAAAAAAAACGTGAATTGATCGACAACGGACGTTTTGAGTGTTGTAAAAATTCCCTAGTTTAAATAAAAGATGTAAAGAAAAGGGGTATCAAAAAGTTACAGCGCCCGGGTCATTTTTTTTAAAAATTCTTGATAACACTCTAAAAAATAGTAAATCGAGTCGAACGGACATTTTCCGTGTTGCGCAGCTGCAGGGAGGGCAGCGGAGTCGGATCTCGTATCCGTATAATTCATGATCGCGGTGCATGGGACGGCTTGCTGTGTGGCTTGGTTGTCTATAAAAACTCAGCATCAGCTATGTCCCCATATTGCATTATTATTGATACAAGTGTTGTGTTGACTGAAAACGGTTCGGCTAATAAATACGTGTGTAAAAATGTCAGTTCATATTATTCCCCCATTTTTCGAGCCACAATACACGATTTCTGCTTGAAAACGGACGAGGCGCGATAACTCGAACAGCGTTAAAAAAATTACATACCTAAGATCCAACACTGCGTTTGCGCGTCGATGAAAATATCCGTTCTCATTTTTTTTTCCGGTCGGGACGAGGCGTAATAAGTTGAATTCTCCGCTGTAAACATATTTCGATTTTTCTCAAACCAAAACTATTCACCGCACGGAAAATGTCAGTTACTATTTTCATCTCCTCAAAAACATTACTCTGAGTCAATAAATAAAAAGAACATACGAGGCGCGATAACTATTACATATGTAAAGATGATTCTCAATGATTTAGCAACGTTGCCAATGTCCGTTCTTGTTAATTTCCTTCTCAAGTCCTTATTAAATCACCAAAAAACTCAAAAAAATGTAGGTGAACAGTCTGAAATCCTGGTAACGGGCTGCCGCACTATTAGTATTTGACTGATATCTGTTACTGGATGAAGATCCACAGTGGCGTAACAACACAGCCATAGGCCTGTGTGCGAAAATATTACCAGGACCAAAAAAAAATAGAATATTAAGAGGAAAAGAAACTTATAGTTAAGACAAACTGTAAAGAGAAAACCCATATTTAAACAGTTTTTATGTAAAGAAGAAAATTATGCTTTTAGAAACATTAAAAACATTTACTGGAAGTTCAGAAAATTAAGAAGAACAAAAAAGTGTAAATATATATTACTTTCTGTAGCAGAAAAAGAAGAATTAAATAAATTAAAGAAAAAACTTGAAAAAAAATCAATTTATTAGATTTAACTACATATTTGAATTGTCTTAATAATCTTAGTTAAAACTAAATATTTCACACCACTGGGTTTGACTAATCGCTTTTAAATCTCGACTCTAATCCTGATTTTCTATGTATTATTACACAAATGGGAAACCACCACATCTCGAAGGCACAAGATTCTAAACTTTACAAACTTTTCTAGCAAGCAGAGTTAATTTTTTAAAAAACTTTCTAAGTTTACTACGAAAAGTAATTTAAATAATATTTTAAACTTTATTACTATTTACGAAAAATATGTTTTAGCTCGGTGGTTCAGCTACATTTTTACGTTTAGAATGAAAATTTATTGGTCGATAGAAAATAAACTTTTGACATAAATTTCAATAATGTACAAATAATTTTGGCGAAAGGGAAAATGTGTATGGAGAATGCTTATTACTACTTTGGGATTCATGAGATATGATCTCTTAGAAGTCGCAAAACCTCTTCCATGCCCGGATTGGTTAGAACACACAGAAAGAACAACTTAAGTTGAATTTACTATAAAAATAACCGTCATTTATGGCTCTACAGGGTGTTCAAGATGTGGAGGGGGATCTCGGGTAATGGTGCCAGATACAATGGGCAAAAGTATCTCAATCAAAGAACAAACAATATCAACCATTGCTTTCTCGCACTGCATCCGACCCACATATATATAAACAGTATATTGCTAATACCATCTGCAATTATGTCCCCGCTATGAGCATCGAAGGGGGCGTTGTGAGTTTGCGCAGTTCGGAAATTTCTTTGTGGAAGTAAACATTCGACAGGACCGGATTTCAACTTTTTTAATGTAAATTTCACTGGTTAGTTAGGAAAAATATTGCAATCAAAATTTCGATTAGTTGGATTTAAGACGGCTTTCCATGCATACGATTTCTGACGATATGATGATCCGACGGTGCCCTGATTGGTGTAAACTTTTGGTACCAAATTCCGTCCTAATATTTGTAACAATCGACACGATGAGCTTTATTTTAACTTTCATCCGACGTCGTATGTTTCTTAACATCACCTTTTTCTGAACCAAAAATTAAGAATGAATGACTATATTGACTATTTTAGGAATTATTATCAGCTACTAATGCACCGAATTAAAAATCGCACACACAAACAAACAGCACAAACCCGATCAAACCCGAACAAACCAAAAATTAAGAATGAATGACTATATTGACTATTTTGGGAATTATTATCAGCTACTAATGTACCGAATTAAAAATACATTATTTTCAAGGTTAGGTAGTGACCACATATATATTATATTGTATACGAGTGACGCTCTCTTCTTTTTTTACAAGCTTTTTAGTGAATCGGTTCCGAAGTTCGGATAATTCGATAAGAAAAATATTTTCGTATATATGTACATACCTGAAATACTTTATACCTGGTATTGATGCACGACTTTTGCAAAAAAGCACCATGCACTTGTGTCCTTTCATCTTAAACAAGACAAGCCACTAACCTACCAAACAGCGAATCGAATCACCACAAATTAAAAACTCCTTTACAAAAATTGTTGTTAGTTAATGAAAGTTTATAAGCACTAATGTACCCACAACAATGTGGATGAACCACTTTTTATGCTGTAATTTGAAAAAGCATCCAGAACCAAAGATGGCGACGAATAACAACAAACAAATAATGTCGGGCCGGCTCTGACGCGATCGATAAAATTTCCACCCTACTGCGCAAACTCAATAGGCCCCAGCCATCTCCCACAACGGGGACACTTTTTGTATTTTGGAACGTTCGTATTGGCAATATACTGTTTATATATGTGGGTATGATCTACCGATTGCGGAGTATGTACCTTCCCCAGTACCCCATGAGATATCCGATCTCATCCGACCTGGTTATCGGCTTGAATGTGGTAGGGATGGACATCACGCTGGACAGTAACGTCATGACTTATACCACTAAAATCCACCGAGTGCGAATCGGTTTACCGGCCGTCGGGTTTGACCCGATGAACTCTCGTCTTGGTCGGGGTTCCCGGTGACTGCCGCTTTAGCCATCAGACCTGTTACACAACTTACATGCAGCAAATCTGGAATTTCTCCACATAAATCTCTTTTAATGGTTGTAAGAACGGTCTAAGGGAAAATTCAAATTATTTCCTATAAGAATATTGTTGCAACCTTTATAAATAAATAAATATTGAATACCGCATGGAAAAATTAATATTTCCCAGACTACTCGATGATACCTTATACAATAAGGGTGTATTTCTGTCTACACAGGAGCAGTTTAAAATACTAATTCAGATTGAATGGTACTACCAAGAAAAAGAAGCCTTTTCCATTAATAATGTAAGCAGACCGGTTTCGAACTCTTTCGTTCTCGTCAGTACAGGGTCTCCAATTTAGGGTAGTTTTACGGGGTACCTCCGTTATTAGTAAAGATAGAAGGATACGGTTTTCGCAGACTATGCTACTTTTGTGTCAAACAGAAGAGCCGTAATCAGAATTCTTCTAAAGTCCGTTTTGTTGCAGTTGATAGCTCATATCGAGGGTTGAAGCCATAAAACAACCGTAAACCATAGGCGTTGCCAATAGTAATTACCTTATTTAATAAGAAAATTGGCCTCTGTCCATTGTTAAGTAGGATTAGGGTTAAAGTAGGTACAACAGGGGTATTTTTGCCTGCTTTAGGATGTTATTACGCCATTTGATGTGCGTTTGTCAAACTATGTATTTAGTTGTATTTAGATACTGCATTATCTCAAAGTTGAATTATTTCCTATACTTGTAACAATGGCTTCAAGTTTTTCGCCAACGTGTCTTCGTCAAATTAGCAAGAGTGCATATTCTCTCCGAGAAAAGACATTAATATTAAACGTGCATGATGCTCTAGTGTACCAGAAACCTGCAAGTGATGTTCGTAGCATCATTGCAGAGTGTGCCAATATGGTAGGAGTTGGAGAGGCTACTATATATAGGTTCTTGCGTGAAAGAAAATCTAAGAACCTCAGTGAGCCAAAACCACTCCCGGGAAAGAAACCGTTAGAAATTGACAATTTCATTAAAAATGGTATTAGAAGAAAAGTACATAGTTTTTATTTTGCCAAGGAAATACCAACTATAGACAAAATTTTACAAGTCATTAACTAGTACGAGGACTTACCACAGCTATCACGAACGAAACTATGGAAAATACTTCATGATATGAACTTTCGATGGGAGAAGCAAAACAGAAAATCTTTTCTTATTGATAGAGCAGATATTATTTGCTGGAGACGTCAATACTTAAGGTCCATCCGAAAATACCGCAGCGAAGGCAAAAACATTTTCTATTTGGATGAAACTTGGCTGAACGAAGGGCACACCGTATCTAAAGTTTGGCAAGATAAAAATGTCCTAAGTTCTCGACAAGCTGTCATGGAAGGCTGGTCAACAGGACTTAGACCACCATCTGGAAAGGGACGCAGACTTATTATAACTCATATAGGAAGTTCAAATGGCTTTTTGGATCAAGGATTATTACAATTCCAGTCGAATTCTACTAAAGACTATCATGAAGAAATGACTGCTGATGTTTTCGAGGAATATTTTAAGCAAATGATAGAATACATTCCCGCTAATTCTGTAATAGTGATGGATAATGCCAGCTATCACTCTAGGCTAAAAGAGAATCTTCCCACAACTTCATGGAAAAAGGCGGAAATCGTAAACTGGTTACAACGAAAGGAATTGAGTTACGATAATACCATGGTAAAAAAAGAACTTTTGGATATTGTTAGGCTACATAAATCACAGTATAAAAAGTATGTTATTGACGAGATGGCAAGAGATCGAGGTATTATAGTGCTCCGTTTACCACCTTACCATTGTGAGCTAAATCCTATCGAATTAATATGGGCTCAAGTAAAAGGATATGTTGCTAGAAATAACAAAACTTTTAAAATGCAAGAAGTGCGACACCTCTTGCTTCATTCTTTAGCAAATGTGTCATCAGAAAATTGGCAAAACGCCATAAAACATGCTATAGTAGAGGAACAAAAAATGTGGGAACTTGACAACGTAATTGACACAACTATGGAAATTGAGCCTTTAGTAATAAGCGTAGGACATGATGACTCTTCAGATTCTTCTGAGGACCATTTTATCGAGTTATAATTATTGAAATTGTCAATATTTTTTGATCTGTAAATAAATTAGTTTTCTTGTAAATAAATTCATAAAATCATAAAATCTATTACATTTAAATAAAATAATAAGCGGTTACATTAAAAACCCAACTCTCCGACCATGATGGGCCGTTTTAATCATTATCCTTTCATTTCATTTTATGGCTCTATTGTTACTTTATCTGTTACCCGGTGGAATAGGTCAAATTTTCTTCATCTTTATGCTAGATGTACGTAAAAAGACCATTTTATAGGTAAAATATTTTAGGCCACCGGGCCCTTGTTTTGAATCTTTAATGAGGGTATCGAGCTATCAACGGCAACGAAACAGACTTTAGGCCGCCTTGTTTTTGATATACGGGATGTTTTTGAGAATTGTGCATTTTGGGACACCTCCCATATCTCGGTTTCCCCGTAACGTATCAAAGAGAAATAAAATTTTCTTTTGTAGTTTTTTTTCCGTAGAATCCAGTGACGTACTCAGATTTTTTCTACATTCAATAGTTTTCAAGGAAAATAAAAAAATTTGCTTTTTTTAAATGGGTCATCCTATATATTTTTTAATAATAGAATTTAGTTTGTAACAAGCTTTATTTTTAGTTTTTCAAAAATATACCATTTTTTTTTAGTAGGCCATGACGAATATTTAAAACAAACAATAGAACACAGTCCTATGTGTCATAATAATAAAATCTTCTAATTCTGTCAGAGCATTCAGGTTCTCTAAGTTGTTTTAAAATTTCTAATTAATAGTGAAAAATCAGTTTGTCCTAATTACGGCAGGGCATGTAAACTTTGAGAAGTACGACATGCTCGTTTGTTATATCCAGTGTAACGAAAAATGCAGATGGAGCATTAGAAGTGTATTTGAATTGGTAAATATAAGCCCTTATGTACTATATCTATGAAATTTATAAATTTTCTTAAATTCCTTGTAGATATCCCGAAAGACGACAACCGGATAAACGAATTTTTTTAAGAATAAAATCAAATTTAATTGAACACGGTTCATTTTCTAAACCTCGCCCTAAAATCTATCACAAGGATAATCCCGAGACTGATGAAATAAATGTGTTAGCTTCAATTGAAACAAATTCAAGTAGTTCTTGCAGAAAAGTTGAAGGTTCGGTCGGAACAAAGATCTTACAAACTCCAGATAGAATTGTTTACATTTGAAGTCGACGTAAGGACTGTAAACGCGTACTCCCCACCTTGCTGTTATGCTTGCAGCATAGCCAGATTGTCCTATTTATCGCTAAGGTATCTGCAAAATCCCAATTAAAAATTTGTTAATTTGACAATTGCAACTCGTTTAAGGTTAATCCGCAATTGCTTTTAAAATAAATTTATTTCCCAATAATTTTAATATAAATTGTGAATAGGCCTTGAGAGATTTAGAAAAAAAATATTATTATTATACATAAAAGTTTGAAATAAACCGACTGCACTCTGACAACATCAAGTTAAAATATAGTACGCTCGACCGTGCTCGACGGCAAACGATGAAACTTTATCAATGGAAGAAGGATACACTGTTGCTACTCGGTACTAACCGCTTTTAAGGGAGTGTTTATATACTTGGTTGTTTTTATTTATTTTTTGTGAGTATTGGTGAATAATCGTCTTTATTATAAACAATGATGGTGTATTCATGTATAGTTTGTAAAAGAGTGGATCATTTAAGCAATTTATCTTTTCTTCGGTAAGTATGGTTATGTTTTAATATGATTGTATTGATATGATTTCTGACTAACCATTGACGTTTAAAAGGTTATGGACCGGTCCGTGGTGCTAGTCCGGGCAAAAAGCAGTCGAGTTGGTTTATTTCTTAATATAAATCTTGCATTTACAAGATGGTTGAGTCTTGTGCGGCCATAAAATACTTCACTAGAAGATGCAATGGTGTTAAATTAAAATTTCACAGGTTAGTAAATATATTTAGAAATTTGATTTTGAGTTTGCATCACTATGAAAATTCGGTTTGTTTAAGAATGTACCAAATGTTTATCCACTTCGTTAGGATACTAAAGGGCCGTAGCCTACGGCAAATTTGGATACATGCCCTTAGAAGGAATAATTATAGTCCAGGTGATACAACAGTTATTTGTGAGAAATACTTCACAAAAGAAGATTATGTAGGTAATGTACATGGGAATAAAATACTGAAGAAAGGAACAGTCCCGTCAAAATATTTTACATCTTTATTTTTCTATATTTAAACAACGTTTGCAGTGTAACAAGTACGTGAAGACAGGTTTTATATAATTTATTTATTTATTTTTATATATTTGATCTAACTTGTTTAGGTACATAATATTTTAATTTACTTATTTAATTAATCACTTTAGTGTACAATATGCCTTAGTGGCTTGTGTGTGCATTACTAAAGTAATATGGTACTATAACTATATGTAACATCGTTTCACAATATATTATTACTTTATAAATCACAGACATTGTTATTTTATAAATTACAGACAGTGGAAAACCAGTTATACATCACAATGGTAACATTCATCTACCCTCAAAAAATATCAAAGTATCGTATATCAATCTGCAATAGCCAAATTATTAGAAATAAACTTATTTTAAGAGCAATTGCGGATTAACCTTAAACCAGTTGTAATTGTCAAATTTACAAATTTTTAATTGGGATTTTGCAAGATGTCTTAGTGATAAATATGACAGTCTGGCTAGAAATATACACTTATATCTGGAGAGTATCATCCAGTAATGAATACACCAAAAATATTGATGCTAAGCATAAATAGTTAAATCCATCCTTGGATACACTGTATATAAAAACTGGATCAATATTTCTATCTTTTTTATAAATATCCAATATTCGAAACTACACTTTTTGAATAGATAATATAGTTAAACGTAAAGAATCTCAAAGTAAATTATACGCCCTTGTTGGGCTTTTTGCCCAGACTAGTGATAGCGATGAAGACCGCTCCATAACCTTTTAAACGTTATTGGATTTAACCTTGTAAGATCTTTGATTTAACCAGACTTCAACATTGTTGCCATTAGGGAGACCAACATGTTTTGTCACTCTTCCACCCATTACTGATTTTCAATAACATTTCAAACAATCACAAACTCACTTTCCAACAGATTTATGAATGGAGTGTTGGCCCTGTGGGTCGGAACAATTAAATCAAGAATGCAAACAATCCTAAAAAAACACAATTTAAAGCCATATAAATTCCACCGTGTACAAAACTTACATCCTGATGGTGATGCGCAGCGCCGTATAGAGTTGGGCAATTGGTATTTACAAAATCTGAACAGGGAAAACAATTTTGAAAGAAATGTTATATGAGGCTCATTTTACCAGTGCTGGCATGTTTAATCGACAGAATACGAGGTTTTGGTCTCAGGAAAATCAGCATGTAATATTTCCAATCAAACGGCAAGGCAGATTTGGCGTTAGCGTTTCATGCTTTATACTGAATAGCAAAATAGTTTATAATATATTTGAAGAAACCTTAATGCAAATAAATATTTGGAAATTCTGGAAAACGTTGTGCCGGAAATAATAGAAGATGTGCCCTTAGCTGGTCTCAATAACTTCTTCTTCTCAATCTTCAACAGGATGGAGCGCCCGCTCACAATGCCCAAATTGTAAGGGCCTACCTAGATAATAACTTCCCAGGTCGCTGGATTGGAACTAATGGACCTGTAAGATGACCACCAAGGTCACCCGACTTGTCGGTTTTGGATTTCTTCTTATGGGGATCCTTCAAAATAAAATTTATTCCATTCAGTAACAAACAATGGCAGATTTAAGAACTGCCATTGACAGAGCTTTTAGGGAGTTACAAACGCGGCCGTTTATTATTTTTAATTCATTAAGGCGAATAAGAACCATGTGTGAAACATGTTATAAGGCATAATGGAGGACAATTTGAGCAATATTTATGACTGAGTTCAATAAATTTTCAATTTTTGTGTCTAATATTTAATCACACCAGTATTTTTTTAATATCCGTCATGGGCCTACTAAAAAAATGGTATATTTTTGAAAAACGTATATTTCGGGCTTAAAACTAAGACTAAAAATAAAGAGTTATATATTTTTGAGAAGCTTGTTACAAACTAAATTATATTATTAAAAAATATATAGGGTGACCCATTTAAAAAAGCACATTTGTTTATTTTCCTTGAAAACTATTGGATGTAGAAAAAATCTGAATACCTCACTGGATTCTACGTAAAAGAAGAGATACAGTACGCACAGGGGATCTTTACCCTGACGTCATCGCTTACACGTCATAAAAATCGTATGAATCAAATCAAAATTACGTGGAAGAAAAGTTGTCAAAACAAAAACTAATTTCATAACATTTTAATTGACGTAAATAACGTTCCCATATACGGATTTTTAAAAATTTCTTTAAAACTCCGAATCAAAATTTTGAGTCGGTCTTACATAAAATAGATTGTTAGGAATATGTAGGTATAAATCTGATATTCTTGAATTTTTACTGGCAGTTATGTACCTACTTCTTATTTGACAAAATGATAAACTCGGTTTGAATGTGACATTTTGATTCCACAGGTTAAAAGCTCCGCCCATTCATCCCCTACAGGAATCACCCCAAAAAGTCAAGAGTTTTTTTCATTAGAATTGAAGATAAATGGTAATTTATGTCGTAAAACATGAAAAAAAAATCAATTTACGAAAAAATGCAAGCTAATAGGCATTGCCTTGGAAATTTAAATAAATTATTCTATTGAACTGTCATATTTGTATTTTTCGACCAATTTTTACCACATTTTGAGACGAGATTGTGAACTTAATTTGGCGATTTCAGATTTGATTTTGCCCGAAATACGTTCTGTGAACCTTCTAGTTTCGATACATATACAGAGCGTTTGGAAATTCGGGCGATTTTACTTATTTTTTTCGAAACTAAAAAGACGTGTTTTTACGCTTTTGGGATGGCAAAATAGCGGAGCGGAGACTTATCCACAATTTTTAGGGTTAGGAATACTTTATTACAATAAATAAATAACAATAAATATCAATATGTACTTACCACTAACACAAAAAAGCGATACCAAAAGCTCTGAAAAGAACTGTTTGCAGAAGTAAATGAAGTTTTAATGCACAAAAATGTATAAAAACGAAAAAATTGTGAATCAATTGTCACAATGACGTTTTTGTAATTTGTAGTACTGCGTAAGTCAAAATAATTATTTGGCAACTCTTCTTTATAATTATTTCTCTGTCTAACACGTTTAATTCCGGACGACGTATAATATACAATTTTTATTCGCCTTTATGTCTGTACCAAACAAAGATGCAGAGATATGAAATATGTCGTGATATCTATTTGTTAGCGATGACGTCAGGGTAAAGATCCCCTGTGCGTACTTTATGGGGGTGTCCCAAAATGCACAATTCTCAAAAACATCCCGTATATCAAAAACAAGGCGGCCTAGAAAAATTCTGATTACGGCATCTTCTGTTTGACAAAAAGTAGCAAAGTCCTGCGAAAACCGCATCCTTCTATCTTTACTAATAACAGCGATACCCCGTTAAACTACCCAAAAATGGACATCCTGCACAGGGTAGGTGTCCATACCTATAATCAGAGAAGTCTTCTCTGAGAACAAAAGAGTTCGAAACCGGTCTGCAGGTGGTTGCACCCTATCAATGGAAAGGGCTTCCTTTTCTTTGTAGTACCATTCAATCTGAAATAGTAATTAAGTGCTACTGTGTAGACAAAATACGCCCTTATTGTATAAGGTATCATCGGGTGGTCTGGGAAATAATAATTTTTCCATATATTGGTATTTGATATTAATACTACCTGAAAAGTATAGACTTTTTAATTTTTAAATAAATATTGGTTGGGATTTTTGTCTACTAAAATCAACCGAGCTCAATCCTTTTTTTTTTTCAGATATATCTACAACGCACCACAAATTAAGTTCATATATGGATTGTTAAAAGGAGTTACATGCAAGAATTTCAAATCACTGTAAGTATTTTAAATATATTTTATTTATACTGTATGTTTTTATTTAAACTTGTAAAATGCAAAAAAACACCCTCCTTATTGCTTATGTAATCCCAATTTTTTGCTAATTTTGCTTCCCTTTTTATTGGCTTTGTACGATCGCAATAAATATTCTACAGATTCTTTATTGAATTTAATTTTATTCCTGGTCAATTCAACATGAAAGCGTTTTTCTCGTTCTTGATTAAACATTTGTTTTAACGGAAAAAATGCAATTAACCGTTTTCATGTAGAATTGACCAGGCTAATAAAAAAGCATGAAAATATATCAATAAAAAATATTAGAATCGAGGACATGTTTGCAATTAAAGCATTGTTAGTCATTTTTCTAACTACAATATGTGGTTTTATATCCTCTATTAACACATACCAAAATTGAAAATAATATCAAAAATACTTTCGGAAATATTAAAAAATAACGATTTTTAAAAAATCAACACCCTGTAGAAAAGAATTTAAATCGTTGCGGACATATTATGTTCATATGGAAACTTTTGAATCAACACAGAAATATTAACAAATTTTGTTCCGTTAAAAGAAAAGTTCCTTTTTAAAAACAGTTTTATTACAATACAGAGAAGATGTTTACTTTAAGAGCTTAAAACAGAGAGTGATTTTAATATTTCATTAAATAAAGCATTACAATTCAAATATGCTGGTGTCATCACCAGATAAGGCTTCTAAGAAAGATGTCGTGAGAATCATCTAGGTCGGCAAGTTCCATGGATGTAACTCCTCCCTCCTTAAGCCGAAAAAATACTGGATGTATTTTGTGAGGAATTGGTTTCTTCGGTTTTGGCATCGATTGGGCCTTGGGATTGATTTTTGTATACTGATCAATTTTGCATTTTGAAAAAAGACTTTCTTCTTTATTTGGAATTATAAGTACTTCTTCTTGCGTGATTTGTTCTGTTAATATTTATTGTATATTAACTTCTAGAATAGGACAGTGGTCTAGCGTGAATCCGTTGAGCAGTAGAAGGGTGCATTCGTCTTGGGGGTGGAAGTTTTCATTGCAATAGTAGTCCTCTTCAATTTGGGGGCAAGTATTTTCTTCAAATTGCGTTCTTTCTTTTGCTTGTGCCAAATAAGGATATTTTGGGACAAATATTTTGTGGTTTTGGATAATAGGATATAGGTGGTAGAAGGTAAATCCTTCAGGACGGATTATAGGAACATGAATAGCGAACATCACCTTAGCTTTCGAAAAAGTAACCTGAGTTCCCAAAAATTGGTAATATGATAGTATATTTTCAAATTTTGGTATTTCCTCATTATTATAGATTGTTTTTAGATAATCTATCATTTGTTTTAATTCTAAACTTGAAACTATTGAATTATGCAGTGCATTTAATTTGGCAAACATAATAGCGTCCTCTAAGTTATCGATAAAGGTAATTAAATTTTGACAGTCTAAATTTATTTGTTGAATTAATCCCTGAAAACTTATGTAATCATTTAAATCATTAATTGATTTTTGAATGACGTCTTTAAATACTTTTAGACCATATTGCAGTTGTTTTTGGTTTTCATTAAGAATCGATATTGTTTTATTGTAATTATTAATTAGGTTTTTTGATAAGGAAACCTGTAAATTTAATTCATGGATAATATTTTTCTGATTAGTTTCAAGGTTTTTTATATGTTCATCGTATCTTTTTCCATCCTCAGCGTCTAGTGTACCGAATAACCATTTATTAACTTTTCCTACAATATTAATTAGACCTCTTTTATTTCTTACGTGTGGGTAGAGATTCTCGAGTTTATCCTGTGTCGTTTGAATTAAAAATTCCGTTCTAAGAATTGCGCTTTCTGATAGTCCCTGATAAGAAATTGGATTTGTAGCGTTTTCTAGCTTTATATGACTTTTTATTATGCGAAAGTATTTTTCTACGTTTGTAAGTTGTAACAAAATAGGTTGTAGATCTACATAGTGGAGAAATGTATGTTTTGTATATATAAGTTTAGCTTTTCCTAATTCTATGGGAAGAATAGGGTTTTTAAGGGTTGTCAGTTGTATGTCATTGGTGTTGCTGTACGTTTGAAGTACTTGGAGCGTCATGATCAATGTCAGGGTCGTCCTTTTCATTGTCTATCTGAAAATTCGGTGGTTGTTTAATTCTAGTTCTATGATATGTACCCTTTTGTGTGATTAACTTGTTGTCGGTTTGATTTTTAACCAAAAATTTTTTAATTTTCGGCAAGTCTTTGCCTTTGGCTTTTGTTTTAATATAGGCTTCATTTGAATGCGCGAAATCAAGCGGGTTTCTGTCATATTTATTGTTTAGACATGTTTCGCAATTGTTAATATAATTTGTAATGTCTTCAGACATTTTTGGCCAGTAATATTTTCGCGTGAGTGCTAATTTTGTTTCATTAATACCTCGATGGCATGTTTTGGTTGTATGATACATTTCGAGTTTTTCTTTTTGGTCATTTAGTTTTTCTACGTCTTCTAAAAATTTTGAACATTGAATTAATTTGTATGAAGAATTTTGGAAAAGGTTCTGGACCGTAACGATGAATATTCTTGCTATTTCAGGTTCTCTGAAATACAAAGCAAATGTTTGTTTGGGGTCAATGAATTCTTTTAAAATCTTTATTATGTGTTCGCGTGGGTCTCTTTTTGATATTGTGACGTAAAGACGCGTATTTTCAAAGATTTTATTGTATTTACATTGAATTTTATTTATATCACCTACGGTAATAACAATTTGATTTTTAAAACTATTTAAGGACCGTTCTGATATAGGTATATTTATTATTGGGTGTTCTAATGAGGTATGTACCGTCTCTAAGTCGTCATCGTTATTTTTTACAGGGGGTCGAATCTGTATATCAGATATTATATTGATTTTTTGTTTGTCTATATTTGTTGGAATTTCGTTCCATGGTTCAAGGAAGTCATTTACAATTGATTGATCTAGTATTGGAATGTCTTGGTTCTGTAAATATTCGTTTATTATGCTGTCTACGTCACCGGGGTTATTGTCTGTAGACACTGTCTCTAAGGCGTTAAGGTTATTGTTAGCGGAATACCTTGATTTGAATGAATCGACAAGAATAGGTTCAGTTAATGTCACGAAAATGGTTCTATCAGAATGATTCTGTATTTCTACGGGGGCGAATCCATTTTTTGCATAAGATAATATTTGTGGTAGAAATAATATATCGATTTTACATGATCGTGTCAAAATTTCTCCCTCTGCTATGTTCACAGGAACATTTTTTATTATTTTTTCGTGTGGGTTTACCGAAAACGAAAAAGAAGATTCATGTACTTTTCTATAAAAGAAAGGTATTTCGATGTTAGGTCCGATCAATCTCGTATTACATAAATCTATATTAAGTTGCATATTAATTAGGTCAGTTAAACCTAATATTCCGTCAAAGTAATCGTGAAAGTCAAAAAGAATAAAGTTTATATTATAGTCTATACGGAATTCTGCGAAAGCCGGTATAGATGCTTGGAATTTAGTTACTTGACTTCCCAAAGCTGTTTTTATAGTATTGTTAGACTGATAAATACAGTGGGCATAAAAAGTTTCTGCAATTGATGGTTTTAAAATAGATCGTTGACTACCAGTGTCAATTAAAAGTTTTAAATTTGGATGTTTAATTTTGACGTATGGAAGGGCGTTGCAAGAAGATATATTAATTTCTGTCATGTCGGTTCGTTTATTGGGCTCGTTTCTGGAAAATTTTGGGTATGAACATTGTCTTCTTTGTCCATAATCTGTTTATTAAGTAATGGTTGTTCATGTGTCAATTCGGGTTGATTTTCATGCATTATATTATATTGATCGTAATCCGAATATTGCATATCGTAGTACTGTTCATCAGGGGTCATTTGATAATACGGATAGTTAGCTGCATAACTACCGTGTGTTTCATATTCGTCGTAGTAAGTATTTTCGACATTTAAATCGTCTCTTTCTTCGTTAAAATAAAGTTCTTGAAAAGCAAAATTTGGCTTTCGATTAGGATATTGATTTCTAAAATGATTTTGAGGTGCGTTATAAAAATTTTGACGATTTGAATTTACCGTCGGGTTCCTAGAAGTGGTTGACATAGGTACCGGGCGTGGTAACTGATTTGGTGGAATTTGGTTAGGCCTGAAAACATTTTGGGGTTTGCCAAAAACTTGTTGGTTAGTGGGGTAGTTTCGCGGGGGCCAATACCGTGGTTGTATGTTTATGGGTCCGCTAGGAAATTTTGGTCTTTGAGGGAAGTTTTGTGGTACTATGTTTTGTGGCGTATTAAAGTTATGATACATTTGATGTCCATTCTGAAAATTTTGAAATTGTCTTGGTTTTTGGAACCAATTATCTTGTTTTTGCATTTTTGGCGTTTCGCCGAAACTGTTATATAACTTTTCAAAATTTTCGAATTCGCTTACGTATGCCATTGCGTCTTCGAGAGTCGCTGGCTTTTTTATGTGCATGTTGTTTTTTAATATACCGGTGCATCCTGCAATGAAAGTATTTAAAGCCGTTTTTTCGTAGTAACTTATGTGACATAATTTTTCTTGGGCACTTAAAGAATTATTATTACTTATTCTTTGAATAACATTACTGCGTAATAATTGTATTCGATTGCCAAAATTTAATATATGTTCACCTTTATGAGGTTTAGTTCTAGTTAATTCTTGAACTAAACAGTCTGAGTCGGTTCTATCGGAAAAACCAGAAATTAATGCTGCGCGCAATTTCGACCATTCGTCTAGCTCAATGCGGTTGCCAAGCATTATTTCAGCTTTACCAGTTAGTTTTTCAATTATGCATTCCACAATATGGGTATTTAAGTCATTATCATTAAAATGTTGATATTTGGCGACTAAGTCGTCACATCTTTTAACAAATTTGTTTAAATAGTCACTGTTGCCATCAAAAGGCTTGATATTTTCGATTTTTAGTTTAAATAAATCCCAATTCACAACAAGAGGTGTGGATTGCGTTTGGTTAGTCTGCTCCTGCGGAGTACTCATCTTTATTAATAAAATAAAGAACAAATGATAAACTAAATTAAACTGTAATTTATCAAATAATATTATAAATAATTATAATATTTTCTTAACTTTGAAATTTCAAAATATGAAAGATTCTTCTTTCTCTTTTTTAAATTTCTTTGTTAAAAATTTAACTTTCCTAAAATTATGTGTCTTCAATAGACGGGTCCTAAAAATTAAAATGTCTACAATAGACTGAGCTAAGCTAGGTGATGTGCACAATGCACGAGCCTAAAATTATCCCTAAGAAACCTTATTCGGAGGATCAAGGGGCGAAAAGGAATTTGGCACTTACCGTATCTTCCTTTCCCGACTCTGCTGGCTGAGCTTCTCAGAAGTGGCTTCTCTGGATTGGTTGATTCTTTTGATAGTGCTGAAGGGTTGATACCACAATTCGACGAGTTTTTTCGATATGCGATCGGAAAACACGCTAAACGCACTATCCTACCGACTGCGCCAATTTTGTTCCGTTAAAAGAAAAGTTCCTTTTTAAAAACAGTTTTATTACAATACAGAGAAGATGTTTACTTTAAGAGCTTAAAACAGAGAGTGATTTTAATATTTCATTAAATAAAGCATTACAATTCAAATATGCTGGTGTCATCACCAGATAAGGCTTCTAAGAAAGATGTCGTGAGAATCATCTAGGTCGGCAAGTTCCATGGATGTAACTAACACGTCTATCAATAATATATTTTTATTTTAGGAGGATAGTAAACACTGGTCTACACGAGGTTCCTGCATTGTTCTATTTGCCACCAGAAAATACACTGTTTTTATTGTAAGTATAGTAAGTATTTTCTTAAGTTTTCTTTTTTTTAACGGTAAACCATTTTTATCCAAATAAGTATTTTTTTTTAAAAGTGCCCCGAAAGTGAATCTTTTCATGTACGTTCTCTTCACCGAAAGTGGCGCTTGCCAGACATCTCCGAGAGAGGACCTCCCCGAGGAAACATTTTTACTCCTGTGGGGGATTTGAACCCGTGACTCTCAGATCGCCTGCCGTACACTCTGCCTCTAGGCCACCGAGCCTTACATGCCAACGATAATAAATAGATATTTACATTCTCCATGCGCGAGTGTTTTCATGTCATGTAGACAGGAGCAGACAGGATCGTATTGTTTGATAATCATTGCGTGTGCCTCTTTTCGGCCCTTGATACGTAATGTACTATTGTTGTCCGGCGCAAACTTAAAAATCTTAAAAAATTAATCATCATTTATTCGGAAAAAATTGAAACCGTTAATTTAATAATAAAAATTCCAAATTTACTTAAAAATAATTAATGAAACACTGGAAATAAACAGAATAGCTAATCGCCGTTAAAATACTGAGAAAATTACTAATAAATTAGCGAACACTCTTATTTATGGAAAATCGATTATTTCCTCCACGCTCACGACCAGGTTGTGACGTCAACTGTCATGTTTGTTTAAAAGACAAACGAGAAACTCTCGGAATCTTGATTTTAATGCATAAGTGCGAATGAACTTATGAAACTAGTATTAATATCCCACTTCTGAATTACTTAAAATTTTGATTTTGTCCCACAAAAGAAAATAGACTTTTCGTAAGAGCCCGCTCCCTGAAATACCGGTTTCGGTCGCAACCACAACGGGTGATTGATTTTTTTGGCAAAATACATTTAGCTATGTATAAACCCAATTAAATAATACTGTATAATTTATATTTCAGAGATTTGGATCACAACAAAATTGCAAAACTTGGCAGCAACTCTATTAAAGTTACAGCTCAACAAGTGTAAGTTTATTTGTTAATATACAGGGTGACAATTTCAAAACTTCCCACCCTTCATATCTCGCTGCCGGTAATTAATATTAAAAATAGGAAATATACGTCAATTTTATTGTGAGGGGTGTTACCCTCAAAATCTTAAATGGAAAGGTGGGGGGTTTAACTGTCATATACCATAATTTATTATTTTTTGAGTCCTTCACCATTCGGATTTCGGAAACGGTAAGCCGGTTAAATTGGGACAAAGTTGTGTAATAAGGGGCCGGCTAGAAAATCAAAAATAAACACAGGAGCCTTCGAAATATTTGGAAAAATCTAAAATTTTTAGTGTTGCGATCGCTTGAGCGAAAAACCGTTTGATTACTCGATTATTGAAATAACCGACATCGCTCGATTATTAAAAAAACCGCTCGAGTTATCCATTCAGGCGAAAACCGTCGCTCGTCACTTATTATCTTTCACTCGATACCCGAGCTTCGCTTGACGCCGACGGAAATGTACCGCTTTAGTGCGATCGAGTTAAAAAATTGCTCGTATATTCGAACAGCTTTTCGCTCAATAGGAAATACTCTAGTTATAAATTCAGGCGAAAAACGGAAAAATATCGCCACGTCATCACTTGATACCCGACCTTCGTTCTTCGATCCGAAATATGCCGATGGGCGACGTTCGAGTTTGAAGTTGAGCAGGTAACACGACATACTTCTTTCTTAAAGGCACATAAACGAGAAGGTGCATATAAAAAGAATGCCAAATCCCTTAGCGGAGTCATCGCGACATGGGTTTTGTAAAGGTTTGTTTTAACTGGCTAGCCAGCGGCGTAGTTTAGGTCTCCGATTGTAAATATTAAAAAATTAAAGGATATTATTTTAAAATTGTTATTTACTATAAACTCGAGAAAAATTCTCAAAAATAACATAATAATATAAAGTGTTAATGAAAAATAACAAAACGAACAAAATGGTTAACAAAATATATAGAAAAATTCGTTGGTAATCTTATAGTAAACATTTTTAAATCTAAACAGGAACTTTTTATTATTAAACTCAAGAATACTTCTTAAAAATAATATACGTTATAGAAAAAGTTAATGGAAAATAGAAAACGAGCAAAATAGTTAACAAAACATAGGTAACGACAAATTCTTTGGTAACCAAAAGTAAACATTCTTAAATTTAAAAAGGAACTTTTAGGTAACTATAAACATGAATTTAAAACCTATTTCTTATTTTGCCAGTCGCGTAACTAAGCCTAAATTTTTGAACGGCACACAGTGGGCACCTTATAATTTAAAGCAGAGGTGTCCAAACTACGGCCCGCGGGCCAAACCCGGCCCGGCAGGCGATTTTATCCGGCCCGCCAAGGATTTTGAAAAATTTCGTAAAATATAAATGTAGCGTGGCGCGTCGGCATTAGATCTCGCGCAGATGAAGAGCGCATTCGGTTAGAATGAGCACGGTATCACGCTCGAAAAAGTACAGTCTGGTATTCAAGTTTTTTCTGTATTCTGCGATACGGCTCGGCCTGCTTGGCCCCCGCTAATGAATTTAAATACCATACTGGCCCTCGCAGCATAAAGTTTGGACGCCTCTGATTTAAAGTGAAAGAATTTGACAAGCCATTTTATATCTACTTATTTTAAGCTCGTAGATTGAGAAAGATGTGAAGAAAAATAAGTCTTGGTAATACTTTTTGTTTTAAAAAAGCACAAGAATAAACCCGAACAATAAATACATATTGGGGTGATTTTTTGCAGTTTCTTTGTTTGGTATCGAGACACGTGGTAAAAATTCATCATTCACAAATTAATAAATTTCTGGAATTTTTTTGGTGGCTACTACAATTTTTTAGCTAGATCTGTGCCCACCCGTTGTTACGTGCCTGCTAAATCTGATCACATGTAAACGGCTAGGCTGTCGGTAACGTCATCGCTTGGTGAATTGGAATTTCAAGCGATTCACTCGATTATTAAAATCGCTCGAGTATGAAGTACCCGATTATTAAAATCATCGGTTTTTCCCAACACTGAAAATTTTGCGTTCCGATTTATATTTTTTCCTGACTTTGTTCGACGAGATGTCCAAAAACAATTTCACTTTCTCGTGGCTACTTTTTATTCTTGACAAGATGGCATCATCGGCGTTTCGTCTTTGGGTGATCATCAACTTAATTTTTTTAAACAGGGGTCCGAACTTTCTTGTTTAAATTATGAAAGAGAATCTACAATTGGGTTTCCGACGTTTTGTTCCTTAAATAGCCCATTAAAATACCCCTGGTGCGTTCCTGTAATTTACCTTTGTTTCAAAAAATTCGTATTATTTGTATTAATAAAATAAATTACTTGTAGGTACATACACTCAGCAGAAATTTGATAAAACCATTTGTTTGACATTAAAAAAAAACAGTTGTAGTACAAGGTGTACCATTTTCGACACTTTTATAATGTATCTCCGTAATTGTTAGTGCTATCAAAAAAGTAATGTAGGTGTCATGTACTCTTTTTGGGCCAAACTTAAAATGGTAAAATCAAAATTTGAAAATTTTCGCTCGCTTAAGAGATACGGGGGAAAATCAAAAAATTGACAATTTCAAAATTACCCTATATTTTCTTAGTTAAAAGAAATACAGAAAAATGTTTTATACAGAAGTTTCTTTATAATGATTGCTGAATAATCTGTCGTTTTCAGAATAAGTATACGGGGTCAGGTAAAAAAGTTGTTGAACCTAACCTCATTTTTTTAAATGGAACACCCTCTATATTTTAATCTAAAATGATTTTAAATTCTATTTTCAAATATATAATACGCCATGGATTATATTGGTTTCCTATGCGATTTATTTAAGCTTCTCTTCATTTTCCTGGATTTCTTTATTATAACTTTTTGATCTATGCATCGTAAAAGAGCCGTATATTTTTAAATTATGTTCCAGTTGTCGGAATATGTCCTTAAATGGTTGCTGTCTTTCCGGATAGCGAATAAAATATAAACTTTGCGCCATTTCTTCGTTTGTTCCACTTTCAATATAAACTGATATCATATCAAATTTTTCAAAATGTTGATAACTCATTTTCACAAATGAAATTGACGTTAAGTCTTAATAACAACTAGAATATCAACATAGTCGACTAGGATATTAGCTTTTGTTTCATGGCCTACTGTGGTTTAAAGTAATAGAGTAAAGTATAAATAAATCCGAAAAACCCGATAGTTAGTTTTGCTGATGATAGCACACTTTTATCATCTTTCTCTTTGAATGCACAAACATCGGCTGCCGACGCACATCTTCGCAGACAGCATGAAGTATCACGCCTCAACAAAGACCTGGAAGAAATTTTGGCTTGGGGTGACAGTAACCAAGTCGAATTTAACGCTAAAAAAACCCAGGCAGCAGTTTTCTCTAAAAAGGTTAACATTTCAGAACCGGAAATAGTCATGGACGGACACGCAATCCCACTGGCTTCATCTATTAATTTGCTGGGCGTCAATCTCGGAGGAAATATGTCTTGGCATAACCACGTTGTGGCAATCGCCAAGGTAGCTTCTCAGAAGCTTGGGGTACTCTTCCGAACCAGAAAGTTGTACACACCTCAACAACTTTTGACACTATACAAAGCCCAGATTCGACCATCACTAGAATACTGCTCTCATGTCTGGAGCTCTGCACATAAACATACTCTTCGGCTGCTGGATTATATCGAAAGGAGGGCTATTCGTCTGATCGGAGACCACGAGCTGACGAAGAACCTCGACAGCCTAGAACATCGAAGACAGGTTGGGGATTTGACTCTCTTTTACAGATATTTTCATGGAAGGTGCTCGGCTGACCTTGCCCTCTTAATTCCGCCCAGAGCGACGATTAGCAGAAATACACGACGAACCACTGCCGCCCATCCATATGTGGTTAAGCTTAGTACTCCTCGAACTTCATTATTTAAGAATTCTTTCATCTGGAGGACTGCATCTTTGTGGAACGACCTTCTCGAGGTCGTTTTTCCCAACGAATATAACCTCCAACGATTCAAAACCAACGTGAATCGCTTTTTGCGCACACGCACCACTCCCAGAGTGCCCTAAATGATTGTGTTTGATCATAATAAAAAAAAAAAAAAAAAAAAAAATCGCCTAGGAAACCAATATCATCCATGTTGCGTTATATATTTGAAATGAGAATTTAAAATGCTATCTTCTTAGATTAAAATATACAGGGTGTTCCATTGAAAACAATGAGGTTAGTTCCGATAACTTTTTTATCTGACCCCGTATTCTTATTCTGGAAACGGCAGATTATTCAATAATCATTATAAAGAAACGTTTGTATAAAACATTTTCTGTATCTCTTTTAACTAAGAAAATATAGAGTAATTTAAAAATTGTCAATTTTTTTATTTTCCCCCGTATCTCTTAAGCCAGCGAAAATTTTCAAATTTTGATTTTAATTTTAAGTTTGACCCAAAAAGAGCAAATGACACCTACATTACTTTTTTGATAGCACTAACAATAACGGAGTTACCCTATAAAAGTGTCGAAAATGGGACACCCTGTGCATAATAATAAATAAGTAAGGACAGAAATAGCAATAATAATTTTAAAATCTGCAATTTCTTCGAAACAAAAGTAAACACAGGGACGTTCTAGGGCAGGGGTAGGCAACCTACCGCTCGCGAGCCGCATGCGGCTCTTTCGATGTCAAGTTGTGTCTCTTTCGATGCGATGAAATTGCGGCCTTTAGTCGCCCTTTAAAAACTGAGAAATTGTGCAAATTATAACTTTTGGCTCCTTCGTCTCAAAAGGTTGCCGACCCCTGTTCTAGGGTTATTTTAATGAAGATGGTCAAAGGAACAAAACGTTGGAAAACCAATAAGATTTTGATTTTTCCAAATAATTTCTATTTGTTTTAGATTTTTTTCCGGGAACTTTGCCCCAATTTAACCGACTTCGTATCTCTTACCTTTCCCGAAATCCCAATGGTGAAAGACGAATTTGCTACATCCTGTATAGAATTAATTAATTAAATTCTATACTACCTATAACTGAAACTTTTAACAATCAACATAAAAAACGCTGCTTTAATATGACATAGGTACAGTATAGTCTGTATAAAAATATATTCATGAAGAAAATAAATTAATTTATCAATGAAATTCTGATATTAAAAATTTTATTGAATTCTTGGGCATTTCGGATAAAGTTGAAAAGAAAATTCACTAATATGGAGCCTACACCAAATTGTAAGCTTGAACAGACTTCACGAATACTAACTTTTCTCTTTATGATTATTTATTAGCGAGACGAAGAAGAGATTGGATTACATTTATTGGCCTAGAAAATTAAGTGCTAATAAAAAAAATTATATTTTTTTAATAAAACATCCCAGGCAGTCAAATAATTGGAAATAAAAATTGGAAATTTAAAAATTATATCATTAGCTTTATACACAGTGTGTAAAAAGTCCCGGAACAGTCAATTATTTCAAAAATGGTGCACAATATAAAAAAACTTTCTGTATAAAAGTTGTTGGTCTTAAAGAATTTTATTAAACTTAGATCCCTGTAATTATACAGGGTTGCCCAAAAAGTCGTGGTAACCGAAACTTCATTTTTTTTAAATGGAATGACCCTTTTTTGATCACATTTTCGGATTCCTCTAAACATTCTAAACAACAATTATAGAACATGTCATATGGCTAAACCTATTAGTTTTCGAAATAATTTGAGTTGAAGGACATAAATGCGATAGGTACGATATTTCCTAACCGCTGGATAGGACGAAGAGGCCCCATAGAATGGCCTGCTAGGTCGCCAGACTTAACGCCCCTTGATTATTTTCTTTGGGGACACCTAAAAAATAAAGTATTTGTGACAATACCTGCAGATCTGAATGAATTAAGAGGAAGAATTATTGAAGAATGTGCATCTATTAACCAAGAAATGTTACAAAACGTCATCGACAAATTTTATTATAACCTAGCCCATTGTCAAACTGTGGGAGGAGGACATTTTCAGCATTTAATTAAATAACGACTTACACTTAATTTTATTTTTGTTCTTTTCAAGTTATTGTTAATTTTACTGCTTGTATTTAATAATTTAGTTGTTATTAAAATTTTGACACAACTTGAGTGAGGTTCATTTTACACGAGTTTAATGTTTTTCTTTTAATTTTAACGTAAAACATTTGAGCCGACTCGAAACAATGCAAAAGGTAATATCGTACCTATCGCATTTATGTCCTTCAACTCAAATTATTTCGAAAACTAATAGGTTTAGCCATATGACATGTTCTATAATTGTTGTTTAGAATGTTTAGAGGAATCAGAAAATGTGATCAAAAAGGGTCATTCCATTTAAAAAAAATGAAGTTTCGGTTACCACGACTTTTTGGGCAACCCTCTATAATTACAGGGATCTAAGTTTAATAAATTTCTTTAAGACCAACAACTTTTATACAGAAAGTTTTTTTATATTGTGCACCATTTCTGAAATAATTGACTGTTCCGGGACTTTTTACACACTGTGTATAGGGTGTCCATTTAAAAAACTTCCCACCCGTAATGTTTCGCTTTAAGTAAATTATATTGAAAATCGGAAAGGCCCGTCAATTTTACTGTAAACGTAGGAAACCAGCCTTAACAGGATTCCGCAGTACCTGTAAACGAGTTTTCTTCCCAAGCGTTTATTCCTGTTTTAGGAAAAAAATGTCAAAGGAAAAAAAACTTTGTAATAGAACTAGAACTCGCGGAAAGTCTATATTTTTTTGTTTCGGAGGATTTTTAGATTTCATTTTTTTTACTGCTTCATATACAAAAAAATGATGGACTTTCCTCGAGTTGTTAACAAAATTTAGACATCTTTCGTTGAACATTGTTTTTTAAATGTACCGTTTTCATAGGAAGCGAAAACTCCGTTTTTCAACGTAGAAAATTGAAATATAGACCCCGATCACGTGCAGTCTCTTTCGTCCGATTATCGTTGTTTCTGTCGGCGTACCGATTACGGGCGGACGCTCGACGTATTCATCTAACTGCAAGGGAAGATCCAATTCGCCTCGCGCCTTCAAAGCGTGAAACGAACAGGGGTTAAATCGGAGATTTCGACTGACTCAGGCATCCTCTTAAGATGTGTTTACTTCTGAGAGTACATTTTGACAGTAACTTTGACACTATACGCGGTTTAACTTAAAGTTTGTGAATATGGAAAGAACCACAATTTTTGTTATACAGGGTGATCCACGACGAGCTTGCATTAGAACTTTATGGAGAACTACTGAACATAATATGTTTCTGAAACTTTGCGATCTAGGGTTAACGATACGCTTTTTTATGTAAAATATTGACATGTTTCTGTCATTTCCGGTTATACCGGAAGTAGATGTTAACTTTCGTTTTTTAAATACAACATGGTCATTTTTATTATATTTTTCAATTAACCGTTAAATTCTAAGAAAATTTTATACAATATGTTTTTGTCGGACTCTGCCAGTTTCTGAGATATCTAGACTTTTTATAATTATTTGGCAAAATTTGACGAAATGATCCGTATAATTTTTTACCTTAGCTCTTTGACTAAAAAAAATAGCTCGAAGATCATCAAGTATCAAAAATATTTCAAAGTTGGCAGAAAATGTACAGGGTGGTCACAATTCAAGGTTCATTGTGAAATAATTCAACGATTAATAACTTTCTTATTTTAAATTAAACACTCTGTATATTTTTGTTTAATTTGATGACAAATTAGTTGTTCTTTATACATAGTATTTACTGTTCTATATCTATATCAAAGGGTTTCCAAAAAAAAAATTCTGAAAATACTATTTTTTCAAGTGTGCTATGAAAGCAATTGTACTTGTAATAAGCTTATAATGCAAGCTCGTAGTGAATCACCCTGTATAGTTAGTACTTCTTAATCCTAATTATTATTTTTAGGACCCTAAATTTTAATGAGATAACCCAAATAGAAGACTATGCTTTCAACGGATCTCAAATTGGAAAGTTGTAAGTATTTATTGTAAAAATACAAATTAGTATAAAGTTAGTAATAAATATCCAAGTAGCAGACTGACTCGCAGCTCTTGATTTGGAAATTTGTATGTGTCCCGTGTTATCAAGATAAGTAAATCAATTTAAAATACAAATTAGCTTCTACAAAAAAAACTGATTGAACATCTGCTCGCATCTTAATACCATGTAATATTGTTTTTCTATTTGGGTTTCATAATGGCTATGAAATTTTATTTTCTTTATGTTGGCAACAAGTAGGGTTCGAATTTTAGGCCTACTTCGATTTCGTTGAAATTAGTTTTCTAGGCATTATGGATTCGACAGAATTTTTTTTTATAGAAAACTTTAAAATACTAACCTTTAACCTTGTAAATAAATCATTTTTACTAGATATTTATCTGAAATACCGGTACTCGGAAATATATAACATGCTGACGGTGTCCGTCAACTAATTTCTAGTCACAACTATAAAACAACATAACCTAAAAATAATAGAAATATCTTCCAGTTTATGCTTTTTGTTCAATAATGTACTATTTTATTTTTAATTCAATATAGTATTATACATATTACTTTATATATATATATTTTGTTCAATATTTTAAACTTTGTTCTGCTCGCACCATAACTCAAAGTTTTGTATATTCATTTTAAAAGTTTTTCTAGATTATTTTCTGCAATTTCTCGTATTTCTGACGGAGTACAATTTTCTTCCTGACTCATTTTTATTAAGTTTGACGGATGGGAAGAAGCTTTGTTGCGTTCAATTGTTTTTATCATGGCATGCTTGATACTTGGAACATTTTATTAAATTGTAAAAGTATTGCCAACCCAAAAAGAAAATGTTAATTCAAATGGAAAAAATCTACTATAATTTTTTAAGTTTTTCAGACTTTAAAAACCCAAATAGAAAAAGTATTATAAAATACATGGTTCATAAAACAATTAGGGCACCTGTACTTTAGAAAACTCCCCGTTTCGCGGGTCGTTTTCTAAATTAAACGCGTGCTCTAAGATAATGTCTTATGAAACTTGTATCTTAATATACTATTTTCCGTTTCCAGGCACATCAAATCCAATCCGAAATTGACGGATTTAGGGGAATTTGCCTTTAAAGGGCTGGTGACCTTGAGGGAACTGTAAGTAATTATTTCGGAAATAAATGATTTTAGTTCATATTATCGTACTATACCAGTGAGGGGGAGTCCACCGATCTATATATATGGATAGCCAAACTCTAAAAGCAAAAGTGGCAAATTTATGGCCTCGCGCATGTAAACAAAGCTGCTCGTCAGATGTAATGCGTATGCCAACTTATAAACTACCTTAATCGGCCAACAGGAACGTACTTCGCCCTTAATGAAAATTAATATTTCGGCATATCAAGACCTTCTTTACTGGGCAATAAACAATCTATTTTCTCGCATAAAAGAAGGCCTAGTGGCCATCACTGAAAAGCCATTTTTAGAATTAATTTTGACGTCCATTGTCCACGTATTGGTAGATTTTTAATATCGTAACATCCCTACGACTGATTTCGATTCTGGACGGTCGTCGTTGGTTGGCAACCAAACCGGCACCAATGCCAGCGGGGTTGCCTATATGACGGCGACAATATTGTGCGCATGACCGGTGCAGCGTGCGCACCAACTCATTTTTTCACTCGTAAAATTTAACTTTTTATTGTGCACCACCCCACCCCATAAGTTGTGCGTATCCATAGTTATAGGACGGTGGGAGAGGAGGGGATCGCTCTTCACGGGTTGGATAGACAATATTATCGACTTTGATCCTAATTTATCATTATAAAAATTGAAATATTCGCACATTTAAGGAACACTCTATACAATTTAATTGATAATTGATGAGAAACATAAAATTTATTTCCTTCATATTTCAGCGACTTATCACAAACGGCCATAACGACACTGACTGGTTCAGGACTGGAAACGGTCGAGATACTAAAAATTCGAGACACACCAACATTGCACACGATTCCCAGTCTTTACGACTTACAGGTAAATAAAAGATTTAACATTTTTTTCCCATTTTGGTAATATCTCATATTTTTTTGGTCTTCGTCTGGCACTGTTCTGGAGGTTCTTTTTTTGAAGATATACGGCGTATTATGTTTTATGATTATTACGGTAACGATTTTTCACTTTGATTTATGGCGTGTTGCTGCTTCTTGCTACACAACAAATCTTAACATTTATTTCAGTGACAATTTATTTGTAAAAATTTATTGCTTAAAACGTATGATAAAGCGACAAAATAACTTGACGAGGCGTTAAAAGCAGAAACATCCAAATAATCAGATTTCAGTAATTACAAAATTTTGATTAAATTTTTTTTCAGTTCCATTTTAGTGATTTTTATAGATAACTGTAGATACAACTATCAGTTTTAACGTGTTTTTATAAGTTTTAAGTACCATGGTTTTTCGATATACAGGGTGTTATGGAAATTACGTATTATATTTAAATCGGTGACTCCTTGCGTGTCCTAGAGAACCCGTACATATTTTTTTAAAATCGACCGTTTTAAAAGTGGGGTCTAGCCCCATAAACCCATAGCTCATCCCGCGTCACTGTAATACGTCACCTTGTGATGGCATGTCAGAAAACAGGTGTTACGTGGAATGTTGCCAAACTTAATGCAAAACTGAAATTCCATACAAAATTATAAAAATAAATTATTTATCTACCTATTTGTATTTATCTTTATACCGAAAGAGCGAGGAAATCCACGCACAAACACAATCAGTTTTTTTTCCTTTTTGTGGGAACACTCCTGGAAAGACTTTATGCTCGAAACATTCCATCAAGTCAAACGTCCAAAACAAACTATTCGTTTTAGGTTCGTCAATAAAAACAATGTAAAATTATATACAGTGTGTACATAAAGTAAGGAACAAATTCATTATCTAGGAATCTAAAAATATTTCGGAAAAATCCTCGGACACGTGTATAATAATTTTTAATGGCGCATTTTTCCCATACAAACTTAATATACAAAGTGGCTCATGTAGTAGATATGACATTATCGACGATTTTTTTAAACGGGAACCCCTATATTTTAGTTCAGATCTGTAATCTCCAAGAACAGCTGATTTCAAAAACATAACACACTTAGGGCCTAAAATTCATAGTTTCGTTACTACAGGGTAAAACAAATAATTTTATTTAAGATATTTTTTTTTGGCTTGGGAGGCATCAATTAATTACGTGAGGCGTTTTTAGCGATTTTTCAACCCCCCTTCCCCCAATAAAAGATTTCGTGACATTTGGCTCAATCCCTTCCGCCATCACCCAATTTTACCTGAAAGCCTTACGTAATTAATGGACGCGCACCATCATTTGCTGTTACTTATGTTTTTTCTCAAGTAGGCTTATTTGCTGTTATGTAACTATGGTATTTAGATAATGTCATTGTCATTACATTGTATTTTTCTAGTAAGTTTATTAGAAGTAACAAATTTTATTTTAAAACATATTGAGTTACTATGCGTTTATCTTTAACACAAAGAATAGAAATTCTTATGATGATTGGATATGGTGATAGGATCCGTACTCAACAAGAAGTTTGCATTTTGTTTAACACTAAGTATCCAGCAAGACCAATTACTAGATCAACTGTGAGTAACCTTGAAATAAAATTTCGGAAAACGGGTTCAGTGGAAGATATTCCCAGAAAAGGCCGTCCAACTATTGCGGATGATAAGAAATTAGATTTTTTATTGGCTATGGAAGAAGATCCCCACAACAGCGTCCGCCAGATTAGCATTGATCATGGGGCGGCTGCTATGACCGTTCATAACCTATTAACGGTAGAAAAATGGCACCCGTTTAAAATCCGATTGGTTCATGAGTTGAATGAAGATGATCCAGATCGTAGGATGGAGTTTTGTCAAATATTAATGGAAAGATGTAACTTAGATCCTTTGTTTGTTGAAAATATCCTATTTTCGGATGAATCTACTTTTAAATTAAATGGAGAAGTGAACCGGCAAAACTGTAGATACTGGGCAAAAGAAAATCCCAGGTGGATGCGTGAGCACCATACTCAATATCCTCAAAAAATTAATGTTTGGGCTGGTATTGTGAAAAACAAAATTATTGGGCCATATTTTTTTGACAACAATGTAAACGGGCTAAATTATCTTCATTTTCTTCAGAACTTTCTTATCCCTACGCTAGTTAACTTATACCCTAGTAGAAATAATCCAGGAATTCTAGATGAAAATTTGTGGTACCAAAAAGACGGCGCACCTCCACATTATGCAGCAGTAGTGCGCCATTACATAAACCAATTTTTTCCGAAAAAGTGGATTGGACGACGTGGGCCTGTTGAATGGCCGCCTAGGTCTCCAGACCTTACACCACTGGACTTTTTCTTGTGGGGTCACCTGAAAAATGTTGTTTATAAAGTCATACCTGCCAATATTGAAGATTTAAAAAAATCGAATAACAACAGAATGCAGGAACATTTCAGAAGAAACCATAAGAAAAGTCCAACAAGAATTTATTGATCGCTTGGGGTACTGTCAGGCAGCAGAAGGAGGACAATTTCAACACTTAATTAAATAGCTTATTTAATTTTTTTACATTTTTTTAAATTAAAAATATCTTAAATGAAATTATTTGTTTTACCCTGTAGTAACGAAACTATGAATTTTAGGCCCTATGTTTTTGAAATCAGCTGTTCTTGGAGATTACAGATCTGAACTAAAATATAGGGGTTCCCATTTAAAAAAATCGTCGATAATGTCATATCTACTACATGAGTCACCTTGTATATTAAGTTTGTATGGGAAAAAATGCGCCATTAAAAATTATTATACACGTGTCCGAGGATTTTTCCGAAATATTTTTAGATTCCTAGATAATGAATTTGTTCCTTACTTTATGTACACACTGTACAAAGTTTGGACGCGTAGCCCGAAAGTCATTACAAAACAATTATTATACGCGTACCTTCTGAAAACAAAGCGGATAGCCGAGAGTGTAAATGGTAAGCAACAGAACCGACCGTATTCTAACGCGTATCTTCTAATACTGACACTTGCAAGACGCACGCTTGTACGCATAGACTTACGTTGCCCCGGCGCCCAGTGGATTGTGTGAAAGAGATGGAGAGATGGCCGTGTGAGAAAGAAAATTAAATCTTCGTCGGTCTTGTCGTTTGGAGTAGAGCTGAGCTAATTTAATTTGTTGAGCTTCTCAAGTACAGTCGCAGTTTACCTTAATTGATGGATATATCACTACTATCATTTTATTCAATTCAGGGAAGAATCTCGTTTATCCCCATAAGAAACGCATTTAAGCGATCTTAGTCCGTCCCGTAACGCCTATTATTAGGATTCAATTACCGTGACCGTGAAATATCAAACTGTCAAATATTGCCCATCTCTATTCCGAGTTTTGCACGTACCATTTCGTTCGTTCGTAGATAAAATGTCATTCTTAAATTGAAAGAATTGTATTTGAAGTGTGTGTTTTCTAAATTAGTTAAATAAATAAATCTAAGCGAGAAAAAAGGACCAAAATTAAAACAGTTTTCCCGTGTATTCTTTCCATTTGATTAGCTGCTATTTGTGATGTTATGTGAGAGGTTTTTTCCTAAAACAATTCGGGGAAGAATCTCGTTTATCCCCATAAGAAACGCATTTAAGCGATCTTGGTCCGTCCCGTAATGCCTATTATTAGGATTCAATTACCGTGACCGTGAAATATCAAACTGTCAAATATTGCCCATCTCTATTCCGAGTTTTGCACGTATCATTTCAATGTCATTCTTAAATTGAAAGAATTGTATTTGAAGTGTGTGTTTTTTAAATTAGTTAAATAAATAAATCTAAGCGAGAAAAAAAGGAACAAAATTAAAACAGTTTTCCCGTGTATTCTTTCCATTTGATTAGCTGCTATTTGTGATGTTATGTGAGAGGTTTTTTCCTAAAACTTAGATTCTGTGTGGTTTCTGTGAAATTATGAAACTAATAATTGTATTTAAGTAAGTGAAGGTAAGAAAGCACGGTGCAATTTATTTAAAGAGATTGAAAAATAATAGAAATGTCAATGACGTTTGACCTATTTACTTTCTTGTGCTTGTGACGAATTTGAAATTTGTGTGTAATTTTAACATTATTTGTTTTGCAAAACAACCTTCGCCGTCGGTTTTCTGGAATCATATTTGTTCATAAATGATAGAGAGAAAAATTGTTAAAATTGTAATTTGTTTTCTAAAGAGTTTGCCGTGTAGATATGACAACAGCGACCGTAGTCAGTAGCGGCCATGTCAATTTTCAGATTAAATATAAAGTGTATAATTTCGCTTAATAATTCAAAGCGCCATTTATGGTTATTTTTTTTCAATTTATTTTCATCAAAGGATTTGCCGGTTTAAATATAATACGTCATTTCCATAACACCCTGTATTATACAAGGATAATCAAAACGATATTTCATCTAATTTTAAAATACTCTGTGGAATAATCCAGTAGCAAAATTATTTCAAAATACTAGTTTTCACTAGTTTTCACTAGTTTTCACTAGTTTTCACTAGTTTTCACTAGTTTTCACTAGTTTTCACTAGTTTTCACTAGTTTTCACTAGTTTTCACTAGTTTTCATTTACGCTTTGTTCTTTGGTTCATGTCTATACATGCCGTTATTCTCAAACAAATGCAAAATGTTTGTTTGTATTTATCAGAGGTCCGATTTGGCCGCGGAACAGCATAAGTCATTGTTATTGAACAATGAGACAATATCGCCATTCCAAGACATGACGAGCCAGCGCGTTGGCCGGCTGTATCGAGGGAGTAGGAGACGTTTTCCTTATTCCTCTGCCTTTGATCACCCGAAGCGTTACCAAATCATTTTAGATAGTTGCGATTTTAGATATTTTTCCTGAAATCCTCGGTGTGAATTAATTTAGGTTACTGATAGTGCAAATGACTGTATAACATATTTTTTCGATTTAAACGTTATTTATCGTTTTGAAAAAAGTCTAAATTCTTTTTCGAAAAATTCAAGATAATATAGTCATGTAGTACCATATTTCGAAGCTGAAATTAAAATTTTAACAAATTCTATCCAATAGTTTTCTTGTAGTTTGTCACACCTTTTTACCTTAATGGAGGTCACTGATAAGCGGTCCGAAGCAAAAATTCGTAGTTAAATTTGTTTCTAAACGAATGAAGTTCATTTCGAATCACCGTTCTCCATCCAATACTAACAGCAAGATACAGTATTAAAACAATAAAAGGTTTTCGCTCCGCCAGTGGACCGGCTACAGTATGCACTTGATATCGTTTGCCTCTGGCGTTGACCAATCAGGCGCCCTCGTCACTTCGCCGGCGAACTGTCGCTGTGTTGTCAGATTTACAATTTAACAATACAATTTAAGAAAATGTTTCAAATATATATATCATGATAATGTTCATTATCTTTAACATTTGCATTGATCCTAGTCTTCATTTGTAAGGTATATTTATTTTTTGCCAGCATTCTTTTCACTGTTTCAGACTAATGTGTCAAACAATATGTATTGACATGAACCAAAAAAAAAATATATAATGAATAGACTCCAAATTAAAACTGGCATTTTGAAATAATTTCGCTACTTGATTATTCCACAGGATGTTTTGAAATTAGATAAAAAAAAACAACATTTCAATTATCCTTGTATAATATGTCGAATAACCAATTTTACTTAAAATTTGAAAAATGCACTAGTGTTGTGATCGCTCGAGCCAAAAACCGCTTGATCACTCGATTATTGAAATAACCGACATCGCTCGATTATTAAAAAAACGCTCGAGTTATAAATTCAAGCGAAAAATCGAATCGTTGCCTTTCACTTGATACCCGACCTTCGCATGCCTCCCGAAATGTACCGATTGGCGACGTTCGAGTTTGACGCCCAGAAGGCTGACACGACATACGTCTTTGTTAAAGGCACATAAACGAGAAGGTTCATATAAAAAAGTATGCCAAATCCCTTAGTGGCGTCATCGCCAGATGTGTATTGTTTTGACTGGCTAGCCAACGGAGATTGACAATTTTTAAAAAATTAAGGGATATAATTTTTGTTAAAATCAGAATTAAAAACTCTAGACTAAACTTCTAAAACTTACAAAAACAAACCCTGCTGTTTTATCAAACATGAACATTGAACATTCTTCTTAGTCATAAAAATTTCAAGTGATTAATCGCTCGAACGATTCACTCGATTATTAAAATCGCTCGAGTATCAAGTACTCGATTATTAAAATTATCGGTTTTTCCCAACAAAAAATACACGTTAAAACTGAAGTTGTACAGTTTTTCATAAAAAAAAAACAATACTTGCGTCCATGTGGAGAAACTAAAAATATACTAACGAATAATTTATTTACAGAATCTTAAAATGGCGAAAATGACTCACCATTTCCATTGTTGCGCCTTCAAATATCCGAAACAGCATTCACCCAATAAGCATGCCGTTTTCGAAAGTCAAATGCGTCAAATATGTATTCAAAGCAAGAAGACCGTCAAAACTAATGATTTTAAGAAACGGAAAAGGTCACAGGAATATAAAGATTAGTAAGTACCAAATTTCAGATTTTCAATGCAGTCGGCGGCGCACCTGTGGTCTAAACTGAGTTTTTACGGCGACAAAAGTCTTTTTAAAGTTCAATTACAATAAAAACATATGTTTGCACTATATAATTTATATTCTTATTGATTAGTACACAATAATAATACATAATAAACTTTAAGTTCGACTTATGCTATACAGTGCGTCCATAAAGTCGTGCACAAATTGATTTAAAATTCAGGGTTTTTTGAGTAATGATTGGACACGTCAATTAGTATTTTTAGTTGCGCATTTTTTTTTTAAGGTAAAATATAGGGTGTCCCAGGTGTTAAGTAAGATGTTGCAATAATTAATAATGGTTGTTAAACCTTAAAATTATTTGAAATGTCAATTTTGCGGAAACCGGTATTTCTAGGGGTATGGTTGGTTATACAACAATATAATTTTATCATAAAATTCGGAATTGACACAATATACTGGGTGTTCAATTTTAAAAAATCTATATAACAAAGATGTAATTAAAAATTGCTCACCTAAAAATACTAAATGAAGTCTCTTGCGAGGGTTAAAAAAAACAAAACCTTAATTTTAAATCAATCTGTGCAAGACTTTATGGATGCACGTTATATAGAAAAACTGTATTTTATATTTTAAAAAGTTATGAAACACACAGTATTTAAAAATTCAACACAATTGCAAAGGCAAGTATAATATACAATAAATTAACACCAAATAAAAATTTACTAATCAAGGCCTATACTACTAGTTTTCTTCTTCGTTCTCTGATAAGTCTGCATCATCAGTGCTCAAGCTAATCTCAGGCAGTTGAATCATTTGAATCACTTCTTGTGACAGTGTACTAAAGTCTGTTTCGTTGCCGTTGATAGCTCGATACCCTCATTAAAGATTCAAAACAAGGGCCCGGTGGCCTAAAATATTTTACCTATAAAATGGTCTTTTTACGTACATCTAGCATAAAGATGAAGAAATTTTGACCTATTCCACCGGGTAACAGATAAAGTAACAATAGAGCCATAAAATGAAATGAAAGGATAATGATTAAAACGGCCCATCATGGTCGGAGAGTTGGGTTTTTAATGTAACCGCTTATTATTTTATTTAAATGTAATAGATTTTATGATTTTATGAATTTATTTACAAGAAAACTAATTTATTTACAGATCAAAAAATATTGACAATTTCAATAATTATAACTCGATAAAATGGTCCTCAGAAGAATCTGAAGAGTCATCATGTCCTACGCTTATTACTAAAGGCTCAATTTCCATAGTTGTGTCAATTACGTTGTCAAGTTCCCACATTTTTTGTTCCTCTACTATAGCATGTTTTATGGCGTTTTGCCAATTTTCTGATGACACATTTGCTAAAGAATGAAGCAAGAGGTGTCGCACTTCTTGCATTTTAAAAGTTTTGTTATTTCTAGCAACATATCCTTTTACTTGAGCCCATATTAATTCGATAGGATTTAGCTCACAATGGTAAGGTGGTAAACGGAGCACTATAATACCTCGATCTCTTGCCATCTCGTCAATAACATACTTTTTATACTGTGATTTATGTAGCCTAACAATATCCAAAAGTTCTTTTTTTACCATGGTATTATCGTAACTCAATTCCTTTCGTTGTAACCAGTTTACGATTTCCGCCTTTTTCCATGAAGTTGTGGGAAGATTCTCTTTTAGCCTAGAGTGATAGCTGGCATTATCCATCACTATTACAGAATTAGCGGGAATGTATTCTATCATTTGCTTAAAATATTCCTCGAAAACATCAGCAGTCATTTCTTCATGATAGTCTTTAGTAGAATTCGCCATTTGAACTTCCTATATGAGTTATAATAAGTCTGCGTCCCTTTCCAGATGGTGGTCTAAGTCCTGTTGACCAGCCTTCCATGACAGCTTGTCGAGAACTTAGGACATTTTTATCTTGCCAAACTTTAGATACGGTGTGCCCTTCGTTCAGCCAAGTTTCATCCAAATAGAAAATGTTTTTGCCTTCGCTGCGGTATTTTCGGATGGACCTTAAGTATTGACGTCTCCAGCAAATAATATCTGCTCTATCAATAAGAAAAGATTTTCTGTTTTGCTTCTCCCATCGAAAGTTCATATCATGAAGTATTTTCCATAGTTTCGTTCGTGATAGCTGTGGTAAGTCCTCGTCGTAGTTAATGGCTTGTAAAATTTTGTCTATAGTTGGTATTTCCTTGGCAAAATAAAAACTATGTACTTTTCTTCTAATACCATTTTTAATGAAATTGTCAATTTCTAACGGTTTCTTTCCTGGGAGTGGTTTTGGCTCACTGAGGTTCTTAGATTTTCTTTCACGCAAGAACCTATATATAGTAGCCTCTCCAACTCCTACCATATTGGCACACTCTGCAATGATGCTACGAACATCACTTGCAGGTTTCTGGTACACTAGAGCATCATGCACGTTTAATATTAATGTCTTTTCTCGGAGAGAATATGCACTCTTGCTAAAATTAGCAAGTCGTCAAATGACGAAGACACGTTGGCGAAAAACTTGAAGCCATTGTTACAAGTATAGGAAATAATTCAACTTTGAGATAATGCAGTATCTAAATACAACTAAATACATAGTTTGACAAACGCACATCAAATGGCGTAATAACATCCTAAAGCAGGCAAAAATAGGTAAATTAATTACCCCTGTTGTACCTACTTTAACCCTAATCCTACTTAACAATGGACAGAGGCCAATTTTCTTATTAAATAAGGTAATTACTATTGGCAACGCCTATGGTTTACGGTTGTTTTATGGCTTCAACCCTCGATATGAGCTATCAACTGCAACAAAACGGACTTTAACTTTTTTCTTGCTAATTTGTCGCGAGATTACTGGATCGGAGGACACTAGCAAAATGTGAAAAAGATCCTATTAACTTTTTGTGTATTGTGCTCTAGATAATATCGACATTCCTGTGTCTCGCTTCCAAAGCTTCTTCGCTTAGTTTACCGATGGGTAATAATAACGAATCCATTGCATCAGCTCCGTGGATGAGAATCTTATGTATACTGGCAGGCATGTAATACCATGAATATTTTTCTACAAAATGTCGAGCTTTTGCTAAAGCATAACTTCTGAACGCATCTGTGTTCATCTTGTAGCCACACGAAATAGCTTCCAATAGAATGGCAAATCTCTTTATTAGGGATTCGTCTACTCTTTACCCCCCTTGGCGAAAGCTAGCTCTTCCGGTGAATGGAACGAAATTATTGCTTTGCTGTGATCGAGTGCTTAAAGTAGAAAAAATCTTCTTTGGACGCTCCTGCGATGTTGTTGTGGGCGTGGTACTATACTCAACATCACAAATATTTTGCTCAATAAGCTCCTTCTTAAGCCACTCTTGATTGCGTTTGAGAAAGCTTTTCATGTTTCGGCCACTTGCCTTCCACCGATAAAAAAATTTTTGGCAGAAAAATGCTATCTACGTGGTAACTATCTCTTCAGGGTAATCTGGTAATTTAGCAATCACGTAATCAATCAACTGTCTTTTACCATCTCCAGTGGTAACCTTATTAATAAGGTTCTCGGTTTTTAAATATTCAAATAGCTGCAGTCGAGTCAACTGCACAGATGCGTCTAGAAAGAAAAATATTTTTTTTTGTATTTCCGCAAATCCACGCATATTAAATTAGGTATCAAAATAAAGACAAAGGACCATAGAAATAAATATAAAAAATTTGAGACGGAAAAAAGGGTACATTTTTTTTTCTGCCTTAACAAATTTGGAATAGAACAAAAATATTGGTTGTTTGTGCAACATTTTTTTCTTTGAATACCACATACATTATCTTAAATTTAAATCAGTGTTATTTACACTCTTCACTTATCTGAAGGAACCCTTGACATGCTGGTACCAAATAATAATCAAAACAAAAGCACAAATCACTGAAAAATACTTGTAAATTCAACCGATTGCAACGGAGTACAGAGGTAATTGATAGATCACTTGGGTAAACTCGACTTTCGGTCTCGCTACCTATCTAACAGGTACCTGTATGAACAAACCCGACGAGGTTTAGCCTAATTGTTTATTTAGGAATAAAAACAAACTGTCTAATATGCATTTATAGGCAATGAATTTTGCCCTTTTTGTCGCCGTAAATTTAATTTTTAGACCATAGTGCGGCGGCTGGCGGAGGAAGTGATCAGTGGTAACCTCGTATTCCGTCGCTTGACTTTTTCGAACGATGGTATATTCGCTATATGAGTTCTCCACCTATCATCTGTTACGAATATCGAACAGAGATCAGTTGCATCTGATTTAAGCCTTTATTCTTGTAAAAAAAGCATTTTTACACAACACTTCATTTAAACTTGGGAATTTTTACACAAGATTTTGGTAAATTTTACAAAAACTACACTCCCCGACGATAAATCTCGGACAAAGATAATGATCGTATTTTTTAATAGTCCTGTAACTTTCTTAATTGTTGTCCGATCTTGCTGAAATTTTTAGCAACGTGTAGACTTGGGTCTTGGGATGATATCCTGAATTTAGTTTTCAAAAAATACTGATGTGTTGATCATTATACAGTGAGGACGTAAAGTAAGGAATAAATTCATTATCTCGCAAACTACAATTTTTTTAAAAAATCGCTCGGACCCTTCGATTTTGTTTTTCGAACGCGCATATTCTGACATAAAATGTAGATATACAGAGTGTTATAAATAAGAGAGACACAAAAATTTTTTTTTTCTTAAATAGAACCCACTGTATATTATTGCATGTACGGATTCTTCGGAAAATCCTAAACATTTTTCATGTAGCATGTGCTATACCTTAGCCCAAGCGTTTTGGAGTTATTCTCATTCAAAATTTGAAAATCAGATATTTCGCAATCATTCAAGACTTGCATTGATTATATGATAGGCTTTGGAGTTATGATGCAAGAACCAAAAGAATTAATGTCAATAGTTACTGTTATTGTCAGTTTTATGTGTATTTTCCTAACGTTTTACTAGTTTTCAAAAGACTCATTTCGTTTTTTCATAACTAAATTAAATTAAAATGCGGCTCACTGAGAAACAGCGCATAGAGGGTTTGATGATGATGGGCTACGGTGATAGGGTTAGAACACAGCAAGAAACTCGTGAGTTATTTAATCAAAAATACCCCGATCGTCCGCCAATATCACAATCAACAGTAAGCAAAATTGAGTACAAGTTTAGGCAATTCGGTCATGTAAGAAATGTCCCTAGATTTGGTCGTCCTCAAGTTGATGAAAATCAACAATTAGAAGTCTTACTGGCAGTTCAAGATAACCAGCATGTGGTGTCTAGGCAGGTAGCAAGTGACGTGGATATTGGAAAAACAACAGTTCTTAAAATAGGTACTGCATACAAATAAATACCATCATTATAAAATGCAAGTTCTCCAAGAACTTTTGGAAAGGGACTTTGAGAGGCGCCTTGAATTTTCTGAGCGTTTACAGGATATGTGTTTCGTAAACATAAATTTTGTAAAAAATATAATTTTTTCCGATGAGTCCACATTTTGCTTGAATGGTGACGTAAATACCCAAAATTATCGATATTGGTCCGATGTAAATCCACACTGGATGAGGGAAGGACACACACAATTTAATCAAAAGATCAATATGTGGGCTGGCGTTGTCGATGACATTGTTATAGGGACTTTCTTTTTTGACGGAAATTTAACAGGCGAGAGATACTTGAGTTTGAAGAACTTGTTCCAGCCCTGGCCACCCTTTTTCCTGAGTTAGAACGTCCCGATTTTTATTGAGTGGCCGCCAAGGTCACCCGATTTAACACCACTCGACTTTTTTTTTATGGGGATACCTTAAGGGAAAAGTATTCAAAAGCCAGCCTGCAAATTTAGATTATTTAAAAGATCGCATCCGGCAAGAAATTCGGCAAATTACACCCCAAATGGTTCGAAATGTTCGGCGAGAATTTGTAGATCGGTTAGGCTATTGTCAGTTGACCAACGGAAGACACTTCGAACATTTACTTTAGAAAAATTATTTTTAAGTTCACCTAACTGTTTTTTCGATAAATAAGACATTTTTAAAATAATTTTATTCTTTGTTTTCTCCATGACTTTTTCCACTTTTCAAATTTTGAATGAGAATAACTCCAAAACGCTTGGGCTAAGGTATAGCACATGCTACATGAAAAATGTTTATGATTTTCCGAAGAATCCGTACATGTAATAATATACAGTGGGTCCTATTTAAGAAAAAAAATTTTTTTGTGTCACTCTTATTTGCAACACCCTGTATATCTACATTTTATGTCAGAATATGCGCGTTCGAAAAACAAAATCGAAGGGTCCGAGCGATTTTTTTAAAAAATTGTAGTTTGCGAGATAATGAATTTATTCCTTACTTTACGTCCTCACTGTAGAGGCAGAAACAAAAGTTACCTTTTTACCCTTAATTTCTTAACGCCCTGTGGATAAATTGAGCGGTAGAATTTAGCTACACTATGTTTTGTTTTGAAGTGTGACCTTTTCTTAACACAATGTTTTTTGGTTCACGTCATTCTCTATTTTTTAAAAGAAAATATTGCAGTCTTTTAATTTTATTCGCTATTCAGAACATCACATTGTTTTATCGAGCAGCATAAACAAATATCCAAAAATTAATAGCCCGTATAGCGCTATTAATTTTTGGATATTTGTTTATGCTACTCCATAAAATAAACTAAACTTCATGATATCATCCCAAAACACAAGTCTACATTTTGCTAAAAATTTCATCAAAATCGGACAACAATGAAAAAAGTTACAGGACTGTAAACCTGACTTACATTAACTTCAATCTTATCTCAATATACAGGTTGTTATGGAAATGACTTATTATATTTAAACCGGAAAATCCTGAGATGAAAATAAATTGAAGAAAAATAACCATAAATGGCGCTTTGAATTATTAAGCGAAATATACACTTTATATGAAATCTCAAAATTTACGTGGCCGCTCTTGAGGACCTTCGCAATCAATAGTTTATTGAGGCAGTCTCGAGGTTCAAAAGAGGTTAGCGCATTATAGGCGGTGTTGTCATATTACAACACAGAACAACAAGATTGACATACTTTTTAGAAAAAAAAAACTACAATTTTAAGGTACATACTCTCTTACCTTCGATCTTATTTTAAAATAATCCGTTTTATAATTAAATTCTATAAAAAGATAAAACACAAAAAGTATGTTTTTCAACAGCTCAACAGTAGATAATATCACACAAATTTGAAATCACATCACAACATTTATTATTATGAATTATTTCACAACAGAAAAAAAAATCGGGTAATGCTACAACTAACAAAACGTTTAAAATTTGTATATGTCACTCGACAGCGTCTCGAAACATACTGAACGATAGTGGCCGGTATCCAAGCAAGGGCGCGAGACACGTGGTGTGATCTGACAACACGGTTAGTATACTCTAGTGACCCACATTGTTGCTAAGTGAATCCACATAGAACGGCGCGCGACAGTATGTGGGTAAAAAGGGTTTTTACCTTAGTATTTAGATATTCGATTTAAAAAAAAAGTATGTAGACTTTCTCAAGGATACCCAAGTTGTCACCCATTTAAATATAATAAGTCATTTCCATAACACCCTGTATATAAATGCCTTACTAAATATTTGTGTAATTTTTACTAAAATTTCAGGTTAAGATTTCGCTATAATTTAATCGCAGTTCTTTGTAAAAGATATTTCAGTCACATATACAACGTGTCCAAGATAAGGAGGGCCAGTACAGGGACCTCGGAAACCGTAAGAGAAGTCGGTTAAATGGAGGCAAAGTTGCGCATTTAGGTGCCTAATAATATGCCGTTTAGAAAGTTTTAAAATTCCGAGTAGTTCCGGAGATATCCGGAAAAAACCGAAATTCTGAAAAATCGTTTCATTGTTTTCCTGGGTTTTTTTGAGATCGAATTCTAAAGTAAATTGCACTTTTTCCGCTATATCTAACAGCGGTAATTGTTTTGTAATCCGACGAGTCGTCTTCGAAGGGCCATTATCAACTTTCGTTTTTTAAATACGGTCTTGTTTTTCTGATATTGGAATTTGAGAGCTTTTTTTCTTCCGAATGCAACGATGTATGACACATTGTGGTTTAATGACGTTTCGAGGGTTTTTTGAAGTACATCAGGAAATTTTGGGATACGGTCCTGTATTTCTCCTATTTTTATAAATAATATTTCATAAGTAAGCTCTAAATTTTTTACTTATGTTGGACTAGTTCAATAAATAACAAATAATTTAATAATAAACCACAAATAAGTGAACAAAAATCATACCAAAACAGTAATAAAACGAATAACGAAAAAAGTAAGGAACTACATAATCAGGTGTTCAAAATGATTTCCGTTATTCTCTAAGCACAAATAACATCTTCTAACTGCCACATAACAGTTTTTTTGAGATAAAATAAAACACGATAGAATATCAAACTTTTCAGCATTTGTAAAATTATGTTCCATATGTTCTGGAAAGTAGAAAACCTCTTAAAACGATTTCAAACGATCACAATGGGAATGTCAAGTGAAATAAATCACGCGTCACCATCTTAATTTTTTTTGTTTCAAACGCTTACTTTTAAATCCCGAATCAACAGAAGTTTGAAATAATGTTTCTGTCTTTTGTTCGCTTATTTGTGGTTTATTATTAAATTATTTGTTATTTATTGAACTAGTCCAACATAAGTAAAAAATTTAGAGCTTACTTATGAGATATTATTTATAAAATTAGTAGAAATACAGGACCGTATCCCAAAATATCCTGATGTTGTTCAAAAACCCCTCGAAACGTCATTAAACCACAATGTGTCATACATCGTTGCATTCCGAAGGAAAAAAGCTCTCAAATTCCAATATCAGGAAAACAGGACCGTATTTAAAAAAATAAAGTTGATAATGGCCCTTCGAAGACGACTCGTCGGATTACAAAACAATTAACGCTGTTAGATAGAGCGGAAAAAGTGGCAATGTAAAAGTGCAATTTACTTTAGAATTCGATCTCAAAAAAACCCAGGAAAACAATAAAACGATTTTTCAGAATTTCAGTTTGTTCGGGATATCTCCGGAACTACTAGGAATTTTAAAACTTTCTAAACGGCATATTATTAGGCACGTAAATGAGCAACTTTACCTCCATTTAACCAACTTCGTATCTCTTACGGTTTCCGAGATCCCTGTACTGGCCCTCCTTATCTTGGACACGTTATAGAGCCCTAAATTATGGTTAGTCTTACTATTTTTATAGTAAATTTAACTAAGTTTTTCTTTCCGTGTACAAACCCGAACAAACCAGGTTTGTTCACGTTCATTCTTTTCCCTTCTCACCTGTAACTATTGCTTCATTCGAACAAACCCATTGCCTATTTGGTACCTATATAAATTCTTTTCTTAGCAGGCAATTGGATTTTTCCGACGACAACAATCTACACAATTTGTCAATAGATGATTTCGTTCCGCAAATAAACAGGGTAGTGGTGACGACTCAAAACCCTGAACTTCAAAAACCCTTAACAGGTCAGTTTATTGTTCATCACAAACCCAAAATTGAGGAGGATGATATGTTTGAGGACATGGGGACGTTTCACTCGAGACCAACCGTGATTAACGATACAGTAATTGAAGTGTTTTGTGGGAATATCACTTTTCGGTAAGTTGTATTTAATGATTTTAATCGAAGCAATAATCAATGTTTTGACTGTTAGAAGTAAAGGGCGGCTATTATACAATTTGAATGTTAAATTTCTGCATTTCTGTTATTTGGGAAAAATTTGCATATTTTTTGACAAAATACATGGTGTCCTATAACTTATGGGCCATAGAGCAACTGGAGATAAGTCATTTTAATTAATTTAAGTGATTTTTGAGTTGGCTGAATATTGGTACATTTTATAGAAAAACCGCATTATAACTTCGCGAAGAGGCCGACATGGTAAATCCATGTGACGAGTTTGAATATATTTTGGTGAACCAATCCGAGGCTATTGAATAGGACGATAGAAAGTGGAGTTCCGCAGGGCTCCATTATTGGACCTTTTTTGTTACTGGTGTTTGCCAACGACCTGATAAGTTTTATTACCAAAATTACGGAAAATGTATACTTAATCGTGTATACTGATGATACGAATATTCTAATTGGCAGGGATAATATTATTTCTCTGATACCTGTTGCAGAAACGGTATACAGAAGAAATCTTTTTGGGTCTGAAAAAAATAAGCTTAATATAAATAGGGATAAGACTACAGTTGTGAATTTTTGATTGAGGTCGACTGACATTGATTTTGCTCTTCGTGACGAATCTGGATCGACTGTGAGATTGTCTGAAATGGCGGCAAAGTTGCTGGGTGTAACTTTTGTAGTAATCTTAAATGGCTCCCACAAATCGAGGTGCTCTTATAGAGGCTCATGTCGGGAAGCTTTTAAAAGATTGAGAATTTTGACGGTCGCAGGCATTTACTTTTACGAAGTATGTAGTTTAGTCTACCGAAACAAAGCATATTTTTGAGGCTTCAGATCTAATCATAATCATGATACTAGACTGAAAACTCTCTTATTGCCTGAAAACCACAGATCTGCCGAATATCAAAAATACATATTTTTTACAGGCTGTCAATTTTTCAATAAATTAAATGCTGTTAAATGCATTTAGAAGAAGGTTGAAGGAGTTTTGTTGGAGGTAAATTATTATTCTTTACAGGAATTTTCTTAAGGCTTGTAACAAGCATGATTAACAAAATTTATTTGAATTTATTTATTTTCTGTATTTAGTTCCATATCGTATCTAGTTTTTAACTTTACTTTTGACGTTATCTTCAATTATTGTCATGTCTTTTGTCTAGTGCTGTTAAATTGAAGAAATAAAAGATTTCAAATTTGAATTGGAATTAAACCCAATGATAAAGCCACGAAAATCTCATAGTTCAGGTAAACCACAGCAAACACCAGCAAATAATTTCTATGACATTATTGTCAAAACTTGACGTAAACCTGACCATAACGAAAATGAAAATATTATATTCATGTTATTTTTATAACATTATTATTTACATGTAATTTTTCTTCTCGCATTTTTTTTACAAGGGCGTAAAATGAAAATTCCGTTTCCGGAGTCCTCGGTCTACACAGGAAAAATTTTAATTTGCGTAGCCGTCTTCTTTATTTCAACATACCAAACTCGATCGAAGTGATATTGAATTCTTTTTTGTCTTTCAGTTTCCTTTCGTTTTCCATGACACAGAGAATTGGTATGCACAATAAAGGATAATATGTATTATTTTTTCTCGATGTCAAACCTATAAATAGACGAACGTTAAAAATACTTTCTATTTTAAAAAGTAGTGATGCCGCCGGAACCGGATCTGGATCGGGTATCCGGCGAATCTGGCGTTCTTTTTTAATATCCGGTTCGGCCGGATTTTGTACTGGAACTGAATTTAAAAAAATATGTTGTAGAAATTATGAACAGAACCACAGTAGAGCTGTCGTATTTAACGAACGTAACAAACTAAGATAAAAGAAAATCAAGATTGACTGGGACTTTGATAAATGATGACAAGGGTGTAATTTGATACACCGATGGATCAAAAACCGACAACGGTGTGGGCGCAGGTATATTTGGGATTTGGGGAAAGGCCCAAGATCGAACATAAGCATTCCACTAGGTAACTACGCCACAGTATACCAAGCGGATGTTCATGACATACAAGCATACGTACTACAAAATCTTGAAAAGGGCCACCACAACCAAAAGTTATACATCCTGTCGGACAGCGAAGCTGCTCTTAAGGCTCCGAACTAAAATCGGTTTACTTCAAAACTCACACTGGAGTGCCACACCAACCTAAAAGAACTGGCGGCCAGGGGGAACAAGGTGGAGATCTTGTGGGTCCCTGGTCACTCTGGGATATTGGGTACAGATCCGCTCGAAGCATTAGGGGCTCCGAACCGGCCTTTGGAATATCAAAACAGGCAACGAAAACAACATTAGATAGATGGTCGAGTTTGTTCGCACACCTATCTCGATGGCAAGGGTTATCTGGTCAAACACACGCACGGCCGCAATTGGGAAACTATCGAAGATACTATCGAATGGGATGCTGACCCTGACGCGGCAACAGTTGAAACAGGTGATGGGTCTGCTAACAGGTCACTGTCACTTGCGAAAACACCTTCAACGGATAGGTATAAACAACGGATCCATTGAATGCAGAGGATAAAACTGCCTTCCACATAATATACCTCTGCGAAGCGCTGTCTCTCAGAAGACATAATATCTTCGGGATTGATGAGACATGGCCGGTGTCCGAAAAAAGAACTTCACTATAGACACTTTTTGATGACAATGAAAAAAAATTTTTCGTGTTTTTTCACCAGTCAATTGGCTTTTGATTTCGTTTTAGAACGTTTTGTTGTAAATACAGGATCCGGTTCTGGTCCGAAATCCGATTAAACATGTTTGCGTTGGTTCCGGTATCCAGCATTTGCAAAAAGTAGATCCGGTGTCATCACTATTAAAGGCGTAAGTGCCATTTTATTTTAGATTTAAAAGATGTCTGTGTATCGCTCTACTAAGGACGTTGACCTAGGGGTTTTAAATTAAAACTCGTGCAAAACTACAAACTCGGCACATTAATTTAGAAACTATTCATGAATATGCATAAGTAATTGTTGAGTTTAGTTATCGCAATGTTTTGTATATATTTTTTCTCTTATATGTACTAGTGCAAAAAGTTATTGTATAGTTGTTAAGTTTAGTTATCGCAGTGTTTTTATTTATTATATTTATATTATATCTAGAACGCACATGACACCAAATGTATTCTGTACGCAAGTATCCCTATGAAGGCAGTCCTCCGCAAATGACATGAACGCCTACGGCATGAATTCGTTTCAAGGAAGTAGTCCATTCCTGGAGGAGACCTGATTTTAGTAACAAAAAAATCAAAAGGCACTAAATCGGCGCCTCATCAAATTGCTTTTGTTTATTTTCAACATATACGTATATGTTTCACCCTTATATAGGGATTACAAACACGTAAAATACATTACAGTTAAAAACAAGTTGTGATTCTTTGTTTGTCTTTTAAGACTGATTGTGTCGATGATGGCCATAAAAGGGCGAAACATATTATGTAACCTTAAAATAAATAAAAGCAATTTTCAATCATATTTTCTAAAATATGACCTTCATTAGATTTTGATCCATTCGATGACTAAATCTTCGAATTTCAACAAAAGTGCTGGTTTTTTCCTCGTAAAGTCAGCAGAATCCGAAAGAAACAATTTAAGACGAGCTTTTTACCGCCTAACATAAATTTTGGGATTTTATAGCCCAGAATGATGATACCGCAAAATAAAGCGAAAAAATCAATTATTTTTACGATCTTTATCGAAAGTAATTATAAGTATCCCGAAAAACAGATTGGCTTGGTATTTTCCACACGAAACAATCATTCCGTTAAAGATTTATATATTTAATTGGGATTTTTATAAAAAAAAATATTACTACAGAATAGTATATTAAATAACGAATATTAAAAGTGGTTCATTCCAAACGAGGAGGTATTTCGCCGAGTGCGCAAATCCGCCCGAGTCTGAGAAATTCACGCGAGCAATGCACCTACATAATTTTTCCTACGACCACAAATTCAATGTCCGATTATTTGAGCATTTTAATGGTAATAAAAAAAAATGCTTTTCTCCTATTTGCTTACGTTAATTTTTATGTAGTATGTAACTACGTCGTTCCAAGAAAATAATAAAACCCATCACCTAACCTCAATATTTATAGAGATAGATATCGTTAACTCGGTACTTATCTCATTTCAACTTTACCCAAGTAGTTATTATGTTTAATGGGTTGCCTAACAATTCTCTGTTAGGTATTTTTTTCATATTTATCATAAAAAACCTAAAATGATCCCCACAATTAAAAAGAAGACAAATAAATGTATTTTTTTAATGTGCAGTATTGGCTCTATACTAAATCCAACGAACGAACGGTGGGCGTCACAACAATATCACATAACCTATAATAGTCAGAATGTTTGTGCAGACTTGCATTAAGGGTCGGACCTGAACTTTGTTAAATGTTTGAAAATGCATAAACTGCAAAATTGTTGATTGAAACTTTTATGCATTTTTATAAAAATAGGAATATAAACGCATTCAAGTATGTAAAAATTAACGAAAATTTAAGTTACGAATAAAAAAACAAATGCCGCTCATGTAATGCACAGAAAATGTGCGGCGCGGGTCTTCTCTACAGTACTGGTGTAATTAAATAGTAGACACAAAAATTGAAAATTTATTGAACTCCCTCATAAATATTGCTCAAATTGTTCTCCATTATGCCTTATTTTTTTTTTTTTATTTTTTTTTTTTATGATCAAACACAAGCACTATAGGAAAAATCCTTTAGGACACTCTGGGAGTGGTGCGTGTGCGCAAAAAGCGATTCACGTTGGTTTTGAATCGTTGGAGGTTATATTCGTTGGGAAAAACGACCTCGGGAAGGTCGTTCCACAAAGATGCAGTCCTCCAGATGAAAGAATTCTTAAATAATGAAGTTCGAGGAGTACTAAGCTTAACCACATATGGATGGGCGGCAGTGGTTCGTCGTGTATTTCTGCTAATCGTCGCTCTGGGCGGAATTAAGAGGGCAAGGTCAGCCGAGCACCTTCCATGAAAATATCTGTAAAAGAGAGTCAAATCCCCAACCTGTCTTCGATGTTCTAGGCTGTCGAGGTTCTTCGTCAGCTCGTGGTCTCCGATTAGACGAATAGCCCTCCTTTCGATGGAATCCAGCAGCCGAAGAGTATGTTTGGGTGCAGAGCTCCAGACATGAGAGCAGTATTCTAGTGATGGTCGAATCTGGGCTTTGTATAATGTCAAAAGTTGTTGAGGTGTGTACAACTTTCTGGTTCGGAAGAGTACCCCAAGCTTCTGAGAAGCTACCTTGGCGATTGCCACAACGTGGTTATGCCAAGACATATTTCGCCCAGCAAATTAATAGATGAAGCCAGTGGGATTGCGTGTCCGTCCATGACTATTTCCGGTTCTGTAATGTTAACCTTTTTAGAGAAAACTGCTGCCTGGGTCTTTTTAGCGTTAAATTCGACTTGGTTACTGTCACCCCAAGCCAAAGTTTCTTCCAGGTCTTTGTTAAGGCGTGATACTTCATGCTGTCTGCGAAGATGTGCGTCGGCAGTCGATGTTTGTGCATTCAAAGAGAAAGATGAGATAAGTGTGCTATCGTCAGCAAAACTAAATATCGGATTTTCAGTTTTCACTAGAAGGTCGTTAATGTAGAGCAAGAAGAGAGTTGGAGACAATATGGACCCTTGAGGAACACCGGCATTGATGGTGAAGGTGTCTGAGAGAAATCCGTCAATCGCCACTTGCAGAGAGCGGTCCTTAAGAAAGCTAGACAACCATGCACAGAATCGACTGGGCATACCATAGGATCGCAGTTTACTTAGAAGCCCCTCATGCCAAACGCGATCAAAAGCTTTAGAAATATCTAGTGCAACAACCCGAGACTCCCCATGATGTTCGATTGCGTTGTTTCAAATATGGGTGACATAGGCTAGAAGATCTCCAGTTGATCTGGACTTCCGAAAACCATATTGATGATCGCTGATAATGTTGAAGCCTTCCAGGTACTTTAGAAGATGTTGGTTAATAGCTTTCTCCATTACTTTTGATATAACTGAAAGCAATGCTACTGGTCGATAGTTGTTAGGCAAGCTTCTCTTACCTTTCTTTGGAATAGGCTGGACTCGAGCCGTCTTCCAGCAAGATGGAAATATTCCTTTTTTGTAGGATAAGTTGAAAAGTCTACAAAATACTGGTGTTAGTGTTAGGCCTTAGACATGTTTCACACATGGTTCTTATTCGCCTTAATGAATTAAAAATAATAAACGGCCGCGTATGTAACTCCCTAAAGGCTCTGTCAATGGGAATTCTTAAATCTGCCATTGTTTGGCACTGAATGGAATAAAATTTTTTTTGAAGGTATATCCCCATAAGAAGAAATCCAAACCCGACAATTCGGGTGACCTTGGTGGCCATCTTACAGGTTCATTAGTTCCAATCCAGCGACCTGGGAAGTTATTATCTAGGTAGGCCCTTACAATTTGGGCATTGTGAGCGGGCGCTCCATCCTGTTGAAGATGCAAGTTATTGAGACCAGAATTTCCAAATATTTATTTGCATTAAGGCCTCCTTCAAATATATTATAAACTATTTTGCTATTGAGTATAAAGCATGAAACGCTAACGGCAAATCTTCCTTGCCGTTCGATTGGAAATATACATGCTCATTTTCCTGAGACCAAAACCTCGTATTCTGTCGATCAAGCATGCCAGCACTGGTAAAATGAGCATCATCAGACCATATAACGGTTTTGTCAAAATTGTTTTCCCTGTTCAGATTTTGTAAATACCAATTGCAAAACTCTATACGGCGCTGTGCATCACCAAGATGCAAGTTTTGTACACGGTGGAATTTATATGGCTTAAAATTGTGTTGTGTTGTATAGTCTATTCATTTTCCCAATTCAGTAGACCAAAACAAATACACGCGACGATCACGTGAACAGCACACAGGTTCGCATTAAGAACAATATAACAGTACAATCTCGAACCACGCATGATATGAATAGACCTGAAAGGCATCGCTTTATCGCCCGATTGACCAATAGCAATAAGTTTATGTATCGAGCACGTGATTATCACGCGCTGATGTTTGTTTATTCTCCTGAAGTGGTAAAATGAATAGAGTATAGAAACGTGTGCGCATAAAGCGATTCACGTTGGAGGTTATATTGGTTGGGAAACACGACCTCCGGAAGGAATCATTCACTGGGACGAACTATGAGTGAATAATAATACTTAATATTGCTCAAAAATGGCTCGAAATGAATATTTTACTTAGTACAAATGTTGCACCTGTCATGTGGAAGAATTGGTAATAAAATTTACTTTGGGAGAAAACGAACATTGCATTTTGAAAACATAAAATTTATTCATCTAAAGAAGTTTCCATTATGCCACTTATTCTCCACCGGGAAGTCATAAATCGATTTATACGGCGGCGCTAAGACATTTCCGGTTCTTTATCGTTCATTCACAAAATTAAACTCCAACAATTTTAACTCGAAAGTTGAAACTTAAGAATTATTTCGTGGAAGTTTTAATGAATTTTTGGGAAACGAATCAAGTTTCCTTGAAGTATGATTGATATTTTAAAAACTATAAATTTCGATGTGTTATTTATGATATGGGCCAATCTACTCAAGTAAGGAAAAACAGGGATTAAAATTTCTGTCAACTTGTCAAAACAGGTAGTAAAAATATGCAAATTTTTACGAAATTTCCGAAAAATTATAGGACCTCCGCGAAAATTGAGTTAGGGCCCCCTACCCTATATTAAACATATATAACATATATAAACATATAAACAAACAAAATTAGATAATACTGTTTATTATATAAACTACAAACCTATATGTAGAGAACGTAACAAAAAATAAAATTATTGAACAACAAGAAGAAAACAAAAAACATTCTTTAAAACTAAAAGGAACAAACACGAAAAAATTCTTTAGGTACCGAGCTAAGGTAGCGATACTTGAAAGTTACAGTGAGATAAAACCAAAAGTATTTAAAATTAAGCAACAAAATCTTGAATATAATATTATATGTATCTCAATAGTTATTGCGAGGCAATTGGCCAATTGCCTATTTTAATTATTATATTGTAAAATTATTCTTATATTGTTGCTTTCAGGAGGTAAATTGTTTTTTTCTAGCTTTTGACTCCGCAAAATTTTTTATTAAATGGTTATCCATTTTGGCCGCCTCTTGTGCCTCTATAGACAGGATAGCCAAGTTGGTTAACCTTGTCTGAGAGGAACTATTTCGTATATAATTTTTAATGATTTTTAATTTGGAAAAGGATCTAAGTAGCAACACTTACTGGAAGAGTTAAAAATAATTAAGGCTGTTGTTACCTCTGGAAAATTTGATGATAAAGTGTTATTTTCCACAATTAAAAATACAGCAAAGTCTTTAATACTTTGAAGAGAAGCAATTTTTTCCTTTAACGGCACACACAACGCGACTATCTCTAAAGGAAAAGTCGCAGACAGATCGCTGGAATATGTTTGCTGTAGTGTTTCAGCAGACATAAATAATTCTTTTTCTGGCAAAGTTACTAGAACTTGGGGACATATAAATCTAAATTTATTAACAAATAACTCCATTCCCTCAAAACGATTATCTATTTGGTTAATTACAATATCAAATACTTTGTAATATATATTTATCCTAAAATAGTTTTCTCAACTAGAAAATAGATAATTTGTATTGGCTTCATCAAAGTGTATTTTTGGTTTTAATTGTCTTTTATCATCAAATTCCGGGTTTATATTCCATGATCTTGATATACCAATTGATTCAGTCTTCAAATTTATATAATTACGGGCACAGTATGACAAAATCTAGATCAGGTGGACATTGGTAATATTGGTATTTATTTGAAAGATTTGATAATTAGCAATAGGCTCTATCGGCACTCGAAGCTTTCGGCCCCCCCAAGCTTTCGCCCCCCCCCCCCCCCCCCCCCGCGACTGCGGGGGTTCGCGGTAGTAGCGCTACGCCACTGCCTATATTTATTAAATATGCATTACAAAACAAGATGGCTCAAAATTATTTTACAGGCAACTTTCAGTCCTTAGCATATAACTTACTAAAATAAACTATTTGCCTGTAGGAACGATTATAATTTGCGAAATATATGTTACTTCCTGCATTAGGAAGCAATTTTAAAAGTATTTTTTAGATTCTAGCTGCAGTATTCAAATTTGAATTTAAAAATGTATCGACGGTCACGTGTCCCCAGACGATAATTTCTATCTTTACCCTTTTATATTTCACGTCATTTTACTAAAGTTACTTTTATATATAAATAATTTACACTCCTACTACAATTTGTATTGAAAAAATAATGTTCAAAGATCAACAGTTTAGTTCCTCTAACGCAATTATTATTAACCAGAAGTTCCGTCCCAGCAGCTGCATGTACCGCTGGTCACGGCTGAAATTGCTTATAAATAACGCCACTACAGGTCGGCCTTGTAAAGCGTGCTCCTGCATGTTTAGGAAGGCTGTTATAAATAATAGGAAATGGTTATAGTGACTCATAACGATCATCTTTTGCGCGGACATATATAATTCCTCTAATTAGATACTATAAGAAACCTATTAAAAAATTAACAGGTGTTTTTGAGATTATTTATTTTTTAAATCCGATTTACTGAAAGTTGCCTGTAAAAAATTTTTAGCCCGAATATAAAAAATTTCAATCATTTTCGACAGTTTTCAAGAAAGATAACGTCGATAATTTTCATTTTAGATTACCGGATGTCCAGTGTACCCCCAAACCTAACGCACTTAACCCATGTGAAGACATCATGGGTTTCATCTGGTTAAGAAATTCCGTCTGGTTTGTGGTTATTTTGGCTGTCGTTGGCAACCTGGCTGTTGTTGTTGTAATATGGTTTAGTAGAACCGAGGTAAGCCTATCAGACGTTTATATAAAAGGGGACTACAATTGTGGACATTTAGTATAGTTAATAGTAAATATCAATTGTCATTCCGCTCGTGGATAATACAGGGTGTTATGGAAATGACTTATTATATTTAAACCGGCGATGAACCTGAGATGAAAATAAATTGAAGAAAAATAACCATAAATGGCGCTTTGAATTATTAAGCGAAATATACACTTTATATGAAATCTCAAAATTTACGTGGCCGCTCCTGAGGACATTCGCAATCAATAATTTATTGAGGCAGTCTCGAGGTTCAAAAGAGGTTAGCGCATTATAGGCGGTGTTGTCATATTGCAACACAGAATTGTAAACGCAGGTGTTCAGTTTTTGATAACAAGGACGTCTTTGACGCGGGTTACCACTTCTTTTTCTAACTTTTTAGAAACAAAAACTACAATTTTAAGGTACATACCCTCCTTACCTTCGATCTTATTTTAAAATAATCCGTTTTATAATTAAATTCCATAAAAAAATAAAACACAAAAAGTATGTTTTGCAACAGAACCAACAGTAGATAATATCACACAAATTTGAATCACATCACAACATTTATTATTATGAAGTATTTCACAACAGAAATAAAATCGGGTAATGCTACAACTAACAAAACCTTTAAAATTCGTATACGTCAAGCACGTGGAAACCTCGATAGCGTCATTCCATCCCCGAATCTCGAAACATACTGAAGCAACAATAGTGGCGCTCGTGTGATCTGACAACGCTGTTAGTATACTCTAGTGACCCACATTGTTGTTGCTAACTGAATCCAGATGGAACGGCGCGATAGTATGTGGGTAAAAGGGTTTTTACCTTAGTATTTAGATATTCGATTAAAAAAAAAGTATGTAGACTTTCTCTAGGACACCCTAGGAGTCACCTATTTATATATAATAAGTCATTTCCATAACACCCAATACAATTAATTCCCGTGCAGTGATAGCTGACAATTTTCCATTTTAACTAATTAGGTGCGTATATTTTGCAGATCAATGTTTCGAGATTCCTAATATGCAATTTGGCATTTGCTGACCTCTGCATGGGCCTATATCTGTTGCTTATTGCCAGCATGGACTATCATTCGGTGGGATCTTACTTTAATGCCGCTTACGATTGGCAATATGGTAAGTTCTTTAACATTTTGTTATAGCGAAAAATGTTCCAACTATTTTCATGAATTTAAAAACGGTTGAGGATTGCACCCATCTCGATATTAAGAAATTAAAATAAAAAATGTCAACAACCTGTAGCAAATGTTCATATTATTCCTATAAATTTTTCTTGATAAAATTCCCTAAATAATCACACTCTAAAATATTATACAGTGAAACCTCTTATAACGGACACCTCTAATAAACGGACATCTCTATTAGCGGACATTTCTTCATAGTCTGGAACTAGGTATATGAAATTCCATGAAAATCAACCTCTCTTGGACGGACTGGACTCTCCTTTGGGCGGACGCGGACAGGCTGTTTTCATACAGAGTGCGAAAAAAACCCTCCTTTATACGGACAAAATATTTTTGAGTATTTAGGAGACGAATAAGTACGGTGCAAAAACTCTCTGAAGACAGACCGGCAACCAATCGCTTATGCGTGACAGTGCAAAAAAAAACTGCGCAGAATGAAAGTATGTACGATTCCCCGACAGCAGCGTTTATTTGTGAGTTGTAAGGTTAAAATCGTAAACAATGGCACAAAAGTGTCGCGCTTTGAATGGAAAGAGAATATTGATGATGTGGAAGTTTGTAATTTGATAACAATGATTTGGGCGAGTTCATTAACATTGATAGCAATGTGCTATTAGAAGGTGATAGTGACCCCATTTCTACCGATTATGTAGTCTAAACTGAAACCACATCACTATCTGACGACTCTGATGAAGAAGTTGAATGCAGTAATCAAACAAATGTCACCAATTATCAACAAGCCATTAGTATGGTAAAGGAATTATAAGAGTATGTAAAGAATAGAGGTGACTCTACAGCAATGGAATTGTTATCAGACTTATTACATTTTCTAGATTGCAAGTATAAAACGCAAACACGTCAAACTACGTTATTAGATTTTTTTAGTACTACATCCTAACTAAAACTAGTGTATGTTTGTTATGTTATGTTTATTTGTACATACATATACATAGTAATAATTTTGAATTTATATATTACCTAATAACAAATTTCATGACTATGGCTATGACCATAGCCTGTAAATCTGAACTTTTGGATCTGTAATGTATTTAAGGTTAAGATCAATGAAGACAAGACAAAGGATACCAAGGCTAAAATATTGTCGAACCAATTAGGACTGCTTTTAGATCGGACCGAGGACAACAAGAATAACAGTAGAACCGAGAAAACGATAATAATTAAATTTTCCCCAATTATCAAATAATTTCTTGAAAGGAAATCGCAGCTAAGCCGAGATAATTTAATTGCCTGTTTCGGTCTGGATAATTGAAAATATTAAAATTTTGCTTCCCTAGCTTTTGCTATTTTCGACGTGCGTTGCACGGACAAATGGATATAACCAGTGGCGGATCTAGGATTAAATCTAGGAAGGGGCTAAGATAGACCCGTCGCAGGTGAAATCGTCGAAGGCGATTTTTCGGACCACGCAGTCTCATTGAAGACTCCAGCAGTAATCGGCCATCATGTGAATGTCCCATCTACCCTGATATCTCTCTTCCATAGTTTTTATATCCTGGTGGAATCATCCCCCCTGTTCTTCACTAAGGTCGCCAAGATTATCTGGGAATCATTCCAAATGGCTGCGGAATATTCCGGCTTTCAATTTCTCCTTGCTGAGTGCAGGAAATTTACTGGACAAGTATTCAAAACACGCACCATTCTTCAACTAAATTTTGCAAATGCATGCAGGCAATATTCCGCACATGGGGATTATACAGTGAGTCCCAGAAGAAATGTCTAAATTCATTTAAAATTCAGCGGTAAGTTTTTTCAAAAACGCTCGTACCCGTCGATTTTGATTTTTTAATTTTTTTTTTGTGGTAATTTCATGTATACAGGGTAGCTCAAAAATAAGTTACGACCATCAACTTCATTTTTTCAAATGAAAACATATATTTTTTATTTCATTTTTGAATTTTGCATTGAATTCTAAGCATATTTCATGTACCATGTCCTATACATAAACTCAACAATTATTGAAAAAATTAGGATTGAACATATCTATAAGTAAGACCTGTTTATTAAAAAAAAACACAACAAAATCAAATTAAATGTTGAAAATGTGCGCCATTTACGGCTTGACAATATCCAAGACGATCAATAAACTCTCTTTGCACGTTTCCAACCATTTCCGGAGTTATAACACGCACTTCTCTTCGGATCCTTTCTTTCAACTCCTGCATATTGTTTGGCCTGTTAACAAATACTTTTGATTTGAGGTAACCCCCACAAAAAAAAGTCCAGCGGAGTTAGGTCTGGCGACCTAGCAGGCCATTCGATAGGTCCTCTCCTTCCAATCCACCGATTGGGAAAGGTTTCATCCAAAAATGTGCGCGCAGTGGCCGCATAGTGCGGAGGAGCACCATCTTGTTGGAATATCAGTTCTTCGTCAGGGGAGTCTGGATCCAATGGATTCGTAAATAAAGCCACTAATGCTGGAATTAATTCTAGTTGGAGAAATTCGAGATATACTTGTCCAGTTAAAGACTGTTCAAAGAAAAATGGACCAATTACTCTTTCGCCTACGATTTCACACCAAACATTTATTTTCTTAGGGTACTGGCTGTGATCCTCTATCATCCAATGCGGATTTTCTGTTGCCAAATATCGACAATTTTGTCTGTTCACATTACCATTCAAATAGAACGTAGCTTCATCCGAAAAAATAATATTCTTTACTAAATTATTATCTAGATTGCACATATTTTGCATGCGTCCGCAAAACTCACTTCGCCTATCGAAATCATCTTCAAATAACTCATGCACTGGAATAACTTTGTATGGGTGATATTTGTGCTTTTGAACTCGGTGAACAACAGATTTCGGCATGTGTAAATCGGCCCCAATGTGCGACAGGGGAGTACATGGATTTTCTTCCAAGGATAGCAAAACGTCAAGTTGTTCATTTTCATCTCGAGTAGGACGACCAGATTTAGGCAAATCTCTAACATGACCGAATTCTCTAAACTTAGCCTCTATTCTACTCACCATCTTTTGACATATGGGAGGACGATCAGGATGGATTTCATTAAATAATTGGGCTGTTTCTATTTGAGTACGTGTTTTATCACCAAACCCAACCATGCATATAATTTCAATTTTTTCCCGTTCCGTTAACTTTACCATTATTGTGAAAACCGCAACTTTGAAACTACGCTTGACAATAATTATACTTATTTGAAATAAAATTGTCATACAGTTTCTATGGAAATAAACGGTGACAGTGAGACAGTACACTCTTACTTATTATGGAGCCCAAAATGCCATATTGCCAGAAGATTTGATAGATCGTTGGATTCCCTAAATGATATGTTCAATCCTAATTTTTTCAATAACTGTTGAGTTTATGTATAGGACATGGTACATAAAACATGCTTAGAATTCAATGCAAAATTCAAAAATGAAATAAAAAATATATGTTTTCATTTGAAAAAATGAAGTTGATGGTCGTAACTTATTTTTGAGCTACCCTGTATACATGAAATTACCACAAAAAAAAAATTAAAAAATCAAAATCGACGGGTACGAGCGTTTTTTGAAAAAACTTACCGCTGAATTTTAAATGAATTTAGACATTTCTTCTGGAACTCACTGTATAGGTACTAATACCCTAGGACACAAGCCAAATTAACGAATTAATTTGTTAGGCTTACGGTATACAATTAATTTCATTCTCTTTAATTGCCTTCTAATGTATATTTTGTGCTAACTGCAAATACGAAAATAAGAAATCTGCAGGTGCAAAAAAAATCAAGGAAAAATTATTTCTTATCTGTAATAATTATATGGCCTTTTGCCAATATAAGATTAGGTGTTTCCAGTGATTTATGAATATATAGGTAGAAATTAGTTAAATTTTTGATAAAACTTATGACCACTATAATTGTCAAATGTGTTACAATTTATTATGAGTAGGCTCTATCTCAAAAACTAGAGCTGATACGAAGAAAAGCTAAGTGTTTTTTGAATTACCGCATTCAAAATAACTAAATTCAGTTGTTTTTCTTCGGCACGAAGACCAAAATTTCTTTTTTTTGTTGGGCTGTGTAATTAATTGGGGTAGTGTATTTGTTTGTATATGATTTGCGGGTCTATTCGACACCAGTACACTGCAGTAATCGGAGGTAGGTGTTTAGCATTATTTGTTTATCCTTACTATATTATGTAAGATGTAAAGCATCTTCAGCTGGTAAGGAAATATCTGAAACCAGAACTACGCCTTCGAGGGATGGAGAGTATGGAAACATTAATGAGTCACACTGCACCGAGCTCGAATGTAGTCGCCTCGACCCATCGCGCTGATGCATTCCCTGCTCACTGAGTGTCTTGCGATCGAAAATATTTAATAACTACCGATCTAATAGAGGTATCACATTTTCGTAAAATGGGTTTCGCAGATAGGAAGGTAAAGAACAGAACGGTATTTTTTAAATACGTGTCCACTAATTATAAGTTGTAAAAAAAATTCTCGGACAATTCTAATGTCAAGCCAAAAATATACTGGGTGTAAAAATCCAAAGTTGAGGTCATTTCCGTTTAAATCGGAAGTTAAAAATGGAGTCCGTCAATGCAAATGCAAAATAATATCACATACAAACCCACCAAATTTTATTTCTGTAATTTAAACAATAAGAAAGTTATAGGGGTGGGCGTTCCACCAGAAACAACCGGTATATGGTATACTACCGCCTGACAAGAAAGTCAACTTATGTGTGTAATTTTTAGACGTTCTTCGTCAATTAACAATTGCGTTATTTTTTTACTACAAATAAGAACGAATGCACCTGTACATACAACAATTAATTGTGAAGATTAACATTTAAAGATGCACCGCAAATAATTACAGACGGGACTGTAAACGTCGAAGTGATTTATTACCGCAACCGCAGTAACAAAATAAGTTTTACAATCATGTGTTGATAGTTACCGTCAGTATGGACATAAATCAATTTTGTTAATAAGCATCACGTTTTCTTTTATTGTTAGTGCCATTTTTCAAAATAAAGATAACATTCTCTAAGAAATTATATTTTTCTTTATACAGGGTGTTCCTTAATGTCGTGCTAATATTTCAGGGTGTGATTCCTTAGGTCATTTTATAAAGAAAAGTTCATATGAACTGAACACATCATATCTCCGAAAGTACTTTAGCTATTATTTTCAATTTTGGTATGTGTTAATAGGATATAGAACCATAAATTTTAGTTTGAAAATTTATTCAATTGTGGTGGAACAATTAAATATCTTTTCTAACTAAAATTTGTGGTTCTATATCCTATTAACACATACCGAAATTGTAATATCTAAAGTACTTTCGGAGATATTAAAATAACCATTTAAAAAATAAAAATTCAACACCCTGTGCGAACATATGTTCATATGAACTTTTCTTTATAAAATTACCTAAGGAATCACACCCTGAAATATTAGCACGTCATTAAGGAACACCCTGTATAGGGTGAATCATTTTATGAAAAAAAAATCATATGAACATGTAATTTTATATTCAAAATTGAAAATAATACACCCTGTAGCAAAGCCGTTGTTGAATATATTCAGGGTGTCCCATTTTCGACACTTTCTGGGGGTATTGGAGTTATTATCAAAGATAGACTGTTATGGGTTCTACTTTACTGTCCCACTTCGTAACGAAACGAAAGATTCCGGAGTTAAATTTGTCATGGCTCTTTATTTTTAACCTATAGGGCAAGTTTGAAAATCGTCGCTTTTTAGACATCCCTCGTATTTTCTGTACGCGTTAACTTATCAAAAAGGTAATAACCAAAGGTATTGTAATCTATAGATCCCATAATACATTCATAAAACTCTTAGAAAGTGAACCTGTGATTGTGCGAAATGTTATTGAAAATCAGTAATGGGTGGAAGAGAGAACTACATGTTTGTTGGCTGAATGGCAACAATGCTGAAGTCTGGTTATATCAGATGGTTAAATATTAAAACATAACCATACTTATCGATGAAAAGATAAATCCTTATTTAAATGATCCACTCTTTTACAACCTACATATGAATGCACCATGATTGTTTATAATAAAGACGATTTTTCACCAATAATCACCAAAAAAACACAAATCAAAGCAAAATATATAGTCAATCCGTTACATCACAGCGCCAACGTTGTAATGTTTACGAGATTAGTATTCATTCATATTTTGGCTCCTGGATCGTAGCGGCTGTAGTAAAATAGAAATAGATGTTGCCGGAGTGCAGTTGGATCAGTTCAACATTCGTTTGATACTCTTAAGTATAATGTTTTTTTTAAAGAATCTCTCATCGCCTTTTCACCGTTTATAGTAAAATTATTGGGAAATAAATTTATTTTAAGAGCAATTGCAGATTAACCTTAAACCAGTTGTAATTGTCAAATAAACAAATTTTTTATTGGGATTTGCGATAAATATGTCAATCTGGCTATGCTGCAATAATGACCGAAAGAGGTGGGAAATACTGTTTGTATTCGTTGCGTAGGCTAGAAATGTACATTTTTCTACCTGTAGTTTGTAATTTCATTGGTAAAAACTAATCTGATTAGAGAATTTTACGTAAAGTTCAGTGGCATAGGTACATTTCCTCTAAAAAGTCTAGTCTTTAAGATTGTAGATAGATCATAAACTAAGAAATCCATGACAAATCTGGAATCAGAATCTTTCTTTTCGTAAAAAAATGGGACACTAATAAAGTGAAAACCGCAACAGCGTTCTATCTTTGATAAAAACTCTAATACCCCCCAGAAAGTGTCGAAAAATGGGACACCCTGAATATATTCAGCAACGGCTTATTTTCAATTTTGGTGTTAGTTAATAGAATATAATAATTTTAGATAGAAAAGTTATTCTATCTGTCCACCAAAGGCGTCACAACGAACAAGTTCTCTAATATTACAAAAACGGGTACGACACTGACATATTTTCTCGTGTATATTTTTTCCGAATAGCCTGATTAATTCTACATGAAAACAATCTCCTGCGTTTTTCTCCTTGTTGATTAATACAATTAAATTCAAATTCCATTACAAAAACAAACTATTTATTTTTTATTAATTTACTTATCAACATAAATATCATCTTTCTAGGTATTGGATGTCAAATAGCAGGATTCCTGACAGTATTTTCCGGTCACCTGTCAATTTTTACTTTAACAATAGTCACGTTGGAACGATGGTTCGCCATAAAATATGCCATAGACTTAACCAAAAGGATAAGACTGGCCACTGCGGTGAAAATAATGTTGGGTGGATGGGTGTATTCCATTTTAATGGCCATGTTTCCATTGATCGGAATAAGCAACTATAGTAGCACGAGGTAAGTATCCTATTTTACGAAATATTAATAATAGATATAATGTTGTTATGAGCCTTATTACCTTTACATAAGTTAAAAATTATATTTAAACAATTTTTTTTACAATCATCCCCTATATCTTGGGGGGGGGGGGGACTTTATTCTTTATAAAACGGTATCAGAAAAAATCAAGGGGGGTCAAATACGGGAAGCTAGCAGGCCAGTAGAGAGGAATCACCTCGACCAATCCATCAGCTTCCAAATAATTCATTCAAATAATTACGGTCCTGTATTTATTGCTTATGCATAGTGAGGTGGATGGAGCGTCAGGATTAATACATAATATGTATATAAAATTTATAATTGGGGTAATTGATTTCTTAAAAAGGTTATGTACAGGGTTCCCATTTTCTACACTTTTATAGGGTATCTCCGTAATTGTTAGTGGTATCAAAAAAAGTAATGTAGGTGTACTTAAAGTGGTAAACTCGAAATTTGAAAATTTTCACTCCCTTAAGAGATACGGTGGAATATCAAAAAATTGACATTACCATATATTTTCTTAGTTAAAAGAGATATAGAAAAATGTTTTATACAGAAGTTTCTTAATAATGATTGTTGAATAATCTGCCGTTTTCAGAATAAGTGTACAGGGTCAGGTAAAAAGTTATCGGACCGAACCTCTTTTTTTTAAATGGAACATCCTGTATATTTTAATCTAAAAAGATAGCATCTTAAATTATCTTTTCAAATTTATAACACACCATGGATGATATTGGTGTGCTAGGCGATTTATTTAAACTTTTCTCCATTTTCCTTGTTTTCTTTATTATAAGTTTTTGATCTCGGCATAGTAAAAGAGCCGTATATTTTTAAATTATGTTCCAGTCGTCGGAATATATCCTTAAATGGTTGCCGTCTTTCCGGATAGCGAACAAAATATAAATTTTGAGCCATTTCTTCGTTTTCTCCACTGTCAATATAAACTGATATCATATAAAAATTTTCAAAATGTTGTAAGTCATTTTCACAAATGAATATGTAAAAATTAAATTGACGTTAAATGTTAATAACAACTAGAATGTCAACATAGTTGTTTCTGAGATATTAGCTTTTGTTTCATGGACTAGTGTGGTTTACAGTAATAAAGTTTAAATAAATCGCCTAGGAAACCAATATCATCCATGGTATGTTGTTTATTTGAAAATAGAATTTAAAATATTATCTTTTTTGATTTAAATATACTGGGTGTTCTATTTAAAAAAATGAGGTTAACTTTTTTACCTGACTCCGTATACTTATTCTGAACGGCAGATTATTCAACAATCATTATAAAGAAACTTTTGTATAAAACATTTTTCTGTATTTCTTTTAACTAAGAAAATATAGGGTAATTTTGAAATTGTCAATTTTTTGATTTTCCCCCGTATCTTTAAAACGAGCGAAAATTTTCAAATTTTGATTTTACCATTCTAAGTTTTACCCAAAAAGTACATGACATCTATATTACATTTTTGATAGCCCTAACAATAACTGAAATACCCTATAAGTGTCGAAAATGGGACACCCTGTAGATGTCTTCCATTTAAATCTCATTAAAATAATACTTAAAAAATAACTCCAATTACACCCCACATTTGTGCGATTAAATAGAAGGTTGCGGTTTTCGCAGGCAGCGCTATGGTACTTTTTTGCGAAGCAAAAGATTCCCCAATTAGAATTTCTCTAGGCTTCCTCGTTTTTGAGATACGGGATGTTTTCGAGAATTTTACATTTTGGGACACCCCATATTTCGGTTGCCCTGTAACATATCAGAAAGAAATAAAAAAATGTTCTCATTGTAGTTTTTTTACATAGAATCCAGTGACGTACTCGATTCGTACTACGTTCAAGAAACACCAAATTTTCTTTTCTTTTAAATGGGTCACCCTATATATTTTTTAATAGTGTAATTTAGTTCTTAATAACAAGCTTCTCAGAAATATGTAATACCATACTTTTAGTCTTAACATTATGTCAGAAATTTACGTTTTTTAAAAAATATAGAATATAAAATTTACAATAAGGTAAATCGAGAGACTTGTGAAATAAATGTGCTTTAGCTTCAATTGAAATAAATGTTCATTTGGTTCAATTGAAATAAATGTGCTTTTGCTTCAATTGAAATAAATCCTATTATGATAATAAATAATCTATGTGTGGAACATATCTAAGACATAATGGGGAACAATTTGAGAAATATTTATGAGGAAGTTCCATAAGCGGGGTCAATTTTTTTTTCTATATTTAATAGCACCAGTAATTGTTTTTTTAAATATCCGTCATGGCCTACTTAAAAAAAATTTCATATTTTTTAAAAAACATAAATTACGGACATAATATTAAGAATAAAAATAACGTATTATATATTTCTGAGCAGCTTATTAAAAACTAAATTACATTATTTAAAAATATATAAGTACATATACAGGGTGTCCGCTAATTAATGGGACATGGAAAAACCACAGACTCCTTACGTAAAAATATTAGGATTTAATTATACTTACCTATATCCGAAAGTTGATATCAACTGAGATACAAGGTGTTAAAGTTAAAACTTCATTTTTGTTTTTATCTAATAACTTTGCCAGAAACCAACGGGTTTTTTACAAAATTTGGCAATTATGGTTTTTTAGGACGAGAAACTGGTTTTGGTGAAATTTTAATGTACACAAATAATACTTTTATCATATTTATTACATAAAAAAGGTATACTAATTTCAGGTCGCTCAGAGTTACCGTTTCGGTGATATTTGCATTTAAATTGTTTAGTGCACCCTGCCCAAATACTATTAATTTGCAAACAAAAAATTTTTCTCAAAGTAAACAAATGAAATTTAGAGATGCAGTTGCTATGGAACATATAATGTTCCATTTTTGAGTTTATCGTCAGTTTGTGTTTTCATTGCTGTTGGTTTCTTTCGACACGATATTTTCTAGGGTCAAAGTTATTTTAATTAAAGTAAGTTAAAGAACAATTCAATTGTTGTATTTTTTATTCCATTATAGAACATTAATTATCATGTAAAAGTTAATTGGTAAGAAGTAACAAGATATTATTTGCTTGCCTGAGCTAACGCACTAAACAATTTAAATGTAAATATCTCCGAAACGGTAACTCTGGGCGGCCTGAAATTAGTGTACCTTTTTTACATAATAAATATGAGAAAATTATTATTTTCATTAAAAACTCAAATACACTAAGGCACAAAAAAGTTATGACCTAATAAATGTGCAAAAAATGCCGCAGACAGCGCCCCCTACATTGTACATTAAAATTTCACCAAAAAATCAGGTTCTCGTCCTAAAAAAAACAATAATTGCCAACTTTTGTAAAAAACCGTTGGTTTCTGTCAAAGTTATTAGAGAAAGACAAAAATGAAGTTTTAACTTTAACACCCTGTATCTCAGTTAATGTCAACTTTCGGATATAGCTAAGTATAATTAAATCCTAATATTTTTACGTAAGGAGTCTGTGGTTTTTCCATGTCCCATTAATTAGCGGACACCCTGTATAGTGACCCATTTAAAAAAAAAATTTTTTTCTTGAAAACTATTGAACGTAGAGAAATCTGAGTAAGTTCACACGATTCTACGTAAAAAATACAACGAGAACATTTTATTTCTTTTTGATATGTTACAGGGTAACGCAAATATAGGGGGTATCAAAAATGTAAAATTCTCAAAAACATTCCGTATATCAAAAACAAGAAGCTCTACAAAAATTCTAATTGCGGTAGAGTGCTGCGAAAACCGAATCCTTCTTTTCCTTTCATCGAAAAATGGACACACCCTGTACAATACAAATCCCTGATTTTTCTCTCTTTAATACTATAATCCGTGAATCCTTTTAACAATAAAAGTATTCATGCTTTATTAGCTACAATATACGTAGTGCAGCTGAAAGCATTTTACGCCAACCACTTTCACAAATAAAGGACCACCATCAATTATTGAAGGTTATGAATTCCACGACATTCATCGGTAGTTTTGCTTTAAACAATAGAAATGGGTACGCCTCACTTTTTACCGTCCCTATTACGTCCAAAAAATATAATGACAATCTTCATCTTTTTATTTCCAGCATATGCCTGCCGATGGAGGTAACATCGATTTTCGATAAGGCTTATCTTTACAGCATTTTTCTCATAAACGGCATATCTCTGGGACTGATCATCTTTTGTTACGCCCAAATCTACCTCAGTCTCGGATATGAAACCCGAAGGACCTGCCATAAGGGCGAGATGACCATTGCGAAAAAGATGGCTCTGCTGATTTTTATAGGTGAGTTAATATTTATAAAATAGAGACTTATAGCGAAGGATTTTAAATCAAGAAGGATACGGCTTTGGTTTATAGTCCTTAAAGAATAAACAAGTTACATTCTTAGGTGGGTTTATAAAACCAGTTTTTTTTGCTTTACATTCTCTTTTATTATGTTTTTATATAATACTTGTCATTTATAAATATATTATATAATATAATATAATATAATATAATAATATACAGGGTGTTATGGAAATGACGTATTATATTTAAATGGGTGACTCCTGGGGTGTCCTAGAGAAGCGCTACATATATTTTTTTTCAAATCGAACGTTTAAAAAGTGGGGTAATTCACCCATAAACCCACACACAACTCCTCGGCACAGTCACATTACACTGAGCAGCTGTGTAATAAACAGATGTTCTAGCGCAATGTTGCCAAATTGTTCGTGTAAAACTTTAGATTCTTATAAAAATAAATATTTAGCTACCTAGTATCCAAATAGAAGTGAATCCAGGTGCCAGTATACTAGCAAGTAATCCAAGGCACATAAATCTTCAGTTTTTTTGGTTTTAGTGGGTAAAGCTTATAACCCACTAAAACCCCTTCGGCGTTTTTCTTCCAATCTCAGAACATGACCCTGTATATCGTCAGAGACACAGAACAAATAGTGAAACACTGAACAAATTACCATAAATCACTTAAAGAAACACACATGTTTCAAATTAGTTTTTTTAAGATAGGCCCTTGTCACACAAAATCGCTACACACGAATGCATTCTTTAACAAACACACAAATAGGACATAGGACACAATTGGCACTTTATAAACTAAAACGTACCCCATAGAAAAAATTGCATGATGTAAGATCCGGTGACCTTGCGATTTCCAGTCACTTACTAAAGGAACATTTTCTAATATGCCTTCGACTTGATTTTTATGTATGTACTAAACATTTTCCCCCTTATTCGCACTGTACAGTTGATTAAATATCCCGAAAAAACTCTTTCGCGCGAAGCCGCTTGTTGTCAAGCAAATGTCAACTTTTAACCTGTCGATTTATACTAGAGATGTGCTAATCTTGGGTTTTAAAATCCCGCTGTGAAACGATCGATTTAATTTTTTTAAGCTTTTCGAATGAAATAAAGCACCAGAGCAGCGATTAACAAGTTTTTTAATCTTTATTGGTATCTACAGCAGTGAAGGAAAACAATAAATAAATGCTGTAGATTATAATAATTATTTATTTCAACCTTTTTTGGCGAATGCGCAGGAATCTACCGGAAAACATGCATTGCATTATAATACATTTCTAGTTTTTGACAGTTCGTGTTTTGAATATTTCAGGTCAGATGTTATTTACATTTTTCAATGTGTTTTTTAATTAAAAGCAAAAGTTCATGCAAACCTAAGCGAGACAAGCCAATGTTAATAAAAACGATGTCTCCAAGTGAATTTTGTGCAGTTTTATGGCGGCCAATGTTCATGTGTAGTTTAGTTTTGCATAACCAGGTTATGTGATGTGCCGGTTTCTTTACTAAAACCCTGTATAAGTTTTTGTTGACATTAATTTTTAAATAAGACCGACAAGGTAAGTGTATGTGTGTGGCCTAAATAAAATTACATTAAAAAATCAGCCAATCAAAAGTCAAAAGGTGATTGACATTTGACCTAGTTACGTAGTTGGGTATTTCAAACTTAAAGAGTGTAATTCTGACAACACCGGTGACCGGTGAGAATTCGGATGTGCCGCAGTGCGGTACAGAGGTATTCCTGGTTTGACGTCGAGTCATTTTTACCGCTAAATGAATTGAAAGCGCCATTTAAGGATATTTTTCTTCAATTTGTATTCATCTCAGGAATTTCCGGTTTAAATATAATACGTCATTTCCATAACACCCTGTATATAATATATTCAATGGGGAAAATTGCTTTGAGATACGAGCAAGGGGTACGGAACGAATTAAACTCGTATCTCGAGGTATCACTGTATTTATATTTATTTTATAGTTTGTATACTAAATTGCTCAAGCTCGGATCCAGATGGGTCATGACCCCCCCAACAAACAATGAAACACGAAAAATAACATACCGGGTGTTTCAGGAGAAACGCTCACCCCTATAACTTATTTATTGTTTAAATTACTGAAATAAAATTTGGTGGGTTTGTATGTGATAGGTACCTACTATTTTGGATTTTATGACATGACAGACTAATTTTTTTCTGGTTTAACCGGAAATGACCTTAATTTTGGATTTTTAAATGGAACGCCCAATATATTTTTTGGCTATATCGATTCAGAATACCATTCGAAATTCAACGACATCCCATACGTCACTTTTTGACACTTTAAATCATTTTTCTTCTTATTTTTTTAATCTAGATTGCTATCTCCCTAAAATCGTTTACTTCTAAGCCAAATTCTTCAAAAAAATGCAATTTTCATGTTTTCTTACATTTTTTACACACTTTTTGGGTTTTTAAGTTTTAAACAATTTGATATCACACACCCTTATGTCATGAAATAATATATTAAAAATACATACAAGCGCAAACAGCTTTGCATTTATCTAGCTACCCGTGACGCCATAATGCTAATAAACAAATGAACATAATTACAAATTTAAAATCCGCCATATTTTGTCTTAGAAATAAACCATTTTAGGGAGTTCATAGCAATCCAGATGAAAAAATAAAAATAAAAATTATTTAAAGTGTCAAAAAGTTACATATGGGGTGTGTTGTTGAATTTGGAATGGTGTTCTGAACCGACATTGTTATATACAGGGTGTTCCTTAATGACGTGCTAATATTTCAGAATGTGATTCCTTAGGTCATTTTATGAAGAAAAGTTCATATGAACATATGGCCGCAACGGCTTAAATTTTTTGCTACAGGGTGTTGAATTTTTATTTTTAAATGGTTATTTTTTAATATCTCCGAAAGAACTTTAGATATTATTTTCAATTTTGGTATGTGTTAATAGGATATGGAACCACAAATTTTAGTTAGAAACGTTATTCAATTGTTCCACCAGTGGCGTCCCTGCAAACATGTCCTCTGATATTTTTTACAAAAAAGATGGTACGCCACTGACATTTTTCTGATTAGTCTGGTCAATTCTGCATGAAAACGGCCTCTTGAGTCACCGTTCTTGATTAAAAACATTAAATTCATATTGAAACTCATTATTATTAACATTGATAACATAATTAATGATAAATTTTGTTTTATAAAAATTGTTGGAAATGGCCACCTTCACTTAAAAGGCATGCTTCCGCCCGTCTTCGCATCGAATTGCCCACTTCAACAATTTTTATAAAAGAAAATTTATCATTAATTATTATTTTATCAATGTTAATAGTAATGAGTTTCAATATGAATTTAGTGGTTTTAGTCAAGACGAGAAAAACTCAAGAGACCATTTTCATGTAGAACTGACCAGGCTATCAGAGAAAATATCCACATGGAAAAATGTCAGTGGCGTACCACCTTTTTTGTAAAAAATATCAGAGGACATGTTTGCAGGGACGCCACTGGTGGAAATTTAAAAATACAAAGTTGAGGTCATTTCCGGTTAAACCGGAAGTGACAAAATACCCCTTGCGTTTGGATTAATTTGTTTTTCCCATTTTGTTTTAGATTTCGCAACGTACACCCCAGTAGCTTTTTTCGGACTGTGCGCCCTAGTTGGATACCCATTAATAAACATAACCAAATCCAAAATATTGTTAGTGTTCTTTTATCCGCTCAACGCATGCGCAAATCCTTACCTATATGCCCTAATGACGTCACAGTACAGAAATGACTTATATACGATAGTAGCAAGGTAAGTTGGAGGAGATAGTGATTTTTGCCCCCTGCGCCAAACAAGTCTTGCAAAAATCGATTTAAAATTCAGAGATTTGATTGTTTTTAAACGCTCGGGCACGTCAATTAGTATTTTTAGTTGCGCATTTTTTTTAAGTAAAACGTTGGTATACAACGTGTCCAAGATAAGTAGGGCCAGTACAGGGATCTCGGAAACAGTAAGAGATCGAAGTCGATTAAATGGGGTAAAGTTGCGCATTTACGTGCCTAATAATATGCCGTTTAGAAAGTTTTAAATTCCGAGTAGTTCCGGAGATATCCGGAAAAAACGAAATTCTGAAAAATCGTTTTATTATATTCCTGGGTTTTTTTGGAGATCGAATTCTAAAGTAAATTGCACTTTTGCATTGCCACTTTTTCCGGTGTATCTAACAGCGTTAATTGTTTTGTAATCCGACGAGTCGTCTTCGAAGGGCCATTATCAACTTTCTTTTTTTAAATATGGTCCTGTTTTCCTGATATTGGAATTTGAGAGCTTTTTCTTCCGAATGCAACGATGTATGACACATTGTGGTTTAATAACGTTTCGAGGATTTTTTAACATCAGGAAATTTTGGGATAAGGTCCTGTATTTCTCCTCATTTTATAAATAATATCCCATAAGTAAGCTCTAAATTTTTACTTATGTTGGACTAGTTCAATAAATAACAAATAATTTAAAGAATTCGATCTCAAAAAAACCTAGGAAATCAATAAAACGATTTTTCAGAATTTCGGGTTTTTCCGGAACTACTCAGAATTTTAAAACCTTCTAAACGGCATATTATTAGGCATGTAAATGCGCAACTTTACCTCCATTTAACCGACTTCGTACTCTTACGGTTTCCGAGATCCCTGTACTGGCCCTCCTTATCTTGGACACGTTGTATAGGGTGTCCTCATGTGGGAGGTACGACGTCATCCTTTTAAATGGAACACCCAGTATATTACATCAATTTCGAATTCTATGATAAAAATTTCTTTTTGTATAACCCACAAATCACCATACTTCTGAAAATATCGGTTACGCATATCATCATAGATGAGGTCATACCTCTCACTTCCCGCCTGGAACACCCTCTACCACCTCATCCAATATCACAACCAATAATACCGAATGCGACAGTTCAACTTCGTCTAACAACTACGGTATCAGCTAATAAACTGTCAGGTAATACCAAATTCTGATCTACAGCAAGATGAACTAAAGTCGGATTTAAATTTAACTAACGCAAGGATCTTAAATCAACGAGGATACGGCTTTGGTTCACAGTCTTTGAAGAATAAACAATACACATTCTTAGGTAGGTTGCAAACAAATTCCCATAGAAACAATCGGGGACCTCGGAAAATTAGTATATTTATTCTTTGTGGTTTCCTGTTAATTAGACAAAGACATTAAGTCGCCTTTGAACGCTCGGAACGTACTTTTTATAAAGCCTTGAGTGGAACGGCCGTCTTTCATACCTGCTATCACGTTTGACGCTATATCGGACTATGTCAGACTCGTTTCCCCGTTTACGGCTCGAGTATGGCATTCTCTGTCACTGGACACTTAACCGTTTTTGAAGAATGGACCCTCTGCATTGGTCTTTTATAAGATGCTGCTTTTGGGTTAGACAAATGCACCGCGAGATGTCGCGATTTTTTTGTTCATTAATTTCAAATAAAAAACATATTTTTAAACCTATTCGAAAAAAATAATAATAAAAATTCGGTTGTTGGTTCCGTAAAGAGAATATTCTATTTTAGGTGTGGGTTGTGTAAAGAAAAGGCCGACGAGTACTGCGTAAGAGAGGACATGCCCATGTCGAAACCGATTCCGTTACTGCCAAAACAGGAAAGCACTACTTCAAGTTCCATTCAGTGTTGTCACAACAACAACTGCAAGTTAAATGGAAAAAATGGAAGTGTTGACAACACCTTTGTTTGAATTGTCTCCTAAATATTCCCTTTCAGTTAATGTGCATCCCATTGAATGTCGGAAAGACCTAAAAGAAAACATGTACAATACTGAAAAGAGAGACGTTGCTGATACTATGTGACAGATGTAAAAACAACAGAGATTCGCTCAGATGTACAGGGTGTACCATTTTCGGCACTTTTTTGGGGGGGTATTAGAGGTATTATCAAATATAGAATGTTGCGGTTTTTGACTTTAGTGTCCCACTTTTTAACGAAAGATTCAGGTGTCAAATTTGTCATGGCTCTCTTAGTTCTTAATCTATAGGGTGATTTAGACACCCCTTGTATTACGCGTTAACTTATCAAAAAGGTAAAAACTGATCTTGTTAGAGATATTTACGTAAAGTTCAGTGGAGTTATTAACCACGCCTTCCGGCGCGGTCTCATAACTTGGTTTATTTCTCTAGTTAGAGAGACGGTGACAATAGGGGGTCCGTGAACTGGAATATCAATAATTTGTTTTTTTCGTGGAGTTTAGGTCCCCCTCTACAACTTTTATATCTGATGAAATGCCGTAGAGCGTTGCTGCTTTAGATAGGAACTTCTCAATAAATTCAAAATTATATCGAGGCATGTCTGAAAATGAATTTACTGCATCTGCGTGACCCCAAAGTCACGGGAAACACATTTTCTGACAAGTCAACCCTTGCATATACTTTTCCGAGCTTGTCAAAAAAAATGAATGGGAAAATTATAAAGTCTCAAGTGACATGGGTCCAAGTGGGCTTAATCGATTTGTATTCACATGGAGATGACTCGTAAACAATTTTCTGATAAAAAGAATATTGCGAAAGTGCAGCATACTGTCAAGGATATCGTGAAAAGGAAGACTATGAAAGTCGATACGATGGTGCACGAAGTAAGACTGCAGCGAGATCTCTTTGGACAATTGCTGACTGAACCGCTCTCTCAAAAAATAGATTTAGAGAAAGTTTTGCAGTACCCGATTACTCCAGTTGCGCTTTCTCTCTGTGATACCTTCCGGTATCTCTGCGTAATATTGTCAGAATTCCGCCTAGCTAGGTGCGATTCTTCTGAAATCACAATATGTGGGTGTCAAGGAATGTAGTGTGACAATTTTCTGACATGTCACGATCGTTTTCCGAATTCCCTCCGAGGAGATTTAAAAAAAAATCCAATAATGAAATGGCGAGACCTGGAACGACAACATTTTTTTCACATAATCTTTAACATATAATGTTCCATTCTAGAAAGTTTCAACTTCAAATTCGCTTTTTTTTTCTTATTTTTTTAATTTTAATTTTTTTTTACACGCTCGGAAAAGTATATACAAGAGTTGACTTGTCAGAAAATGTGTTTCCCGTGACTTTGGGGTCACGCAGATGCTGTAAATTCATTTTCAGATATGGCTCGATATAATTTGTTGATTTCCTATATAAAGCGGTACAGCGCCCCTCAGCAACGCTCTACGGCATTTCATCATATATAAAAGTTGTAGAGGGGGACCTAAACTCCACGAAAAAACAAGTTTCTGATATACCACTTCACGGACCCGTCTCTCTAACTACTCCTGGTGGTGTAGAAATTAGTTTTTCGTCAACACGCGGTTGCGGCGCTCGTACGCTTCAGAAGAATTTGATCGCTCATATCTTAAAACGGTTTGAGCTAATATAGCCAAACTATATATTTTTGGAATCAGACAAGAAAGACCTCTCATTAAAATAGAAAATAGGCAGTGTGTTTTTTATTAAAAAAACAATTGTAAGCCACAGTTATTTTGTTTTAAACTAAGCCACATTGTAAATGGCAATTCTATCTTAAACAAGATGACTATATATACTATATATTTTTAATACAGGGAAGCTCAAAAATAGACTACTGTTCAGTCTATATTGGATGACCCTGTACATATAATGCAGGCTGTTAAGTAAGACTTAAGTCATTCCATATATCGTATAGTTAACTCTGAAATTATAATCGGAATATTTTTCCAAACTGTAGGATAGTTAATTCAAACCGGCGTATCTGCAAGGCGTTAAAAATTACCTATACCGTTCAAGTGCCATGCATGAGCTGTAAATGTCTGTTAAATTCGAAAGCAGTATCTGCTAACAAAACTACAAATATCGGCATAATTGAAATTTGGAAGGTACATATCGATGTATTTCACAATAAAATTTTCAGTAGATACCCCACTTTGAATTAACATGGCAGGGTAGTATTGACAAGCCGGCCTGGTAGGTATATTGTTAGAGTAGATAAATTTACAGTAAGTATTATTATGCTATATGAAGAGTGCGAAAAAGCAACTTTATGCATAAGTTTCATACAATATTTCTTTCTACGATCGTATCGATTTTCTTGTTCGAAACTAAAAAAATATACAGGGTGTCCCAGAATATGTGGGCAATCTCCCGGGTTCAGATAGAACACTTAAAAATAACAGGAGAAGTTCATTTAAATTTTTCTTCGTACGGCCCCCCCCCCCCCCCCCCTATGAAGATACGGGCCCATAACGGACGTCTCTGGAAATCGTTAATTTTTAAATAATTTTTTAAGTACTAGATGTAATTTAATACATTTTTAGTATAATGTTTACTAGATGAGTCTCCTTGAAAGTCGCCCTTTTAAACACATTTGGCTTATTTAGTTTGACCGAGACGGACTAGACGTAACACAAAAATGCTTTTTTTACACCCTGTATGATGAAGGGACGACAATGATATTTCTCTTGGATGCTCTAAACCTTAAGCTGAAAAAAAGATACTATTGATCAATGTCGATAAAATGAACCGCTTTCGAAAAACAATTTTTTTTTATGATCAAACACAAGCACTATAGGAAAAATCCTTTAGGGCACTCTGGGAGTGATGCGTGTGAGCAAAAAGCGATTCACGTTGGTTTTGAATCGTTTTAGGTTATATTCGTTGGGAAAAACGACCTCGGGAAGGTCGTTCCACAAGGATGGATTCCTCCAGATGAAAGAATTCTTAAATAATGAAGTTTGAGGAGTACTAAGCTTAACCACATATGGATGGGCGGCAGTGGTTCGTCTAATTCGTTGGTAATGTTTTTGTTCATGCATTAAATTTATGTCGGCATATTCAGTATACGTAAATTCCATTACTAACTTAGTAACTATAATAAGACAAAGGAGAAAAACCGTAAATTTCAAGACACTACCATAAACTGACACTGGCATAAATATTCTTATTTAAATCGGTACATGTGAAAAATACCATAGCAACAATGAGGGAATTTTATGAACATAAAACAACAACCAATGCAAAAAACCATATTGAACAAAAAATTTTTTTTTCGGAAACAGTTAATTTTATCGACACTGATCAAGAGTACCTTTTTTCAGCTTAAGGTTTAGGTTTAGAGTATCCAAAAAAAATGTTATTGTGGTTCCTTCATCATACAGGGTGTAAGTCTAGTCCGTCTAGTCCGTCCCTGTCAAACTAAATAAGCCAAATGTGCGTAAAAGGGGAATTTTAAGGAGACTCATCTAGTAACCATTATACTAAAAAATTATTAAATTACACCTAGTATTTCAAGAATAATTTAAAAAACAACGATTTCCAGGGACGTCCGTTATGGGCCCGTATCTCCGTAGGTGGGGCCGTATGAAGAAAAATTTATATGGACTTCTCCTGTTATTTTTAAGTGTTCTATCTGAACCCGGGAGATTGCCCACGTATTCTGGGACACCCTGTATATTGGTGTATAACCAGTTGGTTATATGGTTGGTATATGGGGAAATCTCAGCAAATGTGACTTTCGGTGTGAACAGGCCTCGGTTCGTCGAGCAAGTACCCGTTGCATTTCCCACCCGTTCTAACATGTTTGGGACACTTATTGGATGATCCTGAATACAAAAATATGCGTGTGCCGCCGCCCGGGAGCTTTATTTTTTCATTTTTTCGCGAAAATTTGATCAAAATCCACAAATTTTGAGTGTGAATAGAAAAAACCGCTTCCGTTATTAAGCTATAACTTTTGAGGCGATTCAGCAGATTGTTTGGGACTTTCAGGATCTTTAATATGGGTGTTTAGACGTAAGAAAAACCCCATCCCGTTGATGTGCCTCCCCTAGAACGCTAGATACGGGTCTCTCAAGTTGTGTGAACAGCTTTTTCCCGAAATCTGGTAATTTTCGGTTTATAACGCGCCGCTCTCGAGGCGATTTTTTTTTCGCAATATTCCCCATGAAATATTCATTCTTAATGTTATGACTAAAAGATCTGACCCAATAGAAGGGTGTGCCACTTCGGGTTCGGTTGTAACACACTTCAGAAGATGCTCAAAAGGCGACTTTTTCATGCGTAATCGGATCTAAAAAAACGGTATTTTGAGGGGCACAACAACACGGGGGCAAAAAACAGTCTCAAACCGCGCGTGATCGCTGGATCCAAGGCCAACTAATATGTAAACGGTCACTGGGTAAATTTCGACCAGTATCGAGCCAAGTGTTAACTGAGATCACCCGTAAACTAAAATTTTCTTCCAAGAAAGTCTGATTCGCTAGATTCAGTGCATCACCCTCGAAAAATGATTTTTCAAGATATTGGGGGAGGCGATCAAAAAAAGTCAGTAACGCTGGCGGAAATATACTTCTAATATATCTAAAATTGATAATTCGCGGTCCAAAATAGTGTGAAACATGTTTGAAAAATAACTATTTTTTTTTCGAAAAAGTCACATTTGCTGAGATTTCCCCATATATGAGTTAGTTAACTCACCGTCACGAATGCAATAAGTTTGAGATATTTGCTTATGTCGACTTGATTTTTCAGAATTATTGTCGATTTTAGCTTAGCATGACCAGAAGATTTTAAAATGTTTTACCTTTCTTGAAAATACGTTAATACCTGTTCGTTGAAACTCCTCACTTGCTTTTGGTACAATGCCATTTAATAAACGTATTATATTCCTTTTTGTAAGCGTCTTTCGATTTTTCAGGCAATCAATTGTGTGTTGCTTCATTGGCTTTATTAATTATTTCGTCTGGAGCCCATTGAAATTAGTTTTTCTTCTTCGGAATCCGAATTATTTCTTTCCATTTTTGATATTTCTCAAATATTATTGACATTGTTAGGTAATAAAAAAAAACGCGCCCGCGCAACGAACGACGCGGATGCTGTTTTAAAAAAACTTACAGGACTATAAACCTGAGTAACATTATTCCGGAATTTGTTGTCGGGGAGTGTAGTATCAAAATAAACAGTACAGGGTGTTCCATTTTCGAAACTTTTATAAGGTATTTCCATTATTCTTAGTGCTATCAAAAAAGTAATGTAGGTGTCATGTGCTCTTTTTTGGTCAAACTTGAAAAGTCAAAATTGAAAAAAAATTTCGCTCGCTTGAGAGATACGGGGGAACATCAACAAATTGACAATTTCTAAATTACCCTATGTTTTCTTAGTTAAAAGAGATACAGAAAAATGTTTTATACAGAAGTTTATTTATAATGATTGTTGAATAATCTGCCGTTTTCAGAATATGCATACGGGGTCAGGTAAAAAAGTTATCGGACCTAACCTCATTTTTTTAAATGGAACAACCTGTATATTTTAATCTAAAAAGATAGCATTTTAAACTCTCTTTTCAAATTTATAACACACCATGGATGATAGATATCATATCAAATTCTAGGATATTAGCTTTTGTTTCATGGTCTACTGTGGTTTAAAGTAATCAAGTTCAAATAAATCGCCTAGGAAACCAATATTATCCATGGTGTGTTATATATTTGAAAATAGAATTTAAAATGCAATCTTTTTAGGATAGAATATACAGGGTGCTCCATTTAAAAAAATGGGGCTAGGTCCGATAACTTTTTTACCTGACCGCATATACTTATTCTAAATACGACCGATTATTCAAAAATCATTATAAAGAAACTTTTGTTAAAACATTTTTTTGTATCTCTTTTAATAAGAAAATATAGGGTACATTTGAAATTGTCAATTTTTTGATTTCCCCCCGTATCTCTTAAGCGAGAGAAAATTTTAAATTTTGATTTTATCATTTTAAGTTTGACCCAAAAGACGCACATGACATCTACATTACTTTTCTTATAGCACCAGCAATAACGGAAATACCCTGTACATTGCGTAACAAATGAGTGAACACAGGTTTTATACACGAGTGATGAGTTTCAACATGAGCTGGAAGCGAGTGTTTCAAATCGAACGAGTGAATAACAGTTGGCTTCACGCCAGTGTTGCACACTATACTTTTTCTTCGACCGTATTAGTTTTAAATAAAAATAATCTTCTAAATAATAATAATTATTTTTAATAATGACAATTGTCATGGCTCGCAAAACTTGAATAAAAATAGAGCAAGTCTATTCATTTTAAATACATGGTACTTCACACGCCTGTGTGTTAAGTTGTACTTTACGCATTAGTAGTGATGCGTATTTCGCGCACGGTCATAGAAAAAATTAGTTGTTTGTTAGGTTTCTGTCATCTCGTTTGGGGGACGTATTCGCAGAGCAGACAATATCCAACAAGTTCGCAACCACGCATGCACAGAGAAAAATTAGAAATCGATTGACAATTTTCTTTGCTTATACGAACGAAGCTACGTATAGTTCACAAATGACAGAAACTTTCGGTGTTGACTTGTTTCTCCAATAAGTGTCATATTTTAAAAATTATAGTAACTTGGTTTCTCGATTCTTTTGAGGAATCTGGTTAATTAGTAAGTATTCTTTTACTCTCTAATGTTGGATTGCATGAAGATTTTAATCGATAATTAATTAACTAACCAGACAACTTTGACTGTGAATCAAATCTGTCAATGTAATTAATGTCACAGACAAAGTTCTCTGGTTTGTTTAAAATTGTTCTGCAATCCGAGATACGTATAATAAGGATAAGTATTTATATGTATATATTTCTTGTTAATATTTGTTTAAAAATATTAATAAAACGACTGTGTTAATGATAGCAATTATAGTATTTGCCATAAAATAATAATAGATTAGGATTAATTCAGATTTGTTTTATTTTTTACGGAACAATCTACAAAAAACGCCGGGAACAGTGAAAATATTGAACATTAAGTAGGCACTTCGACTTGATAGTGACATTCAGCTCGCTGGGACTTCTTATAAGGGGTGAGGGGGATCGAAAGGCCATGCAAGTGACGTCACGCCATGCCTATCGCCGCTAAGACCTAAGTTTTCCATGTGTGTCAAACATCCCTATGGGTCAATATGAGACTTACGTAGTTATATCTGGAAGCCATAAAGTGGGTGTGTTTAATGAAGGCGATTTGATCTTTGACATATTTGTATCACTTTACCGAATCGGGAAAGGTTGATACAGACAGAGACAGATATAAAATGCGAACAGGCCGAGTTGTAAAATAATTTGACAAGTCAATTTTCTTCGTCTGGCATGAAATATAATCAAGCAACATATGAATGATATGTAAAATGAATGAAAATGGCGAAAGCGAAGCGTCCTTAAATTCTAAAATAATTTTTTAATTTTAGAATCTTCCACGAGAAACGTCGTTTCCTTTTTGGTGCATGTGAGTAATTTGTAATTGAAATATTCATTTAGTCATCTTTACTGAGAGTAAGCATCAATAATAATTTCTTTTCATAAATCATATGGGGCCCAAAAATATGCTCGGACTTGAAGCCTGAAATATTTGCAGTTGAAGATGGTAAAATATTTTATGTAAATTATGATTTACTTCCTATTTTTTAATAAAACTACTTACAAGCTTATTTCTGAAGTTAAATTTTTCACTTGTAGTTACGTTACTAGTTCAATAAATGATATAAGAGTGTGTAAGGATTATTTTAAAGTGATATTTACAGCTTAAAACATATCAGAATCCTAATATTTGAGTTTTACCGCTTAGTAAATCAAATCAAAAGGGTTTGTTCGTTTGTTTTTGGTTGGTTAAATGTCACTTTAAAATATTGACAGTAATAAAAATTTGGACAAAAGTGACACTTGAAAAGCACGTGCGTTTCTCAGCTGATGCCATACTTAATGGATGCCCGGTTTGTTCATGCCTATTTCGATTTTTTCACACGGTTGTTTGCCTTCTTCCTGTTTATAAGTATTCGGTGGTGACATTATGCAAAAAAAATAACCCTTCATGTTACTTGACTAAAAGGTCAACATATTACACAAATTTCGGACTTCGGACTGTCCTCCCTGACCTACACCAATGTATCAGGTAACATTAGTGGCGTACTGATAATGAAAAATTTCTTTTCAGGTATGGCGCCTACACAATCATAAAAAAAAAACAAATCAGAACAAACCCCTCCATAAACGAGGTCTGTACCACTGGGCCACATACAACCTTACTAACTTACAACCACAAAAATCGCTGTCCTATTTTCTTTTGTACAGCAGTGTATCTAGGTGAACCACTAATTGGTTGTTCTAAACCTAACAACGTTTTCAAACCCAACAAATGCATTTATAGCTAAATACTAATTAAATTCCCTTCCAATGAGGTGAGGTGATTAACAACAGCGCGCGTCATGCACATTTTTCACATAATTTGAAAGAAAATATTTTCCGAGATAAGACTTAATGCGTGTTGTTTATTTTATTTTATTAGACAGTTTTAGATCATTTTATCTTGTCAACATGTATGGTATACGCCGATACGTATACTGTGCACCGACCTATAACTACGTGAACTTATGGGGTGCGCAGTAAAAAGTTAAAATTTATGAGTTATGAGGGTTGGTGCGCACGGTTTACCGGTCATATTTTTAAAGGTCGTTTGTCTTGCGCACAATATTGTCGCCGTCATATAGGCAACCCGGCCAGTATTGGTGTCGGTTTGGCTGCCTACCAACGACGATCGTTCGGAACCAAAATGTCCTAAACGTCTTAACTTTTGATATACAGGGTGATAAAAACTTTCATGCTTTTTTAATGATTTGTAACGGTTAATGACTTAATGCGTGATAACTAGGCTAGGTATACAACTGTCAAAACTGTTTATGTTTACAAAACGAAATCTGCTTCTTACCTACAAGATTCCTTTTAATCCTTGTTAATACCATAATTTCATAACAGAGTGCAAATGAATTAATTTAATTTTTTTATACGAAAACTGTACGTCAAAAATTCAAAAGACATTTGCGCAGCAAAGAATGAGCACTTCAAAAATAATTTAAAAAAAAAAAAAAAAGAAGTGGCATACCATTCTTTCTTCACAAAATCGAAGGCAATTCCCGCACGAACGTCACTGGTCGGAATAAAAAACATGTTATACATCATAAAATGCCTCATCCAGATGAATATAAAGAGCAGTGGCGGCTCGCGACCTATGATAGAGGGGGTTCACAAGTATGGTGAAATTTTTCTAGGCGTTTTAAATGGAGAAAGAAAAAAGTAATAAGAAAATGCGTTAGGTAAAACATATTTTTATTTATTTTTTAATTTTACACCAGGAAATATAACTTTTGGAAAATAAGAAAGGTTTTCTTAGTGTGTATAGCTGTCGGATCTTAACGTCGTCGCCTGCAACCCTCGTAACAATATTTATACAGTCCACTACTAATACTACTAAAGCCATCTACGAGCTATCACGACAACCGAATGATCTCCAATACTACTACCGCCATCTACGAGTTATCAAGAAAACCGAATGATGTCTAATACCACTACGTCATCTACGGGCTACGTCATTAGGCGCAACTTTCTTTGGGCGCAACCAAGACGAGAACAATAGTTAACTGTTTTATGACCAGAACGAATCGAGCCACGAGACTGACAAGTTGGCATTCTTCATATTTTCAGTGTTTTTTAGTTTAAATCCTTAAATAAAATGATTTAAAAACATATCGAGTATCATTTATCGAAATATACACAACATTTATCCACACTACACAATAGTGCTAAAACGTAAAGTCCATTCTTCGGTTCTTAATTGTAGAAAATTGATCAAGAACAGCCTCATTAAGTTTGGAATACCCTCTATAAATGTTTTTCATATATTTCATTTTTAAACTTTCTAATAAAGTCCCTAGATTTACCCTTTGTGGTCTGCGTTAAATTAATTTCGGGTTTAGGTCTTCCCGCATTCTTCACTTCAATTTTTTGCTCCAAACTCAAAGAGCTAAGATTATTTCTTAAATAGTCCACCGTCAACTATTCATTTTAACTTAATAAATATATAATATTAAATTATTAAAACATACACGCTCGAATTTCTAACTAGATGCACGAACAGACAACAGCGCGTTTCCATGTAAAATCGCCATAACCCCGCTGCCACCCGACACCTGTTACTACAGAGAAACTGCACTACTTAATCGCACGTGCGAGCATGTCTCGTCATAATCGTCATTTACCTCGATCGAGGCACGGTTGCCGGATCTATAACGTTTGGTTTGACGGGATGATAAAATATTAGGGAGGGTCGGACTTTTTTAGTTTGACGGTACGATAAAATATTAGGGAGGGTCGGACTTTATACGATAAATAATATTCAATAAATTAATATTTTTATTCGTTTTGTTTTGGGGGTGCACGTGCGTGCGCGCCTGCGGAAGAACCGCCACATAAAGAGTGTATCAAATTTCACAAAAATATCTAGATATTAATGAAAATAAAAAATTTTGAAAATCTTTAACACCCTGTATCTCAAAAATTAAGACGTTTAGGACATATGTTCAAATTAAGTTTTTTTCTGAAAATGGACCCAAGAATAACCTCCTTAAATATTAGCATGTTATGTATAGCACTCAAAATCTCTCTATTAAATTATGAAGGACGTCGGACACGCGTGTGAATGAATAAACTTAAACGCATTAGCGAATTTTATTTTCGCAAATTCTATTTGTTTATTTTTACACGTCGCGTAGTAGACACTCCTCCGTAGTATTTTTGTAACTCGAAAAATTGCGACTTGTTATTGCAATTCCCATATAAAAGTATGTTTATTATTAATTGTCGTATCAGTTTTACTTTTACCGTGAATACCTGCAATACCGTTCGTTCGTTTACATAATTTATTGTTACATAAATAATTTAATAGAGGCACATTAATTTGAAATCGATACTGCGTCGAACGAAAAATAAAGAACAGAATATGGAATCCCTCTGTCGATGCAGACCCTGTTTTGTTGCGGGAAAAAGGCAAGTACCTAGATAGATAGATCAAGCTTTTTAAATGTAGTCTTTTGGCTTTCTGTTTAAATGTAATTGTGAATGAGAATTTATGAATGAATCTGTGTATTAGTACGGCAGCCCGTTACCAGGATTTCAGACTGATCACGACCTAAAGTTTTTTAAGTTTTTTGGTGATTTAATAAGGACTTGAGAAGGAAATTAACAAGAACGGACATTGCGAAACGTTGCGAAATCATTGAGAATCATCTTTACATATGTCAAAAAGAAGTGGTCGTAATAGTTATCGCGCCTCGTCCGTTCTTTTAATTTTTTGACTCGGAGTGATGTTTTTGAGGAGATGAAAATAGTAACTGACATTTTCCGTGCCGTGAATAGTTTTGGTTTGAGAAAAATCGAAATTTGTTTACACCTGAGAATTCAACTTTTCACGCCTCGTCCGTTTTACTTGTCGGATGTTAGTTTTCGTTATTCGTGACCGGAAAAAATGAGAACGGACATTTTCATCGACGCGCAACCGCAGTGTTGGATCTTAGGTATTTTTTAACGCACAAGCTTCCGTGGTAAGCCAAGGAAGGTTATAGTATATAGATTAGTATTTGGATGGATTATACTTTTTAGCAGCGATAAATAAATGTAAGGATCAGGAAGCTAACCTGTGGGATATTCCATGCTAATGCTCCATATGTATCATGATATATATTACGTGATTTAGTGTGTGAAGTAAAATACCCCTCCCAGAGTGTAGTTTTGTATAACCAAAAAATTAACATGAAATCGTTTAAAATATCAGTTTTTTTTTAAATTAGCTAATTTTAAAGAAAGTTCTTACCTACTGATTTGACAGGAATAAATGAGCCATCAACTGGAGAACTTGTCCTATCTCCTGTAGGTGAAGGTACTCATATCTATATGCGATGATTATTTTTGGTTGACTATGCCCTTCTCTGGTCTGCTTAATAGTTTTATGCCTCTTTCTAACATACCTATATCCTATGGAAGAAATATAAATTTTATATACAGACAAAATAAAAGTGCATTAAGCTTTCACAACCCGTTATGCATAAGTTGTTCTTGAATTATTTAATTATGTTATAACTGTGTTGTGTTTAATTCCGTGTTTTCGGTTAAAAAAATGCTATTACGAAACAAGCATCAAACAATATGCACGCCAACCAAATGCCAAGCCAACATCATGCGGGAATTTTTTAAATAAAATAAAAATAAATCCCCAGTCATAACAGAATAGGCAACTGGTAAAAGTAAAAATCACCAAATTACTAGAGAGGTAAATATTATGTATTCGCCTTGCGTAGACCTACGCTTACTTTGTGCCTATATTATTTGTGCTGTCAAAAAATCACCTGATCTTTGTTTTGTTGTTGACATTCTACTTCCCAAAAATCATACGACATTCACGTTTCCAAATCCCAAATTTGCTGTGTAAATTTATTTTTATCTTGCGACTATTTATTGTATTTATAAATCTTGACGTCAGTCTTTTTTAAGAGTCCCAAAATCCTCGAAACTATGATCAGTGCTTCAATAAAACTATGGCGGATACTGATGACGAACTTTGATTTATTTTAGATATCTCGCAGATTCTTCCAGCACAGACAGCTTTAAAATGAACGCGAAAACATTGATTTTAAATCAGTGGAAGCTTATTAATCATCTAAAATCTTATTTTTCCAAGATCACGAATGATAAGACCTTGGAGAATGCCCTGAACAAAGAATTTGCTCAATTTTTACAAAAGATCGATCCGAAAGTTTATGGAAGTGAATTTTTTCGATATATTTCTTCAACAATTTCTGTTGTAACTCCAACCACAGATAAGACAGCAAATAAAGTGGAAGAAAAACCTGGCAAATATTTTCCAAATGTGTTTGGAAACATATTTAAAGAAGAAGTAAAGCCTGCACCAGTTCCAAAATGGAAGACAGCCGTACCAGCAATTTCAAAGGTATAGTATTTACTTAAGCATAGAATCCTTCGAAAGAATAATTAAAGAGTAAACTAGTTGAATAATTTTAAAAGGAACCCGAACAAACCTTAATTATTGTAGGAATCTGTCTCATTAAGAACAAATCAAGTCTTATCATCTTTAGCCTTGGCCGAGACGGAAGCAGCTAAATTGGCAAGGATTGAAGACCTAATATGTCATTTAAAACAATACCCTGAAGCAAAGCATAATGCTGTAAAGGTAAGAAGATATGACATACAATACATACATGTATCTACTACAAATGAATTATACTTTCAGTAAATGTTCTGGATTTCCTGTAATATTTCTGTACATTTTTTTTCAATTTGTAGGAAGGTGCTATAAGATTACTATTGAGGATGAAACGAAAAGATAAATCTATTAATACTCAATCAATCCTAAATGAGGCCTTTTCGCTACTTGGCTATGCACACCCTGTAAAAGGCAATGGCATTAGAATTCTGTCCATTGATGGTGGTGGCACTAGAGGCGTTCTAGTCATTGAAATGTTACGCAAGCTAGAGGAACTGAGTGGTAAACCAGTATATGAAATGTTTGATTTAATTTGTGGTGTTAGTACTGGTGCTATCATTGGTTCTTTAATAGGTAAGACAACAATAGACTTTATAAATTGTTATTGCTGCTATTTAGTTTCAAATTTAAGTGTCTGCTTACTTCTTTTATAAAGGGAAAACATGATATTATGTCTAGCCTTGCGGATGCATAAAACAAGTGGATAAATCTAAATATGTACTTAAATATCTTAAAAATTTAAAATATAGGATAAGTACATGAAAAGAAGGATACATATCTATAGCTATAGGTATTTTTTTTAATTTTAGGTTTAAAACAACATACTTTAGATGAAGCCGCTGAAGTGTACAAACGAATTAGTTCTCAAATATTTACGCAGTCCGCAATCAAAGGGACCAGCAGTCTGGTTTGGTCTCATTCCTACTATGATACCGAATTATGGGAGAAGTTACTACAGGAACAATGGGACAAAACGCTCATTGAAACTACCAGAAATCTGAAATGTCCCAAAGTAAGTTTGATGTTCAAGCCATGATTTTAACATCTTGCGGTTAATTGTGTGTGTGTGTGTGTGTGTGTCGAACGTCTTTTCCATATTGTTGCTAATTTCTTATTGTGTATTATTTTTAGTATTGTGCCGTTTCTGCAGTGGTAAATCAGTCTAGACTATCCGCCTACGTATTCAGAAACTATTCTTTACCATGCACCATCCAATCGCAATATTTGGGGGGACATGAACACCAGGTCTGGGAAGCTGTAAGGGCATCAGCGGCAGCGCCCACCTACTTTGAAGAGTTCAAAATTGGACACATGATTCATCAGGACGGTGGCATTCTCGTAAACAACCCGACGGCTGTTGCCATTCACGAAGCGAAGTTATTATGGCCCACGACACCCATACAGTGTGTGGTTTCTTTTGGAACTGGACGAACTGTACCGAATCCTATTGACCATACAGCGACATCTACCGTGAACAATAATACATCTTGGAAGCATAAGTTCTTTGCTATTTTGGATAGTGCAACAGACACTGAAGGTAAGTGACAAAATGTATTTTATTAGCTTCTACATTTTTTTCATTGGGTGACTCCTTGGGTGTCCTAGCCTAGAGGAAGCCTACCTACTTACATTACCCGACGTGCTGCCACGTGCAACGCCATACATATCTGTTTTCAGTTAACACGTTTATGTAAGTTAGTAGACAAGCAGTGATGCCATATCATAGCGCGTTTTCGATGGCAATCGTTGCTCAAACGTCGCGCGCGTTTGAATTGGAAACGCGCCTTTAGTATGTTTTGGTATTGGAGACAGAGACGTTTCCTGGTTTGTTCGTTAACACTTAACGCGTCAATCGGCTCTAAAATGCATTTGAAACATAGGTTTTTTAGGTTTTAGCTTAATGTTAAGGCTACCTTAGCTAAGGTCTAACTTAAGGTAGCATTCAAATATCGGCTCTTAGCTTACCAGTTATAGCATTGCCGTTTTTTTGTGAAATAATTTATAATAATAATAATTATGATTTCAAATTTGTGCGATTACTATTGGTTGTGTTTTAAAACAACCATACATATTGTGATGAATATTGTTATGAAATTTTTGAAAAACGAATTGTTTTTAAATGAAACCGAAGGTACGAGAGCGTGCGTCTTAAAATTGTGTTTTTTTTTTCTAAAGAGTTTGAAAAAAAATGAGAATGCAGGTCAAACACGTCTCCTTGACAAAAATTGATCACGTTTGTTCGCGCTTACAATTCTATGTGTGGTAAAACATTTTTCGCCGCCATTGTTATGAGAAGAATTGTTCAAAATGGTACGACCTCGAGTATGAGAATGAAAAAGTGTTAAAATTATAGTATTTTTTTTATATATTGTTTTACGTGTAAATATGACAACACCGGCCAACATTCTTCGTCTTTTGAAACTTGACGTACCCTATTACATTGTTTTGACATTTCTCACCAGTGCCTCCCACGTGATTTTTCTGGTTTGTAATAGGTGGCTTTCTCAGGATTTGTGGGTTAAATCACTACCACCGTAACAACAAGGCCGTGAAACGGCGAAGCATGAGTCATCACAGATAGACCGATGGCCGATGGCGATTGTTCATTTATATTAAGAGGTTGTGTTACGTTTTGACGTATCATCTTTTCATTTCATATTTTATCCGGAAAGGAGCTTGAATTAGGGAGAAGTGGAAGAGAAAAATCATTTAAATGCGGTTTTATTATTAATAATAATTTATTGGTAATAAGAAGTGCTACCTAATAATGTTAAGATGGATAGATAACGCTATATTTATTCGTTATAATTATAAAACTACAAAATAAAAGCCAAAGGCATGGAACATTGTCGAAAACATATATTAAATATCGATCCACAATAATAAACTTTTACTAGTTTATTTTATCTAAAATACTGATGATGAGTATTATAACCAGCTATTTTCAATAAGAAACATTCAAGTCCTGTGCAATACAATCAAAATATAAATATTAAACGAACTTAGAAAAAGTTTACATTGTTGTAGGAGTGGATAAAGCAAAAAAACACAAAAAAAAGACAATAAATTAAACTATCTGTATTAACAAAAAGTAAATAAAAAGCTTTACTTTTAAGATATCTCAATCTTTTCTTGAGAATATTCTTAATTGCTACTAGAAGCCTCTCAGGAAAACTATTCTAAATTTTGATTATACAAAAGTGTACATTTATAAGAAATTACATGCTTCAGAGACTAAATCTGCTCTGTTGCGAGTATAGAATAACAATGTTTACTATCAGTCTCTAAAAAGATCATCATTATCGCAGACAGACATTACAGTCTAGTATATACATACATGTTAATATAAGCATTTTTCTCTCAACAAACACAGTCCTACAGCTATCACGTTTAGTCATTAGAAAAATACTTCAAATGCATTTTTTCTGCAGGACAAAAACTATGTTTACATCAACTGAGCTACCCCAAAAGATGAGATGGTTATAAGTGAATACTCAAATCATAATAATCATGCAAATTCAAGCACAAAATTAAATTATCTTAAGAAAGAAATTCAAAAAATAAATAAAAATTTGCGTAGAGTAACAAATGGAGAAAAATAAATTTTAAGAAAAAAAAGAAATGCCATATATTAATAGTTTTTGGACCGCTTCAGATCTGGCATGCTTTTTGTAGTCGCTGTATCGTTTCTCTTCTTTACATAATTTTTTATTAAAATATTCGCCATTGGATTAAGAAGTAATTTAATTAAATAATTTTCATCATGACATAAATTATTGTGACCCAAGAAAACATCATCAAGTTCTGTTATAGAATTATATATTAAAGATTTTAAAAGTAGATGCTGATTCTTTTGTTGGAGGAAATCTTCCTCTTTATTTATTACCTTTTGGGCTATAATATAGGCAAATGAGGCAACCTTTACCACTATTTCACCAGGATAGCAAAGACCTCCCCTAGATGTTGCTAATATGAGGCTAAAATCAATATCTGAGCATCGCTCAGTAGCTGTTAAAAAGGTTTTGCAATATTCGCAGTTAATTTTTTTTATGACTGAGTAGGCACTATATCCAGCAACATAGACTAAGGGAGGCCACTCATTTTCGGTAATACCATTGATGTCGTCATCAGTAACGAGCCCACAATTTTTCAAATTTAATGGTATTTCAAAACTTTTCAAAATACTATTATTCTCCACCTTGTCATTTACAAAGCTAGAGATATCTTCTTTGTAAATCGAAATGTTTCCAAACTTTTTTGATTTAATTACAAGAGGAATGATACTATTCATTCGCAGCTTACTTTCCGTTTCAAATATCTGTCTGATATGAACATGGTATTGTGCTCCAGCTTCATATCTATAACACAATCAATTTTCTTAGAAAATAACAAACTGCTAATATCGCCAATAAGCTTCTAGGAAAAAAAACAACTACTGAAGTAACAGACATTAGAAAATAAATTCTAAATATGGTTCATATGCTTCTAACAAAAGGTAGATCTACTAAAGCAACAGACAACAATTACTCAGCTACAAAAAAAAAAGGAAACAGGCTTAGCAAGAAATACAGTTCATGATAACACCTTATACAAATTCATACCTATACTTTCCAAATCTTTCTTCAAGTCTGTCTGTTTGGATCTTGCCTAAAAGAACATAATTAAAACTTTTCACATTCAAACAATATTGTGAAAGTTTCAGAAGGCCAGATGTACTTTGATGCAAAGCGTCATGGGTTTCCTTTGTTAATTTTCCACTTTTACTGCTAACCTTCCATCTCTGTAACCATTCCAAAAATGTTGTTAAGAACTTCGTAATATGTTCAGATCCTTTGGTGACAGGTTCTTGAAATTTGTTTCTTAATCTTTGACCCTTTAATGGAGTTTTGACATTGACAATATCCCACCACTTGCAGATTATGCTTATAAAAATTGCTGTATCTTCATAACTCGTTAAAGATATTTTGGGTCCCAACTCATTTAAAGCTGCCACCGTGTTGGAATTAAAAACTTGCAACGTCAATGGTACATTCTGACGTTCCATTGATGATGGATATAGAGCTTTTAAAGACAGGGTATATCCATATTTTAATAACTGACCTTTTTCTTTCATATGAAGTTCTTTTAATGCATTAAACGAGGCTATTCTCATACAACCATCTATATCAAAATCGGGAAAGTTAAATTCTTGGTTTGCTTTCTGATTTAACCAATTATTCCTAATATTCTTTATTATGTGAACTGGATCGATAATAAAAAATAAAGGTCTACTAGGATCACATGGATGAGGGTAAACGTCTAAAAGTTGCGGTTCTTCCATAAAAAACGACATTGCTTTCCTGTTTAAGGCATTATTATCAGTTATTACAGCAATAACCTCAAAGCCAATCTTTTCCAAGCCTACTATCACCTTTGCAACTATTTCGTGCAACTCTTCTCCACAAATCTTACTCACTGGAAGAACATGGACTACATCTTTATAGGTTGATAACAAGCTGCTAATCATAAAGGTGTGTGCACTAGTGGCACGTGCAGCCGAGCTATTGTAGGCACCACCAACAACGTTACCCCCCTTGAAGTCCATTTGAGGCCTAAGGTGAATCTCATCCATCATCAAAACAATTGTTTTGTCAGAATCATCCAACAACTTAAATTTATTTGATGCATATTTTAAAAAATTTTCATCTGTTTGTTCCAAACGGGGATCTGTATTAAAAGTGGCACAGATTGTCTTGAGGGTACGAGGAGATGGAAGTATAAGTTTATTCGAACTCCTTAAAAATTTATATGAGTGAGGAGAGATAGAATGTAATAAGCAAGCATATAGTGACAACTCACAAGAATATCTTAAGCAGTTATCACTACTGACTGTTAATAACTTAAGCTGTTCTTGAAGAAACTCTAAAACTCCTTTTTTTTCTTCCGGAAACTCCTCAGACATGGATTGTAAAATATCCTGAATAATTTCAAATTTTTGTTTTTGTGTATTGGAACTGTTTGTCTGCAAATCATCCAACAAAGATATTTTTACTTCTGATAGCACTTTCTTTAATTTATTAATATCAGTCACTTTTTGGGGAAATTTAAGCACACTTTGATCACTACACTTAATTTTTTTAATCTCAATATCAGAGAAAAACACCTTTACATGGAGTTCTTCATTTAAAAACACTGTTAATTTTGGGCCAAGGTTATCTTGTGACTCATTTACGAAGAAAAAACAAATATTTTGTTTCCCTCTTCCCTTAATCCACCCACTGTCTAATTCTGTCAACTTGTCGAAGGCTTCTACCAAGTTTGAAAAACTTATGGACTCATTATACAATGTCGATGTTATTATACTCTCTGTAATAGCTCTTTCTACATCTCGACATGACATTTGGAGGCGTTTAGATTCTGGAGAGATCCTTGTAGGAATATCATCTTGTGACATATAAGATGGACATCCAGGCATCTTGGTTGGGATAGCTCCTAAAATAAGAAATACTTTTATAAAAATTTGGAAAACACAAAAATTTATAACATATTTTAACTACCTACATAATATTTCCTAATATCTGTTTTACCTTTAACTAATCGTGGAATTTTTAGTGGCGCCTCCAGGACTTCACCTGTTGCCTCATTCCTGAAGGTTGTTTTCTTCTCAATAAAGTTAGGTTGGAAGTGTAATTCACATACCTAAAAATAATAGTATTTTCGTTCAATACGTGCTAATACAATATCCATAGTACGACATACCTTACTTGCTTTGGTGGGAACAAAATGTTCCCTTTTGATTAATTGTAACCATTGCGTCCGCAGTTCAGGGTTTTGAGGAAAACCAAAAACTGCCACTTTCGGCCCACTGGCATCATAATTGCCTCTGCACTTTGGCACACAACAACGATACGGCATGATTATTCTTAGAAAGATATTACAAATTTACAAACTAGTTTTACCAAGAAAATAAATATAACCTATATTTATTTCTCTAGAATAAGACAGCAAACTGCAAAGCCAAAATAAACACTATATAAACCCGAAAAAATATCTGTTCTACACTTAGGTTCTACACCAATAAATTTTCTTTCCACTATTACAAACATAAACCAAAAAAATACCACAAAACGACTATCTTCCACCATTCGATTAACACGTTCATCGGTCTATCTATGATGACTCATCGGAGTTAAAATCTTGCGCTTCAAGGCCTTGTTGTTACGGTGGTAGTGGTTAAATACAGGGTGTTATGGAAATGACGTATTATATTTAAACCGGCAATTCCTGAGATGAAAACAAATTGAAGAAAAATATCCAAAAATGGTGCTTTAATTTAATATGCCCTGTTCATGACCTTATGTCAAACCAAAAATTACCACGTGGTGCCCCTGTTCGGAAGGTAAACAGCAACATCAGTGAATCTTGAACAATGTTGTCATATCTTCAGAGTAAACTCTTTAGAAAGTCAATAACCGTTTGACAGATTTCAAGTTGTTTATTTTTTAGGGTACATTATTATAAACTTTTACGTTCAGTTCCCTGGGAAACAATCTCTGATTTATAAACTTGAACTGACTCGAACGAACCGCCGCGGAGTTTATAAATGGTCAGGTATGTTCTCATTTGTTCAATTCGAACGATACCCGTCAGAGCTGGACAACTTAAAAGTTTGTAAATGCCACTTACCCTTTTAAAAAAAATGCAATTTTATTTACCTTTTCGGACTTATTTAAAACCAACTTAATTTATAAAAAACGCCAAGTACTCGCATCACAAAATCAAATTAGTTTTCGCGTCACAACACGTCTAAGTACCGTTCAATCTGAATTAGTATTTTAAAGTGCTACTGTGTAGACAAAAAATACGTCCTTATTGTCTGGGAAATAATGTATTTAACATCGAAAATTTTTTAAAATAAATAACACGTCGGTTCTCTCGATCGATATCGGCCGGCTTCTTTAAACAGCTGATTATGGACAATTGGGCTAATATTTAAAAATACAGCGTTGCCACTTTCGATGTTTTATAAGCGACTATCATAAATTGCCGAATTTCCTTCCATAATATTACTTTCCTGTATAATTATAGTCTCGGAAATGGCAACCGCGCTGGCTCTACTAGTGGAGAGTTCTCGGAAAGAAAGTTCGACTTGTCCGAAGGTGGACCACACCATTCATTTCAAAGGGTAGTTCCTGTCAATTATTAACATAATTGTTTCATTTTATCTATAGTAAAGGGTTAATGGCCCATTGAATTAGCGTTTTTATTATTTCTATTGCGAAATGATTAAGTGCTCTTGTTCTATGTGTGTTATTGTAAAGTGTAATTATGCGTTAGTGTTGGGGTTTAGTGATAAGCTTATTATGCACTCTAACACTATCATCAGGACACGTGATGATAGAAAAAGAACTGAAAGTGTCTGTGCCCTGGATTCCTTAATCGCGTTCTGGATTTACTTTCTAGCTAAATATTTATTTTTATTAGAAACTAAAGTTTTACACTTTTTGGCAACATTGTTCCTGAACATCTGTTGATTTCCCAGCTGGGCAATGTAATATGTTGATATATATGAATGTGCCGAGAAGTTATGTGCGGGTTTAGGGGTGAATTACCCCACTTTTTAAACTTTCGATTTAAAAAAAATATGTAGCGCTTCTCTAGGACACCCCATTTAAATATAATACGTCATTTCCATAACACCCTGTATAATAAGTTATTTCAATAATAACCTGCATAACAAAATACCCTGTATAACAGAAACGCGTTTAGGGCAGGTTCTAGCGAAAGGAAATACTCATTAAACTTAATTGTAGGGGTTCATACAATGCTATCAGATTTGATGCCTGCAGATGTCTACTACAGGTTTAATCCATATCTGACAGAGATGCTACAAATGACGGAAATTGACTGTGCGAAGCTTGACCAGTTAAAGAAAGATGCCGTAATGTATTTACGACGAAATGATGATAAATTTCAGCACGCGGCGAAGAAATTGGATGAGAAAAAAAGCCGCACTCAGGAATGCTTGGATTGGATAAATATACAGAGACAAATTTATACATAATCGATTAATTTAGATTACTTTCTATCAATACCGCCGCACGCATCCTAAAATTGGCAATTTTTATGGTAAAATATGAATTACCAGTTTTATACCTAGTTGTTAATAGCGCTAAATTACCTATAAAAAAAACTGTGATTAGATTATAGTTGTCTATAAATGTAACTTTTAATAGGCACAATATATTTTTATAAATGCGACCTTTAAGGGATTGTTAGTTATATGTATTTACGTAAATATAGATTTTAAACCATTACACAAATGTGAGTTTATTTCTTCACGCTCGTACATATCTGCGAGTTCACTTATATCCAATGGAAAACTATTTGATGGCATTTGCTAAATTTGCCCTATTGGCAACATTGAATTCAAAGTTAATAGACCTATTATTCCTCTGTGGTCGTGATTCATCCATTAAAAAGGAGATGTCAAAACAATAACAACATTCTTCTGTGTTGGTTGTTTATCAAACAATTTTTATAAATAAATATTGAAGCACAAATCAAACATGAAAAATGTGGAACGACGAAAGAAAACGGATCTTTTATATAATCGAGTGTAAAATACTTGCAGTGTTCACTCTCAAAATCTCTTTACATACACTTTTCTAAATGAATATTACAATTGTATATTGTATGAAGAAGCGCTAGAACTATAAAGAGGAAAAATGCCATTTGATGCATTAAAACTTCTGAACCGTCTTAAGGACACCATTTCAAAAATTTCTGCAGACAAGGTGGTGCACACGGATCTGCAAATATTCAATAGGTCAACTTATCCCTTCAACATATATGAATACGTTAAGCTCGGAGAGGAAAAATTAAGTTTTGTTCACCAGTCTATTCAGAAAATTTACAGAACTGGTGTGGGATCAACAGTTAAAAATTATGATTCAAAGGAAGCATACGAACCTAAGAGACCGTGGAAGCGTATGGCCCAATCTAAGGTAAGTTTATACAATGATTTTTTGTAATTAAAAGAAATACTCCCGATAACCAAATATGTTAAAGTGATATGTGGCCAATTGATTTACTAATGGGTGTGGATTTTTCTTCATTTTGTCTCATCATGATAAAGTTAAACTGATATGAGGTACCTAGTTGCAACCAAAATAGAATAAAGAATTACTAAAGATAATAAAGCCATTTACAGAATGATCATTAAAAAAAAAACAGAAAGTTAGTTATATAGAAGGTACTAAATAATACCTTAAGCAGTTACAGGACATTTCCCAGACCTTCAATATTCTAAATTCGCTGGAGTTCTCATTCACTGATGAACAGATTTTAGCAGAAGTAGAATCACTTATAAACCTTCTCAAACAACATCCAGAAGTAAAGCATCAGGCTGCACAGGTAGGTAAGCATAATCATTTCAGTTGGAATGAATGGATCAGTAAAGAGAAGTCGCATTTTCCAAATTTCTTATGTAGATAGAACCTAAGAATAATTTTAAGTCGAAAAGTTCATATACACATAACACTCTGTAGTCGCTCGATGTAGAAGGATCAATTATATCATATGCTGATGATACCGTCCTGGTTTTCAGTGGTGACATCTGGTTGGAAGTCAGAGACAAAATGACAAACGGTTTGATTATTATAAGGAATTGGCTAGAAACTTTTAGACTCTCTCTTAACCTGACAAAGACAAATTATATAGCGTTTTCCCTAACAGGCGCCAACAGACCAGAATTTACAAATATCGAAATTAACCAACAAGAAATAAATGAAGTATCACAAACAAAATACTTAGGGATTATAGTAGACAAACATTTGAAATGGCAATCGCATATTGAATACCTGTCAAATAAAATTCGCTGTATGATTCATAAATTCTATATTCTCAGAGAAATCTTGAACACAAAAATCCTAATCTTAATTTATAAAAATCTTGTTGAATCTCTGGTTCGATATGGAATCTTGGTCTGGGGGGGACTGTACAATAGGGCTCTCTATCGTTTGAATATTGTTCAAAAATGTATACTGAAAATAATGTTTCGGCGGGGTAGACTGTATCCTTCAGAGTTATTGTTCTCTGGGGACATCTGTAACATTAGAACTATGTATATGGTCAGTGTGTCAGCCTTCGTTCATAAAAATAAATCTTTGAACAATGTTATAAGTCACAGTTACTTCACACGGGCTAGAATGAATAATGATCTGATCATCCCAGTAAACAACAATAATATTAATTTAAAAAGTGTGGCCTATTTAGGGCCTAAGATATATAATTTGCTTCCAGTAACAGTAAGGACTATATTTAACATATTCAAATTTAAGAAAGCATGCCAAGATCATATAACGAGGGAATTTAATAACCTCAAACATATCTTTAAATAAAATTATTCATTCTTTTTCATCAATATACTGTATTATGCACATATCAAAACAAACACTCATTTGTCAAGTAGTTAGTCTATAAGATAGTATTATGGTGCATACAAGTAATTTTATTACTTAGGCACTTTTTAATTTTTAGAGAATATTTTTTTGTCTTTTGTAATCTTTAAACTTACTTGATTTAATGTTAATTAATGTTGATGTTAAATAAATAAATAAATAAATAAATAAATAAATAAATAAATAAAAATAAAAAGTTAGGTCTATCGAAAACAAAGTTTTATGACAGTGTATATGAACTTTTCAACTTAAAATTGATCCATAAGGCACCCATTAAAATACAAGCACAGGTAGCACCCTGTATAACATAGCTTTTCCTAGAAGGAAGTTTTTTTTAAATATTAGTAAGTTGTGTATCTGCATCACCACAAATATGAATGAATAGGCCGATACCATGATACAATCAATGTAAGGTATGATATCTAGGCATTCCAATTTCATGTGGCGCGCATTGACGTTATTTTACTCTATGGAGATTCACGTTGTTAGCGTTTTTAATTCTCTTTTAAAGGTATTAGAAGGTTTTATGCATTAGATAGAAGGTGAAATAAAATAATAATGTCATGGTATTCAAGTATATTTATTTGGTAAAAATACAACATAGATTAAAGCTAAAATAAGCTAGCTAAGTATGACACTTACATCTTGTAATACGGAGCCGTTTCTAAATAAGTCAGAGCAATTTTGTGATTATTCTTAAGCCAGTTTAAAGCATGAAAGTTCAATAAGTATCCAATCTAATTGTTTTTTACCTTATACCTATACCTTAGCAAATTCTACTGAAATATGAACAAAACCCTGTAAACTTTCAAAGCATTCATTGAAATTATTATGGGAACCGCAGAAGATGCACATACTGACATCACTATGCCGCGCCTCATCCTACGCGATATCGTACCTTGTGCTTATTGCATCATGGCCGAAACCGTGGAGTCGCTGCGATGGCAAAATCTTGTACCATTAAAATAAACATTGGTGTATTATTTGTACCTTTCAGCATGGTGCATTACGTATCCTACTGAACAAGGGCTTAACAGTCACCAGCGCACATACAAAAGAGTCAATAAGGGAGGCCCTTACCATCCTGGGTTATGTAGATCCTGTCCCAGGAAGGGGAATAAGAATACTGACTATTGACGGCGGTGGAATTAGAGGAGTTCTGGTATTGGAAATGTTAAAAAAGTTGGAGGAATTAACCGGAAAAAGCACGTACGAGCTGTTTGATTTTATCTGTGGAGTTAGCACTGGTGCCGTGTTGTCGTATTCGATAGGTTTGTTAATCTGAGGGGTTTTACTAGGGATGGCACCGCCTCTTTTATTTTAACTTTAGGTGTTCACTTTCGAGACTTGGAGACTATAATACAGAGATATGAGGAACTTAGTCAAGAAATTTTTAACCAGTCTGCGCTTCGGGGTACCGGAAACTTGGTTTGGAGCCACGGGTACTATAACACTGGTTTATGGGAGCAGAGACTTAAAGAGTACTTGGGCAGTGAAACTCTTATTTCTACTTCAAGAAATCCTCAATCTCCTAAGGTAATACCTGCGAAAATAATATCTATATAAATATGAAAGGCAGTAAGCAGCTAATAATGTATTAATCCACGTTGTATATTTTTTGTTTATATTGATTTGAGGTAAGTATAATAAAAAATATCGTTTATAGTTTTTGCAGAATTATACCGTTGACTCTTACTGCCATAAATAAACTACCTGATTAAACCCTATTGTATACGCCTCAACCTCTTCAAAGCTCAATAAATGGGATCAGGGCCGGCTTGAAAATGTATAACACACCACATGATTTATTTTTATAATTTAAAATAAATAGATAGGTATTTTTAGTTTTAGGTACCTATAATAAATGTAAAATAATGATTAACTCTGTATCATTATCACTATCTTCATCTAAGCCTAAACTTATAATCAAGGGTTGAACATTTGTAATCATACAATTGTAAGAATTTTCCACCTTAATTACATGCTGTACACAGTTTTTCCAGCTGTCTGCAGAAATTTTTCTTACTTCGTTTTTAATTAATTCTACTACAGATGCATTTAATGTAGGAGAAATATTATTTCTCCTAATATTGGATTTTAATTGGTGCTATATATTAGCTCAATAGGATTGAATATACAATAGTACGGAGGAAGACGCAACACTGTATGTCCATTTTCTGTTGCAAGTTTGTCACACTCGTATTCCTTATTTATTTTAAGAAATATTATTTCTCCTAATATTGGATTTTAATTGGTGCTATATATTAGCTCAATAGGATTGAATATACAATAGTACGGAGGAAGACGCAACACTGTATGTCCATTTTCTGTTGCAAGTTTGTCACACTCGTATTCCTTATTTATTTTAAGAAATATTATTTCTCCTAATATTGGATTTTAATTGGTGCTATATATTAGCTCAATAGGATTGAATATACAATAGTACGGAGGAAGACGCAACACTGTATGTCCATTTTCTGTTGCAAGTTTGTCACACTCGTATTCCTTATTTATTTTAAAAGCTTTTAATACTTCTAGCAGTTCTCGTTTTTTATAAGTTTCTTCAAAATATAAATCATTTTCAATCATAAAATTTTGAATATCTGCTTTCGTTTTATTAGAATTGGGAATGATTTTTGCTTGCCGACTATGATAACTAGCATTGTCCATTACAATGACACTATTTTCAGGTATATTTTTAAGGAGTTTATGTTTAAACCAATCTTCAAAAAGTTGTGCGTCGGTATCTTGATGGTAATCTAAAGAAGAATCTGCTATGTTTTTAGCTGAAAGCAACAGACAGTTTGTGCCTCATACATTTAGTAAATCATTCTTCTGAATAAATCCATGTCATTTTCGTCAATCCTTCTAAATGTGCCAGAATCACTCCGATTTTTTCTAGGATTAACAGGTTTAAGTACTATGTCTCTTACCGAAGATAAAGGAGTTTTTGTCAAACTAGACGTCTCTGCTGAAGCATCCATCGAATTAAAATTTCTACTCAACAACGATTGATACACATTTTTAATTATTAGTTTGGCATCGGTAGATAAATGCTTTCTTTTAAAAATGATACTTGAAGATGCCCCCCTATCAGCACAATTCCAAGGACGCCACATTCTACCACTAATAAGCCTAACTAAAAATTACTCGCCGGAAAACCACTAAATATTAAAATTATTAAAAATCACTTTGTATTTATATACACAGTGTGTAAAAAGTCCCGGAACAGTCAATTATTTCAAAAATGGTGCACCATATAAAAAAACTTTCTGTATAAAAGTTGTTGGTCTTAAAGAAATTTATTAAACTTAGATCCCTGTAATTATACAGGGTTGTCCAAAAAGTCGTGGTAACCGAAACTTCATTTTTTTTTAAATGGAATGACCCTTTTTTGATCACATTTTCTGATTCCTCTAAACATTCTAAACAACAATTATAGAACATGTCATATGGCTAAACCTATTAGTTTTAGAAATAATTTGAGTTGAAGGACATAAATGCGATAGGTACGATATTACCTTTTGCATTGTTTCGAGTGGGCTCAAATGTTTTACGTTAAAATTAAAAGAAAAACATTAAACTCGTGTAAAATGAACCTCATTCAAGTTGTGTCAAAATTTTAATAACAACTAAATTATTAAATACAAGCAGTAAAATTAACAATAACTTGAAAAGAACAAAAATAAAATTAAGTGTAAGTCGTTATTTAATTAAATGCTGAAAATGTCCTCCTCCCACAGTTTGACAATGGGCTAGGTTATAATAAAATTTGTCGATGACGTTTTGTAACATTTCTTGGTTAATAGATGCACATTCTTCAATAATTCTTCCTCTTAATTCATTCAGATCTGCAGGTATTGTCACAAATACTTTATTTTTTAGGTGTCCCCAAAGAAAATAATCAAGGGGCGTTAAGTCTGGCGACCTAGCAGGCCATTCTATGGGGCCTCTTCGTCCTATCCAGCGGTTAGGAAAAGTATTGTTTAAATAATTTCTAACAGCTAGCCCAAAATGAGGAGGAGCTCCATCCTGCTGAAACCACGTATTGCGTAATAGTGGTCCTACTTCATTGTTTATTGCTGGCACAATTTCATTTTGCAGCATGTGGAGATACATTTCGGCATTCAAATTCCCCTCTATAAAGAAAGGCCCCACTAATCTGTTGCCAATAATTCCAGCCCACACATTTACTTTCTGGGGGTGTTGAGTATGTGTTTCTCTCATCCAATGTGGATTCTGATCAGCCCAGTAACGACAATTATGTCGATTGAGAGACCCGTTCAACATGAATGTTGCCTCATCCGTAAAAACTATTTGATTAAAAGAATTGTTATTTTCTTCATGTTTTTGCATCATTACTTCGCAAAATTCCAATCTACGATCAAAATCGTCTTCTGATAATTCCTGGACAAGAGTTATTTTATAGGGATGAAAATTACTGGTTTTTAAAATATTGTCAATTGATTTAAAACAAACATCAACTTGGGTAGCAGCTTTTCTGAGTGACAAATGTGGATTCTGAACAAAATGAAGTAATGTCTCTAATTTTTTTTCATCACTACTTGCCGACTTTGGTCTTCCGGAACGAAGTTTATCTCTGCAACAACCGGTTACCTCGAACCTTTGAACTGTTGTTCTCACAACTGTAGATTTTGATATAGGCTCTCGGTTTGGAAAAGTTGTATTAAATAATTCCTTTGTCTCGATAACTGATCTTTGTCGGTCTCCAAAACCTCTTATTATTAGTAAAGTTATACGTTCCCTTTCGCTGAGCGACATTTTGAGAATTTACTTTGACAGTGACGCAAAAAATTCTAGTACCAGCTTATAAAAATGCAAAAGGTAATATCGCATTTATGTCCTTCAACTCAAATTATTTCTAAAACTAATAGGTTTAGCCATATGACATGTTCTATAATCGTTGTTTAGAATGTTTAGAGGAATCAGAAAATGTGATCAAAAAAGGGTCATTCCATTTAAAAAAAATGAAGTTTCGGTTACCACGACTTTTGGGCAACCCTGTATAATTACAGGGATCTAAGTTTAATAAATTTCTTTAAGACCAACAACTTTTATACAGAAAGTTTTTTTATATTGTGCACCATTTTTGAAATAATTGACTGTTCCGGGACTTTTTACACACTGTGTATGCATCAGGCATAGGTATAAATTGAATTTGTATACCTGGGCCGGCTCTGCTCGAAAAGTTTTTAAAATTTGGGATTTCCTTACTTATTTTATGGTCGGATGGGTAATGAGGTTTTATTGGAGGCAAAAGATCAACGGTATAATTCTGCAAATACTATACACGTCTAGAAATAGATTTTTCCATTCTTACATGAATTCCTGAGAATTTGTCAAGAACACAAAAGTCCTTATTTCTGGACTGGTAACGAAATAATCTATTGGTAGTAGAAATAAACGTCTCTCGGTACCACAAATAAATTTATTAAAAAAAGGAGGGAAAATTTACATCATGTAAAGATAAAAATACCTGTTTCGACCCTAGGGAAGGTCGCATCATCAGTAATGTAATGATAAAATAAAAGTTCAGGGAATATTAAGCTATATGACGCAGTAATAATTAGTAAGAAAAGCCGTTAAAAGTCATAAAGAAGAATCTTAAAAACAAAAATTTATAAATTTCATACTCTTATGCGACTTGACATTAATGGACAAAAAGAATTAAAAACATATTAAAATTATATGATTCAAATTTTTAAAATGACAAATCAGCTCGACAGCATCTAAGATTTTTAGATGATCATCTTAGTAGATTTTTATTGAAAGAACAGATTTGTGGAAAAAAAAAGGTTAAAAATTGTTAAAACCATATCAGTTTTATCCAACAAAGGGGAATGATAATAAATAAAAAAAAGAGGGTATTAGTTATAATAACTAAATAAAGAGAGTATTAGTTATAAATAAAAAAGAGGGTATTAGTTAAAAGCTTATAATATATCCATATCAGATTAAAATATTTACAAAGTCTAAACTTCCACTTTGGGTGGCAACAAAATCGAGCTATAAAACTCAATAAAAAAAAATACTATTGTTGTATTGTTAAGGGGAGACAACTATACAGTGTGTCCGCTTGAGTTCTTTACAAAACTCTTTTATTATTAATGTTATGAAAAGAATTTACCCTTTATAAAAAGTTCTGCTTCCTTATAAAATAATATTAAACTACGCACGCCTACGCAACCACTACAAAGAGTCTTTCCCACCTCTTTCGGTCATTGTTGCAGCATAGCCAGATTGACATATTTATCGCAAAGGTATCTGCAAAATCCCAATTAAAAATTTGTTAATTTTGCAAATACAACTGGTTTAAGATTAATCCGCAATTGCTCTTAAAATAAATTTATTTCCCAATAATTTTACATAAACTGTAAAAAGGCGATGAGATATTCTTTAAAAAACATTATTATATTAAAAGTATCAAATGAATTTTGAACTAATCCAACTGCACTCTGGCAACATCTATTTCTATTTTACAAATGCGCTACGATTCGGGCCCAAAAGATTATCAAAAGATTAATGAATATTAATCTCGTAAAAATTGCGATAGTTGTTCCTTTGATCTAACTGATGATTATATATTTTGGTTGATTTGTGTTTTTTTTGTGATTATTGGTGAAAAATCGTCTTTATTATAAACAATCATGGTGCATTCATGTGTAGCTTGTAAAATAGTGGATCATTTAAATAAGGATTTATCTTTTCATCGGTAAGTATGGTTATGTTTTAATATTTAACCATCTGATATAACCAGACGTCAACATTGTTGCCATTCAGCCAACAAACATGTAGTTCTCTCTTCCACCCATTACTGATTTTCAATAACATGTCACACAATCACAGCTTCACTTTCCAAGAGTTTTGTGAATGGATTATGGGATTTGTAGTTTACAATACCCCTGAGTATATTTATTAAAAATAAACTTGACATTTCAAGAAATATAATTTCTTGAAATTATTTAACTTTTTTATAAAATGATTAATAAATAAGTTTCCCTTATTATGTATAGAACGCAAGCGGTCACACTCAATAATATATAATTTAATATAAAAGTTTAACAATGATAACACCGTAAAAAATTAAAAAAGACCTCAGTAAATGGATTCAATGTTTTTTGTTCGTATATTTTTAGCTATGCGTGGTCGCCGCCGTAGTAAATCAAACCCGAGTATCAGCTTATTTGTTTCGGAATTATGCGTTACCCTGGAGAGTACACTCGCAGTACGAAGGTACTTACAACGTGGAGGTTTGGCAGGCAGCTAGAGCATCGGCGGCTGCTCCTACGTATTTTGAAGAGTTTCGAATAAGGGATTTGATTCTTCAGGTACCTAGATTAAAGGCTCGTCAATGAATCACACTTGTAACTAGTGATCGGCCGATACCGATATAATATCCGTATCGGCAACACCTCTGAAAAGATCTGTAACTATTCAATATACGTTGATATATGTGAAAATTGTTGATAGTGGCAACGTTGTAAAGCATCTTAAGACAAATAGTATCGACCTCTCCGACCTATACCTGTTGTGTGTGGATAGCCAAACTCTAAAAGCAACAGTGGCAAATGTATGCAAGTATACAAAGCCGCTCGTCAGCTGTCATGCGCAATGCCGACTGAAAAACTATTTACCTTAGCCGTCGAACAGGACCGTACTTCGCCCTTAATGAAAATGATTACACGGCAATATTTTGGCACATCAAGGCCTTGGTTACGGGCAAATAAACAATCTATTTACTCGCATAAAAGGTCGTGTTGCCATCACTGAAAATCCACTTTTAGAATTAATTTGATATCTATTGTCCTCGTGTCGATACATTTTTACTATCGTTACATCGCTACGACTGATTTCGGTTCTGGACAGACGTCGTTGATTCACGTGGTTAGTTGGTCAGCAAGTTATGGACAGCAAACATTTCTAAATCGGTCAGTAATTAATGTCATACTAGAGTGCTCTAAATTATTTTGATACGCAAATTAAATATATAAGCTGCTATGAGCGACCCACTTTTAATCAGATATTGGTAAGCAATCAGCGGGTAAGCAAAATATTTAATTTTGGTCATTATCCAAAAAAAAAAGTAATAAAACGTGAAATAGTGACAGTGCCCTGGGAAAACAAGTGAAAACCTGCCCCCGCTACACCTTTTGTAGCCGATTTCCTTCTGTATTCGGCAAAATAAAGCACAAGAAAAGTTACATAAATTGACAGTGCCCTGGGAAAACAAGTGAAAACCCGCCCCCGCTACACCTTTTGTAGCCGATTTCCTTCTGTATTCGGCAAAATAAAGCACAAGAAAAGTTACATAAATTGACAGTGCCCTGGGAAAACAAGTGAAAACCCGCCCCCGCTACACCTTTTGTAGCCGATTTCCTTCTGTATTCGGCAAAAGAAAACACAAGAAAAGTTACATAAATTGACAGTGCCCCGCTACACCTCTTGGGCCTTGACTGCTACAGCGAATGAAAACACACGCACGCAATTAGCTATTCGTATCACGCGACTGCTTTCGCTCCGCCCACAATAACGAACTTTGCTGATTATTCAAAACAAACGCAATCCAATGATTTATATTGATAACCATTGCTTTAATATGCAAACCTCTGAAGTAGAGTGCTTCTAGACATGTTCTTTTCTACTGACCAATTGTAAAATCTTGCTGACCAAGTAATCATTTCGCAGCTCGACTGTTAATTAACATGATATTACAAGCGGACTGATATCGGTTAAATCGTTCACAGTTTGTAACATTTTTTGCATAACAAGTGTTGCAGTCCGATTTTTATTTATTGCAAGCAAAATCTTTTTATGCTGATCAAATGATTTAATGGCTATTTTTTGCTGTGAACCAATTTGAATAACGGCAAATCATTTAATTACTTCTTTTTTAAACCAGAGGAACGAAACGGGTCACAATTACTAGATAAATAAGTTATTCCTAAAGCCGATGGAGAGAGATTCTTAAGGTGTAGTTCGTAGAAACAGAGACGAGAAGAGCAAAAAATTAGCGAACAGAAGGGAGTCGACAAGAACGGCGAGACCAACGGCAACTATAAATGCTCTTATCGAAGCCTGTGCTTTTAATCAACAACGGCGGACGGAATGGCGAATACAAACGGAACGTCAAGTTTAAATCCACCTTTAGAAACGGGGTTTTACAGATACCGATACCGGCCATCGGGAATATTTGCCGATATTTATATCGGCCGATCACTAATTTCAACACCTATTTTTTATAATTATTTTATTTGTCAGTTTAAAAAAATCTCTTTTTAGGACGGGGGTATTTTAGTTAATAATCCTGCAGCAATAGCGATTCACGAAGCGAAGCTTCTCTGGCCGAATACGCCCATTCAATGCTTGGTGTCTTTCGGCACCGGGCGAATTGTTCCAAACCGATCTGATATCAACGATCCGAAGAAAGAAAATAGGAGTCGACAAGAAGTCGGAACTTCTTGGACGGGTCAATTTTATAAAATATTGGATAGCGCCACCGACACTCAAGGTAGGGGAGAGTTGGGTAAAACGAGACCCTTAATACCCTAGTCAGTGGCGGTTCTTCCACAGGAGCACATGCGCACGTGCACCCCCAAAACGAATAAAAAATTATTAATTTATATTCATTGAATATTATTTATCGTATAAAGTCCGTCCCTTCCTAATATTTTATCGTACCGTCAATTATCGTATAAAGTCCGACCCTCCCTAATATTTTATCGTACCGTCAACCAATCTGTATATTATAGGCTCTCAATCTGGCAACCGTGCCTCGGTCGAGGTTCATGACGATTATGACGAGACTTGCTCGCATGTGCAATTAAGTAGGCGGTGCATAATGCAGCGAGGGATAGCGGGACTATGGCGATTTCACATGGGAAAGGCGCACAATTTTAGTGTGCGCCGCGCCTTTGTCTGCTCGTGCATCTAGTTAGAAATTCGAGCGTGTATGTTTTAATATTTTAGTCTTATATATTTATTAAGTTAAAATGAATAGTTTGACGGTGGACTATTTAAAAAATATCTTTAGCTCTTTGAGTTTGGAGCAAAAAATTGAAGTGAAGAATGCGAGAAGACCTAAACCCGAAATTAATTTAACGCAGACCACAAAGGGTAAATCTAGGGACTTTATTAGAAAGTTTAAAAATGAAATATATGAAAAAAATATATAGTGGGTATTACAAACTTTAATGAGGCTGTTATTGATCAAATTTCTATAATTAAGAACCGAAGAACGGACTTTACGTTTAAGCACTATACACACTAAGAAAACCTTTCTTATTTTCCAAAAGTTGTGTTTCCTTGTGTAAAATTAAAAAATAAAGTAAAATATGTTTTACCTAACTCATTTTCTTATTACTTCTTTTCTTTCTACATTTAAAACGCCGAGAAAGTAATTGTTTGGTCGTTACACAAAAATAAAATTTTTTAAATAATTTCACCATACTTGTGAACCCCCTCTATCATAGGTCACGAGCCGCCACTGACTCTGGGCCTTATTTCCTCAAAAGTAACTTAACGCCGACATATTTTTTCTGTAGATTAAAGGATATCTGTTCAATTTATAAATATACAGGGCAGGTCATAAAGGAAAACTCCCAGTCTGTTCCACTAAAAGAACAATATTCTAACAAAATTAACCACTAGGACATTTCTGGATTTCTGGCATCGTACAGTTAATAAGTTAAAGTTTTAGCAACTATGTAAAGAGTGGGAGATTGATTATAAAATGTTTGTACTTTTGAATTTTTAACGGAAATTGATAAAATTAATAATAATTAATATATTTTTTCTTCGGTCCCAAAGTTATAGTGTACGCATTCTATAAGGACGATATGCACTTAACAAAGTCTTTATTTTAGCGGTTCACATCATGTTGAGCGATCTCCTACCTGAGAGCGTTTACTACCGATTCAACCCTTACCTGACGGAAATGATCGGAATGGTAGAGATAGATAAGAAGAAACAGGAACAGCTCAAAAGAGACGCGCTTATGTATTTGAGAAGGAACGAGGATAAGTTCCATCAAGCCGCGAAAACTTTGGTATTGAAACGAACAGCCAGCCAAAAGATAAGGGATACGGTACAGTTTCAGAGAGATCTTTACGGGCTTTAAGTTTTTATCTTTTAACAATTGAGCCATATAGATTTTAGGATATGCATGGTAAACACCTCAGACGGAAAACGAACAAAGTTATCCATTCATAAGGCAGAGATAGAGCGCAAAGGCTCCAAAAATATGTTGCATAATCTAGTCACTAAAACTGTAAGTCCTTCTCCAAAGTTTTCCATTCATAAGGCAACCTTTACTTTGTCAACATTGTTCGAATGGCATTTGGCATGCTAGGAAATCCCCTACAGTTGACATCAAGAGATAAAGCGCAAAGGCTCGAAAAATATGTTGCAAAATCTAGTCAATAAAACTGTAAGTCCTTCTTCAAAGTTATCCTTTAATAAGGCAGCCTTTATTTTACCGACATTGTTCGATTGGCAATTGCCATGCTAATGAATCCTCTACAGTTGACAGGTGACATCAAGAGATGAAGCGCAAAGGCTCGAAAAATATGTTGCATAATCTAGTCACTAAAACTGTAAGTCCTTCTTCAAAGTTATCCATTCATAAGGCAGCCTTTATTTTGCCAACATGGCATTTGCCATGCTAGGAAAGCCCCTACAGTTGACAGATGAGATGAAGCGCAAAGGCTCGAAAAATATGTTGCATAATCTAGTCACTAAAACTGTAAGTCCTTCTTCAAAGTTATCCTTTAATAAGGCAGCCTTTATTTTACCGACATTGTTCGATTGGCAATTGCCATGCTAATGAATCCTCTACAGTTGACAGGTGACATCAAGAGATGAAGCGCAAAGGCTCGAAAAATATGTTGCAAAATCTAGTCAATAAAACTGTAAGTCCTTCTTCAAAGTTATCCTTTAATAAGGCAGCCTTTATTTTACCGACATTGTTCGATTGGCAATTGCCATGCTAATGAATCCTCTACAGTTGACAGGTGACATCAAGAGATGAAGCGCAAAGGCTCGAAAAATATGTTGCATAATCTAGTCACTAAAACTGTAAGTCCTTCTTCAAAGTTATCCATTCATAAGGCAGCCTTTATTTTGCCAACATGGCATTTGCCATGCTAGGAAAGCCCCTACAGTTGACAGATGAGATGAAGCGCAAAGGCTCGAAAAATATGTTGCATAATCTAGTCACTAAAACTGTAAGTCCTTCTTCAAAGTTATCCTTTAATAAGGCAGCCTTTATTTTACCGACATTGTTCGATTGGCAATTGCCATGCTAATGAATCCTCTACAGTTGACAGGTGACATCAAGAGATGAAGCGCAAAGGCTCGAAAAATATGTTGCAAAATCTAGTCAATAAAACTGTAAGGCCTTCTTCAAAGTTATCCATTCATAAGGCAGCCTTTATTTTGCCAACATGGCATTTGCCATGCTAGGAAAGCCCCTACAGTTGACAGATGAGATGAAGCGCAATTGCATAATCTAGCCACTAAAACTGTAAGTCCTTCTCCAAAGTTATACATTCATAAGGCAGCTTTTACTTTGCCAACATTGTTCGAATGGCATTTGCCATCCAGGAAATCCTCTACAGTTGACAGGTGACATCAAAAGATGAAACGCAAAGGCTCGAAAAATATGTTGCATAATCTAGTCACTAAAACTGTAAGTCCTTCTTCAAAGTTATCCTTTAATAAGGCAGCCTTTATTTTACCGACATTGTTCGAATGGCATTTGCCCTGCTAGTAAGTAATCCCCTACAGTTGAAAGGTGACATCAGGAGACGAAGCGCAAAAACACAACAAAAATAGGTCGCGTGTATGTAATCTAGTCACTAAATCTGTAAGTCCGTCTTAAAAGTACTAATTAGTTAAGTTATTAGTTACCAATTCAACAGTATTTTCATTTAATGTTACATCTTATGATTGTAATTCATATTTACGTAATTTTATAAAATTGATATAAAACATAGGATACGTTATATAAGAATATTTAATCTCTGGGATTAATTAAAATAATTTTAAAATTAATTGGCTTTTTAATATCGTAAGTTTTATGATGAAAGAATAATGTCACTATCGCAACAAAGTTTTGAATTGTAATTAAATTATTGGATTTTTCTTCAAATTTATAGTAATGAATCAACTCGTGTAATAAAATGCTGTTTAAATATTTAATTTTTCTTACTTTGGCATCGATGAAAGAAGGTATATCGAAAACATAACCTCATTATTCTCCCTTACCGACGAAATATTAATCCGGGGTTAGAATAGTTGAATTTCTTACACACCGCGCACTGAAGAACCATTGTAGATAGCTAATAAATAGCTCTAAATAGTTCGTTCGAAAAAACACTAAAGATTAATTCAAAAATACAATAGATCGCAACCGCAGTAGAGAATAAACACAAACAACACTGCGCCCTAAAATGAATGACATTCCTGAACACTTCAGGGCTAAATATACTATAATCAATAAGCACGTGCCTACAGCGTTGCCACAGTGATAAAACATCGCCATTTGATGTTGTTGGGAAACTATAAATAAATATACAGGGTGTCCCAGAATATGTGGGCAATCTCCCGGGTTCAGATGGAACACTTAAAAATAACAGGAGAAGTTCTTATAATTTTTTCTTCCTACGGTCTCCCCTACGGAGATACGGGCCCATAACGGACGTCCATGGAAATCGTTGTTTTTTAAATAATTTATTAAGTACTAGGTGTAATTTAATAATTTTTTAGTATAATAGTTAGTGGATGAGTCTCCTTAAAATTCCCCCTTTTAAACACATTTGGCTTATTTAGTTTGCCAGGAACGGACTAAACGTAACAGAAAAATGTTTTTTTTTGTACACCTTGTATGATGAAGGAACGACAATAATATTTTTGGATACTCTAAACTAGTCTAAACCTTAAGCTGAAAAATCAATGTCGATAAAGTGAACTGTTTTCGAAAAAAAAAATATTTTTGTTCAATATGGTTTTTTGCATTAGTTGTTGTTTTATGTTCATAAAATTCCCTCATTGTTATGGTTTTTTCACATGTACCGATTTAAATAAGAATATTTATGCCAGTGTCAGTTTATGGTAGTGTCTTGAAATTTGCGGGTGTTCTCCTTTGTCTTATTAGTTACTAACTTAGTAATGGAATTTACTTATACTGAATGTAAATCATATTGAACAAAAATATATTTTTTTTCGGAGACAGTTTATTTTATCGACATTGATCAAGAGTACCTTTTTTTCAACATAAGGTTTAGAGTATCCAAAAATATTATTGTCGTTCCTTCATCGTACAAGGTGTACAAGAAAAAAGCATTTTTGTGCCACGTCTAATCCGTCCCTGCAAATCAAATAAGCCAAATGTGTTTCAAAGAGCGAATTTTAAGGAGACTCATCTAGTAACCATTATAATAAAAAATTATTAAATTACACCTAGTACTTAACAAATTATTTAAAGAACAACGATTTCCAGGGACGTCCGTTATGGGTCGGTATCTCCGTAGGCGAGGCCGTAGGAAGAAAAATTTATAGGTACTTCTCCTGTTATTTTTAAGTTATCTATCTGAACCCGGGAGATTGCCCACATATTCTGGGACACCCTGTATAGAAAATTTAAAAAATACATACATATTTAGTATAATATTTTTACTCAATAGGTAAAGATTATTTCACGAAAAATGGATATAACTTAACGCCTGCAGTAAAAGTACTTGGGCCATCTCATTATTTATGACCGTTTGTTATTATTATGTGGAAAGGACCGGATTGTAATAATTATAATTAAATATAGGCACATCAGGTAGGTTGCTTAATTTATATTTAAATATCTTTTTGTGGTAAAATTTTTGAGGAATGGTTCAAGAATTGTCTTTTACCAAACATTCCTCAGAATAGCGTGATAGTAATGGACAATGCGAGCTATCACAGTCGCCAATTACATAAAGCTCCAAGCTCAAATAATACAAAATTGGAGATTCAGAACTACATGGCGGCGAATGACATATATTTTGAAGAAAGTTATAAGAAAAATGATCTTTTAGAAGTTTTAAAGACATTTTGTATAAAAAGAGTATATGTTTGTGACACATTTGCAGAAGAAATTGGACATACAGTGCTACGGCTCCCACCCTATTATTGCATTTTTAACCCCATAGAGCATATGTGGCACCAGTTAAAATCACTGGTTAGGCCTGAAAATATTTCTCCGAATAAGTAGAATTAATACGAAAATGCTTTAATGATATTCCCCAGTAATTCAGTAGAATGACATTATAAATGTAAATAAATTAATATGACTAGTAATATTTAAAAAAAATGTTATTTCATTTGATTACATTAATATAATCATATCATTACTTGTTTTCCTTAGTCCGTTGTTTATTGCCAAGCTCTTGTCGACACAATGGGACCAAACCCAGGAAATCATTAAGTCGTATCCAATTTTCGTGAAACATACTGTACACATGAGAAATGCATTCAATATAATTAATATTATACTTTTCGGTTTCAAACGCAGGCGGTAGATTTAGACTGAGTTAGATTTAGGACCCTCTCAGTACCGATTTGGCATCATTGATTTATGTTTAAAACTTTGTATGATTCGGACAGAATATAAACAATTCTGTATCTTTATTATATTAAATGTTTTTGGGGAAAAACAGCAATTTCCGGAAAAATCATTATTTTTTTATTAACTAGAAAGAACGGGTTTTAATTACTAGGTTTGCTTTATTATTAGTTTCATTGTCAGGTAGAGAATTTCGGAATTTAAAGGAGGGATAACCGAAAAATAAAACACATATATCTTCTTAAGAATTTTTTGGTTCATTATAATTTTATTTGAAGCTGCCATTTTGAAGCTGCCGTTTATATAATAATTTAGATGTAAAATTTGTAATACATTTTAGGTATAATACAGAAATAAAAAAAAAATAAAAACTACTACGTTTAGAGGCCCGTCGAAAACTTCGAGGCCTTTAAAAGTTAAAAAATATGTTGCACCTTGCAGGCTATCTGTCACTATGTTTTTTTTACAAAAATTGCCCACATTTTTTATGAACTAGATTTACATACTTACTATTTTACTTACAAAATGACATTCATTTGTAAAATTGACATGGGAAATATACTATAGGCACCGGTTGTTTGTTTGTTACTTATAATGACAACCTCTGTACAATACTGATAACGGAATGTCTATAAATATATACTGCAAAGAAAATGGCTTAATTATATTTAAAATTTGCTATACTAAATATACGAGGCGTTTTAATAATACAATAAAGCACAACGCTCGGTAGCTCGTTAGGGTCTGAGGATAAACCGAGTCGAATTACTACAAATGGCAATCTTGATATATTGCTATCAAAAACATTCATAAATAAAATGCCGACCTATCATTTCTCTGTGCATTATTGGTAGTTAATATCGCCTGTATGGTACGCCAGCAAAAAAAAAGATGAAAATAAAAAATATAACAACATAACCTATAATTCATGTTGTGTATACACAGCGTTGCCACAGCTACCCCAAATGGGGGTAGATCTGCCCCGATTCATCATGATTTCACTTTCTCGCTCCCCTCAAGCTTCACGCTAGATACCATAGCGTGTGCTAAAATCTTTAACAAGCGAATATGACACAATTTTAATATAACAGTATATTAATAACATATCGGCATAAATTCTACCTCGTATCGGTCCAATTCTACCCCGCTCCTTCCACAAATCTACCCTCATATTAATACAGCGTGTGGCAACACTGTGTATACACCATAAGTTGCATTTATTTGGCTTGATATGGGTTTGTTAAAAATACTTTTCAAGCAACTATTCGAAAGATGACAGATGGTGCCAATTTGACGGTAAAACTATTTATTTAAACAATAACAAACCCGTGTGGTGATTTGAGGTACTGGGTGGTATACTGCACATTAAACACGTATATTTGTCTTCTTTTTTAATTTTAGGGATCCTTTTAGTTTTTTTAAGACGACTATAAAAAATAAGTAACAGAGAATTGTTAGGCAACCTATTAAAAATAAAACTGCTTGGGTAAAGTAGAAATGGGTAAGTACCACTTTCAACACTAGTGATGTAATACAATATCGAGGATTCGATTAGACTGCTTTAAGCAATAGAAAACGTTTAGTAGGTAATAAAAATGCCTTGACGTGATTGGTTATGACGACTGTTTCACCAACACGGTACGGTATCTTGTTTAGATGGTTAAAACGATGGATAGTTAACTTGTAAAGTTTAAGTTAAAGAGTTTTAGAGTAGCTTTTATATTTAATAGAACTGTTGTTATTTGATTTTACCATCCGAAGAATACACTGTGCAGTTGAAACAATCGTCACGATACAATAATAAAAGTGTAGTGACAATCTATTGATTTTATAACGGCTATTTCAATCGAATGTAAATATAGATAGCTAAAATATCATAGTTATGGAGTGCTATTCACGCAAATGAAGTTAGTGTTGGGAAAACCGATGATTTTAATAATCGAGTACTTGATACTCGAGCGATTTTAATAATCGAGTGAAGCGCTCGAGCGATTAATTACTTGAAATTTTTATGACTAAGAAGAATGTGTTGATAAAACACCAAGGGTTGTTTTTTTAAGTTTTAGAAGTTTAGTCTAGAGTTGATTCTGATTTTACAATAAAAGTATATCCTCTAATTTTTTCAAAATTTACACTCGCCGATGGCTAGCCAGTCCCAGTCAAAACAAAACCCACGTCGCGATGAATCCACTAGGGAATTTGACATACTTTTTTGTATGCGCCTTCTTGTTTATGTGCCTTTATCGACGTATGTATGTCGTGGCATCCTTCTGAGCGTCAAACTCGAACGTCGCCAATCGGCACATTTCGGATGGCGCGCGAAGTACTCGAGCGGTTTTTCGCTCGAGCGATCACAACACTACTTTTTATTCGACTCGACAAACCACACCAGTCGACTGATGCATTATGCGATCACCCTGTATATAGGTACTAACTTAAAAATGATTTTCTTTGCAGTATACTTCAAACTAAACTTAAGACAATAAAAATAATCTCAACAGTACAATAAATAATTTATCCTTATAAATATTAATGAAAAATGAACGTCGATCGTCGAGGTATTTCGACCAGCCTTTCGAAATAACTCGACTTTAAAAAAAAAAGAAATGCAATAATAAATAAGAGAAACTAATATATTTATCGTGGAGAAAATTTAATACTTTTTTAATTAAATGACGTGATGTACATCGTCTTATGAAATCATTTTTACAGGCATACGGTAAAAATAATTTTATAAAAATATTCCTTATGGTCTACTTTCTTTGGTCACATATTTGTAAGGCATATTTGCGGTCCTAGCACGCTAAAAATATTTTTTAGAGTTTCATAAATTAAATATAAATAAATAAATAAAACTATATCGGGCCAGTCCCCTACGTTAAATCAATTTCAAAATGACAAAATTTCAAATTAGCAAATTTTTGTTTTTAAGTTTTTCAGGCACTGTAAGTTTTCATGGGCTTTAGTTCCGAATTTTGGACAATTAGTCCATCTAGCAGGGGCGTGAAAGTATACAGGGTGTAACAGAAAGGTTGGGGTAAATTTAGCAGTGATTTCCGTGGCCAAAAAATAATATTTTATTTACAACCATGCATGTAATAATGATATTTCATCTATCTTTGAAAGGTGGAAAGTTCACGTTTTTTACTTTTACTTTCCACCCGGGAGGAAAGTGCTCACTTTCCACCCGGATGGAAAGTAAATTTTTTTGTTATTTTTTTTTAAAATCAATATCTCAAAATAATATACGAACACACTTTTTAAAAAATGCTAATAGCTTTGCGTGTTTAGATATGTCTAATTTTTTCCTAATTGATAAAGTGGTCCTCAACATTGAATATTGTGACTAAATCGTTGATATCTTCTTTGTCTTGGAAAAGTCAAAATGACATTTATGTTTTATTAATAATTTTAATTCAAAATAGTACGAAGTGGATGTGGTTGTAAATAAAATAGTATACAAACCTCGGTGAAAAGTTTCATTATTGTCTCGAGATTTAGTTAACCTCGCCGCTTTGCGCCTCGGTTAACTACCGACTCTCTCGACAGGAATGAAACACTTGCCACCTAGGTAGGTACGTAATATACAATTTTTTCCTATACATTTTTGCTCTACTGATTTTCGTTTCCAAACTACAGGGTGTTCAAAAATTGAACAGTTTCAGCATCTTTTGTCATATTCTTTTTATTTTCTTAAATATTATTAATTAATAATTAATTTAAGTTTGTAAGCTAGTAGTCGATACCTTTATTATTGTTAATTAATTAATTATTATAATTTTATTACAAACTTTTAACACCCTGTAGTTTGGAAACAAAAATCGGTAGAGCGAAAATTTATAGGAAAAAAATATTATTTTTTGTCAAGGAAATCACTGCTAAATTTACTCCCAACCTTTCTGTTACACCCTGTATAAGGGAAGTGAAATTTCCAACCTGCTTCACTCGTTTTGTATCGCTTTTCGATTTCCTAATTTTCGTATCTCTAGGAAGTCGTTTTTGTAAAATCAACGCTTTACTTATACAGTGTGCTTTAAAAAAACATCGCAATCGCCTATTTTTGGGTGTTTCCAAAATATTTCCGAAACTTTAGTGAAATTGGAGTTATGAAAAGTACCTAAAATAGACATATTTGCAGTTACTGCACTTTTATTGAGGCAGATAATTTTCATAGCGATGCTAAAATCGTGTTATGCTACCTACAAAAATGGTATCTATCTTGTTAACGAAACCGACTTCAAATAAATATTAAAATATGTTTTTTTGTAATTTAAATTTGTAACAAATTGTACTATCAAAATGCGAAATCAGTTCCGCACCTATTTTCATGAACGTGTTCACACAGATTTATTGCTAAAATATGTTCTCGTTTTGGTACTTTTCTTGATAAAAAATATCTTGAAAACACATAAAAAAATTAAACACCCTGTATCATTCTGGCAAAGCATCTGCATATCACCATGGCACGTGTTTTTTGAAACACCCTGAAAATAAATAGAGCGATGCCTATTTTAGCTTTGTAATGAAAGATTTTCTTAAACTGTAACTTGGTAACGCGCGATTAGTTTTTTCTCTTAAACGGGCGGAGCAGACTGAGCCTTTTACTGAACTCTTTAGTTACTACATTTTTGGTCTGAATTATAATATTTTCGATCAAAAATAACAGCTGTATCAATCTCCTGATACTAATAATACTGCCCTGCTAATGATAATTGTCCTATCTGCAAAAAAAAAACTTTTTGAGATCTGTTTATATCTTCTATATTTTTGTAATATAGTAAAAAAATATTTTCAAGAAACACCATTCTTTAAATGAATTTAGAAAAAAAGCAAAATTACTCAAAATTACTTTTAAGCAATTAGGACAACTAGTCTTAGCAGGACAAAATATCCAAATCATGTCCATAGTAACCATAGTTGTAACTATTGCTGGCATGGAAATATCTTGTTATTATCGACAGGAAATTCATATTGCCGACAAAATGTCGTCTAAAATGTCATTTAAGCGCTAGAGGCCTAAATAGTTATTTATGTAGCAAATGCATAAAGCATACGGGATTTCCCGTTCGTAAGAAAAGGTAACTTTATGCATAAGTTTCCTACAATATTTTTTTTTACGATCGTATCAGTTTTCGCTTTCGTAATTAAATAGTTATTTATATATCAAGCGTACTAGGTACAAACAATGATTATGCCCTGAGGGCGACAGTCTTACAAAGCCGATGGCCTCTGGCCCGAGGGTTCGTAAGTCGCCCGAGGGTATATAACTACCAGTACCCGTGGTGCATACAAACTTTTATGTCATACCAGTTCGTTTTAAAAAATAAATATTTTTCTAAAATTTAATTTGATTTACCAATTTTTTATTTTTATCTGCGACTTTACCTTGACATTATTACAGCCTGCGTTTTGCTAGGGAGTTAAGTATTGAAATGTTTAATGTGTCCAAGTCAAAAATCAAAAATGGAACTAGGTTTTGAAATTCCCGACGAAATTGAAAAAAGGTTGAAAAAGCAACGCAAAACCTGTTACCGAGAAAATCCAGAGACTCATACGACAAAGAATATGACCAATTTTTGAAGTGGATGTCAGAAAATGCTGTAACGAAACTGTGCTGTTGGGATACTTTAATGATCTATTGGTCATTGTTTACGTCGAACTTCGGCAACTCTTTCAGCAGAAGCTGGAGCAAGTATGACTACGCTGAAGCGCCATGGTTGATGGAAGAGTACCACAGAAGGATATTTAGAGAATAGCATATCCTTAAAAAATAAGGTTTCAAGGATGTTGGCAGGCGTACCATCTGGATATCGCATTTCTTTAGAAACTAGAGACCCAGACAATGAATCATGAGTTAACCTTTGCTGCAGAAAATTTAGCTATCAGCGGAACCTTCCAGAATTGCCCGTTCTATGTAAATACAACCAAATAATATATAAACGTAAATTTATATTTATATTATTTTGTTAATAAAGAATAAGTTAATCGAAAACTGTTTTTTGCGTCTTAATGCCAGCGCGGGCCATAATGTGTACTTTATGCCCGCACTGGTATGACATAAAAATATTTATTGGCGTATAACCAACTCACTGTCACTTCTGGAATGCAATAAGTTTGGGATATTTGCTGATATCGACTCGGCTTGGCACAGCACGACTATAAAGCCAAAGATTTAATAATGTTTTACCTTTCTTGAAAATACATTAACAATACCGGTTCGCTGAAACTCTTCATCTTGCTTTTGCTCGAATGCAATTTAATAAACGTATTATATTCATTTTTGTAAGCTAGTTTACATTTCAGGCAATAAATTTTGTGTTGCTTCATTGGGTTTTTTAATTATTTTTTCAAATATTATGAACAATGTTCCGCCCACGCAACCATCGCCGCGGATGTCGTTTTCATGGGAAATTGATATTATAGGCATTCAGAGAGAAGTGAAGAAATGACGCGTTATTGCGCTTTTATAACGATCGTAGATAAAACTATTATTTATAAATATTCATATATTATTTATAAGGTTGTTTTCAAACCTAAAGTAATTCATTGCATGGCATCCTCTATCCGTGCTCATGCTTCATTGTAAGTAAATTGGTGAAAAATAAAAATTTTACCAGTAACTGTTAGTTTTCGCCCTTTTGAAATTAAGTATTTTTTATATTTTACCAGCGACTGACCCCTAGGGACCAAATAAAGTAGAATTCGGGGGGGCGGGGGGGTTTTTCAAAAATTCTGTCAAGTACCTAAATCTAAATAATACATTAATTGCCTAATGGTGATTTTTGGACTAGAATAATAGGACACAAATGTTTGCGCTCGACGGGTGTTTCCTTTATTTTGCCAGATACTCGATCATTTTTCTATAGTTGGGCATTTCTTCTGTCATAAGTAAGGACTCGACACAACTGTTGAAGAAGTCGGTTGTAAAGCATTGGGACCTAAATAGAAAGGACAATGATTAGTTTCGTATATAATATTTAGGCGATTGAAAATTATTAAAATTTAGAAGAATAAAACAACGGCGGTAGATTATCAACGGTTTAGACGCAATTAGTTTTTTTGTTTACGTTAAACCAAAAGACAAGGTGTTTCTTAATAATGTACTAATAATATTTGACTTATACAGAAAACTGTTCTAGATTTTTATGTAGATTCCCAAAAAATATATAATATACTATACAAGGTGTCCCAGAATACGTGGGCAATCTCCCAGGTTCAGATAGAACACTTAAAAAAAATAACAGGAGAAGTTCATATAAATTTTTCTTCCTAAGGCCCCCCCATCCCAACGGAGATACGGGCTCATAACAGACGTCTCTGGAAATTTAAATAATTTTTTAAGTACTAGGTGTAATTTAATAATTATTTAGTATAATGTTCACTAGATGATTCTCTTTAAAAGTCTTCCTTTTAAGCACACTTGGCTTATTTAGTTTGACAGCGACGGACTAGACGTAACACAAAAATATTTTTTTTGTACACCTTGTATGATGAAGGAACGACAATGATATTTTTGGATACTCTAAACCTTAAGCTGAAGAAAAGGCACTCTTGATCAATGTCGATAAAATGAACTGTTTTCGAGAAAAAAATATTTTTGTCCATACATTAAATGCATGTCGGCATATTCAGTATACGTAAATTCCATTACTAAGTTAGTAACTAATAAGACAAAGGAGAAAAACCGCAAATTTCAAGACACTGCCATAAACTGACACTGGCATAAATATTCTTATTTAAATCGGTACATGTGAAAAAATCCATAGCAACAATGAGGGAATTTCATGAACATAAAACAACAACCAATATTGAACAAAAATATATTTTTTTCGAAAACAGTTCATTTTATCGATATTGATCATGAGTACCTTTTTTTTCAGCTTCAGGTTTAGAGTATCCAAAAATATTATTGTCGTTCCTTCATCATACAGGGTGTAAAAAAAAGCCAAACTCAAAAACTCAAACTAAATAAGCCAAATGTGTGAGAATATTAAGGAGATTCATCTAGTAACCATTATGCTAAAAAATTATTAAATTACACCTAGTACGTAAAAAATTATTTAAAAAACGATTTCCAGAGACGTCCGTTATGGACCCGTATCTCCGTAGGGGAGGTCGTAGGAAAAAAAATGTATAGGAACTTCTCCTGTTATTTTTAAGTGTTCTATCTGAACCCGGGAGATTGCCCACATATTCTGGGACACCCTGTATAGTAATTCATTTAAAATTCTGAAGTTGTTGCCACTTTCGATATGATACGGCAGCACCGCATCATCCAAAATATCTTATAAACCTAGAACACCATCTGTTATAGCCACAGCCAAATTTTGAAAATAAAATCTCATTTAGTTCTCGAGATACTTCTAATAGGCCACTTTACTAGGCGTACCCTGTATACTTTTGCTGTAGCCCACGAGATAATTCTAAAATTGTTTTGTTCTTCTTAGTTAAAAAATAATTTTATTACTTAGGGTTAAAAATAAAACATATTAGACTTATACAAAATGGATTAGACAATACAGATGACAAAGCAGCAAGACGAATAGGTACATTATTAACCAACCCAAAATATCGTTAAATGTGAAAAACATATCCCTGAAAAAAATGGGTTAATCCTATAAATGTGGGTAAATAGGTAAACATTACAAAAAGCAGGGTGTTAATAAAATTGAGGAAGTAAACCATACAAATAGCCCATTTAGACGTTACTTGTCAGTATATCAATCGCCATGGACGCCATTGTTGCAACAATTGTTTCTATGAAAATTAGCTTGCTGTTTGTTAGTCTTAACACCGGCCAACAAAATTTTGTATTGCATTATGGCTTAAACTACAAGAACTTCGTTATGATCTATTTGTTTAGGAATGCTATTATACTGAATGTCCCAAAATTGTTTCATTGTACAGTGTGCGAACCATACATTAAGGGCCATATTACAGTCAGCAATGATTATACTCTTTCGGCAATAAACGTTGAAAGGATGTAGCAAACAGTTCGCATATTGCCAAAATAATTTTTGGGGATTTTGACACTACCAACTGCTGTTCTGACTTTTGGCAGAAACGAGAGATAATAGAACAAACGGAAACCTCAAATGTTTCATATTTCCTTGTTTCCATGCTGTTTGAAGTGTTCTTTCAACTTTTGGGATAATGATACTCTTCTTTTGTTTGTTTTAAGAGTTCGATCGGTTTGTTATGGCATGTCTCATTTCTGTCAAAAGTCAGATCAGCAGTTGGTAGTGTCGAAATCCCTAAAATACTCCCAGAATTGCAGCTGACCTGGCCATTAAAATGGTGGAAGTCCCATCTCTGGCAATGTAATTGGCTAGTTAATCGCGAACGGTTTAGTGCGCATGCCTTTCAAATTTTGATACCGCAAGAGTAGAATGGCCTACTGTAATACGACCTTAAGGTGTACATTTTAGGGTGTCCGAAAATTAATTAGCCGTTATCGATATATCGTTGAATTTGGAACCTTAACGAACATGACTAAAAATTTGGCAAATTATTTTTGGAGACGAACACTCGGTTTGTTCGGATTTCGTCAGACGCCATTGTTGCCAACATTGTATACGTCTTGATAGAAGCTGAATCTTAATTATGGGACACTCTCTATACTTGATAATAATTTTAAAATGTACACCGTTGACAATTTTCCGATATACAATTATTTGCATCTCTAACGATCGAAATATTTTACTTTTTCGGACTATTAGGGACACCCTGTATATGTTATTTGTTATTCACTGCGTACTGGGTTAATATTTTTTCATATCATAGCTGACAAAACATTCACAACGTTAAAAATGTTATTGGAATGGATTAAGGCGGCGAATGCGACATGTTAGTACGTTAGACAAAGGACAGGTGGCGTGCCTAGAGTTGTGTACCTAATCCTCTGGTGGCGCCCCGTGTATTTGTTTTATCAACTCCTTGAAGTGGTCCATTTCATCTGAGAGCTGTAACGTTTCGAGACAACCCTTGAAATAGCCTGTCGTAAAACAGTTTTTCCTGTAATAAAATTAACATTGTCATAGTATGTACGGTGGTAACAAAAATAGAATTTTATTAAATTCCATCTGACTCCGTCTAAGGGACATTATCTCGGCATTAACCAGCTTATACAAGGTGTTATGGAAATTGTTTATTATACACGGTGTTGGGATAATGCATCAGTATACTTGGAGAGGTGATTCTAAATGTTACAACAAAGGTAGACGTCTAGAAACTTGGGTAAAAAACCCTAAAATGATCCCACAGCACATGTTCACTTAAAAGCACGATTAATAGTGCGCTGTATCGTGATTTGTGATGTTTCCAAGCCACGGCGCGATGGAATTGAGAGAGAGACCGGTGCCTTTATGAAAGTAACTACACGTCGACGCGGTGGGATGAGTCCCTTGAAATCACGACTGTGTAATTTTAAACGTTTAAGGTCCATATTTTCTGAACCCGCGTCGTCTCGATAACTATCCTAAAATTCTAACGTTGTTGTGAAATAATTTGCTTCAATGTGCTTCAGATTTGAAATTTGTGCAAGTATATTATTGCCAGAGTTTGCGAAAACTACATTTTTTGTTGCCATCTTTATGAGGAAATAATTGCAGGCAGCCATTTTTTTCTAGGGTTTAAACTTACGGATAAAATTGACAACATCGCAGACGACTGCCGTCTCTTGACTAATCATATGGGTTTATTTACAAATGTTCAGTAGTGTACGTGGCTTTTTATGACAATGAGATTTTATTTGTGACGTGATTTTTTCTCTTTTATTAACTATTTTTGGTTATTTTTGTGCAATTTGTTTTCATTACACGATTTGCAGGTTTAGAGAATAATAAGGCCAAATTCCACAACACCCTGTAATGGAAATATTTTTATCAGGCCTGTACAGGGTGTCCCATTTTCGATACTTTTATAGGGTATCTCTGTAATTGTTAGTGCGATCAAAAAAGTAATGTAGGTGTCATGTGCTCTTTTTGGGTCAATCTTAAAATGGTAAAATCAAAATTTGAAAGTTTTCGCTCGCTTAAGAGATACGGGGAAAATCAAAAAATTGACAAGTTCAAAATTACCCTATATTTTCTTAGTTAAAAGAGATACAGAAAAATGTTTTATATAGAAGTTTCTTGATAATGATTGTTGAATAATCTGCCGTTTTCAGAATGTATACGGGGCCAGGTAAAAACGTTATCGGACCTAACATCATTTTTTTTTAAATGGAACAACCTGTATATTTTAATCTAAAAATACAGCATTTTAAATTCTCCTTTCAAATATATAACACACCATGGATAATATTGGTTTCCTAGCGATTTATTTAAACTTTATTACTTTGAAACGAAATAAAAGATTCAGATTAAGGTAAAAAATAACAGGAATCATCGCAAATGTTCGGACTATATTCTTAAATGGTTACCGCCTTTCCGGATAGCGAATAAAATATAAATTTTGCGCCATTTCCTCGTTTTTTCCACTTTCAATATAAACTGATAATATCAAATTTTTCAAAATGTTGATAAGTCATTTTTGCAAATGAATATGTAAAAAGGAAATTGACGTTAAATGTAATAGTCAACATAGTTGTTTCTAGGATATAAGTTTTTGTTTCATGGTCTACTGTGGTTTAAAGTAATAAATTTTAAATAAATCGCCTAGGAAACCAATATCATCCATGGTGTGTTATATATTTGAAAAGATAGTTTAAAATGCTATATTAGTAGATTAAAATATACAGGGTGTTTCATTTAAAAAATGAGGTTAAGTCCGATAACTTTTTTACCTGTCCCCGTATACTTATTATGAAAACGGCAGATTATTCAACAATCATTATCAAGAAACTTCTTTATAAAACATTTTTCTGTATCTCCTTTAACTAAGAAAATATAGGGTAATTTTCAAATTTTGATTTTACCATTTTAAGTTTGACCCAAAAAGAGCACATGCCACCTGCATTACTTTTTTGAACACTAACAATTACGGAGATACCCTATAAAAGTGTCGAAAATGGGACATCCTGTACATGGGTTACTAGAAGTGGAGTTTTCTACCTAACAATGTAACAAAAATCTGTATGTATAATTTTATAGTTCCGTTATACCTGTAATTGATATACTTGGCCAATATGGCAGAATATATCCATAATCTGAATTTAGAAATAATAAATTTCAAAGTGGGAGTGAAACAACAAAAGAACATGGTCATCTAAGGTCGAAAAATATGAAGTATCGGTTTCACGGGCATTAATTGCATCAGCAAAATCACATATTGGGCTATTCTTCTCACGATTTAATTATTGCAAAATACGACTTCCGCTCGATGACTGCAAAAATATTTCCTCGTAGCATTTTTCGATGTTTTGTTTATAGTGAATCATTTTACGTCTAAATGTACATACAATACGTGCTTTGGAGCATATAGTGGGAACAACTGCGTTTACTAAACATTTTTTTTTTGCTTGTAAGTATTTTTGGAAAGAGAAGAATAGTCGGAAATAATTAATAATTCCAGAGAAATTTCAGGTCGAACAGTTGCACCTTGTTTTCATCTGAAAGTTATTACGCAGTTTGGGTAGCCTAAGGCTGGATTCACACGGCAATGTACTGGATGTTTTTTTTACGTTATTCTGTTTTATCCGAACCTTTTGCCACGCTCACAATATTTTGACGATATTTCGGGATGAGGAATACGAATTTGCCAACCGTGTTCTCGCATTTTGTAGAGAGCGCCACATGCCACATAAGAACCTATACTTTAATTTGAATGGTCCCAACTTTTTTGTGGCTACACTGAATGCCAGTGGCGGCTCGTGACTTATGATAGAGGGGGTTCACAAGTATGGTGAAAGTATTTTTTAAATTTTATTTTTGTGTAACGACCAAACAATTACTTTCTAGGCGTTTTAAATGCAGAAAGAAAAAAAAGTAATAAGAAAATGCGTTAGGTAAAACATATTTTTATTTATTTTTTAATTTTACACAAGGAAATACAACTTTTGGAAAATAAGAAAGGTTTCCTTAGTGTGTATAGCTGTCGGATCTTAACGTCGTCGCATGCAACCCTCGTAACAATATTTATACAGTCCACTACTAAAACTACTAAAGCCATCTACGAGCTATCAAGAAAACCGAATGATGTCCAATACTACTACCGCCATCTACGAGTTATCAAGAAAACCGAATGATGTCTAATATCACTATGCCATCTACGGCTACGTCATTAGGCGCAACCACGTCATTATGACGAGAACGAATCGAGCCACGAGACTGACATTCTTCATATTTTCAGTGTTTTTTAGTTAAATCCTTAAATAAAATGGCTTAAAATCATACTGAGTATCATTTATCGAAATACACAATATTTAACGACCCTACACAATAGTGCCCATTCCTCGGTTCTTAATTGTAGAAAATTGATCAATAACAGCCTCATTAAGTTTGGAACACCCTCTATAACTTTTTTTTCATGCGTTAAATTAATTTCGGGTTTAGGTGTTCCCGCATTCTTCACTGCAATTTTTTGCACCAAACTCAAAGAGCTAAAGTTATTTCTTAAATCATTTATTCATTTTAACTTAATAAATATATAATATTAAAACATACACGCTCGAATTTCTAACTAGATGCACGAACAGACAACAGCGCAGCGCGGTGCACATAAGAACGGTGCGCCTTTTCCATGTTAAATCGCCATAGCCCCGCTATCCCCCGCCACCTGTTACCACAGAAGAAACTGCACTACTTAATCGCACGTGCGAGCAAGTCTCGTCACAATCGTCATTACCTCGACCGAGGCACGGTTACCGGATCTATACAGGTTGGTTTGACGGGATGATAAAATATTAGGGAGTGTCGGACTTTTTTAGTTTGACGGTACGATAAAATATTAGTAAAATATAAATTAATATTTTTTTTCGTTTTGTTTTGGGGGTGCGCGTGCGCATGTGCTCCTGTGGAAGAACCGCCACTGTTGTATGCGCATTTTGACTGAATATTTTTATTCTCCTAGCCATACAGTGTAGCACAAAAAAGTTGGTACCATTCAAATTAAAATATATATATCTTTTTAGTGGCGCAATCTACAAAATGCGAAAAAGCGGTGGGCAAATTTGTATTCCTCATCCCGAAAAGCCCCATATACGAGATTTCGTCAAAATATTATGAGCATGGCAAAACGTATTGCAAAAAAACTGCAAATAAAATTTAACTTTAACAGCCTGTCTAAATTTTTTGCTGGTCATTTCCGGACACCCTGTATAAATTCCCTCCTGCATTTGAAAAAGTTCTTTCCAAAAATCTTTGCGGCTTTTTAGAATAATACCTACATGCAAAGTGAATGGACCTGGGGCTCCCTGAACAGATTGTAGCAGTCCTCGCAGAGCCTTTCGAGTCTGGCAAATATCGATTTGTCGTAAACACCCTTGCACTGGATATCGAAGAAGGACCTTTTGGACAGGTGGTGGGTGAGAAGCGGACCGGAACCGGCGTCGCGCCTCCAAGGGTTCCCGGCGCGCACGGTCTGTACGACCAGCGCAATCGCCAGGCAAGTCCACACCGCCCGAGTGCCGCGTCCGCGCTGCAGCTGCGATCGCTGACTCATCTGCAAAGAAAAGGAACAATTAAAATGAGAAGTAATTGGTTTGCCGTTATTAACAGTCGAGCTGCGAAATCATTACTTGGTCAGCAAGAGTTTATAATTGGCCAGTAGAAACAAACTTTATACATGTCTAGAAGCAGTTTACTTCAGAGGTCCCAGGGCACAGTCAGAGCTGGGCAGTATTTGTACTCACAAATACTTTTTTTTATTTAAATACTTTTTGTATTTAAATACTGAGTATTTAAATACTTTTTATAATAGGTATTTGTATTTATTTCACAAATACTTTGCAAAAGTATTTAGTATTTAAATACTTTTTTTATTTTCCTTTCAGTATTTAAATACTTTTTGGAGTATTTAAATACTTTTTTAGTATTTAAATACTTTTTTTATTTTCCTTTCAGTATTTAAATACTTTTTGGAGTATTTAAATACTTTTTTAGTATTTAAATATTTTTTGGAGTATTTAAATACTTTTTTGGGATACTTAAATACTTTTTACTATTCAAGTACTGTTTTCTATTTAAATATGGTTCATGTGGAAAATTCTAAGTTTGCACTTGTCACGCGTGTCAGGAAGCGAAAGATAGTTTCCGTACGATGCCGACACAAGTGGAAGGAACGAAATGGTAGCTTTGATGGTTAGAAATCAAATGATTCTGGACCGAAAATCATAGCTGTTCATCTTGATCAATGGCGTAGGAATCTCGAAAATAGGTCATGCAGGCGCGTATAAAAGGAGGGGGGCCCCTTGGTTGTAATTACCCCCCATAAACGATGAAACAGAAAAAAAAACTGGAGAAATCAGGCAAAAGTAATTAAAAAAAATACGATAATCTTAGCACATGTTACGTAATATACGAAGTTATTAATGTATTTTGTATTTATTAAAGTGTGTTTTTTAAAAATATAATTCAGCTTCAAGTTTGCAGCTTAATTTTATCATATCTCAAAAGAATGTACTTAATGTACAAAAGACTAAATACATTGCATTTTCTCTCCAAATCGTCCCCACTTTGAAAGCATTCACAATATATGCAAGAGTTACAAACAGACATAGAAATGCTGAGAAAATATCCCATTATCAACAAATTATTTTTGAAATATAACACTACTCTTCCCTCATCTGCCCCAGTTGAAAGAATGTTTTCATTTGCAACATTCATTAATACGCCACGACGACATGCTTTATCAGACGATAATTTCGAAAATCTTGTTCTTATGAAAGCTAACGCATCGAACATTTAAAACTTTACATTATAAATTATTATTCTTGCATTACAAATTTTGAGTAATTAGGTTTAGGTAGAAAGTCTTTTGTTATTTTATCAGTTGAAGAATACAGGAATAAAATAAGGATTGTCAGAAAATCAGAGTTTTGAGATAAAATGCATTTTTTAGTATGGACATCCCTAGTTTTATTTCAGTACAGTAAAACTTTGACTCTAATTTCTACAGACGTTCCTAGTTTTATTCGGCTAATATTTTGACCATGGAAAGTAACAACATGTGCCAACAGGTTGCGCTAGTAATCTCGATTTCGATAAATATGGACAATTCCTGTTTTATTCCTGTACCCTTAAGTTTATGTTGTCGTGGTTTTTTAATTAAAATTTACTGTCAATACCAATAAAATATTACAAAACACACTTTTTATTGCTGTTAGATCTTATTTGATTCTAAAATATTTTGAGGATTGAGGTACCTACCTATACAACTGCCTACTTAGAGGAGACAAAAATACTACTATACTATTTAAATATTTTTAAAAGTAATTGGAAGTTGAAAGAGAGAAGGGAAAACCACATGAATATTCAAAAACATTTTTTTTATTACATACATTAGTCTATGTACCATTAAAATATGTACATAGAAATCTTGGAAAATGTACAGAAACCACTAAAAAGTCCGAGTTAAAGAGAGGTTCGAGTTATAGCGGTTCGACTGTAATTGTTTACAAAGTATTTAAATTTTGTGTGTCATTCTTAAAAGTATTTATAAATATTTAAAAAAAAAGTAATTAAATACTCAGAAAGTATTTATAAATACTTAAAAGTAATTAAATACTTAGAAAGTATTTAAATACTTAGAAAGTATTTAAATACTTAGAAAGTATTTAAATATAGTATTTAAACCTAAAAAGTATTTAAATACTTTTTGTAATTAAGATTTAAATACTTCATTACTTCAAAAAGTATTTAATATTTAAATACTTTTGAATTTAATTAAGTATTTAGTATCTAGTATTTAAATACTTTTAAAAAGTATTTGCCCAGCTCTGGGCACAGTCAATTTATGTAACTTTCTTGTGTTTTCTTTTGCCGAACAAACCCGAATACAGAAGGAAATCGGCTACAAAAGGTGTAGCGGGGGCGGGTTTTCACTTGTTTTCCCAGGGCACTGTCACGATTCAGAAATGTTTGCTGTCCATAAGTTGCTGACCAACTAGCCATTTTGGCTGACCGATTACATTTTTCTGTTCGCAAAAATAAGAATATTTTGCTAACCAGCTAAAAGATACCCAATTAAAATTACCCATTTTTCGCAGCAAATTCCAAAAAAATATATAACGGATGTTTCAGGAGGAACGCTCACCCTATAACTTTTTAATTGTAATTGTTTAAATTACAGAAATAAAATTTGATGAGTATGTAAGTATGCGATATCATTTTGCATTTTATGACATGGCGGACTCCATTTTGTCGCTTCCGGAAATTACCTCATCTTTGGATTTTTAAATGGAACACCCAGTATATTTGTGATCGCTCGAGCGAAAAACCGCTTGATCACTCGGTTATTGAAATAACCGACATCGCACACGATTATTAAAAAAACTGCTCGAGTTATAAATTCAAGCGGAAAATCGTCGTCTTTCACTTATACCCGATCTGACACCCTTCCATGTTGATATATTTTTATGATTTGCCTGATCAATTCTACATGAAAACAGTCTCTGGCGTTTTTCCCATCAGACAACAACAATTAAATTGAAATTAAAAATGCATTTTTAAACATTAAAGTTATTATAGTCCCAGAGGCTGAAGTAACATAAATAAATGATACGGTCCTGTGAGACACACCTCCGTCGTAAGATTTCAACAACTACCTAACTGTTGGTACCGTACCACCGCACTTCCCATAATACCACCTGCGTTTGAGGGGTGTGTCCACGTTAAAAATAGAAACGCTGCATTTTTAGATAATTTCTGGGAAACTAATTATGACAATCTTCATGAATTTTTTTTAATGATTGCATGATAAAAGGGTACGACACGAAGTTGTACAACAGTATTATAAGAATCTATCACACACGACTTTGAAACTTAATTTGAAAGGGTGTGGGATAGGCTAGGATAGGATGTACATGGTATAAATAACTAAGAGATATGATTCCATGCCGATGGCTGGTGACGTCACCGCGTGAGTGATTTTTAATCCTCCTATGAAGATTTAGACTGCTGCAAGCATTTTTAACTCTCTTTTAAAGGTATTAAAAGGTTTTACGCATTTAATGGTATGTGAAATGAAAGAATAATACGTGGTTTTTAGATATGCTTATTTCATGAACATACAACAAAGATTAAAGCTAAAATACGACCTAAGTAGTTATAAACAAATTAAACTATTTTTTTTTAAATCTCAGTGAAGTGGAATTATGAAGAGACAAAGAAACTCATAGTCTGCTTCAGTAGTTAAATAAACAATATTTTAATTTCCGTACATGTTTCGAAGGCATATATTCTCATCAGCTTCAGTGGAAAATACTTAAGAAGTAACTGTTAGCGAAATGAATTAAACCGTATCCATTCGAATTTTTTGTTTTTATCCTTAAGAAGGCGGAAACACCTCACATTCCTATCAAATTACTTCGCCTGGTTATCCATATCACAACAAAACACAGCGCACCTCATTTTATGAAAATTCATATATTTATTTTAATAAACACACACGACTAAATAAGAAAAAATTCTGGTGAACTTTCAAAATTTCCATGGAAAACTACCGTAAACGGCACTACGTGGCGACCAGTGTTGCCAGAAATATTTGATCAGAAGTAATAGGTTGACGGTTCGAAACCTAATAGAATGAATAGTAGAAAACGGTGTCTTACTTTCCTATGATATGGGGGCCACCTCCAGATTGAACATAAACTTCATATGGGGAGCCCCACAACAAGAATGGACATATAAAGAATTGTTAAAATAGTAATGGATATATTACAATTGTAAAAGACGGACAACGCTGGTGACAACGAGCAGGGGGTGACCGAGCAGCTTCGGCTATCATCGACCGGTTCCGATGGCGCGGCGGTTGTTTTAAAAGTTTGTCGGAATCTTTTTTTATTTTAGTGGTATTTTAGCTGTAATGTGTGTTATATTTCAACGAATTTAATATACGTAAATACTTGTCATATATTATTCTTTCATTTAACATACAATTAAATTCGTGAAACCTTTTAATACCTTTAAAATCGAATTAAAAACACACCTTATAAATCTCCATAAAAAATTTAAAAATCACTTTCCCTGTGACGCCACTGCGCGCGGCAGACGAAATTAGAATAGTTAGATATCTTACCTATAGTTATTGTATCATGAGTTGTGTACTATACTTTTTCAACGACTTCATATACTAATAAATTAAAGATCGGTTTATAATTGATCAGGTATCGATTTGAACTTCAAATGTCAAATAATGACAATGTCACTGTCAATTTATCAAAATGCAAGATAGATAAATGTTACGGGTTTGTTCGGGTGTTGAATTTTTATTTTTTTAATGGTTATTTTTTAATATCTCCGAAAGTACTTTAGATATTATTTTCAACTTTGGTGTGTGTTAATAGGATATAGAACCACAAATTTGAGTTAGAAAAGTTATTCAATTGTTCCACCAGTGGCGTCCCTGCAAACACGTCCTCTGATATTTTTTTACAAAAAAAGATGGTATGTCACTGACATTTTTCCATGTGGATATTTTTTATGACTAGCCTGGTAAATTCTACATGAAAACGGTCTCTTGAGTCTTTCTCGTCAGACGCACCGTTCTTGATTAAAACCACTAAATTCATATTGAAACTCGTTATTATTAACATTGAAAAAATAATTAATGATAAATTTTGTTTTATAAAAATTGTTGGAGTGGGCAATTCGATGCGAAGACGGGCGGAAGCATGGCTTTTAAGTGAAGGTGGTCATTTCCGACAATTTTTATGAAAAAAAATTAATCATAAATTATTTTATCAATGTTAATAATATTGCGTTTCAATATGAATTTAGTGGTTTTAATCAAGAACGACGAGAAAAACTCAAGATACCGTTTTCATGTAGAATTGAGCAGGCTAATAAGAAAAAATATTCACATGGAAAAATGTCAGTCGCGTACCATCTTTTTTGTAGAAAATATCAAAGGACATGGTTGCAGGGACGCCACTGGTGGAACAATTGAATAATTTTTCTAACTAAAATTTGTGGTTCTATATCCTATTAACACATACCAAAATTGAAAATAATATCTAAAGTACTTTCCAATAACCATTTAAAAAATAGAAATTCAACACCCTGTAGCAAAAGATTTAAGCCGTTGGGGACATATGTTCATATGAACTTTTCTTCGTAAAATGACCTAAGGAATCAAACCCTGAAATATTAGCAGGTCATTAAGGAACACCCTGTATAGGGTGAACTATACGTAAAACATTGTTTACTAATAATAGGAAGAAAGCTTAATTACACACACAGAATATTTTTAATATCGCTTGATACCCAGGAGCATGGTCTAATGACGTCATTTGTAATCCCTGGATAATGGTGACGTTATAATGAAAGGATTGGCAGGTATTCTGTTCGGAGAAATATAAGGTTCGAGTGACGCAATCGTCGGCTACGTTTGAAGCTTTTTAAGTGCGAATGAATTCGGGGTATTGAGTGAACAACTTCAAGGGAAGGATGGTCGGGTTGGTTATCTGTGGCGCCATTAAGATTAGGTCTTTTAAACAATTTTTTAATGATGCCGACGTAATTGCCGAAAAACAGATAAACTTTCTCTGATATGTTGAATGCGGTATACAGGGTGTGTCGGGGGGAATGGACCAAACTCCCCGGATGTATTGTACGGGGCGAGTCAACGATAGAGTAAAGTTCGTTATCTCCTTTAGATTCTAAGAATTAGATAAAAATTTGAAATACAAATGTTGTTGAGATCATTAACGTGCACATTCTAAAATTATATTGGAGTATACAAGGTGGCCCACAAACACGCGGCCAATATAACTTAGGTTTTTTAAGTGTATTCCGGAGCACCTCTAAATGAGTTTCCCCCCCAAGCATTTATTTCTGTTAAAAAAAAAATGTTCAAGGAAAAAAAACTTTGTAATGCAACAAAAATTGGAGGAAAGTGTATATTTTTGTGTTTCGGATGATTTTTAGATTTAATTTTATTTACTGTTCCATGTAGAACGAAATTGTGGAGTTTCCTCCAATTATTAATAAAATTTAGACATCTTTAGTTCGATATTTTTTTTTTAAAGTGCAGCGTTCTCATGAAAAGAGAAAACTCCGTTTTTCTGTCCTAAAAATTGAAGTCTAGAGTAGTGTTGTGATCGCTCGAGCAATAAACCGCTTGAGTACTCGATTATTGAAATATCCGACATCGCTCGATTGTTAAAAAAACTGCTCGAGTTATAAATTCAAGCGAAAATCGTCGCTTGTTACTTATTACCTTTCACTCGATACCCGAGCTTCGCTAGACGCCGACCGAAATGTGCCGCTGGGTAGTGTGATCGCTCGAGGTAAAAAAATGCTCGTATATTCGAGCAGTTTTTCGCTCGATAGGAAATACTATTCTAGTTATAAATTCAAGCGAAAAATCGAAAATTCTAGCCTTTCACTTGATACCCGATCTTCGCTCGACGTCGCGCTACACTCGAAATGTGCCGATTGGCGACGTTCGAGTTTGACGCTCAGAAGGCTGACACGACATACGTCTTTGTTAAAGGCACATAAACGAGAAGGTGCATACAAAAAAAGTATGCCAAATCCCTTAATGGATCCATCACGACATGGGTTTCGTTTTGACTGACTAGCCAGCGGCGATTGTAAATTATAAAAAAAATTAAAGGATGTAATTTTAATCAAAATGAGAATCAACTGTTCTTTCTTAATAAAAACTCTAAACTAAACTTCTAAAACTTAGAAAAACATCCCCTGGAGTTTCAACATATTTTTCTTAGTCATAAAAATTTCAAGTAATGCTTTTTCACATATTTTCATTTGTCATTTCCTACCATTATGTTATAATGTCATAGTTTCCAAGTCATCTATTTGATGATTTTCTCAAATTTACTTTCGGAACCAAATTCTCATTAACATTAGATCAATATTATCGAAATAATAACAAGTTATTACTGAGGACATGAATTTTTGAATATGCGATAATTAGTTGGCGTAGTCGATTTACGGTACCTAATTATTTATTTACAATTGCGTTCTAGTATTTTTTTATATTTAACATTATTTTGTGCTATAATCAACTTTGTTTCGCAATTTTATAATGTAAATAATAAATAATAATACTTTCCTTTTCACGCATTTCCATGATTTTTTAATAATAATTAAATGGTTTGCCGTTATTAAAATTGGTCCGCAGCAAAAAATAGCCATTAAATCATTTGATCAGCATGAAAAGATTTTGCTTGCAATAAATAAAAATCACGCTGATAAATAAAAATCACGCTGCAATACTTGTTCCGTAAAAAATGCTACAAACTGTCAAGAATTTAACCGATATCAGTCCGCTTGTATCATCAGGTGTTCGCTTAATTAACAGTCGAGCCGCGAAATGATTACTTGGTCAGCAAGATTTTACAATTGGTCAGTAGAAACAAACATGTCTAAAAGCAGTTTACTTCAGAGGTTTTAAAGAATGGTTGTCAATATAAATCATTGGATTGCGTTTGTTTTGAATAATCGGCAAAGTTCGTTATTGTGGGCAAAGCGAAAGCTCGTGTGATACGAGTAGCGTGCGTGTGTTTTCATACGGTGTCGCAGTCAAGGCCCAAAAAGTAGCGGGGGCGGGTTTTCACTTGTTTTTACAGGGCACTGTCAATTTCTGTAACTTTCTTGTGTTTTCTTTTGCCGAATACATATTGCTTTTTTTTTTGATGACCAAGATTAAATATTTTGCTTACCAGCTTATATATTTAATTTGCGTACCAAATTAATTTAGAGCACTCAAGTATGACATTAATTACTGACCGATTCAGAAATGTTTGCTGTCCATAAGTTGCTGACCAACTAGCCAGATTGGCTGACCAATTACATGTTACTGTTCGCAAAAATAAGAATATTTTGCTAACCAGTTAAATGATACCCATTTTTAATTTATTAATATCTTGTGACTTTTTCAAAAGGAACACCCTATATATTTTTTAGGTATTGGATAAACATATAAGTTATTTCCAGCCGTTTTCGAAATATTTACAAATTTTATAAATTATGTTGTTTAAATACCATAGGCGCCTCGACTAATAATATTAAATCAAATAAGTCAATAGTTTGCAAATCGGACTAAGATTTAAGAATACAAATTGAACTTTAGATTTATTATAATCCGTCCCTGAAGAGTATTTTTCTCGTTTGCACCACGGGGCAATTTCGAATGGTTTTTAATAAAGTTATGAATAAACTCAGAGGCCGTCTGGTGCCTGTAATCAGGTCTTGTTAGCGACCGGGTGGTCTCCGCACGTCAGTTTTGCGATGAAGTCATAATTTCGCTTTTTGTTGCCAGCCTCGGTGGGTCGTTATTCGATTTTGCCAAGATACACGTTGCCGTCGCATTTGTTAAAAAGTCGTGTATTCTCGTGGAACAAGCATACAGTTTCTTATAGCGATTGGATTACAGCAATTTTCAAAATTGACGTAGGCGTCCATATGGGTAAGGTCGTAAAGGGGCACGATGGCGCCAATGCATTAAAGGCGCCCACGGTCGTAAGCAAGCAGGGATGCCGAGAGCTGAGGGGTACGTTTTTTTTTGTTCCATTTGTAGGAGCTTCCGTATGAAAACAAAGACCTTTTTTGGTACAAAGGCGCCTAAAGTCGGTACGGTATATGAAGTCCTCTAAGCAATAACACCTCTTGAGCAGGGTAGTCGGTGGCTCTCAAACAATAAATTATATTTTAGGTATTTTCTAAATAAAATAATTTAAAGTAAATAAAAAATTAGTTTAGGTAACCACTCTCTTAATTCTTTCTTTTTCCAGCTGCTTGTAGGAAATTTCTCTTCGACTCTAAACTTTTTAAAAGTTTTTTCTCGAACAAATACTTAAAAATTTAAGCATTCATATTGCCGTGATAATCATCAGTTTTTTTTTGATGAAAATATGACACTGGCATTTGAAACAAACTCTTCTTCATTGCCAGCATGTATTATTATATACCTTTTTCCATTACTGGCACGGGTACTGGAATAGTAATGTTTCGAATCATCCTGCCAAGACGATTTTGTTGAAGTTCCGTTTGCATATATCCATGTTTCGTCAAGAAAAACAACTTGCCTTGACAATTCCGATTTTTTGTTTCTTAAATATTCCCTTAAAAATTGCCATCTTTTTGAAACATTATTGGACAGCTCGCAAAGCACTTTTCTGTTGTTCGTTTTTTTGTATTTGAAACCCAGATCTTTTAAAATGATGGACAAACTGGTAGTTCCAATATCGAAAAGTTCCTTCTTCTTTATCTTTTCAAGAATAACTTTGAGGATAACATATTCCTTGGCTTTATACATATCATAAACAATATTCCTAATCGATATCTGAACACTTTCCATAACTTTCCTTTATAACTGCTTTTAATTCACACACAATAAGAAACAAACTAAAAGCAAAAAGCACAACTACTTATTTAAAATAGAACATACCATTGAGCAAATTTTAATTATTTCTTGGAAAATAGTGATTATTATATAGATTTAACTATAATGATCCCAAAATAACTAAATTCTAGGAAAAGGTACCTGAGAAAATCTTTAACTTAATGACGCAAAATGTTTTTCATTTGATAAATAAAAAAACTATGAGTGAAAAATAAACTAGATTAAAATATTTATCGCGGTACGTAATTCTAAGATGCTTTTGTTTCGGAACCGCCGATTTTGCCCAGCCGACTACAGTGAACCAGTGGAATGTTCGGTACGATCAAGTATAGCGAAGGTATTGTTAACTTAACCGTCTTACTGTTGAAAGTGCTTTAATACTTTAATCCGATATCGGATGTCATAAAACGAATCGACTTTATCAGTATTTCCCACGACGGCGCCGAAGATCCTTGGTTCGTCCCTCCATAGACGACAATCCGCGAGCTTACAAAGCAGTCTCTTTCTGGAAGGCAATTTCGCAGAAACTTGGTGTACTACTTTTGGGCCAAAAAGTTTTGACACTCTACAATGAGGGACCTGTCCCAGTAATTTACACTGTATTATGAAAATTGCTTATTAGAGTAGTTAAGTCCCCGTATCTTGATATAAAAATAAATTGTAGGAAACCACCCATAAATGGCGGTTTACTGTAATGATCGAGAAAATTCAGCATATTGTATTATTTATTGAAAGGTCTGCGCGTCTCTGTTGAATTTGCACAAAAACTCGCATTGACAAAACTTGTCAAGTGAACACATGGTTGCGAATTGGGTGATAGTGTCACTAGGACATATGTTCCTTTCCACTTGTAATTCTGGATTTGTCGTTCGAAATTATTTCTTCATCGGCACATTGACATTGACAACATTGTAAGAACGAAGAACCCGATGGCACTTTATACCATTATTTATCGTACCTTTGTGAAGAGCCGAGAAGTTGTCGCTGCCGAGACCGGCGAAAAATCACCTAATGGGGAACTCGATGACGTGGTTCGCCTCACGCACTTCTCGAGGGGAAACCGGAACGTGGAGACCACAGGACGACCGAGGTACCGGCGCGGCTGACAGAGATGGACTAATCTTTTTGGTTTTTATCAAAAATCTCGAAATCAGTTTGAGATATTACAGTAAATTGTGTTATAGGGCTGTTATGATATAAAACCAACAATATTTAATTAATAAATAGAATTGTTTTAATTCTGTCAGAATTATACAAAGTTTTAAACATCAATGATGCCAAGTCTGTACTGAGAGTCCTAAATCTACTGCCTGCGTTTAAAACCGAAAGGTATAATATTAATTATATTGAATGCATTTCTCATGTGTACCTATTGAGTAAAAATATTATACTAAATATGTGTGTATTTTTTACTCATTTTCTACTCGTAAAGTTATTTTTAGTTTCTCAACATCAAATTCCGATGTTTTAGGGAAACCACCGTGGCAACGCTGTACGCACGTGCTACCGATTATACTACGTGTGTAACCCTGAAGTTTAGGACTTTCATTCATTTTTTCGGGCGCGGTGTTGTTTGCGTTTATCTCTACTGCGAATGTGATCTTTTTAATTTTTAGTATTATTTATTAGCTATCTAAAGTGGCTATTCAGTGCGTGGTGTGTAAAAAATTCGACTATTCTAACCCCCGATTAACATTTCGTCTGTAAGTGAGATTAATGAGGTTATGTTTTTTTTACGTTAAGCAATGGTGTAGATAATTCTATATTTTAAGTAAATATTGCAAAAATATAGATTTTTTCTTCATGTGATTTGATTTTCTGTAAAAAATACCTACAACGATTACCTATTTACGACTAATATTAGATCGAAATTATCTAAATGCGTACCTTATTACAGCGTTGCCATTTTTTAAAGCCATCTTCTTCTAACTTATTTAAAACTGTAGAACTGTGCGTGATTGTAAATAAATGGTGTTTTATGAATGGAATGTTTTGTCTTCCCCTTTATATTTATGTGATTATGTATAAAATCAGCCATTTTTACCCCAAAACGATTTTTTTCTCAACCAGTGGCGCTACAATACAATTTTAAGCAAAAAATATATGATATTTTCCAAAATTATTAACAATCGTTTAATTTTAAACACAAAATTCTTTAATTTTTCTCTTAAAACTTACCGTATGGAAAAAATAGCGTAAGCTTAAGAGCAATAATCATCGCAAAGATTACTGCTATTTCGATTTTTTAAATAAACTATCCCAGTGTATATTCAGTGTTATCAATAAATATTACAAAATACTTCGGTAAATTATACTAAATATGACTAAATATAATTTATAAAATTTAATCGTATCAGGCAGTGTGACTGAACTTTTTATGCGCTGTTGTAGCAACAAAGACTTTAAATTAGATCCAATCACAGATCCAAACGCCATTTTTAACCGATTTCAACAAATAAAAAGGTTATCATAAAGTAGTTTTAACGTTATAATGTGATATATTGGGGGGGGGGGGGGGGGGGGTTGTGCTTCTCACTCTCCCCTTGAAAACCAATGCAAGCAGACTTTTAAAAAATATGTAACATTAAAATATTTTACTATACAACGTGTCCAAAATAAGGAAGGCCAGTACAGGGATCTCGGAAACCGTAAGTGATACGAAGTCGGTTAAATGGAGGTAAAGTTGCGCATTTACGTGCCTAATAATATGCCATTTAGAAAGATTTAAAATTCTGAGTAGTTCCGGAAATATCCGGAAAACCCCGAAATTCTTAAAAATCGTTTTATTGTTTTCATGGGTTTTTTTGAGATTGAATTCTAAAGTAAATTGCACTTTTACATTGCCACTTTTTCCGCTCTTTCTAAGAGCGTTAATTGTTTTGTAATCCGACAAGTCGTCTTCGAAGGGCCATTCTCAACTTTATTTTTTTAAATACGGTCCTGTCTTCCTTATATTGGAATTTGTGGTTTAATGACGTTTCGAGGGTTTTTTGAACAACATCAAGATATTTTGGGATACGGTCCCGTATTTCTACTAATTTTATAAATACTATCTCATAAGTAAGCTCTAAATTTTTACTTATGTTGGACTAGTTCAATAAATAACAAATAATTTAATAATAAACCACAAATAATTGAACAAAACACAGAAACATTACTTCAACCTTCTGTAGATTCGGGATTTAAAAGAAAAGTAGGCGCTTGAAACAAAAAAATTAAGATGGTGACGCGTGATATATTTCACTTGACATTCCCATTGTGATCGTTTGAAAGCGCTTTAAGAGGTTTTCTATTTTCCAGAAAATATGGTATTTTACAAATGCTGAAAAGTTTGATATTCTATCGTGTTTTATTTTATCTCAAAAAGACTGTTATGTGCCAGTTAGAAGATGTTATTTGTGCTTAGAGAATATCGGAAATCATTTTGAACACCTGATTATGTAGTTCCTTACTTTTTTCGTTGTTCGTTTTATTACTGTTTTGGTATGATTTTTGTTCACTTATTATGGTTTGTTATTAAATTATTTGTTATTTATTGAACTAATCCAACATAAGTAAAAAATTTAGAGCTTACTTATGAGATATTATTTATAAAATTAGGAGAAATACAGGACCGTATCCCAAAATTTCCTGATGTTGTTCAAAACCACCTCGAAACGTCATTAAACCACAATGTGTCATACATCGTTGCATTCGAAAGAAAAAGAGCTCTCAAATTCCAATATCAGAAAAACAGGACCGTATTTAAAAAACGAAAGTTGATAATGGCCCTTCGAAGACGACTCGTCGGATTACAAAACAATTAACGTTATTAGATAGAGCGGAAAAGTGGCGATGTAAAAGTGCAATTTACTTTAGAATTCGATCTCAAAAAACCCCAGGAAAAAAATAAAACGATTTTTCAGAATTTCGGGGTTTTCCGGATATCTCCGGAACTACTCGAAATTTTAAAACTTTCTAAACGGCATATTATTAGGCACGTAAATGCGCAACTTTACCTCCATTTAACCGACTTCGTATCTCTTACGGTTTCCGAGATCCCTGTACTGGCCCTCCTTATCTTGGACACGGTGTATACAATAATTATTGAAGAAAGTTCTATCGTCTACGGCGACGCCCATAGGAAGATAGCACCCAAATTTGTACATCCCCCCCCCCCCCATTTGAAAATAGGGGGGAGCATTAAACGAATCGGGAAAAACAACAAATCAAAAATAAAAAAACAGCCGATAGAGCAAATGCGCAGAATCCAAACCTACAATTCCGTACCGGTTGCAAATCAGGTAGCAATCGATACACACCAAATTTTTGACCAACAGTCACAAATTTTGCTTCTATGAACACACTAAGCCAACTGTCTCGGCCTCGCAGTAGTCGCAGTTTGTATCTATAAAACTAATACTATTATTTACCTATTTTCAAAAATTCCGTTTTCTTAATCAATCAAGGAACACTAGTTTTTTTACTTTGATAAATTGAAAGTTTTACGTATTGCTTTCGAAAAAATCGTATCTCGACGTAACCGAACGTTCTATGTGGCCGCTAGAATGATAACTACTTTAAATACAACATGACAATCCATTAAATAAACTTTTTCATTTTTGACTTCATTCATAGATAAGCGGTAGTAAGATCTCGGTAATTGCTTTTACAAATTTGATGGTAATTATTGATAGTCGTTCTATTTTTACATTCAATATCTTATTTGATGTGTTAAGAGGGTTTATTCGCTCGCTATTAATGTAGACATTTTTCAGATTTTGTCTATCTACTATACAGGGTGTCCCATAACTAATGGTACACAGGAAAACTGCAGATTCCTTGGGTAAAAATACTGCGATTTGGCCATACTTAGTTTAGTTCAATAGCTGGTAATAACCGAGATACAGGGTGTCCAAGTAAAAATTTAATTTTCAATTTTCCTAAATAACTTATTTCTGAATCAATATTTTTGCACAAAATTTTGTGACGAGGGTTTTTTTGGGGAAAGGAATTTGAATTTGTTAATAATTTTGATGTAGATTATAGGGGGCGCTCTCTGCGGTACTCTGGATACATAAAAAGAAATGTAGCTTTTTTGTGCCTTCGTATAATTATATTTTTATTAAAAATATCAGTGTTTCCGTCTTTTTTAATCAATAAAGGTATACTTTGTAAATGTCGCTCCGACTAACCGTTTTCGAGATATTTTCAATTACAATTTCTAATGCGCCCGTTTAAATTTTAATTTGTAAATGTGAAATTGTCACAGTAGGCTTTGGTAAGAACAAATACAATGAAAGCACTTTGAAACTTCATATTTGTCAAAGTTTATTTTCATTTGTGAGCATTGTGGGTGTTTTGAGGAGTTTTAGAAGATACTGTTATCAAAAATTAAACTAAAAATGCAGCGACATAACTGTTTTCTAACGGAGAAATGCGAGACATGGTATATTTATACGCACAAAAAAGAAAGTTCTAACAGACACGGGGCGGGGCACATCGGCGGTATTTGGAAATGTATCCAAATAAAGGCAGCCAGATTTTAAAATTTTTAGAAGCCTATACGACAGACTGGGAGAAACAGGATCCTCCACTATTACGTTTTGGACGCAAGGATCCTGTTTCTCCCAGTCTATGGTATAGGCTTCTAAAAATTTTAAAATCTGGCTGCCTTCTATTTTTATATATATATATTTTTCAGAATTTCGGGGTTTTCCGGATATCTCCGGAACTACTCGAAATTTTAAAACTTTCTAAACGGCATATTATTAGGCACGTAAATGCGCAACTTTACCTCCATTTAACCGACTTCGTATCTCTTACGGTTTCCGAGATCCCTGTACTGGCCCTCCTTATCTTGGACACGGTGTATACAATAATTATTGAAGAAAGTTCTATCGTCTACGGCGACGCCCATAGGAAGATAGCACCCAAATTTGTACATCCCCCCCCCCCCCATTTGAAAATAGGGGGGAGCATTAAACGAATCGGGAAAAACAACAAATCAAAAATAAAAAAACAGCCGATAGAGCAAATGCGCAGAATCCAAACCTACAATTCCGTACCGGTTGCAAATCAGGTAGCAATCGATACACACCAAATTTTTGACCAACAGTCACAAATTTTGCTTCTATGAACACACTAAGCCAACTGTCTCGGCCTCGCAGTAGTCGCAGTTTGTATCTATAAAACTAATACTATTATTTACCTATTTTCAAAAATTCCGTTTTCTTAATCAATCAAGGAACACTAGTTTTTTACTTTGATAAATTGCCAGTTTTACGTATTGCTTTCGAAAAAATCGTATCTCGACGTAACCGAACGTTCTATGTGGCCGCTAGAATGATAACTACTTTAAATACAACATGACAATCCATTAAATAAACTTTTTCATTTTTGACTTCATTCATAGATAAGCGGTAGTAAGATCTCGGTAATTGCTTTTACAAATTTGATGGTAATTATTGATAGTCGTTCTATTTTTACATTCAATATCTTATTTGATGTGTTAAGAGGGTTTATTCGCTCGCTATTAATGTAGACATTTTTCAGATTTTGTCTATCTACTATACAGGGTGTCCCATAACTAATGGTACACAGGAAAACTGCAGATTCCTTGGGTAAAAATACTGCGATTTGGCCATACTTAGTTTAGTTCAATAGCTGGTAATAACCGAGATACAGGGTGTCCAAGTAAAAATTTAATTTTCAATTTTCCTAAATAACTTATTTCTGAATCAATATTTTTGCACAAAATTTTGTGACGAGGGTTTTTTTGGGGAAAGGAATTTGAATTTGTTAATAATTTTGATGTAGATTATAGGGGGCGCTCTCTGCGGTACTCTGGATACATAAAAAGAAATGTAGCTTTTTTGTGCCTTCGTATAATTACATTTTTATTAAAAATATCAGTGTTTCCGTCTTTTTTAATCAATAAAGGTATACTTTGTAAATGTCGCTCCGACTAACCGTTTTCGAGATATTTTCAATTACAATTTCTAATGCGCCCGTTTAAATTTTAATTTGTAAATGTGAAATTGTCACAGTAGGCTTTGGTAAGAACAAATACAATGAAAGCACTTTGAAACTTCATATTTGTCAAAGTTTATTTTCATTTGTGAGCATTGTGGGTGTTTTGAGGAGTTTTAGAAGATACTGTTATCAAAAATTAAACTAAAAATGCAGCGACATAACTGTTTTCTAACGGAGAAATGCGAGACATGGTATATTTATACGCACAAAAAAGAAAGTTCTAACAGACACGGGGCGGGGCACATCGGCGGTATTTGGAAATGTATCCAAATAAAGGCAGCCAGATTTTAAAATTTTTAGAAGCCTATACGACAGACTGGGAGAAACAGGATCCTTGCGTCCAAAACGTAATAGTGGAGGATCCTGTTTCTCCCAGTCTATGGTATAGGCTTCTAAAAATTTTAAAATCTGGCTGCCTTCTATTTGGATACATTTCCAAATACCGTCGATGTGCCCCGTCCACCATGTCTAGCATTTCTCCGTTAGAAAACAGTTATGTCGCGGCATTTTTAGTTTAATTTTTGATAACAGTATCTTCAAAAACTCCTTAAAAACACCCACAATGCTGACAAATGAAAATAAACTTTGACAAAAATGAAGTTTCAAAGTGCTTTCATTGTATTTGTTCTTACCAAAGCCTACTGTGACAAATTTCACATTTACAAATCAAAATTTAAACGGGCGCATTAGAAATTGTAATTGAAAATATCTCGGAAACGGTTAGTCGGAGCGACAGTTACAAAGTATATCTTTATTGCTTAAAAATGACGGAAAAACTGATATTTTTAATAAAAATATAATTATACGAAGGCACAAAAAAGTTACATTTCTTTTTATGTATCCAGAGTCCCGCAGAGAGCGCCCTCTATAATCTACATCAAAATTATTAACAAATTCAAATTCCTTTCCCCAAAAAAACCATAGCCACAAAATTGTATGCAAAAATATTGATTCAGAAATAAGTTATTTAGGAAAATTGAAAATTAAATGTTTACTTGGTCACCCTGTATCTCGGTTATTACCAGCTATTGAACTAAACTAAGTATGGCCAAATCGCAGTATTTTTACCCAAGGAATCTGCAGTTTTCCTGTATACCATTAGTTATGGGACACCCTGTATAGAACTTTAAATAAAATTGAATACATGGTGGTGTCAATTTGAAAACGTCCCACCCTTAATATCTCCATTTATTAGTGTTGGGGAAAAACCGATGATTTTAATAATCGAGTACTTGATACTCGAGCGATTTTAATAATCGAGTGAATCGCTCGAGCGGTTAAACACTTGAAATTTTTATGACTAAGGAGAATGTGTTGATAAAACATCAGGGGTTGATTTTGCAAGTTTTAGAAGTTTATTTTAAAGTTTCTATTAAGGAAGAGCAGTTGCTTCTGATGTTAAAAAAATTATATCCTTTAATTTTTTTAAAATTTACAATCGCCGCTTGCTAGCCAGTCCCAGTCAAAACAAAACCCATGTCGCGATCAATCCACTAAGAGATTTGGCATTCTTTTTTGTATGCACCTTCGCGTTTATGTGCCTTTAACAAAGACCTATGTCGTGTCAGCCTTCTGAGGATCAAACTCGAACGTCGCCAATCGGCACATTCCGGGTAGCGCGCGGCGTCGAACAAACCCGAACAAACTCGAAAATCGGGTATCAAGTGAAAGGCAACGATTTTCGATTTCTCGCTTTAAATTATAACTAGAGTAGTACCTATATCGTATCGAGTGAAATCTCGCTCGCTCGCTTGAGCGAAAAACCGCTTGTGTACTCGATCACCGACATCGCTCGATTATTAAAAAAATTGCTCGAGTTATAAATTCAAGCGAAAATCGTCGTTGGCGACGTTTGAGTTTGTCGCTCAGAAGGCTGATACGACATACGTCTTTGTTAAAGGCACATAAACGATGCCCGTAGATTGAAAAAGATGTAAAAAAATAACTCTTGGTAAAACTTTTTGTTTAAAAAAATGCACAAGAATAAACCCGAACAATAAATACATATTTGGCTGATTTTTTTACAGTTTTTTTGTTTGGTACAGAGTAAACGGCTAGGCTGCCGGCCGAGCAGTCGGTGACGTTATCGCTTGGTAAATCGGAATTTGAAGTGATTAATCGCTCGTCTGATTATTATTAAAATCGCTCCAGTATCAAGTACTCGATTATTAAAATCATCGGTTTTTTCCAACACTAATTTAAATGATGTACCACTGTAAACTTTGACCGGGACATTTTTTCGTAAACTTTGGTAAGGACATTATTCCGTAAAGTTTGATAGGGACAGTATTCCGTAAACTTTGATAGGGACAGTATTCCGTAAACTTTGGTAAGGACATTATTCCGTAAAGTTTGATAGGGACAGTATTCCATAAACTTTGATAGGGACAGTATTCCGTAAACTTTGGTAAGGGCATTATTCCGTAAAGTTTGATAGGGACAGTATTCCGTAAACTTTGATAGGTACAGTATTCCGTAAACTTTGATAGGGACAGTATTCCGTAAACTTTGGTAAGGACATTATTCCGTAAAGTTTGATAGGGACAGTATTCCATAAACTTTGATAGGGACAGTATTCCGTAAACTTTGGTAAGGACATTATTCCGTAAAGTTTGATAGGGACAGTATTCCATAAACTTTGATAGGGACAGTATTCCGTAAACTTTGGTAAGGGCATTATTCCGTAAAGTTTGATAGGGACAGTATTCCGTAAACTTTGATAGGGACAGTATTCCGTAAACTTTGATAGGGACAGTATTCCGTAAACTTTGGTAAGGACATTATTCCGTAAAGTTTGATAGGGACAGTATTCCATAAACTTTGATAGGGACAGTATTCCGTAAACTTTGGTAAGGGCATTATTCCGTAAAGTTTGATAGGGACAGTATTCCGTAAACTTTGATAGTTACAGTATTCTGTAAACTTTGATAGGGACAGTATTCCGTAAACTTTGGTAGGGTCCGTTATGATGAGACTTATCGTGTTGATAAAAAAAGCGGCCACTGTCGATTAAAGAGAAAAATCAAAAAGCATTGAGATCTCTCAACCTGAATCCTGGCTATACTAACTAGTAATAGTAGGGTAGATTGATGCATTTTATGCAATAAAAATATTCATTACAAACCAAAACTCTCCAGCTAGAGAGCGCGAATCGTCTAAACGCGTTTATTGACTCGATTATTAATATCTCAATTAAAAGCAATTATAACTCATTTTGATCTGTTGTGTGAGACAGTCAGACTACTCTGGCAACGTATGTTAATTATTCGCGGACCATCTGGATATATCTATATTCGAGTTTCCTTAATGTACTTACGCAACTGGATATAATTTAACTGGATTTATGCGGTGAAGTTTTTAGATCGAGACCGAAATCATAGACCGGGGGGCGACGAACAAAAATGGTCAACGTGAGGATGTAAAATCTTTTCGATGTATAAATGATGGAGTCGGAGGCCATAGGCGGATCTGGGGTGGCTTGGTAGGTGATGCTGCCTACTATGGCTTAAAGGCCGCATTAGAGTCTGCAACACTTTTTGCAATTTTGTTGCTGCAAGATAATTTTCGGCATGTGAGTTGCAAGTAATATGTCAAGCAAGTCGTTTTATAGTCGGCAATTCTATTGCCAACCCAGTAAAGAAACTTACCGTGACTATCAAAATACGACGCTTAAACTCGGCAATACACAACTAAAAAATGAATAAGAATATAAATAAACACGAATACACGACCAACAATAAATACACGAGACTTATTTTAATCTTAATATTTAGTAACTTTTATTTTTGGTTGGTAATGTAAAAATCACTATGTTTTCTACCGGACGAACAAACCAGAACAAAAATTGAGCTGGCGCCGTTTTTTGGCAAGTCTTGCAAATTGTATTACTATTTTGACCTCCCTTGTACGCTTGCGAAATATGTCCCTAAACTTACCGTATATACCTTGTATAGTATACATACAGGGTGTTATGTAAATGACGTATTATATTTTAATGGGTGACTTCTTGGGTGTCCTAGAGAAACGCTACATATTTTTTTTTTAATCGATCGTTTTAAAAGTGGGGTAACAAACACTTTTACTCACAGGTCAGTCCACGCTACTGTACAACATTTCACCCAGAGCCAATGGCAATGTTGCCAAACTTAATGTAAAACTGAAATTCCATATAATATTATAAAAATAAATTATTTTCTACCTATTTGTATTTATCTTTATATCTAAAGAGCGCAGAGGCACAAACACAATCAGTTTTTTTTTCTTTTTCATGGGAACACTCTTGGAAACACTTTATGTACACACAGTAATATTGAAACGGAATCGCTACTTAGCTTTTGAAAATACAATAATACAGATTATACTACAGATTATTAGATTTTATTACACGCGACGAAATTTGACGTCCAGAAGAAACGCGTCAATAAAAGCAATATTCAAAGATTATTTATTGATGGGCAAGATACACGCGTAAACCGAAAAAACAGAGCGGATTGCTGAGAGTGTGTTGGTGATCGACGAGACACAACGTATCCGGCCACTGGTTGGTCTTTTACTAACAGACCGCAAGCGTGCGGCGCTATATCAAACTACTTCGCTTAGCCGATGTAAGGCGCCAAGAGGTCAATGACATTTGACCTAGTGACGTACTATTCCATATGTTTTTTCGGGTTGTTTAAAACATAGCCCGTCGTAAATGCTCTTCAATTAATTGTACAAAAAGGTATTACAGAATGGAAAAGTGTTTAAATTATTTTATTTTATCTAAAGAGTTTAAAGTGTACATATGACAATACCGGCAAGAATTCCTTGATTGCTTACATGTATCGCAGTGCCACACAGGTGTTTTTCTGGTTTGACGTCAGGTCACTTTTACCGCTGAATGAATTGAAAGCGCCATTTATGGCTATTTTTCTTCAATTTGTTTTTATCTCAGGCATTGCCGGTTTAAATATAATACGTCATTTCCATAACACTATTTTTGTATTGCCAACAATCGCAATACGTCACTCCATTTTTCTTAGAGAGTAGGTATTCTTGTGTACCACCCGGTCTATTATGCAACTGGATTTATGTGATGAAGTTTTAAGCTTCGAGGCTGAAGTAAGTTTATGCGTCGACCTTATGCGACTTCCAGACGTTCTTGTTTTTGTTCAATTAATTTAGAATCTTGATTTATTCATTTCACCTTCTAAATTGCCGAAAATATCTTGCTAATAGCTTTTGTCTGGCTAGTCTGCTTCTTATTGGATTTTATCTATTTTTAAAAGCTACACACATAACTGGGTTCAATGATTTTTGAATCACATATCGCTACTATAATAACATAAGGTCGTATATGTTCAAATTAGACAATAAGACATTATATTAGAGAACGCGTTTAACTTAGAAAACGACACGCGAAGCGGGGAGTTTTCTAAAGTACAAGTGCTCTAATTGTCTTATGAACCGTGTATTTTATAATACCTTTTCTATTTGGGTCTTTAAAGTCTGAAAAACTTTAAAAAATATAGTGGATTTTTTCCATTTGAATTAATATTTTCTTTTTGGGTTGGCAATACTTTTACAATTTCATAAATTGTTACAAGGATCAAATATGCCATGCTAGAAACAATTGAACAGAACAAAGCTTCTTCCCATCCGTCATAATTAAAAATATATAATATATTATTAAAGTTAATAAAAATGAGCCAGGAAGAAAGTTGTACTCCGTCAGAAATACGAAAAATTGCAGAAAATAATCTAGATAAACTTTTAAAAGGAATATGCAAAACTTTATGTTATGGTGCGAGCAGAACAAATTTCAAAATATTGAACAAAATAATAAATAATGCTATTGAAGAAAATATTGTGTCGACACAGAATCTGACAGGAATAACAATTAATGCCCAGGAAATGTCTACAGTAACTATAAATATGTATAAATAAAGTAATATGTATAAAACTATATTGAATTAAAAATAAAAATAGTACTTTATTGACTAAAACTTTAGAAATGGAGCATAAACTGGAAGATATTTCTATTATTTTTAGGTTATGTATGTTGTTTTATAGTTGTGACTAGAAATTAGTTGACGGACACCGTCAGCATGTTATATATTTCCGAGCATAGGTATTTCAGATAAATATCTAGTAAAAATGATCTATTTGCAAGGTTAAAGGTTAGTATTTTAAAGTTTTCTATAAAAAGTTTTTGTCGCATCGATAATGCCTAGAAAACTAATTTCAACGAAAATCCCAGTTGTTACTGATTATTATGGTATGTTGCCTGTAGTATCATGGAAAAATAATATGCCGAAACTTTTATATCTTCTCCTCTAAGAATACGATTTGTCACTTACAATGCTATTCGATGCATGTATCGAATTATTCGCATTAGCGTCAATGTCACAATCACCTATTAATGAACTACGTCATCAACTGAGATATCGTAAATTAAAGTGCATATACTTGCTAAATTAGGTATCAAATTTATTTATTTTATGCCAAAATACATTATTTAAGGCCTGTCAAGTTCATTATTACACACTTGTTTGGTTTCAGTTAAGATAAAAATCGATTACGTCGACGTCAAGCAGCGTCATGTTATCTCACAAGATCAATCATACAATAACGCATGATTTTTGGCACAATTATCTAGACTGTAATTTTTTGTCGTTACGTTGTTTTACTAAAACGCGTTGTAGGTATTCACAGGTTACAGAAACATTGTCAACTGAATAGAACAATTCATTTGTTTCAACAGTTAGTTCATAACCACCAGAAGCTAGAAGGTTACTGGACCTCATAGAAGGAACACACATCTTCTAACAAGATCGGTGTATAGTTGTTGCAGAATTATACCGTTGACTCTTACTGCCATAAATAAACTACCTGATTAAACCATAGTGTACACGCCTCAACCTCTTCAAAGCTCAATAAATGGGATCAGAGCCGGCTTGAAAATGTATACCACACCACACGATTTATTTTTATAATTTAAAATAAATAGATAGGTAATTTTAGTTTTAGGTACCTATAATAAAAGTAAAATAATGATAACAATTAATAATAATTGAAAATAATATAATTTAAAAGTATAACTATTAGGATAGCAAGTACAATCAAAATTAATTAAATTCTAAGAAACTATTGATAATTTATTAAAAATTTAACTCTGTATCACTATCATTATCTTCATCTAAGCCTAAACTTATAATTAAGGGTTGAACATTTGTAATCATACAATTGTAAGAATTTTCCACCTTAAGTACATGCTGTACACAGTTTTTCCAGCTGTCTGCAGAAATTTTTCTTACTTCGTTTTTAATTAATTCTACTACAGATGCATTTAATGTAGGAGAAATATTATTTCTCCTAATATTGGATTTTAATTGGTGCCATATTAGCTCAATAGGATTGAATATACAATAGTACGGAGGAAGACGCAACACTGTATGTCCATTTTCTGCTGCAAGTTTGTCACACTCGTATTCCTTATTTATTTTAAAAGCTTTTAATACTTCTAACAGTTCTCGTTTTTTGTTTCTTCAAAATATAAATCATTTTCAATCATAAAATTTTGAATTTCTGCTTTTGTATTATTAGAATTAGGAATGATTTTACTTGCCGACTATGATAACTAGCATTGTACATTACAATGACGCTATTTTCAGGTATATTTTTAAGGAGTTTATGTTTAAACCAATCTTCAAAAAGTTGTGCGTCGGTATCTTGATGGTAATCTAAAGAAGAATCTGTTATGTTTTTAGCTGAAAGCAACAGACAGTTTGTGCCTCATACATTTGGTAAATCTTTCTTCTTAATAAATCCATGTCATTTTCGTCAATGCTTCTAAATGTGCCAGAATTTCTCCGATTTTTTCTAGGATTAACAGGTTTAAGTACTATGTCTCTTACCGCCTGAAAGGTTAGGTTTTGTGATTATTTACTAATCATTCCGTGTTAATTATGATACAATAGGATGCACTGACAAGAAATATTTGACACGGACTGTCATAGTGCGTTGGTATTTATAAAATACATTAGAAATGGCAGCGTTACTAAGTTGTGAAGAAAAATAGAAATTGTTTTAATAATTAATACGGAATGATTAGTAAATAATCACAAAACCTAAATTTTCAGGTCAAATAACTGTAATTGCATATTTGAATATAACTTTTAATTCAAAATAACTTTTCTTCATAACATTCTTCTGTATTGTCAAAAATAAAGGTACCTACTTTACTCTTGAGCAAAATTCGTGATTTCTGATATATCTCGTATATGACTGGGAAATTTTGATAACTGAAGGTTGCGTTTCTAGTTTTAGACCATGCAGAACTTTTTATGAAGAATAACTTTTTTCCATAAAACCAATAATAAAAAAGTTTTCCAGTAGACATACTGCATAAACAAATTTTTAAAGAAATTTTTGCCACCGTTTTTATTTAAATTAAAACTATATTTTCGGACATCAGTGGATTACATTTTTTCGATTTACCAAAAATAATTTTTAATCCTATTCACATTTGTTTCCGCAAGAACTATTTGACATTGAAGCAATTTACGATGAAATTATTGCACATTTGGCATTACAATCGTATAGAATACCATTAAAATACAAATAAGCATACTAATCAATGTTACTTAAAATAAATAGGTATGGAGTTATTTTTTGGTTTGTTTTCCCCTGTCTCTTTCTGTATATAGCTCGTAAAATCGGGATCATTTTAAAAATACTGAAAAATTCTCGGAAAAGGGAAAACTCATATTGAAAAAAAATTACTTTTGTTCGTCTGCTGTAACTTAAGTAAAAATGTCGCGCTTTTTAAATTGAGTATAATGAGAACACCTTACTGACCTTACCGCTCGGTTTTTCTAGTATTTACTATAAATTATGGACTAAACTTGGATGTGTATTTTGGGTTTGCTCGTTGGGCGTGGTCCATAAATAATTTCGCCTGCCGCGCTTTCATTCGCAGCGAGCTTTTTCCCCTTGTTGCTACCGCTGGTGTCCTGGCTTTTAAGTTTATTAAATTACACAACACTCGATCAAACCCGACGCCCATGGGTTCGGGTTTGAATTATTTTGTTCTCGTCAGTACAGGGTATGTCTTAAGCCGCATTTATACTATGCAACATGTTTTGTAAACTTTTGTTTGGTAAACATGTTGCCTAAAACTTAAACCTCAAACTTTTGTTTCATTAACTTTTGTTTGGTAAACATGTTGCCTAATTCGAAATTTGTGTTTAAACATTTTTTAAAACAGTTGTTGTATGTACAACATTGCTTGTGTAGTTAACAAGTCATTGGTAGTTAATATGATGGCGTCAAGCAGAGACGACGCAATAGTGGCTGCTGCTGCGTGTGTGATTATATGTTGTGCAAAAAAGAAAAGGGCGAAAAGACGGTTTTGGGTGCGTCCTTCTTTGGAAGCTAGGAAGAAATACAGTGGCGGCAGCGATTTATTACAAGATTTACAAAGGGATGATATTGATTTGTTGGCAGGAGAATTGCGAACTGATGGTAGCTTTAAAAACTTTTTAAGGATGACAAGTTCAGACTTTGAGTACTTGATATTTCTTATTGGAGGAAGAATTGGAAAGAAAAACACATCATTTAGGGATGCAATTCCAGTTAAAGAAAGACTTGCTGTAACACTATGGCTCCCATATGTGGCGAAAATCACACTGACCAGGAGTTTATGAACAAAGTGCAGGTCCAAATACGTTTAAACATGTTTATAAACAAAAGTTTAATATACAAATTCCCTTTGATCTACCGACTCGTGCCGGGAACACTGAAACCTGTTGCAAAACACGATTTTATGTTGTAAAACATGTTTGTTGTACAACTTTTTTTCATGTATTCTTAAACTGTGTTGTACAACAACGGTTTATTAAACATGTTGCATAGTGTAAATGCCGCTTTACGGAGAATAGAATAAATGAGGAATACATGTGCCAAGTAAAAGCTGATTTATTACTGAATTAAACTACTCCCAGTATACAGTATTCTGAAATGTCTTATCTAACTTTATTGTACCATCGTGCTCATTACGATAATCGCAAATCGGTTGCATTATAGATCGGGACCAACCACCATGCAACCCGATAAAAGCGGACTCTGTGTGGTCAGTAGGCGTTTGTCGGTAGTAAGCCGCAAGGCCACCTGGTTGCGGTGTTTTTTTTTTTATCATGTTTGTTTCTTGAAGATTACCAACGTAACAACTTTATTTGTGCATAACCATAAGTTGAACAGTATTGGGTCTAATGTTGATTGTTTTTTTTATGGCCTCTTTTGTTACGAATGGGAAATTTGAGTCATTTACGTAAAAAAATATAGTTTTTATAACAATCATAGAAGAAAATAATCATTTAAGGGACTCTGGAAGTGATCCGTGTGCGAATAAGGCGATTCGCGTTGGTTTTGAATCGTTGGAGGTTATATTCGTTGGGAAACACGATCTCAGAAATGATGACGTCCTCCAAATGAAAGAATTCTCAAACAATGAAGTTCGAGGAGTACTATGCTGAATTACATATGGATAGTGGATACGGTAGTGGTTCGTCGTGTATCTCTGCCATTCGTCGATCTAGGTGAAATTAAGAGGGGAATTTGGATGGAGAACCTAACTTAAGGATAACAGCTCAGATTAGTAACCATAAGACATACTATTATATTAAAAACATGTAAATGAGTAGATGCAAGTCCAACATGTTGTGGATGCGTCTCGTGTTCACAACATAACTTTTACTGTAAAATATGTAATATAACACAGAACTGAAAGAATAAGAAACAATCACCAAATCACCTACTGTAGTAAATACTGTAGACATCTGGCGTGTCACAACACATAGAGAAAATCACCAAATAAATTAACTAGAAGATAAAAATGAATTTGCTGAACAACAGCGTCAGAAAGAAATAAATATAGATCTAAGCAGGCAGAGGCTCATCCGAAAATAATCTATTGATGTTGCTTGACCCTGGTTGAAGAAGTCCAAGCAAGTAACAGATGAAAGCTTGCGTTGTAGAAAATAGTTAGATCAGATGGAAAAACAGGATGTGGTGTGCAGCGTCAAGGTTCTGGAAACTGAAGATCTAGATGCAAAGGTTGAAGATATAGATGTAGCAGCATCCGCAAGGCATTCTGAGATGTAAAAATTGTAGAAGATAGACAAAGAACGCATACCAGGCCAGGCAGCGGCCGTTGTAAACGGCTTGTCATTATTCTGACAAGCCTATCGCAGGCAGCTGTGAAGTGGACATGTTATGTATCTCAGGGGGCTTGCTCCAAGTGAATCTCCATAGAGGAAAGTTTTATGCTCTTAGCACACGCCACAAAGCGTAAGCATAAGAAGGTACGTTGATCTCTGATACTGATGCAAGTAAACTGTAAGTACAACACTGTCTCCGAGCAACGCGAATCCATAAAAAATAAACCTACTGCGTGTAATAAAGTTGCCAATTTAGTTGTTTTTGCCGGTCTCGTTCTTTAGATATATGCACACCTGTTGTGGCTGCAGTCACAGCGATATCCTGCGGCGCACAATAGGCTAGGTGTAATCGTACGATGCCGCGATGTTGATTTCACAAACTGGTTCTGGCCTATTTTTAGCAATCACTTAGCATGCCCTGCCGTGAACGTAAATGGAAACAATTTGGGAGACATCTAAGTCGGCTCAGGTCAGTAGCTACAGTTGCAGGGATATTAGGTTGGTTCGCAGAGTGTTCACAGAGGCAAAATCTGTGATCATCATCATCATTCCTAGCGCTCCAACCCTGTACAACTTTTTTCCAAATGGCACGGTCTTCCATCATTCGGGGCTCAAAGGGAATATTCATTTTCGGTATGTCTGACCTAATATTATCTCTCCAGCGCATTCTGGGTCATCCGAGTGGTCTTATTCCTGTTGGTACCTCTTCCCATGCAAGTCTTACTAGTGTGTCTTCATGAAGCCATGGGGTTTTTCCTCATTTACTTTGGTCATTGTCCTCGTTTCTCCTCCGTATGTTATTTTGGCATGCTGATGGTTTTATATATACAGTGAGTCCCAGAAGAAATGTCTAAATTCATTTAAAATTCAGCGGTAAGTTTTTTAAAAAAACGCTCGTACCCGTCGATTTTGATTTTTTAATTTTTTTTTTGTGGTAATTTCATGTATACAGGGTACCTCAAAAATAAGTTACGACCATCAACTTCATTTTTTCAAATGAAAATATATTTTTTATTTCAATTTTGAATTTTGCATTGAATTCTAAGCATGTTTCATGTACCATGTCCTATACATAAACTCAACAGTTATTGAAAAAATGAGGATTGAACATATCTATAAGTAAGACCTGTTTATTAAAAAAAAAACACAACAAAATCAAATTAAATGTTGAAAATGTGCGCCATTTACGGCTTGACAATATCCAAGACGATCAATAAACTCTCTTTGCACGTTTCCAACCATTTCCGGAGTTATGACACGCACTTCTCTTCGGATCCTTCCTTTCAACTCCTGCATATTGTTTGGCCTGTTAACAAATACTTTTGATTTGAGGTAACCCCACAAAAAAAAGTCCAGCGGAGTTAGATCTGGCGACCTAGCAGGCCATTCGATAGGTCCTCTCCTTCCAATCCACCGATTGGGAAAGGTTTCATCCAAAAATGTGCGCACAGTGGCCGCATAGTGCGGAGGAGCACCATCTTGTTGGAATATCAGTTCTTCGTCAGGGGAGTCTGGATCCAATGAATTCGGAAATAAAGCCACTAATGCTGGAATTAATTCTAGTTGGAGAAATTCGAGATTAATCGCACGTGTGAGCAAGTCTCGTCATAATCGTCATTTACCTCGACCGAGGCACGGTTGCCGGATCTATACAGTTTGGTTTGACGGGATGATAAAATATTAGGGAGGGTCGGACTTTTTTAATTTGACGGTACGATAAAATATTATGGAGTGTCGGACTTTATACGATAAATAATATTCAATGAATACAAATTAATATTTTTTATTCGTTTTGTTTTGGGGGTGCACGGGTGCATGTGCTCCTGTGGAAGAACCGCCACTGCTTAAAGAATATTCTGATTGTATTCAGGAAAAGTTCAACCCTAAAGAATATTTATTATTATACTTTCGTATACGAGGTATGTTGCAGTGGAATAATTATGCTTAATAAACGATACAATCAAAATGAAACTTTATCCAGAACCAGATGTTTGTTAACAACAGTGATATAAATTATCTGATGCAATTAAAATGGATAGGGCTATTATAACATTTAAGTTTATTTTATGATTTTTTTGCTTGTATACAGTGAGTCCCAGAAGAAATGTCTAAATTCATTTAAAATTCAGCGGTAAGTTTTTTCAAAAAACTTTTTTTTTTGTGGTAATTTCATGTATACAGGGTAGCTCAAAAATAAGTTACGACCATCAACTTCTTTTTCAAATGAAAACATATAATATTTTTTATTTCATTTTTGAATTTTGCATTGAATTCTAAGCATGTTTCATGTACCATGTCCTATACATAAACTCAACAGTTATTGAAAAAATTAGGATTGAACATATCATTTAGGGAATCCAACGATCTATCAAATCTTCTGGCAATATGGCATTTTGGGCTCCATAATAAGTAAGAGTGTACTGTCTCACTGTCACCGTTTATTTCCATAGAAACTGTATGACAATTTTATTTCAAATAAGTATAATTATTGTCAAGCGTAGTTTCAAAGTTGCGGTTTTCACAATAATGGTGAAGTTAACGGAACGGGAAAAAATTGAAATTCTATGCATGGTACACGTACACTTACTCAAATAGAAACAGCCCAATTATTTAATGAAATCCATCCTGATCGTCCTCCCATATGTCAAAAGATGGTGAGTAGAATAGAGGCTAAGTTTAGAGAATTCGGTCATGTTAGGGATTTGCCTAAATCTGGTCGTCCTATTCGAGATGAAAATGAACAACTTGACGTTTTGCTTTCCTTGGAAGAAAATCCATGTACTCCCCTGTCGCACATTGGGGCCGATTTACACATGCCGAAATCTGTTGTTCACCGAGTAGTTCAAAAGCACAAATATCACCCATACAAAGTTATTCCAGTGCATGAGTTATTTGAAGATGATTTCGATAGGCGAAGTGAGTTTTGCGGACGCATGCAAAATATGTGCAATCTAGATAATAATTTAGTAAAAAATATTATTTTTTCGGATGAAGCTACGTTCTATTTGAATGGTAATGTGAACAGACAAAATTGTCGATATTGGGCAACAGAAAAGCCGCATTGAATGATAGAGGTTCACAGCCAGTACCCTAAGAAAATAAATGTTTGGTGTGGAATCGTACGCGAAAGAGTAATTGGTCCATTTTTCTTTGAACAGTCTTTAACTGGACAAGTATATCTCGAATTTCTCCAACTAGAATTAATTCCAGCATTAGTGGCTTTATTTCCGAATCCGTTGGATCCAGACTCCCCTGACGAAGAATTGATATTCCAACAAGATGGTGCTCCTCCGCACTATGCGGCCACTGTGCGCACATTTTTGGATGAAACCTTTCCCAATCGGTGGATTGGAAGGAGAGGACCTATCGAATGGCCTGCTAGGTCGCCAGACCTAACTCCGCTGGACTTTTTTTTGTGGGGTTACCTCAAATCAAAAGTATTTGTTAACAGGCCAAACAATATGCAGGAGTTGAAAGAAAGGATCCGAAGAGAAGTGCGTGTCATAACTCCGGAAATGGTTGGAAACGTGCAAAGAGAGTTTATTGATCGTCTTGGATATTGTCAAGCCGTAAATGGCGCACATTTTCAACATTTAATTTGATTTTGTTGTGTTTATTTTTAATAAACAGGTCTTACTTATAGATATGTTCAATCCTAATTTTTTCAATAACTGTTGAGTTTATGTATAGGACATGGTACATGAAACATGCTTAGAATTCAATGCAAAATTCAAAAATGAAATAAAAATATATGTTTTCATTTGAAAAAATGAAGTTGATGGTCGTAACTTATTTTTGAGCTACCCTGTATACATGAAATTACCACAAAATAAAAATTAGAAAATCAAAATGGACGGGTACGAGCGTTTTTTGCAAAAACTTACCGCTGAATTTTAAATGAATTTAGACATTTCTTCTGAAACACCCTGTATAATGTTTTAAATACACTGGATGGCAATTTGAAAACTGCTCATCCTTAATAACTCGCTTTCAGTAAATAATATTTAAAAATCGGAAAAACACGTCAATTTTATTGTGACGGGGGACCAGTTGATGAATGTTAATATTGTTTAAGTATTTCAGAATTAACATAAAGAACAATAGCTGGAATGTGCAGGGATTGTTAAACAGGTCGGCACAGTGTCGGATCGGGAGGTTACGGTAGTGTTGGGAAATTTCCGGAAATATATTTTTTTGAACACTCTAAAAAATGCATTGGTATCTAAGACTAATTTTATCTTGCTGTTAAAGTTTTAGCTTATGCAAAAGTAATTTCTAGTTAGCAGAACAAATTTTAACAGAATTACGATGAATAAGATGATCTAGTCAACAGAACTAACCATTATTTTTAACTACTTCTTAGTTAACATTAGGTTTGTTCCAACACCCTATTTTTGTATCGTTCTAGAACCGTCACGAAACTGTTGGAATCGATTTTGTGCGCAGGCGTTAATTTTGCACTGTTTGTTGCCGATGCACAAGGGAGGCAAGGTTGGTACGTTTTTGTGACCATTCTGTGTAAAAATCTCAGCTGATCGCTTGTCTGATTCTAGGGAAGAAGTTTAGTAATTAGTTAATTATCATAGCATTCATAAATCACAACCCTACTTTTGTTGTTTTGATTTCTTCGTCTAAGCTTGAGTATTATCTTTTTTCGTTCCGTTTTGTTGTATTTAATAATCATGAAAGAGAATAACGTTTAATGTTAAGAATATCTTGTAGGTTTGGGAACCGGATTATACAAATTTAATAAGAATAAATTAAATAATCAAAATATTAAGCAACACCTCCTACAAAACAAGGCTAAAAGAACTGCATGAATGCCAGGAATACAAAAACAACGGTTAAAATTCTTAGGGCGCAAGTCAGTACAAGCGGTTCCTGGTCTTGGCCATGTATCGTTTTTACCGTTCAGGAACTGGTTTGCGAACGATCACAATTTGGTTGGAACACCAAAGGGATCGCCAGCTACACCGTTTTGTGTCGGTTGGAACGCCTTTCGACTACTACGCATGTGCGTGACCGTACATTGTACGATTTTTAGGGTGGTTGGAACGAACCTATAACTACATTATCATGTTGAAACCAACACTTTTTTATTACCTAGCTCCCTATACTAATTTACCTAGTTGTTGCTATTGGTCAGATAGAGGTAGTAGTAATATGTAGGTACGATGTGAATGACGTCACACCAACTACCGCCATTTGGTGCTAGGAGATGGCGCTGCGCGCTGTATTTTCTTGACTACTGTTGATAAGACGGCGTGAAGTATTAGAGCGAGGAAAGAACTTGTTCCGTATAAAATAAGGGTACACGCACACTACGCGCACACTATACGCCTCTGTAAACAATTACAATAACTACCCCTCTACCTCTACACCCAATATGTTAACGGAGCTCTTAAAACTTGCTTACTTGATTAAATTCAAATAAGAAAGGGTTAAGAGCTGTAACCGAAACACACCAAGCAACGCTTCAAGGCTTAACCTAAAAAATCATACTGATGATAAACAAAAATAACACGTCTAAGTGAAAGAAGTTACAGGGATCATGCCTGACTCAGACGGTGAGTTTTAGTCGGTTGGCGCGTCTCCTTCTGAGGCGGATCCCCTCCTTCAGAGCGGATGATATTGATGGTCTTTCCCCACAATGTTGCTAGCCCGACACTACCTTGCAGCCGCGTCTGTAAGGTGTCTGTGCGCAGATTTCTCATCGTGTGTCCAAACAAAAAAAAAAATTGGGTATGTACAGGGGGGCCCATTTTCGATACTTTTATAGGGTAACGGTTAGTGCTATCAAAAAAGTAATGTAGGCGTCATGTACTTTTTTTGGGCCAAACTTAAAATGATAAAATCAAAATTTGAAATTTTTCGCTCGTTTAAGAGGTACAGAGAAAAATCAAAAAATTGAGAGATATGGAAAAATGTTTTATATAGAAGTTCCCTTATATTGATTGTTGAATAATCTGCCGTTTTCAGAATAAGAATACGGGGTCATGTAAAAAAGTTATCGGACCTATCCTAATTTTTTTAAACGGAACACCCTGTATATTATAATATAAAATATACTATTTTAAATTCTCCTTTCAAATATATAACACACCATGGATGATATTGGTTTCCTAGGCGATTTATTAAACTTTATTACTTTAAACCAAAGTAGGCCATAAAACAAAAGCTAATATCCTAGAGACAACTATGATATTCTAGTTGTTATTAACATTTAACGTCAATTTCATTTTTTACATATTCATTTGTGAAAAATACTTATCAACATTTTGAAAAATTTGATGATATCTATCATCCATGGTGTGTTATAAGTTGGAAAAGAGAGTTTAAAATGCTAAAATCTTTTTAGATTAAAATATACAGGGTGTTCCATTTTAAAAAATGAGGTTAGGTCCGATAACTTTCTTACCTGGCCCCGTATACTTATTCTGAAAACGGTAGACTATTCAACAATCATTATAAATAAACTTATGTATTAAACATTTGTCTGCATCTCTTTTAACTAAGAAAATATAGGGTAATTTAGGAATTGTCAATTTGTTGATTTTCCCCCGTATCTCTTAAGCGAGCGAAAATTTTCAAATTTTGATTTTACCATTTTAAGTTTGACCCAAAAAGAGCACATGACACCTACATTACTTTTTTGATAGCACTAACAATTACGGAGATACCCTATAAAAGTGTCGAAAATGGGACACCCGGTACACCTACCCTGTACTGACGCGAACAAAAGAGTTCGATATCGGTCTGCAGGTGGTTACATCCTATCAATGGAAAAGGCTTCATTTTCTTGGTAGTAAAGTAATCATTCAATCTGAAATAGTATTTTAAAGTGCTACTGTGTAGACTAAATACGCCCTTATTGTATAAGATAAGGCATAAGGGTGGTTTAATTTGGTGGTTAAATATTTCTTTTCTCTTTTAACAATAAAATAGGTAATAATTAACAATTGTTGAAACAACAATAGCTAACTAACTAAACTGCTGGCCATTTGCTTTCGAGCAAGAAAAATTTCGCCTAAATTTAAAAGTTAACATTTTCTGAACCAGATATGACATCGATCTCCGGTTTTCAATGGTTGATAGATTTGTCCCTTAGGAAACAATTGCCAAAGTTGGATTATCTTAAACTGTCAGAAAATTTTATATACAGGGTGTTAAAGAGGACGATGATTGTTGCTCCAATTTCAATAGCATGTAACTTTCACAATAATATTTTTAAATTTTATCACTGTACGTCAATTGAATCACTGGTTCATAGCGAAGAAAGTAATCTGTCAAATTTTTTATATCTGCTATATTTTAAGAGATACCGATTTTTTTGAAAAACTTTGCTTTTTTTCAACTTTTTGTTAGCTAGATCCGACTGTGCGTTGTATCGTGCAAACTTTGCAAGTGACTATTATACCTTATGAAAAGCTTGTTTATGTTCAGTAACAACAATTGCACCTAAATGTTGTGATGTGCAGTGGCGTACTTATAATCACTTATATGTCTATTCTTTATGAGTATCTCACAATTTTTTTGTATTGGAAAGTACTCGCCCCTTGATTAGGCAAGTTTTTCCTTATTTTTTTAGTTGTTCATATCGCGCTACAGGTATATTATACAGTGTCTACAAAAATAAAAAAATAAAAATTTTTTCAAAAAATTAAATAAAAAAATTATCTTTTTTAACATTTTGTAGACACTGTACCTGTACCTGTAGCGCGATATGAAAAACTAAAAAAATAAGGAAAAACTTGCCTAATCAAGGGGCGAGTACTTTCCAATACAAAAAAATTGTGAGATACTCATAAAGCATAGACATATAAGTGATTATAAGTACGCCACTGCACATCACAACAATTAGGTACAATTGTTGTTACTGAACATAAACAAGCTTTTCATAAGGTATAATAATCACTTGCAAAGTTTGAACGATACAACGCACAGTGGGATCTAGCTAACAAAAAGTTGAAAAAAAGCAAAGTTTTTCAAAAAAATCGGTATCTCTTAAAATATAGCAGATATCAAAAATTTGACAGATTACTTTCTTTGCTATGAACCAGTGATTCAATTGACGTACAGTGATAAAATTTAAAAATATTATTGTGAAAGTTACATGCTATTGAAATTGGAGCAAAAATCATCGTCCTCTTTAACACCCTGTATATAAAATTTTCTGACAGTTTCAGACAATCCAACTTTGGCAATTGTTTCCTAAGGGACAAATCTATCAACCATTAAAAACCGGAGATCGATGTCATATCTGGTTCAGAAAATATTAACTTTTAAATTTAGGCGAAATTTTTCTTGCTCGAAAGCAAATGGCCAGCAGTTTATATTGGTTGCCGTAAGAATATTTACTCTTTCGGATACTAAAAGTAATTGGTTGACTTAAAAAGAGTTATTAGTGACTCCAACTAGAATAATCATAGCTATAAAATTTGGCCATCGATACTAAATTTGCTCTTATCGCCATTTTCACTAAACTTTCTTGTTATTGAGACTATCCTAAACTATACAATTTTTTAGAGTGAAGTAATTCCGGAAACATTTTTTGTAAATACAGCGTTTTGCTTGCTTGAAAAACTCAGCCATAAAGCCGTATTAGAGTCGGCAATTCTTCTTGTGAGCCTGTAATGGCAATTATAATTGCACGAAGGCATGCGCAGTAAACCGTCAATCAGCTGGCGCATTGCCAACAGTTGGTAGCGTCGAAATCCCTAAAATACCCCCAGAATTAGAGATGGGCAAACCTGTTCGTTTCGATTACCAGTTAAAGCAGCTACTGCTACTTACAAATAGCAGTTAAATGGGCAAACCTGTTCGTTTTCATTACCAGTTAAAGCAGCTACTGCTACTTACAAATAGCAGTTAAATGGGCAAACCTGTTCGTTTTGATTACCAGTTAAAGCAGCTACTGCTACTTACAAATAGCAGTTAAATGTTACGACGAATTACCAGTACATATGCTTAATAAAGAATGTGAACGGTTAATTTTAGTACCAGGTGGTTTAAATAGCCCAGACTTCCAGCGGCAATGGCAATTAAATGGCGCACGGGCCATTTCTGGCAATGCAAGACTGATTGCACCATCTGATCGAGAACGGTGTACGGCGCATGATTCCGTGCAATTATAATTGCCATTGCCGACTCTAATAAGGCTTGTAGTCAAATACCCGAAATATTGTACAGGGCGGCAAAATAATGTGAAATAAATCTAAGAATAAATTGCCCTTATGTCTAAAAATACATTAAAATGCCGTTTTGATGAAGCACTTTCTAGACTTATGTTGTCTCTATAAACATGCTGACGAGAAAATAGCGTTCACATTGCTTCAGTAGCCAGTCCGTCACTGGCTCGGCGTGCTTTTTAACTTTGTTGCATATGCAAAATTTCAATTAAGCATCCCGTATCGTTGCGAAATATTGTTTCCGATGCATTTGGTGCAATGCAAATGCACGAATTTGTTGTCGTCTGCGAGACGATCTAAAAAAAAAACTGGAGTACAGACGCTGCGGGTAGTTTTAAAAACAATGACCTATATTGGGTTTCCAACATATTCTATCTGATGTGTTTAGTTAGTCAGTTATCTGCCTATCGAGTGCGAAAAGTGCTACTTTTCCACACGAAATTGAGTCTAATATCATTATTTTCTTCCCGCTTTCTATCGGGTCTCAATTAACTCTTTTATTAGAATATTTGGTCACGGCGTCTTCGAAGAGACTCAGTTATGCGATGCGATAATTTTTCCAATGATATTAATATTAAAAAAATAGGGCTGTTTAAAAGACACGGATACGCAGCAAAAAATCACTAAAGACCACCTCGTAAGTCCAGATCTACTGGAGATCTTCTAGCCTATGTCACCCATTTTTGGAACAACGCAATCGAACATCATGGGGAGTCTCGGGTTGTTGCACTGGATATTTCTAAAGCTTCTGATCGTGTTTGACATCAGGGGCTTCTAAGTAAACTGCGATCCTATGGTATGCCCAGTCGATTCTGTGCATGGTTGTCTAGCTTTCTTAAGGACCGCTCTCTGCAAGTGGCGATTGACGGATTTCTCTCAGACACCTCCACCATCAATGCCGGTGTTCCTCAAGGGTCCATATTGTCTCCCACCCTCTTCTTACTCTACATTAACGACCTTCTAGTGAAAACTAAAAATCCGATATTTAGTTTTGTTGACGATAGCACACTTATCTCATCTTTCTCTTTGAATGCGCAAACATCGGCTGCCGATGCACATTTTCGCAGACAGCATGAAGTATCACGCCTCAACAAAGACCTGGAAGAAATTTTGGCTTGGGGTGACAGTAACCAAGTCGAATTTGACGCTAAAAAAACCCAGGCAGCAGTTTTCTCTAAACAGGTTAACATTACAGAACCGGAAATAGCCATGACCGGACACGCAATCCCACTGGCTTCATCTATTAATTTGGTGGGCGTCAATCTGGGAGGAAATATGTCTTGGCATAACCACGTTGTGGCAATCGCCAAGATAGCTTCTCAGAAGCTTGCGGTACTCTTCCGAACCAGAAAGTTGTACACACCTCAACAACTTGTGACACTATACAAAGCCCAGATTCGACCATCAATAGAATACTGCTCTCATGTCTGGAGCTCTGCACCCAAACATACTTTTCGACTACTGGATTCCATCGAAAGAAGGGCTATTCGTCTGATCGGAGACCACGAGCTGACGAAGAACCTCGACGGGATTTGACTCACTTTTACAGATATTTTCATGGAAGGTGCTCGGCTGACCTTGCCCTCTTAATTCCGCCCAGAGCGACGAATAGCAGAAATACACGACGAATCACTGCCGCCCATCCATATGTGGATAAGCTTAGTACTCCTCGAACTTCATTATTTAAGAATTCCTTGATCTGGAGGACTACATCCTTGTGGAACGACCTTCCCGAGGTCGTTTTTCCCAACGAATATAACCTCCAACGATTCAAAACCAACGTGAATCGCTTTTTCCGCACACGCACCACTCCCAGAGTGCCCTAAAGGATTTTTCCTATAGTGCTTGTGTTTGATCATAAAAAAAAAAACACCTCATTTTTTCAGGGAAGTTACCAAACACCCTGTATGCTTATATTTTTTAAGTGAAATGTTATACATATACAGGATGCGCCTAGACATTTAAGATTTCAGAAAAATTACATGTCCAAAAAATATGTTTTTTTTTTTAGTAAAATTACGGAAATTTTGGGAAAAATTAATATTTTCTTATAAACTAGAAAAAAGACTTTTAATTGCTACAATTAGACGCCCAGGCGGTTAGGAAATGATTTTCCATACATATTCACACCACCTCGGAAGCAAAGTAGACCTAGTACCTAATCGTAATAATAGAAATCATTAAGCAAAATCTAGTCATCTAATGGAATGTTTGTCGATGGAACAAACCCACCCAAAGTAGTATTCTAGAGTAGCTATTTTTTAACCTTGTTCTATAAATGGAAGAAACATAAAATAGTAGTTTCGTAAAAATTAATCTATTTTTAGTTGGCATTTTTAATTCAGTTAAAAATTAATTAATAGAGATCGTTCAGTCGGTTTATTTTCTTTAAATTTTTTGTTGGAAACCATATACAACGTCAGTGGCGGCTCGTGACCTATGATAGAGGGAGGGGGTTCACAAGTATGGTGAAATCATTTTTAAAATTTTATTTTTGTGTAGCGTTTTAAATGTAGAAAAAAAAATAAGTAATAAGAAAATGCGTTAGGTAAAACATATTTTTATTTATTTAATATTTAAGTTTTTCTTAGTGTGCATAGTGCTTAAACGTAAAGTCCGTTCTTCGGTTCTTAATTGTAGAAAATTGATCAATAACAGCCTCATTAAAGTTTGGAATACCCTCTATAAATTTTTTTTCATATATTTAATTATTAAACTTTCTAATAAAGTCCCTAGATTTGCCCTTTGTGGTCTGCGTTAAATTAATTTCGGGTTTAGGTTTTCCCGCATTCCTCATTTCAATTTTTTGCTCCAAACTCAAAGAGCTAAAGTTATTTTTTTAGTAGTCCACCGTCAAACTATTCATTTTAACTTAATAAATATATAATATTAAAATATACAAACATACACGCTCGAATTACAATAAAATTACTAACTAGATGTACGAACAGACAACTTGGGCGCCTTTCCCATGTTAAATCGCCATAGCCCCGCTATCCCCCGCTGTCTCCCGCCACCTATTCCTACAGAGAAACTGCATTATGTCCCGCCTACTTAAACGCACATGCGAGCAAGTCTCGTCATAATCGTCATTAAGCTCGACCGAGGCACGGTTGCCGGATCGAGAGCCTATAATATACAGTTTGGTTGACGGTACGATAAAATATTAGGGAGGGTCGGACTTTATACGATAATTGACGGTACGATAAAATATTAGGGAGGGTCGGACTTTATACGATAAATAATATTCAATGAATATAAATTAATATTTTTTTATTCGTTTTGGGGGTGCACGTGCGCATGTGCTCCTGTGGAAGAACCGCCACTGTACAACGTGTCCAAGGAAGTTCTGCACAAATGGGAAACTGTTTTATTATGCGTTTTATGAAAGAAAGTTTATCTTCCTAAAAAGCTCTGCTTTACATTTATTTTATTTAACCCAGTGTATGTAACTCGTGTGAAACTTAAAAATGTCTACAAATTCTCATTTCTTACTCATAAAAACATCATACCTCCAACTTTCAATCTTCTTGAACCATTTTCAACTTATTTTCGAAAATAAACTTTCACTTTCAACACCGTGTATTTCTAGAACGAGAAATATATAGTGTTGTGATTGCTCGAGCGAAAAACCGCTCGAGTACTCGATTATTGAAATAACCGTCATCTCTCGAATATTAAAAATACTAGTCTAGTTATAAATTCAAGCGAAAAATCGAAAATCGTTTCCTTTCACTTGATACCCGACCTTCGCTCGACACCCGAAATTTGCCGATTGGCGACGTTCGAGTTTGGCGCTCAGAAGGATGCCACGACATACATACGTCGTTAAAGGCACATAAACGAGAAGGTGCATACAAAAAGTATGCCAAATTCCTTAGTGGATTCAGCGCGACATGGGTTTTGTTTTGACTGGGACTGGCTAGCCAGCGGCGATTGTAAATTTTTAAAAAATTAAAGGATATAATTTTTTAAAAATCAGAATGAACTGTTCTTCCTTAATAGAAACTCTAGACTAAACTTCGAAAACTTACAAAAACAACCCCTGGTGTTTTATCAACACATTCTTCTCAGTCATAAAAATTTCAAGTGATTAATCGCTCGAGCGATTATTAAAATCATCGGTTTTTCCCAACACTACAATATTATTTAAAAATTCCTGATGAAATTAATTTTATCTCAGAAGCTGTTGGAGATGGATATAGGAAATTTGTTAACAATAGTTACTTGAAAGGTGGAAGGTGTAAAACAAAGAACGAAAATCGTGTAAATTTATTTTATTGTATGTGTTATTATAATACTTATTGTAATCCACCTGCTTGGATCGTAATTCAATATTAATGTCAATGTTATTAAACTTGTGTTTTATCTAGTAGTATCTTAAGCTGTTTGATTTCATGGTCGTAATGACGCTGATGGAGTTATTTATTGCATATTGTTGTAAAATTATAATAAATAGTTGTCGTTTATATTATTTATACACATATGTTTTCAGGGTGTTATGTAAACGGCTTATTATATTTAAATGGGTGACTCCTTGGGTGTCGTACATAGACACTAAATAAATATGTCCAAACACATTACGCTAAGACTGCGGGCCTACTTTATGCTCAAAGAATTTGAACCCTTCGGCGGGCATTTTACCGCGCTACTGATGTTTTTTATGGGGTAGAAACGTTGATATTTAATAAAAGTAATTTGTATTAAGATTTTACATCGGATCTCAAGTTTATATAAATGCAATAAAAATACAGGTTCTTATTAAAAAAAACCTGACGATGGTATCTGAAAGACAAAACGTCTGACACGAAATCTATAAACGCTGTTTTGTAGAAGATGAAAAGTGGTGCGAAACTTGTTTTACATAATCTCTTTAAATAAAGCCAGAAAGAACTCAAACCCGCGACTTTCGGTTTTTTATGAATATCTTCGGAAGTACTCCAAATTTTCCTAATTTCTTCATGGCATATTGGTCGGCTATGAATTAGGCAACTTTATCAGAATTTAACTTTTGCTGTATCTCTTATCGTTTATCAAATCCCAATGACAAACATCGAATTTTTAAACCCTGCGCTACTTTCTTCGTTACTCTGTATAACATTGAAGCAATTAATCTACGAAGAATAGTGCATCGAAATCTGCTAATCATTTTAAAATCAGTGAATCCGTTCCCGAACTAAGACTTGTAAAAATGTGTTAAAAAATCATTTTATCGAACTTTTTGGCGCGCACTTTACTCGAGTGAAAGTTCCACAATTGTGGTTCATTTGAAGTACTTATTTGCTTTTATTATCATTTCATCAGAATATCAAATAAGCATTTACTTCCCACATTTATCATTTCACAGCTTTGTACTGGTTATATAGCCATAAGGTCGTAAAACATTATAAAACACTGACGTAAATTGGCTTTTCCTAAATTTTACGACGTCCATAAAATTACGTCTATCCAAAATTCTATTTCATTGTAATTCGATGAAATTACACCGTATGTGGTAAATTATGATCGGAGAAACGGTTAAGTCAGAATGCAGTTGTATTATTAGGGGGAGCTAGGGCAAATAAGAACATTTTCGTCTTACCGACGCACAAACATATTAAATTAAATTGATAATAACTAAACGTAACTGGCATAATAATACGACTGCCCCTGAAGTGGACTCCGTATATATATATATATATACCTTTAAAACGAGATTTTTTTTCCCACGAGTTTCTTAATAAAATGTTTTTTAGAAATTAAACAACATTGGAAAGTCCTTTTTTTGTCATATATTATGTATTTCAATAATACATATTTTTAAATCATTTGTTTTTTTAATTTAGCAACAATATACAATGAAAGCTCTAATAAGCGGACAACTCTATTAAGCGGACATTTTTTTTAAGTTGGAATATGGTGGTGTTATTTGGCATCCGGTCTTTCATAAATATATTATTTTTCTAGAGAACGTACAAAGAAAGTTTGTCAAGTTTATCGCCTATAGGGAAGATGGTATATATCCTACCCGGGGCACTAACCAGAATGCACTGTTATCTAGATTCCAGATGCCATCGCTCCTCAACCGCAGATACCTCATGTTTATGCAGTTTTTGTATCGTATTTGCTGTTCGCTCATCGATTCCCCGGAGCTGCTGTCTTGCATTCTTTTCCATGTTCCTCTTCGTTCAGTTAGGCACCATCCCGTCTTTTATCTCCCAACTCCCTCATCTAACTTTCTGATTAAAACACCTGTATACCAATCCATGTTGATTTTCAATAATACCCTTAATGACATTGATGTATTCGGTTTGTCCAATACCCAATTTACTAAACTTATAAAGCCTAAACTGTTGCAACCATTATTTTTCTCTCTTTTTTTTTCTCTTTTTCCTATCTCTTGGATTTTTTGTTGCTTATGTATAATATTTTTTTTACAGGTCATATTGTCTTGTAATTGGATTTTATTCTGTTAGACAATATAGATTATTATTATTATTTTTTCATAGTCCGAAACTAGGTATATGAAATTCCATAAAAATCAACCTCTCTTGGGCGGACTTTCCTTTGGGCGGACGCGGACAGGCTGTTTTCATACAAAGAGTGCAAAAATACTCCTTTAAACCGAAAAGAAAAATTTTAAAGTATTTGGAAGACGGTGCAAAAACTCTCTGAAGACAGACCGGCAACCAATCGCGTATGCGTGGCAGAGCCAAAGGACTTCGCCGAATGAAGGTATGTGTGATTTCTCAACAGCAGTCCGCCGTTTATTTGTGAATTGTAAGGTTAAAATTGTAAACAATGCCACAAAAATGTCGCGTTTGAGTCTAAAAGAGAATGTTGATATTGTGGAAGTTTGTAATTTGATAACAATGATTTGGGAGAGTTCATTAGCATTGATAGCAATGTGCTATTAGAAGATGATAGTGACCCCATTCCTACCGATTATGTAGTCCAAATTGAAATCACATCACTATCTGACGACCCTGATGAAGAAGTTGAATGCAGTAATCAAACAAATGTCACCAATTATCAACAAGCCATTAGTATGTTAAAGGAATTATCAGAGTATGCAAAGAATAGAGGTGACTCTACAGCAATGGAGTTGTTATCAGACTTGGAATTACATTTTCTAGATTGCAAGTATAAAACGCAAACACGTCAAACAACGTTATTAGATTTTTTTTAGTACTACATCCTAACTGAAACTAGTGTATTTTTATTATGTTATGTTTATTTGTACATACATATATACATAGTAATAATTTTGAATTTACATACATGGGCGAACACCTCTATTAGGCGGACACAATTAGACGGTCCCGTAGGTGTCCGCCTAAGAGAGGTTTCACTCGATTGACTTTCCAATATTCTATAATTAATTAATTAAACACCTAATTAAATAAGTTTAGTCAAAAGGATTTTTGAAAAATTTTTTTTTTTATAAACCGAAATTTAGCGCTACTCTCGGTGACCGGAGGCCGGAGAGTTGAAATAAAGGTATTATTTATTAATAACTAAACACCATTTTAAATAAATAAACTACATACAAACGAAAAAATATACCTACCTAATTTTCAATTTTTGTAAATATTGCTCTGTTTCAAAAAATTCCCAAAATTAATGGATATCTTTTTTCTTTCTAATAAAATAAGCAACAACTTAATAACACTTTTTTTTCCGTGCAGTCAATGGATTCACCAGAAAATGACCTCAATTGACTGTATATATTGTATTTATTTTTTGACAATTTGTGGTGAAAATTATTAACCTCTTTACCCCATCCCCCCTACAATAAAATTGTTGCTATATGTCCACTGTTATTACGCGTAATAAATTAACACAATAAAAATAGCAATCCACGAACAGATGTTTGGTTCTTTAATAGCATTATTGATACTATAGAGCATCTGGAGCAATGATGGTACGAAAAAGCATAGTAATGTTTCAGACAGATTTATTTAAAGGCCTAGAACCAAAGATATTACAAACTACAGATAGAAAAATGTACATTTCTAGCCTATGCAACGACTGCAAGAAGTCTTTCTCACCTCTTTCGGTCATTATTGCAGCATTGCCAGATTGATATATTTATCGCCAAGGTATCTTGTGAAACCTCAATTAAAAATTTGTTAATTTGGCAAATACAACTGGTTTAAGATTAATCAGCAATTGCTCATAAAATAGATTTATTTCCCAATAATTTTACTATAAACTGTGAAAAGGCGATGAGAGATTCTATAAAAATATATTATTATACTTAAAAGTATCAAACGAATCTTGAACTAATCCAACTGCGGTTGGTCGGTTGGTTGCTTAAAGGCGGGGGTCGGTTTAAAGGCCCGAACTTCAAAACACTGCAGCCTTCCGGCTTATTGTGTACCCCGATCTTGTTAGAAGATGTTTGTTCCTTCTATGAGGTCCAGAAACCTTCTACCAAGCTTTTCATGTGGGAGGTTGTCACCACGTTGTATGTTCCCGAAGCTATTTTGTCTTCTACGAGACAGCGCTACGCAGCGGTATATTATGTGTGAGGCGGTTTCATCCTCTTCGCCGCAGAGTCTGCATTCAATGGATCCGTTGTTTATCTCTATCCGTTGAAGGTGTTTTCGCAAGTAGCAGAGGCCTGTTAGCAGACCCATCACTTGTTTCAACTGGGGCCGCGTCAGGGTTAGTATCCCACTCGATAGTATTTTCGATGGTTTTCCAATTACGACCCGTGCGTGTATTTGACCAGGTAACTCTTGCCATCGAGATAGGTGTTGTTTTTTCGACCATCTATCTAATGTTGTTTTTGTTGCCTGTTTTGATATTCCAAAGGCCGGTTCGGGGCCCCTGAGACTTTGGGCACATCCGGCTCTCGCTAGTTCATCCGCTTTTTCATTTCCTAATATCCCGGAATGACCAGGGACCCACAAGAGTTCCACCTTGTTCCCCCTGGCCGCCAGTACTTTTAGGTTGGTATGGCGCTCCAGTGTAAGTTTTGAAGTAAACCGATTGGAGTTCAGAGCCTTAAGAGCAGCTTGGCTGTCCGAAAGGATGTAAATCTTTTGGTCGTGGTAGCCCTTTTCAAAATTTTGTAGTACACATGCTTGTATGGCATGAACTTCCGCTTGGTATTCTGTGGCGTAGGTCCCCAGAGGAATGCTCATGTCCATCCTGGGTCTTTCCCCAAATTTACCTGCGCCCATACCGTTGGCGGTTTTTGATCCATCGGTGTACCAAACTAGACCCTTGTCAAACGACGGGGATGCACTGTTTATCCATTTATCAAAGTTTCAGTCAATCTTGAAAGGCTTTGCGCAATCGTATGTTGCTTTCATACGATCAGTTTGCATATCCAAGAGCTCATCGTTGATTAGATCCGTGGCTCTTGTGTGTCGAATTTTTACGGGGTGTTGTGTCCATTCCCCAATTGTGATCATTCTTGAGGCGCTGCAATTAGCCTCCATTCTGATGTGGATGTCTAGGGGTATTAGTCCCAGTATGATCCAACTGCACTCTGGCAACATCTATTTTTATTTTACGATTCGGACCCAAAAGATAAGCAAAAGATGAATGAATTACTAATCTCGTAAACATTGCGACGTTTGCGCTTTGATCTAACGGATTGATTATATATTTTGGTTGATTTGTGTTTTGTGATTATTGGTGAAAAATCGTCTCCATCATTGTGCATTCATGTGTAGTTTGTAAAAGAGTGGATCATTTAAATATGCACTTCTAATGTGTACCTATCAAGTAATAATAGTATACTAAATATGTGTGTATTTTTTAAATTTTCTACTCGTAAAGTTATTTATAGTTTCCCAACAACATCAAAATGCAATGTTTTAGGAAACGTGGTGTGGCAACGCTCTATGGCCCTTTTTAGGGGTTATAGTACCTACACATGACCCTGAAGTTTAGGATTCTGATTGATTTCTCGGCGGCGGTGTTCTTCACGCTTACTCGCTACTGCTTTTGTGCTTGTTTGTGATCTATTGTGTTTTTGAATTAATTTTTAGTGTTCCTTCGAACTAAAGCCATTTAGAGCTATTTATTAGCTATCTACGATGATTCGTCAGTTCGTGGTGTGTAAAAAATTCGATTATTCTAACCCCGGATTAAAATTTCATCGGTAAGTGAGAATAATGAGGTTATGTTTTTTTTAGGTAAAGCAGTGGTGTAGCTAATTATATATTTAAGTAAGTATTGCAAAAATACGGATTATTTCTTTATATTATCTGAATTTCTGCAAAAATACCTACAACGATTACCTATCAAGGCATCTTTTAACGTACTTTTGAGTATCCATTTGGATACGCAGGCCTTTTATTTGGATACCCAGTAGACATCAAATGGATCCAGAAATTATTTAATTACTTAGTAATTTAAAAACTACTGAACTGATACCAGTGATGACTGATACCTAAAAATTTAAATATATAATTTTAATTAATTTTATTTTAATTATTTTTTATTTTTATTTAATTATTTTAATTTTAATTAATTTAATTTTAATTAATTTAAAAAATAGGGCTGTTTAAAAGACATGGAGACGCAGAAAAAATTCACTAAAGACATGGATACGCAGTAAAAAACTACTAAAAGATGCCTCAAATTATCTAAAAGCGTACCTTATTACAGCGTTGCCATTTTTTAAAGCCTTCTAACTTTGTTGAAACTGTAGAACTGTGTATGATTGTGAAATAAATGGTGTTTTATTGAATGGAATGTTTGTCTATGGCCAAAACCTATTAATACGCTTGTAACTACAAATATGGGCATAATTGAAATTTGGAAGCTAAGAAATCGATCTATTTCACAATAAAATTTTCAGTGGATACGCTTCTTTGAGTTAACACGGCAGTACTATCGTTCGATGAAAAATATACTATGGCTTCACCCAGTCACTATCTAATTATTTTTTATTGATGACAGACATTCTCCTTTCTAGTAAAAAAATGTAGGACTATAAATAAAATTAAAAGGTTTAGTCATTATGTCATAATCATAAAACTTATGGCTGTTTAAGTGACAATTAAATAATTTTATTATAATTGCATTTTTTAAACGGACCTAATTATAGCCTAGAAACTAATACACTTATTCGGATTTTCCATAACGAAAATAGATGTTTTTAAATCGATTTCTGGTAATTTAGTTTTAATGGTCATCACCTGAGAGATGGTAACAACACATGACTCAATAGAGTTAATACTAAGAGTTCCGAGTAGACTCCTAGTCGCTGATAACCAGTCCTGTAATTACGCTTTAACTGGGTTGGGTCCAATTTACCCAAACAGTGGCGTATCTACCGAAAGGGAACAAAATAATCAATATATTTTTTTTGAAATAGTATCTCAGTGGAGTGAAATTATTAAGAAGAAAATAAACTCATAGACTGGCTTAATTGGGAAATATATGAATTATTTGTAGTTACAAACGTATGAATAGGTTTCGGTAGCATATAAAGTGAAACCTCTCATAACGGACACCTCTAATAAGCGGACAAGTCTATTAAGCGGACATCTTTTCATAGTCCGAAACTAGGTATATGAAATTCCATGAAAATCAACCTCTTGGGTGGACTCTCCTTTCGGGGGACGCGGACAGGCTGTTTTCATACAAAGAGTGCGAAAACCCTCCTTTAAACGGACAAAAAAATTTTTTAAAGTATTTGGGAGACGAATAAGTACGGTGCAAAAATACTCTGAAGACAGACCGGCAACCAATCGCGTATGCGTGACTGAGCGAAAGGACTTCGCCGAATGAAAGTATGTGTGATTCCCCGACAGCAGTCCGCCGTTTATTTGGTAGTTGTAAGGTTAAAATCGTAAACAATGGCACAAAAATGCCGCGTTTTGAGTCTGAGGAGAATATTGATGTTGTGGAAGTTTGTAATTTGATAACAATGATTTGGGCGAGTTCATTAACATAAGAGTATGCAAAGAATAGAGGTGACTCTACAGCAATGGAATTGTTATCAGACTTGGAATTACATTTTCTAGATTTCAAGTATAAAACGCAAACACGTCAAACTACGTTATTAGATTTTTTTTAGTACTACATCCTAACTAAAACTAGTGTATTTTTGTTATGTTATTTGTACATACATATACATAGTAATAATTTTGCATAGGTGTCCGCCTAAGGGAGGTTTCACTGTACTGCTGTCGAATTTAACAGACATTTAGATGAGCTCATTCATGGTACATTGCTTGAACGGTATAAGTAACTATTGATGACATTTGCGGATACGCCTCTTTGAATTAATACGGCAGCATACATGTTCGAAGGCACATACCCTCATCTTCAGTCGAAAAATTATACATAAGCAGAAACTGTTGACATTGTTAAGACCTCCTGAACTCACCCTGTATATTTCAGACAAAAACGGAGTTATTGTACTTTGCCACACACAACTTCCACCATGTACAAATATTAAAATACTGTATCTAGCCATAGGGCTTGTGTATAAATGCCAATAATATGTGGGTGTTATTTTCTTTTTCTATTTTTTCTTTAAAAATGATTTCTAATGGAAATACGATACGCAAAACAAAAGCCAATCCTACACTCCTGGATAAAAATCAGATTCTTAACATTATATACTAGACATTTCCATTGAACAGAGACGCTTTTCGCTTAGGTCTGCAAGTTGGCCCCAAAAAAAAAATACAACAAAACAGCAATTAAACATTTTTCTTTCATGCGCAGTAAACCGTTCTCGATCAGCTGGCGCATTGCCAACAGTTCGAATGACAGTGGGTACTGTCGAAATCACTAAAATACCCCCAGAATTAGAGATGGGCAAACCAGTTCGTTTTGATTAGCAGTTAAAGCAGCTACTGCTACTTACATATAGCAGTTCAAAAAAGTTGCGACGAATTAGCAGTTCATATGCTTAATAAAGAATATGAACTGCTAATTTAAGTACCACTTAGTTTAAATAGCCATTAGCTGATCATATTCTGCTTCGACCAACTATTAAACAGTTAAAAATAACAGAATAATCCATCTCTACCCAGACTTGCAGCGGCAATGGCAATTAAAATGGCGCACGACACATTTCTGGCAATGCAAGACTAATTGCGCCAGCTGATCGAGAACGCTGTACTGCGCATGATTCCGTGCAATTATAATTGTCATTGCAGGCGCAAGAGAAAAAATTGCACACTCTAATACGGCAAAGCGGCCAACATATCTTTCTCAAATGTAACTTTTGAGAGCAGGGCCATCCGTCGTATTGTCCGAATTTAGCTCCCTCTGACTTCTTTCTATTCAGAAAAAACGGTCTTCCTCAGAAAAGAAAAAAAACAGCAGGAAGTTAACATGTATATTTTAAAAGACAAGCGGAAAAACGCAATACAATCTTAATTAATAATAATAACAACAAGAAATTCCTGCCAACAAGTAAAACAACTTTGAAATAAGAGCTTATTATTCGATAACAAAGCCAACATTTACACTCCTGCTATCGAGCACCATTTCAGTGCGGTTCGTGCGCTAAACTCGCAGAAACACTCAAGGTCGCCACGATAGACAGCATGGCGCGGTTCAGGTCGAGCCTCTAGCAGCAACGGCCTACGATCGCGCCAAAGCTGCAGGACCGCGATAGAATTCAAGCGCAGGGTTGCCGGTTGGGTATACTCCGTCGCGATCGAACCAGCCTTTTCCATGTGTGTATATTTTACAAGTTGACCTTAAAATCAAGAGAGGTTCCAATTTCGAGCATTTCTTTTTATTTTTGAAATAAACTCTAGCCACAAATTGTACATCATATCAATGGTGTGTGCGATTTACATTAATCTACAGTTACTGCTTCCTTCTGGTTTTAACATTACACGATCGTTATTAATTACATTACTTTTAATAGTCCTCCATCATTACTGCTTGCATAAATATTACTTTCAAAAGTATATCATTCTGATTCATTTCTGTTTAATCTTGTACGATCATTAATGTTTACATTATTTTCAAAAATCTTTCATCGTTACTGTTTCATTCCTGTTTAACCGTTAAAAAAAATCGTTGATATTTGCATTACTTTAAAAAAAAAGTCATGCCTGTATAGCTTTAAAAAATCGTTAATATTTACATTATTTTCAATAACCCATCTTCATTACTGCTTTATTACTGTTTAACATTAAACAATCGTTAATATTTACAATATTTTCAATAACCTTTCATCATTAATTACTGCTTCATTCCTGTTTAACGTTAAAAAATCGTAAATATTTACATTACTTTCAACAATCTTTCATCGTTACTGTTTCCTTCCTGTTTAACCTTTAAAAAAACGTTGATAGTTGCATTACTTTCAAAAATCTTTCATGCCAATTTAGCCTTAAAAAAATTGTTAATATTTACATTATTATCAATAACCTATCTTCATTACTGCTTTATTTCTGTTTCACGTTAAAAAATCGTTAATATTTACATTATTTTCAACAACCTTCCATTATGAATTACTGTTTCATTCCTGTTTAACCTTTAAAAAAATCGTTGATATTTGCATTACTTTAAAAAAAATGTCATGCCTGTTTAGCCTTAAAAAATTATTAATATTTACATTATTTTTCAATAACCTTCCTTCATTACTGCTTTATTCCTGTTTAACATTAAACAATCTTTAATATTTACATTATTTTCAATAACCTTCCTTCATTACTGCTTTATTCCTGTTTAACCTTAAAAAATCGTTAATATTTACATTACAAATCTTTCATCGTTACTGTTTCATTCCTGTTTAACCTTTAAAAAAATCGTTGATATTTGCACTACTTTAAAAGAATTTTCATGCCCGTTTAACCTTAAAAAAATCGTTAATATTTACATTATTTTCAATAACCTTTCTTCATTATAGCTTTATTCCTGTTTCACATTAAAAAATCGTTAATATTTACATTACTTTAAAAAATCTCTCATCATTACTGTTTCATTTCTGTTTAACCTTAAAAAATCGTTAATATTCACATTACTTCCAAAAATCATTTATCATTACTGTTTGAGTCCTGTTTAAACTTAAAAAAATCGTTAATATTTACATTACTTTCAAAAATATCTCATCATTACTGTTTCATCATTGTTTAACCTTAAAAAATCGTTAATATTTACAATACTTTCAAAAATATTTCATTATTATTGTTTCATTCCAGTCTAACCTTAAAAAATCGTTAATATTTATGATTTCAAAAATCTTTCATCATTTCTGCTTCATTCCTGTTTAACCCTAAATAATGATTAATATCTATATTACTTGCAAAAATCTTTCATTACTACTGAATCGTTAATATTTACATTACTTTCAAAAGTCTTTTATCGTTACTGCTTCATTCCTCGTCGTCATCATTTCTGATTAATTTCTATTTAACCTTACATGATCATTAATAATGACAATAACATTTCCAGTTTCCACTGCTCGAATTCCCATGCAGGGAGTTCATTTTTCGGTTAGAAGACCACATTGATATTTACAATTTGAAGGGGAGAGGTCATCATGTGTTAATTTTTGTGGTGTTTCGGAAAAACGTGTAACTGAATTATAATCTAGAAATATTTAAAAAAAAAACAAAACACTTCTTTCACACACAATTTCTAGACACTCATTTTCACTGCTCATCTACTATGCAGAATTCACATCATCATTACTTGGAAATTGCCTTTACACGATCATTGTTTTTATTACATTAATAATTACTAAAATATATTGGTTGGTTCTGCTGACACTGAACATGGCAACACTGATTCAAACGAAAGGCGACCGCTTAACGTTCTGCCTTGCAGTAAACGCTTTCATTTGCAGTAAACACATTGTTTATTGCCGCAATGAATTTTTTATGCAGTTAAGATTTTTATGTCATATGAGCGGTTTTATATTTAGCTATTCTGTATATTTTTAAATGACAATAACAAAATCTATTGTGTAAAAATCTTGCTTTTATCTGTCCTCGCTCTTGCTTCAAACATACAACTTTCTTCCATCCATCCTAGCTAGTACAAAATTAACGCCTGCCCACAAAGTTGATCCCAACAGTTCCTGTGACTCGTGACGGTTCTAGAACGATACAAAAATAGGGTGTTGGAACAAACCTAATATATGCATGTCCGCGATGGCGCGCAAATTTGTAATTGAGAACATAAGAAACGTAAATGTTATTGTCATTATTAATGATCATCTTCTTCTTCTTCTTCTTCGTCAGCCATCGTTTGTCCACTCCTGAACAAATGCCTCTTTCATTCGTTTCCATGCTGCTCTGTCTTTCGCTGTTTGGTACCATCTCCCTCCCGCTATCTTCCTTATATCGTCCAGCCATCTCTTCTGCGGTCTACCGACGCTCCTCTTTGTTTGTCGTGGTCTCCAATGTACAAGCTTAGACACCCATCTATCCACATTTAGTCTGGCCACATGTCCCACCCATTGCCACTTAAGTTCAGCGATTCGTTGCACTATGTCTACCACCTTTGTTCTTCTTCTTATCTCCTCGCTGCGAATTCTATCTCTTAGACTAATGCCAAGCATTGCTCGTTCCATTGCCCTCTGCATTGTCCTGAGGTTGTTGGTGTATCTCTTAGTCAAAGCCATTGACTCAAGACCGTATGTTGCGACAGGCAAGATGCATGCGTTGAAGACTTTTCGTTTAAGGTTTATAGGGATATCAGGGTTCTTGACTATATGGCTCAGCTTTCCAAATGCTATCCACGTCAGTTTGACTCTTCGTTTTATCTCTGCCGTTTGGTTTTCCTTCCCCATTTTAATGACATGGCCAAGATATACATATTCATCGACAACATCCAAAATCTCACCCGCCATCCCTATATTTTCCTCGGTCTTACTCATTATCTTTGTCTTCGATAAGTTCATTTTTAATCCGATCATATGTAAGGTTAAATAGAAATTAATCAAAAATGATGGACGACTTTTGAAAGTAATGTAAATATAAATTACTGTGTAAGGTTAAACAGGAATGAAGCAGTAATGATAAAATACTTTTGAAAGTAATGTAAATATTAACGATTCAGTAATAATGAAAGATTTTTGCAAGTAATATAGATATTAATCATTGTGTAGGGTTAAATAGGAATGAAAGATTTTTAAAAGCATAAATATTAATGCTTTTTTCAAGTTAGACTGGAATGAAACAATAATAATAAAATATTCTTGAAAGTAGTGTAAATATTAACGATTTTTTTTAAGTTTAAACAGAAATGAAACAGTAATGATGAAAGATTTTTGAAAGTAATGCAAATATCAACGATTTTTTAAAGGTCAAACAAACAGGAACGATAAAAGATTTGTAATTTAAATATTAACGATTAAGGTTAACCAGGAATGAAGCAGAAATTAATGATGAAAAGTTATTGAAAATAATGTAAATATTAACGATTTTTTTAATGTTAAACAGAAATAAAGCAGTAATGAAGATAGGTTATTGAAAATAATGTAAATATTAACGATTTTTTTAGGGTTTGACAGACATGCAAGATTTTTGAAGTAATGCAAAAACAACGATTTTTTTAAAGGTTAAACACTAATGAAACAGTAACGATGAAATTTTGAAAGTAATGTAAATATTAACGATTTTTTAAGGTTAAACAGGAATGAAACAGTAATGATGAAAGATTTTTGAAAGTAATGTAAATATTAACGATTTTTTAATGTTAAACAGGAATGAAGCAGTAATTAATAATGGAAGGTTATTGAAAATAATGTAAATATTAACGATTTTTTAACGTAAAACAGGAATAAAGCAGTAATGAAGAAAGGTTATTGAAAATAATGTAAATATTAACGATTTTTTAAGGCTAAACAGACCAAAGCCGTATCCTCCTTGATTTAAAATCCTTGACTTATCCTAATTTTTTAAATATTTTAGATAACAACAGAACTGTTTTATTTTGCGGCACTGGCATGTTGAATTTTCTATAAAAAATATTCTGTATAAATTTTTAACCAATAGATCATGAGAAATTTCCAATTTTTTAATGTGCATAACAAAAATTTGAAATTAAACTTCAATGTAGACTATCGCTAATGAAAAACATTTCTGTGAAAACCGATACTATAAAGACGTACCTATTTAAAAAATAATTTAGTCGTTTAGTCCTACGCACAAGGTATTTAGCCAATAATACGAGGGGGAATGGCGATTCCCAAATGTTTTACTACGCAAGAATTTGAAATATTTTTTTTTTTGTAAAAATAATAAATAAAAAATTTTGATAAAAGTTCAAAATTATTTTTATATTGTTTCAAAATATGTAGTTGTAAATAATGTTATTATACGATGAAAGGCAAATAGGTACAGGGTGTTCCTTAATGACGTGCTAGCTAATGTTTCAGAATGTGATTCTTCAGGTCAGCGGCAGAATTTTTTGCTACAGGGTGTTGAAATTTTTTATTAATAGTTATTTTATTTTTAATATCTCCGAAAGTCCTATCATATTTTAGTTACAGCAGGTGTTCCATCGATCTACCAATGGCGTCCCTCCAAACATGCCCTCTGATATTATTTTAAAAAAATAGTTCGCATTTTTCCATGTGAAATAGTCCTTGATTAATGTAACTATTATATTAATTATCCAGAAGAAACGTTTTTTAAAATATCTATACATTTATATCCTTAATTTTTTTTTGGCAAATTATTGTACAGTGATGAAACCTCTCTTGGGCGAACACCTACGGAACCGTCTAAATGTGTCCGCCTAATAGAGGTGTCCGCCCATGGGAAATTTGTTATTAGGTAATATGTAAATGCAAAATTATTACTATGTATATGTATGTACAAATAAACAAAATATAACAAAAATACACTAGTTTTAGTTGGGATTTAGTACTAAAAAAATCTAACAACGTAGTATGACGTGTTTGCGTTTTAAAACTTGCAATATAGAAAATATAATTCCAAGTCTGATAACAATTCCATTGCTGTAGAGTCACCTCTATTCCTTGCATACTCTTGTAATTCCTTTGCCATACTAATTCTTTGTGGATAATTCGTGACATTTGTTTGATTACGTATATTCAACTTCTTCATCAGAGTCGTCAGATAGTGATGTGGTTCAGTTTGGACTACATAATCGGTAGGAATGGGGTCACTATCATCTTCTAATAGTACACAAAATAATAATTTTATATTTAGGCCAATCCATTAGAAATTAGGGTTTTTGTTATTTCTGAATTTCTATTGCGAAATAATTTGTATCAAGTGCTGTTGCTCTATGTGTACGGTAGTGTTATTATTGTAAAGTGCAATTATGCGTTAGTGTTTAGTGCTTTTGTGTAATCTGATAATAGGTGCATATCTTCAAAAAAACTAATTTGAAACTCGGGGGTGTGTTTCTTTAAGTGATTTAGTGTAATTTGTTCTGTTTCACTATGTATTTTTTCTCTCGACGATATGCTGGTTATGTTCCGAGATTGGAAATAAGAGGCCGAATTGGGTTTAGTGGGTATAAGCTTATTTATGCAGTCCCACACTATCGTCAGGGCACGTGATGAGCATAAACCTCTTCCCATAGAAAAAGGAACTGAAGATGGCTGTGCCCTGGATTCCTTACTCGTGTCGGCGGCCTGGATTTAATTTCTAAGTAAGCGAAATATTTATTTTTATTAAAAAGTGCCGCGGAGTGACCTGTGGGTTTATGGGTGAATTACCTCACTTTTAGACGTTCGATTTAAAAAGAATATATATGTAGCGCTTCTCTAGGACACCCCAGGAGTCACCCATTTAAATATATTACGTCATTTAAATAACGCCCTGTATAAATTAACTAGTTTATTAATTCTTCATTTACCAAACAATGATTTTGTTTTTGTCAGGTGAAATGGACGGTTAAACCCTCGTATATCCACATACATAAGTAGGCGATTGAAGCAGGAGGTATAGAATATACAAAAAATTAGCCTATTTATAAAAGTAGAAGTTGAGCCAATTAGTTTCTGGAAAACTCGGTTAAAATAAAACCCCCAATAGTTCCTTTGATCATTCACCGGCGAAGCACGACAGTGTGTTTTTTTGGCAAAATTTCTGTTGACGTAACAACGCACTTACATTCACCGGCGATAAACCGGATGTAGGTGCTAAAATTAGGGGAACATACATCACTAAACTAGTGTATTTAATTACTTAGTTTTGCTGTGACAGAACGCAGTTGTTACATATAATTAATGGCATTATTTTAAGCCAGACTCCAGGTGATATAATTGATATTTATGTATTTAAGGATAACTTTTAAATGATATTTTACGTTACTAAAGACCGCATTATAGTCCGGTAGCCCGTTACCAAAATGTCCTGTTATCACGCCTTCATCTAGTCACTGACTAATCCTAGATTGTTAAAAAATAAGAAACTTACTCGAGCGAAAAAGTTTGGCAACGCTGCGCTTACCGGTCAGGGTGATTTCAGTCCGTAACAAAGCAGATCGTCTTTCTTATTATTAGTGGCATCTGTGAATCGGACGAACATCGAAATATTTTCAGCCGGAACAAGGTTACCTCCCCCTCCCCCAAAAAACCACCCCCCAGAGGGGTTAAACGCGCTTCAAGAGGTTTACCTGCAGAGAAAGATACGAGTATAGGCCGGTGGAGGGGTTGGAAGGGGTCGGACGCGATATCCAACACCACCACGGTGCTCAGCATCCTCGAAAACGGGGGGAAAGTGTGTTTCTCTGCAGGGAAACCTCCTCTTGAAGCGCGTTTAACCCCTCTGGGGGGTGGTTCTTAGACATTTTGAGGGGTTGCGCAACCCCAAAGAGAAATTCTTCGTGTTCAGCATCCTCGAAAACGGGGGGGGGGGGGGATATATATTTTTCGCTGATACTTGAAAAATAAAAATTCACCCCTTTCCGGGGCGAGTATAGGCTGGTGGAGGGGTTGGAAGGGGTCGGACGCGATATCCAACACCATCACCGTGCTCAGCATCCTCGAAAATGGGGGGAAAGTGTGTTTCACTGCAGGGAAAACTGAAGCAGATTATTCAGCAATCATTATAAATAAACTTCTATATAAAATATTTTTCTGTATCTCCTTTAACTAAGAAATTATAGGGTAATTTTGAAATTGTAAATTTTTTGTTTTTCCCTCGTATCTCTTAAGCGAGCGAAAATTTTCAAATTTTGATTTTACCATTTTAAGTTTGACGCAAAGAGAGCACATGACACCTACATTACCTTTTTGATAGCACTAAGAATTACGGAGATACCCTATAAAAGTGTCGAAAATGGGACACCTTGTACTATATCTACCTACCTTAATTTATAACGAAAAAATGAGTTTTCCGGAACACACAAGGTAAACATTCACCGCTATTATTTTGTTTATGGCATTCTCTACGTTGTGGAAGAAAAAAAAAATCACGTACTACCAGAGATAAGATCACAGTCGCGCTTTCTGCGAAGAAATTCTTGCGATTTTATGTATTCCATGTTCCCACGCCCACAGGCCTATACGCTAGAGATATCAATTTATTGCAGCTGTGATCACTGAACCAGTGCCGTAAATACAACTCCGACAGACAAGGGCGTGGAGGACAGTTATTTCTATTTAAAGGAGGAAAATTGTCAACTGAAGAAAGCTCACCCGGGCGATTACTTAACTTGAGATATTTACGATTATAAGTAGTGTTGGGAAACACCAATGATTTTAATAATCGAGTACTTGATACTCGAGCGATTTTAATAATCGAGTGAATCGCTTGAAATAGCAATTCACCAAGCGATGACGTCACCGACTGCTCGACGGCAGCCTAGCCGTTTACATGTGATCAGGTAGGGTATTTAGCAGACACGTAACTACGGGCGGGCACAGGTTTAGCTAAAAAATTGTAGTAGCCACCAAAAAAATTCCAGAAATTTATTTATTTGTGAATAACGAATTTTTACCACGTGCCTCGATATCAAACAAAAAACTGCAGAAAATCACCCAAATATGTATTTATTGTTCGGGTTTATTCTTGTGCTTTTTTAAAACAAAAAGTATTACCAAGAGTTATTTTTCTTCACATCTTTCTTAATCTACGAGCATAAAATAAGTAGATATGTAAAATGGCTTGTCAAATTCTTCCACACAAACCTAAAAGTTCCTGTTTAAATTTAAGAATGTTTACTTTTGGTTACCAAGAAATTTGTCGATACCTATGTTTCGTTAACTGTTTTGCTCGTTTTCTTATTTTCCATTAACATTTTCTATAATGTATGCTATTTTTAAGAAATCTTCTTGAGTTTAATAATAAAAAGTTCCTGTTTAGATTTAAAAATGTTTACTATAAGATTACCGACGAATTTTTCTATATATTTTGTTAACCATTTTGTTCGTTTTGTTATTTTTATTTACAAGTTCTATTATTATGTTATTTTTGAGAAGATTTCTCGAGGTTATAGTAAATAAAAATTTTAAAATTATATCCTTTAATTTTTTAATATTTACAATCAGAGACCTAAACTACGCCGCTGGCTAGCCAGTTAAAACAAACGTTTACAAAACCCATGTCGCGATGACTCCGCTAAGGGATTTGGCATACTTTTTTGTATGCACCTTCTCGTTTATGTGCCTTTAAGAAAGACGTATGTCGTGTGCCTGTCAAACTCGAACGTCGCCAATCGGATGGCGCGGCGCGCAGACCGAAGGGTATATCAAGTGACAGGCGATATTTTTCGGTTTTTCGCCTGAATTTATAACTAGAGTATTTCCTATCGAGCGAAAAACTGTTCGAATATACGAGCAGTTTTTTAACTCGATCACACTACAGCGGTACATTTCCGCCGGCGTCAAGCGAAGCTCGGGTATCGAGTGATAATAAGTGACGAGCGACGGTTTTCGCCTGAATGGAGAACTCGAGCGGTTTTTTTAATAATCGAGCGATGTCGGTTAATAATCGAGTGATCAAGCGGTTTTTCGCTCGAGCGATCACAACACTAATTATAAGTTTTAGCTCTCAAGTTGCAAATTAGTCGTATAAAGGTATGCAGTGACCTAATTATAAATCTGTTTAATAAATGCTTTAAATAAATCTTAAATAGAAACTGTAAGAACATCAATGGAACTTTCAATTTCTTCCAATCATAGGCGTGCTAAAATTCATTTCGAATTACCGTTCCCCATCAAAAACTAACAGCAAAACACAGTATTAAAACAATAAAAGGTTTTCGCTCCGCCGCTGGTGGTTGACAGAAGTTGTGTTCCTGGTGCCGGCGCACGCCTGATTATAGTGTTCACTTGATATCTTTATGAATCGATATCTCTGATATTGACCAATCAGGCACCGATGCCTTCACTTCCGACAGCGAGCCGTCGCTGTGGTATCAGATTTACAATTGAAGAAAATCGGCTTGTAATAGAAAAATTAATACGAATATAAAATATGCCTTGTGATCCTAGTCTTCATATATAAGGTAATTTAAATTCCGTCTTTTATTAATAACTACGAATGAAAATTTTTTATTAAATTTAATAAGACCGCATTCTTTTCACTCTGTTTCAGACTAATGTGCCAAACAATAGTTCCAGTTTTATTATTACATAACATATCAAACTATACGTTGCAATGTTCCTGTAATCAAATTAATTGCGTTGAATAAAACTGTCATGTGCACTCTTTAGTAATTGTTCTCGTTAATAATTAGAATTATATTTCAGATCATATGATACAGTCAAGAAGGATTCTTCAGTATATACAGGGTGTTATTGAAATGACGTATTATATTTAAATAGGTGATTCCTTGAGTGTCCTAGAGAAGCGCTACATATTTTTTTTCTTTTAAATCGACCGTTTTAAAAGTGGGGTAACAAACACTTTACTCACAGATCAGCCCGCGCTACTGTACAACATTTCACCCAAACCCAATGGCAATGTTGCCAAACTTAACTATTAAATATTTCGTCTGGAGCGCATTGAAATCAGTTTTCTTCTTCGGAATCTTTCCATTTTTGGTGTTTTGAATGCGGCGCTCAGGCAACGAACGATGCGGATGCTGTTTTCGTGGCTACTTGATATTATAAGCATTCAGAGAGAAGTGTACAGCACTGTTTTAACTCTTTTTAACTTTTTCTCATAATATGACCCTCTGATATATTAGCACGTCATTATAATCACCCTGTATAAATCATTATTTATCTACGACCAAAAAACTTAAACCAAGGAGGGTACGATTTGGTTCACAGTCTTTGAAAAATAAGCAATTCACATTCTTAGGTAGGTCATAAACTCCTTTATAGAAAAATAATCGTGGAGTTCTGACAATTAGTATATTTTTTATTTGTCGTTTTCTGTTAATTAGACAAAGAGATTACCTCGGCTTTGAGAACCAACGAAGACAACCCGGAACTGAAATCAGTCGTAGCGATATAACGATATTAAAAATATATCGATACGTGGGCAATTGGTATCAAAATTAATGCTAAAATAGGCTTTTCAATGATGGACTTCTTTTATGGGAGATGATAGATTGTTTATTTCCATCCATGTGGCAAAATATTGCCGTGGAATCATTTTCATTAAGGGCGAAGTACGGTCCTGTTCGCCGGTTAAGGCCAATAGTTTATCAGTCGGCATTGCGCATGCCATCCGATGATCAGCTTTGTTCACACATACGAGAGGCCGTAAATATGCCTCTTTTCCTTTTAGAGCTTGGCTATCCATAGATATAGGTCGTTGGAAGTTACTCACATGGATTTAAATTAGTTCTATAGTCCATACTTACCTACTATTTAATTTAATAAATGTATCAATACCATAATAATTGTTCTCATATACTTTTGTATGTCATTAACTATATTTACTGATTAATTATTTAATTAATAGAATTACCTGTTCCAGGTGTTCTTTAAACGCTTTTTCTAGTGCACTTTATCTCTCTCGTTGTGGATTAGATTTGCAAGCATTTGCATAGCAATTTGCAGGTGTCAATTTACACGCTATACCGGGTGACTCATCGCTGAACATAGGAAATCCCATGTAATTTTCGAGGTGGCTGAATAATTGGCTCCCCTGTACATTTTATAGAAAAACCGCATTATAACTTCTTGAAGAGGCCGACATGGTAAACTCATATGCCGAGTTTGAATACATTTTGGTGAGCCAGTACAGTATTCACCTGAAGACGACTGGAGATACTTACCAGTTGAAACGTTGTGATATATAACAAATAAAGACAATGCAAGTCCAAAACTTTTCTGTTATACAAAAAGGGTTTTTTGTACACCTTGTATGATGAAGGAACGACAATAATATTTTTGGATATTCTAAACCTTAAGCTGAAAAAAGGTACTCTTGATCAATGTTGATAAAGTGATCCGTTTTTCGAAAAAAAAATATTTTGGTTCAAAATTGTTCTTTGCATTAGTTGTTGTTTTATGTTCATAAAATTCCCTCATGGTTTTTTTCACATGTACCGATTTAAATAAGAATATTTATGCCATTGTCATTTATGGTAGTGTCTTGAAATTTGCGGTTTTTCTCCTTTGTCATATTTGTTACTAACTTAGTAATGGAATTTACGTATACTGAATATAAATCATATTGAACAAAAATATCTTTCAGTTCATTTTATCGACATTGATCAATAGTACCTTTTTTCAGCTTAAGGTTTAGAGTATCCAAAAATATTATTGTCGTTCATTCATCATACAAGGTGTACAAGAAAAAGGCAATTTTGTGTTACGTCTAGTCCGTCCCTGGCAAACTAAATAAGCCAAATGTGTTTAAAAGGGCGAATTTTAAGGAGACTCATCTAGTAAACATTATACTAAAAATTTATTAAATTACACCTCATAATTAAAAGATTATTCGTAAATCAACAATTTCCAGAGACGTCCGTTATGGGCCCGTATCTCCATAGGGGAGGCCGTAGGAAGAAAAGTTTATATGAACTTCTCCTGTTATTTTTAAGTGTTCTATTTTGAACCCGGGAGATTGCCCACATATTCTGGGACACCCTGTATAGGTGATATAGGGTTGGTAGAGGTCCAGCTTTAGCCGGACGTATCCTCCTTTTCAGGAATTTACTTTGCTTCTGGGAAAATAAATGTGTTATTTTCGTTGTTTTTTATAGTTTTATTAGTAATCAGTGTTTATTTTTGCATTTTATTTGGTAATACCGATTGGACTGACTTTCGGAAACAAACAAAACCCTAAGGCGATATATGATTTAACGTTTCTTTCTTTATGTCATCATCAGTTTATTTTGTAACAGCCGTGATCGCTAAAAGATTGAAAATTTAAAACCATTCTAAAGAGAATGTGTGGGATTTCAAATGACAACTGTCGATTCTTACAAATTTATTTTTCTTCAAATTTAGAAATAATAAATTATCTCGGGATGAGCTGTGCGTCACTGGATATTAATGATAACTATTTCGGCAACAATATTCCGGTAAAAGGAAACATTCACTGGAAAAACGGTAACTATAAAAATATATAATTTAATGAAAACGTCATATACTTTCCCGTGTACTCTAATGTTACTGATTAAACTTTATAATTTGACTTTTTGTTTTTAAACTGTTTTGCTTTGCCGTAATAATTATTTTTTACAGTTTCTGAGAAGTTGTTTATGAAAATGATGCACCGAATATACATATATTGATAATTATCAGTTTAGTTTATAGTAGTACTGAATTATGTAGGGGAAGTGTGCCTTTGATGGACCCCTTTGGTGTAAAAGCTAATCAAGTTCCGGGAAATTTCCCCTGGTATTTTTTACTACAAAATTTACTTACACAAGTTTTAGTTTTAAATCGAAATTAAATAACAGTTCTAGAAAACGTTTCTTTCTAAAGATAAGATAAGTCTTCAAAATTAGCATCAACTAGAAACTGATCCCAAAAAAAAATTAACGAAAGATTTTGTTTACTAAATACAGTAAATACAGGGTGTCCGCTAATTAATGGGACATGGAAGAACCACAGACTCCTTACGTAAAAATATTAGGGTTTAATTATACTTACCTATATCCGAAAGTTGATTTTAACTGAGATACAGGGTGTTAAAGTTAAAACTTAATTTTTGTTTCTCGCTAATAACTTTGCAGGAAACCCAAGTTTTTTACAAAATTTTGGCAATTACGGTTTTCTTAGGATGAGAAACTGATTCTTCGGCGAAATTTTAATGTATAATGTAGAAGGCGCTGTCTGCGTCATTTTTTGCACATTTATTAGGTCATAACTTTTTTGTGCCTCAGTGTATTTAAGTTTTTAATGAAAATAATACTTTTCTCATATTTATTACGTAAAAAAGGTATACTAAGTTCAAGTCGCCCCGAGTTGCCGTTCCGGAGATATTTGCATTGTTGCACAGTTTGGTTTGACGGGATGATAAAATATTAGGGAGGGTCGGACTTTTTTAGTTTGACGGTACGATAAAATATTAGGGAGGGTCGGACTTTATACGATAAATAATATTCAATGAATATAAATTAATATTGTTTATTCGTTTTGTTTTGGGGGTGCACGTGCGCATGTGCTCGTGTGGAAGAACCGCCACTGATTAGGGGCTATCGGAACATGTTGCCAAGTTAGGGATTTATTAATAAAATAAAATTGCTAGTTTTAAAATAAATATTTAAAAAACATGTTAATCTCTAAAGAACTCTTTTATATAATTTATCCCGGTATTTTTTGATTTTTCCTCGGAGATCCCGTGATTGGGACGGACTCTTTCAATGGGTTCTTGTTTGCAAAATTACGTCCTAGAAGACCTCAGGATGTGCCTTGTCAAATTTCTGAACTATAAGGGTCAAGAAAACTTTATTATTTTTATGTATTATAATTGATATTTTATACCAGTTGGATCATTGTGCAAACTAATTAATAAGAATTAGAAAGCAAAAACATTCGATTCCCACCAGCGAAAATCTTAAATTAACTGTCAATCTGAACGAAAACGAAATCGGCAAGATTATAAAAAAACCCGTAAGAGAGCTGATGCAACTATTTACAAACTCCGTATCACTATCGTTGAATGGGGTAGTCGGAATTCAGCGGCACCTGTCTCGATTACGTCACAAGATAAGAACACGGAAATGATGACGAAATATTTATTTTTGGAAATAATGTTTACTTTCATTAAGATTTTCAGTTATACAGGCTGTACGGATAATGCATCCGAATACTTAGCGAGGTACATGTTAAGATAAAGGTAGTTTTGTGTTCAATTTGCACTGCTTAATGATGATAAGATTTGGAATTTCTCAATGAGAATGTTCCAGTACACGATAAATCTTTCTTTTTACATGTGCCCCGAACGTGCCTCTTTTCATGCATGTTCTCTTCACCGAAAGTGGCGTTTTCCAAGAGAGCGGGCGGGAGAGATTTTTCCCGCCCGCTTCGAGTCACCATGTGCTCATAAATAAATAAAACCAGAATTGTCGGTGCGGGATTTGAACCCGCGACCCTCAGATCGCCAGGCGGACACTCTACCCACCGAGCCATACTACAAGCGACAATAAATAGCGGATTATATATAAATTAAATTGGCAGTTAATTTTTCAAAGATGTTTTAGAAAAATGTCCGAAGAATTTCTTTATTTATATGGCCTCAAAGACTCGGGCACTTGTAAAAAAATAAATAAAACCAGAGATGCTGAGTGCGGGATTTGAACCCGCGACTCTCAGATCACCACAAGGCGTACGCTATACCACTAGGCCACCGAGCCTATTTGTCAAAAATAATAAATAGATATTTTTTTTACAAGTGTCCCGAAAGTGCCTCTTTTCATGCATGTTCACTTCACCGAAAGTGGCGTTTTCCAATAGAGCGGGCGGGAAAGTATCAAAGCGGGCGGGAAAGATTTTTCCCGCCCGCTTCGAGTCACCATGTGCTCATAAATAAATAAAACCAGAATTGTCGGTGCGGGATTTGAACCCGCTACCCTCAGATCGCGAGGCGGACACTCTACCCACCGAGCCATACTACAAGCGATAATAAATAGCGGATTATTTATAAATTAAATTGGCAGTTAGTTTTTCAAAGATGTTTTAGAAAACTGTCTGAAGAATTTCTTTATTTATTTGGCATCAAAGCTTCGGAGCACTTGTAAAAAAAATACGGTACATATCTCGGGCCGTCGGAGGCTTTTCCGGACTCGTGCGTAAAAGCCTCTTTTCGGCCCTTGATACGTAATGTACTATTTCATGTCACCTGTGTGTAAAAATGACATTTTAGGAATAATAGGTCGGCTTAAGAGTTCTAATTCTTGTGGCAATGACGGTATCTCTAATAACATTTTAAAAAGATGTAAAGATTATATAGCGGATATTCTCACATATTTAATTAATCTCTCAATGGAGCAGAGTTTCTTCCGGGACTCTTTAAAATTGGCAACTGTTACCTTTGTTTAAAAGGGGAGATGCTAACAATTTTGAAAATTATCGTGGTATAAGTCTCTTGAACTCTTGAACTTTCTTCTTTTTTTACAATAATAGTTTATTATCAACGTCTCAACATGGTTTTACATTGAATAATAATATCAGCTTAATGTGATTTTCCGCGCATAATAGTAGAGTCTCTTGATAGGAAGATGTCCGTGCTAGGGATGTTTATAGACTTTTCGCGTGCTTTTGACTTAGTGAATCATGAACTACTTTTAGCTAAATTTTGTCGTTATGGTGTAAGAGGTAAACCGTTGGATTATATAAGATCATACCTACGAAATAGAATGCAATATGTTAGCGTGAATGGCGTCACGAGTAGTTGCAGGACGATAGAAAGGGGAGTTCCGCAAGGCTCCATTCTTGGACCTTGTTTGTTTGTTTCTGGTGTTTGCCAACGACCTGATAAGTTTTATTACCAAAAATTGCAGAAAATATATACTTGGTCGTGTATGCTGATGATACGATCACTGCTAAGCGAGATATTAACTAGGTAATATACGTAAGAGAATATTGCACGAATCGTAAAATAATTAGTGGGTGATGGTCGGGTTTGTTCGGGTTTGTTGATAACAAACAAAAGAAAACGATATTTCTCTCTAGATTCAAGTATAATTATACCTTTTAAGAAAAACTATGATGAACTGGACACTGTGCACTTGACAACAAACTATTTGTTCATACAAATACGCATGGGTTCTTAATCATTTTGTGCGTATTGTATATTATCATTTAAGAAAAGAATCGTTAATCATTTGAGTTATCTTATAGTTAGAGAGACGGTGACAATAGGGGGGTTCGTGACGTGGAATATCAGTAATTTGGTTTTTCGTGGATTTAGGTTCCCCTCTACAACTTTTATATCTGATGAAATGCCGTAGAGCGTTGCTGAGAGGCGCTGTACCGCTTTAGATAGGAAATTCTCAATAAATTCAAAATTATATCGAGCCATGTCTGAAAATGAATTTACAGCATCTGCGTGACCCCCAAAGTGACGGGAAACACATTTTCTGACATGCGATTTTAAGTCCGAAACATGTTATAAATATTAAGTGTGATATACCGTTGAATTCAGAATAAAAGGTAGAATTTACTAAACATAAAATTAAATTATCCGACTATTTAAAAAAACAAAGTTGAAAAACGAAACGTCGGATCGAAAATTTAAGAGCAGAAAAAGTGAAAAAGTGACAATGAGAATGTGAAATTTATTTTGTCATATCTTTTTAAATAGTCAGAAAAAAATAAAAACGAAATCGGGAAAATTCGGTTTTCCCCAAATATCTTCGGAAGTAATCGGATTTTTTCAGATTTCGAATCGTGACTTTGAAGGGTTTAGCAAAACGCAACTTTTCGCTAATTTAACCATCTCTGTATCTCCTGTGGTTTACGAGATCCCTGTACTGTGCATTCTTATATGGGACGAGGGATACCGTGTATGTGGTTAAAACAGGAATTATTGGAATCGGTTATGAATTTGAACGTGCACTTTTCAATATTCGATAATCAATAAAAATTAAAAGTAATAATAAAGAATGTTCGCGCCTTTCGCTCTGAAAATATCAGTTAATCCAAATTTTGTTACGTCAGAGCTTTTTGAACTAAAATCTGGAACAACTTAAAAAATATACACCCCAAACGGCCCAAACTACTCACTCCGCTTGCTTGAAAGAATGCACTTTGTACGCCTATAAAATAGGATGATGCAACTTTTAAAATTCTGTATCAGAAATCTCGCAGCATCCTTGAGTAGTAAAGTAAGCAGAACCAAATTAAAAAACGAATGGCAAATATTAGTATTTACTTATAGCTTTCAACAATGAAATTGGTGATGCAACGATTAGGATTAACAGCCGATTGTTGGCTTTATACGATCAATCGTAATCTCCAATATCACTACGATCATTTTACGGTTCTTTATATGACAGAAAATAGTATATTAAGATATAAGTTAAGAGCACGCGTTTAATTTAGAAACGACCCGCGAAGCGGGGAATTTTCTAAAGTACAAGTGCTCTAATTGTCTTATGAACCGTGTATTTTATAATACTTTTTCTATTTGGATCTTTAAAGTCTGAAAAACTTTAAAAAAATAGTAGATTTTTTCCACTTGAATTAATATTTTCTTGTTGGGTTGGCAATACTTTTACAATTTAATAATATGTTACAAGTATCAAATATGCCATGATAGAAACAAAGCTTCTTCCCATCCGTCATAATTAAAAATAAATATATTATTAAAGTTGATAAAAATGAGTCAGGAAGAAAGTTGTACTCCGTTAGAAATACGAGAAATTGTAGAAAGTAATCTAGAAAAACTTTTAAAAAGAATATGCAAAACTTGTAGTTATGGTGCGAGCAGAACAAAGTGCAAAATATTGAACAAAATAATAAATAATACTATTGAACAAAATATTGTGTCGACACAGAATCTGACAAGAATAACAATTAATGCCCAGAAAATGTCTACAGTAACTATAAATATGTACGTATACAGGGTGGCCCATCGAAAACAGTCCAGCAAGGTTTACAGCATTGTACGTGAAAATTAAAAAAAAAACGCGGACCCGTAAACTTGTGGTTTCAGGGGGACACGTTTCACTATTAATTTCATCCCTGTAACCTCAACCCTCCTAGCGGGGGCGGCGCTCAAATTTACAAAACGAAGCGCCATTTTAAAGAGAATTTAATGCCCTTTAAAAAGATGTATCACAACATACCCATTCCCATTTGAAAAAACAAGGGCAGTAGCCGCTCCCGCTAGGGGGGTTGAGATTACAGGGATGAAATTAATAGTGAAACGTGTCCCCCTGAAAACACAAGTTTACGGGTCCGAGTTATTTTTTTAATTTTCACGTACACAGCCGTAAACCTTGCTGGACTGTTTTCGATGGGCACTCTGTATATAAAGTAATATGTATAATACTATATTGAATTAAAAATAAAAATAGAAGACTACATAAACTGGAAGATATTTCTATTATTTTTAGGTTATGGTGTTTTATAGTTGTGAGTAGAAATTAGTTGACGGACACCGTCAGCATGTTATATATTTCCGTGTATAGCTATTTCAGATAAATATCTAGGAAAAATTATGTATTTGCACGGTTAAAGGTTCGTATTTTAAAGTTTTATATAAAAATTTATGTCGAATCCATAATGCCTACAAAGCTAGTTTCAACGAAATCGAAGTAAGCCTAAAATTCGAACCCTACTTGCTGCCAACATAAAAAAAAATTTCATAAAGTGGCAGGTTATTAAATTTTTTTGCATTTCATAATGTAGCCATTATGAAACCCAAATAGAAAAATTTCTTTTTAACACTATGATTTTTTTTTGGATTTTGTTCTATTTGTGTTTAAGATCGATTTAAAAATCCCTAGTCATTAACAAACATTTTTTTGCGATTTTTAAAAATTTAAATGTTTTCAGTTGGGTCAGTTTTGAAGCAAGGGTACCATATAATAATTATAATATGTTTACTATTTGATGATAGGCCTTAACAAAAATCCAACGAACATGGTACCAATTAGGGGTGCCAATCCCGGGATCTCGAGGAATATCAATCTCGAAAATCCCGGCATTAAGCCCTCATATCCCGGAATAAACTATATAAAATAATTCTTTAAAATAAACTTGCTTTTAAATATTTATTTTAAAACTAACAATTTTAGTGTAAATTGTATGTTATTAATAAATCCCTAAGTTAGCAACATGTTTCGATAGCCCCTAATACAAATATACAATTTACCAAATAATGTTATTTTGTAGCGCCGATTTTCAGAGATCACCAAAAAAGGGAATTAAATAAGGTCTAGCCATTTTACTCGGACTTTTAATAGCGTATTAATAAATTAATAATTAGTAAATCTAGGAAGTAGAAAGACACACAGTCACGTGGTTTATAGTATACTATTTTATGCACTTTAAGATAGGGAAAATAAATTTCATTTCAACAAATTTACTTTTGAGGGATTAAATTTTTTTTAATCATTCAAGATTTAAATTTTTATCCCTTAGGGATTAAATGGTTTCTCTAATCCCTTATTTTGAGGGTTTAAGTCTAGAAACAGAACGCTGCTTCTCGCCAGCAGCATGATTTATTTAAAACTATTTAAATCTGTATAAAATGATTTTTAAATATTTTTCAAACGATTTAAATCTTTAAAAAGATTTAAATGTTTACGAAACGATTTGAATTTTTAAATATATTTGAATGTTGACGACTTGCCAATCACACAGCGAGAAAATCACCTGATGCATCGTCATCATGCCTGAATAATTCTAGCCAGTCACATAGCCTCCAATCCGAACATTTACTATGGAGAATATGGTAAGGAACGCAGCAAAAGAATTTATAAGTACTGAAAACTATGTCACACATAAAGCAGCAGATCAAAGGAAAGTTGACGATTTTTTTGAAGTAAGCGCCGAGTCTGAAATGTCCACGAAAAATGAATGGCAGATTGTTCTTCGCGAATTTGAATTACAATTTCTTCGGTATCTGCAAGATTCCTCCAATGCTTTGGGCATCTTCAACAAATATACTTCTTTAAAGAAATTGTTTTTAAAATATAATTGCGTGTTGCCGTCTTCAGCTTCCGAACAAACCCTTGTCTTAAAGTCAAATGACGTTTAAGTTTCATGGTATTGTAACAAGGTTTTGTACGAATTAGTTTTTATATTTTTTTTGGCATTTTCTAATAAAATTCTTCTTAACATGGTACACTCTTTTTTTTGTCCATATATACCAGAATCTTACATGATTTAAATACTTCCTGATTTTAAGAGTATTACATATTAATATAAATACTATTTAAATGATTTAAATCTTTAAAAAACGATTTAAATAATTTCTTACATACAAAACGATCCTTGATTTAAATCATTTGTGTACAGCAAAAAGATCTTTGATCTTTGGTTTAAACCTTCTTTAAAACGATTTGTGACAGCTCTGGTCACTGTTTCCTTTTTTATTGGACCAGGTGGTCCCACCTGTCTAATTAAAAAAATTAGAACATAAGAAAAAACCCATTCGCTGTCATAAAAAATTATAAAATTTAAAAAAAAATATTTACTATCATTTCTTCAAATCAAATCTTCGACAATAATTATGTATAATTTTTTTAAAAATTTATTCATTTGTATTTTAATTAAACCAATCGTCATCAAACACTGTACTGTAATAAAATTGACTTATTTATAGCGATCACTGACCTATCCTACAAAATTATGGGAAACAAGCGCAAAATTCTAGGCTAATTTAATAGATCGCCGAAAACACATAAATAAATAAAAATAGAAAATTAAAAGCCTGTAACAATAATTTTAAACGCCTTACTTGTTTTTTTGTGTCCGGAAGTAAACGAAGCTCGCTGAAGGAAGAGCAACAGGTGTATCTCAAATGCGGGAACACTAAAGTATTAACGTTTTGGGGGGGGAAAACAGCAAATAAACACAAAATTCACTGAAAACTAACGTTCACCTTTTCACGACCGGAATCCGTTAAAAAAAAGGCTTTCGCGCTGTTTCTGTCGTGTTTCAGTTTCAACAAATTACTGATATTTTCACAGAGGATGCTGTTGCGTTCACTGCCAGTGGAGATACTTTGTCGCTGTTATTATAGTACTTCTGATAGACTTACGTATGGCCCCCCACCCCACAGCTCTTGGTAATTACTCCAAATAATTATAACTTTTGCTAATTGCCGACATGTCGATCGAACTCACATACCGAGAAAATTATGTGGAAAAATCGGAAAATAGAGAAGTGGAAAATTATTTAATCCCTGCCGTTATTTAATTACACCTTACACTGCAGGACGCTGTTTTTCAATTGATATTATTTCATTTCTCATCGTATGGACTTGCACTTATTATACAGGGAAATCCAAAATATGGTCTTGGAATTTTAAAGTTACATGAAGAGGTAAAGAAACTCATAGCTCATGCTCCACTAGCCTAATAAATATTTTTTACATTTTTATTCTATACCTACATGTTTCGAAGAAAGAAAAAAAAGTTAATTAAGCGAAAAACCATTGATTAATAAGAAGAAATTAAATAAAAGTAAAGAGATAGATACTGTTAGTTCATTTTACATTTTAAACTTGATTGTTAGGACATACTTTAAGAAGAAAACCAAAAAGAGCCCACATGGCGTGAACACGGGGCCCAAAATGGAGGCATATATTCCCAAAAATCAAATTCAAAATGTAAAAGGAACTAACAGCTCTTGTTTTCTTCTCTTTTATTTAATTTCTTGAGAGTATACAACCTGTCCAAGATAAGGAGGGCCAGTACAAGGATCTCGGAAACCGTACGAGATACGAAGTCGGTTAAATGGAGGTCAAGTTGCGCATTTACGTGCCTAATTATATGCCGTTTAGAAAGTTTTAAAATTCCTAGTAGTTCCGGAGATATCCGGAAAAGACCGAAATTCTGAAAAATCGTTTTATTGCTTCCTTGGTTTTTTTTTAGTTCGAATTCTAAAGTAAATTGCACTTTTTTGCATTGCCACTTTTTCCGTTATATCTAACAGCGTTAACTGATTTGTAATCCGACGAGTCGTCTTCGAAAGATCATTATCAACTTTCTTTTTTAAATACGGACCTGTTTTTCTGATATTGGAATTTGATAGCTTTTTTCTTCCGAAAGCAACGATGTATGACACATTGTGGTTTAATTACGTTTCGAGGGTTTCTTGAACAACATCAGGAAATTTTGGAATACGGTCCTGTACGTCTCCTAATTTTATAAATAATATCTCATAAGTAAGCTCTAAATTTTTACTTATGTTGGACTAGTTCAATAAATAACAAATAAGTATAATAAACCACAAATAAATGAACAAAATACAGAAACTTTATTTCAAACTTCTGTTGATTGATTGAAAGAAAAGTAGGCGCTTGAAACAAAAAAATTAAGATGGTAATTTGTTTCACTTGACATTCCCATTGTGATCGTTTGAGAGCGTTTTAAGAGGTTCTCTATTTTTCAGAAAATATGGAACATAAATTTATAAATGCTGAAAAGTTTGATATTCTATCGCATTTTAAACTGTTATGTGGCAGTTAGAAGATGTTATTTGTGCTTAGAGAATAACGGAAATCATTTTGAACACCTGATTATGTAGTTCCTTACTTTTTCGTTGTTCGTTTTATTACTGTTTTGGAATGATTTTTGTTCACTTATTTGTGGTTTATTATTAAATTATTTGTTATTTATTGAACTAGTCCAACATAAGTAAAAATTTTAGAGCTTACTTATGAGATATTTATAAAATTAGGAGAAGTACAGGACCGTATACCAAAATTTCCTGATGTTATTCAAGAAATCCCCAAAACGTCATTAAACCACAATGTGTCATACATCGTGGCATTCGGGAGAAAAAAAGCTCTCAAATTCCAATATCAGGAAAACAGGGCCGTATTTAAAGAAAGTTGATAATGGCCCTTCGAAGACGACTCGCGAAAAAAGTGGCAATGCAAAAGTGCAATTTACTTTAGAATTCAATCTCAAAAAAACACAGGTAAGCAATAAAACGATTTTTCAGAATTTCCCTTTTTCCCGGATATCTCCGGAACTACTCGGAATTTTAAAACTTTCTACGGCATATTATTAGGCACGTAAATGCGCAACTTTACCTCCATTTAACCGACTTCGTATCTCTTACGGTTTCCGAGATCCCTGTACTGGCCCTCCTTATCTGGGACACGTTGTATATGCGCCACTACTTATTCGGTAAGATCAATCCTGCAAAAAAAAACGTGCGGTGTGTTGCCGCGTACTTAAAGCTGAAAGCTTAAAAAGTCGTAAAATTTTGATTGAAACAATTGCTCGAGAAAAGAAAAGCAATAGTCCGAGTAATTTACACAAGAAAATCGAAATCGAGCGTCGCTCTTGTGTGGGAAGCACGTGGGCCAATAAAAAAATTATTTGTTTGTGGTAACGAAATGAATACGTCTCTCCTAACGAAGTTAATTTCCCGGGGAGACGCTTTTCAATCAATACATTCACTTAGTTTCACTTACTTTATCAATTACTTTTATTAACAGTCTTATTCTGTTCTACCTTGAACGCGTATTAGATTATGATTTCTATAAATAAGTCAGGGGGGGATTTAATATGATCCAGCCGTTAATTATATACCAAAATTTAAAAATATAACTTCCTTCACATTCCACATTTCCTATAGAGTCCAAATGAAAAGAGATTTTAAAAAATGAATAATTGAATACCAATATGGAAAATTATTATTTCCCAGACCACCCGATAATCTTTATACAGTAAGGGCGTATTTTTGTCTACACAGTAGCACTTTAAAATACTATTTCAGATTGAATGGTACACCAAGAAAAGGAAGCCCTCTCCATTGATAGGATGCAACCACCTGCAGACCGGTGTCGAACTCATTTGTTCTTGTCGGTACTGGGTAGGTGTACATACCTATCATCAGAGAGGACTTTAACTTAACGCTGTATTATCATCGGTGGTCGAGAAAATACAGCGTGCAGCGCCATCTCTTAGCAGTCCCACACAATCTGAATAGACGTTATTTGATTAAATCAAATTTACAAAATCTATTTAAGAAATAAAAAGTCTATGCTTTTCAGGTGATATTAATATCAAATATTATTTCCAGACCACCCGATGATCCTTATACAATAAGGGCGTATTTTTGTCTACATAGTAGCACTTTATCCTTATAAGAGTCATCGGGTGGTCTGGAAAATAATAATTTTCCATATTGGTATTTGATATTAATACCACCTGAAAAGCATAGACTTTTTATTTCTTAAATAGATTTAATAATTGACATGGCCAGGCTAGAAATCGGAACAAGAGGTTAATTATTTCTTTTACAAGAGTTCGCCAGGATACAATAAACACAAGGTATGATATCGCGCAGAGAGGCGTGACTTTTTGTAATAGTCAACTAATTTCCTTATGTTTTCAACGGATGTTTTGAAAGTTTATCAGATTTCTTCTTATTTCATTGTTATATTAGCTGTAATCAGTGTTATATTTTTATGAAATTAATATACCTAAATGGCATGATATTATTCTTGCATTTCACTTGCTTATCATTATCAAATGCGTAAAACCTTTTGATACCTTATTAAAACCGGTAACAACAACGCCAATCTCCATTAAGAAATGCAAAAATTGGTCACTGCTCGCGCTAGACGAAATTGGAACCGCCAAATATCTTACCTTGTGTTTATGGCGCCATGAGAGTTCGCAATGTTTAAAATCCTTTGGTCTCGAAGTTAACTAAGCATAATGTACAAGAGGTATCCCAATTTCGACACTTTTTGGGGGTAAGAGTTATTATCACAGGGTTCTTGCGACTTTTAACGAAACGAAAGATTCCGCAATCAAATTTGTCATGGCTCTAATAACTTTTCTCTTGCGGCAATACAAAGTGCAAGGAAGCGTGCGCAGTAAACCATTCGCAATCAGCTGGCGCAATACGTCTTGCATTGGGCATTGCCAGAAATGGGTCTTGCGCCATTTTAATTGCCATTGACGCTGCAATTATGGATATTAATGCTAATTCAGTAAGCAGTAGATGCTTTAACTGCTAATAAAAATGAACAGGTTTGCCCATCTCTACTTCTGGGGGTATTTTAGGGATTTCGACACTACCAACTGCTGTTTTGACTTTTGGAAATGTGCCAGCAGCCCGCGAACTGTTTACGGCGCACACCTCCGTGCAATTCTTATTGCCGCAAGAGAGGAATTAAATCCGTATTAGAGTCGTCAATTATTCTCTTGCGCCTGCAATGCAATTAAAATTGCACGGAATCATGCGCAGTACACCGTTCTCGATCAGCTGGCACAATTAATCTTGCATTGCTAGAAATGGTTCGTGCGCCATTTTAATTGCCATTGCCGCTGTAAGTCTGAGTAGAGATGGATTATTCTGTTATTTTTAACTGTTTATTATTTGATCGAAACAGCTATGAACAGCTAATGGCCTTTTAGACTAACTGGTACTTAAATTAGCAGTTCACATTCTTTATTAAGCATATGTACTGCTAATTCGTCGCAACTTTTTTAAACTGCTATTTGTAAGTAGCAGTAGCTATTTTAACAGGTAATCAAATCGAACAGGTTTGCCCATTTCTAATTCTGGGGTTTTTTTAGGTATTTCGAGTGTATCAATTAATTGCTGTTCTGACTGTTGGCAATGCGCCAGTTGATCGATAACAATTTACTGCGCATGAATACGTGCAATTATAATTGCCATTGCAGGCGCAAGAGAAGAATTGCCGACTCTAATACGACTTTTACCGTTGCAAGAGAAGAATTGCTGTCATAAGACTTCAAAAGTGTAAAAACTATGCAGTCCGAGTCTGTTTCTGTTCATCTATTAGTAATACGCTATAAAATATAATCCCAGTAAGCGAATTAACACCCGCTGCGTTTCCGTTTGCAATAAAAAAAATGATTAATTAAGATCAAACAATACAGTAATTTTGTAAATGCTTAATTAGGGGAACATTGGGTAGAACGGGTACCCTAAGTTTTGTGCCCAAATAGAACCTATATCTTAAACTTTTAAATTTTGATTTAAAAAAAAAGTCTGTTTATTGGCATGTTTTCAAGTTGTTGTTCAACTTAATACACGATCGTTTTTTTTTTATTTTTGAAAAGAGTTACATCTTTCCCGTTCTGCCCCATGTATGAGGTGGAATGGAGTTTGTTCATATATACATAAATTATGAGCATCAATGGGACGACTGTGTCGCGCGGTTTTAACACATTAACACAATTAACACACATCTGCCGGATACGACGATCTATCATAGACTGACACGCTGGATCTTATATCGAAGACGTGTAATCAATGGGGACAGTGTTCCTAACCACATGAATGCGATGATACCTACTAAAGATAAATGTTGACGCCAATAAGGGCACGTACCCCTTTCTACCCCGGTACCCCGTTCTACACCATGTTCCCCTACACTTTTTCCTATAAATTATTCTTACTCTATTTCATAACATACACTTCACCCGGTTGTCAAGAATGGTTCAACTGTGCACCATGGTAAGTTTACGTGATTTGTAGAAAAAATAAATACAGATGGGCCATAATTAGAGGAGAGGGTAACGCGACCAGCGGACGTGTTAATTAACAAAAATGAAAAATTTTAAATGAGACACCTTATTATATTTTTAATTAATTAATCATACTTGGGACTTTATAAAAATGTACACAGTTGTTTATATTTATATTCAAAAATAACCTAAAAATGCGATATCTTTCATAAACTACGTTACTTATAACAGTAAAAGCTATCATATTTTTATTATTTATGAAATACCTACTACGTCCCATTTAAAAATTTTGACTTTTGCTAATATCTCAAAAAAAAAACTTTTTACACAAAAACTGGCTACGCCACTGAACTTTATGTGCAACTCTCTAACAAGATCAGTTAACGCGTAACGGAAATACTAGGGGTGTTTAAAAAGTGAAGATTTTCAAAATCACCCTGTAGATTAGAAACTAAGAGATCTATGACAAGTTTGACACCTGACACCAATCTGTCGTTTCGTTAAAAACTAATACCCTAAAGTGAAATCCGCAAGATTTTATATTTGATAATATTTAATATCCCCAGAAAGTGTCGAAAATAGGACACCATGTACAGGGTGTCCCATTTTCGACACTTTTATAGGGTATCTCCGTAATTATTAGTGCTATCGAAAAAGAGATACAGAAAAATGTTTTATACAAAAGTTTCTTTATAAGGATTGTTGAATAATCTTCCGTTTTCAGAATAAGTATACGGGGTCAGGTAAAAAAGTTATCGGACCTAACCTAATTTTTTTAAATGTATATTTTAATCTAAAAATATACTATTTTAAATTTTCCTTTCAAATATACAGGGTGGTCCTTAAGTACATCAAGAAAATCTAGGATATGATTTCTGACATCATTTTAAGACGAAAAGTTCAAATAAACATGGGTCCGAAAATGCTAACCCTCTAAGATACAGGGTGTTAAAATATTTTTAAAAAATAATTGATTTCTTAAAATTTCGGAACTCCTTGAAGATACGGTATTGAAAATTGATGTGGATTGATTTCGTATTAAACTGCACTTTTTGGTTAAAAAAGGGTTTGCCTACTTCCACCAGTGGCGTGCGTGAAGGTACCATCAATATTTTTTTTGTGAAAATATGTGATACGCCACTGATTTTTTTAAACTCTGGTGCATTTTTATGCATTACTGATATAAGCGGAACAAAAGTTGTCTCTACTATCTTTTTGAAAAAAATGGTAGTTTTAGAGATAACTCGTAGTATATTATACTAAACAAAATTAATTTATTAATTAAATAATAACTAAACATAATATTATGTAACACCAAACAAACTTGATTTAAATAAATTGTTGAAAGTGGCCACCTTCTGCTAAAATACAAGCATCTAGCCGTCTTATCATTGAATTTCTAACATTTCTAAAAAGTCCTGGGGTGTATATTTTCGCAAGCCATTATTATTCGGTTTCTAAGATCTTCCTGGTTTTCAACGGGAGTTTTGTAAACTATCGATTTTAAATGACCCCAGAAATAAAAATCCAATACATTTAAATCTGGGGACCTTGGCGGCCACGGTTGATTAGGTACTGCGACGCCTCTACCGATCCATCGATTTTCGTAATGAACATTTAAATATTCTCTGGCTGTGGCACTAAAATGGGCGGGAGCTCCATCATGCATAAAAAACAACTGGGTTCGTTGAGCTAATGGCAAGTCTTCCAATAATGTTGGCATCTCATTTTCTAGAAAATGGCGATAGGTTTGGCCATCTAACCGCTGGGGAAGAAAGAAAGGACCTATTAGTCTGTCACCAACTATTCCTGCCCATACATTTAACGAGAATTGGTACTGAAAATATCTTTCGCTAATAGCGTGTGGATTTTCTTGACTCCAAACATGATTGTTATGAAAGTTTGTTATGGCATTCTTAGAAAAATTTGCTTCATCGGTAAAAAAAAAATTATTTAAAAATTGTGGATTTCTGGCCAACCTTTCCAAAAACCATTGACAAAAATTTACGCGTTGAGGATAATCACGTGGTAAAAGGGCCTGAACCCGTTGTATATGGTAAGGATACATTTGTTGGTCCTGAAGGATTCTCAATACGGTTTGATGACTAGCGTTTACCTCATTCGCAATTTTTCAAGTACTAGTTTCTGGATCTTCCTCAATTCTATTCAATACTGCTTCTTCTAATTGTGGTGTTCTTACTGTCCTTGGCCTGCCGAGAATATCAGAAACTCTTGCAAAACTTCCTGTTTCGGATAAACGGCGACGGAGACTTACAAAGGTCTGCGTACACGGTGCTACACGATTCGGATATCTTGCCTGGTAAATGCGTTTTGCTTCGTATGAATTTCCATCAGCAAGACCATAAACAAAATGCATATCTGCCAAATGAGCACTGTTTTGTAAATCATTCATAATTCTAAAACTTTTGGATCGACTAATAACTCACAAAAACGACGCACTAAAACTTAAATTATTTTTCGGTCATTTAATTTTTGTTATTTGCACAATATGTGACATAAGCCTACTTTGAAAAAACTAGAATCACAGTCGAGATAGTTTATCTTTTACAATTTTATATATTTCTCCATTTTCATTTAAAACTACCATTTTTTTCAAAAAGATAGTAGAGACAACTTTTGTTCCGCTTATATCAGTAATGCATAAAAATGCACCAGAGTTTAAAAAAATCAGTGGCGTATCACATATTTTCACAAAAAAAATATTGATGGTACCTTCACGCACGCCACTGGTGGAAGTAGGCAAACCCTTTTTTAACCAAAAAGTGCAGTTTAATACGAAATCAATCCACATCAATTTTCAATACCGTATCTTCAAGGAGTTCCGAAATTTTAAGAAAACAATTATTTTTTAAAAATATTTTAACACCCTGTATCTTAGAGGGTTAGCATTTTCGGACCCATGTTTATTTGAACTTTTCGTCTTAAAATGATGTCAGAAATCATATCCTAGATTTTCTTGATGTACTTAAGGACCACCCTGTATAACACACCATGAATGATATTGGTTTCCTAGGTGACTTATTAAACTTTATTACTTTGAAACGAAATAGAAGATTCAGATTAAGGTAAAAAATACCGGGAATCGTCGCAAATGTTCGGAATATGTCCTTAAATGGTTACCGTCTTTCCGGATAGCGAACAAAATCTATATTTTGCGCCATTTCTTCGTTTTTTCCACTTTCAATATAAACTGATATTATATAAAATTTTTCAAAATGTAATTTTCGCAAATGAGTATGTAAAAATGACGTTAAATGTTAATAGTCAACATAGTTGTTTCTAGGATATTAGCTTTTGTTTCATGGTCTACTGTGGTTTAAAGTAATAAAGTTTAATAAATCGCATAGGAAGCCAATACCTTCCATGGGGTGTTATAGATTTGAAAGGAGAATTTAAAATAGTATCTTTTTAGATTAAAATATACAGGATGTTACATTTAAAACAATGAGGTTAGGTCCTATAACTTTTTTTAACTGATCCCGTATACTTATTCTGAAAACGGCAGATTATTCAACAATCCTTATAAAGAAACTACTGTATAAAACATTTTTCTGTATCTCTTTTAACTAAGAAAATATTGGTTAATTTTGAAATTGTAAATTTTGTGATTTTCCCCCGTATCTCTTAAGCGAACAAAACTTGTCAATTTTATTTTACCATTTTAAGTTTGACCCAAAAAGAGCACATGACACCTACATTACTTTTTTGATAGCGCTAACAATTACGGAGATGCCCTATAAAAGTGTCGAAAATGTTACACCCTGTACGTATTATGCTTAGTCAATTTTCACCTATATTCAAATTATTATTAAAACAAATATAATGTCATCAATCACGTTTACTTGCCCTGCATGAATATTATATCCTTGATGATTTTTAAAAATCGAAAATAAATCGATACTTATCCCATTATTTCTACTTTGCCCAAGCAGTTATTATATCTAATAGGTTACCTAATAATTCCCTGTTGCTTATTTTTATATTTATTATAACAAAAATTTAAAAGTATCCCCATAATTGAAAACGAAAACCAATATATTTTCGGCCTAAAGTGTTAACCTCCATTTTAACCAATTTGACGGGGGAGGTAAAGAGGTTATTTTTTTAGCTTTCCTGTAAAGATGCCGACGACATCACCGGCTTAAAGGGTTAACTTGTTAAGTTTATTTTATAGGTAAAATGTATTTTAAGAATTATTATCAACAATAATGGCCAAAGACTTGATATTTTACCTCTGACGTAAAAATTTGTTAAAACAGGTTAACACTGTAGAACGACGATATCCATTTTTTTTTATATGCAGGCTCTAGTGTCCTTATTTACCCCACCGAGCCACCCCAATTCACTACACGGGTCGCGAAAGTTTGTGATTTTTTTAAAAAATAATAGTATATTACGTACCGAGGTGAAAGTGTTTCATTCCTGTCGAGAGAGTCGGTAAATCTCGAGACAGTAATGAAACTTTTCACCGAGATTTGTATACTATTTTATTTACAACCACATCTAACATCCATTTCTTATTATTTTGAATTAAAATTATTAATAAAAGACAAATGTCATTTTGACATTTCCATTGAAAAATTTGACAGAAATTTCAAATAACCGCAGGTGGTAAAATAACGTAGGCAATAATACACATCCAGATGGCAAATATCATTTTTTGAATATATTATTTTAACAACAGAAAAATGCTCATCAGATGAGGAATTTGATTGTGCTGCTACTCCACCAGAAAGCAGCAAAAATAGTAGAAGAAGATCTTCTGCCAACTAAAAGCCGCCCGAGATATGACAAGGCATGTAACTGTTTCAAAGAATGGTGTACGGGAAACAAAGTTCAAAATCCTGGTTCTGAGTCGGCGCTACTAGCTTATTTCAGTGAAAATGCCAATACAAAGATCTTCTTTCAATCAACGATTTGGTCACAATATTCAATGTTGAGAACCACTCTTTCAATTAGGGAAAAAGTAAACATATTTAAACACGTAAAACTATTACAAAAAAATAATTTACTTTACACCCGGGTAGAAAGAAAAAGTAAAAAAATATCAACTTTCCACCTTTCAAAGAAGGAAGAAGGAAATGTCATTATTACATGCATGATTGTAATTAATAGTATATTACAATACAAGTAAGGTAGGTACGTCTTTACCGCATCTGCGTGATGCTTAACAAAACGAGCCGAAGGCGAGTTTGGTAAATGACGCAAATGCGGTAAAGACACCTACTGTAAGTGTATTGTACGATATTTTATCTACAAGCGTGTTTTAGGGCACCAATATTAAAAACTAAAAGAGCATTGTTTTAATTTACCCCGTAGGTGCCTCGTAAGTCGTTATCAACAATGCATTAATATCAGGTTGCTAGGGAAATAAATTATAAAAATTTAATAGTTGGCTTTTATATGACATGTAATTACTTACGGCATTAGTGCGGTAAAGTGCTACTTACCGCACTCAAATCAGTTCGGTAAGTAGTTACTTATCGCACGCGAATAGATAAACAGTTTTGCCTCGATTTACTGTCAAATTGGCCCGTTCAAAAACAATTGTTTAAAAACTAGGTGGTCGCTATCCTTCTCTCCTCTCTTTAATTAACTACTATCATTTAATCAGAAATTAGTATTTTACAAGGAAATGAATAATAAATGAAACATTTCCGAGGCAGTTAAACAAATGTTATTTTGATTACATCGCGAGAAGATACAAAAACCCAATCCCCGAACACTATAAAATGCAGGTCTGCCACACACGTTTCTGACGTCAATGACGTCACTTTTTCGGTGAACTTCAGCTCGCTTTGCTCTGAAAAGATTAAATACGTACCTACCTGCCATAAGAACTTAAGATATCCATCTATTTAACGTGAAAAGCTTGCATCATCTCACAAATATGTCATGTCCATGCCTCCGGTGCCTTATTTTTTTTTCTTTTCTTGATAACTAATTAATTGTGGGGACGTATTTTTTTAATCGATGCACCGAGCACGATTTTTGTTAAATACAAATGGGTTTTAAAATGGTACAAGCCTGGAAAATAACGTTCCAACTAGTAAACTTCCCCGATAAGATTTTGTTAATGGAGATTATGATTTATAAAAGCTAACGATCCACAAATTTGTTGTATAAAAGCCTCCCCCGTCTGGTGATACATTTTTCTTTATAGAGTCAAATTTGCAACAACAACAATTATTACAAACAAATCCGAACAACCACCCACCTCTGTGGCAGTGGCGGTTCTTCCACAGGAGCATATGCGCACGTGCACCCCCAATACAAAACGAATAAAAAAAATTAATTTATATTCAAATGAATATTATTTATCGTATAAAGTCCGACCCTCCCTAATATTTTATCGTACCGTCAAACTAAAAAAGTCCGACCCTCCCTAATATTTTATCATCCCGTTATTTTAATAACACTGACGAACATTTTAAAATTTATTAATATATTTTTATTTATTATTATATTATATATATATATATTAAACAAACCCGCCTTTCATTGTCACTTAAAATTTGCCTGAAGTTCGCATCTTTAAACAATTGCCTAATTTGGGGACCAACAAAAATTCCTTCTTTAATTTTGGCCTCACTGATACGTGGAAATTTGTCTTTTAAATACTTGAAAGCATTTCCTTCTCTATCCAGTGCTTTAACAAAATTTTTCTTTCTGAACTAATGGTTCTCGGGTCAAATTTTTAACGCCAACTTGTATTGTGTCACGTGGAGGCCAAACCTTAATTTTATAATGTTTGTCTCTTGCACGGCTGTCCCATTCACACAAAAAGCAACAGTATTTTGTATAGCCTGCTTGCAGTCCTGTCAGTAACGCCACCACTTTTAAATCTGCACATATGTTCCATTTGTGATCTTCGTACTTTACACATCTTAGTAACATCTTAAGATTGTCATATGTTTCTTTCATATTTGCCGAATGACCTATAGGAACCGATGGATGCTCGTTTCCATTAAAAAGTAAAACAGCTTTTAGATTTGTTTTAGACGAATGTATGAATAGTCTCCATTTATCGGGAGTATATGGTAAGTTTAGTTCGGTCATTAGGCCAGGTATGTCATGGCAAAATACTAAATCACCTTCCACTGCAAAAAAATTTGTGAGAGTAGATTGCCTTTTCCTGTAGATGTACACCTTCACTCCTTTTACCAAGAGCTTCCACTGCTGCAGGCGGGATCCGAGAACTTCAGCTTTTGTTTTCGGGAGGTCTAAGTCACGAACAAGGTCATTTAATTCACCTTGAGTGATTAAATGAGGTGTATCAGGCAAATCATGAGAACTAGGGATGTAGCTTGGTCCGGCTTCTGGTGAAATACTTCCGGAGTCTGATTCGGAATCAGGCGTGTAACTCTCAGGTGGCTGGGGAATGGGTAATGAGTTGTCATGGGGCACAGAAGGAATATTGGGGTACTGAATGCTACGCTTGGTTTTGCTAGTAATTCCTTTAATATTCGTCATGCAAAAATAACAATCATCTACGTGATTACGAGGTTCCCTCCAAACCATTGGAACTGCGAGTAGCATAGATTTATGAGTATCTTTCAGCCATCCAGTCAATGTTCTCGAGCACGAACTGCAACACATTTTTGGGGCCCAGGACCTATCTTCATCGCCAACTTTGCATCCAAAGTACAGTTCATAAGCCTTTTTTACTAATGAAGATATCGGCTTTTGGTACGCTTTCGCGGTAACTTCGCCACAAATATAACAGAAGGTATCGGCTTTATTAACGCAAACACGCATCGATATTTTTGGTACCGTTTTACCACGCACGTAGATCTAAGCGAAAATATTAATAGATGTTTACTAAATGATTATATAGTAACGACTAAAAGGATATTTCAAGCATAGATCATAAGCTGCAAATAAGGCGACCGTTTATTACCTATTAATGGGCCTATTCGACCCTTCCAAGAAATCTGAGGCCAATATAAACATTTGAGGGTCAGTTGTATATTAGTTTAAGTCCAAATGTTACAAAATACACGATATTTTTATAAAGAGGATTTTTGTGTTGATTAGTGTAATTAGAAATCTGGAATTCTGGCGGTGATCACACAGCGGTAATGTTCGGTGTTGGCGCGTGTAGACAACGAATGCTTGCTCTTAGGAATGTTTTAAGTTATTTCTAATTTCAGATTTATTTCAGTGGTTTGTTGTTGTGGTTTGCCCGACGATATGTCCGCCACTGTTTTAACATGTATAGAATCATCTCTCTTTCCAAGTATCCTGGCACATTATTCGACCACCCCGTATATAACCTTACCCTTACCTATAACTATTATCCGGCAGCCATGGGCACATTTGTAAATACAAGTCCAACAAAAAATACATCAACCTAAAAACCTTAGTTCGAGCCACTTTCGTTTAGATCGGCGCACTATCCGCACTACCACCGTTAAAGAACTCGTTCCACAAAATGTTCATTCGGAGCTTTTCCATATGGATCTTTCGTCGAAGAACCAAGAAAGTATTTTACGGATAAATTTCGACGAATAAAGGCATACGTTTAAACGACACAATGTACAGGATGAAGCCCATTAACCGATCTGATCAGCCTCATGACCCGATGTGGTCCTTGCACGTTGGAGACTGATTTTATTTTTAACATTCCATTCTCGGCGACTTGTCCAGGAAGTTTCTAAACTAGGTACGGATTATACTGGTTAATTTGATAATAAAATAAAGCTATTTGGCTCAGTAGGTGCCGAAATTCCATCGATTAACGTGCTTGACAATTTCTAATAAATAAATGTAGGGAGTTGATGCCGTGTGATTTTTTTCTTTAATCCGTATCTCTACATCTACCTACTGTGTCACCATTAAAGTTGCAACCATATGGGGAAAAATGTATTGTTCAATTTAGGTCAAATTTGACTTCACCATTAGCTTTTGCTTTAATAAAGATCAAAAATGAGTTTATTTACAACCATGCATGTAAAAATTAAATTTTATCTACCTTTGAAAGGTGGAAAGTTGACGTTTTTTTACTTCTACTTTCTACCCGGGTGGAAAGTGCTCACTTCCTACCCGGGTGGAAAGTAAATTATTTTTTGTAATTTAAAAAAAAATTAATATCTCAAAATAATATACGAACACACCAACATACATACATACATACAGGTTGTTAATTTGAAAACTTCCCACCACGGATTTATCGAATAGCACTGATTAAAAGAAAAAACGCCGAGGCACGTCAAAAGATTTGCCAAAGGGGACAACTTTTTAACCAAAAACTACTTCACCCCCTTTTACCCTCTGGCCCCCGGGGTCATCCCCTTAAAAAATTTAAATGACAAGGGGTAGCAAGTAATAGCTTGTTTGAAAGGTCTTTCAAAGTGCTTTATTTTGACGTTTGATTTTTTTAAATCGGTCGATTCGTTTTCGAGAAAATTAGAAAACTTTTTACCGCCTTCTTTTTATCAACACAGGTAACATGGGCGAACTATTTTTATTCTTATACCTGTTTAGTTTTTTATACCTGTTTAGTTTTTTATAGTTGCTAAGGGAAAGAAACAATTTAATTTGCTGTCAGTTACCTTTGTGACAATCTTGGGATAGTGAAAATTAATTTATTGATTCAGATTTTACTTCCAAAATGGTTTACGCACTAGCGGAAAGAGTGGAAATTATTCTAATTTATGATGCCCAAAATCAATGTGCTCGGCAAACTGCCGTTACATTTAACGCCAGACATCCGGAAAAGATAACTTCGCATAGGTATGTTTTGGACCTTGTTACTAAATTTACTCAAACTGGATCTGTTGCAAATAAAAAACGTAATCATCGTAGAGTTTTGGATGAAGCCGCTCAAGTTGAAGTTTTGGGTCATTTTGCCATAAATCCTAATACTTCATTACGCAAAATTGTTGATGCGACTAGTATTTCATTAGGCTCTGTACACACAGTTACTAAATTACATAAATTTCATCCATTCAAAATGAAATTATTGCATGAGTTAACCGAAGATGATTTCGATAGGCGAGTTGAGTTTTGTGAACAAATGACTGCAGCGATAAATGATAAATACCATTCATGTACAGAATATCTGCTTCAGTGATGAATGCACATTTTATCTAAATGGATTTGTTAATAAGCATAACTGCAGGTATTGGAGCAATGAAAATCCCCATGCTTTTGTAGAAGGGCATACTCAGTACCCCCAAAAAATTAATGTATTGGCAGGCATTTATTTAGATATGTTGGAAAATACCATCAATCCGCTTATCACTGAAACCTTTAAAAACCAAATCGAAGACGATGGAAACCCTATACTTGATGAGGCTGAAATATATTTCCAGCAAGACCGCGCTCCTCCTCACTATGTTCTTCCGGTTCGGCAATGGCTAGACGACGAGTTTCCAGATAAATGGATAGGGCGAAGAGGGCCTATAGAATGGCCTGCTAGATCTCCTGACTTGTCGCCATTAGACTTTTTTCTATTGGGCCATTTGAAAACTATTGTGTTCACTCCCCAACCTAACAGTTTGGATGAACTTCATCAACGCATCACCGAAAGCTGCCATGATCTCCCACAACATGTTTTTGAAAATGTCCGTCAGGAATTTGAAAATCGCCTATATCATTGTTTGGCCAATAACGGGCAACATTTTGAACACTTATTGAAATAAAAAGTGATATTTTCGTGTGCTTTTTTTTTATCTGAATAAATAAAGATTTTTCTAATTTTCTCGAAAACGAATCGACCGATTTTAAAAAATCAAACGTCAAAATAAAGCACTTTGAAAGACCTTTCAAACAAGCTATAACTCTTGCTACCCCTTGTCATTTAAAATTGTTAAGGGGATGACCCCGGGGGCCAGAGGATAGAAGGGAGTGAAGTAGTTTTTGGTTAAAAAGTTGTCCCCTTTGGCAAATCTTTTGACGTGTCTCGGCGTTTTTTCTTTTAATCAGTGGTTTTCGATAAATCCGTGGTGGGAAGTTTTCAAATGAACACCCTGTATATACATACATAAAATTATACTTGATACTCGAGCGATTTTAATAATCGAGTGAATCGCTCGAGCGATTAATCACTTGAAATTTTTATCACTAAGAAGAATGTGTTGATAAAACACCAGAGGTTGTTTTTGTAAGTTTTAGAAGATTAATCTAGAGTTTTTATTAAGGAAGAACCGTTGATTCTGTTTTTTTTTAAAATTACATGCTTTAATTTTTTAACAATTTACAATCGCCGCTGGCTAGCCAGTCCCATGTCGGACCATGTCGCGATGACTCCACTAAGGGATTTGGCAGACTTTTTATATGCACCTTCTCGTTTATGTGCCCTTAACAAAGACGTATGTCGTGTCAGCCTTCTGAGCGTCAAACTCGAACGTCGCCAATCGGCACAGTTCGGGTGGCGCGCGAAGATCGGGTATCAAGTGAAAAGCATTAATTGATTTTTCGCCTGAATTTATAACTAGAGTATTTCCTATCGAAATAAAAAATTTTTTTAATTAATGCCATTTTTCAACATTTGACATTTACCAACAGCCTCGCCGCATTGTCCCATTTAATTATGTAATTTTTGGTCTTTATCGAAGCAAGAACTTATGGTGAAGTCAAATTTTACCTAAACCGAACAATACATTTTTCCTCATAGGTCTGGTCCCAAATTTAATGGCTACCCTGTATAATCCTTCGATTTTGAACAAACTACGATTTTGGAGCTTTTTCCTCGGTGCCAAATATTGACTTGATCCTCCAAGGGGAGCGACATCCTCAATACACTCTTATAGGGTATTTTCGTAATTGTATCAAAAAGTAATGTAGGTGTCATGTGCTCTTTTTGGGTCAAACTTAAAATGGTAAAATCAAAATTTGAAAATTTTCGCTAGCTTACGAGATACGTGAGAAAATAAAAAAAATAGCCAATTTCAAAATTACCCTATATTTTTTTAGATAAAAGAGATATGGAAAAATGTTTTATACAGAAGTATCTTTATAATGATTGTTGAGTAATCTGCCGGACCTAACCTCATTGTTTTAAATCGAACTGTATATTTTAATCTAAAAATATAGCATTTTAAATTCTCAAATATATAACACACCATGGATGATATTGGTTTCCTAGGCGATTTATTTAAACTTTATTACTATGAAACGAAATAAAAGGTTCAGATTAAGGTAAAAAATATCGGGAATCATCGCAAACGTTCGGGATATATCCTTAAATGGTTGCCGTCTTTCCAGATAGCGAACAAAATATAAATTTTGCGCCATTTCTTCGTTTTTTCCACTTTCAATACCAACTGATATCATATCAAATTTTTCAAAATGTTGATAAGTAATTTTCATAAATGAATATGTAAACATGAAATTGTCGTTAAGTGTTAATAATAATTAGAATAACAACATAGTGGTTTCTATGATATTAGCTTTTGTTTAAAGGTCTACTCGGGTCAAGCGCGGATCCAGGGGGGAGGTCATAGGGATCATGACCCCCCCCCAAACCATCAATTTATCACGAAAAATACCATATATACCGGTTTGACTAACGCGGCAGGGTATTACTTTTCGTAATTTTTCCATGCATGACCCCCCCCCCAAACAGTTCTGGATCCGCCCTTGACTCGGGTTTACTGTGTTAAAGTCATAAAGCTTAAATAAATCGCCTAGGAAACCAATATCATCCACGATGTGTTATATATTTGAAAGATAATTTAAAATGCTATCTTTCTAGGTTAAAACATACAGGGTGTTTGTTCCCTTTAAAAAAAATGAGGTTAGGTCCGATAACTTTTTTACCTGGCCCCGTATACTTATTCTGAAAACGGCAGATTATTCAACAATCAATATAAAGAAACTTCTGTATATAACATTTTTCTGTATCTCTTTTATTTAAAAAAAAATAGGGTAATTTTGAAATTGTCAATTTTTTGATTTTCCCCCGTATCTCTTAAGCGAGCGAAAATCTTCAAATTTTGATTTTACCATTTTAAGTTTAACCCAAACAGAGCACATGACACCTACATTACTTTTTTGATAACACTAACAATTACGGAGATACCCTATAAAAATGTCGAAAATAGGACACCCTGTACAAATTTATCCTATACTATAGAGGTTTCCAGCGATAATTTTATGATGAGAATATCCTGTTTATTGAGTTTATAAATGTATGTATTGCTATATCCTTTTTCAAAATTTAATGCATTTCTAAAACTCATTAAAAATGGAGAATTAATTTTGCAACATCCATTATAGTAAAAGGGTTTGTTCGTGTTTGTCCTTATGTAATTTATCAGCTATAGTAGATCGTAATCAAAGTCTTTTGAGACGAAATCCGATCTTATAACGTAATGCTAATATCCGGAGTACCACCTCCTAATGAGTTGTCAAATACCGATTAAACATGACTATTCATAAAGTCCCACCATTGATTCGTATTATGGTGTAACCACTAACTCGGTAACTAACTACTCTAGTAAATGCTAATAATAGTACATACAAGAATATTACTTTATGGACACCGCCACCGCACCTGTCTTAATTATTTGCATATAGGGGAAGCTAGTGTACCAACCAACAAAAAGTAATACGAACACTTTCGTTTTTCTGGAGCACGAGCATGTGCTAATAAGTACCGACTATGTGATTGTAGCGGGCGCGGTTCAATTTTCTTTACCTTCTGTTTTTAACGGGCGTCTTCTACAGCTTAACACGCTTAACGTAACAATTTAGATCACGTTATAAAATTAAGCTTGGAACACCTGATGTGTCAGCTAGGTAGTTAATTTGCAAGATGACGTGATTTTTAATGGGTATCATTTAACTGGTTAGCAAAATATTCTTATTTTTGCGAACAGAAAAATGTAATCGGTCAGCCAAAATGGCTAGTTGGTCATCAACTTATGGACAGCAAACATTTCTGAATCGGTCAGTAATTAATGTCATACTAGAGTGCTCTAAATTATTTTGATACGCAAATTAAATATATAAGCTGCTATGAGCGATCCACTTTTAATCAGATATTGGCAAGCAATCAGCGGGTAAGCAAAATATTTAATCTTGCTCATCAAATAAAAGCCATAAAACGTGAAATGGTGACAGTGTCCGGGGAAAACAAGTGAAAACCCGCCCCAGCTACACCTTTTGTAGCCGATTTCCTTCTGTATTCGGCAAAAGAAACACATAAGAAAGTTACATAACTTGACAGTGCCATGGGAAAACAAGTGAAAACCCGCCCCCGCTACCTTTTGGGCCTTGACTGCTACACCGAATGAAAACACACGCACGCAATTAGCTACTCGTATCACGCGACTGCTTTCGCTCCGCCCACAATAACGAACTTTGCCGATTATTCAAAACAAACGCAATCCAATGAATTATATTGATAACCATTCATTTAATATGCAAACCTCTGAAGTAAACTTCTTCTAGACATGTTTTTTTCTACTGACCAATTGTAAAATCTTGCTGACCAAGTAATCATTTCGCAGCTCGACTGTTAATTAAGCGAACACGATGTTACAAACGGACTGATATCGGTTAAATTGTTGACAGTTTGTAGAATTTTTTGCAGAACAAGTGTTGCCGCCCGATTTTTATTTATTGCAAGCAAAATCTTTTTATGCTGATCAAATGATTTAATTGCTATTCTTTGCTGCGGACCAAATTTTAATAACGGCAAACCATTTAATTACTTCTCATTTTTAATTATGCATCGAAGGAGCAAAGATATAAAGGTAATTAAAAAACTCAATGCAGACGAACATTTTGACGATGATTTTTTTGAAAACTACTACTAAAAATAAATGATGGTATTATTGGAAATAGATTTAAACCGCCTTTAAAATGATGTGCCTCTTAACCCCCCCCCCTCCAATTTAACATTTTAAGGGTAATATCTACACCCCTCCCCCCGCGAGGGCTTCAAATATTCTTTAAAATTGTCCACCTTCACAATAAAATTGGCGTGTCTTTCCGATTGTTAATATTATTTATTTGAAGCGAGACATTAAAGGTTCTTCAAAGTGGGCACCCTGTATATATGATGATCCATCTTGGGCATCAAATGTTTTAAGCTTATTACCCCCATTTCCCCTATTTAAGTCTAGTGGTCCACCTGTTGCCTCCGAGCGAAAATTATTTTATAATTAGCGCTCGAGATTTTCGCTTGAATTAATTATTAAAACATTAATTTTGCATATTTTTTACGTTTGCCCATGATACGTTAATACATTCATGCCGGTTGTCAATAACGCGATTACGTAACCGCTCACGTGTTACATATTTTAATTTATTTTCAATTTCATTGATCCACTGCACACGTCTTAAAATATCTTTTATAATGGAGGCCATAGAGGGCCATTTCCGTTGAATTATTAGACAAGCAGTGGCGGTTCTTCCACAGGAGCACATGCGCACGTGCACCCCCAAGACAAAACGAATAAAAAATATTCATTTATATTCATTGAATATTATTTATCGTATAAAGTCCGACCCTCCCTAATCTTTAATCGTACCGTCCAACTAAAAAAGTCCGACCCTCCCTAATATTTTATCATCCCGTCAAACCAAACTGTATAGATCCGGCAACCGTGCCTCGGTCGAGGTAAATGACGATTATGACGAGACTTGCTCGCACGTGCGATTAAGTAGTGCAGTTTCTCTGTAGTAATAGGTGGCGGAACATGGAAAAGGCGTACAGTTTTCTGTTGTCTGTTCGTGCATCTAGTTAGAAATTCGAGCGTGTATGTTTTAATATTTTAATATTATATATTTATTAAGTTAAAATGAATAGTTGACGGTGGACTATTTAAGAAATAACTTTAGCTCTTTGAGTTTGGAGCAAAAAATCGAAGTGAAGAATGCGGGAACACCTAAACCTGAAATATATGAAAAAAAATTTATAGAGGGTATTCCAAACTTAATGAGGCTGTTATTGATCAATTTTCTACAACTAAGAACCGAAGAATGGACTTTATGTTTAAGCACTATTGTGCAGGGTCGATAAATGTTGTGTATTTCGATAAACGATACTCGATAGAAAGAATGCCAACTTGTCAGTCCCGTGGCTCGATTCGTTCTCGTCATAAAACAGTTAACTATTGTTCTCGTCTTGGTTGCGCCTAATGACGTAGCCGTAGATGGCGTAGCGATATTAGACACCATTCGGTTTTCTTGATAAGAAAACCTTTCTTATTTTCCAAAAGTTGTATTTCCTTGTGTAAAATTAAAAAATAAATAAAAATATATTTTGCCTAACGCATTTTCTTATTACTTTTTTTCTTTCTGCATTTAAAACGCATAAAAAGTAATTGTGTGGTCGTTACACAAAAATAAAATTTTAAAAATAATTTCACCATACTTGTAAACCCCCTCTATTATAGGTCACGAGCCGCCACTGTAGACAAGGTAGGAATTTGATTCGTTAATTTGGTATCCACATCCCCTCGATAAGATGAAATTCATGCAACGATGTCCCCTAAAAAATATTTGTATTCGGTATTTCCGTCGAAAGAGTGTCCCCAAAATTAACAGTACGCAGTAAAATTGCAAATTCTTTGGGTAAAAATATTGCAATTTAGCCAAACTCTACTTGGTTCAAAAGTAGATAATAACCGACCAGTGAAAATTTTATTTTCTAATTTCCTAATTAACTTACGTTTTAATTAATATTTTAGCATAAGTTTGGAGGTTTTTAGGAGCGAGAAATTTGAATTTGTTAATTATTTTATTTTTTTTATTTAGATTGCAGAGTGCGTTCGCTGCAGCAATCTGGGTGCGTAGAAACAATTAAAGAATAATTTTCTCATCACATTTACCCAAAAATGGTGTGTATCCGAGCTCCGAACAATTGTTTTCATATTTTTGCAATGCGCTTTTATAGTCATTTATGTATCAAGGGTACTAAGTAGATGATTATGCCCTGAGGGCGACAGTCTTACAAAGCCGAAGGTTCGTAAGTCGCCCAAGTGTATATATCTATTAGTACCCGTGGTGCATACAACTTTTATGTCATACCAGTTCGATTTAAGTAATAAATATTTTTTTAAATTCAATTTGATTTACCAATTTTTTATTTTTACCTGCGACATTACCTTGACATTATTATAGCCTGCGCTTTTGTTGCTAGGGAGATAAATATTCAAATGTTCAATGTGTCAAAGTGAAAAATCAAAAATGGAACAAGGTTTTGAAATTCCCGATGAAATTGAAAAAAAGGCTGAAAAGGTAACGCAAAAACCTGTTACCGAGAAAATCCAGAGACTCATACGACAAAGAATATGACCAATTTTTGAAGTGGATGTCAGAGAACGCTGTAGAAAACATTAACGAAACCATGCTGTTGGGGTACTTTAATGATCTATCTGAAAAGGATGTTGGCAGGCGTACCATCTGGATCTCGCATTTCCTTACAGAAACTAGAGACCCAGACAATGAATCATGAGTCAACCTTTGCTGCAGGAAATTTAGGAACCTTCCAGAATTGCCAGTTCTATGTAAATACAACCAAATAATATATAAACGTAAATTTATATTTTGTTAATAAAGAATAAGTTAATCTAAAACTATTTTTTGCGTCTTAATGCCAGCGCGGGCAATAATGTGTACTTTATGCCTGCACGGACATAAAATAATCCATTATGTAGATGGTATCTAAGGTATAAAAATACAATAATGCACTGGTATGACATAATAGTACATTACGTATCAAGGGCCGAAAAGAGGCTTTTACGGACGGACGGACGGACGGACGGAATTAATTAAACTTAGACATATAACACGTTGTATGAAATAGGGGTAGTTTGGGAAGAAATGCCTCTATCTTTGTGTTTTATAAAGAAATGTAACGTGAACGCAAATTTTGAAAAATTTAATTTTTTCACCACCCTGTATATAAAAACGGCGCCGTAGATTCAGGATAGTATTAAAAAGTCATAGACCACATTGAACCGAACAACTTCTATAGGAGATTTTTAAAAATCTAATTAGCAGTTAATTTTTTATAAGAAAATTCCAAAATCATGTAATGTTGTACACTATAATTACAGAAAAAAAGTTGAAAATATTCCATATTAACTAGTTATTAATGAACTATTAGTCATAGTAACTAATTAGCCGACTCAACTGGCGACAATCAGTCTAAGCTGTACAAGGTTTCAGTAGGAAAAGCACGATGAATTTTAAAATACAAAATTCATTAAGGACGAGGTCTACGGAATTGAAATATTTTTTGAAACCTTAAGTTTCGCCCTTTATCAACAACTGGTAGAAGTGGTCTCTGCAGCTTCGGAGAAGAAAATCCAACAAACTGACCACATACGATAATGCTGAACCAACTCTGTGGTAACCAACGAATACTTATAACCAGGAAGAAGACAAACTGCTGTGTTAAATAATCGAAGCAGGCATGATACGGCGACATCCATTATGCCTGGCGCGCACGTGCTTTTCAAATGTCCATTTTGTCCAAATTATTATTACTGTCAATATTTTGAAGTGACATTCAAGCAAAGAAAACATCAAAACCATTTTATTTGGTTTACTAAGTAGAGAAAATTAAATATTAGGATCTTGACATAGGTTTTCAGCTGTAAATATTGCTTTAAAATTGTCCTTAGATACTTTTATATTATTATTGAACTAGTAACGAAACTAGAAATAAAGAATTCAGAGATTGAAGGTTGTAATTAGTTTTATTAAAAAATAGGAAATAAATCATAATTTACATAAAATATTTTACCATCTTCAACTTCAAACAAATCAAGGTAAATACAATACTATATGTACAGCTACTAACCAAGTAAATATATATGCACCATCATTATGATTATGGGCTTCCAATTTGTTTGTTTCGTAGCATACTCCTTGCAACATTAGTGATCGAAATCCTCTTTAATGTTCAGTCATTATGGGATTCTCAATTAAACTATGAATGGAAAGAATTATTATAATAATATATTACCGGACTTATCAAAATTCTTACTACGGGTTAATATAACTTAGCTGTAAATATTATGTTGTAGCTTTTGACTTGTAGATTGTAAAATTTAAGTAAAATTCTTTAAAAATGTGTTTGTTGCTAGTTTGCGTGACAAGTTTGGGACATAATGGGACAATTTTATAATGTAAATTAACAATAACGAATAAAAATTTGTAAAAAAATATTTCAATCATAAATTACTTACCTGCAACAAAACGAGAAGGTCCGTTTTCGTGAAAAGAATAGAAAATTAAAAATTATTTTAGAATTTAATGACTTGATTTTATACCCTTCCAGACGAAGGATGTTCGGTTGTGAAATAATTTAAGAACGTGTGCTGCTCGCATTCTATGTCTGTCTCTGTCTGCACCAACCTTCTCCGATTCAATAAAGGGAGACAAATATGGCCTAGATTAAATCGAAGAAACCCAAAGTCTGATATTGACACAGAACGATCGACACACAAGGATAAACGTATGGAGTCACCTGTCTGGCTGTGACGTCACTTGCACGGCCAACTTATATGCTTCGATCCCCGCCATAAGCGGTCTCACCGGACTGGTGGTAACTCTGTGCTTAAATAGTTGTATCAACCGCAAACCAAATAATCTCAACCCGGTATGTATGTATGGAGATTGAAAAACTGAAAACCAGTGTAAAAGATATTAAGGATAATCTATTGAGATATGATAAAACCAAGAAAATATCGTGGATGACGGAAGAAATCCTCCAGCTAATGGAAGGAAGTCGACTTGCTCAGAATAATCGTGATAAATATAAGAACATGCAGAAAACAATTCAGACAAGAATTAGAGAATCCAAAGAAAATGAATTAAGAAAACAATGCGAAGAACTAGAAGCATATCAAGAGAAATTTGACAGTTTTAACGTATATATAGTAGGAATGTAAGGGAAGTGACTGGAAAATATAAAACAAATACAGTAAATAGACTGGTAGATCAGGAGGGAGCCATCATTGTTGATAAAGAAGACAATAAAGATACTTGGAAGGACTACGTAGAGCAACTGTTTCACGATGACTGTCCAGGGGCACCGCAGATGAATTGTCAAAAATGTCCAAGTATCATTGAAGAAGAGGTAAGCGCGGCCGCGAAAGCAATGAAAGATGGCAAAGCACCAGGACCAGATAACATAGAAGCGGAATTCCTGAAACTACTCGATTGTGACTTGGAATTTCAATCGAATCTATGACTCTGGATATATCCCCTCCCAATGGCTCACAGCCGAACTTATTACATTGCTCAAGAAACCTGGAGCTAAATCATGTAGAGATTACAGAACAATAAGCCTAATGAGCCACATTCTGAAATTACTTCTAAAAATAATACACAGAAGAATATATAGACTGTGTGAGGAACATATAACACCAACTCAGTTTGGGTTCAGAAATGCACTGGGCACACGTGAGGCCCTGTTCAGCAGCCAAGTACTCTTTCAGAGATGTACAGATACAAATATTGACATATACGCTTGTTTTGTCGACTATCAAAACACGTTCGATGGAATACAGAATCAGACAATGAGAGACATCTTGAAAAATATAGGATTGGATGATAAAGATTTAAGAATAATTACAAATCAATCTGCTTCGGTGAGGATAGGAGAGGAAAATACGGATGAGGTCAAGATCTTGCGAGGTGTAAGACAGGTGTGCATACTGTCTCCATTGATCTTTAACTTGTATGCCGAGCGGATATTTGGGGAGGCTCTGGAAGGTGCTGACGTGGGAGTTCTATTAAATGGAGAATGGTTGAACAACATACGATATGCAGATAACACTGTCCTGTTCGCTAATACCTCGGAGGGTTTGCAGTTTTTGGTGGATAGAGTGACGATGAGTAGCAACAGATACGGACTTGACATCAATACAAACAAAACAAAAATTATGGTTATAAGTAAGGCCAATGTGCCTAATTGTAACATTGAGAGTAACGGCAAGCCTATTGAACGAGTGAGTAGATACACGTATCTTGGCACCAATATCAACGACCAATGTGACCACGCGTAGTAGAGTAAAATATTTAAAAATCACGACTTGACGTTAATAACAAAGTTAAGATTCCTACGATGCTATGTGTTTTCAGTTCTATTGTATGAGGTGGAATCGTGGACACTTACTGAGGCAACAAGCAAAAGACTGGAAGCCTTTGAGATGTGGCTCTATCGTAGGTTGCTCGGGGTGTCATGGATGGATCGTGTCAAAAATGAAACGGTTTTGCAGAGAATGAATAAACAGAAGGAAATCCTAAACATCATCAAAATAAGCAAACTCCAATACCTCGGTCATGTGATGACAAAATATCTTACAGGGCAAAGTGGATGGAAAGAGAGGTGTAGGAAGAAGGAAGATCTCTTGGTTAAAAAATCTCAGAACCTGGTTTGCGGTGACCACCACACAGCTGTTCAGAGCCGCGGTTAACAAAGTGATGATACTCAAAGAACTACAACATAATATCGTTGATAGCAGGAACTTAATAGAACCAGGACTAGATCCATGAGGCCCCTGCCATAATAGACTTATTGTTCATTAAGAACCGTAAACGTGCACTTGGTCACATGCCTGGTCAAAGGTTGTAGACAGATCACAAAATGCTGCTGATGTGCTCTGCCCATCAGAAATTGAAAAAAGCATCGTCGGCTTTTATACAATCATACACGATGAGTAGATACTGTGCCTTCTTGATAAAACACTTTGAAAATAATGAATTGACGATTTGTATCCACTAAAGGTGGATGAGAGGGAAGTGGAGGATGTTTATAGAACGTTCAAATCTCTACCCTTTGCAGGGAAATCACTGATGTAGCGGATTTTAAGCAACTGTGGAAAGAATTGTGTTTGAGAGTAAAAGGATATGCGGTTGTTTCTTCTGTCTGTAAGTAGATGTTAACCTTAATCAAATATAATATTAATACTTGGAAGTAACAGGATATCTACACTGCTAGGTGTAATCAAGCAGGCATATGGTCGTAATTAAGTCCACTAGATATCATGTTTTCATTGGCTAAACGATATAGCGTGATTGTATGAAATTTTTATAACTTTTATTTTTATTTAATTAATGCAAATTTTTATTACGTCGCCTGTTGATGTGAAACCCTTTAAGCCGCGGGGCGCATTTCTTTCTCGTTAGTTCTCTTTTCTATATTTTTACCATAATTTAAATCGGTACAGAAGAACAAAATATATGCTAGATAAATAAAATGCACAATTAAAATGAAATAGGTATCTACTGTATAATGTACTGTATATCTTTGCACCTGCGTCACAAACCCAGGATTCAAGAGCTATCATGCCTTAAGTGCCCTTAAGCATGATGAAGCAAGATTGGGGGGGGGGGGGGGGGGGGGCAATGATCAAATGAGAAATTTTATAAACTTAAAAACCAGGACACCAGCGGTAGCAACAAGGGGAAAAAGCTCGCTGCGAACGAAAGCGCTGCATGCGAAATTATTTATGGACCACACCCCACGAGCAAACCCAAAATACACATCTAAATTTAGTCCATAATTTATAGTAAATACTAGAAAAACCGAGAGGTAAGGTCATTTTTACTTAAGTTACAACAGACGAACAAAAGTAATTTTTCCTTTTTCTGAGGATTTTTCAGTATTTTTAAAATGATCCCGATTTTACGAGCTATATCCAAAAAGAGACAGCGGAAAACAAACCAAAAAATAACTCCATACCAATTTATTTTAAGTAACATTGGTTCGTATGCTTATTTGTATTTTAATGGTATTCTATACGATTGTAATTCCAAATAATTTCATCGTAAACTGCTTCAATGTCGAATAGTTCTTGCGGAAACAAATGTGAATAGGATTAAAAATTATTTTTGATCAATAAATCGAAAAAATGTACTGAAGTCCGAAAATTATGACAAAAAGTTATTCTTCATAAAAAGTTCTGCATGGTCTAAAACTCGAAATGCAATCTTCAGTTATCAAAATTTCCCAGTCATATACGAGGTATATCCGAAATTACGAATTTTGCTCAAAAGTAAAGTACCTTTATTTTGGACAATACACAAGAATGTTATGAAGAGAAGCTATTTTGAATTTAAAGTTATATTCAAATACGCAATTACAGTTAGTTAGCCTGAAAATTAAGAAATATTTCTAGTGAGTGCATCCTAGATTACGTTAAATTGCATCAAGCCTGAATAATTAATACGGAATGATTAGTAAATAATCACAAAATCTAAATTTCCATGCTAAATAATGTAATTGCATATTTGAATATAACTTTTTATTCAAAATAACTTTTCTTCATAACATTATTCTGTATTGTCAAAAATAAAGGTACTTTACTCTTGAGCAAAATTCGTAATTTCTGATATATCTCGTATATGACTGGGAAATTTTGATAACTGAAGATTGCATTTCGAGTTATAGACCATGCAGAACTTTTTATGAAGAATAACTTTTTGTCATAAAACCAATCATAAAAAAGTTGTCCATATGGTTCCAACTTAAGTAGACACACTGTATATCAGCTTCGGATCCGCTATATTAGAAATTTTCTTCGTTTAGCTTAGCTTCGATTAAGAGAAATATTTTTGAAGAAACAATATCCGACTATGCACCGCCTCGAATGTCAAGTTTACCTACTTTAAAAATACGTACCAAATTTGAGAAAAAATAGAAAAAACATACTATCTTCTCCGCCAACGAAATAAAAGATTATTGATGTATAATTTTGACAATGGGCGAAAACCACGCATGCTAAAAGCCCGCTATGTTTAGGACGAACAACATAATGTGGGACGAACGCCGATGCAATAGCAACAATCAAATTTAAGAAAAAATATAAAAAACATACGAACTATACCTACCCTTGCCGCGAACGAACTAAGAGTTTTTTGATGTGTTATTAAGTTGTCAAATTCGGGGGGGGGGGGGGGGGGGGCAACTGCCACCTCTTGCCCCTTATAACAGACGCCAGACGCCCATGGCCTTAAGACTAACCATCTTTATTTATCACAGCCTTAAAAACATAATAAAGCGTCTGCGGAGTTCCCCAATACGTTTTAGACAAAGACAAAAGTGTAGCCATTAAATATTTGCCAACTATTAACTCATAGTTGTTATCCTGGTCATTTTGATGTGTCAATCTTAATCGATTTTTATAAGTTTTTGTGCCTGCAAGTTGAATTTAATCCTAAAAACAGTTTTTTTTCAGACTATTTGATCGTACGTTTGTGTTTTCGGTAAATATTTATAGACATTTGTTACTAATATAACCTTGTTTTGTGTGTATTATGAAAAACCGAATTTAGGTAGATACCTACCAGCAGCAGCGAGGAATATTATATTTATTATTGTTATTGTGCAAGAATAAAATAATAATTAATATTTATAGGGTACTTTCCTATGTTAATTTACATATTATGTACGTAATAGGTATTAGATCGTGCAAAAAAATAAAAGGAACTTTAAGTATTCCAGATGCATCTTTTTGACTAATGATTCTATGACTAACTATTTTGCAGTGTGTATTATTAATTAAAAATACTTAATTTAACATCTAAAAATAGGTATTCAATCATTCAAGATTAATTTTAATATTCAGAAAAGCGACCGGTTACGTTTTTAGCCTATTAGGAATGATTGACAGGCGGAAAAAATTGGGTTCGTTTTTCGTCTCGTGCTTTGATCGAGTCTTGCCAGTGAGATCATCTTCGAAGAATTAAAAAGATATCAGAAATAATACCCAGAATATGCAATCGTCCTCTAACGATTAAAAAAATCGTTTAAAACGATATCTTTTAAAAAGAATTAAATTTATTTTTCTCTCTGATCGAATTCAAATAGAAATAAAAATCCTCTTGAAACTATTTATTTTATTTTTGCCCGCGACGGCTTCTGTATATCTGTTCGCAAAAAATAATAATATATTTAAGAGAGGATTTTTATTTGTATTGGAATTCGATCAGAGAATAAAATATCAACTAAAGTATACCTATCTGTATATTTACTTTTTACAAAAACAACATGTCCAAGATAAGGAGGGCTAGTACAGGGATCTCGGAAACCGTAAGAGATATGCTGCGCATTTACATGCCTAATGCCGTTTAGAAGGTTTTAAAATTCCGAGTAGTTCCGGAGATATCCGGAAAAAACAGAAATTCTGAAAAATCGTTTTATTTTTTTCCTGTTTTTTTTTTAGGTCCAATTCTAAAGAAAATATACGTTTACATTGCCACTTTTTCCGCTCTATCTAACAGCGTTAATTGTTTTGTACTCCGACGAGTCGTCTTCGAAGAGCCATTACCAACTTTCTTTTTTTAAATACGGTTTTGTTTTTCTGATATTGGAATTTGAGAGCTTTTTCTCCCGAATGCAACGATGTATGACATATTGTGGTTTAATGACGTTTCGAGGGTTTTTTGAACAACATCAGGAAATTTTGGGATACGCTCCTGTATTTCTTCTAATTTTATAAATAATATCTCATAAGTAAGCTCTAAATTTATTACTTATGTTGGACTAGTTCAATAAATAACAAATAATTTAATAATAATGGCCCTTCGAAGACGACTCGTCGGATTACAAAACAATTAACGCTGTTAGATACTTTAGAATTCGATCTCAAAAAAAACCAAGAAAGCAATAAAACGATTTTTCAGAATTTCGGTTTTTTCCGGATATCTCCGGAACTACTCGGAATTTTAAAACTTTCTAAACGGCATATAATTAGGCACGTAAATGCGCAACTTTACCTCCATTTTTAACTTCGTATCTCTTACGGTTTCCGAGATCCCTGTACTGCCCCTCCTTATCTTGGACACATTGTAGTGGGCGCTCCCAAGAGGGTGTTTGGGGGACGGAACCCCACCCAACCCAAGTTACTTCGTTTGCATTGTTAAGTAAATGTAACATTTAACTATATGTAAACCACAAATTTAATGACACCCCCCAAGATTTTAATTTTTCATGTCTGACGTCGATAGCGGAGATAATAAGCTGTATTCGAACTTAGTTCGTTAAGTTTTCGTAGTGTAGTGGTTATCACGTGTGCTTCACACGCACAAGGTCCCCGGTTCGATCCCGGGCGGAAACAAACCTTTTTTTTTATATTATTAATCTTTTGTTGATTTATGGTTCCACACACGACAATAAGGAAAATTACTCTATTTCCATCATAGGCCCTACGTCAAAAAAGTATCGCACAAACTAATGTGCTATTGGCCCCAAACTATGTTTGCCAAGATGGACGATGTGTAAAATAAAGTAGGACAGTTGTCTATTAAAAGCCGGACTTTTTTCGTGTTTTTAATTTTTGCGAAGGTCCGTCTAATCAATATTAATCAAATAAAACGCAAAAATAAACACTCATTATTAATAAAACGGCAAAAACCAACGAAAATGACGCATCTATTTCGCATGGTAATGGTCATTTTTATGATTGAGCGATTGGCTCGGTTGGTAGAAAAAGTCGGCCTGAGTTAGCAAATTCTGAAAAAAGGAGGCCCTGTCCTGCTGAAGCCGGACATCTGGCAATCCTACCCCAACCCGAATTAAAAATATTTGAAAAATATACCTACCTTTTTGGACTTTTGACTGTAAAATGTCCAAAAATATGACACCAGCAGCACCAGGACAACGTTGGCACCAAAGAGTCGAAAGATGCTCGATCAGCGCGCACCGCGACGATCTCGTTTCACTCGTCCCCTCTGCGCCATCTTGTCTTCTTTTATACCCATCTCAATTTCCTCAAATTAGTGAGGATTTGCGTGGTCCGGCATCATTTTTTCGTCGATGGAGTAAATTCCTAAAATAAATATTAAAAAAGAGGATTAAAGTATTTTTATCTCGTACTTTCATTCAGTCAGCATCAGCTTAAATGCCACAGTTAGCAATTATTTGTCAATATACCCTAGAAAAACTAACATTAAGGTTTAAATTTATAATTTCTTTATTTCTGCGTGTTTTCCGGCTATTATAGAACGCTCTAAAGTAATTTCTAGGTTTGATAGCCCATCGGGAAATCTTTTGGACGTGGCATCCGGCACATACAAGCGAATTTCAGGTAAAAGCTGGTCAAAATAGATAGAACCAAAGTTATAATTATGTCGTACAATCATTAGCACTTAATTAAGAAACAACCAGGATGTCATAAATCATCCCTGTTAGATTTATATTATGGCCAACCTTAAAATTATTTCAGTTCAAAGGTTGTTTTTCTAGTGTGGTGTGTCAATTAAATGAGAGTGGTTGAAAAAATACTCGAGTAAATCAAAATTTCTATTTATTAAGAAATAATTTTTTTTGAAAAATCAGATATAATTTCTAAAATTTAATAACCATAAAAAGGAGTGTGGAGGGGGCAAAGATGTAAGATATTAAAAACAAAATGCAATGTTACCATATTTATAATGGTTTCTTGCAATTCAAAAAAAAAATTTTGTCTCCTGTTACCAAGATAATCTTTTTGGCCATGATTCCGTCGAAATTCGCCTGTGTGCGGCAGTTCCCCGTAATTTTGCACCAGCGCTCTGCAAATATGTCCTGCTCTGACATTAAAAAAGAAGTGGTATGCCACTGACATTTTTTCATATGGATATTTAAAGTGTGTAATAAGTAAGAGATAGGTATAAGAAAATATTAGAACTAAAAGGTGATTTTAAAAACTATAATATTAATATACGGGGTACATATTCCATTAAAAAAAAACAAGCTGACACAATTGTTCGATAGAAGGGGCAACGCCTCAACGTTGAAAATATATTTGATCGATGCAGCAGGTACGTTTATATAAGAGGACAAATTTTTGAAACGATCCTATACTCGTTTTCCATATACGTCTAACCTACCATAGATCACCCTGTATAACTATCATGTTCTTTGGATTTTTGTTAAAACAACTAAAAAAACTGGTTTGTGATTTGTTATTTTTAAATCAATCTAAAACATTTTTGGGTAAAAGTGATGAGAAAATTCATATTTTTAATAGGAACATAAATACACTAAAGCGCAAGAAAGTTGCACTTGGTTTCATGTACACGGAGCAACGAGCGCATTTTACAATCTACATAAAAATAAAATAATTAACAAATTCAAAAAGTAAGTTATTCAGGAAATTATACAAAATAGTATATTAAGATACAAGTTTCATAAGAGCACGCGTTTAATTTAGCCATTATAGGTTCGTTCCAACCACCCTAAAAATCGTACAAACGGTCACGCACATGCGTAGTAGTCGAAAGGCGTTCCAACCGACACAAAACGGTGTAGCTGGCGATCCCTTTGGTGTTCCAACCAAATTGTGATCGTTCGCAAACCAGTTCCTGAACGGTAAAAACGATACATGGCCAAGACCAGGAACCGCTTGTACTGACTTGCGCCCTAAGAATTTTAACCGTTGTTTTTGTATTCCTGGCATTCATGCAGTTCTTTTAGCCTTGTTTTGCAGGAGGTGTTGCTTAATATTTTGATTATTTAATTTATTCTTATTAAATTTGTATAATCCGGTTCCCAAACCTACAAGATATTCTTAACATTAAACGTTATTCTCTTTCATGATTATTAAATACAACAAAACGGAACGAAAAAAGATAATACTCAAGCTTAGACGAAGAAATCAAAACAACAAAAGTAGGGTTGTGATTTATGAATGTTATGATAATTAACTAATTACTAAACTTCTTTCCTAGAATCAGACAGGCGATCAGCTGAGATTATTACACAGAATGGTCACAAAAACGTACCAACCTGGCCTCCCTGGTGCATCGACAACAAACAGTGCAAAATTAACGCCTGCTCACAAAATCGATTCCAACAGTTTCGTGACGGTTCTAGAACGATACAAAAATAGGGTGTTGGAACAAACCTTATGAAACCCAAATAGGAAACATAAAATTGTCACTTCTATACGTATACACAATTCGGTTATTATCAACTTTTGAGAAATCAATGTTTGTCCAAATCGCAATATTTTTAGCCAAAGAATTTGCAGTTCTACTGTGTACTATTATAGTTTTGGGACATCCTATATCTATATAATACTACCTATTAGGTATACGCCATTTTTTAGAGTATTTTCGAAGTTTGTTATTTTTTCACAAATAAAATTTATTTAAATCCAAAAATAGGTTTACGGGTTTATAAAAACAGTCTGATTACAATTTTCTTATGAATTCGCCCTTTTGATGACACGCTCAATCGGCTCAATTGAATATGATCCAATCAGACAGGCACACAGCACGATGTCTTCCTTGTAATTTGGCACGGTAGTCTTTAGGTCAATTACTACCGAGAAAAAGATACATTTATTTTCTTATTTACGGCATTTCTATTGAATCAAAATAAATTATTTTTAGAAAAACGCGCAATTCTTTACACGTGCGTGACAAGCGTGCGGGGTTGCCATATTATAATTATTATTATTTTCTATATTACAAAATAAATTAGAGGAAAAATGATAACGGAAAGCCGAGCAGTGTGTGTGTTTCTTCGTTTTATATTCAAAGGTGTGGACTGTATGTCCCCGAACCAGTGGCGGCTCGTGACCTATGACAGAGGGGGTTCACAAGTATCGTGAAATTATTTTAAACAACAGTTGTATTTCCAACTGAGCATTGATATGACAAATAACAAACAGGAAAAAAACAGTTAGTTGTGCTGCATCCACAAATCCAGTTACTTTTTCCGTGTATTTAATTTTTAAAGTTTCTAATAAAGTCCCTAGATTTACCCTTTGTGGTCTGCGTTAAATTAATTTCGGGTTTAGGTCTTCCCGCATTCCTCACTTCAATTTTTTTCTCCAAACTCAAAGAACTAAAGTTATTTTTTAAATAGTCCACCGTGAAACTATTCATTTTAACTTAATAAATATATAATATTAAAATATTAAAACATACACGTTCGAATTTATAAATAAATTCACGAACAGACAACAGCGCGGCGCACACTAAAATTGTGCGCCTTATCCATGTTAAATCGTCATAGCCCCGCTATCCCCCGCCACCTGTTACTACAGAGAAACTGCATTATGCCCCGCCCACTTATTCGCATATGCGAGATTATCACGTCATTCGCGTCATTATCCTTGCTGAGTTGCCGGATGAATCGAGAGCTTATAATATACAGTTTGATTTGACGGTACGATAAAATATTAGGGAGGGTCGTACTTTATACGATAAATAATATTCAATGAATATAAATTAATATTTTTTATTCGTTTTGTTTTGGGGGTGCACGTGCGCATGTGCTCCTGTGGAAGAACCTCTACTACCCCCGAACAATCCTCGGTACTACGAGCGAATACATATCTATTCAGTGGCGTATGTACCATCAGTGTTCCATGTGCGCGAAGAACACGTACCCGGCTCTGAACTGCCGCAAATACAATATTATATTGTCTTTTAAATAGCCATCTCTCAGTAGTGAAATTATGAAGAGGAAATGAACTCACAGTCTGCTCCAATAGGGTACGCATAAAGCCTGCCAAATATCAAAATCCTAAATTAATTAATAACCGAGCTTAGAAGATGGGAGTTAAGATATGTAGGACCCTGTATACTTTGTATATTTATAATAGAGGAGGAAAACCAGACACAGAGACACTACTATTTTGCAACCAACAAATTTTCTTGATCGATTTCAATTATCTCTCGTATCTATGCAACCAACAATACCTTCCTATACTGAAAAAGTGAAAAATCTGTGTTTGATATTTCTGTATTCTGTGTTAAACTTTAAATTAGTTTGTCTTTTAGAACATATTCTTCTTATTTGTTGTTAAAAACATAGACTTGTAAGTAGTAAAATATATTTCTATATACTACCTATATAAGTACACGCGTATTATTTTCCCATTTATTATTTTTACCTAAATTTTTATGCTCTAACCTTAAAATAAAATGTAGCGATTAACTAAAAACGGAAATAAGGCAAGAATACAAGAAAATTTTAATCTTAATGATAATAATTCAACTGTGCATTAAAATAATTACTAGTTTTTCTTGAATCTAAGATTACTGTTTAATGATTCGTATTAATAGTGCTTTAGAACATAATTTCATACAGGCCCATTAGCTCAGTTGGTTAGAGCGTCGTGCTAATAACGCGAAGGTCGCGGGTTCGATCCCCTCATGGGCCAAAAGTTTTTTTTATTTTATGAAGTTATTTTTTGTGAGAGAATAATAATACAGCTACAAATTATGATAAGTAGTCTTATCGCGCGAGTCTACAACTTTTCAGGCGTAAAAAAAGCACATGAGCTTTTTTATCCATTATTTCCATCACCTGTCAAATATACTGTTTGGGCCATAATAATGTCAAATTCTCAATTCAATGATGTACCACACATTATCGTTTAATTACGTTTCAAGTCTTATTAATCATCTTCATTAAATTTTCAGGATACTGACCTGTATTTTCCATAATTTCAAAAACAGTTCAGTGCGTAGATGCTAAAATGAATATTTTTAAAATTATTTCATAATAATTAATTTTATAAATATTATTTTTAATAATGACAGTTGTCATAGCTCCCATAACTTTAATAAAAATTTTGAATGCATGCATGGTTCCATTCCATAAGGAATACAGTGTACTTCACCCACCAGCCTGGGCGTCGGTTATAAGGGGCAAGAGGGGGCAGGTGCCTCTCCCTCCCCCCGGAATTTGATAACTTAATAACAACATCAAAAAACTTGATAGATAAGAAAATATAGTATGTTTTTTCTATTTTTTCTCAAATTTGGTACGTATTTTTAAAGTCTAAAGTAAATTTGACATTCGAGGCGGTGCATAGTCGGATATTGTTTCTTCAAAAATATTTCTCTTAATCGAAGCTAAGCTAAACGAAGAAAATTTCTAATATAGCGGATCCGAAGCTGATATACAGTGTGTCTACTTAAGTTGGAACCATATGGAAAACTTTTTTATTATTGGTTTTATGAAAAAAAGTTATTCTTCATAAAAAGTTCTGCATGGTCTAAAACTCAAAATGCCACTTCAGTTATCAAAATTTCCCAGTCATATATGAGGTATATCAAAAATTACGAATTTTGCTCAAGAGTAAAGTACCTTTATTTTTGACAATACAGAAGAATGTTATGAAGAAAAGTTATTTTGAATTAAAAGTTATATTCAAATATGCAATTACAGTTATTTAGAATGAAAATTTAGGTTTCGTGATTATTTACTAATCATTCCGTATTAATTATTCTGGCTTGATGCAATTTAACGTAATCTAGGATGCACTGACAAGAAATATTTGACACGGAATGTCATAGTGCGTTGGTATTTATAAAATACATTAGAAATGGCAGTTTTACTAAGTTGTGCAGATAAAATAGAAATTGTTGAATGATTAGTAAATAATCACGAAACCTAAATTTTTAGGCTAAATATCTGTAATTGCATATTTGAATATAACTTTTAATTCAAAATAACTTTTCTTCATAACATTCTTCTGTATTGTCAAAAATAAAGGTACTTTACTCTTGAGCAAAATTCGTAATTTCTGATATACCTCGTATATGACTGAAATTTTGATAACTGAAGGTTGTATTTCGAGTTTTAGACCATGCAGAACTTTTTATTTTTATAATATCCTTTATTGCCAGCAAAATTTCAAAAATGAAACAATAGCAACGTCAAGAGTGGACAAATAATTCAATTATATCTTAATTATCTGTATACAATAATATATATAAAAAAGTGAAAATATAAATTACAAATATCAGCGATAACACAAATATTTAAACTGTTAAAATGTTATATATAAAACTGATAAATATTATATTACAATTTTAAAAATAAATTTAATCATGACCATAAGGTACATTACATTACATATTAAAAGAAAAAACATTTACCTACACTTTAAACACATTAAAATTCGTGATACATTGAACGTAGTTGTTATCCTGAGAAATCAAAATTATAGTAATTTTTATTTTTTATGAATTCAATAACCCCCTTTCTAAAGGCTTTAATGTTTCTCAAGTCCTTAACAGCATCCGGCAGTAAGCGGTAGGCTCGAATGGCCATAAACAAAGGACCACCCTGGTAAAAGGAAGAAGAGTGAGCAGGCGTTCTTAACTCATTTCTGCCTCTAGTAACAATATCCAGGTCAGCAGTATATAGATCACGATTCAATGCAAAATTTCCAGGGTTTTTTCTTACTAACATCACTAGAGATAAAAAATAAAGAGAGGGTACAGTTATAATGTCTAGTTCCCTGAAGTAGTCTCTACAGGATGTCCGAGGATGCAGTCCAAATATACATCTGATTATTCTCTTTTGTGCAATAAATACCCTCATGGCATGTCCTGACGAACCCCAGAAACAGATACCATAACTCACAACTGATTGCACATGTGCAAAATAGTATATACGCATTCCGTGTAGGGAAATTATATTTCTCAACCTGCGAATTACAGCACAAGCACTACTTAGTTTAGAACACAATCTGTCAATGTGGTCCTCCCACGACAAACACGAATCCAATGTAATGCCCAGAAATTTCACATTGTTAGTGACAGGAATGGACCCGTGATTCAACCTTACCAGTAATGACTCCAGAGTATCCCTCTTAGAGAAAACCAATATCCCCGTCTTTGACGCATTCAGCCTCAATGAATTTACAGCACACCACTGAGCCATGCTCGTAGCTGCAAGAGAGCATTTCTCTGACAAACCCTCCACAGAGCCATCCCCCAGCACCACAGACGTATCATCAGCAAACTTGCAGACCCTCCCTCCGCGGAAACCCGCAAAGAGATCGTTCACAAACAGAATGAATAGAAGGGGACCCAGGATAGAACCCTGAGGTACCCCTTGTTTTAGCATGACAGTTTCCGAGTAGTAGTTCTGATTCTCCCTGGTTATGCAGACAGTCTGAGTTCTGTTCTGAAGATATGATTGTATTAATTCAGAACACTTACCACGGACACCGTATCTTTGCAGTTTTTCAACAAGAAGTGCATGGTCCATAGTGTCAAAGGCCTTCGAGAGGTCAAAATAAAGGCCTGCCACTTTATTGTTTCTATCCACATTTTCATATATGTAATTTAGAGCATTAAATATAGCCATTTCAGTGGATCTTGACCGACGAAATCCAAATTGATTATCATGAAGGATTTTATGTGCTTCTAAAAATTCTATGATTCTATTATAAATTACTTTCTCAAAGACCTTCGACACTGCCGGCAAAAGCGAAACTGGACGATAGTTCGCACTAACACACCTGTCTCCCCTCTTGAATACCGGAATGAGCTTCGCCTTTTTCAATCCATCCGGAAATTGCCCCCCAACCAGACACTCATTCACTATATGTGCAAGAGGCTCACTCACAAAATGAGCAACACCTCTCAACACGAAAACAGGAATCTCGTCCAATCCAGACGAATATTTGTTCGGAAGGTTTTGAATTATTTGGAAAATTTCCGTTGCATCCACAGGATACAGAAATATTGAGGGCTCCACACCATGAAAAGTTGGATCCGGAAGCTCAATGTTTGGTGCCACCAAATTAAACTGAGAACTAAAAATTTCCGATATCACACCTGGGTCCTCGATCAAGCAACCATCCTCTGTATGAATAGAAATATTATTTTTACTTGTTTTTTTGTTTGTTTCTGTATTAAAAATATTCCACATAGTTTTGGATTTATTTTTAGAATTTAGTATCCTATTGTCATTAATGCCTTTTTTATAGTTAGATAAATATTTACGATACTCCTTTCTCTCAGTTTTATATTTCAACAAGTCTTCATTACTGTTTGACATCTTATGGGTGACATATAGATCCTTTATATGCCTCGAATAATTCTTTATATCAGTACTTACCCAATTATCCCCATTCCTAACTCTGCTCGAGCACTCAGGAAAAGAAATATCAAAGTAATAAAATAGAATCCTCGCAAATGTGTCATACTTCTCATTCACATCACCAGCTCTCAAGACATCCTGCCAAGACTCGCCCTCTAGATGAGACTTAAAAGTTAGTACGTTATTATTGGTAAAAAATCGCTTCTTTGAGTTTCTCAAGAGTTTGTTTTCCTTCACTGAAATGTTTAAAATTTGACCATAATGATCAGAAATATCTGTGAAACATGTTTTAAAGGAGATATCAGTTGTAGATAAATTGCTAAATATGTTATCTATCTGCGTACTGGACGTTGCAGTCACTCTAGACATACCCAAACCATGAGGTTCCAGTCCATAGCTCATCATTAAGTTAAGCATAGTAATTGACCCTGGGTTACGTGTTGCAAAATTTACATTAAAATCACCCGCAACTATCAGATGCTTATCAGGACTATACAACTCGTCCAAAATATCATTTAACTTAGAAATAAATATGTTAAAATCACAGTTAGGAGACCTATAAAAACAAATTACAACACATTGTCTTTCGAGTTTAAATTCAGCAGTACAAAATTCACATTGACTTTCCACCGATAATGTTTTTGTTGATACCACCTCAATGTCACAGTCCTTCTCTGCAAATATTGCAGTACCTCCACCCCTAATCCTGGATCGTGATGAGTGAGTAACCAGATCATAGTTATCAAAGTGTACCTTCAAAATGTCATCATTCAGCATCCAATGCTCCGTTACAAGAAACAATGCTGGTTTCTCTTCCGAAAGCAGCACTGACAGAGGAAGCACCTTGTTGTTAATGCTTCTAACATTGAGATGCAGCAGTGATAATTGTTTCTTGTGCTCTTCACGAGTTTTGTTTTTAATGGTATCTTTCCCACCGCCATGGGATCTGGAGTGTGCATTAGGTAAATTTGAACTTGTTACCTTTGCAATTGACGATCTAAAAAATTTCGTCCTAGTGAAAAATCAAAACGCTGAAAACAAACCCCAGCCGGCCAGAAGCCTTCACCATAGACAACTTCCTTCATATCCAACCTAACTCCCACCATAAAACATGATTGGTTTGTGTCTGACCTTTTTACTTCACATTTTTTTACGTCCACCTCGTCAATATTTATGTTCGCATGTTTTCCAATATACTTCTTTATGATGTCTTCAGTTACCGAATTCTTAACTTTGGTCAAGAAAAGCCATAATTTTTTGTTACGGTTAATCGGCTTTGTTGTCTCAAAGTCACCCGATTCATTTCTGGTTCCAATTCTGCGATTTTCCTTATTTTTACGAAGGTGTTCCATAAGTTTTATGCGTTGCTCCTGCTTATCATTTCCCTGTTTAATGTCAGGATCAGATACGTTCGAATTTGGTTTAATATTTCGATTCCAACCACGACGTCTTTGACTTTCAAATCCATCAGTACTATCCTGTACAATATCTTCTTTTTTATTTTCACTATCATTCGATATCACTTCTCTGTGCACCGTCACCGCATCAGTGTTGATATTTTGGCCAACCGACAGCGTGGACCTATCATTCCTTTGTGCTATAGGATTGTTATTTACTTTTTTGTCATCCTTTTTCTTCTTACTACTGATATTTTTTTCTATGCACGGCTCAGCATTTTTGTGATGTTCACCCAACCTTGCTTTTAGAACATCACAATATTCCTGTAAAAGTCGATTTTTGTCTTCCATTTCACTAAGGAGTCGTTTGAGAAGTCTGTTTTCGACCCTCAGCACTTCACTGCTTAAATCTTGTTTCAGATCATCTGATATTTCCTCCGTTTCGCTATCACTGACAACCTCTTCAACCGCCATTACAGACGACCCCGGAGTGATTTCAGTTTTAGTACTTTTTAAGTCTGGATTTCCACAGCACTTTGGTTTAGCCTTTTGTGAACAACTATTATGATAATATTTAGCACAATTAACACATTTAACTCGCGCAGAAACTGCAGTTCCTTTGCAAAATTCACAGAGCACTTTTGGCGCCTGTTTATCGTTCGCCATCTTGGTATCTATATCCATCCAATAATAAAAAAGTTTTCCATATGATTCCAACTTAAGTAGACACACTGTATAAACAAATTTATAAAGAAATTTTTGGCACCGTTATTATTTAAATTAAATCTAAATTTCCGCAAGAACTATTTGAAATTGAAGCAATTTACGATGAAATTATTGCATATTTGGCATTACAACCGTAGAATACCAATGTTACTTAAAATAAATAGGTATGGAGTTATTTTTTGGTTTGTTTTCCGCTGTCTCTTTTTGTATACAGGGTGTTATGGAAATGACGTATTATATTTAAATAGGTGACTCATGCGGTGTCCTAGAGAAGTGCTAAATTTTTTTTTAAATCGAACGTTTAAAAAGTGGGGTAATTCACCCCTAAACCCACAGGCACCATATGATATTATCCGGCGGAGCTGTCTGACAAACACATGTTCGTGCAATGTTGCCAAACTTTGTAAAACTGTAAAACTTTTAGTTTCTTATAAAATAAATTATTTAGCTTACCTTAGGATACAAGGAAAGTAAAACGAGGATACTCTATGCTCATCACATCTTGCTCACACTTTATGCTCTATACGTGCCCTGATAATAGTGTGGGACTGCCTAATAGCTATTAAGAAGTAAACTCAAAGTCACAGTCTACTCCTCCCTTGCTTATATCCACTAAAACTCCTTCGTCCTCTTCTTTCCAATCTCGGGACATGACCGGCATATCTAAACTAACTAAATCACTTAAAGAAATATACAGACATCCACAAGTTTCAAATTAAATTCTTTGAAGATAGGCACTTATTATCAGATTACACAACATCACTATGAACACTACCGTACGCTAGAATAAACGCACATAGGACGTCCGAATTTCAGTGACAATCCGTAAACTATGCTTGCAGAAGCCACATGTCCCTTATCCGACCTAAAGAAATATTTTCTAAAAGTTCTGGCAGGTCGTTTTGCAGGATATGTGGTCCATTAGGTGATTATCAGAGCTGGGCAGTATTTGTACTCACAAATACTTTTTTTTATTTAAATACTTTTTTATAATAGGTATTTGTATTTATTTCACAAATACTTTGCAAAAGTATTTAGTATTTAAATACTTTTTTTATTTTCCTTCCAGTATTTAAATACTTTTTGGAGTATTTAAATACTTTTTTAGTATTTAAATACTTTTTGAGTATTTAAATATTTTTTTTAGTATTTAAATATTTTTTGGAGTATTTAAATACTTTTTTGGGGTATTTAAATACTTTTTACTATTCAAGTACTGTTTTCTATTTAAATATGGTTCATGTGGAAAATTCTAAATTTGCACTTGTCACGCGTGTCAGGAAACGAAAAATAGTTTCCGTACGATACCGACACAAGTGGAAGGAACGAAATGGTAGCTTTGATGGTCAGAAATCAAATGATTCTGGACCGAAAATCATAGCTGTTCATCCTGATCAATGGCGTAGGAATCTCGAAAATAGGCCATGCAGGCGCGTATAAAAGGAGGGGGGCCCTTCGTTGTAATGTACGTATATGGGATACGATGAAACAGAAAAAAAAACTGGAGAAATCAGGCAAAAGTAATTAAAATAAAGACGATAATCTTAGCACATGTTACGTAATATACGAAGTTATTAATGTATTTTGTATTTATTAAAGTGTGTTTTTTTTTTAAATATAATTCTGCTACAAGTTTGCAGCTTAATTTTATCATATCACAAAAGAATGTACTTAATGTACAAAAGACTAACTACATTGCATTTTCTCTCACGGAAGCAAATCGTCCCCACTTTGAAAGCATTCACAATATATGCAAGACTCACAAAAAGACATAGAAATGCTGAGAAAATATCCCATTATCAACAAATTATGTTTGAAATATAACACTACTCTTCCCTCATCTGCCCCAGTTGAAAGAATGTTTTCATTTGCAACATTCATTAATACGCCACGACGACATGCTTTATCAGACGATAATTTCGAAAATCTTGTTCTTATGAAAGCTAACGCATCGAACATTTAAAACATTACATTATAAATTATTATTCTTGCGTTACAAATTTTGAGTAATTAGGTTTAGGTAGAAAGTCTTTTGTTATTTTATCAGTTGAAGAATACAGGGATAAAATAAGGATTGTCAGAAAATCAGAGTTTTGAGATAAAATACATTTTTTAGTATCGACATTCCTAGTTTTATTTCAGTACAGTAAAACTTTGACTCTGATTTCTACAGACGTTCCTAGTTTTATTCGGCTAATATTTTGACCATGGAAAGTAACAACATGTGCCAACAGGTTGCGCTAGTAATCTCGATTTCGATACATATTTACAATTCCTGTTTTATTCCTGTACCCTTAAGTTTATGTTGTCGTGGTTTTTTAATTAAAATTTACTGTCAATACCAATAAAATATTACAAAACACACTTTTTATTGCTGTTAAATCTTAATTTGATTCTAAAATATTTTGAGGATTGAGGTACCTACCTATTCAACTGCCTACTTAGAGGAGACAAAAATACTACTATACTATTTCAATATTTTTAAAAGTAATTACAGTCGAACCTCTATAACTCGAACTTGAAGGGACAACCAAAAAAGATCGAGTTACAGAGAGTTGGAAGAGAGAAGGGAAAACCACATGAATATTCCAAAACATTTTTTTTATTACATACATTATGTCTATGTACCATTAAAATATGTACATAGAAATCTTGGAAAATGTACAAAAACCACTAAAAAGTCCGAGTTAATGAGAGGTTCGAGTTATAGAGGTTCGACTGTAATTGTTTACAAAGTATTTAAATTTTGTGTTTCATTCTTAAAAGTATTTATAAATATTTAAAAAAAAAGTAATTAAATACTCAGAAAGTATTTATAAATACTTAAAAGTAATTAAATACTTAGAAAGTATTTAAATACTTAGAAAGTATTTAAATACTTAGAAAGTATTTAAATACTTAGAAAGTATTTAAATACTTAGAAAGTATTTAAATATAGTATTTAAAACTAAAAAGTATTTAAATAATTTTTGTAATTAAGATTTAAATACTTCATTACTTCAAAAAGTATTTAATATTTAAATACTTTTGAATTTAATTAAGTATTTAGTATTTAGTATTTAAATACTTTTAAAAAGTATTTACCCAGCTCTGGTGATTATCAATAATACCTACCGATATGTTCAAGAAACACCTTATCTAGCTATTGGTCTGTAGTTTGTTTATTTCTTGGGACAGTGCCACATGTGTTTATTCTCGAGTTGAGACCAGATCATGTACAGGGCATATTAAATTAAAGCGAGATTTTTGAATATTTTTCTTCAATTTGTTTTCATCTCAGGAATTGCAGGTTGTAATACGTCATTTCCATAACACCCTGTATAGCTCGTACAATCGGGATCATTTTAAAAATACTGAAATATCCTCAGAAAAAGTTTAGTAAAAATGTCGCGTTTTTTAAATCGAGTATAATGAGAACACCTTGCTCACCTTACCGCTCGGGTTTTCTAGTATTTACTATAAATTATGGACTAAATTTATACTATACTATAAATTTGGGTTTGCTCGTGGGGCGTGGTCCATAAGTAATTTCGCCTGCGGCGCTTTCGTTCGCGGCGAGCTTTTTCCCCGTGTTGCTACCGCCGGTGTCCTGGTTCCCCCAGTGTGTTTTCATAGCGAATTTCAGAAGAAAAAAACACACTCAATTTCACCGAGCGAATTCGACTTGAAATTTCTGACTATAAATATTTTCAGGCTTACCAATGACCATGGATATCGGATCAGTTTTAATTGAAAACGCAGATACAGCTTCATTGAACGTGCTTTCATCATCGGCCATATTGATAGAAAAGAAATACGTAATAACGACATCAAATATATTAAGCAACGTTTTCCAAAGGAATCCTGAATTAGTGAAAGACATGAAAGCAGGAAAACTCCACATCTATAAAGGAAAAAACAGTTTCGACCTACGCGTCCTGTGGAAGAATGATAACGACCACCTTTACGTCTCAAAAAAAGCGAGTATTTTTAGCATTTTCAAATGCAGAAATTTAGAAGAGTTTTGCAGGAACGAATTTAAGGACTGGTCTGTAGAATTTAAAGACAATAATTTTAGTAGTAAGAATTTAGTATCGATATTTATAATACTAGCAATTGAAAATGAACCTGTAAGTGAGGATGATTTGAAATATTTACTCCATACATGGCTGGTGAATATTTATTCCTCAACACTGGATAAGGGCGACAGGATTATTTGTAGATCGACCCCGTTTGGGTCTAGGGAGTTTTTCAATTCGCTCAGTGAAGGAATTATTAGCAATACACTGAACAAGTCACATTTATTGCTCAGTGATTGTTCCTCTACACCAGGATGTGAGGGAGGTCTTGTTTTTGCTAAGTAAGTTCGATTAAGTTTAAGTGTATTCCGGACTACCTCTAAACGATTTTTCTCCCCAAGCGCTTATTGCTGTTTTAGGAAAAAAATGTTCAAGGAGAAAAACCTTTGTAATGCGACTAAAATTGGAGGAAAGTATGTATTTTTTTGTTTGGAAAGATTTTTAGATTTAATTTTATTTACTGTTCCATGTAAAGATTGTTCCACGAAAAATGGATATAACTTAATGACTGCAGTAAAAGTACCTGGGGCGATCCCATTATTGATGACCGTTTGTTATTATTATGTGGAAAGGACTGGATTGTAATAATTATAATTAAATATAGGCACATCAGGTAGGTTAGGTTGCTTAATTTATATTTAAATATCTTTTTGTGGTAAAATTTGTTAGTTTTTATTTCTTGCTGGAAGAGTTTAGTTTTATTACCGATATTATTTTACCAAACGTATAAAAAAACAGTATGTGGCGTCCATGGAAAAACATTGATGGTGCTTCTTCTAGTGTTGCAGTGAAGAAAATGCATTTATCTCTCGATGCTAGGGAAATTGTAAAAAGAGTATATACTTCTTTACTCAACAGAGGACTTTATGCCAGTGCTGCTGCGACTGAAACGTCTGATTTGACTAAGATACCTCTGACCAGCGGCGGCTCCTCCATTAGGTCATTGGGTCAATGACCTCCCTATAAAAATTTAGGAAATAAAACTTTTTTTTAAATTAGAATTTACTACAAATGTACCTACTATAATAATTTACCTATAATATTTGAAACGCCCCCGTAAACGCAAGCGTGTAGTGCGATATTCAAAATTGGGCTGGGGCCGGTAATTGACCACGATAGCTTAAATGGAAACGAATTTAGCCGAGCTCTGACGATTCCGGCAAGCGGCAGAAACATACGCGAAGTTAACCGCCGCTGGGTCAACAGGGTTTATTGAAAATCTGAATAAGATGTACATATGAACCTATGTCGTCTCATCATTAGTAATTATTAAATGCTTGGAAAAGAGATGGCAGGTTCCAGGTTGGACGTAGGTCGTAGGTCGCGCAACATTTTCATTTAGTCTACTATAATTTTGGTTGTAATAATTTGTCTTAATACGAATAGAAAAACCATTTATAAATAGTATTGCTAATTTTAATGAGCGTGTTATAACTCATTTTGCAAATGTTAAAGACCGAAGGGTTGATCTAAAATTTAAAATAGTTTAAAAAAATAATTTTTTCTATATTGGTATCAACTCCAAGCTAATTCGATGCCGTTTTTAGTATCGAACTGAGCTTGTCTCGAAACAATTTTATTTTATGATTGTTTGCAGAAAAAATTTCTAAAGTAGCGTCACACCTGTCAAGTTTACTTTCTTTGTAAAGCTGAACACAGCACTACAATATTTTACAAATTTAAAGCTTTGCAATTTCCGTTAACTCAGGAGGATTAAAATCATCTTGGTTCATATTGTTTAATTATTTAAGAAAATTTTCAGTTTTGCGAAAAAATGATAGACATGGATAATTTATCAAATGCTAAAAAATCATAATTTGATAGTACATATTACCAACATAAAATTTTCACATAAATATTTACGAAAGTTATATAAGTATAGCATGTATTTTTTAATATGGATTTTTCTTATTAAGAAAACGTAAAATAGAAAAAATAGTACCTATAAAGTACTTGTACTTTAATATACTATTCTTGTATCGCATATAGCGTAATGACCCCCCAATGAGATTGACCACGAGCCGCCACTGCCTCTGACTACAGTGAAAAGAATCGCGTCAAATCCCATTAAATCTAGAAACAAGCGGAAAGATGCCGGTTTCACCAAATGTTTCGACGAAAGCGACAAGGACTTGATAAGGCGAAAAATCTACACCATGTACGAAGAGCAACGCGTACCTACATTAGATTCTCTGAAACAACGGCTCACCAATGACCCAACCCAAATAAGTTGTAGCCGCACTAGCCTTTGGAGAGTTTTGTCGGAAATGGGATTCAGATACCGCAAAATTGACAAGAGGCAAGTACTCATGGAATCCCACCGTTTACAAAAATGGCGTCATGACTATATAACTTCTGTAAGGAAATCTCGTTCTGAAAACCGTCCTATAATTTACCTCGACGAGACTTGGTTTGACACGCATGAAACACCATCCAAAGGCTGGTCTGATTCTTCCGATAAGTGTAAAACAAAAGCTCCGTCAAATAAAGGAAAAAGAATAAGCATTTTACAAGCTGGGTGAGAAAACGGTTGGGTTCCAAACGCCTTGTGGCTTTCTGCAAAAAACAAAGACTCTTGTGTGCACTACCACTTTTTGAGGAATGGTTCAAGAATTGTCTTTTACCAAACATTCCTCAGAATAGCGTGATAGTAATGGACAATGCGAGCTATCACAGTCGCCAATTACATAAAGCTCCAAGCTCAAATAATACAAAATTGGAGATTCAGAACTACATGGCGCCGAATGATATATATTTTGAAGAAAGTTATAAAAAAAGTGATCTTTTAGAAGTTTTAAAGACATTTTGTATAAAAAAAGTATATGTTTGTGACACATTGGCAGAATAAATTGGACATACAGTGCTACGGCGCCCACCCTATTATTGCATTTTTAACCCCATAGAGCATATGTGGCACCAGTTAAAATCACTGGTTAGGTCTGTAGAATTAATACGAAAATGCTTTAATGATATTCCCCCAGGTAGTTGGAAAAATTCAGTCCGTCACGTAATAACTGTAGAAAATTTGTATATTAGTCTGGATCGTATAATTAATCCATTTATAATTAATTTTGATGAGGATAGCGATAGCGAAACAGAACTATCTATAGCATGACATTATAAATGTAAATAAATATGACTAGTAATATTTTTAAAAAATGTTATTTCATTTGATTACATTAATATAATCATATCATTACTTGTTTTCCTTAGTCCGTCCCTTCATACTTCTCTTGTTTATTGTCAAGCTCTTGTCGACACAATGGGACCGACCCAGGAAATCATTAGGTCGTATCCAAGTTTCGTGAATCGTACTTTAGAATATTCCTCCAATTATTAATTATGGTGATTTTTCTGCAATTTGTGTTATCTCAGGATTGGCGGGTTTAAATATAATAAGGCAATTCCATAACATCCTATATATAGCACCTCGGGAGATTTCGGACGATAAACAATTGAAAGTCTTTTGTTTTATTATTGGGGAAGAAACCTTTCAAACGCCCCTCATAGATTAGACTAGGATTTTTTTGTTAGAATAATACTTATTATTAGTAATAGGAAAACCCGATGGTTCTTTGAATAATCGGGTACTTGCAAAGATCTTACAAACTCCAGATAGAATTATTTACATTTGAAGTCGACGTAAGGAATGTAAACGTGCACTCCCCACCTTGCTTGCAGCATAGCCAGATTGTCCTATTTATCGCTAAGGTATCTGCAAAATCCCAATGAAAAATTTGTTAATTTGACAATTTAAGGTTAATCCGCAATTGCTTTTAAAATAAATTTATTTCCCAATAATTTTAATATAAATTGTGAATAGGCCTTGAGAGATTTAGAAAAAAAATATTATTATTATACATAAAAGTTTGAAATAAACCGACTGCACTCTGACAACATCAAGTTAAAAGATACTACGCTCGACGGCAAACGATCAAACTTTATCAATGAATCGGATTATAGTAAAGAATACACTGTTGCTACTCGCTGCTAACTGCTTTTAAGGGAGTGTTTATATATTTTGGTTGTTTTTATTTTTTTTTTGTGAGTATTGGTGAAAAATCGTCTTTATTATAAACAATGATGGTGCATTCATGTATAGTTTGTAAAAGAGTGGATCATTTAAGCAAGGATTTATCTTTTCTTCGGTAAGTATGGTTATGTTTTAATATGACCATTGACGTTTAAAAGGTTATGGACCGGTCCGTGGTGCTAGTCCGGGCAAAAAGCAGTCGAGTTGGTTTATTTCTTAATATAAATCTTGCATTTACAAGATGGTTGAGTCTTGTGCGGCCATAAAATACTTCACTAGAAGATGCAATGGTGTTAAATTAAAATTTCACAGGTTAGTAAATATATTTAGAAATTTGATTTTGAGTTTGCATCACTATGAAAATTCGGTTTGTTTAAGAATGTACCAAATGTTTATCCACTTCGTTAGGATACTAAAGGGTCGTAGCCTATGCCAAATCTGGATACATGCCCTTAGAAGGAATAATTATAGTCCAGGTGATACAACAGTTATTTGTGAGAAACACAATTTACTTATTTAATTAATCACTTTAGTGTACAATATGCCTTAGTCGCTTGTGTGTGCATTTTTTTAAAGAATCATCCTTTTCACAGGTTATAGTAAAATTATTAGAAATAAACTTATTTTAAGAGCAATTGCGGATTAACCTTAAACCAGTTGTAATTGTCAAATTTACAAATTTTTAATTGGGATTTTGCAAGATATCTTAGTGATAAATATGACAATCTGGCTAGAAATATACACTTTTATATCTGGAGAGTATCATCCAGTAATGAATACACCAAAAATATTGATGCTAAGCATAAATAGTTAAATCTATCTTGGATACACTGTATATAAACACTGGATCAATATTTCTATCTTTTTTATAAATATCCAATATTCGAAACTACACTTTTTGAATAGATAATATAGTTAAACGTAAAGAATCTCAAAGTAAATTATACGCCCTTGTTGGGCTTTTTGCCCAGACTAGCTCCGCTCCGAAACGAGGAAGGCCGCTCCATAACCTTTTAAACGTTATTGGATTTAACCAGACTTCAACATTGTTGCCATTAGCGAGACAAACATGTTTTGTCACTCTTCCACCCATTACTGATTTTCAATAACATTTCAAACAATCACAAACTCACTTTCCAACAGATTTATGAATGGAGTGTTGGCCCTGTGGGTACTTGATACTCAAGCGATTTTAATAATCGAGTGAATCGCTCGAGCGATTAATCACTTGAAATTTTTATGACTAACAAGAATGTGTTGAAAAACACCAGGAGTTGTTTTTGTAGGTTTTAGAAGTTTAGTCAGAGTTTTTATTAAGGAAGAACAGTTGATTCTGATTTTTTTTTAAATTACATGCTTTAATTTTTTAAGAATTTACAATCGCCGCTGGCTAGCCAGTCTCAGTCAAAACAAAACCCATGTCGCGATGAATCCACTAAGGGATTTGGCATACTTTTTTATATGCACCTTCGCGTTTATGTGCCTTTAAGAAAGTCGTATGTCGTGTCAGCCTTCTGAGCGTCAAACTCGAACGTCACCAATCGGCATATGTCGGGTGGCTCGCGTAGATCGGCTATCAAGTGAAAGGCAATTATTCGATTTTTCGCCTGAATTTATAACGAGAGTATTTCCTATCGCACGAAAAACTGCTCGAATATACGTCGGCATCAAGCGAAGCACGGGTATCGAGTGAAAGGTAAAGTACGTTTCACGAAATTTGGATACGACTCAATGATTTCCTGGGTCGGTCCCATTGTGTCGACAAGAGCTTGGCAATAAACAGGTGAAGTATGAAGGGGCTGACTAAGGAAAACAAGTAATGATATGATTATATTAATGTAACCAAATGAAATAACATTTTTGTTAAATATTACTAGTCATATTTATTTACATTTATAATGTCATTCTATAGATAGTTCTGTTTCGCTATCGCTATCCTCATCAAAATTAATTATAATTGGATTAATTATACGATCCAGACTAATATACGAATTTTCAACAGTTATTACGTGACGGACTGAATTTTTCCAACTACCTGGGGGAATATCATTAAAGCATTTTCGTATTAATTCTACAGACCTAACCAGTGATTTTAACTGGTGCCACATATGCTCTATGGGGTTAAAAATGCAATAATAGGGTGGGAGCCGTAGCACTGTATGTCCAATTTCTTCTGCCAATGTGTCACAAACATATACTTTTTTTACACAAAATGTCTTTAAAACTTCTAAAAGATCACTTTTTTCATAACTTTCTTCAAAATATATATCATTCGCCGCCATGTAGTTCTGAATCTCCAATTTTTTGAGCTTGGAGCTTTATGTAATTGGCGACTGTGATAGCTCGCATTGTCCATTACTATCACGCTATTCTGAGGAATGTTTGGTAAAAGACAATTCTTGAACCATTCCTCAAAAACTAACAAATTTTACCACAAAAAGATATTTAAATATAAATTAAGCAACGTAACCTACCTGATGTGCCTATATTTAATTATAATTATTACAATCCGGTCCTTTCCACATAATAATAACAAACGGTTATAAATAATGGGATGGCCCAGGTACTTTTACTGCAGTCATTAAGTTATATCTATTTTTCGTGGAATAATCTTTACAAGCGACGATTTTCGCTTGAATTTATGACTTAATAATCGGTCGATGTCGGTTATTTCAATAATTGAGTACCTAAGCGGTTCTTCGCTCGAGCAATCACAACACTACTTATTATGCTGTTTAATTTCCAGACATAAAACTGATTGGCCAATAGGAATAATCTTGTCGTCCTTAAATTGGTGGCGAAAGGAATGGGCTGGTTTCACCCTTATAGCGAATGTACAGCCAATCATATGTCAGATAGTGGGGCTGAACCTAATGGACAACATTCACACAAATATTGCAAATAAGGTTATAGGTTCGTATCTTTTATTTTTCTTTTCTCCGTATTTACTAGAGGGATTTAAATTTAGGCCACTATAAAATTTCATATTACACTACGCATGGAAATGTGTTGTCCTCCCGTATCCTATAAGTTAGAAAAGTAAAAATATAAGTGCCGCTAAACAGAGATAGAGTGGCGGTTCTTCCACAGGAGCACATACGCACGTGCACTCCCAAAACAAAACGAATAAATAATATTAATTTATATTCATTGAATATTATTGATCGTATAAAGTCCGATCCTCCCTAATATTTTATCATCCCGTTAAACCAAACTCTATAGATCCGGCAACCGTGCCTCGGTCGAGGTAAATGACGATTATGACGAGACTTGCTCGCACGTGCGATTAAGTAGTGCAGTTTCTCTGTAGTAACAGGTGGCGGGTGGCAGCGGGGGATAGCGGGGCTATGGCTATTTAACATGGAAAAGGCGCACAGTTTTTGTCTGTTCGTGCATCTAGTTAGAAATTCGAGCGTGTATGTTTTAATATTTTAATATTATATATTTATTAAGTTAAAATGAATAGTTCACGGTGGACTATTTAAGAAATAACTTTAGCTCTTTGAGTTTGGAGCAAAAAATTGAAGTGAAGAATGCGGGAACACCTAAACCCGAAATTAATTTAACGCAGACCACAAAGGGTAAATCTAGGGACTTTATTAGAAAGTTTAAAAATGAAATATATGAAAAAAAATTTATAGAGAGTCTTCCAAACTTAGTGCGGCTGTAATTGATCAATTTTCTACAATTAAGAACCGAAGAATGGACTTTACGTTTAAGCACTATTGTGTAGGGTCGATAAATGTTGTGTATTTCGATAAATGATACTCTATATGATTTTAAACCATTTTATTTAAGGATTTAAACTAAAAATCACTGAAAATATGAAGAATGCCAACCTATTGTTCTCGTCTTAGTTACGCCTAATGACGTAGCCGTAGATGGCGTAGTGGTATTAGACATCGAACAAACCCGAACAAATCCGAACAAACCCCTTTTAGGGGTGAGTATCAGCCGGTGGAGGGGTTGGAAGGGCTCGGACGCGATATCCAACACCATCACCGTACTCAACATCCTCGAAAACGGGGGGAAAGTGTGTTTCTCTGCAGGGAAACCTCTCGAAGCGCGTTTGGTTTTTGGCCGTTTTGAAGGGATGCGTAACACAAATGATAAATTCTGACCCTGCCATCGTGTTCAGCATCCTCGAAAGCGGCGGGGGGGGAGATAAGTTACTCTTGTTCCGGCTGAAAATATTTCGATTTTTCGGGCTTTTTTCCGTGACGTGATCACAATTTATAAATTCTTTATCACTGCTAAGCGAGATATTAACTAAATAATCTACCTAAGAGAATATTGCGCGCATCGTAAAATAATTAGTTGGTCGATGGATTTAAATTATTTATTATGTATACTACTTTACTACTAAAAGAACTGTAACAAAAGGAAACTAAAATCTGTAAAAATATTACACAACATTGATAACAAACAAAAGGAAACGTTATTTCTACCTAGATTTAAAAAAAAACTATGATGAACTAAACACTGTGTAGGTACTTTACAACAAACTATTTGTTCATGCGAATACGCATGGTTTCTTAATCATCTTGTGCGTATTGTTTATTATCATGTTTTCTTATTACTTGGCCTGTTTCTTTAAAGAATGCCCAGAGCTCGCTAGTCTTTCGAATATTACTACTCATTTTCATTTCACGGTTTCAAGTTCAAGATTCAGAAGTCACAGTCAAGTACCAAGTAACGACCTGACAACTTCACGGAATCACATTTTAAATAATAGGTCTATATGAGATGGGATGTGAGAAAATCCACCAAATAGCATAAGGCACGAAGTCCCGTATCACCCTTGTTATTCTAACGGTGATATGCGAAAATTGCCTTTATTATTTTAACACAATTGGTGTCGGTACAACACAATAAGGCCGATTATGACAAATGTAATAAATGTATTTCTTATGGTGTTAATTAAGTTTAATGATTAGTAAAAGTGAAATACGTATTAAAAAGTGTTATGTTTAAACTGTGATCTGTTGTCGAGCTCTAAAAGAAGATACTAAGTAAACGTGCCCGTAATTGACACTGTTCCAGTTACTGACACTTGTCCATTGATTCTGTAAAAATAAGCTCATTTTAATAAACCCAATAATTTGCAATATAAAACTATGAAGGATATACCATTTGGCACTACTGTAATGCCTAAAAGAACAGTCTTTCAAATTGTTAGTATGAAGTTGGACGCCATAATGATCATAAAGAAATCCTTAAGTTAAGCACATAAAATAATATTTAATAACTTTTGTAGATATTATGTTTCATGAAGTCTAAATATGTGTACATATTTATCTAGCTTTAGAGTTAAGTTTTATGTATAATTGATTATCAACAAGAAGGTAACCTTCCTTTTAATAGTAGTGTCACGGACTGGATCATGCAAATGCCGTGGTGTGCCAGTTAATGACACAAGTGTCAATAACTGGAACATTGGGATATATTAAATGATTGTTGCCAAATTGTTCAAAAACTCGTCCTAGAAATTTGAATTAAAACAAATATTTGGATCCAGTCTTTGACAGGGATGTCAATAATTAGAGCAAAGGATGTCAATTACTGGAACATTTTTTGTGACAGATATGGCACCTAAAAAAATTATACTAAGGAGCAAATGCGCTTAGCTCTAGAAGCTGTAGCAAAAGGTATACCCACTGCAACAGCTGCAAAGACCCTTTCAGTGCCTAGGGTGACCTTATTATACAAATCTTGTGGTAAATTACCCATTGAATGCCAAATGGGACCAAGCACCAGTCTGACCACCTATAAAGAGTCTATTTTGAAGAACTGGATTCTATCATTAGCCAAAGCACATCACCCAGTGCACAAGGAACAACTAGTTGACAGTGTGCAATTTATTATCCAAGAAACTAAACGGCCAAATCCAGGCAGAAAGTGGTATGACTCCTTCATGCGAAGACACCCAAATTTGAGTGAAAGAGTAGCACAAAATTTGACACCGACCCGTGAGAAGGTAACTGAACAGCAACTAAGAGACTGGAATATCACTTAAAAAAAGAAGGAGAAAGAAATAAAAAACTAGAAGAGAAAGAAAGAAGAGCTGAGGAAAGAAAAAGAGAGAAGGAAGAAAAATGTAATTAAATAAAAAATAAAATTAAAAGGAAGAAGCGAGTTTCAGATTTTGAAACTTCTAGTGAGTCTCAAGAGCGGGTGGAAAGTGGGCAAAGTCTTGATGACGTCAACATTCATGCAGATGATAGTGCTGACCATGATGATGGTGAAGATATTCCATTGATTCACCTAGCAAAAAGTCGAAACCCAAAGATGATATTCGGGTTGGAGACTTTAGAGTTTTTGGGGGGAGGAAACAAACTTTATTCTACAGATATGTATGTATAGTACAAAAAATATGTAAAATTGACATTGATGGATGGAAAATTGTCTTTCAAATTAATTGAGAATGACATTTCAACCATACAATTTGATGATGTAGTAGAAATTCTGGATCATCCTGAAATTCAAAGTCTTTGTGACAGAATAAAATATGTGTTCATCAAAGAAATTGATGTTTTTCAGTCTACATAATTTGTTCTTATTTAAATTTTTTTGTAATAATAACATACCTAAGTACTTAAATAAATCCCCATTTAACTGTCAATATTGGTGTGTTAATTACTAGAACAATCAAAAAGTAGGCTGTCGATAACTGGGGCTTTTGCAAGTTTTTTTCTAAATTATACTAAAAAAATATGTATAATTTTTTCATCAAATATCTTATGCTATACTGACTATCAAAGTATAAACTAATTAGAAAATTATAGAATTGGAATTTGAGTCAATAATTGTAGCCATAGCGATTTGTCTACGAAATTTTCCGCCTAATAGTGTCAATTACTGGTACGTTTACTTACTTAAAATACTAAAAGTACTAATTTAAATAGATTTGTTCAAGAGAAACTATAATTGTATTATGATGTCGCGTGTTTCATAGTTCAATGCCAAGTCGTGGCCAAGTGTTCCCTGTTGCTGTTGCCTTAACTTCTCTCTCCTTAGCCGGGCCCTCGTCAGCGTAATTCGGCACCCATATAAGTCACCAATCCCATAAATCTCAGTATCTGGGTTCCTGGGGACTTATTGTTGACAACAGATCACATCACGCTTTTTATTGCTGCTAAGGAACTGTGAGTACCTGTGAATTGTTGATATCAGTGATTAAATCACAGTTTAACGTGAAATATCGCTCACCACTATACCTGTATACAGTAAAAGGTGACCAACCATTCCGATTTAACTAGGAGCTATACTGTTTTTGAGAACTAAGAGATTTATCGAACAATCTAGCTTGGGCGGGCTGAGAGTCTGTTAGACAATGGATAATCAAAATGCAATATGATTTTTAAAAATCCTAAATTATAACATGTCATTATTAACTAGTTGTGTCGTAGGGAAAATCTTTTACAACCAAATTTTAAATATGAATAGGAGTCAAGGGAACCCTCATTTCAAAGGTCTTTTTAACGTTGCTCTGTTTTTTAAATTTGGTTTAGTAGATTTTAAAAATTCCTTTTAATGATGATGACCCACCAAGATCCAAATGATAATTTTCGGTTTTCTATAAGATGCATTTTTATCATCTTCTGTAATAACGTTTACAACCCTTGATCCTTGATGAATGTAAACAATGATAAACTACAAATGAAATGTTTTTCTAGGCTATCGACTGCGATTAGTATATATTTAGAGTACCAATGGGAACCCCCTGTAATTCTCCGAAGTAAGATAATGTAATTATAGACAAAGCAATATTGTTTATGACCGCTACTATCATTGATAATTTTGGACAGAAACAAAAAGTTATAAAATTTCCACAATTTTTATTTGGAAAAAACCGTAACATGTTTCGGCACACGGTGCCTTCTTCTGACGGAATAAATATAAATGTGGTAAAATTTGATTTAAATATCTTAGTAGGTATAAGATGGAGCGAACGATTTTATGGTATGGGGTTTACACTAATCTTAATAATTATACCCAACAGAAGGGTAATATTTATGCTAATGTTACAAATAGGTGTAAATTCATAATCTTATTGTGTAGATTTATATAAATTCAGTAAAGGTGAATAATTAGTGTCTAATTGTTCATTCAATAATAAACCCGACCTTTTCTTTTTGTTAATCTCCATACTTTCCAAATAGTTTAATTTCTTTGATTTTTTCTCAGTATGTAAAATTTTAAAATCTTTGGAAAAAATTGTACATACTGAGAAAAAATCAAAGAAATTAAACTATTTGGAAAGTATGGAGATTAACAAAAAGAAAAGGTCGGGTTTATTATTGAATGAACAATTAGACACTAATTATTCACCTTTACTGAATTTATATAAATCTACACAATAAGATTAGGAATTTACACCTATTTGTAACATTAGCATAAATATTACCCTTCTGTTGGGTATAATTATTAAGATTAGTGTAAACCCCATACCATAAAATCGTTCGCTCCATCTTGTACCTACTAAGATATTTAAATCAAATTTTACCACATTTATATTTATTCCGTCAGAAGAAGGCACCGTGTGCCGAAACATGTTACGGTTTTTTCTAAATAAAAATTGTGGAAATTTTAAGTATAACTTTTTGTTTCTGTCCAAATTTATAATGGATTTCCATCAAGTATCGGCTAAATCAATCAATTTTATCATTGATAATGATAGTATCGAGGAATATTAATCGGAAAGAAAATATATTCAGGGCCAGGCCCCATTTATTGGGGGCCCTATCTCGAGTAAAAAAAATGTTTTTTTTTTTAAAATGAAACTATGTGACAAGAGCTTACTGTGTATAAAATTTTAGAACAATAAATTAAATATTAAAAAAGTTGTGCAATTTTTAAATGGAATGTCTTAAAATTTACTTTTACGACTTACTAGGTTCTTGTATTGCACGGCAGAGGGGGTATTTTTTGCCCCAGGCCCCAAAAAAACCACGTCTCCACCTCCCGGTGGTACTTTTCTTCGTAACCCTTTGTTTAACGAATATTGTACTGCTTGTCTCTTATCATTCAACATCCTCCCGAAAGAACTTGTAAAAATTAGGGTTTCAAGAAGAGTTGCAACTTATTGCTGAGCAGAACCGCATATACAGTGTGTACATAAAGTAAGGAACAAATTCATTATCTAGGAATTTAAAAATATTTCGGAAAAATCCTCGGACACGTGTATAATAATTTTTAATGGCGCATTTTTTTCCCATACAAACTTAATATACAAGGTGGCTCATGTAGTAGATATGACATTATCGACGATTTTTTTAAATGGGAATACCCCTATATTTTAGTTCAGATCTGTAATCTCCAAGAACAGCTGATTTCAAAAATATAACACACTCAGGGCCTAAAATTCATAGTTTCGTTACTACAGGGTAAAACATATTTCCCTTTGGTCTATTTTGTTGTGTTTTAGTAACGACGGAAAACGGTCTGGCACAAATTAATTGTGGAACTGATTGGGGAACATGCATTTTACTGTCAAAAGAAAAAGGGATATTTGTAACTAATTCTCATGTCGTAAGTAATTAAATATATCCGTTTACACATTTTCCAATAAGCGTAAAACACGGAACAATATAACTTGAAGGTGATGCGATTGGGCCTTTGAATAACGATTAGCCAACAGTCAGCCATCTTTGATATTGACACTTCCACTTAGTGATGAATCGTTATTCCAATAACGATATTTTATTGTAACGTTATTTACATCGCGTGTAACGCGTTATTAAATAACGTTTATCCTTTTTTGGTAATTGTTTCATAATATACCAATTTCTTCCAATTTTGAGAATTTTAAAAAATTGCAAACAACACAAAATCAGTGTAGTAGCGTTCAAAATGGCGGTTCGTTAGTTAATTAATTTTAATTATTTATCTAATAAACGGGTAATAAAATGGAAATACGGCAACGCTGTCTATCTAATAAATTATTTGTTTTTCTAATACTGCTCTCAGAAACCAAAATTTAAAGAGAGTGCCCTTTTTATTGCAGTTCTTAAAAAATTTGTCTTTTCATCTCGTTATTTTTTGCTCAGTGTTGCCAAGTTACATTGATTTTTTTAAATTTTGACGTTTTACTTACCATCATAGCTTACCATCCACTTTTCAAATTGATGTTAATATTAAATTTCAATTCTAAATTTTTCGATTTTAGTGTGAAATATTGTTTAATTAAAGGAAATTTTTAGTACTAACGGGCATTTTTACTATCTTTGTTTAATTCACTACAAGGGTCGAGAATGTTTGTTATTTATTAATAAACTAACGAAACGTAATTTTCAATTTTACGTCGTAACAGGTTAGTAAAAGCAGTTTTTTAAATTCTCAAAATTAGCAGATATATGTAGAGTTAAATAATCTAAGGATATAATATGACACAATTACCCCTTTTTTTGATATTATTTGCGCAGTAACCGTAATAACCTCGTTCCAAGAACATTATTTCCAATAACATTAACAAAATAATGTTATTTTGGAAAAGTTATTCTTGTGTAACTTTCCTATCTGTAACCTTATCGAATTACAATCGATATTCCATCATTACGTCCATTACCAATGGCCTTCTGTTTTAACAATCAGCTAGTAGGTAAGTCAGACTGTTCTCAAAATCGCCCTAATATTATTTTAAGAAAATTACAATATATTCTTAATAATAGATAACTTACCTACTATACAGGGTGTTATGGAAATGGTTTGTTATTTTGAAGTAGACTTAAACTATTTATATACCAAATTATACTAAAAATACTACCAAAATAAGTATTTTAAATATTTATTTTAGGTGAAAGTGGGACTAAATATACGAATTTTCTGGAAAAATAAGGTCATATCGGCAATTCTGATCTACAAAACCCCAGACGATGAGATTTTTGATTTGGCTATAGTTAAATGTGACGAGAAATACACTAATTTAATGTATTCCTATGATATTTCTTGCACAACCTATAACACTGGTAAGTATTTAGGTATTAAGTATAGAGGTAAGGGAGTAGACGTTGTTATGTTTATACATCGTTGTTGCCAGATGCAAACCTCGTAAATCCATTTTTTAACATTTTTTTCTAGGAATTACACAGGTTTTAAGGTCTTGTTTTCTCTACCACAGATATTATGCCTGAATGTCATGTTTTTAAAAAATATATAGTTTTTTTGAGTAGGCCATGACGGATATTTAACAACAAAGAACACAGTCAGTTGTGTCATAATGAAAATTTTCTCTGTTTGTGTCAGAATATTGAGGTTCTCTTAAGTTGTTTTTATATTTGGGTTTCATAATGGCAAATTGAATAACCTGCCACTTTATGAAGCTGAAATTTTATATTTTTTATGTAGGCAGCAAATAGGGTTTGTTCGGGTTTGTCGAATTTTAGGCCTACTTCGATTTCGTTGAAATTAGTTTTCTAGGCATTATGGATTCGACAAAATTTTTTATAGGAAACTTTAAAATACTAACCTTTAACCTTGCAAATAGATCATTTTTACTAGATATTTATCTGAAATACCCTTTGATTAGGAATTTTCTAGTCTAAGGAAATACCTATACTCGGAAATGTCAACTAGTTTCTAGTCACAAGTCACAACTATAAAACAACATAACCTAAAAATAATAGAAATATCTTCCAGTTTATGCACAATTGCTCAAAGTTTTGCATATTCTTTTTAAAAGTTTTTCTAGATTGTTTTCTGCAATTTCTCGTATTTATGACTAATTTTTATTAACTTTAATAATATATTTATTTTTAATTATGACGGATGGGAAGAAGCTTTGTTGTGTTCAATTGTTTCTATCATGGCATATTTGATGCTTGTAACATTTTATTAAATTGTAAAAAGTATTGCCAACCCAAAAAGAAAATATTAATTCAAATAATACCAATAATACCATATATACCGGTTTGACTAACGCGGCAGGGTATTACTTTTCGTAACTTTTCCATGCATGACCCCCCAGAACGAAATTTGACCCCCCCCCCCCCTTGACCCCCCTCCTCCCAAACCGAAGTTCTGGATCCGCCCTTGCTCGTTTGCTATATCCAGTGTAACGAAAATGCAGATGGAGCATTATATAGAAGTGTATTTCAATGGTAAATATAAGCCTTTTTGTAGTATGCAATTCTGTGAAATCTATAAAATTTCTTAAATTACTTGTAGATATATCGAAAGACGACAGCCGGATAAAGTAATTTTTCCAAAGATAAAATCATATTTAAATTGAACAAGGTTCATTTTCTAAACCTCGGTCTAAAATTTACCATAAGGAGAATCGCGAGACTGGTGAAGTAAATGTGCTTTTGGTTCAATTGAAAAACATCCTATTATAATACACTCCCGGACTATAAATCCCGGACAAAGATACTTTCTTATAGTCCTGTAACTTTTTTAATTGTTCCCCGATCTTGGTGGAATTTTTAGCCAAGTGTAGATTGTGTGTCTTGGGATGATATCCTGGATTTTAATTTTCCAAGAATAATCATGTATTGGCCATTATACAGGCAGAAACAAAAGACACTTTTTTACGCTTAATTTCTGAACGCCCAGAATTTAGCTACATTGTATTTTGCTTAGAAGTGGGACCTTTTCTTAACACAACGTTTTTTTGTTTCGCGTCATTATCTGCTTTTTAAAAGAAGATACAATTTTTTAAAGAAAGTACAGTAGAACCCCGATTATCCGTGCTCCACGGGACCGGACGAGGCACGGATAAGTGAAAAGCACGGATAATCCGAACATTCATTTATTACATGTTACATACATACATATGTACATATTATGTATATCGTATACTCAAAATATGACAGAAAAAAAAAGATCTCATAATTTCAAACTAAGTTTATATGTATGTATTGCATAAAAAGATAACAGAACAAAAAATATAATTCTACATAAGGTAAAAAGTAAACTACACAAAATAAGAAAAATAAAAACTCTACATCATAGGTACATAATGTTAATTTACGTTTAAATAAAGCGGATATGGTATTTTATATAGCTATGCGTTTGAAAAAAAGTCAGTCACCTTGGTCTGTGTTAAAATTTGTCGATTTTTTTTAATTGTCTGACGTATTCTGCGCAAGTTCAAAATGTCGGTAAGGTCCAAAGATTTTCGTTGCTCAAAATAATCTAGTAGAACGTTGGCAGCTTCTTCAGCCTCTCGGTTAGAAACTCTTTTGATTGATACCGTCCCATCATTTTCTTCGTCTTGACTATCATTTTCGGATGAATCAGGTTGTGACGTACCGGGCTGATTCAAAACTTGTACGACAATATCGTCGTCATTGAAGAGTTGATAACCTGGCTCATTTTATGTCTGCTTCAAATAAGACTTTACCTCAGGAATGAACTTTTTATGAAACCAATCTTGAAATATATCACAAGTTATCCAAGCAGCTTGCTGGTTATAATAGAGAACTTCAAAATTTCGATGATGGGAAATCATAGCACGGATAATCCGCAGCCCGGATAATCCGCGCACGGATAATCGGGGTTCTACTGTACTGCAGTTTTTCAATTTTAATCACAATTCATCCTGTAACTTTTTTACTTGGGATCTTGGGGATGATATCCTGAATTTTAGTTTTCAAAAAATAATCATGTATTGACCGTTATACAGGCAGAAACAAAAGTAACTTTTTACGCTTGATTACGGAAAGTTGAACGGTAGAATTTAGTTCCATTGTATTTTTTTTAAGTATCTTCTTAACACAATGTTTTGTGGTTAACGTCATTATCTATTTTTTAAAAGAAAATATTGCAATTTTTCAATTTTATTCGCAATTCAATCAAATCAATCCCATTGTTTTATCGAGTGTAGCATTTGTTTATGCTACTCGATACAACAATGTGATATCCAAAAATTAATAGTATTGAATTAGTTATTGAATTAATTGTATTGAAGCATGCCTGCATGGTAAAAGTGATAAGAACATGAGATGGTTTTTTTCTACCGCATAGATTTTTATGACTGAAAATTAAGACTACACGAAAGTAATTTCTTCAGTGTTTTCAGTTCTGCTACGAAAACCGCATCCTTCTATCTTGACTAATAACGGAACGGAAACCATCGTAAAATGTACACCCTGTATAGTAGATACTCTGTTTAAATCAGTGCTGTTGCATTTTTACAAAGCTTGACATCAGTGGCGGTTCTTCCACAGGAGCACATGCGCACGTGCACCCTCAAAACGAATAAAAAAATATTAATTTATATTATTTATCGTATAGAGTCCGACCCTCCCTAATATTTTATCCTACCGTCAACCAAACTGTATATTATAGGCTCTCGATCCGGCAACCGTGCCTCGGTCGAGGTTAATGACGATTATGACGAGACTTACTCGCATCTGCGATTAAGTAGGCGGGGCATAATGCTTTTTCTCTGTAGTAGAAATTCGAGCGTGTATGTTTTTATATTTTAATATTATATATTTATTAAGTTAAAATGAATGGTTTGATGGTGGACTATAACTTTAGCTCTTTGAGTTTGGAGCAAGAAATTGAAGTGAAGAATGCGGGAAGACCCGAAATTAATTTAACGCAGACCACAAAGGGTAAATGTAGGGACTTTTTTAGAAAGTTTAAAAATTATACAGTGTGTCCGCGGATGAGGGTACCCAATAGGGAAAAAATCTTTATTAGTCACTTTACGACCAAAACTCATTCTTTATAAAAAGTTCTGCTTGTTGAGAAAATGAATTGACGATAAAAAATTTTTAGATCCGATGTACAGGGTGTTAATAAATTAGGAAAATATGAAAATGCTTCAAGAGAGAACTACCATTATTTATTATTTTTTACAAAAATGTTATAGAACAAAGTTGTTTATAAACTAACGTAAAGTCTAAATACAAATTTTGAAATAAAAATTTTTCATTAAAAACATCAACAGCGTATTGATACTACACATTTCCAATACCGTAACATTGTATTAAATACGCTCTTCTTTGGTTAACATTTTCGAAAATGCCTTCACGAAATCAGAATACTGACAGATGTAAATGAGATGCTGACGTTATCTTGATTTTTTTTGTAAAATGCAAATAATTACATAAACACCACTGTCATACATACATTTTATTTTTAAAAATTCGAACTAATAAATAATGGTAGTTCGCTCTTGAAGCATTTTCATATTTTCCTAATTTATTAACATCCTGTACATCGGATCTAAAATTTCTTTATCATCAATTCATTTTCTCAACAAGCAAAAATTTTTATAAAGAATGGCTTTTGGTCGTAAAATAACTAATAAAGATTTTTTCCCTATTAGGTACCCTCATCCGCGGACACACTGTATATATGAAGAAAAATTTATAGAGGGTATTATGAATCAGGCTGTTATTGAACAATTTTCTACAATTAAGAACCGAAGAACGGACTTTACGTTTAAGCACTATACACACTAAGAAAACCTTTCTTATTTTCCAAAAGTTGTATCTCCTTGTGTAAAATTAAAAAATAAATAAAAATAAAATTTTAAAAATAATTTCACCATACTTGTGAACCCCCTCTTATCATAAGTCACGAGCCGCCACTGTTTGTCATACCACTGATTTAAAAAATAATAATAATTTTTCAGGAGATGATGTATACTGTGCTGGATACCCCCTCCTCTCTACCTTGTCCAAACCTGAAGGAGTAACTGTAACTCGCGGAGTTATTAGCGATTGCAATCCGTACATGATAAAAACTACATGTGGCGTTTTTCCAGGATTCAGTGGCGGAGCTGTGCTAAATGCGGAAGGGGCCCTGTTAGGAATAATTGTTTGTAATACCAGGCTCACGGATATCGACGTTACGTATCCTAAGTACAACATGGCAGTGCCTTATAGGGCAATTTGTGATGTTATTTCCGAGTATTTTATGAAAGACGAAGGTGAGTGACTAAGTTATACAGGGTGCCCAAAATAAGGAGGACCTCTATGGGGATATCGTTGGAGCACGCCCAAATATTGTTTATTGTTTAAAAATATTTACAATTTACAATTACAATTTATATAATCAGGTAAGTATTAAATGAAATTATATCACTGTGTAGCACCTAGAGTCAGAGCGCCTGTATGTGCATCTACATAATATATATTAATTTATAGCTTATATTGTATTATCTTTAAAACAAACGACATTATTTACTAATGCTAAAAAGAACTTGATTCTCTATATATATTGTTTTTGATTAAAAAGCTTTTAAACAGAATCAGATTTCTCCGAACGAATGCTTCTGACCTTTCTGAAAACAATTTTGGCTTTACAACATTTTCTACATCAGGTGGTAACAAATTGTATATTTTCGGACCCAAGATGTTAATTGATCCTCTATAGAATTCGCTATGGCATTTTAAGTAGTGGTGTGAATTTAGATAATAACAGAAATGTTGATGATTTTTACACTATGTCGAGTAACTTTAACACTTAATTACATAGGCGGTTTGTGGGCGAAAATATAGTGGAAAAGCCAAGGAAAAATATTCTTAAACACACATACTATGTTACGCGTCAATATACAGGGTGTTATGGAAATGACGTATTACATTTAAATGTGTGACTCCGTGGGTGTCCTAGAGAAGCGCTACATATTTTTTTTTTAAATCGACCGTTTTAAAAGTGGGGTAACAAACACTCTTACTCACAGGTCAGTCCGCGCTACTGTACAACATTTCACCCAAAGCCAATGGCAATGTTACCAAACTTAATGTAAAACTGAAATTCCATATAAAATTATAAAAATAAATTATTTTCTACCTACTTGTATTTATCTTTATACCTAAAGAGCGTGGAAACACAAGTTTTTTTCTTTTTCATGGGAACACTCCTGGAAACACTTTATGTACACACAGTAATAGTGAAACAAAACCGATAGTTAGCTTTTGAAAATACAATAATACAGATTATACTACAGATTATTAGATTTTATTACACCCGACGAAATTTGACGTCCAGAGGAAACGCGTCAATAAAAACAATATTCAAAGATTATTTATGGATGGGCAAGAAACACGCGTAAACCGAAAAAACAGAGCGGATTGCTGAGAGTGTGTTGGTGATCGACGAGACACAACGTATCCGGCAGCTGGTTAGTCTTCAACTAACAGACGCAAGCGTGCGGCGCTATATGAAACTACTTCGCTCAGCCGATGTAAGGCGTCAAGCGGTCATTGGCATTTGACCTAGTGACGTACGTGGCTATTACTATTCCATATGTTTTTTCGGGTTGTTTAAAACATAGTCCGTCGTAAATGTTCTTTAATCAATTGTACAAAAAGGTATTACAGAATGGAAAAATGTTTAAATTATTTTATTTTGTCTAAAGAGTTTAAGGTGTACATATGACAACACCGGCCAGAATTCGTTGATTGCTTACATGTATCGCAGTGTCACACAGGTGTTTTTTCTGGTTTGACGTCAGGTCACTTTTACCGCTGAATGCCAGTTTAAATATAATACGTCATTTCCATAACACCCTGTATAGTCGCCGCCACTGCTTAATTAATAATTTTTGGAAAATAGTCCTTTAAAATTTGTAACAATTTAAATTTTAAAATTGGGAAAAGATAGAACTTTGCCTTATAGTCGAACTTGAAAACCACATTCCTTGTTTTTCTTTAAGACGGCCGTTTAATCAAAGATCGCTAAGCAGGCACTACTTTTATCAGAGTTTTAGCCAAATATACTTAATTTTCTTCTAATCTAAAACATTATTTGTACAGTTAAAGGATTGGAGAAGGAAGTGAGAAAATAGCGTTAAAATACATAACGTAATAAGAATAATAATAACAATTAGAAATATGAATAATTTGCAACTTTTTGTCACAGATATTCCCGAAACTTGCTCAATGCCTAACTAAAATGTCAGACAATCTAAATATCAACAAATTAAATAAATACATTTATTAATAACGGCTAAAACTCCGATAAATAATAATAAAATAAATATTGATCAGCTGTTTACATAAACTGTCAATGATAACTTCGTTAGAGACGTAATTGTGTCGTAACCCAAGCACGTCTAAAGTTTGGACATTCTCTTCCAGGGTGCAACACTAGTTTTCATAAAAGATACCTGTAACATACCGCAGCAGAATAAAAGATACCTGTAATATAGGTACCGTCTAGCAGAACAAAATATCAGGAAGGGAGTTTTTGTTACAACGGTGTTCATACTCCCCTACATTCCTCAATGTAGGGGTATTTGTCGTCATTTTATAAACCTAATGTATTTTTGACCAAAGTATTTAACAGGGTTGCCGATATATCAGAAATTACTGGAAATTGTCAGGATTATCGGTCCGGTCAGTTATATCGGTCCGGTCAGTTATTTAGCCAGGAATGACAAATTACATAATGCTTCATATATTAATTGTCTCTTTTGTGTTAAAAACTATTAACACTACAATTTCTCCATTGTTGGCTTTCTATTTAATTAGGTTGTGCCATAACCATGGTCATTGGGAATTTAAAAAAAAATCTACCTATCACTGCACACATTAAATTGACATAATGAGTACAGTATATTTTTCAGACTTAAAAATATCTATTGCTAATAATTTTGGTTATTTTAGCAAAAATATTTTTTCTGATTTTCGAACAAATTCCGTTTAATATATTTTGTAAGTATTGACAGAAGACACAATTTGTTAATAATTTCTTAAGACGAGGTACATTTTATACCTAAACAATGGCATCGGGTATGACGTGCGAACTTTTACGAGCAGGGATTATGACGTACTTATTGGTAATAAGCCATAGGTAATAACTAAGGAAATTTAGCATTTTACCGCTCCAAACCGATCGAATAATCTTCATGTAAAATTTGGTTATTTTGTTATCATGTTCCCGCGGCAACACTGTTTCAAACATCAAGAAATAGAACGCCACGCCACGCCGGCGCCTGCCACATACAAATTAGTATAGAATTAGTAGTTATATGATCAAATTTATTTTATCACCACTGCTGAATACATGTAATTCCTAACTCGAAAACTGTTCACCTTATAATTTGTTTTAAATTAGTTGGTTCTAGTCCGATAAAATATTAAAATTATTGACCATACAGCCTAACAGTTTTTTAAAGTTTTTGTTGCCACCGCGTTTTGTCGTAGGCAGTGAGTGAGGAGTGATTTGTGATACTTAATTTTACATTTTAATAACATCTTACCTAAAAAATGGCATCGGCGTGTCGATCGGCCTTTTACCAGTTGAAGTACTCATCGGTAATAGCTATGTAATAATTAAAGGAAGACAGCATTTCACCTGTCCAATCAGATCGGATTTATTGAGGCAAAAATAAGATATTATTTAGTTATCACGTTCCCAGCAAAACGGCAACACTGTTCCAAACATCAAGGTACATAACGTTGCGCCGGCATAGATCACGTGCTACGGTGAAAAGTCGCCAATCGTATACGAGGGTATTCACGGTATGTGGCAGATTATAAGATAGTGGAAATAGGTATACCGTAATATTATTTTCGTGATTAGTCTTTTTTATTGATATTAAATTATGACGAGAAGTACTAGAAGAGATTAAAAACGCAGCAAAGCTTCCAAATCTGCTCGTATAAGCAGAAGAAATAAATATTCTGTAAGTATTATTTGCGTTAGGTATTACACAAAAAAGGTTTTTGTATGTGTATTTTATTTTTCATTGCAATACCAATGTTAACATTTTAGTTCGCATGGTTAAGTACAAAATGATTTTTATAAAATAATTTCAACAATTCTTATAAATTTTAGAAATAGGAGCATTGCAAATATAATAAAATACCCCTAGCCTACGTTCCTATAATTAACTTTTTTTTAAATTTATATATGTAAACTCGATGATTTTTCTAAAAGTTTTAAGAAAGTACTGACTTAAGAGTAAAATTTTATTTGTATTATTAAAATAAATTACTAGTACTGGCACTAAGTAGAATATACCTAAATATACCTTTATTATCACAAGTACTTTTTATTAGGTCATTAATCGGCTACAGAAAAAGTAAAACACGATTACAGTTAAAATTCACTAGTCATAGTAGTCTACCGTACAAATATAAGAAAATAATAATTAATTTATCGAATTTTTAAATAATATGTTATACTTTGAAATACAACAAAGCCTGTTAGAAAGTTAATACCTAATGTGAATAGTAATAACCCTGAAAATGACATCACCTTTCCTTTAAACTCATTCCTTCTTACCCCCTGCCTTTTTTTTAAATGTATTTTTCTAAATTATGTTTTTTATTCCAAGAATATTAAATACGACTCAACACTTTTAACAAAAATTTGTTGTCGTTCGATTTCATCGACTACCGTCTAATTAATTGTTAACCGTATTTTTTAAAGTCTATTATGTTTATAAGTTCCAAGTCATGATATAGTCATAGCCAATAAAAATTTATATTTTTTATACTTATTTATTTCTTTTATTTCGACTTTACTGTATAACATTTATTTGACCACCATACCACCAACGTTTTCACATACACTCGTAGGCAAATAGTCCTTGTAAAAATTAAAACACAAATCCAAGCTTTCGTCGTTCAAAATAAAATAATTATGTTGCGCCATCTATTGCTAGACTTACTACATGAACTTGGAGGGATAACATTATGCGGAATAGTGATACCACAAACTAACTTGTTCAAAATTATATATGTGTTTGGTATAAAGACGATATAAAATATATTCATTATAATGCGCCGTTAACGCCATCGGTGGTTGCTATGGATTTAGGCTCATTAAACGGCCGTCTTAATACCTTCGGTAGTTCCGCGAATATTTAAAAAAAAATTATTCAAAATAGATTAATAGATTACTATGGTTTGACAGGATCCCAGATTAGTGCTGCCAGAATGGTTCGTCGGGATATCCGTAGAATACTGGGGAAAGGGTGGGGGAAGACTTTCAAAAATCCGTAAAAATCCGTTTTGTGTAGAAATAGTTAAACTTATCTAATTTCATGCAAATTTGTTCTAAAGAGGTATTATTTTTCGTTTTCGCGTGAATTACGTACTTTATTCATAAACAATTATTGGATAAATCGATTGAAAGTTGCGTTGTTACTGGTTATTCAGAAGTAGCTGCGCCATGAACCCTAGTAACCAATACGAGTATATAGAGATATAGGGGTCCGTGTTTCAACTTTCAACTGCGCTTGCAGCATGCGAAATGTATCTGCAAATTCTGCAGGGACCCTATTATTGAACATTTTAAATCCAGGAAAAATCTATAAATCCTTTTAAGGGTTATAATATAATAATGTCATACGTCATACCAACCCCAAGAAAAAAATTGGTTACATCGTTGACCAACTTGAGAAATGAAAACGCCCATCATGCTAGCCATCATACATACAGTAACAACTATTTACGGTAACAAAACTAGCTGAATCATGATAAAACATGCGTTAAGATTCTTCCATATTCAAAAATCCGCAAAATTCCGTCCGAAGTCTGAAATCCGTCGAAAATCCGTTTAATTTTTCTCAGGGTAGCAAAAATCCGTCAAAAACGGATTAATCCGTCAATCTGGCAGCACTGTCCCAGATAACAATTTTGATTAAATAACAGAAATTAGGACTAATTTAATACTAGTGGTCAGATACTATCGATAGCACTCTCGATATTATCGATAGAAAACTATCGATTGTTTTAAGTAATCATCGATAGTTTAAAATCGCATGTTATTAATATTTTTTATATTTAAGTTCACGGAATTCGATTTAAAAACTAAAATTAAAAATAACCAAATTTAGCGTTAAATCATAAATCTGTTTTAAAGGTTGTCTGACTATTTTTTTATCACATACGCACTCCACCGCAAGTGTACCTCTTGCTTCCTGTTTTCTTATGTCTCTGCTTATTGTTTGTGTTGCCATCTATTGCTTTATGAACAAATTGAAGAAAAATCCCCGGATGCAATTACAGTGAATCCCCGACCCGGATCTATTAATTCAGTATTATGTATGCTTTTTAAGGTTGGTATAGTTTCGATAGTACTATTGATAGTAACTCTTTAGTTAGACTATCGGAAACTATCGATAGGGCTGACTATCGATAGTATCCGACCACTATTATTATTATTATTATTATTATTATGGATTAAAATCTGAGGTTATTCGTTCAAATTGTTTGTCAAAAACTTGAAATCCAGGTTTGGTGACGATCAGCCACATCACGCCGTTGTTTCTCTGTGACTGTGATAAAAGATGAAAACGAAAACGTCATTCTGGTACATGTTGCTCCGTATACCGAATCACAGAAGAAATAGCACTAAACTTCCATTGTCGACATTTCCTGGGAATTATCTTAATCTAGAAATCATATTCCTTGATTGTGTTTATTGTCTTCTGAGTGGATTTTCGAAAGAAAAAATGTATTCGATGTAAGGGTGTGTTCCATAGAATCTTTTCATATTATCCCGTCTGTGTCTATAGTATATTCATTTCCAAGATAGACCGACCACAACAAACGCACGTGATCGGTGAAACTAACAGAGAACAGGGCAGTGCTTATAATATTATAATTATAAAAAATGGTCGCAATATTGTTGAATACAATTTGGAAATATCGGAATGTAAATAAGTATTCATGGTAAAATATAAAATAAATTAATAAATACAGGGTTTCCGGAAGGAAAATCCGTGTCGATGTACATTTTGTTCGAAATGGTCAATTTATTCGAAACGAAAGAATCCGTGATTCAAATTGTCATTAACAAAATTCTGTTTACTGATGAAGCGTGCCGTACAAGATCCGAATTCACCAACCTGTCCTGCATATCTTATTGATCCTAATGTGATGAAATTATTCTGTCAAGTTTAAGGAGTTATCGCTGTCATCGTCGCTTTAGTCTACAGTAATACCTAATTAGTCGTTCAACTTGTATCTCGATAATATTATCGAGTTCCCACATTCTGGTTCCTACTTTTTGTTGCACTAATACATTTTTGACTCTTCTCAGGTGTAATAGTTGCTAAGGCACGGTCAAGAAGGTCTTTCATATCGACAAACTTGTAGGTTGAATTATGTTTGGCAACAAAAGTCTTTAAAATTACTTTCATTTCAAGACTAAAATTATTTTTCTTGCGACGTTTCTTAGATGGACTCAAATTAATATACTCTTGGGCTTCGTCTGCAGTATCGGTGCGAGACTTTAACAAATATACAAAGGTAGGTATGTTAAGTAGTACTCACAACAACAAACAAAAAAAGGAGAAAAGTAAAAACGGAATAATCACAACTTCCGCAACACGAAACTTGGCCTCAATGTCCAACAGATCGACTAATTTCCTGATTTCAACTCTGTAAAAGTTATAAGCCCCGCTCCGTCCCACGTTCGCGCCATATCGAACGGCCAATACGAACACGCATGCGCCGAGGCTCCTCCTACTCACGTGATGATCATGCGCTGACAGTCTGTCTTGGAAATAAATAGACTTTAGCCTCAAAACTTCCAGGTAGTGGTGGAGAACTATCGATAGTCCGCACCATCGATAGTCAGGCCTTCGACTATCGATGTTTCCAATAGTTTTGGTTGCGGAAATATTTCTATGTTTGTAACACAGAACACCAAATTTTAAATCTCTGAGGATATCAAATTTAAAAAAAAAACACAGGTAAATATTAAAAGTTTCCAAAAAATATTATTCGCAAAATAAAAGAATTTTACAAAAGTCACAATGTTAGATACCCTATCTATTTATTTAATCGACCACCTGTTTTTATTAAGAAATACGACATATCAACATTTTTGGCTCTCAGCCTTGGCTTGATCTTCTGTCACTTCTGTCAGTGATTATTTGTCCCTTTGAATATAAAACGATTGTCCAGCCGTGCTAAAAGTTCTTTCAGAGTCGATCGAGGGAGCCGGAATACATAAATATTTTTGGGCCAGCAGCTGCAGTAGTTTGAAATCATTTGCATTCACCTAAAACAATAAAACTGAAATAAAAAAGCAAAAATTAAATCTTGTATACTTATAATTGAGATAGATGTCATTCTAAAATTGACAAATACAATATTTTTATAAGGATTTAAATGCCAGACTCGTCAATTTGTCACTAAACGTTGTTTCAGTCCTAATTGTACAGAGTACACTAAGCAACAATACCCCATGATACAATTCTTTATACTATACCATGACAATACCCTTACCCTCCAAAAAATAAATGGATCTGTGTCTGGAGTTGCATTCTGACGTTCCATGTATTGTCTCTTCATTATTATGATATCAACTGTTGTTGTTGTTGTTGTTGCGACTATCGATAGTTTTCGAGTCAAAACTATCGATAGTTTCCACCATTACTTCCAGGCCGCGCACGTCTAGACAGAGCCGTGACAGTTTGCTTTGCTATAAAGCAAGTGGTTGGGAACTTTTATCTCCCCTTTTGTTATTTTGTTATCATCGTTCAGAAAGTTAATACCGATCAAAATCCAATACCGTGCCGTAGTCTCAACGTCGCTCAGCAAAACTAAGAACCATGAGGCTACCCAACAACAAAGGTAATATAAATTGATTTCTTATTACCAGTTTCCGTTGTAAAGTTATCTCTCCAAAATTTCATGAACATTAAGGAGTACAGGCACAGAGAAACATTTTTTTTTCTCCATTGCAGGCCTCGCTCTACCTCATCTAACTATCCACTTCATCAAAGTGTTGTGGACAAGTTCGGTCCAACTAACTTGATCTTCATATCGCTATCCTAACTGGGAAGCCCCCAACAATAAATGAAAATTCATTCGTGTTGAGAACTCGCAGACCTCCTAGGACCATTTCCATAGGAAGGGTGTTCTACACCCCTATACATCGCAGTTCCAGGTATGTGTATTGTCCTCATGTGACGTCCGTCTCCTGAGAAGTTAGTTTCAACCTCCACGTAGAAACCCAGGACCATATCTTGCAAGGTGGGCTGCAGCTCAAATGAGTACCTAGCAAGGTGAATTTTTTTTTCATCCATTTCAAATAGTTGTATCAATTTTGAATATAGAGTAATGTATAAATTTTTAATGCAGAGTAACCTATGAATTTTATAATATTCAGTAACCTTTAAATTCTGTAATATTCGGTAACCTACATAAATTTCCTTTTTTTAAAATCATATATGTGATATTGTGACCGGATTAAAAAGCTTTTTAAAAAATACTTTCTTTTATTCACGTATGACAAATAAAAAGGTTTATAACAAAAAAGGTTATGCAAATACAAAACCTCTGAATGATCTAAACTGAGGGGCGTCTCACTCCTGAGAAAAGTACATGTATTTCGGAAATCCTAGTGATTTCGGCATTATTGTAGGGATTTCTAAGTTTTTAAGGAGATTTCCGAATTTATGGAGCGATTTCGCATTTTTTAAGGCGATTTCAGGATGTTCGGAATGTTTTCGGGTATTTTGACATTTTTTCTTATGATTTTGTGATTTCTTTAGGGATTTCAATATTTTTTGATGAATTTCGAAGTTTTATGTGTTTCATATTTAGTGAATAATTCGGTAAAAGTTGATCTGTAAGTAGGTATAGGTATATACATATAATATTTTATTTATTATGGTTTTAGTTTACTTAAAAAACAGTATATTTAGTGCAATAAAATAATACAAAATCTCAAATTTTTATTGTAAGTCTCGTTATAAGTATAGATAATGTTAGAAAAATTTAAACTATTTCTGATCCTGGTTCCGGCTTTAATTTTTTGACTATTTTAAATGGTTTTTCAATATGACTCCTTTCAAGTGGTTTTATTTCAAAGGGGCCATTCCCAATTAACTGAATAGGCCCATAAAAGTTTTTCGAAACATTTTATACATCTCCATTTTTGGGCCAGATGTAATGATTTAATTCCAGTTCCAGTTTAATTTTATTTTATATGTCCAGTCCAGCATCTCAACAATCCTTCCAATATACCATGTATCGTATATTACTGCATAGTATTGTTCTAATTTAATTTGAATTTCACTTCTTTTTGCTTTGTCATATAGTTCCTAATATTAATACCTTCAAACTCTTTAAGTATTTTTAAATCATTTTCTATATCTTGTTTGTCTTGATCATTCATATTCATTTCTTCGCTGTTTTCAGTTACCAAATTTGGCATATTACCGACCTCTTCTACTTGAAAATCGACTTGAAATTCTAAAATTTCTGGTATGGACAAAGTTTCGAAAGCATTTTGGTAGGAGTCCTTTGGTAAATCTATGCCCAGTTTTTTGCGCCATTAATAACAGCTTTTAGTGCCTCTTCTATAGTATTTCTTACAATATTAATCTCCGACATCTCGTAAGTTGTTGGGTTATTTGTGCCCAATCTTTTATTTTCTTCTCTAGGAAATATACACTTCTCTCCTAAAAGGGTAGTGTTTTTTTTTATTAAAGGATGTTGTAAAAATCATTTAGGTATGTTTGAAGCGGTTTTTGCACCTGTGAAGTTCTTCATAAAAGTTATTTGTGAATTTCTTTCTGAAATTAGTAGTTAGATACAAATTATAGAAACTGCACAGCAAAAATACTAAATAAAATCTTTTTCACATATAATTTCTGAGTTAAGAATATGCGACCTAAGAACCGAATACGTTCGGCACATCTCAGCTCTCGGTTTAATGTAAATAAGTGATAGATAAAAATTGGTTGTTGACTTTTGACCCAGCGTTTATATGGCAAATATTTAACATTATACTGAAGTACAAAGAAAAATTGAACTAAATGGCAACATTGCACAAAAATTAAGTTTTCACAGCACCATCTTTATTGTACGGATATTGTGATTTCGGAGAAATCTCCAATGGATTTTTGTTGAAATATTCCAATTTTTGTTTTGGGACAACCGAGGAGAATCTGCTTACAGACGCGGCTGTAAGGTAGTGTCGGCATGACAATTCTCTGAAGGAGATATTGCAGACCGACTAAACTCCCCATGCTAGATGCAGGTATTTATATTATAAAAACTTAAAACGCAATATTGCATAATATGTCCCAATACTGGAATCTTCCCATATGGGTCAGCAAGAAATAAAGATAAGTTTATAGGACAAAGTATAATTTGATATGGTAAGATAAGTGATTTGAATTACTTCTATATATTATAATAATATTTGGTATATAACATATATATAACAATGTTAGGTCACATTATAGCTAGGGTTGGGAAAAACCAATGATTTTAATAATCGACAAGTTAATACTCGAGCGATTTTAATAATCAAGTGAATCGAGCGATTAATCCCTTGACTTTTTATGACTAAGAAAAATATGGTGGATTCACCTGATTTGTTGGGTTCAGTATACCCTTTAGATGCACAAATAATGCTACAAACCCGAACAAGCCCTTTATGCAGAATGATGAGTTTATCAAACTTATATTATTACAATCTTGATATTGACTTTTTTAGTGTGTCACAAGCCATGATGAGGTAATAACAGTAAAAAGATATTTATTGGAATGATTGTTTAAGGTTTTTTTAAATTGTGGTTTTTATAAATTGTACATTAAAATCTACTAATTTAATATAATCTATTTGTTATCCTAATTAGCCACATAATATATTAAGTGGATAAATATAAGAGAAGAGGGATAAAATATATCTAATCCCAGTTTGACGTTTCTAGACTATGAGGCTTAATTTTTAATGCAATACGATTAAGAGTATTTATAAGTAGATGAAAAATTCAAGATAATATATTCATATAGTAGGTACCATATTTCGAAAGGTAAATTTAAAATTTTCTTTCCAATAGTTTTCTTGTAGTTTGTCGCACCTTTTTACCTTAATGGAGTTCACTGATAAGTGTAAATGTTGTCAGAGAATCCAAATGGCTCTTAAAATTGACATTAGAAAAAATGAAGTTTATGATGATCGATTGAAAACGCGACGGTTCCCTAAAAGTTGCCGTGGGAATGTAAATTTAATATTAACGCTGAAAAAAATAATTTCAAAGTACAAAATTTTAGCTTTTTTTAAATAAGTCAAAACTTAAACATCTTACCAAAACATTTTGTATGGCATATTGTTAGTGCTTTGATTGTGATACTTTTTCTCCATTTCATCGAAGTTGTATTTGTTACCATTCACGAGAGATCCCCCATAGAGACCCTCTTTATCTTGAGCACCCTGTATACGTATATTTTTTTCTCAACCTTGGAAAAATTAGAAAATAAATATTACAACAAGCCTGAACAAACCGGAAATCTGAGTCATATTTTTTTTTTTAGACGATCATATCTTATCAAAACTAAGATGTTCCACTGTTGACGCTATTAGAGTGTGGAGGAAAATTGAAGGAAAATTATAGAAAATCAGTGACAGATACAAAAAATTTTAACTCTAATTTTAACATGCATAGTAAAAATAGTACTACTAAAAATATGAACAAACCGGAACATGTGTCCTAATTTATTTTACTAAACTAACAATTATAAATAATTAATAATTTCGTACTAGTACGGATAGTCCGGCACCCCGTTACCAAAATGTCCTGTTAGCACGCCTTCATCTAGTCAATGACTAATCGCAAGATTATTAAAAAATAAGAAAGTTTTACTCGAGCGAAAAAGTTCGGCAACGCTGCGTTTACCGGTCAGAGTGATTTCAGTCCGTAAGAAAGCAGATCGTCTTTTTGTTTACGCCTTGTCCGTTCTTGATGAAATCATATTAAAAAAATAAAAAAAAAACGTAAATTCATGACAACGAACGATTTGAGTCTTGCAAAAATTCCATAGTTTAAATAAAAGATGTAAAGAAAAGGGGTATAAAAAAGTTACAGCGCCCTGGTCAATTTTTTTTAATTGGAAATTTTCCGTGTTGCGCAGCTGCAGGGAGGGCAGCGGAGTCGGATCTCATATCTGTATAATTCATGATCGCGGTACACGGCGCGTGCATGGGACGCCTTGCTGTGTGGTTTGGTTGTCTATAACAACTCGGCATCGGCTATGTCCCCATACTGAATTATTATTGATACACGTGCTGTGTTCGGATGTGCTGTATCGATATTTTAATTCATTTTTATCTGGTGAATTGGTGTTAGTTAGTTGGTGTTATTTTAAATATCGGAATAATGGCGTCGCTTCAGAAGTGCACAAACCAACAAATATCAACGAAAAAAAAATTATTTTTTCTTGACTGAAAACGGGTTTGCTAAAAAAATACGTGCGTAAAAATGTCAGTTCATATTTTCCCCCATTTTCCGAGCCACAATGCACGATTTCTGCTTGAAAACGGAAGAGGCGCGATAACTCGAACGGCGTTAAAAAATTACATACCTAAGATCCAACACTTCGGTTGTGCGTCGATGAAAATGTCCGTTCTCATTTTTTTTCGGTCACGACTAACGAAAAATAACACCCGACAGGTAAAACCACAGGGCCAACACTCCATTCATAAATCTGTTGGAAAGTGAGTTTGTGATTGTTTGAAATGTTATTGAAAATCAGTAATGGGTGGAAGAGTGACAAAACATGTTTGTCTCGCTAATGACAACAATGTTGAAGTCTGGTTAAATCCAATAACGTTTAAAAGGTTGCACACACAAGCCACTAAGGCATAGGTATTGTACACTAAAGTGACTAATTAAATAAGTAAATTAAAATAATATGTACCTAAACAAGTTAGATCAAATAAATAAAAATAAATAAATAAATTATATAAAACCTGTCTTCACGTACTTGTTACACTGCAAACGTTGTTTAAATATAGAAAAATAAACATGTAAAATATTTTGACGGGACTGTTCCTTTCTTCAGTATTTTATTCCCATGTACATTACCTCCATAATCTTCTTTTGTGAAGTGTTTCTCACAAATAATTGTTGTATCACCTGGGCTATAATTATTCCTTCTAACGGCATGTATCCAAAAAATTTGCCGTAGGCTACGACCTTTTAGTATCCTAACGAAGTGGATAAACATTTAGTACATTCTTAAACAAAGCGAATTTTCATAGAGATGCAAACTCAAAATCAAATTTCAGAACATATTTACTAACCTGTGAAATTTTAATTTAACACCATTGCATCTTCTAGTGAAGCATTTTATGGCCGCACAAGACTCAACCATCTTGTAAATGCAAGATTTATATTAAGAAATAAACCAACTCGACTGCTTTTTGCCCGGACTAGCTCCACGGACCGGTCCATAACCTTTTAAACGTCAATGGTTATAAATCATATAAAAACATAACCATACTTACCGAAGAAAAGATAATCCTTGCTTAAATGATCCACTCTTTTACAAACTATACATGAATGCACCATCATTGTTTATAATAAAGACGATTTTTCACCAATACTCACAAAAAAAAATAAAAACAACCAAAATATATAAACACTCCCTTAAAAGCAGTTAGCATTGACCAGCAACACTGTATTGTTTACTATAATCCGATCCATTGATAAGTTTGATCTTTTGCCGGCGAGCGTAGTAACTTTTAACTTGATGTTGTCGGAGTGCAGTCGGTTTATTTCAAACTTTTATGTATAATAATAATATTTTTTTTCTAAATCTCTCAAGGCCTATTCACAATTTATATTAAAATTATTGGGAAATAAATTTATTTTAAAAGCAATTGCGAATTAACCTTAAACCAGTTGTAATTGTCAAATTAACAAATTTTTAATTGGGATTTTGCAGATACGTTAGCGATAAATAGGACAATCTGGCTATGCTGCAAGCATAACAGCAAGGTGGGGAGTGCACGTTTACATTCCTTACGTCGACTTCAAATGTAAACAATTCTATCTGGAGTTTGTAAGATCTTTGGGTAAAACGGACAAGGCGTGTTAAGTCTAATTCTCCGCTGTAAATAAATTTCGATTTTCATCTCCTCAAAAACACTCTGAGAAAAGAAATAAAAATAACGGACGAGGCGCGATAACTATTACGACCACTTTATTTTTACATATTACAGATGAATCTCAATGATTTCGCAACGCTGCCAATGTCCGTTCTTGTTAATTTCCTTCTCAAGTCCTTATTAAGTCACCAAAAAACTCAAAAAACTTTAGGTCGCGATCAGTCTGAAATCTTGGTAACGGGCTGCCGTACTATGAACCTTTAAAGGCGTTTATACACGCGGAGATATGAAGAAAAGTTTCAGTATTGACGCTTTGATGTTGAGTTAGATTTTATATTTTTTTCCAGGTACATGTAGACAAATTTTGCTTTTCGTAAATAAATTTATTTATTATTTATTATTATTATAACAAACAAAAAAATCAGCTTGGCCGACATACGCTTGTAAGTATTGACCAACTAGAAAAACTGATGCGGTAATTCCTTACTTATTTTTTATAATAATATTTTTTTTAAATTATTATAGCAAATAAGGAATTGATATTAAAAATCAATTTAAAAACTATTTGCTGTAAATTAAAATTTATTATTTGACTAATACACCAAGGAAACGTTTAGTATAAAAATGCTGGGGAGGTTTTGCCTCCTTTGTCTCCTTTCGAGGAGCCGCCACTGCTGAAATGAGTTTAACCGTATCTTTGTTTTGTTAAGGTACTTATTTTTATAAAATTAAGATAACTTATGTATAATTTCTGAGGAACTTGCCACATTCCGATGAATACTCCATAATCGCAAAGCATGTAAGCATTTCGTCTTCCATTCTATTTCTTAGATACGTTTTTAGCCGTTTAAGTATGGAGAAAGTACGTTCAGACGTGGCAGTGGATACTGAAAGTGTTGCTAAGATTTGAAGAGGCTTCTTAATCGTTCATTACATTGATCCATAGCTTCTAATACAGTAGATGGCTTTTCCTGATTACACCATTGGTTGTGCCACGGTTCATACTCGCTGACCAAAAGTTTTATTTCAATTTCACTAAGAAATATTTCTCCTATTCTTGCTACACGTTTCTTTGCTCTTTCAGTGTTTTGGGTCCGGCCAGGTAGAAGCAACTGAATTCCTGAAATAGTTTCTTCGTGAGGCTTAAAGCTCTGTCACTACACGTTCGATAATTGGGTATTGTTGACATGACATTCCACAATTCTGTCATTTAACTGTGACTGCTCCTTTTCTAGTTTCTTATCCTCCTTGTTTATTTTGCCCAAATTTTGTTCGTAAGATCTTCAATCATATTGCTATTAAAAGACAGAGAACTCCTCAGTTCTCGAAACATACCTTTCATAGCCCCAAGAATCTCCATGTTGCTTGGATTTGGATGATCCAAGACTTCCTCAAAGTCACGATGGTATGTTTTTCGGGAATTTAGCTACTTCATCCTCTACCTCGCATTCCTACTCATCAACTTCAGAGCTTACCATGCATTCGTTACAATTGTTACAAATCCATTTCCTTTGTGCCCGCTTTGATTGTTGTTCTCCAAATCTCTTATCGGTTAGGCCACTACATTCTTTATGATACCAACCTTCGCATTTTCCGGCACACCTGGATTTTCTCTTGTGTCTTTGTGATTAATTTTCCGCAATTACACTTTATATTTAGTTTTTATTTTTATTATTCACCAACATAACAAAGTTCCTAATCCGGTTCTGCTAACAATACGTTGCAGATTGCTTATCATTATCTATCAGTTTGTTTACATTTAAATTTAATTTAATACCCTGTCATCACAACACTCAAATTCCTATATCTATGCTATAAAGTATATATATTGTTTTCTTCGGAAGATTTTTAGATTTAATTTTATTATTTACTGTTTGTTTTACATTTTTTAAAAATAATGCAGCGTTTTCATAAAAGGAGTAAAAACTCCGTTTTTCAGAGATAAAAATTGAAATCTACGGTAGTAAATGTTACATTAACAACCCTGGGTACGACGCGACCCCCCGGGATACTTCAACTGCCACACTTGAACCCGAACAAACCCGGGCATGTGCACTGGCTTACTCCCCCCTTCCCATATATATATATATCGGTTCAGTCCTTTATAAGACTTGTATGTATTATTTATTGATAGTATATCATTATGTTATCTCGGATATTGTTTTGAAACTGTTCCTTAATTACTAGTAAGTAATTTTATTTTCTTTCTAACCATATAAATTATTTAAATAATACTACTTTTAATTGATTTGTAACTTATTTTCTTCTTGAGTGATAGACGTGTTTTGGACTTCCATTGTCTTTATTTCGTTTAAATCACAACGTTTCAACTGGAGATACTTACCAGTTGAAACGTTGTGATTTAAACGAAATAAAGACAATGGAAGTCCAAAACACGTCTATCACTCATGATACAGCATTATTTTCTTCTGTTAGAGACAGTCTTAAATCGATTTGGAACACTTTTTTAAATCCAATTTTAGGCAAATAAAGTCATTTTTCTATAATTTGGACCGAAAATCGCAACGATCAAATGTTGACTGAGGGAATAACCAAAGTTTGTAAAGAAATATAAAATACAGTAGACACTCGATGGTGTGAACCGAAAAAAACAACGTCCGTTGACATTATCGATTTATTCACGTTAACGGAGGTTATATTTAATATGTTAGAACCTTTTATAATATAATATTTCGCATAATTTGAAACCAGGCCACTTGATTTGACGCGATTCCATTTATGTACGTAGGCATTTGGTTGAGAGCAATGAAAGCTTTGATGTCGATTAGTGGCTAAACGGCTAGGTTTATCGACCTTGATAAAGAGTAACTTATTTTTTGTGTTCTTAATTGCCATTAAAATGGCAACTTCGGTTTTGCTCCAGCTACCAAAAGAAAAAAGTTATGACGGAAATAATATTTATGTTTCAGGTAAAGTGCCCTCTAGCGGTTTAAAAAAAAGCATTCTTATCTTCAAATTGTATAGTTGCTGGAGTTTAATGTGTGTGCCGAATATCAAATCATTTGGTTCGAAAATAAATGTAGTATGACGAGAAACTAAAACTAAAAGATCAAATTCAATCCCCTGTATCATGGTAACCATGGAGATTTCGACATTTTGCCAAATGATCTACTAACATTATTTTTGCATGTAGAATCACCCCTTAAAATTTCCTAACGCATTATCCGAACACCCTGTATATATAACCATATTGTGGGCTGGACGCGCGTTTAATGAGCGTTCAGAACAAACGTTCGAAATGTCCCAGAGCGTGCACGCAATTTCAGGTTCGAGTTTCGCAAGGCGAATTTTTCGTGACCTAGACATTAGAAAGTTGTTTTACCAAACAATCAATCGGTTTTCCTCTGTATGACATCAGTATACAGGGTGTCCATTTTTGGGTAGTTTTACGGGGTATCTCCGTTATTAGTAAAGATAGAATGATGCGGTTTTCGCAGCACTGTGCTACTTTTTTGTCAAACAGAAGATGCCGTAATCAGAATTTTTCTAGGCCGCCTTGTTTTTGATATACGGGATGTTTTTAAGAATTGTGCATTTTGGGACACACCCCATATCTCCGTTATCCCCGTAACGTATCAAAAAGAAATAAAATGTTCTTTTTGTAGTTTAGTTAGTAGTAGAATCCAATGACGTATTCAGATTTCTTCTACATTCAATAGTTTTCAAGGAAAATAAACAAATTTCCTTTTTTTAAATGGGTCACCCTATATATTTTTTAATAATATAATTTAGTTTGTATAAAGCTTCTCAAAAATATATACTTAACACTTTATTTTTAGTCTTAGTATTAGGCCCGAAATATAAGTTTTTCAAAAATATACCATTTTTTTTTAGTAGGCCATGACGGATATTAAAAACAAACAAAAGAACACCGCCCTATGTGTCATAATAATAAAATCTTCTAATTCTGTCAGAGCATTCAGGTTCTCTAAGTTGTTTTAAAATTTCTAATTAATAGTGAAATATCAGTTTGTCCTAATTATGGCAGAGCATGTAAACTTTGAGAAGTACGACATGCTCGTTTGCTATATCCAGTGTAACGAAAATGCAGATGGAGCATTAGAAGTGTATTTGAATAGGTAAATATAAGCCCTTATGTAGTAATTCTATAAATTTTATAAATTTTCTTAAATTACTTGTAGATATTCCGAAAGACGACAACCGGATAAACGAATTTTTTTCAAGAATAAAATCAAATCACAGTTCATTTTCTAAACCTCGCCCTAAAATCTACCACGAGGATAATCGGGAGACTGATGAAATAAATGTGTTAGCTTCAATTGAAACAAATTCAAGTAGTTCTTGCAGAAAAGTTGAAGGTTCGGTCGGAATAATTAAATCAAGAGTGCAAACAATCCTAAAAACACAATTTTAAGCCATAAAAATTCCACCGTGTACAAAACTTACCTTCTGGTGATGCACAGCGCCGTATATATATTTGCAATTGGTATTTACAAAATTTGAACAGAGAAAACAATTTTTAAAAACCGTTTTATGGTCTGATTAGGCCCGTTTTATCCGTGCTGGCATGTTTAATCGACAGAATACGAGGTTTTGGTCTCATGAAAATCAGCATGTAACATTTCCAATAGAACGGCAAGGCAGATTTGGCGTTAGCGTTTCATGCTTTATACTGAATAGCAAAATAGTTTATAATATATTTGAAGGAAGAACAAATGCAAATAAATATTTGGAAATTCTGGAAAACGTTGTGCCAGAAATAATGGAAGATGTGCCCTTAGCTGGTCCCAATAACTTGCATCTTCAACAGGATGGAACGCCCGCTCACAATGTCCAAATTGTAAGGGCCTACCTAGATAATAACTTCCCAGGTCGCTGGATTGGAACTAATGGACCTGTAAGATGGCCACCAAGGTCACCTGCTTGTCGGTTTTGGATTTCTTCTTATGGGGATACCTTCAAAATAAAATTTATTCCATTCAGTACCAAACAATGGCAGATTTAAGAATTGCCATTGACAGAGCTTTTAGGGAGTTACAAACGCGGCCGTTTATTATTTTTAATTCATTAAGGCGAATAAGAACCATGTGTGAAAATGTCTAATGCATAATGCAGAACAATTTCAATATTTATGAGGGAGTTCAATAAATTTTCAATTTTTGTGTCTAATATTTAATCACACCAGTATTTTTTAAATATCCGTCAGGGCCTAATACTAAGACTAAAATTAAAGTGTTATATATTTTTGAGAAGCTTGTTACAAACTAAATTATATTATTAAAAATATATAGGGTTAAAAAAAGCATATTTGTTTATTTCCCTTGAAATCTATTGAATGTAGAAAAAAACTGCGTACGTCACTGGATTCTACGTAAAAAACTACAAAAAGAACATTTAATTTCTTTTTGATACGTTACGGGGTAACCGAGATATGGGGGGGGGGGGGGGGGGGGTGTCCCAAAGTTCACAATTCTCAAAAACATCCCGTATATCAAAAACAAGGCGGACTAGAAAAATTCTAATTACTGCATCTTCTGTTTGACAAAAAAGTAGCAAAATGCTGCGAAAACAGCATCATTCTATCTTTACTAATAACGGGGATACCCCGTAAAACTACCCAAAAATGGACACCCTGTACAGTACCTATGTCCAACTGTTTGCATGGCACATTTGAAAAAAATAGAATTTTGGGAATAAATTTGGTTTTTTTTGAGGAAACGCTTTGTTATAAGTATAGAAAAGTAACACTATTTATAAAGAACAACTAATTTGTCATCAAATTAAATAAAAATATATAGGGTGTTCCATTTAAAATAAGAAAGTTTCTAATGGTTGAATTCTCACAATGAACCTTGAATTGTGACCACCCTGTGCATTTTTTGACAAGGTTGAACTATTTTTGAGACTTGATTATCTTCTAGCTATTCGGTAAGAAAATTTTTTAATCCAAGAGCTAAGGTAAAAAAAATTGTATGGAATATTTCATTACTATGCATTCACCAAATGCAGCGTTTTCATAAAAAGAGAAACTCCGTTTTTCAGTGCTAAAAATTGAAGTCTAAACCCCGATCAACTTCAGTCTCTTTCTTCCGATTATCGTTGGTTCTGTCGGCGTACCGATTACGGGCGGACGCTCGACGTATTGTTCTAACAGCAAGAGAAGATCCGATTCGCCTCGTGCCCACAAATAAACGGATGTCAAATCGGAGATTTCAACTGAGTCCGGCATTCGCGTGCTATACAATAATCAAAATAATTATAAATAACGCCCTGTAAGTCTGCTTCGTATTGACTGGAGGTGGTAAACGTTTCTCTATTACAAAAGTTACGGCAAAAATTGAATATCCACGTGCATGTTTCTTATATTCTGCAATAAGTAACTCATTTCTAGCAAGAGTAATATAGGTACCCTTGGTGCTTTGTAATAATAACCCATATTTTTTCTTTCAGACAACTAACACGTATCCATGTATCTCTATCGGGGTTGTATTAGGACCTGACGTATAAACAGATCTATTTATGAATCTACTGGGTTCTAAAAAGAAGAATTCTCAAATATACTCTTCGATAACATAACTGCATCTAACTGCATACCTAACCGAATAAAATCTTAACTTGGTAATTTATACATATATATAGTAAATTCTGCAGCGCTGCTTTACTGCGCGACGATACTATTATATACTTATTCCAAATTACTGATACGAAGAGAAAGAAAGTGGACATACATAGAGTTACATCAGTTGAGACAGTATTAGTGCCAATTCGTTATCAATGGATGCGCTACAGCTGAAAAATACGAATTTTATTGTAAGAATAATCACGAGCACCGATATAAATATACTAATACTTCCAATAATCCTAATAATAATTATATTAATAGTCGCCTGCATATTAGTAGTAATTTCGTTTAAAAAAAATAAGCAATATGCGAATCAGTATAATGGAGAACCCCCCGACACAGTCATTCCTCCTATTAGAGAAAGCTTTCCAAAGTCAGAATATGACAAGATTAAGAAATCGACACGGGCCGCAAAAGAAAATGAACGAAACGTACAAGTAAGTGAACCTTATTTTCTTAGTTTAGGTTATTGTAAGCAAAGAACGGCAATCACAAGAAATTGGATAGAAAGACTCTCCTTCTTTGGATCAGCTAGGGTCAGCGCCTGATTTGTCTTATCTGATTTGTTTACATGCGCATGACGATTTTGGCATTTTATTGATTAGTTGGTTATCCAAAAAGTTATTTAAGTATTCAAATAAAAGATAATGAATGCTTGTTCATCTGGATTTCTGAATTTAAACACTACCTACGCAAAAAGTGCAAACCAAGTGTATGGCCACAACGGAGCACCGCACAGCGCCCTCGCTCATAGCCTGGCACCATAGCACCGCACAGTAGTGTACACAACGGCGCACCGAGCCTAGCTCACTGCCTTGCCTGTCGATCAGTTTGTCTCTCGACATCGAGATATAAACATGGACTGTACGTTGTCATCTTCTTCCGATGAAGGCTATATTACATAAATTACGTTCAGAATTTGACGTGAAATTGGAAAATCAGTTAATATACAGGATGTTACATTAAAAAATATGTTTAAACAGGGTCGTAATTAATTAATTAGAAAAAAATAAGGTATACAGGAATAATTTTTTACATTTTAATTGTTATTTTAAATAGTGTTTTCCTACAAAAAAATCCAAGTAACTATATAATCAAAAGTATCTATATGCATTCTCATATGTTCAAAAAAGCGTTGGGAATATTTCCCGTAATGCCCGTTAATGGGATGAACTGGCAATTTTGATTTTTGTTTAAGCATATAAGTACCACTTTGTTATATTAGAGCCTAAAACAAAATCTTCTTCATCGGAAGAAGATAACAACGCACAGTCCATGTTTATAACTCGATGTCGAGGGACTACTGTGAGAAGATCAACAGAGGCTGTGCGGTGCTATGGTACCAGGCTAAGGGCGAGGGGCGGTGCGCCCTTGTGGACACACACTAAAAGCGGCGTCAACATATTTACTTGAAGTCTTAATAGCGGTGTCCAAGGTTTTACGAGTTTGTAAGATCTTTGGGTTTTACCATTAGACACTTACGAACAGTGGTGCTGTCAAGTCTGATGAAATTTATATATATACTTAATCTGGTGATAGGTTTTTTCCTCATCGACTTTTATTTTGCTAATACGGTCATAAAAGTATGCTTTACCTTCTTTTTTGGTTAATGTTGATATTTAATAACAATTTCTGGTGATTTCTATTTTTTCACCTGGCAACAATGCAGTGTCAGGTAAAACCTTAGACAAGGGAAGAGAGGGGACGCGTAAAACTAGAAGCGATTTTGTTACCGCGTGGCACCAAACCGGGTTTAGCAGTGGCGTAACATGAATATTTTATTAGTATTATCCCAGTACAAAATTATTTTGTATGGAATATGAAAGTAATATTTTTATTGGTTGAATTGTTAGGTACCTTACTGAGGTTGATATTAAAAATGTTCTTTTTCAATAATTTATTGAATGCTTGGTAGATATTAATTTTATTCGTCAAAATTATAATGTCATATAGGAAAGGTTATGTAATTTAAATAACTTTCAACTTTAGGAAAAATGTAAGATAAAAAAACAAAATTGGTCGATTCAAAATTTATTACAAAGAAGCACGACTTTTAACAGCCTCCTCAAAGTTCTTTAGTTTTTTCTTTCTCGGAGTGTCTTCTTTCTGTTCAATTAGCCCAGATGAAGTGCCAGGTAATACTAGTTCTTCATCAAGCTGATTTGAACTTTCGGTAGCCTATAAAAAAATTAATATTACATACATGATTTGAGATGTTGTTAGAGTGAAGACATTTTTTAGAAATTATTTAAAAGTAATATATTCTTCTTCGGTTGCGTGGACCCAGCTGTTGAAGGACCAGCTATATATAGTTCAACATCATGTTGAGTTGACCTTTCAGTAGCTCGCCTTTTTAAACCCTGTAAAAAAGTCAATATTATCTACATGCTTCTGTAATTTAAAATGTTTCTGTTCTGAAAATGAATAAGTTTTTTATTCCAGAAATTAACTTAAATTAAATACCTTCTTTGGTGGTATATATAGGTACTGGTAGTTCTGAAAATATTGTTGGCACAGCACCTCCAAGTAATCGAACTCTTTCCTCAACTTTATAAAAAAAAGTTTGTCAAAATATACCAATCATACAGGTACGCCATTGAGTGACACACCCTCTTCAAGGGCAATTAGCTGGTTCTTATTAGAAATCTTGAATGAAAAGTGCAACAAATCTAGTACAAATTACAAAGAAAGGTAGCTTCAACTATGGGCTTAAACATAGTTTCAAATAATATATACTGCTAAACTTACAACGGAGATATCTAATATAAAATAAATACATGCAAAAAACACGAGTAGAATATTTACCGATGGAAAGTAATTCCAAGACCCTTTCGCTCATTTCGGCTTTTGCAGCTATAGGCACAACAATACACCATATTTCTATAAATACACTGAATTCTTTTGATAGCTTTTCACACCACAAATTACTGAAATACACTAGGTGCCACCTCGAATGTCTGGCTCCTAAAAAATGGCGGCGTATCAATTTTAGGCTTCACTTTCTGCGACGGCCCGTAAAGCGGAATTATCCGTCCCCTCTCTTTCCTTGTCTAAGAATCTTACGAATAGTGCTGTCAAGTCTGATGAAATTTTACCAGATCTGGTAATTTTATGAATAATCTGGTGATTGTTTTTTCCTCATCGACTTTTATTTTGCTAATACGGTCATAAAAGTATGCTTTACCTTCTTTTTTGGTTAATGTTGATATTTAATAACCATTTCTGGTGATTTCTATTTTTTCACCTGGCAACAATGCAGTCTAACTTGAATACGTAAGGTAGAACATCAGGTAAGCTGTCAGGTAAAGCCTTATATAGGCTGCGTTCAGCAGAGCCCATCGATTTATAAGCGATTTTTAATGGGTGACGTCACGATGCGCATCAATTTGTAGTTCTGCTGAATCAAAGATGTTACAAACTGCTTAATACATTTTGTTGTTAGTTTTTTAATTGGTTAGAATCCTTTCTAAATATTTTCTTCAAATATTACTTTTTTTCTCTCTACGAAATGGATAATTTGATTTTTAATGCTCCCTTGACTAGCGAAGATCGTGTACATTATGTTTTTATAATTTTATTATAATTCACTATTTCATAATTTTTTTTAAAATTAACCTGACTAAGGAAAAACTGATGTAAATCCGTGTCAAATCACAAATCGCTTTTCAAATTCAATGGAAAAAATGGCGTTCGATTTTCCATCGATTTGTGAAATCGATTTTTTTAAGCGTGTATTAGTTAGTGTATTCAGCAGATGATTACTAATCGCTTACAAATCGATGGGTTCTGCTGAATGCGCCCATTAATTCAAATCGCTAATTGCAAATAATGATCTGATTGGTGAATTTTAAATATTTTTATTATAAATATTTAAAATTGACCCAATCGGAGCATAATTCGCATTTCGTGATTCGCATATAAATTCCGTCTAAACCAACCTTAACGACGTTTGTACTTATTCTCTGTGTCAAAATGAGCGAGACCGATCAAACAAGAGAGTCATTAATCATTATTGACTCCCATCTGAAGTGGAACAGCCATGTTGATAAAATTATAACTAGTTTAAAAGGACTTTTGCATAAGTTCTACTTGCTACGAGAGTTTTTGAACGGGAAAGTATTAGTCTGTATTTACAAATCGCTTGTTGAATCTATACTTAGATACGGAGTATTGGTCTGGGGTGGTGTGTACAGGTCTACGTTGCATCCCTTACAGGTCTACGTTGCATCCCTTACAGGTCTACGTTGCATCCCTTACAGGTCTACGTTGCATCCCTTAGGCCCATTCTATACGAGCCACAAAAGCGCGACCGTTTGCCGGCGAGCGACACGCGTGTGTCACAGAACCACAGAGTGTTAATGGGGCATACTATACGGGCAACTTTGCGGTCGCGTGTGGACGCTTCGTTGGCGTGCAGGCGTGTTGAACGCAAGAGGTTGCGTAAAAGTCGCGCGCCGCAGACCGGCGTGTCATTCTACATGTAGCATCTTGCAAGCGTCTGGCCGGCCGAGCCGATTTGTAGTTGAGCAGTCCACGACTAGATCATTGTTGTGCTTGGTGTCTTTGCAAACAAGTTCGTCAAATGTCTCTACAGACATCCGGTAGTATTGAAAAAACTTCTCAGGATATCTCCGATGATCTACGAAGCTAAGATGAAACACCCCTAAGGCCAGGCGCTTAGCACCAACCGGGTGTACCCACCAACGCCTTTTTTTACGTTTTTTTTTGGCCAAAAAACTTAATACCGTTAGTTGGTGAACAGCGATACACCCAACTTGTACGGGATCCATAGCAAATATGAGGCGTTTTGTCGCTAGTCTAGAATGGGTCGCGTTTCACTCGCCGGTTATACGCGCTACAAAGGCGCGGCGTCAACACGCTCGTATAGAATGGGCAAAATTTTCAAGCGACTGAGCGACTAACCGGTCGCGTTTTTGTGGTTCGTATAGAATGGGCCTTACAGATTGTTCAGAATTACATTTTGAAGATCATAATACAGAAAACCAAAACTCTATCATACCTCATTGCTATACTCTAAAGGTGGATTCATAGTTGCCGTAACGTCCGTAAGACGTAAGCAGTAGTCGATAAGACGTAAGACGTAAGGATTTGCCCATTTATATTCGTTAAGAATTTTGACGTTACGAGTTTGTAGGTTATGGTTTTTCACATGTGTGTTTATTTAAAAGGGAAAATATGAGTCCAAGCGATGACGACCTCGTTATAATAAAGGGATCAATATTGTTCTGGTATTTATTAGCAATTTATTTATCACCTATTTATTAGCAAAGTGTCGAATTTGGGGATGTCAACATGGCGGTTATGCACGAGTATGACCGATCCGAACCGATTCCGTAAGACGTAACGTAAGAAATGAAATTGAACCATTTCTTACTTCTTACTGCTTACGGCTTACGGCTTAACTCGGACTATAAACGGTTCTATTGCAAATCACATGTTTATTTTTCTTACGTCTTAACGTTACGTCTTACGGCATACGTTACGGCAACTATGAATCCAGCTTAAGGATGTACTGAATGTCAGATGTCTATATATATTCTCACTGTTAGTAAATTCATGTTAAAAATCAATAGCCTGAACATAGCACATAATTTAAACACTAGAAATAAACTGAAAGGAAACTTGTCTCTGCCAACAAGTAAAACAACATTGATTTTGAAATCAATAATTTACTTGGGTCCTACTTGCCTGCAAACATTCGTCATATACATTCGAATAAAAAATTTAATAAAACTGTTCTCAATTTATTTTTTGTAATTATGACAGAATATACACTGAATTGTTTTAGAATTGGCGCAAGAATCTTATTGTGATTTATGACTTAATTGTGATATTTGTTACCGGGTGACTATGAGCCTTGCTGTCTAAACTTTGTCGCTACATTGCTTTTGTTTATTATTCTTTTGTTTTTCTTTTTTCTCTTCTTTGTGTATTCAAGTGCAACATAACACATACGGGCACTTCAGTACCTAGGTGTTACTCAATGAAATGTTACTAAATTTTGATTTATTTAAATTGTATTAGAGGATAATGTTACAAATGTAGTTTTGCATAAATAAATAAAAATAAAATATTCTAAGGATCATATCGAGAGAAATGAGTAATGTTCTTAGACATGTCTAAGGCGTCTTAATCTTAGTATTCTTGTCTCTCTCTTTGCGTTCCTTATAGTAGTGAACTCGATTTTGTTTATTGAGTTCACTGCCTTATGGAGAGGAATAATCACTCTCGATATAATTGTTCCCTAAGTTCGAGGATAGACTTGCTGGGATCATTGAGCAGGAACAAAAGATATATTTCTATGTTCTCTGTGCATAATAGACCATAAAAATACGCATTGGTGGTTTTGTTTTGTACTTGTTTGCAGCTGGTCGCAGTGTTGCCAGGTCGAAAATGACAATGACGATAGATTCGACATGTAGGAAAGGGAACCTAAATTTATAATTATTTTACTGCAATTTGTTTTCATCTCAGAATTTGCGGTTGGGGATTTAAATCTAAAGGCAATTCCAGTCACTAAATTTGGGGAATTTTCATTAAGTCAGTCTGGCATCACTGGCTTATGTACTTATCTATGTTCATCATCCATGTCCCTATTCAATCAGTGGCTAATCTGACCAGTGTTGCCAGTATATCACAATAAATTTAATGTAATAGCTATTTCTATTTTAACAGAAATTTTTTTCGGGAGGTTTGTTAGTTATATATTATTACATTTACTTAAAAATGTCTATGACAAAATATTTGGGGAATTTCGACGAAAATTCGAGTTTGTTCGTTAAAAAAACAGATGTTCTGAGGATTTATTCCGTATTCAATATTATGGTAGATAATATAAAATTAATTTTAATTTTACCACATGGTAGCACATGTGTTGAGCGCATTTTCAGTGCAGTTAGTTTAAATAATACTGTTCATGAAGATTTATTTTATACTCCCCCTTTTCTTTTTATAAAAAAAAGTTATTTGAAAGAGGATCTGGGGATTTTTATAGAATCTGCACACTTTTCTGGGGATTTAAATTTTTTCCAACTGGCAACACTGGTCGTCATCCCGTATTCAGTGGGGATGCGCAAAATCTTGGAAACATCGATGTTTATATCAAATATGTGATGTTGTAAAAATATCGATGTTTCTAAACATCGATGTTTGTAAAAATATGGTATTATTATGGCAAGAAAAAACTGTTAATAAGTAGAATATCATTAGTCAGCAGCTACATTTTTTTCATAATATTTCGTTGTTGACGAACCGCAATGAGATTTCCGTAATTGAACGAAATCGGGTAGACATGAAGATAGTTAAACAATTTTCTACCTCAGGTCAGGTGAAGGGGTGGTTTAGGGGGGATAATTTTTTCATAATATTGTATTGTCACCGAACTTAGTCTACCAAATTTTAGCCAGCCAGGCCCTTTGAAGTTAAATAAAATCGTTTTTAAAAATAGAAGAATACATCGAAAAAACATCGCAAAAAATATCGATGTTCCCTAATAATATTGAATAAATAAACATCGATGTAACCATCCAACATCGAAATAAAAAAACCGATGTTTTTAAAGCATCGATACATCGTGCGCATTCCTATTATTCAGTCTTACTGTCATTGTCAAGTGAAGTAGACGTGTGAGCAAAGTTTGGTTGGTTTTTGTGTGAAAATGTAGTATTGTGAGTCATTTCGAGGAAAATAGAATCATGGTAGGAAAAAAACATTGGTAAGACATACAGGAATTCGATTTTATCAGTTTTATATGCAGAATATTCTATAACCTATTATCAAAATCCCTAAATAACTGTTCATTTCGTATATTAATAGGCAATATGGAGTTGTACCAAAGATTAAAATTTTTGTCCCGTATGGAGCGTCTAAATTGTACCAAGTTTGGTAAGAATGTATCAACATTCACCGAGAGAGGAACAAAAAAAAAGTCGCCAGTACTGACAGTAGTACTAAAAACAAGGTGGTTACGGGCCGCATCATAAGTATACCAAAAACTCGAAAGAGGTATCGACGTGCCAAAACTTTGTAATGTATACCGAATTCGGTACAAAAGAACGCTCTGGACCAACCCTGACTCACCTATTTGTTGATATAAATTTATCGTGGGCTTGGCTACCAGTGCTGCCACCACTCATGTCAGTATTTTACTTTTGTGCAATGTTGCGTTTGTAAAGATGCTACAGTGTTTGCTATTTGCTAATAAAAGGTATATTCATTAATCAAATCAGTAATAAAATCCTTTTTGTTTTCAAAAAATCATGCTGATGCTCAAAACAGTCAATTTTGTAAAGTAGCTAAGCAGATCAAAGTACTGTTCGAAGTATGAAAGTACTGGGGTCTCATACAATACTATTCTTAGAAACCAAAAAAAACATATTTAATTTAAAAATATTGTTCCTACCAAGAACATATTGAAACCTTTTATCATAAATGATGTATGTAGGTTAACCTGATGAGTCTCATCATCTAGTGTATGATATTGTATAGATTTCTTTAGGGATAGTGAAATTTTAGGTAACTGAAAGCAATCTAAGGCACAATATTAGCTAATTTAGGGGATAATCTAGTTAATTTAGTTTTATCTATAACATCTTAAAATTATTAAATTTGTATCGGTATGATTAATGGTAACCTATGGCAATCTAGAGTAGGTACAGCTAATTTAGGACAATCTATAGTTATTTGCATGATTACATTATACAAGATAATCTAAAATTTAGTTTTATAACATTTTAAAATGATAAAATTTGTATCGGTATGATTAATGGTGACCTATGGCAATCTAGAGTAGGTTATACAAGATAATCTAATTAATTTAGTTTTATAGCATTTTAAAATGATAAAATTTGTATCGGAATGATTAATGGTAACCTATGGCAATCTAGAGTAGGTACAGCTAATTTAGGATAATCTATAGTTATTTGCATGATTAGATCATACAAGATAATCTATTTAATTTAGTTTTATAGCATCTTAAAATGATAAAATTTGTATCGGTATGATTAACGGTAACCTATGGCAATCTAGAGTAGCAATCTAGAGTAGGTACAGCTATTTTAGGATGATCTATAGTTATTTGCATGGTTAGATTATACAAGATAATCAATCATGCTTGGGGACAATCTAGCTAATTTAATTGACTATTTGGCTAGTTTAGTACTAGACCTAGGGCATTTAAAGGGTAATACGATTTGTTGAGGTATAATATTTAGTTATCCATCTAGTTGACATTCTTACCTAATTTAGTAATGTAGGATTCGAAACCATTACATTTTTTTCTTTTAGGTTACAGCTAATCTTAGATAATTTAGTTACTACTACTCTAGTAGGGCATTTATAGGGTAATGACATTTTTTGAAATATGATTGAAGGATAACTCAAGATAGTCCAGACTAAAATAGGGGACAATTCTACTTATGTAATATTCTCTAGGCTAGATAATTTAAAGGTAATCAGATAGGTTTAGGTATGATTAGGGGACTTAGGTATGATTAGGGATATATGTACATAGTTATATTTCAGCATAATCTAGTTCTGCTAACATGCCAAATGAATTAATTCCTCCCTAAAACATTCTACTTACAGATTTCACCTAATTTAAATAAGCTGAGAAACATGATGAGAAGAATGTGGCATTTGCAACTCAGAGTTGTGCTCTGGAAGAACCTCATCATTCGCAAGAGACACTGGTTTTTAACGATATGTGAAGCCCTGATCCCTGTGTGTTTATTTTTACTTATTGCTTATGGTAGAAGTAAAATCCCTGGACTTAATAAAAGAGAAATAAGTGAAGTAACGCATAGTGAAAAATATCCAATAATTTACAGTTCCAGCGGAATTAATTTGGAGGAGACCCAGTTGTATTACTCCCCAGCCAATGATTTTTTTGCTGATTTAATTCACCGAGTGCAAGTTAAATTTCAGATCACTAATAATAGTAAGTACCTGTCTATGCAGCAAACCATACAAGATCAATATTAATGCCATTACTGGCATATTATTGATAACATATTAAGCAATTTATGTTATTAGCTTGCTTCACCCATAAACTTTACCTTATTTTTTAATTTGTCAGTAATAATACATTACAACAGATCTTGTAGGGAAAGAAAAGCTATTGCACGTCATAAATGACGATAGATTAAATCACCTTAAGACTATCTGGTAACAGTTTTTTCTCTTTTGGTTTCCATTAGAGGAACCTATATTTTTTTCTTTATTTTCTGAATACGCCTAGAAATCAGTTAAACAATCTAGGGGAACCCCCTTTATCTGAAAATGCTGTTTATGTTATGAAATACGTGATTCATGTCATGATACATGTTATATTCCAAATAGATAATTTGCCCTATCCACATTTAAGAGATTAACTACGCATATTTATGTAATTCACAAGGTTGTTTACTGTTCTGGTGACTGTACATTCTATTGTTAGATTTGCAAAAAAAATCTGAACAATTAACTAACCAGACTTTCTGGAATCAAACCCAACTGGCATCAATGTTTTAGAAACTGTGACTGATTGACACTGGTACTATGACTTGGTAAAAATGTGCTAATTGGCACCAAATTAATTACTATAAAGTTTAAACTACTAAAGTTACACGTCGACATTTGGCTACTTATACAGGGTGATTGATGGTGGATGGCCTATTAGACGTTTATGGAGAACTAGTTATCGGATCACTTTGAAAATTTGGGAGCTTATAGAAGTGGACATGATCTCTCTTTTAAAAATATTTTTAGCAATGCAGTGTTGCCGCTTCTACTTGAAAGTATTAGCAAACTTTGATAATTTAAACGGAACACCCTGTGTATTATTTTTGTTTTCGAATCCTTATTAATTTCTTAATAACTTTTCTTAATATTTTCCTATACCTATTTGTTATAGTTCTAGAAATAATAATTAATTTCCCTTTTTTTTTTCGGAAAACATGTCCTACAAAAAGTGATGATATTTTTAAACTCTGACAAATTAAAGCACTGAAATTTGGTATGGACTTAGGTTATATCCAGAGGTCTTTCACCCTCTTTCCAAATATTAGTTATAATAGTACAGGGTGTTTCAAAATACAAATATTTTGATGGTTTGGAAAAATGGTAAATAGTACGTTTTTTTAAATGAAATACCCTATATTTTATCTGTTGTCCTAAAAGCTATTGAAATTGTCTATCTTCCTATGTATAATGTTACTTACTATACCTATCTTGAACAGTTTTTGACTTATGAGCATTTATTTAGCAAAATTAATTATTACAGATAACAATCACACTTTTTAGACTAATTTGGCAAGTAGCTTATGGAAATTGTTTTGTAATAGTTGACATTTTGCTGCTATTCATTCAGTCTTGTTGTCAGTTGGTGTATTTAAATATTTTAATTTTTTAAAGTTAAATTTAAAGTTAGAAAAAATGGAAGAAAACAACAACTATTCAAACGTCTGTAGTGTACTTATGAATTTGATTTATTTTACATGGTCAGTGTAATAAGATCATCAGCCGTACATGTAGAAGATTCAATGAATTCAAGACCTGTGGATATAACCTAACTCCATACCAAATTTCAGTGCTTTAATTTGTCAAGAGTTTAAAAATATCATTACTTTTTGTAGAACATGTTTTCCGAAAAAAAAAAGTGAAATTAATTATTATCTCGAGAACTATAACAAATAGGTATTAAATAATTAAGGAAAGTTATTAAGAAATTAATAAGGATTCTAAAACAAAAATAATGCACAGGGTGTTCCGTTTAAATTATCAAAGTTGCTAATACTTTCAAGTAGAAGCGGCAACACTGCATGGCTAAAAATATTTTTAAAAGAGAGATCATGTCCGCTTATATAGGCTCCCAAATTTTCAATGTGATCCGATGATTAGTTCTCCATAAACGTCTAATAGGCCATCCACCATCAATCACCCTGTATAACACCAAAACTTTAAAGTAAAAAGAAAACGACGCCGTTACGACAGAAATATAACTTTAGAGTAGGCGCGACTACAGAGTAGTGTTAAAGGTACCCACTACTACAGAGTGACTACAAAAATTATCATACAGTTAGCATCTTGGAAGTAACAAAGCGGTCTATGTTATCTCACGGACAGACTGATCGTTTCGTTCTCGACGCTGTTCTTGGCCCGATACTTATAGGCAATTCACCTTCTAAATAAAAATAAAAATTGAAACGTTGTAGGAGCGGTAGCGGAACGTAAGAATGTTAGTTCCATCGACCATGCAGGCACGTAATCGTTACCATAAAAGTATTCCCCATTTTGGTGAAGAAACGGTGCGTGTAAAGTTTTCTGGTTAGTAAATAAGGTTTAAGGTAACCGGGCCAAATTATTGTTAGCAATGTTTTTTTTTGTCACAGTCCATGGGGTCTGGTTAGTTAATTCCAGATTTAAAGTCTTTCCTGCACCGGACATGGGGGTTATCTATCTGTTTATGAAGAGCAATTAGTGAAGTATGTTGAACATTGGCTACTCGTGCCGTGTTTGTTACACTCATTGGTATAATAATATACCGGTAACGTCAAAATCATATTTTATTCCTAAAACTTCGACAGGAAATGAAATGGTATAATAATTACAATTAGTGGAAGATTATTTAATGGAATATAGTGTGGTTTCAGTGACCGCCGTTATTCTCGAGGCATTCATGTTAAGGTTGAATGAACTTGGAAAAGAAGCGTTGAATAACATCCACTGGAATAGACTCAAATTCGACACGGATGTTCCTTTCGAGTTCTCCTGAGATTCGCGGTTTCTCTGTGTACATTTTGTTCTTTGAATAACCTCAAAGATAAAAGTCTGGAACAGTAATATCCGATAACCTAGGGGGTCAGTGAGAGTCGCTGTTATGAGATAACAGTCCTTGTCATATGATTTATTATTATTCCCTTTCTATCTTCTATTGAGTTCCTCATACTTTATGAATTTGCCCAGCTGTAGTAAAGTCCACTGTGTTGTTTACTATTTTTTCCATAAACAATACTTTAACAGTCACAAACACTGAAAAACAACAAATAATTTTATTTATCAATAACGACAAATATGACGGTTGAAAATCCGGTTGTGTCAAATGTGACAGTAGTTATGCAAGACGGCCGTTCCAAGTACTTTATGGTATAGTATTTGCTGAATTATACCGTTGATCTTTTGACTAAAATAAATAAGGAAATCCCAAATTTTAAAACCTTTTTGAGCAGGGCCGGACCAGGTATACAAATTCAATTTATACCTATGCCTGATGCATATATAAATACAAAGTGATTTTTAATAATTTTAATCTTTAGTGGTTTTCCGGCGAGTAATTTTTAGTTAGGCTTATTAGTGGTAGAATGTGGCGTCCTTGGAATTGTGCTGATAGGGGGGCATCTTCAAGTGTCATTTTTAAAAGAAAGCATTTATCTACCGAATAATTAAAAATGTGTATCAATCGTTGTTGAGTAGAAATTTTAATTCGATGGACGCTTTAGCAGAGACGTCTACTTTGACAAAAACTCCTTTATCTTCGGTAAGAGACATAGTACTTAAACCTGTTAATCCTAGAAAAAATAGGAATGATTCTGGCATATTTAGAAGCATTGACGAAAATGACATGGATTTATTAAGAAGAAAGATTTACCAAATGTATGAGGCACAAACTGTACCCACTTTGATTTCCCTCAAAGAGCGGCTGATTAAAGACGAAACAAATATCTCTTGTAGCCTTTCAAGCCTTAGGAAAATATTGCGTAAAATGGGTTTTAAATACCGAAGCATTGTTAAAAGACAAACATTAATGGAATCTCAACGTTTACGGGAATGGAGACTTAAATATTTAACAGCTGTTAAACAATTTAGAGAAGAAAATCGTCCAATTATTTACCTTGACGAAACATGGTTCGATACCCTTGACACTCCAAGAAAAGGTTGGGATGATTCTTCCAAACAATGTAAAACCAAGGCACCATCAAATAAAGGCAAAAGAATCACAATATTACATGCTGGTTCAGAGAATGGGTTTGTTCCAAATTGTCTGCTTGCTTTCAGCTAAAAACATAGCAGATTCTTCTTTAGATTACCATCAAGATACCGACGCACAACTTTTTGAAGATTGGTTTAAATATAAACTCCTTAAAAATATACCTGAAAATAGCGTCATTGTAATGGACAATGCTAGTTATCATAGTCGGCAAGCGAAAATCATTCCCAATTCTAATAATACAAAAGCAGAAATTCAAAATTTTATGATTGAAAATGATTTATATTTTGAAGAAATTTACAAAAAACGAGAACTGCCAGAAGTATTAAAAGCTTTTAAAATAAATAAGGAATGCGAGTGTGACAAATTATAAAAACAAATCATGTGGTGTGGTATACATTTTCAAGCCGGCCCTGATCCCATCTATTGAGCTTTGAAGAGGTTCAGGCGTATACAATAGGGTTTAATCAGGTAGTTTGTTTATGGCAGTAAGAGTCAACGGTATAATTCTGCAACAACTATACCTATACGTTATGCTACATTGAGTAAAAAATATGTGTTATTACAGAAATACTTTTATACATTTATCACATTTAATTAGATTATTTTATTTGGTTTAGCGACGCCAATGCTTATTGCTCATAACCTTAAAAACAATAAATCAATTAGAAAGCCTGATTTACGCAAATAGGGCAAAACTAGTCATAAGATTTGTCCCCATTTTCTATGAATACAACTGTATGTGGAAAATTGTCGGACGTACATACAATAATAGAGAGATAGTTCTAGGCCCTTATTTATTCATACAAATTTTTTTCCTAGGTTTTCGATCATATAGTGGAATAAAAGAGATTTCCTTTGCTAACGTCTCGGTTTTATTTATAACCATCGTCAGAACTATAATATTCATGAAAACCATTATTTGATAATTGGAAAGAACAAACATTTTTTTTTATAATTATTTTTTTATATACTAATATAGTCTATATAGGTATTTTAGAATTCTATATTATATAAAAAAATAATTATAAAAATTTTGTGTCCTTTTCAATTATCTAATGACGTTTTTTATTAACATTGCAGTTCTGAAATAGATATAAATAAAACCGAAACGTTAACATAGTAAATCTTTTTTACTCCACTATATGACCGAAAACCTAGGACAAACACTGCAATTATATAGGGTGTCCGCTAAGTAATGGGACATGGAAAAACCACGGACTCCTTACGTAAAAATATTAGGATTTAATTATACTTAGGCCGGTATTAGACTATCAAATATATTTGACAAAGAACTTTTATAAAATATTTTGTAGCATTTCTTTGATAATATTTCTTTTATAAAAGTTTATACTAGTATTACACTTTCAAAGAACTTTGACGATTTTTGAAAGAACTTGTCACGTTTTTACAATTAAAAATGAACGATAGACGTGCATTAGCTTGTCTAGCGTTAAGTGCTGCCGTGATTACAATGTGTTTAGTATTAAAAAACAAAACAAAAAAATAGCCAGGCGCCTTTGGGTTAGGCCCTGGGTGGCAAGACGTAATTTAAATGGTGTCCACCACAATATCCTTCGGAAGTTATGAGTTGAAGGTATTAGGAGTTATAAAAACTATTTAAGAATTGACGAGGACACATTTAACTTTATTGTTATAAAGATATCACCATTGATATCCCGACAGAATACACATTTAAGGAATTGTATCAGCGTTGAGGAACGCCTTATGGTTACCCTTCGATTTATGGCCACAGGAGAGAGTTATGCTAGTTTACAGTACAGCAGTCGTATACCTCAATGTACTCTTTCGGGCTGAATCCCAGAAACTTGAAAGGCAAAAAATTAAAATAAATAAATGAATATATCCAGTCTTTTATTTCGGTTTTTGTAATCCGGGTGTTGATGGTTGTACAATATTTCGAACCTTTCATACTCCGAAATTAGCAATTTTGTTGTTGAAATGCACCAGACAAACTTATTTTCCGCCATGGTATTATATACCAATACCAGTCGCAGTCAATATCAAATTTATGCCTTATTGTCAGAAAATGAGGTTACTACCGTTACCAATCAACTATAAAATCTTGAAAAAAAAAAGATAATCGTCTGTTGTTATCTTTTATAAAATATCTTTTATAAAATAAATATTTTATAAAAGAACTGATATTACACTTCAAATATTTTATAAAATTTCTTTTATCAAATATCTTTGTCAAATATATTTGATAGTCTAATACCGGCCTTAGCTATATCCGAAAGTTGATATTAACTGAGATACAGGGTGTTAAAGTTAAAGCTTCATATTTGTTTTTCTCTAATAACTTTGACAGAAACCAACGGTTTTTTACCAAATTTGGCAATTATGGTTTTTTAGGATGATGAACTGATTTTTTGGTGAAATTTTAATGTACAATGTAGGGGGCGCTGCCTGCGGCATTTATTAGTTCATAACTTTTTTGTGCCTCCGTGTATTTAAGTTTTTTTTTTGAAAATAATACTTTTCTCATATTGAATTCTGAAATTAGTGTACCTTTTTTACGTAATAAATATGAGATCATCATTATTAACTTAAATACACGGAGGCACAAAAAAGTTATGACCTATAATAAATGTGCAAAAAATGCCACAGGCCGCGCCCCCTACATTGTACATTAAAATTTCACCAAAAAATCAGTTCCTCATCCTAAAAAAACCATAACTGCCAAATTTTGTAAAAACCGTTGGTTTCCGTCAAAGTTATTAGAGAAAAACAAAAATGAAGTTTTAACTTTAACACCCTGTATCTCAATTAATATCAACTTTCGGATATAGCTAATTAGACTATCAAATATATTTGACAAAGATATTTGATAAAAGAAATTTTATAAAATATTTGAAGTGTAATATCAGTTCTTTTATAAAATATTTATTTTATAAAAGATATTTTATAAAAGATAACAACAGACGATTATCTTTTTTTTTTCAAGATTTTATAGTTGATTGGTAACGGTAGTAACCTCATTTTCTGACAATAAGGCATAAATTTGATATTGACTGCGACTGGTATTGGTATATAATACCATGGCGGAAAATAAGTTTGTCTGGTGCATTTCAACAACAAAATTGCTAATTTCGGAGTATGAAAGGTTCGAAATATTGTACAACCATCAACACCCGGATTACAAAAACCGAAATAAAAGACTGGATATATTCATTTATTTATTTTAATTTTTTGCCTTTCAAGTTTCTGGGATTCAGCCCGAAAGAGTACATTGAGGTATACGACTGCTGTACTGTAAACTAGCATAACTCTCTCCTGTTGCCATAAATCGAAGGGTAACCATAAGGCGTTCCTCAACGCTGATACAATTCCTTAAATGTGTATTCTGTCGGGATATCAATGGTGATATCTTTATAACAATAAAGTTAAATGTGTCCTCGTCAATTCTTAAATAGTTTTTATAACTCCTAATCCCTTCAACTCGTAACTTCCGAAGGATATTGTGGTGGACACCATTTAAATTACGTCTTGCCACCCAGGGCCTTACCCAAAGGCGCCTTGCTCTTTTTTTTTTTTGTTTTTTAATACTAAACACATTGTAATCACGGCAGCACTTAACGCTAGACAAGCTAATGCACGTCTATCGTTCATTTTTAATTGTAAAAACGTCACAAGTTCTTTCAAAAATTGTCAAAGTTCTTTGAAAGTGTAATACTAGTATAAACTTTTATAAAAGAAATATTATCAAAGAAATGCTACAAAATATTTTATAAAAGTTCTTTGTCAAATATATTTGATAGTCTAATACCGGCCTAAGTATAATTAAATCCTAATATTTTTACGTAAAGAGTCTGGGGTTTTTCAATGTCCCATTACTTAGCGGACACCCTGTATATAACGGTCGCAAAAACAAACATATTATTTTTAGATGTACAAGGCTTTAATTCCGAAGACAATTTGTTAGAAACGTATGCCAAAAATAACAACAACAGTGTGATAGCCATAATTTTTAATTCGGCTAAAGGTTCACCTCACTTGGATTATACGATAAGGACACACGAGCCATATTTCTCCTGGAATACAGATCAGCTCTATCTGAATCAGTACGGCTTTGTGCCTACAGTTGGTAAGTAGATTATATGCATGCTTTAAACGTTTTCCTGTACCCTCCATGTGCTGTAATTATCCACTATTTAATAAATCCACTATTTAATAAATCGTGTATTGACAACAGTGGCGTATTTAGCGGGGGGGGGGGGGGGGGGGAATTATGTTGGTAAATTGTTCCAATATAACAAACAAACCCGAATAAACCAACATACCCTATATTGAAATGATACACACCACTAATAATTTACAGGAATTTCCATTAAAAAAAAAAGTTTGGTTGTCCACACTGTATAACAGAAAATATTTTTAAAATATGTATCTTAATTCCTTAAATTCCCTTTTATCCTTTCAATACACTTTAATCTAGTTAATAAGTACTTTTTATTTTATCGAATTCAATTGTCTAACTCAAATAATTTATATCTACATATTGAAAGGTCATTTATAAACGTAAATCCCACAAATTTTTTTTATTGTTACGTCACACGTTGATAGAATCCAAATATTCGAAGAATAACATCGCCACGTCTACAGTCTAGTAGCCTCTAAGTGTTAGATGAGTAAGGCCGGCCGCATACATTCCGTTTCGGGATGGGACTTTTCGGCGCGAGACAGACCAACGCGATGCAACTCAATTTTATATTTTACGGCAAATTGGCAAAGCAAACATATTTCGAAGTAAACATTAACATGTTAATTTAAAATACATGAAAATACTTTTAAATCATATTTGAATGCATGAAATTATCTAATAAAGTCAATTTATGTAACTTTCTTGTTTTTTTTTCTTGAAGTAGTCCATCTCAAAGTGGAGTGAAGTTATAAGGAGGTAAAGAAACTCACAGTCTGCTCCACTAGTTTAATAGAAATATATAAAAAAACTATAATCCAAACATGTTTCGAAGACTTAAGTCTTCATCTTCAGTGGAAGGTAAAACATCAACAAAGGGGGGTACCTATGACATTGAAGTAACTGTAAATAAGAAAAAAAAAGAGAGGTTTGATAAGTTAAGTTTTAAGAAAAGTGATTGAAAAAAGAAAATGACTCGAGGAGAAGTAGTAAATTATAGGGAAGTAAAAAAAAATTTTTTCTTTTACTTACCTAGTTAAGCAGGAAAAGAAAAACTTTTTAAAATGTAAAAAATTACAAGTGAAGAAATTAAAGCATGAAAAGTAAAGTTTATTTTATTCTAGGTGGAAACAATGAAAAAAATTTATTAATTAAAATGAAATCTTTCTTTTAAATGGTTTTAATTTTAAATTTAATGTAGAAAACGTTCATTTTTGAAATTAAGTTCATCTTAGCACGAGGTTCTGAGATGAAAGAAACATTTTTTTTTTTTTTTTTTTTTTAAAGATTTATCTAAATCTTTAAAAAAAATTTTCTTTCATCTCAGAACCTCGTGCTAAGATGAACTTAATTTCAAAAATGAACGTTTTCTACATTAAATTTAAAATTAAAACCCTTTAAAAGAAGGATTTCATTTTAATTAATAAATTTTTTTCCTTATGTTTCCACCTAGAATAAAATAAACTTTACTTTTCATGCTTTAATTTCTTCACTTGTAATTTTTTACATTTTAAAAAGTTTTTCTTTTCCTGCTTAACTAGGTAAGTAAAAGAAAAAAAAAATTTTTTACTTCCCTATAATTTACTTCTCCTCGAGTCATTTTCTTTTTTCAATCACTTTTCTTAAAACTTAACTTATCAAACCTCTCTTTCTTTTTCTTATTTACAATTACTTCAATGTCATAGGTACCCCCCTTTGTTGATGTTTTACCTTCCACTGAAGATGAAGACTTAAGTCTTCGAAACATGTTTGGATTATAGTTTTTTTTATATATTTCTATTAAACTAGTGGAGCAGACTGTGAGTTTCTTTACCTCCTTATAACTTTCTTGTGTTTTCTTTTGTCAAATACAGAAGGAAATCGGCTACAAAAGGTGTAACGGGGGCGGGTTTTCATTTGTTTTCCCAGGTCAACTGTCACGATTCAGAAATGTTTGTTGTCCATAACTTGCTGACCAACTAGCCATTTTGGCTGATCGATTTCATTTTTCTGTTCGCAAAAATAAGAAAATTTTGGTAACCAGTTAAATGATACCCTAAGTTTTATGCAAAATCAGTGTAAATGGTAATTGGACATATTTTTGACTACGTGCTTTTTGTATTTTTCTGTAACTCTGTAATAACTCAATATCTCTTTGTGTATATGTACATTCATTTTTTGAATATATATACTTTTTGTGAATTTAATGCCATTTGCAATACTCACATTTAGAAAAATAATATACATTCGCGCCAAAACGGCGGCGCCGAGCTGTCCTCTCGCGCCGAATCGGCCGCGCCGAACTGTCCTAGACCCATTCCGTTTTCCTGATTCGGTATCCGAATTCGGAAAACGAAATCCCGTGAACGTGCCCGCACACGTTCGATTTTTATTATTGGAAAAACCGGTGATATTGGCGTTATGATCGCGCCGTTTCCAGCAGAACGGATGACGAATTCTTGTGAACAAAAGCAGAATATTCCATACTATATGACCAATTCGGAATAATGGTCGCAAAACCAGCGTTTATACTAATTTTGTACGCAAGAGAGATGGTTATAGCATTATTTTGAAGATATACCTTTCCGAGACCCCCAGCATAGATCTACCGTACAAACGGTAGGTCTGGCAGCACTGACACTGATTCTGTTTTCTATGCATTCGGGTTGCCCGAATCTGAAAGCGAATTCGGAAACCAAATCAGGAAAACGAATGTATGTGGCCAACCTTAGTTGGAAATGTTATCCTATTAATAATGTCTAGGGGAATGACCAATGAGTAATATGAAAAGTAAAAGAAAAACAATGTATTCATTTTATATTGTTTTGTGATACAATGGCGAAATGATTTTTTTTATGTACCGTTATCATTGTAAGAAATATATTTGCAATGTTTGCATGTTGCAATGTTGCAACGTTTTAAAGTCATTCTGGGAAAGGTTTAATTTTTATGACTTCATAATATAATGATTCAATTTATGTAAAAACCTTTCTTTAAAGTTCTACGGAATTGTTGGCTGATACATATTTAAAACTATTTTAAAATTCTAGTTTTATCATGCATAAATAGCATGCACAGATAAGATAAAGAAAAGTTTTTTTTAACGATTTCCGACTAGATGGGATTGGGAAGTCCCTAAAATAATGTCATGATAAATTCTATAATAATTCAAATGCAAGCAACACGTTGTGTGCTTCTTCTATCAATAAATTTAATCAACAATGCTATGTCTACCATAAAAATGAAAAGCAGATAGACCGGTATTAAAATTGAATTTGGTACGTTTTCCCTTTCAAAGTAATTTGCTAAACAATATTCTTTATGTGTACCGCCTACAGTTTTCAACTGTCGATCTACCGTTTTCTATTTGTATTGAAATTAACCTTTTTTTTTAGTATTTTGTTAAAAAAAATCTATACTGTGTGGTACTAGGCCGTCTACCGTAATTTAAATTAATTAAATTAAAATAATTTCAGGATACTTGTAAACCCCCCTCTATCATAGGTCACGAGCCGCCACTGATTACAGGAAATATTAATAATAACTTACATAAAGTATGTACGTTATATCTTTGTACGTGCGTCATAGACCCATGGATCAAGAGCCATCGTAACTTAAAACTCCCCATCTTTATTTATTACAGACTTAAAAACGAATAAAAACATAATAAAGCGGCGGAGTTCCGCAATACGTATTGAATTCTACAGGGTGTTTCAGAATAAGATGCTGATCCCTAACGTTGTGAATCCTTATGTGATTTTAAGAAGAAAAGTTCAAATTAACATATATCCTTAATCTATCAACTTTCCATGCGTTAAAGTTTTAAGAAAAAAATCGTTTTTCTATCATAACTTATTTTTATGAATTTTTCCACATGTCCTCTAAGCATCAATAGCCTTTTTTTGGTGTAGAAAATTTAAAAAAAAATTTAACCAGTGTCGTCCTGAAAGGGTTTGGACTAGACATTTTGGAAAAATATTATGTACGCCACTGCTTTTTCTCAAGATAAAAATTATTTTTAAAATACTCATTCATTTTAGGCCACATTTAATATCTTGCCTTGTTATCGTCCGACAAACAGTTTCCGACAAAAAAAATAAAAAGCATTAAATCCACATTCGCTATGTGTCTATGGTTTATTTTTAAAAATGAAATTAAAACAACTAACATTAAATAACGTGTGAACAAAAACGAAAATAATTTAGATTAGCTGTTGAAAGTGGCCACCACCTGCAAGAATGCATGCTTCAGCTCTTCTCCTCATTGAGTCTCGTACCCTTTGAAAAATTCCTGGAATATTCCTGATAGTGTCGAAACAAACTATTATGCGGTTTCTCAACTCCTCTTCAGTATTTATTGGGATGCTGAAAACCAACGTTTTCAGATGTCCCCACAGGAAAAAATCTAGACTGTTTAGATCAGGGGATCTAAGTGGCCACGATTGTGTTCCTCTGCGCCCTATCCATCGATTACGATAATGTTGATTTAAAAACTCTCGTGCTAAGAGACTGAAATGGGCAGGTGCACCATCGTGCATAAACCACATACGATGTCGGGTAAAAATAGGGACGTCGTCTAGCAAATTTGGTAAAGTGTGAACAAAATTTTGGCATCAAATTGTTGATTTTCGGTAACCATTTGAATAAACCATTGGCAGAAATTGATGCGTAATGGAAAATCCCTAGGAAGTAGGGCCTGGACCCGTTGAATATGGTACGGATATAACAAATAACTTCGAAGAATTCTCCAGACTAGGACATGAGTAATATTTAAAATATTCCCAATTTTTCTGGTACTAATATTATTGTTTTGTTCCAATAAATTTAAAACAGCTTCTTCGGTTTCCGGTGTTCGTGTAGTTTCGTGTGCCCCTTTTAAGTAGTTTTTTTGTTTCAAAAGATCCCGTTTCACATAACTTTCTGTGAGTTCCTGAAATCGTTCGTGCATCCGGAACTATTCTATTTGGATAACGCTCTTGGCATAATCGTCTGGCTTCGAATGCATTGCCGTCAGCAAGCCCGTACAGGTAATGCATATCCGCAAACTCGACATTTGTAAAATTTACCATGATACTTTACGTTTACGTTTAAAAAGTTTTACGTTTTTAAAATTTAAGTTAAGTGGAAAGTCGTGTACATAAATAAATAGCTGTCAAACTATTATTAAATATTTCGTTATTATCATTGTTTCCTTAACAAAGTTCATAGCCTACTAGTCAGAAACCATAGGCATATAGCGAATGTGCATTTAATGCTTTTTATTTTTTTTGTCGGAAACTGTTTGTCGGACGATAAAAAGGCAAGATATTAAATGCGGCCTAAAATGAATGAGTATTTTAAAAATAATTTTAATCTTGAGAAAAATCAGTGGCGTACGTAATATTTTTCCAAAACGTCTAGCCCAAACCCTTTCAGGACGCCACTGGTTAAATTTTTTTTAAAATTTTCTACACCAAAAAAAGGCTGATGCTAGAGGGCATGTGTGAAAAATTCATAAAAATAGCTAGAAAGTTGTTAAAGTTATGATAGAAAAACTATTTTTTTCTTTGAACTTTTCTTCTTAAAAGCACCTAAGGATTCACAACGTTAAGTATCAGCATCTTATTCTGGAACACCCTGTATAACATGTTTGAGAAAGACAAAAGTTACAATGGTTGTTGAATATTGATTTGTAGCCATTAAATATTTGCCAGCTGTTAACCTATAGTTACTATTTTGATCTTTTGATGTGTCAATCGAGGGTTTTAAAGGGTTTTTATGTGTTTGGGTCTTCAAGTTTCATTTAATCCTAAAAACAGTTCTTTTCAGAGCTATTTCATCGTACTTTTGTGTTTTCGATAAGTATTTATGGATATTTGTTGCCAATACACTGCATATAACCTTGTTTTGTAAAGTAATGTCACAACATGATGAAAATTTAAGGAAGACGTTCTAAAAAACCGATATATGTAAAATGTAAACAGATCTCTTCTTTGAATTTTATAATCCAGAGTGGTACGAAATTATCCATTAAAAATTGTAAAATAACAATACACATCAAAGTTCACCGATAAAATTAGTAATGGGTATTTCCTTCCCGAGCATTGATAACTTCTTGGCACCGTTGCTGCATGCTTAAAATTAGATTGTTTCTTATGGCCTTATTACAGTAGGCAAGTCTTTCTGCAATGGCATTATACTTGAAGGAATACATGCGCATTAAGTAGCCCGCCGATTTCTGTTTGCAAGATTCTTTCCAGACTTTCCAAAAGCGAATCTGCTCGATTTTTGTTGCAGTTTCTGCTGTAATTATGGTAACGTATTTAGAACAAATGGTAATTTTCTTGTTACCTCGCGTTGCGATACTTTAGGGCCAGTGCATAACCCAGATATACAGAGTGTTTCATAATAACATGCTAATATTTAAGGAGGTTATTCTTGGATCCATTTACAGAAAAATACTTCATATAAACATGTCCTAAACGTCTTAACTTTTGAGTTACAGGGTGTTAAAGATTTTATCACTCCTTTTTTATTAATATCTGTGATAATGCTCTAGATATGTTTGTGAAATTTGGTACACACTTTCTATTCGTCATCAAGACCATTGGCGTGCGTTCGGGAATTGCCCTCGGTGTTTTTGAAATTCTCATTCCTTGCTGAACAAACTTTTGACGTACTCTTTTCGTATAATAAAATGAAACTCATTCATTTGCACTCTGTCATGAAATTTGGTATTACCAAAGATTAAAATGGATCTAGTAGGTAAGAAGCAGATTTTGTTTTGTAAACATAAATAGTTTTGACAGTTGTCTACCTAGTTTAGTTGTCACGTACTTAAGCCATTAACCTAATTAATTATTAAGAAAACATGGTCCGAATGGTGAAAATCTTTAACATTCTGTATCTCAAAAGTTAAGACGTTTAAGACATAGATTCATATGAAGTTTTTTTTCTAAAAATGGACCCAAGAATAACCTCCTTAAATATAAGCATGTTATTAAGAAACACTCTGTATACAGGGTGGATGGAACGTTGGTCGCTTCTGGAAAACGGGTGAAACGTTTGTTTCGAAAATTTGATTTTCCAAATAACCGACCATGGTCTATCGTTTTAAAATATTTTGAGCAATGCGGCGTCGCCGCTTCTTCCTAAAACCAGTGGCAACATCGTTAGTTTAAATACAACTCCTTTTCTGGTTCTACATCTATTTCTGAGCAATTTTTCAGTGCTAATAAATATGATTTTCTTCAAACACGAAAACTTTCCCAAGCTGAATGCCTGTATGTATTTAATTTTTTGGTTATACCACACAGAGTGGTCCAAAATAATTGTTTGTAGGCTACGTGAAAAAATGCCCGAAAATCGTTTTTTAAATGGGACACCCTGTAATATCAATACTGATTGGGAAAGCTGATAAAAGTAGCTTTTTATTTATGTATACTTGCTTATATTTAATTCTTCATTTTTTTGCAGGCAGTCTGTATTTATGGAAGGGATTTTTAGCACTACAAAAAGCTGTGGATATGTCATTTATCGAGAAAATCAACGGAACTGAACCGGACATTGACATAGAGACGCTGGAGTTTCCCTATCCTCCTTATAAGGTGGATTCGGGAATGTCGTGCATTTTTATCCATTATTTGCCATTGGTCACGTTGTTCAGTTTTATTTTCGTTTGTCCAGCTGTACTGAAGAGGGTCGTAGAGGAGAAATATTCCGGAATTAAGGTAAACATTCTGAATGAATGACCGATGAAAAAAAATCGCAGGGTGTATGTGGTGGAAGGTTTAAGTATTTCTTGCTCAGTTGCTAAAATGAGCAGGAAATTATTGTGCCAGTTACGGTCTTGTTTGATTTTATGTTTACCTATCTTTACTTTAAAAAGACATGTCACATTAAAATATCGGGTTTTCTTCCCTTTTCGAAAAATAATTAGTGATCGATATAAATATCGGTATCGGCAAAATATTGTCGATAAATCCACTCGTGTAATAAAATGTCTGTTGTAAATATGTAATTTTTGTCACTTTGATATCGATCAAACAGGCGCATCCTTATTTACAGAGATAAAAATGTCTCTTCCTAAAAATTAGGTGGTAAAAATGTCCCCAGCTCAAAATTAAGTAGCCTTTCTTTTCCGTTGCCCAGTAAAATTTGATTTTTTTTTTAGTCCGTGATAGAACCGTTAATTTGCGATTTAATTATCAAAAATGACCTTTCCTTAGAAAATATTATTTTTTTAGTATCTATAACTGAATTCATGAATTTATCTTGCTAAAAATTACACTATGTTCTTTTTTAGATTAGATAGAACCTTTATTTTATAAACATAAACAAGCAATTTAGCAATTTAAAGGAACAAACGGTACTTGCTATCAGCTCGTATGTTCTCGTTAAATTTCTAGCCAATCAATCTATTTGTAATAAATAAAAGTTTGTCCCATAAAAAAGCACTTTTGCTTTTACGAAAGTTCAATAACGGCATTTAGCGATAAGATAAGAACTACTTTGGTCACCCGCCAAATCACTTTAAATAGTTGCGATTTTAGATTTTTTTCCTGAAAACCTCTGTGTGATATTTTTTTGCATTAAAACCTAAGCAATGAAATTAATTGAGATTATTGTTAGGGCATGCAATACTTTTAAAAATGACTGTATAACCATATTTTTTCAATTTAAACGTTATTTACCGTTTTGAAAAGAATGAAATTCTTTTTCGAAAATTTCAAGATAATACAGGGTGATTGATGGTGGATGGCCTATTAGACGTTTATGGAGAACTAGTCATCGGATCACTTTGAAAACTTGGGAGCTTATAGAAGCGGAGATGATCTCTCTTTTAAAAATATTTTTAGCCATGCAGTGTTGCCGCTTCTACTTAAAAGTATTAGCAACTTTGATAATTGAAACGGAACACCCTGTGTAATAATTAATTTTGCTAAATAAATGCTCATAAGTCAAAAACTGTTCAAGATAGGTATAGTAACATTATACTTAGGAAGATAGGCAATTTCAATAGCTTTTAGGACAACAGATAAAATATAGGGTATTCCATTTAAAAAAAAGTACTATTTACCATTTTTCCAAACCATCAAAATATTTGTATTTTGAAACACCCTGTACTATTATAATTAATATTTGGAAAGAGGGTGAAAGACCTCTGGATATAACCTGACTCCATACCAAATTTCAGTGTTTTAATTTGTGAGAGTTTAAAAATATCATCACTTTTTGTAGGATATGTTTTCCGAAAAAAAAAGTTAAATTAATTATTATCTCGAGAACTATAACAAATAGGTTTAGGAAAATATTAAGGAAAGTTATTAAGAAATTAAAAAGGATTCTAAAACAAAAATAATACACAGGGTGTTCCATTTAAATTATCAAAGTTGCTAATACTTTTAAGTAGAAGCGGCAACACTGCATGGCTAAAAATATTTTTAAAAGAGAGATCATGTCCGCTTCTATAAGCTCCCAAATTTTCAAAGTGATCCGATGACTAGTTCTCCATAAACGTCTAATAGGCCATCCACCATCAATCACCCTGTATAGTCATGCAGTACCAGTTTGTCACACCTTTTTACCTTAGTGGAGGTCACTGATAAGTGCTATTAAGCAAAAACAACCAAACCGACGCGCTGAAAGGTGTGAATTCAGATAATTAACAATTATTTTAAACATAATATCGAAATTCGGACATTATGGCATTATTTGTTCTTATTCCCATAAGTTTATGCTTTATTTTTTATTTCGAGGGAAATTGCCCATTTTGGGGAGATGCTGTCCCTCAGTACCCCACCCTTTATGTACATTACATAACGTGCAACTAAAATATCGTTATCAGCCGATTATCGGGTTTAGATTCGGCGTTAGGGTTCGGTATGGATACGATCCACTAATCGCAATAACAAAGAAATGTCTGTAATCGTATTCAATAAATCAATATAATAATCTAACCTCGCCCTATTTTTAGCCTGACATTGGAAAATGAGTAATAATTTATTATCCAGCAGAAAAGTCCCAGAAATTCACTTGTATTTTTCTTGAAAAATCATATTTCTATTTATAAACTTTTTAAGTAGTATTTGCGTCTAAATTATTTATAGTTGACGCGCAACGCGTCCAATTCTTATTGACGTTTTCTGAATAAGAGCTCCTGAAAATAGTTACACAAATGAAGTTATTTATTTTCCAAGCGACTAGCTCTATTGAGAAAACCTATTTCTAATTTGGAAAATAGTATGTGGGGATTCCATTAAAAAAATAACAGCTGCCGACCGATTTTTAGAAGTAACGGACATAATTTTGACCTCCCCTGTATGATATCGAATCGATCTTTCCGGGTTTCCTTCAACTAACGCAAAAACTTTCAACAACATAATTCAGACCCCAAAATTACAAGTGTTATTTAATAATTAAGGTCATGTTTTGGACAGAAATAACTTTTTATCTTCGAAACCGTAATACGGATAAGTATAGGAAAGTTATAATAATAGATTATTAGAACCAAAAACGTAATACAGTGAAACCTCTCATAACGGACACCTCTAATAAGCGGACATCTCTATTAAGCGCGGACATTTTTTCATAGTCCGGAACTAGGTATATGAAATTCCATGAAAATCGACCTCTCTTGGGCGGACGCGGATTGGCTGTTTTCATACAAAGAGTGCGAAAACCCTCCTTTAAACGAACAAAAAAATTTGAACTTTGAATTACATTTTCTAGATTGCAAGTTTTAAAACGCAAACACGTCAAACTACGTTATCAGATTTTTTTAGTACCACATCCTAACTAAAACTAGTGTATTTTTGTTATGTTATGTACATATACAATAATATACATAGTAATAATTTTGCATTTACATATTACCTAATAACAAATTTCCCATGGACGGACACATTTAGACGGTCCCGGAGGTGTCCGCCCAAGAGAGGTTTCACTGTAATATATGGGACTCTTAAAATGTTTCGGTAGAAGCGACAACGCCCCAACAATACTTTAGATCGATGTAGCAGATCCGTTTATATAAGAGGCCAAATTTTTTAAATAATCCTATTACTCTTTCCATATACACACAAATAGATACTTAGGTTAAAAATATAATACTCAAATTGAATAAATCTGACGCAAAGAAAAATATTTTCAAAACAAATATTTAAATACATAAATAGATGTTGTCATTATTATTTTGAAAAATGAATTCCTTGCCACGAGATTACGTGCATACTTATTTTGAAAATATATTTCTTTGCATAAGATTTATTTTATTCGATTTAGTATTTTATTTTTAAACTGAGTATTTCTTTTTTTGTTTGTACGCCTAAGCTACCATAGCAGCAGTTGCAGGTCCGGGGAAAATTCCTCGGATCTGACGATTTTTGTACAGGTGGGGATTTGTGGAAAACTTCTTAAAACACGCATATTCTGGGAATTTTTTCCATTTAACATTAAAAATCCTTTCATTATTTGTAGTTTGTTAGTTCAAGGCTCGTCACTAGGGAGATAATCGTAACAAAACTTCAGTAAATTGTTTTTAAAACCCTGCTTTTCCGTAAATCTCCAAGTTCATTAATTTAAATTTTATATTACCTACGCATGCGTCGAAAAATTTTCAGTTATTCATCTTTTTTTTACACTCCCCTTTCCATTTTTATAAAAAATGTATTTAAAAGAGGATCCGCGGATTTTTTTCATTGAATCTGTAAACTTTTTCTGGGGATTTACATTTTTCCACCTGGCAACACTGTACCATAGACCGTGAATCGCCCCGTAAATATAGAATAAACTGGGAAATATGAGGTTTTGCAGTAAATGAAAGAGCACGGAATAGTTATTTCCATCATCAGGGCATACTGTTTGAGATTGTTCATTAGGGTCTTGGAAATCTTAAGTTATTAGGTCAAATATTAAAAACACGATTAAAATAAGTTGAAACTGATAAGTTATATCTAAAAAAAAATAGGTTATTCCTTAAGAGGATGCCGGAGTCGATCGAAATATCCGATTTGACCCCCGTTCATTTCACTATTTGTAGGCACGAGGCGAATTTTAAAAAAAGCTGGATTTATAAACTTGACGTTGGCGACAATAACATAATATGTTTTTCTCGGCTTTTCTATATTTTTATGTGATTATATTAATTTTGGTGTTTATGTGATCTGAATGATACTATCAACACATATCAATAGTACACTTTAAAATGGTTAATAAGATGATATAAAGTAAAATATTTACTAAATATGACGTGACCGGCAAACACGATTTTGATTGGCCGTGTAAACTTGCTACGAACGTTGCTACAACCGTCCATCGGAAAAATATAAAATTGGTTTATGTTCAACGTCAAATATAAATGGTCTTATGCATTTCAATGTGTTTAAGCTGTAACGGCTTCGTCAATCGTAACGTCAAGTTTATAAATTCAGATGAATACGTCGAGCGTTCGCTTATAATCGATACGCCGACAGAAACAACGATAATCGGAAGAAAGAGATCGGGGTCTAGACTTCAATTTTTAGCACTGAAAAACGGAGTTTTTTCTTTTTATTAAAACGCTGCATTTTTTTTTAAATGTCGAACAAAATATGTCTAAATTTGATTAATAATTGGAGGAAAATCCATAATTTCTTTCTACACAGTAAATATAATTAAATCTAAAAATCTTTCGAACCAAAAAAAAATAGATACTTTCCTCCAATTTTAGTTGCATTACAAATCTTTTTTTCCCTGAACATTTTTTCCCTAAAACAGAAATAAACGCTTGGGGAGAAAACTCGTTTAGAGGTCCTCCGGCATCCACTTAACTATAACTAGTCCTGCAAATAATATCTTCATTGTTCCGTATGTTATTTTATTATATTATAAATATAACTAATAACAAAATTAACCGCCATGACCCTGCTCATAAATCAATATAAATATTATTCCTGGCTAGTAAACAAATTTATCGCAATCCTTAAGATAACACATCAACTGCGCAGCCAGACATGTTAGTCAAGGACCATTGTACGATTTTATAGCATTTTTCTTCAAATTTTAGATACATTATGCGGTTTGTCCACGGATGGAGTCCCCAAGAGGGAAGAAAATCTTTATTATTAATTTTTACGACCAAAAGTTATTATAAAAAAATCTGCTTGTTGAGAAAATTAATTTACAATATAAAAAATTTCGATCAGATGGACAGGGAGTTAATAAATTAGGAAAATATAAAAATGCTTCAAGAGAGAAGCACTTTTAACAAAAATTTTATAAATGAAACTTTTTTTATAAACTAACATAGTCTAAATATAAATTTTGAAATAAAAATTCGAATAGTTAAAAAGAGAATAATAATTGTGGTTTCTCGTGACGACGCGTAATTACTTGCATTTAACAAAAAAGCAAGATGGTCGATTTTGTATACGTCCATGTTACGTCAGCCTCTTATTTATTTTTTGTTAAATGTATCTGCAAAGCTAAATTTGATGATTAATGTAAACCTCTATTCTTGCCGTATAAAGGCCGTATTAGACTAGGCAATTTTTTCTCTTGCGCCGGCAATTATAATGGCACGTATTCATGCGCAGTAAACCGTTTTCGATCAGCTGGAGCATTGTCAACGGTCAGAACAGCAGTGGGTACTGTCGAAATCCCTAAAATATCCCCAGAATTAGAGATGTGCAAACCTGTTCGTTTTGATTACCAGTTAAAGCAGCTACTGCTATTTACAAATAGGACGTGCAAAAAGTTGCTGAATTAGCAGTCCATAAGTTTAATAAAGAATGTAAACTGCTGATTTAAGTGCCAGTGGGTTTAAATGGCCATTACCTGTTCATACCTGGTTCGGCCAAATAATAAACAGTTAAAAATAACAGAATAATCCATGTCTACCCAATTGCGCCGGCAAGGGCAATTAAAATGGGGCCTGCCCCATTTCTGGTAATGAGAGACAGCTGATCGGGAACAGTGTACTGCGCATGAATCCGTGTCATTTTAATTGTCAGAAGAGTAGAATTTCTGACTAGTACGGAGAACGGTGTACTGCGCCTGAATCCTTGAATTATAATTGCCATTGCTGGCGCCATAAAAATTGCCAAGTGTAATACGGCCTTTAGAGTCGGCAATTCTTCTCTTGCACCTGCAATGGCAATTATAATTGCACGTAGGCATGCGCAGTAAACCGTCGATCAGCTGGCGCATTTCCAATAGTTGGTAGTGTCGAAATCCCTAAAATGCCCCCAGAATTAGAGATGGGCAAACCTGTTCATTTTGGTTAGCAGTTACCAGCTACTTCTACTTCCACATATCAGTTAAAAAAAAAAGTTGCTACGAATTAGCAGTACATATGCTTAATAAAGAATGTGAACTGCTAATTTAAATACCAGCTAGTTTAAATAGCCATTAGCCATAGCTTATAAACAGTTAAAAATAACAGAATAATCCATCTCTACCCAGATTTCAGACGGACAGAAATCTTCTTACCTACTAGATCATTTTTGTTATATTACATACATAATTTCATTGCACTCTGCAAATGAATGAACCTAATTTTTTTATATGAAAACTACGTCAAACGACAAGAAATCATGAGACGATATTTGCTCAGCAAGGAATGAGAATTTCAAAAATAATTTTTATTTAAAAAAAAAGAAGTGGCGTACCATTCAAAAAGGAGATTTTTTGAAAAATTTTAACATCCTCCATAAATATTTGCATGTATTTATACCTTCAAAAATGGAATATTTCCATCTTGCTGGAAGACAGCGCGAGTCCAGCCTATTCCAAAGAAAGGTAATTGAACCCTGTCCAACAACTATCGACCAGTCGCATTGCTTTCAGTTATATCAAAAGTAATGGAGAAAGCTATTAACCAACATCTTCTAAAGTACCTGGAAGGCTTCAACATTATCAGCGACCATCAATATGGTTTTTTGGAAGTCCAGATCAACTGGAAATCTTCTAGCCTATGTCACCCATATTTGGAACAACGCAATCGAACATCATGGGGAGTCTCGGGCTGTTGGGGAGTCTCGGGAACTGGATATTTCTAAAGCCTTTGATCGTGTTTGGCATGAGGGACTTCTAAGTAAACTGCGATCCTATGGTATGCCCAGTCGATTCTGTGCATGGTTGTCTAGCTTTCTTAAGGACCGCTCTCTGCAAGTGGCGATTGACTGATTTCTCTCAGACACCTTCACCATCAACGCCGGTGTTTCTGAAGGGTCCATATTGTCTCCCACTCTCTTCTTACTCTACATTAACGACCTTCTAGTGAAAACTAAAAATCCGATATTTAGTTTTGCTGACGATAGCACACTTATCTCATCTTTCTCTTTGAATGCGCAAACATCGGCTGCCGGCGCACATCTTCGCATGAAGTATCACGCCTCAACAAAGACTTGGAAGAAATTTTGGCTTGGGGTGACAGTAACCAAGTTGAATTTAGCGCTAAAAAAAAACAGGCAGCAGTTTTCTCTAAAAAGTTAACATTACAGAACCGGATATAGTCATGGACGGGCACGCAATCCCACTGGCTTCATCTATTAATTTGCTGGGCGTCAATCTGGGAGGAAATATGTCTTGGCATAACCATGTTGTGGCAATCGCCAAGATAGCTTTTCAGAAACTTGGTGTACTCTTCCGAACCAGAAAGTTGTACACACCTCAACAACTTTTGACACTATACAGAGCCTAGATTCGACCATCACTAGAATACTGCTCACGTGTCTGGAGCTCTGCACCCAAACATACTCTTCGGCTACTGGATTCCATCGAAAGGAGGGCTATTCGTTTGATCGGAGACCACGAGCTGACGAAGAACCTCGACAGGTTGGGGATTTGTTCGGGTTTGTTACAGATATTTTCATGGAAAGTGCTCGGCTGACCTTGCCCTCTTAATTCCGCCCAGAGCGACGAATAGCAGAAATACACGACGAACCACTGCCGCCCATCCATATGTGGTTAAGCTTAATACCCCTCGAACTTCATTATTTAAGAATTCTTTACCTTCCCGAGGTCGTTTTTCCCAACGAATATAACCTCCAACGATTCAAAACCAACGTGAAATCGCTTTTTGCGCACACGCACCACTCCCAGAGTGCCCTATAGGATTTTTCCTATAGTGCTTGTGTTTGATCATAAAAAAAAAATATAAAAAAAACTAATTTACAAAGGTTAATATATAATAATATCTAAATAAGGGGGTTCATATACATTTATGGGTTTATATAAATTTATAGTAGGTTTTAAGTAAAGAAGATGATGTATGCTTTTCATGATCTTTAATGAAACGTTTAATTTTTTTTAATGGCTCTAATTTAATACCATTAGCGTGATCCCGAATAGAAATTACTTACTCTATATAAAATAACATTAATTGGCGATATATAAATTCTAAAAATTTTAATGTATCATAGCTGATTTCGATTTCTTTGTTTTGAATTTCTTGTTTTTTTTTTAATAAACATTAATGAGCATGTGTTTAAATTTAGCCAATTATGACCCATAGCGAACGAAGAAGTTGAGATAAGAAAAAATTACCCAATTAATTATTTATTATATTTAAACAGTTACAGTTATTTTCACCAAAGCACACCATAGTGGTATCGTATCATGTGCAAAGAGTTTCGCATTACCTTCTAACTTTAAACTTGATACTGAATTGATGTAAATTAGAAATCATAAAGTAGATCCTTTTGGAATTCCACACGTGATATATTTTTCTGTTTTTCTTATATTTTCCTTTTAATTAGAGAGACGGTGACAGTAATTTGGTTTTTCGTGGAGTTTAGGTCCCCCTCTACAACTTTTTTATCTGATGAAATGCCGTCGAGCATTGCTGAGAGGCGCTGTACCGCTTTAGATAAGAAATTCTCAATAAATTCAAAATTGTATTGTGCCATGTCTGCAAGCACAAAAGCACTAAATACTAACGCATAATTAATAACACTACCGTACACATAGAACAACAGCACTATAGGATACAAACAAGTAGTAGTTACTTTCAAAATTTTTAGATGTCAAATATCAATGTATGGAAATTTATATTATTTCCCAGAACAATAAGGGCGTATTTTTGTCTACACAGTAGCACTTTAAAATACTAAAAGCTTAGATGTGTTCATGAGATGCATACCTACGCGAAAACTAATGTGAATTTATGTGCTTTTGTGTTTTGTGAGGTTATTGTGCCGGTTTTTGTTTGGATTACCTACTTGTTGTTTTTTATAAATTAAGTTGGTTTTAAATAATTCCGAAAAGGTAAATAAAATTGCAGTTTTTTTTTTCTAAAGGGTAAAGTGGCATTTAAGTTGTTCAGTTCCGACGGGCGTCGTTCGAATTGAACAAATGAGAACATACCTGACCATTTATAAAATCCGCGGCGGTTCGTTCGAGTCAGTTCAAGTTTATAAATAAGAGATCGTTTCCCAGCGAACAGAACTGAAAGTAAAAGTTTATAATAATGTACCCTGAAAAATAAACAACTTCAAATCTGTCAAACGGTTATTGACTTTCTAAAGAGTTTACCATGAAAATGTGACAACACTGCTCAAAATTCATTGACGTTTTTTGCCATATGTTTCTTTGTTTACCTTTCTCCCAGTGACACCACGTGCTTATTTTTAGTTTAACAGCAGGTCATGTACAGGGCATATTAAATTAAAGCGCCATTTTTGGATATTTTTCTTCAATTTGTTTTCATCTCAGAAATGTTAAAATAAAATGGTAAATGTTAAATAATAAGATAATCTACAGCAACTTTTTCCTCAGGAATTAATGAAAATGGTGGGAATGCGATCTTGGATGTTATGGTTAGGATGGTTCATCTACAGTATTCTACCGATGATTTTCTCCGTATTTCTTATGATACTCATTATGAAAGTGGATTTGTTTCAAGTCAGCTATCCTTTGATCGAACATGCTGACGCCGGTGTCCTAATTGTGTTCTTGCTGCTATATTGCACTACGGCAATCGTGTCTTGCTTTTTTCTCAGCACCCTATTTAAAAAACGTGAGTATAAAGTTAATTATGTTATTGTGTCAAACATTATTATACCAAGTTAATAATTTTTTTATTTTCTATATTATAAACGCTTAGTTTGGGTTCACCATGTGACCGTCTTGAAGATGTAGTTGTACTACGAAACGGCCGTAACGCCAAATCTGTAAACTTTTGTGTCATTTTATATATTTAAAATGTATTGTCACAAGTAACGGACGAGTCTATCAATTCTATTAAAAACTTATTTAAATTTTAGTCATTATATTTATTTTTAGCGGCTCTGGCTACTCTGGTAGGACTTTTACTATGGATTTTAACGTATTTTGTACCCAAATATCTGTTGGAGGACTGGGACAATGTCCCCCTGACTTGGAGCTTCGCGATCTTGTTACTGCCGAACATTGCGTTGCATTATGGGTATACAGCGGTGTCGTATTATGAGCAGAGAGGTAAGTCTTTTGCCAAAGCTAAGATAACCAGTTCCAAAATAACCTTTTTCTATTTTGGTTTCATAATGGCTACATTATGAAATGCAAAAAAATTGAATAACCTGCTACTTTATGAAACTTAAATTTTATTTTTATGTTGGCAGCTAGTAGTTAGTTTTCTTGGCATTATGGATTCGACAAAATATTTTTATACAAAACCTTAAAATACTAACCTTGTAACTACATCATTTTCACTTGATATTTATCTGAAATACTTATACTCGGAAATATATAACATGCTAACGGTGTACGTCAACTAATTTCTAGTCACAACTATAAAACAACATAACTTAAAAATAATACAAATATCTTCCAGTTTATGCTCTATTTCTAAAGTTTTATTCAATAAAGTACTATTTTTTTTTTAATTCAATATAGTATTATACATATTACTTTACATATACATAGTTATAGTTACCGTAGACATTTCCTGGGCATTAATTATTATTCCTGTCAGATTCTGTGTCGACACAATATTTTGTTCAATAGTATTATTTATTATTTTGTTCAATATTTTGAACTTTGTTCTGCTCGCACCATAACTCGAAGTTTTGCATATTCTTTTTAAAAGTTTTTCTAGATTATTTTCTGCATTTTTGTCGAATTTCTGACGGAGTACCACAACTTTCTTCCTAACTAATTTTTATTAACTTTAATAATATATTTAATTATAATTATGACGGATTGGAAGAAGCTTTGTTTTGTTCAATTGTTTCTATCATGGCATATTTTATACTTGTAACATTTTATTAAATTGTAAAATTATTGCCAACCCAAAAAGAAATTATTCAAATGGAAAAAATCTACTATATTTTTTCAGTTTTTCAGACTTTAAAGACCCAAATAGAAAAAGTATTATAAAATACACGGTTCATAAGACAATTAAAGCACTTGTACCGCAGAAACCTCCCCGCTTCGCGGGTCGTTTTCTAAATTAAGCGGCTGTTGTAAGTTATGTATTATAAAAATTGTGTCTTAATATACTATTTTTTTAAATTTGCAATTTGCACTTGATAATTAAAAGACAAAATAAAAATTTCGACATCGCCCATCACTCACTACAATATAAAAAAGAACTAATTAAATACCTAATTATGTAATAAATGTGTTAACGTATGCGGGTGAAAATATCGCTTATACAGGGTGTCCGGGAACATGTGGGAAATCTCCCGGATATGAAGAAAACACGTGAAAAGAATACTATAGGTTCATATAAACTTCTTTCGTATCGGCCTCCTCTTCGGAGATATGGGCTCCCAAAGAGCACCAATGGAATCAAATTTTTTACACATAATTATTGAACCACCTGGTATATTTCAATTATTTTTTAATATGATGTATACCAGGTAAGACCCGTCAAATTACTACCCAAGAAACTGCTGTGAATTACTCACAGCTGCAGGGACGGACTTGCTGTAACACTCATGGGCCCATTTTTTTTACGCCCTGTATGATGAGAACTTTGGACAATGTTTGTTACATACCTTTAACTATTGGCTAAAAATTAAGTACTCTTCATTCATGTCGCTAATCCTAACCGTTTTCGAGAAAACGTCATTTTATTGACACTGGGTTCCCTAACTTCTCACGGATTAAATATGAAAATGCGGAATTTTGAGGTTCAACATTTCATAGTAACAAACATGTATCTCTTACAGAGATACGCCAAATACATGACGTAATTAAAATGTCGTTTTCTCGAAAACGGTTAGGATTAGCGACATGAATAAAGAGTACTTAATTTTTAGCCAATAGTTAAAGGTATGTAAAAAACATTGTCCAAAGTTCTCATCATACAGGGCGTAAAAAAAACTGCCCATGAGTGTTACAGCTAGTCCGTCCCTGCAGCTGTGAGTAATTCACAACAGTTTCTTGGGTAGTAATTTGACGGGTCTTACCTGGTATACATCATATTAAAAAATAATTGAAATATACCAGATGGTTCAATAATTATGTGTAAAAAACTTGATTCCATTGGTGCTCTTTGGGAGCCCATATCTCCGAAGAGGAGGCCGATACGAAATAAGTTTATATGAACCTATAGTATTCTTTTCACGTGTTTTCTTCATATCCGGGAGATTTCCCACATGTTCCCGGACACCCTGTATAACAAATAAAATTCATTAACTTCGTTTATTTTAAAGTTTATTTTAAATAATATTGTGTTTTTTTAGAAATTGGACTCAACTGGACCAATTTGCATATACCCGGTGGGGGAGGTTCAAACGAAATTACCATGTTAAACGTGTACCTAATGTTAATTTTCGATATGTTCTTCTATATGATATTAACTTTGTACTTCGACCGTATACTTCCTGGAAAATATGGCGTGCCAGATTCCATATTCTTCCCGTTGAAATGTGGATGGATAAAACGAGTTCTAAAGGTATGGACAGAGATTAGATGTTCCTAAAATCAAATTATAAGTCAGTTTTATACAGGTCTGTGTCTACTTAAGTGGGAAACTTTTTATCATTAATTTTACGACAAATTATTCTTTATATTCAGCGTTTCTCAAACTGGGGTCCGCGAGCAGTTACTTAGGGGTCCCCGAATAGCTAAGTGGGAATAAAATGTCACAAAAACAAAATATCGTAATCGACTTAATGCCGAACCAGATATACAGGGTGTAACTAAATAAGTGTAAAACATTTAAGGGGGTGATTCCTCATCGCAAAAAAGATAGGATCTTTCATATAAAGAAACTTCATTGGAGCATCCCTTGTTAAGATACAGCCCCTTAAAGGGGGTACATAAAATTTGTTTAACAATTTTTTTCACAAGCACTAAAAAAGTTACAATATTGAAATTAACCGGACATTTTCTACTACCAAAAAGACACTTAGCCAGTAATTTATTTGGTTTACCCCATGGTTGTAAGGGGTGGAAAACGCAACCCCTAAAATTTATTTCCAATGTAAGTTTTTGTCTTATTATTTGTTTACCATCTAAAAATTTATTTCCGATCGCCTGTTTCATTCTAAACAAAAAATGTCTCTTGAATTTTTTGCCCAAAATAAACCAGTTCGCAGCAAAAAATTATTTTACGAACAAGATACATATCGCCATAAAACGCGCGAATACGTTGCTCAATGCGCCGACGTCTAGACGCATGCGTAATGTCTGAAGGTAGACATATTGAACATTTACTATGATTTCTAGATGTTGTATGTTTTGTTATTAATAAATTAGTTTTGTTTATTTATAAATTTTATGTACCCCCTTTAAGGGGCTGTATCTTAACAAGGGATGCTCTAATGAAGTTTCTTTATATGAAAGATCCTATCTTTTTTTCGATGAGGAATCAACCCCCTTAAATGTTTTACACTTATTTAGTTACACCCTGTATAAGGCTGCAGCTTTCTTCAAATTAAGCCCAACATAACATAGCTGCGTGGAAGAAGAAGAAAGCAGAACTATCCATCTCACTAAGTACATTTGCTGCAGCCAGTGATATATTATTCAGATTTTTGCTTATTAATTCTTTTTGATTTGTGAAAAATAATTAGATTCGAATAAAAATTATTTTTAACTAAAGGTAATTAGTTAGGCATGACTTCCAATCCCAGAATTAATTCTGTACTAATGTAGTGAGCGGCTGGGGGTCCACAACAAAATTCTAGTATCAAATGGGGTCCGTGGTTAAAAAAGTTTGAGAAACGCTGCTTTATATAAAGTTCTGGTGGCGCTCGTGGTGCAATGGTCAGTGCAGCGGCCTTGTACCGTGGCGACCCGGGTTCGTTCCCCGGCTCATACAAGCGTCGACGTTAAAATTTGGAATTTGGTTTTAAGCAAGTTGCACCGTCCTTCGGAAGGGACGTTAAACTGTGGGTCCCGTGTTCATGGATGTTGGGCACGTTAAAGAACCCTACCCTCGACAAAGAGGGATTCGGCAAAATTCCCAGATAGGGTGTGACAAATTCCCTGGCGTCGGTGATTGGCCTTAGTCGCGGAAAATAGACCGACGGAAAAAAAAAAAAAAAAAAAAAAAAAAAAATAAAGTTCTGCATGGTCCAAAACCTCAAATGCAACCGTCAGATGTTAAATTTTTTCAGTCGTATATACAGGGTCCGCAAACGAAGCGTGGACGGAAGATTAAATCGTTATCGAAGAACTTATCACCAATATTGAAACAGCTTGAGATATTGGATTAAAAGCGGCATGTTTTAAAAATATTTTACATTATACAGGGTGGCCCAAAAAACTGTGACAGCATAAAGTTATATTTTTTTAAATGGGACACCCAGTATTTTATTGCATATTTACGTTCGTATTACTATCGTTTATAAGTGCCTCAAATTTTATTTAATTTGGTTCTGTAGTTTCGGAGAAATAAATTAAAAACTAAAAAAAAAAGTTTTGCAGTCCTGAATAAAAAATCAAAAAAAAACAATCCGGAACCATTTTTCTAACCTCAGCATTGAGTGAAATTTATGACAAGAGGTCTAGAGATACTATTAATGTAATTGCGTTTATTTATTTTATACAGGGTGTTCATAATAAGCTTTCAAAAACCCCACATTTTAAAATAATTTTTCTCAAGTTTTTCAAATGGAACACCCTGTATATTATTTGGCTATTTGACGTAGAATTCATAAGTTATATCCAGCCGTTTTCGAAATAATTGTAAATATTATAAATTATGTTGTTTAAATAGAGTTTTTATTGGGAAATTTTGTTATAGGCGACTAGACTAATAATTGTAAACTAAAGTTAATGTTCAAAATAGCTTCCTTTTAGTTAATTTAATGATTTTCCTCTACGGCCAACAGAACTCTGAATTCATTTTCTTCATTAATAACGGGTTTATTGATTATCATCCTTTTTGTGTACGCAGTGCTTCCTGTTACTACAAATCTTTGCAACAACTTCTCGAAGATTTTTGGTCTCGGCTTTCTCTCAATATCTGGATATCTTTCAGCATACACTCGGCTCGCGAGGAGGCAATTTCGTGCACATTCACCCAGTATAAAAATCATATTTACCATTTCTAAAGTTGTAAAATTCGACATTTTGTGTAAGTTAGTACTTAATTTCGACGACTGAACAAATGTAAATAATTTTATTTAACTGTCATAGTGACAACCTAAACAAAAAGAAATCATGGCAACTCGATTAAGAATAAAAAATAAAATTAAATAATAAAAGTAGCAAAAATGTATGCTTTTAAAATTTATATCGAAATAACTAAAATACGGCAAACTCTAAGAGTAAAAGGAAGCTATTTTGAACTTTTACATTAGTTTACAATTATTAGTCTAGTCGCCTATAACAAAATTTCCCAATAAAAACTCTATTTAAACAACATAATTTATAATATTTTCAATTATTTCGAAAACGGCTGGATATAACTTATATGCTTGTATTGCAAAAAAAAATTGTCTATGAATTCTACGTCAAATAGCCAAATAATATACAGGGTGTTCCATTTGAAAAACTTGAGAAAAATTATTTTAAAATGTGGGGTTTTTGAAAGCTTATTATGAACACCCTGTATAAAATAAATAAACGCAATTACATTCATAGTATCTCTTGTCATAAATTTCACTCAATGCCGAGGTTAGAAAAATGGTTCTGGATTGTTTTTTTTTGATTTTTTTATTCAGGACTGCAAAACTTTTTTTTTAGTTTTTAATTTATTTCTCCGAAACTACAGAACCAAATTAAATAAAATTTGAGGCACTTATAAACGATAGTAATACGAACCTAAATATGCAATAAAATACTGGGTGTCCCATTTAAAAAAATATAACTTTATGCTGTCACACTTTTTTGGGCCACCCTGTATAATGTAAAATATTTTTAAAACGTGCCGCTTTTAATCCAATATCTCAAGCTGTTTTAGTATTGTTGATAAGTTCTTCGATAACGATTTAATCTTCCGTCCACGCTTCGTTTGCGGACCCTGTATATAGCTTGTCGTTTGGATCTGCGGCTACGCGGTATCCGTAAGGGGAAGGGAAGGTAACAGGCCGCAAGGACAATCCATGGTCGTGCTTAGATTGTAAAATTAAATATAAAAATCTTAAAATGTTAATTTTTTTGTGAATATAAAGGAGTAAGTAGGTACTAAATGTTAAAATAATAAGAACGAAAAGTATTGGGAGAAACAGGAATGCAACAATTTATTTCTGAGAAACTCCCAAATTTCAACGTCATAAAGTAGGTATAAAATAACAAAAAAAAAAACGATATAATCATTGATCTCTACTCTATGTCGTTATCGTCTTCACTATCAGACTCACTATCTTCAGAGTCGGACTCAATGTCATCATTGCCGAGTGTAATTATGATGGGTTATATTTCTTCCATCATGTAATCTGTATCCCAAAATTTATTTTCAATACTAATAACATGCTGGCAAAATTTCTCTCAGTCAGATGGTGTAACTGACCTTATGGCCTCATCTAAGACCTCTTTCAGCTTGGTTAAACTGAAATCCCCTGATGTGTTTAGGTTCCGTATGTACCTTTTGACTTGAGCCCATGCCAACTAAATTGGGTTTAGCTCACACATGTAGGGGGGAGTTATAAGGGGAATATGGCCAGCCTGTTTTATGATATTGTCAATGACATAGCTTTTTTTATCACCTCGAGGCTTGTGCAATTTTAGAAGTTCAAAAAGGTCAAATTTCCTAATACCACATACCTATATCTCATATGTAAAATATTTGGTTTTTCAACCAACAATTTTCGTTTATTTTGGCATTTGCGAAAATAAAACCCATTGGCTTTTAAAAGTTTATGCCAAGCGTCTTTTCCATATGGAAAATCATTTTTTTACTATTTGCCCTATTAATTATACTATACGTGTAACATCCACAACGCGCTGTCGCTGGCCAAAAATCAAAGCGTGTCTGGAGCATGGCAGTGCCATGTGTCTGGCGAATGTCTGCGGAGGCGTGTCCAAATCAATCGCATATTATATTTTCATCTCTGTTTAATGCCGTGAACAAAATAGAGGCGGAAGTGATCCTATTAATCGACTAAATGTTTGGAGTAAATGGATATTCACATGTTGTCAGATTTGCTAGGAAATAGATAATTCAATTAATATTTTAATTTTGTCCGGCAATTAAAATTAAGCAGGTGTGAACATATTACTTAAAACTCAAAATACCTCTCAGTTTTTCAGTCTGAATAATAATATTTTCTAACTTTTTAACGATTAGGTTAAATTCTGTATTCAAAGGAGGTATAAATAATAAATTTCATAAAACCTACTAGATTTTTGGTAAGTAATTTGACAACATCGATAATATTTCATCTGCATTCTTTAAATAGTTTTGGTAGCCGCAGAACGAAACAACAAGTTGTATAAGGTTTGTCAAAAAATATAAATTTGGCTCAAGAGCAAAGTACTTTTATTTGTGACAATATCGAAAACTAATTATGAAAGCTGGGTTGGTATGAAGAACTATGTTCTAATATGCAATTATATCCGTATTTTTTTTTTTAAATTACTTATTTGTCAATAATTTAGCTCCTTCAAAAGAATAACGACGTGGAAGCAACGACGTCGGAACATCTCCAGTTGCGAGAGGATGTAGAAGTTGGCCAGGGAGTTCATAAGGGCATCGAGTTGTACGAACTTACTAAAAACTACGACCAGAAAAGGGTCGTCGATAAATTATCAATGGACATCTATAAGAATCGAATAACTGTTTTGCTAGGGCACAATGGCGCCGGAAAAACCACGACAATGGGAATGATAACAGGTATACAGGGTGCCCCAAGTAAAGTGGCCTATTAGAAGTATCTCGAGAACTAAATGAGATTTTATTTTGAAAATTTGGCCGTTGCTATAAGAGATGGTTTTCTACGTTTCCAAAATATTTTGGATGATGCGGTGTTGCCGGATCATACCGAAAGTGGTAGCAACTTCGGAATTTTAAATGAATTACCCTATATATTATATTTTTTTTGGAATCTAGGTAAAAATCTAGAACAGTTTTCTGTATAATATCATATACCTATCTTTAAGACTTTTTGAATTATAAATAATTTTGTGATTTTTTAACGCCGGCGCCGTATCGTTACCTGAAAAGAAAATCGTATCTGTTTAGCGGTTACAGCTAGAAAGCTGAAAATTTTACAATAGTTTCACAAGACCATCGCAATTTTATCATTTTGAACAGTATTGAATTCGTTTTATACAGGGCGTCTCCATAACAATATTTCTGAGGCAGATGAATTATTGCAAAAATCTTATTTTTTTTAAATGGGACACCCTGTATTTGATATGTTTTGCTAATAGAGGATCAAATTTTCTATCTAATGATATTATGTGTTCCTATACCTATCTTCACTATTTTCGGACTTATAGCGAAATTTATAAATTATCTTATAAAAATATATTTTTTGATAGTGTGGTTGGCTGTGGAATGGATTCATAGAAACAAAATAATGAAAAATCCATGTGACGTTATGTCTGTGTTGTTGTAAAAAAAAATAGTTAACCGATAAGGAATTTATTAATAAATAAATAAACAAAATGAAAATTACATCAATAAAATAACTAATAACTAAATTGTTTAAAATGCCCTCCGTTCGCTCTTAAACATTCATAAATTGTGGTTATAACATGTTCATTTGTCAGCTCTTTCATTTCTTTCTCTTCTAGAGACCCCAAAGCTGTTCGTACTCGATTTTCTAAATCTTCCCTTGTTGTGACGGGTGTCTTGGATACTATTTCTTTAATCCTATCTCATAGATATAATTCTAGGGGGTAAGATCCGGATACCTTGGGGCCATTTCCATGGACCGCCTCGGCCAATCAACTTTTAGGGAGTCATAGGAGCTGCATCAGGATGCAGTTCATTAAATTTTCTGCAAGTTCTAGATAAAACACTCCCCATGAATATAAAATAAACTTAAAATATCTAAGCTCGAATAATGTGAATTAGCCATTTTTATTACAATAACATCAAATGGATTTTTCATTATTTTGTTTCTATGAATCCATTCCACAGCCAACCACACTATCAAAAAATATATTTTTATAAGATAATTTATAAATTTCGCTATAAGTCCGAAAATAGTGAAGATAGGTATAGGAACACATAATATCATTAGATAGAAAATTTGATCCTCTATTAGCAAAACATATCAAATACAGGGTGTCCCATTTAAAAAAAATAAGATTTTTGCAATAATTCATCTGCCTCAGAAATATTGTTATGGAGACGCCCTGTATAAAACGAATTCAATACTGTTCAAAATTATAAAATTGCGATGGTCTTGTGAAACTATTGTAAAATTTTCAGCTTTCTAGCTGTAACCGCTAAACAGATACGATTTTCTTTTCAGGTAACGATACGGCGTTAAAAAATCACAAAATTATTTATAACTCAAAAAGTCTTAAAGATAGGTATATGATATTATACAGAAAACTGTTCTAGATTTTTACCTAGATTCCAAAAAAAATATAATATATAGGGTAATTGATTTAAAATTCCGAAGTTGCTACCACTTTCGGTATGATCCGGCAACACCGCATCATCCAAAATATTTTAGAAACGTAGAAAACCATCTCTTATAGCCACGGCCAAATTTTCAAAATAAAATCTCATTTAGTTCTCGAGATACTTCTAATAGGCCACTTTACTTGGGGCACCCTGTATTATTATTTAATCGTTTTACCTTTAACAAACCGCTTCGGTTACCTTTTCAGTTGTTTTTAAAATAGAAGAATACTTAAGTAATTGTTGAGCATTTCTAAACGAATAATCAATATCTCCCGGTTTTGTAATGTAATGAATAATTTACTGGACTTAAATTAATAACTTATTGTAACTATTTAATTGTTTTAGGAATGATCAAGAAAACTGCTGGTCACATTAAAATGAATGGAAAGAAGATAGAGTCAAGTTACGATGTGACTGATACCATCGGTCTTTGTCCGCAACATAACCTCTTCTTCCCAGATTTGACAGTCGAGGAACATTTACGATTCTTTGCTATGGTACGTGGTTTCATACATCTATATTTTTTTCTCGCTATTATGTCTGATAAAGTGTTTATTTCTATGGTGAAATTTTACGAGAATCCTGTAGAGTGCATTCTTATTTAGGACACCCTGTATATTTACTCTAAGAATATTCTTATTACTTAAGGTTGAAATATTTTAGTTAAAGGGGAGATCTGACGAGGATACTAAAGAAGAAATCTCTACTCTGCTAAAGAAACTGGACCTGGAAGATAAGGCCAATGAAATGGCGCACACTCTGTCAGGTGGCATGCAAAGAAAATTGTGCCTCGGAATGGCCGTAATTGGTGGATCGGAGGTAAGCTTTTGCGACTTTTTTTTGACCAAACTGTACCGTTTGTTAAGAATGGATTAAATTATTAAGATTTTATTTTCATTATAAACTCGTGTGCAAAAAATTCTGATAAAGTTTTAGTTTTAATAACTTTGTTATTTTTAGTCCGATTTTAGTGATTTTTTTTAGAGAACTGTAGGTACGACTCTCAGTTTTAACGTGTATTTTACAAATTTAAAGTAACATGGGTATTTGGCATATTATACAAGGATAATCGAAATGTTGTTTTTTTTTGTCTAATTTTAAAACGCTCTGTGAAATAATCGCATTATAATACCATTTTTGATCTAATTGATTATCAGAACGCAGAAAAAATTATTGTTGTGATCAGGATTTAGTTACAAATTTACTACAAACTTAACCACCAATCTGTACTTATGCTTATTAAATTAAATATGCTATATTATTTAAAAATAAATATTTTAACTTAAATATGCCTCAATACTTTGTAGCGCCTCATCTAGCCCTAATTACTACTTGTTTACGTCGGTTCATATCAGCACGTAACCTCCTCCTTGTCAAAAAAAAACACTGAATTCATATTACATTAGAAATAAGGTAAAAATTGACTTTATTGAAACCAACATCATTTTGCATTTGTTTGAGAATAGATGCGTGTATTGACATAAATCAAAAAACAAAGCATAAAGAATGGATGACTCTAAATGATAACTGGTATTTTGAAATAATTTTGCTACTGGATTGTTCTACAGAGTGTTTTAAAATTAGATAAAAAAAGATTCCTTATATAATATGTTGAATACCCAATGTTTACTTAACATTTGTAAATGTCACGTTAAAACTGATAGTTATATCTGCAGTAGCGATGTGCGATACTCCCAAAAATACCGGTATTTGTGGATCGAAATGTATCGACTTATGTTACGTTCTTCTGTCGACGGTCTGTTACAATACCGTTATAGTATATTAAGATACAAGTTTCATAAAACATAATCTTAGAGCACTCGTTTAATTTAGAAAACGACCGGGGAGTTTTCTAAAGTTCAAGTGCTCTAATTGTCTTATGAACCGTGTATTTTATAATACTTTTTCTATTTGGGTCTGTAAAGTATGAAAAACTTTTAAAAATGTAGTAGATTTTTCCATTTAAATTATTATTTTCTGTTTGGGTTGGCAATACTTTTACAATTTAATAAAATGTTACAAGTATCAAATATGCCATGATAGAAACAATTGAACACAACAAAGCTTCTTCCCATCCGTCATAATTAAAAATAAATATATTATTAAAGATAATAAAAATGAATCAGGAAGAAAGTTGTACTCCGCCGGAAATACGAGAAATTACAGAAAATAATCTAGAAAAACTTTAAAAAAGGTTAGTATTTTAAAGTAAAAAATTTCTGTCGAAACCATATAATGCCTAGAAAACTAATTTCAACGAAATCGAAGTAGGCCTAAAATTCGTCAAAAATCATTGTCCACGAAATAAAATAATTAATAATTATTAAAACAAGTTAACACACTAATAGTTAAATAATTAAATAACACAATATGAAGCAAAACTATTCTTAAATACACATCAGACTATGGTTACGCGTCAATATAATTTATACCTAAACCTTCTTTCCAATCTCGGGACATGACCGGCATATCTGAACTAACTAAATCACTTAAACAAACAGACAGACACCCACAAGTTTCAAATTAGATTATTTGAAGATAGGCACTTATTATCAGATTACACAAAATCATTATAAACACTACCGTACGCTAGAATAAACGGACATAGGACGTCCAAATTTCAGTGACAATTCGTAAACTATGCTTGCGTGAGCCACATGTCCCTTATCCGACCTAAAGGAACATTTTCTAAAAGTTCTGGCAGGTCGTTTTGCAGGATATGTGGTCCTATTAGGTGGTTATCAATAATACCTGCCGATATGTTCAAGAAAAACCTTATCTGGCTATTGGTATCGCTAATTAAATATTCCATCTCGGGTAAAGCCAACCTCATCTGTGAACTATCCTTCCGAATTAATCAGGTACTTCGACTTGACTGTATGTACCACTGTTGTAACCTTCATGTAAAGGGAAGTCTTGTAGTTCCAACTTTTTAACTTTTGTAGTACAGCGGCTAACGTGTTTGGATTTCTCTCTCCTCTATAACTCGCTAATTAAATATTCCATCTCGGATAAAGCCAAGCTCATCTGTGAATAGTGTAGTTCCATTGAACTATCGAAAATCAGGTGAAATAGAGCGAGGTTGCTGTTGAGTTTTAAAATGTAAAGATTTAATTGAACAGTTTTTTTTATTACATATCATTTAGGAAAACACAAGTTTACAACATATCTTTATTACAGAAACTAATATAAAACGTCTTAATACTTTAAGTTGCCGTAGGATGGCGCTACCTTAATTACTAATATGAATATTTATTCTTAACAGTTTCCATTTACCAGACTTCGAGATTTACGTGGCAAAACTTAAAATTTAAAACCAAATTTAAAAATATGATTTTTTTCCTGCAGTAGAGAAAAAAAATAATACGGAAAGTAATATTACAAAAGGAAATTGGTCGACGTATGAATTTAAACTTATAAAATAGCAAAAACTCTGTCGACAAGCTGGATTTCTAGTTATTACTATTTGGTAGTTTCAAAACATCGATCCGAAATGCACAGATCGATTGACCCGACCGACAGAAGACAGAATACGGAATGTCAACTGAAACAAATACTGTAAACAAACAAATCGTTGCTGAAATCTGTATTTATTTTGTTAAATTTATTATGTGTGTCGAAAATAAATGTGCCCACAAATTTTTACGGGTTTGTTTGTTGTGGTAAAACCGATGTCCATGTGTGACTTGTTAGTTATAAATAATTTTTTTATACAAATTATGGAACTAGTTTTTAAATATCATGGGAATAAATAGAGCATGTGTTTTAAAGAAAATTAAATTTTTTTTTCTAAATGAAGCCGAATCAATCAAAAGGTTGACTGAACATTGACTCTTGATATGTGTTTTCTGTGTGATGTGACAAAAGTGCATAGAAAAATCTACGCGAGAATTATAAATTTTGTTAAAGGTAAGGGGCCGAAATAAAATTCCCCTTTTTATAAAGAAGTTCCTTTTAAGCATAAGGGCATTGGTATTCTAAAGAGTTTGCCGTGAAGATATGACAACACTGCTCAAAATTAACTGACGTTTTAGAACATCTGTAATTTGTTTATTTTTTGGGACAGTGCCACATGTGCTTATTCTTGGTTTGAGACCAGGTCATGTACAGGGCATATTAAATTAAAGCGCCATTTTTGAATGTTTTTCTTCAATTTGTTTTCATCTCAGGAATTGCCGGTTTAAATATAATACGTCATTTCCATAACACCCTGTATACAACACAAACGATTTGTGTTTGTGATTATTTTGTCATAGGTTTGCCTGACTGGGAAAATAGTTGAATGCACAATAATTTTTATTTTGAAATTATTGTGCATGAAATTATGTGTCAAAAAGCACATACGAACGTAGGTACTGTAAAAACTTTGTGTATCGGGCCGTATCATACTGTAAAATACCGGTACAAAATATCAAATATCGGTTAAAATATACCGGTACACAAAAATATCGTATTAAATACAACATTTTGTAATGACTGCTTTTTTGCACATGAGTGTATATAAATTTTTCTGCAGATTCTAATATATCAATTTTTGTACAGATTCTAATTTTGGACGAGCCTTCATCGGGGATGGATCCGGAATCGCGTCGCCACATGTGGGATCTTCTGCTAAGCTGGAAGAAGACGAAGACCATCCTCATAACCACCCATTTCATGGAGGAGGCCGACGCCTTGGGCGATTGGATTGCCATTATGAGAGAGGGCTCGCTGCGGTGCTACGGATCTCCTATGTACCTGAAAAAACGTTTTGGTATGTACATTTATTTGCATGTGACATTGACGGACATGATTTTTGCCACAATCATAGTTGTGCGGTTCTTTATTTTGTCTTTGATATTTCCTCTCAAATCATATTGGTTTCCGAGCATTTTTTTACAAAAAAAAAAGCTTTCGCTATGCTACCGAATCTTAAAACGCAAGTATCTCGGTAACGGATCAATTTATATCTCGGAACGGATCAATTTAACAAAATAAATTAAATATACAATTTTTCTTTAGAGATGAACCAGTATGAAATTTAGTCAATAAAGTTACCTGAAAGAAAGTTTGGGCGTAATATGGTGGACTTATAGTGCGTAACTGGCGCCCTCTATAAGTTATTTGGAAACAGGAATAGGCTTGAGCTATGTAGAAAAAATTAATTTAGTAATTAAACTTTAACATCCTGTATCTCATTAGCGACTAACATTTTTGCGAAGGCATGTTTAGCTCAAATCTATTATTTTTATGTGTTCTACTCTGTGGTTGCCCTATGGCGCATTCATTACCGACCACCCTGTATAACCTTCAAGTCGCATTATTATTTTTTTAAGAATTGGCGAGGAAACTTGACAATCTTGACGGCGCTTCTGCTCCGTCATAACCGGAGCATAGCTTTTTATTTAAGCATTTTATTTAAATATACACTGTGTTGATTCCGCAGTGGATTATTTATGAAACATGTTTAAATATCTACAGTATGTGCACGGATGGGGTTTACAAGAGGACAAATGGACTAAAAATCGAAAGATACGAAAAAAAGTCACTCTTAATAAACGTTTTTGCTTGTCTAGAAAATACGATTCATCATAAGAAACTTCAATTTTTTTATACAGGGTGGGTAAAAACTGCAAAAATGTTATTTTGCTTAAGAGTAAACATACTTTATTTTGAAAGATACGAAAAAAAGTCACCTTAATAAACGTTTTTACTTGAATAATGAATAGGTGATACTTGTTGTCAATGTCTTTATTTAATGAAGTAATTATAATAATAATACGAACATATTTATTAACATGAAAAGAATACGATAACGATTTCATAATTCAAAAACCCCACCCCCATACTCGACACATTTTTCTAATTGCTTTCTCAAATAAGTGAAAGAATTTCTGATTTCTTCCTGAGATATCGATGGACCGCCTGGATAATTCTGCCCTTCAGCACTTCAATATCATTTGGTATTGCGGTTGCAAAAACAATTTGTTTTAGAGGGCCCCATAAAAACATATCGGCCAAGGTTAAGTCGGGACTTCTTGGGGCCCACAAAACTGGGCCATTCCTGGCAATCCACCTTGGACCAAATCTGCGGTCAAGCCGTTCTCTAACCTCACGAGCGAAATGGGCTGGACAACCATTTTGCTGAAAATACATATTTTGTCGAAAATTTAAGGGTAGATATTCAAGTTCATCATTGAAAAATGTATCCAGCATTTCTAAATATGATAATCTATTGCACGTGTTACCAAAAAAATATGGCCCTATAATGCCATGGATGGATATCGCACACCACACGTTCACTTTTGTGAAATATTGTCTTCTCGTCATAATTCTGAATTCGGGATTTTCTAAAGACCCGTACCTAACGTGCTGGGTTGCAACGGTTCCATTTGTTGAAAATTTACTTTCATCAGAAAACATGATACATTTATAAAAATCAACATTTCCACTTAAAATGTTGTCTCCTATCCACAGGCAAAAATCAACTCGTTACGCGTCGTCTCCCTCTTCCAATATATGATTAAAGCGCGGTTTATACGGATACAATTTATTTGCTTTAAGGATCTTCTGAATTTGACTTTTTTTCACAACTTCCAACCGAGTAACACGATTTCTAAGGGACGTCATAGGATTTTCTTCAACAGAATGAAGAACTAAGATTATAGCAGCATCATCATGGTCGTATTTCTTCTTTTTTTTTTTGAGGTCCAAAACCGAACCAGTTCTCTTGAACTTTTTTATTAACTTGCAGATTGCCATCCTAGTTATTGGGATTCCTACAAATTTCTCGATAAATTGTTCCATGACGTAGCGGTATGAAACTTGACCATCCCCATAACATTGTATTATAAAAAGTATTTGTTCAGTAGATATCACCTTAAGTGTCATTTTTTTTTTTTTTTTTGAAAACACTTTATTTTTGAACTAAAAACAGTACATAATGTCTTATGACTGGTAACAAGTCCTAATATTAAATGAATTATATAATAATATTACAATTATGCTCTGAGACGAAAACTAATTAACCACTCTACATCCATACAGAACCATCAATCAAATTTGCAGCAAGGAAAAGCGTACAATATATAATTTATAATTTGTCATAAAGCATTCAGTCCTTAATCCTAAAACTGCACTGACCTTTGTTGCGTAAGCATTTGTTTTATTTTTTTTGCAAAGGCTTTAGCGTTTGTAGTATTCTTTATGTTTACTGGAAGCGAGTTATATGACTTCAGCATCTTTATTGTAATTTTGTTTTGATGAATGTTTGTTCTTGATCTCGGCACATACAAGTTGTCACGGGCTCTCGTGTTGTGTTGATGCAGATCACTGTTTCTTATCGGACTTATGTTAGTTTTTATTTGCTTTTTCAGGATTTTATGAACCAGTTTACATTCTTCTAGCTTTATTATGTCACTAACATTAATCACTTTATAGTTTTTATATATTTGTTTGGTTGGATATAGTCTCGGTAGTCTATGTAAACATTTAAGAACTCTATTTTGATATCGTTGGAGTTTTTGTATTATTGCATTGTTTGAAAATGTCCAAACAGCACACATATATTGTAAATGCGACTTAAACAAAGCCTCATAAATTGTCATTTTCATTATGTTTGGTATATAATTCACACATTTTTTTATAACACCACAGGCAGAAGCCAATTTCTTGATGACATGGTCCATATGTTTTTTAAAATTTAACTCTGCATCTATATTTAGTCCTAGATATTTATAGCAGTTCACCATTTTTATTTGTTCCTTGTTTATTTTTATATTGAATTGTGCACTTTTTTTATTTTTATGTTTAAAAATCATAAACACAGTTTTCTTTATGTTGATCTTTAAATTATTTTTTAATAACCACTTATAGTATACTGTTACGGTCTTATTTACTTTTTCTTCAAGAACCCTTGGATCTGCGTCTTCGAACAATAGGACTGTATCATCGGCATAAGTTATATGTATACATCCTAGGTTTGCTTTAGATAAACTATGCACATATAAGAGATATAAAATGGGGCCCAGAACAGACCCTTGAGGTACCCCTATTGTTGCTTTCTTCACTTCACTTTCTTTTTGGTTTACTGACACATACTGCTTTCTATTTGTAAGATATGAATTGATTAAGTTATATGCTATACCTCGAACTCCCATTTCTTCTAGTTTCTTCATTAATATACTGATGTTCACTGTATCAAAGGCCTTTTGAAGATCGACAAATAAAGCTGCTACATACTTGCTATTGTCTAGTCCATTAGTTACAAAATCTACAAGGTCTATTACTGCTGACTGAGTGTTGCTATTTGGTTGAAATCCGTACTGTTGTTTGTCAAACTTAAAGGTGTTGTTAACAAAATTCACTAATCGTTCTTTGATAATTTTTTCTGCTACCTTGGAGAATGTTGATATTAATGCGATGGGTCTTTTGTTCCCAGGTTCAGAAAATGTACCTGTTTTATGTATTGGGATAATTTTAGAAATTTTTAGACATTCTGGGAAGGTACCTATTTCCAGCATAGCATTTATTAACCTTGTAAGGATTGGTGCAAGTATTTCTTTCAGGAGTACAACATCACGTGTGGTGATTCCATCTGCACCAGGCGCAGAGTATTTGTTAAGATTGTTTATTATTTCTGTAATTTCTTGCTCAGTGCATGGTTTTAAATAGATGGTTCTTTTTTCTCGCTCCTCTAAGAATTCCACATTTGCTGTTTTCCCCCTTTCCTCCTCCACTTGTCTTCCGATTTTATTTCCAATATTCAAAAAATGTTCATTCAGTTTGTTTGCTATTTCCTGATCATTCTCAATTTTATTGCCGTCTATTACCAGAAAATCTATGTAGTTGTCTTTGTTATAGTGACTTGAGAAGTCATTTTCGATTATTTGATTCACTGTTTGCCACGTCTTTCTCACATCACCTTTTGCATGTTCGAACTTTTTTGTTAAAAATTTCTTCTTGAGTTTATTTTTTAGATTATTACATTTATTTTTTAGTCTTTTAAATTCTTCTTTAATGGCTACATTATGTATATTCCTCTTATGTCTCACATATATTTTATCCCTTTCTTTAATTAGGTTTATAAACTCATTATTCAACCAGTGCTTATTTCTATCTGTAATTGTTTTCATTTTTGTTGATACTTGTTTTGATATTTTTAGTATGTCAATTAGGTGAAATTCAGTAATATCGCCATCAATGGCCACTCGTTCCTCCACCTCATCCTTAAATTTAGTTTCATCAATGTATTTTATTTGACGTTTCTGTTTCGGCTCTTCCTTCCTTTTATATTTTTCCAATTTTATAATTTGTATTTTGTGATCCATACTATGATGGTCAACAAATTGTATGTTTATTTGATTATGTCTACTATTACTAATAACATGGTCAATAAGTGTTTTTGTTTCAGGTGTCTCTCTAGTAGGTTTAGCATCATTTACAAAGTAGAAACCATTTTCTATAATCATATTACAGTATTCAGTTACATAATTATTGTTTTTAAACAGGTCTATGTTCATGTCTCCAATAATAAGTGTGTCTTGAGTTGTTTCATTAATTATGTTGTCCATATCATTTATTAAATTTCTTACATCTGTTAGTGGTGGTCTATATGTTGTTATTATTTTTAGATTGTTTTTATCTAATTTTAGTTTTATACTCAGCCATTCACAGTTGCTAATAGATCTATTAATATCTACTTCATATGTTATATTAGATTTGACATAAATTGATGTACCCCCTCCTCTTTCACCTCTACAGTTATGTTCCATTCTATATCCTGGAAGTTTATACAGTTTCGTCTCATTCTCGTACAACCATGTTTCTGTGAAAATCAAGATATGTGGTTCTGCATGTAATTTAACTAAAATCTCTATTTCTTCCCATTATTATTTTAACTAGGTTCACCAGCCAGAGGTGTGCCAGAGAATACTTTTTGGGAAATAATTTTTACATAGGTAAACCTGTTAATGAATTGTTCTACATCGGTTTGTTGTGTAGGAAACACATTCATTACGAGTGACTTTTTTTCGTATCTTTCAATTTTTAGTCCATTTGTCCTCTTGTAAACCCCATCCGCGGACATACTGTATAATTAAAACATTTTTTGCTTTTTAATGTTTCAAAACCACTTAAAATATTCTACTTTTAAAATGAGTTAGAGTATGACTACATAAGAGAACGTTATACTTTTAACCGTTACTGCAAAAAATCAATTACCTGTTTAAACCCCATTGTGTAGGTACCGACATCTTCAAACCGCAATAAATGGGTGCAGAGTCGGCTTAAAAATAACGCTATCTACATATAGATTTATTTTTATTTTGAATTAAAGATACACCTACTTAAAATGGTATAATAATTAGGGATGCAGGTAAATAAAATTTGTACCTACTCCGGCTCTGCCCGATAAGATACAAATTTCGGGCTTTTTATGGTCAGACGGATTATTAGGTTTTATTCCAATCGAAAGGTCAACGGTATAATGTAAATTTTACTAGACAAATATTTATTTTGCCTCTTTTGTTATACTATAGCTTAAAACATACCGTTGACCTTTACGGCAATAAATCAATTGCAACAAACCCCATTGTGTTGTTCCCGGCATCTTCAATCCGCAATAAATGGGTGCCGGGTAGCCTTGAACAAATTGATTTATTTTTACTTTGATGCAAATTTAAGGCATTTTATGGTCAGAAGGCTGATTAGGCTTTTATGGCAATCAATGTATAATGTGGTAATTGGTACAATGAATAAGATTATTTTCAAGGATTTATTAATCTAAAGTTGTTCTCATGGATCCAATCCTTTGCCTTTGTTTTCCAAGTGACAAAATGATTGTTTTCTAAGAAATGAAAAAAACACACGGTGTTTTAATTATAGATATGATTGAAATATCTTGATAATGCAATACTTTTATATTTTTTCGTCGATTTATTTTATGGAATTCACTTGATTGTTTTTTGTTTTTTTTTTTTTAGAGACTGGTTACAACTTAAACTTACAGATCAACATAGATCCGATCGTACAGGATGCGGTTCATCAAATCGGAACGATCATTTCCCCATTCAAACCGACTTTAAAAAGCGTGAGCGGAGGCTATGTTGTTTTCCTACTGCCGCCTGGCAATGACTACAAAGATTTGGTCAAACGTCTCGAGTCGAAAAAGGAGGATTATTACATTCAAAAAGTGTCGCTAACGTAAGTCCATGATGTATGGGGTATTTTATCCGAATCGGGTCGATTATGATCGCCATTGCGTTCGAAAAATTTGTGTTGTTCCATTGTTCTATCTACACTCACCGCCAATATAATCGATTCAAGCAATATTTAGATTAGGGATGCCGCTTTGGAACAGGATCTGTTTTTTTCGAAACAGGTTCTTATGTGGAACAGATACGTTTTCCTGTTCCGCTGGAACAATTTGTTTTGCTCTTTGCTGTAGCGATAGGGAATGAATGGCGCGGTGTTATCGATGTTTAATATTTTTCGGAAATATGGCCAAAAAATCAAAACTAAATATTTATCACAAAGCAACGCCGATGCGACGCTGCGCTGTAACAGAAGAGCAGCGAACCTTTTGAAAGGAATAGTTTGGAACTGGATCAGGTTTCTTAAAACAGGTGTTTTTTAAAACCGTAACAGGTTGCACCTGTTATTTAAAATACCCTGTTCCAGCCATCCCTAATTTGGATCGATTGATGGTGAATAATTGTTTGATTTCAATTCAGATTTTTATCATTATTTTTTTATATTGTAAGCATGTGTCAGATTTCAAGAAAGTTAAGAATATTCAGGTTGAAACGAGAACTGTTTTTTGACTTAAACTTTCAAACACTCTGTAAATGTTACAATTTTTACAATTTTTTATATGTTGTTACTTTCGCGCCACATATCGTAGCAAATTTTATGCTGATGCAGGATAATGGTCCACCACATGTTGCAAGAATTGTTAACGAGTATTTAGACGAGGTTGAAATCCCAAAAATGACTTGTTCCCCACGTACTCCTGCCTTACATCTCATAGAATATGTCTGGGACACACTGGGCAAAAAATACGATCTCTGATACCAGCTCCTGCAAATTTACACGAGCTCAGTGCAGCTCTTGTTGTAGAATGGCAGCAAATTATCCAGAATTACATACGGAACCTCAGTGGAGGTATGCCAAGTCTGTCATTCGTGCTCGTGGGGGAAACACCCATTACGATATTGTTTTTTTTAAGTTGGTTTTCATTTCATTCACGCCATTCTCGTAATTTTAGTATACAATTTTCTTAAACGAGTTTGTTCGTTTAAAAAAATCGTATCGGCTACAAAAATCAAAGTATTGAAATGAACCAATAATGAAAATGTCACTGATAATTAAATAAGAAAATAAAAAGTTTAACATCGCCATCACTTTACAGCGTGTTTTAAAGTTTAATTCGAAAAACAGTTCTACTTTGCCTACAATATAAAAACAGAATAATAAAAATCGGAATTAAAATAAAATAACTATTCTCGATCAAAATCCATCCAAATATTGCGTGTATCTATTAAAAAGAACTTTGCAAAATGTCAGTTTTTTTTCTCAAAAATCGTATGCAATTGAATCGGGGAAAGAATGAACATGCGTCATCACCTGTAACGGTACGATTCAAACTTAGATTATGTAGATCAAATAAGACCAAACCACGCCAGCAGCTAATGGACGTGATTTCCATTGTGGAGGTCGTGGATATAAAACCCTACTTTATTGTATTAAAGTCAAAAATTAAATTTTACAATTGTATCAAATACTAATGTATGGGAAAATTATTATTTCCCAGACCACCCGATGATACCTTATACAATACGGGCGTATTTTTGTCTACACAGTAGCACTTTAAAATACTATTTCAGATTGAAACTACCAAAGAAATGGAAGCCTTTTCCATTGATAGGATGTAACCACCTGCAGACCGGTTTCGAACTCTTTTGTTCTCGTCAGTCCGGTTTCGAACTCTTTTGTTCTCGTCAGTACAGGTAGATGTACCGGGTGTCCCACTAAGAATGGCTCTCGGCCGTATCTCTTAAAGTGTTAGTCGTACGGCTCGCGGAAAAATTTTTTAATAAGAAAAGTGATCATAAGAAATTGCTGAAAATTATTTTCAAGTTTCTCAGTCGAGCGCTAGAGGGCGCAACCGTAACGGTAAATCCTTAAAGCTCAGTTTTTTCAAAAGTTACCGCGTTAAGGTATGTTGAAAATAGCATTTTCGTATACTTTAAGGTTTTATGAAGAAAATTTACTTATGACATATTTTTGTCACTTTTAAAATAAAGTGGTGGGGGAAGGTTCAACATTATTTTAAATAAATGCCTACAACTCCGGGTTGGCTCAACAGAATTTAGTGAACTTTGTTTTGTTAAAAAGAGGTTCCCTTACTCTATACTTTACTCTATAAACTATGACAATATAACTTTTAAAGTAGGCGCTAGAGGGAGCTCTTTTACAACTTAACAAACATTGCGCATTTTTTCAAAAATTTTAAATACAACAGTATGTTTAATTTTACTTCATCACAAAGATTAATAAAAGCCTAAAAAACTGGCGGAAACCACAACTTGATATCTTTTTTCAAACCGGAGATATTAACAAGACCAAAAATAACAACAGAAAAATATGATTATATTTAAGTTTTAACGGTACGGTCAAAGCCTGATGGAGCACAACATGGTAGGGATGTAGCCTAAAGAAAAACAAAATACCCATTATTTTGACTTGAGAGCTACTAGTATAAGCTATATTGGCATTTTTCTAAATTATTTGAAAGTTAATACCTAGTTATTACTTACTTTTCTTCTAGTAAAATCCTATTCACAGTAGTGCGAGTAACTCCCAATTCTCGGACAATTCCCCTAATACTAATTTGTGGATTAAGTTCCACATATGATAAAACGTTAATTATGTTCTCTTCGGTTCGACCTCGACTTCGTCTGCGATATATAGGGCGAAGAATACTTCCCGTAGTACGAAAACGTTGGGCTAAACGATTAAACATTCTACTGTCATATCGACGCCTTTGGGGGTATCGCATTGCATAAACCCTTGCAGCAATACTTGAATTGCTTAAACATTCAAAATACACCGCGATGATATCAACCGCTTCTTTAAGTAAAATAGGCATTTTCAAAAATTAATACAACGGCACAACAATAAATACAATGGCACAATACTTTGGACACGATGAAAATTTTGACGTAATAAAAACCTTGACGTGAAAGCATCTAATTTTAAATTATATTTTGTTTTTCCAATGCCTATTTGACTTTTGAAAAAACCTGTACCGTTGAATCTTAAATATAATCATATTTTTCCGTCTTTATTTTTGTTCTTGTTAATATCTCCGGTTTGAAAAAAGATATCAAGTTGTGGTTTTCGCCAGTTTTTTAAACTTTTATTAATCTTTGTGATGAAGTAAAATTAAATATACTGTTGTATTTAAAATTTTTGAAAAAATGCGCAATGTTTGTTAAGTTGTAAAATAGCTCCCTCTAGCGCCTACTTTAAAAGTCATATTGTCATAGTTTATACAGTAAAGTATAGGGTAAAGGAACCTCTTTTTAACAAAACAAAGTTCACTAAATTCTGTTGAGCCAACCCGGAGTTGTAGGCATTTATTTAAAATAATGTTCAACCTTCCCCCACCACTTTAATTTAAAAGTGACAAAAATATGTCATAAGTAAATTTTCTTCATAAAACCTTAAAGTATACGAAAATGCTATTTTCAATATACCTTAACGCGGCAACTTTTGAAAAAACTGAGCTTTACGGATTTACCGTTACGGTTGCGCCCTCTAGCGCTCGACTGAGAAACTTGGAAATAATTTCCAGCAATTTCTTATGATCACTTTTCCTATTAAAAAATTTTTCCGCGAGCCATACGACTAACACTTTCAGAGATACGGCCGAGAGCCATTCTTAGTGGGACACCCGGTACATACCTATCATCGGAGAAGACTAATACTTCACGCTGTATTATCAACGATAGTTCTTGGTAGTACCATTCAACCTGAAATAGTTTTTTAAAGTGCTACCAAGGTATCATCGGGTGGTCTGGAGAATAATAATTTTTCCATACATTGGTATTTGATATTAATACCACCCACCTGAAAAGTATAGACTTTTTATTTTTGATTTACAATTGTAGTTGATGCGTTATACGTATTTTAATATTATTTAATGTTTAAAATAGAATAATATTTCTTGACGAAGGTAACCAAATAGAAAAATGATATCTCGTTTATAAAAACTATCGCCATTTTCAAAATAGAGAGGTAAAGGCTTCGGCTATTGCCGTCAAAAAGGCATTCGGTCGTCATCCCTGTTCCGTCGAGGGTTTGTATATTTTGGATTTTTAATTTGATATTTTCGCGAGTAAAGAGTGTCCAGAGTGTGAAAGTATTATCGTTACATATATATTTTTTGTTTTACAGTTCCAATAGCATCAAAATCGATAGCAACTTGGGCCTTAGTCGAAGCGGTAAGTTTCAGTTTATCAAATAGAACTATTAAAAAAATAAAGTTGTAATTACGAAATAACATTCAGGGTGTTATGGAAATGACGTATTATATTTAAATGGGTGACTCCTGGGGTGTCCTAGATACATATTTTCTTTTTTCAAATCGAACGTTTAAAAAGTGGGGTAATTCACCCATAAACCCACAGGTCACTCCTCGGCACAATCATATTACACTGAACAGCTGCGTAATAAACAGATGTTCTGGCGCAATGTTGCCAAACCAAGTGTAATACTTTAGATTCTTCTAAAAATAAATATTTAGCTACCTAGTATCCAAATAGAAGTGAATCCAGGTGCTAGTACACTAGCAAGTAATCCAGGGCACATACATCTTCAGTTTTTTTTGGTTTTAGTGGGTAAAGCTTATACCCCCACTAAAACCCCTTCGTCGTTTTTTTTCCAATCTCAGAACATGACCCTGTATATCAGTGAAGGAAAACAATAAATAAGTGCTGTAGATTATTATAATTATTTATTTCAACCTTTTTTGGCGAATGCTCTGGAATCTACCGGAAAAACACGCATTGCAATAGTACATCTCTACTTTTTGACAGCTCGTGTTTTAAATGTTTCAGTTCAGATGTAATTTTTAATTCAAAGAAATGTTATTTGCATTTTACAATATGTTTTTTTTAATTAAAAACAAGCCAATGTTAATAAGAACGATGTCTCCAAGTGAATTTTGTGCAGTTTTATGGCGGCCAGTGTTCATGTGAAGTTTTGCGATTATGGTTATGTGTTATGTGATGTGCCGGTTTCTTTACCAAAACGCTGTATAAGTTTTTATAGAAATTGACACTACTACACCACTAAGACCGACAAGGCTAGTGTATGTGTGTGGCCTAAATAAATTACATTAAAAAATCAGTCAGCCAATCACTCAAAAGTCAGAAGGTCATTGACATTTGATCTAAACTGCTGGCCATTTGCTTTGGAGCAAGAAAAATTTCGCCTAAATTTAAAAGTTAATATTTTCTGAACCAGATATGACATCGATCTCCGGTTTTTAATGGTTGATAGATTTGTCCCTTAGGAAGCAATTGCCAAAGTTGGATTGTCTTAAACTGTCAGAAAATTTTATATACAGGGTGTTAAAGAGGACGATGATTTTTGCTCCAATTTCAATAGCATGTAACTTTCACAATAATATTTTTAAATTTTATCACTGTACGTCAATTGAATCACTGGTTAATAGCAAAGAAAGTAATTTGTCAAATTTTTTTGTATCTGCTATATTTTAAGAGATACCGATTTTTTTTAAAAACTTTGCTTTTTTTCAACTTTTTGTTAGCAAGATCTCACTGTGCGTTGTATCGTGCAAACTTTGCAAGTGATTATTATACCTTATGAAAAGCTTGTTTATGTTCAGTCACAACAATTGCACCTAAATGTTGTGATGTGCAGTGGCGTACTTATAATCACTTATATGTCTATGCTTTATGAGTATCTCACAATTTTTTTGTATTGGAAAGTACTCGCCTCTAGATTAGGCAAGTTTTTCCTTATTTTTTAGTTGTTCATATCGCGCTACAGGTATATTATACAGTGTCTACAAAATTTAAAAAAAAAAATTTTCAAACAATTAAATAAAAAAATTATCTTTTTTAAAATTTTGTAGACACTGTACCTGTACCTGTAGCGCGATATGAAAAACTAAAAAATAAGGAAAAACTTGCCTAATCTAGGGGCGAGTACTTTCCAATACAAAAAAATTGTTAGATACTCATAAAGCATAGACATATAAGTGATTATAAGTACGCCACTGCACATCACAACATTTAGGTACAATTGTTGTTACTGAACATAAACAAGCTTTTCATAAGGTATAATAATCACTTGCAAAGTTTGCACGATACAACGCACAGTGGAATCTAGCTAACAAAAAGTTGAAAAAAAGCAATGTTTTTCAAAAAAATCGGTATCTCTTAAAATATAGCAGATATCAAAAATTTGACAAATTACTTTCTTTGCTATTAACCAGTGATTCAATTGACGTACAGTGATAAAATTTAAAAATATTATTGTGAAAGTTACATGCTATTGAAATTGGAGCAAAAATCATCGTCCTCTTTAACACCCTGTATATAAAATTTTCTGACAGTTTAAGACAATCCAACTTTGGCAATTGCTTCCTAAGGGACAAATCTATCAACCATTAAAAACCGGAGATCGATGTCATATCTGGTTCAGAAAATATTAACTTTTAAATTTAGGCGAAATTTTTCTTGCTCGAAAGCAAATGGCCATCAGTTTAGTTACGTAGTTGCGTATTTCAAACTTAAAGAGTGTAAGGTGTAATTCTGACAAGATCGGCCAGAATTCGTGGTTTGTTTACATGTATCGCAGTGCAGCACGGGTGTTTTTCTGGTTTAACGTCGGGTCATTTTTACCGCTGAATGAATTGAAAGCGCCATTTAAGGATATTTTTCTTCAATTTGTATTCATCTCTGGAATTGCCGGTTTAAATATAATACGTCATTTCCATAACACCCTGTATACGCAAATGGGAAACATCTTTCTTAATTTCATTTTTCTTTTCATCTTTTTACTTTGTTAGATAGATAAGTAATTAATTGTAAAATTATACAGTGGGGTATTCCATAGATTTAATAAATTTAAAAAAAAATCTTTATTATGCGTTTTATGAAAGAAAGTGTCTCATCCTAAAATGTTCTGCTTGGCAAGAAACTAAGATTTACGATGAAAACAATGTATTATATTGTACAGGGTTCTCAAAAAGTAACGTTTAACCTTTACTGTAATAAATCAATTACCTGTTTAAACCCCATTGTGTAGGTCCCGACATCTTCAAACCGCAACCAAACAACCGGCTGCGACTTGAAAATATAGCTATCTAACAAATTGGTTTATTTTTACTTTGATGCAAATTTGAAGCATTTTATGGTCAGAAGGCTAATTAGGCTTTTATGGCAATCAATGTATAATGTGGTAATTGGTACAATGAAGAAGATTATTTTCAAGGATTTATTAATCTAAAGTTGTTGTAATGGGTCCAATCCTTTGCCTTTGTTTTCCAAGTGACAAAATGATTGTTCTCTAATAAATGAAAAAAACAAAGAGGTTTAATTGAAATATCTTGATAATGCAATACTTTTAAATTTTTTCGTCAATTTATTTTATGGAATTCACTCGATTGTTTTTTTTTAGAGACTGGTTACAACTTGAACATACGGATCAACAGAGATGCGATCGTACAGGATGTGGTTCGTCAAATCGAAACGGCAATTTTCAAATACAAGCCGACGTTAAAAAGCGTGAACGAAAGCGATGTTGTTTTTCTACTGCCGTTTGGCAGTGACTACACAGATTTGTTCAAACGTCTCGAGTCGAAAAGTGAGGATTATTACATTGTCAATATGTCTTGTACAGCTACAACGCTGGAAGATGTCTTTATAACGTAAGTATGGGGTATTCAATCCGAATCGTTGTTCCATTGTTCTATCTACACTCGCCGCCAACATCGATCCAAGCAATATTTAGATTAGGGAGGCCGCTTTGCTTGGTTGGTTTGTTCGGGGTTGTTCAATAACGGAGCAGAAACAGATAGCAGCGAAAGGCTATAGCCCAAGTAGCATTTTTAGACACAAATTGGACACACATTATTTGCTGAGAAACGTTTCGAAACATTTTCCATTAAAATTATAAAGTTGTATCGAGACATATGTGCTACGAAACTTTTGCGACACATTTTCGAAACCAGTTACTAGAAACACGTAAAGACGTGCTTGTTTCGAATTATTTTACAAACCATGGTGTCGATACATTAACGACACGCGAAGATAAATATTTTTGAAACATTTTTAGTTAAAATTTTTAAAGTTTTGGTAAGCCACAAGATTGCATTGAATTTCCCATAGGAGATTGTTTATTGCATCGGTGTACGTTTATTAGCGATAAATAAGCAACTTCTTGATATTATTTATATTTTAGGTGTTATTATTGATCCATTTTCAACCACAGATTGAGTAAGTGTGTTAGGTAGATTTTTAATCACCATCTGAACAAATTTGAGGTTGTTATTGTTTAGCGAGATTTAAATTGTTATTTTTCTGTAAAAAAAGCTTACTCTACTGTATTTAGCAACATAAAGTATGGCTATAGGGTGGGTATACTCTATGTTGATAAATACGGTGCAATAAGCTGTTTTTAACAGAAAAATAACAATTTAAATCTTCCTATGCAAACAATAATAACATAACCTGAAACAAGATGTTAATTGAAAAATCTTCAAAAAACACTTACGTCAATCTGTTTCTGACAATGATTCAATAATAACATCTAATATGCAAATAATATCAGGAAATTGCTTATTTATCCTTTATAAACGTGTACCGATGCTTTAAAAAATTTCTCATGGGATTTTTCAATGTAATTTTAGTTTGGAAAGGTTTTTGAAACCACGCCTCTCGTGACGTCAGACTTAGGCTGTCCATACCCAACCTTTGTTTTCTGTGCATACAAGCAAATCTTTTTTCTGTGGCATTTACCATCACCTTAACAAACCTTTTATTTTTCTGTGCATCATGGAAACATTATAGAAGCCAAAGACTAGAAATTGTGTGTCGAGTCCATTTTGGACCAGAATAATTTATTGCTTTCTAGCGGCCATTTTGGGAAATTAATTAAATTTAATATAAATATAAAGCCAACTTACTAAACTGCACGATGAAATTTACTGTGACAGTGATTTTTTGGTTCTTATGCGCAATAACTAGGTATATGAAATAAAATAACTTATAGGAAATATACTTATAACGAATTCATCATGGCGAAATTATTGTTAGATATTGTTTTTCTTTTATTTTACAACAATGAAGGAAGGTATCCTAATTGTTTTGCGCATGGTTAAATATAGCCCCGCCCCTTTATACTGTCATTTTTTAATGAACATAAGTAACAGTTTAGAATTATTTTCGAACATTTTCGATAAAAGTTTCGATTGTGCAGCGAAAGTCACAGTTCCAATTTTGATCGGAAACAGAAACGATAGTTACGATACATGTACCATAATGTGTCTAAAAATGCTACTTGAGTTGCGCGGTGTTGTCGATGTTTAATATTTTTCGGAAATATGACAAAAAATCAAATCTAAATATTTATCAAAAATTCTTTTTATAACACAAAAATAAATATAAAATATGTTTGTGTCCAGAGTATCAGTATGCCTCTATGCAGTATCGTAGAAATATTTATTAAAAAAAAATATAGGTAAGCACCTGTTATCAGTATAGTCTGAATAAAGAAAGATCGTCCTCCTTGTACAGTCGGGTGTTTTCTGTCAATATGTCTTTTTACATTTGTTATAGAAGACGTATACGACACTGGCATATATTACACTTTAGGCTTGTTTTATCTATTATTGTATAAAGTTCCATAGCGTTTTATTAAAATAAAAATCGAACTGTGGAAAGTCCCTAAAAGCTAACTCTTTTGTTAATGGCACAACCGGCAACCCCGCTTTATCAGAAAGCAACGCCGGCGCGACGCTGCGCTGTAACGGAAGAGCAGCGAACCTTTTGAAACGAACTGTTTGGAACTGGAACAGGTATTTTTTAAAAACGAAACAGGTTGCACCTGTTATTTAAAATACCCTATTCCAACCATGATTTTATTCCGATTTTTATCATTATTCTTTTATATTGTAGGCATGTGTCAGATTTCAAGAAAGTTAAGAATATGTTCATTAATATATAGGTTGAAACAATAACTGTCATTTAATTATCAAGTGACATCTATTCTTAACATTTTCGACAGCAGATAGGTATATTAGAGATGTTTTAGAGCCACATGTTGTTCCATTCGCGCCATTTATCGGAGCAAATTTTATGCTGATGCAATAAGGTTCCACCTCATGTTGCGAGAATTGTTAACGAATATTTAAACGAGGTCGAAATCCCAGACATAGAATATGTCTGGGACACACTGGGCAAGAAATACGATCTCTGATACCTGCTCCTGCACGTATTTTAATATTATTTAATGTTTAAAATAGAATAATATTTCTTGACGAAGGTAACCAAATAGAAAAATGATATCTCGTTTATAAAAACTATCGCCATTTTCAAAATAGAGAGGTAAAGGCTTCGGCTATTGCCGTCAAAAAGGCATTCGGTCGTCATCCCTGTTCCGTCGAGGGTTTGTATATTTTGGATTTTTAATTTGATATTTTCGCGAGTAAAGAGTGTCCAGAGTGTGAAAGTATTATCGTTACATATATTTTTTTTGTTTTACAGTTCCAATAGTTCTGATCAGAACATAAAAAGGAGTTCTAGCGACGCCAGCATCAACTCGGGCGTTAGTGAAAGCGGTAAGTTTTAGTTTATCAAATAGAACTATTAATAGTATATTACAATACAAGTACGATAGATACGTCTTTACCGCATGTGCGTGATGTTTAACAAAACGAGCCGAAGGCGAGTTTCGTATATCACGCAAAGGCGGTAAAGACACCTACCGTAAGTGTATTGTACGATATCTTATCTACAAGCGTGTTTTAGGGCACCAATATTAAAAACTAAAAGAGCATTGTTTTAATTTACCCCGTAGGGGCCTCGTAAGTCGTCATCAACCATGCATTAATATCAGGTTTGTTCGGAGGGAAATAAATTATAAAAATTTATTGACTAATGTAAAAACTTGTTTTTATAGTATGTAATTACTTACGGCATTAGTGCGGTAAAGTGGTACTTACCGCACTCAAATCACTGCGGTAAGTAGTTAGTTACCGCACGCGAATAGATAAAGAAATAAAGTTGTAATTACGAAATAACATGTACGCAAATGGGAAAGTTTTTTATTATGCGTTTTATGAAAGAAAGTGTCTCTTCCTAAAATGTTCTGCTTGCTAAGAAACTAAGATTTACGAAGAAAAAATGTATTATATTATACAGGGTTCTCAAAAAAGTACAAGAATGTAAAAATGGTCCAAAGGAGTACTACTACCCCTATTTTTCATTTCTAAGCAAAACGACGAATAAAAAAGTTGTTTGAAATCTTATTGGGAGTACAAATACAAAATTTCAATAAAATATTATTGATTTTTTTAAAGCATCGGTACACGTTTATACAGGGTGTTATGGAAATGACGTATTATATTTAAATGGGTGACTCGTGGGGTGTCTTAGAGAAGCGCTACATATTTTTATTTTTTTAAATCGAGCGTTTAAAAAGTCGGGTAATTCACCCCTAAAATTCAGAAATAATAAAAACGCTAATTTCTAATGGGCTAATCAAATTTATTAATCCTTTACTGAAGAAGAATGATGATTATGTTGATAGACCTTTCCATCCCTTTAAAATAAATAGTCTCGACTATTTAGCGCGGTTGTCATTTCCGAGACTATCATTATAAAGAAAAGTATTACAGAAGAAAATTTTTTATTTTATGATAACCTGATAAAACATCGAAAGTGACAACGCTGTATTTTTAAGTATCAACCCCAGTAAGAATATGCAACCGTTTCTACAAACGCGAAAACTATGTGATTTTGTGATGTGAGTACTTGGTGTTTTTTTTAATTAATTTGGTTTTAAATAAGTCCGAAAAGGTAAATAAAATTGCATTTTTTTTTCTTCTAATGGGTAAGTGGCATTTATCGGCATTTATAAACTTTTAAGTTGTCCAGATCTGACGGGTGTCATTCGAATTGAACAAATGAGAACATACCTGGCCATTTAATAACTCCGCGGCGGTTCGTTCGAGTCAGTTCAATTTTTTAAATCGGAGCTTGTTTCCTAGCGAACTGAACTAAACGTAAAAGTTTATAATAATGTACCCTGAAAAATAAACAACTTGCAATCTGTCATATTATGTTGCTTTGTTTACCTTCCTGACAGGGGCATCACATGGTCATTTTTGGTTTTACATAAGGTCATGTACAGGGCATATTAAATTAAAGCGCCATTTTTGGATATTTTTCTTCAATTTGTTTTCATCTGAGGAATTGCCGATATAAATAATATCAAGAAGTTGCTTATTTATCGCTAATAAACGTACACCGATGCTATAAAAAATCTCTTATGGGAAATTCAATGCAAACTTGTGTCTTACCAAAACTTTATAGTTAATCTGAACTAAAAATGTTTCGAAAAATATTTATATTCGCACGTCGTTAATGTATCGACACTATGGTTTGTAAAATATTTCGAAACAAACACGTCTTTAAGTGTTTCTAGTAACTGGATTCGAAAATGTGTCGCAAAAGTTTCGTGACACATGTGTCTCGATACAACTTTATAATTTTAATCGAGAATGCTTCGAAACGTTTCTCAGCAAAAAATGTGTGTCCAATTTGTAAAAATGCTACTTGGGTTGTGCTCTTCGAGAACCCTGTATCATATAATACATTTTTTTCTTCATAAATCTCAAGGCCGATATTTGAATGTTACCTTAAGTTAGACCTTAGCTAAGGTAGCCTTAACATCAAGATAAACCTTGAAAAAGCTATGTTTTACATTAATTTGAGCGTTAAGTGAAAGATTACTACGTCCTTAAGGATCTATTCCTTTAGATGAGAGTTAAAATGAACTTTAATATACTCTCAAACTTGTGTTAAGGATGACTTACGTCATTATTATCTAATGCGAGAAACCAAGGGTGGATAGCCCTTGGGGGAGGGGGGACGCATCGTGTGACTGAGGATCGTGGTTCGGAAGCCACGTTAAGTTGTAGGTCCCCTCGGAAAGGCCCGAATAGATTAAAATTGAGAAAGCAACAACACTTTCTTTCATACAACGCCTAATAAAAAAACTTTCCCATTTGTGTGGTAGTTCCTTGGACACGTTGATTAAAATGACCGTTTTTTTTTGTTCCTTCAGCGCTGCTACTGGCATTTTCGGCAACAGGTAAAATAAAAAAATATCTATTGCTAATGCACTGTACAGTAATCGCACGGGTAGCAATCGTGGTGTAGTCATAGGGGTTCCTAACGTCAATGAAAAATACACATCATCGATAGCAATATTATACATACAGGGTGTTTTTTAATTGATGGCTGAAAAATGCTCGCCTAACAATGAATCAAAAGTGCTTTAACGACTGTATTCCGCCTGTTTGTCTGCAAGACAGCCGTGAGCTGGAAAGGTCAAGGTCAATAGGTGCCTTTACACTCTTTCCCGTGGTATTACCTTTCCCGTGGTATTACCACTAGCCATTCAAATCGCGCCAGTCTAAATGTGAATTTGGCATGCGCTTGTCAGAACTTTCGCACGTGATTGGAGCGTGTCGACGGAAAACGGCAACAGTGATATACTTTTAAAATAAAAAAAAAACTTTTAATAGAACGTGGTATATGGCTCTGAATGTTTCTGGTATTATGTAACATAAAGATGGCGCAGAAATTCCAGACGAAAACTTAAGATCTTCAAAAGAGCGATCTGTAGCCAAATAACGCAAAGTGACTTATACTTTCTCTCATCTTTATGTTTTGTTTAGAAATAATAGGCGAGATCAAATTTAATAAAACATTAAATGTCTCAGAATCCATACGTAGATAATTCTTGAAATCGTCAGGAAAATTTTGTCTTAGTTCATTTAATAGTGGCATGTGGTCATATTTCTTTCGATCCTCCATCCACCTCTTTACCCATATTGTTCTTTTTGTTTCGCCCATCAAATTTATATGTATGGCCATGCAAAGGGCCACTTTTAACTTTTTTTCCTAATCTTGTACATTTTGCATCAAAACCGTCGTCAAAACGTTTTAAAAATTCTAAAATGCCACGAGTCGCGAAAATCACCTGCGAAATCCAACAGTTTTCGATTTACACTGACGAGCTTTTCCTCACACATTCATATTCGCCTGGGCAAATCGCTCGCGAGTCGAACGTTGCATTTCTAGCGACACACTGTTGGAACGCCACATACTTGGAGCGTCGCTTTCACGCGGGATTGGCACGTACAGTTTAAAATCGCGCGAAAAGATTGTAAGTGTAAAGGTACCTAATAGGACAATGCGCAAGTTCTCAAAGCAGCCAAGGTCCAATCCAAGAACAAGCCTTTTTTTACATTGTTAGGCGAAAATTTTCATAGCGCTTCTCTCATAACACTGAATTAAAGCACGTTCTTTTAATCAACTTCTATTCTTTCGTTACATTCTTCTGCGTGGTGGCGGGTATATTAATTTGGGTATCATTTAACTGATTAGCAAAATATTCATATTTTTGCGAACAGAAAAATGTAATCCGTCAGCCAAAATGGCTAGTTGGTCAGCAACTTATGGACAACAAACATTTCTGAATCGGTCAGTAATTAATGTCATACTAGAGTGCTCTAAATTATTTTGGTACGCAAATTAAATATATAAGCTGCTATGAGCGATCCACTTTTAATCAGATATTGATAAGCAATCAGCGGCTAAGCAAAATATTTAATCGTGGGCATCAAAAAAAGCAATAAAACGTGAAATAGTGACAGTGCCCTGGAAAACAAGTGAAAACCCGCCCCCGTTACACCTTTTGTATCCGATTTCCTTCTGTATTACCTTTTGTGCCTTGACTGCTACACCGAATGAAAACACACGCACGCAATTAGCTACTCGTATCACGCGACTGCTTTCGCCCACAGTAACGAACTTTGCCGATTATTCAAAACAAACGCAATCCAATAATTTATATTGATAACCATTCTTTAATATGCAAATCTCTGAAGTAAACTGCTTCTAGACGTGTTTTTTTCTACTGACCAATTGTAAAATCTTGCTGACCAAGTAATCATTTCGCGGCTCGACTGTTAATTAAGCCAACACGTGATATTACAAGCGGACTGATATCGGTTAAATTATTGACAGTTTGTAGCATTTTTTGCAGAAGAAGTGTTTCAGCCCGATTTTTATTTATTGCAAGCAAAATCCTTTTATGCTGATGAAATGATTGAATGGCTATTTTTTGTTGCGAACCAATTTTAATAACGACAAACCTACTTCTTTCTCTATTAATTTCAGTCGCAAAATAATTAAAGTTAAACGGGAATGGAATATTGCAATTGATCTTCTCTAGGCAAAGAGCCGAAACTAGTTTAACATTTTTTTAAATTCAATATGAGTAAAAAACATTAAAAAGGTTCCACTATAGAATTTCATATCGACAGTTTTTTGAAAATCGAGTGTCCTTTAACAGTACATTTTATTTAAATGTTTATTAATAAACCGCAAAACAATATTATAAAAGCATGAAAACATTGCATTAAAAATAAGACAGTAATGATCACTTATAAACTATGTACGTATATCATATTTACAGTTCACATTAGGTAATAAAGCCTGAGAACAGCGTTTAGGATGTAAAACAATCGTACATGTCTTAAAAATGAAGCATTTGCGCATGCATTGACAACGCATTATCTCTTTGTCTTGGAATCTTGCAAGATAATCGAATTCACCAAATCTAGAATATGTGTATGTAAATTATCAGGCATTCTACTTGGTCCACGCTTTACTTAAATGATTCCGAAATCCCTTGGGCAATGCGTCTTCTAAATGCAAGTTGGTCCATACTACCCGGCTTGTATGGTATTAGAAAAAGTTGTAATCGCAGTAATAACCTCTTCATAAAAAATAGCAAAAAATGTCAACTGGAGATAATTGATTGACCGGTCCACATATTTCCTTCCAGTCGGACATTCTCGGCTCGGAACTATATCATTTTTCCCACTCGTATTTTTCCGGTTTTTGCTATTTTGTTTGGAATTAGTAATTTCCAACTTTATTCCGGTCGCAATAAATACTGATATTGGTGCGTTCTTAGCCACCCTGAGCTAGAAGAACTGTATTAATAAAGGGAGGCTTGGATCACTTGGAATGCGTCGAAAACGGTCAACGACTATCTTCCCCGAATGGTCGATGAAGGATTATGTATGTGCACTGTCGAATGAATCGTTTCTCCGTCTAGCCCGTTCGAATAGCATGGTATAAAAATATGTCAAAAAATTGTAATGAAAACCGCGTAATTTTGAATGCAATAGAATTATAATTAAGCATAAATAAATGGCAATGTAATTACTCATTGATATTCACATAATGTGAGGACGAAACAGATATCATATCGTCGCTATCAAAAAAAAAAGATAAGCAAAGACGGCTCGACAATAAATTACATCATTTTTAAATGTATTTTCCCATGAGAAAATTTAAGGTTCAGTCTGCATATCAAGGCCACCGACGCGCGACGATAGAAAATATCTTGTTATAACTTTCCTATACTTACTGTTTCCGAGATAAAACAATATTTCCGTCTAATGCTGGCCACTGACGGTCACATTTACGCGCGAGCATACATGAACACATAGAGGCATGCAGGCAAATTTGACATACTACCCTGGTTGGATGGTATTAGAAGAAGTTATAAGCGCAGTAATAACCTCTTCATAAAATTTTAAAAAAAAAGTCAACAGATTGACCGGTCCACATATTTCCTTCCAGTCAGGCATTCTCGGAGTTATTGTCATTTTCCCCACTCATACTGTTTCTGTTTTTTCTATTTTGTTTGGAATGATTAATTTTAAACTTCCTTCCGGTCGCAATAAATACTGAACTCAATCATGCCATCGCTGTCACAAAGAGAGAGAGAGATAAAACAATATTTCTGTCTAATGCTGCGAAATATACACTTTATATGAAATTCAAAATTTACGTGGCCGCTCCTGAGGCCCTTTGCAATCAATATTTTATTGAGGCAGTCTCGAGGTTCAAAAGATGTTAGCGCATTATAGCGATGTTGTCATATTGCAACACAGAATTCTAAACTCACGTGTTCAGTTTTTGACAACAAGACGTCTTTGACGCGCGTTATCACTTCTTTTTTAAACTTTTTCGACAAATAAAACTACAATTTTAAGGTACATACTCTCTTACCTTCGATGTTATTTTAAAATAATCCGTTTTATAATTAAATTCCATAAAATAATAAAACACAAAAAGTATGTTTTCAACAGAATCAACAGTAGATAATATCACACAAATTTCAAATCACATCACAACATTTCTTATTATGAATTAATTCACAACAAAAAAGAATCGAGCAATACAACTAACTTAACGTTTAAAATTCGTATACGTCAAGCACGGGGAGCCCTCGACACGACGTCGTTCCACTCCCCAGTCTCGAAACGTACTGAAGTATGAAGGGGGCGCCGCCAGTATTCAACCAAGGGCGAGACACGCGGTGTGCTGACAACACTGTTAGTATACTCTAGTGACCCACGTGGTTGTGAATCCAGATGGAACGGGGCGACAGTTTGTTGATAAAATGGGTTTTTACCTTAGTATTTAGATATTCGATTTAAAAAAAAAAAAGTATGTAGACTTTCTCTAGGACACCCTAGGAGTCACCCATTTAAATATAATAAGTCATTTCCATAACACCCTGTATTCATGATTTTAAAGTGGATTATGAAAACACCGATGTTTGAAAGCGAAATAATATTATAATACTGTTATGATATCATTTTAATTTTTTTTTTTCGAAATTGTATATTATTTTTCGGAATACGTATATCGTAACGCTTGGCGCGTCTAGTATAATGTTTATGAAATCGGTCTTTGTTTTGATATTTTTTTGCGCTAAATTTTCATCGATTCGTATGATTTTAATGACGTGTCAGTGATGACCTATGGGCAAAGATATAACTTACAGACTTTATCCTTGTTTGTTGCGTATGTACAAAGTACATAAGTCATTTTGAGTGAAACGAAACTAAGCAAGGTTGTCGATGATGAATTGATAAAACCCTCAAATAAGACGAATTATTTTGTTTTAGGGAAGAAACCTTGTTTTGGACTAACAGTTAAGGCATTACTATTTAAAAGAGCCACATTTATACGCCGGAAGTTCCAAACATACCTTATTCCGGTAAGTATTTAACATGTTTTTCTACCGTTACTAAGAACATAAGAAAAATATAAAGCAAGTGAAAACATAAGAAATGAACCCCCTTATCCGCTAAACAGGTTAAATTTAGTCTCTCAAAATATACAGGGAATCTCTGGGTTACCTATACCAGTGGTCTCCAACCGCCGGTACGCGAGAATATGTTTTTTTAACATACAAGCACACTGATGGGCATACGAAGCGACTATAGTTTTAAGTACTTTTTGAGACATCATATCTTTTAATCCGTTTAATGGATTTTGATAAAGTTTTCACTGGTTTGTAGAGATAAAGAAAAAGTGCATACCGCGTTTTCCAAAGCATTACATATGTACATTATGTATACTCATACGTAGGTTAGGAATTGAAACGGCCCGGACCCGGGTCTATTTTTCGCTAAAAAAATTGTCTAAGGCCGGTATTAGACTATCAAATATATTTGACAAAGATATTTTATAAAATAAATTTTATAAAATATTTGAAGTGTAATATCAGTTCTTTTATAAAATATTTATTTTATAAAAGATAACAACAGACGATTATCTTTGATAAAAGATTTTATAGTTGATTGGTAACGGTAGTAACCTCATTTTCTGACAATAAGGCATAAATTTGACATTGACTGCGACTGGTATTGGTATATAATACCATGGCGGAAAATAAGTTTGTCTGGTGCATTTCAACAACAAAATTGCTAATTTCGGAATATGAAAGGTTCCAAATATTGTACAACCATCAACACCCGGATTACAAAAACCGAAATAAAAGACTGGATATATTTATTTATTTATTTTCATTTTTTGCCTGCAAGTTTCTGGGATTATGCCTGAAAGGGTACATTGAGGTATACGACTGCTGTACTGTAAACTGGCATAACTCACTCCTGTTGCCATAAATCGAAGGGTAACCATAAGGCGTTCCTCAACGCTGATACAATTCCTTAAATGTGTATTCTGTCGGGATATCAATGGTGATATCTTTATAACAATAAAGTTAAATGTGTCCTCGTCCATTCTTAAATAGTTTTTATAACAAGACGTTGCGCTGCCCGATTCAGAGTCAAAATTTCCCGTTCTCAAATCAAGTTATTTCGCTGCCAGTGCTCGTTCAGTGCATCATTAATCTCTTTAATTTCAACATTCAAATTTTTCCCATTCACAAAGTAAAGTATTTACGCGGCCATTTAGTGTTCAGTACATCATTCTTTTATTTAGGAATTTTCTTCTACTTGTTAGAGATTTCTAGCCATTTCAAGCCCCGTCGGCTTGCCGATGTCGATGCGCTAGGAATCCTTGACAACGGAATTAAATTCAGTATGGTATGCTACTCTCAGTATTTCTCTCTTTTTCTTTAGACACGCATTAAGAAATTTCCTTCTACTTGTTAGAGATTTCTAGTTGCCCCGTCGGCTTGCCGATGTCGATGCGCTAGGGATCTTTGACAACGGAGGTAAATTGAGATTCAGCGTCCCAAAATCAAATTAATTTATTCACAAAATGGCCGCTCTCTTCTCCTTATCTTCTGTTTTGATTTATTAATACAAATCTCATTAAAATCTATTTCGGTAAATAAATATCCTACAAGTCCAGTCTGTCTGCCAAATAAATTGTCTGCAGGACAAAAATGGCAGGTTTCTAGTTAAAAAAACTACAAAGGGTAATTCGGGATTAACGGTTCTGTTTAATTTAAAATGTCTGCAAGACAAAAATAAATTAAACATTATTTTAAAGTGGAAAATGAATAACGGTACCACTTGTTGGTGTAAATCAATAAACACTTTTGCTTTCGTTTAAAGGGTCGTTATTTAGTAGGTCATGTTCAGAAACAGGTGTTTGTCTATCCAGGGTGAGTTTTAGAGTGGGTTCTTGAAAACAAAGGTAGGTGTTTATTACGCAGTAATAAAGCCTTCTTCGAATAATATCTGCAATCCGCGGTAAAGAAATGGGGGAGGGTTCTAAAAAGGGTTATCTATGATGTATAACAGTGTAACCGCAGGTTATCACTGTTACCAAAAAGGGTTAAAATCATTTGGTATGATGTTGCCTGTAGAACGTTAATTTATAACAGGTGTAAATAAAAAGTCGTGATCGGTTTTTCTTAGGAATGAATGTTTGACGCTAGGACATCACTACCGAACAGTGTTTTTCGACTTTCCAGTACATGAAAAACAATGTTCGCTTGAGAAGAAAAGTGACGCAAGCGGAAAGCGAGCAGGCTCCTAATTTTTATTATACTTTTATGAGTTATATGTTTGAAATGTTCAACAGTACGACACCACTACTGGACAGTTGTCTTTCGGCTTTTCACTATACTACGTAGTACCATTATACCAAACGTGTACGTAAACTGAGGTGATATTACATAATAAAACGATAAGTAAGTTAAATAAAAAATACGTACACGAAAATGGGGTCATATGTAACAAACTAAACAGCAGATTATCAGGGGGGTAATGTAAATAGAATGATCGCAGAAGCGAGATAGAAATATCGGATATCTACTATTATTGTTGTAAACATAATAGATAGAAAACAGGTAACAATGCTATTCTTGTCGCAGACTTATAATACATAGTATTGTGGTAAAGGGGGTAAATCATCACCATTCTGGCGCAGACAGATATTGGTGACTAATGACGGGTCAAATTATGGGAGACAAACATTCTGAAACAGGTTATATAATTACTATTATAATAATGTAAAACCTTTGTATCTGGTAAAATATTAATTTGTAATAAATAAGTGAATGGTTAAAGTCTCTTTGATTTAAATTCCTGGCAGCGGAATGTCCCAAACTTTAAAAGAACCTGCAAAGTAAACACAACGTATACAGGGTCGTACCACTAAATTAGACGGTTACAGCCAGAGTGGTGGATTCCATCAGGTGAATAACACACCCGGGGTCGAACAGTTTCAGAATGTATACATGATGCGACAGCTTAGATTTATGTCGCGTTTTTATGTCGCGGGAAAACGCGACATAACTTTAGAACTGTTAAAGATAAAAAGACAAATGAAAAAAATGTAGAGAAAAGGCTGTCACTGTCGTGAGTATGTGAGTATTTAGATATACCTGAAAACCGCCTGTCGCAGTTTAAATTTTATTTTAAAAAAATATCCATTTTTATTTTATCCCATATATTAAATTAAATGAAAGGAAAAACAAAACTTTGCTGTGCCAATAGTTTGTTACTATCGAAAACTATCGATTGTTTTAAGTAATCATCGATAGTTTAAACTCGCATGTTATTAGTATTTCTTAAATTTAAGTTCACGGAATTCGATTTAAAAAACTTAAATTAAAAATAAACCAAATTCAGCACTAGATCATAAATCTGTTTTAAAGGTTGTCTCTTTTTTAATCACATACGCACTCTACTTGCTGTTGGTGCTGCCATCTATTGCTTTATGAACAAATTAAAGAAAAATCCTACAGGGAATCCCCGGCCCGGATCTATTAATTCAGTATTATGTGTGCTTTTTTTGTTGTAGTGTACTACGTTTCGCTGTCTTCCATAATTTTGATTAATTTAATTAAAATTTAAAAAATGAGTAAACGGGGGAAGTCATACGTTTGGGAGTATTTTATAAAAAGTGTATGTCAACCATAAGGTCCATAAGTAAAATGTATTTCTCAACAACTCTACCACGTATCAAGGTTGGTATAGTTTCGATAGTACTATCGATACTATCGATAGTAACTCTTTAGACTATCGGAAACTATCGGTAGGGCTGACTATCGATAGTATTCCACCACTAGGGGCTACCCGCCAGTGAAAAGTTGATCAAAATCCATTAAACGGATCAAAAGATGTTGTGTTTGCTTGTATACATGGGGTTCAAAATCTTTAAAAATATTGATTTTACCTAATCTACCTTAATTTTTCGTTTCTAAGCAAATGTCATTAGGAAATGTATGTATTTTTGCATTTATAGTACCAATAGTTTATTTATCAACTACTTTCGTTATTTCAGGGCCTCATAGCGCTTCTATTTCTGGCCTTGTGCATTTACCTGGGCCAAGGTGCCAATGATTACAAGAGCAAGGGTCTACCTGCTCTAAATATGAAGTTGGGCAGTTACGGGAAAACTACTGTCATGTTTAATAGTTCAGATGACCCGGCAATTCAGAAAATGAAACATTTCTACGCCAAATTGGTAACCAATGAGAAGAGCAAGTTTATGATCGTCGATGACGTTTCTGAAGGTTAGTATTAGTAAAGATAGTAGCCCATACCATACATGATACGATAAACACAAGGTGTGATATCTAGCGGTTCCGATTTGGGGCGCGCAGTGTCATCACGGTGGGAGTTATTTTTGAATTGCCTATGGAGATTCACGTTGTTGTTAGCGTTTCTAATTCTCTTTTAAAGGTTTTGAAAGCATTTGAAATGTTTAATGCATTGGATAGTAGGTGAAATGACCGACTGACATAATGGTATTTAGGTATATTTATTTCATAAAATTTACAACATAGCTTAAAGTAGGGATCGACCGATACCGGTATCGGTATATCGGCCATATCGGCCTTCTTGGCCGATATCGGTATCGGCCGATATGTAACCACGATATCGGCCTATATCGGTATCGGCCTAAAAAAATTAAATATGCCTAATATTTCAGTTGCTAAGCCTTTTTTTAAAGAAATTAAAACAGAAATACTAAATAAAAATCAAACAACAAACAAACAAATTTATTCTTATTGAAAATTTAACAAAAAAGTCATTAAAAATGTAGAAGTAAAGTAACACACTAAATTAAACAAATTAATATTTAAAGTTAAGTTTTGGCAAGTTGTAATGTAACAGAATTAGGCTTTCTGCTCTTTCCGGAGTTAGACGATTTCTTGCGCTTTCATAAACATTTCCGGCTGAAGAAAATAGCTGTTCACTAGCAACACTACTTGGCGACGACGCTAAATATATTATTGCAACTTTATACATCAATGGAAAAATGTCCTTTTTTTGCGCCCACCAAGTCAAAGGATCTTCATTTCTTGATATTTTTTCTAATTTCTTATACAATTCAATCTCATCATCAATTTTATTCATCATATCATCAGTACTTCTCTTATATGACACTGATTTACTTGTCGTCATACCAGTAAGTTCATCAAAAGTATTCCAAAATAAACTATGAGGAATTGAGCCCGGGACATTTTCCTGAATTTGTTGGTTTACCTCGTGTGATTTTTTGGCGATTTTCGCTAAAGGAACATCATCGTCGCTTACTTCAGATTCTCCTGCATTATCTTCCAGCAAGTCTGAATTTTGCCCATTAATTTTTAAAAGTTCTTTTTTTTAAATCTGTAAAGGTTCCTTGAGATAAATCATTATCAAAGAAAGATGTCTTGAACCTTGGATCCAATAAAGTGGCAAAAAGAAGGTTTCTATCAGTGAAGCATGCTTTGCATCTCTTAATCAAGAAGTCTTTAAGCTCATTTTTAGTACTCTGCACCCCTGAAAAGTCGGCTCCTTCAGCTTTCTCGAGGTAATTTATTTCATTTATAAAGCAAACAAATTACGACAAAATTTTATGGCCGATATATCGGCTATGAGTATATCCGTATCGGCCGATATCGGTATCGGCCACAAAAAATCATATCGGTCGATCTCTAGCTTAAAGCTAAAATACCACCTAGAGTTTGTACGTTATATCTTTGTCCGTGCGTCCCTCCGAAATCAATCAAGATCTGGTCCAAGCCTTATCTTGTGTTATTGTATCATGGTTAGCAGTGGTGGTAGCACATACCATGGGTTCGTTTAAATATGTCATTAACCTGAGCTTAATTTCCAGGAATCGTTAAGGAAGGTATCGATAATCTGCCCTACTACAAACACCATATGGTTGCCGCTGCGGAATTTACTCGGAAAGACCAAGGACTAGAAGCCGTAGCCATGTACAATAACCTAGCTTGGCATTCGGCGCCCATTTCCCTCAACCTCGTAACGAACACCTTGGCCAAAGCTATTCTAGGCGACCAGTACTCTATCTCGATGACGAGCCATCCTCTGGATAGCATCGTCTCGGGCGCCACGGCCGACCAACTCTCCGAAGTGCAAATCGGCTTGCTTTGGCTTATAATTATGCCGCTCGGGTTCCTCTTCTTCTTGGGGAGCTTCATTTACTTCCCTTATGTGGAATTGTCGACTAACTTCACACAACTGCAGTTCATGTGCGGATGTCCGCCGTCGTTATACTGGATGATAACGTACGTCTTCGATTTCATCATGTATTTTATTTTCGTTCTGGCGATGTGTTTTATCACTATGGCATGGACCCCGTTCCGAGGCGTTTATGAATTCGGTAAGTGTTAGACGAATTTTTGTATAATTTTTTAAATTAATGTTCGAAAAAACTTGTTAGACAGATTCGTAATAGATATACAGGGTGATTCACGACGAGCGTGCATTAGAACTTTATGGAGAACTACTGAATATATGTTCCTGAAACTTTGGGGATTTGGGTTTATCGATATGCTCTCTTTAACTAAAATATTGACATGTTTCTGTCATTTCCGGTTATACCGGAAGTAGCTGCCAACTTTCGTTTTTTAAATACAACATGGTAATTTTTATTACATTGTTCGATTAAGCATTAAATACTATGCACATTTTATAGAAAATGTTTTTGTCAGACTCTATTAGTTTTTGAGATATCTGGACTTTTTGTAATTATTTGGCAAATGCATGACGATGAAATAATCCATATAATTTTTTTACCTTAGCGCTTGGACTAAAATTTTTTTCTCACCGAATAGCTAGAAGATCATCAAGTCTCAAATACATTTCAAATTCGACATAAAATGTACAGGGTGGTCACAATTCAAGCCTCATTGTGAAAGAATTCAACAATTAAAAACTTTCTTATTTTAAATGGAACACCCTGTATATTTTTATTTAATTTGATGGCAAATTAGTTGTTCTTTATAAATAGTATTTACTGTCCTATACCTATATCAAAGCGTTTTCTCAAAAAATCCAATTTTATTCCGAAAATACTATTTGTTCAAGTGTGTTATGAAAACAATAATTGTACTTAGGGGCTGTATACTGATGTCTATACGGAGGAAACGTGATTGATTGCTTGAAAATACAATATTCTAAAGTGTTTCTTAATAATTTATAAATAAAATGCAGTTGATTGTTTTAAATTTAATGGTTTAAATATTATTTTTTTAAAAATAGCAAGGAAACAAGTTTATAAACTTTAAATTCTTTAATTAAAAATGTGTTTGAAAATTATACCTAATATCTTTTGATTATATTTTTAAAATATGTTCTAAATGATTGCCATTAATTTACTTCCAAGCATTTATGTATTCTTTTCATCATGTTATTTCTTGTAGCATTCCTAATTTCTTGTGAGAGATTGAAATGCTGCCTTCACCCTTTCAATTAGATTTTCCTTCGTGGTGATGGGACGCGTGTAAACTTTATCTTTAATGGTTCCCCAGATGAAAAGTCCAGTGGAGTTAAGTCTGGCGAACGAGATGGCCAGTGGAAGGGACCTTGGTTTGCGATCCATTGGTCATGAAAAAGTCTGTTTAGGGCAGTCTTAACAACTTGGACGTTGTGTGCTGGAGCCCCATCGTTTTGATACCAATCACTTTTCCTCCGTATAGACATCAGTATACAGCCCCTAAGTACAATTGTCTTCATAGCACACTTGAACAAATAGTATTTTCGGAATAAAATTGGATTTTTTGAGAAAACGCTTTGATATAGGTATAGGACAGTAAATACTATTTATAAAGAACAACTAATTTGCCATCAAATTAAATAAAAATATACAGGGTGTTCCATTTAAAATAAGAAAGTTTTTAATGGTTGAATTCTTTCATAATGAGGCTTGAATGGTGACCACCCTGTACATTTTATGCCGAATTTGAAATGTTTTTGAGACTTGATGATCTTCTAGCTATTCGGTGAGAAAAAATTTTTAGTCCAAGCGCTAAGGTAAAAAAATTATATGGATTATTTCATCGTCATGCATTTGCCAAATAATTACAAAAAGTCCAGATATCTCAAAAACTAATAGAGTCTGACAAAAACATTTTCTATAAAATGTGCTTAGTATTTAATGCTTAATCGAAAAATGTAATAAAAATTACCATGTTGTATTTAAAAAACGAAAGTTGGCAGCTACTTAACCGGAAATGACAGGAACATGTCAATATTTTAGTTAAAGAGAGCATATCGATAAACCCAAATCCCCAAAGTTTCAGGAACATATATTCAGTAGTTCTCCATAAAGTTCTAATGCACGCTCGTCGTGAATCACCCTGTATAGATGTACAGTGTGTTATGGAAATGACGTATTATTTTTAAATGGGTACTCCTGGGGTGTCCTAGAGAAGCGCTACATATCTTATTTTTTTTAAATCGACCGGTTTAAAAGTGGGGTAACAAACCCTACAATTTACCAAATATTAGTACATATTTCAACAACGCCGATACAAAATCTAACCGCGTCGTTTCGATCATTATCGTAAAGTTCTGTTGTGAAATAATTTTCTTCCTTTGACAACATCGCTGACGACTGACATCTTTTGACTTTTGAAAAACTACAAAGGGGTCATTTTATTCCTTTTTTGATAAGTTACAGGGGTAATCGAAATATGGGGGGGGGTCAAAATGTAAAATTCTCAAAAATATTCCATACATGAAAAACGAGAAACCCTAGAAAAATTCAAAGTGCTGCGTGTGTACACGTGGCTTTTTATGACAATGACATAAGGGGTGGTTTTCTCGCTTGCTAACTCAAAGCGCCATTTACGGTTATTTTCCTGCAATTTGTTTCCATCTCAGGATTTATGGGTTGAAATATAGTAAGGCAATTCCATAATACACTGTATTTCAGGGATTCCCAAAGTGAGCCCTGAGGCGCCGTAGAGAGTAAACACTGTTTCTCTTCTACTATACTTTACTACTCTACTAAACCTGTAAGTTTGGGAATCCCTGCTGCGTGTGTGTGTGTGTGTGTGTGTGTGTGTCAGGGTTGCACAAAATCATGTATTTTTTAATTTTAAACAAATAAATACTTATTAAAAACATGTTTTCAATGTGTTTAGTAGAATTTAAAAGATAACTTAAACTCCTTTCCCAGTGGACATCTCGGAATGTTTTCTATTCATAGAGTTTTACGACATTTACGATTTTTGCCGAGAATCATGACATTCTGAAGATTCTTAGTTTGTTAGATGATAGAACGCTGTGGGGCTCTCGAAATGGTCTACTTCTACTGGTTCAGTATCAAGTAGCAGCATGTCAAGTTTTATTATTAGAGCGAATCAGACAAGAAAAAGGTGGATATACAAATAGCCAGATATTTATACGCGATGAACACATCATTTCGTGCAGTAGAATATCGTGAAGTTAAACTGTTGATTAATTTGCTATGTCTTGGATATTCACCGCCAAACAGAAATGTTGTTTCCAACAATTTGCTCGATACGGTTTATAACTCAGTACAAACAACAATGAAAGATAGTTTGTGTCAGAAGAAAGTTTGTCTAGCCCTTGACGGTTGGAGTAACGTCCATAATGAACCTATAACAGGTATATGTGTCACAGATATAGGAAGTGAACGGGTGCATCTAATAGAGTCCGTAGCCACACATCAGAGTATTTATTACAACTACTGAAAGCTATACAAAAATGCCAAGAAGAGTATGAATGTCAAGTTACCAGTGTAGTAACAGACAACGCTTCGAATATGACTAAAATGCGGAAAACCCTTTTTCTTGAATTAGACCGATAGGATATAATAACTTATGGTTGTTCAGCTCATATATTCAACTTACTTGTTCATGATTTAGAAGTGCTGGGAGTCGAGAGTAACGTAAAGAAAGTTTGTAAATACTTTAGAAATGTGCATTGCGCTAGCGCAAAATTTAAAGAAACTGGTGGCTCCGCTCTCGTATTACCCCAGGATATTCGCTAGAACACTTTATCAGACTGCTGGGGGAGTTATTTGAAAAACTGGCCAATATTATTTGATGTGTGTACTAACAGAATACTTATTGAGAACGACACAGGAAATTAAAATGCATTGCTGTGGCTCTAGATAAAGTTCAAAAAAACACTTGCACGATAGAAGCGACAGAAATATGGCTCGAACTATTGGAGACGTTTGAGAACAAAAAATCAAATGGGGAATTTTCAGTTAGCGACGTAAATAAGGTTATAGAACGTTTGGAGATGGCCCTAACTCCAGTTCATTTTTTAGCAAACTTGCTTGATCATCGTTTTAGAGGAGATAGACTAACTAAAGGCAATTAGAAATTGCCATGGAATATGTAGAAACCTATCATTCAGAGGCAATGCCAATGATTGTTAATTTTCAGGCTAGGTGTGCACCATTTATGCCATATATGTTTTCTCAACAGATACTTGAAATTGTAAAACCATTAGCATGGTGGCGGTCTATTAAACATTTAAATACAAGAGCAATGGAACTTGTCCAACAGCTACATACAGCTATTGCTTCGTCCGCCAACATAGAAAAACTTTTTTCGTCTTATGGTTTAGTTTTTAGTTCATTCCAAACTCCGCAATAAGCTAGGCAATGTCAGAGCAGCTAAGTTGGTTAAAATTTTTACGGAACTAAATTGTAATGCACTCACTTACTGATGTCACTTCCTATCAGTGATTATTATACATTTTTACCTCATTCCTTTTTCTCTCTTACGAGTTATACCCTTATTTGTAGTTTTTTTGAACATACCAAAGTTCTGTGCATGATGTTCATTAGGTACCCAACTTTTAGTATTTTGTTAATTTGAATGGAAATTACTGTTTTAGTAAGTTTTTTTTTTTTTATGATCAAACACAAGCACTATAGGAAAAATCCTTTAGGGCACTCTGGGAGTGGTGCGTGTGCGCAAAAAGCGATTCACGTTGGTTTTGAATCGTTGGAGGTTATATTCGTTGGGAAAAACGACCTCGGGAAGATCGTTCCACAATGATAAAGTCCTCCAGATGAAAGAGTTCTTAAATAATGAAGTTCGAGGAGTACTAAGCTTAACCACATATGGATGGGCGGCAGTGGTTCGTCGTGTATTTCTGATATTCGCCGCTCTGGGCGGAATTAAGAGGGCAAGGTCAGCCGAGCACTTTCCATAAAAATATCTGTAGAAGAGAGTCAAATCACCAACTTGCCTTCGATGTTCTAGGCTGTCGAGGTTCTTCGTCAGCTCGTGGTCTCCAATCAGACGAATGGCCCTCCTTTCGATGGAATCCAGTAGCCGAAGAGTATGTTTGGGTGCAGAGCTCCAGACATACTAGTGATGGTCGAATCTGGGCTTTGTATAGTGTCAAAAGTTGTTGAGGTGTATACAACTTTCTGGTTCGGAAGAGTACACCAAGCTTCTGAGAGGTCATCTTGGCGATTGCCACAACGTGGTTATGCCAAGACATATTTCCTCCCAGTTTGACGCCCAGCAAACTAATAGATGGATGAAGCCAGTGGGATTGCGTGTCCGTCCATGACTATATCCGGTTCTGTAATGTTAACCTTTTTAGAGAAAACTGCTGCCTGGGTTTTTTTAGCGTTAAATTCGACTTGGTTACTGTCACCCCAAGCCAAAATTTCTTCCAGGTCTTTGTTGAGGCGTGATACTTCATGCTGTCTGCGAAGATGTGCGTCGGTAGCCGATGTTTTAGTAGTAGTAGTTTTATTACTATTTATCAATAAATATTTATCACACCAAGTTGTTGCATAAATTAAGTATACTCCTGTTAAATAATCAATTTACTAAAAAAAAACAATGTGTGTTTAATTTACCGGTTTTAAACATGTTTTAAACATTTTTAACAAAACATTGTTTTATACAAAATGTTTAAAACGAAACAACCCTGGTGTGTGTGTGTGTCAAATGAATTTGAAAAGGTCGAAAACTTTAGTTCATAATACAGTTTTGCTGGGTGATTTTCATGACGTTTTTTTTTTTCAGCTGCTCTTTTATTAATATTGGTTATGTACGGAGTTTCCGGTATCCCTTGTGCTTATTTATTCAGCCGAAAAAAATCCTTTTCCGGAGCTTACGCACTGTTCATAATACTAGGGATTATGTTGGGAGTCCTGCTCACCGTAATAGTATCCGTCCTGGAAGAATCCGGAGACAAGGGTTACATCGCAAAAGGCGACATTTTAAAGAAATGGTTCCTACTACTCTGTCCGCAATTCGGTTTGACCTACAACGGCGTCAAGTTTTCCCGAAAAGTCGTCCAAAATTACAACTTCGACCACATGCCGGCACTGAAACGTTTGAGCGAATGTCACCGGGAAGAACCGAACCCCTGTTGCAACAACAACAACGAACCGGACTGCCAGGCGCACAAGAGTTACATGAATGCGATAATGCCGGACATTATGTATATGTTTTTAAGTGCCGGAATATTTATATTCATCGTCATTTTGTGGCAGCATAGCTATTGGATAAGGAAGCAATTGAAGAAAATAGGAACATCCGAATTGTCCAGGTTGAAGGAAACGCTCCCGAATGAAAACACTTTAACGGTATTTAAATCATTAGGAATAGCTATTTATTTATGAATATGTACAGGGGTGTCCCACTAAGAATGGCTCTCGGCCGTATCTCTGAAAGTGTTAGTCGTATGGCTTGCGGAAAAATTTTTTAATATGAAAAGTGATCATAAGAAATTGCTGAAAATTATTTTCAAGTTTCTCAGTCGAGCGCTAGAGGGCGCAACCGTAACGGTAAATCAGTAAATCTCAGTTTTTTCAAAAGTTGCGCGTTAAGGTATATTGAAAATAGCATTTTCGTATACTTTAAGGTTTTATGAAGAAAATTTACTTATGACATATTTTTGTCACTTAAAATAAAGTGGTGGGGGAAGGTTGAACATTATTTTAAATAAATGCCTACAACTCCGGGTTGGCTCAACAGAATTTAGTGAACTTTGTTTTGTTAAAAAGAGGTTCCCTTACTCTATACTTTACTGTATAAACTATGACAATATGACATTTAAAGTAGGCGCTAGAGGGAGCTATTTTACAACTTAACAAACATTGCGCATTTTTTCAAAAATTTTAAATACAACAGTATATTTAATTTTACTTCATCAAAAAGATCAATAAAAGCCTAAAGAACTGGCGAAAACCACAACTTGATATCTTTTTTCAAACCGGAGATATTAACAAGAACAAAAATAAACACGGAAAAATATGATTATATTTAAGTTTCAACGGTACAGGTTTTTTCAAAAGTCAAATAAAAACTTTGACGTGAAAGCACCTAATTTTAAATTATATTTTGTTTTTCCAAGGCCAAGCAAGCCCGCCAAATCAAATAAAAGGTTATATTTTATGTCAAAAATCTAGAAAAAAATAAAAGTAACTAAATAATAGTAATGTCAACATAAACTGATCGTAGTTCAGCTGAACTAAAGTTCAATTTATATTGAATCAACGTAATATTGAATGAACGTAGTTCACGGGTTGATCGGCTTTCCGTTGAACCTAAGTTCAGAATTGTTTGATACAACCGGCCCTAAAGTCGTTAATCTACAGGGTGATTTTGAAAGTCTTCGCCGTTACGCGTTAACTTATCAAAAAGGTAAAAACTATTCTTGTTAGAGTTTTTTTGCGCAAAGTTTAGTGGCGTAGTCAGATTTTCTCTAAAACGTTTCGTTTTTGATATTAACAGAAATAGAAATTTTTAAATGGAACACCTAACATTAGTTTTTTAACTAATTAAGCATAATTTGGGCTTTGCAAAAAGGTATAGTTGATTATATTTATATTAAAAAATAACCTAAAATGGGATCTCGGAAACCGTAAGAGATACGAAGTCGGTTAAATGGAGGTAAAGTTGCGCATTTACGAGCCTAATGATATGCCGTTTAGAAAGTTTTAAAATTCCGAGTAGTGCCGGAGATATCCGGAAAAAAACGAAATTCTGAAAAATCGTTTTATTGTTTTCCTGTTTTTTTTTTGAGATCGAATTCTAAAGTAAATTGCACTTTTACATTGCCACTTTTTCCGCTCTATCTAACAGCGTTAATTGTTTTGTAATCCGACGAGTCGTTGTTTATTGAACTAGTCCAACATAAGTAAAAATAAAATTAGGAGAAATATCCTGATGTTGTTCAAAAACCCTCGAAACGTCATTAAACTACAAAGTGTCATACATCGTTGCATTCGGAAGAAAGAAGCTCTGAAATTCCAATATTAATTTAAAAAGAGAATGTTGACGATGGCCCTTCGAAGACGACTAGTCGGATTACAAAACAATTAGCGCTGTTAGATAGAGCGGAAAAAGTGGCTATGCAAAAGTGCAATTTACTTTAGAACTCAATCTCAAAAAACCCAGGAAAACAATAAAACGATTTTTCAGAATTTCGTTTTTTTCCGGATATCTCCGGAACTACTCGGATTTCTAAAACTTTCTAAACAGCGCATTATGCGCAACTTTACCTCCATTTAACCGACTTCGTATCTCTTACGGTTTCCGAGATCCCTGTACTGGCCCTCGTTATCTTGGACACGGTGTATTAGAAACAATGGTCAAATTGTCCATTTTTGAAACGCGATTTCTTGGAAACTAGTACACAAAAAAATAATGTATTATTGGAAAGCGATTCAAACGACCTTTAAGGTGATCTGTCACGTGACCCTTTTCCTTCCCTTTTAAGATGTTAGGGGTACCATGTACTCCCAGGGGATTACACCACGAATGCTGCAAGTATTCTTTACCCCTGTCTCCGATTTTTAATATTATTCACTGAACGCGGGCAATTGAAAGGAGTTTTTTTCAAATGTATTATTTATACAATGCTTAGATTAAGAAAAAAATATTTTTTGACTTAACAGGTTACTAAGCTCAGGAAATCGTACTCTCACAGAGAAGTCGTTAAAGATATCGATTTTACCCTAAAGAGGGGCCAATGTATGGGAATATTGGGAGTAAACGGGGCAGGAAAAACCACCACGTTCCGTATGCTAAGTGCGGAAGAAGTAAGCGATAAAGGTGACATAACAATCGATAGCTACGATGTTGGTGATAAGGAGGTAAGTTATTTCAGAATCGAGTACAAGTACATAAGTATCGCCTACTATAGTGGTTGCAGCGAATCCTCTCGCCAGATATGTCAAGTGTCACGTGACATTAATGACTTGCCTGCTTATTTGTGGTTATTTATTTTGCCTAGGTTTGTATGACATTCCAGGACCGTACTACAATAGTACGTACGTTTATTTTAAAAATGAAACGAGTCTATTTATATTTTTAAATACATCTTTTATTATTTATTATAGGGAATAAAACACAACACATTGTATTTTTTTGTTATTTATTTATTCAAATATATAAAATAAAGTCATTATTTTATAATTACATGTCTAGTAGGTACCTCTATCTTCACAAAAAGATAGGAAGTACGCATCTACATGCATGTCCATCTTTACCTAATGTAAACTTTATACAGTGTGTCTACACATGGACTTAACTATACCTGTAAAAAATTGTATCTTCAATTTTTCGAAAAAGTCATCCTTGATCATTTCTTTTCCCTGTTATGTAAATACAAATCACTTGGAAAAATTTCCATGTTTTTGTACCGGATGCACAAAAAAACAATATTTGCCTGCCATTTGCTTAATTATTTTTCTTTTCGTAAAGTTAATAATGTTGGAAAATTAATACAGGTAATATCCCTCATATTATGCTTTAACAGATGAATAAGAAATGTAAGGAGAGTCGAGTGTGTAAATTTAATTAAAAATAATAAATGTAGCTATATACACATATATAAAAACATTTTAAAATGTCTCACCTGAACAGCACTTAAGTGAGCATGGCATTCTTTAAAGTAGCTATAAACATTTTGAACGAACTGCTGGGCTAGCTCATTGCCATGTAAATATGAATACTCCTTTGCCTAAGAAAATAGGAGCAACCCATTATTATTGGAACAAACAAACATAAACGAAAATGTATTTATCTTTCACTTGAAACCGTTTTATATTTTTGTAATTAAGCGTTTACATTATATCTCATTCAGGCTTATTGGGACTACCACGGGCCTGTGACCCCTCACCCCTAAAAAGACTTAAAAACCATTCGACATTTTTTACGTGGAATCTTATTGTGCAACCACTCGTGCCAAGAACTGAAATTTCAACATCCACTTTAATGAACAATATATCGTCGTTGAAGTACTAACACCTCGTAAGCCACAAATGCTCGAAATTGCGTTTTTGGTGCCATTGGGTAGTATAAGCCAAATTCTACAACTTCGATAATATATTTGATACCACAAAAGATCACTTCACTGAATATTTGAGATTTCTAATAACTTGTATTGCAAATGCCCATATTATATGTAAGACAATATCAATTTTCATTTGTGGCTTACGAGGTGTTGGTACTTCAACGACGATATTTAGTATTCTCTGCAAAAAAAATGTGCAGATATTTTCTACTTTCCCAGCTAACCAAACTGTCTACATTCAAGTCGCCACACAAAAGTATTACCTGATATTTAACTGAAACAAATCTCAACTCGATCAGAAAGAAATGAAACATCTAGAAATTTTTTTATTAATATTAAAATTAACCTTAATTTCTCTAACGGTGGCATCAGCTGAGGTAGAAGGCAGACAATAATTATGCTCCATAATTATTATTTTCGCCTAAAAACAGATAAATGAAAATATTAACCTATAAATTTTTCATAACGTGACAAGTACTTACTGTGGTTTACCAGATACACAAACAACTCAATATGTAATTAATCAAAGTTTTCAACACAAAATAAACACTTCTAAAACGACGGAAATACACTTTTAAACGTATTAGCACTAATCAAACTCGAAAAATATAAAAACAAAACACGCTCAATACGGTTCCTATAAAACTGGGGTATTTGGTTAAGTCCCCAAACAGCTGATCGATGACATATTAATGATGTCAACTGTCGAAAAAGCTCGAGGATTCGCTGCAAATACTATACCGAAAAATGATAATATTTTTAAATTCTTATTGTCATTAAATTTGTTGCTTATGTTCAAAACGTTCTTGTTTTTACTATTAAAAGTTAATAAAAATTAAATATATTAACAATTAAACCAGAACGTCCGATCGATCGCATTCCTACACTATTTTCATCCGAGTACAGGTGTCCCATTTTCGACACTTTTATAGGGTATCTCCGTTATTATTAGTGCTATCAAAAAAGTAATGTAGGTGTCGTGCTCTTTTTGGGTCGAACTTAAAATCGTAAAATCAAAATTCGAAAATTTTCGCTTGCTTAAGAGATACGGGGACAAATTGACAATTTCTAAATTAGCCTATATTTTCTTAGTTAAAAGAGATACAGAAAAATGTTTTATACATAAGTTTATTTATAATGATTGTTGAATAATCGGCCGTTTTCAGAATAAGTATACGGGGTCAGGTAAAAAAGTTATCGGACCTAACCTCAATTTTTTAAATGGAACACCCTGTATATTTTAATCTAAAAAGATAGCATTTTAAACTCTCTTTTCAAATTTATAACACACCATGGATGATAGATATCATCAAATTTTTCAAAATGTTGATGAGCATTTTTCACAAATGAATATGTAAAAAATGAAATTGACGTTAAATGTTAATAACAACTAGAATGCCAACATAGTTGTCTCTAAGATATTAGTTTTTGTTTCATGGCCTACTTTGGTTTAAAGTAATAAAGTTTAATAAATCGCCTAGGAAACCAATGTCATCCATCCATGGTGTGTTATATATTTGAAAGGAGAATTTAAAATAGTATATTTTTAGATTAAAATATACAAGATGTTGCATTTAAAAAAATGAGGTTAGGTCCGATAACTTTTTTACCTGACCCCGTATACTTATTCTGAAAACAGCAGATTATTCAACGATCAATATAAATAAACTTCCCATATCTCTTTTAACTTAGAAAATATAGGGTAATTTTGAAATTGTAAATTTATTGATTTTGGCCCAAAAAGAGTACATGTAGAGATGTAAAATTACCGGTAATTTAAAAATCGGTAATATTACGCAATATTACGGTAACATTGGTAATTTATAAAAAAAACAGCTTTTTAAGTAATACAAGTTTTTTTTATTTCAAAACTGTAAAAACATTACGAAAAACAATAAGAACGTTTTTTTAAACTAGTCAGAGTCAGAATGGACTACGTAATAGAGTGGATAATGGTAAATCATCCTCATCATCATCCCCAACCTCGTCATCTGATTCTTCTTTCTCTTTCGTTAATTGAGTCAAGTCTATAACTTCGAAACCGATATCTTCTTTTTCTATTTCTTCCTCAGTATCTTCTACTATTCTCGAATGATCTTCTTCATTTAGTAAATTATAATTATGGGCAATATAAGTTAGTTTTCCGGCCCTCTCCACGGTTAGTCTGTTTCTTTTTTGCCGATGAATAAATCCATAAGTACTAAAGGTTCTTTCGGTTGCGGCTGTTGACGATGGTAAATTGCCAGAATTACCGTACTTTTGAGGTACGGTCCGGGCTTCAGACCGTAAACCGTACTTTGAGTGAAAATACCGTAAAAGTACGGTCAGGACCGTACTGTTGGCAACCCTGGGTATTCCCCGATAAATGAGAGTATGGAGCGGAAAAAAAAACAATATTTCCAATGTTACCGATCTTGCGGTAATATTACGTAATATTACCAAAATTACGGTAACATTACCTCGGTAATATTACCCTTTACATCTCTAAGTACATGACACCTACATTCCTTTTTTGATAGCACAACAGTTACGGAGATACTCTATAAAAGTGTCGAAATTGGAACACCCTGTACAGCGAGTACTTTAAAGAATCGTTATTCGATTCTTGTACTCGAGTACTGCATCACTAGTTTAAACATACTTATATTATTTAATTAAAAAGAAATCAAATATTATTAACGTGTAAAATAGTCACCCTCAATCTCTTGTAATGAACTTTGTTGATGGTTGGGAATAAATAATGGTTTATACTTGTTTGTTTCAGTATTTCAGAAGATTAGGCTACTGCCCTCAAAATAATGCCTTAAACTACTCTATAACTGGTAGGGAAATTTTGAGCACTATGGCAATGTTACGAGGCATCGGTGACAACGAAAAGATTGTTGATACATTCCTTGCCTTATGCGGTAAGTAACTTTATTAAATATTTTCCCTGCAAGGAGCCAAGTACTGTATAGTTCGATTTTTATTTTCTGATCGAATTCCAATAGTAGAAATAAAAATTCACTCCTAAAATAATTCTTTTCGGTCGACATAGCGTCGGGTTCGGTGTCGGAATTAAAGAACCGCACTGTATAATAGAAATTCTTTATATGTAGATATAAGAATAAAAACCGATCCGCGAAAAAATTACAATTTTCTCGAGATCTTATCAGATCATTTTCCGTCGGTCTGTTGGCTCGACAGCTCAAAAACTACTGGAAGTGTAAGGACGAAATTTTGTATGAGTATCAGGCATTAACCAATTTATTTTTATTTATAACCATGTATGTAATGTTGACATTTCAGACTTTTTAAAAGATTGTAATACACATACTTTTAACTTTGACGTTTATCCAAATTTTAATACGGTCCTGTTTTCCTGATATTATACTTTGATATTTTCCAATGTTATAAGTCCCATTATCTTAAAACTGCTTATTTGAAGATACGACCTGGGTGTTATGGAAATGACGTATTATATTCAAACCAAAAATTACCACGTGGTGCCCCTGTTCGGAAGGTAAACACAGCAACATATTGCAGTGAATCTTGTACAGTGTTGTCATATGTCCAGGGTAAACGCTTTAGAAAGTTAATAACCGTTTGACAGATTTCAAGTTGTTTATTTTTCAGGGTACATTATTATAAACTTTTACGTTCAGTTCGCTGGGAAATAATCTCTGATTTATAAACTTTAAATGACTCGAACGAACCGCCGCGGAGTTTATAAATGGTCAGGTATGTTCTCATTTGTTCAATTCGAACGACACCCGTCAGATCTGGACAACTTAAAAGTTTATAAATGCCACTTACCCTTTAGAAAAAAAATGCAATTTTATTTACCTTTTCGGACTTATTTAAAACCAACTTAATTTATAAAAAACATCAAGTGCTCACATCACAAAATCACATTAGTGTTCGCGTCACAATACATCTAAGTACCGTTCACTCTGAATTAGTATTTTAAAGTGCTACTATGTAGACAAAAATACGCCCTTATTGTCTGGGAAATGATAAATAAATAACACGTTGGTTCTCGGCCGGCTTCTTTAAACAGCTGATTTTGGACAATCGGGCTAATATTTAAAAATACAGCGTTGCCACTTTCGATGTTTTATAAGCGACTATCATATATAGCCGAATTTCCTTCTATAATATTACTTTCCTGTATAATTATAGTCTCGGAAATGGCACCCGCGCTGGCTCTAGTAGCGGAGAGTTCTCGGAAAGAAGGTCCAAGGTGGACTAGACCATTTATTTCAAAGGGTAGTTCCTGTCAATTGTTAACATAATTGTTTAATTTTATCTTTAGTAAAGGGTTAATGGCCCATAGAAATTAGTGTTTTTATTATTTCTATTGCGAAATGATTAAGTGCTCTTGTTCTATGTGTGTTATTGTAAAGTGTAATTATGCGTTAGTGTGAGTAGTGATAAGCTTATTATGCACTCCCACACTATCATCAGGACACGTGATAAAGTTTTTCCCATAGAAAAAAGAACTGAAAGTGTCTGTGCCCTGGATTCCTTAATCGCGCCTTGGATTTATTTTCTAAGTAAGCTAAATATTTATTTTTATAAGAAACTAAAGTTTTACACTTTTAAACAGTTTGGCAACATTGTGCCTGAACATCTGTTGATTACCCAGCTGGGCAATGTAATATGTTCATATATGAATGTGCCGAGGAGTTGTGTGTGGGATTATGGGTGAATTGCCCCACTTTTTAAACGTACGATTTAAAAAAAAATATGTAGCGCTTCTCTAGGACACCCCAGGAGTCACACATTTAAATATAATACGTCATTTCCATAACACCCTGTATTATAGTAGCGATACGATGCCGATTTGTGTTTTATTTAGCGAAACATGCCCATTGACTATTTTGTTTTTTAGAGTTAACGGAGCTCGCCGATATACCCTGCGAATTTTACAGCGGAGGAAATATGCGGAAACTAAGTTTCGCTGCGGCAATCATAGGAACTCCGGAAGTAATTTTGCTCGACGAACCGACCAACGGCGTCGACCCGTCAGCGAAACGAAAGTTTTGGAGTCTGATTAAAAATATTAAGGAAAAGGCGAACAATTCTTTCGTGTTGACGTCGCACAGTATGGCCGAATGCGAGGTCCTATGCAATGAGTGAGTATTTGTAACACAATATAATTTGGCGACATTTTAGTGATCAAGTCGAGGTAATCTTACACATTATTATACAAATTAGTCCCAATATTAAATTAAAATAACAGTTTTACTAAACCAACTACACTCCCCGACAGTAGATTCCGGACGAAGATTACTTAGTTACTTTTTTGCCCTTAATTTCTTAACGCCCTGTGTAAAAATTGAGCGGTAGATATTAACTTCATTATGTTTTGCTTTGAAGTGTGTCCTTTTCCGAATAAAATCTTTGTTGATTCACATCATTAACTGATTTTTAAAAGAAGATACACATTTTTCAAGAAAATATTGCAGTTTTTCAATTTTATTCACAATACAGTGAAACCTCTCTGAGGCGGACACCTACGGGACCGTCTAAATGTGCCCGCCTAATAGAGGTGTCCGCACATGGGAAATTTGTTTTTAGGCATGTATGTACAAATAAACATAACATAACAATAATACACTAGTTTTAGTTATGATGTAATACTAAAAAAATCTAATAACGTAGTTTGACATGTTTGCATTTTATACTTGCAAACTAGAATATGTAATTCCAAGTCTGATAACAATTCCATTGCTGTAGAGTCACCGCTATTCTTTGCATACTCTTGTAATTCCTTTACCATACTAATGGCTTGTTGATAATTGGTGACATTTGTTTGATTACTGCATTCAACTTCTTCATCAGAGTCGTCAGATAGTGATGTGGTTTCAGTTTGGACTAAATAATCGGTAGGAATGGGGTCACTATCATCTTCTAATAGCACATTGCTATCAATGTTAATGAACTCGCCCAAATCATTGTTATCAAATTACAAACTTCCACAACATCAATATTCTCTTTCAGACTTAAAACGCGAAATTTTTGTGCCATTGTTTACGATTTTAACCTTACAAATCACAAATAAACGGCAGACTGCTGTCGGGGAATCGCACACACTTTCATTCGGCGAAGTCCTTTCGCTCTGCCACGCATACGCGATTGGTTGCCGATCTGTCTTCAGAGAGTTTTTGCACCGTACTTATTCGTCTCCCAAATACTTAAAAAAATTTTTTGTCCGTTCCACACTCTTGGTATGAACACAGCCTGTCCGCGTCCGCCCAAGGGAGGTTGATTTTAATGGAATTTCATATTCCTAGTTCCGGACTATGAAAAAATGTCCGCTTAATAGAGATGTCCGCTTATTAGAGGTGCCCGTTATGAGAGGTTTCACGGTAATTCTGAAGATTACACTATTTTTTCGAGTAGCATAAACAAGCCACCTCATGTTCTTATCGCTTCAACCAGGTGACGTGGCATGCTTTCAATGCAATACGGATTTCAATTTTTGGATATTTGTTTATGCTACTCGATAAAATAATGTTATTTTCTGATTTGTGAATAAAATTGAAAAACTATAATACTTCTTTAAAAATGTGTATCTTCTTTTAAAAAGCATATGATGACGTGAACCAAGAAATGTTGTGTTAAGAAAAAGGCACACATCAAAACAAAGCATATTCTATGGCTCAATTTTTCCACATGGCGTTAAAAATTTAAGGGTAAAATAGTAGCTTTTCTTTCTGCCTGTATAATAATCAAGATGTCAGCAGTGGGATTCTGTGTCGCATCGGATTCGACACATATATATTTATTTATACTGTCGAATTCTACTGAAGTCGAGGGTTGCATTTCTTGCCACTCCACGTCGCTGTCGACTACGAATTTGGTGATTTCTAGTGACTTTTATGTTATTATTGAGAAGCATAAAAATGAAACTAATAGTGCCAAAAAAGCACAAAATTTATCAAAAAAGCATCAAATAAGCAAAAATTAAATTTACAAGCCAATGAGAAAAAAAATAAAGATAAGTTGTATTCTTCTGCCTGTTACCAATATTTTTGTACGTTGAGAAACTATGTTCTACACTGGTTATTTATTGGTGCATATTTAAATTTCAAAATCGGAATCTTGCCCACCACTCAAAATAGTAGTAGATATTTTTTTGCAATGTTTGGAACCCTTTATTTTTGAGATAGTCAACGATAAGCTGCTGTTTTTCTAAAAATTGAATACTCTGACTTATTTAGAATAACTTCTAATGCAAGCCAAATTGTGTGCAAGTTTGTGTATTTCTAAAAGTTCCTGGCATTCTTGAATTGATTTCCTTCCTGTACCTTCAAATTGATAATAAGAAGAAAACTGAAAGTCACGGTCTCACTACATGCAAGTATATTAATGGTGTTTATAGGTTACATGTTTCGCCCAACCTGGGCATCATCAGACCTTATCATCAAATCGATACCACAAAACACACAACTGTACAAACACAAACAGCTACATTTAAAAAATAAAATAGGACTTCATTAATATAAACTACAAAAATTGAACGTGAAGATGTCGACTGTTCAACTAAAAAATTCTATATACAGCGTGTCTTCGGAAGTTCTTACCAAATGGGAATCTTTTTAATCATTAACTCTACGAAAATAGTGCCTCTTCCTAAAAAGTCCTGCTTGGTGAGAAAATAAATTTGCACAAGAATATTTGTATGTTGGACATACAGGGTGGCTTCAAAAAGTACCGGGTTTAAAACTTATAAAAGACGTCGGTTATATTTACAAAACTAATAGTCGTAAAGATTTGGTAATAAGTATTTCTTGATAAGTAGGCTTTGAACAATTGATTGTTGTTGGTAACAGAATAGGCGTTTTAGCAGTGACAGTTTGGCAATTATAATTTCTGTTTCAAAACGTGAACTTCTTGTTAAAAAAAGGTTTTTCCGTTTCTTAGTTACTTTAAACAATAATAGTGATGATTAAACTGACTGTTAATGAAAAAATTGAAATAGTTCTTATTGTTGGCGATAATTATAAGACGCATCGCGAGGGTGCCGACATTTTTAATACTAGAGACCTGAATAAACATATTAGCCACGTTACGGTCGGCAATGTCGTCAATAAATTTAAAAATACTGGCTCTGTCGAAAATAATTTCAAGAAGATACATGCAGTTCGAACACTTACTGAAGAAAATCAATTACAAGTATTGCAAGCGGTTGTGGAAAATCAAAAAATTTCATGGGAAGGAATAAAGAAGACAGTTCAAGATAACGTGTCAAGAGCTTCTGCTAGTAAGATACTTAGAATAAATAAATTTTATCCGTATAAGCTAAAATTTGTACACACGCCCAAACCTGGAGATATGGAATCGCGTTTCATGTTCTGTGCTTGGTTTCAAGGAGAAGTTGAAAATGACATTTTCTTTTCAACTAGAATTTTATTCAGTGACGAGGCAACATTTACTTCCAATGGTGTCGTATGTTCCCAGAATTGTCGTTGGTGGAGCGATGTGAACCCCAATTTCGTAATCGAATGCCGTGACAAAACATATTTCAAAACGAATGTTCGGTGCGGTATTTTAAATAATCAAATAGTGGGTCCATATTTTTTTCATCAAAATATTAATAGTGAGATTTACTTAAATTTCCTAAGAACCGAAATTTTTATATTTATGTTAGATTGCGTCATTCTAAACCTTATCTTCCGCTGACGAGGTAACAATAAGAAAGAGTATGAGCCGGGCTGTTGACGTTGCGAAATATAAAGAAGCAGTCTGATTTTGTATGTTAAACGATTATGTTAATTTTCGTTACAATAAATCGTGTTTTGGGACAATATTGAGTGTTATTTGTGGTTTAATTACCTAAAATTATATCAAAACTAACATCAGAAGTGGGATGCCTCCTAGTGACGTAATCGCAGGAGAAAAGGACCTAAAAAAGTGACTTTTATCGTAAAAACAATTTTTTTTTTAAAAATGGCTGACGACGGTGAACAACGTGACCATGAACGTGCGAGTAGCCCAGCCATGACGGACGGTAGTGATAGTGTATCGATTGACAATAAAATGATGTTGATGTTTAAAATGCAGCAAGAAAGCAATAACAATTTTCAGAATCAAATGATGAAAATTTTATCAACCATGGCCAACGCCCAGGCAACCCAGGCTCAAGCAACGCTTCAGTCAGCTTCGGCAAATGCGCAAACGCAGGCGCAGAACGTTCTTACACCAGTACCCGAAGTTATGGCGGCGGCATCGGCGCAGATTCGTCTCACGAGTTTTGACCCAGATGACACTCCGTTTACTATGATAGAGTGGATGGATGACGTAACCAGAATTCAGAACGAACTTGGGATATCGGATACTTTGATTGTTTTAAAAGCTGGTTATGCTCTTCGAGGACGAGCTGCTCGGTTTTATCAACACTGGAAACCCATTGTTCGAGATTGGGCTTCTTTCCGGCGAGACTTTGAGATCGCATTTCCGGAACAAGGTACACCAGCTACTCATATACGTGCAAGCTTAGCAATTACGAGTAACAATTTTGGCTCGTTAGTAGAGTATAGAAATGCCAAACTGACATCCATTAAGCGATTTTATCCAAAAAAGCCTTGTCGAGTATGACATTCAAAATGCTGAGGCAAAAAACAGGATTTGTCTACAATTTCCCACGGATGATGCTGAGTTATTAAAATTGTTAGCGGTTTGCGATGCTAGCAAGGCAATTGAAGAAAACCGCGGGAGTGAGCTATCCCGAAAGCGAATAAACAACTTTCGCGAGGAACACCCTAGCTTTCAAGGAAAGTGTCGGCAGTGTAATCGTTATGGACACAAGCAAAAGGACTGTAAGCAAGAGGTAAATAGCATTCTGTCCCCGATAAGTCATTGCCAGGCTCCTCTGTAGTAAAATCAAACTTTTTCCCATCTAACCAGGCATTAAAATAGAAGTGAACTTGTTTATGATCCCCTAAGTATGTGCCGAATTTGTACTGTTAACACATTCAATGAAAATGAATTAAATTTGTCAGGATTGGACGAGCAATTAAGTGACGAAGTAAAAACAATTCTTCAAGATGCAAAAATATCAAAGTACCATTGATAGAGGTCTCGGACCGCTGAAAGACGATATCGCTTTTGTTTATGTAGATGACGTGTTATGTCCCGCGCAAACTATTGAGGCAGGTCTTAATAACTTACGGAAAGTTGTTGACATTCTTTCAAAGGCCGGATTTGTGCTGAACTTAGCAAAATGTAGTTTTTTTAAAACATCGGTGGAATATTTAGGTGTCGTAATTGAAGGCGGTACTGTAAAGCCGAGTTCCCGAAAGGTAAACGCCCTCGCACAAACTGTCGCTCCTACTGATGTAAAGGGTGTTCGGCAGTTCTTAGGACTTGCGGGATATTTTCGGCGTTTTATAAAGAACTTTGCGAGTATAATGACACGTAAAGGACAGCCGTTTGTTTGGACCAAAGAATGTGAAAATATTCGGTTGGACTTACTGAAACGATTAACTGAATATCCAATTTTAAAAATTTTTGATCAGGACTTGTATACCGAATTACATACGGACGCGAGTTCGATAGGTCTAGGTGCAATGCTAATGCAAAAAGACTCTGATAATATTTTGCATCCCGTGGCCTATTATAGTAGACGTACCACCGAGTGTGAATCTCGTTATCACTCTTACGATTTGGAGACTCTTGCAATCGTTGAAGCCACACGGTACTTTCGCACGTACCTGTACGGTATAAAATTAACAATTTATACAGAGTGTAATTCTGTGCGAGCTACAGCCCTAAAAAAGGAACTACACCCTCGTGTCGCAAGATGGTGGATCATGTTACAGGACTTCAACTTTGATATCGAATATAGACCGGGCCACAAAATGGCGCACGTCGACTATCTTAGCCGAAATGTTCCCGCTTTAAAACAAATTTTGGTAACACGAGCTCCTGTTGCTAATAAACCAAATAAAACCATTGCGGAATATCAGGATGACGATTTATTTTGTCGGTCTATAATAAACAAAACACACATTGAGCCGGGATATACAGAGAAAGATAATCTGGTGTTCTTACAAAATTCAAATGATAAAATTGATCGGTGTTTTGTTCCGATAGCAGCACGACTTGATATTATGCGAATGTATCATGATGAGTCATCTCACATTGGAGCTGATAAAATGTTGTCAAAACTACGAGAAGACCTCATATGGCCACGCATGGGCAAAACAGTTCAAAAATATGTTGCGAACTGTCGATCATGTGTTATGGGAAAATCATTCACCGGAAAAAAAACATGGTATGTGTCAGCAAAAATCTAAACCAGCGACAAAATTGGACACATGGCATATTGATCATGCCGGACCGCTTGTAAAATCTAATAAGTGCACCCAAATTCTAGTGATAATAGACGCATTTACAAAATTTGTTCGTTTTTGCCCTGTTAAACAGAAAACTACAGATTGCAGCATAAAAGCCCTAACCCTAGTATTTGAAGAGCTAGGCACACCAAAACGTATAATAGCAGATAGAGGAACCGCCTTTCAGTCTGGAAAATTTAAGGACTTTCTGGCTGAGTGGTATGTCGAATTGCATTTAATTGCGACAGGAGTTCCTCGTGGAAATGGACAGGTAGAACGGGTGATGCGCACTTTATTCAATGCTCTACGAGCAGTACTAAATGACAAAGATGAGAAAAAATGGACAAACATACTTCCTGATATTGAAAATGACTTAAATGTGACCGTCAATAAATCAACAGGATATGCTCCGTGGGTCTTGATGTTTGGCGACAATCGACGCTTGAAGGCCGTCGATCAGCTGCTAGCCGACATGCCATCAAAAAATGAGATCACCGATATAGAGGCAATACGCAAAGAAGTAAACAAACGTCTGGAGAAAATATCTGAGCAAGCTAAAATTGGTTTCAATAAGAAGCGAGTTAAGGCAGTGCCGTACGCTGTTGGTGATAAAGTGGTTATAGAAAATAGTCAATTATCGTATGGAGGAAAATTGAAGCCGAAGTTTCAAGGTCCTTTTGAAGTCACTCATTGCTTGCCTAATGAGAGGTATGCGCTAAGACGAGTTGGCAGTCGAGGCAGGACTACAGTAGCAGCAAATGAGCAGTTGCGTACCTGGCCTAACCAATAAAATACCAAAAAAATCAGGTCCCTAAACTAAAGTTTAGGCATAGTTCCCCAAAATTAGGTTTAGGCTTGTTCCCTAAACACAAATTTGGGCAATGTAAGGTCCCTAAACTGGCGTTTGGGCGTGGTTCCCCAAAAACAAGTTTAGGCTTGGTCCCCTAAAAAATTGTTTAGGCATAGTTCCCCAAAAAAACAAGTTTAGGCCTAGTTCCCTAAACACAAATTTGGGCAATGTAAGGTCCCTAAACTGGTGTTTGGGCGTGGTTCCCCAAAAACAAGTTTAGGCTTGGTTCCCTAAAAAATTGTTTAGGCATACTTTTCACAATAATCTTGGGCTGTGAGTTCCCTAAGGATGTTCCAAGAAACAAGGACAACATTTTTTTTTTGTTTTGTCGAAAATTAATTATTTGTTTTGCAGCTTAGCAGCAGTTTAACAAAACGGTGCGAGGACGCCCCAACGTCAGGAAGGCCGTGTTAGATTGCGTCATTCTAAACCTTATCTTCCGCTGACGAGGTAACAATAAGAAAGAGTATGAGCCGGGCTGTTGACGTTGCGAAATATAAAGAAGCAGTCTGATTTTGTATGTTAAACGATTATGTTAATTTTCGTTACAATAAATCGTGTTTTGGGACAATATTGAGTGTTATTTGTGGTTTAATTACCTAAAATTATATCAAAACTAACATTTATTAACGGCCTGCCATTAAACGCGCGACAGGCTGTTTGGTATCAGCATGATGGAGCTCCTTGTCACAGCGCAGCCAGGGTCAACGAATATTTGGATAGAACTTTTCCACAAAGATGGATAGGACGCCGGTCAGAAGTACCCTGGCCACCTAGGTCACCGGACATTGCACCCCTAGATTTTTTCTTGTGGGGTCATTTGAAGCAATTGGTGTACAAGCACAGACCATTCCGCGATATTGATCACCTAGAAGAAACTATAAGGCAGTGTATCCGGCTAGTTACTCCTCATATGATCAGAAACGTTGTGTCAGAGTTTTCTAGGACATTAATTTGTATGCAAAAAGACGGGGGCCATGTGGAGACCTAGATTATTTTTGGAGTCATTTAGTTTTATTTGTTATTGGGAAATTAGAAAGTAGTTCTCTTAAGTAGAATTTTTATTGTGTAATTGTTATAGTCTGTTAGCCTTTAAACATGCACTCTCCAAGTTTTTAGTTTTGTAAATATATCCGACGTCTTTTATAAATTTTAAACCCGGTACTTTTTGAAGCCACCCTGTATGTCCAACATACAAATATTTTTATGCAAATTTATTTTCTCACCAAGCTGGACTTTTTAGGAAGAGGCACTTTTTTTCGTAGAGTTAATAATTAAAAAGTTTCCCATTTGGTAAGAACTTCCGAAGAATTTTAAAGAGAACTTTAAAATACTGTCAGACTTGTGTTAAGGTTGACTTACGTCATTCTGTACCTTAAGGTGACTTTGAAATATCGGCCCTAAATTTATCGGCATGGTACATGGCAGCATTTAGCCAAGTTCCCCATCTTAAACTAGTTTCTGGGGGTAGATGAAGCTTTTATAAATATTTTCTTGTTGTGTTATCCAGTTATATAAGATTGCATTATCCGTTGGTCAATAACTTAATAAGACAACACTATACCAAACATTGCAACAATTAGATTTATCTGTAATCGTAGACAAAGTTTATCGCTTTGATCGATAAGGCTAGTCGAGAAAACAGTCGATTTATAGCAGCGTTTCTCAAACTTTTTTAACCACGGACCCCTTTTGATACTAGAATTTTGTTGTGGACCCCCAGCCGCTCACTACATTAGTACAGAATTAATTCTGGGATAGGAAGTCATGCCTAACTAATTACCTTTAGCTCAAAATAATTTTTATTTGAATCTTATTATTTTTCAGAAATCAAAAAGAATTAATAAGCAAAAATCTGAATAATATATCACTGGCTGCAACAAATGTACTTAGTGAGATGGATAGTTCTGGCTTTCTTCTTCTTCCGCGCAGCTATGTTATGTTGGGCCTAATTTGAAGAAAGCTGCAGCCTTATATATCTGGTTCGGCATTGAGTCGATTACGACATTTTGTGACATTTTATTCCCACTTAGCTATTCGCGGACCCCTAAGTAACTGCTCGCGGACCCCCAAGGGGTCCGCGGACTCCAGTTATGTTTCGCCGGAATTTATTGTCGGGGAGTGTAAATATTGCAGACCGGTCCGGTCCTTGGGTGGAAGCATCAGCCTGGGGAAGAAACGGAAACAGGAAGACTATAGGATCCGAAAACAAGTTCGAGCCCGAACGAGTGCAGACTGAGAGCCGAGGCAAGACCAGTCGCAATAATTATAGCAAATGGTTTTACGACTATTCTTAGAGGGCGTTAGTAACACACTACAGGTCAATTATATCCGATCTATGTTCCCATCTAATTCTATGGAGATCTGCGTTTTCTAGTCTAGAAATTATCGAATCTCTGTTGTCCTTTGGATATGACAATTGTGACAGTTAAAATCATTGTCTTTTGCAGTTTGTTGACTACAACATAGGTTTGATCATCTAGTGGCTGTGTGAATGGTGTTTGTTGATGTACCCAGGAAAACGTCCATGTCTTTTCAGGGAAGTTTTAATCTAATCTAAGGGGAGCAGACGTCTAAGTTCCTGTGTTGACTTACCAAGGAAAACGTCTACATCTCGATTCAGAACACCATTCCAAATTCAACGACACCCCCTTACGTCACTTTTTGACGCTTTAAATAATTATAGATTGCTACGAACTAACTAAAATGATTTAGTTCTAAGCCAGTTTCTTGATAAAAATGCAATTTTCAAGTTTTATTGTGTTTTAAACTTTTTACACACTTTTTAACTTTTTTAAGAATACTCAATTTTTTTTACAACAAATTGATATCGCACACTCTTATATCAAGTTCAAAAAGGGGAGATAATTTATTAAAATGCTAATTCATACAAAATGCAAAATAATATCGCATACAAACCCACCAAATTTTATTTCAGCAATTTAAACAATAAAAAAGTTATAGGGTTGAGCGTTCCTCCTGAAACACCCGGTATTGTATAGTTACAGATCTTGTAAAAATTGCATATCGGCCGATCACTAGTTTCTCCTCGACAATAAAGCTCCATGGTATATCAGTTCACAGAGAAAAGAAAATCAGTTCTTATATTTGTGTTACAATAGTTACAAGTCTTGGGGAGTCCGTATGATACAATAAACACAAGGGAAGATATTTAGCCGTTCCACGTTCGTCTGGTGTGCGACGTGAATTTGACGCCACGCCTCCTTGCGCGATCTCATGTAAGATATTTTCTTCTGAAGAGCGAAGTGACGCAACTGGAGAGTGGTTTGACCACGCCTCTTTGTGTGATGTATTGTGTGATACCTTGTGTTATATTATCATGCGTATGATACAGACATATTGTCAATTTTCCTAGTACAAGATGGTGTATTTTATTGAAACAAAGTATGTATGTACTTAGCCTATAGTGTGTAACTAACGCCCCCTGCGAGTATTCACAAAAACATTTGCAGAATGCCTACCATGTTTTGATTTCAAACTTGATCACCAGTGTAAATTTGTTTTTCTATTTGCGTTTCATAATGGCTACATTATGAAATGCAAAAAAATTGAATAACTATGAAACTGAAATTTAATTTTTTTCATTTTGGCAACAAGTAGGGTTCGAAGTTTAGGCCTACTTCGATTTCGTTGAAATTAGTTTTCTAGGCATTATGGATTCGACAGAATTTTTTTATAGAAAACTTTGAAATACTAACCTTTAATCTTGCAATCATTTTTACTAGATATTTATCCGAAATACCTATACTCGGAAATATATAACATACTGATAGTGTCCGACAACTAATTTCTAGTCACAACTATAAAACAACATAACCTAAAAATAATAAAAATATCTTCCAGTTTAATATGCTCCATTTCTAAAATTTTATTCAATAAAGTACTATTTTTATTTTTAATTCAATATAGTATTATACATATTACTTTATATGTACATATTTATAGTTACTGTAGACATTCTCTGGGCATTAATTGTTATTCCTGTCAGATTCTGTGTCGATACAATATTTTGTTCAATAGTATTATTTATTATTTTGTTCAATAATTTGAAAAAAACTCTGCTCGCACCATAAACTAAGTTTTGCATATTCCTTTTAAAAGTTTTTCTAGATTATTTTCTGCAATTTCTCGCATTTCTGACGGAGTACAACTTTCTTCCTGACTCATTTTTATTAGCTTTAATAATATATTTATTATTAATTATGACGGATGGGAAGGAAGCTTTGTTGTGTTCAATTGTTTCTATCATGGCATATTTGATACTTGTAACATTTTATTAAATTGTAAAAGTATTGCCAACCCAAAAAGACTTTAAAGACCTAAATAGAAAAAGTATTATAAAATACACGGTTCATAAGACAATTAGAGCACTTGTACTTTAGAAAACTCCCCGCTTGGCGGGTCGTTTTCTAAATTAAACGCATGCTCTAAGATAATGTCTTATGAAACTTGTATCTTAATATACTGTTAATTTAAAAGGTTCATATCATTAGGATTTTCCTCGACATCGAACAGAAAAGTGATATTTTTTTTCTCTCTATTATTTAAACAAGTGTCTAAACGTCATAAAGTTTACGTTTTAAAACTTTTAGTTTGCGAGATGTTGTAGAAATCGCACTATACCCTGGTTTAATAATATAAATGGATAATAATAAACGGAAAGCGGCAATCACTAAGAACTCCAGACCGAGAGTTCGTGGCTTCATTCCGATGCAGGACAAAACTATGAGCGTGCTTTTTCTGTTCGAAGTCTTTGAATAATTTCCCCTCCTGGTTTTATGACTTATTGGCCTTTATATGTTTTTCGGTTGTTCTTTTGCTTATAAAAGATATAACTTTCAATATAAAAAAAATTTACATTATTTTTGTTTGTTTGTAGCTTAAAAATAATGAACGACGGAACAATTAAGAGAGCGGGAACGATCGCGACGCTTAGAGCTGAACTGAACGGATTCGACGTTAGGTTGAAGTTGAAACCGTGTGATGAAACAGATGGCGCCGTCAGCAGCGCGGAGGCTTCTGGCGAGGAAAAGTTAACGCCTATTAACGAGCTTAAAAGAACCATTCAAAAGCAATATCCAAATGCTGACGTTAAGGATGAGTATCCGGTAAGAATTTTTTACGTTATTTTTTTGCAAAATTTTGTTTATAAAATATTTATTATAGTAGAAATTATGTAACAACGAAATGGCAAATAAACGTGCAACAAATCATTGACATGAAATCGGCAAGTACCAACCCTCAATTGCCTATCTTTGTCAGGCGTGAGAAATTAAAGCGGAACAAAGAACCTTTTCAGAGGTACCCAAAAATTCAGGTACGGCCGAGGAATTTTGGGGTTTATTCGACATTAGACTTTTTGTGCAAAACTTTTCTGAAATAATACATTCCGGGTCTGACCCACATATATATAACCATTATATTGCTAATACCATCTGAAATTATGTCCCCGGTATGGGCATCCAAGGGGTAATAGTGAGTTTGCGCAGTTCGGAAATTTCCTTGTTAAAATAAACATTCGACAGGACCGGATTTCAACTTTTTTAATGTAAATTTCACTGGTTAGTTAGGAAAGATATTGCAATCAAAATTTAAATTAGTTCGATTAAGACAGCGTTCCATGCATACGATTTCTGACGATATGATGATCCGACGGTGCCCTGATTGGTGTAAACTTTTGGTGCCAAATTCCGTCCGAATATTAAATTTGTAACAATCGACACGATGAGCTTTTTTAACTTTCATCCGACGTCGTATGTTTCTTAACCTCACTTTTTTCTAAACCAAAAATTAAGAATGAATGACTATAATGACTATTTTGGGAATTATCAGCTACTAATGCAACAAATTAAAAATACATTAATTTTAAGGTTAGGTAGTGACCACATATATATTATATTGTATACGAGTGACACTCTCTTCTTTTTTTACAAGATTTTTAGTGAAATTCGGTTCCGAAGATCGGATAATGTGATAAGCAAAATATTTTCGTATATATGTACATACCTGAAATACTTTATACCTGGTATTCATCCACGATTTTTGCAAAAAAGCACCATGCACTCGTATCCTTTCATCTTAAACAAAACAAGCCACTAACCTACCAAACAGCGAATCGAATCACCACAAATTAAAAACTCCTTTACAAAAATTGTTGTTAGGTAATGATGTGGATGAACCACTTTTTATTCTGTAATTTGAAAAAGCATCAAGAACCAAAGATGGCGATGAATAACAAATACAAATAATGTCGGGCCGCCTCTGACGCGATCGATAAAATTTCCACCCTACTGCGCCAACTCAATGGTGCCAACCCATATCTCATAGCGGGGACACTTTTTGTAATTTGGAACGTTCGAATTGGCAATATAATGGTTATATATATGTGGTCTGACCCAATATCGCTCCCGCATTCAGCACAGATTCCCATCAGGATACAAAATACACCCTCGTATTACACTATGTCTCTCTTCCTCAGGTACACGTTTGGGTAAAAGATAGAACTGGATATTCCCTTTAATTTATTCTTGCTTTTGATTTGTATGAAAACAAAGAATACCCTGTAGCGTTCTCTGTTGCACGTTTTATTGGGGTTTCGGTCGTTTTAAATAATTTCTACTATATCGAACAATCGTCAAAGAATATGTACGGTCTGTAAATCTCGGGTCGTGTGGGGTACCTCAAGGATCCATTCTTGGTCCCATTTACCTCACCACTACTAATCGTATAAGATACACCACCGAGCATCTACACGGTGATATGAAGAAAAATAACCATAAGTGGCGCTTTGAATCAAGTTCTATTCTGTCGTCACTGTCGTTTCTAATTTTAATTAGAATTGAACAGTAATATTGTCCTCATTTTTAGGGTTTGCTTCATTACTACATTAAAACAGAAGAAGGTTCTGTAAAAAGATGGTCGCTTCTATTTGAGCAATTCGAAAACACAAAGAAGGCCTTTCCAGATTTAATCGAGGACTATTGGATAAGTGATGCATCATTAGAGGACGTGTTTCTCGACGTTGCGAGAGAAAATAAAAATGTCATGCCAGTCGGTACCAAGAGTTTGTAGTCTGTCGTGGAAGTAAGAATATTCAGGTTCGTTGTGTAAATTTTTAATATCATGTAAACTATAACGCACGGAGATACTTAATCGTTCTTATCTGAATGAAAATTCAAGGTGTCTGGAACAAACTTTAGTTTTTTTTTTTAAATGGATTCTATTTTGCATCAATTAAGGTTTGATTCATAGTTGCCGTAACGTAAGACGTAACTGTAAGCCATAAGAAAAATAAACATGTGATTTGCAATAGAACAATTCATAGTGTATAAAAATTCAGCAATAAGAAATGGTTCAATTTCATTCTAAGCTCTGATCGATTTTATATGTTTTGGTTAGGAAAAACAAACAATCGACGAACGTGACTCAAAAGTCTATAATTTTATACAGTTGAATTGGCATAGTCTTACCATATTGAGTTAAGAACTACTATTTTTTCCATAAACAATACTTAAATTTAACACACAAATATTGAAAGATAGCAAAGAATTTTATTTAACAATAACGACAATTATGACAGTTGGTAATTCGGTAGTGTAAAACGAGACTGTGAACCAAAGTCGTATCCTCGTTGATAATGCTATTTTTTTACTAAATTCTTATTTATTATGTAAAAAGCACCCTAAACGCGAACAAACACGTGAGAATTCAAGGGAAACCTTTATTATCGCCGACCTAATCCCTCTCGCGCATCAAGCGAAAACGACCACGTGTAGGGTGCGATTTTCAAATCGACGCACACAAGCGAATTTCCACGGAATCGTGGCCAAAAATATTATCTTGGTAACATGAGACAAAAAATGTTTTTAATTGTAAGAAACCGTTATAAATATGGTAACATTGCATTTTGTTTTTAATACCTTACATCTCCACACCCCTTTTTATGGTTATTAAATTATAGAAATTGGAATAGACCTTAGACAAGGGAAGAGAGGGGGACGCGTAACACCAGAAACTATTTTGCTACTGCGTGGCACCAAACCGGGTTTAGCAGTGGCGTAACATGAATATTTTATTAGTTTTATCCCAGTACAAAATTATTTTGTATGGAATATGAAAGTAATATTTTTATTGATTGAATTGTTGTGTATCTTACTGAGGTTTGATATTAAAAATGTTCGTTTGCTTCTCAATAATTTATTGAATGCTTGGTAGATATTAATTTTATTCGTCAAAGTTATAATTTCATATAGGAAAGGTTGTGTAATTTAAATATCTTTCAACTTTAGGAAAAATGAAAGATAAAAAACAAAATTGGTCGATTTAAAATTTATTACAAAGAAGCAACAACGACTTTTAACAGCCTCCTCAAATAGTTCTTCAGTTTTTTCTTTCTCGGAGTGTCTTCTTTCTGTTCAGTTAGCCCTGATGAAGTACCAGGTAAAACTAGTTCTTCATCAAGCTGATTTGAACTTTCGGTAGCCTGTAAAAAAATTAATATTACATACATGATTTGAGATGTTTTTAAAGCGAAGACATTTTTTTTATAAATTATTTAGAAGTAATATATTCTTCTTCGGTTGCGTGGACCCAGCTGTTGAGGTACCAGCTATATATAATTCAGCATCATGTTGAGTTGACCTTTCAGTAGCTCGCCTTTTTAAACCCTGTAAAAAAATTAATATTATCTACATGCTTCTGTAATTTAAAATGTTTCTGTTTTTCAAATTAATAATTTTTTTATTCCAGAAATTAACTAGTAAATACCTGTATATAGGTACTGGTAGTTCTGAAAATATTGTTGGCACAGCACCTCCAAGTAATCGAAGTCTTTCCTCAACTTTATAAAAAAACGAACTTCTCAAAATGCTTTGATCAAACCCTGTAGGCAGGAGAAGGTGTCCAATCTTCTGCACCCAAATGTTTGCTTTTTGTGGATCTTTCGGAAATCAAAGACTATGACCTTCAACGAATCAAGACAAACGTTAATCACTTTCTTAAAAAAAAAACACTGGTATACATTCGAAATAATATAATGCTTTCACTAAGAATTAACCAAAATTAAATAAGAAATAATTTAATTTTGTCAAAATATACAAATCATGCAGGTACGCCATTGAGTGACACACCTTCTTCAAGGGCAATTAGCTGGTTCTTATTAGAAATCTTGAATGAAAAGTGCAACAAATCTAGTACAAATTACAAAGGAAGGTAGCTTCAACTATGGGCTTAAACATAGTTTCAAATAATATATACTGCTAAACTTACAACGGAGATATCTAATATAAAATAAATACATGCAAAAAACACGAGTAGAATATTTACCGATTTAAAGTAATTCCAAGATCCTTTCGCTCATTTCTGCTTTTACAGCCATAGGTACAACAATACACCATATTTCTATAAATACACTGAATTCTTTTGATAGCTCTTCACACCACAAATCACTGAAATACACTAGGTGCCACCTCGATTGTCTGGCATCTAAAAAATGGCGGCGTATCAATTTTAGGCTTCACTCTCTGCGACGGCCCGTAAAGCGGAATTATCCGTCCCCTCTCTTCCCTTGTCTAAGGAATAGACAAAGGTGGTTTATTTTTACGATATTATCGTTGGAGAAACATTTATTTTATGTTTTTTTTAATCTCCCCCGGCATTCTCGAATTTTTATTCGCCTGTTAAAAGTATATTTAATTCTCCATGAAACTATGTACGTTTTATCGGAATCGGTTTAGTACTAATAAAGTTATTCAAAATTGGTTCGATGTCTTAATCACATATTTGTAAAAATGTACCTAACACATTTTTTTTTAAATTCAATTTTCGGCAAGGTCGCAATTGGTCGCAGCAACTCTCAGTTGGACCTTATTCAGGACCCCTCAAACACTAGTAAACAAATAGTTTGGTCGCATTCCAACGCGCCCTTTTTTACATTTTGCCTGATAAAAAAATTTTTAAAAATAATTTTTTTAACTTATGTTAACAAAATGTATGAAATCAAAAGTACTAGTGTAAATATTTTGAATTTGAAAAATTTATAGGATTGTACTTACCACCAGCAATAGGCTCCATGATGGTTTTTCAAAATTTTTACAAAACCTTAGTGAAATAACAGAATACACTGATTTTTTTCAACCACTCTAATTTAATTGACACACCACACTAGAAAAACAAACTTTGAACTGAAATAATTTTAAGGTGGGCCATAACATAAATATAACAGGGGTGATTTATGACACCCTGGTTATTTCTTGAATTAAGTGCTAATGATTTTGCGACATAATTATAACTGTGGTTTTATCTATTTTGACCAGCTTTTACCTGAAATTCGCTTGTGTGCGACGTCGAGGAACGTGTAGTGATTTGGCGTCGTCGCTTAACCTTGCCACGACTGACCTATATACCGGGTGTCCCACTAAGAATGGCTCTCGGCCGTATCTCTGAAAGTGTTAGTCGTATGGCTTGCGGAAAAATTTTTTAATATGAAAAGTGATCATAAGAAATTGCTGGAAATTATTTTCAAGTTTCTCAGTCGAGCGCTAGAGGGCGCAACCGTAACGGTAAATCCGTAAAGCTTAGTTTTTTCAAAAGTTGCCGCGTTAAGGTATATTGAAAATAGCATTTTCGTATACTTTAAGGTTTTGTGAAGAAAATTTACTTATAACATATTTTTGTCACTTTTAAAATAAAGTGGTGGGGGAAGGTTGAACATTATTTTAAATAAATGCCTACAACTCCGGGTTCGCTCAACAGAATTTAGTGAACTTTGTTTTTTAAAAAGTGGTTCCCTTACTCTATACTTTACTGTATAAACTATGACAATATGACTTTTAAAGTAGGCGCTAGAGGGAGCTATTTTACAACTTAACAAACATTGCGCATTTTTTCAAAAATTTTAAATACAACAGTATATTTAATTTTACTTCATCACAAAGATTAATAAAAGCCTAAAAAACTGGCGAAAACCACAACTTGATATCTTTTTTCAAACCGGAGATATTAACAAGAACAAAAATAAACACGGAAAAATATGATTATATTTAAGTTTCAACGGTACAGGTTTTTTCAAAAGTCAAATAGGCCTTGGAAAAACAAAATCTAATTTAAAATTAGGTGCTTTCACGTCAAAGTTTTTATTTGACTTTTGAAAAAACCTGTACCGTTGAAACTTAAATATAATCATATTTTTCCGTGTTTATTTTTGTTCTTGTTAATATCTCCGGTTTGAAAAAAGATATCAAGTTGTGGTTTCCGCCAGTTTTTTAGGCTTTTATTAATCTTTGTGATGAAGTAAAATTAAATATACTGTTGTATTTAAAATTTTTAAAAAAATGCGCAATGTTTGTTAAGTTGTAAAATAGCTCCCTCTAGCGCCTACTTTAAAAGTCACATTGTCATAGTTTATACAGTAAAGTATAGAGTAAGGGAACCTCTTTTTAACAAAACAAAGTTCACTAAATTCTGTTGAGCCAACCCGGAGTTGTAGGCATTTATTTAAAATAATGTTCAACCTTCCCCCACCACTTTATTTTAAAAGTGACAAAAATATGTTATAAGTAAAGTTTCTTCATAAAACCTTAAAGTATACGAAAATGCTATTTTCAATATACCTTAAAGCGGCAACTTTTGAAAAAACTAAGCTTTACGGATTTACCGTTACGGTTGCGCCCTCTAGCGCTCGACTGAGAAACTTGAAAATAATTTCCAGCAATTTCTTATCATCACTTTTCATATTAAAAAATTTTTCCGCAAGCCATACGACTAACACTTTCAGAGATACGGCCGAGAGCCATTCTTAGTGGGACACCCGGTACATACAGTTGTTAAGTGAAAACAGAAGTGTATGGTGTGACAGCGCGTGGGGTAATCTTAAGGATTTGTTCGGGTTTTTAGACAATCGATTAAAAAAAAGTTTGTAGGTTTCTCTAGGACACCCTTTTTTGTTTTTTTTTTAGTCCCAAAAAAATTCTTGTCGAATCTTATATTCATCTTATTTTTAGGGTTCGCTTCATTACTACATTAAAACAAAAAAAAAGGTGTTGAGCCTTTAGGTCTGGTTAAGCGCAGCGTCATTACAGGACATATCTCTAGATGTCGCAAGAGAAGATAAAACTGAAGAGGAGGAAGTGAAGTCAGTAACAACGATCGATTAAATAAAATAAATTTGTAGTGTGTAGTGGAAGTAAGAATATTCAGGTTCGGTGCGTAATTCTTTAATACCTCGTAAACCATAGCTGCTTACGAACAGCACAAATTCTGACCTAACTTCAAGAAAAGTAACTTGGTTGCACGTACGATTTGACACTCCATCATTTTCAAACGGGTTATATTTTTTGAATTGATTCGTTTACTTCCGATATTCGATTTTTCAAATCATCGTAGGTATTAATTATGTAAAATGGGTGATTAACATTTCGACAATCGACTTAAAATTGTCCTTGGTCTTTAAAAGGATTGATTGATTAAAATTAACCTCGGTCCTCGGTCTCGAAAGTTATTTCTTGTTTGGCGATTACATGTTTCGCGCTATGCGAGCATCATCATCAGACTTGAAGTACAAAACCTAATTGAGAGAACGAAATCATATAAATTGCCTTACAAATGCGCCATTGATCAATTAGAATTTAAAAAACAATATATGTTAGACTACATTAGTAGACTAACATTATTATTTAAATTATGACCAATTGAGTATTTGTAAGGAAATTGTTTATTATTTTGTTGTGCGAGGGCTTTGGTAAAATAGGATGTCATTTTTCAGGATTGCCAAGGTCAAAATGTTGACCGATAAATCGAAAAATGCACATGGGTGGGGGTTAAGAGGGTATGGACGGTTCTTGAGATCAATTTTAACGAATGGAAGACGAATAAATTTAAAAGGGTTCAGTTATTATTGCAAATATATATATTTTTTTTTTGAAAGAAAATATAGCCCACAGTTTCAAAAATCGGAATGCAACCTACTCGGGGGGTCTTCGTAAAACAATGGACCCTGTATAACGCAGCAATCGCTTTTCTTTAAGATTTGGACACACTTTGTATGTTTACTGGGTCACCAATTTTAATACCTGACAATCAAATAGCTGGTCGGGTATCATAATAAAAATTTTTCTTTTAGGGAAGTAGCCGATTTTGTCATTATTTCGTCTAAATAGCCATCGCGAAGTCATAAAGTTTATCGAATATTTACGGGATTTTATTCCACAAAGAATTATTTTGACTTCATAGCACAATGGTCTGAATAAAAACAGTATGAAATTATTGCAATACAACATCAACGGTTTGTACTGGAAGAATGTATCGGTCCTTTACAAAATATCTCTTCATTTTTCAAAATTATTAGAAAATATAATACGCACGATGGAAAATCCCTCGAGTGCGTAATTTACTTTACCTACGAGCATGCTTATGAAAATTAAAAGTTACGAATGGCTGGAAATTAATTAAAACAGTGTATATTCAACTTTTATACGGGCTGTCCTAAAAGGTATGGTCAATAATAATTCAATTATAATTATAAATAATAATAATTAGTATAATTAAGTATATTGGGCCAAAACAATGTTAGAACTTCTTATGAAATTCTGTTATCTCTCTCCCTCGCTATCGAGCCACTGCCCCCCCGAAGGGGGGGACTCTGGAGATGGGTTTCACTAAATATGAAAGATATAATGTGCAATTTGGAAATATTGTTAAACTTTGTACGCCGAGACGATGTACTGTCTGAAAAATGTCGGCCGTTAAAAGGTATGGTCAAAAGGAGATGGTAGTGGAGTGAAACTGGACGTAATTTATTTGTAACACTGAATTTTGCATTTTTTTACGTTAAATTAAAGAAATTCAATGCATTTTACGAAAAAACGTATTCTTTAGTTAGATACAGATAGATCCATTTAAAAATCACTTTGCGTGGGAAGAATTTTCTTTTTCCTCAATTTTTTCCTCTTCGTTCGCTGCCAGGGCCATTCTCGAGGGGACCTACGGCTTAACGTGGGATCCGAACCACGATCCTCAGTGAAACGCTTCGCGCCCAAGTACTATCAACCCTTGGTTTCTCGCATTGCTGTATGACCTACCGATTGGGGAGTGCGTACCGTCCCCCGTACCCCACGACATAACCGATCTCATCCGGCCTTGTTGCCGACGTGAATGGGTTAGGGATGGGGGATGGTACGTTTTTTTTTCACTTTTCCCTATTTTTGCATGACCCCGAAACAGCAACGCCGTGCCGTGACTTATACCACTAAAATCCACTGAGTGCGAATCCGTTTATCGGCCGTAAGTTTTTCTTTTCATTCCGCGCAAGGTCATTTTTATATCTCGAAAACGGCACATTAAAATATAGTATCCAACTAAAAAATTTTTCGTTAAATGCATTGAATTTCTTTATCTTAACGTAAAAAGTGCAAAATTTAATGTTATGTCTATTTTTACTCCAATACCCCCTCATTTAACAATACTTTTTAAGGGCCGACATTTTTACGATTGTACGTTCAAAGTTTACCAAAATGACCCAATTTCTTTCATATTTTTATCTTTGATAGTTTCGAAAATATTTAGTGAAACATCTCCAGAGTCCTTCCTTCAGGAGGCCGTAGGAAGTTCTAACCTTGTTTTGACTCGATATAAGTAATTAAATGGTTTGCCGTTATTAAAATTGGTTCGTAGCAAAAAATAGCCATTAAATCATTTGATCAGCATAAAAAGATTTTGCTTGCAATAAATAAAAATCGGACTGTAACACTGTAACACCGAACCTGCCAAAAATGCTACAAACTGTCAACAATTTAACCGATATCAGTCCGCTTATAATATCATGTGTTCGCTTAATTAACAGTCGAGCTGCGAAATGATTACTTGGTCAGCAAGATTTTACAATTGGTCAGTAGAAAAAAACATGTCTAGAAGCAGTTTACTTCAGAGGTTTGCATATTAAAAGAATGGTTATCAATATAAATCAGTGGATTGCGTTTGTTTTGAATAATCGGCAAAGTTCGTTATTGTGGGCGGAGCGCTTTCGCAGTCGCGTGATACGAGTAGCTAATTGCGTGCGTGTGTTTTCATTCGGTGTAGCAGTCGAGGCCCAAAAGGTGTAGCGGGGGCGGGTTTTCACTTGTTTTCTCAGGGCACTATTTCACGTTTTATTGCTTTTTTTTATGCCCAAGATTAAATATTTTGCTTACCCGCTGATTGCTTACTAATATCTGATTAAAAGTGGATCGCTCATAGCAGCTTATATTGCGTTTTGCGTACCAAAATAATTTAGAGCACTCTAGTATGACATTAATTACTGACCGATTCAGAAATGTTTGCTGTCCGTAAGTTGCTGACCAACTAGCCATTTTGGCTGACGGATTACATTTTTCTGTTCGCAAAAATAAGAATATTTTGCTAACCACTTAAATGATACCCTATACTTAATGTCTGATTATTGACGATACCTTTTAGGACACCCTGTAGATGGCACGTGCCGAGTTACAAATTTAATGACGAAATCTTAATTTCCTAAGACCAATTTTCGTAAGAGTGGTATTAGGTATATCATGCTGGAAATTCCATAAAATTATTTTAGGGAAAATGCGAACCTTTGGCAACGTCGGCACTTCCATTATGTTTTAGTAGGCATTCGTTAAACAACTTCTAAACATAATTTGATTGTTAGCTATTAAAGGCGGACATTACACGATATGTAATCATGTCTTTACCGAAGCTAAGAAAGTCTACTAAATGATTCAGGTCTGGACAACTTTCACTTTTTTCAATGAATTAGTCACGTTTCGTTTTATAAACAATTTATTTCGATTGGCTATTTTTGATCATAGATGTTCAAATCATTAAAATTTCCAATTAAGATGAATAAGGACCTATACGTCCGTCATGTTCGATGATTCGAAAATATATTTTTTTGATCATTTAGTTAGTATATAAATATATACAATGCGAGTATTTGGAATCACTTCAGTAGATGCAGTACAGATTTATTTTTGGAAAAGTGCTCACACACTGGTATGAACATTTCAAGTTAGGGAAAAATATTGATACAGTGTGTCCCAAATTAGAGATATAAGACGATATCTGTGATTTTTTAAATGGCAATCCTACCTAGTTTTTGATTGTCTATATTGAAAATGCCTATTAAGTTATACGAAAATAACAGAGAAATTTTTATTGCTCGTCATTTGTAAGACGCCAAAAAAATACGGCAAAGTGTATTATTTATCCAAACCAAATAGAATTTATTTAAATATAAATTCTCGGCAGTTAAATGTTAAAAAAAAGTAGACAAAGGAATTGTATACACAATTCTCAATTATATAGTCCCGGTACATTTCTAGGTAAAAACCCCGGCCTGTGTCGCTTGTCCACTTAAGGTAAATATAATATCGCATGTACTAATTGAGACAGAAAAATATAAAATAGGATTTTATATTAGTCATAGTGCGGCTTTTCTTTGTATTTTTTATTGCCATTTTAAATAGGAACAAAATAAATCCTATTTGGTTTGGATAAAGTGGAGGTTAATTTATATGGAGGTAATTTTAGAAATTTTCAAAACGAGTTTTACTTGCGTTTGGGATATTGTCAGATAGTGAATGGACAATATTTTGAGCAGTTTTTAACGAAAATGTGTTAAATATGAATAAAAGTTTTTTTATTTTTCAAACTCATTTTCGTTTGTTTAATATCTTATAACTGACGAGGAATCAAAATTTGATATTTGGTAGCTTTGTATAACTTAATATGCACTTTAAAAATAGTCAGTAAAAATACTAGAGTTACCATTTAAGAAAATACCGATATAGTTATATCTCTTAATTTGGGACACACTGGGACAATATATTTTTTTTTTGAAAAAGACCAAGCATTTCCGAGCCTTATTTTCAAAATAAAATAGCTGTACTGGATTTACTGAATTTATTACAATTTACAAACTAGCACAGTATTTTTACCTTTAGTGTTGTGGCCAGGAAATTAGTTATTATGTTACTATTGCGGTTTTATTTGGAATTGTACGTCAGATAATACGCTTTTGTACATTATACAGGGTGATTCACGACGAGCGTGCATTAGAACTTTATGGAGAACTACTGAATATATGTTCCTGAAACTTTGGGGATTTAGGTTTATCGATATGCTCTCTTTAACTAAAATATTGACATGTTCCTGTCATTTCCGGTTATACCGGAAGTAGCTGACAACTTTCGTTTTTTAAATACAATATGGTAATTTTTATTACATTTTTCGATTAAGCATTAAATACGAAGCACATTTTATAGAAAATGTTTTTGTCAGACTCTATTAGTTTTTGAGATATCTGGACTTTTTGTAATTATTTGGCAAATACATGACGATGAAACAATCCATATAATTTTTTTACCTTAGCGCTTGGACTAAAATTTTTTTCTCACCGAATAGCTAGAAGATCATCAAGTCTCAAAAACAATTCAAATTCGGCATAAATTGTACAGGGTGGTCACAATTGAAGCCTCATTGTGAAAGAATTCAACCATTAAAAACTTTCTTATTTTAAATGGAACACCCTGTATATTTTTATTTAATTTGATGGCAAATTAGTTGTTCTTTATAAATAGTATTTACTGTCCTATACCTATATCAAAGCGTTTTCTCAAAAAATCCAATTTTATTCCGAAAATACTATTTGTTCAAGTGTGCTATGAAAACAATTGTACTTAGGGGCTGTATACTGATGTCTATACGGAGGAAAAGTGATTGATTGCTTGAAAATACAACATTCTTAAGTGTTTCTTAATAATTTATAAATAAAATGCAGTTGATTGTTTTAAACTGTTTTAAATTTAATGGTTTAAATATTGTTTTTTTTTAAATAGCAAGGAAACAAGTTTATAAACTTTAAATTCTTTAATTAAAAATATGTTTGAAAATTATACCTAATATCATTTAATTATATTTTTAAAATATGTTCGAAATGCCATTTACTTTACTGCCAAGCATTTATGTATTCTTTTCATCATGCTATTTCTTGTAGCATTCCTAATTTTTTGTGCAGTGAGAGATTTAAATGCTGCCTTCACCGTTTCAATTGCATTGCAGCTTCACGAATTGAGTCTGTTGGAAAAGCTTAAAAAATAGGCTAAAATGGTAACTTCAAATACCTCATTGTCCAGTATTGGTTTAATTCTTCGTACTTTGGCTTCAAATGATCCAAATTTTAAACAAATATTATTTAGTCTTCTAATAATACCAGGTATGGGAATTGGCCTATTCGGATATTTATCCCGATATATTCGACAAGCTCTTAGCTTAATTTTCCACATTCAATGTAAACCGTAAATAAATTTAAAAAATCTTCACTTGAAAATCCGGAGCGTGACATTTTTTAGTAACAGAATAATTGACAGTTTGAAAATACGCCAAGAAATATCAGACAATTGTTTTTCTTGTCAAAGCACACTAGAAAATATTGCCGTAATTATTAATTTTTCTTCGTATAGACATCAGTACCCTAAGTACAATTGTTTTCATAGCACACTTGAACAAATAGTATTTTCGGAATAATATTGGATTTTTTGAGAAAACGCTTTGATATAGGTATAGGACAATAAATACTATTTATAAAGAACAACTAATTTGCCATCAAATTAAATAAAAATATACAGGGTGTTCCATTTAAAATAAGAAAGTTTTTAATGTTTGAATTCTTTCACAATGAGGCTTGAATTGTAACCACCCTGTACATTTTATGCCGAATTTGAAATGTTTTTGAGACTTGACGATCTTCTAGCTATTCGGTGAGAAAAAATTTTTAGTCCAAGCGCTAAGGTAAAAAAATTATATGGATTATTTCATCGTCATGCATTTGCCAAATAATTACAAAAAGTCCAGATATCTCAAAAACTAATAGAGTCTGACAAAAACATTTTCCATAAAATGTGATTAGTATTTAATGCTTAATCGAAAAATGTAATAAAAATTACCATGTTGTATTTAAAAAACGAAAGTTGGCAGCTACTTCCGGTATAACCGGAAATGACAGAAACATGTCAATATTTTAGTTAAAGAGAGCATATCGATAAACCCAAATCCCCAAAGTTTCAGGAACATATATTCAGTAGTTCTCCATAAAGTTCTAATGCACGCTCGTCGTGAATCTCCCTGTATTGTAGTGTTAGTATTGTGGCCGGGAAATTGAGTTATTATTTTGCTATTTCGCTTTTGTACATTATATTGTTTTTAGGGAATTAGGAATTATCGATAAGTTTCTGAAAATATTAGTATAGTTATTACGGGCCAGGCAGAAAATGTTCGAGATATGGTGATTAAACTTAAACTTTCTTTCGAGACAGTTTACTTACATTCCGTTGAGGATTGTCTGCATACCATTATCCTCTCAACCATGAGTTTTTGCTTTGAAAGAATTTAGAAATTTTGTTATAACAAGCCGAGACAATTTTCTTTAAGTATACATGTCCACCGTCACCAACTATCAAATTTCAACAAATTTTAGCATTGCTTATAAAGTCTGTACGTTATATCTTTACCCATGCGTCATCACACATACGTCATTAAAATCATAGAAGCCAAAACTTTAGCTCAAGAAGAATATCAAAATAAAGACTGATTTCATAAACATTACAATAGACGCGCTTGTCGTTCCGATATACCGAAATAATTTATAATTTCGACAACAAAATTGAAATGACGGCGTTATATTATTTATCATAAGAGTATTATAATCAAACCTAATACAGTTTAAAATTATGAATACATCCATTTAACGTACTTTAACAAACCCTTACATTTCGACAGAACAAGGTTATATTCGTAACGAATGTCCATAAATACTTACCAACAATACAAAAGTACGATGAAATAGCTCTGAAAAGAACTGTTTTAAGGACTCAACTTGAAGACACAAAAACTTATAAATTTTTTAAGATTGGCACTCGATTGGCCCATCAAAATAGCAACTATGAGTTAACAGCTGGCGAATATTTAATGGCTCAATATTCAACAACAATTGTAATGTTTTTTTCTAAAGACTAACAAATAAAGATGGGCAATTTTAAGTCACGACTTGATACACGTGTAAAGATATAACGTACCGACTTCAGACTTTAAGTCGTTAACTATTTATCCTCGAGCTTTCGGGGAAAAAAAATTTATTAGGAAAGTGACCCCTTGAAGTATACTAAAATTATTTTCGCCTTTGAAATTTTACCGCTAGATGGCGTATTTTTAAATCGAAATCAAAAAATGATAATATCTCTTAAAATCAATAGTGATTTGGAACTGTTTTGGACTGTCCAATTAACGTTCTAGAAACTATTTATTTGACATTTTGGTCGATCTGGTAAAATAAGGGGTGGGGGGAGATTTGACTCGTGTTGCAGAAAAAGCTCGATAGCTGCCGAATACGTTAACCGATTTTATCGAACTTGGTTTTGTTTTAAAGCTGCTTGATAGCCGAATTATAGCCTATGGTCATAATTAAGTTTTAGTTTAAATCTGAACCGCCAGATGGCGTTTTTTTTTTTATCGTTTTAGTAATGTGCTCAATTTTTCCATGACAATTTAAACGGGATGCTAACTTTTTAATTTACTAGTCTAGTACTCGTAAAATATTTAAAAAGTGGCGCAAACCGTAACAATCCCGGATAAAAATGAAATGTTCAATAATAAGCAAGCTATGAAAACCCAAACGATAAAACTGACAATTAACTGTCATTAGTTTGCACCGTTGGTAAGTAGTTTGTTATTTTGAATTCTAATATTGCGCTTTTGATGTTAAAAACAGTTTAAAAAATTTGCATCTTCAATTTTGATTTTAAAATACACCATCTAGCGGTAACATTTCAAAGTTGAAAATAATTGTAATACACTTCTAGGGGTCACTTTTGTAACGATTTTTTTTTTCCCGCGAAAGCTGTAGGACAATAGTCGTCGACCCTAGCGGGGGAAACCCTATTTGTATAAACAGCTAGTTTTGAGTAGACCCCATGAGTTATTATGAATGTATGACTGAATTTTAGGTACTAGTCATAATTTTAGATCAGACATGACACGAAAAAATATATTTTTCACACATTTTGAGTCTACGGTCAAAATATAGTAGTCGATATCTATTATTATTATTTCGCTATCTTAAAAAATATTTCCACCTGATGAGTATGTATGGCAACGAAACACACTACAAGTATATTTTGTTTTGTCGGCCAATCTGTGAACACTGGCAAGAATTCAAACACGACCACATGTTACGAACGTCTTGGAATTGTTACTGTTAGCCACAGTTTGTATACAATTGTGGATTTAATTATATGTGTACTTTTAATACTGTGAATATGGTTATCTTTAAAAAAAATGGGAATATTAGATTAAGTCTAAGCCCGTCTGATGAGCTGCAAAGCAGCGAAACGCACGTAAGTATATTATCCAGTGTCCCAGGATAAGCGAACTTCTAGGTGTAAGCGACAAAAAATTTTAGAATTGAAATTTGACCGTATTTTGGGCATTATTTTTATTTGCTGTCTAGGTGACAATAGGGGATCCGTGAAGTGGAATATCAGTAATTTGGTTTTTCGTGGAGTTTAGGTCCCCCTCTCCAATTTTATAGCTGATGAAATGCCGTAGAGCGTTGCTGAGATAGGAAATTCTAAATAAATTCAAAATCGTATCGAGCCATGTCTGAAAATGAATTTACAGCATCTGCGCGACCCCAAAGTCACGGGAAACACATTTTCTGACAAGTCGACCCTTGTCTACTTTTCCGAGCGTGTCGAAAAAAAAAATGAAAATTAAAAAAAAGAAAAACGCGAACTTGAAGTTGAAACTTTCTAGAATGGAATATTATATGTTAAAAATTTTTGTCGTTTCATGTCTCGCCATTTCATTATTGGAATTTTTTTTAAATGTCCTCGAAGGAAATTCGGAAAACGATCGTGACATGTCAGAAAATTGTCACACTATTGACACCCAAATATTGTGGAAAGAACAAATTTCAGAACAATCGCACCTAGCTAGGCGGAATTCTGACAATATTACGCAGAGATACCGGAAGGTATGACAGAGAGAAAGCGGGACTGGAGTAATCGGGTGCTGCAAAACTTTCTCTAAATCTATTTTTTGAGAGAGCGATGCAGTCAGCAATTGTCCGAAGAGATCTCGCTGCAGTCTTACTTCGTGCACGTTCGTACCGACTTTCATAGTCTTCCTTTTCACGATATCCTTGAAAGTATGCTGCACTTTCGCAATATTATTTTTATCATAAAATTGTTTACGAGTCATCTCCAAATACAAATCGATTAAGCCCACTTGGACCCATGTCACTTGAGACTATAATATTTCTATTAATTTTTTTTCGACACGTTCGGAAAAGTATATGCAAGGGCTGACTTATCAAAAAATTTGTTTCCCGTGACTTGGGGGTCACGCAGATGCTGTAAATTGATTATCAGACATGGCTCGATATAATTTTGAATTCATTGAGAATTTCCTATCTAAAGCGGTATAGCGCCTCTCAGCAACGCTCTACGGCATTTCATCAGATATAAAAGTTGTAGAGGGAGACCTAAACTCCACGAAAAACCAAAATACTGATATTCCACTTCACGGAGCCCCTATTGTCACCGGTTCTCTTACTATAAAGTGCCTCTTCCTTTGACATTATTATTTTTTCATTTTATACATGTTTTCCCTAGTTAGAAATTTCTAATTTCTTCAATTTCCTCATCCTCATCGTTTGTCATATTAGCCTAGGATATACGATGTGGTCATCAAATGTTATTTACGAAATAATCTTTACGAATAAATGTATTCAATGCCATGAATAAACTTTTTTCTGTAGAGGTTTTAAAAAATGCAAAAAAATTAATGTGGGCTGATGGTTATTAAATTAAGTATGCTTGCATGATTTTGTGAAGAAGAGGGAGGCACTTGTGAGGTAAAAATAGAGACATATTCTATGTGAGGTAAAAATAGAGACATATTCTATTTTTACGCATTTCTTATAAAACAGTTCTGTTTGTTATTGTTATAGTATTATTTAACATTGGTTCTAATTTCAATCTATGGTCTGACGTGCTAATGTTGTAATTATACAGGGTGTCCGGGAACATGTGGGAAATCTCCCGGATATGAAGAGAACACGTGAAAAGAATACTATAGGTTCATATAAACTTCTTTCGTATCGGCCTCCTCTTCGGAGATATGGGCTCCCAAAGAGCACCAATGGAATCAAGTTTTTTACACATAATTATTGAACCACCTGGTATATTTCAATTATTTTTTAATATGATGTATACCAGGTAAGACCCGTCAAATTACTACCCAAGAAACTGTTGTGAATTACTCACAGCTGCAGGGACGAACTAGCTGCAACACTCATGGGCCCATTTTTTTTACGCCCTGTATGATGAGAACTTTGGACAATATTTTTTACATACCTTTAACTATTGGCTAAAAATTAAGTACCCTTCATTCATGTCGCTAATCCTAACCGTTTTCGAGAAAACGTCATTTTATTTACATTGAGTCCCCCCCTAACTGCTCATGGGGCTAAATATGAAAAAGCGGAATCTTGAAGGTTGAACATTGGATCAAAACAAAGATGTATCTTTTATTGAAATACCCGAAGCACATGATGTATATGAAATGCCGTTTTTTCGAAAACGGTTAGGATTAGCGACATGAATAAAGAGTACTTAATTTTTAGCCAATAGTTAAAGGTATGTAAAAAACATTGTCCAAAGTTCTCATCATACAGGGCGTAAAAAAAATGGGCCCATGAGTGTTACAGCTAGTCCGTCCCTGCAGCTGTGAGTAATTCACAACAGTTTCTTGGGTAGTAATTTGACGGGTCTTACCTGGCATACATCATATTAAAAAATAATTGAAATATACCAGGTGGTTCAATAATTATGTGTAAAAAACTTGATTCCATTGGTGCTCTTTGGGAGCCCATATCTCCGAAGAGGAGGCCGATACGAAAGAAGTTTATATGAACCTATAGTATTCTTTTCGCGTGTTTTCTTTATATCCGGGAGATTTCCCACATGTTCCCGGACACCCTGTATAATAATATAACAATGACATGAACTTTAAGGTTAAGTAGTTTAAGGTTATAATAGCATAATATAAGTATGATTGTAATAGGAGAGAGATATTAATAATTAACACTTTTTTTTTAGTACATTATTAATATTGAGACTGAGTACTTATTTAAATATACGTTTAGCATGACTAATGTTTACCTCAACATCTATTACACACCTGTTACCTTTAATGTTCCGGTCCAGGCGTCAAATGTCAATTCGAAAATTTTATGTCATTTACATATGGAAATTCGCTATTCTGTGGAACGCAATGTCTACCGGGTGTTTCCATAACACCCTGTATGCATACAATCTTATTGATCCCTTTGATCGCAGTTTATGGGAAATTGTGATTCTTAATGCTTTAAACTGAATTAGTTTGATTAAAAACGGTACCTATTTATACGGTGTGTCCAAAAAATTATGCGACATATGGGAATTTTGTTATTGGTTTCTCAGCAAATTTTACTCTTAATAAAAGTTGATGCTTGCCTTAAAACTATAAGCGGGTATTTCAGATTTAATGTACTGCTTTTAGTGCGGGATGTTGATATCCGTAATCGCGTCTAGAGTAAAGTGCAGGAAAATTTTATAAGGAAAATTACTAGGAATAAAAAGAGAAGTAAGTTAGGTACCTCAACTTTTTTTCCCGCGATTTGTTTCTATAATTAATTACCGATGCATATAAAGGGTCTTGAAAGAAGAGGTATATTTTAACACAGTTTGCACATTTATTTGTGTGACATAGTCGTATACCGTAAATGAATTTTTCAATTATGCAGTGCTTCGAATGTATTTTATATTTTTTACATTATTTATTTTGACTTTGTCGTAGTACAAATATGTTTTGAAATATATGCTTCTTATCTTATATTATCTATATTCTCTATTTTAACTATATTAACTATACTATCTATATCTATATTTCCTATAATTAATAATAATAATAATAATATAATTAATCTATACTATCTATATTTTCTATACTCTATATTTTCTATATTAATTATATTACCTATATTCTATGTATTATCTATATTATCTATCTTAACTATATTATCTTACATTATCTTATTATCTTATCTTTCAATTTGTCTAATTTTAATCCAGATTTTTCTTAAACGTTTATCGTTTTATAGCAAACACCAACTTTTATCAAGAATGAAATTTTGTGAAATCCCAATAATAGAAGTTTCCCATATGTTTCATAGTTTTTTGGACACACCGTATATTATTATATTATAAGTGTAACTTTAATAAGTACTTAATTTGACCTCTTACCCTACAGGTTTAAATAGCTGTGCGTGTTTCGGACTCCTGAAGATGGGGGTTTTACCTTCGAAACATTCACTTTTTTAATTTAAACCTGCACTAGGGTGTTATGAAACTAGTAGAGCAGACTGCATATAAATACAGACCTATATTTTTAATAAATTAAAGCTAAAATTACTAAAACTAGGGGGGTCGATTAAACAAATACTTATGGCTCCAAGATAAGTTGTACATACTTTGAATATTTTTTTCAAATTTGTACTTGTGTTTCTGGTCTGGGATTTTTTAATCGGCACAACAGTAGGTCTTAAATGGTTTTGTTTTCCAGATACAGGGTAAGGCTGCGACAAATTTAAAGTGGAAAAATGAAGACAAATTTAATTAAAATATACAGGGTGTTCCTTAATGACGTGCCAATATTTCAGGGTGTGATTGCTTAGGTCATTTTATAAAGAAAAGTTCATATGAACATATGTCCGCAACGGCTTAAAATTTTTGATACAGGGTGTTGAATTTTTATTTTTTAAATGGTTATTTTTTAATATCTCCGAAAATACTTTAGATATTATTTTCAATCTTGGTATGTGTTAATAGGATATAGAACCACAAATTTTAGTTAGAAAAATTATTCAATTGTTCCGCCAGTGGCGTCCCTGCAAACATGTCCTCTGATATTTTTTACAATAAAGATGGTACGCCACTGACATTTTTCCATGTGGATATTTTTTCTGATTAGCCTGATCAATTCTACATGATAACGGTCTCTTGAATTTTTATCGTCAGGCGCACCGTTCTTGATTAAATCCACTAATTCATATTGAAACTCATTATTATTAACATTGATAAAATAAATATTGATAAATTTTGATTTATAAATATTGTTGGAGTGGGCAATTCGATGTGAAGACTTTTAAGTGAAGGTGGCCATTTCCAACAATTTTTATAAAACAAAATTTATCATTAATTATTTTATCAATGTTAATAATTATGAATTTAGTGGTTTTAATCAAGATCGATGCGTCTGACGAGAAAAACTGAGGAGGCCGTTTTCATGTAGAATTGACCAGGCTAATCAGAAACAATATCCACATGGAAGAATGTCAGTGGCGTACCATCTTTCTTGTAAAAAATATCAGAGGACATGTTTGCAGGGACCCCACTGGTGGAACAATTGAATAGCTTTTCTAACTAAAATTTGTGGTTCAGTATCCTACCAACACATACCAAAATTGAAAATAAAAGTACTTTCGGAGATATTAAAAAATAACCATTTAAAAAATAAAAATTCAACACCCTGTAGCAAAAAATTTAAGCCGTTGCGGACATATGTTCATATGAACTTTTCTTTATAAAATGGCCTAAAGAATCGCACCCTGGAATATTAGCACGTCATTAAGGAACACCCTGTATAGTTGAGAGTGAACCGAAGCGGAATTGTAGACAGTAGACACAAAAAACTGACAATAATTTTAATCGTTAGATAATGTTTTCGCTAAATTAAGATCGTCTTGACTTTCCACTCCATCTTTGAATTAAGAGGCGAAAGCCTGAAAAGTAGTTTTGAAAATTGGGAACAGGTGAACCATTGAAACGAAATGGCGTGCAACATTAAAATTTAATAATATCTGGCAACAAATGATTTTAGGCCGTATTCATGCATTAGACCCTAGTCAAAAAATTTTTTTATAGTTACAATCTCGAATATAATCGGTAATATTGTTGAAACGCTTATAGAGAGACGGTGCGCACCCTCTTGATCTCCAAAAGCGATCTTTGAATTTAATAAATATAAACTGATCAACAAAAAGATCGGCAAATGGGTTTTAAGTTTTTTGATTTTTAAACGTAGTTTTGTGCGAATTCAGTGGCGGGGAACGCTATTGGCCAAAAACGGCGTTTCAATATTATACAGGGCGAAATAGTAAGTAATGTAAAATACTAGAAGGTTGTGCGTTTGAAAAAAAAATATTTCACGGAAAAGTAAAAAGGACTTAGGTAAATATCTCAAAACTAGTTTGACAGTTTTTTGTTTAATGCTTTGTGAAAAAAGTTATCGAATTTACAAAGAAATAGATTTTTTCAAATTTCAAAATCGGAAAGTACAGGGTGTCCCACTTTTATAGGGTATCTCCGTTATTGTTAGTGCTATCAAAAAAGTGTCATGTGCTTTTTGGGTCAAACTTAAATTGGTAAAATCAAAATTTGAAAATTTTCTCTCGCTTAAGAGATACGGGGGAATATTAATAAATTGACAATTTCAAAATTACCCTATATTTTCTTAGTTAAAAGAGATACAGAAAAATGTTTTATACAGAAGTTTCTTTATATTGATTGTTGAATAATCGTCCGTTTTCAGAATAAGTATACGGGGTCAGGTAAAAAAGTTATCGCACCTAACCTCATTTTTTTTTTAAAGGGAACACCCTGTATATTTTAATCTATTTTAAATTATCCTTTCAAATATATAACACACCATGCATGATATTGGTTCCCTTATTTAATCTTTATTACTTTAAACCACAATAGGTCATGAAACAAAAGCTAATATCCTAGAGACAACTATGTTGACATTCTAGTTGTCATTAGCATTTAACGTCAATTTCATTTTTACATATTCATTTGTGAAAACGACTTATCAACATTTTGAAAAATGTGATATGATATCTATCATCCATGGTGTGTTATAAGTTTGAAAAGAGAGTTTAAAATGCTATCTTTTTAGATTAAAATATACAGGGTGATCCATTTAAAAAAGGAGGTTAGGTCCGATAACTTTCTTACCTGACCCCGTATACTTATCCTGAAAACGGCCGATTATTCAACAATCATTATAAAGAAATTGACCCAAAAAGAGCACATAACACCCACATTACTTTTTTGATCGCACTAACAATAACGGAGATACCCTATAAAAGTGTCGAAAATGGGACACCCTTTACTTTCCGATTTTGAAATTTGAAAAAATCTATTTCTTTGTAAATCCGATAACTTTTTCCACAACGCATTAAACAAAAAACTGTCAAACTAGTTTTGAGATATTTACCGAAGTCCTTTTTAAGGAACGTCCAAACTTGTTTTTAGATAACGAAACCTCCATTCGCATAGAACCACGTTTAAGAATCGGAAATGTTTATTCAAATGGGTTTAGCCCCTTTGGAGCTATAAAGTTTTAAAAATGAAGGTAAAAGCACGTTTGCCGATTCTATTGTTGACCAGTTTATTTCTGTGTGAAAAAGGCTGGATCTGCGAGTTTTATCGGTAGTATTTGGATTTGGGAGAACTTTTTCACAATGGATAAATCTTATTACATTTGTAGATACAAATTTTGGTGCGTATCTATTTTAAAAGCCACCTAATGTCGTCTCTTTCTATCTATATTTCTATGATTATTCATTTGAGACTGAACACGACTCTGTTTCTTTTAATTGTGCGAATAATGGAGACTAAAGATTGAAATAATCTGTGATATTTCAATGTTGAAAGGTCGTATTCAAAAAAAATTGTAATAAAGAGTCGAAATATATTTTCTGTGTCGTAAACGGATACAATGTGAAATAAAATATATATCCGCTGTACATTACAATTCCCCTCCATAGAAAAGTGAGCCCTACGATCATACGTAACCACACCAAAATTGGGGACAATCAAATCAGAAATACCGAAAATATACGCTTGTTTGGATTGTAAATGGTACACCCTGTATGTTTTTCTAGGGGTTTGAAATACATATATTCAAGGGTTTCTTATCCATATATCCAAAAATGGACAAATGATTTTAATATGTCGAACGCAGGGGCTTGTGATTTGAAGCGGAACAACATCTTTGATTCTATAAAATAACAAAAATACTGTGATACTAGTGTGTTAATTATTTGATAAAACTAGATTCCTACGTCGTTAGATTTGATTATTTATCTGCTAACCTAGTATGTACGGGATCGGTTTTTTTGACCGCGGGGGTACAATGCTAAGTTACACAACATATATTCAATATCTTATATATTTTATACAATTTTCAATGTATATTATAAGGATAAATAAAAAGGATATCGCCAGGGATGTCACTGTAAGAGTCCTGTTATTGCATTTTTCGTTTAAACGTTAGAATTATTTTGATAAAACATTATTATTTTTATTATATATTTACTATATTAATATTACTATTGGTAAATTATGCCAACATTACTTGATAACCTAGCATGATAGTTATAAATACACTAACATGAAACCGATTTATTACACACTTAACAATTTTTCTTGTATCGACAGTCAAATAGTGTAGGCTAGTGCAACAAGATATGCTGGGTCCAAAGGGCACAATAGTCCTCATTATAATAATAATAATTGATTATCGGTAGTGATAGTTTAGTGTTTGGTGCTTGTTTCGCATTAATCGACAGTTTGCTTTGTAATATTGTATCTTTAAATTTGTGTATTATGTAATAAATAAAAATAAATAAATAATAAAGTTAATATTTGTCATTATCATTTCGAATACACAACCAACATTAATTCGGTATTTATAAAGCTTGTAAGAATAATCTTGCAGCAAATATTTTGAGCTTCAAACAGTACCTGGAACAGGCGGGGAACTACTATGCAGCAAGACAATGCAACGCGGGTGGGGGCCCACGGTCCAAAGTGGCCTCCCGTTACGCAATGCGCTCCGTAAATCTAACCTACAATTGTTAGTGCTATCAAAAAAGTAATGTAGGTGTCACGTGCTCTTTTTGGGTCAAACTTAAAATGGTAAAATCAAAATTCGAAAATTTTCGCTCGTTTAAGAGATACGGGGGAAAATCAACAACTTGACAATTTTTAATTTACCCTATACCGCGTGGTGCATCGTGGTTGGAAACATAGGAAATCCCATGCAAGTTTTAGACTGTCCAAATATTTGCTCCCCTGTTGACTTTAGAGCGGGGTTGTAAGGAGAATTTTTTAGGGTCTCTGTGTGGTGAGTGCACATGCGAAGTTTGAACAATTTTGGACAAGCCGATCTTAACTTATTTGAATAGTGTTGCGGCTGGGTTTTCATTGAAATTCAACAGGTAATTCTGCGACACCAGCATTGTGACTTGTCAACCTGTGATTTGTCATTGTCAAACGTAATTTGAAAGTTTATATTTTTTACTAGTAATAATTTTATTAGGTAATTATTATGAGTTACACAGTAAAAAGCAATTCTTGATGATTTTAATACTATTTAATATGTTCTATTGTAAGTAAAATAATTCGTTTTCTATTAAAAGATCCGTTTAGAAAATAATGTTCGTTTTATTCGAAAATGTTAGTTCCAGTGTAAAATGAATCTGTCAAAGATTTTTAAAGAGCCTACCGTTTGCAAATTACGTTTGACAATGACAAATCACAGGTTGACAAGTCACAATGCTGGTGTCGCAGAATTACCTGTTGAATTTCAATGAAAACCCAGCCGCAACACTATTCAAATAAGTTAAGATCGGCTTGTCCAAAATTGTTCAAACTTCGCATGTGCACTCACCACACAGAGACCCTAAAAAATTCTCCTTACAACCCCGCTCTAAAGTCAACAGGGGAGCAAATATTTGGACAGTCTAAAACTTGCATGGGATTTCCTATGTTTCCAACCACGATGCACCACGCGGTATATATTCTTAGTTAAAAGAAATACAGAGAAATCTTTTATACAGAAGTTTATTTATAATGATTGTTGAATAATCTGCCATTTTCTGAATAAATATACGGTAAGAAAGTTATCGGACCTAACCTCACTTTTTTAAAATGGATTACCATGTATATTTTAATCTAAAAAGATAGCATTTTAAACTCTCTTTCAAATTTATAACACACCATGGATGATATAGATATCATATCAAATTTTTCAAAATGTTGATAAGTCATTTCGAGGGATCCACGATAACCATCGACGAACAACGCGCCGTAGGCGAGTTAACTGCTCTTCCAACTATTACAAAAGCATAAAGATTTCGTTTCGATAATTTAGGCGACATGTCCTTTCATCTTAAACAAAACGAGGCATTAACCTACCAAACAGCGAATTGAATCACCACAAATTAAAAACTCCTTTACAAAAATTGTTTTTTGGTAATGAAAGTTTATAAGCACTAATATACCGACAACAATGTGGATGAACCACTTTTTATTCTGTAAGAAAAAGCACCCAGAACCAAAGATGCAATACGACGAATAACAACAAGCAAATAATGTCGGGCCGGCTCTGACGCGATAAAATTTCCACCCTACTGCGCAAACTCAATAGTACCACGCCATCTCCCATAGCGGGGACACTTTTTGTATTTTGGAACGTTCGTATTGGAAAAAATGGAAGATCCCGGAAACGACTCAACGGCAAACAGATGCCTCTACGCGCGATCGAAGGAAAATGGACTAATAACAATGGAATGAACCGCGCTAAATCTGCACGAGCACGAATTCGGAACTTTCCGTGACCTTACGACCCGTAATTTACCCTCGATATGGGGTTTTGTAGCATGTTTTCTGGGTTATTTTAAATGAATCCTGAATTATTCCAACCCAAAAACTGAGTTCAGGTAACTCGTAAAATAGTTACATCAAGATGAGGGTTTGTGGTAATCAAAAATATGTTTAAAATGTTGATAAAAAATCTCTTTCTGGGTTGAAGAACCTGAATTATTGTAGCGTTTTTAAATAATTTGTGATAATTCATAGGCTCAGTTAGAACAACATAGAAAGGTGCGTTACAGTAGCTCCAATTTTGTAACCCACGACATTCGTAAATGTATTTTTGTTAGTGTAGGGTAATTTCTAAATTGTCAAATTTTTAAGTTTCCCCCGTATCTCTTAAGCGAGCGAAATTTTTCAAATTTTGATTTTACTATTTTAAGTTTGACCCAAAAAGAGCACATGACACCTACATTACTTTTTTGATAGCACTAACAGTTACGGAGATCTACCTATAAAAGTGTCGAAAATGGGACACCCTGTATTGTATGCTCCCGAGAGCTTAAGAGGTACTTGCGGGACACCCTGTATACAAAAACTGACTCCGCCTATCTAGTTTTCCAATCTAGGCCTACCTACTTTTTTTTATGTACAAAAAATTTTATCTACCGATAAATTTAACAGTTTTGTTTAAAAAATGTAAACACCCGATGTGTGTTGTATGTAAACCAACGAATGCATTAAAATGTTCAAGGATTCTTAATATTATAATCTTGAGTGAGATTTTGTTCGGATTTTTGATAAATTACTTAAGTAGGTAACTATTAAAAATAAAACGTTATCAGGTCGACTTTTTTTTTTAATGAAAGCAAAATTATTTAGTCGATACTTGGCAATCGGACTTCAAGTTATTTTGCGTTAGATTTTATGTTATCGGGGTTGTGTAGTTTATTTTTAGTTGTTATTTCATCGAAAATAACAAGTAAGTACTTTTTGCTTCGTCTATACCTACATATAGTTATAAAAACTAAAATTTAAAAAAAGTCTTGGTTAAAACCGCTAAACTTTGGAAAAATATACATGGTGTTCGAATAATGCACCAGGATACTTGTAGAGGTGATTCGATATGTTAAAATAAAGGTAGTTAATAAGTTATATAATAAAAAGTTGAAAACTCCATACTTTTCGCGTTGCAGCGTGACAAAAAGTTCAATTTTTTATTCTTAACGTCTTGCAGTTAGTTTCTAAACTGTCAAGTTGATATTCGTGGCATATCTTTCTTGTTTTGACAGTTATTGGAAAAAAGGACATGTCATTTTAAAGACAAAAGTAGTGTTGTGATCGCTCGAGCGAAAAACCGCTCGAGTACTCGATTATTGAAATAACCGACATCGCTCGATTATTAAAAAAAACTGCTCGAGTTATAAATTCAAGCGAAAATCGTCCTTTGTTACTTATTACCTTTCACTCGATACCCGAGCTTCGCTTGACGCCGACCGAAAGGTGCTGCTTGATAGTGTGATTGCTCGAGTGAAAAACTGCTCGTATATTCGAGTTTCAGTATACCCGATATGTGCCAATTGGCGACGTTCGAGTTTGACGCTCAGAAGGCTAACACGACGTACGTCTTTGTGAAAGGCATATAAACGAAAAAGTATGTCAAATCCCTTAGTGGATTCATCGCGACATGGGTTTTGACTGGGACTGACTAGCAAGCGGCGATTGTAATTTTTTAAAAAATTATAGGATATATTTTTAAAAAAATTAGAATCAACTGTTCTTCCTTAATAAAAACTCTAGACTAAACTTCTAAAACTTAGAAAAACAATCCCTGGTATTTCATCAACACATTCTTCTTAGTCAAAAAAATTTCAAGTGATAATCGCTCGAGCGATTCACTCGCTTATTAAAATCGCTCGAGTATCAAGTACTCGATTATTAAAATCATCAGTTTTTCCCAGCACTAGACAAAAGGATATCTAATAATAGGTACTCTCTATTCGAGTTGATAAACCATACCGTTTAGGCGCAAACTGGAATTAAAATTTCTGTTATCAATAAAATCAATTTTTTCAATGGAAGCAAAGAAAAATTATGGCAGGGTTTTCGGTTTTATTTTAAGGGCGGTTAAAATTAAAAATCAAACTTGTTTCGTTTTCATTGGCCTGTATACACAAAATGCCATACATAATAGCTATAAGTAATTATTTACTTACTACGCGGTAACTATAACGCGAATTTAGTGTTTAAACAGTTACTTGTCACCGCGCAGGCTTAAAACCATTCGGGACTTTAGGTTTTATTATTTTTAAAACAAAAAAAAATAATAAAAGAGCATTATTATTTAGTTTTCGCACTAGTACTTTAAAGTGAAACTTTTCACAATTAAATTAACATTAAACATTTTATTTTTCGTCTAACAATTATTTACTCATAATACCTTAGAAACGGTTACTATAATAATCATCATAATTAATGTTGTGATCGCTCGAGCGAAAAACCGCTTGATCACTCGATTATTGAAATAACCGACATCGCTCGATTATTAAAAAAACCGCTCGAGTTATCTATTCAGGCGAAAACCGTCGCTCGTCACTTATTATCTTTCACTCGATACCCGCGCTTCGCTTGACGCCGGCGCGGCGGAAAGATACCGCTGTAGTGGGATCGAGTTAAAAAACTGCTCGTATATTCGAACAGTTTTTCGCTCGATAGGAAATACTCCAGTTATAAATTCAGGCGAAAAACCGAAAAATATCGCCTGTTACTTGATACACGGCCTTCGGTCTACGCGCCGCGCCATCCGATTGGCGACGTTCGAGTTTGACGCTGAACAGGTAACACGACATACGTTTTTCTTAAAGGCACATAAACGAGAAGGTGCATATAAAAAAGTATGCCAAATTCCTTAGCGGAGTCATCGCCATATGGAAAGTTTTGTTTTAAGCGTAGCCAGCGGCGTAGTTTAGGTCACGTTTGTAAATATTAAAAAATTAAAGGATATAATTTTTAAATTTTTATTTACTATAAACTCGAGAGAACTTCTCAAAAATAACATAATAATAGAAATTGTTAATGAAAAATAACAAAACGAACAAAATGGATAACAAAATATATAGAAAAATTCGTTGGTAATCTTATAGTAAACATTTTTAAATCTAAAGAGGAACTTTTTATTATTAAACTCAAGAAGACTTCTTAAAAATAACATACATTATAGAAAATGTTAATGGAAAATAAGAAAACGAGCAAAATAGTTAACAAAACATAAGTATCGACAAATTTTTTAGTAACCAAAAGTAAACTTTCTTAAATTTAAACAAGAACTTTTAGGTAACTATAAACATGAATTGAAAAAATAATCTCCTATTTTCTTATTTTGCCAGTCGCGTAACTAATTCTACATTCTACAGGGCACACAGTGGGCACCTGATAATTTAAAGTGGAAGAGTTTGACAAGTCATTATTTTATGCTCGTAGATTGAGAAAGATGTGAAGAAAAATAACTCTTGGTAATACTTTTTGTTTTAAAAAAGCACAAGAATAAACCCGAACAATAAATACATATTTGGGTGATTTTTAGAAGTTTTTTTTGTTTGGTATCGAGACACACAAATTCATTATTTACAAATAAATAAATTTCTGGAATTTTTTTGGTAGCTACTACAATTTTTTAGCAAAACCTGTGACCACCCGTAGTTACGTGCCTGCTAAATACCCTACCTGATCACATGTAAAAGGCTGCCGGTCGAGCAGTCGGTGACGTCATCGCTTGGTGAATTGGAATTTCAAGCGATTCACTCGAGCGATTCGTTCGATTATTAAAATCGCTCGAGTATCAAGTACTCGATTATTAAAATCATCGGTTTTTCCCAACACTACTAAATACTAAGAATTGGCAAAAATAGTTTAAAAAATCCAGGAATTTAACTATATATATTTTAAATGGATGAAAAATAAAGTATTGTATAGACCACAGGCGATACTAGACTGTAATGCCCATCAGGCGAAAATTAACCCTCGGGTCAAAGGGCCCTCCGGCTAGTTGCTGTCGCCTTCCGGGCATTATAGACTACTTAACGCCCTTGGTGCATAAATCACTATAACTCTTCAGTCATGACTAATAAAAAGTTATTTTTATGGTAAATCAATGGTTAGAACACTGCACTAAAACTGCCAAAGGCTATAAAAAACCTGAATTATTTCGAAATAATGTTTGTAAAAGTGTGTGCTGCTAGAATTGTGATTTTCGAAAACATAAATACCTAGGAAGATTATAGCTGAATATACAATAAATACATCGATAAAATTTGCAAAGAAATATTTGGAAAGTTAAAATTTACTGCCGCCTACGAAGTCTGATGCCTTTTGTTATCGTTCGTGATTAATTTCATTCTCTATAAACATTTTAAGGCGATTAATTTTTTGTTACAAACGACAAATTTGTTTCTTTAAAAAAGCAATACCGTCTTATGTATTTATAAATTATTTCTTAACTTAATTAGTTTATTTTCACCAGTTACCATCGCGTGTTTAAGTTAATAGTAACTTGACATTCGTATTAAGCTTAATAATCGTCCAAAAAGCGACATAAGGTGCTCTAAAAATAAAATGGAATTATTCAGAGTAGAAAGTGACGAATATTTAAAAAAGCAACCTCGCAGACTATCCATATAAGTATAAGATTTACAGACGTGGGAGCAGAAAAAGTGACGTAGCGCGCTGTACCCACGGCCGCGGGTCACCGCGAACCTGTTGTTTGCTTCCAAAGCGCGCCGCATATCTTCGCTTTGCAATATTACTTTTCCGAGCACGGTCGCGATCGCACCAACGAGTCCGTGCATTTTTTTTTTAGTTCTTTACTAATATATTTTTATTTATTTATTTCCGTAGTGTCGTCCGTAAGTGCTTTATAAAATGACTGTGAACAAAAACACGAAAAGCGGCAAGAAAAAAAGTTCAGCCACAACTAGCACATCAGCTTCAGCAACGACCAGTTCGAGCACGGTGCAACAAAAGTCCTCGAAAAGCTCTAAAGTCGTGTCTTCCAGTACAAGTAAGTCCGAAACTAGCGGTGCCGTGTCGAAGTCTTCCTCCGCATCTAGTTTAAAAATATCAGATATATCACATTTGCCTGTAAATTCGAGTATCGTATCTTATACTGTGACCGAAATGTTACCTACGGGTTCCGGTGAAAAGATTACACTTTACGGGGAGGGCGGTGCTGCTACTTCAACCGAATACAGGCATTTCGTAGCTCAAGATGCAGCTTCAACTTCTCATCACGCCGCCTCGATTCAACAGATCAGTTCTACGCTAAACGAATCTACATCTAACCTGTCATGTGCCTCCGGTTCTACTTACACAGTGACAGAACCGCGGGAGGAACTCAAACTAACATACAATAAGAATGATTCGGGATGGAATGGGAAATTTGTAGTTGAGGAGCCGGTGACAGCGAAAGGCAAAAAACCCGGCAAACAAATTGTAAAAAATGGAAATTCGGTTGTAGAACAGACTTCCTCATCGTCCTCACATCAGCAAAGTTCTTCGATTGCCAAAAGTTCATCTAGCAGCTACGTCATTGAAGTAGTGAATGGCAAGGAAAGAATCGTGGACCAAAAGCACCATGAATCAGCTGACGCTAAATCTTCCAGCAATGAAGAACATTTAGCATCCAGAAGCGGCACTAATATAACCCCGGAAGTCCATTTCAAGCAGAAAGCTAAAGAAAGCGCATCGAGCTACGACACTGCCGTTCCAGAACTAAAGCAGCCCAAAGGCTATACGACAGAATCGCAAAGGGAAGTGCATCAAATAGGCGACGACGTCACTACATCACAAAGTAGAACACATGACAATGTGGCAACTGCACTCACCGATGACACGAAACATTCTATTAGTGATAAAACGAAAGATTTCATAAGAAGCGAAAAAATTGATACGAATCTTAAAAACAGTAAACTATTGACAGGCACCACTAGTGATATCCAGGAAAGGAGTAGCCGAAAACATGACACAAATGTCAAAAGCAGTCAAATATTGACAGATAGCCGTAGTGAATCGTCTACAACACAAAAATCAGCTAAAAACGTGGAATCCTCTAAAAACTTAGGACAGACTGAAACGGTAACTACCACGTACACATACTACGATTCCAAAGGTAATGTAGTAAAAACATCGACGGATGTTGACACTCATAACCTTCCCGGATCATCGACACAAAATATTACGTCTAGTGACATAAAAAGTACTGATACTAAGCATGACAAAAAGAACACTTATTACACGGACAAAAGTTATGTGGATACAGAAAACATAAAATCTTCTCAAACTTTAACTGATTCAAAAAACTTTTACGGTCATAGTGTCGATTCAAAAGACTTGAAGACGAGGACGTCTAAATCACCTACTCGCAGTCCTTTAGATAAAGGCAAACGTCTTGAGTCGCCCACGAGGAAGGGACCTAAAGATACATCCACCCCAATTAAGAAATCGCCCACTGATCAATCACCAACCAGGAAGCCCCAAAGCGACACTACCTATTACGTAGATGAGAACTACGTCGACACCAATAAGATTCGACAGTCTCAAACAACTACCGACACAAAGAATTTTTACGGTCATTCAGTAGATTCAAAAAATACAATGGTAGAAAATATTTATGACTCCAATGCTACTCAGAACACTATAGGCACGTCTGGGAAGGTTCTCATGGATCACACTACTGATTCGACTGATATAATTTATTCGAATGACCGGCTTTATGGAAAGAGCGGTTGGAATGGACAGTTTACATATGAGACTGCTCAGCCCAAGAAACCCAGTGATAGAACATCACCACAAAGAAAGCCTACTGATCCACATAGACCGGGATCTCCTACAAGAAAAGCCGACAAACCTAGACGCACTGAAGATTCTCCTACTAGAAAAGCACCCGCTGGTAAGTCCCAACGTCCAGAGAAATCACCAACCAGGAAAGGTCCTACGAAAGATTTTTTAGGTACTGAGATAAGTGAGAATGTTAAACAATTTACTGATGTAACCAAGACGGACGATGCGGGATCCAAAACTACAAAGTACGTAGACGAAAATTATGTTGATACCAACAAAACACGACAGTCCCAAACTTCCACCGACTCCAAGAATTTTTATGGGCATTCAGTAGATTCAAAAAATACATTGGTACACAATATTTATGATTCCACGGCTACTCAAAACACTATAGGAACTTCTGGAAAAGTTCTCATGGATCACACTACTGATTCTACCGATATAATTTACTCGAATGACCGCCTCTATGGCAAGAGCGGTTGGAATGGGCAGTTTACTTATGAGACTGCACAGCCAAAAAACCCCAGTGATAGAACATCGCCACAGAGAAAACCTAAAGACCAAACTAGGACCGATTTACCTTCGAAAAAATCCCCTGCAGATAAATCTGGTCATCCTGGAGGATCTCCCAAACCAAGAGGTCCTGATGGTTCTTCTCCTACTAGAAAAGCGCCCAGCGATAAAGAACGCCGTCCTGATGACTCGCCTACCAGAAGAGAACGCAAAGGTCCTAAAGGCACGACCGATTATACAACAACTGAAATAGTAGACAATATCAACCAGTTTACCGACATTACTGACATAAAAACATCAGTAACTAGAGACTCGAAAACATTTGTCGATACTAAGTTTATTACATCATCAGATAGCACTGTCATCAATGAAAATTACATCATTATTGATGGGAAGAAAGTACCCGGAGGCCCCAAACCCGATCATAAAATTGTTCCTGTCGGACCTAAAGATTATCCTGTAACTGATTCCAAAACTGTCGTGGACACCTTTGAGTCAGTGTCGAAAATATCTGATTCCAAAACTGTGGTTACTAAAGATTCGCAAACATTCGTAGACAATCAAAGCTCGAGGGAACATTATACCACCCATGATACCTGGGACAGTTCCAAGCCAGGGGGTCCCAAAGAACCTAAAGGCTCTGGAGGGCCAAAAGAACCGATTGACATTGTTAAATATACCACGGATGTCGGTATTGTGGTCGACGACAGGAAAGTAAAGGATGTATCTAAAGTTACTGAAGATGTCCGCTATCAAACCTCGGTGGATAAGAAATTCACAACGGAAAAAGTTTCCACCACAGATATGAGGACAGACACTAAAGTGGACAAAACCATCACAGATGTCAGGACATCCGACGCGGTTAATCGTGTGGACAAAACCTTCATCAAAGAAGACATCGTGAACATTAAAGATATTGTAAGTTAGAAAAACACTTTCTTAGTGGCTTTGTCAGATAACTTTAATGGATTTATTATATTGCAGAATGAAGTTGAGAATATTACCAATATCAAGAAAGTCACCGATAACAAGGTGATAGTGATCGAAAAAATAATTAAGGAAAAACCGCAGCCGGCAAAACTTAAGGTCCCTCTGAAGGAACAGTGCATCTGTGAGCTGTGTACTTGTGGGTAAGTGTAACTTTCTTATTTTTTATATTAGGGAGGGTCTAGATGAGGTGACATTTTTGCCGTCGATTTTTGAAAGGCATAAATCTTTTAATTTTAATTTGATAACACATTCGGGTTTACGAATTATTTATGTGTAGTTTTTAAATAGATACCTACAGTACTCGGAGAGATTCACTGGATTTACTCCCGTAAGGGAGATTATCGGGATTAAATGATAATCCTTGTCATAAGTAGAATTGGTTTTATATTGGATAATATAATTTATATAAATATAACTTTATATTTTGGAAAATGCCTGACCTAGGATATTTTTTTCCGTAAGTATTAATAATTTCACTTCTCGCAAAATTTATTATGATATTTTTTACCATCAATTATTTTTCTTTTGCCTTTTTTTAACTACAATTTTAAGCAATAGAAAATAGGGCCCTAGGATTATATGTAGGCGCGTACTAAAATTCGTAACGATCAATTCAGAAACACAAAAAATATAAGCTTGTTTCCATTATAAGTGGGGACACCCTGTATACACGGTGGACCAAAAAAGTAACACCATTCTTTTCTGAATAACTTTATTGTTTGAAATCATTTTTAAACCAAATTTGCAGGAAATATTTTCACAAGTTCTCGTATAAGTAAAAGTTACTTTAAATAAGTAGCAAAAATAAATTCGTTCTTGTTTCAAATAATTATTACTAGATGGTTAAAGCCTCTTATATTCTCAACAAAAAAAACGCTAAGAGAATGTTTGATATTTCATTCGGTGCAACATTTATGACTAATTTTCAGACCAAATGTCTCTAGGTAATCAATGTTTTTAGTCAGTTCGTCATGAAAACAATTTTATAAAATGAAACACAACTGATATTTGGATGAGGGAAATATGATCTTTAATTTGTTAAAAAAAAAATGTGAAAAACATATTGAACAATTTTTCAATTAATTTTTTGACGTTAATGATGGCTTTGCTAGGTATGTCAGTAGTGAGGGGGCATTCATATTTCTACCCTAAAACGTCAAAATCTTTTGATATGTAACTATTTAAACCGGGGGCACAACGAACAAACGAAAAAAAATTCTAATATAGCGGATCCGAAGCTGCTATATAAACAAATTTATAAAGCAATTTTAGGCACCGTTATTGTGATTTAATTAAAACTAGATTTTCGGACATTAGTGAATTACATTTTTGCGATTTAATGACCAAAAATAATTTTTAATTTAATCCTATTCAAAATTGTTTCCGCAAGAATTATTTGACAGTTTATTGAAGGAATATAAAATGTTTGATTCTGTTCAACTGAAAAATGAACTTAAAAACCCATTATTTCCGTATCAGTTGTGAGAAGTTTTTTTTTTGGTTTAAAATGAATCAAAACTTATACGTGAATTACGAAATACAATTGGCCAGGAGATTTCGTTGTAGTATTAATAAACAATGAACGTTTTTACGATGAAATTATTGCATATTTTTGGCATACTACTACGACCGTAGAATACCATTAAAATACAAATAAGCATACTAATCAATGTTTCTTAAAATAAATATGGAGTTATTGTTTGGTTTGTTTGTTGTCTCTTTTTGTACATATATAGGTCGTTTTTGAAAGTTCTGAAAAATCTTCAGAAAATGGAAAATTCTCCTCGACAATAAAAATTAATTTTGTTACTTAAGTAAAAATGTCGCGCATTTTAAATTAAATACAACGTGTCCAAGATAAGGAGGGCCAGTACAGGGATCTCGGAAACCGTAAGAGATACGAAGTCGGTTAAATGGAGGTAAAGTTGCGCATTTACGTGCCTAATAATATGCCGTTTAAAAAGTTTTAAAATTCCGAGTAGTTCCGGAGATATCCGGAAAAACCGAAATTATGAAAAACCGTTTTATTGTTTTCAGGGTTTTTGAGATTGAATTCTAAAGTAAATTGCACTTTTGCATTGTCACTTTTTCTGCTCTATCTAACAGCGTTAATTGTTTTGTAATCCGACGAGTCGTCTTCGAAGGGCCATTATCAACTTTCTTTTTTTAAATACGGTCCTGTTTTCCTGATATTGGAATTTGAAAGCTTTTTTCTCCCGAATGCAACGATGTATGACATATTGTGGTTTAATGACGTTTCGAGGGTTTTTTGATCAACATCAGGAAATTTTGGGATACGGTCCTGTAATTCTCGTAATTTTATAAATAATATCTCATAAATAAGCTCTACATTTTTTACTTATGTTGGGCTAGTTCAATAAATAACAAATAATTTAATAATAAACCACAAATAAGTGAACAAAAATCATTCCAAAACAGTAATAAAACGAACAACGAAAAAAGTAAGGAACTACTTAATCAGGTGTTCAAAATGATTTCCGTTAATCTCTAAGCACAAATAACATCTTCTAACTGCCACATAACAGTTTTTTTGAGATAAAATAAAACATGCGATAGAATATCAAACGTTTCAGCATTTGTAAATTTATGTTCCATATTTTCTGGAAAATAGAAAACCTCTTAAAACGCTCTCAAACGATCACAATGGGAATGTCAAGTCAAACAAATCACGCGTCACCCACCATCTTAATTTTTTTTGTTTCAAGCGCCTACTTTTCTTCTACATCCCGAAGCAACAGAAGTTTGAAATAATGTTTCTGTATTTTGTTCACTTATTTGTGGTTTATTATTAAATTATTTGTTATTTATCGAACATAAGTAAAAATTTAGGGTTTACTTATGAGATATTATTTATAAAATTAGGAGAAATACAGGACCGTATCCCAAAATTTCCTGATGTTGTTCAAATAACCCTCGAAACGTCATTAATTCACGTGTGTCATACATCGTTGCATTCGGAAGAAAAAAGCTATCAAATTCCAATATCAGAAAAACAGGACCGTATTTAAAAAAAGAAAGTTGATAATATCCCTTCGAAGACGACTCGTCGGATTACAAAACAATTAACGCTGTTAGATAGAGCGGATCTCAAAAAATCCAGGAAAGCAATAAAACGATTTTTTAGAATTTCGGTTTTTTCCGGAACTACTCGGAATTTTAAAACTTTCTAAACGGCATATTATTAGGCACGTAAATGCGCAACTTTACCACCATTTAACCGACTTCGTATCTCTTACGGTTTCCGAGATCCCTGTACTGGCCCTCCTTATCTTGGACACGTTGTATAACTAATTCGTCAAAATTTCTGTCAAGTTATCTGAATTCACACCTTAGGCCATCGGTTTTCTATTATTTACTATAAATTATTGACCAAATTTAGGTGTGTATTTTGGGTTTGTTCGAGGGGCGCGGGCTTTCCCCCCCCCCCCCCTTTTTGCTGCCATTAGCCTCCTGGTCTAATTTTATCATTGCGACGCCCATGTCTGCAAGTGCTAAAGTAGCTGCTTGTGAATGATTAATAAGTATTCCTCTTATTTCTTTGTTAAAAAATATCCAAACCGATCTATTCGAGGTATAAAATGAAAATAGTCAACAATGATGTAATGACATCATCGTCGAATATAAAGCGTTATTTGCCAATTTAATACCGACAGCTTGTGCAAGGTATTCATAAGAACTCGTTTTGCGGTCATTCCGTTTTCTCGTCGCGTTCTTGGAATATACAGGGTGTGAACAAGACCGTGCTTAACTCGGTCATAAACCTTTTTCTTATTTTACATTATTTGTATTTTTTCCAAAATTTTACACATTTTTTTTTCGGGAATGCTGATTTTTGATTTACTTTTAATCTTATGTGCATACTTTCTTACTATTTTTAATTTGTTCAGTAAACTATCCAATAAATATAACTATAGAATCGACGTTTAATCTTTATTCCTGTATTTTTGATTTGGAATTCGAATGCCGAAGAAATTTTTTACCTATTTTATTTCCACTTACAATCAAGGATAAGACAAATTATAAGTGAAAATAATATTTATCTTCTATCGATATGTATTACTCCGTAATTCCTCCAATAAATACAGAGGTATTGTAAACTACAGATCCCATAATCCATTCATAAAACTCTATGAAAGCGAAGCTGTCATTGTGTGAAATGTTATTGAAAATCAGTAATGGATGGAAGAGAGAACTACATGTTTGTTGGCTGAATGGCAACAATGTTGAAGTCCATATATACCATATCAGATGGCTAAATATTAAAACATAACCATACTTACTGATGAAAAGATAAATCCTTATTTAAATGATCCACTCTTTTACAAACTACATATGAATGCACCATGATTGTTTATAATAAAGACCAATAATCACAAAAAACACAAATCAACCAAAATATATAATCAATCCGTTAGATCAAAGCGCAAGCGTAGCAACCTTTACGAGATTAGTAATTCATTCATCACTTGCTTATCTTTTGGGTCCGAATCGTAGCGCAGTTGTAAAATAAAAATAGATGTTGCCAGAGTGCCAGTTTATATTAAACTTATTGGAAAATAAATTTATTTAAAGAGCAATTGCGTATTAACTTTAAACCAGTTGTAATTGTCAAATTAAAAAAAATTTAATTGGGATTTTGCAAGATACCTTTGCGATAAATATGTTAATCTGGCTATGCTGCAATAATGACCGAAAATGGTGGGAAAGGCGGTTTGCAGTCGTTGCGTAAGCTAGAATTGTACATTTTTCTATCTGTAGTTTATAATCTATAAATAGATGAAATTAAGCCTAGCACTGATATTACAGATAAGGTGATAATTTTGTAAAAGCACGGGCGTGAAAAATCAAATTTGACAAGATATTAAAAGTAAATACCGATCATAATATCGTCAATAAGTGGATATAAACTCATGACAATTTGTATAAGTTATCTTTGAAAATATTTTGTATTATGCGTTTTCAAGCATCCCTGACGGTAATCTGGGGGGTTAAAAAAACCCTGACGTGTCCCTTCAATGAACTCAATTCACATGTTCACATTTTAATGGTTATACAGGGTGTCCCAGATAAGAATACACACTTTTCAAATTGAAAAAATCCTAATTTTTCCCGATATTTGGGCAAACTCAGACGAAGGGCCGAGATGGGGCTCTTCCCGAATTCAGCTGCAGGTAATGGCGTTAATTATATTGACGCGTAACCAGTGGTGGTTTCAGTACTTGCCGGGCCCAGGACGCTACGTTCCACGGGACCTCTATATACAACGTGTCCAAGATAATATGCCGTTTAGAAAGTTTTAACTTTTCGAGTAGTTTCGGAGATATCCGGAAAAAACCGAAATTCTGAAAAATCGTTTTATTGTTTTCCTGGGTTTTTTTAGATCGATTTCTAAAGTAAATTGCACTTTTACATTTCCACTCTTTCCGCTCTAACAGCGTTAATAGTTTTGTAATCCGACGAGTCGTCTTCGAAGGGCCATTATCAACTTTCTTTTTTTAAATACGGTTGCAATTTGATAGCTTTTTTTCTTCCGAATGCAACGATGTATGACACATTGTGGTTTAATGACGTTTCGAGGGTTTTTTGAACAACACCAGGAAATTTTGGGATACGGTCCTGTATTTCTTCTAATTTTATAAATAATATCTCATAAGTAAGCTCTAAATTTTTACTTATGTTGGACTAGTTCAATAAATAACAAATAATTTAATAATAAACCACAAATAAGTGATCAGCTTACTTATGAGATATTATTTATAAAATTAGGGGAAATACAGGACCGTATCCCAAAATTTCCTGATGTTGTTCGAAAAACCATCGAAACGTCATCAAACAACAATGTGTCATACATCGTTGCATTCGGGAGAAAAAAAACTCTCAAATTCCAATAACAGGAAAACAGGACCGTATTTAAAAAAAGAAAGTTGACAATGGCCCTTCGAAGATGACTCGTCGGATTACAAACCAATTAACGCTGTTAGATAGGCGGAAAAAGGCAATGCAAAAGTGCAATTTACTTTAGAATTCGATTTAAAAAAAAACCAGGAAAACAATAAAACGATTTTTCAAAATTTCGGTTATATCCGAATATCTCCGGAACTACTCGGAATTTTAAAACTTTCTAAACGGCATATTATTAGGCACGTAAGTGCGCAACTTTACCTCCATTAACGTATCTATTACGGTTTCCGAGATCCCCCGGTGTACACTAGTTTCCGGGATATTTTCAAAGGCCATTCACCGTGAACCACCCTGTATAACAAAATCCATATTGATGAGCCGGTTGAGCCAGATGCCGTAACAACAGTTCGTATGTGATTTAAATCACTAATTTAGCTTGAACTTCATTTTTAATTTGATTTATGGTCGTGTTTTTAAAGAATGCCTTTTATGTTCCATAATAGTTTTTATATTATGCTGTTTTTAACCTAATTACTATGTGAAGCTTATAATTATTTATTTATTTATTATTATTATTATATTATCTATTATTATATTATCTAAAATTGATACCATTTGCGCGAGATGCTAACATAATTTGAAAATTTTTAAAAATTTTGATTTCCTTCAATAATTAACTTGCTGCCAATACCAACATGTATATGTACAGGGTGCAGGCCCGTATAGAGAAAATACCGGGCCCGGGGGGTACACATTACGGGCCCCTTACCTTCAAAAATTTTTTTTTCAGCATAACAAAAAATGTATATATATATATATATTGTCAAAGATTCCGAGGACTATTATACGATAATTTTTGCATACCACTACTTAAATAATGAACATCTACATACAATTTGCATCATAATAAAAAATGTTTATTCATTTTATTATTTGCTAATATTATGTCGTTAACAATCCAAAAATCCGGGTCCCTCTCAAAAGTCCGGGCCCGGGGGGAAACACCCCCCCCCCCCCCTGTATACGGGCCTGACAGGGTGTCCGAGAATATGTGGGCAAGGGGCATAGGAAGAAAAATATGATAAAGCTCACAAGACAAATATTGAAGTTGCGTATGTTCGGGATATTCATTCTTACTATACCAGGTCGCAGGGTCACATATTTCATAGTAAAATAAGAAGCATTAAATGACTATATAACCCTATTTTTCGGGCCTCTGATGTTGATAAACTTCCAGATAATATTAAAAATATCACGAAGTATAGACCATTTTTAAAACAACTAAAATTGTACATAGATGCATACTAATCGGAAGAAGTAGTCAACTAGGTGCTTCTTGTTTTTGTTGTCCCATAACTTATGGGCGAAGAAATGATAATTTGTAGAAATTTTTACGTTCACATTACATACACTGGGTTTGCTAAATCTATGATTTTTTTCTTCCCTGTTATTAAATATTTTTAATCAAAGATTTTCAAAGAAGGGTAATTTCTAAACTAAAAAGGTATTCTTGGCTCTACCTCTAACCGTTTTCGAGATATTTCCATTTAAACATGACAATGCATCAAAAAAATCAATGTAAAAACGGAAATACCTCGAATACCTTTTTAGTTTAGAATTTGCCCTTCTTTCAGAATCTTGGATTAAAAATACATAATAATAGGTAAGAAAAAAACCATAGATTTATTAAACCCAGTGTATGTAACTAGCGCCCTCTAATGTCAAACTGTAAAAACATCATACCGTCAATTTTCAATCCTATACATTGAACCGTTTTAAACACCCTGTATTTGTAGAACGAGGAACATTTCGAAAAAACTTATATCACTTAATCGGTCTACTTGGATGTTTGCTATCTCCTCCAGTTGCTCTATGGCCCATAAGTTATGGGACACCCTGTATAGACGTGAAAGAAAAAAATATATTCACTCGTTCTTGAAATATTTGCATTATTCAAGATTTTTTGACACGATGTATAATTAATATAAATAGACCAATAAAACTACTCTAATAATATCGAATATGTGAAAATTTTTAATGAAATTATACAGTTAGTCGTTAAATTTAAATGATAACTGTACTTTTGGCACTTAAGTGTTTATTCCCCTTTCAAACTTAATTTTCGGTCATTATTAATTTTATTAATTATAAGAATTTTTTATAATTATAAAAAATTAGCCTCTTAATAAAATTAAGGGTGAAAGTAGGTTGAAGTAGCCAACAACAACCCCGAACAAAGCTATCACACATTTTTGCATCAAGATTATTGTGTTTTAAATTAAAATAATAGGCAATTTCTAATGGAAATAAGTATTTTTAATTCAAAACTCCTCGCCAATGTTTTATAGCACTAATGTAATCAGTGGCCTGTTTATAGGCGTCCCCTATATGAAATTTTAAACTTATTCCGCATTATAAATAAATAATATTCAGTTGTGCATCTCACTGAAAAAGAAAACCGCTGACAAATAATATGTTTCTCACGGCCCAACCCAATTAATTCAAAATTTTTGTCGATTGTACGAAATAAAATTCAGAATTTATTTAAAAAAATAAATAAAGGTTTACTTAGTACACGATTTATTTTTAAAGCATGACTACGGTGATAAAAAGCGGTATGCAATTAAAAAGAAAGGTATTTTAAAAACATTGTTCATGGTTTTTAAAATACATACAGGGTCCGCAAACGAAGCGTGGACGGAAGATTAAATCGTTATCGAAGAACTTATCAACAATACTGAAACAGCATGAGATATTGGATTAAAAGCGGCGTGTTTCAAAAATATTGTACATTATACAGGGTGGCCCAAAAAAGTGTGACAGCATAAAGGTATAATTTTTTAAATGGGACACCCAGTATTTTATTACATATTTAGGTTCGTATTACTATCGTTTATAAGTGCCTTAAATTTTATTTAATTTGGTTTTGTAGTTTCGGAGAAATAAATTAAAAACTAAAAAAAAAAGTTTTGCAGTCCTGAATAAAAAAATTTAAAAAAACAATCCAGAACTATTCTTTTAACCTCGGCATTGAGTGAAATTTATGACAAGAGGTCTAGAGATACTATGAATGTAATTGCGTTTATTTATTTTATACAGGGTGTTCATAATAAGCTTTCAAAAACACCACATTTTAAAATAATTTTTCTCAAGTTTTTCAAATGGAACACCCTGTATATTATTTAATTATTTGACGTATAATTCATAGACAATTCTTTTTTGTAATACAAGCATATAAGTTATATCCAACCGTTTTCGAAATAATTATAAATATCATAAATTATGGTGTTTAAATAGAGTTTTTATTGGGAAATTTTGTTATAGGCGACTAGACTAATAATTGTAAACTAAAGCAAAAGTTCAAAATAGCTTCCTTTTACTCTTAGAGTTTACCGTATTTTAGTTATTTCGATATAAATTTTAAAAGCATACATTTTCGCTACTTTTATTATTTAATTTTATTTTTTATTCTTAATCGAGTTGCCATTTCTTTTTGTTTAGATTGTCACTATGACAGCCAAATAAAATTATTTACATTTGTTCAGTCGTCGAAATTAAGTACTAACTTATCCAAAATGTCGAATTTTACAACTTTAGAAATGGTAAATATAATTTTTATACTGGGTAAATGTGCAAGAAATTGCCTAATCGCGAGCCGAGTGTATACTGAAAGATATCCAGATATTGAGAGAAAGCCGAGACCAAAAACCTTCGAGAAGTTGTTGCAAAGATTTGTAGCAACAGGAAGCACTGCGTACATAAAAAGGATGATAATCAATAAACCCGTTATTAATGAAGAAAATGATTTAAGAGTTCTGTTGGCAGTAGAGGAAAATCATTAAATTAAGTAAAAGGAAGCTATTTTAAACATTTACTTTAGTTTACAATTATTAGTCTAGTCGCCTATAACAAAATTTCCCAATAAAAACTCTATTTAAACAACATAATTTATGATATTTACAATTATTTCGAAAACGGCTGGATATAACTTATATGCTTGTATTACAAAAAAAAATTGTCTATGAATTCTTCGTCAAATAGCCAAATAATATACAGGGTGTTCCATTTGAAAAACTTGAGAAAAATTATTTTAAAATGTGGCGTTTTTGAAAGCTTATCATGAACAAACTGTACAAAATAAATAAACGCAATTACATTCATAGCATCTCTAGACCTCTTGTCATAAATTTCACTCAATGCCGAGGTTAAAAAAATGGTCCGGATTTTTTTTTTATTTTTTTATTCAGGACTACAAAACTTTTTTTTTTAGTTGTTTAATTTATTTCTCCGAAACTACGAAACCAAATTAAATAAAATTTGAGGCACTTATAAACGATAGTCATACGAACCTAAATATGCTATAAAATACTGTGTGTCCCATTTAAAAAAATATAACTTTATGCTGTCACACTTTTTTGGGCCACCCTGTATAATGTAAAATATTTTTAAAACATGCCGCTTTTAATCCAATATCTCAAGCTGTTTCAGTATTGTTGATAAGTTCTTCGATAACGATTTAATCTTCCGTCCACGCTTCGTTTGCGGACCCTGTATACAGGGTGTTTCTTAATAACATGCTAATATTTAAGGTTATTTTTGGGTCCATTTTCAGAAAAAAACTTCATATGAACATATGTCCTAAACGTCTGAACTTTTGAGATACAGGGTGTCAAAAAATCACCTTTTTTATAAATATCTGTGATACTGTTCTAGATATTTTTGTGAAATTTGGTACACACTTTCTATTCATCAAGAGGCATTTTATGATGTATAAACATGTTTTTAAATTCCGACCAGTGCGTGTGTGCGGGAATTGCCCTAGGTATTTTTCAAGAAAAAAATGGTACGCCACTTCTTCTTTTTTAAATAAAAATTATTTTTGGAATTCTCATTCCTTGCTGCGCAAATGTCGTCTCTTGATTTTTCCTCGTTTGACGTACGGATTTCGTATAAAAAAATTAAATTCATTCATTTGCACTCTGTTATGAAATTAGTTGTTAACATAGATTAAAACAGATCTAGTAGGTAAGAAGCAGATTTGTTTTGTAAATATAAACAGTTTTAACAGTTATCTATCTAGTCTAGTTGTAACGTTTTTAAGTCATTATCCTTAACAAATTATTTAAAAAATCATAATAACCTCCTTAAATATTAGCATGTTATTAAGAAACACCCTGTATACAGTGGATCTTAAAAATGCAGTCGTCGTTAAAGAACAAAAATAATTCACTATACAGGGTGTCCCATAACTAATGGTACACAGGAAAACTACAGATTCCTTGGGTAAAAATACTGCGATTTGGCTATACTTAGTTTAGTTCAATAGCTGGTAATAACCGAGATACAGGGTGTCTAAGTAAAAATTCAATTTTCAATTTTCCTAAATAACTCATTTCTGAATCAATATTTTTGCACAAAATTTTGTGACTAGGGTTTTTTTGGGGAAAGGAATTTGAATTTGCTAATAATTTTGATGTAGATTGTAGGGGGCACTCTCTGCGGTACTCTGGATACATAAAAAGAAATGTAACTTTTTTGTGCCTTAGTATAATTAAATTTTTATTAAAAATATCAGTTTTTCCGTCATTTTTAAGCAATAAAGGTATACTTTGTAAATGTCGCTCCGACTAACCGTTTTCCAGATATTTTCAATTACAATTTCTAATGCGCCCGTTTAAATTTTGATTTGTAAATGTGAAATTTGTCACAGTAGGCTTTGGTAAAAACAAATACGATGAAAGCACTTTGAAACCTCATTTCTGTCACAGTTTATTTTCATTTGTCAGCATTGTGGGTGTTTTTAAGGAGTTTTTGAAGATACTGTTATCAAAAATTAAACTAAAAATGCCGCGACATAACTGTTTTCTAACGTAGAAATGCGAGACATGGTATGTTTATACCCACAAGAAAATTTTAACAGCACATCGGCGGTATTTGGAAATGTATCCAAATAGAAGGCAGCCATATTTTAAAATTTTTAGAAACCTATACGACATCAAAAAAAATATAAGCAAAACGCCCATCCCGGTATAATTAACAAGCACAAAATTTCCTCCCCGCGCGCTGCGCCACTGAAGAGACAACTTTCTGTGCGTTTTAACGGCGCTAGGAAGAGCGGAACTACACCGTTTGACGGCCGACATAATACGCAGCCGCGTGGCGTTGTAATATTTCTTTTTAATAGCCAATATTTTTGCGGCTTAATATAATAATAAAACTAGTATATAATAAAAAGTTCTAATTTCCAAAGACTAATCAAAATAACTGGAATTTTAATAGAGTTCAATCAAAGTAATTAACCTTCCATATTTAACAAAAAACGAGGTTCAACAATTTCGTCACGGTTATATATAAATGTCACGGCTCGATAATATTAAACCGTCGTGTTTGTAAATAAAGATTGTACAAAAATAACAGTCATTTTGGAAAATTGCGATTACTTAATAAATAATTATAATAATTAATGATGAACTAACCAGACAACTTTGATTGTGAGTTTTTAATCAATTTCTGCCAAGTCAGTGACGTCATCATCAAAGAAAGTTGTGCGGTTATTTAATCTTGTTAAAAATCTTCCTGTAGTCCCATTAGAAGAGCATATAAATGATATTTATTTTCCCAAGTATACAGAGTGAGTCAGGAGGGACGGACCAAACTACAGGGGTGTACCGGGTGTCCCATTTTCGACACTTTTAAAAAAGTAATGTAGGTGTCATGTACTCTTTTTGGGTCAAACTTAAAATGATGAAATCAAAATTTGAAAATGTTCGCTCGCTTAAGAGATACGGGGGAAAATCAAAAAATTGACAATTTTAAAATTACTTCTTCAAAATCTTAGTTAAAAGAGAAAAATGTTTTATACAAAAGTTTCTTTATAATGATTTTTTAATAATCTACCGTATGTAGAATAAGTATACGCGGTCAGGTAAAAAAGTCATCGGACCTAACCCCATTTTTTTTAAATGGAACCCCTTGTATATTTTAATTTGAAAAGATACCATTTTAAATTCTCTTTTCAAATATATAACACACCATGGATAATATTGGTTTCCTAGACGATTTATTTAATCCTTATTACTTTAAACCCCAGTAGGCCATGGCACAAAATATATCCTAGAGACAACTATGTTGATATTCTAGTTGTTATCAATATTTAACGTTAATTTCATTTTTACATATTCATTTGTGAAAATGACTTATCAACATTTTGGTAAATTTGATATGATTATCTATCATCCATGGTGTGTTATAAATTTGAAAAGAGAGTTTAAAATGCTATCTTTTTAGATTAAAACATACAGGGTGTTCCATTTAAAAAAATGAGGTTAGGTCCGATAACTGTTTTACCTGACCTCGTATACTTACTCTGAAAACGGCAGATTATTCAACAATCATTATAAATAAACTTATGTATAAAACATTTTTCTGTATCTCTTTTAACTAAGAAATTATAAGGTAATTTAGAAAGTGTCAATTTGTTGATTTTCCCCCGTATCTCTTAAGCGAGCGAAAATTTTCGAATTGTGATTTTACCATTTTAAATTTGACCCAAAAAGAGCATATGACACCTACATTACTTTTTTGATAGCACTAACAATTACGGACAAACCCTAAAAAAGTGTCGAAAATTGGACACCCTGTACAGTGTACGTACAAGAAAAATAAATACTCCCTTTATGTGTATTGCTCATCTCAGAATTTTTAACTAAATTTAAAAACGTAGATAAAATATGTGCAGTTTGAATAAAACCATTTTTCAACACTAATATTTATAATACTCATATTTTTGTTTTAATTTGCATAAATAATTTGAGCGAAAAACGTTGTCTGAGCGATAGCTATTTGCTATTTGAAACCAAACCATCAATTTACGTTAAATTCTTGTAAACTCTCAACTAGAATATGAATCTTGAAATAAGAAATATGAGGCTTTTTTACAAATTTCGTTTAAAATAACTTTTTTTTAAATATTTAAAATGACATTATTATATTTTTAAAACAGACATCTTGGTGACTTTTAAACAATAAGGTTTCTTAAAATAAAATCATATTAGGTTTTATTTGAAACTTAAGTACCTATCTGCTTTGCAGTATTACATGGAAGAGTGGAATAGGTACAGTACGTTTCACGAAAATTGGATACGACTTAATGATTTCCTGGGTCGGTCCCATTGTGTCGACAAGAGCTTGGCAATAAACAAGTGAAGTATGAAGGGACGGACTAAGGAAAACAAGTAATGATATGATTATATTAATGTAATCAAATGAAATAACATTTAAAAAAAATATTACTAGTCATATTTATTTACATTTATAATGTCATTCTATAGATAGTTCTGTTTCGCTATCGCTATCCTCATCAAAATTAATTATAATTGGATTAATTATACGATCCAGACTAATATACAAATTTTCTACAGTTATTACATGACGGACTGAATTTTTCCAACTACCTGGGGGAATATCATTAAATCATTTTCGTATTAATTCTACAACACTAGAACTTAAAGTCGGAGAAATATTTTCAGACCTAACCAGTGATTTTAACTGGTGCCACATATGCTCTATGGGGTTAAAAATGCAATAATAGAGTGGGAGCCGTAGCACTGTATGTCCAATTTCTTCTGCCAATGTGTCACAAACATATACTTTTTTTATACAAAATGTCTTTAAAACTTCTAAAAGATCACTTTTTTTTATAACTTTCTTCAAAATATATATCATTCGCCGCCATGTAGTTCTGAATCTCCAATTTTGTATTATTTGAGCTTGGAGCTTTATGTAATTGGCGACTGTGATAGTTCGCATTGTCCATTACTATCACGCTATTCTGAGGAATGTTTGGTAAAAGACAATTCTTGAACTATTCCTCAAAAACTAACAAATTTTACCACAAAAAGATATTTAAATATAAATTAAGCAACCTAACCTACCTGATGTGCCTATATTTAATTATAATTATTACAATCCGGTCCTTTCCACATAATAATAACAAACGGTCATAAATAATGGGATGGCCCAGGTACTTTTATTGCAGTCATTACGTTATATCCATTTTTCATGAAACAATCTTTACATCGGGTGTAGGACGCGACCAACGACATCAAGGTCGAAATCTCTTAAGGGTAATAATTTCATTTCCGAAAAGAGCAAACAATTATTTTTATTTGGTATCGTCATAATAGTTTCGTGCATGTATCGTGATTTCCGGCATTTGTGGTTTTCTTGCCTTTGTTAACGTCTGTTTAGTATTTTGTTGTGTGGTGTGGCAAGTCAATATGTAAATGGATACCATAGAATAAATTTTGAATTCGTGGGGTATGTCCCTGTAGAATGATTAAAGTATTTAAAGACGAAACATAAATCCAGGGATTCAGGAACAAAATAATTAGTCCACGCAATGCTTTTTAGAGCTAGACCACCATCCGAATAATCTGAATTTGTCTCTATCATTTATTTAGAAATTATGCGATACCTATAGGGTATGCAAATGTCAAACATGCTTACACTTAGGTATAGGACATGATATATGAAATCTGCCTAGAATCCAAAAATGCAATAATATATAGGGTGTTCCGTTTAAAATAACCAAGTTGCAACCAACTTCCGGTATAACCGGAAGTGATAGATATTTCAAAATATCTTCATTAAAAAGATCAGCATATTTTATAGCGAGTACCAATATTTCACACAAATATGTCTTTTAGGTCTTTTATTAGGCCACTCACCTTGAACTATTACTATAAATTATTGAAAAAATTTAGAAAAAGTTGGGCGGGGTCTGAAGAAATGTCGCCTGTGAGTATCCCCTTAGAAAATATATCACAAACCGCCACTGTTAGCATTCGAATATTAATTTTCAAACGTATACAATACGCTCCTGTAGTTTTGTCCATTGCATCCGACTCGCCCTGTATAAAACTAAAATATTCTACTTGGCCTTAACCTACAGTTATATTGTTGTGGATTATCAAAGCGTATCTCCCGAACACGAAGCAATTTGCATACCAAATGATGGAACTTTTTATTTTTTTTATCCACATTTATGATCAGCAGTAAAGTATAAGGGACAGTAAAAAAGTTCTCTGCTTAACAATAGAATAGTGAGACTTTTTCTAAATATTTCCCTCGTGTATTAAGAACGCCATAAAAATAATGTAATTACATCGTAAAGTTCTCATCGGCATTTTTAAGCCAACTTGTTTTTTGTTTGGTTATATACAACGTGTCCAAGATATGGAGGGCCAGTACAGGGATCTCGGAAACCGTAAGAGATACGAAGTCGGTTAGATGGAGGTAAAGTTGCGCATTTACCTGCCTAATAATATGCCGTTTACAAAGTTTTAAAATTCCCAGTAGTTCCGGAGTTATCCGGAAAAAACGGAAATTCTGAAAAATCGTTTTGTAATCCGATGAGTCGTCTTCGAAGGGCCATTATCAACTTTCTTTTTTTAAATACGGTCCTGTTTTTCTTATATTGGAATTTGAGAGCTTCCTTTCTTCCGAAAGCAACGATGTATGACACATTGTGGTTTAATGACGTTTCGAGGGTTTTTTGAACAACATCAGGAAATTTTGGGATACGGTCCTGTATTTCTCCTAATTTTATAAATTATGTCTCATCAGTAAGCTCTAAATTTTTACTTATGTTGGACTAATTCAATAAATAACAAATAATCTAATAATAAACCACAAATAGGTAAGTGAACAAAATACGGAAACAACTTCTGTTGATTCGGGATTTAAAAGAAAAGTAGGCGCTTGAAACAAAAAATTAAGATGGTGGCGCGTGATTTGTTTCACTTGACATTCCCATTGTGATCGTTTGAGAGCTTTTTAAGAGGTTTTCTAATTTCCAGAAAATATGGAACATAAATTTACAAATGCTGAAAAGTTTGATATTCTATCGCTAAATAGGTTATATTTTATCTCAAAAAAACTGTTATGTGGCAGTTAGAAGATGTTATTTGTGCTTAGAGAATAACGGAAATCATTTTGATCACCTGATTATGTAGATCCTTACTTTTTTCGTTGTTCGTTTTATTACTGTCTTGGTATGATTTTTGTTCACTTATTTGTGGTTTATTATTAAATTATTTGTTATTACTTATTATTATTATTAAAAATTTAGAGGTTACTTATGAGATATTATTTATAAAATTAAGAGTAATACAGGACCGTATCCCAAAATTTCCTGATGTTGTTTAAAAAACCCTCGAAACGTCATTAAACCAGAATGTGCCATACATCGTTGCATTCGGAAGAAAAGAAGCTCTCAAATTCCAATATCAGAGATAATGGCCCTTCGAAGACGACTCGTCGGATTACAAAACAATTAACGCTGTTAGATAAAGCGAAAGCAATGTAAAAGTGCAATTTACTTTAGAATTGTATCTCAAAAAAACCCAGGAAAACAATAAAACGATTTTTCAAAATTTCGTTTTTTCCCGGATATCTCCGGACCTACTCCGAATTTGAAAACTTTCTAAACGGCATATTATTAGGCACGTAAATGCGCACCTTTACCTCCATTTAACCGACTTCGAATCTCTTACGGTTTCGGAGATCCCTGTACTGACCCTCCTTATCTTGGACACGTTGTATATACCTGGACGATATTAATAAGTGAAAATATTTATGTCAAAATAATGACACATGGAATGGACTTGATCTGTCAAATAAAAATTGATTTTTTCGGTGTGAAAACTAATAACCGGAATTTCCGGTAATAATCCAAGCACTATGGAGATTACAAGTAGTGTTGTGATCGCTCGAGCGAAAAACCGCTCGAGTACTCGATTATCGAAATATCCGACATCGCTTGATTATTAAAAAAACTGCTCGGGTTACAAATGCAAGCGATAATCGTCGCTTGTTACTTATTAACCTTTCACTCGATACACGAGCTTCGCTTGACGGCGACCGAAATGTACCGCTTGGTAGTGTGATCGCTCGAGTGAAAAACTGCTCGTATATTCGAGCAGTTTTTCGCTCGATAGGAAATACTACTCTCGTTATAAATTCAAGCGAAGAATCGACTTGATATCCGATCTTCGCTCGACTCCATCCGAAATGTGCCGATTGGCGACGTTCGAGTTTGACGCTCAGAAGGCTGACACGACATACGTCTTTGTTAAAGGCACGTAAACGAGAAGGTGCATACAAGAAAGTATGCCAAATCCCTTAGTGGATTCATCGCGACACGGATTTTGTTTTGACTGAGACTGGCTAGCCAGCGGCGATTGTAAATTTTTAAAAAATTAAAGAATATTTTTCAAAAATCAGAAACAACTGTTCTTCCTTAATAAAAATACTAAACTTCTAAAACTTACAAAAACAACCCCTGGTGTTTTATCAACATATTCTTCTTAGTCATAAAAATGTGAGTATTAAAATCGCTTCAGTATCAAGTACTCGATTATTAAAATCATCGGTTCTTGCCGACATTCATTACAGGTTTGTTCCAACACCCTATTTTTGTATCGTTCTAGAACCGTCACGAAACTGTTGGAATCGATTTTGTGCGCAGGCGTTAATTTTGCACTGTTTGTTGCCGATGCACAAGGGAGGCAAGGTTGGTACGTTTTTGTGACCATTCTGTGTAAAAATCTCAGCTGATCGCTTGTCTGATTCTAGGGAAGAAGTTTAGTAATTAGTTAATTATCATAGCATTCATAAATCACAACCCTACTTTTGTTGTTTTGATTTCTTCGTCTAAGCTTGAGTATTATCTTTTTTCGTTCCGTTTTGTTGTATTTAATAATCATGAAAGAGAATAACGTTTAATGTTAAGAATATCTTGTAGGTTTGGGAACCGGATTATACAAATTTAATAAGAATAAATTAAATAATCAAAATATTAAGCAACAACTCCTACAAAACAAGGCTAAAAGAACTGCATGAATGCCAGGAATACAAAAACAACGGTTAAAATTCTTAGGGCGCAAGTCAGTACAAGCGGTTCCTGGTCTTGGCCATGTATCGTTTTTACCGTTCAGGAACTGGTTTGCGAACGATCACAATTTGGTTGGAACACCAAAGGGATCGCCAGCTACACCGTTTTGTATCGGTTGGAACGCCTTTCGACTACTACGCATGTGCGTTACCGTACATTGTACGATTTTTAGGGTGGTTGGAACGAACCTTACAAGTGCAAATTGCATCGGATTATTCGAAATTGTCACAAAATAACAGTGTTAATTACATTAACAATGCGCTATATATTTACAACAATTTTTGAAAGAAAAGGCATCAAAATTAGATAATAGATTTACCCCTCGTAAGAACAAAGGTATTGTTTAACAATGGCATACGTCAGACGTGCATAAAAGATGTGGGATAAATCTCAATTTTAACCGGTACATACATAACTATCAACATTTTCTAATAGAGAAAGCCGACTAAATAGATGGTTGTTGATTTGTGGAGCGATTGTGTTAAATACAAGAAAAATATTAGTAAAATATTTATTATAGTTTATCTATACCAACATCTACATAGTTTCTTTAAGTACAGTGAAACCTCTCTTAGGCGGACACCTACGAGACCATCTAAATGTGTTCGCCTAAAAGAGGTGTCCGCCCATGGGAAATTTGTTATTAGGTAATATGTAAATGCAAAATTATTACTATGTATATGTACGTACAAATAAACATAACAAAAATACACTAGTTTTAGTTAGGATGTAGTACTAAAAAAAAATAACGTTGTTTGACGTGTTTGTGTTTTATACTTGCAATCTAGAAAATGTAATTCCAAGTCTGATAACAATTCCATTGCTGTAGAGTCACCTCTATTCTTTGCATACTCTTATAATTCCTTTACCATACTAACGGCTTGTTGATAAATTGGTGACATTTGTTTGATTACTGCAATCAACTTCTTCATCAGAGTCGTCAGATAGGGATGTGGTTTCAGTTTGGACTACATAATCGGTAGGAATTCTAATAGCACATTGCTATCAATGTTAATGAACTCGCCCAAATCATTGTTATCAAATTACAAACTTCCACAACACCAATATTCTCTTTCAGACTCAAAACGCGACATTTTTGTGCCATTGTTTATGATTTTTACCTTACAACTCACAAATAAACGTTGGACTGCTGTCGGGGAATCACACATACTTTCATTCGGCGAAGTCCTTTCGCGTTGCCACGCATACGTGATTGGTTGCCGGTCTGTCTTCAGAGACTTTTTGCACCGTACTTATTCGTCTCCCAAATACTTTTTTCGTCCGTTTAAAGGAGGGTTTTCGCACTCTTTGTATGAGAACAGCCTGTCCGCGTCCGCCCAAAGGAGAGTCCGCCCAAGAGAGGTTGATTTTCATGGAATTTCATATACCTAGTTCCGGACTATGAAAACATGTCCGCTTAATAGAGATGTCCGCTTATTAGAGGTGTCCGTTATGAGAGGTTTCACTGGGAAACAACATAAAACTGATTTTACTGCTAACGCAAACTTTAGATCCAGTTTTGCGCTAAACGATGTGGATTATCGACTCGAATAAAAGGTACTTTTTTTAGGTATTCTTTTGTCCTTTAAAATGGCATGTCTCTTTTTCCAATAACTATCAAAACAAAAAAGATATGCCAAAAATTAAATTTGAATTTCGGATAAAGCGGCATCTGATGGCACAGTAGAGAGACATTTTTATAATAGAATGATTCAAGTCATTAAGCTTAGTCTCTGTCCAGGGCGGATCCAGAACTTCGGTTTTGGGAGGGAGGGTCTCATACAAGGAAAAGTTACGAAAAGTAATACCCTGCCGCGTTAGAACCGATATACACTTAGCAGCAAAAATAACGCACCACCAATAATTATGCTCAATTTCAAAGTTGTTTCAACCGATAAACTCGATTTCGCAAATTTTTTTCTTTGAACTTTTTTCTTTGGTAATTGCATTGTGAACATAAATTTCATATGGGGAGCCCCACAACAAGAATGCTAAAAATTGAATTGTTAAGATAGTAATGGATATATTACAATTGTAAACGACTGGCAACGCTGTTTTAAAGCCAGAAGCGGTCGCGGAGCAGCTTTCGGCATGCTTCGGCTATCGTCGACCGGCTCAAATGGCGGCAAATGTCAAATATTATCTCTCATTTCATATACCATTACATGCGTAAAACCTTTTAATAACTTCAGAGTTAGAAACACTGACAGCAATGTAACCCTCCATAAGAGATTTGAAAATTACTCTACAGATGACGTCACTGCGCGCGGAAGACGAAATTGGGACGGTTAGATATCTTACCTTGTCTTGTTGTATCATGCCAAGAATGTGAATTGTTTATTCTTCAAAAACTGTGAACCGGAGTCGTATCCTCCTTGATTTAAAATCCTTGGGATTATTCAATATATTGAACAAAACCCACACCGTATTCGGATCACGCAGACGAACATTTCTTTTTTGATACACCACATGCCACAGATCCTAAATTGCATCGATAAATTCATTTTCAATGACCCACTTAATCGCCTGAAGTTCTAAAATCAACTTAAATTAAATTGCCAAGTACGTCTGCCGTTCAATGTTACTTTGAGTAATATAATTGCACTTGATACCGCACTGCCGGACAGAATCGAAATATACAGGATGAAATTTGAAAATATTTCTTTGTTGACAACTGACACTTGTTTCAAGTGACTAAGAGCCCATAATTGAATGTTACCTTAAGCCGGACCTTAGCTTAGGTGGCCTTAACGTTAAGGTAAACCTTTAAAAACTATTAAATTAATTTAAGGGTCAATTGACGCGTTAAGTCTAAGATTACCACAAAGATATATTCGTTTGGATAAGAGTTAAAGAGAACTTTATATACTGTCAAACTTGTGTTAAGGATGACTTACGTCATTCTGTACCTTAAGACGACTCTGAAATATGGCCCTAAGGGCCGATATTTGAATGTTACCTAGAGTTAGCCTTAACGATAAGGTAAAGCTTAAAAAAACTATTAAATTAATTTAAGGGTCAATTGACGCATTAAATCTAAGATTACCACTTGCTTAAAGATATATTCCTTTGGATATAAGAGTTAAAGAGAACTTTATATACTGTCAAACTTGTGTTAAGGATGACTTACGTCATTCTGTACCTTAAGGCGACTCTGAAATATATATACCTAAGGGCCGATGTTTGAATGTTACCTAAAGTTAGCCTTAACGATGAGGTAAAGCTTAAAAAAACTATTAAATTAATTTAAGGGTTGATTGACGCGTTAAGTCTAAGATTACCATGTTCTTATGCTAGTATGCACCGTAAAGATTAACTATACAAAGTCATACTTAAAGTTAAGATTACCTGTATTATGCGGCGAATCAAAATTAAGTTATCTTTGTTAAGAGAACAATACATTTGGCAACGTCGAAAAATTTAGGGAATTTCTATTATTACCAGAACACCACACTGTGAAAGTATGGCTAAATGGGCATCTGTAAATTATACGATCCAGACTAATATACGAATTTTCTACAGTTATTACGTGACGGACTGAATTTTTCCAACTACCTGGGGGAATATCATTAAAGCATTTTCGTATTAATTCTACAACACTAGAACTTAAAGTCGGAGAAATATTTTCAGACCTAACCAGTGATTTTAACTGGTGCCACATATGCTCTATGGGGTTAAAAATGCAATAATAGGGTGGGAGCGTACATGGTGTAGATTTTTCGCCTTATCAAGTCTTTGTCGCTTTTGTCGAAACATTTGGTGAAACCGGCATCTTTACGCTTCTTTCTAGATTTAATGGAATTTGACGCTTTCACTGTAGTCAGAGGTATCTTAGTCAAATCAGACGTTTCAGTCGCAGCAGCACTAGCATAAAGTCCTCTGTTGAGTAAAGAAGTATATACTCTTTTTACAATTTCACTGGCATCGAGAGATAAATGCATTTCTTCACTGCAACACTAGAAGAAGCACCATCAATGTTTTTCCATGGACGCCACATACTGTTTTTTTTATACGTTTGGTAAAATAATATCGGTAATACAACTAAACTCTTCCAGCAAGAAATAAAAACTAATAAATTTGACTACAAAAAGATATTTAAATATAAATTAAGCAACCTAACCTACCTGATGTGCCTATATTTAATTATAATTATTACAATCCGGTCCTTTTCACATAATAATAACAAACGGTCATAAATAATGGGATCGCCCCAGATACTTTTACTGCAGTCATTCAGTTATATCGATTTTTCGTGGAACAATCTTTACTTATAAATCATTATGAAATTCCAACAAATGTTCAAGTTCTTGTAACACCTGTAAAACGGGGGACTTTCGAAAGCGAAATCGACGTAAAAACCGATAAGTTGTTCATGGTCTCAAAATTCGCTTCTCTGATGTATTGTCTTCGTGGAAAACCCATTTCGATTATGTCAATAATATCCAAATCGTCTTCCACAAAAATAGCATCTTCCACTTCTATATTTTAAAAGATGACCAGGAATAGGTACAGGTAAGGTTGAAAACAAAATGTTTTGCAGAAAAACAAATATTCTGTTATTACAGTATATCGACATCATAACCTCAGAACAATTAGGTCCAGGATTTTGACTACTTAAAATTAAGAACAACTTGTACTTGTTTTGTCGACCGCGCATAAGAAATTTGTAACTTAAGTCGTAAAGTTCTACTAAGTAAGAAATTATGTTAACGGTGCATACTGGCATTACAGATCTATTCCATTAGATGAGAGTTAAGTGACTTTGAAATATCGGCCCTGACTTAACAATCACACTGCGAAACTGGGACGCACTCGTACAGGGGACAACAGAAACCATTGTAAACAATTTTAATTCCTAAAATAAATAAGAAGACATTTTCGTTACATGTCTATGACGCAACGTAGTGTGTATTCTGTGTATTTGTATGTCAAATGTCTAATGAAGAAACTTTCATTTCTAATACCATACCGGTACATGGAACAAAGGCTGTTTTGTACCAATTATGGCTCGATTTTTCGCTCTATAAATTAAATGGATATTGTCTCCAAATAATTGTGTTAATTAAAACTAAATGAGAACATTATTACCTAATACTTATGTAAATATCAAAGTAGGCATAACTTTTAACAGAAACATCTATAAAAGATGTATCTACCTAAAATATGAAAAGATCATAGACTTAAATGTATCTCCTTTCCATTTAAGATTTTAAGGGTAACATCTACCCCTCCCAGGGGGTTAAACCACGAAGGCTGCATATATTCTTTAAAAGCGTCACCCTTCACCATAAGACTGACGTGTCTCTCCGATTTTTTATATCATTTACTGGAGCGAACAAACCCGGGATATTAAGGGTAAGAAGTTTTCACACCAGCATCCTGTATTATTATATCAAGAGAAGTGATTAAATGGTTTGCCGTTATTAAAATTGGTTCGCAGCAAGAAATAACCATTAAATCATTTCATCAGCATAAAAAGATTTTGCTGGCAATAAATAAAAATCGGGCTGCAACACTTGTTCTGCAAAGAATGCTACAAACTGTCAACAATTTAACTGATATCAGTCCGCTTGTAATATCATGTGTTCGCGAAATGATTACTTGGTCAGCAAGATTTTACAATTGGTCAGTAGAAAAAAACATGTCCAGAAGCAGTTTACTTCAGAGGTTTGCGTATTAAAAGAATGGTTTTCAATATAAATCATTGGATTGCGTTTTGAATAATCGGCAAAGTTCGTTATCGTGGGCGAAACGAAAGCAGTCGCGTGATACGAGTAGCTAATTGCGTGCGTGTGTTTTCATTCGGTATAGCGGGGACGGGTTTTCACTTGTTTTCCTAGGGCACTGTCAATTTATGTAACTTTCTCGTATTTTCTTTTGCCGAATACAGAAGGAAATCGGCTACAAAAGGTGTAGCGGGGGCGGGTTTTCACTTGTTTTCCCAGGGCACTGTCACTATTTCAAGTTTTATTGCTTTTTTTTTTTGATGACCAAGATTAAATATTTTGCTTACCCGCTGATTGCTTACCAATATCTGATTAAGAGTGGATCGCTCATAGCAGCTTATATATTTAATTTGCGTACCAAAATAATTTAGAGCACTCTATATGACATTAATTACTGACCGATTCGGAAATGTTTGCTGTCCATAAGTTGCTGACCAACTAGCCATTTTGGCTGACCGATTACATTTTTCTGTTCGCAAAAATAAGAATATTTTGCTAACCTTACATTATCCCATATCTTGTACAATAAATTGTGCAATTTCTTGTACAAAAATAGACAAAATATTGTTGGAATGGTAAATAATTTGTAGTGTTGTGTGTTTTAAACTTATTGTACAATAAATGTTCTAGTAGGACTCTTGCGCATTAAGTCAGTGATTTTAGAGAAATGATTGATTTTATGTTGGAAACAACAAAAATGTTGCTAAGGCTTATAACCTAAATAAATGTGTTTTTAATTTTAACTAAGGTTTTTAATGTTTGTATTATTTATCTATTTTTATTCAGATAATCTGATATTATTTTAGAACTTTGTTGGTGTGTCAAATTGGCGCAAGCGCAATTGAAAATAGGACTTGCTCTATTTTTAGTAAAATTTTGTAACTTTTACACAATTTATGACACATTTACACAATTTATGACACAATTTGCTGTATGAAACTATACAATTTAAATTGTACAATTTCTTGGACAAGAAATGGGATAATGTAAAACAGCTTTTAGTTAGAACCCTGCAAGAGAATTTTCGATTATTAGATTGCAATTTTCAAAAACTCAAAGTTCTATTCTACGCGAAAATACGAATTAGAGTAGCGTTGGGAAAAACCGATGATTTTAATAATCGAGTACTTGATACTCGAGCGATTTTAATAATCGAGTGAATCGCTCGAGCGATTAATCACTTGAAATTTTTATGACTAAGAAGAATGTGTTGATAAAACACCAGGGGTTGTTTGTGTAAGTTTTAGAGCTTTTATTAAGGAAGAACTAGAGTAGTATTTCCTAGCGAGCGAAAAACTGCTCGATTTCGGTCGGCGTCAAGCGAAGCTAGGGTATCGAGTGAAAGGTAATAAGTAACAAGCGACGATTGTCGCTTGAATTTATAACTATAGCGGTTTTTTTTTAAAATCGAGCGATGTCGGTTATTTCAATAATCGAGTACTCGAGCGGCTTTTCGCTGGACCGATCACAACACTAAATTAGACAACAAAAATGTTATCAATGTCATGGAAAAAATCCTTGTTTATAAATTCTAAATACAGCAGAAGGTTGTCTTCTGCTGTAAGTCGTTTTATGAATGCTGCGGTCCTGCGGTGCATATTTTAAGTTGAGGTCACTCCATGTCCTGCCCATATTTAGAGACGCCAAGTATGACTTCACAGTAATCGTTCGTTGGGCGATTCGACGACTTTGGTTAAAAGCAGGTCAGTTGTGGACGTGAGAAGAATAATATAAATTTATTTATATACGTATTGTTCTAACGGCAAGGGAAGATCCAATTCGCCTCGTGCCTACACTGCGCGAGAAGATCTGGGGTCAATACTGACTCCGGCATCCTCTTAATGTAATTTATTCATATTTATCTGGATTTAGGAAATAATTTACCTCTGCCATGCTGACAATAAGTTAATCCACCCCAACATCGACGGATGACATCTTTGAAACTTGGTACACCGACCAAGGATTAATTTAATAAAGACTTAGCTCCAATATAAACATATGCATAATTATTTTCTATAACGTCCAATTAAATAGACTTGACGATTACATTACTGGTAACATAGTATTTAAATAAATTACAGGGGGAAATCAGGGTAACGTGACGCTACTAATACGAAATTACTAAACATATTAATTATACTTCTCACAAACACAAATAATGTCTAAACAACGAATTTATATTCTAATTGGCAAACTTATTTATACTATAAATGCTTTTTCGGTTTCCCCATATAACTCACGCCACCACAATCAGGTTTGTTAATGTCGCAGAAAAATTGAATTTACTATATTGTTACATTGGGTACCTCGCGATTGTAGTAAATATAGTAAATGTAAAGGCCGTATTACACTTGGCAATTTTTATGGCGCCAGCAATGGCAATTATAATTCAAGGATTCAGGCGCAGTACACCGTTCTCCGTACTACAGTCAGAAATTCTACTCTTCTGACAATTAAAATGACACGGATTCATGCGCAGTACACTGTTCCCGATCATCTGTCTCTCATTACCAGAAATGGGGCAGGCGCCATTTTAATTGCCCTTGCCGGCGCAATTGGGTAGACATGGATTATTCTGCTATTTTTAACTGTATATTATTTGGCCGAACCAGGTATGAACAGGTAATGGCCATTTAAACCCACTGGTACTTAAATTAGCAGTTTACATTCTTTACTAAACTTATGGACTGCTAATTCAGCAACTTTTTGCACCTCCTATTTGTAAATAGCAGTAGCTGCTTTAACTGGTAATCAAAACGAACAGGTTTGCACATCTCTACTTCTGGGGATATTTTAGGGATTTCGACAGTACCCACTGCTGTTCTGACCGTTGACAATGCTCCAGCTGATCGAAAACGGTTTACTGCGCATGAATACGTGTCATTATAATTGCCGGCGCAAGAGAAAAAATTGCCTAGTATAATACGGCCTTTATAAATGTAATTATTGTTTTGATTGGCTGAAAGTGTCAAAAACACAACGTAACCTCAACTTTATTATTATAAATTTGATGTTGTTGGAAATTAGAGTGGAAAAGTAGAGAATAGTAGGGTTTGATTATTGTTCTTATGTTGCTTTTTGCTTTAAATGTGGCAACTTACATTTACTACGGTAGTAAATTGCGTAGTTAAATCTTACATTAACTACCTTAACAATCCTGACCACAATGAACAAAAGTAACACTATTCAATTTTTAAATGTCAACAAAACATTCCAAAACTTACTTCGTATTTACATCAGTGCAGTTACAACTTGTAATTTTTCAGTAAGTACTGACTAATTGTAGTAAATTTGCAAGCAAGGATTAAATTTAAAAAATTAATTAATGTTTACCCTAAAATCTAAACTATACATGGTGTTCCAGAACTTGTGGGCCTGGTGTTACTAAACATTAAACTAGGCCGATTAAGTCATATAAGTTTTTTCGAAATGTTTCTCGTTCTAGATATACAGGGTGTGTACAAGTTTATTTTCGAAAATAAGCCATATTTTGAAAACGGTTCACTGTATCGGATTGAAAGTTGGCGCTATGATGCTTTTATGAGTAAGAAATAAGAATTTGTAGAAGTTGTTTTTTTAGTTTCACATTAGAGGTTAATAAATCTATTATTTTTCCTGTTTTTAAGTATTTTTAATCAAAGATTCTCAAAGAAGGGCAATTTCTAAACTAAAAAGAACCTATACTTGCTCGGTCTTAAATCTCTAACCGTTTTCGAGATATTTCCAATTTACTTTGATTTTCTTGGTGCGTTGTGGTGTTTAAATGGAAATGACTCAAAAACGTTTATAAATATTCGCCAATTTACCCCGTTCTCCCCTGCAACATTTTCACCTGACTAGCATAATGTAAAATATATTGGAAAAACAGCAATTTGTGAAAATTATTGCAATTATCAGAAATTAGCAATTTTCATTATATGTTGCCAACTCAATACACTTAAAAGCTTACCGACTTTATTGTAATTACATACTTATTTGCAGTGCCAGATTAAAGGCCAATTTATAAATCTGACGGTCGCCGTTGACGCGTCTGCCGTTTCCGTCCACCGTTCGTAGGTACAAAATTCGGCCATTTATAAACTTCACGTTGGCGACAACAACATAACCTGCTTTTCTATATTTTTATGTGATTATATTAATTTTAGTGTTTATGTTATCTGAATGATACTATCCACACTTATCAACAGTATACTTTAATAGTATATTAAGATACAAGTTTCATAAGACATTATCTTAGAGCACGCGTTTAAATTAGGAAACGACCCGCGAAGCGGGGAGTTTTCTAAAGTACAAGTGCTCTAATTAAGGCCGTATTAGAGTAGGAAATTTTTTCTCTTGCGCCGTCAATTATAATGGCACGTATTCATGCGCAGTAAACCGTTCTCGATCAGCTGGCGCATTGCCAACAGTCCGAATGACAGGTGGTACTGTCGAAATCACTAAAATACCCCCAGAATTAGAGATGGGCAAACCTGTTCGTTTTGATTACCAGTTAAAGCAGCTACTGCTATTTACAAATAGGAGGTGCAAAAAGTTGCTGAATTAGCAGTCCATAAGTTTAATAAAGAATGTAAACTGCTAATTTAAGTACCAGTGGGTTTAAATGGCTGTTCATACCTGCTTCGACCAAATAATAAACAGTTAAAAATAACAGAATAATCCATGACTACCCAATTGCGCCGGCAATGGCAATTAAAATGGCGCGTGTCCCATTTCTGGTAATGAGAGGCAGCTGATCGGGAACGGTGTACTGCGCATGAATCCGTGTCATTTTAATTGTCAGAAGAGTAGAATTTCCGACTGTAGTACGAAGAACGGTGTACTGCGCATGAATTCTTGTATTATAATTGCCATTGCTGGCGCCACAAAAATTCCCGACTGTAATACGGCTTTTATGAACCGTCTATTTTATAATACTTTTTCTATTTGGGTCTTTAAAGTCTGAAAAACTTTTAAAAATACTTATAGTAGATTTTTACCTTTTGAATTAATATTTTCTTTTTGGGTTGGCTTTACAATTTCATAAAATGTTACAAGTATCAAATATGCTATGATAGAAACAATTGAACACAACAAAGCTTCTTCCCATCCGTCATAATTAAAAATAACTATATTATTAAAGTTGATAAAAATGAGTCAGGAAGAAAGTTGTACTCCGTCAGAAATACGAGGAATAGGAGAAAATAATCTAGAAAACTTTTAAAAAGAATATGCAAAATTTTGAGTTATGGTGCGAGCAGAACAAAGTTTAAAATATTGAACAAAATATTGTGTCGACACAGAATCTGACAGGAACAACAATTAATGCCCAGGAAATGTCTACAGTAACTATAAATATGTATATATAAAGTAATATGTTGCTATATTGAATTAAAAATAAAAATAGTACTTAGTAAATAGTATTGAATAAAACCTTAGAAATAGAGCATAAACTGGAAGATATTTCTATTATTTTTAGGTTAAGTTGTTTTATAGTTGTGACTAGAAATTAGTTGACGGACACCGTCAGCATGTTATATATTTCCGAGTATAGGTATTTCAGATAAATATCTAGTAAAAATGATCTATTTGCAAGGTTAAAGGTTAGTATTCTATAAAAAAATTTTTGTCGAATCCTTAATGCCTAGAAAACTAATTTCAACAAAATCGAGGAAAGCCTAAAATTCGAACCCTACTTGCTGCCAACATAAAAGAATAAAATTTCAGTTTCATAAAGTGGCAGGTTATTCAATTTTTTTGCATTTCATAATGAAGCCATTATGAAACCCAAATAAAAAAAATAGTTAATAAGATGGTATAAAATAATGTTTACTAAATATCACGTAACAGACAAACACGATTTTGATTGCCTCTGTAAACTTGCTACGAACGATGCTACGACCGGCCACCGGAAAAAGATAAATTGTTTTATGTTGGCCGTCAGACGGCAACGTCAGCGTCAAATATAAATCGTCTTATGCATTTCAATGTTTTTAATTTGTACCGGCACCGTCCATCGTAACGTCAAGTTTATAAATCCAGCTTTAGGCCAACAAGGCCCTAGCCTCGGGCGGCAAATTTACGTCGATGATTTTTTTTTAGATGTCGATTTATGTTGCGTCCAAAGAAATATTCTCGATTTTCGCTAAATATGTGATAACTGGTTGTCTCTTTTTTTGAGTAAATCTTAGGGCCGTATTTCAGTCGGCAATTCTACTCTAGCGGCAATAAAAGCTGAAAATAGGCATAAACTGCAGTTTGCGGAATTGTGGGCTGTAATACAGCCGTTACATCCAAAGCGTTACTATGTGAACCCAAATAATATTTTTTCACATGATGCCAACAAAATTCTTTTAATACGAAAAAAAATTGATTATAAGCATAAATTAATTTATTTTAACTGAACGGTACCTATTCAGTATTTGACCGCTTTATTATTGGTTGTAAAACCCACCGTTGTCTTTATTTGTATCAGTTTCCTTTTAAGTTTCGATGAACTACCCACGATAAATTGAACTCCTACCTTGACTGTTTATAAATTATTGTTATAAAAGCAATGAGTAATATTTCTATTTTATTTATGTAGGTACAAAGTTGCTAGTATTTTATTATAAAAATATTCAGCAACAAATGAATTCATAAATTGTCCTCTAACAACAGCGATTATCACACTTTTTTACTTTTCTCAAGCCAATGGCGTAGGTACAGCGACTAGCGACGCATCCATAAAATTTTAACCAAAAAATATGTTATCTTTAGCTATTAACATCGACCCTGTAATAATACTTATAATATAAAATAACAATACCTTTTTTGGTTAGAATTGAGAGATGATTAATAATAAGAGAATATCAGTGGCGTACCATATTTTTTGGTTAAATTTCTATTGAGGCGTGATTGTAACTACGCCACCGGCTTCAAAAAAAAACGCATGGAATAAAAATGTATGATTTTATATCATACTGGTCCATAGCAAAATTTAGTTTAATATCTCAAACTGGTTTCGAGATTTTTGATAAACCCCCCCTCTCCCCAAAAAAAAACTTTAAGGTCCTGTATGCCGAAAATATCATATGTGGGTAAATTTTTTTACAGGCAACTTTCAGTCCTTAGCATATAACTTACTAAAATAAACTATTTGCCTGTAGAAACGATTTCTTTTAGATTATAGCTGCAGTACACAAATTTGAATTTTAAAATGTATCGCCGGTCACGTGTCCCCAGTCAATAATTTCTTACTTTACCCCTTTATATTTCACGTCATTTTACTAAAGTTACTTTTATATATAAATAATTTACACTCCTACTACAATTCGTATTGAAAAAATAATGTTCAAAGATCAACAGTTTAGTTTCTCTAACGCAATTATTAACCAGAAGTTCCGTCCCCGCAGCTGCATGTATCGCCGGTCACGGCAGAAATTGCTGATAAATAACGCCACTATGGGTCGGCCTAATAGTTTTACAAATATGACGGTATGTGTTTGAATTTGTGTAAAACGTGCTCCTGTTTAGGTAAGTTCCTTATTATGTTTATTTAGGTATAAACTAGAACATTGCCGCCTACTTTTTACCAGGCGTATGTTTTTATGTTGTATCGCCGGTCACAGGGTTAACCCAGACCTAGTAGTCATAATTAAGGGAAAAATACTACACGAAGTCATTCTCTTGAGTACAGATACTCATTTCGGTCTAAAAAAAGTTTAAGAAATTGCTTGTATAAGCTGTTATCCACGAATTTGTGCATTTTGTATCGCCGGTCAGAGTAACACCGGTCACGTATGAAAATGTTAAGAGATAGATCAATTGATGTGTGATTATTAACCATTTATAAACCATTAAGGAAAAATATATTTTGATGTGCAAGTTTCGTTTACACCTTAGGTAGATTAAGAAATGTGACTGATTTTCTTAGTATTTTAACATTCTATAAGGAATATTCCTAAACTTTAAGCCAGTATAAGACAGGGCTGTTATAAATAATAGGAAAATAGTTATAGTGACTGATTAAAATAACTCGGTTCCAAATATTGGCGTTATATGATTCAGAATAGTAAAATTAGCCATGTGACGGGCGTTAAATTATTAAAAAATCGATGCTATACTATAGATCTTTGTGACGATGATCTTTTGCGCGGACATATATAATTCCTCTAATTAGATACTATAAGAAACCTATTAAAAAATTAATAGGTGTTTTTGAGATTATTTATTTTTAAAATCCGATCAACCGAAAGTTGCCTGTAAAAAAATTTTTACCCTTGTGTATATGAACGTTTCAACTTAAATTGGTTCATTAAAATATTAAAATAAGTACTACATATAATATCATTAAGTATAACACCCTGTATAAGTGTCGAAGGATTTCAATGCTTAATTTGTTCAAAAACTAGGCAATTTTATAATAAAAAAGCTATTTTTCAATTGCAGTAATACGTTTTTAATGATAGGTTTCAAGGTTAAAATTAGATGTGAGTAAAAAATACTTTATTGTCTACCACCTACCATCAATCACTTTAAAAATAGTTATTGCAAACACTATATGGAGGACTGAGGATGTAAGTACGTATGTGAATTCCAGAACTCTTCTGCCTTTGATTATTAAATTCATTCAGAACTCTTTAATCGATAAAACTTTATTTTTACAAATTTTCGTTTGTTTCGCTTGCAAATTTGTGTCAAGAATTCTAGAACTACAAGGTAATCAATTTGAACAAATTCGAACAAACCCGAACAAACCCCTGTTAATTTCCCGCTTTGTAGGCACGAGGCGAATTGGATCATCCCTTGCCGTTAGAACAATACGTCGAGCGCCCGCCCGTAATCGGTACGCCAACAGAGACAACGATAATCGGAAGAAAGAGACCGAACGTGATCGGGGTCTAGACTTCAAATTTCAGCACTGAAAAACGGAGTTTTATATCGAACAAAAGATGTCTAAATTTCATTAATAATTGGAGGAGAGTTCATAATATCGTTCTACATGGAACAGTAAATAAAATTAAATCTAAAAATCTATACTTTCCTACAATTTTTTTTAGTTGCATTATAAAGTGAACATTTTTTTCCTAAAACAGAAATAAACGGTTGGGGTGAAAATTCGTTTAGAGGTACTCTGGAATCCACTATTCAAGCTTTTACCTTGTGCTCTAACACAAAGATCTCTATCCTTCAAGTTTCTATGTATAATAAGAAACTTACAAAACTGCTTTGCTTCCTTCTTAAAACGTTTCTCTTTTCTGAAATTTCAATTTTCTGTAAATTTTTATCTTTTTAATTTTGTTGCAATTCTTGACAAGATGGCGAATGCAACATTAAAATTATTACAAATCCTGCTATTGACTGAGTTTTTGCATTATGTATACTGGACAGGGTGAGTCGGGAGGGAACTGACCAAACTCCAGGGGTGTATTGTATAAGTGAAAATAATGTAAAAATCTCCAAAAATGCCCTTATCCGGTTTCCATTTGTATTTAAGTTATCGTGGATAGGGTGGCATTGAAACTTATTTGATTACCGGAAGTCCTACTCGTATAAGCACCACTCAAAAAGCAATCAATGCTAATCAAAACAAATCACTTTATTAAAGTTTTTAAGGGAAAAAATAATACAAAAACCTAAAAAGATAGCTTTAAAGGCGCTAGTTTTAAAAACTGGGTCAAGGTACTGAACCCCGTGCAACCCCCTATTTTGATTATTTTAAATTCTGTTCCTGTCAAAAGATGTCTCTATTTATGATAAAGCAGCAGTGTACTATGTTCAAAGTAATATTTTAATAAAATTCATTAAAAAAAAATCAGCTTTAAATTCAAGCTCTGAAATGGATTTGGCGTCCTTTTTACGGACACCCTGTATAATAACGAAGTGATAATTTTTTACTTATTATGCAAATAGTGTGCCAGTTAGAACTTTAAATTTATTTATTTACAATTTATGTGCCAAGTACATATTAAATTAATAAACTGTTTAAAAAAAATGATTCTAATATAATGATTACTCCAAATAGATTGTTAGCTGTAAGCAAAAGTAGTGTAGTAAGTTACAGATACAATAATCCGTTCATAAAACTCTTGGAAAGTGAAACTGTGATTGTGTGAAATATTATTGAAAATCAGTAATGGGTGGAAGAGAGAACTACATGTTTGCTGGCTGAATGGCAACAATGTTGAGGTCTGGTTATATCAGATGGTTAAATATTAAAACATAACCATACTTACCGATGAAAAGATAAATCCTTATTTAAATGATCCACTCTTTTACACACCACACATGAATGCACCATGATTGTTTATAATAAAGACGATTTTTCACCAATAATCACAAAAAAACACAAATCAACCAAAATATATGTATAATTAATCCGTACGTTACGAGATTAGTAAAATTCATTCATCTTTTGGGTCCGGATCTTTGATTAGGAAATCTAGTCTAAGGTCCGGATCGTAGCTTCGATGTAACATACAAATAGATGTTGCCAGACTGCAGTTGGATTAGTTCATGATTCGTTTGATACTTTTAAGAATAATAATATATTTTTTTAAAGAATTTCTTATCGCCTTTTCACAGTTTATAGTAAAATTATTGGGAAATAAGAGCAACTGTGGATTAACCTTAAACCAGTTGTAATTGCCAAATTAACAAATTTTTAATTTAGATTTTGCAAGATACCTTTGCGATAATTATGTCAATCCTGGCTATGCTTCAATAATGACCGAAAGAGGTGGGAAAAACTGTTTGTATTCGTTGCGTAGGCTAGAAATGTACATTTTTCTATCTGTAGTTTGTAATATCTTTGGCTGTAAGCTAAATTAATATATGGTGCATCACGTTGTTGACGTAATTTGAACAAATAAAGTTATCGAGTGTCATTTATCGAAATACATAACATTTATCGACTCGATAGTGCTTAAACGTAAAGTCCATTCTTCGGTTCTTAATTGTAGAAAATTGATCAATAACAGCCTCATTAAGTTTGAAATACCCTCTATCAATTTTTTTTTCATATATTTAATTTTTAAACTGTCTAATAAAGTCCCTAGATTTACCCTTTGTGGTCTGCGTTAAGTTACTTTCGGGTTTAGGTGTTCCCGCTTTCTTCACTTCAATTTTTTGCTCCAAATTCAAAGAGCTAAAGTTATTTCTTAAATAGTCCACCGTCAACTATTCATTTTAACTTAATAAATATATAATATTAAAATATTAAATCGCACGTGCGAACAAGTCTCGTCATAATCGTCATTTACCTCGACCGAGGCACGGTTGCCGGATCTATACAGTTTGGTTTGACGGGATGATAAAATATTAGGGAGGGTCGGACTTTTTTAGTTTGACGGTATGATAAAATATTAGGGAGGGTCGGACTTTATACGATAAATAATATTCAATGAATATAAATTAATATTTTTTATTCGTATTGGGGGTGCACGTGCGCATGTGCTCCTGTGGACGAACCGCCACTGGCCTCCTCGCGTCGCGGCTCTTATCCGCCGCCAGTGGTTTCGACATCACAACCTAGAAGAATATTTATTGCTTTAGCTGTAAAAAAATCATAATTACAGAGGTTCAGTATCAGCTTATTAAATGGTGTTGGGAACCATTAAAATTATTTCTCAAGCGAAGCAGACAAATAATGTTGTACAGTCCTGCAAAGAAATAATAATTGTTACCTTGTTTCTTACAAATGTTCTAGGATTTTAGTCCGTATCGAAACATCAGTGGCGGCCATTCAGAGGGGAAATGCCACTTCCTCGCCGTTGGCGTGTATTATATTGCCGCCTAACGATCACCAACCTATAACTGTGGATACGTACAACTTATAGGGTGCGCAGTAAAAAGTTAAATTTTTTGAGTGAAAAAATGGGTTGGTGCGCACGGTTCACCGGTCATATTTTGAAAGGTTGCTCGTCGGTTGTCTTGCGCATAATGTTGTCGCCGTCATATAGGCAACCCCGCCGTATCGGTGCCGGTTTGGTTGCCAACCACCGACCGTCCAGAACCGAAATCAGTCGTAATGATGTAACGATATTAAAAAGTTATCGATACGTGGACAATAGATATCAACAATTCTAAAAGTTGGTTTTCAGTAATGGCCACAAGGCCTTTTTATGCAAGAAAATAGATTGTTTATTGCCCAGTAAGGAAGGTCTTTAAGTGCCAAAATATTTCCGTGTAATCATTTTCATTAAGGGCGAAGCACGTTCCTCTGTTCGCCGGTTAATGTCAATAGTTTATCGGTCGACATTGCGCATGACCCCTGACGATCAGCTTTGTTTACATGCGCGAGGTCATAAATTTGCCACTTTTGCTTTTAGAGTTTGGCTATCCACGAATAGAGTCGGTGCTCTAACGATAGTCTGATGTGTTTAAGAATATTTTGGCTTGGCTCGTCCTCTATATTTTTGCCCACGAGCCGCCACTGCGAAATATGGAATCGCCTCGTACGGTAGTGTATTGGAGATATAAAATTTGTATAGTTAGATTTCGACGAAACACAGACGTAAAGTTCAAAACAATTTCGAAATTTTGTAGATTTTGGTTTGGAGATAATAATAATAATAATAAATGACTTTATTGTAAAAGTTTACAAATGGCGAAGTTGAGGCCGAGCCTCCTAGCTTAACCTAGATATTAAGATTAATACAGACCCTATAAGTTGATATACTCTAACTGCCCACTATACGCATAAAATGCAGAATACATCAAGCAGTGAGAGCATAATAAAAAAAGAAGGAATACAAAACAACAAAAAATAAGAAAAATAAATAAGAAAATATAAGACAACAGAAAAATGGTAAATTATTACAATTCATATTCTTCTGACCGATTCCTACATAGAAAATGAACCCAATAGAATTATATAAAGAGAGAGAGAAAAAAAAAACAGAAAAACAAATAGATAAATTTATAATTTTTGACACTTTCACACCCTCACAAAACACACTAAATTCTAAACCAGAGAGATCAGGATGAGTATCCCTACAAACTACATGAATCTATCTATCGAGGCTTTAATTAGCCTCCTAAATTTATAATCTGAACACAATTTTAACTCTGAGTCGACTTTATTATATAATTTCGCTATATTAAATGAGAAAGATCTTTGAAAATAATTTGTACGATATACTGGTGGGGTAATAATGAGTTTATGACGCAGATCCAAATTATGCGAGTCATATCGAAATTTAATTTTGTTATAGAGATAGTCTGGGCACTTTTTACAAATAATTTTATTATATAAAGTGAGTGCATGCAACACCCGTCTTTCATCCATTCTTAGCCATTCAAGTTCACGCAACTTAGCAGTAACACCACAATCGTACTTTCTAATACCACCTATCAGCCTTACACAACAATTCTGTACTAATTGAATACGACGAGCATCCTCACCTAAAAGACAAGGACCATATACAACATCTGCATAGTTAAAGTGTAACAAGACCAGGGACTCGCACAGCATCTTTTTCAGCGAAGCATTAAGTAGTTTTTTCTGACCATAAATTAATTTCAGATCGAAAAAAATTCGATTCGATTTCGATCCCATGGTTTGATATGACTGAGTCAAAATCATGCTGTAGATTAAAAACTAAGAGAACCATGACAAATTTTACACCGGAATCTTTCGCTTAGTTAAAAAATGAGTGAAAGTGAAAAAACCCCAACATTCTATCTTTGATAATAACTCTAATGCCCCTCAGAAAGTGTCGAAAATGAAACACCCTGTACTATTATTTTAATTTTCTTTGACTGTACATCGCATACAACCTTTATATCTCTACATAACAGCATTTCTTGCCACCTAATGCAATAACAAATAGCCAAGGCCAAAAAAGCCCAACGAGAATAATAACTATAATAAAATAATAACAAAAGTTTAAAGAATATAGTCGAGAAAATACATACGAATATACATAGTCGGAATAAAACAAGATCTCACTGGAGAATAGAGCGAGGGTTCTTATTCAGAAGGGTAAATTGACTCTTAAAGTAAATAGATTATTATAGCCTACGCAGCGAATGCAAATAGTCTTTTCCACTTCTTTCGGTCATTATTACAGCATAGCCAGATTGACATATTTTTCGCAAAGGTATCTTGCAAAATCCCAATTTAAAATTTGTTAATTTGGCAATTACAACTGGTTTAAGGTTAATCCGCAATTGCTCTTAAAATAAATTTATTTCCCCATAATGGATATTTCTAAAGCTTTTGATCGTGTTTGGCATGAGGGGCTTCTAAGTAAACTGCGATCCTATGGTATGCCCAGTCGATTCTGTGCATGGTTGTCTAGCTTTCTTAAGGACCGCTCTCTGCAAGTGGCGATTGACGGATTTCTCTCAGACCTGGAAGAAATTTTGGCTTGGGGTGAGTGTGACAGTAACCAAGTCGAATTTAACGCTAAAAAAACCCAGGCAGCATTTTTCTCTAAAAAGGTTAACATTACAGAACCGGAAATAGTCATGGCAGGACACGCAATCCCACTAGCTTCATCTATTAATTTGCTGGGCGTCAATCTCGGAGGAAATATGTCTTGGCATAACCACGTTGTGGCAATCGCCAAGGTAGCTTCTCAGAAGCTTGGGGTACTCTTCCGAACCAGAAAGTTGTACACACCTCAACAACTTTTGACACTATACAAAGCCCAGATTCGACCATCACTGGAATACTGCTCTCATGTCTGGAGCTCTGCACCCAAACATACTCTTCGGCTGCTGGATTCCATCGAAAGGAGGGCTATTCGACTGATCGGAGACCACGAGCTGACGAAGAGCCTCGACAGCCTAGAACATCGAAGACAGGTTGGGGATTTGACTCTCTTTTACAGATATTTTCATGGAAGGTGCTCGACTGACCTTGCCCTCTTAATTCCGCCCAGAGCGACGATTAGCAGAAATACACGACGAGCCACTGCCGCCCATCCATATGTGGTTCAGCTTAGTACTCCTCGAACTTCATTATTTAAGAATTCTTTCCTCTGGAGGACTACATCTTTGTGGAACGACCTTCCCGATGTCGTTTTTCCAAACGAATATAACCTCCAACGATTCAAAACCAACGTGAATCGCTTTTTGCGCTCACGCACCACTCCCAGAGTGCCCTAAAGGATTTTTCCTATAGTGCTTGTGTTTGATCATAAAAAAAAAATAAAAAAAATAAAATAATTTTATTATAAACTGTGAAAAGGCGATGAGAGATTACTTAAAAAAATATTATTACTTAAAAGTATCAAACGAATCTTGAACTAATCCAACTGCACTCTGGCAACATCCACTTCTATTTTAATACGATTTGGACCCAAAAGATAAGCAAGATGAATAAATTCTAATCTCGTAAACATTGCGACGCTTGTCCTTTGATCTAACGGATTGATTATATATTTTGGTTGATTTGTGTTTTTTGTGATTATTAGTGAAAAATCGTCTCATGGTGCATTCATGTCTAGTTTGTAAAAGAGTGGATCATTTAAATAAGGATTTATCGTTTCATCAGTAAATATGGTTATGTTTTAATATTTAACCATCTGATATAACCAGATTTTAACATTGTTGCCATTCAGCCCACAAACATGTAGTTCTCTCTTCCACCCATTACTGATTTTCAACAACATTTCACACAATCACAGCTTCACTTTCCAAGAGTTTTATGAATGGATGATGTGATCTGTAGTATACAATACCTTGGGATTTATTTATTCGGCGACTATTGACTTGTGTTTTTTTTCCTATTTATTCTTCTTTTCAATTATGTTAAAAAATATACAGGGTGTCCCACCGGGGACCGCCTCGATCTATATATGAAAAACTTTGCATAACATTTTGAAAATTGGGTACATATGTTGATGAGGGCAACTCGGCTAAAATATTTTCAATATGGTGCCACTGCCGGTTATACCGGAAGTCAGTATCAACTAGCTTCACCTTTTTTCTTAAATCCCCCCCCCCCCCCCCCCCTTATCATTTAGTTAAAAATTTGAACTTAAATTTAAATGTATATTCGCATAGTTAAATTTCATAAAGATTGTTGTTGTTTTTTAGATCTGGAATCATACAATTTATACAAAATCAATACTAAAGCGAATTGAATGGTTTTCTGGAAAATAAAATATATGGTAATCGTCCCCTCACTAACTTAAATCCAATAATGGGCTTTTATTTTTAGATTTATTAAATCGATCCACAAAGAAATAGTGTATTGGCGACAATAGTAATAATAAGGCGGAAATCCCTGATATTTGATTGTACAAGGTGTCCCATTTTCGACACTATTATAGGATATCTCCGAAATTGTTAGTGCTATCAAAAAAGTAATGTAGGTGTCATGTGCTCTTTTTGGGTCAAACTTAAAGTGGTAAAATCAAAATTTGAAAATTTTCACTCGCTTAAGAGATACGGGGGAAAATCAAAAAATTGTCAATTTCAAAATTACCCTATATTTTCTTAATTAAAAGAGATACAGAAAAATGTTTCATACAGAAGTTTATTTATAATGATTGTTGAATAATCTGCCGTTTTCAGAGTAAGTATACGGGGTCAGGTAAAAAAGTTATCGGACCTAACCTCATTTTTTAAATGGGACACCCTGTATATTTTAATCTAAAAAGATACTATCTTAAATTCTCTTTTCAAGTATATAACACACCATGGATGATATTGGTTTTCTAGACGATTTATTTAAACTTTATTACTTTGAAACGAAATAAATGATTCAGATTATGTCCTTAAATGGTTGCCGTCTTTCCGGATAAAAATATAAAATTTGCGCCATTTTTTCGTTTTTTCCAATTTCAATATAACCTGATATCAAATCAAATTTTTCAAAATGGTCATTTTCACAAATGAATATGAAAAAATTAAATTGACGTTAAATGTTAATAGTCAACATAGTTGTTTCTACGATATTAGTTTTCTATGGTGTGTTATATATTTGAAAAGAGAATTTAAAATGCAATAATTTTAGATTAGAATATACAGGGTGTTCCATTTAAAAAATTGAGATTATGTCCGCTAACTTCTTTGCCTGACCCCGTATACTTATTCTGAAAACTGCAGATTATTCAACATTCATCATAAAGAAAATTATGTATAAAACATTTTTCTGTATCTCTTTTAACTAAGAAAATATAGGGTAATTTTGAAATTGACAATTTTTTGATTTTCCCCCGTATCTTTTAAGCGAGCGAAATTTTCAAATTTTGATTTGATCATTTTAAGTTTGACCCAAAAAGAGCACATGCCACCTTTTTTGATAACACTAACAATTACGGAGACCCTATAAAGGTGTCGAAGATGGGACACCTTGTGCATAGGTTCGTTCGCAGAGCAAAATTTGCAACCGATTGCAATTTTCATTTTGCGAATGTTCGGTTGTGGACGATACTAATCGGTAAAAACAACAAGCCAGAAGGAAACAAACAGCTGATCGAGCAAATGCGCAGAATCCAAACGCACAATTCCGTGCATATACGAATATTATTCTGACGGTTTCAAATCAGTTGGCATTTTGCTACACCGAATTTTTGGTCAGCTGTCACACTGCCTCTGGAGTTTGTAACCATTTTTGACTGCTCTGCGAACTGGTGACGCCCCTGATTACCGACAACCATATTTTCTATACGTATTTTAATACTTTATTAAATATATAATTAATTATATCGTATTTCGAAGATGTTTCGTCTAATTTACGATGATAATCTACAAAATATACTTTCTGATTTCTATAAAATATAAAAATTTTCTCATATTTTCGTCTCTATGTTGCTTTTAATTTTCCTTAACAGGTATAATTTAAATTAATTTAATTAAAACACCAGTATGTTCTATTGGAGTATCCTATATAAACAAATTTAGAAAAGAACTATTAATAAGCCTTAACGATCGCATGCTAGTTGCGAGTTTTCGAAGCTGGTTAGCGATTACCGTAATTTAGCTTCTGAAAAAATATACAGGGTGTCCGGAAAAAGGAGGTCAATCCGTTAACCATATATTCCTTGAGCAAAAATAATATTACTTTTATAATGTCATTTTTCAATTTTGACCCTCATGTGCGATATACAGGGTGTTAAAGTTTGAAATTAAAAACTGATTTTTTTGAATAATTCGACTATTTAATGAGATATTAATTTCAAATTTGGTACATTACGTCAGCACATTACATGTAACATTACATCTTTTGAGAGGAACGAAACAAGAAATGTTTGTCAAATACTCAAAATAGGGGGGGTCCAGTTCCCGCTGACCACCCCTATTTTTTAGTGTGTGCGCCAGTGACTTCTAAACTATATTTTTTTAGGTAATCATTTATTTTTGATTATTTTTTCTCCCTTATAAAATTTCGATCAAATCATGTGTTTTGGAGATAATTTGAAAAGCATGGATCCTTACCAGATGCCAGCGCGGCTGACGGTAATCCAATAATTTTCAAATGCTAAATCAAGTTAGCCGTTGTAGCATTACCATGGATACGGCATCGTTGTTTTATTTGCTGTCAAATTAAATATTACTTTTCACTGTGTTTTAAGATTTAAGAGTTTTTAATTAATAAGTCTTCTTTCAAGTAAAAAAGAAACAATATGGATGTTAGACGAGATCATTTATTACCGTTTTCTGAAATGACGGATATGATTTTAACGATGGGTAAGATTTATATTATCGTTAATGCTAAAAATTAATTTCCATTTCTCGAATAGGAAAATATAACTCCAACGCTAGGCGTTATGCAGAAAAATTTCCAGATCGAGTTCACCCAAAAAGGAGATATTTTTCTAACTTAGTGAACCGACTTAGACAGAATGGACGTTTTCGCGAAGATCGGAGAGGTAATTGCGGCAGACCTCGTGTAATTCGGCCAGGCCAAGAGGAGGATATTTTAAGAATTGTCGAAGAAACACCAAACATAAGTACCAGGGTTTTGTCTAGGCAGATTGAAAATCCTCATGCCATAGTAGAGATGCATCATCAAGTAAATTTTAAAGTCAATGTGTGGGCAGGTGTCGTAAATAATTTTCTTCTTGGTCCTGTAATTTTACCAGGAAATTTGACTGGTCATTAATTTTTACTATTTCTTCAAAACACACTGCCCGATTTACTTGATGATTTGCCTCTAATAGTAAGACAAAATATTTGGTTTCAACTAGACGGTGCTCCCCCTCATTTTGCTATAAATGTTAGGAACTATTTACACCAAATCTTTCCTAATCGCTGGATTGGTCGGTGCCATGATGGTCATGTTAAATGGCACCCCGTTCCCCAGACCTTACTCCTTCGGACTATTTAGTCTGGGGGCGTATGAAAGATTTTGTGTATATGGTTCCGATTTTGAGCGAGAATCATTTAATAGAAAGAATACTTCAAGCTGGACAGCAGTTCAGGTTAAAACCACATATTTTTCAAAGGTTATGATTTTCCTTAATAAAGATAGCTCGTATGTGTATTCAAAAAAATGGAGGTCATATCGAGCAATTCCTTCAGACTATTTTTTTTGTGTGTTTTTTGTTACTAACGTTAATTTAGAAAAATAATATTTGAGTATAGAAATTTGTTTCCATTTTCTTTCGTCAGACTAATACCCAGACGCGTTTCGCCGTTTTTATGTACCACCGCGAGATGTCGCGACGATTATTATACTCCTTTCGAAAATAATATGTTTTGAGTATTTGTTATCTTGTTATGATGTTTCAAATTTATTTAATAAGTAATAGTAAATTATTGTCTTAAGAACGAAAGATAACAATGGTGTTTACTGTTATATGAAGATTAGCAATAGTAAGTTCTTAGTAGGTCAATAAACTAATTTCATTTAACTGAATTAGTACTACAGGTTTTTATCTGTACGCCACTGTCCTTATTTTTGGTTAGTCTTTTGTTTTCGGTATTGTCACTTATTGTAAAGTTTTACTTAAGTATATCTTGTAGCCATGGTAATGCCACAACGGCTGACTTGATTTAGCATTTGAAAATTATTGGATTACCGTCAGCCGCGCTGGCTTCTGGTAAGGATCCATGCTTTTCAAATTATCTCCAAAACAAATGATTTGATCGAAATTTTATAAGGGAGAAAAAATAATCAAAAATAAATGATTACCTAAAAAAATATAGTTTAGAAGTCACTGGCGCACACACTAAAAAATAGGGGTGGTCAGCGGGAACTTTACCCCCCTATTTTGAATATTTGACAAAAGTTTCTTGTTTTGTTCCTATCAAAAGATGTAGCTTTTTAGGCTGACGCAATGTACCAAATTTTAAATTAATATCTCATTAAATACTCGAACTATTCAAAAAAATCAGTTTTTAATATCAAACTTTAACACCCTGTATATCGCACATGAGGGTCAAGAATGAAAAATGGCATTATAAAAGTAATATTATTTTTGCTCAAGGAATATATGGTTAACGGATTGACCTCCTTTTTCCGGACACCCTGTATATACTATACAGAGTGTTATGGAATTTGTTTATTATATTTAAATAGGTAACTACTTGGACGTCATAAAATACTCTAAGTTGGGTAACACCTCAAATCAGACTACGTGCGGCAATGCCGACTGATACACTCTTGGCCTTAACCGGCGAACAGGACCGTACTTCGCCCTTAATAAAAATAATTGCACGGCAATATTCTGGAACGTCATGACCTTCTTTACTGGGAAATAAACAATCTATTTTGTCGCATAAACGAAGGCCTCATGGCCATCACTGAAAATTCACTTTTAGAATTAATTTTGATATCTATTGTCCACGTATCGATAGATTTTTAATATCGTTACATCCCTACGACTGATTTCGGTTTGGGACGGTCGTCATTGGTTGGCAACCAAACCGGCACCAATGCCGGCGTGGTTGCTTATATGACGGCGACAACATTGTGCGCAAGACAACCGATGCGCAACCTTACGTTTACTACGTACAGGGTGTCCCATTTTCGACACTTTTATAGGGTATCTCCGTAATTGTTAGTGCTATCAAAAAAATAATGCAGGTGCCATGTGCTCTCTTTGGGTCAAACTTAAAATGGTAAAACCAAAATTTGAAAATTTTCGCTCGTTTAAGAGACACGGGGGAAAATAACAAAATTGACAATATCAAAATTACCCCATATTTTCTTAGTTAAAAGAGATACAGAAAAAAGTCTATACGGAAGTTTCTTTATAATGATTTTTGAATAGTCTCCCGTTTTCAGAATAAGTATACGGGAACACCCTGTATATTTTAATCTAAAAAGATACTATTTTAAATTCTCCTTTCAAATATATAACACACCATGTATGATATTGATATCCTAGGCGATTTATTGAACTTTATTACTTTAAACCACAGTAGACCATGAAACAAAAGCTAATATCCTAGAAACAACTATATTGACTATTAACATTTAACGTCAATTTCATTTTTACATATTCATTTGCGAAAATGAGCAATCAACATTTTGAAAAATTTGATATGAAAGATATTGAAAGTGGAAAGAACGAAGAAATGGCGCAAAATGTATATTTTGTTCGCTATCCGGAAAGACGGTAACCATTCAAGGACATATTCCGAACATTTGAGATGATTCCCCTTATTTTTTACCTTAATCTGAATCTTTTATTTCGTTTTAAAGTAATAAAGTTTAAGTTAACAAATCGCCTAGGAAACCAATATCATCCATGGTGTGTTATATATTTGAAAGGAGAATTTAATATGCTATCATTTTAGATTAAAATATATAAGGTGTCCCATTTAAAAAATTGAGGTTAGGTCCGATAACTTTTTTACCTGGCCCCTGGTATATTTATTCTGAAAACCACAGATTATTCAACAATCAATATAAATAAACTTTTGTATAAAACATTTTTGTGTATCTATTTTAACTAAGAAAATATGGGGTAATTTTGAAATTGTCAATTTTTTTAATTTTCCCCCGTATCTCTAAAGCGAGCGAACATTTTTAAATTTTGATTTTACCATTTTAAGTTTAACCCAAAAAGAGCAAATGACACCTACATTACTTTTTTGATAACACTAACAATTACGGAGACACAATATAAAAGTTTTCGAAAATGGGACATCCTGTACACGTATACTCTGATGATCTTAACAGCAACAGAATTTGATCCAGGAAAATGCCTAAAAAGGCAGATTTTCCTTAGAATTCAGCAACATACAGATGGGGCGGGGAAAGAATGACCATGCTTCATAACAACTTTACAGTAATATCATAGACCTGTTATTTCTAATGTTTTTTTCTTTTTGGATGAAACGTAGAACGTTTTTCTTTGCAAACGAAATTCAATTCCAGTGTATTAAACATTAAAATATTGACATGTCATTATTGACATTTATATTTTGCGTTTCGTGTGGTTCACACTCTGTTCCAAGTTTCTAGCGATACCGTAAATATATAAATTTAAAGAAAATTACCATGAAAAACTCCCTACTAGCGCGTTATCGCTAGACTAACGAAAATCTTAGTAGGGCAACGTGTTAGCGAGGTGGTCGACTCCGGAACGTCTAGTTGGACGCTGAGGGTTTTCGGCGTCGCGGCGCGTTGTGCCGGTCGACGCGACCTTATTTCCCATTTTTCTTTAGACAAAAATTGGGTTAATAGTGCGTGAAAATTGGTGGCAATAGGAGACAATGTAGTGTATTCTTAGAGTTCGTTTCTTTTCATGAAAGGTGAAACACCTGCCGGTGTCATCGACTGCCTTATTATAAATACCTAAAATTAAAGTTAGTCATTGTTTATGAATTTAATTTTCAAAAAAGCGATCCAGAAGTTTAAGAGACGAAGAAAAAGGTACCTATCTTATTTTAGTTAGCACCTAATCATTAAGCACTGTTGCACACGTGAGAAGATGAAAAAAAATTCTTATTTCCAGCTCGAAGAGAGATTTCAGTAATCACACTGGTCAACACATAATTTGATGCCGGCAATTTTGTTACTGTTTCTAGGTAATTTGGGTCTGCTAAACCTTAAAATAACCTCAGATTTGCTCCATCAGATCGTCTTCAAAAACTAGGGCCTTAAGCTATATTTTCGAGATTAAGGGTATTTTATATCGCGTAATTATACAGGGTGTCCGCTAAGTAATGGGGCATGGAAAAACCACAGTCCTTACGTAAAAATATTAGGATTTAATTATACTTACCTATATCCGAAAGTTGATATTAACTGAGATACAGGGTGTTAAAGTTAAAACTTCATGTTTGTTTTTTTCTAATAACTTTGACAGAAACCAACGGTTTTTTACAAAATTTGGCAATTATGGTTTTTTTAGGACGAGAAATTGAGTTCTTTGTGAAATTTTAATGTACAATGTAGGGGGCGCTGCCTGCGGCATTTTTTGCACATTTATTAAGTCCTAACTTTTTTGCGCCTCCGCGTATTTAATGAAAATAATACTTTTCTCATATTTATTACGCAAAAAAGGTACGCTAATTTCAGGTCGCCCAGAGTTACCGTTTCGGAGATATATGCATTTATATTGTTTAGTGCCTATTATTAATTTGCAAACAATTTTTTTTAATGTAATCTATGAGAAAACAAATGAAATTTAGAGATGCAGTTGCTATGATTTATTTGCTTGTTGATTATTGTAAAATAGCTGTGTAAAAAAATGTTTCATTTTTGAGTTTATCCTAAGTTAAGGTAATAACAATGCCGAAAAACAATAATCAACAAACAAATAACAACATGAAGGTTTCATAGCAACTGCATCTCTAAATTTCATTTGTTTTCTCATAGCATATTTTAAAACAATTTTGTTTGCAAATTCATAATAGGCACTAAACAACATAAATGCATATATCTCCGAAACGGTAACTCTGGGCGACCTGAAATTAGCGTACCATTTTTACGTAATAAATATTAGAAAAGTAATATTTTCATTAAAAACTCAAGTATACTGAGGCACAAGGAAGTTATGACCTAATAAATGTGCCAAAAATTCCTCAAAAAACCCATAATTTCCAAATTTTGTAAAAAACCGTTGGTTTCTGTCAAAGTTATTAGAGAAAAACAAAAATGAAGTTTTAACTTTAACACCCTGTATCTCAGTTAATATAGATATAGATAAGTATAATTAAATCCTAATATTTTTATGTGAGTCTGTGGTTTTTTCATGTCCCATTACTTAGCGGACACCCTGTATACAGGGTGTCCGGGAACATGTGGGAAATCTCCCGGATATGAAGAAAACACGTGAAAAGAATACTATAGGTTCATATAAACTTCTTTCGTATCGGCCTCCTCTTCGGAGATATGGGCTCCCAAAGAGCACCAATGGAATCAAGTTTTTTACACATAATTATTGAACCACCTGGTATATTTCAATTATTTTTTAATATGATGTATACCAGGTAAGACCCGTCAAACTACTACCCAAGAAACGGTTGTGAATTACTCACAGCTACAGGGACGGACTAGCTGTAACACTCATGGGCCCATTTTTTTTACGCCCTGTATGATGAGAACTTTGGACTTTAGCTATTGGCTAAAAATTAGGTACTCTTCATTCATGTCGCTAATCCTAACCGTTTTCGAGAAAACGTCAATATATTTACACTGAGTCCCCTAACTGCTCATGGGCTAAATATGAAAAAGCGGAATCTTGAAGGTTGAACATTGGATCGGAACAAAGTTGTATCTTTTATTGAAATACCCGAAGCACATGATGTATATGAAATTCCGTTTTTTCGAAAACGGTTAGGATTAGCGACATGAATAAAGAGTACTTAATTTTTAGCCAATAGTTAAAGGTATGTAAAAAACATTGTCCAAAGTTCTCAACATACAGGGCGTAAAAAAAATGGGCCCATGAGTGTTACAGCTAGTCCGTCCCTGCAGCTGTGAGTAATTCACAACAGTTTCTTGGGTAGTAATTTGACGGGTCTTACATGGTATACACCATATTAAAAAATAATTGAAATATACCAGGTGGTTCAATAATTATGTGTAAAAAACTTGATTCCATTGGTGCTCTTTGGGAGCCCATATCTCCGAAGAGGAGGCCGATACGAAAGAAGTTTATATAAACCTATAGTATTCTTTTCACGTGTTTTCTTCATATCCGGGAGATTTCCCACATGTTCCCGCACACCCTGTATGTATTACTGCTACCACCAAAAAAACAACTCGGGAATGGAAGAAAAATGTTTATTGTACACCACAACAAATACAAAAATCATCTGTCAATAAAATTAACAATATTAATTATTAAGTTATTCGTTTAAATGAACCTAAACTAATAAATAAAAATGAGCTAATCTGCATCAGCCAAAAGCTTCCTTTTATAAGATTTTCTCGCATGAGATTGAAAAGGACAGTCTCCTTGAAGACTCCAGCAGTAATCAGCCATCATGTGAATGTCCCATCTACCCTGATATCTCTCTTTCAAAGTTTTTATATTCTGGTGGAATCGTTCCAAGTGGCTGTGGAGATAATCAATCTTAATGGTCATATTACACCCATGTTGGTTAAAGTGATTGAGCATATCTTCCACTATCTCTCGGTAATTTTCCGATTTACTGTTTCCGAGAAAATTTTGCACAACTTTAACAAAAGAGCACCCATGTATTAAATTCAGTTTCGGTCATCGATTCTGTAAAATGTGAATCTTTTCTGAGCTCTCTGATCTGAGGCCCATCAAATATTCCTACTTGTTGAAGCCATGTTTAAATACCATTTTTCATAAAACACACTCTTGCAATTCAACTAAGTTTTGCAAATGCATGCAGGCAATATTCCGCATATGGGGATTATAAAGGACACAAGCCAAGTTAACGAATTAAGTTAGGAGGCTTACGGCAATAGAAGAGAATGAAATTGTATATTTCATTCTCTTCTATTGCCTTCTAATGTATATTTTGTGCTAATTGCAAATACGAAAATAATAAATCTGCAGGTGCAAAAAAACTCACGAAAAAATTATTTCTTATCTGTAATAATTATATGGCCTTTTTGCCAATATAAGATTAAGTATTTCCCGCGATTTATAAATAAATAGGTATAATTAAAAAAAGTTTAGTCTTGGAATTAGTTCAATTTTTGACCATTATGATTGTCAAATACAGTGATACCTCGAAATACGAGTTTAATTCGTTCCGTAACCTTGCTCGTATGCCAATTTGCTCGTATCTCAAAGCAATTTTCCCATTGAAGCCATTAATCCGTTCCAGCCCCAAAAATGCTACCGCCAATTGTTGTTATTACGTGTTTTTGAATAAGAAAAATGTATTTATAAATGACAAATATTGTATAAAAACATAATAAAAGAGAATGTAAAGCAAAAAACAACTGGTTTTAAAAAGTGTACATACATATTTGTATTTTGGTCACTTCAATACAACTTACACACGACTTAAATGCTACTGTATGCTTAATTTTAGTCCCTGCTTTTCGGTTCACTGGTCCTTGCCTTTTCGCCGGTTTCATAAAAAAACCAGTCCATGGAGGTTTGTTGCTTCCTCCCTTTCAGAATCCTGCGGAAAGGAGTTAGGCAAGTGTCATTAAATAGCTCCGATGAACGACCAGTTGAAACTTGTGTGCAGCGTCGCAACTGACCGTTCCTCGTATCTCAAATGTCGCTGGTATTTCAAAACAAAACTTCGCTCGCTCGACAGCTCGTATCTCAAATAACTCGTATGTTAGGGCACTCGTATCTCGAGGTACCACTATATTCTTTTTCAATCTATTGCAGTGTTGCCAAGATATTAATTTCCAGTTTTTTTTTGCTTTTGTACGGTGTTACACTTTCTTTATTGATTTTAATTTGATTGATTTTTTTTACAGATAGTTGCATTTGGGTTATATGAGTACTAGTTTTACAAAAACTTTTTATACAGGGTGATTTAATTGTGCTGTCAAATTTCGGGATGTTTTGATACCCAGTATTATAAAATTAATTTTAGAAAATAATCAGTTGTGAATACTAGCGATTTCGAATCGCACATTTTTCCAATATAAAATTTCGACCTACGCATATATATTCGTTATCGATTTTCGTCAAAGTGTGTCGGACATTAATATTGAAACCTCACTTGGTTTGCATAAATATTTTACCGAAGGAAATAAGTTTTGTCAGCGGGGTCAGCTTAGTTAGCCCTTTTAATATTTTGTGTGTATAACGCACGATGACATCGATTCCAAGACGACGGACGTAATTACGTACTTTCCTCGCTATTTATTTTTTTAGTTGTTCATCATGTACCACAGTGGCGACTCGTCAGGTGAGGCCAGAGTACAGTACAACAAAGTACGGAGCCACGTATTTTATAAAATAATATATTTTATTTACAACCATGAATGTATTAATGACATTTCATACAGGGTGACAATTTAAAAACTTGAAATGGCCATATATTAGAAACGAAAAACTGAAGAAAAAAACGCAAAAAACAGTTTCTATAAAACGAAGGGGGAACAAAAACAAGCGTATTAGCCCACCCCTATCTGCAACCCCTTGGACAGGGTGAGATAAACCCTTAAAATCTTAAATAGAAAGGGGGTCGAGTGATACATCATTTTGAAGCTCTTGAAAAATGCTTTCCAATGGTACCATAGAAAGGTACATTTCAGGAAATTCTTCTCTGTTTATTAAGGAAAACAATAAATGAAAAGACAATTTTGAAATTTTTCATTATTAGTTAATTAAATATTCAAAATGATTGCTACCAATATCCTGGCATATTAAGAGATATCTCTTAATAATTCTAAACAGTTTAAGCCTCGGTATTTCGTTTTGGTTTATTTGCTATTTTTTTTTGTCGAAATAAAAATTTGTTTATAATTATTCGCATTTTATTATCACAGAATTTACCTTAAAGGTAACTTCTACTAGTATTATTATTTTAAGAACAGTTAACTTTCGGTTCAGTTTAAACGAAAAGCAGCACTTCTTATCTTTAACAATGGTCTACAGCACAGCTGAACGGGTAGAAATTATTTTCATTTATGGTTCCCAGGATCAATGTTTTTTAAGAACAGCTCAACGTTTTAACGAAAGGCATCCAGGTCAAAATGTAAGCCCGGAGTATGTTCGCCAACTAGTAGCCAAATTTAAAGAAACTGGTTCTGTCGCGAGTATAAAGAGAAATCAACCGAGACTAGCCGACGAAGCAGCGCAAATTGAAATTCTGGGGCAGTTTGCAATGAATTCAACTTTATCAACTCGTCAAGCAGCTGTAGCAACTGGATTACCTCGTGAATCAATAAGAATGGTACTTAAAATTCATAAGTTTTATCCCTATAAACTGCACATACTGCAAGAACTTGGTGACGACGACCCTGACAGAAGAATACAGTTTTGTGAAATAATGACAGATAGAATTACGGCAGAACCTCGACTAGTTAAAAATATTTGCTTCAGTGATGAGTGTACCTTTTATTTAAATGGGCATATTAATAAGCAAAACTGTCGTTACTGGAATGACGAGAACCCCCACGTAGTTAGAGAAGGGCATACACAGTACCTACCCCCAGAAAATTAATGTTTGGGCTGGTATATTGGGAGATGGTATTATCGGCCCAATATTTATACAAGGAAATTTAAATGGCGACAGGTATGCTGAAATGCTACAGAGGTCTATCGAACCACTAATAGTGCGAGAATTAGAAAATCAGAGGGACATACTCGGAAATTTATCTTTAGAAGAACGCTTACTACATTTCCAACAGGATGGAGCACCTCCGCATTATGTAGTTCCCGTTAGGCAGTGGAATGGAAGAAGAGGTCCTGTTGAATGGCCACCTAGATCCCCGGACCTAACACCTCTTGACTTCTTTTTGTGGGGTCACCTAAAATCTGTGGTTTTTAAAACGCAACCTGAGTCACTAGAGCAACTTCAGCATAGAATAGTTCAGGAATGCCGTGCTATATCCAGAGAAACCTTTGCAAATGTACGTGAAGAATTTGAAAGTAGGCTTTATTATTGTCTTCAAAACAACGGAAATCATTTTGAACATTTAATTAACTAATAATAAAAAATTTCAAAATTGTCTTTTCATTTATTGTTTTCCTTAATAAACAGAGAAGAATTTCCTGAAATGTACCTTTCTATGGTACCATTGGAAAGCATTTTTCAAGAGCTTCAAAATGATGTATCACTCGACCCCCTTTCTATTTAAGATTTTAAGGGTTTATCTCACCCTGTCCAAGGGGTTGCAGATAGGGGTGGGCTAATACGCTTGTTTTTGTTCCCCCTTCGTTTTATAGAAACTGTTTTTTGCGTTTTTTTCTTCAGTTTTTCGTTTCTAATATATGGCCATTTCAAGTTTTTAAATTGCCACCCTGTATATCTTTAAAAGGTGGAAAGTTGACGTTTTTTTACTTTTACTTTCCACCCGGGTTTGTTCCACCCGGGTGGAAAGTAAATTATTAAAAAAAAAATCGATATCTCAAAATAATATACGAACACACTTTTAAAAAAATGCTAATAGCTTTGCGTGTTTAGATATGTCTACTCTTTCCCTAATTGATAGAGTGGTCCTCAGCATCGAATATTGTGACCAAATCGTTGACATATTCTTTGTTTTGGCATTTTCACTGAAATAAGCTAGTAGCGCCGACTCAGAACCATGAAATTTGAACTTTGTTTCCGGTGTACTGGAAACAATTCTTTGAAACAGGTTATATGCCTTGTCATATTTCGGGCGGCTTTTAGTTGGCAGAAGATCTTCTTCTACTATTTTTGCTGCTTCTCGAATTTCTGGTGGAGTAGCAGCAAAATCAAATTCCTCATCTGTTGTTAAAATAATATATTTTTTAGTGACATGGAAACCATATTCAAAAAATTATATTTGCCATCTTGATGTATAGTATTACCTACGATATTTTACCACCTGCGGTTATTTGAAATTTCTGTCTAATTTTTCAATGGAAAAGTCAAAATGACATTTATCTTTTATTAATAATTTTAATTCAAAATAATAAGATGTGGATGTTAGATGTGGTTGTAAATAAAAACCTCGGTGAAAAGTTTCATTACTGTCTCGATATTTAGTTAACTGCCGACTCTCTCGACAGGAATGAAACACTTTCCACCTCGGTACGTAATATACTATTTCCCACTTTTTGTAAAATATAAGATCCCTTTTCCCAGAACTAGTTCATTAAACAGTATAATTGAAATGTTTCTATTACCACGTCTATTACTCATAGCGGCGTCGTTTTCTGTCCTACTTTGAACTTCTAGGGAGAGAAGAGAATTCCCGCGCCTGATTTTGCTGGTGGAAATTTCATTTTTTTTTAAATGTTGACAATAATTTACGTTCTGGTTTAACTAAATCGCCGCTATTAGAAAAAAAAATTTGATATAAAAATATATAAAGCTTACCATTTTTTAGCACGACTTACAAAAAAATTTAATCCATCCACTCTAAGCTCTGGATGCGGTGCGAACCACGGTGGATTACCATTTCACATCTGTCATTTCTTAAAAAGAAAAATATTACTATTAACATGTCTAATCTTAACGGTATTAAGCGTATAGTTGTTGCAGAATTATACCGTTGATTCTTACTGCCATAAATAAACTGCCTGATTAAACCCTATTGTATACGCCTGAACCTCTTCAAAGCTCAATAAATGGGATCAGGGCCGGCTTGAAAATGTATACCACACCACATGATTTATTTTTATAATTTAAAATAAATAGATAGGTATTTTTAGTTTTAGGTACCTATAATAAATGTAAAATATTGATAATAATTAATGATAATTGAAAATTATATAATTTAAAAGTATAACTATTAGGATAACAAGTACAATAAAAATTAATTAAACTCCAAGAAACTATTGATAATTTATTCAAAATTTAACTCTGTATCACTATCACTATCTTCATCTAAGCCTATACTTATAATTAAGGGTTGAACATTTGTAATCATACAATTGTAAGAATTTTCCACCTTAAGTACATGCTGTACACAGTTTTTCCAGCTGAAGAAATTTTTCTTACTTCGTTTTTAATTAATTCTACTACAGATGCATTTAATGTAGGAGAAATACTATTTCTCCTAATATTGGATTTTAATTTGTGTCATATTAGCTCAATAGGATTGAATATACAATAGTACGGAGGAAGACGCAACACTGTATGTCCATTTTCTGCTGCAAGTTTGTCACACTCGTATTCCTTATTTATTTTAAAAGCTTTTAATGCTTCTAGCAGTCCTCGTTTTTTGTAAGTTTCTTCAAAATATAAATCATTTTCAATCATAAAATTTTGAATTTCTGCTTTGTATTATTAGAATTGGGAATGATTTTTGCTTGCCGACTATGATAACTAGCATTGTCCATTACAATGACGCTATTTTCAGGTATATTTTTATAGAGTTTATGTTTAAACCAATCTTCAAAAAATTGTGCGTCGGTATCTTGATGGTAATCTAAAGAAGAATCTGCTATGTTTTTAGCTGAAAGCAACAGACAATTTGGAACAAACCCGTTCTCTTAACCAGCATGTAATATTGTGATTCTTTCGCCTTTATTTGATGGTGCCTTGGTTTGACATTTTTTGGAAGAATCATCCCAACATTTTCTTGGAGTGTCAAGGGTATCGAACCATGTTTCGTCAAGGTAAATAATTGGACGATTTTCTTCTCTAAATTGTTTAACAGCTGTTAAATATTTAAGTCTCCATTCCCGACACTTGAAGATGCCCCCCCTATCAGCACAATTCCAAGGACGCCACATTCTACCTAACTAAAAATTACTCGCCGGAAAACCACTAAAGATTAAAATTATTAAAAATCACTTTGTATTTATATATGCATCAGGCATAGGTATAAATTGAATTTGTATTCCTGGTCCGGCTCTGCTAGAAAAGGTTTAAAATTTGGGATTTCCTTATTTATTTTATGGTCGAATAAATAATGAGGTTTTATTGCAGTCAAGAGATCAACGATATAATTCTGCAAAAACTATGCCAATCCAGTAAACTACCTAACTTGTTTACCTAGGTATAGATTTCGGGTATGTTCGGGTGTCGGTGCACACAGGCGAATTTTGACAGAATCGTGGCCAAAAAGATTATCTTGGTAACATGAGAAAAAAAATGTTTTTAATTGTAAGAAACCGTTATAAATATGGTAACATTGCATTTTGTGCCCTCTCCACACCCCTTTTTATGTAGTATGTAGATGTAGATATGTAGAGAAATGTGCATAAATTTCATATAAATAAGTTTTTGAAACCCTAAACTCCAACATCCTCCCCTCGCTCCAATTATACAATTTCATTTCAACGATAACCCAAAATACATATCTGATTTTTTGAAACAAAATTATTTCTTGATAAATAGAAATTTTGATTTACTCGAGTTCTGGGTATACCGAATTTATATCGGGTGCGTAATACAAATGTATGTCTCAAGATATAATCAATTTCTTAAAATTATTGAGAGGACAATAAAGTAATAAGGTATGCATATGCAAAGGTCATTTCTACCTCACTAAATGGAATAGCCCTAAACAATATATATTTGTTCCATTATGAAAATAGCATTAAATACGATACTAATAAATTAAAACATCAAAATGTCTTACAAAAGTTATGATATATTTGAATTTACTTGTTTATTAGTATAATTAACAATCATTTAAATACTATACAGGGTCGCTTTTATGTATGGAAACAGTCGATTATTTGCTAAAGTAAGATAGCTAGCGAAGAATGTTAAATACAAAACTTTTAGGGTTTTTAGAAATCTATTATACTACACATAAACTAAGTATACAGGATCGGTCAAAAAGCCATGGAATAACAAAGTTACTTTAGTTTAAATGGAACCCCCTGTATATTATTCAATATTTCAATTATTTACAAGATTCTAAAAAATAAATGTTAAGCACACCACATACCCAATCTTAACCGTTCTCGAGATATCGAATTTCGTTTTCAAATAAATCTAATAACAATAATAAAAAAGACAAACTAAGTTTTAGTAAACAACAATTTAAAATCCTATTTTATAAGGTGCTCAAAGTGTCCACCGTTTACCTCCTGGCAGTAATGAATTCGGTGAACAAAATTTTGTAGCGAATCTAAAAGGATATTGGGATCAATACTGGAAATTTCATGCATTATTCTTTGTTGCAAATCTTCGATATTTTGTGGCTTATTTTTGTACACTACATTTTTGATATGGCCCCACAGGAAAAAGTCAAGAGGGGTCATATCAGGAGACCTAGCAGGCCATTCAATTGCACCTCTGCGCCCAATCCATTTACCAGGAAAAGTTTCCTCTAGATATTCCCTCACCATCCGTCCAAAATGTGGTGGAGCCCCATCTTGTTGAAACCATATTTGTTCAGCCGGTAAATTGGGATTATTATGGTTCGGGAATAATCGTCTGAGCTGTGGAACAATATTCTCTTGTAAAAGTAATAAATATCGTTCAGAGTTCAAATTTCTATGTATAAAATAGGGTCCTATGACGTTTCCACCAATAATGCCACACCAAACATTGTTTTTTTGTGTTCGTTGGGTATGAACTTGTTCCATCCAATGTGGATTTTGGTCTGACCAATATCTACTATCTACTATCTACTCATATTATGATTTAAAGCCCGCTGTTGCGTCGAATTTATTGGATTTTCTACCACATCTAACATGAGATTTAGAGAATTTTCTTCATTAGTAACGCTTACCGGTCTTCCACTTTTTGGTCGATCTTTCACACCTCCAGTTTCATGAAAACGCTGCAATGTTTTGGAAACAGTTGATTTAGATATAGGTTCCCGATCTGGATGCAATTCATTAAAAATATTCATCACTTGGGTAAAACTCCGTGTCCTATCGCCGTACGCTATCATCATTAAAATTTCAATGCGCTCGGTATCACTTAAACGTGCCATATTTACTCGAAAATTGTTCACAAATTGTAAATGTAAGCATTTTTGGCATATCTGTTGTCAAGATGACAAAACAACATTGTTATGAAGATAAATATTTTCTTAGGTAACTTGATGGCGTAGAATGAATTTAATAATTTATTTGAGAACGAAATTCGAAACTCGATATCTCGAAAACGGTTAAGATCGGGTATGTGGTGTGCTTAACATTTTTTTTTAGAATCTTGTAAATAATTGAAATATTGAATAATATACAGGGGGTTCCATTTAAAATAAAGTAACTTTGTTCTCCCATGGCTTTTTGACTGATCCTGTATACTTAGATTATATGTAGTATAATAGATTTCTAAAAACCCTAAAAGTTTTGTATTTAACATTCTTACTATATAGCTATCTTACTTTAGCAAATAATCGACCGTTTCCATATATAAAAGCGACCCTGTATATTCATTTTAACGAATCCAAAACTTCTTTGAGGGACTCACACAGCCTTAAAGTTGTATGATCCATCAAATTTTGAAGAGGTACTTTGGCAATGTCTTCAGAAATCATTAAAATGTCCGGAAAGCATTTTTTCTTTGCCGCAGTAATTGCTTCGTAATTGGAATAAAGATTGGATTTGTGACTTTTTGCGTTACTTCTTATTAAATTATATTGAAATTTTGCCAGTTTAGCTTCTACAAAATGAGACAAAGCTTCATCCTCTGAAAAAGGTACTTCAATTTCTTTCTTATGCTATTTATCGTTGACTGCGCCACTGTACAGTAGTTTATTTTTGCGAGTATAATAAAAATTAGACAAACAATAACGGAAAATGGATATTTTATGTAAAAGTAGCAATAACCTTGACATATCTAAAGTAAATATAATAATTAGAGTTAAATATAAATTTTCATCATTCATCATCATCGTGATAACGGACAAATTACTGAATGTCATCTTACAAACAGTAGGTATTAATATAATGTTTATTTTATTCACATTACACGCGTTTAATCTGCGGTTGGTGCCCCCGTTTCCTATTGGTATAGAAATAAATATATAAATCGCAAATTTTACTTTGTTATTATGATGGGCTGTTTTACATCCGTTCAACATCTATATTCTTCTTTTTCTATAAACCAAGACGAGAACAATAGTTAACTGTTTTATGGCGAGAACGAATCGAGCCACGAGACTGACAAGTTGGCATTCTTCATATGTTCAGTGTTTTTTAGTTTAAATCCTTAAATAAAATGGTTTAAAATCATATCGATTATCATTTATCAAAATACACAACATTTATCGACCCCACACAATAGTGCTTAAACGTAAAGTCCATTCTTCGGTTCTTAATTGTAGAAAATTGATCAATCAGCTTCATTAAGTTTGGAATACCCTCTATACATTTTTTTTCATATATTTCATTTTTAAACTTTCTAATAAAGTCCCTAGATTTACCCTTTGTGGTCTGCGTTAAATTAATTCGGGTTTAGGTGTTCCCGCATTCTTCACTTCAATTTTTTGCTCCAAACTCAAAGAGCTAAAGTTATTTCTTAAATAGTCCACCATCAACTACTCATTTTAACTTAATAAATATATAATATTAAAATATTAAAACATACACGCTCGAATTTCTAACTAGATGCACGAACATACAACAGCGCGGTGCACACAAAAACTGTGCGCCTTTTCCATGTTAAATCGCCATAGCCCCGCTATCCCCCGCTGCCACCCGCCACCTGTTACTACAGAGAAACTGCACTACTTAATCGCACGTGCGAGCAAGTCTCATCATAATCGTCATTTACCTCGACCGAGGCACGGTTGCCGGATCTGTACAGTTTGGTTTGACGGGATGATAAAATATTAGGGAGGGTAGGACTTTTTTAGTTTGACGGTACGATAAAACATTTGGGAGGGTCGGACTTTATACGATAAATAATATTCAATGAATATAAATTTATATTTTTTATTAGTTTTGTTTTGGGGATGCACGCGCGCATGTGCTCCTGTGGAAGAACCGCCACTGCTTTCTGACATCAATAAAACCAGTGGCGTACCAACGCAGCTCCGGGTTTGTTCTGGTTTGTTCGTTGGGAGGGGGGGGGGGGGGGGGGGGGTTGTTAATGTTGTCGTTTTTGAGAATTATTTTTTGCTATTTTCCAAAAATCAAATTAAAAACTATGACGCTGATACTTGAAAAAAAAATTCACCCCTTTCAGGGGCGAGAATTGGCCGGTGGAGGGGTTGGAAGGGGTCGTACGCTATATCCAACACCACCACCGTGCTCAGCATCCTCGAAAACGGGGGGAAAGTGTGTTTCTCTGCAGTTTTCTGGGGTTTTTCCGACTCACACACGCCACTATTAGCACCCTTTCATCTAATTCATTATAATGGACATTAAATTGTTGTATTGTACAATTGTTTGATACCTGTGGCCACCCGCCATGATGACACCATATTATTATTATCCCTAATTAATTATTTATCGTCAAGGAATCAATAATGTTATGTCCCCGTAATTAAACAAAGAATTTTTTTACAACGCATTTTGCGTATTTGTGAAAATAAATAGATAACATTTTTACAGCGAATCGATAAACTTGTTTCAAAAGCGGCTTCCGAGAATCAGTACCGGCTCTCGCAAAAATTATCTGTTGCATTTTCACGTGATACTTAGATCAAAAAAATGACTATACAATAATAATTGAAAGTAACGATAAAAATGATAAAAATAAACCGAAATTACCAGGAATCATGAATAACATTTCGCAAGGCCAAAAACGTATTTAATTAGTCTACAAACCATCGCCTCTTGACTAATAATGATTATTTCCTTTGTTTTTTAGACGTCATAGCTGCCCGCACAATCCTGAGGATTACAACGATCATCTACATCCAGAAGGTATGTATTACAATTACAAAATTTGGCAATTACAACTAGTTTAAGATTAATCCGCAATTGCTCTTAAAATAAATTTATTTCCCAATAATTTTACTATAAACTGTGAAAAGGCGATGAGAGAGTCTTTAAAAAATATTATTATACTTAAAAGTATCAAACGAATCTTGAACTAATCCAACTGACCTCTGGCAACATCTATTTCTACTTTACTATGCGCTATGAATGAATACTAAACTCGTAAACACTACAACGTTGTCAGTGTGATCGCAGGATTGATATAACCAGGCTTCAACATTGTTGCCATTCAGAGCACACTCATGTAGTTCTCTCTTCCACCCATTACTGATTTTCTCTCTCAGTGCATGCTATAAAATTGTCACATTAGGCAAAAAAATGCATAATTAATTGATTCAGCTAAGATTATAATGACAAATTTTGAACGCCAAAGAAATTTCAAATGTTTTTCCCAGAATTTGACGCCCTCCCCATATTTCCGCCCTGAGCAATTAATCGCCCATAAATGCCCATGATTAATACAACAAGATGGAATTAATGACATAAATACTTCAAGTATAGTGCGTAATCTGATGACGTACTATAAGTGTATTCGCCTAGTGCATAAAAGGGTGTGAATTCAGATAACTTCTCTCAGATTATTTTTAGAATAAAATTGGAATTGTGGCATTATTTGTTCTACTATCTACGGCGGGTGGCAGAAGTCATAATACAATTTACAAAATTTGATAAAAATTTATCAGTTTTTCTTATTAATTGAAACAAACACAGGATGAAGATGTAATAGTTTATGACCTAGCTGATACTATTGATGTAAATATACACGCTTTATTAATAATATTTGATCTCAGCTGTGTTCAAGGTTGCACAATTGTCAGGTTGTTATCTATGATTCATACAGGTTTTATAACTTCGATTTGCAAGTTCGTTGCTTAATGATCTCTCCGACGAAAGAAAAAATGGCCTCGCATTAATGATGAGGAAAAAAGGTAAAATGACGTTTAAAGGTATACTTTAGGTATTTTACCACACGTGCCAGGGTTATAGACATAGAGGGGGGTCCAGGACCAACAAACCAATAATAAAAAGTGGACGAATGCTAAGTAAACAGGTAAAAATATATTGAAGAGGGGATTGAACCCCCAACACCCCTCCCCATATACGGCCCTAGACTACGTAGTAGCGGTTATCCAATAAAGTGATGGTTAAAAACTTACTCCTTCTTTTTATTTTTGCTTAATTTCTGTCCAATGTTTACAGGGTGTCCCATTTTCGACCTATCTCCGTAATTGTTAGTGCTATCAAAAAAGTAATATGGATGCCATGTGCTCCTTTTGGGTCAAACTTAAAATGGTGAAATCAAAATTTGAAATTTTTCGCTGGCTTAAGAGATACGGGGGATAATAAAAAAATTGACAATATCAAAATTACCCTATATTTTCTTAGTTAAAAGAGATACAGAATAATGTTTTATGCAGAAGTTTCTTTATATTGATTGTTGAATATCTGCCGTTTTCAGAATAAGTATACGGGGTCAGGTAAAAAAGTTACCGGACCTAACCTAATTTTTTTAAATGGAACACCCTGTATATTTTAACTAAAAAGATACTATTTTAAATTCTCCTTTCAAATATATAACACACCATGGATGATATTGGTTTCATAGGCGATTTATTTAAACTTTATTACTTTGAAACGAAATAAAAAATTCAGATTAAGGTCAAAAACAACGGGATTCGTCGCAAATGTTCGGAATATGTCCTTAAATGGTTACCGTCTTCCCGGATAGCGAACAAAATATACATGTTGCCATTTCTTCGTTTTTTCCACTTTGAATATAAACTGATATCATATCAAATTTTTCAAAATATTGATAGGTCATTTTAGCAAATAAATATGTAAAAATGAAATTTGAAAATGTTAATAGTCAACATAGTTGTTTCTAGGATATTAGCTTTTGTTTCATGGTCTACTGTGGTTTAAAGTAATAAAGTTTAAATAAATCGCCTAGAAAACCAATATTATCCATGGTGTGTTATATATTTGAAAGGAGAATTTAAAATAGTATATTTTTAGATTAAAACATAACATTTAAAAAAATTAGGTTAGGTCCGATAACTTTTTTACCTGGCCCCGTGTACTTACTCTGAAAACGGCAGATTTTTCAACAATCAATATAAAGAAACTTCTGTATAAAACATTTTTCTGAATCTCTTTTAACTAAGAGAATATAGGGTAATTTTGATATTGTAAGTTTTTTGATTTTCCCCCGTAGCTCTTAAGCGAGCGAAAATTTTCAAATTTTGATTTCACCATTTTAAGTTTGACCCAAAAAGAGCACATGGCACCTACATTACTTTTTGGATAGCACTAACAATTACCCTATAAAAGTGTGGAAAATGGGACACCCTGTACATGTTCACTTTTAGGTAATTCCACGTATTAAAAGTCCCACTTGAATATTTTAATGTAATAATCGGATATCCGAATAATCGGTTTTTCGGACAACCGGTTCTCGGTTTTGTAAAATAACCGAATAATCCGAAACTGGTTAACTGTATATCCAAAGAACCGGTTTCAATTGCCAGCGCTATCTTAAATCACCCGGCGCTTAACGTCTCGTGATTCTAATTCGGGTAATCGGACAATGATAGCGTTTTCCGAAACCTTGGTTATTAATATACTATTTTAATATTATTGAATATTTAATTTGATTTTTACAAAACCGTACAAAAGTAACCCAAAAAAAATGTTAATTAAATTATTCGGCAAAGTACTTACATGTCATGTATTCTCGATCCGGTCCTTTGATAAAATATTTAAAAAAAAAAACACAGAAAACTGGATAACGCGTCACCTTGTTCTAGGTCGCGATGCTGTCGTTCGATTTTCGCGAATTGAACTGGCTTAATTCAACTACCCGCGCGGACTACTCGGGGGAATCGAAGCACGGCTATATTCTTCCAAAGTGATAAGATAATTTAAGTAAACATGTAATTAAAACTAAAAAGTAAAATTTGATTGTTTAAACTTTAATTCACTGTAATAATAATAATTTTTTTATCAATCCATTCTGGGATTTAAGGTCTCGAATGTACCGGGTATCCCATATTCGATACTTTTATAGGGTATCTCCGTAACTGTTAGTGCTATCAAAAAAGTAATGTAGATGTCATGTGCTCTTTTTGGGTCAAACTTAAAATGGTAAAATCAAAATTTGAAAATTTTCGCTCGCTTAAGAGATACGGGGAAAAATCAAAAAATTGACAATTTCTAAATTACCTTATATTTTCTTAGTTAAAAGAGATGCAGAAGGAAAGGCGTAGAAAAAAAAATTTAAAAGAACTTCTCCTGTTATTTTTAAGTGTTCTATCTGAACCCGGGAGATTGCCCACATATTCTTGGACCCCCTGTATAACTGATATGTATTTAAGGTTTTATGTCTAATATAACTTTGCAGACCTTAAATTAATACGACAATATGACATCAGTTATTTTTTTGTGATGTATCATATTACCTATACAGGGTGTTTCCCAATAACATGCTGATATTAACTTTTGAAATACAGAATGTTAAAAACTTTTTAAAAATCTCCTTTTTTATTAATATCTGTGATACTGCTCTAGATATTTTTGTGAAAATTGGTATACACTTTCTATTCATCAAGAAGCATTTTATGATGTATAACACCAGTGGCATTCGTGCGGGAATTGACCTCGATATTTTAAGAGAAGAATGAAACGTCACTTCTTTTTTTTTAAATAAAAACTATTCTTGAAGTTCTCATTCCTTGCTGAGCAAATGTCGTCTCTCGATTTTTTTGTCGTTTGACGTATAGTTTTCGAATAAAAAAATGAAATTCATTGGATTTGCAATCGGTTATTAAATTATGTATTAACAAAGACTAATAAGGATCTAGTAAGTAAGAAGCAGATTTTGTTTTGACAGTTATCTACTTTAGTTGTCACGTAATTAAGTCATTAATATTAACAAATTATTAAAAAAAACATTAAAATCTTTAACACCCTGTATCTCAAAAGTTAAGACGTTTAGGATATATGCTAATAAGAAGTTTTTTCTGAAAATGGACCCAAGAATAACCCCCTTAAATATTTCCATGTTTTTAAGAAACACTTTGTATATTATAAACATTAATTATATGCATTACTGCTGAAAAATCCTATAGATACTATCTTGTTCTGGTATTTTTTGTAACCTAAACAAGATATTTTGAATGGGTTAAACACTTATTGTTGTCGAGTGTAAAAACATTTCCATATGAAATCGTATCAACAATAATAATATGTCGATTTCAATATTACGATGATATTTATTTATTTTTTGTTAGCGTTCATATATGCCATTTACCTGTGGTGGTTTAAATTTAGTGTTCTATTCCTCTCAGGTGAATTCGCTAAACGCCAACCGGATCCATGGATGCCTGGAGAAAGAGCACCGGTGAAGAAGCCACAGGATAATCTTCGTCCCGAAGGTAGGAAACATTTTTTAAACATCAGATATCAGATTTCATAATTCATCCATATGAACTATAAGTGAAAAGCAATAAATATAAGCACTGGCGTTGCTATCTGCCAACCTCCCCCCAACCCCGACCCAACCCCTTCACGGTGCTCCTTATCAGTGCTGGGTTTGTTCGGGTTTGTTCGATTGTGAAATGTAATGTAAATGACGTGATCACGGTTTATAAATTTGTATCACTGCTAAGCGAGATATTAACTAGATAATATACGCAAGAGAATATTGCGCGCATCGTAAAATGGTCAGTGGGTGATGGTCGATGGGTTTAAATTATTTATTATGTATACTACTTTACTACTGAAAGAACTGTATCAAACGGAAACTAAAATAGGTAAAAAATATTACACAACATTGATAACAAACAAAAGAACACGTTATTTCTACCTTGATTAAAGTAGAATTATATCTTTTAAAAAAAACTATAATGAACTAAACACTGTGTACTTTACAACAAACTATTTGTTCATGCAAATACGCATGGTTTCTTAATCATTTTGTGCGTATTATATATTATCATTTACAGTGGCGTAACTACGTCAGAAAAACTTGTGTTCGGTGAAGTCCTCATCGCTTTCAATGTAATGATGTTGACTCAATTCATCGAAATGCCTTTTGGGGCGACATCTCCTTTTCGAATAAAAAGATGTTGGACATTTCCATTTCACTGCCAAATCAACAGCAGTGCTTTTCACACTCTCGTAGTCTTCGCGGAAACTGCCCCCAAAGATCTAAATTTTTCTAAAAATGTGATTTTTCATGAATTTTCCGTAATCCACGACACCACAAAGGTGATGGTCACAAAAATTTGTGCAGCTTTCTAAAATTTCCCAGACCCCAGCCTTGCAGGTCCACTGGTGTTCCTGGAACACATGGAACATTTGAGTTTTCTTATTACTTAGCCTGTTTCTTTAAAGAATGCCCAGAGCTCGCTAGTCTTTCGAGTATTACTGAAACGAAATTTTGTCAATTTGCCTGCTTTTTTTAATCAGGAATTTTTAACTTTGAAATTTTAGGTAATTTATCCTCTAAAACTAGAAAGATACGAATATTGATCAAAAAACGAAATGGGACTGGGTTAATATCTCTTCAAAGCAAAAATAATCCGGCTCGACGAAGGAGGAGAGCTATTTTTTGAAACAACACATAAAATTATAGTAGATTGTATGGGGTTTTCTGCAAGCAATACTCGATTTACTTATTTATTTTTGGTATTTTTTAAGTATTTGTGCGAAAATTAACGACAAAATTACTCTTCTTTAGGTGAATTCGAGAGACATCACCCAGAAGAATGGAAACCGGCCGAGCGTGCTCCCGTCAAAAAGCCGCAGGATCATCTGAAACCTGAAGGGGAATTTGCGCGACACACTCCCGAAAAATGGCAACCTGGAGATAGACCACAAGCTAAGAAACCGCAAGATAATTTGCATCCTGAAGGCGACTTTGAAAGGTACGCAATTGAAAAAGTTAAAAATCAGTACTTCTGCAAAATATTAAAACTTTCAGTGCCGATACATTGAATAACGACCATGGAATGATACTGATTATATTAGTATAAAAGTTTGCACATGAGCCGAAGATGAATTCTGTAATCAAAAGAGTGAGAAATGGCCATTCCTTGTAATACCCTTCTATGTTTGAGAAAGCTGGTCATGTTGAAGATTAGCGTAGTATTTCATTAAATGTTACGGTAGTAATATGCTATTTAAACATATTTATTTTAAAACATTTAAAAAAAAACTTCAAAGGTGTTATCACGTATAATGACCCCAGTCTTAACTCTTTATTTTTCGTACTTGAGAAGAATTAAAAAGACTGCTATGCGGGGTTCTTAAAGTAGTATTTGCAAGGGAATCTATATCTATCTATATCTCAAAAGTTAAGACGTTTAGGACATGTATTCATATGAAGTTTTTTTCTGAAAATTGACCCAAGAATAACCTCCTTAAATATTAGCATGTTATTAAGAAACACCCTGTATATACGACATTTATATTTTTTTAACTTAATTAACACATACTGTCGTTACCCGTCAATGTAATTCACGGCTAAAGCGGGACACACTATATACAGGGTGTCCGCTAATTAATGGTACATGACAAAACCACAGACTCATTGCGTAAAAATATTAGGATTTAATTATACTTACCTATATCCGAAAGTTGATATTAACTGGGATACAGGGTGTTAAAGTTGAAACTTCATTTTTGTTTCTCTCTAATAACTTTGAGAGAAACTAACGATTTTTTACAAAATTTGGCAATTATGGTTTTTTAGGACGAGAAATTTGTGAAATTTTAATGTACAATGTAGTGAGCGCTGTCTGCGGCATTTTTCGCACATTCATACGGTCATAACTTTTTTGTGCCTCAGTGTATTTAAGTTTTTAATAAAAATAATACTTTCCTCATATTTATTACGTAAAAAGGTATAATAAGTTCAGGTCGCCCACAGTTACCGTTTCGGAGATATTTGCATTTAAATTGTTTAGAGCGTTAGCTCAGGCTAGCAAGTAATATTTTGTTACGTCTTACCAATAAACTTTTACATGATAATTAATGTTCTAGTAATGGTAATTGGGAATAATAAATACAACAATTGGATTGTTCTTTAACGTACTTTAATTAAAATAACTTTGACCCTAGAAAATATCGTGTCGAAAGAAACCAACAGCAATGAAAACACAAACTTACGATAAACTCAAAAATTAAACATTTTCTGTTCCATAGCAACTGCATCTCTAAAATTTATTTGTTTTCTCATAGGTTACTTTAAGAAAAACATGTTGTTTGCAAATTAATAGTAATTGGGCAGGGTGCACTAGACAATTTAAATGCAAAAATCTCCGAAACGGTAACTCTGGGCGACCTGAACCTTTTTTACGTACTAAATATGAAAAAATTAGTATTTTCGTTAAAAACTTAAATAATAATAATAATAAATGTATTTTATTACTGTGAATAAGAATTACATTGAAAATAATAGAATGAAGGCGAGATCTAGCCAAGGCTACTCAATCTAACATCCCACGCTAGTTACTACTTAATCTACTATATTAATATTGAATATTCGCTGTGATAAATCCTTAAAACTACTTATACTTTAACAATTATAGTTATATCAAATATAATTTAATAACTTATTTCTTACTTTAAATAAAAATTAAATTTAAGAATATAAACATAATTGCAATTAATTTTACCCTAATATCTACCAATGATCAGCTCTTGATCCTATTGATATTATGACTATTGATACACTGAGACACAAAAAAGTTATGACCTAATAAATGTGCAAATAATGCCGCAACATTGTACATTAAAATTTCATTTAAAAAAATTCTCGTCCTAAAAAAATCATAATTGCAAAATTTGCTAAAAAAACGTTGGTTTCCTGCAAAGTTATTAGAGAAAAACAAAAATGAAGTTTTAACTTTAACACCCTGTATCTCAGTTAATATCAACTTTCGGACTTTCGGTAAGTATAATTATATCCTGATATTTTTACGTAAGGAGTATGTGGATTTTCCATGTACCATTAATTAGCGGACACCCTGTATATAAACTCCTGGACAAAATTAATGCAACATCAAAATTTGCCATATTTTTTATGCTATTTTTTTTTCTGAATTTATGATCCGATTTGAATGATTTTTTTGCATTGTAGGTTGGTATCTTGACAATGTCATAGTTTTCGCTGTTTATGATAAAAATTTAATTTTCGATTTATACTGGGTGTACTAAAAATGCTATGTGCCCTGTGGAGTATATTAGCAACCGAAACATATTGCAGTTGACATTAAACGATAGGTCCATCTTTCCCCAACATTTTCTTTTTTGGTTTACTTCATTATCTCTGTTATTAAAGGAGATACACCGTTTTATAGCGTAATATGTTTTTATAGACTTTAATATTCAACACATTCATTGTTAAATGTTTTCAAGTAGACTATGGAGCTTTTCTGACATTGCAAGCGATGTGTCAGCAGATGTTGTGTTTTAAGGCCAATTTATAAACTCGACGATGACGATTGACGGTGCAGTTTGACGGTGCTGTTTGACGGTACCGTAAAAAGCTGGATTTATAAACTTGACGATGGCGACGATAACCTATAACCTGTTTCTCTCGGCTTTTCTGTATTTTTATGTGATTATATTAATTTTGGTGTTTATGTGATCTGAATGATACTATCAACACTTAACAACAGTACACTTTAAAATGGTTAATAAGATGGTATAAAATAAAATAATATTTACAAAATATCACGTGACAGGTAAACACGATTTTGATTGGCTGTGTAAACTTGCTACGAACGTTGCTACGGCCGTCCACCGTCAAAAGATAAAATTGGTTCATGTCGGCCGTCAAACTGCACCGTCATCGTCAAATATAAATCGTCTTATGCATTTCAATATGTTTAAGCTGTACCGTCACCGTCGAACAGCACCGTCAATCGTCAACGTCGAGTTTATAAATTCAGCTTTAAAGTTACAAAGGTCAAACAAAATTCGCCACACTGATAAAAACTGTTCGGAAACTGTTTATTAAACGTTCATTTCGTATGCCCAGTTGCCCGACGAGTATTTTAATCTTGAAACCAACTTGAAAACATTTAACAATGAATGTGTTGAATATTAAAATCTATAAAAACATATTACGCTATAAAACGGTGTATCCTTTAATAATAGAGATAATGAAATAAACCAAGAAAGAAAATGTTAGGGAAAGATGGACCTACCGTTTAATGTTAACTGCAATATGCTTCGGTTGCTAAAATACTCCACAGGGTGATACGAATTTTCGGAAAAAACATAGCATTTTTAGTAAACCCAGTATAAATCGAATATTACATTTTTATCATAAACAGCGAAAACTATGACATTGTCAAGGAACCAACATACAATGCAAAAAAATAATTCAAATCGGATCATAAATTCAGAAAAAAAATAGCATAAAAAAATATGGGAAATTTATGATGTTGCGTTAATTTTGTCCAGGAGTTGATGTATGTAGGTACCTACATTATAAAAGTATAGTATATTGTACTTAATATAGTTAATATTGTAAAATACTTTTAGACCGAGACCAGAAGAGTGGCGACCAGGCGATCGCGCTCCCGTACGAAAACCTACCGACAACCTCCGACCCGAAGGCGACTTCGAACGACCCGAGAAACCCGGATACCGTCCGGCGGAAAGACCCAAGCAGAAAAGACCTGAAGATAATCTCAGACCGGAAGGAGAATTCGAGAGACGGAAACCCGACGAATGGAAACCTGGCGACAGGGCTCCCGTTAAGAGGCCTGAAGATAATCTTCGACCGGAGGGTAATTTTGAGTTACCCGAGCCTGAAAAATGGGTAAGGCTTTATTTTTATTTTGTTTGAAGTAGTCCTCAGTGGAGTGACATTATGAAGAGGTAAAAAAACTCATAGTATGCTCCACTATAGTTTAATAAACAATATTTAAATTTTCATTTCCATTCGTGGGTTTTGACCCCTCCCCCCCCCCTTTTGGTGCGCCACTGGAGATTACGCACAAGCAAAGGTAAATATAGAAATATGTATTAAATTTTTAGACGCCAGCAGACAGACCCAAACAGAAGCGCCCAGAAGACAATCTGCGACCGGAAGGGGACTTTGAACGACCGGAAAAACCAGGTTACCGACCAGCCGAAAGACCTGTCCAAAAGAAACCGCAGGATAACCTCAAACCCGAAGGAGATTTCGTTAAGAGGACCGTTGAAGACTATCGGGTGATTCGTGGGGATAGGGCCGAGATTATTCGCCATGAAGATAATATTACCGTAGGAGGAGATTTTACTGGTGAGTACCTAAATAAAAATAAAATTATAAAGAGGTTTCCATAACTGAAATTTAACTAAAATAACTCGTTTCGGAAAAATCTGAAATAGCAACAAATCAATTTAAAAAATTTTGCGTCCTGAATCTTTCAAATAAACCATTGGAACCCATGTTGATTGGAACAAATAATTTATCTGATTTTTGGGTAACGAGCGACGGCACATGTTTTATTAAAACGCCCTGTATAATTTAATGTTCTAATTGGAAAGCATTTAAATTAAAAATTAAAAGTAAGCCTTAAGGGATTATGTTGTATTTTTTTATGTTTCGAATCCAATAAATTATGAAAATAAATTTTTAAAATTTGATTTATTTTTTTATACAGTATTATACAACGTGTCCAAGATAAGCAGGGCCAGTACAGGGATCTCGAAAACCGTAAGAGATGGTTAAATGGAGGTAAAGTTGCGTATCTACGTGCCTTATGATATGCCGTTTAGAAAGTTTTAAAATTCCGAGTAGTTCCGGAAATATCCGGAAAACCCGAAATTCTGAAAAATCGTTTTATTGTTTTCCTGGGTTTTTTTGAGATCGAATTCTAAAGTAAATTACACTTTTACATTGCCACTTTTTCCGCTCTATCTAACAGCGTTAATTGTTTTGTAATCCGACGAGTCGTCTTCGAAGGGCCATTATCAACTTTCCTTTTTTAAATACGGTCCTGTTTTTCTGATATTGGAATTTGAAAGCTTTTTTTCTCCCGAATGCAACGATGTATGACACATTGTGGTTTAATGACGTTTCGCGGTTTTTTTTGCATAACATCAGGAAATTTTGGGATATGGTCCTGCATTTCTCCTAATTTTATAAATAATATCTCATAAGTAAGCTATAAATTGAGCGGCAGAATTAAGCTACATTGTATTTTGCTTGGAAATGTGACATTTTCTTAACACAATGTTTTTTGGTTCGCGTCATTATCAGCTTTTGAAAAGAAGATATACATTTTTAAAGAAAGTACTGCAGTTTTTCAATTTTAATCACAATTCATCCTGTAACTTTTTTAATTGTTGTCCGATCTTGGTGAAATTTTTAGTAAAGTGTAGACTTGTGTCTTGGGATGATATCCGGAATTTTAGTTTTCAAAAAATGATTATATATTGACCATTATACAGGCAGAAACAAAAGTAACTTTTTTTACTCTTAATTTCTTAACGCCCGGTTGATTTTGTGACAAATACAGCGGTAGAAATTAGCTTCATTATATATTCTTTTGAAGTGTGACCTTTTCTTACCACAATGTTTTTTGGTTCACGTCATTATCTATTTTTTAAAAGAAAATATTGCAGTTTTTCAATTTTATTCACAATTCAGAACATCACATTGTTTTATCGAGTAGCATAAACAAATATCCGAAAATTAATAGCCCGTATTGTATTCAAGCATGTCTCGTCACATGGTAGAAGTAAAAATGAGGTGGCAATACGAGCTATTCATTTTCGTATATTTGTTTATGCTACTCCATAAAATAATGTTCTGAATTGTGAATAAAATTGAAAAACTGCAATACTTTCTTTAAAAATTTGTATCTTCCTTTACAAAGCAGTTAATGACGTGAACCAAAAAACATTGTGTTAAGAAAAGATCACACTTCAAAACAAAACATAATTCAGCTAAATTCCACCGCTCAATTTTTATATAGGGCGTTCAGAACTTAAGGATTAAAAAGTAACTTTTGTTTCTGCCTGTATAATGGTCAATGGTCAGTATTTTCTTAAAAACTAAAATTCCGGATATCATACCAAGACACAAGTCTGCACTTTGCTAGAAATGTCACCAAGATCGGACAACAATTAAATAAGTTACAGGACTATAAACCTGACTAACATTATCTTTATCCGGGTTTTATTGTTGAGGAGTGTATTTGTACCGGGTGGTCATATAAGCGAGGAAGCCGGCCATATCTCGGTAACCATCAATCGTACAGCTTTCAAAAAAGTTTTTTTATAGGAAAAGTGGTCAAGAGAAATCGCTGGAAATAATTTTTAAGTTTACCAGTTGGCCACTAGAGAGCGTAATACCAATACCCAACTGGGAAATCGAGGTTTTCTCTTTAATACGCCCACTTATGCCTTATTAAAAATATATGTGTAGTAATCCCGGGGAAAGTATGAGCAACTTCGGTTTTATACTTATTGCTTCAACTCATCAAATAAAGTGGTGGGGGAAGGACAAACATTTATTTGCAAAAAGCTAAGTAACTCCGGTTAAGGTAAACGAAATTTATCAAACATAGTCTCGTTAGAAAGAGATTTTATTGCTTTATCAATTGCATTATAAATTACGCCCTTTTAGTTTTAGCGGTAACCGCTAGAGAGCGCTTTTGGGAATGTCAACGAAATTTGCTGTTTTTCTTCAAAATTGTAAATGGAAGCATATGTTGGTTTTCACATAGTTAAAAGGAGAACTAAATTTTCAAGAATTCAGTGAAAACCGCTAGTTGCTATGTCTTCTCGAACTAAAGATATCAACAAAACATTGTGAAAAAAATTATTCAGAATACTATAATGTCGGATAAAAATAATGGGTAGGCTTTGATACAGAAATATTCTAAAACTAGTAGGCTTTGAAACAAAAATATTCTAAAACAAGTAGGCTTTGAAGCAAAAATTGCGCAAAACATGCGTCACTTTTAATTAGATTGCTTTTTAAAATGTTGATTTCCTTCCTTTAAAAGAGCAAAGGTAAGTAAATAATGTTTGACGTCATTTATTTTTGTGATCTATTTAAAAAAGTTCGTGATTTGAAATAAAGAAGTTTATTATTAATAATAATAATTATATCACATATATAGTCAATGGCTCATATTCTGGTAAACAATCTTTCATTTACGGTTTGGTCTATGATTTTGTGTTTTAATTTATTAATTATGTTATTGGTGTTTCCTGCTTTTAGCTTGGGCAGATATGCCATGTAGTGAGTTGAATTTCGTAAAATTTAAAACCATTATCTAACTTTTGATTTTATTTTTGTTAGGCTGCATCCATTTCACGTTGTTCTTCGTCAAGCTTTAATTGACATTGACCGAAGATTGGACTATTGCTACTGGCTATTAAATATGTTGGCGGAAGATCATAGACTAATGTCCAAATATTCTGTGGACCGATGAGGCAACCTTCAATATTAATGAGGGGGGGGGGGGGGGGGGGGGGGGAGGGGGTTAAATTTGCATAATATGCACTACTGGTCGAGAACTAAGCCACATTGGATGCAAGAAGTCCAGCATCAAGGTCGGTGGAGTGTGAACGTCTGGTGTGGAATACTAGGAGAGAGAATTATAGGTCCGTTTATATTTAATGAAAAACTTAATGGCCGCACATACCTACATTTTTTAAGAAATGAATTACCACTTCTCCTAGAAAATGTCCCAATAGAAACAAAATTGAATATGATGTCCAGCCCCTATTTCTGCACCTAGATTTAATATTCCCTGCTAGATGGATCGGACGGGGAAGTTTATTTCCGTGGCCAGCCAGATCACCTGATCTCACATGTTTAGATTTTTATTTATGGGGAAGGTTAAAAGACATTGATTTTCAAAGTAGACCAACTACACGAGAAGCCATGATTAATAGAATTAGAAGTGCGATTCGAGAACTTTCCATGGCAGAAGCAGAGACGGCCGTATTTTCAACTCGGGATAGACTCAAATCCTGCACTGAAAATGATGGAAAACAATTTGAACATCCAGGGAGACATTAGTAAAACAATTTTAAAATTTTACAATACAATTTTTGCTTCAAAGCCTACTAGTTTTAGAATATTTTTGTTTCAAAGCCTACTAGTTTTAGAATATTTTTGTATCAAAGCCTACCCATTATTTATATCCGACATGATAGTAGTCTGAATAATTTTTTTTCACAATGTTTTGTTGATATCTTTAGTTCGAGAAGACATAGCAACTAGCGGTTTTCACTGAGTTCTTGAAAATTTAGTTCTCCTTTTAACTATGTGAAAACCAACATATGCTTCCATTTACAATTTTGAAGAAAATCAGCAAATTTCGTTGACATTCCCAAAAGCGCTCTCTAGCGGTTACCGCTAAAACTAAAAGGGCGTAATTTATAATGCATTTGATAAAGCAATAAAATCTCTTTCTAACGAGACTATGTTTGATAAATTTCGTTTATCTTAACCGGAGTTACTTAGTTTTTTGCAAATAAATGTTTGTCCTTCCCCCACCACTTTATTTGATGAGTTGAAGCAATAAGTATAAAACCGAAGTTGCTCATACTTTCCCCGGAATTACTACACATATATTTTTAATAAGGCATAAGTGGGCGTATTAAAGAGAAAACCTCGATTTCCCAGTTGGGTATTGGTATTACGCCCTCTAGCGGCCAACTGGTAAACTTAAAAATTATTTCCAGCGATTTCTCTTGACCACTTTTCCTATAAAAAAACTTTTTTGAAAGCTGTACGATTGATGGTTACCGAGATATAGCCGGCTTCCTCGCTTATATGACCACCCGGTACATTACTTTACTAAGGCCCAATTTTATAAAGTGATCTTAAGTCTTGGATTTAAATTAATACTTAAACGGAAGAATAATCAGGGGATTAACTTACAGCTAAATTATGACAATTTTATAATAGAGGCTTATATTTTCCACAGAGTAAGAGTAGGCTGCTAGGTTCGGCGAGATTGTATTCTGCTTCTTTTTAAATAAAAGGCTCTTTTCGCTGATTCTATGGCCATAAAATAATAAAACTAAGTAAGAATACAAAATTTGAAAATTATATGCCTTTATATTTTATTATATTTTGGATTATTTTCAATTTCTTCAATATGGAGGATGGAATGAAAATAATGCAAATTATCAAAGTAGGCACTTTCAAATTTTGTATTATTACTCAGTTTTTCTTTCTGAACAACTTTTCTTAATAACATTTTGTTGCATCTCCTAGAAAAGAATAAGCAATAGCAAAAAAATAAGTTTTTGTAAATTTCCAATGCATACTTACTTGATTGTTCGAAACTAAAATTATGACTCAAATTAGTTTCAATTCAAGCAGGGCTAAACCCTAGAAGATGAATTTTGAACTAAAAAATTTTCAGTCTCATCTCGCACCTATTGATGCCTCGATCTGGGGACACACTGTATACTAATGTGCCGGTTTCTTCATCCTCGGAGCTCGGTTATTTTTATTGCTTGGTTAAACTTGATTTGTTACATATAAAGCATGTTATAAATGTTAAATTTAACCGAGGATGAAGAAACTGGTACTTATAACTAAATGTATTATAATATATTGTATAATATACTCACCGGTTTGTCGGACGCTCTAAAACATGATTTAGGAGGCCTAACAATTGTTCCATAGAATTTTTTGAAATATTAAACCTTTGTAAAAACTGAAAATCGGTTAAGGTATTTATGTAATTGGGGCGTATCCGAAATATTTTGTCCCGCCTAGGCTGCTCAATAATATTTACAAAATCATCTTCGTCGTCCGTTAATAAATCATTAAAAATTTCAAAAATATCCATTTGGTGCAGCCAGAAACAATAAAAAACAGACTCAAATATTAGGGTTATAATACTTGTCTTAAATCGTATTGTTGAGTTTAAGCGGTACCCTTTCTACCGATTAACTTATTACCAGGATGGTTGCTCCTAAGTCGAGCCTCGCTGTCAATCCTAGTTTATAAAATCACCGTTTTCAATAATCTGAGATTTAAACCGTACAGTGAGTGCGATTTAAACCCACTTTATAAAATTGGCCCTAAGAAACAAAACTTTGTATTTGCATAAAAACGGCTAATTTTATTCTTCATTTTTAGATATCACCACATCAAAAGTTGACTTCACCGGCGAATTAGTCCGTAGACCAAGTCCTGTTAGACGCAACACCTTCACCAAAGTCGAAGGTGACTTTATTTCGGATACGACATCGAAAACTGAATTTGTGGACTACAGCACGACAGTAGAAAGGACTACTACCCAGAAGAGACGCGACAATCTTACAGTCGAAGGCGATATGACTTTCGACACATCCACTACAGTAGAGTACACGGAAAAAACTCCTCATGTTGACAGGCGCAGAAGGACCTGGACTAAAGATGATGTAGAGAAATTCTATTCTACCAACAACACTGAAGTTACGACGACTAGTCAAGATGTTTACAAAACTTTTGATACGACGGACGTGAGGGAAACTGTAGTAATCCACCGAGATAACTTACGACCCGAAGGTCCATTCGAAGGTACTCGCAAATCGGACTACACTCCGAAACTTGTCGAACGCCCAACTCCTAAGAAACCACACGATAACTTGCGTCCGGAAGGTGAATTTCAAAAACGCACACCCGAGAAGTTTGTTCCCGCTGAAAGACCCAAACAAATACGGCCAGAAGACAACCTTCGTCCTGAAGGTGACTTTGAACGACCACAACAACCAAAGTATAAGCCTGGCGAACGTCCAACGCCCAAAAGGCCAGAAGATAATCTACGACCAGAAGGTGATTTCGAGAAGCGTACCCCCGATAAGTTTGTACCTGCTGAAAGACCGAAGCAGAAGCGCCCTGAAGACAACCTGAGGCCGGAAGGAGACTTCGAACGGCCTGAGAGACCGGGTTATCAACCTGCTGACAGACCCAAGCAAAAACGCCCTGAAGATAATTTAAGACCAGAAGGTGAGTTCGAGAGAAGGACACCTGAGAAATTTAGACCAGCCGAGAGACCTAAGCAGAAGAAGCCCGAGGATAACCTTCGACCCGAAGGTGACTTTGAGGTTCCGGAGAAACCACGCTATCGGCCAGCTGATAGGCCCCAACCTATTCGGCATGATGATAATCTTCGTCCTGAAGGGGATTTTGAACGCCCCGAAAAGCCTAAATACAGACCTGCCGACAGGCCTACCCAAAAGAGGCCTGAAGACAACCTCAGACCAGAAGGAGAATTTGAAAAACGCACTCCAGAGAAATTTGTTCCTGCCGAAAGGCCAAAACAAATACGTCCAGAGGATAACCTTCGTCCTGAGGGTGATTTTGAGGTTCCAGAGAAACAACGCTATAGGCCAGCAGATAGACCACAACTTATAAGACATGATGATAATCTTCGCCCTGAAGGAGACTTTGAGCGTCCTGAGAAATCTAAATTTAGACCAGCAGAAAGGCCTACACAAAAAAGACCTGAAGACAACCTGAGACCGGAAGGAGAATTTGAGAAACGCACTCCAGAGAAATTTGTTCCTGCCGAAAGGCCGAAACAAAAACGTCCAGAAGATAATCTTCGCCCTGAAGGTGATTTCGAAAGACCAACACCGACAAAGATTGGACCTGCTGAAAGAAGAACTCCCATTAAACATGACGATAATCTTAGACCTGAGGGAGACTTCTCAAGGCCAGAACGTTCAGAATACCGACCCGCTGAGAGGCCTAGACAAGTCCGCCCAGAAGATAATCTGAGACCTGAAGGCGAGTTCGAACGACCCACACCCACCAAAATCGGTCCAGCTGAAAGGAGAAGGCCCGTTAAACATGATGACAATTTGTATCCTGAAGGAGAGTTCGAGAAACGCACTCCTGAGAAGTTTGTTCCTGCCGAAAGACCGCAGCAAAAGAGGCCTGATGATAATCTACGACCTGAAGGAGACTTTGAAAGACCTGAGAAAATGAAATATAAACCTGGTGAACGTCCGAAACAAGTTCGTCCTGAAGACAATTTGAGACCAGAAGGAGCCTTTGAAAGACCTACTCCAACGAAAATTGGACCTGCTGAACGCAGGACGCCAATCAAACATGATGATAATCTTCGTCCAGAGGGCGACTTTGATCGTCCCGATAGACCTAAGTTCCAACCAGCTGAAAGACCAACTCCTGTTAAACCTTCCGATAATCTTAAACCAGAAGGTGATTTTGAAAAGCGTACGCCAGAAAAGTTCATTCCTGCTGAGAGGCCTAAGCAGAAAAGACCTGATGATAATCTTCGCCCAGAAGGTGACTTTGAGCGCCCCGATAAACCAGGGTATCAGCCTGCCGAGAGGCCTCAGCAAAAAAGACCAGAAGATAACCTTAGACCAGAAGGAGATTTTGAAAGACCTACCCCTACAAAAGTTGGTCCCGCTGAACGTAGATCTCCAATCAAACACGATGATAATCTTCGCCCTGAAGGAGACTTTGAACGTCCTGATAGACCTAAGTTCGAACCAGCTGATAGACCGACACCTGTTAAACCATCTGATAATCTGCGCCCCGAGGGCGAGTTTGAAAAACGCACTCCAGAAAAATTCGTTCCTGCTGAAAGGCCTAAGCAGAAAAGACCTGATGATAATCTTCGCCCAGAAGGTGATTTTGAGCGTCCTGATAAACCAGGGTATCAGCCTGCCGAGAGGCCTCAGCAAAAAAGACCAGAAGATAACCTTAGACCAGAAGGAGATTTTGAAAGACCTACCCCTACAAAAGTCGGTCCTGCTGAACGTAGATCTCCAATTAAACAAGATGATAATCTTCGCCCTGAAGGAGACTTTGAACGTCCTGATAGGCCTAAATTCCAACCAGCTGATAGACGGACACCTGTTAAACCTTCTGATAATCTGCGCCCCGAGGGTGATTTTGAAAAACGCACTCCGGAAAAATTCGTTCCTGCTGAAAGGCCTAAGCAGAAAAGACCTGATGATAATCTTCGTCCAGAAGGTGATTTTGAGCGGCCTGATAAACCAGGGTATCAGCCTGCCGAGAGGCCTCAGCAAAAAAGACCAGAAGATAACCTTAGACCAGAAGGAGATTTTGAAAGACCTACCCCTACAAAAGTCGGTCCTGCTGAACGTAGATCTCCAATCAAACACGATGATAATCTTCGCCCTGAAGGAGACTTTGAACGTCCTGATAGGCCTAAATTCCAACCAGCTGATAGACCGACACCTGTTAAACCTTCTGATAATCTGCGCCCCGAGGGTGATTTTGAAAAACGCACTCCGGAAAAATTCGTTCCTGCTGAAAGGCCTAAGCAGAAAAGACCTGATGATAATCTTCGCCCAGAAGGTGATTTTGAAAGACCTACCCCTACAAAAGTCGGTCCTGCTGAACGTAGATCTCCAATTAAACAAGATGATAATCTTCGCCCTGAAGGAGACTTTGAACGTCCTGATAGGCCTAAATTCCAACCAGCTGATAGACGGACACCTGTTAAACCTTCTGATAATCTTCGCCCCGAGGGCGACTTTGAAAAACGCACTCCGGAAAAATTCGTTCCTGCTGAAAGGCCTAAGCAAAAAAGACCTGATGATAATCTTCGCCCAGAAGGTGACTTTGAGCGGCCCGATAAACCGGAATATCAGCCAGCTGAAAGGCCACAGCAAAAAAGACCAGAAGACAATCTTCGACCAGAGGGAGGCTTTGAAAGACCTACTCCTACAAAAGTTGGTCCCGCTGAACGTAGATCTCCAATCAAGCACGATGATAATCTTCGCCCAGAAGGTGACTTTGAGCGCCCCGATAAACCAGGGTATCAGCCTGCCGAGAGGCCTCAGCAAAAAAGACCAGAAGACAATCTTCGACCAGAAGGTGGCTTTGAAAGACCTACTCCTACAAAAGTTGGTCCCGCTGAACGTAGATCTCCAATCAAACACGATGATAATCTTCGCCCTGAAGGAGACTTTGAACGTCCTGATAGACCTAAATTCCAACCAGCTGATAGACCGACACCCGTTAAACCTTCTGACAATCTGCGCCCCGAGGGCGAGTTTGAAAAACGCACTCCCGAAAAATTCGTTCCTGCTGAAAGGCCTAAGCAGAAAAGACCTGATGATAATCTTCGCCCAGAAGGTGATTTTGAGCGGCCTGATAAGCCGGGTTATCAGCCTGCCGAGAGGCCTCAGCAAAAAAGACCAGAAGATAATCTTAGACCAGAAGGAGACTTTGAAAGACCTACCCCTACAAAAGTTGGTCCCGCTGAACGTAGATCTCCAATCAAACACGATGATAATCTTCGTCCTGAGGGAGACTTTGAACGTCCTGATAGGCCTAAATTCCAACCAGCCGAGAAGCAAACACCTGTTAAACCTTCTGATAATCTGCGCCCAGAAGGTGAGTTTGAAAAACGTACCCCAGATAAATTCGTTCCAGCTGAGAGGCCCAAACAGAAAAGACCTGAGGACAACCTTCGTCCTGAAGGTGACTTTGAGAGACCGACGCCAAGCAAGGTGGGACCAGCTGAGAGAAGATCTCCAATTAAACATGATGATAACCTTCGTCCAGAGGGTGATTTTGAACGTCCTGACAGGACTAAGTTCCAGCCAGCTGAGAGGCCAACACCTGTTAAACCCTCTGACAATCTTCGCCCAGAGGGAGAATTTGAAAAACGCACCCCTGATAAATTTGTTCCCGCCGACAGGCCGAAGCAAAAAAGACCAGAAGATAATCTGCGTCCTGAGGGAGCTTTTGAACGGCCAACACCAACAAAGATCGGTCCAGCAGAAAAAAGATCCCCGATTAAACATGATGATAATCTTCGTCCAGAGGGTGACTTCGAACGTCCCGATAGACCTAAGTTCCAACCAGCTGAGAGGCCAACACCCGTCAAACCCTCCGATAATCTTCATCCAGAGGGTGAATTTGAGAAACGCACTCCCGATAAATTTGTTCCTGCTGAAAGACCCAAACAGAAAAGACCTGAGGACAACCTTCGTCCAGAAGGCGATTTTGAGAGACCAACCCCAAGCAAGGTGGGACCAGCAGAGAGAAGATCTCCAATTAAACATGATGATAACCTTCGACCAGAAGGTGACTTTGAACGGCCAGATAAACCTCAATTCAAGCCCGCCGAGAGACCTAAACAAAAACGACCCGATGATAACCTCAGGCCAGAAGGGGAATTTGAAAGACCAGAAATTAAAGAAGTTGGACCAGCGGAATTGCGTAAACCAATTAGACATGACGATAATCTTAAGCCTGAAGGTGATATGCGGGTTACCAGGCGCGATGATTTCAAAGTCGTACGCGGAGAAAGGGTGGATGTTATCAGACGCGAAGATAATCTTAAAATGGAGGGCGAATTTACGGATATGCGGACAAGAGATGATTATCGTGTTGTCAAAGGAGAACGATCTGAAATTGTTAAACATGAAGACAATTTACGTGTTGAAGGCGAATTTATCGACACCAGATCTCGTGATGATTACACTGTAGTGAGAGGCGAGAGATCCGAGATTATTAAACACGTTGATAATTTGAAGGTAGAAGGTGAATTTATTGATCATAGAAGTAGAGACGACTATAGAATTGTTAAAGGAGAAAGGGCGGAGGTTATTATCCGTAAGGATAACCTTCGAATGGAAGGCGAATTTAACGATTATAGGAAGCGTGATGACTTTATCACTCGCACTGAAAGAACCGAGGTTGTTCGCCACGAAGATAATTTGAAACTTGAAGGTGATTTTGAAAGACCAACTCCAACCAAGGTAGGACCTGGAGAAAGGCGTAGGCCAATTAAACACGATGATAATTTGCATCCCGAGGGTGATTTTGACAGGCCCGAAAAACCTGATTTCCAACCAGCTGAACGTCCTACCCCCAAGAAACCTCAGGACAATTTAAAACCTGAGGGAGAATTCGAACGACCCTCTCATAGTCCTCTAGGTCCAGGAGAAAGAAGAACTCCGATAAGACATCATGACAATTTACATCCTGAGGGTGACTTTGATAGGCCGTCTAAACCAGGTTATCAACCTGCAGAAAGGCCAACCCCTAAAAAACCCCAAGATAACTTGTATCCAGAGGGTGACTTTGAAAAACGAACTCCAACTAAAGTTGGTCCTGGAGAACGAAGATCTCCAATTAGACATAATGATAATCTACGCCCAGAAGGTGATTTTGAGAGACCACACAAACCAGGATATCAACCAGCTGAGCGCCAGTCGCCTAAGAAACCTCAAGATAATTTACGTCCTGATGGAGAATTCGAAAGGCCTACGCCATCCAAGATCGGACCAGGAGAACGAAGATCTCCCATTAAACATGATGACAACCTTCGTCCTGAAGGTGATTTTGAGAGACCACATAAACCAGGATATCAACCAGCTGAAAGGCCAACTCCCAAGAAGCCGCAAGATAACTTACATCCAGAGGGTGACTTTGAAAAACGTACTCCAACTAAAGTTGGTCCAGGGGAAAGACGTACACCAATTCGTCATTCCGATAATCTACGTCCTGAAGGAGATTTTGAAAGACCACACAAACCTGGATATCTACCCACGGAGAGACCGACCCCTAAGAAACCTCAAGATAACTTACGACCGGAGGGTGCTTTCGAAACACCTGAGAAACCAAAATATGGACCTGGGGAACGTGCCGATATCGTTAGACATCAAGATAATCTGAAGATGACGGGTGAATTCCAAGATACTACCGTCGCAAAATCAGAGTTTAGAGTGGTGCGTGGTGAACGAGCGGAAATTAAGAGACATGAAGATCATCTTAAGGTTGGCAGTGGTAAAATGGAGACGGTTACAACTTCAAAACAAACATTCGATAAGACGCCTAAGAAAACACCCGAAAGAACTGTTATTGATAGAATGCGTCATACGGAATCTCATATCACCTTGGGTGACGATAAAACGTCAATGCAAACGACGAATCAAACCAACTACAATACGTATACTAGAAAAGTTGATAAGGTTGTGGAAAATGTTGATAATCGTGTTGTCAATGTAGTTGATAAAAAGGTTGTTAACAAAGTCACTAACGTTAATAATATCACTAATGTTGAACATGTTGACAAGAGGGTTAGAAATGTAGTAGATAAGAAGGTTGTAGTTACTAATGGAGATGTCGTCGACAATCGAGTTGTTAATAGAACTGGAAAGCAAGAAGTTGATGTTTCGTCCGACGTAAAAACATTGGCTGATGGTACAATTGTCAAAGTCACTCGTACAGTTACAAGAAATACCGGCCAGGCAGTTAATGAAATCCGCAAATCGTCATCTCAGACTCACATTCAACAATCAGAACAACACACAGAAAACCGAAACGTCTCAAGACAAAATAATATCATTCAATCATCTAGTCAAACAAACGTTTCTAATCTCACAGAAAAGCGTGATCATCACAGAAAGAGTACCATAAGTTCTGAAGACATAAGCAATCAAATTTTACATCGTAAAGGTCATCACACTTCGACTGAAGCTCTTCATGCCACTAGCGCTTCGGCTTTGGATATGAGAAAATCAGTGTGCAATATTCACGATCAAGGAAGAACCGTTGTAAATACTGAAAGGCACAGTTTGAGCTCAATGCACAGATCGCACCAGGAAGCGGCGAATAATGCCAATAGAAGAAGCCTCCAATCGTCTTCTTCCTCCACAACATACCAAGTGGCAGAAAGACCTCAAAAAATTGTTCGTAAAGACAATCTTTCAGTGGGCGGTCACTTCTACGGGCAGTCCGAAGCCAAATCTTACGGACAATTCACAACAAAACAACAAAATATTCAGCAAATTGAGCGGGTTACCAGGCGTTCGAACATTTCGAATATCACTTTAGGAGATAGCAATGTGCACGTAGTGACGTCATACAAGAAGGAGTACTCCCCGAGGAACGTCGGACCCTGTCCTGCCGTATTAGTAGATGCACCAAAGGGACCATTCAAGCATACCAGAGACACGAAGTCTCACAAATTTTATATGCCCGTAGTTACTAAGTAAATGTTATTGATCATTCCCAGTGTTATTGTTTCAGAGACTGTTATTAACAAATTCTAACATTGTGATACATTCTGTTATTGTTAATATTATTATATAGGAATTATTTTTCTAATATTGTTTAATATTTAATCCATAGGGCAATCATTAAAAATGCTTACGGTATCTGGGTTTTATACGAAGAGCGATTGTGTCAACAATCTTAAGTCCTAGGTTAAGTAATTACCTAATTGTCCAATTTTGGTGTACCTTTATCACATTCATTGGTTTATACAGGGTGCCCCATGACTTAGGAACCGTAGAGCAACAGTAGATACTAAACATCTAACTATAACGGTTAACACAGTGTTTCTATATAGTCTAAATCGCCTATGAAATTCAACGTCATCTAATTCGGCAAAAGGGTTTAGTCTTTCTTTAACTATATAAGGTCTTCCTTCAGATTCAAAAAATTCGAGCAAATCTTCATCTTCGTCACTAAATTAAATTTCTTCTTAATTCTTCATGTTTCATTTAAGAAAACGATTAATAGTCAAGACTAGGACAAACGATAATATCCTTATTTTCCTTCTATTTCCTTAACAGGCGGAAAAAGCTCCTGTTAAAATAGCCTTGAGTTTAGCCTACAGCTTGGATTTAACGGGGACCGAATAAACAGTTTATTGTGTTGCTTCTATGGGCGATAAGTTATGTATAGAAAATTATTTTAAAAAAAATGTCGAAAGTTCCTGCCTTTATTACAACCTAATTTTGTTGGTGCAATCGATCCTAAGAAAACTTAATGTGTTATACTTACTGCTTGCCAAGCTTGTGTAAGTGTAAAACCCAATAAAATATTTTTTTACTTTTAGGTTGTTTATTTATTTCATTTCCATCTCTGTTTCTATAATTTCTTTTCATTCCCAAGGTACTTTTGTTAAAATAAAAGTACATATTTGGGAACAGTTGCGCGTTCAATGTAAACACGTTCAAATAAGGAGACTTATTATGTGCGGTGGTACAAGGACTTGTAAATAAGTAAATGATCTTAATAAATAGATATTTTGTAAATGTAATGTTTTATTTGTAGGAAGAACCCAATATACCCAATCGATTAGACTGGGCTCCAATCTGAAGCAAATTTTCGAACCCGAAACACAGATTCCGCTGTCAAATTTGTCATTAGCTTGCAATCTACAGGTTGATTTTGAAAATCTTCCCTTTTTAGACATCCCTCGTATTTCCGTTATGCGTTAACTTTATCGAAAAAGTAAAAACTGATCTCATTAGAGAATTTAACGTAAAGTTCAGTGGCGTAGCCAGTTTTTCTCTAAAGAATTTATTTTTTGAGATATTAACAAAAGTAAAATTTTGTAAACGGGACAGCCTGTACAGGGTGTTTCCTAAATCTTTCTGAGAAAATGAATGAGATGAATCCTCACCTTATTTTATACAGGTTGTTAAATAATATTATATTTTTATTTTATTAATAATTTTATTTAATAATGCATATGATTTAAAAACTTTGAATAATTAACTCATATGAACAAAAATCAAATAAATTGCTGCAAATGTCCTCCATGAGCTAGTAAACACCCATGTGCTATACATGATGTGCTAAATTGTCTCTTGCGTGTTGGAAAATTTCGGGACTGGCGCCAATCGTATTAAAACCATCAATAATACTCAGTCGAAGGTCTAAATTCAAAAAACAATTCAGACGGATATGTATTTGAAAGATGCTGAACAGGAGACAAAGGCCACGGAGGGAACAAATGTGGCCTACTCGTATAATTTGACGATAAAAATACGAAAATAACTAAAAAATTAAGGTACTCAATTAATTGTAAAATTTAAAATTGACCCAAAGTAAAGTGCTCTAATCCTTTATTTTAAAAAAATATATTAGAATATCGTTTGGCATTAATTAATAAAATGAAAAATACAATATTTTTTTAACACCCTGTATTTCGAAAACGAAGCGACATGCGAAAAACTTTTATACCCTCGTCTTAAAATAAGGTCAGAATTAACCTCCTTCATTTTTTCAGAGGGTTTAGGAAACACCCTGTATAGAGTGTTACAAATTCTGCCTTCCACCATTGGGAATTCGGAAACGGTTAAATTGGGGCAAAAATGCTTAATTATGGGCCCAATAATATGCCGCAAGAAAAATCAAAAATAAATACCGGTGCTTTAAAAATATATGGAAAAATCTGAAATTTTGCTTCCGATTTTTCTTTTTTCCTGGCTTTGTTCGAAGAGATGTCCAAAAATAAATTTTACTTCCTCATTGCTACTTTTTATTCTCCACAAGATGATCATGAGAAGATCTTTCATATCACGTTTCGTCTTTGGGCCACCATCATCAACTTCATTTTTTTTAATTACAGGAACGTACTAGGGGTATTTTAATGAAGATGGTCAATTTAAGGAACAAAACGTCGGAACACCAGTAAGTGTTGTATATCACGTAGATTTCGGTCCTCGTTCATAATATAAACAAAAAAATCTCGGCTCGTATTTAAAAAAATTAAGTTGATGATGGTTACCTAAAGACGAAACATCGCATGAAAAATCTTGTGGCCAATAAAAAGAAGCAATGAGAAAGTGGAATTTATTTCTCATCTTTTCGGACAAAGTCAGGAAAAAATAAAAACCGAAACGCAAAATTTTAGATTTCTCCAAATATTTTGATTTCATTGATTTTCTGGGGCATTCAACCCTGGTTTCGTTACGAAATATTTCGGTGGATTGGAGCGGAAAAGTTCGTCGTTGGTCATTTGGTCACATGTGTGGTTTTTACTGCAGTACAAGTGCGTGGTTAAAAATGGAAGATCTTAGTAGATTCATTTGTACAGGGTGATCACGTATTATGTCCCCCCATCTTAACCTTTTTATTTTACGTACTTGAGAAAAATTGAACGGAGTTTTTCGGCGGCAGATTATTATTGTGGAAAATCGTGATTGCCCGTGATCGTGATAACCCGTGTCACTTAATAATGACACACGTCAAGCGGAATAACTTTTCGTTGACGAAATTTCGTCGGTATCCAATCTTTTCGATTTGAACGGAGTTTTTCGGCTGCGGATTTTTGTGAACTTTTATTTTCTTAACTATGAGTGTAAAATACCATAAAGTAGAGTTTAGTGCCTTAGAAGATGAATTGTTGATAGAAAGTAAAAGTAGATAGATAGAGGGTAAAAGAAAATCCACCCATATATGCAAAAAAATTAAAAACTTTTAAAGACATAGAAATGAAGGACAATATTTGGAAAAAATAGCTTTAGAATTTGGATCAAATAAAACAGGTATGTTCAATCAATGTAAATCAACAGACCTAAATGATATTTGTTCCCATTGCAAATACTACTTTAAAAAGTTTGTATACCAATCGTTTCAATTTTTCTCTAGCACGTAAAATAAAAAGGTTAAGGTGGGGGAACATAATACGTGATCACCCTGTACAAATGAATGTACGAATATCGTCCATTTTTAACCACGAACCTGTACTACAGTAAAAACCACATATGTGACCAAATGACCAACGACGAACTTTTCCGTTCCAATCCACCGAAATATTTCGTAACGAAATGTAATAAATACCAAGGCTTTAATATCGTTTCCGAAATCCCAATGGTGAAGGCCGAATTTGTAACATCCTGTATATTATTTTTTTAATTAATTGGGCATACCTTGGGCTTTACAAAAAATGGCCTCTGGCCCTGGGAGGGCAAAAGTGAACTATTTTGTGTATTTTTGTGATCGATATGGTACCACAACACCATAGATACCTTAGTGGAAAGGTAAAATATACCTGCTTTCTGGAAGGTGGTAAGTTTCCTTGACACAATGTCACGTTGAAGTATGCCTGAGAAGACATGTCGATGTATGTGAAATATACTTTAATTTGGATCATATTATGAACTTACATGTTTTCTGCATTCACATAAGTATCATGCTGCTCCTTCAATATGCCCTTTCCAAAAGTCTTTCAGCAAATCTTGAAATAGACAGGTAGGTTTAGGTTTAATGGAAATATTTACCTTTATTTTTTTATTAAATAAAACGTATTATCGCAGTGGAACTATCAGACTGCTATCTGAAAAACTTTCCTGAAAATTCTCCACTACTGTAATCCAGGCATACAGTACACTAATTTTTGACCCTTTTATAGGGTATCTCCGTTTTTGGTAGTGCTATCAAAAAAGTAATGTAGGGTGTCATGTGCTCTTTTTGGCTCAAACTTAAAATGGTAAAATCGAAATTTGAAAATTTTCGCTCGCTTAAGAGATACGGGGGAAAATGGTATTCTGAATCGATATGGCCAAAAATATACTGGGTGTTCCATTAAAGGAACAAAAGTTGTGGTCATTTCCGGTTAAACCGGAAATTAACAAATGGAGTCCATCAGGTCAAAAAATTCAAATTAATATCACATACAAACCCAACCGAATTTATTTTATTTCGGTAATTTAAACAATAAAAAAGTTATAGGGGTGAGTGTTCCTCTTGAGACATCCGGTGGAGTTTCAAAATGAGGATACAAAACCCGTTTGCCGATATTTTTGTTGCCCAGATGAAATTTGGAACGGAGTGGAACGAAAATAATCATTTTTATATTTAGTATTGTAAGTGATTCTGAAACAAGCGATTCATCCGATAATACCGAGTCAATTCATGAAACAAATCATGGCAGCTTCAAAGGCTCGAGAAACGATAGACTGAAAGGACAAATTCGAAGGAGAAGAGCTATCGAAGAAAAATCTAGTACAATGAAGCAGTGTGCGGTGATGTACAAGAATGAGGAACCAGTTGGTATTTTACAGGTAAAGTTAATAAAATAATTTGCTCAAGAATACTCTTTAGATAAAGAATGGATCTAACCAAAGACAGCGGTGGACCCAGAAATTTTCTTCGGGCGGAGTTTTTACATTTGAGTTTTATACAGTGTGTTTCTTGATAATATGCTAATATTTAAAGAGGTTATTCTTGGATCCAATGTCCTAAACGTCTTAACTTTTAAGATACTGGATGTTAAAGATTTTCATGTTTTTTTAATACTTTGTTACGGTTAATGACTTAATTACGTGACAACTAGACTAGGTAGACAACTGTCACAACTGTTTTACGAAACAAAATCTGCTTCTCACCTACTAGATCCTTTGTTATGAAATTAGGTATTAACAAAGATTTAAAAGGATTTAAAATGAATGAATTTCATTTGCGCAGCAAGGAATGAGAATTTCAAAAGTAATTTTTATATAAAAAAAAGAAGAGGCGTACCATTATTTTCTTCAAAAATACCGGGGGCAATTACCGCACGAACGCCACTGGTCGGAATAAAAAAACATGTTATACATCATAAAATGCCTCTTGATGAATAGTGCGACTACTAAGTGTGTACCAAATTTCACAAAAATATCTAGAGCAGTATCACTGGTATTAATAAAAAAGGAGATCTTTTGAAAATCTTTACCATACACCCTGCAGTGGCGTAGCGCTACTACCGCGAACCCCCGCAGTCGCGGGGGGGCCCCGAAAGCTTGGGGGGCCCGAAAGCTTCGAGTGCCGAAAGAGCCTATTGCTAATTAGCAAATCTTTCAAATAAATACCAATATTACCAATGTCCACCTGATCTAGATTTTGTCACACTGTGCCCGTAATTATATAAATTTGAAGAATGAAGCAATTGGTATATCAAGATCATGGAATATAAACCCGGAATTTGAAGATAAAAGACAATTAAAACCAAAAAAACACTTTGATGAAGCCAATACAAATTATCTATTTTCTAGTCGAGAAAACTATTTTAGGATAAATATATATTACAAAGTATTTGATATTGTAATTAACCAAATAGGTAATCGTTTTGAGGGAATGGAGTTATTTGTTAATAAATTTAGATTTCTATGTCCCCAAGTTCTAGTAACTTTGCCAGAAAAAGAATTATTTATGTGTGCAGAAACACTACAGCAAACATATTCCAGCGATCTGTCTGCGACTTTTCCTTTAGAGATAGTCGCGTTGTGTATGCCGTTAAAGGAAAAAATTGCTTCTCTTCAAAGTATTAAAGACTTTGCTTTATTTTTAATTGTGGAAAATAACACTTTATCATCAAATTTTCCAGAGGTAACAACAGCCTTATTATTATTTTTAACTCTTCCAGTAAGTGTTGCTACAGCTGAGAGATCCTTTTCCAAATTAAAAATCATTAAAAATTATTTACGAAATAGTTCCTCTCAGACAAGGGCTATCCTGTCTATAGAGGCACAAGAGGCGGCCAAAATGGATAATAACCATTTAATAAAAAAATTTTGCGGAGGCAAAAGCTAGAAAAAAACAATTTACCTCCAGAAAGCGACAATATAAGAATAATTTTACAATATAATAATTAAAATAGGCAATTGGCGAATTGCCTCTCAATAACTATTGAGATACCTATAATATTATACGTATAGTCTGGAAACGGCTTAATAACTTTTGACCAGCTTAGTTTTTTTTTACAAAATTTGGGTGCGGCTTATAGGGGAAGGTAATCTACTTTTTGACGGCAGAAAGACGGTACTAACTGTCAAAATGGCGGATGAACGCCATCTTGGTAAAGAAAATTAAATAGGAGGAGGGATCTTGCCATATATAATTTTCCGAGCGAATACTTTACGATGACAGAATATTGTGTCCCTATCGTATCCAAAACGAAATGGCGACTTTTTAAAAAATAATATTTACTATTTTAGTTTAGATTTTACAACTTGGTAGGAAGTGAATTTCTCAGCTGGCTGATACTCACTGCTTCATGCCAAGTTGTAAAATCTAAACTAAAATAGCAAAAGAAAATAGTAAATATTATTTTTTTAAAAGACGCCATTTTGTTTTGGGTACGAACAAGGACACACTATTCTGGGATCGTACAGTACCCGATAAGATCTTTAAAATGATGTATCGCAAGACCTACCTTCCTATTCAATTTTTCTTTATCAATATGGCGCCCATTCGCCATTTTGAATATGAGCACCATGAAATATGCAAGAAAGTATAGCTCTTCGATTCCTACTTACGCTATGCCGTTGTATTTATTTTTCTAATGCGTTAAATGACATAAGGGATATAAAAAAATAATAACTATGCAATTTTTAAAACGCTGCCATTTTGTTTTCGTTGCAAAAGAACAGTAATATTCTGGCGTCGTAAAGTACTCGATAGCACCTTCAAAATGATATATGGCAAGACCGCTCTTCCTATTTAATTTCCTTTACCAAAATGGCGCCCATCCGCCATGTTGACAGGTCGTTTAAATCTCCTCCAATTTCCAAATCTTATGATTTTTTGAGTGTTAGTTTCCATGAAATCGCTTTTCAAAACTGGAAGTAATTAGAACTTTCTCAGGAGATGACTTTGCCCCTGACAAAAAAGGGTGTCACCCGGAGTGACTACCCACAGAGCCCCTAGTCATTTTGCTAAAAGAGGAGTCAACACAATAACAACCTAAAAATCATAAATTTCAGTGCCGGTAAGTTCTGGTTACATCCATTGTTGGAAGGCGATTTCTTGGAAACTACTACCCAAAAAAATAATAATTTAGCGTATCATTGGAAAGAGATTTAAATGACCTTTAAAATGATGTAGAAGGGAAGGGGGTCCCTTCCCATTTAAGATTTTAAGGATGTCACCTACCCCTCCCGGGGCGTTGCAAATCTTGTTCATAATAAAATGGACGTGTCTCCGGTTTTGGATATTATTCTCCTAAACCCGCCACTTTCCGATTAAATAGTCAATTTTTCAATAATGTGATTGATAAAACAAAAATTACATACTTTCTTACAGCCTTATAAAGACAGCTATCAGTTCTTGCCCATACACAGCGACGAACAAATTCCCGTGGATATCAGCCCTTTCGCCGACGTCCAAAACTCGATGAAAAGGGACACTTCGCTAAAAACAGAAGACGATGAAGATTCTCCCGAATTAGGGGATGAAACTCTTAAAAAGGGGGTGGACAGTTCACAATACTCCGACGACAGGTAGATACTATTAATTGAACACTATTTCAGAGTGTGTGTCACTCTTGTTAAAGAGTTTTGTTTGGTTGGAAGCCTCCTTAGCCTTAGTCGAATATCCGAAATATTGTACAGTGGCCAAAAAATATGATTATTTAAATAAATATATTAAATAATAAAAGAATAGAATAAATTCTTTATCTCTTCATAATTTCACTCCACGGAGAGATGGACTACTTCCAAAAACTATACAGGGTGATTGATGGTTAGACGTTTATGGAGAACTAGTGATCGGATCACTTTGAAAATTTGGGAGCTTATAGAAGCGGACAAGATCTCTCTTTTAAAACTATTTTTAGCCATGCAGTGTTGCCGCTTCTACTTGAAAGTATTAGCAACTTGGATAATTTAAACGGAACACACTGTGTATTATTTTTGTTTTAGAATCCCAATCAATTCCTTAATAACTTTCCTTAACATTTTTCTATACCTATTTGTTATAGTTCTCGAGATAATAATTAATTTCACTTTTTTTTTCGGAAAACATGTCCTACAAAAAGTGATGATATTTTTAAACTTTTGGTATAGTCAGGTTATATCCAGAGGTCTTTCACCTTCTTTCCAAATATTAGTTATAATAGTACAGGGTGTTTCAAAATACAAATATTTTGATGGTTTGGAAAAATGGTAAATAGTACGTTTTTTAAATGAAATACCCTATATTTTATCTGTTGTCCTAAAAGCTATTGAAATTGTCTATCTTCCTATGTATAATGTTACTATACCTATCTTGAACAGTTTTTGACTTATGAGCATTTATTTAGCAAAATTAATTATTACAGATAACAATCACACTTTTTAGACCAATTTGACAAGTAGCCTATGGAAATTGTTTTGTAATGGTTGACATTTTGCAAAAAATATATAATTAATTTTCAATAAATGTTCAATATGTTGGCCGTTCACTTTATTACTTATTTGGTATATTTATAATCATGCATATTATGTGTAGACAATATTTTTTGCACACAAAAAAACGATATGCCCAAATCTTCTTTAGCACTTCCTATTGAAGCCTGCGGATAGGCATGAAAATAAGCCAAAACATTGATTTCATTTTCCTCATTGGACGTTATTATAGGTCTAGGTAAATTTCTGGATGCTTTCAAGCATGATCCAAATTTTTCGAAATTGCTTTGGATTCGTCTAAATTTCTTATTGCTCATTGATGGTAAATTTGGATACATTTCATTGAATCTTCTACATGTACGGCTGATCATCTTATTACACTGACCAGGTAAAATAAATAAATTCATAAGTATTACATTGGAATAGTTGTTGCTTCCTTCCATTTTTTTTAAGCTTTAAATTTGACTTTAAAAATTTAAAATATTTAAATACACCAACTGACGACAAGACGGAATGAATAACAGCAAAATGTCAACCATTACACAACAATTTCCATGGGCTACTTGCCAAATTGGTCTAAAAAGTGTGATGGTTATCTGTAATAATTAATTTTGCTAAATAAATGCTCATAAGTCAAAAACTGTTCAAGATAGGTATAGTAATACTATACATAGGAAGATAGACAATTTCAGTAGCTTATAGGACAACAGATAAAATATAGGGTATTTCATTTAAAAAAACGTAGGTACAAATTACCATTTTTCCACACCATCAAAATATTTGTATTTTGAAACACCCTGTACTATTATAACTAATATTTGGAAAGAGGGTGAAAGACCTCTGGATATAACCTGACTCTATACCAAATTTCAGTGCTTTAATTTGTCAGAGTTGAAAAATATCATCACTTTTTGTAGGATATGTTTTCCGAAAAAAAAAGTTAAATTAATTATTATCTCGAGAACTATAACAAATAGGTTTAGGAAAATATTAAGGAAAGTTATTAAGAAATTAATAAGGATTCTAAAACAAAAATAATACACAGGGTGTTCCGTTTAAATTATCAAAGTTGCTAATACTTTCAAGTAGAAGCGGCAACACTGCATGGCTAAAAATATTTTTAAAAGAGAGATCATGTCCGCTTCTATAAGCTCCCAAATTTTCCAAGTGATCCGATGACTAGTTCTCCATAAACGTCTAATAGGCCATCCACCATCAATCACCCTGTATATATTATTTGAATTCTTTATAGGTATCCTTACATATTCGCTAAATTCAAAGTAGACAGCAGAGTCGAAAAACCCGATATGTCAGGTTCTAAGCAAAGGACTCTACACAAACGTGAATCGATGGAATCGTTGATCGATGAGAAACGTTCCGATTCGTTACGATCGACGTTGTCAAAAATACAGTCTAATGACGAAGGCGCGGAAGTGGAATTAAGGAACATCCTAAGTGATATGGGACTGATTGACGATAGAACACCACAGCATGTGGATAAACGGGAAGCGGAACTGAATGAGGATGAGGATCTGGAGCATGGGACGAATAAAATTAATTTAATTAGGGTAAATGATCGATAGTAATATTTGCAGATAGTATTACGTATAACTAATATTTTGTAGAAAAAGTATGAAGTTAGTTTTGATTGTGTTTGTTGAGCAGAAAGGTCTGCTTTAATAGTTTTTTCATTTCTATTAATTTTCAAAATTCAGAAGAGCAAAAGAAATACACGCGACGAGCACGTGAACAGTACACAGACTCATATTAAACAGTACAATCTCGAACCACGCATGAAGAGACCTGAAATAATAGCCTACACTGAAAAACGACCCTGTTCTCGCCAGTATCGAAAGTTTTATCGCCGCTTGACCAATAGCAATGTGTTTATGTATCGAGCATGAGCCTATCACGCGCTGATGATTGATTATTCTCTTGAATGGATAGAGTATAGCGATTTCTTCTCTTATGTTCAAAGTGTTCTGTATAGCCCATTCTATGGCAACGCTGAGGGCTTCAAGCGTCAACTGCTTCATCGTGGGCTGTTTTTAATTTTACGATCACTTTCCTCCGATTCATTTTCATTTTCGCCTTCTCCAAAATGTGTTTACGAGTATGTATGCCAGAATTTTGCAATGACCTGGCGAGTTAACTTCTCCCATGCGGCTACTAAATGTATGCATCTCTGTCATGTGTAATTTTCTTAAGAGCTTCACCAACCGCATCATTTTGCCCTTAACTGAACAACCTTCAGTAAGGTCACGCTTAAACCTTTACTTCTATGATTTTTGCTTTTTCAGAAATATAAAGACATTTGGATTTGTCTTATAGTATGACCATATTAAAGTGAATGTATGAAATCAGTGCCGCAACCTAAGGGAGGGGTTTTGGGGGTTGAAATTCCCCCCGGAATTATTACGTGTATTTGTTTGTCATAAATTCATATTAACATGATTGTACTGTAGTTGGAAATCCCACCCCAGCAAAACGAACGCCTGCAATAAAATTTGTCAACATAAATATTTCTAGCTGGATAACTCTGAAGAACGGTCAAAACGCGAAGACGTCGATGAAGACAAAAGATCTGAAGAGGTTGACGAGGACAAAAAAGCTGAAGAGGTCGATGAAGAAAAAAAACGTGAAGTAGTCGACGAGGACAGACCAGTAAAACGATCCGATACTGTCACCAAACACGACGAGGCAGTAGAAATATCCGAGCAAAAGGCGAAAACCCAAGAAGAAGAGTATATTGACCAATACTTAAACAAGAATGAAGATCAGACCCAAGAACAGGTAGGTAACGGTAGTCCTGTTTGTGTTAAATTTTGCCTTTTTGTTTGTCGAGAACAAACGATCTTATTTACTAGTTTAGATTTTAGCTAGTTTTAGAGTTTAGATTGGTAAAAAGCAACTAAAGGTTATTAAACAAAGAGAGAGTGCTTTTTAGCAAGATAAATTCAAGAATTGATTTATAGGTAATAAAAAATAATATTATGTCTAACGCAAGTTCATTTTTAATGATTAAATCGCAAATCAACGGTTCTATCACTGACAAAAAGCTTTTAACATCATCAAATCTGATTGTAACTATGTTACCTAATTTTAGGAAGAGATATTTTTATCGCCGTCAAAGTATCAAAAATTACATATTTAAATAGACATTTTATTACACTAGGACTAGTAGATTTTGGTATCTGTATAAGAAAACGCAATTTTTGGCTTAATACTTTTTAATGGCTTGAAAGATCCTCTTAAAATAAAGCGGCTTATCTCAACAGGCGAAGAAAGAGTTAGAGAAAAGATCAGACGATGCGGCAGCCCAAATGGAAAAAGAAATTAAATCAAAACTACAAAGAATAAAAGAAGAAGTTCGAAGTGAAATTGAAAAAATTAAGGGTGGTAATAACGAGGAGTTTGAAGATGATTGGGAAGACGATGAAGAACAGGAACAAGAAAATGAAAAATCGCTAAGGTATAGTTTTACTTTTTTTTAGGATCAAACACAAGCACTATAGGAAAAATGTGTGCGAATACAGTTGTGTTTGAATCTTTGGAGGCTATATTCGTTGGGAAAAACGACTGGGCGGAATTAACAGGGTAAGGTCAGCCGAGCACTTTCCATAAAAATATCTGTAGAAGAGAGTCAAATCCCCAACCTGTCTTCGATATTCTAGGCTGTCGAGGATCTTCGTCAGCTCGTGGTCTCCGATCAGACGAATGGCCCTCCTTTCGATGGAATCCAGTAGCCGAAGAGTATGTTTGGGTGCAGAGCTCCAGACATGAGAGCAGTACTCTAGTGATGGTCGAATCTGGGCTTTGTATAGTATCATAAGTTGTTGAAGTGTGTACAACTTTTTGGTCCGGAAGAGTACACCAAGTTTCTGTGAAGCTACCTTGGCGATTGCCACAACGTGGTTATGCCAAGACATATTTCCTCCCAGATTGACGCCCAGCAAATTAAGAGAAGAAGTGTCCTACCATGATTATATCCAGTTCTGTAATGTTAACCATTTTAGAGAAAACTACTTCCTGTATTCTTTGGCGTTAAATTCGACTTGGTTACTGTCACCCCAAGCGAAAATTTCTTCCAGGTCTTGTCAAAAGCATTACAAATATCTAGTGCAGCTCGAGACTACCCATGATCTTCGATTGCGTTGTTCCAAAGATGGGTGACATTGGCTAGAAGTTCTCCAGTTGATCTGGACTTCCGAACAAACCATATTGATGATCGCTGATAATGTTGAAGACTTCCAGGTACTTTAGAAGTTGTTGGTTAATAGCTTTCTCCATTATTTTGGATATAACTGGAAGCAATGCGACTGGTCGATAGTTGTTAGGCCAGGGTTATCTTACCTTTCTTTGGTATAGGCTGGACTCGCCAGCAGGATGGAAATATACCCGTTATCGTTTTATCTTTAACCCAGGTTGGCTCAGACCAAATTTGAAGAAAGTGTAAAATGTGTGCTAAGCTGCCTTATTCTACAAATTGTCCCTGATAATGTTCTAACAGCCATTATACATAATCTATACTGAGTTGCCTATTGATTTATCTCTTATAACCAGGAAATAATGCTCTACAGTGTGTGTGATCACACTACCACCGCAACAACATGGTGGTAGTGGTGTGGTAGGAAGTGTAGCAAATGAAAAACCTTGTTATCCTTCACTCAAGCGAAACTTTTTAATAAGAGTGAGTTTTCTCGATTTACCGTTTGTTACACTTTCTACCACACGAGCTGATTAGACTGCACATGTTAGAAAATGATCATATTTTTAGAAAGAAAAGGCACGTAATCAGCAGTTTAGTTGATGAAGAAACTCGCGACATAGATCCGGTTTTAAACGCAGACAACAGTCTTGTACCTCATATCAGACGGATAAGGAAACGCAGTTTAACCGACGAGGATGTGTCGGTTGACGATCCAGAAGAATCGGTAAAAGAATTTAAAATGGCAAAAAACGAACCACAACTAGCGGAACCAAATTCCGAGAATCCGATTGAAGGCAAAAATAAAATGAATTCGGCCGATTTAAGTTCGAGAAATGTAATCGACAGTAGAACAGAAACGAATTTTGTAATTGACCTATATCCGGAAATTGACACTAGTCAAAAACCCAGCAGCTTGAGTAGACACAAACGTAAGATATATATGGAAGAGTCAGAATTGGATGTAAATAGAAACGACAATTCAAAAGGCGATAATGATCATGAAAAAATATCAGTATACCAGGAAGGCGAAAGATCACCTGAAAGCTTTGAAGGCAAGTCAGCAGGAAACTCAAAAATAACGCCCCTGATTTTGGATCGACTTACGGAACTTGAAAACTTGGAACTTGGCGTGAAAAATGTTGGAAGCGAACCTCCGACAGGTGAATAACAGTATAAATTTAATTTTGATCAAATTAAAATTAAGCTTCCATCTATCCTTGTAAGAAAGATGTATTTATACGCAGAAACATAAAATATTCTTCATTTTTCCGGCAAGAAAATTTAAGGAAGCACTTCTACAGCTTTTTGCTATTTCCGGGGATTTTATTTAACGAAATATCATTTTTGCTTCCTACAACGTGTCCAAGGAAGTTTTACAGAAGTGGGAAACTTTTTTATTATGCGTTTTATGAAAAAAAGTGTCTCCTAAAAAAACTCTGCTTGGCAAGAAACTAAGGGCCAATATTTAAGTCAACTTAAGATACAGAATGGCATGTATGATACAGGGTGTTATGGTAATGACTTATTATATTTAAATGGATGACTCCTAGGGTGTCCTAGAGAAAGTCTACATACTTTTTTTTAATAAAATATCTAAATACTAAGGTAAAAACCTTTTTACCATACCCATACTGTCGCGCCGTTCCATCTGGATTCAGTTAGCAACAATGTGGGTCACTAGAGTATACTAACAGTGTCGTCAGATCACACCGTATGTTTCGCCCTTGCTTGGATACCTGCCGCACGCGACTATCGTTGCTTCAGTATGTTTCGAGACTTGGGGTAGAATGACGCTGTCGAGGGTTTCACGTGTTTGATGTATACGAATTTTAAACTTTTTGTTAATTGTAGCATTACCCGATTTTGTTTCTGTTGTGAAATAATTCATAATAAGAAATATTGTGATGTGATTTCAAATTTGTGTGACATTACCTATTGTTGGTTCTGTTGCAAAACATACTTTTTGTGTTTTATTTTTTTATGAAATTTAATTATAAAACGGATTATAAGATCGAAGGTAAGAGAGTATATACCTTAAAATTGTGGTCCTTTTTTTCTAAAAAGTTTGAAAAAGATTTGAAAAAGAAGTGATAACGCGGGTCAAAGGCGTTTTGTTGTCAAAAACTGAACACGTGCGTTTACAATTCTGTGTTGCAATATATGACAACACCGCCTCAATAAACTATTGATTGCGAACGTCCTCAGTAGCGGCCACGTAAATTTTGAGATTTCATATAAAGTGTATATTTCGTATAATAATTCAAAGCGCCATTTAAGGTTTTTGTTTTTCAATTTATTTTCATCTCAGGATTTGCCGGTTTAAATATAATAAGTCATTTCCATAATACCCTGTATATAGCACACTGTAGCTAAAAGTTTTAAAAAGTTAATCACACTCTGAAATATTAGCACGGCATCAAGCCTATACAGGGTGTCCCATAATTAATGGTACGCAGGAAAACTGCAGATTCCTTCTGTAAAAATACTGCGATTTGGCCATACTTAGTTTAGTTCAATAGCTGGTAATAACTGAGATACAGGGTGTCCAAGTAAAAATTTAATTTTTAATTTTCCTAAATACCTTATTTCTGAATCAAAATTTTGTGACTAGGGTTTTTTTGGGGAAAGGAATTTGAATTTGTTAATAATTTTGATGTAGATTATAGGGGGCGCTCTCTGCGGTACTCTGGATACATAAAAAGAAATGCAATTTTTTTGTGCCTTAGTATAATTATTATATTTTTATTAAAAATATCAGTTTTGCCGTCATTTTTAAGCAATAAAGGTATACTTTGTAAATGTCGCTCCGACTAACCGTTTTCGAGATATTTTCAATTACAATTTCTAATGCGCCATTTCAATTTTGATTTGTAAATGTGAAATTTGTCACAGTAGGCTTTGGTAAAAACAAATACAATGAAAGCACTTTTAAACCTTATTTCTGTCAAAGTTTATTTTCATTTGTCATCATTGTGGGTGTTTTTAAGGAGTTTTTGAAGATATGTTATCAAAAATTAAACTAAAAATGCCGCGACATAACGGTTTTCTAACGGAGAAATGCGAGACATGGTATGTTTATACGCACAAGAAAATTTGGAAATGTATCCAAATAGAAGGCAGCCAGATTTTAAAATTTTTAGAAGCCTATACGACAGACTGGGAGGAACATGATCCTCCACTATTACGTTTTGGACGCACGGATCCTGTTTCTCCCCGTCTGTCGTATATGCTTCTAAAGAATTTTAAAATCTGGCTGCCTTCTATTTGGATACATTTCCAAATACTGTTAAAATTTTCTTGTGCGTATAAACATACCATGTCTCGCATTTCTCCGTTAGAAAAATTTTTAGTTTAATTTTTGATAACAGTATCTTCAAAAACTCCTTAAAAACACCCACAATGATGACAAATGAAAATAAACTTTGACAGAAATAAGGTTTAAAAGTGCTTCCATTGTATTTGTTTTTACCAAAGCCTACTGTGACAAATTTCACATTTACAAATCAAAATTTAAACGGGCGCATTATAAATTGTAATTGAAAATATCTCGAAAACGGTTAGTCGGAGCGACATTTACAAAGTATACCTTTATTGCTTAAAAATGACGGCAAAACTGATATTTTTAATAAAAATATAATTATACTAAGGCACAAAAAAGTTACATTTCTTTTTATGTATCCAGAGTACCGTAGAGAGCGCCCCCTATAATCTACAACAAAATTATTAGCAAATTCAAATTCCTTTCCCCAAAAAAACCCTAGTCACAAAATTTTGTGCAAAAATATTGATTCAGAAATAAGTTATTTGAGAAAATTGAAAATTAAATTTTTACTTATTACCAGCTATTGAACTAAACTAAGTATGGGCAAATCGCAGTATTTTTACCCAAGGAATCTGCAGTTTTCCTGTGTATCATTAGTTATGGGCCACCCTGTATAGTAAAGAACACGATGAACCATTTAATTTTCTATTTTAGGGAAATCTATAACACCTACTAACCAATACTACGCGACAACAGAAAAACACTATTTAACACGAAATTTAAAACAATATGACGAAGAACCGATTGATGATGATGAGTCGATCAATGAGGATGATAACGTAAACGTTAAAGAAACTAATGAAGCAAACGTTAAAATAGACGAAAACAATGATAAAAGTTTAAACAGAGAAGAAAGAAATTGCAAATGCAGTAACGGAGATAAAGACTGTAAGTGTGGTAAAAGTTCTGACGACGGATCAAATAGTAATGATAATAGTAACGCAAATTCAGAAGAAAATAACGAGGAAAACAATTTAGATAAAGACGCAGACATAAATAGAGATACGGATGCAGGAATAAAGAGGGATAAGAAAAATTGTAAATGTACCAACGGAGACGGGAATTGTAAATGCGGCAAAGCTCCTTTAAGACTACTAAAAGGCACTGATGGAGTAAATTTTGTTTATATCGATGACGTTCCTAGACTGGCCGATGGTCCACCTATTTTTAAAGAAATTTCTAGCGAAAAAGAAAGCGATGATACGGTAAAAATTAAACTACGACCTATCCTCCCCGATAAGAAACGAGCGGCTAAAGAAAATATCGACTACCATAAAACCGTACTGAATTTCGCAAAGAACTTACGCGACGGAGGATATACTCTAGATATCGATCCCGATGTTTACAGGATCACCGAAGAGAACTCGAAGACCCTGCAATCCAGAAGGAAACGCGATAGCTTCGCCGACTTAGTGGCAATTCATGGCGGCGGTCCAATCATGGATCATCTAATAGCTATTAGAGAACGAAGCATGCTGCCTAGAATAAGGGTAAAACGAAGTGAGGACGGTAAAGATCAAACTGATCATCAACTGACGTTGACGGATATGTCCGGTGAAGATTTATTCGGGGCTCTGCCGCAGGGGTTCCAAGAGGAGTTAGGTAGATTTAAAAGGGTCAAAAGGGCAAGCTAGTTGGAGGAGTACGGATTAGGAGACTTAAGTTCAAAGTTGCAAAATATCTATACCGGTTCAGTGCAAGTTGTAGTATACTTGTAGAGTATGACGAGCATAGTACTAATCTTCTGCTAAATAGGCTTCGCTTATATGTACTTTTACAGGATATTTTTTATAATAAAGATATCCCCCCCATATAGACACATTGTATATTGTATTATATTTCCAAATGTATGGTATAATAAATAGTATGTACTTTTATGGTATGAATTATTTAGTAATTGTTGGCGTAGATTTGAGAAACTTTAGTTTGCACCAAAAAAATGCGAGGAATGAATATACAGGGTGTTATAGAAATGGTTTATTATATTTAAAGGGAGTAGATAGGCTATGCCGGTTCGGGGCCATTTAGGGGTAGTTTTACATGTTATTTCTTATGGGAAAATTTAAGGTTCGAGTTGCATTTTTATGGCCATCATACCCAAACCAGCGGTTCAGTGGTTTATTATGGCGGTTCAGCGGATCAGCGATTTGGCTGATCCGAACAAACCCGAACCAGCGGTTTGGCTGATCCGCTGAACCCCCATAATAAACCACTGAACCGCTGGTTTGGGTATGATGGCCATAAAAATGCAACTCGAACCTTAAATTTTCCCATAAGAAATAACATGTAAAACTACCCCTAAATGGCCCCGAACCGGCATAGCCTATCTACTAAAGGGGTGACTCCTTGGGTGGCCTAGAGAAAGCCTTCATCCGTCTCTACTCCACAGTCCAGTTTATTCCTTCTACTCTTGGTTTTAGATGTTACTGTTTCCTACATACCTAAAGATCTTTCTCGACTATAGATTTGGCTGTATAGTATTTTGAGAGAACTGGTTGTTATAGGTTGGCATGAGTTTGACATAAATTCAAGGACAGGAAAAAATTTTAATTTGTAACGTTTATTTTAAACAATATACTAATATACAGGGTGTCCGGGAAAAGGGGGTCAATCCGTTAACCATATATTCCTTGAGCAAAAATAATATTACTTACTGCCATTTTTCATTTTTGACCCTCATGTGCGATATATATATAGGGTGTTAAAGTTTGAAATTAAAAACTGATTTTTTTTTTAATAGTTCAAGCATTTAATGAGAGATTAATTTCAAATTCGGTACATTGCGTCAGCACAAAAAGTTGCATCTTTTGAGAGGAACAAAACAAGAAAAGTGACTTCTAAACTATATTTTTTTAGGTAATCATTTATTTTTGATTATTTTTTCTCCCTTAGAAAATTTCGATAAAAACATGTGTTTTATTGATAATTTGAAAGGTATGGATCCTTACCTGATGCCAGCGCGGCTGACGGTAATCCAATAATTTTCAAATGCTAAATCAATACTACTTTTACAATTGTTTTCATAGCACACTTGAACAAATAGTATTTTCGGAATAAAATTGGATTTTTTGAGAAAACGTTTTAATATAGGTATAGGTCAGTAAATGCTATTAAATAAAAATATACAGGGTGTTCCATTTAAAATAAGAAAGTTTTTAATGGTTGAATTCTTTCACAATGAACCTTGAATTGTGACCACCCTGTACATTTCTGCCGAATTTGAAATATTTTTGAGACTTGATGATCTTCTAGCTATTCGGTGGGAAAAAATTTTTAGTCAAAGTTATATGGATTATTTCATCGTCATGCATTTGCCGAATAATTACAAAACGTCCAGGTATCTCAAAAACTAAGAGTCTGACAAAAACGTGTTCTATAAAATGTGCTTAGTATTTAACGCTTTATCGGAAAATGTAATAAAAATTACCATGTTGTATTTAAAAACGAAAGTTGGCAGCTACTTCCGGTATAACCGGAAATGACAAAAACATGTGAGTATTTTAGTTAAAGAGAACATATCGATAAACCTAAATCCCCGAAGTTTCAGAAGCATATATTCAGTAGTCCTCCATAAAGTTCTAATGCAAGCTCGTCGTGAATCACCCTGTATAGAATAACAAACCTGAAATATTTTGGGATAATGAATCCGTCTTTTTACAAACCTGGGGAATTGTTTATCAGCTGTTCGATCGGTCACGTCTGGGTATCAACTGTCGAAACTCCGAGCTCTACCATTCAGCTTCTGTCACAAGCAAAGGTATAGGCGGCGTTGCCAAACTAATGCAAAATATTTTTTTTACTGAAATTGTAATTTTTTTTAAAGATTTTCATCGGCTTACAGGACATACAATAAAACAACATTAATTGCAGTTCTATTGGAAGAACACAGTTTATTTAAATTTTAAATATTCACCTTTTTTGACAAATAAAAAAGAAAATAAAAAATGTATTGCACTTCATTACTTCTCAATGAAATAAAACTTACGATATACACAATATACATGTATACAAACAAATATAAAAAATACATAATTTTTTACAAAAACAATTTGACTTTTAAGTCATTTTCCTTTATTCAGTCACGAGGCTAATCTGAAGAATATCTTTTTTTTATCTTGATCCCACAACACGAAGGTTATTCTATATTAATTGTCAACATCGATAAACATGTCTCCAATAATCAGAAAAAAAATGATACTTAAAATTTTTCTGTAGTAAAGAAAAAGACGTCGATATTTTCCTTCAAAACCATATTTCCTGGAAACGTATATAATATAATAATATACGCATTTCAGTGTACCCAACAGTTCCATAAAGTAAAATAATTCTTTGCGACTGGAAATGGTTATTTATCATAAAGTAACTTTATGCATAAGGCCCAATTTTATAAAGTGATCTTAAGTCTTGGATTTAAATCAATACTTAAGCGGAACAATAATCAGGAGATTAACTTACAGGTAAATTATGAGAGTTTTATAATCGAGGGTTATTACTAGGAGGATTATAACTAAATGATACACGGTGTTGAAAAAAGGTCGGTACCCCGGAATAACTCCGGTGCATCGCATTGCAGCGGAAAATGTCTGGGGAAAAAGTTGTTTGGTTTTGAAGGAGGAATAGTTTGCAATTTAAACCACCCCCTACCTCCTCAACCCCCGGGCGCAGGTGGGGGGTAAGTTAAGATTTTCAAATGGAACCCCATATTTTCTATTGGCGTATCGTGTTCTCCGACCAAAAATAAACATCTTTTGTCCGAAAATGGTTTTTATTTGGTCCCATCTTTCACCAATAATCACCATGAGAAAGACAAAATCAGAACAGTGCGAAAATCAAGTTTTATCCCGGAAATACTCTTTTTTCTCTGTCTTGTACTAAAAATGCCCGTGGAAAAAGTTGTTTGTATTCCATTCTGATTGTGTCTTTCTCATGGTGATTATTGGTAAAGGATGGGCCCAAATAAAAAAATTTTCGGACAAAACATGTTTATTTTTGGTCGGAGAACACGATACGCGAATAAAAAATATGGGGTTCCATTTGAAAATCTTAACTTACCCCCATCAGCGCCCGGGGTTTGAGGGGATGGGGGGCGGTTTAAATTGCAAACTATTCCTCCTTCAAAACTAAACAACTTTTTCCCTAGACATTTTCCGCTGCAATGCGATGCACCGGAGTTATTCCGGGGTACCGACCTGTTTTCAACACCCTATATATTGTATACACAGTGTGTAAAAAGTCCCGGAACAGTCAATTATTTCAAAAATGGTGCACAATATAAAAAAACTTTCTGTATAAAAGTTGTTGGTCTTAAAGAAATTTATTAAACTTAGATCCCTGTAATTATACAGGGTTGCCCAAAAAGTCGTGGTAACCGAAACTTCATTTTTTTTTTTAATGGAATGACCCTTTTTTGATCACATTTTCTGATTCCTCTAAACATTCTAAACAACAATTATAGAACATGTCATATGGCTAAACCTATTAGTTTTAGAAATAATTTGAGTTGAAGGACATAAATGCGATAGGTACGATATTACCTTTTGCATTTTTATAAGCTGGTACTAGAATTTTTTGCGTCACTGTCAAAGTAAATTCTCAAAATGTCGCTCAGCGAAAGGGAACGTATAACTTTACTAATAATAAGAGGTTTTGGAGACCGACAAAGATCAGTTATCGAGACAAAGGAATTATTTAATACAACTTTTCCAAACCGAGAGCCTATATCAAAATCTACAGTTGCGAGAACAGTTCAAAGGTTCGAGGTAACCGGTTGTTGCAGAGATAAACTTCGTTCCGGAAGACCAAAGTCGGCAAGTAGTGATGAAAAAAAATTAGAGACATTACTTCATTTTGTTCAGAATCCACATTTGTCACTCAGAAAAGCTGCTACCCAAGTTGATATTTGTTTTAAATCAATTGACAATATTTTAAAAACCAGTAATTTTCATCCCTATAAAATAACTCTTGTCCAGGAATTATCAGAAGACGATTTTGATCGTAGATTGGAATTTTGCGAAGTAATGATGCAAAACATGAAGAAAATAACAATTTTTTTAATCAAATAGTTTTTACGGATGAGGCAACATTCATGTTGAACGGGTCTCTCAATCGCCATAATTGTCGTTACTGGGCTGATCAGAATCCACATTGGATGAGAGAAACACATACTCAACACCCCCAGAAAGTAAATGTGTGGGCTGGAATTATTGGCAACAGATTAGTGGGGCCTTTCTTTATAGAGGGGAATTTGAATGCCGAAATGTATCTCCACATGCTGCAAAATGAAATTGTGCCAGCAATAAACAATGAAGTAGGACCACTATTACGCAATACGTGGTTTCAGCAGGATGGAGCTCCTCCTCATTTTGGGCTAGCTGTTAGAAACTATTTAAACAACACTCTTCCTAACCGCTGGATAGGACGAAGAGGCCCCATAGAATGACCTGCTAGGTCGCCAGACTTAACGGGTTTGTACGAGTTTTATGTTTTTCTTTTAATTTTAACGTAAAACATTTGAGCCAACTCGAAACAATGCAAAAGGTAATATCGTACCTATCGCATTTATGTCCTTCAACTCAAATTATTTCTAAAACTAATAGGTTTAGCCATATGACATGTTCTATAATTGTTGTTTAGAATGTTTAGAGGAATCAGAAAATGTGATCAAAAAAGGGTCATTCCATTTAAAAAAAATGAAGTTTCGGTTACCACGACTTTTTGGGCAACCCTGTATAATTACAGGGATCTAAGTTTAATAAATTTCTTTAAGACCAACAACTTTTTTACAGAAAGTTTTTTTATATTGTGCACCATTTTTGAAATAATTGACTGTTCCGGGACTTTTTACACACTATGTATACTCTCATCGGTTTGTTGGACGTTCTAATGATTTAGGAGGCCTTTGAAATCCCGAACCTTTGCAAAAATCGGTTAAGGTTTTCATGTAATAAAACATGATTTAGGAGGCCTAACAATTGTTCCACAGAATTTTTTGAAATCCTGAACCTTTGCAAAAATCGATTAAGGTTTTTATGTAATTGGGGCGTATCCGAAATATTCTGTTCATCTTCGTCGTCCGTTAATAACTCATTAAAAATTTCAAAAATATCCATTTGCAGCCAGAAACAATAAAAAACAAACTCAAATATTAGGGTTATAATACTGTGTCCTGTGTCTTAAATCGTATTATTGAGTTTAAGCGGTACTCTTTCTACCGATTAACTTATTACCAGGATGGTTGCTCTTAAGTCGAGCCTTGTTGTCAATCCTAGTTTATAAAATCACCGTTTTCAATAATCTGAGGTTTAAACCGTACGGTGCGATTTAAACTCACTTTATAAAATTGGCCCTAAATTTATACAATATTTCTTCTACGATCGTGTCAGATTTGTTTTTAGAAATTAAAAATTATATATTGGTGTATAACCAACTCACTGTCACTTAAGAATGCAATAAGTTTGGGACATTTGCTTATTGGACTTGATTATTCAGAATTAATGTTAATTTTAGCTTGGAATAGCACGATCTTAAAGTCGAAGATTTAAAAATGTTTTACCGAAAATAAGTTAACAGAACCCGTCCTCTGAAACTCGTCACCTGCTCTTGGTCTAATGCCATTTAATAAACGTATTATATTCCTTTTTGTAAGCGTCTTTCGATTTTTCAGGCAATCAATTGTGTGTTGCTTCATTGGCTTTATTAATTATTTCGTCTGGAGCCCATTGAAATTAGTTTTCTTCTTCGGAATCCGAATTATTTCTTTCCATTTTTGATGTTTTCAAATATTATTGACATTTGTAACAATACGGCGCCCAGTTAACGAACGACGCGGATGCTGTTTTCATGGCAACTTGCTATTATAAGCATTCAGAGAGAAGTGAAAAAATTACGCGTTACGGTGCTTTTTTAAACTTGTTAAAATATAAATAATTTTATGCATTCATTTGCATAAAAAATATAGTTTTTGTAATGACCGTTGAAAAATTACGTAACTGTTATATAAAATGTTGTATGTGCAGTTGTATTCATTGAAAATGAGGACAAGTATTATGACTAGTTTTGCCATATTTGAATAAATCAGGCTTTTCTAATATTTATTGTTTTTTAGGTCCCTAAACAAAATAAAACAATCTAATTGAATGTGATAAACGAGTTAATGTATAAAAATATTTATGCAATAACACATATTTTTTACTCAACGTAAGATATGTTGGTATAGCCGAATTTATTACCTATATTTAGTTTGAAAACCCTTCTCGTCAGTGAACACTGTCGTGTTCCACAACTGAAGGTCGCCGAATATACAGGGTGATACAGAAAGGTTGGGAGTGTATTTAGCAGTGATTTATTTCGCAAAAAATCTTCCAATAACTTTTTGTTCTACTGATTTTTGTTTCCAAACTACAGGGTGTTAAAAAATTTAATAATCGTTTTTGCGTCATAACTTTTTAGCGCCGACAGATAATGAAATGAAAATTTAGCAGGACCTTACTTTGATATTGCCCTAATAACATTTAAAAAATTGACTTCGTAAATTACTCAGTGGCGTGTGTACGTATATTACCATTATTACGCATTGAAGCTAGGGGGACAACATTTTCAGCATCTTTTGTAATATAATTTTTATTTCGTTAACTATTATTAATTAATAATTAATTTAAGTTTGTAAGTTAGTAGTTGATACATTTATTATTGTTAATTAATTAATTATTAGAATTTTATTACAAACTTTTAACAGTCTTTTAACACCCTGTAGTTTGGAAGCGGAAATTTATAGGAAAATTATTTTTACCAAGGAAATCACTGCTAAATTTACTCCCAACCTTTCTGTTACACCCTGTATAATCTAAGGCGAAAATTATCCGAGGCTGTCTATGTTCACCTGTGAGCATTGTTTATTTTACGCAGCTAACGCAGTTTTTTAGCTTCGATTCTTTTGGGTTTGTTCCAGTTTCTCCTTTCAAAGACCCCTCTTGTCCCCACAGTTGCTTAACTGTTAAAATTGTGTTCTTAACCGTAAAAATGTGCTAGTGCCCGTATTGACCACTGATCTTCAATTCTGGCTACTATTTGAACAATTTCAAGTTCTGTTAAATGGCGAGGCATTTTGAGAATTCCGAGAGTGACAGTCTTGGCAACCATAAACTTTTGAAAAATTCAAAATCAATTAAGACCGAAGATTTATATTTAGTGAAATAATTTTCATGAATAAAACTGTATATTACACAGATGATCAATTTCGATATGTCGCCTTGTAACACGTTAAAAAAACTCACACTGTATGCACAGATATCCAAAACATTACTCTCACTAGGGCGAATGAAGTCGCGTAAAATACGCTCAAGAATTTCCCTATTAAGAGGATGCCGAAGTCGGTCGAAATCTCCGATTTGATCACTGTTCATTTCGCGCTTTGTAGGCACGCGGCGAATTGGATCTTCCCTTGCCGTTAGAACAATACGTCGAGGGTCCGAACGTAATCGGTACGCCGACAGAAACAACGAAAATCGGAAGAAAGGGACCGAACGTGATCGGGGTCTAGACTTCAATTTTCAGCACTGAAAAACGGAGTTTTCTCTTTGTATGAAAACGCTGCATTTAAAAAAAAATGTCGAACAAAAGATGTCTAAATTTCATTAATAATTGGAGGAAAGTCCATTATTTTTTCTACATGGAACAGTAAATACAATTACATCTAAAAATTTTCCGAATCAAAAAATATTTACTTTCCTCCAATTTTAGTTTCATTATAAAGTTTTTTCCCCTTGAACATTTTTTTCCTAAACCAGAAATAAACGCTTGGGAAGAAAACTCGTTCAGAGGTACTCCGGAATCCACTTAAGTATATAAAAATATAAAAAAGATTTCGAAGCAAAATATCGATACTTTTTCAATAAAGCGAGCACTTTACACGGCTAGTTTTTCTACAATAACACGAAAAACTGGCCCATTTACGAATAAAAAAAATTATAATAAAACTTTTTTAAAAAATGTAACAAAATCTTTATATTTACTTTATAAAATTTCTTTTTACTTACTAATGTAAACAATTTATACAATATATAAAAAATGTAACCAATCTATAAACATTTTGGTAAATTAATTAATTTTATATTAGTCCACCAGATGAAGAAAGGAACGCCAAGATACAGTCGTGGTCAAAAATGTTTTACATAGAGTAAGAAGGATTTAAACGTTTAACTTTTTCTGGCCACGACAAGGTAGGCATCACGATTAATAACTAGTGTCACAGGTCCGTCATGGGGATTGAAAAGCGTCCAATGTGGTAAAAGTAAATTTTAAGTTTCTATCCCCATCTATATGGATTATTATACGGGGTATCCGGTATAGCGCCAGCGTACAGGGGAGGTCAAAATAATACTAGCAGTTCATATAATCCCTCCTAACAAAGATATCGGGCCCCAATTTAGCAACTTAAGCAAGCATGATACAACAAGACAAGGTAAGATATCTAAACGTCCCAATTTCGTCTGCCCTGCGCAGTGACGTCACCTGTAGAGTAATTTTTAAATCTCTTATGGAGGGTTACATTGCTGTCGGTGTTTTTAACTCTTTTCTGAAAGTATTGAAAGGTTTTACGCATGTAATGGTATATGAAATGAAAGAAGAATATATGGCCAGTATTTACGTATATTAATTTCATAGAAATATGACACACAAATACCACTAAAACAAGAAAAGAACCCGACAAATTTTTGCCGCCATTTGAGCCGGTCGACGATAGCCGAAAGCTGCTCGGGTACCGCTTCTGGTTTTGAAACAGCGTTGCCAGTCGTTTACAATTGTAATATATCCATTACTATTTTAACAATTCAATTTTTAACATTCTTGTTGTGGGGCTCCCCATATGAAATGTATGTTCAATCTGAAGGTGGCCCCATCTAATAGGAAAGTAACATAGCATGTTTTTTCGTACTATTATTACTCTGACGCCGTTTTAATTAAAAGGTTTTACGCATTTAATGGTATGTGAAATGAAAGAATAATATCATGGTAGTTAGGTATCATGGTATTTCATAAACATACAACAAAGATTAAAGCTAAAATACGTGCGGATGTTACACTAAATTTGTCTTTCCGACAATACAACCGTATCCATTCTAATTTTTTGTTTTTATCCTTAGAAAAGCGGAAAAACCTTATATTTCTATCAAGTTTCTTTGCCTGGTTATTCATATCACAACCGAACACAGCGCACCTCATTTCATGAAAATTCAGATATTTATTTTAATAAACACACAAGACTAAATAAGAAATAATTCTAGTGAACATAAATTACTGATGAACCTACAAAATTTCCATGGAAAACTACGGCAACCATGCAGCAGCGTTGCCAAACATCCTTGATCAAAAGTAATAGGTTGGACGTTTCGAAACCTAATAGAATAGTAAAAAACGGTGTCAGAGTAAAGAGAGTACGAAAAATAGGTCGTTACTTTCCTATGAAATGGGGGTCAGCTTCAGATTGAACATAAATTTCATATGGGGAGCCACACAACCCACAACAAGAATGTTAAAAATTGAATTGTTAAAATAGTAATGGATATATTACAATTGTAAACGACTGGCAACGCTGTTTCAAAACCAGAAGCGGTAGCCGAGCAGCTTTCGGCTATCGTCGACCGGCGGCAAATGGCGGCAAATATGTGTCGGGTTCTTTTCTTTTTTTAGTGGTATTTGTGTGTCATATTTCTATGAAATTAATATACGTAAAGACTTATCATATATTATTCTTTCATTTCATATACCATTACATGCGTAAAACCTTTTAATAACTTCAAAAAAGAGTTAGAAACACTGACAGCAATGTAACCCTCCATAAGAGATTTAAAAATTACTCGCCGGCGAAGTCACATGCCACGTCCAAACCCGACGTGCAATGATACCTTCTTATATGCCCATGCATTTGACATAACGGTTTTTTGAGCGCACGAGCCAAAGGCGAGTGCCGCAATCCCGTATGTGAGAATAGTAACTTTATGCATAAGTATTTCATGCAATATTTTTTCTACGCTCGTATCGGTTATCTTGTTCGAAATTCAATTTGGTGTATAACCAACTCGCAATACATTTTGTGTTGCTTCATTGGCTTTATTAATTATGTCATCTGGAGCGCATTGAAATGAATTTTCTTCTTCGGAATCGGAATTATTTCTTTCCATTCCATTATATGAACTCCTAGCATTATTTTCACCCTCCTGTACGCTGGCCAATATTTCCCTATGCATACCGGATACCCTGTATTTAAATGGATATCCTCCTTCACCGAACGGGACTAATTCTCTAACACCCGGAGAAATCGTTAATTTTTTAACAGTCATTTTAAAGACTATCCTTCAGTCTTTGATATTAATTGGGTTTTCCTTTCATGACGTCACATCAAGAGTCTCAATATCCTAAGATGAAACTGTAAGACAACATAGATGTTATTTACAAAAGGTCATCGAGAGGATCCAAGATTGATTTTACCAAAAGAAAAATCGATTTGCGATAATCACATGTTAATATACGGGGGTGGACAAAAGACCGAACTGGGAAAAATATTTCTCGGACTAGTTGTTAACCTATATGTGATTTTCTAATCGTCACTTTCTAAAATGAACAGTAGAGGAACTGACCCGAATATGGGCCATGTGTTTAGGTACTTTTAGGAAAGTAAACAGCGCCATCTAATTTACGTCATTGCAAATTGCGCAAGGGGTTCCCACATTCTAAATTATCCACCATCAACGGTTTCGTTTTATTGATGTAAAGGACAGTGCTTGTTCACATTTTTGCCGGTCTCGATAAATATTTTAAGATAAGATTTAAGAGTAAAATTTTATATATATTTTTTTAATTAATAGTCGAAGGGTGTTTTTAATGTAATGACATTTCCAAAAGTCCTGAATATCGGGGATTAGTAGTCATATTTTCCTATATAAGGATATTTAGATTGTAACCAAAGATATTACAAACTACAGATCGAAAAATGTACATTTCTAGCCTACGCAACGACTGCAAACAGTCTTTACCACCTCTTTCGGTCATTATTGCAGCATAGCAAGATCGACATATTTATCGCAAAGGTATCCTGCAAAATCCCAATTAAAAATTTGTTAATTTCGCAAATACAACTGGTTTTTTAATAATTATACTATAAACTGAAGGCGACGACAGATTCTTTAAAAAAATTATGCTTACGACGAATCTTGAACGAATCGGACTGCACTCTGGCAACATCTATTTCTATTTCACTACGATCCGGACACAAAAGTAAGCAAAAGATGAATGAATACTAATCTCGTAAACACTGAGATGCTTGTCCTTTGATAACGCATTGTTGTGAAAAGTGGTCTTTATTATAAACAATCATGGTGCATTCATGTGTAGTTTGTAAAAGAGTGGATCATTTAAATAAGGATTTATGTTTTCATCGGTAAGTATGGTTATGTTTTAATATTTAACCATCTTATATAACCAGACTTCAACATTGTTGCCATTCAGCCAACAAACATGTAGTTCTCTCTTCCACCCATTACTGATTTTCAATAATATTTCAAACAATCACATCTTCACTTTCCAAGAGTTTTATGAATGGATTATGTTTAGAATACCTTTGGTTGTAACCTAACTTTAATTTCGCCACGGCCATATTGAAATGTAGGCATCCTAAACGGATCGAAAAATGGGCCATATTATGAGAACCCATATAATTTCCTTCCTTTACAAAAAAATATCTCGTATGTAAAAGCAAAAGAAAAGCTCGCAATAAACATGGACGCTGCTTTAACCGCTGTTACTTTGGGAATAAGAGAAGGACAGATGTATATGACTATTGTACTTAAGTTGAAATAATAATAATAATAATGAGCTCTGATTATTCTATAGAACTTTCTAGGGTTTTCAATATATTTTTTAGAGTTTCATATTTCTTGCTTTTGCAGCCCATATTCCATACTCTCTAACTTAATTCGCCAAAAGTGCATGCGTTTTGTAATGAACTTATTAATGTTAAAATAAAAGATGCGTGATAACACAGGATATTTGATTGATAATCATGAAATTCAAAACCGAAAAATTTTAATTTTTTTCACAAAAATTAGATAGATATTTGTAAAAAAGAAAGGGGGTCCCCATATTCGGGCCAGTTCCTCTACTATGTTAAAAACAAGCCTATTTAATCTCGAATGTCGTATGTATCTCAGTTTTAGATGAAATTTTAATTCACGTATACAGGCTGTCCGATGTAATCCTCGCGAGCATACAGAGCAGGTCAAAATAAACCTAATTTGTTATAGAAAAATAATTTCTAAGGTGCCCCTTAACGGAGATGCAGAGCCCCAAAGGGGTACACAATATACAAATTATGTTTATTTTAACCTCTGTATACTCCCGAGAGATTAGGAGGTACTTACCATACACCCTGTATAAGCGAAAGATTACCATACAAAATCCATCCAATCAATCTATGTCCATCCCTGTATCAACTTTTTACATTTTAAACAAAACAATTTACTTTATTACTTCAATTGACCTGAAAATGGGGGAAATTTTAATTGGACGGCTTTGTCGAATTCGCTACACATTTTCTTTAGTATTTCTCCGATTGGACTTTTAATACCGTCAAGGAAAACTGGAATTATTGACGCAAACGCTCCAGCTCCATCTGCTTCAACGAAAGAAGTCGTTATCCACATTTTCGAGTATAGTACCTGTTCTATCTTGATTACTACGAGCACAGGCATCTCGGATAATTTACCGATTTAAATATCACAAAATTATGTAAGAAAAATAGTATAAAAGTACTTTTGGCAGTTGCATAGGACCTAGATAAACATGATTCTTTAGTATAAAGGGCAATGGCCTATTAAAAGAAAATATATTGTTTGAAATATTCATACTCGCTATAAAAAATGCCGGTTTTTTAAATTAATTAAAATATTTTGACGTATCCATCACTTCCGGTTACACCGGAAGTTACGCTTAACATTGTTATTTTAAATATAATGCCGTGTATATTTTGGCATTTTTCGATTCTATACAAAAATCTAAGTAACTTTTCTTACCGTTTCTGAGATATAAAGTTCTTCAAAGAAATTTTTTATAAAAAAAAAAAACATTTCAAAGATAATTTGTTATAAGGTAAGGTTACTTTATACTAATGCAATTAATGACTTAAGAATGTGAGAAAATTTAGAAAAGGTATGGGTCTTTTTATGTCAGGAAAAGATAGCGGGTATTTTAAACATTGTACCTTTCTGGTATAATCAATAAATACTCATAAATCATTTTTTTTTTAAATGGAACAACTTGTATTTTAATTCCCCATTACGTGCAGAACTACATTATTTACCTAACTGCTCAGTACAGGGTGCCTCATTTTCGCCACTTTTATAAGGTATCTCCGTAATTGTTGGTACTATCAAAAAGTAATGTAGGTGTCATGTGCTCTTTTTGGGTCAAACTTAAAATGGTAAAATCAAAATTTGAATATGTTCGCTAGCTTAAGAGATACGGGGGGGAAATCAAAAAATTGACAAATTCTAAATGACCCTTATATTTTCTTAGTTAAAAGAGATATAGAAAAATATTTCATACAGAAGTTTCTTTATAATGATTGTTGAATAATCTGCCGTTTTCAGAATAAGTATAAGGGGTCAGGTAAGAAAGTTATCGGATCTAACCTCATTTTTTTTTAATGGAACACCCTGTATATTTTATTATAAAAGAACATCATTTTAAATTCTCTTTACAAATATGTACACACCATGCATGATATTGGTTTCCTAGGCGACCTATTTAAACTTTATTATTTTAAACCACAGTAGGCCATGAAAGAAAAGCTAACATCCTAGAGACAACTATGTTGGCATTCTAATTGTTATTACCATTTAACGTCAATTTCATTTTTACATATTCATTTGTGAAAATGACTTATCACCATTTTGAAAAATTTGATATGATATCATCCATGGTGTGTTATAAATTTGAAAAGAGAGTTTAAAATGCTATCTTTTTAGATTAAAATATACAGGGTGTTCCATTTAAAAAAGTGAGAGAACTTTCTTACCTGACCCCGTATACGTATTCTGAAACGGCAGATTATTCAACAATCAATATAAATAAACTTCTGTATAAAATATTTTTCTGTATCTCTTTTAACTAAGAAAATATAGGGTAATTTAGAAATTGTCAATTTTTTGATTTTCCCCCGTATCTCTTAAGCGAGCGAAAATTTTCGAATTTTGATTTTACCATTTTAAGTTTGGCCTAAAAAGACCACATGACACCTACATTACTTTTTTGATAGCACTAACAATTACGGAGGTACCTTATAAAAGTGTCGAAAATGGGACACCCTGTACAGGGTGTCTCATTCTCGGCACTGTTATAGGGTAGGAAACCAATATCATCCATGGTGTGCTATATATTTGAAAAGATAATTAAAATGCTATCTTTTTATATTAAAATATACAGGGTGTTCCATTAAAGAAATGAGGTTAGATCCGATAACTTTTTTACCTGACCCCGTAAACTTATTCTGAAAACGGCAGATTATTCAACAATCATTATAAAGAAACTTCTGTATAAAATATTTTTCTGTATCTCTTTTAACTAAGAAAATATAGGGTAATTTAGAAATTGTTAATTTTTTTATTTTGCCCCGTACCTCTTAAGCGAGCGAACATTTTCTAATTTGATTTTACCATTTAAAGTTTGAGCCAAAAAGAGCACGTGACACCTACATTACTTTTTTGATAGCACTAACAATTACGGAGATACCCTATAAAAGTGTCGAAAATGGGACACAAATTACCGTTGAATTGTTTTTTTTATAAAAAATTTCTTTGAAGAACTTTATCTCAGAAACGGTAACAAAAGTTACTTGGATTTTTGCATAGAATCGAAAAATGCCAAAATATACAGGGAATTCTATTTAAAATAACAATGTTAAGCCCTACTTCCGGTATAACCGGAAGTGATAGATACGTCAAAATATATATATTAAAAAGATCGGCATCTCTTATATCGAGTATATTTCAAACATATATCCTGTTTAGTTCCCAAAATGTTGTAATAGGTAATAACCCCTGTATAGATAATAAAAATACGGGTAAGATGCAAACGGAGTCACTAAAAACATCATGACTCCATAAAACAGTTTGAAGAATGCTTATAAAATTACAAAATATATGTCTCACTTTAGTGTCATGATTAATTATTTAATTCTCGTTTGTTTATTTCATATTATGTGCGTTTTGTTTTCAGAAATAGGTTAAAACAATGCCAATCAAATGTCTAATAATAATACCGGCACAGTCAATTGGATGGTTGGTGGTGATCACCAAAAGGATTTTACTTCAACAACCACCGAGGAAACGTCGATCTGTCTTATGCGGGCCTCTAATGGTCACATTTAGTCGAGAGCATGAGTGAACACATCGAGTCATGCATGCAAATTTGACAATGTGACTATTAAAGCTTTGCTTTTTAATCTACAGGGTGATTTTGAAAATCTTCGCTTTATAGACATCCCTCGTATTTCCGTTACGCGTTATCTTATCAAAAGGGTAAAAACTGATCTTGTTAGAGAATATCACGTAAGGTTCAGTGGCGTGGCCAGTTTTCATCTAAAAAAGTTGGTTCTTGAGATATTAACAAAAAGAAAAAAATTTAAATTTTTTAAAAATTAATTAAGCATACTTTGGGATTTACAAAAACGTATAGTTGTTTATACAGGGTGTTATGGAAATGACTTAATATATTTAAATGGGTGACTCCTTGGGTGTCCTAGAGAAAGTCTACAAACTTTTTTTTTAAATCGAATATCTAAATACTAAGGTAAAAACCCATTTTACCCGCATACTGTCGCGCCGTTCGATTTGGATTCACTTAGCAACAATGTGGATCTCTTAGAGTATACTAACCGTGTTGTCAAATCACACCGCGTGGCTCGCCCTTGCTTGGATACCGGCCGCGCACCACCATCGTTGCTTCAGTATGTTTCGAGACGCTGTCGAGGGTTCCACGTGCTTGACATATACGAATTTTAAACGTTTTGTTAGTTGTAGCATTACCCAATTTTTTTTTGTGTTGTGAAATAATTCATAATAAGAAATGTTGTGATGTGATTTCAAATTTATGTTATATTATCTGCTGTTGAGCTGTTGAAAAACAGACTTTTTGCGTTTTATTTTTTGATGGAATTTAATTATAAAACGGATTATTTTAAAATAAGGTCGAAGGTAAGAAAGTATGTACCTTAAAATTGTAGTTTTTTTTCTAAAAAGTTTGAAAAAGAAGTGATAACGCGTGTCAAAGACGTCTTGGTGTCAAAAACTGAACACGTGTTCTGTGTTGCAATATGACAACACCGCCTATAATGAACCTCGAGACTGCCTCAATAAACTATTGATTGCGAACGTCCTCAGGAGCGGCCACGTAAATTTCTATATTTCATATAACGTGGATATTTCGCTTAATACTTCAAAGCGCCATTTATGGTTGTTTTTCCTCAATTTATTTTCATTTCAGGATTTGCCGGTTTAAATATAATAAGTAATTTCCATAACACCGTGTATTTTTGTAATTAGTTTAAAAGATAATAGGTTGTACAATGTAAAATTTTTTATTTCTGTCAATATCTCAACAACGAAACTTTTTAGAGAAAAAAACTGGCTACGCCATTGAACTTTGCGTAAACATCTCAAACGAGATCTGTTTTTACGTATTTGATAACTTAACGCGTAACGGAAATACCAGGGGGTGTCTAAAAAGAGAAGATTTTCAAAATCGCCCTGAAATTAAAAACTAAGAGAGCCCGACAAATTTGACTGCCGTTTTGTTAAAAAAAAATAAAAATTGCAACATTCCATCTTTGATGATAATTCTAATACCCCCAGAAACTGTCGAAAATGGTACACCCTGTACACCAGTCGTGTGAGGCCGGCTAGAAAAAAAAATAAGCCTAAATAATCTAGATAGTAAAAACCGGTGATGGCTAGTTCTTAAAACGGTAGCTACTGTGATGTACTTTGTAAAATTGTTCACACGAGCGAAAAGTTGAAAAACAAGTACCAGAGAGTAAAATCAATCTTAGTCGTTCCTAAACAACCAGCGTACGTACACATCTATTTTTAACACACGCCCGCCACAATGACAGTTGCATCGATTGCGGACATTTCTTTGTCGACAACACTTGTTTTAAGTCACACTAACTCTAACAATCACACTGAGTAGTCCAGATATTGAAAAATCGTTCACGATTATATTTAAAATGCGAAATGTGGCGCACTGGACAACACGACTTTAACTCGGCTGAGGGTCCCTGAAACAATAGAAATATTATGTATACGTAATATACAGGGTCTCGATTAAAAAGCGATAATAGCTTTCTAACCCGCTACTAATACATTCACAAAATGTTGCTGTAGTTATTAATTTATTCATTTTAGGCCATTGCATTATCGGCTCTATTAAGAGCACTTATCAGTGATCTCATTTAAGGTAAAAAGGTGTAACAAACTACAAGAAAACTATCGGATAAAATTTGTTAAACTTTTAAATATGGTACTACGTGCCATTTTTCTACCGTCAATAGGTTATGAAACGGTCATAGCAGCCGCCCCATGATCAATGCTAATCTGGCGGACGCTGTTGTGGGGATCTTCTTCCATAGCCAATAAAATATCTAATTTCTTATCATCCGGAATAGTTGGACGGCCTTTTCTGGGAATATCTTCCACTGAACCCGTTTCCCGAAATTTTATTTCAAGTTTACTCACAGTTGATCTAGTAATTGATCATTCTGGATACTTAGTGTTAAACAAAATGCAAACTTCTTGTTGAGTACGGATCCTATCACCATATCCAATCATCATAAGAATTTCTATTCTTTGTGTTAAAGATAAACGCATAGTAACTCAATATGTTTTAAAATAAAATTTATTACTTCTAATAAACTTACTAGAAAAATACAATGTAATGATAATGACATTATCTAAATACCATAGTTACATAACAGCAAATAAGCCTACTTGAGAAAAAACATAAGTAACAGCAAATGATGGTGCGTCCATTAATTACGTAAGGCTTTCAGGTAAAATTGGGTGATGGCGGAAGGGATTGAGCCAAATGTCACGAAATCTTTTATTGGGGGAAGGAGGGTTGAAAAATCGCTAAAAACGCCTCACGTAATTAATTGATGCCTCCCAAGCCAAAAAAAAAATATCTTAAATAAAATTATTTGTTTCACCCTGTAGTAACGAAACTATGAATTTTAGGCCCTAAGTGTGTTATGTTTTTGAAATCAGCTGTTCTTGGAGATTACAGATCTGAACTAAAATATAGGGGTTCCCATTTAAAAAAAATCGTCGATAATGTCATATCTACTACATGAGCCACCTTGTATATTAAGTTTGTATGGGAAAAAATGCGCCATTAAAAATTATTATACACGTGTCCGAGGATTTTTCCGAAATATTTTTATATTCCTAGATAATGAATTTGTTCCTTACTTTATGTACACACTGTATAATGTCTTGGCATGTAGAATTCAATGCGTCTAAGTAAGCGCCACCTTCACTTCACTGACAAATCAATTTGAATAAAAGAAAAATCTTACCTTTGTTATGACCTGTAGTCTTCCACGATCTCCGGCATCCCTATCGAGTTATTTAGCATCTGTAATTCGGCGAAATCGAGAGCTCCTAAACCCTCTTTAAGCTGTTCGTCTGTCAGAAAGTCGCTATCGAACTGTCTACTAGGATCTTGTCCTTGTGAAAAATCTGAAAGGAAATCTATTTAATACATTAAATTGGCGATGTTTTTGCGATAAAAAAATTCAATCTATACGTTAAGGCGCGTATAAATTGGCGAGATTAGTCCGAGAAATAACAAGCTTATTATTTTGGACGTGAATGTTTTAATATTCGATAATTAATTGCGGTACCGTATTTTGAAATAACCCGCAAGCGTTGATTTTGGCAGGTGAATTAACTTGTTATTTATAACTAGGGCTCAGGGATGGTGACATTTCCAAGGTGGGAACAGGTGCATTTGAATCGGTCATTTGAGAAACCGCGTAAGTCCACATTTTCGGAGGTAATTACACTAGTGCCTAAAAATTTTCGATAATTTTGCATGAAAGCGTATTGCCTAAAAACAACAAGAGTTCATTTTCATATTTTACAAAATTTGAAAATGAACGAATGTTGTTTTTCAAAGGAAATACGCTTAAATGCAAAATTATCTGAGAATTTTTATGCACGAGTGTAATTTAGGAAGAAAATTACTCGAATAATGGTTAAAACAACTTTATATTACAACTTTTAAATAAAGAACTAAAAAAATTAGTAATTATTAATAACGCAATTGTAATAATATACACAGTGTGTAAAAAGTCCCGGAACAGTCAATTATTTAAAAAATGGTGCACAATATAAAAAAACTTTCTGTATAAAAGTTGTTGGTCTTAAAGAAATTTATTAAACTTAGATCCCTGTAATTATACAGGGTTGCCCAAAAAGTCGTGGTAACCGAAACTTCATATTTTTTAAATGGAATGACCCTTTTTTGATCACATTTTCTGATTCCTCTAAACATTCTAAACAACAATTATAGAACATGTCATATGGCTGAACCTATTAGTTTTAGAAATAATTTGAGTTGAAGGACATAAATGCGATAGGTACGATATTACCTTTTGCATTTTTATAAGCTGGTACTAGAATTTTTTTGCGTCACTGTCAAAGTAAATTCTCAAAATGTCGCTCAGCGAAAGGGAACGTATAACTTTACTAATAATAAGAGGTTTTGGAGACCGACAAAGATCAGTTATCGAGACAAAGGAATTATTTAATACAACTTTTCCAAACCGAGAGCCTATATCCAAATCTACAGTTGTGAGAACAGTTCAAAGGTTCGAGGTAACCGGTTGTTGCAGAGATAAACTCCGTTCCGGAAGACCAAAGTCGGCAAGTAGTGATGAAAAAAAATTAGAGACATTACTTCATTTTGTTCAGAACCCACATTTGTCACTCAGAAAAGCTGCTACCCAAGTTGATGTTTGTTTTAAATCAATTGACAATATTTTAAAAACCAGTAATTTTCATCCCTATAAAATAACTCTTGTCCAGGAATTATCAAAAGACGATTTTGATCGTAGATTGGAATTTTGCGAAACATGAAGAAAATAACAATTTTTTTAATCAAATAGTTTTTACGGATGAGGCAACATTCATGTTGAACGGGTCTCTCAATCGCCATAATTGTCGTTACTGGGCTGATCAGAATCCACATTGGATGAGAGAAACACATACTCAACACCCCCAGAAAGTAAATGTGTGGGCTGGAATTATTGGCAACAGATTAGTGGGGCCTTTCTTTATAGAGTTGAATTTGAATGCCGAAATGTATCTCCACATGCTGCAAAATGAAATTGTGCCAGCAATAAACAATGAAGTAAAACCACTATTACGCAATACGTGGTTTCAGCAGGATGGAGCTCCTTCTCATTTTGGGCTAGCTGTTAGAAATTATTTAAACAACACTTTTCCTAACCGCTGGATAGGACGAAGAGGCCCCATAGAATGGCCTGCTAGGTCGCCAGACTTAACGCCCCTTGATTATTTTCTTTGGGGACACCTAAAAAATAAAGTATTTGTGACAATACCTGCAGATCTGAATGAATTAAGAGGAAGAATTATTGAAGAGTGTGCATCTATTAACCAAGAAATGTTACAAAACGTCATCGACAAATTTTATTATAACCTAGCCCATTGTCAAACTGTGGGAGGAGGACATTTTCAGCATTTAATTAAATAACGACTTACACTTAATTTTATTTTTGTTCTTTTCAAGTTATTGTTAATTTTACTGCTTGTATTTAATAATTTAGTTGTTATTAAAATTTTGACACAACTTGAGTGAGGTTCATTTTACACGAGTTTAATGTTTTTCTTTTAATTTTAACGTAAAACATTTGAGCCGACTCGAAACAATGCAAAAGGTAATATCGTACCTATCGCATTTATGTCCTTCAACTCAAATTATTTCTAAAACTAATAGGTTTAGCCATATGACATGTTCTATAATTGTTGTTTAGAATGTTTAGAGGAATCAGAAAATGTGATCAAAAAAGGGTCATTCCATTTAAAAAAAAATGAAGTTTCGGTTACCACGACTTTTTGGGCAACCCTGTATAATTACAGGGATCTAAGTTTAATAAATTTCTTTAAGACCAACAACTTTTATACAGAAAGTTTTTTTATATTGTGCACCATTTTTGAAATAATTGACTGTTCCGGGACTTTTTACACACTGTGTATAATATTTGAGTTTGTAGCTGGAAAATCGATTTATTTTTTTAAACGTCAAAAAGTGTCATTATCTTTGTCAATAAACAATAAAAATTTGGCGGGTTGTTTTCGATAGCTAGATGGGTTGTTTTCGGAGGTAATTACACTAGTGCCTAAAAATTTTCGATAATTTTGCATTTAAGCGTATTGCCTAAAAACAACAAGAGTTCATTTTCATATTTTAAAAAATTTGAAAATGAACGAATGTTGTTTTTCAAAGGAAATACGCTTAAATGCAAAATTATCTGAGAATTTTTATGCACGAGTGTAATTTAGGGAGAAAATTACTCGAATTAACAAAAGTTAAATGCAATAATGTATTATAAATTTCACTTTAATAATTATAACGCAGTTGTAATAATTAATATTAGAATTTGAAGAATCTCTTGATGTTGGTTTCGACATTTTCGAGCAACTAGGTTCGGCATTTATATCTTTGTATTCCTCACCATTTTGTATTTTCATGTTATAAGCCCAGTCTTGAAGTATGTCCGCAAGCTTTTTAATCTAAATCTCCTTTCTAAAAACATACCTTCTATCTTTACAAAACATCATAAACTGACGCCAGACATATTGCTTGCTATTTTTAGTGTTTTTTGGGACACTCTGTGCGATCTTTTCTTGAATAACTTCGATTGATTTCTTTTCAAAACGTGACATTTTTTAAACTAAACTCGAAACAATGAGAATGTCAGACTGACATATTATTCCAATAATGGCGTTGTAAGAAGGTTACTATGGTTTTGCGTTCAATAGCTAGAGGGGTTGTTTTCGATAGCTAGGCGTATTGTTTTCGATATAATCAATCGAAACAACACCTCTAGCTTAATGCATTAGTGTAATTTTCGCCAAAATAACATTTCACCACAATTTGTTTTTTCAGTTGTAAACGCATCGATTCACAGAGAAACATTACTTGTGCCCATACAGTAAACGTTCCAAATAAATATGGGAGCTGGATACTCATTTGAGAAATCCCGCAAGTCCAGGACTTATGGTGTTTCTGAAATGAAAGTGCACGATATGTGAAAAATCGTAGATCATATTTCCTCATTTCCTACAAAAATTGCTCATTACACCACGGTCATGTGGAATATTTTTATAGAAAATTATCCTGATTTAAAAAATACAGTCAAATACAAATTCTACATGAAAGTATTCAATGAAAATTTTGATCTTAAATTTCAACAACAGCAAGCTCGACACTTGCTGTACTTGTGAGGAGCTGTCGGTTAAAATTAAAAGTCCTACTTTAAACGAAAATGCTAAACGGGTAGCCGAAAAAATGGTTCACAAAAATTTAAAAAAATGCAATGAAGATCAAAGTGTGTTGGAAGTTTGCATGGACTTTAGGCAAAATATGCAGCTTCCTATCATTCCAGTATAGGAATTACGACAGCTAACAGTAGAAGTTTTTAACATACACTAATAATACTTCTAGATTTTGCATCTACCATGAAGGAGAGGCAAAAAGGGGACCCGATGAAGTGTGTTCCATGTTGCTCGATTATGTTGATACAGAAATTGACCAGCCTGTTGGTGAGTTGCATGTATTTTCTGATGCAGACTTGGGCCAGAATAAGTGTGGTTCGAATGCCACTGGCTTTAAAATCGTTTGGACGGTTTGACATATTTTCCATATTTTCCCTTCAGGGGACACTCTTTTCGCCATGCGATAGAGATCAGATCGAATTTACACAATGAAGGAATATATTGCTTTGATTGCAAACTCCTGTTCAACTCGTGGAAAGCTCACTGTTAAACATCTGGAGACTCATAAAGTTCAGTTTCCAAAAATGGCGGCCAAAGATTTTTAAAAAGAATGTGCTGTCTGACGAATCCTACCAAAGGAAGTTACCCAAAGATCAAAAACAGTCATTTAATATCTTTAAATTTAATCGGTTTGATTATGGTAAAGACGAAGTCGTAGCGCGTGATTTCATTAATGGTTTAAAATTTCACACATTTTCATTGAAATTATTGACGTCAACTAGGATTGCTAGAGACACTTTATGACCGCTATGTTCCTATTAATGTAAACAAACTCTATGACATAAGTAGCTTAATGCAGTACATACCTCAAGACGAGGAGAGATAACATTTTTATGCCCAATTAGTGTGCTGGTCTACTTTGTAAATTACAACCAGAGAAATACATAATTTATTCGAAAAAACATTGTAATATTCTTATAAATTCCTTCATTATTTGAAAATTGCCATTTATTTGAGAAACCCCGCATTTTTCCAATTTTTTTAGGTTTAACTAACCATTTTTAAATGTCTATACAGGGTGTTATGGAAATGACGTATTATATTTAAATGGGTGACTCCTTGGGTGTCCTACATATAAATTTTTTTAATCGACCGTTTTAATAGCGGGGGGGGGGGGGGGGGGGGGGGTGTTTGTTCGTCATGTCACCCTATGGTGGCATATCAGGAAACAGGTGTTACGTGCAATGTTGCCAAACTGAATGCAAATCTGAAATTCCATATAATATTACAAAAATAAATTATTTATCTACCTTCTTGCAATTTATCTTTATACCTCCAGGCACAAGTTTTTTAAAAATACACTCAGATCAGATCATTAGATTTTATTACAAGCGACGCGACGAAATTTGACTTATTCGTCGGCGACATTCCATTTTTCTGTCAAGTCAAAAATCCAAAACAAACTACTCGTTTTAACTGAGCAACTTAGGTTCGTCTATAAAAACAATGTCAAATAATATACAAAGTTTGGACGCGTAGCCCGAAAATCATTACAACTATTATACGCGTACCTTCTGAAAACAAAGCGGATAGCCGAGAGTGTAAATGGTTATCAACAGATGCGACCGCACCCTAACACACTTGCAAGTCGCGCGCTTGTACCCATAGACCTACGTCGGCCCGGCGCCGAGTGGATTGTGTGAAAGAGATGGAGAGATGGCCGCGTGACAAAAAAAATAAAATCTTCGTCAGTCTTGTCATTTGGAGTAGAGCTGCGCTAATTTAAATTTTTAAGCTTCTCAAAAGAAAAAGTACACTCGCAGTATTATCAGCTACCACTATCATTTTATACAATTTGGTCGAAATTCCATTAACGTCATATCAATTAAACGCCTTGCAAGAGATCTCGCGGTAAATAGCTAAGTAATAGAGAAGAATCTCGTGAAATATCAAACTGTCAAATATTGCCCATCTCTATTCCGAGTTTTGAAGGTATCTATTTCGTTCGTTCGTAGGTTAACTATTTTATGGTTCGTAGATAAAATTTAATTTTTAAATTGAAGGATTGCATTGTGTGTATTTAAAATGTGTGGGTTTTAAATTACTTAAATAAATAAATCTACGCGAGAAAAAAGGACCAAAATTAAAACAGCGTTCGCGTGTATTCTTTCCATGTGAATAGCTGCTATTTTTGAGGTTATATGAGAGGTTTTTTCCTAAAACTTAGATTCTGTGTGGTTTGTGTGAAACTATGAAACTAACAATTGTATTTAAATAAGTAAAGGTAAGAAAGCATGTGTCTTAAATAAAATTGCATTTTTTTAATATTTTACTTTCCTGTGCTTGTGACGAATTTGAAATTTGTGTGTGATATTACCATTATTTGTTCATAAATGATAGAATTAAAAATTGTTAAAATTATAAATTTTTTTCTAAAGAGTTTGCCGTGTAGATATGACAACACCGGCCGAAATGCGCTGACGTCTTTTGACCCTGCAGACTTCAGTGTTGATTGTTTACATATTACGCCAGTGCCCCACATGTGTTTGTCTGATTTGACATAAGGTAAATATAATCCGGTCATTAATTGAAAGCGCCATTTATGCATATTTTTCTTCAATTTATTTTCATCTCAGGATTTGCCGGTTTAAATATAATACGTCATTTCCATAACACCCTTTATATGTTTGAAAACAATTTAAATATCCAATTTTTTTGATAATTGACTAGAATAACAACTTTAAATTTATCTAATTTCTCATAAGAATTTTTTTTTAGTTTCTCCACAATTCTGTTTTTTTTTTTGGACTTTCTCAAATGACCGATTAATTTCCCCTACTTATACGTAATGTTATTGAAGTGGTTTAATATAGTTGTACGATTGGCGGGCTCTCGACGAATAAAACAACATACCTGTCAAAATAATTTCAGGCAAACTAGTAGGAGTGTTGGGCGACGTGTTCTGCAGGCCGGGCGAGGGCGACGGGTAAACCAGCTGCTGCGACGGCGAGGTGCTGTAGTAGCCCGCGTCGGCCGACACCTCCGGCATGTTCTGCGAGTGCGACATCTGGGGGCTGGTGGAGGATTGGTCACCGTACGGCGACATCTGGCCAATGGGAGGATCGTTCTATATTGAAAAAGGAAATGCATGTAGTTATTAGGAGGAAACTACTGGCGACAAAAAAAAAACTATTTAATGGTACAACAGATTGATACGATTCACGTTACTGGTGACAACCAATCCGACACTACCTATAAGCAATCTTTTAAAGACGCATGTACAAAAGTGTCGTCTATACATATCTCACCGTCTAAGCGACAATACCATTAAACGGAATCTCAATGACAGTTTAGACTGTGAGCCGTGTGGCCACGCTTGTACAAAACTTTTTGTTTATATTTTATGGATAAAGACCATTTTTATACAGGGTAGCTTAATGCAATATTCCATAGCTCGGGGATTTATTATGCTTTTAACGTGGTACGCCACTGGCATTTTCCCCTGCGGTTATTTTATCCGATTAGCCTGGTAAACTCTACATGACAATGGTCTCTGGAGTTTTTCTCGTCAGACGCATCGCTCTTGATTAATTAAAACAATGAAATTCAAATTGAAATTCATTGTTAATAACTTTATTTTAAATATTATCGGAAATGACCACCTTCGCTTAATATGCATGCGCTGTCACCGTGCGCGTGACGTGAAAAACGCAAGAGATGTAGAATTGACCAGGCTAATCAGAAAATATACACAAAGAAAAATGTCAGTGACGTACAGGGTGCCCATTTTCGACACTTTTATAGGGTATCTCCGTTATTGTTAGTGCTATCAAAAAGGTAATGTAGGTGTCATGTGCTCTTTTTGGGTCATTAAAATGGTAAAATCAAAATTCGAAAATGTTCCCTCGCTTAAGAGATACGGGGGAAAATCAACAAATTGACAATTTCTAAATTACCCTATATTTTCTTAGTTAAAAGAGATACAGAAAAATCTTATATACAGAAGTTTATTTATAATGATTTTTGACTAATATGCCGTTTTCAGAATAAGTATACGGGGTCAGATAAGAAAGTTATCGGACCTAACCTCATTTCTTAAATGGAACACCCTGTATATTTTAATCTAAAAAGATAACATTTTAAACTCTCTTTTCAAATTTATAACACACCATGGATAATAAATATCATATCAAATTTTTCAAAATGTTGATAAGTCTTTTTCACAAATGAATATGTAAAAATGAAATTGACGTTAAATGTTAATAACAACTAGAATGTCAACATAGTTGTCTCTAGGATATTAGCTTTTGTTTCATGGCCTACTGTGGGTTTAAAGTAATAAAGTTTAAATAAATCGCCTAGGATACCAATATTATTTATTATAATTTAAAATGCAATCTTCTTAGATTAAAATATACAGGGTGCTCCATTTAAAAAAAAATGGGGCTAGGTCCGATAACTTTCTTACCTGACCACGTATACTTATTCTAAATAAGGCAGAGTATTCAAAAATCATTATAAAGAAACTTTTGTATAAAACATTTTTCTGTATCTCTTTTAACTAAGAAAATATAGGGTAATTTTGAAATTGTAAATTTTTTGATTTTCCCCCGTATCTCTTAAGCGAGGGAAAATTTTCAAATTTTGATTTTACCTAAGTTTGACCCAAAAAGAGTACATGACACCTACATTACTTCTTTGATAGCTCTAAACAGTAACGGAGGACATGTTCGTAGGGACGCCACTGGTGGATCTATAGAACACCTTTTCTAGCTAAAATTTGTGGTTCTATATCCTATTGACACCTACCAAAATTGTAAATACTATCTAAAGTACTTTCAAAGAAAAGAAAAAACGATTTTTTAAAAAATTAATAAAAAAAATCAACACTTTGTCGAAAAAACTTGAAGCTAATCTAAAGAATCGAACTCTGAAATATTAGCATGTTACGAAACACCCTGTATAGTCACAAGAAAAATATACATTTTTAAACTTATACTTAAATATAAAACGCAAATTCCTAGTAATATGACAGTAAGCAGAATGAGATGTAAAGAGGCAAACAACAATACAAAATACGCATGCCAAAGATGGTTTCAAAGTATCAGGTAAATAAGCAAAGCGACATGCGAAGTAAGTTGGGCTGTTGAATGAAACTTTATAATAAATAAACAAATAAAAGTATTAAGCTAAATACATCAGCAGTTTAGCAAGAAAACTAGTTAAATAGTTCTCGAGAGGGGGCGTTTTATTTTTTACATAGTAAAAGTTCTAGTACACATTATCTAAACAACCTAGAAATACATACAATATTAATGACTCGGTCGCGAGGAACCCAAAAAAATATAACCCCCCCCTTGAATCGATGTCGTACATCAAAAACCCGCTGCAGGAATCGGCCTTCTTTTTTGCGGCCCATTTATTCGACCCCCTTCCCATTTAAGATTTTAAGGCCAGTGTCTACTGTAGATATTCCAGCGAACCCTCTCGTTTTCGACAGTTGACACCAGCAATATGTCATCGATCAGCTGCTTGGGCAATTCAATAAAATTCCCCAGTTTAGTGGTGAGCTGCACTAAGCCCACATGTTGTGTTATTAATTTGTTTTTAAAGTGCTATTAACTACATATTGAGTTGTTTATACAGTATGTCCACGGATGGGGTTTACAAGAGGGCAAATGGACTAAAAATTGAAAGATACGAAAAAAGGTCACTCTTAATAAACGTTTTTGCTTGTCTAGAAAATACGATTCATCACAAGAAACTTCAATTTTTTTATACAGGGTGGGTAAAAACTGCAAAAATGTTATTTTGCTTAAGAGTAAACATACTTTATTTTGTAAGATACGAAAAAAGTCACTCTTAATAAACGTTTTTACTTGAATAATGAATAGGTGATACTTGTTGTCAATGTCTTTATTTAATGAAGTAATTATAATAATAATATGAACATTTTTTTAACATGAAAAGAATACGATAACGATTTCATAATTCAAAAACTCCACCCCCATACTCGACACATTTTTCTAATTGCTTTGTCAAATAAGTGAACGAATTTCTGATTTCTTCCTGAGATATCGATTGGACAGCCCGGATAATTCTGCCCTTCAGCACTTCAATATCATTTGGTATTGCGGTTGCAAAAACAATTTGTTTTAAACGGCCCCATAAAAACATATCGGCCAAGGTTAAGTCGGGACTTCTTGAGGGCCACAAAACTGGGCCATTCCTGCCAATTCACCTTGGGCCAAATCTGCGGTCAAGCCATTCTCTAACCTCACGAGCGAAATGGGCTGGACAACCATCTTGCTGAAAATACATATTTTGTCGAAAATTTAATGGTAGATGTTCGAGTTCATCATTGAAAAATGTATCCAGCATTTCTAAACATGATAATCTATTGCACGTGTAACCAAAAAAATATGGCCCTATAATGCCATGGATGGATATCGCACACCACACGTTCACTTTTGTGAAAGATTGTCTTGGCGTCATTATTCTGAATTCGGGATTTTCTAAAGACCCGTACCTAACGTGCTGGGTTGCAACGGTTCCATTTGTTGAAAATGTACTTTCATCAGAAAACATGATACATTTATAAAAATCAACATTTCCACTTAAAATTTTGTCCCCTATCCACAGGCAAAAATCAAGTTTCGCGTCGTCTCCCTCTTCCAATCTTTGATTAAAGTGCGGTTTATACGGATACAATTTATTTGCTTTAAGGATCTTCTGAATTTTTTTCACAACTTCCAACTGAGTAACACGATTTCTAAGGGACGTCATAGGATTTTCTTCAACAGAATGAAGAACTGAGACTGTAGCAGCATCATCATGGTCGTATTTCTTCTTTTTTTTTAGGTCCAAAACCGAACCAGTTCTCTTGAACTTTTTTATTAACTTGCAGATTGCCATCCTAGTTATTGGGATTCCTACAAATTTCTCAGTAAATTGGGTTGCAGGCTCGTGGTATTCCCACTAAGTGAGATATAATGTAAACTGGTAAAGTAGTAGATAAAAAAACACAAATCAGATTCAACTGAAGGAGAAATAACGCATTTAATTTTAAATTATTATTAAATTATTACATTTATTTTGTAACGTTTAACAAAATAACTGTAGTATTTTTAAGTACGGTCCTGGAATTCATACCAACATATACAGATTAAACAACCAGAAATAAGCAGGCAGATCATTAATGTCATTATCTGGCGTGAGGGTTCGCTGCAAACTCCATATAAAGACAAAGGCAGTATGTTCTCTTATCGATTCATGTTTTATGTTTTTCGAAGCCAGTCGAACAAAAAATTAATTCGATTATTTCGATTTTCAAAGATTATAGTTATTAAAATTTGGCGATTCTAGCCTAAATCCACTGTTTTCTGAGGCTAAACAGACATACGATGCGAGAATATTTGGAGTTCCAATCAGGGTTGCCAGCACGAACTTTTTTTTCGTAATAAATTAGATTGAAATTTCGTAATAAATTTTTGAAGATCAGCAATACATATAAATATTGTACTCAGCATAAAGTAAATGACCAGGGGCCAGAGTCAAAGTAATGACCTTTTTTTTAGAAGTCAATTTTATAAATCTATCGACAATTACAAAAACGTAATAGATTCGGGAGCAGCGTAGTAACGTAATAAATTATCATCTTCCGTAACAGATCTATTACGAACGTGATGACGCTGGCAACGCTGGTTCCAATACGGATGACAGTAGTCTGATGTGCGGGTTCTTAACCAAATTTTCGAAATTGAAATTGCGTTATTTGTGAGATCCAAGGGATGAATGAATCTTATAGAACCTGTCGCCTGTAAAAGTACTGCGAACACGAGTACACGTAGCCTATAGCCACCTTTTAGAGATACGTAAGTTCTATATATCAACTCTATATCACGATACAATTAAACACAAGGTATGATAACGCGCAGAAAGAGGTGTGGCTTAATGACGTCATTATGTGCATGCTCCTGCGTTCTCATGCGGCATATTATTGGACCCATAAGTATCAATTTAAACGACTTCCTATCTCTTACCGTTTCGGAAATCCCAATGGCGAACAGGCCTAATTTGTAACACCATCATGAACTTTCACGCTTTAAATTGGCTGAAACCAAGTAAACCTAGAATGAGCACCAAGCCAAAAAATGGGCTATCGTTACGTGCCGTAAAAGGTTGGTTTTTTTTTTTTATTTGTTTGTTTAGAAGTGGCGACCTCCAGAAAATGATGCGGAATTATTTTTCAGCCCGTGTTAAACATTATATTAGCCTGGAGAATTTCTAAGCGTCGGTGACGTGGTCTGGTGAAAATCGCCAATGTCTAAGCATAAATGAAGCCCACAGCGCTAAATGGGAGTGAACTATTGGTTTATTTCGTATATAGGGTGATGAAAAAAGGTCGGTACCCCGGAATAACTCCGGTGCATCGCATTGCAGCGGAAAATGTCTGGGGAAAAAGTTGTTTGGTTTTGAAGGAGGAATAGTTTGCAATTTAATGCACCGGAGTTATTCCGGGGTATCGACCTTTTTGCAACACCGTGTATGCTAAAACCTAGACTTACAAATTCCTCTCACTTATTTAGAAACGAACAAGATGGAAGTGTTGTCATACTTTTGTTTATTTAACTAGGTAATATTTTATCTTTTATCTATGTTGTATTTTAATGAAATAAATATACCTAAATACCATGATATTATTCTTTCATTTCACTTACTTTCAAATGCATAAAGCCGTTTAATACCTTTAATAGAGAATTTAAACTGCTAACAACAACGTGAAACTCACACCATGTAATTGGAACAGCTCGATATCATACCTTGTGCTTATTATATCATGGCTCTATATTCCCCATGCCTCATAGATTTCAGTGTCATTATAAGCATTTCTTCGAAAATAAATAAGAAGTAAAAACAAGTTATCTAAAATAACACTGGCCAACAAAAACTTTTTTGTATCTAGAACCACAGATCTGGAAATTATCTCAATTACGATCATTATACAGGGTAGTCCGATAATGCATCAGGATATCTGGAGAGGTAATTAACTCTACGTGTTAAAATAAAGGTAGTCAGTCAAAAAATACAATTTTTTTTCGTATTTTTGACATCTTGCCGTTAGTTTTTAAACTATCAAGTTGGTATTTGGCAAAGGGACTACGCTTAACGACTTATACAGGGTGTCCGCTAATTAATGGTACATGGAAAAACCACAGACTCCTTACGTAAAAATATTAGGATTTAATTATACTTACCTATATACGAAAGTTGATATTAACTGAGATATAGGGTGTTAAAGTTTTGTTTTTCTCTAATAACTTTGAGAGAAACTCACATTTTTGACAAAAATTTGGCACTTGACACATATGCCGCATTTCTGCGTTTGAAAACAAATTGTGTCTCGGCATTGTTACTGAACTTACGACAAAATCAAAAATGAAACATTTTCTGACAATGCTATCTTACAATAATCAACAAGCAAATAACATGGAGGTTTCATAGCAACTGCATCTCTAAGTTTCATTTGCTTTCTCATAGGTTACTGTGTTTGCAAATTAATAATAATTGGGCAGGGTGCACTAAACAATTTAAATGCAAATATCTCCGAAACGGTAACTCTGGGCGACCTGAACTTAGTATACCTTCTTTACGTAATAAATATGAGAAAAGTATTATTTTCATTAAAACCTTAAATACACTGAGGCACAAAAAAGTTATGACCTAATAAATGTGCGAAAAATGCCGCAGACATTGTACACTAAAATGTTGTACAAAAAAATCAGTATCTCGTCCTAAGAAAATCATAATTGCCAAATTTTATAAAAAACCGTTGGTTTCTGTCAAAGTTATTAGAGAAAAACAAAAAAGAAGTTTTAATTTTAACACCCTGGTATCTCAGTTAATATCAACTTCCGGATATAGGTAAGTATAATTAAATCCTAATATTTTTACGTAAGGAGTCCTGTGGGTTTTCCATGTACCATTCATTAGCGGACACCCTGTATAATTCCGTTACAAAAATATTTCTGTACTGTGCCACCAGACGCCATTTTACCTGAAATTCAAATTCAATTTTTTTCATAATATATTTCTTGTTTTGACAGTTATTGGGAAAAAATGTCATTTTAAAGCAAAAAAAGTATCGAGTTTTCGACTTCTTGTTATTCGATTTACTTTATTTTAATTCTGCATGCATTATCCGAACACCCTGTCTTGCCAATATACTTAATAGGAAGTAGAAAGACATACAGGGTGGCCCATCGAGAACGTACCGCAATGTGGTTTAATGAACTTCGTATCTCTTACGGTTTCCGAGATCTCTGTACTGACCCTCCTTATCTTGGACACGGTGTATAGGGAATTAAAACCCATTTTTAATAAGGTATCACTTGACTCCATTCCCATTTGAAAAAATTCGAGGGATGACACCCCCACTTAGGAAGTTGTAGATTTTGCTATGCTTGCCCCCCTGACAAACAAACGTGTTTTTGGATTTTGTCGAAAAGTTCTTTCCCAGCCTGTAATGCCTCGCGGTACGTTCTCGATGGGCCACCCTGTATATCTGCCTCATTGCAGCAGAAAATCCATCCATTGTTGTTCTCGTTAAAGTTTACTTACTTTATCTATTCCCGTCGGATATACAAAAATCCTGTTGACCAGTGTAAATAATTACAACAAAATTGAAAGAAAAGATTAATTTAAGATTATCAGCAATGTTAGTACCTCGAGTTGAGTCCACGTACAGCCCGACTCCATTAGGCTGGCAACTAGCTGCGCCCAGTCCTACCAACACAACATGCACACACATTTATACACGTAAAACAGCGTTATTAGTACTATTATTTATTTGTTAGCATTTTTTTGGTTAATCATGTCGATCGTTATAAAATGGTACGGATCTACAGATCTACGGATTGCACGCTGGTTTCGTTAACAAGTTGATTACTGAACCTGTCTATGTAAGTTAACCCCACTATCGATCTCAGAATTTTGTCAGTAAAATTGTCTATTTAAAAAATAACAAACTTTCGGGACTAGTGGAGTGACTTGGGTGGGGTAAAGGGCACTAATATACTGCAAATTAAAAAAATACTTATACCTGTATTTTTTTTTATTTTGGGGGGGGGTCATTTTAGGTTTGCCTATGAAAAAATAAGTAACAGAAGTCAACCCATTAAACATAATAACTGCTTGAGTAAAGTAAAAGTGGGTTTGTTCGTAAGTGCCAATTTATTTTTCATGTTTACAATTATCAAGGATAATATATCCACATACGGTAAGTAAACGGGATTTACCCAAATAAATCATTTGTAAAACTTTCAAGATTAACAAATTAACGAAATCTAACTTCATCTCAATAAATATTGAGGTTAGGTTATGACTATTATTATTTTCTTGGAACGATGTCTTTATTCAAAGTAATTTTTTTTTTTTTTTAGGTATTAATCTAATTAAAAAATGAGAAATTATAAAGGATAGTACAGTACAGGGTGTCCCACTTTCGACACTTTTATAAGGTATCTCCGTATTTGTTAGTGCTCTAAAAAAAGTAATGTAGGTGTCATGTGATCTTTTTGGGCCAAACTTAAAATGGTAAAATCAAAATTTGAAAATTTTCGCTCGTTTAAGAGATACGGGGGAAAATCAAAAAATTGACAATTTCAAAATTACCCTATAGTTTCTTTTAGTTAAAAGCGATACAGAAAAATATTTTATACAGAAGTATTTTTATATTGATTGTTGAATAATCTGCTGTTTTCAGAATAAGTATACGGGGTCAGGTAAAAAAGTTATCGGACCTAATCTCATTTTTTTTAATGGAACACTCCGTATATTTTAATCTAAAAAGATACTATTTTAAATTCTCCTTTCAAATATATACAGTGAGTCCCAGAATAAATGTCTAAATTCATTTAAAATTCAGCGGTAAGTTTTTCAAAAAACGCTCGTACCCGTCGATTTTGATTTTTTAATTTTTTTTTTGGGGTAATTTCATGTATACAGGGTAGCTCAAAAATAAGTTACGACCATCAACTTCATTTTTTCAAATGAAAACATATATTTTTTATTTCATTTTTGAATTTTGCATTGAATTCTAAGCATGTTTCATGTACCATGTCCTATACATAAACTCAACAGTTATTGAAAAAATTAGGATTGAACATATCTATAAGTAAGACCTGTTTATTAAAAAAAATACAACAAAATCAAATTAAATGTTGAAAATGTGCGCCATTTACGGCTTGACAATATCCAAGACGATCAATAAACTCTATTTGCACGTTTCCAACCATTTCCGGAGTTATGACACGCACTTCTCTTCGGATCCTTTCTTTCAACTCCTGCATATTGTTTGGCCTGTTAACAAATACTTTTGATTTGAGGTAACCCCACAAATATTTCCATCTTGCTGGAAGACGGCGCGAGTCCAGCCTATTCCAAAGAAAGGTAAGAGAACCCTGCCTAACAACTATCGACCAGTCGCATTGCTTTCAGTTATATCAAAAGTAATGGAGAAAGCTATTAACCAACATCTTCTAAAGTACCTGGAAGGCTTCAACATCATCAGCGATCATCAATATGGTTTTCGGAAGTCCAGATCAACTGGAGATCTTCTAGCCTATGTCACCCATATTTGGAACAACGCAATCGAACATCATGGGGAGTCTCGGGTTGTTGCGCTGGATATTTCTAAAGCTTTTGATCGTGTTTGGCATGAGGGGCTTCTAAGTAAACTGCGATCCTATGGTATGCCCAGTCGATTCTGTGCATGGTTGTCTAGCTTTCTTAAGGACCGCTCTCTGCAAGTGGCGATTGACGGATTTCTCTCAGACACCTTCACCATCAATGCCGGTGTTCCTCAAGGGTCCATATTGTCTCCCACTCTCTTCTTACTCTACATTAACGACCTTCTAGTGAAAACTAAAAATCCGATATTTAGTTTTGCTGACGATAGCACACTTATCTCATCTTTCTCTTTGAATGCGCAAACATCGGCTGCCGACGCACATCTTCGCAGACAGCATGAAGTGTCACGCCTCAACAAAGACCTGGAAGAAATTTTGGCTTGGGGTGACAGTAACCAAGTCGAATTTAATGCTAAGAAAACCCAGGCAGCAGTTTTTCTCTAAAAAGGTTAACATTACAGAACCGGAAATAGTCATGGCCGGACACGCAATCCCACTGGCTTCATCTATTAATTTGCTGGGTGTCAATCTGGGAGGAAACATGTCTTGGCATAACCACGTTGTGGCAATCGCCAAGATAGCTTCTCAGAAGGTTGGCGTACTCTTCCGAACCAGAAAGTTGTACACACCTCAACAACTTTTGACACTATACAAAGCCCAGATTCGACCATCACTAGAATACTGCTCTCATGTCTGGAGCTCTGCACCCAAACATACTCTTCGGCTACTGGATTCCATCGAAAGGAGGGCTATTCGTCTGATCGGAGACCACGAGCTGACGAAGAACCTCGACAGCCTAGAACATCGAAGACAGGTTGGGGATTTGACTCTCTTTTACAGATATTTTCATGGAAGGTGCTCGGCTGACCTTGCCCTCTTTATTCCGCCCAGAGCGACGAATAGCAGAAACACACGACGAACTACTGCCGCCCATCCATATGTGGTTAAGCTTAGTACTCCTCGAACTTCACTATTTAAGAACTCTTTCATCTGGAGGACTTCATCCTTGTGGAACGACCTTCCCGAGGTCGTTTTTCCCAACGAATATAACCTCCAACGATTCAAAACCAACGTGAATCGCCTTTTGCGCACACGCACCACTCCCAGAGTGCCCTAAAGGATTTTTCCTATAGTGCTTGTGTTTGATCATAAAAAAAAAAAATCCAGCGGAGTTAGGTCTGGCGACCTAGCAGGCCATTCGATAGGTCCTCTCCTTCCAATCCACCGATTGGGAAAGGTTTCATCCAAAAATGTGCGCACAGTGGCCGCATAGTGCGGAGGAGCACCATCTTGTTGGAATATCAGTTCTTCGTCAGGGGACTCTGGATCCAATGGATTCGGAAATAAAGCCACTAATGCTGGAATTAATTCTAGTTGGAGAAATTCGAGATATACTTGTTCAGTTAAAGACTGTTCAAAGAAAAATGGACCAATTACTCTTTCGCGTACGATTCCACACCAAACATTTATTTTCTTAGGGTACTGGCTGTGAACCTCTATCATCCAATGTGGATTTTCTGTTGCCCAATATCGACAATTTTGTCTGTTCACATTGCCATTCAAATAGAACGGAATGGAGCCCAAAATGTCATATTGCCAGAAGATTTGATAGATCGTTGGATTTCCTAAATGATATGTTCAATCCTAATTTTTTCAATAACTGTTGAGTTTATGTATAGAACATGGTACATGAAACATGCTTAGAATTCAATGCAAAATTCAAAAATGAAATAAAAAATATGTTTTCATTTGAAAAAATGAAGTTGATGGTCGTAACTTATTTTTGAGCTACCCTGTATACATGAAATTACCACAAAAAAAATTAAAAAATCAAAATCGACGGGTACGAGCGTTTTTTGAAAAACTTACCGCTGAATTTTAAATGAATTTAGACATTTCTTCTGGGACTCACTGTAAACACCATGGATGATATTGGTTTCCTAGGCGATTTATTTAAACATTATTACTTTGAAACGAAATAAAAGATTCGGGAATGTCCTTAAATGGTTGCCGTCTTTCCGGATATCGAACAAAATATAAATTTTGCGCCATTTCTTCGTTTTTTCCACTTTACTGCTAATTTTTCAAAATATTGATAGGTCATTTTCGCAAATGAATATGTGAAAATCAAATTGACGTTAAATGTTAATAGTCAACATAGTTGTTTCTAGGATATTAGCTATTGTTTCATGGTATACTGTGGCTTAAAGTAATAAAGTTTAAATAAATCGCCTATGATACCAATTCCATTCCATGGTGTGTTATACAGGGTGAGTTTTTTAAAGTGTTACAAGGCGATATCTCGCAAACGGTTTAAAATATTTTCTTGAAATTTTAATGAGGTAATAGTGAGATGGGGGGACATATTTAAACATATTTTTGTTATCTACCCCCTTTCCCCATTTTGAGGGGTGGGGGGTAACTTTGAAATTTTAAATGGGAATATGTACTTTTGTTTATTAAATTCGGATCTACGTAAAAAACTACGTATTTGTACAAAAAAAGTTTTTGGTTAGCTCCACTGGTTACCGAATTATAATTAATTAGGTTATAAAAATTTAAAAAATATTATTTACCCTTTATCGCCTGTCATGTTTCAGAAGATGTTCGAAATGTCTCCCTTCAACTTCCAAACACTTTCTCACTCTTTTTTTAAACGAATTTCGTACCCGCTCTAACATTTCAGGTGTCACTAATAAGCAGGCAAAGCGGATTCGGTCTTTCATATTGTCTATAGTTGTAGGTGCAGTCGCCATCACTTTGTCTTTTATAAATCCCCAGAAGAAAAAGTCAAGAGGGGTCAAATCCGGAGACCTAGCAGGCCAATTGACCGGACCAGCTCGACCAATCCACCTGTTTTCAAACAATTCGTTTAAATGATTACGGGCCTGTATTGCATAATGCGGTGGAGCTCCATCCTGTTGAAACCACATGTCAGGATTTATGTTTTGGTTTAATAATAGTGGTAATTCGTTCCTTAAAAATTTTTTTTTGTACAAATACGTAGTTTTTTACGTAGATCCGAATTTAATAAACAAAAGTACATATTCCCATTTAAAATTTCAAAGTTACCCCCCACCCCTCAAAATGGGGAAAGGGGGTAGATAACAAAAATATGTTTAAATATGTCCCCCCATCTCACTATTACCTCATTAAAATTTCAAGAAAATATTTTAAACCGTTTGCGAGATATCGCCTTGTAACACTTTAAAAAACTCACCCTGTATATTTGAACGGAGAATTTAAAATAGTATATTTTTAGATTCCATAAAAAAAATTAGGTTAGGTTCGATAACTTCTTTACCTGACCCCGTATACTTATTCTGAAAACGTGTCAATTTTTTGACTTTCCCCCGTATCTCTTAAGCGAGCAAAAATTTTCAAATTTTGATTTTACCATTTAAAGTTTGACCCAAAAAGAGCACATGACGCCTACATTACTTTTTTGATAGCACTAACAATAACGGAGATATCCCATAAAAGTGTCGAAATTGGGACACCCTGTACATAATAACTAGCTTAAGCAAATAGTATTATTTTTGATTTTTAGCATTGCGTAATAAAAATTGTACATTACTTGTGGGAAAGTGATTTTCTCAAAACTCTATGGATGTAAATCACCGACCTATATCTATGGACAGCCAAAATCTAAAAATAAAAGTAGCAAATCTATGGCCTCGAGCATGTAAACAAAGCTGGTCGTCAGATGTCATGCGTAATGCCGACTGATAAACTGTTTACCTTAACCGGCGAACATTATCGCACTTCGCCCATAATGAAAATGATTACACGCCAATATTCTGGCGGGGAAATAAACCATATATTTTCTCGCATAAAAGAAGGCCTTATGGCCATTACTGAAAAGCCATTTTTAGAATTAATTTTGATATCTATTGTCCGCGTATCGATAGATATCCATACATCCCTACGACTGATTTCGGTTCTGGACGGTCGTCGTTGGTTGGCAGCCAAACCGGCATCAATGCCGGCGGGGTTGCCTATATGACGGCGGCAAGATTGTGCGCAAGACAACCGACGAGTAACCTTTAAAAATAGGACCGGTAAACTATGCGCACCAACCCATTCTTTCACCAATAATAGTATATTACAATATAAGTACGGTAGGTACGTCTTTACCGCATGTGCGTGATGTTTAACAAAACGAGTTTAGTAAATCACGCAAATGCGGTAAAGACGCCTACCGTAAGAGTATTGTACGATATTTTATCGACAAGCGTGTTTTAGGGCACCAATATTAAAAATTAAAAGAGAAATGTTTTAATTTACCTCGTAGGTGCTTCGTAAGTCGTTATCAACAATGCATTAATATCAGGTTGCTAGTGAAATAAATTATAAAAATTTATTGACTAATATAAAAACTTGTTTTTATAGTATGTAATTACTTACGGCATTAGTGCGGTAAAGTGCCACTTACCGCACGCGAATAGATAAATAACTTTTTTTTACATGTGCCCCGAAAGTGCCTCTTTTCATGCATGTTCTCTTCACCGAAGGGGTTTTTCAAGAGAGCGGGCGGGAAAGATTTTTCCCGCCAGCTTCGAGTGACCATGTGCTCATTAATAAATAAAACCAGAATTGTCGGTGCGGGATTTGAACCCGCGACCTTCAGATTGTCAGGCGGACACTCTACCCATCGAGCCATACTACAACCGATAATAAATAGCGGATTATAGATAAATTAAATTGGCAGTTAATTTTTCAAAGATGTTTTAGAAAAATGTCTGAAGAATTTCTTTATTTATATGGCCTCAAAGACTGGGGCACTTGTAAAAAAATAAATAAAATCAGAGATGCCGAGTGCAGGATTTGAACCCGCGATCACAAGGCGTACGCTATACCACTGGGCCACCGAGCCTATTTGTCAAAAATAATAAATAGATATTTACATTCTCCATGCGCGAGTGTTTTCATGTCATGTAGACAGGATAACTGTCTGAAGACTTTCTTTATTTATTTGGCATCAAAGCTTCAGAGCACTTGTAAAAAAAATACGGTACATATCTCGGGCTGTCGGAGGCTTTTCCGGACTCATGCGATCTCATCCGTAAAAGCCTCTTTTCGGCCCTTGATACGTAATGTACTATTTTATTGCGCACCCGTACGTGTCCATAGTAATAGGTCGGTGGTGTAAATACTTCAAAAACTTTTGAATTTGACTTTTGTCTGTGGACCTTATGCATTCTGATCCGATAATGGGTCTAGAACTTACGTGGACATCTGTCATGTATACATTTCTATGTTTTAGATACGAAATCAGCGGGTAAATAGTTCCATGATCTGATCATGAAATTGATCAGAACCTTGTTATGTGAAATTGTAATATTTCAGTTCTCGTAGAACGTGTCATACAGGGTGCCAATTTGAAAACGTCCCTCCCTTAATATCTCGCTTCCGCTAAATAATATTAAAAATCGGATTTGTTCGGGTCAATTTTATTGTGAATGGGGGAATGGTTTAACCCCCTGGGAGTGGTAGGAGTTACCCTTAAAATCTTAAATGGGAAGGGGGTCGCACTCTCTTCAATTCTTTACCAGAGGCAACGACCGCCTAAAGACAATTAGACGACCTTTATCATGATTCGGCACTTGGGCCCCTTCCCATTTAAGATTTTAAGGGTAACATCTACCTCCCACAGTTAAATAATGAAGCCTGCAAATATTTTGTAAAAGCTGCCCTCTTCATAATAAAATTGACGTGCCGTTCCGATTTTTAATATTAAACTCCTGGACAAAATTAACGCAACATCATAAATTTGCCATATTATTTATGCTATTTTTTTTCTGAATTTATGATCCGATTTTTTGCATTGCGTTGGTTCCTTGACAATGTCATAGTTTTCGCTGTTTATGATAAAAATTTAATTTTCGATTTATACTGGGTGTACTAAAAATGCTATGTTTTTTTCCGAAAATTCGCATCACCCTGTGGAGTATATTAGCAACCGAAACATATTGCAGTTAACATTAAACGGTAGGTCCATCTTTCCCCAATATTTTCTTTTTTGGTTTACTTCGTTATCTCTGTTATTAAAGGAGATACACTGTTTTATAGCGCAACATGTTTTTATAGACTTTAATATTCAACACATGCATTGTTAAATGTTTTCAAGTAGACTATGGACTTTTTCTGACATTGCAAGCGATGTGTCAGCAGATGTTGTGTTTTAAAGTTACCAAGGTCAAATAAAATTCGCCATACTGATAAAAACTGTTCGGAAACTGCTTATTAAACGTTAGTTTCGTATGCCCAGTTGCCCGACGAGTATTTTAATCTTGAAACCTACTTGAAAACATTTAACAATAAATGTGTTGAATATTAAAGTCTATAAAACCATGTTACGCTATAAAACGGTATATCTCCTTTAATAACAGAGATAATGAAGTAAACCAAAAAAGCAAATGTTGGGGAAAGATGGACCTACCGTTTAATGTCAACTGCAATATATCTCGGTTGCTAATATACTCCACAGGGTGATGCGAATTTTCGGAAAAAAACATAGCATTTTTAGTACACCCAGTATAAATCGAAAATTAAACTTTTATCATAAACAGCGAAAACTATGACATTGTCAAGGAACCAACCTACAATGCAAAAAAAATCATTCAAATCGGATCATAAATTCAGAAAAGAAATAGCATCAAAAATATGGCAAATTTACGATGTTGCGTTAATTTTGTCCAGGAGTTTATTTATTGGAAGCGGAAGGATGGGAAATCTTCAAACTGACACTCTGTATATTCAAGTTAAGAGCTCACGAGCACATATTAAAATGGTTCATATTTACTATATTAGAAACCACAATATTTTGTGGGCTTTTTAAAAAAAACGGGTAAAAGATTATTGTTAAACTCGATATAAATCTAAAACACTATCAGATAACAACGGCTTAATATTTTGGGAGAATTCTCGATATTTAACATTGATTCGTAAGATAGATGATGCGACTAATCTGATTCTGATTGCCGTTGATTTTCTTACAGAAAATCTTATGACATGGCTTTTAGCCACGTATTCTCTTATGGGATAACTTAAGTATGGGGGCACATTGGAAAAAATATATTTTTATACAAGGTGTCCGCTAATTAATGGGACATGGAAACACACCACAGACTCCTTACGTAAAAATATTAGGATTTAATTGTACTTACCTATATCCGAAAGTTGATATTAACTGAGATACAGGGTGTTAAAGTTAAAACTTCATTTTTGTTTTTCTCTAATAACTTTACGAGAAACTAACGGTTTCTTACAAAATTTGGCAATTATGGTTTTTTTAGGATGAGAAACTGATTTTTTGGTGACATTTTAATGTACAATGTAGGGGGCGCTGTCTGCGGCATTATTTGCACATTTACTAGGTCATAACCTTTTGTGCCTCAGTGTGTTTAAGTTTTCAATGAAAATAATACTTTTCTCGTCTTTATTATGTAAAAAAGGTATACTAATTTCAGGTCGCCCAGAGTTACCGTTTCGGAGATATTTGCATTTAAATTGTTTAGTGTACCCTGTCCAATTACTATTAATTTGCAAACAAAATTTTTTTCTCAAAGTAACCTATGAGAAAACAAATGAAATTTAGGATGCAGTTGCTATAGAACAGAAAATGTTTCATTTTTGAGTTTATCGTTAAGTTTTTTTTTATTGCTGTTGGTTTGTTCGGGTTTGTTCGTTTTTCTAGGGTTAAAGTTATTTTAATTAAAGTAAATTAAAGAACAGTTGTATTTATTATTCCCAATTACCATTACTAGAACATTAATTATCATGTAAAAGTTAATTGGTAAGAAGCAACCAAATATTATTTGCTTGCCTGAGCTAACACACTAAGCAATTTTAATTTGTAAATATCTCCGAAACGGTAACTCTGGGCGACCTGAACTTAGTATCCCTTTTTTTACGTAATAAATATGAGAAAAGTATTATTTTTATTAAAAACTTAAATACACTGAGGCACAAAAAAGGTATGATCTAAAAAATGCCGCAGCTAGCTACATTGTACATTAAAATTTCACCAAAAAATCAGTTTCTCATCCTAAAAAAAACCATAATTGCCAAATTTTGTAAAAAAAACCGTTGGTTTATGTCTAAGTTATTAGAGAAAAACAAAAATGAAGTTTTAACTTTAACACCCTGAATCTCAGTTAATATCAACTTTCGGATATAGGTAAGTATAATGAAATCCTTTTTACGTAAGGAGCCTGTGGGTTTTCCATGTCCCATTAATTAGCGGACACCCTGTATAAATTTACTCATATTTGAATGTGAATTAATGGACGACGACATAATCTGAATAATATGCTCTTTCCATTAACCAGCATTATTAAGAAAATTATAAAAAGATATTTTAAAAATTGTTTCCTTAGTTAAAAGACCTATATTTCTAGTGTACGTTAGGTGGTATGTGTGGCTTTTAAATAATTTGGTTTCATTTAACAGCACAACGCCCAAGGGACTGGCGTTACGAATAAAATGACAACACAAAATTTTTACCGTCAATAAAAACTCGTCAATTTAATGGAAATGTTTTAACGGTAAAGGATCGATTCGTATTTTGAGTAAATTATACATTTCTGTAAATTATAAAGGAAAAGCTATACTTGATACTGCACGAATCTCAAACTAGGAGAAATTCTACGAAAGAAAGTTGTTGACAACAAAAACCAGCAATGCACTCATACAGGGCGCCCTAAAATGTATGGCCAATATTTAAGTTAGTTAAGAAATAAAATTTTGAATAAAATTAATTTTCTTCTTTTCTTCTCATGAAGGGTAATTTTTAAATGGATTTATCTCGAATAAGGTACATTAAATCGTATTTAACTCAGAATACCTATTTTTCATAAAATGCATTGAATTTCCTTTTTATGTTAAGTTAAAGTGTGCAAAATTCAGTGTTATAGTATTTGGAGAATTATACCGTTGATCTTTTGACTGCAATAAAACCTCATTATCCCTTCGACCATAAAATAAATAAGGAAATCCCAAATTTTAAAACCTTTTCGAGCAGAGCCGGACCAGGTATACAAATTCAATTTATACCTATGCCTGTAGCCATTCAAGCCTTAGGAAAATATTGCGTAAAATGGGTTTTAAATACCGAAGCATTGATAAAAGGCAGCAGATTCTTCTTTAGATTACCATCAAGATACCGACGCACAACTTTTTGAAGATTGGCTTAAACATAAACTCCTTAAAAGTATACCTGAAAAGAGCGTCATTGTAATGGACAATCATATCATAGTCGGCAAGCAAAAATCATTCCCAATTCTAATTTTTTTTTTGTTTTAAATACAAAAGCAGAAATTCAAAATTTTATGATTGAAAATGATTTATATTTTGAAGAAACTTACAAAAAACGATAACTGCTAGAAGTATTAAAAGCTTTTAAAATAAATAAGGAATACGAGTGTGACATACAGTGTTGCGTCTTCCTCCGTACTATTGTATATTCAATCCTATTGAGCTAATAGGGCACCAATTAAAATCCAATATTAGGAGAAATAATATTTCTCCTACATTAAATGCATCTGTAGTAGAATTAATTAAAAACGAAGTAAGAAAAATTTCTTCAGACAGCTGGAAAAACTGTGTACAGCATGTACTTAAGGTGGAAAATTCTTACAATTGTATGATTACAAATGTTCAACCCTTAATTATAAGTTTAGGCTTAGATGAAGATAGTGATAGTGATACAGAGTTAAATTTTGAATAAATTATCAATAGTTTCTTAGAATTTAATTAATTTTTATTGAACTTGTTATCCTAATAGTTATACTTTTAAATTATATTATTTTCAATTATCATTAATTGTTATCATTATTTTACATTTATTATAGGCACCTAAAACTAAAAATACCTATCTATTTATTTTAAATTATAAAAATAAATCATGTGGTGTGGTATACATTTTCAAGCCGGCCCTGATCCCATTTATTGAGCTTTGAAGAGGTTCAGGCGTATACAATAGAGTTTAATCAGGAAGTTTATTTATGGCAGTAAGAGTCAACGGTATAATTCTGCAACAACTATACAAATAAGTTAGGTCTATTTTTACTACTTTTCACAACACTTTTTAAGTGCCGACATTTTTAAGATAGTAGATCGTCTCGGCGTACAATGTTTACCAAAATCTCCAAATTTCAGATTTTTATCTTTGAGAGTTTCGAAAATATTTAGTAAAAACCACCGGCAGAGTCCCCCCTTTCAGGGGACTGTAGCTCGGCGATGTAGAGACAAAAGATAAAATTTTATATGAAGTTCTAACCTTGTCTTGGCCCAATATGCCTAATGCCTAATGCCTAATTATTGACCACGCCTTTTCAGACACCCTGTATATCAGGTTGTTGTTTGGTAACATTTTTTTGCAAATGTCATACAGTTTTAGTGTCTCTAAATGGTTCATTGGCTGAACTACACTCGCCGGCACAAAATTCCGCCACCCTGAAATTTTGGTCAAGTTTGATATTTTATTTTATTATCTTTTTTATTTTTTATGCGATTTTCATGATTTTCTTATCAGTTTGTAGATCTATTTATTGGGTTTTTCCTTAATTATTTTATAAAGTAACATTTTTCGATTAGGCTATATTATACAGGGGTAAATCAAACTGTTGTTTTTGTTTTAATTTCAAAACACCGATAATTTTATTTACATACTGTTTCTTGTGATCTTTGATGCATTCTAAACATTTCGTTTTTCGATTCATTCAATTATTTCATTTCTGCTGCTAGCTGCAAAATTTTAAATGAAACGATGTTATTTTTAGAAAATGTATGTCAAGCTTTCGGTTAAAAATCATCGACGTTGGCTAAGTACGCGATTATTGTGACAGAAAATTTGACAGTGATAATATTTCTACGTACTTGTTTAAGGTCGCCGGATGGTCGTGAGCGGGTATACATACGTAGAAATGAAAGATATGCTGACTGCATCATATCAGAACGAATCTCATATCATGGCGGTTCATGATTTAGGCGGGTATTTCAATCGAAGCACGCACCAATCTTGTATTTGTTGAAAATGGAGCCGCCCACCGTTACATTGAGGAAATCCTCCAAGAAGCTGTTGTTCCATTTGCTTCTTTCATTGGGAACCAATTTACATTAATGCATGATAATGCTAGACCTCACGTTGCACATGTAGTGAGCAATTATCTGGATGAAGTTGGACTTCCAAGATTGAAATGGCCCGCATGTAGCCCGGATCTCAACCCAATCGAACATCCTTGGGATCAACTTAAAAGGGGCGGTCGTCGTCGTCCTGTACAACCACAAACCTTGCAAGACTGGCGCTGACCGAAGAATATCAGGGGCTATCCCTCAAGAGGGGATAAGTAACCTTATTCATTCGATGCCACGAAGACTGCAAGCTGTCATTGCTGCGAGAGCAGGAATTACACAATATTAAAATTGTTTTTGTTAATTAACTTTATGATATATAGGCTTCAAATCAGCGTTTCTATAAAATTTCGCAGCTCGCAGCAGAACTGAGATAATGGAATGAATCAAAAAACGAATCGTTTAGAATACATCAAAGATTACCAAAAACAGTATGTAAATAAAATTATCCACCTCAATTTTCCTACAAGGTGTTTTAAAATTACGACCAAAAAACAACAGTTGGATTTACTCCTTCCTGTATTATATAGCCTAATCAAAAAATGTTACTTTATGAAATAATTCAGGAAAAACACAATAAATGGATCTACAAACTAATAACAAAATCATGAAAATCGCATAAAAAATAAATAAGTTACAAAATATCAAACTGGAAAAATTTGGAAAAATTTTATGTTAACGTTTTTTTGTCTCAATTAAGGGTGTAACCGGGAAATGTTTTCAAAAAATCCGGATAAAGAATACCCGGCTGCAGGATAACAAACCCATATCATTAGATCGTCATTTTCCAGGAGATAACCTATTGAGAAAGCCGATTTGCCAAAAACAGCGCTTAGAAATTAACGGAGATTATCGTTTTCCATATGTTATTATTTTATTATTTATATTTGCGTAAAAATTACTACTTAATACTTCTGAAAAATATTAATATGTTTATTCTGGACACAACTTGATGTGATGATAATGGCATTTCGTGTTCTGCTGATAATTCAAAATGTAGGGTATGCCACTGATGTAAGCATTTATGACAAATGAAGTCGGACGGGTATGAGTATGGAGAAGTCTAATTATGACACCATTTAAAGAAACAAGTCCTGCACAAAATTTTATATAGCGGGAAAACGGCTAAAAGTGAAAAAAAAAATCGATAATACTGTGTAAATAAAAAAGAACATTTCATTTTTTTGCGACTAGTTTTTCTTTTGATCTTTGGCGGTTGCGTCATTATCTCTGTTATTAGAGGAAGTACGCTATAGCTCAACATGTTTTTATAAACTTTATTATTGAATAAAAAAAAATTAAACCCGAAGAACCCCCTAAAGACGAACACCACTGTTTAATGGTTTTCGGGATTTCCGATGAGGCAGAAACGATTGCCGCCATCGGTTATTGTCGAAACCTAACAATAAAAATTGTTCCCATATGCGAGTGAATTCTGCACGTCACTGTATAATTAAATAGAAAATGTATTTAAGCATTCTTAGTTTCGCCATGATAAAGACGATGAAAAGCGCCTATTGTTTGCCCACCTTTATTTGAACGTTTCCGTAAGGGGGAAGGAAGTCAACAGGTCATAGGGACAATCCATGGGCGTGCGGTACTATTATTTTAAAATCAAATATAAAAATACTAATATCTATGAAACAAAGTTGTTAATTTTATTGAATTAGTTTTGATCGTAAAATCAATAATAAAGATCCCGATACGAACAAACCCAATTTTCGTCTTAACGGCAAATTAAATGCATTATTTCAGGCTTCCTGATCACAAGCATTATAAACATTACCAAGAATTTCCCGAGATTGGCCAAGCAAATTTTTTCCACGAATATATGCTATTGCGATAATTTTGAATACAAAGAAAAACGCAAAGAAAATTTGTTTACTATTTGCACTATTAATAATTATATAATACGCGTAACCTCCACCGCTCGCTGCCGCTGGTCAAAAATCAGAGCGTGTCTGGGCACGGCAGTGCCATGTGCCTGGCGTATGTCTGCGGAGGCGTGTCCAAATTATTCACATATTATATATTTTGTCTTTCTTTAATGCTGTGAAACAAAATAGAGGCGGTAGTGATCCTATTAATCGACTAACTGTTTGGAGTAAATACATATTCACATGTTGTCAGATTTGCTAGTAAATAGATAATTCAATTAATATTTTAACTTTTTCCGGTAATTAAAATTAGTTAGGTGTGAATATATTAATTAAAACTCAAAATACCTCTCAGTTTTTCAGTCTGACTTATAATATTTTCTAACTTTTTAACTATTAGGTTAAATTCTGTATTCATGGGAAGTATGAATAATAAATATCATAAAATTTATTAGATTTTTGGTAAGTAATTTGACAACATCGATAATATTTCGTCTGCGTTCTTTAAACAGTGTTGGTAGCCACAGAACGAAACGACAAGCTATAGAAAGCGTCCGTCTTGCCATAGACGTGCTCAAACAATAATTTATTAAGTGGAAAATAAATAAATACACTGTAGTGATTCCGCAGTTGATTTTTCCTGAATATTCAAAATTTTAGTTTTTTTTTTCAAAATTTCCTTCTGAGGGGTATTATTATTTAATTATTAGTCCCCTCTTCTTTCCATAAGTTGTAAATATTTGCCACGTCATCAACGTCAGTATAACAAATTATCTTGAATTTATTTACATTTGAGTCAATTTGGTATAATTATTTCATGTTAACTTAATGAAAGGCTATGGAAAAATCTTGCATGGTTTCGCTTAGCAAAAAACATACCGCGACTACAGCGTTGCCATATATTTGATGCCAATGAATAGATGTTTATTTTATTTATTCAAATATTGTAGAAAATGATCATTTCTACACATCTTCACGTCTGTCTGTCAGAAACGGTTGGCCATACAATAGCACAGACTCTTAGTCAGTGAAAGGATGTTAAAAACACCGACACAAACGCCACAGATCAAAAGAAATACGATAACTTTAGTTAATGGGCCGACAAACAGATCAAACCTATGATAAATTTTAATCATGGGGCTTGTTTCCTTGGGCGGAGTCATAACCGCTATGAACATGTAGTGCCTAAGGCATAACAAACATGACTTACCACTCCCTGTTAGCATCAACAATATAACAATATATTAGATTGACACGTTGCCGCCAAAAGGCAATAAGATTAAGTCCAATTTTTTTTAAATCCCTGTACTTTTAATTTTTAAAGTCATATTAGTCAAGATAAGAGCGTTCCAACAAGAGGAATATTATAATAGAAGGGTGGTGAGCTTTCCTAGGGCGTTAAAACTTATATAACCAATATATTTTGTAAAAAGATAAATAAGATATGTCCATGGACAAGATTTCTTACTAAAATTGTCCTTCCAGAGTGTGATTCCTTAGGTGCATTTGACAAGATACCGTTTTCATGTAGATTGACCAGGCTAATCAGAAAAAAATATACACTTGGAAAAATGTCGGTGGCGTGCCACTTTAGTTGTTAACAATGTTTCATGTAGAATTGACCGGGCCAATCAGAAAATCCACATGGATGATGGATGGCGGCATCCCACTTTTTTGGAAAAAATCAGGGGCGTGCTTACAGGGACGCCATAGGTGGATCATAAAATAACTTTTCTAACTAAAATATGTGATTTTAAATCCTATTAACAGACCAAAATAAATATAACTACAGGGTGTTATGGAAATGACTTATTATATTTAAATGGGTGACTCCTAGGGAGTCTTAGAGAAAGTCTACATACTTTTTTTTTAAATCGAATATCTAAATACTATGGTAAAAACCCTTTTTACCCACCCGCCGTTCCATCTGGATTCACTTAGCAACAATGTGGGTCACTAGAGTATACTAACAGTGTTGTCAGATCACACCGCGTGTCTCGCCCTTGGTCGAATACTGGCGGCGCGCCCTTCATGCTTCAGTATGTTTCGAGACTGGGGAGTGGAACGACGTCATGTCGAGGGCTCTACGGCTTGACGTATACGAATTTAAACGTTTTGTTAGTTGTATTTCCCGACTTTTTTTGTTGTGAAATAATTCATAATAAGAAATGTTGTGATGCGATTTCAAATTTGTGTGATATTATCTACTGTTGATTCTGTTGAAAAACATACTTTTGTGTTTTATTATTTTATGGAAGTTAATTATAAAATGGATTATTTTAAAATAAGATCGAAGGTAAGAGAGTATGTACCTTAAAATTGTAGTTTTATTTAAAAAGTTTGAAAAAGAAGTGATAACGCGCGTTAAAGACGCCTTGTTGTCAAAAACTGAACACGTGCGTTTAGAATTCTGTGTTGCAATATGACAACATCGCTATAATGAGCTAACCTTTTTTGAACCTCGAGACTGGATCAATAAAATATTGATTGCGAATGGCCTCAGGAGCGGCCACGTAAATTTTGAGATTTCATATAAAGTGTATATTTCGCTTAATAATTCAAAGCGCCATTTATGGTTATTTTTCTTCAATTTATTTTCATCTCGGGATTTGCCGGTTTAAATATAATACGTCATTTCCATAACACCGTGTATAAAGTAATATTTATAATACGATATTGAATTAAAAATAAAAATAGTACTTTATTGAATAAAACTTCAGAAAAAGAGCATAAACTGAAAGATATTTCTATTATTTTTAGGTTATGTTGTTTTATAGTTGTGACTAGAATTTAGTTAACGGACACCGTCAGCATATTATATATGTTAGTATTTTAAAGTTTTCTATAAAATTTTTTTGTCGAATCCATAATGACAAGAAAACTAATTTCAACGAATTCAAAGTAAGCCTAAAATTCGAACCCTACTTGCTGCCAACATAAAAACAATAAAATTTCAGTTTCATAAAGCTTAGGTTAGGTTATTCAATTTTTTTGCATTTCATAATGTAGCCATTATGAAACCCAAATAGAAAAAATATTGTATGAAACTTATGCATAGTTACTTTTTTTCACATAAGAAATTGCGGCATTCGCCATAGGCTCGTACGCTCACGCTAATATGAACTCTTCTTCACAAAATGACCTAAGAAATCACAATATGAAATGTTAGCACGTCATTTAGGAACACCCTGTATATAAATAATTTTAGATGTGATTTTACAAAATAAACCCTCTAAATCTTGCTGGAAAGCCCTTCGCCAGGGTATAAAATGCCTTATTTGCATTCACGTCTTGTTTGTTATTTTAATAAATGCAGTGTAAAAATTTGAGTAACTTGTAAATCTTAAAAAAAACTGTTACGGCCTTGTGTTTGATATTGAATACAGCAGGATTCCGTACCATTAAAAGTATTAATTTTCGAATTTTTTCCAATACCAAACCGAGCGGACTCTTTTCAACTAATGAAAACGATGCTTTATATGGGGCGAGTTGAAAAGACAATATCTCAAAAACGATTTAGAACATTTACAGGGTGTTTCGTAATAACATGCTAATATTTAAGGAGATTATTCTTGGGTCTATTTGTAAAAAAAAACTTCATATGAACATATATCTTAAACGTCTTAGCTTTTGATATACAGAATTTTCATGTTTTTTAATAATTTGCTAAAAGCCGTATTAGAGTCGGCAATGGCAATGCCAATTATAATTGTATTATTGTATGTTGTACTAGTTCAATAAATAACAAAAAATTTAGAGTTTACTTATGAGATATTATTTATAACATTAGGAGAAATACAGGATCGTATCCCAAAATTTCCTGATGTTGTTCAAAAAACCCTAAATTCACGTAAATTCGCAACTTTATCTCCATTTAACTGAATTCATATCTCTTAGGGTTTCCGAGATCCCTGTACTGGCCCTCCTTATCTTGGACACGTTGTATTAATAAAAGAGATTTTTTGAAAATTCTTAACACCCTGTATCTCAAAAGTTAAGACGTTTAATGTTCATATGAAGTATTTTCTGAAAATAGACCCAAGAATAACCTTAAATATTGGCATGTTATTAAGAAACACCCTGTATATGGAGGGGAAACATTTAAACACACCACACACACACATACACACATCTCCCTCTATAGGCGTTTTATGGAATTTATATAGGATGGTGTACAGGGTCATCCAATCTAGACACCCAACAGGCGTCCATTTTTCAGTTTCCCTGTATAATTTTAAAGTGCAAGTTGAGGTGTTGTTAATTTTAGGGGAATCTAGAAAAAAACAACATACAAAATGCACTAATCTGGATGGAGAGATTCTCTAATAACCCGAAACCAAATTTCATATAAGATCACCTTAAAGATCTCCAGTCTAAACGACCCTCTATGATGTTATTGTACCTTGCAATTATAATATACAGTTGAGCCGGGGAAAGAATGAATGTACGTCATCACCTGAAATAGTATGATTCAAATCGAGATTATGAAGGTCGCAGATATAAAAAAAAACTTCTTTATTTCTTTAAACAGAAAATAATGAAAAATCCGTCCTGAAGACCCTAAGGGTACGTTTCACGAAAATTGGATACGACTTAATGATTTCCTGGGTCGGTCCCATTGTGTCGACAAGAGCTTGGCAATAAACAAGTGAAGTATGAAGGGACGGACTAAGGAAAACAAGTTTAGTAATGATATGATTATATTAATGTAATCAAATAATGAAATAACTTTTTTTTTTAAATATTACTAGTCATATTTAATAAGTACGGTGCAAAAACTCTCTGAAGACAGGCCGGCAACCAATTGCGTATGAGTGGCAGCGCGAAAGGACTTCGCCGAATGAAAGTGTGTGTGTGATTCCCCGACAGCAGTCCGCCGTTTATTTGTGAGTTGTAAGGTTAAAATCGCAAACAATGGCACAACAATGTCGCGTTTTGAGTCTGAAAGGGAATATTGATGTTGTGGGAGTTTGTAATTTGATAACAATGATTTGGGCGAGTTCATTAACATTGATAGCAATGTGCTATTAGAAGATGATAGTGACCGCATTCCTACCGATTATGTAGTCCAAACTGAAACCACATCACTATCCGACGACTCTGATGAAGAAGTTGAATGCAGTAATCAAACAAATATCACCAATTATCACAAGCCATTAGTATGGTAAAGGAATTACAAGAGTATGCAAAGAATAGAGGTGACTCTACAGCAATGGAATTGTTATCAGACGTGGAATTACATTTTCTAGATTGTAAGTTTTAAAACGCAAACACGTCAAACTACGTTATTAGATTTTTTTAGTACTACATCCTACTAGAACTGTATGAAGTGTATTTTTGTTATGTTATGTTTATTTGTACATACATATACATAGTAATAATTTTGCATTTACATATTACCTAATAACAAATTTCCCATGGACGGACACCTCTATTAGGCGGACACATTTAGACGATCCCGTAGGTGTCTGCCCAAGAGAGGTTTCACTGTACTTTCGTTTAGAAACTTGAAAAATTTGTGAACCCGTTGCGGCACACAAAATATAAATTTTAAGTTTGCCAGTCTAATGCACATGCACACATGTTTCATACTATTTCATTAACTAATAAAACAAAAATACCTTAAAAATAACAGGTCTGTGCTATTACTGCAAATTTATTTTCATTCTTTCCCCAACCAAACTGTAGCTTTCCATCTACATCTACGCTGGCTAATCAAAAAAATTGAAAATGTTAATTCAATCAATGGATGGAATCCTGCGTTGTAGCACCATCACGAAAATGTTAAGACACGTCACGAATTTTACCCTATTTACTTCAACAACCCCATACCAAGAATATTACCCAAATTTTTAAAGTACGCCAATGTTGATGAATGAATGCAAATGTCTGTGTGATTTATGATTTCTCCAATAACCTACCTACAGGGTGTCTAAATAATGCGACACAGTAAAACAATTCCGTTGCTTTTAGAGGCACATAAATTAATGATTCCGGAGCCCTATAGTGCTCATTTAGCCATTGCTAAATGTACAGAGTGGGCAATATCGGAGATCAATGACAGGTTATTTTTCTTTAAAAGATAATTTTTAATTTTAAAGGCCAAGCCAAGTGAAGGTAATATTTAATATACCTAAAATCTATACAGGGTGCCCGGGAAAATGTGGGAATCTTCCGGATATGAAAAAAACAAGTGAAAATAGTACTACAAGTTAATATGGACTCTTTATGGGCTCCAAAGAGCTCCATGGAATCAAGTTTTTTACACATAATTATTGAACCAGGTATATTTCAATTTCTTATTTAATATGGTTTATACCAGGAAAGACCCTTCAAATTATTAACAAAGAAAATGCTACAGGTGCGGACTAGCTGTGACACCCCTTTTTCAAATACATTTTTTTTTAAATTCTATCAATAAATTCCATTATTCGTCATTTTGTGGAGAAAATTTGACAGTTAACAAAAGTAGCATGGTCCCATTTAATTATGTAATTTTTGGTCTTTATTGAAGAATTTTATCTTAATCGAGAAATACATTTTTTCTCCATAATATGGTTCCAACTTTAATGGTGACACTGTATAAGCAAACTAACCATTTTAAAATTTAATTTTTAACTTTCGTCCAATAAAGAAGTTTCTTAAGATCTACGACCTTAATATTGTTAATCACGTCCGTTAGCTGCTGACGTGGATTTGTCTCATTTGATCTACATAATATTAATTTGAATCTGTTACGGGTTATGGCCATATATACAGGGTTGCCCAGAAGTCCGGAATAAAATTAATATAGCCTTAACTTGTAACTTTTGGGGAAAACGCTCAGACACGTCAATTTAGTTTTATATATGCTCTCATTTTGACGTTATTCGTTTGTTTTTTTATAGACCTTTGTCAAAGATATGACGACATCGATCCTTTTTTTAAATGGAAACATACAGCTTGTGATACATCATTTGAAAGCTAATATCTCGTACAGTATGCTCATAAATTTTAGCGCGATTCTGTCAAGCTATTTCAAAATGGCGACTGTTAAAAGTTTTTAAAAAATCTTTATTTAAATAAGCGGAAATCATTGATGGTTTTTTTACCTTTCGAGGTAAGAAATCTTCATTGTGTCGCGTTCAGAAGATTTCTAACCTTGAAAAGTAAAAAAACATCAATGATTTATAATTTCCGCTTATTTAATAGAGATTTTTTAAAAACTTTTAACAGTCGCCATTTTGAAATAGTTTGACAGAATCGCACTAAAATTTATGAACATACTGTACTAGCTTTCAAATGATGTATCACAAGCTGTAGTTTCTATTTAAAAAAAAAGATCGATGTCGTCATATCTTTGACAAATGTCTATAAAAAAAACAAACGAATAACGTCAAAATGTGAACATATATAAAACTAAATTGACGTGTCTGAGCGTTTTCCCCAAAAGTTACAGGTTAAGGTTATATTAATTTTATTCCGGACTGGGCCACCCAGTATATATAAACAGTATATTGCGAATACGAACGTTCCAAAATACAAAAAGTGTCCCAGCTATGGGAGATGGCGCGGGCCTATTGAGCGCAGTAGGGTGGAAATGTTATTGATCGCGTCAGAGCCGGCCCGACGTTATTTGTTTGTTGTTATTCGTCGCCATCTTTGGTTCTGGATGCTTTTTCAAATTACAGATAAAAAGTGGTTCATCCACATTGTTGTCGGTATATTACTGCTTATAAACTTTCATTAGGTACCTCTAACAACAATTTTTGTAAAGGAGTTTTTAATTTGTGGTGATTCGATTCGCTGTTTGCCAGGTTAGTGACTGGTTTTGTTTAAGATGAAAGGACACAAGTGCATGGTGCGTTTTGCAAAAGTCGTGGATCAATACCAGGTATGTACATATATACGAAAATATTTTGCTTATAACATTATCCGAACTTCGGAACCGAATTTCACAAAAAAGCTTGTAAAAAAAGAAGATAGTGTCACTCATATATAATATATATGTGGTCACTACCTAACCTTAAAATTAATGTATTTTTAATTTGGTGCATTAGTAGCTGATAATAATTACCAAAATAGTCATTCATTCTTAATTTTTGGTTTAGAAAAAAGTGAGGTTAAGAAACATACGACGTCGGATGAAAGTTAAAATAAAGCTCATCGTGTCGATTGTTACAAATACTCGGACGGAATTTGGCACCAAAAGTTTACACCAATCAGGGCACTGTCAGATCATCATATCGTCAGAAATCGTATGCATGGAACGCTGTCTTAAATCGAACTAATCGAAATTTTGATTGCAATATTTTTCCTAACTACCAGTGAAATTTACATTAAAAAAGTTGAAATCCGGTCCTGTCGAATGTTTAGTTTCACAAGGAAATTTCCGAACTGAGCAAACTCCCAACGCCCCCTTCGATGCCCATGCGGGGACATAATTGCAGATGGTATTAGCAATATACTGTTTATATATATGTGGTTATGGCGCACGTTCTTTCACCGATTCAACTGTATGTAGCTCAATTTAATAAGGTCTTAAAAATAATTTAGGTACAGAAAATATTACGAAATGATTTGGTCCTTAAAATTAAAAAATGTTACCGAAATGTTGATCGTCCTATTTAAAAATCCCACTTTATCATGGATTATACATTTTTCGGACACCTTCTATATTTCATATTAATTTTAGAATGCACGCACCTTACAATTATTGTTAAAATTTGTGTACATAATAGATGTGAGGTTACTCTGTCGCACCAATGAAACACCGTGTACCTACCAATCACCCGGGAAAAAATCACTCACCACTGTCAATTGTTCGAAGTGCTGTTGAAATTGCATGTTTTGGTTGTGGATATGGTAGTCGTTCTGCAGCGGACTCGGTTCGCCCGGGCTACACGGGGCGGAGTGTCTTCCTCCGAGGGTTGGCGATGGCTGCGGACTAGGCCTGGGGCTCCGGTAACCGTCCATCTGTGTTAATTGCTGAAAATAACGAAATGAATTTACGACGTGACGAGAATTTTGTTTATAAATTAATCTCTAAAAATGTTAACTTTGCAGAACCAGGCAGGATACGCCATTCCACTGGCTTCGTCTATTAATTAATTTGCCAGGCGTCAATCTGGGAGGATATACATCTTGACTTAACGACGTTGTGGCAATCGCCAAGGCAGCTTCTGCTTGCGGTTCTTTTCCGGACCAAAAAGTTGTATACACAACTTATCCGGGGAAACCCAAGGAACAAACCCGGGGAAATTTAAGCCGATAAGAAGCTAAGCGGTGGCATTTACCAAAATTTCGAGGAATTTTGTCTGCTCGTTTGCAAGTCATCCATAAAACTCCAGCAGAAACACTTACGGGGTGGCGAATCCGGTAAATAAGGTAATAATAACATTCCCTGAATCTATTAATTAAAAAATACTTAAATAATTCTTACCACTGGGGATGCGGGTGATCCTGGATGTTGATACATTCCACTCATAGCGCCTAATTGTGAGAAATCTGTATTTTCTAACCCTATATTTTTATCACTCTGAAACAAAATAAAAGGACAAAATGATACATTTTTTTTAAAATTAAACATAATATAATTGTATGATGTATGATGTATAATTATGGAAAAGCCTTAACCGTGCTTTAAAGTTAATTTTCGCACTAGGTCTGATGTAAAATAAGCTTATTAAAGGTAATTTTATTGTTCCGGGCGATAAAACGAGATTTTTTTGGAGTACCTACAGGTGATTCAGATACATACAGGTCTCGTCTTATATTATGGAGATAGATAATAAAAATATCAAATACAAAAGTTGTTGGGATCTTTTTTTTTATCTGAACACTACTATAATGAACTAATATACGAAGGCCACTAAGAAAGTTTACTACCCAAAAATGAAACATCCGACTTTTTTCATTATTTTATTGTTCAACATAACCTCCCTTACCACTTGCGCCATCTATGGTGCAGCGACTCTATTTCATGCGAAAGAAATTATTCCTATTGTTCTACAAGTGTTACTTTGCACAATAACGTACCCTGAGGTGTAGTTTTTAAATTTCTAAATACATTCCTTATTATTAACATTGATATACTATATCCAACGAACAAACGGAGGGCGCAACAACGATATAACACAACCTATAAAAGTTAGAATGTTTGTGTAGAGTTGCATTAAGGGTCGACCATAATTTTATTAAATATGTGAATATGTATAAACGACATGAAATTATGTACAAATTAATGAACATTTGAGTAAGAGAACAAACGACTTTTATGTCGGTAGCGTTGAAATCTGTATAAATGCCGCTCCCATACTGTAGATAAGAGCTGCACATCTTCTGTGCATTATAGGAGCGGTATTTAGACAGATTTGAACGCTACCCATGCAAAAGTTGTTTGGTTTCTTTCGTGACTTAAATTGTTATTAATTTTAATACATGCATGTCGTATTCCTATTTTTATAAAAATGCATAAAAGTTATACATTTAAACCGGCAAATCCTGAGATGAAAATAAATTGAAGAAAAATAACCTTAAATGGCGCTTTGAATTATTGTGCGAAATATACACTTTATATGAAATCTGAAAATTTACGTGGCCGCTACTGAGGACGTTCGCAATCAATAGTTTATTGAGGTGCAACTTTGAATAAAAGCGAGTTAAAAGTGTTTAACAGTTATAATCCTATAACAAGAAAAATTCATTAAATGTCTAAAGCTATTCGGAACGTACTAGAATAACTTTAGACATTAAAATGAATTTTCTTGTTATAGGATTATGACTGTTAAACACTTCGAAACTTTTAACTCGCTTTTATTCAAAATTGCACTTAATGAGTTTTACCTTTAAACCGACGATATATTGCAACACAGAATTGTAAACGCACGTGTTCAGTTTTTGACAACAAGATGTCTTTGACCCGCGTTATCACTTCTTTTTCAAACTTTTTATAAAAAAAAAAATACTACAATTTTAAGGTACATACTCTCTTACCTTCGATCTTATAATTCGTATTATAATTAAATTCCATAAAAAAATAAAACACAAAAAGTAACAGAACCAACAATAGGTAATATCACACAAATTTGAAATCACATCACAATATTTCTTATTATGAATTATTCCACAACAGAAAAAAAATCAGGTAAACTAACAAAACGTTCAAAATTCGTATGCATCAAGCACGTGGAACCCTCGACAACGTCATTCCACCCCCCGAGTTTCGAAACATACTGAAGCAACGAAAGTCGCTTGCAGCAGGTATCCAAACAAGGGCGAAACATGCGGTGTGATCTGACAACACTGGTATACTCTAGTGACCCACATTGTTGCTAACTGAATCCAGATGGAACGGCGCGACAGTATGTGGGTAAAAAGGGTTTTAATCTTAGTATTTAGATATTCGATTAAAAAAAAAGTATGTAGACTTTCTCTAGGACATCCTAGGAGTCACCTATTTAAATATAGTCATTTCAATAACACCCTGTATAATCAACAATTGTGCAGTTTACACATTTTTTAAAATTTAATAAAGTCCGGTCGACCCTCAATGGCAACTCTGCACAAACATTCCGACTTAGACATATCACGTGATACGTTTTGACGCGTTCCGTTCGTTCGTTGGATTTAATATAACAGGTACGTTCTCGTACTATTATTTCATTATTAAGGAGTAAACTTTTCTGGCAACCCTATAATGAGAAACGTGAACCTACCTACCTGAGAAAAAGATCGATGATGAAACCTAGAATACCTAGAATTACTTGGAACTGATAAATGATTCTGAAACAAAATAATAAAAAAACGTGCAAAATAAAAAATAAAATCTATCGCAACAAGGGCAAAATAAAAATCAGGTGTGACATAAAGCTGCGAATGATATGATCGGTATTATTGACAAACTCAAAAAAAGAACATTAAATAAAGCTGGTACAATATAATTGCATTATTATTTTATTATCGAATGAAAACGAGGTTTTATAGAGTGCACGACGTTACTCAATAAGCAAGTCGTATTGTTGATTGACGATTTAATAAAAGCTTTTTTATTCGTTTGAACGAACAATAAATATTTCTATAAAAACATGTTACATACGTCGCCATATTCTGTGAGCCTCGTGTATTAGTTGGAGAGACGGTGACAATAGGGGGTCCGTGAAGTGGAATATCAGTAATTTGGTTTTTCGTGGAGCTTAGGTCCCCCTCTACAACTTTTATATCTGATGAAATGCCGTAGAGCGCTGCTGAGAGGCGCTGTACCGCTTTAGATAGGAAATTCTCAATAAATTCAAAATTATATCGAGCCATGTCTGAAAATGAATTTACAGCATCTGCGTGACCCCAAAGTTACGGAAAACACATTTTCTGACAAGTTAACCCTTGCATATACTTTTCCGAGCGTGTCAAAAAAAATTTATGGAAATATTATAAAGTCTCAAGTGATATGGGTCCAAGTGGACTTAATCGATTTGTATTCAAATGGAGATGATTCGTAAACAATTTTCTGATAAAAGGAATATTGCGAAGCTATTACTCCAGTCCCACTTTCTCTCTGTCATACATTACGGTAGCTCCTTGTAATATTGTCAGAATTCCGCCTAGCTAGGTGCGATTTTCCTCAAATTTTTTTCCCACATGGGGCCAAGGAATGTAGTGTGACAATTTTCTGACATGTCACAATCGTTTTCCGAATTTCCTCCGAGGAGATTTAAAAAAAATTCTAATAATCAAATGGCGAGACTTGGAACGACAAAAATTTTTTCACATAATCTTTAACATATAATGTTCCATTCTAGAAAGTTCCAACTTGAAATTCGCTTCTTCTCTTTTTTTTTACGCTCGGAAAAGTATATGCAACGGTTGATTTGTCAGAAAATGTGTTTCCCGTGACTTTGGGGTCACGCAGATGCTGTAAATTCATTTTCAGACATGGCTCCATATAATTTTGAATTTATTGAGAATTTCCTATCTAAAGCGGTACAGCGCCTCTCAGCAACGCTCTACGGCATTTCATCAGATATAAAAGTTGTAGAGGGGGACGAAAAACCGAATTACTGATATTCCACGTCACGGACCCCTTATTGTCACCGTCTCTCTAACTATATAGGGTGTTCATTTTTCGATGGATTTACGAGGTATCTCCGTTCTTATTAAAGATAGAAGGATGCTGTTTTACTTGTGGTATATTACTGATTGTTTACTATTAATTAGAAATTATAAAACAATTTACAGAACCTAAATACTCCCACAGAACCAAAAGAATGTTTCATTAGGACACAACTGACTGTGTTCTTTTGTTTTTTTTTTAAATGCCCGTCATGACCAATTAAAAAATGTTTTTATATTTTTTAAAAAACGTAAAATTCAGGTATAATGTTAAGACTAAAAATAAAGTACTTATTATAGTGTTGGGAAAAAACCGATGATTTTAATAATCGAGTAGGTACTTGATACTCGAGCGATTTCACTCGAAATTCATAATCAACAAGCGATGACGTCTACAGGTATTATAGCTAGGGTTTGTTGCCAGGTGGCCGGGATATTCTCGCAAATTTTCGTCGGCTCCTGGATTGCTGTGTATAATCCCGGAATTTTTTACTTTTTCTTGCTAAATTATAATAATCTGCCAGAAATTCCCGATGGAAACAACCGAACACTCTGAGAACAATCTGGCAAACCATAATTATCGGACGCTTTCGGCGACGATTGTCGCTTGAATTTATAACTCGAGCAGTTCTTTCAATAATCGAGTTTTCGATCGGTTTTTCGCTCGAGAGATCCCAACACTGACCTATTATATATTGCTGACAAGCTTGTTACAAAAATTATTAAAAAATATATAGTAACTCATTTAAAAAAAAAGAAAACTATAGAACGCAGAAAAAATCTAGAAATCTACAAAGAAAACATTTTGTTTCTTTTTAATAAGGTTACAGGGTAACCGAAATATGGGGTGTGTTCCAAAATGTAAAATATAAATAAGGAGGGTTAGAAAAATTCTAATTGCGGTATCGTTTGTTTCGCGAAAAAGTAGCACAGCAGTGCTGCGAAAGCCGCATCCTTCTATACTTACCCCGATACCCCTTAAAACCGTCGCAAAATTAACCCCCTGTACATTATCTGCAAAACAATAACTGACTAGGATGGATAACTAGCAGCAGCACCCAATCCGAATTTATCTTTTTTTTTAAAGATAAGCATATTTAGTTAACAAATAAATCAATCGCTATACCAATTTAATTATTACAAGCAACACCTAACACTGGGATAACTAGGTATAGATAAATTAGTGATACAACAATTATTTTCTTGTTATACTTTTTCTACAGATAATTGACATAAACAAACAAAAAACTTAAAACGTTTTATTCGTTGACTGCTCGAACAAAATGATTATATAATATGTTTTTGTTTTCCTGCCAGTTCTGTATAATTATAGTTTTTTTTTCTCCTAGGTTTTCGGTCATTTTGTGAATTAAAGAAACTGTGTTAACGTTTCGGTTTTATTTTTAACCATCTTCAGAACTTCTTGGTGATATACAACGGTTTAACCGGAAATGACCTCAACTTTGGATTTTTATACGTGACTTTTTGACACTTTAAATATATTTTTTTTATTTTTTCATTTAGACCGCTATGAACTCCCTGTTGGGCTACGGTGTTATATCCTGAAGTCCAATCGGGTTTTGTAATACTATATAGCATAGGAAGTTCGCTGGTCCAGTTACTTAGGCGTAAAACAAACACAGAAGTATATCACAAATAACTTATCTATTTTCAACGGTTATGGATATGGGTACGGTACAAAACGGTTTATTTAAGCTGTTAAACTTGCCTGTTTTGACTGTCGTTGATTCGGTTCACGAGTAATAATAATTGCTTAAGTTAGTTTAATTTGTAGCTCATGGTAATATGCACTTTGCGTTAGTCGGTAGTTCAAAGTTCCCGGTTCCGTCGGATTGCCGCGATGTAGAATGGTAGAAAGTTCAATTAGAAAGGTAGAAAGTTCGATGTAGAAAGTTCGCTTTAGAAAAGTAGAAAGTTCGATTTAATCCGATTCACAAATCGTGGTTTGAAAACCCGGTTTGTTTATCTGCCGTGGTTTTCGTGGTAAATAAGAGCCGATAATGCGTATCGGCAATGATTGCTGACCTTTTAAAACTTGTGGGGCGTGATTATTCGCGAAACTCACTAATCTGTGTTTTTTCTAACCGTACCCTGTCACAGGCAAGACAACAATGTCTTTCTATCGTAGTGAAAATTCCTTTGACGGGAAACGAGACGCAGTACGTCTATCTGGCCAATCACCGCCTAGCTGCTTGTCGCTATGCGGTGGGTGGTGTTTTGCACGTCTGTACCACTGGGGGCTGACGAGTGTTTTATAGCCAAAACGCAAGGGAAATGTTATAATTGTCGGGTGACTTATGTAATTAGTATGTCGTATGCATGGTACAATTAGGTAATTGGGTTCTTTATTAGCTTCGCTGTTTAAGCGGCACCTGAGTACTTGCCCCGCGGTGGCTTGTTTATTACAGAATTTAATATGGTCGGCATGACATTTTTATTGTGGTCATGCCCCAAAAAGATAGTTTTTTACGTCGTGAATATTTCAAGTTTTAAAGTATTGATTTTTATTATGGTAGTTTTAACATATGATTTGGGCTGAAAGTAAACGTCGGAAGTAAGTTTTGACTATTTATGCAGGACGGAATGCACTGGGAAATGAGTTTTGTCTCTTAGAATCGTCGTGTGTTTTTGTATCTTGTCCAAAGTTGTTGAAACGTGTTTGTTTGTTCTTGATTATAAGTTTATGCAAATTTAAGTATTTTATAAGGAATTTATGAGGGAAAAGGGTAGCGTTTCCCCAACACTCCCTAAAATGGTTTACTTCTAAGTAATATTATGACGGATTTCAAATTTGTAATTTTTTTTTATGATCAAACACAAGCACTACAGGAAAAATCCTTTAGGGCACTCTGGGAGTGGTGAGTGTGCGGAAAAAGCGATTCACGTTGGTTTTGAATCGTTGGAGGTTATATTCGTTGGGAAAAACGACCTCGGGAAGGTCGTTCCACAAGGATGAAGTCCTCCAGATGAAAGAATTCTTAAATAATGAAGTTCGAGGAGTACTAAGCTAAGCTTAACCACATATGGATGGGCGGCAGTGGTTCGTCGTGTATTTCTGCTATTTGTCGCTCTGGGCGGAATTAAGAGGGCAAGGTCAGCCAAGCACCTTCCATGAAAATATCTGTAAAAGAGAGTCAAATCCCCAACCTGTCTTCGATGTTCTAGGCTGTCGAGGTTCTTCGTCAGCTCGTGGTCTCCGATCAAACGAATAGCCCTCTTTTCGATGGAATCCAGTAGCCGAAGAGTATGTTTGGGTGCAGAGCTCCAGACATGAGAGCAGTACGTTAGTGATGGTCGAATCTGGGCTTTGTATAGTGTCAAAAGTTGTTGAGGTGTGTACAACTTTCTGGTTCGGAAGAGTACACCAAGTTTCTAAGAAGTTATATTGGCGATGCCAAGACATATTCCCTCCCAGATTGACGCCCAGCAAATTAATAGATGAAGCGGGGTTGCGTGTCCGTCCATGACTATATCCGGTTCTGTCATGTTAATCGTTTTAGAGAAAACTGCTGCCTGGGTTTTTTTAGCGTTAAATTCGACTTGGTTACTGTCACCCCAAGCCAAAATTTCTTCCAGGTCTTTGTTGAGGCGTGATACTTCATGCTGTCTGCGAAGATGTGCGTCGGCAGCCGATGTTTGCGCATTCAAAGAGAAAGATGAGATAGTCTATAGCAATAGATGAAAAAATAAAAATAAAATTATATAAGTGTCAAAAAGCTACTTATGAGGTGTCGTTGAATTTGGAATGGTATTCTGAATCGATATAGACGAAAATATACTGGGTGTTACATTTAAAAATTCAAAGTTGAGGTAATTTCCGGTTAAACCGGAAGTGACAAAATGGAGTCCGTCATGTCATACAATGCAAAATAATATCACATACAAACCCACCAAATTTTATTTCTGTAATTTAACTACTACACATATGTATTTCCTTGCTTTGAGATATTTATTACATCAATAATAAAATAATAAATCTCTTTCAATTTATTAATTACATATAATTTTACAATTATGAATTATTTATTAAGAATGGAATATTTGTTAATTGCGTCGATTCTGAAGATAATTGATAATAACTATTCAACAATTTTATGATGGAATTATGACAGTATGATGTCATGCCCGATTTTAAATTTTCTATAGCGCGCGAAAGAGTGCTACTGTAAACACGCGTGCATGGCACAAAAATAATGTAAGGGATCTAATAGTATATTAAGATACAAGTTTCATAAGACATTATCTTAGAGCACGCGTATAATCTAGAAAACGACCCGCTAGGCGGGGAGTTTTCTAAAGTACAAGTGCTTTAATAAAATTGTCTTATGAACCGAATATTTTATAATACTTTTTCTATTTGGGTCTTTAAAGTCTGAAAACCTTAAAAAATATATAGTAGATTTTTTCCATTTGACTTAATATTTTCTTTTTGGGTTGGCAATACCTTTATAATTTAATAAAATGTTACAAGTATCAAATATGCCATGATAGAAACAATTGAACACAACAAAGCTTCTTCCCATCCGTCATAATTAAAAATAAATATATTATTAAAGTTAATAAAAATGAGTCACGAAGAAAGTTGTACTCCGTCAGAAATAGGAGAAATTGGGGAAAAATTTTTAAAAAGAATATGCAAAACTTTGAGTTATGGTGCGACCTGAACAAAGTTCAAAATATTGAACAAAATAATAAATAATACTACATATTGAACAAAATATTGTGTCGACACAGAATCTGACAATAATAGCAATTAATGCCCAGGAAATGTCTACAGTAACTATAAATATGTATATATATATTGTTTTATAGTTGTGACTAATTAGTTGACGGACACCCTCAGCATGATATATATTTCCGAGTATAGGTATTTCAGATAAATATCTAGTAAAAATGATCTATTTGCAAGGTTAAAGGTTAGTATTTTAAAGCTTTTCTATAAAAAAATTTTGTCGAATCCATAATGTCAAGAAAACTAATTTCAACGAAATCGAAGTAAGCCTAAAATTCGAACCCTACTTGCTGCCAACATATATAAAATAAAATTTCAGTTCCATAAAGTGGCAGGTTATTAATTTTTTTGGCATTTCATAATGTAGTCATTATGAAACCCAAATAGAAAAAGACTTTTTGAACATCTGCCGTAGTTTACAATTATTAGTCGAGGCGCCTATGGTCTTTAAACAACATAATTATGGAATGAAATTTGGAATTATATCGAAAAAGGCTGGAAATAACTTATATTTGCATTACAAAAAAAAATTGCTTATGAATTCTATATCCAATAGCCAAATAATATACAGGGTGTGAAAATCATGAGTAAATTTATTTTTAAATGTGTCGTTTTTGGAACATTATTGTGAACACCCTGTATAAAATAGATAAACATTATTAGATTCATAAGCTCGCCCAATCCCGTGGTTAAAAAAATCATTTTGAATGTTTTTGATTTTTTTTTTTTTTATGATCAAACACAAGCACTATAGGAAAAATCCTTTAGGGCACTCTGGGAGTGGTGCTTGTGCGCAAAAAGCGATTCACGTTGGTTTTGAATCGTTGGAGGTTATATTCGTTGGGAAAAACGACCTCGGGAAGGTCGTTCCACAAAGATGTAGTCTTCCAGATGAAAGAATTCTTAAATAATGAAGTTCGAGGAGTACTAAGCTTAACCACATATGGATGGGCGGCAGTGGTTCGTCGTGTATTTCTGCTAATCGTCGCTCTGGGCGGAATTAAGAGGGCAAGGTCAGCCGAGCACCTTCCATGAAAATATCTGTAAAAGAGAGTCAAATCCCCAACCTGTCTTCGATGTTCCAGGCTGTCGAGGTTCTTCGTTAGCTCGTGGTCTCCGATCAGACGAATAGCCCTCCTTTCGATGGAATCCAGCAGCCGAAGAGTATGTTTGGGTGCAGAGCTCCAAACATGAGAGCAGTATTCTAGTGATGCTCGAATCTGGGCTTTGTATAGTGTCAAAAGTTGTTGAGGTGTGTACAACTTTCTGGTTCGGAAGAGTACCCCAAGCTTCTGAGAAGCTACCTGGGCGATTGCCACAACGTGGTTATGCCCAGACATATTTCCTCCGAGATTGACGCCCAGCAAATTAATAGATGAAGCCAGTGGGATTGCGTGTCCGGCCATGACTATTTCCGGTTCTGTAATGTTAACCTTTTTAGAGAAAACTACTGCCTGGGTTTTTTTAGCGTTAAATTCGACTTGGTTACTGTCACCCCAAGCCAAAATTTCTTCCAGGTCTTTGTTGAGGCGTGATACTTCATGCTGTCTGCGAAGATGTGCGTCGGCAGCCGATGTTTGCGCATTCAAAGAGAAAGATGAGATAAGTGTGCTATCGTCAGCAAAACTAAATATCGGATTTTGAGTTTTCTCTAGAAAGTCGTTAATGTAGAGTAAGAAGAGAGTGGGAGACAATATGGACTCTTGAGGAACACCGGCATTGATGGTGAAGTCTGAGAGAAATCCGTCAATCGCCACTTGCAGAGAGCGGTCCTTAAGAAAGCTAGACAACCATGCACAGAATCGACTAGGCATACCATAGGATCGCAGTTTACTTAGAAGCCACTCATGCCAAACACGATCAAAAGCTTTAGAAATATCCAGTGCAACAACCCGAGACTCCCCATGATAATGTTTTGTTTCCAGGACTACAAAACTTTTCTCTAGTTTTTAAACTTATTGCTCTTAAACTACTCAAGCAAATTAAATATAATTTTAAGTAATTATAGAGGACACTAATAGGAACCTAAATATGCAATAAAATACTGGGTGTTCCGTTTAAAAAAAATACAACTTTATGTTATCACACGGCCAACCTGTATATGGAAGAATATTTTCCTTAAATACTTAACTCGTATAGGAGTTATGGAAGCCTGACGCACTGTTGCAGGTCCCAGTATATTTGAAAACAACTTAACTCTATTACTAAATATTATCATTCCAATAAGAATCCTCCTCACTTTATTTGTGTCTTTCGCTTCTGGTGAGTGATCCTCAAAATTAATAATTCAACATTTTTTGAAGTCGACCATGGCATAAGAAAGTTTATCATTATTTTTTTAATAAAAAAAATAATATAGCGAACAATGAAATTTAAAAAATTAATGTTGTTTAATGACCCTAGACCTCCAGAGAATGGTGCGGTCTGGTGAAAATTGCCAATATCTAAGCATAAATGAAGCCCACAGAGTTAAACGGCAGTGAACAGTATAGGTTTATTTAGTATATGTCACCGGCAACGTTTGGCGTGACCCGTTACAGATTTAGTCGCGTGTCATAGTAATGATTGTTAATAAAGGAATCGTTGTATCACTAATCTCCAGTCACAGGCACTACCTACCGATAGGGACTGCGATATGGGTGGTCCAAAATTAAAACGATTATGGTTTCGGACGCCAGGCATCATGCTGGTGGGTGATAAAGTCGATGGGCTCGTATTTATAGGACTCTGAAAAAAGCTATTGGTTATGGACAGTACAGTAATGGATGGGACCCTCTAAATAAGGTTAGGAAATACGCCCGGGAATTTAGTCTTTAACTTAGGTTTGAGCAAACCCCTACAAATACAACAAATAAATTATTATGTTTAAAATTATTTTCTCCCACAATTCTACTATACAGTGTGTCCTAGGATAAGCGAAGGAATAAATGACAAAAGATTTTCAAATTGAAATTTGATCATTTGGGATCTACGCCTCTGCTTGATTAGAAAATAAAATATAACAATTTTGGAGTTAACGGAAACTGCAATTGATATACAGGGTGTTATGGAAATGACTTATTATATTCAAACCCGAACAAACCCGAACAAACCCTGAGATGAAAATAAATTGAAGAAAAATAACCTTAAATGGCGCTTTGAATTATTGTAACAAATATACACTTTATACGAAATCTGAAAATTTACGTGGCCGCTACTGAGGACGTTTACAATCAATAGTTTATTGAGGCGGTGTTGTCATATATTGCAACACAGAATAATTGTAAACGCATGTGTTCAGTTTTTGACAAGAAGCGGTCTTTGACCCGCGTTATCACTTCTTTTTCAAACTTTTTAGAAAAAAAATACTACAATTTTAAGGTATATACTTTCTTACCTTCGATCTTATATCCGTTTTATAATTAAATTCCATAAAAAAATAAAACACAATAAGTATGTTTTGCAACAGAACCAACAATAGGTAATATCACACAAATTTTTTATAAGTTATTTCACAACAAAAAAAATCGGGTAATGCTACAACTAACAAAACGTTTAAAATTCGTATAGGTACATCAAGCACGTGGAACCCTCGACGGCGTCATTCCACCCACGAGTCTCGAAACATACTGAAGCAACGAGAGTCGCGCGCGGCCGGTATCCAAACAAGGGCGAAACATGCGGTGTGATCTGACAACACTGTTAGTATACTACAGTGATCCACATTGTGCTGCTAACTGAATCCAGATGGAACGGCGAGACAGTATGTGGGTAAAAAGGGTTTGTTCGGGTTTGTTCGGGTTTGTTCCCATTTAAATATAATAAGTCATTTCCATAACAACCTATATTTATAAAATATTATCATAGACAAGGAAAGAGAGGGGACGAATAATTCCGGTTTACGGGCCGTCGCACAAAGTGTTACCTAAAATTGATCCACCGCCATTGATAGGGAGCCAGACAAACGAGGTGGCACCCAGTGTATTTTGGTGATTTATTGCGAGAAGAGCTATTATAAGAATTCAGTTTATTTACAGAAAAATGGTGAATTGTTGTGCTTATGGCTGTAAAAGCCGTAATGAACGAAAGAAGCTTGGAATTACTTTCCATCGGTAAATATTCAAATAGTATTTTATGCATGCATTTACTTTATATTAGAGATCTCCCTTGTAAGTTTAGCAGTATATATTATTTGAAACTATGATTAAGCCCATAGTTGAAGCTACCTTTCTTTGTAATTTGTACTAGATTTGTTGCACTTTTCATTCAAGATTTCTAATAAGAACCAGGTAATTGCCCTTGGAGAGGGTGTGTCACTCAATGGCGTACCTGCATGATTTGTATATTTTGACAAAATTAAATTATTTCTTATTTAATTTTGGTTAATTATTAGTGAAAGCATTATATTATTTCGAATGTATACCAGTGTTATTTTTTTAAAGAAATGAATCGTTGAAGATCATAGTCTTTGAGGAACACGACTTCAGGCGAAGGTCGTTTCACAAGGATGGCGTCCTGTTAAAACTTATTTTAAACCACAAAGCTCCCACATTGTTGTATTGTTTTTAGATTTCCGAAAGATCCACAAAAAGCAAACATTTGGGTGCAGAACATGGGACTTAGAGATTGGACACCTTCTCCTGCCTACAGGATTTGTTCAAAGCATTTTGAGAAGTCCTTTTTTATAAAGAGGAAAGAGTTCGATTACTTGGAGGTGTTGTGCCAACAATATTTTCAAAACTACCAGTAATTACATTTTGTTGCTTCTTTAATTTTGTTTTTTATCTTGCATTTTCCCTAAAGTTGAAAGATATTTAAATTTCACAACCTTTCCTATATGAAATTATATTTTTGGCTAATAAAAGTAATATTTACTAAGCATTCATAAATTATTGAGAAGCAGAAGAACATATTTGTACTCAGTAGGGACACAATATACAAATTCAATTCAATAAAAATATTACTTCCATATTCCATAAATAATAATTTTGTACTGGGATAATACTAAGAAAATATTCATGTAACGCCACTGCTAAATCCGATAAGGAGCCAGGCGGTAACAAAATAGCTTCTGGTTTTACGCGTCCCCCCTCTTCCTTTGTCTATGAATATTATAGTGTCTGTTCAGCTATAAAAAGAAAGTCAACGTTGACAGGCGTCATGTTAGTTTAGTGATTGTTTCTGCAACCAAACATACATGACCGCATTATCAACCTTTAAAGAAAAAAAAAACGGTTTCATAATAAGCCCAATTCGACACTGGAAACGGCAGCATCGAACTAGCTTCGAAACCAAAATAGTAAAATAGATAGTTCTTGTTACTTACAGAACTATACGGCGAACTATTGTCTTGATCGTGGTCAAGCGGCGCATGGATAGGCGATGTAAAATCCATGTTTGTCAAATCCGGCAACGAGCCTGTGTTGTTGCCTATAGGAATTTGCACCATCCCTGGATCATGGGCGGAAGGGTATATGCTAAAAAAAAAAAACGAGCGTCATCACTTGTAACAGTATGATTCAAATCGAGAGTAGTAAAGGGCTTTCCAATAAGAACGATATGATTTTAAAATTAAATAAAATTAAAATTATTTCAGATACAACCAAACTTTTTATATTATAAAGGGTTTTCCAATAAGAGGTGTTATTTTGAATAGCCCGCTATTTCGGTAGATATCACTTTTGGAACTGTAATTGTTTTGTCATTTGACAAGTAGAAACTACGCCATTAATAAAAATGGAACGATACACGCTTCAACAACGCACTGAAATTATTAAAATTCACTATAAAAATGGTGAAAATTTGGCAGAGACGGTTCGTAAAACTCGAACATTTTTGGGTCGTCGTGAAGCACCTTGTCGGACCGCAATACAGAAGTTGGTGGGAAAATTCGAGCTGTTGGGACAAGTTAGTGATGTGAAGAATAAAATCCGTGCACGTCCCTCAAGAACAGCCGAGAATATTGCTGCTGTAGCCGAAAATGTTGAAGAAAACCCAGGTTTGTCCATTCCTCGTCGTTCTTTGGAATTAAACATTCCACAAACATCATTACACCGTATTTTGCATAAAGATTTGGGTCTTAAGGCTTATAAAGTTCAGTTAACACAAGAACTCAAGCCGGCCGATCATCAACAACGGCGTTCTTTGCCGATTGGGTCCTTGAAATGCATGAAAATGATCCGGAATTCCATCGAAAAATCATCTGGACTGATGAGGCCCATTTCCACCTCGGTGGCTTCGTCAACAAACAAAATTGTCGCATCTGGGGCTCGGAAAACCCAAGAGTTATTGTTGAAAGGCCTCTCTATCCTCAACGTGTGACTGTTTGGTGCGGTTTATGGTCCGGCGGGGTCATTGGACCTTACTTTTTCGAAAATGAGGCTGAAGCACCAGTTACGTTGAATGGATTGCGCTATCGAGAGATGATTAATGATTTTTTATGGCCGGAATTGGATGGTATTGATCTGGACAACGTTTACTTTCAACAAGACGGCGCTACGTGCCACACAAGCAACGAAGCCATTGATCCTTTACGGGCAAAGTTTCCGGACCGTGTTATCTCTCGAAGAGGTGATCACAATTGGCCGCCGAGATCTTGTGACTTAACACCTTGCGACGTCTTCCTTTGGGGCCACGTGAAAGAGAAGGTCTACGCCAACAGCCCAGCCTCGATTCAAGACCTCAAAGATGGAATTCGTGAGGCTATGGAGGACATACGGCAGCCACTTTGCGACTTGGTTATGGAAAATTTCATGAAAAGGATATGGTCCTGTGTAGGCGTGGTCGTGGTGGTCATTTGGCAGATGTTATTTTCCATTATTAACGGCATACCTTTCTCTGTATAATGAAATAAACATCCGATCATTTATCTCAAAAAATGGCATTTTCCTTTCAATATCAAAATAACACCTCTTATTGGAGAACCCTGTATTAAATTACAGTCGATAACATTTATGTTTTGAATAACACATTGTGTGAATGTCCACCTAAAATTCGTCTATACGAGCCAATTCGACGGACCCAATTTTCGTTGGTTTTGTACAATAAATCGGGCGTGATCTGACGAATGCAATGTTCATGTTCAATCTTAATGTGTCAAGTGTTTGTGGTCTGTTTGCATAGACCTTAGATTTCAAATAGCCCCACAAGAAGTAATCTAAAGAAGTTAAATCACAGCTTCTTGGGGGCCCGTGAACAGCTGCATTCCTTGATATTATCCTTTCATCAAACTTTTCTTGCAATAGGTCGATAGTTTCATGAGCAGTGTGACATGTGGCACCGTCTTACTGGAACCACATATCCTCCAAATCAAGTGCATCTAAATTTGGCCACAAAAAATTACTTTTAGCGGATACAAGAGCTTCTCGTGAATCTGTTGTGGATGGTTTTCTCACCAAATTTTGCTTGTTGACAACCACTTAATCAAAATTAAGCATTATCTTAAAAGATAATTTTCTTTGCAAAATTAGGATCCTTTTCAAGGTGTTCTAAACTCCAAGCAGCTAATTCTTGGCGCCTACGATGGTCCAGTGGCTTAAGATCTCGAGTCAAAACAATTTTATACGGGTGTAATTTCAAATCTTTTTACGATTTACTATTTAAAATATAATAATATTTCTCGATAAAGGTAACCAGTTATTACAAAATATGCCAAGATAATATTTCATTGCCCTTGGAATAGATCCACGTTTCATCTAGAAAAATCATTTTCACTTTTATGAATACTGTTGTGATTGTCAAAATATCTTCCTTCAAACAAATAATTTTTTACAGCTAAATATACGATATTTAACACAACTTACAGAAAAGGAAACACATTTGCAACCAACAGTTCTTATAAAATCGATTTTGATGATTAAATTATATATAGCAAAGTAGCATTTAGGAACTTGAAAAATGTATGTACCTATATCTATCTATGGATAGGCAAGCTCTAAAAGCAAGAGTGGCAAATTTATGGCCTCCCGCATGTAAACAAAGTTGCTCGTCAGATGTCATGCGCAATGCCGACTGATATACTGTTTACCTTAATCAGCGAACAGGACCGTACTTCGCCGTTAATGAAAATGATTACACGGAAATATTTTGGCACATTGAGGCCTTCTTTATTGGATAATAAACAATCTATTTTCTCGCATAAAAGAGGGCCTTGTGGCCATCACTGAAAAGCCACTTTTAGAATTGATTTTTATATCTATTCACCACGTATTGATAGATTTTTCATATCGTTACATCCCTACAAAACTGATCTCGGTTCTGTTTCTGGACGGTCGCCGTTGATTCACGTCGTTGGTCGGCAACCCAACCGACACCAATACGGCGGGGTTGCCTATATGACGTCGACAACATTGTGCGCAGACAACCGACGAGCAACTTTTAAAAATATGACCGGTAAACCGTGCGCTTCAACCTATTTTTTCACTCATAAAATGTAACTTTTTACTGCGCAACCCATAAGTTGTACGTATCCATAGTTATAGGTCGGTGTTCTATACTTACTGAATGCCAGGCACCCGAGGTAAATCACAACTAGATCTCGGCCTTCCATCCTGGTGCCTGTCTGGACCGTTCATATTTGGCAACATTCCCCATGAAACTCTCTGAGCCACATCGTTCCTTTCCATGCCCATGCCCTACAAAAAAATAAAACTTAATGCAAGTGATTTTTTTATTTCAATCAATGTAGACAGTTTTCTACAAGGATTTTTGTAATTTCAACCATTTCTGTATCAGTCAGTAATTAATTTCATACTAGAGTGTTCTAAATTATTTTGGTACGCAAATTAAATATATAAGCTGCTATGAGCGATCCACCTTTAATCAGGTTTGTAAGCAATTAGCGGGTAAGCAAAATATTTAATCTTGGTCATAAAAAAAAAAGCAATAAAACGTGAAATAGCGACAGTGCCCTGGGAAAACAAGTGAAAACCCGCCCGCGCTACACCATTTGTAGCCGATTTCCTTCTGTATTAGACAAAAGAAAACACAAGAAAGTTACATAAATTGACAGTGCCCTGGGAAAAAACTGAAAACGCGCCCCCGCTATACCTTTTGGGCCTCGACTGCTACACCGAATGAAAACACACGCAAGCAATTAGCTACTAGTATCACGCGACTGCTTTCGCTCCGTCCACAATAACAAACTTTGCCGATTATTCAAAACAAACGCAATCCAATGATTTATATTGATAACCATTCTTGAATATGCAAACCTCTGAACTAGACATGTTTTTTTCTACTGACCAATTGTAAAATCTTGCTAACCAAGTAATCATTTCGCAGCTCGACTGTTATTTAAGCGAACAAATGATATTACAAGCGGACTGATATCGGTTAAATTGTTGACAGTTTCTAGCATTTTTGCAGAACAAGTGTTGCAGAATGATTTTTATTTATTGCAAGCAAAATCTTTTTATGCTGATCAAATGATTTAATGGCTATTTTTTTCTGCGAACCAATTTTAATAACGGCAAACCATTTAATTACTTTTCTCTTTGAAAAATAAGAGTACTTTGAGGTGGGAATTTTAACAATCCAGGTGTCGGGCAAATCTTACACGATTCTTTAGTCTATTTTTTTACTATTTGCTTTGGAAAATGTTTGTTCGTGATTCAAAAAGAAACATTTTATGACACATTGAAGTTGCTAATTAAACGTTGTTGTTAATGTTTTGTTATCACCATGTGTGTCACCACCTATTAGTTCCATCGTACGATTTCCTTTCATAAAAAAAATAAATAGAGAACATAAATTCAGTTAAGCGCACGCGCTCAAGAAACGATGAATATTCTCGCTTGAGCGAGTTAAAATGTCTACATATCGTTCCTCTGTGACGACCTATACAGGGCATTTCCTAAATAATGTCCGTAATTATTTTCCAAACAAATTTTGAACGCTTAAAAAAATTTTGCTGTTACTTTACGAACCGGAACAACCTGTGCGAGACCGGAAAGATTCACAGCGCTGGCGTAACACCTAAAAGAGCTACTCGACAAGGTTTAGAAGAAGTAGAAGACATTCTGGATTTAGTAGAAGAAGATGCAACAGCCAGTTCTCGAAGAATGGCTATTCAATTAGGAGTTCCTAAAACTATTACTACATTACCTGCATAGCACTCTGGTGCAACGCGGAGTCACTATTTGTGCGCCGCCAACCAGTATCCGATGGTGGGCTTAAGTATGGTCCGCTGGAATACGGCGAGGGTTTCCTTTCCCGAATGCTACGGATGGGTCCGCCAGGTGACCTGGTGCGACTCTGTCTCGAAGTGGCATTCGCCATTCTTTGTTGAGGGGGCTCTTCATTTGGCTGAAACGAAACAATATATTAATAACTCTCGATGGTTCAATTGGCAAAAACTAGGTCATACGGATTTAACGTTATGTCATAAAAATAATTGTCGTCATTGTAATTCTTCGGTTACAACATAATAGAAGTGCTGTCAATGTTAGCATACGTCACGTCAAGTTTGTTCACGCTACTGTATTAAAACATGCCTTCCTTTTTCATTCCATTCATTTGGTTGGCCAGGTTAAAGCCGTGTACGCCAATATTTGTGTTCTATATAGAATATAGTGTTGGGAAAACCCGATGATTTTAATAATCGAGTGCTTGATACTCCAGCGATTTTAATGATCGAGTGAATCGCTCAAGCGATTAATGACTTGAAATTTATATGACTAAGAAGAATGTGCTGATAAAACACCAGGGGTTGTTTTTGTAAGTTTTAGAAGTTTTATTAGGGAATAACAGTTCATTTTGATTTTTTTTTAATTTTCCTAATTTTTAAAAAAGTTACAATCGCCGATGGCTAGCCAGTCCCAGTCAAAACAAAACCCATGTCGCGATGACTCCACTAAGGGATTTGGCATACTTTTTTGTATGCACCTTTTCGTTTATGTGCCTTTAACAAAGACGTATGTCGTGTCAGCTTTCTGAACAAACTCGTACGTCGCCAATCGGCACATTTCGGGTGGCGCGAGGCGTCGAGCGAAGATCGGGCATCAAGTGAAAGGCAATGATTTTTCGCTTGAATTTATAACTAGAATAGTATTTCCTATCGAGCAAAAAACTCTCGAACTTACGATCACACTAACAAGCAGTACATTTCGGTCGGCGATAAGCGAAGCTCGAGTATCGAGTGAAAGGCAATAAGTAACAAGCGACGATTTTCGGTTGAATTTATAACTTGAGCGTTTTTTTTAATATTCGAGCGATGACGGTTATTTCAATAATCGAGTACTCGAGCGGTTTTCGCTCGAGCGATCACAACACTAGTAGAATACAGTAAATCAGGAGTCACCAAACTTTTTGAGAAATGGTCCGGTCATATTTATGTTGTTCTGAATAAAAAAATTAAAAATAATCAACAAGCTTCATTAAAAAAAATCAAAAATTTTCAGTTGCATAATAATATTCATTTTTGAGTAGTTTAATAAAAGAATAATGAGGGAACTGTTTTGCGTTAAGTTTGCTACCAAAAATGGTTTAGACCTCGACATTATGTTACGAAGATGCTTTATTATTTTTATTTCTATTTGTTTATATAATTTCAAACATCTTGCCAGAATTATAAACAAATGTCGACCTTGAAATAATTAGTTAATATAATGAAATAAGCATTATTGCCGGTGCTCTCGTATTATAAAAATTCCGCTCGATTGTAATATACGAGACTAAATTCGTTTATATTTCATTGTCTTGCGACATTTTTTTTTGTTTCTTTTATATTTCAGTGTCTTGTTTTAAGTTTATATTTATTTACAAGGAAAAAAGACTATAGTAAAATTATTATAGTAAAGATTTTATTGTAAAATTTCCTATAAAATATAGTAATAATTAAGTTATCTTTCTTCAATTTATTTTCATCTCAGGATTTGCCGGTTTAAATATTTTATTTATTTATTTAATTATTCATTTACAGATAATGTTATGAAGTTATATAAATTCAAATGAATGTATGCACAATGGACTAAAGTCTGTGTGTGCACACTACCATAGAGTAAACATACAATATACTTATCAATAAGACCATGTTCAGTAATATTATTCAATCATATAAAATTCTCAAATCACAGACTAATTTAAAAAAACTTAACTATCCTATTAATTAACAGGGTATTATTTCGTATCCATTTGTTTAAGTCTTTTTTTATGCATTGGAATTTTTTTCTTTTGAAATGCTCTGGTAATATGTTTAAAATTTTGGGAGCCACATAAGAAAGTGATCTTTGTGTGACGTTAAAGTGCATGTTAGGCAAAGTCAAATTACGATTGACATTTGCTCTCGTCATTATGTCGTGAACTATGTAATTGTGAAAAATATTTTTGGTAAGAGAAAATCTAAGCATATTTTTTATGTACAGTTCAGTAATCGTAAAGACACCAGACTGTTGAAATAAGAGTTCTGAAGAAAAGCATCTTGCCTTAAAGAATACTATCTTTAAAATATACTTTTGAGCAATGCTGACATTACTCAAAATACCTTTGTTAGCCGATCCCCAACAAATCACTCCATAATTAAGACAATATTCTGCTAATGATTTATAGACATTAAGCAGAACCTCTCTGCTTAGAATGTTACGCAGTTCATAGAACTTGTAAACTAATTTTCTCAATTTAGTTTTAACGTATTCTGAATGAAAATTCCATTTTAAAAACCGATCGAAATACACACCCAAATACTTTGTATTACCAGCCGACTTGACCCTGCCAGTACATGCACAATCCTGAGAAAAATTACAATCAATGGAATGGACCTTAATTTCATTTTTACTTGGCAGACCAATTTTATTCATTGCAAAACACATGAAGCTTGTTTTATTAACATTAAGCGTTAAGAAGTTATAATCCATCCATATTTTAACATAGGTAGCCGCCCTTTCAGCCCTCAAAAAAACATCATTCCACGATGATCCTTTAACAAGCAGAACTGTATTGTCAGCAAAACAAACAGTTTTAACGCCGGGTATTGCTGTCGCGAGACTGTTAATATATATAGAGAATAAAATCGGGCCAAGCACTGTTCCCCGAGAGATAATAAGTCATTTCCATAACACCCTGTAGAACTATAAATTATGGCTAGTTTTACTATTTTTATAGTAAATTTAACTATAAATTTTTCGTTCTGTGCATCCTAAATAGGTGTATTTTTGTCATTTTTCTAAAGTATTATGTTTACTTAAGAAGGGAAGTCCTCATGAGTTGGGTAATTATCGTCCTATTTCACTCATCTCTGTGTTTTCTAAGATATTTGAAAAAGTGATCTTCAGACGCATAGTGTCTTTTTTGGAATCAAGTGACTTGATTTCTGAAACACAGCATGGTTTTCGTGTGGGTAGGTCGACTATTTCTGCACTATGCTCCGTCTTGGACACGGTTTACAAGCAGATAGATGTGGGGAAAAAAGTGATGGCTCTGTTTGTGGATCTGACAAAGGCCTTTGACTGTGTGGACCATGATCTGTTATTACAAAAAATACAAATTTTTGGTATTCGCGGGAATTGCAATTCTCTATTAAAGTCATATTTACAAAATCGCAGTCAGTACGTTTTATTTGAGAGTCAGCAGTCCGTACGGTTGGGGGTTGAGGTCGGCGTCCCGCAGGGCAGTGTATTGGGACCGTTGCTTTTTCTACTATACACAAATGATATTTCAAACTTTCTGTTTTCCTACCATTGTGAGTTTGCGGATGATATTACAGTGCTTGATTTTAACACAAATGAATCTACTGTAGTCAGTTCAATAGAACAAAATCTTAATATTCTGCAGAGTTACTTGAAACGGCCCGGACCCGGGTCTATTTTTCGCTAAAAAATATGTCGATGTAGAAAATAAAATAGCCAATATATTTAGGTCCAGTAATACATGCATAGCCTACATGTATTTTAAAAGAGCTTAAAACAGCAAAAAGTCGAACATATTAGCGATTTACCAACCAAGGGTCTCGAGTGGTAACATTCCATAGGTTAAAAATAACATAGGGGTGCATAAAGTGACGCAACAGAACTAAAGCAGGGGTGCGCCTATATAAGCGAGAGACGCGACGCTTAAATGGAATTCAATTTTTGACTGTCGTAAATACAAGACGTTACGCTGCCCGATTCAGAGTCAAAATTTCCCGTTCTCAAATCAAGTCATTTCGCTGCCAGTGCTCTATCAGTGCATCATTAATCTCTTTAATTTCAACATACAAGTTTTTCCCATTCACAAGTTAAAGTGTTTACGCGGCCATTTAGTGTTCCGTACATTATTCTTTGGTTAAATAATTTTATTCTATTTGTTAGATTTTTCTAGTTGCCCCGTCGGCTTTTCGACGTAGATGCGCTAGGAGTTTTTGACAACGGAATTAAATTCAGTATGGTATGCTACTTTAAGTGTATCACTCTTTTTCTATAATCACATATAAAAATTTACGGAAGTAAATCCATCATCCCAAAATCAAATTAATTTATACACAAAATGGCCGCGCTCTCTTCTCTATATCTTCTCTTTTGATTTATTAATACAAATAATCTCCACCTGCCAAATAAATTGTCTGCAGGACAAAAATGGTAGGTTTCTAGTAAAAACTACAAAGGGTAATTCGGGATTAACGGTTCTGTTTAATCTAAAATGTCTGCAAGACAAAAATAAATTAAACATTATTTTAAAGTGAAAAGCGAATAACGGTACCACTGTTGGCGTAAATCGATACACTTTTGCTTTCGTTTAAAGGGTCGTTATTTAGTAGGTCATTTTCAGAAACAGATGTTTGTCTTTCCAGGGTGAATTTTACAGTGGGTTCTTGAAAACAAAGGTAGGTGTTTATTACGCAGTAATAAAGCCTTCCTCGAATAATATCTGCAATCCGCGGTGAAGAAATGGGGGAGGGTTCTAAAAAGGGTTATCTATGATGTATAACAGGGTAACCGCAGGTTATCACCGTTATAAAAAAGGGTTAAAATCATTTGGTATGATGTTGCCAGTAGAACGTTAATTTATAACAGGTGTAAATAAAAAGGCGTGATGGGTTTTTCTTAGGAATGAATGTTCGACGGTAGGACACCACTACCGGACAGTGTCTTTCGACTTCCAGTACATGAAAAACAATGCTCGCTTGAGAAGAAAAGTGACACATGCGGAAAGCGAGCAGGCTCCTAATTTTTATTACACTTTTATGAGTTATATGTTAAAATGTTCAACAGTAGGACACCACTACTGTACAGTTGTCTTTTCACTATACTACGTAGTAGCATTATACCAAACGTGTACGTAAACTGAGGGATGGTACATAAACAAAACGACAAGTAAATTAAATAAAAATACGTACACGAAAATGGGGTCATATGTAACAAAATAAATTGCAGATTATCAGGGGATCAATGTAAATAAAATGGTCGCAGACCAAAGGTTCATGTAAGAAGCGAGATAGAAATATCGGATATCTACTATTATTGTCGCAGACATAATAGATAGAGAACAGGTAACAATGCTATTATTGTCGCAGACATATAATACTTAGTATTGTGGTAAAGGGGGTAAATCATCACCGTTCTGTCGCAGACAGATATTGGTGAATAATAACGGGCCAAATTATGGGAGACAAACATTCTGAAACAGGTTATATAATTATTATTATAATAATGTAAAACCTTTGTATCTGGTAAATAATTAATTTGTAATAAATAAGTGAATGGTTAAACTCTCTTTGATTTAAATTCCTGGCAGCGGAATCCTATCAGTACTTAGGGAAAACGTCATACTAAGAATAAAGCTAATAAATCGTAAAACCTGACAACCTTACCGTTGTCCCAAACTTTAAAAGAACCTGCAAAGTAAACACAACGTATACAGGGTCGTACCACAAAAATTAGACGATTACAGCCAGAGTGATGGATTCCATCAGGTGAATAACACCCCCGGGGTCGATCAGTTTCACTGGTGCCGTGACCAGGATATAAAGTCATTAAATTGGGACAACAAAAACAAATCACCATTTGATACGTTCTACCAAGTGCTGTAACTCCCAATAACTGACCTACATAAAACAGTAACAGCCGAAGTGCCAGTAGTAGTACCAGTTCCAATAGCAGCGCCAGCAAACCACAAATCATTGGACACGGATGATATACATGATGACCAACGTCAATTGAACCAAGAACATCAGCAGAGTAACCAGAGAAAATGCTTTGTCCCACCAATAACGTCACTGTAATCACCTGAATACCAAATTCTGTTGACCTACCAAGTATCCACTTCAGCATTGACGCCATCCAACCAACCGGACTGTAAGAAGACAACCAAGTATGAAACCGGACCAAAACCGAAGTTCAAAGGGGGAAAACAAAATGGACGTTGTCGACAACCAATAGCAAATAATAAATAACACTTTGGTTAATACCTCGCAGAACTAGACAGCTACATGTAGAACGTAGGAGAACTGGTTGTTGACATAACAGGGGCAAAGTAAATGGTGCCTGAAGGTTGCAACATCAATGGGTAGTACCGAAAGCGAAAAAAAAAAAACATGGAGGTTCACCAAACAGAGTTTGTAAAACTAAAACTCTTGCTAACTAATTCCATGCTCGAGACAACACTGGGGAAGATATGCAGCGCTAACTTACTAGTATCCAATGTTCCAAACATTGCTGTATCTGATGGTTGACACAGCAATAGCAGCTATATTTTGAGGCGACAAGGGACAGCCTCATATATGGTTGCGCAATATCACTGACAGAAACCACAAGGTGATCCACTAATCATATATACATTTCACGCATACCTATATAAAAAAAACTACCACGCAGGAAACCGACCCCATATCAGGTTCAAAATTGCAACCACTTGAACCTGATATGATAGTACTGCAACAGGTATGCCATCAATACCTCCAAAACAGCAGCAAAGGACAGGTACACCGTCAATGATGCAAACCACAGCGAAGGGTTCAACAGAAACGCCACTGGAGAAGAAACTACCCTGTAGCAGATAAGGCGAGGTTTACCAGACGGAAGCTGTAAAAATCTGCATGGTCAAAAATAACGGCATCCATCAGGACAAAGGGTGACTTAATTTATATCATGGCTTTAAGAAACCCGCACCAATCTGTGAAATAAATATGCCAGGAATAAGAAAATAAAATGGGTCCAAGGAGGAGGCGAGCCGAGACGATGACGATCGTTAATGCGTACCGAGGAGCAGCCACAGGTATGGAAGGGGAGCAATGAACCAGGAGATAAGATCTCGTAAGCAGGATGTGACGAGGTCCCAGTCCACAGACACTATTCCAGGAGAGTGATGAGAATGGCGGTTGACGTAAGATGGACTCTAATAATTTTTGTTTCAGGTCTACGTAACTTATATTATTTTACAGTAATATTATTATGATTTATTGTAATTGACGACAGCAAAAGTGTAATTGATTTTAATCGCTAGATAGGTAAATTTTAAACTAGTGCTTGATGTACAAGGCTATATTTTAAAATTGGGGGAGAGTGAAACGGCCCGGACCCGGGTCTATTTTTCGCTAAAAAATATGTCGATGTAGAAAATAAAATAGCCAATATATTTAGGTCCAGTAATACATGCATAGCCTACATGTATTTTAAAAGAGCTTAAAACAGCAAAAAGTCGAACATATTAGCGATTTACCAACCAAGGGTCTCGAGTGGTAACATTCCATAGGTTAAAAATAACATAGGGGTGCATAAAGTGACGCAACAGAACTAAAGCAGGGGTGCGCCTATATAAGCGAGAGACGCGACGCTTAAATGGAATTCAATTTTTGACTGTCGTAAATACAAGACGTTACGCTGCCCGATTCAGAGTCAAAATTTCCCGTTCTCAAATCAAGTCATTTCGCTGCCAGTGCTCTATCAGTGCATCATTAATCTCTTTAATTTCAACATACAAGTTTTTCCCATTCACAAGTTAAAGTGTTTACGCGGCCATTTAGTGTTCCGTACATTATTCTTTGGTTAAATAATTTTATTCTATTTGTTAGATTTTTCTAGTTGCCCCGTCGGCTTTTCGACGTAGATGCGCTAGGAGTTTTTGACAACGGAATTAAATTCAGTATGGTATGCTACTTTAAGTGTATCACTCTTTTTCTATAATCACATATAAAAATTTACGGAAGTAAATCCATCATCCCAAAATCAAATTAATTTATACACAAAATGGCCGCGCTCTCTTCTCTATATCTTCTCTTTTGATTTATTAATACAAATAATCTCCACCTGCCAAATAAATTGTCTGCAGGACAAAAATGGTAGGTTTCTAGTAAAAACTACAAAGGGTAATTCGGGATTAACGGTTCTGTTTAATCTAAAATGTCTGCAAGACAAAAATAAATTAAACATTATTTTAAAGTGAAAAGCGAATAACGGTACCACTGTTGGCGTAAATCGATACACTTTTGCTTTCGTTTAAAGGGTCGTTATTTAGTAGGTCATTTTCAGAAACAGATGTTTGTCTTTCCAGGGTGAATTTTACAGTGGGTTCTTGAAAACAAAGGTAGGTGTTTATTACGCAGTAATAAAGCCTTCCTCGAATAATATCTGCAATCCGCGGTGAAGAAATGGGGGAGGGTTCTAAAAAGGGTTATCTATGATGTATAACAGGGTAACCGCAGGTTATCACCGTTATAAAAAAGGGTTAAAATCATTTGGTATGATGTTGCCAGTAGAACGTTAATTTATAACAGGTGTAAATAAAAAGGCGTGATGGGTTTTTCTTAGGAATGAATGTTCGACGGTAGGACACCACTACCGGACAGTGTCTTTCGACTTCCAGTACATGAAAAACAATGCTCGCTTGAGAAGAAAAGTGACACATGCGGAAAGCGAGCAGGCTCCTAATTTTTATTACACTTTTATGAGTTATATGTTAAAATGTTCAACAGTAGGACACCACTACTGTACAGTTGTCTTTTCACTATACTACGTAGTAGCATTATACCAAACGTGTACGTAAACTGAGGGATGGTACATAAACAAAACGACAAGTAAATTAAATAAAAATACGTACACGAAAATGGGGTCATATGTAACAAAATAAATTGCAGATTATCAGGGGATCAATGTAAATAAAATGGTCGCAGACCAAAGGTTCATGTAAGAAGCGAGATAGAAATATCGGATATCTACTATTATTGTCGCAGACATAATAGATAGAGAACAGGTAACAATGCTATTATTGTCGCAGACATATAATACTTAGTATTGTGGTAAAGGGGGTAAATCATCACCGTTCTGTCGCAGACAGATATTGGTGAATAATAACGGGCCAAATTATGGGAGACAAACATTCTGAAACAGGTTATATAATTATTATTATAATAATGTAAAACCTTTGTATCTGGTAAATAATTAATTTGTAATAAATAAGTGAATGGTTAAACTCTCTTTGATTTAAATTCCTGGCAGCGGAATCCTATCAGTACTTAGGGAAAACGTCATACTAAGAATAAAGCTAATAAATCGTAAAACCTGACAACCTTACCGTTGTCCCAAACTTTAAAAGAACCTGCAAAGTAAACACAACGTATACAGGGTCGTACCACAAAAATTAGACGATTACAGCCAGAGTGATGGATTCCATCAGGTGAATAACACACCCGGGGTCGATCAGTTTCATACTTTACCACCAACCGACTTACCCTAAATTAAAATAAGACTTTTTCCTTACAATTTCATCCCTACGGAGCACTACACAAAGAGTCAGTTACTGAGATTGAATGGTCGATCAATTGCTCAAGTTACTTCATTAAAACTACTCGGCATTCATATAGATATGTCCTTAAATTTTAGAAATCATGTTGACTTTGTTTGCAAAAGATGTGCAAGTAACTGTTATGCTTTGCGCCGCTTAAGGCAAATTTTGAGCAAGGAGGTAGTAAAGACTTACTATTTCTCAAATTTTGAATCATTTATCCGATATGGCATCATCCTTTGGGGAAGTTCATCGGCTGCCCGTAGAGTCTTTATAATGCAAAAGCGAGCAATTAGATGTATGTTTGGTCTTAATTTTAGGGAATCGTGTAAAGACATGTTTATTAATGAAACGATACTAACATTGCCCGGTCTTTATATTTTTGAAATTTTAAAGTTTGTCAAATCAAATTATAATAGTTTTAAGTTACAAAACGCATTTCACAGTTATGGTACTAGATTTGGAAATGACCTTCAATATGTTCATCACAAATTAGTTATATAAACAAAATCCGTATTGTATGGGCACAGTTTGTTATAATAAACTTCCTTTTTGCTACAGAAATCCAAATATGAATATATCTAGAATTAGAGAATTCTTAGCAATTAATGCTTTTTACTCAATTGAGGAATTTTTGCACCATGAGTTTTAGTCGTTATTTTAATTTTTTTTTATATCTATTAATTTATGTAATTTCTGAATTGTTATTTTTTTAAGTTAGTCATAAGTTGACATGTCCTATATCCTATTTTTAGTGATCGCTTGGATTAATACATTTTCATTTCATTTCAACAAGTACGCGAAAATAGGACTTTTGAAGAAATCCGTTGTACGTATTCTTGAGGCAAATTGTAGTTATTTACAAAAATCGACTTAACTTAGAAATGATTCTAATTCAAGTTCTTGCATATTCCATGCAAACTTCCCCGCCTGAAATGGGCACGGACATAATAAAAAAAAATTTTTAACGGCCATTATTTTAATTTATTTTCCTCGGCTCATTAAAAGCAAAGATTACTGGGGTTTGGTGTTAAGATAGCCATAATAAACAAACGAACCTGCATTAATCGGTACCCGGACTGGACGGATTAATTAATCACCAACGGAAACGGGTCTCCATTTTTGGAAAACTTCCTGATATTTAAAAAAAGTTAATATATATTAGTTTTTGTCGCGAGAATTTAAACAACGCAGTCGCTAATAAATGGTTAGGTGTATTTTACCACAAAATTTATGGATGCACCCGGGATCCCAGTATTATCAGGGTTGCACAAAATCATGTATTTTTTAATTTTAAACAAAACAAGTGTTTTTTTTTTGTTTTAAACATGTTTTTTTTGCTTTTAAAGTTCATGTTTTAAACAAATAAAACCTTATTAAAAACGTGTTTTCAATGTGTTTAGTAGAATTTAAACTATTTTCCCAGTGGACATCTGAGAATGTTTTCTATTCATAGAGTTTTACGACATTTACGATTTTTGCCGAGAATCATGCCATTCTCAAGATTCTTAGTTTGTTAGATGATAGAACGCTGTGGGGCTCTCGAAATGGTCTACTTCTACTGGTTCAGTATCAAGTAGCAGCATGTCAAGTTTTATTATTCGAACGAATCGGACAAGACAAAGGTGGATATACAAATAGCCAGATATTCATATTCGAGAATATCGTGAGTTTAAACTGTTGATTAATTTGCTATGTCTTGGATATTCACCACCAAACAGAAATATTGTTTCCAACAATTTACTCGATACAGTTTGTGTCAGAAGAAAGTTTGTCTAGCCCTGACGGTTGGAGTAACGTCCATAATGAACCTTTAATAGACATGTGTCACAGATATAGAAAGTGAACGGGTGCATCTAATAGAGTCCGTAGCCACACATCATAGTATTTATTACAACTACTGAAAGCTATACAAAAATGCGACGAAAAGTATGAATGTCAAGCTACCAGTGTAGTAACAGACAACGCTGCGAATATGACTAAAATGCAGAAAACCTTTTTCTTGAATTAGACAGAAAGGATATAATAACTTATGGTTGTTCAGCTCATATATTCAACTTACTTCTTCATGATTTAGAAGTGCTGGGAGTCAAGACTAACGTAAAGAAAGTTTGTAAATACTTTACAGATGTGCATTTCGCTAGCGCAAAATTTAAAGAAGAAGCTGCTGGCTCCGCTTTCGTATTACCTCATATTCGCTAGAACACTTTATCAGACTGCTTGGAGAGTTATTTGAAAAACTGGCCAATATTATTTGATATGTGTGTACTAACAGAATACGTATTAAGAACGACATCATAAAATTAGTTACTGACGTTAATTTAAAAGTTAATGCACAGGACTATCACAAAAAATTAAAATGCATTGCGGTGGCCCTAAATAAAGTTCAAACAAACACTGGCACGATAGGAGAAGCGACAGAAATATGGCTCGAACTATTGGAGATGTTTGAAAACAAAAAATCAAATGGGGAATTTTCAATTAGTGACGTAAATAAGGTTATACAACGTTTGGAGATGGCCCTAACTCACTCCCCTAGTTCATTTTTTAGCAAACTTGCGTGATCATCGTTTTAGGGGAGATAGACTAACTAAAGACAATTAGAAATTGCCATGGAATATGTAGAAACCTACCATTCAGAGGCAATGCGAATTGTTAATTTTCAGGCTAGGTGTGCATCATTTATGCCATATATGTTTTCTCAACAGATACTTGAAGATGTAAAACCATTAGCATGGTGGCGGTCTATTCAACATTTAAATACAAGAGCAATGGAGCTTGTCCAACTGCTACATACAGCTATTGCTTCGTCCGCCAACATAGAAAGACTTTTTCGTCTTATGGTTTAGTTCATTCCAAACTCCGCAATAAGCTAGGCAATGCCAGAGCAGCTAAGTTGGTTATAATTTTTAAAGAACTAAATTCTAATGCACCCACTTACGGCGTTAACTGATGTCACGTCCGATCAGTGATTATTATACATTTTTACCTTATTCCTTTATTTTTCATACGGGTTATACACTTATTTGTAGTTTTTTGAACATACCAAAGTTCTGTGCATGATGTTCATTAGGTACCTAACTTTTATTATTTTGTTAATTTGAATGCCCTTTTCTGTTTTAGTAAGTAGTTTGAATACAAAAAAATAAATATTTTTTACACCAAATTGTTGCATAAATTAAGTATACTCCTGTTAAATAATCACTTAACTAAAAAAAACAACAACGTGTGTTTAATTTACCTCTTTTAAACATGATTTAAACATTGATTTAAACTCAAACGATTGTTTAAAACATGTTTAAAACAATTGTTTTATACAAAATGTTTAAAACGAAACAACCCTGAGTATTATTACACAGGGTGATCGGATAATGCTTCAGGATATTGTTATATGACTTACTTAACACACCACCCCGTATTTGAAGTAGTGTTGTGATCCCTCGAGCGAAAAACCGCTCGAGTACCCGATTATTGAAATAACCGACATCGCTCGATTATTTAAAAAAAACTGCTCGAGTTATAAATTCAAGCGAAAATCGTCGCGTGTTACTAATTACCTTTCACTCGATACACGAGCTTCGCTTGACGCCGACCGAAATGTGCTGTTTGGTAGTGTGCTCGCTCGAGTGAAAACTGCTCGCATATTCGAGCATTTTATCGCTCGATAGACTAAACTCCTAAAACTTACAAAAACAACCCCTTGGGATTTTATCAACACATTCTTCTTAGTCACAAAATTGTCAAGTGATTAATCGCTCGAGTATCAAGTACTCGATTATTGAAATCATCGGTTTTTCCCAACATTAATTTGAAGCATAAAGAATATCTCTGCCGTGCATACAAGAACCTAGTATGTTGACTTACTATAAAATCGAGTTTTCTATCTCATCGTACTCTATGCAATGAGATCTAGCTGTAGATTTTACTTTGTGGAATTATCTTTCAAACTTACAAAGTAATTTGACATACTCACTTTAGGGTTTGATAAAAACGAGAGGAAATCTTTCATAGATGCAAATTAAAAACCATGTATCCAAAATTTACCACACTAAAAACACGTAAGTCCACATGCTAAATTCATATTTTATGCACTAGACTTGCTATGGCATAAATATTCGATATTAGAATTGTTATTATTTTTTTTTATGATCAAACACAAGCACTATAGGAAAAATCCTTTAGGACCCTCTGGGAGTTGTGCGCAAAAAGCGATTCACGTTGGTTTTGAATCGTTGGAGGTTATATTCGGTGGAAAAAACGACCTCGGGAAGGTCGTTCCATAAGAATGAAGTCCTCCAGATGAAAGAATTCTTAAATAATGAAGTTCGAGGAGTATTAAACTTAACCACATATGGATGGCGGGAGTGGTTCGTCGTGCATTTCTGATGTTCGCCGCTCTGGGCGGAATTAAGAGGGCTAGGTCAGCCGAGGAGCACTTTCCATGGAAATATCCGATCAGACGAATGGCCCTCCTTTCGATGGAATCCTTTAGCCGAAGAGTATGTTTGGTTGCAGAGCTCCAGACATGAGAGCAGTACTCTAGTGATTGTCGAATCTGGGCTTTGTATAGTATCAAAAGTTGAGGAGGTGTGTACAACGTTTCGGTTTAGAAGAGTACACCAAGTTTCTGAGAAGCTGCCTTGGTGATTGCCACAAGGCATATTTCCTCCCAGATTGACGCCCACCAAATTAATAGTGAAGCCAGTGGAATTGCGTGTCATGCCATGACTATATCCGGTTCTGTGATGGGTACCTTTTTAGAGAAAACTGCTGTCTGTGTTCACTTATTTGTTGTTTATTATTAAATAATTTGTTATTTATTGAACTAGTCCAATAGAAGTAAAAATTTAGAGCTTACTTATGAGATATTATTTATAAAATTAGGAGAAATGCAGGACCGTATCCCAAAATATCCTGATGTTGTTCAGACAGTTCAACATTGAGTTTAAAGGCAGTACTATGCCTATTGGCAATATTATTTCGCCTATTCCTGTCGGATATGCAGTTTACATGAAAGAATCATACAACAATATGAAGTTCCTATTGACAACCATAAAATATGATGAGGTTGTTGCACTTTTACTTGGGTTGCAGCTAGGCTACACCAAGTTTTGCTGTTTTTTGTGTGAATGGGAGAGTCGGGCAAGGTCACTTCATTACAAGAGACAATACTGGCCCGCTCGACAATCATTAGAGCCAGGGCAAAAGAATGTACAACATATGCCATTGGAAGACTTCAAAAAGATTATGTTACCACCTCTGCATATCAAATTGGGCCTAAAGAAAAACTTTGCTAAGGCACTGAATAGAAATGGGCCAGCATTTCATTACCTACGCCAGAAATCTCCAAGGCTAAGTAAAGCAAAAATTAAAGAAGGTATTTTTATAGGGCCCCAGATTCGAAATATTCTGAAAGACGAACACATTGACAGGACTCTAACTCTAACGCTTGGAATGACTTTCGCCTCGTGGTCACTAATTTCTTGGGAACTAAAAAAGCTAACAATTACGTTACTGTTGTTAAAAATATGCCGTCGTCGTATCAAAAAATGGGTTGCAATATGTCTCAAAAGATCCATTTGTAGGAAATGGACCTGGAGTCTTTTCCCGACAACTGCGGAGCTGTAAGTGATGAGCACGGCGAACGCTTCCATCAGGATATATCGACAATGGAGAACAGGTACCAGGGAATATGGAATACTTCCATGCTTGCCAACTACTGTTGGACTCTTGTTAGAGATACTCCAGAAACAATTCACAAAAGAATAGCCAAACGACAGCGCATTTAGTGACTCTAAAAGAGTAAAATTATCTAGTTTTTATTATTTTGTTAAAAAAACAATTTTTTCTTGAAAACTGCAACTAAGTTTTTAATTTCATTATCATTTTTGTATTCAACATTCCAATATTAACAAGAAAAATGCATTTTGATACAAGATACAACCAATAACCTAAAATTTGTTGTCCAGTGTTATGTAAGACTGCCTACAAACTTTGAACCATTTTTACTAAAAACCGACTATTCAGTTTTCAAAATAAATATCGTCAAACATGTTTTGAAAACGAAGATAGGCTTAGTCATTAGTGACTAACCTGAAATGTTTGTGTAATTGGCCAGTTAAAATGTGTTTCGAAACATTTTGTTTGCGGAAATATATTGACCTTTAAGTGTTGAAACAAGTTTTGAATTAACTAAATTGTAATGGGTGTGCGACCCAAATGAATTGGCAGTTGGAAACGAACTGTTTTGTATCGTAGGTGACCATTAGTGGCATCGAACAGTGTTGCCAGGTGAAAAAAAAATAGAATTCACCAGAAATGGTTATAAAAAATCACCGCATTTAAAAGCACATAAGATTAGCCAAAAAGGGGGGGAAGCATATTTTGATGAGCAAAAAAAAATAATGGCTTATGTATATTTTATGTCATCCTGTTAAATAAAACTATGCAAATAAACCAAAAATCACCAGAAATCGACCTTTTTAAAAAATTTTTAACCAAACACCAAAAAAAAATCGCCAGAATTCGGACCTTCTTAAAAAGTTTTTCACCAATCACCAGATTATTTCTAAAATCATCAGATCTGGTGAAATTTCACCACACTTGGTAACACTGTGTCGGAAACGAATATTGCACTCCGAATATTGGAAGTATTCGGTTATTCTCGCGACAGTTCGCTACAATTTTCGATTTTTAAATTTTATTCATTAAAAATAAATCAATCAATAAATGAACAATTCTACCGCGAACGTTCCATTTCGAGTAATAAGTAGGATTTACCGACTGGTACGCCACTGTAATTTGCGTATTCAGAATCGCTGACAGTGTTGCCAAATAGTCCGAATTAAAACTTTATACTGATCCTATAATTTCGCGGAATTCTGTAAATTCCACATCAAGAATATTTTGAAGAAACGGTTACTCATTTGAATAATTCTTATATAAAATATTTAAATTTACAAATTTACATTTAAATCTCTAATTAAGTCTAAAGCTGGGTTCACACGGCAACATACCGCAAGTTTTTTTTTGCAGCATTAATCTTATCGAATAACTAATGGCGCATATATGTATTGACATAGAACTGTTCACACATTGTTTGCACTGCAAATAAACGTATACGGTTGACGTCCACCGAATACTCACCGGACTTATCAAGCAAACTGCTAAACTGAGTGAACTGAAACGCATTCGGTTTACAGACGTGCATATACCATCTCTTTCACACGGCACGATGTCACACGTGTTTTAACGAATACCAACCGACTATGAAATAATCTCTATACTAAATCCAGCAAAAGAACGGAGTGCGTCAAAACAAATATGACGTGATCTATCAAAGTCAGAATGTTTGTGCAGAGCAGCGTGTGAACATCCCGTCATTTATTCGGTTAAAACCGAATAAAGTAAAAAGCGTGCGGTATATGTCGTGTGAACCCAGCTTTAAACTGTAAAGAACGCAAAAAAAAAAACATATCTACTTATACCGAATACAGATGTTGCTTACCACTTGCCACTATGAGTTATTAAAACTTGAATATACAGGGAATTTCCTATAAATACAAAATATTTAATTCTAGTCTAATTTAAATAAACAAGACTAGGTCTAATAATTTGAGACTTTAGATAGTCAAAAGAGCCCCCGTCCCCCCTCTCGGACGTCCATGCATTGCACTGAGATTCTAGACGAAAACTATTTCGCTTATCTGCATGGAAAATGTCGCATTTAATGAACCATGGGGTAAAAATGCAAATTTAATGACAAAACAACATTAAAACGCTGCAATGCAGCAAAAGTAAACATCAGCCAGATGTGCGCTTGTAGGATATTACATTTATGCTTGTTTTGAACTTCTTATGTAAATACGGATGAATATATGTCAAATAAAATTAGCAAAACTCACGACTAACGAATGAGTGACAGATCCAATAGAGACCAAGAGTCGCATTCTTTATTTATGTCGAAACTGTTCAGATCAAGCTGAATCGTTCTTTTATTGAGTCCGAACCAGGCGCGGAACTATTATACAGACCATGCAACGCAGGGGGGCCCAGGCGTCCAGGGGGCCGTCGGCCCAAAGTGGCCTCCCGTTACGGAATGCGAGGCCCTTCGCCACTTGAAAAAGTGTCTTTTTCTTACGCAACACTAATTTATTATGATTTTATACTATCAAGAAAAGGAGCTCCCATACATCTGTCGATCGCCTTAGATTTTAAGAACTTTTACAATTTTTTTTATAATAAAAAAGCATAGGCATTGGTTTTGCAAATAAGTTTTTGTCTTGTTTGTGTTGAATAAGTTAGGGTCGCGCAAGCCAAGTGCTGAGCTCCTCTGAAAGTGGGGCCCCAGGCCCAGACCCACCGGGCCTAGCAGGAAAATAGGTCCTGGATAATGTTTATAGTAACAAGGAATTAACAACTACAACGTTGTAAAGTTTTTATGACGCCGTAGGTATTTTGAATTGAATGCAAACTTCCTATTCCTAAACAAATAATTTAAGGAAATTGAATTTAACATATAAAATATCCCTAGCGCAACGAAATAGGTGCTCCGGAGCGACAGCAAACTGATCTAAATACAGCACTTGTTATTTATAAATAATATTTTTTATACTTATTTGGCGGTATATGACGGTGCTAAGCTTTCAAAGAATTATTTCTTACTGAGAATTATTAACATCAAAAGAATAACTTACTAGTAATATACTAAACTACAAACAAAATTAATTGAAAAGTTGGTCAATGGTTCAATTTAGGGAAAATACATTTACAGAAATGCATTGAACAATTTTTCAAATTATTTTTTTTGTAGATTATTATTATTAGTAAGCTGAAATACATTTCTTTCATTCAAATATCATTTATGTTTCATTTTATACAATAAATGTTTCCATGGCTAACTGATGACTAAACATTGTGATATTCAGTTATTAACTGCTTAAAACCATTTGGTCAGAAAATTAGTTATAAATGGTTAATCGAGTGAAATATCAAAGTTTTTTTTTTGGGGGGGGGGGGGGGGTTGTTCGGGTTGTTAAGGAAATAGATTTTTTTGATGATGAAAGTCAACAAGCATATAGGTACGTAACTGCTGAAGTATACAACGTGTCCAAGATAAGGAGGGCCAGTACAAGGATCTCGGAAACCGCAAGAGATACGAAGTCGGTTAAATGGAGGTAAAGTTGCGCATTTGCGTGCCTGATAATATTCTGTTAAGAAAGTTTTAAAATTCCTAGTAGTTCCGGAGCTATCCGGAATAAACCCAAATTCTGAAAAATCGTTTTATTGTTTTCCTGGTTTTTTTTTTGGATCGAATTCTAGAGTAAATTGCACTTTTACATTGCCACTTTTTCCGCTCTATCTAACAGAGTTAATTGTTTTGTAATCCGACGAGTCGTCTTCGAAGGGCCATTATCAACTTCCTTTTTTAAATACGGTCCTGTTTTCCTGATATAGGAACTTAAGAGCTTTTTTCTTCCGAATGCAACGACGTATGACACATTGTGGTTTAATGACGTTTCGAGGGTTTTTTGAACAACACCAGGAACTTTTGGGATACGGTCCTGTATTACTCCTAATTTTATAAATAATATCTCATAAATAAGCTCTACATTTTTTACTTATGTTGGACTAGTTCAATAAATATCAAATAATTTAATAATAAACCACAAATAAGTGAACAAAAATCATACCAAAACAGTTATAAAACGAGCAACGAAAAAAGTAAGGAACTACATAATCAGGCATTCAAAATGATTTCCATTATTCTCTAAGCACAAATAACATCTTCTAACTGCCACATAACAGTTTTTTTGAGATAAAATAAAACACAATAGAATATCAAACTTTTCAGCATTTGTAAAATTATGTTCCATATTTTCTGGAAAATAGAAAACGTCTTAAAACGCTTTCAAACGATCACAATGGGAATGTCAAGTGAAACAAATCACGCGTCACCATCTTAATTGTTTTGTTTCAAACGCTTACTTTTCTTTTAAATCCCGAATCAACAGAAGTTTGAAATAATGTTTCTGTATTTTGTCCACTTATTTGTGGTTTATTATTAAATTATTTGTTATTTATTGAACTAGTCCAACATAAGTCCAAAATATCCTGATGTTGTTCAAAAACCCTCGAAACGTCATTAAACCACAATGTGTCTTACATCGTTGCATTCGGAAGAAAAAAGCTCTCAAATTCCAATATCAGGAAAACAGAACCGAATTTAAAAAAAGAAAGTTGATAATGGCCCTTCGAAGACGACTCGTCGGATTACAAAACAATTAACGCTGTTAGATAGAGCGGAAAAAGTGGCAATGTAAAAGTGTAATTTACTTTAGAATTCGATCTCAAAAAAAACCAGGAAAACAATAAAACGATTTTTCAGAATTTCGGTTTTTTTCCGGATATCTCCGGAACTACTCGAAATTTTAAAACTTTCTAAACGGCATTTTATTAGGCACGTAAACGTGCAACTTTACCTCCATTTAACCGACTTCGTATCTCTTACGGTTTCCGAGATCCCTGTACTGGCCCTCCTTATCTTGGACACGTTGTATAATATCTAAATCATCATACGAGAAACTAAGCAAAACAATTTTATAAAGGCCGATTACAGTCAGCAAATCTTTCCGCAATTGCAATAAACCTTCTTTTTGCTTCTTCTTCTTCTTGTGCATGACTTGCCACAAAAACGGGTTTGCCGATTTCTGTTGCCGTTTCTATTGGAAAACATAGTGATTTTTACAATACCAACCAAAATAAAAGTTTAAATTTTAACCTAAAAATACGTCTTGTGTATTTATTGTTGATCGTGTATTCGTGTTTATTTATATTCTTATGCGGTTTTTGGTTGTGTTTGCGGAGTTTAAGCGTCGTATTTTGATAGTTCCTTGGCTGTATAGTTCTTTTACGAACGAAGCCAAGAGTGCGACCGATTTGAACTGATCCCCCTCCTCCCTGTTAACCTCTTTAAATAGATTTATACAGGGTGTTATGGAAATGACGTATTATATTTAAACCGGCAAATCCCGAGATGAAAATAAATTGATGAAAAATAACCATAAATGGCGCTTTGAATTATTAAGCGAAATATACACTTTATATGAAATCTCAAAATTTACGTGGCCGCTCCTGAGGCCCCTCGCAATCAATATTTTATTGAGGTAGTCTCCAGGTTCAAAAGAGGTTAGCGCATTATATGCGATGTTGTCATATTGCAACACATAATTCTAAACGCACGTGTTCAGACAAGACGTCTTTGACGCGCGCTATTACTTCTTTTTTAAACTTTTTAGATAAAGAAAACTACAATTTTAAGGTACCTACCTACTCTCTTACCTTCGATCTTATTTTAAAATAATCCGATTTATAATTAAATTCCATAAAAAAATAAAACACAAAAAGTATGTTTTTCAACAGAATCAACAGTAGATAATATCACACATATTTAAAATCACATCACAACATTTATTATTGTGAATTATTTCATAACAAAAAAAAATCGGGCAATATAACTAACAAAACGTTTGAAATTCGTATACGTCAAGCACGTGGCACCCTCGACGTCGTGTTCGTTCCACTCCCGAGTCTCGAAACATACTGAAGTATGAAGCGGCGCGCGGCCGGTATTCAAGCTACGGCGAGACACGCGATGTGATCTGACAACACTGTTAGTATACTATAGTGACCCACATTGTTGCTAAGTGAATCCAGATGGAACGGGGCGACAGTATGTGGGTAAAAAGGGTTTTTACCTTAGTATCTAGATATTCGATTTAAAAAAAAGTATGTAGACTTTCTCTAGGGCACCCAAGGAGTCACCCATTTAAATATAATAAGTAATTTCCATAACACCCTGTATATCAGCATGCACAACATGCTTCTTTAATATACGGTACAAACAAGCACTGTTCTACTTCCTCAACGATAAATAAATGTAAAAATTCTACAAAAAATATAAAACTTTCCAAAAAATAAAAATAGTCTACATACAAGGCGATGCGTCGTTCAGTAAAACATAGGAAATCTAATGTAATAATGTAATTTTTGAGGTGTACCTGTATATTTTATAGAAAAACTGCATTATAACCGAGAGGCCGACATGGTAAACCCATGTGTCGAGTTTGAATACATTTTAGTGAGCCAATCCTAAGTTATTCAATTAAACGTGATGGCAAAAACACGAAACTCTCATAGTTCAGGTAATACAGCCAACACCAGCAAATAATTTCTATCATGCTATTGCCAAAAATTGTAGAGCTGGACGTGACTTATAAAGAAAATTACCCTCATACATTAAGCTAGAGGTGTTGTTTTCGATTGATTACATCGAAAACAACCCTTCTAGCTATCGAAAACAACCCGCCAAGTTTTTATTGTTTATTGACAAAGATAATGACACTTTTTGACGTTTAAAAAAATAAATTTTATATTACTAATTTTTTTAGTTCTTTATTTAAAAGTTGTAATATAAAGTTGTTTTAACCATTATTCGAATAATTTTCTCCCTAAATTACACTCGTGCATAAAAATTCTCAGATAATTTTGCATTTAAGCGTATTTCCTTTGAAAACCAACATTCGTTCATTTTCAAATTTTGTAAAATAGCCCTCCTCCTTCGGAGTCGGGCTATTTCGCCAAAATATGAAAATGAACTCTTGTTGTTTTTAGGCAATACGCTTTCATGCAAAATTATCGAAAATTTTTAGGCACTAGTGTAATTACCTCCGAAAATAGTATCACTGACGCTAATTTTCGTTTTGTCGATGTCAAAAACACCAGCAGGTGTTTGCTGTATTACCCACATATATATAACCATTATATTGCCAATGCGAACGTTCCAAAATACAAAACGTGTCCCCGCTATGGGAGGTGGCGAGGGCCTATTGAGTTTGCGCAGTAGGGTGGAAATTTTATCGATCGCGTCAGAGCCGGCCCGACATTATTTGTTTGTTGTTATTCGTCGCCATCTTTGGTTCTGGATGCTTTTTCAAATTACAGAATAAAAAGTGATTCATCCAGATTGTTGTCGGTATATTAGTGCTTATAAACTTTCATTACCTAACAACAATTTTTGTGAAGGAGTTTTTAATTTGTGGTGATTCGATTCGCCGTTTGATAGGTTAGTGGCCTGTCTTGTTTAAGATGAAAGGACACAAGTGCATGGTGCTTTTTGCAAAAGTCGTTGATCAATACAAGGTATAAAGTATTTCAGGTATGTACATATATATACGAAAATATTTTGCTTATCACATTATCCGATCTTCCGAACCGAATTTCACTAAAAAGATTGTAAAAAAAAGAAGAGAGTGTCACTCGTATACAATATAATATATATGTGGTCACTACCTATCCTACCTTAAAATGAATGTATTTTTAATTTGGTGCATTAGTAGCTGATAATAATTTCCAAAATAGTCAATATAGTCATTCATTCTTAATTTTTGGTTTAGAAAAAAAGTGAGGTTAAGAAACATACGACATCGGATGAAAGTTAAAATAAAGCTCATCGTGTCGATTGTTACAAATATTCGGACGGAATTTGGCACCAAACGTTTACACCAATCAGGGCACCGTCGGATCATCATATCGTCAGGAATCGTATGCATGGAACGCCGTCTTAATTCGAATTAATCGAAATTTTGATTGCAATATTTTTCCTAACTAACCAGTGAAATTTACATTAAAAAAGTTGAAATTCGGTCCTGTCGAATGTTTACTTTCACAAGGAAATTTCCGAACTGTCGAATGTTTACTTTCACAAGGAAATTTCCGAACTGCGCAAACTCACTATTACCCCTTCGATGCCCATAGCGAGGACATAATTGCAGATGGTGATAGCAATATGGCTATATATATGTGGTATTTCCTGAACTATGAGAGTTTCGTGGTTTTGCCATCACTTTTAAGTCAATAGCTTAGGATTGGCCCACTAAAATGTATTCAAACTCATATGGGTTTACCATGTCGGCCTGTTCAAGAAGTTATAATGTAGTTTTTCCATAAAACATACAGGGGAGCCAATATTCAGCCACCTCGAAAACTCCATGGGATTTCCTATATTCAACTTAACGATGCATCACCCGGTATAACAGTATCTATTAATGCAACATAGCGATAACTCAACAGTCACCTTTGACGTCGCGTCGCAAATACGCGCAGTCGACGATGGCGGCGCCATCTTGACGGCCGGGCGAGGGGCGGACACATCGGGCAGCGAACCGCCACGAAAAGCCCCGAGCGCCTGGCCGATGCGCAGAGTGTTTTTCGACTGCGCAGCAGCACCGCGATCGTTGTGAGGCGAGGCTACCTGCAACAGCACAATTATTGCTTTATATGAATGGGTATTATACGTTGGTAGACGCACATGCTAGCTAGGAGGAAATTAATTGGGGTAGCGACTAGTGATTGGGATACCGATATAAATATCGATAGATCGGTATCGTATCGGCAAATATTGCAGTTTTCTTCAAGATTTTATTATTAACTATTATATTAGTTTGTAAGTATAGCTTTTTTCTCCCATCGTATTTTTATTTGTAATGAACTAATACTAATTCGATTGAAAGACTGACTGGGGTACTGGGATGGCCTCCTTCACCTTAGGGGCCGTATTCATAGTCGACACTTGAGTCGTCGTCAGGTCTTAAGCATTCTTTAGTCGACTTTGTCAAACTGACAACGTCACCTTAAGGATCAATTGACAGCGGAGGAAGCCTCAAGGGTCGACTATGAATACGGCCCATAGACTTTGTCTTTGATACGGCCATACATACAGTGTTGCCAGGTGGAAAAATTTAAATACGTGAATATGTGTTTTCCTCAGACCTGGCAACGCTTCGACGATATGACATTAAACAAAACTGAAGGTGTGATTTTAGATAACTTCTCATGAATTATTTTAAAGATAATATTGGAATTGGGACAGTCTAACATTGTTTGTTTTATGGCTTCTATAAGTTTCTATTTCGAGGCAAACTGCCGATTGTAGGGTGTAAACCCCCCCTATCCCTTATCTACGTTGGTGACACGTGGTGAGTAAATTCGACAATCACCCCTGGTAATTGAACTCGGGCGGTCGGGGAATTACCAACATTTGTTAGCACCACGTGTTTGACTTAAAAATGCGTTACAACGTTGCCACTATTGGCAAATTTTACTTATATCAACGTATAGGTATTGAATAGTTGGATCTATTAAGAATGCGATGCCGATACCGATACTGTGCTACCAGAGCCCACTTTATCTGAAATTCAAATTTAATTTTTGGAATCCTTATTTTGACAGTCATTGGAAAAAAGAACATGTCATTTTAAAGACGAAAGAATATCTATCCTCTATTAATTTTACCAATTCAGACATAAACAAACATCAGAGCGTGATAGTCACGTGCTCGATGCATCAACTTATTGCTATTGGTCAATCGGCAATAAGACTTGCACTTCTTACCTTTATTTTAATATGTACAGGGTGTCCTATTTTCGACACTTTTATAGGGTATCTCCGTAATTGTTAGTGCTATCAAAAAAGTAATGTAGGTGTTATGTGCTCTTTTTGGGTCAAACTCTACGGGGGAAAATCAAAAAATTGACAATTTCAAAATTACCCTAGATTTTCTTAGTTAAGAGATACAGAAAAAAGTTTTATACAGAAGTTTCGTTATAATGATCGTTGAATAATCTGCCGCTCATCTCCTGTCAAAAACAGGGCCCGCCTCTCTGCTGTCGAAAAAGTTGAAGGCTTCAATTTTGGCATTGTTAGCAAAACAATACAAAAGTTTTATTGGGAACTAAAAGTGGTTCCAACCTTAAAAAAAATTGCTACAACAGCTAAGAAGTGACATAATCTTTCCGTTTTCCTGTGAAACTTTGAGGTGCATGTTGAAATCAAATGGATCTTATTGGCGAAAATTCCAAAATAAGCGAAAAATATTAATGGAAAGGCCTAATATATTGCACTGGTGATACAAATATATTCATGCCATGAAAAAATATATATTATTACATTATTAAGATAATAATAGCACGCCCATGATTCGGCCATGTTTTAAAAGATATTGCTTTCCCCTTACCGATACGTCGTAGCTATAGACTGACTCGTCGAGCTGTACTTGTGGTCACATACTTTTGTGAATCTGTATTGTGATAATTTGGTAAATAAATACAAAATACTTCAACTGAACACTGAACAGCCTGTTTATGTCAGTTGCAGTGCGGGTCGAGCGCTTTAAGGAAACGGTCAAGAACTTGTAAAAACATCTCGCGATATTGTTGACTTGTTTCCAAATTTCGTTAAGCCAACCACACCTTCCTCGTTATTTTTAACATGCCGTGACTCGAAAAATTACAAGCAAAAAATAATTAATTATTATATAACAACAGGAAGTTGAACTCAATATCGGTACGACAAAATTTTGTTGTTAAAATTTGTTGTCTCATTAGCTACTTCATTGCAGTTGGTTTAAACTATTTACAGAAGCAAAATCTGGAGACCGCTTGTGTTCGTAGAGCAAAATGTATCGATTTCCCGCTGATTTACAACCGTCACAATAATACGCGTACTGGCATGGATTTGTTGGTTTGGATTCTGCGCATTTGCTTGTTCGGCTGTTTGGTTACGTTTGACTTGTTTTAATTTCTTTAGTTTTGGCATGTTCTGGTTAAATTTCCTTTTCATTATTCTTTAAAAATCTAAAGACAAAAAGCAGCGACCACTAGAAACTCCGCTGCAACCGCAGTTTCCATACATGTTTCGAAGGCATATACCTTCATCTTCAGCGTAAACACTATACATAAGCAGGAACTTTTGACATTGTTAGGCAAACTGTCAAAGAGGAAATATATATTTAAGCATTTTTTATTAGTGTTATGATCGCTCGAGCGAAAAACCGCTTGAGTACTCGATTAGTGAAATCGCTCGATTATTAAAAAACGGTCAGAGTTATAAATTCAAGCGAAAATCGTCGCTTGTTACTTATTATCTTTCACTCGATACCCGAGCTTCTCTTGACGCCGACCGAAATGTGCCGCTTGGTAGTGTGATCGCTCGAGGTAAAAACTGCTCGTATATTCGAGCAGTTTTTCGCTCGATAGGAAATACTACTCTAGATATAAATTCAAGTGAAAAATCGAAAATCGTTACCTTTCACTTGATACCAGATTTTCGGGTTCGCCGCTTCGCGCCACCGAAATATGCCGATTGGCGACGTTTGAGCTTGACGCTCAGAAGGCTGATACGACATACGTCTTTGTTAAAGGCACATAAACGAGATGGTGCATACAAAAAAGTATGCCAATTCCCTTAGTGGAGTCATCGCGACATGGGTTTTGTTTTGGCTAGCCAGCGGCAATTGTAAATTCTTTCCTTAATAAAAACTCTAGATTAAACTTCTAAAACTTACAAAAACAACCTCTGGTGTTTTATCAACACATTCTTCTTAGTCATTAAAATTTCAAGTGATTAATCGCTCGAGCGATTCACTCGATTATGAAAATCGCTCGAGTATCAAGTACTCGATTATTAAAATTATCGATTTTTTCCAACACTATTTTTTATCTAAAGAAGAAAATTATGATTTAGGAAATAGGTTTACTGAAATTTCAAACAAACCCGAACAAACCCGAACAAACCCGAACAAACCTTACCTTTTGTAGCAGAATTTTTTTTTTGTGAAAATTACATTAATAAATTAAGGAAAAAAAAACTACAAGAAAAACATCGTAGTTTTTAATTTGATTTCTGGAAAATAGCCAAAAATAATTTTCAAAAAGGACAAAATTAAACGGATAAGAATTAGAGTCGACAATTTTTGTCTCTTGCGCCGACAATGGCAATTATAATTGCGCGTATTTATGCGCACAAAACCGTTCTCGATCAGCTGGCCCAATACTGCTCGCATGACCGGCGCAATGCGAGAATGGAATACGTATTACAGTCGGCAATTCTAGTCTTCTGGCAATTAAAATTGCACGGATTCATGCGCAGTACACCGATCTCGATTAGCTGTCTCGCATTGCCAGAAATGGGGCACGCGCCATTTTCATTGCCATTGCCGGTGCAAGTCTGGGTAGAGATGGATTATTCTGTTATTTTTAAATGTTTATTATTTGGTCGAAACACCTATGAACAGCTAATAGCTATATAAACTAACTGGTAATTAAATTAACAGTTTACATTCTTTATTAAGCATATGTACTGCTAATTCGTAGCAACTTTTTTGAACTGCCATTTGTAAGTAGCAGTAGCTGCTTTAACTGCTAATCAAAACGAACAGGTTTGCCCATCTCTAATTCTGGGGGTATTTTAGGGATTTCAACACTACCAGCTGCTGTTCTGACTGTTGGCATTGCGCCAACTGATCGAGAACGGTTTACTGCGCATGAATTCGTGCAATTATAATTGCCATTGCACCGAAAATTTGTATTGCCGACTCTAATACGGCCTTAATACAGCTTTTAGGTTAAAAGAGAAAGAAGTGTCAACATCAAAATGTAACAATGTAAGTAAATGGAATAACAATATAAAGGAAAAAAAGAACATATTCAAGATAAATGAAAATGATAGAAATGTAACAGACTAGTTATAGATTATAAATTACATTTGATTTATCAAAAATGTAATTTATATGATCTATAACTAAGTATTCTATTATATTTCTATCCTTTCCCTTTATCTTGAATATGTTCTTTTTATCTGCTACCTGTATTGTTAGCTTTGGACTTTGACACTTCTTTCACTTTTAACCTTTTTGAAAATTATTTATGGCTATATTCCAAAAATCAAATTAAAAACTACCATGTATTTCTAGTAGTTTTTTTCATTAATTTCTTTAATTTATGTAATATTACATAAATATATTGTATAATTTTCTTCTTTACTTAAAAAATGCTTACTTAAATATGTTTTTCCTCTTTTACAGTAAGCTCAATAACAATGTCAAAAGTTTCTGCTTTAGTGTTTCCACTGGAGATGACAGTATGTTTCTTTAGAAACATGTATGGAAATTAACTGAACTGAACTTTCATATTAATTCAACATAATTTCACTACAAAAAAAAACCGTTATTGTTTGGGAGAAAAATTTTCCAGTGCCCCCGTAATATCAAGTTATATTTAAAATATTATTCCGCGAGCTATTTCCTTATTTCGGTATTCCTTTCATAAAAACAATATAAAACCGAAAAAATAAATATTCAAGGCCATTATAACAGTAAAAAATTCAATTATAAACCACTCTATTCAAATTAGGAATATGAACTGTACAGTTTAAGGCTGAAATTATAAATGTTTGTTAAAAAGTTTGATAAGCTCGACCAAGTCTATTCGATCCCGAAAAAAATCTCGTAAAATTGGTGAATATATCCATTTTTATATGCTAATTAAAAAAAAAATATGTTAATATTTTTTTTATGGAAGTTTGGTTTGACCGCCTATTGTGTTTCTGAATGTGTGATATATATGGTGATTGTGGTGTATTTTTACGACTATATTTATTTAGCAATATCACACTGCTTACTGCGGCGCTTACCGTGTTTTCCTAGGGTCAAGTAGGGTAAAGGCGGCACAAAGCACATTGGTAACATTACTTAGAGTCCGAAATTAGGCTGACACTGCATTTTAAAATGTCCTGCCCTGTATTTGGAAAGGTTTTTACTTTTGTAACTAAGAAAACTAAAGCCTTTAGTTGTACATACATACATTAAGAGCCGAGATTTGAATGTTACCTTAAGTTAATGTAAACCTTAAAAAACTATGTTTTAAAATAATTTGAAGGTCAATTGATGCATTAAGTCCAAGTGCATGGCCATAACGGCGCACCGCACAGCGCCCTCGCTCATAACAACGCACAATCCATGTTTATATCTCGATGTCGAGGGACTACTGTGCGGTGCTATTGTACAAGGCTATGGGCGAGGGGCGATGCGCCGTTGTGGACACAGACTAACGCTACCACGTCCTTAAAGATATATTCCTTTAGATGAGAGTTAAAAAGGACTTTAGTATACTGTCAAACTTGTGTTAAGGATGACTTACGTCATTCTGTACCTTAAGGTGGCTTTGAAATATCGGCCCTATTGTCACCTCATTATCCAGTGAGCACACATCATATAAGCAATTTGTTTCTTGGTTGGCCAAGAAAATTTTCGACTTTGCTATTCCGTTCTGCTTTAAAAATGATGTCACATGACATGAACACGCAAAATCACAAAATGTGACATTATTTTTCAAAATTTTGAAAAATATCCCAGAAAAAAGTTATTTGTTTTTTTATTCTTTACCCATGTATTCCCTTTACCCAATTTTCAACTCTATATACAACGTGTCCAAGATAAGGAGGGGCCAGTACAGAGATCTCGGAAACCGTAAGAGATACGAAGTCGGTTAAATGGAGGTAAAGTTGCGCATTTACGTACCTAATAATATGCCGTTTAGAAAGCTTTAAAATTCCGAGTAGTTCCGGAGATATCCGGAAAAAACGAAATTCTGAAAAATCGTTTTATTGTTTTCCTGGGTTTCTTTGAGATCGAATTCGAAAGTAAATTGCACTTTTACATTGCCAGTTTTTGCGCTCTATCTAACAGCGTTAATTGTTTTGTAATCCGACGACTCGTCTTCGAAGGGCCATTATCAACTTTGTTTTTTAAATACGGTCCTGTTCTCCTGATATTGGAATTTCAGAGCTTTTTTCTTCCGAATGCAACGATGTATGACACATTGTGGTTTAATGCCGTTTCGAGGGTTTTTTGAACAACATCAGGAAATTTTGGGATACGGTCCTGAATTTCTCCTAAGTTTATAAATAATATCTCATAAGCTCTAAATTTTTTACTTATGTTGGACTAGTTCAATAAATAACAAATAATTTAAGAATAAACCACAAATAAGTGAACAAAATACAGAAACATTATTTCAAACTTCTGTTGATTTGGGATTTAAAAGAAAAGTAGGCGCTTGAAACAAAAAAAATTAAGATGGTGACGCGTGATTTGTTTCACTTGACATTCTCATTGTGATCGTTTGAAGAGGTTTTCTATTTTCCAGAAAATATTGAACATAAATTTACAAATGCTGAAAAGTTTGATACTCTATCGCATGTTTTATTTTATCTCAAAAAAACTGTTATGTGGCAGTTCGAAGATGTTATTTGTGCTTAGAGAATAACGGAAATCATTTTGAACACCTGATTATGTAGTTCCTTACTTTTTCATTGTTCGTTTTATTACTGTTTTGGAGTGATTTTTGTTCACTTATTTGTGGTTTATTATTAAATTATTTGCTATTTATTGAACTAGTCCAAAACTAAAAAACTGAGAGCTTACTTATGAGATATTATTTATAAAATTAGGAGACATACAGGACTGTATCCCAAAATTTCCTGATGTTGTTCAAAAAACCCTCGAAACGTCATTAAACCACAATGTGTCATACATCGTTGCATTCGGAAGAAAAAAAGCTCTAAAATTCCAATATCAGGAAAACAGGACCGTATTTTAAAAAAGAAAGTTGGTAATGGCCCTTCGAAGACGACTCGTCGGATTACAAAACAATTAACGCTCTTAGATAGAGCGGAAAAAGTGACAACGTAAAAGTGCAATTTACTTTAGAATTCGATCTTAAAAAAACCCAGGAAAACAATAAAACGATTTTTCTGAATTTCAGTTTATTCCGGATATCTCCGGAACTACTCGGAATTTTAAAACTTTCTAAACGGCATATTATTACCCACGTAAATGCGCAACATTTACCTCCATTTAACCGACTTCGTATCTCTTACGGTTTCCGAGATCCCTGTACTGGCCCTCCTTATCCTGGACACGTTGTATAACTTCTCGAACAGGCCGACATCCTAAGCTATTCAATTAAACACGGTGGCAAAACCACGAAACTCTCATAGTTCAGGTACTACAATAAACACTAGCAAATTAAATTTCGACATTGAGAAACCGAAAATAAGTGTAAATTACAATATTTTCATTATCGTTATGTTCAGTTTTACGTCAGTCAGAACTATGAGAGGTTCGTGGTTCTGCCATGTTAGTTAATTGAATAGCTTAGGATTGGCTCACCAAAATGTATTCAAACTTGGCACATGGGTTTACCATGTCGGCCTGTTCAAGAAGTTATAATGGAGTTTTTCTATAAAATGTACAGGGGAGCCAATATTCAGGCACCTTAAGAATTATATGGGCTTTCCTGATGGTCAACTCAATGACTTTGTATAGATATACAGGGTGTTTCTTAATGATATGTGCTTAATGGACTTCCTGGATCAATTTTAAGTTGAAAAGTTCATATTATTCATACTTCCTAAAATGCTAAAAAGTTCTTTTTTTCGAAAGGGTTTAAGTAGGGTTTTAAGATAAAGATGAAAGATACCTTTATTGTTCAAAATTGAATAATAATTCATAATGAAATAATAATTGTTTCGACATAACATATTATGTTTTGGTTAAAATTGTATTGATGCATAGCTGTACAGGGTGTACCATTTTCGACACTTTTATAGGGTATTTCCGTTATTGTTAGTGCTATCAAAAAAGTAATGCAGGTGTCATGTGCTCTTTTTGGGTCAAACTTAAAATGGTAAAATCAAAATTTGAAAATTTTCGCTCGCTTAAGAGATACGTGGGAAAATCAAAAAATTGACAATTTCAAAATTACCCTATATTTTCTTGGTTAAAAGAGATAGGTACAGAAAAATGTTTTATACAGAAGTTTCTTTATAATGATTATTGAATGATCTGCCGTTTTCAGAATATGTATACGGGGTCAGGTAAAAAGTTATCGGACCTAACCTCATTTTATTAAATTGAACACCCTGTATATTTTAATCTAAAAAGATACCATTTTAAATTCTCCTTTCAAATATATAACACACCATGGATGATATTGGCTTTCTAGGCGATTTATTTAAACTTTATTACTTTGAAACGAAATAAAAGATTCAGATTAAGGTAAAAATAACGGGAATCATCGCAACTGTTCGGAATATGTCATTAAATGATTACAGTCTTTCCGGATAGCGAACAAAATATACATTTTGCGCTATTTCTTCGTTTTTTCTACTTTCAATATAAAACTGATATCATCTCCGATATCATATCAAATTTTTCAAAATGTTGATAAGTCATTTTCACAAATGAATACTTATATAAAACTTAAATTGATGTTAAATGTTAATAGTCAACATAGTTATTTCTAGGATATTAGCTTTTATTTCATGGTCTGCTGTGGTTTAAAATAATAAAGTTTAATAAATCGTCTAGGAAACCAATATCATCCATGGGGTGTTATATATTTGAAAGGAGAATTTAAAATAGTATCTTTTTATATTAGAATATACAGGGTGTTCCATTAAAAAAAAATGAGGTTAGGTCCGATAACTTTTTTACCTGACCCCGTATACTTATTCTGAAAACGGCAGATTATTCAACAATCAATATAAAGAAACTTCTGTATAGAACATTTTTCTGTATCTCTTTTAACTAAGAAAATATAGGGTAATTTTGAAATTGTCAATTTTTTGATTTTCCTCCGTATCTCTTAACAAGCGAAGATTTTCAATTTTTGATTTTACCATTTTAAGTTTGACCCAAAAAGAGCACATGACACCTACATTACTTTTTTGATAGCACCAGCAATTACGGAGATAACCTATAAAAGTGTCGAAAATGAGACACCTCGTACGCAGCCACTGGCTTGAGAAAAAATAACTTTTTGGGTTAAACATGATATCATATCATAAATAATAAAATAAATATTATATATAAGTTTGTTTTTAAATGGTAATACTCTGTAAAAACTTCATAGCAAACGGGGAATTGTCGAAAACTGCTAAGTAACTACCAATATAATAAAAAAATCATTTTATTACTAAATAAAAAAAGCAAAAAATGTGCTTTGTATATTATAAAGCTTTTACAGAGTACCTAATACAGGGTTTTAATTTAATTACATAAAGTTAAGTTAATTTAAAGGGTTACTAGTGCTAATAAAAATGTTTATTTATTTATTAACTCATATTTTATTATAAGGAGCGGGAAGGTTTTGCCAGTCCCTGTACATTTAGACAATGAGTCAAAAATCAGTATTGAGGCGTATCTTTTCCACCCCAACAGCTTTTACTAATTACTTTTTATTGTATCTTCACACATAAGGGTATGTTATTCTTAGCCTTTTTCATATTTTCTACATTCTAAACACCCTGTATATAAATTTGAGAAAATAATATGCTCTTTGGCCGTTTGAGCACAAGCAGGAGTTTTTATGAAGAAAGACGTTTTTGCATAAACCCACAAATAAAAACTTTTCCCTCTTTGGGAGTCAATCTGTGGACACGCTATCGAAAACAAAGCACTTTAGGAGATGTGTACAAGTATGAATTTTTCGACTTTAAATTGGTCGAGGAATCAACCATGAAAACAAGAACATATCATTAAGTAACACCCTGTATATAGGTATCATATTATTATCTTAGCTCGTATTTCAGACACCTCATGTCGGAGTCAGAAACCGACCCTAATTAATACCCCGTAAACGAATACCCTGAACTTATTAACTTGTATGCTTTTGTGCATACTTTTATACTAATGTGGGTTTTTTCGGTTTATAATGCAGAATTGTGTTAAATTACATTGTGTAATAGGGGAGAACAAAAATGTCAAATTTTGTGTATGAAACCTAACCTCTAAACGACAAAAATAATTTCCAGATTCACAATCTACCATCGAAAATCCATCATTTTTGAAACAATGATCAATTTTGGCTGGGCGTGTATAATAGACATTTACCCAAAGTTAAATTAGATTTGGAAGGTAATTAGTTAGGTAATTTCACTTAATTATGTCTGATAAGAAAAATCTAATAACCTGTAGGTAGGTGGGTACCTACTTACCAATGCAATTAAACGCTGGGTGTTTATGATTACCTACTCTTACAAACAACCTAATAAATTATTTACTGGCTATTATTATTTAATTATTTTCTAGATAAATGAATATTACTGGTATCACAATTATAACTCCAGCAGGTATAAATTTTGTTGTTGCTTCTGTCAAATTGGTGGATATTTATTGATTGTCATAAAATTTTCAAAACAGCAATTTTTTTCAATTGTATTTGATTTTCAGCCAAGAAAAGTGCAAAAATACGGCTAATTAACGACCTAACAGCTAAGCCAGTTGTTGAATAATTACAGCAATACTATTATTATGCTGATTGCAGCACAGGCTGAAGAATGTTGTTTACGTCGTACTTGGGTCAAATTTGTTGCTTTATTTTGGAGGTTACAGAGAAGATCGTCACCTACCTTCACGTCCGAGACTTCTTTCATAATTTTCTCGAAAGCGGCGGTCTCCTCGGCCTGCCGATGAGTGTGGAGGGCAATTTTTTCACTGAATTTCCTAGGATTCGCCATGATTGCCGTACACAAATTTCACTGTACTGCACTGCGCGGTTCTCGATCAAGACGCGAGAGTCAGTTCATGTTGGCACAATCGATAATGGAGTTTTCTTTACTACTTTTTAACCATAACTTCACTTTTCACTTCTCCTCGACGAGTTCTTTCGTTTTATAACACTATTTTCACCTAATTTAAGTTGCATTATCGAATTTAGCAAGATTGTATGTCCACCTTAACTTCCCGTCTGCTATGAAAATTGCGTTCTCACGTTTTTACAATGAATGGAATTTGGAATAATAACAGTGTATGTATGGTTGCCTACTGTTAAGTTGTCAAGTTGACGCCGTCGCGGCGCCGCATTTTTTCAGGGCCGTCGTACGTATTGTCCTTTCTATTTCCTTTATTTAAAAATAAACTTTGGCGATAACAAAGATTATTAAAAGTTTTAAGTATTTTAAAGTCGTAATTGGTGTTTCAATATGTAAATAAAAGGCTATAATTAAAATCACTTCAACATCTACACCATTTCAAATGTTATATTATTATTAAATTAGTTATAACGTGTACAAAGTTGGCTTCTTTCGGGATAGTGCCTGATAAATACAGTACCACCACCTCTCGAATTGGTTCCTTGGTCACAATTATATTGAACCTTCGCATCCGCCATTTTATTTTGGTATAATTTTATTCTTCGATAAAAATCGTCATATTTACTCTCAAATCCTTTTACTTGGCATAAATGCTGCAACACCATGCAGGTCGGCGATGTTAATATTTATTAGCAATGTTTACTATTCATCAGACGAGGAGGAAATAGTTATTTTATTATGTATTACTTTCTTCCATTAATTGGAAATTTCATCGGGTTTGTTCGCAATCCTGTGAAAAAAGTAATACTTTAGCATAAGTTTCTTTTTCCTACGATCGCATCAGTTTTTCTTTTTCGAAATTAAAAAATATATATTTTGGTGTATAACCAACTCACCGTCCCTTAGGAATGCGATAAAAGTTTGGGATATTTGCTTATATCGACTTGATTATTCAGGATTATAATGTTGATTTTAGCTTGAAATATTATGACCATAAAGTCGACGATTTAAAAATGTTTTACCTTTCTTGAAAATACGCTGAAACACTTCGCTTGATTTTGGTGCAATGTACTTTAATAAACGCATTATATTCCTTTTATAAAAGCCTCTTTCAAGCAATAAATTTTGTGTTGCTCCATTCGCTTTATTAATTATTTCGTCTGGAGCACATTAAAATGAGTTTTCTTGACATTTTTGATGTTTTCAAATATTATCGACATTTGTAAGATAACAATAACAATGCGGCGTCCAGGCAACGAACGACGCGGATGCTGTTTTCATGGTAGCTTGATATTATATAGCATTCAGAGAGAAGTGACAAAAATTACACGTTACTGCCATTTTTTTAACGCTAAATTACCTTTTTTAACCTTGTTAAAAATTTACCCAATTTTATGCATTCATTTGCGTAAAAATAATATAACGATAGTAGAAAAATGATAAGTATCGCCCCCTCCCCCCTTCCGCCCTTGGACCAGAGGTGGGCGCGGTTAACAAACGCACAACCCAAAATGTTCTTGCCCAACTTGCTTTTTTTTTATGGCCAAACACAAGTACTATAGAAAAATCCTTTAGGGCACTCTCTGGGACTGGTGCATGTGCGAATAAACCGCTTGACGTTGGTTTTGAACAGTTTGAGGTCATATTCGTTGGGAAAAACGACGGGAAGGTCGTTTCATAAGGATGAAGGCCTCCAGATGAAAGAATTCTTAAAGAATGAAGTTCGAAGAGTACTAAGCTTAACCACATATGGATGGGCGGCAGTGGTTCATCGTGTATTTCTACTATTTATTGCCACTCTGGGCGAATTAAGAGGGCAAGGTCAGCCGAGCACCTTCCATGCAAATATCTGTAAAAGAGAGTCAAATCCCCAATCTTCGATGTTCTAGGCTGTCGAGGTTCTTCGTCACTTCGTGGTCTCCGATCAGACGAATGGCCCTCTTTTCGATGGAATCCAGTAGCCGAAGAGTATGTTTGGGTGCAGAGCTCCAGATATGAGAGCAGTACTACAGTGATGGTCGAATCTGGGAGTTGTAGTGTCAAAAGTTGTTGAGGTGTGTACAACTTTTTGGTTCGGAAGAGTACACAAAGTTTCTGCGAAGTTATCTTGGCAATTGCCACTATACGTGGTTATGCCATGACATAGGTATTTCCTCCCAGATTGACGCCCAGCAAATTAATAGATAGATGAAGCCAGTGGGATTGCGTGTCCTGCTATGACTATTAAATTAATTAAATATGGAAGAAAATATACAAAGCAAGCAGTCCGGAAGACTTGTAGTACTATGTAAATTTAAAAATACTAATTACTTATATGGAAGATCATTTAGCTATAGTCGTTGCAGCGAACCCTCTCGCCAGATATGTCAAGTGTCACGTGACATTAGTGACTTGCCTGCTTATTTCTGGTTATTTATTTTGCCTAAGTTTGTATGAAATTCCAGGACCTTCCTGGACCGTACTAAAATAGTACGTACGTTTATTTTAAAAATCAAACATTCAAGTCGCCACACAAAAGTATTACCTGATATTTTCTTTTCATAGTTCCTATCCGTTCGATATTTAACTGAAATAAATCTCAACTCACTCAGAAAGAAATAACACATCTAGAATTTTTTTTATTAATATTAAAATACACCTTAGTTTCTCTAACGGTGGTATCAGCTGAGGTAGAAGGCAGACAATTATTATGCCCCTATACATTTTTCGTTACTTACTGTGGTTTACCAGATACACAAACAACTCAATATCTAATTAATCAAAGTTTTCAATACAAAATAGATACTTCTAAAACGACGGAAATACACTTTTAAAACTTATTAGCACGAATCAAACTGGAAAAATGTAAAAACACAACACGCTCAATACGGTTCCTATAAAACTGGGGTATTTGTCCCCAAACAGCTGATCGATGACATATTGCTGATATCAACTGTCGAAAAAGCTTGAGGGTTCGCTGCAAAGACTATATCAAGTGCAATACATCTCATGATAAAACAACTTTGTTCTGATGCAAAATAAATCAGTCCGCTGCCCTCAATGCATTCTACCATGGTGTAATTGAGTTTTGGTTGATTTTGATGAATTTTAAGTCTAATTATATTGTTTCTTTTTACCAATTTTAAAAAAAATGTTTTGTTATTATAATATTTTTTTCTTTTTTTTGGGATTTATGTATTTGTTTCTCAGCGTAAACATTTGCTCTTAATATTTACTAAGTAACCCTTGTTAATCAAGTATCACTACATTCTGTGTTTTTACTGTCTGAAAATTAACTGTTATAATATTGGTTAAGTGAGGAAGCCTAGCTTCAACTGCGCCCTTTGTAATTTTTCTTTAATTACAATAGACATTTATTATTATTATTATTAAAACGGAGCCAGAGGGGGTGCTAGTGCCCTCCCGGCACCAACGATCAAAACTGCAAGGAGAATGAAAATAAATCGACTCTTAACAACTTAAATCTACGTGTATTGTACATTATCATTGTAACAGTTTAGTATTAGTCATCCATAGGCCTAAAATGATTAAGTAAGTTTACAGTCCACTCGCTCTCGACACCTTTCGTAAACTCCTTGATGAACCTGTAATTACACACAGAAAATTTATCCTTATGTTCGATACCGGCAGTAAAAGGAGCTTCTTCACTTTGCGACCTCAAGGAAGGCAAGCCCTTGAGTGTGTGGTATACCATGGTAATTTCCACGTATCTTTTTGGGTTTGCCGATTCATCCTCGTCCGAAAACATTATTCCTATCTATAAAGACAAGAGAAAGTAATTTAGTTAACATTGTTTACTTTTAATTTATTTTATATACAGTATGTCCACGGATGGGGTTTACAAGAGGACATATGGACTAAAAAATGAAAGATACGAAAAAAAGTCACTCTTAATAAACGTTTTTGCTTGTCTTGAAAATACGATGCATCATAAGAAACTTCAATTTTTTTATACAGGGTGGGTAAAAACTGCAAAAATGTTATTTTGCTTAAGAGTAAACATACTTTATTTTGAAAGATTTGGTATTGCGGTTGCAAAAACAATTTGTTTTAAACCGCCCCATAAAAACATATCGGCCAAGGTTAAGTCGGGACTTCTTGGGGGGCCACAAAACCGGGCCATTCCTGCCAATCCACCTTGGACCTAATCTGCGGTCAAGCCATTCTCTAACCTCACGAGCGAAATGGGCTGGACAACCATCTTGCTGAAAATGCATATTTTGTCGAACATTTAATGGTAGATTTTCGAGTTCATCATTGCAAAATGTATCCAGCATTTCTAAATATGATAATCTATTGCACGTGTTATTAAAAAAAGATGGTCCTATAATGCCATGGATGGATATCGCACACCACACGTGCACTTTTGTGAAATATTGTCTCCTCGTCATAATTCTGAATTCGGGATTTTTTAAAGACCCGTACCTAACGTGCTGGGTTGCAACGGTTTCATTTGTTGAAAATGTACTTTCATCACAAAACATGATATATTTATAAAAATCAACATTTCCACTTAAAATTTTGTCTCCTATCCACAGGCAAAAATCAACTCGTTACGCGTCGTCTCCCTCTTCCAATCTTTGATTAAAGTGCGGTTTATACAGATACAACTTCCAACTGAGTAACACGATTTCTAAGGGACGTCATAGGATTTTCTTCAACAGAATGAAGAACTAAGACTGTAGCAGCATCATCATGGTCGTATTTTTCCTTTTTTTTTGAGATTCAAAACCGAACCAGTTCTCTTGAACTTTTTTATTAACTTGCAGAATGCCATCCTAGTTATTGGGATTCCTACAGATTTTTCGGTAAATTGTTCCATGACGTAGCGGTATGAAACTTGACCATCCCCATAACATTGTATTATAAAAACTCTTTGTTCAGTAGATAGCATTTCTACTTAAATAATAACTTCATTAAATAAAGACATTGACAACAAGTACCTATCACCTTAAGTGTCATTATTATTTTAACTAGGTTCACCAGTCAGAGGTGTGCCAGATAATACTTTTTGGGAAATAAACCTTCTAATGAATTGTTCTACTTCGGTTTGTTGTGTAGAAAACACATTCATTAAGAGTGACTTTTTTTCGTATCTTTCAAAATAAAGTATGTTTACTCTTAAGCAAAATAACATTTTTGCAGTTTTTACCCACACTGGAGTGTCATACCAACCTAAAAGTACCGGCGGCCAGGGGGAACAAGGTGGAAGTCTTGTGGGTCCCTGGTCACTCCGGGATATTAGGGAATGAAAAGGCAGATGAACTAGCGAGAGCCGGATCTGCCCAAAGTCTCAGGGGCCCTGAACCGGCCTTTGGAATATCAAAACAGGCAACAAAAACAACATTAGATAGATGGTCGAAAAGCAACACCTGTCTCGATGGCAAGAGTTACCTGGTCTAATACACGCACGGGCCGTAATGGGAAAACCATCGAAAATACTATCGAATGGGATGCTAACCCTGACGCGGCCCCAGTTGAAACAAGTGATGGGTCTGCTAACAGGCCACTGCCACTTGCGAACACACCTTCAATGGATAGGGCTAAACAACGGATCCATTGAATGTAGACTCTGCGGCGAAGAGGATGAAACCGCCTCACATAATATACCGGTGCGTAGCGCTGTCCCGTAGAAGACAAAATATCTTCGGGAACATACAATGTGGTGACAACCTCCCACATGACAAGCTTGGTAGAAGGTTACTGGACCTCATAGAAGGAACAAACATCTTCTAACAAGATCGGGTTTGTTCGAAGTGATTTGAAGTTTGGGCCTTTAAACCGACCCCCGCCTTTAACCAACCAACCAACCACCCTGTATAAAAAAATTGAAGTTTCTTATGATGATGAATCGTATTTTCTAGACAAGCAAAAACGTTTATTATGAGTGACTTTTTTATCTTTCAATTTCTAGTCCATTCGTCCTCTTGTAAACCCCATCCGTGGACGTACTGTATTATGTTATGTTGCTCTGAATAAAAAATTTTTAAATAATCAAAAAAGCTTCTTTTTAATAAAAATCAAGTGATTTAAATCGTGATTTCAATTTTCAATCATGATATAAATCAGTGTAACCCTGGTTGTTTGTATGTTTTGGCATTTCTGGTACAACCGGAAGTGATAGATATGTCAAAATAACTTCATTAAAAAGATGGCCATCTTTTATAGTGGTATACAAATATTTCAAACAAACATATTTCTTAAGTTCCTGAGAGAAGTTTATGATGAATAAGCTCGGTGCTTTCTCCTTCGAGGTTTGAGCGGTGTAATTTCGAGAAAATCAGTTCTCAATTTTTAATCTCCTATATAGTAATTTTGGTAACAACATAATACATATAGGGTGGCCATATGTACAGAATTTGCCTGTACTGTACGGAAATAGCAGGCTGTACACCATGCCTTGCAGTACAGCAAAATGTAGGGCATTAACATATTACTAACCCAACGTACCAAAGTCTAGTGATAGCTAGTAGTTGTTGTTGACAAAATTTAGCAATATTTGGGCGTGGTCTGAACAAACATTTTTCTGGTCTGAGCTTTCCTTTGTACAGCATTCAGATAATAAATATCTGGTCACCCTAACATATTAACACATAATATTATGTATTAACCACATATAATTAAGATATAAAGTACCTGGTAAGGAAAAGCAAAATAAATATCCTCTATTTTAACTGGTAACAAGTCCCTTTGACCCAATGACAATTGCGAAACAGTCTCTTGTAATTGTGGTATTACTTCTGGTGAAACAAGTCCAGTTAAATCTTCACCATTTTTCATTTTATGTGAAACTACCTACAATACGTTAAAATAAATTCCAATTTAATATATAAATCTTGTAATAGTTTTACAAGAAAGTTAAGTTCATACTATTTGGAATTGTTGCAGCCTATCCAATTCAAAGGATGCATGTTGTGGAAGGACTACGTACATATCTTAGTTTGTAGAAAGAAAATTAACATTTTTACAGTTTACCTCAACTGCTTTTTTAGATCCAAGTATGAAATCCGGTATACTAAAGTCAGGATCAAGATACGGCTTAATTATAAAAGTCGCTAGTATAAGATTTTTAAATGATTTGAATACAGACGGCCAAACATACGGAGGAAATTCCATTAAAGGAGGTAGTTTGTGCGAAGGTGGTGGACCCCTTTCTTCCCCTTGGCAATAGCATCTCTTCGAGGGATCAAAACTGCTAGTCATTTTGTGTGACAAAATTTTTTGGCATGTCCCAAATTCCATAATGGACCCATTATGACGAGAAGACTTAGGAATACATATTTCATCATGGCATAATAAATTATTTACTATTTTATTACATTTTTTCGAATTTTGAACAAACTTTTTCAAAAGGTTAACATTCATTTTTCAAAACAAAAATGACAATTTGTGACAGTCGCTGTCAAAACATGGCGTCAAATAAACGTCAAGAATGTCAGTTGTCACTGTCAATCGTTTGGAGTGCCTCCTTGCGGTGGAAAAGGAAAGGCGGCAGCGGCGTTGTCACCTTTTCTTACATCAATTTATTTTAAAATAAGGAGTTCAATTACAGAACTACGTCATTAGCAAAGAATTAATATGTAAAAGCGCCTTTCTATTCGTATACTTTGAAGTCTGTAGTTGAACGCATGCTCCAGTAGCCCTTTGTTTTCGCACATTCAACAGGCTTTTAATAGTATATTACATAGTATTTGTTGTACTTATAAATAGTATAGCCCCTTCCCATCAGTGGAGTAGCCACAAGGGACCAAGCGCGAATCCAGAGGGGGGGGGGGTCATGGGGTGCATTGCCCCCCCAAAACCATCAATACCATATATACCGGTTTGACTAACGCGTCAGGATATTACTTTTCGTAACTTTTCCTTGTACGACCACCCTAACGAAGTTTGACCCCCCCCCCCCCCCCCCCCCCATCCAAATTCTGGATCCGCCCTTACAACAGGCTATCGATACCCCACCCCTCTCGTACTGTAGCTCCTTCGTACACTTTACTACTCAAACATCCAACCAAGAAATTTAAATTTACATAGCACAGCACCCCTTAAAATGCTTATTATAACTACATTATAAATTTAAATGTATTTTACGGAAATAATGAAGCAGCGACAACAGCGCAAGATATTGACTTTTAGGAGAAGGAGGAAAAACGACCCCCAGCTGATTATTGGCATTGAAGTTCACGAGTGCGACAAAGAGAAATAATTGGTAGAACAGTTTCCCGTCCAATCAGCTCACTTTTGCGAAAGTTGTGAAGTGTGAAGTTGTGAAAGAGCCTATTGGAAAGTGGTGGGTGGAAGAACAAAGTATATTGTTTTTGTTGATTATTTTAAGTTTTTCGAACTTTTAGTGCTATTTTAAATACACAAAATTGCCTAGTAAAGCGTTCTCTATAACGTCGTTTTCTATTGCGCTGCTTTTCGGACAAAAATCCTTTGTTTTCGTTTTCGTCTGTGCAATGGCGTCATACACATTTATTTGAGGGACAAATATTTCGACGAATTATAAGTGAATTGCTAGTTGAATAATTTTTTTATCTGAACAATCGTAGTGATTGTGAAAAATGGCCGCAACTAAAGCCACGAGTAGCGCCTTGCGTGCATTAGCTGTTGAATATAAAAGTTTACAGGAAGAACCAGTTGAAGGGTTTCGCGTAAAACTTGTTAATGATGACAATCTTTTTGAATGGGAGGTTGCTATTTTCGGGCCCCCCGACACACTGTATATGGGAGGATGTTTTAAGGTAAGTTTCATAATTTAATGAGCTATTTTTGCTACAATGACTCAGTTAGTTGAGGACAGTGGACTCCGTTAGTTGAGGACAGTGACCTTTGAATAGGAAAACAAGGCTTCCAAATTAAAACCAAAGCTTATCCAGTACAAAATATTTAAAGCATTTTCACTATTTATATAACCTGCTCAAAATGATAATACAGCTTCTAAGTTTGTATTGATATTTTTATAGAAGTGTCTACACTCGACACAAACAAGTTGATATGTTAACATTAGATTTATCTGCAAAAAATTAAATTGTTTTCTTCCTGTTTAGGCTAGAGTGAAGTTTCCCCTGGACTATCCATATTCGCCTCCATCTATCAGGTTCCTCACAAAAGTATGGCATCCCAATGTTTATGAGGTAAGTAGAATTTTTAATTCTGAAACCTAATCGATAGAAACAAAAACAAATACTGATTTATAACAAAATTAGCACTTTCACAACTAATAAGGTGAGTTATGAATTAACACTTGCTAGAACCAAGAAGGAAAGATACTCTCTGTGTCAATAGAGCATTTCTACAGTACCATTTCCACCTTAAAAGTTTAAAAGACAATATAAAAAAGTTATTTATAATCAGAATACATTAATTACTAGCCGTTATGAAAATTATATTATCTATTTCGCTGATATAGCAGTGGCGTCTCATCATATAGGGGAATCACAGTGTGTTGTAAGGTTTTGTTGTAAGGTATATACAAGTTCCAGTCCGAGATCCAGCTAAAAATATTGGTGTTGGTTCCAGTGTACTGCATTTTCAGAGAGTGGATCCGGTGACCACTAATTAGGATATTTATTTTAATCGATACACAAATATGTGAGCAAATACCACTAAAATAAGAAAAAAAATTTCAGTAAAGTTTCCAAACATCCATAGAAATCAGACGGAACCAATCGATTAGAGCCGGCAATCAAAATTTCCGGTGCAATGGCTATTATAATTTATTTATTTATTTAAGAATTAACGGGTTGCAACCCATATCTGAAAATTTAAGTACAAAGACTTAAAAACTAAAATTAGAATTTTAAAATTAAAAATTACAAGAGTAATACAATTAAAAACATTACAAAAAACATTACAAAAAAATTCCAAAAATTGACATTGAAAAACTAACTTAATATTCAACACACAGCACTAATACCCATAAAACATATCTCAGTCTATAATTATAGAAGTAGTAAAATTCAGTCTCAGATGTCTCTGAAATTCAGAATAGGAAACGCCAGCAAACTCTAGGCCACACTCCGCAACCGAAAGATTTGCCAATCTCAACATTCGGGACATGGAAGAATGATAAGCGTAATTTGTCCTATGGAATGGCAAATGAAACAGTGTTTCAGATCTTGTGTTTCTGATAGGTACATGCAGATTTATCTTTGAAAGCAAGTAGGAGCAGTCAGTTCTGTAATTGAGTTGTCCGAGTTCATGCGCACTAAACCGTTCTCAATCAGCTGGCGCATTGCCAACAGTCACAACTGCAGTCGGTAGTGTCAAAATCCCTAAAATACCCCCAGAATTAGAGATGGGCAAACCTGTTCGTTTTGATTAGCAGTTAAAGCAGCTACTTAGCTGCTTAGTTGCTACGAATTAGCAGTACATATGCTTAATAAAGAATGTGAACTGCTAATTTAAGTACCAGTTAGTTTATATAGCCATTAGCTGTTCATTAGTGCTTCGACCAACTAATAAACATTTAAAAATAACAGAATAATCCATCTCTACCCAGACTTGCACCGGCAATGGAAATGGCGCGTGCCCCATTTCTGGCAATGCGAGACAGCTGATCGAGAACGGTATACTGCGCATGAATCCGTGCAATTTTAATTGCCAGAAGACTAGAATTGCCGACCGTAATACGGATTCCATTCTCGCATTGCGCCGGCAATGCGAGCAGTATTGGGCCAGCTGATCGAGAACGGTTTAGTGCGCATGAATACGTGCAATTGTAGTTGCCATTGCCGGCGCAAGAGACAAAAATTGCCGACTCTACGGCTTTTACTGACAACAGAAAGCAACGCCTTGTCTACGTGATATCTTACCTTGTCGTCGTGGGTGTGTCTGTCTCCACTCAATAGAAAGAAACTTCCTATCACTCTTATTAAAACATTGCATAATTTTTCAATTTATTAATTTTTTTAGTTTGTTCTGATTTCTGATTTTTTTAATAAAAATCAAATTTTGCACAACTTTTGGTATAGCCCATCCTTTTCTTCAGTACTAGGTTTTTCCTCTTATAGATCAGTAATAAACTACATAAAAAAAAATTAATATTGGTAATCCTGCATCGAGAGCTGGCCACCCTAAATTTATTATTGCCCTCAAAATAGAAAGTGGTGGGTTTCTGTATTGGCGTATTACCCTAGATAACAAAACTAGGTCTATTTTGGAAACAATGCATTATTGATAAGATCACAAAAAATCATAAGGGCAATTTGACAATTAATGACGCATTTATTATTCTACTTATGGTTAAATGGAATTATTAAAAAAAAAAAAACTAGTGTATGCTGATTCATTCGATTGTTTATAATTTTTTTTTTTTCTATTACGTTAATGAAAAAGTAGGGTTCACCACAGGATGTAACAGAAAAGTAAATCATTAATAGTATATTAAGATACAAGTTTCATAAGACATTATCCTAGAGCACGCGTTTTCTAAAGGACAACTCCTCTAATTGTCTTATGAACCGTGTATTTTATAATACTTTTTCTATTTGGGTCTTTAAAGTCTGAAAAACTAGTATTGAAATATATAGTAGATATTTTCCATTTGAATTAATATTTTGTTTTTGGGTTGGCAATACTTTTACAATTTAATAAATTGTTACATATATCAAATATGCCATGATAGAAACAATTGAACACAACAAAGCTTCTTCCCATTCGTCATAGTTAAAAGGAAGGAAGTTGTACTCCGTCAGAAATACGAGAAATTGCAAAAAATAATCTAGAAAAACTTTTAAAAAGAATATGCAAAACTTTGAGTTATGGTGCGAGCAGAACAAAGTTCAAAATATTGAACAAAATAATAAATAATACTATTGAACAAAATATTGTGTCGACACAGAATCTGACAGGAATAACAATTAATGCCCAGGAAATGTCTACAGAAATTATAAAAAAAGTGATCTTTTAGAAGTTTTAGACATTTTGTATAAAAAAAAGTATATGTTTGTGACACATTGGCAGAAGAAATTGGACATACAGTGCTACGGCTCCCACCCTATTATTGCATTTTTAACCCCATAGAGCATATGTGGTACCAGTTAAAATCACTGGTTAGGTCTGAAAATATTTCTCCGACTTTAAGTTCTAGTGTTGTAGAATTAATACGAAAATGCTTTAATGATATTCCCCCAGGTAGTTGAGAAAATTCAGTCCGTCACGTAATAACTGTAGAAAATTCGTATATTAGTCTGGATCGTATAATTAATCCAATTATAATTAATTTTGATGAGGATAGCGATAGCGAAACAGAACTATCTATAGAATGACATTATAAATGTAAATAAATATGACTAGTAATATTTAAAAAAAATGTTATTTCATTTGATTACATTAATATAATCATATCATTACTTGTTTTCCTTAGTCCGTCCCTTCATACTTCACTTGTTTATTGCCAAGCTCTTGTCGACACAATGGGACCGACCCAGGAAATCATTAAGTCGTATCCAAATTTCGTGAAACGTACTATCAAAGATAGAATGTTGCGGTTTTACTTTTCAACGAAACGAAAGATTGCGGTGTCAAATTTGTCATGGCTCTCTTAGTTTTTAGTCTACAGGGTGATTTTGAAAATCTTCACTTTTTAAACACGTTTTTCGTTACGCATTAACTTGTCAAAAAGGTAAAACTCATCTTGTTAAGAGATTTGCACGTAAAGTTCAGTGGCATAGTCAGTTTTTCTCTAAAAGGTTTCGTTTTTGGGATATTAACAAAGTTTAAAATTTTTAAATGCTGGTTATATTTATGTTTAAAAATAACCTAAAAATGCGATATCTTTAATAATTTACGTTACTTATAACTAGGGTTGCGCTGATTTATATCCGGTGATTTAAATCACGAACGATTGAAATCATTCACTCGAGTGTTTTTCATGATTTAAAACACTTGATTTTTTTAATGAAGCTTTTTGATAATTTTTAATTTTTTAATTCAGAGCAATATAACAGCATAATATAAAGATATTCTTAAAAATGAAAAGTAGAACGCGACGCGAAAATAAGAAGGAAGTACAAAATATAAACTTTATTGTTTATGCATTTTCGTTATTTAGTTTAAACAAGAATACTGGTTTTCCTCCTCTTTCTATAACCATTCTGTTCCTAATATGTGAGTGTACAAAGCCAAGAGTGCTGAATATTGGTTCTGAGGAAGCAGTTGCGCACAGGAACTGTTTTATTTTTAGCAGCTCCTTTGCGATTTCCTGCTCATACCTTTGTGATATCCACCACTGTATTCCATTTACGCTTTTTAATACTTCTTCCAAAAACATAATATGTTAAAATTATTATTTTTTTAATAAAAATCAAATTTTGCACAACCCCGCTTATAACAGTAGGCTATGGTCAATTTATTAGAAACAAATGCAAACAAATGAAATATCTATTACGTACGTAAGAGATTTTATAATATGCTTCTTATTTAATTATTCTTAACAATGGCTGTGTATGATCAGTACGATATGTTGGCATGTTTTACATAATCCAATTTAATATTTAGAATAGCTGTCAAAAATTAGGAATTTGTTTCCAATATATTGACCATGGCCTACTGTCATCACCCTATGTAAAATTCCAAAGTAACCCCTTCAAAATTGCGGACGGGGTAACTGTTAAAAATTGTTTAAGGAAATAATAATTGTAAAGACTAATGAATTAATGTCAGCCATAAAAGGAAAGATAAATAAGGTTCAAGTGTATTTCAAGGTAAATAAATATCTTGTCGGTCAACATACTTTACAATTATTCTATCAGGAACAATATTTATTTGTTTGTAATAGTACGGCAGTCCGTTACCAGGATTTCGGACTGACTGATCACGACCTAAGCTTTTTTGAGTTTTTTGGTGATTTAATAAGGACTTGAGAAGGAAATTAACAAGAACGGACATTGGCAACGTTGCGAAATCATTGAGAATCATCTTTGCATATGTAAAAAGTCGTAATAGTTATCGCGCCTCGTCCGTTCTTTTTATTTTTTGACTGAGAGTGATGTTTTTGATGAGATGAAAATTTTCCGTGCGGTGAATAGTTTTGGTTTGAGAAAAATCGAAATTTGTTTACAGCGGAGAATTAGACTTAACAGGCCTCGTCCGTTTTACTTGTCGGTTGTTATTTTTCGTTATTCGTGACCGGAAAAAAATGAGAACGGACATTTTCATCGACGCGCAACCGAAGTGTTAGATCTTAGGTATGTTTTTTTTTACTACTTACTATCGACCAGTCGCATTGCTTTCAGTTATATCAAAAGTAATGGAGAAAGCTATTAACCAACATCTTCTAAAGTACCTGGAAGGCTTCAACATTATCAGCGATCATCGATATGGTTTTCGGAAGTCCAGATCAACTGGAGATCTTCTAGCCTATGTCACCCATATTTGGAACAACGCAATCGAACATCATGGGGAGTCTCGGGCTGTTGCACTGGATATTTCTAAAGCTTTTGATCGTGTTTGGCATGAGGGGCTTCTAAGTAAACTGCGATCCTATGGTATGCCCAGTCGATTCTGTGCATGGTTGTCTAGCTTTCTTAAGGACCGCTCTCTGCAAGTGGCGATTGACGGATTTCTCTCAGACACCTTCACCATCAATGCCGGTGTTCCTCAAGGGTCCATATTGTCTCCCACTCTCTTCTTACTCTACATTAACGACCTTCTAGTGAAAACTAAAAATCCTATATTTAGTTTTGCTGACGATAGCACACTTATCTCATCTTTCTCTTTGAATGCGCAAACATCGGCTGCCGACGCACATCTTCGCAGACAGCATGAAGTATCACGCCTGAAGAAAGACCTGGAAGAAATTTTGGCTTGGGGTGACAGTAACCAAGTCGAATTTAACGCTAAAAAAACCCAGGCAGCAGTTTTCTCTAAAAAGGTTAACATTACAGAACCGGAATTAGTTATGGCCGGACACGCAATCTCACTGGCTTCATCTATTAATTTGCTGGGCGTCAATCTGGGAGGAAATATGTCTTGGCATAACCACGTTGTGGCAATCGCCACGATAGCTTCTCAGAAGTTTGGGATACTCTTCCGAACCAGAAAGTTGTACACACCTCAACAACTTTTGACACTATACAAAGCCCAGATTCGACCAGCACTAGACTACTGCTCATGTCTGGAGCTCTGCACCCAAACATACTCTTCGGCTACTGGATTCCATCGAAAGGAGGGCTATTCGTCTGATCGGAGACCACGAGCTGACGAAGAACCTCGACAGCCTAGAACATCGAAGACAGGTTGGGGATTTGACTCTCTTTTACAGATATTTTCATGGAAGGTGCTCGGCTGACCTTGCCCTCTTAATTCCGCCCAGAGCGACGAATAGCAGAAATACACTACGAACCACTGCCGCCCATCCATATGTGGTTAAGCTTAGCTTAGTACTCCTCGAACTTCATTATTTAAGAATTCTTTCATCTGGAGGACTACATCCTTGTGGAACGATCTTCCCGAGGTCGTTTTTCCCAACGAATATAACCTCCAACGATTCAAAACCAACGTGAATCGCTTTTTGCGCACACGCACCACTCCCAGAGTGCCCTAAAGGATTCTTCCTATAGTGCTTGTGTTTGATCATAAAAAAAAAACGCTGTTCGAGTTATCGCGCCTCGTCCATTTTCAAGCAGAAATCGTGTATTGTGGCTCGGAAAATGGGGGGAAAATATGAACCGACATTTTTACACACGTAATTGTTAGCAAAACCGTTTTCAGTCAAGAAAAAATGTGTATCAATAATAATGCAATATGGGGACATACATAGCTGATGCCGAGTTGTTATAGACAACCAAGCCACACACCAAGCCGTCCCATGCGCGTGCCGTGTACCGGGATCATGAATTATACAGATACGAGATCCGACTCCGCTGCCCTCCATGCAGCTGCGCAACACGGAAAATGTCCGTTCGACTCGATTCACTATTTTTTAGAGTGATATCAACAATTAAAAAAGAATTGACCTGGGCGCTGTAACTTTTCTTTACATCTTTTATTTAAACCATGGAATTTTTGCACTCAAAACGTCCGTTGTCGATGAATTCACGTTTTTTTTTATATTTTTAATATGATTTCATCAAGAACGGACAAGGTGTAGTAACAAAAAGACCATCTGCTTTCTTACGGACTGAAATCACTCTGGCCGGTAAGCGCAACGTCGCGCAACTCTTTCGTTAGAGTAAAACTCTAATTTTTTAATAATCTAGCGATTAGCCATTGACTAGAGTAGATGAAGGCGTGATAACAGCACATTTTGGTAACGGACTCCCGGACTATAAGCAGTTTTTGCATTACTGATGTGAATGGTGTATTAATAAGTTCATAGCGCATGCAATGGCACCTGAAAGATAAAGTGGACTTTACAGAGGGCAAAATCAATTCTTGGTCCGAGATCCGGGGGGTGAAAATGCGACCCGTCGCACCTTTCTACCCGCACCCGCGAACTAGTGCTTATTTTTAGTGTTGTGATCGCTCGAGCGAAAAACCGCTTGATTACTCGATTATTGAAATAACCGACATCGCTCGATTATTAAAAAACCGCTCGAGTTATCTATTCAGGCGAAAACCGTCGCTCGTCACTTATTATCTTTCACTCGATACCCGCGCTTCGCTTGACGCCGACGGAAATGTACCGCTATAGTGTGATCGAGTTAAAAAAACTGCTCGTATATTCGAACAGTTTTTCGCTCGATAGGAAGTACTCTAGTTATAAATTCAGGCGAAAAACCGAAAAATATCGCCTGTCACTTGATAACCGACCTTCGTTATACGCGCCGCGCCATTCGATTGGCGACGTTCGAGTTTGACGTTGAACAGATAATACGACATACGTCTTTCTTAAAGGCACATAAACGAGAAGGTGCATATAAAACGTATGCTAAATCCCTTAGCGGAGTCATCGCGACATGAGTTTGGTAAAGTTTTGTTTTACCTGGCTAGCCAGCGGAGTAGTTTAGTTCTCCGATTGTAAATATTAAAAAATTAAAGGAAATAATTTTAAAATTTTTATTTACTCTAAACTCGAGAAAACTTCTCGAAAATAACATAATAATAGAAATTGATAAATGAAAAATAGCAAATCGAACAAAATGGTTAACAAAATATATAGAAAAATTCGTTGGTAATCTTATAGTAAACATTTTTAAATCTAAACAGGAACTTTTTATTATTAAACTCAAGAAGACTTCTTAAAAATAACATACATTATAGAAAATATTAATGGAAAATAAGAAAACGAGCAAAATAGTTAACAAAGCATAGGTATCGACAAATTTTTTGGTAACCAAAAGTTAACATTCTTAAATTTAAACAGGCACTTTTAGGTAACTATAAACATGAATTTAAAAAAATAATAACCAATTTTCTTATTTTGCCAGTCGCGTAACTAAGCCTAAAAAGATGTGAAGAAAAATAACTCTTGGTAATACTTTTTGTTCGGGTTAAAAAAGAAGAATAATAAACCCGAACAATAAATACATATTTGGGTGATTTTTTGCAATTTTTTTGTATGGTATCGAGACACATGGTAAAAATTCATTATTCACAAATAAATAAATTTCTGGAATTTTTTTGGTGGCTACTACAATTTTTTAGCTAAACCTGTGCCCACCCGTAGTTACGTGCCTGCTAAATACCCTACCTGATCACATGTAAACGGCTAGGCTGCCGGTGGAGCAGTCGGTGACGTCATTCACTCGAGCGATTCATTCGATTATTAAAATCGCTCGAGTATCAAGTACTCGATTATTAAAATCATCGGTTTTTCCCAACACTACTTATTTTTCATTAAATAAGAGATTTCAGTCTAAATAGTATTCTGCGTCTCGGTACTTTAATAACATTTTCACCTCGATTGTTATTATTTATATAATAATTACTTTCTCCAACAAAATTCTATTGAGAGGTATGAATTAGCTGAAAAGTTAAACGCTGACGCGCTCTAGTTATTTCTTAAAACGAACTGGTTTTTAAGTTTCTATTTTGTTTGGGGACTTTTGGGAGTTGATAACACGTAACATACTATTTACTGATTGATTAAAGAAAGACACTAATTGACGATCTCAAAATTATTTCTTGTTTTGCTTGGTTACATGTTTCGCTCTAGGCGAGCATCTTCAGACCTTACAAGCATTCAATTGGTCACAATTTTGAAAAGCACAAGTATGTTGAGAAAATATTATCAAATATTTAATTTATTGTTCCTTGTAACAACTATCCGAGATTATAGAAGCAACCAATAATCTCGTGGTAACGATAACTCGAGTATGGTATACAGGGTGTTTCAAAAAACATGTGTCATCGCTCGTGTGGTGATTCCTTACCCAAAGATGATAAATGGTTCTTATTATTAAAAAACACATTTTTCTGGTAAAATATGTGCTATTTTAGGTACGTTCCATAATCCAAATTTCACTAAAATGACTAAAGCCGATCCGGAAATATCTTAAAAACATCGACCCATGATGGGTGCAGAGCTCCAGACATGAGAGCAGTACTCTAGTGATGGTCGAATCTGGGCTTTGTATAGTATCAAAAGCTGTTGAGGTGTGTACAACTTTTTGGTTCGGAAGAGTACACCCAAGTTTCTGAGAAGCTTCGCGATTGTTACAACGTGGTTAGGTCGAGACATATTTCCTCCCAGACTGACGCCCAGCAAATTAATAAATGAAGCCAGTGTGGACAGGTTTATCAGGTGCGTGCGTGCAATCAAGCGTTCTAATAATTTTTAACAAAAAATTGGTACGGCACTGACTTTTTCACATTGATAGCACAATTTTTTAGAAAGTTAACTGTTCAGTGGCGTGATAAAATGACACAAGGTATGATACCGCGCAAGGAGGCGTGGTTTTGTGACGTCAACTGGAAAGGGCGGAAAAAGCGAACAACAACAACGTGAAACTCCATGATCGATTTAAGAATTACTGATTTTAACCGACTTCAAAAAGGGAGGCTGTTATCATTAACGTCCTATGGCCTTTCCCCCGATGTGGATTGACGCAGCGGCAAATTTTTCAGGCAAAGAAAAAGTTTGCCAGAATTTAATAAATCCGCCTCGTTATACAGAGCAGTGTGCCCTTGATAAAATATATAAATAGCAATACCTAGCATGTGTTTGCAAATCGGTAGGTAGAACATGTTCGGCGTTAAATTTCTTAGTGTTGGGAAAAACCGATGAGTTTAATAATCGAGTACTTGATACTATACTCGAGCTATTTTAATAATCGAATACTTGATAGTCGAGCGATTGTAATAATCGAGTACTTGATACTCGAGCGATTTTAATAATCGAGTACTTGATACTCGAGCGATTTTAATAATCGAGTGTATCGCTCGAGCGATTAATCGCTTTAAATTTTTATGACTAAGAAGAATGCGTTGATAAAACACCAGGGATTGTTTTTGTAAGTTTTAGAAGTTTAGTCTAGAGTTTTTGTTAAGGAAGAACAGTTGATTCTGATTTTTAAATAAATTATATCCTTTAATGTTTTAGAAATGTACAATCGCCGCTGGCTAGCAAGTCACAGTCAAAACAACCATTCCACTGGTTCACTGTAGTCGGTTGGGCAAAATCAGCGGTTCCAAAACAAAATTATCTTAGAATTATGTACAATTTTTGTCTTGTTTATTTTTCGCTCATAGTTTTTTTATTTATCAAATGAAAAACATTTTACGTCAATAAGTTAAAGATGTTCTCAGGTACTTTTTCCTAGAATTTGGTTATTTTGGGATCATTATAGTTAAATCTATATAATAATCACTATTTTCCAAGAAATAATTAAAATTTGCTCATGTGCAGGATGGTATGTTCTATTTTAAATAAGTAGTTATGCTTTTTGCTTTTGGTTTGTTTCTCATTATTAATTAAAAGCAGTTATAAAGCAAAGTTATGGAAAATGTTCACAACGCCTAGAAGGTGTTTATCTCCAGGTGAACGCCGTTTGGTATTACAAGTGGAACGTTATTTTACTTAGAAAAAGATAACTCGGGCCCGTTAGTGTCTGTTTTGGCAGTGCAAAAACGAACGTCTGATGCTTGCGGCATTTCAGACCTTTAGGAGACTTCGAAAAAAGAGTGAATAGGAATTGAACAGACCATATAAAAGGGTTTGACTCCATTCTAAAACCTTTGATTTTCCCATGGGATAAAACTACCGATTAGGAATGTTTTTTATGATATGTATAAAGACAAGGAATATGTTACCCTCAAAGCTATTCTTGAAAAGATAAAGAAGAAAGAACTTTGCGATATTGGAACTACCAGTTTGCCCATCATTTTAAAAGAGCTGGGCTTCAAATACAAAAAAACGAACAACAGAAAAGTGCTTTGCGAGCTGTCCAATAATGTTTCAGAAAGATGGCAATTTTTAAGGGAATATTTAAGAAACAAAAAATCGGAATTGTCAAGGCAAGTTGTTTTTCTTGACGAAACATGGATATATGCAAAAATTTAGAAAATACCTAAAATATAATTTATTGTTTGAGAGCCACCGACTACCCTGCTCAAGAGGTTTTATTGCTTAGCGGACTTCATATACCGTACCGACTTTACGAGCAGTTTTTTACCTCGAGCGATCACACTACCAAGCGGCACATTTCGGTCGGCGTCTCGGGTATCGAGTGTGAAAGATAATAAGTAACAAGCGACGATTTTCGCTCGAATTTATAACTCGAGCCGTTTTTTTAATAATCGAGCGATGTCTGTTATTTCAATAACCGAGTACTCGAGCGGTTTTTCGCTCGAGCGATCACAGCACTAATATTTTTCATCGTACGAAATTCAAGCTGGCATTTTCTTCGTACCACCCGCAGGAATACGACAGATAATGTTAGTGACCCAATTCCAGCACCTGACTAGACTGCTCGGGTTGGTCGCGCATAACAAAATCTACCGAACGTGATGTATACAGGATGTCCCATAACTCATGGGCCCTAGAGCAACTGGAGATTCTAAATACTACACTGATTAAGTCGTATGATTTTTTTCGAAACGTTTCTCGTTCTAGAAATACAGGGTGTTGAAATTGAAAAGTTATTTTCGAAAATAAGCCATAATTTTGAAACGGTTCAATGTATCGATATAATGTTTTTATGAATGAGAAATCAAAATGGTAGTATTTTTTTTCTAAAAAGTTTGAAAAAGAAGTGATAACGCGGGTCAAAGACGTTTTTTTGTCAAAAACTGAACACGTGCGTTTACAATTCTGTGTTGGAATATATGACAACACCGCCTCAATAATTGCGAACGTCCTCAGTAGCAGCCACGTAAATTTTCAGATTTCATATAAAGTATACAGGGTCCGCAAACGAAGCGTGGACGGAAGATTAAATCGTTATCGAAGAACTTATCAACAATACTAAAACAGCTTGAGATATTGGATTAAAAGCGGCATGTTTTAAAAATATTTTACATTATACAGGGTGGCTCAAAAAAGTGTGACAGCATGAAGTTATATTTTTTTAAATGGGACACCCAGTATTTTATTGCATATTTAGGTTCGTATTACTATCGTTTATAAGTGCCTCAAATTTTATTTAATTTGGTTCTTTAGTTTCGGAGAAATAAATTAAAAACTAAAAAAAAAAGTTTTGTAGTCCTGAATAAAAAAATCAAAAAAAATTATCCAGAACTATTTTTTAACCTCGGCATTGAGTGGAATTTATGACAAGAGGTCTAGAGATACTATGAATGTAATTGCGTTTATTTTATACAGGGTGTTCATAATAAGCTTTCAAAATCCTCACATTTTAAAATAATTTTTCTCAAGTTTTTCAAATGGAACACCCTGTATATTATTTAGCTATTTGACGTAGAATTCATAGACAATTTTTTTTTGTAATACAAGTATATAAGTTATATCCAGCCGTTTTCGAAATAATTATAAATATCATAAATTATGTTGTTTAAATAGAGTTGTTATTGGTAAATTTTGTTATAGGCGACTAGACTAACAATTGTAAACTAAAGTAAATGTTCAAAATAACTTCCTTTTACTTAATTTAATGATTTTACTCTACTGCCAACAGAACTCTTAATTCATTTTCTTTATTAATAACGGGTTTATTGATTATCATCCTTTTTGTGTACGCAACGCTTCCTGTTGCTACAAATCTTTGCAATAACTTCTCGAAGGTTTCCCGGCTTTCTCTCAATATCTGGATATCTTTCAGCATACACTCGGCTCGCGAGGAGGCAATTTCTTGCACATTCACCCAGTATAAAAATTATATTTACCATTTCTAAAGTTGTAAAATTTGTGTAAGTTAGTACTTAATTTCGACGAATGTAAATAATTTTATTTGTCTGTCATAGTGACAATCTAAACAAAAAAAAATCATGGCAACTCGATTAAGAATAAAAAATTAAATTAAATAAATAAAAGTAGCAAAAATGTAGGCTTTTAAAATTTATGTCGAAATAACTAAAATACGGTAAACTCTAAGAGTAAAAGGAAGCTATTTTAAACATTTACTTTAGTTTACAATTATTAGTCTAGTCGCCTATAACAAAATTTCCCAATAAAAACTCTATTTAAACAACATAATTTATGATATTTATAATTATTTCGAAAACGGCTGGATATAACTAATATGCTTGTATTACAAAGAAAAATTGTCTATGAATTCTACGTCAAATAGCTAAATAATATACAGGGTGTTCCATTTGAAAAACTTGAGAAAAATTATTTTAAAATGTGAGGATTTTGAAAGCTTATTATGAACACCCTGTATAAAATAAATAAACGCAATTACATTCATAGTATCTCTAGACCTCTTGTCAAAAATTTCACTCAATGCAGAGGTTAGAAAAATGGTTCTGGATTGTTTTTTTTGATTTTTTTATTCAGGACTGCAAAACTTTTTTTTTTTATTTCTCCGAAACTAAAGAACCAAATTAAATAAAATTTGAGGCACTTATAAACGATAGTAATACGAACCTAAATATGCAGTAAAATCCTGGGTGTCCCATTTAAAAAAATATAACTTTATGCTGTCACACTTTTTTGGGCCACCCTGTATAATGTAAAATATTTTTAAAACATGCCGCTTTTAATCCAATATCTCAAGCTGTTTTAGTATTGTTGATAAGTTCTTCGATAACGATTTAATCTTCCGTCCACGCTTCGTTTGCGGACCCTGTATATTTCGTACAATAATTCAGAGCGCCATTTAAGGTTACTTTTTTTTTTCATCTCAGGATTTGCCGGTTTTAATATAATAAGTCATTTCCATAACACCCTTTATTTCTAAATTAAACATATAATATGAAGTCAATCGAGTCCAATAAATCAACATATGCCTTCTAATTATTTTCCATAACAAAAATTTTAACCGTTTTTCTTTTTTCACACCTGGCGCGTTACTATTTATTTAAAGAATCCGTCAAGACCGAGTAAAAATGGATTTTGGCAAGCGACGCGGCGTCCCTGAACTTACGCGAGCTTTGTTCTCCCGTATTTTATCATTTTCAATTTATCAGAATCGCTTGTCTGTTTTTTCTTTCCGCCATTGACGAATCTAGACAATGGCCAACATTATATCCAAGCATGGGCGTCGCTTGGGAGGGGCAAGATGGGGCACTCCCCCCCCCCCCCCCCCCCCCCCTGGAAGTTGTCAACTTTATACATCAATAATCTTTTATTTCGTTAGCGGATAGCGGGAAAATAGTATGTTTTTTCTATTTTTTTTTTCAAATTTGTTACGTATTTTTAAAGTCTAAAAAAAATTCGATATTCGCGGCGATGCATGGTGGGGATAGTGTCTTCGAAAATATCGAAGCGGTAGCAGATCCGAAGCTGCTATCTAAACAAATTTATAAAGAAATTTTAGCCACCGTTATTAATTAAGTTAAAACTAGATTTTTGGACATCAGTGTATTAAATTTTTTCGATTTATTGACCAAAAATACTTTTTAATCCTATTCAAAATTGTTTCCGCAAGAACTATTTGAGAGTTTGTTTATTCAAACAATATAAAATAGTGTTGGGAAAAACGGATGATTTTAATAATCGAGTACTTGATACTCGAGCGATTTTAATAATCGAGTGAATCGCTCGAACGATTAATCACTCGAATGTGTTGATAAAACACCATGGGTTGATTTTTTAAATTTTAGAAGTTTAGTCTACACTTTTTAGTAACGAAGAACAGTTGATTGATTTTAAAAAAATTATATCCTATACAGCGGAAACCTCTCATTACGGCCATCATACGAAAATCAACCTCTCTTGGGCGGACGCGGACAAGCTGTTTTCATACAAAGAGTGCGAAAACCCTCCTTTAAACCGACAAAAAATTTTTAAATGCATTTGGGAGACGAATAAGTAACAATGGCATAAAAATGTCGCGTTTTGAGTCTGAACGAGAATATTGATGTTGTGGAAGTTTATAATTTGATAACAATGATTTGGGCGAGTTCATTAACATTGATAGCAATGTGCTATTGGAAGATGATAGTAACTCCATTCCTACCGATTATGTAGTTCAAACTGAAACCACATCACTATCTGACGACTCTGATGAAGAAGTTGAATGCAGTAATAAAACAAATGTCACCAATTATCAACAAGCCATTAGTATGGTAAAGGAATAATAGAGGTGACTACAGCAATGGAATTGTTATCAGACTTGGAATTACAGTTTCTAGATTGCAAGTATAAAACGCAAACACGTCAAACTACGTTATTAGATTTTTTTAGTACTACACTCTAACTAAAACTAGTGTATTCTTGTTATATTATGTTTATTTGTACATACATATACATAGTAATAATTTTGCATTTACATATTACCTAATAACAAATTTCCCATAGGCGAACACATTTAGACGGTCCCGTAGGTGTCCTACGGGACCGTCTAAATACTCTAAATGTGTCCGCCTAAGAGAGGTTTCACTGCATTAGCTATCTACAATGGTTCGTCAATGCGTGGTGTGTAAGAAATTCGACTATTCTAACCCCGGATTAATAGTTCGTCGGTAAGTGAGAATAATGAGGTTATGTTTTATTTTTAGGTAAAGTAGTGGTGTAGCTAATTCTATATTTTAAGTAAATATTGCAAAAATATGGATTATTTCTTTATATTATCTGAATTTTTGTAAAAAATACCTACAACGATTACCTATTTATGGCTAATGTTAAATCGAAATTATCTAAACCTGTACCTTATTACAGCGTTGCCATTTTTTAAACCCATCTTCTTCTAACTTATTTAAAACTGTAGAACTGTGCATGATTGTAAATAAATGGTGTTTTATATGGAATGTTCTGTCTCCCCTTTCATATTATGGTGGGAAGTTCTCAAATTGACAACCTGTATATAATGTTATTCTAATTTTAGAATGTGCCTGTTCAATTGAAAAAGTGTTATATCTAACTTACAGTCTCAGTGGTTTTACTATAAAATTGTTATTTAACAGAAAAATTCATATGGAGAATTAGATGGGACTGTTTTTTTATTTGCAGTTAGGCATTTTTTAACTACATCCGTACCACTATTTAAACAATATTTCAAATTCATCACTTGGTTGATTTGAAGCTGAAGTTGTTTCCTCTCTTTCTTTCTCTCCTTTTATCTCTTTCAATCTTTTCTCCAAATCGTCCATTTTGCGCCTCATCCTGTCAGCAGAGCAGGTCATTTCCGTAAAGAACATTTCGACATTTTTTTCGTGTTCCGTCGCCCATTTTTTTATTTTGGCCAGACACTCGCAATCGAGGGGATTGTTATCGATGTGGGTTGTTTCGGCTTTGATAATGTTACTTAAATCTCCTTAAAAAATAAAAGATTGGTTTTAAATATCACCCGGAAACATTTAATGAATAAAAAAGGCAGATTTGTTTTTATATTCTGTCAGAATCATACAATTTTTACAAAAATGGCAACTTTCAAATCAGTTTTTCTTAGTATTTTTAGATGGCACACCCTGTATTTTATTTCATTATTTAATGCAGAATTTAATTACAAGCATATTTTGTTATAACGAATGTATTAAAATTCTTAATGGTTTTAGAGATATTTACCAAAAACCATAAATAACCTCATTAAACTAGTGCAGTGTGTTGGGAAATTATCATAGACAGCCATGAATGCCCCAGAATTGAAATATTATCCCAGCAAGCTATGCAAAAACAATTGGTACTTTTCAACAACAAATAATTTTGACGTTTCTAGTTCCTTGTAGGTTTTCAAGGGAAGAGTTAATTGACATGGTATTTGTGTTGGGGAATTGTGACAAAAATTGTTTACTGGCCAGTAGAGTTTACGCGACTAAGTTTCCGAAAAGGCGTCATCCAGATCCCCTAAGCTTTACTAGATTGCTCGAGCGTTTTATCGAGACAGGGAGTGTAGACTATAAAAAGGAAGAAAGAACAAAACCGGCTACAAATGAGGAAAATCAATTAACAGTTTTGTTAAGAGTTACTGAAAATCCAAACATAAGTCAGGCACGCGTGGGAGAAGAGGTTGAAATTAGTGAAAGGTCAGTTCAGCGAATTTTAAAAATGCATCGTTATCATGCATATCGTGTTCAGCTACACCAGGCTATGAGTGAAAATGACTTTCAGTGCAGGGTACAATTTTGCGAGTGGGCTCGAACACGTCTTCAAGAAAATCCACGTTTTTTTATGTCGATGTTATTTACTCATGAGGCGACATTTGACAACAACGGATGCATAAACAAATACATTTTCCATTATTATGCCGCCGAAAGTCTACGCATCTTTCGTGAAATGGTCGATTAATGTTTAGGGAGGAGTGATTGGTGGTAATGTGACCGGTCCTCATTTTTTTGACGGCCACCTTACTGATCAAATTTATCTTGAATTCTTCAGAAACGATTTACCTGTATTACTTGCTAATTACCACCAAATATGCTGGCACAAATGTGGTTCCAACAAGATGGAGCTCCAGCCCATTATACGCAACAGGTAAGAGCAGAGTTAGATAATACGCACGGAAATCGCTGGATTGGAAGAGGAGGGCCAGTTCGATGGCCTCCGAGGTCGCCCGACTTAACCAAACTAGATTTTTTTCTGTGGGGGTATGTAAAAGATCTAGTTTATAAGGAACGGCCAACTACCGAGGAGAACATGCGGCAGAGAATAATTAACGCATTTGCGACAATTACACCAGCGATGCTGGGCGATGTGGATAGAAGCTTACAAGTAAGAATAAACAAATGTTTGCAGCAAAATGGAAGATATTTTGAACATTTGTTAAAATGAATTGCCAATAGTTCCTGTTAAAGTCTGTAAAGTGATAAATAAACACCTACATATTGTTTTTCCATGGCTGTCTATGATATTTTTCCAATACTTTTTTAGTTTAATGAGGATATTTATGTTTTTTGGTAAATAAGTATCTCTAAAACCGTTGAGAATTTTAATACATTCGTTATAACAAAATATGCTCGAAATTAAATTCTGCATTCAATAATAAAATAAAATATAGGGTGTGTCATTTAAAAATACTAAGAAAAACTGATTTGAAAGTTGCCATTTTTGTAACCAAATTTTGAACACCCTGTATAAAATAAGAAAAACCTGTGCCTCTGCTTGCGCCTCGACTTAGCAATCTTCACAGTCGTCCAGGAATGTTAGGCATTTCCTACTCGGTATACAATGTACAATTATTGTACAATTTCTTTAAAAATATTGTATTAATTACAATTTTCATTATTAATCCGTACCAAACTAATATTGTAGATGAACATAATACCAATAGCCCCCCCCCTTACCTGACAAACAGCGTAATTGATTGGATTCTATTCTTAAATCTTGTACCTCAACATTTGTTAGTAGGTTATCACCAAATTCTGTCAATTTGTTGTTGTCCAGCCACAAATTATTGATTTTTTCAAGTCCTTTAAACGCGTTTTCTTCAATTTTATTTATTTTATTATGGCTAAACACCAAATTTATGGTCAATTTTACAGATCCATAGATCTTGTTTCCTTTTAAATTCGTAAAGGCTACTGCTGGTATTTTTTTCAATGAATTATTTTGCATCGATATTCTTGTCAAAAGGGGAGTGTTATGAAACCACCTAAAATAATACAGATTATTAAACGTTATACTTAAGCGATTTACTTCAGCGCGATTATGCAGCGCGTCCAGAAACTATCTTACCAAATAGGTAACTTTATATTTTTTACTTTACGAAAAAACGTTATTCTTCATTAAAAAAGTTCTGCTTGTTGAAAATTTGCTATAATCTTTTGTAAAATTTACTGAAATCTTTTGTGTAAAAATTTCTAAACTAATTTTCGTAAACAAACCCAAGCGGTCACCCATCCAAGCAGAGCTGGGCAGTATTTGTACTCACAAATACTTTTTTTTATTTAAATACTTTTTTGTATTTAAATACTGAGTATTTAAATACTTTTTTATAATAGGTATTTGTATTTATTTCACAAATACTTTGCAAAAGTATTTAGTATTTAAATACTTTTTTTATTTTCCTTTCAGTATTTAAATACTTTTTGGAGTATTTAAATACTTTTTTAGTATTTAAATATTTTTTGGAGTATTTAAATACTTTTTTGGGGTATTTAAATACTTTTTTGGGGTATTTAAATACTTTTTACTATTCAAGTACTGTTTTCTATTTAAATATGGTTCATGTGGAAAATTCTAAGTTTGCACTTGTCAGGAAGCGAAATATAGTTTCCGTACGATGCCGACACAAGTGGAAGGAACGAAATGGTAGCTTTGATGGTCAGAAATCAAATGATTCTGGACCGAAAATCATAGCTGTTCATCCTGATCAATGGCGTAGGAATCTCGAAAATAGGTCATGCAGGCGCGTATAAAAGGAGGGGGGCCCTTGGTTGTAATTACCCAACATATACGATGAAACAGAAAAAAAAAACTGAAGAAATCAGGCAAAAGTAATTAAAAAAAATACGATAATCTTAGCACATGTTACGTAATATACGAAGTTATTAATGTATTTTGTATTTATTAAAGTGTGTTTTTTAAAAATATAATTCAGCTTCAAGTTTGCAGCTTAATTTTATCATATCACAAAAGAATGTACTTAATATACAAAATACTAACTACATTGCGTTTTCTCCCACGGAAGCAAATCGTCCCCACTTTGAAAGCATTCACAATATATGCAAGACTCACAAACAGACATAGAAATGCTGAGAAAATATTCCATTATCAACAAATTATTTTTGAAATATAACACTACTCTTCCCTCATCTGCCCCAGTTGAAAGAATGTTTTCATTTGCAACATTCATTAATAGGCCACGACGACATGCTTTATCAGACGATAATTTCGAAAATCTTGTTCTTATGAAAGCTAACGCATCGAACATTTAAAACATTACATTATAAATTATTATTCTTGCATTACAAATTTTGAGTAATTAGGTTTAGGTAGAAAGTCTTTTGTTATGTTATCAGTTGAAGAATACAGGGATAAAATAAGGATTGTCAGAAAATCAGAGTTTTGAGATAAAATGCATTTTTTAGTATGGACATCCCTAGTTATATTTCAGTACAGTAAAACTTTGACTCTAATTTCTACAGACGTTCCTAGTTTTATTCGGCTAATATTTTGACCATGGAAAGTAACAACATGTGCCAACAGGTTGCGCTAGTAATCTCGATTTCGATAAATATGGACAATTCCTGTTTTATTCCTGTACCCTTAAGTTTATGTTCTCGTGGTTTTTTAATTAAAATTTACTGTCAATACCAATAAAATATTACAAAACACACTTTTATTGCTGTTAAATCTTATTTGATTCTAAAATATTTTGAGGATTGAGGTACCTACCTATTCAACTGCCTACTTAGAGGAGTCAAAAATACTACTATACTATTTAAATATTTTTAAAAGTAATTAGAGTCGAACCTCTATAACTCGAACTTGAAGGGACAACCAAAAAAGATCGAGTTACAGAGAGTTGGAAGAGAGAAGGGAAAACCACATGAATATTCCAAAACATTTTTTTTATTACATACATTATGTCTATGTACCATTAAAATATGTACATAGAAATCTTGGAAAATGTACAAAAACCACTAAAAAGTCCGAGTTAAAGAGAGGTTCGAGTTATAGAGGTTCGACTGTAATTGTTTACAAAGTATTTAAATTTTGTGTTTCATTCTTAAAAGTATTTATAAATATTTAAAAAAAAAGTAATTAAATACTCAGAAAGTATTTATAAATACTTAAAAGTAATTAAATACTTAGAAAGTATTTAAATACTTAGAAAGTATTTAAATACTTAGAAAGTATTTAAATATAGTATTTAAACCTAAAAAGTATTTAAATACTTTTTGTAATTAAGATTTAAATACTTCATTACTTCAAAAAGTATTTAATATTTAAATACTTTTGAATTTAATTAAGTATTTAGTATTTAGTATTTAAATACTTTTAAAAAGTATTTGCCCAGCTCTGCATCCAAGTACTAACCGTGTCAAACGTCGCTTGACCTCTGATCGATCGCTTTCATTTACCATTTAACTTGGTCATTTTTTACAATAAAAAAGACTTAAGAATAGTAGTCATCAGTAAAATGTGCCATAGATTTAAAAATATTTACCTACTGGAGTTATAAATAAATTATTTTCACTTAATTCGTTGTAAAATTTACAATATATTTTAGTTTATTTTGCCAAATTTATTAGAAATTGTAATTATTACAATATTTTTTAGGAAATCGTACAATATGGTATATTAAGATACAAGTTTCATAAGACATTATCTTAGAGCACTCATTTAATTTAGAAAATGACCCGCGAAGCGGGGAATTTTCAAAAGTGCAAGTTCTCAAATTGTCTTATCAACCGTGTATTTGATAATACTTCTTCTATTTGGGTCTTTAAAGTCTGAAAAACATTAAAAAATATAGTAGATTTTTTCCATTTGAATTAATATTTTCTTTTTGGGTTGGCAATACTTTTACAATTTAATGAATTGTTACAAGTTTAGTATCAAATATCCCATGATAGAAACAATTGAACACAACAAAGCTTCTTCCCATTCGTCATAATTAAAAATAAATATATTATTAAAGTTAATAAAAATGAGTCAGGAAGAAAGTTGTACTCCGTCAGAAATACGAGAAATTGCAGAATATAATCTAGAAAAACTTTTAAAAAGAGTAAGCAAAACTTTGAGTTATGGTGCGAACAGAACAAAGTTCAAAATAGCAGGAATAACAATTAATGCCCAGAAAATGTCTACAGTAACTATAAATATGTATATATATATATATAAAGTAATATGTATAATATTATATTGAATTAAAAATAAAAATAGTACTTTATTGAATAAAACTTTAGAAATAGAGCGTAAACTGGAAGATATTTCTATTATTTTTAGGTTATGTTGTTTTATAGTTGTGACTAGGAATTAGTTGACGGACACCGTCAGCATGTTATATATTTCCGAGTAGGTATAGGTATTTCAGATAAATATCTAGTAAAAATGATCTATTTGCAAGGTTAAAGTATTTTAAAGTTTTCTATAAAAAATTTTTGTCGAATCCATAATGCCTAGAAAACTAATTTCAACGAAATCGAAGTAAGCCTAAAAATTTCAGTTTCATAAAGTGGCAGGTTATTCAATTTTTTTGCATTTCATAATGAAGCCATTATGAAACCCAAATAGAAAAAATTTTTACTATAGTGTTTGTTAAATTTTACTATATATTTTAGTATTTACCTACTTGATTTATAAAATAACAAGCTATTTCGCGTGGTACTGGTAAATTTTTAAGCGTCATCGGTTGGCTCGGTTGCTAGAAAAAGTCGGACTGAGTTAGCAAATTTCTAAAAAAAGGAGGACATGTCCGGCTTAAGCCCGATGTCTGGCAACCCTAGGTAACCCCCTTCAAGGACACCCTGTATTTTCAATTTTATAACGAATATAAGTGGGCCAAATTATTAGCAACATTCTTATTTTAAAAATTTTAAGTTATTTATTTTTCAGGTGGTATTAATATCAAATACCAATGTATGGAAAAATTATTATATTCCTAGACCACCCGATGATACCTTATACAATAAGGGCGTATTTTTGTCTACACAGTAGCACTTTAAAATGCTAATTCAGATTGAATGGTACTACCAAGGAAAGGAAGCCGTTTCCATTGATTCAAATAACGTCTGTTCAGATTGTGTGGGACTGCTAAGAGATGGCACTGCTCGTTGTATTTTCTCGACTACCGTTGATAATACAGCGTGAAACATAGAATCTTCTTTGATGATAGGTATGGACACCTACCCTGCACTGACGAGAACAAAAGAGTTCGAAACCGGTCTGCAGGTGGTGATATCAATGGAAAGGGCTTCCTTTTCTTGGTAGTACCATTCAATCTGAATTAGTATTTTAATGTGCTACTTATTGTATAAGGTATCATCGGGTGGTCTGGGGAAATAATAATTTTTCCACACATTGCACTATGGTATATAAAGCCTCGGGTTTTGGCCAAAAGTCATGATTGTCAAAATTCTACTTTTATAAAACTAAGATAGGTACTTCAAAATAAACATTCCACTTCGATAAAATTTACACTGCCTACTCTGATTAGTCATACCGTTTGTTGTTTTTGCATGATGAAACTTGATATTATTTTCGTCGCCGCAATTATTAGTTGGAGTCTTCAGTAGTGTACATAATATCGAAGTGAATATACGTTAAGTGGAAAGCAATTATTTAAAAATTTATAGGCAGAATTAAGACACCAGGTATGCACTTTAAAAAATATTTATTGCTTTGTAATTATATCTTCACTTAGTTAACATAATTAAATTATTTTATCGAGGCATTTTTTTATCATAAAAAAAAATAATTCAAGAATTATGTAGAGTAATAAAAAAATGTTAGCATATGTTAGCATTAATATTGTTATACAACAATAGTGTTGTTCCTTGTCAACAAACCTAGAAAATATAAAAGTCCAGTATTGACCGGTTTGTGAGAATTTTCTATTTTTTTTAGGGATGAATAGTTTTAGAAATCAAGAACTTTTTAATGTTTGGTATGAAGTAGCGGATAAAAATCTCAAAACTTTAACTTTGCAAAACTATGTGGTAAATAAATTACCAGTACCTATATCGACAACGGAAGAAGAAAAAGTGAACACTAAACTTCGCTTTTTTTGCAACAATTTAACAAATAGATGGAAAAAATGTCGAGGGAATTTATCATATTTCACAACCAAATACGCAGACTGGTTACAATCAGAAACTGTATTTGAGGTACTTCAGGTTGACATAAATAAAGGGCCAAAAGCTTTACGTGGACGACCATCCCTGTCCTATAATGAGAAATCTTTACGATCAAAGAGAAGAGAAGCTGCCAATTTATCACATACACAACAACATGAAACTACATTAATAGTACAGGCTGCAAGTATAGCCGCACGAAATAAAAGACAAACTGACTTAGCTGTTGTTTTAAACGAAGTAAATAAAACTCCAACCCGTCCATCAAAGGTTAGAAAAATACTTTTTTCACCAAAAAAAGAACCCATACCATTCACTCCAGAAGAGGCACTTGCATTTTTGTTAGACTATAATTTAAGCAAACAACAATACTTAAATATTCGACTTGCTAATAAAATGAGAAACTGCAATATTTACCCGGCTTATGAAAAAATTCTTTTAAGTAAGTTCAGCTGCAGAATCGAAGAAATGTCTATAAACGACAGGATAGCTAAAGTGCCTCTAAGTAAACTTTTATACCACACAACTACAAGAATAGTACAGCTACAGAAAGAAGCTATTTTGAACAAAATGGAAGCTTCTAATATAACCTTCTTAAATGCTGAAATTATTTTTAGTTATAGTTTTGACGGTAGTAGTGGACAAGCTAATTATAAACAAAAATTTGATATTCCAAGTACTTCGGCAAATTTAGATTCTACTTTATTCGCGACAACAGTTATTCCCCTTAGATTAATTAGTGCAGACAAAACTATTCTATGGAATAATGAAACACCGCAGTCCATTCGATTTTGCCGGCCTTTAAAATTGGAATACACGAAGGAAACCAAAGAGAATATTTTAAAGGAGAAAAAAGACATCGATGAAGAAATAAAAAATCTTACAAATATTGAAATAGAAATGGCAAACAACAAAATTCTAAGAATCAGTTACAAACTATGTATGACTTTAATAGATGGAAAAGTTTTAAATATTTTAACAGGTACTAAGTCTAGTCAATGCTGCCCAGTTTGCGGAGCGAGTCCACGGCAATTTATTAAAATTGAGGACTTTAGCTGCAGCGAGTATGAACCGAAGCCTAACACTCTTCGATTTGGTGCAAGTCCGTTACATTCATGGATTCGCTTCTTCGAGTGTATTTTACATATTTCATACAGGTGTGAAATAAAAATGTGGCAGGTAAAAGGAGAAGAAAAGAAAATTCAAGTCCAGAAACGAAAGCGAGGGATTCAAAAAAGATTTTGGGAAAATATGAGCTTGCATGTTGATAAACCGAAAGCAAATGGCAGTGGCAATACAAATGATGGTAACACTGCTCGACGTGCATTTAGTCAACCCGAATTGTTTTCAAAAATTACTGATGTCGATGAAACTGTCATTCAAAGATTTCGAATTATATTAATTTGTCTATCCTGTAAATATCCATTACATTTGGAAAAATTCCAAATTTATTGTTTCAACACTGCCAAACTTTATATGGAAATATATCCATGGTATCCTATGCCCGCCACAGTACATAAAATTTTAATACACGCCAAAGAAATTCTGGCTAATGCTGTATTGCCGGTAGGATATTTCGGAGAAGAAGCTTCAGAAGCAAGGAATAAGTTATACAGACGAGACCGAGAGTTTCACGCAAGAAAATGCAGCCGGTCTAGTAATCTTGAGGATGTTTTTTGTAGAGCTATGGATACATCTGATCCTTTAATTTCAACCATAAGCTTAAGAACGCGAATGAACAGAAGAAATAATAAGTTAAACCTTCCTTCTGAAGCACTTTCTCTACTATCATCAGGAGATACAGAGCCAGAACCATCAACATCTAGCCTCACTGGATTAGAAGCAGAGTCGGCGGAAAATTCGGATAATGATTCAGAGGGCGAGAATGACCTTACCTATTCGTTGGAATTAGAAAATCTAGATGATCTAGAATTAGACTCAGAGTAAATCACCTACCTAGCTGTAGTGAAAAGTTACATCATTTATTTCAATATTATTTGTTAGTATTTTTCGAGAAGATTTTATTTTTTAACCATGCGTTATATTACAATGAAGTTTAAATTCACGTAAATTTTTACCTGTTGTTATGTGTTATAGTCATTAGGATAATATAATATAGGTTTATTACTCATCAATAAGTATAAATATAACAGTTTTTTTCATTATTTATTATAAAATTTCAGTTGGTCATTTTTGGCCAAGAACCGGGGGTTTATATACCATAGTGCATTGGTATTTGATTCTTATTTTAAATGTGACACCCTATTTTTATTTACTTTTTAATTCTACAGGGTGAGTTTTTTAAAGTGTTACAAGGCGATATCTCGCAAACGGATTAAAATATTTTCTTGAAATTTTAATGAGGTAATAGTGAGATGGGGGGACATATTTAAACATATTTTTGTTATCTACCCCCTTTCCCCATTTTGAGGGGTGGGGGGTAACTTTGAAATTTTAAATGGGAATATGTACTTTTTTTTTTATTAAATTCGGATCTACGTAAAAAATTACGTATTTATACAAAAAAAAATTTTTTGGTTAGCTCCACTGGCTACCGAATTATAATTAATTAGGTTATAAAAATTTAAAAAATATTATTTACCCTTTATCGCCTGTCATGTTTCAGAAGATGTTCGAAATGTCTCCCTTCAACTTTATAGTTGTAGGTGCAGTCGCCATCACTTTGTCTTTTATAAATCCCCAGAAGAAAAAGTCAAGAGGGGTCAAATCCGGAGACCTAGCAGGCCAAATTTGACCCCGCTTGACTTTTTCTTCTGGGGATTTATAAAAGACAAAGTGATGACGACTGCACCTACAACTATAAAGTTGAAGGGAGACATTTCGAACATCTTCTGAAACATGACAGGCGATAAAGGGTAAATAATATTTTTTAAATTTTTATAACCTAATTAATTATAATTCGGTAACCAGTGGAGCTAACCAAAAAATTTTTTTTGTACAAATACGTAGTTTTTTACGTAGATCCGAATTTAATAAAAAAAAGTACATATTCCCATTTAAAATTTCAAAGTTACCCCCCACCCCTCAAAATGGGGAAAGGGGGTAGATAACAAAAATATGTTTAAATATGTCCCCCCATCTCACCATTACCTCATTAAAATTTCAAGAAAATATTTTAAACCGTTTGCGAGATATCGCCTTGTAACACTTTAAAAAACTCACCCTGTATATTTAATGCCAAGTAATGTTTATCGCAGTTTTGAGTAATTTTTCAGTTATTCGATTTAAAAGAAATTCAATACCTTTGATTCCAGGTTTCAATCAGATTATCAGCTAGATTTATGTTCAGAATATCGGGCAGATTATCCAACGCGGTCGCTTCTATATTTTTGATTCTATTCTTGCTTAGATCCAGCATAGATAACGGTAAATTATTAAAAACACCGGCCTTTATTTCCTCCAAATCGTTTCCTTTCAGATTAAGTCGTCGAAGAACAGGCAAGTTTTTGAAAGTTCCCGGCTGAATTTCCTTTAATTTACAATTTTCTATCGTCAATTCGTCTAAATTGTCGATGTCAGTTACAGAATTTTCCCGTAATATTGGAATGTATTGGTTGAGGAATTCTAAATGATCGAAGGTTTCTCGCGGGAGGTTCTCTTTTAAGCTGTTCGATTTCTGATGAATGATTGTGGAGATTTTGAAGGTGTAAACACTGTATGCTTTAAATTCGACATTTTGGAAAGTAAAGTCGCCCTCTCCCGACACTAGAGCTAGAAGCGATAGAAGAACTATTTGTGTGAAAAACATATCGGACATGTTGCCGAGTGTGTACTGGTATTTATAAAAATAGTCCTTTATATAGTCCTCATCTTCGTGATAATATTTATATTAAGTTTTAGAAGAATTTAATAAGGTTACTCGGCGATAACCTCGCGTCTATCTATTTGAATTTCCCAGTAGTGTTTATTTTTTACAAATTTTGATAATAATACTTCGTACAATTGATATTTTATTATTCTCAGAACATAATTACTACCCCTGCACGTAATATTTTTTAGTGATTGGCCGATACCGATATAAATATCGGTACAGTACGTTTCACGAAAATTGGATACGACTTAATGATTTCCTGGGTCGGTCCCATTGTGTCGAGAAGAGCTTGTTGACAATAAACAAGTGAAGTATGAAGGGACGGACTAAGGAAAACAAGTAATGATATGATTATATTAATGTAATCAAATGAAATAACATTTAAAAAAAATATTACTAGTCATATTTATTTACATTTATAATGTCATTCTATAGATAGTTCTGTTTCGCTATCGCTATCCTCATCAAAATTAATTATAATTGGATTAATTATACGATCCAGACTAATATACGAATTTTCTACAGTTATTACGTGACTGACTGAATTTTTCCATCTACCTGGGGGAATATCATTAAAGCATTTTCGTATTAATTCTACAACACTAGAACTTAAAGTCGGAGAAATATTTTCAGACCTAACCAGTGATTTTAACTGGTGCCACATAATATGCTCTATGGGGTTAAAAATGCAATAATAGGGTGGTAGCCGTAGCACTGTATGTCCAATTTCTTCTGCCAATGTGTCACAAACATACTTTTTTTATACAAAATGTCTTTAAAACTTCTAAAAGATCACTTTTTTTATAACTTTCTTCAAAATATATATTATTCGCCGCCATGTAGTTCTGAATCTCCAATTTTGTATTATTTGAGCTTGGAGCTTTATGTAATTGGCGACTGTGATAGCTCGCATTGTCCATTACTATCACGCTATTCTGAGGAATGTTTGGTAAAAGACAATTCTTGAACCATTCCTCAAAAACTAACAAATTTCACCACAAAAATATATTTAAATATAAATTAAGCAACCTAACCTACCTGATGTGCCTATATTTAATTATAATTATTACAATTCGGTCCTTTCCACATAATAATAACAAACGGTCATAAATAATGGGATGGCCCAGGTACTTTTACGGCAGTCATTAAGTTATATCCATTTTTCATGAAACAATCTTTACATCGGTATTTTATCGGAATAACGACTAATTTTGCCGATATACGGGGTGTTATGGAAATTACTTATTATATTTAAACCTGCAAATCCTGAGATGAAAATAAATTGAAGAAAAATAACGTTAAATGGCGCTTTGAATTATTGTTCGAAATATACATTTTATATGAAATCTGAAAATTTACGTGGCCGCTACTGAGGACGTTCCCAATCAATAGTTTATTGGGGCGGTCTTGTCATATATTGCAACACAGAATTGTAATCGCACGTGTTCAGTTTTTTCAAACTTTTTAGAAAAAAACTACTACGATTTTAAGGTACATACTCTCTTACTCGATCTTATCATCCGTTTTATAATAATTCCATAAAAAATTAACATCAAAAGTATGTTTTGCAACAGAACCAACAATAGGTAATATCACACAAATTGAAATCACATCACAATATTTCTTATTATGAATTATTTCACAACAGAAAAAAATCGGGTAATGCTACAACTAACAAAACGTTTAAAATTCATCAAGCACGTGGAACCCTCGACAGCGTCATCCCATTCCCGAGTCTCGAAACATACTGAAGCAACGATAGTGGCGCGCGGCCGGTATCCAAGCAAGGGCGAGACACGCTGTTTGATCTGACATCACTGTTAGTATATTCTAGTGACCCACATTGTTGCTAAGTGAATCCAGATGGAACAGCGCGACATATGTGGGTAAAAAGGGTTTTTACCTTAGTATTTAGATATTCGATTAAAAAAAAAAGTATGTAGACTTTCTCTAGGACACCCAAGGAATCACCCATTTAAATATAATAAGTCATTTCCATAACACCCTGTATATGTAGGTAGATCGAGGCGGTTCCCGGTAGAATACCCTGTATATTGAATAGTTACATAACTTTTAAGAATGTGGTGCCGATACCGATATTACATTGGCCGATTATTGGTATGGGCGGTCGATCACTAATATTTTTCTTTAAAACTGCTACCATATGGCCGTTTAATATTACTGGCATTTGGACATATTTTCCATCTAACCTTAAGCATTGGGAAAACCGAATGTAATAGATATAATTTAATTTGCCATACACTTATTTTATAAAAGCAACAAAACCCACCATAACTGATTTTTACCTATCTATGTACCTAGTGTTATTGCACATTATTTCTAAAATTTAAATTTGACTTTTAAACTAAACCATAGAGATAAATCTCCCGTTAGCTTAATTCGTTTACTAACCAGAAAGTTTGCTTGTAAATCAATTCTGTCATCGTTAATGTCACAATGAACAAACTCGAGCGGCATCTTGATTACCAAATTCACTTTAAACGTTTTTTTTTTTTTTTCTAGAATGGCGATCTATGCATCAGCATATTGCACCCCCCAGTAGACGATCCGCAATCGGGCGAGTTGCCGTGCGAGCGCTGGAACCCGACGCAGAACGTGCGCACCATTTTGCTCTCTGTGATCTCTTTGTTGAACGAACCAAATACTTTCAGTCCCGCCAATGTCGACGCGTCGGTGATGTACCGCCGCTGGCGGGAGTCGAAAGGCCGGGACAAAGAGTACGAGAACATTATTAGGTAAGTATTAGCGTAGAAAAGCAAAACCAACCTTAATTGAGAACGGCCGTCCATATTTGTAACGGTTTACGTCAAACGTTGCCGGTAATAAATAGTTTACCTCGCTTCTTGTCACAAAGCAAAACTTCAGAGAACATCACAGTATCAAAACAATAAAAGGCTTTCTCTCCGGCACTGGTGGTTGACACAAGTTGTGTCCAGTGTCATCGTTCGCCTAATTACAGTTTGCACTTGATATCTTTTTCCCCCGGGAGTTGGCCAATCATATACACCGGTGTCACTTTCGTCGGCGCACTGACGCCGTGGTGTCAGATTTACAATTTAAGAAATTGTTTCAAACATATCACGAATTTTGATTCTCTATTCATTATCTATGACAATAAGAAAATTAATGTGAATATCCTAACCTTCATCTATAAGGTAATTTAAATTCGGTATTTTACTAATAAATACAAATAAAAATTTAATAAGACAACCTGACACTCTCGCTTTCAGGTTTTTATTTTTTTGTCCGCATTATTTTCACTCCGGAATGAGATTCCGGACTCCCAGTGTGAAGCGGCACTAATACTTAATGTGTAATATTTATCCTGATCCAATGATTGAACCTTGGGGTACTCCACATGTCACACCTACAGGATTTGACGGTCCACTATAATACTTTATCATCTGGCTTCTACCAGTGAGCTATACAAGCCGTATTAGAGTCGGCAATTTTTTCTCTTGGGCCGGCAATTATAATTGCACGTATTCATGCGCACTAAACCGTTCTCGATCAGCTGGAGCATTGTCAACAGTCAGAATAACAGTTGGTACTGTGGAAATCCTTAAAATACCCCCAGACTTAGAGATGGGCAAACCTGTTCGTTTTGATTACCAGTTAAAGCAGCTACTGTTATTTACAAATAGGAGGTCAAAAAAGTTGCTACGAATTAGCAGTCCATAAGCTTAATAAAGAATGTGAACTGCTAATTTAAGTACCAGTGGGTTTAAATGGCCAGTAGCTGGCTATGCGAGACAGCTGATCGGGAACGATGTACTGCGCATGAATCCGTTCAATTTTAATTGTCAGAAGAGTAGAATTTCCGACTGTAATACGGATTCCATTCTCGCATTGCGCCCGCAATACGAGCAGTATTGTAATCCTTGCAATTATAATTGCCATTGCTGGCGCAACAAAAATTGCGGACTCTAATACGGCTTTTACAAACAAAGACTAGCCTGATAATGTTTCTTATGTGGAACGAGGATGATTAACAAGAGTGCATCAGTAACAAAATTGTCATTTTTACGCAGGTTATTTTTCAATTTCAGGAAACAAGCGATGGCTGCAAGGGTGGAGGCGGAGAGGGACGGTATACAAGTGCCCCTTACCCTTGAGGATTACTGTATTAAAACTCAGGTACGAAAATGGTTATTGGTGCAATATAGTAAACTTTTTTTCTGACAATGATCATAATTAACAGCTGGCTGATACTCACTGCCTGATGCCAAGTTGTAAGATTTAAACTAAAATACCAAAAAAGTATTATTAAAAGGCCGCCATTTTGTCTCGGGTACGAATAGAGACACGATATTCTGGGATCGTAAAGTACTCTATGGGACCCTTAAAATGATGCATCGCAATACCCCACTTCCTATTCAGATTTTTGTATCAACATGGCACCTATCCGCCATTTTGAATTTGAGCACCATGAAATATGCAAGAAAATATAGCTCTCTGATTCCTACTATACAATGCCAAGTAATATTTATTTTTCTAAGACGGTAAATGAAATAAAGGATAATTAAAAAAATATCAGCTATGCAATTTTTAAAACGCCGCCATTTTGTTTTGGTTGCGAATAGAGAAGTAATATTCTTGCATCGTAATATACTCAATAAGACCTTCAAAATGATGTATCGCAAGACCCCGTCTTCCTATTTAGTTTTGTTTAACAAGATGGCGCCCATCCGCCATTTTGACAGTTGGAACTGTCATTCAGAGATAGTTTACCTTCCTCTATTGGCCATTAAAAACCGTACTGTATACAGGGTGTTATGGAAATTACGTATTATATTTAAATGGGTGACTCCTTGGGTGTCGTAGAGAAGCGCTACATATTTTATTTTTTTTTAATCGACCGTTTTAAAAGTGGGGTAACAAACACTCTTACTCATAGGTCAGTCCGCGCTACTGTACAACATTTCACCCAGACCCAATGGCATCGTTGCCAAACTTAATGTAAGACTGAAATTCCATATAAAATTATAAAAATAAATTATTTTCTATCTACTTGTATTTATCCTTATACCTAAAGAGCGAGGAAATCCAGGCACAAACACAATCAGTTTTTTTTTTCAAGGGAACACGCCTGGAAACACTTTATGTACACACAGTAATAGTGAAACAGAACCGATATTTAGCTTTTGAAAATAGAATAATACAGATCATACTACAGATTATTAGATTTTATTACACGCGACGAAGTTTGACGTCCAGAGGAAACGCGTTAATAAAAATAATATTCAAAGATTATTTATGGACGGGCAAGATACACGCGTAAACCGAAAAAACAGAGCGAATTGCTGAGAGTGTGTTGGTGATCGACGAGACACAACGTATCCGGCCGCTGGTTGGTCTTCAACTAACATACGCAAGTGTGCGGCGCTATATGAAACTACTTCGCTCAGCCGATGTAAGGCGTCAAGAGGTCATTGGCATTTGACCTAGTGACGTACGTGGCTATGTGGCTATTTTTCGGGTTGTTTAAAACATAGTCCGTCGTAAATGTTCTTCAATTAATTGTACAAAAAGGTATTACAGAATGGAAAAGTGTTTAAATTATTTTATTTTGTCTAAAGAGTTTAAGGTGTACATATGACAACACCGGCCAGAATTCCCTGATTGCTTACATGTATCGCAGTGCTGCACAGATGTTTTTCTGGTTTGATGTCAGGTCACTTTTACCGCTGAATGCATTGCAAGCGCCATTTATGGGTATTTTTCTTCAATTTATCTTTATCTCAGAAATTGCCGGTTTAAATATAATACGCCATTTCCATAACACCCTGTATAATCCACCATTTTGACAGTTAGAACTGTCATTCTTGCGCTAAGAGTAGAGTATATGATAAATGTTACACACAAGCAGACGTGTATATTTTCATTAAAAAAGAATTGGTAAAGAATGTGAAAGGTTGGTCTAGAGAGTAGAATCAATATACCAAATTTCTTTTAGGTCAAACCGAGCAACTCAGAGTCACAAGTCGAAATGACGGATTTCTACGATGACGACTACGACGAGGACTACGACGAGTTGTCCGACGACTCTGAGTATGTCGACGAAGACGACAACGACAGCGGAAACGGAGAATCGTGATAACGTCGCTCCGGACAGAGGGCGCTGGCGCCAGCGACGACAACTTGTACATTTGAATTTTAACTCGTTCGCCCTTGTTTAGTTTAAATTTTTGGTATATATCTGCGCTACACGCACCCAACGCCAAAAGTGACGATTTTTAGGGACCAAATTTGTAGGGAATTTAATCTAGTTAACAAATTCAGAACGGAAACTTCCTCCATATCGTTATTATACATTTGCAAACCTACAACAATGCTCTTTGAATAACATATTAACTCCTAAATAATTTCATCAATTTTGGCGTGGTGTGCGCGTTTGAAAGATAATTACCAAAACATCCACTATGTAAACCAATATACACGTCTCTGGCAAACACCGTTACAGACATTTTTAGGTTGAATGTTTTCGATAAAAAGTAAATGAAAAAACGTAAAAATCGAGGTGTCCCCCTACGGAGTTAAAGCCCCCGCCTGCGTATGACTTGACTTTGGCGCTTAGTCATTGTATTCTGAATTTTAAGCCTCGTCCGGGACTATAGAACCCATACAGGGGTATCAACTACAGGTCGACAAGTGGAGCTGTGCCTCCGACGTATCGGTAAGGGGAAAGCAATATCGTTTAAAACATGGTCTACTCATGGGCGTGCTATTATTATTTTACATAATGTAAGAAATATAGGATATTCTTCAGTAATTGCATTTTATGTTTGAAGGTAGGTAACTAAACTCCTGGACAAAATTAACGCAACATCAGAAATTTCCCATATTTTTTATGCTATTTTTTTTCTGAATTTATGATCAGACTTGAATGATTTTTTTTGCATTGTAGGTTGGTTCCTTGACAATGCCATAGTTTTCGCTGTTTATGATAAAAATTTACTAATGTCTACTAAAAATGCTATATTTTTTTCCGAAAATTCGTGTCACCCTGTGGAGTATATTAGTAACCGAAGCATATTGTAGTTGACATTAAACGGTAGGTCCATCTTTCCCCAACATTTTCTTCTTTGGTTTACTTCATTATCTCTGTTATTAAAGGAGATTCACCGTTTTATAGCGTAACATGTTTTTATAGACTTTAATATTCAACACATTCATTGTTAAATGTTTTCAAGTAGGATTCAAGATTAAAATACTCGTCGGGTAACTGGCATACGAAACGAACGTTTAGTAAACAGTTTCCGAACAGTTTTTATCAGTATGGCTAATTTTATTTGACCTGTGTAACTTTAAAGCACAACATCTGCTAACACATCGCTTGCAATGTCAGAAAATGTCCATAGTCTACTTGAAAATATTTAACAATGAATGTGTTGAATATTAAAGTCTATAAAAACATGTTACGCTATAAAACGGTGTATCTCCTTTAATAACTGAGATAATGAAGTAAACCAAAAAAGAAAATGTTGGGGAAAGATGGACCTACCGTTTAATGTCAACTGCAATATGTTTCGGTTGCTAATATACTCCACAGGGTGAAGCGAATTTTCGGAAAAAACATAGCATTTTTAATACACCCAGTATAAATCGAAAATTAAATTTTTATCATAAACAACGAAAACTATGACATTGTCAAGGAACCAACCTACAATGGAAAAAAAATCCCATCATAAATTCAGAAAAAAATAGCATAAAAAATATGGCAAATTTATGATGTTGCGTTAATTTTGTCCAGGAGTTTATTTTTATCAAGGTTTAAAAATTAACTTTTTTACAAGATGTAAATTTTTCAACATGGAAAAAAGCAGCTACATGATTAACTTTCAGTTTTGGTCGTATTAATATCCCTTTCTAGCTTTCGCTTAAGTGGCAATTTAAATACATATATTGATTTGTGATTAATCTTCACATACCCTATAAACATTTACAATCACTTCACGGATCTGACTGTGAAGGTTTTTACCAGGAGTATGTATACTGATTTATTATCACAAAGTTCAAAATTTTAAATTAACAGCCTAAAACACGACACAATGAACAATTATTTATAAAACACAATACAATAATTAACCTTTTCTAACTCTACGCAACTGGGTGGGTGCATCCATCAAATATCGGACATCGCCGAACAAGTCCGAAGCCCATCGGGTGTCTCACGAGACGCATGCGTCATCAACTGTCTGGGATATAACCAATCAAATTAGCGCTAGCTAGCTGTGGCCATTGACAAACGCACTATGTTGCCATATTTTTAGATTAAAAGTACTATAATCAAAAAATTATATTATTTTGCATTTAAATATCAAAATAAATAGTTTGAAAAGAAGGTTTTTAATAATATTGAAACTATAATTGACTATTGGTTTCTTATATATATCTATTACAATTTATTTTAAATGCGTAAATGTAAATTTATGTTTTTCTCGGTAAGAGGTTATTAAATTAAAATTTAATATATGTGACAACATTGTTAACCCCGGAAATTTTTTCGCCCGCATTCCTTTCGTAGCTATAGATAAACTTGTCGACCTGCACTTGAACAGCTCTTATGATCATTATTTTAGGTCCACCCTGTTTTTACTGCTACCTATTGTTAAACTTTAGGATTTACCATTGTTATTGGGAAAGACGATTTTTCAAAAATGGAATAATAGTTTTTTGACCTTGAACTTTTATTAACATCATTTAATAATTCGTTTAACTATTTCTTCGTTTCTTATATCTGACTTGTTGGCTTCTTCTTTTATTACATGATCCACACACTCTTCCGCAATAACTTCACTTAGAGATTCATTAAATAGTTTTTTTAAATCCACCATTTTATATGTCCTTTTTCCTGGCAACTTCGGTCTTTATACGTTCGATCGGGTTTGATCCTTTTTTTACTTACAAGTGTTGTGCCTATTTAAATATCTAAAAATCATGCACGTCCACGGAGACCACGGTTTGAGGTTTACAATTCGGAATAGAATTTCTAAAGGCCGATTGTTCGAGGCGATCATTTTTCTGGCTTATGATTCCTCCCGAAAGGTAGGCATAATAAAGGTCGATTCTGGTAACGGGCGATATGAATCTGGTCACATCAGATACTAACAATAATTGTTAGGTAGGAAACTGGTCACTGCTCCAGGAAACTAACTGAATACACATAATAAAACTGAGTACATTTTATTCAGTACGAAAATATATTTAAAGTCGGCACGGTATATGAAGTCCGCTAAGCAATAAAACCTCTTGAGCAGGGTAGTCGGTGGCTCTCGAACAATAAATTATATTTTAGGTATTTTCTAAATAAAATAATTTGCAGTAAATAAAAAATTAGTTTAGGTAACCACTCTCTTAATTCTTCCTTTTTCCAGCTGCTTAGAAAATTTCTCTTCGAGTCTTGTCTAAAACAATTAAGGAAGAGTTTTCTAAACTTTTTAAAAGTGTTTCCTCGAACCAATACTCAAAGATTTCAGCATCCATATTGCTGTGATAATCAGTTTTTTTTTGTTGATGAAAATATGGCACTGGCATTTGAAACAAACCCTTCTTCATTGCTAGCATGTATTATTATATACGATTTTCCATTACTGGCACGGGTACTGGAATAGCAATGTTTCGAATCATCATGCCAAGACGATTTTGTTGAAGTTCCGTTTGCATATATTCGTGTTTCGTCAAGAAAAACAACTTGCCTTGACAATTCCGATTTTTTGTTTCTTAAATATTCCCTTACAAATTGCCATCTTTTTGAAACATTATTGGACAGCTCGCAAAGCACTTTTCTGTTGTTCGTTTTTTTGTATTTGAAGCCCAGATCTTTTAAAATGATGGACAAACTGGTAGTTCCAATATCGAAAAGTTCTTTCTTCTTTATCTTTTCAAGAATAGCTTTGAGGGAAACATATTCCTTGGCTTTATACATATCATAAACAATATTCCTAATCGATAGCTGAACATTTTCCATAACTTTGGTTTATAACTGCTTTTAATTCATACACAATGAGAAACAAACTAAAAGGAAAAGGCATAACGACTTATTTAAAATAGAACATACCATCCTGCACTTGAGCAAATTTTAATTATTTCTTGGAAAATAGTGATTATTATATAGATTTAACTATAATGATCCCAAAATAACTAAATTCCAGGAAAAGATATCTGAGAAAATCTTTAACGTAATAACGCCAAATGTTTTTCATTTGATAAATTAAAAAAAAAATATTTATCGCGGTACATAATTCTAAGATGTTTTTGTTTTGGAACACCTGATTTTGCCCAGCCGACTACAGTGAACCAGTGGAATATTCGGTACGATCAAGTATAGCGAAGGTATTGTTAACTTAACCGTCTTACTGTTGAAAGTGCTTTAATACTTTAATCCGATATCGGACTTCATAAAACGAACCGACTTTGTATCGTTGTAGTTTTACATAGAACGAGACTAAGAAATCGGCTCCAAAATGTGTTCAATATTTTTAATACCTGAAATGACAGGAGGTTGAACATTAAAATGTGACCAGATTCATTACGTCCCTGGTAAATTTAAAAATGATGTGAATTTGCGAAAAATAACCGCTAAGGAAATGGATATTATAAACTTTGTCTTTGCAAAACGCGTTTAAAAATTGTCTATTGCAATATCAATAGTGCAAATTGTGATAGAGGCAATATATAGAAAATGTGTGCTTTTTTTACTATACAGGGTGTCCAGAAACAACTTAAATCATGAAATTTTATTTTTTTTTCAACATTTTTATTTTTTGGGGACCCTGAAATTTGGGTTTTAATAGTAGCTTATATCCAATGCAACTTAGAAATTCGAATTCGAAATGCTTTATTATACAGGTACGGTCGAAATTAAATTTTAAAATGCATACGATTGTGACTGAAAACGAAGCTATATTTTGTTTTATCAATATCTTTTACCATTTTCGAGATAAATCTGTTTTATTTAAAGCATGCAATTTGTTAATCGGAATTGGACATTTTAATTCTTGTTAATTTAAATAAAACAGATGTTTCTCTAAAATGGTAAAATATATTCAATAAAACGTATAAATTTCAAAGATTTTATTATTTTTGTAAATTCGAAATCCTGTATTTCTATAAGGAAGCCAGATAGGAAAAAGGTTTATGTGAAACTGACATTATTTCGACTTTTCCTGTACATCCTATCATTTATGACTGGGATTGGCTAGGCAGCGGCGATTGTAAATTTTAAAAAAATTAAGAGATATCATTTTTTTTTAAATCAGAAGATCGGCATTTCAAGTGATTAATCGCTCCAGCGATTCACTCGATTATTGAAATCGCTCGACCATCAGTACTCGATTATTAAAATCATCGGTTTTTCCCAACACTACCCACCTAGTTCCTGGACGCCCTATATATATTGAGTAACAATGTTGAAAACATTTAAATCATTTAATGGGTGTGAACCAAACTGGTCCTGTTTTAAATTCGTTATTGGCTACTACCAAGATGATTTTTTTTTTAATTTAATCACAAAAAGAGTCGTTTAGTACAACTTTTATAACCCTAGGAATTAAACTCGTCAAAATGAAAAAAGTGATTTTTTTCCGCATTTGTTTCGAACAAACCCGAAGGCGACCGCTTTTAAGATCGTCAACGTTCGTTTACGTTTAGTGCTACCTATATTAATTTCTATACACTGTTGGCAATAAGAATATAACACCGTGTGCCCCGACTTTTTGAGCAATCCTGTATTATACTCGACGGGTACGAGCGTTTTTCGAAAATATACGCGGTTATAAAATATTGGGAATGTTCCATACTTATTGCCAACCGTGTATATTGCCGATACGTCTGGGAGCCATCACTATGTACTAACCTGAATGGGAGTACCCCAAGGCAGTAATTTGGGGCCTCTACTTTTTGTTATTATTTCAATGATTTACCTGGTGTGTGTAGCGATTACCATTTCTTTCATCAATTGCCCACATTACTATCAGGGAATGGTTCCATGACAATAGTTTACCTACTTCTCAAATGTCCCAATGCATTATATTTTGCAATAATAATAATATCGGGTCTTCTCCATCTGGGAAATCCAGATATATAATTCAGGACTAGCATCAAAAAATTTATACAAAACAATCAAAAACAACAAAAGTCTTAGTCCTAAACAGAAGCACCTCACTTTCCTATGCGCCCCCGCCAATCCGATGAGGCTGATGACGGTTTATGTTGGCTGCATCTCCTTCTATTGCACATGCTTGTAAACGACGATCTTACTCACCGTTCTCTCTGCATATTATATAAACCTAATGTTTTGTTTAGATGTCTTTGTAGTGAGTCGATTTATGTCAAATGTGAGCTTATTTCGTCTGGGGCTTTCCACGGTGGTTTCAAATGGTCTGACGTAAGGTATACCTTTAACCATGATAGAGAAACACAAGGTATGATATCTATCCGTTCCAATTTCGTTTGGCGCGCGACGTGGCGTCATGTTGCGAGTTATTTTTAAATTGCTTATGGAGATTCACGCTGCTGTTAGCGTTTTTAAAGTTGATAAAATATATCGCACATCATTGATTATCCACACCACAGCCGAACACAGCGCACCTCATATTATGAATATTAGAATATTTATTTTAATGAAAACACAAATACCTGAGCAAATACCACTAAAATAAGAAAAAATTCCGGTAAACACACAAAACATCCATTGGAATCATATGGGAACCGCAGGAGCGCTTGCGCGATATCTTACCTTGTGTTTATTATATCATGGCCTTTAACAGGGTGTCGGTAACATATTGGAGTTTATAAATGTGGTTATTGCTGTCCACGCTTTCTTATAAAGTCGTTTTCTTAGACTGCCGCTAATCTATTTAAAAAAAGCGACACTAGAAAACGCACCTTTAGTTTAGGAGGGTTTTTAAATTCATCGATGTATCCAACGGTGGTCCAATCGGATAAGTAAAAAACGGAGACCGGTGAATTCACGGATGATTTTAAAAGCTCGCTATTTTCACCCTTTTGTTGGCAAATGATTCTTTCTATTGTCGATCTCAATTCGAGTTTTCTTAATTTGTAACTTGTAAATATTGATACTTAACTTGCCGTTCGTTTTTGTATTCTTACAAACTAATCAAGTTTCGAGGAAACAAAGTTAATGGTGATTGTTTCACATTAATAGCGAGTAGGTTCAAATACTTATTGGTAAGTCAGCTGTATATACATTTCTTATTATACGAAGTTGTGTATTTATTTAGGTATTTTAGATTGATATTTTTGTGAAAGTAAACTCGATTGTCCCGTTTTCCATTGTAGTAGCTCGCGATTCTTATTAAGGCCGTTTTACGTGCTACAAGATAACCTGCAAAGCGAGATGTAACCTGCAATGTTCTTTGTTGACGTGGCTTAACCCTCGTTCAATTGCAGGCCATTGGCAACATTGCAAAAATATCCGCTCGAAGCGAATGGAAATACATATTTACCTTACTTTTTGCCCGGGAAAAACTTGGGTATTCCTATAAACCATCAGCTGTCAACACTGACAGTGGCTGTCGAGCATGCTGGGACTTTTATCGGGTCTTGGCAAGACTGAAATTTTTCTTGCACTTGCAGAAATATCGAACAAGGCCTATTTGCTGCGAGAATAGATCAGCTGGGTCGCAACTGCGCATATATCTGGGCAAGAGCTCCCGTCTCTTGCAAGTAATCTTGCAGGATGTAAAACGACCTTTATACAGCGTATGTGAACATATTGGCACCATGGAAAACTTTTTTGTCATGTGATTTTAGAAAAAAAAAACTATCTTCATAAAAAGTTTTAAATATTTAGGGACTTCTTCAGATCGGATCATTAATAGCCACTTGTATTGTTTGTCATTATAACTAGAGAAGGTGTGCGTCTGAAGTAGCCCTAATTAACGCCGATTATACGTAAATTGGTGTTCACACATGCAAGTGATACATCGCCGTTTATAGTGTGATTTCTCTGTACGCATGAGTCGAAGTCGAATTAATTTTGAAAATTAAAAGTAAGGTGAGCATGTCGAGAAGTGAAAATCGAATGAGACAATGAAATGGTGTTCTATAATACACATAAAAGTTGTAGCTGGTAACTTTTATGGCTAAATTGAGTTTGTACTAGTATGTATTAAGTCTTTAAATAAATGTTTAAAATGCACAACATCGGCTTTTATTATTATTATAGCGATCGTATGATATGACTTGCAGATTGCAGAGAACATCGACGGTTCTTGATAAAACATCGTGAGCGACAAATTTCTCGAAAATGATATACGACATTATTGCAGTCGTCTGTCCCCGGTTTTACTATTACACAGAGGAATGATTGGTCGACATTGTTACCGGTCCGGCTCTGTGCTCGGCGATTAAAATCCATAAATCGAGATTTATTTTGTTTGCGTCTAAAAGGGCCTTTTCACATCTAAAGGCAGAAAATTACACACTTCGTTTAGAAAATTTGTGATTGGCTAGTGCAAATCTCTTCAGAGGATTCAGCCAATCACTGTCTAGAAATTACTTATTTGCTCCGCCCTTGTACAGATGGGTCCAACGAAATTCTGCCAAATTTCAAAAATGACGTGGAGCTTCGAAACGTCGCACGTCACCAACTTTTTGTTATTTTTCTCTGAATTTGGAGGTTAGTTTCCTTGTTCCCTTTTGGTGTAGTCTAAATAAGATAATCGTTTTTTTTTCTAACATAAAAACCATGTCCGGTCAGTGGGAAGTTGTTAAAGGGAAAAATGAGCGCCGCAGCAAGGTGCCAGTTCCGAAAAGTAATAGTCAGCCAGTTCCGACCAAAAACAAGAAGCCAAACATTCTGAATGGAGTGAAAATTGAGGAAGTTTGTAAGTAAAATATTGCTTTTATCAGAAGAATAGTAAGAAGGAACAAATTTCTCAGTATTTGAAATCTAGCGATTTATGGTGACCGACAATATGGATAAATTCGATGAGGAGCTAGATCTTGTTCTCCTCCCCTCATCTGCTTTGTACGCTAGTCATGGAAAGGACTTAAACTTAGGAAAATGTCTGTACCATGTTATTATGGTGGCTATATCAGAAAAGCTGTTATAGTTATATTTAGTAAAAGTCGCGATAATAGTCTCGCAAACACAGCCACTTTTGGACGCCACCAGTGGTCGAGGCAAGTCGCTAGATATGGCTGCTAGTAGTCGCCATATTTGGTGACCTTTTGCGGTTTTGCAGCTGCCAGTTTCCTTCAATTGAGAAAGATCTAGAAACTTCAAAAAAGGTACATTCGTGAATTATTGTTAATAACATTTTTAGTACCAAAAACTCAGGTTCAAAATCTCTATGCTGGAAAACAAAGCAACAAGGAAAACAAGCAACCTGACAAAGTTAAAAATGTTGAAAATAAAAAAACTGAAAAAAAGACAAATAAAACAGCTTCGGAGCCGGCTAAACCCAAACCTCCTAAATCAATTGAAGCTGGACTTCTAGCGGTAAGTTTCTTATTTATTTGCATGTTTTGTATATATAAATATGTATGTTGTCTCTTAAGTGCTACTGAGTAAGGTTGTTGTGATTAAAGATTTAGAGAAACCTTGGAAAAACATATATAAAGGCATTGTGTAGGCCGGGCCTTACTGTGCACATTTTGAAATTATGCCAAATAATTCAGGACATGCAATCCAAAAACCTGTAATTTTTGAGACATTGATGAACATGAAAAATATTAATATTTTATTTTAGATTGATCCTGAAGAGTTTAGCGGTGTGTTCGATCGCTCTAAGATAGCTTTTCCTGATGCGCCCATAGTTTGGTTAAAGGAACTCACCCAATTTTTGAATCAGAAAATACCTATTGAAATCCAGGATCCTGTTTTCTCAAATAAACCTCAGGGATATCCTCTTAGTGTTGTATGTATTGCTTGGTAGAATATGGCATTTTTAAGGAATAAATTGAGAAAAAAATCTATTATGTACACTAGCATTATAATTATTTATGTTTTTTAGATGTCAGCGAAAATTAAAACAACTATAGAAAAAGCAATAAGCGAAGCCGGAAAAAGTAATGCACAACTTTACTTCGACATAGCCTTGACATCCATGGTGACCGACTTGGGAAAGGGGCTTCCGGCTGTGGGGTACCGATTCCTCCTGCAATACATTGCACTCGAGGAACCCAAATTGGTAACCAGCAATCTTTCCAAGCACATAGCTTTAAGGAACTCGTACCAGAACAGAGCCAATGTTGCCTTATCTATTCTATGGGCTGTGGGTCATGTGGGTGTTAATGACTTGCAGTGTGGTTTGAAAGGTAATTTTTTTACAACGAACAAACCCACTAAAAAAAACCGGAAACTCACTCGGCAAAAATTAAATTAATAATTTTTTTTTCACCATTTCAGTTTTTGAAGACCTAATTCTACCTCTACTAGAAATGAAAAGCTTTTCCCGTTACGTCGTTCAGTATTTAATAGAACTCACAAGTCGAAACTACGACACTCAACTCACCAAGGACCAGTACCTCATCATTTTGGACATAGTTTACTCGAATAAGAAAAACTTCCCAGGGGAATTACAGAAAAGTTTGATCGGCAACCTGCCGAAACTCAAAGATTTATTGTTCAAGAACAGCAAACAAAAATACAACGACTATCTCGAGCCGTTCCTTAAAAGAATAGCCACCAATAGCAATACGTCATATCAAAATTGCCTTTGTGATATCATCGTTCAAATTTTGACTAAGGACCAATCTACATTAGCGACGTGGAATAAGATCTATGCTAAAAATTTGATTGCCACTGCCGTTTTACTTAGGTATATAAGTAAGTATTTTTTGCGATTAATTCTGTTTTCAGATAAGTAATTACTATACTTAAGTATGTAAGCAGAGCTGGGCAATAACCTTTTAAAAGTATTTGATTGCTAAAATTGTAAAAGACACGTTAAAAGTGATAGTTGTACCTACAGATTTCTGAAAAAATTACTAATATCGGACTAAAAATAAACAAGCTATCAAGCCTAAAGCTTAATCAAAATTTTGTAATGATCAGTTTTTTTGCACATGATTGTATTTACACAAACACAATACAGGGTGTTTTGGAAATGACTTATTATATTTAAACCGGCAAATCCTGAGATGAACATAAATTGAAGAAAAATAACCATAAATGGCGCTTTGAATTATTAAGCGAAATACACACTTTATTTGAAATATCAAAATTTACGTGGCCGCTACTGAGGACGTTCGCAATCAATAGTTTAATGAGGCGGTGTTGTCATATTGCAACACAGGATTGTAAAGGCACGTGTTCAGTTTTTGACAACAAGACGTCTTTGACCCGCGTTATCACTTCTTTTAAAAACTTTTTAGAAAAAAAATACTACAATTTTAAGGTACATACTCTCTTACCTTCGATCTTATAATCCGTTTTATAATTAAATTCCATAAAAAAATAAAACACAAAAAGTATGTTTTGCAACAGAACCAAGAGTAGGCAATATCACCCAAATTTGAAATCAGATCACAAAATTTCTTATTTTGAATTATTTCACAACAGAAAAAAATCGGGTAATGCTACAACTAACAACTAACAAACCGGTTAATTCGTATACATCAAGCACGTGGAATCCTCGACAGCGTCGTTCCATCGCCGAATCTCGAAGCATACTGAAGCGACGATAGTCGCGCGCGGCAGGTATTCAAGCAAGGGCGAGACATGCGGTGTGATCTGACAACACTGTTAGTATACTCTAGTGACCCACATTGTTGCTAACTGAATCCAGATTGAACGGCGCGACAGTATGTGGGTAAAAAAGGTTTTTACCTTAGTATTTAGATATTCGATTTAATAAAAAACTATGTAGACTTTCTCTAGGACACCCTAGGAGTCGCCCATTTAAATATTATTTTATTTAGATACATATAAGTCATTTTCATAACGCCCTGTATGTATGTTTATTCATCAATTAAGATATACACCCTGTATACTAGAATGCTATTAAGTTTATTGTCTTCATATTTTTAGGCAATAATTATGATAATATTAAGCCTTCTTTGATGAAATCACTTAAAGATTTGTTGTTGAGCTTCTCCAGCACTAACGAGGAGCTATCGTTAAAGAAGCGTAAAGACGACGGATTAAAAGAAGCTATTTGGGCTATTAAGGTAAATATTTTTATCAATTTTCGTTAAACATTTTAAAGTTATAGTCTGGTCGTTATCACAATTACAGGGTGTCCCATTTTCGACCCTTTCTGGGGGGTATTAGAGGTATTATAAGAGAATGTTACAGTTTTTACTTTAGTGTCCCACTTTTTAACGAAAGATTTCGGTGTCAAATTTGTCATGGCTCTCTTAGTTTCTAATCTACAGGGTGATTTTGAAAATATTCGTATTTCCGTTACGCGGTAAAAACTGATCTTGTTAGAGATTTTTAAACACATTTGGCTTATTTAGTTTGACAGGGACGGACTAGATGTAACACAAAAATGCTTTTTTTTACACCCTGTATGATGAAGGAACGACAATTCCGCAATTCGTTTTTCCCAACGAATATAACCTCCAACGATTCAAAACCAACGTGAATCGCTTTTTGCGCACACGCACCACTCCCAGAGTGCCCTAAAGGATTTTTCCTATAGTGCTTGTGTTTGATCAAAAAAAAAAAAAAAAAATTTTTGGATACTCTAAACCTTAAGCTGAAAAAAGGTACTCTTGATCAATGTCGATAAAATGAACTGTTTTCGAAAAAAAAATATTTTTGTTCATACATAAATGCATGTCGGCATATTCAGTATACGTAAATTTCATTACCAAGTTAGGAACTAATAAGACAAAGGAGAAAACCGCAAATTTCAAGACACTACCATAAACTGACACTGGCATAAATATTCTTATTTAAATTGGTACATGTGAAAAATACCATAGCAACAATGAGGGAATTTTATGAACATAAAACAACAAACAATGCAAAAAACCGTATTGAACAAAAAAAAAATTTTTTATTCATTTTATCGACATTGATCAAGAGTACCTTTTTTCAGCTTAAGGTTTAGGGTATCCAAAAAAAATATTATTGTCGTTCCTTCATCATACAGGGTGTAAAAAAAAGCATTTTTGTGTTACGTCTAGTCCGTCCCTGTCAAACTAAATAGGAGACTCATCTAGTAAACATTATACTTAAAAATTATAAAATTACACCTAGTACTTAAAAAATTATTTAAAAATCAACGATTTCCAGGGACGTATCTCCGTAGGAAGAAAAATTTATATGAACTTCTCCTGTTATTTTTAAGTGTTCTATCTGAACCCGGGAGATTGCTCACAAATTCTGGGACACCCTGTATATTATTTTTTTAATTAGTTAAGTGGTGTTGGGAAAATCTGATGATTTTAATAATCGAGTACTTGATACTCGAGCGATTTTAATAATCGAGTGAATCGCTCGAGCGATTAATCACTTGAAATTCCGAATCACCAAGCGACGACGTCATCGACTGTTCAACCGGCAGCCTAGCCGTTTACGGGTGATCAGGCGGGTATTTAGCGGGCACCTAAATTGTGGTGCACACCAGAAAAATTCCAGAAATTTATTTATTTATTAATGATGAATTATTACCACGTGTCTCTGTACCCAAATATGTATTTATTCTTCGGGTTTATTCTTGTGCTTTTTTTAAACAAAAATTTTTACCAAGAGCTATTTTTTTTCACATTGTTCTCCATCTACGGGTATATAATAAGTAAGTATTCCAAATGTCAAATTCCGCAACTTTAAATTGTCATGTGCCCACTGTGTGCCCCTTCAAAAATTTAGGCTTAGTTACGCGACTGGTAAAATAAGCAAATAGGCGTTGGCGGTGAATGACGCATTTTTAAAGAGGTAGGTACTTGTTATATCTGTTATGTCAATTTATATTGGTAATTTTAAGTCGAGGAATGCCGACCTAATGTAAACAAAACTAAAGAAAATCAATGCACCCAAGATATTAGATATGCAGTGTGTTAGGAAGTGACGTATTATATTTAAATGGGTGACTCCTGGGGTGTCCTAGAGAAGCGCTACATTTTTTTTTCAAATCGACCGTTTTAAAAGCGGGGTCCAGCCCCATAAACCGACACCTCATCCGGCGTTTGTTCGTCATGTCACCCTGTAATGGCATATCAGAAATCAGGTGTTACGTGCAATGTTGCCGAACTGTGTAAAAATGTAAAACTTTAGTTCCTTATAAAAATAAATATTTAGCTTACTTAGAATGTTAATCCACGCTGACAGGAGTAAGAAATCCAGACATTTTCAGTTCTTTTTTCTGTGGGAAAAACTTTACGCTCATTACGTGCCCTGATGATAGTGTGGAATTGCATAATAAGCTTATAACCACTAAACCCCATTCGGCCTATTCTTTCCAATCGTTCGGGACATAACCGACATATCGTCGAGAGAAAGAAACACATAGTGAAACACAACAAATTGCACTAAATCACTTAAAGAAACACACAGACACCCACGAGTTTCAAATTAGTTTTTTTGAAGATATGCACCTATTATCAAATTACACGAAAGCACTAAACACCAACGCATAATTACACTTTACAATAACACTATCGCACACAGAACAACAGCACTTAATTATTTCGCAATAGAAATTCAGAAATAATAAAAACGCTAATTTCTATGGGCCATTAACCCTTTACTAAAGATAAAATCAAACAATTATGTTGACATAGGAACTACCCTTTGAAATAAATGGTCGAGTCCAAGGTGCTTTCTTTCTCCGAAAACGTACTGGTGCTAGCGCGGTTGCCATTTCCGAGACTATAATTATACAGGAAAGTAATATTATAGAAGGAAATTCCGCATTTTATGAATATAATCTTATAAAACATTGAAAGTGGCAACGCTGTATTTTTACCGATGAGCTTAATATAATAAACCCGAACAGATAACGTCAAGACACGAACAGGCTCAAAGGTGTTATTTAGTTTCAACATTTTTAGATGTCAAATTACCAATGCATAGAAAAATTATATTATTTCCCAGACCACCAGCTGATGAAATCTTATACAATAAGGGCGTATTTTTGTCTACACAGTAGCACTTTAACATACTAATTCAGATTGAATGGTACTTAGATGTGTTCATGAGATCCGTGATAACTAATGTGAATTTATGTGACTTTGTTTTGATGTTTTGTGACGGTTTTTGTTCGGGTTACCTGGTGTTTTTTTTTATAAATTAAGTTGGTTTTAAATAAGGCCGAAAAGGTAAACAAATTTGCATTTTTTTCTTCTAAAGGGTAAAGTGGCATTTCAGTTGTTCAGATCCGACGGGTGTCGTTCGAATTGAACAAGTGAGAACATACCTGACCATTATAAACTCCGCGGCGGTTTGTTCGAGTCAGTTCAAGTTTATAAATCAGAGATTGTTTCCCAGTGAACTGAACTGAACGTAAAAGTTTATAATAATGTACCCTGAAAAATAAACAACTTGGAATCTGTCAAACGGTTAGACTTTCTAAAGAGTTTACCCTGAAGATATGACAACACTGTTCAAGATTCACTGACGTTTTTGGCCATATGTTGCTTTGTTTACCTTCTTGGCAGGGGCGCCACGTGGTCATTTTTGGTTTGACATAAGGTCATGTACAGGGCATATTAAATTAAAGCGCCATTTTTCGATATTTTTCTTCAATTTGTTTTCATCTCAGGAATTGCCGGTTTAAATATAATACGTCATTTCCATAACACCCTGTACCTATTTATATGACTAAGAAGAATGTGTTGATAAAACACCAGGGGTTGTTTTTGTAAGCTTAAGAAGTTTAGTCTAGAATTTTTATTAACGAAGAACAGTTGATTCTGATTTTTAATAAAATTATCGTGTGAGTTGGCCTTTCCTTACATTACAGTCTCGTATCATGAGACCTGGGGGATTTTTCATACTTTTTTGTATGCACCTTCTCGTATATATGCCTTTAACAAAGACGTATGTCGTGTCAGCCTTCCGAGCGTCAAACTCGAACGTCGCCAATCGGCACATTTCGTTAATCGCGCGGCCTCGAGCGAAGATTGGGTATCGAGTGAAAGCCAAGGATTTTAAAACAAATGGGAATACCGCTTTGGTTGACAGTTTTTGAGGAAATTCACATTCTTAGCTATGTTCTAAACAACTTTCCAGAAAAACAATCTGGGCAGTCTTAAAATTAGTATACTTTTTCTTTGTCGTTTTGCGTTAATTAGATAAAGACATAAGTCGCCTTCGAGTGTTCAGAATGTGCTTTTTATAAAGCCCATAGTGGGACGCTCGTCTTCTATACGGATTACCGACTATTACTTTTGTGGTTTTTTGTGGAAAAAAGTAATTCTCATCAGAGCACTATTGCCCGTTCGTGATTCACATCAATGTAAACCAAGCTTAATGCGATTTATATATTTGTTGTTTCTATTAGAATGGTGTATGTAATTAAAAAAAAATCCGATAACATTTAAAATATTCAATCTATCTTTTAAAAAATCGTAGTCCGATTCTGTATTAAAATGTCATCGTATGGATTTTGATCAGTCAAACCTTTGATCTCGGCGCGCGCAATTCAAATAGATTCTGCGCCTCCCAATCTGCTTGCAGAACAGAATGATGGTAAAAGACGATCAATAGGCATTTCTAAAAGACTTTCCGTTAGTGTTCTGTGAGAAGCCCGATTTGTTTAAAATTTTATCACTTGACACGTATTGCTGACGATATGGTATCTAAAAAAGAGAAAAAACAACAGCAGGTAACGAAATAATCTCGAGTTCGGCTTTCTAGTCTTGTAACGTTGCTATTTTATTAGTATTAAGTTCTTTATTGGGGTTTTCAAATAGCTAGGGACCAAAGCCATTCAGCCAAAAGTTAATTTATAACGTTATTTATTAATATTTAATGGTTTCGGTTTCAACCAGAGCCTTAATCCAAATACTGACACACACACACACACGCATACCTTCTGATCATGTTAATGTTTTCTTTTTAGAAATTACAAGAACAAAAAACGACCCCTAAGAAACAAGGCGGTTTCTTTAGGAAACTAATTGGAAACTTATTGTTTGTTCTATGGATAGCAATTTTGTTAGAACCTTTTTACAGACCCGATAAACTTAGGGAGGACTTGTACGTATTCCGTTTTGGAAGGAAAGTGGGTGAATTGGGATCATGGGTTGATCAGAAACTAGATGCGAACATTCCTAAACCATACTACTCCCAAGTGAAGGAAGTTGCTCAACCTTACGGGACTTTGGCTAGTGATATCGGAAAGATTTTACTGAATATTCATGATAATGCAAGGGCCACATGTAAAATTTTTGTTAGTGAAAAGTATCCTGTAGTTGTTGCCTCGGTAAGTATTTTGTATTTATATTGTTTAGTCCTCTTATTCTGTATACTACAAATAGACACAGTATATAGTAAACAATCCTCTGATAAAGTAATGTTGTAAATAACAATCTTATCAGTTTTACTTACCTTATCTTTGTTTATATACAGAGTGTCCCCATTAAAGTTGGAGGAACCATATGGGGAAAATATTTATTTTTCTGTTTAGTTATTCGCAATTGTTCTTACCAAAGCAACTTGCAAGCAATATAACTGCAATGGGACCGCAACTTCAGTTGAGTTTCTCTTGCGTTCCCACTGGAAGCAACTGGTTTGAAGTCTCTTTTAACGTGAGCAAAATGTCGTCTTCGTCAAAACTGAGCGACAATTTTGGGTTAACCTTTTTTATACCATAAATTTGAGACATAGTTCGTATATAGAGGCACAGGAATGAAATAATGATCCGGTTAAATTCCATAGGTTTAACCGAAAGAGCCACAAAAGTTAAATATTTTGCTGTCTCGTCCGCCATGACATCGCGATTGGAAGCAACTGACGACGGCGAGACGGTATACCGGGCAACTCATAAGCAACTGGTTGCGTTGCAGTTGAGTTGCCTTAAGTCAGTGGGAACACGCGTGTTTAAACATTAGTGCTGAGTCGCGTTGATGTTGCGTTGCGGTTGCCAGTTGCTTTGGTGAGAACAGGCACAAAGTTTTTCCTTCAATAAAGACCAAAAATGACACAATTAAATGGGACCATGCGGGTTTTGGTAACTGTCAAACGTTTCCACCATAAAATGACAAAAAATGGCATTTATTGATCGAATTTTAAAAAAATATATTTGAAATACTTGTTTGTATTGTAATTTTATGTCCACCTACGAAATTTGAATCACTTATGATAATTTTTGTTTTCTATCTATTTTTGACCATCATCTATTTTACTGAAAACGGCAGTCGACCCTACCACCGTAAATCTATTTATTTATTTATTTGTACGATACTCATTGTCTAAATTCATTCCTTATGCCAAGAATTCTACCAAAAATTCATTTTCTCAAAAAATTAAATTGCATTTGAAAAATGTTGCCGTCTGTGGAGAAAACTTTCCTCATAACTTAAAGATTTAACCAACGAGGAGCGTCTGAAGCAATGAAAATAGATATTGGCCAAAGGTATTGTAAACAGATCCCATAATCGATTCATAAAAGTTTTGGAAAGAGAAGCTGTGATTGTGTGAAACGTTATTGAAAATCAGTAATGGGTGGAAGAGAGAACTACATGTTTGTTGGCTGAATGGCAACGTTTTAATGTTGAAGTCTTATTATATCAGATGGTTAAATATTAAAACATAACCATACTTACCGATGAAAAGATGAATCCTTATTTAAATGATCCACTCTTTTACAAACTACACATGAATGCACCATGATTGTTTATAAAGACGATTTTTCACATAATCACATAAAAAACACAAATCAACCAAAATATATACACAATCCGTTGGATCAAAGCGCCAATGTTGTAATTTATGAGATTAGTATTCATTAATATTTTGGGTCCGAATCGTAGCGCACTTGTAAAATAGGATTAGTTCAAAAAAAGAATCTCTCATCGCCTTTTCACCGTTTATATAAAATAAAATTATTGGGAAATCAATTTATTTTAAGAGCAATTGCGGATTAACCTTAAACCAGTTGTAACTCACGAGCTGACGAAGAACCTCGACAGCCTAGAACATCGAAGACAGGTTGGGGATTTGACTCTCTTTTACAGATATTTTCATGGAAGGTGCTCGGCTGACCTTGCCCTCTTAATTCCGCCCAGAGCGACGAATAGCAGAAATACACGACGAACCACTGCCGCCCATCCATATGTGGTTAAGCTTAGTACTCCTCAAACTTCATTATTTAAAAATTCTTTCATCTGGAGGACTTCATCCTTGTGGAACGACCTTCCCGAGGTCGTTTTTCCCAACGAATATAACCTCCAACGATTCAAATCCAACGTGAATCGCTTTCTGCGCACACGCACCACTCCCAGAGTGCCCTAAAGGATTTTTCTTATAGTGCTTGTGTTTGATCATAAAAAAAAAAAAAAAAAAAACTGTTTTTAATTGGGATTTTGCAAGATACCTTTGCGATAATTATGTCAATATGGCTATGTTGCAATAATGGCTGAAAGAGATGGGAGAGACTGTTTGTAATATCTTTGATATTGGCCAAAAATAAATATAAAACAAATTATCATAAGTAATTAAAATTTGGTATGTGGGCATAAAATTACAATGCAAACAACTTTTCCAAATATATATATTTTTTTAAATTCGATCAATAAATGCTATTTTTCGACATATTGTGGAGAAAATGTCAAATTTGACAGTTAACCCATTTAATTATGCCCATAGAATAATATTTAGGTTTGTTAATAGAATGGACACTTCCATGTTAACAAACCTGTTAATATTGGTAAGTCATCTATAGGCGACGGCAGTTATATTACACCATTTCCATATTAGAAACCTGTAGTTCACATTCAATTAAGAAACTCTCGACGAGATGGCGCTGCTTTTGAGGGTATTTTTACTAGCGCCTTCGCCAGATTCTTGGAATAATATGCACCCTTGATTTTATTCAAAAATCAGGCAAATAGCTTATTTATGAACCAATTTTAAAAGCAAGAAAAAAAAAGGAGAAATCAGGAAACAAAATCGAAATCTTGGATTTCCTAGTTCACCTGTTAATTACAAATATATTATATCTCTTGCTTTCAAAATATGGATAGAAATATGCATTGCTTGATTTTAAAAAGAAAAAGCATCCAATGGTTCATAAATTTGCCAATATTAATATATTTGTATGGCCGAGTCACAAACTGACCCCTCAGATTAAATTAATTTAAATATCTTTAAAGCTAAGTAGTATAAATAAATCAAAACCTTCCACAGTTCCTTCTTTTATATTGGGTTGAACCTGTCGTTGAATATTAATTTCGTCAAACATTAAAATACAATGTTTATCGAGAACATTTGAAAATTTTTTGACTTCCGCTGTCAAAATAATGAACACTTCGGTATGTAGTCCTGGGCGTATCGGGATTCTGTTCAGCAGTTCCATTACCGTTAACCAATAACCTTGTCCTCAAGGGTATATCGTCGTCCTTTCGGCTTCTTCTCGATATTATCTAACTCTAAAAAACCCTAGCTTTAATTCTATCCATGCTTGAGAGAACTTTCTGAAGCACTGCAGGACTGGTTAGTTTTTCAGTCATTCGAAGTTTTCTTCTTGTCAATACACCACCTTCCTTTAATCTTTCTGCCTGCCTCTTAAACTGGATAGCCCTTTGATAGAGTTTTCGTGCCTTTGGACTTAAGTCTTTAATTTGGCCCACATTCCATTCTGCTAAGAGTGAAGAACGTTCTAAAAAATTATATATTCTAAAATGCAAATAACAAAAATGACTGTCTGTTCTGTCTTCAACAATATTCTCATATTTTATTGTTAAACGCTCTTTAATTTATATTAGCGACGTACATATACTTACTCTATAATCTATAATAATTTTTTTAGCATGAAAAGTTGCTTTTATTATTAAACACAGAGCGGGATACCCACCGTATAAATTAAAATTATTTTATGCAACTTGGTCCAAAATCTTCAGGCAGAAAATGAATGGAACAAACTCTGCAACTATTATAAATTTTTGGTGGAGTCATTTCGCGAACTAAACGACGGTTTCCACACAACGACACCCACTTGTCCAAAAGAAGTCTGTTTTTGGCTGGGTCAGGAAAACAATGTTTCGATTCATAACTTTTATAATAGCTACTGATACGACAGTAAGGCGTATTTTTAACCAGTTTACACCCTAAAATATAAAAAAAATAACTATAGAACACGTACAATACACTAACAGTAACAAGAAAAAAGTGCGAAATGTTACTTTTTAGCATGATACTAGCTGATGCACAACATAATGCTAGAACTATTCACACGCAAATTAGTGTGAAAATGTGAACTTTTTCGCAACCAAAACACTCCCAAGGGAGAAATTAATAGTATTCTTCCAATTTATTAAAAATGTTATAATATAATTTCCAACTTACCTTTTAAAATAAAATAAAAGTACTCATGAAAGTTTTTGGTCAAAATGATGTGAGTCAAGGCTCAGTGTACAACGATTTCAAATCGGATACAAATCTAAATTACACTAATATACACAAACACAAGTTAAAATGACTATGTGCGACTGTAAACCGTGGAATATTATAGCAAAAAATACGAATTTAATGCGCGTCTCAAACTGACATAAGTAGCGACAGCGGTAAAATTCGAATGTCCGCCCGGATGGTGGATCAACAATGAAAAAAGTGATGCTCCATCTATTGACCAATAGTGAAGCGCAGTCAGGCGAAGATGACATGATGATAATAGATTCCTGCTAAAAAAAGACAAAAGAGCGATCGGAGCGCCAATTACGAAAACGGCAGAACTAATGTTGAGCAAATATACGGGTCAACAACCCCATTTGAAGTTCGCAGACCATGATTATGCCGTTTTTGGTCTTTATTGAAGCAACGACTTGTGGTAAATTTAAATTTTACTCAAATCAAAAAATAAATATTTTCCCCATATGGTTTTAACTTTAACGGTGACACTGTACAGGGTGTCCCAAATTCGATGCTCGCCATTGGGATCTCAGAAACCATAAAAGAGACTAAATTGTGTCAAAGTTGCATACTTTGGAGTAAGTTAATTGCCGGCGAGGAATTAAGAAAATTCCGATTACTTCCGGAGATATTCGAAACCGAAAATTTAATTTTTTGTATTTATTTTTTTGTAATATTATTTATAAACATATTGAAAAATGCAAGCACTTTCTACAGGCACTTATTTACGCTGCGTTTAAAGAATTTAAAAAAGGGACGTTTCAGTTTTCAGATATCACCGTTAGGGAATCCAATCCCGCAAATGCGGGATCCCGCGGTGATTTCGCGGAATTGATATTGCGGGATTAAACGTGCGGGATTTGCGGGACACGATGTGGGTGCTGTATGTTAATAAAAAGTTGTTTTATGCAATTAGAAACAGAGTAGAGTAGCAGGAAAGTATTTATTGCATATAGGTATAATACAATAGTACGACTAGTTTAACGGTTACAGTATTTTCGGAGAAAAGATAACATGTTTAATGTTTCATCTTTTAGATTCGATCTTATTTTATTGCACATGTATCCTGCGACTGAAAACGCACGTTCAGCTTCGACACTTGTCGGCGGAATAGATTTTACACAATCTGTGGCCCTCTGATTCGAATAGTTGGCGCATATAGGTCGATGTAATAACTTTCCAAAGGGTATACCATCTTTAGCTACCATTCGAGACACTCTTTCCTTCATCGAAACTTTTTTCTCAGATGAAAAAAAATCTGTAATTTTCATTTAAATTTTCAGACTTTAAAAAATAATTCCAAAATAAACTTGAACCTTTATTGTCTTTGTAAACTACACTGACACTCATTTTTGTGTTTGCTGTTTAAATTCCATGTATTATATTCAACCACTTGATAAATGTCACTAGATACTAGTAGAATTACGCCCTTCCAGCATGGCGGGGAATACCCGAGGCGTCGACCAAAAATACCGCAGTTCATTGTTTGCTATCCCGCGGATCGGCGGGATCGATGGGCTCAATCACGCAGGTTTGCGGGATTAAAGTTTGGTTGCGAGATTGGATTCCCTAACCACCATCGAGTCAAAATTTTTAAATATGGACCTGAAATTTAAATATTACTTTTTCAATTACTTGTTCCCTCAAAACATAAACCAATAAGATTTTACCAAAATTTCACCGTTTTGAACCGAATATACACCATCAGCAGCTTAATTCTTTTTTGCAATACGGTCGAGATTCTACCAGGGGCAAGGGAAAAGGGCGGAAACAGTAGAAACGACAATCGCAGTGCGATTTTTGATAAAGTGACCATTCATCAGAAATAACTTATATTAAAGTATTTGTTTCAGATTGAGAATTATGCCCCAGGTCTTATCGAGAATACACGGTCTATTTTTACGGATACATTTGCCAATACAATATATTATTACCAGAGCAGTGTAAACTATTTACAGAAGGAGGTGTTTATGTAAGTATAAAAACATTCGCCTCCCTTAAAAGAGGTTTAAATTGATACTTATTAGATATTTAGATCTTATAGTCGGTCAGTTGAGTGTTCACAACAACACCGGTGTTGTCTTTTTTAATATTTTTGCGGATTGTCGTTTTTTCGATGAGTATTTCTACCGTAATATTGTTGCTAAAATAGCTGTAGTTCTATTAATGACAACAGCGCATCCTGAAATACTGAATATTTTCTATATTCAGTGATTGGCAGAGTTGTCGCTCCATATGGAGGGAAACTTTCTTATTATTGATGTCTCTGCAAATATTATTCTCAAAATTTCTGCGTCCCTTAAACTAAAAAATTGCTTATTAAAATTGAAGAAAACTAGTGCATATGAGGGAGATTCAATTTTTAAAAGTTGCTCAAGAGTAAGTACTATTATTTTTCGTTTTAGATACAATTTTCATTGGTAAAAGTTGTTTAGAAGTAAAAGTTATGTCCGAATACGAAGTCATTCTATTAAAAAACAAAAAAAAACTTTTTTTTATCTTACCCTGTATAGAGATTAGATTGAAGAGAGACAATTATTTTTTTTATATTTACTTTTAAAATATTGGTTAAACTTTATTAAGTTTCTCGTTATTTCCAATTGCAATCTAGAAAATGTAATTCCAAGTCTGATAACAATTCCATTGCTGTAGAGTCACCTCTATTCTTTGCATATTCTTATAATTCCTTTACCATACTAATGGCTTGTTGATAATTGGTGACATTTGTTCGATTACTGCATTCAACTTCTTCATCAGAGTCGTCAGATAGTGATGTGGTTTCAGTTTGGACTACATAATCGGTAGGAATGGGGTCACTATCATCTTCTAATAGCACATTCCTATCAATGCTAATGAACTCGCCCAAATCATTGTTATCAAATTACAAACTTCCACATCAATATTCTCTTTCAGACTCAAAACGCGACATTTTTGTTCCATTGTTTACGATTTTAACCTTACAACTCACAAATAGACGGCGGACTGCTGTCGGGGAATCACACATACTTTCATTCGGCGAAGTCCTGCTGCCACGCATACGCGATTGGTTGCACCGTACTTATTCGTCTCTCAAATACTTTAAAAAAATTGGTGTCCGTTTAAAGGAGGGTTTTCGCACTCTTTGTATGAAAACAGCTTGTCCGCGTCCGCACCAGAGGGGTTGATTTTCCTGGAATTTCATATACCTAGTTCCGGACTATGAAAAAATGTCCGCTTAATAGAGATGATAGGGGTGTCCGTTATGATAGGTGTTCACTGTACTTTACTCTTGAGTAATTTTTAAAAAATTCTCTCTCTCGTATGCGCTACAGTTTTCTTAAATTTTAATAAGCGCTTTTTTAGTTGAAGGGACGCAAAAACTTTTATTAAGAATAAAATTTTCTGATAAATCAAACGGTTTTCCATATGGAGCAACTCTGCCGGTCATTGTATATACAACGTATCCAAGATAAGGAGGGCCAGTACAGGGATTTCGGAAACCGTAAGAGATACGAAGTCGGTTAAACGAAGGTAAAGTTGCGCATTTATGTGCCTAATAATTTCCTAGTAGTTCCGGAGATATCCGGAAAAAAACGAAATTCTGAAAAATCGTTTTATTGTTTTCCTGGGTTTTTTTGAGTTCGAATTCTAAAGTAAATTGCACTTTTGCATTGCCACTTTTTCCGCTCTATCTAACAGCGTTAACTTTCTTTTTTTAAATACGGTCCTGTTTTCCTGTTATTGGAATTTGAGAGTTTTTTTTCTCCCGAATGCAACGATGTATGACACATTGTGGTTTAATGACGTTTCGAGGGTTTTTGAACAACATCAGGAAATTTTGGGATAGGGTCCTGTATTTCTCCGAATTTTATAAATAATATCTCATAAGTAAGCTCTAAATTTTTACTTATGTTGGACTAGTTCAATAAATAACAAATAATTTAATAATAAACCACAAATAAGTGAACAAAAATCATACCAAAAGAGTAATAAAAGGAACAACGAAAAAAGTAAGGAACTGCATAAATTACAAGTCAGTCGCCGGCTTTATGTGGCAGTTAGAAGATGTTATTTGTGCTTAGAGAATAACGGAAATCATTTTGAACACCTGATTATGTAGTTCCTTACTTTTTTCGTTGTTCGTTTTATTACTGTTTTGGTATGATTTTTGTTCACTTATTTGTGGTTTATTATTAAATTATTTGTTATTTATTTAGTCCAACATAGGTAAAAAAATTTAGAGCTTCCTTATGAGATATTATTTATAAAATTAGGAGAAATACAGGACCGCATCCCAAAATTTCCTGATGTTGTTCAAAAAACCCTCGAAACGTCATTAAACCACGTGTCATACATCGTTGCATTCGGGAGAAAAAGCTCTCCGATATCAGAAAAACAGGACCGTATTTAAAAAAAGAAAGTTGATAATGGCCCTTCGAAGACGCCTCGTCGGATTACAAAACAATTAACGCTGTTAGATAGAATTCGATCTCAAAAAAACCCAGGAAAACAATAAAACGATTTTTCAGAATTTCGGTTTTTCCGGATATCTCCGGAACTACACGGAATTTTAAAACTTTCTAAACGGCATATTATTAGGCACGTAAATGCGCAACTTTACCTCCATTTAACCGACTTCGTATCTCTTACGGTTTCCGAGATCCCTGTACTGGCCCTCCTTATCTTGGACACGTATTTCAAGTAATACCTACTTTAAAAACTAATTATAATACAAAACCGCGAATATTATTGGCAACATGGCAAAAAAAATCACCTTTCGGTGAAAATATATGGACAAAATTATGGAATACTTTGCTTATCAATTTATAAATTTATCAGCGGTCATTTCAATTATGATATATTTAAAAATGTTCAGAAATAATAATTATTACACATTATTGCAAGATTGCAGGTAGACTGATAAGAATATAGATATTTTTTACCGGGAAACATAATGACAAAACTTTCATTGTTGCCAGGGACATGAGAAGTTTATTTTTGTTGTGTTTTATTCATTAAAGAAGGGGGTCATTTTTAAGTGTCTATATCAGGCCCGTAGCCAGGGGGGGGGGGGGGGGGGGGCAGAGTGGGCAATCCCACTCTGACAGAAAAAGTTGCCCACTCTAGCAAAACCATGATAGTTGTATATTTATGTAATTTCTTGGGATTCAGTCTCAGCAGAGAATGGCCAATCTGATATATTTAGCGTTTGAGAGTAAACAAACAAATAACATAAACTTTGAGGTGTTTTTACAAAAATTTAACGAAAGGAAGAACAGAAAACTTCAATTATATTAAAGGTATTTACCTACGTTGCGTTTTTTGGTTTTGTTTAAGTTTTATTTTTTGTAATTATATAGGTAGTTGATTCAATGTTGAAATCAACGATGTTTTTTTTTCTTTTGATCTTACGTGATCTGATCACAAAAATTATTTTCAAGTTTGCCCCCTCTAAAACTTTGACTGCCCACTCTAAAATCTAATCCTGGCTACGGGCCTGGTCTATATACAGGGCGATCAACGTAAGTTGATCTTAGAATCTGCAAGACCTTCAAACAAAAGTTAAAGCGAGGTTTTTAAGCATTTTTACGTATACAGGACGTTTAGTTTGTTTGGGTTTGTATCAATTGTCAGTATATTGAAAACGGTTGAATTTGAATATACAGTGGTGGCCAACTAATTAGAAAATGCTATCAAAAAAGTAATGTAGGTGTCATGTGCTCTTTTTGGGCCAAACTTAAAATGGTAAAATCAAAATTTGAAAATTCTCGCTCGCTTAAGAGAATACGGGGGAAAATCCAAAAATTGACAATTTCAAAAATACCCTATATTTTCTTAGTTAAAAGAGATACGAAAAATGTTTTATACAGAAGTTATATTGATTGTTGAATAATCTGCCGTTTTCAGAAGTATACGGCGTCAGGTAAAAAAGTTATCGCATTTAACCTCATTTTTTAAAAATGGAACACCCTGTATATTTTAATCTAAAAAGATACTATTTTAAATTCTCCTTTCAAATATATAACACACCAAGGATGGTATTGGTTTCCTAGGCGATTTATTTAAACTTTATTACTTTGAAACGAAATAAAAGGTAAAAAATAAGGGAATCATCGCAAATGTTCGGAATATGTCTTATGGTTACCGTCTTTCCGGCTAGCGAGCAAAATATACATTTTGCGCCATTTCTTCGTTTTTTCCACTTTCAATATAAACTGATATCATATCAAAATTTTCAAAATGTTGATAGGCCATTTTCGCAAATGAATATGAAAACATGAAATTGACGTTAAAGGCCAATTTATAAACTCGACGTTACGATTGACGATGCAGTTTGACGGTGGCCGTAAAAGCTGGATTCAATAACATAACCTGTTTTTCTCGGCTTTTCTATATTTTTCATATTAATTTTGGTGTTTATGTGATCTGAAACACTTATCAACTTAAAATGGTTAATAAGATGGGATAAAGTAAAATAATATAACGTGACAGGCAAACACGATTTGATTGGCTGTGTAAACTTGCTACGAACGTCCACCGTCAAAAGATAAAATTGGTATGTGTCAAATATAAATGGTCTTATGCATTTCAATATGTTTAAGCTGTAACGTCACCGTCAAACAGCACCGCCAAGGGTGTTCCATTTAAAAAAAATGTTTTATTCTGAAAACGGCAGATTAATCATCAATATATATATACAGGGTGTCCGGGAAAAGGAGGTCAATCCATTAACCATATATTCCTTGAGCAAAAATAATATTACTTTTATAATGCCATTTTTGATTCTTGACCCTCATGTGCTATATACAGGGTGTTAAAGTTTGAAATTAAAAACTGATTTTTTTGAATAATTCGAGTATTTAATGAGATATTAAGTTTCAAATTTGGTACATTGCGTCAGCCTAAAAAGCTACATCTTTTGAGAGGAACACAACAAGAAACTTTTGTCAAATACTCAAAATAGGGGGGGTCCAGTTCCCGCTGACCACCCCTATTTTTTAGTGTGTGCGCCAGTGACTTCTAAACTATATTTTTTTAGGTAACCACTTATTTTTGATTATTTTTTCTCCCTTATAAAATTTCGATCAAATCATATGCTTTGGAGATAATTTGAAAAGCATGGATCCTTACCAGATGCCAGCGCGGCTGACGGTAATCCAATAATTTTCAAATGCTAAATCAAGTCAGCCGTTGTGACATTACCATGGATACAAGATATAATTATGTAAACCTTTGCAATAAGTGACAATACCGAAAACAAAAGACTAATCAAAAATAAGGACAGTGGCGTACAGATAAAAAACTGTAGTACTAATTCAGTTAAATGAAATTAGTTTATTGACCTACTAAGAACTTACTATTGCTAATCTTCATATAACAGTAAACACCATTGTTATCATTCGTTCTTAAGACAATAATTTACTATTACTTATTAAATAAATTTGAAACATCATAACAAGATAACAAATACTCAAAACATATTATTTTCGAAAGGCGTATAATAATCGTCGCGACATCTCGCGGTGGTACATAAAAACGGCGAAACGCGTCTGGGTATTAGCCTGATGAAGGAAAATGGAAACAAATTTCTATATTCAAATATAATTTTTTTAAATTAACGTTAGTAACAAAAAACAAACAAAAAAAATAGTATAAAGGAATTGCTCGATATGACCTCCATTTTTTTGAATACACATGCGAGCTCTCTTTATTAAAGAAAATCTTAACCTTTGAAAAATATGTGGTTGTAACCTGAACTGCTGTCCAGCTTGAAGTATTCTTTCTATTAAATGATTCTCGCTCAAAATCGGAACCATATACACAAAATCTTTCATACACCCCCAGACTGAATAGTCCAAAGGAGTAAGGTCTGGGGAAGGGGGCGGCCATTTAACATGAGCATCATGGCCCCGACCAATCCAGCGGAAATTTTGAAAGATTTGGTGTAAATAGTTCCTAACATTTATAGCAAAATGCGGGGGAGCACCGTCTAGTTGAAACCAAATATTTTGTCTTACTATTAGAGGCGCTTGCATCTGGTAAGGATCCATGCTTTTCAAATTATCTCCAAAGCACATGATTTCATCGAAATTTTATAAGGGAGAAAAAATAATCAAAAATAAATGGTTACCTAAAAAAATATAGTTTAGAAGTCACTGGCGCACACACTAAAAAATAGGGGTGGTCAGCGGGAACTGGACCCCCCCCCTATTTTGAGTATTTGGCAAACATTTCTTGTTTTGTTCCTCTCAAAAGATGTAACATTTTGTGCTGACGTAATGTACCAAATTTTAAATTAATATCTCATTAAATAGTCGAATTATTCAAAAAAATCAGTTTTTAATTTCAAAATTTAACACCCTGTATATCGCATATGAGGGTCAAAAATGAAAAATGGCATTATAAAACTAATATTATTTTTGCTCAAGGAATATATGGTTAACGGATTGACCTCCTTTTTCCGGACACCCTGTATAAAGAAACTTCTGTATAAAACATTTTTCTGTATCTCTTTTAACTAAGAAAATATAGGGTAATTTTGAAATTGTCAATTTTTTGATTGTCCTCCCTATCTCTTAAGCGAGCGAGAATTTTCAAATTTTGACGTGTAACAAAAATGTAAAATTAATCACTGATATGAAAAAAATGATTTCAGTGGGCAACTATCTCCTGAAAACATTCAAAAAGTCGTCATCGGAGCTTACAACAGCACCTCAGATAAGGCCATTGAATACTACCACTGGGTATACGAAAAAGTGCAGACCAGCATCAAATAACTCCAGGGATACCTTTTAGGTTTTTTCAATTGAATTCCATAGGTTTTTTTTCTATTATTTTTCTTTTTGTAATAAAATTTAAGACCGTGGGTGGAATTTTATAAAGGCCTGGTATTATAGGTATTGACGATTTTACTTTAACCTAAAACTATGGCTACTGTTAAAGTTGTGTATGTAAATGTAAATTTTTTATCGTCTAGCTACGAGTATCTATAGTACCGGGCTGGAGAGTATGGGTAATTGTCTATTGTGTGATGTAAGGTTAATTGTACTGCATTTTTACTGTAACAAAATATTAATTTATTTAGATACGCATATTACAATATGTTGTTAATAAACTTTTTATTACAAAAGTCAATTTTTTTTCCTAAATATTGAAAAATAGCTTATTCGTACTGTTGAAGATCTGCTCGCAAACGTCATCGGCGGATTCGTTTTTGACGGCTGCAATAACGTCCAACACTTGTCTAAAATTATGAACATTTTTACACCAATGAAACGTTCGCTAACTTTAAATCAGTGGCGGCTCCTGACCTATGATAGAGGGGGGTTCACAAATATGGTGAACATTTTCTAGGCGTTTTAAATGTAGAAAGAAAAAAAGTAATAAGAAAATGCGTTATGTAAAACATATTTTTATTTATTTTTTAATTTTACACAAGGAAATACAGCTTTTGGAAAATAAGAAAGGTTTTCTTAGTGTGTATAGCTGTCGGATCTTAACGTCGTCGCACGCAACCCTCGTAAAAATATTTATACAGTCCACTACTAATACTACTAAAGCCATCTACGAGCTATCAAGAAAACCGAATGATGTCCAATACTACTACCGCCATCTACGAGTTATCAAGGAAACCGAATGATGTCTAATAACACTACGGCTACGTCATTAGGCACAACCAAGACGAGAACAATAGTTAACTGTTTTATGACGAGAACGAATCGAGCCACGAGACTGACAAGTTGGCATTCTTCATATTTTCAGTGTTTTTTAATTTAAATCCTTAAATAAAATGGTTTAAAATCATATCGAGTATCATTTATCGAAATACACAACATTTATCGACCCTACACAATAGTGCTTAAACGTAAAGTCCATTCTTCGGTTCTTAATTGTAGAAAATTGATCAATAACAGCCTCATTAACCCTCTATAAATTGTTTTTCATATATTTAATTTTTAAACTTTCTAATAAAGTCCCTAGATTTACCCTTTGTGGTCTGCGTTAAATTAATTTCGGGTTTAGGTGTTCCCGCATTCTTCACTTCAATTTTTTGCTCCAAACTCAAAGAGCTAAAGTTATTTCTTAAATAGTCCACCGTCAAACTATTCATTTTAACTTAATAAATATATAATATTAAAACATACACGCTCGAATTTCTAACTAGATGCACGAACAGACAACAGTGTGTTTTGTGTGCACACAAAAACTGTGGGCCTTTTCCATGTTAAATCGCCATAGCCCCGCTATCCCATGCTGCCACCCGCCACCTGTTACTACAGAGAAACTGCACTACTTAATCGCACGTGCGAGCAAGTCTCGTCATAATCGTCATTTACCTCGACCGAGGCACGGTTGCCGGATCTATACAGTTTGGTTTGACGGGATGATAAGATATTAGGGAGCGTCGGACTTTTTTATTTTGACGGTACGATAAAATATTAGGGAGGGTCGGACTTTATACGATAAATAATATTCAATGAATATAAATTTAAATTAATATTTTTTATTCGTTTTGTTTTGGGGGTGCACGTGCGCATGTGCTCCTGTGGAAGAACCGCCACTGCTTTTTGCACTCCAAAACTCGAATAATGAAATTTGTATAAAATTTTATGCGCTTGCTTTTTGAATAAAAAAGGTTATTTACGAAAAGTTGAGAGTTTCCGAGTTATAATCAAGAAAAGGCAAAAATAAGGTTTTTTACCTATTTTTGTGTGGCAAACGAAAAATACCAAACAGGGTGTTCATTTGAAAACTTCCCACCACGGATTTATCGAAAACCACTGATTAAAAGAAAAAACGCCGAGACACGTCAAAAGATTTGCCAAAGGGGACAACTTTTTAACCAAACACTACTTCACCCCCTTTTACCCTCTGGCCCCCGGGGTCATCCCCTTAAAAATTTTAAATGACAAGGGGTAGCAAGTAATAGCTTGTTTGAAAGGTCTTTCAAAGTGCTTTATTTTGACGTTTTCGGGAAAATTAGAAAATTTTTTCACTATGTTCTTCCGGTTCGGCAATGACTAGACGACGAGTTTCCAGATAAATGGATAGGGCGAAGAAGGCCTATAGAATGGCCTGCTAGATCTCCTGACTTGACGCCATTAGACTTTTTTCTATGGGGCCATTTGAAAACTATTGTGTTCACTCCCCAACCTAACAGTTTGGGTGAACTTCGTCAACGCATCACCGAAAGCTGCCATGATCTCCCACAACATGTTTTTGAAAATGTCCGTCAGGAATTTGAAAATCGCCTATATCATTTTTTTGGCCAATAACGGGCAACATTTTGAACACTTATTGAAATAAAAGGTGATATTTTCGTGTGCTTTTTTCTATCTGAACAAATTAAGGTAAATAAAGATTTTTCTAATTTTCTCAAAATCGAATCGACCTATTTTAAAAAATCAAACGTCAAAATAAAGCACTTTGAAAGACCTTTCAAACAAGCTATTACTTTTTTAAGGGGATGACCCCGGGGCCAGAGGATAAAAGGGGGTGAAGTAGTTTTTGGTTAAAAAGTTGTCCCCTTTGGCAAATCTTTTGACGTGTCTCGGCGTTTTTTCTTTTAATCAGTGGTTTTCGATAAATCCGTGGTGGGAAGTTTTCAAATGAACACCCTGTATATACGGGTTTGACTAACGCGTCAGGGTATTACTTTTCGTAACTTTTTCTTGTATGACCCCCCCTCAAATCGAATTTCTGGATCCGCCCTTGCGAGAAACCTATAAAATTGAAGAAATCAAAACTGCCTGTGTGACTAAAAACGTGGTAAAATGTGTAATTTGTGCAGCTAATTGTGTAATTTTACAAATTCAGATTGGCAACACTGTTCTAGAGGGAATTTTATCGAAACTCTTGATACTAACTAGATTTCTAGCACAATTGTTATTCATATATTTGATGAAACATTCGACAATGTCCCGAATTCTGTGCAAATTCAAATAAAATGGCTCAACTACAGCGAAAGTTCGCGGAACATTGGTTTTTGTATCTTTTTCGACTTATTATGCTATGAATAATCATTTACCTCACCTAATATTTATAGGTTCATTTCTGCTTTTAACCGTATGATCAGGCGTCCACTTTTCCTTTTTCACTGAAGGAGACTTGTTTTCTTCAGAAATATGTTTAAACCCTGCATGTGTTGGTCGGATCTCGCACCACGGACAGTCCGTTTCTATCATTAATTTATGGCTCGGTATCTCTTTTACGGTATTTAAATTCTCTTGCGTTTTTAAAGAACTAAAAATTATCGAAAATGTAAACATGAATGTGGAAAAGACAACAAACGGGAACTTACCAGCCATTGATGCCGATGAAATACCCCAAATCGATAAACTTGTTGGCCTCTTCTATATTGCCATCGAATGAATGTACGACGCCTTTGAACTTGTGCTTTAGTAAAATGTCGTACAAGTCACTAGCGGCATTGCGACAATGTAAAAACAAGGGTAAGTTTAATGACTTGTTAAGTTCTAGCTGAAGTTCAAAATATCTGCAATAAAATATCACTTCAGAACAGTGGCTGGGGTTATGTGTCGGGATTGGCGATGCGGAGTCCTTTTGTTTACAAAACAAAATCTGCTTCTTACTTTCTAGATCCTTCTTAATCTTTGTTAATACATATTTTTATAACAGAGTGCAAATGAAGGAATTTCATTCTTTTATACGCAAACTGTACGTCAAACGACAAAAAATCGAGAGACGAAATTTGCTCAGCAAGAAATGAGAATTTCATAAATAATTAACAAAAAAAAAGGAAGTGGCGTACCTACCATTCTTTTCTTCAAAAATACCGAGGGCACGAACGTCACTGGTCGGAATAAAAAAACATGATATGCATCATAAAATGCCTCTTGATGAATAGAAAGTTTGTACCAAATTTATTTTATTAGCAGGTCATTACAGAACACCTTGTAGATACTTGTTGCCTCTTTATCAAAAAATATATACCCTACTTACTTTTTTTGTACTTCCTTATCACAAAATTGCAGTCTGTCATAGTCTAGCCCACACTCTCCTAGTGCAACAACTTTACCCCTATTTTCTTTCACTAAATTTCCCAAGTTTTGTAAATATTCATCTGGACTTTGGCCGTCCTGTTCGAATTCTGAACATCTTGTAGGATGGCAGCCTACCGTAGCATGTAGTCTGTCTGTAAAAAAACTACGAGTTATAATACAATAGTTATTTATAGGGACGTCATTCTGGGGGACACCAAAGCTAACACAATACGCTCTCTTTCGACTTTTTAAAATTAATATATATAACATCAATAGGAAGATCTCTTACAGCATTCTGCACCAGGCCATAAAAATAATCTATAACCATAGTGTAGGTATTTTAGAACAATTACTTGAATTAAGTACTATTAGCTTATGTAGTTATTATTTGAAGCTTCCGCTTACCATCAGATTTAGCCAACTCTATTGCTTTCTGGCTCTCTTCGAAATTACCACCTGTAATTATAAGTTGGGACAGACCATTGTCCCAGCTTCTCTTTAAGACATGTTGCAGATCTGCTTCATGTTTTTTGGACCCGTTGTAAATTCCTTGATACATGGGATCGGTAAGATTAGCGCCAATATCTGAAAACGTATTTATATTTGTTACCTTAAAGCATTATACATATTTTATGTTCGGTTTGTATAGGTACTCCCATACTCCGACTTTTCTTTATACCTATAAATTTCCGCAACCTGGACATTTTTCAGTTTTAGGTTAAGTTCATGAATCAATCCACAGCACGGCTAGAAGTGGTATTTTTCGTTTTTGTAAAAACGAAAAATAGTGGGCTAAAAATGCCACAATTAATTCCCATAAATGTTCCGTAAGAAAACCGTACTTTTCTTGACTCTAATAGTCGTCTCAGTGTTCTTTTTAACTCTGCGTTATTTGCTAACAATTTTACCAGGGCCAGGGACTGAGAGTGAGGTTGGAATAAATCGAGAAATTCGTATAAGAATAAGTTCCAAGATTGAACAGGCTATTTACAATGAACTTAAAATATTAGTTAATTCCTATAAAAACAGACAAAAAGGGAACAACAGTAGAATCAACATATTTTTAAATAATCTAAGAACAGAAAATAGACTGCAGTTAGATTTACTCGAACTGAAGGAATTATGGGATGACGGTAATTCATGGCCTTCGAAGAACCAAATTATAAATATTTCAAGTTCCAATTTAGGAAAAATAATCTATTCGATGAAGTATGCCCCAATAATAAAGGCTGATATTGACACCAGGGGCACACAACTAAAATTACTGTTAGATCTAGAGGTATGTATAAATAAATTCACATGTTCTTAATAAATATTCAGTTATTTGTGTCTAGTCATTGGAACAATAGTCCTAAAATTTAAGCAATAGCTTCTCTACCATTAAAAGTCATTCAAATTGAGGTCTTCATATTATTATAGGGTTAAAACCCATTACTTTACTGGTTTTTTAAATTTTAAGGGCAATCAGCAAGTTGTCTTTAAACCTAAATGGTACGACAAAGAAAAAATAATAGTGGGACCGGTTTACTCTGGAAAAGACCGATATGGCTCAGAAATAGTAGCTTTCTATCTCTCAATTTTGCTGGAGAAACCTTTAACCCCAATTAGCGCGGAGAGAACCCTGTCATTAAAATATGACATTTTGCCAACGGCCAGTAAAAGACTTTTGAATACGAGTTTCGAACGAAACGGCAAAACGTGTATTTATGGAAAATGTCTGTATTGTAAGAAGGAGGATCCCATTTGCGACAATGAAAATAATGTGTTAACAGGAGCTGTGATATTTAACGTTAAAAGGTCTTTCAGCAATTATAGATCTCCTTGGCAGAGGACATATAAAATGGGGAAAAGAGCGCCGTGGGAGGATGATCCAAACTACTGCAAGTAAGAATTCTGAACGATTTTTCCTCAGTGGGGAGTATTCAGAGGAAATACCACTTCCTCAGCTTTGGCTCTTCCTCTATTGTTTCGCCCATCTGGTTCTTATACTTCTTTCCATTACTAACAATTTAATCACGTATTATTAACCGATTTTCAGCTTGTGAAATAATTTTTTCATTCGTTCATTAAAGTTCTCTTAAACTCTCATCTAAAGGAATAGGTGTTTAAAGACGTGGTAATCAGACTTAACGCGTCAATTGACCCTCAAATTAATTTAAAACATTACGATTTTAAGGTTTACCTTATCTTTAAGGCTGCCTTAGCTAAGGTCTCACTTAAGGTAACATTCATATATCGGCCCTATGTATTTTCATATTTCAATTTTAGGTCTGTCCGAAGTAAACTAACCAAAAAACGACTGTTCGATTTGATTGATACTGCCATTTTTGATTTTCTTATTCAAAATGGAGACCGACATCATTATGAAACTGTCGATGATACTGTGGTTTGGATCGACAATGGCAAAGGTTTGGGGAATCCCTATGTGCAGCATCTTGATATATTGGCACCTTTGTACCAGTGTTGCGTGTAAGTATTATACAGGGTATCCAGGAAAGTATCTTTGGTATTGTTTATTGATTTTTTGATAAAATTGTTCATTAAATCCACTTTTTTAAGACTTTGAGGCAAATTAAGTTCCGAATTAAACCGAATTTTTGAAACAAAAGCAAATTACAGAAACACACTAGGGGTATTTTAATGAAGATGGTCAATTTAAGGAACAAAACGTCGGAAAACCATTAAGGGTTGTGTACCAGTGAACGTAGATTTCGGTCCTCTTTCATAATTTAAACAATAATGTCCAGGCCCGTATTTAAAAAAATTAAGTTGATGATGGTGACCCAAAGACGAAACGTCGCATTAAAGATATGATGATGCCATCTTGTGGAGAATAAAAAGTAGCAATGAGAAAATGAAATTTATTTTTGGACGTCTCTTTGAACTAGCCAGGAAAAAATAAAAACCTAAACGCAAAATTTTAGATTTTTTCAAATATTTTGAAAGCCTCTGTATTTATATTTGATTGTTTGTTTGCTGAATTTGCTACATCCTGTATATAATTATTTCTAGAGTTTGAACCTACTGGAAAATAAATTACTAATAATTGGTTTGTTTACAAATTTTCAGTAGTGCATGCGGTTACTCCTTTTCTCGCTCATTCATACTGTAACTAAAATACATTTTAGGATCAGAGAAAAAACTTGGAAATCGATACTGAGCCTGACAGATGGAAATCTAGCTAAGCTTTTAAAATCCATACCTGATATTGAAAACTTTTTGACGGAAGCCCACCTTAAAGCAATGGAAGAACGATTGTTACTAGTTTTAGCAACAGTAGAATATTGTAAAAACACAAAATTATAAGAAAATTGTTATGTATTTTTTATAAAATAAAATATTTTTACAATATCGAATTCAACAACAATATGTATTTCTATTGAAACCCTTTGGTTGAAGTTATTAACTTCATGATAGGTATATTTCAATTTTAACATTTCTGTAAAAACAAACCGCCAACAGTGGCGTAGCGACAAATTATGACCGCCTCTTATTGTGCCTCTATAGACAGGATAGCCAAGTTGGTTAACCTTGTCTGAGAGGAACTATTTCGTAAATAATTTTTAATGATTTTTAATTTGGAAAAGGATCTCTCAGCTGTAGCTACACTTACTGGAAGAGTTAAAAATAATAATAAGGCTGTTGTTACCTCTGGAAAATTTGATGATAAAGTGTTATGTTCCACAATTAAAAATACAGCAGTCTTTAATACTTTGAAGAGAAGCAATTTTTTCCTTTAACGGCATACACAACGCGACTATCTCTAAAGGAAAAGTCGCAGACAGATCGCTGGAATATGTTTGCTGTAGAGTTTCTGCAGACATAAATAATTCTTTTTCTGGCAAAGTTACTAGAACTTGGGGACATAGAAATCTAAATTTATTAACAATAAATAACTCCATTCCCTCAAAACGATTACCTATTTGGTTAATTACAATATCAAATACTTTGTAATATATATATTTATCCTAAAATAGTTTTCTCAACTAGAAAATAGATAATTTGTATTGGCTTCATCAAAGTGTTTTTTTGGTTTTAATTGTCTTTTATCTTCAAATTCCGGGTTTATATTCCATGATCTTGATATACCAATTGCTTCATTCTTCAAATTTATATAATTATGGACACAGTGTGACAAAATCTAGATCAGGTGGACATTGGTATTTATTTGAAAGATTTGCTAATTAGCAAATAATAGGCTCTACGGCACTCGAAGCTTTCGCCCCCCCCCCACCCCCCCCCCCCCCCCACCCCCCCCCGGGGGTAGCGCTACGCCACTGACCGCCAAACAATTTTTAATAAAATAGGGGCTGTGGTTTAGCTTGTAGATGACTACACAAGAAAAATTGCTAAATCCTGGTAAAAAATTGCATATCTATTAAAAATGATGCCCTAGTTTTTGTCCTTGATTTTACCGGTCCGATGATCTATTGGTGTTTAGGAACAAACACTTTGTGTTCTGTGGTGTTGAGTGATTGCGGTCCGTTTTCTATCTGCCCAAGTGATGGAACGTCTTGCTGTGGTCAACTCCTCTGTGAACTTATATTTCGTTTGTGTGTGTTTGGCATGGCCCTTTTTTTGGCGGTCCGTTTTGTTGACTGTCATTTTTTTTGAACCGGTGGATTTTTTAAAATGGTGATGGTGTTATCTTGTGGTTTCTGCTTTGCAATTTACACAGGTTCATAGGAATTTATCAATAATCGTCCAGAAATAAATAGGTACAATCGTACACGAAAGGTCTGGATTCGGATGCTGATAGCCACCAAATAGCCACGAAATGTCTAAGCGAGCGTATAAGGTAAATAAGTTAGTTTTTCTTTTCTTGGGAGTTTCAAATAAATGGTAACGTCATGGGTTCACCAAAATTTGTATGATGACGAATGGGGAAACGATATGCAGTATTGTATCATGATGCAGTATCTCCTTGAAAAATAAATTCCAAATAAATAGAACCATTAGATTTTGACAGAATGGCGAATTAAATTTAAAATAAGACAACAGGGGCACATGCGCTCCAGCACACGTGCTTGTTATTTGTATGGTAACCTCACTTTTTACTAACAGCAAAAACATTGTCAAAACTGATAAAAACTTCTATTATACATTAAATACAACAAAATGTTCTGCAGGAACGTTGTTGCAAACAAGGGCTTGTTTATTTATTCCAAGTATGTATTCCAGGTACGCCATTTTTACGTACAAGATACAAAAGGAAACGGTGCGACCTGTGCATTGATGGTCAATGGTTGTAAAAAATCAACTGTACAAGAGCCTGCTGCAACTTCTGACAGAGGTAATGGTAAGCCTGATTTACAAGAAAGACTTTCGTCGATTAGACTCGGTCTAACAAAAAAGTTAAGCTCAATCAACTTAGGAAAATTAAGTAAAACCGAAGAACAATCGGCCACAGATAGAGCCAATAATAACATTTTAGAAAAAGGACCTCTGGAAGAACCCTCTGGTGTCCTAACGTCAGATGTAGTAGGGAACCCAGAAAGACTAAATTGGAAAAGAGCATTAAGTCACAAAATTAGGTTGCAGAGCTCGGGTAAGTTTGTAAATGAAGAAAATAAGACAAGTGATAAAAATGAGATAATAGTATTTAATAGTGTTGTTGCTAATAATGAATTTCCTGCGACAAAGTTTGAAGAACTAGGGAATTTAACAATCCAGCAAGCTCCAAATATTCTTAACAAAAATGACACGAAATTGGATCTGGAAAGAGAAGACCAAGACAAGAAACGAATATTGAGTCACAACGTAAGATTAAGAAACCTTGATAAATTTGTAAATACCCGGAAAATGAAAAGTGATAGGTATCTTATGTCAGAAATCAATCGATTGTTATTTCCTGTAACTAAAACTAGAACTAAAACTAAAAGTATTTCACCATGCACAAATGTTACCCTTATACCTAGTATAGTACGAGCACCATTACATGGCCAGAAAAAAGGAATACAAGATAAAATGTTGTCAATTAGATGTAGTCCAGACTTAAATTATAATAAGACAGAAAAAGTAAATACAGTCCATAAAGTCGATCTTGCTACAACTCTGTCTCTGGATATTTCTTCTAATAAAGACTCAAATTTGGATCTTGATCTCAAATTTATTGAAGATAAAATGAGGAATTTAAATCTTAATGATGCTTTGGATGTAATGATGGATAACAAGAAGAGGGTATTAAGCCACAGCACAAGAATGGATATTTTCAAAGAGTTTGCCAATAAAAGCAACTTTAAAGGTCTTTATTGCCTTCCTGTTAATAGACGTATATTGAAAGCTAGGAGGAGTCAACAAAGTCGATATTTAAGTACGAGCAGTGCAGGTGATATAAATTTGGAAGCCAATAATAATGTGGGACAAACAGGAGAAAAAGGAATTCAAATTAGTGAAACTTTGATGGGCAGCGATGAATTGAACCATTTGTCCCATGAAGCTGGTGTTTCTGATATAAAAACGGAACCTTTAGAATGTAAACATGTTGAAGTAAAAGGTTACAATGAAATTAAACCTATTCTTGAAAGATTTCCTTCTCCCAAAAATGTCCTTAATTCTTATTATGCAGTATTGTCAGATCAACTAAAAGACAAATCTTTAAAGCTCGAACCCCATTATAAATCGACTAATAATAAACATGGAATTGAATGGGTTTGCATGTATCATCTGAAGTGGCCCGAACACTGTAAAGTCTCTGCTAAAGGTTTGACTAAAAAAAAAGCAAGTACTCTCGCAGCACTAAAATGCCTCGAAATTTTATCAGAGCAAGAAAGAATTTCTCCGGATGGTTTGCCTTTGGTTTACACGAAAGAAGACGTCAAGAAACTTACTCAGAAAAAACAGCCTGAACTTAAATTTGATGACCTTGTTATTCAGAAAATGCAGAATATCGTCGAAGTTTTTAATGATAAAATGAGTTCATTTATAAGTAATGTGGACTACAGTAATTTCGAGAACCAGGAAAATGAAGTTTTAAAGGAGGAGGAATCGATGAATACTTTATCGAGAGCACCCAGATATCTGGGAACGCATCAATATTTGGCAAAGGAAAAAGTTGTACTGCCCATTTCAAAATTAAAGTAAGTATACTAACTTATTAACCCTCAGAATATTTATGTACTTTTTCATACCTATAAATAACATTCTAAATGCAGATTAGCTATCGAACCATATGAATTTCACAGTTTTCAAAATTTTCAAAAATGTTGTGTGACAAATTTATGGAACTTATAACTAAATTCTATATTTTGCAGTGAAATAAATCTATTTTAAATAAGTATAGTGGTATAAGGTAGTTTTTTCTTCACTATTTCGCAAGATACCGGGTTTGTTGAGTTGAACACAGGGAATCCCATGTCATTTTTGAGGTGGCTGAATATTGGCTCTCCCCTGTACAGGGTGTCCCGTTTTCGACACTTATAGGGTATCTCCGTAACTGTTAGTGGTATCAAAAAAGTAATGTAGGTGTCATGTACTCTTTTTGGGTCAAACTTAAAAGGATAAAATCAAAATTTTCGCTGGCTTAAGAGATACGGGGGAAAATCAAAAAATTGACAATTTCAAAATTACCCTATATTTTCTTAGTTAAAAGAGATACAGAAAAATGTTTTATGCAGAAGTTTCTTTATATTGATTGGTGAATAATCTGCCGTTTTCAGAATTAGTATACGAGGGCAGGTAACAAAGTTATCGGACCTAACCTCATTTTTTAAAATGGAACACCCTGTATATTTTAATCTAAAATGATAGCATTTTAAATTCTATTTTCAAATATTTAACACACAAAGGATAATATTGGTTTCCTAGGAGATTTATTTAAAATTTATTACTTTTAACCACAGTAGGCCATGAAACAAAATCTAATATCCTAGCGGCAACTATGTTGACATTCTAGCAGTGGCGGTTCTTCCACAGGAGCACATGCACCCCAAAACAAAACGAATAAAAAATATTAATTTAAATTCATTGAATATTATTTCCGACCCTCCCTAATATTTTATCGTACCGTCAAAATAAAAAAGTCCGACGCTCCCTAATATCTTATCATCCCGTCAAACCAAACTGTATAGATCCGGCAACCGTGCCTCGGTCGAGGTAAATGACGATTATGACGAGACTTGCTCGCACGTGCGATCAAGTAATGCAGTTTGTCTGTAGTAACAGGTGGCGGGTGGCAGCATGGGATAGCGGGGCTATGGCGATTTAACATGGAAGAGGCGCACAGTTTTTGTGTGCACCGCTGTTGTCTGTTCGTGCATCTAGTTAGAAATTCGAGCGTGTATGTTTTAATATTATATATTTATTAAGTTAAAATGAATAGTTTGACGGTGGACTATTTAAGAAATAACTTTAGCTCTTTGAGTTTGGAGCAAGAAATTGAAGTGAAGAATGCGGGAACACCTAAACCCGAAATTAATTTAACGCAGACCACAAAGGGTAAATCTAGGGACTTTATTAGAAAGTTTAAAAATTAAATATATGAAAAAAAATTTATAGAGGGTATTCCAAACTTAATGAGGCTGTTATTGATCAATTTTCGACAATTAAGAACCGAAGAATAGACTTTACGTTTAAGCACTATTGTGTAGGGTCGATAAATGTTGTGTATTTCGATTAATGATACTCAATATGATTTTAAACCATTTTATTTAAGGATTTAAACTTAAAAACACTGAAAATATGAAGAATGCCAACTTGGCAGTCTCGTGGCTCGATTCGTTCTCGTCAACAAACTATATTTCTCGTCTTGGTTGCACCTAATGACGTAGCCGTATTAGCGCATTTTCTTATTACTTTTTTTCTTTCTACATTTAAAACGCCTAGAAAGTAATTATTTGGTCGTTACACAAAAATAAAATTTTAAAAATAATTTCACCATACTTGTGAACCCCCTCTTCATAGGTCACGAGCCGCCACTGCATTCTAGTTGTTATTAATATTTAACGTCAATTTCATATTTACATATTCATTTGTGAAAATGACTTATCAACATTTTGAAAATTTTGATATGATGTCTATTATCCATGGTGTGTCATAAATTTGAAAAGAGAGTTTAAAATGCTATCATTTTAGATTAAAGTATACAGGGTGTTCCATTTAAAAAAAATGAGGTTAGGCCCGATAACTTTCTTACCTGACCCCGTATACTAATTCTGAAAACGGCCGATTATTCAACAATCATTATAAATAAACTTCTGTATAAAACATTTTTCTCTATCTCTTTTAACTAAGAAAATAGAGGGTAATTTAGAAATTGCCAATTTGTTGATTTTCCCCCGTATCTCTTAAGCGAGCGAGAATTTTCAAATTTTGATTTTACCATTTTAAGTTTGACCCAAAAAGAGCACATGACACCTACATTACTTTTTCGATGGCACTAACAAAAACGGAGATACTCTATAAAAGTGTCGAAAATGGGATACCCTTTACATTATATAGAAAACTGAGTTATAAGTTCTTGACAAGGCTGACATGGTGAACCCATGATGCCTAGTTTGAATACATTTTGGTGAGCCAATCCCAAGCTGTTCAGTAAAAGGTGATACAGCACACACTGACACTGACTTTCGTTCTGTCAATGTCAAAATTTAATTTGCTTTTAAATTATATAGCTTAATTTGCTGCTACACCATCATATTTTACAATTAGTTAAGTAATATAATCTCAGCTGTTGGTGATTTAATGATAAAGAAGAATATGGACGTTCATGACAACTAATTTTAGAGAATCTTTTATTGGCCTAATTCAAAACAACAACTGCATAATTGTCAAAGGAGAGCCGGGTTGCGGCAAATCTAGCAGGATACCTCAGTATGTACTGGAAGCGTGGGCGAGGGACGCAACATCCGAGGGTCAACTATGCCGAATCGCTGTGACTCAACCGAGAAGGATCGCCGCAATATCATTGGCCGAACGTGTGGCTTCAGAAAGAGAAGAACAGGTAAATTAAAATTTGAAATTAGGATGGCACATCCTGTACATTCATTGCATCTTCAGTATGTCCACGGATGGGGTTTACAAGAGGACAAATGGACTAAAAATTGAAAGATACGAAAAAAAGTCGCTCTTAATAAACGTTTTTGCTTGTCTAGAAAATACGATTCATCATAAGAAACTTCAATTTTTTTTATACAGGGTGGGTAAACACTGCAAAATTGTTATTTTGCTTAAGAGTAAACATACTTTATTTTGAAAGATACGAAAAAAAGCCACTCGTAATGAATGTGTTTTCTACACAACAAACCGAAGTAGAACAATAAAATTCATTAAAAGGTTTACCTATGAAAAAATTATTTCCCAAAAAGTATTCCCTGGCACACCTCTGACTGGTGAACCTAGTTAAAATAATAATGACACTTAAGGTGATAGGTACTTGTTGTCAATGTCTTTATTTAATGAAGATATTATTTTAGTAGAAATGCTATCTACTGAACATAGAGTTTTTATAATACAATGTTATGGGGATGGTCAAGTTTCATACCGCTACGTCATGGAACAATTTACCGAGAAATTTCTAGCAATCCCAATAACTAGGATGGCAATCTGCAAGTTAATAAAAAAGTTCAAGAGAACTGGTTCGGTTTTGGACCTCAAAAAAAAAAAAAAAAAAGAAGAAATACGACCATGATGATGTTGCTACAGTCTTAGTTCTTCATTCTGTTGAAGAAAAACCTATCACGTCCCTTGGAATGTTACTCAGTTGGAAGTTGTGAAAAAAAGTCAAATTCAGAAGAACCTTAAAGCAAATAAATTGTATCCGTATAAACCGCACTTTAATCAAAGATTGGCAGAGGGAGACGACGCGAAACGACGACTTGATTTTTGCCTGTGGATAGGGGACAAAATTTTAAGTGGAAATGTTTATTTTTATAAATGTATCATGTTTTCTTATGAAAGTACATTTTCAACAAATGGAACCGTTGCAACCCAGCACGTTAGGTACGGGTCTTTAGAAAATCCCGAATTCAGAATTATGACGAGAAGACAATATTTCACAACAGTGAACGTGTGGTGTGCGATATCCATCCATGGCATTATAGGGCCATATTTTTTTGGTAACACGTGCAATAGATTATCATATTTAGAAATGCTGGATACATTTTTCAATGATGAACTTGAAAATCTACCATTAAATTTTCGACAAAATATGTATTTTCAGCAAGATGGTTGTCCAGCCCATTTCGCTCGTGAGGTTAGAGAACGGCTTGACCGCAGATTTGGTCCAAGGTGGATTGGCAGGAATGGCCCAGTTTTGTGGCCGCCAAGAAGTCCCGACTTAACCTTGGCCGATATGATTTTATGGGGCCCTCTAAAACAAATTGTTTTTGCAACCGCAATACCAAATGATATTGAAGTGCTGAAGGGCAGAATTATCCGGGCTGTCCAATCCATATCTCGGAAAGAAATCAGAAATTCTTTCACTTATTTGAGAAAGCAATTAGAAAAATGTGTCGAGTATGGGGGTGGAGTTTTTGAATTATGAAATCGTTATCGTATTCTTTTCATGTTAATAACGTATTATTATTATTATTATTATTATAATTACTTCATTAAATAAAGACATTGACAACAAGTATCACCTATTCATTATTCAAGTAAAAACGTTTATTAGGGGTGACTTTTTTTCTTATCTTTCAAAATAAAGTAAGTATGTTTACTCTTAAGCAAGATAACATTTTTGCAGTTTTTACCCACCCTGTATAAAAAAATTGAAGTTTCTTATGATGAATCCTAATTTCTAGACCAGCAAAAACGTTTATTAAGAGGGACTTTTTTTCGTATCTCTCAATTTTTAGTCCATTTGTCCTCTTGTAAACCCCATCCGTGGACATACTGTATACACCAATACTAAAATTTACATTCTCTTAATTTTGCAGGTTGGACATGTCGTGGGTTACCAAGTACGGTTAAAATCCAACTTTCAACAACATACTGGTAGGATCATGTATTGCACGACGGGAATATTATTAAGACACTTACAGAGTGACTCAAACCTTACTAAGTTCAGTCACGTTATTCTAGACGAGGCCCACGAACGGGATGTGAATACGGATCTGCTAATGACTCTGATGAAAAAAGCCATGGATCAGAACGACAACCTGAAAGTTGTTGTTATGAGTGCAACGATCGACGCTGACGAGTTTTCAGGTATAGTAATTACCACTTTTTAATGATGTCAACTCACATAATGTCAAATATGTTGCCAATACCTAATTGAAAGCTGACTAAACGCTCGAACTCGGGTAATCGCTGAATTTACAAAGAGGCATGCAGCACATCACATCGAAAGACGTGTGGATGACATCCTTGTCTTACGCGCTCCCAGCTTGTTTTTCTGGGAAGTTGTTTACAACCATAAACATATAATATAAAAGGGGAGACAGAACAATCCATTCATGAAACACTATTTATTTACAATCATGAACAGTTCTACAGTTTCAAATAAGTTAGAAGAAGATGGCGTTAAAAAATGACACGTTTAGATAATTTCGATCTAACATTAGTCATAAATAGGTATTCGTTGTAGATATTTTTTACAGAAATTCAGATAATATAAAGAATCCATATTTTTGCAATATTTACTTAAAATACAGAAGTAGCTACACCACTGCTTTACCTAAAAAAAATATAACCTCATTATTCTCACTTACCGAAGAAATATTAATCCGGGGTTAGAATAGTCGAATTTCTTACACACCACGTATGTAGATGGCTAATAAATAGTTTTAGATCGAAAAAACACTATAAATTAATCCAAAACACAATAGATCACAACCAATCACAAAAGCAGTAGCGATAAACCGGTAACAACACCGCCGGCGAAATTGAATGAAAATAGTAAACTTCAGCATCATTTTTACACTAGCAGGTAAAAATGAGCATACAGCGTTGCCACTGTGATTTCCTTAAATCATTGCAATTTGATGTTCTTTGAGCGGCTGTATCTCGATAACTGTTTGTCCTACGGCTTCCGGGAAAAAAAATTATTACAAAAGTGACTCCTAGAAGTCTACTAAAATTATTTTTAGCTTTGAAATTTTACCGCTAGATGGCGTATTTTGAATTTAAAATCAAGAAATGATAATATCTCTTAAAATCGATAGTGAAGGTATGTCATGTGGAACTGTTTTGGACTCTCCAATTAACACTGTACAAATAATTTATTTGACATTTTGGTCTATCTCCTAAAATAAGGGGTGGGGGAGGTTTGAATCGTGTTGCAGAAAAAGTTCGATAACTCCCGAATACGTTAACCGATTTCATGGAACTTGGTCTTGTTTTAAAGCCCATTGATAGTCGAATTATAGTCTATTATAATACTTACGTTTTAGTTTAAGCAAGAATCACCAGATGGCGTTTTTTGACCGCCTTAGTAATTTACTCAATTTTCCATGAAAAGTTAAATGGAAGGCTAACATTTTAATTCATTAGTTGTATTACTCGTAAAATTATTTAAAAAGTGGCACAAATCGATACCATTTTTCTAACTTAAGTTATGAGCAAAAATATATATTTTTTAATATTTAAATTAGAACATGAAATGTTCATGAATAACAAGTAAAAATAAATAGAATTAATACTAATACTAATTACTAATTACTTATCACCTTGCAAAGATCAATACTTTTAACATTTTTTTCAGTAAATGCTCAAAATGACCGCCGTTATTGTCGATGCAACTTTCAACTCTTTGACGTGTGACATCAACAGCAGTTTCGATCTCTGCCACAGAAATAGACGATATCGCATTTCGGATTCTAAGAATCATGTCTTTTCGTGTGGTTGGCCGGGTCTGATAGACAATATCTTTAAGTCTTCCCCATAAATAAAAGTCAAAAATTGTCAAATCAGGGGAAAAGCCGTTACATGAAAAGTCTGCTCTTTTCATGAAACGCTGCCAAACACTGAAACAAATAACTATTACGCCAAAAGGCTATAAATTTTAGAAATTACGTTAAGTGACTGACTTTACTGGACTTTTCATGTAATGCTCCCAATCTACTTTGCACTTGATGTAATAAAATGAGTACAGCCTGAAAATGCAGCAGGTAAAAATGGGCATACAGCGTTGCCACTACGATTTCCTTAAAACATTGCAATTTGATGTTCTTAGGATACATATAAATAACTTTACAAGTAGAAGATTTAAAAAATACACACATATTTAGTACAATATTTTTACTTTCTGATAATTCTGTCTATTTATGAATTAAATGTTTTCGTTTACAACCTACCTGAGAATGTGAATTGTATATTCTTCAAGGTCTCTTATCCTCCTTGATTAAAATCCTTGATTAATACTGATTGAACTGACCTTCGTAAATTTTAAAAACATAAAAATTTTATTTTATATATTTGTTTAAACGTATTTGTGATAAAATGTCCAGGTTTTTTATAAAAGATCAGGCTTTTTTATACAATTGTCGTACTTTCACACATTGTCCATTTACATTACTAGATACATATCTGTTTTTAGAGTATTTCAACGGAGCTCCAGTGTTTAATGTTCCCGGATTTACTTACCCTGTGAGGAAACACTACTTGGACAATTGCAAATTGGATGTGTCCAAGACTTTAAAGATGTGCCTTGGAGAGAACCCCAGGGTGATCCATGAAGATGTTGCCGAGGTATGTGGGAATTCCAGACATACTTTTATTTAAGGGGGAAACAATCATTCCATACATGTTTTGAGGGCCTATAAACAGGGTGTAACAAATTCGCGTTGACACAAAGATGAAACGTCGCATTATAGATCTGATGCTGCCATCTCGTGGAGAATAAAAAGTAGCCATGAGGAAGTGAAATTTATTTTTGGACATCTCTTCGAACTAAGTCGAGAAAGAATGAAACCGAAACGCAAAATTTTAGATTTTTTCAAATAGTTTGAAAGCCCCTGTATTTATTTTTGGTTTTTTTGCGGCATAATTACGCAACTTTGCCCCAAGTTAACCGGCGAATTTGTTGTATGTTCATTTTTCAAGACGAAATAAGGATGTGGCTTCTTTAAAGTATCCATTTTTTAGATTCTTGGATACATCCATGGCAAGAAACCCGAAGGTGCCATACTGACCTTTTTACCCGGTTGGGAAGACCTGGTGAAAGTCCAAAGATTGATTCCCAACAAGGGAGATATCGTAGTGCACCTGGTACACTCGAAATTGAAGGATTCTGAGCAGCATAACATTTTTTCCAAACCGCCTCCCGGCGTGCGGAAGATTATTCTGGCTACTAATATCGCCGAAACGTCGATAACCATCGACGATGTCGTTTATGTTGTCGATACTGGTATGCGAAAGGATCAGATTTTTGATAATGATAAAGGTAAGAATCAAATAATACTTAGTTGGCAAGTTGATACATTTTTATAAATATGTGGTTGGCACTTTTCTAAAATAATTCTTATGTGCCATCCAACGAATACTTATAACCAGGAAGAAGACAAACTGCCGTGTTAAATATTCGAAGCAGGCGATGATACGGCGACATCCATTATGCCTGGCGCGCACGTGCTTTTCAAATGTCACTTTTGTCCAAATTTTTATTACTGTCAATATTTTAAAGTGACATTTAAGCAAAGAAAACATCGAAACCCTTTCATTTGATTTACTAAGTAGAGAAAATTAAGTATTAGGATTTTGACATAGGTTTTCAGCTGTAAATATCACTCTAAAATTGTCCTCACATACTTTTATATTATTATTGAACTAGTAACGAAACTAGAAATAAAGATTCAGAGATTGAAGGTTGTAATTAGTTTTATTAAAAAATAGGAAATAAATCATAATTTACATATAATATTTTACCATCTTCAACTTCAAACAAATCAAGGTAAATACAATACCATATGTATAGCTACTAACCAAGTAAATATATGCACCATCATTATGATTATGGGCTTCCAATTTGTTTGTTTCGTAGCATACTCCTGGCAACATTAGTGATCGAAGTCCTCTTTAATGTTCAGTCATTATGGGATTCTCAATTAAACTATGAAAGAAAGAATTATTATAATAATATATTACCGGACTTATCAAAATTCTGGCTACGGGTTAATATAACTAAGCTGTAATTATTATGTTGTAGCTTTTGACTTCTGGATTGTAAAATTTAAGTAAAATTCTTTAAAAATGTGTTTGTTGCTAGTTTGCGTGACAAGTTTGGGACATAATGGGACAATTTTATAATGTAAAATAACAATAACGAATAAAAATTAGTAAAAAAATATTTCAATCATAAATTATTTACCTGCAACAAAACGAGAAGGTCCGTTTTCGTGAAAAGAATAGAAAATTAAAAATTATTTTAGAATTTAATGACGCTTCCTCCACCATTTTCAATCACATTATAAATCATATGTTACTTGATTTTATCCCTTTCCAGACGAAGGATGTTCGGTTGTGAAATAATTTAAGAACGTGTGCTGCTCGCATTCTATGTCTGTCTCTGTCTGCATCAACCTTCTCCGATTCAATAAAGGGAGACAAATATGGCCTAGATTAAATCGAACAAACCCAAAGTCTGATATTGACACAGAACGATCGACACAAAAGGATAAACGTATGGAGTAACCTGCCTGGCTGTGACGTCACTTGCACGGCCTACTTATATGCTTCGATCCCCGCCATATGCGGTCTCACCGGGCTGGTGCCATCCACCGACCTATAACCATGGATACGTACAACTTATAGGGTGCGCAGTAAAAAGTTACATTTTATGAGTGAAAAAATGGGTTGGTGCGCACGGTTTACCGGTCATATTTTTAAAGGTTGCTCGTCGGTTGTCACAATGTTGTCGCCGTCATATAGGCAACCCCGCCGGTATTGGTGCTGATTTGGTTGCCAACCAACGACGTGAATGGACGACCATCCACAATCGAAATCAGTCGTAGCGATGTAATAATGTTTTTTTTATTTTTTATTTTATTGATCAAACACAAGCACTATAAGAGAAATCCTTTAGGGCACTCTGGGAGTGGTGCGTGTGCGCAAAAAGCGATTCTCGTTGGTTTTAAATTGTTGGAGGTTATATTCGTTGGGAAAAACGACCTCGGGAAGGTCGTTCCATAAGGACGAAGTCCTCCAGAAGAAAAAATTCTTAAATAATTCGAGGAGTACTATTTCTGCTAATCGCCACTCTGGGCGGAATTAAGAGGGCAAGGTCAGCCGAGCACTTTCCATGAAAATATCTGTAAAAGAGAGTCAAATCCCCAACCTGTCTTTGATGTTCTAGGCTGTCGAGGTTCTTCGTCAGCTTGTGGTCTCCAATCAGACGAATGGCACTCCTTTCGATGGAATCCAGTAGCCGAAGAGTATGTTTGGGTGCAGAGCTCCAGACATGAAAGCGGTACTCTGGTGATGGTCGAATCTGGCCTTTGTATAGTTTAAAAAGTTATTGAGGTGTGTACCGGGTGTCCCACTAAGAATGGCTCTCGGCCGTATCTCTGAAAGTGTTAGTCGTATGGCTTGCGGAAAAATTTTTTAATATGAAAAGTGATCATAAGAAATTGCTGGAAATTATTTTCAAGTTTCTCAGTCGAGCGCTAGAGGGCGCAACCGTAACGGTAAATCCGTAAAGCTCAGTTTTTTCAAAAGTTGCCGCGTTAAGGTATATTGAAAATAGCATTTTCGTATACTTTAAGGTTTTATGAAGAAAATTTACTTATAACATATTTTTGTCACTTTTAAAATAAAGTGGTGGGGGAAGGTTGAACATTATTTCAAATAAATGCCTACAACTCCGGGTTGGCTCAACAGAATTTAGTGAACTTTGTTTTGTTAAAAAGAGGTTCCCTTACTCTATACTTTACTGTATAAACTATGACAATATGACATTTAAAGTAGGCGCTAGAGGGAGCTATTTTACAACTTAACAAACATTGCGCATTTTTTCAAAAATTTTAAATACAACAGTATATTTAATTTTACTTCATCAAAAAGATCAATAAAAGCCTAAAGAACTGGCGAAAACCACAACTTGATATCTTTTTTCAAACCGGAGATATTAACAAGAACAAAAATAAACACGGAAAAATATGATTATATTTAAGTTTCAACGGTACAGGTTTTTTCAAAAGTCAAATAGGCCTTGGAAAAACAAAATCTAATTTAAATTTAGGTGCTTTCACGTCAAAGTTTTTATTTGACTTTTGAAAAAACCTGTACCGTTGAAACTTAAATATAATCATATTTTTCCGTGTTTATTTTTGTTCTTGTTAATATCTCCGGTTTGAAAAAAGATATCAAGTTGTGGTTTTCGCCAGTTCTTTAGGCTTTTATTGATCTTTTTGATGAAGTAAAATTAAATATACTGTTGTATTTAAAATTTTTGAAAAAATGCGCAATGTTTGTTAAGTTGTAAAATAGCTCCCTCTAGCGCCTACTTGAAATGTCATATTGTCATAGTTTATACAGTAAAGTATAGAGTAAGGGAACCTCTTTTTAACAAAACAAAGTTCACTAAATTCTGTTGAGCCAACCCGGAGTTGTAGGCATTTATTTAAAATAATGTTCAACCTTCCCCCACCACTTCATTTTAAAAGTGACAAAAATATTTTATAAGTAAATTTTCTTCATAAAACCTTAAAGTATACGAAAATGCTATTTTCAATATACCTTAACGCGGCAACTTTTGAAGAAACTAAGCTTTACGGATTAACCGATACGGTTGCGCCCTCTAGCGCTCGACTGAGAAACTTGAAAATAATTTCCAGCAATTTCTTATTATCACTTTTCATATTAAAAAATTTTTCCGCAAGCCATACGACTAACACTTTCAGAGATACGGCCGAGAGCCATTCTTAGTGGGACACCCGGTACAACTTTTTGGTTCGGAAGAGTACACCAAGTCTCTGAGAAGCTATCTTGGCGATTGCCACAAGCCAGTGGGATTACGTGTCCGTCCATTACTATATCCGATTCTGTAATGTTAACCTTTTTAGCATTAAATTCGACTTGGTTACTGTCACCCCAAGCCAAAATTTCTTCCAGGTCTCTGTTGAGGCGTGATACTTCATGCTGTCTGCGAAGATGTGCGTCGGCTGCCGATGTTTGTGCATTCAAAAAGAAAGATGAGATAAGTTTGCTATCGTCAACAAAACTAAACATCGGATCTTTCGTTTTCACTAGAAGGTCGTTAATGTAGAGTAAGAAGTAAAATTCTATTGATACGTGGACAATAGAATCAATTCTAAAAGTGGCTTTTCAGTGATGGCCATAAGACCTTCTTTTATGTGAGAAAATAGATCGTTTATTTCCCAGTAAAGAAGGTCTTGATGTGCCAAAATATTGCCGTGTAATCATTTTCATTAAGGGCGAAGTACGGTCCTGTTCGCCAGTTAAGGTCAAGAGTTTATTGCGCAAGATTTTTACGCTCAGCTTTGTTTACTTGCGCGAGGTCATAAATTTGCCAATTTTCCTTTTAGAGCTTGGCTATCCATAGATATAGGTACATGGTGTCATCTAATTGTGTTTGTAGGAATTAACATAATTGACATGGAATGGATTTCCAAAGCTAGTGCTAACCAACGGGCGGGACGCGCTGGACGCTGTTCCCCAGGGGAGTCATATCACCTGTACACCAAAGAAAAATATAGTCAATTTTCTGATTATTCTCCACCAAAGATTCTCAGTAAGTAGAGTTTTACTTGAAATATTTAATCAATTTCCTTAGTATTTATCACCAACGATAATGGTGTTAATTTGAAAACTTTCCGCCCTTAATTATTTCGCTTCCAGTAAATAATATTCAAAATCGGAAATATACAGGGTGGCCAATTAGTGCGACAACGCTCAATATCTCTTTTACCGCTAAGGATAGCGGAAAACTTTTTCACGAAAGTTATTAAGCGTTAAGAGATGCAGCTTTTAAAATTATTTTCATACAGGGTGCTCCAAAAGGGCGGGGTTATAAAAATTTGATATTTTTTAAATGGGACACTGTGTATATTTTTACATATTTGAATTCACCGTAAAATTCTGTACATAGCACCGTAATTATTTGTACACATTTTTGCAACGTTGCCAAATAGATTGGAAAATTTCTAAAATTTGTGCAAAAACATGGTTCAAGGAAATGTGTAATATTTCTTAACTTATAATAATTTGAAATAAGATATGCCAACATTACGAACTTGAAACCTGAGTTTCGTAAGTTTTTTAAATGAAACATCCTGTATATGATTACTTTATCTTGTAGATATTTTAATCCTCTCTAATTTTTATTACGGTCTTTCTATTGTTTTCAACTGTTTTCAAAGTATTACTCGGCAAATGTCTAGAAACATGACTCTTTCATCTTTGAAAAACGTATAGAATTATAATATGTTCAAGTTAATGGGGGTCACTATATGAACAAATAATTAGGTAATACTTTGAAAACAGTTCCAAATGTGTAGAAACATGACTCATTCTTTTGAAAAAGGCATTGAATTTATATGTTCAAGCTAATGGGGGTCACTATATGAACAAATAATTAGGTAATACTTTGAAAACAGTTCCAAATGTGTAGAAACATGACTCATTCTTTTGAAAAACGTATTGAATTATATGTTCAAGTTAATGGGGGGTCACTATATGAACAAATAATTAGGTAATACTTTGAAAACAGTTCCAAATGTGTAGAAACATGACTCATTCTTTTGAAAAACGTATAGAATTATATGTTCAAGTTAATGGGGGGTCACTATATGAACAAATAATTAGGTAATACTTTGAAAACAGTTCCAAATGTGTAGAAACATGACTCATTCTTTTGAAAAACGTATAGAATTATATGTTCAAGTTAATGGGGGGTCACTATATGAACAAATAATTAGGTAATACTTTGAAAACAGTTCCAAATGTGTAGAAACATGACTCATTCTTTTGAAAAACGTGTAGAATTATATGTTCAAGTTAATGGGGGGTCACTATATGAACAAATAATTAGGTAATACTTTGAAAACAGTTCCAAATGTGTAGAAACATGACTCATTCTTTTGAAAAACGTATAGAATTATATGTTCAAGTTAATGGGGGGTCACTATATGAACAAATAATTAGGTAATACTTTGAAAACAGTTCCAAATGTGTAGAAACATGACTCATTCTTTTGAAAAACGTATAGAATTATATGTTCAAGTTACTGGGGGGTCACTATATGAACAAATAATTAGGTAATACTTTGAAAACAGTTCCAAATGTGTAGAAACATGACTCATTCTTTTGAAAAACGTATAGAATTATATGTTCAAGTTAATGGGGGGTCACTATATGAACAAATAATTAGGTAATACTTTGAAAACAGTTCCAAATGTGTAGAAACATGACTCATTCTTTTGAAAAACGTATAGAATTATATGTTCAAGTTAATGGGGGGTCACTATATGAACAAATAATTAGGTAATACTTTGAAAACAGTTCCAAATGTGTAGAAACATGACTCATTCTTTTGAAAAACGTGTAGAATTATATGTTCAAGTTAATGGGGGGTCACTATATGAACAAATAATTAGGTAATACTTTGAAAACAGTTCCAAATGTGTAGAAACATGACTCATTCTTTTGAAAAACGTATAGAATTATATGTTCAAGTTAATGGGGGGTCACTATATGAGCAAATAATTAGGTAATACTTTGAAAACAGTTCCAAATGTGTAGAAACATGACTCATTCTTTTGAAAAACGTATAGAATTATATGTTCAAGTTAATGGGGGTCACTATATGAACAAATAATTAGGTAATACTTTGAAAACAGTTCCAAATGTGTAGAAACATGACTCATTCTTTTGAAAAAGGCATTGAATTTATATGTTCAAGCTAATGGGGGTCACTATATGAACAAATAATTAGGTAATACTTTGAAAACAGTTCCAAATGTGTAGAAACATGACTCATTCTTTTGAAAAACGTATAGAATTATATGTTCAAGTTAATGGGGGGTCACTATATGAACAAATAATTAGGTAATACTTTGAAAACAGTTCCAAATGTGTAGAAACATGACTCATTCTTTTGAAAAACGTATAGAATTATATGTTCAAGTTAATGGGGGGTCACTATATGAACAAATAATTAGGTAATACTTTGAAAACAGTTCCAAATGTGTAGAAACATGACTCATTCTTTTGAAAAACGTATAGAATTATATGTTCAAGTTAATGGGGGGTCACTATATGAACAAATAATTAGGTAATACTTTGAAAACAGTTCCAAATGTGTAGAAACATGACTCATTCTTTTGAAAAACGTATAGAATTATATGTTCAAGTTAATGGGGGGTCACTATATGAACAAATAATTAGGTAATACTTTGAAAACAGTTCCAAATGTGTAGAAACATGACTCATTCTTTTGAAAAACGTATAGAATTATATGTTCAAGTTAATGGGGGGTCACTATATGAACAAATAATTAGGTAATACTTTGAAAACAGTTCCAAATGTGTAGAAACATGACTCATTCTTTTGAAAAACGTGTAGAATTATATGTTCAAGTTAATGGGGGGTCACTATATGAACAAATAATTAGGTAATACTTTGAAAACAGTTCCAAATGTGTAGAAACATGACTCATTCTTTTGAAAAACGTATAGAATTATATGTTCAAGTTAATGGGGGGTCACTATATGAACAAATAATTAGGTAATACTTTGAAAACAGTTCCAAATCTGTAGAAACATGACTCATTCTTTTGAAAAACGTATAGAATTATATGTTCAAGTTAATGGGGGGTCACTATATGAACAAATAATTAGGTAATACTTTGAAAACAGTTCCAAATGTGTAGAAACATGACTCATTCTTTTGAAAAACGTATAGAATTATATGTTCAAGTTAATGGGGGGTCACTATATGAACAAATAATTAGGTAATACTTTGAAAACAGTTCCAAATGTGTAGAAACATGACTCATTCTTTTGAAAAACGTATAGAATTATATGTTCAAGTTAATGGGGGGTCACTATATGAACAAATAATTAGGTAATACTTTGAAAACAGTTCCAAATGTGTAGAAACATGACTCATTCTTTTGAAAAACGTATAGAATTATATGTTCAAGTTAATGGGGGGTCACTATATGAACAAATAATTAGGTAATACTTTGAAAACAGTTCCAAATGTGTAGAAACATGACTCATTCTTTTGAAAAACGTATAGAATTATATGTTCAAGTTAATGGGGGGTCACTATATGAACAAATAATTAGGTAATACTTTGAAAACAGTTCTAAATGTGTAGAAACATGACTCATTCTTTTGAAAAACGTATAGAATTATATGTTCAAGTTAATGGGGGGTCACTATATGAACAAATAATTAGGTAATACTTTGAAAACAGTTCCAAATGTGTAGAAACATGACTCATTCTTTTGAAAAACGTATAGAATTATATGTTCAAGTTAATGGGGGGTCACTATATGAACAAATAATTAGGTAATACTTTGAAAACAGTTCCAAATGTGTAGAAACATGACTCATTCTTTTGAAAAACGTATAGAATTATATGTTCAAGTTAATGGGGGGTCACTATATGAACAAATAATTAGGTAATACTTTGAAAACAGTTCCAAATGTGTAGAAACATGACTCATTCTTTTGAAAAACGTATTGAATTATATGTTCAAGTTAATGGGGGGTCACTATATGAACAAATAATTAGGTAATACTTTGAAAACAGTTCCAAATGTGTAGAAACATGACTCATTCTTTTGAAAAACGTATAGAATTATATGTTCAAGTTAATGGGGGGTCACTATATGAACAAATAATTAGGTAATACTTTGAAAACAGTTCCAAATGTGTAGAAACATGACTCATTCTTTTGAAAAACGTATTGAATTATATGTTCAAGTTAATGGGGGGTCACTATATGAACAAATAATTAGGTAATAATTTACTTTAGAAATTGCCCACAAGCTTGAATCGCTAATATATTTTTGTGTCGTATCCTCCCGTATGAATAAATATATTTTTTTAAATTACAACATTTTATTTTTATTTTGTCATAGGTGACTAGAAAAAGGACAATGGTAAAATACAACCACTTTTTTTTGCTCGAGTTTAAATAAAAATTGAAATACCACCAAGATTGGTTGAGATAGGCATAGAAAGACCTTAATAAAAATTAGAGAGGATTAAAATATCTATCTATCTATCTTTCCGACATAATAATATTTTATTTGAAATTATTATAAGTTAAGAAATATTACATATTTCCTTGAACCATGTTCTTGCACAAATTTTAGGAATTTTCCAATCTATTTGGCAACGTTGCAAATATGTGTACAAATAATTACGGTGCTATGTGCAGAATTATACGGTGAATTCAAATATGTAAAAATATACATAGTGTCCCATTTAAAAAATATGAAATTTTTACGAAACCGCCCTTTTGGAGCACCCTGTTTAAAGGCTGCACCTCTTAACGCTTAATAACTTTTGTGAAAAAAGTTTTCCGCTATCCCTAGCGGTAAAAGAGATATTGAGCTTTGTCGCACTAATTGGCCACCCTGTATGTTACCTTTAAATTTGACCAATTCGGGAACATAAACAAACATCAGCGCGTGATAGCAACGTGCTCGATGCATAAACTTATTGCTATTGATCAATCGGCGATAAAACTTTCGATGCATTTCTACAGAATCCTAGTTTAGTGTAAGCTATTATTTCAGGTTTTTTCATGCGTGGTTCGAAATTCTACTGTTATATTGTTCTTAATGCGCCCCTGTGTGCTGTTCACGTGCTCGTCGCGTGTATTTGTTTTGGTCTACTGAATTGGGAAAATGAATAGAGTGGAATTTACATCACTATTATGTATACAGTGAGTCCCAGAAGAAATGTCTAAATTCATTTAAAATTCAGCGGTAAGTTTTTTCAAAAAACGCTCGTACCCGTCGATTTTGATTTTTTAATTTTTTTTTGTGGTAATTTCATGTATACAGGGTAGCTCAAAAATAAGTTACGACCATCAACTTCATTTTTTCAAATGAAAACATATATTTTTTATTTCATTTTTGAATTTTGCATTGAATTCTAAGTATGTTTCATGTACCATGTCCTATACATAACCTCAACAGTTATTGAAAAAATTAGGATTGAACATATCTATAAGTAAAACCTGTTTATTAAAAAAAAACACAACAAAATCAAATTAAATGTTGAAAATGTGCGCCATTTACGGCTTGACAATATCCAAGACGATCAATAAACTCTCTTTGCACGTTTCCAACCATTTCCGGAGTTATGACACGCACTTCTCTTTGGATCCTTTCTTTCAACTCCTGCATATTGTTTGGCCTGTTAACAAATACTTTTGATTTGAGGTAACCCCACAAAAAAAAGTCCAGTGGAGTTAGGTCTGGCGACCTAGCAGGCCATTCGATAGGTCCTCTCCCACCGATTGGGAAAGGTTTCATCCAAAAATGTGCGCACAGTGGCCGCACAGTGCGGAGGAGCACCATCTTGTTAGAATATCAGTTCTTCGTCAGGGGAGTCTGGATCCAATGGATTCGGAAATAAAGCCACTAATGCTGGAATTAATTCTAGTTGGAGAAATTCGAGATATACTTGTCCAGTTAAAGACTGTTCAAAGAAAAATGGACCAATTACTCTTTCGCGTACGATTCCACACCAAACATTTATTTTCTTAGGGTACTGGCTGTGAACCGCTATCATCCAATGCGGATTTTCTGTTGCCCAATATCGACAATTTTGTCTGTTCACATTACCATTCAAATAGAACGTAGCTTCATCCGAAAAAATAATATTTTTTACTAAATTATTATCTAGATTGGACATATTTTGCATGCGTCCGCAAAACTCACTTCGCCTATCGAAATCATCTTCAAATAACTCATGCACTGGAATAACTTTGTATGGGTGATATTTGTGCTTTTGAACTACTCGGTGAACAACAGATTTCGGCATGTGTAAATCGGCCCCAATGTGCGACAGGGGAGTATATGGATTTTCTTCCAAGGAAAGCAAAACGGCAAGTTGTTCATTTTCATCTCGAGTAGGACGACCAGATTTAGGCAAATCCCTAACATGACCGAATTCTCTATACTTAGCCTCTATTCTACTCACCATCTTTTGACATATGGGAGGACGATCAGGATGGATTTCATTAAATAATTGGGCTGTTTCTATTTGAGTACGTGTTTTATCACCAAACCCAACCATGCATAGAATTTCAATTTTTTCCCGTTCCGTTAACTTCACCATTATTGTGAAAACCGCAACTTTGAAACTACGCTTGACAATAATTATACTTATTTGAAATAAAATTGTCATACAGTTTCTATGGAAATAAACCGTGACAGTGAGACAGTACACTCTTACTTATTATGGAGCCCAAAATGCCATATTGCCAGAAGATTTGATAGATCGTTGGATTCCCTAAATGATATGTTCAATCCTAATTTTTTCAATAACTGTTGAGTTTATGTATAGGACATGGTACATGAAACATGCTTAGAATTCAATGCAAAATTCAAAAATGAAATAAAAAATATCTGTTTTCATTTGAAAAAATGAAGTTGATGGTCGTAACTTATTTTTGAGCTACCCTGTATACATGAAATTACCACAAAAAAAAATAAATTAAAAAATCAAAATCGACGGGTACGAGCGTTTTTTTGAAAAAACTTACCGCTGAATTTTAAATGAATTTAGACATTTCTTCTGGGACTCACTGTATGATATTACGTCATTATAGAGCGATGTAATTTCTTTCAAATTGTTTCTTTTTAATAGACAGCTCGCTAACCAAAATCGTCCTGGACTCGAAACTGTTTGCCAACAATATGAACGCCTGCGAGTTTATGAACGGTTTAATAACGCCGCCCGAAAAGGTCGCCGTCGAGCGAGCCGTCGACGAGCTGAAGCTGTTGGAACTCGTCGACGAACGGGAAAAATTAACCCCGTTGGGTAAAACGCTGGTTAACTTTCAGCTCGAACCTAATCTTGCTAAGGTATGTTATGTTATTATGGTACGGTTATGGTTGGTATGTTAAATATTTTTTCTACTACTGTATAAATAAATCAACTTTCGGGCCGTAGCAACACGAAAGAAAACGAAAGTAAATGTTACAGTTACCTGAATATTATCCGTTGCTAGCTACGAAAGTAATACTTTCGGTGCCAGGACAAAAAAACAAGAATAAAATTTTTTATTGTATTTATTCAAGCGAATTAAAAAAAAATCTTACTTAATAATAAAAAGTTTATATTTATTGAAAAAACAAGTGGTATAATAACAATAATACAAAACTTAAATAACACTAATTTTTATTTATTGTCATTAAGGTTAATAGTGAAATTTGAACAGTTAGAAATATTAATTGATGGAATATTATTCAATTCAATACCTTCGCCGCTTCTTATTAGAGACTCGTTATTATCCTGGACTTGGACCATACAACTATTTGTCACTCTCGCGTCGTTAGATGGAATAAAAGTAGGAGATCGATTTAAGATCTTTTTGGAAATTTCGATTTTATTTGTATACGAATCACCAATATATCCCTCCGCAACGGACGAAGATCTCCAACCGCCATGTCTTTTTAAATCCAAAATATCGATACCTGGAGCATTTTCAAGAAAGGTAGTTGATGTTCTTCTAAACGAGTGACCAGTGTATTTATTTATATCTTGAAGTTTCAGAAATTTGGCAATTTCTTTGGGAACATTTGAAATAGTGTGTTTTCCAATCACCTGATTCACACACATACCTCGTTCATAACGATATAACAAGCGTTCGTCTTGTGCATTATTTGTTTGGCCTAAGTTTAATATAATCTTGAAGTAACCTCATAAAAGAAACTGGACCTCCATCATCGGCTATCACAAAACTTCTTTGAACCTTGTTTTTGCTCTGGAGGATTTTAACAATAGCTACATCATCCTTGATTTCGATGTCGTTCAATTTCATTTTATAGATCTCATCTGTCCGGCATGCTCCAGCTATCCCCATTACTGCTATCACTTTCATAGATAAATAGCTATGATTAGGAGCGTCAAGTAAAAACTTTATTATTTCTTCTTTTGTGAAAATTTTGGATTTTTTAGCTTCGTAACCATCATTTTTTCGTTTAATAAATGCAATAAGTTTCTTAAACTGCGAAATATCTATATTTTTGTTCACAGAAATAGTCAATTTAAGCATGGAATATTGTGACCATAAGGACGGAGGTGATAGGGCTTCAGATTTCTCTTGGAAGTACGCTAGCATTACATTTTCGTCAATTTGTGAAAGGTTTTTCTCCACGAACCATTCTAGAAACAGGTTGTACGTTTGACAGTACCTATCTTTCGACTTTACGGCCGCCTTCTGTATAGCTTCGTTTTGGTCTTGAAACAACATTTTCGACAATCGTTATTAAAAAATTGGAACTGACAGACTTTGACAGTACTCAAATAACTAGTTGTCATGGATTATTTTACAGGTGTATTTTATTATAATTTGAATAAAATCAAAGTTCATTACTTAATAATATAATTGATCAAAGAACAGTAGTAGAAAAAGTTTAATACATTACACGCTGCAAAAGCCCTTTCAGGTGCTCGGAGTTTTTTAAATAGCCTCGGCTTCGCTACGCTTCGCTACGCTTCGCCTCGCCTATTTAAACACACCTCGCACCAAAAAGTAAACTTTCGCAGCTTGTAATGTAAATAACTATTTTAAATCGATTTAATTAGTAGGTATGATAAACGGTGTGTGTGCGCCTTTAAAAATCCTTATAAGATATTAACGTAATTTTATTAAATATTATTAATTTGTTAAACAGGCGTTAAAAAAATATGTTAAAACCTCCTTTTACGTTTGTTAATATTTATTTAATCGGTTTTCAAATATATTTAACTGTTTTACTAAGTGCATGTATGTATAATACCGGTGGGTTTTATTTAGGTTATGTTTCGTGTATGGCTGGTTGCTGCGTTATTTCTCATCATTTGTTTCCGTTTGTAGCGTCTTCTCATAGATGGCGATAACATTAATGTTTCACCGCTTGGAAAATATAAAAGTGCTTTAAGTTTTCGAATTTCTGATTTTTCTGTATCGCTTCTCGGCCTTTTGGCTAAGATCAAAGTGTAGTATCTGTTCTTATCAGCTTAATATCTGATACGCCCCGCATGCGGGGCCAGTATATTAAACTGATTTTTGGAAACTGATGGAGGTTAGGGGCTTGCTCCACCTCTATCACGGGTTGGCCCGGTATTGCAGTACCGCCGGGATCGGCCCATTTTAATACAATTAAATATAGTTATTTGTTGTCTTGTCGAGTAATATTTCTAATACAAGCGTAGTACGCGCCTGCGAGAGTACTGATTCTATCAATTTTTTAAGGTTTTAACAACCTGTCTACACTCCTGAAATTACACTATTATTTAACAGTGCGGAAAGGTGTGGAAGAAAGACACTTTCTGCACGTTAATTAATATAAAGTACGTTTCACGAAATTTGGATACGACTTACTTAATGATTTCCTGGGTAGGTCCCATCGTGTCGACAAGAGCTTGGCAATAAACAAGTGAAGTATGAAGGGACGGACTAAGGAAAACAAGTAATGATATGATTATATTTAATGTAATCAAATGAAATAACATTTTTTAAAAATATTACTAGTCATATTTATTTACATTTATAATGTCATTCTATAGATAGTTCTGTTTCGCTATCGCTATCCTCATCAAAATTAATTATAATTGGATTAATTATACGATCGAGACTAATATACGAATTTTCTACAGTTATTACGTGACGGACTGAATTTTTCCGACTACCTGGGGGAATATCATTAAAGCATTTTCGTATTAATTCTACAACACTAGAACTTAAAGTCGGAGCAATATTTCAGACCTAACCAGTGATTTTAACTGGTGTCACATTCACATATGCTCTATGGTGTTAAAAATGCAATAATAGGGTGGGTTTGTTGGTAACCTACCTGATGTGCCTATATTTAATTATAATTATTACAATCCGGTCCTTTCCACATAATAATAACAAACGGTCATAAATAATGGGATGACCCCCAGGTACTTTTACTGCAGTCATTAGTTATATCCATTTTTCGTGAAACAATACAATACAATATTTTACTACAAATCTGCAAAAGTACACTTTTCTGCACATATCCAAAAAGCAGCAACCAGTTTAGAAACTCGTCCACAACTTAAAATTTCTAGGTTATGGTAAACGCGGTCGTTTTCAAATGTACCACCCCCATCGTCGACATAGTGACCCTGTTTTCGTCCGACTCGGGCATATTCGGCTCCAGCAATTTGATGGACAAGGAAGGAATCAAAAACGTCAAGTCTCAATTTTGCAAAAGTTCCGATCACTTGGCGCTAATGAGGGTGTACGAGAAGTGGTTGGAGTTACGCGAGGAGGGAGACCCTTATGAAGCCAGTAGGTTCTGTAGGGGGGCGAATTTGGTTCCGTACAAGTTGGAATTTGTTAGGAGTAAGTATGGATACACTATACTGTTCACTTGATATCTTATTCCTCGGGCGTTGACCAATTAGACACTTAGACGGACATCGGTGTCGTCTCTTTCGCCGCCGAACTGTCGCTGTGGTGTCAGATTTACAATTTAAGAAAATGTTTCAAATATACAGTATGTCCACGGATGGGGTTTACAAGAGGACAAATGGTTCACCAGTCAGAGGTGTGCCAGAGAATACTTTTTGGGAAATAATTTTTACATATGTAAGTAAACCTCTTAATGAATTGTTCTACTTTGGTTTGTTGTGTAGAAAACACATTCATTAAGAGTGACTTTTTTTTGTATCTTTCAAAATAATGTATGTTTACTCTTAAGCAAAATAACATTTTTGCCGTTTTTACCCACCCTGTATAAAAAAAATTGAAGTTTCTTATGATGAATCGTATTTTCTAGACAAGCAAAAACGTTTATTAAGAGTGACTTTTTTGTCCTCATGTACACCACATCCGTGGACATACTGCATATTCATTATTTATAATAATTTCGCAATAAAAATTTAATGAATATAAAATATATACGGTATTTTACTAACAAATACGAATGAAATTTTTTTTAATAAATATAATAAGACAACCTGCATTATTTCCACTGTTTAAAACTAATGTGCCAATCAATAAATGGCTTGTTTGAACGTTCCTCGTTATAAAAATGATTTAATTTCAGAATTAAAAGAAATTCACTATGGTTATTTATACAATGGATTGTACGAATCGATGCCCTTATCGGAGGACTTATCCGACAATGACGAAATGGTAAAAGCAGTTCTTTATTCTGGAACGGGAACAGTATTAAAACACAGGAATTGGGATATTGTCAAAAATCGACTTAAAACAAATGCCAACGTGTTGGTTACAAGGTAAACCATATACTTGACCGAAACGTCAAAAATCTCGATGACCTCGCCAAAATTTCTTGAAAATATTTTATTTACAAAAACTATTAAAGGTAGACTCTTTAAAGCTTGTTGTCAGTTCCTAATGTCATCTTATGACACTAGCGTTAAAAATGGATTACTTTAACACTAGTGGTGTAAAAATAAATATAATAAGGATCTTTAAGATCATTATTAACTCTTAAACAGGTTTCAAGTTATTTGCCTCATGTTATATTCCAGTTAAATTGTGTTCTTACCAGGAAAGTTTTGGGGTAGTTTTGATTTCTTCCATTTTATATATTTTTAGGGGTACTGAATCCGAATCTGAGATTTGCTAACAAAATGTCCTGACGCAACATTGAGAAAAATTTTTAAAAAGACAAAAGAAACCTTATTTTTTTGCTTATAACTCGAAAACTATTAACTTTTTGTAAATAACTAACCGTCTATCCAAAATGAAAGTACATTTCCTACGAATCACATACATCACAACACATATTAATTGAAGAAACCAAAACTACCCCAAAACGCCACCGATTGGAGCTCTTGTGCGCATAAATTGATTGTTAATTATTTTTACTTTCTGATAATTTACGATGTTTTTAGCATGCTGAGCAGAGTTAATAAGTCATTAGCGCTCATTGAATAATAATATGCTATTTTTAGGCACAATCATAAAGCTACTATTACTGCGGAAAGTGTCAATTACAAGCGACAGAAGTATCCGTCCGATTTTTTGGTTTATATTAACGAAACTCGATCGAATATTCGGAGGACGACGATAGTCAGGGAATGTAGTTTACTTCCACCCATCTCGGTATTATTATTCAGCAACAAAAAGCTAGAAATATTGAAGGTAAGTCACGTCTTAGCTATCGATATTGTTTATGCGTACAGAGTGATCATTTAGTGCGTCAATTTTTAAACTTCCCATCCTTAATATCGCTTATAATAAACATTAAAACACGGAGACAGGTTAATTTTATTGTGAAGGGAGCTGCTTTTAAAGAATATTCGCAGTCTTTATGGTTTAACCCCCCGGGAGGGGTAGATTTTACCCTTTTTGAAAAAGAAGTGGTTAAAGACGTCTTGTTACTAAAAACTGCGCACGTGCTTTTACAATTCTGTATTGCAATATGACAACACCGCCTACAATGCGCCTGACCTCGTTTGAGACTGTCTCAATAAATTATTGATTGCGAACGTCATCAGTAGCGGCCACGTGAATTTTCAGATTTCATATAAAGTGTATACAGGGTGTTATGGAAATGACTTATTATATTTAAATGGTTGACTTCTAGGGTGTTCCAGAGAAAATCTACTTACTTTTTTGGTTTTTTAATTGAATATCTAAATACTAAGGTAAAACCCCTTTTTACCCACATACTGTCGCGCCGTTCCATCTGGATTCAGTTAGCAACAAATGTGGCGCTTGTTTGGATACCTGCCGCGCGCGACTATCGTTGCTGCAGTATGTTTCGAGACTCGGGGGTGGAATGACGCTGTCGAGGGTTCCGTGTGCTTGATGTATACGAATTTTAAACGTTTTGTTAGTTGTAGCATAACCCGATTTTTTTTGTTGTGTAATAATTCATAATAATAAAGGCGATTTCAAATTTGTGTGTTCTGTTGGTTCTGTTGCAAAACATACTTTTTGTCTTGTATTTTTTTATGGAATTTAACTATAAAACGGATTATTTTAAAATAAAATCGAAGGTAAGAGAGTATGTACCTTAAAATTGTAGTATTTTTTTTTTCTAAAAAGACGGGTCAAAGTGGTCTTGTTGTCAAAAATTGAACACGTGCGTTTACCATTCTGTGTTACAATATGACAACACCGCCTCAATAAACTATTGATTGCGAACGTCCTCAGTAGCGGCCACGTAAATTTTCAGATTTCATATAAAGTGTATATTTCGTACAATAATTCAAACCGCCATTTAAGGGTATTTTTCTTCAATTTATTTTCATATCAGGATTTGCCGGTTTAAATATAATAAATCATTTCCATAACACCCTGTATTGCTTACTAGAAGCGAGCTATTAGGGGTGGGAAGTTTTAAAATTGACACCATGTATATTTCAAATACACAGAAAAAGTTAATGCAAACGTCGAAGGAGATCTAAAGCCCTACACAACATTATTATTTGTAACTCTACACAGAGGCTTAAAATATGGCATTTTTCTTCTTTCAGTTCTAGAGCACAAAGGTAAAATTGCCTTTAGTCGGCCGATTTACTTCAATCAGTAGATTATAATGATAATGCAAGGTTGAAATTGTGATTTTATTAAGTTTAGCTTCTTTTAGGCTTCACAAAGTGATAATCTCGCCGATAATCTGGTGATCATTGGTATCCAAGATACCAAACTACAATTTTTATGCGAGGCAGGGTAAGTTTTTTTCTTAGTACATACTCTTAATATCCCAACCAACTTTTCTTCCTGCATAAACGAAAAGGTTATAAGAATTCTGTTTAGCAGGCGGATCACGAAACTAGATTCGATTTTCCATCGAAGTATCTAAGTCTATGGACCGATAATTTAAATATACCTTAAGGTACAGAATGACATCCTTAACACAAGTTTGACATTTTAAAGTTCTTTAACGCGTCAATTGATCCTCAAATTAATTTAAAACATAGTTTTTTAAGGTTTACCATAACGCTAAGGCCACTTTAGTCGAGGTGTAACTTAAGGTAATATTCAAATAACGGCCCTTAGTCTACATTTGCACGTTTTGACCGACAATAGTTCTCGTTTTTAAAAATGTTTCAATTTTATTTAAAAACATGTAATTTTTAGGCAAGCCGAAATTCTAATAAATTGCAAAAATGCAATTGATGGTTCGTACAAATACTTGATTCATCAACTGACTTATGCAGGTGAGGAAATTCCACAGGTCTTGGAACACTGGGACAATATACTAAAGAACTTGGGTGATATTCTCGAAAATTTTAGGATATAATAGAATAACGATAATAATTTATTAGTGTTCAACATTAGTTCTCGTTATGTTCATTTTAAAGCACAAAGGATCCGTATTTGAACACATATATATATAACCATTATATTGCCAATACGAACGTTCCAAATTACAAAAAGTGTCCCCGCTATGGGATATCGCTTGGCACCATTGAGTTTGCGCAGTAGGGTGGAAATTTTATCGATCGCGTCAGAGCCGGCCCGACATTATTTGTTTCTGTTATTCATCCATCCATCTATGGTTCTTGATGCCTTTTCAACTTACAGAATAAAAAGTGGTTCATCCACATTGTTGTCGGTATATTACCTAACAGCAATTTTTGTAAAGGAGTTTTTAATTTGGGGTGATTCGATTAGCTGTTTGTTAGGTTAGTAACTTGTTTTGTTTAAGATGAAAGGACACAAGTGCATGGTGCTTTTTCGCAAAAGTTGTGGATCAAATATCAATACCAGGTATAAAGTATTTCAGGTATGTAGGTACATAATATATACGAAAATATTTTGCACATGATCCAATCTGATCTTCCGAACCGAATTTCACTAAAAAGCTTATAAAAAAAAAGGAGTGTCACTCGTATACAATATAATATATATGTGGTCACTACCTAACCTTAAAATCAATGTATTGTTAATTTGGTGCATTAGTAGCTGATATTTCCCAAAATAGTCATTCATTCTTAATTTTTGGTTTAGAAAAAAGTGAGGTTAAGAAACATACGACGTCGGATGAAAGTTAAAATAAAGCTCATCGTGTCGATTGTTACAAATATTCGGGGAATTTGGCACCAAAAGTTTCCACCAATCAGTGCACCGTCGGACATCATATCGTCAGAAATCGTATGCATGGAACGCTGTCTTAAATCGAACTAACCAGTGAAATTTGCATTAAAAAAGTTGAAATCCGGTCCTGTCGAATGTTTATTTTCACAAGGAAATTTCCGAACTGCGCAAACTCACTATTACCCGTTCGATGTCCATAGCGGGGACATAATTTCAGATGGTATTAGCAATATAATGGTTATATACAGTACGCACAGGGGATCTTTACCCTGACGTCATCGCTTACACGTCATAAAAATCGTATGAATCAAATCAAAATTACGTGGAAGAAAAGTTGTCAAAACAAAAACTAATTTCATAACATTTTAATTGACGTAAATAACGTTCCCATATACGGATTTTTAAAAATTTCTTTAAAACTTCGAAACAAAAATTTGAGTCGGTCTTACATAAAATAGATTGTTAGGAATATGTAGGTATAAATCTGATATTCTTGAATTTTTACTGGCAGTTATGTACCTACTTCTTATTTGACAAAATGATAAACTCGGTTTGAATGTGACATTTTGATTAAACAGATTAAAAAAACATCAAAGAAAGTTTAATTTTTGATTTGACCAACAGAGATCATTTGAATTAATTTATTAAAAAGTGCAACACCGTGCAATTAGATTTACAATGAACACATCTTAGAAAATACACCGTGCAGATACTATGAGCAATAATGATCATGCACTGTCTTGGACAAGACACAGTACAATTATTAGAATTACAATGCGCCGGCGGGTTAATCCGTGTACAAAAATTCCTTAAATTTTTATTTTATTTATTTAAATCAAAGTTAGAGTTGACAAAATTAACAAAGAATAGGTACAATAAGTTCTACAATTTACCTACCTATCATTGAAAAACTTAGTCTTAAAGCTGGTTTACTTATTTTAAATTTAAATTACAAGTCATCATCGCATTCGGAATCTGAACTTTCATCTACATTTATAATCAATGGTTCGACTTCAATATTTACTAAATGTTCTTCTCGATTGAACCATTCTTCAATTAACTTTTCAGTATGTTCTACACAATTTTTCCAAATTTCTGCAGAACATTGGTCCAATGCTTCATTCCACATGCTTAGAACTTTATCATCAAAACCCGAAATACGTTCTGTGAACCTTCTAGTTTCGATACATATACAGAGCGTTTGGAAATTCGGGCGATTTTACTTATTTTTTTCGAAACTAAAAAGACGTGTTTTTACGTTTTTGGGATGGCAAAATAGCGGAGCGGAGACTTATCCACAATTTTTAGGGTTCGGAATACTTTATTACAATAAATAAATAATAATAACACTAACACAAAAAAGCGATACCAAAAGCTCTGAAAAGAACTGTTTGCAGGAGTAAATGAAGTTTTAATGCACAAAAATGTATAAAAACGAAAAAATTGCGAATCAATTGTCACAATGACGTTTATGTAATTTGTAGTACTGCGTAAGTCAAAATAATTATTTGGGAACTCTTCTTTATAATTCTTTCTCTGTCTAACACGTTTAATTCCGGACGACGTATAATATACAATTTTCATTCGCCTTTATGTCTGTACCAAACAAAGATGCAGAGATATGAAATATGTCGGGATATCTATTTGTTAGCGATGACGTCAGGGTAAAGATCCCCTGTGCGTACTTTATATGTGTATTTGAATCACGATACGAAACGCGTCAATTAGTACTAAAATTTCTGCCAACAGTGGCGGCTTGCGCCCATTTGAAGGGGCGAGGCGAAAATATAAATTTTGATTTTGTTTAATTACGCATTCGAATTGACAAGCCCTCGATTTTGGGACGAATAGGATTCGTCATTGTCACGTCCGGTAAGGGATGCCGCATTTCCTGAACTAATTTTTCTTGTTTGTTAAAATTTTTTTTTTTTAATTAATATCGGACATTATAAACCGGTCCCCATTATCTGCAGGCTGAGAGCAAGCGGCCCTCGTGACTTCTGAATGATTTGTTGCGAATGTCATCGTTTGCACACTTTTTTTTTTTTGAAAACTAGTGGGAATCTACTCTAATTAGAAGAGAATTTTTCGCATAATTAAATATTCTCGCAGGAACATAAAGGAGGTGCCCCCGTACGCTCTTCCGGTACACACCGGACGTGTTCCTTCCTGCGATTAGTGATTAATCGGTTTTGTGTTGCCAAACCTTTGTGCTAAGAAATTCGTTAAAATAGTAATTATAATTTACGTTTTTGTTGACTAAGTCTAAATAAAATTTATGTTTTATTAATTGTGTTTTAGTCTTTACCAAAATTAGGAAAGCATTTCTCTCATATCAATTCCACACAGAATTAAAAACAATATACCTCATATCCCTATACAGTGTCACCATTAAAGTCCGCACCATATGGAACTTTTTTTTATTAATGAGGTTAGTTAAAATTAAATTTCGGCAATCGTTTTTGCTTCAAATTAGACTAAAAATTATATAATCAAATGTCACCATCTGTCATTCGGTATCTGTCAAAAATTACATTCTAATCAAAAAATGCTGAAAAATGGCATTGTTTTACCGAATTTCAAAAAATTTTATTAGAAAAAGTTGTTTCTAGTACAATTCTTGGCCTAAATACAAAGTTTCAGTTTTCTAGCTCAAAGTTGATTTTTTCTAATTAACTTTTTTTTTATTTAATGTAAGTTCGCTTAATGGATATTAAACTATTTGCTTATACCATACTCAATATTTTATTTAGTTTGTATGAGCTATTTTTTACTAGAATGCCATTTTTTTTCGAAATTTAAAATTAGAGGCAAAAAAATTTGACACAGGTGGTGCAAAGTTATCCTAATTTAAAAATTTTAACAGATAGACGTCAGATGTTTCGTTTTTCAAATGACAAATACATCTAAATATTTGATAAAAATTTTATTTTATACTTAAAACTATCATTATTATTAAAAGGAACAAAAAGGAACTTTAATCATTTTAAATAGGTAACACAAAAGCAATATAAATTTCACATTTCAGTGTGACGTCCTTCTCGCTCTATACAAACACCCGTCCGTCTATAAACGTCTTTGACAGCATTTTGTAAAAAGCTTGGTCTTATATCGGCACAACACTGTCCTATCGTTTGTTCCAAATGCTCGATATTTCTAAACGGTCGATTCTTAGAAACTTTCTGCTTAAGATAACCCCACAGAAAAAAGTCTAGTGGGGTTATGTCAGGCGACCTGGGTGGCCAGTGACATTCACTATCACGCCCTATAACTCTGTTTTGAAATAATTGGTTTATGCGTTCTTTCACTGCTACAGTTTGATGTATGGGTGCACCATCAAGCTGATACCATAAGTTATGTCTATGGTGTAAGGGCATGTTATCCAAAACTTCGGTAATCTCGTTATCAAGAAAATTCAGGTACCTTTCACCAGTTAAGTTTGCTCTAAAGAAGTATGGTCCAATAAGCTCATCTTTCAAAATTCCACACCAAACATTGGTTTTAAAATGATACTGGTCGCGACATTCAATTGTGAAGTTAGGATTTTCTTGGGACCACCATCGGCAATTTTGTGAGCTCACGGTACCATTCGAAGAGAAAGTGGCTTCATCTGTCCATAATATCTTGTATGGAAAAAGAATATTCTCCTCATATTGTCCCTGATACCAAAACGAAAAATCAAGTCGGATATCAAAATCGCGTTCTTTTAATGTGTTTATAAACTTGGGTTTATATGCCCGAAATCGATTTTTCTGAAGAATTTTTCTAACGCTTTCCCTCTTGCACCCTGTTGCATCACTTATCTTGGTTACACTAGTTTGACCGTGGTCAATAACAGTTAAACAAACATCAAGTTGTGCTGCTTCATCGTATTTACTTGCCGCGTGAGGTTTCTTAAAATTATTTCGAACAGATCCAGTTTCTCTAAATTTTGACATTATTCTTGAAACAGTGCTATGCTGCAAATTTTTTTCTGGATGCCTCTCATTAAAAATGGCAGATACTTGCCGGTGAGGCATATTCTCTCCACAAATTAAGACAATTTCTATGTTTTCTTGAATGGACAACATTGGTGATAACACTGAAAACTATAACTTGCGAAAATATTCACATTTATGACATTTCTTTTATTTATTCGGCACTCTAATTCGTTTTTTTCCATAGCCTATTTATAAAATTCAAAATTGCCTTGATATTTTATTGTGGATAAAAAGAAAATGTGTCTAAATTTTGAACTAATCTGATATCTGGGAATTTTATTATAAGTTTTTTAAACTTCTTAGGTGTATGTACTATCAAAAAAATGGAATATCTGACGTCTATCTGTTAAAATTTTTAAATTAGGATAACTTTGCACCACCTGTGTCAAATTTTTTTGCCTCTAATTTTAAATTTCGAAAAAAAATGGCATTCTAGTAAAAAAAAGCTCATACAAACTAAATAAAATATTGAGTATGGTATAAGCAAATAGTTTAATATCCATTAAGCGAACTTACATTAAATAAAAAAAAAGTTAATTAGAAAAAATGGCAAAAAAATCAACTTTGAGCTAGAAAACTGAAACTTTGTATTTAGGCCAAGAATTGTACTAGAAACAACTTTTTCTAATAAAATTTTTTGAAATTCGGTAAAACAATGCCATTTTTCAGCATTTTTTGATTAGAATGTAATTTTTGACAGATACCGAATGACAGATGGTGACATTTGATTATATAATTTTTAGTCTAATTTGAAGCAAAAACGATTGCCGAAATTTAATTTTAACTAACCTCATTAATAAAAAAAAGTTCCATATGGTGCGGACTTTAATGGTGACACTGTATAGGATGTTATGCAAATGGCTCAATATACAGGGTGATCAAGAAGTTTGATGAAAACTCTTTCATTATTGATTTTTCAGAAAATTTTATTCATAAAAGTTCACGTTATTTTTGAAATTAGGAAAAAAATGTATTTGGAAAAGTATCGCATTGCAAGGATAAACGTAAATATAAAAGGTGTGGTGGTAAATTTTTGTTATTTTAAAAAAATAACATCAGCTTTTTATCAAGAAATTAATTTTCTGAGAAATCAATAATGAAAACGTTCTCTATATTCTACAAACTTTCTTGACCACCACGTATCGAAATTAGCGGGTTTGTTCCTTAATAAATTAAACAAACAAAAAATTAACTTAAAAAATTTATTACATACTTATATGTACTTAGAACTTCCTGAAGCTCTTCTTCGAGCTACTGCCTTTAGTGACTTTCAAAACATTAAATCTAACTGTTTTTGACAGAGGTCTGCATTCGCCAATCGTCACTACATCTCCAATTTCGACGTCCCTGTGAAATGAAGAAAAATATGTTTATTTTATTTGTTTTTTTTTTATAAAAAAATCAAAAAATTTTTCTTCTTTTTGCGAACAGAAAAATGTAATTGGTCAGCCAAAATAGCTAGTTGGTCAGCAACTTATGGACAGCAAACATTTCTGAATCGGTCAGTAATTAATGTCTTACTAGAGTGCTCTAAATTATTTTGGTACGCAAATTAAATATATAAGCTGCTATGAGCGATCCATTTTTAATCAGATAGGGGTAAGCAAAATATTTAATCTTGGTCATCAAAAAAAGCATTAAAACGTGGAACGTGGGAAAACAAGTGAAAACCCGCCCCCGCTACACCATTTGTAGCCGATTTCCTTCTGTATTCGGCAAAAGAAAACACAAGAAAGTTACATGAATTGACAGTGCCCTGGGAAAACAAGTGAAAACCCGCCCCCGCAACCTTTTGGGCCTTGACTGCTACACCGAATGGAAACACACGCACGCAATTAGCTACTAGTATCACGCGTCTGCTTTCGCTCCGCCCGCAATAACGAACTTTGCCGATTATTCAAAACAAACGCAATCCAATGATTTTAATCTGAAGTAAACTGCTTCTAGGCATGTTTTTTTCTACTGACCAATTGTAAAATCTTGCTGACCAAGTAATCATTTCGCAGCTCGACTGTTAATTAAGCGAATACATGATATTACAAGCCGACTGATTCGGTTAAATTGTTGACAGTTTGTAGCATTTTTTGCAGAACAAGTATTGGAGCCCGATTTTTATTTATTGCAAGCAAAATCTTTTTATGCTGATCAAATGATTTAATGGCTATTTTTTGCTGCGAACCAATTTTAATAACGGCAAACCATTTAATTACTTCTCAAAAAAATATGTCAAATGGTAAATTAATCTTACTTTCTAACTGCGGCATTTAATGTTATTAAAATTAACTTTAAAAAAGGTATTGGTTTTTTTTATTTCATAAAAATACGACATTTTTATACATACAGGGTATTTTAGAACTAATATCTTTCTTGTATAATGTAATAACTAATAAGTAAATTTTTTTAAATGAAACACCCTGTATTTTAATTTACCATTACGTGTAGAATAACATTCTTTATCTAATTACCCAGTACATACATGTATGTAATCTTAAGCAGTTTTACTTTCCCGCCCTGTATAATATTGAAAAGCGTGCCGCGCTACTCAATTCGCAAAAAACCACGTTTCGTGGCCTAGAAAATGGTAGATTGATCTACAAGCAAAGAAAAGTTACAGATTTCTTACGCGTTGATCACGCTGTTTTTTCGTATTTTTAATGGAAAAACATTAATTAATAAAAATCACCATATAGTGGAATCGTTCCAATTTACGAAAATCCCTTGACGAATTCGAGTACTTTTTTTTTCTTCCAATCGATACAGTAGGATCCCCTCGACATTCTAACATAATTTGTAGGGGACGCCGCATGCGGGGGGCACGCCCCGTAAGTCTAACCTACAACGGGAAATGGAAAATAACTCGGCCGGCTTTGATGCTACAAGAAAATGTGAAGGGCAAAATTGAAGAACTTGATAGAGCGCGTAAGCTCGAACAAACCTGATCCCGATATCTCAATGAGTTCGCGAATTATAGCGATTTTCAACTGCAAAAAACAACAAAATTTAATTAATTATATCTCGAGAAGGGGCGGAGTTGGGGTATCAATTTTTCGCGAATCAACGGGTGACACCGAGTACTTTGATTGGCCGGAGGCTGGGGTAATTAGGAGGGGAGTAATAGGGGGGGGGGGGAAATATTACATAAATGCTAATAAGTAGTTTATTAATCGAGCTACGGGGATCAGGCCGGATTCAATTTGTTAATTTTTATTTTCCCAAATACGCCACTTTTATAGCTCCGAAAATACTTTAGATATTATTTTCAATTTTGTGTGTTAATAGGAAATAAAACCACAAATTTTAGTTAGAAAAGTTATTCAATTTTTCCACCAGTGGCGTCCCTGCAAACATGTCCTCTGATATTTTTTACAAAAAGGATGGCAGTACGCCACTGATATTTTTCCATGTGAATACTTTTTCTGATTAGCCTGGTCAATTCAACATGAAAACGATCCGTTTTTGATTAAAACCACTAAATTCATATTAAAACTCATTATTATTAACATTGATAAAATAATTTAATGATAAATTTTGTTTCATAAAAATTGTTGTGGGCAATTCGATGCGAAGATGGACGGAAGCATGCCTTTTAAGTGGCCATTTCTAACAATTTTCATGAAACAAAATTTGTCATTAATTATTTTATCAATGTTAATAATAATTAGTTTCAATATGAATTTAGCGGTTTTAATCAAAAACGGGGTGCGTCTGACGAGAAAAACTCAAGAGACCGTTTTCATGTTGAATTGACCAGACCAATCAGAAAAAATATCCACATGGAAAAATACCAGTGGCGCACCATCTTTTTTGTAAAAAATATCAAAGGACATGTTTGCAGCGACGCCTTTGGTGGAAAAATTGAATAGCTTTTCTCACAAAAATTTGTGGTTCTATTTCCTATTAACACACAAAATTGAAAATGATATCTAAAGTACTTTCGGAGATATTAAGAAGCGGCCATTTCGCCAATCCCCCCTCGTAGCTGATAAAAAAAAAAATTAACAAATTGAATCCGGCCTGATCCCCGTAGCTCGATGCATAAACTACTTATTAGCATTTATGAAATATTTTTCCCCCCCCATTACTCCCCTCCTTATTGTCCCACCAACCCCAGCCTCCGGCCCATCAAAGTACTCGGTGTCACCCGTTGATTCGCAAAAAATTGATGCCCCTATATATATCCGCCCCTTCTCGAGATATAATTAATTAAATTTTATTGTTTTTTGCAGTTGAAAATCACGATGATTCGTGGAAACTCATTGAGATATCGGGATCAGGTTTGTTCGAGCTTACGCGCTCTGTCAAGCTCTTCAATATTGTCCTTCACATTTTCGTTATAGCATCAAAACCGGCCAAGTTATTTTCCATTTCCCGTTGTAGGTTAGATTTACGGGGCGTGCCGCCCTCCCCTCCGCATGCGGCGCCCCCTACAAATCATGTCAGAATGTCGAGGAGATCCTACTGTATCGATTGGGGGAAAAAAAATTAATCGATTTCGTCACGGGAATTTCGAGCCGTTGATTTCGCCAGAACGACTCCACTAATAGATAATTATAGTCGCGCCTCTTAGGCCGGTATTAGACTATCAAATATATTTGACAAAGATATTTTATAAAATATTTGAAGTGTAATATCAGTTCTTTTATAAAATATTTATTTTATAAAAGGTATTTTATAAAAGATAACAACAGACGATTATCTTTGATAAAAGATTTTATAGTTGATTGGTAACGGTGGTAACCTCATTTTCTGACAATAAGGCATAAATTTGATATTGACTGCGACTGGTATTGGTATATAATACCATGGCGCAAAATAAGTTTGTCTGGTGCATTTCAACAACAAAATTGCTAATTTCGGAGTATGAAAGGTTCGAAATATTGTACAACCATCAACACCCGGATTACAAAAACCGAAATAAAAGACTGGATATATTTATTTTCATTTTTTGCCTTGCAAGTTTCTGGGATTATGCCTGAAAGGGTACATTGAGGTATACGACTGCTGTACTGTAAACTAGCATAACTCTCTCCTGTTGCCATAAACCGAAGGGTAACCATAAGGCGTTCCTCAACGCTGATACAATTCCTTAAATGTATATTCTGTCGGGCTATCAATGGTGATATCTTTAAAACAATAAAGTTAAATGTGCCCCCGTCAATTCTTAAATAGTTTTTATAACTCCTAATACCTTCAACTCGTAACTTCCGAAGGATATTGTGGTGGACACCCCTTAAATTACGTCTTGCCACCCAGGGCCTTACCCAAAGGCGCCTGGCTCTTTTTTTTTTGTTTTTTAATACTAAACACATTGTAATCACGGCAGCACTTAACGCTAGACAAGCTAATGCACGTCTGTCGTTCATTTTTAATTGTAAAAACGTGACAAGTTCCTTCAAAAATGTCAAAGTTCTTTGACAGTGTAATACTAGTAAAAACTTTTATAAAAGAAATATTATCAAAGAAATGCTACAAAATATTTTATAAAAGATCTTTGTCAAATATATTTGATAGTCTAATACCGGCCTTACACTACACCAGTCAGGTAAATCTCTGTCAGAGCGATAAATAAATCAGTCAGGTCAGGAAGTGCAAATAATAACAAAATACCATAACGACGAGAAAATAAAGTGTTGCTAACCAAAAAGTAGTCCTTTTCTTCACGATTTTCTCTTAATAAAGTATGCTTTTCCATTAGAAATATGAAGAAACAATTTTCTTATGCCTTACCTAAAGCATGGTGACAAATGTACAGACATGTTGCGATGTCTCTTCTCGAATCGGTTGTACTTTCTGATGTAGTGCAGGTAGTCACGACGGATCACGATGGTCCTCTGCATCTTCATTTTCTGCACAACGCCGGTCAAGATACGACCACGGATGGAGACATTGCCGGTAAATGGACATTTTTTGTCGATGTAGTGTCCTTCAATAGCCTAAATAATAATAATAATAATAAAAAAAAATGGGTAAATGAGTTATTCCAATTATAGAATTCCCAGAAAAATTGGAAAAAAAGGAAGCAAATTGCTAGACTTTCTCTATAGAATTATTAACAATGGGTAAAGTTTAAAAACACTGGTAAAAAAATATTTATGTAATTTTAACTTATAAACACAGAGCAAATTTTTTTTTTTTTTTTGAGATTTTCGGTTTTGTTTAAAACGATTTCTTTCCAATCTTTCCTGTTTTTTTTTTTCCCAAACCGTTAATCTTTATGCAAGGTCAATATTTATTCCGTTAAGGCCGTATTAGACTAGGCAATTTTTTCTCTTGCGCCGGCAATTATAATGGCACGTATTCATGCGCAGTAAACCGTTTTCGATCAGCTGGAGCATTGTCAACGGTCAGAACAGCATTGGGTACTGTCGAAATCCCTAAAATATCCCCAGAATTAGAGATGTGCAAACCTGTTCGTTTTGACTACCAGTTAAAGCAGCTACTGCTATTTACAAATAGGAGGTGCAAAAAGTTGCTGAATTAGCAGTCCATAATTTTAATAAAGAATGTAAACTGCTAATTTAAGTACCAGTGGGTTTAAATGGCCATTACCTGTTCATACCTGGTTCGGCCAAATAATAAACAGTTAAAAATAACAGAATAATCCATGCCTACCCAATTGCGCCGGCAAGGGCAATTAAAATGGCGCCTGCCCCATTTCTGGTGTACTGCGCATGAATCCGTGTCATTTTAATTGTTAGAAGAGTAGAATTTCTGACTGTAGTACGGAGAACGGTATACTGCGCCTGAATCCTTGAATTATAATTGCCATTGCTGGCGCCATAAAAATTCCCGACTGTAATACGGCCTTTAATAAATAAAAAATGTCGCGGATTCTATGCCGATAACCTCACCGAAAGACCATCCACATTCGTAAAGCAATTGAGTGTCATTAATTTGGAGCTTTCATATTTTCTACAATTTAAATCATATCAATGGAAAAATATTGACCTTAAACAACTTGTACCCATACTCTTAGGGTGATGCCACACCGCAGGTGCTTCGCTTAGTGGTAAGATTATAAATTGAGGCGTTGGCGGGAAAAACGATGAATGTGTTGTAACGAAAGAACTGAGATATTTGATTTTTAAAGTTTGAAGCACTGTAATGTTAAGAAGATAACTTCAACACCTGTTTTATGTTAAAATTATAAAAGACCTATGTTTTCAGAATGAGAAATCAATGTTTTATTCTATTTAAATTTTTTTTTGCGTTGGTTTTTTTTACTTTTTTTAAAGTAACTCAATAAGATTGCGGGAAAAACGATGAGGAGGCTATTTAAACAATACTAAAAGCCTGAAATTTTTTTAATAGTAATAAAATTTAGATCTTAAAAAACCTGAACAAACAATAATAAAACATCGTTCGTTGTGATATTAGGGACTGGCATATTTTGTTGAAAATGAAAAGCTACAGCTCAAAATTTAAGTTTTTTCTTGCTTTGTCCCCACTTTCCTTCTTTCTGTCGTAAAAAACTTGAGCTTTCTTTTTGTGTACCTTATTTTCTATAATAAGTTTATTACGTTCTTCTATCAAGCTTTCCTGAGAAGAAACAACGGTTTCAGCGATTTTTTTCCTTAAGATAGCTTCCTTAGAACTAAATTCATCACATTTACTGCAAGTATCATACCGAGGATAACCGAAAGAGATGTTATACTCAGATATGAAAATTTTTCGATAGGAGTGATACAAAATTGGAAAGTCACTATATTTCTCTAAAAACATTGTATGCAGTTTTTTTATATCAAGGTTATCTGGCAAGTACAGTGTTCATGCACTTTTTCTATTGTATTAGTGTTTAAAGCGTGTCGTCGCTGTTTGTGTTTTCCTCTTCCATCGGCGATAACTTTTCCATGTGTGGTTCTCTGGTTTTGAATGTTGCATCCTTCGGGGTGTGATACCATGTAAACTAATTATAGCCTTATAACAAATTGGTATTTCACAAAGACGACCATCTCTCATCAAGCAAACTTTATACTTGTAACAATACGAATGAAAATGAGCTACTTCTTCGTGATTTCTATGACGCCTTCGTTTAACTAACTCTGTAGTTATTAAACCAGATAAGTAAATATTTTGAGCATCATACGTATCAAGGCTATTGAAATCTTTTATTAAACGCATTTTTAGCAGCATCACATAATCTCCGTGCGATTTTCTTTTTCGAGGTTTGTCTGTAATTTCTGGATTTATATTTTCATCCATTTTCTATCCTAATCCCAGCACAATCATACTATCAGACAAACCACGTGTTAATTGAACCACCAACGCACCAACTACCACGAACTAATTAAATAATCAATTGTTTTTGTCACCACCGAAAAAGAGTGCACTCACATCAGTTTTACCGCAAACACACGTCACGGTCATCGTTCTTCCCATAACCGCTTATATTATTTTGCTGTGTATAACCGGGACCTTCATTGTTATTAACGCCAGCACTTTTACAAACAAACTACAGATCATAAGCTATCGATTGCGCTATCTAACTCGATTTAGAAGAAATGTGCACCTTCATCGTTTTTCCCGCCAACGCCTCTAAATTAAGATCACAAGTTAGTTTATAATAGTGAGATTGTGGCACAACTGTCTTCACGTTTGTGAATTCACAATGGTGCTTTGAAAGCAGACAAAAAAAGTTTTTCTTCTTTTAGAACAAACGAAGCTTAAATTTAGTACACCTTAGCGAATGAATCATGTTGGGTACATGATATAAACTCTCCCAGGTCAACTAAAGGGGAGTTTAATCAGCTATATAGACAACTGTGTAGTTATAAAGACAAATTATTTGCTTAATTACGTATGGAGCAAGAAATTGTTGACCTCCTGCTCAATAAAGTTGATCGGGGTTCACTAAAACCACGAAGCATCGAAAAAAGAGACTGCCGAAGCGCTTAGTGTACCTCTTAGCGCGTGGTGTGAACGTTCTAATTGTTGATCGTGCTTGTGTTCACTAGGATATGTATCCTTGCGTCTACAGTATCTTTTACTACTAAGCGAGGCACCTGCGTTATGGCCTCACCCTTATTAGGGTTAGTAATGTGAAAGGAGAACCCACCTTGGTTATGGGAAATGACTAAACCAAATTTAAAAATTTAAAATTAACCGAAAAACCCAATAAACATTTTTCATATAGGTTATAGTTAAAAATCATGATTGTGAATGTGTGCTTTAAAATTATAATAAAAATCCTTGTCGATATTAATAATAGTTAGCAAAATTTAGCACTTTTAAGCAATTTACAACACACTGAAAGCCTGCTCACTGTATACAGGGTGATTCACGACGAGCGTGCATTAGAACTTTATGGAGAACTACTGAATATATGTTCCTGAAACTTTGGGGATTTGGGTTTATCGATATGCTCTCTTTAACTAAAATATTGACATGTTCCTGTCATTTCCGGTTATACAATCAAATCAAATCAAATCAAATCATTTATTGTTCACTGATCTCATAGTCAAGATATTGAACTCGTCAAAAAGTTTACTCAATAAAAGATTAAAATCTTAAAAAGACATTATAACATATTTTATTTACATGCTAAAAAGAGGCGACATAAATCACTTTCAAAAATGGAGAAACTCATCCAGAGTATAAAAACATTGTTCTGATAAAAAGCATTTCAACTTCCTTTTAAAACATATCAAAGATTCACAATCTCTAATGATAGGTGGCAGATGGTTAAAAATTTTTATTCCAATATTTTTTGGCAAAGTCTTTGTAATATTTAGCCTGCATAAGTTTGGATGCAGTTGATTTCTGTTCCTGGTATTATAACCATGGATGTCGCTATGTTTAAGATTCACATTTTGACCTTCATACATAAATACACTTATTTCCAATATAAAAATACATATAAGTGTCAAAACCTTAAGTTTTTTGAACCACTGTCTACAGGAATCCTGTCTTCCAGCACCAACCATGCAACGAATCACCCTTTTCTGGCATAAAAAGACTTCACGTGCATGAGGAGCTAGACCCCAAAAGCGTATGCCATACATGAGTCGCGAGTAAACCTGTGCATAATAAAATGACAGAAGCTGGGACTCATTCAGAACCGTCTTCAAGCTTCTCATTAGAAAGCAGTATTTACTGAGTTGAGTTGTTAACTGACCACAATGGCTGTTCCAACTCAAATTCCTATCAATTTCCAAGCCAAGAAACTTGATTGATTGTTTCTCTGTTAAAGCTGCATCATTACATATTACATCAATGTCCAAATTGTTATGATTTTGATGGGTACGAAAGCGCATATAATGAGTCTTTTGTGCATTTAAAAACAACTTATTATTCTTAAACCATAGATCAAGCTTAGCAATAGCACTGTTTGCTCTTTCCTCAACCATCATATTGGTTGTGCCTGACACAGAGGCAGATGTGTCATCCGCATACATTGTAAATTTATAATCTGCTAAACTTTGGGGCAAGGGGTTTACAAATAGCAGGAATAAGACGGGGCCCAATATTGAGCCCTGCGGTACTCCAACACATACTTCACATATCTCAGATTTTGCCTGCAGTATTTTATTTTTACTTTTGTAATTCATTTGTACAAATTGTTGTCTATTCTTTAGAAACGAATCAAACCACGCAAGTGCGACCCCCCTAATACCATATCCCGACATCCTCTCCAGAAGAATATCATGCTGGACACAGTCAAACGCCCTGCTGAGGTCACAAAAGATCCCAGCAGGGCATTCGCCCGCCTCCAGAGAATCAACCATCCCAGTGAGAAAATCATGGATAGCTGTGGTTGTAGATCTACCCAAAAGAAAACCGTGTTGCTCTTTGCATAAAATATTATATTTTTTTACATATTTAAGAAGTCTGTCCAGCATACAATACTCAAAAACTTTGGAAAAACAAGAATTTAATGACACAGGTCTATAGTTTTCCAGATCAGTTTTATTATTTTTTTTATGTATGGGAATCACTTTGCTTGTTTTTAAGTAGTTTGGGAATTCGCCACACTCAAAAGACTTGTTTATCAAGTATGTTAAGGGGGTTATAATATTATGCATACTATCCTTTAAGAAATTTGCTGGGATGTCGTCTGGTCCAGAAGACCTTTTATTCTTAATTTTTGTTTTCACAATATTCATAACTTCATGTTCAGTAAAAGGAATTAATGCCATACTAGAAATTATATTAGGATTTGCATGGTCAATGTCATTATCGGTTACCTGATCTGTTTCAATTTTGTTTAAAATATTAATAGGTGCTTCTATAAAGAATTTGTTAAAAAGATTTGAGATTTTTTCAGGTTCAGTATATAGAATGTTGTTATCCACAATTTCAATACCACATTCTGGTTTCTCTTGCCCTGTGATTTCTTTGACTACAGACCAAGCCATCCTGCCCTTGTTGTCTGAATACTTTATTTTGTTTTGATAGAAAGTTTTTTTTGTTAACTTAACTAGCTTATTGTGCTCTTGTTTTTTTGTCTTATAAATTTTTTCTAATCCAGGATTGTTTCTCTTCATAGAGAATAAATCCTTCAAATTTCTACTTGACAGCCTTACTTCTTGTGTTACCCAGGATTTACCGGACATGTTAACACTAACTGTTGTCCTAGGAAAATTTTTTTCAAAATACCCCAGAAATGCTTTGTAGAAATAGTCGAATTGTCCCTGAAAGCCACGATTCTGGTATACCTCCTCCCAGTTTTCCTGTGATAAGTCTCTGAAAAAATTTTCAGTACTGTTATGGTCATAGATACGCTTTACATTATTCATAAATTGTGAGGGTGTAGCAATTTCCACATCAATAAGTACTGTTTCATGATCGGACATAGTGTTAGACTTAACGACTGCCTCATTACAAGAAAAATTTGTATATATTTGATCTATGATATAAGCTGACGAGGGACCCACCCTTGTAGGGCTTTCGACCCTAGGAGAAAAACCATATGCCACCAACATATCAGAAAGCGAACAATTTAGATTGAAGTCCCTATCTGGATCTATGTTTATGTCACCACATAATAAATATATATACCGGAAGTAGCTGCCAACTTTCGTTTTTTAAATACAACATGGTAATTTTTATTACATTTTTCGATTAAGCATTAAATACTAAGCACATTTTATAGAAAATGTTTTTGTCAGACTCTATTAGTTTTTGAGATATCTGGACTTTTTGTAATTATTTGGCAAATGCATGACGATGAAATATCCATATAATTTTTTTACCTTAGCGCTTGGACTAAAAATTTTTTCTCACCGAATAGCTAGAAGATCATCAAGTCTCAAAAACATTTCAAATTCGGCATAAAATGTACAGGGTGGTAACAATTCAAGCCTCATTGTGAAAGAATTCAACCATTAAAAAGTTTCTTATTTTAAATGGAACACCCTGTATATTTTTATTTAATTTGATGGCAAATTAGTTGTTCTTTATAAATAGTATTTACTGTCCTATACCTATATCTAAGCGTTTTCTCAAAAAATCCAATTTTATTCCGAAAATACTATTTGTTCAAGTGGCTATGAAAACAATTGTACTTAGGGGCTGTATACTGATGTCTATACGGAGGAAAAGTGATTGGTATCAAAACGATGGGGCTCCAGCACACAACGTCCAAGTTGTTAAGACTGCCCTAAACAGACTTTTTCATGACCAGTGGATCGCAAAACAAGGTCCCTTCCACTGGCCAGCTCGTTCGCCAGACTTAACTCCACTGGACTTTTCATCTGGGGAACCATTAAAGATAAAGTTTACGCGCGTCCCATCACCACGAAGGAAAATCTAATTGAAAGGGTGAGCATTTCAATCTCTCACAAGAAATTAGGAATGCTACAAGAAATAACATGATGAAAAGAATACATAAATGCTTAGAAGTAAATGGCAATCATTTCGAACATATTTTAAAAATATAATCAAAAGATATTAGGTATAATTTTCAAACACATTTTTAATTAAAGAATTTAAAGTTTATAAACTTGTTTCCTTGCTATTTTTAAAAAAATAATATTTAAACCATTAAATTTAAAACAATCAACTGCATTTTATTTATAAATTATTAAGAAACACTTTAGAATATTGTATTTTCAAGCAATCAATCACTTTTCCTCCGTATAGACATCAGTATACAGCCCTTAAGTACAATTGTTTTCATAACACACTTGAACAAATAGTATTTTCGGAATAAAATTGGATTTTTTGAGAAAACGTTTTGATATAGGTATAGGACAGTAAATACTATTTATAAAGAACAACTAATTTGCCATCAAATTAAATAAAAATATACAGGGTGTTCCATTTAAAATAAGAAAATTTTTAATGGTTGAATTCTTTCACAATGAGGCTTGAATTGTGGCCACCCTGTACATTTTATGCCGAATTTGAAATGTTTTTGAGACTTGATGGTCTTCTAGCTATTCGGTGAGAAAATTTTTTTAGTCCAAGCGCTAAGGTAAAAAAATTATATGGATTATTTCATCGTCATGCATTTGCCAAATAATTACAAAAAGTACAGATATCTCAAAAACTAATAGAGTCTGACAAAAACATTTTCTATAAAATGTGCTTAGTATTTAATGCTTAATCGAAAAATGTAATAAAAATTACCATGTTGTATTTAAAAAACGAAAGTTGGCAGCTACTTCCGGTATAACCGGAAATGACAGGAACATGTCAATATTTTAGTTAAAGAGAGCATATCGATAAACGCAAATCCCCAAAGTTTCAGGAACATATATTCAGTAGTTCTCCATAAAGTTCTAATGCACGCTCGTCGTGAATCACCCTGTATACTAATTGTAATTTCACCATGGTACGGATTACCCTGTATCTCAAAAGTTAAGAAGTTTAGGACATGTTTTTCTCTGAAAACGGACCCAACAATAACCTCCTTAAATATTAGGAATTTGTTATTAAGAAACCCCCTGTATAAATCTAGGCTTAAGGACCAAATTTCCAAATTGAAGCAAAAAAATTTAAGCTATTGCAGACATATGCTTATATAAACATTTGATCATAAAAATAACCTAAGAGATCACACACTGAAATATTAGCACATCATTACAGAACACCCTGTAGATAATAAGTATTTTTTTATTTTGATAAATTACAGGCAAAGGTTTCATTTATAAAATAATCTGATCTTTAATATACATTATTGTGCAAAGTTGTACTGCTATCGTGAACCAGGAACAGGAATATCAAGCCTTTATTTACATTAGGTAAGCTTAGAAATAGAAATCCTTTTGCTTAGAATAATTAGACTCTTATCCCAAAAATATTTACCATGCTTACCAATTATGTATGTTTGGGAGCATTTACTTAAATAATCATAGCAATAGCTCATCAAAAAGCACATCATATAATTAAATGCTTACAAACACTCCCAAAAAATATACCACCAAAGCCAAAAACTCTACCTTTACCCTTCCATTTTGTTTGTCTGGACAAATAACTAATGTTTTGGTTAATTCATTATCTAGTAGAACAAATTGCTACCAAACAGTTGTTTTAAACAAAAATCCTATTGCTTAGTTTAAATTTTATGCACGACACCCAAACATTAGTCAAGTGACCGACACCAAAAAACCTTAGCAGAAATCCCAGATGCTCCAGAGTCCCATGCAACCTACAACCCTTAGAAAAAATTAACATGCCTCTCTTGGAGTTTTAAATCCTAGGCCTACACTCCTCGACAATCGAACCACCTTCTTCTTTAGACCTGGCTTTACATTTGAGAATACGGTGGGTTGCTTTTGATACGCTTTTTCTGTCTAAGGAAATAAACACACTATTAGTATATTATAAAGCTGTAAGTACCTCTCGAGGGGTTTTGAAACCCAATCCAACTTCTCGGTGGTAGCGAAGGGATTTCTTCTTTCCACCCACTCCCTTTTTCCTGTTTAAAAATATTGTTGGCTGTCGTTGAAACGCTCTCTCATTCTGTAAATATGTAGAAATTTAGAAAATTGTAAAATTTTATTTTAACCACGTGTGGCGACTGGCGGCTGAAACGTCGAAGATTTTAAACTTAGTCCTAGTCGATATAAATGGAACTAAAATCGAGTGGATTAAAATTATACACATATTTTTGTAGATGTACATTTAAATATGTCTACAAAAAGTAATATTTATGAAAAAAGGAGTGAAAAATAATTCTACTTACTTGGTCCGCCATTTTGACACCGTGAAAGAAAGAAAAATGACAAATGACAAGTTACAAAGTGATAATAAGTTGTAATTCTAGGCCTGTCTCTTACTAATCTTATAAAACAGTAAGAGATAAAGCTTGACATGCAGTCGATCAACACAAATTCCACCAGCGATGGCCACCCACCGTGCGATAGGTCGTTCGCTTTGAATATAAAACGCAGATCGTTCGATTACACGCCCGACAGTCGTGTCCCAGCCGGTGAAGAATCTGAAACCACAGAGGATATATAGGTTTTATATATATACAGGGTGTAACAACTTCTTCTTTCACCATTGGGATTTCGGAAATGGTAAGAGATACAAAGTCGGATATGCCGCAAGAAGAAAAATACAGGGGCTTTCAAAGTATTTGGAATGTTTGAAGAGCTGTCAAAAAATACATTTTACTCCTTATTGCTACTTTTTATTATCCATAAGATGACATTATCACATCTTTAATGCGACGTTTTGTCTTTGAGTTACTATAGCACTCCACACACAGAAACACAACCATGTATGTACCTTTTATTAATGTCTTGACTAACGCTGTTATTCTCTTTATTTGATCAAATAATTTTTATAAACGTCTATTATGCCTAGAATTCAACAACACAATTTTCAGGTTTCACGTACACTATTTATTTTCATCAATTAATTGTTATTAAATGCAATTTTTACATACTCTTCTCTCTTCAAACTACTAAGGTGTCCCATTTTCGACACTTTTATAGGGTATCATCGTAATTGTTATCTAGGTGTTATGTGCTCTTTTTGGGTCAAACTTAAAATGGTAAAATCAAAATTTGAAAACGGGGGAAAATCAAAAATTGACAATTTCAAAATTACCCTATATTTTCTTAGTTAAAAGAAATACAGAAAAATGTTTTATACAGAAGTTTCATTATATTGATTGTTGAATAATCTGCCGTTTTCAGAATAAGTATACGGGGTCAGGTAAAAATTTTATCGCATTTTTTTAAATGGAACACTTTGTACATTTTAATCTAAGATACTATTTTAAAATCTCCTTCCAAATATATAACACACCATGGATGATATTGGTTTCCTAGGCGAAAGTGCTGGTTTAAAGTCAAATTTTATTTGTGTTAATAAAATAAATTATACTTTCGTACCTACCCATTTACACTAATGCAGAAATTTGATAGAACTATTAGTTTGAAATTTAAAAAAAACAGTTAGTACGTAATAATAATAATTAAGGACAGAAATAGCAATTATAATTTTAAAGTCTTCCGTTTCTTCGAAACAAAAGTAAATTACAGCAACGTACTAACGTAGGGGCTCCGAAGCGGGCCTCCAGGCGTAGTCCCGGTAGAATTTTCAATGCCACTAGTTTTTGCAAGTTTTATTCTTTATGTCTTAGGGTAGACTGGCAAAATTTGGATCTTGTGTCAGATCCGGTTACCAGCTTTTATAATGTGTTATGTGATTTGTTTGATCGGGCTTTTCCCGTGCGCTTAATTAAAAGGAAATCCAAAAAGCAAAAACCCTGGCTTACCAGAGGTCTAAAAAAATCAGCAAATAACCTTCGCTGTTTAAATTATTTGAAAAAATTCAGTGATAATCATAACTTTATTTCCTATTGCAATAACTACCGTAGCTTTTATAGGAAACTTATTAAATCTGCCAAAAATGCATACTACAATGGTAGGCTCTCTCAGGCAAGAAATAAGCAGAGGGAGAGCTGGTCGATAATTAATGAATTTCGTAATAGGTCGTTTCATGGCAACTACGACATTGATCCGGAGTTTCTAAATAATTTTTATTGTAATATAGCAAATGATCTGACAAAGAATTTATCATCTAACTCCGACCCACTGTCTTATCTTAAAAATTTTCACAACAGTGGCTCATTTTGCTTTTTTGAAACTGACAAACAAGAAATTAAAGAGATTATTTCTGAGATAAAAAACAAAAAGTGTAGTGGAGATGATGGGATCTCTGCTGAGGTGCTTTTGCGGCTGCCTGATGGGGCTTTGGATGCTCTCTCGGTCTCTATTAATGCGTCTTGGTCACAGGGTACATTTCCTGCTTGTCTGAAGTCTGCAACGGTAATCCCCTTATTCAAGGGTGGTGACTCTGAAGAGCCATCTAACTTTCGCCCAATCTCTTTACTGCCTACTCTGTCTAAAGTTATCGAGAAACTTGTCAAAAGAAGGGTCTGGAACTATCTTCAGTCGTTTAACCTGATAACTGTAAGGCAGTTTGGATTTCAGTCATCAAAGGGAACTCATGATGCCATCTACAGTTTTCTTGAGGGGGTCTATTTCGGGGTGAATCAGGGCAACACATCGGCGGCGGTGTTTTGTGATCTGTCCAAGGCATTCGATTGTGTGGATCATGGAATACTGTTGTCTAAGCTGGAGAGATATGGCTTTAGGGGCTTGGCTCATTCCTGGTTTAGATCCTATCTTGAGGGTCGATCTCAAGCTGTGGTGCATTTGGGAACAAGGTCCTCGGCATTAAGAGTTAACTGTGGAGTTCCACAAGGCTCAGTTTTGGGACCAATCTTGTTCCTAATCTATATTAATGACCTTGTTAACTTAAACATCTCTGGAAACTTCACCCTTTTCGCTGATGATACGTCGATATTGTGGCAAGACAGGGATATTGTGCAGCTAAGACAAACCATTTCAAATGACCTAAAAATCATTAAAGAGTGGTTCGACTCAAACCGCCTTTGTTTAAACTTGAGTAAAACCCACATTGTTGGGTTTAGGTGTAATGTAGCGGATTTAGCTTTGGATGGAGCTCGCCTTTCGGAGATGGGAGCGACTAGGTTTCTGGGGATCCTGATTGACGGTGATTTGCATTTTGAGGAGCACATATTAACATTAAGTAAGAAACTCTCATCTGGATGTTTTGCTGTGAGAGCAGTTAGAGAGGAACTGGGCCAACAACTAGCCCGAACAGTGTATTTCTCCTTATTTGAGTCGCATCTTAGTTATGGTATACCATTTTGGGGTGTGACCAATCAGGGCCTATTGAATATGCTTTTCGTCCTTCAAAAGAAAGCAGTTCGGTTTATTGTGGATGTAAATCAGAGGGAGCATTGTAGACCACATTTCATAGCGCAGCGAATTTTAACCCTTACGTCTCTCTTTATCTTGGAGACATCGTCCCTCATTTTTAAAAACCGTGCTGTGCTTGAGGGTCCTACCCCACAGCATGAGACTCGTCAAGTACTCAATTTGCCTCTGCCACTGCCGAGAAGCGCTTTGGTAAAAAGGTCACTCATTTATGGGGGTCGAAGGATTTTCAATCATTTACCAACTAATATCAGAACGGTTAATTCACTAAAAACCTTTCGTCGTTTGCTTAAAAGATTGCTTCTGAGTAGAGCATATTATGGTCTGGATGAATTCTATCGGGATGCTCTTGAGAATGTTGAGTTTTAGTGCTGTTCATTGTGCATTTTTATACTGTATACATTTTTTTTTTTTTGTTAAATATCAAGGCTTATGTTTGGCCTGTACAATTATTAATTTCAGCTTACCCCTAATTTTATTTGAAAACTGTTTATTGTACATTTATTGTTTTGTACCTAAATTATGTTCTTTAGTTAGTGTTTTTGTGTTATTGACTGTATGTTTAAATTTTTAATAATTTTTTACTAAGCTTGCTACTATTTATAATTTTTTTTTTCTCTCTTCATTTTGAATGTTATTTTAGGAGTATTAGATCATGCTTTGTCAACAAAAATTTATGTTTTTTGACTAATAAAGTACTTTTTGATTTGATTTGATTTAGGGGTCGGCTACCTGCGGCTCGCGAGCCACATGCGGCTCTTTGAATGTGAAGCTGCGGCTTTTTAGTTCCATACGCAAACATTATTGATTATATCGAAAAAAAACATTAAAAATTCGTTCTGAATCGATTAACGAGGATTAGGCACCGATTCTATCTCTCAGCCACTTGTACTCGCTTTTCACCGCACCCCTCCCCCCTAACACGCGTTGTTACCGTCGTCAGTCCGTCGAAAACTCTCGAATGACGCCGTCGTCGGATGTTCCTATGTGGGTTTTAATTCGTTTTCGACGCAAGACAATTTGGCGTCTTCACCAGTGCTTTGGCTGTGACCAAAGGTCGGCAACCTACGGCTCGCGAGCCCCATGCTGCTCTTTCGATGTCAAGTTGTGTCTCTTTCGATATAATTGCGGCCGTTAGTGGCTCTTTAAAAACTGAGAAATTGTGTAAATTATAACTTTTGGCTCTTCCGTCTCAAAAGGTTGCCGACCCCTGTACTAGTGGTATTTTAATGAAGATGGACAATTTAAGGAACAAAATGTCGGAAAAACCGGTAATTCTTGTATACTGTTTTATGTAGATTTAGGCCCTCTATAATAAGTTAAACAAAAAAATCCAGGCTCGTATTTAAAAAATTAAGTTTTGCATTTTCGATTCTTTCCGATTTCTGCCTATCACAGCTAGCTGCGCCTATCTCAACTAGCCACTTTCGATTCTTTCTGATTTCTGCCTATCACAGCTCTAGCTGCGCCTATCTCAACTAGCCACTTTCGATTCTTTCCGATTTTTGCCTATCACAGCTAGCTGCGCCTATCTCAACTAGCCACTTTCGATTCTTTCCGATTTCTGCCTTCCCAAACACGAAACGTCGGCGTCGCATTAGAGATCTGACGATGCCATCTTATGGATATACACCCCGGACAGCAAACCGGGCCGTAGTCAACCATGTCAACCATTTGGGAACCAACCAACACTTTTTCTGTGTCGTGTGCAGCAAATCCACACTTATACATAGGTTTTATTTGTAATTTATATTTCTATTAGAGACCCCCAAGTTAAATCTACCCTACCTCATTTGTATTATTAAGTATATCAATAAAACAATTTTGTAGGTAAAATCTGCAGTTCCAATAAACAGAACCATATAAAACTGAATAGAGCCTAAACTATTATTATATATAATATAAATTTTAATAGCCACTATAAAATCTTTTAAATATGCAAATCTATATTCCTTTAATGATAATTTCCAGTACAAATACAACATTTTTAAAGCAAACTCTACGTTTTATGTTTAAATTAAGGTTCATCCGTTACTGCAGTCTATTCCAAATCGAATCCCTAAATCAATTCGAAAAATGTTTTCTTTCTTCTCTCGCCATTATGAAAACTCATTTCAGTATGGTATAAAAATAGGTAAGATCAGCCAGCATTTCCTTTTTTTTTGTACAACGCGAAAACGAAGTTTCTAAAAACTTATGTCACTATAACTGGTCCAAATGAATTCATTTTCTCTATGAATTTTTCACAATCCAATAATTGTCATGAAATCTACTTAATAATTAAGAAAACAATAAGGTAACGTAAACACAACAATATTCTTAAACACACAGACAATCGTTACACGTCGATATAATTCACGCTCAAGTGGGCATTACCATAGAACAAACCCGTACAGAATTCGTGAAGGGCCCTGTCACGGCTCGTCATATCTTCCGCCCAGACATATCTAACACGTCATGGTTGCCATAGCAACCAACTATTTTAATAAAATGATGTGTTCACATATAACATATGATCCGGTGACAACTAACCATTCCTCATCAGACCTTGCCGCAGTTCGTTAAGTTTGTCCTTGCAGATGGACCACAGAGGATTTGTATCCCGTAGTTCGTTACTTTTGTTCTTGTAGCTGGATCACAGAGGATTTGTATCCGGTACAAAAAGCGTTTCTTTTGAAACCTGGCTAAAGGGGCGCCGAGTTTCAGAAATCCCAAAGGGGGGAACTAAGCACGTTGATTAAACATGAATTTTTTTTTGTCCCTATTTGAGATATCTACATATTTCAGGGGATCCATTTTGGTTCATCGAAAGGTGCATAACGCTGGCCACCGAAAACTGTTTATATTTTAGCGTGACGTACTGCGTACTTGTTTGTTGTGTTATTGACGTCGGATGTGAAACATACATGTTGAGATACAAGCCCAGCATTGATACGATTCTACGCTTGGCACCGATTTATTCAAATTTTTTATTAGTAAGTATAGGACGCATTTTCTTCTGCCTGATAAGGGCAATTCTTGTACAAACCGCCCACTTTTTAACCTTGACATTTTAGATTCATACGAAAATTTTTTTGCAACAAATACAGGGTGTTATGGAAATGACGTATTATATTTCAACCGGCAATTCCTGAAATAAAGACAAATTGAAAAAAAATAGCCATAAATGGCGCTTTCAGTTCATTCAGCGTTAAAAGTGACCTGACGTCAAACCAGAAAAACACCTGTGTGGCACTGCGATACATGTAAGCAATCAAGGAATTCTGGCCGGTGTTGTCATATGTACACCTTAAACTCTTTAGATACTTTCCCATTCTCTAATACCCTTTTGTACAATTAATTGAAGAACATTTACGACGGATGCTTTAAACAACCCGAAAAAACATATGGAATAGTAATAGCCACGTACGTCACTAGGTCAAATGCCAATGACCTCTTGACGCCTTACATCGGCTGAGCGAAGTAGTTTCATATAGCGTCGCACTCTTGCGTCTGTTAGTTGAAGATCAACCAGCGGCCGGATATGTTGTATCTTGTCGATCACCAACACACTCTCAGCAATCCGCTCTGTTTTTCGGTTTACGCGTGTATCTTGCCCGTCCATAAATAATCTTTGAATATTGTTTTTATTGACGCGTTTCTTCTGGACGTCTAATTTCGTCGCGTGTAATAAAATCTAATAATTTGTATTATTGTATTTTCAAAAGCTAACTATCTGTTTCACTATTACTGTGTGTACATAAAGTGTTTCCAGGAGTGTTCCTATGAAAATGAAAAAAAAACTGATTGTGTTTGTGCCTGGATTTCCTCGCTCTTTAGGTATAAGGATAAATACAAGTAGGTAGAAAATAATATTTTTATAATCTTATATGGAATTTCAGTTTTACAATAAGTTTAGCAACATTGCCGTTGGCTCTGGGTGAATTGTTGTACAGTAGCGCGGACTGACCTGTGAGTAAGAGTGTTTATTACCCCCCCCCCCCCCCCCCCCTTTTAAAACGGTCGATTTAAAAAAAATATATGTAGCGCTTCTCTAGGACACCCAAGGAGTAACCCATTTAAATATAATACCTCATTTCCATAACACCCTGTATACATACAATTAGTTGACACGTATTTCAGTGAACTTTTGATAATTTGCTAGATTTTCTCATACCTTGAAATTTAATATCTCCAATTATACTAATCGTATCAATATCGATCTTCTTTTATTTAACACGTCATTATGTTGGCTATTAAAAAAATTGTAATTGTGAACAAATCAAAAATAATAACAAGTTAATTGTTTAAATAGTTTTAACAGGCTCTTAACCCATATTAAATTGATTTAAAAAAATATCACTTTGTTCTTCATCCTCTTATCTACAAAACACATTTTACGAAAAAGTGGTACTTCTTTTAGTTCGGAAGTTATTAAATATTTCCGCACGCGACGTGTCGCAGAGTGGCGGAACTACGCTTTCGAATGCAAAGAATGGAAATATTAATGATTTACACTGCACCGAGTTCGTTTATAGCATGGTATAATAAGAGAAGGTATGATTGCACGTCGGGCTTGGCAGGGCTTGTGACGTTACCCGGCGAGCAATTTTTAAATCTCTTCTGGAGGGTTACATTGCTGTCAGTGTTTTTAACTCTTTTTGAAAGTATTCAAAAGTTTTACGCATGTAATGGTATATGAAATGAAAGAATAATATATGGCAAGTATTTACGTATATTAATTTCATAGAAATATGACACACAAATACCACTAAAAAAAGAAAAGATTCCGACAAATTTTGCCGCTATTTGAGTCGGTCGACGAGAGCCGAAGCATGCCGAAAGCTGCTCCCCGACTGCTTCTGGTTTTGAAACAGCGTTGCCAGTCGTTTACAATTGTAATATATCCATTACTATTTTAACAATTCAATTTTTAACATTCTTGTTGTGGGGCTCTCCATATGAAATTGATGTTCAATCTGAAGGTTGTCCCCATCTAATAGGAAAGTAACATAACATGTTTTTTTCGTACTCTTTTTACTCTGACGCCGTTTTAATTAAAAGGTTTTACGCATTTAATGGTATGTGAAATAAAAGAATAATATCATGGTATTTAGGTAAGTATTTATTTCATGAACATAGTTTTACACAACTTTTTCCTCTTTGCTCCTGTCAATATTTTCTACCACCGTTCTGTTGATTTTTTCTTGCCAAAGGCAAATTATTAGAAGGGATAGTTTCTTCTTTGAGTACTCGTACTGATCTTATTGTTTTTGATGAATATCCCAGTAATTCATCCCTTAAATTTCGCACATACTCATCTGAATTAAAATGGGGTGAGCATATTCGCGCGGATGCTACACTAAATTTGTCTTTCCGACAACACAACCGTATAAATAAGAGATTTAAAAATTGCTCGCCGGGTGACGTCACTGCGCACGCCAGACGAAATTGGGACGGTTAGATATCTTACCTTGTCTTGTTGTATCATGCGTTTATAGAGAACTCGACTCGTCGCGCTGGTGTATTCCCCGAGCTCTGGTTGCCTTTCGATTGAAAATATTTGATAACTTCCGGACTAAAAGAGGTACCACTTTTTCGTAAAGTGGGTTTTGTAGATAAGATGATAAAGAACAAAATGTTGTTAAAATTAATTTATTTAAGATGAGTTAAGAGCAACTATTTAAACAATTAAATCGTCATTATTTTTCATTTGTTCAATGACAATTTCTCTTTAATACACTTCGGAAGCTAACGTAACAAAGTTTAAAATAAAAGAAGACCGAAATTGGTCCAGTATCCAGTATAAGTGGAGATATTAAATTTCTAATATTGGAGAAGATCCAGCAAATTATCAAAAATGTATAGGTGGATTTTTTCGAAAAAAAAAATTTCTGCAGCGAAATCCTGAAATACGTGTCAGTTAATTTTATGTATATGTATATGTGAGGTTTGTAAAAGAATGTTTCATATTTATATATAAGTTCGAAATCACCAATCGCCTGTTATAATGCATAAAATATTTCTCATTTTCATTCATTGTCATTCCAAGTCCATAAATATAGTTAGCGAGACGGTGACAATAGGGGGCCCCTTTACAACTCTTATATTTGATGAAATGCAGTAGAGCGTTGCTGAGGGGCGCTGTACCGCTTTTGATAGGAAATTCTCAATAAATTTAAAATTATATCGAGCCATGTCTGAAAATGAATTTACAGCATCTGCGTGACCCCCAAAGTCACGGGAAACACATTTTCTGATAAGTCTCAAGTGACATGGGTCCAAGTGAGCTTAATCGATTTGTATTCCCATGGAGATGAGTCGTTAACAATTTTCTGATAAAAAGAATATTGCGAAAGTGCGGTATTTTTTCTCAAAGTCTGGTTTATTTTGCTATATTTGCTAAAATATTCCGCTTGGAGAATTATTTCTAGGTTTATCGGATTCCCTCATCTTTTCCGAACATTTTGATATATATAAAGTTACCAGAAATATGTTCCATCTTGGAGAAAATTAAGAGAATTCGTAACGGTGATAGCAAAATTTCTAAACTTCGCTCGAAAGGCATGAAAGGCGTGGCTTTTACTGTAATTAGTGAAAAGTAGACAAGGGCAAATGTTTAAATTCATGAGCTTTGAATAAATCATACACACCTTATGGAAAAATAGGCTTAATTTGGTAATATTGCGGATATAATATCCCCTGATACCTGCCTTCCGGTATCTCTGCGTAATATTGTCAGAATTCCGCCTAGCTAGGTGCGATTCGTCTGAAATTTTTTTTCCACAATATTTGGGTGTCAAGGAATGTGGTGTGGCGTGTCAGACATGTCACGATCGTTTTCCGAATTTCCTCCGAGAAGATTTTTAAAAAATTGCAATAATGAAATGGCGAGACCTGGATCGATCAAATTATTTTCACATAATCTTTAACATATAATGTTCCATTCTAGAAAGTTTCCACTTCAAATTCGCATTTTTTATTTTTTTTTAAATTTTCATTTTTTTTTACACGCTCGGAAAAGTATATGCAAGGGTTGACTTGTCAGAAAATGTGTTTCCCGTGACTGTGGGGTCACGCAGATACTGTAAATTCATTTTCAGACATGGCTCGATATAATTTTGAATTTATTGAGAATTTCCTATCTAAAGCGGTACAGCGCCTCTCAGCAACGCTCTACGGCATTTCATCAGATAAAAAAAAGTTGTACAGGGGGACCTAAACTCCACGAAAAACCAAATTACTGATATTCCACTTCACGGACCCCCTATTGTCACCGTCTCTCTAACTAATACCACGTATGGATCTATAAGGTTTTTCTATCTCCAGTATTTCTTCCATTTTGTCAGTGCATATTTCTTTTTGCAGCTGCTTTCATTTTACTAATTTCCTCAGTTTTTAAAAAAGTTTAAGTTAAACATTGTTTTAGTGTATTGTTTGCATCATTCCTTTGATGAAAGAAAGATACCAATACAAGAAGTTGATAAGAGCGATTCGAAATGACTTTTATCCTCTCTCAAATTTAGATGCAAACTGTTACATAGCGATTCGACAGATGTATAAAAATGTCGTGTTCATGTTATCAATTTTATTGATAACTATATTTTTTGCTGACACTTCATTGGTGCCATGGTTTGGGATTGACTACGACGAAACGATTTGGCCGGAGATAGCATTTTTAAGTATTATGAACGATCGGCCTAAATGGTTAACTATTATTATTGCTGTTATCAATTATGCTTCTGTGTACCCAAAGACATTTTTTATGGCTTTGTACTTATTTCATGTTGTACATTTAATACAGTTGTATAAAATGCATCATATCTTACTTAACAGCAAACTCGAGAAAATCAGATATTATGGAAGAATGTGCGATTTATATCTAAATGATATTGATAGTTACCAACGGTGGGTTCGACGGGAACTAGTCGACTGTATGAACGTTTATATTCGACTGAGAAAGTAAGTACTTTTGTAAGTTTTTTTGACGTTATTACTGTAGCTTTCAGTGGGGTTATTCGTTTTTTTTTTTTAAATTAGGGAGTTAGGGATTTGGGTGTCACTCTTGACAGTTCTCTTTCTTTCATCCCACATGTCAGCAACATAGTCAGACACGAACTCAATTAGACTGTTGTACTGTGCGCTGGTCAGGCCCTGTTTGGAGTACTGCTCTAGTGTATGGTCTCCTTCTTATACAGTCCACATTCGTAGTCTTGAAAGTGTACAGCACAAATTCTTACGTTATATTTCCTTTAAGAGCAATCTTGTGCCCGATTACCAGATCTTACAGTCCCAATTAAACTTGCTATCCCTTGAAACCAGACGTCAGCATAGAGACCTTAGGTTTATTTACAACCTTCTCAATTACAGAACGGACTGCTCCTACTTGCTTTCAAAGATAAATCTGCATGTACCCATCAGAAACACAAGAGCTGGAACACTGTTTCATTTGCCATTCCATAGGACAAATTACGCTTATCATGCTTCCATGTCCCGAATGTTGAGATTGGCAAATCTTTCAGTTGCGAAGTGTGGCCTGGAGTTTGCTGGCGTTTCCTATTCTGAATTTCATAGACATCTGAGACTGAATTTTACTACTCCTAAGTATAATTATAGGCTGAGATGTGTTTTATGTGTGTTGAATGTTAAGTTAGTTTTTGAAATTTTTTTTGTAATGTTTTTGATTGTATTACTCTTGTAATTTTTAATTTTAAAATTTTAATTTTAATTTTTGTTAGTTTTTAAGTCTTTGTACTTAAATTTTCCGAAATGGGTTGTAACCCGTTAATAAATAAATAAATAAATAAATAAATAAATAAATAAATTTATACCCTCTAATAAATAAGTATAACAGATTGTTAAAAAAAATATTTCAAACAGCCTTTGAAAAGGTTTATATCACACACCGTGCGAAAATGTTTAAAGCCGTATTAGAGTCGGCAATTTTTGTCTCTTGAGCCTGCAATGGCAATTATAATTGCACGTATTCATGCGCACTAAACCGTTCTCGATCAGCTGGCCCAATACTGCTCGCATTGCCGGCGCAATGCGAGAATGGAATCCGTATTAGAGTCGGCAATTGCAAGGATTCATACACAGTAAACCTTCTTCGATCAGCTGTTCCAATACTGCTCGTATTGCGGGCGCAATGCGAGAATGGAATCCGTATTACAGTCGGAAATTCTACTCTTCTGACAGTTAAAATTGAACGGATTCATGCGTAGTACACCGTTCCCGATCAGCTGTCTTTCATTGTCAGAAATGGGGCACGCGCCATTTTAATTGCCATTGCCGGTGCAATTGGGTAGAGATGGATTATTCTGTTATTTTTAACTGTTTATTATTTGGTCGAAGCAGGTATGAACAGATAATGGCCATTTAAACCCACTAGTACTTAAATTAGCAGTTCACATTCTTTATTAAGCTTATGGACTGCTAATTCGTCGCAACTTTTTTGACCTCCTATTTGTAAATAGCAGTAGCTGCTTTAACTGGTAATCAAAACGAACAGGTTTGCCCATCTCTAATTCTGGGGGTATTTTAGGGATTTCGACAGTACCAACGGCAGTTGGAACCCGAACAGCAGTTCTGACTATTGACAATACTCCAGCTGATCGAGAACGGTTTACTGCGCATAAATACGTGAAATTATAATTGCCGGCGCAAGAGAAAAAAAATTGCCGACTCTAATACGGCTTTAACAGTCGGGAATTCTACACTTCTGGCAATTAAAATTGCACGGATTCATGCGCAGTACAACGTTCTCGATCAGCTGGAGCATTGTCAGAAATGGGACAAGCGCCATTTTAATTGCCATTGCCGGTGCAAGTCTGGGTAGAGATGGATTATTCTGCTATTTTTAATTGTTTATTATTTGGTCGAAGCAGCTATGAATAGCTAATGGTTTATTTAAACTAAGTGGTACTTAAATTAGCAGTTCACATTTTTTATTGAGCATGTACTGCTAATTCGTCGCAACTTTTTTGAGCTGCTATGTGTAAGTAGCAGTAGCTGCTTTAACTGGTAATCAAAACGAACAGGTTTGCTGGGAGTATTTTAGGGATTTCGACATTACCAACTGCTGTCCTGATTATTGGGACCAGCTGATCGAGAACGGTTTACTGCGCATGAAAACGTGCAAGTATAATTGCCATTGCAGGCGCAAGGGAAGAATTGCCGACTCTAGTACGGCTTTTACGCAATACAAGGAGCAATTATTATGCGAAAGTTTCGAAATCTAATAGGCGGCAGTCATCCATCTTCAAAAGGAGGAGAGAAAATTTGATGTTTGTTTATTTTACCGGCGTTGGCGTTTTGTTAATATATTTTTCTACGTGATGGATCAGACCATAATTAGAAATAAATATTTGAAGAACCAAGTAAAATAAATCGTAACAAATATACTCGCCTGCACAAAATTCCGCCACCCTGAAATTTTAGTCAATTTTGATATTTTATTACTTTTTATTTTTTATGCGACTTTCATGATTTTGTTATCAGTTTGTAGATCAATTTATTGTGTTTTTCCTAAATAATTTTATAACGTAACATTTTATTAGGCTATATTATACAGGAGTATTTGGAAACACCCTGTAGTAAAATTGAGGTGGATAAATTTATTTACATATTGTTTCTTGTATTTTTTTATGTACTCTAAACATTATGTTTTTTGATTCATTCCATTATCACATTTTTGCTGCACAGAAATGCTGATTTGAAGCCTATTTTTACTAAGAAAAACAAACACTAGGTGTATCATAAAGTTAATTAACAAAAACAATTCTAATATCGTGTATTTCCTGCTCTCGCAGCAATGACAGCTTGCAGTGTTCGTGACATCGAATGAATAAGGTTACTTATCCCCTCTTGAGGGATAGCCCCTGATATTCTTCGGTCAGCGCCAGTCTTGCAAGGTTTGTGGTTGTACAGGACGACGACGACCGCCCCTTTTAAGTTGATCCCAAGGATGTTCGATTGGGTTGAGATCCGGGCTACATGCGGGACATACCAATCTTAGAAGTCCAACTTCATCCAGATATTGGCTCACTACATATGCAATGTGAGGTCTAGCATTATCATGCATTAATGTAAATTGGTTCCCAATTAAAGGAGCAAATGGAACAACAACTTCTTGGAGGGTTTGCTCAATGTAACGGTGGGAAACAACTACAAGATGCTTGTTTCGGTAGAAATACTCGCCCAAATCATGACTGATCTTCGATCTCTTAAAGAACTAACGGTGACAAAGTGATCATCAGCTGCAGTGATCATTTTCCTTCTGCCAGAGCTTTGCCGCCTATTCCAGGCATCTCGAACTGTAGACCGCGCAATTCTCAGAGTACGGACGACATAACTTTTGCTAACTTATTAAAGCAACAATTCTACCTGCGTCTTCTGGAGCTAATACCATATTGACACACAATAAATTATAATATTGTCACTGTCAAATATTCTGTATGTACAATAATCGCGTACCTAGTCAACGTCGATAATTTTTCACCGAAAGCATGACATACATTCTCTAAAAATATCATCGTTTCATTTAAAATTTTGCAGCTCGCAGCAGAAATGAGATAATGGAATGAATCAAGAAGCAACATGTTTAGAATACATCAAATATTACAAGAAATAGCATGTAAATAAAATTATCCTCCTCAACTTTCCTACAGGGTGTTCTGAAATTACGACAAAGAAACAACAGTTTGATTTACTCCTATATTTTATAGCCTAATCGAAAAATGTCACTTTATGAAATAATTAAGGAAAAACACAATAAATGAATCTACAAACTGATAACAAAATCATGAAAATCGTATAAAAAATAAAAAAGTTATAAAATATCAAATTTGACCAAAATTTCAGGGTGGCGGAATTTTGTGCAGGCGAGTGTATTTACAACGTACAGCTTGTCGTTTCGTTCTGCGGCTACCAAAACTATTTAAAGAATGCAGACGAAATATTATCGATGTTGTCAAATTACTTACCAAAAATCTCATAAGTTTCATGAAATTTATTATTTACACCTCCTATGAATAGAGAACTTAACCTAATCGTTAAAAAATTAGAAAATATTATTAGTCAGACTGAAAAGCTGAGAGGTATTTTGAGTTTTAATTAATATTTTCACACCTCATTAATTTTAATTAGCGCATGGAATTAAAATATTAATTGAATTATCTATTTACTAGCAAATCTGACAACATGTGAATACGCATTTACTCCAAACATTTAGTCGATTAATAGGATCACTTCCGCCTCTATTTTGTTTCACAGCATTAAACAGAGACAAAAATATAATATGCGAATGATTTGGACACGCCTCCGCAGACATACGCCAGACACATGGCACTGCTATGCGCAGACGCGCTATGGTTTTTGACCAGCGGCAGCGAGTGGTGGAGGTTACGTGTATTATACAATGTGTACATAAAGTAAGGAACAAATTCATTATATAGGAATCTAAAAATATTTCGGAAAAATCCTCGGATACGTGTATAATAATTTTTAATGACGCATTTTTTCCCATACAAACTTAATATACAAGGTGGCTCATGTAGTAGATATGACATTATCGACGATTTTTTAAATGGGAACCCCTATATTTTAGTTCAGATCTGTAATCTCCAAGAACAGCTGATTTCAAAAACATAACACACTTAGGGCCTAAAATTCATAGTTTCGTTACTACAGGGTAAAACAAATAATTTTATTTAAGATATTTTTTTTTGGCTTGGGAGGCATCAATTAATTACGTGAGGCGTTTTTAGCGATTTTTCAACCCCCCTTCCCCCAATAAAAGATTTCGTGACATTTGGCTCAATCCCTCCCGCCATCACCCAATTTTACCTGAAAGCCTTACGTAATTAATGGACGCACCATCATTTGCTGTTACTTGTGTTTTTTCTCAAGTAGGCTTATTTGCTGTTATGTAACTATGGTATTTAGATAATGTCATTGTCATTACATTGTATTTTTCTAGTAAGATTATTAGAAGTAATAAATTTTATTTTAAAACATATTGAGTTACTATGCGTTTATCTTTAACACAAAGAATAGAAATTCTTATGATGATTGGATATGGTGATAGGATCCGTACTCAACAAGAAGTTTGCATTTTGTTTAACACTAAGTATCCAGCAAGACCAATTACTAGATCAACTGTGAGTAAACTTGAAATAAAATTTCGGGAAACGGGTTCAGTGGAAGATATTCCCAGAAAAGGCCGTCCAACTATTCCGGATGATAAGAAATTAGATATTTTATAGGCTATGGAAGAAGATCCCCACAACAGCGTCCGCCAGATTAGCATTGATCATGGGGCGGCTGCTATGACCGTTCATAACCTATTGACGGTAGAAAAATGGCACCCGTTTAAAATCCGATTGGTTCATGAGTTGAATGAAGATGATCCAGATCGTAGGATGGAGTTTTGTCAAATATTAATGGAAAGATGTATTAGATCCTTTGTTTGTTGAAAATATCCTATTTTCGGATGAATCTACCTTTAAATTAAATGGAGAAGTGAACCGGCAAAACTGTAGATACTGGGCAAAAGAAAATCCCAGGTGGATGCGTGAGCACCATACTCAATATCCTCAAAATGTTTTTGATACAAAAAAATTGTGAGATACTCATAAAGCATAGACATATAAGTGATTATAAGTACGCCACTGCACATCACAACATTTAGGTACAATTGTTGTTACTGAACATAAACAAGCTTTTCATAAGGTATAATAATCACTTGCAAAGTTTGCACGATACAACGCACAGTGGGATCTAGCTAACAAAAAGTTGAAAAAAAGCAAAGTTTTTGAAAAAAATCGGTATCTCTTAAAATATAGCAGATATCAAAAATTTGCCAGATTACTTTCTTTGCTATGAACCAGTGATTCAATTGACGTACAGTGATAAAATTTAAAAATATTATTGTGAAAGTTACATGCTATTGAAATTGGTGCAAAAATCATCGTCCTCTTTAACACCCTGTATATAAAATTTTCTGACAGTTTAAGACAATCCAACTTTGGCAATTGTTTCCTAAGGGACAAATCTATCAACCGTTAAAAACCGGAGATCGAGGTCATATCTGGTTCAGAAAATATTAACTTTTAAATTTAGGCGAAATTTTTCTTGCTCGAAAGCAAATGGCCAGCAGTTTAGTAAAAAAAAACTTCTTTGCGTTTTTCTTTGTATTGCAATGGCATATATTCGTGGCAAAACTTTGCATGGCCAATCTTGGGAAATTATTGCTAATTTTTATAATGCTTGTGATGAGCAAGCCAGAAATTATGCATTTAATTTGCCGTTAAAACGAAATTTGGACAGGGTCTCCATGTATACAGGAACTGGTATTAGCGTGATTAAAAAAATTCATAAGGCAGATGAAGCAAAGCAAATAATCCTGAAAAGTTATTATCGTCTACCGACGAGAAAGGGTCTCGTTTATGAGTTACAGACAAATTAAAATTTGAATTTAGTGTAATAAGCCGCATTATCGAAAAGTTATATCTAGAGTTTAAAACAGGTATGTAAATTTAATTAATATATATAATAAAATACTTTGTACTACTTGCAAAAATAATAACAGTTACAATTACGATTATCAAATAATTAAATACCGAATTAAGAAGAAAACATCAATTTATTAAGGCCTATCGTCAAATATATATACAGTGTGCCAAGGGGAAAAATTCTTTATGATTGATTTTACGACCAAAACCCATTCTTTACAAAAAAATCCGGTTTGTTTAGACTTTTAATTAATAAACAACATTGTTTTATAGATTTTAGTATTTTTATATTTCATTTTAAAATAATAGTAGCACGCTCATGAATTGTCCCTATGATCTGTTGGCTTCCTTCCCCCTTACGGATACCGCGTAGCCACAGATCCAAACGACAAGCTATATGTAAAGACGATGGTACGAAGAATTAAATAATAATACACCTTAGAAGGACATTTTGAGAAAAAAAGCTCTAGCTCTAGCATGATTTTTATAAATTTTTCTCCCTTCGCGCTTTATACAGAAACGTTCAAATAAAACTGAGGAAATATTACGCGGTTCCATTCTAAACGACGGCACGTGCTTCGAGACCTACCCTGATTTCCACAGAAAAATCCAAACAAATATTAATAATAATGATAAATAATAATTTAAAATAATAACAGTTAAACTTTTTATTTTAGGTTTGGAATATTAACAGCTGATTATTTTAAAATACCTTTGTTTCTTCAAGCACTGATTTCAGTATTTGTCTTGACCACGGTTTCCTTCATAGTAGTGGTAAGTAATTTCACATTAATATTAAATCACACACTCTAAAGTTCGACACACGAGTCTATAGCTACGGGGTATCAGTAAGGGGAAAGCAATATCTGTTAAAACATGGCCGACCCATGGGCGTGCTAATATTATTTTAATAATGTAATAAAAATAGGAAATTCTTGTAGATAGGTCATTATTTTTATGAAGGTTTAAATAATTACGTTTTACAAGATGCCATTCTTTCAACATGGAAAAAACAGCTACATGGTTAATCGATTAATGACGATTTTTCAGCTTTGGTCGTATTAATGTCAAAGACACGTAAAATATAGTTTGCCACAAATCAGCGAAATATACAAAAAAAAACAGTACATACTTTATTCATCATCTTCATCTTCTTCGCCTTCACTGTTACTATCATCAGTATCACTATTATCAGTCCCAACCTGTATTATAATGGGTTCAATCTCCTCCATCATATAATCAGTTTCCCAAAACTTATTTTCTATATCGATGACATGTCGACAAAACTTTTCCCAATCGACTGCTGTCACCGAGGCAATTGCTTCGTCCAGAAGCTCCCTTAATTTAGAGATACTAAAATCCCCTGATGTATTACGATCTCTAATGAACTGTTTAATTTGAGCCCAAGACATCTCAATAGGGTTTAACTCGCACATATATGGGGGTATTCTTAAAGGAGTGTGACCGTATTGCCTGATAATGTTGTCAACCACATAATTTTTGTCATTATTGGATTGTTTCTTATTACCCCAAAAACATCTGCACTCTGCCAGCAATTTTTTACCGTTAGGTCATTGTCTACCCAGGTCTCATCTATGTAAATTATATGACGACCTTCTTTCCTATTTTTTCATGGCATGAATATTTGTATCGCCAGTGTAATATATTAGGCCTTTCAATTAATATTTTTCGCTTATTTTGGCATTTTCGCCAATAAAATCCATTTGATTTCAACATGCGCCTCAAAGTTTCACGGGAAAACGGAAAGTTTATGTCACTTCTCAGCGGTTGTAGCAACTTTTTTAAGGTTGGAACCATTTTTAGTTCCAAATAAAACTTTTGTATTGTTCTCCTAACAATGCCAAAGTCGAAGCCTTAGATTTTTTCGACAGCAGAGAGACGGACCCTTTTTTTGCCAGGAGATGACAACAATTGATCAGGGTTATTTTCTTTTCTTTCAGTATCTTCTTTGTGAATGTTTTTTACTGCACCCACGCTTACTCCCGTATACATTGCGACCCTTTCTAGCTTTCGCTTAAGTGGTAATTTAAATGTATTAATTTGTGATTCCTCTTCACACACCCTGTACACGTTGGCAATCACCTCACGGGTTTGACTATGAATGGTTCTACCACGGGTATATTTATTCATCATTATAGTTTTAAAACAACGAACACTTTTTAAAAAACACAATAAAATAATAACATAAACTATAACACAATATAATATCTCTAGCCCTTCGTATCGCTACGCAACTGCATGAGCATATCGGATATCGTCCAAGAACAGCGCAGGCAAATTGGGCGTGTCACCAGCCGTGTGTTGTCATGCTCTGTCTGGGATATCACCTATCAAATTAGCTCTAGCCACCGGTAACCCATGGTTACCGTTGATATTGCACCATGTTGCCCTATTTTTAGATTAGAAGTACTTTAATAAAAAAAATATTTAATTTTGCATTTAAATATTAAAATAAATAGTATGAAACGAAAGTTTTAAGAACATTGAAACTATAATAGAATATTAGTTTCTTATATACTTATGACAATTTACTTTAAATGGGTAAATTTAATTTTCGGGTTTACTTGGTAACATGTTATTAAATTAAAATTTAATAGATGTGACAACATTGTTAACCCAAGAAATTTTTTTGCCTGCATTCCTTTTGTAGCTATAGATAAAGTTGTCGACCTGTACAGATCAGTGGTGGCGTATATAGGAATTTGTTAGTGGCGCTTTCGCCTTTTCGTTTTTTGATTAATATTTCGTTTCTTTTTCGTTTTATCCTCAATTACCTAAATTTAAAAATTTCTGATAAAAAAATTTGAGCAGAAAACGAAATGTGTGCAAATTGACAAAATTTCGTTCCTGGCTTCTATTAATTTATTAATTAAAAAAATTTCTAAACTAAACTTAAGGTAATTGGTCCCTAAAACAGGTAATTAACCGCTTTTAGGCTAAAACGAAATAGTCTCAAAAATATTGATCAAAAACAAAATGATGAATGGGTCACTAGCTCTGACTTAATTATTAACTGAACAAAAAATATACTGAACGTTTAAACAACAACGAACAAACCAATCATCTACTACAAACAAACATCTAGTAAAATCCAGATTTATATTTTTCCTACCGAACTCATCTTTGAATAAATAGGTTAACATTTCGCGACCAAAACGGATGACAGTGACGTAACAGTCGAAACCATGGAAACTGCCAAGATGTTGTGTTGTTATTGGTTGTTTTAATTGGTTTTCATGGTTTCGACTACTATACTTTATTGCTATCAGTTTTGGTTGCGAGCTATAGGTAAAGTGCCTCTTCTGCACAAAATATCGAATTATTAAGAATCGAAATATTAAGAAAGTTGCTCATAATTTTAAAGCATGCAAGCGTACCGAATTTAATAGCTGTAAGCCTAAATTGATTTTTTCCAGAGGCCAGAGGCCCTCGGCTTTGTAAGACTGTCGCCTTCAGATCATAATCATCTACTTAGTACCCTTGATACATAAATAACTATTAGTTGCACATTTTTTAAGGTAAAACTTTGATAGGGTGTCCCAAGTCGGAGGTATGACGTGGTCTAAGATTGTTTTAAATAGAACACCAGTATTATGTCAATTTCGAATTCTATGAGACTCTGAGCGAAATTTGCAGGAGCTCCATCTTGCTGATAATACAGTTGCATTCTGATGCAACGAATACTAATAACCAGGAAGAAGACAAACTGCCGTTCTAAAAAATCGAAGCAGGCATGATACGGCGGCATCCATTATGCCTGGCGCGCACGTGCTTTTCAAATGTCACTTTTGTCCAAATTTTTAGTAGTGTCAATATTTTAATGTGACATTTAAGCAAAGAAAACATCAAAACCCTTTCATTTGATTTACTAAGTAGAGAAAATCAAGTATTAGGATTTTGACATAGGTTTTCAGCTGTAAATATCGCTTTAAAATTGTCCTTACATACTTTTATATTATTATTGAACTAGTAACGAAACTAGAAATAAAGATTTCAGAGATTGAAGGTTGTAATTAGTTTTATTAAAAATAGGAAATAAATCATAATTTACATAAAATATTTTACCATCGTCAACTTCAAACAAATCAAGGTAAATACAATACCATATGTATAGCTACTAACAAAGTAAATATATGCACCATCATTATGGTTATGGGCTTCCAATTTGTTTGCTTCGTAGCATACTCCTGGCAACATTAGTGATCGATGTCCTCTTTAATGTTCAGTCATTATGGGATTCTCAATTAAACTATGAAAAGAAAGAATTATTATAATAACATATTACCGGACTTATCAAAATTCTGACTACGGGTTAATATAACTAAGCTGTAAATATTATGTTGTAGCTTTTGACTTGTAAATTGTAAAATTTAAGTAAAATTCTTTAAAAATGTGTTTGTTGCTAGTTTGCGTGACAACTTTGGGACATAATGGGACAATTTTATAATGTAAAATAACAATAACAAATAATAATTAGTAAAAAAATATTTCAATCATAAATTACTTACCTGCAATAAAACGAAAAGGTCCGTTTTCGTGAAAAGAATAGAAAATTAAAAATTATTTTAGAATTTAATAACGCTTCCTCCACCATTTTCAATCAAATTATAAATCATAATTTTGTTAGATTTGATTTTATTCCATTCCAGACGAAGGATGTTCGGTTGTGAAATAATTTAAGAACCTGTGCTGCTCGCATTCTATGTATGTCTCTGTCTGCATCAACCTTCTCCGATTCATTAAAGGGAGACAAATATGGCCTAGATCAAATCGAACAAACCCGAACAAATACACTCATGTCTTTGACTTTCAGATACTACGTAAGTCTGATATTGACACAGAACGATCGACACAAAAGGATAAACGTATGGAGTAACCAGCCTGGCGATCTGGGCCTGTGACGTCACTTGCATGGCCTTCTTATGTGTCTCACTGGGCTGTTCTGATGTTTACAGGAACATCATCTATAGTAGCCTACTAGTCTAGTAATAATAGTAGTTTTGTAAAAAAATTAAACTGTGCTCTCTCCCTCTCCCTCTATTGCTTCGGGTAGTACAAATGACTTGATGAGTGTTGACTGGGATATATTCTGTGAACGATACAAATTTATCAGTTGTTGAATGATTTTCATTTTAAATAACGCTGCTTCTTTTTAGGAAGGTAAAGGTGGAAATAATGCAATCGCATTGAAAATGGAATTAGTTATCCTATATACCGGTCTGTATATTTATACCCATTATGGTGAAGTTTTTGCGGCGCAGGTTGGTATTATCTAATAAATGTGTTGTCTATCCAATCCAAATATAATTTATTTAAATAAACATTCGCATGGTAAAATAATACACAAAGGGATGCCGCACTACCAGGATTGCTCGATATCACACGCCAAGCGCTCCGATTATACAAATATTCTCGGTCCCGGTACAGTTCTAGGTATGTGTGTCTATAGGTAGGTGTGTCTCTTTTGCACTTAAGGTATAATAATACAGGGTGTTATGGAAATGACATACTATATTTAAACCGGCAAATCCCGAGATGAAAATAAATTGAAGAAAAATAACCATAAATGGCGTTTTGAATTATTCAGCGAAATGTACGCTTTACATGAAATCACAAAATTTACGTGGCCGCTCCTGAGGCCCTTCGCAATCAATATTTTATTGAGACAGTCTTGAGGTTCAAAAGAGGTTAGCGCATTATAGGCGATGTTGTCATATTGAAACAAAGAATTGTAAACGCACGTGTTCAGTTTTTGACACCAAGACGTCTTTGACCCTCGTTATCACTTCTTTTTCAAACTTTTTAGACAAAGAAAACTACAATTTTAAGGTACATACTCTCTTACCTTCGATCTTATTTTAAAATAATCCGTTTTATAATTAAATTCCATAAAAAAATAAAATACGTATTTTGAAACCGATCCAACAGTAGATAATATCATACAAATTTGAAATCACATCACAACATTTCTTATTATGAATTATTTCGCAAAAAAAAATCGAGCAATACAACTAACTTAACGTTTAAAATTCGTATACGTCAAGCACGTGGAACCCTCGACACGACGTCGTTCCACCCCGAGTCTCGAAACATACTGAAGTATGAAGGGCGCGCGGCCATTATTGAAGCAAGGGCGAGACACGCGGTGTGATCTGACAACACTGTATACTGTATACTCTAGTGACCCACATTGTTGCTAAGTGAATCCAGATGGGACGTCGCGACAGTATGTGGGTAAAAAGGGTTTTTACCTTAGTATTTAAATATTCGATTTAAAAAAAAAGTATGTAGACCTTCTCTAGGACTCCCAAGGAGTCACCCATTTTAATATAATAAGTCATTTTCATAACACCCTGTATAATATCATCACATGTATTAATTGAGATATAAAATAACTTTTATTTAAAGTACACGGAAAACACTATAGTAAAATTATTATATTAAAGATTCTATTGTACGATTTTCTATAAAATTAGTATTACAAAAATTTTTCATATAGGGTTTATTTCCGTGTAAGGGCAGGTCTTAGTTGGCATGTTCATACTTTTTTTTAGCGTCTTACGATATGATAATATTTGTTTTAGGTAGGTGAAATTCGTACTGTATTTTATAAGTTACCATGGAGTACATTTGATATTAGGAATCGTAAAATCATTCTGATATATTCTCATATCTTAAACGAAATGCAAAACATCGGACTTGTAATCTATGACTAATCGCTAGATTAATAAAAAATAAGAAAGTTTTACTCGAGCGAGAAAGTTTGGCAACGCTGCGCTTACCCGTCAGAGTGATTTCAGTCCGTAAGAAAGCAGATCGTCTTTTTGTTACTACACCTTGACCGTTCTTGATGAAATCATATTGAGCGTATAAAAAAAACGTGAATTCATCGACAACGGACGTTTTGAGTGTTGCAAAAATTCCATAGTTTAAATAAAAGATGTAAAGAAAAGGGGTATCAAAAAGTTACAGCGCCCGGGCCAATTTTTTTTTTAAATTGTTGATAGCACTCTAAAAAGAAGTAAATCGAGTCGAACGGACATTTTCCGTGTTGCGCAGCTACAGGGAGGGCAGCGGAGTCGGATCTCGTATCTGTATAATTCATGATCGCGGTACAGGGCGCGTGCATGGGACGGCTTGCTGTGCGGCTTGCTTGTCTATAACAACTCAGCATGAGCTGTGTCCCCATATTGCATAATTATTGATACACGTGCTGTGTTGACTGAAAAGGGTCTTGCTAAATAATGCGTGTGTAAAAATGTCAGTAGTCAAGTGTCAAATATTGTTCCCCCATCTTCCGAGCCACAATACACGATTTCTGCTTGACAACGGACGAGGCGCGATCACTCGAACAGTGTTAGAAAAATGACATTAGTAAGTTCTAACACTTCGGTTGCGCGTCGTTGAAAATGTCCGTTCTCATTTTGTTCCGGTCGCGAATAACGTAAAATAACATCCGACAAGTAAAACGGACGAGGCGTGATAAGTTGAATTCTCCGCTGTAAACAAATTTCGATATTTCTCTTATCTTAGTTGGCATGTTCATACTTTTTTTTAGCGTCTTACGATATGATAATATTTGTTTTAGGTAGGTGAAATTCGTACTGTATTTTATAAGTTACCATGGAATACATTTGATATTAGGAATCGTAAAATCATGCTGGTATATTCTCATATCTTAAACGAAATGCAAAACATCGGACTTGTAATCTTTTACATGAATTATGCTTGTGGATATTGGGCAAGTATTTTATCGTATATTCCTTCAGCATTACTAGCATAATATTTAACTAAGAATCAAAATGCACAAAGTTGGCGTCTCTTCAAATACATGTGTTTATTGTAATGTAGGGGGAGCGCTGTCTGCGACATTACTTGCACATTTATTAGGTCATAAGTTTTTTGTGCCTCAGCGTATTAAAGTTTTTAATAAAAATATTACTTTTCTCATATTTATTACGTAGAAAGGGATACTAAGTTCAGGTCGCCCAGAGTTACCGTTTCGGAGATATTTGCATTTAAATTGTTTAGTGCGTTAGCTCAGGCAAGTAAATAATATTTTGTTACTTCTTACCAATTAACTTTTACATGATAATTAAAGTTCTAGTAATGGTAATTGAAAATAATAAATATAACAATTGGATTGTTCTTTAACTTACTTTAATTAAAATAACTTTGACCCTAGAAAATGTCGTGTCGAAAGGAACCAACAGCAATGAAAACACAAACTTACGATAAATTCACCTGCCCAATTGTTATTAATTTGAAAACAATTTTTTTTTAAAGTAACCCATGAGAAAACAAATGAAATTTAGAGATGCAATTGCTATGAAATCTCCATGTTGTTATTTGTTTGTTGATTATTGTAAGATAGCTTTGTCAGAAAATGTTTTGTGTTTTCATTGCTGTCGGTTTCTTTCGACACGATATTTTCTGTGGTCAAAATATGTAATAAATATTAGAAAAATATTATTTTCATTAAAAACTTAAATACACTGAGACACAAAAAATTTATGACCTAATAAATGTTCGAAAAATGCCGCAGTTACGCCCCCCTACATTGTACATTAAAATTTCACAAAGAAATGAATTTCTCGTCCTAAAAATCCATAATTGTCAAATTTTGTAAAAAAATGTTAGTTTCTCTCAAAGTTATTAGAGAAGAATAAAAATGAAGTTTTAACTTTAACACCCTGTATCTAGTTAATATCAACTTTCGGATATAGGTAAGTAGAATTAAATTCTAATATTTTTACGTAAGTAGTCTGTGGGTTTCCATGTACCATTAATTAGCGGACACCGTAACATATCATGGAAAAACTCTATATTAAAAAGATTTTATTGTACGATTTCCTAAGCAAATAATGTTTTTATGAAGAATATTGTAAGTTCCTTTCATCCTAATCTAATTTTTTTATATTTCAGATACTTCATAAGGTTTTCAACTTTCTTACCGTTTTGGGAAATCTATCTGAAAAATCATAATCCTCCTGCCTTGATCATTAATAACGATGTGGCTCCGACTTGATTTATAATTTATATGATGCGTGCAAAAAGCACGCTTTTTTCACTTTTGCATACATGATTCTTATTAGCTGGCCTGATATACTCTACACCAGGGGTTCCCAAAGTGTGCGCCGTGGGTAATAGGTTCGCCGTGCAGCGCTCCTGTTTTCTCTTCCCCAGAAACTAAAGGTACATTACGTAAACACATAGAGCACCGTGAGAAAATACCAAACCTCTAAGTGAGCCGCGAACTCAACAAGACTGTAATCCCCTGCTCTACGCAAAAAAATAATAACGGCATCATATTACGCTATTTTTTAAAAACAACATTAAAAAAAAATAATTTTTGCAAATTGCACGAAATTTGAGTTGCTTTATAATAATAAATTATAAAAATTCGGGAAATCTGTTTTATTTCACCTTTTACAAATGAACAAATACCACTTGACAATCAATACCTGATTTTTTCTTTTATATGGATGTCAATGCAAGGAATTTTTTTAATTACCTACGATATCACCTAGAAACACATGAAAATCAGATAAGGATATATGAGTTTCAAATACCAATGTATGGAAAAATTATTATTTTCCCAGACCACCCGAAGCACCCGAAGATACCTTATACTCGTACAATAAGGGCGTATTTTTGTCTACACAGTGGCACTTTAAAATACTAATTCAGATTGAATGATACTACCAAGAAAAGGAACCCTTCTCCATTGATAGGATGTCACCACCTGCAGACCGGTTTCGAGCTCTCTTGTTCTCGTCTTCTTATCAACGGTAGTCGAGAAAATACAACGCGCAGCGCCATCTCTTAGCAGTCCCACACAATTTGAACAGACGTTATTTGAATAAATCAAAAATCAGAAGTCTATTTACTTATCAGATGGTATCATTGAAGTATAGAGTCTTCTCTAATGATAGGTATGTGTACACCTACCTTGTACTGACGAGAACAAAAGAGTTCGAAATCGGTCGGCAGGTGGTGACATCCTATCAATGGAGAAGGCTTCCTATTCTTGGTATTACCATTCAATCTGAATTAGTATTTTAAAGTGCTACTTTGGAGACAAGAATACGCCCTTATTGTATAAGGGGTATCATCGGGTGGTCCGGGAGAATAATAATTTTTGATATTAATATCACCTGATAAGTAAAATAGACTGTTGATATATGAGTTCTTTACACTAATTTCACGTATACCATACCCTCCTGGAGTTTGGTCGGTTCCTTCCGGCCCACCATGTCCCCCCTTTAGGAACACAATAGTTTTAGAAAACGGAGTAACTATAATTTTGAAACACCCTGTATAAAAGATTTACATGTAAAAAATTATAGAAATAGACACAGACGCATAAGAACCGCCACAACCTTGTATTTGAAATAAAATTTACCATCCTCATGGCCGACCCGGTGGTTTACGACCAGACAACAATCTTGTAGACGGCGTTTGAAGATGTGTTTTCGATAAGACTTTGTTTTCTGACCTGGCGTTTTCTTTTTGTGTGGTGGCGTATCTTATTGAAGACGGTGGTGGGTATTTTTTATTTCAACAGCCGTAAAAATTCTGGAAATGCAATATCTATTTGGTTTGATTAATTCAACCTGGGTACGAATTATGTAAAACTGCATGGATTATAAATTTGAGAACTATGTATGTAACAAATTCACAACGTATTACTTTATTCACGAACGGGAAATTGTTAGCGCACGCGCCGAAGGCGAATGCCGTAATCCCGTATGAGAAAAAAGTAAATTTATGAATAAGGTTGATTATTCAAAATTAATTTTGATTTTATCTAAATAGCATGCTTTTTGAAGAAAAGAATGGTACCCCACTTCTTTTTTTTTAAATAAAAATTATTTTTGAAATTGGCATTCCTTGTTGAACAAATGTGGTCCCTTGATTTTTGGTCGTTCGACTTACAGATTTCGTATAAAAAAATGAAATTCATTCATTTGCACTCTGCTATGAAAAATTATGTATTGACAAAGATTAAAAAGGATCTACTAGGTAAGGAGTGGATTTTGTTCGGGTTTGTTATCTCCATTCCGTTACCAAAATGTCCTGTTATCACGCCTCCATCTAGTCAATGACTAATCGCTAGATTAATAAAAAATAAGAAAGTTTTACTCGAGCGAGAAAGTTTGGCAACGCTGCGCTTACCCGTCAGAGTGATTTCAGTCCGTAAGAAAGCAGATCGTCGTTTTGTTACTACACCTTGACCGTTCTTGATGAAATCATATTGAACATATAAAAAAAACGTGAATTCATCGACAACGGACGTTTTGAGTGTTGCAAAAATGCCATAGTTTAAATAAAAGATGTAAAGAAAAGGGGTATCAAAAAGTTACAGCGCCCGGGCCAATTTTTTTTTTAAATTGTTGATAGCACTCTAAAAAGAAGTAAATCGAGTCGAACGGACATTTTCCGTGTTGCGCAGCTACAGGGAGGGCAGCGGAGTCGGATCTCGTATCTGTATAATTCATGATCGCGGTACACGGCGCGTGCATGGGACGGCTTGCTGTGCGGCATGAGCTATGTCCCCATATTGCATTATTATTGATACACGTGCTGTGTTGACTGAAAAGGGTCTTGCTAAATAATGCGTGCGTAAAAATGTCAGTTAATATTGTTCCCCCATTTTGCGAGCCACAATACACGATTTCTGCTTGAAAACGGACGAGGCGCGATCACTCGAACAGTGTTAGAAAAATGACATTAGTAAGTTCCAACACTTCGGTTGCGCGTCATTGAAAATGTCCGTTCTCATTTTGTTCCGGTCGCGAATAACGAAAAATAACATCCGACAAGTAAAACGGACGAGGCGTGATAAGTTGAATTCTCCGCTGTAAACAAATTTCGATATTTCTCAAACCAAAAACTAATCACCGCACGGAAAATATCAGTTACTATTTTCATCTCCTCAAAAACATCACTTTGAGTCAAAAAATAAAAAGAACGGACGTGGCGTGATAACTATTACGACTAGTGTTGTGATCATTCGAGCGAAAAACCGCTTGATCACTCGATTATTGAAATAACCGACATCGCTCGATTATTAAAAAAACCGCTCGAATTATCTATTCAGGCGAAAACCATCGCCCGTAACTTATTATCTTTCACTCGATACCCGCGCTTCGCTTGCCGCCGACAGACTTTACCGCTGTAGCGTGATCGAATTAAAAAACTGCTCGTATATTCAAACAGTTTTTCGCTCGATAGGAAATACTCTAGTTAAAAATCAGGCGAAAAACCGAAAAATATCGCCGGTTATCTCCGGTCCAAGCGCCGCGCGATCCGATTTGCGACGTTCGAGATTGACGCTGAGCAAGTACACGACATACGTCTTTCTTAAAGGCACATAAACGAGAAGGTGCATATAAAAAAGTATGCTGAATCCCTTAGCGGAGTCATCGCGACATGATTTGGTAAAGTTTTGTTTTAACTGGCTAACCAGTGGAGTAGTTTAGGTCTCCGATTGTAAATATTAAAAAATTAAAGGATATAATTTTAAAATTTTTAATTACTATAAAGACCAGAAAACTTCTCAAAAATAACATAATAATAGAAATTCTTAATGAAAAATAACAAAACGAACAAAATGGTTAACAAAATATATAGAAAAATTCGTTGGTAATCTTATAGTAAACATTTTTAAATCTAAACAGGAACTTTTTATTATTAAACTCGAGAAGACTTCTCAAAAATAACATACATTATAGAAAATGTTAATGGAAAATAAGAAAACGAGCAAAATAGTTAACAAAACATAGGTATCGACAAATTTTTTGGTAATTAAAAGTAAGCATTCTTAAATTTAAACAGGAACTTTTAGGTAACTATGAATACATGAGTACATGAATTTAAAAAAATAATAACCAATTTTCTTATTTTGCCAGTCGCGTAACTAAGCCTAGATTTTTGACGTGCACACAGTGGGCACCTGATAATTTAAAATGGAAGAATTTGACAAGCTATTTTGAATATCTACTTATTTTATGCTCGGAGATTGAGAAAGATGTGAAGAAAAATAACTCTTGGTAATACTTTTTGTTCGGGTTAAAAACGCACAATAATAAACCCGAACAATAAATACATATTTGAGTGATTTTTTGCAGTTTTTTGTTTGGTATCGAGACACGTGGTAAAAATTCATTATTCACAAATAAATAAATTTCTGGAATTTTTTTGGTGGTTACTACAAATTTTTAGCTAAACCTGTGCCCACCCGTAGTTACGTGCCTGCTAAATACCCGACCTGATCACATGTAAAGGGCTAGGCAGCTCGTTAAGCAGTCGGTGACGTCATCGCTTGGTAAATTGGAATTTCAGGCGATTCACTCGAGCGATTAACTCGATTATAAAAATCGCTCGAGTATCAAGTACTCGATTATTAAAATCATCGGTTTTTCCCAACACTAATTACGACCACCTTTTTTTTACATAAGTAAAAATGATTCTCGATGATTTCGCAACGTTGTCAATGTCAGTTCTTGTTAATTTCCTTCTCAAGGCCTTATTAAATCACCAAAAGACCGTACTACCAGTCTAGTTGTCACCTATTTAAGTCATAAATCTCAACAAATTATTAAAAAACATGAAAATGTTTATCTCAAAAGTGAAGACGTTTAGGACATATTTTCAGATAACGTCTTTTTTTCTGAAAATGGACCCTAGAAAAGCCTCCATAAATATTAGCAATGAGCGGATACCGGTGTAAAGTATGAGAGAGGGGGAAGGGTTTTAGTCCAAGGAGGCAGACACTACCTGGTCAAAAGACGGTCGATATTGAATAGGTGTCTAGAGAGAGATTTCCTAATCCCCTATAAAAAAAAAAAATGTTATTAAGAAACACCCTGTATACAATAAATATAATTCCTGATCCCTCTCCACTAAGATGTGGCGATACATTGCCTTCAATCAAGTGTCTCCCTTTAATTCGAATTCAAATCAATTTTTTACTTCTCGATTCGGCTTGGAGGAACGCACTCTATCATTATCAAAATTGTTTTTACTTTCCATTACTTCATTTAAACGTGCAACCTTCAAACGCAAAGAGTGCATTACAAGTAGAAAAATGTCGGTAATAATACCACGCAATTGCAAATTAAAGCTCTCGGTGGACCATTGCAACACATGTATACTAAGTTATACCATGGACATAACTTAAGTAAACCAGAATGACCACTAAGCCAAAAAATGGGCTATCGTCCCTAGACGTGGCGACATCCAGAAAGTGATGCGGAATTATTTTACAGTCCGTGTTAAATATTATATTAGCAAGAAGAATTTCTAAGCGTCGGTGACGTGGTCTGGTGAAAATCGATAATATCTAAGCATAAATGAAGCCCACAGCGTTAAATGTCAGCGAACAGAGTATAGGGTTTGGTATTCAACCTGATGAATCGTAAACTATATCGTTTTGTATGGAAGAGCTTCTTGAATTAATTATTTTTGTAACAAAAATTGGTATAACGATTTCTAACTCCTCCTTATTTTGAGATATGTTTTAGAAAAATATCGATATACAATTTTATCCTCCCGCTGAACATAGCCACACAGAATTAACAATAATTGTTCCCTCAAATTTCTAATATGGGTATTCCCATAACTTATGTCTGATAGATCATCTAGAGAAATGACTTTTTATTTTTAAATGCGTGACTCCTTGGGTGTCCTAGAGAAAGTCTACATACTTTCTTTTTAATCGAATATCTAAATACTAAGGTAAAAACCCTTTTTACCCATATACTGTCACGTCGTTCCATCTGGATTCACTTAGCAACAATGTGGGTCACTAGAGTATACTAACAGTGATGTCAGCCCTTGCTTGAATACCCACCGCACGCTACTATTGTTGCTTCAGTATGTTTCGAGACTCGGGCATGGAATGACGCTGTCGAAAGTTCCAAGTGCGTGTGTGTATACGAATTTTAAACGTTTTGTTAGTTGTAGCATTACCCGATTTTTTTTTGTGAAATAATTCATAATTGATTTCAAATTTGTGTGATATTATCTACTGTTGGTTCTGTTGCAAAACATACTTTTGTGTTTTATTTTTTTATGGAATTTAATTATAAAACGGATTATTCAAAAATAAGATCGAAGGTAAGAGAGTATGTACCTTAAAATTATCGATTTTTTTTTCTAAAAATTTTGAAAAAGAAATGATAACCCTGGTCAAAGGCGTCTTGTTGTCAAAAACTGAACACGTGCGTTTACAATTCTGTGTTGCAATATGACAACACCGCCTATAATGGGCTAACTTCTTTTGAGTCTCGAGACTGCCTCAATAAACTATTGATTGCGAACGTCCTCAGTAGCGGTCATGTAAATTTTGAGAGTTCATATTTTTTCAATTTATTTTCATCTCAAGATTTGCCGGTTTAAATACAGGGTGTTATGGATGGAATGTACTCACATCACAAAATCATATTAGTTTTCGCGTCACAACACATCTAAGTACCGTTCAATCTGAATTAGTATTTTAAAGTGCTACTGTGTAGACAAAAATTCGCCCTTATTGTCTGAGTGGTCTGGGAAATAATGTATTTAACATCTAAAAATTTTAAAAATAAATAACACGTTGATTCTCTCGATCGATATCGGCCGGCTTCTTTAAACAGCTGATTTTGGACAATTTAATGGATGGCTAATGTTTAAAAATACAGCGTTGCCACTTTCGATGTTTTATAAGCGACTATCATAAATTGCCGAATTTCCTTCTATAATATTACTTTCCTGTATAATTATTGTCTCGGAAATGGCAACCGCGCTGGCTCTAGTAGCGGAGAGTTCTCGGAAAGAAAGTTCGAGTTGTCCGAAGATGGACTAGACTAGACCATTATTTCAAAGGGTAGTTCCTGTCAATTGTTAACATAATTGTTTCATTTTGTCTTTAGTAAAGGGTTAATGGCCCATAGAAATTAGCGTTTTTATTATTTCTATTGCGAAATGATTAAGTGCTCTTGTTCTATATGTGTTGTAAAGTGTAATTATGCGTTAGTGTTGGGGTTTAGTGATAAGCTTATTATGCACTCCCACACTATCATCAGGACACGTGATGAGCATAAAATTTTTCCCATAGAAAAAAAAAACTTAAAGTGTCTGTGCCCTGGATTCCTTAATCGCGTCCTGGAGTTACTTTCTAAGTAAGCTAAATATTTATTTTTATAAGAAACTAAAGTTTTACACTGTTGATTAATCAGCTGGGCAATATAATATGTTCATATATGAATGTGCCGAGGAGTTGTGTGTGGGTTTAGGGGTGAATTACCCCACTTTTTAAACGTTCGATTTAAAAAAAATATGTAGCGCTTCTCTAGGACACCCCAGGAGTCACCCATTTAAATATAATACGTCATTTCCATAATACCGGCTTGACTCACGCGACAGGGTATTAATATCCTCTATCCTCCCTAGACCGAGATTCTGGATCCACCCTTGCCCGTCGCTCTATGGCCCAGAAATTATGGGATATCCTGTATAATTAAGATTTAAACGACCTCTAAAGTGACGTATCACTTGACCCTCTTCCCATATAAGATTTTAAGGGTAACATCTACCCCTCCTAGGAGGGAGTCAACCCACGAAGACCTTAAATAAGTATTCATTAAAAGCGTGCACTCGTCACAAACATATGTGAGCTTGTCGCTCGTGATATTCATGGAAGTGTATTTTTTTTCCTATTTAAAAATTGTATTTTGTTTCATTTCCTTTTAGGGCATGTAATGCCGTAGTTGACGAGCTGCCACTGAGTCGGAATATGACAAACACGACTTGTTATTCGTCCCATAGATAATCAACATTTTTTTTTCTTTTATTGTCGGCATTTTCTTTTATCCATGATATATGGACGTTTGGGTAATTATATTTATTATTCCATAATTAAGATAAATACGTAGTAACTGTTTATTTTGTACCCAATCATGCATAAAGCCTATAGACACCCAGAATAAAAATGAAATGATAATTTCGGATTATACCCGGTTTCTTTTCAAATTCGACATTTGAATGAAATTGCCTTATTGACCAATAATATAACCGATAAAGAAAGGTACCCATGGGACTTACAGATCTTTATAATAGATAGAATCTTTTAAGAACCGTTATGCTCGAACATGAATTTTATTTCACACCTTTTGTACCCGCACGGCGGATTAAATACATTTTGATTTGACCCTTGATACTTATATTTATGCATAGCGGAATGTTAACGAGAAAATGGGAAAAGACGGCAATAACCCCGCGGGATAGCGTCAAGTCAGGTTGAGTGCACAACGGCCGCAGGGGTAAGATAATAAGATAGTTTTTGCAAACATTTTTCGAACGCAAAAATTTCCGAAACCGAATATAAAATTTACAGATGTCGAGCATTTAGTCAAATTTCGTGGAGTCCGTGGGAATTAAACATAGAGATATAATATAAGAGAAGTAAGTAATTAAATGGTTTGCCGTTATTAACAGTCGAGCTGCGAAATGATTACTTGGTCAGCAAGAGTTTACAATTGGTCAGTAGAAAAAAATACAGAAGGAAATCGGCTACAAGAGGTGTAGCGGGGGCGGGTTTTCACTTGTTTTCCCAGGGCACTGTCACGATTCAGAAACGAAAAAATTCTTTAGGTACCAAGCTAAGGTAGCGATACTTGAAAGTTACAGTGAGATAAAACCAAAAGTATTTAGAATTAAGCAACGAAATCTTGAATATAATATTATAGGTATCTCAATAGTTATTGCGAGGCAATTGGCCAATTGCCTATTTTAATTATTATATTGTAAAACTATTCTTATATTGTTGCTTTCAGGAGGTAAATTGTTTTTTTCTAGCTTTTGCCTCCGCAAAATTTTTTATTAAATGGTTATTATCCATTTTGGCCGCCTCTTGTGCCTCTATAGACAGGATAGCCACGTTCGTTAACCTTGTCTGAGAGGAACTATTTCGTAAAATAATGTTTTATGATTTTTAATTTGGAAAAGGATCTCTCAGCTGTAGCAACACTTACTGGAAGAGTTAAAAATAATTATAAGGCTGTTGTTACCTCTGGAAAATTTGATGATAAAGTGTTATTTTCCACAATTAAAAATACAGCAAAGTCTTTAATACTTTGAAGAGAAGCAATTTTTTCCTTTAACGGCATACACAACGCTCTTCTCTAAAGGAAAAGTAGCAGACAGATCGCTGGAATATGTTTTCTGTAGTGTTTCTGCAGACATAAATAATTCTTTTTCTGGCAAAGTTACTAGAACTTGGGGACATAGAAATCTAAATTTATTAACAAATAACTGCATTCCCTCAAAACGATTACCTATTTGGTTAATTACAATATCAAATACTTTGTAATATATATTTATCCTAAAATAGTTTTCTCAACTAGAAAATAGATACTTTGTATTGGCTTCATCAAAGTGTTTTTTTGGTTTTAATTGTCTTTTATCTTCAAATTCCGGGTTTATATTCCATGATCTTGATATACCAATTGCTTCATTCTTCAAATTTATATAATTACGGGCACAGTGTGACAAAATCTAGATCAGGTGGACATTGGTAATATTGGTATTTATTTGAAAGATTTGCTAATTAGCAATAGGCTCTATCGGCACTCGAAGCTTTCGGGCCCCCCAAGCTGTCGGGCCCCCCCGCGACTGCGGGGGTTCGCGGTAGTAGCGCTACGCCACTGAATGATACCCATAATATAAAAAGGGAGACAAAACATTCCATTCATAGAACACCACAGTTCTACAGTTTCAAATAAGTTAGAAGAAGATAGCTTTAAAAAATGGCAACGCTGTAATAAGGTATGCGTTTAGATAATTTCGATCTAACATTAGTCATAAATAGGTAATCGTTGTATTTTTTAGAGAAATTCAGATAATATGAAGCAATAATCCACATTTTTGCAATATTTACTTAAAATATAGAATTAGCTACATCAGCACTGCTTTACCTAAAAAACACATAACCTCATTATTCTCACTTACCGACAAAATATTAATCCGGGGTTAGAATAATCGAATTTCTTACACACCACGCACTGAGTGTAGGTAGCTAATAAATAGCTCTAAATATTTTTAGTCCAAAAAACACTAAAAATTAATTCAAAAATACAATAGATCACAATCGCAGTAGAGAATATACACAAATAATACTGCGCCCGAAAAATGACATTCCTAAACTTTAGGGTTTGTTCTATAATCGATAAGCACGTGGGTAGGTACAGCGTTGCCACGGTGATTTCCTTAGAACATTGCAATTTGATGTTATGCTATCAATAACGTTAACGGAGCTTACATTGATATAGGACGTCAAACGGTGAAACTATGAGTGTAACAATGAAAATTTTAATCGATAAAACGGCACTAGAGTTATATTTCATAAGATTATTTCCAGAACCTAAATTAAATATTATAATTCGAGACATATTTTTAAAGGCCGTATTACACTCGGGAATTTTTATGGTGCCAGCAATGGCAATTATAATTTAAGGATTCAAGCGCAGTACACCGTTCTCCGTACTACAGTCAGAAATTCTACTCTTCTGACAATTAAAATGACACGGATTCATGCGCAGTACACTGTTCCCGATCAGCTGTCTCTCATTACCAGAAATGGGACAGGCGCCATTTGAATTGCCCTTGCCGGCGCAATTGGGTAGACATGCATTATTCTGTTATTTTTAACTGTTTATTATTTGGCCGAACCAGGTATGAACAGGTAATGGCCATTTAAACCCACTGGTACTTAAATTAGCAGTTTACATTCTTTATTAAACTTATGGACTGCTAATTCAGCAACTTTTTGCACCTCCTATTTGTAAATAGCAGTAGCTGCTTTAACTGGTAATCAAAACGAACAGTATTAAACAATTTAATATTATTGCGAACAGTAGGTATATAGATCGTATAGAAGTTTATATTACATAAGTAATTGTATCAATTCTAAATTTTAATTTAGACCTTCGCCATTCGTCAAGAAATTTAAGTATCCAGCCAAACCAAACCGAAACCTCTAGAACAGAGGTTCCCAAAGTTTTTTGTGTCGTAGACCCCTTGCCATGTTTTTCGGTTAGGGTAGACCCCCTACTTACCTGATATTGATTTTTTGTAAATTTCTAACTGTAGTGAAGGCTAGTGTTAAAAACTTAAAGTAAAAACACATGTTAAGTTTTATGCATTTATTAATTGAATTTAAATAACAACTACTCAAAATGAAATTTTGTATCTGATATATAAAATAAACGTAACATAAAATAAACTAAGCAATAAGTAAATGTTTTTAGTGGGAAGGATGAATCTGATGCTTAAATAATAAATTGTCAACATTTTTCGTCAATTTTGTAAGGTTTAATCTTAAATCCCCTCGGCTAATGATATCCAGTCTGTTTCTTTTTTTCGTTAGGAGATTGGTAACAGCGCTGAACCCCCTTTCCACTAGGTATGACGATGGAAAGGAAAATTTCCTCGCTATATTCCATAATAAGGGATAAGTAGCGGGTATGTTTTTTTGCAGCCAGAAGTGCTGATATCCGTGCTTAAACTGAACCTTAAGTTCTTCGTTTGTACTTATTTCAGTCAGTTCCTCTTGTATTATGACATTCGTTTCTTCTATGTCACCATATGGGTTAATTATCCACGGTGGTATTACCATAGTCAAAACATCCTCCAACCCTAGTTTCAAAATCGGAATAGAGGGCATTTAAATGTTGAACGTAGGTTGAAACGTCGTCTTCCTGGCAGTTTGCCTGTGACAAATTGGGGAACTGAGAAAATTCGCCCTGTCCAATAATAATTTAATCAAAATTTTACTTCATAGGTACTTTTATAAATAATGTATATTATGTCTTTATATTATAAGATAGTATAATGTAAGCAGTTAGGAACTATCAGTGTATGTTGAGGTATCGTGGACCCCCATTTTCATTTCATGGACCCCCAATTTTTTTTTTCGCTGACGTACACCCCTTGCAGGTTGTCATAGACCCCTGGGGGTCTATATAGACCACTTTGGGAATCACTGCTCTAGAAAGTATAAAGATATTACAAACTACAGATAGAAAAATGTATATTTCTAGCCTACGCAACGAATACAAACAGTCTTTCCCACCATTTTCGGTCATTATTGCAGCATAGCCATCCCCTAATTTTCCTTCAGTTTCATTTGATATTTCTATGAAATGTATCTAAAGTCGGTAAGGTGTATGAAGTCCGCTAAGCAATAAAACCTTTCGAGCCGGGTAGTCGGTGGCTCTCAAACAATAAATTATACATTAGGTTTTCTCTAAATAAAATAATTTAAAGTAAATAAAAAATTAGTTTGGGCAAAGAAAAATAATTATTTTTTAGCTTTTATGGTATTTAGGCAAATTAGTTTTACGAATTGTTTTTTTATAAAGTTTTGGTTCTAAAAAGAACCGATGTCGCCATCTTTTTGAAACATCATTGGATCACTTTTTTCGAGCACTTTTCTGTTGTTCGTTTTTTTGTATTTGAAGCTCAGATCTTTTAAAATGATGACAAACTGGTAGTTCCAGTATCGCAAAGTTCTTTCTTCTTTATCTTTTCAATAATAGCTTTGAGGGTAACATATTCCTTGGCTTTATACATATCATAAACAATATTTCTAATCGATAGTTTTATCCCTTGGGATAAATCAAAGATTTTAGAATGGAGTCGAACCCTTTTATATGGTCTGTCCAATTCCTCTTCACTCTTTGTTCGAAGTCTTCTTAAGGTCTTATCTAAAATGCCGCAAGCATCAGACGTTCGTTTTTGCACTGCCAAAACAGACACCAACCTGGCCCGAGTTATCTTTTTCTAAAGTAAAATAACGTTCTACTTGTAATACCAACGGCGTTCACCTGGAGATAAACACCTTCTAGGCGTTGGGTTTCCCTGCTGAACATTTTCCATAACTTTGCTTTATAACTGCTTTTAATTCACACACAATAATGAGAAACAAACTAAAAGCAAAATACATAACTACTTATTTAAAATAGAACATACCATCCTGCAAATAACTAAATTCTACGAAAAAGTACCTGAGAAGATCTTTAACTTATTGAAGCAAAATCTTTTTCATTTGATAAATAAAAAAACTATGAGTGAAAAATAAACTAGATAAAAATATATATCTCGGTACATAATTGTAAGATAATTTTGTTTTGGAACCGCTGATTTTGCCTAGCCGACTACAGTGAACCAGTGGAATGTTCGGTACGATTAAGTATAGCGAAGGTATTGTTAACTTAACCGTCTTACTGTTTAACAACCTTTAATGATTTAATCCGATATCGGACTTCATAAAACGAACCTACTTTAGATAGGGTGTTTTTTCCGTCCACTTCTATGAAGAGTTGACATTGTTACAATATTTGCAGGTGTTCTTGTTTTTACAGGATTTTGCAGCTCTGAGCGTTTGTCGACAGGAACTATCGTTATTAAAATTTGAAGAACACTGGAAATAAAATCAAAAAATGTTGAAAATAGCAATGTATTTATGGAAAAAATAAAAAAAGGAAACGAAAAAATAAAAAAATCTTGATTTTTTTCAAAAAAATCGCGTTTTTCAAAAAAAATCATGTCTAGAATTAGATTATTATAATTTTCCCAAATTATTAATTTTAGTTATTGCTGTATCACCCGAAGCATTTACATTGCATGCTAGGATAACTGTGTTTCATTATGTTTAGCCAAGAATCATAAACAATAATGAACTATTAGTACACTCGTAGAAGCTTTAATGCGGTATTTTAAATGTGCCTTATGGAATTTTTATCTTAGTATTTCTTCCTATGATTAGCTTAGCTTGCAATGGAAACTAAAATAATTTCATTGTTTGCTGAATTCGGTGTTGCCATCATTACATACACGAGAAAAAATAATATTTGGTTCTTAAACAAACGCAAAAAAGACAATCGGTTTCATTCATTTCATAGTTCATATGAACGAATATAATCGCAACGGTCTAAATTTTTTGCTACAGGGTGTTGAACTTTTTTAATGGAATTGTATTCTTCAAGAACGGTGCCTCTGACGAGAAAAACGCAAGAGACCGTTTTCATGTAGAATCGACCAGGCTAACTAGAAAAAATAATAACATGGACAAATGTCAGTGCCGTACCACTTTTCTTGTACAAAATATCAGACCATATATACTAACTTTTCTAACTTAAAGTATGTGACTTTATATCCTATTAACACGTACCAAAATTGAAAACAATATCTAAAGTACTTACGGAGATATTAAAAATAATGATTTAAAAAATGTATCAATAGGCTATAGCAAGAAATATAAGCCGTGGCATGTTAATATGAACTTTTTTCTTCATACAAGCACCTAAGGAATTACACTCTGAAATACTAGCACGTCATAAAGGAACACCCTGTATAACGAATAAAACACAAGAAAAATCTTGTGTACTTACACGGAAGTCGGAATAATAATGTTCATATATAAATTAATTGTTTTTTTTTTTGGACAGCCGAGGAGAATCTGATTACAGACACCACAAGGTAGGCCGTGTTCCCACTGGCCACTTTTTGAAGTTGACATCGACGACAAAAAGTGGTTCGTGTGTAGCCGTCCCAACCACTTAAGATGGCCCGACCCAGCCACATTTTGTAGTTATGCCAACGTCAAGATGTGGTCGATATTGGCGCGGAAATTTCAGTCTAGCCAGTAGTTAACACGGATTCCGACGAAGAAGCTTTATTGCTTCAACGAAGACGTAAGCGAAGAAGAAAATCTCCGAAGTTTCGGGTCCATCCCATTTCTAGGACTCGGCTTCAGTTGGGACAATTTCATACGTTATACCACAAACTTTGTAGCTATCCCGTTACATTTTTCCGGTTTTTAAGAATGTCAACTCGTTCCTTATAGTCCCAAATTGCAGGTTCAGCCTGAATTTCGGCAATAAACGTGTCCGTGTCAAACAGTTCCATTTCGATAGTTGATACTGACGATTGGACGACAACAACAAAGTGGTCGCCTTGCACGTGGTCCATGGAAAAAGGACCGCGCTGAAGCCAGCTAGTGGTCAGTGGACGGGCTCGACCACTCACGGCGGCAGAAGTTTAATTGTGGTCGACAAAACGTCCGTGTAAAAAGCATAAAACTTTTTACATTGCCTTAAATGGAACTACAAGCTGGCGACAGTAGACCAGAAGCGAACCACTTTTTGTCGTCGATGTCAACTTCAAAAAGTGGCCAGTGGAAACACGGCCGTAGTGTCGGGTTGGCAATTCTCAGAATGAGAGACCGACTAAACTCCCCGTGTGAGTCAAGTTAAAGGCCTGTGACTACTTTTCACTAGTGTGTTGTATTTTTGCATCATATATGAATGCTTTGCCTTATTTTTACTGTAGATCAGTCCACCATGCAATATCCATTTTCTTTTTCAAAGGCATCGTCGGCTTCTGCTCTTCCAAATTTCTCGTAAAAAATAATATTTCTTGAATAAATAATTTTTAATTCAATGAGAATTCGATCAGAAGATAGAATATTAACTATAATAACTAATTTTTCCAACAGAAAAGTCCTTTTTGCAATTCCCGATGATGAATAGAAGGTGAGTGACCCTCCACATACACAAGAGACAATTTTTCATATTCCGTTGGACCGATTTAACGATACACGACCTGCAATTGTTAATCCCACACGAAAACCGGTGCCGTTATTCACGATGGAACTGATTAGACCTACTTTTTAATTAACATTCGATCCGAAACGTGCAGTTGACATATTATTACCTTAACAGTGGATATATAATGGGAACTGTGAATCATGTTTAATAAAAATCACCATAGATTAATATAGTCGCGCCCTCGTACACTTTTATGTATGGAAACAGTCGATTATTTGCTAAAGTAAGATAGCTAGCGAAGAATGTTAAATACATAACTTTTAGGATTTTTAGAAATCTATTAGGTATACTACATATAAACTAAGTATACAGGATCAGTCAAAAAGCCATGGAAGAACAAAGTTACTTTATTTTAAATGGAACCCCCTGTATATTATTCAATATTTCAATTATTTACAAGATTCTAAAAAAAAATGTTAAGCACACCACATACCCAATCTTAACCGTTTTCGAGATATCGAGTTTCGAATTTCGTTTTCAAATAAATTCATTAATTCTACGCCATCAAGTTACCTTAGAAAATATTTATCTTCATAACAATGTTGTTTTGTCATCTTGACAACAGATATGCCAAAAATGCTTACATTTACAATTTGCCAACAATTTTCGCGTAAATATGGCACGTTTAAGTGATACCGAGCGCATTGAAATTTTAATGATGATAGGGTACGGCGATAGGACACGGAGTTTTACCTAAGTGGTGAATATTTTTAATGAATTGCATCCAGATCGGGAACCTATAACTAAATCAACTGTTTCCAAAACATTGCAGCGTTTTCATGAAACTGGAGGTGTGAAAGATCGACCAAAAAGTGGAAGACCGGTAAACGTTACTAATGAAGAAAATTCTCTAAATCTCATGTTAGATGGGGTAGAAAATCCAATAAATTCGACGCAACATCGACGCTTTAAATCATAATATGAGTCGATATTCCATTCAAAAAATTACCAAAAGAGAAAAATTCAAACCATATAAAATTCATTTGTTACAAGAATTGAGTGAATACGATTTTGATCGTAGAATTCAGTTTTGCGAAATCATTATGGATAAATTGAATCAAAATATCATCTTTGTCAACCACATTTTATTTTCTGATGAATCAACGTTTTGTTTAAACGGGCACGTAAATCGACACAACTGTAGATATTGGTCAGACCAAAATCCACATTGGATGGAACAAGTTCATACCCAACGACCACAAAAAACCAATGTTTGGTGTGGCATTATTGGTGGAAACGTCATAGGACCCTATTTTATATATGGAAATTTGACCTCTGAACGATATTTATTACTTTTACAAGTGAATATTGTTCCACAGCTCAGACGATTATTCCCGAACCATAATAATCCCAATTTACCGGCTGAACAAATATGGTTTTAACAAGATTGGGCTCCACCACATTTTGGACGGATGGTGAGGGAATATCTAGAGGAAACTTTTCCTGGTAAATGGATTGGGCGCAGAGGTGCAATTGAATGGCTTGATAGGTCTCCTGATATGACTCCTCTTGACTTTTTCCTGTGGGGCCATATCAAAAATTCAGTGTACAAAAATAAGCCACAAAATATCGAAGATTTGCAACAAAGAATAATGCATGAAATTTCCTGTATTGCTCCCAATATCCTTTTAGATTCGCTACAAAATTTTGTTCACCGAATTCATTACAGCCAGGAGGGAAACGGTGGACACTTTGAGCACCTTATAAAATAGGATTTTAAACTGTTGTTTACTAAAACTTAGTTTGTCTTTTTTATTATTGTTATTAGATTTATTTGAAAACGAAATTCGAAACTCGATATCTCGAAAACGGTTAAGATTGGGTATGTGGTGTGCTTAACATTTTTTTTTAAGAATCTTATAAATAATTGAAATATTGAATAATATGCAGGAGGTTCCATTTAAAATAAAGTAACTTTGTTCTTCCATGGCTTTTTGACTGATCCTGTATACTTAGTTTATGTGAAGTATAATAGATTTCTAAAAACCCTAAAAGTTTGGTATTTAACATTCTTCGCTAGCTATCTTACTTTAGCAAATAATCGACCGTTTCCATACATATAAGCGACACTGTATATTTCCCTACACTTAGTCGTTGCTAGGCAACGGAAAACAACTTTTAGGAAATATTAATTTTCTTACAGTTGTTAGTGTTCTGCATAAATGATTGAAACACGTTGTTCATAAGGAATTAATTTATATTCTGAAAACCTCAATGCATTGCAGAATACATTTTGAAATTAGTTATATTCACAGTTATTTGACAGTACAATTATTGAAAATTGGACTAACATTATTAGAATTATGAGAAACATTTTGGACAACATGCGAGGTAGTAGGGTTATTTTGTTGAGTGAAAATTTTATTTGCCCCTCAACCTTATTGTTAAGAGATTCTTCAATATATCCTTCAGCAACGCTTGATGACTTCCATCCGCCATGCCTCTTTAAACTAGTTATGTTGGCACCAGGGTCAACCAATATTGTTGCAGAAGACCGACGAAAACAGTGACCAGTATATTCTGTCGGATTTACCAAGTTCAAATAAGTAGCAACTATTTTAGGCATTTTCTAAATTGATGTAGTATTCCTACCACTTGTCTACAACCCTTTCCGCTTTGATATTTAAAGAAAAATCGGTCACTGTTCATATGTTCTGGTCTTAACGAAACATACTTTCGATAAACATTCAAGTACATCTGATTAACTACAAATGATCTTGGTTTGCTGGTCTTCGAATCAGGTATGCCAATTAAAAGCTTAGATTCTAGGTCTTCTACATCGTGTAGAGTCATTCGGACTAACTTATCCACTCTACAGGGCCCAGAAATACCAAATATTAAAGCCACCTAAAAAATAAATAAATGTGCAATCTAAATAGAAATTACAACCTTGTAAATTACCTTAATCATTAAATTTTCTTTATCTTGAGCTTCCTTCCTTAAATACACTGAGGCACAAAAAAAGTTATGACCTAATAAATGTGCGAGAAATGCCGCAAACAGCGCCCGCAACATTGTACATTAAAATGTCATCAAAAAATCAGTTTCTCGCCCTGAAAAAACCAAAATTGCTAAATTTTGTAAAAAACCGTTGGTTTCTGTCAACGTCCAATGACGGAGTCATTCGAGAGCTTCCGACGGACTGACGACAGTAACGACGCGTGTAACGGGGGAAGGGTTTCGATAAAATAAATAATATTTGCGTATGGAACTAAAGAGCCGCAGCTTCACATCCAAAGAGCCGCATGTGGCTCGCGAGCCGCATGTGGCTCGCGAGCCGCAGGTTTCCGACCCCTAGGATATAGGTAAGTATAATTAAATCGTCATATTTTTACGTAAGGAGTCTATGGATTTTCCATGTCCCATTAATTAGCGGACACCCTGTAGATGTCTTTTACTGATCTCAGGGACATTTTATACAGCTCGAAGCTGAAAATATTCACTGTAAGAAAGAATATGCTTACAACTATAAAGAAATAAACGTTGGGCACTTATTTATTCCAACTTCCTTGTCAAAAAAGAAGGACTGGCGTGAGAAACGTGCAATGGGAGGTATTGTAGATAGGTAGATGGAACACGTCTCTTTTATGATGGGATGGAAATATTTCTTGGCACCATCTATCTCGGAACTGGTGAACCATGTCCCAATATTTTAAAAACACAGACGATTGGACGAGCGGAAAATCATAATGCGGAAAGATTGATATGGGTAGGATACCTACATTTTCTATCGTACAAAGCGAGAGGTTTTTTCCAATTTTATTCTATCAGAAAAAAAAACAATGATTCTCTTGGAGATTTTTTGGGGATGTTGTCACAAAAATCCTTCTTCAATATTCCAAATTATTTAAAAATTTTAATTTGAAAATATCGTATAATGTTACTAATGCATAATACAGTTGATTTATATCAAGTGATTTAAATCATTTGATTCTTTTCATGATTTTTTTTAATGATTATTTTTAATATTTTTATTCAGATCAACATAACAACATAATATAAAAATATTCTTAAAAATGAAAAGTAGAACGCGATGCTTTTAAAAAATAATAACGAAGTACAAAATATAAACATTATGTTTCTGCATTTTCGTTATACAACGTGTCCAAGATAAGGAGGGCCAGCACAGGGATCTCGGAAACCGTTACAGATAAGAAGTCGGTTAAATGGAGGTAAAGTTGCGCATCTATGTGCCTAATAATATGCCGTTTAGAAAGTTTTAAAATTTCGAGTAGTTCCGGAGATATCCGGAAAAAACTGAAATTCTGAAAAATCGTTTTATTCCTTTCCTGGGATTTTTTGAGATCGAATTCTAAAGTAAATTGTACTTTTACATTGCCACTCCGCTCTATCTAACAGCGTTACTTGTTTTGTAATCCGACGAGTCGTCTTTGAAAGGCCATTATCAACTTTCTTTTTTAAATACGGTCCTCTATTTCTGATATTGGAATTTGAGAGCTTTTTTTCTTCCGAATACAACGATGTATGCCACGTTGTGGTTTAATGACGTTTCGAGGGTTTTTTGAACAACATCAGGAAACTTTGCGATACGGTCCTACATTTCTCCTAATTTTATAAATAATATCTCATAAGTAAGCTCTAAATTTTTACTTATGTTGTACTAGTTCAATAAATAACAAATAATTTAATAATAAACCACAAATAAGTGAATAAAATACAGAAACATTATTTCAAACTTCTGTTGATTCGGGATTTAAAAGAAAAGTAGGCGCTTGAAACAAAAAAATTAAGATGATGACGCTTGATTTGTTTCACTTGACATTCTCATTGTGATCGTTTGAGAGCGTTTTAAGATGTTTTCTATTTTCCAGAAAATATGGAACATAATTTTACAAATGCTGAAGAGTTTGATATTCTATCGCATGTTTTATTTTATCTCAAAAAAACTGTTATGTGGCAGTTAGAAGAAATTATTTGTGCTTAGAGAATAACGGAAATCATTTTGCACACCTGATTATGTAGTTCCGTACTTTTTTCGTTGTTCGTTTTATTACTGTTTTGGTATTATTTTTGTTCACTTATTTGTGGTTTATTATTAAATTATTTGTTATTAATTGAACTAGTCCAACATAAGTAAAAAATTTAGAGCTTACTTATGAGATATTATTTATAAAATTAGGAGAAATACAGGACCGTATCCCAAAATTTCCTGATGTTGTTCAAAAATCCCTCGAAACGTCATTAAACCACAATGTGTCATACATCGTTGCATTCGGGAGAAAAAAGCTGTCAAATTCCATTATCAGGAAAACAGGACCGTATTTAAAAAGAGAAAGTTGATAATGGCCCTTCGAAGACGACTCGTCGGATTACAAAACAATTAACGCTGTTAGATAGAGCGGGAAAAGTAGCAATGCAAAAGTGCAATTTACTTTAGAATTCGATCTCAAAAAAACCAAGGAAAACAATAGAACGATTTTTCAGAATTTCGTTTTTTTCCGGATATCTCTGGAACTCCCGGAATTTTAAAACTTTCTAAACGGCATATTATTAGGCACGTAAATGCGCAACTTTACCTCCGTGTAACCGACTTCGTATCTCTTACGGTTTCCGAGATCCCTGTACTGGCCCTCCTTATCTTGGACACGTTGTAGAACAGTCAATTTGAAAATTGGAAAAATAAATTTTAAAATTAATACACGATTTAGTATCGGATTATCAATATCGTCTAATGATAACGGAGTTTGAGTTAGCAATAGTACCGACTTAATCGAAGACACCTTGTATATTGTCGTTTCGTGCAGAATCCTGGAAGAAATTGTCCTATTAATGTTATATTAATTCCGCAAATTTCTTAGTCGAGCCTTTTATTTAGTAACGGCTTAAATTTCGCGGCGAACCTATAACATGATCATTTGATGCTGTAATAAGATGATGTTGATTCACGAGTAATATTGAATAACTGATCGGACCAACAACACGACTTTACGGAATGCCTAAGTCAAAATATATAATTTGGCCCTAATTTGTCAGATATTTGATCATGATCGGCTATTCGAATCGGTATCGTCCCCGTGTTTACTTTGATAGCCCCGAGATATCGTGCTTCTTTTCGTAACAAACGCCACTTACCCGCGTCCAATTATGTCATGTTATAATATTAGCAGGACAATTTAAAATATTTTATTAATGGCATTTATGCACGGGAAAAAGACTAGGTATAGTAGTCAAATTAGTATACACATAGATTCAAAAGTTTTGCATCACTCTAATTTTGGCATGTTAAGATAATTTCAGAAATGAATTTTTTTTCTAAATGTTTATTTATGTTTATCAGTTAAAACGATACCAAAAATATTATCGAGACATTTGTTTAAGATAACATTTTCAGTGTTGTATTTTGTTGGCGCTGGCCAGTTAAATTTTTCGGTTCAGTGTGTAAAAATGAATCGCCGAGTAATATCTGAAATTACAATTAACGAAGTTATATGTATTAACAGCGTTGTCTTAAATAAATGTTCGAAATTACCGCCATTGACCTCTAAACATTTTCTGCTTCGTCGACGAAAGGCGCCTGTTGCCCTCCTGATTGCTTAATGTGTGTATTTCTTTAATATCGGCTAATGTTTAAAGGAACTTCTACTACAAGTCCTTGTAATTCTTGTTGTAGAAAGTTTAAGTAGTGCTTTCCCGATAGGCGATACTCCAAAATGAAAGGGCCAATTAATAACCACATCACACGTTTACCGAAAATTTGTTTTGAAAAAACCTTTACAAATTTTTTAATTACCATATAACTTAACAAATGAAAATAAGATAGATAAAGATTGTTTCAAGAAAAATTGATATAACTTAATGACTGCAGTAAAAGTACCTGGGCCATCCCATTATTTCTGACCGTTTGCTATTATTATGTGGAAAGGGCCGGATTGTAATAATTATAATTAAATATAGGCACATCAGGTAGGTTAGGTTGCTTAATTTATATTTAAATATCTTTTTGTGGTAAAATTTGTTAGTTTTTGAGGAATGGTTCAAGAATTGTCTTTTACCAAACATTCCTCAGAATAGCGTGATAGTAATGGACAATGCGAGCTATCACAGTCGCCAATTACATAAAGCTCCAAGCTCAAATAATACAAAATTGGAGATTCAGAACTACATGGCGGCGAATGATATATATTTTGAAGAAAGTTATAAAAAAAGTGATCTTTTAGAAGTTTTAAAGACATTTTGTATAAAAAAAGTATATGTTTGTGACACATTGGCAGAAGAAATTGGACATACAGTGCTACGGCTCCCACGCTATTATTGCATTTTTAACCCCATAGAGCATATGTGGCACCAGTTAAAATCACTGGTTAGGTCTGAAAATATTTCTCCGACTTTAAGTTCTAGTATTGTAGAATTAATACGAAAATGCTTTAATGATATTCCCCCAGGTAGTTGAAAAAATTCAGTCCGTCACGTAATAACTGTATAAAATTCGTATATTAGTCTGGATCGTATAATTAATCCAATTATAATTAATTTTGATGAGGATAGCGATAGCGAAACAGAACTATCTATAGAATGACAATATAAATGTAAATAAATATGACTACTAATATTTAAAAAAAATGTTATTTCATTTGATTACATTAATATAATCATAATATCATTACTTGTTTTCCTTAGTCCGTCCCTTCATACTTCACTTGTTTATTGCCAAGCTCATATCGACACAATGGGACCGACCCAGGAAATCATTAAGTCGTATCCAATTTTCGTGAAACGTGCTGTACCATAATGATTGTTTATGATCCGAATTTCATACAATATTTTATATTCCGACGATTTTTGTGTTTTTTTTGATGAATTTTAAGTTTTCGTCAGTAAACTAATAGGATTTTAATAAAACCAGGTAACTATAGAAATATTTGTTTGTATTGTCATTGTCAGAATTGAATTTTTAATTTTAACGTTTATATAATATAATATGGATAAATTACCATCAGAAATCGAAGAATTGGCCAATAAAGCAGTTGTTGGTTTGTTGCCCGAAAAGTCTAAAGGCATATATGAAAAAACTTATGCCAATTACAAAACTTGGTGTTCCCAGAAAAAGGTTGTCAATATCGTACACGAAAAGGTACTTTTGGCATATTTCAAGGAAGAATGAAGAAAAAGTCTTCGAGTTTATGGAGTTATTACTCTATGTTAAGGAGTACACTATTACTTAAGAAAAACGTCGACATAAGTTTAATCAATTGATAGCTTTTTAAAACGAAAATCTGATTCTTAAGCTGGACTCATAGTTGCCGTAACGTATGCCGTAAGACGTAACGTTAAGACGTAAGAAAAATAAACATGTGATTTGCAATAGAACCGTTTATAGTCCGAGTTAAGCCGTAAGCCGTAAGCAGTAAGAAGTAAGAAATGGTTCAATTTCATTTCTTACGTTACGTCTTACGGAATCGGTTCGGATCGGTCATACTCGTGCATAACCGCCATGTTGACATCCCCAAATTCGACACTTTGCTAATAAATAGGTGATAAATAAATTGCTAATAAATACCAGAACAATATTGATCCCGTTATTATAACGAGGTCGTCATCGCTTGGACTCATATTTTCACTTTTAAATCAACACACATGTGAAAAACCATAACCTACAAACTCGTAACCTGAAAATTCTTAACGAGAATATAAATGGGCATATCCTTACGTCTTACGTCTTATCGACTACTGCTTACGTCTTACGGCATACGTTACGGCAACTATGAATCCAGCTTAACACACCCAAAAAAATCCAGGATTTTGACTAAAGAAAATATTGCAAAGTTTTTACAAGAGGCAGACAACGAAACATACTTGCTATTAAAAGTGTCAATGATAATGGGTATAAGTGGAGCATGTCGAAGAGTTGAGTTAAAAACTTAAGGATAGAAGATGTACACGATGAGGGGGTTGTTTTTCGAATTTTCATACCTAGTACAAAAACCAACGTTCCCCGAGAATTTTACGTAACGCCTGGCGATGTCGAAGGAATAAATATGGTGCAGCTTGTTCGGACCTATGTAGCAATGAGACCCCCCGATGCCGAAGTTTCTCGTTTTTTTCTATCATTCAGAAACAACAAATGTACAAAGCAACCAGCGGGTATCCATACTTTCGGAAATATGTGCAAAGCGATCGCTGCTTTCTTAAAGTTACCCCATTCCGCCAAATACACAGGTCGCTGTTTCCGGCGGTCTTCAGCTTCACTGCTGGCTGATTCAGGAGTCGATCTTCATACTATTAAACGCCATGATGGCTGGAAAGGTGACACAGTTGCTGAAGGATATATAGAGCACTCTTGCGAAAACAAGAAAATAATTTCAGCAGCCATTCTCGGGAAGAAATCAACATCGAGTGTTTCATCGACTGTCGTTCCCTCAGAAGAAACAGAAACCATAGAAATTAAAAATCACAACAACGCAACAATTTCAACTCCTATGTCCAACATAAATTTAACGAATTGTAATAATGTTACTTTTAATTTTAATTATTAAATTTTGTTCCATTTTGTTTTAAATAAGTTTTATCATTTTTGCGTCTATTTTTCATTATAGTACTCAGTCCTATAATGAAATCATTATAGTACTCAGTCCTATAAAGTATGTCATTTTGACACTGAAAATGAAATCCATAATAATGTCATTATGACACGTCGGAATATAAAGTAATTTATATACCTTGATAAAAATAGTTACCTACCATAAAATGCAATTACTGAAGAAGTTCCTATTTTTATTACATTATTTAAAATAATAGTAGCACGCCCATGACTGGCCCATGTTTTAAACGATATTGCTTCCCCCTTACCGATACGTTGGAGACACAGATCCACTTGTCGACCTGTACTATTTCGAATCTCCTGTTCTAGTCTCATTGAGTTTCCCTAGCATTTCCGAAAAGGGAAATTTGGCAGGCGTCTCAACACTTTCCAATAAGTTATTTTTAAAACCGTCGAATGTTTTTCGTTTCGCCAATATACTCGTCTGAGCGCAAATGGAACTATTTTATTTTAAATTGGATTTTCAAACTCCATTAGCTCGATTGCGTGATATCCGGAAATTAGGCCCTTTCAATCTATTCTCACCAACTGCTAATTTTAACATCCAACTTTCTATTATGAACTTATATATAGGTGGCAATAATATCCATAATTAATGTTGGTGACATCGCTTAATCGAGTATATAGAAAAAACTAGTCAGTGGTTGCGATATGCGATTTGCGTTTTGGTAAAGTAAAACAATACAGGGTTTTCACTATTAATTTCATCCCTGTGACCTCAACCCCCCCGCGGGGGCGGCTACGGCCATTGTTTTTTCAAATGGGAATGGGTATGTTATGATACATCTTTTTAAAGGGCATTAAATTCTCTTTAAAATGGCGCTTCGTTTTGTAAATTTGAGCTACGCGCCGCCGAGCAACGGAATTTGAAACATTTCACTACACCTCTTATCAAGTACACAGGTTTGTGCGTAAACAATTTTTTTTTACACCAGATGTTCTTCACAATATCTGAGAACACTTTGAACAGTTGTTGTACTATTGTATGGAGGTGAATGGCGGACATTTTCAACATTTAATAAGATAACATGTAACTATTACTCAATAAAATTACATCTTTTAAAACGCAATTTCTCGGCGGCGCGTAGCTCAAATTTACAAAACAAAGCGCAATTTTAAAGAGAATTTAATGCCCTTTAAAAAGATGTATCACAACATACCCATTTGAAAAAACAAGGGCAGTAGCTGCCCCCTCTAGTGGGGTTGAGGTTACAGGGATGAAATTAATAGTGAAACGTGTCCCCCTGAAAACACAAGTTTACGGGTCCGAGGTTTTTTTTAATTTTCACGTATACAGTCGTAAACCTTGCTGGACTTTTTTCGATGGGCCACCCTGTATACGGCCACAATGCATGTTACTTCCACATTTAGTCAGGTCAGATTTTATTGTGTGATTTAAAAAACACAAGATGTTCCTTAATGAATTGCTAATTTTTGCTATACCGGGTGGTGCGTCCGAATAGGACACATGGAATTTCCGATGCACAGGGTATCCCATTTTCGACACTTTTATAGAGTATCTCCGTAATTGTGAGTGCTATCAAAAAAATGATGTAGGTGTCATGTGCTCTTTTTGGGTCAAACTTAAAATGGTAAATTCAAAATTTGAAAATTTTCGCTCGCTTAAGAGATACAGGGGAAAATCAAAAAATTGACAATTTTAAAATTACCCTATATTTTCTTAGTTTAGTTAAAAGAGATACAGAAAAATGATTTATATAAAAGTTTATTTATAATGATTGTTGAATAATCTGCCGGTTTCAGAATAAGTATACGGGGTCAGGTAAACAAGTTATCGGACCTAACCTTATTTTTTTAAATGGAACATCCTATATATTTTAATCTAAAAAGATAGCATTTTAAATTCTCTTTTAAAATATATAACACACCATGGATAATATATAACATAATATACATTATCAACCAAAAATAAAAGTTACTAAATATTAACCTTAAAACACATCTCGTGTGTTTATTGTTGATCGTGTATTCGTCTTTATTTATATTATTATTTAGTTTTTAGTCGTGTTTTGTGGAGTTTAAGCGTAGTATTTTGATAGTTTCACGATTCTTTTTCTTGCTGGGTTGGCAGCCCTCGCCGTTGAAACAACATATAAATATAAGCAGTATATTGCTAATACCATCTGCAATTATCTCCCCGCTATAGGTATCGAAGGGGGCGTTGTGAGTTTGCGCAGTTCGAAAATTTCCTTGTGAAAGTAAACATTCGGCAGGACCGGATTTCAACTTTTTTAATGTAAATTTCACTGGTTAGTTAGGAAAAATATTGCAATCAAAATTTCGATTAGTTCGATTTAAGACAGCGTTCCATGCATACGATTTCTGACGATATGATGATCTGACCGTGCTCTTATTGGTGTAAACTTTTGGTGCCAAATTCCGTCCGAATATTTGTAACAATCGACACGATGAGCTTTATTTTAACTTTCATCCGACGTCGTATGTTTCTTAACCTCACTCTTTTCTAAACCAAAAATTAAGAATGATTGACTATATTGACTATTTTGGGAATTATTATCAGCTACTAATGCACCAAATTAAAAATACATTAATTTTTAGGTTAGGTAGTGACCACATATATATTACATTGTATACCTACGAGTGACGCTCTCTTAATTTTTTACGAGCTTTATAGTGAAATTCGGTTCCGAAGATCGGATAATGTGATAAGCAAAATATTTTCGTATATATGTAGGTACATAACTGAAATACTTTATACCTGGTATTGATCCACGACTTTTGTAAAATAGCACCATGCACTTGTATCCTTTCATCTTAAATAAAACAAGTCACTAACCTACGAAACAGCGAATCGATCACCACAAATTAAAAACTCCTTTACAAAAATTGTTGTTAGGTAATGAAAGTTTATAAGCACTCATATACCGACAACAATGTGGATGAACCACTTTTTATCCTGTAATTTGAAAATGCATCCAGAACCAATGATGGCGACGAATCACAACAAACAAATAATGTCGGGCCGGCTCTGACGCGATCGATAAAATTTCCACCCTACTGCGCAAACTCAATAGGCTGGCGCCATCTCCCATAGCGGGGACACTTTTTGTATTTTGGAACGTTCGTATTGGCAATATACTGTTTATATATATGTGGTTGAAACCGCAACTGCAAAAGAATTGCCGACTTTAAAACGATTTGCTTGCAACTTTAATGTCACAAATAAACTTGCATCAAAAAAAGTGCAGATTCTAATGCGGCCTTTATTGATCTTGCGAATTTTATGTGGAGAGTATGAGGCAATGAAACTTGAAAGCATATCTTTGATAAATATGCACAATAAGACTGCTCTTGACTTGGAATTAGCCATTAATAAGTTCAGTGGCCTTCATTATCAATTCCTCAACAAGCCAATAAAAGTTCAGGTGAGCAGGTCCCCTGACATTTAATAGCTCGAACGCTCACGTCACGATATAGAACGAAAAATGTCAGGAAAAGGTCATTATTGCCACCTATAATGTTAAATTCGATGGTAAAATTAGCAGAGGGTAGGTACAGGAACGAATTTAAGGGTCTAGTGAATCTATTGAAGTATTATGGATAATATACGTATAAACCAATCGATTGGAAATTGTATGCTCTTTAAATTAGGTATTTTGCTTTTTTCGAAAAATCAACGGTTTCCGATATAATGGAAAAAAATCTAAAAAATGTGCCTTTGGTGGTGGTTTTGGGGTAGCTGTTTTAAATTGGTTTTAACGTTCCCCCAGTACCATCGCCCTCCTTATCTACAGCGGTGGTGTTTGATCATAGGAAAGTATATTTTATTGATGGCTTATACACCATGTCCAAGATAATGAGGGCCAGCACAGGGATCTCGGAAACCGTCGGTTAAATGGAGGTAAAGTTGCGACTTTACGTGCCTAATAATATGCCGTTTAGAAAGTTTAAAAAATTCCGAGTAGTTCCGGAGATATCCGAAAAAAACGAAATTCTGATAAATCGTTTTATTCTTTCCTGGATTTTTTTGAGATCGAATTCTAAAGTAAATTGCGCTTTTACATTGTCACTCTTCAGCTCTATCTAACCGCATTAATTGTTTTGTAATCCGTCAAGTCTTCTTCGAAGGGCCATTATCACCTTTCATTTTTTAAATACGGTCCTCTTTTCCTGCTATTGGAATTTGAGAGCTTTTTTTCTTCCGAATGTAACGATGTATGACACATTGTGGTTTAATGACGTTTCGAGGGGGTTTTTTTGAACAACATCAGGAGATTTTGGGATATGGTCCTATATATCTCCTAATTTTATAAATAATATCCCATAAGTAAGCTCTAAGACTAGTTCAATAACCAATAATTTAATAATAAACAACAAATAAGTGAACAAAAAATAATTCAATAATAAACAACAATAAGTGAACAAAAATATACCAAAACAGTAATAAAACGAACAACGAAAAAAGTAGGAACTACATAATTAGCTGTTCAAAATGATTTCCATTATTTTCCAAGCACAAATAACATCTAACTGCCGATTCTAAAACATTTGACAACATTTCTGGCGTAATAATTTGTAAAATTATGTTTCATATTTTCTGGAAAATACAAAACCTCTTAAAACGCTTTGAAACATTGACAACGATCACAATGGGAATGTCAAGTAAAGCAAATCACGCGTCACCATCTTAATTTTTTTTGTTTCAAACGCCTACTTTTCTTTTAAATCCCGAATCAACAGAATTTTGAAATAATGTTTCTGTCTTTCGTTCACTTATTTGTGGTTTATTATTAAATTATTGGTTTTTTATTGAACTAGTCCAACATAAGTAAAAATTTAGAGCTTACTTATGATATATTATTTATAAAATAGGAAAAATATAGGACCGTATTCCAAAATCTACTGATGTTGTTCAAAAAACCCTCGAAACGTCATTAAACCATAATGTGTCAAACATCGTTGCATTCGGAAGAAAAAAGCTATCAAATTGCAATATCAGGAAAACAGGACCGTATTTAAAAAAAGAAAGTTGATAATGGCCCTTCGAAGACGACTCGTCGGATTGCAAATCAATTAACGCTGTTAGATAGAGCGGAAAAAGTGGCAATGCAAAAGTGCAATTTACTTTACAATTCCATCTTAAAAAAACCCAGGAAAACAATAAAACGATTTTTCAGAATTTCGGTTTTCCGGATATCTCCGGAACTACTCGGAATTTTAAAACTTTCTAAACGGCATATTATTAGGCACGTAAATGCGCAACTTTACCTCTATTTAACCGACTTCGTATCTCTTACGGTTTCCGAGATCCCTGTACTGGCCCTCCTTATCTTGGGCACGGTGTATACTTCTAGCGGTGAATACGATTGGTGTACTTACCTTGTTGGTGCCTTCCAAATGAAGTCACACAAGGGGCGCCGTCAAGGGGGGGGGGGGGGGGGATAATTCACCCCTTGCGCATACTAGTTACGCCACTGGAGACATTATAAATGTAACAGAGCACATAAAACCTCTTGAAGAATAAAATGAATCATTCAAAACACTTTAGTTTGATGTGACCGGAACCTGCAGCTGCTTATGTCGACGGTGTTCGTTCCAACTGGACTTGTTTAAAATTTGATTCGTACACCGTTAATGATTTTTTCTGCTTCTTTATCACTAATTACTCACTCACTCACAATTTGCTCGATAAGTATATCCATGATCAGGGCCGTACCAAGTGCTTTTGCCACTGGGTGCAATTAAAAACTTATTAAAAATATTTTTTTTAACATAAAGTCAAGTGAATATTAAAGAAAACACTACAAAACCTAATCCTAGTCAAAAATACACGTCCAAATTAAGTGGATTTCGGAGTATCTCTAAACGAGTTTTCTCCCCAAGCGTTTATTTCTGTTTTAGGAAAAAAAATGTTCAAGGAAAAAGAACGTTTGTAATGCAACGAAAATTGGAGGAAAGTATATATTTTTTTGTTTCGGAAATTTTTTAGATTTTATTTTATTTCGACAACCAAGTCTATAGCTACGCGGTATCGGTAAGGGGGAAGCAATATCTTTTAAAACATAGCCGAGTCATGGGCATGCTATTATTATCTTAATAATGTAATAATATATATTTTTTCATAGCATGAATATATTTGTATCACCAGTGCAATATATTAGGCCTTTTCATTAATATTCCTCGCTTATTTTCGCATTTTCGCCAATAAAATCCATTTGATTTCAACATTTCAAAGTTTCACGGGAAAACGGAGAGTTTATGTCACTTATCAGCTGTTGTAGCAACTTTTTTAAGGTTGGAACCACTTTTAGTTCCAAATAAAACTTTTGTATTGTTCTCCTAACAATGCCAAAGTCGAAGCCTTCGATTTTTTCGACAGCAGAGAGACGGTCCCTTTTTGACAGGAGATTACAACAATTGATTCGGGTTATTTTCTTCCTTTCAGTATCTTCTTTGTGCATTTTTTTTACTGCACCCATGCTTACTCCCGTATACATTGCGAGCCTTTCTAGCTTCCGCTTAAGTGGCAATTTAAATGTATTAATTTGTGATTCCTCTTCACACACCCTGTACACATTGGCAATCACTTCGCGGGTTTGACTATGAAGGGTTTTACCAGGGTATATTCATTCATTATCACAGTTTTAAAACAAACCCTATCACTACGCAACTGGAAGAAGCATATTGGACATCGCCGACCAAGCACGCTGGCACTATAGGCGTGTCCCTAGGCGCGTGACGTCATCCTCTGTCTGGGATATAACCTACCAAATTAGCTCTAGCCACCAGTTACCCATGGTTACCGTTGATATTGTGCCATGTTGCCCTATTTTTAGATTAGAAGTACTTTAATGAAAAAATATATTATTTTGCATTTAAATATTAAAATAAATAGTATGAAAAGAAAGTTTTAAGAACATTGAAACTATAATAGAATATTAGTTTCTTATATACTTATGACAATTTACTTTAAATGGGTAAATTTAATTTTAGGGTTTACTTGGTAACATGTTATTAAATTAAAATTTAATATATATGTGACAACATTGTTATCTCAAGAAAATTTTTTGCCCGCATTCCTTTTGTAGCTACAGGTTGTCGACCTGTAGAAAGAAATTATGGACTTTCCTCCAATTATTAATAAAATTTAGATATTTTCTGTTCGTATTTTTTTTTAAATGCAACGTTTTCATAAAAAGATAAATCTCCGTTCTTTAGTACTAAAAATTGAAGTCTAGACACCGATCACGTTCGGTCTCTTTCTTCCGATTATCGTTGTTTCTGTCGGCGTACCGATTACGGGCTGACGCTCGACGTATTGTTCTAACGGCAATGGAAGATCCAATTCGCCTCGTGCTTACAAAGCGCGAAATGAACAGGGGTCGAATCGGAGATTTCGATTGACTCCGGCATCCTCTTAATAAGCTGTCATTTCGTTAATAATGTACCAATTTTAATAATTTTTGTTTTAATTGATAGAAAATAGATTCTAGAGTTTAGGATAGAGTAGTTTACGTCCTGATACGTCTAATTGTACGAGGTAGCTCATAAAATCTATTGCATGTAAATTTCCTAAAATAAAAAAAAAAAAATCTGAGAGGAGTAATTATTTTTATTTACAACCATGCATGTAATAATTCTATCTTTGAAAGGTGGAAGTTGACGTTTTTTACTTTTACTTTCTACCCGGGTGGAAAGTAAATTATTTTTGTGTAATTATAATACAGTGTGATCGATTTTTTCGGCTTCTATCCTTTGTTTTGCTTCTTTAAAAATGCTAATAGCTTTGCGTGTTTAGATATGACTACTTTTTCCCTAATTGATAGAGTGGTCCTCAGCATTGAATATTGTGACCCAATCGTTGATATCTTCTTTGTCTTGGCATTTTCACTGAAATAAGCTAGTAGCGCCCACTCAGAACCAGGATTTTGAACTTTGTTTCCCGTACACCATTCTTTGAAACAGTTATATGCCTTGTCATATCTAGGGCGGCTTGTAGTTGGCAGAAGATCTTCTACTATTTTTGCTGTTTCTCGAATTTCTGGTGGAGTAGCAGCAAAATCAAATTCCTCATCTGATAGCATTTTTCTGTTGTTAAAATAATATGTATAGTGACATGGAAACCATATTCAAAAAATGATATCTGCGATCTTGATGTGTATTATTACCTACGTTATTTTACCACCTGCGGTTATTTGAAATTTCTGTCTAATTTATCAATGGAAAAGTCAAAATTACATTTCTCTTCTATTAATAATTTTAATTCTAAATAATAAGAAGTGGATGTTAGATGTGGTTGTAAATAAAATAGTATACAAACCTCGGTGAAAAGTTTCATTACTGTCTCGAGATTTAACCACTGTGCGTAATATACTATTTTGTATGTTTACATTTAACATTTTTAACATTTTAACATTTTTAATATATAATATAATATAATGAATAGCAAAAACCAATAATAGACATCTAGGTGCAAAACACCCGTATGTGTCGAAATCTAAAATTCGACATATGTATATTATTATTTTCTATTTTTATTTATATTATACAGGGTGTTATGGAAATGACGTATTATATTTAAATCGGCAATTCCTGAGATGAAATCAAATTGAAGAAAAATATCCAAAAATGGCGCTTTAATTTAATATGCCCTGTACATGACCTTATGTCAAACCAAAAATGACCACGTGCTGCCCCTGTCAGGAAGGTGAACAAAGCAACATATGTCAACAGTGTTGTCATATCTTTAGGGTAAACACTCTTTACAAAGTCAATAACCGTTTGACAGCTTGCAAGTTGTTTATTTTTCAGGGTATATTATTATAAACTTTTACGTTCAGTTCAGTTCGCTAGGAAAAAATCTCTGATGTATAAACTTGAACTGACTCGAACGAACCGCCGCGGAGTTTCTCAATGGTCAGGTATGTTCTCATTTGTTCAATTCGAACGACACCCGTCAGATCTGGACAACTTAAAAGTTTATAAATGCCACTTACCCTTTAGAAAAAAAATGCAATTTTATTTAGCTTTTCGAACAACACCAACTGAATTTATAAAAAACACCAAGTACCTAGGTAACTTGAACAAAAACAAACCGGCACAATAAAATCACATAACACATCTAAGTACCATTCAATCTGAATTAGTATTTTAAAGTGCTACTATGTAGACCAAAATACGCCCTTATTGTCTGAGCGGTCTGGGAAATAATGTATTTAACATCTAAATATTTTAAAAATAAATAACACGTTTCTCTTTCGTTTAAACAGCTGATTGTGGACATCGGGTAATATTTAAAAATACAGCGTTGTCACTTTCGATGTTTTATAAGCGACTATCATAAATTGCCGAATTTCCTTATTAATATTACATTACTGTATAATTATAGTCTCGGAAATGGCAACCGCGCTCTAGACAGCGGAGATTTATCGGAACGGTTTGATGTCCGAAGTCAGACTAGCCCATTATTTCAGAGGGTAGTTCCTGTCAATTGTTAACATAATTGTTTCATTTTATCTTTAGTAAGGGGTTAATGGCCCATAGAAATTAACGTTTTTTTTTAATTTCTATTGCGAAATGATTAAGTGCTATTGTTCTATGTGTGTTATTGTAAAATGTAATTATGCGTTAGTGTTGGGGTTTAGTGATAAGCTTATTATGCACTCCCACACTATCATCAGGACACGTGATGAGCATAAAGTTTTTCCTATAGAAAAAAGAACTGAAAGTGTCTGTGTCCTGGATTCCTTAATCGCGTCCTGGATTTACTTTCTAAGTAAGCTAAATATTTATTTTTATAAGAAACTAAAGTTTTACACTTTTAAACATTTTGGCAACATTCTGCTTGAACATCTGTTGATTAATCAGCTGGGCAATGTAATATCTTCATATATGAATGTGCCGAGGAGTTGTGTGTGGGATTAGGGGTGAATTACCCCACTTTTTAAACGTTCGATTTAAAAAAAAAAAATATGTAGCGCTTCTCTAGGACACCCCAGAAGTCACCCATTTAAATATAATACGTCATTTCCATAACACCCTGTATATATTATAATTCTATGTAACACACGTGACTGAAACATAACCAAAATCTTTTAACAGAAAATATAGGAGGCACAGTTATATCTTATGCTGACGACACGGCTATAATATTTACTGGTAAAGATTGGGAAGAAGTTAAAAATAAGACAATAGATTATATGGACAAGACCGATACGGACGTACCCGAATAATGATAAATCGAATCAATGAAGAACTTAACGACGACCAGTCAACGTTCGATAATAATAATAATTTTGGTGAGTGACATTAAGTTCACACCCTGTTGGGCACTCCCTTCTGGTCGGGTTAATAAAGAAAGGGATCGTCTTTACGGGCGAGTACAGTCAACGTATAAATCATTGTCTTTTATACGGACTGAATAGCACAGCACCTACAATTGTATTATATTAGATATGTATATGTTTTTCCACCTACAAGAAAGGCCTATTTATTTACCGTATAGTTACTAGTAGGTTCTAGGGTAAACCCAGTGGCGTAGCCTGGGTTTGGGGACGGTGCTAAGCCGCTTTGGGGTACAGTACGTTTCATGAAAATTGGATACGACTTAATGATTTCCTGGGTCGGTCCCATTGTGTAGACAAGAGCCTGGCAATAAACAAGTGAAGTATGAAGGGACGGACTAAGGAAAACAAGTAATGATATGATTATATTAATGTAATCAAATGAAATAACATTTTTTAAAAATATTACTAGTCATATTTATAATGTCATTCTATAGATAGTTCTGTTTCGCTATCGCTATCCTCATCAAAATTAATTATAATTGGATTAATTATACGATCCAGACTAATATACGAATTTTCTACACTTATTACGTGAGGGACTGAATTTTTCCAACTATCTGGGGGAATATCATTAAAGCATTTTCGTATTAATTCTACAACACTAGAACTTAAAGTCGGAGAAATATTTTCAGACCTAACCAGTGATTTTAACTGGTGCCACATATGCTCTATGGGGTTAAAAATGCAATAATAGGGTGGGAGCCGTAGCACTGTATGTCCAATTTCTTCTGCCAATGTATCACAAACATATACTTTTTTTATACAAAATGTCTTTAAAACTTCTAAAAGATCACTTTTTTTATAACTTTCTTCAAAATATATATCATTCGCCGCCATGTAGTTCTGAATCTCCAATTTTGTATTATTTGAGCTTGAAGCTTTATGTAATTGGCGACTGTGATAGCTCGCATTGTCCATTACTATCATGCTATTCTGAGGAATGTTTGGTAAAATACAATTCTTGAACCATTCCTCAAAAACTAACAAATTTTACCACAACAAGATATTTAAATATAAATTAAGCAACCTAACCTACCTGATGTGCCTATATTTAATTATAATTATTACAATCCGGCCCTTTCCACATAATAATAACAAAGGGTCATAAATAATGGGATGACCCAGGTACTTTTACGACAGTCATTAAGTTATATCCATTTTTCTTGAAACAATCTTTACCTATATTTTTAAATACGCATTTTGTCTTATTAAGTATTACATCTGAAAGAAGATTTTAACGGGTATCATTTAACTGCTTAGCAAAATATTCTTATTTTTGCGAACAGAAAAATGTAATCGGTCAGCCAAAATGGCTAGTTGGTCAGCAACTTATGGACAGCAAACATTTCTGAATCGTGACAGTGCCCTAGGAAAACAAGTGTATTCGGCAAAAGAAAACACAAGAAAGTTACATAAATTGACAGCACCCTGGGACCTCTGAAGTAAACTGCTTCTAGACATGTTTGTTTCTACTGACCAATTGGGTTTGTTCGGGTTTGTTCGTAATCAAGTAATCATTTCGCAGCTCGACTGTTAATAACGGCAAACCTTTTAATTACTTCTCATTTTTAAATATACATTTTGTCTTATTAAGTATCACACTGAGAGAAGATTTTAACTATCGTTATAAAAATTTAAACTACTACAGAAAAAAAAATACCTACAATAAAAAATAGCTGTGACAGTAAAATTGATATTGCTGGGCACATAATTATTGCTGTAGTAGTAAAGTCGCTTTACACACTATACAATCCGTAAATTACAATTAAATAAATCGTCAATTTTTTTTTCTTTTTTTTATGATGAAACACAAGCACTATAGGAAAAATCCTTTAGGGCACTCTGGGAGTGGTGCGTGTGCGCAAAAAGCGATTCACGTTGGTTTTGAATCGTTGGAGGTTATATTCGTTGGGAAGGTCGTTCCATAAGGATGAAGTCCTCCAGATGAAAGAATTCTTAAATAATGAAGTTCGAGGAGTACTAAGCTTAACCACATATGGAAGGGCGGCAGTGGTTTGTTGTGTATTTCTGCTATTCGCGCTCGGGGCGGAATTAATAGGGCAAGGTCAGCCAAGCACCTTCCATGAAAATATTTGTAAATCTTTAAATGGGAGATGTTGGCCCACCCGGCATCGCCCGGTGAGATACCATTGCATCGGTTTAGGTGGCATGAAGTTTGCTCCTTGAGTTAATCTTTGCTCATTGAGTTGACGTTTCGTCGCTGTGCCGATGTTTCCGGTTACCAGGGTGGGACCCCCCCAAAAATAGCATGATGGAAGCTCCAGGCCCAAAATACTCCGGAGGTAAGTTTATCTGCTGCCTTTACCGTCCTCCAAGTGATACACATTACAGAGACCTTTTCTCATCACTAGCCAATACAATCGACTTCTTGGAAACCAACCATCCAAATGCCGAGATTGCTATCTAGGAAATATGTCTTGGCATAACCACGTTGTGGCAATCGTCAAGATAGCTTCTCAGAAACTTGGTGTACTTTTCCGAACCAGAAAGTTGTACACACCTCAACAACTTTTGACACTATACAATGCCCAGATTCGACCATCACTAGAGTACTGCTGTCATGTCTGGAGCTCTGCATCCAAACATACTCTTCGGTTGCTGGATTCCATCGAAAGGAGGGCCATTCGTCTGACGAAGAACCTCGACAGCCTAGAACATCGAAGACAAGTTGGGGATTTGACTCTCTTTTACAGATATTTTCATGGAAAGTGCTCGGCTGACCTTGCCCTCTTAATTCCGTCCAGAGCGGCGAATATCAGAAATACACGACGAACCACTGCCGCCCATCCATATGTGGTTAAGCTTAGTACTCCTCGAACTTCATTATTTAAGAATTCTTTCATCTGGAGGACTACATCCTTGTGGACCGACCTTCCCGAGGTCGTTTTTCCCAACGAATATAACCTCCAACGATTCAAAACCAACGCGAATGGCTTTTTGCGCACACGCACTACTCCCAGAGTGCCCTAAAGGATTTTTCCTATAGTGCTTGTGTTTGACCATAAAAAAAAAAAAAAAAAAATGTACGTATAGATATACCTAATACGATTTTTATTTTGTTACAGACAAGATTCTGAAAAGGATTTATGAAAAAAGTGGTCGTTTTCCCATAAAAATATTTACCGTGCCATAAAAAAAATTATAATGACATTTTTATAAAGTTTTTTTAAATCATAGTAAAGTGCATTCCTCAGCAGTGTCTCTGTTTCTTAATAACATGCAAATATTTAAGGAGGTTATTTTGGGTCCATTTTCAGAAAAAAATTTTATATGAATATTAGGGTGCCTAATGAACATACCTATGTAGATATTAACTTTGAGATACAAGATTTTCAAAAATCGCCCTTTTTATTAATATCTGTGATACTGCTTCAGATATTTTTGTGAAATTTAGTACACACTTTCTATTCATCAAGAGGCATTTTATGATGTATAACACGTTTTTTATTCCGACCAGTGGCGTTCGTGCGGGAATTAACCCCGGAATTTTGAAGAAAATAATCGTACGCCACTTCTTTTTTTTTAAATAAAAAATATTTTTGAAATTCTCATTCCTTGCTGAGCAAATGTCGTCTCTTGTTTTTTTGTCGCTTGACGTACAGTTTTCGTATGAAAAAATGAATTTCATTCATTTGCACTATTTTATGAAATTAGGTATGAACAAAGATTAAAAAGGATCTAGTAGGTAAGAATCAGATTTTGTTTTGTAATCATAAACAGTTTTGACAGTTGTCTACCTAATCTAGTTGTCACGTATTTAAGTCATTAACCTTAACAAATTATTTAAAAAAAATGAAAATCCTTATCACCCTGTATCTCAAAGGTTAAAACGTTTAGAACATTATGTTCATATGAAGTTTTTCTCTGAAAATGGAACCAAGGATGACCTCCTTAAATGTTAGCATGTTATTAAGAAACACCCTGTATAAAGATTAACAAAATAATATTTGCCAAGAGTCATTTAATTGTCACATAAAGTGAATACTTCTAAAACACCAAATCTAACCAGAATAAAGGATATCCAGGAAAATGGGTTTCTCAGTGTAGCGAAAGCTATTTCTCTATTAACGCACTTACACTGGTACACAAAACACCCTGTATAAAGTTCGTTAATATATACATTTTTTCCATTAGGTAGAGTAATAAAAACCTATGCAACGAAAGTCAATACGCTCATAAAGATGTGTGTGCATACGTCCTTGGGAGCCGTCTTAGAAAAGATTTTGCATAAACATGAGCGTCCCAGTCATAACGCATTTTAAATTATCAAAATTAATGACTTTTTCGTAAAATTGAAAATGTTACAAATTGGCAAGCATTGACTTATGAATGTTCCTACAACCAAATTATAAAACTGTTTTATAGACGTTTTTTAAATAGCTGTAAGAACTTCAATGGAACTACATTATACAGCAAAATGGTTCTGTAAGCTCTTCTGTTTAAATTATCAAAATTAAAGAGTTTTTCGTAAAACTGAAAATGTTACAATCGGAAAACACTGACTTATGAATGTTCCTACAACCAAATTATAAAACTGTTTTATAGAAGTTTTTTAAAGAGCTGTAAGAACTTCAATGGAACCACATTATACAGCAAAATGGTTCTGTAAGCTCTATTGCTTAAATTATCAAAATTAAAGGGTTTTTCGTAAAACTGAAAATGTTACAAATCGGAAAACACTGACTTATGAATGTTCCTACAACAAATTATAAAACTGTTTTATAGAAGTTTTTTAAACAGCTGTACGAACTTCAATGGAACTACATTATACAGCAAAATGGTTCTTTAAGCTCTTTTGCTTAAATTATCAAAATTAAAGAGTTTTTCGTAAAATCGAAAATGTTACAAATCATCAAACACTGACTTATGAATGTTCCTACAACCAAATTCTAAAACTCTTTTATAGAAGTTTCTTACACAGCTGTACGAACTTCAATAGAACTACATTATACAGCAATATGGTTCTGTAAGCTCTATTGCTTAAATTATCAAAATTAAAGAGTTTTTCGTAAAACTGAAAATGTTACAAATCGGAAAACACTGACTTATGAATGTTCCTACAACCAAATTATAAAACTCTTTTATAGAAGTTTTTTACACAGCTGTACGAACTTCAATGGAACTACATTATACAGCAAAATGGTTCTTTAAGCTCTTTTGCTTAAATTATCAAAATTAAAGAGTTTTTCGTAAAATCGAAAATGTTACAAATCATCAAACACTGACTTATGAATGTTCCTACAACCAAATTCTAAAACTCTTTTATAGAAGTTTCTTACACAGCTGTACGAACTTCAATGGAACTACATTATACAGCAATATGGTTCTGTAAGCTCTATTGCTTAAATTATCAAAATTAAAGAGTTTTTCGTAAAACTGAAAATGTTACAAATCGGAAAACACTGACTTATGAATGTTCCTACAACCAAATTATAAAACTCTTTTATAGAAGTTTTTTACACAGCTGTACGAACTTCAATGGAACTACATTATACAGCAAAATGGTTCTGTAAGCTCTTTTGCTAGATAGCGTGTTTGTTGATGTTTTCTGAATGCTGTTACACAACTTTTACGTAACAAATCTGGCAATTGTTCGTTGTTTGTGTTTGTGTTACAACGTTGTAAGGTAAAAATGAAGGGATAATAAAATAAATATCGTGTTTGTCATGTATACAGGATGTTTCTTAATAACACGCTAATATTTAAGGAGGTTGTTCTTGGGGTCCATTTTCAGAAAAAAAAACTTTATATGAACATATGCCCTAGACGTCTTAACTTTTGAGATACAGGGTGTTAAAGATTTTCATGTTTTTTAATAATTTGTTAAGGTTAATGACTTGATCACGTGACAACTAGACTAGGTAGACAACTGTAAAAACTGTTTATGTTCACAAAACAAAATCTGCTTCTCACCTACTAGATCTTTTTTAATCTTTGTTAATACCTAATTTCATAATAGAGTGCAAATTAATGAATTTAATTTTTTATATGAAAACAGCGACACAAAATCAAGGGACGACATTTTCTCAGCAAGTAATAAGAATTTCAAAATAGTTTTAAGAAAAGAAGTGGCGTACCATTCTTTTCTTCAAAAATACGGAGGGCAATTCCCGCTAGAACGCCACTGGTCGGAATTAAGAAAAATCATAAAATACCTCTCGATGAAGATAAAATGTGTATGCCAAATTTCACAAGAGAGAGTATCACAAATATTAATAAAGAAGGAGATTTCTCGATAATCCTTAACACCATGTGTCTCAAAAGTTAAGACGTTTAGGATATATGTTCATATGAGTTTTTTTCTGAAACTGGACCCAAGAATAACCTCCTTAAACATTGGCATGATATCAAGAAACACACCTTTATATGTGCATGCTTAAGCCTGGTTTGCACGGCAACACACTGCACGTTTTTGCAGGATTACTCTGACGAAGTTCACACATTGTTTGCTCGACAAATAAACGTATACGGCTAAAAACTTACGTTAGAATCTTGCTATAATTTAATGGCAGTTCTTAAAAGCCGTATTAGAGTCGGCTATTTTTGTCTCTTGCACCAGCAATGGCAATTATAATTGCAAGGATTCATGCGCACTAAACCGTTCTCGATCAGCTGGCCCAATACTGCTCGCATTGCCGCCGCAATGCGAGAATGGAATCCGTATTACAGTCGGCAATTCTACTCTTCTGGCAATTAAAATTGCACGGATTCATGCGCAGTACACCGTTCCCGATAAGCTGTCTCTCATTGCCAGAAATGGGGCATGTGCCATTGTCGGTGCAATTGGGTAGAGATGGATTATTCTGTTATTTTTAACTGTTTATTATTTGGTCGAAGCAGCTATGAACAGCTAATGGCTATTTAAACGAACTGGTACTTAAATTAGCAGTTCACATTCTTTATTAAGCATATGCACTGCTAATTCGTAGCAACTTTTTTGAACTGCCATTTGTAAGTAGCAGTAGCTGCTTTAACTGGTAATCAAAACGAACAGGTTTGCCTATCTCTAATTCTTGGGGTATTTTAGGGATTTCCACAGTACCAACTGCTGTTCTGACTATTGGCAATGCGCCGGCTGATCGAAAACGGTTTACTGCGCGTGAATACATGCAATTATAGTTGCTATTGCCGGCGCGAGAGAAAAAATTGCCCACTCTAATACGGCTTTAATGAAAGTTATTCCAGTCGCACATTTAGCAATACATCAAGGCTATTTTTATAGTAAATTTTAGTGTTGGGAAAAACCGATGATTTTTATAATCGAGCGATTGTAATATCGAGTGAATCGCTTGAAATTCCAATTCACAAAGCGATGACGTCACCGACTGCTCGACCGGAAGCCTAGCCATTTACATGTGATCAGGTAGGGTATTTAGCAGGCACCAGCCACCAAAAAAATTCCAGAAATTTATTTATTTGTGAATAATGAATTTTTACCACGCGTCTCGATACCAAACAAAAAACTGCAAAAAATCACCCAAATATGTATTTATTGTTCGGGTTTATTATTGTGCTTTTTTAACCCGAACAAAAAGTATTACCAAGAGTTATTTTTATTCACATCTTTCTCAATCTACGAGCATAAAATAAGTAGATATTTAAAATAGCTTGTCAAATTCTACCACTTTAAATTATCAGGTGCCCACTGTGTGCACTTCAAAAATTTAGGCTTAGTTACGCGACTGGCAAAATAAGAAAATTGGTTATTATTTTTTTAAATTCGTGTACTCATGTATTCATAGTTAACTAAAAGTTCCTGTTTAAATTTAAGAATGCTTACTTTTAATTACCAAAAAATTTGTCGATACCTATGTTTTGTTAACTATTTTGCTCGTTTTCTTATTATCCATTAACATTTTCTATAATGTATGTTATTTTTAAGAAGTCTTCTTGAGTTTATTAATAAAAAGTTCCTGTTTAGATTTAAAAATGTTTACTATAAGATTACCAACGAATTTTTCTATATATTTTGTTAACCATTATGTTTGTTTTGTTATTTCTCATTAACAATTTCTATTATTATGTTATTTTTGAGAAGTCTTTATAGTAATTAGAAATTTTAAAATTATATCCTTTAATTTTTTAATATTTACAATCGGAGACCTAAACTACTCCGCTGGCTAGCCAGTTAAAACAAAACTTTGCAAAACCCATTTCGCGATGACTCCGCTAAGGGATTCGGCATACTTTTTATATGCACCTTCTCGTTTATGTGCCTTTAAGAAAGGCGTATGTCGTGTACTTGCTCAGCGTCAAACTCGAACGTCGCCAATCGGATGGCGCGGCGCGTAGACTGAAGACCGTGTATCAAGTAACAGGCGATATTTTTCGGTTTTTCGCCTGAATTTATAACTAGATTATTCCTATCGAGCGAAAAACTGTTCGAATATACGAGCAGCTTTTTAACTCGATCACACTACAGCGGTACATTTCCGCCGGCGTCAAGCGAAGCTCGGGTATCGAGTGAAAGATAATAAGTGACGGGCGACGGTTTTCGCCTGAATAGATAACTCGAGCGGTTTTTTTAATAATCGAGCGATGTCGGTTATTTCAATAATCGAGTGATCAAGCGGTTTTTCGCTCGAGCGATCACAACACTAGTAAATTTAAAGTTTTTCTTTCCGTGTAGTATATTGCCGTATGAACCCAGCCTTAGAATCGATATTAAAAGTTGCCAGTGTATAGAGAGCGTATTTTTTAGTGAATTTACAAGTTGTTTTAAACCCTTTTATTTTTATCGAACCTAATAATTTTCCCCGAGATGGCGGGGTCAATTACTCCCCTGGTCCCCCTTGTCGTGCGCCCTTGGCGTAATATTTCATTCACGACGCGTACATATAAATTCCCGCAGATTGCTACTTGCATGGAAATTCTGCCTACTTCACAGTATTAGGTTTCAGTTTGCTAAGTGTCCCATTCAATTAATGCTAATGAAGTGCTCTCGCGTATAATTTAGATCAAAATTACACCTTGGTGGAGCCAATGTTACACTAATGCTTCCACCGGACTGTTTTCCCAAGTCATTACGTTATTAAAAGTTTTTTAAAATGTACGATAATACTGCTACTGATGACAGTGTCGGACTGGGATACGGGCTACCGTTGTCGGTCTGCGAATGCAATTACTTATAAGCTATATCGAGCAATGAAAACACCTAAAGACAGGGTTGCCGGCAGGAACTTTTTTTCGTAATAAATTGGATCGAAATTTCGTAATAGATTAAGGTTCTTCGTAATAAATTTTTTTACTTATAATATTGTTCTCGGCGTAAATAAGTAACTGACATTTTTTAGGTGTCGAGTGTATATTTTTCCTTAGGCCTTGTCTGTGGTAAGGGGCCAGAGTCAAAGTAATGTTCTTTTTTCTTTTTTTAGGTATAAATTGTAAATTTGTTCTTAGGTTTTGTCTGGTGAGGCGTCTTCCGTAACAAATCTATTACGAACGTAATGACGCTGGCAACGCTGAACGTAATGTGGCCACTTGTTTGATTTCCTTTGAAAACCACCACATGCTTACGGCAGCTCTTAGCTAGCGGAGGCTAAAGGTCGGAGTACTTACTTATAAACTTCCCTTCTGTATAATGGGCGCCACCCGAGTTTAATGTGGCTAAACTGGGAAATATTCTTGTTGGTCAGGTTGGAAAAGTATTCAATAAAACATACATTTAAGAGACCAGTAACTAAGGGTTTATTGATTTATGAAACGTCAGTGAAGCTGTGAAGGTATTTAAGTGAAGAATAAAAGTATAATAATGTTTATAAGTTGATTAATAAATTAGCACATCTAGACATGAAGGTTATAAAAAAATGAATTAAAAAATTGACGCAGGGGGAGATTAAGATTCATGAACCTTGTACCTTGTACCTGACGTGGATTAATGAAGAGTTAATATGTATATACTGTCGAGATTGCTTTACACTAATAATTATTTAAAAGTTAAGAATTAAAAGGTCATTGATTTAAAGAGAAAGATTTTATAACGAGGTACCTGGAACAGACTGTGTAAACCTGTTCATCGTCGATGAAACATCCTGGATCCCCTAAGAGATATCTTCGTAAACTAGTCCCTGGTTGAGGATGAGGAGACACTGCAGTCTGCCTACCCTTGGCTCAGCAGTTACTGATGGTTACAGGATTACAACATTTGTCCTGGACGGTCGGCTGGACTGCCTTAGTTACTGATACATGACATCACTCGAAAGAGTACACAAAATGTAAGTTTGCTAGCTCAGCAAGCCATGGAGCTGTATAAGTAGCTTATAACATAAGGATGAATGCTAACATAACTCGCACGTGGAGAAGAAAATAAAGAAAAGGTTGAAAATTCAAAGTTCAAAGTGGAAAATTCATAGTTGAAAATTATGAAGATTATTGGAAATTCCCTGAAACAAAAAACGCGGTTCGATATATCTCATCAAAAGATCATAATGAATCCTAATTTCACAAAAATATAGCTATTTAACTTCTTAACTAACCTCTAATAAGGAAGTGGGACCCATGGTCTCTTTGGAAGTTGACCAGAAGAAGCCTTCAGCCGTCTCCATCGCAGGCTAACGAAAAAGGAACCCAAACCCGAAAATCAATTGATTTCTTGACGTATCTTAATACTGCCAACTATAAAAGGCTCTCTTTTTGTTCTACTTTAACCAGCACCAGAGTACCAGTTATAAGGGAAACAGCACGACCCTGTCAACCACAACATTCCATATCGAGACCTAGACCACAGAGAAGAATCAAGGAAAATCACCAAACTCGCCCTGCAGCACGAGTCGTTCGGTTACGTCGATAGGCGGTCCAAACCAACAAGGCGAAGCTAGCCACCCTCTTAACCTCAAAATCGACAGGTACAAAATAAACAACAATTGCTTATTGATAAAATAATCGGGAATATTGAATGGCTGTTTAAGTGGTTGAAGGACTTGCACATTATAACAATTAAGGGAGGAATACAAACTTATCCCATATGAGGTATGTCATTTTATATACAAAAAAATAGTGGCAAATTCCAAATTGCTACATTAATAGATTCGTGAGCGTCGTAATAAATCATCGTCTTACGTTACAAATCTATTACGAACGTAATGATGCTGGCAACGCTGGACGTAATAGATTTATGAGCGGCGTAATAACGTAATAAACCATCGTCTTCCGTAACAAATCTATTACGAACGTAATGACGCTGGCAACGTTGCCTAAAAACCAGGCATCAGTGGCGTAGCTAGATCTCTAAGTGGGTCTCCCCGGGCGTATTTAAAGTGTGACCGCTGACAAAAATTCGATATTCGTAGAGCAAAATGTACCGATTACCAGCTGAATTCCAACCGTCAGAATAGTACGAAATTGTGTGTTTGGATTCTGCGCATTTGCTCGTCTTTGCGCATTTGTTTGTTTACTTTTGACTTGTTGTTCTGATTCGTTTTATTTTCTTTAGTTTTGGCATGTTTTGGTTAAACTTACTTCCATTATTCTTTAAACATCCATTCCAAAATGAAAGGCTTTGCTCTAAACAAAACAGAAATGAGCAAGAGATGTAGAAAAGTTATTTTTTCTACGATCGTTATAAAAGCTATTTTATTTTTACGCAAATGAATATATAAATTGTTGTTAATTTGCATAAATAATTGCCCCCGGGACCAATTTTTGAAGTTACGCCACTGGCAGGAATGTTAAAACATTTGCATTTAGTAAAAAAGGCTCTATAAGTTTTTAATAAAAGTATATTAATTTATAATAAGAAAAACGATCTCTTCCTCGCTTTTATAATTAACTTTACTAATTACTTTATATTTTATCGGTTTCAAAATTAATTTTCAAGCATACGAAAAGTGCCATAAAATTAAAGGTTCTTGAACGTATGCATGTAATAACTAATACATTTTGTTCGAAGTAGAGCTGTTCCAAGATTGCTCGCTTCATTCGCACTCGGTGGATTTTAATGGGATAAATATCGACCTATAACTATGGATACGTACATCTTATGGGTTGCGCAGTAAAAAGTTAAATTTTATGAGTGAAAAAATGGGTTGGTGCGCATGGTTCTCCGGTCATATTTTTAAAGGTTGCTTGTCGGTTGTCGGCTGAGGATCGTTGTTCGGAGCCCACGTGAAGTTCTAGTACCCCTCGGGGTTGCCCTATTGGAATCATATAGGGAAATATTTATTTTTCGATTTAGGTAAAATTTAAATTTACCATAAGTTTTGCTTCAATAAGACCAAAAATCACAGAATGGCATTTCCGTATCGAATTTAAAAAAAAATTATTTGAAAAAGTGGTTTGTATAATTATATGCCCGCGTACAGTACGTTTCACGAAAATTGGATACGACTTAATGATTTCCTGGGTCGGTCCCATTGTGTCGACAAGAGCTTGGCAATAAACAAGTGAAGTATGAAGGGACGGACTAAGGAAAACAACTAATGATATGATTATATTAATGTAATCAAATGAAATAACATTTTTTAAAAATATTACTAGTCATATTTATTTACATTTATAATGTCATTCTATAGATAGTTCTGTTTCGCTATCGCTATCCTCATCAAAATTAATTATAATTGGATTAATTATACGATCAAGACTAATATACGAATTTTCTACAGTTATTACGTGACGGACTGAATTTTCTCAACTACCTGGGGGAATATCATTAAAGCATTTTCGTATTAATTCTACAACACTAGAACTTAAAGTCGGAGAAATATTTTCAGACCTAACCAGTGATTTTAACTCGTGCCACATATGCTCTATGGGGTTAAAAATGCAATAATAGGGTGGGAGAGAGGAAAATGTCTTTAAAACTTCTAAAAGATCACTTTTTTTATAATTTTCTTCAAAATATATATCATTCGCCGCCATGTAGTTCTGAATCTCCAATTTTGTATTATTTGAGCTTGGAGCTTTATGTAATTGGCGACTGTGATAGCTCGCATTGTCCATTACTATCACGCTATTCTGAGGAATGTTTGGTAAAAGACAATTCTTGAACCATTCCTCAAAAACTAACAAATTTTACCACAAAAAGATATTTAAATATAAAGTAAGCAACCTAACCTACCTGATGTGCCTATATTTAATTATAATTATTACAATCCGGTCCTTTCCACATAATAATAACAAAGGGTCATAAATAATGGGATGGCCCAGGTACTTTTACTTCAGTCATTAAGTTCTATCCATTTTTCGTGAAACAATCTTTACCAACAATTATTACAGAATTAATTGGGACCATGCGGCTCTTGTTAACTCTCAAATTAGACATTTTCGCCACAAAATATCGAAGAATAGCATTTACGGATCGAATTTAAATAAGAAATTATTTGAAAGAGTTATTTGTATAGTTATATGTCCACGTACCAAATTTGATGTAATGTAAAAATGATCAGTTGAGAAGGTAAGGCGCGACCTGCCACGAATGTATGTGCGCGTAAATTTTTTATACCCGCACAAACAGGTTCCGGCGGCTTTCGGTTTTCTGCAAAGATCAAAGAGTTTTCGTGTCCATAAAATGCTCAGTGTGGACGTACATTCAGTTTTGTTGTGCGTCGTAAACTAAAATTGAATGGAATAACGAATTGTCACTTAAATTGATAGATGAGTAAGAAAAATGGAGCGTGTTATGGGATCCAAAAAATGCCTTGCATTTTAACAGACAAAAGAAGGTAGATGCGTGGCATACCATAGCTATACAGGGTGTTATGGAAATGACTTATTATATTTAAATGGGTGACTCCTTGGGTGTCCTAGAGAAAGTCTACATGCTTATTTTTAAAATCGAATATCTAAATACTAAGGTAAAAATGCTTTTTACCCACGCGCCGTTCCATCTGGATTTACTTAGCAACAATGTGGGCCACTAGAGTCTACTAACCGTGTTGTCAGATCACACCGCGTGTCTCGCCCTTGGTTGAATACTGGCGGCGCGCCCTTCATACTTCAGTATGTTTCGAGACTGGGGAGTGGAACGACGTCGTGTCGAGGGCTCCACGCAGTGGCGTAGCGACAAATTATAGGCCCCCCGCGAAAATTGAGTTAGGCCCCCCTACCCTATATTAAGAATATACACATATAAACATATAAAAAAACAAAATTAGATAATACTGTTTATTATATAAACTACAAACCTATATGTAGAGAACGTTACAAAAAATAAAATTTTTGAACAACAAGAAGAAAACAAAAAACATTCTTTAAACTAAAAGGAACAAACACGAAAAAATTCTTTATGTACCGAGCTAAGATAGCGATACTTGAAAGTTACAGTGAGATAAAACCAAAAGTATTTAAAATTAAGCAACAAAATCTTGAATATAATATTATAGGTATCTCAATAGTTATTGCGAGGCAATTGGCCAATTGCCTATTTTAATTATTATATTGTAAAATTATTCTTATATTGTTGCTTTCAGGAGGTAAATTGTTTTTTTCTAGCTATTGCCTCCGCAAAATTTTTTATTAAATGGTTATTATCCATTTTGGCCGCCTCTTGTGTCTCTATAGACAGGATAGCCAAGTTGGTTAACCTTGTCTGAGAGGAACTATTTCGTAAATAATTTTTAATGATTTTTAAGTTGGAAAAGGATCTCTCAGCTGTAGCAACACTTACTGGAAGAGTTAAAAATAATAATAAGGCTGTTGTTACCTCTGGAAAATTTGATGATAAAGTGTTATTTTCCACAATTAAAAATACAGCAAAGTCTTTAATACTTTGAAGAGAAGCAATTTTTTCCTTTAACGGCATACACAACGCGACTATCTCTAAAGGAAAAGTCTGTAGTCTGTAGTGTTTCTGCAGACATAAATAATTCTTTTTCTGGCAAAGTTACTAGAACTTGGGGACATAGAAATCTAAATTTATTAACAAATAACTCCATTCCCTCAAAACGATTACCTATTTGGTTAATTACAATATCAAATACTTTGTAATATATATTTATCCTAAATTAGTTTTCTCAACTAGAAAATAGATAATTTGTATTGGCTTCATCAAAGTGTTTTTTTGGTTTTAATTGTCTTTTATCTTCAAATTCCGGGTTTATATTCCATGATCTTGATATACCAATTGCTTCATTCTTCAAATTTATATAATTACGGACACAGTGTGACAAAATCTAGATCAGGTGGACATTGGTAATATTGGTATTTATTTGAAAGATTTGATAATTAGCAATAGGCTCTATCGGCACTCGAAGCTTTCGGGCCCCCCCAAGCTTTCGGGCCCCCCCGCGACTGCGGGGTTTCGCGGTAGTAGCGCTACGCCACTGGCTCCACGTGCTTGACGTATACGAATTTTAAACGTTTTGTTAGTTGTATTGGCCGATTTTTTTTGTAGTGAAATAATTCATAATAAGAAATATTGTGATGTGATTTCAAATTTATGTGCTATAATCTACTGTTGATTCTGTTGAAAAACATACTTTTTGTGTTTTATTATTTTATGGAATTTAATTATAAAACGGATTATTTTAAAATAAGATCGAAGGTAAGAGAGTATGTACCTTAAAATTGTAGTTTTATTTGTCTAAAAAAGTTTGAAAAAGAAGTGATAACGCGCGTCAAAGACGTCTTGTTGTCAAAAACTGAACGAGTGCGTTTAGAATTCTGTGTTGCAATATGACAACATCGCTATAATGCGCTAATCTCTTTTGAACGCCTCAATAAAATATTGATTGCGAAGGGCATCAGGAGCGGCCACGTAAATTTTTAGATTTCATATAAAGTGTATATTTCGCTTAATAATTCAAAGCGCCATTTATGGTTATTTTTCTTCAATTTAATTTCATCTCGGGATTTGCCGGTTTAAATATAATACGTCATTTCCATAACACCCTGTATACCAATTTAAACCTAAGTGTTTTGGATGTAAAACAAAACATTAACCGTTTGTTGGGCTCTTTCCGAAGAGAAAAGGCTAAAGGTAGAAATAGTACAGTATATATTTGCCAGTGGTACTTGAAAAATAAATCATCTTTTTCAGGGGCGAGTATTGGACAGTGGAGGGGTTGGAAGGGGTCGGACGCGACATACAACACCACCACCGTGCTCAGGATCCCCGAAAACGGGGAGAAAGTGTGTTTCTCAGCAGGGAAACCTCTTGAAGCGCGTTTAACTCCTCTAGGGGGTGGTTTTTAGCCATTTTGAGTGGTTGCGCTCTTGTTCCGGCTGAAAATATTTCGATGTTCGTCTGACTCACACACGCCACACCACCAACAATGATGACACTGTATTGTCTATTTCTCTTACAGAAAAATTAATGCCACATAAATTTTGCTGCTTCCACTAAACCAGAATAGAGAAAATATTACAAATTTGTTAACATCATGCAACGCCCTTATCTACAATGTTAGCAACGCCATTATGATGACGTTTAAACTTGGAACTTAGTGGAACTTTATATTATCTGCTGGTCCAAATACGTCTGCAGTTTATTAATTTGGAAAACTTTTCGCGCTAGTCTTTGAAAATTAATTGGTGTTTGTTGGAAAACTTAGAAAATTTATTATAGAGTGGTTTCAGGAGCTTTTCTAGGCTAGACAAGTCAAGACCACAAGCCTAGTAAAGTTTAATTTTTTTTTCAAGGAAAAAAGAGTATAGTAAATTTATTATAGTAAAGATTTTTTGTACGATTTCCTATAAAATATAATATTAAGTGCATTTTTCGTTAATAATCCGTTAATAATAATTGTCATTACCAATGAGCAAAAGGGTTACACTAGTTCTTGAAAGTAAGCTATCATTACTGTTTCGGTAATCACCGTGATCTAGTTTTTAACTTTCCATCGTCGAAAATTTTCATACTCCTTGTCGTAAAGGACCTAATAAGTTTTCCTTAGCTTTTTTAGAATTTTCCAAAATATGTTGTGGAATTTTCACATTTTCGTTTTATAAAACGTGAAAGACGTTTAAATTAAACAACCCTTAGCAATAATCAGACTTATTCTATGACAACCGATCAGATCAAAAAATTGGCGAAAATAGTTAAAAAAATAATTAAGGAATTTAGCTATTTATATTTTAAATAGATGAAAAATAAAGTATTGTATATACCACAGTCGTTACTAGACTATAATACCCATCAGGCGACAACTTGGTACTTGGTACATTAACCAACATCTTCTAAAGTACCTGGAAGGCTTCAACATTATCAGCGATCATCAATATGGTTTCCGGAAGTCCAGATCAACTGGGGATCTTCTAGCCTATGTCACCCATATTTGGAACAATGCAATCGAACATGATAGGGAGTCTCGGGCTGTTGCACTGGATATTTCTAAAGCTCTTGATCGTGTTCGGCATGCGGGACTTCTAAGTAAACTGCGATCCTATGGTATACCCAGTCGATTCTGTGCATGGTTGTCTAGCTTCCTTAAGGACCGCTCTCTGCAAGTGGCGATTTACGGATTTATCTCAGACACCTTCACCATCAATGCCGGTGTTCCTCAAGGGTCCATATTGTCTCCCGCTCTCTTCTTACTCTACATTAACAACCTTCTAGTGAAAACGGAAAATCCAATATTTAGTTTTGCTGACGATAGCACACTTATCTCATCTTTCTCTTTGAATGCACAAACATCGACTGCCGACGCACATCTTCGCAGACAGCATGAAGTATCACGCCTCAATAAAGACCTGGAAGAAATTTTGGCTTGGGGTGACAGTAACCAAGTCGAATTTAACGCTAAAAAACCCAGGCAGCAGTTTTCTTTAAACATGTTAACATTACAGAACCGGACATAGTCATGGACGGACACGCAATCCCACTGGCTATTAATTTGCTGGGCGTCAATCTGAGAGGAAATATGTCTTGGCATAACCACGTTGTGACAATCGCGAAGATAGCTTCTCAAAAACTTGGTGTACTCTTCCGAACCAGAAAGTTGTACAACTTTTGACACTATACAAATCCCAGATTCGACCATCACTAGAGTACTGCTCTCATGTCTGCACCCAAACATACTCTTCGGCTACTGGATTCCATCGAAAGGAGGGCTATTCGTCTGATCGGAGACCACGAGCTGACGAAGAACCTCGACAGCCTAGAACATCGAAGACAGGTTGGGGATTTGACTCTCTTTTACAGATATTTTCATGGAAAGTGCTCGGCTGACCTTGCCCTTAATTCCGCCCAGAGCGGCGAATAGCAGAAATACACGACGAAGCACTGCTGCTCATCCATATGTGGTTAAGCTTAGTACTCCTCGAACTTCATTATTTAAGAATTATTTGATCTGGAGGACTTTATCCTTATGGAACGACCTTCCCGAGGTCGTTTTTCCCAACGAATATTAGTCCAACGATTCAAAACCAACGTGAATCGCTTTTTGCGCACACGCACCACCTGGGATCACACTGTGGAATTTTAGAAATTTAAGCCATTGTGGACGCATGCTAATCATCCACTTATATCTATGGATAGTAAAACTCTAAAAGCAAAAGGCGCAAATTTATGGCCTCTGCGCACCATCCCATTTTCTCACTCATAAAATTTAACTTTTACCGCACACCCCATAAGTGGTACGTATCCATAGTTATAAGTCGGTGATGTTAATACGAATTCTTATAACTCACAATAAACCAGAATATAATGCAAGAATGTCTTCATGGGATCAATTTGACAAGCAGTATTTATGTTGCGAATCAAAAATTACAACTTCAATCTTCATTATACGATTAATAAGTATTATTACGGGTTTCGCATATTCTGCATGTGTACCATCTTAGACACACAAAAAAAAATAATGTAAGAACGTCTAACTTATTTGCAACAACGTCTGTCGCAGCTGACAGCTTATCAAATTTGATGTAATAAATAATGCATTGTGCATTGCATTGTGCAAGTTGCATTTTGAGCAGCATTGAAAGCGAAGAGTGAATATTAAAATATTTAACGGGTCTTAATCGTACAAATATGAATAAACTAAAGGATATGTGCAGGAGTGGCTCAGCTGATGTTCAAAGAAACATAATGGTGGTTCGTAGATCCACAAAATTTTATTTTGATAAATAGAAATTTTGATTTACTCGAGTTCTGGGTATACCAAATTTATATCGGGTGCGTAATACAAATGAATGTCTCAAGATATAATCAATTTCTTAAAATTATTGAGAGGACAATAAAGTAATAAGGTATGCATATGGAAAGATCATTTCTACCTCACTAAATGGAATAGCCCTAAACAATATACAGGGTGTCCGGGAACATGTGGGAAATCTCCCGGATATGAAGAAAACACGTGAAAAGAATACTATAGGTTCATATAAACTTCTTTCGTATCGGCCTCCTCTTCGGAGATATGGGCTCCCAAAGAACACCAATGGAATCAAGTTTTTTACACATAATTATTGAACCACCTGGTATATTTCAATTATTTTTTAATATGATGTATACCAGGTAAGACCCGTCAAATTACTACCCAAGAAACTGTTGTGAATTACTCACAGCTGCAGGGACGGACTAGCTGTAACACTCATGGGCCCATTTTTTTACGCCCTGTATGATGAGAACTTTGGACAATGTTTTTTACATACCTTTAACTATTTGCTAAAAATTAAGTACTCTTCATTCATGTCGCTAATCCTAACCGTTTTCGAGAAAACGTCATTTTAATTACATCATGTATTTGGCGTATCTCGGTAAGAGATCCATCTTTGTTCCTATGAAATGATGAACGTCAAAATTCCGCTTTTTCATATTTAACCCGTGAGAAGATAGGGGGATCAGTGCAAATAAAATGACGTTTCCTCGAAAACGGTTAGGATTAGCGACGGGAATGAAGAGTACTTAATATTTAGTCAATAGTTAAACGTATTTAAAAAACGTTGTCCAAATTTCTTATCATACAGGGCGTTAAAAAAAATGGGTCCATGAGTGTTACAGCTAGTCCGTCCCTGCAGCTGTGAGTAATTCACAACAGTTTCTTGGGTAGTAATTTGACGGGTCTTACCTGGTATACATCATATTAAAAAATAATTTAAATATACCAGGTGGTTCAATAATTATGTGTAAAAAACTTGATTCCATTCGTGCTCTTTGGGAGCCCATATCTCCGAAGGGGAGGCCGATACGAAAGAAGTTTATATGAACCTATAGTATTCTTCTCACGTGTTTTCTTCATATCCGGGAGATTTCCCACATGTTCCCGGACACCCTGTATATTTGTTCCATTATGAAAATAGCATTAAATAGGATAGTAATAAATTACAACATCAAAATGTCGCTGAATCGTGAGGCAGTGGCGGGTATTTGTGCTGGATATATAGGTATATTTTACGTTTGGGAGATGCTCCACTTCGCTCAGAGTTCAATAATTTTTTATGCTCTCGGCGAAATTGATTTTTTAGTGTCTGAATCATTTTTTCAATATCTGCTGCAATGACTTTGTACTTTTTTGCAAGCATTTCATATGCATCCAATCTTTTATTACGATTTCTGTACTTCACGCACTTTACCTCCCATAAGGAAGGTATACTGTGAAGGTATTCAATTAAAGAGAGAGTGTTTTCTTGGTTCCACATTTTATATTGCCCTATTTGTACAAATACAATAAATAATGAACCACGAACTGACGCTACCACTGATACAATAATTTGCAAACATTTGCCTCGGAACTCGTCCAGACTTGCTCCTTTGTGAGTATAAAATCACGTGTGTGTTTTCAAACATATGTTTGCAAACACATTTTAATCAGCTTTTAAACATACAGATGTTTATATGTTTGCGGGCAAATGTTTGTAGGTCTGGACTAGCCTTTCTACTTCCACACTGCTTACTTTATCTTGGGCCTGATTTGAAGAAAGCTGCAACCGTATATATTTAGTTCGTTCATAACGTTGCTATAGACCAAGATCTTTGTGACGATGATCTTTTGCGCGGACATATATAATTCCTCTAATTAGATACTATCAGGAACCTATTAAAAAATTACCAGGTGTTTTTGAGATTATTTATCTTTCAAATCCGATTTACTGAAAGCTGCCTGTAACAAAATTGTGACCCCCATGCATAAGTGTATAATTAAGCATCCCGAATAAAAATGAGCAGAAGTCCATTCATCTTCAGAACTAATTAACCTTAAAAACCTTCCGCATCTTCCGATGGGCTTGGCCCTCTATAATCTTACATCTAGTTATTACTGTCATGGGAGACTTGATAGCGCGGCTAAAGTTCATCTATTCCAATTACTCGAAAAATCATGTTACTGTGCCACTAGGTAACGAAAATTATATAACATGGAAAAAAAGTACGGTGCTTCGGGTGAGATATGTGAACCCAGGACCTTATTAAATGTGGACAGATCGTGCTGACCCCTGGTCTAGTGCTGTGGTACTGTTTCGCCGGGTTAATAGACAGGAGCGTCATTGAGAGATGATATTGAGCGTTTGTAATGGCTTGTAGCGATGTAAAAGTCGCGAGAATTTAAAAATACTGTTAATTTTGCTGAATATTCGCGCGAACTTATCTTTTTTTAATGCATATTTAAAAAATACACTTAAAGATCGCTTAAGGATGCCTACAAGCCAAATAAATTGCTATAAGGTAGCTAACAAACGCTTATTTCGTTATGTACACGGAAAAAAGATAATTTCCTATAAAATATAATATTTATTACATTTTTTATTAGTAATTCATAACAAAATATTATTGTAAACATCATTTATAAAAAACTAGAGTTCTATGAAATTTACAGAGTTTACAGAGAAATTGCAGAAAATAATCTAGAAAAACTTGAGTTATTGTGCGAACAGAACAAAGTTCAAAATATTGAACAAAATAATAAATTATATATACTATTGAACAAAATATTGCGTCGACACAGAAACTGACAGGAATAACAATTAATGCCCAGGAAATGTCTACAGTAACTATAAATATGTATATACAGGGTGTTATGAAAATTACGTATTATATTTAAATGGGTGCCTCCTGGGGTGTCCTAGAGAAGCGCTACATATTTCATACATACATATAAATCTAACGTTTAAAAAGTGGGTAATTCACCCCTAAACCCACACACAACTCCTCGGCACATTCATATATGAACATATTACATTGCCCACCTGGGTAATAAACAGATGTTCAGGAACAATGTTGTCAAAATGTTTAAAAGTGTAAAACTTTAGTTTCTTATAAAAATAAATATTTAGCTTACTTAGAAAGTAAATCTAGGACGCGATTAAGAAATCCAGGGCACAGACACTTTCAGTTATTTTTTCTATGAGAAAAACTTTATGCTCATCACGTGTCCTGATAGTGTGGGAGTGCATAATAAGCTTATCACTAAACCCCAACACTAACGCATAATCACACTTTAAAATAACACACATAGAATAAGAGCACTTAATCATTTCGCAATAGAAATAATAAAAACTCTAATTTCTATGGGCCATTAACCCTTTACTAAAGATAAAATGGAACAATTATGTAAACAAATGACAGGAACTACCCTTTGAAATCATGGTCTAGTCCGTCTTCGGACCACTCGTCGAACTTTCTTTCCGAGAAATCTCCGCTCTCTAGAGCCAGCGCGGTTGCAATTTCCGAGACTATAATTATACAGGAAAGTAATATTATAGAAGGAAATTCGGCAATTTATGATAGTCGCTTATAAAATATTGAAAGTGGCAACGCTGTATTTTAAAATATTTGCCCGATTGTCCACAATCAGCTGTTTAAAGTAGCAGGCCGATATCGATCGAGAGAACCAACGTGTTATTTATTTTTAAAATTTTTAGATCTTAAATACATTATTTCCCAGAACACTCAGACAATAAGGGCGTATTTTTGTCTACACAGTAGCACTTTAAAATACTAATTCAGATTTAATGGTACTTAGATGTGATTTTATTGTGCCGGTTTGTTTTTGTTCAACTTACCTAGGTACTTGGTGTTTTTTTATAAATTAAGTTGGTGTTAAATAAGTCGGAAAAGCTAAATAAAATTGCATTTTTTTAAAGGGTAAGTGGCATTTATAAACTTTTAAGTTGTCCAGATCTGACGGGTGTCGTTCGAATTGAACAAATGAGAACATACCTGACCATTTAAAAACTCCGCGGCGTTCGAGTCAGTTCAAGTTTATAAATCAGAGATTGTTTCCTAGCGAACTGAACTGAACGTAAAAGTTTATAATAATATACCCTGAAAAATAAACAACTTGCAATCTGTCTAACGGTTATTGACTTTCTAAAGAGTTTACTCTGAAGATATGACAACACTGTTGACAAATGTTGCTATGTTTACCTTCCTGACAGGGGCACCATGTGGTCATTTTTGGTTTGACATAAGGTCATATGAAATTAAAGCGCCATTTTTGGATATTTTTCTTCAATTTGTTTTCATCTCAGGAATTGCCGATTTAAATATAATACGTCATTTCCATAACACCCTGTATTATAAAGTAATATGTATAATACTATATTGATTTAAAAATAAAAGTAGTACTTTATTGAATAAAACTTTAGAAATACTCTGAAATAGAGCATAAACTGGAAGATATTTCTGTTATTTTTAGGTTATGTTGTTTTATTGTTGTGACTAGAAATTAGTTGACGGACACCGTCAGCATGTTATATATTTCCGAGTATAGGTATTTCGGATAAATATCTAGCAAAGTTGGTCTAGTTAAAAGTTAATATTTCAAAGTTTCCTATAAAAATTTTTTTGTCGAATCCATAATGCCTAGAAAACTAATTTCAACGGAATCGAAGTAAGCCTAACGTTCGAACCCTACTTGCTGCCAACATAAAAAAATTAAATTTCAGTTTCATAAAGTGGCAGGTTATTCAATTTTTTTCCATTTCATAATGTAGCCATTATGAAACCCAAATAGAAAAAAGGATTTAGTCAATGTTGCAAAAGCTTTCTTAAGGACCGCTCTCTGCAAGTGGGGATTGACGGATTTCTCTCAGATACCTTCACCATCAACGCCGGTGTTCCTCAAGGGTCCATATTGTCTCCCACTCTCTTCTTACTCTACATTAACGACCTTCTAGTGAAAACTAAAAATCCGATATTTAGTTTTGCTGACGATAGCACACTTTTCTCATCTTTCTCTTTGAATGCGCAAACATCGGCTGCCGACGCACATCTTCGCAGACAGCATGAAGTATCACGCCTCAACAAAGACCTGGAAGAAATTTTGGCTTGGGGTGACAGTAACCAAGTCGAATTTAACGCTAAAAAAACCCAGGCAGCAGTTTTCTCTAAAAAGGTTAACATTACAGAACCGGAAATAGTCATGGCCGGACACGCAATCCCACTGGCTTCATCTATTAATTTGCTGGGTGTCAGTCTGGGAGGAAATATGTCTTGGCATAACCACGTTGTGGCAATCGCCAAGATAGCTTCTCAGAAACTTGGCGTACTCTTCCGAACCAGAAAGTTGTATACACCTCAACAACTTTTGACACTATACAAAGCCCAGATTCGACCATCACTAGAATACTGCTCTCATGTCTGGAGCTCTGCACCCAAACATACTCTTCGGCTACTGGATTCCATCGAAAGGAGGGCTATTCGTCTGATCGGAGACCACGAGCTGACGAAGAACCTCGACAGCCTAGAACATCGAAGACAGGTTGGGGATTTGACTCTCTTTTACAGATATTTTCATGGAAGGTGCTCGGCTGACCTTGCCCTCTTAATTCCGCCCAGAGCGACGAATAGCAGAAATACACGACGAACCACTGCCGCCCATCCGTATGTGGTTAAGCTTAGTACTCCTCGAACTTCATTATTTAAAAATTCTTTCATCTGGAGGACTTCATCCTTGTGGAACGACCTTCCCGAGGTCGTTTTTCCCAACGAATATAACCTCCAACGATTCAAATCCAACGTGAATCGCTTTCTGCGCACACGCACCACTCCCAGAGTGCCCTAAAGGATTTTTCCTATAGTGCTTGTGTTTGATCATAAAAAAAAAAAAAAAAAAAAAAAGATTTTAGCAAATTTTACAAAACATTTTATTACCATAAGACGTATTTTTATGGTGATTCGTTTACCTAGTGTTCGGTAATCACGGTATTCGCATGTTTTAAACAAAATATATTACCCATTAAAACATACATTATTCTTATCATGTTCACTATCATTATGAATATATATTATGGATATTACCTAGTAAAATTTTGCAACAATATTAGCGTGCGACTACCGTTATCTATCGCGTAAAATTTGCACAAAAATGTCGTAATGGACATATAAATATGGCTAATTACAGACACTCCTTCACCTTACGAATACCTTTAAACCAACACAAATCTAATTCATATCATTGTGTTGTACAAACATGCACGAGGAGGTCTCGTCATGAGCTTATTGATTTTACTTCCTCATTTGTACCTTCTATGGTTATAGCAGTGGCGGCGAATGAAAAAAAGTAATGTAGGTGTCATGTGTTCTTTTTGTGTCAAACTTAAAATGGTAAAATGAAAATTCGAAACTTTTCGCTCGCCTAAGAGATACGGGGGAAAATCAACAAATTGACAATTTCTAAATTACCCTATATTTTCTTAGAGATACAGAAAAATGTTTTATACAAAAATTTCTTTATAATGATTTTTGAATAATCTGCCGTATTTAGAATAAGTATACGCGGTCAGGTAAAAAAGTTTTTTAAATGGAGCACCCTGTATATTTTAATCTAAGAAGATTGCATTTTAAATTCTATTTTCAAATATACAGGGTGTCTTTTTAAAACCCGAACACCCTTTTTTCTCGCTCAGATTGCATTTTTTTGATTTCGACCTCCTCAGATGAGTTTCGTAGTTTTGAGGGGGAAATCGAATGGCGCAGGTTTTTTTCACCTGCGGTGTTCAGGTGGTGCCCTGCGCATGGCAACTTTTTGTGGCACACACCTCAACAACTTTTGACACTATACAAAGCCCAGACTCGACCATCACTAGAGTACTGCTCTCATGTCTGGAACTCAAACCCCAAACATACTCTTCGGCTGCTGGATTCCATCGAAAGGAGGGCCATTCGTCTGATTGGAGACCACGAGCTGACGAAGAACCTCGACAGCCTAGAACAACGAAGACAGGTTGGGGATTTGACTCTCTTTTACAGATATTTTCACGAAAAGTGCTCAGCTCACCTTGCCCTCTTAATTCCGCCCAGAGCGGCGAATATCAGAAATTCACGACGAACCACTGCCGCCCATCCATTTGTGGTTAAGCTTAGTACTCCTTGAACTTCATTATTTAAGAATTCTTTCATCTGGAGGACTTCATCCTTATGGAACGACCTTCCCGAGGTCGCTTTTCCCAACGAATATAACCTCCAACGATTCAAAACCAACGCGAATCGCTTTTTGCGCACACGCACCCCTCCCAGAGTGCCCTAAAAGATTTTTCCTATACTGCTTGTGCTTGATCATAAAGAAAAGGGACAAAGACTCCCTTCCCTTTTAAGATCTTAAGGGTAAATCTGCGGCAAATATTCTTTAACAGCGTCCCCCTTTAAAATAAAATTGACGTGTCTTTCCGACTTTTAATATTATTGACGGGAAGCGAGATATTAAGGGAGGAAACTTTTAAATCATATCAAAGTTTTATGCACACGTGCATTAAAATACCTCAGAAAATCTGCAGGTATGATCCGAAGTTAGCGGTAAATTTAAAATTTTAACAGCCGTCCCGCTTAACAATTAAATTCGTATCAAGATTTGTGACATAGTTTTATTGTCTGTCCGCCCACGAAAAATGACTGCATTAAAAACAATACCCAATTTCACTAAATATTGCCTTGAAGAATTATTTAAATAATATATAACGGCCCTGCTACCGATTCGTCGAAAGCGATAGAGTCATACGGGGTAAGTAAGCGCTTTGCGGTAATATTCCTATTTATACCGCATTCAAATGGAAGAACGAGGATTTTACAATATGTTTTTTCCATTTAGGTTGCATATTGAAGTCATATGGTATATTGTTTTCATTATCGTGATAAGTTTTTTTATGAAACCGTTTTTTCTTATTTAAAGATGGTGATGTATGTTTAGTTGCAGGAACAATTACTAAACTAACCTCCCATCTGTCAAATTTACTTTCTTTTTAAAGCTGAACTCGGCGCTATAGTATTTTACAAATACAGAGTGTTATGAAAATGTCTTGTTATATTTAAATGGGTGACTCCTAGGGTGTCCTAGAGAAAGTCTACATACTTTTTTTAATCCAATATCTAAATACTAAGGTAAAAACCTTTTTTACCCACATACTGTCGCGCCGTTCCATCTGAATTCAGTTAGCAACATTGTGGGTCACTAGAGTATACTAACAGTGTTGTCAGATAACAGCGCATGTTTCGCCCTTGCTTCGATTCCTGCCGCGCACGACTATCGTTGCTTCAGTATGTTTCGAGACTCGGGGATGGGATGACGCTGTCGAGGGTTCCACGTGCTTGATGTATACGAATTTTAAACGTTTTGTTAGTTGTAGCATTACTTTTCTGTTGTGAAATAATTCATAATAATAAATGTTGTGATGTGATTTCAAATTTGTGTGATATTACCTATTGTTGGTTCTGTTGCAAAACAACTTTTTGTGTTTTATTTTTTATGAAAATTAATTATAAATCGGATTATAAGATCGAAGGTAAGAGAGTATGTACCTTAAAATTGTAGTAAGTTTTTTCTAAAAAGTTTGAAAAAGAAGTGATAAGGACGTCTTGTTGTCAAAAACTGAATACGTGCGTTTGACAACATGACCTCAATAAACTATTGCGAACGTCCTCAGTAGCGGTCACATAAATTTTCAGATTTCATATAACGTGTATATTTCGTACAATAATTCAAAGAGCCATTTAAGGTTATTTTTCTTCAATTCATTTTCATCTCAGGATTGGCCGGTTTAAATATAATAAGTCATTGCAATAATACCCTGTATATCAATTTATAGCTTTGCAATTTCCCTTAACTCAGGAGTAGTTAAACTAAAATCATCTTGATTCAGCTACGATAATTATTTAGGAAGCTCGAGGCTCATATCGCACACTTTACTTAGAGTTCGACAAGCAAGTCTATAGCTACGCAGTATCGGTAAGGGGGAAGCAATATCTTTTAAAACATGGTGTCATGGGCGTGCTATTATTATCTTAATAATGTAATAATATATATTTTTCATAGCATGAATATATTTGTGTCACCAGTGCAATATATTAGGTCTTTTCATTAATACTCCTCGCTTATTTTGGCATTTTCGCCAATAAAATCCATTTGATTTCAATATGCAGCTCAAAGTTTCAAGGGAAAATGGAAAGTTTATGTCACTTCTCAGCTGTTGTAGCAACTTTTTTAAGGTTGGAAATACTTTTAGTTCCAAATAAAACTTTTGTATTTCGTCTCCTAACAATGCCAAAGTCGAAGCCTTCGATTTTTTCGACAGCAGAGAGACGGTCCCTTTTTTGACAGGAGATTACAACAATTGATTCGGGTTATTTTCTTCCTTTCAGTATCTTCTTTGTGCATGTTTTTTACTACACCCACGCTTACTCCCGTATACATTGCGAGCCTTTCTAGCTTCCGCTTAAGTGGCAATTTAAATGTATTAATTTGTGATTCCTCTTCACACACCCTGTACACATTGGCAATCACTTCGCGGGTTTGACTATGAAGGGTTTTACCAGGGTATATTCATTATCACAGTTTTAAAACAAACTCTATCACTACGCAACTGGATGAAGCATATTGGACATCGCCGAACAAGCACGCTGGCACTATAGGCGTGTCACCAGGCGCGTGACGTCATCCTCTGTCTGGGATATAATCTATCAAATTAGCTCTAGCCACCAGTTACCCATGGTTACCGTTGATATTGTACCATGTTGCCCTATTTTTAGATTAGAAGTACTTTAATGAAAAAATATTTTATTTTGCATTTAAATATTAAAATAAATAGTATGAAAAGAAAGTTTTAAGAACATTGAAACTATAATAGAATATTAGTTTCTTATATACTTATGACAATTTACTTTAAATGGGTAAATTTAATTTTAGGGTTTACTTGGTAACATGTTATTAAATTAAAATTTAATATATGTGACAACCTTGTTAACCCACGAAATTTTCTTGCCCGCAGTCCTTTTGTAGCTACAGATAAAGTTGTCGACCTGTACACTTTATCCAAAGCAAATAGAATTTAGTTTCTTCCTATTTAAAATGGCAATAAAAAAATCACAGAAAAGCCGCAATACCACCAACTTAAAATCCTATTTTATATTTTGATGTCTCAATTAGTACATGCGATGATATTATATTTATCTCAAATGGAAAAGAGACACGGCCCGGGTTTTCAACCTAGAAATGTATCGGGCCTATATAACTGAGAATTGGGTATATCATCTAAGCGCTTGTCGTGTGTAAGCGCGCAATCCTGGTATTAGCGGCATCCCTTTGTATTTGTTTTACCATTTAGATCAAAGATCTTACAAACTCCAGATAGAATTGTTTACATTTGAAGTCGACTTAGGGAATGTAAACGTGCACTCCCCACCTTGCTGTTATGCTTGCAGCATAGCCAGATTGTCCTATTTATCGCTAAGGTATCTGCAAAATCCCAATTAAATATTTGTTAATTTGACAATTGCAACTGGTTTAAGGTTAATCCGCAATTGCTTTTAAAATAATTTTATTTCCCAATAATTTTAATATAAATTGTGAATAGGCCTTGGGAGATTTAGAAAAAAAATATTATTATTATACATAAAAGTTTGAAATAAACCGACTGCACTCTGACAACATCAAGTTAAAAGATACTACGCTCGACGGCAAACGATCAAACTTTATCAATGGATCGGATTATAGTAAAGGATACACTGTTGCTACTCGCTGCTAACTGCTTTTAAGGGAGTGTTTATATATTTTGGTTGTTTTTATTTTTTTTTGTGAGTATTGGTGAAAAATCGTCTTTATTATAAACAATGATGGTGCATTCATGTATAGTTTGTAAAAGAGTGGATCATTTAAGCAAGGATTTATCTTTTCTTCGGTAAGTATGGTTATGTTTTAATATGATTTCTGATATAACCATTGACGTTTAAAAGGTTATGGACCGGTCCGTGGTGCTAGTCCGGGCAAAAAGCAGTCGAGTTGGTTTATTTCTTAATATAAATCTTGCATTTACAAGATGGTTGAGTCTTGTGCGGCCATAAAACACTTCACTAGAAGATTTAAAGGTGTTAAATTAAAATTTCACAGGTTAGTAAATATATTTAGAAATTTGATTTTGAGTTTGCATCACTATGAAAATTCGGTTTGTTTAAGAATGTACCAAATGTTTATCCACTTCGTTAGGATACTAAAGGGTCGTAGCCTACGCCAAATTTGGATACATGCCCTTAGAAGGAATAATTATAGTCCAGGTGATACAACAGCTATTTGTGAGAAACACTTCACAAAAGAAGATTATGGAGGTAATGTACATGGGAATAAAATACTGAAGAAAGGAACAGTCCCGTCAAAATATTTTACATCTTTATTTTTCTATATTTAAACAACGTTTGCAGTGTAACAAGTACGTGAAGACAGGATTTATATAATTTATTTATTTATTTTTATTTATTTGATCTAACTTGTTTAGGTACATATTATTTTAATTTACTTATTTAATTAATCACTTTATTGTACAATATGTTTTAGTGGCTTGTGTGTGCATTTTTTTAAAGAATCATCCTTTTCACAGTTTATAGTAAAATTATTAGAAATAAACTTATTTTAAGAGCAATTGCGGATTAACCTTAAACCAGTTGTAATTCTCAAATTTACAAATTTTTAATTGGGATTTTGCAAGATGTCTTAGTGATAAATATGACAATCTGGCTAGAAATATACACTTTTATATCTGGAGAGTATCATCCAGTAATGAATACACCAAAAATATTGATGCTAAGCATAAATAGTTAAATCCATCCTTGGATACACTGTATATAAAAACTGGATCAATATTTCTATCTTTTTTATAAATATCCAATATTCGAAACTACACTTTTTGAATAGATAATATAGTTAAACGTAAAGAATCTCAGCCCAGACTAGCTCCGCTCCGAAACGAGGAAGGCCGCTCCATAACCTTTTAAACGTTATTGGATTTAACCAGACTTCAGCATTGTTGCCATTAGCGAGACAACCATGTATTGTCACTCTTCCACCCATTACTGATTTTCAATAACATTTCAAACAATCACAAACTCACTTTCCAACAGATTTATGAATGGAGTGTTGGCCCTGTGATTTAGATGCTGAGAATTTATATTTAAATAAATTCTATTTGGTTGAGAGTTTAGTTACCCTAAATGACTCTACTTACGGAAGGTCTAGTAGGCCTGGCTTGCATTTGCAGAACGGCAGGACACAATTAGGTGACTCAGGATTTTGGTATGAAAGTAACGTCTACGTACTTACGTACAGGATGCAAAAAAATATATTAGCTTATCATGGATGTATAGTAGTTGCATTTAAAAGAGGTAACGGATTATGCAATTCGTGCCTGAGGGTCGTGTTACAGTTGGCAATTCTACTCGGCGGCAATAAAAGTTGAAAATTACATATTGGCAAAGATATTACAAACTACAGATGGAAGAATTTACATTTCTAGCCTACGCAACGGCTGCAAACAGTCTTGCCCACCTCATTCGGTCATTATTGCAGCATAGCCAGATCGACATATTTATCGCAAAGGTATCTTGCAAAATGCCAATTAAATATTTGTTAATTTGGCAAATACAACTGGTTTAAGATTAATCCGCAATTGGTCTTAAAATAAATTTATTTCCCAATAATTTTACTATAAACGGTGAAAATGCGATGAGAGATTATTTAAAAAAAATATTATTATACTTAAAAGTATCAAACGAATCCTGAACTAATTCAACTGCAGTCTGGCAACATTTATATTTATTTTACAACTGCGCTACGATTCGGACCCAAAAGATGAATGAATTACTAATTTCGTAAACATTACGACGTTGGCGCTTTAATCTAACCGATTGATTATACAGGGTGTTATGGAAATGAAGTATTATATTTAAATGGGTGACTTTTTAAATCGACGAGTGGGGTAACAAACACTCTTACTCACAGGTCAGTCCGCGCTACTGTACAACATTTCACCCAGACCCAATGGCAATGTTGCCAAACTTAATGTAAGACCGGAATTCCAAATAAAATTATAAAAATAAATTATTTTCTACCTACTTGTATTTATCTTTATACCTAAAGAGCGAGGAAATCCAGGCACAAACACAATCAGTTTTTTTTCTTTTTCATGGGAACACTCCTGGACACACTTTATGTACACACAGTAATAGTGAAACAGAACCGATAGTTAGCTTATGAAAATACAATAATACAAATTATACTACAGATGATTAGATTTTATTACACGCGACGAAATTTGACGTCCCGAAGAAACGCGTCAATAAAAACAATATTCAAAGATTATTTATGGACGGGCAAGATACACGCGTAAACCGAAAAAACAGAGCGGATTGCTGAGAGTGTGCTGGTGATCGACGAAACACAACGTATCCGGCCCCTGGTTGGTCTTCAACTAACAGACCGCAAGCGTGCGCGCTATATGAAACTACTTTGCTCAGCCGATGTAAGGCGTCAAGACGTCATTGGCATTTGACCTAGTGACTTATGTGACTACTTAAAACTTATATAATACTATTCCATATGTTTTTTCGGGTTGTTTAAAACATAGTCCGTCGTAAATGTTATTCAATTAATTGTACAAAAAGGTATTACAGAATGGTAAAGTGTTTAAATTATTTTATTTTGTCTAAAGAGTTTAAGGTGTGCATATGACAACACCGGCCAGAATTCCTTGATTGCTTATATGTATCGCAGTACCACACAGGTGTTTTTCTGGTTTGACGTCAGGTGACTTTTACCGCTGAATGAATTGAAAGCGCCATTTATGGGTATTTTTCTTCAATTTGTCTTTATCTCAGGATTTGCCGGTTTAAATATAATACGTCATTTCCATAACACCCTGTATATTTTGGTTGATTTGTGATTATTGGTGAAAAATCGTGTTTATTATAAACAATCATGGTGCATTCATGTATAGTTTGTAAAAAAGTGGATCATTTAAATAAGGCTTTATCTTTTCATCGGTAAGTATGGTTATGTTTTAATATTTAACGATATAACTAGACTTCAACATTGTTGCCATTCAGCCAACAAATATGTAGTTCTCTCTTCCACCCATTACTGATTTTCGATAACATTTCACACAATCACACCTTCACTTTCCAAGAGTTTTATGAATGGATTATGGGATCTGTGTTTTACAATACCTTCGGATATAGGCAAGACAAATTTTTAATCCCATATAATTTTTGTTCTGAAAATGATTCAATTTAAAAAAATTTGGTTTTATTACCGAAATAATTAGTTTCTGTAATTTTTAGCGGAGCCGAATCCTTTTAAAAAAATACGAATCAACATCAGGTAGTATAGTTGTATGGGAACCTTGACCATACAAATTCAATAATCGATATCTGCTATATTTGTAAAGTTTAATTGACTCAACAAATTTAGAAAGGAATGAGAAAAAAATTCGGAAGCCAAATTATTCAATTAAAAGTAATTTGTTTTGTGTCGGCGGGCTCCCTCTTGATCCGGCACATTGGTATATGATGCCAATATATTCGGACAAAAATATAGCAGCAATAATAATATAAATCGTATTAATTTATTTATTTATTTATGCTTTATTTCCTTAAACATTACAATTTACAATGTGTGGAAAACGTCAAAGTCAAATACATGAATATAGATGGTGCACCAAGTAAAGTGGCCTATTAGAAGTATCTCGAGATCTGAATGAGATTTTATTTTGAAAATTTGGTTGTAGCTATAAGAGATACATTTCTAAAATACTTTGGATGATGCGGTGTTGCCGAATCATACCAAAAGTGGTAGCAACTTCGGAATTTTAAATGAATTACCCTATATATTATATTTTTTTGCAATCTAGGTAAAAATCTAGAACAGTTTTATGTATAATATCATAATGAATTATAAATAATCTTGTTATTTTTTAACTTCGTATCGGGACCTGAAAAGAAAATCATATCTTTTTAGCGGTTACAGCTAGAAAGCTGAAATTTTGACAATAGTTTCACAAGACCATCGAAATTTTATTATTTTAAACAGTATTTAATTAGCTTCATACAGGGCGTCTCCATAACAATATTTCTGAGGGAGATGAAGTATTGCAAAAAATCTTCTTTTTTTTTAAATGGGACACCCTGTATTTGATATGTTTTGCTAATGGAGGATCGAATTTTCTATCTAATGATATTAACTTTTCCTTTACCTATCTTCAATATTTTCGGACTTATAGCGAAATTTAAAAATTATCTTATAAAAATATATTTTTTGGTGGCTGTGGAATGGATTCAGAAACAAAATCCCTTTTTACGCACATACTGTCGCGCAGTTCCATCTGGATTCAGTTAGCAACAATGTGGGTCACTAGAGTATACTAACAGTGTTGTCAGATCACACCGCATGTTTCGCCATTGCTTGGATACCTGCCGCGCGCGACTATCGTTGCTTCAGTATATTTCGAGACTCGGGAATGGGATGACGCTGTCGAGGGTTCCACGTGCTTGATGTATACGAATTTTAAACGTTTTGTTAGTAGTAGGCATTACTCGATTTTTTTTCTGTTGTGAAATAATTCATAATAAGAAATATTGTATGTGATTTCAAATTTGTGTGATATAACCTATTATTGGTTCTGTTGCAAATCATACTTTTTGTGTTTGTTATTTTTTTATGGAATTCTATTATAAAACGGATTATAAGACCGAAGGTAAGAGAGTGTGTAGGTACCTTAAAATTGCATTTTTTTTCTAAGAAGTTTGAAAAAGAAGTGATATCGCGGATCAAAGACGTTTTGTTCTCAAAAACTGAACACGTGCGTTTACAATTCTGTGTTGCAATATCTGACAACACCGCCTCAATAAACTATTGATTGCGAACGTCGTCAGTAGCGGCCACGTAAATTTTCAGATTTCATATAAAGTGCATATTTCATACAATAATTTCAACCGCAATTTAAGGTTATTTTTCTTCAATTTATTTTCATCTCAGGATTTGCCGGTTTAAATATAATAAGTCATTTCCATAACACCCTGTATACTAAATTAAAAATTACCTATTTGTTGCTTGACGCAGGAGAGTAACACCCTAACTTATACCACTAAAATCCACCGAGTGCGGAGCCACCAGAGCCGTTATTCAGAACACAATGACATTATAAAATGTTATTGTGTAATTCTTATTTTAGGTTTTATTACCTCTTGGCCACTGTACTGCGCAATTTGTCATGTACTCTCCTATAATAATAAAAATATAAATTAAATTTGTTACGAAGAAATAGTTTTTGTCTTTTTGAGTTAGTGGAATGTTCCATATATTGACTTTGATACAATAACAGTTTCGACATTTTTTCATGGAATCAACCAGGAAGTGTTTATAGAAACCTTCTGCATGGAATCACTAGTTTGAAATAACGCATATTATGTGATGTTAAATTTCTTTAAGGTCTTAAATATTTTTAAAAACCTTTAAATTACTCTCAAGACTAGACTTTTCAACTGTAGTCTGTAGACTTTTCAACTTATCCTACAAAAAGGGAATATTTCCATCTTGCTGGAAGACGGCGCGAGTCCAGCCTATTCCAAAGAAAGGTAAGAGAACCCTGCCTAACAACTATCGGCCAGTCGCATTGCTTTCAGTTATATCAAAAGTAATGGAGAAAGCTATTAACCAACATCTTCCTGGAAGGCTTCAACATTATCAGCGATCATCAATATGGTTTTCGGAAGTCCAGCTCAACTGGAGTCTCGGGTTGTTGCACTGGATATTTCTAAAACTTCTGATCGTGTTTGGCATCAGGGGCTTCTAAGTAAACTGCGATCCTATGGTATGCCCAGTCGATTCTGTGCATGGTTGTCTAGCTTTCTTAAGGACCGCTCTCTGCCAGTGGCGATTGACGGATTTCTCTCAGACACCTTCACCAACAATGCCGGTGTTCCTCAAGGGTCCATATTGTCTCCCACTCTCTTCTTACTCTACATTAACGACCTTCCAGTGAAAACTCAAAATCCGATATTTAGTTTTGCTGACAATAGCACACTTATCTCATATTTCTCTTTGAATGCGCAAACATCGGCTGCCGACGCACATCTTCGCAGACAGCATGAAGTATCACGCCTCAACAAAGACCTGGAAGAAATTTTGGCTTGGGGTGACAGTAACCAAGTCGAATTTAACGCTAAAAAAACCCAGAGAGCAGTTCTCTCTAAGAAGGTTAACATTACAGAACCGGAAATAGTCATGGCCGGACACGCAATCCCACTGGCTTCATCTATTAATTTACTGGGCGTCAATCTGGGAGGAAATATGTCTTGGCATAACCACGTTGTGGCAATCGTCAAGATAGCTTCTCAGAAGCTTGGAGTACTCTTCCGAACCAGAAAGTTGTACACACATCAACAACTTTTGACACTATACAAAGCCCAGATTCGACCATCACTAGAATACTGCTCTCATGTCTGGAGCTCTGCACCCAAACATACTCTTCGGCTACTGGATTCCATCGAAAGGAGGGCTATTCGTCTGATCGGAGACCATGAGCTGACGAAGAACCTCGACTGCTTAGAACATCGAAGACAGGTTGGGGATTTGACTCTCTTTTACAGATATTTTCATGGAAGGTGCTCGGCTGACCTTGCCCTCTTAATTCCGCCCAGAGCGACGAATAGCAGAAATACACGACGAACCACTGCCGCCCATCTATATGTGGTTAAGCTTAGTACTCCTCGAATTTCATTATTTAAGAATTCTTTCATCTGGAGGACTTCGTCCTTGTGGAACGACCTTCTCTGGATCGTTTTTCCCAACGAATATAACCTCCAACGATTCAAAACCAACGTGAATCGCTTTTTGCGCACACGCACCACTCCCAGAGTGCCCTCCTATAGTGCTTGTGTTTGATCAAAAAAACAAAAAAAAAATTACAAAATTATACGTAAAATTATGACAACACAAATTTTCGTTTCCAAGAACTCGTCTTCTCTTTATTTTTCTAGATTAAAAGTGGATCTAATTTCAAGGGTAACGAAACATTTTCTTCGCATGTTTTATAAGTTGTTGGATACCTTTGTCAAAAAATAATATTATGTTATAGACAAAACATCATTTTTCAATTGATTCAAATCATAAACCGTTTAGAATAACAGCTTTTCGCTCGGAGCTATCTTTCTGCATCTATACAGGCATTTGTGCATATGAGACTCAACTATGACCAATCCCAAAATTCTAATGGTACAACATATGAACCGCACCTTCTATTGCAATAAGTCCTGTTATAAATTAAACATAGCCATTTATTCTACTACCGCAGAAATATGTTAAATTGTGTCGTAATTGTTCGGTTTTTGTCTTTGTCGAATATAGAGGACGATCAAGAAGTTTCGAGTATTATACTGGCAACAGTTTTTCCTACGACCATCTACGAAAATGAGAAAAAGATCACCGCTAACTTGGCTAGACAGTATCTTAAATCACACACGTTTTAAAAGAATATTTTTCAAGACACAAAAAACGAAATACAGGGAAACCTCCCTTAGGCGGACACGTACGGGAGAGTCTAAATGTGTCCGCCTAATAGAGGTGTCTGCCCAATGGGAAATTTCCTATTAGGTAATATGTAAATGCAAAATTATTACTATGTATATGTATGTACAATTAAACATAACATAACAAAAATACTCTAGTTTTAGTTAGGATGTAGTACTAAAAAAAATGTAATAACGTAGTTTGACGTGTTTACGTGTTATACTTGCAATCTAGAAAATGTAATTCCAAGTCTGATAACAATTCCATTGTTGTAGAGTCACCTCTGTTATTTGCATACTCTTATAATTCCTTTACTATACAATGGCTTGTTGACAATTGGTGACATTTGTTTGATTACTGTATTCAACTTCTTCATCAGAGTCGTCAGATAGTGATGTGGTTTCAGTTTGGACTACATAATCGGTAGGAATGGGATCACTATCATCTTCTAATAGCACATTGCTATCAATATTAATGAACTCGCCCAAATCATTGTTATTAAATTACAAACTTCTACAACATTAATATTCTCTTTCAGACTCAAAACGCGACATTTTAAACGGCGGACTGCTGTCGGGGAATCACACATACTTTCATTCGGGTTTGTTCTACCACCCATACGCGATTGTTTGCCGGTCTGCCTTCAGAGTGTTCTTACACCGTACTTATTCGTCTCCCAAATACTTTAAAACTATTTTTGTCCATTTAAAGGAGGGTTTTCGCACTCTTTGTATGAAAACAGCCTGTCCGCGTTCGCCCAAAGGAGAGTCCGCTCAAGAGAGGTTGATTTTCATGGAATTTCATATACCTAGTTCCGGACTATGAAAAAATGTCCTCTTAATAGAGATGTCCGCTTATTAGGGTTCACTGTACTTAGTTTAAAAATAGAATACCTACTCAAATAGAATAAATATATAGGAAAAGATGTTTTCAAAAGAAGTATTTAAATACATAAATAGATATTAATCTAGATACGCACAACTTATGGGATGCGCAGTAAGAAGTTAAATTTTATGAGTGAAAAAAATGGCTTGGTGCGCAAGGTTTACCGGTCATATATTTAAAGGTTGTTCGTCGGTTCCCTTGCGCACAATATTGTAGCCGTCATATAGGCAACCCCCGTCGTATTGGTGCCGGGTTGGTTGCCAACGAACGGCGTGAACCAACAACGACCGTCCAGAACCGAAATCAGTCGTAGGGAGGTAACGATATTAAAGATCTATCGATACGTAACGTAACGTAAATAGTGTATCAGCGCATTACATCTGACGATCAGCTTTGTATTCATGCGCGAGGCCATAAGTTTGCCACTTTTGCTTTTAGAATTTGGCTCTCTCTTATCGTTTATGAAATCCCAATGGTAAACATAGAATTTTTAACACCCTGTATAGTGCTAGTGTTTGATTATAAAGAAAACATAATGCTTCAGGCAACAATATATTTGTAATTTGACCCATAGTAGTATTTCATGATCATGACAATCAACGTTTGAACCAACAAACGTTGTTAGCGCTAACAATTTTGACATTCGTTCAATTTTGAACTACCCCCGTAGCACAATAGATACATGATGTTGCAATTTCTGATATTATTCCTTTATGTTGGTGTTACAATGACAGGTAAAAGTGCAGGTAAAAATTAAGCTTGCCCGCTAACTAATTACGTGTCAAGGTTCAATTCGATCAAATTATTCATATCGGACGTGTCGAATACAAGGGTTGGACAAACAGGGCGCCTTCACGGTTGATTTCAAATCTGTTATCCTTGGCGAAATAATTTACGCCATTCAACAATGTATGTGCTATAGAAAATATAGTTATTTTGACATATTGCGTATGTTCCTCTCTAATCCAGGGAGGATTTTGCCAAGACCAATAGCGGCAATTCTGACAATTAGCATGACCGTGAAGTGTAAAGATGCCAATGGCGGTTCTTCCACAGGAGCACATGCGCACGTGCACCCCCAAAGCAAAACGAATAAGTAATATTAATTTATATTCATTGAGTATCTATTATTTATCGGATAAAGTCCGACCCTCCCTAATATTTTATCATACCGTCAAACTAAAAAAGTCCGACCCTCCCTAATATTTTATCATCCCGTCAAACCAAACTGTATAGATCCGCACAGTTTTTGTGTGCACCGCGCTGCGCTGTTGTCTGTTTGTGAATCTAGTTAGAAATTCGAGTATGTATGTTTTAATATTTTAATATTATATATTTATTAAGTTAAAATGAATAGTTGACGGTATACTATTTAAGAAATAACTTTAGCTCTTCGAGTTTGAAGCAAAAAATTGAAGTGAAGAAAGCGGGAATACCTAAACCCGAAATTAATTTAACGCAGACCACAAAGGGTAAATCTAGATACTTTATTAGAAAGTTTAAAAATGAAATATATGAAAAATAATTCATAGAGGGTATTCCAAACTTAATGAGGCTGTTATTGATTAATTTTCTACAATTAAGAACGGATGGGAAGAAGCTTTGTTGTGTTCAATTGTTTCTATCATGGCATATTTGATACTTGTAACATTTTATTAAATTGTAAAAGTATTGCCAACCCAAGAAGAAACTATTAATTGAAATGGAAAAAATCTATTATATTTTTTAAAGTTTTTCAGACTTAAAAAACCAAATAGAAAAAGTATTATAAAATACACGGTTCATAAGACAATTAGAGCACTTGTACTTGTAATTAAACGCGTGCTCTAAGCTAATGTCGTATGAAACTTGTATCTTAATATACTATTATACCTTTTTTTAAATTTCATATCAGTAAAAAGAAACGCTGAAATGCAATAAATCTGAAAACACTTAATATTTCCGAAATAGTTGAAGATACGCCAAAAGATAAATACTATGATTTGCAACCATAGGGCGACATCTATGTAATGTTTTTTTAACCAAATTGGATTGACAGATAATCGTATGAAAATGGCGGGGTCAATTGAACCTTAAGGTGACAAATTCATACAGAAAATCAAAACTTGCAAGTGTAATCCAGTGTTTGACACGTCGCGCGTCTGTGACCACTCGCCAGTTTTTACTTTGATTTTCGTTTAGGTTGCGCTTCTAATTTTTGTTGATTGTAGTTTATGTAGTTTATTATGCAGGCTTCGGAAAGTTCACTCGACATAGTGCGCACTGTGAAAAACAGCCCGGTGAGACCGCTTACGGGGATCGAAGCATATAAGTAGGCCGTGCAAGTGACGTCACAGCCAGGCAGGTTACTCCATACGTTTATCCTTTTGTGTCAATCGTTCTGTGTCAATATCAGACTTACGTAGCTATATCTGAAAGTCAAAAACGTGAGTATCTAGGCTATATTTGTCTCCCGTTAATGAAGCGGGGAAGGTTGATGCTGACAGAGACAGACATAGAATGCGAGCAGCACACGTTCTTAAATTATTTCACAACCGAACATCCTTCGTCTGGAATGGAATAGAATCAAGTAACATATGATTTATAATGTGATTGAAAATTGTGGAGGAAGCGTCATTAAATTCTAAAATAATTCTTAATTTTCTATTCTTTTCACGAAAACGGACCTTTTCGTTTTGTTGCAGGTAAGTAATTTTTGATTGAAATATTTTTTTACTAATTTTTATTCGTTATTGTTATTTTACATTATAAAATTGGCCCATTATGTCCCAAATTTGTCACGCAAACTAGCAACAAACACATTTTTAAAGAATTTACAATTTTACAATCAAGTCAAAAGCTACAACATAATATTTACAGCTTAGTTATATTAACCCGTAGCCATAATTTTGATAAGTCTGGTAATATATTATTATAATAATTCTTTCTTTTTTATAGTTTAATTGAGAATCCCATAATGACTGAACATTAAAGAGGACTTCGATCACTAATGTTGCCAGGAGTATGCTACGAAACAAACAAATTGGAAGCCCATAATCATAATGATGGTGCATATATTTACTTGGTTAGTAGCTGTACATATAGTATTGAATTTACCTTGATTTGTTTGAAGTTGACGATGGTAAAATATTTTATGTAAATTATGATTTATTTCCTATTTTTTAATAAAACTAATTTCAACCTTCAATCTCTGAATTCTTTATTTCTAGTTTCGTTACTAGTTCAATAATAATATAAAAGTATGTAGGGACAATTTTAAAGCGATATTTACAGCTGAAAACCTATGTCAAAATCCTAATATTTGATTTTCTCTACTTAGTAAATCAAATGAAAGGGTTTTGATGTTTTCTTTGCTTAAATGTCACTTTAAAATATTGACAGTAATAAAACTTTGGACAAAAGTGACATTTGAAAAGCACGTGCGCGCCAGGCATAATGGATGTCGCCGTATCATGCCTGCTTCGATTATTTAACACGGCAGTTTGTCTTCTTCCTGGTTAGTATTCGTTGGTGAAAAACACTTTAAAAACCAAGCTGGCGTGCTACTTATTTTTGTTTTCTCAACAAAGTGTAAACCTTTACGCGACCAGTTGCGCCACTAAATTCATGTATGTGTAAATGCACCTTAAAAGCTACCTCCTTAAGTGATTTTGTCTTATTAGATCTACATATTCTCGAACTGATTCATACTGTTACAGGTGATGGCGTACGTGTTCATTCTTTCCCATTTACAATAGCTCGCGATAGTAAGAATCACCTCCTGGGTTCGGGGGGTGTGGGTGGGGTTAATTAAATTCCATTCTACACATAGACGAAAAGAAAATAGAAGGAACTTGATTACTTTAAAAGCATTTACGTCGCGTCGCATTTAGGGGCGCACCCTTACGGTTATTTTAATAAATGTAATAATCTGTCATTTTGTGCGGTCGTTGTCATGCGACCGAGCTTTTTAATTTGCCGTCATTAAGCGTACAAATAGTTTTGTTTTTGTTGCGGAACGGGTCACGCATATTCGCTGTCTTACTAATTACTCGTAAGCGAAAAGATTAGCGCTTCTACGGCACCTCTTTTTTTAGAACACATCCGTTTTACACGGCCTTAAATGGGGGATTATATCACGGGTTAGAATCGAGGGAGGAACGATTCTCATCAGTGACGTAGACCTTATATTTTTGAATATACTTGATATTTTATCTTGTGATCGATTTAAAAATTCTCTCTTAAATTATTTATTCAAGAAATATTATTTTTTGCGACCGACTTGAAAGAGCAGAAGCCGCCGATGCCTTTAAAAAAGAAAATAGACCGGTACTGGCTGGATGCAGTGGCGTATTTAATGGGGGGGATATAGGGGATATATCCTCCCTTCCCCCATGGACTAGGTTTTTTTTTATAAATATTGTATCAACTGAAGAAACTATTGATGGTTTTGTGATTCATCATATCAATAAATAACTTTTTGAAACAAATTTTTTATCTTTACCTTTTATGAAGAATGATGAAATAATTATGTTGACAACAACAGGACCTCCCCTTCAGTCTTAACATAGACGAGTCCAACCAAGGGTCGAGTGTTTCGTACATATTCGGAAAAATAGCGCGGTTGCCATTTCCGAGACAATAATTGTACAGGAAAGTAATATTACCGAATATAATCTTATAAATCATCGAAAGTGGCAACGCTGTATTTTTTAGATATTTCCAAATAACGCAATATCGATCGACCGAATAAACCCGAAACGGACTGAAACGTGTAGTTACTAGAAATTTTTAGATGTTAAATACCAATGTATGAAAAAATTATATTATTTCCAGACCACCGGATGAAACTTTATACAATAAGGGCGTATTTTTGTCTACACAGTAGCACTTTAAAATACTAATTCAGATTGAATGGTACTTAGATGTGTTCATGAGATGCATACAAATTTACGCGAAAACTAATGTGAACTTTTACAAACGCCGCGGCGGTTGGTTCGCGTCAGCTCAAGTTTATAAATCAGAGATTGTTTCCCAGCGACCTGAACTGAACGTAAAAGTTTATAATAATGTACCTTGAAAAATAAACTACTTCCAATCCGTCAAACGGTTATTGACTTTCTAAAGAGTGACAACACTGCTCAAAATTCACTGACGTTTTCCGCCACATGTTGTTTTGTTTATCTTTCTCCCAGTGTCACCACGCGCTTAATTTTGGTTTGACGTCAGGTCATGTACATGACATATTAAATTAATGCCACATTTTTGGATATTTTTCTTCAATTTGTTTTCATCTCAGGAATTGCCGGTTTAAATATAATACGTCATTTCCATAACACCCTGTATATAGAAATAATAAAACTATACATTTTTGACATTTTTTTTTATCTTAAGCCAGTGGCGTAGGTTCAGCTATAGCTATTTATTTAAGTGCTAAACAGCAGATAATAACAAGAAACGAAAAATAATTCAAACGTTTGCTTAACAACGGATAACAATCTAACTGGATTTTATTTGAAAGATTCTTGCTTAATAAAGATTTCCATGAAAAATATTATAACGAAAGGGATGCATCTTGTTATTTTCTTCCAAATGGTAACTTTTAAGACAAAGATGGAAGAGGAGACTTTTTATTTACAATTGAATGATAATTAATAATATAATAATTGTCTCAATAATATCAGTGGCATAACATTTCTTAAATAATTGAGGAGTAGCTGTACTCACGCCAGTGGCTGGCGAAAAAAACCTTTATGAGTTTGTTCGGGGTTGTATGGGTTGCCGTTAAAAGAACTCATATCCTGCCACTTCATACTCGAAAATTCTGTTACGAACAAACCCTATAAGGGAAAAAATGAATAGTAGTAAATATTTAATAACTGTGATAATTTAATTTTTCTTTGCATTCTTTAAATAACATTAAACTATGTTTAACAATTAGTTATCAAAATTTTATATTATACAGGGTGTCCGTTAATTAATGGTATATGGAAAAAACAGACTCCTTATGTAAAAATATTAGGATTTAAATATACCTATATCCGAAACTTGATATTAACTGAGATACAGAGTGTTAAAGTTAAAACTTTATTTTTGTTTCTCTCTATTAACTTTGAGAGAAACCAACGGTATTTTTACAAAATTTGTCAACTATGGTTTTTTAGGAGAAATTGATTTTTTTGTGAACTTTTAATGTACAATGTAGGCTCAGCTATCTCACAATAATCAACAAACAAATAACAATATGGAGGTTTAATAGCAACTGAATCTCTAAATTTCATTTGTTTTCTCATAGGTTACATAAGAAAAAAAATTGTTTGCAAATTAATAGTAATTGGGCAATGTGCACTAAATAATTTAAATGCAAATATCTCCGAAACGATAACTCTGGGCGACCTCAACTTAGTATACCTTTTTTACGTAATAAATATGAGAAAAGTATTATTTTCATTAAAAACTTAAATACACTAAGGCACAAAAAAGTTATGACCTAATAATGTGCGAAAAATGCCTCAGACAGCGCCCCCTACATTTTACAAAAAAATCAATTTCTCGTCCTAAAAAAAACATAATTGCCAAATTTTGTAAAGAACCGTTGGTTTCTGTCAAAGTTATTAGAAAAAAACAAAAATGAAGTTTTAACTTTAACACCCTGTATCTCAGTTAATATCAACTTTCGGATATAGGTAAGTATAATTAAATCCCAATATTTTTACGTAAGGAGTCTGTGGTTTTTCCATGTACCATTAATTAGCGGACACCCTGTATAATATTGCTTGGACCACTGTCCAACAGCAGAAATAGTTTTCACAACGACTAAAAACATTGTGAAATTTGAGAGTCTTGTAATTAGTGGTTTCCTGTTAAAACAGATGTTAAGGTTAGGGTCAAAACGAGAACATGTACCAAGATATTTATTTTAATTCAAAATGCCGTGATAAATTTTCCGTATATGTACAATGCTCTGTGAGGCACCTATATGTTCAAAAGACGTAAGATAACGGCATCTGAAATTTGCAAATATTTTCTTTGCCTATCTTGTACCATTAATGTTAATATTTATCTTAATTTATATATCAGCAAGGGAAAAAATGTCGAAGCTAATAAAACTGATAATTTATGTGGTGTGACAGGATAAGAACAAGACGCCAAATTTATTGTCACTGAAAGGCTTCTTTCCATTTTAGAATCAGCCGGTATAGTTGTTGCAGAATTATACCGTTGATTCTTACTGCCATAAATAAACTACCTGATTAAACCCTATTGTATACGCCTCAACCTCTTCAAAGCTCAATAAATGGGATCAGGGCCGGCTTGAAAATGTATACCACACCACATGATTTATTTTTATAATTTAAAATAAATAGATAGGTATTTTTAGCTTTAGGTACCTATAATAAATGTAAAATAATGATAACAATTAAAGATAATTTAAAATAATATAATTTAAAAGTATAACTATTAGGATAACAAGTACAATAAAAATTAATTAAATTCAATAGGATTGAATATGCGCTAATGATTGAATATACAATAGTACAGAGGAAGACGCAACACTGTATGTCCATTTTCTGCTGCAAGTTTGTCACACTCGTATTCCTTATTTATTTTAAAAGCTTTTAATACTCCTAGCAGTTCTCGGTTTTTGTAAGATTCTTCAAAATAAAAATCATTTTCAATCATAAAATTTTGAATTTCTGCTTTTGTATTATTAGAATTGGGAATGATTTTTGCATTGTCCATTACAATGACGCTATTTTCAGGTACATTTTTAAGGAGTTTATGTTTAAAACAATCTTCAAAAAGTTGTGCGTCGGTATCTTGATGGTATTCTAAAGAAGAATCTGCTATGTTTTTAGCTGAAAGCAACAATTTGGAACAGACCCGTTCTCTGAACCAGCATGTAATATTGTGATTCTTTTGCCTTTATTTGATGGTGCCTTGGTTTGACATTTTTTGGAAGAATCATCCCAACCTTTTCTTGGAGTGTCATGGGTATCGAACCATGTTTCGTCAAGGTAAATAATTGGACAATTTTCTTCTCTAAATTATTTAACATCTGTTAAATATTTAAGTCTCCATTCCCGACACTTGAAGATGCCCCACAATTCCAAGGACGCCACATTCTACCACTAATAAGCCTAACTAAAAATTAATGCCGTATTAGAGTCGGCAATTCTGCTCTTGTGCTTGCAATGGCAATTATAATTGCACGTATTCATGCGCAGTAAACCGTTCTCCATCAGCTAGCGCACTGCCAACAGTCACAATAGCAGTTGATATTGTCGAAATCCCTAAAATGCGCTCAGAATTAGAGATGGGCAAACCGGTTTGTTCTGATTACCAGTTAAAGCAACTACTGCTAGTTACAAATAGCAGTTTAAAAAAGTTGCGACGAATTAGCAGTACATATGCTTAATAAAGAATGTGAACTGCTAATTTAAGTATAGTATTTGCAGAATTATACCGTTAATCTTTTGACTGCAATAATAGCTCATTATCCCTTCGACCATAAAATAAATAAGGAAATCCCAAATTTTAAAACCTTTTCGAGCAGAGCCGGACCAGGTATACAAACTCAATTTATACCTATGCCTGATGCATATATAAATACAAAGTGATTTTTAATAATTTTAAACTTTAGTGGTTTTCTAATAATTAAAAATATGTATCAATCCTATTGAGCTAATATGGCACCAATTAAAACCCAATATTAGGGGAAATAATATTTCTCCTACATTAAATGCATCTGTAGTAGAATTAATTAAAAACGAAGTAAGAAAAATTTCTGCAGACAGCTGGAAAAACTGTGTACAGCATGTACTTAAGGTGGAAAATTCTTACAATTGTATGATTACAAATGTTCAACCCTTAATTATAAGTTTAGGCTTAGATGAAGATAGTGATAGTGATACAGAGTTAAATTTTGAATAAATTATCAATAGTTTCTTAGAATTTAATTAATTTTTATTGTACTTGCTATCCTAATAGTTATACTTTTAAATTATATTATTTTCAATTATCATTAATTGTTATCATTATTTTACATTTATTATAGGTACCTAAAACTAAAAATACCTATCTATTTATTTTAAATTATAAAAATAAATCATGTGGTGTGGTATACATTTTCAAGCCGGCCCTGATCCCATTTATTGAGCTTTGAAGAGGTTCAGGCGTATACAATAGGGTTTAATCAGGTAGTTTATTTATGGCAGTAAGAGTCAACGGTATAATTCTGCAACAACTATACCAGTGAGTTTAAATAGTCATTAGCTGTTCATATCTGCTTCGACCAAATAATAAACCATTAAAATTAAAAGAATAATCCATCTCTACCCAATTGCACCGGCAATGGCAATTAAAATGGCGCGTGCTCCGTTTCTGGCAATGAGAGACAGCTGATCGGGAACGGTGTACTGCGCATGAATCCGTGCAAGTTTGCCAGAAGACTAGAATTGCCGACTGTAATACGGATTCCATTCTCGCAATGCGCCCGCAATACGAGCAGTATTGGGCCAGCTGATCGAGGACGATGAACTGGCCTGAATCCTTGCAATTATAATTGCCATTGCCGGCGCAAGAGACAAAAATTGCCGAGTCTAATACGGCTTTAACAGTATTATAAGTAATCGGTCGCCATTTATTTCGCTCTCGAAATTCGTGTTTTCATAATCCACTTTAATATCACGAATACATAAATTTAACGGACTTAGCCCTCAAATTCTCGACATGTTATGACATGACATTAGAATACAAGGCTATATTCGATTATATTTGTAACAAATATCCATAAATGCTTGCCGAAAACACAAAAGTATGATGAAATGGCTCTAAGAAGAACAGTTTTAATTACTAAATTCAACTTGAAGACATAAAAACTTATAAGAACCAAATTGACTTTATATTTGTCTAACACATTATTAAATTCAAAACGTATTGCGGAACTCCGCGGGCGCCCTCTTATGTTTTTATTCAGTTTTAAGTAGTAATAAATAAAGATGGGAGTTTTAAGTTACGATGATCCCTAGGTTTGTGAGGTACGTGCCTTTACATACAGTGTGGCTCTTTAATGTCCTCCTCCCCCCTCCATGCCAACTTTTGACCCGCTAATTTAAAAAAAATTAAATAAGTGGTACTGTGTAATTAGAAATCCACCACCTAATTATACACCGTGTCCAAGATAAGTAGGGCCAGTACCGGGATCTCGGAAACCGTAAGAGATACGAAGTCGGTTAAATGGAGGCAAAGTTGCGCATTTACGTGCCTAATAATATGCCGTTTAGAACGTTTTAAAATTCCGAGTAGTTCCGGAGATATCCGGAATAAACCGAAATTCTGAAAAATCGATTTATTTTTTTCCTGGGTTTTTTTGAGATCGAATTCTAAAGTAAATTGTACTTTTACATTGCCACTTTTTCCGCTCTATCTAAGAGCGTTAATTGTTTTGTAATCCGACGAGTCGTCTTCGAAGGGCCAACTTTCTATTTTTAAATACGGTCCTGTTTTCCTGATATTGGAATTAGAGAGCATTTTTTCTTCCGAATACAACGATGTATGACACATAGTGATTTAAAGGAGATTTTGGGATACGGTCCTGTATTTCTCCTAATTTTATAAATAATATCTCATAAGTAAGCTTTAAATTTTTACTAATGTTTGACTAGTTCAATAACCAATAATTTAATAATAAACCACAAATAAGTGAACAAAATACAGGAACATTATTTCAAACTTCTCTTGATTCGGGATTTACTGGAAAACTGATTGGCACGTATTCTGAAACACCATGGCTAGCACGTTCGCCTGATATGACACCGTTAGATTTTTTCCTCTGCGGGTATGTCGAAAATTATGTTTATAACCACAACTTCGAAATAGAAGACGACCTTAGGAGGTTGATGCTTGAAGCCTTTCAAAGTATTACGCCAGAAATGTTGTCAAATGTTTTAGAATCGACATTTAGAAGATGTTATTTGTGATTAGAAAATAACGGAAATCATTTTGAATACCTGATTATGTAATTCCTTACTTTTTTCGTTTTTTGTTTTATTACTGTTTTGGTATGTTTTTTGTTCACTTATTGTTTTTTATTATTGAATTATTTTTTGTTCACTTATTTGTGGTTTATTATTAAATTATTTGTTATTTATTGAACTAGTCCAACATAAGTAAAAATTTAGAGCTTACTTATGAGATATTATTTATAAAATTAGGAGAAATACAGGACCGTATCCCAAAATTTCCTGATGATGTTAAAAAAACCCTCGAAACGTCTATAAACCACAATGTGTTATATATCGTTGCATTCGGAAGAAAATAAGCTCTCAAATTGCAACATTAGGAAAACAGGACCGTATTTAAAAATAGAAAGTTGATAATGGCCCTTCGAAGACGACTCGTCGGATTACAAAACAATTAATGCTGTTAGATAGGCGGAAAAATTACTTTAGAATTCGAGCAAAAAAAGCCCAGGAAAAAAATAAAACGATTTTTCAAAATTTCGGTTTTTTTCCGGATATCTCCGGAACTACTCGCAATTTTAAAACTTTCTAAACGGCATATTATTAGGCACGTAAATGCGCAACTTACCTTACTTTCCGAGATCCCTGTACTGGCCCTCCTTATCTTGGACACGGTGTATTCAGAGGTTGTTTGACCCCTGTTTTTCTTTTTGGTCAACATAGTGTATCACTAGTCGGAAGCCGAACTAATTTGAGTTGGTGACCTTTTTGTTTAGAAATGAGTGTCCAATGACTCCAGCACCAGTTGGCGGCTCGTGATAGAGGGGGTTTCCTCTATCATATGTCACGAGCCGCCTGTTACCACAGAGAAACTGCATTATGCCCCGCCCACTTAGTCGCATATGCGAGTATATCGCGTCATTATCCTTGCTGAGTTGCCGGATGAATCGAGAGCTTATAATATACAGTTTGGTTTGACGGTACGATAAAATTAGGGAGGGTCGGACTTAATACGATAAATAATATTCAATGAATATAAATTAATATTTTTTTATTCGTTTTGGGGGTTCACGTGCGCATGTGCTCCTGTGTGAGAACCGCCACTGTCAAGTACACTTTTTTTGCAAAATATGAATGCTGTGTAAAAATTGTGTATTAGTGTGACACTATGCTACAGGGTGTTATGGAAATGACGTATTATATTTAAATGGGTGACGCCTTGGGTGTCCTAGAGAAGCGCTACATATTTTATTTTTTTTAAACCGACACTATTACTCACAGGTCAGTCCGCGCTACTATACAACATTTCACCCAGAGCCAATGGCAATGTTGCCAAACTTATTCCATATAAAATTGTAAAAATATATTATTTTCTACCTACTTGTATTTATCTTTATACCTAAAGAGCGAGGAAATCCAATCACAAACACAATCAGGTTTTTTTCTTTTTCATGGGAACACTCCTGGAATCACTTTATGTACACACAGTAATAGTGAAACAGAACCGATAGTTACCTTTTGAAAATACAATAATACAGATTATACTACAGATTATTAGATTTTATAACACGCGACGAAATTTGACGTCCAGAAGAAACGCGTCAATAAAAACAATATTCAAAGATTATTTATGGACGGGCAAGATACACGCGTAAACCGAAAAAACAGAGCGGATTGGTGAGAGCGTGTTTGTGATACGACGAGACACAACGTATTCGGCCGCTGGTTGGTTTTCAACTAATAGATCGCAAGCATGCGGCGCTATATGACACTAGTTCGCTCAGCCGATGTAATGCGTCAAGAGGTCATTGACATTTGATCTAGTGACGTACGTAGCTATTACTATTCCATATGTTTTTTCGGGTTGTTTAAAACATAGTCCGTCGTAAATGTTCTTCAATTAATTGTACAAAAAGGTATTACAGAATAGAAATGTGTTTAAATTATTTTATTTTGTCTAAAGAGTTTAAGGTGTACATATGACAACACCGGCCAGAATTCCTTGATTGCTTACATGTATCGCAGTGCCACACAGATGTTTTCTGGTTCTGACGTCAGGTCACTTTTACCGCTGAATGAATTGGTTATGGTTATTTTTCTTCAATTTGTCTTTATCTCAGGAATTGCCGGTTTAAATATAATACGTCATTTCCCTAACATCCTGTATTTGTGTAACTTCACAAACTCAGATTGGCAACACTGATCAATGAGCCGTCCCGAATCTCTAGTAAGTTTTTTTGCAATTTTTTAAAAGTACGTTAAGAACTTTATATTTACGATCGCTCTTCCTATCCTTAACATTCTTATAGGTTATTGAGGTACATGTAGGTACCTATTCGCATTGAAGAAGATAACAAGAAAAACATTAAAATAACAGCTCGGAGGTCTTAGGCCACATATTTACGGTCGGCTTAATAAAGACACATTGCCCGGGATTACCGCATTTGATTAAGCTCGGATTAAATAATTTCAACGGTAAAATAAGTAACCTTTTCCACATTATTTAATGGGAATTTCGAGGTGTTAACGTGACCCGCGGAGAGTCAAAATGTAAACGTAGCGATTAGGGGATACCGGCGTAATGTAAGCGTCCATAGTAGCAATAGAGGGTGTTATGGAAATTAGGTACTTTATATTTAAACCCGCAAATCTTGAGATTGAAACAAATAAAATTCTAGACAAATAACAATGAGCGAGGAAAATCACTTGATCTTATTGTCTTAAAAATCCGCGTGTACGCTGCTGACATTATGTAAATAAACCCATATGAGTTGTTAAGAGACGTCAGCCATGTTGTCAATTTTACCGGTTATTTTCCAAATTCTAGGAAATAATATCCAATTCTAATTTTTATCTCAAAAATTCTTTCCACAATTTCCTTAAAAAAATTACAGCGAAATTAAATCAAATTACGACGTACGTCGTTGTTTCGATCGATTGAATAGCGGTATAGGCGCATCGCGGCGGTTGTTGAGTGTGTTGAGATCACAGTTTTAAATTTTTGTATTACTACAGGACGAATCGCGTATTCGCGAAGCACGTAACATTTGGCGTTTTGCTATTAATTGGTCAATCGGCAATAAAACTTCCGATGACGACGCGCTGCATTTCTAACAGAGGCATTGTTCAGTGTATGCTATTATCATGGGTTTGTTCCATATATATATAAACAGTATATTGCCAATATGAACGTTCCAAAATACAAAAAGTGTTCCCGCTATGGGAGATGGCGCGGGCCTATTGAGTTTGCGCAGTAGGGTGGAAATTTTATCGATCGCGTGAGAGCCGGCCCGACATTATTTGTTTGTTGTTATTCGTCGCCATCTTTGGTTCTGGATGTTTTTCAAATTGCAGAATAAAAAGTAGTTCATCCGCATTGTTTTCGGTATATTAGTGCTTATAAACTTTCATTACCTAACACCCTTTTTTTTAAAGGAGTTTTTAATTTGTGGTGATTCGATTCTCTGTTTGGTAGATTTAATGGCTTGTTTTGTTTAAGATGAAAGCACATAAGTGCATGGTGCTTTTTTTGCAAAAGTCGTGGATCAATACCAGGTATAAAGTATTTCAGGTATGTACATATACAGGGTCCGCAAACGAAGCGTGGACGGAAGATTAAATCGTTATCGAAGAACTTATCAACAACACTAAAACAGCTTGAGATATTGGATTAAAAGCGGCATGTTTTAAAAATATTTTACATTATACAAGGTGGCCCAAAAAAGTGTGACAGCATAAAGTTATATTTTTTTAAATGGGACACCCAGTATTTTATTGCATATTTAGGTTCGTATCACTATCGTTTATAAGTGCCTCAAATTTTATTTAATTTGGTTTTGTAGTTTCGGAGAAATGAATTAAAAACTAAAAAAAAAAGTTTTGCAGTCCTGAATAAAAAAATCAAAAAAAATAATCCAGAATTATTTTTTTAACCTCAATATTGAGTGAAATTTATGACAAGAGGTCTAGAGATACTATGAATGTAATTGCGTTTATTCATTTTATACAGGGTGTTCATAATAAGCCTTCAAAAACCCCACATTTTAAAATAATTTTTCTCAAGTTTTTCAAATGGAACACCCTGTATATTATTTGACTAATTGACGTAGAATTCATAGACAATATTTTTTTGTAATAGAAGCATATAAGTTATATCCAGCCGTTTTCGAGATAATTATAAATATCATAAATTATGTTGTTTAAATAGAGTATTTATTGGGAAATTTTGTTATAGGCCACTAGACTAATAATTGTAAACTAAAGTAAATGTTCAAAATAGCTTCCTTTTACTCTTAGAGTTTACCGTATTTTAGTTATTTCGATATAAATTTTAAAAGCCTACATTTTTGCTACTTTTTCTTAAAATCTAGCGGTAACTTTTTAATGGTTTACATTTGTTATGCATAAGTTCATTTGCAACAACTTCTCGAAGGTTTCTGGTCCCAGCTTTCTCTCAATATCTGGATATCTTTCAGCATATACTCGGCTCGCGAGGAGGCAATTTCTTGCACATTCACCCAGTATGAAAATCATATTTACCATGTCTAAAGTTGAAAAATTCGACATTTTGTGTAAGTTAGTACTTAATTTCGACGACTGAACAAATGAAATAATTTTATTTGGCTGTCATAGTGACAATTTAAACAAAAAAAATTATGGCAACTCGATTAAGAATAAAAAATAAAATTAAATAAATAAAAGTAGCAAAAATGTAGACTTTTAAAATTTATATCGAAATAACTAAAATACGGCAAACTCTAATAGTAAAAGGAAGCTATTTTCAACTTTTACTTTAGTTTACAATTATTAGTCTAGTCGCCTATAACAAAATTTCCCAATAAAAGCTCTATTTAAACAACATAATTCATGATATTTATAATTATTTCGAAAACGGCTGGATATAACTTATATGCTTGTATTACAAAAAAAAATTGCCTATGAATTCTACGTCAAATAGCCAAATAATATACAGGGTGTTCCATTTGAAAAACTTGAGAAAAATTATTTTAAAATGTGGGATTTTTGAAAGCTTATTATGAACACGCTGTATAAAATGAATAAACGCAATTACATTCATAGTATCTCTAGACCTCTTGTCATAAATTTCACTCAATATTCAGGTTAAAAAAATAGTTCTGGATTGTTTTTTTTTATTTTTTTATTCAGGACTGCAAAACTTTTTTTTTTAGTTTTTAATTTATTTCTCCGAAACTACAAAACCAAATTAAATAAAATTTGAGGCACTTATAAACGATAGTGATACGAACCTAAATATGCAATAAAATACTGGGTGTCCCATTTAAAAAAATATAACTTTATGCTGTCACAATTTTTTGGGCCACCCTGTATAATGTAAAATATTTTTAAAACATGCCGCTTTTAATCCAATATCTCAAGCTGTTTTAGTATTGTTGATAAGTTCTTCGATAACGATTTAATCTTCCGTCCACGCTTCGTTTGCGGACCCTGTATATGAAAACCGAATTTCACTAAAAAGCTTGTAAAAAACGAAGAGAGTGTCACTCGTATACAATATAATATATATGTGATCAATACCTAGCCTTAAAATTAATGTATTTTTAATTTGGTGCATTAGTAGCTGATAATAATTCCCAAAATAGTCAATATAGTCATTCATTCTTAATTTTTGTTTAGAAAAAAGTGAGGTTAAGACACATACGACGTTGGATGAAAGTCAAAATAAAGCTTATCGTGTTGATTGTTTCAAATATTCGGACGGAATTTGGCACCAAAAGTTTATACCAATCAGGGCAAATCGACCGTCTTAAAAGTGGGGTAACAAACCCTCTTACTCACATGTGACTCCGCGGTAATGAATCAAAGCACCCTGTGGCAGTGTATCACAAACATCTGTTACGCGCATTGTTGCCAAACTGTGTAAAACTGTAAAACTTTAGTTTCTTATAAAAATAAATATTTAGCTTACTTAGAAAGTAAATCCAGGACGCAGACACCTTCAGTTCTTTTTTCTATGGGAAAAGCTTTATGCTCATCATGTGCCCCGATGATAGACTGCATAATAAACTTATACCCACTAAACCCCATTCGGCCTCTTCTTTCCAATCTCAGAATATAACCGGCATATAGTCTGAGAGAAAAACACATAGCAAAACAGAACAAATTACACTAAATCACTTAAAGAAACACACAGACACCCACGAGTTTCAAATCAGTTTTTTTGAAGATATGCACCTATTATTAGATTACATAAAAGCACTAAATACTAACGCATAATTAATAACACTACCGTACACATAGAACAACAGCACTATAGGATACAAATTATTGCCCAATAGAAATAATAAAAACGCTAATTTCTAATTGGCTAATCAAATGTATTAATCCTTTACTGAAGAAGAATGATGAAATAATTATGTATGTTGATAGACAGGCCATCCCTTTAAAATAAATAGTCTCGTCTAACTAGCGCCGTTGCCATTTCCGAGACTATCATTATACAGGAAAGTATTACAGAAGGAAATTCCGCAATTTATGAATATAATCTTATAAAGCATCGAAAGTGGCAACGCTGTAGTTTCAGCCCAAATAGCTAAAGTGGCATTTAAATTGTTCAGATTCGACGGTGTCGTTCGAATTGAACAAATGATAACATACCTGACCATTTGTAAACTCCGCGGCGGTTCGTTCGAGTCAGTTCAAGTTTATAAATCAGAAATTGTTTATAAATTTACCTTGAAAAATAAACTTCTTCTGTCAACCGGTTATTGACCAGTTGTTTGGTTATTTTTCTTCAATTTGTTTTCATCTCAGGAATTGCCGGTTTAAATATAATACGTCATTTCCATAACACCCTGTATAATAGCCCATTTCCATAACACCCTGTATTTTAATTTGTTATTTATGGTATTTTTGAAAAAATCCCAAACAATTGTTGCATAATTGATGGTTTCAGCGAAATACACTATTAATCTCTTACCGTCAATAATTTTATTTGTATAACGGGTTCCATTAGTCATCCGAAAGACAATGAACACACTCTTAACAATTCATTATTGTATTGTAATGAGACCACGAAGACTTTCGGCTGATGCCTGACCGTCACAAAGTTTACTGGCGCTCGACCAAGGGTGCCATTTTAGATTGTCAAATCCATTTTTTATGAATGTCATCAAATACACTTTATCCAAACCAAATAGAATTTATTAATAAAACTATTTGTATTGTTCTCCTAACAATGCCAAAGTCGAAGCCTTCGATTTTTCCGACAGCAGAGAGACGGGCCATTTTTTGACAGGAGATGACAACAATTGATCCGGGTTATTTTCTTTCCTTACAGTATCTTCTTTGTGAATGTTCTTTACTGCACCCACGCTTACTCCCATATACATTGCGACCCTTTCTAGCTTTCGCTTAAGTGGCAATTTAAAGGTATTAATTTGTGCTTCCTCTTCACACACCCTGTACATGTTTGCAACCACTTCACGGGTTTGACTATGAAGGGTTTTACCAGGGTATATTCATTCATTATCACAGTTTTAAAACAAACCCTATCACTACGCAACTGGATGAAGCATATTGGACATCGCCGAATAACCACGCCGGCACAATAGGCGTGTCACCAGACGGGTTTTGTCATCCTCTGTCTGGGATATAACCTATCAAATTAGCTCTAGCCACCGGTTACCCATGGTTACCGTTGATATTGCACCATGTTGCCCTATTTTTAGATTGTAAATATTTTATATTGCATTTAAATATTAAAATAAATAGTATGAAAAGAAAGTTTTAAGAACATTGAAACTATAATAGAATATTAGTTTCTTATATACTTATGACAATTTACTGTAAATGGGTAAAATTAATTTTAGGATTTACTTGGTAACAGGTTATTAAATTAAAATTTAATATATGTGACAACATTGTTAACCAAAGGAATTTTCTTGCCCGCATTCCTTTTTTAGCTACAGATAAAGTTGTCGACCTATATATAACCATTATATTGCTAATACCATCTGCAATTATGTCCCCGCTAGGGGCATCGATGGGGTAATAGTGAGTTTGCGCAGTGAAAGTAAACATTCGACTGGACCGGATTTCGACTTATTTGTAAATTTCACTGGTTAGTTAGGAAAAATATTGCAATCAAAATTTCGATTAGTTCGATTTAAGACAGCGTTCCATGCATACAATTTCTGACGATATGACAATCCGACCGTGCCCTGATTGGTGTAAACGTTTGTTGCCAAATTCCGTCCGAATATTTGTAACAATCGACACGATGAGCTTTATTTTAACTTTCATCCGACGTCGTATGTTTCTTAACCTCACTTTTTTCTACACCAATGTATTGTATAACTAACCTCAAAATACCTATTACGATTGCGATGTTGCCTGGCGCTGATTGAATTATCTTTTGTTCGCGAGGAAAGCGCTGCATACGACTGCATCGACGAAGGGAAAGAAATCTCTCAATTACCGCAATGTCGTTACCTTTAACACAACTTGGCAACGTATGGGATTGTGACATTCACGACGAAGACGGTAGTCGGAAACAGGGCTATAAGCTTTCTCCAGATGTCGCTGTCTCGACCCACCTCATGTCTCTAATAGGTACAATGCAGGATAAGATACAAAATACTCATTATGTTTTATCTTAATTGTTTTTCTATTTTCCTATTACCTTTGTTTTTTTTATATATCGCATAACAATACCTATATCTAGGAAACACATTAGCGTAGGAAAAAAACCTGTGATACTGATCTAGATATTTTTGTAAAATTTGGTACACATTTTCTATTCATCAAGAGGCACTGTACAGGGTCTTATGGAAATAACGTATTATATTTAAACTGCCAATTCCTGAGATAAAGACAAATTGAAGAAAAATACCCATAAATGGCGCTTTCAATTCATTCAGCGGTAAAAGTGACCTGACGTCAAACCAGCAAAACACCTGTGTGGCACTGCGTTACATGTAAGCAATCAAGGAATTCTGGCCGGTGTTGTCATATGTACACCTTAAACTCTTTAGACAAAATAAAATAATTTAAACACTTTTCCATTCTGTAATACCTTCTTGTACAATTAATTGAATAACATTTACGACCGACTATGTTTTAAACAACCCGAAAAAACATATGGAATAGTGTTAAATAAGTTTTAAATAGGCACGTACGTCACTAGGTCAAATGCCAATGACCTCTTGACGCCTTACATCGGCTGAGCGAAGTAGTTTCATATAGCGCCGCATGCTTGCGGTCTGTTAGTTGAAGACCAACCAGCGGCCGGATACGTTGTGTCTCGTCGCGTGTAATAAAATGTAATAATCTGTAGTATAATCTGTATTATTGTATTTTCAAAAGCTTACTATCGGTTCTGTTTCACTATTACTGTGGGTATATAAAGTGTTTCCAGGAGTGTTCCCATGAAGAAGAAAAAAAAATGATTCTGTTTGTGCCTGGATTGCCTCGCTCTTTAGGTATAAAGATAAATACAAGTAGGTAGAAAATAATTTATTTTTATAATTTTATAGGGAATTTCAGTTTTACATTAAGTTTTGCAACATTGCCATTGGGTTTGAGTGAAATGTTGTACAGTAGCGCGGACTGGCCTGTGAGTAAGAGTGTTTGTTACCCCCTTTTAGAACGGTCGATTAAAAAAAATATATGTAGCGCTTTTCTAGGACATCCAAGGAGTCACCCATTTAAATATAATACGTCATTTCCATAACACCCTGTATATGACGTATAATATGGTTTTTTATTCTGAGCGGTGGCGTTCGTGGGGAATTGCCCTCGGTATTTTTGAAGAAAACGCCACTTATTTTTAATTTTAAATTAACAATAATTGGGTAAGTACTTTATTTGTCTAACTTCTAATCTGATATTTGAATTTGGCAACATTGTTGCCATATATTTCGAGATTAAAATGCTTATCAAGTGGACACGTATACCTACACATACTCCGTATGTGGTCCGATTTAAGGGGTGGCCATCCCAGATTTTAGATGCTCAATTTAAAGAAAAAATGTTTCATTTAAGTATAATTCGGTACCCTTCTTCAAAGACATAATGTATTTAATACCGATAACAAAAACTAACATGTCCAATGTATTTGATTTGCCAAAAATATATTAATTGTTAATTTAATCAGGAAATCTTTTTCCTCCGCCACTGTTTTAGGGCTACTATACAGACACAACCTACGATCAAAGTAAGGACACATGTAGATTTTATACCTTACATTTGTTTTGCATTGTCTATACAATTCTTCCGGGTTATTTTACATGTAAATTTCTATCATACCTAAAATATCAAAGGTCATAAAGCCATACATCTAGTTTCGATTGTTAACCAAAGAATAGGTGATAGATATGTTATGGTATCCATGTGCATAAAAATATCAGTATTGGTTTAAACCGGATTAATTAAAATTATTCGAAATCGATAAAAAGCTGCCAGTTGACAAAGAAACTAAGAAATATATTTGTTCTTTGGGTTTTCGGTCAATTCTTAATAAAGCGAGTTATCAAATTTGTGACGTTTCGGTTTATTTCATTTTAAACCATCATCAGACTACTTAGACTCTTTAAAATTGGCTGCAGTATTTCTAATACGTCGAATTAGTGCATACCGAGTGTCCACTTTTACTTTGTACACTTCATTTTTAAACCAACCCCATAAACAATAGTCTAGTGCTGTGAGGTCTGGAGATCTTGGAGGCCAATTAATAGGACCACCGCGACCAATCCAACGCCCTGGAAATGTTTCGTCTAAATGTTGCTTGATCTGACGAGCAAAATGTGCAGGAGCTCCATCGTGCTGGTAATACATTCGCCTTCTGATATTTACAGGAACATCCTCTAGTAGTCCTTGTAACTCATGTTGTAAAAAATGTAGGTTGTTGTCTCCTGTGAGGCGATTCTCCAAAATGAACGGGCCAATTAAATAGCTATCGAGCATACGACACCACACATTAACCGAAAACTTAAGTTGAAAATTACTTTCAACTGTTGCGTGGGGATTTTCGATTGACCATACATGAGAGTTACGAGTATTATTAATACCGTCACGGGTGAATGTTGCTTCATCTGTAAAAAGTATATGCGATACAACACGATGATTATTATTTATCCACCGACAAAATTCAATACGATTAGCATAATCTTCCGGTTCTAGGTGCTGTACTCTCTGTACATGGTATGGATATAAGCCTTGCTCGTGGAGTGTGTTTAATACTCTTTTTTGTGAAATGCCCAATTGAGTACCAATTCTTCTTGAGCTGGTCGTTGCATCTTCTTCTACTAAATCCAGAATATTTTCTACTTCTCCTAAACCTTGTCGAGTAGCTCGTTCAGATGTAATGTTGGCACTGGGAAGATTACCATTCTCGCACAAATTACTAAACACTCTGATAAACACGTTTCTAGTCGGATGTCTGTGATGTGGATACCGTTGACGATATTCTTCAACAGCAGCTGTAGCACTGCCATTACAGAAACCATAAATAAACACCATATTTGCATATTCTAAATTTGAATAAATATTTGGCATTTTGTATCACTTTAATCACTCAAACTTGAAAATAAACGTTTAATTACTGCCACAATAGACTGATACATTGTCAAGACAACATCGGTGTCAAATAGTTTAGAATCCAGAGCATGGCATACTCTAATTATGTGAAAATTTTGATAAAAGTGGAACATAGAAAAAATATTGGATATTGCGCTAAAACTTGAAAACAAATGAATATCCGATAAGAACATATGGGTTTTTTTACATTGTATTCGCGTATATAATACACTCCTGAAATATGGTCCGTTCCTCCCGACTCACCCTGTATAAAGTAATATGTATAATACTATATTGAATTAAAATTAAAAATAGTACTTTATTGAACAAAACTTTAGAAATAGAGCATAAACTGGAAGATATTTCTATTATTTTTTAGGTTATTGACCAAAACCCCCCCACCCCCAAACCATCAATTTAACACGAAAAATACCATATATACCGATTTGACTAACGCCTCAGGGTATTACTTTTCGTAACTTTTCCATGTATGACCCCCTCAAAACGAAATCTGACCCCCCCCCCCAAACCGAAGTTCTGGATCCGCCCTTGTTCCGAGTAGGTATAGGTATTTCAGATAAATATCTAGTAAAAATGATCTATTTGCAAGGTTAAAGGTTTGTATTTTAAAGTTTTCTATTAATTGCATTGCATAATGTAGCCATTATTAAACCCAAATAGAAAAAGAAGTGTTTTATATCTACGACCTTCATAATGTTAATCACGTCATTTAGCTGCTGACGTGGTCTTGTCTTATTTGATCTACATAATCTCGATTTGAATCATACTGTTAGAGGCAATGACGCACGTCCATTCCCTCTTCAGCTGTATACAGGGTCCGCAAACGAAGCGTGGACGGAAGATTAAATCGTTATCGAAGAACTTATCAACAATACTGAAACAGCTTGAGATATTGGATTAAAAGCGGCATGTTTTAAAAATATTTTACATTATACAGGGTGGCCCAAAAAAGTGTGACAGCCTAAAATTATATTTTTTTAAATGGGACACCCAGTATTTTATTGCATATTTAGGTTCGTATTACTATCGTTTATAAGTGCCTCAAATTTTATTTAATTTGGTTCTGTAGTTTCGGAGAAATAAATTAAAAACTAAAAAAAAAAGTTTTGCAGTCCTGAATAAAAAAATCAAAAAAAACAATCCAGAACCATTTTTCTAACCTCGGCATTGAGTGAAATTTATGACAAGAGGTCTAGAGATACTATGAATGTAATTGCGTTTATTTATTTTATACAGGGTGTTCATAATAAGCTTTCAAAAACCCCACATTTTAAAACAATTTTTCTCAAGTTTTTCAAATGGAACACCCTGTATATTATTTGGCTATTTGACGTAGAATTCATAGACAATTTTTTTTTGTGAAACAAGCATATAAGTTATATCCAGCCCTTTTCGAAATAATTATAAATATCATAAATTATGTTGTTTAAATAGAGTTTTTATTGGGAAATTTTGTTATAGGCGACTAGACTAATAATTGTAAACTAAAGTAAAAGTTCAAAATAGCTTCCTTTTACTCTTAGAGTTTACCGTATTTTAGTTATTTCGATATAAATTTTAAAAGCATACATTTTTGCTACTTTTATTATTTAATTTTATTTTTTATTCTTAATCGAGTTGCCATGATTTCTTTTTGTTTAGATTGTCACTATGACAGTTAAATAAAATTATTTACATTTGTTCAGTCGTCGAAATTAAGTACTAACTTACACAAAATGTCGAATTTTAGAAATGGTAAATATGATTTTTATACTGGGTGAATGTGCACGAAATTACCTCCTCGCGAGCCGAGTGTATGCTGAAAGATATCCAGATATTGAGAGAAAGCCGAGACCAAAAACTTTCGAGAAGTTGTTGCATAGATTTGTAGCAACAGGAAGCACTGCGTACACAAAAAGGATGATAATCAATAAACTCGTTATTAATGAAGAAAATGAATTAAGAGTTCTGTTGGCAGTAGAGGAAAATCATTAAATTAAGTAAAAGGAAGCTATTTTGAACATTAACTTTAGTTTACAATTATTAGTCTAGTCGCCTATAACAAAATTTCCCAATAAAAACTATATTTAAACAACATAATTTATAATATTTACAATTATTTCGAAAACGGCTGGATATAACTTATATGCTTGTATTACAAAAAAAAATTGTCTATGAATTATACGTCAAATAGCCAAATAATATACAGGGTGTTCCATTTGAAAAACTTGAGAAAAATTGTTTTAAAATGTGGGGTTTTTGAAAGCTTATTATGAACACCCTGTATAAAATAAATAAACGCAATTACTTTCATAGTATCTCTAGACCTCTTGTCATAAATTTCACTCAATGCCGAGGTTAGAAAAATTGTTCTGGATTGTTTTTTTTGATTTTTTTATTCAGGACTGCAAAACTTTTTTTTTTAGTTTTTATTTTATTTCTCCGAAACTACAGAACCAAATTAAATAAAATTTGAGGCACTTATAAACGATAGTAATACGAACCTAAATATGCAATAAAATACTGGGTGTCCCATTTAAAAAAATATAACTTTATGCTGTCACACTTTTTTGGGCCACCCTGTATAATGTAAAATATTTTTAAAACATGCCGCTTTTAATCCAATATCTCAAGCTGTTTCAATATTGGTGATAAGTTCTTCGATAACGATTTAATCTTCCGTCCACGCTTCGTTTGCGGACCCGGTATATTGTAATTCCACTCGTACAATCTCCATTATTTTAATTGGCGGTATGTTTTTAATTAAAAATAATTATAAGCTGCCTATATATCTCATGCTGAGCCACAACTGACAAAAATCCAATTTTAAATCCTTATTTTTTTTCGCTCGCACGTTGTTTAAGTAACAGATTATGTTTACATTTATGAATAAATATTTCATATTTTATATGCCCTTATAAAGATCTTGCACGGTAAGTAATTGTGGATGTGATAAATAATAATGTTATAATAAGTCATAATAAATTTTGACTAATCTGCTATCCGGAGATATTGCGGATTACGAGTTCCGTCGACTTTATGCAGATTTATGTCCATTTTCATTCAAACGATTATTACTTTTACTTCATAATGTTTATGCTAGAATTAGCCACTTAATAGCTATTTATGATACGTGTGAGGAATGCATTTTTAGGGCACGTGAATGAAAGTTGTAATTCGTAAACGAATTTTTCACATACAGAAAGAAAACCTTAGTCAAATTTACTATAAAAATAGTAAAACTAACCATAATTTGTGGATCTACAGGGTTTGTTCGCAAATGGAAATGACGTATTATATTTAAATGGGTGACTCCTGGGGTGTCCTAGAGAAGCGCTACATATATTTTTTTTAAATCAAACGTTTAAAAAGTGGAGTAATTCACCCCTAAACCCACCCGGTTACTCCTCGGCACATTCATATATGATCATATTACATTGCCAAGCTGTGTAATCAACAGATGTTCAGGCCCAATGTTGCAAAGTGTGTAATGTAAAACTTTAGATTCCTATAAAAATAATATTTAGTTTACCTAGTATCCAAATAGAAGTGAATCCAGGTGCCAGTACACTAGCAAGTAATCCATGGCACAGACATCTTCAGGTTTTTGTTTTTTTTTCTATGGGGAAAAGCTTTATGCTCATGACGTACCATGATGATAATGTGGAACTGTATAATAAGCATATACCAACTAAACCCCATTCGGCCTCTTATTTGCAATCTCTCGGAACATTTGCACTAAATCACTTAAAGAAACACACAGACACCCACGAGTTTCCAATTATTTTTTTTGGAGATATGCACTTATTATTAGATTACACAAAAGCAATAAATACTAACGCATAATTACACTTTCCAATAACCTACCGTAATAAAATAACAGCACTATAGGATACAAATTACTTCGCAATAGACCTTCAGAAATAATAAAAACGCTAATTTCTAATGGGCTAATCAAAGTTATTAATCCTTTACTGAAGAAGAATGATGAAATAATTTTATTATGTTGATAGACCCTTCCATCCCTTTAAATAAATAGTCTCGTCTAACTAGCGCGGTTGCCATTTCCGAGACTATCAGTATAAAGAAAAGTATTACAGAAGGAAATTTTGCATTTTATGAATATAACCTTATAAAACATCGAAAGTGGCAACGCTGTATTTTTTAAGTATTAACCCCAGTCGCGTAAAGAGTATCCAACCCGTTTCTCCAAGATCAGCTATTTAAAATTAGCCAGCCGGTTTCCTACTGTCTTTTCAAGCAGATTTGTGTGTTAAATTGTATGTTAATACTTAAACCCGAGTTTAAATTATTAAGTTATTTGTTCTTTTCGCGACGGCAGTGTCCCAGTCCAGCAGTTCAATATCGATCGATGGAACCAACGTGTTATCTAGACAATAAGGGCGTACTTTTGTCTACACAGTAGCACCTTAAAATACTAATTCATATTGAATGGTACTTAGATGTGTTATGTGATTTTATTGTGCCGGTTTGTTTTTGTTCAAGTTACCTAGGTATTTGGTGTTTTTTTATAAATTAAGTTGGTTTTAAATAAGTCCGAAAAGGTAAATAAAATTGCATTTTTTTCTAAAGGGTAAGTGGCATTTATAAACTTTTAAGTTATCCAGATCTGACCGGTGTCGTTCGAATTGAACAAATGAGAACATACCTGACCATTTAAAAACTCCGCGGCGGTTCGTTCGAGTCAGTTCAAGTTTATAAATCAGAGATTGTTTCCCAGCGAACTGATCTGAACGTAAAAGTTTATAATAATGTACCCTGAAAAATCTGTCAAACGGTTATTGACTTTCTAAAGAGTTTACCCTGAAGATATGACAACATTGTTGACATATGTTGCTTTGTTTACCTTTCTGACAGGGCCACCACGTGTTCATTTTTGGTTTGACATAAGATCATATACAGGGCATATTAAATTAAAGCGCTATTTTTGGATATTTTTCTTCAATTTGTTTTCATCTCAGGAATTGCCGATTTAAATATAATACGTCATTTCCATAACACCCTGTATATGTGACTGGAATAACTTTTACTAAGAGCTGCCATAAAATTATAGCAATATTTTACCAAAATTATTAGTAAAAATTACCAAAATATTTAGTACACCAGTTATATTTTTGTAAAATTTACTAAAATCATTTGTAAAACTTACTTTCTCTTTTTTATAATCAATCACAAGCACATAGGAAAATCCTTTAAGGTAAGGCGGAATTAAGGGAGCAAGGTCAGCCGAGCATTTTCCTAGGAAATATCTGTAAAAGAGAATCAAATCACCAACCTATTTTTGATGCTCCAGGCTGTCGATGCTCTTTTACTGCTGGTAGCCGAAGAGTATGTTTGGGTGCAGAGCTCAGACATGAGAGCAGTACTCTAGTGATGGTCGAATCTGGGCTTTGTATAGTGTCAAAAGTTGTTGAGGTGTTGTTGGTCAGGATGAGTACCTACACCAAAGCTACTTACTACCTTGGCGATTGAAACAACGTGGTTATGCCATGACATATTTCCTCCCAGCTTGACGTCCAGCAAGTGGAATTGCGTGTCCTGCCATGACCATATCCGGTTTTGCAATGTTAACGTTTTTAGAGAAAACTGCTGTCTGGGTTTTCTTAGCGTTAAATTCGACTTGGTTACTGTCAGCCCAAGCCAAAATTTCTTCCAGGTCCTTGTTGAGCCGTAATACTTCATGCTGTCTCCGAATATGTGCGTCGGCAGCTGATGTTTGTGCATTCAATTGTGATATCGTCAGCAAAGCTAAATGTCGGATTTTTAGTTTTCACCAGAAGGTCGTTAATATAGAGTAAGAAGAGGGTGGGAGACAATATGGACCCTTGAGGAACACCGGCACTGATGGTGAAGGTATCTGAGAGAAATCCAACTTGCAGAGAGCGGTCCTTAAGAAAGCTGGACAACCATGCACAAAATCGACTGGGCATACCATAAGATCGCAGTTTACTTTGAAGCCCCCCATGCCAAACACGATCAAAGGCTTTAGAAATATCCAGTGCAACAGCCCGAGACTCCCCATGATGTTGGATTGCGTTGATTCAAAGATAGGTGACATTTTTGTCAGTGTACACTCGTTGTTGCTGCTAATGCGCCTTACAAGGTGTTTCAAATTTAACGTAAAAAACTGTCCTCATTTTTGCACCCTGTATAAGCCTAAAAAGTGCAATTACCAAAGAAAAAAGCTACAGTTCAAAAGAAAAATTAGCGAAATCGATTGATCGGTTCGCGAGAAAATCAAGTTTGAAATTGAGCATAATTTTTGATTGTGCGGTATCTTTGCTTCTCTTATTTCTGGGTAATGTATCATCACGCTAGCGATGATACATGTTTTTTGAAACACCCGGTATATAGAAAAAAGACATACCTAGAAGGATATAGATGCAAATGTCACGTTACCTAAGATGACCCGTCTTTACCACACCCTTATTATCAAACCGCTATATCTTTATGTGAAGGTGAGGTTTTATTTGATGCGTTTCCGATGACCGCCTGAGAACCAAACTGCGAGGCGAAGACATCCTTACCGATCACACGCATCTTTCTTACCGGTCGGCTGCTGACCTTAGTGCCATCTATGGGCAATAACTTTATTATAATATACAGGGTGGTGATCGAAATGGCTTGGTGAATGTAACAAATGGGTATAATATTCCAACATTCAATTTGAGTCGCAGCCAAATCAGAAAATAATAAACAACGAATACTAACACTAGAAAGAAGTATGTTGATTGACGGAAACAGGCTTACTTAACTTGAAATACATATCATTGGGATTATAATAGTACAATACATAACTGGTGATGAAAGTGGTAGTATTTAGCACGAGACGCCAACCGAGTGAGGAAATCCGCCGAGTTTATTATGTACAAGGTGTCCCATTTTCGATACTTTTATAGGGTATCTCCGTTATTGTTAGTGCTATCAAATAGTAATGTAGGTGTCATGTGCTCTTTTTGGGTCAAACTTAAAATGGTAAAATCAAAATTCGAAAATTTTCGTTCGCTTAAGAGATATGGGGGAAAATCAACAAATTGACAATTCCTAAATTACCCTATATTTTCTTAGTTAAAAGAGATACTGAAAGATGTTTAATAAATAAGTTTATTTATAATGATTGTTGAATAATCTACCGTTTTCAGAATAATTATACGAGGTCAGGTAAGAAAGTTATCGGACCTAACCTAATTTTTTAAAATGGAACACATTGTATATTTTAATCTAAAAAGATAGCATTTTAAACGATCTTTTAAAATTTATAACACACCATGGATGATAGATATCATCAAATTTTTCAAAATGTTGATAAGTATTTTTCACAAATGAATATGTAAAAAATTAAATTGACGTTAAATGTTAATAACAACTAGAATGTCATCATCAAAAAAAATATAACTATTAGAAATGCAAAGTACGTAGAAAACCAGCGGAACAAGATTTTGTTTATATTAGTTCCAACCCTAACACTGGATGGCGCCACATTGCAAACTTTTTCGTGGCGGGCTTTTCAAAATTCAATTTTTGGATTTTTAATAGTACTTTAAATTTTTAAAGACATTATTTTTTTTAAAACTTAAATAATCAATAATCTATGTGTCAGATTTTATCGATTACTTAATGTTATAAAAGAAATAACGTCTTTAAAATTTTAAATACTAATAAATCTAGATAGGTAACTAATAAACTACGCATATAAATACAAATAAATATTTTATTAAAAACACTAAATACAATAAACGAAAATCAAATCGACAACAAATAAAATCTTTCAACAATAACAAATTTAAGAGTTAATAAACATTTCTAACTACCAAAAGTACTAAAATTATGTAGTCTTTAACCTTGGAAACTCACTTATCACATAACAAAAAAAAAACACTAAAATTATTATGTACTTCTTTGGTATTGGGGGTCATAATTAGGAACAGGACGTCATAATCAGGTACAAGGTGCCATTATCAGCAACAGGGAGTCATTGTCAGGAACAGGGTATCACGTGTCAGTCGGTCTTGGGTGGGCCCACCATCCTTTCCCCGCCAAGTGGAAGCTGTCAGCAGTCCACCAGAGCGCATGAATAAATGAGGGCAAGAATTTTGTCTAAGAAGTAAAGGACTGATTTTAATTTGAAGTATAGTTGTTTGAACGTAGGACGAGGCCTAACTTTTGTTCAAGCTATACTTATTGTTGTATTGGCTCGGGCATGTCCAATGAATACAATAACAATGCAAGTTATTATATTGAACGCGGAGGGCTTTTACTTATTTAATTTTACTATTTGTTGTCATTGAGGGTTATTTTATGGGGTTTCTTTCGTAAGTCGAGTATCGCGACCCGAAGTTCTCGCAAGCTAAGTATTTACATTTTTTACAATAAGACTTAACCTATACTAATATTTTATTTCGAACTCACTTCTTATTCCGGACTCGGAATGTTTTTTTGTCACAATCAATTTTGATTTCGAATATTATTCTATGCTTTGGGCGCAAAGTCTTTATAGAATAATTTTACTCGCACTTAAGTTGACTTTCCAGTGCAGACTTATTTATACTCGCACGAAGAAAGACGAGTGTTCGAAGATATCGCAGCATTATTTATACTCGCACGTCATAACTCGCACAACACAATCAGGTACAGGGTGTCATTTTCAGGAAGAGGGTGTCATAATCAGGAATATGAGTCACAATCAGGTACAGGGTGTCACAATCAGGTACAGGGTGTCATTTTCAGGAAGAGGGTGTCATAATCAGGTATTGGGCGTCATAATCAGGAATAGGAGTCACAATCAGGTACAGGGTGTCATTTTCAGGAAGAGGGTGTCATAATCAGGTAGGTATTGGGCGTCATAATCAGGAATAGGAGTCACAATCAGGTACAGGGTGTCACAATCAGGTACAGGGTGTCATTTTCAGGAACAGGGGGTCATTTTCAGGTTCAGATCACAGTTTGGAATGTATCACATATTCGTCACAGCCAGGCGTACGCTTTAGCTCAATGGAATTCATGAAAAAGAAAAATGGTTAGTGCTAACAGTCTTAAAATATGTATATGTAGTCATTATTCTTTGAGGATTGACATAAATTTAGGGAATTATTAAAAAACTACTTTAATTTACTGGATTTAAATTTTTTAACTTTATTATCATGTCCTGTGGTATAATCTTTCTTTGGCATTTTATCTCTTGTATACTTAAAAATATCGAGACGAATGGTTTTGTCAATTAAATGACTATCAAGGTCATGTATGGCACAAAATGGGAGCTCTAAACTTGATGAGTATAAAGCCTTAAAGGTGTTTTCTAAATTTGTTTTATGACCATGATCATCTAAGAAACGGTATAAAAGTGTATGTACTTTATTTATCAACTGTACTACTTTTTCACTGGCATAGCATAGCCTTGTGTTGCTGGGATTATCAGAGTATTCTTTAAAAGATGTAAAAATATGTATAGGGGTCACCTCTGAGGAGAATAGATCTTGATTGCAAACTTCACAGTCAGGCACACTAATGGACTTTAAAATGTATCCAGCAACATAGGCAGATGCATAATTATCCGAATCTAGAAATAAGTCATCTGCATCACCATCGAGATTAGGGTCATCCTCAGTGTCACTTCCAGGGTTGTCAGACTTATGTGAACTATAGTCAGTAGATAGAAAACTCGTTAAATTGGCAAGAAAACTGCAATTATCACTCTCACAATTTCCCCTAGCAACTGGAGCTGATAAAGAATTGACAACTATAGATTTTAAGGCACCAATAAACAGTTGTGGAGTAGGATGGTGATTTGTGATGCCATGTTGCCTAATTTGACCAAAAAAATTCTCCAGAGGGTCTTGATTAAATGACCTTAGATTTAGATATTGGAGACCTTGTGAATTTAAATTATTCCAAATGGAAATTATCGACCTAATTGTAGTTTGCCAACCTTTAACGAAAGAAAAACTGTTAGTCTTGTTCCTTCTAGAGCCCTTATCAAATATTTGCCAATTGTTTAATTGAGTTAACATTTTCGACCAAAAATTCAGATGAGGAGATTTTGCACTCAAGGCACATCTATACATTTTACCATCAGGAGATACAACTGATGTACCATTAAGGGAATCAAAGAGGTTATCTATATTTGATATGAACTCGGCAGTATAGATGGCTTCAGTGGGTAGTTTTTGAGCACTAACCCAAGTTTCAATAGCTGCAGCAACTGAGTGACTTAGTTGTGCAGCCGCGATTTTAACTTTCATCTTGACATATGTATCTTTCTCATTGAAATGCGAGTTGTCAAGTTTGGGTAACATTTTATAAGTACGTTGTTGATCAAGATTGAAAGTATCTATGATATATTGAAATTTGGCCTCCCTTAAACCTGAATAACGAATGTTATTAGACATAAGACAATTTCGCGTATTTTTAAGTAAATGGGGAACATCAAAAACTATACAGATCGGTTGACCATTGATTGTAAAATGATATTGGGTTGGATTGTCTTTATTTTGTAAACAGAGATCTTGTAAAGCTTCCTGATTTGCCCTAAACTGATCACAAACTGTTGCAACCACTTTAAAACCAATACTTTGCAGCTGCTCAATAGCTTTTACTAGTAATGACTTTAAATTGTGTCCCGACACGGAATGGCTAGAAAAGTAATAGGCAATAACTTGCTTATAACTTTTTTTGACACCCCGAATCATAAACACTAATGCATGGTTTGCAAGTTCATGACTCCTACCTAACTCTCCTAAGTCTTGAAATCCACAGATGGTTTGCTTATGGGGTTCGTATTGTAAGTTTGGGGTTATAGCCATTTCATCAAATAAAATGTTAATGTAACGATCAAGTTCGGGCATTTTGTCAACTTCTGACTTTAATAATTCTAAAATTGGCTGGTTTAAACCTGTAGCAAAAGGAATCTTAGAAAGAACTGATTTTAATGTTCTAGGTGTAGGTAATTCAAAAACAGAAAGCAGATATCGATAAAGTTTTGGACTTCGCTTATAAATAGAAAGGGCAAAGGCTTTATCTTCATTGGTCCATCGCTTACCATGAGGTTTTCGATTGACATTCCTAAATTGAGAGTTTATAAACTCTTTAGAAACCTCATTAAGATTATTTTCGATATACTGAAATAAACCACTATCGTGCATTTCTTTTAGTTCTTTAAGTTTATGTCTTTCATTGTCTAAAGCTTTATTTAATTTACTTAATTTGGAAGAAGTGTTTCTATGAATTGTATACATAGTTTGTTCAGTAGGTGTTAAGTCTTGTTTAGTAATTCCACATTTACCTAAAAACCCAGTACCTCTGGATTCAGAAAGAAAAGAATATTTCCCAGAAGTATGTATCCCCTCAATACTTGAATTAGTATTATCTGGTATTGTGATATCAAAATTTGGAGTGACTGTACAAGAATCAATTAAATTAGGTTCCTCCTCAACTTGATAAGAGGTTGATGGTGTACTAAAATCAGATTTTTTTACAAGCTTGGCGGATACATTCGGAGTGCTGGCAAAAATACTGAAATTACCAGGCTCTGTGGGACATGAAGGTGTCAACCTCGATACTTCACGAGTGCTGGTAAAAATGTTGAAATTACCAGTCTCTGTGGCACATGACGATGTTAGACTGGGTAACGATGAAACATATTCAAGAGGCAAAAGCTCAGGAATGGCTTTAGGGACAGCATTCCAATTGAGCCGTTTTAATAATGAATTTTTAAATTGTGACTTCTCAAAGTGATCTTCACAAATTCTAAAATTTTTGCAACTAGTATCAGGGTTTATTTTACAGTTATCTTTCCAAACTTTCAATCTATCATCACTATTAAGGGGAAATTTAAAAAAATGTTTATTGACATAATTGGGTTCTGTTGAAGACATGTAAGCATTATTGCAATTGGGATATTTACAAGAATAGTTTCCACTAACATATGCCATTTTAATTGGAAGTAATACAGGGGTAAATGAAAAACATACACTTAGATGATTTACTAAAGATTAATCCATGAAAAATGGCAAGATTCAAGATGAATTTTTAAAAAACTTACGTGAATTCAAAATTTCAAAAAACAACCCATTATTTCATTTCCACGTCGACCTGCTACTGGATTGAATTGGGACAAGTTTCCTGGACAAAATTATATGCTAAAAACAGAAAAAAAGCAAGAACTAATCATAAATTATACTAACATACCTAACCTTTGAAAAATAAAATATTTTTGGTAAAATACCTGATATGGGATTCTTTAATGATTCTTAGTCTCTTCTTGGTCCTTTCTGGGTCTCGAGGTGGTCGAATGCTACAAATAAACTACAAAATTATTAATAATATCATAAATATATAAACACTTCGCATGTTCGCATCGTTTCGTTTGCTTGCGATGAAAATGGCGGCCAATCCGGGCCAATGTCTCCTCAGCGGATGGATTTGCTACACCAGCGCCAAAACTGGCTGGTGGATGGGTTGGCGAGACTCATGGCCTACTTGTTTATTTCCAAGTTCCCCATTCAACTTTCACCCCTGTGGTCATCATAGTTGTCTCTAGGATATTAGTTTTTGTTTCATGGCCTACTTTGGTTTAAAGTAATAACGTTTAGTAAAGCGTCTAGGAAACCAATATTATCCATGGTGTGTTATATATTTGAAAGGAGAATTTAAAATAGTATATTTTAAACAATCAATATAAAGAAACTTCTGTATAAAACATTTTTCTATATCTCTTTTAACTAAGAAAAAATAGGGTAATTTTGAAATTGTCAATTTTTTGATTTTCCTCCGTATCTCTTAAACGAGCGAAAATTTTCAAATTTTGATTTTATCATTTTAAGTTTGGCCCAAAAAGAGTACATATTCATACCCTAACCTCAATATTTATACTTCTTATTGTGATCCCAATGTTTTATTACACCCATTGGCCTACCTGTTTGTTTCTCAATGTTCTGATCGGCCCAGAACGAGAAGAGTGTGACCTTGTTTACTTTCCTGTCGATAGTTTAGGACTATTTTAGGCCTGCTTGACAAACTATTAGGTACAAGGCGCATTATAGAATACAACTGATGATTATAAGTGACTGGCAGAATAGCTGAACAGCTCAAGCCAAAAAAAAATAGAACGTCAATATTTATAGAGATAGAGTTAGATTTATTCCATTTTTACTTTACCTAAGCAGTTATTATGTTTAATGGGTTTACTCATAAAACTCCAAAATTAATAGTACACAGTAAAACTGCAGATTTTTTGGGTAAAAATATTGCGATTTAGCCACACTTTATTTCGTTCAAAAGTTGATAATAACCGATATACAGGGTGTCCAAGTGAAAATTTTATTTTCTAACTGACTTGCTTTAACTAATAAAGTCCTGGACAAAATTAACGCAACATCATAAATTTGCCATATTTTTTATGCTATTTTTTTTCTGAATTTATGATCCGATTTGAATGATTTTTTTTGCATTGTAGGTTGGTTCCTTGACAATGTCATAGTTTTAGTTGTTTATGATAAAAATTTAATTTCCGATTTATACTGGGTGTATTAAAAATGCTATGTTTTTTTTCCGAAAATTCGCATCACCCTGTGGAGTATATTAGCAACCGAAACATATTGCAGTTGACATTAAACGGTATATCTTTCCCCAACAGTTTCTTTTATGGTTTACTTTATTATCTCTGTTATTAAAGGAGATACACCGTTTTATAGCATAACATGTTTTTATAGACTTTAATATTCAACACATTCATTGTTAAATGTTTTCAAGTAGACTATGGACTTTTTCTGACATTGCAAACAGATGTTGTGTTTTAAAGTTACAAAGTTCAAATAAAATTCGCCATACTGATAAAAACTGTTCGGAAACTGCTTATTAAACGTTCGTTTCGTATGCCCGACGAGTATTTTAATCTTGAAAACTACTTGAAAACATTTAACAATGAATGTGTTGAATATTAAAGTCTACAAAAACATGTTACGCTATAAAACGGTGTATCTCGTTTAATAACAGAGATAATGAAGTAAACCAAAAAAGAAAGTGTTGGGGAAAGATGGACCTACCGTTTAATGTCAACTGCCATATGCTTCGGTTGCTAATATACTCCACAGGGTGATATGAATTTTTGGAAAAAAAACATAGCATTTTTAGCACACCCAGTATAAATCGAAAATTACATTTTTATCATAAACAGTGAAAACTATGACATTGTCAAGGAACCAACCTACAACGCAAAAAAAATCATTCAAATCGGATCATAAATTCAGAAAAAAAATAGCATCAAAAATATGGTAAATTTACGATGTTGCGTTAATTTTGTCCAGGAGTTTATTTTCGCATAAATTTTTTAGTTTCGGGATTTTTTGGGGCGAGAAATTTGAATTTTATTTTTATGTAGATTGTTGAGGGCGCTCGCTGCAGTACTCTGGGTACATAGCAACAAGTGCAACTCTTTTGCGCTTTAGTGTATTTATGTTTGTATTAAAAATATCAATTTTCTCATCACATTTACCCAAAATAATGGTGTGTGTATCTTGTAAATGTCGCTCTGAGCAATTGTTTCCGATATTTTTCCATTTAAAGTGCCCAGTGCGCTTTTAAAAATGTTACAACAATTATTGTCAGAAACAGATCTTTTCTTGATAGTTTATTTATGTGACAATACAATTTTTATTTAACTTCTAAATAATTTCATTACTGATCTTATTTGCTGTCTTCTATAAGGCATAATTGGAAATAAAAAATATAACTTCAGAAATAGGTTCGAATCAAGGTTTTTTTTTAACAAATTACAAGTACATACACTGTAATTACCTGACGAGTCCTATTTATATAGTGCCTGCTTTCCTGCTTATCGAGTTCCTTGTCTACTGACTTTCTCTATTTGATATTAATTCATTTATTTATTCGTTCCTTGAAGAATAACTACAGATGTATGATACTCTAAGGAAACATAACGAATGTAAAAATAAGAATCGTGCAAAAATATGCATAAAATAGAGTAGGTTATAATTTCGTAGACAGGCTACAATGCCGTTCTGCAATGTGCACGCAGTGGTAATAGGCGTAACTGCTGATGCCAGTGGTGAAATGGAAATGTGAAATTGAAATTGTGAGTAAGAGTGAAGATTTGATATCGTTTTATGCAGAGGCGGAGAATGCACATATAACTGATAAATAAATGAAACCGAAAACATTTAATATAATAAATATACAGAATTGTTTGTATTCTGTGAGAATAAAACAAAGTTTTAAACAGTAATCAATGATGCCAAGTCTGTACTGAGAGTCCTAAATCTACCGCCTGCGTTTGAAACCGAAATGTATAATGTTAATCATATGGAATGTATTTCTCATATGTACCAGGCACATAGCCAGGATTTCCTCTCAAGAAGGCCCACTCGGAACCGAGATCAGGGCTGGGATAATACTATAAGCATATTTCGCATAGTATTAATTTTTGTTTGAGTAGTTTCCGGCGGGGGGGGGGGGGGGGGGATGTCCTCGTTCCCCCCTTGCTACGTGTCTGATTTGTACCTATAAGTAAAAATATGATGTGTGTAGTTTTTAAACTTTCTTATCGTAAATTTATTTATAGTTTCCCAAACAACATCAAAACTAACACACCCGCTCTCTGCAGTGGCGATTGACGAAATCTCTCTCAGACACCTTCACCATCAATGTCGGTGTTCCTCAAGGGTCCATACTGTCCAAATTGTTGACCTTCTAGTGAAAACGAGAAATCCGATATTTAGTTTTGCTGATGATAGCATACTTATCTCATCTTTCTCTTTGAATGCACAAATATCGGCTGCCGACGCAAATCTTCGCATACAGCATAAAGTATTACGCCTCAACAAAGACCTGGAAGAAGTTTTGGCTTGGGATGACTGACAGTAACCAAGCCGAATTTAACGCTAAAAAAACCCAGGCAACAGTTTTCTCTAAAAAGGTTAACATTACAGAACCCGATAAAGTCATGGACGGACACGCAATCCCACTGGCTTCATCTATTAATTTGCTAGACGTCAATCTGGGAGGAAATATATGACTTGGCATAACCACGTTGTGGCAATCGCCAAGATAGTTTCTCAGAAACTTGGTGTACTCTTCCGAACCAGAAAGTTGTACACACCTCAACAACTTTTGACCAGCGGCGGCTCCTCCATTAGGTCATTGGGTCAATGACCTCCCTATAAAAATTTAGGAAATAAAACTTTTTTTTAAATTAGAATTTACTACAAATGTACCTACTATAATAATTTACCTATAATATTTGAAACGCCCCCGTAAACGCAAGCGTGTAGTGCGATATTCAAAATTGGGCTGGGGCCGGTAATTGACCACGATAGCTTAAATGGAAACGAATTTAGCCGAGCTCTGACGATTCCGGCAAGCGGCAGAAACATACGCGAAGTTAACCGCCGCTGGGTCAACAGCCCGGTTTATTGAAAATCTGAATAAGATGTACATATGAACCTATGTCGTCTCATCATTAGTAATTATTAAATGCTTGGAAAAGAGATGGCAGGTTCCAGGTTGGACGTAGGTCGTAGGTCGCGCAACATTTTCATTTAGTCTACTATAATTTTGGTTGTAATAATTTGTCTTAATACGAATAGAAAAACCATTTATAAATAGTATTGCTAATTTTAATGAGCGTGTTATAACTCATTTTGCAAATGTTAAAGACCGAAGGGTTGATCTAAAATTTAAAATAGTTTAAAAAAATAATTTTTTCTATATTGGTATCAACTCCAAGCTAATTCGATGCCGTTTTTAGTATCGAACTGAGCTTGTCTCGAAACAATTTTATTTTATGATTGTTTGCAGAAAAAATTTCTAAAGTAGCGTCACACCTGTCAAGTTTACTTTCTTTGTAAAGCTGAACACAGCACTACAATATTTTACAAATTTAAAGCTTTGCAATTTCCGTTAACTCAGGAGGATTAAAATCATCTTGGTTCATATTGTTTAATTATTTAAGAAAATTTTCAGTTTTGCGAAAAAATGATAGACATGGATAATTTATCAAATGCTAAAAAATCATAATTTGATAGTACATATTACCAACATAAAATTTTCACATAAATATTTACGAAAGTTATATAAGTATAGCATGTATTTTTTAATATGGATTTTTCTTATTAAGAAAACGTAAAATAGAAAAAATAGTACCTATAAAGTACTTGTACTTTAATATACTATTCTTGTATCGCATATAGCGTAATGACCCCCCAATGAGATTGACCACGAGCCGCCACTGCTTTTGACACTATACAAAGCCCAGATTCGACCATCACTAGAGTACTGCTCTCATATCTGCACTGAGAAAATTGGACCAGCTCGATTTCTATGCTGAAAATTCTTAGTACCCACAGAGCAAATGATTGCAATGGTTGCTATATTTTAATTGCTATAACTAAACCGAATTACTTATAGTTACTAATATTTTTATTTGAAACCACCTATTAATGATTAATACTAATTCTTATTACTGTAGCAACTGAAAATTATTATTCAATTACAACAACTTACTATGTTGCTGTAGTTACTTGAATACCCAACTTAATATTATTGTACTTACTGCAAGTATATACCAGGTTTGCCACAAGTCGAAGAGTAGTAGCGACAGCAAAATAGCGAGTAGCGAGAACTAAAAGTCGCAGCTATGTGTCGCTCGGAGATTTTCGGGACTAGTCGGGATATAGTCGTGCTGCTGGCGGGAAACGCGTTTATCAATTAGTAACTCATAGGTTTTCGTCGCAAAGAGAGTAAGACGCTTTTGTGATTTCTTTTGTGGAGAATTAAGGTAAGTTTTTATATAAAAATATAAAAAATAGTCAATTGGGTACTAAAATATGTTAAAAATACACTGCTCTAGCTAAATTCTAAATATAATAAAAAATAACGATGTTTTAAGATGGCCAACCGTGTTTTTATATACGAGTATACTACCGTGTGTGCATGGGTGTGAGTATTTGTATGCTTTTCTGTTAAATATAGGAAGTTTTTGCAATTTTACATACTCGTAAATATCTTGAGTTTCTGTTGTTGTGAGTGATCGAGTTACGTAGTTCTTTAAAACCACAGAAATCGCTTGAAAGTTGATGCACAAACACAAATTGATATTATCTAGTTGTTTAATTTCCTGGGATGTTGAATATATATTTTTTTAAATAGCAAGGAATTGTGGTTATTTTATTATTATATTTTTAGATTTATTTAAAATTTCGCAATGGCGTACAAATTAACATTACTACAATGGGGATTAGACAGATACGTTGAGGCACTCGAACGTAATAAATGCTTGAGACAACGTCCCATTATTTATTTATTTATTTTATTTCTTTACACCTCTCTCTTACTCTCTTTTACAGATATTTTCATGGAAAGTGCTCGGCTGACCTTGCCCTCTTAATTCCGCCCAGAACGACGAACCACTGCCGCTCATCCATATGTAGTTAAGCTTAGTACTCCCCGAACTTCATTATTTAAGAATTCATTCATCTGGAGGACTTCATCCTTATGGAACGACCTTCCCGAGGTCGTTTTTCCCAATGAATATAACCTCCAAAGAAAAAAAACCTATTATAGAAGAAGGTATCGACGATGAAAGGTTTCCCCTAATGATTGATGAGGATGAAAAGTGACCCGCGGCTCATTTTCAAGAAAAGGATCTGTGAGATAAAGAATTCCATTGCACATTTTTATGTTATACATTATTTTTTGTTCATATGACCAGTGGAGTATAAGGGGGGGGGGCTCCCTATATACGCCACTGCACAATTGTATATATTATCAGTAATTATTTATTATGTAATAATTAGGCCTGTTGTATTTCCAGTGATTTTTTTTATCTCATAATATGTTAAGTTCTGTATTAAGCATTAAAAATATAATAATATGATTATCCAGGGTGCACTAAAAATATTGAGAGAACGATTACAGATATTTTTTTAAATTTCAATTTATTGAAGATAGATATGGTTATAGTTGGTGACTAGTAGAGCCAATAATGTTCCTAACCCAAATTTCAAGAATTCATTTTACACCCTGTATAATCCATTGTTATATATATGTATATATTATTTAAAGTTATTAAGCTTTCAGGAATAAATGAAGTTTTTCAAAAATTTCGTAATTTTTTTTATCCAGTATTAGGTTCCTTTTTATTACGTTAGTAGTGCAAAAACTACCTAAAAACGCAAACTTTAACTTTATTTTCTAAGTCGAGAATGTTGCTACAGCAGGAGCAACAATTAGTTGTGACAAATAAACGCACTACTTATGACAGCAATTTATTTTTTTATATTACTTGCGTCAGTTAAAAGTAATACTACCGGTAACAACGTTTATTGTAACGGCAAAACAATTGTTTAGTAACAGCAGCAAAATTGTTTAGTAACGACAACAAGCTCAATCGACTTATGTGGATGCTACTTGTGATAAGTCAGATGTACCAGCATTTTTATTTTTATAACCACAGCAACTGTGCTCATCTGTCCCCTATGTTATTACGATTTCTAGCTGTGGCAAGTCGATTTTCAGTAACCATTTTCCTCAGTGTGGAGCTCTGCACCCAAACATACTCTTCGGCTACTGGACACCATCGAAAGGAGGGCCATTCGTCTGATTGGAGACCACGAGCTTAGTACTCCTCGAACTTCATTATTTAAGAATTATTTCATCTGGAGGACTTCATCCTTAGGGAACGACCTTCCCGAGGTCGTTTTTCCCAACGAATATAACCTCCAACGATTCAAAACCAACGTGAATCGCTTTTTGCGCACACGCACCACTCCCGGAGTGCCCTAAAGGATTTTTCCTATAGTGCTTGTGTTTGATCATAAAAAGAAAAAATTGCAGTGTTTTAGGAAAATCACTGTGGCAACGCTGTAAGGCCCTTTTTACGGATTATAGTACACATGACCACGAAGTATAGGATTCATTCTTCCGCGGAGGTATTGATCACGCTTATTGGCTACTGCTTTTGTTATTGCTGTGATCTATTGTGTTTTTGGATTTATTTTTAGTGTTTTTTCGAACTAAAACTACTTAGCTATCCTACGATGGTTCGTCAGTGCGTGGTGTGTAAGAAATTCGATTTTTAATAAATCTAGTAAAATCAAATAAAATATATTGTACCTTTTACAACGAATATAAGTGAAAACAATTTATTTTTAACTCCAGTAGCTAAATATTTTTAAATGTATGGTACATTTTCCTGGCGACTATTATTGTACTTTAAGTATGACTTATTGTAAACATGACCAAGTTTAAATAAGATGTTAAAAATGCTTTTTACAAGAATGAAGAGGTTAAATCAGGTGCAACGCATTAATCACAACTCGTTCTTCGTAAGGAGAAGAGGTGGAGAGCTTAAGAGGAAACGTTTCGTCGTTTACCGAAGTCAAAGTACATTTTACAAAAGATTTTAGTAAATTTAACAAAAATATAAAAGGTTTATATATTTTTGTACTAAAAATTTTTGTTAAAATGTTGCTATACAGGGTCCGCAAACGAAGCGTGGACGGAAGATTAAATCGTTATCGAAGAACTTATCAACAATACTAAAACAGCTTGAGATATTGGATTAAAAGCGGCATGTTTTAAAAATATTTTACATTATACAGGGTGGCCCAAAAAAGTGTGACAGCATAAAGTTATATTTTTTTAAATGGGACACCCAGTATTTTATTGCATATTTAGGTTCGTATTACTATCGTTTATAACTGCCTCAATTTTTATTTAATTTGGTTTTGTAGTTTCGGAGAAATAAATTGAAAACTAAAAAAAAAAGTTTTGCAGTCCTGAATAAAAAAATCAAAAAAAAAACAATCCAGAACTATTTTTTTAACCTCGGCATTGAGTGAAATTTATGACAAGAGGTCTAGAGATACTATGAATGTAATTGCGTTTATTTATTTTATACAGGGTGTTCATAATAAGCTTTCAAAAACCCCACATTTTAAAACAATTTTTCTCAAGTTTTTCAAATGGAACACCCTGTATATTATTTGGCGATTGGACGTAGAATTCATAGACAATTTTTTTTTGTAATACATGCATATAAGTTATATCCAGCCGTTTTCGAAATAATTGTAAATATCATAAATTATGTTGTTTAAATAGAGTGTTTATTGGGAAATTTTGTTATAGGCAACTAGACTAATAATTGCAAATTAAAGAAAATGTTCAAAATAGCTTCCTTTTGCTTAATTTAATGATTTTCCTCTACTGCCAACAGAACTCTTAATTCATTTGCTTCATTAATAACGGGTTTATTGATTATCATCCCTTTTGTGTACGCAGTGCTTCCTGTTGCTACAAATCTTTGCAACAACTTCTCGAAGGTTTCTGGTCTCGGCTTTCTCTCAATATCTGGATATCTTTCAGCATACACTCGGCTCGCGAGGAGGCAATTTCTTGCACATTCACCCATCATATTTACCATTTCTAAAGTTGTAAAATTCGACATTTTGTGTAAGTTAGTACTTAATTTCGACGACTGAACAAATAATTATGCAAATAATTTTATTTGGCTGTCATAGTGACAATCTAAACAAAAAAAATCATGGCAACTCGATTAAGAATAAAAAATAAAATCAAAAAAATAAAAGTAGCAAAAATGTAGGCTTTTAAAATTTATATCGAAATAACTAAAATGCGGTAATCTCTAAGAGTAAAAGGAAGCTAGTTTGAACATTTACTTTAGTTTACAATTATTAGTCTAGTCGCCTATAACAAAATTTCCCAATAAAAGTCTATTTAAACAACATAATGTATGATATTTATAATTATTTCGAAAACGGCTGGATATAACTTATATGCTTGTATTACAAAAAAAAATTGGCTATGAATTCTACGTCAAATAGCCAAATAATATACAGGGTGTTCCATTTGGAAAACTTGAGAAAAATTATTTTAAAATGTGGGGTTTTTGAAAGCTTATTATGAAGACCCTGTATAAAATAAATAAACACAATTACATTCATAGTATCTCTACACCTCTTGTCATAAATTTCACTCAATGCCGAGGTTAAAAAAATAGTTCTGGATTGATTTTTTTTATTTTTTTATTCAGGACTGCAAAACTTTTTTTTAGGTTTTAATTTATTTCTGCGAAACTACAAAACCAAATAAAATAAAATTTGAGGCACTTATAAACGATAGTAATACGAACCTAAATATGCAATAAAATACTGGGTGTCCCATTTAAAAAAATATAACTTTATGCTGTCACACTTTTTTGGGCCACCCTGTATAATGTAAAATATTTTTAAAACATGCCGCTTTTAATCCAATATCTCAAGCTGTTTTAGTATTGTTGATAAGTTCTTCGATAACGATTTAATCTTCCGTCCACGCTTCGTTTGCGGACCCTGTATAATTTAATGACATTTCGTAATAAAAGTTATTCCAGTCACATATAGACCCATAAATTATGATTAGTTTTACTATTTTTATAGTTGAAAGTTTATCGTTCCGTGTAGGTACCGATATGAAAAATCCATGGCATATGAAAAGCTAGATGGGAGAACTTTACTCTGTAATTATTTTCGTTAACAACAATGTCGTAATATTATGAATTTCGTTGCATTTGTAATGTGAATATCGAGGTGAAAACATGAAAGATGGATTTTTGAAGCACGACCTCATCCCTAAATTATTTGTTCCATCCATGTTTAGAGCGTTTCCCGATAGAGTACCAAACACAGTTGTTAGAATAAGTGGTACCATGATCCGGCCTGAATAAGTATCAGTTCTCATGACTTGGCCGAGCGTACGGACTACAAAGAAAATTAACATTTTTCTCTTTTCCCCCCCGCGCGGATCCAGTGATGGACTAAGCCGCCGGTATACTATTTAAAATGCTGCTGGCTGCGATTGTATATTACGCAGTTCTTATTTGAACTTTACTTCTTACTCTTTAATATCTGACCCAGAATAAAATGATATGTATTCTATAACCAAGAGCCAGCTGGAAGTATTTTTTATGATCAAACACAAGCACTATAGGAAAAATCCTTTAGGGCACTCAGGGAGTGGTGCGTGTGCGCAAAAAGCGATTCACGCTGGTTTTGAATAATTGGAGGTTATATTCGTTGGGAAAAACGACCTCAGGAAGGTCGTTCCATAAGGATGAAGTCTTCTAGATGAAAGAGCAATTGTTCGTCGTGTATTTCTGATATTCGCTGCTCTGGGCGGAATTAAGAGGGCAAGGTCAGCCGAGCACTTTCCATGAAAATATCTGTAAAAGAGAGTCAAATCCCCAATCTGTCTTTGATGTTCTAGGCTGTCGAGATTCTTCGTCAGCTCGTGGTCTCCGATCAGACGAATGGCCCTCCTTTCGATGGAATCGAGTAGCCGAACAGTATGTTTGGGTGCAGAGCTCCAGACATGAGAGCAGTACTCCAGTGATGGTCGAATCTGGGCTTTGTATAGTGTCAAAAGTTGTTGAGGTGTGTACAACTTTCTGGTTCGGAAGAGTACACCAAGTTTCTGAGAAGCTATCTTGGCGATTGCCACAACGTGGTTATGCCAAGACATATTTCCTCCAAGATTGACGCCCAGCAAATTAATAGATGAAGCTAGTGGGACTACTGCCTGGGTTTTTTAGCGTTAAATTCGACTTCACCAAGCTAAATATCGGATTTTTACTTCTTCACTAGAAGGTCGTTAATGTAGAGTAAGAAGAGGGTGGGGACAATACGGACTCTTGAGGAACACCAGCATTGATGGTGAAGGTGTCTGAGAGAAATCCGTCAATCGCCACTTGCAGAGAGCGGTCCTTAAGAAAGCTAGACAACCATGTTATCAAGTTTGTGTATGTGTAAGTGTGAGTATCAAGAAAAAAGTAAAAAAGGAATATTCAAACAACCCAATTTAATCCAAACATTTGTTGGTTAGAGGTGTTAGGGGTAAGAAACATACGTGTTTCCACTGATTTGACATAGAGCTATTTAACCAGCATAGAAAGCGCCATTTATGGTTATTCTCTTCAACTTGTTTTCATCTCAGGAATTGCCGGTACATGACCTGATGTCAAACCAAAATTAAGGACGTGGTGACACTGGGAGAAAGGTAAACAAAGCAACATATGGCGAAAATCGTCAGTGGATTTTTACCAGTGTTGTCACTCTTTAGAAAATCAATAACCGTTTGACAGATTTCAAGTTGTATATTTTTCAGGGTACATTATTATAAACTTTTACGTTGAGTTCAGTTCGCTGGGAAACAATCTCTGATTTATAAACTTGAACTGACTCGATTGAACCGCCGCGGAATTTATAAATGGTCACGTATGTTCTCATTTGTTCAATTCGAACGGCACCCGTCGGATCTGAACAACTTAAATGCCACTTCATCCTTTAGAGAAAAAAAATCAATTTTATTTACCTTCTCGGCCTTATTTGAAACCAACTTAATTTACAAGAAAACACCAAGTAGGCAACCCGAACAAAAACCGGCACAATAACCTGACAAACCACAAAAACAAAACCTCATAAATTCACATTAGTTTTCGCGTAGATTTGTATGCGTCTCATGAACACATCTAAGTACCATTCAATTTGAATTAGTATTTTAAAGTGCTACTGTGTAGATAAAAATACGCCCTTATTGTATAAGGTTTTATCGGGTGGTCTGGGAAATAATATAATTTTTCCATTTGACTATTTGACATCTAAAAATTTTGAAAGTAAATGACACGTTTGAGTCTGTTTGACATGTTTGGATTTACTCGGTCGATCGATATTGAGCTATTAGAGTTAATATCTAAATATACAGCGTTGCCACTTTCGATGTTTTATAAGATTATATTCATAAATTGGGGAATTTCCTTCTGTAATATTACTTTCCTGTATAATTATAGTCTCGGAAATGGCAATCGCGCTAGTTCGAGTTATTTTTCCGAATATGTACGAAGCACTCGAGTCTTGGACGCATCTATGTGAAGGGGATGTTCTTTCTGTCTGTCAACATAATTATTTCATCATTCTTCAGTAAAGGATTAATAATTTGTTGTTTTAGGCCAATTAGAAATGAGCGTTTTTATTATTTCTGAATTTCTATTGCGAAATAAGTTGTATCCTATCTGCTAAGTGCTGTTATTCTATGTGTATGGTAGTGTTATTGTAAAATGTAATTATGCGTTAGTGTTTAGTGCTTTTGTGTAATCTAATAATAGGCGCATATCTTCAGAAAAACTAATTTGAAACTCGTTGGTGTATGTGTGTTCTTTAAGTGATTTAGTGTAATTTGTTCTGTTTCACTATGTGTTTTTTTTCTCTCGACGAGATTGGAAAAAGAGGCGGAATGGGGATTAGTGGGTATAAGCGTATTATGCAGTCCCACGCTATCATCAGGGCACGTGATGAGCATAAAGCTTTTCCCATAGAAAAAAGAACTGACGGTGTCTGTGCCCTGGATTCCTTACTCGTCCTTACAGCGTCCTGGATCTACTTTCTAAGTAGGCTAGATATTTATTTTTATAAGAAACTAAAGTTTTACATTTTTACACAGTTCGGCAACATTGCGCGTAACAGGTATTTGTGATTCATTACCGCGGAGTCACCTGTGAGTAAGAGGGTTTGTTACCCCACTTTTAAAACGGTCGATTTGAAAAAGAAATATGTAGCGCTTCTCTAGGACACCCAAGGAGTCATCCATTTAAATATAATTCTGTAGTTATATAGTTCCATATTTCGAGGTTAAACTTAAAATTTTAACAAATTCTATCCAATAGTTTTCTTGTAGTTTGTCACACCATTTTTCCTTAATGGAGGTCACTGATAAGTGCTTTTAATTTGCGAAATCAAATAGTAATTGGGTGAATTCTTGACCAATTGTGGGCCTGGCCCTGAAATTTAATCGTTAAGTCCGGCACTGTTCTTATCCAACTGACTGGCGTATAATAAAGCCCTGTTTAAATAATTTTATGACATTACGATAACACGGTTTATAATTTTCCAGATCTTATGCTTCCACGTTTGTTTGTCTTGCCCGCGATGCGGATTTATGGACGACGACGTTGTGTAGAATTGCCGTTCCAGCGAGCATATTTATTTTCTGATAATATAATGTATTTTAGTTAAATATACATACCTTAGTAGGTATTTTTACGCATGCATGAAAACGTCTACGACCGGACTTTTAAAAAATTTAAAAACAGTAATAAATTAAAAAATAATTTGAACTACCTGTGTATTTATTTATACACTGAGCGAAATATCGAGTTGATATAACTCAAATATGAGTTTTCCTAGACCGAAGCGTGTTGCTAACAGGGGACAGCCCAGACCTCTGAATTACGGCAACCAAATCGAAGAAATTGCATCAACTCACTATTCATAAGTTATGATAGCACAGAAGATGGGTTATTTTATGCGTTGGAATAGCTCACGCCCCAACGTCTTAAATTATTGATAGGCTACCGTAGCTACCAGTATGTGAATTGTGATGCGTTACTAGTCTGGCTAGATTAATTCATGATTCGAGCTATCAAAACTTGACATTTAAGTTGTTCTAGCTTACGATGGTGGCTGGAATAACTCCCTCTTTGGGCTACCAGACTACAAATTTTGGACTACCAGTACCTAAATTGTGGACTATCGGAACTAAAAATATTTCTTTGATTTAACGTCTACATATTGTGGACTTCAATTGCCTTTTGTTTTTTCAAGATATGACATTTCTTTTGTATATTTAAAAAAATGAATTATAGACAGGAGAGCATACTATGGCTAAGAAACCGTGCGACGATTGTTTATAAATAATAAGGATCCATTCCAATAATAACAATTTATATGCATCTCCCTCCTGTCCCTCCATTTTACGACAAGTGACCAAAATTATGCAAAACACAAATTTTCACGCACAGAGAACAGAGATGAAAAACCCCGCAAACGGCGCAACGGCCAACAGGTGTCTATACGCGCGATCGAAGGAGAATTGACGAATAACAATGGAATGAACCGCGCCAAACCTGCACGAGCACGAATTCGGAACTTTCCGTGACCTTACGAGCTTGCGATTTACCCTCGATATGGGGTTTTGGACCACGTTTCCTGAATTATTCCAACTCAAAATAATTTACACATGGTAATGAGTTAAAATAATGCACGTCCGGGTTAAAACGACGCTTTATAATCAATTAGTAATTTTTCCCAACCCAGAAACTGAGTTCAGGTAACTCATAAAATAGTTACAAGATGAGGAATTGTGGTGATTGATGGGTTAAGGTAGCTTTAATATTGTAACCCACGACATTGGTAAATGCATTTTTGTCAGTGTAGATATACAAATTCGGAACGGATAATTAAATTAATGAAAAACACTTCAGATGAATTCTGATTAAATTACTAAACTATGAGAGTATTTAGTATTTATACTACTTAGAGGGGGGGGGGGGGTCTGTTAGTGGTGAGCGATATCGTGAGTTTTCACGTTGTGAAACGTGATTGTTATTTTTTGATATCAACGAAATTAAAGCGTGACGTGATGTTGTTCGGTAATTTATTAATATAACTTTCATATATCAAATTTTTTTCTTCCCTTTCTGCAACAAAATGTAAGATATATTACGTTCTTTTATTCCGTCATAATTTTCTAAACTTTCAGTAAATGCACGTTCTTGAAATTTGTATTCACAAAATGAGTGTTTAAAATAGAAGAAAACTATTTAAAAAAAATAGTTTTCCTGTATCGTATTTAGAAAACCAGAAATTAAGAAAAATTAGGGCATGGCCCCAGAACAACTCCCTGTGGCGCTTTTCATAATGACCGCCCCCCCCCCCCCCATGAGACTGACCACGAGCTGCCACTGATAAGCATAATTCTTAAAATCAGGTCTCTGGTTATCATACTTAGTCAAAATCAAAGAATATTCGCAAAGAAAAAGAACGAACGCGGTTGCGATGAGTTGGAAATTTTTGAAACTGTCACATACAGATTTCTGATAATAAATCATTCGCGGTAAATTAATTGCTGTCAAATCGGCAACCCCGATCGTCGCATTTCCTTGCACGCATCTTCTTGTTCGCGACATCTTCAACCTTGTCTGACCCCTGCGCTGGCGGCGCGTCGCCTTTGGAGGAACCCGTCTCTACCGTTATTGCAGGCGGAGGGGCCCGTGAGATGGAGCGCGGGCGACCCAAAACGCACTACCCGCCCAATGCAATGGTACTTGAACGGAAAACGAATCGCTTCGATGTCTGCCTTATGCTCGGTCACAACCAAAGTCAAAGAAAATATATCATGAGAAATGTTAAGTCCTTGTTAATAAATCGAAACTCAAACGAGAGAGAAAGAAGAGTGAGCGAGAAAGAGAGAAGATTTTTAGTACGCCACTTGACTACCCGTGGCGTTTTGGCGGCAAATTCGAACGTAGGTTTTGCTAGTTGTAATTTATTTATTCATTAACTTTTGTACGTGTTTTTATTCATTTAAATCGGGATGCGACAAAATCGAATCACGACTTACATTAATAAAGAACATACAAAAATCAACATTTTTTGGGATAAGATGAGACATTTTTGTGTTATTTATAAAAAATACTTGCATATACAGGGTGTTATGGAAATGACGTATTATATTTAAATGGGTGACTCCTGGGGTGTCCTAGAGAAGCGCTACATATTTTTTTTTTAAATCGAACGTTTAAAAAGTGGGGTAATGCACCCCTAAACCCACACACAACTCCTCGGCACATTCATATATGAATATATTACATTGCCCAGCTGGGTATCAACAGATGTTTAGGCACAATGTTGCCAAAATGTTTAGAAGTGTAAAACTTTAGTTTCTTATAAAAATAAATATTTAGCTTACTTAGAAAGTAAATCCAGGACGCGATTAAGGAATCCAAGGCACAGACACTTTCAGTTCTTTTTTCTATGCTCATCACGTGTTCTGATGATAGTGTGGGAGTGCATAATAAGCTTATCACTAAACCCCAATAATAACGCATAATTACACTTTACAATAACACACATAGAACAAGATCACTTAATCATTTCGCAATAGAAATAATAAAAACGCTAATTTCTATGGGCCATTAACCCTTTACTAAAGATAAAATGAAACAATTATGTTAACAATTGACAGGAACTACCCTTTGAAAGAATGGTCTAGTCCACCTTCGGACCAGTCGCACTTTCTTTACGAGAACTCTCCGCTACTAGAGCCAGCGCGGTTGCCATTTCCGAGACTATAATTATAAAGGAAAGTAATATTATAGAAGGAAATTCGGCAATTTATGATAGTCTCTTATAAAACATCGAAAGTGGCAACGCTGTATTTTTAAATATTAGCCTGATTGTCCAAAATCAGCTGTTTAAAGAAGCCGGCCGATATCGATCGAGAGAACCAACGTGTTATGTATTTTTAAAATTTTTAGATGTTAAATATATTATTTCCCAGACAATAAGGGCCTATTCTTGTCTACACAGTAGCACTTTCAAATAATAATTCAGATTGAACGGTACTTAGAAAACTAATGTGATTTGGTGATGTGAGTACTTGGTGTTTTTTATAAATTAAGTTGGTTTTAAATAAGTCCGAAAAGGTAAATAAAATTGCATTTTTTTTTTAAAGAGTAAGTGGCATTTACAAACTTTTAAGTTGTCCAGGTCTGATGGGTGTCGTTCGATTGTTTCCCAGCGAACTGAACGTAAAAGTTTATAATAATGTACCCTGAAAAATAAACAACTTGCAATCTGTCAAACGGTTATTGACTTTCTAAAGAGTTTACCCTGAAGATATGACAACACTGTTCAAGATTCACTGCCATATGTTGCTGTGTTTACCTTCCGAACAGGGGCACCACGTGATCATTTTTGGTTTGACATAAGGTCATGTACAGGGTATATTAACCATTTTTGGATATTTTTCTTCAATTTGTTTTCATTTCAGGAATTGCCGGTTTAAATATAATACGTCATTTCCATAACACCCTGTATGTAAATAACCAAGATTATATTATTGAAAATAAAATGTTCATAGACAACTAAGAAAATTGTATACATATTTCACAGTCTAAGCCATAGTCTGTGCATATAAACTTCCACAACATCAATATTCTCTTTCAGACTCAAAACGCGACATTTTTGTGCCATTGTTTACGATTTTAACCTTACAACTCACAAATAAACGGCGGAGTGCTGTCGGGGAATCCCACATACTGTCATTCGGCGAAGTCCTTTTGCTCTGCCACCCATACGCGTTACACATTAAAAATTTTTTTGTTTCGTTTCGTTTTCACGCAATCATCATCAACTTCATTTTTTTCTAATACGGCCCTGACTTTATAATGTCAAATTTTAAGGATACGGACCTATATTTTTCTTAATTTTGTAAAACATTTAAACGCGGTACTATAATTAATATTTTTAAAGTTCTTTAATAAGAATGCACTACATAATCATAAAACAAGATAATTTATTAACAATAACAAAACAGTAAGAATGAAAGAATAAACAACAGGTACATCGGCAAAAAAAAACATTAATTAAAGGAAAACTGACACTGACATCAACCGTTAAAAATTCTACCATTATTTGTACCTAGATAAAACAGCTTAAGTAGCAAGAAAAGGATTGTGTTTTTTTTTTCGTTTACCTTTAACAATTGTGTTGACATTTTCTATATTTTAAATAACACATCAGCATCAGCTATGTGTTATTTAAAATACAGTGTGTACATAAAGTAAGGAACAAATTCATTATCTAGGAATCTAAAAATATTTCGGAAAAATCCTCGGACACGTGTATAATAATTTTTAATGCCGCATTTTTTCCCATACAAACTTAATATACAAGGTGGCTCATGTAGTAGATATGACATTATCGACGATTTTTTTAAATGGGAACCCCTATATTTTAGTTCAGATCTGTAATCTCCAAGAACAGCTGATTTCAAAAACATAACACACTTAGGGCCTAAAATTCATAGTTTCGTTACTACAGGGTAAAACAAATAATTTTATTTAAGATATTTTTTTTTGGCTTGGGAGGCATCAATTAATTACGTGAGGCGTTTTTAGCGATTTTTCAACCCCCCCCCCCCCTTCCCCCAATAAAAGATTTCGTGACATTTGGCTCAATCCCTTCCGCCATCACCCAATTTTACCTGAAAGCCTTACGTAATTAATGGACGCACCATCATTTGCTGTTACTTATGTTTTTTCTCAAGTAGGCTTATTTGCTGTTATGTAACTATGGTATTTAGATAATGTCATTGTCATTACATTGTATTTTTCTAGTAAGTTTATTAGAAGTAATAAATTTTATTTTAAAACATATTGAGTTACTATGCGTTTATCTTTAACACAAAGAATAGAAATTCTTATGATGATTGGATATGGTGATAGGATCCGTACTGTAACAGATCTCAGGATGGTGAGTAGGTGGGGTGAATAATCGTACACGTTGATTTGAGGAACAGGTTGATTTAATGACTTTGATGTTACTAGCACTACAGACTCAGGAGTAGATTTTAAACACTTAATTAAACTCTACACACAGAACGTCGAGAAGCTGCCAGCAAAATCAAATCAAATAGCAGGCAGTTGGTACCGTATCGACGTGGGCCTTTGAGATAAGGAAGACCACAAAAAACTGTTCATACGAAAAAACACGGCTGGGTAGGTCTGGCCAGAATGGCGAAGGCATACCGAAATAAAGTGTCCCGCTTTATCCGCCCCCCAAAACTTTTTTATGCAAATCACAGCAGAAAAAAGCTTATAACATTCAAATAAGGCTAAAAACAGAGCAGAGAGAACAGCGCACTATCGCCCTCTCAAGTAGGCGACGGCACATAGGGTCGCAAATGGCTGGCATGGAACATTCCCCTCTCCTTTCCGCTTTCTGGTTCCTCCAAAACATAGGTACAGAAGCTAATAGACTTTTTAATTCTAAATGGACCACTGAAAAGTAACAACATCTTTTTTGTTTCGGAGGACAAAGCCGAGGACTTAGGGTCCTCACGCAGGAGAACCAAATCGCCAAGTTTAAAAGCGCGAAAAGGACGCGACGGGTACTTAGCCGCTCTCCTTGCCGCTCTTCCCTGCAAGCATTCGCGGGCCAAAAACAACTTCTGCGCGTGAGTCATATCACCCGGGCAACGCGGATATTGTACCTTAGATGGCAACAAAAAGGGTCGGTCCATCCCGAAATGCAATTCCATAGGGGCAAACCCCGTGGACTCGTGGACCACGTTATTCAAAAAATGTTCGAAATTTTTTATTTCGCACGCCCATCTTGTATTCTTCGAGTGGCAGTACACACGACACAACCGCCCTAGCTCGCGCATAACTCTTTCCGAATTATTTGCCTGTGGATGTCGAACAGAACAATGAGAGATCTCGATCCCTAATGACGTAAGGGTAGTTTTCCAAGCTGTCGACGTAAATTGGGTGCCATGATCAGCCAACACCCTCAATGGACGGCCAAAACGTGGGAAATAATTTAAGGTTAACCGGCTCAAGCAAGCCCGGGTGGTGGCTTTCTTTAACGGGTATAAAGCCACTATTTTTGAAAAAACATCCAAAACTACGAACACATAAGTCGCGCCCCCCGACTAGTAGGCAACGGCCCATAAAGATCGACCGCGACTAGCTCACTCTTGCCAGTAGGTATGACCGGGTGGATGGGTGGCTTAGGCAGAATGGTATGTTTGGTTTTTTGACAAACGTCGCACGAACGAAGTATCCTCTTAATATCGCGGTACATATTCGACCACCACGCTTCACGCTTTAACGCGCACCAGGTTTTATAAGCACCAAAATGGCCTGTACGCTCATGAAAATAGCAAACAAAATCTTGTGTTAATGCTTTAGGGACACATAGCACATACGGTTCTTCCCAATCCGAACGGTAATATAATACACCCTCGCGCAATGCAAAACGACTTTGAAGCTTTTCGTCGCTATTTAAATTATTTTTTATATCCTCGATTTTTTCGTCAGCTGACTGGTATTCTTTTATGTTTTTAAGGACATCCGTAAAAGCAGGCGACGTTTTAAAATTACTGAGGATTTTAAACTCTCTACTCATAGGGGTAGGTAGACGCGAAGTCCCCGAAAAACGCGACAGCGCATCAGCCACGTAGTTTTCGCGACCCGGTATATATTTAATGTCAAAGTTAAACTCTTGCAGCGCCAAGGCCCAACGCGTTATTCTGGGCGAAAGTAAACGACACGTATTTAAGTATGTAAGTGCCCGGTTATCCGTGTATAAAGTGAATTTTTTTCCCAACAGATAAATACGGAAACGTTCCATAGCCCACACGGCACCGAGAATTTCCTTCTCTGTCGCACTATATCGTGTTTCACGTGGCTGCAAAATCCTGCTAGCCCATGCGACCACCTTCTTATCTCCGCTATCAGTCAATTGAAACAGCTGCGCGCCCAGAGCCGTATCGCACGCATCGACGACAACGTACCATTCTCGTACCGGATCGGGATGGTATAACAGGGTGGCATCGATAAGTAGTTGTTTCACACGCTCGAACGCAGTTTTTTCAATTTCCGACCATTTCCAGCGTTGTTGCTTGCGTAAAAGATTAGTCAGTGGTTGGCTTACAAAGGAAAAATTGGGGCAAAAGGGTCGATCGAAATTACATAACCCTATGAATTTTTGCAATTCTTTTACATTTTGTGGTTCATGGTACTCCGTAATTGCCTGAACCCGTTCCAACGACGGCTTTACTCCTTCCGGCGTTAAAATGTACCCGACGAACTTAATTTCGGATCGGAAAAAACAACATTTTTTTAATTTTAATTTAAGTCCGCATTCCTTTAGTCTAGAAAAAACTTTTTGTAAATGTGACACGTGATCTTCAAACGAATTCGACAATATCAAAACGTCATCAACATAACACTTTAGAAAACTTTTAAATTCGCTTCCGAAAATGACGTCCATACACCGCACAAATGCTGATACCGCTGTGGATAACCCAAAAGGCAAAACTCGAAATTGGTAGGTCTTTTGACCCACCATAAACCCGGTGTATTTTTTTGATTCGGGGCTAAGTGGAATTTGATAATAGCCCATTGTTAAATCTAAAGTGGACATATACTTACAACCGGACATAGATAACAAAATTTCCTCAATCGGAGGAGGCATTTCGTATTCTTTGCGCATGCGTTTATTTAAAAAACGAGCGTCCAGGCATATTCGAACGCTGTTATCTTTTTTTATTGTGGTCATAATAGGAGAAACGAATGGAGTCGCGGCGCGCTCAATTATCCCCCACTTTTCCATATCTTGCAACGCGCGTTCGACAGCATCGCGGTGCGCTAAAGGCAAAGGATAGGGTTTTATAAAGAAATCTTTATCGTCGTGCAGTTTTATTACGTGAGAATACTTATCCGTTAACCCTGGTATATTCGAAAAAACCGATTTGTTCGCCTTGAGCACCTTATTAAATTCTCCTCGCTGTACTATGTTCAACGATTCACAAGTGGACAAAACTTCCTCGAACTCGTTTTTCTTTTGTTCGACGACGTGCGCTATCATGCGCCCCCTATCACAAGCCACGATTCTTATTCCGCGGTCGATTTTTTGTTCGAACTCATGAAAAAAAACTTCGGGGATCACGATTTTTTTATTTTGATAAAAACAAACGAGTTGTTTCTTTGAGAAATCAATCTGCGCATGCGTCATGCGTAAGAAGTCCGCGCCCAGAATGACGGGGAAAACAAGATCGGGTACAAGTAAAAATTCATGTTCAAAAGTAAAATCGCCAACGGTAAACTTCAACAAGCATTGTTTTTTAACTTTTTTTTGCTTTGATTTAAAGGCACCGGACAACTTCACCCCGGAACATGACAATGATGGGACAATATCATGAAAATCGCTTAAAACTACCCAGACGTCCTCTGCAATGCATGATACCTCTGAACCACTGTCAATTAGGGCGATACTATTATAGCCATAAAAATTAATTTTAATTTGTGGCGATCTAGATTCATCGCTTTTATGTTCAAAATCACAGGCTTCATGCATTTCTTCGCGAGGGGTTCTCAAAATGACGTCCGCTGAATTTAGACTCCCCGCCACTACGCCTGGTGGGGGGAATCCCTCCCGTTTTCCGAATCAGGAATCGAGAAGTCTTCGTCTAAATGCATATTTGCTACATTTTTCCGTACAAAATCCGTTCTATTATTATTACTTTTATTTCTTGTGGCGTAATCAGCAGGTTTAAAGGTTGTTTTATTAGAATTACCGCCATTCGACCCTAAAATATTTTTTCTGTTAAAGTAGTAGTCGGCTTGTCTTAGTTTTTCTAATGCTTCCTGAAAATTTTTCACTCCCACTAAAATTGATGAAATGTTCGGTGGGAAATGCCTCGCGATTATTTGTATTAATTGTTCAGGAGGGTATGGTGGATTTAAAAATTTTGCCTGTGCAACAAAATAATTAAAATGGTCTACAAAAGAGATGTTATCACTGTATGAGTAAAAAGCAGCCTCAATTTTTAATTTTACCCCTAACTGTTTTGTAGGACCCCAAAAATGGTCTAGAAAAGCCTGTTTAAATTCTAGGTAACTTGTGAAAGACGATAGGTATGCGTCTGCCCATAATTTGGTTTTTTCTGAAAAAAGCGAATTTATTTGCCATACTATTTGGTCGTAAGGTACCCCTTGACCTTGGTAATGGTACTCAATATTATTAAGAAACTCAACCGGGTGTATTGCATCGTTATCGAATGCTGGCAGCTTTTTTACATCAATTATATTTCTAAAATTATCATTTCTATTGTTTAAATTACACTGCTGTTGGAATTGTGTGATTACTTCGGTGACCAAGCGAGTGATACCTTCCGGTGAAAATAAAGGCATTGCTGGCTGCGCCAGTGGTTGTTGGAAAAATCCATTGTCGCCTTCCATTCTTGGCCGAAAAAAATAATCTGGGGGCGGTGGCTGTACGCCTCCCCTTTCTGGAGCAGAATTAGGAAAGTAAACGGGCCTACCTGATGATGTACTCGGGGTAGACGCTGGTGGGGGAGGGGGTACCTCCGGAATAAGCCTCAACGGTGACTGCTGCGGTGGTAATCCGCCGAAATCCCGGAGGATTGGTCTTCTTCTCAAGTCGTATCGTTGAGTACTTGATGTAGAAGCATTCCTTGGTGTTTCGTTCCTCGTGTTGTTCATCTTTATTGTGTAACTTTCACCACTCCTCGTGGGCGCCAGATGTAACAGATCTCAGGATGGTGAGTAGGTGGGGTGAATAATCGTACACGTTGATTTGAGGAACAGGTTGATTTAATGACTTTGATGTTACTAGCACTACAGACTCAGGAGTAGATTTTAAACACTTAATTAAACTCTACACACAGAACGTCGAGAAGCTGCCAGCAAAATCAAATCAAATAGCAGGCAGTTGGTACCGTATCGACGTGGGCCTTTGAGATAAGGAAGACCACAAAAAACTGTTCATACGAAAAAACACGGCTGGGTAGGTCTGGCCAGAATGGCGAAGGCATACCGAAATAAAGTGTCCCGCTTTAGTACTCAACAAGAAGTTTGCATTTTGTTTAACACTAAGTATCCAGCAAGACCAATTACTAGATCAACTGTGAGTAAACTTGAAATAAAATTTCGGGAAACGGGTTCAGTGGAAGATATTCCCAGAAAAAGCCGTCCAACTATTCCGGATGATAAGAAATTAGATATTTTATTGGCTATGGAAGAAGCCAGCGTCCGCCAGATTAGCATTGATCATGGGGCGGCTGCTATGACCGTTCATAACCTATTGACGGTAGAAAAATGGCACCCGTTTAAAATCCGATTGGTTCATGAGTTGAATGAAGATGATCCAGATCGTAGGATGGAGTTTTGTCAAATATTAATTGAAAGATGTAACTTAGATCCTTTGTTTGTTGAAAATATCCTATTTTCGGATGAATTTACCTTTAAATTAAATGGAGAAGTGAACCGGCAAAACTGTAGATACTGGGCCAAAGAAAATCCCAGGTGGATGCGTGAGCACCATACTCAATATCCTCAAAAAATAATGTTTGGGCTGGTATTGTGAAAAACAATATTATTCTGCCATATTTTTTTGACAACAATGTAAACGGGCTAAATTATCTTCATTTTCTTCAGAACTTTCTTATCCCTACGCTAGTTAACTTATACCCTAGTAGAAATAATCCAGGAATTCTAGATGAAAATTTGTGGTACCAACAAGGCGGCGCACCTCCACATTATGCAGCAGTAGTGCGCCATTACATAAACCAAGTTTTTCCGAACAAGTGGATTGGAAGACGTGGGCCTGTTGAATGGCCGCCTAGGTGTCCAGACCTTACACCACTGGACTTTTTCTTGTGGGGTCACCTGAAATATGTTGTTTATAAAGTCAGACCTGCCAATATTGAAGATTTAAAAAATCGACTAACAACAGAATGCAGGAACATTTCAGAAGAAACCATAAGAAAAGTCCAACAAGAATTTATTGATCGCTTGGGGTACTGTCAGGCAGCAGAAGGAGGACAATTTCAACACTTAATTAAATAGCTTATTTAATTTTTTTACATTTTTTTAAATTAAAAATATCTTAAATAAAATTATTTGTTTTACCCTGTAGTAACGAAACTGTGAATTTTAGGCCCTAAGTGTGTTATGTTTTTGAAATCAGCTGTTCTTGGAGATTACAGATCTGAACTAAAATATAGGGGTTCCCATTTAAAAAAATCGTCGATAATGTCATATCTACTACATGAGCCACCTTGTATATTAAGTTTGTATGGGAAAAAAATGCGCCATTAAAAATTATTATACACGTGTCCGAGGATTTTTCCGAAATATTTTTAGATTCCTAGATAATGAATTTGTTCCTTACTTTATATACACACTGTATATACTTTGCCACAGTAAACGTTGACCTTGTATGTACACTAATAAAATACTTTTGTAAGACTTTGCATGTAACTGACTATACAACTGTTCACTTTAAAAAGCAAATATTTAAAGTCTCTTGAATGTCTGCATCAATTAGCGATTTATTTTTACAGGAAAAAGCATACATTTTCATTTACATAGGGGTAAGTACGGGGCCTACGACAATATGCTTCCGCATCTTCGTTATTTGTTCAAACAATTTACATATTTCTCACACATTTCGATGGAATGATGGGGAATGTGGGTACCGCTTAAAAATATCTACCGCCAATGCAGATATTATTCAGTGGGAATATAATAAGGGATCGTTTTTTGACAGGCTACATTATGTTATAGTCTTTGCAGCGAACCCTCAAGCTTTTTCGACAGTTGACATCAGCAATATGTCATCGATCAGCTGTTTGGGGATTTGATCAAATACCCTAGTTTTATAAGAACCGCATTGAGCGTGTTGTGTTTTTATATTTTTCCAGTTTGATTCGTGCTAATAAGTTTTAAAAGTGTATTTCCATCGTTTTACTACTACACACTACATATTTAGTTGTTTGTGTATCTGGTAAACCACAGTAAATACTAGTCAGGTAACGAAAAATGTATAGGTTAATATTTTATTTATCTGTTTTAGGCGAAAATAATAATAATGGAGCATAATTATTGTCTGCCTTCTACCTCAGCTGATGCCACCGTTAGAGAAACTAAGGGTGAATTTTAATATTAATAAAAAAAATTCTAGATGTTTTATTTCTTTCCGATTGAGTTGAGATTAATTTCAATTAAATATCAGGTAATACTTTTGTGTGGCGACTTGAATGTAGACAGTTTAGTTAGCTGGGAAAGTGGTAGTCTCAATAAGCGTGAAAGAGATATAATGTAAACGCCAAATACTACAAAAATATAAAACGGTTTTGTTGTGCATCCGGAACAAAAACATGGAATTTTTTTTTATTTGTATTTATATAACAGAGAAAAGAAATGATCAAGGATGACTTTTTCGAAAAATTGAAGATACAATTTTTTACAGGTATAGTTAAGTCCATGTGTAGACACACTGTATAAAGTTTACAGTAGGTAACGATGTACATGCATGTAGATACGTACTTCCTATCTTTTTGCGAAGAGAGAGGTACCTACTAGATATGTAATTATAGATAATGACTTTATTTTATATATTTCAATAAATAAATAACAAAAAAATACAATGTGTTTGTGTATTTTATTCCCTATAATAAATAATAAAAAATGCATTTAAAAATATAAATAGGTTCGTTTCATTTTTAAAATAAACGTACGTACTATTTTAGTACGGTCCTGGAATGTCATACAAACCTAGGCAAAATAAATAACCAGAAATAAGCAGGCAAGTCATTAATGTCACGTGACACTTTTGGCGAGAGGGTTCGCTGCAACGACTATATAATATTATAGTTGCTAATAGGGATGGTTGGAACAGGGTATTTTAAATAACAGGTGCAACCTGTTCCAGTTCCAAACTGTTTCAAAAGGTTCGCTGCTCTTCTGTTACATCGCAACGTCGCGTCGGCGTCGGATTCTGTAAAAGCGGGCTTGCCGGTTGTTCAATTAACAAAAGAGTTAGCTTTTAGGGACTTTCCCCAGTTCTATCTTTATTTTAATAGAAAGTTTATCGACACGACATAAAAGTAACCCGCTTTGGAACTTGGATACAATAATAGATAAAACAAATCCAATGTCAATATACAGGATGTTATGGAAATTACTTATTATATTTAAACCGGCAAATCCTGAGATGAAAATAAATTGAAGAAAAATAACCATAAATGGCGCTTTGAATTATTGTACGAAATATACAGTATATATGAAATATCAAAATTAACGTGGCCGCTACTGAGGACGTTCGCAATCAATAGTTTATTGAGGCGGTGTTGTCATATTGCAACACAGAATTTAAAACGCACGTGTTCATCACCTCTTTTTCAAACTTTCTAGATAAAAAATACTACTAAGGTGCATACTCTCTTACCTTCGATCTTATAATCCGTTTTATAATTAAATTCCATAAAAAAATTAAACACAAAAGTATGTTTTGCAACAGAACCAACAGTAGGTAATATCACACAAATTTGAAATCACATCACAATATTTCTTGTTATGAATTATTTCACAACAGAAAAAAATATCGGGTAATGCCATAACTAACAAAACGTTTAAAGTTCGTATATACCAAGCACGTGGAACCCTCGACAGCGTCACTCCATCCCCAATTCTCGAAACATACTGAAGCAACGAAAGTCGCGCGCGGTAGGTATCCAAGCAAGGGCGAGACATGCGGTGTGATCTGACAACACTGTTAGTATACTCTAGTGACCCCACATTGTTGCTAGGTGAATCCAGATGGAACGGCGCGACAGTATGTGATTAAAAAAAAAGTATGTAGACTTTCTCTAGGACACCCTAGGAGTCACCCATTTAAATATAATGAGTCATTTCCATAACACCCTGTATGCACGTTGCAACTGTCGTATACATCTTTTATTGAAAGAAAACACCCGACTGTGGAAAGAGGACGATCTTTCTTTATTTATATGATACTGATAATAGGTGCTTACCTATATTTCTTTCAAAATAAATATTTCTACGATATTGCATAGAGACATAACGGGTACTGTGGACACAAACTTTATCTTTATACAAGGTGTCCCATAACTAATGGTACACAGGAAAACTACAGATTCCTTGGGTAAAAATATTGCGATTTGGCCATACTTAGTTTAGTCCAATAGCTGGTAATAACCGAGATACAGGGTGTCCAAGTAAAAATTTAATTTTCAATTTTCCTAAATAACTTATTTCTGAATCAATATTTTTGCACAAAATTTTGTGACTAGGGTTTTTTTGGGGAAAGGAATTTGAATTTGTTTATAATTTTGATGTATATTGTAGGGGGCGCTCTCTGCGGTACTCTGGATACATAAAAATAAGTGTAACTTTTTTGGGCCTTAGTATAATTATGTTTTTATTAAAAATATCAATTTTTCCATCATTTTTAAGCAATAAAGGTATACTTTGTAAATGTCGCTCCGACTAACCGTTTTCGAGATTTTTGCATTTAAAATAAAACTTTAAGCGGTCACTAATATAAATAAATATTATTTTATAATTTTATTATTTTATAAATAAGAATTCAAGCTTTACATAAATAAATAAAAAACTATCAATAATAGAAATGGTCTGTTTTTGACAATAATTGTTCAAAGTGATTGCCGTTAACTTCAATGCATTTGGCTACACGCTTATCGAAGGATCTCCTGATTTTAAATAACAAGCGTTCGTCTTGAAACATTACCGCCGCATCTTGAATTCTTTGACATAGTTGCTCCCGACTATTTATCGTTTCATTATAAACAAGTGATTTCATGTATCCCCATACACAAAAATCAAGGGGATTGAAATCGGGACTTCGGGCAGGCCAAGGCAATGGGCTTCCACGACCTATCCATCGATTAGGAAATTCGGCATTTAAGTAGTCTCTGACAAGTCTGGAATAATGTGCAGGGGCACCATCTTGCATGAAAAACATATCTCTTCTTAGCTCTAACGGTACATTATCCAAACAGTCGGTCATCTGATTTTGCAAAAAATCAAGATAGAGCTGTCCGTTTAAATTGGGTGGTAGCTCGAACGGACCCAACATGGAATTGTCAATGAGGCCACATCAAACATTTATTTTAAACTCGTGCTGAAAATGTCTTTCGGTTACTAAGTGAGGATTTTCTAAATCCCACACATGTTTATTTCTAAAATTAAAGATACCCCTTCGTGTGAAAGTCGCTTCATCGGTGAACAAAACCCTATTCAAAAACATTGGGTTGGCGTTTTGCTGAATACGACAGAAATGGGAAAATTGCAATCTAGCTGGAAGATCAACAGCCAACAAATTCTGAACAGGCGTAAAGTGGTATGGATAAAGCCCTTCGTGGTTAAAAAGTCTAGAAATAGTGGATTTACTTGCCGGAGCTGCTGCAGCCATACGTCTTGTGCTAATTTCTGGGTTTTCAGCCAGACGAACAAGTATTTCTTCTTCCTGCTCGGCTGTGATAATCTTCGGACGTCCTCCACTATTACGTTTTGAGCGCAAAGATCCTGTTTCTCCCAGTCTGTCGTATAAGCTTCTAAAAATTTTAAAATCTGGCTGCCTTCTATTTGGATACATTTCCAAATACCGCCGATGTGCCCCGCGTCCGTTGAAATTTTCTTGTGCGTATAAACATACCATGTCTCGCATTTCTAAGTTAGAAAACAAGTTATGTCGCTGCATTTTTAGTTTAATTTTTGATAACAGTATCTTCAAAAACTCCTTAAAAACACCCACAGTGCTGACAAATGAAAATAAACTTTGACAGAAATGAGGTTTCAAAGTGCTTTGATTGTATTTGTTTTTACCAAAGCCTACTCTAACAAATTTCACATTTACAAATCAAAATTTAAACGGGCGCATTGGAAATTGTAATTGAAAATATCTCGAAAACGGTTAGTCGGAACGACATTTACAAAGTATACCTTTATTGCTTAAAACTGATATTTTTAATAAAAACATAATTATACTAAGGCCCAAAAAAGTTACACTTATTTTTATGTATCCAGAGTACCGCAGAGAGCGCCCCCTATAATCTACATCAAAATTCTTAACAAATTCAAATTTCTTTCCACAAAAAAACCCTAGTCACAAAATTTTGTGCAAAAATATTGATTCAGAAATAAGTTATTTAGGAAAATTGAAAATTAAATTTTTACTTGGACACCCTGTATCTCGGTTATTACCAGCTATTGGACTAAACTAAGTATGCCCAAATCGCAGTATTTTTACCCAAGGAATCTGTAGTTTTCCTGTGTACCATTAGTTATGGGACACCCTGTATATTGCCAAAGAGTTTTTATTTCATATATTTTAGTTTATTTTTGTGTTATAAAAAAAAATTTTCATAAATATTTAGTTTTCATTTTTTTCCATATTTCCGAAAAATATTAAACATCGACAACACCGCTCAATTCATTCCCTATCGCCTTTCGCTTCTGCTATTTGCTTCTACTGCGTTGCAAGATGCAACAGACATTGTCCGATCATTCGAAACTGTTTCATCGAAACAGGTTGTTCCAGCCGCTCCGGCGAAGCGCACTGGTTCAGGGAACCAGACGGCTCCAGCGAAGAGCGAAACAGACTGTTCCAGCGGAACAGGAAAACCTATCGACCGATACCTGTTCTGACCTGTTCCACATGAAAACCTGTTTCGAAAAGAAAAGATCCTCTAGTTGCTAATATGAGGGCAACATTAAGCAAGTGGACACTCAAAATTATTTGTTAAGTCACGATCAAAATCAAATGTTACCTAATTAAACTGTATTTTACTGGCTTTGACGTGGCGCCATCTACAAATTGGAGGAGACGCTTTTGCTGAAGGTCATTTAGTAGCAATTCTATTCACACAATTGATAGGGAACGGGTATCATATCTGCTGAACACATGCGTATTATATTTGAAGTTTTAAAGTGATTTAGTTAATTATGTAGTGTTTGGTGTACTCTAATAGTATCTAATTTGCTAGTGAAGTTACACTGATAATGCTCAATCTGCAAACAACCAATTTAAAGCTCTTATGTTTGTCTAAAACTCTTATCGAGAATTACATTAGGTCTGAAGGTACACAGAAAAAAGAGTTACATTCGCAGAGATACCCCACGAATTTAAAAATGGTATCCATTTCCATATTGACCGGCCACCAAAACCATTTTGTATTAACATCCGGTCCGAAAGGTGACATAAATTCTTACATAAACCGCTTAAAAAACTGATACGAACAATTTTATCAGGTCACAACATTTCTGCACCCAATGTCGTGATAGATTAATCAAGTTAGTCATGTATCTGGTCGTTCTGAAATTTACAGAAACAATGAACAAACAACGGCCAACTTTGACAACGAACCAACGGAACATCGTCCGGCAAAAATAGTAATTGATCGCCATGTATTTTGACGATAGATTTATGGGACAGCAGTGCGCTGTATCCATGAGAAATTCGTACTCAAAATGTAGGCCATGAATTTTTTCAGAACGGGTTTCTTGTTAGGCTTTTCGGCATATATGCATATGTGGCATGTCTACATAAATATATATGTTACGAATCAAAATTCCCTTAGATCATATTCCATTCATAAATCCAGTAATGGATCTTAGTAACTTAGACAAGTTCCTGGCATCGTGTAACCTCGCCTAATGATTCCAGTCCAGTGAATGGAAAGCACTTCGATTTATTGGCTCCGAATAGATCTCGATCCTCCTTTCGATGGAATCCAGTAGCCGGAGAGTTTGTTTGGGTGCAGAGAGCTCAAGATGGACGAATCTGGGCATTGTAGAGTGTCCAATGTCTTTGATGGCACGAGGGGCTTCTAAGTAAACTGCGATCCTATGGTATGCCCAGTCGATTCTGTGCATTTTTTGTCTAGCTTTCTTAAGGACCGCTCTCTACAAGTGGCGATTGACGGATTTCTCTCAGATACCTTCACCATCAATGCCGGTGTTCCTCAAGGGTCCATATTGTCTCCCACCCTCTTCTTACTCTACATTAACGACCTTCTAGTGAAAACTAAAAATCCGATATTTGACTTTGCTGACGATAGCACACTTATCTCATTTTTCTCTTTAAATGTACAAACATCGGCTGCCGACGCACATTATCGCAGACAGCATGAAGTATCGCGCCTCAACAAAGACCTGGAAGAAATTTTGGCTTGGGGTGACAGTAACAAAGTCGAATTTAACGCTAAGAAACCAGTTAAGCAGCTTCTCTAAAAAGGTTAACATCACAGAACCGGATATAGTGATGGGAGGACACGCAATTCCACTGGCTTCATCTATTTGCTGGGCGTCAATCTGGGAGGAAATATGTCTTGGCATATCCATGTTGTGGCAATCGCCAAGATAGCTTCTCAGGAACTTGGTGTACCTCTTCCGAACCAAAAAGTTGTACACACCTCAACAACTTTTGACACTATACAAGGCCCAGATTCGACCATCACTAGAGTAGTGCTCTGTCTGGAGCTCTGCACCCAAACATAATCTTCGGCTACTGGATTCCATCGAAAGGGGGGCCATTCGTCTGATCGCAGACCACGAGCTGACGATGAGCCTCGACAGCCTAGAATATCGGAGCCAGGTTGGGGATTTGACTCTCTTTTACAGTTATTACCATGGAAAGTGCTCGGCTGACCTTGCCCTCTTAATTCCGCCCAGAGTGGTGAATAGCAGAAATTCAAGACGAACCACTGCCGCCCATCCATATGTGGTGAAGCTTGGTACACCTCGAACTTCATTATTTAAGGATTCTTTCATCTGGAGGACTTCATCCTTATGGAACGACCTTCCTTAGGTCGTTTTCCCAACGAATATAACCTCCAACGATTCAAAACTAATGTGAATCGCTTTATACGCACCACTCCCAGAGTGCTTTAAAGAAATTTTCCTATAGTGCTTGTGTTTGATCATAAAAAAAAGTTGTTGCTTTGTTCGGAATAGTACACCAAGTTTCTGCGAAGCTATCTTGGCGATTGCTACCTTTGTTATACCAATACATATTTCCTCCAAGCCTAACTATTATTTTTCAAAGATAAGTTAGTTGTAAAGGTCTGCGTCTACTTTGAAAGGAAAAAAACTTTATAGTATTTCAGAATAAATAATTTCATTACGTTTTATTAGCATTCATCAAGTAGTAGTTCTCTCCCGACACTTTTTTTGATTAAATTCATTTAAAATCCATTTAAAAAAATGTATATTTAAACGCAGGTGCTGAAAAGAAGTAAAAGTAATAATGTTTCTTTATGGCGCAATGCGAACAAGCGAAATGCCATTTCAGCCACAAAGGCCAAAGACATAAAAATCGCAGATGCCATTAAACTTTTATTTTCAAAATAATATACCTTTGTCTGCCATTACTCAGCTATTGGTATTTTATTATCTTTCTCACAGTCACTCGCTAAGACGCTATAGCTCGAATTATGTAAATATAAGTAGCTAGCTAGTTTTGCCGTTAATGTTTTTGTACAAGCCCATAGTAGATTGTTTGTCAATCAGCCCTATGCAGTAAGTAAGTCCCTCGATATAAGGCGTATTCGGATTTGTTCATGCATGCATGGCTGCTTTAGATCGATTCGGGTCGATTTAACTGATTCTAACCACATATATACAGTATGTCCCCGGATAGGGTTTACAAGAGGACAAATGGACTAAAAATTGAAGGTAGGCATTTTAATGAATTGTTCTACTTCGGTTTGTTGTGTAGAAAACACATTCATTAACAAACGAACAAACCCAAGAAACTGTTGTGAATAACTCACAGCTGCAGGGACGGCCTAGCTGTAACACTCATGGGCCCATTTTTTTACGCCCTGTATGATGAGAACTTTGGACAATGTTTTTTACATACCTTTAACTATTTGCTAAAAATTAAGTACTCTTCATTCATGTCGCTAATCCTAACCGTTTTCGGATAAAACGTCATTTTATTTACCGGAATTTTGAAGGTTGAACATTTTGATCGGAACAAAGATGTATCTTTTATTGAAATACGCCAAATACATGATGTATATGAAATGCCGTTTTTTCGAAAATGGTTAGGATTAGCGACATGAATGAAGAGTACTTAATTTTTAGCCAATAGTTAAAGGTAAGTAAAAAACATTATCCAAAGTTCTCATAATACAGGGCGTAAAAAAAATGGGCCCATGAGTGTTACAGCTAGTCCGTCCCTGCAGCTGCGAGTAATTCACAACAGTTTCTTGGGTAGTAATTTGACGGGTCTTACCTGGTATACATCATATTAAAAAATAATTGAAATACACCAGGTGGTTCAATAATTATGTGTAAAAAACTTGATTCCATTGGTGCTCTTTGGGAGCCCATATCTCCGAAGAGGAGGCCGATACGAAAGAAGTTTATATGAACCTATAGTATTCTTTTCACGTGTTTTCTTCATATCCGGGTGATTTCCCACATGTTCCCGGACACCCTGTATAAACATTATATTGCTAATACTATCTGCAATTATGTCCCCGCTATGGGCATCGAAGGGGGCGTTGTGAGTTTGCGCAGTTAGGAAATTTCCTTGTAAAAGTAAAAAAAGTCACTCTTAATAAACGTTTTTGCTTGTCTAGAAAATACGATTCATCATAAGAAACTTCAATTTTTTTTATAAAGGGTGGGTAAAAACTGCAAAAATGTTATTTTGCTTAAGAGTAAACATACTTTATGTTGAAAGATACGAAAAAAAGTCACTCTTAATTAACGTTTTTACTTGAATAATGAATAGATGATACTTGTTGTCAATGTCTGTATTTAATAAAGTAAATAAAATAATACGAACATTTTTATTAACATGAAAAGAATACGATAACGATTTCATAATTAAAAAACTCCACCCCCATACTCGACACATTTTTCTAATTGCTTTCTCAAATAAGGGAAAGAATTTCTGATTTCTTCCTGAGATATCGATTGGACAGATCTTCAGAATTTGACTTTTTTTCACAACTTCCAACTGAGTAACACGATTTCTAAGGGACGTCATAAGATTTTCTTCAACAGAATGAAGAACTAAGACTGTAGCAGCATCATCATGGTCGTATTTCTTCTTTTTTTTTTTGAGGTCCAAAACCGACCCAGAAGTTCATTAAATAAAGACATTGACAACGAGTACCTATCACCTTAAGTGTTATTATTATTTTAACTAGGTTCACCAGTCAGAGGTGTGCCAGAGAATACTTTTCGGAAATAATTTTTACATAGGTAGACATTTTAATGAATTGTTCTACTTCGGTTTGTTGTGTAGAAAACACATTCATTAAGAGTTACTATTTTTTCGTATCTTTCAAAATAAAGTATGTTTACTCTTAAGCAAAATAACATTTTTGCAGTTCTTACCCACCCTGTATAAAAAAATTGAAGTTTTTTATGATGAATCGTATTTTCTAGACAAGCAAAAACGTTTATTAAGAGTGACTTTTTTTCGTATCTTTCAATTTTTAGTCCATTTGTCCTCTTGTAAACCCCATCCGTGCACATACTGTTATATTGCTAATATTATCTGCAATTATGTCCATCGAAGGGGGCGTTGTGAGTGTGCGCAGTTAGGAAAGTTCCTTGTGAAAGTAAACATTCGACAGGACCGGATTTCAACTTTTTTAATGTAAATTTCACTGGTTAGTTAGGAAAAAAAATATAGGTTATTCTAAATAGATTAATTACCTATAGAAGATGTTGTATAGTTTATTGGAACTTTAAATACTACCAGCACAAGGTATTAGCAATGGTAAAATAAAACTAAAATTTATATATACATACTTGAAATACTTTATACCTGGTATTGATCCACGACTTTTGCAAAAAAGCACCATGCACTTGTGTCCTTTCATCTTAAACAAAACAAGCCACTAACCTACCAAACAGCGAATCGAAAGACCACAAATTAAAAACTCCTTTACACAAATTGTTGTTAGGTAATGAAAGTTTATAAGCACTAATATACCGACAACAATGTGGATGAACCACTTTTTATTCTATAATTTGAAAAAGCATCCAGAACCAAAGATGGCGACGAATAACAACAAACAAACAATGTCTGGCCGGCTCTGACGCGATTGATAAAATTTCCACCCTACTGCGGAAACTCAATAGGCCCGCGCCATCTCCCATAGCGGGGACACTTTTTGTGTTTTGGAACGTTCGTATTGGCAATATAATGGTTATATATATGTGATTCTAGCTGACCTGATGTTGTGATCTATTGGTAAATGATCACCTTTAACTCACGGCCGTCCAAGTGATTCCAAGACCCAAGAAAATTGCAAAACCACTAAAATCAGTAACCATTGTTGTGGTTATGATTTTTATTTGGATTGTGGAGATTTATAGTTCCTTTCAGTCCCTGATTATTGTTAGTTATTTCCCAACTAGCAATTTGAGCTGTCGCTACCTATTCACCACTAATAAAGATCTTTTTCTATTTGCATATTTGATACTTGTAACATTTTATTAAATTGTAAAAGTATTGCCAACCCAAAAAGAAAATATTAATTCAACTTCAACAAAAATCTACTATATTTTTAATAGTTTTTCAGACTTTAAAGTCCCAAATAGAAAAAGTATTATAAAATACACGGTTCATATGACAATTAGAGCACTTGTACTTTAGAAAACTCCCCGCTTTGCGGGTCGTTTTCTAAATTAAACGCGTGCTCTAAGATAATGTCTTATGAAACTTGTATCTTAATATACTATTATAACTGACATATAGACACTGTTTTGTAACTTTCATTTTTTAGTAATAACTAGCCCAGTGCTAAATAAAGATTATTATTATTATTATTATTTCGCAAAAAAACTATTTATCTCGAAAACCCCTACGTAAAAAATTAAGAGCTTCTTTCTTAAAGAGGAATTACCAAAATAGTCAAAAAATCAGTTTTTTTTTCAGAATTTTTGACATCGCACAAGTATTTTTCCCCTGTGGTCACACACAATACCTACATTTTTAAAAATTAATTAATTTTACGCATAATATGTGATATAACATATTGCATTGTTTGTGAGGTAGGTATTCCAGTACCTACCTATTTTAAAGATCCTACGACACATACATGAAACGTTATTATATAATCTCGTAAGAATGTACAAGACCTTGTGCACAGGCGATTTTTTATATTGACCAGCGCGAAGTGAGTGTAAATAATTTCCGATTGCGGTAAATGGTTGCATATAATTAATTGCTAATTTATATGGGGGTCATTCTGAGCTAATGGATTCGTTCGCAGACCACACTGAGCGAAATTTCGAGTTGATATAACTCAAATATGAGTTGTCCTAGACCGAAGCGTGTTGCTAATAGTGGCCAGCCCAGACCTAAGAATTACGGCAACCAAATCGAAGAAATTGCATCAACTCACTGTTCATTCAAGTTATGATAGCACAGAAGATGGGTTATTTTATGCGTTGGAATAGCTCACGCCCCACCGTCTTAAATTATTGATAGGCTACCGTAGCTACCAGTATGTGAATTGTGATGCGTTACTAGTCGGGCTAGATTAATTCATGATTCGAGCTATAAAAACTTGACATTTAAGTTGTTCTAGCTTACGATGGTGGCTGGAATAACTCACTCTTTGGGCCAAACTCCAAATATTGGACTACCAGTACCTAAATTGTGGACTATCGGAACTCAAAATATTTCTTTGATTTAACGCCTGCATGTTGTGGACTTCGGTATGAACAGCAGTTTGGTAACGTTTTAAAAGTTACCTTAAACTTATTTATTTTTCTTGAAGTAGTCCATCTCAAAGTGGAGTGAAGTTATAAGGAGGTAAAGAAACTCACAGTCTGCTCCACTAGTTTAATAGCAATTAATAAAACTAAAAACCATACATGTTTCGAAGGCTTAAGCCTTCATCTTCAGTGAAACGTAAAACATCAAAGGATACCTATGACATTGGGGTAACTAGCCAAGCAGGAAAAGAAAAACTTTTTGATTATGTAAAAAATTAGAGTATAGGAAATAAAAAGGTAAAAAACTAAAGGTTTCTTTTATTCTTAGGAGAACGAATGCATAATAAAAAAAAAATTTTTTAATAAAAATTTTCTTTAAAAGTTTTTAATTTTGAATTTAATATAGAACTCGTTCATTTTGAAAAATATGTTCATCTTAGAACCTCGTGTAGCGATGAACATATTTTTCAAAATGAACGAGTTCTATATTAAATTCAAAATTAAAAACTTTTAAAAAAATTTTTATTAAAAATTATTTTTTTTTATTATGCATTCGTTTTCCTAATAATAAAAGAAACCTTTAGTTTTTTACCTTTTTATTTTCTATACTCTAATTTTTTACATAATCAAAAAGTTTTTCTTTTCCTGCTTGGCTAGTTACCCCAATGTCATAGGTATCCTTTGATGTTTTACGTTTCACTGAAGATGAAGGCTTAAGCCTTCGAAACATGTATGGTTTTTAGTTTTATTAATTGCTATTAAACTAGTGGAGCAGACTGTGAGTTTGTTTACCTCCTTAAACTTATTTGTTCGTTTACTGTTCATATCAACTAAAACTCATTAAAAATAGTCAGAGACTGTACTTTCGAACAACCCCTAACATTATTGTCGAATCGGAAAAATACGCAGACATAAAAATCGCATATTCTCTAGGAAAGACTCATTTACATTATTAATTAATAATTTATTGACTTTTCGCTTGTTGATTTATTTTTTTTATTTTACAGGCGAGCTGCAACACTATAAAGACAAATGTGTCTGTTCGGACTGTTTGCAATAACATTGGCACTCCTGTTTTATAATAGTATATTAAAGTATAAGTTTTATCAAGCGTCCTATTTTAGCACGCGTCTAAGGGGACAAGTGCTATAAAACATGTATTTTATACTATTTTTTCTGTGTATATACACAGTACGGTTCTTTAATTCCCCATCTCCCTTCCATGCTAACTTTTGACCGGCAAATTATTTTTCACAAAATTTACCAACTATTATAGCACTACCATTTGACGCAATAATGACAGTTTGACATGTCAAAATAGAGGATGGGCGCCTTGGTAAAGATGATTAAATAGGAAGAAGGATCTTGCCATACATCATCTTGAAGGTCCTATCGAGTACTTTAGGCTTTATGAAGTTAAAAAATTAAATATCTATCAAGGTTGTTATTTTTGTTTAGGATTTGTTCGTAAAATTAAATTAAATTAAAAATTAAGATATATTTTCCACTCTGGGAGTGGTGCGTGTGCGCAAAAAGCGATTCACGTTGGTTTTGAATCGTTGGAGGTTATATTCGTTGGGAAAAACGACCTCGGGAAGGTCGTTCCATAAGAATGAAGTCCTCCAGATGAAGAATTCTTAAATAATTAAGTTCGAGGAGTACTAAGGTTAACCACATATGGATGGGCGGCAGTGGTTCGTCGGGTATTTCTGCTATTCACCGCTCTGGGCGGAATTAAGAAGGGAAGGTCAGCCGAGCACAAAATATCTATAAAACAGAGTCAAATCCCCAACCTGTCTTCGATGTTCTAGGCTGTCGAGGTTCTTCGTCAGCTCGTGGTCTTCAATCAGACGATTGGTCCACCTTTAGATGGAATCCAGTAGCCGAAGAGTATGTTTGGGTGCAGAGCTCCAGACATGAGAACAGTACTGGTCGAATCTGGGCTTTGTATAGTGTCAAAAGTTGTTGAGGTGTGTATAACTTTCTGGTTCGGAAGAGTACACCAAGTTTCTGAGAAGTCATCCTGGCGATTGCCACAACGTGGTTATGCCAAGATATATTTCCTCCTAGATTGACTCCCAGCAAATTAATAGATGAAGCCAGTGGGATTGCGTGTCCGCCCATGAATAAATCCGGTTCTGTAATGTTAACCTTTTTGGAGAAAACTGCTGCCTGGGTTTTTTTAGCGTTAAACTCGACTTGGTTACTGTCACCCCAAGCTAAAATTTCTTCCAGGTCTTTGTTGAGGCGTGATACTTCATGCTGCCTGCGAAGATGTGCGTCGATAGCCGTTGTTTGTAAAATACATTGAAAAGATGAAGAATGACAACTTGTCAGTCTCTTGGCTCGATTCGTTCTTGTCATAAAACAGTTAACTATTGTTCTCGTCTTGGTTGCGCCTAATGACGTAGCCGTAGATGGCGTAGTGGTATTAGACATCATTCGGTTTTCTTGATAACTCGTAGATGGCGGTAGTAGTATTGGACATCATTCGGTTTAATTGATAGCTCGTAGATGGCTTTAGTAGTATTAGTAGTGGACTGTATAAATATTGTTACGAGGGTTACATGCGACGACGTTAAGATCCGACAGCTATCTATACACACTAAGAAAACCTTTCTTATTTTCCAAAAGTTGTATTTCCTTGTGTAAAATTAAAAAATAAATAAAAATATGTTTACCTAACGCATTTTCTTATTACTTCTTTTCTTTCTACATTTAAAACGCCTAGAAAGTATTTGTTTTGTCGTTACACAAAAATAAAATTTTAAAAATAATTTCACCATACTTGTGAACCCCCTATATCATAGGTCACGAGCCGCCACTGCATCGGGCATGCGTAATAGGACACCCAGTATAATTTATTACTTATGGCATGACTGAGGCCTGCTGATGATGGTCATTCTGGGTAAAACTCGAAAACTTATCATTTACGCTGTTGATTATACTAAACTAACTTTACTGTATACTGGCTTAGTTTATGATTAAAAAGCCATTAATTTTTTGTTTCGTTATATATTTAATATTAAAGTGAACGGTACCGAATTAATGTAAAAATCTGTTTTTGATGAAAATGAAGAATCTAATCACCAAAAAATTACGAGGAACATTAGAAATAATTACCACCCTAGACTGAAATAATAGTTAAAGTAGTCACAGTGTATGTTTAGCCGTGCGTCATCACTTATAACTCATAAAAATCATACGAATCGATCGAAATTATACGGAAGAAAAATACCAAAACAAAGCCTGATTTAATAAACATTATAATAGACGTGCCCATCGTTTCGATATATGTATTCCGGAAAACATTTATAATTAAAAAAAAAAAATTGAAATGATGACGTCAAAAACTAACGATCTGTTTTTTATCATAGGAGTATTATAATCAAACTTCGGTCGCCATTTATTTCGCTTTCGAGATTCGGTGTTTTCATAATCCACTTGAAAATCATGAATATGTTGTTTTCAATCGGCGAAAACGTATTTCTACGCACCATTCATTTGGTATACAGGGTGTCCGCTAATTAATGGGACATGGAAAAACCACAGACTTCTTGCGTAAAAATATTAGGATTTAATTATACTTGCCTATATGCGAAAGTTGATATTAACTGAGATACAGGGTGTTAAAGTTAAAACTTCATTTCTGTTTTTCTCTAATAACTTTGATAGGAACCAACGGATTTTTGCAAAATTTGGCACGTATGGTTTTTTTAGGACGAGAAATTGATTTTTTTGTGAAATTCTAATGTATAATATAGGGGGCGCTGTCTGCGGCATGTTTTGCATATCTATTAGGTCATAACTTTTTTGTGCCTCAGTGTATTTAAGTTTTTAATGAAAATATTACTTTTCTTCTCGTACTTATTACGTAAAAAAAGGTATACTAATTTCAGGTCGCCTAGAGTTACCGTTTCGGAGATATTTTCATTTAAATTGTTCAGTGCATCCTGACCAATTACAATTAATTTGCAAACAAAATTTTTTCCTCAAAGCAACCTATGGAGAAAATAAATGAAATTTAGAGATGCAGTTGCTATGTAACAGAAAATGTTTCATTTTTGAGTTTATCGTAAGTTTGTGTTTCCATTGCTGTTGGTTTCTTTCGACACGATATTTTCTAGGGTCAAAGTTATTTTAATTAAAGTAAGTTAAAGAACAATCCAAGTGTTGGATTTATTATTCCCAATTACCATTACTAGAACATTAATTATGATGTAAAAGTTAATTGGTAAGAAGTAACAAAACATTATTTGCTTGCCTGAGCTAACGCACTAGACAATTTAAATGCAAATATCTCCGAAACGGTAACTCTGGGCGACCTGAAATTAGTATACCTTTTTTACGTAATAAATATGAGAAAAGGATTATTTTCATTAAAAACGTAAATACACTGAGGCACAACAAAGTTATGACTTAATAAATATGCGAAAAATGCCGCAGACAGCGGCCCCCTAGATTGAACATTAAAATGTCACTAATAACATCAGTTTCTCGTCCTAAAAAAACCATAATTGGCAACTTTTGTGAAAAACCGTTGGTTTCTGTCAAAGTTATTGGAGAAAAACAAAAATTAAGTTTTAACACCCTGTATCTCAGTTAATATCAACTTTCGGATATAGGTAAGTATAATTAAATCCTAATATTTTTATGTAAGGAGTCTGTGGGTTTTTCCTTGTCCCATTAATTAGCGGACACCCTGTATATCAAAACAATCATTCATTTGGGCAAATGTCAGATTCATTTTATACAAACGGCCTCTTTTTTCAGTGTATGATTGTAAACAAATGGTGTTTTATGAATTCCTTGTCTCCCTTTTATATGTCTATGATTAAAACAGCTGTCGCACGTCATTGTAATTCCGCACGGTCGGATCCTCTTAATTAATATTCGCGCTAAAATAACCTCGAACATTTTATTAATTTACTTGGTTGACTGGCTCCAATTAAAAAGTGCAAAATTTGCACTTAATTATTATTCCGGTAGCGTCGCCGTTTTGCAACCTTAAACTTGATCGGCAACGTTTATGCAACACCATTAAAGAGGAATTTTCGTTCGGTAGATTGTCGTCGAGTTCAAGGTTTTTTTTTTATAAAAATGCAAAAAAAGAAAGAGAATCGGTATTTTAAATGGCCGTATTACTGACAAATTACACTGGCGATGAGTGGACGTATTTTATCTCGAGATTAAAAGGAGTTTGGGCATTGCTGAATCGCCGACGGCCTCGTTTCATTTTGTCAAAAATTAAATTTTAAAATATTAGTAGATGCATTGCACGTATTTTAATATCAAGTCAAATATGATTTATTGCTTCAAATAAACGCAACATCATAAATTTCCCATATTTTTGATGCTATTTTTTTTCTTAATTTATGATCGGATTTGCATGATTTTTTTTTGCATTGTAGGTTGGTTCCTTGACAATGTCATAGTTTTCGCTGTTTATGATAAAAATTTAATTTTCGATTTAAACTGAGTGTACTAAAAATGCTATGTTTTTTTCCGAAAATTCGCATCACCCTGTGGAGTATATTAGCAACTGAAGCATATTGCAGTTGACATTAAACGGTAGGTCCATCTTTCCCCAACATTTTCTTTTTTGGTTTACTTCATTATCTCTGTTATTAAAGGAGATACACCGTTTTATAGCGTAACATGTTTTTATAGACTTTAATATTCAACACATTCATTGTTAAATGTTTTCAAGTAGGTTTCAAGATTAAAATACTCGTCGGGCAACTGGGCATATGAAACGAACGTTTAATAAGCAGTTTCCGAATAGTTTTTATCAGTATGGCGAATTTTATTTGACCTTTGTAACTTTAAAACACAACATCTGCTGACATATCGCTTGCAATGTCAGAAAAAGTCCATACTCTACTTGAAAACATTTAACAATGAATGTGTTGAATATTAAAGTCTATAAAAACATGTTACGCTATAAAACGGTGTATCTCCTTTAATAACAGAGATAATGAAGTAAACCAAAAAAGAAAATGTTGGGGAAAGATGAACCTACCGTTTAATGTCAACTGCAATATGCTTCGGTTGCTAATATACTCCACAGGGTGATGCGAATTTTCGGAAAAAAACATAGCATTTTTAGTACACCCAGTATAAATCGGAAATTAAATTTTTATCATAAACAGCGAAAACTATGACATTGTCAAGGAACCAACCTACAATGCAAAAAAAAATCACTCAAATCGGATTATAAATTCAGAAAAAAAGTAGCATCAAAAATATGGCAAATTTATGATGTTGCGTAAATTTTGTCCAGGAGTTTATAATTAATATTTCTTTTTTTTAACCCTCCGTTAGTCGCGCGGTCTACAATCGTAGACAGCTCGATTCGGGTGTCTCACGAGACGCATGCGCTATCAACTGGCTGGGATATCATCAATCAAATTAGCTCGATCTACCTGTAACCACTGACAACGAACTATGTTGCCATATTTTTAGATTAAAAGTTTCTACTGTAATCAAAAAAATAAATTATTTTGAATTTAAAAACCAAAATAAATAGTTTGAAAAGAATGTTTTAATGATATCGAAACTATAATGGAATATTGGTTTCTTATACATATCGAAACTATAATAGAATATTGGTTTCTTATACACCTATTACAATTTATTCTAAATATGGAAATGTACACTCTAAAAAATGGTCTATTTTATGATACCAAGATTTTAGTCTCAATAATAAGAAAATTTAGTGAAATTGGCGATAAGAGGAAATTTAGTATCGAAGGCCAAATTTTATTGCTACGATTATTCTAGTTGAAGTCACTAATAACTCTTTAAGTCAACCAAGTACTTCTAGTACCCGAAAGAATAAATATTCTTACGGTAACCAATATACTTAGTTAGTTATTAGGAGCAACATCATATTGTTGTTTCAACAATAATTGTATTTGTTAATTATTACCTATTTAAATGTTAAAAAAAGAGCAAAGAAATCTTAAATACCAATGAATGGAAAAATTATTATTTTTCCAGACCACCCGATGATACCTTATACAATAAGGGCGTATTTAGTCTACACAGTAGCACTGTAAAATACCATATCAGATTGAATGGTACTACCAAGAAAAATAAGCCTTTTCCATTGATAGAATGCAACCACCTGCAGACCGGTATCGAACTCTTTCGTTCTCGTCAGTCCGGTGAAGGTGTACATCTAATACTTCACGCCGTATTATCAACGGTAGTCGAGAAAATACAGCGCGCAGCGCCATCTCCTAGCAGCAAATGGCGGCAGTTGGTGTGACGTCAGGTCTCACATCGTACCTACTTATTACTACTATATCTGGCCAATAACAATAACTAAGTAAATTAGTATAGGGAACTAATTAATAAAACAGTGTTGGTTTCAACATGATAATGTAGTTATGTTAACTAAGAAGTAGTTAAAAAATAAGAGTTAGTTCTGTTAGCTAGATCATCGTATTCGTCGTAATTCAGTTGAAACGAAAATTTCTTTTGCTAACTAAAAATTACTTTTACATAAGCTAAAACTTTAACAGCAAGATAAAATTAGTCTTAGATACCAATGCATTTTTTAGAGTGTAAATGTAGGTGTTTTTCGGTAAGAGTTTATTAAATTAAAATTTAATATACGTTACAACATTGTTAACCCCAGAATTTTTTTACCCGTATTCCTTTCGTAGCTACAGATAAACTTGTCGTCGACCTATATGTGTTCTAAGAACTTTTTTATATAATTTTCTCATTACCTGTGTTGCGACAAATTTAAACACGACAGTTAATGAACGCCATATAGCCTCATATAGCAAAGAGTAGTGGATATTTGACTGCGAGGTTCTTTAAACAGATAAATTAGATAAATAATTTTAATTTTTTGATTTTTTTTTTTGAAGTAGGGTTTGTTCCTAATCATAAAATCTAAAAAATTTGGGGTTGTTATAGTCTTGAACGGGAAGTGCAATACTCTATCCTCCATGGCAACGTGTACTGATCAATGACTATCTATTCCAAATCCACAAAAACAAAGGAATAATACCTTTAATCAATAATCCAACTTAAACATCTTCCTACTTAATTTGTTCGACGAACCAATACGGCAAACAATGATGTGTTTCGTGTCATTTCCTATATGTTCTCAAGATGAACCATCGTAGAAGCACCCACCATTGTTCGTATTTATCGCGGATACGGAACTGAATTCCGTATAAAATTCCGTATAAGAAAGAATAACTGAAAAATGTCAATGATAGTGAATTAAAAAGAAACAGTAGGGGAAGTTGGAGCAAAGCGGTCCCTGGAGGCAAAGTGGTTTTGTATAATATTTTCTGTATCGTAAGGAGATCTTCTAGTATATCACTTCCCTTGTTTTACACCTTATTTATTACCACTGGTCACGTGTAGGTGTAGGGCGAAAGTTTCAATGCTAACTTGAGGATTGTGTAGTGATCATGATATAAATAGGACCAGGTAGGATATCTAACCGTCATTTTTAATTTCTTATCGAGATTTATATTGCTGTTAGCGCTATTAATTGTATTTTGAAGGTATTAAAAGGTTTTATGTATTTAATAGTATGTCAAGGCATCTTTTAACGTACTTTTGAGTATCCATTTGGATACGCAGGCCTTTGATTTGGATACCCAGTAAACATCAAATGGATCCAGAAATTCTTTAATTATTTAGTAATTTAAAAACTATTGAACTGATACCAGTGATGACTGATACCTAAAAATGTTTTAAAATGATCAGGATCAAGATCAAATATTAAAAAAATATGACCGTTTAAAAGACATGGATATTGGATATGCAGCAAGAATTCACTAAAGACATGGATACGCAGTAAAAAATCACGAAAAGATGCCTTGTAGTGTGTGAAATGAATGGTATGGTGAATGATAGAAAAGTTTTGGACTTGCATTGTCTTTATTTGTTATATATCACAACGTTTCAACTGGTAAGTATCTCCAGTCGTCTTCAGGTGAATCCTAAATAAGAAGTAACTACAGTTCTATTTATACTAGCTATGTGCACTGAAGTATAATTGAGATGGGTGCAGTCGTGCGTTCAGTTTTGCGCGATATTAGTAATTCTAAGCTTACATCTACTTAACAAAGGTTTCCAGATGTTGTTTAGTATTCACCTGAAGACGACTGGAGATACTTACCAGTTGAAACGTTGTGATGTATAACAAATAAAGACAATGCAAGTCCCAAACTTTTCTATCATTCAAGAAACACCATTGTCTACAACCTTCAAACAGAATGGTATGGTATTTAGGTATATTAATTTCATAAAAATATAATATGCATTAAAGCTAGAATACCACCAAAATAAGACAAAATTTCTGTACTTTTAAAACATCCCTTGAAAACATACGGGAAGTGATCAAGCTGCTCGCCGCCGCTTGGTGTTTGTGTTGTCATGGGACGATATAAGCCACCCCACATTTAGAATTAATTTTGATATCCATTGTCCACGTATCAATAGATACGTCGATAGATAATATCATTACATCCCTACGACTGATTTCGGTTCTGGACAGTCGTTGTTGATTCACGTCGTTGGTCGGCAACCCAACTGGCACCAATATGGCGGGGTTGCCTATATGATGGCGACAACATTGTGCGCAAGACCAGCAACCTTTAAAAATATGACCGGTAAACCGTGCGCACGAACCCATTTTTCATCCATAAAACTTAAGATCGGTGGTTTTTATTTACGTATTTAGAGATTCGATAAAACAAAAGTATGCGAGCTTTATTTAGGATACCCACGGGGTCACCCATTTAGATATGCTCTCTCCATAATACCCTGTATAACAATCGATCAGTGGCGGCTTGTGACCTATAATAGAGTATGATGAAATTATTTTTAAAATTTTATTTTTGTGTAACGACCAAACTATTACTTTCTAGGCGTTTTAAATGTAGAAAGAAAAAAAGTAATAAGAAAATGCGTTAGGTAAAACATATTTTTATTTATTTTTTTATTTTACACGAGGAAATACGACTTTTGGAAAATAAGAAAGGTTTTCTTAGTGTGTATAGCTGTCGGATCTTAACGTCGGCGCATGCAACCCTCGTAACAATATTTATACAGTCCACTACTAATACTACTAAAGCCATCTACGAGCTATCAAGAAAACCGAATGATGTCCAATACTACTACCGCCATCTACTAGTTATCAAGAAAACCGAATGATGTATAATACAACGACGCCATCTACGGCTACGTCATTAGGCGCAACCAAGATGAGAACAATGTGTAACTGTTTTATGACGAGAACGAATCGAGCCACGAGACTGACAAGTTGGCATTCTTCATATTTTCATTGTTTTTTAGTTTAAATCCTTAAATAAAATGGTTTAAAATCATCTCGAGTATCATTTATCGAAATACACAACATTTATCGACCATACACAATAGTGCTTAAACGTAAAGTCCATTTTTCGGTTTTTAATTGTAGAAAATTGATCAATAACAGCCTCATTAAGTATGGAATACCCTATATACATTTTTTTCATATATTTCACTTTTAAACTTTCTAATAAAGTCCCTAGATTTACCCTTTGTGGTCTGCGTTAAATTAATTTCGGGTTTAGATGTTCCCGCATTCTTTACTTCAATTTTTTGCTCCAAACTCAAAGAGCTAAAGTTATTTTTTAATTAGTCCACCGTCAACTATTCTTTTTAACCTAATAAATATATAATATTAAAATATTAAAACATAGACGCACGCATTTCTAACTAGATCCACGAACAGACAACAGTGCGGTGCACAAAGGAACTGTGCGCCTTTTCCATGTTAAATCGCCATAGCCCCGCTATCCCCCGCTGCCACCCGCCACCTGTTACTACAGAGAATCTGCACTACTTAATCGCACGTGCGAGCAAGTCTCGTCATAATCGTCATTTACCTCGACCGAGGCACGGTTGCCGGATCTATACAGTTTGGTTTGACGGTACGATAAAATATTATAGAGGGTCGGACTTTATACGATAACTAATATTCAATGAATATAAATTAATATTTTTTATTCGTTTTGTTTTGGGGGTGCACGTGCGAATGTGCTCCCGTGGAAGAACCGCCACTGCAATCAATCGATTTCAATAGATCGCGCACCTGAAATCTGCTCTGGGCTGGGCCAGGTAATTAACCATCGCTGGGAAAAGGAACTAACTGATTTCACGACTTACCCTACACTCTACGTTCGCCAAACTACAATTAGAACAAAATAGATTTTGTTTATCGTAAAATTGCTTCCTGTTCTTCAAATTAAAGACCGTTCGAATTTTTACGCAGGAAGTTCGCCTTACTGCCTACAATTATTATTCAGAACGTAGACATCATTTTGCACTATATATCCTATAAATTAGCATTTCCTACCGATAAGTTCGCTCGGCAATGATCGCTTCCAGCACAATTTTATTAAATTATCGAAACAATCAAGAAATGGTGGATTTATCAGTTGCTTCCATGCGGGCACGTCCGCCTTTGATAGTCAAATACACAGTTTTGCAAACGGTTCATTCCAAGTTAATTTTTACCGATTTTAATTGGGTACTTACGTCTTCTTAACAAAAAACAGAATAATGTCAAGTAACGACGACAGCGTACAAGTGCAACAATTTAAAAAATTCTAATTACGAGTTCCACCTTGGAATTCCGAATTCCGAATTCCGAGTTCTAACTAGGAATTATGTAAATTTCAACCAGTGTGCTTGTGTCGCCTTGTTTAGTACAGTACGTTTCACGAAAATTGGATACGACTTAATTGTCGGTCCCATTGTGTCGACAAGAGCTTGGCAATAAACAAGTGAAGTATGAAGGGACGGACTAAGGAAAACAAGTAATGATATGATTATATCAATGTAATCAAATGAAATAACTTTTTTTTTAAATATTACTAGTCATATTTATTTACATTATAATGTCATTCTATAGATAGTTCTGTTTCGCTATCGCTATCCTCATCAAAATTAATTATAATGGGATTAATTATACGATCCAGACTAATATACGAATTTTCTACAGTTATTACGTGACGGACTGAATTTTTCCAACTACCTGGGGGAATATCATTAAAGCATTTTCGTATTAATTCTACAACACTAGAACTTAAAGTCGGAGAAATATTTTCAGACCTAACCAGTGATTTTAACTGGTGCCACATATGCTCTATGGGAATAAAAATGCAATAATAGGTGGAAGCCGTAGCACTGTATGTCCAATTTCTTCTGCCAATGTGTCACAAACATATACTTTTTTATACAAAATGTCTTCAAAACTTCCAAAAGATCACTTTTTTTATAACTTTCTAAAATATATATCATCGCCGCCATGTAGTTCTGAATCTCCAATTTTGTATTATTTGAGCTTGGAGCTTTATGTAATTGACGACTGTGATAGCTCGCATTGTCCATTACTATCACGCTATTCTGAGGAATGTTTGGTAAAAGACAATTCTTGAACCATTCCTCAAAAACTAACAAATTTTACCACAAAAAGATATTTAAATATGAATTAAGCAACCTAACCTACCTGATGTGCCTATATTTAATTATAATTATTACAATCCGGTCCTTTCCACATAATAATAACAAACGGTCATAAATAATGGGATGGCCCAGGTACTTTTAAGGCAGTCATTAAGTTATATCCATTTTTCGTGAAACAATCTGTACGTATTTACGTATTTATCCATTGAAGGAACAAACATTCCTCCTCACAGAACTTAACCTTCGTTTGCGCCAGTCCAAAAAATTACGTGGCGACCCACGACGTGGGGCTCATTTGTACCTCATGATGAAACTTATCTACTACTTGAAAGCAAGTAAATTCAATTAAATTAAATATCTGTTTATTAAACATTGAGTTTAATTATTATAGTCATTTCTTTAAGTAGAGGGTGTGAGAGGGTGTAATTTTTGGGTAGTTTTACGGGGTATCTCCGTTATTAGTAAAGATAGAAGGATGCGGTTTTCGCAACACTGTGCTACTTTTTTGTCAAACAGAAGATGCCGTAATCAGAATTTTTCTAGGCCGCCTTGTGGGTGGGGGGGGGGGGGGTGTTTTTGAGAATTGTGTAATTTGGGACATTCCCCCCCCCCCCCCCCCCCCATATCTCGGTTACCCCGTAACGTATCAAAAATACTTAAAATGTTCTTTTTGTAGTTTTTTAAGTAGAATACAGTGACGTACTCAGATCTTTTCTACATTCAATAGTTTTCAAGGAAAATAAGCAAACTTGTTTTTTTTTAATGGGTCACCCTATATATTTTTTAATAATATAATTTAGTTTGTAACAAGCTTCTCAAAAATATATAACACTTTATTTTTAGTCTTAGTATTAGGCTCGAAATATACGTTTTTAAAAAATATACCATTTTTTTTAGTAGGCCATGACGGATATTAAAATCAAACAAAAGAACACAGTCCTAAAGTCTGTTTCGTTGCCGTTGATAGCTCGATACCCTCATTAAAGATTCAAAACAAGGGCCCGGTGGCCTAAAATATTTTACCTATAAAATGGTCTTTTTACGTACATCTAGCATAAAGATGAAGAAATTTTGACCTATTCCACCGGGTAACAGATAAAGTAACAATAGAGCCATAAAATGAAATGAAAGGATAATGATTAAAACGGCCCATCATGGTCGGAGAGTTGGGTTTTTAATGTAACCGCTTATTATTTTATTTAAATGTAATAGATTTTATGATTTTATGAATTTATTTACAAGAAAACTAATTTATTTACAGATCAAAAAATATTGACAATTTTAATAATTATAACTCGATAAAATGGTCCTCAGAAGAATCTGAAGAGTCATCATGTCCTACGCTTATTACTAAAGGCTCAGTTTCCATAGTTGTGTCAATTACGTTGTCAAGTTCCCACATTTTTTGTTCCTCTACTATAGCATGTTTTATGGCGTTTTGCCAATTTTCTGATGACACATTTGCTAAAGAATGAAGCAAGAGGTGTCGCACTTCTTGCATTTTAAAAGTTTTGTTATTTCTAGCAACATATCCTTTTAAAAAACTTGAGCCCATATTAATTCGATAGGATTTAGCTCACAATGGTAAGGTGGTAAACGGAGCACTATAATACCTCGATCTCTTGCCATCTCGTCAATAACATACTTTTTATACTGTGATTTATGTAGCCTAACAATATCCAAAAGTTCTTTTTTTACCATGGTATTATCGTAACTCAATTCCTTTCGTTGTAACCAGTTTACGATTTCCGCCTTTTTCCATGAAGTTGTGGGAAGATTCTCTTTTAGCCTAGAGTGATAGCTGGCATTATCCATCACTATTATAGAATTAGCGGGAATGTATTCTATCATTTGCTTAAAATATTCCTCGAAAACATCAGCAGTCATTTCTTCATGATAGTCTTTAGTAGAATTCGACTGGAATTGTAATAATCCTTGATCCAAAAAGCCATTTGAACTTCCTATATGAGTTATAATAAGTCTGCGTCCCTTTCCAGATGGTGGTCTAAGTCCTGTTGACCAGCCTTCCATGACAGCTTGTCGAGAACTTAGGACATTTTTATCTTGCCAAACTTTAGATACGGTGTGCCCTTCGTTCAGCCAAGTTTCATCCAAATAGAAAATGTTTTTGCCTTCGCTGCGGTATTTTCGGATGGACCTTAAGTATTGACGTCTCCAGCAAATAATATCTGCTCTATCAATAAGAAAAGATTTTCTGTTTTGCTTCTCCCATCGAAAGTTCATATCATGAAGTATTTTCCATAGTTTCGTTCGTGATAGCTGTGGTAAGTCCTCGTCGTAGTTAATGGCTTGTAAAATTTTGTCTATAGTTGGTATTTCCTTGGCAAAATAAAAACTATGTACTTTTCTTCTAATACCATTTTTAATGAAATTGTCAATTTCTAACGGTTTCTTTCCTGGGAGTGGTTTTGGCTCACTGAGGTTCTTAGATTTTCTTTCACGCAAGAAGAATGTCTTTTCTCGGAGAGAATATGCACTCTTGCTAATTTGACGAAGACACGTTGGCGAAAAACTTGAAGCCATTGTTACAAGTATAGGAAATAATTCAACTTTGAGATAATGCAGTATCTAAATACAACTAAATACATAGTTTGACAAACGCACATCAAATGGCGTAATAACATCCTAAAGCAGGCAAAAATAGGTAAATTAATTACCCCTGTTGTACCTACTTTAACCCTAATCCTACTTAACAATGGACAGAGGCCAATTTTCTTATTAAATAAGGTAATTACTATTGGCAACGCCTATGGTTTACGGTTGTTTTATGGCTTCAACCCTCGATATGAGCTATCAACTGCAACAAAACGGACTTTATGTGTCACAATAATAAAATCTTTTAATTCTGTCAAAGCATTCAGGTTCTCTAAGTTGTTTTAAAATTTCTAATTATTAATAGTGAAAGATCAGTTTGTCCTAATTATGGCAGAGCATGTAAACTTTAAGAAGTACGACATGCTCGTTTGTTATATCCAGTGTAAGGAAAATGCAAATGGAGCATTAGAAGTGTATTTGAATAGGCCCTTATGTAGTAATTCTATGAAATTTATAAATTTTCTTAAATTCCTTGTAGATATCCCGAAAGACGACAACCGGATAAACGAATTTTTTCAAGAATAAAATCAAATTTAATTGAACACGGTCCATTTTCTAAACCTCGCCCTAAAATCTACCACAAGGATAATCGCGAGACTGATGAAATAAATGTGTTAGCTTCCATTGAAACAAATTCAAGTAGTTCTTGCAGAAAAGTTGAAGGTTCGGTCGGAATAATTAAACCAAGAGTGCAAACAATCCTAAAAAAAACACAATTTTAAACCATATAAATTCTACCGTGTACAAAAAAAACTTGCATTCTGGTGATGCACAGCGCCGTATGGAGTTTTGCAATTGGTATTTTCAAAAACAGGGAACACAATTTTGAAAAAACCGTTATATGGTCTGATGAGGCTCATTTTACCAGTACTGGCATGTTTAATCCACAGAATATGAGGTTTTGGTCTCAGGAAAATCATCATGTAATATTTCCATTCGAACGGCAAGGCAGATTTGGCGTTAGCGTTTCATGCTTTATACTGAATAGCAAAATAGTTTATAATATATTTGAACGAAGCCTTAATGCAAATAAATATTTGGAAATTCTGGAAAACGTTGTGCCAGAAATAATAGAAGATGTTCCCTTAGCTGGTATCAATAACTTGCATCTTCAACAGGATGGAGCGCCCGCTCACAATGCCCAAATTGTAAGGGCCTACCTAGATAATAACTTCCCAGGTCGCTGGATTGGAACTAATGGACCGAGGTCACCCGACTTGTCGGTTTTGGATTTCTTCTTATGGGGATACCTTCAAAATAAAATTTATTACAGTACCAAACAATGGCAGATTTAAGAATTGCCATTGACAGAGCTTTTAGTTAGTTACAAACGCGGCCGTTTATTATTTTTAATTCATTAAGGCGAATAAGAACCATGTGTGAAACATATCTAAGGCATTATTTATGAGGGCGTTAAATAAATTTTCAATCTTTGTGTCTAATATTTAATCACACCAGTATTTTTTTAATACCCGTCATGGCATACTAAAAAAAATAGTATATTTTTGAAAAACGTATATTTCGGACCTTAAAATAAAGTGTTATATATTTTTGAGAAGCTTGTTACAAACTGAATTATATTATTAAAAAATATATAGGGTGACCCATTTAAAAATAGCAAATTTGTTTATTTTTCTTGAAAACTATTGAATGTAGAAAAAATCTGAGTACGTCACTGGATTCTACGTAAAAAACTACAAAAGGAACATTTTATTTCTTTTTGATACGTTACGGGGTAACCGAGATATGGGGGGTGTCCCAAAATGCACAATTCTCAAAAACATCCCGTATATCAAAAACAAGGCAGCCTAGAAAAATTCTGATTACTGCATCCGAAACCGCGAAAACCGCATCCTTCTATCTTTACTAATAACGGAGATACCCCGTAAAACTACCTAAAAATGGACACCCTGTACTTACATACATACAGGGTGGCCAATTAGTGCGACAAAGCTCAATATCTCTTTTACCGCTAGGGATAGCGGAAAACTTTTTTCACGAAAGTTATTAAGCGTTAAGAGATGCAGCTTTTAAAATTATTTTCGACCATACAGGGTGCTCCAAAAGAGCGGTGTGATAAAAATTTCATATTTTTTAAATGGGACACTATGTATATTTTTACATATTTGAATTCACCGTAAAGTTCTGTACATAGCATCGTAATTATTTGTACACATTTTTGCAACGTTGCCAAATAGATTGGAAAATTCCTAAAATTTGTGAAAAAACATGGTTCAATGAAATGTGTAATATTTCTTAACTTATAATAATTTGAAATAAAATATTTTTATGTCGGAAAGAGGAATGTTGACACAAATCCCCTATGATAACACATGTCAATATTATTATACAGGGTATTTTCTATGGATATGCCAACATTATGAACTTGAAACCTGAATTTCGCAAGTTTTTTAAATGAAACACCCTGCATATGATTACTTTATCTTGTAGATATTTTAATCCTCTCTAATTTTTATTAAGGTCTTTCTATGCCTATCTCTACCAATATTGGTGCTATTTCAATTTTTATTTAAACTCGAGCAAAAAAAATTGGATGTATTTTACCATTGTCCTTTTTCTAGCCACCTATGACAAAATAAAAACAAAATGTTGTAATTTAAAAAAAAACTATTTATTCATACGGGAGGATACGACACAAAAATATTTTAGCGATTCAAGCTTGTGGACAATTTCTGAAGTAAATTATTACCTAATTATTTGTTCATATAGTAACCCCCAATACCTTGAACACATAATTCAATACGTTTTTTAAAAGAATGAGTCATGTATCTACACATTTTCAACTGTTTTCAAAGTATTACTCGTCAAAAGTCTAGAAACATTCTTTTGAAAAACGTATTGAATATGTGTTAAAGTTAATGGGGGTCACTATGAACAAATAATTAGGCAATACTTTGAAAACAGTTCCAAATGTGTAGAAACATGACTCATTCTTTTGAAAAACGTAGTGATTATGTGTTCAAGTTAGTGGGGGTCACTATATGAACAAATAATTAGGTAATAATTTACTTCAGAAATTGTCCACAAGCTTGAATCGTTAAAATATTTTTGTGTCGTATCCTCCCGTATGAATAAATATATTTTTTTAAATTACAACATTTTGTTTTCATTTTGTCATAGGTGACTAGAAAAAGAACAATGGTAAAATGCATCCATTTTTTTTTGCTCCAGTTTAAATAAAAATTGAAATACCACCACGATTGGGATAGGCATAGAAAGACCTTAATAAAAATTAGAGAGGATTAAAATATCTACAGGATAAAGTAATCATATACAGGGTGTTTCATTTAAAAAACTTACGACACTCAGGTTTCAAGTTCGTAATATTGGCATATCCATAGAAAATACCGAACATTCCTCTTTCAGACATAAAAATATTTTATTTCAAATTATTATAAGTTAAGAAATATTACATATTTCATTGAACCATGTTTTTGCACAAATTTTAGGAATTTTCCAATCTATTTGGCAACGTTGCAAAAATGTGTAAATAATTACGGTGCTATGTACAGAATTTTACGGTGATTTCAAATATGTAAAAATATACATAGTGTCCCATTTAAAAAATATGAAATTTTTATCACACCGCCTTATTGGGGCACCCTATATAGTCGAAAATAATTTTAAGATATGCACCTCTTAACGCTTAATAACTTTCGTGAAAAAAGTTTTCCGCTATCCCCAGCGGTAAAAGAGATATTGAGCTTTGTCGCACTAATTGGCCACCCTGTATATCCTTACTACTTACGTCTTATCGACTACAGCTTACGCGTCTTACGGCGTACGTTACGGCAACTACGAATCCAGCTTAACGGTTAACAAGTTTAAATTAAACTAGACTCCTTAAATGAACGTTGCCTACCAGCATACGAGACACGACATACCTTTACCTATTTGAGGTAGTTATTTAATAAATATCCATGACTATTTTCTATAATGAACCCTATTACCTTTTAGCGACTTTTTCCCCGTTATGCCACTTAGGTACTTTATTAATCTTCAAGCATTTATATTGAAACACTTAAAATAGCAGCTAACTCATATTTATATTGCCGTTTAAGTCTGGGCAACATGCAAAAATGTGTAATTAAATATGGTGTTTTATTAATATTTCCATCGTGTGTTTACTGGGTGCTTCTCTGAACTTGTTTCAATATCGGGAAGGTTTATATTGAATGTGAATAGGGATTTTTTAAGTCCCCTAGTTTGTTGTTTACAAATTCTTAAAGTTTCTGAACGAAAATAGGTACACGAAACATTTTCGTGATATGTTTTGTAAGCAACTGATTTACCATTGTCAAGAATTATTATTATATTTTATAGAATAAATCATATTTGAATTGATATACAGTGAAACCTCTCATAATGGACACCTCTAATAAACGGACATCTCTATTAGGTGGACATTTTTTCATAGTCCGGAACTAGGTATATGAAATTCCATGAAAATCAACCTCTCTTGGGTGGACTCTCCGTTGGGCGGACGGACAAAATTTTTTTAAAAGTGTTTAGGAGACGAATAAGTACGGTGCAAAAACTCTCTGAAGACAGACCGGCAACAAATCGCGTGCGTATGCGTGGCAGAGCGAAAGGACTTCGCCGAATGAAAGTATGTGTGATTCCCCGACAGCAGTCCGCCGTTTATTTGTGACTTTTAAGGTTAAAATCGTAATATCACAAAAATGTCGCGTTTTGAGTCTGAAAGAGAATATTGATGTTGTGGATTTGGGCGAGTTCATTAACATTGATAGCAATGTGCTATTAGAACATGATAGTGACCCCATTCCTACCGATTATGTAGTCCAAACTGAAACCACATCACTATCTGACGACTCTGATGAAGAAGTTGAATGCAGTAATCAAACAAATGTCACCAATTATCAACAAGCCATTAGTATGGTAAAGGAATTATAAGAGTATGCAAAGAATAGAGGTGACTCTACAGCAATGAAATTATTATCAGACTTGGAATTACATTTTCTAGATTGCAAGTATAGAACGCAAACACATCAAACTACGTTATTAGATTTTTTTAGTACTACATCCTAACTAAAAGTACTGTATTTTTGCTATGTTATATTTATTTGTACATAGTAATAATTTTACATTTAACTATTACCTAATAACAAATTTCCCATGGGCAGGCACCTCTATTAGGCGGACACATTTAGACGGTCCCGTAGATGTCCGCCCAAGAGAGGTTTCACTGTAATGAAATAAAATTTAAAACATGTATAGTTGATATTTGATTCTCTGATCGAATTTTAATCGAAATTAAAATAAAATAAACTCCAGTCTTGAAATAAAATCTATTTTTCCCAAAGATATTGTAAATTACAGAAAATTGTACATTTCTAGCCTACGCAACGAATACAAACAGTCTTTCCCACCTCTTTCGGTCATTATTGCAGCATAGCCAGATTGACATATTTATCGCAAGGGTGTCTTGCAAAATCCGAATTAAAAATTTGTTAATATGACAATTACTGATTTAAGGTTAATCCACAATTGCTCTTAAAATAAATTTATTTCCCAATAATTTTACTATAAACTGTGAAAAGACGATGAGAGATCCTTTAAAAAATATTATTATACTTAAACGTATTAAACGAATCTTGAACTAATCCAACTGCACTCTGGCAACATCTATTTCTATTGTACTACTGCGCTACGATCCAGAACCAAATATAAATGAATACTAATCTCGTAAACATTACAACGTTGGTGCTGTGATCTAACGGATTGTTTATATATTTTGGTTCATTTGTGTTTTGTTGTGATTATTGGTGAAAAATCATCTTTATTATAAACAATCATGGCGCATTCATGTGTAGTTTGTAAAAGAGTGGATCATTTAAATAAGGATTTATCGTTTCATCGGTAAATATGGTTATGTTTTAATATTTAACCATCTGATATAACCAGACTTCAGCATTGTTGCCATTCAGCCAACAAACATATAGTTATCTCTTCCACCCATTACTGATTTTCAATAACATTTTACACACTTGGGCCTGTAGTTTACAATACCTTTGATTTTATTTACCACGAATAAACCTGAACTATGAGAGTTTCCTGGTTTTGTAATCACGTTTTAAGCTGGTACTTTTTAGAGTTAGTCAAACTCGGGGATTTCATCGAGGCAAGGAATGGCGTCGCATTTCGGATCGTCAGAGAGGGGCACTGCGCCTTGCTGGGTTGCCTCCATAGATTTCCGGTGGCGGTCTCATCTGTGGACGGTTCCATGGTTTACATTGAAGGAAAATTCGGTAAACTGTAGAATCAATTAGCTTAAGGTAAATCTTAGTCATAGAAACCGTGCTTCTTGTATCTCCGTGAGACTCGACAGACGAAAGGAGTTACCCACAAAATTAACCCTTAAATGAAGAAGGATGTTAAAATTAAAATAAATGCAGAGAACGCATTTGATTCGTGTTATGTTACATTGGACGTACCCGTATCAATAAAAATAAGTATATTTATAGAACAAACGTTAGGCTTCGTCCTACGTTAATAAATAACTATACCAAATTAAATTCACCCTTTAATTTCTTAAATGAACAAAATTTTGCCTTCAACTTCTCTCGCATCTGGGGGACTGTTAGCACTCTCCAGTTGGCGGGTTAAAGGTGGCGAGACCACAACAGACCGACTGACAAGTGCGTGTCACTTCGGCATCGACAATCATGGCTGGCATCCCTGACAATCGAATAATGGCAAGTCGTAGCCATTTAGAAAATAGGAAAAGGTAATATTTTAAGGACTTTTTGGTCATTCAAGAAGTCTCATAGTAGTTCGAGAATTCAATAAGAGTAAAAAATGGGAACAACAGGTCGCACCGACCAGCTACGCGAGTCGAGCGTGCGTTATAATGATTCTCGCATAATCGATGAATGCGCCGCAGGTGATCGCGTGCGGAGAAAGGCTTGAATTAACGACACATGTTTAACTGAATAGGTCACCAAAATGTATTCAAACTCGACAGATGAGTTTACCATACCTCCCGTTCAAGAAGTTATGATGCAGTTTTTCTGTAAAATACAGGGTGTTATGGAAATGACGTATTATATTTAAATGGTTGACTCCTGGGGTTTCCTAGAGAAGCGCTACATATATTTTTTTTTAAATCGAACGTTTAAAAAGTGGGGTAATTCACCCCTAAACCTACCCGGTTACTCCTCGGCACATTCATATATGATCATATTACATTGCCAAGCTGTGCAAAAAATGTAAAACTTTACATTCTTATAAATATAATATTTAGTTTACCTAGTATCCAAATACAAGTGAATCCAGGTGCCAGTACACTAGCAAGTAATCCAGGGCACGAAGACATCTTCAGGTTTTTGTTTCTTTTTCTATGGGAAAAGCTGTATACTCATCACGTACCCTGATGATAATGTGGAACTGCATAATAAGCTTAGACCCACTAAACCCCATTCGGCCTCTTATTTCCAATATCTCGGAACATTTGCACTAAATCACTTAAAGAAACACACAGACACCCGTACACATAAAACAACAGCACTATAGGATACAAATTATTTCGCAATAGAAATTCAGAAATAATAAAAACGCTATTTTCTAATGGCCTAATCAAATTTATTAATCCTTTACTGAAGAAGAATGATGAAATAATTATGTTGATAGACCCTTCCATCCATTTAAAATAAATAATCTCGTCAAACTAGCGCGGTTGCCATTTCCGAGACTATCATTATAAAGAAAAGTATTACAGAAGGACATTCTTCATTTTATGAATATAACCTTATAAAACATCGAAAGTGTGGCAACGCTGTATTTTTAAGTATCAACCCCAGTCGAGTAAAAAAGACTATGCAACCGTTACTACAAGATCAACTGTTCCTCCAAAATTAGCCGGCCGGTTTAATACTGCTGTTTCAAGCAGATTTGTGTGTTAAATTGTATGTTAATACTTAAACCCGAGTTTAAATTATTAAGTTATTTGTTCTTTTCGCGACGGCAGTGCCCCAGTCCAGCAGTTCGATATTGATCGACGGAACCAACATGTTATTTAGACAATAAGGGCGTACTTTTGTCTACACAGTAGCATTTTAAAATACTAATTCAGATTGAACGGTACTTAGATGTGTTGTGACGCGAAAACTATGTGATTTTGTGATGTGAGTACTTGGTGTTTTTTATAAATTAAGTTGGTTTTAAATAAGTCCGAAAAGGTAAATAAAATTGCATTTTTTTTTCTAAAGGGTAAGTGGCATTTATAAACTTCTAAGTTGTCCAGATCTGACGGGTGTCGTTCGAATTGAACAAATGAGAACATACCTGGCCATTTAAAAACTCTGTTCAAGTTTCTAAACCAGAGATTGTTTCCCAGCGAACTGAACTGAACGTAAAAGTTTATAATAATGTACCCTGAAAAATAAACAACTTGCAATCTGTCAAACGGTTATTGACTTTCTAAAGAGTTTACCCTGAAGATATGACAACACTGTTGACATATGTTGCTTTGTTTACCTTCCTGGCAGGGGCAGCACGTGGTCATTTTTGGTTCGACGTAAGGTCATGTACAGGGCATATTAAATTAAAGCGCATTTTTGGATATTTTTCTTCAATTTGTTTTCATCTCAGGAATTGCCGGTTTAAATATAATACGTCATTTCCATAACACCCTATATACAAGGGCACAATATTCAGCCATTTCTGCGTTCGTGTACTTATGCATCAACCGATATGGTATTACCATCGGATAAGACTTTTGGGCTCTTGCAAAGGATAATGATGCCTATTTTGCAACTCAACGGGAATACTTTTTGGGGTAAGTGCCAATTGCGCTCAAGTTACTGATGATGCCCCTCGTAGTTCCAAATAATTCACAAAAATGCGAGAAACTCGCAAGTAATAAAATTATGCAGTCTGGTAACTTTTTAACCTCAAACTTGAATCATCGGGGCCCGATTCGATTGCGTTGCATAACACCGGCGAAGAAGAATTTTCGCCGGTTTAAAAGTACATGAAATTTCGTCCATCGCGAACCGTCGAGTTCAAGGTTTCTCTAAACGCATTCTTCGTTGGTGACGGGCGTTCTGTATTTGCTCGCCGCCACTATTGAATTTCGGCTCACCAACCAACTCTTCTTCTGCTTGCTAAAGTCAGCTGAACGGCCGTCTGGTGATCCTGCGAAGTAGCAGGCTTTCACCCGTAATACTGCCGATAGTGTATAGCAGGAAATTACTTTCGGTGAAAAAGACTATTTAGTATAGAATTTGCAGTTTCAATGAATATTTGCCATGCATCAGACTACAGGTCGACAACTTTATCTGTAGCTACAAAAGGAATGCGGGCAAAAAAAATTCTTGCGTTAACAATGTTGTCACATATATTAAATTTTAATTTAATAACATGTTACCAAGTAAACCCTAAAATTAAATTTACCCATTTAAAGTAAATTGTCATAAGTATATAAGAAACTAATATTCTATTATAGTTTCAATGTTCTTAAAACTTTCTTTTCATACTATTTATTTTAATATTTAAATGTAAAATAAAATATTTTTTTATTAAATACTTCTAATCTAAAAATAGGACAACATGGTGCAATATCAACGGTAACCATGGGTAACAGGTGGCTAGAGCTAATTTGATAGGTTATATCCCAGACAAAGGATGTGACATGCGTCTGGTGATACGCCTATTGTGCCGGCGTGGCTATTTGGCGATGTCCAATATGCTTCATCCAGTTGCGTAGTGATAGGGTTTGTTTTAAAACTGTCATAATGAATGAATATACCCTGGTAAAACCCTTCATAGTCAAACCCGTGAAGTGATTGCCAATGTCTACAGGGTGTGTGAAGAGGAATCACAAATTAATACATTTAAATTGCCACTTAAGCGAACGCTAGAACACGTCGCAATGTATACTGGAGTAAGCGTGGGTGCAGCAAAAAACATTCACAAAGAAGATACTGAAATTAAAGAAAATTACCCGGATCAATTATTGTCATCTCCTGTCAAAAAAGGGCTCGTCTCTCTGCTGTCGGAAAAATCGAAGGCTTCGACTTTGGCATTGTTAGGAGAACAATACAAAAGTTTTATTTGGAACTAAAAGTGGGTCCAACATTAAACAAGTTACTACAACAGCTGAGAAGTGACATAAACTCTCCATTTTCCCGTGAAACTTTGAAGTCCATGTGGAAATCAAATGGATTTTATTGGCGAAAATGCCAAAATAAGCAAAAAACATTAATGAAAAGGCCTTGCACTGGTGATACAAATATCTTCATGCCATGAAAAAGTAAATATTATTACATTATTAAGATAATAATAACACGCCCATGACTCGGCAATGTTTTAAAAGATATTGCTTCCCCCTTACCGATACTGCGTAGCTATAGACTCGCTTGTCGAGCTGTAGTGGCCTCGGCTGTCGCTGCTTCTTTCATGTTCTGTGGAAAAACTGACGAATTGTTTACGATCAAAAACAGGGTGACCAACTTAATTGACGTAGTGAGAACTGTAACTTCATAGGGTAGTTACAGTTTCAAACTTGAGTGTCTTAATTTTACTAATATAAAAACATATTCTTAGGCAGATACAATAAACAAGTAAATGATAGTTGCCTGTAGGTACACGATTCAACTGTATTATAACCTTTTGAGAATGTTTTGCTTGGCAAATAAATATTGTTAACAGTTTACCTCTATTCTGGTAGTGTCGTAAAAAAAGAATATAATATAGTGAGGTTAGCTTGCTCAATTGTGGCTGGTATCAACTCTATTCACTTGTTCAGCAAAGTTATTTTATTCCTGATTATTTTTGCTTTGATCGGGTCAACACATAGTTTTAACACACTTTGGGGTCTTGGTTTGTTACTATCTTTATTGAATACATACGGCGAGATCTACTCAACAAAACTATCGAGGGTGTGGTTTGTTATTAACCTGCTACGGGTTCCGTCAAAACACAGTGATAAACGATCAAATTCACAAATTAATCGTGGCGACTGTCATTTGTTGAGGTCACAAATTTTAACTAGTGTGTGATAGGGCTAAATATTTCTAGTCGTGTGGATGACAGTGATGACGTCACAGTCAGAGAGGTGTCGAGCGCAAGTTGTCTCTACAACTGATGTACGGAGACTCTCTCGAAGCGGGAAAGCAATTTGACTATTTGAAAGAGATTCGACAGCTGTTCAACTGGTTCGAGAGCTGTCGTCAATGATCGGCGAGTGAAGAGAATAAGAGCGATTTTTGGGAATAAAACTGTTGTAGGTTATTTTTAGACTACAGAGAGTCGTTATTGTGTGGACATATGTGTTTTAAATTGCTCTTTTAGGCGTTTGAGGGGAATGAAGTGTGATAGAAGTTTGATAATGGAAGATTACAGTCTGTTTGGGAGTTGAAATACGTGCGTATTTACAAAGAAAAATACGGTTTAGATTGTTATGTATGAAGGAAGAATATGTTATTTATTTGTACCAGGGAAGTTTAGAGATTAAATATAATAATTAAATTATATATTAAATATAATAATTATAACAGGGTTTGAAAAACTATACATGAGAAAATTTTGACAGTATGCTAATGTTGATAGGGGCAACTCGGCTAAAATATTTTCAATATGGTGGCACTTCCGCTTATACCGGAAATAGGTGTTAAATTTGTAATTTTCGATACATTGACAATTTAATATTTCTACATGGCCATTTTGTTGCGGAATTTAAGTTCAATTAATTCTAGTTGCCTACGAAGGCTTTGCAAAACAGTCAAGTACTAAAAAAATGTATGAAGCTGTCACTTACCATTTGCTACCTCCTGCTAGAATCTTTACCTGAAACATACTCGAGTAGTTAGGTCCCTAGTTCTTAATGTAAATATAATAAAAACCCCACGAACACGTTAAAATCATTTAAAATCGATGTGAATCTCAAAAACACTAACAGGCGGATAAGAGAGAAACCCGAAAAACTGGCTCCAGCAAAATGAATTACCTATTTTTTTATGAGTTGTCTAAAAATGAATTATTTAAAAAATTTAATATACAGGGTGTTATGGAAATTATTATATTTAAATGGATGACTCCGTGGGTGTTCTAGAGAGGCGCTACATATTTTACTTTTTTTAATCGACCGTTTTAAAAGTGGGGTAATAAACACTCTTACTCACAGGTCAGTCCGCGCTACTGTACAACATTTGACCCAGAGCCAATGGCAATGTTGCCAAACTTAATGTAAAACTGAAATTCCATATAAAATTATAAAAATAAATAATTTTCTACCTACTTGTATTTATCCTTATACCTAAAGAGCGAGGAAATCCAGGCACAAACACAATCAGTTTTTCTTCTTTTTCATGGGAACACTCCTGGAACCACTTGATATACACACAGTAATAGTGAAACAGAACCGATAGTTAGCTTTTGAAAATACAATAATACAGATTATACTACAGTTTATTAGATTATATTATACAGGACGAAATTTGACGTCCAGAAGAAACGCGTCAATAAAAACAATATTCAAAGATTATTTATGGACGGGCAAGATACACGCGTAAACCGAAAAAACAGAGCGGATTGCTGAGAGTGTGTTGGTGATCGACGAGACACAACGTATCCGGCCGCTGGATGGTCTTCAACTAACAGACGCAAGCATGCGGCGCTATATGAAACTACTTCGCTCAGCTGATGTAAGGCGTCAAGGGGCCATTGGCATTTGACCTAGTGACGTTCGTGGCTATTACTATTCCATATGTTTTTTCGGGTTGTTTAAAACATAGTTCGTCGTAAATGCTCTTCAATTAATTGTACGAAAAGGTATTACAGAATTTATTTTGTCTAAAGAGTTTAAGGTGTACATATGACAACACCGGCCAGAATTCCTTGTTGCTTACATGTATCTCAGTGCCACACAGAATTAAAGTCTTATTAGAGTCGGCAAGTCTTCTCTTGCGCTAGCAATGGCAATTATAAATCGCACGTATTCATTCGCAGTAAACCGTTCTCCATCAGCTGGCGCATTGCCAATAGCCAGAACAGCAGTCGGTAGTGTCGAAATCCCTAAAATACCCCCAGAATTAGAGATGGGCAAACCTGTTCGTTTTGATTAGCAGTTAAAGCAGCTTCTGCTACTTACAAATAGCAGCTCAAAATTGTTGCGACGAATTAGCAGTACATATGCTTAATAAAGAATGTGAGCTGCTAATTTAAGTACCAGTTAGTTTAAATAGCCATTAGCGGTTCATAGCTGCTTCGACCAACTAATAAACAGTTAAAAATAACAGAATAATCTATCTCTACCCATACTTGCAGAGGCAATGGCATTTAAAATGGTGCACGACCTATTTCTGGCAATGCGATACTAATTGCGTCAACTGACCGAGAACGGTTTACTGCGCATGATTCCGTGCAATTATAATTGCCATTGCAGAGAAGAATTGCCGACTGTAATACGGCTTTTAGAGAGGCGGTAGTTGTCTGCATCGGTTATTTCGAATAAAAATTTTGAACTTTTAGTATAGTTGCTGCAGAATTATACCGTTGACTCTTACTGCCATAAATAAACTACCTGATTAAACCCTATTGTATACGCCTCAACCTCTTCAAAGCTCAATAAATGGGATCAGGGCCGGCTTGAAAATGTATACCACACCACATAATTTATTTTTATAATTTAAAATAAATAGATAGGTATTTTTAGTTAAATCATAAAATTTTGAATTTCTGTTTTTGCATTATTAGAATTGGGAATGATTTTTGCTTGCCGACTATGATAACTAGCATTTTCCATTACAATGACGCTATTTTCAGGTATAATTTTAAGGAGTTTATGTTTAAACCAATCTTCAAAAAGATGTGCGTCGGTATCTTGATGGTAATCTAAAGAAGAATCGGCTATGTTTGTAGCTGAAAGCAACAGACAATTTGGAACAAACCCGTTCTCTGAACCAGCAGGTAATATTGTAATTCTTTTGCCTTTATTTGATGGTGCCTTGGTTTGACATTTTTTGAAAGAATCATCCCAACCTTTTCTTGGAGTGTCATGGGTATCGAACCATGTTTCGCCAAGGTAAATAATTGGACGATTTTCTTCTCTAAATTGTTTAACAGCTGTTAAATATTTAAGTCTCCATTTCCGTATACGTTGAGATTCCATTAATGTTTGTCTTTTATCAATGCTTCGGTATTTACGCAATATTTTCCTAAGGCTTGAAAGGCTACAAGAGATATTTGTTTCGTCTTTAATCAGCCGCTCTTTGAGGGAAATCAAGGTGGGTACAGTTTGTGCCTCATACATTTGGTAAATCTTTCTTCTTAATAAATCCATGTCATTTCCGTCTATGCTTCTAAATGTGCCAGAATCACTTCGATTTTTTCTAGGATTAACAGGTTTAAGTACTATGTCTCTTCAGGCCCGTAGCCAGGCAATGCCCACTCTGGAAAAAGTTGCCCACTCTAGCAAAACCATGATAGTTGTATATTTATGTAATTACTTGGGATTCAGTCTCAGCAGAGAATGGCCAATCTGATATATTTAGCGTTTGAGAGTAAATAAACAAATAACATAAACTTTGAGGTGTTTTTACAAAAATTTAACGAAAGGAAGAACAGAAAACTTCAATTATATTAAAGGTATTTACCTACGTTGCGTTTTTTGGTTTTGTTTAAGTTTTATTTTTTGTAATTATATAGGTAGTTAATTCAGTGTTGAAATCAACGATGTTATTTTTTCTCTTGATCTTACGTGATCTGATCACAAAAATTATTTTCAAGTTTGCCCCCTCTAAAACGTTGACTGCCCACTCTAAAATCTAATCCTGGCTACGGGCCTGTGTCTCTTACCGAAGATAAAGGAGTTTTTGTCAAAGTAGACGTCTCTGCTAAAGCATCCATCGAATTAACATTTCTACTCAACAACGATTGATACACATTTTTAATTATTAGTTTGGCATCGGTAGATAAATGTTTTCTTTTAAAAATGACACTTGAAGATGCCCCCCTATCAGCACAATTCCAAGGACGCCACATTCTACTACTAATAAGCCTAACTAAAAATTACTCGCCGGAAAACCACTAAAGATTAAAATTATTAAAAATCACTTTGTATTTATATATGCATCAGGCATAGGTATAAATTGAATTTGTATACCTGGTCCGGCTCTGCTCGAAAAGTTTTTAAAATTTGGGATTTCCTTATTTATTTTATGGCCGAAGGGATAATGAGGTTTTATTGCAGTCAAAAGATCAACGGTATAATTCTGCAAATACTATAATTGGTGACGTCGGAACGCGATAACGAAGTCTGAAACAAAAGCGAGGTGCAGGCCTGAAACACGTAATCGCCCATTACCTACCTGTCCAGCGACAACTTGAAACTGGAGAACGCCAAGCCATAGCCGCAGTTATACGGAGTCAGTGTATTGGCCGACGCCGACACGCGAAGTAATAATTTCGCGCGGCAGAGACAGAGCTTTCAGTGTAACCAGGCTTTAGCCATCACCTGTTTCAAAACGGTGTGCGAAAAGCTCGGGTTTGGCGGACACACGGGAGAGTATAGTGAGACTTTTGGACAATATAGCGTTGTCTAAGTACAATTTATGATAATTTAGGATTGTTTTGTGCCATAGAAACATTTTTTCGATGATCAACGTGCGGTGATTTTAGTGTGATTTCTTAAATGGATATTATTGACCTTTGTCATCATCATAGGACCGAAATGTAAGTCTTAATTATCAGAGCATTTTTCGAAAAATGTTTGAGTTAAACCAACCTAATGATTTATAAACGGAAATGTTCTCTCCTGATTGCTTCAAGTATTTCTTGAATATCGGCTGCAGTTTTTCTAATAAGTATGTCAAAATAGTGCATGCCGAGTGTGGACTTGTACTTTTTAAACTTCATTTCTGAACCAAAAGTCTAGTGGTTTGAGGTCTTGGGATCTTGGAGGCCAGCGCGATCAATCCAAAGCCAGGGCTTGTTGATTCCAGGGAAACCGTTCCGTCCAAATATTGCTTGACCTGATTTGATTCTCTGACCGAATTTCAATCCAAATTAAAATAAAATAAAATCCTCTCGTCGAATAAAATCTATTTTGCTGGACAGTGGTCCAATATCAAATATCATATAATATTAAATTTTAAAATTTAATTGTTTAACATAATTTCAATGCTATTTGAAGAACGCGAAGAAGAATTAAATTATCACAGTTATTAAATATCTAGGTACTATAATTTCATTTCTAAAGATATTTCCATTACAGAGAATAATAAATAACTACCAGAATAATCTTATAACAAAGTTTTCGAGTATGAAGTGGCAGGCTATTACTTAGTTCTTTTAATTGAAATAACCCATAACAGTTTTTTTTCTATTTGGGTTCCATAATGGCTACATTATGAAATGCAAAAAAATTGAATAACTTGCCACTTTATGAAACTGGATTTTTATTTTTTTACGTTTGCAGCAAGTAGGGTTCGAATTTTGGGCTTATTTTTATTTCGTTGAAATTAGTTTTCTTGGCATTATGGATTCGACAAAAATTTTTTATAGGAAACTTCAAAATGCTAACCTTTAACCTTGCAAATAGATCCTTTTTACTAGATATTTATCTGAAATACCTATACTCGGAAATATATAACATGCTGTCCATGTATCCGTCAACTAATTTCTAGTCACAACTATAAAACAACATAACTTAAAAATAATAGAAATATCTTCCAGTTTATGCTCTATTTCTAAAGTGCTATTCAATAAAGTACCTACTATTTTTATTTTTAAGTCAATATAGTATTATACATATTACTTTATATGTATATATTTATAGTTACTGTAGACATTTCCATGGCATTAATTGTTATTCCTGTCAGATTCTTTGTCGACACAATATTTTGTTCAATAGTATTAAGTATTTATTATTTTGTTCAATATTTTCAACTTTGTTCTGCTCGCCCCATAACTCAAAGCTTTGCATAATATTCTTTTTAAAAGTTTTTCTAGATTATTTTCTGCAATTTCTCTTATTTCTGACTGAGTACAACTTTCTTCTGACTCATTTATATCAACTTTAATAATATATTTATTTTTAATTATGACGGATGGGAAGAAGCTCTGTTGTGTTCAATTGTTTCTATCATGGCATATTTGATACTTGTAACATTTTATTAAATTGTAAAAGTATTGCCAACCCAAAACGAAAATATTAATTCAAATGGAAAAAATCTACTATTTTTTTTAGTTTTTCAGACTTTAAAGATCCGAATAGAAAAAGTATTATAAAATACACGGTTCAGGAGACAATTCGAGCACTTGTACTTTAGAGAACTCCCCGCTTCGCTGGTCGTTTTCTAAATTAAACGCGTGCTCTAAGACAATGTCTTTTGGAACTTGTATCTTAATATACTACTTTTCTCAAGCCAGTGGCGAAAGTACAGCTACCCCTCAATATAATTTGAACTAAAAAATGTTAAAGTCACTGAAACAATTATTTTATTATTAATTACGCTGGTCAACACATAATTTCATGCCGGCAATTTTGTTACTGTTTCTAGGTAATTTGGGTCTGCTAAACCTAAACATAATCTCAGATTTGCTCCATCAGATCGTTTTCAAAAACTAAAGTCATAAGCTATATTTTCGAGATTAAGGGTATTTTATATCGCATAATTATATATGTATTACTGCTACCACCAAAAAAACATCTCAGGAATGGAAGAAAAATGTTTATTGTACACCACAACAAATACAAAAATATCATCTGTCAATGACATTAACAATATTAACTTAAGTTATTAATTTAAATTAACCTAAACTAATAAATAATAATGAGCTAATCTGCATCATCCAAAAGCTTCCTTTTATAAGATTTTCTCGCATGAGATTGAAAAGGACAGTCTCGTTGAAGACTCCAGCAGTAATCGGCCATCATGTGAATGTCCTCTGATATCTCTCTTCCATAGTTTTTATATCCTGGTGGAATAGTTCCCCTCTGTTCTTACTAAGGTCGCCAAGATTTTCTGGGAATCGTTCCAAGTGGCTGTGGAGATAATAAATTTTAATGCTCATATTACACTCATGTTGGTTAAATTTGTTGAGCATATCTTCTCTCGGTAATTGTCCGATTTATTGTTTCCGAGAAAATTTTGCACAACTAACAAAAGAGCACCATGTATTAAATTCAGTTTCGGTCATCGATTCTGTAAAATGTGAATCTTTTATGAGCTCTCTGATCTGATGTCCATCAAATATTCCGGCTTTCAATTTGTACTTGCTGAGTGCACGAAACGTGCCCACTGTGTTATCATTCAATTGTATACAAGAAGGTCTCCTCTTTCATCCTTCTCTTAAAACTTACTATTGGAAGAAAATAAGATAAGATAAGAGAGTAATAATTATGCATCCCTTTATTTGTTATAATATTTTATATTAACGTTCCTTGTTATTAGCACTTAAATAAATAGCGGGTATCATTTAACTGGTTAGCAAAATATTCTTATTTTTGCGAACAGAAAAATGTAATCGGTCAGCCAAAATGGCTAGTTGGTCAGCAACTTACGGACAGCAAACATTTCTGAATCGGTCAGTAATTAATGTCATACTAGAGTGCTCTAAATTATTTTGGTACGCAAATTAAATATATAAGCTGCTATGAGCGATCCACTTTTAATCAGATATTGGTAAGCAATCAGCGGGTAAGCAAAATATTTAATCTTGGTCATCAAAAAAAGCAATAAAACGTGAAATAGTGACAGTGTCCTGGGAAAACAAGTGAAAACCCACCCCCGCTACACCTTATGAGCCTTGACTGCTACACCTAATGAAAACACACGCACGCAATTAGCTACTCGTATCACGAGACTGCTTTCGCTCCGCCCACAATAACGAACTTTGCCGATTATTCAAAACAAACGCAATCCAATGATTTATATTGATAACCATTCTTTTAATATGCAAACCTCTGAAGTAAACTGCTTCTATACATGTTTTTTTCCAGTGACCAATTGTAAAATCTTGCTGACCAAGTAATCATTTCGCAGCTCGACTGCTAATTAAGCGAACACATGATATTACAAGCGGACTGATATCGGTTAAATTGTTGACAGTTTGTAGCATTTTTTGCAGAACAAGTGTTGCAGCCCGATTTTTATTTATTGCAAGCAAAATCTTTTTATGCTGATCAAATGATTTAATGGCTATTTTTTGCTGCGAATCAATTTTTATAACGGCAAACCATTTAATTACTTCTCATAAATAGCTATAGCTGTACCTACGCCACTGGCTTAAGATTAACAATCGTCTTGTGGTAAAAATATATACTTTTATATTATAATAGTCTATACCAAAATTTAGTTTAATATTTTAAACTGGTTTCAAGATTTTTGATAGAAATAAAAAAACAACTTTGACACCCTGTATATCGAAATCAAAGCATTTTATAGGACATATTAAGTATATATTAACTTTTCGACTGATCCAGGGATCATCCATTAAAATAAGTACATATCACTAACCAACACTCTAATAAAATCTCACTTTAACCTTACCCCTAATGGGCTTTAAACGCTCGTCACGAATTAAATAACAGCGAATAGCTCTAGGAACAATATTTGCTCTCTTTACGTTTTCTTAAGAATAACTTAAAATATAAATAATTAAGCTAAAATTAGTTTAAATCTGTATACATTGCAGTTGGCCTTATTTTTACTGTAGATCAGTCCACGGTACTATCCAGCCAACACCCGTCCATTTTCTTTTTTAGAGGCATCGGCATCTTTGAAATTTCAAGCAAAAAATAATATTCCTTGAATAAATAATTTAAGAGAGAACTTTTAATTCCATGGGAATTCTATCGCGGGATAGAATATCAACTATAATACAGTTGAACTCCGATGTTTACAGGGAGCATCTTTTAGTAGTCATTTGTAATTCATTCTGTTCCCCCGTGAGGTGGTACTGGTATGGCCAGCTTCATGTTATTTAAGAGCTCGGGGGTTTGTTCGTATTGGAATTCGATCAGATAATTAAATACACTCGCTGGCACAAAATTCCGCCACCCTGATATTTTGGTCAAGTTTGATATTTTATAACTTTTTTATTTTTTATGAGATTTTCATGATTTTGTTATCAGTTTGTAGATCCATTTATTGTGTTTTTTCTTAATTATTTTATAAGTAACATTGTTCGATTAGGCTATATTATACAGGAGTAAATCACTGTTGTTTTTTATCGTTATTTCAAAACAGCCTGTAGAAAAATTGAGGTGGATAATTTTATTTACATACGGTTTCTTGTAATCTTTGATGTATTAACATTTCGATTTTTGATTCATTCCACTATCTCATTTCTGCTGCGAGCTGCAAAATTTTAAATGAAACGCTGATTTGAAGCCTATTTTCAATAAGAAAAACAAACACTAGGTATATCATAAAGTTAATTAACAAAAACAATTTTAATATCGTGTAGTTTCTCCTTGCATCAATGACAGCGTTATATCGAACGAATAAGGTTACTTATCCTTTCTTGAGGGATAGCCTGATATTCTTCGCTCAGCGCCAGTCGTAAGTCTTGAAAAGTTTATGGTTATACAGGACGATGACGCACGGACCTTTCAAGTTGATCCCAAAGATGTTCGATTGGGTTTAGATCCGGGTTACATGCGGGCCAAGTCCAACTTCATCCAGATATTCGTTCACTACATGTGCAACATGAGATCTAGCATTATTATGCATTGATGTAAATTGGTTCCCAATGAATGAAGCAAATGGAACAACAACTTCTTGGAGGATTTCCTCAATGTGACGGTGGGCGATTATAGCTCAACAAAAACAAGATTGGTGCGTGCTTCGGTAGAAATACCAATAACATACATTTTCTAAAAATAACATAGTTTCATTTAAAATTTTGCAGCTCGCAGCAGAAAAGAGATAATGGAATGGATCAAAGAACGAAATATTCTGAATATATCAAAGATTACAAGAATCAGTATGTAAATAAAATTATGCACCTCAATTTTCCTACAGGGTGTTTTGAAATTACGACAAAAAACAACAGTTTGATTTACTCCTGTATATTATAGCCCAATCGAAAAATGTTACTTTATAAAATAATTAAGGAAAAACACAATAAATTAGTCTACAAACTGATAACAATATCATGTTCAAACTTGATCAATATCAAACTTGACCTAAACTTCAGGGTGGCGCAATTTTATGCCGGTGAGTATATAAAACCATGATATAAAACAAATCAGATACATTAGTTTTAAGCAATTTTACCGCTCAGTTTACCGGTCACTTCATTGTTTCACGACAATCTCGATTGATTGATTGAATTGAATTAAATGAAAAAAAATATAATGCAATTTCGCAATTTATAGGCCGCAGCGACAACCAGCGTTTTCCTATAAAATTTAATTGAAACTATTTGTTGTTTAATTTACTGTTATAGCTCGCGCCGTCTATAATATAAATTAAAAAGTAGATTTATATACACAATAAACATCTAAGAATTTCATGCTTCAACACCTCGGTAAATCGGAAAAAGCTACTGATTTTTATTCCATTAAATCGAGAGATATGGCCGATGGATTTTATATGAAAAATGGGTTTAATTGTGGAATGTTCAGGCGTACTGCTAGCAGGAAAAAAAAATAGGAAGAATACAGATGGGAAAAAGTGGCAGTAATTTACGTAACAAGTTCCGAAAGTCATATTTTACGGGATGAGTAGGAATCCTGCGAGTCCCGTAAAATCACTTTTGGATCATGTTACGTACAATATTCTTTCTGTACCGTCTTGTATGTTAAAAAGGATGTCGATGGATAATAACGTATGAACTTTATATAGACAATTACATACAGGGTGTCCGCTAATTAATGGTACATGGAAAAACCAGGGACTCCTTACGTAAAAATATTAGAATGTAATTATACTTACCTAAATCAGAAAGTTGATATTAACTCAGATACAGGGTGTTAAAGTTAAAACTCTTGTTCCTCTCTAATAACTTTGAGAGAAACCAACGTTTTTTTCAAAATTTGGCAATTATCTCTATTAAGCGGATATTTTTTCATAGTCCGGAACTAGGTATATGAAATTCCATGAAAATCAACCTCTCTTGGGCGGACTCTCCTTGGAGCGGACGCGGACAGGCTGTTTTCATACAAAGAGTGCGAAAACACTTCTTTAAACGGATAATAAAATTTTAAAGGTGTTTGGGGAACGAATAAGTACGGTGCAAAAACTCTCTGAAGACAGACCGGCAACCAATCGCGTATGCGTGGCAGCGCGAAAGGACTGTATGTGTGATTCCCCGACAGCAGTCCGCCGTTTATTTGTGAGTTGTAAGGTTAAAATAGTAAACAATGTGGCGTTTTGAGTCTGAAAGAGAATATTGATGTTGTGGAAGTTTGTAATTTGATAACAATAATTTGGGCGAGTTCATTAACATTGATAGCAATGTGCTATTAGAAGATGATAGTGACCCCATTCCTACCGATTATGTAGTCCAAACTGAAACCACATCACTATCTGACGACTCTGATGAAGAAGTTGAACTCAGTAATCAGACAAAAGTCACCAATTATCAATAAGCCATTAGTATGGTAAAGGAATTATAAGAGTATGCAAAGAATAGAGGTGACTCTACAGCAATGGAATTGTTATCAGACTTGGAATTACATTTTCTAGATTGCAAGTATAAAACGCAAACACGTCAAATTACGTTATTAGATTTTTTTAGTGCTACATCCTAACTAAAATTAATGTATTTTCGTTACGTTTATTTGTACATTACATATACATAGTAATAACTTTGCTTTTACATATTACCTAATAACAAATTTCCCATGGGCGGACACATTTAGACAGTCCCGTAATTGTCCGTCTAAGAGAGGTTTGACTGTAGTTTGTAGGAACAATCTTACAGCATAATATTATAGCTAATTGAGCCTAAAACAAAAATGTATCACAGGAGACCTTTTACAACAACTTTGCAAACTGGAGAGTTTTTATAAAACTGTTATAAATTATAAATCTTATAGGGGAAGTCCGATAATTGGGAAACTACCTAAATACCCATTCCACAACACTTACTCAATCTAGGAATCGACGTTATCGATCGATTATTTTAAATGTGTATCTTAAAATAATTTTAAATAATGATTTTCTAATGGAACCTGGCGGTATTATCTTACATTACCTCGTATCGTTGCTAATTCCGCTTTTTGCCATGGACGGATCGATGATTTATTGTTAGCTGTTGTTTTCTTTGCGATTTATAATCTAACGGGAACTCGACATTTATTGACTACTTGAATTAACAATATATCTTGGAGGCAAATAAAATAAATAATCATTGTATTGAAGACGGATTTTCTGACCACAAGAATAGAGTTAATTATCGCTTTGTTATAATTAAGACCTATTTATTTATTTATTTGTTGTTTATATCTATAGTACCTAAGTCTTTTAATCTCTACAATAAATAATGTTATGATGAGAAAAAAATTTTAATAAGTTCAATACCCTTAAGTTCTCTGAAAAGTGATAGTTGTAAACTGAATGGAGATTTATGGGATTCCTATTTTTTTTGAAAAAAATATCAGGGGACATGGTTGCAAAGACGCCATTGGTGAATCGATAGAATAACTTTTATAACCAAAATGTGTGACTTTATATCCTATTAACACATACCAACATTGAAAATAATAACTACAGTACTTTCGGAGATATAGTAAATAATATACAGGGTGTTATGGACATGACGTATTATATTTTAATGGGTGACTCCTTGGGTGTCCTAGAGAAGCGCTACATATTTTTTTTAAAATCGACGGTTTTAAAAGTGGGGTCCAGCCCTATAAACCCACACCTCCTCCGGCGTTTGTTCGAGTTTGTTCGTCATGTCAGCCTGTAGTGGCATATCAGAAAACAGGTGTTACGTGCAATGTTGCCAAACTGGGTAAAAATGTAAAACTTTAGTTTCTTAAAAAAATAAATATTTAGCTTACTTAGAAAGTAAATCCACGCTGACAGGAGTAAGAAATCCAGACATTTTCAGTTCTTCTTTCTATGGGAAAAGCTTTATGCTCATCACGTGCCCAGAAGATAGTATGGAACTGCATAATAAGCTTATATCCACTAAACCCCATTCGGCCTATTCTTCCAATCGCTCGGAACATAACCGGCATATCGTCGAGAGAAAGAAACACATAGTGAAACACAACAAATTGCACTAAATCACTTAAAGAAACACACAGACACCCACTAGTTTCAACATAGTTTTTTTGAAGATATGCACCTATTATCAGATTACACGAAAGCACTAAACACTAAAGCATAATTACACTTTACAATAACACTATCGCACACATAGAACAACAGGACTTAATTATTTCGCAATAGAAATAATAAAAACGCTAATTTGTATGGGCCTTTACTAAACATAAAATGAAACAATTATGTGGACATAGGAACTACCCTTTGAAATAAATGGTCGAGTCCAAGGTGCTTTCTTTCTCCGAAAACTGCTAGCGCGGTTGCCATTTTCGAGACTATAATTATTCAGGAAAGTAATATTATAGAAAGTAATTCCGCAATTTATGAATATAATCTTATAAAACATCGAAAGTGGCAACGCTGTATTTTTACCGATGAGCTTAATAGATAATAAACCCTAACAGACAACGTCAAGACACGAACAGGCTCGAAGGTGTTAGTTTCAACATTTTTAGATGAAATCTTATACAATACGGGCATATTTTTGTCTACACAGTAGCACCTTAAAATACTAATTCAGATTGAATGGTACTTAGATGTGTTCATGAGATCCGCGATAACTAATGTCAATTTATGTGACTTTGTTTTGATGTTTTGTGACGGTTTTGTTCTGGTTACCTAGTGTTTTTTTATAAATTAAGTTGGTTTTTAATAAGGCTGGAAAGGTAAATATATTTGCATTTTTTTCTTCTCAAGGATAGAGTGGCATTTTAGTTGTTTAGATCCGACGGGTGTCGTTCGAGTTAAACTAGTGAGAACGTACCTGACCATTATAAACTCCGCGGCGGTTTGTTCGAGTCAGTTCAAGTTTATAAATCAGAGATTATTTCCTAGTGAACTCAACGTAAAAGTTTATAATAATGTACCCTGAAAAATAAACAACTAGGAATCTGTCAAACGGTTAGACATTCTAAAGAGATTACCCTGAAGATATGACAACACTGTTCAAGATTCATTGGCGTTTTTCGGCATATGTTGCTTTGTTTACCTTCCTGGCAGGGGCCCCACGTGGTGATTTTTGGTTTGACATAAGGTCATGTACAGGGCATATTAAATTAAAGCGCCATTTTTGGATATTTTTCTTCAATTTGTTTTCATCTCAGGAATATAAATATTTTTTAAAAATTTCAACACCCTGCAGGAAAAAAGGTAAGCCGTTGCGGGCATATCTTTATATCAAAGATGTTGTAAACTACAGATCCCATAATCCATTCATAAAACTCTTGGAAAGTGAAGCTGCGATTGTATGAAATGTTATTGAAAATCAGTAACGGGTGGAAGAGAGAACTACATGTTTGTTGGCTGAATGGCAACAATGTTAATGTCTGGTTATATCAGATGGTTAAATATTAAAACATAACCATACTTACTTATGATGGTTTATATCTACTAAAGACGATTTTTAACCAATAATCACAAAAAACACAAATCAACCAAAATATATAATCAATCCGTTAGATCAAAGCGCAAACGTCGCAATTTTAACGAGATTAGTAATTCATTCCCCTTTTGGGTGCGAATCTTAGCACAGTAGTAAAATAGAAATATATGTTGCCCGAGTGCAGTTGGATTAGTTTAAGATTCGTTTGATACTTTTAAGTATAATAATATTTTTTTAAAGAATCTCTCATCGCCTTTTCACAGTTTATAGTAAAATTATTGGGAAATAAGTTTATTTTAAGAGAAATTGCGGATTAACCTTAAACCAGTTGTAATTGCCAAATTAACAAATTTTTAATTGGTATTTTGCAACATAACTTTGCGATAAACATGTCAATCTGGCTATGCGGCAATAATGACCGAAAGAGGTGGGAAAGAATGTTTGCACTAGTTGCGTAGGCTAGAAATGTACATTTTACAGTTTGTAATATCTTTTGTTTATATGCATCCTTCTTCATAACAAACCCGAACGCTATCGCAAGAAGAAAAAATATCAATGAGAGAAGATACCGGTGACTTTTTTAAAGAATGATTATTTAAAATTACAGGTGACAATAAAAATAAACAAACGAAGGAAACGGATAAGCGTATTTAGTACTACGTTAGCGAAGGTCAGTGATGTCTTGGAGTAAAACGGTTTACGTTGGTGACAAATTCTGCACTTTGTCGATACACAGACTGCGTGACAACTTGAGTTAATTAAAAAAACATTAAGTTGTTAAAATTACAGGTTAAACCCTTATGCCCAGTTCTCTGTACATTCAGAATACATCGCACACAGGCGAATTTCGACAGAATTGTGGCCAAAAAGATTATCTTGGTAACATGAGACAAAAAATGTTTTTAGTTGTAAGAAACCGTTATAAATATGGTAACATTGCATTTTGTTTTTAATATCTTATATTTTTGCCCCCTCCACACCCCTTTTTATGGTTATTAAATTATAGAAATTGGAATAGACAAAGGTGGTTTATTTTTACGATATTATCATTGGAGAAACCATTTATTTTATGTTTTTTTTAATCTTCCCCCAGCACCCTCGACCGATAAGTTTTTGAAACCCTAAACTCTGATTTCCTGGGTCGGTCCCATTGTGTAGACAAGAGCTTGGCAATAAACAAGTGAAGTATGAAGGGACGGACTAAGGAAAACAAGTAATGATATGATTATATTAATGTAATCAAAAGAAATAACATTTTTTTAAAATATTACTAGTCATATTTATTTACATTTATAATGTCATTCTCTGGATAGTTCTGTTTCTCTATCGCTCTCCTCATCAAAATTAATTATAATTGGATTAATTATACGATCCAGACTAATATACGAATTTTCTACAGTTATTAAGTGACGGACTGAATTTTTCCAACTACCTGGGGGAATATCATTAAAGCATTTTCGTATTAATTCTACAACACTAGAACTTAAAGTCGGAGAAATATTTTCAGACCTAACCAGTGATTTTAACTGGTGCCACATATGCTCTATGGGGTTAAAAATGCAATAATAGGGTGGAAGCCGTAACACTGTATGTCCAATTTCTTCTGCAAATGTGTCACAAACATATACTTTTTTTATACAAAATGTCTTTAAAACTTCTAAAAGATCACTTTTTTTATAACTTTCTTCAAAATATATATCATTCGCCGCCATGTAGTTCTGAATCTCCAATTGGCGACTGTGATAGCTCGCATTGTCCATTACTATCACGCTATTCTGAGAAATGTTTGGTAAAAGACAATTCTTGAGCCATTCCTCAAAACGTTCGGCCGTTGTATCTTCATGGTGGTCCACACAAGAGTCTTTAATGTTTTTTTGCAGAAAGCCACAAGGCATTTGGAACCCAACCGTTTTCTGACCCAGCATGTAAAATGCTTATTCTTTTTCCTTTATTTGACGGAGCTTTTATTTTACTGCAACACTAGAAGAAGCACCATCAATGTTTTTCCATGGACGCCAGATACTGTTTTTTTATACGTTTGGTAAAATAATATCGGTAATACAATTAAACTCTTCCAGCAAGAAAACTAACAAATTTTATCACAAAAAGATATTTAAATATAAATTAAGCAACCTAACCTACCTGATGTGCCTATATTTAATTATAATTATTACAATCCGGTCCTTTCCACATAATAATAACAAATGGTCATAAATAATGGGATCCCCGCAGGTACTTTTACTGCAGTCAATAAGTTATATCCATTTTTCGTGAAACAATCTTTACCTGATTCAAATAAACCGGAAAGGTAATAGATTGGAACATTTATTCAGTTTTAAAAATGACAAAATGTTATTAATATCGGTCTAAAATAAAATGTTACCACATTGGGCCGAACCGGAGAGGTACAAATTTTATTTACCTGCATCCCTAATTATAATTAATAATTGTTATCATTTTAAGTAGATTTATCTTTAATTGTTCTTTAGCTCTTTTGGATGGACAGTCTCTTAACCATGCCACGAGTTGAATCCTTGTGAAAGATACTGATTCTGCTGTGGATCCTGCAAGAACAACAAGAAATTGACAAACCGTATGATTTTTTGTAAAAATATATATACTCAGAACAAAAAGCCACCATTTTGAAAAATATCGGAATTTTTTTTTCGTCTGTTTAAAAGTATATTTAATTCTCCATGAAACTATGTACGTTTCATCGGAATCGGTTTAGTAATAATAAAGTTGTTCAAAATTGGTTCGATGTCTTAATCACATATTTGTAAAAATGTACCAAACAAATTTGTTTTTAAATTCAATTTTCAGCAAGGTCGCAAATTGTCGCAGCAACTCTCAGTTGGACCTTATTCAGGACCCTTTAAAGAATTGTAAACAAATAGTTTGGTCGCATTCCAACGCTCCCTTTTTTATATTTTGCCTGATACAAAATTTAAAAAAAAATTTTTTAATTTATTTTTTGTTAACAAAATGTATGAAATCAAAAGTACTAGTGTAAATATTTTTAATTTGAATAGGATTGTACTTATCACCAGCAATAGGCTCCATGATGGTTTTTCAAAATTTTTACAAAAACTAAGCGGAATAACAGAACTCTAAATACACTGATTTTTTTCAACCACTCTAATTTAATTGACACACCACACTAGAAAAACAAACTTTGAACTGAAATAATTTTGAGGTTGGCCACAGGGGTGATTTATGACACCCTGGTTGTTTCCTAATTAAGTGCTAATAATTTTATGACATAATTATAACTTTGGTTTTATCTATTTTGACCAGTTTTTATATACCTGAAATTCGCTTGTGTGCATCGTGTGAATATTTAGTTCCTTGAATATAGCAATATTTTTATATTCATAGATTATTTTTTACAATAACATGCGATGATTTTTTTACCTCGCTAGTTTTGCTCGGGTTAGATTTAATGTTAAGATAAACCGAAGATATTACAAACCCACTTGTCAGAGTTGGCAACCGTGTCTTGAAGTAAAAACATGAAAGGTCACGGCTTCTAAACATCGTCATGAAACAATAAATCCACCAACAAACAGCATTGCTTTGTTTACCTATTATATTAGTATGTATGGCTCATATTTCGCCAATTCCAATGACATTAATTTTTGTTGTCCTACGAAATTTTACCAATTAGCACAATACTTGACCCAATGACTTATTTTCTTAATCGCCAATAAATAATGCGAAAAACATAAAATCTACTGATATTTGAATTTTCTCTTTCATATAAAATTTGTCTAAGTGTCTGATTTAAATACGAATACGAAAAACGCAATTATACAGAGAAATACTGAAAGAGTTTTGCAAGAATATGAAAGGAAGCTACTTATATAAATTTAATGCTGGGCTTGGAGAGAATTTTGTAGCACAATAGGTCAAAAAGTAACATTTTATTCCAACTGTAACACCAGAAACAACATCTCTCCGCTATAACTGTATAGCTCGACAAGCGAGTCTATAGCTACGCGGTATCGGTAAGGGGGAAGCAATATCTTTTAAAACATGGCCGAGTCATGGGCATGCTAGTATTATCTTAATAATGTAATAATATATATTTTTTCATGGCATGAATACATTTGTATCACCAGTGCAATATATTAGGGCTTTCCATTAATATTTTTCGTTTATTTTGGCATTTTCGCCAATAAAATCCATTTGATTTCAACATTTCAAAGTTTCACGGGAAAACGGAGAGTTTATGTCACTTATCAGCTGTTGTAGCAACTTTTTTAAGGTTGGAACCACTTTTAGTTCCAAATAAAACTTTTGTATTGTTCTCCTAACAATGCCAAAGTCGAAGCCTTCGATTTTTCCGATAGCAGAGAGATGGGTCATATTTTTGACAGGAGATGACAACCATTGATCCGGGTTATTTTCTTTCCTTTCAGCATTTTCTTTGTGAATGTTTTTACTGCACTCACGCTTACTCCCGTATACATTGCGACCCTTCCTAGCTTTCGCTTAAGTGGCAATTTAAATGTATTAATTTGTGATTCCTCTTCACACACCATGTACACATTGGCAATCACTTCACGGGTTTGACTATGAAGGGTTTTACCAGGGTATATTCATTCATTATCACAGTTTTAAAACAAACCCTATCACTACGCAACTGGATGAAGCATATTGAACATCGCGGAATAATCACGCCGGCACAATAGGCGTGTCACAAGTCGCGTGTCGCATCCTCTGTCTGGGATATAACCTATCAAATTAGCTCTAGCCACCGGTTACCCATGGTTACCGTTGATATTGCACCATGTTGCCCTATTTTTAGATTATAAGTACTTTAATATAAAAAATAAGCCATTAGTATGGTAAAGGAATTATAAGAGTATGCAAAGAATAGAGGTGACTCTACAGCAATGGAATTGTTATCAGACTTGGAATTACATTTTCTAGATTGCAAGTATAAAACGCAAACACTTCAAACTACGTTTTTAGATTTTTTAGTACTACATCCTAACTAAAACTAGTGTATTTTTGTTATGTTATGTTTATTTGTACATACATTTATTATTAAGCCCTCAAATCCCGGGATAAATATATAAGAGAGTTCTTTTTTCGAATTTTTTTTTTGGATTAGTCCAGGGACCCTGTGATTAAATATTCTTTATCATGAAAATCCCGGGATCGGAACGAAGCTTCGGGACTGACACCCCTAAGCAGCAGTCTCCACTGGGACGCCCAACAATTAAAAGTAATCCAAAAAACGTATTTTAGTAACGTAAACGTAATTTAGGAAATCGTTCTTTAAGAGCGTAGCGTCGTTGCACGCATCATAACTTTGTTATTTTAACTGTATATTTTCGAACCTTGTAAAATTAAGTGGGTGACATAAAAACTAACTTTTCTTATTTATAGACTGGTTGGTTACATCATGTTTCATTAGTTCCTTGTCCGAATCTGTTATAATGTTTATAAATCTTTTTAGACAAGTCTGGGAGAAGTTTATATTGGGAATGACATTGAACGGTGACGTTTGAAAATAATTAAGTTGACCGTTTCGCAATCTAAAACACATATTTTGACGATTATGACACTTTTAAGTAATTCTATTTTTGCTTCAATCATTAACCTTGAGTTCTTATAAAAGAGTTGCAGATGTTTATATAGGTAAACCAAAAAAAAATTAAAGAGTAACACACTGTCCAGGGTGTCCCATTTTCGACACTTTTACAGGGTATCTCCGTAAATGTTAGTGCTATCAAAAAAGTAATGTAGGGGTCATGTGCTCTTTTTGGGTCAAACTTAAAAAATTTTCGCTCGCTTAAGAGATACGGGGGAAAATCAAAATATTTTACATTTTCAAAATTACCCTATATTTTCTTAGTTAAAAGAGATACATAAAAATGTTTTATACAGAAGTTTCTTTATATTGATTGTTAAATAATCTGCCGTTTTCAGAATTAGTATATGGGGTCAGGTAAAAAAGTTATCGGACCTAACCTCATTTTTTTAAATTGAGCATAATATATATTTTAATCTAAAAAGATACTATTTTAAATTCTCCTTTCAAATATACAACACACCATGGATAATATTGGTTTCGTAGGCGATTTATTTAAACTTTATTACTTTGAAACGAGGAATCATCGCAAATGTTCGGAATATGTCCTTAAATGGTTACCGTCTTTCCGAATAGCGAACAAAATATACATTTTGAGACATTTCTTCGTTTTTTTTTCCACTTTCAATATGAACTGATATCATATCAAATTTTTCAAAATGTGGATAGGTCGTTTTCGAAAATGAATATGTAAAAATGAAATTGACGTTAAATGTTAATAGTCAGCATAGTTGTTTTCTAGGATATTAGCTTTTGTTTCATGGTTTACTGTGGTTTAAAGTAATAAAGTTTAAATAAATCGCCTAGGAAACCAATATTATCCATGGTGTGTTATGTAAAAATGAAATTGACGTTAAAGCTGGATTTATAAACTTGAAGTTGACGATTGACGATGCTGTTTGACGGTGACGTCACAGCTTAAACATATTGAAATACATAAGACCATTTATATTTGACGATGACGGTGCAGTCTGACGGTGGGTGACGGCTGACATAAACCAATTTTATCTTTTGACGGTGGACGGTCGTAGCAACGTTCGAAGCAAGTTTCCACAGCCAACGAAAATCGTGTTTGCCTGCCACGTGATATTTAGTAAATATTATTTTATTTTATACCATCTTATTAACAATTTTAAAGTGTACTGTTGATAAGTGTTGATAGTATCATTCAGATCACATAAACACAAAAATTAATATAATCACATAAAAATATAGAAAAGCCGAGAAAAACAGGTCATGTTATCGTCGCCACCGTCAAGTTTGTAATTTGGCCTTAAATGTTAATAGGTAACAAAGTTGTTTCTAGGATATTAGCTTTTGTTTCATGATCTACTCTGGTTTAAAGTAATAAAGTTAATAAATCGCCTAGTAAACCAATATCATCCATGGTGTGTTATATATTTGAAAGGAGAATTTAAAATAGTATCTTTTTAGATTAAAATATACAGGTTGTTCAATTTAAAAAAATGAGGTTAGGTCCGATAACTTTTTTATCTGACCCCGTATACTGTATTCTGAACACGGCAGATTATTCAACAATCAATATAAAGAAACTTCTGTATAAAACATTTTTCTGTGTTTCTTTTAACTAAGAATATTAAGGTAATTTAGAAATTGCGAATTTTTTGATTTTCCCCCGTATCTCCAAATTTTGATTTTACCAGCTATATAAAAGTGTCGAAAATGGGTCACCCTGTACAGGTATTGAAAGTAAAAGTATATTTTCGAAAATAGCGAACACTATCCCTCGGGCTAGTTGCTGTCGCCTTCCGGGCTACTTAACGCCCTCGGTAAAGATTGTTTCACGAAAAATGGATATAACTTAATGACTGCCGTAAAAGTACCTGGGGTCATCCCATTATTTATGACCGTTTGTTATTATTATGTGGAAAGGACCGGATTGTAATAATTGTAATTAAATATAGGCACATCAGGTAGGTTAGGTTGCTTAATTTATATTTAAATATCTTTTTTTGGTAAAATTTGTTAGTTTTTGAGTAATTGTTCAAGAATTGTCTTTTACCAAACATTCCTCAGAATAGCGTGATAGTAATGGACAATGCGAGCTATCACAGTCGCCAATTACATAAAGCTCTAAGCTCAAATAATACAAAATTGGAGATTCAGAACTACATGGCGGCGAATAATATATATTTTGAAGAAAGTTATAAAAAAGTGATCTTTTAGAATTTTTAAAGACATTTTGTATAAAAAAAGTATATGTTTGTGACACATTGGCAGAAGAAATTGGACATACAGTGCTACGGCTCCCACCCCATAGAGCATAATATGTGTCACCAGTTAAAATCACTAGTTAGGTCTGAAAATATTTCTCCGACTTTAAGTTCTAGTGTTGTAGAATTAATACGAAAATGCTTTAATGATATTCCCCCAGGTAGTTGGAAAAATTCAGTCCGTCACGTAATAACTGTAGAAAATTCGTATATTAGTCTGGATCGTATAATTAATCCAATTATAATTAATTTTGATGAGGATAGCGATAGCGAAACAGAACTATCTATAGAATGACATTATAAATGTAAATAAATATGACTAGTAATATTTAAAAATTTTTTCATTTCATTTGATTACATTAATATAATCATATCATTACTTGTTTTCCTTAGTCCGTCCCTTCATACTTCACTTGTTTATTGCCAAGCTCTTGTCGACACAATGGGACCGACCCAGGAAATCATTAAGTCGTATCCATTTTTCGTGAAACAATCTTTACATAAATAACCATAACGACATTAAAGGTAAAATGTGTCTCTTAAGTTCTCCTTAACTGGGCGACTGTTAGATAGTGCAATAATCAAATCTTTTTCTCGCACGATAACGGTGGAAAAAATAACGACCAAGTTTTAATTAGTTCTTAACCGTAAACCAAATTATATTACAAGTTCTTGGGGATATTTCTCATAAATTATCCAATAGTAAAACTGCTAGTAAATCTAACTGTGTTAAACGAATAAAAGAATCGGCTTTGTTAATAGTATCTTGTTTATAGCGCTCCGTAATGAGGTATTTATTATAAGTAACAATAATGTATTTCTCATTTACGGTAAAATACAAGGTGGGCAATTAAAACGAGGATTTGCACGTGGCCGGTTGGCACCCGTTTATAAATCAAGTAGAAAACAAAATTGTTAAGTTTTCTGAACCGAATATAACCGCATTTTTCGACTTATTGGCTTAATCCTTGCCTCATGCCATTATAGTGGAGTCGTCCTGGCGAAATAAACGGCTCGAAAATCCCGTGACGAAATCGAGTAATTTTTTTTCCCCAATCGATACAGTAGGATCCCCTCGACATTATGAAATGATTTGTGTAGGGTGCCGCATAAGGGGGGGGGGGGGGCACGCCCCGTAAATCTAACCTACAACGCGAAATGGAAAATAACTCCATTAACCGATTTTGATGCTACAAAAAAAATTTAAGAGCTTGACGGAGCGCGTAAGCTCGAACAAACCCGATCCCGATATCTCAATGAGTTAATTAACGCGATTTTCAACTGCAAAAACAATAAAATTTAATTAAACATATCTCGAGAAGGGGCGGAGTTGGGGCATAATTTTTTCGCGAATCAACGGTTGATACCGAGTACTTTGTGGGCCGGATGCTGGAGTTGGTGGGGCAATTAGAAGGGGAGTTAGGGGGCGGGGGAATTTTTTACATAAATGCTAATAAGTAGTTATGAATAGAGTTACGGGGATCAGGGCAGATTCAATTTGTTAATTTTTTTATCAGCTACGAGGAGGGATTGGCGAAATTTTTTTATTTTCCCAAATGGCCATCTCCGAAAATACTTTAGATATTAGTTCAATTTTGGTATGTGTAAATAGGATATAGAACCACAAATTTTAGTTAATTAAAACCACTAAATTCATATTGAAACTCATTATTTTTAACATTGATAAAATAATTAATGATTAATTTTGTTACATAAAAATTGTTGGAAATGGCACCTTCACTTAAAAGGCACGCTTCCGCCCATCTTTGCATCGAATTGCCCGCTCCAACAATTTTTATGAAACAAAATTTATCATTAATTATTTTATCAATGTTAACAATAATGAGGTTCAATATGAATTTAGTGGTTTTAATCAAGAACGGTGCGTCTGACGAGAACACTTTCCACCTCGGTACGCAATAACTATTTTTCTTATTTTTGTACGTCGTAGGAAAATTATTTATTCGGATTAGGTAGCTATTCGGTTTTTTATTAGTATTGGTTGATTTTATAAGTCGAGAATGATTATTACCGGCAGCCAAACTGAGCTTTTTTTTTATCATGACACTTATTCGTGAAATAAATTAAGGTCGATAATAATTCTATAGTTATGGTTGTAATAACAGGTCCGTGCATAAAAATCGTAACGCTACTTTTAAGAATGAAATATATACCTGCTTTCATACCGGGGTTGCAATTTAAATAAGAAATTAACGAACTAACCGATGCTGGTTTAAATTATAACCAACTGATTCACAGGTAGTTTGTGCTGTTGAACATCACATACAGGGTGACAAAACTTGAAAGGGCCATATATTAGAAACGAAAAACTGAAGAAAAAAACGCAAAAAACAGTTTCTATAAAACGAAGGGGGAACAAAAACAAGCGTATTAGCCGACCCCTATCTGCAACCCCTTGGACAGGGTGAGATAAACCCTTAAAATCTTAAATAGAAAGGGGGTCGAGTGATACATCATTTTGAAGCTCTTGAAAAATGCTTTCCAATGGTACATTTCAGGAAATTCTTCTCTGTTTATTGAGGAAAACAATAAATGAAAGACAATTTTGAAATTTTTTATTATTAGTAAGTTAATTAAATGTTCAAAATGATTTCCGTTGTTTTGAAGTCAATAATAAAGCCTACTTTCAAATTCTTCACGTACATTTGCAAAGGTTTCTCTGGATATAGCACGGCATTCCTGAACTATTCTATGCTGAAGTTGCTCTAGTGACTCAGGTTGCGTTTTAAAAACCACAGATTTTAGGTGACCCCACAAAAAGAAGTCAAGAGGTGTTAGGTCCGGGGATCTAGGTGGCCATTCAACAGGACCTCTTCTTCCAATCCACTGGTTGGGATAATTATCCTCCAACCACTGCCTAACGGGAACTACATAATGCGGAGGTGCTCCATCCTGTTGGAAATGTAGTAAGCGTTCTTCTAAAGATAAATTTCCGAGTATGTCCCTCTGATTTTCTAATTCTCGCACTATTAGTGGTTCGATAGACCTCTGTAGCATTTCAGCATACCTGTCGCCATTTAAATTTCCTTGTATAAATATTGGGCCGATAATACCATCTCCCAATATACCAGCCCAAACATTAATTTTCTGGGGGTACTGGGTATGCCCTTCTCTAAATACGTTGGGGTTCTCGTCATTCCAGTAACGACAGTTTTGCTTATTAATATGCCCATTTAAATAAAAGGTACACTCATCACTGAAGCAAATATTTTTAACTAGTCGAAGTTTGTTCGTGCCGTAATTCTATCTGTCATTATTTCACAAAACTGTATTCTTCTGTCAGGGTCGTCGTCACCAAGTTCTTGCAGTATGTGCAGTTTATAGGGATAAAACTTATGAATTTTAAGTACCTTTCTTATTGATTCACGAGATAATCCAGTTGCTACAGCTGCTTGACGAGTTAATAAAGTTGAATTCATTGCAAACTGCCCCAGAATTTCAATTTGCGCTGCTTCGTCGGCTAGTCTCGGTTGATTTCTCTTTATATTCGCGACAGAACCAGTTTCTTTAAATTTGGCTACTAGTTGTCGAACATACTCCGGGCTTACATTTTGACCTGGATGCCTTTCGTTAAAACGTTGAGCTGTTCTTAAAAAACATTGATCCTGGGAACCATAAATGAAAATAATTTCTACCCGTTCAGCTGTGCTGTACACCATTGTTAAAGATAAGAAGTGCTGCTTTTCGTTTAAACTGAACCGAAAGTTAACTGTTCTTAAAATAATAATACTAGTAGAAGTTACCGTTAAGGTAAATTCTGTGATAATAAAATGCGAATATTTATAAACAAATTTTTTTTTCGACAAAAGAAAAATAGCAAATAAACCAAAACGAAATACCGAGGCTTAAACTGTTTAGAACTCTTAAGAGATATCTCTTAATATGCCAGGATATTGGTAGCAATCATTTTGAACATTTAATTAACTAATAATAAAAAATTTCAAAATTGTCTTTTCATTTATTGTTTTCCTTAATAAACAGAGAAGAATTTCCTGAAATGTACCTTTGGAAAGCATTTTTCAAGAGCTTCAAAATGATGTATCACTCGACCCCCTTTCTATTTAAGATTTTAAGGGTTTATCTCACCCTGTCCAAGGGGTTGCAGATAGGGGCGGGCTAATACGCTTGTTTTTGTTCCCCCTTCGTTTTATAGAAACTGTTTTTTGCGTCTTTTTCTTCAGTTTTTCGTTTCTAACATATGGCCATTTCAAGTTTTTAAATTGTCACCCTGTATATGTGGTGAATATCGAATCACATCGAAACAATCTCATTACTCATCATAGGTTGTTATTAAAAAAATCCTTATTGTGTTGACTCTTCTTTTAGTAGAATGACCCGTAGGTCACTCAGGATGATACCCTTTACCAGGGCGCAAAGTTACCGCCAAAAAAATTTCCACGATAATTATTTCGTCTGACCTCTGCCGCTTCTATTTTACGAGCATTTTTTATATTCCCTCGTATGCGTGTGACTTGATCCACAACTGGTTTCATTAAGTGCCGTTTTTTATATTTATTTAAATGTATATGGTCGGATATATCGTTGTTTTAGTTTAGTTTAGAACAGGTTTTTAACGAGTTTTTGGTATCTATAAGTAGACAGAAGACGAGATAAACAAAACATTATTAAAAATCGGTTAAACCAATTTTAGAGGTTACGGTTGTTACGGAACCGGTCTAAGGCAAAAACCTTTAGCTCCTTCTACAGTATGACAGTCACCAAAGGTATAGTTGTTGCAGAATATCGCTGACTCTTACTGCCATAAATAAACTACCTGAATAAACCCTATTGTATATGCCTCAACATCTTCAAAGCTCAATAAATGGGATCAGGGCCTTCTTGAAAATGTATACCACACTACATGATTTATTTTTATAATTTAAAATAAATCGATAGGTATTTTTAGTTTTAGGTACATATAATAAATGTAAAATAATGATAACAATTAATGACAATTGAAAATAATATAATTTAAAAGTGTAACTATTAGGATAACAAGTACAATAAAAATTAATTAAATTCTAAGAAACTATTGATAATTTATTCAAAATTTAACTCTGTATCACTATCACTATCTTCATCTAAGCCTAAACTTATAATTAAGGGTTGAACATTTGTAATCATACAATAATTGTAAGAATTTTTCACCTTAAGTACATGCTGTACACAGTTTTTCCAGCTGTCTGCAGAAAATTTTCTTACTTCGTTTTTAATTAATTCTACTACAGATGCATTTAATGTAGGAGAAATATTATTTCTCTTAATATTGGATTTTAATTGGTGCCATATTAGCTCAATAGGATTGAATATACAATAGTACGGAGGAAGACGCAACACTGTATGTCCATTTTCTGCTGCAAGTTTGTCACACTCGTATTCTTTATTTATTCTAAAAGCTTTGAATAATTCTAGCAGTTCTCGTTTTTTGTAAGTTTCTTCAAAATATAAATCATTTTCAATCATAAAATTTTGAATTTCTGCTTTTGTATTATTAGAATTGGGAATGATTTTTGCTTGCTGACTATGATAACTAGCATTATCCATTACAATGACGCTATTTTCAGGTATATTTTTAAGGAGTTTATGTTTAAACCAATCTTCAAAAAGTTGTGCGTCGGTATCTTGATAGTAATCTAAAGAAGAATCTGCTATGTTTTTAGCTGAAAGCAACAGACAATTTGGAACAAACCCGTTCTCTGAACCAGCATGTAATATTGCGATTCTTTTGCCTTTATTTGATGGTGCCTTGGTTTGACATTTTTTGGAAGAATCATCCCAACCTTTTCTTGGAGTGTCATGGGTATCGAACCATGTTTCGTCAAGGTAAATAATTGGACGATTTTCTTCTCTAAATTGTTTAAAAGCTGTTGAATATTTAAGTCTCCATTCCCGTAAACGTTGAGATTCCATTAATGTTTGTCTTTTATCAATGCTTCGGTATTTAAAACCCATTTTACGCAATATTTTCCTAAGGCTTGAAAGGCTACAAGAGATATTTGTTTTGTCTTTAATCAGCCGCTCTTTGAGGGAAATCAAAGTGGGGACAGTTTGTGCCTCATACATATGGTAAATCTGTCTTCTTAATAAATCCATGTCATTTTCGTCAATGCTTCTAAATGTGCCAGAATCACTCCGATTTTTTCTAGGATTAACAGGTTTAAGTACTATGTCTCTTACCGAAGATAAAGGAGTTTTTGTCAAAGTAGACGTCTCTGCTAAAGCATCCATCGAATTAAAATTTCTACTCAACAGGGATTGATACACATTTTTAATTATTAGTTTGGCATCGGTAGATAAATGCTATCGTTTAAAAATGACACTTGAAGATGCCACCCTATCAGCACTATTCCAAGGACGCCAAATTCTACCACTAATAAGCCTAACTAAAAATTACTCGCCGGAAAACCACTAAAGATTAAAATTATTAAAAATCACTTTGTATTTATATAATATGCATCAGGCGTAGGTATAAATTGAATTTGTATACCTGGTCCGGCTCTGCTCGAAAAGGGTTTAAAATTTGGGATTTCCTTATTTATTTTATGGTCGAAGGAATAATGAGGTTTTATTGCAGTCAAAAGATCAACGGTATAATTCTGCAAATACTATACTGCCACGCTAAGACCTATGCTTGAACCCGGGAAAGATGTGTAGATCACTTTATTTAAAACTTAAAAACAATATACAGTGTGTTATGGGAGTGACTTATTATATTTAAACCGGCAAATCCTGAGATGAAAATAAATTGAAGAAAAATAACCTTAAATGGCGCTTTGAATTATTGTACGAAATATACACTTTATATGAATTGAGGACGTTCGCAATCAATAGTTTATTGAGGCGGTGTTGTCATATATTGCAACACAGAATTGTAAACGCACGTGATCAGTTTTTGACAACAAGACGTCTTTGACACGCGTTTTCACTTCTTTTTCAAACTTTTCAGAAAAAATATATTACAATTTTATGGTACATACGCTCTTACCTTCGATCTTATAAATCCGTTTTATAATTAAATTCCATAAAAAAATAAAACACAAAAAGTATGTTTTGCAACCGAACCAATAATAGGTTATATCACACAAATTTGAAATCACATCACAATATTTCTTATTATGAATTATTTCACAACAAAAAAAAATCGGGTAATGCTACAACTAACAAAACGTTTAAAATTCGTATACATCAAGCACCTGGAACCCTCGACAGCGTCATCTCATTCCCGAGTCTCGAAATATACTGAAGCAACGATAGTCGCGCGCGGCAGGTATCCAATCAAGGGCGAAACATGCGGTGTGTTCTTACAACACTGTTAGTATACTCTAGTGACCCACATTATTATTAACTGAATCCAGATGGAAGGCGCGACATTATGTGGGTAAAAAGGGTTTTTACCTTAGTATATAGATATTCGATTAAAAAAAAAAGTATGTAGACTTTCTCTAGGACACCCATTTAAATATAATAACTCATTTGCACAACTTGGCTATGGTCACGATTATGACTGTCACGACGAAGACGGTAGTATCTAACACCTTGGATTATGGTCGGAATCACTGTGAGAACCTGGCAGTTTAAAAATGACCTAAGTCTTCTTTATTTTTTGCTTCGCGTCGAAAAACAGTTAAAAAAAAGGAGACACGGCGAAATGATTTTGTTTCTAGGAACCATAATATAGTTTCTTGTTCTAATCTTAATTGTTTTTATTTCATATGCAAATTTTATGTAAATTTTTTAAAAATTATTAAAATTATTCGTGTTATTAGCATTATGAGGATCATCCTTACTAGTTTACTAGATTCATTAATCGATAATTATAACGACGTATTTGATAAGATTATTTCCAGAACCTGAATTAAATATTATAATAATTCGAGAAATAGTTTTAATATACAGGGTGTCCCAGAATATCTGGGCAATCTCCCGGATTCAGATAGAACACTTAAAAATAACAGAAGAAGTACCTTTACATTTTTCTTCCTACGGCCTCGCCTACGGAGATACGGGCCCATAACGGACGTCCCTGGAAGTGTTGTTTTTTAAATAATTTATTAAGTACTTGGTGTAATTTAATAAATTTTTATTATAATGGTTAGTAGATGAGTCTCCTTAAAATTCGCCCTTTTAAACACATTTGGCTTATTTAGTTTGCCAGGAACGGACTAGACGTAACACAGAAATGCTTATTTTGTACACCACAAAAGATACTTTTGATCAATGTCGATAAAATGAACTGTTTCCGACAAAAGATATTTTTGTTCAATATGATTTATATTCAGTATACGCAAATTCCATTACTATGTTAGTAACTAATAAGACAAAGGAGAAAAACCGCAAATTTCAAGACACTACCATAAACTGACACTGGTATAAATATTCTTATTTAAATCGGTACATGTGAAAAAAAACCATAACAACAATGAGGGAATTTTATGAACATAAAACAACAACTAATGCAAAAAACCATATTGAACAAAAATATTTTTTCTTCGAATACAGTTCACTTTATCGACATTGATCGAGAGTACCTTTTTCTCAGCTTAAGGTTTAGAGTATCCAAAAATATTATTGTCGTTCCTTCATCATACAAGGTGTACAAAAAGCATTTGTGTTACGTCTAGTCCGTCCCTGGCAAACTAAATAAGCCAAATGTGTTTAAAAGGGCGAATTTTAAGGAGACTCATCTACTAACCATTATAATAAAAAATTATTAAATTACACCTAGTACTTAATAAATTATTTAAAAAACAACGATTTCCAGGGACGTCCGTTATGGGCCCGTATCTCCGTAGGGGAGGACGTAGGAAGAAAAATTTATAAGAACTTCTGGTGTTATTTTTAAGTGTTCCATCTGAACCCGGGACCTTGAACACCTATTCTGGGACACCCTGTATACAATATCGATAGTTGTCGGCATCGATACTAGATTATGCTCTCTACTCTAGACGTCAAACCTTCTAACGAACGCTTCGTATGTTTAAGGTTATGTGTAAATATACCGAAAGTACATATATTTTTTATTTAAATCCTACCATTAAAGTGGTTTTCCGATTGTCTTGGGTAAATAATAAGGAAAATCGAAGAAAATCTGTATATATTAAAAGAAAGGGTCATTCAAGCTTGACATTTATTAAAACTCATTCTCTAATGCTCGCCCTACTTCGAAACGCCTTTTAAAAAGTGGACCAATGAGATAATTTTATCACTTGTAAGGAAGATGCAAATTTGTTCAGCATAATCACATTTGAATGGTGATACAGGTGATGGAAATAATCACTGTCAAAAAGGATGTCAAAGTAACAAAAAACATTTAAATATGCATTTTATTACTTGAGTTGATTTATCTGCTTCCATTTTATATTAATGAAAGGCTATGTCGATACCTTTATTACGAAACACTCATTTGTGAACTTGAAAATAAATTATCATTATTTTTACAATGACACTAGAATAGATTGCGAAATTTACTATCGTAAACGTAGCCATTTGCAGCTGACTGTCTGACGAACTAATTAAATTTAAATTCCCATGTAATTATTCATAAATAACTGACGGCCTTAAAAACATGCAATATTATAAAAGTCAGGGACTAAATAAAGATGAGAATTAATCCAATTCAATAACGCTGTTTACTTAATTAATCGTTGCATAAGGGCGACCTCAACCCAACCCAGAATATTAGTTGTAAGGTTTTACAAGCATATTTGTACAGCAAATTTGTACAGCAAATATTGTGAGCTTCAAGCTGTATGCAGGGTGCCTGGGAAAATGTGAAAAATCTCCCGGATATGAAGAAAACAAGTGAAAAGAGTACTACAAGTTCGTATAAACTTTTTTCGTATAGGCCTCCTCTTCGGAGATATGGGCTCCCAAAGAGCTCCAATGGAATCAAACTTTATACACATAATCATTGAAACCCCACGTATATTTAAATTTTTTTCTAATATGACGTATACCAGGTAAGACCCTTCAAATTACTATCCAAGAAAGTGTTTTGAATTACTCACAGCTGCAGGGACGGACTAGCTGTGACACTCATGGCCTTTTTTCTTAACGCCCTGTATGATAAGAACTTTGGACAACGGTTTTTAGATACCTTTAGACTAAAAATTAAGTACTCTTCATTCATGTCGCTAATCCTAACCGTTTTCGAGAAAACGTCATTTTATTCACACTGAGTTCCTAACTTCTCACGGGTTAAATATGAAAATGCGGAATTTGAAGGTTGGACATTTGATCGCAATAAAGATGTATCTTTTATTGAAATACGCCAAATACATGATCTACAGTGAAACCTCTCTTAGGCGGACACCTACGGGACCGTCTAAATGTGTCCGCCCATGGGAAATTTGTTATTAGGTAATATGTAAATGCAAAATTATTACTTACTATGTATATGTATGTACAAATAAATAAGTTAGGATGTAGTACTAAAAAAATCTAATAACGTAGTTTGACGTGTTTGCGTTTTATACTTGCAATCTAGAAAATGTAATTCCAAGTCTGATAACAATTCCATTGCTGTAGAGTCACCTCTATTCTTTGCATACTCTTATAATTCCTTTACCATACTAATGGCTTATTGATAATTGGTGACTTTTGTCTGATTACTGAGTTCAACTTCTTCATCAGAGTCGTCAGATAGTGATGTGGTTTCAGTTTGGACTACATAATCGGTAAGAATGGGGCCACTATCATCTTCTAATAGCACATTACTATCACTGTTAAGGAACTTGCTCAAATTATTGTTATCAAATTACAAACTTCCACAACATCAATATTCTCTTTCAGACTCAAAACGCAACATTTTTGTGCCATTGTTTACGATTTAACCTTACAACTCACAAATAAACGGCGGACTGCTGTCGGGGAATCACACATACTTTCATTCGGCGATGTCCTATCGCTCTGCCACGCATACGCGATTGGTTGCCGGTCTGTTTTCAGAGAGTTTTTGCACCGTACTTATTCGTCTCCCAAATAAATACTTAAAAATTTTTTTTGTCCGTTTAAAGGAGGGTTTTCGTACTCTTTGTATGAGAACAGTCTGTCCGCGTCCGCCCAAAGGAGAGTCCGCTCAAGAGAGGTTGATTTTCATGGAATTTCATATACCTAGTTCGGGACTATGAAAAAATGTCCGCTTAATAGAGATAGATGTCCTCTTATTAGAGGTGTCCGTTATGAGAGGTTTCACTGTATATAAAATGCCATTTTTCCGAAAACGAAGACTACTTAATTTTTAGTCAATAGTTAAAGTTTATGTTATATTTTTACGGAAATTCAGGAAATATAAAGAAATAATCAATATATTTGCAATATTCACTTAAAATATAGAATTAGCTACACCACTGCATTATAACCTAAAAAAAATATATCCTCATTATTCTCACTTACAGACGAAATATTAATCCGGGGTTAAAATAGTCGAATTTCTTACACACCACGCACTGAAGAACCATTGTAGATAGCTAATAAATAGCTCTAGTTCTAGTTCGAAAAAACCCTCAGAATGAATTCAGAAATACAATAGATCACAACCTCAGCAGATAATAAACACAAACAACACTGCGCCCGAAAAATGAATGACATTCGTAAACTTGGTAAAATAAATAACTTTATTTTATTTACAACCATGCATGTAATAATGAAATTTCATATATCGAAAGGTGGAAAGTTGACGTTTTTGCTTGTTTAGATATGTCTACTTTTTCCCTAATTGATAGAGTGGTCCTCAGCATTGAATATTGTGACCAACTCGTTGATATCTTCCTTGTCTTGGCATTTTAACTGAAATAAGCTAGTAGCGCCAACTCAGAGCCAGGATTTTGAACTTTGTTTCCCGTACACCAATCTTTGAAACAGTTATATGCCTTGTCATATCTCGGGCGGCTTTTAGTTGGCAGAAGATCTTCTTCTACTATTTTTGCTGCTTCTCGAATTTCTGGTGGAGTAGCAGCAAAATCAAATTCCTCATCTGATTTGAGCATTTTTCTGTTGTTAAAATAATATATTGTCACGGGTACGTAGTTTAAGATCGGCGCTTTCGCCAAATTGAACGCTGGGGTCGCGTATGGAATGAAGGGTAGACAAGTCTTCCAATAATAACACTTATATTATTAACAACGGGATAACTGGTACATCAATATATATCACTGTTTAAGGTCTATAATTATTATACTTACATAACGTATAATCTAACCAATAAATCTCTCAAGTAACTCTAAGGGCTTAGCTTTCAGGCTATCGTCTACAGTGGCGGGCGTAAGGGCTTTAGCTGAGCGTCGCAGAGTAGCGCTTATTGGACCCAACTAAGACTGCTGATCTTAGTAAGAGGATGGGTGTCGTCCAAGCTTGTCGACCTGCTATTTATACTGATCGTCCTTTGTTTAATTAGACCAGTATAAATAAAACAACCTATGTTTATTTGCAGTTTGCAAAACAAGCTTGGACTAGATTTAAAGTAGTTACAATAATAATTATAAACCAAATAAGAATATTAGGACAATGCCCTATTTTCGTGACAATATTGTTTAGTGACTGTTTGAAGGTTGTAGACAATGGTGTTTCTTGAATAACAGAAAAGTTTTGGACTTGCATTGTCTGGCAACACCATCGAAACTTCAGTGTACAGGAAACCTACTCATACAGGTCAATATCTGAATTACACATCAAATCACTCAAACAACACAAAATATGGGATAGTAAGAACGTTTGTGGATAGAGTAATCACCATTTGCAACTCAAATGAAGCACTCAAAACAGAAACTGACCACATCAAGAGCGACCTCAACAAAAATGGCTATCCCACGAAATTAGTTGATAAAATTTTGGAAAATCGTAAGATTCGGCCAAAATAAAGGAGAGACAAAAGAGGCTCAACCAATACTCAAAATTCCATATGTCAAAGGAACATCCGAGAGAATTAGAAGACTAGGACAACGATACAACATCAGAATGGTATTCAGCTCGAGAGACACCTTAAGAAGCCATCTAACGAAGACGAAACCAACTAGCCAGAAAGATTAGTAAAACTGTGTCTACCAAATCCCCTGCGAATGTGGCCGATCGTATATTGGGGAAACACTACGGCCACAAGGATTAAAGAACACATAAATAACACTCAAAAAGGAGAAATGGAAAAATCAGGTGCAGCTGACCATGCCTGGACACACGGCCATCACATCAGGTGGACAGAAGCCGAAATCCTGCTCAAAGAACCACATTGGAGGAAGAGGAAGTTCAAGGAAGCTGCTACCATACACCAGAACCCTGGCTGTTTTAGTAAACTTTCATTAGATTTAAGAAATATCTGGAAGCCCTTGTTAAGTAGATGTAAGCTTAGAATTACTAATATCGCGCAAAACTGAACGCACGACTGCACCCATCTCAATTATGCTTCAGTGCACATAGCTAGTATAAATAGACCTGTAGTTACTTTTCTTATTTATTATTCACCTGAAGACGACTGGAGATACTTACCAGTTGAAACGTTGTGATATATAACAAATAAAGACAATGCAAGTCCAAAACTGTTCTGTTATTCATTGTTTAGTGACATGGAACCTATATTCAAAAAATGATATTTGCCATCTTGATGTGTATTATTACCTACGTTATTTTATCACCTGCGGTTATTTGAAATTTCTGTCTAATTGTTCAATGGAAAAGTCAAAATAACATGACAGAAATTAAACACTTTCCACCTCGGTACCTAATCTACTATTACGAGTAGAAAATTTAAAAATACACACATATTTGGTATAATATTTTTACTTAATATTTTTTTGGTTTCAACCGCAGGCGTTAGATTTGGACTCTCAGTACAGACTTGGCATCATTGGTGTACATCTAAAGCTTTGTATGATTCGGACATAATATAAACAATTCTGTCTCTTTATCATATTAAATGTTTTTGGGAATCACTGATGAACTGCATAGCCTAGCGGGCATCGCAGTTTATACCATGTATTCTATGACAATGAACAAAACAACCTAATTTAGCCGTGCTCCACTATAGGCTTATGCCAAAACAGTTCTAGCTAATTCACAAGCTATTCACGAATTTCTTGACAGATATATCATCTACTGACCCACTATACCTATCTAATTAGACATATAGCGGTATTATAATGAATAGGATGAGCCAAAACCAAGCCCATAAAAATTGAACGTGTTTTTTACGTCTAATAGGTATTTAGAACGTTTTTAATAATACCTTACGTATACTTTGAAAGATGTTAACTTCATTGATACAGTCAATATTTTGATTCTTCTCGCAAGATGGTGTTTTAGTCACGTGGTACTAATGGTATGTCTGTATTATTCTACACGGAAAAACTTAGTTAAATTTACTAGAGTATCTTTTATTACATTCACTTACAACAAAAGTTTAACCTAAATTTTTAGCAATAATTCCCAAAAAAAAAAACGTCATTTTATTTACACTGATTCCCCTAACTTCTCACGGGTTAATTATGAAAAAGCGCAATTTTTAAGGTTGAACATTTGATCAGAAAAAAATGTATGTTTTATTGAAATACGCAATACATGATGTATATCAAATGCCGTTTTTTCAAAAACGGTTAGAATTAGCGACATGAATCAAGAGTACTTAATTTTTAGTTACTAGTTAAAGGTATATAAAAACCATTGTCCAAAGTTCTTATCATACAGGGCGTTAAAAAAAAAGGGGCCATGAATGTTACAGCTAGTCCGTCCCTGCAGCTGTGAGTAATTCCCAACTAGTGTTGTGATCGCTCGAGCGAAAAACCGCTTGATTACTCGATTATTGAAATAACCGACATCGCTCGATTATTAAAAAAACCGCTCGAGTTATCTATTCAGGCGAAAACCGTCGCTCGTCACTTATTATCTTTCACTTGATACCCGAGCTTCGCTTGACGCCGACGGAAATGTACCGCTGTAGTGTGATCGAGTTAAAAAATTGCTCGTATATTCGAACAATTTTTCGCTCGATAGGAAATACTCTAGTTATAAATTCAGGCCAAAAACCGAAAAATATCGCCTGTTATTTGATACTCGACCTTCGTTCAACGCGCTGAAATATGCCGATTGGCGACGTTCGAGTTTGACGCTGAGTAGGTAACACGACATACGCCTTTCTTAAAGGCACATAAACGAGAAGGTGCATATAAAAAAGTATGCCAAATCCCTTAGCGGAGTCATAGCGACATGGGTTTTGTAAAGTTTTGTTTTAACTGGCTAGCCAGCGGCGTAGTTTAGGTCTCCGATTGTAAATATTAAAAAATTAAAGGATATAATTTTAAAATTTTTATTTACTATAAACTCGAGGAAACTTCTTCAAAAATAACATAATAATAGAAATTGTTAATGAAAAATAACAAAACGAACAAAATGGTTAATAAAATATATAGAAAAATTCGTTGGTAATCTTATAGTAAACATTTTTAAATCTAAACTTTTTATTATTAAACTCAAGAAGACTTCTTAAAAATACATTATAGAAAATGGTAATGGAAAATAAGAAAACGAGCAAAATAGTTAACAAAACATAGGTATCGACAAATTTTTTGGTAACCAAAAGTAAACATTCTTAAATTTAAACAGGAACTTTTAGGTAACTATAAACATGAATTTAAAAAAATAATCACCTATTTTCTTATTTTGCCAGTCGAGTAAATAAGCCTAAATTCTTGAAGGGCACATAGTGGTCACCTGATAATTTAAAGTGGACGAATTTGACAAGCCATTTTAAATGTTTACTCATTTTATGCTCGTAGATTGAGAAAGATGTGAAGAAAAATAACTCTTGGTAATACTTTTTGTTTTGAAAAAGCACAAGAATAAACCCGAACAATAATTACATATTTGGGTGATTTTTTGCAGGTTTTTTTGTTTGGTATCGAGACACGTGGTAAAAATTCATTATTCGCAAATAAATGAATTTCTGGAATTTTTTTGGTAGCTACTACAATTTTTTAGCTAAACCTGTGTCTGCCCGTAGTTACGTGCCTGTAAATACCCTACCTGATCACATGTAAATGGCTAGGCTGCCGGTCGAGCAGTCGGTGACGTCATCGCTTGGTGAATTGGAATTTCAAGCGATTCACTCGATTATTAAAATCGCTCGAGTATCAAGTACTCGATTATTAAAATCATCGGTTTTTTCCCAACACTATTCACAACACTTCCTTGCATAGTAATTCGAAGGGTCTCACCTGGTATACATATTAAAATATTTTAAAAAATTGAAATATACCTGGTGGTTCAATACTTATGTGTAAAAAACTTGATTCCATTGGAGCTCTTCGGGAGCCCATATCTCCGAAGAGGAGGCCTATGCGAAAAATGTGAACTTGTAGTACTCTTTTCACTTGTTTTCTTCATATCCGGGTGATTTCCCACCTGCATTTATGTTATTTTTCGTGTTTCAATGTTTTTTTTTGGGGGGGGGGGGGGGGCATTAACCTCATGACCCCATGACTTTAAATAGATCCCATTGAATCGTACAAATTGTAAAAAAAATGCTACACCCGTTAGTTTTTGAACGCCGTATAATTAAAAGTAAAATATTTTTATCGCGACTGTAACATTGTTAACTTTAACCGTGCGATCGTTTGATTTTTTATCGTTTCCTAAAGTGTATCTTCCACGAATCATAAAAAAAGTCGTTAATATTCGTTAAAATTCCCACTGACCTACCTGATAGATAGCGGTATATTAATGAATATGATGACGGGCCTTAGATGAATCAAACCCAAAATCAAGTCTACAATATTAATGATTTGGTAGAAGCGTTCTGATGCATGCTTTTATTAGCTTTTAATAGGTAATTAATAACGGAGTAGGATATTTTAAAAAAGGACCAATTTACATAAAGAACTTACAACAACGATCCTGCCTTTTTTTATAATATCCGGTTCGGCCGGATGTTCTACCGGCACAACTTTCAATCCGGTCCATTGAACCGTGTTCAAATTATGGTTTATTTTCGAAAATAAACTTTGACTTTCGACACTCTGTATTTCTAGAACGTGGACCATTTCGAAGAAACTTATAGGACTTGATCGGTCTAGTTTGATGTTTAGTATCTACAGTTGCTCTATATGGCCTCTAGGTTATGGGACACCTTGTATAGTTAATTGGAAGTACAGGGGTCCCATTTTCGACACTTTTATAGGGTATCTCCGTAATTGTTAGTGCTATCCAACAAGTAATGTAGGTGTCATGTGCTCTTTTTGGGTCAAACTTCAAATGGTAAAATCAAAATTTGATTATTTTCGCTCGCTTTAGAGATACGGGGGAAAATCAAAAAATTGACAAATTCAAAATTACCCTATATTTAAAAGAGATACAGAAAAATGTTCTATATAGAAGTTTATTTATATTGATTGTTGAATACTCTGCCGTTTTCAGAATAAGTATACGGGGCCAGGTAAACAAGTTATAGGACTTAACCTAATTTTTTAAAATGGAACACCCTGTATATTTTAATCTACAAATATACTATTTTAAATTCTCTTTTCAAATATATAACACACTATGGATGATATTGGTTTTCTATGCGGTTTATTTAAACTTTATTACTTTGAAACGAAATAAAATATTCAGATTAAGGTAAAAAATAACGGGAATCATCGCAAATGTTCGGAATATGTCCTTAAATGGTTACCGTCTTTCTGGATAGCGAACAAAATATACATTTTGCGCCATTCCTTCGTTTTTTCCACTTCCAATATAAACTGATATCATCAGTTTTTTCAAAATGTTGATAGGCCATTTTCGCAAATAAATATGTAAAAATGAAATTGACGTTAAACGTTAATAGTCAACATAGTTGTTTCTAGGATATTAACTTTTGTTTCATGGTCTACTGTGGTTTAAAGTAATAAAGTTTAATAAATTGCTTAGGAAACCAATATCATCCATGGTGTGTTATATATTTGAAAGGAGAATTTAAAATAGTATCTTTTTAGATTAAAATATGCAAGGTGTTCCACTTAAAAAAATGAGGTTAGGTCCGATAACTTTTTTACTGGACCTTATTCTGAAAACGGCAGATTATTCAGCAATCATTATAAAGAAACTTCTGTATACATAAAACATTTTTCTATATCTCATTGAAATTGTCAATTTTTTGATTTTTCCCCGTATCTCTTAAGCGAGCGAAACTTTTCAAATTTTGATTTTACCATTTTAAGTTTGACCCAAAAGAGCACATGACACCTACATTACTTTTTTGATAGCACTAACAATTACGGATATACCCTATAAAAGTGTCGGAAATATGACACCCTGTACATTGCATTGATTAAGATACGGCTGTTGCACTGGATATTTATAAGTCTCCCACTCTCTTCTTGCTCTACATTAACGACCTTCTAGTGAAAACGAAAAACCCGATATTTAGTTTTGCTGACGATAGCACACTTATATCATCTTTCTCTTTGAATGCACAAACATCGCCTGCCGACGCACATCTTCGCAGACAGCATGAAGTATCACGCCTCAACAAAGACCTGGAAGAAATTTTGGCTTGGGGTGACAGTAACCAAGTCGAATTTAACGCTAAAAAAACCCAGGCAGCAGTTTTCTATAAAAAAGTTAACATTACAGAACCGGATATAGTCATGGAGGGACACGCAATCCCACTGGCTTCTTCTATTAATTTGCTGGGCGTCAATCTGGGAGGAAATATGTCTTGGCATAACCACGTTGTGGTAATCGCCAAGATAGCTTCTCAGATACTTGGTGTACTCTTCCGAACCAGAAAGTGGTACACACCTCAACAACTTTTGACAAAGCCCAGATTCGACCATCACTAGAGTACTGCTCTCATGTCTGGAGCTCTGCACCCAAAGATACTCTTCGGCCACTGGATTCCATCGAAAGGAGGGCCATTCGTTTGATTGGAGACCACGAGCTGACGAAGAACCTTGACAGCCTAGAACATCGAAGACAGATTGGGGATTTGACTCTCTTTTATATATATTTTCATGGAAAATGCTGACCTTTACTCTCTTAATTCCGCCCAGAGCGGCGAATAGCAGACATACACGATGAACCACTGTCGCCCATCCATATGTGGTTAAGCTTAGTACTCCTCCAACTTCATTATTTAAGAATTCTTTCATCTGGAGGACTTCATCCTTATGGAACGATCTCCCCGAGGTCGTTTTTCCCAACGAATATAACCTCCAACGATTCAAAACCAACGTGAAACGCATTTTGCGCACACGCACCACTCCCAGAGTGCCCTAAAGGATTTTTCCTATAGTGCTTGTGTTTGACCATGAAAAAAAAAAAAACTTATGGTGAAGTCAATTTTTACCTAGATCGAACAATACACTTTTTCTCCGTATATGGTTCCAACTTTAATGGGGACATTGTATATTATTTGTTTTAAAAACCGTTTTAGAGTCTGTTCTAAAATTAAACCGTGATAAAGAACTGCTTTAAGATTGTAGATGTTTCATACATTATTATACACCAACGATTTTCTTATTTTACTCGTATTCTTTTAATGACATTTTCCCCTAATGGCCTAGATATACATTCATTAACTCAGGTTGGTAAACATTGTTTCATTAGGGTTATGTTTATACAGTATGTCCACGGATGGGGTTTACAAGAGGACAAATGGACTAAAAATTGAAAGCTACGAAAAAAAGTCACTCTTAATAAACGTTTTTACTTGAATAATGAGTAGGTGATACTTGTTGTCAATGTCTTTATTTAATGAAGTAATTATAATAATAATAATAATAATACGAACATTTTTATTAACATGAAAAGAATACGATAACGATTTCATAATTCAAAAACTCCACCAACTTCCAGCAAACTCCAACACCGTGTATTTAATTTTTGTAAATTCTCTTAAAAGTACCGAAGAAGCTGTAGGAATTAGGAAATTAGGGGGCCTACCTTTGATATTGAAATAATACCATTGCCGAATCCCATCATTAATTTATACTATAAGAAATAGTAAATTATTGAGCTCTCCATTTAAAAAGTCTATTAACCTACCAGGACGATATAGCACTATAATAATAAATGAATGGGAAGACGACATTAAATAAAACGATCCCAGAACCGAGCCCAAAATTATAATTTAGGCGATGGCTCATAATAATAGTTACTGGCAATTCTTTTGTTGGAAGTAACATCGGCCGGAGACATTCTTTCTTAATAATTCTTGTATTCGGTTGCACAAAAGGTTATAGTATTATATTTAGCCTCTTATTTATATATATTTTTAATTAATTAAAAAGCTCGTACCCTACTTGAGTATTGATTAAATTATTTGGGTAAATTTGTCATCAATGGAACTGCATCTGTCAAACTAAACTCCGATTTAGACAGTGACTTTGACCCTAAAGAAAAGAGCCGTACCGCATATCTTCTGTGCATCACAGGAGCGTCATTTAGACAGGCTTGAACATTACTGACGTAAAGTCGTTTGTTTTCTTATTCGTGACTTACATTTTCAATAATTTTCACATTCGTGCATGTCGTTTATATGCCTATTTTAATAAAAATGCATAAAAATTATATAATCAACAATAATGCAGCTTATACATTTTCAAAAATTTAATAAAGTTACAGACGACCCTTAACGCAACTCTGCACAAACTTTTATAGGTTATGTAATATTGTTGCGACTCCCTCCATCAGCCCGGTGAGACTGCTTATGGGGGGATCCAAACACGTAAGAAGGCCATGGCAGTGATGCTAAACCTACTCTGCTCCATACGCTCACAAGTAAACTACGTTAATCTTTATATATTAGTATGCAGTGTCAAATCAGACTTACGTAGTTCTATCTGGAAGCCATATAGTGGGCGTGTTTAATGAAGGCGATTTGATTTTGGCCATATTTGTCTCACTTTACCGAATCGGGAAAGGTTGATGCAGACAGAGACAGACATAAAATGCGAACAGGCCAAGTTGTTAAATAATTTTACAAGTTTCTTCGTCTGGCATGGAATATAATCAAGCAACATATGAATTATATATAAAGTAGGTGTAAAGTGAATGAAAATGGCGAAAATTCTAAACATTTATCTTTCCTGAGAGTAAGCATCAATAATAATTTCTTTTCATAAATCATATGGGGCCCAAAAATATGCTCGGACTTGAAGTCTGAAATATTTGCTAGCACCTAGAGCCCAGTTGAAGATGGTAAAATATTTTATGTAAATTATGATTTACTTCCTATTTTTTAATAATACGTTACTATTTCAATAAATGATATAAGAGTGTGTAAGGATTATTTTAAAGTGATATTTACAGCTTAAAACATGTCAGAATCTAATATCTGATTTTCACCACTTAGTAAATCAAATAAAAGGTTTTGAATGTTTTTTATTGGTTAAATGTCACTTTAAAATATTGACAGTAATAAAATTTTTGACAAAAGTGACATTTGAAAAGCACGTGCGTTTGTCAGCTGATGCCATACCTAGTGGATGCCGGGTTTGTTCGTTTGTTCATGCCTGCTTCGATTTTTTAACACGGCTGTTTGTCTTCTTCCTGTTTATAAGTATTCGTTGCCCATTTGTTCGTTGGAGAATAATTTTATTACAGATGTATTCATAAAAATGTTGTACAAGATTTAGAACGAGAGCGACCTTCGTCACATTATCGGCAGGTGTTACCAAAGGGTGTCACTGATTGTCTATTGGAGGTTATCAAATACATAGGTTATCAAAAATGTCATCCATTGGTGTAGGATCAATAAAATAAAGATAAACAATTTTATTAAAAAATGAATGTATTATTTGGTTATATGACCCTATTTCTTCTAGCATTCTTCCTCTGTTCAGGGTTTGAAAGTTGAGACTAACTGAACCAACTTTCCTTTTTTGTTTTTTTTTTTTATAGGAAAAATTCTATAAGTCACTCTGGGAGTAGTGCGTGTGCGCAAAAAGCGATTCATGTTGGTTTTGAATTGTTGGAGGTTATATTCGCTGGGAAAAGCGACCTCGGGAAGGTCGTTCCATAAGGATGAAGTCCTCCAGATAAAGGAATTCTTAAATAACAAAGTTCGAGGAATACTAAGCTTAACCCTATATGGATGACAGTGATTCGTCGTGTATTTCCGCTATTCGCCGCTCTGGGCGGAATTAAGAGGGCAAGGTCAGCCGAGCAAGTTCCATGAAAATATCTGTAAAAGAGAGTCAAATCCGAAACCTGTCTTCGATGTTCTAGGCTGTCGAGGCTCTTCGTCAGCTCGTAGTCTCCGATCAGACGAATGGCCCTCCTGTCGACGGAATCCAGTAGTCGAAGAGTATGTTTGGGTGCACAGCTCCAGACATGAGAGCAGTACTCTAGTGATGGTTGAATCTGGGATTTGTATAGTATCTAAAGTTGTTGAGATGTGTACAACTTTTTGGTTCGGAAGAGTACACCAAGTTTCTGCGAAGCTATCTTGGCGATTGCCACAAAGTGATTATGCCAAAACATATCTCCTCCCAGATTGACGCCCAGCAAATTAATAGATGAAGCCAGTGGGGTTGCATGTCCTGCCATGACTATATCCGGTTCTGTAATGTAAACCTTTTTAGAGAAAACTTCTCCCTTCTACTACTTCCAGTGCTTTTAAATTTTTATTTTCCTTTTTTTTATTTCGATTGTAAAACTGCTCAAGCCTTTCGCGAATTCAATTCTGGTCACTATTTGAGCCTTCTTCTTCGAGTGTATCAAACATTATTATCATGCACTTTCAAAATTTATAATGGTGACGTCAGCGCATTGGTTTTTAGTTTTTCAATGCAAATGATTACAAAAAATAGTCTATTTGATACAATATGCTACTATTAAAAGGAACAAATGAAGTTTTCCAGTATCACTTTTTCAATACAAACATGTTACTCCACATCTGTTTTTGTCAAACAATGAAAAAAACGTGTTAAATTGCTATTTCATATTCTCCGCAGGCTGAAAGCAATTGATATCCGGTTAGGTTCGTGTTTTTAGTAAGAGGGAATGTAATACAAACAATATCCCCAATAGTCAATAAGGGTGGGTACAATGGCGAAGTTGCGGATGGCGGATAGTCCAGGGTCGGACCGATTACGTAACGCCGGGTGGAGTTTTCGGTCACCTTCCCCCTATTTTCTCCCCAAATAAAACCTCAATAATTGTTTTCGTCTTCGAATAAAACATGAAAACATTAAGTATCGTAAGTTACTAGAGACAAGAACATTGTCGCCTACTGTACATGTTTCTCCTTTTTCTGAACTTTAAAACTCACGCTCTTCACTAGACTTACAGTTAGGTATGGTTGGAACAGGGTATTATAAATAACAGGTGCCACCTGTTTCGGTTTAAAAAAAAATACCTGTTTCTAGAAACCTGTTCCAGTTCTAATGTGTTTCAAAACAAGCGGTAAGTCTGACAACGTCACAGATATTATCAACGAATGCACAGCCATTTTTTACCCCTACATCTAAAATGTGATGCACTTTGATATATTGGATGGTACACTTTAGCCAAATATGAAAACTTTGTTAATTACAGAAGTAATACAGTAAAATTACCCCTTCGTGTACACCACTCTTACACGGACACCTCCCTTGAACGGACACGCACTCATGGTCTCGACCGCTTCTCATATAATTTGCATTGTGTTAACTCTCTCTTCGACGGACGTTCTCTTGAACGGACGCAGACACAAAAAAATGTTAAAATAATTCTCTCAACAGGACAAAAAATAATAAAAAAACACAAATACAGTGGAACCTCGCTTAGGGACCGTCTGAATGTGTCCGCCTAATAGAGGTGTCCACCCATGGGAAATTTGTTATTAGGTAATATGTAAATGCAAAATTATTACTATGTATATGTATGTACAAATAAACATAACATAACAAAAATACACTAGTTTTAGGATGTAGTACTAAAAAAATCTAATAATGTAGTTTGTCGTATTTGCGTTTTATACTTGCAATCTAGAAAATGTAATTCCAAGTCTGATAACAATTCCATTGCTGTAGAGTCACCTCTATTCTTTGCATACTCTTATAATTCCTTTACCATACTAATGGCTTGTTGATAATTGGTGACATTTGCTTGATTACTGCATTCAATTTCAATAATGGGGAAACACTACGGCAACTGGAAACAAGGATTAAAGAACACAGAAACAACACTCAAAAAGGAGAAACGGAAAAATCAGGTGCAGCTGACCATGCCTGGACATACGGCCATCACATCAGGTGGACAGAAGCCGAAATCCTGCTCAAAGAACCACACTGGAGGAAGTTCAAGGAAGCTGCTACCATACACCAGAACCCTGGCTGTTTTAGTAAACCTTCATTAGATTTAAGAAATATCTGGAAACCTTTGTTAAGTAGATGTAAGCTTAGAATTACTAATATCGCGCAAAACTGAACGCACGACTGCACCCATCTCAATTATGCTTCAGTGCACACTATAAATAGACCTGTAGTTACTTTTCTTATTTAGTATTCACCTGAAGACGACTGGAGATATTTACCAGTTGAAACGTTGTGATATATAACAAATAAAGACAATGCAAGTCCAAAACTTGTCAATTTCTTCATCCGAGTCATCAGACAGTGATGCGGTTTCAGTTTGGACTACATAATCGGTAGGAATGGGGTCACTATTATCTTCTAATAGCACATTGCTATCAATGTTAATGAACTCGCTCAAATCATTGTTATTAAATTACAAACTTCCACAACATCAATATTCTCTTTCAGACTCAAAACGCGACATTTTTGTGCCATTGTTTACGATTTTAACCTTACAACTCACAAATAAACAGAGGACTGCTGTCGGGGAATACGTTCACTCGGCGAAATCCTTTCGCGCTGCCGCCACGCATACGCGATTAGTTGCCGGTGTGCCTTCAGAGAGAGAGAGAGATGCTTTTTAAATTTTTTTGTCCGTTTAAAGGAAGGTTTTCCCACTCGTTGTATGAAAACAGCCTGTCCGCGTCCGCCCAAAGGAGAGTCCGCCCAAGATAGGTTGATTTTCATGGAATTTCATATGGACTATGAAAAAATGTCCGCTTATTAGAGGTGTCCGTTCTGACAGGTTTCACTGTAAATGCCTCTGTGGTGAGTATCGCTGGTGCGTATTGAGCTGCGCGACAACGTCGCTGTCTGTCTTGACTTCCCAATGTAAATCTTATTACCGAAGTCTAAATCACCTGCTAGTAAACATTGAAAGTGATGTTACAGCTTTTGAGTTAATTAAGAAAATTACGCCATCGGATGCAGTTTACTTTGCAAAAACCATTCTTTAATTACAGTTTTTATTAAAATGGAAGATTTCTGTTCGTGGTTCCATTAGGCGGAACAAACTTCTCTTGAACGGACACTTTCGGTCATTTTTTCACTATACATAGTACAATATATGTCACAAAATGTGTATTTAAAAATGTAGGCGCCCCAAAAGGACTTCGCCCCTCCCGCCCCCGAACCCCTGCTACGCCACTGGGTAAATACCTCGCCTCGAATAATAGGTTGTCAAGTATTTACACTATTTCGTTGTTGTTTAGTAATTTGTATCATCTGCTTCACTTTCCTTTGCAAATCGATAATAATTGTCAATAAAAGGTTGCCAAAACATGACCCCCTTTTGTAACACATATCTAATAGAATAAACAAACCGTTTGAGGTACCTACCGCTGACAGTGCTAACCCACACATCAATATAAAATTAATTTCAAGGTTATGGATAAATATTAATTTACCTTTCGGCCGGGAGAGGCGAATTAGCAAACAAGTCACAAATCGTAGAAACCACTTCCGTTTAGCCTAGAAAATTGACACGAAAATGACAAATCGGTGGGCGGAATTCTATACACGCAAAAATTATGGCTTTTAAGGCGTGTCCGTAAACAGAAGATATGATAGTTCTGACGCAAATGTGGGAACATCAAAACAATGCATTTTTTGTTCGTTCTTGACCTTTAACAATTATACCGTTAGTTTTCTATTTGTTTAACAAATTTTAGATTCTATTTGCGGCGGAAAAGGCATATAATTACGAAAGGATAGTACACGGAAATAGATACGGTTTTGTCAAATATACAGTGTGTACATAAAGTAAGGAACAAATTCATTATCTAGGAATCTAAAAATATTTCGGAAAAATCCTCGGACATGTATAATAATTTTTAATGGCGCATTTTTTCCCATACAAACTTAATATACAAGGTGGCTCATGTAGTAGATATGACATTATCGACGATCTTTTTAAATGGGAACCCCTATATTTTAGTTCAGATCTGTAATCTCCAAGAACAGCTGATTTCAAAAACATAACACACTTAGGGCCTAAAATTCATAGTTTCGTTACTACAGGGTAAAACAAATAATTTTATTTAAGATATTTTTTTTTGGCTTGGGAGGCATCAATTAATTACGTGAGGCGTTTTTAGCGATTTTTCAACCCTCCTTTCCCCAATAAAAGATTTCGTGACATTTGGCTCAATCCCTTCCGCCATCACCCAATTTTACCTGAAAGCCTTACGTAATTCATGGACGCACCATCATTTGCTGTTACTTATGTTTTTTCTCAAGTAGGCTTATTTGCTGTTATGTAACTATGGTATTTAGATAATGTCATTGTCATTACATTGTATTTTTCTAGTAAGTTTATTAGAAGTAATAAATTTTATTTTAAAACATATTGAGTTACTATGCGTTTATCTTTAACACAAAGAATAGAAATTCTTATGATGATTGGATATGGTGATAGGATCCGTACTCAACAAGAAGTTTGTATTTTGTTTAACACTAAGTATCCAGCAAGACCAATTACTAGATCAACTGTGAGTAAACTTGAAATAAAATTTCGGGAAACGGGTTCAGTGGAAGATATTCCCAGAAAAGGCCGTCCACCTATTCCGGATGATAAGAAATTAGATATTTTATTAATGGCACCCGTTTAAAATCCAATTGGCTCATGAGTTGAATGAAGATGATCCAGATCGTAGGATGGAGTTTTGTCAAATATTAATGGAAAGATGTAACTTAGATCCTTTGTTTGTTGAAAATATCCTATTTTCGGATGAATCTACCTTTAAATTAAATGGAGAAGTGAACCGGCAAAACTGTAGATACTGGGCAAAAGAAAATCCCAGGTGGATGCGTGAGCACCATACTCAATATCAGACCTGCCAATATTGAAGATTTAAAAAATCGAATAACAACAGAATGCAGGAACATTTCAGAAGAAACCATAAGAAAAGTCCAACAAGAATTTATTGATCGCTTGGGGTACTGTCAGGCAGCAGAAGGAGGACAATTTCAACACTTAATTAAATAGCTTATTTAATTTTTTTACATTTTTTTAAATTAAAAATATCTTAAATAAAATTATTTGTTTTACCCTGTAGTAACGTACCTATGAATTTTAGGCCCTAAGTGTGTTATGTTTTTGAAATCAGCTATTCTTGGAGATTATAGATCTGAACTAAAATATAGGGGTTCCCATTTAAAAAAATCGTCGATAATGTCATATCTACTACATGAGCCACCATGTATATTAAGTTTGTATGGGAAAAAATGCGCCATTAAAAATTATTATACACGTGTCCGAGGATTTTTCCGAAATATTTTTAGATTCCTAGATAATGAATTTGTTCCTTACTTTATGTACACACTGTATAGGGTGTCGCATAATGGAGATATTAACAATCAAACTAGACCAGGGGTCGGCAACCTGCGGCTCGCAAGCCACATGCGGCTCTTTGGATGCGAAGCTGCGGCTCTTTAGTTCCATACGCAAATATTATTTATTTTATCGAAAAAAAAACATTAAAAATTCGTTCTGAATCGATTAACGAGGATTAGGCACCGATTCTATCTCTCAGCCACTTGTACTCGCTTTCCACCGCACCACTCCCCCGTGACACGCGTCGTTATTGTCGTCAGTCCGTCGAAAGCTCTCGAATGGCGCCGTCGTCGGATGTTTCCATGTAGGTTTTAATTCGTTTTCGACGCAAGACAATTTGGCGTCTTCACCAGTGCTTTGGCTGTGACCAGGAGTCGACAGCCTACGGCTCGCGAGGCGCATGCGGCTCTTTCGATGTCAAGTTGTGTCTCTTTCGATATCAAATTGCGGCTGAGAAATTGTGTAAATTATAATATCTGGCTCTTCCGTCTCAAAAGGTTGCCGACCCCTGAACTAGACCGATTAAGTCATATATACAGGGTGTTCGGGAACATGTGGGAAATCTCCCGGATATGAAGGAAAACACGTGAAAAGAATACTATAGGTTCATATAAACTTCTTTCGTATCGGCCTCCTCTTCGGAGATATGGGCTCCCAAAGAACACCAATGGAGTCTAGTTTTTTACACATAATTATTGAACCACCTGGTATATTTCAATTATTTTTTAATACGATGTATACCAGGTAAGACCCGTCAAATTACTACCCAAGAAACTGTTGTGAATTACTCACAGCTGCAGGGACGGACTAGCTGTAACACTTATGGGCTCATTTTTTTTACGACCTGTATGATGAGAACTTTGGACAATATTTTTTACATACCTTTAACTATTGACTAAAAATTAAGTACTCTTCAGTCATGTCGCTAATCCTAACCGTTTTCGAGAAAACGTCATTTTAATTACATCATGTATTTGGCGTATCTCGGTAAGAGATCCATCTTTGTTCCTATGAAATGATGAACGTCAAAATTCCGCTTTTTCATATTTAACCCGTGAGAAGATAGGGGGATCAGTGCAAATAAAATTACGTTTTCTCGAAAACGGTTAGGATTAGCGACATGAATGAAGAGTACTTAATTTTTAGTCAATAGTTAAAGGTATGTAAAAAACACTGTCCAAAGTTCTTATCATACAGGGCGTAAAAAAATGGGCCCATGAGTCTTACAGCTAGTCCGTCCCTGCAGCTGTGAGTAATTCACAACAGTTTCTTGGGTAGTAATTTGACGGGTCTTACCTGGTATACATCATATTAAAAAATAATTGAAATATACCAGGTGGTTCAATAATTATGTGTAAAAAACTTCATTTCATTGGTGCTCTTTGGGAGCCCATATTTCCGAAGAGGAGGCCGATACGAAAGAAGTTTATATGAACCTATAGTATTCTTTTCACGTGTTTTCTTCATATCCGGGAGATTTCCCACATGTTCCCGGACACCCTGTATATTTTTTCGAAGTGTTTCTCGTTCTAGAAATACAGGGTGTTGAAAGTGACAGTTTATTTTCGAAAATAATCCATAATTTGAAAAGGTTCAATGTATCGGATTGACAGTTAGCTGAATATGTACAGGAGTCACTAAGGGGATTGCTGGGATAAAATTATCAGGATCTCCTAGGTTGATGTTTTTTTACCTGTTATTAAGTATTTTTAATCCAAGATTCTGAAAGAACGGCAATATCTAAACTAAAAATTTATACTTGCTCGACCTTAAATCTTTAACCGTTTTTGAGATATTTCCATGTTTACTTTAATTCTATTTGACACATTGTGATGTTTAAATGGAAAGGATGGAAATATTAATGAATCACACTGCACCGAGCTCGATTATTGACGCTTCGATCCGTCCGGGCGGTTATTTTCCCGCACTTTTCGAGACTTGCGATCGAAAATATTTAATAACTACCGATCTAATTAATAGAGAGGAGTGTCACTTTTTGTTTGCAAATTAATAATAATTGGGCCGGGTGCACTAAACAATATAAATGCATATATCTCCGAAACGGTAACTCTGGGCGACCTAAACTTAGTATAACTTTTTACGTAATGAATGTGAGAAAAGTATTATTTTCATTAAAAACTTAAATACACTGAGGCGCAAAAAATTTATGACCTAATAAATGTGCAAATTATGCCGCAGACAGCAATGTACATTAAAATTTCATAAAAAAATCAATTTCTCGTCCGAAAAAAACTATAATTGCCAAATTTTGTAAAAAAACGTTGGTTTCCTGCAAAGTTATTAGAGACAAACAAAAATGAAGTTTTAACTTTAACACCGTGTATCTCAGTTAATATCACCTTTCGGATATAGGTAAGTATAATTAAATCCTAATATTTTTACCTGAGGAGTCTGAAGATTTTCCATGTACCATTAATTAGCGGACACCCTGTATAAGTTGTAACAAAAATTTCAGACGATTCTAAAATTTCAAAGTTAAAAAGTGTTGGGTTTGTAAAATAATGACCCACATATGTACAGGGTGTCCATTTTTGGGTAGTTTTACGGGGTATCTCCGTTATTAGTAAAGATAGAAGGATGCGGTTTGCGCAGCACTTTGCTACTTTTTTGTCACACAGAAGATGCCGTAATCAGAATTTTTCTAGGCCGCCTTGTTTTTGATATACGGGATGTTTTTAGAATTGTGCATTTTTGGACACCCCCCCATATATCGGTTACCCCATAACGTATCAAAAAGAAATAAAATGTTCTTTTTGTAGTTTTTTACGTAGAATCCAGTGTATCCCGTATATCAAAAACAAGGCGGCCTAGAAAAATTCTGATTACGGCATTTTCTGTTTGACAAAAAAGTAGCAAAGTGCTGCGCATACCGCAACCTTCTATCTTTACTAATAACGGAGATACCCCGTAAAACTATCCAATCTGGATGCAATTCATTAAAAATATTCACCACTTGGATAAAACTCCGTGTCCTATCGCCTTACCCTATCATCATTAAAATTTCAATGCGCTCGGTATTACTTAAACGTGCCATATTTACGCGAAAATTGTTCACAAATAGTAAATGTAAGCATTTTTGGCATGTCTGTTGTCAAGATGACAAGACAAATAATGAATTTAATAATTTATTTGAAAACGAAATTCGAAACTCGATATCTCGAAAACGGTTAAGATTGGGTATGTGGTGTGCTTAACATTTTTTTTTTAGAATCTTGTAAATAATTGAAATATGTAATAATATACTGGGGGTTCCATTTAAAATAAAGTAACTTTGTTCTTCCATGGCTTTTTGACTGATCCTGTATCATTAGTTTGTATGTAGTATAATAGATTTTTAAAAACCCTAAAAGTTTTGTATTTAACATTCTTCGCTAGCTATCTTACTTTAGCAAATAATCGACCGTTTCCATACATAAAAGCGACCCTGTATACAACATTTTTTTTCTTAATCAATTGATAAACCTGTGGGAAGAAATCTGGTTTTCAAAGTATCCGGAGTCGTCTTAAGCAAAATGTATGATATTTTGTGTCGAGTATACTAAATTTATTAAGCAAAAATTACTTTATCTCGACACATTCCGGTTAATGTGATCAATCATTCGTTTAACTAATTTCACATGTTTATGTTATTTTTATAATGACGTGCACGTAGATTATGCAAAAATATAATGTTCACGGAGAAAACGTTAATTATTGTTAAGATTTTTTAAGGACAAACCTTGTATTATAAAATTATAAATTTTTCTCTGTCACTTTCACTTGAAAATGTTGCGCAGCCGTCAAAGCAAAGGTTTTAATTAATTTTAAAATTTACGAGTATAATTGTTCACCCCTATGGAATTATATTTAATTGGAATGTCACGATGCGTAGCTATTTTTTCTACGGTCACGATTTAACTTTCTTTTAAAAATAAATCTTCCATATTTTAATTTCGTTTTGGTTCTAAATAATATCTTTATAGGCTTGTTACAAACAATGTTGTAGGTTATAGAGGTCACTTGATATATGGCAGTACGCCTTTCTTTTCCTGCTAGCCAAACCGTCATTTGTTTATTTATAAAAATTGTAATATTATTCTCACAGCAAATATTTTGAGACCGTTTTTACAATCTTTAAAAGAGATCTATTTTGCAGCATTGATGTTGAAAATTTCTAAAAAAAGAAACGTAAAGAAATCAGTGCATCCAGTGTGTCGTCATCTAACCTTGATCGTAACTTATTGCAAGCAGTGTTCTGTTCCTACATTTAAACCCTCAAAATGCGGGATTAAAACCCCAAGGGATAAAAATTTAATCCTTGAAGGATTAAAAATTAATCCCTCAAAAGTAAATTTACCGTTAAAGAAATTTCATTTCTTTAAAATTATTTTCGGAGTAAATTTTCCGCATCTTAAATGCATAAAATAGTATACAGGGGGTTATGGAAATGACGTATTATATTTAAATCGGCAATTCCTGAGATAAAAACAAATTGAAGAAAAATATCCAAAAATGGCGCTTTAATTTAATATGCCCTGTACATGACCTTATGTCGAACCAAGAATGACCACGTGGTGCCCCTGTCAGGAAGATAAACATAGCAACATATGGCGAAAAACGTCACTGAATCTTGAAAGTGTTGTCATCTCTTCAGGGTAAACTCTTTAGAAAGTCAATAACCGTTTGACCGATTGCAAGTTGTTTATTTTTCAGGGTACATTATTATAAACTTTTACGTTGAGTTCAGTTCGCTGGGAAACAATTTCTGATTTATAAACTTGAACTGACTCGAACGAACCGCCGCGGAGTTTATAAATGGTCAGGTATGTTCTCATTTGTTCAACGACACCCGTCAGGTCTGGACAACTTAAAAGTTTAAAATACTTACCCTTTAGAAAAAAAAAATGCAATTTTATTTAGCTTTTCGACTTATTTAAAACCAAATTAATTTATAAAAAACACCAAGTACCTAGGTAACCCGAACAAAAACAAACCTCACAAAATCGCGTCTTATGAACACATCTAAGTACCATTCAATCTGAATTAGTATTTTAAAGTGCTATTGTGTAGACAAAATTAACGCCATTATTGTCTGAGTGGTCTAGGAAATAATGTATTTAACATCCAAAAATTTTTAAAATAAATAACACGCTGGTTCCGTCGATCGATATTGAACTGCAGGACTTGGGCACTGCCGTCGCGAAAAGAACAAATAACTTAATAATTTAAACTCGGGTTTAACTATTAACATACAATTTATAACACACAAATCTGCTGATCGTGGACAATCGAGCGGGTTGCCTATTTTTTTTTGGCGACGGCAGCAGCTGGGGTTAATATTTAAAAATACAGCGTTGCCACTTTCGATGTTTTTATAAGGTTATATTCATAAATTGCAGAATTTCCTTCTGTAATACTTTTCTGTATAATGATAGTCTCGGAAATGGCAACCGCGCTAGTTGGACGAGACTATTTATTTTGAAGGGGTTGTCCTGTCTATCAACATAATTATTTCATCATTCTTCTTCAGTGAAGGACTAATAAGTTTGATTAGCCCATTAGAAATTAGCGTTTTTATTATTTCTGGATTTCTATTGCGAAATAATTTGTATCCTATAGTGCTCCTAGGTTATTGTAAAGTGTAATTATGCGTTAGTATTTATTGCTTTTGTGTAATCTAATAATAAGTGCATATCTTCAAAAAAACTAATTTGAAACTCGTGGGTGTCTGTGTGTTTCTTTAAGTGATTTATTGCAAATGTTCCGATAGATTGGAAATAAGAGGCCGAATGGGGTTTAGTGGGTATAAGCTTATTATGCAGTTCCACAATATCATCAGGGTACGTGATGAGCATAAAGTTTTTCCCATAGAAAAAAAAACAAAAACCTGAAGATGTCTGTGCCCTGGATTACTTGCTAGTGTAATGGCACCTGGATTCACTTCTATTTGGATACTAGGTAAACTAAATATTATTTTTATAACAATCTAAAAGTTTTACATTTTTTACACAGTTGGCAACATTGTGCCTGAACATCTGTTGATTACACAGCTTGGCAATGTAATATGATCATATATGAATGTGCCGAGGTGTGACCGGTGGGTTTAGGGGTGAATTACCCCAATTTTTAAACGTTCGATTTAAAAAAATATATGTAGCGCTTCTCTAGGACACCCCAGGAGTCACCCATTTAAATATAATACGTCATTTCCATAACACCCTGTATAAATTACGTGACTAAAGTGCCCTTTTAATCCCTAAAGTCTTGGCACCGTGGGAGCCGGCGCTGCTGAATGGAATATCATTCTGCGAAGAATGATGGAACTATTGTGACCTGATAGTATGCGTAACCCTAAAATATACATAGTCACAATCTAATGCCTACGGGTACTGTCTTAATAAATTACTAAATACCGTAACATCGCCTTCAAGGTAAAAAATGCAATTAACTCGAGTAAACTTCAAGATAGCACCTTAAAAAAGAGGTGCCGCCACTGATTGCATAGCCAGATAACTAGCAAATAAAGTAATTACATTAACATAGGTATGGGTTGACCGCATAGTATATTCACGAGCATTTCGAAACACAAATATGTGCGACAGTTACATTTAGATCTGGGTTACACAAATACCCACGCACGCATTCAAAACTTTGATGGGTAATTCCGAGCATATTTTTGGCCATTTTTAGAAACAATTTAATAACTTAATTTAAATCCGTACAGGTATAAACAAAAGTATTTGCAGAATTATATCGTTGATCTTTTGCCTGCAATAAAACCTCATTATCCCTTCGACCATAAAATAGATAAGGAAATCCCAAATTTTAAAACCTTTTCGAGCAGAGCCGGACCGGGTATACAAATTCAATTTATACCTATGCCTGATGCATATATAAATACAAAGTGAATTTTAATAATTTTAATCTTTAGGGGTTTTCCGGCGAGTAATTTTTAGTTAGGCTTATTAGTGGTAGAATGTGTCGTCCTTGGAATTGTGCTGATAGGGGGGCATCTTCAAGTGGCGGGAATGGAGACTTAAATATTTAACAGCTGTTAAACAATTTAGAGAAGAAAATCGTCCAATTATTTACCTTGACGAAACATGGTTCGATACCCATGACACTCCAAGAAAAGGTCGGAATGATTCTTCCAAAAAATGTCAAACCAAAGCACTATCAAATAAAGGCGTCCTTGGAATTGTGCTGATAGGGGGTTTGTTTTCAAGTGTCATTTTTAAAAGAAAGCATTTATCTACCGACGCCAAACTAATAATGAAAAATGTGTATCAATCGTTGTTGAGTAGAAATTTTATTTCGATGGATGCTTTAGCAGATACGTTTACTTTGACAAAAACTCCTTTATCTTCGGTAAGAGACATAGTACTTAAACCTCTTAACCCTAGAAAAAATCGGAGTGATTCTGGCACATTTAGAAGCATTGACGAAAATGACATGTCACATTTATTAAGAAGAAAGATTTACCAAATGTATGAGGCACAAACTGTACCCACTTTGATTTCCCTCAAAGAGCGGCTGATTAAAGACGAAACAAATATCTCTTGTAGCCTTTCAAGCCTTAGGAAAATATTGCGGAAAATGGGTTTTAAATACCGAAGCATTGATAAAAGACAAACATTAATGGAATCTCAACGTTTACGGGAATGGGGACTTAAATATTTAACAGATGTTAAACAATTTAGAGAAGAAAATCGTCCAATTAATCACCTTGACGAAATATGGTTCGATACCCATGACACTCCAAGAAAAGTTTGGGATGATTCTTCCAAAAAGTGTCAAACCAAGGCACCATCAAATAAAGGCAAAAGAATCACAATATTACATGCTGGTTCAGAGAACGGGTTTGTTCCAAATTGCCTGTTGCTTTCAGCTAAAAACATAGCAGAGTCTTCTTTAGATTACCATCAAGATACCGTCGCACAACTTTTTGAAGTGGTTTAAACATAAACTCCTTAAAAATATACCTCAAAATAGCGTCATTGTAATGGACAATGCTAGTTATCATAGTCGGCAAGCAAAAATCATTCCCAATTCTAATAATACAAAAGCAGAAATTCAAAATTTTATGATTGAAAATGATTTATATTTTGAAGAAGCTTACAAAAAAACGAGAACTGCTAGAAGTATTAAAAGCTTTTAAAATAAATAAGGAATACGACTGTGACAAACTTGCAGCAGAAAATGGACATAGAGTGTGGCGTCTTCCTCCGTACTATTGTATATGCAATCCTATTGAGCTAATATGGCACCAATTAAAATCCAATATTAGGAGAAATAATATTTCTCTTACATTAAATGCATCTGTAGTAGAATTAATTAAAATTATTTTACATTATAAAAATAAATCATGTGGTGTGGTATACATTTTCAAGCCGGCCCTGATCCCATTTATTGAGCTTTGAAGAGGTTGAGGCGTATACAATAGGGTTTAATCAGGTAGATTATTTATGGAAGTAAGAGTCAACGGTATAATTCTGCAACAACTATACCGCGTAATTTCTAAATAAAATCTGATAGAGACAAATCCAGATTATTCGGATGGTAGCCTAGCTCTAAAAAGCATTGTGCGGACTAACAGACAAAGACAAGAAACTACAATACATGCACGAAACTATTATGACAAACCCAAATAAAAATAACCCGCAAGCGAAAGCGGAAACACCTTATATTTCTATCAAATCTCTTTGCCTGGTGATCCCTATCACAACCGAACACAACGTCATTTTATGAAAATTCAGATATTTATTTTAATAAACACACACGCCTAAATACGAAAAAATTCTGGTGAACTGTCAAAATTTTGATGGAAAACTATGGCACACGACACTACGTGGCGACCAGTGTTGCCAGAAATCTTTGATCGAAAGTAATAGGTTGACGGTTCGAAACCTAATAGAATAATAAAAAACGGTGTCAGTATAAGAAGAGTACGAAACAAAAGGTCATTACTTTCCTATGATATGGCGGCCACCTCCAGATTGAACATACATTTCATAATGGGGAGCCCCACAACAAGAATCAACATCTAAAATATTTTTAAAATAGTAACGGATATATTACAATTGTAAAAGACTGACAACGCTGGTGGCAACGAGCAGGGGTCGCCGAGCAGCTTCGGCTATCGTCGACCGATTCCGATGGCGCGGCGGTTGTTTTAAAAGTTTCTCGGAAAATATTTTTTTATTTTAGCGGTATTTTAGCCGTAATCTGTGTTATATTTCTATTAAATTAATATACATAAATACTCGTCATATATTATTGTTCCATTTCACACACCATTAAATGCATAAAACCTTTTAATACCTTTAAAATAGAATTAAAAACACTAACACCGTATAAATCTCCATGAGAAATTTGAATATCACTCTCCCTGTGACGTCACTGCGCGAGGCAGACGAAATTGGAACGGTTGGTTATCTTACCTGTAGTTATTGTATCATGGGTATAATTATCTCCTAGCTATAAAACTCATAATTATAATACCAGCTCGAACTAACCCAGATCCGTTATGCGTACGAGTTAAAAATAACAGCTCCATTTTTTTTGTCCATCTTTTGGTGTAAAATAGTGCAAGGTTATTATGTCGGGTATGAATAGAGGCTAATGGAATTATTAGTATTGTTACCATTGTAGTGAAGTGAATGATATAAAAATTATGAAATTGTTTTTCACATCATTAATTTACCATGACAAGGCAGAACAATGAAAGATCATTTGAATGTGGACAAAGATATTATATGTATTATGCGTGGTGCGTTGTTCTTAGCGCATTATGCAGGAAAAAGTGGTCAATGTCAACTTGGTGGCAGCGTTACGGTACAAAGAAATTACGGCTTAAATTATGTAAGACTTCTTATTATGCGATTTATCAACGATGACCTTTCATATTTGTGTGTAGGTTGAGTTTGATCTTGACTTATGTCAATCAACAAAGGGGCGTCTTTTGTCCAAACTGGCAGACTTCCATTATACGATTTGGTTCAGATTCCACCAAGAAAATCAGGCGCGGAAATTATCTTCTTTCTCTAGAGCAGTGATTTTCAACTGGTGGTTCGTGGCCACAAGAAGATACCGACCTATATCTATGGATAGCCAAACTCTAAAAGCGAAAGTGGCAAATTTATGGCCTCGCGCATGTAAACAAAGCTGGCGTGTGCGCAATACTGACTGATAAACTATTTACCAACGAATACTTAACAAATCGAAGCAAGTATGAAGAAACGAACAAACCCGGCATTCATTACGTCTGGCATCAGCTGACAAACGCACGTTCTTTTCAAAATGTCACTTTTGTCCAAATTTTTATTACTGTCGATATTTTAAAGTGACATTTAACCAATAAAAAACATTCAAAACCCTTTTATTTGATTTACTAAGTAGTGAAAATAAAATATTTGGATTCCGACATGTTTTAAGCTGTAGATATCACTTTAAAATAATCCTTACAAACTTTTATATCATTTTTTGAACTAGTAACGTAACTACAAATGAAAAATTAAACTTCAGAAATAAGCTTGTAAGTAGTTTTATTAAAAAATAGTCCAAGCATATTTTTGGGCCCCATATGATTTAAGAAAAGAAATTATTATTGATGCTTACTCTCAGTAAAGATGACTAAATGAATATTTCAATTACAAATTACTCACTTGCACCAAAAAGGAAACGTTTTTGGTGAAAAGATTAGAAAATTAAAATTATTGTAAAATTTAAAGATGTTGCGTCTTCTCCACCATTTTAAATCACATCAGATATTGCTTGATTTTCATTCCCGCCAGACGAAGGAAGTTAGCTTGTTTAACAATTCGTGCTGTTCGCATTCTATGCCTGTCTCTGTCTGCAGCAACCATCCCTAATTCAGTAAAGTGAGACAAATATGACCAGGATCAAGTCGCCTGCATAAACAATCACTTTTTGGCATTTCATATTAACTCTACGTAAGTCTGATATTGACGCTTGACGCTGAGTGGAACAGATAGATAAAAGTAGGATACTTGTGAGCGTATGGAGCAGAGTAGGCTTAACATCACTTCCAAGGCCTTCTTACGTGTTTCGACCCCCCCCCCCCATAAGCAGTCTAAGCGGGCTGCTATTTACCTTAACCGGGGAACAGGACCGTACTTCGCCCTTAATGAAAATGATTGCACAGCAATATTATGGCACATCCATGACCTTCTTTACTGGGAATTAAACAATCTATTTGGCGGCCTTGCGATCATCACTGAAAAGCCACTTTTATAATTAATTTTGATATCTATTGTCCACGTATCGATAGATTTTTAATAGCGTTACATCCCTACGACTGATTTCGGTTCTGGACGGTCGTCGTTGATTGGCAACCAAACCTGCACCGATGCCGGCGCGGTTGTCTATTTGACGGGGATAACATTTTGCGCAAGACAAACGACGAGCAACCTTTAAAAATATGACCGGTAAACCGTGCGCTTCAACCCATTTTTTCACTTATAAAATTTGAGCGGTTCGCCGTTTTTGTGAGTTGTAAGGTTAAAATCGTAAACAATGGCACAAAAATGTCGCGTTTTCAGTCTGAAAGAGAATATTGATGTTGTGGAAGTTTGTAATTTGATAACAATGATTTGGGCGAGTTCATTAATAGTGATAGCAATGTGCTATTAGAAGGTGATAGTGACCCCATTTCTATCGATTATATAGCCCAAACTGAAACCACATCACTATCTGACGACTCTGATGAAGAAGTTGAATGCAGTAATCAAACAAATGTCACCAATTATCAACAAGCCATTAGTATGGTAAAGGAATTATAAGAGTATGCAAACAATAGATACGACTCTACAGCAATGGAATTGTTATCAGACTTAGAATTACATTTTCTAGATTACAAGTATAAAACGCAAACACGCCAAACTTTTGTGGGCCGACACCTCTATTAGGCGGACACATTTAGACGGTCCCGTAGGTGTCCGCCTATAGAGGTTTCACTGTATTTCATATTTTAGTTCCAAGTAAAACCTAATAAAGTTTTATTTTAAGAAATATACAGGGTGTCCGGGAACATGTGGGAAATCTCCCGGATATGAAGAAAAGACGTGAAAACAATACTATAGGTTCATATAAACTTCTTTCGTATCGGCCTCCTCTTCGGAGATATGGGCTCCCAAAGAGCACCAATGGAATCAAGTTTTTTACACATAATTATTGAACCACCTGGTATATTTCAATTATTTTTTAATATGATGTATACCAGGTAAGACCCATCAAATTACTACCCAAGAAACTGTTGTGAATTACTCACAGCTGCAGGGACGGACTAGCTGTAACACTCATGGGCCCATTTTTTTTACGCCCTGTATGATGAGAACTTTGGACAATGTTTTTTACATACCTTTAACTATTGGCTAAAAATTAAGTACTCTTCATTCATGTCGCTAATCCTAACCGTTTTCGAGAAAACGTCATTTTATTTACACTGAGTCGCCTAACTGCTCATGGACTAAATATGAAAAAGCGGAATCTTGAAGGTTGAACATTGGATCGGAACAAAGATGTATCTTTTATTGAAATACCCGAAGCACATGATGTATATGAAATGCCGTTTTTTCGAAAACGGTTAGGATTAGCGACATGAATGAAGAGTACTTAATTTTTAGCCAATAGTTAAAGGTATGTAAAAAACATTGTCCAAAGTTCTCATCATACAGGGCGTAAAAAAAATGGGCCCATGAGTGTTACAGCTAGTCCGTCCCTGCAGCTGTGAGTAATTCACAACAGTTTCTTGGGTAGTAATTTGACGGGTCTTACCTGGTATACATCATATTAAAAAATAATTGAAATATACCAGGTGGTTTAATAATTATGTGTAAAAAACTTGATTCCATTGGTGCTTTTTGGGAGCCCATATCTCCGAAGAGGAGGCCGATACGAAAGAAGTTTATATGAACCTATAGTATTCTTTTCACGTGTTTTCTTCATATCCGGGAGATTTCCCACATGTTCCCGGACACCCTGTATATGTAGTTTAAAACTGACCAACATGTTTGTTTTAAAAATATAATAATCTCAATTTAAATATTAAAAAAGTTATTCTTATCAACGAAATAGGTTTAAAAAAAAGCAATGAAACAAGTTTTCATTTTTCTTGGTTCAAGATGCATATTCTTGTTGGGAATTTACATGAATCTAAAAGTAAATTTATGGTTTGGTTTCAAATAGCCAATACCCATAACTCTGACAAAGTATTTATGTCATTCAGAATATAATGTAAAAAATCGTGCAGTATAGTGTCGTGTGAACTCATCGTAATTGTTGGCCAAAACTTACTTATAATAATTGCTGTAAAATTCCCTTATTGGCAATTATCGTGCATATTAATTTTCATTAGGCTAGCGGCTATAGGTTAGTCCATAGTCCGCTGAAAAGAATAGAAATAAATTTAAATTAAAGTATATACCCATCAAGGAAAATGAAGCTGTGATTGTGTGAAATGTTATTGAAAATCAGTAATGGGTGGAAGAGAGAACTATACAGGGTCCGCAAACGAAGCGTGGACGGAAGATTAAATCGTTATCGAAGAACTTATCAACAATACTGAAACAGCTTGAGATATTGGATTAAAAGCGGCATGTTTTAAAAATATTTTACATTATACAGGGTGGCCCAACAAAGTGTGACAGCATAAAGTTATATTTTTTTAAATGGGACACCCAGTATTTTATTGCATATTTAGGTTCGTATTACTATCGTTTATAAGTGCCTCAAATTTTATTTAATTTTGTTTTGTAGTTTCGGAGAAATAAATTAAAAACTAAAAAAAAAAAGTTTTGCATTCCTGAATAAAAAAATCAAAAAAAACAATCCAGAACTATTTTTTTAACCTCGGCATTGAGTGAAATTTATGACAAGAGGTCTAGAGATACTATGAATGTAATTGCGTTTATTTATTTTATACAGGGTGTTCATAATAAGCTTTCGAAAACCCCACATTTTGAAATAATTTTTCTCAAGTTTTTCAAATGGAACACCCTGTATATTATTTGGCTATTTGACGTAGAATTCATAGACAATTTTTTTTGTAATACAAGCATATAAGTTATATCCAGCCGTTTTCGAAATAATTGTAAATATCATAAATTATGTTGTTTAATTAGAGTTTTTATTGGGAAATTTTGTTATAGGCGACTAGACTAATAATTGTAAACTAAAGTAAATGTTCAAAATAGCTTCCTTTTACTTAATTTAATGATTTTCCTCTACTGCGAACAGAACTCTTAATTCATTTTCTTTATTAATAACGGGTTTATTGATTATCATCGTTTTTGTGTACGCAGTGCTTGCTGTTGCTACAAATCTTTGCAACAACTTCTCGAAGGTTTTTGGTCTCGGCTTTCTCTCAATATCTGGATATCTTTCAGCATATACTCGGCTCGCGAGGTGGCAATTTCTTGCACATTCACCCAGTATAAAAATTATATTTACCATTTCTAAAGTTGTAAAATTCGACATTTTGTGTAAGTTGGTACTTAATTTCGACGACTGAACAAATGTAAATAATTTTATTTGACTGTCATAGTGACAATCTAAACAAAAAGAAATCATGGCAACTCGATTAAGAATTAAAAATAAAATTAAATAATAAAAGTAGCAAAAATGTATGCTTTTAAAATTTATATAGAAATAACTAAAATACGGTAAACTCTAAGAGTAAAAGGAAGCTATTTTGAACTTTTACTTTAGTTTACAATTATTAGTCTAGTCGCCTATAACAAAATTTCCCATAAAAACTCTATTTAAACAACATAATTTATGATATTTATAATTATTTCGAAAACGGCTGGATATAACTTATATGCTTGTATTACAAAAAAAAATTGTCTATGAATTCTACGTCAAATAGCCAAATAATATACAGGGTGTTCCATTTGAAAAACTTGAGAAAAATTATTTTAAAATGTGGGTTTTTTGAGAGCTTATTATGAAAACCCTGTATAAAATAAATAAACGCAATTACATTCATAGTATCTCTAGACCTCTTGTCATAAATTTAACTCAATGCCGAGGTTAAAAAAAAAGTTCTCGATTGTTTTTTTTGATTTTTTTATTCAGGACTGCAAAACTTTTTTTTTTTAGTTTTTAATTTATTTCTGCGAAACTACAAAACCAAATTAAATAAAATTTGAGGCACTTATAAACGATAGTAATACGAACCTAAATATGCAGTAAAATCCTGGGTGTCCCATTTAAAAAAATATAACTTTATGCTGTCACACTTTTTTGGGCCACCCTGTATAATGTAAAATATTTTTAAAACATGCCGCTTTTAATCCAATATCTCAAGCTGTTTTAGTATTGTTGATAAGTTCTTCGATAACGATTTAATCTTCCGTCCACGCTTCGTTTGCGGACCCTGTATGTTTGTTGGCTGAATGGCAACAATGTCTGGTTATATCAGAAGGTTAAATATTAAAACATAACCATACTTACCGGCGAAAAGATAAATCCTTATTTAAATAAAATTACTCTTTTACAAATTAGACATGAATGCACCATGATTGTTTATATTAAAGACGATTAAAAAGCACAAAACAACCAAAATATATAAATACTCCGTTGGAACACAGCACAAACGCTGTAATTTTTACGAGATTTCTGGCCATTCGTAGTTTGTCTCTTGGGATCCTACCGCATAGTAAAATAAAAATAGATGTTGCCAGAGTGCAGTCGAATTAGTTCAAGATTCGTTTGATACTGTTAAGTATAATAATATTTTTTTAAAAGAATCTCACATCTCCTTTTCACAGTTTATAGTAAAATTATGCGGAAATAAATTTATTTTAAGAGCAATTGCGCATTAACCTCAAACCAGTTGTAATTGTCAAATTAACAAATTTTTAATTGGTCTTTTGCAAGATACCTTTACGATAAATATGACAATCTGGCTATGCTCCAATAATGACCCAAAAGAGGTGGGAAACCACGTTTGTGTTCGTTGCGTAGGCTACAAATGTACATTTTCTATCTGGAGTTTTACCAGATCTTTGTACATACCGTACTAGTGACCGATGGTCGTGAGGTGGAATGTTATTAAATAAATAAATAAATAAATAAATAATGTAAAATTAATCAGTTAGATATAGAAAGTATCTAATTTCAATATCGGTAACAACAACAAATAAGTAACGTAACAAAATAAACTTTCTTTTTTGTCGCTACGCATAAAAGAACAATTTTTTCAGGTTATGAATAGACCTCCTGGTTATTCTTTGTTCAAAGGCGTGACGACATGACATCACATTCGACTAGGACTCAATTTACGACTTTAATTATTATACTATAAATATACAGGGTGATGCATCGTTGAGTTGAACATAGGAAATTGCATGTAATTTTTTAATTACGTCCATTTTTGGAACGCAATTTCTCGAAAACTAATACTCGAAAAAATCATAAATTGTGAAATTATTTAAATGAAGATGTGCCACTTAACTCCCTTCCCATTTAAGATTTTAAGGGTAACATGTACCTCCTCCCAGGGGGTTAAACCACGAGGGCTGCAAATATTCTTTCAAATCGTCTCCCTTCACGATGAAATTGACCTTCTTCCGATTTATAATATTATTTACTGGAGTCGCGATATTATGGTATGAGAAGTTTTCAAATTAACACCCTGTATACTTTTTAACCGAGAACGACTTACAGTCGATATTTCTCCCATTAATGTGATTTACATAAATAAAAATATAAATTGTACCTATTTATATTATGCGGCTCGTTCCGATTCAAAAAAAATATCAATATTATTAGAAAAGGCCAAAGGTATTGTAAACTACAGATCCCATAATACATATTCATAAAACTCTTGGAAAGTGAAGGTGTGATTGTGTGAAATGTTATTGAAAATCAGTAATGGGTGGAAGAGAGAACTACATGTTTGTTGGCTGAATGGCAACAATGTTGAAGTCTCGTTATATCAGATGGTTAAATATTAAAACATAACCATACTACTTATGATGAAAAGATACATTATTATTTAAATTTAAATTATCCACTCTTTTACAAACTACACATGAATGCACCAATATTGTTTGTAATAAAGACGATTTTTCACCAATAATCACCAAAAAACACAAAGCAACCAAAATCTACAGGGTACACGAAGTAAGGTGGCCTATTAGAAGTATCTCGAGAACTAAATGAGATTTCATTTTGAAAATTTGGCTGTGCCTATGTTTATAAAATATTTTGGATAGTACGGTGTTGCCGGATCATACCGAAAGTGGTTGCAACTTCGGAATTTTAATGAATTACCCTATAATTTATATTTATTTTGGAATCTAGGTAAAAATCTAGGAGAGTTTTCTGTATAATATCATATACCTATCTTTAAGAGTTTTTGAATTATAAATAAACTTGTGATTTTTTAACGCCGTATCGGGACCTGAAAAGAAAATCATATCTTTTTAGCGGTTACAACTAGAAAGCTGAAATTTTGACAATAGTTTCACAAGACCATTGAAATTTTATAATTTTGAACAGTATTTAATTAGTTTTATTCCGGGCGTCTCCATAACAATATTTCTGAGGGAGATGAATTATTCTTTTTTTTAAATGGGACACCCTGTATATGATATATTTTGTTAATGGAGGATTGAATTTTCTACCTATGATATTAAGTGTTCCTATATTCAATATTTTCGGACTTATAATGAAATTTAAAAATGATCTGATAAAAATATATTTGTTGGTAGTTGGCTGTGGAATGGATTCATAGGAACAAAATAATGAAAAATACATTTGACGTAGATTTGACCATGATTGTTTCTAATAAAGACGATTTTTTACCAATAATCACAAAAAACATAAATCAACCAAAATATATAAACAATCTGTTAGATCACAGCGCCAACGTTGTAATGTTTACGAGATTAGTATTCATTTATATTTGGCTTCTGGATCGTAGCGCAGTAGTAAAATAGAAATAGATGTTGCCAGAGTGCAGTTGGATTAGTTCAAGATTCGTTTGATACTTTTAAGTATAATAATATTTTTTAAAAGAATCTCTCATCGCCTGTGCACAGTTTATAGTAAAATTATTGGGAAATAAATTTAGTTTAAGAGCAATTGCGGACTAACCTTAAACCAGTAATTATCAAATTAACAATATTTTACCAGTAATTGTCAAATTAACAATATTTTTAAATGGGATTTTGCAAGATACCTTTGCGATAAATATACCAATCTGGCTATGCTGCAATAATGATCGAAAGAGGTGAGAAAGACTGTTTGCAGTCGTTGCGTAGGCTAGAAATGTACATTTTTCCATCTGTAGTTAGTAATATCGTTTTCGAAAAAGCACATACAGGGTCCGCAAACGAAGCGTGGACGGAAGATTAAATCGTTATCGAAGAACTTATCAACAATACTAAAACAGCTTGAGATATTGGATTAAAAGCGGCATGTTTTAAAAATATTTTACATTATACAGGGTGGCCCAAAAAAGTGTGACAGCATAAAGTTATATTTTTTTAAATGGGACACCCAGTATTTTATTGCATATTTAGGTTCGTATTACTATCGTTTATAAAATACGGTAAACTCTAAGAGTAAAAGGAAGCTATTGTGAACATTTACTTTAGTTTACAATTATTAGTCTAGTCGCCTATAACAAAATAAAAACTCTATTTAAACAATATAATTTATGATATTTACAATTATTTGGAAAACGGCTGGATATAACTTATATGATTGTGTATGAATTCTACGTTAAATAGCCAAATAATATATAGGGTGTTCCATTTGAAAAACTTGAGAAAAATTATTTTAAAATGTGGGGTTTTTGAAAGCTTATTATGAACACCCTGTATAAAATAAATAAACTCAATTACATTCATAGTATCTTTAGACCTGTTGTTATAAATTTCACTCAATGCCGAGGTTAAAAAATTAGTTCTGGATTGTTTTTTTTTGATTTTTTTATTCAGGACTGCAAAACTTTTTTTTTTAGTTTTTAATTTATTTCTCCGAAACTACAAAACCAAATAAAATAAAATTTGAGGCACTTATAAACGATAGTAATACGAACCTAGATATGCAATAAAATACTGGGTGTCCCATTTAAAAAAATATAACTTTATGCTGTCACACTTTTTTGGGCCACCCTGTATAATGTTAAATATTTTTAAAACATGCCGCTTTAATCCAATATCTCAAGCTGTTTTAATATTGTTGATAAGTTCTTCGATAACGATTTAATCTTCCGTCCACGCTTCGTTTGCGGACCCTGTATGTGTGTAATTTTTTTCTTCATTTTCATTTATTATTAAATCGGTTCCAACGGAAAAAAATCTCCTTAACTCTTGCTCAGCTAAAATACTCCGAGTTCTCGCTTGGGTAACTTTCCCGTCTAGACCCATTTGTAAATTCCAAAAGTGGGCATCGAAAACTCTACAAAAGGATGCCTAACTGTTGCTTTCTGCGAACAATACAAGAATAAATTTTAATAATAATCGCAGTCACGCTAGTTATTATGTAAAGTCGTTTTTTTTTGCTTCATAAATTATTTATAATTTAGATCCACATAAACTACGTGATATTTGTAGCCCGACCAGAGCTAAGGATGAATGGGAAAACACAACTAGTTGGGTGGCGGCTCCGGTAAAGTCACTTTTCGTCCTTATTTCCTTTGGAAATTTACTTGTATTTGTCCCAGTTCATCAGATTCCAATTTTATTAGTTTCGCATAGAGCCGTTTCATCACAGTTAAATAACTATACAGGGTACACCAAATAAAGTGGCCTATTAGAAGTATCTCCATAACTAAATGAGATTTTATTTTGAAAATTTGGCTGTGGCTATAAGAGATGGTTTTCTACGTTTATAAAATATTTTGGATGGTGCGGTGTTGCCGGATCATACCGAAAGTGGTAGCAACTTAGGAATTTTAAATGAATTACCCTATATATTATATATTTTTGGAATCTAGGTAAAAATCTAGAACAGTTTTCTGTATAATATCATATACCTATCTTTAAGAGTTTTTGAATTATAAATAATCTTATGGATTCTTTAACGCCATATCGGGACCTGAAAAGAAAATCATATCTTTTTAGCGGTTACAGCTAGAAAGCTGAAACTTTGACGATAGTTTCACAAGACCATCGAAATTTTATAAGTTTGAACAGTATTTAATTAGTTTTATACAGGGCGTCTCCATAACAATATTTCTGAGGAATATGAATTATTGCAAAAATCTTCTTTTTTTTAAATGGGACACCGTATTTGATATGTTTTGCTAATGGAGGATCGAATTTTCTATCTAATGATATCTACCTATATACCTATCCTAGCAAGACATATCAAATATAGGCTGTCCCACGTTATGAGCTTCTTTGCTTTGATCTATTGTTAGCTTACATTGGTTTCGAGCGGTAATAAAGATGGTACGATTCTCAGTGGTAGGGCTTTTACGCCACTGTCGGTAAGCCAGATTTTTTGATCTGACAGCACGCTCACATTCCTTGCTAAACCAGGGCTTGCCGTTGGAAGGGCGTTTCTTGGAGGAGGGGATAAATGCTTCCATGCTAGTTAGAATGACGTCGGAGACCTCCCCAGCACAGATGGATGGATCATCAGAAAACTGCGAAAATGGTCTTTCAGGTTTTCCCACTTGGCCGACGTATAATGCCATATCTTGCGAGGTTTAGGAGGTTGTTCAGAATTAATTCGTAGTTCGCTTAGAGTTGAAATAAGTTTGTCATCGGAAGATCCTAACGGAGGATGTATGGTGACTGTATATAGATCTGGATTTGATGTCAAGAAATGATCCAAAAGACTAGCAAAATCTCCAGCTCGGTCTGGAATCGTCGTTGGTTCTTCTACGAGTTGAGTTAGACCAGAACTGGTCGCAAAGGATTCGGCCTCGCGGCCTTGCTCATCGTTTATATTTGAATATTTAAGACGGTTGATATTGTGGACGTCAAAGTCGCCAAAGATAGCAATCGCGGCATTTGGATGGTTGGTTTGCAAAAGTCGATTGTATTGGCTAGTGATGAGAAAAGGGCTCTGCAATGGGTAACGGGAGGAAGGAAAAGGCAGCAGATAGATAAACTTGATGGTTTTCTGCGTTGATATTTTAAACCACATTATATCAAAGTCTTTCGGTTCAAGTGTAAGTTCTCGTTGACAGCAGAGATCATCTCGAATAAAAAGACAAACCCCGAAGTTGCGTCGAAATTTGAAATAAAAATCGTATCCAGGGTATAAATAGCTCACGGTGTTTGTTGACGATCTGACCTTTGTCTCGGTCAGTGCGAGCACGTGAGGCTTGGAAGATTGTAAGTGCTGGTGGACTGAATTGATGTTCGTGTTAAGCCCTCTAATATTGCAGAGAAAGACTGCGAACAAACCTAATTTTCAATCGCTGAGAAATTTTATTTTTACATAAAAGGGATAAATAAATGAAATGACGAAGTGCGATGACCCAAATTCCATTCGTTTCTACAAAAATTACTGATCTGGAAATTGTTCGCTTTCATTTGCGGAGGCGACGACGATCGACGCTAATTAAAAATAAAAGCTAACTGTTAAATTTTGCCTAATCAATTTGTAAGTATAATTGAATTAGCGGCTTCTGTTTCGCTCGGCGGTCACATAGTGAAAATTTAACAGGTTTACGGAATAGTGAGCGTTTTGAAACGTTTCGAACACATTTTTGTCGAGTTAGTAGCAATTCTTGAATGGGCCAATTCTTCGCCTAATAAGAACCTTTTATTAAATCAACTAATTTACTATTAATTTGTTTAAAAAATCTTCATTCTCGTAAAAATACTTTTAACATATAAATGTTATAAATTACTGCATATGTTTTTATACAGGGTGTCCGGAAAAAGGAGGGGATTCTGTTAATTATACAGGGTGGTCGGTCATGATTGCGCTCTTAACTCTATTGGGATTCTGATCGAAATTTATAATAGTTTCAGTTCTAAACACAAATGTGGCATAGGGATTTTTTTTTATGGTCAAATATAAGCACTATAGGAAAAATCCTTTAGGGCACTCTGAGAGTGGTGCGTGTGCGCAAAAGCAAAAAGCGATTCCATAAGGATGAAGTCCGCCAGATGAAAGAATTTTTAAATAATGAAGTTCGAGGAGTATTATGCTTAACCACATATGGATGGGCGGCAGTGGTTCGTCGTGTATTTCTGCTATTCGCCGCTCTGAGCGGAATTAAGAGGGCAAGGTCAGCCGAGAACTTTCCATGAAAATATCTGTAAAAGAGAGTCAAATCCCCAACCTGTCTTCGATGTTCTAGGCTGTCGAGGTTCTTCGTCAGCTCGTGGTCTCCAATCAGACGAATGGCCCTCCTCATTCGATGGAATCCAGTAGCCGAAGAGTATGTTTGGGTGCAGAGCTCCAGACATGAGAGCAGTACTCTAGTGATGGTCGAATCTGGGCTTTGCATAGTGTCAAAAGTTGTTGAGGTGTGCACAACTTTCTGGTTCGGAAGAGTACACCAAGTTTCTGAGAAGCTATCTTGGCGATTGCCACAACGTGGTTATGCCAAGGCATATTTCCTCCCAGATTGACGCCCAGCAAATTAATAGATGAAGCCAGTGGGATTGCTTGTCCGGCCATGACTATATCCGGTTCTGTAATGTTAAATCCAACGTAATTCAAAATAAAAAGAACTTTATTTAAAGTTAGACGTTTTTTTAACATTTGTTGAAATGATGTTAATTCATAATTTTCATTACATTGTTATCTAATTTTTTTGTCAAAACAATTTTTTTTTAATGAAAACCATGCAATTTCCGGTAGTGTCTAATGTCTCATGTCTAAGACCTTGATTCCTACGAAAATATTGTGAAGATCGCAAGATTATTCATAAACAAAGGTATTGTAAACACAGATCCCATAATACATATTCATAAAACTCTTGCAAAGTGCAGCTGTGGTTGTGTGAAATGTTATTGAAAATCAGTAACGGGTGGAAGAGAGAACTACATGTTTGTTGGCTGAATGGCAACAATGCTGAAGTCTGGTTATATCAGATGGTTAAATATTAAAACATAACCATACTTATGGATGAAAAAATAAATCCTTATTTAAATGATGCACTCTTTTACAAACTAGGCATGAATGCACCATGATTGTTTACAAAAAAAGATGATTTTTCACCAATAATCACAAAAAACACAAATCAACCAAAATATATAAACAATCCGTTAGATCAGAGCGCCAACGTTGTAATGATTACGAGATTAGTATTCATATTTTGGGCTCATGGATCGTAGCGCAGTAGTAAAATAGAAATGGATGTTGCCAGAGTGTAGTTGGATTAGTTCAAGATTCGTTTGATATTTCTAAGTATAATAATATTTTTTTAAAGAATCTCTCATAACCTTTTCACAGTTTATAGCAAAATTATTGGGAAATAAATTTATTTGAAGAGCAATTGAAGCAAGAACCTTAAACCAGTAATTATCTAACTAACAAATTTTTTATTGGGATTTTGCAAGATACCTTTGCGATAAATATGTCAATCTGGCTACGCTGCAATAATGACCGAAAGATTTGGGAAAGACTGTTTGAATTCGTTGCTTAGGCTAGAAATTTTTCTATCTGTAGTTTGTAATAACTTTGTTCATAAACATAAAATTATTTTTCTATATGAGACGTGGATCTATTCCAATGATAACAAGACATTATATTTTCATGTTATGTAGCAATTTATTATAATTTAAACAATAAATCATATTTAAATTGATATAATTAAATAAAATTGAAAATACGTATCATGCATCAGTTTACCATTCTAAAATTTAATGTGACTTTAGTAAAATAAAGAAGGTTTTTATATGTACGACCTTCATATTGTTAATTTCAACCATTAGCTGTTGACGTAGTTTTGTCTTATTTGATCAACATAATCTCGATTTGAATTATACTGCTACAAGTGATGATGCACTTTAATTCTTTCCCCGGTCCAACTGTATTTAGAACCTCCGCTTTGAACTATAAGAAACGAGAGTTTGTCAGTTCAAACCTCACGGCCAGTAAGCCGATTCGCACTCGGTGGATTTTAGTGTTATAAGTCCAGTGGCGGCTCGTGACCTATGATAGAGGAGGTTCACAAGTATGGTGAAATTATTTTTAAAATTTTATTTTTGTGTAACGACAAAACAATTATTTTCTAGGCGTTTTAAATGTAGAAAGAAAAAAAGTAATAAGAAAATGCGTTAGGTAAAACATATTTTTATTTATTTTTCAAATTTTACACAAGGAAATACAACTTTTGGGAAATAAGAAAGGTTTTCTGTCGTCGCATGCAACCCTTGTAACAATATTTATACAGTCCACTACTAATACTACTAAAGCCATCTACGAGCTATCCAGAAAACCGAATGATGTCCAATACTACTACCGCCATCTACGAGTTATCAAGAAAACCGAATGATGTCTACTACCACTACGCCATCTACGGCTACGTCATTAGGCGCAACTCAGACGAGAACAATAGGTAACTGTTTTTTGACGACAATGAATCGACCCACGAGACTGACAAGTTGGCATTCTTCATATTCTCAGTGTTTAAATCCTTAAATAAAATGGTTTAAAAATCATATCGAGTATCAGCCGCTCTGGGCGGAATTAAGAGGGCAAGGTCAGCCGAGCACTTTCCATGAAAATATCTGTAAAAGAGAGTCAAATCCCCAACCTGTCTTCGATGCTCCACGCTGTCGAGGCTCTTCGTCAGCTCGTGGTCTCCAATCAGACGAATGCCCCTCCTTTCGATGGAATCCAATAGCCGAAGAGTATGTTTGGGTGCAGAGCTCCAGACATGAGAGCAGTACTCTAGTGATGGCCGAATCTGGGCTTTGTATAAAGTCAAAAATTGTTGAGGAGTGTACAATTTTTTGGTTCGGAAGAGTACACCAAGCTTCTGAGAAGCTATCTTGGCGATTGCCACAACGTGGTTATGCCAAGACATATTTCCTCCCAGATTGACGCCCAGCAAATTAATAGATGTAGCTAGTGGGATTGCGTGTCCGTCCATGACTATATCCGGTTCGCTTATTATTTCTTATCAGTAAGAAGAAACGCTGAAATGCAATAAATCTGAAAACATTTAATATTTCAGAAACAGTTAGAGATAGGTATAGGATATTGTACATTAAATATGTCTAAAATTTGCTGAGGGATCCAAAAATTGAATAATATATAGGATATTGCATTTAAAATAAGAAATTGGTATTGGCCACTGTTTCATGACACACGCTGTATGAAACGTTTTTATTGAAAAAAAATGCGCAACTAGAAATACCAATCGACGTGTCCGAGGGTTTTTTCGCACACGCCCCCATTTATTTACTATAGAATTTATTCCATTCGACTGATACACGCTGTATATATTTACATATTGCATACAATTAGATCCCGATTTACGCATCGTGTTGCTGTATGCAATCGATTTTGCAATATCGAATAATTTAGTAAAAGGGTAATAAACAGTGTCATTGATGAGGATTACGAGGTAATGTTATTTTACGCGTTTCTAGCTGCAATGTTGGTTATTATAGTCGCAATAATTTATCTCTGTTTCCATATACGGCCCTATTATTAGGTCTAATTTAAAAAAATAATACTGCATCTTTATGAGTAACATTGAAAAAAACGATTTCTTCCTTTATGCAATACAGTGGAACCTCTCATAACGGACACCTCTAATAAGCGGACATCTTTATTAAGAGGACATTTTTTCATAGTCCGGAACTAGGTATATGAAATTCTATGAAAATCGACCTTTCTTGGGCGGACTCTCCTTTGGGAGGACGCGGACAAGCTGTTTTCATACAAAGAGTGCTCAAACCCTCCTTTAAACGGACAAAAAATTGTTAAAGTATTTGGGAGACGAATAAGTACGGTATAAAAACTCTCTGAAGACAGACCGGCAACCAATCGCGTATGCGTGGCAGAGCGAAAGGACTTCGCCGAATGAAATTATTTGTGAGTTGTAAGGGTAAAATAGTAAACAATGGCACAAAAAGGTAGCGTTTTGAGTCTGAAAGAGAATATTGATGTTGTGGAAGATTGTAATTTGATAACAATGATTTGGGCGAGTTCATTAACATTGATAGCAATGTGCTATTAGAATTAGAAGATGATAGTGACCCCATTCCTACCGATTATGTAGTCCAAACTGAAACCACATCACTATCTGATGATTCTGATGAAGAAGTTGAATGCAGTAATCAAACAAATGTCACCAATTATTATCAACAAGCCATTAGTGTATTAAAGGAATTATAAGATTATGCAAAGAATAGAGGTGACTCCACAGCAATGATCAGACTTGGAATTACATTTTCTAGATTGCAAGTATAAAACGTAAACATGTCAAACTACGTTATTAGATTTTTTTAGTACTAAGTACATCCTCACTAAAACTAGTGTATTTTTGTTATGTTATGTTTATTTGTACATACATATACATAGTAATAATTTTGCATTTACATATTACCAAATAACAAATTTCCCATGGGCGGACACCTCCATTAGGCGGACACATTTAGACGGTCCCGTAGGTGTCCGCCTAAGAGAGGTTTTACTGTATATGTTTCATTAACTAATTTAAGAACCTTGCTGGTGACGAACGAATCCGAACAATTGAATATGTAGAGGTATTGTGGAGCAGCAGTAAGGATGAAAATCCCTGGAATCCCGGGGTCTCGAGCTCGAAAATCCCGGGATTAAGCCCTCAAATTCCGGGATAAATATATGAGAGAGTTATTTTTTTCGAAAATTCTCAGGTTTTACTGTAATTTATTTGAACAGTTTTTGTTTTGTTCTAGGTCAGAACTTCACAGAATATAAAATATTAAAAGATTTTGGTAAGTTATATTGGCATTTTTTTAAGGTGGTAACTTGTGGTGGTTACTGTATGCTCAGCTGTTTCCGAACATCGGACGGAATACGAGTTGCCGTTAGTTGTATTGTAAAAATGGTTAACAGAAAATAATCATGTAATTTCCAATTAGACCAACTAAACTTACCAGTAATGCAATAAATTTTAATATGCATAGTGTTATCAAATCCACCTAGACAAGCGTGAAGATGTGTAAAAATGTTCATTTTCCACAATATTTAAATGAATAAAATAATTAGCATCTATTCATAGTCTTTATATATAATATGGCAACGCTGTTGCCGGGATCTATTTGTGCTAAGGGACGAAACCATGCCAACATTTTTCCATATCATTCCATTAAGCCAACAAGAAATAATCAGTTCAAACATTGACTCAAATGTAATTTGTTATATTGACTCATTGTTTCATAAAATATATGTATCATTAAATGTGTTTAATCAAATTTGACATCGTACACTAAAACAAAATCGTCATTGTGTTCAGTTTATTTCTTAAGTAGTTCCGCTCTTCGTAGCGCCGTTAAAACGCACAGAAATTTGTCTCTATAGTGGCATGAAACGATGCCAGCAATTTTGTGTTTGTTTACTATACCGGCTTTTTTGTTTTGTTAATATTTCGTTTCTATCAATTACGAGGTGGATCATCCATTATACCGTATACCGAAAGACAATCATCGATTTAGGGTGAAATAAACACGTTTTTAACGCAAAAACAGCGATTGATGACAAATCTGTTTATAAACAAGTAACATGGCAACTAGTGTTGGGAAAAACCGATGATTTTAATAATCGAGTGATTAATCACTTGAAATTTTTATGACTAAGAAGAATGTGTTGATAAAACACCAGGGGTAGTTTTTGTAAGTTTTAGAAATTTAGTCTAGAGTTTTTATTAAGGAAGAACAGGTGATTCTGATTTAAAAAAAAAATTAAAAATTTACAATCGCCGCTGGCTAGCCAGTCACAGTCAAAACAAAACCCATGTCGCGATGAATCCACTAAGGGATTTGGCATACTTATTTCTATGCACCTTCATTTATGTGCCCTTAACAAAGACGTATGTCGTGTCTGCCTTCTGAGCGTCAAACTCGAACGTCGCCAATCCGCCCATTTCGGGTGGAGCGCGGCGTCGAGCGAAGATTGGGTATCAAGTGAAAGGCAACGATTTTCGATTTTTCGCTTGAATTTATAACTCGAGCAGTTTTTTTAATAATCGAGCGATGCCGGTTATTTCAATAATCGACTACTACTACGCGTTATCACAACACTAATAGCAACAACCTGGCAACAACAAAAACCATAATAATTGACGGTACCTGATTGAAATATACCGGAAGGGTAATAAATTGAAACATTTATTCCGTTTTAAAAATGAACAAAATTTCATTAAAATCGGCCAGAAATGACAAAAATTATCTATACAGGGTGTTCCTTAATGACGTGCTAATATTTTAGGATGTGGTTCCTTACTTAGGTCATTTTATAAAGAAGAGTTCATATGATCATACGTCCGCAACGGCTTAAACTTTTTACTACAGGGTGTTGAATTTTTATTTTTTAAATGGTTATTTTCTAATATCTCCGAAAGTACTTTAGATATTATTTTCAATTTTGGTACGTGTTAATAGGATATAGAACCACAAATTTTAGTTGGAAAAGTTATGCAATTGTTCCACCAGTGGCGTCCCTGCAAACATGCCCTCTGATATTTTTTACAGAAAAGATGGTACGCCACTGACATTTTTCCATGTGGATATTTTTTCTGATTAGGCTGATCAATTCTACATGAAAACGGTCTCTTGAGTTTTTCTCGTCAGACGAACCGTTCTTGATTAAATCCATTAAATTCGTATCGAAACTCATTATTATTAACATTAATAAAATAATAAATGATAAATTTTGCTTTATAAAAATTGTTGGAGTGGGCAATTCGATGCGAAGACGGGCGGAAGCATGCCTTTTAAGTGAACAATTTTTATAAAACAAACTTTATCATTAATTATTTTATCAATGTTAATAATAATGAGCTTCGATATGAATTTAGTGGTTTTAATCAAGAACGGTGCGTCTGACGATAAAAACGCAACAGACCGTTTTCATATAGAATTGATCAGGCTAACTAGAAAAAATATCCACATGGAAAAATGTCTGTGGCGTGCCATCTTTTCTGTAAAAAATATCAGATGGCATGTTTGCAGGGACGCCACTGGTGAAACAATTGAATATCCTTTATAACTAAAATTTGTGGTTCTATATCCTATTAACACATACCAAAATTTAAAATAATATCTAAAGTACTATCGGAGATATTAAAAAATTACCTTAAAAATTCAACACCCTGTAGCAAAAAATTTAAGCCGTTGCGGACATATGTTCATATGAACTTTTCTTTATAAAATAACCTAAGGAATCACACCCTGAAATATTAGCACGTCATTAAGGAACACCCTGTATACCACGGGTCTCAATTACCTTGATTAAATTGCTGCTTGATTAAGACCCTTTAAGCCCTTATATACATAAATAATTATAGTATCTTCTTCGTGACATATCAAAGTTAATGTTTCTTTACCAGAAAATAGCCCATGCATAAAAAATCGGCCATTCTACAAAAAGATTGTAATAAATATTCATCGGCAGTTAAGTATACTAAACCGCAAACCGTTGATTTCATATCGTTTAATAAAATCTGCGATTGTGTGTCAAATTTTTAATATTAAACGAAACCCAATTCAATTTAAAAATATGGACATCCTTCCTACACGACTTGTTTAATAATGTGAGAATTTTAGTAGTTTTACTATACAATCACCGGTATTTTACCAACCAAATTCTTACATGGTCCCCAACTAGTAAACTTCCCATACAAGATTTGGCAATGAGAGATTTATGAGTTTTATAATCGAATATTTTATAAACTCCAGATAGAAAAGTGTACATTTCTAGCCTACGCAACGAATACAAACGTGCTTTCCCACCTCTTTGGGTCATTATTGCAGCATAGCCAGATTGTCATATTTATCGCAATGGTATCTTGCAAAATCCCAATTAAAAATTTAATTTAATCCGCAATTGCTCTTAAAATAAATTTATTTCCCAATAATTTTACTATAAACTGTGAAAAAGCGATGAGAGATTTAAAAAAATATATTATTATACTTAAAAGTATCAAACGAATATTGAACTAATCCGACTGCACTCTGGCAACATCTCTTTTTATTTTACTATTGCGCTACGATCCAGGAGCCTAAAAGATGAATGAATACTAATCTCGTAATCTTGCGATGTTTGTCCTTTCATAACGCATTGTTAATTTAATTAATTAAAAATATACATGTGATCCAGATGCTGCTCCGGAAGCATACTAAAAACGTATGTTTTGGCAACAAATTTTATAAATATGGGACACGCAAACAAATAAGTAACTACCAAGATATACAGTTTGTTTTTATTATTAAACCGGCACGGCGGTGGTACTATGTAGAACACTTTCTCATTACCTCAAGGTGCCATAGAAAGGAAAACTTTTTGCGGTCACAGTTCGTTGTGCATTTAGAAGTAAGTAGGTTTAATTACTACTGTAACTACCTACATAATGGTACCATATGTAGAGACAAATAACAATTATATTTGAACATTAGTTGATTGTATTCATTACTTTGTATAAAAGGTGTTATGGAAATGACGTATTATATTTAAACCGGCAATTCCTGAGATGAAAACAAATTGAAGAAAAATATCCAAAAATGGCGCTTTAATTTAATATGCCCTGTACATGACTTAATGTCAAACCAAAAATGACCACGTGGTGCCCCTGTCAGGAAGGTAAACAAAGCAACATATGTCAACAGTGTTGTCATATCTTCAGGGTAAACTCTTTAGAAAGTCAATAACCGTTTGACAGATTGCAAGTTGTTTATTTTTCAGGGTACATTATTATAAACTCTTACGTTCAGTTCAGTTAGCTAGGAAACAATCTCTGATTTATAAACTTGAACTGACTCGAACGAACCGCCGCGGAGTTTTTAAATGGTCAGGTATGTTCTCATTTGTTCAATTCGAACGACACACCCGTCAGATCTGGACAACTTAAAAGTTTATAAAGGCCACTTACTCTTTAGAAAAAAATGCAATTTTATTTAGCTTTTCGAACTAATTTAAAACCAGCTTAATTTATAAAAAACACCCAGTACCTAGGTAACTTGAACAAAAACAAACCGGTACAATAAAATCACATAACACATCTAAGTACCATTAATTCTCAATTAGATAACGCGTGTGAAAATCGGCCGGCTTCTTTAAACAGCTGATTATGGACAATAACGGGTTGCCTGTTCTTTTCGCCGGCTGGGGTTAATAATTAAAAATACAGCGTTGCCACTTTCGATGTTTTATAAATAAATTGCGGAATTTTACTTTCCTGTATAATTATAGTCTCGGAAATGGCAACCGTGGTAGCTCAAGTTAGTTCTCTGAATGTGCACAAAGAAAATACCATGGACGAGTCCATTTATTTCAAAGTGTAGTTCCTGTCAACATAATTGCGTTATTTTATCTTTAGTAAAGGGTTAATGGCTCATAGAAATTAACGTTTTTATTATTTCTATTGCGAAATAATTAAGTGCTGTATAGTGTTTGCGTGTAATCTGATAATAGGTGCATATCTTCAAAAAAACTAATTTGAAACTAGTGGTTGTATGTGTGTTTCTTTAAGTGATTTAGTGCAAATGTTCCGAGAGATTGGAAATAAGAGGCCGAATGGGGTTTAGTGGGTATAAGCTTATTATGCAGCTCCAAATTATCATCAGGGTACGTGATGAGCATAAAGCTTTTCCCATAGAAAAAAAAACCTGAAGACGTCGGTGCCCTGGATTACTTGCTAGTGTACTGGCACCTGGATTCACTTCTATTTGGATACTAGGTAAACTAAATATTATTTTTATAAGAATCTAAAGTTTTACATTTTTTACACAGTTGGCAACATTGTTAGTGAACATCTGTTGATTACATAGCGACGTAATATGATCATATATTAATGTGCCGAGTAGTGACCGGTGGGTTTTGGGGTGAATTACCCCACTTTTTAAACGTTCGATTTAAAAAAAAATATGTAGCGCTTCTCTAGGACACCCCAGGAGTCACCCATTTAAATATAATACCTCATTTCCATAACACCCTGTATTTAAACCGGCAAATGAAGAGATGAAAATAAATCGACGAGAAATAACCTTAAAAGGCGCTTTGAATTACTAAGCGAAACATACAGTTTATATGAAATCTGAAAATTTACGTGTGCCGCTACTAAGGACGTGCGCAATCAATAGTTTATTGAGGCGGTGTTGTCATATTGCAACACAGAATTCTAAACGCACGTGTTCAGTTTTGACAACAAGCCGTATTTGACGCGCGTTATCACTTCTTTAAACTTTTTAGAAAAAAAAATACTACAATTTTAAGCTACATACTCTCTTACCTTCGATCTTATTTTAAAATAATCCGTTTTATTATTAAATTCCATAAACAAATAAAACACAAAAATTATTTTCAACAGAACCAACAGTAGATAATATCACACAAATTTGAAATCACAGCACAACTTTTATTATTTTTTAATCGGGGAATGCTACAACTAACAAAACGTTTAATATTCGTATACGTCCAGCACGTGGAACCCTCGACAGCGTCATTCCACCCCCGAGTCTCGAAACATACTGAAGCAACGATGGCGGCGCGCGGCCGGTACCAACAAAGGGCGAGACACGCGGTGTGATCTGACATCACGGTTAGTATACTCTAGTGACCCACATTGTTGCTAAGTGAATCCATATGGAACGGCAAGACAGTATGTGGGTAAAAAGGGTTTTTACCTTAGTATTTAGATATTCAATTAACAAAAAAGTATATCGAATTTCTCTAGGACACCCTAGGAGTCACCCATTTAAATATAATAAATCATTTCCATAACACCATGTATGTATTATTTAAAATTTACTTGTGATTTCTAGTAAGGTAAACACAGGTAGAGCTTCCTTTGCAAACTTTCCTGTAACCCTACGTTCAATACATTAGAGGTGTTACATGGTGTTTCATAAGAAAATCAAAACACTGGCCTGGCACTGTGTCGAATTTTATTACTTCTATTTAATAATACACGTTTGGGCATAATGAGATATCATTATTTTCCTGGCGTGTCTCATAGTTGCACTTTTAGGGACGTGAAAAATGAGACATAAAAATATTGTATTTAAAAGTGTTGGTTCCGTTGCAGTTTGACTAACTGAAGCTTCTGTACATGATTCTGAATGTAAACGCATTTTTTGCTATGATCGTTATAAAAATTATAGTTTTTTTACGCAATTGAATTCATAAAATCGATATTCTTTTAACGATTTAAAAGTATCGTAATGTATCATTTTTTCACTTTTCTCTGAACGTTTACAGTATCAAGTTGTCCTGAAAACAGCATCCACATCGTTGCTTGCCTGGGCACCACATTGTTATTGTTACCTTACAAATAGTCAAGAATATTTGAAACATGAAAAATGGAAAGAAGTAATTCTGATTCAGAAGACGAAATTTTAATGCGCTCCAGACGAAATAATTTGTAAAGCCAATGAAGCAACACAAATTTCCGGAAAAATTGCAAGAAACTTACAAAAAGGGATATACAGTGAAACCTCTCTTAGGCGGTTACCTACGGGACTGTCTAAATGTTGCCGCCTAAAAGAGGTGTCTGCCCATGGAAATTTGTTATTAGGTAATATGTAAATGCAAAATTATTACTATGTATATGTATGTACGAATAAACATAACATAACAAAAATACACTAGTTACTAGTGTTAATATTAAAAAAATCGAATAACTTAGTTTGACGTGTTTGCGTTTTATACTTGCAATCTAGAAATAGTTATTTACATTACAAGCTGCGAAAGTTTACTTTTTGTGCGAGGCGAAGCGTAGCGAAGACGAGGCTATTTAAAAGACTCCGAGCACCTGAAAGGGCTTTTGCAGCGTGTAATGTATTAAACTTTTTCTACTACTGTTCTTTGATCAATTATATTATTAAGTAATGAACTTTGATTTTATTCAAATTATAATAAAATACACCTGTAAAATAATCCATGACAACTAGTTATTTGAGTACTGTCAAAGTCTGTCAGTTCGAATTTTTTAATTTCGATTGTCGAAAATGTTGTTTCAAGACCAAAACGAAGCTATACAGAAGGCGGCCGAGTTGGCATGTGCCTCACTCTTACCCGTAAAGTCGAAAGATAGGTACTGTCAAACGTACAATCTGTTTCTAGAATGGTTCGTGGAGAAAAACCTTTCACAAATTGACGAAAATGTAAGCTAGCGTACTTCCAAGAGAAATCTGAAGCCCTATCACCTCCGTCCTTATGGTCACAATATTCCATGCTTAAATTGACTATTTCTGTGAACAAAAATATAGATATTTCGCAGTTTAAGAAACTTATTGCATTTATTAAACGAAAAAATGATGGTTACGAAGCTAAAAAATCCAAAATTTTCACAAAAGAAGAAATAATAAAGTTTTTACTTGACGCTCCTAATCATAGCTATTTATCTATGAAAGTGATAGCAGTAATGGGGATAGCTGGAGCATGCCGGACAGATGAGATCTATAAAATGAAATTGAACGACATCGAAATCAAGGATGATGTAGCTATTGTTAAAATCCTCCAGAGCAAAAACAAGGTTCAAAGAAGTTTTGTGATAGCCGATGATGGAGGTCCAGTTTCTTTTATGAGGTTACTTCAAGATTATATTAAACTTAAGCCAAATAATGCACAAGACGAACGCTTGTTATATCGCTATGAACGAGGTAGGTGTGTGAATCAGGTGATTGGAAAACACACTATTTCAAATGTTCCCAAAGAAATTGCCAAATTTTTGAAACTTCAAGATATAAATAAATACATTGGTCACTCGTTTAGAAGAACATCAACTACCTTTCTTGCAAATGCTCCAGGTATCGATATTTTGGATTTAAAAAGACATGGCGGTTGGAGATCTTCGTCCGTTGCGGAGGGATATATTGGTGATTCGTATACAAATAAAATCGAAATTTCCAAAAAGATCTTAAATCGATCTCCTACTTTTATTCCATCTAACGACGCGAGAGTGACAAATAGTTGTATGGTCCAAGTCCAGGATAATAACGAGTCTCTAATAAGAAGCGGCGAAGGTATTGAATTGAATAATATTCCATCAATTAATATTTCTAACTGTTCAAATTTCACTATTAACCTTAATGACAATAAATAAAAATTAGTGTTATTTAAGTTTTATATTATTGTTATTATACCACTTGTTTTTTCAATAAATATAAACTTTTTATTATTAAATAAGATTTTTTTTTAATTCGCTTGAATAAATACAATAAAAAATTTAATTCTTGTTTTTTTGTCCTGGCACCGAAAGTATTACTTTCGTAGCTAGCAACCTACTTTCGTAGCTAGCAACGGATAATATTCAGGTAACTGTAACATTTACTTTCGTTTTCTTTCGTGTTGCTACGGCCCGAAAGTTGATTTATTTATACAGTAGTAGAAAAATGTAATTCCAAGTCTGATAACAATTCCATTGCTGTAGAGTCACCTCTATTCTTTGCATACTCTTATAATTCCTTTACCATACTAATGGCTTGTTGATAATTGGTGACATTTGTTTGATTACTGCATTCAACTTCTTCATCAAAGTCGTCACGCATACGTATACGCGGTTGTTTGCTGGTCTGTCTTCAGAGAATTTTTGCACCGTACTTATTCGTCTGCCAAATACTTTTAAAAATTTTGTCCGTTAAGGAGGGTTTTCGCACTATTTGTATGAAAGCAGCCTGTCCTGGCCTGGCCTGGAATTTCATATACCTAGTTCCGGACTATGAAAAAATGTCCAGTTAATAGAGATGTCCGCTTATTAGAGGTGTCCGTTATGAGAGGTTTCACTGTAGTCAAGATTATTTGAAACATGAAAAATGGAAAGAGGTAATTCCAGTTCAGAAGAAGAAATGTCATTTCTATGCGCTCCAGACGAAATAATTAGTAAAGTCAATGAAGCAACACAAATTGCCTGAAAAATTGAAAGAAGCTTACAAAAAGGAATATAATACGTTTATTAAATTGTATTGGATCAAAAGTAAGTGAAGAGTGTGAGCTAACGGCTATTGTTAACGTATTTTCAAGAAAGGTGAAATAATTTAATAATCTCTGATGATTGCCCCCACACCGTAATTAAAATGCGCATTTCTTAAACATTCTTCCTGCGTTTTTTCAGCTTTCTATACTTAATATTCTGAAATTTTACAGGCGGTGCTATTTTTTTCGATTCTGATTGATGATATGTTCGCAAACAAATTCAAATACAAATAATAATGTCCTTCGCATAACGTAAACAGACAAAACTGTTATTATGCTGTTATTCCACGAAAAATAAATAAATACTTAAATCCCAATTTACTGTTTTAAGTGTTTCAAATTACCCGCCGGCTCTTTACACGACGCTTATAATTTTTCTAACTGACCGAACGTCATCGCAATCGTCGCGGTTAGTTCCTAACGACATCGCCATCGGTTTAATGTCCTCCCATTAAAAGAATTTGTCCTTGTACGGTGATTCACACAGACAATCGTAGTAATACTAATTGAGAGGATTGCAAGTTACACGGAAAGAAAATTATCTTCATTTAAGGGGATTCCGTCGCGCTGAAGAATACGTTCAAATACGATCAGAGTCATTGAACGTTTTTTCGACTCATCTTACAAAAAAAAATACTATTAAAAATATTGCATACAATATTTGAAATTATTTTTTTTCTTCTAAAAATCGAATAATTAACCAGCTTGGCCGGCTTTGGCCGGGATTCGGACCAAGGGATCGCAATGTTTTTAGATTTTCGGTTTGGTCAGTTACCTACAATAATGAATAATGAAGTGTTTATAAAACTGTTATAGAAATCTCTTTTAAACAAATTTTATAAGGGAAGTGCTAGTTGGGATTTACGCTTGTTTTAACGGCTTTTGGTGCGGTGCCATTTAATAAACTTATTATATTCCTTTTTTCCAGGCAATATATTTTGTGTTGTTTCATTGGCTTTATTCATTATTTCGTCTGGATCGCATTGAAATGAGTTTTCTTCTTCGGAATCGCAATTATTTCTTTCTATTTTTGATGTTTTCTAATATTCTTGGCATTTGTAAGGTGTCAGGCGCCTAGGCAACTACGCGGTTGCTGTTTTCATCGCTTGATATTATAAGCATTGAGAGAAAATAGAAAAAATGACACGTTAGGGCACTTTTTTTAAAAGCTAAATTACTTTTTTTGTTTCGTTAAACATCATCAAATTTATGCATTCATTTGCGTAAAAAAATGGTTTTAAAGCAATCGTAGAAAAACTGTTTTTTTATTGGGTACATTTCTAGCCTATGCAACGAATGCAAACAGTCTTTCCCATCTCTTTCGGTCATTATTGCAGCATAGCCAGATTGACATATTTATCGCAAAGGTATCAATTAAAAATTTGTTAATTTGACAACTGATTTAAGATTAATCCGCAATTGCTCTTAAAATAAATTTATTTCCAAATAATTTTACTATAAACTGTGAAAAGGCGATGAGAGATTCTTTAAAAGAATATTATTATACTTAAAAGTATCAAACGAATCTTGAACTAATCCGACTGCACTCTGGCAACATCTATTTTTATTTTACATCTGCGCTACGATTCGGACCCAAAAGATGAATGAATTACTCAACCCGGTGAGACCGCTTATGGCGGGGATCGAAGCATATAAGTAGGCCGTGCAAGTGACGTCACAGCCAGGCAGGTTACTCCATACGTTTATCCTTTTGTGTCGATCGTTCTGTGTCAATATCAGACTTTGGGTTTGTTCGATTTAATCTAGGCCATATTTGTCTCCCCTTATTGAATCGGAGAAGGTTGATGCAGACAGAGACAGACATAGAGTGCGAGCAGCACACGTTCTTAAATTATTTCACAACCGAACATCCTTCGTCTGGAAGGGGATAAAATCAAGTAACATATGATTTATAATGTGATTGAAAATGGTGGAGGAAGCGTCATTAAATTCTAAAATAATTTTTAATTTTCTATTCTCTTCACGAAAACGGACCTTCTCGTTTTGTTGCAGGTAAGTAATTTATGATTGAAATATTTTTTTACTAATTTTTATTCGTTATTGTTATTTTACATTATAAAATTGTCCCATTATGTCCCAAACTTGTCACGCAAACTAGCAACAAACACATTTTTAAAGAATTTTCCTTAAATTTTACAATCTACAAGTCAAAAGCTACAACATAATATTTAAAGCTTAGTTATATTAACCCGTAGTCAGAATTTTGATAAGTCCGGTAATATGTTATTATAATAATTCTATATTTTCATAGTTTAATTGAGAATCCCATAATGACTGAACATTAAAGAGGACATCGATCACTAATGTTGCCAGGAGTATGCTACGAAGCAAACAAATTGGAAGCCCATAATTATAATGATGGTGCATATATTTACTTGGTTAGTAGCTGTACATATAGTATTGTATTTACCTTGATTTGTTTGAAGTTGAAGATGGTAAAATATTTTATGTAAATTATGATTTATTTCCTATTTTTTAATAAAACTAATTACAACCTTCAATCTCTGAATTCTTTATCTCTAGTTTCGTTACTAGTTCAATAATAATATAAAAGTATGTAAGGACAATTTTAAAGTGATATTTACAGCTGAAAACCTATGTCAAAATCCTAATATTTGATTTTCTCTACTAGTAAATCAAATGAAAGGGTTTCGATGTTTTCTTTGCTTAAATGTCACTTTAAAATATTGACAGTAATAAAAATTTGGACAAAAGTGACATTTGAAAAGCACGTGCGCGCCAGGCATAATGGATGTCGCCGTATCATGGCTGCTTCGATTATTTAACACGGCAGTTTGTCTTCTTCCTGGTTATAAGTATTCGTTGGAATTACTACTCTCGTAAACATTGCGACGTCGGCGCTGTGTTTTGGGTTTTTTTTGATTATTGGTGAAAAATCGTCTTTATTATAAACAATCATGATGCATTCATGTGTAGTTTGTAAAAGAATGGATCATTTAAATAAGGATTTATCTTTTCATCGGTAAATATTGTTATGTTTTAATATTTAACCATCTGATATAACCAGACGTCAACATTGTTGCCATTCAGCCAACAAACATGTAGTTCTCTCTCATTACTCTCCCATTACTGATTTTCAATAACATTTCACACAACCACAGCGTCACTTTCCAAGAGTTTTATGAATGGATTATGCGATCTGTAGCTTACAATACCTTCGGGTAATTGTATACATATATTTTTTGCTGTGTAGCAATACTAATTATTTCAAGCTGGGGGAATTAAAAATTTAGTTTATTAAACTGTATGACGAGCAAACCATTGTTTCAATTTAATGACCTTTTACATTCCTCATGAGCACACGAACAAATTCACATAAAATCTGCCTTATCATAGTTGTAGATCGGGCTCGGAACTCGGTTAGGAATAATTAAAACAAATTATTGTCTATTATGTATTTTAAGCTTTATCATCTTTCAGTTAAAACGAAAAGTGATCGCAACAAGCCATCACTCAGATGATCTTGTTAAGGAGTAATTAAAATTTTGTGAGGTTAATAAACTTTATAGAAAAAATTTGCAGTTATACCATTTGTAGGAGAAATGTTCCATACGTTCATGGGCGTCCTTAGCAGGTTTTGTAGGGGGTGGCAATACCAAAACCAACCAAAAACCGGCACGCTAGTGGTAACAAAAAGGGGAAAAAGCTCGCCGAAGGCTAAATTTTTAAGGACCACGTCCCACGAACCAATCCAATATACACACCTAAATTTGGTCAATAATTTATAGTAAATACTAGAAACGCCGACGCGATATGGTGTGAATTCAGATAACTTGACAGACATTTTGACGAATTCTCGTTATATTTAATTTAAAATGCGCGATATTTTTAGTTAAACAACAGACGAACAAAAGTAATTTTTTTTCGAGGAGAGTTTTCCATTTTCCGAAAATTTTTCAGGATTTTTAAAACGATCCCTGTTTTACGACTTATACAACGTGTCCAAGATAAGGAGGGCCAGTACAGGGATCTCGGAAACCGTAATAGATACGACGTCGGTTAAATGTAGTTGAAGTTGCGCATTTACGTGCCTAATAATATGCCGTTTAGAAAGTTTTAAAATTCCGAGTAGTTCCGGAGATATCCGGAAAAAACCGAAATTCTGAAAAATCGTTTTATTGTTTTCTTGGGTTTATTTGAGATCGAATTCTAAAGTAAATTAATTGCACTTTTATATTGCCACTTTTTTCGCTCTATCTAACAGCGTTAATTGTTTTGTAAACCGACGAGTCGTCTTCGAAGGGCCATTATCAACTTCCTTTTTTTAAATACGGTCCTGTTTTCCTGATATTGGAATTTGAGAGCTTTTTTTCTCCCGAATGCAACGATGTTCAATACATTGTGATTTAATGACGTTTCGAGGGCTTTTTGAACAACATCAGGAGATTTTGGGATACCGTCCTGTATTTCTCCTAATTTTATAAATAATATCTCATAAGTAAGCTCTAAATTTTTACTTATGTTGGACTAGTTCAATAAATAACAAATAATTTAATAATAAACCACAAATAGGTAAGTGAACAAAATACAGTTGATTCGGGATTTAAAAGAAAAGTAGGCGCTTGAAACAAAAAACTTAAGATGGTGAAGCGTGATTTGTTTCACTTGACATTCCCATTGTGATCGTTTGAGAGCGTTTTAAGAGGTTTTCTATTCTCCAGAAAATATGGAACGTAAATTTACAAATTCTGAAAAGTTTGATATTCTATCGCGTGTTTTATTACTAAATTATTTGTATTTATTGAACTAGTCCAACATAAGTAAAAAATTTAGAGCTTATTTACGAGATATTATTTATAAAATTAGGAGAAATACAGGACCGTATCCCAAAATTTCCTGATGTTGTTAAAAAAACCTTGAAACGAAACGAAACGAAATTAACCCACAATGTATTATACATCGTTGCATTCGGGAGAAAAAAAGCTCTCAAATTCCAATATCAGGAAAACAGGACCGTATTTAAAAAAATAAAGTTGATAATGGCCCTTCGAAGACGACTCGTCAGATTACAAAACAATTAACGCAGTTAGATAGAGCGGAAAAAGTGGCAATGCAGAAGTGCAATTTACTTTAGAATTCGATCGATCGAAAAAAAAAGTATGTAGACTTTCTCTAGGACACCCAAGGAGTCACCCATTTAAATATAATAAGTCATTTCCATAACACCCTGTATATGCGCCACTAATTATTCGGTAAGATCAATCCTGCAAAAAACATGCGGTGTGCTATTGTCGTGTGAACCCAGCTTAAAGCGATGGCCGCTGGCTAGCGATGCGATCATTCGTACGACTCCTCTTAAAGCCTGACTGCTAAAATGCTAAAAACGTCGCGATGTCCTTGTAAAAAATCTCTTAAATGGGTAAGGCACGGTGACACTACACCACTTCCTTTTTTCTGCAGCGAAATCGCCGATGCAGAATAAAATAGTGCAAAATCCATAAAACATAATAAAATGACAATAAAAGATTTCAGTGAGCATAATAATTTGCGGAGGTTATTTAGTGGTTTCGATTTAATAAACGTTCCGCTAAGTTAGGTAGCTATACAAGATGTTACTATTTGATATTCTTCATTGGAGTATCGTAAACAAAGCGAGGATAATTGAATTGAAGTGACGTTTCCTCACAGTGGCGTAACAACGCAGCCACGGGGCATGTGTGCGATAATTTCGCCGAGCCCCAAATCAAATTAATTCTGCTCCACACACTAGTTAATTTTTTTTTCTTCGAAGGCTCATACCTTCATCTTCAGTGGAAATATTGTACATAAGCAGAAACTTCATATTATTAAGCGGATTGCGGAGTACCTCTGGTTGGTTGGTTGGTTGGTTAAAGGCGATGGTCGTTTTAAAGGCCCGAACTTCTATCACTGCAGCCTTCCGGCGAACAAACCCGATCTTGTTAGACGATGTTTATTCCTTCTATGAGGTCCAGTAACCTTCTATCAAGCTTGTCATGTGAGAGGTTGTCACCACGTTGTATGTTCCCGAAGATATTTTGTCTTCTACGAGACAGTGCTACGCAGCGGTATATTATGTGTGAGAGTCTGCATTCAATGGATCCGTTGTTTATACCTATCCGTTGAAGATGTTTACGCAAGTGGCCTGTTAGCAGACCCATCACCTGTTTCAACTGGGGCCGCGTCAGTGTGAGCATCCCATTCGATAGTATTTTCGATGGTTTTCCAATTGCGACCCTTGCGTGTACTTGATCAGGTAACCCTTGCCATCGAGGTAGGGTTGTTTTTTCTACCATCTATCTAATGTTGATTTTGTTTTGCCTGTTTTGATATCCCAAAGGCCGGTTCGGGGCCTTTGAGACTTTGAGCCGATCCGGCTCTCGCTAGTTCATCTGCTTCTTCATTTCCTAATATCCCAGAGTGACCAGGGACCCACAAGAGCTCTATCTTGTTCCCCCTAGCCGCCAGTACTGGTAGGTTGGTATGGCACTCCAGTGTAACTTTTGAAGTAAACCGATTGGAGTTCAGAGCCTTAAGAGCAGCTTGGCTGTCCGACAAGATGTAAATCTTTTGGTTGTGGTAGCCCTTTTCAAGATTTTGTAGTACGCATGCTTATAGGGCATGAACTTCCGCTTGGTATGCTGTAGCGTAGTTCCCCAGAGGAATGCTTATGTCCATCCTGGGTCTTTCCCCAAACATACCTGCGAAGTACCTATAAACGAGTTTTCCCCCCAAGCGTTTATTTCTGTTTTAGGAACAACTACTTTGCCATCAAATTAAACGAAAATATACAGGGTGTTCCATTTAAAATAAGAAAGTTTTTAATGGTTGAATTCTTTCACAATGAACCTTGAATTGTGACCACTCTGTACATTTTCTGTCGAATTTGAAATATTTTTGAGACTTGATGATCTTCTAGCTATTCGGTGAGAAAGAATTTTTAGTCCAAGAGCTAAGATAAAAAAATTATATGGATTATTTCATCGTCATGCATTTGCCAAATAATTACAAAAAGTCCAGATATCTCAAAAACTAACAGAGTCTGACAAAAACGTGTTCTATAAAATGTGATTAGTATTTAACGCTTAATCGATAAATGTAATAAAAATTACCATGTTGTATTTAAAAAAAACGAAAGTTGGCAGCTACTTCCGGTATAACCGGAAATGACAGAATTATGTGAATATTTTAGTTCAAGAGAGCATATCGATAAACTTAAATCCCGAAAGTTCAGTAGTTCTCCATAAAATTCTAATGCAAGCTCGTCGTGAATCACCATGTATAGTAAATGTAACTAAATTGCCCTTTCCGTGTAGGAATTCTTTCATTTGGAGGACTACATCCTTGTGGAACGACCTTCCCGAGGTCGTTTTTCCCAATGAATATAACCTCCAACGATTGAAAACCAACGTGAATCGCTTTTTGCGCACACGCACCACTCCCAGAGTGCCCTAAAGGATTTTTCCTATAGTGCTTGTGTTTGACCATAAAACAAAAAAAAAATAAAAATTTTATACATTACGTGTGTGAAAGTGATTTTTTGACCACTTTCCACACTCGTTATGTAATATACTATTACAAGTCTCCGGTGGTGCGCATGGTAACTACATCAGGTGATTTTTCTCGCTCATTAACTCAAAGTGCCATTTATGGTTGTTTTCAGCAAGTTGTTATAAACCATTTCCATAACACCTTATGCAACATGATTATGACGTAACGGTTCCCAATATTTTATATTCTTGAACTGTATCCCATTTTTTAACATAGTGTAACGGAATGCATGCTAATTCATTTCGTCGCAAACATGTAATCAATTCGTGTAAGTTAATTAGTGCGCCAGCTAACTTATCGCTTAATTTTCGAATTTCATTTTATAATAACCGCAAATGCAGCATCGGTTTAACCATTAGGCGGACTAGGGGGGGGGGGGGGGGGGGCGCCTTGGGGGACGGGTTTCTTAGAGGGGCCCGAAAAAAACTCCACAAGACGACGTTATCAAATCGTTCATGCGACGTTTCGTCTTGGGGTTAAAATCATTATCAATTTATTTTTTTAAATACGGGCCTGGATCTTTTTCTTTAAATTATGAAAGAGGATCGAAATCTACGTTCAGTAAAGTAACACTTACTAGTCTTCCGACGTTTTATCCCTTAAATTGGCTATATTCATTACAATACCACCTAGTGTACACTTAAGTAGAAATTTAATTAGTTTGAAATAAAAAAAAAACAGTAGTAATAAGTAATAACAATAGGTTCGTTCAAACCACCCTAAAAATCGTACAATGTACGGTCACGCACATGCGTAGTAGTCGAAAGGCGTTCCAACCGACACAAAACGGTGTAGCTGGCGCTCCCTTTGGTGTTCCAACCAAATTGTGATCGTTCGCAAACCAGTTCCTGAACGGTAAAAACGATACATGGCCAAAACCAGGAACCGCTTGTACTGACTTGCGCCCTAAGAATTTTAACCATTGTTTTTGTATTCCTGGCATTCATGCAGTTCTTTTAGCCTTGTTTTGTAGGAGTTGTTGCTTAATATTTTGATTATTTAATTTATTCTTATTAAATTTGTATAATCCGGTTCTCAAACCTACAAGATATTCTTAACATTAAACGTTATTCTCTTTCATGATTATTAAATACAACAAAATGGACCGAAAAAAGATAATACTCAAGCTTAGACGAAGAAATCAAAACAACAAAAGTAGGGTTGTGATTTATGAATGTTATGATAATTAACTAATTACTAAACTTCTTTCCTAGAATCAGACAGGCGATCAGCTGAGATTTTTACACAGTATGGTCACAAAAACGTACCAACCTTGCCTCCCTTGTGCATCGGCAACAAACAGTGCAAAATTAACGCCTGCGCACAAAATCGATTCTAACAGTTTCGTGACGGTTCTAGAACGATACAAAAATAGGGTGTTGGAACAAACCTTATATCAATTAAAGACAGAAATAGCAATAATAATTTAAAAATCTTTCGTTTGTTCGAAACGAAAATAAATTACGGGAACGTACTAGGGGTGTTTTAACAAAGACGGTCAATTTAAGGAACAAAACGTCGGAAAACCATTGAGTGTTGTATACCACACAACGTAGATGTCGGTTCTCTTTCATAATTTACACAAAAAACTGCAGGCTCGTATTTAAAAAAATTAAGTGGATGATAGTGACATAAAGACGAAACGTCGCATGAAAAATCCGATGATGCAATCTTGTGGAGAATATAAAGTAGCAATGAGGAATTGAAATATATTTTTGGTGGCCCCTGTATTTATTTTTGATTTTTTTGCGGCATCATATGATTGGGCCCCTAATTACACAACTTTGTCCCAATTTAACTTTATTAATTTTTATTAGAATCGGCAATTTTGGCACGTATTCATGCGCACTAAACCGTTCTCGATCAGCTGGCCCAATACTGCTCGCATTGCCGGTGCAATGCGAGAATGGAATCCGTATTAAGGCCGTATTAGACTCGGCAATTTTTTCTCTTGCGCCGGCAATTATAATGGCACGTATTCATGCGCAGTAAACCGTTTTCGATCAGCTGGAGCATTGTCAACGGTCAGAACAGCAGTGGCTACTGTCGAAATCCCTAAAATATCCCCAGAATTAGAGATGTGCAAACCTGTTCGTTTTGATTACCAGTTAAAGCAGCTACTGCTATTTTCAAATAGGAGGTGCAAAAAGTTGCTGAATTAGCAGTCCATAAGTTTAATAAAGAATGTAAACTGCTAATTTAAGTACCGGTGGGTTTAAATGGCCATTACCTGTTCGGCCAAATAATAAACAGTTAAAAATAACAGAATAATCCATGTCTACCCAATTGCGCCGGCAAGGGCAATTAAAATGGCGCCTGCCCCATTTCTGGTAATGAGAGACAGCTGATCGGGAACAGTGTACTGCGCATGAATCCGTGTCATTTTAATTGTCAGAAGAGTAGAATTTCTGACTGTAGTACGGAGAACGGTGTACTGCGCATGAATCCTTGAATTATAATTGCCATTGCTGGCGCCATAAAAATTCCCGACTGTAATATGGCCTTTACAGTCGACAATTCTATTCTTCTGGCAATTAAAATTGCACGGATTCATGCGCAGTACACCGTTCTCGATCAGCTGTCTCGCATTGCCAGAAATGGGGCACGCGCCATTTTCATTGGCATTGCCGGTGCAAGTCTGGGTAGAGATGGATTATTATGTTATTTTTAACTGTTTATTAGTTGGTCGAAGCACCTATGAACAGCTAATGGCTATTTAAACTAACTGGCACTTAAATTAACAGTTCACATTCTTTATTAAGCATATGTACTGCTAATTCGTAGCAACTTTTTGAACTGCCATTTGTAAGTAGCAGTAGCTGCTTTAACTACTAATCAAAACGAACAGGTTTGCCCATCTCTAATTCTGGGGGTATTTTAGGGATTTCGACACTACCCACTGCTGTTCTGACTGTTTGCAATGCGCCAGCTGATCGAGAACGGTTTACTGCGCATGAATTCGTGCAATTATAATTTCCATTGCACCGGAAATTTGTATTGCCGACTCTAATACGACTTTTACCGTTTCCGAAATCCCCCAATGGTGAAGGCCGAATTTGTAACAGCCTGTATTCGTTTTTTATAATTAGACGAACAACAATCTCATGTTATATTCTGTCAAGTTATCTGAATCCTTACCGCATCGGTTGTTCTAATATTTAGTATGTGCTAAATTATTGACCAAATTTAGCAATATTTGGGCGTGGTTCCATTAAAATTTTCGCCTTTATCCTCTCAGCCACCTAGGGCCCGACATAGCCTTAAACCGGCACTGTGCAAAACACAGGAAAACCATATTTTGCGATCGATAGACCGTTTCTATTTATCATCTCTATATTTGGGACATCCGCCCATAAGTTTAATACCTTAGTAATAATTATTTTAATATGGGTGTGCGCCCGTTAGGTATATTTAATTTTAAGAGCACTCTCGACCTCATTGAAAATATTCTTACGTTTGGCCGTTTTCTTGACCTAAATCACCAAAAGAGTAAGCAAAATTTGCATTTTTTATACCCAGATTAAAATATGATATACAAGGTGGTCTGTAATGAATGCGCCATAGAGTAGATTATACACACGAAAATATTAGGTTTGAGTTATCGACTTGAAATAAACAGGGACCCGGTATTTCTATCTGCTTTGTACAGAGTGTCCCATTTTCCACACTTTTATTGGGTATCTCCGTAATTGTTAGTGCTATCAAAAAAGTAATGTATGTCTATGTACTCTTTTTGGGTCAAACTTTAAATCACATAATCAAAATTTGAAAATTTTCGCTCGGTTAAGCCATACGGGGGAAAATCAAAAAATTGACAATTTCGAAATTACCCTATAATATATATAAAATGGGAGACCCTGTACATTGGAAATGTTTTAGCGTCACAAGTGCAGGTGCAGGATTATGCTCGATCACATGTTGCAAGAATTGTAACGGGTATTTGGATGAGGTGGAAATCCGAATAAATGAATTGGCCCCCACGTAGCCCCCCGTCTTAAACCCAATAGAATATATCTGCGATACGCTGGGCAAAAGAATAGGATCTCTGATATAGCTTGTCGTTTGGATCTGCGGCTACGCGGTATCCGTAAGGGGAAGGGAAGGTAACAGGCCGCAAGGACAATCCATGGTCGTGCTTATATTGTAAAATTAAATATAAAAATATTAAAATGTTAATTTTTTTGTGAATATAAAGGAGTAAGTAGGTACTAAATGTTAAAATAATAAGAACGAAAAGTATTGGGAGAAACAGGAATGCAACAATTTATTTCTGAGAAACTCCCAAATTTCAACGTCATAAAGTAGGTATAAAATAACAAAAAAAAAAAACGATATAATCATTGATCTCTACTCTATGTCGTTATCGTCTTCACTATCAGACTCACTATCTTCAGAGTCGGACTCAATGTCATCATTGCCGAGTGTAATTATGATGGGTTATATTTCTTCCATCATGTAATCTGTCTCCCAAAATTTATTTTCAATACTAATAACATGCTGGCAAAATTTCTCCCAGTCAGATGGTGTAACTGACCATAATAATATGGCCTCATCTAAGACCTCTTTCAGCTTGGTTAAACTGAAATCCCCTGATGTGTTTAGGTTCCGAAGGTACATGCCAACTCAATTGGGTTTAGCTCACACATGTAGGGGGGAGTTATAAGGGGAACATGGCCAGCCTGTTTTATGATATTGTCAATGACATAGCTTTTTTTATCACCTCGAGGCTTGTGCAATTTTACAAGTTCAAAAAGGTCAAATTTCCTAATACCACATACCTATATCTCATATGTAAAATATTTGGTTTTTCAACTAACAATTTTCGTTTATTTTGGCATTTGCGAAAATAAAACCCATTGGCTTTTAAAAGTTTATGCAAAGCGTCTTTTCCATATGGAAAATCATTTTTTTACTATTTGCCCTATTAATTATACTATACGTGTAACATCCACAACGCGCTGTCGCTGGTCAAAAATCAAAGCGTGTCTGGAGCATGGCAGTGCCATGTGTCTGGCGAATGTCTGTGGAGGCGTGTCCAAATCAATCGCATATTATATTTTCATCTCTGTTTAATGCCGTGAAACAAAATAGAGGCGGAAGTGATCCTATTAATCGACTAAATGTTTGGAGTAAATGGATATTCACATGTTGTCAGTTAGCTAGGAAATAGATAATTCAATTAATATTTTAATTTTGTCCGGCAATTAAAATTAAGCAGGTGTGAACATATTACTTAAAACTCAAAATACCTCTCAGTTTTTCAGTCTGAATAATAATATTTTCTAACTTTTTAACGATTAGGTTAAATTCTGTATTCAAAGGAGGTATAAATAATAAATTTCATAAAACCTACTAGATTTTTGGTAAGTAATTTGACAACATCGATAATATTTCGTCTGCATTCTTTAAATAGTTTTGGTAGCCGCAGAACGAAACGACAAGCTGTACCTGCTCCTGCAAAGTTACGCGAGCTCAGTGCAGCTTCTGTTGAAGACTGGCAGCAAATTGACCAGAATCACATACGGAATCTTATTGAAGGTATGCCAAGGTGTATTACAACTGACATTCGTACTCATGGGGGAATCACCCATTACTGCGGCCGATGTTATCTTTTTTTAAATTGGTTATCATTTAATTCGCGCCATTTTCGTAATTTCAGGTTTAAGTTTTTGTTATGTTTGGAAATGAATACAATTTTCTTAACAAGTTCGTTTCTCAACTGCTACAAAAATTAAAGTGTCGAAATCACAGGGCCAACACTCCATTCATAAATCTGTTGGAAAGTGAGGTTGTGATTGTGTGAAATGTTATTGAAAATCAGTAATGGGTGGAAGAGAGACAAAACATGTTTGTCTCGATAATGGCAACAATGTTGAAGTCTGGCTAAATCCAATAACGTGTAAAATTTTATGGAGCGGCCTTTCGCGTTTTCTTGCAGCGGAGCTAGTCTGGGCAAAAATCCCGACAAGGGCGTATAATTTACTTTCAGATTCTTTACGTTTAACTATATTATCTATTCAAAAAGTGTAGTTTCGAATATTAGATATTTAAAAAAAAGATAGAAATATTGATCCAGTTTTTATATACAGTGTGTCCAAGGATGGATTTAACTATTTATGCTTAGCATCAATGTTGTTGGTGTATTCATTATAGGATGATAATTCTCCAGTGTATATTTCTAGCCAGATTGTCATATTTATCACTAAGGTATCTTGCAACATCCCAATTAAAAATTTGTAAATTTGAGAATTATAACTGGTTTAAGGTTAATCCGCAATTGCTCTTAAAACAAATTTATTTCCTAATAATTTTACTATAAACTGTGAAAAGGATGAGAAATTCTTTAAAAGAATATTATTATACTTAAAAGTATCAAATAAATCGTGAAATAATCCAACTGCACTCTGGTCATCTATCTTTAGTTGGTAGGAGGGAGAAACGGAAAGTTAGATCAAATAAATAAAAATAAATAAATAAATTATATAAAACCTGTCTTCACGTACTAGTTACACTGCAAACGTTGTTTAAATATAGAAAAATAAAGATATAAAATATTTTGACGGGATTATTCCTTTCTTCAGTATTTTATTCCCATGTACATTACCTCCATAATCTTCTTTTGTGAAGTGTTTCTCATAAATAACTGTTGTATCACCTGGACTATAATTATTCCTTCTAAGGGCATGTATCCAAATTTGCCGTAGGCTACGACCTTTTAGTATCCTAACGAAGTGGATAAACATTTGGTACATTCTTAAACAAAGCGAATTTTCTTAGTGATGCAAACTCAAAATCAAATTTCTAAATATATTTACTAACATGTGAAATTTTAATTTAACACCATTGCATCTTCTAGTGAAGCATTTTATGGCCGCACCAGACTCAACCATCTTATAAATGCAAGATTTATATTAAGAAATAAACCAACTCGACTGCTTTTTGCCCGGACTAGCTCCCTGGACCGGTCCATAACCTTTTAAACGTCAATGGTTATATCAGAAATCATATGAATACAATCATATTAAAACATAACCATACTTACCGAAGAAAAGATAAATCCTTGCTTAAATGATCCACTCTTTTACAAACTGTACGTGAATGCACCATCATTGTTTATAATAAAGACGATTTTTCACCAATACTCACACAAAAAAAAATAAAAACAACCAAAATATATAAACATCCCCTTAAAAGCAGTTAGCAGTGACCAGCAACATTATATTGTTTACTATAAACCGATCCATTGATAAAGTTTGACTTTGTGCCGTAGAGCGTACTAGCTGTAGCGTTGATGTTGCCAGAGTGCAGTCGGCTTATTTCAAACTTTTATGTATAATAATAAATATATTTTTTTTCTAAATCTCTCAAGGCCTATATGCACAGTTTATAGTAAAATTATTGGGAAATAAATTAATTTTAAAAGCAATTGCGGATTAACCTTAAACCAGTTGTAATTGTCAAATTAACAAATTTTTAATTGGGATTTTGCAGATACCTTAGCGATAAATAGGACAATCTGGCTATGCTGCAAACATAACAGCAAGGTGGGGAGTGCACGTTTCCATTTCTTAGCTCAACTACAAATATAAACAATTCTATCTGGAGTTTGTAAGATCTTTGATCGGAATGAACCAAAAACGAAAGGTTTCCAGGGGTTTGGATTGGTCGCGGTGGTGCTATTAGTTAGCCTCCAAGACCTCCATACCTTCCGCCTCTAGAATTTTGTTTATTTGACTGTTTTACTTAGTTAGGCTTATGGCAAAAACTATTACTTAAATCAAATCATTAAGTAATTTCGATTTTGCGGAGCTCTTGATTTCCCCTTTCGATGAATGGTCCCAGCCCTTTAAAAGTACACGAGGTGCCACTGTTTCTGGCCCATCCTATAAAAAGGGAACCATCACAAGATTCTACTACATACAAATTTTGTAACCAATATTACTGTAAACAGCCCAAACATACTTATTATTAAATTAAAACAGAATCATTTCGGCACATCATTTTGGTATGTATGTAGGTATCTAAACGTGCGTGGTATAGACAGTCATGTCATGAATATTATGATACATGAGTCATTGTTACGGTACATCAAATGATGCTACTAAAGTAGAAATCTCCCATACTTACACATGTATGTATTCATGGCAAATATTTTTAAACAATTTTTTATTTATGTTTGATTGATGTTCAGTTCCACATATTGACAATAATGATGATTGATATTCGATTGTGTTTTTTTTTAAACGGGGAGAACTGACTGTTCATCCATCCTTCTTAGATGGATTTACAAACCCGAACAATTATTGAGTCGAGACGAGAATATTCTTTTCAATCCGAATAATTGAAGATATTATGTGCCTATTTTGAAATTATTTTTCAGACAACCAAAAATTTGCCTCAACTTTGAGGTTATGTATTTTCTAAATTCGTAGGTCGTTTTGATTGATTCTTTTTTCTAATTGTAGGTTTTTTTCTTAAGAATTTCAATGCGCCTACATTTTTTAGTTAAAAAATAAAAACAGCGCTTAATGAACGAATTCCTTTAATTATCGCAACAACAATAAATAACATACGAAAATACCCAAAATTGAAACTTTCCACTAATAGTATTGTGATCGCTCGAGCGAAAAACCGCTTGAGTAGGGTAGAGTGGGGGAATACCGGCCGGCAAGTTTCTCCTGATACAGAATTTGAAGCGGATTATGTCTACCGATCAAGCAGAATAAGAGGCAGCTTTGTAACTTTTATAGAGAATTTTACAAAAAAGCATCTGGTACTATAAGAAAGACTTATGTTTAAGGTTGTATATTTCAATAACGGTAAGTAATTTCTTTAGGCATTTCTAAATAATATGGTAGATTTTAATTTTTTTTTTTTTATTATCAAACACAAGCACTATAGGAAAAATCCTTTAGGGCACTCTGGGAGTGGTGCGTGTGCGCAAAAAGCGATTCGCGTTGGTTTTGAATCGTTGGATGGCCGACATTACCCCATAGAGTTTTGTTTTATATGTTGTTTTCAGATGCCGCGAACATATAGACGAAAAACTACAAGAGCGTTTTGGACTTCAGAGACTCTTCAGGCAGGTTTTGCACAAATAGAAAACGAACGTCATCTTCGAGAAGTTTCAAGAAGTTTTGGCATTGCAAGAGCAACTCTTCAAGATCGCCGTAGAAATGGCATAGTATCTAAGTCTAATTTGGGACGACGCCCGGTATTTACTCAAGAACAAGAGCGTGAATTATCCAAGCAAATAATTAATCTTGCCAAACTATTTTTTTGAGGCGGCGGCACAAATTCAGCAAAGCGCTTACACTTTTGCCAAAGTCAATATAAAAATCCGTTTAAGGAATGAAAGAAGCGTTGGAAAAAAAAAAGAAAATGCAGAACAGGAAAAGCTGAAAAAGTCAAAAGTAAAATGAATAAAAAAACAGGTTTTCGGGAACTTATGATGACACCACCGTTTTAGTGAATAAGAACACCAACATAATACGACAGAAACCTAAGCTTAGGAAGAAAACGAAGGTGATGAGGAAGAAACGAATTCAGACGCAGAAGTTACCAAGGACATTTGCGTTATTTGCGAAGAATTTGAAGAAAATAGGGAACTCTGGCTAAGATGTGTAAGTTGTTCTGGATAGGCTCACAAGGAATGTATCAATGGAGAAAGAAAGAAAACCTATGTGTGCGATTTTTGCCAGTGATTACAATTTTGGGTAATTGCGGCTTCTGGCTGGTATTACCCCAAGCTGTGGGGTTATACCGGCCAACTCAGATATTTTTGAAACTATTTTTCTTCATTTATAATTACTATATATTTTGTTCCCGTACGTGTTATCTTTTATTTAAACCTCTCAGTTCCCCTTTAAATCATAAAATCTCCGAGATATTCCATACTTTCCTTAAGGGGCCGGTTTTCCCCCACTCTACCCTACTCGATTAAAAATACTGCTCGAGTTATAAATACACGAGAAAATCATCGCTTGTTACTTGTTACCTTACACTCGACACCCGAGCTTCGCTTGACGCCGACCGAAATGTGCTGCTTGGTAGTGTGATCGCTCATATTCGAGCAGTTTTTCACTCGATAGGAAATACTACTCTAGGTATAAATTCAAGCGAAAAATCGTTGCCTTTCACTTGATACCTGATTTTCGTTCGAAGCAGCGCACCACCCGAAATGTGCCGATTGGCGACGTTCGAGTTTGACGCTCAGAAGGCTGACACGACATACGTCTTTGTTAAAGGCACATAAACCAGAAGGTGCATACAAAAAAGTATGCCAAATGCCTTAGTGGATTCATCGCGATATGGCTTTGTTTTGACTGGGACTGACTAGCAAGCGGCGATTGTAAATTTTTAAAAAATTAAAGGATATAATTTTTTTTTTAAATCAGAGTCAACTGTTCTTCCTTAATAAATAGATCATTAAAGTATCCCAACAGCACCGTTTCGTTAATGTTTTCTACAGCATTTTCTGACATTCACTTCAACACAGATTTTGCCTTTTTTTCAATTTCGTCGGGGATTTTTGACTTTGACACATTAAACATTTGAATACTTATCTCCCTAGCAACAAAAACAGGTAATAATAAAAAATTGGTAAATCAAATTAAATTTAAAAAAAAATATTTATTATTTAAAACGAACTGGTATGACATAAAAGTTTGTATGCACCACGGGTACTAATAGATATATACCCTCGGGCGACTTACGAACCCTCGGGCCAGAGGCCCTCGGCTTTGTAAGACTGTCGCCCTCAGGGCATAATCATCTACTTAGTATTGATATACAAAGTGATTCACGACGAGCGTGCATTAGAACTTTATGGAGAACTACTTAATATATGTCCTGAAACTTTGGGGATTTGGGTTTATCGATATGCTCTATTTAACTAATATATTGACATGTTTCTGTCATTTCCGGTTATACCGGAAGTATCTGTTCCATTTAAAATAAGAAAGTTTTTAATGGTTGAATTCTTTCACAATGAGGCTTGAATTGTGACCACCCTGTATATTTTATGCCGAATTTGAAATGTTTTAGAGACTTGATGATCTTCTAGCTATTCGGTGAGAAATTTTTAGTCCAAGCGCTAAGGTAAAAAAATTATATGGATTATTTCATCGTCATGCATTTGCCAATTAATTACAAAAAGTCAAGATATCTCAAAAACTAATAGAGTCTGACAAAAACATTTTCTATAAAATGTGCTTAGTATTTAATGCTTAATCGAAAAATGTAATAAATATTACCATGTTGTATTTAAAAAACGAAAGTTGGCAGCTACTTCCGGTATAACCGGAAATGACAGGAACATTTCAATATTTTAGTTAAAGAGAGCATATCGATAAACCCAAATCCGCAAAGTTTCAGGAACATATATTCAGTAGTTCTCCATAAAGTTCTAATGCACGCTCGTCGTGAATCACCCTGTATAAATAACTATTTTTGTTTGACGTATGCTTTATGTCAATATACTTTTTGTGTTACCAATCGCTCGTGCGTTAAATGTTTGTTGTTATTAGTAAACTAAGTTCTTTCAAGGTAACTGATATTGCCGCTAATGAACAACTATATCTAACTTGTGCAACAAAATTATACACTATTAAAATCTCAGTCGTACTTTACCGTATTTTTTCTAAACTATCGTAATAATGAATTCATATTATTTATTTAATATTAGTAATAAATCTGTGTAACCCAACAAAACAAAAATAAATACAATTTCACGGTTGTCGGTGTAAAACATCAAATTATTGATTTCCCAAGTCATCGATTGTAATTATTATTAGGTATAAAATTTTAATTTTAATTTGTTAATATTTTTGTTACAGTATTAATTTAATAAATTGCTGTCCTAATTTAAGCAAATCGGAGTGAATTTATTTGATTTTATTACGCCTAGAACTATAATTTACATCTAAAACAAGTTTTAAACTGTTACCGTTTGTAAAAGTTATTAAAAAATTTAAATTTCTGGAATTTCTTTTTTAATAACAACAATAATGGGACCGCAAATGTAACACAAATTATTAGTAATAATCGGTGCTCAATCAACATTGCTGTTATCTAATTTGTTGTCAAAATTGAATAATTATTTTTTTTGGAAATAACTTTCATGCTATGTTGTTTAAAAATGCAAATATCTCGGAATCCGATTGCAGAATACAATTTTTTCTATCGAAGTGACCGTTCTTTTATAAGGTATCTCTGTAATTGTTAGTGCTATCAAAAAGGTAATGTAGGTGTCATGTGCTCTTTTTGGGCCAATGTCAATGATAAAATCGAAATTTTGAAATTACCCTATATTTTCTTAGTTAAAAGAGATACAGAAAAAAGTTTTATACAAAAGTTTTTTATATTGATTGTTGAATAATCTGCCGTTTTCAGAATAAGTATACGTGGTCAGGTAAAAAACTTATCAGACCCTGTATATTTTAATCTAAAAGGATACTATTTTAAATTCTATAACACACCATGGATGATATTGGTTTCCTAGGCGGTTTATTTATAGTTTATTAAGTACTTTGATACGAAATAAAAGATTCAGATTAATGTAAAAAATAACGGGAATCATCGCAAATGTTCGGAATATGTCCTTAAATGGTTACCATCTTTCTGGATAGCGAACAAAATATACATTTGGCGCTATTTCTTCGTTTTTTCCACTTTCAATATAAACTGATATCATATCACATTTTTCAAAATGCTGATAGGTCATTTTCGCAAATGAATATGTAAAAATGAAGTTGACGTTAAATGTTAATAGTCAGCATAGTTGTTTCTAGGATATTAGCTTTTGTTTCATGGTTTACTGTGGTTTAAAGTAATAAAGTTTAAATAAATCGCCTAGGAACCCAATATTATCCATGGTGTGTTATATATTTGAAAAGAGAATTTAAAAGGCTATCTTTTTAGATTAAAATATATAGGATGTTCCATTTAAAAAAAAATGAGGTTAGGTACGATATCTCTTTTACCTGATCCCGTATACTTATTCTGAAAACGGCAGATTATTCAACAATGAACATAAAGAAACTTCTGTATAAAACCTTATTCGTATCTCTTTTAACTACGAAAATATAGGGTAATTTTGAAATTGTCAATTTTTTTATTTCCCCCCCGTATCTCTTTAGCGAACGAAAATTTTAAAATTTTGATTTTACCATTTAAGTTTGATCCAAAAAGAGCACATGAACCTATATTACTTTTTTGATAGCACTAACAATTACGGAGATAGGTACCCTATAAAAGTGTTGAAAATGGGACACCTGGTACCTATCCTCTGTCATCACTTTAGTTCTTTTTTCACGGGAAAATTAAAATGATACTGTTTCTTCAAAAATATCGTATCTGTTACAAAAATGAAGGTATTCACGTGAATCAAAAACTATATATCTTCTACTATTTTGGCTGCTTCTCGAATTTCTGGTGGAGTAGCAGCAAAATCAAATTCCTCATCTGATAGCATTGTTCTGTTGTTAAAATAATATATTGTTTAGTGACATGGAAACCATATTCAAAAAATGATATTCGCCATCTTGATGTGTATTATTACCTACGTTATTTTACCACCTGCGGTTATTTGAAATTTCTGTCTAGTTTTTCAATGGAAAAGTCAAAATGACATTTATCTTTTATTAATAATTTTAATTCAAAATAATAAGAAGTGTATGTTAGATGTGGTTGTACATAAAATAGTATACTAACCTCGGTGAATAGTTTCATTACTGTCTCGATATTTAGTTAACTACCGACTCTCTCGACAGGAATGAACCTTGGTACAAATTAATTCACGATCAAAATCCGTCTATATATTGCGTGGATCGATCAGTTTTGACTGTGAATGTATTAGTTTTACATTATTTTCACGTATACAATACACTCCTGGAGTTTGGTCTGTTCTTTCCGACTCACCTTGTATAAGGTAAGGGATACGGATCTGTCTACGGAACTCTGTTTATTTGTCGATAATCTATTACAATGCAATAAAAAATAAAACGAGTCAAGTCTCTGAGATATTTCGCTGTCGCGCAGACTTGGTTTCATGAATACTTTGGCAATTAGTAATTTATTTATTTCAACATCCTTCCACAATGACAATAACGAAACGATACAGATCTAAAATCAATAATCTATTATAATGCTTGGGGCACGACGAGATACAATCACGGGCGGCTATCAATAATAAAATCGTTGGACAACATAAAAAATAAGACCTTCGTTTCAGTGTAGAACGGGTTTGTTAACCCAACGGAACACAATGATTATCATAATTTTAAATGCGGGTACGCTACACCCGCATAATTTCGTATAAAATATATGGATTAAGTTACCTTGAATGTTAAACAGCATGCATATACATACGGTTTTGTTTAAATTTAAAAATATTTATCGCTAGAAAACTATTTATTTTAAAGATTGGTTTGACTTAGCACATGGTAACGATAAATTGTCTGCAGTTTTTGCTTTACAATAAAGAAATACGGTAAAAAGTTGCAAGGTACCTGCTAATAATCTCGTGGTGATTTTGTGAGGCCTTAAGACTAAATTGAAGAATAATTAATGATATAATTGAACATCGGATATAATTTTATTTCTTTTTTAGTTAACTATTTATGTTCCTTTCAAAGGTCATGTTTCAGTGACACAGAAACGGTTCATTGCATTAACAGAATACGTATCAACATTTACAGTTAAGTACTTACAAATAAGGATTATCATTTTAGTTTTGACTGGATCGAGATAACATACTTGAAAAGAAAGAAACGATACCTGATATTAAGTTTACACAAGGTTCAAAAGTTTTTCATCACTCTGATTCTCGAATAAGTACTTACGTCATCGCGAAAATAGACTAAATATTAGTTCATTGATAAGTTTAAAATAAAAATCAATGAGTTTTAAAATTTTTCATTTTACCACAACATTTTAAACCTTCCAACAAAAAAAACTTAACAAAATTTATTTCTATTGTATATTTTGTGAAATTTAAAAAAATATAGTTTCTAATAAAGTGTATTTCCTCCTCTGGCGTCAATGCAAGCTTGAAGATGACGCCGCATGCTGTGCGTAAGGTTAGCAATACGTTCTTGTGGAATAGCCTGCCATTCCTCGGAAGCAGCGATGACATGCTCCTGGAGAGTTCCAGGGGGATTTCTTCTAACGCGAGCTGCCCTAGAGAGCATATCCCAAGCATGTTCTATCGGGTTCGTGTCAGGGGACAAAGCAGGCCACTCCAACCGATTGATTCCCTCACTTTCTAGGTATTCATACATAGCTTTAGTACGATGGGGCCGGGCATTGTCGTCCATAAACACAAAATTATTACCAACAGCCCCTCTGCACGTCCTAACATAAGGAGGTAGAATATCCCTAATGTACCTGTCGCCAGTCATTGTGCCTTGAACGTGGACTAACTCACTACTCCCGTCAGACATAATACCTGCCCAAAACAACAACACTCCCGCGAATGGAGGAAAGGGGCGAGCATGAGCAAGTTGGGCGGCTCTTGTTGGTTCTCTCCAAACACGAATCCAGCAACTATCGTTTACAGAATTCCAAAATTCTTCGGGTAAGCGAACGTGTGTTTCAGCCCACTGCAGTCGACGAACTCGGTGGTCATATTGTAGTTGGGGAACTCTTACTGGCCGCCGACATCTTAAACCGGATTCAAGAATACGTCTTCTTAGTGTAGATACGGATACGCGAACTCCAATTGTATGCGTAACATCTCTCTGAAGTTGTGGGACTGGCATATTCTCCGAATTGTTAACGTAATATAGGGGTTAACGTAATATAGCTTCGTGGTCTGTCTCGCACAGAATTGGAATATTTTTTTTTGCTACAAAAAATGGTATCGTTTTAACTGATAAACATAAATAAACATTTAGAAAAAAAATTCATTCCTGAAATTATCTAAACATGTCAAAATCCAGAGTGATGCAAAACTTTTGAATCTATGTGTAAATGCAACAAGACATACAGAAATTCAACCGTCGTCATCATAAGTTCCACATAAAAGTTCAAGGATTCCACACAGAAATACAACCATCTTTATCATGAGTTTCACACAAAATTCAAAGATTCCACACAAAAATTCACACAAGAATTTAGGATTCCACACAGAAATCCAACCGTCGTTATCATGAGTTCCACACAAAAATTCAAGGATTCCACACAGAAATCTACCCATCGTTGTCATGAATTCCGTACAGAAATCCAACTATCGCTGAAACAAAACTTTTCTTGCATTTCAGAAATTAGCGGATTCTCATAGTCATCACCAAAGGAAGATTAACTAAAAATTTCGATCGTGAGCAATCAATAATTATTTTTTACACAATGCGATGGCATTTTAAAACAACATGCAGATATCTTCGGTAAATGGCTAAATCTATATTATTATAGGTAGATTTCAAAATTTAGTGTCTTGACATTTACACTGAAAGGTGCAGTGCAGCGTAAATTGCCTTCATTGCCACTTCCAACGTCACCGCTGTTTCGTGTGCTTTTACTTTATTTGTTGAGATTTAGCATAATATATTGGTCGCGTGCAGAAGACTTGAATCATTCATACGACAATTCGGATTAGGGCGGATAAACATTACTATAACATAGATCCAAGCCAGGTACAAAAAATAACCATAAATGGCGTTTTAAATTAATAAGCGAGATAAGTCAGCCTTAAGTCAAACCCGAAAAACCACGTGGTAGGTACTGGCGGGGCACGCGCAGTTGGTTTAAAGGGTTCACAGCCGCAAGATGTGATGTGATCGCTAACCAAAAATTCGGTGCGCGTCGAGCAAAATCTATCGACTATCTACCATAAAATAATTAAATATGCATACATTTTATTTTATGGTATTTAAATAATAACCTACCTTACTACTGAATTTGTATAACTAAGTTAGTTCATGTCCACTCAACAACAAGACAGAATGTTACCAAATTTAGTGTAAGCGAGTGAGAATTGTACAAGGTATGTTCATTTATATATCTTTGCATTTCATTCTATACAAACTAACATTAACATAAAATAAGAATTTTGTCACTAACGCCGTCAAAAATATTGCTTCTTCCTATTTTATTTATACGTCTTTTTTCTTATTACAAATAGTTCTGACGATGATTTAGCATAATAAACCGAAACGTTAACCAAATATTGGAATTTCATTTCAAAGTGACCGAAACCCAAAAACACCCTACCTATCACTTGACTACAATAATTTTACTATAGTATTTTTTCCTTGTACTAACTTTTTTCCAATAGTATATTAAGATACAAGTTTAATAAGACATTATCTTAGAGCACGCGTACAATATAGAAAAGGACCCGCGAAGCGGGTGTTTTCTAAAGTACAAGTGCTCTACTTGTCTTATGAACCGTGTATTTTATAACACTTTTTCTATTTGGGTCTTTAAAGTCTAAAAATCTTTAAAAAACATAGTCGATTTTTCCCATTTGAATTAATATTTTCTTTTTGGGGTTGGCAATACTTTTACAATTTAATAAAATGTTTCAAGTATCAAATATGCCATGATAGAAACCATTGAACACAACAAAGCTTCTTCCCATCCGTCATAATTAAAAATAAATATATTATTAAAGTTAATAAAAATGGGTCGGGAAGAAAATTGTACTCCGTCAGAAATACGAAAAATTGCAGAAAATAATCTAGAAAAACTTTTAAAAAGAATATGCAAAATTTTGAGTTATGGTGCGAGCAGAACAAAATAATAAATAATACTATTGAACAAAATATGGTGTCGACACAGAATCTGACAGGAATAACAATTAATGCCCATGAAATGTCTACAGTAACTATAAATATATACTATATTAATTAATATATATATAACACTAATTGAATTAAAAATAAAAATAGTACTATTGAATAAAACTTTGGAAATAGAGCATAAACTGGAAGATATTTCTATTATTTTTAGGTTATGTTGTTTTATAGTTGTGACTAGAAATTGGTTGACGGACATCGTCAGCATGATATATATTTCCGAGTATAGGTATTTCGAATAAATATCTAGTAAAAATGATCTATTTGCAAGGTTAAACGTTAATAAAATTTCAGTTTCATAAAGTGGCAGGTTATTAAATATTTTTGTATTTCATAATGTAGCCATTATGAAACCCAAATAGAAAAAAATATTATAACATTGAAACCAACAAAGACAACAATACATCTCCGTCCTTCTTGGTCCCTCTAGCGGTAGAATATTCTTACTATTTTATGTGTTCGTGGCGCCTGCTTCAAACTTTCACCCCGGCTCCGTCCTATCATTTCTTTCGCAGAAGCGCATCGCGACAATGCAATATTTATATCCGATGTTACCGAATAACTTGTTTCTATGGAATGCGGTTCTGATACTAATCAATATTCGAACTTGGCTGATGCTTTTAGGAAACCCACTGGGGATTTATAACGTATTTCTGTTTTTCATTATACTCGATGACGTATACCAAATTTACAAGTATGTGACGCATACTATGACTTCTCGCTTTAGACTAAAACCTTTATGCAGTGTCTGCTCTGAGTGAATTTGGTTGCTCGTCTGTTATAGTTCAGTTTACTCCGACGTGGCGTTGGTTGTTCAGTCGTATTGAAACAGAAAAAAATTGAAAAAAATAATAATTTGAATTAAACGATACTTTCACAGAAATCGGTGTTAGTGATTTTGTAAGTGTCTTAAAGTCATAAATTAATGTAAGTACTGTCTACCTATGTATGGTGTGGCCTAGGTACAGGGTGATCAAGTATAGTGTCCCCACCTCTTAACTTTGTTTTAAACTTTTTATAATTGAAAAAAATTGAAAAGATTGCTATACAGGGTTTGTCAAGTAGTTTTGGGGAGGATCAAATTTCATCAAATCATTTTAGGTCTGTTGATTTACAAGGGGATCAAAAAGTTTTTTTTTAATGGGACATCCTGTTTTTAGCTGATTCTGAAACTCTGCACGTAATCTATGTGATATACCCTATCAAATTCAACCGTTTTCGATATACAGTGAAACTTCTCAGAACGGACACCTCCAATAAGCGGACACCTTTATTAAACGGACAAAATTTTTTTAAAAGTATTTGGGAGATGAATAAGTACGGTGCTAAAACTCTCTGAAGACAGACCGGCAACCAATCGCGTATGCGTGGCAGCGCAAAAGGACTTTGCCGAGTGAAAGTATGTGTGATTCCCCGAAGTAGTCCGCTGTCTATTTGTGAGTTGTAAGGTAAAAATCGTAAACAATGGCACAAAAATGTCGGGTTTTGAGTCTGAAAGAGAATATTGATGTTGTGGAAGTTTTTAATTTGATAACAATGATTTGGGCGAGTTCATTAACATTGATAGCAATGTGCTATTAGAAGATGATAGTGACCCCATTCCTACAGATTATGTAGTCCAAACTGAAACCACATCACTATCTGACGACTCTGATGAAGAAGTTGAATGCAGTAATCAAACAAATGTCATCAAATATCAACAAGCCATTAGTATTGTAAAGGAATTATAAGAGTATGCAAAGAATAGAGGTGACTCTACAGCAATGGAATTGTAATCAGACTTGGAATTACATTTTCTAGATTGCAAGTTTAAAACGCAAACACGTCAAACTACGTTATTAGATTTTTTAGTACTACATCCTAACTAAAACTAGTGTATTTTTGTTATTTTATGTATATTTGTACATATACATATACATAGTAATAATTTTGCATTTACATATTACCTAATAACAAATTTCCCATGGGCGGAATCAACACAGTGTATTTGCAGTGAAACCTCTCTTAGGCGGACACCTACGGAACCGTCTAAATGTGTCCGCCTAAGAGAGGTTTCACTGCAAATACACTGTGTTGATTCCGCAATTGGATTCATCCTGAAAATTCAAAATTAGTTTCAGAATTTCCTCCCCGCGTTTTACGCCACTGTAAAGGCCAATTTCTCTACGTTTTAACTGCGCTACGAAGAGCGGAACTACATAAGAAATATTTTTTATTTGATTTGATAAAACACATTCAACGATATATTTTATGAAACGCATAATGAGTCAGTATAACAAATTTATCTTGAATTTATTTACGTTTTAGTCAATTTACACAAATTTTAAATGGTTTCGCTCCTTAGCAAAAACACACCGGCGGCTACAGCGTTGCCATATATCTAAATACAGGGAATAGAGATTTATTTTATTGATTTAAATATTGTGGAAAGTGATCATTATTACATAATTTCAAGTTTGTAAGTTTGTATAGGTTCATTTGATAACACTATGCATACCATTATATTAAAATTTATTGTATTACTGGTAAGTTTAGTTGGTCTAATTGGAAATTACATGATTATTTTCTGTTAACCATTTTACAATACAACTAACGGCAACACAAGGGCGGATCTAGAACTTCGGTTGGGGGGGGGGGGGGGGGGGGTCATATAAGGAAAAGTTATGAAAAGTAATACTCTGCCGCGTTAGTCAAACCGGTATTATTATAGCCTTAACCTGTAACTTTTGGGGAAAACGCTCGGACACGTCAATTTAGTATATTTATATATGCTCACATTTTGACGTTATTCGTTTGTTTTTTTATAGACATTTGTCAAAGATATGACGACATCGATCTTTTTTTAAAATAGAAACATACAGCTTGTGATACATCATTTGAAAGCTAATATCTCGTACAGTATGCTCATAAATTTTAGACCGATTCTGTCAACCTATTTCAAAATGGCGACTCTATTTCTCTATTTAAATAAGCGGAAATTATAAATCATTGATGGTTTTTTACCTTTCAAGGTAAGAAATCTTCTGAACGCGACACAATGTTTTAATTTTATTCCGAACTTCTGGGCAACCCTGTGTAGTATTTTTTGCTTGCTGCAACATAGCCTAATTATTTGCTCGCATTCCGTCCGATTGTCTGAAACAAATGGGCATTCAGTATCATTACTCGTTTTCCTTAGTCCAACCCTTTACTGCACCAGTAACCTTTATCCTCTGCTTATCTATTGTCAAGGTCTTGTTTACATAAGGGATCAATCATTTAGTTTTATTGTAGTGTTGGAAAAAACCGATGATTTTAATAATCGAGTACTTGATTCTCGAGCGATTAATCACTTGACATTTCTATGACTAAGAAGAATGTGTTCATAAAACACCAGTGGTTGTTTTTGTAAGATTTAGAAGTTTAGTCTAGAGTTTCTATTAAGGAAGAACAGTTGATTCTGGTTTTAAAAAGTTATATCCTTTAATTTTTTAAAAATTTACAATCGCCGTGAAAGCAAAATCCATGTCGCGATGAATCCACTAAGGAATTTGGCATACTTCTTTGTATGCACTTTCTCGTTTATGTGCCTCTAACAAAGACTTATGTCGTGTCAGCCGTCTGAGCATCAAACTCGAACGTCGCCAACTGGCATATTTCGAGCGGAGCGCGGTGTCGAGCGAAGCTCGGGTATCGAGTGAAAGGTAATAAGTAACAAGCGACGATTTTCGCTTGAATTTATACCTCGAGCGGTTTTTTTAATAACCGAGCGATGTCGCCTATTTCAATAATCGAGTACTCAAGCGGTGGTTCGCTCTTGCCATTACGACACTAATTTATTGCGGTCGTTAAATGGGAACCGTTTTTCGTGAAAGGAACTAATAAAAATTTAGTGAAGATCTCTTCAGACATTGTGTTATTATTTACTTAGCTTCTAGAACATCGTTTATATAAATTACACGAACTTTACTAATAGGCGTAAGTACGGTTATTGCTTAAAATTACACATGATTATCGTGGGAAAGTATTATTATCGTGACATAGATACTTTTACTTATTTATCTATTTGTATACGTCGTTTCTAAGTAAATGCCCGTGTTTATTATAGGTTTTGTTTGCTCTTATGAGGGCTTCCGCCGCACTGTTTGATTACACATAAAAGTAAATAAACTACCTATTACTTTATTAGTTTATTTATATGAATATTCAGTGTCTATCCATATTTTTTTATGATCAAATACTAGCACTAGGAAAAATCCATTTCGTGCTATTTCATAAAAATCAAAATTTGTTAAATTTTATTTTCTAATCAAACGGGCCTATTTTTTTATATGATCAAACACAAGCTATACTAAAAATCCTTTAAGGCACTCTGGGAGTGGTGCCTGTGCTAATAAAGCGATTCACGTCGGTTTTGAATCGTTGGAGGTTATATTCGTTGGGAAAAAGACTTCGGGAAGGTCGTTTCGAGAAGTACTAAGCGTAACCCCATATGGATGGGCGGCAGTGGGACGTCGTGTATTTCTGCTTATCGTCGTTCTGGGCGGAATTAAGATGGCAAGGTCATCCGAGCACTTTCCATGGAAAAATCAGTAAAAGAGAGTCAAATCCCCAACCTGTCTTCGATGTTCTAGGTTGTTGATGCTCGTCGTCAGCTCGTGGGCTCCGATCAGTGCAGAGCTCCAGACATGAGAACAGTACTCTAGTGGTGGTCGAATCTGGGCTTTGTATAGTATCAAAAGTTGTTGAGGTTTGTACAACTTTTTGATTTGGAAGAATACACCAAGTTCCGGAGAAGCTACCTTGGCGATTACCACAACGTGGTTATGCCAAGACATATTTCCTCCCAGATTGACGCCCAGCAAATTAATAGATGAAGCCAGTGGGATTGCGTGTCCTGTCATGACTACAGAACCGGATCTGTAATGTTAACTTTTTTAGAAAAAACTGCTGCTTTGGTTTTCTTATCGTTAAATTCGACTTGGTTACTGTCACTCCAAGCCAAAATTTCTTCCAGGTCTTTGTTGAGGCCTGGATTCCGAATGGTCAAATTTCGATTTGAAATTTTTTTTTGTCGTTTACACCAATAGGTTCACACAAATTACTCTGTCCTATGCTCTAGAATCTATTTTCTATCAGTTAGAAAATAATTATTTAAATTGGTACAGTATTAACGAAATAACCGCTTATGAATTTGGACGTGTTTTTTTTTGAATATCCGATAATTAATTAGGATAGTGTATTCCAATATTGGCAATACGAGAACAGTTTTCCATGATTGCGAAGGAATTTCTATTTCTATTAGTGACTGTAATTGAAAAATAATTATTCTTGGGCATAGATGTTGGCGGAAATACATAAGTTTGATTTAATGTTCATTATTCTGTTTTTATTACCAAAGCAAACGAACTTGGGCTCCCAACGATGGGTATAAATTTTGTTTTAGTCAGAAGTAAATTGGAAATTTTCCGAACTATACTGGAAAACTATTAAAAACAACTTCGGTAGAAATAAAGTTTGCAATTTTATCTATACTTAAATGAAGTTAGCAAATTGTTTATTATTTTACAAGCTAATCAAATCTTTTAATGTGTGAAGAAATGGATTTAATTTTCTTCTGGTGCCCCCAAAGAAAAACTTAGTTAAATTTACTATAGAAATAGTTAAACTAACCATAATTTATGGCTCTATATGGGACTGGAATAACTTTTATTAAGAACTGCCATTAAATTATAGAAAAATGTTAAGCTACATTCTTAGTAAAAATTACAAATGACAGGCACGTTGAACAGGACAGTATGAAGTATCAAGGCTCAACAAAGACCTGGAAGAAATTTTGGCTTGGGGTGACAGTAACCAAATCGAATTTGACGCTAAGAAAATCCAGGCAGCAGTTTTCTCTAAAAATGTTAACATTACAGAACCGGATATAGTCATGGCAGGACACGCAATCCCACTGGCTTCATCTATTAATTTGCTGGGCGTCCATCTGGGAGGAAATATGTCTTGGCATAACCACGTTCTGGCAATCACCAAGATAGCTTCTCAGAAACTTGGTGTACTCTTCCGAACCCGAAAGTTGTACACACCTCAACAACTTTTGATACTATACAAAGCCCAGATTCGACCATCACTAGAGGACTGTTCCGATGTCTGGAGCTCCCCACCCAAACATACTCTTCGGCTACTCGATTCCATCGAAAGGAGAGCCATTCGTCAACAAAATGAAATTTCGATATGACTTGCATAATTTGGATCTGCGTCATAAACTCATTATTACCCCACCAGTTTATCGTACAAATTATTTCCAAAGATCTTTCTCATTTAATATAGCGAAATTATATAATAAAGTCGACTCAGAATTAAAATTGTGTTTAGATTTTATATTTAGGAGGCTAATTAAAGCCTCGATAGATAGATTCATGTAGTTTGTAGGGATACTTATCCTGATCTCTATGGTGTTTTGTAAGGGTGTGCAAGTGTCAAAAATTATAAATTTATCTATTTGTTTTTTTTTCTCTCTTTTTATAATTCTATTGAGAAAATGACCTTCTATGTAGGAATCGGTCAGAATAATATGAATTGTACTAATTTACCATTTTCCTGTTGTCTTATATTTACTTATTTATTTTTCTTATTTTTCCCAGTAATGTGACTTGTGATGTTTAACAAATAATTTTCACACTCGATAAAATGTAGCTCTAATGAGCTTTAGAAATATGTACTTGCATATCTATAAAATAGCAATTTGGCGTCTTAGAACGTTACCTTTGCTCTTTTGTATTACATTTATGACCTTTAATTTTAAATATCAAAGAAAAATATCGTGTTTAGTTTAGCATTTTGAGAGCAGCGTCCTTCTCAAAAGCAATTGAAAGTTCGCTCACTTACTTAAATTACACATCTAATACGATAACATAACATACAGGGTGACAATTTAAAAACTTGAAATGGCCATATATTAGAAACGAAAAACTGAAGAAAAAAACGCAAAAAACAGTTTCTATAAAACGAAGGGGGAACAAAAACAAGCGTATTAGCCCACCCCTATCTGCAACCCCTTGGACAGGGTGAGATAAACCCTTAAAATCTTAAATAGAAAGGGGGTCGAGTGATACATCATTTTGAAACTCTTGAAAAATGCTTTCCAATGGTACCATAGAAAGGTACATTTCAGGAAATTCTTCTCTGTTTATTAAGGAAAACAATAAATGAAAAGACAATTTTAAAATTTTTTATTATTAGTTAATTAAATGTTCAAAATGATTGCTACCAATATCCTGGCATATTAAGAGATATCTCTTAAGAATTCTAGACAGTTTAAGCCTCGGTATTTCGTATTGGTTTATTTGCTATTTTTTTTTTGTCGAAAAAAAAAAATTGTTTATAAATATTCGCATTTTATTATCACAGAATTTACCTTAAATGTAACTTCTACTAGTATTATTATTTTAAGAACAGTTAACTTTCGGTTCAGTTTAAACGAAAAGCAGCACTTCTTATCTTTAACAATGGTGTACAGCACAGCTGAACGGGTAGAAATTATTTTCATTTATGGTTCCCAGGATCAATGTTTTTTAAAGTTTTAACGAAAGGCATCCAGGTCAAAATGTAAGCCCGGAGTATGTTCGCCAACTAGTAGCCAAATATTTGCTTCAGTGATGAGTGTACCTTTTATTTAAATGGGCATATTAATAAGCAAAACTGTCTATACTGGAATGACGAGAACCCCTACGTATTTAGAGAAGGGCATACCCAGTACCCCCAGAAAATTAATGTTTGGGCTGGTATATTGGGAGATGGTATTATCGGCCCAATATTTATACAAGGAAATTTAAATGGCGACAGGTATGCTGAAATGCTACAGATGTCTATCGAACCACTAATAGTACGAGAATTAGAAAATCAGAGGGACATACTCGGAAATTTATCTAGTAGTAAGCGTTCTTACTACATTTCCAACAGGATGGAGCACCTCCGCATTATGTAGTTCCCGTTAGGCAGTGGTTGGATGATAATTATCCCAACCAGTGGATTGGAAGAAAAGGTCCTGGATCCTAGATCCCCGGACCTAACACCTCTTGACTTTTTTTTGGTGGGGTCACCTAAAATCTGTGGTTTTTAAAATGCAACCTGAGTCACTAGAGCAACTTCAGCATAGAATATTTCAGGAATGCCGTGCTATATCCAGAGAAACCTTTGCAAATGTACGTGAAGAATTTGAAAGTAGGCTTTATTATTGTCTTCAAAACAACGGAAATCATTTTGAACATTTAATTAACTAATAATAAAAAATTTCAAAATTGTCTTTTCATTTATTGTTTTCCTTAATAAACAGAGAAGAATTTCCTGAAATGTACCTTTCTATGGTACCATTGGAAAGCATTTTTCAAGAGCTTCAAAATGATGTATCACTCGACCCCCTTTCTATTTAAGATTTTAAGGGTTTATCTCACCCTGTCCAAGGGGTTGCAGATAGGGGTGGGCTAATACGCTTGTTTTTGTTCCCCCTTCGTTTTATAGAAACTGTTTTTTGCGTTTTTTTCTTCAGTTTTTCGTTTCTAATATATGGCCATTTCAAGTTTTTAAATTGTCACCCTGTATATACAGCGGGGGACTAAGAGTACTTGTCCCTTGGCCCTTGATGGATATTATTTGCCCATTGCTATTTGAACGTTTCCTTTGAGCGGAACTACATAAGAAATAAAATTAAAGTAATCAAGTTTTTGTTTTAGTGTAGGATGTCAAATTTCATAAAACACATTTAATGATATATTTTATAAAACGTATAATGAATTTATGAAGTTATATGTATATATATATTTCTTGTTACCTTAACGAAATAATGATATGGAAAAATCTAGCATGGTCTTGTTATGAGTTTGTAAGTCCATTTATTGTGTTTCTCCTTAATTATTCTATAAACTAACATTTTTCGATTAGGGTATATTATACAGGAGTAAATCAAACTGTTGTTTCTTGTCGTCATTTCAAAACGCCCTGTAGGAAAATTGAGGTGGATAATTTTATTTGCATACTGTTTCTTGTAATCTTTGATCTATTCTGAACAATTAGTTTTTTTTATTTATTCCATTATCTCATTTCTGCTCCGAGCTACAAACTTAGCCAAAAATATACTGGGTGTTCTATTTAAAAATCCAAATTTGAGATCATTTCCGGTTAAACCGGTGACGTCGTCATGTCTATTTGGGTTTCATAATGGCTACATTACGAAATGCAAAAAAATGAATATCCTGCCACTTTATGAAACAGAAATTTTATTTTTTCATGTTGGCAGCAAGTAGGGTTCGAATTTTAGGCTTACTTCGATTTCGTTAAAGTTAGTTTTCTAGGCATTATGGATTCGACAAAATTTTTTTATATAAACTTTAAAATACTAACCTTTAACCTTGCAAATAGGTCATTTTTACTAGATATTTATCTGAAATACCTATACTCGGAAATATATAACATGCTGACGGTGTCCGTCAACTAATTTCTAGTCACAATTATAAAACATCATAACCTAAAAATAATAGAATTATCTTCCAGTTTATGCTCTATTTCTAAAGTTTTATTCAATAAAGTACTATTTTTATTTTTAATTCAATATAGTATTATACATATTACTTTATGTATACATATTTATAGTTACTGTAGACATTTCCTGGGCATTAATTGTTATTCCTGTCAGATTCTGTGTCGACACAATATTTTGTTCAATATTTTGAACTTTGTTCTGCTCGCACCATAACTCATTTTGAAGTGAAGTTTGAAGTTATTTTGTAAGTTGAAATAGTTTCGGGTTATGTTTGAAATCCAAGGTTTTTTTTACTTTGATTGGAGTAATAGTCATCTAACTTCTTATAAAACAATTCTGAATGCTTCGAGATTTCAATTTCAACAAAAAAATCACTACACAGATGTTAACAACAATTACAGCGTTCGACTGAAACCGGAAAACAGGGTAACTTAATCATTTAGTTAAATATAGCGTTTGACTGAAAGAATTCAGTCATTACAGGGAATGCCTGATACTCTTAGGCAAACGGTGTACCAAACGTAGAGATACACTATTTGCCGGCAATACAAATGACTAGGCATTTTAGGGTTTCACTGATTGATGCCGACATATGTATATTTTATAGTTACTGTAGATCCTGTCAGATTCTATGTCGACACAATATTTTGTTCAATAGTACTATTTATTATTTTGTTCATATTTTGAACTTTGTTCTGCTCGCACCATAACTCAAAGTTTTGCAAATTCTTTTTAAACGTTTTTCTAGATTAATTTCTTCAATTTCTCGTATTTCTGATGGAGTACCACTTTCTTCCTGACTCATTTTTATTAACTTTAATAATATATTTATTTTTAATTATGACGGATGGGAAGAAGCTTTGGTGTGTTCAATTGTTTCTATCATGGCATATTTGATAAGCCTTGTAACATTTTATTAAATTGTAAAAGTAGATGAACATATAGAAATAAAAAAAAATATATCAAAGTGTCAAAAAGTGACGTAAGTTTTGTCGTTGAATTTAGAACGGTGTTGTGAATCGATATAGCCAAAAATAATCTGGGTGTGCTATTTAAAGATCCAAAGTTGAGATCATATCCGGTTAAACCGGAAATGATGAAGTGGAGTCCGTCATGTCATAAAATGCAAAATAATATCACATACAAACCCACCAAAGTTTATTTTTGTCATTTAAACGATAAGGAAGTTTTAGGGGTGAGCGAAACATCCGGTATACTTAAAATAGTATAATAATTCGGGATGCAGGTAAAAAAAACTTGTACTCCGGCTCTGCCGATGTAGGTTTTATGGTATTTTATGGTTACAAGGATAATTATAGTTTTACGGCCATCAGAAGATCAACAGTATATTGTGAACTAACTATACTCAACTTTTGAGTAGCAACATAAATTAATATAACGTTCAGTCTTTGGTAAAAAGTCTTCGTCTAAATAACTACAAACTCTTTGGCCGCGAATCCGACAGATTCGCGAGCTCATCGAGTCCACGCTAGTTTAGAAAGTGCACTTAATATGTGCGGCCGCTTAAACTCTGCCAAGTCAAGGCCATATTTTCACCGGTCGGACCTTGCCCATTACTTGACCAGAAGTGTGACCAGCCCAAGGTCGTCCATCTCGGCGATGGTCGACGCTCTTCGCAGTACATTTGCCATTGTCCGTGTTGCCAAATCTACTGCCAGTACGTACAAATGCAGTATACTGCTTTATTTTGAGTTATGCTCGTTTTTAAAAGAAGGTAGCCATCAGTAATTGTCGTGTCCAGGTAAGGGGGGTGGAGGCGGCAAGTAAGGTATTTGCTCCTTTCCCCCATAGAAGTAGCAAGTGGTGATTCTTGTCTCTGTGAACAGCTACAAATGCCAAACCTTCAACCATACCTTTTTGAAGATTTCTAGACTTCTAATCTTTACTGACGCTGGGGTTTTACATTGTAAATGCAAAATAATTTTTTACATTCCCCAACTGTACTGTCGCCGAATTGTGGAAAAAAAACACGAAGGAATTTTTTTCAAGCGGAACGTACGTACATTATAGCATAAAATGAGTGAAGTACGTAGCCCGAAACGTCCGTCCGTTGTGCTCTTAATAAATGATAGGCAACTCTAAACGTTCTACGTTCCGTATAACCAAGTTTCCCCTTAAGTTTTATTTGAATTTAATTTATTAATTATTAAGTAGACGGCTATTTTTTGGAAATTTAATTTTGTCCCCATTTTTGAATTCTATCCAGAGGTGAATTCCCCACCCAGGAATTATGTATTTAGAGCAATCTACTTTCTTAATCTTTTTAAATTTTGAAAATGTATGATTGTTGGTCGACACTATCAGTTATGTCGCCAGTCTTGATAATTAATGAAACGTTCCTACTTAATTAGGTTTACGGACGCTTATTTTGTTCGATTACGATTTCTCGTTGTTTATTGGTCAGGGATGCCAGGCATAATGCCATTGCCGACTTGACACGTACGTGTCAGTCGGTCTTGGGTGGGCCCACCACCTTTCCCCGCTAACTGGAAGCTGTCAGCAGTCCACCAGCGCAATTGAAGAAGATGAGGGCAAGAATTTTGTCTAAGAATGTAAAATGACTGATTTTAATTTGAAGTATAGTTGTTTGAACGTAGGACGAGGCCTAACTTTTTGTTCAAACTATACTTTGTATTTTGGTATTGGCTCGGGCATGTCCAATATATACAATAACAATGCAAGTTGTTATATTGAACACGGAGGACTTTTCTTTATTTAATTTTAATGTCTGTTGTCATTGAGGGTAATGAAGGGGTTAGTCCTTGCGTATGTCGAGTAACGCGACCCGAAGTACTGGTAGTTAATTATGTACGATTTATATACAATCAGAATTAACCTGAACTATGATTCAATTGTTTCAACTAACCTATCTTTCATCCTATCACCAACTTGCAACTTAAATTTTGGTATTTATTTATATACATTAGAAAATTATCCTACGCTAGTGTTTTCCCAACTAAAGGGATCTTAACTATCCTGTCATTTCCAAAATATTTAGAACACGCTGTAGTGAATACTAATACTAACTTAAGATATTTTATTTCACCCTTACTACTGATTCCGGACTCAGAATGTCACATAACTTTCCTGAGAAAATTGAATCGCGGACGAGTGCGGCTTCTGTGGACACCAGAAAACCGACTAAAATTACTGTCTCCTGCAGTGTGTGTCTCCGTCTGTTTTAACGTTACATTGCGTCATCCTGACCGATTTAATCTACCGGTAACGCCATGCCCATTGCGGCTAGAGAGATAAGGAACCAAATATTGCCGACACTGCGAAATTATAAGCGGCCAGTCTGATTTTATATCAAAGACTCACATCCATCAAAAAATATTATTATTTATTTTTTAACTGAAAAAATATAATTTTACAACAGTACAAAAACCGCAATAATTTCCGCCTATTTGTGTATATCAGCACTTGTTCTTTAATGCAATTAAATATAAACAGGTTACTTATCCCTCTACTGAGAAAGCCGTATATTTATCACATGCGACAACATCGCGCTGATGTGATATCGCCGTTTCGCGCGTACACTTTTGCATCAAGTTACGACATAGCCTCCTCCATGTTGGAGGACACTGACACACGAGTAAAGTTTAAATTTTTACAAACTAGTCTGGTAAGAAGCTTAAGGAAGAATACACTAAGAAACATTTTTGTTATGGCAGTCGATAGAATCCTAATCAGGACGAAGCGTTGCCGACAGCGGTTATAGTGCCCAAGGGCTTTGTTAAATATTATTGTCATTCCTTGCGCGTACTTTAATGCACACGGAAATAGCACACCCCCGTGACTTGACAAGCTCTTAGTATGGTATAGCGATGCATCAAAAACTACCAACGGAGTTGGCACAAGGATACAAGGTATTATGGAAATGACGTATTATATTTAAACCGGCAATTCCTGAGATAAAGACAAATTGAAGAAAAATACCCATAAATGGCGCTTTCGATTCATTCAGCGGTAAAAGTCACCTGACGTCAAACCAGAAAAACAGCTGTGTGGCACTGCGATACATGTAAGCAATCAAGGAATTCTGGCCGGTGTTGTCATATGTACACCTAAAACTCTTTAGACAAAATAAATTAATTTAAACACTTTTCCATTCTGTAATACCCTTTTGTACAATTAATTGAAGAGCATTTACGACGGACTATGTTTTAAACAACCCGAAGAAACATATGGAATAGTATTAAATAAGTTTGAAATAGGCACGTACGTCATTAGGTCAAATGCTAATGAGCTCTTGACGCCTTACATCCGCTGTGTTCATATAGCGCCGTACGCTTGCGGGCTGTTAGTTGAAGACCAACCAGCGGCCGGATACGTTGTGTCTCGTCGATCACCAACACACTCTCAGCAATCCGCTCTGTTTTTTCGGTTTACGCGTGTATCTTGCCCGTCCATACATAGTTTTTGAATATTATTTATATTGACGCGTTTCTTCGGACGTCAAATTTCGTCGCGTGTAATAAAATCTAATAATCTGTAGTATAATCTGTATTATTGTATTTTCAAAAGCTAACTATCGGTTCTGTTCCACTATTACTGTGTGTACATAAAGTGTTTCCAGGAGTGTTCCCATGAAAAAGGAGAAAAAACTGATTGTGTTTGTGCCTGGATTTCCTCGCTCTTTAGGTATAAAGATAACTATAAGTAACAAGGAATTTCAGTTTTACATTAAGTGAAATGTTGTACAGTAGCGCGGACTGACCTGTGAGTAAGAGTGTTTGTTACGCCACTTTTAAAACGGTCGATTTAAAAAATATATGTTGCGCTTCTCTAGGACACCCAAGGAGTCACCCATTTAAATATAATACGTCATTTCCATAACACCCTGTATTTGGGGTGAGACCCATGCTGGATGTTCATGCTATAATACACCAAGTGGAAATTCATGCTATTCAGAACTTTGAAAAGAGGTATCACGACCAGAAGATATACATCCCATTAGATTTCTCTAGTTGCTCTCAAGGCTCTGAACTTCAATCGGCTTACAGGAGAAATCACTTTGGAGCGTCTCAATGACCTGAAGGACCTAGTAGCCACGAGAAACAGAGTTGTACTCCTGTGGGTTCCTGGTCACTCAAGGGTTTTTTTGGCATGAGTTTCAAAATGTATTTACGAGCATTTTTCATGTTCTGAAGACTCGGAGATCTCGGAAATGTTGATTATCAGTTTGGGAGACCAATCAACATTGACCATCGGAGAGATTATAATATTTATGATTATGTCAAGAGGTTCTTTTTGTAGTCCTGCGTTCGAACGGAAATTTGAAACTAATCAGAAACACAAAACATGCGCACCGATATCGAATTCCTGTTGTGAACTTGTACGAGATTCGCTGTGTGAACGAACCTTGTGGGTAGTTTGGCATATGCTGCAATAAGAATATTCTTGTCCTTCCCGTCGTACTCGCAAAAGGTTGTACTGGCCGCTCTATTTAATGTAAGTAAACTTTTCGGTAGCGAATTTTCCAGTCTACCTTGTAACTTCTAGCCGTGGGCTGGGTCTTTGTACCGGTAGATCGGTGACACATTACATAAGCGATAATTTTTGCGGGTACTGGATGAAGACAGCATTTTCAAGTTTCAAGCTTCCTTTACCGACCTAAAACCCAAACCAGTTATCGTAAAACAATCCCAAGAAACAACGCCGTGCCTCTTGCGAACTTGACGTAGTAATACAACTTATACGAGGGATTGTTTCGTGTAATTTTGCCATGGGTTGGTTGACTCTTACCAGTCAGTTTATTTTTAACTGGTCTGATGCAATGGTCATAATATGATGGTGGGATGGTGTTATATATGTCGCAGCCTTTCAGTGTAATCAGCCGTTTCATGATAAATCTGCTTTTTTCATGAAACGCTGCCAAACAATGAAACAAATAACTATTACGCCAAAAGGCTATAAATTGTAGACGTTACATGAAACGTTGGCTTGTTTCGGCCTCTTGGTGAAAATGAGCAAAATTACGTTAAGTGATTGAGTTTACTGGACTTTTCATGTAACGCTCCGAATTTACTTTGCACTGAATTAACAACGAAATAATACTAAAGAACTATACAAATAACCGTCCCTTAATAGTACCGTGCTTACCAGCAATCTGATTTACGCCATTTTTCTGATCTATTATCAAACATACCATATTCCTGGAATCTCCTGGACCTCTGTCGACATTGGGAATATTCAATAATACACAATCGTCTACATTAAAAGTCGGCATTTTTTTGCCGAATTACTTAACATTTTTTTGGCTGCTTATTAAGTTTTATTTCTAGCTTCGTCGCGTTCTTCTGAAATGTTTTTACTGGCAGAACATAAATTGCATAGTACTGAAGATCCTTGTTGACAAACTTCTGCAATGTTAACAACACCTGAACAATTTTCGCACATTGATTCTTGAGATTTGTTTATATTTTTTTCCTGCTGTCCAACATTGGTAATATCAGCATCTTCATCAGCGATACCTTCATGTGCATCAGATATTTCGACAACTGGATGTTCCTGGATCTTCTTAATTAATAATTTTCATAAGCCCTTCTTCCGTAGTCAATTTTTTTGCGCTGAGGGAATGTTACTAGAAGTCGCCATTTTCAGGTTATACAATACTCATTTTATTACATCAAGTGCAAAGTAGATTCGAAGCGTTACATGAAAACTCCAGTAACGTCAGTCACTTTACATAATTTGGCTCGTTTTCATCAAAAGGTCGAAACAGGCAGACGTTTCATGTGACGTCTACAATTTATAGCCTTTTGGCGTAATAGTTATTTGTTTCAGTGTTTGGCAGCGTTTCATGAAAAGAGCAGACTTTCATGAAACGGCTGATTACACTAAAAGGCTGCGACATATATATGTGGTTTCTTATTCGAAGGAATACTGGTTTAAAACATATATTAACAAACCCGAACAAACCCTACTCATACGTTGCTGACTACAACAGCGCCAGAGACAACAGTATGACCATGCAGTTTTGTCTCTATTTTGTAGAAAAAATATTAACACATTTCGCATTAATGCTGGAATTACCTACCAAAGTCAATAATGCACCGAACTATGATTTTAAAAATGTAATATTCATTTCGCAAGATTCATTCAGGTTTGATGATTTTCAAGATGATAAAAAATGCTAATCTTTTAACAAATCCATTTTCAATTTCTCTGCGAGACTTTAGTCGTTACCCACCGGAAATCCAAATCGAAATTATTGACCTAGAGCATCATACTACACTGTAAAGTAAATGTGAGGAACTTATTTCAACTGCAAGTGTTCCAAATTATATTGAATTTTAGATATTTGCACCAACAAGCAATTTTCCAAATTTACACGATTTTCATGTTTATTCTGTAATTCCACGGGACTCTTTTATTTACGGCCAAAAGGAATTGGATAATTCATTCTCTTTTGGGAAGTAAACACAAATATTTTACCCAAAAGCATTCGACTTCTTGACGGGTTAAATTTATCTGGTACGGTCAGCGACATGTACCGATTTATTTGGTTGCCAACACCAACGCGATTATGCGAATGGATAATTCGGCGATATCTGGTTACAGTTCTTCAGGATATTCTACCAGGCAGAAAATTTAATAAATTTATTATTAATTAACGTTAATTTTATGTTCACTGAAATGTCCATGTATTCTTTTGTATTCTTAAGCGAGCTAGCTGATTTATTGATTTTTAATGACTTGTTTAAGTAGTCAGGGAAAATGACTTTGACCCGGAAAAAGAAATGGTTACAGTATGGTGTCATGAGATCAAAGAAAGGATTCTTTACTAGTTATTTATATATAAAAAAATTCATAAAGTATTACTTTTTTTTACAAACGGCAAAGTTGAGCGCACCAGCCGAAAGCGAGTGCCACAATCCCGAATGTGACCCAAAGTAACTTTATGCATAAGCTTCATACAATATTTCTTCTGCGATCGTATCAGTTTTCAAAATTTAAAAAATTATACAGGGTGTCCCATAACTAATGCTACACAGGAAAACTGCAGATTCCTTGGGTAAAAATACTGCGATTTGGCCATACTTAGTTTAGTTCAATAGCTGGTAATAACCGAGATACAGGGTGTCCAAGTAAAAATTTAATTTTCAATTTTCCTAAATAACTTATTTCTGAATCAATATTTTTGCACAAAATTTTGTGACTAGGGTTTTTTTGGGGAAAGGAATTTGAACTTGTTAATAATTTTGATGCGGTACTCTGGATACATAAAAAAAGTGTAACTTTCTTGGGCCTTAGTATATTTATGATTTTATTAAAAATATCAGTTTTTCCGTCATTTTTAAGCAATAAAGGTACTTATACTTTGTAAATGTCGCTTCGACTAACCGTTTTCGAGATTTTTGCATTTAAAATGCACAGTGCGCTTCTTAAAATATTTAAATAAAACTTTGAGCTGTCACTAATATAAATAAATATTGTTTTATAATTTTCTCCAATATACGTTAACAATACACGTTCGCTGAAACTTCTCATATGCCTTAGGTGGAATACAATTTAATAAACGTATTATATTCCTTTTTGGAAATGTATTTCGATTTCTCAGGCAATACATTTTGTGTTCCTTCATTGGCTTTATTAATTATTTCGTGTGGAGCGCATTGAAATAAGAAAATATTAATTCAAATGCTGTGAATCGAAATTATTTGGTTCTATTTTTGATGTGTTCAAATATTATTAACATTTGTACGATAACAATGCAGCGCTCAGGTAACGCGGATGCTATTTTCATGGCAATTTGATATTATAAGTATTCAGAGTGAAAAAATTATACGTTACGATACTGTTTTAACGATGAATTACTTTTTTTAACTAGTTAAAAAGAACCATTTTTATGCATTAATTTACGTAAAAGTTTTTATGACGTTCTTAGATAAAAAATGGATAATAAAATTGAATTTCTTTTGTTACAGAAATGAAGATCAAGTAATGTCAAGATGGCGGCAACTGACGCACAGATCGCAGTGGCCGCGGCCAGATGGGCCGACGAAGGTAGTTACCTTCGGGAGTTCGTCGCCAAGCACCATCTGCCGGCCGTGGTGAAAATTATAAAAGGACAATATGGGGGCCTAGGAGTTCCCACGTTACCTAGCCCGGGCCTGCAGTCGACGGCGCTGCTCGTGTCGGTCGGGAAAAGACAGAAAATTATCGCGCAAGCTGTGAAAATTAAGGAGGGGAGGAGGTTGGTGTGTGTCGGACCTAGGTAAGGAATAATTCATATAAACTTACCTAAATAATGCATTAAACAAATTTTCAAATAACTTTTTTGTACAGGGTGCCCTATTTTCGACACTTTTATAGGGTATCTCCGTAATTGTTAGTGCTATCAAAAAAGTAATGTAGGTGTCATGTGCTCTTTTTGGGTCAAACTTCAAATGGTAAAATCAAACTTTTAAAATTTTCGCTCGCTTAAGAGATACGGGGGAAAATCAAAAAATTGACAATTTCAAAATTACCGTATATTTTCTTAGTAAAAAGAAATGTCTTATACAGAAGTTCCTTTATAATGATCGTTAAATAATCAGCAGTTTTCAGAAAAAGTATACGGGCTCATTTTTTTAAATGGAACACCTTGTATATTTTAATCTAAAAAATAGCATTTTTAATTCTCTTTTCAAATATATAACAAACCATGGATGATATTGGTTTCCTAGGCGATTTATTTAAACTATATTACTTTAAACCACAGTAGACCATGAAACAAAAGGTAATATCCTAGAAACAACTATGTCTACTATTAACATTTCAATTTCATTTTCACCTATTCATTTACGAAAATGACCTGTCAACATTTTGAAAAATTTGATATTATATCAATTTATATTGAAAGTGAAAAAAGGAAGAAATGGCGCAAAATGTATATCTTGTTCGCTATCCGGAAAGACGGTGATCATTTAAGGACATATTCCGAACATTTGCAATGATTCCCGTTATTCTTTACCTTAATCTGAATCTTTTATTTCGGTTCAATTTAATAAAGTTTATATAAATCGCCTAGGAAACCAATATCATTCATGGTGTGTTACATACTTGAAAGGAGAATTTAAAATAGTATATTTTTAGATTAAAATATACAGGGTGTTCCATTTAAAACAATCAGGTTAGGTCCGATAACTTTCTTACCTGTCCCCGTATACTTATTTTGAAAACGGCAGATTATTCAACAATCATTATAAAGAAACTTCTGTATAAAACATTTTTCTGTATCTCTTTTAACTAAGAAAATATACGCGGTAATTTTGAAATTGTCAATTTATTTATTTTCCCCCGTATCTCTTAATCGAGCGAGAATTTTCGAATTTTGATTTTACCATTTTAAGTTTGACCCCAAAAGAGCACATGTTACCTACATTACTTTTTTGATAGCACTGACAATTACGGAGATACCCTATAAAAGTGTCGAAAATGGGACCACCCTGTACAGCATTATATTCTCTACAACCTTGTTTACTGACGCATTTTCGTAGCACATAATATTCACGTATTTCTTCGCGTCAAAGCTTGACGGAGTAAAAAGGTATCGTAGAGTGTAAAGTTGTGCAAAAATTTAATGAACGTATATTGTAGAATTGTGTACAAATGTATTAAAGCTAATATCGCAGAATTGAAAAGTGTGCAAAAATTTATTATAGCATGCATTGCAGAATTTAAAATTGTGCAGAAATATAAAAAATGTTTCATAGAGTGCGAGATTGTACAAAAATATGATAGGGTGAATAGCATAGAATCTTAGAACATATAATTCATGAGTTATTTCGCGTTAAGGCCTTATTACACTTGGGAATTTTTATGGCGCCAGCAATGGCAATTATAATTCAAGGATTCAGGCGCAGTACACCGTTCTCCGTACTACAGTCAGAAATTCTACTCTTCTGACAATTAAAATGACACGGATTCATGCGCAGTACACTGTTCCCGATCAGCTGTCTCTCATTACCAGAAATGGGGCAGGCGCCATTTTAATTGCCCTTTCCGGCGCAATTGGGTAGACATGGATTATTCTGTTATTTTTAACTGTTTATTATTTGGCCGAACCAGGTATGAACAGGTAATGGCCATTTAAACCCACTGGTACTTAAATTAGCAGTTTACATTCTTTATTAAACTTATGGACTGCTAATTCAGCAACTTTTTGCACCTCCTATTTGTAAATAGCAGTAGCTGCTTTAACTGGTAATCAAAACGAACAGGTTTGCACATCTCTAATTCTGGGGATATTTTAGGGATTTCGACAGTACCCACTGCTGTTCTGACCGTTGACAATGCTCCAGCTGATCGAAAACGGTTTACTGCGCAATGCGCATGAATACGTGCCATTATAATTGCCGGCGCAAGAGAAAAAATTGCCTAGTCTAATACGGCCTTTAATGTTTGCCGGACTACAAATTTAAAATCATGCAATAATGTAAAGAAAGTAGAGTGTGAAATTGTGCGTATATCGTTAAATTGTGCAAAAATTTATTAAATCCTGTACCGCAGAATTTAATAATGTGCATCGCAGAATTTCAAATGTTTGCCGGAATACAAATTTTAAATAGTGCAAAAATGTAAGAAATGTATCGTAGAGTGTGAAATTTTACAAGAATTGTATACGGTGTATATCGTAGAATTTAAAATTGTGCAAAAATTCATTAAAGCCCATGTCGCAGAATCTAGAACTGTGCAAAACTGTATCAAAACCTGCATCGCATAATTTCAGAATGTGCAAAAATATTTTAAAATCTTTATCGCAGAATTTATAATTGTGCAGAAATGTAAGAAAGCTTTCGTAGAGTGTAATATTGTACAAAACTATACAGGGTGTCCGCTAATTAATGGTACATGGAAAAATCACAGTCCTTACGTAAAAATATTCGGATTTAATTATACTTACCTATATCCGAAAGTGGATATTAACTGCGATACAGGGTGTTAAAGTTAAGACTTCATTTTTGTTTCTCTCTAATAACTTTGACAGATACCAAAGTTTTTGACAAAATTTAGCTATTATGGTTTATTTAGGACGAAAAATTTATTTTTTTGTGCAATTTTAATGTACAATGTATCTGACTCATTTTGTGCACATTTATTAGGTCATAACTTTTTTGTGTCTTAGTGTATTTAAGTTTTTAATGAAAATTATACTTTTCTCATATTTATTACGTAATAAAGGTATACTAAGTTGAGGTCGCCCAGAGTTACCGCTTCGGAGATATTTGCATTTAAATTGTTTTGTGCACACTGCCCACTTACTATTAATTTGCAAACAAAATTCTTTCTAATAAGATAGAAACAAAAATAAAGTTTTAACTTTAAGACCCTGTATCTCAGTTAATGTCAACTTTCGGACAAAGGTACCTAAGTATAATTAAATCCTAATATTTGGACGTAAGGGGTCTGTGGTTCTTCCATCTACCATTAATCAGCGGACACCCTGTATAAGAGGGTGTATATTACTGTATATGGCAGATTTTAAAACTTCAATACTTTATCAAAGCATGTACGCGGAATTTAAAACTGTGGAAAAATTTAATAAGGTGCATATCGTATAATTAAAAATTGTGAATAAATTTAACAATAGATGTATCGTACAATTTAAAATTGTAGTAGAATTAAACACGTTGAAAGGTGTTCAACATTTTTCTTTATCGTAGAATTCAAAACTGTGCAAAAGTCTGGCAAGTGTCGTTTTTGTTCTCACAAATTGAAGTGAGTGGAGGTGTATGATTGATTTACGTTAGCTGGTTAAGCAAAAAAGCTAACATGGCTGAATTTTATGAAGACAAGGGCGAAGTCACCGCTTAAAAAAAGTTTCAACAACCTCCTTATGGTCCAAAGAGACCGGCATGGATTTAAATAATTTGAAATTGATAATAATATTGTAATAATAATTTTTCGTTTCAGGCTAGTGATTCCCGAAGGATACTCGGGCTACTTTGAGCTCCTGAGCGAAGAAGGCCGAGCGGTGCGATGCATCGAAAGCGTGGCGGAGCTGTCCAGGCGGAAACCTGAAGAGGGTTGTCTGGTGCGCGAAACCATTAGAGGTGTACAGGCGAAGGCTGAATTGGATGGTACGGTGACGCCGGAAGGTGCCCGGACCATTCCCGCAGGTGAAATACTAGTCCCTACTGGTGAGGCTGTTTTACCAGGGTCCAAAGGTAAGATTTCATTAATATCAAATTTTAAAAACTACATACATGCGAACTATCCATCAATCGTTATCTTGTGTCCACTGATGGATAGGTCTCCCTTATTCTCCAATGGTTATTATTTCTCTCGCCTCATAAACTTAATTAATTTTTTTTATGATCATATGATGCGAATAAAGTGATTCTCATGGGTTGAAGATTGAATTGATTGATGAAGGATTCTTAACAAATGCAGTTCTAGAAGTACCAAGCTGAACTCCCACATATTATATATATTATGTCTTCGATGTTCTAGGCTGTTGAGGTTCTTGTTCAGCTCGTGGTCTCCTATCAGACCAATGACTCTTTTCGATGGAATCCAGTAGCCGAAGAGCATGCTTGTGTTTGTTCGGTTTGGGAGCTCTGCTCCAGACATTCTAGTGATGGACAACCTGGGGTTTATATAGTATAAAAGTTGTTGAGGTGGATACAACTTTTTGGTTCGGAAAAGTACATCAAGTTTCTGCGAAGCTGTGTTGGCGATTGCCACAACGTCGTTATGCCAAGATATATTTCCTCACAGATGAACAATAGACGAAGCCAGTGGAATTTCGAGTAAAGCCATGATTATATCCTCTCTTGCAATGTTAACCTTTTTAAAGAAAAGTGCTGCCTGGGTTTTCTTAGGGTTAAATTCGACTTGGTTACTGTCACCCAAAGACACAATTTCTTCCAGGTCTTTGTTGAGGCGTGATACTTCATATAATTAAATAAAGTTTTGTTCTTATGAATTTATTTTTTAGTAGCTCTTTAACACAGAAATTTAATTTACTTTCCTGCGTGTGCTATTTTCTATCATATGCGCTATAAAATAAACGTCAGTATAGATGATATATTATGTACCTAATTAATTAATTTATATACCCAATTAATTATATATCTAACTGAACTTCAACAATAACAAAGTGTACGCATGCATGTACAATATTGTCCGCGATCATTTAATGCCCTACTTATCTGACACCCAGTACAAAGCGATTGTATTATATTATAATAGAGGTAGACAAAACTATCGACCATATCGATTTTTACAGAACTGATAGGCTGGGTTCACACGGCAATATACTGGACGCCTATTACGCGTTGCACGCGTTTCTTGTCACCTTATGTTCAGTGGCGGCTCGTGACCTATGATAGAGGGGGTTCACAAGTATGGTGAAATTATTTTTAAAATTTTATTTTTGTGTAACGACCAAACAATTACTTCCTAGGCGTTTTAAATGTAGAAAGAAAAGAAGTAATAAGAAAATGCGTTAGGTAAAACATATTTTTGTTTATTTTTTAATTTTACACAAGGAAATACAACTTTTGGAAAATACGAAAGGTTTTCTTAGTGTGTATTGCTGTCGGATCTTAACGTCGTCGCATGCAACCTTCGTAACAATATTTATACAGTCCACTACTAATACTATGCCATCTACGAGCTATCAAGAAAACCGACTGATGTCCAATACTACTATCGCCATCTACGAGTTATCAAGAAAACCGAATTATATCTAATACCACTACGCCATCTAAGACGAGAATAATAGTTAACTGTTTTATGATGAGAACGAATCGAGCCACGAGACTGAGAAGTTGGCATTCTTTATATTTTCAGTGTTTTTTAGTTGAAATCCTTGAATAAAATGGTTTAAAATCATATCGAGTATCATTTATCGAAATACACAACATTTATCGACCCTACACAATAGTGCTTAAACGTAAATTCCATTCTTCGGTTCTTAATTGTAGAAAATTGATCAATAACAGCCTCATTAAGTTTGGAATACCTTCTATAAGTTTTCTTTCATATATTTCATTTTCAAACTTTCTAATAAAGTCCCTAGATTTACCCTTTGTGGTCTGCGTTAAATTAATTTCGGGTTTAGATGTTCCCGCATTATTCACTTCAATTTTTCGCTCCAAACTCAAGGAGCTAAAGTTATTTCTTAAATAGTCCACCGTCAACTATTCATTTTAACTTAATAAATATATAATATTAAAATATTAAAACATACACGCTCGAATTTCCAACTAGATGCACGAACAGACAACAGCGCGGTGCCCATAAAAACTGTGCGCCTTTTCCACGTTAAATCGCCATAGCCCCGCTATCCCCCGCTGCCTCCCGCCATCTGTTACTACAGAGAAACTGCACTACTTAATCGCACGTGCGAGCAAGTCTCGTCATAATCGTCTTTTACCTCGACCGAGGCACCGTTGCCGGATCTATACAGTTTGGTTTGACGGGACGATAAAATATTAGGGAGGGTCGGACTTTTTTAGTTTGACGATACGATAAAATATTAGGGAGGGTCGGACTTTATAGGATAAATAATATTCAATGAATATAAATTAATATTTTTTATTCGTTTTGTTTTTGGGGGGTGCACGTGCGCATGTGCTCCTGCGGAAGAACCGTCACTGTTAGATACATTTTTCTAAATGGGCGTAAACGTCGGAACAAGTAAAAGCGGCCGAAAGCGCCCATTTAGTGTGTTTAGAAAACGCCGCGACAAGAAACGCGTTCATGAAAGGGGCCTGTATTAAATCCAATAACAGCACCGCTGTGTCATTTGACAGATGTCGCGTTTTGCAGTGTAGATTCCTATAATTACATTTGGGTTTGTTCACGCTTTTACCTGCTAAAATAGAAAATATGAACGAAAGTGATTCGGAAGCATTCATTCAATCGACACCACCTGAAACCATAAAAGCTGCTATTGGAGCTACATCGATCTGCCCGAATAATCCAAATGTAAATATAATGCAACATATAAAATTAAGTTTAACGACTGTGTAATCGTTGAAAAAGTACAGTGTTCAACTCGTACGAAATATGGCGATCTCGCACCTCTGATGAATTGCATAACTCGCCTGCGGCTCTTGCGCAAGTTTCATCATCGTGCGAAATGACTATCATTTCGTGCTTGTTAAACAATATACTATTTCCGTACATATTTATACGTATTTATGATGAATAAGTGGTATCGATGCGTTTTCATCACTAAACTGTATCGAATTTAGTTTCTGTGCTACTGCAGAATGCAGCAGCATAGATAATAATTGTCTTGGAACTGTAATGCCAAGGATATTACGAGAGAAAGTGGTTTATTGCCATATTAAAGTTGTTTGTTGTTCCTAAGACTATGTGACCGTATACATATGATAAGCGGTGCTGTCCGTAATTAGTAATATTTACGTTTTATCTGCGGTTTCGCCCGTAGCGACACATGCGGATTTTATATTTCTACATAATATTCCGTTATACAGGGTATCCCATAACTAATGGTACACAAAACTGCGGATTCCTTGGGTAAAAATACTGCGATTTGGCCATACTTAGTTTAGTTCAATAGCTGGTAATAACCGAGATACGGGGTGTCCAAGTAAAAATTTAATTTTCAATTTTCCTAAATAACTTATTTCTGAATCAATATTTTTGCACAAAATTTTGTGACTAGGTTTTTTTGGGGAAAGGAATTTGAATTTGTTAATAATTTTCATGTAGATTATAGGGGGCACTCTCTGCGGTACTCTGGATACATAAAAAGAAATGTAACCTTTTTGTGCCTTAGTATAATTATATTTTTATTAAAAATATCAGTTTTTCCGTCATTTCTAAGCAATAAAGGTATACTTTGTAAATGTCGCTGCGACTAACCGTTTTCGAGATATTTTCAATTACAATTTCAAATGCGCCCGTTTCAATTTTGATTTGTAAATGTGAAATTTGTCACAGTAGGCTTTGGTAAAAACAAATACAATGAAAGCACTTTGAAGCCTCATTTCTGTCAAAGTTTATTTTCATTTGTCAGCATTGTGGGTGTTGTTAAGGAGTTTTTGAAGATACTGTTATCAAAAATTAAACTAAAAATGCCGCTACATTTTTCGTTTTGGACGCAAGGATCCTGTTTCTCCCAGTCTGTCGTATAGGCTTATAAAAATTTTAAAATCTGGCTGCCTTCTATTTGGATACATTTCCAAATACCGCCGATGAGCCCAGCGTCTGTTAAAATTTCCTTGTGCGTATAAACATACCATGTCTCGCATTTTTCCGTTAGAAAACAGTTATGTCGCGGCATTTTTAGTTTAATTTTTGATAACAGTATCTTCAAAAACTCCTTAAAAACACCCACAATGCTGACAAATGAAAATAAACTTTGACAGAAATGAGATTTCAAAGTGCTTTCATTGTATTTGTTTTTACCAAAGCCTACTGTGACAAATTTCATATTTATAAATCAAAATTTAAACGGTTAGTCGGAGCGATCTTTACAAAGTATACCTTTATTGCTTAAAAATGACGGAAAAACTGATATTTTTAATAAAAACATAATTATACTAAGGCCCAAGAAAGTTACACTTCATTTTATGTATCCAGAGTACCGCAGAGAGCGCCCCCTACAATCTACATGAAAATTATTAACAAATTCAAATTCCTTTCCCCAAAAAAACCCTAGTCACAAAGTTTTTTGCAAAAATATTGATTCAGAAATAAGTTATTTAGGAAAATTGAAAATTAAATTTTTACTTGGACACCCTGTATCTCGGTTATTACCAGCTATTGAACTAAACTAAGTATGGCCAAATCGCAGTATTTTTACCCAAGGAATCTGCAATTTTCCTGTGTAACATTAGTTATGGGACACCCTGTATAATGCACTTGCGCCAACTGCTATACACTGAACGGAAACTTATATTATGCATATTTGCCTTCAATACAGTGCGGTTCTTTAATGCCCCCCTCCCCCCCCCCCCAAATTTGGTTTCCTCAAAATTTCGGTGTGGCCAATAGGTGAAGATAAACTACCTGTTGACGCAAGAATGACCGTTCTATCAAAATGGCGGCAGGGCGCCATCTTTTTAAAGGATGCGTCATTTTTAAGATCCTGTTAAGTACTTTACGATCCCAGAATATTGTATCCCTATTCGTACCCAAAACTATGCCAAGTTGTATTTATTTTTCAAAGACGGTAAATGAAATGAAGGATAATAAAAGAATACTAAATATGTAGTTTTTAAAACGCCGCCATTTGGTTTTGGATGCGCATATAGAAGTAATATTCTAGCATCGTAAAGTACACGATAGGACCTTCAAAATTATGTATCGTAAAGCCCCTATTCATATAATTTTCCAAGATGCCTCCCATCCGCCATTGTGACTAACTAACTGTCATTCTTGGTTGGTTGGTTGGTTGGTTGGTTGGTTAAAGGCGGGGGTCGGTTTAAAGGCCCGAACTTCTATCACTGCAGTCTTCCGGCTTATTGTGTACCCCGATCTGGTTAGACGATGTTTGTTCCTTCTATGAGGTCCAGTAACCTTCTACCAAGTTTGTCATGTGGGAGGTTGTCACCACATTGTATGTTCCCGAAGATATTTTGTCTTCTACGAGACAGTGCTGCGCAGCGGTATATTATGTGTGAGGCGGTTTCATCCTCTTCGCCGCAGAGTCTGCATTCAATGGATCCGTTGTTTATACCCATCCGTTGCAGGTGTTTTCGCAAGTGGCAGTGGCCTGTTAGCAGACCCATCACTTGTTTCAACTGGGGCCGTGTTAGGGCTAGCATCCCATTCGATAGTATCCTCGATGGTTTTCCAATTACGGCCCTTGCGTGTATTTGACCAGGTAACCCTTGCCATCGAGATAGGTGTTGTTTTTTCGACCATCTATCTAATGTTGTTTTCGTTGCCTGTTTTGATATCCCAAAGGCCGTTTCGGGGCCCCTGAGATTTTGGGCGGATCCGGCTCTCGCTAGTTCATCCGCTTTTTCATTTCCTAATATCCCAGAGTGACCAGGGACCCACAAGAGCTCTATCTTGTTCCCCCTGGCCGCCAGTACTTTTGGGTTGGTATGGCACTCCAGTGTAAGTTTGTAAGTAAACCGATTGGAGTTCAGAGCCTTAAGAGCAGCTTGGCTGTCCGACAGGATGTAAATCTTTTGGTTGTGGTAGCCCTTTTCAAGATTTTGCAGTACGCATGCTTGCATGGCATGAACTTCCGCTTGGTATACTGTGGCGTGGTTCCCCAGAGGAATGCTTATGTCCATCCTGGGTCTTTCCCCAAATATACCTGCGTCCACACCGTTGGCGGTTTTTGATCCATCGGTGTACCAAACTAGACCCTTGTCAAACGACGGGGGTGCACTGTTCGTCCATTCATCAAAGTTCCAGTCAATTTTGAAGGGCTTTGTGAAATCGTATGTTGCTCTCATACGATCGGTTTGCATATCCAAGAGCTCATCGTTGATTAGATCCGTGGCTGTGGCTGAGAACTGTCATTCTTACATCAAAAGGTAGTTTAACTTTCCCCCTATTGATCATCATTAATAAAAAAAAATTAGCGTGTGTAGGCATCAATAGCCTACTGTAATTGGTCATGATGCTGTGAGGTACCTTTCCCAATTTCTAAAATAAGATAAGTCAAACGAATCCAAATCTAGATCATGCACGGAAAACATTGCACAAATGCAAAAATTCGAATTGCAAAAATGGCGTTTGTTACTTTTAGAGCATGTTTCTTAGTGCCTGGGTGTAGTTTTGACGAGGCCGTAGCCCTGAAGATGACCTTCTAATAAGCCGAAAGCGTTAGGCGATGATGGTACTATTAAACAGTCTTTAAGTGGATTATTCAAAAATGTAAAAAAAAATATAAATTAGCAACCGTTCCAGGTATTTTTAAATACCCCAGTGTTTTACGTCACTATCTTAAATATCCGTGAAATCGAACCTTATACAACTTTTATGTCGAATAAAATTTTAACCGGTATTGTAACGATTTTAATTAAAATCGGACTTGATGCTTGTGCTTTTTATTAGCAAGAAAATTAAGTTAGCCGCCATAATGTCTTTTTAATAAACTCAATTATTAATTGAGAGCTAATTATTTTTAACGCTATAAGGAAACGAAATAATGATTAAGTATACCTGTGTGGTACAGAAGTTCGGTAACGGCCAGTTTTTTCGTAAGTCCCTGTATCAAAGTGCTTCAAATATTCGACGTAGGGGCAAAAAATGGTCTTTGTATTCGTTGGTGATATCTGCGACGTTGTCAGACCTACCGCTTGTCGGATATTTACTCAGTGTTTTTGATTTTCTTATGAAACAACATGTATTTTTTTCAATTTCTTGAGCAATAGCTCTGAAAATTAGTATAATAAATTTTCTTTGGCGTTTTTTGAGACAAATACATTACGTCGCATTCGACCATTCGGAACGTACTTTTTATAAATCCCTTTAGTGGAACAGCCGTCTTTCATACCTGCTTTCACGTTTGAGAGTACTAGATTAATAACTGTCATATTTGTCATTATTGCAAACCAAATATTAATATATGCATTATTATTTTTCAGTGTTTGAGTGTTAAAAAATTTAAGTATTGTTGTGGAAAAATAGTAATTCTTAACTCAATATTGTAAGACTGTGTCAAGTCTGCTGTAAACTGGATAAACATAGAGACATTCGAGTCACATCCGTCGATTGTTTGGTAACAGAAATACACAAAAAATAGGAAGAAATGGGGATTCCACAGCCTCTACGCCATCTCTTTTTTGTTGTGTTTATTTTCGTCATAAATGCGTCACATTGACGTGTACAAAGCACATATACTTACTCGTATATATTGGTAATGCCATCTGCAATTATGTCCCCGCTATGGGCATCGAAGGGGGCGTTGTGAGTTTGCGTAGTTCGGAAATTTCCTTGTGAAAGTAAACATTCGACAGGACCGGATTTCAACTTTTTTAATGTAAATTTAACTGGTTAGTTAGGAAAAATATTGCAATCAAAATTTCGATTGGTTCGATTTAAGGCAGCGTCCCATGCATACGATTTCTTACGATATGATGATCCAACGGTGCCCTGATTGGTGTAAACTTTGGTGCCAAGTTCCATTCGAATATTTGTAACAATCGACACGATGAGCTTTATTTTAACTTTCAGCCGACGTCGTATGTTTCTTAACCTCACTTTATTTTTTTTATTTATATTGACTATTTTGGGAATTATTATCAGCTACTAATGCACCAAATTAAAAATACATTAATTTTAAGGTTAGGTAGTAGCCACATATACAGGATGTTATGGAAATGACGTATTATATTTAAACCGGCAAATCCTGAGATGAAAATAAATTGAAGAAAAATACCCATAAATGGCGCTTTCAATTAATGGCCGGATTATATCACCTTATGTCAAATCAGACAAACATATGTGATGCACTGGCGTAATATGTAAACAATCAAACTCGGAATAGAGATGGGCAATATTTGACAGTTTGATATTTCACCAGATTCTTCTCTATTACCTACTTGACTATTTACCGCGAGATCTCTTGCGAGGCGTTTAATTGATAATGGAATTTCGAATTTCGATCAAATTGAATAAGATGATAGTAGTAGTTGATACTACTGCGACTGTACTTTTTCTTCTAAGAAGCTTAAATAATTAAATTAGCCAGCTCTACTCCAAATGACAAAACCGACGAAAATTTTATTTTCTTTCTCACGCGGCCATCTCTCCATCTCTTTCACACAATCCACTCGGCGCCGGGCGGACGTAGGTCTACGGGTACAAGCGTGCGACTTGCAAGTGTCAGTAATAGAAGAACAGCGTTAGGGTGCAGTCGCTTTTGTTGACAACCATTTACACTCTCGGCTATCCGCTTTGTGTTCAGAAGGTACGCGTATAATAGTTGTAATGATTTTCAGGCTACGCGTCCAAACTTTGTATATTATTTGACATTGTTTTTATAGACGAACCTAAGTTGCTCAGTTAAAACGAGTAGTTTCTTTTGGACGTATGACTTGACAGAAAAATGGAATGTCGCCAACGAATAAGTCAAATTTCGTCGTCGCGTGTAATAAAATCTAATGTTCTGATCTGAGTATATTTTTAAAAAACTTTCCTGGAGGTATAAACATAAACACAAGTAGGTAGATAAATAATTTAATTTTATAATTTTATATGGAATTTCAGTTTTGCATTAAGTTTGGCAACATTGCACGTAACACCTGTTTCCTGATATGCCACCACAGGGTGACATGACGAACAAACCCGAACAAACACCGGTTGAGGTGTGGGTTTATGGGGCTGGACCCCACTTTTAAAACGGTCGATTTGAAAAAAAAATATGTAGGGTTTCTCTAGCACACCAAGGAGTCCCCATTTAAATATAATACGTCATTTCCATAACACCCTGTGTATTATATTGTATACGAATGACACTCTCTTCTTTTTTACAAGGTTTTTAGTGAAATTCGTTTCCGAAGATCGGATAATGTTATAAGCAAAATATTTTCGTATATATATACCTGAAATACTTTATACCTGGTATTGATCCACTACTTTTGCAAAAAGCACCATGCACTTGTGTCCTTTCATCTTAAACAAAACAAGTCACTAACCTACCAAACAGCGAATCGAATCACCACAAATTAAAAACTCCTTTACAAAAATTGTTGTTAGGTAATGAAAGTTTATAAGCACTAATATACCGACAGCAATGTGGACGAACCACTTTTTATTCTGTAATTTGAAAAAGCATCCAGAACCACAGATGGCGACGAATAACAACAAACAAATAATGTCGGGCCGGCTCTGCCGCGATCTCCCATAGCTTGGACACTTTTTGTATTTAGGAACGTTCATATATAAATGTGGTACAAAGCAGATACAAATACCGGGTTCATGTTTTTTTCACGTCAATGCATACAGACATTATTGTGCTTAGTTTTTTTTGTTTTGTAATTTGATCAAGAAACTGTTGTAATATACATAATACACACCACATAAATCTGTATCCTCTTGTTGGCAAGCGTTACTGTTAAACGGAAGCGGTTATGTTTGAAGTATTATGGCTGGGAGTGGTGCCAGGTGTGTCGTTTTAAATTAAATATTTGAAATTATCGAGGTATCAATCTCGAGAAAGATTCGTAAATCAGTCATTAGATTTACTACGACGTATATCAATGTTCCTTTAATAACTTTATTAATATTGCTTGTCACTATTAATGGTACCTATTACCTACGTCTTCTCAGATGTATAAAAACCACAGGCCAATTTGAAAGACATTAAATTTTGTATTTTTTCTGGCAACTTCATAGTTATATGTAGTTGTTGCAGAATTATACCGTTGACTCTTACTACCATAAATAAACTACCTGATTAAATCCTATTGTATACGCCTCAACCTCTTCAAAGCTCAATAAATGGGATCAGGGCCGGCTTGAAAATGTATACCACACCACATGATTTATTTTTATAATTTAAAATAAATAGATAGGTATTTTTAGTTTTAGGTACCTATAATAAATGTAAAATAATGATAACAATTAATGATAAGTGAAAATAATATAATTTAAAAGTATAACTATTAGGATAACAAGTACAATAAAAATTAATCAAATTCTAAGAAACTATTGATAATTTATTCAAAATTTAAATCTGTATCACTATCACTATCTTCATCTAAGCCTAAACTTATAATAAGGGTTGAACATTTGTAATCATACAATTGTAAGAATTTTCCACCTTAAGTACATGCTGTACACAGTTTTTCCAGCTGTCTGCAGACATTTTTCTTACTTCGTTTTTAATTAATTCTACTACGTAGGAGACATATTACTTCTCCTAATATTGGATTTTAATTGGTGCCATATTAGCTCAATAGGATTGAATATACAATAGTACGGAGGAAGACGCAACACTGTATGTCCATTTTCTGCTGCAAGTTTGTCACACTCGTATTCCTTATTTATTTTAAAAGCTTTTAATACTTCTAGCAGTTCTCGTTTTTTGTAAGTTTCTTCAAAATATAAATCATTTTCAATCATAAAATTTTGAATTTCTGGTTTTGTATTATTAGAATTGGGAATGATTTTTGCTTGCCGACTATGATAACTAGCATTGTCCATTACAATGACGCTATTTTCAGGTATATTCTTAAGGAGTTTATGTTTCAACCAATCTTCAAAAAGTTGTGCGTCGGTATCTTGATGGTAATCTAAAGAAGAATCTGCTATGTTTTTAGCTGAAAGCAACAGACAATTTGGAACAAACCCGTTCTCTTAACCAGCATGTCATTTTACCACTAATAAGCCGAAGAAAAACACATTCTACCACTAATAAGCCTAACTAAAAATTACTCGCCGGAAAACCACTAAAGATTAAAATTATTAAAAATCACTTTGTATTTATATATGCATCGGCATAGGTATAATTTGAATTTGTATACCTGGTCCGGCTTTGCTCGAAAAGGTTTTAAAATTTGGGATTTCCTTATTTATTTTATAGTCGAAGGTTTTATTGCAGTCAAAAGATCAACGGTATAATTCTGCAAATACTATACCTATTGCCTACGTATTCTCAGATGTATAAAAACCACATGCCAATTTGAAAGACATTAAATTTTGTATTTTTCTGGCAATTTAATAGTTACTTATGTACCACGGGCGTTAAGTAGACTCTAATGCCCGGAAGGCGGAAGCATCTAGCCCGAGGGCATTCGGCTCGAGGGATAGATTTCTCCTGATGGGCATTATAGTCTAGTAACGCCTGTGGTGAATATACAATACTTCATTTATCATCTATTTGCTGCATTTTCTTTTAACTATTTTCGCCAATTTTTAGTATTTAGTGAGCTTTGATCGGTTGTCATAGAATAAGTTTGGCGGTTGCTAACAGTTGATTGATTTTAAGCGTCTTTTACGTTTTATAAAGGAAACTATGGAAATTCCACAAAACATTTTATTTACAACCATGCATGTAATAATGACATTGATGGTAATAACAATTTTTTATTATTTTTATTCTACTTTAGTCGGAAAACTATACCGCAAATATCCTTTGGACAAAATATTCCCAGGTGAAGTCTGAACTTGTAGTAATTATTAATTAGTCAATTAATAACATTTTTAAAAGTTAAATGAAAGTGATCTCTTCCTAAAAAGTTTTGGAAGGTGAACAAGTTTTAAGGCCAAAAAGAATTAAGAAACGCAGATTCTTCCTTATATACCGAAATGGTATATGCATAGCTATGGATGTGGGAAAAATACTTACCTATTACTACTTAATTTAGGAAACGCCATACGGGATATTGCCTACGTCGGACCTCGTCCATACTTCTTATCGCGGGTGGTGCTTCCCTTGCAACCCTCAAGCTACACGGAAAGTGGAAGAGTACTAGCGTAGCGTAGCGGTTACGTTGGAAAACCGAATAGCAAAAATTTAGCCCAGCTTCCAGTTGCCGGGGAAAGGATGGTGGGCCCACTTAAAGACCGACGGACACGTAGTTGTCCCTCAGCTGGCATCCCTGACACAAAAAATCGAAACGAAAAAATAAGCGTCCGAAATATTTAAGTAGGCACTAACTTCAGATTATGATGAATTTTTCATTACTTACCAAAACAGGCGACATTACTGATAGTGTCGACCAGTTCGCATATTTTCAAAATTAAATGATTTACAAGTTAGATTGACATTAATAAATAATTCCTGGGTGGGAAATTACACCTTCTGGGCGAAACCAAAAAATTAAATTCAGATCAAATTAATTGGTTATACGGGGGTTATCAAAAAACGTCTTACGCTCAGAGTTACCTACCATTGCTTGAGCGCAAAACGGACGGACGTTACGGATTACGTACGCCACTTAAATCACGTACGTTCATCTACAATATTTGTGATTAAATAAGTCTTTGTTTACAATATTTATATTTTGTGTTCAGTGTGGCTAAAATTACTCTAGATAATGAATATTTGGTAGAATTGAATTAATGATATCTATTTGAAACATTCTCTTAAATTCTAAATCTGACACCACAGCGATAGTTCACCGTCGAAAGTGGTGACACCGGTGCGTGATGATCGGTAAACGCTAGAGGAAAAATATGTCAAGGGCACATTATAATTAGGCGTGCGCCGGCACCGGACACAACTTGTGCCAACCACCAGTGGCGGTGATCGTTTTAATACTGTGTCTTGCTGTTTGTATTTGATAGGGGACGGCGATTCGAAATTAATTTGGCACGCCTATGCTTGAAAGAAAATTCGATGATTTGTTTACCTAGCCTTTCCCTTCCGTCCCTGTTTCATACTGCTGTATTGTACAATATATTGTACATATATATCTTATAACCGATCTTTTTTTTTCATTGCAGGGCGCTACCTGAAGTGCGTGGACACGCGTGGCGACATGCTTTTGCTGGGTCTCGAGCAGCGCGGAAAATTTTCCGCGCTTGCTCGCGAGGACAACATCAGTGGAGTGCATACGGCGCACAATCTGCTCAGCAAGAGGTTGCCGATCACGGTGCGGCTCGTCCACGGGACTGCGCCCCGAGGGCTGAAGAGCCCCAGCCATTTTGTGCCAGAACTTAGGTGAGCAAATTAATTGTTATCGGAAATTAGCGAATGCGGCAATTAAACTTGGAACAGATGCCGTCGCAGGTTAGGAAGAGTTGAGGAGTTTAATGAAGCAGATTTTTGTATAATTTAGGTTCTATAATCTAGTCAAAAGTAAAAAACTTTATAGCTTCTGATTTTTAATCAGATTATTGCCTAAAAAAAACAAAATTAAACTAATTTTAACTTTGAATAAATACATCGTTCCAAGAAAATAATATAACTTAGAACCTAACCTCAATATTTATCGAGATATTGTTAATTATGAAAGTTTCACATTGGATTTGCTTAAAACAATATTCAAATTATTGTTAAAACAAATATAATTACAAAAATCACGTTTCTTTACCATGTATGGATGTTATATCGTTGATAATTGTAAAAATCGAATATAAATCGGCACTTGCCCCATTTCTACTTTACCCAAGCGGTTATTATGTTTAATGGGTTGCCTAACAATTCTTTGTTACTTATTTGAATATAAATGGCATGAATGGGGAAAGCAACTCAAAATCTGCTCCACTAGTTTAATAACAATGTTTAAAAAATTTTAATCATTCCATACATGTTTCGAAGGCATAAACTTTCATCTTCAGTGGAATTTTAACTGAGAGAACTGAACATTGTCGAAATTATAACTTTTGTAGCAGAAAAATAAAAAATTTTATGAAAAACTTAAGTTAATTCGAGTTAACTAAAGGTTAACATAATGCAATTTAAAGAGATATAATAATAAATTAAAATAAATGGGAGAAACATTTTTAAAATTGAATTTTAATTCTAGTTTAAGGATAAAACTTAAAAAACAATAGTACATTACGTATCAAGGGCCGAAAAGCCTCCGACGGCCCGAGATATGTACCGTATTTTTTTTTACAAGTGCTCCGAAGCTTTGATGCCAAATAAATAAAGAAATTCTTCAGACAGTTTTCCTGTCTACATGACATGAAAACACTCGCGCATGGAAAATGTAAATATCTATTTATTATTTTTGATAAATAGGCTCGGTGGCCTAGTGGTGTAGCGTACGCCTTGTGATCTGGGAGTCGCGGGTTCAAATCCCGCAATCGGCATCTCTGGTTTTATTTATTTTTTTACAAGTGCCCAAGTCTTCGAGGCCATATAAATAAAGAAATTCTTCAGACATTTTCCTAAAACATAAAAATTAACTGCCAATTTAAATTATATATAATCCGCTATTTGTTATCGCTTCTGGTATGGCACGTTGGGTAGAGTGTCTCTCTTGGAAACGCCACTTTCGGTGAAGTGAACATGCATGAAAAGAGGCACTTTCAGGACACTTGTAAAAATATTAATTTTTCTTTTCCTGCTAAAAAAGTTATAATTGCGCCAATGTTCTCTCAGAATTCCACTGAAGATGAAGGTTTATGCATTCGAAACATGTATGGAATGATTAGGGGAGACCGAGGAGAATTGTGATAGAGTAGAGTTGTGATAACGACGATTTCTCGGAATTTATGGCCGTTAGCGAGCTGGCAACAGCGCATTATTGTTTGTTTATATACGCGCTACTTGACGCAGTACTTGCCAATGGCCCAAAACCAGCGATTGCGTAATTACGACGTCTGCATGAAAAAACAACCGAAAAGAAAATTTTTTATAAAATTTTTGATTGTATTTATGATATATTACATTCACGTGGTTATGCTATTTTTTTCTTATATTGTGTGGGTTTGGAGTTTCAAAGCGTGGCATTGTCTGTCTTGCTGTGTTTGCATCTTGTTTCGAAATTACGAATTATTATTCTGACCAGATCGCGATTTTTGGCACCTAGGAGAGTTGTGACAACTCTCCTATTAAAGGTTATTCTCTGGTTAGCTTATTTTACACGCTTTATGCAATGTTTTTCCTGTTTATTTCTGTTTTCGTTTGCTTTGGTCAATTCTTACAACCTAAGTTTGATATAATGATAAAATATGAATTTGTTCATAATTCATATAAAAGTGATTTTATCTATTAAATATAGTCTAGATACACAGCTGTCACAACCTTGGTACCTGTCACAATTTACCTCGGTGTTAGGAGAATTGTGACAAATGGAGTAGTTTCCGATTTCGTGGATTTTCTCAGAAACCTTATAACTTTTATTGACTTTGATGACTGTTTTTAAAAGAGTAAAGATTGAGCTACATTGCGGCATACAATTCACAATGTTGTCACAGCCCTCCTCGATCTCCCCTACAATTATTTAAACATTGTTTTTAGACTAGTAGAGCAGACTTTGAGTTTCTTTCCCGATTGTTTGTTTATAATGTTTAATTAAAATCTTCCTGCCACTCGACGTAAATTTCATAACGTGCAATAATTTTCAATGAAAGTGTGTTGTGGCTAAAGCTCGCTGTACGGCCAGCAATATTTATTGCAGACAATTTAAATTGAACGAAGCGACCAATTATAATTAATTTGCACAGAAAAACTCTTGCAAATTCACTTCATTTTTGAGTTACTTGTTAGTTGTTACAATTAGAATTTGCATGCAATAAAAGAAGTGCCTGTAAAACGGTTTTATGCCATTTTATATGGTTTCTGCATCCCATGCAGGAGACGTGGCCTTGCAGTGTTTAGTAAACCGTAAAATTAAATATGTCGACAATTTTAACATTTACGGCCAGTTAGGCCGCGTTTCATTTGGCGTGTTCTTTGTAGTTGCCTGGAAATGTGCTAAGGTACGAGAAAAGTTTACTTGGAAGTCCATTTTTTAAAATATCCGCTTTATTTGTTACAGGTTATTGTCGATATTTGAAGAAGAGCATATTTTCGCGCTTCCCCTACAAAAGGATTCTCATAGTGTTACGGCGTTGCCCCTAGCTGCTCCCCTGAAGCTGTTGCGTACAAGGAACGAAGAACAGCTGAGGGCCATGCCCGAATTTAGTCGATTGGTAGATAAGTGTACGAAGTTGGTGGTCGATGTAGCTGATAGAATTCAGGTAAGCAAGTTAAGAACAATTTTAATTGCAATATATACTCATTTTATTACGATTTTATTATTTTTATTCGATTGAGCTAAAGTTGAATTCGCCTTCGATCGAATTGATACGAATCCTGGCCACGTCGGCTTGAGACAAACATGAACCCCCGATATTTCAATCTGCTTTGTATAGGGTGTCCCATGTTCAACATTTTTTTAGGGTCCGTAACTGTTAGTGCTATCAAAAAAGTAATGTAGGTGTCATGTGGTCTTTTTGGGTCAAACTTAAAATGGTAAAATCAAAATTTGAAAATTTTCGCTCGCTTAAGAGATACGGGGGAACATCAAAAAATTGTCAATTTCCTATATTTTCTTAGTTAAAAGAGATTGAGAAAAATATTTTATACAGAAGTTTCTTTATAATGATTGTTGAATAATCTGCCGTTTTCAGAATAAGTATACGGGGTCAGGTAAAAAAGTTATCGAACCTAACCTCATTTTTTTTAAAGGGAACACCCTATATGTTTTAATCTAGGATTTATTTTTACGGTTTTGGGGCTCTATTAAAATACTTTTTGCACATCATAAATCCAATACAAGTGGTTGAATCGGTTTAAAACTGACTTTAAAGTTAGAGAAGCTTCATTAAAGTATTCTTTACAACCCTACTCAATCAAACCTTCCAAACGCTTTATAAATGCTTCGCATCGATGCACTCTTTTGGGCTTTGTGAGAATTTCATAAACAATTTCGATATAGGAAGGTATTGGACCATAAATACAATGTATTAAAATAATAATAAACAAATTAAGGAAGGTGAATGAACTAGCAATAATTTAATCTTAAACTAAAATTAATTGTTTAGTTGTTATTTATGTAAATGTTAAAAATCGCTTTAAAAGAAATTATACAGGTTTTCTTTAACATATTCTTTGTGACGTCGGACAAATATCATTATTCCTGCTGGCAGTGACGGGTTTATCTTGGATTTGCATGATGGCGCAATATACAACCGAGAAATAAATAAAACGTAAATTGTTGTTTCTTAAATTCTTCCTAACATGATCGGAAAACGTGTAATATTTGAAGAAGTACGGATCCCTCTCTTCTTTTCTTATAATCATTTGTGCAACAAATCAATAGTACATTACGTATCAAGGGCCGAAAAGAGGAAAAGCCTCCGACGGCCCGAGATATGTACCGTATTTTTTTTTACAAGTGCTCCGAAGCTTTGATGCCAAATAAATAAAGAAATTCTTCAGACAGTTTTCCTGTCTATATGACATGAAAACACTCGCGCATGGAGAATGTAAATATCTATTTATTATTTTTGACAAATAGGCTCGGTGGCCTAGTGGTGTGATCTGAGAGTCGCGAGTTCAAATCTCGCACTCGGCATCTCTGGTTTTATTTATTTTTTTACAAGTGCCCAAGTCTTTGAGGCCATATAAATAAAGAAATTCTTCAGACAATTTTTGTAAAACATCTTTGAAAAATTAACTGCCAATTTAATTTATGTATAATCCGCTATTTATTATCGCTTGTAGTATGGCTCGGTGGGTAGAGTGTCCGCCTGGCGATCTGAGGGTCGCGGGTTCAAATCCCGCACCGACAATTCTGGTTTTATTTATTTATGAGCACATGGTGACTCGAAGCGGGCGGGAAAAATTTTTCCCGCCCGCTTCGATACTTTCCCGCCCGCTCTCTTGGAAAACGCCACTTTCGGTAGAACATGCATGAAAAGAGGCACTTTCGAAGCACTTGTAAAAAAACCATATTCTATTAACGTATTTAGGAAATCGTATTTTTTTCTGTTACCTCGAGTGGCATGATGATTCTTTTGGGCTATTGTCTAACCCAGGTATATCGCTAATTGGTTTAGTTTAAAAAATAAATAATTAAATTCAGTTTTTATTGTAAGATATGTCAAATTTAAATTTTAGGGGAAATTTACATGCATCTAGATTTTATGCGCTATCCCGTGATGTGTGAAATGTCATTGAAAATCAGTAATGGGTGGAGGAGAGAACTACATGTTTGTTAGCTGAATGGCAATAATGTTAAAATCTGGTTATATCAGATGGTTAACTATTCAAACATAACCATTGAAAAATAAATCCTTATTTAAATGATCCACTCTTTTACAAAGTACACATGAATTGCACCACGATTGTTTATAATAAGGGCGATTTTTCAGCAATAATCACAAAAAAAACACAAATGAACCTAAATATATAAACAATTCGTGCGATCACACCGTCAACGTTGTAATGTTGTAGTTTATATTAGTATTCATTCATATTTTGGCTAGGCAGCTATATTTTGGATCGTGGCACACATGAAGGGCGTAGTAAAATAAAAATATATGTTACCAGAATGCAGTTGGATTAGCTCAAGATTCGTCTGATACTTTTAAGTATAATAATATTCTTTTAAAGAATCTCTCATAGCCTTTTCACATTTGATAGCAAAATTATTCGGAAATAAATTTATTTTAAGAGCAATTGCGGATTAACCTTAAACCAGTTGTAATTGCCACATTAACAAATTTTTAATTGGTATTTTGCAAGATACCTTTGCCATAAATATGCCAATCTGGCTATGCTGCAATAATGACCGAACGAGGTGGGAAAGACTGTTTGTATTCGTTGCGTAGGCTAGAAATGTTCATTTTTCTATCTGTAGTTTGTATAATCTTTGATTTTCTATCAGTTAAACAAAAAAATTATCAAAATTGGTTCGTTATTTAACGAAATAGGTAGTGTGATCGCTTGAGTGAAAAACTGCTCGTATATTATCCAGCGGCGATTGTAATTTTTTTAAAAATTATAGGATATATTTTTAAAAAAATTAGAATCAACTGTTCTTCCTTAATAAAAACTCTAGGCTCAACTTCTAAAACATGTGCTTATAAGACCCCTGGTGTTTTATAACCACATTCTTCTCAGTCATAAAAATTTCAAGTGATTAATCGCTCGAGTATCAAGTAGATACTCGATTATTAATATCATCGGTTTTTCCCAACACTAAATTTGTCGAAAAATATAATATCGTTGACGTCAAAAAATGGCCCTTGAAGACCAAATTCGGAACTTTCTGAAATATGTCGATATATATAAAAAAAAAGATTAAATTATTTTTCATATTTTGTCACGATGTTCGGTATTGATAATGCCATGCCATAATCATAAATAAATATTTGACAAAAGAAATCGAAATGCTTTTAGGTATTATTGGCTTGGGATCTGGGAGCTGGCCTACTTTGCAGCATTTGAAATGTTTAATTTACTAAAAGGCATGAAATTAGTTTCAAATCTATCCAATTCCATTGAGAAATGACAAAAATATATTTCGGTGGGTTGTTCCAAGTGGGGATGCACTGGGTGCCTGAAAATCGCGGATTGTTTTTACAAAATCCCCTATACAGGAGGTGAGGGAAAGTTACTATATTTTAAACCCGCAATCGTGCACCTGCTAAATCATCACAGTGATAGGCAACTAACCATTGATGCCAGCGGAAGAAAATTAATGGCTATATGAATATTTAATTAAATTCTTATGAAATTTAAAATATCTACGTTTTTTTAAAGGTTGTTATTAGTATACAGGGTGTTATGGAAATGACGTATTATATTTAAATGGGTGACTCCTTGGGTGTCCTAGAGCAGCGTACATATATTTTTTTTTAAATCGACCGTTTTAAAAGTGAGGTAACAAACACTCATACTCACAGGTCAGTCCGCGCTACTATACAACATTTCACCCAGACCCAATGGCAATGTTGCCAAACTTAATGTAGAACTGAAATTCCATATAAAATTACAAAAATAAATTATTTTCTACCTACTTGTATTTATCTTCATACCTAAAGAGCGAGGAAATCCAGGCACAAACACAATCAGTTTTTTTTCTTTTTTTTTCAACACTCCTGGAAACACTTTATGTACACACAGTAATAGTGAAACAGAACCGATAGTTAGCTTTTGAAAATACAATAATACAGATTATACTACCGATTATTACATTTTATTACACGCGACGAAATTTGACGTCCAGAAGAAACGCGTCAATAAAAACAATATTCAAAGATTATTTATGGACGGGCAAGATACACGCGTAAACCGAAAAAACAGAGCGGATTGCTGAGAGTGTGCTGGTGATCGACGAGACACAACGTATCCGGCCGCTGGTTGGTCTTCAACTAACAGCCCGCAAGCGTGCTGCGCTAACACAGCCTATTTTAAACTTATTTAATACTATTCCATATGTTTTTTCGGGTTGTTTAAAACATAGTCGGTCGTAAATGTTCTTCAATTAATTGTACAAAAAGATATTACTGAATGGAAAAGTGTTTAAATTGTTTTATTTTGTCTAAAGAGTTTAAGGTGTACATATGACAACACCGGCCAGAATTCATTGATTGCTTACATGTATCGCAGTGCCACACAGGTGTTTTTCTGGTTTGACGTCACTTTTACCGAATGAATTGAAAATGCCATTTATAGGTATTTTTCTTCAATTTGTCTTTATCTCAGGAATTGCCGGTTTAATTATAATACTTCATTTCCATAACACCCTGTATGATACTAATATTTAATATTGTCACGCCGCACATGTTTTATAACGGCGCATCCACCAAATATCACGCCGTGCGTATTTTAGTATCAGCGCTTTCGCCAAATGGCACGCTGGGGGATAGCGTATGGAATGAAGGGTAGACAAGTCTTCCAAAAATAACACTTATATTATTAACAACGGGATAACTGGTACATCAATATACAGGGTGTCCGGGAACATGTGGGAAATCTCCCGGATATGAAGAAAACACGTGAAAAGAATACTATAGGTTCATATAAACTTCTTTCGTATCGGCCTCCTCTTCGGAGATATGGGCTCCCAAAGAGCACCAATGGAATCAAGTTTTTTACACATAATTATTGAACCACCTGGTATACTTCAATTATTTTTTAATATGATGTATACCAGGTAAGACCCGTCAAATTACTACCCAAGAAACTGTTGTGAATTACTCACAGCTGCAGGGACGGACTAGCCGTGACACTAATGGCCCCTTTTTTTAACGCCCTGTATGATGAGAACTTTGGACAATGTTTTTTACATACCTTTAACTATTGGCTAAAAATTAAGTACTCTTCATTCATGTCGCTAATCCTAACCGTTTTCGAGAAAACGTCATTTTATTCACACTGAGTCCTATAACTTCTCACAGGTTAAATATGCAAATGCAAAAGCTTAATTTTAAAGGTTGAATATTTGATCGGAACAAAGATGTATCTTTTATTGAAATACGTCAAATACATGATATAATTAAAATACCGTTTTTCCGAAAACGGTTAGGATTAGCGACATGAATGAAGAGTACTTAATTTTTAGCCAATAGTTAAAGGTATGTAAAAAACATTGTCCAAAGTTCTCATCATACAGGGCGTAAAAAAAATGGTCCCATGAGTGTTACAGCTAGTCCGTCCCCGCAGCTGTGAGTAATTCACAACAGTTTCTTGGGTAGTAATTTGACGGGTCTTACCTGGTATACATCATATTAAAAAATAATTGAAATATACCAGGTGGTTCAATAATTATGTGTAAAAAACTTGATTTCATTGGTGCTCTTTGGGAGCTCATATCTCCGAAGAGGAGGCCGATACGAAAGAAGTTTATATGAACCTATAGTATTCTTTTCACGTGTTTTCTTCATATCCGGGAGATTTCCCACATGTTCCCGGACACCCTGTATATCACTGTTTAAGTTCTATAATTATTATACTTACATAACGTATAATCTCCAATATATCTCTCAAGTAACTCTAAGGTAACTCTAAGGGCTTAGCTTTCAGGCTGTCGTCTACAGTGGCGGGCGTAAGAGCTTTAGCTGAGCGTCACAGAGTAGCGCCTATTGGACTCAACTAAGACTGTTGATCTTAGTAAGAGAATGGGTGTCGTCCAAGCTTGTCGACCTGCTATTTATACTGACCGTCCTCTGTTTAATTAGACCAGTATAAATAAAACAAACCTATGTTTGTGTGCAGTTTGCAAAACAAACTTGGACTAGATTTAAGGTAGTTACAATAATAATTATAAAACAAATAAGAATATTAGGAAAATGCCCTATTTTCGTGACAATATGAAAATTAAAAAAAAAAACAAAGTATAAATTAAATCACGATTTAATCAGGTTGAAAGTGACAATGCTTCAATAACCAGCAAATTCTTTGTCCGTATTCTTTTCATCAATACAGATTCGTGAGGCGGACAATACTTTAATTAACATATTTATTATTGTTGCAGGTCCTGGACGGCAAACTGGGCGACTCCAAAAAACAGTCGCCCACCCAACCAACCGAACTCAAAAACGGGTTCGTGTTACGTCGCAGCGCCTCGTCCGATTCCGCCAACCATCGAACCAAGCACTCGCATCACCGAAAAGACGAGAACAGAGTTCCGGTTTACAGCAAAGACTACGACGAAATAGATCAGATCTACGATTACGTTAGAGGATTCGCGCCATTGCCGAAGAGTATTCGATCGCCGTTTTCTGATCCTTCGCCATCTTTGACCTCGCACAGCTCTACTCCTTCGCATGTGGTATCAGATCTCACTAAGCCCGAACCTCCTCCCATAGAAACGATACCTACCAAGAAACTTCAAGCCGAGAAGCGGAATAGAAAATCGAATTCTGCGACGGTACGGGATAAGGATGCCCCTCCGAAGGTACACCAGGTGCACCAGAAGACACCCCCCGGATTACCGAAGCTGTACGTGAAGAACGGTCATTCGCAGAGAAGTAGACTTTTGAGACAGAAAAGTGCCTCGCCCATGAAGGAGACCCCTCCTAGTCCGATTTCGAAAAGCGGGTCGCCGTTGTTTAATATCCGGTATAAGTCGCTGAATAATCTTCAGGTATGTTGTTTTTATTTGGTTTAGTTTTAAACAAAAACTGTAAATAATTTTACGAGTAGAGAATTGAAAAAACACGCACATACAACGTGTCCAAGATAAGGAGGGCCAGTACAGGGACCTCGGAAACCGTAAGAGATACGAAGTCGGTTAAATGGAGGTAAAGTTGCGCATTTACGTGCCTAATAATATGCCGTTTAGAAAGTCTTAAAATTCCCAGTAGTTCCGGAGATATCCGGAAAAACCCGAAATTCTGAAAAATCGTTTTGTTGTTTTCCTGGATTTTTTTGAGAAAAAATTCTAAAGTAAATTGGACTTTTGCATTGCCACTTGTTCCGCTCTATCTAACAGCATTAATTCTTTTGTAATTCGACGAGTCGTCTTCGAAGGGCCATTATCAACTTTCTTTTTTTAAATACGGTCCTGTTTTTCTGATATTAGAATTTGTGAGCTTTTTTCTTCCGAATGCAACAAATAATTTAATAATAAACCACAAATAAGTGAACAAAATACAGAAACATTATTTCAAACTTGACATTCCCATTGTGATCGTTTGAGAGCGATTTAAGAGGTTTTCTATTTTCCAGAAAATATGGAATATAATTTTATAAATGCTGAAAAGTTTGATATTCTATCGTGGTTTATTTTATCTAAAAAAAAAACGAAGATGTTATTTGTGCTTAGAGAATAACGGAAATCATTTTGAACACCTGATTATGTAGTTCCTTACTTTTTTCGTTGTTCGTTTTATTACTGTTTTGGTATGATTTTTGTTCACTTATTTGTGGTTTATTATTAAATTATTTGTTATTTATTGAACTAGTTCAACATAAGTAAAAAATTTAGAGCTTACTTATGAGATATTACTTAAAATTAGGAGAAATACAGGACCGTATCCTAAAATTTCCTGATGTTATTCAAAAAACCCTCGAAACGTCATTAAACCACAATGTGTCATACATCGCTGCATCCGGAAGAAAAAACGCTCTCAAATTCCAATATCAGAAAAACAGGACTGTATTTAAAAAAAGAAACTTGATAATGGCCTTTCGAAGACAACTCATCGGATTACAAAACAATTAACGCTGTTAGATAGAGCGAAAAAAAACGGCAATGTAAAAGTGCAATTTACTTTACAATTCGATCTCAAAAAAACCCAGGAAAACAATAAAACGATTTTTAATATTTTCGGTTTTTATTGGGATATCTCCGGAACTACTCGGAATTTTACAACTTTCTAAACGGCATATTATTAGGCACGTAAATGCGCAACTTTTTCTCCATTTAACCGACTTCGTATCTCTTACGGTTTCCGAGATCCCTGTATTTGCTCTCCTTATCTTGGACACGTTGTATATGGGCCATTCTCTTATAAACCGCACATTTTTAGAATCGTCCGAAATTTATTTTCTTATATGCATAACATTAGTTGGCACTATTTCAGGATTTAGCTGAAAAAATTTTTTTCCGAAAATCTCCACACATAATTTATTGATAATTTGCTGAATTTTCTCCAATCATCTCATTCTTGAAATTAATGTCTCCAGTTGTACTGATCGGATCAATGTCGGTCTTCTTTTATTTTACACTTTGTTGCGCTCGCTTTCGAAGTGTATTAAAAGAAAATTGATATTGTGAACAAATCGCCGTTGAAAATACGTAAAGGCGTATCTCGAAATTTGGTAAAAATGAGATAGATACGCCTATATACATACATTAATGTTCTTCAAGTTGTGACGACAAGGCTTATCTCAAATACGCACTGTTAATTATATAGAAAACGATAAGTAAAAGGCGTTACTCAAAATTTAAAGAAATAAATTAAGACTTAAAGGCGTTTCTCAAGATACGCTCTTAGCGTCACAACATAATTTGGTAAATAGTGCAATGGCAAGGCGTATCTCAATTTTTCCTGTCGCAGCCTGTCTGGAAGTCCGTCGTCCAAGCAGAAAATAAACGAGTTGGCCCGTCATTATTCAGTCTAAGCTGTTTTGTGGTGGTTTAAAGTGTCAAGTAAAGTGTCAGAACCATATTAATCGATTTCAAAAAGTTGAATCTCACTATTGCAGGAAAGATACGTCCCGAGAATACCTGCATAGTGATTTGACAATTAGAAAAATGTATTTGATGTTTATAGACGAACTGGGACCAAAAGCAAATAAACCTTGCCTTACAACATATCGTTCCGTCTTTAACACAATGAATCTCTCATTTTTAAGACCCAAAAAAGACATGTGCGGATTGTGTAAAACCTATTACGATGGAGCTCCAGAAACAAAATTAAGATTGCAAGAAGTTTATGAGCAACATACCCAATCAAAAAATGCTATACGAGAAATAAAAAACTCTTGCAAGATAGCTGCTCAGAATGATCCCAAAGTAATGTGTTGCTGTTTTGATTTACAGCAAGTTATTTACCTACCAATGTCTAGCGATGGTGCAGTTTTCTACAAGAGAAGATTTGCGGTATATAATCTTACTTTCTATGATGTTGCTTCTCGTTAGTGTTATTGCACTTGGAACGAATGTGACAGTGGCCGAGGAGCCTCGGAAATATCAACCGCCCTATTAAAAATTTTGCAAATTTATGACGAAAAAGAAACAAACAAACATTGTCTATTTATTTGCAGATTGTTGTGGGGGACAGAACAAAAATTCCATAGTTGCCGGAGCTCTTATGTATATTTTGTCGACACTAAAGCACATACAGGAAATAAGTCTAAGGTTTTTCACACCTAATCATGGGCAAAGTGAGAGGGACTCGGCACAAGTACAATTTCTTATGCAATTAAAAAGGCAGGAGAACTTAGGGTGCCCTCCCAGCTTACACCAATTTTCCGCCTTGCGAGACGGGCAAAACCTTACAATGTTTTTTCTTTTACATACAGTGATTTCCTAGATTTTAAAAAATTTAGCGAAAATCTTAGATTACGATCAATTCGGATCGACGATGAGGGAAACCAATTCAAGTGGACCGATATATTTGAGTTTATGGTAATTAAAAAAGATTCCTATAAACTGTTTTTCAAAACCAGTCATTTAAATAAAAACTATAAAGCAATGTCCTTAAAGCGGCAAGTCGGTCCCTTGCAAAAAATAAGTCTTCAACAGTTGAATAAAGAAACCCGTCCAATAACTTTAGAAAAATACAATAATCTAATGGCACTATGTGCTGGAGCTAACCCGGTAATAAGCCTACCAGAACACGTGCAGTTTTATAAAAATTTACCCCATACTACAACTTCTAAATAATATTGTAGTTTACATTTTTTATTACTTTTTTTGTTATCTTCGACGAAGTTACCTAACTTTAAGGTAGAATATAATTAATCAACAATCACTTTTAAGCCGTTTTATGTTATACATGCTAATAGTTCTTGTTTTGTAGCCTATTTTTATTATTATTCTTATAACTGCTGGACTATTACTATAGCTTCCTGTTGTTCACTTGCTGTATAGTTCTTTGAAAAAATAAATACTATGTTCATAAGAAATTAATTGTCTAAGATCCAACACTTCTTTACATTCGATAAGGGCGTATCTCATACGTAGAGGCAAATGCAATTGTTAATCGCGTAACTTAAAGGCGTATCTTGAATAAATGTTAAAATAGTATACTTATATTAAATATATCGACAACTTGGTTTGTGCACCTTACTGACCTTACTTTGTATCAAATAACCTCCAGAAACTAAACCTCTAAGTTTATTACTTTTTAACTTGCATTTAAGATAGTAAAGCCAAATTTCTTTAAATCGCTCTCCTGAAAAGTTGTCAAAAACGAGATACGCCTTTGCGTATTTTCAACGGCGAAATGAAGTATGATAACGATTTAATTATTTAAACAGTTTTAACATACTCTTAACCCATCTTAAATTTATTTTAAAAAATACCATTTTGTTCTTTATCCTCTTATCTACAAAACACATTTTGGGATAAAGTGGTACCTCTGTTAGTTCGGAAGTTATTACATATTTTCAATCGCAAGTCACGCAGAGCGCGGGGAATGCACCAGCGCGACGGATCGCGTCCTCGATAACCGAGCTCGGTGCAATGTGAATTATTAATATTTCCATCCTTTGCTTCGGCCACTATTCGACCCGTCGCGTGCTTCGTAATTTCCGGTAGCGGTCCCTCAATCTGAATATCGTACTTTCACTTTACTAATATATCCAAAAATAATATCCAAATTACTAATATTGACGTTTAAAATTGCCTGTGTTAATATGACGTATCGTTTTGTTGCGTAATATGTATAGTACAGGGTATTATAGAAATGACCTATTATATGCAAATAGGTGACTCCTAGGGTGTCCTAGAGAAAGTCTACATACTTTTTTTTAAATCGAATATCTAAATACTAAGGTAAAAACCCTTTTTACCCACATACTGTCGCGCCGTGTGTGGGTCACTAGAGTATAATACTAACAGTGATGTCAGATCACACCGCGTGTCTCGCCCTTGCTTGAATACCCGCCGAGCGCCACTATTGTTGCTTCAGTATGTTCCGAGACTCGGGGATGGAATGACGTTGTCGAGGGTTCCACGTGTTTGACATATACGAATTTTAAACGTTTTGTTAGTTGTAGGCTACAACTAACAAAACGTTGCTACAACTTGTAGCATCACCCGATTTTTTTTTTCTGTTGTGAAATACTTCATAATAATAAATGTTGTGATGTGATTCAAATTTGTGTGATATTATCTACTGTTGGTTCTGTTGCAAAACATACTTTTCGCGTTTTATTTTTTTATGGAATTTAATTATAAAACGGATTAGTCTAAAATAAGATCGAAGGTAAGAGAGTATGTACCTTAAAATTGTAGTTCTTTTTTCTAGAAAGTTGGAAAAAGAAGTGATAGCGCGCATCAAAGACGTCTTATTGTCAAAAACTGAACACGTGCGTTTACAATTCTGTGTTGCAATATGACAACACCGCTGACTTCTTTTGAACCTCGAGACTACCTCAATAAACTATTGATTGCGAAGGTCCTCAGTAGCGGCCACGTAAATTTTGAGATTTCATATAAAGTGTATATTTCGCTTAATAAATTCAAAGCGCCATTTATGGTTATTTTTCTTTAATTTATTTTCATCTCAGGATTTGCCGTTTCAAATATAATAAGTCATTTCCATAACACCCTGTATATTACGTAACAGTCATTACGTAATAGTCCTTATGCACAGCGCTCAGCTTCCAACATTACCGTGCATGTAATTAGACCCTTACTGATAGACCGTGCGTGAGTAGATGCTACAGAGTAGAAAACATAATGAACCTTATGCGTATGGTTAGTCACAAAACAAAATAACAAAAAAACTTGCATTTTTCCAAAGTTTTATTCGTGTCCTAAGAAATAAATTACTTCCAGTCCGACCGGCTGCGTTGCCAGTAAAACAAGAGAGAATTTCTCAACGCGTTGGTCGTACAATGCCAAGTTCATTGACAACTATTATTATATTTATGGCTACGCCGTGTTTGAACAATGAATTACTACAATAAAATAGTGAGTTATGACTATGCTTTATTCTTTTGATTAAAGCATATGGCATGGCATGGTCTTAAGGAAGTGTGGATTTTAGTTTTACTATAAATCAATACGATTATAAACGTGGGTAGTTTATGGACTGGACTGGCCGCGTACAGTGTGCATGTGTATGAGAAAAATAATAATGTTAAAAAAAAAATAGTCATTATCGGTACATTTCTGGGAAATATCAGTACATGGAAAAAATACTATAGTAGAATCATTATCGATGAAGTCAAGGGACACTGGGCACGGTTAAAAACTTGGATGAGTGACCGCAAGGAAAATTTTTACAGAGATTTTTAGTTAATCTTCCAAATATTTTAGTAAATTTTACAAAACTTTTCATATTAAATATTAAGTATTTTTGTAATTTTTACTAAAAATTTAGGTTAAAATTTTGCTATAATTTAATGGCAGTTCTTAATAAAAGTTATTCCAGTCACATATACAGGGTGTTACGGAAATGACTTATTATATTTAAATTGGTGACTCCTTGGGTATCCTAGAGAAAGCCTACATATTTTTTTTTTATTTTAATCGAATATCTAAATACTAAGGTAAAAAACCCTTTTTACCCACATACTGTCGCGCCGTTCCATCTGGATTCACTTAGCAGCAATGTGGGTCACTAGAGTATACTAACAGTGATGTCAGATCACACCGTGTGCCACGCTCTTGCTTGGATACCGACCGCGCGCCACTATCGTTGCTTCAGTATGTTTCGAGACTCGGGAGTGAAATGACGTTGTCGAGGGTTCCACATGCTTGACGTATACGAATTTTAAGCGTTCTGTTAGTTGTAGCTTTACCGTATTTTTTTTCTGTTGTGAAATAACTAATAATAATAAATGTTGTGATGTGATTTCAAATTTGATATTATCTATTGTTGGTTCTGTTGAAAAATATACTTTTTGTGTTTTATTTTTTTTATAGCATTTAATTATAAAACCGATTATTTAAAAATAATATCGAAGGTGATAGAGTATGTACCTTAAAATTGCAGTTTAAAAAAAGTGATAAGGCGCGTCAAAGACGTCTTGTTGTCAAAAACTGAACACGTGCGTTTAAAATTCTGTGTTGCAATATGACAACACCGCCTACACTGCGCTGACCTCTTTTGAACCTTGAGACTGCCTCAATAAACTATTGATTGCGAAGGTCCTCAGGAGCGGCCACGTAAATTTTGAGATTTCATATAAAGTGTATATTTAGCGTAATAATTCAAATCGCCATTTATGGTTATTTTTCTTCAATTTGGGGCCAGTGGGTAATGATTCATTATACACTAGCTTCGATCAATAACTCCATAATAATTTCATAACTAACTGTTGTTTAACTCAATCGGAGAGTCATTTACAAATTTAGAATTTTTAAAATATCACAGCAAGCCAACAAAGACTGGTCAAATGGAGTGTGTCGAAACAACTTTCAACCTACATGGCACAAAGGAATGATTGGTCGGTAATTTGATTATTTATACATTTTGGTGAAATTTTAATTGCTCAAAATGGTATGACAAAATGAAAAAGTATTCAAATTATAGTATTTTTTGACGTGTAAATATGACAACACCGGCTAAAATTCACTGACGCCTTTTGAGAACTTAACAGACCCACCATATTGATGGTTTACATCTCTCGCCAGTCCCTACCACGTGGTTTTTCGGGTTTGATATAAGGTGGCTTTTCTCGCTTATTCATTCAAAGCGCCATTTATGGTTATTTTTCCTCAATTTGTTTTCAGATCAGCATTCTCCGAGTTAAATAATCATTTCCATAACACCCTATATACAAAACAAATATTTTAACTTGACTAAAATTATTTTTCTTTTGTTTCAGGCGATGGAGTTAGATGGTACCTTAGACTCGAGCAATTCCGGAGGTCGAGCATCGGGCGATTCCGGCGCTGGTCCGAAGCAGCCCGAGAAACGATCGCGGAAACTCTCGCGGCCCCGAAGTCTGACGAACTTGGTGTGGGAGGTGAGGGAGCATCCGGACATTTCGATGCCCATAGTCGAGAAACCGAAGAAACTCGTTGATCCAGCGGCCATAGTGTATAAAAAACATTCTAAGTATTCTATAAGTGGACAGAAGAATCGAGGCACCTTGTATTTGTAAGTCGGGAGCCTGTTGGTACTTTTGTGTAGATGTTTGCGGTAAGGAGAAGAGCAATGGCGTTTAGTATTGATTGTAGAGATGGTAAATTCCTATTCTTTATAGCAATAATCATTTTATGGATGCATGGTCGTTAGCGGAAAGTTTATTGAAGGGCAGTGCCTATTTTCGGTTATAAAGGGCCCTAGTCTGTCCACGTTTCGGAGGTTAATCCTCATCTTCAGCAGTGTAACCGTCTCTTCCAATTTAATAAACTTCAAATTTAAAATTATGAAAGTATTTTTATTAAAATATCGACTTCTCCTTACCCCAATAAGTCACTGGTGTTATTCATCGGTACCAAACTCCAGCTTAGCTATTTGTGATTTTGTATACTATAAGTAATACTATATTTGGACTTGTCTACTTTCATTTTTGGAAACAATCTCTAGCACTTGTAAATAGACAAAAAAAATGTAGGCACTGAAAATTTGAAATTTAAATTTTGAAACATATTACGCTTGTAAATATTATTATGCTTGATGCTTAAAAGCAAAATTTGTATCGATAATTATTAATTAAAAATAAAATTGACTTTTATAATAAATTTATTCTCTAATTTACAAATTTATAATTCGATATACAGGGTGTTATAGAATTGTATTATGATATTTAAACACGCAAATAGTGGAGTCGATCCCGAAATTCCCTTGACGAAATCGAGTAATTTCTTTTTCCCAATCGATACAGTAGGATCCTCTCGACTTTCTGAAGTGATTTGTAGGGGGCGCCACATTGGGGGGGGGGGGCACGCACCGTAAATCTAACCGACAACGGATTTTCCTAGATAACTCGGCCGATTCTGATGCTACAAAAAAAATGTAAAAGGCAAAAATGAAGAGCTTGACAGAGCACGTAAGCTCGAACAAACCTGATCCCGATATTTCAATGAGTTCGCGAATTATCGCGATTTTTAACTGCAAAAACAATAAAATTTAATTAATTATTAATTATATCTCGAGAAGGGGCAGAGTTGGGGCATCAATTTTTTGCAAATCAACGGGTGACACCGAGTACTTTGATGGACCAGTGGCTGGGTGTGGTGGGGGCAATGTGGAGGAGAGTTATGGGGGGCAAAAAATATTACATAAATGCTAATAAGTAGTTTATTAATCGAGCTATGGGGATCAGGCCAGATTCAATTTGTTCATTTTTTTATCAGTTACGAGGGAGGATTGGCGAAATATTTTTTATTTTCGCAAATGCGCGCTTGTCGCGGCATACAAGAAATGGCCACTATTTAATATCTCCGAAAATACTTTAGGTATTATGTTCAATTTTGGTATGTTTTAATAGGATATAGAACTACACATTTTAGTTAGAACAGTTATTCAATTGTTCCACCAGTGGCGTCCCTGCAAACATGTCCTCTGATATTTTTTACAAAAAATATGGTACGCCACTGACGTTTCTCTATGTGGATATTTTTTCTGATTAGCCTGGTCAATTCTACATAAAAAACAGTCTCTTGAGGTTTCTCGTCAGACGCACCGCTCTTGATTAAAACCACTAAATTCATATTGAAACTCATTATTATTAACATTGATAAAATAATTAATGATAAATTTTTCTTTTCATAAAAATTGTTGGAGTGGGCAATTCGATGCGTCTGACGAGAAAAACTCAAGAGACCGTTTTTATGTAGAATTGACCAGGCTAATCAGAATAAAATCCGCATGGAAAAATATCAGTGGCGTACCATCTTTTTGTAAAAAAATATCATAGGACATGTTTGCAGGGACGCCACTGGTGGAACAATTGAATAACTGTTCTAACTAAAATGCGTGGTTCTATATTCTATTAACACATACCATCATTTAACATAATATCTAAAGTATTTTCGGAGATATTTAATAGTGGCCATTTCTTGTATGCCGCGCCAATCCCCCCTCGTAGCTGATAAAAAAATGAACAAATTGAATCCGGCCTGATCCCCGTAGCTGGATTAATAAACTACTTATTAGCATTTATGTTTTTTCCCCTCCCATAACTCTCCTCCTCATTGCCCCACCATACCCAGCCTCCGGTCATTCAAAGTACTCGGTGTCACCCGTTGATTCGCGAAAAATTGATGCCCCAGCTCCGCCCCTTCTCGAGATATAATTAATTAAATTTTATTGTTTTTGCAGTTAAAAATCGCGATAATTCGCGAACTCATTGAGATATCGGGATCAGGTTTGTTCGAGCTTACGCGATCTGTCAAGCCCTTCAATTTTGCCCTTCACATTTTTTTTTGTAGCATCATAACCGGCTGAGTTATCTAGGAAAATTCGTTGTAGGTTAGATTTACGGGGCGTGCCCCCCTCCTCCCCAATGCAGCGCCCCCTACAAATCATGTCAGAATGTCGAGAGGATCCTATTGTATCGATTGGAGAAAAAAAATTACTCGATTTCGTCAAGGGATTTTCGAGCCGTTTATTTCGCCAGAACGACTCCACTAAAACCTGAGATGTCCGTCGTAAGAAGCCAAGGAGCTCCAGAAAATTTGTAAACAAACTCACATACAATTATTTCACGACATAACTTTACTATAGTGGTCGAGACGACGCGGTTAGATTTTGTATTTGCGTTGCTGAAATAAGAATAACTAACCAGCCTACTTCGTCGACGTGTAGTTGCTTCTACGCAACTGCTAAGGGCACTGCCTCTGTCTAGTAGGACATCCGATCTAAATCTATCAAGGGGGTTTCATCTTGCCTCATCGTGGTAGCGAACGACGGATGGTCAGAGTACGCACAGTTGTTTGACAACATCGCAAATGAACAGTCGTTACGTGGAGATGTATAATATGGCGTCGCCTCATATGGGATGATTGTAGAGGTTTTACCTAAGTTTATATGGGTCGTTCTTGTACAATCGCACACTTTTTCACTTTAACATTTCAGAATCGTTGGAAAAAAATTTTACAACTTACATACAGGGTGTCCTATTTTCGACACTTTTATAGTGTCTCTCCGTAATTGTTAGCGCTATCAAAAAAGTAATGTAGGTGTCATGTACTCTTTTTGGGTAAAACTTAAAATAAAAGTTTCAAAATTTTCGCTCGGTTAAGAGATACGGGGGAAAATCAAAAAATTGACAATTTCAAAATTATCCAATATGTTCTTAGTTAAAAGATATACAGAAAAATGTTTTATACAGAAGTTTCCTTATAATGATTGTTGAATAATCTGCCGTTTTCAGAATAAGTATACGGGGTCCGGTAAAAAAGTTATCGGACCTAACCTTATTTTTTTAAAATGGAACACCCTGTATATTTTAATCTAAAAAGATACTATTTTAAATTCTCCTTTCAAATATATAACACACCATGGATGATATTGATTTCCTAGGCGATTTATTTAAACTTTATTACTTTGAAACGAAATAAAAGTTTCAGATTAAGGTAAAAAATAACGGGAATCATCGCAAATGTTCGGAATATGTCCTTAAATGATTACCGTCTTTCCGGATAGCGAGCAAAATATACATTTTGCGACCTTTCTTCGTTGTTTCCACTTTCAATATAAACTGATATCATATCAAATTTTTCAAAATGTGGATAGGTCATTTTCGCATGAATATGTAAAAATGAAATTGACGTGAATGTGAATAGTCAACATAGTTATTTCCAGGATATTAGCTTTTGTTTCATGATCTACTATGGTTTAAAGTAATCAAGTTTAATAAATCGCCTAGGAAACCAATATCATCCATGGTGTGTTATATATTTAAAAGGCGAATTTAATATAGTATATTTTTAGATTAAAATATACAGGTTGTTCCATTTAAAAAAATGAGGTTAGGTCAGATAACTTTTTTACCTGGCCCCGTATACTCATTCTGAAAACGGCAGATGTTTCAACTTGAAACATCTGCCGTTTTCAGAAGTTTCAACAATCGTAATAAAGATACTCTTGTATAAAACATTTTTTTGTATCTCTTTTAACTAAGAAAATATAGCGTAATTTTGAAATTGTCAATTTTTTGATTTTCCCCCGTATCTTTTAAGCGAGCGAAAATTTTCAAATTTTGATTTTACCATTTTGACCCAAAGGAGCACATGACACCTACATTACTTTTTTGATAGCACTAACAATTACGGAGATACCCTATAAAAGTGTCGAAAATGGGACACCCTGTACATACAATTAGTCGACACGTATTTCAGGATTTTGCTGAAAAAATATAATTTCCAAAATATACATAAATTTTTGATAATTTTGCTGGATTTTCTCCAATCTTCTCATACTAGAAATTGAATTTCCAGTTGTACTGCTCGTATCAATGTCGGTAATTTTTTATTTAACCCTTTGTTTTGCCAGCTTTTGAAGTGCATTAAAAAAAATTGTCATTACGAACAAATGCAAAATAATAACAATTTAATTGTTGAAATAATTTTAAGATGCTCGCAACCCACTTTAAATTAATTTTAAAAAATATCGTTTTGTTCTTTGTCTTCTCATCTGCAAACCCCATTTTACGAGAAAGTGGCACCTCTATGAGATCGGTAGTTATTAATCGCAAGAGCGCGGGTAATAGATCAGCACCAGTGGCGTCTCGTTGCCTATGATGAAGGAGGTTCACCACTAGCGTGAAATTATTAAAAACACATTTTTGGTTTAACGACCAAACGCTTGAATTTATTACTCGAGCCGTTTTTTCAATGTCTGTTATTTCAATAATCGAGTACTCGACCTCTTTTTCATTCGAGCGATCCCAGCACTGAATAAAACAATAACATAAACCTATTTTCCGATGATGGGCCTGTAAAACGTTTATTTTACCGGAAAAATCCATCAGACAATGTATTTTTTCTAGCTGTGGTCTTATTTCGATACTAAAATTTTAAAACGGAAATTTCGAATATATAATTTTAAAAATAATATTCTGTTGACACGTTGTATATTATCTAATTCTCAAACGAACGGTGCAAGCATGTGCATTGTACAATTACAATGTCGCATGCGCAAAACATTTACTTTTCATACTAGTTACATATACAGGGTGGCCCATCGAAAACAGTCCAGCAAGGTTTACGGCTGTGTACGTGAAAATTAAAAAAAAAACCTCGGACCCGTAAACTTGTGTTTTCAGGGGGACATGTTTCACTATTGATTTCATTCCTGTAACCTCAACCCCCCTAGCGGGGGCGGCTTCTGCCCTTGTTTCTTCAAATGCGAATGGGTATGTTGTGATTCATCTTTTTAAATCATTTAAATTGTCTTTAAAATGGCACTTTGTTTCGTAAATTTGAGCTACGCGCCGCCGAGAACTTGCGTTTTAAAAAATGTAATTTTATTGAGTAATACTTACATGTTATGTTATTAAATGTTGAAAATGTCCGACATTCACCTCCATACAATAGTACAACAACTGTGTGTTCTCGGACATTGTGAAGAACATCTGGTGTAATTTGTTGACATTCATTAGTAATGCGGTTCCGTAAATCTTCGAAGGATTCGGGTTGGGTGGCATAAATTTTTGATTTTAGATGTCCCCACAAAAAGAAATCAAGGGGAGATAAATCGGGCGATCTCGCGGGCCACTCAATAGCACCCCTCCTCCCAATCCATCTACCAGGAAACGTTTCATCCAGAAAGTGGCGTACGGGGGGGGGGGGGGGAGCCCCGTCTTGTTGAACAATTGGATTTTCTTCCTGGTAACGTTGGTCGTTTTCCATAATTTCCATCTGCGCTGGGTTGACAGCATTCTCCACAACAAGCCTAAATAAGTATCTCCATTTAAATTTCCCGGTAAGAAAAATGGTCCAATGATGTGATCACCGAAAATACCAGCCCAAACGTTTAATTTCTGAGGATTTTGAGTATGAACCTCGTGGTAAATCCTTGGATTCGTGTCGGACCAGGAACGACAGTTATGTCGATTGACATCAGTGCCATAAAGAAAAAAAAGAACATTCGTCTGAGAAGCAAACGTTAAAAAGGTAGTTCGGATAATTTAATACTTGTTCTGACATTACTTCACAAAAGTGTAAACGGCGGTCATTATCATCTTCATTCAATTCTTGGAGAAGTTGAATTTTCTATGGGTGGCATTTATAATGTTTCAGAATTCTCTGTACAGTGGGCCGCGAAATTCCCGTTACATCAGACATTTTTCTGGTACTTAATATTGGATTCATACTAACTTGACCCAGAATAGCTACTTCTACTGCTTCATTTCTTACCGGATTTTCAATGATCCTTTTTTTATTTGCCACTGAACCAGTTTGCCGAAATTTTGCCACTAATTCTAGGATATAACCATGATGTACATGTCTATCTGGATGTCTATCATTAAACAAAGTTGCCGTTACTCTTGCACATTGATTGTTTATAAAATACAATTCAATAATTTCCACTCTCTCCTCAATAGAATAGACCATTTTTTATTTCACGATCAAATCAAAAGAAAATAATAGCGCAGAAATAACGTATGTAGATCTGGATCAACCACTTTACTGAAGATAAAGTTGAATTGACTGATACTTATTACTTAAAAAAAAAAAAAACTATTTACGCACAAACCTGTGTACTTGATAAGAGGTGCAGTGAAATGTTTCAAATTCCGTTGCTCGGTGGCGCGTAGCTCAAATTTACAAAACGAAGCGCCATTTTAAAGAGAATTTAATGCCCTTTAAAAAAACATACCCATTCCCATTTGAAAAAATAAGGGCAGTAGCTGCCCCCGCTAGGGGGGTTGATGATGCAGGGATGAAATTAATAGTGAAACGTGTCCCCCTGAAAACACAAGTTTACGGGTTCGAGTTTTTTTTTTAATTTTCACGTACACAGCCGTAAACCTTGCTGGACTGTTTTCGATGGGCCACCCTGTATATTAAATTACAATCTATAGATTGTACGTCAATTGATCGAATTTACAATTTTAGAAATTTCGATAAATGATAAATCGATAAAAGGATAAAGTTATAATACAAATCATATTATTTAAATTATTTTTAAAGTGTGGAAGGTAAAGGATTTGTTAAATGAAGTGCCATGTTACATGTAATACTAGTTACACTGACAGAAACTGAACCAAAATTAAATTATTACTGTTTATGACAATTTGTCATTATTTCCTGTTTATTAGACGTTTTGTTAGTATAATATTGTTGGGCTGGTGTAACTGTAATTGAAGCTGAAAAAATAATTGTACTAGAAACAGCGTACGGATTGGTGAATAATATCATGCACCTAAATTTGTTTGTAGTTACACTAAAATAATTGATGTTTCATATGTCTATAAGTATGCTAATTTCGGGAAAATCTTTTATTACTATTAAAAGTAATACCTCTTAATAAAGAATGTGAAGTCCGGCCCTGGCCAAAGTTTTAAATGTGATGGTTCTTCTTCACTTCATGTGGCGCCATTCGCCAAACAATGTGAAGGTTGTGTAAAGAAAATATTACGAGAAATGTCAATTGTCATCATTAAGAAGTTAGCTGATAATAAATATAACTAATAACAAATACAGGGTGTTAGGAATTCGATGTTCACGATTGGGATCTCGTAAAAACGGGAAGAGACACAGCAAAGGTTCAATTATGGTAAAATTCATAGCCGACCAATGGCCTGAAGAAATTAGGAAAATATCGAAGGTATTCGTTAAAATCCGAAAGTCGCTGTTTTAGTTTTTAATTTTTTCTGGCTTTAACTTTCATTGCCTTTTTTGTATCTTCTATGAAGCAGTGTTCTTAGATTTCGTTTCCGACGTTTCTTCATTCAGCTGCCATCGTCAGGTTTTTTTAATGCAGATAAAATTACTTTTATTGAATATAAACGTTTCTACCCCATAAAAATCTCCAGCAAAAGCCATCTTTGATAATGGGCAACAGAGAGAGATTCTTATTTTTCTAATCATCGAGCGACAAGGCTGTTGCAGATCATTTTTAAAAAGCTAAAAATAATACCCTGCCGCGTTAGTCAAATCGGTATATTTTTCGTGTTAAATTGATGATTGGGGGGGGGGGGGGTAGGGGGTGTCAAGACCCCCCTGAACTCGCGCTTGTTTTAGTTACAGGTGTTCTTCTATGTACTTAATTAAAAATATTGTTATAATCTTTTAAAAATGATATTCATTTCTTGTTGATTATTCATCAAAAAAAAATCGCTGAAGCTGTTTTTTATGGGGTAGAAACGTTGATATTTGATAAAAGTAATTTTGTATTATGATTACATAGAATCTCAAGTTTAAATAAATGCAATAAAGAATACAGGTCCTTATTTAAAAAACAAACCTGACGATGACGTCTGGAAGACAAAACGTCTGACACGAAATCCCAATGGTGAACATTGAATTTTTAACACCCAGTATACAAAAACTGTAAAATAATTGTCGACGCTACAAGATGGTTCAAAAACCGATAACAAAAAGAATACAATTTTTTTAAATAGAAGATCCGGTATTTTATGAAATTTTTTAATTAAATTCAGTCAGTTGACGTATTTCCTATGTTTGGATGGGCATCATTATTTCTAATAAGTAAGATTTATTATTAATCAATATAAATTAATTTAAAAAATGTTAAAAGGTACAGTAATTTCAATTATTCTCCTAGGTTTTCAAAGATCCTTATAGGAAAATTGTGAAAAATGTGAATTCTGGAAAGTTAAGAAAATTTTAACACATAGTTTTAATAGTTGATTGGCTATGGGTTGACGCAAGAATTAATTAAGAAATTTTCATTAATGAGACTGAAAATAAAGTGAACTTCCCAAATTGAAAAGTGCCTTGAAGTTTTTTTTTCTTCTTGTCTGCTTTATCTACAACATTATGGTAAATTTAAAGAATGGAATAAGAAATGGGACTCATAGTTTAAAATTAAATTAAAAAAATAGAAAATATTATTAAAAATATATAATAAATTGTTTTATGCTGAATGCTGAATGAAATTCCAGAAATTTGCAACTATTGCTAAAACAATGTTCTAACAAGCGGTATAAATATATACAGGGTGATTCGCGGTCTCGTTCTTTTGTGGCAATATTACTTAAAACGTACTGCATGTTTTTGTTCTGATTTGTTCTCATTGTCCATATAAAATAATAATTTCGTAAGAACGTCGTTTGTTTAACTATTTTTGTCCATTTTTTTACAATTGATCAAATTTTTTAAACTGTTATAATACTTAAAAACCTCAAAAGATGATTATTTTCCAAAATACTTTCTTTATTGAAGAAACCTGAAAGTTTAAATATAGGAACATGATAAATATATCGAGTGAAAACAAATTTTAACTTTCCATGAATCCAGATCACAAATTTAGAGTTTCGTTAAGCTCATGTTTTGCCCAATATTAGAGAGAAATAATTTTATATCTCGGAAATTCGGAGTAAGAGATCGGTTTAAGAAAGTTATATTATCAGAACTAAAAAGTTATTCTAAAAACTTAATAATGTGTGTGTTCCATTTAAATATCCAAAGTTTTTACAATTTTTCGGTTGAAACGGCAACGCTGAAAATATTTTACGGGATTCTATTACTCGTTTTCCATATACGTCTAACCTACTATAGAACATGAATCACCCTGTATACAGTGTTGAAACATTAACTAGAATAAATTTTGTAAAAAACACCCATTTTATTGTTGTCAGGGCTAGGTACTGGGAAAATTTATCGCCATTTTGCCACTTTTCCACCTTTACAAAAATAGATCGATAGTTTTTATCCCTTAGCATTGTTGCCATTGTTAATTTATTTTCCTAAATTTAACCTTCTTGTACTGTACCGATTATTATATAAGGAAGTAGACATGTTCATAGTTTTTTTTAATTACGTTTTTCTATTTTCTAAGACTTGTGATTTGTAGGTTTTAGTTTTTGTATTTTTTTAATTCATACGATTTAATTTAAAAAGATACTTGGTGTCCATATCATTTATAAGTCAAATAAAGCAAATACAACAGAATATTGTTTTTTTTTTTCAATATTAAATCCTACCTTAATTTAGTGTTAGTTGAGAGGATCCGATAGCGTTGGACCACAATATTATATTTTTTTAATGCCAATGGTAAGAAGAACGTAAGTAAGAAAGTAACCAACCCCAACCCCCTTTTACCCACATACTGTCACGCCGTTCCATCTGGATTCAATTAGCAACAATGTGGGTCACTAGAGTATACTAACGGTGTTTCGCCCTCGCTTGGATATCTGCCGCGCGGGACTATCGTTGCCTCAGTATGTCTCGAGACTCGGGGGTGGAATGACGATGTCGAGGGTTCCACGTGTTTGATGTATACGAATTTTAAACGTTTTGTTAGTTGTAGCTTTATCCGAGTTTTTTTTTGTTGTAAAATAATTCATAATAATAAATGTTGTGATGTGATTTCAAATTTGTGTGATATTACCTATACTGTTGGTTCTGTTGCGAAACATACCTTTTGTGTTTAATTTTTTATGGAATTTAATTATAAAACGGATTATAAGATCGAAGGTAAGAGAGTGTACCTTAAAATTGTACTACTTTTTTTCTAGTAAGTTTGAAAAAGAAGTGATAATGCGGGTCAAAGACGTCTTGTTGTCAAAAACTGAACACGTGCGTTTACAATTCTGTGTTGCAATATGACAACACCGCCTATAATGCGTTGACCTATTTTGAGACTGCCCCAATAAACTATTGATTGCGAACGTCCTCAGTAGCGGCCACGTAAATTTTGAGATTTCATATAAAGTGAATTTTTCGCTTAATAATTCAAAGCGCCATTTATGGTTATTTTTCTTCAATTTATTTTCATCTCAGGATTTGCCGGATTAAATATAATAAGTCATTTCCATAACACCCTTATATGAAGGTTTTTTATTTTCTTTTATTTACCCAAGACAATCGGAAAAGTAGCATTTAAGAATTATATTACGATATTTATATTGTCGACTTGTTTTCTTCTTGCAATTTTAGTCACATAACCTTAAACTTACGAAACGTCAAAAGGTTTGAAGTCTAGAGTAGAGAGCATAAGCTAGTATCGATATCGATGACTATCGATATTGCATATATTAAAAGTATTTCTCGAATTATTATAATATTTAATTTAGGTTCTGGAAATAGTCTTATTCAACTCGAGCCTCGTTCTAATTATCGATTAAATTTTTCATTGTAACACTCAATGTTCTGTTTTTTTTTATTTGGAAATTTTATGATCGTTTGGGCATGTTTATTCATAGATTAAATTATTAAAGCTTTACTCTCGGGATTTAATCATAAAAAACTTGCCAACGACATTTCGTAAAACTTCCAAAACAAAACTTATCGTGAACACGAACAACTTTATCGATAAAAAACGAGCTCTACTTACATTACATTCTATTAAACTTGCAAAAAAGAACGTGAAAACCGCAGTTCTATATCTTCTTTCGTTTCAGAGTTAATGCCAGAAGAATAATTTTCAACACTTAATTGTTGTTTTAACTAGAATGTCCTGTATACAGGGTATTTCTTAATGACGTGCTGATATTTCAGGGGGTGATTCCTTAGGTAATTTTATAAAGAAAAGTTCACATGAACATATGTCCGCAACGGCTTAAATTTTCTGATACAGGTTGTTGAATTTTTATTTTTTAAATGGTTATTTTTTAATATTTCCGAAAGTACTTTAGATATTATTTTCAATTTTGGTATGTGGTATTAGGATATAGTACCACGTATTTTAGTTAGAAAAGTTATTCAATTGTTCCATCAGTGGCGTTCCTGCAAACATGTCCTCTGATATTTTCTACAGGAAAGATGGTACGCCACTGACATTTTTCCATGTCGATATTTTTTCTGATTAGTCTGGTCAATTCTACATGAAAACGGTATCTTGAGTTTTTCCCGGCAGAGGCACCATTCTTGATTAAAATAATTAAATTCAATTTGCTTCATTTAGCGGGATTGACGAATAATTTTTATCTTATCGGTCCATTTTTTTCTGCCAAGACGCCTTGATGGACAGTCTTACCTACATTTCCTCCAAGAGGAACTACCTGTGTTGCTTAAAGATGTAGGAATCAAATGTGGTACATGCACGATGGAGCTCCTGCTCATTTCAGTGTAATTGTTCGTGACTATTTACATGCGGTTTATCCTAATCGGTGGATAGGTCGCGGATGACCGCAGCAATGGCCAGCAACATCACCCGATCTCAATAGTTTAGATTCCTTTTTGTGGGGTCATCTTAACACTCTGGTGTATAAAACTCCCATTAACACTTTAGAAGAATTTAAGAGAGCGAATAGTTACCTCGTGTGAAACAATAAGGAATACGCTGGGAATATTTGAACGAGTGGGCAATTTTAAGTGAAGGTGACCATTTCCAACAATTTTTATAAAACAAAATTTATCATTTATTATTAGTTTCTCTATGAATTTAGTTGTTTTAATCAAGAACGGTGCGTCTGACGAGAAAAACTCAAGAGGCCGTTTACATGTAGAATTGACCAGGCTAATCAAAAAAATATCCACATGGAAAAATGTCAGTGGCGTACCATCTTTTTTGTAAAAAAATATCAGAGGACATGTTTGCAGGGACGCCACTGGTGGAACAAATGAATAAATTTTCTAACTAAAGTTTGTGGTTCTATATCCTATTAACACATACCAAAGTTGAAAATAATATATGGAGTACTTTCGGAGAAATAACCATTAAAAAAATAAAAATTCAACACCCTGTAGCAAAAACTTTAAGCCGTTGCGGACATATGCTCATATGAACTTTTCTTTATAAAATGACCTAAGGAATCACACCCTCAAATATTAGCACGTCATTAAGGAACACCCTGTATTTTGGTATTTTTCGATTTTATGTAAAAATCCAACTAACTTTTGTTAACAACAGCTGCTGCTACAACCGTTTCTGAGATAAAATTAATTAAATATTTTTTTATAAAGAAGATAATATATCAAAGGTAATTTGACATATTTGACATATTTTAAATCTTCCAGTGAGTGCCAGTGACAGGTGTCTATAGTTTAAGGTAATTTTTCATAATAATTATTACAATATCTAGACATTGGATACAAGGTAAATAAATATTTTCTCAAGAACAATTTTATTTTGACATTTAAAATTAGTGTGGGTTATAATATGAGGAATATTTTTTCGAGCTATTACATTTTATTATGTAATGCAACACAAATGGGCTACTTATCTCGTCATGAACATGGTAAATAGAAAGTAAACATCAAAGTAATTCTTAATTTAAACAAATTATAGTATAGACGATTAACTATAATATTATAATAATGTATAGTTGTCAAGATAGTAAGGACTGAGTATCCCGTAATACTAATAATCGGAAAGATACGTCAATTTTATTTTGAAGGAGGACGTTTTTATAGAATATTTCCATCCTTTATGGTTTAACCATGGCAGCGGTAGATATTATCCTTAAAATCTTAAATGGGAACGGGGTCAAGTGGTAATTTTAAAGATCGCTTAAATCTCTTTCCAATAATACCTCAACTTATTATTTTTTGAGTGGTATTTTGCAAGAAATCGATTTCCAAAGATGGAATTAATTGGAAAGTGATTTTGTGGAAACTACTACTCATCATAAATTAAACGCTTGCTCTAAGATAATGTCTTATGAAACTTGTATCTTAATATACTATTATATGCACCTTAACAAAGACATATGTGGTGTCAGCCTTCTGAGCGTCGTTAGGTAGTGACCACATATACAGGGTGACAATTTAAAAACTATGAAAAGACAATTTTGAAATTTTTTATTATTAGTTAATTAAATGTTCAAAATGATTTCCGTTGTTTTGAAGACAATAATAAAGCCTACTTTCAAATTCTTCACGTACATTTGCAAAGGTTTCTCTAGATATAGCACGGCATTCCTGAACTATTCTATGCTGAAGTTGGTCTAGTGACTCAGGTTGCGTTTTAAAAACCACAGATTTTAGGTGACCCCACAAAAAGAAGTCAAGAGGTGTTAGGTCCGGGGATCTAGGTGGCCTCTTCTTCCAATCCACTGGTTGGGATAATTATCATCAAACCACTGCCTAACGGGAACTACATAATGCGGAGATGCTCCATCCTGTTGGAAATGTAGTAAGCGTTCTTCTAAAAATAAATTTCCGGGTATGTCCCTCTGATTTTCTAATTCTCGCACTATTAGTGGTTCGATAGACCTCTGTAGCATTTCAGCATACCTGTCGCCATTTAAATTTCCTTGTATAAATATTGGGCCGATAATACCATCTCCCAATATACCAGCCCAAACATTAATTTTCTGGGGGTACTGGGTATGCCCTTCTCTAAATACGTGGGGGTTCTAGTCATTCCAGTAACGACAGTTTTGCTTATTAATATGCCCATTTAAATAAAAGGTACACTCATCACTGAAGCAACTATTTGTAACTAGTCGAGGTTCTGCCGTAATTCTATCTGTCATTATTTCACAAAACTGTATTCTTCTGTCAGGGTCGTCGTCACCAAGTTCTTGCAGTATGTGCAGTTTATAGGGATAAAACTTATGAATTTTAAGTAACTTTCTTATTGATTCACGAGATAATCCAGTTGCTACAGCTGCTTGACGAGTTGATAAAGTTGAATTCATTGCAAACTGCCCCAGAATTTCAATTTGCGCTGCTTCGTCGGCTAGTCTCGGTTGATTTCTCTTTATATTCGCGACAGAACCAGTTTCTTTAAATTTGGCTACTAGTTGGCGAACATACTCCGGGCTTACATTTTGACCTGGATGCCTTTCGTTAAAACGTTGAGCTGTTCAAACAAAAAACATTGATCCTGGGAACCATAAATGAAAATAATTTCTACCCGTTCAGCTGTGCTGTACACCATTGTAAAAGATAAGAAGTGCTGCTTTTCGTTTAAACTGAACCGAAAGTTAACTGTTCTTAAAATAATAATACTAGTAGAAGTTACCTTTAAGGTAAATTCTGTGATAATAAAATGCGAATATTTATAAACAAATTTTTTTTTCGACAAAAAAAAAAATAGCAAATAAACCAAAACGAAATACCGAGGCTTAAACTGTTTAGAATTATTAAGAGATATCTCTTAATATACCAGGATACTGGTAGCAATCATTTTGAACATTTAATTAACTAATAATAAAAAATTTCAAAATTGTCTTTTCATTTATTGTTTTCCTTAATAAACAGAGAAGAATTTCCTGAAATGTACCTATCTATGGTACCATTGGAAAGCATTTTTCAAGAGCTTCAAAATGATGTATCACTCGACCACCTTTCTATTTAAGATTTTAAGGGTTTATCTCACCCTGTCCAAGGGGTTGCAGATATGGGTGGGCTAATACGCTTGTTTTTGTTCCCCCTTCGTTTTATAGAAACTGTTTTTTGCGTTTTTTTCTTCAGTTTTTCGTTTCTAATATATGGCCATTTCAAGTTTTTAAATTGTATGCGAGTGACACACTCTTCTTTTTTTACAAGCTTTTTAGTGAAATTCGGTTCCGAAGATCGGATAATGTGATAAGCAAAATATTTTCGTATATGTACATACTTTATACATATTACTGATCCACGACTTTTGCAAAAAAGCACCATGCATTTGTGTCCTTTCGAAATCGAATCGAATCACCACAAATTAAAAATCTCCTTTACAAAAATTGTTGTTAGGTAATATACCGACAACAATGTGGATGAACCACTTTTTATTGTGTAATTTGAAAAAGCATCCATAACCAAAGATGGCGTCGAATAACAAGAAATAAATAATGTCGGGCCGGCTCTGACGCGATCGATAAAATTTCCAGCATACTGCGTAAACTCAATAGGCCCGCTCCATCTCCCATAGCGGGGACACTTTTTGTATTTTGGAACGCTCGTATTGGCAATATACTGTTTGTTTATATATATATATATATATATATATATGATTGTATCTCGGAACCCGAGTTGTGATGACTTAGAATGTAAAAAGATTGTTACCCTTCTACGCCTTCGTAATACTCTTTTGCTAAAAAAATTGATGTTAATTTTTTTTTTCAACCCACTTAATCGGCTCGAAATAAACCGTACAATTATTCAATATCAAAACCAACACGGCAGAACAGCTAATTTTTATCTGCCAACTTGCATCTATTATTAAGAATCTTTTCTCGGAATATTATTTAGTTTAAGATTGAGAGATAAGCCGCGATTTGCTTCTTCGATCATGCATATTCAACACCTAAGAAAGCTCACTGTGAAAAAATGAAAATAATGTATATCGACCTGTTATTAAATCAGACAGGTATGAACTAAACTAAAAATATATTTAACGTTGAATGTTTATTGATTGGTGCTTTAGAGGTCATTAACCTAAACACCTGATGATTTTTGCCATGGGGGAATACAAGAAGAAACAATCTAAATTTAAAAAAAAAATAAAGAAGATTATTAATACAAGCGGGTACCAACAAAAGTTTTTTCTTTCCTCAAATAATTTAGACTCACAAGTATGAATTTAACACGAAAAATTCCATAACTACCGGTTTGACTAACACGACAGGATATTACTTTTCGTAACTTTTCCTTGTATGACCCCCAAAACGAAGTTTGACCCCCAAACTCCAAAAATCTAAATCTTCTTATACTCTGACCAAAAAATATGCTAAGAGATTTTTTGATATTTCACTCGATTAACCATTTATAACTAATTTTCTGACCAAATGTTTCTAAGTAGTTAATAACTGAATATCACAATGTTTAGCCATGGAAACAATTTTTGTATAAAATGAAACATAAATGATATTTGAATAAAATGGAATGTATTTCAGCTTACTAATAATAATAATGTACAAAAAAAATCATTTGAAAAATTGTTCAATGCATTTGTGTAAATGTATTTTCCCTAAATTGAACCATTGACCAACTTTTCAATTAATTTCGTTTGTAGATTAGTATATTACTAGTAAGTTATTCTTTTGATGTTAATAATTCTCAGAAAGAAATAATTCTTTGAAAACTTAGCACCGCCATACCGCCAAATAAGTATAAAAAATATTATTTATAAAATAAGTGCTGTATTTAGACCAGTTTGCTGTCGCTCCGGAGCACCTATTTCGTTGCGCTAGGGATATTTTAAATTTAATTTCCTTAAATTATTTGTTTAGGAATAGGAAGTTTGCATTCAATTAAAAATACCTATGGTGTCATAAAAACTTTAAAACGTTGTAGTTGTTAATTCCTTGTTACTATAAACATTATCCAGGACCTATTTTCCTGCTAGGCCCGGTGGGTCTGGGCCTGGGACCCCACTTTCAGAGGAGCTCAGCACTTGGCTTGCGCGACACTAACTTATTCAACACAAACAAGACAAAAACTTAACTTATTTGCAAAACGAATATGTTTAACTATGCTTTTTTTATTACAAAAAAACTTGTAAAGGTTCTTAAAATCTAAGGCGATCGACAGATGTGTAGGAACTCCTTTTCTTGATGATAGTATAAAATCATAATAAATTAGTGTTGCGTAAGAAAAAGACACTTTTTGAAGTGGCGAAGGGCCTCGCATTCCGTAACGGGAGGCCACTGTGGGCCGAGGGCCCCTGCGTTGCATGGTCTTGCTGCATAGTAATTCCGCGCCTGACCAATCTCAACAAGGAAAAATGACCCGTTCACTCGACAAATTGTAGAAGCATAATGCGATTAATGCAGTGCAAACGTCAAAAACCTTCTTCAACAACCCTTTTTTATTTGGAAGTACTTTAGCTCTACGTACGTGACTCTAACTAAAGAACCCAATAACTCAACGGTAAAGGTTACCTATATTGAAATTGGAAATAAACAGCTTTAAGCCAAACTATGATTTAACTAAGTACCCAGTTACATACTAACCATTTCATGGGTATTTTGAATAATCCCTATGGGCATAGTCGTAACGGTTTTCTATTATATTTTCCGGTAAAGAATAATTCACCATTCCGTTGAAACGCAAGAGCATTTAAGCCGTATATGGCGTGCCTATTTTATTGTTTTAATAAAATCCATCAGACGCTAATCGATCCTGGTGTGATTATTTGATTCAAACGCTTTAACGAATTTCACCGCGACTATTTCGCGGGATTTTTTGCTGCAACGATGCATTTCTACTATTATCTCGCTCCACTCCAAATACAAATTAACCCCGCCTTCCAGTGGCAGCGGCAAGGGTGAACCCATAAACATATAATATAAAACCACCCATGTGAACCCATAAACATATAATATAAGAACACCACCCGACATTCCTGCAGTTGAATCCGAAATGACCGAAATCGTATTCCGTCAGCGTCCCGTTAAACGAATCCTGAAAGGACTCTACGTCAAAAAAGCTACTGGTCCAGACGAAATTCCTATTATAGTTCTCAAGAGATGTGCCGATGAACTAACACCAGTATTTTGGAGATTTTTCAACTTATCCTACAAAAAAGGAATATTTCCATCTTGCTGGAAGACGTCGCGAGTCCAGCCTATTCCAAAGAAAGGTAAGAGAACCCTGCCCAACAACTATCGACCAGTCGCATTGCTTTCAGTTATATCAAAAGTAATGGAGAAAGCTATTAACCAATATCTTCTAAAGTACCTGGAAGGCTTCAACATTATCAGTGATCATCAATATGGTTTTCGGAAGTCCAGATCAACTGGAGATCTTCTAGCCTATGTCACCCATATTTGGAACAACGCAATCGAGCATCATGGGGAGTCTCGGGTTGTTGCACTGGATATTTCTAAAACTTTTGATCGTGTTTGGCATGAGGGGCTTCTAGGTAAACTACGATCCTATGGTATGCCCAGTCGATTCTGTGCATGGTTGTCTAGCTTTCTTAAGGACCGCTTTCTGCAAGTGGCGATTGACGGATTTCTCTCAGACATCAATGCCGGTGTTCCTCAAGGGTCCATATTGTCTCCCACTCTCTTCTTACTCTACATTAACGACCTTCTAGTGAAAACTAAAAATCCGATATTTAGTTTTGCTGACGATAGCACACTTATCTCATCTTTCTCTTTGAATGCGCAAACATCGGCTGCCGACGCACAAGTTCGCAGACAGCATGAAGTATCACGCCTCAACAAAGACCTGGAAGAAATTTTGGCTTGGGGTGACAGCAACCAAGTCGAATTTAACGCTAAAAAAACTCAGGCAGCAGTTTTCTCTAAGAAGGTTAACATACAGAACCGGAAATAGTCATGGCCGGACACGCAATCCCACTGGCTTCATCTATTTAATTTGCTGGGCGTCAATCTGGGAGGAAATATATCTTGGCATAACCACGTTTTGGCAATCGCCAAGATAGCTTCCAGAAGCTTGGGGTACTTTTCCGAACCAGAAAGTTGTACACACCTCAACAACTTTTGACACAATACAAAGCCCAGATTCGACCAGCACTAGAATACTGCTCTCATGTCTGGAGCTCTGCACCCAAACATACTCTTCGGCTACTGGATTCCATCGAAAGGAGGGCTATTCGTCTGATCGGAGACCACGAGCTGACGAAGAACCTAGACAGCCTAGAACATCGAAGACAGGTTGTGGATTTGACTCTCTTTTACAGATATTTTCATGGAAGGTGCTCGGGTGACCAGAGCGACGAATAGCAGAAATACACGACGAACCACTGCCGCCCATCCATATGTGGTTAAGCTTAGTACTCCTCGAACTTCATTATTTAAGAATTCTTTCATCTGGAGGACTACATCCTTGTGGAACGACCTTCCCGAGGTTGTTTTTCCCAACGAATATAACCTCCAACGATTCAAGAACAACGTGAATCGCTTTTTGCGCACACGCACCACTCCCAGAGTGCCCTAAAGAATTTTTCCTATAGTGCTTGTGTTTGATCATAAAAAAAAGGCTATACTACACAGTATTAAAAACACAACAAAGGGAAATCAAATCCAGTCGAAAACAGAGCCAGCCTCTCCTAACTAGATAATTTATGGCTGATTAACCAATCGCAATGAAGGATTTATAGTATCGATCGCTGATGATTGATTGATGATTGCCTACTATTTACTTTTACTGACTCTTGGTTTTGAATAGACTATAGCACGTATAGTAGAATAAAGAGGAACTTGTAGAAATAGTAATAATTTATATTTTTTGTATTGTATTTCTACCTCGCTGTGTTTTTTTTTGGGGGAACCTACAGGTACAGCCTCCATTGCGATTGAGAAAGAAAATTAACAGTCTTACATGTACGTATGTATATTAAAAAAAAACTTACTGCCGTTTATGTCGTTCTTAGGCTAATACCTGTTTTAAATAAATGGGTACCTTCAGTAGCGGAGATAGTGCCGGCATGTATGTTTAGATTTTAGTGGTTTCTATACGAACATTGTGACATATGAGGATAAATAGAAGGCACTAGAGAAGTTATTCTCTTAAAAATTAGACGGAATACATTAGAAAAAAATCTCTCATTTGTTTATTAGCCTATTAGTGGCATTCTATATCAAAAGGTTTCAGTGTTAATGTACATAATGTAACCAACAAACCCGAACAAACCCAATAAACATTTTTGTTCATATAAAAGTTACATTTTTGTTGCATAAAGGCCGTATTGGAGTCGGCAATTTTGTCTCTTGAGGCCATATTACACTCGGGAATTTTTATGGCGCCAGCAATGGCAATTATAATTCAAGGATTCAAGCGCAGTACACCGTTCTCCGTACTACAGTCAGAAATTCTACTCTTCTGACAATTAAAATGACACGGATTCATGCGCAGTACACTGTTCCCGATCAGCTGTCTCTTATTACCAGAAATGGGACAGGCGCCATTTGAATTGCCCTTGCCGGCGCAATTGGGTAGACATGCATTATTCTGTTATTTTTAACTGTTTATTATTTGGCCGAACCAGGTATGAACAGGTAATGGCCATTTAAACCCCCTGGTACTTAAATTAGCAGTTTACATTCTTTACTTATGGACTGCTAATTCAGCAACTTTTTGCACCGCCTATTTGTAAATAGCAGTAGCTGCTTTAACTGGTAATCAAAACGAACAGGTTTGCACATCTCTAATTCTGGGGATATTTTAGGGATTTCGACAGAACCCACTGCTGTTCTGACCGTTGACAATGCTCCAGCTGATCGAAAACGGTTTATTGCGCATGAATACGTGCCATTATAATTGCCGGCGTAAGAGAAAAAATTGCCTGGTCTAATACGGCCTTGCGCCGGTAAGTAATGGCAATTAAAATTGCCCTCATTCATGCGCAGTAAACCGTTCTCGATCAGCTGGAGCATTGCCAATAGTCAGAACAGACAGGATACTGTCGAAATCGCTAAAATAGCCCCAGAATTAGAGATGGGCAAACCTGTTCGTTTTGATTACCAGTTAAAGCAGCTACTGCTATTTACAAATAGGAGGTAAAAAATGTGGCGACGAATTAGCAGTACATATGCTGAATAAAGAATGTGAACTGCTAATTTAAGTACTCGTGATTTTAAATATCCATGAGCCGTTCATATCTGCTTCGACCAAATAATAAACAGTTAAAAATAACAGAATAATCTATCTCTACCCAATTGCACCGGCAATGGCAATTAAAATGGCGCGTGGCCCATTTCTGGCAATGAGAGGCAGCTGATAGGGAACGGTGTAGTGCGCATGAATCCGTGCAATTTTTATTGCCAGAAGAGTAGAATTGCCGACTGTAATACGGATTCCATTCTCGTATTGCGCCCGCAATACGAGCATTATTGGGCCAGCTGATCGAGGACGGTGTACTGCGCATGAATCCTTGCAGTTATAATTGCCATTGCTGGCGCAAGAGACGAAAATTGCCGACTATAATACGGCATTAAATCTATTAGAGCGGCAGAGAGTTGAATAATGGTACCGTGGTCAGCTCGAGAGATAATAGATTCGTTCATAGATCCATCAGAAAGAGTTATATACTGTCCGAGTGGCAAACATCCGCAGTTCGTTTGTATCGATTGCCAAATGATTTGTAACCGTCAGAAAATCTGCGTACTGGCATGGAATTGCGGGGTTTGGTTCTGCGCATCGGTTTACTTTCGACCTACAGCTCTAAACTGTTTAAGCAAAGAAATATGTTTTAAAATAAAACAGCAATATTTCAGTTTTTAAAGAATCACAACAACATACAGGGTCATTCCCGGTGAATGGCCTATTAAACGATCTAGGAAACTAAGGGGCAAAAAGGCTGCGATCCGCCACTGAATATCCGCAGATACGCCTATATTTCCGAAGAAGAAGCCTCTGCAAACCATACGTTTAGTACCAGACCAGCACACACGTCCGGCAAGGAACCCCGGGGTCTTTGGACTGACCTCCGACGATTGTTTGCATGCATATATTGCGTCCAAGCATGTGCTTGGTAAACCGCAAAATTGTTACTTCTGTATGCATCTCGTAATTTTAAAATTGTATTGAAAAACATGCTGCTTTCCTGCTGTTGCGACCGCGACACCGACGGCGTACAACCTCTCCATCATTGCATGCTAAAAACATCAGTAGGTAGGTCTATAGCTCTAATGACAAAACGTGAAGATATTTATCTTGCTGGAAACGGTTCCGGGATGATTTTTGGTACAGGGCGTGCTTTTCTTGACTATTTTGTACTCCGGAAGTCAATTCGTCAACATGAAAGAGAAAGTGAACAATTTTTATTACTATACTCTATTCATTTTACCAATTCAGGAGTATAGAAAACCATCAGCTCGTGATACCCACATGCTCGATGCATAAACTCATTGCTATTGGTCAATAGACGATAAAACTTCTGATGCTGTTCGAGATTGTGCTGTTATAATCGAGAGAATCGCTCGAGCGATTAATCACTTGAAATTCCGATTCACTATTTGTGAATCATTCTTATAACTGATTCTGATTTTTTTTTAAAATATATCCCTTAAATTTTAAAAAATTTACAATCGCCGCTGGCTAGCCAGTTCCAGTCAAAACAAAACCCATGTCGCGATGAATCCACTAAGGGATTTGGCATACTTTTTGTATGCACCTTCTCGTTTATGTGCTTTTAACAAAGACGTATGTCGTGTCAGCCTTCTGAGCGTCAAACTCGAACGTCGACAATCGGCACATTTCGGGAGGAGCGCTGCGTCGAGCGAAGATCGGGTATCAAGTGAAAGGCGACGATTTTCGATTTTTCGCTTGAACTTATAACTATAGAGTAATAATTCCTGTCGAGCGAAGAACTACTTGAATATACGAGCAGTTTTTCACTCGTGCGATCACACTACCAAGCAGCACATTTCGATCGGCGTCAAATGAAGCTCGGGTATCGAGTGGAAGGTAATAAGTAACAAGCGACGATTTTCGCTTGAATTTATAACTCGAGGAGTTTTTTTAATAATCGAGCATGTCGCTTATTTCAATAATCGAGTAAACAAGCCGTTTTTCGCCTGGGCGAATTTGGTCTACTGAATCGGGAAAATGAATATACTATAGAGCTGGAAATTTAGGTTCGCATCCATGGGCGTGCTCATAATAGGAATTAGAATACTTTATTGCAATTAAATTAATTTACTGTTATATGTGATTCCTATTATACATATGTATGTAATAGATATGACTAATAATATTGAAAGTGTTATAAGAATGCAGTTAGATACGTAGTTGTTCACTTCGCCGAATGAAAGTATGTGTGATTCCCCGACAGCAGTTCGCCGGTTATTTGTGAATTGTAAGGTTAAAATCGTAAACAATGGCACAAATATGTCGCGTTTTGAGTCTGAAAGAGAATATTGATTTTGTAGAAGTTTGTAATTTGATAACGATGATTTGGGAGAGTTCATTAACGTTGATAGAAATGTGCTATTGGAAGATGATCGTGATCCCATTAGTACCGATTAGGTAATCCAAACTGAAACCACATCACTATCTGACGACTCTGATGAAGAAGTTGAATGCAGTAATCAAACAAATGTCACCAATTATCTACAAGCCATTAGTATGGTAAAGGAATTAAGAGTATGCAAAGAATAGAAATGAGTCTACAGCAATGGAATTGTTATCAGACTTACATTTTCTAGATTGCAAGTATAAAACGCAAATACGTCAAACTACGTTATTAGATTTTTTTAGTACTACATCCTAACTAAATGTAGTTTATTTTTGTTATCTTATGTTTATTTGTACATACATATACATAGTAATAATTTTGCATTTACATATTATTTAATAACAAACTTCCCATGGGCGGACACCAGTATTATTTATAGTATATTACAGTGGCGGCTCGCAACTAAGAACCGTAGGGTCGGCAGAAAAACCGCCGGGGCAATGCGCCGCAGGCGAAAAAATTTTGAGGGCCACGCCCAAAGTTTAAAAAATTCACCTATTTAATACTGTCTTATTTCATAAATTAAATTGCATTTTTTTTATATTGTTTGTTAACTCAGATAGAACAATTTAATATACGATAACAGGTTTTTAAGATGCGTTTTAACGAACATAATTGATTTAAAATTCGAAAACAACTGAATGACAAGAATCCTAAGAATTTTAAGAAGTATGACAGTGACATGTCTGTCTAAACTTGTTTATAAATTAGTTCTAAGCGACGATCTTTTGATGTTGCAAAGTGATTAATAACGCCATCGTAAAATTAACAATATCAGATTTGTCCTTAATATTATTACTTACAGTATTTGTTCCGGCTTCGGATTCATCTGCATATTTCCCTCCATTTTTCCTATAAATTAAATTACTAAAAACTTTCAAACCAACCGCTTTTCTATTTTGCTAAAAATTATAAACAAATAACACAAAATACAAACCACACTACCACAAGTCAAGTAACTTTAACACTGAATTTATAATTTTCCGAAAATAGTCCGTATATCTCTTTAAAAGATCGAATACAAACCGTTAGGAATCGAAATAATTAACCACTGATTTTGTTTCCCTAATTTCCCGCTTGCTAGAAAAGTCAGAACTACGTCACAGCTTGCGGCTCGTATTTAGTAGCCGAAATTATTTAGTTTTTATGAATAAGAATACACTGGTTGCATATCCTCAATAGAATATGTTTCGTTTCCAAACAAATAAGGTGGTGATATTTCAAGGTCATTCGGCTCCGATCTCTTGACAACTACTATGTCTACGAGGGATTCGAATAGTAATCAAAGAATACTAACCTTGGAGATGCCGCTACAAGGGATATTTGAAAACAATAAATTTATTAAATTGTTAAATATACGATAATTTATTGAATATTGCAAATATTATAATTGAATTGGTTGAATAAAGAAGTATATTAAAATAAAAGATAAAAGTATAATTGAGCAGGTCGGCTCTGGTATATTACTGCTATATCCCGTATGTGTCCGCCTAAGAGAGGTTTCACTGTATATCGTTGTTTAATTAACACCAGAATCAATTTGTTCTATTGAAACAACGCGGCAAGCGACTGCCTGGGTCGCAACAGCTTGCCTCTACCTAAAGCCACTACGTAATAAATTATAATAAATAGACTCAATATTAATCGAGCCAAAATAAAGAACAATTAACTGAGCAGTTTTTGGTAAAAGAAATATTGATTGGCGCCTTGCATAAAGAAGTTACGGTGTGTGCTCCCCGTTTACTACGCCAATGGCAATGAATAAAATTTTTTGGTATCCGATGGACAAAGGAAAACATCAAACATTGATATCAAATACAGTGGCTGCTCGTGACCTATGATAGAGGGGGTTCACAAGTATGGTGAAATTATTTTTAAAATGTTATTTTTGTGTAACAACCAAACAATTACTTTCTAGGCGTTTTAAATGTAGAAAGAAAAGAAGTAATAAGAAAATGCGTTAGGTAAAACATATTTTTGTTTATTTTTAATTTTACACAAGGAAATACAACTTTTGGAAAATAAGAAAAGTTTTCTTAGTGTGTATAGCTGTCGGATCTTAACGTCGTCGCATGCAACCCTCGTAACAATATTTATACAGTCCACTACTAATACTACTAAAGCCATCTACGAGCTATCAAGGAAACCGAATGATGTCCAATACTACTACCGTCATCTACGAGTTATCAAGAAAACCGAATGATGTCTAATACCACTACGCCATCTACGGCTACGTCATTAGGCGCAACCAAGACGAGAACAATAGTTAACCGTTTTATGACGAGAACGAATCGAGCCACGAGACTGACAAGTTGGCATTCTTCATATTATGGGTGGTTTTTAGTTTAAATCCTTAAATAAAATGGTTTAAAATCATATCGAGTATCATTTATCGAAATACACAACATTTATCGACCCTACACAATAGTGCTTAAACGTAAAGTCCATTCTTCGGTTCTTAATTGTAGAAAATTGATCAATAACAGCTTCATTAAGTTTGGAATACCCTCTATAATTTTTTTTCATATATTTCATTATTAAACTTTTTAATAAAGTCCCTTGATTTACCCTTTGTGGTCTGCATTAAATTAATTTCGGGTTTAGGTGTTCCCGCATTCTTCACTTCAATTTTTTGCTCCAAACTCAAAGAGCTAAAGTTATTTCTTAAATAGTCCACCAGTTAACTATTCATTTTAACTTAATAAATATATAATATTAAAATATTGAAACATACACGCTTGAATTTCTAACTAGATGCACGACCAGACAACTGCGCGGTGCACACAGAAACTGTGCGCCTTTTCCATGTTAAATCGCCATAGCCCCGCTATCCCCCGCTGCCACCCGTCACCTGTTACTACAGAGAAACTGCACTACTTAATCGCACGTGCGAGCAAGTCTCGTCATAATCGTCATTTACCTCGACCGAGGCACGGTTGCCGGATCTATACAGTTTGGTTTGACGGGATGATAAAATATTAGGGAGGGTCGGATTTTTTTAACGACCCCCACATCTATATACTTAAGTAAAGAACCCTAGTATTATCCCACACCTGGCGACGTAAACTTGCAGGTATCAAGGTTGAGCAATGTTGTAAAACTACGCATGCGTCGACCTTCCGATGGTTCGCTACCACGACGCGGCGCACTTGTACTTGAGTTTTTATGATGGTCTTATATGATGTTTTTATTGCTCTAGGTCTCCTTGCGACACACGTCGCGGCGTTCTGGTTCGATTTTTCAACGCCCTCGACCAATCGAAGGCGCGGTTATTTCACGCATAAAATGGTTCAAATTCATAAATAATTAATAAACCCGCAACATCATAAACCATTCTAATATTCTCACCTGCCATAATTTGAATGTGATGGCGAATTAATATGCACCGTCAACGAAACAACATAATGTCATTTCCGGTGATATTGTGCCCGGCTAAAGTCAATACGGAAAAGCGCTAATGAATGGTCGTATTGTACACTAGTGTCTCCATCATGACAGGGCACAATATACGAGTTGCCAAGTTGTGTTAAAGATATCGGTATTGCGGTAATTTTGAGATTTCGTTAAAAATTTGTCACCTGCACTCAATAGACATGTTAAATGATGAAATTTGAATTTAAGGCGGCAAAGAGAATTCGTGAAGAAAGAGCCCCCTATCTCGGCTCATCAAACCTTCCGCACATACGTATCTAAGGGTCCCTACACACGTACGCGGATGTCTTAGAACGCACATACATGAATGCTCTACCAAAACATGTAATGTGTATGAAAAATAATGTCAAGTTCTTGATATAAATTGACATTTTTGGTTGCGACTTGCAACTTGGTGCTGTATGTACGTACATGTTGGGGGGTTTGTTTTTTAACACTTCATGGTTGTTGTAGCAATCAACTATTTTAATAACATAATGATTTCATAAATTGGAGGATTCTGCGACTAGCTCTTCCGCTGTAAGCGGACACAAATAAGTTTTCCGATGGCTCTTCGTACATTTGCGTAGGTTTTGATTTGTACGCAAAATCAAAACTGGGTAACAGTTTTTGTTGCATTTGGCTCTACTGGAATTATTTTGGAGTATTATTGAACTACTAGAGGTGAAAAACGGCTAATATAATTATTGTTTCAATAAAAAATTATATTATTAAATTTAATTTAATTTAATTCATTAATGAATAAAAATAAACTCAGTGATCTTTTTTTTTCTTGAAGAAGTGGCACAATAATAGTGATCTCGAATCAGTTCATGAAATACGCGATTTTTGTGTTATAATTGACACAAAGTTAATTTTTAGTTCTCACATTGAACAGGTTATCAATAAGTGTAATCGATTTTTGGGATTTATTATAAGTGACAGGTATCAAATGACTAGAGTGAACGACAAACTATCAACTAAAAGGGAAAATAAATGGGGTGTTCCGCAGGGAAGTGTGCTGGGTCCATTATTGTTTATTATTTATGTTAATGATATTCATATAGCTTTGCGGATGATACCCTTATTTGTGTATCAGGAAAAAACTTTAGGGATATAACTGATCTTTTGAATAGCGAACTTAAAATAATGTATCACTGGCTTTGCCAAAATAAATTAAAACTGAACACATCAAAGACAAAGTGTATGATAATAGGTTCAAAAGTAAATTGTAAGAAGTATGCCGAATTAGGATTAACCCTTAACATAAATGAGTCTGAAATTAGTTTAGTGTCGGAAATAAAATATTTGGGAGTCTTTTTGGATCCTCAGCTTGTTTTTACGAATCACGTTGATTACCTTTGTAAGAAATTAGGGAAAAAAATTGGTTTTTTCTGTCGCGTTTCGGATTATTTGTCCCAGTGGGCCAAGGATCTGGTTTATAATACAATCATTTTGCCTCACTTTAATTACTGTTGTTTTTTATTAATATCTTGTACTCAGGAAAATATACACAGGCTGCAGGTTCAGCAAAATAAGGTTATGCGAATTATTCTTAAATGCAACAGGTATATCCCGGTAAGAACTATGTTACAGAGGTTGAATTGGCTGTCTGTGGAACAGAACATTAGAAAGGCGAACTTAGTTTTAATATCTAAAATTGAACATGAGTAGCTACCAATATATTTTAATGCTTTTCTTAAAAAAAGATCGAATTTTCATAGTTATGACATTCGCTCTGGGCAACATTATAACATTGAGTCAGTTAAGACGACATCTCTACAAAAATCGCTATTTTTCGAGGGAGGTCGTCTGTTTAATGACCTCCCGGAGGGCATTAAGGAGGCAAATGGGTTAAATGTTTTTAAAAGAAGATTGTTTCTTTATTTGAAGGACATGTAGAGTAGAGTAGGATTTATCATTTTTGTAACTGACATATAAACACTGTTTTGTAACTTGTATTTTTTAGTAATAACTAGCCCAGTGCTAAATAAAGATTATTATTATTATTATTATTATTAATAGTTTAAATTTTAATAGTCCTCAAACAGTTCTAAACTTGTATTACGCGTTTATATTTAGTAAACGTATTGCATCGGTTGTTTGGAACCCTCAGTACGCGGTTTACCGGCGAAGGCTGGAAAGTATTCAAAATAAATTTTTACGGTTCTTATCGCGAAAAACAGACATAGCTATAGTCAATAGCAACTATAAGCCTATTATGGAGAAATTTTCGCCACTTAAGGCCGCTTACTGAAAGACGAATGGTTTCCGATGTAGTTATGATCTACAAGTTGCTGAACGGTCTTGTTGATTCGTCAACGCTGAGGTCAAAGTTAAGCTTTAATGTATCGGTTAATGACTTCAGGCTTCAACATACTTTTAATATTCCACTAAGAAATACAAATTCCGGAAAAAATTCTCCTCTTTGTAGAGCGACTAGGGCATGTAATAGGCTTTCTTTAAGAATGGAAATGTTCGATATGTCTATAATTAGATTTAAGAAATATGTAAAATCAATGCTATAAATATTCATAAATTTTAGGTTAACATAATTTAATGTATACTTAATTTAAGCATCAATAACTCCCACTAGCCAATACCACAACGTGGATGCTATATTGGGCTCAGTGCCTGTTGTATCCGTATTTTTGTAAATAAATAAATAAAAAAATAAATAAATATAAAAGGGGAGACAAAACATTCCATTCATAAAACACCATTTATTTATAATCATACACAGTTCTACTGTTTCAAATAAGTTAGAGGCTTTAAAGAATGGCTACTCTGTAATAAGGTGCGCGTTTAGATAATTTCGATCTAACATTAGTCATAAATAGGCAATCGTTGTAGGTATTTTTTACACAAATTCAGATAATATAAAGCAAATATCCATATTCTTGCAATATTTACTTAAAATATAGAATTAGCTACACCACTGCTAAATAAAACCTAACCTCATTATTCTCACTTACCGACGAAATATTAATCCGGGGTTAGAATTATCGAATTTCTTACAGACCATGCACTGACGAACCATCATAGATAGCTAATAAATAGCTCTAAATAGTTATTAGTGAGAAAAAACACTAAAAATTAATCTAAATACACAATTGATTACTCTAGCAGGTAAAAAGGACCATACAGCGTTGCCACAGGGATTGCCCTAAACCATTGCAATTTGATGTTCTTGGGAAACTAGCTTTCAAACGCAGGCGGCAGATTTAGGACGCTCAGTACAGACTTGACATCATTGATTACTATTTAAAACTTTGTACGATTCTGACAGAATAAAAACAATTCTGCCTCTTTTAATTAAATGTTTTCGGTTTGTTGGCACCAATATTAGGTTTGTTCCAATACCCTATTTTTGTATCGTTCTAGAACCGTCACGAAACTGTTGGAATCGATTTTGTGCGCAGGCGTTAATTTTGCACTGTTTGTTGCCGATGCACAAGGCAGGCAAGGTTGGTACGTTTTTGTGACCATTCTGTGTAAAAATCTCAGCTGATCGCCTGTCTGATTCTAGGAAAGAAGTTTAGTAATTAGTTAATTATCAAAACATTCATAAATCACAACCCTACTTTTGTTGTTTTTATTTCTTCGTCTAAGCTTGAGTATTATCTTTTTTCGTTCCGTTTTGTTGTATTTAATAATCATGAAAGAGAATAACGTTTAATGTTAAGAATATCTTGTAGGTTTGGGAACCGGATTATACAAATTTAATAAGAATAAATTAAATAATCAAAATATTAAGCAACAACTCCTACAAAACAAGGCTAAAAGAACTGCATGAATGCCAGGAATACAAAAACAACGGTTAAAATTCTTAGGGCGCAAGTCAGTACAAGCGGTTCCTGGTCTTGGCCATGTATCGTTTTTACCGTTCAGGAACCGGTTTGCGAACGATCACAATTTGGTTGGAACACCAAAGGGATCGCCAGCTACACCGTTTTGTGTCGGTTGGAACGCCTTTCGACTACTACGCATGTGCGTGACCGTACATTGTACGATTTTTAGGGTGGTTGGAACGAACCTATTGTTGATAAATTAATTAATGGAAAAGACGAAGAATGTGAATTGGAGTAGGTATACCAAATATATTTCTCTAACCCCATCCCCTCGCACCCAGGGGGTAACAATGAAATTGCAATGAAACAACCAACGACACTGATAATAATTATTTCAGTCTTCCGGATTGTACCTAATTAATAGCGGAGACAGCAACGTGGCGTGGTTTTGTAGGATATAGCAGCAACATTTGTTACAAGCGCGCTCTAGAAAATAACACATTCGGCGGAGGTTCGTGTTCCTGCATGCCCAGGTGTGCCATTACTAGAATACTGTTAGTTTTTGGACTTGTTTGGGCACGCAACGGATGCCCGTATGTACATAACGACGTGTGCCGTCTATGGTGTGTGTCGGAAAGAACCTTTTTTTCCCAGAAAAATTGTAAAAAATTATATTTTCTTATAAACTAGAAAGAATGTGTTTTAATTGCTAGGCTTGCTTTAGATTATTAAATACAGAGTGTTATAGAAAATACGTATTATATTTAAACCGGCAATTCCTGAGATAAAGACAAATTGAAGAAATAAATGGCGGTTCCAATTCATTCAGCGGTAAAAGTGACCTGACGTCAAACCAGAAAAACACCTGTGTGGCACTGCGATACATGTAAGCAATCAAGGAATTCTGGCCGGTGTTGTCTTATGTACATCTTAAACTCTTTAGACAAAATAAAATAACTTAAACACTTTTCCATTCTGTAATGCCTTTTTGTACAATTAATTGAAGAACATTTACGACGGACTATGTTTTAAACAACCCGAAAAAACATATGGAATAGTATTAATTAAGTTTTAAATAGGCACGTACGTCACTAGGTCAAATGACAATGACCTCTTGACGCCTTGCGGTCTGTTAGTTGAAGACCAACCAGCGGCCGGATACGTTGTGTCTCGTCGATCACCCACACACTCTCATAATCTGTAGTATAATCTGTATTATTGTATTTTCAAAAGCTAACTATCGGTTCTGTTTCACTATTACTGTGTGTACATAAAATGTTTCCAGGAGTGTTCCCATGAAAAAGGAAAAAAACTGATTGTGTTTGTGCCTGGATTTCCTCGCTTTTTAGGTATAAGGATAAATACAAGTAGGTAGAAAATAATTTATTTTTTTAATTTATTATGGAATTTCAGTTTTACATTAAGTTTGGCAACATTGCCATTGGCTCTGGGTGAAATGTTGTACAGTAGCGCGGACTGACCTGTGAGTAAGAGTGTTTATTACCCCACTTTTAAAACGGTCGATTTAAAAAAAATTAAATATGTAGCGCTTCTCTAGGACACATAAGGAGTCACCCATTTAAATATAATACGTCATTTCCATAACACCCTGTATACATAAGTATTTATAAATTATCTTGATTAAAAAAGCATGTTTTACTGGCGACGCCCACGCGGCTGTGTGATTCAGCGGTGAATCCCCTCGACATTTCGGTAAATTCCCGAAAAAATTCACCAGCCACAACATGCACCCTGCGGCTAAATTCTTTTTAAACTAAGCTTACTTATAACGATCTTTTGTGTTTGTGATTTCTTTATGGTAAATTAATAATATGAATTTATTAAATTATTTCTCTGAAGCCGATGAATTGGACTCGGGCTCGGATTTTGACGATGAGATGCCTTCAACAGTGGCGGCGATAAGGATTCGAGGCCGTCCCCGTGTCTTACAAGGAAAAGTAATACCCTGCCGCGTTTGTCAAATCGGTATATACAGTGAGTCCCAGAAGAAATGTCTAAATTCATATAAAATTCAGCGGTAAGTTTTTTCAAAAAACACTCGTACCCGTCGATTTTGATTTTTTAATTTTTTTTTTGTGGTAATTTCATGTATACAGGGTAGCTCAAAAATAAGTTACGACCATCAACTTCATTTTTTCAAATGAAAACATATATTTTTTATTTCATTTTTGAATTTTGCATTGAATTCTAAGCATGTTTCATGTACCATGTCCTATACATAAACTCAACAATTATTGAAAAAATTAGGATTGAACATATCTATAAGTAAGACCTGTTTATTAAAAAAAAAACACAACAAAATCAAATTAAATGTTGAAAATGTGCGCCATTTACGGCTTGACAATATCCAAGACAATCTCTTTGCACGTTTCCAACCATTTCCGGAGTTATGACACGCACTTCTCTTCGGATCCTTTCTTTCAACTCTTGCATATTGTTTGGCCTGTTAACAAATACTTTTGATTTGAGGTAACCCCACAAAAAAAAGTCCAGCGGAGTTAGGTCTGACGCCCTAGCAGGCCATTCGATAGGTCCTCTCCTTCCAATCCACCGATTGGCCGCATAGTGCGGAGGAGCACCATCTTGTTGGAATATCAGTTCTTCGTCAGGGGAGTCTGGATCCAACGGATTCGGAAATAAAGCCACTAATGCTGGAATTAATTCTAGTTGGAGAAATTCGAGATATACTTGTCCAGTTAAAGACTGTTCAAAGAAAAATGGACCAATTACTCTTTCGCGTACGATTCCACACCAAACATTTATTTTCTTAGGGTACTGGCTGTGAACCTCTATCATCCAATGCGGATTTTCTGTTGCCCAATATCGACAATTTTGTCTGTTCACATTACCATTCAAATAGAAGGTAGCTTCATCCGAAAAAATAATATTTTTTACTAAATTATTATCTAGATTGCACATATTTTGCATGCGTCCGCAAAACTCACTTCGCCTATCGAAATCATCTTCAAATAACTCATGCACTGGAATAACTTTGTATGGGTGATATTTGTGCTTTTGAACTACTCGTTGAACAATAGATTTCGGCATGTGCAAATCGGCCCCAATGTGCGACAGGGGAGTACATGGATTTTCTTCCAAGGAAAGCAAAACGTCAAGTTGTTCATTTTCATCTCTAGTAGGACGACCAGATTTAGGCAAATCTCTAACATGACCGAATTCTCTAAACTTAGCCTCTATTCTACTCACCATCTTTTGACATATGGGAGGACGATCAGGATGGATTTCATTAAATAATTGGGCTGTTTCTATTTGAGTACGTGTTTTATCACCAAACCCAACCATGCATAGAATTTCAATTTTTTCCCGTTCCGTTAACTTCACCATTATTGTGAAAACCGCAACTTTGAAACTACGCTTGACAATAATTATACTTATTTGAAATAAAATTGTCATACAGTTTCTATGGAAATAAACGGTGACAGTGAGACAGTACACTCGTACTTATTATGGAGCCCAAAATGCCATATTGCCAGAAGATTTGATAGATCGTTGGATTCCCTAAATGATATGTTCAATCCTAATCTTTTCAATAACTGTTGAGTTTATGTATAGGACATGGTACATGAAACATGCTTAGAATTCAATGCAAAATTCAAAAATGAAATAAAAAATATAAGTTTTCATTTGAAAAAATGAAATTGATGGTCGTAACTTATTTTTGAGCTACCCTGTATACATGAAATTACCACAAAAAAAAAATTAAAAAATCAAAATCGACGGGTACGAGCGTTTTTTGAAAAAACTTACCGCTGAATTTTAAATGAATTTAGACATTTCTTCTGGGACTCACTGTATGTTATTTCTCGTGTTAAATTGTTTGTGGGGGATGGGGGGGGGGGGGGGGGGCATGAACCCCCTGGATCCCCGCTTGCTTCTCGAAGCTGGGGCACCAAGCATGGAGGGCCCTGCGAGCCCCTTATCGCCGCCAGTGGCCTTCAAGTATTTTAGTTTTTACTTCAGCTCAATAAACTTTATTATTTGTATGGTTGTTTTTTACTTTTTGTGTTAATTGGATTCCGGAGTACCTCTAAACGAATTTTCTCCTTAAGCGTTTATTTCGGTTTTAGGAAAACAATGTTCAAGTTAAAAAAAAACTTAATGTAATGCAACTAATATTGGAGGAAAGTATATATTTTTTTGTTTCGAAAGATTTTTAGATTTAATTTAATTTACTGTTCCATGTCGAACGAAATTATAGACTTTCCTCCAATTACTAATAAAATTTAGACATCTTTTGTTCGAGTTTTTTTTTAAATGCAGCGTTTTCGTAAAAATAGAAAACTCCGCATTTCGGTGCTAAATATTGACGTCTAGATCCGATCACGTTCGGTCTTTTTCATCCGATTATCGTTGTTTCTGTCGGCGTACCGATTATGGGCAGACACTCGACATATCGTTCTAACGGCAAGGGAAGATCCGGCATCCTCTTAACATAGAGTAAAGTTTTGCTTCCATTACTTAAAATAATAAAATATTACCTTTTTCTTCTATTTGGGTTTCATAATGGCCACATTATGAAATGCAAAAAAATTGAATAACCTGCCACTTTATGAAACTGAAATTTTTTATATGTTGGCAGCAAGTGGGGTTCGAACTTTAGGCTTACTTTGATTTCGTTGAAATTAGTTTTCTTGGCATTATGGATTCAACAACAATTTTTTATAGAAAACTTTAAAATACTAACCTTTAACCTTGCAAATAGATCATTTTTACTAGATATTTATCTGAAATACCTATGCTCGGAAATATATAACATGCTGACGGCATATACTAGAACTATAAAACAGCATAACCTAAAAATAATAGAAATATCTTCCAGTTTATGCTCTATTTCTAAAGTTTTATTCAATAAAGTACTATTTTTATTGTTAATTCAATATATTATTATACATATTACTATTTTATACACATATTTATAGTTACTGTAGACATTTCCTGGGCATTAATTGTTATTCCTGTCAGATTCTGTGTCCAAAGGCGGATCCAGAACTTCGGTTGGGGGGGGGGGGGGGGTCAAATTTCGTTTTGGAGGGGGTCATGCATGGAAAAGTTACGAAAAGTAATACCCTGCCGCGTTAGTCAAACCAGTATATATGGTATTTTTTGTGTTAAATTGATGGTTGGGGGGGGGGGGGTCATGACACCCACGACCTCCCCCCTGGATTCGCGCTTGTCTGTGTCGACACAATATTTTGTTCAATAGTATTATTTATTATTTTGTTCAATATTTTGAACTTTGTTCTGCTCGCACCATAACTCAAAGTTTTGCATATTATTTTTAAAAGTTTTTCTGCAATTTCTCGTATTTCTGACGGAGTACACCTTTCTTCCTAACTCATTTTCATTAACTTTAATAATAGGTATATTTATTTTTAATTATGACGGAAGGGAAGAAGCTTGTGTTGTGTTCAATTGTTTCTATCATGGCATATTTGATACTTGTAACATTTAATTAAATTGTAAAAGTATTGCCAACCCAAAAAGGAAATATTAATTCAAATGGAAAAAATCTACTAAATTTTTTAAAGTTTTTCAGACTTTAAAGACCCAAATAGAAAAAGTATTATAAAATACACGGTTCATAAGACAATTAGATCACTTATACTTTAGAAAACTTCCCGCGTTGCGGGTCGTTTTCTAAATTAAACGCGTGCTCTAAGATAATGTCTTATGAAACTTGTATCTTAATATACTTTTATAGTTGATATTCTATCCTGTGATCGAATATCAATGGAATTAACCTAAATTATTTATTCAACAACTATTATTATTTGCTACCAGCTTGAAGAAGCAGAAGCCGACGATGCGACAGGTGCAGGCTGAAGAGTACAGTGGACTGATCTACAGTAAAAATATGGTCAACTGCAATGTATACAGATTTAAACTAATTTTAGCATTAATCATATTTTAAGTTATGCTTAAGAAAACGTAAAGAGAGAGAATATTGTTTCCAGAGATATTAACTGTTACGGGTAAGGTTAAAGTGGGATTTTACAGGATGTTACTTAACGATTTGTACTTATTTTAATGGGTGATTATTGGATTAATTTTATGTCGAAAAGTTCATATACAGGGTGTCCATTTTTGGGTAGTTTTACGGGGTATCTCCGTTATTCGTAAAGATAGAATGATGCGGTTTTCGCAGCACTGTGCTACTTTTTTTGTCAAACAGAAGATGCCGTAATCAGAATTTTTCTAGGCCGCCTTGTTTTTGATATACGGCATGTTTTTGAGAATTGTGCATTTTGGGACACTCCCCCCTATCTCGGTTACCCCGTAACGCATCAAAAAGAAATAAAATGGTCTTTTTACGTAGAATCCAGTAACGTACTCAGATTTTTTCCACATTCCATAGTTTTCAAGGAAAATAAACAAATTTGCTTTTTTAAATGGGTCACCCTATATATTTTTAATAACATAAATTAGTTTGTAACAAGCTTCTTAAAAATATATAACACTTTATTTTTAGTCGTAGTATTAGGCATGAAATATGCGTTTTTCAAAAATATACCAAAAGAACACTGTCTTATGTGTCACAAAATAATAAAATCTTCTAATTCTGTCAGAGCATTCAGGTTCTCTAAGTTGTTTTAAAATTTCTAATTAATAGTGAAAAATCAGTTTGTCCTAATTATGGCAGAGCATGTAAACTTTAAGAAGTACGACATGCTCGTTTGTTATATCCAGTGTAAGGAAAATGCAGATGGAGCATTAGAAGTGTATTTGAATAGGTAAATATAAGCCCTTATGCAGTAATTCTATGAAATTTATAAATTTTCTTAAATTACTTGTAGATATCCCGAAAGACGCCAACCGGATAAACGAATTTTTTCAAGAATAAAATCAAATTTAATTGAACACGGTTCATTTTCTAAATCTCGCCCTAAAATCTACCACAAGGACAATCGCGAGACTGATGAAATAAATGTGTTAGCTTCAATTGAAACAAATTCAAGTAGTTCTTGCAGAAAAGCTGAAGGTTCGGTCGGAATAATTAAATCAAGAGTGCAAACAATCCTAAAAAAACACAATTTTAAACAATATAAATTCCACCGTGTACAAAACTTACATCGTGGTGATGCACAGCGCCATATAGAGTTTTGCAATTGGTATTTACAAAATCTGAACAGGGAAAACAATTTTGAAAAAACCGTTATATGGTCTGATGAGGCTTATTTTACCAGTGCTGGCATGAGGTTTTGGTCTCAGGAAAATCAGCATGTAATATTTCCAATCGAACGGCAAGGCAGATTTTACGTTAGCGTTTCAGGCTTTATACTGAATAGCAAAATAGTTTATAATATATTTGAAGGAAGCCTTAATGCAAATAAATATTTGGAAATTCTGGAAAACGTTGTTCCAGAAATAATAGAAGATATGCCCTTAGCTGGTCTCAATAAGGGCCTACCTAGATAATAACTTCCCAGGTCGCTGGATTAGAACTAATGGACCTGTAAGATGGCCACCAAGGTCACCCGATTTGTCGGTTTTGGATTTCTTCTTATGGGGATACGTTCAAAATAAAATTTATTCCATTCAGTACCAAACAATGGCAGATTTAAGAATTGCCATTGACAGAGCATTTAGGGAGTTACAAACGTGGCCGTTTATTATTTTTAATTCATTAAGGCGAATAAGAACCATATGTGAAACATGTCTAAGGCATAATGGAGAACAATTTGAGCAATATTTATGAGAATTCAATAAATTTTCAATTTTTGTGTCTAATATTTAATCACACCAGTATTTTTTTAATATCCGTCATGGCCTAATAAAAAAAATGGTATATTTTTGAAAAATGTTTTTTCTGGCCTACTATACTAAGAGTAAAAATAAAGTGTTATATATTTTTGAGAAACTTGCTACAAACTAAATTAAGTATATTATTAAAAAATATACAGGGTGACCCATTTAAAAATAGCAAATTTGTTTATTTTCCTTGAAAACTATTGAATGTAGACAAAATCTGAATACGTCACTGGATTCTACTTAAAAAACTATAAAAAGAACATTTTATTTCTTTTTGATACGTTACGGGGTAACCGAGATATGGGTAGTGTCCCAAAATGCACAATTCTCAAAAACATCCCGTATATCAAAAACAAGGCAGCCTAGAAAAATTCCGATTACGGCATCTTTTGTATGACAAAAAAGTAGCAAGTGCTGCGAAAACCGCATCCTTCTATCTTTACTAATAACGGAGATACCCCGTAGAACTACCCAAAAATGGACACCCTGTACACTATACACATATGTCCTAAAATGTTTTGTGTTCGATATACAGGGTGTTATAAGGTTTGTTTTTGCTTGTAAATATGGTAAGAACTCTTTCTTGTGGTATATTTATGGTTTTATAATTTTTTACGTAAACCATTAGCAAACGGATTTTTGCACATTCACAACTCACAAATCTTCGTATTCTGTTATGATCCGGCCATTATAAAGGCTGATGATGGCATCTTATCGTCTACTCAATCAAAAATCACTTTGCAGTAATGCTTTTTGATGCGAATACAACCTTGGATTTAAAAATAGAAAATCAACAATAATTTCGAGGTAAGGGTAGGTTAAAACGATGACACGCCATTTTGTTTTAATTAAACTAATGGCAAATATTTAGTCACGCAACTGGAGAATGGACTATTAAATGGGAACGTGTTGTTGTTCGAAATAGGGAATTTTTGCCGATGCAGGCTTACTGGCATTCGTGGTTATAAAATCCGGAAACACATATCGAATCCGCGAGTTAAATTTAAACACATATACAGGGTGCTATAGTAATGGCTTATTATACAGGATGTTCCATAACTTATGGGCCATAGAGCAACATCAAACTAGACCTATTAAGGGCCGATATTTAACTTAAGTTGACCTCAGCTAAGTGGGAGTAAATATAGGGTGTTATGGAAATGACTTATTATATTTAAACCAGCAAATCCTGAGATGAAAATAAATTGAAGAAAAATAACCATAAATGGCACTTTGAATTATTAAGCGAAATATACACTTTATATGAAATCTGAAAATTTACGTGGCCGCTACTGAGGACGTTCGCAATCAATAGTTTATTGAGGCAGTCTCGAGGTTCAAAAGAGGTTAGCGCATTATAGGCGGTGTTGCCATATTGCAACACAGAATACGTGTTCAGTTTTTGACAAGACGTTTTAAAGTTTTTAGAAAAATAAAAACTACATTTTAAGGTACATGCTCTCTTGCCTTCGATCTTATTTTAACATTATCCGTTTTATAATTAAATTCTATAAAAAATAAACCACAAAAGTATGTTTTTCAACAGCTCAACAGTAGATAATATCACACAAATTTGAAATCATATCACAACACTTATTATTATGAATTATTTCACAACAGAAAAAAAATCGGGTACTGCAACAACTAAAAAAACGTTTAAAATTCGTATACGTCAAGCACGTGGAACCCTCGACAGCGTCACTCCACCAACGAGTCTCGAAACATACTGAAGCAACGATAGGGGAGCGCGACTGGTATTCCAGCAATGGCGAGACACGCGGCGTGATCTGACAACACGGTTAGTATACTCTAGTGACCCACATTGTTGCTAAGTGAATCCAGATGGAACGGCGCGACAGTATGTGGGTAAAAAGGGTTTTTACCTTAGTATTTAGATATTCGATTTAAAAAAAAGTATGTAGACTTTCTCTAGTACACCCAAGGAGTCACCCATTTAAATCATTTAAGTCATTTCCATATCACCCTGTATATTAAGTGTATTAAGTTCTTAATTGAAACTAATATATCATCACAAAAGAAAGTCTTGTGGCCATCAGTGACAAGCCACTTTTAGAATTAATTTTGATATACAGGGTGGAACATTGAAAACAGTCCAGCAAGGTTAACGGCGTATACGTGAAAATTTTTAAAAAAACTCTGACCCGTAAACTTGTGTTTTCAGGGGGACATGTTTCACTATTAATTTCATCCCTGTATCATCAACCCCCCTAGCGGGGGCGGCTACTGCCCTTGTTTTTTCAAATGGGAATGGGTATGTTGTGATACATCTTTTTAAAGGGCATTAAATTCTCTTTAAAATTTGAGCTACGCGCCGCCGAGCAACGGAATTTGAAACATTTCACTGCACCTCTTATCAAGTACACAGATTTGTGCGTAAACAATTTTTTTTAAGTAATAAGTATCAGTCAATTCAACTTTATCTTCTCGCCGGTGCGTAGCTCAAATTTACAAAACAAAGCGCCATTTTAAAGAGAATTTAATGCCCTTTAAAAAGATGTATCACAACATACCCATTCCCATTTGAAAAACAAGGGCAGTAGCCGCCCCCGCTAGGGGGGTTGAAGTTACAGGGATGAAATTAATAGCGAGCAACCTGACCGGTAAACCGTGCGAACTAACCCATTTTTTCCCTCAGTAAATTTAACTTTTTACTGCGCATCCCATAAGTTGTACATATCCATAGTTATAGCTCTGTGGTAATATGTTCTTCCAATTTCGATACGATAATCTAAAAATTAGGTAAACCGTAATGAAACTGTCTATCCAACTCCGGATCTGCTCAAGCCATTGGACTCTATCGATTCTCATAGGCACTTTTTTTGTCGCCTAGGCATCAGGAGGATAATCCTTATTAGGCATAATTTCTTGTCTACAAGCTTGTATACTAATTTATGACAAGAGTTACCTTAAAAATAAATGATGCAGATAAATATGAGCCGTGAAGAGTTCTAGTTAAGCATCATAATATGTTCCTGTCAAACCGTCGTTTGTAGATTAAAGTACATAAAGTTAAAATATCGACGAATATTATCCGAAAGGCGTTTAAATGGATTGGTATACGGTGCAAAAGTGCTTGGGTGAAATAAAAGCAAAAGGTTGAATTTTTATTATTTTATTTTATTTAAATAGATATAAAAGTTTTCTCAAAAATCCTGTTTCGGCAGGAATGAAGTCGTCGCTGGCTTGCGTTTATTTGAAACCCACTAGAGCCCAGTATTGTCTATCCAAACCAAATAGCCATGTATTTAAATATAAGTTATCGGTATTTAGATGGTAAACAAATACAAAGGGAAGCCGCAATACAAGGATTGCGCGCTACCATCACATACATGGTGTTCATTTGAAAACTTCCCACCAATCTTCTAATTTTCTCGAAAACGAATCGACCGATTTTGAAAAATCAAACGTCAAAATAAAGCACTTTGAAATACCTTTCAAACAAGCTATTACTTGCTACCCCTTGCCATTTAAAATTTTTAAGGAGATGACCCCGGGGGCCAGAGGGTAAAAGGGGGTGAAGTAGTTTTTGGTTAAAAAGTTGTCCCCTTTGGCAAATCTTTTGACGTGTCTCGGCGTTTTTTCTTTTAATCAGAACACCCTGTATATATACAGGGTGCTGATAAAGTCTGGAATAATCGATTTTTCTTGAAAACGCAAAACTTTTTCGAAAAACGCTCGTACCCGTCGATTTTATTTTATTCTTTGAAATTTTTTGGCGTTCTTCAATATTATACCGGATGCGCCAAAAACGCTAGGCAAGTGTCAACTTCACTTTTTCAAATAGAACACCCCTTTTTTTCTCCAATATTCAGATTCCTCTCTAAACTCTAGACAAGTTTCATATAACATATTGTATGGCTAAAGTCAACAGGAATTGAAATACAGGGCCCACAATAAAAATCAAGGTATAATTTTAAAGCTTGTTTTCCATGACAAATACTTAGGCTAGAAAAAAAATTCTAACAGGAAATTGGTAATACAGTGAACAATCTAAAAAATTATTTGAGTAAGTGTTGAAAATGGTGTCCATTTACGGCTCTACAATGTCCCAATCTCTCAACAAATTCTAACTGTACATTATGTACAATTTCTGGGGTAATTTGTCTTATGGTTGTTGTTATACGCGTTTTGAGAACATCAATATCTTCTGGTTTATTTTTGTAAACCCTTTCCTTAATATAGCCCCACAGAAAGAAGTCCAATGGCGTTAAGTCGGGGGACCTCGCAGGCCACTCTATTTCACCCCGTCGACCTATCCAATGATGATGAAATAACTCATTCAGGTATCTATGGACTTCGACCGAATAGTGGGCTGGTGCACCATCCTGCTGAAACCACATAGTTGTATCATGTGAGTCAGGAATGTTCCGATCGGGAAATAGGGCAATCAACGCTGGAGCGAGGTCTTCTTCAAGAAACTGCAAATATCTTTGGCCAGTCAAATTTTCCTCAAAAAAATAGGGTCCTATAACAGTATCCCGAATTATTCCTGCCCATACATTAATTTTTCTCGGCCGCTGGGTATGAATTTCTCGGAACCAATGGGGATTTTCGCTGGACCAATACCGGCAATTTTGACGATTTACCATGCCATCCAAGAAAAAAGTAGCCTCATCGGAAAAAATTATGTTACTCGGAAATAATGCATCGTTAATCAAGTAATTATCCATGAGAATTTCGCAGAACTCATTCCTTCTGTCAGGGTCGCCTTCCAAAAGTTCCTGTACTCCTTGACATTTATATGCATGTCATTTTTCCTTTTTCAGGAACTTTGCCACCGTTGAATCGTGGATATTTTGAACATTTTGAGAAATGCTTCTTGTGCTCGAATGTGGTCTCTCTTCCAACGAAACTAGAATATCAAGTTTGACATCGTCGGAAATTTTAGGTCGTCCACTTCTAGGTTTATCCTTAACGTGACCAACTTCATTATACTTCTTAACAATTTTGGAAACAGTTGCCTGATTTATGTGTTCTCTATTTGGATATTTATCATTAAAATACTCACAAACTTCTATTTGTGTTCTCTTTCGATCTCCACATTCTACTATTATTAATATTTCGATTCTCTCAGCTTCCGTTAGAAACATTTTTATGGGTAAAAGTGACAACTTTGGAGTAAATATTAAATGTTTTGACATTTACGTAACTAAGTTATTATGTAGAAACCGGTAAGAAGGTAAATACCTAGACCTTAAAATTATACCTTGATTTTTATTGTGGGCCCTGTATTTCAATTCCTGTTGACTTTAGCCATACAATATGTTATATGAAACTTGTCTAGAGTTTAGAGAGGAATCTGAATATTGGAGAAAAAAAGTGGTGTTCTATTTGAAAAAGTGAAGTTGACACTTGCCTAGCGTTTTTGGCGCATCCGGTATAATATTGAAGAACGCCAAAAAATTTCAAAGAATAAAATAAAATCGACGGGTACGAGCGTTTTTCGAAAAAGTTTTGCGTTTTCAAGAAAAATCGATTATTCCAGACTTTATCAGCACCCTGTATATAAACAGTATATTGCCAATACGAACGTTTCACAATACAAAAAGTGTCCCCGCTATAGGTGATGCGCAGTATGGTGGAAATTTTACCGATCGCGTCAGAGCCGGCCCGACATTATTTGTTTGTTATTATTCGTCGCCATATTTGGTTCTGGATGCTTTTTCAAATTACAGAATAAAAAGTGGTTCATCCACATTGTTGTCTATATTAATGCTTATAAACTTTCATTACCTAACAACAATTTTTGTAAAGGAGTTTTTAATTTGTGGTGATTCGATTCGCTGTTTGGTAGGTTAGTGACTTGTTTTGTTTAAGATGAAAGGACACAAGTGTTTTGTGAAATGTTAGTGAAAATCAGTTAGGGGTGGAAGAGATAGCTACATGTTTGTTGGCTGAATGGCAACAATGTTGAAATCTGGTTATATCAAATGGTTAAATATTAAAACATGACCATACTTACCGATGAAAAGATAAATTCTTATCATTTAATGATCCAATCTTTTATAAGCTACAATGCACCATGATTGTTTATAATAAAGACAATTTTTCGCCACTAATCACAATCACAAAAAAAACAAATCAACCAAAATATATATTCAATCCGTTAGATCAAAGCGACAACGTCGTAATGTTTACGAGATCAGTAATTCATTCATCTTTTGGGTCCGAATCGTAGCGCAGTTGTAAAATAAAAATATACAGTGAGGACGTAAAGTAAGGAATAAATTCATTATCTCGCAAACTACAATTTTTTTTAAAAATCGCTCGGACCCTTCGATTTTGTTTTTCGAACGCGCATATTCTGACATAAAATGTAGATATACAGGGTGTTGCAAATAAGACTGACACAAAATATTTTTTTTCTTAAATAGAACCCACTGTATATTATTGCATGTACGGATTCTTCGGAAAATCCTAAACATTTTTCATGTAGCATGTGCTATACCTTAACCCAAGCGTTTTGGAGTTATTCTCATTCAAAATTTGAAAATCAGATATTTCGCAATCAATCACGACTTGCATTGATTCATGCACGCTGAGGAAAACCTGTAGTCAGCATGCGTGAAGCGCAAGAAAAGTCAAGTAGGCTTTGGAGTTATGATGCAAGAACCAAAAGAATTAATGTCAATAGTTACTGTTATTGTCAGTTTTATGTGTATTTTCCTAACGTTTTACTAGTTTTTAAAGGACTCATTTCGTTTTTTCATAACTAAATTAAATTAAAATGCGGCTCACTGAGAAACAGCGCATAGAGGTTTTGATGATGATGGGCTACGGTCATAGGGTTAGAACACAGCAAGAAACTTGTGAGTTATTTAATCAAAAATACCCCAATCGTCCGCCAATATCACAATCAACAGTAAGCAAAATTGAGTACAAGTTTAGACAATTCGGTCATGTAAGAGATGTCCCTAGATTTGGTCGTCCTCAAGTTGATGAAAATCAACAATTAGAAGTCTTACTGGCAGTTCAAGATAACCAGCATGTGGTGTCTAGACAAGTGACATGGATATTGGAAAAACAACAGTTCTTAAAATACTGCATACAAATAAATACCATCCTTATAAAATGCAAGTTCTCCAAGAACTTTTGGAAAGGGACTTTGAGAGGCGCCTTGAATTTTGTGAGCGTTTACAGGATATGTGTTTCGTAAACAGAAATTTTGTAAAAAATATAATTTTTTCCGATGAGTCCACATTTTGCTTGAATGTTGACGTAAATACCCAAAATTATCGATATTGGTCCGATGTAAATCCACACCGGATGAGGGAAGGACACACACAATTTAATCAAAAGATCAATGTGTGGACTGGCGTTGTCGATGACATTGTTATAGGGCCTTTCTTTTTTGACGGAAATTTAACAGGCGAGAGATACTTGAGTTTTTTAGAACAAGAACTTGTTCCAGCCCTGGCCACCCTTTTTCCTGAGTTAGAACGTCCCGATTTGCCACACCATAATATCTGGTTGCAACAAGATGGTGCTCCCCCACATTTCGCTGTGGGAGTTCGTACATATTTGGACGATACTTTTCCAAACAGGTGGATTGGAAGAGGTGGTTTTATTGAGTGGCTGTCAAGGTCACCCGATTTAACACCACTCGACTTTTTTTTATGGGGATACCTTAAGGGAAAAGTATTCAAAAGCCAGCCTGCAAATTTAGATGATTTAAAAGATCGCATCCGGCAAGAAATTCGGCAATTACACCCCAAATGGTTCGAAATGTTCAGCGAGAATTTGTAGATCGGTTAGACTATTGTCAGTTGACCAACGGAAGACACTTCGAACATTTACTTTAGAAAAATTATTTTTAAGTTCACCTAACTGTTTTTTCGATAAATAAGACATTTTTAAAATAATTTTATTCTTTGTTTTCTCCATGACTTTTTCCACTTTTCAAATTTTGAATGAGAATAACTCCAAAACGCTTGGGCTAAGGTATAGCACATGCTACATGAAAAATGTTTAGGATTTTCCGAAGAATCCGTACATGCAATAATATACAGTGGGTTCTATTTAAGAAAAAAAAAAAATTGTGTCACTCTTATTTGCAACACCCTGTATATCTACATTTTATGTCAGAATATGCGCGTTCGAAAAACAAAATCGAAGGGTCCGAGCGATTTTAAAAAAAAATTGTAGTTTGCGAGATAATGAATTTATTCCTTACTTTACGTCCTCACTGTATGTTGCCAGAGTGCAGTTGGATTAGTTCATGATTCGTTTCATACTTTTAAGTATAGTAATTGGGATTTTACAAGATACCTTTGCGATAAATATCTCAATCTGGCTATGCTGCAATATTGACCGAAAGAGGTGGAAAAGACTGTTTGCATTCGTTGCGTAAGCTAGAAATGTACATTTTTCTATTTGTAGTTTGTAGTATCTTTGGTTCTACCAAAACTGTGGTTATTTTCACTATTTGCGATATAAAAGTTAAGTTAACAAGACACGTATCTGCGTACAAAGGCTTATAAAAATACAATAGAGTAATTTAAAGAAATAATTACCAATGTACCTACACGCACACGAGCGATTGCATCTTTCCCGCTGCATACCATAAAACACCTCACGCATCGTCTGCCTTCTAACAGAAGAATCGTTGGCATTTACAATACCATTGACCTTTTCTTCAGTTTCTTCTAATTCTATCAGTGTTTGAATCTCCAGGAACGCATAACAATTAAAATTCAACTGTTGTGCTTCGCTTGCCGGCAAAATGTATTTTGCTTACATAAAGTACCTTGGTTCTTCCTTTCAGGGGCATAAATGTGGCTGTTATATTTTACCGACGGATCATTCTTTTGCCCAAGATTGGTTGCGTCTTCCGATGCATCTTCGACTACAAATTAGTGTAAACGTGCAGCGCTCCCATCTGGTAAAGACTTTAAAATGGCGTCATCCGGAGTGACTACTTGGGTAAAATTTTTGTTACAGGCAACTTTCAGTCCTTAGCATATAACTTACTAAAATGAACTATTATAATTGGCGAAATATCTGTTACTTCCTGCACTAGAAAGCAATTTAAAATTTTTTTTTAGATTATAGCTGTAGTATTCAAATTTGAATTTAAAAATGTATCGCCGGTCACGTGTCCCCAGTCAATAATTTCTTACTTTACCCTTTTATATGTCTCGTCATTTTACTAAAGTTACTTTTATATATAAATAATTTACGCTCCTACTACTATTTGTATTGAAAAAATAATGTTCAAAGATCAACAGTTCAGTTTCTCTAACGCAACTATTAACCAGAAGTTTCTTTACCGCAGCTACATGTATCGCCGGTCACGGCAGAAATTTCTTATAAATAACGCCACTAGAGGTCGGCCTAATAGTTTTACAAATATGAAGGTATGTGTTTGAATTTGTGTAAAGCGTGCTCCTGTTTAGGTAAGTTCCTTATTATGTTTATTTTGGCATAAACTAGAACATTGCCTACTTTTTACCAGGCGCATGTTTTTATGTTGTATCGCCAGTCACAGCGTCAACTCAGACCTAGTAGTCTTAATTAAGGGGAAAATTCGATTCGCTGTTTGGTGGATTAGTGGCTTGTTTTGTATAAGATGAAAGGACGCAAGTGCATGGTGCTTTTTTGTAAAAGTCGTGGATCAATACCAGGTATAAAGTATTTCAGGTATGTACATATATACGAAAATATTTTGCTTTTCACATCTTCGGAACCGAATTTCACTAAAAAGCTTCTAAAAAAAGAAGAGAGTGTCACTCTTATACTATATATATATGTGGTCACTACCTAACCTTAAAATTAATGTATTTTTAATTTGGTGCATTAGTAGCTGATAATAATTCCCAAAATAGTCGATATAGTCATTCATTCTTAATTTTTGGGTTAGAAAAAAGTGAGGTTAGGAAACATACGACGTCGGATGAAAGTTAAAATAAAGCTTATCGTTTTTGGCACCAAAAGTTTACACTAATCAGGGCACCGTCGGATTATCATATCGTCAAAAATCGTACACATGGAACTAATCGAAATTTTGATTGCAATATTTTTCCTAACTAACCAGTGAAATTTACATTAAAAAAGTTGAAATCCGGGCCTCTCGAATGTTTACTTTCACAATGAAATTTCCGAATTTCACAAACTCACAACGCCCCCCTCGATGCCCATAGCGGGGACATAATTGCAGATGGTATTAGCAATATAGTGTTTATATACAGGGTGTTATGGAAATGACGTATTGTATGTAAATAGGTGACTCCTGGGGTGTTCTAGAGAAGCGCTATTATTTTTTTTCCAAATCGACCGTTTTAAAAGTGGGGTAACAAACCCTCTTACTCACATGTGACTCTGTGGTAATGAATCCAACACCCTGAGGCAGTGTATCACAAACACCTGTTACGCGCAATGTTGCCAAACTGTGTAAAACTTTAGTTTCTTATAAAAAAAAAATAAATATTTAGCTTACTTAGAAATTAAATACAGGCCGCCGACACGAGTAAGGAATCCAGGGTACAGACACCTTCAGTTCTTTTTTCTATGGGAAGAGGTTTATGCTCATCACGGGCCCTGATGATAGTGTGGGACTGCATAATAAGCTTATACCCACTAAACCCCATTCGGCCTCTTATTTCCAATCTCGGAACATAACCGGCATATCGTCGAGAGAAAACATACTAGTGAAACAAAACAAATTACACTAAATCACTTAAAGAAACACACAGACACCCACGAGTTTCAAATTAGTTTTTTTGAAGATATGCACCTATTATCAGATTACACAAGGGCACTAAACGCTAACGCATAATTACACTATCGTACACGTAGAACAACAGCACACACAGAAGATAGGATACAAATTATTTCGCAATAGAAAGGCCAGAAATAATAAAAACGCTAATTTCTAATGGGCCTAAAACAATTTTCAATCCTTTAATGAAGAATGGTGAAATAATCATGTTGACAACAACAGTCTTGACCAACCAAGGGTCGAGTGCTTCGTACATATTCGGAAAAATAGCGCGGTTGCCATTTCCGAGACAATAATTATACAGGAAAGTAATATTACAGAAGGAAATTCCGCAATTTATGAATATAATCTTATAAAACATCGAAAGTGGCAACGCTGTATTTTTAGATATTTCCAAATATCGGAATATCGATCGACCGAATAAACCCGAAACAGACTGAAACGTGTAGTTACTAGAAATTTTTAGATGTTAAATACCAATGTATGAAAATATTTATTTCCCAGACCACTCAGACAATAAGGGCGTATTTTTGTCTACACAGTAGCACTTTAAAATACTAACTAATTCAGATTGAATGGTACTTAGATGTGTTCATGAGATGCATACAAATTTACGCGAAAACTAATGTGAATTTGTGCTTTTGTTTTTGTGTTGTTTGCGGTTATTGTGCCGGTTTGTGTTTGGATTACCCACTTGGTGTTTTTTTATAAATTAAGTTGGTTTTATATAAGGCCGAAAAGGTAAATAAAACCGCAGTTTTTTTCTAAAGGGTAAAGTGGCATTTAAGTTGTTCAGTTCCGACCGGTGTCGTTCGAATTGAACAAATAAGAACATACGTGACCATTTATAAACTCCGCGGCGGTTCGATCGAGTCAGTTCAAGTTTATAAATCAGAGATTGTTTCCCAGCGAACTGAACTGAACGTAAAAGTTTATAATAATGTACCCTGAAAAATAAACAACTTCCCATCTGTCAAACGGCTATTGACTTTCTAAAGAGTAACAACACTGCTCAAAATTCACTGACGTTTTCCGCCATAAGTTGTTTTCTTTATGTTTCTCCCAGTGACACCACGTGCTTAATTTTGGTTTGACGTCAGGTCATATACAGGGCATATTAAATTAAAGCGCCATTTTTGGATATTTTTCTTCAATTTGTTTTCATCTAAGGAATTGCCGGTTTAAATATAATACGTCATTTCCATTTCAACCTGTATATGTGCTTTTAAGAGCTCATGAAGCACTGCATCAAGCCTTCAAGTCGTATCCAGCTCTATATGCAGTTGTCTACCGCTTAATAGCCGCTTCAATGACAGACTTTATCCCTTTTTCAATATTTAACAAGCTGGACATCTCAAAAATCACTAATTAAAATAAATTAGGGGCAACGTTGACCCTGAACGAACAGCGTGTTATTATTTTTCTTCTGATTAACAGAACAAGCTTAAGGATATGTAATTAAAATTCAACGCAATCAAGATGTGTTAATGTATTGTTGCCATCCCCTCGGGCCAGGTGCCTTCAGCTTTGATAAAATATGCATTTAATCAGAGGTAAGTGTTGCATGGGAAAAATTTAAATGTGTGTAGCGTCTGTAAAACATAGACCGATTTTATTTTAATTTTTTTATGTCGTCTTTACGTTTATTTTTCTATGAAGGTTGTAAGAATATTATTCCAGTAAATATTTTGAGCCTGAAGCATATTGCAATTACAATTGCAAAAAGACTGTAAAATGACATTTAGAACGGTCTAGAGGCGAAAATATACAGGGTCCTCAAACGAAGCAGGGGCGGAAGATTAAATCGTTATCGAAGAACTTATCAACAACACTAAAACAGCTTGAGATATTGGATTAAAAGCGGCATGTTTTAAAATTATTTTACACTATACAGGGTGGCTAAAAAAGTGTGACAGCATAAAGTTATATTTTTTTAAATGGGACACCCAGTATTTTATTGCATATTTAGGTTCGTATTAGTATCGTTTATAAGTGCTTTAAGTTTTATTTAATTTGGTTTTGTAATTTCGGAGAAATAAATTAAAAATTAAAGTTTTGCAGTCCTGAATAAAAAAATCGAGAAAAACAATCCAGAACTATTTTTTTAACCTCGGCATTGGGTGAATCTTATGACCAGAGGTCTAGAGATACTATTAATCTAATTGCGTTTATCTATTTTATACATAATACGCTTTCAAAAACGTAACATTTTAAAATAATTTTTCTCAAGTTTTTCGAATGGAACACCCTGTATATTATTTGGCTATTTGACGTAGAATACATAGATAATTTTTTTTTGTAATATAAGCATAGAAGTTATATCCAGCCGTTTCCGAAATAATTGTAAATATAAATTATGTTGTTTAAATAGAGTTTTTATTGGGAAATTTTGTTATAGGCGACTAGACTAATAATTGTAAACTAAAGTAAATGTTAAATGAAAATAATCTAGAAAAACTTTTCAAAAGAATATGCAAAACTTATAGTTAACGTAAAGTTAAGGTGCGAGCAGAACAAAGTTCAAAATATTGAACAAAATAATAAATAATACTATTGAACAAAATATTGTGTCGACACAGAATCTGACAGGAATAACAATTAATGCCCAGGAAATGTGCACAGTAACTATAAATATGTATATATAAAGTAATATGTATAATACTATATTGAATTAAAAATAGAAATAGTACTTTATTGAACAAAACTTCAGAAATAGAGCATAAACTGGAAGATATTTCTATTATTTTTAAGTTATGTTCTTTTATAGTTGTGAGTGAACAGAAATTAGTGGACGGATACCGTTAGCGTGCTATATATTTTCGAGTATAGGTATTTCAGATAAATATCTAGTAAAAATGATCTATTTGCAAGGTTAAAGGTCAGTATTTTAAAGTTTTCTATAAACAAATTTTGTCGAATCCATACTTGCTGCCGACATAAAAAAAAATAAAATTTCAGTTTTATAAAGTGGCAGGTTATTCAATTTTTTTGCATTTCATAATGTAGCCATTATGAAACCCAAATAGAAAAAATTAGTTTGATGTCCAAACCATAATTTTTTGATATTGAACGTCCCCGTCACTGGGTTTAGCTACTCGATGTGCCTTATGACCTGAAATAATAAGTTTTTTTATTTAGTTCGACACAAATAGTAGCATTGCAGGCAGAAGGCGAGGCAGTCGCATTAGAAAGTGGAGAGATAATACTCCATCATCGTTACGAACCTAATCTAATTGTTGCTGCAGATATGCTGTTCTTTATTAGGGCCCGTAATTTGTGTTCGATTATATTGCTAATGATTCCTGCTGATTGAACTAAAATTTATCGACGGTTTACATATCATTATGGATTCGTTCTGCAAATTTTGAAATACTCTTTCATTAGTCCTGTGTATGAAGCAGGAAAGTCTTCAGCGGAATATTTCACACGCGGCATTTTTAAGACAATCAGAGATTTATTTTTTGTTTGGTTATGTTTCTCTAGGATAGAATAGTTAGGGAGATCATAAATTGTAGAGATTCCCTAGAACAAACTGAATTCCATCACATGTATTTTTCTATATGGGTTTCATAATGGCTACATTATGAAATGTAAAAAAATTGAAATTGAATATCCTGCCACTTTATGAAACTGAAATTTTATTTTTTTTTATGTTGGCAGCAGTAGGGTTCGAATTTTAGGCTTACTTCGATTTTGAAATTTTAGGTTTCTAAGCATTGTGGATTCGACAAAAAATTTTATAGAAAACTTTAAAATATTTTATAAAACTTTAACCTTGCAAACAGATCATTTTTAGTAGATATTTATCTGAAATCCCTATACCTACTCGGAAATATATAACATGCTGACGGTGTCCGTCAACTAATTTCTAGTCACAATAAAACAACATAACCTAAAAACAATAGAAATATCTTCCAGTTTATGCTCTATTTCTAAAGTTGTGATTCTTCTTTTTTTACAAGCTTTTTAGTGAAACTCGGTTCCGAAGATTGGATAATGTGATAAGCAAAATATTTTCGTATTTACAATGTACGTATGTACATACCTGAAATACTTTAAACCTGGTATTGATCCACGACTTTTGCAAAATGCACCATGCACTTGTGTCCTTTCATCTTAAACAAAACAAGCCACTAATAACCTACCAAAGAGCGAATCGAATCACCACAAATTAAAAACTCCTTCGCAAAAATTGTTGTTAGGTAATGAATTATAAGCACTAATATACCGACAACAATGCGGATGAACCACTTTTTATTCTGAAATTTGAAAAAGCATCCAGAACCAAAGATGGCGACGAATAACAACAAAGAAATAATGTCTGGCCGGCTCTGACGCGATCGATAAAATTTCCACCCTACTGCGCAAACTCAATAGGCCCGCGCCATCTCCCATAGCGGGAATACTTTTTGTATTTTGGAAAGTTCGTATTGGCAATATACTGTTTATATACCAACCAAAGAATAATAATAAAGCGCAACATTCTATAGAGGAGAAGCAAACCCGAGGCAGCTATATGTGGGCCACCCTGTATATTTCAATATAATTTTGAAATTTGCACCTTAAATACCCCTACAATTGTTGTATTTCGAGTTTTTAGCTAATTCTTAATGTATAGAAGACAATGAACTTTTTAATTTATATAACTTAAATAATATCGCGATGAGCGGGTTTACCCGCTGGGCGGGTCTGCCCGGACCTCCCCTACATACCACACGATCTTATTCGACAAGATATCAGAAATAATTCACGAATCCACTTAAATTGGATTATACTGTGTTGCGTATTAAGTTTTATTTATTTTTTATGTTATGTAAGAGCTTTCCACAGCAATGAAAATTTAATACCCCATTATATGACCAGTTGGTCGTCTGATTTTATATATTACTATAACTGAGGCAGTTCATGGTCTAATGGGATTAAAATTTATGCGAGGATTTAACTGCCGCCCACATAAATATTATATGTATAGATCGGGTGGAACCATGGGCGGCCTTAGAAAGTTTCGTAGGGGGTGGAAATGATAAAATTAATAATTTTATAAACTTAAAAAACCAGGACGCCAGTGGTAGCAAAAAGGGGAAAGAGCCCGGTGCAGACGAAAGCGCCCCACGAATAAACCCAAAATACACTCTTCAATTTGGTCAATAGTTTATAGTAAATACTAGAAACGCCGACGCGGTAAGGTGTGAATTCAGATAACTTGACAGAAATTTTGACGAATTCTCGTTATACTTAATTTTAAAAGGGCGACAGTTTTACTTAAGTCACCACAAACGATCAAAAGTTATTTTGTTTTCGAGGTGACTTTCCCCTTTCCTGAAGATTTTTCAGGACTTTTAAAACGATCCCTGTTTTACAACTTATACAGGGTGTTATGGAAATGACGTATTATATTTAAACCGGCAATTCCTGAGATAAAGACAAATTGAAGAAAAATTTAACCCATAAATGTCGCTTTCAATTCATTCAGCGGTAAAAGTGACCTGACGTCAAACCAGAAAAACACCTGTGTGGCACTGCGATACATGTAAGCAATCAAGGAATTCTTGCCGGTGTTGTCGTATGTACACCTTAAACTCTGTAGACAAAATAAAATAATTTAAACACTTTTCCATTCTGTAATACCTTTTTGTACAATTAATTGAAGAACATTTACGACGGACTATGTTTTAAACAACCCGAAAAAACATATGGAATAGTAATAGCCACGTACGTCACTAGGTCAAATGCCAATGACCTCTTGACGCCTTATATCGGCTGAGCGACCAACCAGCGGCCGGATACGTTGTGTCTCGTCGATCACCAACACACTCTCAGCAATCCGCTCTGTTTTTCGGATTACGCGTGTATCTTGCTCGTCCATAAATAATCTTTGAATATTGTTTTTATTGACGCCTTTCTTCTGGACGTCAAATTTCGTCGCGTGTAATAAAATCTAATAATTTGTAGTATATCTGTATTATTGTATTTTCCTCCAAAGCTAACTATCGGATCTGTTTCATTATAACTGTGTGTACATAAAGTATATCCAGGAGTGTTCCCATGAAAAAGAAAAAAAACTGATTGTGTTTGTGCCTGGATTTCCTCGCTCTTTAGGTATAAGGATAAATAGAAGTAGGTAGAAAATAATATATTTTTATAATTTTATATGAAATTTCAGTTTTACATTAAGTTTGGCAACATTGCCATTGGCTCTGAGTGAAATATTGTACAGTAGCGCGGACTGACCTGTGAGTAAGAGTGTTTGTTACCCCACTTTTAAAACCGTGGATTTAAAAAAAGAAATATATAGCGTTCTCTTGGACACCCAAGAAGTCACCCATTTAAATATAATACGTCATTTCCATAACACCCTCTATAAAAAAAGTGACAGCCGAAAACAAACCAAAAAATAACTCCATAATTATTTTTAGAAACTTTGATTAGTACCTATGCTTATTTGTATTTTTTTCTATTTGGGTTTCATAATTGCTACATTATGAAATGCAAAAAAGTTTAATAACCTGCCACTTAATGAAACTGAAATTTATTTTTTTTTATGTTGGCAGCAAGTAGGGTTTGAATTTTAGGGTTACTTTGATTCCGTCGAAATTAGTTTTCTTGGCATTATGACTTCCACTACAATTTTTTATAGAAAACTTTAAAATACTAAACTTTCACCTTGTAAATAGATCATTAATTTTTACTAGATATTTATCTGAAATTCCTATAATATAACATTCTGACGGTATCTGTCAACTAATTTCTAGTCACGACTATAAAACAACATACATAACCTAAAAATAATAGAAATATCTTCCAGTTTATGCTCTATTTCTAAAGTTTTAATCAATAAAGTAGTATTTTTTTTTAATTCAGGGTGTTATGGAAATGACGTATTATATTTAAACCGGCAATTCCTGAGATGAAAACAAATTGAAGAAAAATATCCGAGAATGGTGCTTTAATTTAATATGCCCTGTACATCACCTTATGTCAAACCAAAAATTACCACGTGGTGCCCCTGTTCGGAAAGTAAACACAGCGACATATGACAGTGAATCTTGAACAGTGTTATCATATCTTCAGGGTAAACTCTTTAGAAAGTCAATAACCGTTTGACAGATTTCAAGTTGTTTATTTTTCAGGGTACATTATTATAAACTTTGCCGTTCAGTTCGCTGGGAAACAATCTCTGATTTATAAACTTGAACTGACTCGAACGAACCGCCGCAGAGTTTATAAATGGTCAGGTATGTTCTCATTTGTTCAATTCGAACGACGCCCGTCAGATCTGGACAACTTAGTTTGTAAATGCCACTTATCCTTTAGAAAAAAAAATGCAATTTTATTTACCTATTCGGACTTATTTAAAACCAAATTAATTTATAAAAAACACCAAGTACTCACATCACAAAATCACATTAGTTTTCGCGTCACAACATATCTAAGTACCGTTCAATCTGAATTAGTATTTTAAAGTGCTACTGTGTAGACAAAAATACGCCCTTGGGAAATAATGTATTTAACATCTAAAAATTTTAAAAATAAATAACACGTTGGTTCTCTCGATCGATATCGGCCGGCTTCTTGAAACAGCTGATTTTGGACAATCGGACTAATATTTAAAAATAAGCGACTATCATAAATTGCCGAATTTCCTTCTATAATATTACTTTCCTGTATAATTATAGTCTCGGAAATGGCAACCGCGCTGGCTCTACTAGCGGAGAGTTCTCGGAAAGAAAGTCCGACTGGTCCGAAGGTGGACTAAACCATTCATTTCAAAGGGTAGTTCCTCTCAATTGTTAACATAATTGTTTCCATTTTATCTTTAGTAAAGGGTTAATGGCCCATAGAAATTAGCGTTTTTATTATTTCTATTGCGAAATGATTAAGTGCTCTTGTTCTATGTGTGTTATTGTAAAGTGTAATTATGCGTTAGTGTTGGGGTTTAGTGATAAGCTTATTATGCACTCCCACACTATCATCAGAGCACGTGATGAGCATAAAGTTTTTCCCATAGAAAAAAGGACTGAAAGTGTCTGTGCCTTGGATTCCTTAATCGCGTCCTGGATTTACTTCCTAAGCAAGCTAAATATTTATTTTTATAAGGAACTGAAGTTTTACCCTTTTAAACATTTTGGCAACATTGTGCCTGAACATCTGTGTCCGCGTCCGCCCTAAGGAGAGTCCGCCCAAGAGAGGTTGATTTTTATGGAATTTCATATAACTAGTTCCGGACTATGAAAATATGTCCGCTTAATAGAGATGTCTGCTTATTAGAGGTGTCCGTTAGGAGAGGTTCTACTGTATATGCCGGTTTTTAATTCAATGTTGATGTTGATATGGCTGACAATGTTTGCTTAAAATCGATACTAAAAGAACTTGATAAGGAAATGATTCAAGAGTCATAATTATCTATTATTTTTTTATCAATATTTCTCGAAATTATTAAGTCATACCTTATTAAGTATTTCGATTTCCTTTAATTACATTTCATCGAAATATTTTGATAAACAATTTATTGTTGTTTTCTTGATTTTTTTCAAACCATAATGGATGTTAACTTGATGACAGATCGTTAAGATTTTACATCCGAACCGTAAAATTTACACCTTAATTAGCTATTATAATCAGTAATCGCAAAATAAGGTTTACGGAAGAAGAATTTATAATTAATACTGGGAATTCAATATAAAAAAATCATAAAGCACCTTTAACATCGAAATTATTGTTTTCATATTTTTATTCTTTACAATAATATGACCTAACCGCAAAGTATGATTATACCATTACGGGAAAACCATGGGCGGCGGCACGAATGGGCAGTTGCACCACCCTAGACCTGAGGGAAAAGTGTACACGCTTATTCATATTAGAGCTATGCAGAAATGGTGCGAGTGCGTATAAAGTGGCTCGCTAGCTGTGCTAGTTCTAGTGTTGGGAAAAATCGATGATTTTAATAATCGAATACTTGATACTGGAGCGATTTTAATAGTCGTTTATTACTTGACATTTTTATACTTAATTAAGAAGAATTTGTTGATAAAACACCGGCGGTTACTTTTTTTTTTTTTTTTTTATGATCAAACACAAGCACTATAGGAAAAATCCTTTAGGGCACTCTGGGAGTGGTGCGTGTGCGCAAAAAGCGATTCGCGTTGGTTTTGAATCGTTGGAGGTTATATTCGTTGGAAAAAACGACCTCGGGAAGGTCGTTCCACAATGATGAAGTCCTCCAGATGAAAGAGTTCTTAAATAATGAAGTTCGAGGAGTACTAAGCTTAACCACATATGGATGGGCGGCAGTGGTTCGTCGTGTATTTCTGAATTAAGAGGCCAAGGTCAGCCGAGCACTTTCCATGAAAATATCTGGAAAAGAGAGTCAAATCACCAACTTACCTTCGATGTTCTAGGCTGTCGAGGTTCTTCGTCAGCTCGTGGTCTCCAATCAGACGAATGGCCCTCCTTTCGATGGAATCCAGTAGCCGAAGAGTATGTTTGGGTGCAGAGCTCCAGATATGAGAGCAGTACTCTAGTGATGGTCGAATCTGGGCTTTGTATAGTGTCAAAAGTTGTTGAGGTGTGTACAACTTTCTGGTTCGGAGGAGTACACCAAGCTTCTGAGAGGCTATCTTGGCGATTGCCACAACGTGGTTATGCCAAGACATATTTCCTCCCTAATAGATGAAGCTAGCGGGATTGCGTGTCCGTCCATGACTATATCCGGTTCTGTAATGTTAACCTTTTTAGAGAAAACTGCTGCCTGGGTTTTTTTTAGCGTTAAATTCGACTTGGTTACTGTCACCCCAAGACAAAATTTCTTCCAGGTCTTTGTTGAGGCGTGATACTTGCTGTCTGCGAAGATGTGCGTCGGCAGCCGATGTTTGTGCATTCAAAGAGAAAGTGTGCTATCATCAGCAAAACTAACTATCGGGTTTTTCGTTTTCACTAGAAGGTCGTTAATGTAGAGTAAGAAGAGAGTGGGAGACAATATGGACCCTTGAGGAACACCGGCATTGATGGTGAAGGTGTCTGAGAGAAATCCGTCAATCGCCACTTGCAGAGAGCGGTCCTTAAGAAAGCTAGACAACCATGCACAGAATCGACTGGGCATACCATAGGATCGCAGTTTACTTAGAAGCCCCTCATGCCAAACACGATCAAAAGCTTTAGAAATATCCAGTGCAACAGCCCGAGACTCCCCATGATGTTCGATTGCGTTGTTCCAAATATGGGTGACATAGGCTAGAAGATCTCCAGTTGATCTGGACTTCCGAAAACCATATTGATGATCGCTGATAATGTTGAAGCCTTCCAGGTACTTTAGAAGATGTTGGTTAATAGCTTTCTCCATTACTTTTGATATATCTGAAAGCAATGCGACTGGTCGATAGTTGTTAGGCAGGGTTCTCTTCTTTGGTATAGGCTGGACTCGCGCCGTCTTTCAGCGCGCAGTGCATTTCCATCTGGAAATATTCCTTTTTTGTAGGATAAGTTGAAAAGTCTACAAAATACTGGTGTTAGTTCATCGGCGCATCTCTTGAGAAACAGGAAGAACAGTTCATTCTGATTTAAAAAAAAAAGTACATCCTTTAATTTTTTAAGAATTTACAATCGCCGGTGGCCAAGGCATATTTTAGTGATTTTTTACTGCGCATCCATGTCTTTAGTGAATTTTGCTGCGTATCCAGTCTTTTAAACAGCCCTATTTTTTCTGACTCTTATCTGGATTTTTGGATCCATTTGATGTTTACTGTGTATCCAAATAAAAGGCCTGCGTATCCAAATGGATACTCAAAAGTACGTTAAAGATGACTTGCCGCTGGCTAGCCAGTCAAAACAAAACTCATGTCGCGATGACTACACTAAGGGATTTGACATAATTTTTTATATGCTCCTTCTCGTTTATGTGCCTTTAAGGCGGTTTTTCGCTTGAGCGATCACAATACTCAAAAATACTATAGTAAAATTATTATAATAAAGATGTTATTGTAAAATTTTCTAAAAAATACAGTATTAATTACATTTTTTATTCAACATGCTTATATTTATGGAAGTTATTCTTGGGTCTATTTTCAGAAAGAAACTTCATATGAATATATGTACTTTTTGAGATACAGGGTGTTACAGATATTAATAAAAAACAAGCTTTTTTGAAAATATTTAATACTGCTCTGGATATCTTTGTGAAATTTAGTACACACTTTCAATTCATCAAGAGGCATTTTATGATGGACAAGTTTTTTTTAATTCCAACCAGTCGCGTTCGTGCGGGAATTACCCTCGGTATTTTTGAAGAAAAGAATGGTATGCCACTTCTTTTTTTTTAATAAAAATTATTTTTGAAATTCTCATTTCTTGCTGAGCAAATGTCGTATCTTGATTTTTTGTCATTTGACGTACGGTTTTCGTATAAAAAATAAAATTCATTGATTTGCACTCTGTTATGAATTAGTAGGTAAGAAGCAAATTTTGTTTTGTAAACTTAAACAGCTTTGACAGTTGCCTACCTAGTCTACTTGTCACAAACTGTGTTTTTTTTTAGGATTGTTTGCAATCTTGATTTAATTATTCCGACCGAACCTTCAGATTTTCTGCAAGAACTACTTGAATTTGTTTCAATTGAAGCTAACACATTTATTTTATCAGTCTCACGATTATTCTTGTGGTAGATTTTAGAGCGAGGTTTAGAAAATGAACCGTGTTCAATTAAATTTGATTTTATTCTTGAAAAAAATCGTTTATCCGGTTGTCGTCTTTCGGGACGGATATCTAGAAGTAATTTAAGAAAATTTATAAATTTCATAGAATTACTACATAAGGGCTTATATTATTTACCTATTCAAATACACTTCTAATGCTCCATCTGCATTTTCGTTACACTGGATATAACAAACGAGCATGTCGTACTTCTCAAAGTTTACATGCTCTGCCATAATTAGGACAAACTGATTTTTCACTTTTAATTAGAAATTTTAATAGAACTTAGAGAACCTGAATGCTCTGACAGAATTAGAAGATTTTATTATTATGACACATAGGACTGTGTTCTTTTGTGTGTTTTTAATATCCGTCATGGCTCATGGCCTACTAAAAAAAAATGGTATATTTCTGAAAAACATATATTTCGAGCCTAATGCTAAGAAGAAATAAAGTGTTATATATTTTTGAGAAGCGTGTTACAAACTAAATTATATTATTAAAAAATATATAGGGTGACCCATTTAAAGAAAGCAAATTTGTTTATTTTCTTTGAAAACTATTGAATGTAGAAAAAAAATCTGAGTACGTCATTGGATTCTACGTAAAAAACAACAAAAAGAACATATTTCTTTTTGATACCTTACGAGGTAACCGAGATATAGGGGGGTATCCCAAAATGCACAATTCTCAAAAACATCCCGTATTTCAAAAACAAGGTGGGCTAGAAAAATTCTGATTACGGCATCTTCTGTTTGAGAAAAAAGTAGCAAAGTGCTGCGAAAACCGCATCCTTCTATCTTTACTAACAACGGAGATACCCCGTAAAATTACCCAAAAATGGACACACATTGTATATGTATTTAAATACAATACCCTTAACGTTCATAAATCTCACTGCTATTGTTTGCCTGGAATTTTGCTTACAATTGGGTACAAATGTCGGAATTCTCTAAATCATAACCCGAACACCTTCATCCCGCCCCCAGGCTCATTGGCCCTTCTACCTTCCTGGTCTAAAGTCGAGCTTTCAAAGCCATTACATACACAAGTGTACCCCCTTAAAAAAAAAATTACCGGCGCATATGAGAACGACCGCACTTACAACAGGTATCATCATCATCCATACGTTGGCCAAGTTGGCTTTGACAAGGCCATCTAGGTCTATAAATAGAAGGGGTGACTACGTGAAGAACCCGCGCTGGGTAATTGATGATGCAATAACTGTCATGTGAAAGAAGACTGACGCTGGTTGGATGCAAAAAATTACTACATAATATACAGCGTGGCCCATGGTAGCGGTCGGCCGATTTTGACTTCCACACAGTAAAAATGGCATGTAAATGTATTTGTATTTACAACCATATACTAGGTGGCCCAGAAGTCCGGAATAAAATTAATATAGCCTTAACCTGTAACTTTTGGGGAAAACGCTCGAACACGTCAATTTAGTTTTATATATGCTCACATTTTGACGTTATTCGTTTGTTTTTTTATAGACATTTGTCAAAGATATGACGACATCGATCTTTTTTTTAAATAGGAACATACAGCTTGTGATACATCATTTGAAAGTTTATATCTCGTACAGTGTGCTCATAAATTTTAGCACGATTCTGTTAAGCTATTTGAAAATGGCGACTGTTAAAAGTTTTTAAAAAATCTCTATTTAAATAAATCATTGATGGTTTTTTTTACCTTTCAAGGTAAGAAATCTTCACTATGTCGCGTTCAGAAGATTTCTTACCTTGAGAGGTAAAAAAACATCAATGATTTATAATTTCCGGTTATTTAAATAGAGATTTTTTAAAAACTTTTAACAGTCGCCATTTTGAAATAGCTTGACAGAATCGCGCAAAAATTTATGAGCATACTGTACGAGATATTAGCTTTCAAATGATGATCACAAACTGTATGTTTCTATTCAAAAAAAAATCGATTTCGTCATATCTTTGACAAATGTCTATAAAAAAACAAACGAATAACGTCAAAATGTGAGCATATATAAAACTAAATTGACGTGTCCGAGCGTTTCCCCAAAAGTTACAGGTTGAGGCTATATTAATTTTATTCCGGACTTCTGGCCCTGTATGTTATGGTTACATTTATTACTTTTTAAAAGTTGGAAAATGTTAATTTTTATCTTTTACTTCCCGCCCACGGGAGGAAAGTGTACTTTTCAGCTATTGTACTTTTTGAAGAAAATATTCTATTTTTCCTTAAAAATCTCTCAGACTTGGTTGCTTTATAGCCCTTATTTTTCGGAATGCAATAAGCTTCCGAAATTGTAATATCCATGTACTCTCTCTCTCTCTCTCTCTCTGAGAGCTAACATGGATTTTATCATGCTATACAGGGTGTTTCGACCTTCATCATTGGGATTTCGATACAAAAAAAATTTGACTCTTAAAGCCAATTTATAAGACGTTTAAGTGAGTCTTACATTTTCGAATTGTACCGAATTTTAAAAAAAATTGCAGGAATATACTAGGGGTATTTTAATGAAGATGTCAATTTAAGGGTGTTGAATTTTTATTTTTTAAATGGTTATTATTTAATATCTCCGAAAGTACTTTAGATATTATTTTCAATTTTGGTATGTGTTAATAGGATATAGAACCACAAATTTTGGTTAGAAAAGTTATTCCCCAGTGGCATCCCTGCAAACATGTTCACTGATATTTTTTACAAAAAAATATAGTACGCCACTGACATTTTTCCATGAGGATAATAATATGAATTTTGTGGTTTTAATCAAGAACAGACGAGAAAAACTCAAGAGACTGCTTTCATGTAGAATTGCCAGGATAATCAGAAAAAAATCCGCATGGAAAAATGTCAGTGGCGTACCATCTTTTTTGTAAAAAAAATATCAGAGGACATGTTTGCAGGGACGCCACTGGTGGAACAATTGAATAACTTTTAACTAAAATTTGTGGTTCTATATCCTATAAACACATACCAAAATTGAAGATAATATCTAAAGTACTTTCGGAGATATTAAAAAATAACCGTTTAAAATAAAAACTGAAGCCGTTGCGGACATATTTATGTTCATGTAAACTTTTCTTTATAAAATGACCTAAGGAATCACACCCTGAAATAGTAGCACGTCATTAAGGAACACCCTGTATAATGACGTCCTCAGGTAGGGTCGCCGCCACATCGCGGCTCCATCACTTTTGACCGAAAGAAAATATTTCTGACTAAAAAATTAATAGGTAATAATTTATGTATAAAAAAAATTAATTTATTTCGCAAAGGATAATAATTTTCTGCCGAGTTTGTCGAGATTAAAATTATTTAAAAAAAATTACCAATAGAGCAACAGTACCACCATAATTTATAGGAAAATTACTAACATATAATAATGTTCCTTTGTAAAAGGATATTAACTAGAAAAAACAAATTACAGTTTGCTGGTAGTTTCAACGTCGCTTGTCGGTATTTTTGCATTAGATAGGTATCCCTTGAATGTATAAACCAATGACTTTAAGACAATGAATGGACCATAGATAAGAGAGAAATGGATGGGCCACTCTGAATACGAGTTTTGTTCTTCGTTTAGAACCCGAACAAACCCCTGGCGACCATAGTCAATGAACTAATGGCGTTATTTTATTAATTGTGAAAAATTACCGCCATTGACTCTCAAACATTTTCTGCATCGTCTTCGAAGGGCGCCGGTTGCTCTCCTGATTGCTTCATGTCTTTCTTTAATATCGGCTGTAGTACAGTGTCGGGTTTGTTCGGGTTTGGGACAATTTTCGACACTTTTATAGGGTTTCTCCGTAATTCTAAAAGTAATGTAGGTGTCATGTGCTCTTTTTGGGTCAAACTTAAAATGGTAAAATCAAAATTTTAAGATTTTCGCTTGCTTAGGAGGTACGGGGGAAAATCAAAAAATTGACAATTTCAAAATTACCCTATATATTCTTAGTTAAAAGAGATGCAGAAAAATGTTTTATACAGAAGTTTCTTTATAATGATTGTTGAATAATCTGCCTTTTTCGGAATAATTATACGGGGTCTGGTAAAAAAGTTATCGGACCTAACCTATTTTTTTCAAATGGAACACCCTGTATATTTTAATCTAAATTGACACTATTGTAACTTCTCCTTTCAAATATATATCACACAATGGATGATATTGGTTTCCTAGGCGATTTATTAAACTTTATTACTTTAAACCACAGTTGACCATGAAACAAAAGCTAATATCCTAGAAACAAATATATTGACTATTAATATTTAAAGTCGATTTCATTTTTACATATTCATTTGCGAAAATGACCTATCAACATTTTGAAAAATTTAATATGATATCAGTTCATATTGAAAGTGGAGAAAACGAAGAAATGGCACAAAATATATATTTTGTTCGCTATCCGGAAAGACGGTAATCCGTTATTTTTAACCTAAATTTGAATCTTTTATTTCGTTTCAAAGTAATTAAGTTTAAATAAATCGCCTAGGAAACCAATATCATCCATGGTGTGTTATATATTTGAATGAAGAATTTAAAATAGTATCATTTTAGATTAAAATATACAGGGTGTTCCATTTAAAAAAAATGAGGTTAGGTCCGATAACTTTTTTACCAGACCCCGTATACTTATTCGGAAAACGGCAGATTCTTCAACCGTCAATATGAAGAAACTTCTGTATAAAACATTTTTCTGTAACTAAGAGAATATAGGGTAATTTTGAAATTGTCAAGTTATTGATTTTCCCCTGTATCTTTAAGCGAGCGAAAATTTTCGAATTTTGATTTTATCATTTTAGTTTGACCCAAAAAGAGCATATGACACCTACATTACTTTTTTGATATCACTAACAATTACGGAAATACCCTATAAAAGTGTCGAAAAAGGGACACCCTGTACAATATTATTTTGGTACGGATTATTAATAAATAATATAATAATATAATAATACTATAATTTATTGGAAATCGTACAATAAAATCTTTACTATAATAATTTTACTATAGTATTTTTTCGTGCTCTTGGAATCTGGTCCGTCAATTGCTATTTGTTTGTATTTATTCCCTTTAAAAGATTTACGTCAAACAAAGTTATAGTGAAATAATCATTGACTTATTGAAACAAACATGGACTTGATATTTCTATCTGCTTTGTTCACGTCAATGTGACACCTGACGAAAATTACCCTCATACATTAAGCTAGAGGTGTTGTTTTCGATTGATTACATCGAAAACAACCCCTCTAGCTATCGAAAACAACCCGCCAAGTTTTTATTGTTTATTGACAAAGATAATGACACTTTTTGACGTTTATTTATTATTTTTATTTTCCAGCTACAAACTCAAATATTAAATATTATTACAATTGCGTTATTAATAATTACTAATTTTTTTAGTTCTTTATTTAAAAGTTGTAATATAAAGTTGTTTTAACCATTATTCGAGTAATTTTCTCCCTAAATTACACTCGTGCATAAAAATTTTCAGATAATTTTGCATTTAAGCGTATTTCCTTTGAAAAACAACATTCGTTCATTTTCAAATTTTGTAAAATAGCGCCAAAATATGAAAATGAACTCTTGTTGTTTTTATTCATGCAAAATTATCGAAAATTTTTAGGCACTAGTGTAATTACCTCCGAAAATAAACGCAACAAAACAGAGATGGGGATTCTATTTGTAGAATCCCCATCTCTTTCTTCCTCGGTCTGTTCCTGTTTTCATTCAACATTCAACAGGCGACCAGTTTGAAATATCTTAGGTTGGGAGAAGCAAACAATCGACGGACGTCACTCAAGAGTCTATGTTTTTATTCAGTTTACGGCAGACTTGGTACAGTCTTGCCATATGGAGCTAAGGATTACTATATTATCCACAAAGAATATGGAAATTTAACACACAAACAACAAGAAAATGTATTTAACAATAATGACAAATATGACAGTTGTTAATCCGGTAGTGTCAAACGTGGAAGCAGGTATAAAAGACGGCCCTCCCAATAAGGATGTTTATTAAAAGTACGTTCCGAATACTCGAAAGCGAGATAATGTCATTGTCAAATTAACAGAAAATGAGAAAGAAAAATTATACTAATTTTCAGAGCTACCTAAGAATGTGAATTGGCTGTTAACCAAAGCCTAGTATCCTCCTCTTACTTAACAGTTTGCAGAGGCTGGCCTGCCTGTGTATCAGTGGGGCGATGAGAAGCACCCCCACTGCAGCAATGGAAGTCATACTGGGACTAATACCCCTAGACATACACATCAAAATGGAGGCTAACTGTAGCGCCTCAAGGATGATTACCAATGGGGAATGGACACAACACCCCGTGAAAATTGGACACACAAGAGCCACGGATCTAATCAACGATTAGCTCTTGGATATGCAAACCGATCGTATGAGAGCAACATACGATTTCACATAGCCTTTCAAAATTTACTGGAACTTTGATAAATGGAGGAACAGTGCACCCCCGTCGTTTGATAAGGGTCTAGTTTAGTACACCGATGGATCAAAAATCGCCAACGGTGTGGGCGCGGGTATATTTGGGGAAAGACCCAGGATGGACATAAGCATTCCTCTGGGAAACTACGCCACAGTATAACAAGCGGAAGTTCATGCCATACAAGCATGCGTACTACAAAATCTTGAAAAGGGCTATCACAACCAAAAGATTTACATCCTGTCGGACAGCCAAGCTGCTCTTGAGGCTCTGAACTCCAATCGGTTTACTTCAAAAGTTACACTGTAGTGCCATACCAACCTAAAAGTACTGGCGGCCAGGGGGAACAAGACAGAGCTCTTGTGGGTCCTTGGTCACTCTGGGATAGTAGGAAAAGCGGATGAACTAGCGAGAGCCGAATCCGCTCAAAGACTCAGGGGCCCCGGCCTTTGGAATATCAAAACAGGCAACAAAAACAACATTAGATAGATGGTCGAAGAAACAGCACCTATCTCGATGGCAAGGGTTACCTGCTCAAATACACGCACGGGCCGTAATTGGAAAACCATCGAAAATACTATCGAATGGGATGCTAGCCCTAACACGGCCCCAGTTGAAACAAGTGATGGGTCTGCTAACAGACCACTGCCACTTGCGAAAACACCTTCAACGGATAGGTATAAACAACGGATCCATTGAATGCATACTCTGCGGCGAAGAGGATGAAACCGTCTCACACATAATATACCGCTGCGTAGCACTGTCTCGTAGAAGACAAAATATCTTCGGGAACATACAACGTGGTGACAACCTCCCACATGACAAGCTCGGTAGAAGGTTACTGGACCTCATAGAAGGAATAAACATCGTCTAACAAGATCGGGGTACACTATAAGCCGAAAGGCTGCAATGATAGAAGTTCGGGCCTTTAAACCGACCCCCGCCTTTAACCAACCAACAAACCATCCTCCTCTTCAAAGGCTGTCAACCTCCTTGATTTAAGATCCCTGGAAATAATATATTTGCTACAATAATAGGTGATCCATCCTTGGCTTGAACCTCCTTGGTAATTTTTGAATAAACCACACAATAAAGACGTTAAAGAAATTTTACATATACATATATATAAGAAACCAATTATATAGGAATAAGAAACGATTTTATAGAATGACGCTTACAAAATCAATTTGGTACCTGCCAAGGATAACAGTTTTTTTTATCGAACCATTGTTACCTTGAAAGAACGTTTGTTTACATCAAACTTTGCAAATAACCATGTGTAATGTTATGTAAAACATTTCATGTGTGTAACGAGGAGACTTGGATGATTAGCTGTTTATAAATGATCTTTTTCTTATGTGGATTAGATCATTCGTAGCATCGTTACTGAGGGGACATAGGAGTAAATTGGTAATATAGGTGTGAACCCAATTAGAATTCTTTCCTTACTTATATGTTATGAAAATGTAGATTTTTTTGCAGTTTTCTATTATATCTAGTGTTTTTTTCCTAAGTTGAATGAGTTTTCTCAATTTCATTTAATTATAGTGATTTTTCCTAAGTTGAATGAGTTTTCTCAATTTCATTTTTAATTGTAGTGGTTTTTTCCTAGGGTGTAGAAACAAAAAAATTAAGATGGTGACGCGTGATTTGTTTCACTTGACATTCCCATTGTGATCGTTTGAGAGCATTTTAAGACGTTTTCTATTTTCCAGAAAATATGGAAGATAAATTTACAAATGCTGAAAAGTTTCATATTCTATCGCATGTTTTATTTTATCTCAAAAAAACTGTTATGTGGCAGTTAGAAGATGTTATTTGTGTTTAGAGAATAACGGAAATCATTTTGAACACCTGTTTATGTAGTTCCTTACTTTTTTCGTTGTTCGTTTTATTATTGTTTTGGAATGATTTTTGTTCACTTATTTGTGGTTTATTATTAAATTATTTGTTATTTATTGAACAAGTCCAACATAAGTAAAAAATTTAGCGCTTACTTATGAGATATTATTTATAAAATTAGGAGAAATACAGGACCGTATCCCAAAATTTCCTGATTGTTGTTGTTCAAAAACCCCTCGAAACGTCATTAAACCACAATGTGTCATACATCGTTGCATTCGGGGGCTCTCAAATTCCAATATCAGGAAAACAGGACCATATTTAAAAAAATAGAGTTGATAATGGCCCTTTGAAGACAACTCGTCGGATTACAAAACAATTAACGCTGTTAGATAGAGCGGAAAAAGTTGCAATGTAAAAAGTTCAATTTACTTAGAATTCGATCTCAAAAAAAAACCAGGAAAACAATAAAACGGTTTTCAGAATTTCGGGGTTTTCCGGATATCTCCGGAACTACTCGGAATTTTAAAACTTTCTAAACAGATTATTATTAGGCACGTAAATGCTCAACTTTACCTCCATTTAACCGACTTCGTATCTCTTACAGTTTCCTAGATCCTTGTACTGTCCCTCCTTATCTTGGACACGTTGTATATAAGTTATTCCATTTAAATCATCAAGTTGACACCGACTTCCGGTATAACCGGATGTTCCACCATATTGATAATATTTTAGTCGAGTGGTCCCCATCAACATTAGCATATTGTCTAATTCAAAAATGTTTCCATTTTAAGAGTATAGTTTTGAATTTGATATCGTCTACCCAGAGATGATCCTTTAAATTTATGAATATTAGGAAAGTTAGACTGAACTAAATCGGGACTATGGTCAAGCTCCAGAAAGAAAGTTTTAAAAAATATGTAATTGAAAAATTTTATATGCATTATCCTGTATGTTTGATAACAACCTCGTTCTCCCCTTTTGTCTAATTGTTTTTTTTTACCTTCGAAGACTGACCTTCCACCATAACTGCGAAGAATACGATGACGCTAATTTGTTACTAATGAAGAGTTAAGCGATAATCATTATTTATAATAGTTTTTATAATCCGTTTTTTATGACTGGAAAAAAAATTCACTATTGTTATTCCATTTAGAGGCAATAAATTTATTGAAGAAATTGAATCATTCGAAACAGGAAATATTTGTATAATTTATTATTAATTATTATAATTATAATAATAAAATTATTTTTGAACCTAAGGAAAATAATACCTCAATGTGTATAAGCGATAGATGTTCACTAAATTTGTATTATGACATAGCAATTGTTTCGACAACACATACAGGGTGTTAGGGAAATGACTTATTATATTTAAATGGGTGACTCCTAAGGTGTCCTAGAGAAAATCGACATACTTTTTTTTTAATCGAATATCTAAATACTAAAGTAAAAACCCTTTTTACCCACATACTGTCGCGCCGTTCCATCTGGATTCAGTTGGCAAGAATAAGGGTCACTAAATTATACTAACAATGTTGTCAGATCACACTGCATGTTTCGCCCTTGCTTGGATACCTGCCACGCGCGACTATCGTTGCTTCAGTATGTTTTGAGACTCAGGAGTGGAATAACGCTGTCCACATGCTTGATGTATAAGAATTTTAAACGTTTTATTAGTTGTAGCATTACACGATTTTTTTTCTGTTACGAAATAATACATAATAAGAAATATTGTGATGCGATTTAAAATTTGTGCGATATTACCCTTTGTTGCTTCTGTTGCAAAACATACTTTTTGTATTTTGTTTTTTATGGAATTTATAAAACGGATTATAAGATCGAAGGTAAGAGAGTATATACCTTAAAATTGTAGTATTTTTTATCTAAAAGGTTTGAAAGAGAAGTGATAACCCGGCTCAAAGACGTCTTGTTGTCAAAAACTGAACACGTGCGTTTACAACTCTGTGTTGCAATATATGACAACACCGCCTCAATAAACTATTGATTGCGAACGTCCTCAGTAGCGGCCACGTAAATTTTCAGATTTCATATAAAGTGTATATTTCGTACAATAATTCAAAGCGCCATTTAAGGTTATTTTTTTCAATATATTTTCATCTGAGGATTTGCCGGTTTAAATATAGTCATTTCCATAACACCGTGTATACAGGGTGTCAATTTGAAAACTTCCCACCCATATATCGTTTAAAAAAATAACCTTATTTTAATTTTAAATATTATATACAGGGTGTTTCGGGAGGATAGGGAAATATTTTGGGAACATGTTCAGAAGGTCAAAATAAGAGAAATTAACCCATATGTTTTAATCCGATTCTTAACCGTCTCTGAAATAATCGGTTCTAAAGTTTTTTTTGTAAAGTTTTGTATTTCTAACTCCAGTTTGTAGGTATTTCATTGCTTGTCAATACCTAATTTAATTGACAAGCATGGTTGTCAGTTTGATCTATTCTGAGCGTTTCGACTCGAAAAGAGAAAAGGTTCCATACGTAATGCCTCACACATTCACCCATAGGGAGTATGCTGACATGATATGATTTCTGTAATGGTAGCGCATTGATGAATACCGACGTCGTTTTCCAAATCGAAGAGTTCCTAATCGAAAAGTGTTTCAAAAAGTTTTTGCAAATGCTCAGGAAACAGGAATGTTTCCAAGCGTAAGGATTGATTCTGAACGAGCGGCGGGTCTAAATGTGGAAAATGAAGAGAATGTTCTGGATATAGCTGAAGAGTTCTCAGGTGTTACGAGGCGGATTACGAAAGAACTTCGATTAGAATCACATGTGGGCGTTTGGAAGACACTTAGAAAAAACGGTTTAAAGCCTTTCCATGTTCAACCGGTCCAACATCTTCAAGAAGGTGATTATGGCTTAAGGGTTCAATTTTGTGAATGGATCCAACAAAATCGAGGCCTACATAACTACATTTTATTTAGCGATGAAGCTCAGTTCACCAGCGATGGAATCAATAACTGTCACAATGAACATCGGTGGTCAGATGAAAATCTTCATGCCACGTTTGAACGAAACTTTCAACATCGATTCAGTATTAATGTGTGGTATGGAATGCTCAACGACCAGTTGTTTGGTCCTTTTGTATTGAATGAGCGTCTTACTGGAGATGGATATTTACGGTTTTTGGAAGACTATTTAACACACATGTTGGATGATGTTCCGCTAATTGTTCGACACCGAATGTTTTTTCAGCACGATGGAGCCCCACCTCATTTTAGTCGCCGGGTGCGTAATTTCTTGAATAATCGTTTTCCTGATCGTTGGATTGGCAGAGGAGGACCTCAAGCTTGGCCACCGAGGTCACCAGACCTAAACCCACTGGATTATTGCCTCTGGGGGTAGATGAAATCACTAGTATACGAAACACGAGTTAAAACCGTGGAAGGACTCCACAATCGAATTTTTAATGCTGCAAATATCATTATAAACAATCCCCAAGCAATTCAACGCGCAACACGAGCGATTAACAAACGTGGTGCAGCTTGTATTGAAGTTGGTGGGGGTATGTTAGAAAATATTCTAAATTAGTGGCATTTTGTTGTTTTACTAGTATCTATTGGTGTTGCTTTTGAAATAAAAAATAGTTCCAAAAAAAACTTTAGAACCGATTATTTCAGAGACGGTTAAGAATCGGATTAAAACATATGGGTTAATTTCTCTTATTTTGACCTTCTGAACATGTTCCCAAAATATTTCCCTTTCCTCCCGAAACACCCTGTATATAATGTTCTATTAAATACACAGCCATTCTCTCCACAGCTCTTCAAAGTAATGGAAATAAACATAATTTTAACCGCCCCGTATGATATCGAATCGATTTTTCTATGGGGATTTCATTGGCTGCATTCAGCAGAGCCCAACGATTTATAAGCGATTTTTAATGGGTGACGTCACGATGTGCATCGATTTGTAGTTCTGCTGAAAGCATTTTGTTGTAAATTTTTTTGTTTGGTTAGGATCTCTTCTAAATATTTTCATCAAATATTACGTTTCTATCACTACGAAATGGGCAATTTTATTTTTAATTGTCCTCTTCACTAACGGAGATCGTGTATAATATGTTTTTATAATTATAATTCACTTCTTTCGTAATTTTTTATAAATTTTACAAGTCAACCTGACAAGCAAAAGTGACGTAAATCGCTGTCAAATCACAAATCGCTTCCTAAATTCCATGGAAAAAATGGCGTCCGATCTCCCATCGATTTCTAAAATCGATGTTCTTTTAGTGCATGCAGCAGATGATTATTAATCGCTTATAAATCGAGTTCCCATTAACAAAATGCAACTTTCCATGAATTCAGACCACAAAATTAAAAAGTATTTAATTAAGGTAAAGTTATGAGCAATATTAGACAGAAATAATTTTTTATCTCGGAAACAGTATGAGGTAGGTTTCGGGAAGTTATAAGAAAATATTATTAAAACTGAAAGGTGATTCTAATTAAGAAGGTATTCCATTTAAAGCAACAAAGTTGCAACAAATTTTCGTTAGAAGCGGCAATGCCGCAACGATGAAAATATTTTGTAGCGATGCAGCAAACACTATATTGTTGCTTTACGGCTTGATCTAAATAAAAATAATTTAAAAATGAAAATTGAAAGTAGTTAATGCAGCAAGTGTAGTAAATGTAACAAAATATATAGTAAGAGCATGCAGCAAATTACTTTAGTGCGGTAGTAAATTACGTTGCCTGGGACACACTGTATGTACAGGGTGACCCATTTTCGACATTTTTTAGGGTCCTTTATTGTTAGTGCTATCAAAACAGTAATGTAGGTGTCATGTGCTCTTTTTGGGTCAAACTTAAAATGGTAAAATCAAAATTGGAAAATTTTCGCTCGTTTAAGAGATACGGGGGAAAATCAACAAATTGACAATTTCTAAATTACCCTATATTTTCTTAGTTAAAAGAGATACAAAAAAATGTCTTTTACAGAACTTTCTTATAATGATTGTTGAATAATCTGCCGTTTTCAGAATAAGTATACGGGGTCAGATAAGAAAGTTATCGGACCTAACCTCATTTTTTTAAATAGATCACCCTGTATATTTTAATCTAAAAGGATAGCATTTTAAACTCTTTTCAAATTTATGACACACCATGGATGATAGACATAAAATCAAATTTATCAAAATGTTGATAAGTAATTTTCACAAGTGAATATGTAAAAATGAAATTGACGTTAAATGTTATAACAACTAGAATGTCAACATAGTTGTCTCTAGGATATTAGCTTTTGTTTCATGCCCTACTGTGGTTTAAATTAGTAAAGTTTAAATAAATCTCCTAGGAAACCAATATTATCTATGGTGTGATATATATTTGAAAATAGAATTAAAAATGCTATAATTTTAGAATAAAATATGCAGGGTGTTCCATTTAAAAAAATGACGTTAGGTCCGATAACTTTTTTACCTGACCCCGTATACAATTTCTGAACAAGGCAGATTATTCACCAATCAATATAAAGAAACTTCTGTATAAAACATTGTCTGTATCTCTTTTAACTAAGAAAATATTGGGTAATTTTGAAATTTTCAATTTTTTGGTTTTCTCCCGTATCTCTTAAGCGAGCGAAAATTTTCTAATTTTGATTTTATCATTTTAAGTTTGACCCAAAAAGAGCACATGACACCTACATTACTTTCTTGATAGCACTAACAATTACGGAGATACCCTATAAAAGTGTCGAAAAGGGGACACCCTGTACGTCTACCTACCACAGTCACCCTGTATAGACATTCTAGGTAATATCTTTTATAAAATTACCAAATTATAATTTTTTTGCAAGTTGAAAATATTCAAATGCAGTTACAGCTTTTTGCCGCATTCAATCTTCTTATTTAAAATCCATTAAAATTATTTCAATTAATCGCTTCCACAAAATAGGATATCTAGCACCATCTATTAGATACTAACAAAAGTTTATTCATCGAATTGCCAAAGGGAAATTACGGCTTCCTTTCTATTTTATCCCGTATTGGCTTTTATATTACCATTTATAAGTTTACACCATACTCCCATAGATGTCACTAACATTACTACACAATGTAATTGGGTGATGCATCATAGGAAATCCCAGGTAATTTTTTAGGTGGCTGAATATTGGCTCGCCTGTACATTTTATAGAAAAACTGCATTATAACTTCTTGAAGAGGCCATGGTGAAACCATGTACCAAGTTTCAATACATTTTGGTCAACCAATCTTAAGCTATTCAATTAAACGTGATGGGAATTCAGCAAACACCAGCAAATTAACAAACTTAGTGTCAGTGATAATGTTTATTTATAACCATGCATGTAATAATGACATTTCAGCTATCTTTGAAAGGTGGAAAGGTGAAGTTTTTTTACTTTGACTTTCCACCCGGGTGGACAGCAAATTATTTTTTTGTAATTTTTTTAAAAATCGATATCTCAAAATAATATACGAACACACTTTTTAAAAATGCTGATAGCTTTGCTTGTTTAGATAATATGTCTACTTTTTCCCTAATTGATAGAGTGGTCCTCAGCATTGAATATAGTCTCAGCATTGAATATAGTGGTGACCAAATCGTTGATATCTTCTTTGTCTTGGCATTTTCACTGAAATAAGCCAGTAGCGCCGAATCAGAACCAAGATTTTGAACTTTGTTTCCCGTACACCATTCTTTGAAACAGTTATATGCCTTGTCATATCTCGGGCGGCTTTTAGTTGGCAGAAGATCTTCTTCTACTATTTTTGCTGCTTCTCGAATTTCTGGTGGAGTAGCAGCAAAATCAAATTCCTCATCTGATTTGAGCATTTTTCTGCTGTTAAAATAATATATTGTTTAGTGACATGGAAACCATATTCAAAAAAAGATATTTGTCATCTTGATGTGTATTATTACCTACGTTATTTTATCACCTGCGGTTATTTGAAATTTCTGTGTCAAACTTTGTTTGGGGGGGGGGTCATGCATGGAAAATTTACGAAAAGCGTCGGCGGATCCGCGCTTGGTTGACCTTCATAGCCAGGGCATTATAAGATTAGAGAAAATACATACACATATCGGTACTGCAGTAAGTAAGGGCACAGTTCTCTGCCAGGGCAAAATTTTCGCCTGTCAGGGCAGCGCCCTGATTCGCCCCCACCTGTCTACGGCCCTGTTTCAGGGTCGTCAAATAGCTACAATTATACTTAAAAATTAGTTAACGATAGACAATATCAAGAGCCCACTTAATTCAATTATAATTTGAAATCAAAATAAAGCACTTCAGTAAATAGGAGAAGGTGTGCAGCAATATTTTGTTCCTTTTTTTATTATACGTTGGTTTTGAATCGTTGGAGGTTATATTCGTTGGGAAAAACGACCTCGGGAAGGTCGTTCCATAAGGATGAAGTCCTCCAGATGAAAGAATTCTTAAATAATGAAGTTCGAGGAGTAATTAACTATACAGGGTGTTAATAATTCGGCCTTCACCATTGGGATCTGGGAAACGGTAAGAGACGCAAAGGAGCAAAGTTGCCGCAAAAGAATCAGAAGCTTTGAAAATATTTGTAAAAATCTAAAATTTTGCGTTTCGGTTTTTTTTTTTTTTTTTTTTTTTTTTTTTTATGGTCAAACACAAGCACTATAGGAAAAATCCTTTAGGGCACTCTGGGAGTGGTGCGTGAAAAGCGATTCACGTTGGTTTGGAATCGTTGGAGGTTATATTCGTTGGGAAAAACGACCTCGGGAAGGTCGTTCCACAAGGATGTAGTCCTCCAGATTAAAGAATTCTTAAATAATGAAGTTCGAGGAGTACTAAGCTTAACCACATATGGATGGGCGGCAGTGGTTCGTCGTGTATTTCTGCTATTCGTCGCTCTGGGCGGAATTAAGAGGGCAAGGTCAGCCGAGCACCTTCCATGAAAATATCTGTAAAAGAGAGTCAAATCCCCAACCTATCTTCGATGTTCTAGGCTGTCGAGGTTCTTCGTCAGCTCGTGGTCTCCGATCAGACGAATAGCCCGCCTTTTGATGGAATCCAGTAGCCGAAGAGTATGTTTGGGTGCAGAGCTTCAGACATGAGAGCACTATTCTAGTGATGGCTTTGTATAGTGTCAAAAGTTGTTGAGGTGTGTACAACTTTCTGATTCGGAAGAGCACCCCAAGCTCCTGAGAAGCTATCTTGGCGATTGCCACAACGTGGTGATGCCAAGACATATTTCCTCCCAGATTGACGCCCAGCAAATTAATAGATGAAGCCAGTGGGATTGCGTGTCCGGCCATGACTATTTCCGATTCTGTAATGTTAACCTTTTTCGAGAAAACTGCTGCCTGGGTTTTTTTAGCGTTAAATTCGACTTGGTTACTGTCACCCAAAGCCAAAATTTCTTCCAGGTCTTTGTTGAGGCGTGATACTTCATGCTGTCTGCGAAGATGTGCATCGGCAGCCGATGTTTGCGCATTCAAAGAGAAAGATGAGATAAGTGTGCTATCGTCAGCAAAACTAAATATCAGATTTTTAGTTTTCACTAGAAGGTCGTTAATGTAGAGTAAGAAGAGAGTGGGAGACAATATGGACCCTTGAGGAACACCGGCATTGATGGTGAAGGCGTCTGAGAGAAATCCGTCAATCGCCACTTGCAGAGAGCGGTCCTTAAGAAAGGTAGACAACCATGCACAGAATCGACTGGGCATACCATAGGATCGCAGTTTGCTTAGAAGCCCCTCATGCCAAACACGATCAGAAGCTTTAGAAATATCCAGTGCAAGAACCCGAGACTCCCCATGATGTTCGATTGCGTTGTTCCAAATATGGGTGACATAGGCTAGAAGATCTCCAGTTGATCTGGAGTTCCGAAAACCATATTGATGATCGCTGATAATGTTGAAGCCTTCCAGGTACTTCAGAAAATGTTGGTGAATAGCTTTCTCCATTACTTTTGATATAACTGAAAGCAATGCGACTGGTCGATAGTTGTTAGGCAGGGTTCTCTTACCTTTCTTTGGAATAGGCTGGACTCGCGCCGTTTTCCAGCAAGATGGAAATATTCCTTTTTTGTAGGATAAGTTGAAAAGTCTACAAAATACTGGTGTTAGTTCATCGGCGCATCTCTTGAGAACTATAATAGGCATTTCGTCTGGACCAGTAGCTTTTTTGACGTCGAGTCCTTTCAGGATTCGTTTGACGGGACGTTGACGGAATACGATTTCGGTCATTTCGGATTCAACTGCAGGAATGTCGGGTGGTGTTCTTCCCTGGAAATCAACAGTGGAATGCGAAGAAAATAGTTCAGCAAGTAAGTTTGCTTTGTCTCCGGCTGTGGATGCTATTGTACCATCGGGACGTGTTAGAGGTGGAATAGTTGATTTGGTAAAATTTTGGCTGACGGCCTTAGCGACTGACCAAAAGGACCTTGATCCGTTTGGACAGTCAAGAAGTTTGTTTTTGATCCTCACGTTATGGGCTTCTTTGTTTCCTTCCTGGCTTCCTGACTTTGTTCGAAGAGATGTCCTATAAGATGGCATCATCAGATCTTTGATGAGTTGGTTTCATCCTGAAATCACCATCATCAACTTAATTTTTTTAAATGCGGGCCTGTATTTTTTTTGTTTAAATTATGAAAGAGTCGAAATCTACGTTGAGATCTTGCGCATCTTGGGGTTATAATGAGTTTATGACGTAGATCCAAATTATTATTATTATTCCGTTATTACTTTCGTTGTCCATTTATTCACGGATGCTACAGATTTATCCGTTAAACTTGCCAACATCTGCCTTTTTTCGGGTATTACGCGAACTTATTAGTGGTAAAATTTAACGTCGACCCGTTTTAAACCACTATCCCCTTGATTTTAATCTGAAGTATGTAGTAATATATTTAATATCCCCGCAGGTACTGCTGATTTTCATAATACTGAAGTGGTGCGTACTAATCATACGGATTAAACATGAAGTCGTCGATACTGTTACTAGGTTGGATTGCATTAGGTATGTTTCTATTATTTTTAAATTAATTATTAGACTGTAAATGTTTAAAATACAAAATTAATGACAATTTTCCATAAAGACGGTAACCAACCACATATACAGTGTGTACATAAAGTAAGGAACAAATTCATTATCTAGGAATCTAAAAATATTTCGGAAAAATCCTCGGACACGTGTATAATAATTTTTAATGGCGCATTTTTTCCCATACAAACTTAATATACAAGGTGGCTCATGTAGTAGATATGACATTATCGACGATTTTTTTAAATGGGAACCCCTATATTTTAGTTCAGATCTGTAATCTCCAAGAATAGCTGATTTCAAAAACATAACACACTTAGGGCCTAAAATTCATAGTTTCGTTACTACAGGGAAAAACAAATAATTTTATTTAAGATATTTTTTTTTGGCTTGGGAGGCATCAATTAATTACGTGAGGCGTTTTTAGCGATTTTTCAACCCCCCTTCCCCCAATAAAAGATTTCGTGACATTTGGCTCAATCCCTTCCGCCATCACTCAATTTTACCTGAAAGCCTTACGTAATTAATGGACGCACCATCATTTGCTGTTACTTATGTTTTTTCTCAAGTAGGCTTATTTGCTGTTATGTAACTATGGTATTTAGATAATGTCATTGTCATTTCATTGTATTTTTCTAGTAAGTTTATTAGAAGTAATAAATTTTATTTTAAAACATATTGAGTTACTATGCGTTTATCTTTAACACAAAGAATAGAAATTCTTATGATGATTGGATATGGTGATAGGATCCGTACTCAACAAGAAGTTTGCATTTTGTTTAACACTAAGTATCCAGCAAGACCAATTACTAGATCAACTGTGAGTCAACTTGAAATAAAATTTCGGGAAACGGGTTCAGTGGAAGATATTCCCAGAAAAAGCCGTCCAACTATTCCGGATGATAAGAAATTAGATATTTTATTGGCTATGGAAGAAGATACCCACAACAGCGTCCGCCAGATTAGCATTGATCATGGGGCGGCTGCTATGACCGTTCATAACCTATTGACAGTAGAAAAATGGCACCCGTTTAAAATCCGATTGGTTCATGAGTTGAATGAAGATGATCCAGATCATAGGATGGAGTTTTGTCAAATATTAATGGAAAGATGTAACTTAGATCCTTTGTTTGTTGAAAATATCCTATTTTCGGATGAATCTACCTTTAAATTAAATGGAGAAGTGAACCGGCAAAACTGTAGATACTGGACAAAAGAAAATCCCAGGTGGATGCGTGAGCACCATACTCAATATCCTCAAAAAATTAATGTTTGGGCTGGTATTGTGAAAAACAAAATTATTAGGCCATATTTTACAGTACTGGACTTTTTCTTGTGAGGTCACCTGAAAAATGTTGCTAATAAAGTCAGACCTGCCAATATTGAAGATTTAAAAAATCGAATAACAACAGAATGCAGGAACATTTCAGAAGAAACCATAAGAAAAGTCCAACAAGAATTTATTGATCGCTTGGGGTACTGTCAGGCAGCAGAAGGAGGACAATTTCAACACTTAATTAAATAGCTTATTTAATTTTTTAAAATTTTTTTAAATTAAAAATATCTTAAATAAAATTAATTGTTTTACCCTGTAGTAACGAAACTATGAATTTTAGGCCCTAAGTGTGTTATGTTTTTGAAATCAGCTGTTCTTGGAGATTACAGATCTGAACTAAAATATAGGGGTTCCCATTTAAAAAAATCGTCGATAATGTCATATCTACTACATGAGCCACCTTGTATATTAAGTTTGTATGGGAAAAAAATGCGCCATTAAAAATTATTATACACGTGTACGAGGATTTTTCCGAAATATTTTTAGATTCCTAGATAATGAATTTGTTCCATACTTTATGTACATGTCCCCGCTATGGGCATCGAAGGGGGCGTTGTGTGTTTGCGCAGTTCGGAAATCTCCTTGTGAAAGTAAACATTCCACAGGACCGGATTTCAACTTTTTTAATGTAAATTTCACTGGTTAGTTAGGAAAAATATTGCAATCAAAATTTCGATTAGTTCGATTTAAGACGGCGTTCCATGCATACGATTTCTGACGATATGATGATCCGACGGTGCCCTGATTGGTGTAAACTTTGATGCCAAATTCCGTCGTCCGAATATTTGTAACAATCGACATGATGAGCTTTATTTTAACTTTCATCCGAAGTCGTATTTTTCTTAACCTCACTTTTTTCTAAATCAAAAATTAAGAATGAGTGACTATATTGACTATTTTGGGAATTATTATTAGCTACTAATGCACCAAATTAAAAATATATTAATTTTAAGGTTAGCCCAGTAAACATGCGATGTCCACTGGACAAGTGTTTTAGGTCCATACTAGGTCCGAGATGTCCATGGACACGAAACGGATATCCACTGGATGTCCGCATCTACATGTCTAATGGATGGATAGAGATCGTAATCCTATGGATGTCCATTTCAAGTACTTTTAAATGAATATTATACTGGACACGAAATGGATATCCATTAGATGCCCGCATACATATATCCACTGGATACAATATATATGATAATCCTATGTATGTCCATTTCATGTCCTTTAAGATGAATATAATGTTAGGCAAAAACCAAAAATAGTGCGCCCGGAAACAAATTTTATTGTTTTCTTACTTATTCCATGGTCCGTGCTGTCAAAACCTATCAATTTTTTTCATGTTTGTAAAAAAGATAAATTCCATTTTTCTCCCCGAGTTTTAAAAGATCTTTGTTATCGGCAGTGGTATTGGCAACAGCCTCTCTCTTTGTTCAACATTAAATGAAGGACAAGGATCCAAATATTAGACAACCCCCGCCGGTTGTCTCGAAATGTCACAGGCATTTCCCATTTACTTAAGCCAAGGCAAGTTTCTAAACGCATAAAATATTATTGAATACATTCAGATTTCTTGACTAGGTATTTCGATGTTGTAATTATACAAATATGATCGGAAAACAATCATTTGCTATCAGTTTTGTATTAAAATATTACAAAATATATCGTCGAATTTATTTAATTTTATATTGATGAAATTCGAAACTTGTCCTAGATCTGTTTTATACACGCCATTTTCTTCTACCACCTCTAACGAGAACGTCGCTTGTTTCATAGCTTTGTTTCATAGTTTATTTTATCATCAGTTTATTTTGTTTGTTTTGTGAGTTTAAGTTTTTATAGTGACCCACAAAAGTAAGTACCTAATTTGTTTAAATAATATAAGTATTATTTAGGTAATTCTATTACACGTGTTTTCTATTTATAAAATGGTGTTTGGATTGCACGTTTTATAAGAAAATTATTTTTTTTTACATGCTGGGTAACATATCTGCTTATTTAAAAGGGTTACAACGAAAATTTTTCATATTTTAGGGGTATAGACAATGAGTACAAGTTCGCATCGAAAAAAGGCACTCAATAAATACTATAAAAAGCTCAAAGTAACTAGTACTTCTAATAGTTTAGCTCTTAAGAAAAATGCTTCTCAAACACCAAATGATACATCTTTAAAGTCTCAACTGAATTTAGATTCAGAGAATCCAGTGCCTTTTGTAGAAAGTGATTCTTCAAATCAGGACAAGTTTATGTTTATAAGCAGTAAAATAAATTTTATCATTTAGTTTCAATTATTAACAGTTGTCAAAATTAAGTATAGTCCAAAAATGGCTGAAGAGGGATCAAAAACCTGGAGCATAGTAAGGTTTATTAGTGAAGATTCCGTCGAAGCAATACCAACCACATGGATAACTTCCAGCAATATGTGCTATTGGCCCAATTTTATTCAAGACAAAATAATTGCAGCGATTAAGAAGCATGAACCTCCTAACACTGATTGGCCTCGGCATCAGATAACCTTATTTAAAAATGGTACATAAATGGTAAGGATATGCAATAAACAAAAATATCATGCATTTTATGCTTGATGACTAAACAATTCAGAAAAGTAAATGGCTTATCTTTAATGCAAAATATCTCATTATTGTTCTTAAAATTTTGTGAGAAGTTCGACTTCATGTTTCTTTTGGTTTTAGATAATTACACAATAGCTAGAGCAAAGGCAAAGAAAGCAGAGTATAAAAGTGATCTAAATGATTCAGAGGACGATATTAATAGCAGGAAGATGCGTCATTTTAGAAAGCTTTCAAGCTCTGAAAGTGATGAAGGCGACATGAGTATATTTCCACCGCCACCACCTATTCCAATATTAAAAAATAAGAAAAAAGGTAATAATTGAGGGGCGCTTTTTTATTTATATAGGGCTTTATATACATGATTTTTTAAAAATTGATACATATAGGTTACCAGCTCAACCTAAATGTGTTTTATAACAGGAATATTTATTTATGTTAACAGGAGAATTATCTGACCAGCTTGACCAGACAACTGAAAAAGTGAATAACCCAGTGTGTATAAAGGAAAAAACAGGGAGCACATCTGCATCATTAGTCAATGGTACATACTAAACAAATCTATTATGTAAAAAAAGTTATCTGCAATGAAGTTTTCATCTTTTGCACTGGAATATTTTTGAAATGGCACATTTAAAATAACCCTTATTTTTGATTGGTATATTTGATATTTTTTAAAGAAAATTAGTCACTTTAAAAAATTTTAAAATAATTTAGATCGTTTGTTTTATTATTTATTTAGTGCAACTATATTTTAGATGATTTAAAAAAAGAGATGACTTTGCGAAGAACAGAAATTGAGCTGTTTAAAACTTCTGTGATGGAAAATATAAGGTCTCTTAAAAAGAAAACGGATTTGTTGACCAGCGTTGTCACTGAGGCAATGGCAGATATAAAACGAGTATCCTTAAAAATTAATACCGAGGAGAAGGTTCAAGCAGAAGATAGAATCTTTACAAAATTTAATATGCCAATAGATACTGTAGAAGAACTGATGGATTTTGAAGAGTTCTTGAAGGATGAATCGAACATGAAGTCAGCAGTAAGTACATAATTTTTTGCAAATGTTTTTGTCCTAATCCAATCAACAATCCTAGATTTGACATTTTTAAATTTATTTTAGGTTTTACAAATATCGAACATTGGTGGTGATAGTACCTACAATTTTGTTAAACGAGTCTTGAGTATGTTACTCAATGATAATTTGTCCCAAAAATATACTTGGTATGGAACCAAAAACAAAAAGGCCTTGCAAAAATTTAAATTAGCAGAATTGCTGTTCGGTAAGTTAATTTATTTATTTCTGTGTATCCAAACAATACTACATAATAATATAGTATGTTATATATATACCTATACTGATTTACAACTTTATTAAACATGCATCTTTCAAATAAAAACAAAATCGTTGATCCTGGCCTTGCTTAAACATATTTTTGCTCAGTTCTGCGAACACATATTTAAATCACTGCAGAATCTTTGATTCTATTTCTAGTTAGGTACATGTGTTAAAAAAATTAGATTCTTTAAATAATCATGCAATATAAACTAAAGTTATATTTATTGTCTATTATAGCGGCTGGTGAGAATATAAAAGTGGATAGGAAATCTATAGAAAATGCGGTAAGAAAATACCTACGTAGGGGGAAGGAAAGGTGAGATGCAAGGGAAAGAAAACCACAGACCACTGCCTCCACCAGCTCTGGAGGAGTCCCAGAAATGGGAAATTCATCATCACGCCCATGATTTATGTCAGTTTCGAATGTTTTATTTTGCATTAAATGTATAAATTTATAAATTATAGTTTTTTTTTGAAAATACCCCTTAAGAAGTGTAATATCTATCTAGATACTAGGGAAGGCTGTTATTTAGACAGTACGGATGTCCATTGGACATTTGATCAGTCAAAAAAGGATGTCCATTGGACATTTGACCGGTCAAAAAAGGATGTCCATTGGATATTTGACCGGTCAAAAAAGGATGTCCATTTGGAGTACAAATTTAAACGTTCGTCAGATGTCCATTTTGTCAGCCAAGGTGATGCCCAATGGACATCCATTGGACTAATCACTGCCAAATCCGGATGTCCATTGGACATTTGAACGGTCCAAAACTCCGGTCCAGTGGATGTCCATTGGAGGAGGGGATGTTATCAGGGAGGTAGTGACCACATATATTTTATATTGTATACGAGTGACAGTCTCTTCTTTTTTTACAAGCTTTTTAGTTAAATTCTGTTCCGAAGATCGGATAATGTGATAAGCAAAATATTTTCGTATATATGTACATTAACCACTTTAACAGCCCTGGTTGCCATATGTCAGAGCCAGTTGGTTGGTTGGTTAAAGGCGGGGGTCGGATGTGAGGCCCGAACTTATATCACTGCAGCCTTCTAGCCTATTGTGTACTCCGATCTTATTAGAAAATATGTACTTGGGTTTGTTCGGGTCTTCTATCAGGTCCAATAACCTTCTACCAAGTCTGTGAAAGATTATCTCCACGTTGAATATCTTATATCTTCTGCGAGACAGCGCTACGCAGCGGTATATTATATGAGAGGCAGTTTCATCCTCTTCGCCGCTGATTCCTATACGTTGAAGGTGTTGTGGTAAGTGACAGTGGGCATGTTAGCAGACCAAGTCACCCATTTCAACGGGGGCCCCGTCAGGGTTATCATCCCATTCGATAATATATCCTCGATGGTTTTCCAATTTTATTTATTGACCAGATAAACCTTGCCATCGAGCAAGGTATTTTTTGCGACGATCTATCTAACGTTGTTTTCGTTGCTTGCTTTGATATCCCAAAGGCCGGTTCAGGGCCTCTGAGACTTTGAGGGGATCCGGCTCTCCCTAGTTTATCCATTTTCTAATTACCTATTATCCCAGCGTGACCAGGGACCCACAAGAGTTACACCTTATTCCCCCTAGCCGCCGGTTCTTTTAGGTTATTATGGCATTTCAGTGTGAGTAGTTTTGAAGTAAACCGATTGGAATTCAGAAACTTAAGAGCAGGTTGTCAGTCCGTCAGCCAGTTACTTAACCTAATATATATTTTGTTTTTTTTATGTCATACCAGTGCATTATTGTGTTTTTATACCTTAGATACCATCTACATAATGGATTACTTTATGCCCGTGCGTGCATAAAGTACACATTATGGCCCGCGCTGACCCAAAAACAGTTTTTGTATAACTTATTCTTTATTAACAACATACAAATTTACGTTTATATATTATTTGGTTGTATCTACATAGAACTGGCAATTCTGGAATGTTCCGCTGATAGCTAAATTTCCAGCAGCAAGGGTTGACTCATAATATCTGGGTCTCTAGTTCCTGTAAGAAAATGCGAGATCCAGATGGTACGCCTGTCAACATCCTTGAAACCATTTTTTGAGGATATGCGATCCTCTAAATATCCTTCAGCAACTGTGGTACTCTTCCATCCACCATGGCGCTTCAGCGTAGTCATACTTGCTCCAGCTTCTGCTAAAAGAGTTGCCGACGTTCGACGTAAACAATGACCAGTGTACTTTTCGGGGTTGTTCAAACCCAAATGATTTGCAATGATACAGGGAATTTTCCCAAATGTGTTTTCCTACAGGTTGTACAGCACATCGTCCTTGTCTTTAGTTTAAAATTTTCTGAGCAGCCATGTAGCCGCAAAGATCTCTTATAAGTTTCAAACTATTCATTTCGTCTTCATCAATAATGGAGAAAACTCGATTTTTGTTAGTTTTGGTTTCTGGCACCGCTACAACAAAGACTGATTTTCTATCTTCTACATCTGTGACTAACATACTTACAAGTTCTTGCCGCCGACATCCACCAAATACAACAACTAATAATGCGACCTTGTTCATTGAAAACGTTTCATTTGGTGCCTCATGAATAAATTTTAGGACATCATTTTCTCTGACCTTTCCTTTAAATACTCGCATAATTTATGAAAATTACGTATATTAATATTCTTTTTTACCATTAAAGTCTTCTGTATCATCGATTATTTAGCCCACAGAGAGCTCGGGGAAGATTTTTCAGATAGATCATTAAAGTACCCCAACAGAACAGTTTCGTTAATGTTTTCTACAGCATTTGCTGACATCCACTTCAAATATTGGTCTTATTCTTTGTCGTATGAGTCTCTGGATATTCTCGGTAATAGGTTTTGCGTTGCATTTTCAGCCTTTTTTTCAATTTCGTCGGGAATTTCAAAAGCATGTTCCATTTTTGATTGTTGACTTTGACACATTAAATATTTGAATACTTATCTCCCTAGCAATAAAAACGCAGGCTATAATAATGCCAAAGTAATGTCGCAGGTAAAAATAAAAAAATTGGTAAATCAAATTAAATTTAAAAAAAAAATTTATTATTTAAAACGAACTGGCATGACAAGTTTGTATGAATCACGGGTACTAATAGATATATATACTCTCGGGCGACTTACGAACCCTCGGGCCAGAGGCCCTCGGCTTTGTAAGTCTGTCGCCACCAGGGCATAATCATCTACTTAGTACTCTTGATACATAAATAACTATTATAATTAGATAAACATCAACAACCTCATGTTATGTTCTGTAAAGTTATCTGAATTACCTTACCGCATCGTTTTTTTTCTACTAAGCTAAATTATTGACCAAATTTAGCAATATTGCCCGTGGTCCAATGAAAATTTTCGCCTGTGGGCTTTATCCTCTCGACCCCAAGGGCCCTTAAACCGGCAATGCCTGTATACATACAAATATAACGATGATAAAGATATTACCCCTAGATATCATTGTTCCGCATTTAGATAGAAGGTAAAATTAGATTCAGTATTTAAGTGATACTTAACCTTTATTAGTTAGATAAGTTAATTGATTGTTTATAAAAAAATATTTTAAAGTTAAATGATAATTATAGATATACTTCAATTAACATACTTCAATACAAAAACATTTTTGATTTCTATAAACAATCAATCCTCTTGCCAGCCCCGAGTGCAGAATAAAAATTAATTCTTCCCTAAACATTTTTTCCAGCTTCTGCCATTCGAGAACCTGCTCCAGAAATCATAAAAATTGTCGGAGGTCTCAGCGGTTCCGGGCACACCACCCATTACTGGGACTGTTGCGTACCAGCATGCAGTTTCCCCACCGACATGTCAGTGGTAACCCACGGTGTTTACTATTGCTTGGCAGATGGTACGACTAAAGTATCCGATTACACAGGCACTCCGGAATGTCAGAATATTGGTACTGGAACAACGTACACTTGCAATGATAACCAACCATGGATTGTTAACTCTACTTTAGCCTATGGGTTTAGCGCTGCTTCCTTCCAAGGTAAATAATAATTGACAAAAATTACACACTTTCGTATGTAATCAATAATCATATTTATTCTGAAATTCTTAAACCAAGTAATTCAAAACGTTGACGTTTAAAATTTGTTAACATTTACGTTGACAAAGCGACTCGATGAAATTCACAGCCGACTTTGCACAAAATCTATTGGAAATACTGATTGTTTTGGAATATCACGGGTAATGTGATTTGTGGAACTGTTACGTAATATATAATATACATGGTGTTATGGAAATGACTTATTATATTTAAATGGGTGACTCCTAGGGTGTCCTAGAGAAAGTCTACATACTTTTTTTTTAATCGAATTTGTAAATACTAAGGTAAAAACCCTGTTACCCATATACTATCGCGCCGTTCCATCTGGATTCATTTAGCAACAATGTGGATCACTAGAGTATACTAACAGTGTTCACACCTCATGTTTCGCCCTTGCATGGATACCTGCCATGCGCGACTATCGTTGCTTCAGTATGTTTCGAGACTCGGGCATGGGATGACGCTGTCGAGGGTTCCACGTTCTTGATGTATACGAATTTTAAACATTTTGTTAGTTGTAGCATTACCCGATTTTTTTTATGTTTTGAAATAATTCATAATAAGAAATATTCTGATGTGAATTCATTTGTGTGATACTACCAACTGTTGTTTCTGTTGCAAAACATACTTTTTGTGTTTTATTTTTTTATGGAATTTAATTATAAAACGGATTGTAAGATCGAAGGTAAGAGAGTATGTACCTTAAAATTGTAGTATTTTTTTTCTAAAAAGTTTGAAAAAGAAGTGATAACGCGGGTCAAAGACGTCTTGTTGTCAAAAACTGAACACGTGCGTTTACAATTCTGTGTTGCAATATAATATGACAACACCGCCTCAATAAACTATTGATTGCGAACGTCGTCAGTAGCGGCCCCGTAAATTTTCAGATTTCACATAAAGTGTATATTTCGTACAATAATTCAAAGCGCCATTTAACGTTATTTTTCTTCAGTTTATTTTCATCTCAGGATTTGCCGGTTTAAATATAATAAGTCATTTCCATAACAGCCTGTATACTTACTAATATAAAAAATATTTTTAATAGAATAAAATGTATAAATGAGATGTAACGGATTCCTAGGATTTAATTTGTCCTAACAAATAATAGGTGGAGAAATTAACAGGAAACATACCATAGAATCGATGCAGTCAAGCAACCCAAGGCGTGGTTACGACTTGGATGGGTGACCGCTTGTGAATACTATGTTTAAAAAATTTTACAATAGATTTTAGCACATTTTACAAAATATTTTAGTAAATTTCACAAAAGGTTTTATTAAATTTTACCATAAGATTTTAGTAAATTTTTATTTTTATTTTAGGCGGTGTAGAAACCGGTGACTGTTGTAAGTGTATCTTGATGTCCTTTCAAGGAGCCTTGGCAGGAAAACAGTATCTTGCTCAAATCACTAACACAGGATCGGATTTGACCCAAAATCATTTTGACATTCAGATTCCTGGCGGAGGTGTCGGAATATTTAATGGATGTGAACGTCAATGGAACGCTGGCCCAGATGGATGGGGTGAAAGGTACGAAAATATCTAGAAGCAGGAACAACTTGCGCCATCTGTATGGCAACATACAATCAAAGCGATACGATTGTTTAATCATCATCATCATCAGTGGATTTACAACCCTGGGTGGGTTTTTGCCGACTCAACCACTCTATCCAGCATCCGATCGTGACCGTCCTCGATCTCCATGGTTCTTAGGTCCTTTGTAATATTATCTCTCCATCTTAGGCGGGGGCGGCCTAATGGGCGTTTTCCCCTTGGAGCCTCCTCCCATACCAGTTTTACCGTTCTATGATCTGGCATTCTTATGACGTGTCCTGCCCACTGTAGTCTTCTAGCCTTTATTTCGTTTATTATGTTGGTATCAGTGTGTAGTTCTCTGAGTTCCTGGTTGGTTCTTATTCTATATTGCCCTGTATTTTCGTCTCTAGTTGGGCCAAATATTTTTCTTAGCACTTTCCGTTCAAAGACCTTAAGTCGTTCTTCGCTTGCAACCGTTAGTGTCCAGGTCTCACATCCATACATTACGACAGGTCTTATAATTGTTTTGTATATGTTCAGCTTAGTTTTCCTGGTAAGTATTCTAGATTTTATTATGTTATGAAGAGCAGACAGGCATCTATTTGCACTATGTATCCTGTTATTAATCTCTTCTGTGATGTCATTGCTTTCACAGATAGAGATAGAGAAGTTTTGTCCTACTCTATCTCGGTTCCGATTATTTCTGCTGAGGTGCATATACTTCGTCTTGTCTTCGTTTATTTTGAGGCCTATCTTTTCCGCTTCCTTTTCGAATCTTATGAAGGAGTCTTTGAGGTTGATCCTGCTATTTCCAATCACATCGACATCGTCTGCAAAAGCAAGGAGCAGGTTGGGTCCCTCTTGATGGAAGATAGCAGTTGGTTTCTCGATTCCTAATTACGTATTCCAATGCTATGTTAAAGAGTTGGGGTGAGAGGGCGTCGCCTTGTTTGAGACCATTGCTGATACTGAAGGAGTTGGAGAGACTTTGTCCCACTCTTACTCTGCATCGTGTACCCTCCATACATATTCTTATCAGCGATATAAGCTTTTTTGGGTATCCTAGTTCTTGCATTGCTTGCCACAGCTTTGACCTACATACTCTGTCGAATGCCTGTTTGAAATCGACAAATATTTGGTGGAGTTCTCTGTCGAATTCCCAGCATTTCTCCATTATTTGTCTAATGGTAAAAATCTGGTCTACGGTGGACCTATTTGATCTAAAACCACATTGGTAGTCCCCCACAATCTCTTCGGTGTATGGTTTCATTCTCTCCGTTAGGATATTGGAGAGTATCTTATAGCATGTATTTAGAAGAGTTATTGTTTAATCGTTATCTATTATTACACAGCCAATTTTACGACTAATCCAGGAATTTCGTCTCCGTATACACTCACCCACAATAAAAGTGACGAACCGAAAATTTAGTTCTCATCTAATCATCCTAAATAATGGCTTTTTATTGGTTGAGCTTTGGTTGTCATGACATTCTACAGGGCGTTTAAAAAAATTAGCATAAGAAACATACGTATTTTTATTTAATTATTAAAGAAAACACTATTTGATATTTTTGATTTTCACTATATTTTGTCAATATGACACGTGTTTCACCGTCACAGCGGCTTCATCAGATGTAAGGTATAAACAATGATAACTTAATTTATATGTCTCGTAAAAATAGGACCTAAAGATTGTTTCACGAAAAATGGATACGACTTAATGATTTCCTGGGTCGGTCCCATTGTGTCGACAAGAGCTTGGCAATAAATAAGTGAAGTATGAAGGGACGGACTAAGGAAAACAAGTAATGATATGATTATATTAATGTAATCAAATGAAATAACATTTTTTTTACATATTACTAGTCATATTTATTTACATTTATAATGTCAGTCTATAGATAGTTCTGTTTCGCTATCGCTATCCTCATCAAAATTAATTATAATTGGATTAATTATACGATCCAGACTAATATACGAATTTTCTACAGTTATTACGTGACGGACTGCATTTTTCCAACTACCTGGGGGAATATCATTAAAGCATTTTCGTATTAATTCTACAACACTAGAACTTAAAGTCGGAGAAATATTTTCAGACCTAAACAGTGATTTTAACTGGTGCCCCATATGCTCTATGGGGTTTTAAATGCAATAATAGGGTGATAGCCGTAGCCAATTTCTTCTGCCAATGTGTCACAAACATATACTGTTTTTATACAAAATGTCTTTAAAACTTCTAAAAGATCACTTTTTTTATAACTTGCTTCAAAATATATATCATTCGCCGCCATGTAGTTCTGAATCTCCAATTTTGTATTATTTGAGCTTGGAGCTTTATGTAATTGGCGACTGTGATAGCTCGCATTGTCCATTACTATCACGCTATTCTGAGGAATGTTTGGTAAAAGACAATTCTTGAACCATTCCTCAAAAACTAACAAATTTTACCACAAAAAGATATTTAAATATAAATTAAGCAACCTAACCTACCTGATGTGCCTATATTTAATTATAATTATTACAATCCGGTCCTTTCCACATAATAATAACAAAGGGTCATAAATAATGGGATGGCCCCAGGTACTTTTACTGCAGTCATTAGGTTATATCCATTTTTCGTGAAACAACCTTTACAATAATATTATGGGATAATTATTTAATAATATAAGAGTTTATTATTTAATGAAGGTAGAAGAAAAGAAATAAACACATTAACTAACACCTTAAATTTAACAAAGGCGAAGAACATATATCAAGCTTGTCATTAAGTAAATTAGAGAAATTTTTCATTCTGTTAATCTCCATTGATTCTAGTAAATTTAACTTTAAGCCCTTTTGTTCTATATGCAAAATCTTGAAATTGTTATTAAAAATATGATTTTCTGATTTTAAATGTTTTGCGTATGTTTAATGTTTATTACATTCAAGAGCCGCAATTAAATTTATATACTCCGCTATTTTGATCTTTCAGAATTTTATCTTTATTATTTTTTATTAACTTCCCTAAACTGTTGTTAGTTTTATAAGCTACTTTGATACCTTGTTTATTTAAAAAGGTTTTGACGTTTTCACTAGCTTTACCTATGTATGTTAATGTTTTGTAATTATGTGATTCTTTAGTCATAGGGAAGATTTCCTTTAAAGCAATATTATGAGTCATTCTAGAATAAATACCGTCTATTACTTTGTGATCATAACCTATTATTGATAGCAATTGGTTTTATTATATTAAATTCTTTAGTAAAGTTATCTTCTGACATTGGAACATTGATTAAGCGGTATAATATACTATTATATGCAGCTAATTTATGTTGTATAGGATGGTGTGATTTGTTGTTGATAGGATGGTCAGTATGTGACTGTTTGTGATAAATAGAAAAATCGAATTTGTCGTGAATCCTACTAATAGTTAGGTAAATCTAAAAAATTGATGGAATTATTATTTTCTGCTTCTAGAGTAAATTTGATCATAGGGTGTATAGAGTTAATATGAGAGCTGTCTGTTTGTCCCAGAAAAAGACACAAGGATGTCATCGACATACCTATACCAAAATTTACAATATTTAGATAAGTGATATGTGTGGATTATATTTTCTATATGACTCATAAATATTTCGGCAAGGATCGGGCTTAGTGGATTGCCCATAATTAATTCTTGTTTGGCTGTGTAAATTTTATTGTCGAACTGAAAGTAATTCTGGTTTAGACAAATTTTTAGCAAATCTACGATTTCATTCACAATGACTATATTAACTTTATTAGCGGAAAGTAGTTTTTCAATTAACTTAATAACTTCAAGTGGTGGTATACTAGGAAATAAATTTGTGACGTCGAATGATATTAATTTATAGTTTGTAGGAACTTTAAGATTCTTAATTGTGTTGATTAATTCATAAGAATTTTTAATGCTATGTTTATGTTGAAAATTGCAATATGTATTTATTAAAGTAATTAATCTATTAGATACTTGGGTTGTAGGAGCTGACACAAACGAAACAACCGGTCTAATTGGGTTATCTGGTTTATGAGTTTTGATAAGGGAATATAATTTTGGGGGGAGTGGGTTCATGACTTTTAATTTGTATTTCTCAGAATCGTTAAGGAGAGCACTAGATCGATCTATAACTTTATTTTTGGTTTTTGAATTTAAGAGTAGGGCCTTGATTAAGAATCTTATCGTTATCGGTTCCTAAAAAACTATGAGTTTTATCAATATAATCATTTTTTTTTGGATACTTTTTGTATTTTTATTTACTCTGTTTATTGGAATAAAAAATAATTAGAAGCCAAAAACTAATAACAATGTCCCCTAAAATTAATAACAATTTGCCAAAAAATGGTTCTATATGCAACAGTTAAAACCTCAATACCGTGCCATTAACCGTTTAAATGATATTTCGCCTCAAATGGGAAGTCAATATTTGGTTCGTCACTTTAATTTGTGGCCGAGTCTGTATTTTGTTACTACATTTGTCTGTTTTGGTTCAGGTACGGTGGCGTAACATCAGAAGAACAATGCAGTCTCCTACCGGCTGTTCTTCAAGACGGTTGCAAATTCAGATGGACGTTCTTGAACGGAGTCGAAAATCCTGATGTTACATTTGAACAAGTGCAATGTCCGGCCGAATTGACCCAAAGAACTATGTGTGAGAATGTAAACGATAACTAACATTTTTAATATAAATAACGTTTTAAAATTGTTTCGATTTTTTTTATTTACAGTTTAGTTATTTATTATTTTTTATACACTTTTTCAAGTAATAAATTATTTGCTGCGGAAGCAGCTTGTACTGTAATTTCTCGTGGCGTTCCCGCAATCTGAATATCGTAGTCATTGATACTTTACTAATATACCCAAAGTAATATCCAAATTAAAAAAGTTGACATTTACGTTGTCAAGGCGACCCGATGTTTTACACAGACAACTATACGAAAAATCTATTGGAAACATTAACGTTTTAGCGTATCGCTGGTAATGATTTTTAGAACGGTTACGTAATATATATTTTACGTTGCAGTCCATACGCACAGCGCTTGACTTCTAACAGCACAATTAGACTCTTAGTGATAAAGTAGACAGTGGGTAAGTAGGTTCTTACTAATATAGGAGTAGAAAGTCACATTCCTGTCGAGAGAGTCGGTAGTTAACCGAGGCGCGATGCGGCGAGGTTAACTAAATCTCGACACAGTAATGCAACTTTTCACCGAGGTTTATATACTATTTTATTTACAACCACATCTAACATATACTTCTTCATATTTGGAATTAAAATTATTAATAAAAGATAAAATAAATGTCATTTTGACTTTTCCATTGAAAAACTAGACATAAATTTCAAATAACCGCAGGTGGTACAATAACGTAGGTAATAATACACATCAAGATGGCAAATATCATTTTTTGAACATGGTTTCCATGTCACTAAACAATATATTATTTTAACAACAGAAAATTGCTGTCAGATGAGGAATTTGATTTTGCTGCTACTCCACCAGAAATTCGGGAAGCAGCAAAAATAGTAGAAAAAGATCTTCTGCCAACTAAAAGTCTCCTGAGATATGACAAGGCCTATAATTGTTTCAAAGAATGGTGTACGGGAAACAAAGTTCAAAATCCTGGTTCTGAGTCGGCGCCAGGTCTGTAAGACTCAAGACGATTAAAAAACGACCACCGAACAAACCCAAACACTTTCTGGTTATGTCCATCTGTCGATGGTCTGTTTGCCCTCCCAAATTTCTGTCAAGAAGAAACCAATTTTTTGAGTTTTTTCATTTAGGTATATTACTTTAGTATGACTAGAATAAACATCACAACATATTTATGTTTGTATAGGTACATTGAGTTAGATTGTTACAATATATTATACATTTTTCTTGCTCTTAACAATGGTTATCAAAAATTTATACAAGATGAAATATTATTTAAACATGTGTATCTCACTAGACTGCAAATATAAAAGTATTAAGAGTTGATTATCGAAACCATTATTTTCTTTTAGAGGTTAAAAATTGTTAATGGAGTACAAGAATCTTTTAAATTTTTTGTCGCATGTCAATAAGTGGTATAGAATTTAGCAGAATTAATAGATTTAAGGTCGGACCCTCTTAATAAAATCATTATATCCCACCAAGGTAGGATTTGAACTTCGAACAAACCCGAATAAACGCCATCTGAATTGTCAGTGTCACAATCTGTCCTCACTCCCAATTAGTGAGTTTGGGAAACCGGTACCGTATCGAAAAGACACCTCAATTTTATTGTCAAGAGGGTCCCTATTAAAGACTATGTGCAGCCTTCGTGGTTTAACCTCTTGGGAGGGGGGTAGATGTTGTCCCTAAAATCTTAAATAGAAAGGGGGTAAAGTTATTATATTTTTCAATTCAGCGATTGACAAAGTTTTTTGAATTAGGTATTGGCAGATTTATTTGACACTTGTCAAGTGTCATCATTACAAACTAAGGTGAAATGGAGTATATACAGGGTGTTTCCTAATCTCTCTGAAAAAATGAAGGAGGTGAATCCTCACCTTATTTTAAGACGAAAACTCAGTTTTTTAAATGGAACACCCTGTATATTTTAACCTAGAAGGATACTACTTTAAGTTCTCCTTTTAAATATATAACACACCATGGATGATATTGGTTTCCTAGGCGATTTATTAAAGTTTATTGCTTTAAACCACAGTAGACTATGAAACAAAAGCTAATATCCAAGAAACAACTATGTTGACTATTAACATTTAACGTCAATTTCATTTTTACATATTCATTTGCGAAAATGACCTATCAACATTTTGAAAAATTTGATATAATATCAGTTCCTACTGAAAGTGGAAAAAAAGAAGTAATGGTGCAAAATGTATATTTTGTTCGCTATCGGGAAAGACGGTAACCATTAACCTGAACATTTGCGATGATTCCCGTTATTTTTTACCTTAATCAGAATCTTTTATTTCGTTTCAAAGTAATAAAGTTTAAATAAATCGCTTAGGAAATCAATATCATCCATGGTGTGTTATATATTTGAAAGGAGAATTTAAAATAATATCATTTTAGATTACAATATACAGGATATTCCATTTAAAGAAAAGGTTAGGTCCGATAACTTCTTTACCTGACCCCGTATACTTATTCTGAAAACGGCAGATTATTCAACAATCAATATAAAGAAACTTCTGTATAAAACATTTTTCTGTATCTCTTTTAACTAAGAAAATATAGGGTAATTTAGAAATTGTCAATTTTTTGATTTTCCCCCGTATCTCTTAAGCTAGCGTAATATATATATAAAATACTTGACCCCTCCTCATTTAAGAGTTTTAGGGTAACATCTACCTCTCTTAGGGTTAAAAGTGTTCCCGTTTACAATAAAATTGACCTCTTTCCGATTTTTAATCTTATTTGCTTGAGATATGAAGTGTTTGAAGTTTTTAAATTGAAACCCTGTATTATGACAGTTGAATATAAGTTGAGTTGCACGATAAGGCCAAAAATTTGCGACAAACCAGTCTAACCTGACAATCAAGATGGCGATTGTTTCAATATAATTTTACTTACATTTTGTACATATGTCTAATAATGAGGCCAAATTTAATATATATTTCCAAACATAGTCCACAGTCAATTCTTATACATGTCGCATAACACTTTCTCCATGGGAGTATTTCCGATAGTTTTTTGAAAAAATACCGTCTCGATTCTCGAAGCCGGTACTATCCTCAAAAGTGGCAACATCAGCAATAGCCTCCCGAATCGGGCCACCTGTCCCGGTAACTGAGTTCTACAGTGTTGCCACAACATCACTTGAGCTTGATCTTGTAGGTTCTCTATTTGGCTTGGATCTTTGAGTCCTTTAGTTTCTAAAAAAAAACCACAATGCAACTAATGACACTGGGCGAAGTTTTTATGACTTAATTAACACAAAAGGTAAGGCATGTGTAAATTATCCTTTTCTAAAGAGTATGAAAGCTAACTGACAACGCCGATTCATTCAAAAAGTCTATGACGTATGATGACAGGCGTAACTCACCGATCAAATTTATTGCCTACCACGGATTTCAGACATGATACAATAAACTAAAGGTAGGATATCTAACCGTCCCAATTTCGTCTGCCGTGCGCAGTGACGTCACTGGCGAGTAAGTTTTAAATCTCTTATGGAGGTTTACATTGCTGTCATCGTTTTTAACTCTTTTTTGAATGTATTAAAACGTTTTAAGCATGTAATGGTATATGAAATGAAAAAATAATATATGACGAGTATTTACGTATATTCATTTCATAGAAATATAACACACAAATACCACTAAAAAAAGAAAAGATATTAAACAAATTCTTCGCGCCATTTAAGCCGGCGACGATAGCCGAAGCATGCCGAAAGCTGCTCGCCGACCACTGCTGGTTTTGAAACAGTGTTGCCAGACTTTTACAATTGTAATAGATCCACTACTATTTAACATTCTTGTTGTGGGGCTCCCCATATGAAATTTATGTTCAATCTGGAGGTGGTCCCCTATCTAATAGGAAAGTAACGACCTTTTTTGCGTACTATTATTACTCTGACGCCGTTTTAATTAAAAGTTTTTACGTTTAGTGGTATGTGAAATGAAAGAATAATATCATGGTATTTAGGAATATTTATTTCATGAACATACAACAAAGATTAAAGCTAAAATACGACCTAAAATTCAGATATTTTTTTAATAAACACAAGACTATAAGAAAACGTTCTGGTAAACTTACAAAATGTCCACCAAAAACTACGGCAACCATGCAGCAGTGTTGCCAGAAATCCGTGATCGAAAGAAATAGAGTTCCGGTTCGAAACCTAATAGGAATAGTAAAAAACGGTGTCAGAGTAAAAAGAGTACGAACAAAAAGTTGTTACTTTCCTATTAGATGGGGGACCACCTCCAGATTGAACATAAATTTCATATGGGGAGCCCCACAACAAGAATGTTAAATAGTAATGGATCTATTACAATTGTAAAAGTCTGGCAACACTGTTTCAAAACCAGCAGTGGTCGGCGAGCAGCTTTCGGCATGCTTCGGCTATCGTCGCCGGCTTAAATGGCGCGAAGAATTTGTTTAATATCTTTTCTTTTTTTAGTGGTATTTGTGTGTTATATTTCTATGAAATGAATATACGTAAATACTCGTCATATATTATTTTTTCATTTCATATACCGTTACATGCTTAAAACGTTTTAATACATTTAAAAACGATGACAGCAATGTTAACTTCCATAAGAGATTTGAAACTTACTCGCCAGTGACGTCACAAGCCACGTGACCATCGGCGTGCAATCATACCTATAGTTACTTATACCATGGATTTCAGAGATTACTATCACTTATTAATTCAAAGCGCCATTTAAGGTTATTTTTCTTCAATTTGTTTTAATCTCAGTATTTGTGGGTTTAAATAAAATTTGTCATTTCCGTAACCGTGTGTGTTATGAGAAAATAAATTCTAAATTTAATAATGCTGTTAATTTTGTCCTATATCTCCATCTTTATTTATTACAGACTTAACAGTGAACAAAAATATTAATAGATATAGTGTGCCTGATGAGTTTCCCAATACGTTTTGAATTCAATAACGTGTTAGACAAAGACAGAAGTTACAATAGTCGTTGAATATTGATTTGTGGCCAATAAATATTTTTTAACTGTTAATTCACAGTTGTTGATTTGATCACTTCGATGTATCAATCAATTGTCAATCTTAATTGGTTTTTATATGCTATTCCATCGTACTGCTGTATTTTCGGTAAATATTTATGGATATTTGTTAGTAATATAACCTTTTTGTGTAAAGTCATCAATTCAATCTGCTTTTCGAAATTATTTTTCAGAATATGTATATCGAAACGCTAGGCGCGTCTATTATAATGGTTATGAAATCAGTCTTACACATACACATAAAACATATACAGGGTATTATGGAAATGACTTATTATATTTAAATGGGTGACTCTTAGGGTGTCCTAGAGAGAGTCTACATACTTTTTTTTTATTCGAATATCTAAATACTAAGGTAAAAACAATTTTTACACACATACTGTCGCGCCGTTCCATCTGGATTCAGTTGGCAACAATGTGGGTCACTATAGTATACTAACAGTGTTGTCATATCACACCGCTTGCTTGGATATCCGCCACGCGCGACTATCGTTGCTTCAGTAAGTTTCGAGACTCGGGCATGGAATGACGTTGTCGATGGTTCCACGTGCTTGATATATACGCATTTTAAACGTTTTGTCAGTTGTAGCAGTACCCGATTTTTTTTCTGTTGTGCAACAATTCATAATAAGAAATATTGTGATGTGATTTCAAATTTGTGTCATATTACCTACTATTGGTTCTGTTGCAAAACATACGTTTTGTGTTTTATTTTTTTATGGAATTTAATTATAAAACGGATTATAAGATCGAAGGTAAGAGAGTATGTACCTTAAAATTGTAGTATTTTTGTTCTAAAAAGTTTCAAAAAGAAGTGATAACGCGGGTCAAAGAAGTCTTGTTGTTAAAAACTAAACACCCTGTAGAGGTGCTCACATGGTTGTCAAAGCTATCCGATGGATGTCACAGCCAAGTTTGCATAAAATGTATTGGAAACATTAACGGTTTGGGCGTATCACGGGTAATGTGATTTGTGAAACTGTTACGTAATATATATTACGCAACAGCAGACAGTGCGCAAGTAAATTCTAACTAATATAGGAGTATAAAAAAGTTCTTACCGGCTCGAAATAAGACGATCGCCTTCAAACAAGCGAATTCCGCCGGATCCACATGAACGGATTTGAATCGGATTAAGGTGTCCGTCAAAACTCGAACGTCGGTTGTCGAATTTCCGTTTTTACTATGCTCGTTCAAGTTGAAGAGGGGACTGGCCGAAACGTCCAACGGCATGCACCATTGAATCGCGTTAAGAAGAAATAGTTCGCTCCACGCTTCCTCTAATAAAATTACCTAAAAATTAATTTGTTATATTATCAAGGATATTAACCTTCAATAGATTTCTACAGCGCAATGAACCGGTTTCTTTGATATTTTTTTCCCGGACATTATCTACCTAAAACGCAACGCGCTAGCGCTACCTGTGCTGCAATGACTCAATTCCATTACCTTCAAAGAAAACCATATTTGACTTATTGTTAGTAAACTTTTGAGTGTACAGGGTGTCCCATTTTCGACAATTTCTGGGGGGCTGATCTAGTTAGAGAGATTTTTACTTAAAGCCCAGTCGCGTAGCTAAATTATCTCTAAATTTTTTTTTGTGATATTAACAAAAGTGAATTTTTTAAAATTAATTGAGAATAATTTGGGCTTCACAAAAGTGTATAGCTGTTTATATTCAGAAGAAACCTTAATATACGATATTTAAATAATTTACGTTACTTATAATAAACTGCTGGCCATTTGCTTTCGAGCAAGAAAAATTTCGCCTAAATTTAAAAGTTAATATTTTCTGAACCAGATATGACCTCGATCTCCGGTTTTTAATGGTTGATAGATTTGTCCCTTAGGAAACAATTGCCAAAGTTGGATTGTCTTAAACTGTCAGAAAATTTTATATACAGGGTGTTAAAGAGGACGATGATTTTTGCACCAATTTCAATAGCATGTAACTTTCACAATAATATTTTTAAATTTTATCACTGTACGTCAATTGAATCACTGGTTCATAGCAAAGAAAGTAATCTGGCAAATTTTTGATATGTGCTATATTTTAAGAGATACCGATTTTTTTCAAAAACTTTGCTTTTTTTCAACTTTTTGTTAGCTAGATCCCACTGTGCGTTGTATCGTGCAAACTTTGCAAGTGATTATTATACCTTATGAAAAGCTTGTTTATGTTCAGTAACAACAATTGTACCTAAATGTTGTGATGTGCAGTGGCGTACTTATAATCACTTATATGTCTATGAGTATCTCACAATTTTTTTGTATTGGAAAGTACTCGCGCCCCTAGATTAGGCAAGTTTTTCCTTATTTTTTAGTTTTTCATATCGCGCTACATTTTTTTATTTAATTGTTTGAAAAATTTTATTTAGTTTAATTTTAGGAACAGTGTCGTGTTAGAAAGTTAGAAATTAATAAATAAATTTCTTCAAATAATTAAATAAAAAAATTATCTTTTTTAAAATTTTGTAGACACTGTATAATATACCCGTAGCGCGATATGAAAAACTAAAAAATAAGGAAAAACTTGCGTAATCTAGGGGCGAGTACTTTCCAATACAAAAAAAATTTTGAGATACTCATAAAGCATAGACATATAAGTGATTATAAGTACGCCACTGCACATCACAACATTTATTTACAATTGTTGTTACTGAACATAAACAAGCTTTTCATAAGGTATAATAATCACTTGCAAAGTTTGCACGATACAACGCACAGTGGGATCTAGCTAACAAAAAGTTGAAAAAAGGCAAAGTTTTTTAAAAAAATCGGTATCTCTTAAAATATAGCAGATATCAAAAATTTGCCAAATTACTTTCATTGCTATGAACCAGTGATTCAATTGACGTACAGTGGTAAAATTTAAAAATATTATTGTGAAAGTTACATGCTATTGAAATTGGTGCAAAAATCATCGTCCTCTTTAACACCCTGTATATAAAATTTTCTGACAGTTTAAGATAATCCAACTTTGGCAATTGTTTCCTAAGGGACAAATCTATCAACCATTAAAAACCAGAGATCGAGGTCATATCTGGTTCAGAAAATATTAACTTTTAAATTTAGGCGAAATTTTTCTTGCTCGAAAGCAAATGGCCAACAGTTTAGTAGGCCATGGTCAATTTATTAGCAACAAATTTAAAATTTTGAGCTATTTTAAATATTAAATTAGATTATACAAAAGATGCCAATATATCAAACTTTTCATAATTATTATCATAAAATAATTAAGAATAATTAAATAAAAAGCATAAGTAATATAAAAACTCTTACATAATAAGAATTTTAAAAATAACAAAAATATAAGAGATATGTCAAGTTTTGACCATTTGACCAATAAATTTACCATGGCCTACTGTTATAAGGAATATTATTATTAAAAATATCGCATTTTTAGTTTTTTTTTTAATATAAATATAAACAACTATACATCTTTGTAAAGCTCAATATATAATGAATTAATTTAAAAAATAATATACAGCATGTCCCATTTAAAAAAAATTATTTTTGTTGTTAATATGTCAAAACTTTTTTTTGAAAAAAAAATGACTACGCCACTGAACTTTATGTGAAGATATCTAAGATTAGTTTTTACCTGACGATAGTACATGGATAGTACACTTGTATCGTCTTTCTCTTTGAATGCACAAACATCGGTTGCCGACGCACATATTCGCAGACAGCAGGAAGTCGCCTCAACAAAAACCTGGAAGAAATTTTCGCTTGGTGTAACAGTAACCAAGTCGAATATAACGCTAAGAAAACCCGGTCAGCACTTTTCTCTAAAAAGAATAACATTACACAATCGGATATAGTCATGGCAGGACACGCAATCCCACTGGCTTCATCTATTAATTTCTTTAATAGTTTTTCAGAAACTTGGTGTACCCTTTCGAACCAAAAAGTTATACACACCTCACCAACTTTTGATACTATACAAAGCTCAGATTAGTACTGCTCTCCTGTCTGGAGCTCTGCACCCAAACATAGTCTTCGGGTACTGGATTCCATCGAAAGGAGGGCCATTCGTCTGATCGGAGACTACGAGCTGACGAAGAGCCTCGACAGCCTAGAACATCGAAGACAGGTTGGGGATTTGACTGTCTTTTACAGATATTTCCGTGGAAAGTGCTCGGCTGACCTTGCCCTCTTATATCCGCTCAGAGTGGCGATAAGCAGAAATACACGACGAACCACTGAAGCCATTCCATATGGTTAAGCTAAAGTCTCCTCGAACTTCATTATTTAAGAATTCTTTCATCTGGAGGACTTATGGAACGACCTCCCCGAGGTCGTTTTTCACAACCTCCAACGATTCAAAACCAATGTGAATCGCTTTATTGGCATATGCACCACTCCTAGAGTACCTTAAAGGATTTTTCCTATAGTGCTTGTATTTGATCAAGAACAAATTTGACTTCGAGATCTTTCGTTTTCTTAAAAAGTAGGACACTAAAGTGACAACCGCAACATTCTATAGTTTGTAATAACTCTCATACCCCCCAGAAGGTGTTGAAAATGAGACACACCCTCGTATTTATAGTACATTTTAGGTTATCCCGTTGATCTTTTGACCGCCATAAAAACCCCAGAGCTATCCTTTTGGCCATAAAATAACCAAATTTTGCATCTCCTCGGGCAGACCCCGAGTACAAATTGTATTTACCTCTATCCCTAATTGTTATGCCATTTTAATTAAAAATAAAAATAAATCAATATGCAGATAAGTAAATTTTCAAGCTGACCCTGCGCCCATTTGTTGCGGTTTGAAGATGTTGTGACCTACACAACGGGGGTTAAACAGGTAATTTATTTATTGCAACAAAGGGTAACGGTAAACTATATTATACCTGATCTCTAAACGGCAAACTAGCAAAACTAGGTAGATTCTTCGCCCACTTGACGGCCATGAATAGGAGCCTAGCCGACGTTTCGTATATGGTCTCGTGGGTCGACGGATAGAGGCTGGTCGTCAGGGTCGCTGGATGGGGCTCGGGCCTTAAGGGGCCACTACTCGATGACACTCCACAGCCTGAGGAGGGCGTATCGTCTTCTTCGTTGGTTACGTCTATACTTTCTTCTAAGCAAAAATAAATAAGTTAGCAAATTAATTGAATCGGCCGATGCTTGGTAGAAATCCATAACTAAATTGATAAATTATATCTAGGTTAGACACTCATCCAAAAGAATCGCCGTGCCAGTCGAGGTAACAAAAAAGTCTATAAGAATACTCTTACATCAAATATTTTAGGATTCAAGCTGTGTAAATATTCCCTTAGAAGGTTCTTATACCCATTAAAAGAGATTTAAAGTGTACAGATTTGTAATATAAAGGTAACATCATGAAACATCAGCAACTTAATTATACAGCAAAATATATTACAGAACATTTTTACTGTATAGGTACTATAATTTCTATTGGTGTTTTTACAGATATTCCACTGGCCTCGTCTATTAATTTGCCCGACGTCCATCTGGGAGGAAATATGTCTTGGCATAACCACGTTGTGGCAATCGCCCAGATAGCTTTTCAGAAACTTGGTGTACTCTTCCGAACCAAAAAGTTGTACACAACCCAACAACTTTCGACACTATTCAAAGCCCAGATTCGACCATCACTAGAGTACTGCTCTCATGTCTGGAACTCTGCACCCACACATACTCTTCGGCTACTGGATTCCATCGAAAGGAGGGCCATTCGTCTGATCGGAGACTATGAGCTGACGAAGAGCCCCGACAGCCTAGAACATCGAAGAAAGGCTGGGGATTTTACTGTCTTTTAGAGATATTTCCTTGGAAAGTGCTCGGCTGACCTGGCCCTCTTAATTCCGCCCAGAGCGGCGATAAGCAGAAATACACGACGAACAACTGTCGCCCATCCATATGTGGTTAAGCTTAGTACTCCACGAACTTCATTATTTAAGAATTATTTCATCTGGAGGACGTCAGCCTTATGGAACGACCTTCCCGAGGTTCTTTTTCCCAACCAACCTCCAATGATTTATAGGGAACGTGAATCACTTTATTGCACACACACTACTCCCAGAGTGCCTTAAATGATTTTTCCCATATTGCCAGTAATTGAACATAAAAAAGTCAAATATATTTAAAATCATCTTAAAGCCGAACAAAACATTCGTAATTTAACTCCGGTAACAGCCGAGTTCTAACGTTAACCCCCAGTGTTTTTAAAACACACTGTATAATGTTTCTCGGGTCCCAAAACCGGTAATCAGCCAACCCGTGCAATCCGCGCATTCCCCAAAGGATAATTAGTAACTCACCGGCCGCGCCGGCAAATCCTTTCAGATTAGAACTCCTGATCCGTCTTGCGAACAAAGGATTAAGTCGTGCATAATTTAAAACAAAAACTTTTACACCGACTCGACGATTACTTTCAGTCGAGAAGAGCTCGGTTATCGGTTTGGATTGCCGCCATTTTGTAATATAAACTGCTGCTGCTTTGTCGCATTCGAAAAACACCTAATCATACAGGATGAGTGTAGGGAACGGACCCATTAGTGTATTGTACTAGTGAAAATAATGTAATAGTATATTACATACCGAGGTGGAAAGTGTTTCATTCCTGTCGAGAGAGTCGGTAACTGAATCTCGAGACAGTAATGAAACTTTTCACCGAGGGTTGTATACTATTTTATTCACAACCACATCTAATAACATCCACTTCTTATTATTTTGAATTAGAATTATTAATAAAAGATAAATGTCATTTTGACTTTTCCATTGAATAATCAAACATACATTTCAAATTACTGCAGGTAATAATACACATCAAGATGCCAAATATCATTTTTTGAATATGGTTTCCATGTCACTAAACAATATATTATTTTAACAACAGAAAGATGAGGAATTTGATTTTGCTGCTACTCCACCAGAAATTCGAGAAGCAGCAAAAATAGTAGAAGATCTTCTGCCAACTAAAAGCCGCCCGAGATATGACAAGACATGTAACTGTTTCAAAGAATGGTGTACGGGAAACAAAGTTCAAAATCCTGGTTCTGAGTCGGCGCTACTAGCTTATTTCAGTGAAAATGCCAAGACAAAGAAGATACCAACGATTAGGGAAAAAGTAGACATATCTAAACACGCAAAGCTATTAGCATTTTTAAAAAAGTGTTCGTATATTATTATTGAGATATCGATTTCTAAAAAAAATTACAAAAAAATAATTTACTTTCCACCCTGGTGGCCTTTGGCCCAACATTTTCTGTTTTGTCCACTCTCGTTATTCTTTAATGTCGGCTGCAGTATTTTCAATATGAATTACTGCATCCCATACAATCGACAGTAAACTTCTTTTTGAACCATCCCGTTAAATACAAGTCTGGTGGTGTGAGGTCTGGAGATTTTGGAGTCCTGGAAGCACCGTGATTAATTCAAAGCCCTGGAAACCTTTCGTCCAAATGTTGCTTGACCTGATGAGCGAGATGTGCAGGAGCTCCATCGCCTTGAAGATACAATTGCATTCTGACGTTAACAGGAACACAGAAACATCCTCTAGTAGTCCTTTATTTATATAGAAATTTAAGCAGTGCTCTCCCGTGATGCGATTCTCGAAAATGAAAAGAGCAATCAAATAATTATGGACGGTACCGAAAAGGAAGGAAGATTCAAAGAAACCGGTTATCTCGTAAAAAGAGAGCGGTAAAAATTCGTTCGAATATTTCCACTAATTCTCTTGGTCTAAAACTCAATACAGAGTGTTGTGTAATTATAAAAATCTTAAGCTTGCAGAAAAATCATGATCAATGCCGCTCTCGAGTTAATGAGCGAGAGAAATTACCTGATGTCGTCTTCGTAGAAACACGTGTGAAGCACTGCTAGATTAATAAACGAACTCGGATGTTCAGTCAATAGACGTCAGTCATCAGTGCTCAATTTTACTTATTTTTCCTTAAATTAAATATATTGTTACCTGAGCAATTCTTTCCACAATTTTAATAAAAAATACAGCGCATTAATCATTTCAAATCAGAAGGAAACAGCCTATATTTATTTATGAGCAGAACTAAGAACTTTGGAAAATTGTATTGATTAGAATTTTATTGTCAATACACGGAAGACGAAATAAAAATATTATAGTAAAGATTTATTGTCCGATTTCCTATAAAATATAGTATTAATTACATTTGTCGTTAAAAATCCGTACTAACATAATATTGTACCACATAATTTACAAAAAAGTATACTTAGTATTTTGTAAAATCATGTAAAATATATGGTAAATTTTGCAACGACCGTAAGTGAAAATAATTTATTTATAACTCAAGTAGTTAAATATTTTTAAAAATAAAATACATTGTGTAGTATCCTTTATATACCACCACAGGGCACAATAACTAATTACTACTCTCACTCTGTAAACAATGAATAATGTTATCCTGCTTTCACGATGTTCACTGGTTCACTATCTTACCACGACTGCCTTCATTGAGTACTTACGTAACTCAGCGAAACAGTGTATTCGTAATCTTTATTTATACCTACTTATTATTCATTTGAAGTAGTATATTACACATTGTACTGTACACTAGTATTGTACTTTAAATATTTTTTATTGTAAAAATGATGAAGTTTAAATGCAGTGTTGTAAAAATGCTTTTTACAAGAAGGAAATGCTTAAATCAGATACAACGGATTCCAGTGATTTGGATCTTCGTAACAAATTAATGGGTATAGAACTTATACAGGGAACATAACATCGATTGAAGAAGTCAAGTGAAGTAACGCGAGGTTACCACTTGGATGGGCGAGCGCTTGGGGGACCGCATGTGTCAAAATTTTTACAAATTATTTTAGTAAATTTTATAATAGATTTTAGTAACTTTTACAAAAGCTTTTCATATACAGTGTGCTCAACATAATGTCAGTTTTGCTCTAACTTTAACGTCGAAAAAAAAATTAATTAAAATTTCTAAATGTCAGTTCTTTTAAAATAACTAAAAACTTAAAAATCATACCAAAAACTTTTTGTATGTGCTTTGATTGCAAACTTTTCCCCCGACTTTAATCAAAGTTGTATCTGTTACCATTATCGAAATCCCCAAAGGGGCCCCCTAATCTTGGGCACCCTGTATATGGCTTACCAAATAGTTTTGTAATTATTACTAAAAATTTTGCTATAATTTAATGACATTTCTTAATAAAAGTTATTCCAGTCACATATGGAGCCGTTTTATTATTTTTATCGTAAATTTAAAGTAAAGTTTTTCGTGTAAATAACCAATAACACAATATGGAGAAAACTAATCCTTCAAACCCGACAAACCCAATAAAAAGGAATAATCTTCTGAATGTTGAAATGACTACATAAAAAACATACCGTCATTGTCACTGGTGTTGTTATCGTTGTTGTCTTTATTAGGACTAGGTTCTCGAAGTTGTTCCCTCGATAACGCAGGCTGGTGAAGAGGCGGCAGAAATGTTTGTCCGTATCTGGCTGCTGGTGATAACGCCATTGTTAGTGATACTGGAGGCCTAAAAAAATACACCCTAAGAAACGAAAAAACATACTATATCGAGTGGCGACTACGTCGTTTATCGTTGCATATCTGATGGAATGAAACATTATTTTATAACAATCAATGAAATATGATATGAAGTTTTTTCAATTTCACAAAAAATTGATCCTTATCATGATATTTTTAAGAAATAATAAAATTTATAGTATATTGTACAACAAGTGAAAAAAAAAATGACATATTTGTCCCGAGCGCAGAAGTTTGCTGACACGAGCCGAAGGCTGCAAGTAAACGTATGGTGTGGTATAGAGCATTACTTACATTTCTTACTAAATGAATTAGTCCACTAGAGCATGTTTCACTAAACATTCGAACGCAACTATATTATTATAACGATGCATTTGGATGAAAGACTTCCATTGCTGTGGATTTCCAGAACTCACACCACTAGACTTTTGGTTATGGGACAAGTCGACACTCGGGGTGCACTAATACGACGTAATAGAAATGCTACAGCCGATGTTAAAAAATGACATGAAGCAACAGACAAAATAAAACATGTTTAGTAGTCAATGGCAACATTATATGGAACAAATATATGAAACTTTGTTAACATGTAATTACGCTATAGCTTAAAAACAAATGAAATCGGATAAGGGTATGTGAGTTCTTTGCGATCATTTTCAATTGTAGAATACACTCCTGGAGTTTTGTCGGTTTCTCCTTACTCACCCTGTATAATGGCTCACAATTTATTCTTCTATGGTAGTCAATGTTTTATATAATTTTAACAACTTATTGCCTTATGATTGTTCTTCATTTAAATTCTTCATAATTTATGATCTTACGATGGTCCTTTATTTAAGTACTTCACAATTTATTATCTCATGATAAACCTTTATTTTCATGGTAACAATATATTATCCTATGATAGTCTTTTATTTTCTTTTATTTTTTTTTATAATTATAATTTACCAGCCTCAGATTCTCTGAGCATGTCAGTCAGTATGTGTACTAAAAGGGTTTTTGCGAATTTTAAGTTAATATAAACTCAACGGAATATTTTAAATGAGACACTTAAAAAAATGCTCTGTGATTCCATCGTATTGTCACATTTTAACTATGCTGATGGTGTGTATAGCCCATGTCTATTGGATGCTGATACCCGAAGAATTCAGTTAATTCAAAATTGTTGTGTACGTTTGATAGGGGGTATAAGGAAGCGTGAAAGGGGAGTGTCTGCAAAGCTGAGAGAACTAAAATGGTTAAGAATGAATGAACGTAGGGTGCTCCATTCCTTAGTTCTTTTTAATAAAATTATTAGTAGAAAATGTCCGGACTATCTATATAGGAGTAGTAAATTCCGTAGTGATGAGCACAATTTAGATCTCCGTCATAAATGTATTTTAACGACCCCAGCACATACATCTTCTTACTTTGAAAGATCGCTTAGTTTTAATATAGCTAAACAATACAATATGGTTCTCTTCGATATCAGATATCTGGTTTGTAATTTAAATTATCAATTCAACATATATTACCTGTTTTTGTTTGACTCTGTCTTGTTGCTTTAATGAAATTCTAAATGAAAATTATTAAATTGAGTAAGTAATGTAAATTATATTTTTTTATATAATGTTAGGCATTGTGTAGGTTAAGTAAGGAAGCGTAGTCTTCAACTTCGCCCTTTGTAGCTTTTAAATGTTACAATAAAGACATAATTTATTTTTTTATTTATTCTTTAGTTTAATGCTTCACCCACGAGACGATAAATTACCTGACAAATTAATTTCTTATGACAGTCTTTTATTATTATATATTAAATTGGTCGAAATTAGTAATTTTTCCACTTTTTGAATATGTCGAATACGCTAACGCTAACGTTTTCAGCCGGATCCCAGACCGGAACCGGATCCTGTATTTACAACAAAATGTACTAAAATGAAATCAAGATATATTTGACTGGTCGATAATATACAAAGGAAAAAAATAATTTTTCTGCATCATAATTCCATTATCACCATTATCAATTACAAATATTAATGTGTTACATATAATTTATTAACTATGTCAATTGTTCTATAGTTTTTTTTTCATCTTAGTTTCGTTCCATAAAACAGCTCTACTGTGTCGCTGTGAGTCTGTTTATAATTTCTAAAACACATTTTTTTAAATTCAGTTCCGGTCAGATCTGGTACAAAATTCGGCAGAACTGGAAAAAAAGAAGTCCGGATTCGCCGGATACCGATCCAGTTCGAGCGTCATCACTAATCAAAATATACGTTTCTTTTTATTTTAATTCACAATTTAATATTTTATGATGTCTTGACAAAATAATCCATATCCCCCCGCTACACCTACTAAAATTTCATTCAAATTTTACTATGTTGCTTATGCTCACGTATATCCTAATTTATACAATCCTACTAGTAGCGGCTATTCAGATGAAGTAGAGCAAGTGCCACTTCCTCAAAATAGAAAGAAAAAGACCATAAGAACAATACAATGAAGTTCAACAATTCATTCAACATTCATTCATCAATGAAATCATTAAATACATTCATTCATTAAAAAATGGTGGTGCCCCGGGGAAAGATTGTATTTCGGCTCAGTTAATTAAGAACACTCACAAATATTTAAAAAAACCCTTAGTACACATAATCAATCTAATTTTTAACAGTGGCATAATTCCCAAGTATTTCAAATCCTCGATTGTAACCCCTATATTTAAGTCGGGTGAAAACTCATCAGAAATTATAGGCCAATAAGCGTTATAAACAATTTTAGTAAAATTCTCGAAAAAGCTTTAAAAGAAAGACTTGTAAATTTTTTTGATACTAATAGCACCAGCGATGCATTGTATAAAATCGTGTCTGAAATAATTCATAATAATATGAATGAGGGTAAAAAAAACAATGCCCATTTTCCTCGATCTTGCAAAGGCATTTGACACGGTACCGCATGATGCCCTATTGAAAGTTCTTGCTAATTATGGCATTCGAGGTACTGTGCTTGGTGTGTTTGAATCTTATCTGAGGGACAGGCAACAGGTTGTTAAAGTTAGTGACTCCATAAGCAACACCCGAACTATTTCTATGGGAATTCCCCAGGGAACGGTCCTGGGACCTATACTCTTCATCTCGTATATCAACCCACTGCTTAGAGAGATGGAAATGGGTGGAACAATGCTGTCCTACGCAGATGACACGGTTCTGGTGTTTAGTGGTGATTCCTGGGATGAGGTAAAAAGCACCGCGGAAGAGGGTCTGAGGCTAGTAAAGAATTGGTTTGACTCTTTTCAGCTATCACTTACTCTTAAAAAAAAAATTATATTGCCTTCTCACCAACAGAGAGGATTAGACCAGACTTCGATGAGTGACGCGTGGGTGGAAGTATGGTGCGGGGTGTCACCCATATGAAATACTTGGGAGTCATTATTGACTCCCATCTGAAGTGGAACAGCCATGTTGATAAAATTATAACAAGTTTAAAAGGACTTTCTTTTGCATAAGTTCTACTTGCTACGAGAGTTTTTGAACGAGAAACTATTGGTCTGTATTTGCAAATTGCTTGTTGAATCTATACTTAGATACGGAGTATTGGTCTGGGGTGGTGTGTACAGGTCTACGTTGCATCCCTTACAGATTGTTCAAAATTACATTTTGAAGATCATATACAGAAAACCAAAACTCTATCATACCTCATTGCTATACTCTAAGGATGTACTGAATGTCAGATGTCTATATATTCTCACTGTTAGTAAATTCATGTTAAAAATCAATAGCCTGAACATAGCACATAATTTAAACACTAGAAATAAACTGAAAGGAAACTTGTCTCTGCCAACAAGTAAAACAACATTGAATTTGAAATCAATAGTTTACTTGGGTCCTAAGATATACAACTACTTGCCTGCAAACATTCGTCATATACATTCGAATAAAAAATTTAATAAAGACTGTTCTCAATTTATTTTATAAAATTATGACAGGATATACACTGAATTGTTTTAGAATTGGCGCAAGAATCTTATTGTGATTTATGACTTAATTGTGATATTTGTTACCGGGTGACTATGTGCCTTGCTGTCTAAACTTTGTCGCTACATTGTTTTTGTTTATTATTCTTTTGTTTTTCTTATTTTCTCTTCTTTGTGTATTCAAGTGCGACATAACACATACGGGTACTTCAGCACCTAGGTGTTACTCAATGAAATGTTACTAAATTTTGATTTGTTTAAATTGTATTAGAGGATAATGTTACAAATGTAGTTTTGCATAAAATAAATAAATAAATAAATTTGTTCTTATTCATTAATATATTAAATTGACTTCAATAATACAAGTTTTTTATTGATTAATAATAATTATACTATTAATCTTATTATATAAATTGGTTGCTATGGCAACCATGACGTGTTAGATACGTCTGTGTTGACAAGTCTAGATAGGGCTCTTCACGAACAGATTCCTATGGTAATGCCGCCCTTGGCGTGAAGTATATTAACGCATAACGATAATGTGTGTGTGTGTGTGTTGTTTATTTATTTAACGATTAGTGTTAGCTTATTGTTTTCTTAATTATTAATTTTATATAAATTGAATAATTATGAAAAGTTTATAGACAAAATTAATTTATTTGGAGCAGTTAGTAGTTTATTAGAAATTCCATTTTCGCGTTGGAAAGATTAAGTTAAAAAGCCGTTTTAATTACGGGTCGACCAACACGTGTGCTTGTCCTTAGTTCTTAATAGTAAAGTTTTATTTTGATATTTAGCTCTTCCTCTATATTTTTGCCCATACGCCACTGGATCCTACACGTAGTAATCGACGCTGGCGGTTCCAAAGATTATGACGTAAAACGCTTTTAACTTTGTGCCGCAAACCGAGCGTTACGAATAGCGATGTTTTAATGTATGACAATAGGTAATATGGTTGTTCGACCCGGTGGTCACGGTCGTTCTATCAAACAGTTCGACTTCAAAGCAACACTTTCATTACACGTTCGCTCTACAAAGGGTTAGACTGTAATCGCTTAATCAACTTGAAAAATCCATAGCGTATAGATTGTTTTTAGCGTGATTTTTATTTAGCTTCTTTTGTGAGACAAAAATCAAAATTTCATGAGATTCAGCGGGACTGATCTATTATTTAAATAAATTTTATAAAAAGTAATTCCAGCCCAGAGTTTCTCTGTTATCTTTTTAAAACCAATACTGGTGTCCCAACTCTGTTTATACAACTATCCTATGTATGATATAAAAAATACAAATAGTTCTTGTTCAGAGTAAGAAATTGTCATTTAAAACAAAAGAACCGTGGCCTCAAGTTTTTAACGCAAACCTGACTAAATACCCTGTATTAATGATAATTAATAAATAAATAATTAACGACATTTAACTCCATTTCTATAAATATTGAGGTTAGGTTATGTATTTTATTATTTTCCTGGAACTTTCCTGGAACTTCCGTCCACGCTCCGCAAACGGAGCGTGGACGGAAGATTAAATCGTTATCGAAGAACTTATCAACAATACTAAAACAGCTTGAGCTATTTGATCAAAAGCGGCATGTTTTAAAAATATTTTACATTATAGAGGGTGGCCCAAAAAAGTGTGACAGCATAAAGTTATATTTTTTTAAATGGACACCCAGTATTTTATTGCATAATTAGGTTCGTATTACTATCGTTTATAAGTGCCTCAAATTTTATGTAATTTGGTTTTGTAGTTTCGGAGAAATAAATTAAAAACTAAAAAAAAAAGTTTTGCAGTCCTGAATAAAAAAATCAAAAAAAAAACAATCCAGAACTATTTTTTTAACCTCGACATTGAGTAAAATTTATGACAAGAGGTCTGGAGATACTATGAATGTAATTGCGTTTATTTATTTTATACAGGGTGTTCATAATAATCTTTCAAAACCCCCACATTTTAAAATAATTTTTCTTAAGTTTTTCAAATGGAACACCATGTATATTATTTGGCTATTTGACGTAGAATTCATAGACAATTTTTTTTTGTAATGACAGCATATAAGTTATATCCAGCCGTTTTCGAGATAATTGTAAATATCATAAATTATGTTGTTTAAATAGAGTTGTTATTGGTAAATTTTGTTATTGGCGACTAGACTAATAATTCTGATAAAGTAAATGTTCAAAATAGCTTCCTTTTACGTAATTTAATGATTTTCCTCTACTGCCAACAGAACTCTTAATTCATTTTCTTCATTAATTACGGGTTTGTTGATTATCATCCCTTTTGTGTACGCAGTGATTCCTGTTGCTACAAATCTTTGCAACAACTCGAAGGCTTCTGGTCTCGACTTTCTCTCAATATCTGGATATCTTTCAGCATACACTCGGCTCGCGAGGAGGCAATTTCTTGCACATTCACCCAGTATAAAAATTATATTTACCGTTTCTAAAGTTGTAAAATTCGACATTTTGTGTAAGTTAGTACTTAATTTCGAAGACTCAACAAATGTAATTAATTTTATTTGGCTGTCATAGTCACAATCTAAACAAAAAAAATCATGGCAAGTCGATTAAGAATAAAAAATAAAATTAAATTAATAAAAGTAGCAAAAATGTAGGTTTTTAAAATTTATATCGAAATAACTAAAATACGGTAAACTCTAAGAGTAAAAAGAAGCTATTTTGAACATTTACTTTAGTTTACAATTATTAGTCAAGTCGCCTATAACAAAATTTCTCAATAAAAATTCTATTTAAACAACATAATTTATGATATTCATAATTATTTCGAAAACGGCTGGATAAAACTTATATGCTTGTATTACAAAAAATTATTGTCTATGAATTCTACGTCAAATACCCAAATAATATACAGGGTGTTCCATTTGAAAAACTTGAGAAAAATTATTTTAAAATGTGGGGTTTTAGAAAGCTTATATACCGTGTATAAAGTAAATAAACACAATTACATGCATAGTATCTCTAGACCTCTTGTCATAAATTTCACTCAATGCCGAGGTTAAAAAATAGTTCTGGATTGTTTTTTTTTGATTTTTTTATTCGGGACTGCAAAACTTTTTTTTTTAATTTTTAATTTATTTCTCCGAAACTACAAACCCAAATTACATAAAATTTGAGGCACTTATAAATGATAGTAATACGAACCTAAATATGCAATAAAATACCGGGTGTCCCATTTAAAAAAATATAACTTTATGCTGTCACACTTTTTTGGGCCACCCTGTATAATGTAAAATATTTTTAAAACATGCCGCTTTTAATCCAATATTTAAAGCTATTTTAGTATTGTTGATAAGTTCTTCGATAGCGATATAATCTTCCGTCCACGCTTCGTTTGCGGACCCTGTATATTAATTCAAATTTAATTATAATACTCGTTTAGAAAATATCGTTTTTAATACTCGTTATGTAATAAAATATTGCTTACCCAAATACGCCCACGGCAACTGCAGCTTCCCTAAGGGCCCTCTCCTGTTCGGCGCTCATGTCCCTTAATGTTTCTGGACGAATTGTAGCCGTGTTTCTTGGTTGCCGTTCATTTTGAACCGCTAAAATTATAACTGGTTTAAAAAGTTATCATACATCAAAACTATATACGGAGGTCTATAAAAAATGAATTTACTTTTATAAAAAAATTATAAATTATCCCTGAGAACATTGTTACAGCCCTTAAGGGTCGGTTGTATTTATGAAACAATTCTGAACTCAGCTTCAACTGAACGCCGATCAACCTATGAACTATGTTCATTCAATATTACGTTGTTCAATCTAAATTGAGCTTTAGTTCAGCTGAACTAAGATCAGCTAATGTTGGCATTAGTGTTATTTAGTTACTTTTTTTTATATTTTTGATATAATATGTAACTAGTTAGTTTTGGGTTTGGGTCACTTTGAATTCAAATTGAAGTATTTGGTTTATGTTCTTTGATTGTATTTTTCAGATATTGTTTTGCTTGGTCAATGTCTATAAAAGAGACTGCTATAAAACTTACATTGGCCAAACAAATCAATACTCAAAAATAGAATCAAAGAACATTAAACCAGTTTACCGCCAGTTTTTGAGTAAAGTCGTTTTGAAAAAAAAATTACACAACATTTGCCGTAGAGCTAGACTCTGTATCAGAGAAAATGGAGGTCTATTTGAGCACGTTCTCAATGAGTAGTTCTTGTTTTAAATTTCTCTTTTATGGTGAGACTTGACAAGAATTATTTAATAAAAATTAAATTAGTAACTTCGTTATAATTTTTTAATATTATTAATGAACTCTTTTATGAATGTATTTTTTTTAAACGATTTTACTCAAAAACTGTAAGTCCTATCAATATGAACTAAGAGAGTAATTTTTACGTAAAATACTTTGATATTTCATAATTTTTAAGAAAGGTTCCCTGTTCTAAGGGCCGTAGCCCCCTTAGCATGCATTTCTGCACTTATGCCCATATGACAAAATTCTATTATTTTAGCCGGAGAATATGATGGTAAAGTATTGCCCCTTAATTTCGGAACACCCTGTATATAACTAAATTAGTTCACGTGCAAGTGTTAAAAATTCAACAACAAACAAAAACATAAAATGTAACCAAATTTAGTATAAGTGAGAATTGTACAGGTATGGTCATTTATATATTTTTTCATTTCATTCTATACATAACTAATATAACATAAAATAAGAAATTTGTCACTAACATCATCAAAATAGTTGTTTCTTTCCGTTTTATTTATACGCTTTTTTTTCATTATTTCGAAGAAGTAGTTCTGACGATGGTTTAGTATAGTAAACCGACAAGGTTATCTACAATTAATTTATGCAGGGATTGAAAACTTTTATTATATTTTTCGAAATTTTCCTTTAATTCACCAGCAATACCTCTTAATGGTGCAAATTTACTTCTATTTACTGCTATAAAACTTATTAACAACATTATTCGATACCCAAAATGGCTACATAAGATCCTGCTAGCTTACAGAAAATTGAATGTCGATTTATATTTTTCAGCTAAACGCTCGCCTCGCTCGCCTCGCTCGCACAATTACGTTTTAATAGGTAATGGAAACATTGTCAATCAATGTCATCCCTTTCGGGATTAGGAATAAAAGGCAACATGGCGCATCCATTTTCCGGCCATCAAACTTGGCAACTCGGTTGTCGCGGTACAGGATCGCGACACAACGACTAACGCCTGCGTTATCACCGTCACAATTTTGCGCTCTGCCAAATTAACGTTAGGACATACAGAAATGATCAAATTAGACGAAAGTTTGGCATTGGTGAGTTCTAGTTCTGCAAAGTCATTGGACAAAACCAAGGATCTTAAATCAAGGAGGATACGGCTTTGGTTCACAGTATTGTGATTAATAACTGTCATATTTTTTGTTATTGTTAAATAATAGTACATTGTTTACCGAGTAGGAAATGCCTAACATTCCTGGATGACTGTGAAGGTCGGCTTGCGCCTCGACTTAGTAACACAGAGTTCAGGAATGTGGCTTTTCCTACGAGGTAAACATACTATTTTTCCGAAAATCATTTAAAAATCGACAGATATTGATAAATTTTGAAAAAATCGCGAATAATTTTATTCGCAAATAAATGGTGCTCTGAAATTCGTAATAAAATTGGTTGCGTTACTATGGAAACGTATTAATGTTGAATTGTTAAACTTGACGCATATAAATTTATTTGTCGGTGTTTCCGAAAGCAAAACGGTATAAAATGATGATGAATTTTCCATTTCTGGGACTCCGCCAGAGCTGGTTGAGGCAGTGAATGCTGCTCCATTAGAATTATTGCCAAAGAAATCAAGAGAAAAGTACGAATATGCATAAATTAATTCTTTATGAACAACGTGTTTTCAATCATTTATGTAGAACACTAACAACCAACGAATACTTATAAACAGGAAGAAGACTAACAGCCGTGTTAACAAATCGAAGCAAGTATGAACAAACGAATAAACCCGGCATCCATTACGTCTGGCATCAGCTGACAAACGCACGTGCTTTTTAAGCTTAAATATCACATTAAAATAATCCTTACACACTCTTATATCATTTTTTGAACTAGCAACGTAACTACAAATGAAAAATTTAACTTCAGAAATAAGCTTCTAAGTAGTTTTATTAAAAAATAGGAAGTAAATCATAATTTACATAAAATATTTTACCATCTTCAACTGGGCTCTAGGTCCTAGCAAATATTTCAAGCTTCAAGTCGAAGCATATTTTTGGGCCCCATATGATTTAGGAAAAGAAATTATTATTGATGCTTACTCTCTGTAAAGATGACTAAATGAATATTTCAATTACTAAACTCACTTGCACCAAAAAGGAAACGACGTTTTCATGAAAGGATTAGAAAATTAAAAAGTATTTTAAAATTTAAAGATGCTGCGTCACATCAGATGTTGCTTGATTTCCATTCCCGCCAGACGACGGAAGTTAGCATGTTTAACAATTCGTGCTGGTCGCATCCTATTCCTGTCTCTATCTGCAGCAACCTTCCCTAATTCAGTAAAGTGAGACAAATGTGACCAGGATCAAGTCGCCTGCATAAAGTGTGTTTCGCCGGGACCGTGAAACTGTTCCTGGTGCTAAATCCGAAGGAGGTGGCGTTCTCATTGCAGTGAAAAATAAATATAATGCTGTTTTGATGCCTGAATTTCAGAGTGATGCTGAGGATTTATGGATAAGTGTGAGGCTGGAGGGGAACAAAACATTGCTTGTTTGCTGCGTTTATTTACCTCCCAATGACAATGCTGCTTGTGTAAGTTTTTCAACGAAACTTAGTAACTTGCCAATCGGGGAAAACCATGTAGTTTTGATTTGTGGTGACTTTAATACTTCTACCACACGGTGGTCTCGGATTGATGATGGTGACTATTTCGAACCTTATAATGTTGAGCTTAAATATTCCCTACTTTTAGATACATTTTCATTTCATAACTTATTGCAATTTAATCATATATTGAATAACAATGGTAGAGTGCTTGATTTGGTTTTATGTAATGAATTCCTAGTTTCACGTGTCAATCACTGTTCGAGTCCCCTTGTAGCGGAGGACACCCATCACCCGTGTATTGAATTTCTTTTTGATGTTGGTTTTCATAAGCCATTGGAGTTCAACTGCAATAAGTATCTGAGCTTCAGACGAGCTAATTATGAGACAATTAATCGGGAAATGGCGAGCACTGATTGGAACGTGTTATTTCGTAATAAGTCATTGAATAGTTGTCTGGGTATTTTTTATGATAAAATAGAGAAATTGGTGCAGCAATATGTACCAACATATTCAATGAGTAAGAATTTTCCAAGTTTTTATTCTCGGGTAACAGTTCGGACTGTCAAGGAAAAAAATAAGATTCATAAAAAGTGGCGTAAATATAAGAACATCAATGATTACAATTTGTTTAAAGCGATAAGAATACGGTGCAAGACTTTAATTCGGATAGACTTTAATCGCTATATACATTCTATTGAAAATGATTTAGTAAACAATCCTAAACGTTTTTGGAACTATGCATCTTCGAAAAAACAATATGTTAGTAGTATCCCGAGCGAAATGCACTGGGGGGATAAATTCGCGAAGGGTGGTTCAGACATCAGTAACATGTTCAGTTCGTATTTCGAGGATGTTTTTGTTCCGGAGACATATCGGTTCGATCCGGGTTCTGTTTCGAATAACTCGGTCCTCCAGGGCCTTACTCTCAAGGAGAGTGAGGTCTTGAGGGCATTGCAGGCACTGGACCCCAGGAAGGGTGCAGGGCCGGATGGTCTGCCTTCTGTCTTTCTTAAGAAGTGTGCTGATTCTCTTTATATACCCCTTACGTTAATTTTCAATTATTCATTAAGCAATGGTGAATTTCCTGAGAGGTGGAAAACGGCAATAGTGATACCAATTTTTAAGAACGGTAAAAAGACAGACGTATCAAACTATCGACCGATCAGTAAAATTTCTCTTATACCTAAACTTTTCGAGAAATTATTATATGAGTATTTTTTCTCATTAGTAAAAAATGTTATAATTCCGCAACAACATGGTTTTTTTCGGGGGCGCTCACTGGACACTAATCTGTTGGTTTTCTGTGAATACTTACACCAGCAAATGGACAGACGTATTCAAGTGGACGCCGTCTACACCGACTTTAGTAAGGCCTTCGACAAAATAAGCCATAACGTCTTGCTGAGCCGCTTGGCCGAGGTCGGTGTGGGCGGGAGCCTTCTCAGATGGGTTGAATCTTATATCAGAAATCGCTCACAGTGTGTCTCTATACAGGGTTTCCGCTCTAGGTCATTTGTCACTACATCAGGAGTACCTCAGGGGTCACATCTTGGGCCGTTATTTTTTGTTATTTATATAAATAAAATTTGTTCTTGTTTCCACTACTGTAACTTTTTGCTTTATGCGGACGATTTAAAAATTTATATAACAATTTCCAACCTAGACGACTGTCGTAGGTTACAGAGCGATTTGGATCGTCTGGCAGAGTTCTGCGACGAATATGGCCTTTTTCTTAACCTGTCAAAATGCGTCTCAGCTACGTTCACCCGAAATCAAAATCGAATAACAACCACTTACCATATAAATAACACATCACTAAATAGTGTCAGTAAGATAAAGGATTTGGGCGTTATTTTTGATTCTAAGCTGCTCTTTGACGAGCATGTCGAATCTGTCGTCAATGCCGCTTCTAAAATGTTGGGTTATATCATACGTAAATGTAAACCTTTTTATAATACTAAGCCAATAATTTGCCTGTTCAATTCCTTTGTTTTAAGTAAACTAAACTTTGCCAGTCTGGTTTGGAGTCCCAAACAGAAAAGCTATGTTGATAGGTTGGAGAATGTTCAAAATAAGTTCATCAAGTACCTTTCGATGAAGCAAAATATCCACATGCCTGACGGCGATGTCTCTTTGGCGCGAAGGTATTTTCGTATAGCTTCTCTGTCTGACCGAAGAAGATCTACTGATATATTGTTTTTATATAAACTTCTGAATAACTTAGTACAAAGTCCTGATATCCTAACAGAGGTCCATATCAATGTCCCCCAGAGGTCTCTAAGGATGAACGAGTTATTTTTCTTGCCATTTAGGCATACTTATGCGGCTCAAAATTCACCATTGTGTAGGATTATAAGAAATAGTAATGCGTTTGTAAGTATAGATTTCTTTTCAATGTCTCTACGCAGAGTGAAGAGCATCTTAAAAAATGTGTAAATAATATATTTTGAATATTTGTTTTATAGCTACTTCACTCTGTCATGTGCACAATAATGCGGAATATTCTAATAATAAATTTATGTTGCTAAGAATATATTTATGTTGCTTTGTCTTCATATTTTGATTGTTTTGTTGTATATTGGGATTTCTATATATTTAAATTTTGTTTGTATAATTTGTATTAACATCGTGTGGATACTCTTTTGGGTACTTTTACCTGTTTGTATCCCTGTTGGCATAAATAAATAAATAAATAAATAAATAAATAAATAAATAAACAATCACTTTTTGGCATTTCATATTAACCCTACGTCAGTCTGAAATTGACGCTAGACGATGAGTGAAACAGATAGATAAAAGTAAGTTACTTGTGAGCGTATGGAGCAGAGTAGGCTTAGCATCACTTCCAAGGCCTTCTTACGTGTTTCGATGAACATAAACAATCACTTTTTGGCATTTCATATTAACTCTACGTAAGTCTGATATTGACGCTAGACGATGAGTGAAACAGATAGATAAAAGTAGGTTACTTGTGAGCGTATGGAGCAGAGTAGGCTTAGCATCACTTCCAAGGCCTTCTTACGTGTTTCGATCCCCCCCCCCCCCCCATAAGTAGTCTCCCCGGGCTGCTAACAACTGTAAGGAAATTATATTTCCAACAGTTATTTTCCGTTGCCTAGCAACGACTAAGTGTAAGGAAATATTGACTTTTTCTTTCAAAAATATCAATATTTCCGAACGATTTTCGAAAAAATTATTCATTGTTTTCCAGTATTTTTAATTTAAGTATTGTTTGTGGAAAAATAGTAATTGTTAACTCAATATAGTAAGTCTGACGTAAACTGGATAAAAATATAGATTTTTGAGTTTCGCCCGTCGATTGTTTGTTTTTCCTTACCAAGACATATCAAACCGATCAGCTGTTAGAATGAAAACAGAAACGGACAAGAGATGAAAAGAGATGGGGAGCCCACAGATCCCTATTTGTTTGGTTGTGATTATTTTCGTAATAACAGTCTTCACATTGGCGTGTACAAATCAGATAGATCGTGTTTGTTTCAAGTCGATGGTTTTGACCCAAAATCTTCGTAAATATTTGGAATTTTTTTAATTTGCAAAAATGACATTGCATAACTCACTAATGCACTTTTGTCTGATTTGATCATTTCTGTATGGCCTATGGTTAACACCGTGTGACAATGATAATCAATGGGCGGAATGAACTAAAAAAATCGATTTCACAAATCGATGGGAAATCGGACGCCATTTTTTCAAAATTCATAAAAAATTACGAAAGAAGTGAATTATAATTATGAAAACATATTATACATGATCTCCGCTAGTGAAGATGAGCATTAAAAATAAAATAATCCATTTCGTAGAGATAAAAACGTAATATTTGAGAAAATATTTAGAATAATAATAAAAAACATTCTTTATTTCAGAATTACATTACTTAACATAAAATTAAAGCGTCAAAAATACAGCAGATTTTTGCGAATCATAGATTTGACGTGTTTGTTAAATATTCTTCAATTTTGTAGGGTTCGATGTCTTTAAGTAGTTTAGATACACTTTTTTAAACTTTTTTAATGTTTTCACAATTTTTAATATGATGTGGAAGTCTATTGTATAGTTTTATACAGCTGTAATATGCCCCACTTTCGTACAATGTTAGTCTGTGTTTGGGAAACCTATATCACTACTTCTAAACAAATCTCTATTTTTAAAAAAGAATAATATGCTTACTTGTATGTAAATTGCAGGGACTGTAAGAAGCCCAGCTTTAAATTTACCTTTACAACTTTCTCTAAAATTGTAACCAAATATGGTTCTCACTACTCTTTTTTGATATATAAACAACTGTTCGACATCCCTACATTTTCCATACAGAATAATTCCATATCTAATACGTGATTCGAAATTTGCGTAGTACACCATTCTACCAGTGACGGTTCTTCCACAGGAGCACATGCGCACGTGCACCCCCAAAACAAAACGAATCAAAAATATTAATTTATATTCATTGGATATTATTTATCGTATGAAGTCCGAGCCTCCCTAATATTTTATCGTACCGTCAAACTAAAAAAGTCCGACCCTCCCTAATATTTTATCATCCCGTCAAACCAAACTGTATAGATCCGGCAACCGTGCCTCGGTAGAGGTAAATGACGATTATGACGAGACTTGCTCGCACGTGCGATTAAGTAGTGCAGTTTCTCTGTAGTAACAGGAGGCGGGTTGCAGCGGGGGATAGCGGGGCTATGGCGATTTAACATGGAAAAGACGCACAGTTTTTGTGTGCACCGCGCTGTTGTCTGTTCGTGCATCTAGTTAGAAATTCGAGCGTGTATGTTTTAATATTTTAATATCATATATATTTATTAAGTTAAAATGAATAGTTGACGGTGAACTATTTAAGAAATAACTTTAGCTCTTTGAGTTTGGAGCAAAATTGAAGTGAAGAATACGGGAACACCTAAACCCGAAATTAATTTAACGCAGACCACAAAGGGTAAATCTAGATACTTTATTAGAAAGTTTAAAAATGAAATATATGGAAAAAAATTGATAGAGGGTATTCCAAACTTAATGAGGCTGTTATTGATCAATTTTTTACAATTAAGAACCGAAGAATGGACTTTACGTTTAAGCACTATTGTGTAGGGTCGATAAATGTTGTGTATTTCGATTAATGATACTCGATATGATTTTAAACCATTTTATTTAAGGATTTAAACTAAAAAACACTGAAAATATGAAGAATGCCAACTTGTCAGTCTCGTGGTTCGATTGGTTCTCTTCATAAAACAGTTAACTATTGTTCTCCTCTTGGTTGCGCCTAATGACGTAGCCGTAGATGGCGTAGTGGTATTAGACATCATTCGGTTTTCTTGATAGCTCGTAGATGGCTTTAGTAGTATTAGTAGTGGACTGTATAAATATTGTTACGAGGGTTGCATGCGACGACGTTAAGATCCGACAGCTATACACACTAAGAAAACCTTTCTTATTTTCCAAAAGTTGTATTTCCTTGTGTAAAATTAACAAATAAATAAAAATATGTTTTACATAACGCATTTTATTATTTCTACATTTAAAACGCCTAGAAAAAGTTCACCATACTTGTGAACCCCCTCTATCATAGGTCACAAGCTTCCACTGCATTCTACACGTTTGTCTACCCAAGTATTTAGATAAAATGCGGAAGGTGTAGCACACCTTATTCAATTTAGCAGAATGGATCCTAACCAAACACAAAACTGACAGCAAAATGCATTCAGCAGAACTATAAATCGATGCGCATCGTGACGTAACTCATTAGAAATCGCATATAAATCGATTGGCTCTGCAGTCATTGTTCACAAGCGAGCATCAAAACATTGACGTTTCGATACTTAATTTCGTTCCAACTAATGTTTCATTAAAAACCCTAAAGAGAGGTAGAAATCAAACTACCGAAACGTAATCAAAAATTTCCTCCAAAACGTAATGGCAACACGGCATGGAATTTAAAGTTTGTTCCCGTCAGACCCTAGACGATAATGACACAGCAGCGAGCTCGGAAATCCAAGCAGGCGTTGCTTGTAACAAACAGCTATAGCTGGGATTTAAGGGACGCTGATTAATGGGATTCAAAGCTGGTTAATTCCCACCAAACGCTCTACCAAAACTCCCGGGATAACACGACAGAATGTGACTTTTTCCGTCCAGTATTTCAGTCGTGCGGTCACAGTATGGCGGGCGAAAGCTCAAATCGCATGCGTATTACACTGGTGTAATTTACAATCTTGAATAGACGGTCATGGAGTGCCGCGATTTGCCAGAATGAAATTGTTTTTGATGCTCTCGGCCCCCCCGGTGTGGGAGGATTAGCTGTTTGCCATTAATTTAAAATTTAAATGCTGCCGTCTAACTCGAATTACCCGGTTTTTTTTTTTCTAAGGGCGAGGACGGACTAATGGTAATTGAAACAGGAACCCGTCCTGTGATGAAGAGTAGCTGGTATCGTTGATATTCTTTTTATAAGTGACTGGCAGAACAGCTCAAGCCAAAAAAATCTGTGATCGAATTGTTAGTGCTACCAAAAAAGTAATGTAGGTGTCATGAGCTATTTTTGGGTCGAACTTAAAATGGTAAAACCAAAATTTGAAAATTTTCTCTCGCTTAAGAGATACGGGGGAAAATCAAAAATTGACAATTTAAAAATTACCCTATATTTTCTAAGTTAGAAGAGATACAGAAAAATGTTCTATATAATCATTGTTGAATACTCTGCCATTTTCAGAATTACGGAATACAGAAAAACGGGGTCAGGTAAGAAAGTTATCGGACCTAACCTCATTTTTTTAAATGGAACACCCTGAATATTTTAATCTAAAAAGATAGCATTTTAAACTCCCTTTTCAAATTTATAACACACCATGGATGATAGATATCATCAAAGTCTTTTTCACAAATGAATGTAAAAAATGAAATGGACGTTAAATGTTAATAACAACTTGAATGTCAACATAGTCTCTAGGATATTAGTTTTTGTTTCATGGCCTACTTAGGTTTTAAGGTATAAAGTTTAAATAAATCGCCTAGGAAACCAATATCATCCATGGTGTGTTATATATTTGAAAGGAGAATTTAAAATAGTATATTTTTAGATTAAAATATACAGGTTGTTCCAATTAAAAAAATTATGATAGGTCCGATAACTTTTTTACCTGACTTACTTATTCAGAAAACGGCAATATAAAGAAACTTCTGTATAAAACATTTTTCCGTATCTCTTTTAACTAAGAAAATATAGGGTAATTTTGAAATTGTCAATTTTTTGATTTCCCCCGTATCTCTTAAACGAGCGAAAATTTTCAAATTTTGATTTTATCATTTTAAGTTTGATCCAAGAAGAGTACATGACATCTACATTACTTATTTGATAGCACTAACAGTTACGGAGAGACCCTGTGAAAGTATCGAAAATGGGACACCAAATGAAATTGGGTGATTTAAAAAAATAAAAATAATTGATATTATTCATCTAATTACCTATCATCAGAGAAGATTCTGTACTTCACGCTGTATTATCAACGGTAGTCGAGAAAATATAACGCGTATTGCCATCTCTTAGCAGCCCTACACAATCTGAACAAACGTTATTTGAATAAATCAAAAATAAAAAGTTTATACTTTTCAGGTGGTATTAAGACGAAATACTAACCACGTGAAAAGTATAGACTTTCTATTTTTGATTTATTGTTTTATTTGAACGTTTTCGTATAAAAGGGGAGAAAAATGTATAAAAACTATGCGTGCTCAAACGATAATTTATTAAGTGGAAAATAAATAAATACACTGTATTGATTCCGCTGTTCGATTCTTCCTAAAAATTCACAACTACAGGGTGTTATGGAAATGACTTATTATATTTAAATGGGTGACTCCTTGGGAGTCCTAGAGAAAGTCTACATACTTTTTTTTTTAATTGAATATCTAAATACTAGGGTAAAAACCCTTTTGGATTCACTTAGCAACAATGTGGGCCACTAGAGTATATATATGTCAGATCACACCGCGTGTCTCGCCCTTGGTTGAATACTGGCGGCGCGCCCTTCATACTTCAGTATGTTTCGAGACTGGGTAGTGGAACGACGTCGTGTCGAGGGCTCCACGTGCTTGACGAATACGAATTTTAAACGTTTTGTTAGTTGTATTGCCCGATTTTTTTTGTTCTGAATTAATTCATAATAAGAAATGTTTTGATGTGATTTCAAATTTGTATGATATTATCTATTGTTGATTCTGTTGAAAAACATACTTTTTGTGTTTTATTATTTTATGGAAATTAATTATAAAACGGATTATTTTAAAATAAGATCGAAGGTAAGAGAGTATGTACCTTAAAATTGTAGTTTTATTTGTCTAAAAAGTTTGAAAAAGAAGTAATAACGCGCGCCAAAGACGTCTTGTTGTCAAAAACTGAACACGTGCGTTTGGAATTCTGTGTTGCAATATGACAACATCTCTATAATGCGCTTACCTCTTTTGAACCTCGAAAGTGCCTCAATAAACTATTGATTGCGAAGGGCCTCAGGAGCGGCCAAGTAAATTTTGAGATTTCATATAAAGTGTATATTTCGCTTAATAATTCAAAGTGCCATTTATGGTTATTTTTCTTCAATTTATTTTCATCTCGGGATTTGCGGGTTTAAATATAATACGTCATTTCCATAACACCCTGTATAGTTGTTTCTCTCAAAATGTCCTCCTGACTGATATTATTTAATTACTAGTTCCCTTTTCTTTATACATGTTGTAAATACTTGCAACGATTTATTTTACTTGACCTTTCAAATTTTTATGTCTCTTATTGTCTGATCCAAAGCGTAATTGATTAAAAAAAATATTAGCAAATCGCCAACGCCGGTATAAAAAACAAACACAAAATTTCGTCCCTGCGTTGCACGCCACTGTAGAGACAAATTACTGTGCGTTTTAACGGCACTACGAGGAGCGGAACTACACAATAAATAAAATTAAAGCAAATGGAGGTTTTGTTTTAGTGTAGTGTGTCAAATTTGATAAAATACATTTAATAATATATTTTATGAGACGTATAAAGAGTCAGTATAACAAATTATCCCTAATTTATTTAGATTTGAATTAATTTTGACGTTTGAAGTATTTGTTGTGAGCTTAATGAGAAGCTATGAATAAATCTTGCATGGTTTCGCTCCTTGTCAAAAAACAGACCGCGGCTATAGTGGTGTCATATACCTGAACAGAGATTTATTTTATTCATTTAAATCGGGTGGAAAATGATCATTTTTACACATCTTCACGTTTGTCTAGGTGGATTTGATAACACTCTGCATGCATACCTTCAATTCTATTGTAACTAAATATAAACCTGCGCTACTGCTAAAATAGTTTAGTTCACATCCGTTAAACAACGTGACAAAATGTTTTTAAATGCTATCTTAGTGTAAGTGGGTGAGAATTATACAAGGTATGTCCATTCTACCATTTATATATTTTCTTGTTTTCAATCTACACATGACTAACATAAAATAGGAATTTTGCTTTTAAGCCCATCAAAAAAATGTTGCTTCTTTTTAATTTTGTTTATACGCCTTTTTTATTTTTGTTCAATTAGTTCTGACGATGGTTTTTAATAAAATGAACCGAAACGTTAACTGAAAATTGGATTTTCATTTCAAAAGTGACAGAGACCCAGGAACAAACTACCTAAAATGTGTTAAAAAACGGTCAAGAAAACAAAACTATAATACAATATAATAGTCCTGCAGCCCGTTACCAGGACTTCAGACTGATTACGACCTAAATATTTTTGAGTTTTTTTGGTGATTTAATAAGAACTTGAGAATTAACAAGAACGGACATTGGCAACGAACGTTGCGAAATCATTGAGAATCATTTTTACATATGTAAAAAAAAGTGGTGGTGATAGTTATCGCGCCTCGTCCGTTCTTTTTATTTTTTTAACTGATAGTGATGTTTTTGATGAGATGAAAATAGTAACTGACATTTTCCGTGCGGTGCCTAGTTTTGTTCTGAGACAAATCGAAATTTGTTTACAGCGGAGAATTAAACTTAATACGCCTCGTCCGTTTTACTTGTCGGATGTTATATTTCGTTATTCGTGACCGGAAAAAAATGAGATCGGATATTTTCAACGACGCGCAACCGAGGTGTTGGATCTTAGATATGTAATTTTTCAACGCTGGTCGAGTTATCGCGCCTCGTCCGTTTTCAAGCAGAGATCGTGTATTGTGGCTCGGAAAATGGGGGAAAAATATAAACTGACATTTTTACACACATATTTTTAGGCAAAACCGTTTCACTCAACGCAGCATGTGTATCAATAATAATGCTTCATGGAGAGATAGATGCTGAGTTGTTATAGACAACCAAGCCACACAGCAAGCCGTCTCATGCGCGCGCCGTGTACCGCGAGCATGAAATATATAGATACGAGATCCGACGCCGCTGTCCTCTCTGCAGCTGCGCAACACGAAAAATGTCCGTTCGACTCGATTTGCTATTTTTTAGAGTGATGAATTATTTTAAAAGATACCCCTTTTCTTTACATCTTTTATTTAAACTATGGGATTTTTGCAACACTCAAAACGTCCGTTGTCGATGAGTTCACGTTTTTTTATATTTTTAATATGATTTCATCAAGAGCGGACAAGGCGTATTAACAAAAAGACTTTCTTACGGACTGAAATCACTCTGACCGGTAAGCGCAGCGTTGCCGAACTTTTTCGCTCGAGTAAAACTGTCATATTTTTTATTTATCTAGCGATTAGTCATTGACTAGATGAAGGCGTGATAACAGGACATTTTGGTAACGGACTGCCGTACTATAATAAGGATCTACGGACTTTCGTTCCAGTGACTGTCGCATTAACGATGAATCCGTATATTAAAAAGAATACACCCATTAAATATTGTCTCCGCCGTAATTAAAGTTAACGTGCTTACTTTTTCTAATACTTTGTAAAATCAAAAGGAAGACGACGCTCTAGTGTACACGGAGTAATTTGTGGAACGACAAAGGATTTCGTCTCTTCGTTGTCGTCGTCGCTCGATTGGCTTCGTTTGTCGCGTGAAAATTAAACCGCCTCAAGGTGCTGCGCTTTTAGTTGATGATAAGCGTGGTGCTTTCGTTTTATCTTTCATTGTTAAGGAAATTGAACGGTTTTCGGGACGGGAGAGGCATAAAATAGCGTAAATTACTATTATTATTCTGCGGACGATATTATTTTGTAGAGAATAAGCCGTCCGGGCCAGTCTCTCCATTGGGAAAAATCAGATACCGCTTGCAGGAAAATTCATGGGAAATGTATAAATAATAATATTCATATTCATATATATTGATATTTTATAACTTTTTTATTTTTTATGCGATTTTCATGATTTTGTTATCAGTTTGTAGATCAATTTATTGTGTGTTTCCTTAATTATTTTATAAAGTAATATTTTTCGATTAGCCTATATTATACAGGAGTAAATCAAACTGTTGTTTTTTATCGTAATTTCAAAACACCCTGTAGGAAAATTGAGGTGCATAATTTTATTTACATACTGATTCTTGTAATCTTTGATATATTCAGAATATTTCGTTCTTTGATCCATTCCATTATCTCTTTTCTGCTGCGAGCTACAACATTTTAAAACGATGTTATTTTTAGAAAATGTATGTCAAGGGTATTTCTACCGAAGCACGCACTAATCTTGTATTTGTTGAGCTCTAACCGCCCACCGGTACATTGAGGAAATTCTGCAAGAAGTTCTTGTTGCATTTGCTACTTTCATTGGGCACCAATTTACATTAATGCATGATAATGCTAGACCTCACGTTGCACATGTAGTGAGCGAATATCTGGATGAAGTTGGACTTCCAAGATTGCAATGGCCCGCATGTAGCCCGGATCTCAGCCCAATCGAACATCTTTGGGATCGACTTAAACGGACCATTCGTCGTCGTCATCCTGTACAACCACAAATCTTGCAAGACTTACGACTGGCGCTGACCGAAAAATATCAGGGCTATCCCTCAAAAAAGGATAAGTAACCTTATTCATTTGATGCCACGAAGATTGCAAGCTGTCATTGTTGCCGAGAGGAGGAAATATACGATATTGAAATTGTTTTTGCTAATTAACTTTATTATATACCTAGTGCTTGTTTTTCTTAATAAAAATAGGCTTTAAATCTGCGATTCATTTCAAATTTTGCAGCTAGCAGCCGAAATTAGATAATGGAATGAATCAAAAATCGAAATATCTAGAATACGTCAAAGATTACAAGAACCAGTATGTAAATAAAATTATCCACCACAATTTTCCTACAGGGTATTTTGAAATTATGATAAAAAATAACAGTTATATCGACCCCCAGGTAGAGATGTAAAGGTAATATTACCGAGGTAATGTTACCGTAATATTACGTAATATTACCGCAAGATCGGTAACATTGGAAATATTGTTTTTTTTTTTTTTTTTTTTTTTTTCCATAAGCCAAATCCAGTTGAACAAAACGGGGCGATACATCTCTTTAAAATTGCCGGTGAAAACAAGATGGGGTTCCTTTGTTTCTTGTATAAAAAGCTTTTTGGAGACTAAACATTCATTAAAAAGTTTAGCAGTTGATGATAGCCCAGATATTTCTGATGTTCTTTCATCAAATACAGTAAGACTTCTTCTTCAAAACGAATTTTGGTTGCAAATAGAAGCAACTTATGACTTGTTCCAGCCAATGTCTAAGTGGATAACGATTTTTGAAGCTAACGGGCCAACAATCTCAAGAGAGTTTATCTGCTTTTTTGAAATAAGGTCTATATTACGTGACAAAGTATCAAATTTATCTATTACTATGTTTGAAAACCAGAAAATGTGTTCAATTCTTGAAAAACGAGAAAATATATGTTTAAAACCCGTTCATCTTGCTGCTTACCTATTAGAACCAAGTCAACGCGGCGAGAAGTTAACTGAAGCTGAAATTTTAATTGCAACGGAGTTCATCTATGAAACTGCAAGGCGTCATCCAAAGTATTCTTCACAAGTAGATCTTATTATGGAAGCACTCGCACAGTACAAAATTAGAGGTAATATTTTTGCTAAGGAATTCGTCATTTCCAGCGAAAAATCTATGTCTGGATCTGTTTGGTGGGCAGGAATTTGCTCCAGTTCTAAAATAAGTAGGTTAGCTGTAGACATTTTAAATTTACCATCGTCAACAGCCGCAACCGAAAGAACCTTTAGTACTTATGGATTTATTCATCGGCAAAAAAGAAACAGACTAACCGTGGAGAGGGCCGGAAAACTAACTTATATTGCCCATAATTATAATTTACTAAATGAAGAAGATCATTCGAGAATAGTAGAAGATACTGAGGAAGAAATAGAAAAAGAAGATATCGGTTTCGAAGTTATAGACTTGACTCAATTAACGAAAGAGAAAGAAGAATCAGATGACGAGGTTGGGGATGATGATGAGGATGATTTACCATTATCCACTCTATTACGTAGTCCATTCTGACTCTGACTAGTTTAAAAAACGTTCTTATTGTTTTTCGTAATGTTTTTACAGTTTTGAAATAAAAAAAAACTAGTATTACTTAAAAAGCTGTTTTTTTTTATAAATTACCAATGTTACCGTAATATTACGTAATATTACCGGTAATATTACCGATTTTTAAATTACCGGTAATTTTACATCTCTACCCCCAGGGGTCTATGACAACCTGCAAGGGGTGTACGTCAGCGATAAAAAAATTTGGGGGTCCATGAAATGAAAATGGGGGTCCACGATAATGGATCTCAACATACACTGATAGTACCTAATTACTTACATTATACTATCTTATAATATAAAGACATATACATTATTTATAAAAGTATCTATGAAGTAAAAAATTTATTATATATGTTTATAAAATTGTGTAAGTTGTAGGATGTAGGCATTCGCTTTGTGGTCGCAATACATTTTAAAGTTGTAAAAACCTGCACATAATGATATACCAGTATCATCTTGTTGCAAGCATACGCGCATAAAAAATTCTTGTCAATTTTTGTCAAGCAAAATATTGGACGGGGCGAATTTTCCCAGTTCCCCAATTTGTCACAGACAAACTGCCAGGAAGACGACGTTTCAACCTACGCTCAACATTTAAATGCCCTCTATTCAGATTTTGAAACTAGGTTTGAGGATGTTTTGGCTATAGTAACACCACCGTGGATAATTAACCCATATGGTGACACAAAAGAAACGAATGGCATAATACAAGAGGAACTGACTGAAATAAGTACAAACGAAGAACTTAAGGTTCAGTTTAAGCACGGATATCAGCACTTCTGGCTGCAAAAAAAACATACCCGTTACTTATCCCGTATTATGGAATACAGCGAGGAAACTTTTAATTTCCTTTCCATCGTCATACCTAGTGGTAAGGGGGTTCAGCGCTGTTACCAATCTCTTAACGAAAAAGAGAAACAGACTGGACATCATTAGCCGAGGAGATTTAAGATTAAAGCTTACAAAATTGACGCCAAATGTTGATATTTTATTATTAAAGCATCAGGTTCATCCTTCCCACTAAAAACATTTACTTATTGCTTAGTTCATTTTATGTTTATTTTATGTTACGTTTATTTTATATAAGAGATACAAAATTTCATTTGAATTCAGTAGTTTTAATTTAAATTCAATTAATAAATGTATAAAACTTAACATGTGTTTTTACTTTTATGTTTTTAACACTAAACTTCACTACAGTTAGAAATTTACAAAAAATCAATATTAGGTAAGTAGGGGGTCTACCAAAAACCGCAAAACATGGCAAGGGGTCTACGACACAAAAAAGTTTGGGAACCTCTGAATATAGCCTAATCGAAAAATGTTAGTTTATAAAATAATTAAGGAAAAACACAATAAACGGATCTACAAACTGATAATAAAATCATGAAAATGGCATAAAAAATAAAAAAGTTATAAAATATCAAACTTGACCAAAATTTCAGGGTGGCGGAATTTTGTGCCGGCGAGTGTAGATTTTTTTTTCTATTATTTTTTATCAAAGTTTTTTTCTACGAAGCTATTTTAAATGTGCATGGTGTCAATTGGCTTTCAGTAAATAATATTAACAATCGACAACACACATCAATTTTATTGTGTTGAAGCGGGACGCTTTTAAACAATATTCGCCGGCTTCCTGGATTAACCCCCTGGGAGTGGTAGATGTTACCCTTAAAATCTTAAATGGGAAAGAAGTCAAATGGCACATCATCTTAAACGTCGTTTATATCTCTTTATAATAATACCCTAATTTATTAAAATTCAAATAAATTCATCAATCATTCTCACAGTTCAACCGCAGTAAGACAGTTATCTAAAATTGTAATTGATGCTTCGCAAGTAGCATAAATGATTGAATATCATGCTAACGTAATTCAGCGATTCACAATATCTGCGTAACTAAAATTTGAGAAGCTGGAACTTGTACCGAAGGCCAAAACGATGATCATCAATGTCTGTTCTCCAGAGGAAGCTCCTTCCACGTCTTTGGCATGAATTATATTGACACGTAACGATAGTCTGTGTGTTTAAGAATATTTTTGATCGACTCTTCCACTATATTATAATCACCGAGCAGCCACTGGTGAATACGTAGTGCCTCATCAACCATCGACATCTTGGAAACCCTATGTTATTAACTACAATAATACCGTTTAATTTAAAGAACTTGAATAATAATTAACGTTGTTTCAGATATTTGACTCACTTTGGTGTTTTCTGATTATGACTTTGAATTCGACCGACAGAAGAATTGCCACGATAAAAACTTTTCTAGTTGCATTCGTCATAGTTGCAGTGGCGGTGCTTCCACGGGAGCACATGCTCACTTGCACCCCCAAGAACAAAACGAATAAAAATTATTAATTTATATTCATTGAAAGTCCGACCCTCCCTAATACTTTATCGTACCGTCAAACTGAAAGAGTCCGACCCTCAATAATATTGTATCATCCCGTCAAACATAGATCCGGCAACCGTGCCTCGGTCGAGGTAAATGACGATTATGACGAGACTTGCTCGCACGTGTGCTTAAGTAGTGCAGTTTCTCTGTAGTAATAGGTGGCGGGTGGCAGCGGGGGATAGCGGGGCTATGGCGATTTAACATGGAAAAGGCGCACAGTTTTTGTGTGCACCGCGCTGTTGTCTGTTCGTGCATCTAGTTAGAAATTCGAGCGTGTATGTTTTAATATTTTAATTTATATATTTATTAAGTTAAAATGAATAGTTGACGGTGGACTATTTAAGAAATAACTTTGGCTATTTGAGTTTGGGTTTATTGCAAAAAATTGAAGTGAAGAATGCGGGAACACCTAAACCGGAAATTAATTTAACGCAGACCACAAAGGGTAAATCTAGGGATTTTATTAGAAAGTTTAAAAATGAAATATATGAAAAAAAAATTATAGAAAGTATTCCAAATTTAGTGAGGCTGTTATTGATCAATTTTCTACAATTAAGAACTGAAGAATGGACTTTACGTTTAAGTACTATTGTGTAGGATCGATAAATGTTACTCGATATGATTTTAAACCGTTTTATTTAAGGATTTATACTAAAAAACACTGAAAATATGAAGAATGCCAATTCATTCGTTCTCATCATAAAACAGTTAACTATTGTTCTCGTCTTGGTTGCGCCTAATGACGTAGCCGTAGATGGCGCAGTGGTCTTAGACATCATTCGGTTTTCTTGATAGCTCGTAGATGGCGGTAGTAGTATTGGACATCATTCGGTTTTCTTGATAGCTCGTAGATGTATTTAGTAGTATTAGTAGTGGACTTTATAAATATTGTTACGAGGGTTGCATGCGACGACGTTAAGATCCGACAGCTATACACACTAAGAAAACCTTCCTTATTTTCCAAAAGTTGTAATTCCTTGTGTAAAATTAAAAAATAAGTAAAAATATGTGTTACCTAACGCATTTTCTTATTACTTCTTTTCTTTCTACATTTAGAATGCCTAGAAAGTAATTGTTACACAAAAATAATAATTTTAAAAATAATTTCATCATACTTGTGAACCCTCTATCATAGGTCACGAGCCGCCACTGCATAGTTGCCGTAGAATATAATTGTTCTGAAAACCGGCTAGTACTGCTGGTACCACCAGTTCCTCTGTTCGTTCGTCACAATTGTAGAAAGGTTGGACATACGATTATCCGTAACGATCTAATGTTTGATTCCGTTCTAACGATTCCAAACTCTTCCCAACCGATTTTCGCAAATCTTTAATGCATGCTGCATGTCCGCCGCATTAGCCCAAGCAAATTAGGCGTTAACGTCATTATCTCCGCTTACCCTTTCCGTAAAAATTGCGGTAAAAACATCGTACGTGACAATATCTGAACAACTTTTCGCAGCGGGACGTTAGTTTGCGTGGCAAATTACCCCTTTGGCGACGCTCTTTGCGGACGCGTGTACACGTGTCGCTTGTAATTCTCCGCGACGATGAAGAGCGTACGCAAAATAATTGAGCGTTATATTTAAATGATGTCACGTTACTTTTGTATCTTTACCCACGAAAAGGAGAGTTGCAAAGCTGCTGATCAAAGAGCTGGGGAACGTATAAATTTGAGGTTGAAAGTTTGAAAATAAGGGCGAAGATTTTGTTTATTTAGAAGTATTGTAAAGAGTTTTCAATGCTGGGGTGTTTTAAAAAAATATGTGCCATCCATATTGTTATTCCTTATCCAAGTATAAGACTGCAGTAGTGGCTTGCTCTATATACAAGGTGTTATGGAAATGACGTATTATATTTACACCCACACTCCTTGGGTGTCCTAGAGAAGCGCTACATTTTTGTTTTAAATCGAACGTTTAAAAAGTGGCGTAATTCATCCATAAACCCACAGGTCACTCCTTGGCACAGTCATATTATACTGAGCAGCTGTGTAATAAACAGATGTTCTGGCGCAATGTTGCCAAACTATTAGTGTAAAACTTTAGATTCTTATAAAAATAAATATTTAGCTACCTAGTATCCAAATAGAAGTGAATCCAGGTGCCAGTATACTAGCAAGTAATCCGTGGCATAAACATCTTCAGTTTTTTTGGTTTTAGTGGGTAAAGCTTATACCCCACTAAAACTCCTTCGGCGTTTTTCTTCCAATCTCAGAACATGACCCTGTATATCGTTAGAGACATAGAACACATAGTGAAACACTGAACAAATTACCATAAATCACTTAGAGAAACACACACATGCTTCAAATTAGTTTTTTGAAGATAGGCCCTTGTTACACAAAATTGCTACACACTAATGCATTCTTTAACAAACACACAAACAGGAGATATGACACAACTTGGACCTTTATAAACTAAAACGTTCAGCAATTATTTTATCTGCTGCATTCAATATCTTATATCGCAACTGATCCATATCTTCGACTTTATAAACTATTTCTTTATTCATCGTACCCCATAGAAAAAAATTGCATAGGGTAAGTTCCGGTGACCTTGCGATTTCCAGTCTCTTACTAAAGGAACATTTTCTAATATGCCTTCGACTTGATTTTTCTGTATGTACTAAACATTTTCACACTTATTCGCACTGTTACAGTTGATTAAATATCCCGAAAAAACTCTTTCGCGCGAAGCCGCAGAGGAATGAATATCTTGTTGTCAAGCAAATGTCAGCTTCTAACCTTCTGTCGATTTATAGTAGAAATGGCTAATTTTGGTTTTAAAAACCCGCTGTAAAACGATCGATTTAATTTTTTAAAACTTTTCGAATGAAAAAGAGCGATTATCAAGTTTTTTAATATTTATTGGTATCTATAGCAGCGAAGGAAAATAATAAATAAGTGCTGTAGATTATTATAATTATTTATTTCAACCTTTTTTGATGAATGCGCTGGAATCTACCGGAAAAACACATTAATACATCTCTACTTTTTGACAGCTCGTGTTTTAAATGTTTCAGTTCAGATGTCATTTTTAATTCAAAGAAATGTTATTTACATTTTACAAAAGTTCATACAAATCTAGGCGAGACAAGCCAATGTTAATAAAAACGATGTCTCCAAGTGAATTTTGGCCAGTGTTCATGTGAAGTTTTGCGATTATGGTTATGGGTTATGTGATGAATTTTTAAATAAGACCGACAAGGTAAGTGTATGTGTGTTGGTCTAAATAAAATTACATTAAAAAATCAGTCAGCCAATCACCCAAAAGTCAAAAGGTCATTGACATTTGACGTAGTTACGTAGTTGCGTATTTGAAACTTAAAGAGTGTAAGGTGTAATTTTGACAACATCGGCTAGAATACGTGGTTTGTTTACGTGTATCGCAGTGCAGCACGGGTGTTCTTCTGGTTTAACGTCAGGTCATTTTTACCGCTGAATGAATTGAAAGCGCCATTTAAGGATATTTTTCTTCAATTTGTATTCATCTCAGGAATTGCCGGTTTAAATATAATACGTCATTTCCATAACACCCTGTATTTGGCTAAACGTTCGCATAAAATAGTGCCTGCTTGGCAACCTGTGATTAAACGCAGCTCTTAAGATTTATAAACCAATAGAAAATTACAAATTGTACTAAATTTAGTCACCTACGCTCTCGCAATTCACCCTTCATGCCTTTGTCTTAGTCGTCCTTGGCAATTTAAATTTGATGAGGGTGAAGGATGAAAGTTAGGAAGCAGGCGAGGTCCTGGGAGAAGTGAGAAAGCTCCGACGAGCAACATTATGGGACCTGCGAAGTTCTTCAACGTTTGCGCGGCCCGCATACTGAGTAGGCTGGGGTTTAGTCTAGGGTTACGGCTACGAATATCTGATGAAGTAGGCGGTGTTTGTTAGCGACAGTGCCGGCTCTAACGTAGATTTGTTAAAACCGTATTAGGGTCGGCAATTTTTTCTCTTGCGACAATACAAATTGCATATGTATTGTATACTATGTTCTATTGCAATATTGTTATTGGGTGTTTACATCCGTAAATAAATAAGTAAATCTCTTTAAGCCTGGTCCAGACCAACTGAGCTAGGAAGATCATGTTTATATGACTGTTAACGTGGTGTCCAATGCTTAAACTAACTTATAAACATGATATTGCTCTCGCTCGTTAATTTGGTCTGAACCAAAAACATTTAATTAATAAAGGACAGAATTGTTATTATGCTGTCAGAATCATGCAAGGTTTTATACAGTAATCAATGATGCCAAGACTGTACTGATGGTCCAAAAATCAACCGCCTGCGTTCGAAACCGAGAAGTATAATATTAATTATATTGAATGCATTTCTCATGTATACCTAACCTATTAACTAAAAATATTGTACTAACTATTGCATTTTTTCAATTTTCTGCTGGTAATAGTGTATTAAGATACAAGTTTCATAAGACATTATCTTAAAGTACGCGTTTAATTCAGAAAATGACCCGCGAAGCGGGGAGTTTTCTAAAGTACAAGTGCTCTAATTGTCTTGTGAACCGTGTATTTTATAATACTTTTTCTATTTGGGTCTTTAAAGTCTGAAAAGCTTTAAAAATTATAGTAGAGTTTTTCCATTTGAATTAATTTTTTTTTCTTGGGTTGGCAATACTTTTACAACTTCATAAAATGTTACAAGTATCAAATATGCCATGATAGAAACAATTGAACACAACAAAGCTTCTTCCCATCCGTCATAATTAAAAAAATATATATTATTAAAGTTAATAAAAATGATTCAGGAAGAAAGTTGTACTCCGTCAGAAATACCCGAAATTGCAGATAAACTTTTAAAAAGAATATGCACAACTTTGAGTTATGGTGCGAGCAGAACAAAATATTGAACAAAATAATAAATAATACTATTGAACAAAATATTGTGTCGACACAGAATCTAACAGGAATAACAATTAATGCCCAGGAAATGTCTACAGGAACTATAAATATGTATATATAAGGTAAAATGGATAATACCATATTGAATTAAAAATAAAAATAGTACTTTATTGAATAAAACTTTAGAAATAGAGCATAAACTGGAAGATATTTCTATTATTTTTAGGTTATGTTGTTTTATAGTTGTGACTAGAAATTAGGTTACGGACACCGTCAGCATGTTATATATTTCCGAGTATAGGTATTTCAGATAAATATCTAGTAAAAATGATCTATTTGCAAGGTTAAAGGTTAGTATTTTAAAGTTTCCTATAAAAAATTGTTGTCGAATCCATAATTCCAAGGAAACTAATTTCAACCAAATCAAAGTAAGCCTAAAATTCGAAACATACTTGCTGCCAACATAAAAAAATCAAATTTCAGTTTCATAAAGTGGCAGGTTATTAAATTTTTTTGCATTTCATAATGTAGCCATTATGAAACCCAAATAGAAAAAGTTATTTATAGTTTCCAAAGAACATCAAATTGCAATGTTTTAGGGAAATCACTGTGGCAACGCTGTATTGTTTTTTTTACCTACGTACAAATAACCCTGAAGTTTACTATTCTCATTCATTTCTCGGCGGTGGAGTTGTTCACGCTTATTGGCTACCTACTGCTTTTGTGATTGTTTGTGATCAATTGTATTTTTGGATTAATTTTTAGTGTTTCTTCGAACTAAAACTATTTAGAGCTATTTTTTAGCTATCTACAATGATTCGTCAGTACGTGGGGTGTGAGAAATTCGACTATTCTAACCCCGGATTAATATTTCGTCGGTAAGCGAGAATAATGAGGTTATGTTTTTTTGGGTAAAGCAGTGGTGTAGCTAATTCTTTATTTTAAATAAATATTGCAGAAATATGAATTTTCTCTTTATATTATCTGAATTTCTGTAAAAAAACACATACAACGATTACCTATTTGTGGCTAATGTTGGATCGAAATTATCTAAACGTGGACCTTATTACAGCGTTGCCATTTTTTACAGCCTCTTCTAATTACGTTCATTTTTCTAATGCCATTTCTGGGAAACTACTACTCAAAGAAATCACAAATTATGGTATTATTGGAAAGAGATTTAAAACGACCTTAAAAATAATGTGTCACTAGACGTGACCCCTTCCCATTAAAGATTTTAAGGGTAACGTGTACTCCTCTCCCAGGGTCTTAAACCACCAAGGCTGCAAATATTCTTTAAAAAAACAATAAAGATTGACGTGTCTTTCCGATTTTTAATATTATTTACTGAAAGCCAGATATTAAGTGTTCCTCTGTAAAATATAAGTTACATTCGTGTTCTTATAGCATTTTTAAAAACCAGTTTTATAATTTGGTTATTAGAACATTCTTATAAAGTAATATTTTAGCTCTTTGACCCTAAAAAGAATGTATTACCCTTATTTACAAATCGAAATAAGCTTCCATAAAACTTTTAAGGGTCATAAATGGGTAGTGATGAGCCGTATTTCACGAACCGTGATTTAATCACTGATATCAAAAAATCACAGGTAGTCACAGTTCCTTAGCAGCAATAAAAAGCGCGATGTGGTTACAGTTTAAACAAATCACTTTTTAGTACGCATTTCACTTTTACATTTAACCTATCTTTTTGTTTAAAATGTATTCCCATACTTGTTATATTATATACAGGGTGATCCAAGATGGGTGGCGAGCGGCCGTATCTCCTGAACTATACATGCTACAACTTTGGGGTAAAAAATTTATTAAGAAATATGACCAAAAAAATTAGCTTAAAAATATTTTTAAGTTCGTAATTTTACCGCTAGGGGGCGTAATCGCTATGCTACGATACAAAACCCTTACTTTCTGCTAATATCTTCAAAACAATGTAGGTCGAAAATTAACTTTTTATAATTTCCGTAATATCCTCTATAAAATTTGTGATAACAATTTTTTTGTAGTTACTATGGTAACGGAGGGGGGAAGGGTAACAACTAAAAAAACTTCGGTTTGCGTTACCCAAATTTAACAAACTATGGCTTGTTTTAAAGAAATTTTCATCCTGATTAAACGTTATTATTAATAATTTGAAAATTAGTTCGTGCGGATGATAAAAGAGGGCGTTTTTTTTTTAAATTTTTCTTCTTTCGATGTCTTGAAAAATGCAAACAGTCATTCATTTTTACTCTATTTTATAGCTCATTTGTTACTAAAAATTGCCGCGAAACCCGGAGGTCGTTATCTTTTGTCGTTTAAAAGTTATCGCAAAAATAGTGGGAAACTGTAATTTCAGTTTGGCTTTGATCAATATTTTGCTATTTAGAGTAGTAATATTCGAAAGACTAGCGAACTCTGGGCATTCTTTAAAGAAACAGTCTAAGTAATAAGAAAACTCAAATGATTAACGATTCTATTCTTAAATGGTAATATACAATACGCACACTATGATTAAGGAACCATGCGTATTTGCATGAACAAATAGTTTGTTGTAAAGTATCAGTATCATAGTTTTTCTTAAAATGTATAATAATTCTACTTTAATCTAGATAGAAATAACGTTTTCTTTTATTTGTTGTCAATGTTGTGTAATATTTTTTACAGATTTTAGTTTCCTTTTGTTACAGTTCTTTTAGTAGTAAAGTAGTATAGATAATAAATAATTTAAATCCATCGACCATCACCCACTAATTATTTTACGATGCGCGCAATATTCTCTTAAGTTACGTAATTAATATCTCACTTAGCAGTGATAAAAATGTATAAACCGTGATCACGTCACGCTTTAATTTCACTGATATCAAAAATAACAATCAAATTTCACAATGTGATTGAAAAATCACGATATAGCTCACCAAAAATGGGTCTTTTTGGACCGAATTTTAGTACCTGCTATGTAAAAAAATATATTTTCGATAATTAATTTAGTTTCAATAATTCAAAATCACTTCTATTAAAATTACATTTCTCCAAAACAAACCTTTTGTTCACTAAAACAACGCTTTATGAATTCCAATTCCATTATCCGATACGATTCGTCTAACTTAATTTTTAGTCACAAGACCAAAATCCTTTATTCGAAGCAATAATTTAATAATGTCGCTTTTCAAACTTAGCCCCGGCTTTAAGTTAATGTAGGGAAATTAGGGATAAGAGAGACGGAGAGAACACAACTCACCATCTTTGTTCATTCCCATCGCCATGCACTTCTTTAGTCTGCAGGCTTGACACTGATTTCGGTGGGCCTTGTCGACGATACAACGGCCGGTGCCTGCTTGACATCTGCAAATAAAATTAATGGTCTAACAAACAATTATTCAAAGAAGTGGTCCATTTCTCGAAGATACCTGATTTTTAATAACAAATAATCAAAAGGCACAAAATCACTCATTTACGGATTCGTAACTCTTTTAATTTTCTTTTTTTTCTGCCGTTTATACAGAGTGTCCGCTAATTAATGGTACATGAAAAAACCACAGACTCCTTACTTAAAAATATTAGGATTTAATTATACTTAGATACCTATATCCGAAAGTTGATATTAACTGAGATACAGGGTGTTAAAGTTAAAACTTAATTTTTGTTTTTCTCTAATATAGTCTTTGCAGCGAACCCTCAAGCTTTTTCGACAATTGACATCAGCAATATGTTATCGATCAGCTGTTTGGGGACTTAATCAACAAACCCGAACAAACCCCAGTTTTATACGAACCGCATTAAGCGTGTTGTGTTTTAATATTTTTCCAGTTTGATTGGTGCTAATAAGTTTTAAAAGTGTATTTCCGTCGTTTTAGTATAGTTTATTTGTTTTGAAAACTTTGATTAACTACATATCGAGTTGTTTGTTTATTTGTAAACCACAGTAACTACTAATCACGTAACGAAAAATTTATAGGTTAATATTTTACTTATCTGTTTTTAGGCGAAGATAATAATTATGGAGCATAATTATTGTCTGCCTTCTACCTCAGCTGATGCCACCGTTAAAGAAACTAGGGTGAATTTTAATATTAATAAAAAAATTTCTAGATGTTTTATTTCTTTTGAGTTCAGATTTGTTTCAGTTAAATATCAGGTAATACTTTTATGTGGCGACAGTTTGGTTAGCTGGGAAAGTAGGAAATATCTGCATGATAGTTTGAATAGTTTTGGTGAGAATTCGAGTGAAATTATTGATCATGTAGTGTGTAATAATATGTTTATCTAAGTTCCCTATTTTTAGAACTTTGCAGAGAACACTAAATATATTGTCGGAAGCTTTTGATTTATATATAGAGCTAATGATAATCGCCGAGCTCTAATGGAAAAGCCTTGTGTTGCTCAGAAGAGACGCAGATTTCTTGAAATATATATGGACAATGAGCAACTTGGTGCCGAAAAGAATTGTCCCAATTTAACCGACTTCGTATCTCTTTACTCTTACCTTTCCCAATGGGGAAGGCCAAAATCCCCATTTCATTAGTTTTTTGCATATATGACTTACGTAACCTACGTATTTGCAGTTTACGTAGCCTACGTATACAAAAGAAGGGTGCATGTAGAATTTGCTTGTTATGATTCTATACACTTATAAGTTACTATTGAACATTAAAGTTAAAACAGAGGTAACAAGAGTGAACAACCTTTAAGCAAGCCGTATATTTAGTTTTTTAATACAATAACTAAGAGAGTTTAAAATGCTATCTTTTTAGATTAAAATATACAGGGTGTTCCATTTTAAAAATGAGGTTAGGTCCGATAACTTTTTTACCTGACCCCGTATACTTATTCTTAAAACGGCAGATTATTCAACAATCAATATAATGAAACTTCTCTATAAAACATTTTTCTATATCTCTTTTAACTGAGAAAATATAGGGTAATTTCGAAATGGGCAATTTTTTGACCCAAAAAGAGTACTTGACACCTACATTACTTTCTTGATAGCACTAACAATAGCGGAGATACCCTATAAAAGTGTCGAAAATGGGAAACCCTGTACATTACTTGTGTGAAAGCGACTTTCACAAACTCGGCCAACAAGTGCCCTGTATAAATGAAAATTATTCTAAAAATACACATCAAAAAATTAAAATCGACGGGACCGAAGGTTTTTTCGAAAAATTAAAAGTTTAAATGATTTTTTTTCAAGTTATTTGACCTTACTGTATATTCTCAACGCGCTACAAATGTCATTGTAAAATTTCTATCCTACGATTTGACAGTGGATCATAATATTAATAGCAGACTTTAATCGCCATATAATTTGCCAGAAGTGAAACAACAATTACTAAACTCATTTATTGGGTCATATTATTCCCTAACCGTATAACTTTACGAGAGGGTATATAATTCTAGTTCCCCCGAGTATTTACCCAGATTTACCCTGGTTTAATGCAGGCAATGGGGCGTCAGACAGGGTGGTTGCAGGTGGCTGGGTAAACATGGGATGGTGACACTATTTATTTTATTAATACTGAAGGCAAATTGTAATTTTAATGTAACATCAAGTGGGATTTAGGAAAAAGTCGTTTTTCTTTTGTAAAAATATCAATTAAAAACGTAATGTAAATTCTGTTGATATTCTTACAGCTATACAGGGTGTTTCTTAATAAAATGCTAATATTTAAGGAGGTTATTCTTGGGTCCATTATCAGAAAAAACTTCATATGAACATAAATGTTCTAAACGGCTTAACTTTTGAGATACAAAGATTTTCAAAAAATCTCCATTTTTGTTAATACAGTGAAACCTCTCTTAGGCGAACACCTACGGGACCGTCTAAATGTGGCCGCCTAATAGAGGTGTCCGCCCATGGGAAATTTGCTATTAGGTAATATGTAAATGCAAAATTATTACTATGTATATGTATGTACAAATAAACATAACATATCAAAAATACACTATGTCTAATGTCTACATTTTCTAACGTTCTTAAAAATATGTTAGAAAACGTAAAAAATGTAATTGCGCTGCACAAAATAAGAGTTGGACTTTATTTAGCATATTCGTTATTTTTGTCAATGAAACTTTGTGTCCAGGTAACGTAACGATACATTTTTCTTTCATGAAGGCGGATGCTATACAGTGTGTCTACGTAAGTTTGCGGCATAGCTGAAACTTTTTTATTATTAATTTTACGAAAAAAAATTATTCTTTATAAAAAGTTCTGCATGGTCCAAAACATAAAATGCAATCATCAGATGTTCAATGTTTTCAGTCGTATACGAGGTTTGTCAAAAAATGTGATTTTTGCTCTAGAGTAAAGCACCTTTATTTTTGACAATATCGAAATTGTTATAAAGAAAAGATCTTTAGAATTAAAAATAGCTTCCAAATATTCAACATTATTTATTTACATTAAAAAAATATTTTTTCCTACATTTTCTCTGCGATTACGTTGGAAATTTAAGTTTGCACATTAATGAATGATTAATATAGGATACGCTGGCCTTTTTTAAAACTGATATGTAGTACTAATAACGTAAGTTGACGTGTTTGTGTTTTATACTTGCAATATAGAAAATATAATTCCTAGTCAGATAACAATTCCATTGCTGTAGAGTCACCTCTATTCTTGGCATACTCTTATAATTCCTTTACCATACTAATGGCTTGTTGATAATTGGTGACATTTGTTTTATTACTGCAGTCAACTTCTTTATCACATTCGTCAGATAGTGATGTGGTTTCAGTTTGGACTACATAATCGGTAGGAATGGGCTCACTATCATCTTCTAATAGCACATTGCTATCGATGTTAATGAACTCGCCCAAATCATTGTTATCAAATTACAAACTTCCACAACATCAATATTCTCTTTCAGACTCAAAACGCGACATTTTTGTGCCATTGTTTACAACTCACAAATAAACGGCGGACTGCTGTCGGGGTATCATACATAATTTCATTCGGCGAAGTCCTTTCGCTCTGCCACGCATACGCGATTGGTTGCCGGTGTGTCTTCAGAGAGTTTTTTCGCCGTACTTATTCGTCTCCCAAATATTTAAAAAAAAATTTGTAAGTTTAAAGGAGGGTTTTCGCACTCTTTGTATGAAAACAGCCTATCCGCGTCCGCCCAAAGGAGAGTCCGCCCAAGAGAGGTTTATTTTCATGGAATGTTATATACCTAGTTCCGGACTATGAAAAAATGTCCGCTAATAGAGATGTCCGCTTATTAGAGGTGTTCGTTATGAGAGATTTCACTGTAAATGGAATACTAATGTAGATATTTTTGTGAAATTTGGTACACAATTTCTACTCATCAAGAGGCATTTTATGATGTATAATGAAATTTTTTTATTCCTACCAGTGTCGTTGGTACGGGAATTGCCCTAGGTAGTTTTGAAGAAACTAAAGGTACGCTACTTCTTTTTTAAATATAAATTATTTTTGAAGTTCTCATTCCTTGCCGAACAAATGTCGTCTCTCGATTTTTTGTCGTTTGACGTACAGTTTTCGTGTAAAAAAATGAAATTCATTCATTTGCACTCTGTTATGAAATGTATTAACAAAGATTAAAAATGATCTAGTAGGCAAGAAGCAGATTATGTCTTGTTTGTAAACATAAACAGTTTTGACAGTTGTCTATCTAGTCTATATTAAAAGTTAAGACGTTTAGGACATATTTTCATATGAAGTTTCCTTCTGAATATGGACCCAAGAATAACCTTCATAAAGATTAGCATGTTATGAAGCTGTATAAAAAATTGAACCTGGTTGTATGTCTGGTGGATCTATTCTTTTTTCATTTAATTTATTTATTATTGAGGTTTTTCTTTCATGCATATTGGTACTTATATTTTTATAAAGATTTTCCATTGTTTCTTTGTGTTCGTTAATTATTTGATTTATCATTTTACACTCACTATTAAAATCTAAAGTTGTTTTACAATTTAAATGGCCTAAAAATAGATCAATTGGTTTGTATTTTGTACTCGAATGGATTGAATTATTATATCCTGTGATTGCATAAAAGAGTTTTTCTTGAGGGGTTAATTTAGGTTTAGTGATTGTTAATATTCTTAGATGTTCTATGAGTGTTGAATGGAATCTTTCTACGATAGAGTTACTATTTGGGTTGTTTGGTAATGTATAGTGCAAATTTATTTTATATAAGTTCGCGAAATCTTTTATTAGGTTTTTATTGTTTATGAAACAATTTTATAATTTGGTTGTAAGAACATTCATACAGCATAATATTGTAGCTATTTGACTCTAAAATAAAAATGTACCACTTTCTATATAACTAAATCCTATAATACAACGTTTATATAGCAAATATGCGGTTTTTAGACTTACACATCCAATTTAATGGATGTAAGAACGTTCTCGGTGAAAATTTACAAACCTTATCCTTAAATACGAGTCGCCACTGCGCTTTTCCATTAAGAGCCAGGGCTCAGGTGCACACAGGCGGGCGGACGACACTTGCCGTTCAAGCTCCGCTATCGGAGATATAAATTAATTTCTTATACAGCGCAATTCGTAGCATTTGGTGTAATTTTGAGAGGCCCACGCGATTTTTTTGCCGCAAAAAGTTTACAATTTCTTGCGCTTGAACGTTCCTATCGAAAAATTGTAATAGCGCCGGGCTCAGGCGACTGGTGTGCTTGCCAAGTCATGTGACTATTTATTTTACAATTCTGAACAACTGTTCACCAGGTGTCTACCTAAATGACTGGGGACATTAATCCTCGCAAAAAATATTTTGTTATTTAAGGAGGATTCCGTAGCCCGCATTTACAGTACATATTCATAATAAATTTCTTACTTCTGAGGCAGCATCATTGGGCGGACTAAGGTGGATCATTAATTGCTCTTAAACGAAGAAGAAAAGCTAGATTTCGATTTATAAAAAGAAATAAATTTTTTGTTAAAATTGTAACAAAACTTTGTTTAGAATTAATTATAGAATCTTGGAAGTCAGTATACAGGGTCGCTTTTATGTATGGAAACGGTCGATTATTTGCTAAAGTAAGATAGCTAGCTAAGAATGTTAAATACAAAACTTTTAGGGTTTTTAGAAATCTATTATACTTCACATAAACTAAGTAAACAGGATCAGTCAAAAAGCCATGAAAGAACAAAGTTACTTTATTTTAATTGAACATATTATTCAATATTTCAATTATTTACAAGATTCTAAAAAAAAAATGTTAAGCACACCACATACCCAATCTTAACCGTTTTCGAGATATCGAGTTTTGAATTTCGTTTTCAAATAAATCTAATAACAGTAATAAAAAAGACAAACTAAGTTTTAGTAAACAACAATTTAAAATCCTATTTTATAAGGTGCTCAAAGTGTCCACCGTTTACCTCCTGGCTATTTACGACCGATTAGACTTAGACGAAACAGGTACATTTCGTCCTAAACGGAATTCCAAATAACTCACACAGCTATCTCAGTTTCACGCCTCAATAAAGACCTGGAAGAAATTTTGGCTTGGGGTGACAGTAACAAAGTCGAATTTAACGGTAAGAAAACCCAGGCAGCAGTTTTCTCTAAAAACGTTAACATTATAGAACCGGATATAGTCATGGCAGGATACGCAATTCCTCTGGCTTCATCTATTAATTTGCTGGATGTCAATCTGGGAGGAAATATGTCTTGGCATAACCACGTTGTGGCAATCGCCAAGGTAGCTTCACAGAAACTTGGTGTACTCTTCCGGACCAAAAATATACGAAAAAGTCTGTTGGATACCTTGGAGGAACGGAAATATCGTGCCAATCTCCTTAATCCACTTAACTAAGCCCAGTCCAGTTAATTTTAACCTACTGCAAATGCACTTAGGGCCTTATTGACGGTATTCTTTCCGTGCTAACAAAGTTCGAAGCGGACAAATGAAGCCACAGTGTAAAGCAAAATCAATTAGGGACTCCGCATGTATTGCGTGCCGCTCTGCCTTTGTGTCCCTGATAATCCGGTTATAGAAATCGAATCGCCGACTCGTTACTGGAACGATCGGTCAATAATTTTGGATACACTTATTTAAGGGGTCATGTCTAATTGAAACCCAAAAAAAAGGTTATTTAATGAAAAAGGAAAAAAAATAAGACCTGATGGCTTCGTTGTTAAAGCGGCAGTCACTGTGGGAACTCCAGGACGAAAGTGTGCAGGTTCAAATCCCGCGGCCGGTAAACCGATTCGTACTCGGTGGATTTTAATGTTATAAGTCATGGCGTTGCCGCCAGGGGTCTTGAAATAAATAGGGAAGAGTTAAAAATGTATCATCCCCCATACATTTACGCGGGTTAGGCCATATCGTAAGGCGAGAAGCCAAGGGTCGATATACCATTGGGGGCGCAGCGTATGACTGAGGATCGTGGTTCGGATCCAACGTTAAGCTGTAGGTAGCCTCGGGAATGACCCTGACAGCGAACGAAGAGGAAAAATTAATAAAACATGGAAACGACATAAAATTCCAAGTGTATTAGATGGAAATGAGAAAATTAAAATATTGACTTGTCATTATTGACATTTATATTTTGTGTTCCATTGCTTGCATTGCTTGCATTACTTGCACTAACACCCAAAGCCCAATGCTAATAATTAATAATAATTAAAATACTGTAGAAAATTACTGTAGAATTTAAATTAAAATATTGTTAATGTCTTGTTGAAAAATTGACCTGATTTGTACTGGATCAACATGCCGCAGGTATTCATCCAATAGCCTCGGCGGCCACTGCTCCTTTCCGACATATCCATGATAAGTTAAGTAAACTTAAAAAATGACGTTCCTGTGTTACATACACTTTATTCAAACCAAACCAGAATTTATTTTCTTCGCATTTAAAGTGGTAATTAAAAAAATTAAAAGGAACGTCGTAATACCACTAATACCAAGATTGGTCGCTACTACACGCCAAGCGCTCAGATCTCTCACACTTTTTAGTTATATAGGACCTGGTATAATTCTTGTTAGTTCGCCCGACGCATCGCGATGTTTCCACATGAGGTAAATGCAAAAGTGACCTGACGTCAAACCAGAAAAACACCTGTGTGGCACTGCGATACATGTAAGCAAGCAAATTTTGGCCGGTACACCTTAAACTCTTTAGACAAAATAAAATAATTTAAATACTTTTCCATTCTGTAATACCTTTTTGTACAATTAATTGAAGAACATTTACGACGGACTATGTTTTAAACAACGCGAAAAAACATATGGAATAGTAATAGCCACGTACGTCACTAGGTCAAATGCCAATGACCTCTTGACGCCTTGCATCGGCTGAGCGAAGTAGTTTCATATAGTGCCGCACGCTTGTGTCTGTTAGTTGAAGACCAACCAGCGACCGGATACGTTGTGTCTCGTCGATCACCAACACACTCTCAGCAATCCGCTCTGTTTTTTCGCTTTACGCGTGTATCTTGCCCGTCCATAAATAATCTTTGAATATTGTTTTTATTGACGCGTTTCTTCTTGACGTCAAATTTCTCGCGTGTAATAAAATCTAATAATCTGTAGTATAATCTATATTATTGTATTTTCAAAAGCTAACTATCGGTTCTATTTCACTATTACTGTGTGTACATAAAGTGTTTCCAGGAGTGTTCCCATGAAAAAGAAAAAAAAACTGATTGTATTTGGCCCTGGATTTCCTCGCTCTTTAGGTATAAGGATAAATACAGGTAGGTAGAAAATAATTTATTTTTATAATTTTATATTTTATATGGAATTATATATTATATGGAATTTCAGTTTTACATTAAGTTTGGCAACATTGCCATTGGCTCTGGGTGAAATGTTGTACAGTAGCACGGACTGACCTGTGAGTAAGAGTGTTTGTTAACCCATTTTTAAAACGGTCGATTTAAAAAAAATTAAATATGTAGCGCTTCTCTAGGACACCCACGGAGTCACCCATTTAAATATAATACGTCATTTCCATAACACCCTGTATAATGTCATCGCATCGCATACGCAATTGAGATCTAACAATATAAGATATGATTTATTTAAAACAGTTAGGTTTTTACCTGTGAAGTGTGTGATTCTTATTTTATTTGCGATATTCGATTTGAAAGGTTTTTACAATGTATATAATTCTTATACCTGAAGGTGGTGGAGAAGGGGGGGAGGGGGGTTTCGACCACCAAACCTTCCCCTTGACTGCGCCACTGGAATACAAGTTATTTCATATATGAATATTATTATACCTAGTAACTAATTAATATTGTGGTAGGTGCGCCCATGTATACAATTGTTTCTATGGTTTTTGCAGATTCTATTAACTTTGGGAACACTATACACCATTTTCCGAAATGACGCTATTTCAAAAGAAAATTTTGCAATAGCAATATTTGTTAACAACGTAACAAATTAAACTAGAGAGTCGACCTTCAATGTTCAATTCTTTACCAATCCAACACTGTTCAAAAATAAAACCTTATGAACTATAGCCTATATAGCTTCACAGAGTGAACGCTGCAAAAGCAGATGGGAAAAATGGAAAGGCTGCCCGCTTCATCCTAAAGGGATTTGGAAAAATACGTCCTTTGAGTCTGACAAAGCCGATGTTATGTTGCGCTCCATTCCCTCCATCTCTCTCCGACCGTCCGGCTGCTACGCGAGCGAGATAAAGCGAGAAGAACTGTTGGTGGAACGGAATTTCCGACGCTATTAAATTGGAGATATACTGTCACTTGGAAAAGGTCTCAGGAAATGATTAGTGCCAGTCAAAGTACAATAAAAAAGTAAAACCACTTAAGTCCGACTCTTTCGTTGGCTGGGAAAGAAAATCAGGGGACACGAACGTCTGCGGGGATTCATTTGGGGACGAAAGAATTATTTTCTTTAGGCCAGGGTGGCGGGTAACGGTTGGGAAAGAAGTTAAACCCATGATTATGAAAGTTAAATTGTAATGGTGGTTTCCTGACATATTCTTGACCGCGGTCGTCATAATTCAATAGAAGTGGCAAAGGGGATGTTATGGAAACCTTATACAGGGTGTCAACTTGAAACCTTCCCTAAAATGATACTTTCAAAAAAATCGAAAAGAAATACCTCTTAAATATGCATTAGGACCAATAAAGGTCAGTTTGTTTAAATTTATGACATACCCACGTGTTTATGGGTTAACATTTTTTTACAGGCAACTGTCCTTAGCGTATAACTTACTAAAATAAACTATTTGCCTGTAGAAACGATTATAATTTGCGAAATATATGTTACTTCCTGCATTAGAAAGCAAATTTAAAAGTTTTTTTAGATTATAGCTGCAGTATTCAAATTTGACTTAAAAAATGTATCGCCGGTCACGTGTCCCCTGTCAATAATTTGTTCCATTACCCTTTTATAGTTCACGTCATTTTACTAAAGTTACTTTTATATATAAATAGTTTCTCTAACGCAATTATTAACCAGAGGTTCCGTCCTCGCAGCTGCATGTATCGCCGGTCACGGCAGAAATTGCTTATAAATAATGCCACTACAGGTCGGCCTAATAGTTTTAAAAATATGACGGTATGTGTTTGAATTTGTGTAAAGCGTGCTCCTGTTTAGGTAACTTCCTTATTATGTTTACTTAGGTATAAACTAGAACGTTGCCTACTTTTTACTAGGCATGTTTTTATGTTGTATTGCCGGTCACAGGGTTAACTCAGACCTAGTAGTCTTAATTAAGGGAAAAATACTACACGAAGTCGTTCTGTTGAGTACAGATACTCATTTCAGTCTAAGAAAGTTTAAGAAATAGCTTGTATTAGCTGTTATCCATGAATTTGTGCATTTTGTATCCCTGGTCACAGTATCGCCGGTCACGTATGAAAATGTTACCGGAGATACATTGATGTGGCGGTTTGTTATCCGAAGCTATATACAATATTTTTTTATTAACCATTTATAAACCATTAAGGAAAAATATATTTTGATGTGCAAGTTTCGTTTACACGTTAGGTAGATTAAAAATATGACTAATTTTCTTAGTATTTTAACATTCTATAAGGAACATTCTAAAACTTTAAGCCAATATAAAACAGGGCTGTTATAAATAATGGGAAAATGGTTATAGTCATTCAGAAGAGTAAAATTAGCCATGTGACGGGCGTTAAATTATTAAAAAATCGATACTATAGACCAGCGTTTCTCAAACTGGGGTCCGCGGACCCCTTGGGGGTCCGCGAGCAGTTACTTAGGGGTCCGCAAATAGCTAAGTCGGAATAAAATGTCACAAAAACAAAATATCGTAATCGACTTAATGCCGAACCAGATATATAAGGCTGCAGCTTTCTTCAAATTATGCCCAATATAACATAGCTGCGTGGAAGAAGAAGAAAGCAGGACTATCCATCTCACTAAGTAAATTTGCTGCAGCCAGTGATATATTATTCAGATTTTTGCTTATTAATTCTTTTTGATTTGCGAATAAGATTTGAATAAAAATTATTTTTAACTAAAGGTAAAAGGCATGACTTCCTATTCCAGAATGAATTCTGTACTAATGTAGTGAGCGGCTGGGGGTCCACAACAAAATTCTAGTATCAAAAGGGGTCCGTGGTCAAAAAAGTTTGAGAAACGCTGCTATAGACCAAGATCTTTGTGACGATGATCTTTTGCGCGGACATATATAATGCCTGTAATTAAGAAACCTATTAAAGAATTAACAGGTGTTTTTGAGATTATTTATTTTTAAAATCCGATTTACTGAAAGTCGCCTGTAAAAAAAAATGTGACTCTTATTCTCGACTTCAGAGAACGATCATTGCGAGGGAAGCGATTATTCCTCGCTAACAGGAACGCAGAGGAGAAGAGAGACAGGAATACTCACTTCTCTCGATGTTGTTTGATTTATTATAAACTTTAAGGGTTATATCATTTTATCCCATATACAAAGAATAACCGATATGACTTTTTCGAGTTAAAATTAGTATATATTAGTTATAAGAAATTAAACTAAGTACACATAATTAGGTAATATCCTTTATATTTTCTGAATATCCTTTAGTTGAAACTATTGCTGGTTTTGTAATCAGAACAACGAAATACAATTTGTATGTTTTAATAAAATTCAGTCATAAAATCGCAGACCGGGGGCCTTAGTACGGCAAATAGAGAACAGTAAAACCTCAATCCGTCGGTATGGAACTCGGTAACGAGAAAAGTTATAAGCGCCTATTGTAGCGGTCGCATTAGATAATTTGTTTCTCTTTTTAATGGCCAAATGTGTAGATTGGTTTTTAAGAAAATTGTTACTGTATATTTTCCATTTTTAAATGTTCCTCAACCAAAATTAGTATAGAATTTTGTTTCATGGTGTCAAATAAGGTAGAAAGAATAATTGGACCCCTTTCTGCAATAAGGAACCAACTAACAATTTTTGCTAAAATTAGTTAGCTGGTTCTTTAGAAAAAGGTGTTTTATGTAACAAATCCGTCTTAAAATGCCTATGGACGCCATTTATGAGGAATATGACGTACATCTTCGCAGACAGCATGAGGTATCACGGCTCAACAAGGACCTGGAAGAAATTCTGGCTTGGGGTGACAATAACCAAGTCGAATTTAACGATAAAAAAAACCCAGGCAGCAGTTTTCTCTAAAAAGGTTAACATTACAGAACCGGAAATAGTCATGGCATAGACACGCAATCCCACTGGCTTCATCTATTAATTTGCTGGGCGTCAATCTGGGAGGAAATATGTACTTCCATAAACATGTTGTGGCAATCGCCAAGATAGCTTCTCAGAAAATTGGGGTACTCTTCCGAACCAGAAAGTTGTACACACCTCAACAACTTTTGACACTATACAAAGCCCAGATTCGACCATACTGCTCTCATGTCTGGAGCTCTGCATCCAAACATACTCTTCGGCTACTGGATTCCATCGAAAGGAGGGCTATTCGTCTGATCGGAGACCACGAGCTGACGAAGAACCTCGACAGCCTAGAACATCGAAGACAGGTTGGGGATTTGACTCTCTTTTACAGATATTTTCATGGAAGGTGCTCGGCTGACCTTGCCCTCTTAATTCCGCCCAGAGCGACGAATAGCAGAAATACACGACGAACCACTGCCGCCCATCCATATGTGGTTAAGCTTAGTACTCCTCGAACTTTATTATTTAAGAATTCTTTCATCTGGAGGACTTCATCCTTGTGGAACGACCTTCCCGAGGTCGTTTTTCCCAACAAGTATAAACTCCAACGATTCAAAACCAACGTGCGCACACGCACCACTCCCAGAATGCCCTAAAGGATTTTTCCTATAGTGCTTGTGTTTGACCATAAAAAAAAAATTGAAAATTAGAGAAACCTGTAATCAAGTTTTGCAATAAAGTACTGGACAAATCGCGTTATGCAAGACGGAACCAACAAGCAGTTGGTTTCTTCTTACATATCGTATTGTGTCAGTTGTCGAGGAAGTTTTTAACATTTATGATCAGTTTGTATTCAGTTAAAAAAAAAATTAAAAATTAAAGTTAACCTATTTATTTAATTTGAGACCTGTCAAGAAGTTAATTTGTTAATTTGGATCCTTTTTGCTAAATGTGTTCTGAAATGTTGTTGATTTAGGTATTTAGTGAATTTTGTTTATTTTAGAGTATTAAAAAAATTAAAAAGAAATTACAAATAGAAAAAAGACGTCTTAGATGAGAAGATTAACTGGTTACATATAAAAAAATTAAAATTGTCAAAAATAAACCATTTTTATAAAGGGAAGGATACCAACTTTAGGCGTAGTATTTTGTAATAGCTTAGAAGAGTGCCTCAAAGTAAAGCAATACCAACACTTAAACTGAACGATATAAAATCGTACATGGACCTGATTCCCGCTGCGGATCCACATTTTTATACTAACCTTATTGGCGATTAACCCTACAGGAAGATACTGGATAGCTTCAATGGAGATACTGATTTAGAATTGAAAGACCAAATTTAATAGAAGACTGTTGTGTTTTTATATCGTGCTTTTCATTGTGTTTCCGTTATGCTTTTTTCTTTTCAATAAATTGCATTTTTTAAAGAAGAACCAAGTGATTTTTCTATAAGAATATACGACAAAAACATATTTTTTTTAGATGAGGAATAAATACCAGTAAGAAACCACTTACTTGTATTCACTACAAATTTTTTTTAAAGAAAGTTCTTTTAATACTGTTTTTCTCCATTTTTTGGTTTTGTCAGTTGGTTCCTTATTGCAGAAGGGGGTCCAATTTAAAATTAAGTACATACCTATATTATTTAAATTGTGCTTTCTCCCAAAACAAAGCAAGGAACGATTTTTTTCATAATTTTATAAATCAACATAATTCGCCTTAAAGAAGAACTTCTGTTGGCTTTCAAAATTAATTGTTTATATTCTCTTATATAGGGTGTTATGGAAATGACGTATTATATTTAAATCGGCAGTTCCTGAGATGAAAACAAATTGAAGAAAAATATCCAAAAATAGCGCTTTAATTTAATATGCCCTGTACATGACCTTATGTCAAATCAAAATTGACCATGTGATGCTCCTGTCAGAAAGGTAAACAGATATGTCAACAGTGTTGTCATATCTTGTTGACAGATTTCAAGTTGTTTATTATAAACTTTCACGTTCAGTTCGCTGGGAAACAATCTCTGATTTATAAACTTGAACTGACTCGAACGAACCGCCGCGGAGTTTATAAATGATCAGGTATGTTCTCATTTGTTCAATTCAAGGAAGTATCTTGAAGTTTGGACTGGCCCATTATTGTTTGAAAGGGTAGTTCCTTTGTGAACATAATTGTTTCATTTTATCTTTAGTAATGGGTTAATGGCCCATAGAAGTTAGCGTTTTTATTATTTCTATTGCGAAATGATTAAGTGCTCTTGTTCTATGTGTGTTATTGTAAAGTGTAATTATGCGTTAGTGTTTAGTGCTTTCGTGTAATCTGATAATAGGTGCATATCTTCAAAAAACTAATTTGAAACTCGTGGGTGTCTGTGTGTTTCTTTAAGTGATTTAGTGCAATTTGTTGTGTTTCTTTCTCTCGACGATATGCCGGTTATGTTCCGAGCGATTGGAAAGAATAGAATATTTGTTCTGTTTCACTGTGTTTTTTCTTTCGACGTTAGGCCGGCTGTGTTAAGAGATTGGAAATAACAGGCCGAATGGGCTTTAGTGATAAGCTTATTATGCACTCCCACACTATCATCAGGACACGTGATGAGCATAAAGTTTTTCCCATAGAAAAAAGAGCTGAAGGTGTCTATGCCCTGGATTCCTTAATCGCGTCCTGGATTTACTTTCTAAGTAAGCTAAATATTTATTTTTATAAGAAACTAAAGTTTTACACTTTTAAACAGTCTGGCAACATTGTGCCTGAACATCTGTTGATTACCCAGGTGGGCAATGTAATATGTTCATATATGAATGTGCCGAGGAGTTGTGTGTTGGTTTAGGAGTGAATTATCCCACTTTTTAAACGTTTGATTTAAAAAAAAATATGTAGCGCTTCTCGAGGATACCCCAGGAGTCACCCATTTAAATATAATACGTCATTTCCATAACACCCTGTATACAATTAATTTAACCATTTAATACAATTTTAAAATGTTTTAAATCTACCCTCGATGCATTTCTGAATGCTGCTGTATTAAAAGATTTTCGAATGCAAGTACAGGGTGGTCACTTTATTATGGCCGTACCTCAGAAAGTACAAAATCGACAAAAATTATTATATCTTAATTATTGAATAGAAATCATCATATGACTCTATTGACAAAAAATTACGTATAGCTGAACATAACGCATAATAAAAATATTGTTACTGACACGAATTTTCGTTTCATCAATGTCAAAATTTTATTTGCGGGTGCTTGCTGTATTACCTGAACTATGAGAGTTTAGTGGTTTTGCAATTACGTTTAATTGAACAGCTTAGCATTGGCTCACCAAAATGGATTGAAACTCGGGACAGTTTTTCTATAAAATGTATAGTTGAGAAAATATTCAACCCTCAAAAAATACATGGGACTTTCTATGTTCAACTTAACTAGAACGATATAAGGCAATATGAATTTAAACTCGAAATGGCATCAGTGAAAGCGAGCTGTGAGAGACGGCCGGACAGACACAGATATACCGAACTAATTCCGCAAGGAAAAAAAGTTAAAAATTCATTTTCCCCGCCCCTGTCGGGAAAATCACATAATAGAAAATCCGGGCGATAAAAATAATAGAAATCGATCTCGCAATGGCCGGGTGTCACCGACGACACCGGGATTGGAAAACTTTTAACGAATGGGATTTGGAAAAAATGATGTAATTTGTAGCGCGGAGATTTCTCCTTGTCTGATATAGCTTTTATTCGGGAAACAATCTCGGGTTTATTGTGATTGCGTTATGATCCAATACAACTTCCAAAGGATCTTTTTTCTTTTTAGATATTAATAAAAATGAAATACCTATTTGTTTCACTGCGTTAGCAAAGACGGCGTGAGACTAAGAGAGAATGACAGAGAGATAGACATACATTGGCTTGATAACCGCTTAATCGACATTATTTTTTATAAAGCTTCTAAGAATTATTTTACTCCAAATATTTTGACCTTTAAGCTGCGTAAATTTTCAACGAACGTTTTATAACCATTAAAAGAGATATACAGGGTGTTATGGAAATGACGTATTATATTTAAACCGGCAATTCCTGAGATGAAAACAAATTGAAGAAAAATATCCAAAAAACGGCGCTTTAATTTAATATGCCCTGACATGACCTGACGTCAAACCAAAATTAAGCACGTGGTGACACTGGGAGAAAGATAAACAAAACAACATATGGCGAAAAACGTCAGTGAATTTTGAGCAGTGTTGTCACTCTTTAGAAAGTCAATAACATATTGGAAGTTGTTTATTTTTTAGGGTACATTATTATAAACTCTTACGCTCAGTTCAATTCGCTGGGAAACAATCTCTGATTTATAAACTTGAACTGACTCGAACCAACCGCCGCGGCGTTTATAAATGGTCAGGTATGTTCTCATTTGTTCAATTCGAACGACACCCGTCGGAACTGAACAACTTAAATGCCACTTTACCCTTTAGAAAAAAAGCTGCCCTTTTGTTTACCTTTTCGGCCTTATTTAAAACCAACTTAATTTATAAAAAAACACAAATCCAAACAAAAATCAGCACAATAACCTCACAAACACACAAAAACAAAATCACAAATTCACATCAGTTTTCGCGTAAATTTGTATGCATCTCATGAACACATCTAAGCACAATTCAATCTGAATTAGTATTTTAAAGTGCTACTGTGTAGACAAAAATACGCCCTTATTGTATAAAGTTTCATCGGGTGGTCTGGGAAATAATATAATTTTTTCATACATTGGTATTTAACATCTAAAAATTTCTAGTAACCACATGTTTTAGTCTGTTTCGGGTTTATTCGGTCGATCGATATTGCGTTATTTATTGCCACTTTCAATGTTTCATAAGATTATATTCATAAATTGCGGAATTTCCTTCTGTAATATTACTTTCCTGTATAACTATTGTCTCGTAAATGGCAACCGCGCTATTTTTCCGAATATGTACGAAGCACTCGACCCTTGTTGTACTCGTCTATGTTAGGCCGGTATTAGACTATCAAATATATTTGACAAAGATCTTTTATAAAATATTTTGTAGCATTTCTTTGATAATATTTCTTTTATAAAAGTTTTTAGTATTACACTGTCAAAGAACTTTGACAATATTTGAAGGAACTTGTCACGTTTTTACAATTAAAAATGAACGATAGACGTGCATTAGCTTGTCTAGCGTTAAGTGCTGCCGTGATTACAATGTGTTTAGTATTAAAAAACAAAAAAAAAGAGCCAGGCGCCTTTGGGTAAGGTCCTGGGTAGCAAGACGTAATTTAAGGGGTGTCCACCACAATATCCTTCGGAAGTTACGTGTTGAAGGTATTAGGAGTTATAAAAACTATTTAAGAATGGGCGAGGAAACATTTAACTTTATTGTTATAAAGATATCACCATTGATATCCCGACAGAATACACATTTAAGGAATTGTATCGTTGAGGAACGCCTTATGGTTACCCTTCGGTTTATGGCAACAGGAGAGAGTTATGCTAGTTTACAGTACAGCAGTCGTATACCTCAATGTACCCTTTCACGCATAATCACAGAAACTTGCAAGGCAAAAAATGAAAATAAATAAATAAATATATCCAGTCTTTTATTTCGGTTTTTGTAATCCGGGTGTTGATGGTTGTACAATATTTCGAACCTTTCATACTCCGAAATTAGCAATTTTGTTGCTGAAATGCACCAGACAAACTTATTTTCCGCCATGGTATTATATACCAATACCAGTCGCAGTAAATGTCAAATTTATGCCTTATTGTCAGAAAATGAGGTTACTACCGTTACCAATCAACTATAAAATCTTTTATAAAAGATAATCGTCTGTTGTTATCTTTTATAAAATATCTTTTATAAAATAAATATTTTATAAAAGAACTGATATTACACTTCAAATATTTTATTAAATTTCTTTTATAAAATATCTTTGTCAAATATATTTGATAGTCTAATACCGGCCTTAAGACTGAAGGGAAGGTCCTGTTGTTGTCAACATAATTATTTCATCATTCTTCATTAAAGGAGTAAAAATTGTTTTAAACCAATTAAAAATTAGCGTTTTTATTATTTCTGACTTTCTATTGCGAAATAATTTGTATCCTATTTTCCGTGTGTGCTGTTGTTCTATGTGTCCGATATTGTAATTATGCGTTAGTGTTTAGTGCTGTTGTGTAATCTGATAATAGGTGCATATCTTCAAGGAAACTAATTTGAAACTCGTGAGTGTCTGTGTGTTTCTTTAAGTGATTTAGTGAAATTTGTTCTGTTTCACTATGTATTTTTTTCTCTCGACGATATGCCGGTTATGTTCCGAGATTGGAAATAAGAATCCGAATGGGGTTTAGTGGGTATAAGCTTATTATGCAGTCTCACCAGCGGCGGCTCCTCCATTAGGTCATTGGGTCAATGACCTCCCTATAAAAATTTAGGAAATAAAACTTTTTTTTAAATTAGAATTTACTACAAATGTACCTACTATAATAATTTACCTATAATATTTGAAACGCCCCCGTAAACGCAAGCGTGTAGTGCGATATTCAAAATTGGGCTGGGGCCAGTAATTGACCACGATAGCTTAAATGGAAACGAATTTAGCCGAGCTCTGACGATTCCGGCAAGCGGCAGAAACATACGCGAAGTTAACCGCCGCTGGGTCAACAGCCCGGTTTATTGAAAATCTGAATAAGATGTACCTATGAACCTATGTCGTCTCATCATTAGTAATTATTAAATGCTTGGAAAAGAGATGGCAGGTTCCAGGTTGGACGTAGGTCGTAGGTCGCGCAACATTTTCATTTAGTCTACTATAATTTTGGTTGTAATAATTTGTCTTAATACGAATAGAAAAACCATTTATAAATAGTATTGCTAATTTTAATGAGCGTGTTATAACTCATTTTGCAAATGTTAAAGCCCGAAGGGTTGATCTAAAATTTAAAATAGTTTAAAAAAATAATTTTTTCTATATTGGTATCAACTCCAAGCTAATTCGATGCCGTTTTTAGTATCGAACTGAGCTTGTCTCGAAACAATTTTATTTTATGATTGTTTGCAGAAAAAATTTCTAAAGTAGCGTCACACCTGTCAAGTTTACTTTCTTTGTAAAGCTGAACACAGAACTACAATATTTTACAAATTTAAAGCTTTGCAATTTCCGTTAACTCAGGAGGATTAAAATCATCTTGGTTCATATTGTTTAATTATTTAAGAAAATTTTCAGTTTTGCGAAAAAATGATAGACATGGATAATTTATCAAATGCTAAAAAATCATAATTTGATAGTACATATTACCAACATAAAATTTTCACATAAATATTTACGAAAGTTATATAAGTATAGCATGTATTTTTTAATATGGATTTTTCTTATTAAGAAAACGTAAAATAGAAAAAATAGTACCTATAAAGTACTTGTACTTTAATATACTATTCTTGTATCGCATATAGCGTAATGACCCCCCAATGAGATTGACCACGAGCCGCCACTGAGTCTCACACTATCATCAGGGCACGTAATGAGCATAAACCTCTTCCCATAGAAAAAGAACTGAAGGTGTCTGTGCCCTGGATTCCTTACTCGTGTCGGCGCCCTGGATTTAATTTCGAAGTAAGCTAAATATTTATTTTTATAAGAATCTAAAGTTTTACACTTTTCCACAGTTTGTCAACATTGCGCCAGAACATGTTTTTATTACACAGCTGGGCAGTGTAATATGATTGTGCCGCGGAGTGGCCGGTGGGTTTATTGGTGAATTACCCCACTTTTTAAACGTTAAATGTTCGATTTAAAAAAAAATATGTAGCGGTTCTCTAGGACACCCAGGAATCACCCATTTAAATATAATATGTAATTTCCATACCACCTTGTAAATTAACATAAACTAGATATGAAGTCGGAGGAAAAGTATAGTACAAACGATTTCGAAACGTTCGGTACGAGCGACTTCTTAGTCATAAAAATTTCAAGTGATTAATCGCTCGAGCAATTCACTCGATTAATCAAATCGCTCGAGTATCAAGTACTCGATTATATTAAAATCATCGATTTTTCCCAACATTAACATTATGTAAACTAGAACTATTTAACTTAAACAATTACCTGTAAATCAACTTCCTCCTTACTGAACGCTTAAAAAATCCCGAACACCCATTACAAGCAAGTATTCCGTAATGTTTACCAGAGCTGGTATCCCCACAAACAACGCATATTAATCCGGGTGTTCCTTTCTTCGTCGGCAAACTCCAGGGAGGCGGCGGTGTTCTGGATGCCTGGACCAGAGTCTGGGAAGTTGGCAGGCAAAGAGCCAAAGGATGATCGTTGTCTGGATTGTAGCAATCCACGCTGCCTGGAGACGTACGCAAGTCTAAAATAAAAAGTATAACTGTATAATGTGATATACAGGGCCAAAACTGCATGTCAGTTTCTTTAAATTTCCGATAAATTCAAAAAATTGTAAGTAATATTACCTAAAAATGGTAAATACGGCAGAGAAATTCAATATTTTACATATACCTATGTAATAATATGATTGAATGAAATTTTTTGTCAATTCGGTATTGTAAATTCCTGTAAAATAATGTGGAAGAAGGTGGCAGCTTTCCAGCTGAAAATTATAGTACTGCAGGCTAGATATCCAATGGAATCAAGTTTTTTACACATAATTATTGAACCACCAGGTATATTTCAATATTTTTTTTTATGACGTATACCAGGCAAGACCCTTCAAACTGATATCCAAGAAAATGTTGTGAATTACTCACAGCTGCAGGGACGGACTCGCTGTGACACTCATGGCCCCTATTTTTTAACGCCCTGTATGATAAGAACTTTGGACAAGAGTTTTTACATACCCTTAACTATTGACTAAAAATTAAGTACTCTTCATTCATGTCGCTAATCCTAACCGTTTTCGAGAAAACGTCATTTTATTTACACTGAGTCCCCTAACTTCTCACGGGTTAAATATGAATAAGCCGAATTTTGAGGTTCGACATTTGATAGGAACAAAGATGTATCTCTTACCGAGATACGCCAAATGCATGATGTAATTAAAATGTCGTTTTTTCGAAAACGGTTAGGATTAGCAACATGAATGAAGAGTACTTAATTTTTAGTCGGTAGTTATTGTCCGTCCCTGCAGCTGTGAGTAATTCACAACACTTTCTTGTATAGTCATGTAAAGGGCCTTACTTGATATACATCATATTAAAAAAAAATTTAAATATACCTAGTGGTTCAATAATTGTGTGTAAAAAACTTGATTCATTGGAGCTCTTTGGGAGCCCATATCTCCGAAGATGATGCCTATACGGAAAACATTTTTTTGAACTTGCAGTACCCTTTTCATTTGCTTTTTCATATCCGGGAGATTTCCCACATATTCCCGGACACCCTATATATTAGAATAATAAATATTAAATTTATTATTTCCCAAACCACCCGATGATACCTTATACAATAAAGGCGTATTTTTGTTTACAAAGTAGCACTTTAAAATACTAATTCAGATTGAATGGTACTACCAAGGAAAGGAAGCCTTTTCGATTGATAGGATGTCACCACCTACAGACCGGTTTCGAACTCTTTTGTTCTCGTCGGTACAGGGTTGGTGTCAGCGGCGGCTCTTCCACAGGAGCACATGCGCACGTGCACCCCCAAAACAAAACGAATAAAAAATATTAATTCATATTCATTGAATATTATTTATCGTATAAAGTCCGACCCTCTCTAATATTTTATCGTACCGTCGAACTAAAAATGTCCGACCCTCCCTAATATTTTATCATCCCGTCAAACCAAACTGTATAGATCCGGCAACCGTGCCTCGGTCGAGGTAAATGACGATTATGACGAGACTTGCTCGCACATGCGATTAAGTAGTGCAGTTTCTCTGTAGGAACAGGTGGCGGGTGGCAGCGGGGGATACCGGGGCTATGGCGATTTAACACGGAAAAGGCGCACAGTTTTTATATGTACCGCGCTGTTGTCTGTTCGTGCATCTAGAAATTCGAGAGTGTATGTTTTAATATTTTAATATTATATATGAATAGTTGACGGTGGACTATTTAAGAAATAACTTTAGCTCTTTGGGTTTGGAGCAAAAAATTGAAGTGAAGAATGCTGGAAGACCTAAACCCGAAATTAATTTAATGCAGACCACAAAGGGTAAATCTAGGAACTTTATTAGAAAGTTTAAAAATGAAATATATGAAAAAAAATTTATAGAGGGTATTCCAAACTTAATGAGGCTGTTATTGATCAATTTTCTACAATTAAGAACCGAAGAATGGACTTTACGTTTAAGCACTAATGTGTAGGGTCGATAAATGTTGTGTATTTCGATAAATGATACTCGATATGATTTTAAACCATTTTATTTAAGGATTTAAAATAAAAAATACTGAAAATATGAAGAATGCCAACTTGTCAGTCTCGTGGCTCCATTCGTTCTCGTCATAAAACAGTTAACTATTGTTCTCGTCTTGATTGCGCCTAATGACGTAGCCGTAGATGGTGTATTGGTATTAGACATCATTCGGTTTTCTTGATAACTCGTAGATGGCGGTAGTAGTATTGGACATCATTCGGTTTTCTTTAGTAGTATTAGTAGTGGACTGTATAAATATTGTTACGAGGGTTGCATGCGACGACGTTAAGATTCGACAGCTATACACACTAAGGAAACCTTTCTTACTTTCCAAAAGTTGTATTTCCTTGTGTAAAATTAAAAAATAAATAAAAATATGTTTTACCTAACGCATTTTCGTATTACTTTTTTTCTTTCTACATTTAAAACGCCTAGAAAAATTTCACCATACTACTTGTGAACCCCCTCTATGATAGGTCACGAACCGCCACTGGTTGGTGTCCATAACTATCATCAGAGAAGACTCTATACTTCACTCTGTATTATCAACCATAGTCGTGGCATCCTATCAATGGAAAAGGCTTCCTTTTCTTGGTAGTACCATTCAATCTGAATTAGTATTTTAAAGTGCTACTGCGTAGACAAAAATACGCCCTTATTCTATTGTATCATCGGGTGGTCTGGAAAATAATAATTTTTCCAACATTGGTATTTGATATTAATAACGAACGAACAAACCTAACAAGTAAACAGACTTTTTATTTTTGATAAATATTAAATATTAGAATAAAAAATAATAAATATTTAAAATAAAAATACAGTACCCTGTATAGTTTTTTAACGAGAGCCATGACAAATTTGACACCGGAACCTGTCAGTTCGTTAAAAAGTGAAAACCGCAACATTCTATCTTTAATAATGATAATAATAGTGTCGAGAATAGGACACCCTGTACTTTACATCACGCCTTCTTGACTCGTCCCAATAGATGTTCAATCACAGAGCGTAAAACCTCACAAAACACCCTTTTTAGACAACAGATAAAATATACACGCTCATAATCTCCGCAAAATCTTCCATTCAAGTAATAGATTTTTAATTTGCTTGACCACATGGTACGTTCTCGATAAAGCGACGTCGACCCTCGTGCCCTAAACTTTCCAAGGGATCCTTACCCTGCCAGCCAACTTTCTATCATAGTGCCACCACTTTATCCTCATATAATACAAATTAATCCACCGGAATTAAATAGAGACACACTTAATCCTCCGACCTGTACCCGTCCTTGTCCTTCGTCACGTAGCGAAGCATCCTCTGTCTTTGTCGGGTTAAGCCCCAGGGCCACGGGCGATATTCGATTCAAAAATATTTTGTAGCACTTTACATATGGCTCAAGTTTGCCGCGTTAAAAGGGAGTCGGTGCGTTATTGTTATGGAAATTGTTTTTTATGGAGTAATTTATGGCGCATTAGGAGATTAGGTATAATTTTAAGAAGTGCGTTATGTGATTTCTATTAATGTAATTGAATATAAAACTCAAGATTCATAGGCGCACATGATACAATAACTAAAAGGTAAGATATCTAACCGGTCTAATTTCGTCTGCCGCGCGCAGTGACGTCGCGGGGAGAGCGATTTTGAAACTTCTTATGAAGATTGATACGGTGTGACCGTTTCAAATTCTATTTTAAAGGTATTAAAACGTTTCACGCATTTAATAGTATGTGAACTCAAAGAATAATATACAGGGTGTTATGGAAATGACGTATTATATTTAAACCGGCAATTCCTGAGATAAAGACAAATTGAAGGAAAATAGCCATAAATGGCGCTTTCAATTCATTTAGCGGTAAAAGTGACCTGACGTCAAACCAGAAAAAAACACCTGTGTGGCACTGTGATAAATGTAAGCAATCAATGAATTCTGGCCGGTGTTGTCATATGTACACCTTAAACTCTTTAGACAAAATAATATAATTTAAACACTTTTCCATTCTGTAATACCTTTTTATACAATTAATTGAAGAACATTTACGACGGACTATGTTTTAAACAACCCGAAAAAACATATGGAATAGTAATAGCCACGTACGCCACTAGGTCAAATGCCAATGACCTCTTGACGCCTTACATCGGCTGAGCGCAGTAGTTTCATATAGCACCGCACGCTTGCGTCTGTTAGCTGAAGACCATCCAGCGATCGGATACGTTGTGTTTCGTCGATCACCTCTCAGTAATCCGCTCTGTTTTTTCGGTTTACGCGTGTATCTTGCCCGTCCATAAATAATATTTTAATATTGTTTTTATTGACGCGTTTCTTCTGGACGTCAAATTTCTCGCGTGTAATAAAATCTAATAATCTGTAGTATAATCTGTATTATTGTATTTTCAATAGCTAACTATCGGAAGGCAGGTTGGGGATTTGACTCTTTTTTACAGATATTTTCATGGAAAGTGCTCGGCTGACCTTGCCCTCTTAATTCCGCCCAGAGCGGCGAATAGCAGAAATACACGACGAACCACTTCCGCCCATCCATATGTGGTTAAGCTAAGTAGTCCTCGAACTTTATTATTTAAGAATTCTTTCATCTGGAGGACGTCATCCTTATGGAACGACCTTCCCGAGGTCGTTTTTCCCAACGAATATAACCTCTAACGATTCAAAAAAAACGTGAATCGCTTTTTGCGCACACGCTCCACTCCCAGAGTGCCCTAAAGGATTTTCCTATAGTGCTTGTGTTTGATAATAAAAAAAAATAAAACTAAAAACTCTGTATTCGTTTGTTGTATACTTGTCAGCAATAAAATTCTTAAAACGAGCTAGACACTTAAAAAAAATGTTCCCTTACAATAAACACAGCGTATACTTTTTATAACCCGCGCCCCACATCCTCCCTTAATATCATTTTCATCAAGTATTCCCTGACGTAACGACCTTAGACAGACTTTTAAGCGATGTCGGGCTTACGAAATCAGTTACAGTCAAATTGACATTGGAGTATTAATCAAGTGTGCGCGGGATTAGCATGCGAACGGGACGACCCCCGCTCCGGACCCATATGTCAATATCTGACAGGCGAGCGCGGCTGTTTACAGATGTGCCCCGGTAATTAGGGTGGCGATAAATGGAATTAGAATTACCCGTGGTGTTTTGGCGGGATGCGCGCTAAAAATTAGTGTGTAAATTGATGAGGGATGGAATTTCATAGAAATCTTACGTATTGTTTTTCCCAAGGATTTTAAATCAAGGAGGATACGGCTTTGGTTCTGTCGCCGAATTGAGAAAAAGACACGAAGTAATTTTTTTCAAGCGGAACGTACGTACATTATACCATGATATGAGTGGAGTACGTAGTCCAAAACGTCCGTCCGTTTTGCTCTTAATAAATGATACGTTCTCCTTATCTGCGCGTTTCACGAACGACGCTTTTTGATATCCTCCGTATAACCAAGTTTCCCCTTAAGTTTTATTTGAAATTAATTTAATCAGGTTATTAAGTAGATGGCTATTTTTTGGAAATTGAATTTTGTCCCCATTTTTTAATTCTATCCAGAGGTAAATTCCCCACCCAGGAATTATTTATTTAAGCCAATCTACTTTCTTAATCTATATGATGGTTTGGTTCAGTAGAGTAGCTCTGAGCTAGACTGCGCCAGACTTTCATAGGGATATTATTTTGTATAATTTTTTTTTGTAAATTTTCTGTTTAATTTAACTTAATCTCCAATAAAGGCATTTTATTATTATTATTATTATTATTATTTAATTTAAATTTTGAAAATATAAGAACTGGCCAACACTATGAGTGAAGTGGCCAGTCTTAGCAAGTAATGAAAAAACCATAGCAATATGAACCGTTCCTAATTAACTATTTTCGGACGCGATTCTTCTTTGCTTCAATGAGTTTTTTCGATGTTTCGGTGCTATGTCAGGGATGCCAGGCATAATGCCATTGCCGACGTGGCACGCACGTGTCAGTCGGTGGTGGGTAGGCCCACCATCCTTTCCCCACTAACTGGAAGCTGTCAGCAGTCCACCAGAGCGCAATTGAAGAGATGAGGGCAAATTTTATGTCTCAGAAAGAAAAATGACTGATTTTAATTTAAAAGTATAGTTATTTGAACGTAGGACAAGGCATAACTTTTGTTCAGACTATACTTTTGATTGTATTGGCTCGGGCGCGTCCAATGTAATATAACACAATGCAAGTTGATATATTAGAACACGGAGGGCTTTTTTTTTAAATTTTAATGTCGTTGCCTTTGAGGGTTGATTTGAGGGGTAGTCTGTCAAGTAACACGACCCAAAGTACTCGTGAGCTAATTATTTACATTCTTCTCGCAGGGTCCCAACCTTCATTAAAAAACAAGCAACTTTCGTCCCAAACATTTTTTTTATTCGAATCGATCCTGAACTCAGACAAAGTAATTGGCAAAATGAAATCAGAAACAATTTTGAGGTTGAAACTAATTTTCTTATTTTAATAAATGTTCAAAATGCTCCCCGTTTCTTTCCATACAAAAGTACAAACGACTCTGAAACCCTTCTCGCACTCGTTCTAAAATTTCGGGAGTCACATTTTCTCTACAGGCAGCGGTGATTTTTTGTCTCAACTCCTGAATATTCTACGTCCTCGTGCGACTCACAATCGACTTGATGAACCCCCAGAAAAAGAAATCCATCGGCGTTAAGTCTAGTGATCTTGCTGGCCATTATACGGGACCGAGCTGCCCGATCCACTATCCAGGAAAATGATCGTTTAACTATTGGCGAACACGTGAAATGAGCCGGGTCTCCATCTTGTTGATAGTGTAACAATTTGTCGTTGAAAAGCTCAGGATCGATTCGAATAAAAAAAATTTTTTGACGAAAGTTACTTGTTTTTTAATGAAGGTTCGGAACCTGCGAGAAAATAAACGGGTTCCCAGTTTTTAAAAAAAAGTTGCCCTGCGCAGGGCACCACCTGAACACCTCAGGTGAAAAAAACCTGGGCCGCCATTCGATTTCCTCCTCAAAACTACGAAAATCATCTGAGGAGGGCGAAATCAAAAAATGCAATCTGAGCGAGAAAAAAGGGTGTTCGGGTTTTAAAAAGACACTTAGAATTTCAATAATTTTGGAATATTTGCTTATTTTAGCTTGGAATAGCACGATCATAAAGCCAGAAGATTTAAAAATGTTTTAGCTTTCTTGAAACTACGTTAACAATACCAATTCGTTGAAACTCTTCACTTGATTTTGGTCCAATATCATTTAATAAACGTATTATATTCCTTTTTGTAAGCTTCGTGCGACATTTCAGGCCATGCATTTTGTGTTGCTTCATTGTTCTTTAGTCCAGATTTAAAAAAATACTGTCACCGAAGATTTTTATGTGAGCAACCTCAGATCAAGGGCGTATCCAGAACTTCGATTTGGGGGATCAAATTTCGTGTGGGGTTGGGGGGGGGGGCTTGGGGGTCATACATGAAATGCCGCGTTAGTCCCGGTATATATGGTATTTTTCATGCTAAATTGATGGTTTGGGGGTCATGGGGGTCATGACCCCCCCCCAACCCTCCCTGGATCCGCGCTTGCCTCAGATATATATGAATAATTGAACATCAAAATTTAGAGAAGTGGTATTTTAGACGAAATATGGATATTTGCAAATAAATAAATTGCATTGTTTATATTTAATAACTAGTTAAAGAGATTCGTGCGATTTTGCATTTAATTATAAACAGTGTTTGAAAATGGTCAAACTATGGAATGAAACCCACCGAAAGGGATGAAGAAGATCGCCGGCACAAAATTCCGCCACCCTGAAATTTTGGTCAAGTTTGATATTTTATAACTTTTTTATTTTTTATGCGATTTTCATGATTTTGTTATCAGTTTGTAGATCAATTTATTGTGTTTTTCATTAATTATTTTATAAAGTAACATTTTTCGATTAGACTATATTATACAGGAGTAAATCAAACTGTTGTTTTTGTCTTAATTTCAAAACACCCTGTAGGATAATTGAGGCGGATAATTTTATTTACATATTGTTTCTTGTAATCTTTGATGTATTCTAAACATTTCGTTCTTTAATTCATTCCATGATCTCATTTCTGCTGCGAGCTGCAAAATTTTAAATGAGACGATGTTATTTTTAGAAAACATACAGGGTCCGCAAACGAAGCGTGGACGGAAGATTAAATCGTTATCGAAGAACTTATCAACAATATTGAAACAGCTTGAGATATTGGATTAAAAGCGGCATGTTTTAAAAATATTTTACATTATACAGGGTGGCCCAAAAAAGTGTGACAGCATAAAGTTATATTTTTTTAAATGGGACACCCAGTATTTTATTGCATATTTAGGTTCGTATTACTATCGTTTATAAGTGCCTCAAATTTTATTTAATTTGGTTCTGTAGTTTCGGTGAAATAAAATAAAAACTAAAAAAAAAAGTTTTGCAGTCCTGAATAAAAAAATCAAAAAAAACAATCCAGAACAATTTTTCTAACCTCGGCATTGAGTGAAATTTATGACAAGAGGTCTAGAGATACTATGAAAGTAATTGCGTTTATTTATTTTATACAGGGTGTTCATAATAAGCTTTCAAAAACCCCACATTTTAAAATAATTTTTCTCAAGTTTTTCAAATGGAACACCCTGTATATTATTTGGCTATTTGACGTATAATTCATAGACAATTTTTTTTTGTAATACAAGCATATAAGTTATATCCAGCCGTTTTCGAAATAATTGTAAATATTATAAATTATGTTGTTTAAATAGAGTTTTTATTGGGAAATTTTGTTATAGGCGACTAGACTAATAATTGTAAACTAAAGTTAATGTTCAAAATAGCTTCCTTTTACTTAATTTAATGATTTTCCTCTACTGCCAACAGAACTCTTAATTCATTTTCTTCATTAATAACGGGTTTATTGATTATCATCCTTTTTGTGTACGCAGTGCTTTCTGTTGCTACAAATCTTTGCAACAACTTCTCGTAAGTTTTTGGTCTAGGCTTTCTCTCAATATCTGGATATCTTTCAGCATACACTCGGCTCGCGAGGAGGCAATTTCGTGCACATTCACCCAGTATAAAAATCATATTTACCATTTCTAAAATTCGACATTTTGTGTAAGTTAGTACTTAATTTCGACGACTGAACAAATGTAAATAATTTTATTTAACTGTCATAGTGACAATCTAAACAAAAAGAAATCATGGCAACTCGATTAAGAATAAAAAATAAAATTAAATAATAAAAGTAGCAAAAATGTATGCTTTTAAAATTTATATCGAAATAACTAAAATACGGTAAACTCTAAGAGTAAAAGGAAGCTATTTTGAACTTTTACTTTAGTTTACAATTATTAGTCTAGTCGCCTATAACAAAATTTTCCAATAAAAACTCTATTTAAACAACATAATTTATAATATTTACAATTATTTCGAAAACGGCTGGATATAACTTATATGCTTGTATTACAAAAAAAAATTGTCTATGAATTCTACGTCAAATAGCCAAATAATATACAGGGTGTTCCATTTGAAAAACTTGAGAAAAATTGTTTTAAAATGTGGGGTTTTTGAAAGCTTATTATGAACACCCTGTATAAAATAAATAAACGCAATTACATTCATAGTATCTCTAGACCTCTTGTCATAAATTTCACTCAATGCCGAGGTTAGAAAAATGGTTCTGGATTGTTTTTTTTGATTTTTTTATTCAGGACTGCAAAACTTTTTTTTTTTAGGTTTTAATTTATTTCTCCGAAACTACACAACCAAATTAAATAAAATTTGAGGCACTTATAAACGATAGTAATACGAACGTAAATATGCAATAAAATACTGGGTGTCCCATTTAAAAAAATATAATTTTATGCTGTCACACTTTTTTGGGCCACCCTGTATAATGTAAAATATTTTTAAAACATGCCGCTTTTAATCCAATATCTCAAGCTGTTTCAGTATTGTTGATAAGTTCTTCGATAACGATTTAATCTTCCGTCCACGCTTCGTTTGCGGACCCTGTATATCAAGCTTACGGTTAAAAATTATCCACGTTGGCTAAGTACGCGATTATTATGACAATATTCTTACGTACTATTCACTAACGAATCCAGGGTTTGTTTAAGGTCGCCGGATGGTCGTGAGCGGGTATACATACGTAGAAATTAAAGATATGCTGACTGCATCATATCAGAACGAATCTCATATCATGTCGGTTTCGGGTTTATGATTTAGGCGGGTATTTCTACCGAAGCACGCACCAATTTTGTATTTGTTGAAAATGGAGCTCTAACCGCCCACCGTTATATTGAGGAAATCCTTCAAGAAGTTGTTGTTCCATTTGCTCCTTTCATCGGGAACCAATTTACATTAATGCATGATAATTCTAGACCTCAGGTTGCACATGTAGTGATCTGGATGAAGTTGGAATGGCCCGCATGTAGCCCGGATCTCAACCCAATCGAACATCTTTGCCGTTCGTCGTCGTCCTATACAACCACAAACCTTGCAAGACTTACAACTCGCGCTGACCGAAGAATATCAGGCTATCCTTCCAGAAAGGATAAGTAACCTCATTCATTCGATACCACGAAGGCTGCAAGCCATCATTATTGTGAGAGGAGGAAATACACGATATTAAACTTGTTTTGGTTAATTAACTTTATCATAGACCTAGTTTTTGTTTTTCTTAATAAAAATAGGCATCAATCAGCGTTTCATTTAATATTTTGCAGCTCGCAGCAGAAATGAATTATCCACCTCAATTTCCCTACAAGGTGTTTTGAAGTTAAGACAAAAAACAACAGTTTGATTTACTGCTGTATAATATAGCCTAATCAAAAAACGTTGCTTTATAAAATAATTCAAGAAAAATGCAATAAATGGATCTAAAAACTGATAACAAAATCATGAAAATCGCATAAAAAATAAATGAGTTATAACATATTAAACCTGATCAAAATTTCAAGGTGGCGGAATTTTGTGCCGGCGAGGGTAGTCGCATTAAAAAGTTTCTATACGATTAATTTCCTAAACGAAATGCTCTAAATCATTGATATTAACCTAAAATACGCAAACGCAGAAAAACGAAACTTACCAGTGGGATGCATGGTATGCGGGGATGACTGGTGAGCCAAGGCGTCCATGATATTTCACGAAACTAGAGTCACTAATCACAAAAAAATACTTTTCTACTAATATTTTCCAAGTAAATTCATACAGGTGAACCCAAATTTCCACAAGAGAAAGAGATACTGTGTATGATGTTGATCACCGCATTCGGATGTTGGAAATGGTCCAGAAATCTCTCGGAATAGCGTGAGGTGGTGAACGTCAGATGGGGCGGGATCAGACCTCGCTACCCTGTATTTAACTTCTGTCGTGGCGTGCGCGGCTGCGCCCTCCCCTACCCCTCGCGCCCCCTGAGCACCCTAGCTATTGTCAACCCCCTTTTAACCCGGCCGGTGATCGCAGCGGCGCTAGAATGTTCTCTTTTTGATTTAATGGTGTAGCGAGGCGCTCGCCGTCCTATTTATATTCATAGGGTTTTTAAGTAACTTTTTCCGTTTTTCTTGCGCTTTGGGGTTAAAGTTTATTTGGAGATTTAGATTTAATTGAATGTAGAATTTTCTTGCTTTTTAAGACAATCACGTATATTTTGGAGAGAAGAAAGTTTCTCATTCAATTATAATTTTTAAATAAAAGTAAGATCTAAACGGATTTTAGTCAAAATTGGTCATATTAATAGTGGATAAAGAGCCCTTAATCACGACTGCATTCAATATTATACCATAGAGTAAAGTGCACTAATATCGGATACTTTTTTCTTAACACTAATATTAATTTCAATATGTCAATAAAACTACGATTTTTTAGACAAAACAAAGTATAGGCTACGCACAATCATATATTGAACCAAAATAAATCATTGCCAGCTTTTAAAAAGTAAAATCCAAATTCTACACAAAATTGTTACAACTATCGTTGACAAAAAAAATGTTCCTAATACCGGATAGGGTATCCGATATTAGGTAAACAATATGAAATTAGCCATTGAGACAGAAATCACAAATATATGCTTCTGTTTTGAGCACTGAATCCATTCTTCACCCGCCCTATCTTCAGAGAAGAGTCCAGAATAAAACATTCTGCTTCCTCGTCCCCAATGTCACAATCCATGTCTGAATCATCATCTAACCATAGTTTTTCATCTTCTTCAGATGAACTACTAGATTCCTGGTTCTTAACACTCTTCGTCCTAACATTGATTGGTATTTTCTTCTTAGCAACAGATTTTCCTTCCTTTTTATTTGTTCTTTTAGAAGGCAGACGTTTATCTTGTTTCAATTTCGGAATAGCCTTTGAGGCACTTATCTTCCTCTTTTGTTCTAACGAACTACTTTCTAAGGCATCTTTATATGGGGTACCTATAATCAAGGCAGCAGATCCTTCTCTGAACTTTCTTTCTTTATCGTCAGGCTTGTAAGACGAAAGCTAATGTCATGGGCCACACTTTTGGATCTGTGGAATTAGAAATTCTGTTACAAGGTGCATATTTTACACATTTAGTCGTGCCAGTACTTCTTAGAGGATACTCTTATCCATTTCTACACAATGATCAACCAAATCCGCTTCAACTTCTTTAGGCAATACTGGCAGGCGTCTTAGATTGGTTCGTATAAGTTCTTCAGGTGACTTAATTTTATTTTTCACGTACTCTTCCAACGTGGTTTTAGGAACTCTAAAAGTATTCGAAGCTAGCAGGTATCCAATTTCGTTATCTCTGACTGCAGTAACAACTGCAAGCATGGATTTGCTATCTCACTTATTTCGCTTTTGTTTGGGTTTCGATAACGACATTTTAATTCCGAAACTAAGAAAAAGTGTAAAATATACAGTAAAATTAACAAGTGTGTAGTACAAGGATTAAAGCATACATCTTTTTTGACAAAAACAACTACGAATGTAGTTGTTAATAAGACCTTAGCTATCTGAAGAGTCTATAAAGTGTTCTATATAGTCAAATAAGAAGTACCTATGTCTTAATATCGGATATCGGATATTAAGACACCGCAAACATCCGATATTAGACAAATTGTCTCATTTTTAAGGTTAAGGTAATCAAACAAAGAAAAGGAATAGTCTTCCATTATCCACATGCACTAAATTAAAGTAGACATATTACAAACTAACTTAAACTACAGAGTCAAATTTAATAACTTACCTGAATGTCTAAAAATCACCTTTACCGATTAGCACGTGCAAAAACTGGAAATGTCACAGTTCGGGATAACTGACTTTCGAGCATTCTATGTTTTGTCAGTGGCAATAAAATATTATTCGGTGGCTTGGGTGTAGCTTCATGGTAAACTATGGACAGGTTCCTTATTTATCAGATTACAGACTTTATTCACTAGTGATTACAGTATGAAACATTTATTTCTTTATACCGGGTGTAAGAGTATTCTTGCAAAAAACATTATGAGCTTCGAGCTTTATATAGTTTCTATAAAGGAAGGCCTTAAACCCATTAAAAGAGATATATAACAGCTATAAGTTTAAAATCCTCAGATTTTCCCCATAAAAGTGTTGTGTAACATCATAAGTAAATATTTTATTGTTCGATTTCCTATAAAATTTAGTATTAAGTAGATTTTTCATTAAAAATCCGTACCAAAATAATATTTTACACATAATTTATAAGAACTATAGTTAGTATTTCTAATCAATTTAGTACAATTAAGTGAATACTAAAATATATTTTAAATTTTACAACTAATGTAAGTACACGAAACAAACACTATAGCAAAATTATTCTAGTAAAGATTTTATTGAACGATTTCCTATAAAATATAGTATTAATAACATTTTTATTAAGAATCCTTACCAAAATAATATTGTAAACATCAAATGGGAAAGGGAACTCCTTTCCTCTAGCCTACGCCACTGAACATATTTTACAGTCAGTTTTTTTTTTGCTGGGTGTCAGTCAGGAGGAAATATGTCTTGGCATAACCACGTTGTGACAATGGCCAAGATAGCTTCTCAAAAACTTGGTGTATTCTTCCGAACCAAAAAGTTGTACACACCTCAACAACTTTTGATATACTATACAAAGTCCAGATGCGACCATCATTAGAGTACTGCTCTCATGTCTGGAGCTCTGCACCCAAACCATACTCTTCGGCTACTGGATTCCATAGAAAGAATTGCCATTCGTCTGATCGGAGACCACGAGCAGACGAAGAACCTCGACTGCCTAGAACATCGAAGACAGGTTGGGCATTTGACCCACTTTTACAAATATTTTCATGGAAAGTGTTCGGCTGACCTCGTCCCTTAATTCCGCTCAGAGCGGTAAATAGCAGAAATACACGATGAACCACTGCCGCCCTTCCATATGTGGTTAAGGTTAGTACTCCTCGAATTCATTATTTCAGAATTCTTTCATCTGGAGGACTTTATCCTTATGGAACGACCGTCCCGAGGTCGTTTTTCCCAACGAATATAACCTCCAACGATTCAAGACCAACGTGAACCGCTTTATGCGCACACGCACCACTACCAGAGTGCCCTAAAGGATTTTTCCTATAGTGCTTGTGTTTGATCATAAAACAAAAAAAAAGTTGAAGCTACAGCTGCATGTTTTTTTTTTATTTCTGTCTGCCTCCACTCATTTCATATCTTTTTATATAACAAATTAATTAAAATATAAAACGATAACAAAATTGTATAAAACATTTCGACGTATTCCTATATGACATTTAATTAATTATAAATGCTATATTTAAGATTGAATAAAGAAAATCATGACAAACAACACAATTTAATGGAGAATTCGATATTTTCCCTAGTCTTGCATATTCAGTGGCGTATCTACCGGTGCTCCATGTGTGCGAAGTACAAGGGGCAGTCCGCAGATGCGAAAAATAATATTTTATTTATTTTTTTGAAATAGTAGTAAATTATTTTTTTATATATTTTTTTAAAACTCGATATGAAAATAATATACGAACACACTTTTTTTAAAAATGCCAATAGCTTTGCGTGTTTAGATATGTCTACTTTTTCCCTAATTGATAGAGTGGTCCTCAGCATTGAATATTGTGACCAAATCGTTGATATCTTCTTTGTCTTGGCATTTTCACTGAAATAAGCTAGTAGCGCCGACTCAGAACCAGGATTTTTACTTTGTTTCCCGTACACCATTCTTTGAAACAGTTATATGCCTTGTCATATCTCGGGCGGCTTAAAGTTGGCAGAAGATCTTCTTCTACTATATTTGCTGCTTCTCGAATTTCTGGTGGAGTAGCAGCAAAATCAAATTCCTCATCTGATTTTTCTGTTGTTAAAATAATATCTTGTTTAGTGACATGGAAACCATATTCAAAAAACGATATTTGCTATCTTGATGTGTATTATTACCTGCGTTATTTTACCACCTGCGGTTATTTGAAATTTCTGTTTAATTTTTCAATGGAAAAGTAAAAATGACATTTATCTTTTATTAATAATTTTAATTCAAAATAATAAGAAGTGGATGTTAGATGTGGTTGTAAATAAAATAGTATACAAACCTCGGTGAAAAGTTTCATTACTGTCTCGAGATTTAGTTACCGACTCTCTCGACAGGAATGAAACCCTTTCCACCTCGGTACGTAATATACTATTGTAGCAGAAAAAGGAGATAAAATACTTGAATATGTCAATGTCAAAACGTTCTGCTTATGTATAATTTTTCCACTGAAGATGAGGGTATGAACTTTTATTAAACTAGTGAAGCAGACTATGGAGTTTCTTTTCCTCTATGTTCTCCGTGGCTGCGTTGTTACGCCACTGTGCATATTACTTATTTAACACAGTTATGAAGCTTAAATAACATTACTGTCTTGAGCAGATCTGCGAGTGTCATTTCATGACAGGCATCAAGTGAGAAAAGCTGATTAATTATCATTAAAGATATTATGTTATTACGTTATGGAAAGACTGGTTTAATCGTTAATATATCTGCGTAGGTCGGCTTCCAGACTCAGAAAATCAGTAACATTGGAAGAAGGAATTTTTAATTAAAATAACAGAAAGAGATCTATAGATCTAAAAATTGCAAATTTCCTACATAAAAGTTATATAACAATATTTAGGAAATATCAGCAACCATGCTATACAAGCTTACCATTTTGCTGATATAAACCAAGTTCATATCAAAGCTCAATATCAAACCGTTTTTTCTTTCTTGAAGGTTGACAGTGCGGTCATGTATATTTGGTTGCAGAAACAATTATTAAACTAACCTCACACTTGCCAAGTTGACTTTCTCTTTAAAGCTGTACACAGCACCATAGTATTTTACATAAATACAGGGTGTTCCTTAATGACGAGCTAATATTTCAGGGTGTGCTTCCTTAGGTTATTTTATAAAGAAAAGTTCATATGAACATATGTCCGCAACCGCAACGTCTTAAATTTTTTGCTACAGGGTGTTGAATTTTTATTTTTTAAATGGTTATTTTTTAATATCTCCGAAAGTACTTTACATATTATATTCAATTTTGGTATGTGTTAATAGGATATAGAACCACAAATTTTAGTTAGAAAAGTTATTCAATTGTTCCACCAGTGGCGTCCCTGAAAATATGGCCTCTGATATTTTTTACAAAAAAGATGGTACGCCACTGACATTTTTCCATATGGATATTTTTTTTCTCGTCAGATGCACCGTTCTTGATTAAAATCACTAAATTCATATTGAAACTCATTATTATTAATATCGATTAAATAATAATAATTTTGTTTTATAAAAATTGTTGGAAATGGCCACCTTCACTTAAAAAGTATGCTTCCGCCGTCTTCGCATCGAATTGCCCACTCCAACAATTTTTATAACACCACTGGTGGAACAATTGAATAACTTTTCTAACTAAAATTTGTGGTTCTATATCCTATTTATACATTCCAAAGTTGAAAATAATATCTAAAGTGCATTCGGAGATATTAAAAAATAACCATTTAAAAAATAAAAATTCAACACCCTGTAGCAAAGAATTTAAGCCGTTGCGGACATATGTTCATATGAACTTTTCTTTATAAAATGACCTAAGGAATCACACCCTGAAATATTAGCACGTCATTATGGAACACCGTGTATATCAATTTATATCTGTGCAATTTCTCTTAACTCAGCAGGAATTAAACTATAATCTTCTTTGTTGATGTTGTTTCATTTTTAAGAAAGTCTTTTAATATCGCGAGACACAAATAATAATTTAACAAATGCTGTACTTTGAAAAAATAATAATTTGAGTGTATTACCCACATAAAATTTAGGAATAAAAATTTACAAAATTTATATGGAATATATATCACAGACTTGAAATAAATAAGGCCCCGTATTTATATCTGCTTTGTGTTGCTTGTGCGCTTGTTAAAATACTAAGAAAATTATTACTATTATTACAAAATATATATTTTTTTAATGGTTTATAAAAAAAATATTGTATATAGCTTTGGATAACAAACCGTCACATCAATGTATCTCCGGTAACATTTTCATACGTGACCGGCGATACTGTGACCGGCATTACAAAGAAGCACAAATTCGTGTATAACAGCTAATACAAGCTATTTCTTAAACTTTTTTTAAACTGAATTGAGTATCTGTACTCCAGAGAATGACATCGTGTAGTATTTTTCCCTTAATTAATACTACTAGGTCTGAGTTAACCTTGTGACCGGCGATACAACATAAAAACATACGCCTGGTAAAAAGTAGGCAATATTCTAGTTTATACCTGAATAAACATAATAAGGAACTTACCTAAACGGTTGCGGGCTTTACACAAATTTAAACACATACCGTCATATTTGTAAAACTATTAGACCGACCTGTAGTGGCGTTATTTATAAGCAATATCTTCCGTGACCGGCGATACATGCAGCTGCGGGTGACGGAACTTCTGGTTAATAATTGCGTTAGAGAAACTAAACTGTTGATCTTTGAACATTATTTTTTCAATACAAATTGTAGTTGGAGTGTAAATTATTTATATTTAAATGTAACTTTAGTAAAATGACGTGAAATATAAAAGGGTAAAGTAAGAAATTATTGTCAAATTTGAATACTGCAGCTATAATCTAAAAAAAATACTTTTAAAATTGCTGTCTAATGCAGGAAGTAACATATATTTCGCAAATTATAATCGTTCCTAGGCAAATAGTTTATTTTAGTAAGTTATCTTCTAAGGACTGAAAGCTGCCTGTAAAAAAATTTTGACCCTGAACCAAAGTCGTATCCTATATAATGTAAGTTCCTTGGAATATATTTTGTATACACGGTGTTGAATGGAAAAAGTTATTTGAATTCCACGGGCATTTTTTAGTACAAGACAGAGAAAAAGAGTACCTACTTCCGGCATAAAACTTGTTTTCGCACGGTTCTGATTTTGTCTTTCTCATGGTGATTATTGGTGAAGGATGGGCACGAATAAAAAAATTTTTCGGACAAAAGATGTTTGTTTTTGGTCGGAGAACACGAGACGCCAATTACGCCAATAAAAAATATGGGGTTCCATTTGAAAATCTTAACTTACACCCACCCGCGCCCGGGGGTTGAGGGGGTGGGGGTGGTTTAAATTGCAAATTATTCCTCCTTCAAAACCAAACAACTCTTTCCCCAGACATTTTCCGCTGCAATGCGATGCACCGGAGTTATTCCGGGGTATCGACCTTTTTTCAACACTCTATATATTTAAATACTACGGACTTATTTGTATTAACAAGAGACGAAAAAGAAATAGTGTAAAGCATGTTTTATAAAGCACTTGTGCGCGTGCCAAATTATGATGACTTATAAAACTTTGTTTTATTGTGTGTATATTATAACTCCAAAATAAACCTTCTTTTTGTCTCCGTAGGACCCCCGACATACGTTGGAGGTCACTCTTCCGCGGGGGTGGGAAGGCGTGGCCCACCCCGTGAAAGAGCACGGTGGCAGGCCAATGGGATTAACGTGGCGCGGCCAATGGCGTGGCTGCTCCGGCAACTACCAGCTCACAAGTCAACGTTCGCTAGAATGTGACCGGGCTGTCGCGATCGCCCGATCCGAATAAGGGATGAAAGAATAAGGTTTAAGAACGGGCGTTTTGCGGGGTATGTATGGAGGGAAATGCGGGAAAGCATGTAAGGAATCGATGTTTGTTAAATTCTTACAGTGACTGAAAAATATGAGAATAAAAAACGTTTTCTAAATGCCCTAAGCGGTATAATAAGATTTTGAGTTACAAGCGGTATCAATTTTCCCCTTTCTTATAACCAACCGAAGTGATATATCTTATTATATTTTATTTAAGAACTGCGATTAAGCAGCCAAGCAGGCACTATTTTATGTGAACGTTTAGCCAAATAGATATACTTAATTTTTTTCTAATCTAAAACTGGATTCGTAAAGTTAAAGGATTGGAAAACGCTATGAAAAAATTGCGTTAAAAATATAATATTATAAGAATAATACTAACAATTTCAGATATGAACAATTTCCAAATTTTTGTCACAGATCTTCCTGAAAATTGTTCATATCCCAATCGATATCTCAGACAATCTAAATATCAATAAATTAACTAAAAAACTTTATTATTAACGGCTAAAACTTCACGAAAAGAAATATTGATCAGGTGATGACTCTCGCAGTGGCGGTTCTTCCACAAGAGCACATGAGGAGCACGTGCACCCCCAAAACATAACGAATAAAAAATATTACTTTATATTCATTGAATATTATTTATCGTATATCCAACACTCCCTAATATTTTATCGTAGCGTCAAACTAAAAAAATCCTACCCTCCCTAATATTTTATCATCCCGTCAAGCCAAACTGTATAGATCCGGCAACCGTGCCTCGGTCGAGGTAAACGACGAGACTTGCTCGCACGTGCGATTATGTAATGCAGTTTCTCTGTAGTAACAGGAGGCGGGTGGCAGCGGGGGATAGCGGGGCTATGGCGATTTAACATGGAAAAGGCGCACAGTCTTTGTGTGAACCGCGCTGTTGTCTGTTCGTGCATTTAGTTAGAAATTCGAGCGTGTATGTTTTAATATTTTAATATTATATAATTATTAAGTTCAAATGAATAGTTGACGGTGGACTATTTAAGAAATAACTTAAGCTCTTTGAGTTTGGAGCAAAAAATTGAAGTGAAGAATGCGGGAACACCTAAACCTGAAATTAATTTAACGCAGACCACAAAGGGTAAATCTAGGGACTTTATTAGAAAGTTTAAAAATGAAATATATGAAAAAAAATTTATAGAGGGTATTCCAAATTTAATGAGGCTGTTATTGATCAATTTTCGACAATTAAGAACCGAAGAATGGACTTTACGTTTAAGCACTATTGTGTAGGGTCGATAAATGTTGTGTATTTCGATAAATGATACTCGATATGATTTTAAACCATTTTATTTAAGGATTTACACTAAAAAACATTGAAATTATGAAGAATGCCAACTTGTCAGTCTCGTGGCTCGATTCGTTCTCGTCATGAAACAGTTAAGTATTGTTCTCGTCTTGGTTGCGCCTAATGACGTAGCCGTAGATGGCGTAGTGGTATTGGACATCATTCGGTTTTCTTCATAGCTCGTAGATGGCTTTAGTAGTATTAGTAGTGGACTGTATAAATATTGTTACGAGGGTTGCATGCGACGACGTTAAGATCCGACAGCTATACACACTAAGAAAACCTTCCTTATTTTCCAAAAGTTGTATTTCCTTGTGTAAAATTAAAAAATAAATAAAAATATGTTTTTACCTAACGCATTTTCTTATTACTTTTTCTCTTTCTACATTTAAAACGCCTAGAAAGTAATTGTTTGGTCGTTACACAAAAATAAAATTTTAAAAATTATTTCACCATACTTGTGAACCCCCTCTATCACGAGCCGCCACTGGACTCTCGTCTCTTTCTAACCTGCCAAATAGCGGCATACTTTTTAATTAAAATGATGCAACGTAGATGGCTCCGATTGATAATTTGGGATTGTTTGGGATCCTCATCTTAACACGCCGTGTATGGTTCATCAATTTGTTTTCATCTTTTACTGGTTTAAGATGAGAATCACAAACAATCCCAAATTAGCAATCGGAGCCATCTATGTTGCATCAATTTAATTTAAAAATATGCCGCTTTTTGGCATGAGATAGAGGCGAGAGTCATCAGCTGATCAATATTCCCTTTCGTGAAGTTTTAGCCGTTAATAGTAAAGTTTTTTAGTTAATTTATTGATATTTAGATTGTCTGACATGTCGATTGGGGTATGAACAAGTTTCAGGAAGATCTATGGCAAAAATTCGAAAATTGTTCATATTTGAAATTGTTATTAGTATTCTTATAACATTATATGTTTTAACGCAATTTTTTCATACCGTTTTCCCATCCTTTAACTTTACGAATCCAGTTTTAGATTAGAAAAAAATTAAGTATATTTGGCTAAACGTTCGCATAAAATAGTGCCTGCTTGGCAACCTGTGACTAAACGTAGCTCTTAAGTCAAGCCAACGCGAGATAAGCCACCATATTATGTCAAACCCCCACAACCACATTGTAGGCACGGGCTAGAGATGCAAACAATCCAATGTGGGTAGGTCAGTTAAGCTCTCAACAGACGTCAGTGATTGTTGGGCGGTGTTGTCATATTTACACGTCAAACACTTTAGGAACAAATACTATAATTAACACTTTTCCGTCATACCCGGGGTTTTTGAACAATTCTTTCATAACAATGACGGCGACAAATGTTATTGACAACGCGAGCAAGCTCACAAAAAATCAACTAGAGCAAAATTGCTATAATAATGATTTTATTGTACGATTTCCGATTATATATTGTATTAATTACCATGTTCATTAGTAATCCGTACCAAAATAATAAACATTTGTAGATACACGTGATTTCTAAAAAGTATAGTTAGAATTTATAAGAAATTTAGTATCTAAAATCACGTAATTACTAAACTATATTGTATATTTTACAACGAATGTATAGTGAAAATAATTTATTTATAACTCCAGTAGTTAAATATTTTAAAACGTATTGAACATTTTACTGACTATTACAGTGAAACCTCTCTTAGGCGGACACCTACGGGACCGTCTAAATGTGTCCGCCAGAATAGAGGTGTCCGCCCATGTAAAATTTGTTATTGTAATATGTAAATGCAAAATTATTACTATGTATATGTATGTACAAATAGACATAACATAACAAAAATACACTATAGTTTTAGTTAGGATGTAGAACTGAAAAAATCTAATAACGTAGTTTGATGTCTTGCGTTTTAAACTTGCAATATAGAAAGTCTAATTCCAAGTCTGATAACAATTCCATTGCTGTAGAGTCACCTCTATTCTCTGCATACTCTTGTAATTCCTTTACTATTCTAATGGCTTGTTGATAATTGGTGACATTTGTTTGATTACTGCATTCAATTTCTTCATCAGAGTCGTCAGATAGTGATGTGGTTTCAGTTTGTACTTCATAATCGATAGGAATGGGGTCACTATCATCTTCTTATAGCACATTGCTATCAATGTTAATGAACTCGCCCAAATCATTGTTATCAAATTACAAACCTCCACAACATCAATATCCTCTTTCAGACTCAAAACGCGGCATTTTTCTGCCATTGTTTACGATTTTAACCTTACAACTCGCAAATAAACGGCGGACTGCTGTCGGGGAATCACACATACTTTCATTTGGCGAAGTCTTTTCGTGCTGCCACGGATACGCGATTGGTTGCCGGCCTGGCCTATCTTATTCATTTTCCAAATACTTTTAAAATGTTTTTGACCGATTAAAGAAGGGTTTTCGCACTCTTTGTATGAAAATAGCCTGTCCGCGTCCGCCCAAAGAAGAGTCCGCCCAAGAGAGGTTGATTTTCATTGAATTTCATATACCTAGTTCCGGACTATGAAAAAATATCCGCTTAATAGAGATGTCCGCTTATCAGAGGTGTCCGTTATGATGAGGTTTCACTGTATTTAAGTATTTTTTCTTGTAAAAAGGACCAAGTTTAAATGAAGTATTGTAAAAATATTTTTACAAGAATAAGAGGCAAAATGAGATGCGGATTCCTAGGAGAATAATAGGTGGGGAACTTAGCAGGAAATATACTATCGATCGATGAAGTCAAGCGACACAAGGCTTGGTTACAACTTGGATGGGTGACCATGTGTCAAAATTTTTACAAAAGATTTTAGTCAATTTTACAAAAACTTTTACTTCTTACTAAATATTTTTGTAATTTTTACTAAAAATTTATGTTAAAATTTTGAAGTAAGGCAGTTCTTAATAAAAATTATTCCAGTCACACATAGAGCCATAAATTATGGTTCATTTTAATATTTTTATAGTAAATTTAACTGTTTAACTGTAAGTTTTTCTTTCCGTGAATGTGGTCACTTTTGTCAGCATTTTTCAAACTCTAAAACTAAAATTTTACGATAGATGGCCTCTTTCTTACCTTTTGTCTTATTTAAAAACAATTCGTTTCAAAATTTTCATGAAAAAGTACAGGGCAAAATGTATGATTTGCACACAAATTTGAAATCACATCACAACATTTTTTATTATAAATTATTTCACAACAGAACAGTTAAACGGTAATGCTACAACTAGTAAATTTAACAACTTATTTATTATTATGGCAGAAAACGTTTTAAATTCCTACAAAAGTTCGTGGGAATTCCAGAGACAACCGGTGCGACGTGCCCGATGGTCGGAGCACGCACTATAATCTGGCATCACTGCTAGTCTACTGACCTACATACACTTGTTAACTGAAAACAGATTGCTACGGGCGTTACACGTGGCAGTATGACGCCGTAGGATTATGTAAGAGGTTTTTACCCAAATATTTAGACATTCGATTAAAAAAGAAAGCAGGCGTTCTCTATGACTATAAAGAGCCATTTTCATTACACCCTGTATTGTAAAAACATAGGATCCATTTCTGGAACATTCTATTATATTAAAATTAAAACTGCATTAGAATATGCCGTCGCAATTTCCATTCCAATTCCAAATGTCACTTTAATTATTCCATTAAATTCAGTTACAGTTACGTGGTCAATGTTTAATTATTTATAATATGATAAATTCGGCCAGGGATGGCGGCGACAAAATTTCTATCCGAATAATAAACTGACTGCATTAGTATATTAAGTATCAAGAACGGTTTACTGCCAATATAAGCTTACTGACGTAAAATACTCTGTAAATAATCAAAAAGATCAAACACAAAATATTTATTTGTCTACGAGTCAAAACAGTAATTTAACGTTAAAAAAGTGCTGTAACGTGTAATTTTTTCATCTGTCTCTGAATGCTTATAATATCAAGTTGCCATGAAAACAGCATCCGCGTCGTTCGTTACCTTGTCGCCGTATTGTTATTGTTACCTTAAAAATGTTAAGTGGATTCCGGAGTACAGTGGAACCTCTCCTAACGGACACCTCTATCTCTATTAAGCGGACAATTTTTCATAGTCCGGAACTAGGTATATGAAATTCCATGAAAATCAACCTCTCTTGGGCGGACTCTCCTTTGAGCGGACGCGGACTGGCTGTTTTCATGCAAAGAGTGCGAAAATCCTCTTTTAAACGGACAAAAATTTTTTTTAATTATTTGGGAGACGAATAAGTACGATGCAAAAATCTCTGATGACAGACCGGCAACCAATCGCGTATGCGTGGCAGCACGATAGGACTTCGCCAAATGAAAGTATGTGTGATTCCCCGACAGCAGTCCGCCGTTTATTCGTGAGTTGTAAGGTTAAAATCATAAACAATGGTACAAAAATGTCGCGTTTTGAGGCTGAAAGAGAATATTAATGTTGTAGAAGTTTGTAATTTGATAACAATGATTTGGCGAGTTCATTAACATTGATAGCAATGTGCTATTAGAAGATGATAGTGACCCCATTCCTACTGATGAAACCAGATCACTATCTGACGACTATGATGAAGAAGTTGAATGCAGTAATCAAATAAATGTCACCAATTATAATTGGTTGATAATTATCAACAAGGTATGGTAAAGGAATTATAAGAGTATGCAAAGAATATGGTGACTCTAAAGCAATGGAATTGTTATCAGACTTGGAATTACATTTTCTAGATTGCAAGTATAAAACGCAAACACGTCAAACTACGTTATTAGATTCTTTTAGTACTACATCCTAACTAAAACTAGTGTATTTTTGTTATGTTATGTTTATTTGTACATACATATACATAGTAATAATTTTGCATTTACATATTACAATAACAAATTTCCCATGGACTGCCACCTCTACAAGGCGGACACATTTAGACGATCCCGTAGGTGTCCGCCTAAGAGAGGTTTCACTGGAACCTCTAAACGAGTTTTCTCCCCAAGCGTTTATTTATGTTTTAGGAAAGAACTGTCTCAGGAAAAAACATTGTAATGCAACTAAAATTGGAGGAATGTCTGGAAAGTATATATTTTTTTGTTTCAGGTTATTTTCTGATTTAATTTTATTTGCTGTTCGATGTAGAACGAAAATATGGACATTCCTCCAATTATTAATAAAATTTAGATATCTATTGTTCGACATTTTAATGCAGCCTTTTCATAAAAAGAGAAACCTCCGTTTTTCAGTGCTAAAAATTACAGTCTAGACCCCGATCATGTTCGGTCTCTTTCTTCCGATTATCCTCGTTTCTGTCGGCGTACCGATTACGGGTGGACGCTCGACGTATTCGACAATTCGCCTCGTGCCTACAAAGCGCGAAATGAACTGGGGTCAAATCGGAGATTTCGACTGACTCCGATATCCTCTTAATAATAATTGAAAACATCAAAAATGGAAAGAAATAATTTCGATTCCGAAGAAGAAAACTCATTTCATTGCGCTCCAGACGAAGTAAGCCAGAAGCAACACAAATTGCCTGAAAAATCGAAAGAAGGTTATAAAAGGTGAAAAGTATCAGGTATTGTTAACATATTTTCAAGAAAGATTCAACATTTTTAAATCATCCGACTTTATGGTCATGATATTCCAAGCTAAAATCGAAACATTAATTCGAAATAATTAAGCCGTTAAGGTTAATGACTTTCATATGGGACAACTAGACTAGGTAGACAACTGTCAAAACTGTTTATATTTACAAAGCAAACTCTGCTTCTTACCTACTAGATCCTTTTTAATCTTTGTTAATACCTAATTTCATAACAGAGTGCAAATGAATGAATTTCATTTTTTTATACGAAAACTGTACGTCAAACTGCAAAAAATCACGAGACGATATTTGCTCAGCAAAGGATGAGAATTTCAAAAATATCTTATATTATATAAAATTAAAATGGGGTACCATTTTTTTCTTCATAAATACCGAGGTCGTATTTAAAAAACATGTTATACAGGTCGACAACTTTAACTATAGCTACAAAAGGAATGCGGGCAAAAAAATTTCTTGAGATAACAATGTTGTCTCATATATTAAATTTTAATTTAATAACATGTTACCAAGTAAACCCTAAAATTAAATTTACCCATTTAAAGTAAATTGTCATAAGTATATGAGGAACTAATATTCTATTATAGTTTCAATGTTCTTAAAACTTTCTTTTCATACTATTTATTTTAATATTTAAATGCAAAATAAAATATTTTTTTATTAAAGTACTTCTAATCTAAAAATAGGACAACATGGCACAATATCAACGGTAACCATGAGTAACTGGGGGCTAGAGCTAATTTGATAGGTTATATCCCAGACAGAGGATGACGTCACGCGCCTGGTGACACGCCTATAGTGCCAGCTTGCTTGGTCGGCGATGTTGCTTCATCCAGTTGCATAGTGATAGGGTTTGTTTTAAAACTGTGATAATGAATGAATATACCCTGGTAAAACCCTTCATAGTCAAACCCGCGAAGTGATTGCCAATGTGTACAGGGTGTGTGAAGAGGAATCACAAATTAATACATTTAAATTGCCACTTAAGCGGAAGCTAGAAAGGCTCGCAATGTATACGGGAGTAAGCGTGGGTGCAATAAAAAACATGCACAAAGAAGATACTGAAAGGAAGAAAATAACCCGAATCAATTGTTGTCATCTCCTGTCAAAAAAGGGACCGTCTCTCTGCTGTCGAAAAAATCGAAGGCTTCGACTTTGGCATTGTTAGGAGAACAATACAAAAGTTTTATTTGGAACTAAAAGTATTTCCAACCTTAAAAAAGTTGCTACAACAGCTGAGAAGTGACATAAACTTTCCATTTTCCCTTGAAACTTTGAGGTGCATGTTGAAATCCAATGGATTTTATTGGCGAAAATGCCAAAATAAGCGAGGAATATTAATGAAAAGGCCTAATATATTGCACTGGTGATACAAATATATTCATACTATGAAAAAATATACATTATTAAGATAATAATAGCACGCCCATGACTCGGCCATGTTTTAAAAGATATTGCTTCCCCCTTACCGATACCGCGTAGCTATAGACTTGGTTGTCGAACTGTACATCTTATCTTGCCTCTTGATGAATAGATAGTGTGCACCAAATTTCACAAAAATACCTACAGCAGTATTACAGATATTAATAAAAAAGCAGATTTTTTGAAAATGACATAATATGGTCATTTGAAGTTTTTTTCTGAAAATGGTCCCAAGAATAACCTCCTTAAATATTAGCATGTTATTAAGAAACACCCTGTATAATAGGTACATAAATCTTTGTATTTATTTTTAGCACAATTTAGGGACTCTTCAAATTGCAAGAAACTGATTATGTTTAATTTCTTGCGCGCTTAAAATTGAATTTACACGAAAAAGTGTAATTTTCGGAACCTAAGTTTTGTTATCTTAAAAAATATATTTGTTCAGAGTACCTGCGCCTCTGGCTTTCGCATGTAATGCATCAGATGCAAATGTATGTAGATGCACAGCAAACAAACGGATTTATGTTTAACAAACTGTTCACTAGGAAATGAAATGTTTGAAACCACACAATCAAATTAAGGGCTTTGTTATTTCAACCAATAATAATATGCGTTGCTCGGGCGATTTTTTTTTGTTTCGATTCAAATTAATTGTTATATGCAATAATTTCGGTGCATTTTGTCAACCGCGTATGTTTGATTATGGGATGAACATCATTTTATTTCTATGTGAAGTACTTTGTTACCTAACAAGTGCAAAATATAATCGAGTAATTTATAATCTAAACAAATATAATTGAGTTTTTTTTTTCGCATTTTATTTTCAACAATTCTTTTGCTCGATCCTTACTTCTTGCTCATGCGGAACAGTCGCTGCATGATGTTGTGATCGTTCGAGTGAAAAACCGCTTGAGTACTCGAGTATTGAAATAACCGACATCGCTCGATTATTAAAAGAACTGCTATAGTCATAAATTCAAGCGAAAATCGTGGCTTGTTACTTATCACCCCTCACTCGTTACCCGAGCTTCGCTCGACGCCGACCGGTAGTGTGATCGCTCGAGGTAAAAAATTGCTCGTATATTCGCTCGATAGGAAATACTACTCTAGTTATAAATTCAAGCGAAAAATCGAAACTCGCCGCGCGTCATATTCTTCTTCTGCCAATACTTCTCTTAACCTGAACTTTTCCCTGCAGAATGCATTTCAATAATTTATATTTGGTCTCGTTTCTCATAATGTGACCCAGTTATTCCAATTTCCTACATTTTATTATGTTTTTGGAGTACTCGGGAGTTTGATATTTTGAGGATTCTTCTATATGTCCACATCTCGAAAGCCTCCAGGTCCAAGACTCCACACTGCATAACAAGATAGAGAATATGTAGCATCGGAGTAGTCCGAGTTTTAATTTTAAATTCATGTTATGTGTTCTAAATAACTTGGACATTTGGTTGAATGCTGCTCTTGCTTTTTCAATTCTTGCGTTTATTTCTCGAGAATGGTCCCATTGTTCATTTAGTGTTGTGCCCAGATATGTGTCTGTTCAGTGCCGGATTAACCTATACGCTAAATACGCTGTAGCGTAGGGCGGCACTCGGCGGTAGGGCGGCATGGACTGATGCGAAAAATAATATTGTCTCTTTCGGGGCGGGGGTGGAACTGTCTCGAGCCCAAAAGCGGAATCAGTTCCTCCTACCTGCCACTTGAGAACTTTGGGGATTGAAAAGATTTCTGCGATAGATTTGAATGTAATGATCATAGAGAAGGATTTGCTAACTGTTTATCCCAACGTAAATACAGCTATAACTTTATATTTGTGCATGATGGTGACCAACTGTTCTGGAGAAAGATCATTTTTCGTTTTGAAAAGAGTGAAAAATTATTTACGATCAACCCAAAAACAAGACCGTCTCAACGCTCTTTCGATTCTGTGTATTGAATCGGAAGTAACAGTAGCTCTAGATTGTGATGAGATTATTACAAAGTTTGTCGAACAGAAAGCGCGAAAGAAAAATCTTTAGACATTTATATATGTAATGATTATGAGTTTTTCGTTGTAAGTATAAAAAAAGATAGTAGTCGAGCATAGACAACAAAAGCCAAAGAATGTCATTAGTCATGGGACTAAGCAAATTTGATGAACTTATAAATAAATAAGTAGATTCAATAATAAAAAATCTTGTTTCTTCAATGGAAATACACCTTTTCCCGATCCTCAAATTAGCCAATCCGGAAAGAGAACACTCAGATATAATATACCAAGGCCTTGGTAACCTCAATATATCGATAAGTAGACGTGGGCGGCAAGCCCATTTTAGCGTATAGGCGTCACTCGGTATAATCCGGCACTGTGTCTGTTGACACTTGTTCTACCATTTTTTCATTGATAGTAAACTGTACTTCTCCAATTCTTTCTTTGTTGATAATCATTATTTTTGTTTTATTAGTGTTAACTTCTAGACCAAACATTTTGCTACTTTCAACGACCCTGTCCAGCAAAAGTTGTAGCCCTTGTTCCGTGTCGGCAAATATGACGGTGTCATCAGCATATCTAAAATTGTTTATTCGTTCTCCATTCAATTACAAACTACAAAAATATCTTATTTCAGAAACATCTTGCTCTCTTACAATATATCGGCTTATATCTGCTTCCATATACTTTAAGGACGATTGAGTTTGATACAAAATAAGAAATATACTACTTAATCTAAAATAACAAATGTGTGTCATATTTCTAACAATTGTAACCAGGCTAATAACTATGTTAAAATGGATATCATATTCGTAGTAATTATAAAATTAAATTGGATACAACTGTACACATACAACTGGATAAAACTAAAAGGAGACCCGTAGGTTGTTGTTAGCAGCTTGTGATTCATCCTGCGGCCTTCCAATGTGATAGTATAGTTGAACCATGTTTGGATTTTTAGTAACGCTTAACAAAACTGCTAGTTGATTTTCCTCATTTGTAGCCGGTTTTGTTCTCTCTTCCTTTTTATAGTCCACACTCCCTGTCTCGATAAAACGCTCGAGCAATCTAGAAAAGCTTAGGGGATCTGGATGACGCCTTTCCGGAAACTTAGTCGCGTAAACTCTACTGGCCAGTAAACAATTTTTGTCACAATTCCCCAACACAAATACCATATCAATTAGCTCTTCCCGTGAAAACTTCATTTTTAAAAAACTTAAACTCCAGGAAAGAACTAAATGTCAAATGTCAAAATCATTTGTTGCTGAAAAGTACCAATTGTTTTTCCATAGCTTGCTGGGATAATATTTCAATTGTGGGGCATTCATGGCTGTCTATGATAATTTCCCAATACACTGCACTAGTTTAATGAGGATATTTATGGTTTTTGGTAAATATCTCTAAAACCATTGAAAATTTTAATACATTCGTTATAACAAAATATGCTTGTAATTAAATTCTGCATTAAATAATGAAATAAAATAGAGGGTGTGCCGTTTAAAAATACTAAGAAAAAGTAATTTGAAAGTTGCCATTTGTGTAACCAAATTTTGAACACCCTGTATAAAATAAGAAAAACATGTGTATTGTCAGAGTATTATTAGACCTCTAGCATTACTGTTCACACTATTTAGCTGGAACAAAACAGATCTAACTAGATTTTTATTGTAATTTTTCCAAGCGTGCAAAATGATCTTTTTATTTTTTTTATTTATTGCTCCTAAAATATCGAAGCAAATAAAAAAATATTTTTGTGCATAAGAGATAACACCAAATGGAACCTAAATGTGCCAGACAATACAGGGTGTGTCATTTAAAAAAATATATTTTATGACGTCACACTTTTTTGGACCCCCCTGTATATTTACCAATATTTTTAAAATATGCATCAACCCACATCCTACAACTTTTGTATTAAACTTTTTTTTCTACTGTTGTAAATAAGGACGCTATGGATACCCGACGCACTAATGCAGGGCCCGGTATATACATTTGTGCACTGTCATCAGCGAAACTCTTTGACGCGGAAGATATAGTAAATTATTTAAATATGTTGTGAATAAATACTGGTCTCATAAATGTGCCCTGTGGGACGCCTTTAATTTTAATTATTATAACTAACTTACACACAATTCCTTTGTGCTAAGAAAAGAGGTCGTCCCGACGTTGCTTTAACTCGGCGGGGGATTAAAACAGTGCGACATGGTTTCGACATTACGGCGATTGCCGGGGACGGCGGGTGACGTCGGTTGCCCACATATCTGTTGCAGCGTTCGACGGCGAACGGACAAACGGGTCGATCGGCTTAGCTTCTCCTCGTTCTCCTTCATTTACAGTTTCATTCAGGGGCGGGCTAAATTTGCAACGGTAAATTTCAACTTGAATATTGTATGACCGATCGTTTCTGAATATCGGAATGAATGCAAGCAAAACATTAGGCCATGTTGCCCTTAGTTGTGTCGTGAAAATAGTTAACAGAACGGAATCATCTAATTTCCAATTAAAACAACCAAACTCACCAGTAATATAACAAATTCTAATATAATGATTTCTGCAATTTTAGTGGGCTTAACACGAACATCAATTCAGTCCACCAGCACTTACAATCTTCCAAGCCTCCCGTGCTCGCACTGACCGATACAAAGGTCAGATCGTCAACAAACACCGTCAGCTATTTATACCCTGGATACGATTTTCATTTCCGATTCCGACGCAACTTCGGCGTATGTATTTTTATTCGATATGATCTCTGCTGCCAACGAGAACCTACACTTGAACCGAAAGACTGATGTAATGTGGTTTAAAATATCAATGCCGAAAATCACCAAGTTTATCTGCTGCCTTTACCGTCCTCCAAGTGATACCCATTACAGAGACCTTTTCTCATCACTAGCCAATATAATCGACTTCTTGCAAACCAACCATCCAAATGCCGAGATTGCTACCTTTGGAAGGTAAGAGAACCCTGCCTAACAACTATCGACCAGTCGCATTGCTTTCAGTTATATCAAAAGTAATGGAGAAAGCTATTAACCAACATCTTCTAAAGTACCTGGAGGCTTCAACATTATCAGCGATCATCAATATGGTTTTCGGAAGTCCAGATCAACTGGAGATCTTCTAGCCTATGTCACCCATATTTGAAACAACGCAATCGAACATCATGGGGAGTCTCGGGCTGTTGCACTGGATATTTCTAAAGCTTTTGATCGTGCTTGGCATGAGGGGCTTCTAAGTAAACTGCGATCCTATGGTATGCCCAGTCGATTCTGTGCATGGTCTTAAGGATCGCTCTCTGCAAGTGGCGATTGACGGATTTCTCTCAGACACCTTCACCATCAATGCCGGTGTTCCTCAAGGGTCCATATTGTCTCCCACTCTCTTCTTACTCTACATTAACGACCTTCTAGTGAAAACGAAAAATCCGATATTTAGTTTTTGGCACACTTATCTCATCTTTCTCTTTGAATGTGCAAACATCGGCTGCTGACGCACATCTTCGCAGACAGTATGAAGTATCACGCCTCAACAAAGACCTGGAAGAAATTTTGGTGTGACAGTAAGTGACAGTAACTTTGTTTCCAATCTTACATATACCCTGGTAATCTTTTAAAATATAGAAGTGGAAGATGCTATGTTTGTGGAAGACGATCTGGATATTATTGATAAAATCGAAATGGATTTTCCGCAAAGAGTATTTTGATACCATGAAAAATTTATCGTTTTTCCGTCGATTTCGCTTACGAAAGCCCACCGTTTTACATATGTTACAAGAAATTGAACATTTGTTGAAATTTAATAATGATTTGTAAGTGTGTAATGCCCATTTTGCCATAATTTCACAGCATCACGCTTGTAACAATAGAAATTCCAATTCCCTAAATTTTTCAACGTTGTCAAATGTATTGTTGTCTTAACAGAGACAACTTAATTTTGATTCGGCGCTTAATATAGGTAATCTTAACTTTAAGTATGACTTTGTATAGTTAATCTTTACGATAACTCGGTGCATACTAGCATAATATAACAAACTGGTACTTATATGCTTAAACAAAAATCTAGTTTTTATATGCATTCTCATATATTCACAAAAGCGTTGGGGATCATTCCTTAGATCTTTATAAAGGTGATAAAATTCTCCATAGAATCTTCGCTTTGCGTTAATAGCATGCACTGGTAATCTTGATTTCTGTTTAAACATATACCACTTGGTTATATTAGCGTCTAAAATTAATATCTTCTTCATCGGAAGAAGATGACAACGCACAGTCCATATTTATATTATTATTAGACATGGAATCATCGCTTGAGGGGGAATGTACAGCAATCATATAGAACAGCTAAATGTTGCCCAAAATTATATTGTGAAGGTAATCCTAAGAAGACATAGACTGTTCTCTTCTAATATGCTTTATTCATCAGATCTACGTTTTTTTTTATAATCAAACACAAGCACTATAGGAAAAATCCTTTAGGGCACTCTGGGAGTGGTGCGTGTGCGCAAATAGCGATTCACGTAGGTGAATGGAATCCAGTAGCCGAAGAGTATGTTTGGGTGCAGAGCTCCAGACATGAGAGCAGTATTCTAGTGATGGTCGAATCTGGGCTTTGTATAGTGTCAAAAGTTGTTGATGTGTGTACAACTTTCTGGTTCGGAAGAGTACCCCAAGCTTCTGAGAAGCTATCTTGGCGATTGCCACAACGTGGTTATGCCAAGACATATTTCCTCCCAGATTGACGCCCAGCAAATTAATGGATGAAGCCAGTGGGATTGCCTGTCCGGCCATGACTATTTCCGGTTCTGTAATGTTAACCTTTTTAGAGAATACTGCTGCCTGGGTTTTTTAGCGTTAAATTCGACTTGGTTACTGTCATCCCATGCCAAAATTTCTTCCAGGTCTTTGTTGAGGCGTGATGTGCGTCGGCAGCCGATGTTTGCGCATTCAAGGAGAAAGATGAGATAAGTGTGCTATCGTCAGCAAAACTAAATATCGGATTTTTAGTTTTCTAAAGCTAGACAACCATGCACAGAATCGACTGGGCATACCATAGGATCGCAGTTTACTTAGAAGCCCCTCATGCCAAACACGATCAAACAACCCGAACAAACCCGAGACTCCCCATGATGTTCGATTGCGTTGTTCCAAATATGGGTGACATAGGCTAGAAGATCTCCAGTTGATCTGGACTTCCGAAACCCATATTGATGATCGCTGATAATGTTGAAGCCTTCCAGGTACTTTAGAAGATGTTGGTTAATAGCTTAATATTAAAACATTGTATGTCCTGGCGGTGTGTGGCTAATTCTGCACATATGCTGAACATTCCTTCCTCAAAAAGAGATATAAATCAACACTCCGTGACATACCTTGCACCAAAATTAGTTAACTTAATTCCATCTAGTACTTATAAGATATGTTAAAAGATTAAAAAGTTGCAATGCTCTGTTTAGAAATTATTTTTTTCAAATATGGAACTGTTTATGAAGCAGTTTTAGAATTTGTATTCTTTGATGTAATTGCTTTACTTCACAAATTAGTTTATTTTTTTGATTTATATGTCTATAATTTCAGTTTAAACTAATATTTACGAGCTAAATATACAGCTTATTTTAATATGCACATACAGGTGGCAACACCTAGGTGCATTGCATTTACAATATAATGATGCATATTATTATCCTAAGTTATTTAAGTTGATATGTCTCGTAAAATAATATGTAATATGTAAATAAAATACATATATCGATGGCGAGAGACAAACTGATCCGACAGGTAAGGCAATGAGCGGGGGTCGGTGCGCCGTTGTGGATACTACTGTGCGGTGCTATGGTACCAGGCTATGAGCGAGGGCGCTGTGCGATGTGCCGTTTTGGCCATACACTAAGAAAATTACAAAAACAGCGTTCAACTTATCGAACGCATGAATCATCGGTTATCCAATAATTCATATCAGCCATTTTGTTCCCATATTTTGCACGTAGCTTAAGCATCGTTTACACTCTACAGTTACTAATATTTTTTCTATCAGAGAATTATAGTTTTGAATTTTCAGGAAGAATCCAACGGGGCGGAATCAATTTCTTTTCCACTTAATAAATTAATGTTTTAGCACGCCTATCGTAAGATGCTTTCCAGCACGGCATTTGTTTCCCTTCATACGGAAACACTTAGGCGCTTTCTTTCACTTTCTGTTGACGTAAGTAACCCGACTTTGAAAATTTTCCGTTCATTTTGGAAAATCAAAACAAATTATGCAAATATTATTCAATTATTATATAATGCCCGACTAATCGGATCGACTTTTGGAAATTTCCTTTGCCGCCTGAGAATGACAGGCAATCAAAACAATCTTTTCAGACTCAATAAAATAACAGGCGGTGATGCTTCCCATTTATTAGCAAACAAACGGAATCGTCGGTGCGTGAAAAATAACTTGCTCGACCAATATTTTGGTGTATAACAGATAAATGCAGGGTCGGATTAACGAGAAATATTATTTAAATACATCAAATGGGAAGGTTTAAACCGAAAATGTTTATATCGGCGTTTAAAGTATGGTTCGCGCCTGTAATAAACTATTGTTTGCCCAGTGGTATTTGAATGTTTCCGTCGCAAGAGCGAGAGGAGAAAAATGTAAACCATGCTACAACGACGAGAATTTAGGTGGAAAATAAATAAATAAATATATTGTGTTGATTCAGCAATTGGATTCCTCCTGAAAATTCAAAACTACAGGGTGTTATGGAAATGACTTATTATATTTAAACCGGCAAATCCTGAGATGAAAATAAATTGAAGAAAAATAACCTTAAATGGCGCTTTGAATTATTGTGCGAAATATGCAATTTATATGAAATCTGAAAATTTACGTGGCCGCTACTGAGGACGTTCGCAATCAATAGTTTATTGAGGCGGTGTTGTCATATGTTGCAACACAGAATTGTAAACGCACGTGTTCAGTTTTTGACAACAAGACGTCTTTGGCTCGCGTTATTACTTCTTTTCCAAACTTAAAAAAAAATACTACAATTTTAAGGTACATACGCTCTTACCTTCGATCTTATAATCCGTTTTATAATTAAATTCCATAAAAAAAACACAAAAAGTATATTTTGCAACAGAACCAACAATATGTACAATCACACAAATGAAATCACATCACAATATTTCTCACTTTGAATTATTTCGTGCAACAGAAAAAAATCGGGTAATGCTACAACTAACAAAACGTTTAAAATTCGTATACATCAAGCACGTCGAACCCTCGACAGCGTCATCCCATTCCCGAGTCTCGAAACATACTGAAGCAACGATAGTCGCGCGCGGCAGGTATCCAAGCAAGGGCGAAACATGCGGTGTGATCTGACAACACTCTAGTGACCCACATTGTTTCTAACAGTATAGTTGTATCGGTGTGACTCAGACCTGTCTAAACATTAAAATTTTGGGGAAACCAAAAAAACCGTTTGCTGAGTTAGTTAAGTGCTGTTCTTACTCTCAGTGTTCCACACTACACGATGCCGAACGCTTTCATGTGGTGATGTCAACACTATTCTTAAACTTATTCGATGCAGGCTTCGTATTTACAACAAAATGGCTATGGCAGATGAAAATATGGAATTTTGGACTTGTACTGTTCTTATTCTACATCGTTTTACTTTTCTTCTCAAAATATCCTTCTAATTGGTATTATTATTTAGTTACTATTACTATAATAATTGTTTATTACATACATTGTAAATATTTGTCACCATTTATTTTCCTTGACTCTTCAAATGTTTATTTCTAATTAATTTCGGATCCATCACGTAATTAATAGAAAAATGATAACTCTGGTATAATAAACAAACGCAAAATTTCCTCGACGTGTTCCACGCCACTGTAAAGACAAGATAAACCACATTTAATGACATATTTTATGAAACCTATAATGAGTTAGTATAACAAATTATCTTGAATTTATATACAGTTGAGTGAATTTTGACCTGATTATTTCGTGTTAGCCTAATGAAAGGCTATGGAAAAACCTTGCATAGTGTCGCCCCTTGCCAACAGCGTTGCCATATATCTGAAACCAATAAATAAATATTTATTTTATACACTTAAATAGGCATGGTGGATAATGATGATTTTTAACCATTAAAAATGAATCAACTTTCTGAATCCGTTAATATTTCGATTCTTGTCTCACAAAAAAGAGAAGACCCACAACAGGTCGTATTCCCGCTCTGTCCTGCAGAACAATAAATGGCGTTTCCCATCAACTCACCAGGTGGCAGGTCTTGTAGTTGACGTCTCCTCATACCTTTTTGAACATGGAATATTGTGTTGCGGGATGATAAACGTCCTTTTGTTTGTGACACGTGTCTATCCTGCGTTGGTTAACTACGAAGTTTTTATTATTTTAATAAGTACATAATCAAATAAAAGGTATAGAGGGGGACAGACATACAGTGACGGGAAGAAATAATAGTTTATACAGGGTCAATTCCATTTAGTGTCCAATTAAAAGATCGCAAGAACTAAAATAGATATAAAAGATATCGATCTTCTGAATGAAGATAGTTTGACGTTCCTATAACTTCTAGTTATACCGGAAGTTGGTGCCAACCTGCTAGTTTTAAATGAAATACCCTATACAGGGTGTTATGGAAGTGACGTATTATATTTAAATCGGCAATTTCTGAGATGAAAACAAATTGAAGAAAAATATCCAAAAATGGCGCCTTAATTTAATATGCCCTGTACATGACCTTATATCATACCAAAAATGACCATGTGATGCCCCTTTCAGGATGGTAAACAAAGCAACATATGTTGTAACTCTGTGTAAACTCTTTAGAAAGTCCCGTTTGACAGATTGCAAGTTGTTTATTTTTCAGGGTACATTATTATAAACTTTTACGTTCAGTTCAGTTCGCTAGGAAACAATCTCTGATTTATAAACTTGCACTGACTCGAACGAACCGCCGCGGAGTTTTTAAATGGTCAGGTATGTTCTCATTTGTTCAATTCGAACCACATCCGTCAGATCTGGACAACTTAAAAGTTTATAAATGCCACTTACCCTTTAGAAAAAAAAATGCAATTTTATTTACCTTTTCGGACTTATTTAAAACGAACTTAGTTGGAAATTCGAGCGTGTGTGTTTTAATATTTTAATATTGTATATTTATTAAGTTAAAATGAATAGTTGACGGTGGACTATTTAAGAAATAACTTTAGCTCTTTGAGTTTGGAGCAAAAAATTGAAGCGAAGAATGCGAGAACACCTAAACCCGAAATTAATTTAACGCAGACCACAAAGGGTAAATCTAGGGACTTTATTAGAAAGTTTAAAAATGAAATATATGAAAAGCAATTTATAGGGGGTATTCCAAACTTAATGAGGCTGTTATTGATCAATTTTCTACAATTAAGAACCGAGGAATGGACTTTACGTTTAAGCACTATTGTGTAGGGTCGATAAATGTTGTGTATTTCGATAAATGATACTCGATATGATTTTAAACCATTTTATTTAAGGATTTAAACTAAAAAACACTGAAAATATGAAGAATGCCAACTTGTCAGTCTCGTGGCTCGATTCGTTCTCGTCATAAAATAGTTAACTATTGTTGTCGTCTTGGTTGCGCCTAATGACGTAGCCGTAGATGGCGTAGAGATATTAGACATCATTCGGTTTTCTTGATAACTCGTAGATGGCGGTAGTAGTATTGGACATCATTCGGTTTTCTTGATAGCTCGTAGATGGCTTTAGTAGTATTAGTAGTGGACTGTATAAATATTGTTACGAGGGTTGCATGCGACGACGTTAAGATCCGACAGCTATACACACTAAGAAAACCTTTCTTATTTTCCAAAAGTTGTATTTGCTTGTGTAGAATTAAAAAATAAATAAAAATATGTTTTGTCTAACGCATTTTCTTATTACTTCATTTCTTTCTACATTTAAAACGCCTAGAAAGTAATTGTTTGGTCGTTACACAAAAATAAAATTTCAAAAATAATTTCACCATACTGGTGAACCCCCTCTATCATAGGTCACGAGCCGCCACTGTACCTATATAAAAAACTGGTAAAGTCTACAAACTTTCAAATTAATAACCAAGCTTTAGAACACTGGAAACGCAGGACCCTGTATGAATTCGAGTAAAAAAGTTTGTTATCAATCACTAATTTAGGGTCGATATTTGATTACTACCTTAAGTTAGACTTTAGCTAAGGTAGCCTTAACGTTATGGAAACCTTAAAGAACTATGTTTTAAATTAATTATATGGTCAATTGACGCATTAAGTGGAAGATTACCACTTCCTTAAAGATCTATTTCTTTAGATGCGAGTTAAAAAGGACTTGAATATACTTGTGTTAAGGATGACTTATGCAATTCTGTACCTTAAGGTAACTTTGAAATATCGGCCCTTAGAGCCTCAAATTTTGACTTTACCTAATATATTTTTTTTATATCGATTGTCATCAACTTTCCTCTTCCGATCATTCCTTCATTTCGTTCCCCATAAAAAAATCGAAACTCAGGCCACTTTTCCTGCAAATGCAGAAGTGAATGGTTGCTGGATCCGTGATTGAATTACCGCATCAAATAAAATCAGTCGCAAATTGAATCAGGAAGATTGTCACCCATTACCATCACATTCAATTTTCGCACTCTCTCACTCTCCCGTCAACTACAAACTCATTTGCCAATTCCGCATCCCTAGGGAATAAAGGAAGGAAATAAAGTAATGTGTTTTTACTGTCCAAATTTTTAAATTTTTCGCTATAGTCTATTTCTATTTTATTTTTAGTATTTCACTGACATTTATTGAATAATTATTATACTACCGTATACAGGGTGTCCGCTAATTAATGGGACATCGAAAAACCATAGACTCCTTACGTAAAAATATTAGGATTTAATTACACTTAGCTATATTCGAAAGTTCATATTAACTGAGATACAGGGTGTTAAAGTTAAAACTTCATTTTTGTTTTTCTCTAATAACTTTGACAGAAACCAACGGCTTTTTATAAAATTTGACAATTATGGGTTTCTTAGGACAAGAAACTGATTTTTTGGTGAAATTTTAATGTAGAATGTAGGGGCGCTGTCTGCGGTACTTTTTGAACATTTATTAGGTTATAACTTTTTTCTGCCTCAGTGTATTTAAGTTTTTAATGAAAATAATACTTTTCTCATATTTATTACGTAAAAAAGGTATACTAAATTCAGGTCGCCTAGAGTTACCGTTTCGGAGATATTTGCATTTAAATTGTTTAGTGCGTTAGCTTAGGCAAGCAAATAATATTTTATTACTTCTTACCAATTAACTTTTCAATGATAATTAATGTTCTAGTAATGGTAATTGGGAATAATAAACACATTTGGATTATTCTTTAACTTACTTTAATCAAAATAACTTTGACCTTAGAAAATATCGTGCCGAAAGAAACCAACACCAATTAAAACACAAACTTACGATAAACTCAAAAATGAAACATTTTCTTCTATAGCAACTGCATCGCTAAATTTCATTTGTTTTCTCATAGGTTACTTTGAGAAAAAATTTTCTTTGCAAATTAGTAGTAATTGGGCAGGGTGCACTAAACAATTTAAATGCAAATATCTCCGAAACGGTAACTCTGGGCGATCTGAAATTAGTATACCTTTTTTACGTAATAAATATGAGAAAAGTAATATTTTCATTAAAAACTTAAATACACTGAGGCATAAAAAAGTTATGACCTAATAAATGAGCAAAATATGCTGCAGACATTAAAATTTCACCAAAAAATCAGTTTCTCGTCCTAAAAAAACCATAATTGACAAATTTTCTAAGAAGCCGTTGGGTTCTGACAAAGTTATTAGAGAAAAACAAAAATGAAGTTTTAACTTTAACACCCTGTATCTCAGTTAATATCAACTTTCGGATATAGGTAAGTATAATTAAATCCTAATATTTTTTGACGTAAGGAGTCTGTGGTTTTTCCATATCCCATTAATTAGCGGACACCCTGTATACATATATGATATTATTTTTAAAATAGTATAAAATATGTATTTTATATACGGTGTGAGTTTTTAAAGCAATACCTCAAACAATTAAAATAAACTACCTCAATTAATTATCGCATATTCAAAAATGTAGGTCCAAATTAATTAGCTGTTATTTCATTAATAATGAACGAAGTTTGGTAATTTCCTAACCAACTCGTTCAATTCCCTAAATTACGATGACAAGCTTTATAGTGTAAGACACAGACGTCCTCAGACAGAATATCAATCAGATTAGATAGACACGAAAATTCAAAATAACATGTTAAATTTAACTAATTAGTAGGCAAACAACATATTATTATAAATGTTATTGATTCCGCTCGACTACGTGAAATAGAAAATCATAACAATAAGGCAAAAGTTAATCGTGAAATCTTGACAAATTTAATCGATTTTCTTTTATATTTATCGCCTTAGGATTTAGGTTGACGAGGACACGACGAGTGTGAATGGTCTTAATTTAAACCACCTCGGTAAAAAAAAAACAATTAATTTGAACAGTTTTACTGTGACATATTTTTTTTAATCAATGCTTTTGGCTTCTTGAGGTAAAATAGCGAGATGACCTTTTTTATAACGCTAACTTGCCCACAGTGTGTCTTTGGAAGTCTCCTTTAAAATAATTGCTTTTATTCTTCTGCTGTGTCGTTGTATTACTATTCCATATGTTTTTTCGGGTTGTTTAAAACATAGTCCGTCGTAAATGTTCTGCAATTAATTGTACAAAAAAATATTACAGAATGGAAAAGTGTTTAAATTATTTTATTTTGTCTAAAGCGTTTAAAGTGTACATATGACAACTTCGGCTAGAAAATCCTTTTTCTGGTTTGACGTCACTTTTGGCGCTGAACGAATTGAAAGAGCCATTTATGGTTTTTTTCCGGCCGGATTAAATATAATACGTCAGTTCCATAACACCCTGTATAGTAAAGATTTTATTTTAAAATTTCCTATAAAATATAGGAATATATATAAACAGTAATCCGAAGCTAAAAAATATGGTAAAAATAATTTACAAAAAACTATAGCTAGGATTTCTAATATACTTAGTAAAATCAAGTAACTACTAAAAGATATTGTAAATTTTACAACGAATGCATGTGCATTGAACAAACACTATATTAAAATTATTATAGTAAAGATTTTATTGTACAATTTCCTATAAAATATTGTATTAATTACAATTTTCTTTAACTACTAAAACATATTGTAAATTTTGCAACGAATGCATGTACATTTTATTAATTTTTATACAAGATTTTAGTAAATTTAATAAAGTTTCCAAGATATTTAAAAAAAAATTTCCAAAAAATTTTTAGTAAATTTGCTATAATTTAATGGCAGTTCTTATTAAAAGCTATTTCAGTCACACACAGAGCCATAAATTATGGTTAGTTTTACTCTTTTTATAGTAAATTTAACTAAGTTTTTCTTTCCGTGTACATATATTGTAACAACAGCATTTACCAAACATTAACAAAATTACACATGACTTTTGACTAATTAAGTCCCGGTTTACGTTACAAAAATATGAGCACAAAAGTAATGGCTTTGCTCCTCCTTTTGCACCGGCCCTGCTATCCCGCCCTAGGTCCGGTCCTGTCGACTCGACTCAAATGTGGTAAGAATTTGTCCTTCACAATAGCATTTTAATAGACTTATGAATATATTGTATAATCCAAGAAATAGTCATTAGGAAATAGGCGATACCAAAATACTCTGCAGGTCCATCATACATTAGGGTTAGGTATCCGTATATGCGGGAAATAACGCGGAATAGATGATAAGGGTCTCTCCACGCATGGAATTCGCCATAGTGGATAAAAATTACAATTTCCATCATGAGACCCACGAGTCCTATGTTGAATTTCGGTCTCCGGTCGTCTATACCTCCTGGGTTCAACCGCATCTAAAAGTAAGAATATTATTATTAGGTAGGATGAAGTCGACAAATTATAAAGAATAAGAGAGATGAGGTAGTTTGCCCACATATACAGGATGTTATGTAAATGACATATTATATTTAAACCGGCAATTCCTGAGATGAAAACAAATTGAAGAAAAATATCCAAAAATGGCGCTTTAATTTAATATGCCCTGTACATGACCTTATGTCAAACCAAAAATGACCACGTGGTGCCGCTGTCAGGAAGGTAAACAAAGCAACGTATGGCGAAAAACGTTACTGAATCTTGAACAGTGTTGTCATATCTTCAGAGGGTAAACTCTTTAGAAAGTCAATAACCGTTTGACAGATTGCAAGTTGTTTATTTTTCAGGGTACATTATTATATACTTTTACGTTCAGTTCAGTTCGCTGGAAAACAATCTCTGATTTATAAACTTATACTGACTCGAACGAACCGCCGCGGAGTTTTTAATTTGTTCAATTCGAACGACACCCGTCAGATCTGGACAACTTAAAAGTTTATAAATGCCACTTACCATTTAGAAAAAAAAAATGCAATTTTATTTAGCTCTTCGGACTTATTTAACACCAACTTAATTTATAAAAAAACACCAAGTACCTAGGTAACTTGAACAAAAACAAACCGGCACAATAAAATCACATCTAAGTACCATTCAATCTGAATTAGTATTTTAAAGTGCTACTGTGTAGACAAAAATACGCCCTTATTGTCTGAGTGGTCTGGGAATTTTAAAAATAAATAACACGTTGGTTTCGTCGATCGATATTGAACTGCTGGGCTGGGGCACTGCCGTCGCGAAAAGAACAAATAACTTAATAATTAAAACTCGGGTTTAAGTATTAGCACACAAATCTGCTTGAAACTTGGTAAAAACAGTAGGAAACCGATAACCGAAAATCGGCCGGCTTCTTTAAACAGCTGATTTTGGACAATCCAGCGGGTTGCCTGTTCTTTTCGCCGCTGGGGTTAATATCTACAAATACAGCGTTGCCACTTTCGATGTTTTATAAATAAATTGCGGAATTTCCTTCTATAATATTACTTTCCTGTATAAGTATAGTCTCGGAAATGGCAACCGCGCTAACTCAAGTTAGTTCTCTGAATGTGCATAAAGAAAGCACTTGGACGCGACCATTTATTTTAAAGGGTAGTTCCTGTCAACATAATTGCTTCATTTTATCTTTAGTAAAGGGTTACTGGCCCATAGAAATTAGCGTTTTTATTATTTCTACTGCGAAATAATTAAGTGCTGTTTAGTGTTGACGTGTAATCTGATAATAGGTGCATATCTTCAAAAAAACTAATTTGAAACTCGTGGGTGTCTGTGTGTTTCTTTAAGTGATTTAGTGCAAATGTTCCGAGATTGGAAATAAGAGGCCGAATGGGGTTTAGTGGGTATAAGCTTATTATGCAGTTCCACATTATCATCAGGGTACGTGATGAGCATAAAGCTTTTCCCATAAAAAAAACATAAACCAGAAGATGCCCTGGATTACTTGCTAGTGTACTGGCACCTGGATTCACTTCTATTTGAGTACTAGGTAAACTAAATATTATTTCTATAAGAATCTAAAGTGTTACATTTTTTACACAGGTTGGCAACATTGTGCCTGAACATCTGTATATCTAAAATATGTAGCGCTTCTCTAGGACACCTTAGGAGTCACCCATTGAAATATAATACCCTGTATACAGGGTTAGGATAATTCATCATTATAATAATAATAATAATACTTCTTTATTTCAAATTGCAAATTACTAGTTAATTACAAACTACAAGGCAACCATAAAATGAAATGACGTCACAGAAAGCAATACCGACAAGAACTGACTAAAGTCAAAAGTACCAATCAAAAAAGTATCTCACAGTATATGGTTCGATTTCAATTAATAATCTCTTTATTGGCCTTTTCCACACTCTTATATTACTAATCCCTTTGATGTTAATAGGCAATCTATTGTATAATTTAACGCACATGTAATATGGGCTTTTTTCAGACATTGTTAAATGATGAAGTGGATACAAAAAATTCATAGTTCGAGTACCTTAGCTATACTCATGAAGTTCCTGGAAAATTTATTTGTTTTTGAAGAAGAACATTCTTCAACACTCATAAATGTAAAGTGCATGTATTGTCATTATGAATGCCTCTACATGTCTCGAGTTACTGTGTGATCCCTGCATCAACCTCGCCACTCTTTTTTGTATTACGAATACTCTTTGTACCCCCAAACTACTTCCCCAAAAAAGTATACCGTATCTTAAAACCGACTCGAAATTTGTATGATACAAAGTCTTAATTGATTGAAAATTCTTGTAAGATGACACAATCCTTATACCATAAGGAACGGAGCCTAGCCTCAAACATAGCCGAATCACATATGACTCCCATGACAAGAATTCATTTATAATCACTCCCAAAAACTTGGTTTCTGTTTCCCTATTGAGGTCCATATAGTTTAAGACTATTTGGCAGATCTATTTTATCTTGCTTAGTTCTAAAAATGATTATATTAGTAAGTCCGACCCTCCCTAATATTTTATCGTACCGTCAAACTAAAAAAATCCGACCCTCCCTAATATTTTATCATCGCGTCAAACCAAACTGTATAGATCCGGCAACCGTGCCTCGATCGAGGTAAATGACGATTATGACGAGACTTGCTCGCACGTGCGATTAAGTATTGCAGTTTTTCTGTAGTAACAGGTGGAGGGTGGCAGCGGGGGATAGCGGGGCTATGGCGATTTAACATGGAAAAGGCGCACAGTTTTTGTGTGCTCCTGCATCTAGTTAGAAATTCGAGCTTGTATGTTTAATAATATTTTAATATTATTATTATGTATTTATTAAGTTAAATGAATAGTTGACGGTGGACTATTTAAGAAATAACTTTAGCTACTTGAGTTTGGAGCAAAAAATTGAAGTGAAGAATAAGGGAACACCTAAACCCGGAATCTCGGGACTTTATTAGAAAGTTTAAAAGTGAAATATATGAAAAAAAAATTATATATGGTATTCAAAACTTAATGAGGCTGTTATTGATCAATTTTCTACAATTAAGAACCGAAGAATGGACTTTACGTTTAGGCACTATTGTGTAGGATCCATAAATGTTGTGTATTTCGATAAATTAAACTAAAAAACACTGAAAATGTGAAGAATGCCAACTTGTCAGTCTCGTGGCTCGGTTCGTTCTCGTCATAAAACAGTTAACTATTGTTCTCGTACGTAGATGTCGTTGTGGTATTAGACATCATTCGGTTTTCTTGATAACTCGTAGATGGCGGTAGTAGTATTGGACATCATTCGGTTTTCTTGATAGCTCGTAGATGGCTTTCGTAGTATTAGTAGTGGACTGTATAAATATTATTACGAGGGTTGCATGCAATGACGTTAAGATCCGACAGCTATACACACTAAGAAAACCTTTCTTATTTCCCAAAAGTTGTATTTCCTTGTGTAAAATTAAAAAATAAATAAAAATATGTTTTACATAACGCATTTTCTTATAACTTTTTTTTTCTACATTTAAAACGCCTAGAAAAGTTTCACCATACTTGTGAACCCCCTCTATCATAGGTCACGAGCCGCCATTGCCAGTAGGTAAGAGGCAGATTTTGTTTTTCTTTTTTTTTTATGATCAAACACAAGCAGTATAGGAAAAATCCTTTAGGGCACTCTGGGAGTGGTGCGTGTGCGCAAAAAGCGATTCACGTTGGTTTTGAATCGTTGGAGGTTATATTCGTTGGGAAAAACGACCTCGGGAAGGTCGTTCCACAAGGATGAAGTCTTCCAGATGAAAGAATTCTTAAATAATGTAGTTCGAGGAGTACTAAGCTTAACCATATATGGATGGGCGGCAGTGGTTCGTCGTGTATTTCTGCTATTCGTCGCTCTGGGCGGAATTAAGAGGGCAAGGTCAGCCGAGCACCTTCCATGAAAATATCTTTAAAAGAGAGTCAAATCCCCAACCTGTCTTCGATGTGCTAGGCTGTCGAGGTTCTTCGTCAGCTCGTGGTCTCCGATCTGACGAATAGCCCTCCTTTCGATGGAATCCAGTAGCCGAAGCGTATGTTTAGGTGCAGAGCTCCAGACATGAGAGCAGTACTCTAGTGATGGTCGAATCTGGGCTTTGTATAGTGTCAAAAGTTGTTTAGGTGTGTACAACTTGCTGGTTCGGAAGAGTACCCCAAGCTTCTGAGAAGCTATCTTGGCGATTGCCACAACGTGGTTATACCAAGCCATATTTCCTCCCAGATTCACGCCCAGCAAATTAATAGATGAAGCCGTGGGATTGCGTGTCCGGCCAAGAGAAAACTGCTGTCTGGGTTTTTTTAGCGTTAAATTCGACTTGGTTACTGTCACTGTCACTGTCACTGTTTGTAAACATAAATAGTTTTGACAGTTGTCTACCTAGTCTAGTTGTCACGTATTTAAGTCATTAACCTTAACAAATTATTAAAAAAACATTGAAATCTTTTACACCCTGTATCTCAAAAGTTAATACGTTTAGGACATATGTTCATATGATGTTTTTTTCCGAAAATAGACCCAAGGTTAACCTCCTTAAATATCAGCATGATTAAGAAACACCCTGTATATAAATATATAATTTAGTATAGGTACATAATATGTAATATATTTTTTTTGCAACAATTTTAATTTCTGGGGGAGTACTTCCATCGCTCGACATACTCTTACTAAAAACACTAATTAATTATTAGTTTATTATGTTATAAAATCAATATTTTGTAATAAGACTTACCTTCCCGGTAAAATCAATCGCTGTCAGTCGAATTTAACCCCAAAGTGTTAAAATAATTGAAATAAACCTATCTTGATTTTCAAAATAATTTGGTTCTCCCGTACAGTTTAGATGTTTGAATTGAAAATTTTGTTGCCATTGACTAGGTGATATGCTTGTCGTTTCGTTCTGTGGCTACTAAACTAAAACTAATTAAAGAATGCAGACGAAATATTATCGACGTTGTCAAATTACTTACCAAAAATTTCATAAGTTTTATGAAATTTATTATTTATACCTCCTATGAATACAGAATTTAACCCAATAGTTAAAAAGGTAGAAAATATTATTACTCAGACTGAAAAACAGATTTTTTTTGAGTTTTAATTAATATGTTCACACCTGACTAATTTTAATTACCGGATGAAATTAAAATATTAATTGAATCATCTATTTACTAGCAAATCTGACAACATACGAATATGCATTTACTCCAAACATCTATTCGATTAATAGGATTAGTTCCGTCTCTATTTTCTTCAGCATTAAACAGAGACAAAAATATAATATGCGATTGAGTTGGACACGTCTCCGCAGACATACGCCAGACACATGGCACTGGCTATGCGCCAAGCTCAGACACCCTGTGATTTTTGAGCGGCGCGCAGCGACAGCGAGCGGTGGAGGTTACGTGTATTAATAATTATTAATAGTGCAAATATTAAAAAAAACTTTTTTGGGTTTTTCTTTGTATTCAAAATTATTTCAATGGCATATGTTCGTGGAAAAACTTTGCTTGGCCAATCTCGGCAAATTATTGCTAATTTATATAATGCTTGTGATGAGGAAGCCAGAAATAATGCATTTAATTTGCGGCTAAAACGAAAATTGTACAGGGTTTCGATGTATACAGGACCTGGTATTCGCGTGAAAAAAAAAATTCCCAAGGAAGATGAGGACCAGGAAGCAAATAATCCTGAAAAGTTGTTATCGTCTCCTCACAAGAAAAGGCCTCGCTTATCAGTTATAGACAAATTAAAATTTGACTTCAGTGTAATAAGACGCATTATCGAAAAGTTCTATCTAGAGTTTAAAACCGGTACGTCAATTTAATTAATATACAGGGTACACCAAATAAAGTGGCCTATTAGAAGTATCTCGAGAACTAAATTAGATGTTATTTTGAAAATTTGTCTGTGGCTAAACGAGATGGTTTTCTACGTTCATAAAATATTTTGGATTGTGCGGTGTTGCCGGATCATAACGAAAGTGGTAGCAACTTCGGCATTTTAAATGAATTATCCTATATATTATATTCTTTTGAAATCTAGGTAAAAATCTAGAACAGTTTTCTGTATAATATCATATACCTATCTTTAAGAGTTTTTGAATTATAAATAATCTTATGATTTTTTAACGCCGTATCGAGACCTGAAAAGAAAATCATATCTTTTTAGCAGTTATATCTAAAACGCTCAAATTTTGACAATAGTTTCACAAGACCATCGAAATTTTATAATTTTGAACAGTATTTAATTAGTTTTATACAGGGCCCATAACAGCATTTCTGAGGGAGATGAATTATTGCAAAAATCTTATATTTTTTAAATGGTATTTGATATGTTTTGCTAATGGAGGATCGAATTTTGTATCTAATGATATCAAATGTTCTTATACCTATCTTCAATATTTTAGACTGATCAACCTCCGAAACGTCTTGAATTTTTTTAGATGATTTTGAATCGCACGCAAGAAAATCCAAACTATTATTTGGACAGACTATGTGCTCGTACATTATTAAAATTCAAAAAGTTTGCTTCTACTCGTTTAAATTTTTTGGGAGTCATAGGATCTGCATCAGGATGAAGTTCGTTAAATTTTCTGCAAGTTCTATAGATAAAACTCTACCACACTCCCCATGAATATAAAATAAACTTAAAATATCTAAGCTCGAATAATGTGAATTAGCCATTTTTACTACAATAACACCGACATAACGTCAAATGGATTTTTCATTATTTTGCTTTTATGAATCCATTCCACAGCCAACTAGCAAAAAATATATTTTTATAAGATAATTTTTAAATTTCACTATAAGTCCGCAAAATATTGAAGATGGGTATACGAATAGGTAATATCATTAGATAGAAAATTCTATCCTCCATTAGCAAAACATATCAAATACAGGGTGTCCCATTTAAAAAAAGAAGATTTTGCAATAATTCGTCTCCCTCAGAAATGTTGTTATGGAGACGCCCTGTATAAAATTAATTAAATACTGTTCGAAATTATAAATTTTCGATGGTCTTGTGAAACTATTGTCAAAATTTCAGCTTTTTAGCTGTAACCGCTAAAAAGATATGATTTTCTTTTCAGGTCCCGATACGGCGTTAAAGAATCATAAGATTATTTATAATTCAAAAACTCTTAAAGATAGGTATATGATATTATACAGAAAACTGTTCTAGATTTTTACCTAGATTCCAAAAATATATAATATATAGGGTAATTCATTTAAAATTCCGAAGTTGCTACCACTTTCGGTATGATCCGGCAATACCGCACCATCCAAAATATTTTATAAACGTAGAAAACCATCTCTTATAGTCACAGCCAAATTTTCAAAATAAAATCTCATTTAGTTCCCGAGATATTTCTAATAGGCCACTTTACTTGGTGTACCCTGTATACTATAATAAAATACTTTGGTACTGCTTGCAAACATAATAATAGTTACTTATTAAGAAGGAAACATTAATTTATCAAGGCCTATCGTCAAGGGGAAACAATTATATTTTTGATTTTACGACCAAAACGCATTCCTCATAAAAAGTTCTGCTTGTTTCGAGTTTATATTAGTTTATAAATAACTTTGTTTTATAGATTTTAGTATTTTTATATTTAATTTTAAAATGACAGTAGCACACCCATGGATTGTCCCAATGACCTGTTGGCTTCCTTCCCCCTTAGGGATACCACGTAGCCACAGATTAAAACGACAAGCTATAAAATAGCCCCATTCTGTAAGAGTGTGTTAGAATGAACGAATTCGAATACAGACTTTTACTGAATAATGTTTTGTTTTGATTTTAAATAGTTGATTATGTAACAAATGCATAAAGTATTATACGCATAGACAAAGGAAGAGAGGGGACGAATAATTCCGGTTTACGGGCCGTCGCAGAAAGTGTTACCTAAAATTGATCGGCCGCCATTGATAGGGAGCCAGACAATCGAGGTGGCTGGCACCCAATGTATTTTCGTGATTTGTGGTGAGAAGAGCTATTAAAAGAATTCAGTTTATTTACAGAAAAATGGTGAATTGTTGTGCCTATAGCTGTAAAAGCCGTAATGAACGAAAGAAGCTTGGAATTACTTGCCATCGGTAAATATTCAAATTGTATTTTTTGCATGCATTTATTTTATATTAGATATCTCCCTTGTAAGTTTAGCAGTATATATTATTTGAAACTATGATTAAGCCCATAGTTGAAGCTACCTTTCTTTGTAATTTGTACTAGATTTGTTGCACTTTTCATTCAAGATTTCTAATAAGAAGCAGGTAATTGCCCTTGGAGAGCGTGTGTCACTCAATGGCGTACCTGCATGATTTGTATATTTTGACAAAATTAAATTATTTCTTATTTAATTTTGGTTAATTATTAGTGAAAGCATTATATTATTTCGAATGTATACCAGTGTTATTTTTTTAAAGAAAGCGATTAACGTTTGTCTTGAATCGTTGAAGGTCATAGTCTTTGAGAAACACGACTTCAGGCGAAGGTCGTTTCACAAGGATGGCGTCCTGTTAATACTTATTTTAAACCACTAAGCTCACACATTGTTGTATTGTTTTTAGATTTCCGAAAGATCCACAAAAAGCAAACATTTGGGTGAAGAACATGGGACTTAGAGATTGGGCACCTTCTCCTACCTATAGGATTTGTTCAGAGCATTTTGAGAAGTCCTTTTTTATAAAGTTGAGGAAAGAGTACGATTACTTGGAGGTGCTGTGCCAACAATATTTTCAAAACTACCAGTAATTACATTTTGTTGCTTCTTTGTAATAAATTTTGAATCGAACAATTTTGTTTTTATCTTACATTTTCCCTAAAGTTGAAAGATATTTAAATTTCACAACCTTTCCTATATGAAATTATATTTTTGGCTAATAAAATTAATATTTACTAAGCATTCATAAATTATTGAGAAGCAGAAGAACATTTGTACTCAGTAAGGGACACAATATACGAATTCAATTCAATAAAAATATTACTTCCATATTCCATAAATAATAATTTTGTACTGGGATAATACTAAGAAAATATTCATGTAACGCCACTGCTAAATCCGATAAGGAGCCAGGCGGTAACAAAATAGCTTCTGGTTTTACGCGTCCCCTCTCTTCCTTTGTCTATGATTATACGGGATTGCCTAGTCTAGGTCGTCCGCCGAGCAAGCGTTGTCGGATCAAAACGCGCGCTTTGACAACGACCGAACGAGAACGTTGGTCGTTGATCATTCGCTTCTAGAGATGGGCCATACCGTCACCGCTTGTCGCGCTACACAAAAATACCGCCACGAAATACCGCTACTAAAAATACAGTCATAGAGAAAAAATATATACCTTGAAGGAAAAATGCCTACTTGGGTCAAAATTTTTTTACAGGCAACTTTCAGTAAATCGGATTTTAAAACTAAATAATCCCAAAATCACCGGTTAATTTTTTAATAGGTTTCTTATAGTATCTAATTAGAGGAATTATATATGTCCGCGCAAAAGATCATCGTCACAAAGATCTTGGTCTATAGCATCAATTTTTTAATAATTTAACGCCGGTCACATGGCTAATTTTACTCTTCCGAATCATATAACGCCAATATTTGGAACTGAGTTATTTTAATCAGTCACTATAACCATTTGCCTATTATTTATAAGAGCCATGTCTTATATTGGCTTATAGTTTTGGAAAGTTCCTTATAGAATGTAAAAATACTAAGAAAATTAGTCATATTTCTAATCTACCTAAGCTGTAAACGAAACTTGCACATCAAAATATATTTTTCCTTGATGGTTTATAAATGGTTAATAAAAAAATATTGTATATATCTTCGGATAACAAACCGTCACATCAATTTATCTCCGGTAACATTTTAATGCGTGACCGGCGATACAAAAATGGCACATATCCGTGGATAGCAGCTAATACAAGCTAGTTCTTAAACTTTTTTTAGACTGAAATGAGTATCTGTATTCAAGAGAATGACTTCGTGTAGTATTTTTCCCTTAATTAAGACTACTAGGTCTGAGTTAACCCTGTGACCGGCGATACAACATAAAAACATACGCCTGGTAAAAAGTAGGCAATGTTCTAGTTTATACCTAAAAAAATATAATAAGGAATTACCTTAACAGGAGCACGCTTTACACAAATTCAAACACATACCGTCATATTTGTAAAACTATTAGGCCGACCTGTAGTGGCGATATTTATGAGCAATTTCTGCCATGAGCGGCGTTACATGCAGCTGCGGGGACGGAACTTCTGGTTAATAATTGCGTTAGAGAAACTAAACTGTTGATCATTGAACATTATTTCTTCAATACAAATTATAGTAGGAGTGTAAATTATTTATATATAAAAGTAACTTTAGTAAAATGACGTGAAATCTAAAAGGGTAAACACACATTTGAATACTGCAGCTATAATCTAAAAAAATACTTTTAAAATTGCTTTCTAATGCAGGAAATAACCTAATTACGCAAATTATAATCGTTTCTACAGGCAAATAGTTTATTTTAGTAAGTTATATGCTAAAGACTGAAAGTTGCCTGTAAAAAAAAAATGACCCACTTGCCGTTCTTCAGACTGAATGACCTCTTTTTTTTAGAATTCCACAAACCTTGAAGGACAATATCGTCAGGTATAAAATACCGTGAACGAAAATATCGTTAGGTGCAAAAATACCCACTACTACATACCAATGCGTCAGTCAATAACCTATTTTCATATGTTCATATTAACTTCATAAATTGATCTAAGGAATTACACTTTGGAATATATGCACTTCATTAATGGTCACCCTGTATAATCACTTAAGTAAATTTTATGTTGAAAAAATCTATACTATACATAAATTATATTTACCCTACTTTTCCTGTTGTAAACACACAGTAGTCCCAGCACGTATGGTATGAAACTATTTTAGGTAGTAAAGCGCTTTATTATTTATGTTACAATTACTAAGGATTAAGGTATGTATTCAGCAGGATCGATTGCAAATATAGAAAGGTGTAGTGCAAGTGTAGGTAGTGAGCGACCACACTTATCTTATCGGCTTCCTTATCTCTAATAGTAATGTTATCAATCAACTAATATGTTACCTATTCAATATACAGTATGTCAGGAGGCGAAAGTTTGGAATATTAAAACTACCATATATATTTCAAAGTCCCCTTAAGGTACAGAATGACATAAGTCATCCTTAACAAAAGTTTGACAGCATATTAAAGTCCTTTTTAACTCTCATCTAAAGGAATAGATCTTTAAGGTCGTGGTAACTTCCACTTAACGCTTCAATTCACAATCTAATTAATTTAAAACGTCGTTTTTAAAGGTTTACCATACCGTTAAGCAGTGGCGGTTCTTCCACAGGACCATATGCGCACGTGCACTCCCAAAACAAAACGAATAAAAAATATTAATTTATATTTATTGAATATTATTTATCGTATAAAGTCCGACCCTCCCTAATATTTTATCATCCCGTCAAACCAAACTGTATATATCCGGCAACCGTGCCTAGGTCGGTCGGTAGTGCAGTTTCTCTGTAGTAACAGGTGGCTGGTGGCAGGTTGGGCTATGGCGATTTAAAATGGAAAAGGCGCACAGTTTTTGTGTGCACCGCGCTGTTGTCGGTTCGTGTAGTTAGAAATTCGAGCGTGTATGTTTTAATATTTTAATATTATATATTTATTAAGTTAAAATGAATAGTTGACGATGGACTATTTAAGAAATAACTTTAGCTCTTTGAGTTTGGAGCAAAAAATTAAAGTGAAGAATGCGGGAACACCTAAACCCGAAATTAATTTAACGCAGACCACAAAGGGTAAATCTGGGGACTTTATTAGAAAGTTTAAAAATGAAATATATGAAAAAAAATTTATAGAGGGTATTCCAAACTTAATGAGGCTGTTATTGATCAATTTTCTACAATTAAGAACCGAAGAATGGACTTTACGTTTAAGCACTATTGTGTAGGGTCGATAAATGTTGTGTATTTCGATAAATGATACTCGATATGATTTTAATCCATTTTATTTAGGATTTAAACTAAAAAACACTGAAAATATGAAGAATGCCAACTTGTCAGTCTCGGGGATCGATTCGTTCTCGTCATAAAACAGTTAACTATTGTTCTCGTCTTGGTTGCGCCTAATGACGTAGCTGTAGATGGCATAGTAGTATGGCGTGGTATTAGACATCATTCGGTTTTCTTGATAACTCGTAGATGGCGGTAGTAGTATTGGACATCATTCGGTTTTCTTGATAGCTCGTAGATGGCTTTAGTAGTATTAGTAGTGGACTGTATAAATATTGTTACGAGGGTTGCCTGCGACAACGTTAAGATCCGACAGCTATAAAACCTAAGAAAACTTTTCCAAAAGTTGTATTTCCTTGTGAAAAATTAAAAAATAAATAAAAATATGTTTTACCTAACGCATTTTCTTATTACTTTTTCTTTCTATATTTAAAACGCCTAGTAGAATTTCATCGTACTAGTGAACCCCCTCTATCATAGGTCACGAGCCGCCACTGGCGTTAAGGCTACCTTAGCTAAGATCTCACTTGAGATAGCAATTAAATATCGGCCCTAAATAAACATAGCGTGTCTATAGACCACATATCGCCGATAGGGAGGATCAGGGTGGGTCGGTCGACCCCCCTTGGATCCTGGCAGTAAATACAATCATTACAACAGTATTTTTTTTATTTTTTCAGTTATTTTGCATCGATAACTAAAGTCGATATTCCTTGAAATCAATCATCACTAGCCAGACCCAAGGTAATTAGGTAAAAGAAGTAATTAAATGGTTTGACGTTATTAACAGTCGAGCTGCGAAATAATTACTTGTTCAGCAAGAGTTTATAATTGGTCAGTAGAAGAAAACATGTCTAGGAGCAGTTTACTTCAGAGGTCCCATGGCACTATCAATTTATGTAACTTTCTTGTGTTTTCTTTTGCCGAATACAGAAGGAAATCGGCTACAAATTGTGTAGCGGGCGGGGGTTTTCACTTGTTTTCCCAGGGCACCGTCACGATTCAGATAGTGAGTAGGACTGTCAATCAAGGGCGGATCCAGAACTTTGGTCAGCGGTGGGGGTGGGGGGGGGGGGGGGGTTGTTCGGGTATTTACCCTGGTAATGGCCCCCTTCTGAAAAATTGCCTGGGGCCCCCGTTTATATAGTTACGCCACTGTTTACGAGATAATTTTTATTTCCGTGGGAATTCCAACTATGATTAATGTTCCTTAAAATGAATATGCAGTTTATTTTTGGTTTGTTTCCCACTGTCCCTTTTTGTGTATTGACGTAAAAGAGGGATTATTTTGAAAGTCCTGAAAAAATCGCCGGAAAATCATGGTTTGTTCTTTCGAAAACTCTCCACGATAGTTTGGGACATTTCACGGGGAGGTAAAATAATTGCGGTTTCCCGATTTTGATTTTTTTTAGAAATGGTCAGTCCGGATATTTTTGAATTCCTTGAATCGTAATTATTAATTACGGTCCTGAGATTTATGTAAATATATAACAACCTATAAAAATTTAATAACACAGAAATAGGCATGCACGAACTGCTAACGAATGTTTTGTGATTTTGGCTGCCATCGTCACCTTGCAAGTCGATTCAAAATATTGACTATTGTACAATACAGGGCGTTATGGAAATGACTCATTATATGTAAACCGGCCAATCCCGAGATTAAAATAACCATAAATGGCGATTTGAACTATTAAACGATAGACAACGTGTCCAAGATAAGGAGGGTCAGTACAGGGATCTCGGAAACCGTAAGAGATACGAAGTCGGTTAGATGGAGGTAAAGTTGCGCTTTTACGTGCCTAATAATATGCCGTTTAGAAAGTTTTAAAATCCCGAGTAGGTCCGGAGATATCCGGAAAACCCCTAATTTCTGAAAAATCGTTTTATTGTTTTCCTGGGTTTTTTTGAGATCGAATTCTAAAGTACATTGCACTTTTGCATTGCCACTTTTTCCGCTCTATCTAAAAGCGTTAATTGTTTTATAATCCGACGAGTCGTCTTCGAAGGGCCATTATCAACTTTCTTCTTTTAAATACGATCCTGTTTTCCTGATATTGGAATTTGAGAGCTTTTTTTCTCCCGAATGCAACGATGTATGACACATTGTATGACGTTTCGAGGGTTTTTGAACAACATCAGGAAATTTTGGGATACGGTCCTGTATTTCTCCTAATTTTATAAATAATATCTGATAAGTAAGCTCTAAATTTTTTACTTATGTTGGACTAGTTCAATAAATAACAAATAATTTAATAATAAACCACAAATAAGTGAACAAAAATCATTCCAAAACAGTAATAAAACGAACAACGAAAGAAGTAAGGAACTACATAATCAGGTGTTCAAAAGGATTTTCGTTATTCTCTAAGCACAAATAACATCTAACTGCCACATAACAGTTTTTGTGATAAAATAAAACATGCGATAGAATATCAAACTTTTCAGCATTTGTACCCTGTAAACCTCTTAAAACGATCTGAAACGATCTCAATGGGATAGTCAAGTGGAACAAATCACACGTCACCATCTTAATTTTTTTGTTTCAAGCGCCTATTTTTCTTTTAAATCCCGAATCAACAGAAGTTTGAAATAATGTTTCTGTATTTTGTTCACTTATTTGTGGTTTATTATTAAATTATTTGTTATTTATTGAACTAGTCCAACATAAGTAACAATTTAGAAAAATAAAGTTGATAATGGCCCTTCGAAGACGAATCGCCGGATTAATTAACGATGTTAGATAGAGCGGAACAAGTGGCAATGTAAAAATGCTATTTACTTTAGAATTCGATCTGATAAAAACCTACGGAAACAGCAAAACGATTTTTCAGAATTTCGTTTTTTTCCGGATATCTCCGGAACTACTCGGAATTTTAAAACTTTCTAAACGGCATATTATTATGCACGTAAATGCGCAACTTTACTTCGTATCTCTTACGGTTTCCGAGATCCCTAACTGGCCCTCCTTATCTTGAACACGTTGTATACACTTTATATAAAATTTTAAAATTTACGTGGCCGCTACTGACGTCATTCGCAATCCATAATTTATTGAGTCAGTCTCAAATCTCAAAAGAGGTCAGGGCATTGTAGGCGTTGTTGTCATATTGCAACACAGAATTGTAACCGCACTTGTTCAGTTTTTGACAACAAGACGTCTTTGACCCGCGTTATTACCTCTTTTTCAAACTTTTTAGAAAGAAAAACTACAACGTTTAAAATTCGTATAAATACAAGCACGTGGAACACTCGGCAACGTCGTTCCAACCCGGAGTATCGACATTACTGAAGCGACGATAGAGCGATACTGAAGGTTAAACATATCAATACGCGCGCGGCGGTTATCCAAGTAAGGGCGAGACACGTGGTGTGATCTGGTTGGCATCACTGTAGTATACTCTAGTGACCCACATTGTTGCTAACTGAAACCAGATGGAACGGCGCGACAGCATGTAGACAAAAATGGTTTTTACCTTAATATTTAGATATTCGATTAAAAAAAAAAGTATGCAGATTTTCTCTAGAATACCCACGGAGTCCCCTATTTTATAAGTCATTTTCATAACACCCTGTATAATGGACAGTTCCATACTGTCTGAAGGAAAATTATTTCCTAACCACCCGAAGATGTCTAATATAAAGACACAAGGAGCAAAAGTCGTGGGTGTCGACGTTATTCACAAACAATTAATGTGTTAAATACGCTACACGTTTTTTCGATATATTTTAGAAATAATTCATGCTCTAGGCCCTAGGGCAGGGGTCGGCAACCTTTTGGGCCGAAAGAGCCAAATATTATAATTTCCAAAATTTCTCAGGTTTTAAAGAGCCACTAACGGCGGCTATTTGATATCGAAAGAGCCGCATGCGGCTCGCGAGCCGTATGCTGCCGACCCCTGGTCACAGCCAAAGCACTGGTGAAGACGCCAAATTGTCTTGCGTCGAAAACGAATTAAATCCTACATAGAAACATCCGACGATGGCGTCATTCGAGAGCTTTCGACGGACTGACGACAATAAGGACGCGTGTCACGGGGGAGGGGTGCGGTGAAAAGCGAGTCCAAGTGGCTGAGATATAGAATCGGTGCCTAATCCTCGTTAATCGATTCAGAGCGAATTTTTAATGATTTTTTTCGATAAAATAAATAATATTTGCGTTTTTAACTAAAGAGCCGCAGCTTCACATCCAAAGAGCCGCATGTAGCTCGCGAGCCGCAGGTTGCCGACCCCTGCCCTAGGGGGAAAAAGTAGAAAAACTATCAAATTAAAGTACTACATCATCTTCCTATTTTTTTTTATATTATAAATGCTTATATTACATATATATATTATATTTAGACTATAATAAATAAAGATAATACGAAATAAGGAACAGACATCAATTATACAGGGATAGTTAAATGTTCGAGTTTGTTCATGTACATTAATTTTTTTAAATGAAACACATTGTCGTTCGTGTAGTCGTTCTAAATTCTCAAGATATTTAAAACATTTTTTTTAAACATACCATATGTCTAAAAATATTGACAAGTAAATGAAGGAAACCAATACATATTATGTTAAAAGGATTATTACATATAAAAATTATTTATCTAAATGTTCAAAATGTCGTCCTAAAGCCAGTGTCCAAGCCTCTTTGACATCGGGAAAAGCATGTCTTACAAATATTCATGATGGATTTCATTTAAATCGAAATAGAATTATACCAAAGTTAATTATTTTATACCAACTATCAAATATTATATACCGAATTTTATTCCGAGATATACAAACTAAACTATTTGGATGAAACCATTCCTGCAAGATGGATATTAAAGCGAGCATTGAACGGCCTCCTAGATCTCCAGATCTAACATCATTAGATTTCCACCTTTGTGATCATTTAAAGATTGTCGCATATCGTACGAAAACTGTTTGGAGGCTCTTGAAAACAAAATTTTACATGCTGTTGACTCTATTTCTCATCAACATTTGCAAAACGTCCTTTTCCAGTTTTCAGAGAGGCTTGGACACTGTCAGGTGGCAGAAAGACGACATTTAGTTAAATAACTTTTATTTAAAATTATCGTTAATGTAAAAATGGTGGTCCGAAACAATTAAATTTAGACATATTGTATGATAAAAAAATGTTTTAAATATACTAAGAATAAAATACAGGGTATTCCATATAAGAATTTTAAATATAACATTCTAAAGTTTATATTTTGATATCAAATATCAATTCGACGATTTTAATACCTTCTATGATTGGCATTACGTTGTTAAATACTACTTTATAAAATAAGAAATTTTCCCAGGATGATCAATTCGGTAAGAAATGTTTCTAAAACCTGTCAATCATTGAGTGTTTGTTTACGTTAGTCTAGAATAAATATGCAATTAAAACTGTTCCGAATACTGAATTATAATAAAAATATTGTAATTTGTTGCATAAAATTTATTGATTACTTCTCCACACACAGCCTTCATTTGGATGCAGCACAATAGGGCATGCCTGAAAATAGTAAGTAAGTAAAATAGGGCAAATGTACAAAATAGCTATTCAGTCCGTACTTCGTAATACATTCCACTTTACCACCTGTAGTAAGGTTATTTCAGTAAGTTAGTTCTTTTTTACATAAATTATAATTAATAACTCCGGTGCATCCCATTACAGCGGAAAATGTCTAGGGAAAAAGTTGTTTGGTTTTGAAGGAGGAATAGTTTGCAATTTAAACCACCCCCACCCCCCTCAACCCCCGGGCGAGGGAGGGGGTAAGTTAAGATTTTCAAATGGGACCCCATATTTTTTATTGGCGTATCGTGTTCTCCGACCAAAAATAAACATCTTTTGTCCGAAAATTTTTTTTATTCGGGCCCATCCTTCACCAATAATCACCATGAGAAAGACAAAATCAGAACCGTGCGAAAATCAAGTTTTATCCCGGAAATACTCTTTTTCTCTGTCTTGTACTAAAAAATGCCGGTGGAAAAAATTGTTTGTATTCCACGGGCATTTTTTAGTACAAAACAGAGAAAAAGAGTATTTCCGGGATAAAACTTGATTTTCGGAAGGTTCTGATTTTGTCTTTCTCATGGTGATTATTGGTGAAGGACAAAAGATGTTTATTTTTGGTCGGAGAACATGATAAGCCAATAAAAAATATGGGGTTCCATTTGAAAATCTTAACTTACCCCCACCAGCGCCCGGGGGGTTGAGGGGGTGGGTGGGGGGTGGTTTAAATTGCAAACTATTCCTCCTTCAAAACCAAACAACTTTTTCCCCAGACATTTTCCGCTGCAATGCACAGGAGTTATTCCGGGGTACCTACCTTTTTTCAACACCCTATACACAGGGTCATGTAATAGTGCGTCAGGCTTCCATAGCTCCTATACGAATTAAGTTAGGAATTTCATTCATATGGGGTGTATCTCAGGAAAATTGTTTTTTCATATACAGGGTGGCCCAAAAAAGTTTGATAACATAAAGTTGTATTTATTAAATTAAGTTCATATTAGTTCCTCTATAATTTCCTTAAATATTACTTAATTTGCGTTGGTAGTTTAGGAGCAATAAATTAAAAACTAAAAAATAGTTTTGGAGTCATAGAATGAAAAATCAAAAAAACCATTCTAAAATTATTTCTTTAATCACGGAATTTTGTAAACTTTAAACCAGGGGTCGAGATATATTAATAATCTAATAAAGTTTATCTAGTTTATACAGGTTGTTCATAATAAGGTTCCAACTACCTTCCATTTCAAAATGTTTTTTTTTCAAGATTTTCAAATGGAACACCCTGTATATTATTTTACTATTGACCTAGTATTCATATGCATTTTTTGTAATACAAACATATATTTTGAAATATCTTGTATTCGGAACCTTATTATGAACACCCTGTATAAAATAGACAAACACTATTAGATTCTTAGTATCTCTAGACCCCTTGTTATCAAGCTCACCCAATCCCGTGATAAAAAATAATTTTATAATGTTGTTTCGATTTTTCTTTCCAGTACAGTGATACCTCGAGATACGAGTGCCGTAACATACGAGGAACTGAGATACCTGAGATACGAGAAACGGTCAGCTGCGACGCTGCACACAAGTTGCAACTGGTCGTGCATCGGAGCTGTTTAATGACACTTGCCTAACTCATTTCCGCAGCATTCTGAAAGAGAGGAAGCAACAAACCTCCTTGGACAGTTACATAATATCTTAAGTAGTTATAGAGGGCACTAATACGATCCTAAATATGTAATAAAATACTGTGTGTCCCATTTTAAAAAATAGAACTTTATGATATCACACTTTTTAGACACTCTGTATATCAAAAAATATTTTCCTGAAATTCACGCCATGATACAATATAAGTTAGCATATGAATGAATCCTGAGGCACTATTGCAGAACCCTCTATATTTCAATTGAAGAATTTTGGAGCATTATTTGGTTTTTAAGATATTCTTTCTTAAAGTGACTTTTGTAGAGGTTAGGTTTCGGACATTTATGGTCTTCTTGTCAAAATTCGTCATTCCCGAGGAGGTTATCAATTCCGACGTTGTGGGTTGTGAGCGTAAAATAAATATTTACTAAAACCTGTAAAGCTAGTACTTAAACAAATACAAAACTTACTTATTCTTGTGTTTTAAACAGAACTCAGATCCAATCTGTCTTCGTTGTAGTGTTCCTCGAGGGAGTCGATGAATTTGTCTATGAAAAAAAATAGACAACAGATCCCAACTGCTACACAGAACCCCTCAATGCGACCAGGCAATGTGTTATATTGTTTTATTGCGAAAACCAGTATTATTATACACACGGCAACAGCTGCCAGTGTAAGTCTTAGCACCATCTAAAAATAATACACAAAGTAGGTTAGCAACAATTTCAATAAAATTTTAAAAGTATACAGGGTGAATCACGACGAGCTTTCATTAGAACTTTATAGAGAACTACTGAACTTTCGGGATTTAGGTTTATCGATACTCTCTTTTTAACTAAAATATTCACACATTCCAGTTATTTCCGGTTATACCGGAAGTAGCTGCAACTTTCGTTTTTTTCTTTAATACAACATCGTAATTTTTATTATATTTTTCGATTAACCATTAAATTCTAAGCAAATTTTATAGATCATCTTTTAGTCTGATTTTGCCAGTTCTTGAGATATCTGGACTTTTTTGGCAAATGCATGGTGATGAAATAATTCACATAATTTGTTTACTTTAGCTCTTGGACTTTTTCTTAATGAATAGCCAGAAGATCATCAAGTCTCAAAAATATTTCAAACTTGACCGAAAGAGTACAGGGTGGTCACAATTCAAGCTTCATTGTGAAAGAATTCAACCATTAAAAACTTTCTTATTTTAAATTTAACACCCTGTTTATTTTTATTTAATTTGATGACAAATTAGTTGTTCTTCTTTATAAATATTATAAATAATTGTACATAGGTATTCTATATGGAGGAAAATTAATTGATTGTTGAAGCACACTTCAAAAAATAGTATTTTCGGATTAAAATTGTTTTTTGAGGAAACCCTTTATACAGTGAGTCCCAGAAGAAATGTCTAAATTCATTTAAAATTCAGCGGTAAGTTTTTTCAAAAAACGCTCGTACCCGTCGATTTTGATTTTTTAATTATTTCTTTTTTGTGGTAATTTAATGTATACAGGGTAGCTCAAAAATAAGTTACGACCATCAACTTCATTTTTTCAAATGAAAACATATATTTTTTATTTCATTTTTGTATTTTGCATTGAATTTCATGTACCATGTCCCATACATAAACTCAACAGTTATTGAAAATATTAGGATTGAACATATTTATAAGTAAGACCTGTTTATTAAAAAAAAACACAACAAAATCAAATTAAATGTTGAAAATGTGCGCCATTTACGGTTTGACAATATCCCAAGACGATCAATAAACTCTCTTTGCACGTTTCCAACCATTTTCGGAGTTATGACACGCACTTCTCTTCGGTTCCTTTCTTTCAACTCCTGCAACTCCTGTTAACAAATACTTTTGATTTGAGGTAACCCCACAAAAAAAAGTCCAGAGGAGTTAGGTCTGGCGACCTAGCAGGCCATTCGATACGTCCTCTCCTTCCAATCCACCGATTGGGAAAGGTTTCATCCAAAAATGTGCGCACAGTGGCCGCATAGTGCGGAGGAGCACCATCTTGTTGGAATATCAGTTCTTCGTCAGGGGAGTCTGGATCCAATGGATTCGGAAATAAAACCACTAATGCTGGAATTAATTCTAGTTGGAGAAATTCGAGATATACTTGTCCAGTTAAAGACTGTTCAAAGAAAAATGGACCAATTACTCTTTCGCGTACGATTCCACACCAAACATTTATTTTCTTAGGGTACTGGCTGTGAACCTCTATCATCCAATGCGGATTTTCTGTTGCCCAATATCGACAATTTTGTCTGTTCACATTACCATTCAAATAGAACGTAGCTTCATCCGAAAAAATAATATTTTTTACTAAATTATTATCTAGATTGCACATATTTTGCATGCGTCCGCAAAACTCACTTCGCCTATCGAAATCATCTTCAAATAACTCATGCACTGGAATAACTTTGTATGGGTGATATTTGTGCTTTTGAACTACTCGGTGAACAACAGATTTCGGCATGTGTAAATCGGCCCCAATGTGCAACAGGGGAGTACATGGATTTTCTTCCAAGGAAAGCAAAACGTCAAGTTGTTCATTTTCATCTCGAGTAGGACGACCAGATTTAGGCAAATCTCTAACATGACCGAATTCTCTAAACTTAGCCTCTATTCTACTCACCATCTTTTGACATATGGGAGGACGATCAGGATGGATTTCATTAAATAATTGGGCTGTTTCTATTTGAGTACGTGTTTTATCACCAAACCCAACCATGCATAGAATTTCAATTTTTTCCCGTTCCGCTAACTTCACCATTATTGTGAAAACCGCAACTTTGAAACTACGCTTGACAATAATTATACTTATTTGAAATAAAATTGTCATACAGTTTCTATGGAAATAAACGGTGACAGTGAGACAGTACACTCTTACTTATTATGGAGCCCAAAATGCCATATTGCTAGAAGATTTGATAGATCGTTGGATTCCCTAAATGATATGTTCAATCCTAATTTTTTCAATAACTGTTGAGTTTATGTATAGGACATGGTACATGAAACATGCTTAGAATCCAATGCAAAATTCAAAAATGAAATAAAAAATATATGTTTTCATTTGAAAAAATGAAGTTTAGGGTCGTAACTTATTTTTGAGCTACCCTGTATACATGAAATTACCACAAAAAAAAAATTAAAAAATCAAAATCGACGGGTACGAGCGTTTTTTGAAAAAACTTACCACTGAATTTTAAATGAATTTAGACATTTCTTCTGGGACTCACTGTATAGATGTAGAACAGTAGATAAAGAAGAACTAATTTGTCATCAAATTAAATAAAAATATACAGGCTGTTCCATTTAAAATAAAAAAGTTTTTAATGGTTGAATTCTTTTACAATGAACATACACGGGGGCCCTGGTTGTAGCATACAAGGCAACGTACAAATAATTATTTTTCACTTGTTACAAAATTATTGAAAAAAAAAACTAAGCAATTAGTATATTACAATACAAGTACGGTAAAGACATCTACCGTAACTGTATTGTACGATATTTTATCAACAAGCGTATTTTAGGGCATCAATATTAAAAACTAAAAGAGCATTGTTTTAATTTACCCCGTAGGTGCCTCGTACGTCGTTATCAACAATGCATTAATATCAGGTTGCTAGGGAAATGAATTATAAAATTTAATAGTTGGCTTTTATATGACAGATGTAAAAAACTTGACAACAGAATAAAAAAATAAACATTTACTAATGACTAATATAAAAAACTTTTTTTTATAGAATGTAATTACTTACGGCATTAGTGCGATAAAGTGCTAGTTACCGCACTCAAATCAGTGCGGTAAGTAGTTACTTACCGCACGCGAATAGATAATAGTAGGTATATTACGTATAGTTGTTGCAGAATTATACCGTTGATTCTTACTGCCATAAATAAACTACCTGATGAAACCCTATTGTATACGCCTGAACCTCTTCAAAGCTTAATAAATGGGATCAGGGCCGGCTTGAAAATGTATACCACACCACATGATTTATTTTTATAATTTAAAATAAATAGATAGGTATTTTTAGTTTTAGGTACCTATAATAAATGTAAAATAATGATAACCATTAATGATATTTGAAAATAATATAAATTAAAAGTATAACTATTAGGATAACAAGTACAATAAAAATTAATTAAATTCTAAGAAACTATTGATAGTTTATTCAAAATTTCAACTCTGTATCACTATCACTATCTTAATCTAAGCCTAAACTTATAATTAAGGGTTGAACATTTGTAACCAAACAATTGTAAGAATTTTTACACCTTAAATAAATGCTGTACACAGTTTTTCCAGCTGTCTGCGGAAATTTTTCTTGCTTATGCATTTAATGAGAAATAATATTTGTCCTAATATTGGATTTTAATTGGTGCCATATTAGCTCAATAGGATTGAATATACAACAGTACGGAGGAAGACGCAACACTGTATGTCCATTTTCTGCTGCAAGTTTGTCACACTCGTATTCCTTATTTATTTGAAAAGCTTTTAATACTTCTAGCAATTCTCGTTTTTTGTAAGTTTCTTCAAAATATAAATCATTTTCAATCATAAAATTTTGAATTTCTGCTTTTGTATTATTAGAATTGGGAATGATTTTAGCTTGCCGACTATGATAACTAGCATTGTCCATTACAATGACGCTATTTTCAGGTATATTTTTAAGGAGTTTATGTTTAAACCAATCTTCAAAAAGTTATGTACGTCGGTATCTTGATGGTAATCTAAAGAAGAATCTGCTATGTTTTTAGCTGAAAGCAACAGACAATTTGGAACAAACCCGTTCTCTGAACAACACGTAATATTGTGATTCTTTTGCCTTTATTTGATGGTGCCTTGGTTTTTGGACATTTTTTGAAAGAATCATCCCAACCTTTTCTTGGAGTGTCATGGGTATCGAACCATGTTTCGTCAAGGTAAATAATTGGACGATTTTCTTCTCTAAATTGTTTAACAGCAGTTAAATATTTAAGTCTCCATTCCCGACACTTGAAGATGCCCCCCTATCATCACAATTCCAAGGACGCAACATTCTACCACTAATAAGCCTAACTAAAAATTACTCGCCGGAAAACCACTAAAGATTAAAATTATTAAAAATCACATTGTATTTATATATGCATGAGGCATAGGTATAAATTGAATTTGTATACCTGGTCCGGCTCTGCTCGAAAAGGTTTTAAAATTTGGGATTTCCTTATTTATTTTATGGTCGAATGGATAAGGAGGTTTTATTGCAGTCAAGAGATCAACGATATAATTCTGCAAAAACTATACTATAGTGGAAAGTGTTTCATTCCTGTCGAGAGAGTCGGTAGTTAACCGAGGCGCGAAGCGGCGAGGTTAACTAAATCTCGAGACAGAAATGAAACTTTTCACCGAGGTTTGTATACTATTTTATTTACAATCACATCTAACATCCACTTTTTATAATTTTGAATTAAAATTATTAATAGAAGATAAATGCCATTTTGACTTTTCCATTGAAAAAATTAGACAGAAACTTCAAATAACCGCAGGTGATAAAATAACGTAGGTAATAATACACATCAAGATGGGAAATGTCATTTTTTGAATTCGGTTTCCATCAGCCCGGTGAGACTGCTTATGGGGGAGGTCGAAACACGTAAGAAGGCCTTGGAAGTGATGCTAAGCCTACTCTGCTCCATACGCTCACATGTAACCTACTTTTATCTATCTGTTTCACTCAGCGTCAAGCGTCAATATCAGACTTACGTAGAGTTAATATGGAAAGCCCAAAAGTGAGTGTTTATGCAGGCGACTTGATCCTGGTCATATTTGTCTCACTTTACTGAATTAGGGAAGGTTGCTGCAGACAGAGATAGGCATAGAATGCGAACAGCACGAATTGTTAAATAGTTTAACAAGCTAACTTCCTTCGTCTGGCGGGCATGGAAATCAAGAAACATCTGATATGATTTAAAATGGTGGAGAAGTGGAGAAGACGCATCTTTAAATTTTAAAATAATTTTTAATATTCTAATCTTTCACGAAAAACGTCGTTTCCTTTTTGGTGCAAGTGAGTAATTTGTAATTGAAACATTCATTTAGTCATCTTTACTGAGAGTAAGCTTCAATAATAATTTCTTTTCCTAAATCATATGGGGCCCAAAAATATGCTTGGACTTGAAGCTTGAAATATTTGCTAGGACCTAGAGCCCACTTGAAGATGGTAAAATATTTTATGTAAATTATGATTTACTTCCTATTTTTTAATAAAACTTACTTTCAAGCTTATTTCTGAAGTTTAATTTTTCATTTGTAGTTACGTTATTAGTTTAAAAAATGATATAAGAGTGTGTAAGGATTATTTTAAAGTGATATTTACAGCTTAAAACATGTCAGAATCCTAATATTTGATTTTCACTACTTAAGTAAATCAAATAAAAGGGTTTGAATGTTTTTTGTTGGTTAAATGTCACTTTAAAATATTGACAGTAATACAAATTTTGACAAAAGTGACATTTGAAAAGCACGTGCGTTTGTCAGCTGATTCCAGACGGAATGGATGCCTGGTTTGTTCGTTTGTTCATACTTGCTTCGATGTGTTAACACGGCTGTTTGTCTTCTTCCTGTTTATAAGTATTCGTTGGTTTCCATGTCACTAAACAATATATTATTTTAACAACAGAAAAATGAGGACCACTGTACCAATTAGGGAAAAAGTAGACATATCTAAACACGCAAAGCTATTAGCATTTTTAATAAAGCAAAACCAAGGATACAAGCCGAAAAAATCGAACACACTGTCTATGGAGAATATTGAAACTTTTTTGGAACAAGCATCTATCGAATTTCTTGTTCAAGAGATATTTTAGGCCAAGAGGTTGACCATTTCTATATTAACTTGTTATTTTATACATTCGTAGGTCGCATTGGTTATTGGTGTCTCAGGCGCCTGCCGATCAGATGAATTATACAAAATGAAAACAATAGACGTTCACTTTTTAGAAGAAAACGTCGCGATTGAAATATGAAATAGCAAAACGTTCCAGCCACGATCAATTATGATAACTGATAAGAAATGGATTGCACCACTTAAGGAGTACTTTTCGGAAAATCATCAAGCTTTTTATGCAAATAAGATATGGAAATATTACTAAATAATGCATCGGGCACAACACCTTAAGTCAGTTTCCAAAAAAAATTGCAGCCCTTCTGAAGCTGAATATTGAAAGCCACTTTTCAGAAGAAACGCGGCTACTTTGCTCGCAAATAACGGTGGCCACCTCATGCAAGTAGCTGAGGGATACATAGATAGTTCTGTCTCTACACAAGTTAATACGGCAAATTTAATTTCAAAGCCAAGTTCAAATTTTACTAACACTACTTTAACTTCAAATAATCATGAACTAAACCTTTCAAAACAAGATTTTCAAATATCAGTGACTGCCTGCAATCATGCCAATGTAAGATTTAATGTAAATAAGTAAAACAAAAACCATGTTAATTTTTTATTTTTTATAAATGTCATTAGGTTTATTTAAAAAAAAAATCATAGTCGTTAAATTTGCGTAATGAGTAATTATTTTGAGATATCGATTTTTTTTAAAATTACAAAGAATTATTTACTTTCCACCCGGGTGGAAAGTAAAAGTAAAAAAACGTTAATTTTCCACCTTTCAAAGATAGATGAAATGTCATTATTAAATGCATGGTTGTAAATAAAAATATATAATTCTGTAATCATGTTATTGTTTATTGCACTAAACTTACTTTGAGTAAAGCCATCCTGCTTAGCTTCAACAACTTTTCTTATTCAAAAACAGCTGGACTAGGATTTCTCAAGTATGTCGGTTATCCCTTAATTAGTTGTTAAAAGGTGGTCTGCTCAGCCTTCGGTACCTATCGCTTATCATCAGCTCTAAATTTAAAAAAATTGATATACTTGGCAGTGCAATTTTAGCCAATATGTATTAACAAACAATCCTAAAAAGACTATAAGATATTACCGTCTTTCTTTATTGGTAGTATATATTTATTATTTTAGATAGAGATAGATAGATAATTTGAGCTTCAAGTTGTATAAATGTTCCATTAGAATGTTCTCACAATCATTAAAACAGATCTATATTGAAAAAAATACGAAATTTGCTGCTTAGAAGTTGTGTAACAGCATTTAGAAAACATCAACAACCCAGCTATATGACAGAAAAAAGAAAAAAGAAAAAAGAAAAAAGAAAAAAGAAAAAGAAAAAGAAAAAAGAAAAAAGAAAAAAGAAAAAAGAAAAAAGAAAAAAGAAAAAAGAAAAAAGAAAAAAGAAAAAAGAAAAAAGAAAAAAGAAAAAAGAAAAAAGAAAAAAGAAAAAAGAAAAAAGAAAAAAGAAAAAAGAAAAAAGAAAAAAGAAAAAAGAAAAAAGAACATGAGACAGAAAAAGTGCTTAACTTACAGGTCGATTTCCAGAACAGTAATGTAAGGAGATTCTACAAAGAAGTAAAGGGACATAAAAAGGGTTTCCGACCAAGAAATACCACAATGCTAAAGCGTAACGATGGCTCGGTCACAGCTTTCAAAGTAGAAGTGCTGGACACATGGAAGCGCTACTTTGATGAACTACTTAACAGACCGGTACAGAGGGAACCCGAAGATCTTGTATTCCAAACAGTAGAGGCTAACATCTCGCCCGTATCCATGGAGGAGACAACTAGAGCCATTAAGAAACTTAAAAATAATAAAGCGGCAGGGCGAGATAATATCGTGGCAGAGAGTCTGAAACATGGAGGGGACGACCTAGCCATACAAATACATGATCTTGTGAAACAGATCTGGAATCAAGAAATCATCCCAGACGAATGGAAAGAAGGTGTTATCATCCCACTTCACAAAAAAGGGGACCAAATGCAGTGTAAAAACTACCGAGGTATTGCCCTACTGAGCCACGTCTACAAGATATTCTCAAACATTCTGCTCCAACGTCTTTCTCCATATACCGAAGAGATTATCGGAGACTACCAATGCGGCTTTCGAAACGGAAGGTCAACAACTGACCAGCTTTTTACTATACGTCAGATTTTAGAGAAATGCTGGGAGTTTAACAAAAATCTACATACCCTATTTATAGACTTTGAGCAAGCATACGACAGTGTTGTTAGAGTAAGATTGTGGGAAGCTATGGAAGAACTTGGTATCCCGCACAAGCTAATCCGTCTGTGTAGAGCATGCCTCGAGGGGGCAAGGAGCCGCGTCAAAATCGACGGGGATTACAGCGAAGCATTCTATATTAACAGAGGCCTAAAACAGGGGGATGCGCTGTCGCCAATACTATTTAACCTTGCTCTAGAAAAAGCGGTGAGAACAGCATCAGTGAGGGCAGAGATCTTTGGTCCAGGTGGCCCCAAACTTACTTTGGCCTACGCGGATGACATGGGTGCAGTAGGAGAGAGTACGGTCAGTGTGAAGGAGAACTTTATAAAAATTGAAAAAGAAGCCCAGAGAATAGGTCTACGAATAAATGAAGGAAAGACACAATACATGCATGTTTCCCGTAACCCCGCGCGAGACAGAGTCAGGCAGAACATCACAATGGACGACTATAATTTCGAACATGTGCAAACCTTTAAGTACCTAGGGGCAGTGATAACGGCAGACAATAATATGCAGGAAGAGATTAAACAGCGAATCACACAAGCTAACAAATGTTCATTTGCAGTACAAGCCCTGCTCAAATCAAAATTCATCACAAGAAAAGCCAAAACTGTAATTTATCAAACAATAATACGACCAGTAGCAACATACGCCAGTGAAACATGGACACTGACGGTTTGCGACACAGAACTTCTAAGACGGTTTGAGAGAAAAATCCTGCGCATGATATAAGGCCCCGTACGTGACCCTGAAACCGGCCATTATAGAATGAGAAGCAATGCTGAGCTTGCCCACATATATCAAAGCTCTGACATTATTCAGGAGATAAAGTCCGGCAGACTAAGATGGGCAGGGCACTTGCAAAGAAGCCAAAACGATCGCCTAATAAAACGGGTATGGGAGGAAGCACCGGCAGGGAGAAGACCACTGGGAAGACCTAGGCTCAGATGGAGAGACAACGTCAATAAAGATCTGGCTATCCTTGGAGTAGACCAGCAGGAATGGAGGGAGATGACCCATGACCGTTCCAGGTGGAGGCAGATAGTCAAGGCAGCCAAGACCCACCCTGGGTTGTAGTGCTACGGAGTAAGTAAGTGCTATATGACAATAAAGCTTACAGAACCATTTTACAACGTAAAATTGTAGCTATTTAATCCCAAAAACAAAAATGTATCACGAGAGATCTTCATACAATTAATATACAAATCGAGAGATTTTATATAACTGACCTACCTATACTTTATATTTTTTATTACTTTATAATATTTTTAATATCTTGTTTTTCTTTAAGGAAATTGCACTGAACTTACCTTGAGGTCAGTTCATACTGCTTAGCCCGCCCGCTGGCAACAATTTTTCTTATTTAAAAGCACATGGAATAGGTGTTTTTCCACTATGTAGGTTATCACTTCCTAATAAAGATGGTGTGATGATCGGTCTGTTACGTATCTAATTAATTTTATCATCGGTTCGAGCTGAAATAAATTTGACAATTAATATCAGACAATGATAAAAAAAAACTATTAGCGGTTTTCTGTGATTACAAACCTAATCATTAGACAGCGATGGTTATAATCTCCACTACTCCTGGAGCAGGTGTCCGATATGACAAATGGAGGACCAATCGGGCGCCGTTAAACAAACGTCAAAAGTATGCGCTTAATCGGCGATAAAAGTGATAACGTCATGGTGGCGAATGGAGCCTACAGCAGCCGATGCCATAAAGAAGTGAAGAAGAGGAAGAAGAAGAAGAAGAAGAAGAAAGTGATAGTTAAAACATATTGCCTTCTTTAAGTTTTTTATTAATTTAGAATTTTTCCAAACCCTAAATTTTAAAATTATAAATAATTGCTATGAAATAACAAAATTCTTACCTCTTAGATAAAGATTATTCCTATCGAGTATATAAAAATCCATCGTCCTCACAAACATTTAAGAGTACTTAATAACACTATTATATTAATGAAAAATAATGAAGCTCCCGGGGGAGGGGGGGGGGGTCGCGGCTATCAACCAACCCCCTTTTCATTTCGCCCCCAGTCATGATAATCCGAACAAGAATTTTCCACAATTTTTGCCACGCTACTTAAAAACAGTCGTCGCTAAATGATAAAATTTATCCATTGTACGAATGTTTTGAATAATTCTCAGATAGCAGTGGCGTATCGGCACGTCACCCTGAGGAGAAGCTTTTATTAAAGTTCAATTTTTATTCTTTGAATTCTTCTTCGTATTTTATGAAATAAAATAATTAAATAATCAAAAAATATACGTCTTTCATTTCTTTCTAAAGTAATTAATTATATTTTCTTTACAAAAAAAAAACATCAATCAGAAAATTATTGCACATTCATATACTTGGTTATGATCATTAAAACGTTATTCGTGTAATTAACGTCGTAAGTGCAATGACACATGTCGGCGACAGCCATATCGCCTCCAAATGTCTATTGCCGAAGATGCGTTTTTAGACAGGGCATGACGGTGCATGACGGACGACGAATTTCGCCTTTTAATTTACACTGTTATATACTCGGCAAGGTTAAATAATAAAATTTTGTGTACATTTTTTTGGAATATATTGAAAAATATATATATTTTGAACTATTCTACTCGTTTAAAACAACATTTCATAATAGTACAGGGTGCCCCATTTTCGACACTCTTATAGGGTATCTCCGTTATTGTTTGCGCTATCAAAGAAGTAATGTAGGCGTCATGTGCTCTTTTTGGGTGAAACTAATGCTAAAATTAAAATTAGAAAATTTTCGCTCGCTTAAGAGATACGGAGGAAAATCAAAAAATCTACAATTTCAAAATTACCCTATATTTTCTTAGTTAAAAGAGATACAGAAAAATGTTTTATACATAAGTTTGTTTATAATGATTGTTGAATAATCTGCCGTCTTCAGAATAAGTGTACGGGGTCGGGTAAGAAAGTTATCAGACCTAACCTAATTTTTTTAAATGGAGCATCCTGTATGTTTTAATCTAAAAATATAGCATTTTAAATTCTCTTTTCAAATATATAACCACACCATGGATTATATTGGTTTCCTAGACGATTTATTAAACTTTATTAATTTAAACCAAGTAGGTCATGAAACAAAAGCTAATATCCTAGAAACAACTATGTTGACTATTAACATTTAACGTCATTTTCATTTTTACATATTCATTTGTGAAAATGACTTATCAACATTTTGAAAAATGTATATTTTGTTCGCTATCCGGAAAGACGGTAACCATTTAAGGACACATTCCGAACATATGCGATGATTCCCGATATTTTTTACCTTAATCTGAATCTTTTATTTCGTTTCAATGTAATAAAGTTTAAACAAATCGCCTAGGAAACCAATATCATCCAGGGTGTGTTATATATTTGAACGGAGAATTTAAAATAGTATCTTTTTAAATTTAGATTAAAATATAGAAGGTGTTCCATTTTAAAAAAATGAGGTTAGGTCCGATAACTTTCTTACCTGACCCCGTATACTTATTCTGAAAACGGCAGATTATTCAACAATCAATATAAAGACAGTTATGTATAAAACATTGTTCTCTTTTAACTAAGAAAATATAGGGTAATTTTGAAATTGTCAATTTTTTTTATTTTCCCCCGTATCTTTTAAGCGAGCGAAAATTTTCCAATTTTGATTTTACCATTTTAAGTTTGACCCAAAAAGAGCACATGACACCTATATGATAGCGCTATCAAGGGTCGAAAATGGGACACCCTGTACTGGTTTTTTATAAATCGTCAAAATTGAAAATTTGGCTACATCGAGCATTTTGATTGGGTCGTAGGAAGAAGAAGAAGAAGGGTCAGTAAGAGTAAAGATACCAGATCAGATGATGCTGGGGTTTTTTTGACGGTTAATTTTACAATATTTTCGATTTTAGTTGTAAATTGATTAATTTAACGATTTTTCTTTCAACATGTGTAATGTGTTTTTCAAGGAACAATGAAGCGGAGAAGCGGGAAGTTATTTGCTGCTGAAGGCTTACCCCTCAGATAAGTACTTTTAAAAAAGATTTATAAAAGATGGACGAGAGTAATCGCAGTTTTCCAAGTTCTTGATATGAAACTTATATATCTGGACCTGAACTTGTGGTAGAATTCTTAAATTGCGTGTATGATGTTGGCCGTGCTTACTATTGTGAAGACGTGTAGACTTCCGATTGCTACGTTGATTATAAACATTTTTGTGAAACGGTGAAATAATTTGTTCAAAACAAACATTTTTTAAAACCGAAAAGCTCGTATTTATGATGAATTGCAAAATAAGCTTTGATTTATTATGATATCTGAGGACGAAAAAATCCTACTAGACAGAAGTAAAAATGTCATGGGGGGGTAGATATAAATAACATATTGATGACATAGCATCCGAGATATCGTCTCACCGCCTCTAACGGCCAAGAGCCGCAACTAAAAAGTACCTAATAAAAATTCGCCAAGCCGTGTGGCTGAACACCGTTAATACAGTGGTCCGATACCGGCCAGCAAAAAAATATTTATTTTTGAAGATAATTTTTATTCGTATTTGAATTTAAGTAATCCTAGGAATTTAAGCCAAAAATCTGCGCCGCGCTTTTCCAATAATTGTTGAATAATTACGGAATTTGGCTTTAGTTGGATTTTTGGAGATTTACACTAGGGATACTTGGAACAGGGTATTTTAAATAACAGGTGCAACCTGTTTCTGTTTTAAAAAATACATATTTCAAGAAACCTGTTCCAGTTTCAAAAGACTCGCACGTTACGTCGGCGTCGCATTCTGATAAAGCGGGGTTGCCGGTTGTTCCATTAACAGAAGAGTTGGCTTTTAGGGACTTTCCCCAGTTCTATTTTTTTTTAATAAAAAGTTTATCGACATGACATAAAAGTTAGCCGCTATGGAACTTTATACAATAAGAGATAAAAACAAACCAAAAGTGTAATATATTATGCAAGTTACAAATGTCGTATACGCCTTCTATACCAAACTTAAAAATATACAGGATGTTATGGAAATGACGTATTATATTTAAATGGGTGACTCCTGGGGTGTCCTAGAGAAGCGCTACATATTTTATTTTTTTAAATCGATCGTTTTAAAAGTGGAGTAATAAACACTCTTACTCACAGGTCAGTCCGCGCTACTATACAATATGTCACCCAGTGCCAATGACAATGTTGCCAAACTTAATGTAAAACTGAAATTCCATATAAAATTATTGAAATAAATTATTTTCTACCTACTTATATTTATCCTTATACCTAAAGAGCGAGGAAATCCAGGCACAAACACCATCAGTTTTTGTTTCTTCTCCATGGGAACACTCCTGGAAACACTTTATGTACACACAGTAATAGTGAAACAGAACCGATAGTTAGCTTTTGAAAATACAATATTACAGATTATACTGCAGATTATTAGATTTTATTACACGCGACGAAATTTGACGTCCAGAAGAAACGCGTCAATAAAAACAATATTAAAAGATTATTTATGGACGGGCAAGACACACGCGTAAACCGAAAAAGTGTTGGTGATCGACGAGACACAACGTATCCGGCCGCTGGTTGGTCTTCAACTAACAGACGCAATCGTGCGGCGCTAGATGAAACTACTTCGCTCAGCCGATGTAAGGCGTCAAGAGGTCATTGGCATTGGACCTAGTGACGTACGTGGCTATTACTATTCCATATGTTTTTTTGGAGTTGTTTAAAACCTAGTCCGTCGTAAATGTTCTTCAATTAATTGTACAAAAAGGTATTACAGAATGGAAAAGTGTTTAAATTATTTTATTTTACCCCCCCCCCCCCAACTCCCCAGGCGGTACGCCCTTGTCACATAGTAAATGATAAATTAATATGGCTTGTTAGTTAATCTTGTTTATTTATTTAATTTAAAACCGAACATTACTGATAACACCAATAATATCTTACTTAATTGTGCAAAATTAAAATTACGCGGCGCTTAATATACCGGGCCATTCACGATGAGTGGCCTATTACGAGATCTCGGGAACTGAATAAGATATGTATGTGAAATATTGGCACTCGCTATAAAACATGGTGGTCTTTATAATGATTACATTGTCACGTATCTATCATTTCCGGTTATAACGAAAGTGGGTGTCAACTTGCGTATTTTAAATGAAACATCCTATATATTATTACATTTTTAGATTCTGCGTAAGATTCTAGGCAAATTTCGTATATCATGTCATATACCTAAGTCTGCGCGTGTTTGGCATATTTAAGTTTTCATGACTTTTGCAGAACTTAAAATACTTAATAATTATTTTTTATTTAGCATTAAAAATAACTCAAAAGAATAAAAATTCTACTTTTGAGGTGCTATTAATATCAAATACCAATGTACATATATACAAATGTATGGAAAAATTATTATTTCCCAGCCCACCCGATGATTTTTTTTTTATGATCAAACACAAGCACTATAGGAAAAATCCTTTAGGGCACTCTGGGAGTGGTGCGTGTGAGCAAAAAGCGATTCACGTTGGTTTTTATATATTCGTTGGGAAAAACGACCTCGGGAAGATCGTTCCACAAGGATGAAGTCCTCTAGATGAAAGAATTCTTAAATAATGAAGTTCGAGGAGTACTAAGCTTAAAAACATATGGATGGGCGGCAGTGGATCATCGTGTATTTCTGCTATTCGTCGCTCTGGGCGGAATTAAGAGGGCAAGGTCAGCCGAACACCTTCCATGAAAATACCTTACCTTAGATAATAAAGGCGTAATTTTTTCTAAACAGTAGCAGTGGCGACTCGTGACCTATGATAGAGGAGATTCACAAGTATGGTGAAGTTATTTTTAAAATTTTATTTTTGTGTAACGACCAAACAATTACTTTCTAGGCGTTTTAAATGTAGGAAGAAGAAAAAGTAAAGAAAATGCGTTAGGTAAAACATATTTTTATTCATTTTTTAATTTTACACAAGGAAATACAACTTTTGGAAAATAAGAAAGGTTTCCTTAGTGTGTATAGCTGTCGGATCTTAACGTCGTCGCATGCAACCCTCGTAACAATATTTATACAGTCCACTACTAATACTACTAAAGCCATCTACGAGCTATCAAGAAAACCGAATGATGTCTAATACCACTACGCCATCTACGGCTACGTCATTAGGCGCAACCAAGACGAGAACAATAGTTAACTGTTTTATGACGAGAACGAATCGAGCCACGAGACTGACAAGTTGGCATTCTTCATATTTTCAATTTTTCAACACCGTCAACTATTCATTTTAACTTAATAAATATATAATATTAAAATATTAAAAAATACACGCTCGAATTTCTAACTAGATCCACGAACAGACAACAGCGCGGTGCACACAGGAACTGTGCGCCTTTTCCATGTTAAATAGTCATAGCCCCGCTATCCTCCGCTGCCAACCGCCACCTGTTACTACAGAGAAACTGCACTACTTAATCGCACGTGCGAGCATGTCTCGTCATAATCGTCATTTACCTCGACCGAGGCACGGTTTGCCGGATCTATACAGTTTGGTTTGACGAGATGATAAAATATTAGGGAGGGTCGGACATTTTTAGTTTGACGGTACGATAAAATATTAAGGAGGGTCGGACTTTATACGATAAATAATATTCAATGAACATAAATTAATATTTTTTATTCGTTTTGTTTTGGGGGTGCACGTGCGCATGTGCTCCTGTGGAAGAACCGCCACTGATATTTTACATTATTCAGTAGAACTCTAGTTTTGTCCAGTAAATGCCTGTAATGGGGCTTCATAAATGCTAGTGTTGGGAAAAACCGATGATTTTAAGAATCGAGTACTTGATACTCGAGCGATTTTAATAATCGAGTGAATCGCTCGAGCGATTAATCACTTGAAATGTTTATGACTATATGACTATGAAGAATGTTTTAATAAAACACCAGGGGTTGTTTTTGTAAGTTTTAGAAAAGTTTTTATTAAGGAAGAACAGTTTATTCTGATTTTTTTAAATTATATCCTTTAATTTTTTAATAATTTACAATCGCCACTGGCTAGCCAGTCAAAATAAAACCACTAAGGCATTTGGCATACTTTTTTTGTATGTACCTTCTCGTTTATGTGCCTTTAACAAAGACGTATGTCGTGTCAGCTTTCCGAGCGTCAAACTCGAACGTCGCCAATCGGCACTTTTCGGGTATTCAGTGAAAGGCGGCGATTTTCGACTTCTCGCTTGAATTTATAACTAGATTAGTATTTCCTATCAAGCGATCACAACACTGGTAAATACCAATATAAAAATAAGTTTTTAAGATGTGTTTTCGCCTTCAGATCTTCATGTCTGATTTGGAATTGGGAAAAAGTCTCTTTTCTAAAAAATAATTGTTCCTCCGACAAGAGAGACTTGAGAAATTATCATGTTACCTCCATACTGGAATGGAATGCTTGTGTTGTTCCAAAAAAGAAAAACAATTTTTATAAACGTGACCTTTTATTTTTATCGTTATAAATTAGTATTAGTTTAACAGTGAATATTATTATTATATATACAGGGTGCTGATAAAGTCTGGAATAATCGATTTTTCTTGAAAACGCAAACCTTTTTCGAAAAACGCTCGTACCCGTCGATTTTATTTTATTCTTTGAAATTTTTTGGCGTTCTTCAATATTATACCGGATGCGCCAAAAACGCTAGGCAAGTGTCAACATCACTTTTTCAAATAGAACACCCCTTTTTTTCTCCAATATTCAGATTCCTCTCTAAACTCTAGACAAGTTTCATATAACATATTGTATGGCTAAAGTCAACAGTAATTGAAATACAGGGCCCACAATAAAAGTCAAGGTATAATTTTAAGGTCTAGGTATTTACCTTCTTACCGGTTTCTACATAATAACTTAGTTACGTAAATGTCAAAACATTTAATATTTACTCCAAAGTTGTCACTTTTACCCATAAAAATGTTTCTAACGGAATCTGAGAGAATCGAAATATTAATAATAGTAGGATGTGGAGTTCGAAAGAGAACACAAATAGAAGTTTGTGAGTATTTTAATGATAAATATCCAAATAGAGAACACATAAATCAGGCAACTGTTTCCAAAATTGTTAAGAAGTATAATGAAGTTGGTCACGTTAAGGATAAACCTAGAAGTGGACGACCTAAAATTTCCGACGATGTCAAACTTGATATTCTAGTTTCGTTGGAAGAGAGACCACATTCGAGCACAAGAAGCATTTCTCAAATTGTTCAAAATATCCACGATTCAACGGTGGCAAAGTTCCTGAAAAAGGAAAAATGGCATGCATATAAATGTCAAGGAGTACAGGAACTTTTGGAAGGCGACCCTGACAGAAGGAATGAGTTCTGCGAAATTCTCATGGATAATTACTTGATTAACGATGCATTATTTCCGAGTAACATAATTTTTTCCGATGAGGCTACTTTTTTCTTGGATGGCATGGTAAATCGTCAAAATTGCCGGTATTGGTCCAGCGAAAATCCCCATTGGTTCCGAGAAATTAATACCCAGCGGCCGAGAAAAATTAATGTATGGGCAGGAATAATTCGGGATACTGTTATAGGACCCTATTTTTTTGAGGAAAATTTGACTGGCCAAAGATATTTGCAGTTTCTTGAAGAAGACCTCGCTCCAGCGTTGATTGCCCTATTTCCCGATCGGAACATTCCTGACTCACATGATACAACTATGTGGTTTCAGCAGGATGGTGCACCAGCCCACTATTCGGTCGAAGTCCGTAGATACCTGAATGAGTTATTTCATCATCATTGGATAGGTCGACGGGGTGAAATAGATTGGCCTGCGAGGTCCCCCGACTTAACGCCATTGGACTTCTTTCTGTGGGGCTATATTAAGGAAAGGGTTTACAAAATTAAACCAGAAGATATTGATGTTCTCAAAACGCGTATAACAACAACCATAAGACAAATTACCCCAGAAATTGTACATAATGTACAGTAGAATTTGTTGAGAGATTGGGACATTGTAGAGCCGTAAATGGACACCATTTTCAACACTTACTCAAATAATTTTTTAGATTGTTCACTGTATTACCAATTTCCTGTTAGAATTTTTTTTCTAGCCTAAGTATTTGTCATGGAAAACAAGCTTTAAAATTATACCTTGATTTTTATTGTGGGCCCTGTATTTCAATTACTGTTGACTTTAGCCATACAATATGTTATATGAACCTTGTCTAGAGTTTAGAGAGGAATCTGAATATTGGAGAAAAAAAGGGGTGTTCTATTTGAAAAAGTGAAGTCGACACTTGCCTAGCGTTTTTGGCGCATCCGGTATAATATTGAAGAACGCCAAAAAATTTCAAAGAATAAAATAAAATCGACGGGTACGAGCGTTTTTCGAAAAAGTTTTGCGTTTTCAAGAAAAATCGATTATTCCAGACTTTATCAGCACCCTGTATATTATTATTATATAGTATTATTATACAGGGAGTCCCGAAATTAAAGGACAGTACTTTACAACCATATTCTCTGGCTAAAAATAATAGAATTTTGTCATATGGGCATAATTTCAGAAATGCATGCTAAGGGGGCTACGGCCCTTAGAATGGGGAAGCCTGAAGACGTTATTTTCTAAATATCTTCGAAACCGTTCATAATAAAATTTTGAAATTAGGTATAGTGTATAAACTTTTGACGCTAAATCAGTTTATGTATTCAGAATTTCAAAATTTTAATCATAGGCGTCACATACTGGGGTAGTTAAGGGTTAAAAAATCCTACTTTTTTAATAGTCATTATTTTTTTTATTTTCTTAAAAATTATGCAATATCAAAGTATTTTACGTAAAAATGGCTATCTTAATTCATATTGATAGGACTTACAGTTTTTGAGTAAAATCGTTTTGAAAGAAAAATTACGTTCATTAATAAAATTAATTATTAATTACTAATTTGATTTTTATTAAATAATTACCTAGTCAAGTCTCACCATAAAAGATAAATTTAAAACAAGAACTACTCATTGAGAATGTGCTCAAATAGACCTCCATTTGCTCTGACACAGAGTCTAGCTCTACGGCAAATGTTGTGAGATGCCCGAAGAATTTGAAAACGATTTCTTCTTATTTCATTTCCAGCTTGAAAAATTCGCTGAAGCAGATCCTCACGGGTATCCACCTCCGTTGCATAAACTATGTTGCACATATGGCCTCAAAAACAATAATCGAGTGGATTTAAGTCCGGCGATCTCGCTGGCGAGGATACTGGTCCACCTCTGCCTATCCACCTTTCAGGATCATTCTCATCTAACCGGTTACGAACTGGCCATCCAAAATGAGCAGAAGCACCGTCGTGTTGGACATGCATCCCTAACCTGGACGTCAAGGGTACTTCATCCAATAGTCCTACTAACTGATTTTTTGAAGAAAGTCCACATATCTCTCACTGTTAAAATTATTTGGCATTTCAATTAATCAACTGATTTCCAATATCCCCGTCCATAAATAATATAATTAACGGATGACCTATATTGACATTTAGTTCGTCGCACTGCTCTCGGAATTTCATCGTGCCAAAAGTGAGTGTTATTTATATTAAACACTTTAGTCCCAGTAAATGTTGCCTCATCGGATCACAAAATTGTGTTTAACAAATTTTGATGTTCTAAAATCCATCGACATAACTCGATCCTGGGTGGGAAAGATATAGGCAATAGCTCTTGAACCCTCTGGTAATGATATGGATGAAAGCCCTGCATCTAAGTCATTCTTCCTATTTAAAATAAATATTCGTTATAATTATGGATAGCAATATGGTACATTAAAACGTATTACAATTGATTTTGCAATATTGACGGCTCTAGCCAATGATCTGATTCCGACTTGAAGATTAGTCTTCTATTTGCTGAAGTGCATTTTCCAAATTATAATCTCCCATAGGTCATCCTTGTCCACGAAGATGTTGAAACGAATCATTCTCCACCAACTTCCTATGAATTCTCTCAAATACTTTTAGCCCAGGAAGTTTCCGTTGCGCAAAACGTCTGAGATATTGCTGTACCGCAGCAAAGGAGCGTCCATTACAATATCCGTTTACAAATAGTATATTTGAAAGCTCGAGATTTGCATTTCCTTATATATTAAGTCTAATTTTATAACAATAATAGCAGCAGACACTAGCTGATACAGATATGTCAAAAGAAACAAATATTTCCCTATGATTAATATTTTTTAATGAACTCTTTTATGAACGTAATTTTTTTTCCAAAACGATTTTACTCAAAAACTGTAAGTCCTATCAATATGAACTAAGAGAGCCATTTTTACGTAAAATACTTTGATATTTCATAATTTTTAAGAAAATTAAAGAAGTAACATTATTTTAACCCTTAACCACCCCAGTATATGACGCCTATGATTAAAATTTTGAAATTCCGAATACATGAACTGATTTAGCGTCAAAAGTTTATACACCATACCTAATTACAAAATTTTATTATGAACGGTTTCGAAAATATTTAGAAAAAACCGTCTTCAGGGTTCCCCGTTCTAAGGGCCGTAGCCCCCTTAGCATGCATTTCTGCACTTATGCCCATATGACAAAATTCTATTATTTTTAGCCGGAGAATATGGGTGGTAAAGTATTGCCCCTTAATTTCGGGACACCCTGTAAGTATATATTATTTGGACGAAGAAAAATATAAATTTTTTTCAAAATTTGATCTAAATATTTAATACTATTTTCTATGCACCCAAATATTTCAATTAAAGCTATTTTTTGGATATTTATGGCCACTACAATGTATATGACAGAGAGCAAACACAGACAGAAGCGAGTACAAACCATTCATCTTCTCGTAAAAATGTCGGCTAACATATTTTGTATTTTACATTGCAGAATGTGAATTTTCAAGGAACATTATTTATAATCGAGATTTTGATAATGTGACGAACGTAACTGGACAATCCATAGACATATAATATAAAAAGGAAACAGAATTGTTTACATTTTGTCCCGATCAGAGATCGTTTTAACAGAAATCAATGATGACAAATTTCCGCTGATTGACTGTATTTGTAATGTGTACCTATTAAGTAAATATATACAGTATGTCCACGGATGGAGTTTACAAGAGGACAAATGGACTAAAAATTGGAAGATACGAAAAAAAGTCACTCTTAATAAACGCTTCTGCTTGTCTAGAAAATACGATTCATCATTAAAAACTTCAATTTTTTATACAGGGTGGGTAAAAACTACAAAAATGTTATCTTGCTTAAGAGTAAACATACTTTATTTTGAAAGATACGAAAAAAAGTCACTCTTAATAAACGTTTTTACTTGAATAATGAATAGGTGATACTTATTGTCAATGTCTTTATTTACTGAAGTAATTATAATAATAATAATAATAATACGAACATTTTAATTAACATGAAAAGAATACGATAACGATTTCATAATTCAAAAACTCCACCTCAATACTCGACACATTTTTCTAATTGCTTTCTCAAATAAGTGAAAGAATTTCTAATTTCTTCCTGAGATATCGATTGGACAGCCTGGATAATTCCCTTCAGCACTTCAATATCATTTGGTATTGCGGTTGCAAAAACCATTTGTTTTAAACGGATCCATAAAAACATATCGGCCAAGGTTAAGTCGGGACTTTTTGGGGGCCACAAAACTGGGCCACTCATGCCAATCCACCTTGGACCAAATCTGCGGTCAAGTCATTCTCTAACCTCACGAGCGAAATGGGCTGGACAACCATCTTGCTGAAAATACATATTTTATCGAAAATTACCCTCATACATTAAGCTAGAGGTGTTGTTTTCGATTGATTACATCGAAAACAACCCCTCTAGCTATCGAAAACAACCCGCCAAGTTTTTATTGTTTATTGACAAAGATAATGACACTTTTTGACGTTTAAAAAAAATCTTATATTCCCTGCATAGTAACCCCTTAACAACGCCCTTCATTTGAATAATGTGCCAGTTTGACAATTTCATTATTTTAAAGATTTATTAATAATTACTAATTTTTTTAGTTCTTTATTTAAAAGTTGTAATATAAAGTTGTTTTAACCATTATTCGAGTAATTTTCTCCCTAAATTACACTCGTGCATAAAAATTCTCAGATAATTTTGCATTTAAGCGTATTTCCTTTGAAAAACAACATTCGTTCATTTTCAAATTTTGTAAAATATAATATTTTGCTAAAATATGAAAATGAACTCTTGTTGTTTTTAGGCAATACGCTTTCATGCAAAATTATCGAAAATTTTTAGGCACTAGTGTAATTACCTCCGAATATTTAATGGTAGATTTTCGAGTTCATAATTGAAAAATGTATCCAACATTTCTAAATATGATAATCTATTGCACGTGTTATCAAAAAAATATGGCCCTATAATGCCATGGATGAATATCGCACACCACACGTTCATTTTTGTGAAATATTGTCTTCTCGTCATAATTCTGAATTAGGGATTTTCTAAAGACCAGTACCTAACGTGCTGGGTTGCAACGGTTCCATTTGTTGAAAATGTACTTTCATCAGAAAATATGATACATTTATAAGAATCAACATTTCCAATTTTGTCTCCTATCCACAGGCAAAAATCAAATCGTTTCGCGTCGTCTCCCTGTTCCAATTTTTGATTAAAGTGCGGTTTATACGGATACAATTTATTTGCTTTAAGGATCTTCTGAATTTGACTTTTTTTTACAACTTCCAACTGAGTAACACGATTTCTAAGGGACGTCATAGGATTTTCTTCAACAGAATGAAGAACTAAGACTGTAGCAGCATCATTATGGTAGTATTTCTACTTTTTTTTGAGGTCCAAAACCGAACCAGTTCTCTTGAACTTTTATATTAACTTGCAGATTGCCATCCTAGTTATTGGGATTCGTACAAATTTCTCGGTAAATTGTTCCATGACGTAGCGATATAAAACTTGACCATCCCCATAACATTGTATTATAAAAACTCTTTGTTCAGTAGCATTTCTACTTAAATAATAACTTCATTAAATAAAGACATTGACAACGAGTACCTATCACCTTAAGTGTCATTATTATTTTAACTAGGTTCACCAGTCAGAGGTGTGCCAGAGAATACTTTTTGGGAACTAATTTTTACATAGGTAAACCTTTTAATGAATTGTTCTACTTTCATTAAAAGTAACTTTTTTTTTCGTATCTTTCAAAATAAAGTATGTTTACTCTTAAGCAAAATAACATTTCTGCAGTTTTTACCCACCCTGTATAAAAAAATTGAAATTTCTTGATGATGAATCGTATTTTCTAGACAAGCAGAAACGTTTATTAAGAGTGACTTTTTTTCGTATCTTTCAATTTTTATTCCATTTGTCCTCTTGTAAACCCCATCCGTGGACATACTGTATGTATATATATATATATAGGTCCTATCTGTGTATTTATAATTAACACTAAATTGGAAATAAAGTTAAAATATAAATAACAAATTTTTATAAACACAAATAATAGCATTGACAAGTTTTAGCAAAAGAAATTTTAAATATTTCCATTGTTTTTAAATATGTTAGACAAGCAAAACCATTTGAATTAGATTTATGTAAATTATGTTTATGTATACGTTTGAGATGATATGTCCTAGAACACTGGTTACATTTAATGCCATGATTTTCTTTCGTTCTGTTCATTGTGCAAGCAAAGCAAATACCTGAACAGAGAGCTGCATTTTCAAATGGAAAGAACGAATTAACGTTGGTGTAACTATTTGAAGAAGTTGGTAAATTATTTTCTTCAGATTCAAAAATCTTCCTTGTAATTTTGGCTAGTTTTGCCAAAAAAACTTTTTGGTCCTAGCTTTTTAAATTGTCAAAATTTCTTAAAATCTTTTTAGCTTCTCTTTCTATTTTCTTTCTTATTGCTCTTACATTTTGTTTTGTTTTGTTTCTCTGCTTCTTTGTTGTCCTTGATATTAATCTAGAAATAGACAATATTGATCACTTTCACAACTTACATTAGAGTACTTTAGTGTGATTCGTCCAATAAGTCTCACTACACCCCCCCCCCCCTCCCCCCCCTTACAGATCTTCACGTAATTATTTCAATTATCCTCAAAAACAGTTTAGAAGCATTCTCAGATTTCTTGCATATCTACACCGATGCTTCAAAATCTGAACCTGGATGCGGTGGGGCCTTTTATATCCCCAAAAATAAATAAATTTTAATTAATATATGATTATTATTATGCCGCTTTTTATTTTTGAAGGCCAATCACTACATGGGGGGCCCACGACTACCCTCTTTACTCTAAGTGCAGTTAATATACCAAAATGAACAGTTATTTTAGGGATTTTAACAATATGTTATAGAATATTTTTCATATAAAACTGATAAAATCGGATTCCTGCATGTCTTACCAATGTTTTTTTCCTACCATGATTCTATTTTCCTCGAAATGACTCACAAAAATACTACATTTCAACACAAAAATCAACAAGCTTTACTTACTTCTACTTCACTTGAGTTATATGCACTGATTCCGCACACTCAGCAGCTCCCAGGCTCATCATTCCTAGAAGCCTTGACTTACATTTCATGCCGAGATGAGACTTTATTTTAGTTATTAAAACTGTTCTTTGGCCAGATTCTGTTCAATACAGTCGATTTCTTTAAATTGTAATAATTTAAAAACAACTTTGGGTGTTCGAGTTATTTAAGTCTTGGCAATGACTGAATGAATGACGATCAGTGTTGCCAGGTGGAAAAAATTTGAATCCCCAGAAAAAATTTACAGATTCTATAAAAAATTCCTAGATCCTCTTTCAAATAGTGTTGGAAAAAACCGATGATTTTAATAATCGAGTACTTGATACTCGAGCGATTTTAATAATCCAGTAAATGAAACAGTTTTTTTGTATATTTAAGTATACTAACAATGTATATCAATAACAACAAACACAAAATATGAAGAAAGCACAATCTTTTTATCACCGGTCTCAAAATAAGGATATTCTATTTTCTTGGAAACAAGACCTTTTCAATAATTTCCTGGTGAACAATTTAATTTTTTAAATTTAATTTTATTGTAATCTCGAATGACAAGCCCTGTGCGACGTTCGGTAATAGAAATTCTGTGCTTTTCCATAATTACAATAATACAAATGACAGAAATGATATCTATAAAAACGGAAATACCAATACAGTAATAATAACAAAAACAATTAAAATATTCCCTGTTTTTTATGTGAAAATATTATGTGCATCTTTGCTCACAAATCTCAACAAAACACAAGCTTCCAATCAATTGGAATGTTAAACGCATCATTTATATAAATGGTAAAAAGCACCGGACTCGGTACCGTCCCTTGTGGCACTCCATATTCACACCTTTACATTATTTCGCTTTTGGTTATACGAGACATTAAATTAAGTCCTACGTCTTCCAAACTTTGAAGTGAATTGACCAATTTCTCGTGTGACTGACTTGTCGAACTTTAAAATCCAAAAAGTACTAATATACTGGGTATTTCATTAAAAAACGAATGTTTGTATACGGGGTAGAAATGTTTTCGGAATTTATGATGTTTTGAATTTTTTTTTTTTTTTTTTTTTTTTTTTTTTTTATGATCAAACACAAGCACTATAGGAAATATCCTTTAGGGCACTCTGGGAGTGGTGCGTGTGCGCAGAAAGCGATTCACGTTGGATTTGAATCGTTGGAGGTTATATTCGTTGGGAAAAACGACCTCGGGAAGGTCGTTCCACAAGGATGAAGTCCTCCAGATGAAAGAATTTTTAAATAATGAAGTTCGAGGAGTACTAAGCTTAACCACATACGGATGGGCGGCAGAGGTTCGTCGTGTATTTCTGCTATTCGTCGCTCTGGGCGGAATTAAGAGGGCAAGGTCAGCCGAGCACCTTCCATGAAAATATCTGTAAAAGAGAGTCAAATCCCCAACCTGTCTTCGATGTTCTAGGCTGTCGAGGTTCTTCGTCAGCTCGTGGTCTCCGATCAGACGAATAGCCCTCCTTTCGATGGAATCCAGTAGCCGAAGAGTATGTTTGGGTGCAGAGCTCCAGACATGAGAGCAGTATTCTAGTGATGGTCGAATCTGGGCCCTGTACAGCGTCAAAAGTTGTTGAGGTGTATACAACCTTCTGGTTCGGAAGAGTACGCCAAGCCTCCGAGAAGCCATCTTGGCGATTGCCACAACGTGGCTATGCCAAGACATATTTCCTCCCAGATTGACACCCAGCAAATTAATAGATGAAGCCAGTGGGATTGCGTGTCCGGCCATGACTATTTCCGGTTCTGTAATGTTAACCTTTTTAGAGAAAACTGCTGCCTGGGTTTTTTTAGCGTTAAATTCGACTTGGTTACTGTCACCCCAAGCCAAAATTTCTTCCAGGTCTTTGTTGAGGCGTGATACTTCATGCTGTCTGCGAAGATGTGCGTCGGCAGCCGATGTTTGCGCATTCAAAGAGAAAGATGAGAAAAGTGTGCTATCGTCAGCAAAACTAAATATCGGATTTTTAGTTTTCACTAGAAGGTCGTTAATGTAGAGTAAGAAGAGAGTGGGAGACAATATGGACCCTTGAGGAACACCGGCATTGATGGTGAAGGTGTCTGAGAGAAATCCGTCAATCCCCACTTGCAGAGAGCGGTCCTTAAGAAAGCTAGATAACCATGCACAGAATCGACTGGGCATGCCATAGGATCGCAGTTTAATTAGAAGCCCCTCATGCCAAACACGATCAAAAGCTTTAGAAATATCCAGCGCAACAACCCGAGACTCCCCATGATGTTCGATTGCGTTGTTCCAAATATGGGTGACATAGGCTAGAAGATCTCCAGTTGATCTGGACTTCCGAAAACCATATTGATGATCGCTGATGATGCTGAAGCCTTCCAGGTACTTTAGAAGATGTTGGTTAATAGCTTTCTCCATTACTTTTGATATAACTGAAAGCAATGCGACTGGTCGATAGTTGTTAGGCAGGGTTCTCTTACCTTTCTTTGGAATAGGCTGGACTCGCGCCGTCTTCCAGCAAGATGGAAATATTCCTTTTTTGTAGGATAAGTTGAAAAGTCTACAAAATACTGGTGTTAGTTCATCGGCGCATGTCTTGAGAACTATAATAGGAATTTCGTCTGGACCAGTAGCTTTTTTGACGTCGAGTCCTTTCAGGATTCGTTTGACGGGACGCTGACGGAACACGATTTCGGTCATTTCGGATTCAACTGCAGGAATGTCGGGTGGTGTTCTTCCCTGGAAATCTACAGTGGAATGCGAAGAAAATAGTTCAGCAAGTAAGTTTGCTTTGTCTCCGGCTGTGGATGCTATTGTACCATCGGGACGTATTAGAGGTGGAATAGTTGATTTGGTAAAATTTTGGCTGACGGCCTTAGCGACTGACCAAAAGGACCTTGATCCGTTTGGACAGTCAAGAAGTTTGTTTTTGATCCTCACGTTATGGGCTTCTTTGCTTTGATCTATTGTTAGCTTACATTGGTTTCGAGCGGTAATAAAGATGGTACGATTCTCAGTGGTAGGGTTTTTACGCCACTGTCGGTAAGCCAGATTTTTTGATTTGACAGCACGCTCACAATCCTTGCTAAACCAGGGCTTGCCGTTGGAAGGGCGTTTTTGGGAGGAGGGGATAAATGCTTCCATGCTCGTTAGAATGACGTCGGAGACCTCCCCAGCACAGACGGATGGATCATCAGAAGAGAAGCATACGCTCATCCAAGGAAAAGTCCGAAAATGGTCTTTCAGGTCTTCCCACTTGGCCGATCTGTAATGCCATATCTTGCGAGGTTTAGGAGGTTGTACAGAATTAATTGGTAGTTCGCTTAGAGTTGAAATAAGTTTGTGATCGGAAGATCCTAAAGGAGGCTGTACGGTGACTGTATATAGATCGGGATTTGACGTTAAGAAAAGATCCAAAAGACTAGCAAAATCTCCAGCTCGGTCTGGAATCCGCGTTGGTTCTTCTACGAGTTGAGTTAGACCAGAACTGATCGCGAAGGATTCGGCCTCGCAGCCTTGCTCATCGTCTGTATTTGAATATTTAAGCCAGTTGACATTGTGGACGTTAAAGTCACCAAAGATAGCAATCTCGGCATTTGGATAGTTGGTTTGCACGAAGTCGATTGTATTGGCTAGTGATGAGAAAAGGTCTCTGTAATGGGTATCACTTGGAGGACGGTAAAGGCAGCAGATAAACTTGGTGATTTTCGGTGTTGATATTTTAAACCACATTACATCAAAGTCTTTCGGTTCCAGTGTAGGTTCTCGTTGGCAGCAGAGATCATCTCGAATAAAAAGACACACGCCGAAGTTGCGTCGGCGTTGTGCGATTATGTATGATCCTAGGGCGCCTTCTTCTATTGTTTACATACATAACCGCCCCAAAATTAGAAACAATTTAAAAATAACAAAAATATAATCTTTTCTCCATTATAAGCGCTATACCGGGTGATGCATCGTTAAGTTGAACATAGGAAATCCCATGTAATTTTTAAGATGGCTGGATATTGTTTCCCCTGTACATTTTATAGAAAAACTGCATTATAACTTATTGAAGAGGCCGACATGGCAAACCCATGATACATTTTGGTGAGCCAATCATTAACAATTCATTTAAATGTGATAGCAAAATCACGAAACCCACAGTTCAGGTAATACAGCAAACACTAGCAAATTAATTTTAATTTAATTTTTAATTTTTTAATTAATTAACTTTATTTTAATTTTAATTAAATTAATTTTAATACTGACATTATTCGTTATGTTCAGCATTACGTCACATTTTGGCAATAGCGTAAAAATTATTTGCAGATGTTTGTAGTATTACCTGAACTATGAGAGTTTCGTGGTTTTGCCATCACGTTTAATTGAATAGCTTAGGATTGGCTCATCAAAATGTATTCAAACTTGGCACATGGGTTTACCATGTCGGCATCTTCAACAAGTTATAATGCATTTTTTCTATAAAATGTAGAAGGCAGAGACCAATATACCTCAAACTTTAAATGGGATTTTGTCCGCAAAATTTTTTACTGGTATGAAAGATTGTTGCATGGCAATTTCGCGATTGAATTTTTTGACATAAAATCGCGAGCGCTCGGACGAGCATTGAGATGATTTTGTAAAAAATGTTATTATCGAAATTACCAAAAAGAAAAAAGAAAATCAAGACAAAAATTATTGCCGACACAAAAAATTTTTTCCTCTAATAATATTCGACAAGACTATTTCACAATAGAAATTGATAATTCTTTCTTTTTCAAACCAGGATGACGTTTATCAGATTAACAACCTTATGGCCGATTTTAAGTTAAGTTACTCACAGTTGGGAATGACTGCGTTAAGAACAGTCAAATGCTAAAGAAATAAATATATCATACAGGGTGCACCAAGTAAAGTGGCCCATTAGAAGTATCTCGAGAACTGAATGAGATTTTATTTTGAAAATTTGGTTGTAGCTATAAGAGATGGTTTTCTACGTCTCTAAAATATTTTGGATGGTGCGGTATTGCCGGATCATACCGACAGTGGTAGCAACTTCGGAATTTTAAATGAATTACCCTATATATTATATTTTTTTCGGAATCTAGGTAAAAATGTAGAACAGTTTTCTATACAATATCATATGCCTATCTTTAAGAGTTTTTGAATTATGAATAATCTTGTGATTTTTTAACGCCGTATCGGGACCTGAAAAGAAAATCATATCTTTTTAACGGTTACAGCTAGAAAGCTGAAATTTTGACAATAGTTTCACAAGACCATCGAAATTTTATAATTTTGAACGGTATTTATTTAGTTTTATACAGGGCGTCTCCATAACAATATTTCTGAGGGGTAGGATTAAAAAAATAGTATACTAGACACCAGTCACAAGAAGGAAAGATTTAGAAAATCGATTAAGAACAGCTCTGGGGGCTCTAGAAGGGGAAGAAATGAAAAAGGTGACAAATGAACTTGTTATCACCACAATTCATGAATGTTTAAGAGCCAGCAATTTAGTTATTAGTTATTTTATTGGTGTTGAGGCGTAATTTTAATTTTGTTTATTTATTTATTTATTAATAAATTCATTTGTTAACTATTTTTTTCCAACAACACAGACATAACAAAATTAATTTTTCATTATTTTGTTTCTGAATCCATTCCACAGCCAACTACCAAAAAATATATTTTTATAAGATAACATTTAAATTTCGCTATAAGTCCGAAAATATTTAAGATAGGTATAGGAACACTTAATATCATTAGATAGAAAATTCGATCCTCCATTAGCAAAATATATCAAATACAGGGTGTCCCTTTTAAAAACAAGAAGATTTTTGCAATAATTCATCTCCCTCAGAAATATTGTTATGGAGACGCCCTGTATAAAACTAATTAAATACCGTTCAAAATTATAAAATTTCGACGGTCTTGTGATACTATTGTCAAAATTTCAGCTTTCTAGCTGTAACCGCTAAAAAGATATGATTTTCTTTTCAGGTCCCGATACGGCATTAAAAAATCACAAGATTATTTATAACTCAAAAAGTCTTAAAGATAGGTATATGATATTATGCAGAAAATTGTTCTAGATTTTTACCTAGATTCCAAAAAAATATAATATACAGGGTCCGCAAACGAAGCGTGGACGGAAGATTAAATCGTCATCGAAGAACTTATCAACAATACTGAAACAGCTTGAGATATTGGATTAAAAGCGGCATGTTTTAAAAATATTTTACATTATACAGGGTGGCCCAAAAAAGTGTGACAGCATAAAGTTATATTTTTTTAAATGGGACACCCAGTATTTTATTGCATATTTTGGTTCGTATTACTATCGTTTATAAGTGCTTCAAATTTTATTTAATTTGGTTTTGTAGTTTCGGAGAAATAAATTAAAAACTAAAAAAAAAAGTTTTGCAGTCCTGAATAAAAAAATCAAAAAAAACAATCCAGAACTTTTTTTTTAACCTGGCATTGAGTGAAATTTATGACAAGAGGTCTAGAGATACTATGAATGTAATTGCGTTTATTTATTTTATACAGGGTGTTCATAATAAGCTTTCAAAAACCCCATATTTTAAAATAATTTTTCTCAAGTTTTCAAATGGAACACCCTGTATATTATTTGGCTATTTGACGTAGAATTCGTAGACAATTTTTTTTTATAATATAAGCATATAAGTTATATCCAGCCGTTTTCGAAATAATTGTAAATATCGTAAATTATGTTGTTTAAATAGAGTTTTTATTGGGAAATTTTGTTATAGGCGACTAGACTAATAATTGTAAACTAAAGTAAATGTTCAAAATAGCATCCTTTTACTTAATTTAATGATTTTCTTCTACTGCCAACAGAACTCTTAATTCATTTTCTTCATTAATAACGGGTTTATTGATTATTATCCTTTTTGTGTACGCAGTGCTTCCTGTTGCTACAAATTTTTGCAACAACTTCTCGAAGGATTTTGCTATCGGCTTTCTCTCAATATCTGGATATCTTTCAGCATACACTCGGCTCGCGAGAAGGCAATTTCTTGCACATTCATCCAGTATAAAAATCATATTTACCATTTCTAAAATTCGACATTTTGTGTAAGTTAGTACTTAATTTCGACGACTGAACAAATGTAAATAATTTTATTTAACTGCCATAGGGACAATCTAAACAAAAAGAAATTATGGCAACTCGATTAAGAATAAAAAATAAAATAAAATAATAAAAGTAGCAAAAATGTATGCTTTTAGAATTTATATCGAAATAACTGAAATACGGTAAACTCTAAGAGTAAAAGGAAGCTATTTTGAACTTTTACTTTAGTTTAGAATTATTAGTCTAGTCGCATATAACAAAATTTCCCAATAAAAACTCTATTTAAACAACATAATTTATGATATTTATAATTATTTCGAAAACGGCTAGATATAACTTATATGCTTGTATTACAAAAAAAAATTGTCTATGAATTCTACGTCAAATAGCCAAATAATATACAGGGTGTTCCATTTGAAAAACTTGAGAAAAATTATTTTAAAATATGGGGTTTTTGAAAGCTTATTATGAACACCCTGTATAAAATAAATAAACGCAATTACATTCATAGTATCTCTAGACCTCTTGTCATAAATTTCACTCAATGACAGGTTAAAAAAAAAGTTGTTTTTTTTGATTTTTTTATTCAGGACTGCAAAACTTTTTTTTAGTTTTTAATTTATTTCTCCGAAACTACAAATCCAAATTAAATAAAATTTGAGGCACTTATAAACGATAGTAATACGAACCTAAATATGCAATAAAATACTGGGGGTCCCATTTAAAAAAATATAATTTTATGCTGTCACACATTTTTGGGCCAAATGTAATGTAAAATATTTTTAAAACATGCCGCTTTTAATCCAATATCTCAAGCTGTTTCAGTATTGTTGATAAGTTCTTCGATAACGATTTAATCTTCCGTCCACGCTTCGTTTGCGGACCCTGTATAAGGTAATTCATTTAAAATTCCGAAGTTGCTACCACTTTCGGTATGATCTGGTGACACCGTATGATCCAAAATATTTTAGGAACGTAGCAAAACCATCTCTTATAGCTACAACCAAATTTTCAAAATAAAATCTCATTCAGTTCTCGAGATACTTCTAATAGGCCACTTTACTTGGTGCACCCTGTATATACTTGATAGTCTTGTTATTACTTTATGACGTTCTGCATAAATAATAAATAAGTTTAAATAAGTATAAGTTAAGCGCCCCTGCATAATATTATATAATGTTCAAATGGTAAGTGACCACGTCATAGATTTCTTTAGCATTTGACTGTTTTTCAACGCCGTCATAGACAACTTAGGAGTAACTGAACTTAAAATCGGCACCAAAATCGTCATATAAAAATATTAAATTGGCAATATTTCGAAAACAACAAATTTTCGGAATATACGACCTTACACTTACACACAAACTTACCCTTATTTTTAATACCAAATAGAAAATAATAATAAAATTTGGGGGTTTCCATTTGAAAATGTAGATCTTTTGCAGTACCTATATTCACTTTGATTTTTAAAGTCATTTTTATTAGTTATCTGAATATTATAACAAATTGATTAAAGCCGATCCTTTTCAACAAGGAATCCAACCCAAATTAAGCAATAAAAGCTTCCTTATAGGAAAAATTAATAATTATTTTAATATCCGCACACGTTATTTTAGATATAGACACGAAGAATATGGATTATACTAATTTACCATTCTCCTGTTTTTTTGTATTTTCTTATTTATTTTTCTTATTTTTTTTTTGGATTTGTATTCCTTTTTTTATATTATGCTCTGACTGCTTGCTATATTTTGCATTATTTTTTTGCTTATAGCGGGCAGATAGGCTATATCGGCTTATGGCATTTTTATTAATCTATGGTATACTCTATTTTATATCTAGGTTAAGCTAGGAGGCTCGGCCTCAACTTCGCCATTTTTAATCTTTTACAATAAGGCCATTTATTATTATTATTATAAAACCATAAATATATCAAACACATTTATACTTAGGTATAGGATATGATATACGAAATCTATCTAGAATATTGCTTAGAATCTGTAATAATATATAGGGTGTTTCATTTAAAATAAACAAGTTGACACCGACTTCCGGTATAACCGAAAGTTACAAATACGTCAAAATATTTTCATTAAATAGATCAATATCTTTTATCATCAGTCACTATACAGGGTGTTATGGAAATGACTTATTATGTGTAAACCGGCAAATCCTGAGATGAAAATAAATTGAAGAAAAATAATCATAAATGGCGCTTTGAATTATTAAGCGAAATATACACTTCATATGAATTCTGAAAATTTACGTGGCCGCTACTGACGTCGTTCACAATCAATAATTTATTGAGGCAGTCTCAAATCTCAAAAGAGGTCAGCGCATTGTTGGCGGTGTTGTCATATTGCAACACAGAATTGTAAACGCACGGGTTCAGTTTTTGACAACAAGACGTCTTTGACCCGCTTTATCACGTATTTTTCAAACTTTTTAGAAAGAAAAACTACTTTAACTCTAACTTTAAGGTACATACTCTCTTGCCTTCGATCTTATTTTTAAATAATCCGATTTATAATTAAATTCTATAAAAAAAAAACACAGGTATGTTTTGCAATAGAACCAACAATAGATAATATCATACAAATTTGAAATGCCAACATCATTTCATCAGCAACATTTATTATTATGAATTATTTCACAACAGAAAAAAAATCGGGTATCAAACGTTTAAAATTCGTATACATCAAGCACGTGGAACCCTCGGCAACGTCATCCCAACACCGAACCACACCAACATATTGAAGCAACCATACCGAAGGTTAAACATATAAACACGCGCTCGGCGGTTATCCAAGCTAGGGCGAGGCACGCGGTGTGATCTGGCATCACTGTAGTTTACTCTAGTGACCAACATTGTTGCTAACTGAATCCAGATGGAACGGCGCGACAGTATATGAGTAAAAAGGGTTTTTACCTTAGTATTTAGATATTCGATTAAAAAAAAAGTATGTAGACTTTCTCTAGGACACCCAAGTAGTTACTTTGAAATCACATGACAACATTTATTATTATGAATTATTTCCCATGAAACAGAAAAAAAATCGGGTAATGCTACAACTAACAAAACGTTTCAAATGCGTATACATCAAGCACGTGGAACCCTCGGCAACGTCGTCCCAACACCGAGTATCGAAACATACTGAAGCAACGATACCGAAGGTTAAACATATAAATACGCGCGCGTGGCCGTTATCCAAGCAAGGGCGAGACACGCGAGGTGATCTGGTATCACTGTAGTTTACTCTAGTGACCTACATTGTTACACCGCATGTACCCAAAAAGGATTTTCACCTTAGTATTTATATATTCGATTAAAAATAAAAGTATGTAGACTTTCTCTAGGACACCCAATTAAATATAATAAGTCATTTTCATAACACCCTGTATATATATATGTCAAACAAACATCTTCCTTAGTTCCCGAGATCTTTTAATACTAGACTAGTTACCATGAATGACCCTGTACATGTAAGTATTTACCTGTACTTAGAACTACGAACTACATTATTTTTGTAAATTCTATGTGTTAGTAATGAATTAATGAACCCGAACAAACCTAATTAATCGAACAAACCTAATTAATACTAGTATGTTTTATAGGAAATCGTACAATAAAATATCTGCTAATATTTTATATTTCCGTGTGTCCATTTGAAAACTTCCCAGCCGTAATATTGCGGTGCCAATAAATAATATTGAAAATAACGAGAGTCGCGCCAATTTTATTGTAAGGAGGACGCTTTTAAAGAATATTTTCATCAGCCTTCTCGGATTATTATTTATAATACCCTAATTTATTATTCTTGAGTAGTAGTTTCCGGACCGACTACCCCGGACCGCCTAATCATTCCACTAAAAACACAATGTTTTTTAAATAATAATATAGTATTAAGGGTGGGATGTTTTCAAATTGACACCCTGTATATATAGGAAGGATTCAAGGGATATACTATTTAGATATGAGATTGGGGATCCACTGTAATTTCATCTTTGCATAATAGTTTGAGTTGCTCCCTTCAGTCGTCGTCGTTGGCCTAAAATTGAAATAAGATTTTTAAGTTGAAAATTTCGACTAACATTCTTGGGCCAATCAGGAGCTTGCTTTTTGTTCCTAAGAAAATTTCCGAAAATTTTTCTCTTCCTCGAGGCAGCAGGAAGTGATTACAGTGGAAATTTTTTGACGTTTGTGCATAGAATGACATTTTACTTGACTGAACACAGCTTTCTTTAAATAATATAAGTTTCACCACCGCCAAAATAAAAATAAAAATAAAAATTTAAACTATTTTTATTTTGTCAATGTCAATTTCATGCAACTAAAGTTGGTAAATAGGAAAATATTGCTCTCCGAACTAACAATTAACGCAATCCTCATTTTTTCTACCTTCAAATTAATTATTTAATGCGAAATTTTCTTACCGAATTTCCCTCGTTCTTGAATTAATATACGGAAATTTTCCTTCTACACCATTTTTTTTAAGAAAATCGTGTGGTCGAATAATTTCCGATATTAATTCAAATATAAGTGAAAATCTACCGGGAATTTATTTTTACATTTTTATTATACTTATACCCTATTCAAAATCGAAAGTCAGTAAATATAAACACTAGGCCACACGTTCCGTGATCGATACCGGAAATCCTGCATTGCGATTGATTAATCAGCCATAACCACATATATATAACCATTATACAGGGTCCGCAAACAAAGCGTGGACGGAAGATTAAATCGTTATCGAAGAACTTATCAACAATACTAAAACAGCTTGAGATATTGGATTAAAAGCGGCATGTTTTAAAAATATTTTACATTATACAGGGTGGCCCAAAAAAGTGTGACAGCATAAAGTTATACTTTTTTAAATGGAACACCCAGTATTTTATTACATATTTAGGTTGGTATTACTATTGTTTATAAGTGCCTCAAATTTTATTTAATTTGGTTATGTAGTTTCGGAGAAATAAATTAAAAACTAAAAAAAAAAAGTTTAGCAGTCCTAAATAAAAAAATCAAAAAAAACAATCCAGAACTATTTTTTTAACCTCGGCATTGAGTAAAATTTATGACAAGAGGTCTAGAGATACTATGAATGTAATTGCGTTTATTTATTTTATACAGGGTGTTCATAATATGCTTTCAATAACCCCAGATTTTAAAATAATTTTTCTCAAGTTTTTCAAATGGAACACCTTGTATATTATTTGGCTATTTGACGTAGAATTCATAGACAATTTTTTTTTGTAATATAAGCATATAAGTTATATCCAGCCGTTTTCGAAATAATTGTAAATATCGTAAATTATGTTGTTTACATAGAGTTTTTATTGGGAATTTTTGTTATAGGCGACTAGACTAATAATTGTAAACTAAAGTAAATGTTCAAAATAGTTTCCTTTTACTTAATTTAATGATTTTCCTCTACTGCCAACAGAACTCTTAATTCATTTTCTTCATTAATAACGGGTTTATTAATTATCATCCTTTATGTGTACGCAGTGCTTCCTGTTGCTACAAATCTTTGCAACAACTTCTCGAAGGTTTCTGGTCTCGGCTTTCTCTCAATATCTGGATATCTTTCAGCATACACTCGGCTCGCGAGGAGGCAATTTCTTGCACATTCACCCAGTATAAAAATCATATTTGCCATTTCTAAAGTTGTAAAATTCGACATTTTGTGTAAGTTAGTACTTAATTTCGACGACTGAACAAATGTAAATAATTTTATTTGGCTGTCATAGTGACAATCTAAACAAAAAAAATCATGGCAACTCGATTAAGAATAAAAAATAAAATTAAATAAATAAAAGTAGCAAAATTGTAGGCTTTTAAAATTTATATTGAAATAACTAAAATACGGTAAACTCTAAGAGTAAAAGGAAACTATTTTGAACATTTACTTTAGTTTACAATTATTAGTCTAGTCGCCTATTTCAAAATTTCCCAATAAAAACTCTATTTAAACAACATAGTTTATGATATTTATAATTATTTCGAAAACGGCTGGATATAACTTATATGCTTGTATTACAAAAAAAAATTGTCTATGAATTCTACGTCAAATAGGCAAATAATATACAGGGTGTTCCATTTGAAAAACTCGAGAAAAATTATTTTAAAATGTGGGATTTTTGAAAGCTTATTATGAACACCCTGTATAAAATAAATAAACGCAATTACATTCATAGTATCTCTAGACCCCTTGTCATAAATTTCACTCAATGCCGAGGTTAAAAAAATAGTTCTGGATTGTTTTTTTTGATTTTTTTATTCAGGACTGCAAAACTTTTTTTTTTAGTTTTTAATTTATTTCTCCGAAACTACAAAACCAAATTAAATAAAATTTGAGGCACTTATAAACGATAGTAATACGAACCTAAATATGTAATAAAATACTGGGTGTCCCATTTAAAAAAATATAACTCTATGCTGTCACACTTTTTTGGGCCACCCTGTATAATGTAAAATATTTTTAAAACATGCCGCTTTTAATCCAATATCTCAAGCTGTTTTAGTATTGTTGATAAGTTCTTCGATAACGATTTAATCTTCCGTCCACGCTTCGTTTGCGGACCCTGTATATAACCATTATATTGCCAATAGGAATGTTCCAAAATACAAAAAGTGTCCCCGGGGGAGGCGTGGTACTATTGAGTTTGCGCAGTAGGGTAGAAATTTTGTCGATCGCGTCAAAGCCTACCCGACATTATTTGTTTGTTGTTATTCATCGCCATCTTTAGTTGTGGATGCTTTTTCAAATTAAAGAATAAAAAGTGGTTCATCCACATTGTTGTCGGTATATTAGTGCTTATAAACTTTCATTACCTAACAACAATTTTTGTGAAGGAGTTTTTAATTCGTGGTGATTCGCTGTTTGATAGGTTAGTGGGTTGTTTCGTTTAAGATTAAAGGACACAAGTGCATGGTGCTTTTTTGCAAAAGTCGTGAATCAATACCAGGTATAAAGTATTTCAGGTATATACATATATACGAAAATATTTTGATTATCACATTATCCGATCTTCCGAACCGAATTTCACTAAAAAGATTGTAAGAAAACTAGAGAGTGTCATTCGTATACAATATAATATATATGTGGCCACTACCTAACCTTAAAATTAATGTATTTGTAATTTGGTGCATTAGTAGCTGATAATAATTCCCAAAATAGTCAATATAGTCATTCATTCTTAATTTTTGGTTTAGAAAAAAGTGAGGTTAAGGAACATACGACGTCGGATGAAAGTTAAAACAAAGCTCATCATGTCGATTGTTACAAATATTCGGGCGAAATGTGGCACCAAGAGTTTACACCAATCAGGGCACCGTCGGATCATCATATCGTGTGAAATCGTATGCATGGAACGCCGTCTTAATTCGAACTAATCGAAATTTTGATTGCAATATTTTTCCTAACTAACCAGTGAAATTTACATTAAAAAAGTTGAAATCCGGTTCTGTCGAATATTTACTTTCACAAGGAAATTTCCTAACTGCGCAAACTCCCTATTACCCCTTCGATGCCCATAGCGGGGACATAATTGCAGATGGTTTTAGCAATATAATGGTTATATACATGGCCATAACATATTTAACGGTGGGGCGGAGGGCGATGCTTGCGACATGATTGGACTTATTCAGTTTGTTATGTTTAGTATTATAACCTTTGGACCCTAAACCGAGAACCTATAGCCATTGATTGTATCCCTTCTACGAACAAAATATACATGGAACATAATAATATTGCCATTTCTTAGTGCGGTCTTTTTTTATGCTCAAACACAAGCACTATAGGAAAAATCCTTTCGGCCACTCTGGTAGTGGTGAATGGGCACAAAAAGCGATTCACGTTGTTCTGAATCATTGGAGGTTATAGTCGTTGGGAAAAACGACCTCGGGAAGGTCGTTCCATAAGGACTTGTGGTCCTGGTGAATATTAAAGAACACGATGATTTATTTACGTGTACTGACTCTCGGTTTTGAAGAGAGTATAGTCTATTCTATTGACTCATGATTGGCGATAACTGTAGCAGGTTATTTAATTTTTTTTTTACACGAACGCTATCTAGTGGTGAGAAGTCTTGATAAGCAGAATTCAGCATGACAAATATCTTTCTTACTCTGATTGGATTGGTAACTTATCTGAAACTGTAGACGTATGTATGTATGTGTAAGTAAATGGCGTTTTATGAATGGAATGTTTTGTCTCCCTTTTATATTATATGTCTATGCGCGAAACTCATAGATTGGCTTCAAGACGATAAGCCTTTAGTTGGTGTATTATCTGATCCGATGACGACGAAAATACAGGCTTTCCGGTAAGCACTTCCTCATTTCTCAGGGCATACTGAAGAGGTCAAAATAAACCTAATTTGCCATAGAAGAATATTACTAAAGTGCCTCTTAAGAGCATTTAGCAGTGACCTCCATTAAAATGAAAAGTTGTGAAAAAACTACAAGAAAACTATTGGATAGATTTTGTTCAAACTTTGAATTTAGCTTCGAAATGTAATACTACATGACTATGAATCACACACGTGGGTTAATCGTCTGTAATATCACCCACGTAGATAATAAGATTTTGACGCAGGACATGTCATTAAATACCGGCAATAAATTAGATCAGACAGGTGAGCGGCTCAAAGAACCGTCGCGAAAAGGGTTACGCACACGTGGGCTATTCGCGGAGTCACACTTGGGCTAATCGCCAGTCGGTCTATTCTATCAGGTTACCTACTTATAACCTTGAATTTTTCAAAATAGAATTTAATTTTTTCCAAAATGATAAGTAACGTTCAAATTGAAAAACATGGTTATACAGTTATTTTTGAAAGTATTTCCTCCACTATCTAAAATCTTAATTAATATTATAGCTTTATTTTAATGCAAAAAAGTCACACCGAGGTTTTCAGGAATAATATCTTAAATCGCAACTATCTAAAGCGATTTGGCAACGCTTCGGGTGATCAAAGGCAGCAGAATAAGTTTCCTACTCCCTCGATACAGCCGGCCAGCGCGCTGGCTCGACGTGTCTTGGAATGTTCAGTAACAATGACTTATGCTGTTCCGCGGCAAAATCCCAAATCGGACCACGCGGTCCACGTATAAATACTCTTAATGGAGATAATACAGAGCTTCAAAGGGGTAGGGGAGACCGAGGAGGGTTGTGACAATTTATACTTAAAAGAACATATCTCAATAAAGAAACATAGGTACCACCATTATGAATTGTATGCCGCAATGTAACTCAATCTTTACTCTTTTAAAAACAGTCATCAAAGTCAATGAAAGTTAAAAGGTTTTTGAGAAAATCCACGAAAACTGAAACTACTCCCTTTGTCACAACTCTCCTAACACCGAGGTAAATTGTGACAGGTACCAAGGTAAGTTGTGACAGCTGTGTATCTAGACTATATTTAATAGATAAAATTACTTTTATATGAATTACAAACAAAACACACGTTATTTGGCATAAAATTACTTTAATTATCATTTGGCATAATTGTAGGAACTACAATTAAATGAAGCATTAACATAACAGTATTAAATCTTTTATAAGTAATTATGGCATCATTATATCAAACGTAGGTTGTAAGAATTGACCAAAGCAAATGAACAGCAACAGAAATAACAGTAAAAAACATTGCAATAAGCGAGTGAAATAAGCTAACCAGAGAATAACCTTTAATAGGAGAGTTGTCACAACTCTCCTAGGTGCCAAAAATCGCGATCCGGTCAGAATAATAATTCGTAATTTCGAAACAAGATGCAAACACAGCAAGACAATGCCACGCTTTGAAACTCCAAACCCACACAATATAAGAAAAAATAGCATAACCACGTGAATGTAATATATCATGATATAAATACAATCACAAATTTGATAAAAAATGTACTTTTCGGTTGTTTTTTCATGCAAACGTTGTACTGCTTTTTTTTTTGGAGAACTTGCGATGAGAATCTGCAGACAGACACCCTGCAGACGCGGCTGCAGGGTAGTGTCGGGTTTAGCAACTTGAGGGGATTATCGACCCAACAACATTATCTTTTCTGAAGGAAAAGAACATCCTCGAAGGTTATCGAGGGTAGGCTGGCCGACTAAACTCACCGCGGAGTGAGGCAATTAGCATGGGACTCATATTCACTCGATAGTGTTGTCTGCAATCGTGTATGTTTGTCTTGTGTCTAGCTTTTAAGCTGTGCTCTTTGTTTGGTCTCAGCTCCTGAAATTTTTTCCACTCGAAATTAATCGAATGAGCAAACTCTCAGGAGCTCCTAACGTATAGGGGTAGGCGTAGGCGTAGAATGGTAGGCTGTCATGTTTGGGGTTGTGGTTGAATTTGGTTCAGCAATCAAGGCCCTATTTTTATTATTTTTGGGGAACTTATTCTTGGATCAGTCGCGGTTGCGCGTAAAATTAAAAATAATAAGTACTTATTATTGAAAATTCGCAAAATTTCATGTAATTCTGAATTCTCTTAGCGATATTTTTGACAATGAGTCGTATTTTTTTATTTCCGACATAATTTTTTTGTATGTGGGAATTTCATTCTTAAAATAAAAACCGTACTTTTCGACGAATTGCATATTTGGTCGCATTATCAAGTACGATTTTTTTTCGGCCTACACGATTCTGAACTTTGGAGTTATTCTTGCTCTTCTTATTTTTTAAAGTCCTGAATACTGTACTAGCCCAGGGGTCGGCAACCTTTTGGGACGAAAGAGCCAAAAGTTATAATTTACACAATTTCTCAGTTTTTAAAGAGCCACTAACGGCCGCAATTTTATATCGAAAGAGACACAACTTGACATCGAAAGAGCCGCATGCTGCTTGCGAGCTGTAGGTTGCCGACCCCTGGTCACAGCCAAAGCACTGGTGAAGACGCGAAATTGTCTTCCGTCAAGAACGAATTAAAACCTACATTGAAACAGCCGACGACGGCGTCATTCGAGAGCTCTCGACGGACTGACGACAGTAATGTCGCGTGTGACGGGGGAGAGGTGCGGTGAAAAGCGAGTACAAGTGGCTGAGAGATAGAATCGGTGCCTAATCCTCGTTAATCGATTCAGAACGAATTTTTTATGTTTTTTCGACAAAATAAATAATATTTGCGTATGGAACTAAAGAGCCGCAGCTTCACATCCAAAGAGCCGCAGGTGGCCGACCCCTGTACTAGCCGATTATTTCGTTAAAGAAGCACATAGTTCCGTTGCATCTAGCACAGATAAATCCGAATTTCGGGTCTGAAAATCTTCATACACAGATATTATCATGTCTTGTTCCCTCTGTGTTAAATTAGGTCGTATTTTTTTTTAAAAGTGGACCGCTAGTTGATGCAGTTGTTTGCATTTTTACCACTAGCACAAATAATACTATTAGTCAATAATAGAAAAACAGCAACAATAATAATTATATACAGTAACAACTATCCACAATAACAACAACAATACGCAACAACAATACTCAGCAACAACAATACTCAACAACAACAATACACAATAACAATATACCCGAATTCAAATTATCTAAGAAAATACAGTAAAACCAGCTGGTTACGCCTCTCTCAACAGTTTGCAACTGATACAATAATATCAAACACTGTTGCCATGTGTATGCTATATTTAAACGTTTGCCCGCTGATCCGTTTCCCATGCAAATCCTATTACTATAAATGACATAAAGCTCGAGGAAACTACAGTTTGGCTACGCCGCGCGTTTGCGATCAAATAAGCGCGAGGAAGCGGCTTTTTATGTAATTTTAAACAGACAATAGCGGGTAAACGTACAAGATATTATCAACCGCATTCACTGCATTGTTGTTCGGACTATGAAATGAGTCACAGTCTACAATTGTGGACTTCGAGTATATATTATTTTTAATTGTGCCAAACCCATAAAAAAATATATTCATTATAACGTACTTAATAACTAATTATGACAAATAGTAACGTATCAATTAGCACAAAAAAAAGGATTTTAATTAATCTAATCTTTCAATCCGACCTTCAAAAAATACTTTATTTATATTAATTAGCTGTAACCATACCATATTAGATAAAATATGGCATACTGTTGCCATCCCACTGATGGGTATAACTTTAAATATTTAAAGTAATCTGTTTATTTACCTTGTGTATGGCTTAATTACAAGCCAATATACAATCATGTAAAGTACACATATCAGAGTAGATATGATGAACCATGAATACAAGTCTTGAATATGGCAACGATCGAGCCTCATCCGAATCGGAATAGGTGCAAAGGTCACAATAACTAATAAAACAGCGCCCATCATCTTCTTGCAGAGGGTTAGTGGTTGTTGCCCCTAAAATATCAAAATATACAGGATATTGCGTCTTGCTATAAGCTCATTTATTAATTAAGTTATAATTTTAAAATATTTCACATTTTACACGTATCTGGGATATAATCAAATCAGCTCTAGCTAACTGCAACCATTGACAATGTACTATGTTGCCATATCTTTAGATTACAAGTTTAATTTTTTAGTTTTATTAAGGCCCAATTTTATAAAGTGATCTTAAGTTTTGGATTTAAATTAATACTTAAACGGAACAATAATCAGGGGATTAACTTACAGGTAAATTATTACAATTTTATAATAGAGGGTTATTACTAGGGGGATTATAACTAAATGTTGTATTATATATTGTATACTATACTCATAGGTTTGTTGGACACTAAAATATGATTTTGGAGGCCTAACAATTGTTCCATAGAATTTTTTGAAATCCTGAACGTTTGTAAAAATCGGTTAAGGTTTTCATGTAATTGGGGCGTATCCTAAATATTCTGTCCCGCCTACGCTGCTCAATAATATTTACAAAATCATCTTCGTCGTCCGTTAATAACTCATTAAAAATTTCAAATATATACGTTAAAATAATTGGTGCAACCAGAAACAATAAAAAAAACAAACTCAAATATTAGGGTTATAATACTGTGTCCTGTGTCTTAAATCGTATTATTTAGTTTATGCGGTACTCTTTCTACCGATTAATTTATTACCAGGATGGTTACTCTTAAGTCGAGCCTCGCTGTCAATCCTAGTTTATAAAATCACCGTTTTTAATAATCTGAGGTTTAAACCGTACAGTGCGATTTAAACCCACTTTATAAAATTGGCCCTAATAAACTCTATGAAAAAAAGTTTTAATAATATTCAAACTATAATAGAATATTGGTTCCTTCTACAACGTGTCCAAGATAAGGAGGGCCAGTACAGGGATCTCGAAAACCGTAAGAGATACGAAGTCGGTTAAATGGAGGTAAAGTTGCACATTTACGTGCCTAATAATATGCCGTTTAGAAAGTTTTAAAATTCCGAGTAGTTCCAGAGATATCCGGAAAAAAACGAAATTCTGAAAAATCGTTTTATTGTTGTTTTCCTGGGTTTTTTTGAGATCCAATTCTAAAGTAAATTGCACTTTTACATTGCCACTTTTTCCGCTCTATCTAACAGCGTTAATTGTTTTGTAATCCGACGAGTCGTCTTCGAAGGGCCATTATCAACTTTCTTTTTTTAAATACGGTCCTGGTTTTCTGATATTGGAATTTGAGAGATTTTTTTCTTCCGAACGCAACATCAGGAAATTTTAGGATACGGTCCCGTATTTCTCCTAATTTTATAAAAAGCTCTAAATTTTTATTTATGTTGGACTAGTTCAATAAGTAACAAATAATTTAATAATAAACCACAAATAAGTGAACAAAATACAGAAACATTATTTCGAACTTCTATTGATTCGGGATTTTAAAAAAAAGTAGGAGCTTGAAACAAAAAAAAAATTAAGATGGTGACGCGTGATTTGTTTCACTTGACATTCACATTGTGATCGTTTGAAAGCGTTTTAAGAGGTTTTCTATTGTCCAGAAGATATGGAACATAATTTTACAAATGATGAAAAGTTTCTATCGCATGTTATATTTTATCTAAAAAAAACTGATATGTGGCAGTTAGAAGATGTTATTTGTGCTTAGAGAATAACGGAAATCATTTTGAACACCTGATTATGTATGATTTGGTATGATTCTTGTTCACTTATTTGTGATTTATTATTAAATTATTTGTTATTTATTGAACTAGTTCAACATAAGTAAAAAATTTAGCACTTACGTATGAGATATTATTTATAACATTAGGAGAAATACAGGACCGTATTCTAAGATTTCCTGATGTTGTTCAAAAAACCCTCGAAACGTCATTAAACCACAATGTGTCATACATCGTTGCATTCGGAAGAAAAAAAGCTCTCAAATTGGAATATCAGAAAAAACAGGACCGTATTTAAAAAAAGAAAGTTGATGATGGCCCTTCGAAGACGACTCGTCGGATTACAAAATAATTAACGTTGTTAGATAGAGCGGAAAAAGTGGCAATGTAAAAGCGCAATTTACTTTAGAAATCGATCTCAAAAAAATCCAGGAAGATATTTCAGAATTTCGTTTTTTTCCGGATATCTCCGGAACTACTAGGAATTTTACAACTTTCTAAACGGCATATTATTAGGCACGTAAATGTGCAACTTTACCTCCATTTAACCGACTTCGTATCTTTTACGGTTTTCGAGATACCTGTACTGGCCCTCCTTATCTTGGACACGTTGTATACCTTTTACAATTTATTTTTAAATGCGCCAATGTAATTTTAGGGTTTTCTAGGGAAAGTGATTATTAAATTAAAATTTAATATATGTGACAATATTGTTTACCCCAGAATTTTTTTTGCGCGCACTCCTTTCGTCGCTACAGATAAACTTGTCGACCTTTCGGTGGGGAAAATAATTTTTACCTGACAAGCAAAGCAGACTTAGTCTGTGTCCATAACGGCGCACCGCCCCCCGCTCATAGCCTCGTACCATAGCACCGCACAGCCGCGCTTGAGCTTCGCACAGTAGTCCCTCGACATCGACATATAAACATGGACTGTGCATTGTTATCTTCTTTCGAAGAAGAAGATATTGTTTTAGACTCTAATATAACAAAGTGGTACTTATATGCTTCAACAAAAATCTAGTATTTATATGCATTCTCATATATTCACAAAAGCGTTGGGGATCTTTCCTTAGATCTTTATAAAGGTTATAAAATTCTCCATAGAAACATATACCACTTGGTTATATTAGCGTCTAAAATCATATCTTCTTCATCGGAAGAAGATGATAACGCACAGTCCATGTTTATATCTCGATGTCGAGACACAAACTGATCGACAGGCAAGGCAATGAGCGAGAGTCGGTGCCTCGTTGTGGCCATACACTTATGTGTTCTTATAGTTAATCTTACCTTAATAGCGAAATAAATGGCGAGGGCAAGTGTCCCAATGAGACAAATGATCAAATAGGTCAGAAATGTCGTTAATGAGGATACCTAAAATAAAAAATGAATGAGGAAAACATACATGGGTGTGCAGAGACCAGGGGACGCCCCCCCGGGCAATCATGCTACCTATGATAAAATGTAAATGCCATTGAAGACGACATCAAGCATTAAATCAATACCATTTCCACATTTAGGTAACGACGTTCTTCGTTAAGGTAGAAAAAAAATAAGTCAAAATCGTTCTTATTATTCGGGCCCAAAGGTCACAAATCCTATGAATCAAATCAGAAAATACAGACTATTGTTGTAGGACACAGGAGTCTGAAAGTCAAATTTTTTTCCAAGCATATGCGTGCTAAAATTTTGGGTAAAATATATACGATTCTCTGGTAAATACGCACCAGCAAGGTGGCCGTTTTTTGGTCTAATTTTCATCCAACAACTGTGGACGTAGTCTATAGGGGAAGAGAAACTACCTTTTGACGTAAGAATGACAATTCTCACTCTCAAAATAGCGGATGGACGCCATCTTGGTAAAGAAAATTAAATAGGAAGGGTCTTGCGATGTACTTTACGATGCCAGAATATTAGTCAGCCCGGTGAGACCGCTTATGGCGAGGATCGAAGCATATAAGTAGGCTGTGCAAGTAATGTCACAGCCAGGCAGGTTACTCCATACGTTTATCCTTTTGTGTCAATCGTTCTGTGTCAAAATCAGACTTACGTAGCTATATCTGAAAGTCAAAAACGTGAGTGTATTTGTTCGGGTTTGTTCGATTTGATCTAGGCTATATTTGTCTCCCTTTAATGAGGCGAGGAAGGTTGATGCTGACAGAGACAGACATACAATGCGAGGAGCACACGTTCTTAAATTATTTCACAACAGAACATCCTTCATCTGGAATGGAATAAAATCAAGTAACATATGATTTATAATGTGATTGAAAATGGTGGAGTAAGCGTCATTAAATTCTAAAATATTTTTTAATTTTCTATTCTCTTCACGAAAACTGACCTTTCCGTTTTGTTGCAGGTAAGTAATTTATGATTGAAATATTTTTTACCACTTTTATTCGTTATTGATATTTTACATTACAAAGTTGTCCCATTATGTCCCAAACTTGTCACGCAAACTAGCAACCAACACATTTTTAAAGATTTTTACTTAAATTTTACAATCTACAAGTGATAAGCTACAACATAATATTTTCAGCTTAGTTATATTAACCCGTATTCAGAATTTTGATAAGTCCGGTAATATATTATTATAATAATTCTTTCTTTTCATAGTTTAATTGAGAATCCCATAATGACTGAACATTAAAGAGGACTTCGATCACTAATGTTGCCAGGAGTATGCTACGAAACAAACAAATTGGAAGCCCATAATCATAATTATGGTGCATATATTTACTTGGTTAGTAGCTGTACATATAGTATTGTATTTACCTTGATTTGTTTGAAGTTGAAGATGGTAAAATATTTTATGTAAATTATGATGTATTTCTTATTTTTTAATAAAACTAATTACAACCTTCAATCTCTGAATTCTTTATTTCTAATTTCGTTACTAGTTCAGTAATAATATAAAAGTATCTAAGTACAATTTTAAAGCGATATTTACAGCTGAAAACCTATGTCAAAATCCTAATATTTGATTTTCTCTACTTAGTAAATCAAATGAAATGATTTTGATGTTTCCTTTGCTTAAATGTCACTTTAAAATATTGACAGTAATAAAAATTTGGACCAAAGTGACATTTGAAAAACACGTGCGCGCCAGGCATATTGGATGTCGCCGTATCACGCCTGCTTCGATTATTTAACACGGCAGTTTGTCTTCTTCCTGGTTATAAGTATTCGTTGATATTAGTCTCTCTAGTCGCACATAAAACAAGATGGCGGGGTTATAAAAATTGCATAGTTATTATTTTTTTATGCTCCTATTATTTCATTTGTCATCTTAGGGCAACACTGTCTTGCATATTTCATGATGCTCAAATTCTAAATGACGGATGGGCGCCATCTTGAGAAAAATACGATCCTGAATTTTTTGCTTTAATTTATGAAGGAGGAAGTAAATCTACGTTCAGTGGTATGCAACAATTATGGGTTTTCTGACGTTTTGTTCCTTAAATTGACCTCCCGTCTTATTTATCTTACAAATTTTATTTGGAGAAATGTTTAATCAACCGAATGAAGAATGAGATAGAGCGAAACTTGAAAGTATGTCATTGATAAATCGGAAAACCCGCATGATAAGACCCGTATGATAAGACTATGGACTATACATATTTAATCCGATAATAGGGATTAAAAGAATGAAAAATAATTTTGAATTATTTGTAGTCCATAGCGATCAAATAATAAGGTATAGGTTTTCCTTCCTTCTTAATTATTTACCTTTTTTATTTAATTATACAAAGTTGTTTTGGTAGCGGGGGTTGATGATGTAATAGGTTCGTTCGCGGAGTAGTCAGAAATGGTTACAAACTCCCCGAGGCATGCGCAAAATCTATGACCGCTCACCAAAAATTCGTACAGCAAAATATACGAGGCGTTAGAAACCGCTATATTCCAAGATTCCATTGGCTAAAAGTGTCACGTGATTGACTTTTATTCGTCAGTTTGGGTCACGTGATTAATAGAGGGATTTCGATTTTAGGATTTTCAGGTTAGGTTTTTTTCTTGTTTCTATGTTGTTTGCTGTGCGTACTGCTTTCCGTGTTCAGTATATTTGGGTTCCGTGGTTCATTATTTAAAAATTCCTGTTTCTTGTTTTATATGTAATAAACTCTACTACCCAGTAGTACCCAGTTTAATCTCAACAAGCATTGTCGAGTCAAGCACAATTTGAAAAACAATTGTATTCATATGCTTGAAATGAATTAAACTTTCGATGTTTCGATTGTGATTGCTCTTTTAGGATTGGCGATGATCTTATTTTTCACTTACAAAATGAACATTCATTAAATATAAAAAAAGAATAAAAAATCATAGTATTGAAGGTAATGTATTTAAAATATTAATAGGCACATAGAAAATGTTTAAAATAATCTTTTTAGAATTCAATCCAAGATTTGAGAAGAAATGATGTTGAAAATAAGGAGAAAATGATAATGATGGAGATTTTTATTTTTTTATTTTCTACTATTTAGTATATTATGTCCGTTTAGTACTTTAACAGGCGATGATGATATTTTCTACTATTTGGGGAACTCGTAGTTATTGTAAATTATGTCTCAAAGGTACTAATACTTTTTTCGAGCTTTGAACACAATACCTAATGTATTAAATTAGGCAGTTCTTTAAAATCACAGGTCATTTGGAAAAAGGTATACAGGGTGTTTCAGAATAAGATGCTGATCCTTAACGTTATGAATCCTTAGGTGATTTTAAGAAGAATAGTTCAAATTAAGATATATCCTTAACCTATCAACTTGCGAACTACAGGGCGTTAATGTTTTAAGAAAAATATCGTTTTTCTATCATAACTTTAACAACTTTCTAGCTATTTTTATGAATTTTTCACACATGCCCTCTAAGCATCAATAGTATTTTTTTGGTGTAGAAAATTTTTTAAAATTTTTAACCATTGGCGTCATGAAAGGGTTTGGACTAGACATTTTGGAAAAATATTATGTACGCCACTGCTTTTTCTCAAGATAAAAATTATTTTTAAAATACTCATTCATTTTAGGCCACATTTAATATCTTGCCTTTTTATCGTCCGGCAAACAGTCGTCTAGCAAATTTGGTAAAGTGTGTTCAAGAAATTGGCGATAATTGATTCCGTTCAATCGGGCTGGTAAAAAATAAGGCCCAATTAAATAATCACCAATAAACTCTTGGTGGTGGGATTCTGTAATGGCATGTGGGTTTTCTTCTGCCCAGAAGTGATTGTTATGAAAATTTTGTATGGCGTTCTTGGAAAAATTAGCTACGTCCGTGAACAAAATTTTGGCATCAAATTATTGATTTTCGGTAACCATTTGAATAAACCATTGGCAGAAATTGATGCGTAATGGAAAATCCCTAGGAAGTAGGGCCTGGACCCCTTGAATATGGTACGGATATAACAAATAACTTTGAAGAATTCTCCAGACTATAGGACATGAGTAATATTTAAAATATTCCCAATTTTTCTGGCACTTATATTAGGGTTTTGTTCCACTAAATTTAAAACAGCTTCTTCGGTTTCCGGTGTTCGTGTAGTTTGGTGTGCCCCTTTTAAGTCGTTTTTGTTTCAAAAGATCCCATTTCACATAACTTTCTGTGAGTTCCTGAAATCGTTCGTGCATCCGGAACTATTCTATTTGGATAACTCTCTTGGTATAATCGTCTGGCTTCGAATGCATTCCCGTCAGCAAGCCCGTACATATCCGCAAACTCGACATTTGTAAAATTTACCATGATACTTATACATTTAAAAAGTATTACGTTTTTAAAATTTAAGTTAAGTGGAAAGCCGTGTACATAAATAAATAGCTGTCAAACTATTATTAAATATTTCGTTATTGTCATTGTTTCCTTAACAAAGTTCATAGCCTACTAGTCAGAAACCATAGGCACATAGCGAATGTGCATTTAATGCTTTTTATTTTATGTTTTTGTCGGAAACTGTTTGTCGGACGATAAAAAGGCAAAATATTAAATGTGGCCTAAAATGAATGAGTATTTTAAAAATAATTTTTATCTTGAGAAAAAGCAGTGGCGTACATAATATTTTTCCAAAATGTCTAGTCCAAACCCTTTCAGGACGCCACTGGTTAAAATTTTTAAAAAATTTTCCACACCAAAAAAAGGCTATTGATGCTTAGAAGGCATGTGTGAAAAATTCATAAAAATAGCTAGAAAGTTGCAAAAGTTATAATAGAAAAACGATTTTTTTCTTAAAACTTGAACGCCCTGTAGTTCGAAAGTTGATAGGTTAAGGATATATGTTAATTTGAACTTTTCTTCTTAAAATCACCTAAGTATTCACAACGTTAAGGATCAGCATCTTATTCTTGTTCAGTTGTGGCTGGTATTGGTGGTGTACCTATACGTTTTTGACCTATATGCCAAACACAATTTTTATTCTATTGTTTTAGATTCCACTGTGGACCACGATCAGAAGATACAAAGTATTTTTTATCTCTATTTAAAAAAAAAGTAATAAATGCATCACTTATTTCTGTGTAACTTATTATTTATTGTATTTATATAATTTTGTATTATACTATAGAACTAAAATACATATTTTTCTCCGTTTTGATTTCACTAAACTGAAAATCTACTGTCATACCCAAGATTCCTTATGGATCAATTTTTACTGAACTATATAGAGTATGTCCACGGATGGGGTTTACAAGAGGACAAATGGACTAAAAATTGAAAAATACGAAAAAAGTCACTCTTAATAAACGTGTTTGCTTGTCTAGAAAATACGATTCATCAGAAGAAACTTCCTTTTTTTATACAGGGTGGGTAAAAACTGCAAAAATGTTATTTTGCTTAAGAGTAAACATACTTTATTTTGAAAGATACGAAAAAATAGTCACTCTTAATGAATGTGTTTTCTACACAACAAACCGAAGTAGAACAATTCATTAAAAGGTTTACCTATGTAAAAATTATTTCCCAAAATGTATTCTCTGGCACAGCTCTGACTGTTGAACCTAGTTAAAATAATAATGACACTTAAGGTGATAGGACTGATAGGTCCTTGTTGTCAATGTCTTTATTTAATGAAGTTATTATTTAAGTAGAAATGCTACTGAACAAAGAGTTTTTATAATACAATGTTATGGGGATGGTCAAGTTTTATATCGCTACGTCATGGAACAATTTACCGAGAAATTTGTAGGAATCCCAATAACTAGGATGGCAATCTGCAAGTTAATAAAAAAGTTCAAGAGAACTGGTTTGGTTTTGGACCTCCAAAAAAAGAGAAGAAATACGACCATGATGATGCTGCTACAGTCTTAGTTCTTCATTATGTTGAAGAAAATCCTATGACGTCCCTTAGAAATCATGTTACTCAGATGGAAATTGTATTCGTATAAACCGCACTTTAATCAAAGATTAATCGGCGCTCGTGGTGCAATGGTCAGTGCAGCGGCCTTGTACCGTGTCGACCCGGGTTCGCTCCCCGGCTCATACAAGCGTCGACGTTAAAATTTGGAATTTGGTTTTAAGCAAGTTGCACCGTCCTTCGGAAGGGACGTTAAACTGTGGGTCCCGTGTCCATGGATGTTGGGCACGTTAAAGAACCCTACCCTCGACAAAGAGGGATTCGGCAAAATTCCCAGATAGGGTGTGACAAATTCCCTGGCGTCGGTGATTGGCCTTAGTCGCGGAAATTAGACTGACGAAAAAAATTAATAAAAAAAAAAAAAATCAAAGATTGGAAGAGGGAGACGACGCGAAACGACTTGATTTTTGCCTGTGGATAAGATTGATTTTTATAAATGTATCATGTTTTCTGATAAAAGTACATTTTCAACAAATGGAACCGTTGAAACCCAGCACGTTAGGTACTGGTCTTTAGATAATCCCGAATTCAGAATTATGATGAGAATATTTCACAAAAGTGAACGTGTGGTGTGCGATATTCATCCATGGCATTATAGGGAAATAATTTTTTGATAACAGGTGCAATAGATTATCATATTTAGAAATGCTGGATACATTTTTCAATGATGAACTTGAAAATCTACAATTAAATTTTCGACAAAATATGAATTTTCAGCAAGATGGTTGTCCAGCCCATTTCGCTCGTGAGGTTAGAGAATGGATTGACCGCAGATTTGGTCCAAGGTGGATTGGCAGGAATGGCCCAGTTTTGTGACCCCCAAGAAGTCCCGACTTAACCTTGGCCCATTTGTTTTTATGGGGCCGTTTAAAACAAATTGTTCTTGCAACAGCAATACCAAATGATATTGAAGTGCTGAAGGGCAGAATTATCCAGGCTGTCCAATCGATATCTCAGGAAGAAATCAGAAATTCTTTCACTTATTTGAGAAAGCAATTAGAAAAATATGTCGAGTATGGGGGTGGAGTTTTTGAATTATGAAATCGTTATCGTATTCTTTTCATGTTAATAAAAATGTTCGTATTATTATTATTATTATTATTGCTTCATTAAATAAAGACATTGATAACAAGTATCTCCTATTCATTATTCAAGTAAAAACGTTTATTAAGAGCGACTTTTTTTAGTATCTTCCAAAATAAAATATATTTATTCTTAAACAAAATAACATTATTGCAGTTTTTGCCCACCATGTATAAAAAAATTGAAGTTTCTTATGATGAATCGCATTTTCTAGATATTCAAAAACGTTTGTTAAGAGTTACTTTTTTTCATATCCTTTAATTTTTAGGCCATTTGTCCTCAAAAACAATAAGCTCTTGGAAGCCGTCAAGAGTGATAAAAGATATTCTTTTTCAACTAAATAATTCAGTTTCTGAAAGCATTTTAAAGGTATTTTAAATAACTATTACACTTATGTTAGAAAAGAACTTTTTTGATTATTTTTATACAGGGTGTCCCATAACTAATGGTACAAATTGGGCAAAAATACTGCGATTTGGCCATACTTAGTTTAGTTCAATGCTGGTAATAACCGAGATGCAGAGTGTCCAAGTAAAAATTTAATTTACAATTTTCAAATAACTTATTTCTGAATCAATATTTTTGCACACAATTTTGTGACTAGGGTTTTTTTGGGGAAAGGAATTTGAATTTGTTAATAATTTTGATGTAGATTGTAGGGGGCGCTCTCTGCGGTACTCTGGATACATAAAAAGAAGTGTAACTTTCTTGGGCCTTAGTATAATTATGTTTTTATTAAAAATATCGGTTTTTCCGTTATTTTTAAGCAATAAAGGTATACTTTGTAAATGTCGCTCCGACTAACCGTTTTCGAGATATTTTCAAGTACAATTCCTAATGCGCCCATTTAAATTTTGATTTGTAAATGTGAAATTTGTCATAGTAGGCTTTGGTAAAAACAAATACAATGAAAGCACTTTGAAACCTCATTTCTGTCAAAGTTTATTTTCATTTGTCAGCCGATTTGACTCTCTTTTACAGATATTTTCATGGAAGGTGCTCGGCTGACCTTGCCCTCTTAATTCCGCCCAGAGCGACGATTAGCAGAAATACACGACGAACCACTGCCGCCCATCCATATGTGGTTAAGCTTAGTACTCCTCGAACTTCATTATTTAAGAACTCTTTCATCTGGAGGACTACATCTTTGTGTAACGACCTTCCCGAGGTCAGTTTTCCCAACGAATATAACCTCCAACGATTCAAGACCAACGTGAATCGCTTTTTGCGCACACGCACCACTCCCAGAGTGCCCTAAAGGATTTTTCCTATAGTGCTTGTGTTTGTTTGATCATAAAAAAAAAAAAAAAAAAAAAAAAAAAAAATTGTGGGTGTTTTTAAGGAGTTTTTGAAGATACTGTTATCAAAAATTAATCTAAAAATGCCGCGACATAACTTGTTTTCTAACGGAGAAATGCGATACATGGTATGTTTATACGCACAAGAAAATTTTAACGGACGCGGGGCACTTTGGCGGTATTTGGAAATGTATTCAAATGAAGGCAGCCAGATTTTAAAATTTTTAGAAGCCTATACGCCAGACTGGAGAAACAGGATCATTGCGTCCAAAACGTAATAGTGGAGGACGTCCGAAGATTATTACACCCAAGCAGGAAGAAGAAATACTTGTTCGTCTGGCTGAAAACCCAGAAATTTTCACAAGACGTATGACTGCAGCAGCTCCAACAAGTAAATCCACTATTTCTAGAATTTTTAACCAAGAAGGGCTTTATCCATACCACTTTACGCGTGTTCAGAGTTTGCTGGCTATTTATCTTCCAGATAGATTGGAATTTTCCCATTTCTGTCGTATCCAGCAAAACGCCAACCCAATGTTTTTAAATAGGGTTTTGTTCACCGATGAAGCGACTTTTAATTTTAGAAATATCATGTGTGGTATTTAGAAAATCCTCACTTAGTAACCGAACGGCATTTTCAGCACGAGTTTACAATAAATGTTTGGTGTGGCCTCATTGACAACTCCATGTTGGGTCCGTTCGAGCTACCACCCAATTTAAACGGACAGCTCCATATTAATTTTTTGTAAGATCAGATGACCGACTGTTTGGATAAGGTACCGTTAGAGCTAAGAAGAGATATGTTCTTCATGCAAAATGGTGCCCCAGCACATTATTCCAGGCTTGTCAGAGACTACTTAAATGCCGAATTTCCTAACCGATGGATAGGTCGTGGAAACCAATTGCCTTGGCATGCCCCGATTTCAATCTCCTTGATTTTTGTGTGTGTGGATACATGAAATCACTTGTTTATAATGAAACGATAAATAGTCGATAGCAACTATGGCAAAGAATTCAAGATGCGGCGGCAATGTTTCAAGACGAATGCTTGTTATTTAGAATCAGGCGATCCTTCAATAAGCGTGTAGCCAAATGCATTGAAGTTAACGGCAATCACTTTGAACAATTATTGTCAAAAACAGACCATTTCTATTATTGATAGTTTTTTTATTTATTTATGTAAAACTTGAATTCTTATTTATAAAATAATAAAATTAATATTTATTTATATTAGTGACCGATTATTTAAATATTTTAAGAAGCGCACTGAGCATTTTAAATGCAAAAATCTCGAAAACGGCTGGTCGGAGCGACATTTACAAAGTATTCTTACCTTTATTGCTTAAAAATGACGGCAAAACTGATATTTTTAATAAAAACATAATTATACTAAGGTCCAAGAAAGTTACACTTCTTTTTATGTGTCCAGAGTACCGCAGAGAGCGCCCCCTACAATCTACATCAAAATTATTAACAAATTCAAATTCCTTTCCCCCAAAAAACCCTAGTCACAATATTTTGTGCAAAAATATCGATTCAGAAATAAGTTATTTAGGAAAATTGAAAATTGAATTTCTAATTGGATACCCTGTATCTCGGTTATTACTAGCTATTTAACTAACCTATGTATGGCCAAATCGCAGTATTTTTACCCAAAGAATCTGCAGTTTTCCTGTGTACCATTAGTTATGGGACACCCTGTATAAAATTAATTGTGTTTTAGTTTAGTTAAATATTTCCTTCCTTATTTGAATATAATATGTCCTTCCATTTTCAATTATGTCCTGTGATTTCAAAATTTAAACCTGGCAACCCTAGTTATGATAAATGAATACATTTTTGGCTATTATAATTTATAATTGGTTTTATTCCCAGAATATAAATATAATGATTTTTTTAATCATCATGATGTAACCATAAAAAACAGTTATTCTGCTTTCGTGGCCCGTCTGATTTTTCAATTAACAGCTCTTAAACTGTACTATTTAATTGCAGATAACCAACGATATACAAGAACCTACTTTAAAATGCCCGCGCTTTTAATAAAGCCAATAGGAATACATAAACACGTGATTAGTTCTGAATCTTGGAATATGTAGCGGTTTCTAACGCTTCGTCAAAATATATCTGTTGACAGCTGATTTGCAATTGAATTGTGGGTTTGGATTCTGCGCAGTTGCGTGCTAGGCTTTTCGTTTACTTTTAACTTATTGTTTTTACCTATACGCTTTATTATCCTTGTTTTGGCATTTGTAGGTTATGTTAAGCAATCCTCAGAGATGCCAGTTGCAGGTTTAGCATTTGTATCCGATCGCAGAGACAAAAAGCAGCAACCAGTCAGTCCACAACATGCGCAGAACGAAATTTGCAACGGGTTAGAATTCTCGCTCCGCGAATGAATATGTTACGTGCAGTTTTACACTTAAGTTGACCCTGCGCACCTTAAAAACTAGATTTGTAGTAATGTTGTATTTAAAAGTTTTTAGAAATTAAACAACGAATATTGAAAAGTCCTTTTTTTGTAATATACACGGTGTGCCATATAAGAATGCACAGTACAGGGATCTCGTAAACCACAGGAGATACAGAGATGGTTAAATTAGAGAAAAGTTGCGCTTTGCTAAGCCCTTCAAAGTCACGATTCGAAATCTAAAAAAATCCGATTACTTCCGAAGATATTTGGGAAAAACCGAATTTTCCCGATTTCGTATTTATTTTTTTCTGACTCTATTTGAAAAGATATGACAAAATAAATTTCACATTCTCATTGCCACTTTTTCTGCTCTACAAGCCGTTTCGTTTTTCCGCAACCATCATCAACTTTGTGTTTTTAAATAGTCGGAAAATTTAATTTTATGCTTAGTAAATTCTACCTTTTATTCTGAATTCAACGGTATATCACACTTAATATTTATAACATGTTTCGGACTTAAAAACGCATCATCAATATTATTTGATGATTATTACGAAGGAACAAAACGTCGGATCAAAAATTTTAAGTTTTAACTATTAGATTAAGTAAGCAAAATGTTAGCATCAAATAATTAATTGCGAGTAATTCCATTTATATCATCTTGAAATAGTTGGCTTTGAAACGCATTTGTCTAAATAAATCATGGCGATCTGCCAGTATTGCCGATAAATCGAAATTTTTACGTAAAGAAGTAAACTTAGTTCGGAAATTACCGATTAAATTTAAAGTTTTTCTTGTCTCTTGAAGTGTTTTTTAATTATGGCACATTTTTGAAATGAAGAAAAATCGGACATGTTATGTTGTTATATTCAAAGCTATAAAAATTGTTTCGACACTGAAAGGCAATATTTGCTCAAATATCCAGAGCGACGCCAACCTAATACATCAATTTTCAAAAGACTTCTAACAAACCTAAGGGAATATGGCGCATTTCAAAAACCAGTAGCGCATAGAGTAAAGACGAACGATCCAGAACAAACATTAACCGTTTTATTGGCTGTGCAAGAAGAAGATACTGTGGGATTAAGATCAATCGAAAAAGAGCACAATGTTCCAAGAATACTTCACAAGGAAGGTTTTCGTCCATTTAGATTCAGGATTTGTCATAGTTTAGTACCTGGCGATCAACAGCGCAGAATGATTTTCTGCGAGTGGCTGACTAGAATGTGTGATGAAAATCGTGAATTTCCAAGAACTATTCTATGGTCAGACGGAAGTTATTTTTGTAACAATGGAATTTTTAATCGACACATTCGACATTATTGGGCAAAGCATAATGAACAACATCGTGTACGACCATTGAGGCACCAGCAACGCTTTGGCTTTAATGTGTGGTGTTATTTTAGGAACAAGGATTATCGGACCAATAATTTATGAAGGTACTTTAAATGCAGAAAGATATTTCCAGTTCTTGAATAACGATATTGAAGATTTTCTTCATAACATTCCGTTGACAGAAAACAACAGTACTTGGTTTCAGCAAGATGGGGCACCTCCACATAATTCTCGAAACAACATTAAATATCTAACAGGACGTTTCCAGAACAATGTTATCGCCACCTATAAGATAGCCTGCACGATCTCCCGACATCACTCCCTTGGATTTTTTTCTTGTGGGGCTTTCCCAACGATGAAGTCTACTGGAAAACGTACGAGAATGTAGAAGCACTTAGAGCGGCTAGAGAGGTTCAAGCCGCTATTGCAAGGATAACTCCAATTATGCTAGAACACGTAATGAATGAAATTGTTTACCGTTGCTACGTTTGTTTAGAGAATGAGGGAGGACTTTTTGAACATTTGATTAAATAAGCTTGTTCAATGAACTTTTTGTAGCGTAAAATTAAAATATTTTGTTTTGTAATATTGATGATGCGTTTTAAGTCCGAAACATGTTATAAATATTAAGTGTGATATACCGTTGAATTCAGAATAAAAGGTAGAATTTACTAATCATAAAATTAAATTTTCCGACTATTTAAAAAAACAAAGTTGATGATGGTTGCGGAAAAACGAAACATCGGATTGAAAATTTAAGAACACCGGCTTGTAGAGCAGAAAAAGTGGCAATGAGAATGTGAAATTTATTTTGTCATATCTTTTTAAATAGAGTCAGAAAAAAATAAAAACGAAATCGGGAAAATTCGGTTTTTCCCAAATATCTTCGGAAGTAATCGGATTTTTTTAGACTTTGAAGGGTTTAGCAAAGCGCAACTTTTCTCTAATTTAACAATTTCTGTATCTCCTGTGGTTTACGAGATCCCTGTACTGTCAATTCTTATATGGGACACCGTGTATATTCATTCTTTCCCCGGCCCAAATGTACCAAAAAATTGAAAACAAACTACATTATGCAAGATTATTTGCTGGAACGTCCTTGGATTGCGCCATCATATGAAATATTAGGAAAAAAAATTATTTTCTTAAATTTTCTCTTTTAGATTGAAATAATAAGAGAAATACTGCTTGTGTAAACCATTTCAAATTATTATTTCCAAATTTAGTTTTCTGGCCCCTCCCCTCCCTAATAAATAAGTACGCACTCATGTTTAGTACGAGATGGAAATAGAGAGAACGGCAATAACAAAGAATTTTGAATTTTAAAGTAAAAACAATCACAGTCGTATCAAATGCACTAAAATTATATTTACCTCGGTCGGTTCCATTTTGGCTTTGTATAGGTCATCGTTTGGTAGAAACATGTTACAATTAACAATCTACTTTCTGTGAAAAATAATCGTATTACCTTAGAAAGGATACTTCTATTTCTACACAAAACTTTTTAATTAGTTAAACACGTTCTATTTAACCGACCGGTTTAAACATCCCCTAAATTCCAGACTGAAATGTGGCAAGTCATTGACTGTCAGAATTTCTCTTATCACGATACAATTAATTAATGTAATTATTAATTTATTTATTTATAACAACAATTCCAATGTTGCCAATCTACATTTGGAAAATTACACGATTAGCTGAACAAATTACACGTGTTTGCACTTTTTTAATCACAAAAATAGACGATTTTAAAACCACGGTCAACAAAACTGAATAGTAACACACTTGGTTGTTGGTTTTCAAGTTGCACACGCAATGTCCTGCACAAAAATTACACACAAGGCAATGAAAATGCACGCAAATCGTGTAATTACACGCCAATTGACAGCACCGATCAATTTACACTGTCGGGGAACTGCATTCATTCTCATAACTCCCATGCCCGGCTTCAGTTCTACTTGCATTAAGCAATTTCTATTTTTACTTTTTTATTTCATTGCATTCCATTTTTCTTACGTCTTAGTACTTATTTTAGATCAGGAGGTTTGTTTGACCGGTTCCATGTCTCCCGCATTGCGATTTGTTCGGTTTGGTTCCCACGATTTAGCCTAAAAATATTGGCAATATTAGAGATAAAAAATTTAGCGAATAATTGTAATCAATAAAAAAAATCATTATCAACGTCCTCGTCCACAAATTAAAAAAATATTGTTCTTCTGACTCTCTCAAAAAAAGTAAACCAGAAAGAGATAACGAAGATGTATATGACACGATGCGCGAGTTTATGATAGGAATTTTGTTACGTCTACGAAATTTCCTTTAAACAAAACGGTTATGATGTAACAAAAAATTAATTTTAAAAATTTTAAAATATCAAAATATGTTCTCGTATACATTCAAATATTAATAACCAAAAAATACATTTAACATACAATTAGTACATATACATACATTTTTCTGGTTCCGTGGTGCCATTTTAAATATAGTTTTTTAACCATCATATTCCATTCACAATTTTGAATTAAATCGATATAAAAATTGTCGTAATCAGTAAATAAAAAAAAAACATACATGTTATCATGCGATAAGAAATATTATTTAAATTAATACGGGATAACAAAAAAAAAAACATAAGCTAATTGGGGGTTCGATTTAACGATTTAGGAAACATCAGTCAAAAAAAAATTCTGTTTGGTGGAAAAAATTGAAAAATATTAAAATAAACCCGGATATCTGAAAAGATATTTTCTGTTCTATGATATACCGGGTGTTTCACTAGGAACGCTCAGCCCTATAATGTTTTTATTGTTTAAATTACAGAAATAAAATTTGGTCGATTTGTACGCGCTTGTGTGTTAAATTAAAGTATTATTTGTGGCAAAAATTAGTGTTGTGATCGCTCGAGCGAAAAACCGCTTGATTACTCGATTATTGAAATAACCGACATCGCTCGATTATTAAAAAAACCGCTCGAGTTATCTATTCAGGCGAAAACCGTCGCTCGTCACTTATTATTTTTCACTCGATACTCGAACTTCGCTTGACGTCGGCGGAAATGTACCGCTGTAGTGTGATCGATTTAAAAAACTGCTCGTATATTCGAACAGTTTTTCGTTCGATAGGAAATACTCTAGTTATAAATTCAGGCGAAAAATCGAAAAATATCGCCTGTCACTTGACCTTCGTTATACGCGCCGCGCCATCCGATTGGCGACGTTCGAGTTTGACGTTGAGCAGGTAATACGACATACGTCTTTCTTAAAGGCACATAAACGAAAAGGTGCATATAAAAAAGTATGCCAAATCCCTTAACGGAGTCATCGCGATATTAGTTTGGAAAAGTTTTGTTTTAACTGGCTAGCCAGCGGAGTAGTTTAGTTCTCCGATTGTAAATATTCAAAAATTAAAGGATATAATTTTAAAATATTTATTTACTATAAACTCGAGAAAACTTCTCAAAAATAACACAATAATAGAAATTGTTAATGAAAAATAGCAAAACGAACAAAATTGTTAACAAAATGTATAGAAAAATTCGTTGGTAATCTTATAGTAAATATTTTTAAATCTAAACAGGAACTTTTTATCATTAAACTCAAGAAGACTTCTTTAAAATAACATACATTATAGAAAATGTTAATGGAAAATAAGAAAATGAGCAAAATAGTTAACAAAACATAGGTATCGACAAATTTTTTGGTAATCAAAAGTAAGCATTCTTAAATTTAAACAGGAACTTTTAGGTAACTATAAACATGAATTTAAAAAAATAATAATCAATTTTCTTATTTTGCCAGTCGCGTAATTAAGCCTAAATTTTTGAAGTGCACACAGTGGGCACCTGATAATTTAAAGTGGAAGAATTTGACAAGCTATTTTAAATATCTACTTGGTTTATGCTCGTAGATTGAGAAAGATGTGAAGAAAAATAACTCTTGTAAATACTTTTTGTTCGGGTTAAAAACGCACAATAATAAACCCGAACAATAAATACATATTTGGGTGATTTTTTGCAGTTTTTTTGTTTGGTATCGAGACACGTGGTAAAAATTCAATATTCACAAATAAATAAATTTCTGGAATTTTTTTGGTGGCTACTACAATTTTTTAGCTAAACCTGTGCCCACCCGTAGTTACGTGCCTGCTACATGTAAACGGCTAGGCTGCCGTCGAGCAGTCGGTGACGTCATCGCTTGGTGAATTGGAATTTCAAGCGATTCACTCGATTATTAAAATCGGTCGAGTATCAAGTACTCGATTATTAAAATAATCGGTTTTTCCCAACACTAATATTTTTACCCAAATAATTTACTGTGTACTATTAATTTTGGGACGCTCTGTATATGATTTTTAACAAAACCGCAATTTGTACGATATTATGAATAGTTGGACACTGATAAGAGTTTCTAATCGATTAATGATCGGGTATTGCGCGACGCCCCGGGATGCTACAACTGCTACACTTGAATTTGCCGCCTACTAAAGTTGCCGCCCAGGGCATGGGCACCGGGGCTGCTTGGTTAGTGCATATTCCAGCTTCCGCTAGGCCCGGCCCTGGTAACAATCACAATAAGAGCGTTTTAAATAAAGGCCCACTGATATATTTTTCATAAGCATACCATAACAGGAGTAATCGAAAAGGAATGAAATCTTTAAACTTAATGCAAAGACATATTTATTTCAAAAGCTCATCTCGATAAACCGTTCGCATTATGTAAAACTTGCATTTGCCTCGCAAAATATCGCCGTTTCGTTTCGGATTACGTCTTGGCCGAACAAACGATGCAAATTTAATCCCGAAAGTGTGCTCGGACCAGGACACAGAGGGACAATTCCCATTTTTAACGCGACAAAACTCTGCGAACGGTAATGTTCATACAAGCTGAATGTTTTGTATGATAAATCCACTCATGTAATAAAACGTCCATTTAAATATTTCATTTTTATCACTTTGACATCGATAACAAAAAAGGTGCACCCTTTTTTACAGCGATAAAATGTGTCGTCCTAAAAGTTAGGTGGTAAAAATGTCTTAAGCTCAAAATTAACTAACATTGCTTTTCCGTTGCCAGGCAACGTAATATATTGTTACAATCAAAGGTATTGTAAACTACAGGTCCCATAATCCATTCATAAAACTCTTGGAAAGTGAAGCTGTGATTGTGGGAATGTTATTGAAAATCAGTAATGGGTGGAAGAAAGAACTATCTACATGTTTGATGGCTGAATGGTAACAATGTTAAAGTCTGGTTATATCAGATGGTTAAATATTAAAACATAACCATACTTAGAGATGAAAAGGTAAATCCTTATTTAAATGATCCACTCTTTTACAAAATACGCATGAACGCACCATGATCGTTCATAATAAAGACGATTTTTTCACCAATAATCACGAAAAAAAAACACAAATCAACGCCCACACAGACTGCAGCATCACAAACACAGAATGCCCACAGACTGGATCACTCGCTAAATCCACACTCCAAATTATTTAAGAACTTGTTCTGTATAAAATAAGGGTACACGCACACTACGCGCACACTATACGCCTCTGTAAACAATTTCAATAACTACCCCTCTACCTCTACGCTTCAAGGCTTAACATAAAAAATCATACTGATGATAAACAAAAATAACACGTCTAAGTGAAAAGGAGTTACAGGTATCATGCCTGACTCAGACGGTGCGTTTTAGTCGGTCGGCTCGTCTCCTTCTGAGGCGAATCCCCTCCTTCAGAGCGGATGATATTGATGGTATTTCCCCACAATGTTGCTAGCCCCACACTACCTTGCAGCCGCGTCTGTAAGGTGTCTATGCGCAGACTTCTATACGCAGACTTCTATGCGCTATGTGCAAAAAAAAAACCTTCTGTATCGCTTCTCGGCCTTTTGGCTAAGATCAAAGTGTAGTATCTGTTCTTATCAGCTTAATATCTGATAAGCCCCGCATGTGGGGCCAGTATATGACACTGATTAGGGACTTGCTAGTAAGTAATTAAATATAATTATTTCATATTTCATTACTTGTGTCGGATAATTCCGGATAAATTCATCATCAGTATAGTAGAAAAAAAGAATAATAATTTACGTGGCTCGCACGCACTTAAACTAGTTGTAATTGTCAAATTAACAAATTTTTAATTGGGATATTACAAGAACCTTTACGATAAATATGTCAATCCTGGCTATGCTGCAATAACAACCGAAAGAGGTGGGAAAGACTGTTTGCAGTCGTTGCGTAGGCTAGAAATGTACATTTTTCAATCTGTTGTTTGTAATATCTTTGGTTAAAACAAACAGAAAGTTGTCGCTACAGTGGCGTGAAACGCGGGGAGGAAAGTTTGTGTTTATTTAATAATTAAATAATTATGCCCGTCAGAAGGACATTTTGAGAAAGAAAAAACTAGTTTTGAATTTTCAGGAAGAATCCAACCTATACGGAATCGACATTTCAATAAATTATTGTTTGTGAGCACGCCTATGGTAACACGTTTTCAAGCATGATTTTTATACATTTTTCTCTCGTCGCTCTTCATACGGAAACGTACGGGACAGTCTTTTCGACCAAAACCGAATAAATCCATTTTTATTTCTGTTACATTTTTTTATAATTATAATTTTTTCAAATTTATGCTGTTCGAGAAGGTATTAGATATTTTCAATAATATTTACTTGCCAAACAAACAAAAAAGATAATACTAGTGGATGTATTCGATATTGCTCCAAACCTTTTCATTTATGGAGAAATTTATACCGATTTTTAAGTAATCAGTTTTACAGCAATTATTAAACACAAGCACAAATGGTATCTGGTCTCACTAAAGTTTCAGTATAAGGACAATGCGCTTAAGCAAAGCATGGAACTACTGTCGTCATCGCTCGAGCGAAAAACCGCTTGATCACTCGATTATTGAAATAACCGAAATCCAAATTGCTCGGGTTTGTTCGAAAAACCGAAAAATATCGCCTGTTACTTGATGCACGGCCTTCGGTATACGCGCCGCTCCATCCGATTGGCGACGTTCGAGTTTGACGCTTAACAAGTAACACGACATACGTCTTTAAAATGTTTATTTACTATAAACTCGAGAAAACTTCTCTGATAATGAAAAATAGCAAAACGAACAAAATGGTTAACGAAATATATAGAAAAATTCGTTGGTAATCTTAGAGTAAACATTTTTCAATCTAAACAGGAACTTTTTATTATTAAACTCAAGAAGACTTCTTAAAAATAACATACATTATAGAAAATGTTAATGCAAAATAAGAAAACGAGCAAAATAGTTAACAAAACATAGGTATCGACAAATTTTTTGGTAACCAAAAGTAAACATTCTTAAATTTAAACAGGAACTTTTAGGTAACTATAAACATGAATTTAAAAAAATAATAACCAATTTTCTTATTTTGCCAATCGCGTAACTAAGCCTAAATTTTTGAAGGACACACAGTGGACACCTGATAATTTAAAGTGGAAGAATTTGACAAGCTATTTTAAATATCTACTTATTTTATGCTCGTAGATTGAGAAAGATGTGAAGAAAAATAACTCTTGGTAATACTTTTTGTTCGGGTTAAAAAAGCACAATAATAAACCCGAACAATAAATACATAGTTGGGTGATTTTTTGCAGTTTTTTTGTTTGGTATCGAGACACGTGGTAAAAATTCATTATTCACAAATAAATACATTTCTGGAATTTTTTTGGTGGCCACTACAATTCTTTAGCTAAACCTGTGCCCACCCGTAGTTACGTGCCTGCTAAATACCTTACCTGATCACATGTAAACTAGCTAGCGGCGATTGTAAATTTTTAAAAAATTAAAAGATATAATTTTTTTTAAAATCAGAATCAACTGTTCTTCCTTAATAAACACGCTAAACTAAACTTCTAAAACTTACAAAAACAACCCCTGGTGTTCTATCAACACATTCCTCTTAGTCATAAAAATTTCAAGTGATTAATCGCTCGAGCGATTCACTCGATTATTAAAATCGCTCGAGTATCAAGTACTCGACTATTAAAATCATCGGTTTTTTCCCAACACTAGTTTCTAATATCTGTAACGTATATTCTTGCAAGGATCAATCTTTTTCCTGCTACTTTTGCAATCAGACCCGCAGTGTAGCACGGCAAATCTCATTTATCAGCGAGAATTGAGTACAGAATCGGGTATTATGTAAATTTAGGGGGCCACTGGGGCCCACACGCGATAAATTACGAAACCGAGGATGGCGTGGCGACGCTACAGACGACGACGGCGACGCCGCCTTTGGGTCAGCTGACACAGGTTTCCACTATGCTTGATTACCTCTGGATTAAGTTGATGCCTGCTGCTTATGCGGCGGAATACCTTATTATTATGAGATACGCAAGAGACCTATTCATATTCATTCAACATTCTGGATTACCTACGTCATAAAAATGTCCTTTTCTTTGTGATAATGTGTGAGTTCAGATAGTCGAGCCAGTCCAGTCCATGATACAATAACTAAAGGTAAACTACCAATATGGAAAATTATTATTTCCAGACCACCCGATGATCCTTATACAATAAGGGCGTAAGTAAGATCAAACTAAGTGCGAGTGTAAGTGCGAACTATCGTCCAGTTTCGCTTTTGCCGGCAGTGTCGAAGGTCTTTGAGAAAGTAATTTATAATAGAATCATAGAATTTTTAGAAGCACATAAAATCCTTCATGACGATCAATTTGGATTTCGTCGGCCAAGATCCACTGAAATTGCTATTATTTAATGCTCTAAATTACATATATGAAAATGTGGATAGAAACAATAAAGTGGCGGGCCTTTATTTTGACCTCTAGAAGGCCTTTGACACTATGGACCATGCACTGCTTGTTGAAAACTGCAAAAATACGGTGTCCGTGGTAAGTGTTCTGAATTAATACAATCATATCTTCAGAACAGAACTCAGACTGTCTGCATAACCAGGGAGAATCAGAACTACTACTCAGAAACTGTCATGCTAAAACAAGGGGTACCTCAGGGTTCAATCCTGGGTCCCCTTCTATTCATTCTGTTTGTGAATGATCTCTTTGCGGGTTTCCGCGGAGGGATGGTCTGCAAGTTTGCTGATGATACGTCTGTGGTGCTGGAAGATGGCTCTGTGGAGGGTTTGTCGGATAAATGCTCGCTTGCGGCTACGAGCATGGCTCAGTGGTGTGCTGTAAATTCATTGAGGCTGAATGCCTCAAAGACGGGGATATTGGTTTTCTCTAAGAGGGATACTCTGGAGTCATTACTGGTAAGGTTGAATCACAGGTCCATTCCTGTCACTAACAATGTGAAATTTCTGGGCATTACATTGGATTCGTGTTTGTCGTGGGAGGACCACATTGACAAATTGTGTTCTAAACTAAGTAGTGCTTGTGCTGTAATTCGCAGGTTGAGAAATATAATTTCCCTACACGGAATGCGTATATACTATTTTGCACATGTGCAATCAGTTGTGAGTTATGGTATCTGTTTCTGGGGTTCGTCAGGACATGCCATGAGGGTATTTATTGCGCAAAAGAGAATAATCAGATGTATATTGGGACTGCATCCTCGGACATCCTGTAGAGACTACTTCAGCGAACTAGACATTATAACTGTTCCCTCTCTTTATTTTTTATCTCTAGTGATGTTAGTAAGAAAAACCCCTGGAAATTTTGCATTGAATCGTGATCTATATGCTGCTGACCTGGATATTGTTACTAGAGGCAGAAATGAGTTAAGAACGCCTGCTCACTCTTCTTCCTTTTACCGGGGTGGTCCTTTGTTTATGGCAATTCGAGCCTACCGCTTACTGCCGGATGCTGTTAAGGACTTGAGAAACATTAAAGCCTTTAGAAAGGGGGTTATTGAATTCATAAAAAATAAAAATTACTATAATTTTGATTTCTCAGGATAACAACTACGTTCAATGTATCACGAATTTTAATGTGTTTAAAATGTAAATGTTTTTTCTTTTAATATGTAATGTAATGTACCTTGTGGTCATGATTAAATTTTTTAAAATTGTAATATAGTATTTGTCAGTTTTATATATAACATTTTAACAGTTTGAATAATTGTGTTATCGCTGATAATTGTAATTTATATTTTCAACTTTTTATATATTATATATTATTGTTTATACAGATAATTAAGATATAACTGAATTATTGGTCCACTGTGGCCAAATTACTCTTGTTGACGTTGCTATTGTTTCATTTTTATGTAACTTTGCTGGCAATAAAGGATATTATAAAAAAAAACTCGTAGGTGGCGCGTATATAGTTGGACATCATTCGGTTTTCTTGATAGCTCGTAGATGGCTTTAGTAGTATTAGTAGTGGACTGTATAAATATTGTTACGAGGGTTGCATGCGACGACGTTAAGATCCGACAGCTATACACACTAAGGAAACCTTTCTTATTTTCCAAAAGTTGTATTTCCTTGTGTAAAATTAAAAAATAAATAAAAATATGTTTTACCTAACGCATTTTCTAATTACTTTTTTTCTTTCTACATTTAAAACGCCTAGAAAAATTTCACCATACTTGTGAACCCCTTCTATCATAGGTCACGATCCGCCACTGCAACCAACAATCAAAACATCCGTTGAAATCGTATGGGAACCGGTAAATGGATGATGAAGCTTCTCACACCTTGACGTCACTAAGCCACGCCTCCTTGCGCGATATCACCATCTTTTATTGTATCAGGAGCTTAGTATTAAGCAGGATTTTAACAGAAATGCTTTCATTGTGATGTTCATCTGTATCGTCCGAATAATAACACTGGGGAACAGCAAAAATGTTTCCGAGACCAAAATAGCAAAATCTTACTTATTTTATTATACTAATTAACAATCTGTCTTGCAAAAGGCTCAGTTGGCTCCGGTTTTATAGATCCATCCCAATTATGATAATTTACCTACCTGCCCTTAATATATGGGAAAATTTCACCATTAAATGAGAAATACCTGGATTTATTATAACAGGTGTACTTTATAAGGGGTTTAAATACATATAATATAAATCCTAAATTGTTAGTTAGTTGTATTTCAACCACCAGTTGATCGAGAGCTGTTCGTATTTGAGAAATTAGAGAGTTTTGAGCAACATGTCGCGAGTTTGTGTAAATAAGCCGGATCATTTTTGTTATATATGTGGTGAAATGACTTTTGTGAAACAAAAACGTACGCTTAGCCCTTTAATAAAAAAGGCTTACCACTTGTATTTTGGCTGCAAAGTTGGAGACCAGGATAAAAATTGGGCTCCCCATATCTGCTGCTACAAATGTGCGTCCAACATTCGCGGCTGGCTAAGTGGAAAAAACCGTAAGATGCCCTTCGCTGTTCCTATGATCTGGCGAGAACCGAAAGACCACGTTACTGACTGTTACTTTTGTTTGACACCTCCCATCAAAAAAGGCTTTTCAGAGAAAAAAAGGTCTGCGATACAGTATCCAAATTTACAATCCGCCATACGCCCGGTGCCTCATAGTGACGAGTTGCCTATACCTAATCCACCTCAGGAATATACCCTTCATTCTGATGATGATCAAGAGGATTCAAACGGTAGTGTACCGGAAAATGTCGCCGGCCCATCAACCTCGCAAGACTCCGATTTTGTCTGTGAACTTCCAAGTAAAAAGCCTCACAAAATAAGTCAAAGTGAATTAAGTGACCTTATAAGGGATTTGGAACTGCCCAAGACAAAAGCAGAACTATTGGCCTCTCGATTGCAACAATGGAATTTACTTGAAGATGAAGTAAAAGTTTCTGTGTACCGAAGCCGTCAGAAAAACCTAACACCATTTTTTAACATGGATAACAATTTGGTAGCCTGTAGGGACATTGAGGGATTAATGGCAGCTTTAAATCTGGACTATGATCCAAAAGACTGGAGACTTTTCATTGATTCCTCAAAAGTAAGTCTTAAAGCTGTGTTACTCCATAATGGAAACAAATTGCCTTCAGTCCCAATTGGTCATGCAGTCCATATGAAAGAAACATATAGCAATTTGAAATTGTTACTTGAGACCATACAATATGAAAGATATAAATGGCAAATTTGTGGGGATTTAAAAGTTGTGGCGATCTTGCTTGGAATGCAGCTAGGTTATACCAAATACTGCTGCTTCCTCTGCGAATGGGACAGTCGAGCACGATCGGATCACTACAGAAAGAAAATTTGGCCACCGAGAGAGTCTTTTGAGCCAGGAAAGAAAAATGTGACCAGCGCGCCATTAGTTGCCCCAGAAAAGATTTTACTACCGCCACTTCATATAAAATTGGGACTTATGAAAAATTTTGTGAAGGCAATGGACAAAGAAGGCCGTGCTTTTAGTTATTTAAAAGAAAAGTTCCCTAGAATCAGTGACGCTAAAATTAAAGAGGGAATATTTGTGGGTCCCCAGATTAGGAAACTTTTCGGAGATGCGCAATTCGATTCCATACTTGAAGGCAAGGAAAAAGACGCTTGGGATGCCTTTAAAATGGTTGCAAAAAATTTCTTGGGAAACATAAAAGCAGAAAATTATAAAGACCTGGTTGCCCAACTTCTTTTGTGTTACCAAAACCTAGGGTGTAATATGTCGTTGAAAATTCATTTCCTGGATTCTCATCTGGATTACTTTCCGGAAAATTGTGGTGCTGTAAGTGACGAACACGGTGAGAGGTTCCACCAGGATATTTCGAACATGGAAAGAAGATATCAGGGAAAATGGAACTGTGAGATGTTAGCCGACTACTGCTGGACTATTACGAGAGATGCCCCAGAGGCTGCTTTCAAAAGGCAAGCTAAGAAGCGCAAAATGAGTGTCTAAACTTTGGATTCAATGATAAAAATGTGCTATTTAGTTGCTTTTGTTGAACCAACAATATATTGTTATCTGTATTTTGTATGTCCATTGTATATGCCTATGAATTAAAATTTTGTAACAAATAATTGAGATTTTTTTTTTGCGAGCCAACTAAAATCTTTAATAGGTATTTTTTAGTTACTTGGGTACAGTTGAATCCAAAAAAATAGGTTTTGTTCAGGAAACAAAAAAAAAGTTGAAATTTGTTTCCCAGTGTAATCTGTCTATATCTATACTATTATACTATTGGTGTACTCCGTATAGGCACTAAGTTAACTGTAGGTACACGTGGCGCTATATATTAGAGCACACTGGTATCATAGAACAGAAGGCTTTGAAAGTGAGGACAGAATCGCCCCTACTTTCAAATTAATCCAACAGATGTCACGTGCATGCTGCATCTCACGAAGCGTCGTTATACTACAGCAGTAACGACAGCGCTAACTCTCGTTTCCTTGGCCAAATTATGATTTTATCAAAAGAAAGCGATACGTTTATGTATTTATAAACAAAAGTTCATTACCCATACTAAATTAAACTACTGGGAACGTTAGGTTTTGTTGGAGTATCGTGATCTCCTCCTCACTGCATTGCGTAGCGACGTTACTGCTTTAACAAAGTCTCCCACCAATTTTAAACCCTAACCCTATTTTCTGCCCACGTCACGTCAACAAAATCCGCTAATCCACAAATCATAACAAAAAGGAATTTTTAAACTTGTAAATCGAATTTTGAACTACGATGGGGAAAACTTCAAAAGTGGTTGTGTGTGGAATGAAGGGAGTAGGAAAAACAGCAATTTTGGAACAAGTTATTTATGGTAACATCACAAGTCAATCCGTAAGTGTAGACAATTTAAAATTAATATTTCTGGTTCTAAAATCACTCTTTCTTATCTAAAGTATATCATATTAACTACCTTGGAACAAATCGCATCGTTTTTAAGGAGCTCCATCCTACGATCGAAGATATATATGTAGCAAATATCGAGTCAGATAAGGGTGCTCGAGAGAAAGTTAGGTTTTATGACACCGCTGGCATTGAAAACTCCCAAACCACGACAGCTCATGGCACTACAAGCCAGCAGTTACTGCGACATTATTTAATTTTAGCCGATGGATACCTGTTGGTCTATGATACTGACAAAATGAACTCCTTGGATGTACTTATGGTGATCAAGAAAGATATCGATAAAAACAAGGACAAAAAAGAAGTAAGTACAAGTAGATATAATCCTGCTGGTTAACTCATTACTTAACAGAGCCAAATATCAACAGTACAATGTACAGTAATACTTATTACTAATCGACAGTAATACTTATTAGGTGAATTTATCTTTTTATTTATTCAGGTCACATTAATAGTAATCGGAAATAGAACAATGGATGCAGAAAACAGTGGGAACCAGGCAGTAGTCAGTAAAGCAACAGATTGGTGTAATAGAGAAAAAATTAGACATTTCACAGCATCGGCAATGCATCGACCTAGTTTATATGAGCCATTTGTGTACATAGCCAGCAAATTAAACCCACCTCCGAGTAAAAGTACCTTTACCCCACTTTCAATGGGCCGGAAAGTATTAAAGGACAGTACTTAGTATTTTTCTGTGGCCTGACTAGAAGCTGTGCATCATTCTTCCTATAAAAGTATTCTATTATCTTATTATGTGATTAAAAGCAAACAGTTTCACATTTAATAATGTTTCCTCTTTAAGTTAAATTGTCGATTAAGCGGGGAAAATAAGATTCACAAGTGAGGGCAGAACTTCTACCATGATCTTTAATAACAAATTTTTAATTTTGAATACTCTTTGATATTTGTGATATAAATGATCTGATTTAATAAATGTAGATATGTATATTATTATATGTATAGTATTATGATGTATTTTAAAATAAAACAATTTTTAAAAAATATTTTAATTATTTAAAATAAATAACAAACCCAAACAACGAACAGTGTCACAAATTTCGATCCATTTTTCAAATTTTCTATTTATTCGGCGTTCCTAGTTCCTATAGAAATTGAACTTCAAACTTAACAATCAGATCCCCCATAAGCGCGCGACACCACCACTTCAAAAATGGGGCTAGGGGACAACAATTTGTGCAAGGCCCCTTTCTAGATACAGGCAAGTGATGACTCTACTAAAAAAAAAAAAATCGTTTCATTGTGGGCCCACACCAAATTGAAAGGCGTCTAAAACAAACAAAAAAAGTCGTCAATGGTGTCTAGTACTGTCTACCTTCTTGGGACCCCATACAAGGTCCGTATTCTAAACCTTGAGGACCCGGGGGCAAATGACACTTACACACAATACTTCCAGAGGTAATTAATAAAGGTAAAAAACACGATACGATACTCGATATAACAAAAACGCGATACTGTGTCAAAGTTCAATGGTTTTTCTTATTATAACATCTTGCGATTAGTTTTTAAACTAATAAGTTGATATTGGGCACAGGGACTACGGGAGAACGTTTATTTTTCGCAAATTGGTGCATGTCAAGCGTTGTTAATTTATTTTTGTGTAAATATTACACTAGCATATACAGGGTATCCCGAAATTAGTGTGCAATATTTTTAGAGTGTAAAGTTACCTCAAAATCAGATAAGAACTTCACACAGTGCCTCCTTAAAGTCTTGTACAAATTGAATCAATTAATAATTCAAGGATTTTTTTTTTAAAAGACATGTCAATTAGTATATACAGGGTGTTATGGAAATTACTTATTATATTTAAACCGGCAAATCCTGAGATGAAAATAAATTGAAGAAAAATAACCATAAGCGAAATATATGAAATCTGAAAATTTACGTGGCCGTTCCTGAGGCCCTTCGCAATCAATAGTTTATAGAGTCAGTCTCGAGGTTCAAAAGAGGTTAGCGTATTATAGGCGGTGTTGTCATATTACAACACAACGCACGTGTTCAGTTTTTGACAACAAGACGTCTTTGACGCGCGTTATCACTTCTTTTTCAAACTTTTTAGGAAAAAAAAACTACAATTTTAAGGTACATACTCTCTTACCTTCGATCTTATTTTAAAATAATTCGTTTTATAATTAAATTCCATAAAAAAATAGAACACAAAACGTATATTTTGCAACAGAACCAACAGTAGATAATATCACACAAATTTGAAATCACATCACAACATTTGTTATTATGAATTATTTCATAACAGAAGAAAATCGGGTAATGCTACAACTAACAAAACGTTTAAAATTCGTATACGTCAAGCACGTTATTCCAACCCCGAGTCTCGAAACATACTGAAGCAACGATAGTGTGATCTCACATCACTGTTAGTATACTCTAGTGACCCCACATTGTTGCTAAGTGAATCCAGATGGAACGGCGCGACAGTATGTGGGTAAAAAGGGTTTTTACCTTAGTATTTAGATATTTGATTTGAAAAAAAATATATGTAGACTTTCTCTAGGACATCCAAAGAGTCACCCATTTAAATATGAAAAGTCATTTCCATAACACCCTGTATATATACGAGTTGCACATTTTTTTTATTGTAAAACGTTGGTGTGTATGTATAGGGTGTTGCAGGTGGGAGGTTTGGGGGTCATCTAGGATGTTTTCATATGGAACACCCGTAGTACCTATATTATATAATTTTTTTTTAATTCTATGACAAACTTTTTGTATAAAACCGCTGTTTCTTATTTTTGGGTCTAAATTACACACTACAAATATTGCGCGCAAATTTCGGGACACGGGTATTTTGTTTTATTATTTTATTTTATTTACATAGAACTTTCTTCGGGTCTGGGGCGTTTCAATTATCAAGAAAAATAAGGGAGCCCATATTTGCGTTAAAGTTTACTGTTTCTACCACTCTTAAAACATTTACAAAATAATGTTAACTATTTAGCTATGAATAGTATAGGTACATTTCTATAACAGTACCTACATAACAAATTTTATCTACACAACATTATTAATAATCAATAACCGTAATCACAGCACAGTAACCATGCATTCATATAACAGGATTTAATTTTTTCCAAATTTAGCGCACACGAGTGCCATTTAATCATTTTGATTATTTATAATGAGCGATTACGAGCTGGACAGCGCTAATGAACGAGAACACTTATTAAAAATAATAAGATTGAAACAATCTATAACAGCGGTCCCTTATTTACTACTTTATATATGTTTACTGGTTGATTATTTTGATTAATTTACGAAATCAATATAGTGTTTCGAGTTGAATTCTTATAAGTATCAAGTATCTTTAGTGCTGTGCAAGTGGCCGAGCTGGAGAAAGCGATATCCTCGATTCCTGTTTAAATATAAGTGGCATATTTTATAATTTTGTAAGTATATTTTCTATTTTTTTTTTATTATACACCGTACCCAAGATAAGGAGGGCCAGTACAGGGATCTCGGAAACCGTAAGAGATACGAAGTCGGTTAAATGGAGGTAAAGTTGCGCATTTACGTGCCTAATAACAGGCCGTTTAGAAAGTTTTAAAATTCCGGAAAAACCGAAATTCTGAAAAATCGTTTTATTTTTTTCCTGGGTTTATTTGAGATCGAATTCTAAAGTAAATTGCACTTTTGCATTGCCACTTTTTCCGCTCTATCTAACAGCGTTAATTGTTTTGTAATCCGACGAGTCGTCTTCGAAGGGCCATTATCAACTATTTCTTTTTAAATACGGCTGTTTTTCGGATATTGGAATTTGAGAGCTTTTTTTCTCCCGAATGCAACGATATATGACACATTGTGGTTTAATGGCGTTTCGAGGGTTTGTTGAATAACATCAGGAGATTGTGGGATACGGTCCTGTATTTCTCCTAATTTTATAAATAATATCTCATAAGTAAGCTCTAAATTTTTATTTATGTTGGACTAGTTCAATAAATAACAAATAATTTAATAATTACCCACAAATAAGTGAACAAAATAGAGAAACATTATTTCAAACTTCTGTTGATTCGGGATTTACTGGAAAACTGATTGGATCGTATTCTGAAACACCATGGCCAGCACATTCGCCTGATATGACGCCGTTTATTCCTCTGGGGGTATGTCGAAAATTACAAAACACAACTTCGAAACAGAAGACGAACTTAGGAGGTTTGGTGCTTGAAGTATTTCAAAGTATTACGCCAGAAATGTTGTCAAATGTTTTAGAATCGAGAGTTAGGAGATGTTATTTGTGCTTAGAAAATAACGGAAATCATCTTGAACTCTTATGTAGTTTCTTACTTTTTTCGTTGTTCGTTTTATTACTGTTTTGGTATGTTTTTTGTTCACTTATTGTTGTTTATTATTGCATTATTTTTTGTTCACTTATTTGTCGTTTATTATTAAATTATTTGTTATTTATTGAACTAGTCCAACATACCTACGTAAAAATTTAGAGCTTACTTATGAGATATTATTTATAAAATTAGGAGAAATACAGCACTGTATCCCAAAATCTCTTGATGTTGTTCAAAAATCCCTCGAAACGTCATTAAACCACAATGTGTCATACATCGTTTCATTCGGGAGAAAAAAAGCTCCCAAATTCCAATATCAGGAAAACAGGACCGTATTTAAAAAGAGAAAGTTGATAATGGCCCTTCGAAGACGACTCGTCGGATTACAAAACAATTAACGCTGTTAGATAGAGCGGAAAAAGTGGCAATGTAAAAGTACAATTTACTTTAGAATTCGATCTCAAGAAAACCCAGGAAAAAAATAAAACGATTTTTCAGAATTTCGTTTTTTTTCCGTATATCTCCGGAACTACTCGGAATTTTAAAACTTTCTAAACGGCATATTATTAGGCACGCAAATGCGCAACTTTACCTCCATTTAACCGACGGTTTCCGAGATCGCTGTACTGGCCCTCCTTATATTGGACCGTGTCCAATAGTATACGTTTTTCGCTTAGGTAAAGTTATATCGGGGTAAATTAAAATCTTCCTTTTTGTCACAATTTTAAAACACTCTGTGGAAAAATTCAGGCGGACAATCTTGCTTATAACCTTTTGCAATAATCTTGGACGTATTCGTAACATTTTGTTTATTGAATAGTCACATTGTCTGATTTCTTGTAAAAGCTACACAATTTTAAAGGAACAAAAACACTGATTTCAAAGATTTTTTTTATTAACAACAAAAACCAATAGAGACACCTTAGACTAGAAAAGAAAGAGGACGGATAATGCGCCGACCGCGTTTGAAACTATTTGGCACCAAAGTTAAACTGCCAGTGGCGTATCATTAGAGTTGACGCAGCTGCAAAATAGAAAAGATTGTAAATTAATATTTGCTATAGTCTATTAATTTATGAATAGAAAGAACACTTACATCAAGTGATTATTTTGGATTTTTCATTCAGAGTATGTTGTAATGTGATTGTTTTTAATATAAATGCTGTCATGTTAACCGATTCTAATATGCAAATGTATAAATCTACACCACGGATTTTCAAATGAAAATTTCGTCAGAAAGCAATGTCAGTATCTCTGTTATTATTGCAATATGCTTCATTTTGTAGTGTAGTTGTAGTTTCACAGATATATGAAGCGAAACCATTTTAAAATAGAGGACAAATGGAAATTAATAAATTGTGAAATTACGAGTTAAAAAATGGTGTGAGCAATATAAGAACAATTTTTTTTTTTTTTTAACCAATATAGGAATAATAAAAAATACGATGGTAATAAAAAGTATACATTGTTTATTACTAAAATCAAAATAAACGAAAATTAAACGTGATGAAATCTTGTTTTCTTATACATTTATACAAATATAATAATACTATTTCTATTTTAATTTCATAATGTCCTTAAACTTTATAAATCGTAAGGTACAAATTGAATGTTATCTATTTTAAATAAAAAGGGAATGAAATAACATATAGGTACCACATTAGATTGGAAATATTTAGGAGGTTCCTGAAATATGGTTGGGGCTGCTTCCTTCAACAAACACACTTTTTCAACTGTCTTATAAAAAAAACGCTCGTCAAAATGCTTGGAACACATTCGGTCATTGTTGGATGGTTGCCACTTATCAACCTCCATAATTACTAATCCAGGAAATCTACAATTTATAAAATAAAAATAATCGATTATAAAATAAAACCAAATAATTACCCTTGATTGCACGAACGCCACTGGAAAAATGGCGATTTTACTCTGCACAATTTTAAAAACAAGCTAATTTATGAATGAAAATTAAAAAGTATACACTCCAAACCATTATTATTGGCTTTAAAATGGCATAACATAAATTATATTTATAAGCTATGGAAATAAAGTAACTACTTTTTAAGATATTTGCGATTATATATGGCAGATTAAATATATCATTTTATTAATTACCTGTAAAAAGTAACTCCAGGATCTTTCCTACTGCTGTGGCTTTTACAACATTAGGCTGCACATCCCATCTTTATGCTGTACACAGTTTTTTTACAATAAAGTTTAAGACGGTCGAAAATATCACAAGAAACTGAACTGTACCAACTCGTTTGTTTTCCACCAAAATTACACGTGACTGTTAGTTTTTGGTCACATACGGATAACTTGGCCCGAGTACGATGCGCGGTATCCCCTTTCTTTCCTAATCAAAGAGAGACACCTAATTAGCAACGGAAACAAAAATTTTAATATCATCCACCTCTCGCAACAATGGCGGCACGCAGTCATATCCATCTTGAGTGTTTATTTGTATTATGAACACATCTAAGATTATTGCAAAATTACCATAAACAAAATTATCCGCCTCAATTTTTATACAGGCTGTTGAATGTCTGGCAAAAAACAACATTTTGATTTATCCCGGTATAACATCACCTACGCGAAAAAGATTGACTTATTTTAGGAGTGTAAGAATAATAACAACTATTTAAAAATAACTAAATTTAATAAAAGTTATTTTAACGTTATCATTTAACTGGTTAGCAAAATATTCTTATTTTTGCGAACAGAAAAATGTAATCGGTCAGCCAAAATGGCTAGTTGGTCAGCAACTTATGGACAACAAACATTTCTGAATCGGTCAGTAATTAATGTCATACTAGAGTGCTGCCGTGCAATACAAGAACCTAGTTAGTCGACTTACTATAAAATAGAGTAATAAGTTTTTAATAATTACTTAACTGTTTATTTGTTAATAAAAATCAATGATTTTTTGGAAGATGAAACTATGTAACAAGAGCGTACTGTGTATAAAATTTTAGAACAATAAATTAAATATTAAAGAAGTTGTGCAATTTTTAAATGGAATGTCTTAAAATTTACTTTTACGACTTACTAGGTTCTTGGATTGCACGGCAGAGTGCTCTAAATTAGTTTGGTACGCAAATTAAATATATAAGCTGCTATGAGCGATCCACTATATTTAATCTTGGTCATCAAAAAAAAAGCAATAAAACGTGAAATAGTGACAGTGCCCTGGTAAAACAAGTGAAATCCCGCCCCCGCTACACCTTTTGTAGCCGGCAAAAGATGTATTCGGCAAAAGATAACACAAGAAAGTTACATAAATTGACAGTGCCCTGGAAAACAAGTGAAAACCCGCCCCCGCTACCTTTTGGGTCTTGACTGCTACACCGAATGAAAACACACGCACGCAATTAGCTACTCGTATCACGCGACTGCTTTCGCTCCGCCCACAATAACGAACTTTGCCGATTATTCAAAACAAACGCAATCCAATGATTTATATTGATAACCGTTCTTTTAATATGCAAACCTCTGAAGTAAACTGCTTCTAGACTTGTTTTTTTTCTACTAACCAATTGTAAAACCTTGCTGACCAAGTAATCATTTCGCAGCTCGACTGTTAATTAAGCGAACACATGATATTACAAGCGGACCGATATCGGTCAAATTGTTGACAGTTTGTAGCATTATTTGCAGAACAAGTGTTGCCGCCCGATTTTTATTTATTGCAAGCAAAATCTTTTTATGCCGATCAAATGATTTAATGGCTATTTTTTGCTGCGAACCAATTTTAATAACGGCAAACCATTCTCTTATTTTAATTTAATATACACGGTAAAAGTCGATTAAACTATCTTACAAGTCAAGCTTAACTCCGTATCCTCTTTCGTGGTTCCTATTATACGTTATTATTTTGTTCTCGGGTTCTAGACTAAACATAACACATTCGTATTCCTAAGTGGTTTTCTAGCGTTAAAAGATACATCCAAATAATATTCTGCCTTACTGGAGATAGACCAAAATGTCGAATAAATAATTTGTAGAGCGTTATTTGGAGAGGCGAAAGCAGTTCCACGTGACCTACCTTCATTATTGATTTTAAGAGATATCTATTATCATTTTTTGATTTTGAATTAAAAATACGCCATCTAGCGGTAAAATTTCAAAACTGAAAATAATTTCAGTATACTTCTAGACACACTTTTGTTATGCTCGTCGTCAACCTTAGCGGGACCCCCCCCCCCCCCAATTGAAATCAACGTTCCCTGCCACCCCCCAATACAAAAAAAGAACTACGTTCTGGATCCGTTGTTCTGGGAGTGTATTAAAAAATTGGAAAACTGCATAAAAAACACATTTCGATAGTTCTTTGGATTTAAACTCGCCCTTACGTTAAAAATACAAAATAATAACAAACAGTAAGCTGCACGAAATGCTTTTGTTGACTTATCAAACTGAGTATTTTTCTGACCTTCGGGTTAGAGATTATAAAAATACTTTTGCGGGAAAAAATATCCGATTTCACCGAAATATGTAATATTAATTTATATCAAGTCGAGGCATATCAATGGATTCTTATAATCAGGGGCGTAGCATGATACAATAACACAAGGTAAAATATCTAGCCATTCAAAAGCACCGTCCTATAACTGTGGATACGTAAAAACTTATATGGGGTGCGTTGTAAAAAGTTAAATTTTATGGGTGAACAAATGGGTTGGTGCGCACGGTTTACCGGTCATATTTTTAAAGGTTGCTCGTCGGTTATTGTCTTGCGCACAATGCTGTCGCCGTCATATAGGCAACCCCGCCGGCATTGGTGCCGGTTTGGTTGCCGACCAACGACAATAACCGTCCAAAACAGAAATCAGCCATAGGGATGTAACGACATTAAAAATATATCCATACGTGGACAATAGAGATCAAAATTAATTGTAAAAGTGGTTTTTCGGTGATGGTCACAAGGCCTTCTTTTATGCGAGAAAATAGATTGTTTATTTCCCAGTAAAGAAGGTCTTGATGTTCCAAAATATTGCCGTCTAATAATTTTCATTAAGAGCGAAGTACGGTCCTGTTAAGGTACATATTTTATCAGTCTGATTCTGACGCTGATCAGCTTCGTACAGGGTGTCCCAATTTCGACACTTTTATAGGGTATCTCCGTAATTGTTAGTGCTATCAAAAAAGTAATGTAACTGTCATGTGCTCTTTTTGGGCCAAACTTAAAATGGTAAAATCAAAATTTTCGCTCGCTTAAGAGATACGGGGGAAAATCAAAATATTGACAATTTCAAAATTACCGTATATGACTAGTTTCTTTATAATGATTGTTGAATCTGCTAGTTTCAGAATAAGTATACGGGGTCAGGTAACGAAGTTATCGGACCTAACCTCATTTTTTTTAAATGGAACACCCTGTATATTTTAATCTAAAAAGATACTATTTTAAATTCTCCTTTCAAATATATAACACATCATGGATGATATTGGTTTCCCAGGCGATTTATTTAAACTTCATTACTGTAAAATAAAAGATTCAGATTAAGGTAAAAGAATAACGGGAATCATCGCAAATGTTCGGAATATGTCCTTAAATGGTTACCGCCTTTCCGGATAGCGAACAAAATATATATTTAAAAAATAAGAAGTCTACTGTGTAGACAAAATACGCCCTTATTGTATAAGGATCATCGGGTGGTCTTTATTTATATTTATATATACTTTATTTAGCACTTGGCTAGTAAAAAGAACAAAATAAATACATATTTACATACATTGTTTACAAATACAAAATGCTAACATAAGCTCTGTCCTCGCAAATACACAAAAAGTTTTCTACAAAATACAGTCAAACTAGGTGAGCTCCTTATCACATCGGGAAGCGCATTAAAACGGCGAAGTCCCTCATAAAAAAGAGTTTTTTGTAGACCAACAGATTTTACATAGTGAATGTTGTAGTTTCTTGCTGATCTGATACCATAATTGTGACAGTCATATCTTCTCTCAAGATATGAGTTGAGATAATGAGGCAATAAATTGTTTTCCATTTTGTATATTAAAATGAGGTTCGCCCTTCCAATCCACTGCCCGACGTTCAACCAGCCCAACTCTGTTAACATACAATCTATTGGTGTATATTTATTACATTACATTACTATTTGCTTCGCATTCCACTGTAGATTTCCAGGGAAGAACACCACCCGACATTCCTGCAGTTGAATCCGAAATGACCGAAATCGTGTTCCGTCAGCGTCAAACGAATCCTGAAAGGACTCGACGTCAAAAAAGCTACTGGTCCAGACGAAATTCCTATTATAGTTCTCAAGACATGCGCCGATGAACTAACACCAGTATTTTGTAGACTTTTCAACTTATCCTACAAAAATGGAATATTTCCATCTTGCTGGAAGACGGCGCGAGTCCAGCCTATTCCAAAGAAAGGTAAGAGAACCCTGCCTAATAACTATCGACCAGTCGCATTGCTTTCAGTTATATCAAAAGTAATGGAGAAAGCTATTAACCAACATCTTCTAAAGTACCTGGAAGGCTTCAACATCATCAGCGATCATCAATATGGTTTTCGGAAGTCCAGATCAACTGGAGATCTTCTAGCCTATGTCACCCATATTTGGAACAACGCAATCGAACATCATGGGGAGTCTCGGGTTGTTGCGCTGGATATTTCTAAAGCTTTTGATCGTGTTTGGCATGAGGGGCTTCTAAGTAAACTGCGATCCTATGGTATGCCCAGTCGATTCTGTGCATGGTTGTCTAGCTTTCTTAAGGACCGCTCTCTGCAAGTGGCGATTGACGGATTTCTCTCAGACACCTTCACCATCAATGCCGGTGTTCCTCAAGGGTCCATATTGTCTCCCACTCTCTTCTTACTCTACATTAACGACCTTCTAGTGAAAACTAAAAATCCGATATTTAGTTTTGCTGACGATAGCACACTTATCTCATCTTTCTCTTTGAATGCGCAAACATCGGCTGCCGACGCACATCTTCGCAGACAGCATGAAGTATCACGCCTCAACAAAGACCTGGAAGAAATTTTGGCTTGGGGTGACAGTAACCAAGTCGAATTTAACGCTAAGAAAACCCAGGCAGCAGTTTTCTCTAAAAAGGTTAACATTACAGAACCGGAAATAGTCATGGCCGGACACGCAATCCCACTGGCTTCATCTATTAATTTGCTGGGTGTCAATCTGGGAGGAAATATGTCTTGGCATAACCACGTTGTGGCAATCGCCAAGATAGCTTCTCAGAAGCTTGGCGTACTCTTCCGAACCAGAAAGTTGTACACACCTCAACAACTTTTGACACTATACAAAGCCCAGATTCGACCATCACTAGAATACTGCTCTCATGTCTGGAGCTCTGCACCCAAACATACTCTTCGGCTACTGGATTCCATCGAAAGGAGGGCTATTCGTCTGATCGGAGACCACGAGCTGACGAAGAACCTCGACAGTCTAGAACATCGAAGACAGGTTGGGGATTTGACTCTCTTTTACAGATATTTTCATGGAAGGTGCTCGGCTGACCTTGCCCTCTTAATTCCGCCCAGAGCGACGAATAGCAGAAATACACGACGAACCACTGCCGCCCATCCATATGTGGTTAAGCTTAGTACTCCTCGAACTTCACTATTTAAGAACTCTTTCATCTGGAGGACTTCATCCTTGTGGAACGACCTTCCCGAGGTCGTTTTTCCCAACGAATATAACCTCCAACGATTCAAAACCAACTTGAATCGCTTTTTGCGCACACGCACCACTCCCAGAGTGCCCTAAAGGATTTTTCCTATAGTGCTTGTGTTTGATCATAAAAAAAAAAAAAAAAAAAAAAAAAAAACATCCGAGCAAAATCCTCATGACCTTATTTTGCTGTACCTGCAATCTACCAATCTCCTCCCCCGTACATGAAATTAACAAAGACGTACAGTAATTAAAATGCGGCAAAATAATTGTTTTATAAATTAATCTTTTTGTCCATTGAGACACACAGGAAGATACTCGATAAAAAAACCCAATCTTGGAAAAAATAATTTTCCATACATTGGTATTTGAACAAAATATATATTTTGCGCAATTTCTTCGTTTTTTTCACTTTCAATGTAAACTGATATCACATCAAATTTTTCAAAATGTAAATGCAAATTAAAATATACAGGGTGTTCCATTTAAAAAAATGAGGTTAGGTCCGATAACATTTTTACCTGACCCCGTATACTTATTCTGAAAACGGCAGATTATTCAACAATCATTATAAATAAGCTTCTGTATAAAACATTTTTCTGTGTTTCTTTTTCTAAGAAAATATAGGGTTTGAAATTGTCAATTTTTTGATTTTCCCCCGTATCTCTTAAGCGAGCGAAAATTTTCCAATTTTGATTTTACCATTTTAAGTTTGACCCAAAAAGAGCACATGACACCTACATTACTTTTTTGATAGCACTAACGATTACGGAGATACCCTATAAAAGTGTCGAAAATGGGACACCCTGTACATGCGCGCCAAAAATTTGCCACTTTTGCTTTTAGAGTTTGGCTATCCATAGATGCAGGTCGGTATTGCAAAGTCGTTTTCTACGCGCGCAGTAACTCTATTTGACGTGACTAAGCCACCTCCTTACGCGAGACTGTGTGCTGGTGGTCATACTTTGGGACACCCAGTATGAATTGATCAATTGAATGGCTATTTCTAAAATAAATTATTAAATAATAAACCATGAATAATGTTTAGAATACAAATATGACTGTACAAGGGTATATTGATTGCTACATTCTGATTCTAAAATTAAAAAAATGATAATTTTTCGATAACTTGTTTCAACTCATTAAACAAAAAACTACCAAACTTGTTTTGAGATATTTAGCTAAGCTTTAAGAGGCCGTTTAACTTTCACGTGAATTTTTTTTAACAAAACGTCAGCGAGTCAAAATTTTTGGTTTTTTACATAACTTTCTTCCTCGCCCTCTATAATATTGAAAAGCCGTTCCTGGGCAAAAGCGATCCCCGCCAATCAATTCGCACCAAACCACGTTTAAAAATCAGAAAACTTTATTCAATTCGGTCGAGCCTCTTTCGAGTTATATAGTTTTAAAAATGAGGGTAAAAAAGGCCTTTGTCGATCTTTTCGTTGTCCAGTTTATTAGTACGTCATTAAGAAAACGCCCTGTATAGGTAATTTAAAAAAAAATGTAAATACTTTCCTAATGATAACGAGTGATGCTAATAAATATTTTTCGTACAATTAACTAAAAATCTTTTATTATTTTTAATTTAAGCTGCTGACTTAGATAAATATTTAACAAAACATTAAAATTAATTTTAATTATAATAATGTACAGTGTCTCGTGGTTGATTGTACTAAAATTTTGTGCTGTGGTTATATAATTTTGAACATTTTGATTTCAGACAAATTTAAGATGACTATAGTGGCGCTATTTAGAAAGTCGGCGTTATTTAGAAAGTAAGTATTTTAATAGTTATTTATATAGCAAATGCAGGCAAGTAATACTTTCTTACGAACAAGAAATTCGAGCGCACGAGCCGTAGGCGAATGCCGCAATTCTGTTCGTGAAAAAAGTAACTTTTAGGTTTCACGCAATATTTTTTCTACGATCGTATCAGTTTTCTTTTTCGAAATTAAAGTTGTATAACCAACTTACTGTCACTTAGGAATGCATTAATTTTGTGATATTTGCTTATACAGGGTGTCCCAGAATATGTGGGCAATATCCCGGGTTCAGAGAGAACACTTAAAATTAACAGGAGAAGTTCTTATAAATGTTTCTTCCTACGGCCTCCCCTACGGAGATACGGGCCCATAACGGACATCCCTGTAAATCGTTGTTTTTAAAATAATTTATTAAGTACTAGGTGTAATTTAATAATTTTTTAGCATAATGGTTAGTAGATGAGTCTCCTTAAAATTCGCCCTTTTAAACACATTTAGCTTATTTAGTTTGTCAGGGACGGACTAGACGTCGCACAAATATGTACTCTTGATCAATGTCGTAACAGTAACCAAGTCGAATTTAACGCTAAAAAAAACCCAGGCAGCAGTTTTCTCTAAAAAGGTTAACATTACTGAACCGGATATAGTCATGGACGGACACGCAATCCCACTGGCTTCATCTATTAATTTGCTGGGCGTCAATCTGGGAGGAAATATGGCTTGGCATAACCACGTTGTGGCAATCGCCAAGATAGCTTCTCAGAAGCTTGGGGTACTCTTCCGAACCAGAAAGTTGTACACACCTCAACAAGTTTTGACACTATACAAAGCCCAGATTCGACCATCACTAGAGTACTGCTCTCATGTCTGGAGCTCTGCACCCAAACATACTCTTCGGCTACTGGATTCCATCGAAAGGAGGGCTAATCGTCTGATCGGAGACCACGAGCTGACGAAGAACCTCGACAGCCTAGAACATCGAAGACAGGTTGGGGATTTGACTCTCTTTTACAGATATTTTCATGGAAGGTGCTCGGCTGACCTTGCCCTCTTAATTACGCCCAGAGGTTTAGAGTATCCAAAAATATTATTGTCTTTCCTTCATCATACAAGCTGTACAAAAAAAAACATTTTGGTGTTACGTCTAGTTCGGCCCTGGCAAACTAAATAAGCCAAATGTGCTTAAAAGGGCGAATTTTAGGGCGAGTCATCTAGCAACCATTATACTAAAAAATTCTCCTCCTTCCTGTTATTTTTAAGTGTTCTATCTGAACCCGGGAGATTTCCCAAATATTCTTGGACACCCTGTATATATCGACTGATTATTAAGCATTAATGTTAATTTTAGCTTAGAATTTAATAAACGTATTATATTCCTTTCGATTTTTCAGGCAATAAATTTTGTGTTGCTTCATTGGCTCTATTATAATTACTCGTCTAGAGCGCACTGAAATGAGTTTTCTTCTTTGGAATCGTAATTATTTTTTTCCATTTGTAATACAGTGAAACCTCTCATAACGCACACCTCAAATAAGCGGACATCTCCATTAAGCGGACATTTTTTCATAGTACGGAACTAGGTATATGAAATTCCATGAAAATCAACCTCTCTTGGGCGGACGCTCCAGGCTGTTTGTCGCGTTTTGAGTCTGAAAGAGAATATTGATGTTGTGGAAGTTTGTAATTTGATAACAATGATTTGGACGAGTTCATTAACATTGATATCAATGTGCTATTAGAAGATGATAGTGACCCCATTCCTACCGATTATGTAGCCCAAACTGAAACCACATCACTATCTGACGACTCTGATGAAGAAGTTGAGTGCAGTAATCAAACAAATGTCACCAATTATCACAAGCCATTAGTATGGTAAAGGAATTGTAAGAGTATGCAAAGAATAGAGGTGACTCTACAGCAATGGAATTGTTATCAGACTTGGAATTACATTTTCTAGATTACAAGTATAAAACGCAAACATGTCAAACTACGTTATTAGATTCTTTTAGTACTACATCATAACTAAAACCAGTGGCGTAGCGCTACTACCGCGAACCCCCGCAGTCGCGGGGGGGGGGGGGGGGCGAAAGCTTTGGGGCCCGAAAGCTTCGAGTGCCGATAGAGCCTATTGCTAATTAGCAAATCTTTCAAATAAATACCAATATTACCAATGTCCACCTGATCTAGATTTTGTCACACTGTGCCCGTAATTATATAAATTTGAAGAATGAAGCAATTGGTATATCAAGATCATGGAATATAAACCCGGAATTTGAAGATAAAAGACAATTAAAACCAAAAAAACACTTTGATGAAGCCAATACAAAGTATCTATTTTCTAGTTGAGAAAACTATTTTAGGATAAATATATATTACAAAGTATTTGATATTGTAATTAACCAAATAGGTAATCGTTTTGAGGGAATGCAGTTATTTGTTAATAAATTTAGATTTCTATGTCCCCAAGTTCTAGTAACTTTGCCAGAAAAAGAATTATTTATGTCTGCAGAAACACTACAGCAAACATATTCCAGCGATCTGTGACTGCGACTTTTCCTTTAGAGATAGAAAACGGCTGGATGTAACTTATATGATTGTATTACAAAAAAAAATTGTCTATGAATTCTACGTCAAATAGTGAAATAATATACAGGGTGTTCCATTTAAAAACTTGAGAAAAATTATTTTCAAATGTGGGGTTTTTGAAAGCTTATTATGAACACCCTGTATAAAATAAATAAACGCAATTACATTCATGGTATCTCTAGACCTCGTGTCATAAATTTCACTCGATGCCGAGGTTAAAAAAATAGTTCTGGATTGTTTTTTTTGATTTTTTTATTCAGGACTGCAAAACTTTTTTTTTTAACTTTTAATTTATTTCTCTGAAACTACAAAACCAAATTAAATAAAATTTGAGGCACTTACAAACGATAGTAATACGAACCTAAATATGCAATAAAATACTGGGTGTCCCATTTAAAAAAATATAACTTTATGCTGTCACACTTTTTTGGGCCACCCTGTATAATGTAAAATATTTTTAAAACATGCCGCTTTTAATCCAATATCTCAAGCTGTTTTAGTATTGTTGATAAGTTCTTCGATAACGATTTAATCTACCGTCCACGCTTCGTTTGCGGACCCTGTATGTTCTGCTAATTCAGCTATACTCTAAGTGTGTTCCGCGGAACCCTAGGGTTCCGCGATACCTCTGTAGGGGTTCCTCAAGAATTTAGAAAAAAAATCAAAACACCTCTCTCTGGTCGAACGTTTTGACTCCGCGGCCGCGGCGTAGGTATATTTATTTATTTATTTGTATTTGTATAAACATGTGTTACAATAGCTGGTACAATATCTCATAAGTTTGGTATCAACATGTATACTTGTATACTTGTGAGCGCGCAGTCCCTTTGATAAAAGCCGCCTCTGAATTGTTTACAACGCAATTTTTATATTTCTCTTTTTATTTTTGCTTTTTGTTTATCAAAGGCGCCGACTCGAGTATTTTCGAGAATATTCGAGATCGACTCTAGGACTAAGTATAAAAGCGGCGATCGCGCGTCGCGCCTCGTCAGTCAGTTGACGATTAGCGTTCGGAGCGATAAGTTCCTACCTACCTACTTACAAGCTCGCTAGCGAGAAACTAGTGTTCATTGTTCTACTGCCTGCTGTATTCTGTTGTCTCAGTTTTATACATTTCTTCATTGTACTAAACTTAGTCTCTTATACGCAGTAACGATTGTGCATTATTTAGACCCCACCAGCCTGACGTGTAACATTATAAATAAAGAAGAATGGAACGTTGGCTTAAAGGTGTTAAACGTGTTGCAACAACATCTTCTAATGACGCTGAATGTTCAAAAGCAGTACGCGCGGAGAATATAGCAATCACCGATCCAGACGATGATGCCACGACCTCAAACTCGACGGTTTCAAAGACGAAAAAAAGGAAGTATGATGAATACCAGTTTCGGATTTGTTGATTCCAAGGGCTCACCTCTCTGCATGCTATGTAGTAAACTGCTTCCTAATAGTTCCATGGCACCTGCCAAATTGCGCCGACATTTACAAACTGTACACCCCGAGTCTAAAGACAAGAATAAAGAATTTTTTGTTCGTAAAAAAGATCAGTTATTGGAAAGTCAAAAAAATATGATGCATGTAACAAAAACTATCAACGAAAAGGCCACGGAGGCATCATATTTAGTTAGCTATCGCATTGCACAAGCAGGTGAAGCGCACACTATCGCTGAGAATTTAATAAAGCCATGTGTATTAGACATAACAAAATGTATGCTCGATGAAAAATCCGCAAAGCATCTTTCTACTGTGCCGCTATCAAACGATACTGTTTCACGGCGAATCCATGATCTGGCAAGCTACGTCAAACAAGAACTAGTTACACGTCTACAAAAAACACGATTCGCCTTGCAAATGGACGAGTCAACTGATGTCGCTGGTTTGGCTATCTTGCTGGTTATCGTGAGATATCCATATGAAAGTTCTTTTGAAGAAGACATGCTTATGTGTTCACCGCTGCTCACAAACACTACCGGGGAAGAAATTTTTAATAAAATAAATATATTTTTTGAAGAAAATAATCTCAGTTGGAACAATTGCATTGACATTTGTACAGATGGGGCCAAGGCGATGACAGGTAAAACAGCAGGAGCAGTGTCACGAATAAAAAATAAAGCGCCTAATTGTAGTTCCAGCCATTGTATTCTGCATAGACAAGCACTTGCGATGAAGCAAATGCCGTCAAATCTAAAATTAGTTATGGATGAAGCGGTAAAAATAATTAATTTTATCAAATCACGACCACTACAATCCCGATTGTTCTCATTATTGTGTGAAGATTATAGCAGCAAACATAAAACATTGCTGCTCCATACAGAAGTGCGATGGCTGTCTCGGGGTAAAACTTTAACAAGGCTATTTGAACTTAGAGCCGAGTTACAAATGTTTCTTTCAGCAGATACTTCTTTTAATTTGAAGGACCGTTTGTATGATAAAACTTGGTTGTTCCGATTGTCTTTTATGGCGGATATCTTTCAAAAACTGAACGAATTGAATTTATCATTGCAAGGTAAACAGACAACAGTGTTTCAGGCCTATAACAAAATAACTGCATTCAAAAGAAAATTAGATTTTTGGATTATTTGCGTTGGTAAGAAAGAAATAGAAAGCTTTACGTCACTCAGTGAGTTTGTTAGCGATAACGACTCAGAAATGTTTCAAGATGATGTGTTTGAAGAATTGGTCCAATATCTCAGTTCGATGCGCGCATCTTTTGAAAAGTATTTTCCCGAAGAACAGAATACAAAAATGAAACTGAATTCATGGATTCATAATCCTTTTTTACCCAACTTGGAAAAGCCCGAAAGTATGTCAAACGAGATATATGAATCTCTTTTAGAAATGTCATCAGACACAAGTATGGAGTCACTGTTCAAAACGACGCCTCTCAACGATTTTTGGTGCAGAATCCGTGATGAATATCCAATGCTTGGCAAAATGACTCTGAATATTCTTCTCCCGTTCCCAACAACATATTTGTGCGAAACAGGATTCTCAACCTATGCAGCCACGAAAACAAAATATCGCAATAGACTGGACGCCGAACCTGATATGAGACTTCAACTGTCTTCTATCAAACCTGATATCAACCAATTGATGAAAAATAAAAAACAGTTTCATACCTCCCATTAGTTAGATTTTTTCTTTTTTAATATCTTCTATTATTGTACTTGCCATGTGGTAAAGTAAGTAATAATTAGTAACTGTTACATTGTACTTTTATTATGCTTATTAATAAAGAATACACTTTTAAAAACTATTGTTTTATTGTAGGGTTCCGTCAAGTATTTTGCTTCCCAAAAGGGTTCCGTCACCCAAAAAGTTTGAGAACCGCTGTGCTAATTCGTAGCAACTTTTTTGAACTGCCATTTGTAAGTAGCAGTAGCTGCTTTAACTGCTAATCAAAACGAACAGGTTTGCCCATCTCTAAATCTGGAGGTATTTTAGGGATTTCGACACTACCGACTGATGTTCTGACTGTTGGCAATGCGCCAGCTGATCTGGAACGGTTTACTGCGCATGAATTCGTGCAATTATAATTGCCATTGCACCAGAAATTTTTATTGCCGACTCTAATACGGCTTAAAGAGGCAAATTTATGTTCTCGCGCGTATAAACAAAGCTGATCGTCAGATATTATGCGCAATGCCGACTAATAATCTATTGACCTTCATCGACGAACAGGACCGTACTTCGTCCTTAATGAAAGTGATTACACGGCAATATTTTGGCACATCAAGACCTTCTTTACTGGGAAATAAACACTCTAGTTTCTCGCATAAAAGAAGACCTTGTGGTCATCACTGAAATAGAATTAATTTTGACATCTATCGTCCGCGTATCGAAAGATTTTAATATCGTTACATCCCTACGACTGATTTCGGTTCTGGACGGTCGCCGTTGGTTGGCAACCAAACCGGCACCAATGCCGGCGGGGTTGCCTATATGACGGCGACAACATTGTGCCCAAGACAACCGACGAGCAACCTTTAAAAATATGACCGGTAAACCGTGCACACATATAATATAAAAGGAAAAATACCCACAATATCATATCGAAACTGTTCTTATTTTATTCATAAGATTAAATATTGTTATAAATAGTTTGTTTACAGAAATTAATGATTATAGTACATGTGTCGCAATAAAATAAATATAGTTATCTGTCATCGTTACGTCAGGAGGATCCACAAATATTTACTATTTGTAAATAAGTGGGAATTGATGATATCGATTTGGTGCCAATACCACGTAACAGAAACTAGGCGTTCTTCTAAAATTGCTAGCGGAGCGCAAAGCCAAAGGCCAGCTTACATGTAACATTATTGCCCTTACAATTAGATATCATTTTTAGTTGATTTATATAAAGAACACACATCAGGATGGTCGATATATTTTCCTACGAAATGCTGTTACGTTAGTTAGTTACGTCAGGGTAGCCATTTTAAAACAATTAATACGTCTTCCAATAAATAATATTAAAGGTGTTACCCAGTTACGGCTCGTGACCTATGATAGAGGGGGTTCACAAGTATGGTGAAATTATTTTTAAAATTTTATTTTTGTGTAACGACCAAACAATTACTTTCTAGGCGTTTCAAATGTAGAAAGAAAAGAAGTAATAAGAAAATGCGTTCGGTAAAACATATTTTTATTTATTTTTTAATTTTACACAAGGAAATACAACTTTTGGAAAATAAGAAAGGTTTTCTTAGTGTGTATAGCTGTACGATCTTAACGTCGTCGCATGTAATCCTCGTAATAATATTTATACAGTCCAGTACTAATACTGCCACAGCCATCTACGAGCTCATGAAAACCGAATGATGCCCAATACTTCTACCGCCATCTACGAGTTATCAAGAAAACCGAATGATGTCTAACGCCATCTACGGCTACGTAGCAATACAATAGTTAACTGTTTTATGACGAGAACGAATCGAGCCACGAGACTGACAAGTTGGCATTCTTCATATTTTTATTGTTTTTTAGTTTAAATCCTTAAATAAAATGGTTTAAAATCATATCGAGTATCACTTATCGAAATACACAACATTTATCGACCCTACACAATAGTGCTTAAACATAAAGTCTATTCTTCGGTTCTTAATTGTAGAAAATTGATCAATAACAGCCTCATTAAGTTTGAAATACCCTCTATAAATTTTTTTTCATATATTTCATTTTTAAACTTTCTAATAAAGTCCTTAGATTTACCCTTTGTTGTCTGCGTTAAATTAATTTCGGGTTTAGGTGTTCCCGCATTCTTCACTTCAACTTTTTGCTCCAAACTCAAAGAGCAAAAGTTATTTCTTAAATAGTCCACCGTCAACTATTCATTTTAATATATAATATTAAAACATACACGTTCGAATTTCTAACTAGATGCACGAACAGACAACAGCGCGGTACACACAAAAACTGTGCGCCTTTTCCATGTTAAATCGCCATAGCCCCGCTATCCCCCGCTGCCACCCGCCACCTATTACTACAGAGAAACTGCACTACTTAATCGCACGTGCGAGCAAGTCTTGTTTTAACTGGCTAGCCAGCGGCGTAGTTTAGGTCTCCGATTGTAAATATTAAAAAATTAAAGGATACAATTTTTATTTACTATAAACTCGAGGAAACTTCTCAAAAATAACATAATAATAGAAATTGTTAATGGAAAAAAAACAAAACGAACAAAATGGTTAACAAAATATAGAAAAATTCATTGGTAATCTTATAGTAAACATTTTTAAATCCAAACAGGAACTTTTTATTATTAAACTCTAGAAGACTTCTTAAATAGAAAATGTCAATGGAAAATAAGAAAACGAGCAATATAGTTAACAAAACATATAGGTATCGACAAATTTTTTGGTAACCAAAAGTAAACATTTTTAAATTTAAACAGGAACTTTTAGGTAACTATAAACATGAATTTAAAAAAACAATCGCCTATTTTCTTATTTTGCCAGTCGCGTAACTATTTTGAAGGGCACACAGGGCAAACACATTTTAAATAATAATTTAAAGTGGAAGAATTTGACAAGCTATTTTAAATATCTACTTATTTTATGCTCGTAGATTGAGAAAGATGTGAAGAAAAATAACTCTTGGTAACACTTTTTGTTTTAAAAAAGCACAAGGATAAACCCGAACAATAAATACATATTTGAGTGATTTTGTGCAGTTTTTTTGTTTGGTATCGAGACACGTGGTAAAAATTTATTATTCACAAATAAATAAATTTCTGGAAATTTTTTGGTGGCTACTACAATTTTTTAGCTAAACCTGTGCCCACCCGTAGTTACGTCCCTGCTAAATACCCTACCTGATCACATGTAAACGGCTAGGCTGCCGGTCGAGCAGTTGGTGACGTCATCGCTTGGTGAATTGGAATTTCAAGCGATTCGATCGAGCGATTCACTCGATTATTAAAATCATCGGTTTTTTCCAACACTATAATAAATAATTTAAATCCATCGACCATCGCCCACTGATTTTTACGATGCGCGCAATATTCTCTTACGTATATTATCTAGTTAAAATCTCGCTTAGCAGTGATAAAAATCTATAAACCGTGATCACGTCACGTGATTGAAAAATCACGATATGGCTCACCACTAACCATAAGTTCAGGGTAGTAAGTTTCTTGGAAACATAAAAAATAATAAATCAAGATACTCTTGGAACTAGATTTAAATGACCTTTAAAATGATGTGCCACTTGAGCCCCTGGAAGCGAGATGTTACAGTTGGAAGTTTTCAAATCGACACCCTATATATTATTGTAAATACATACTAGGTCGAATGAAGGTTAAAATACGAAACTTTATTATAGACACGATTATCGAGCGTTCTAGAACCTTCACCTTCAAACAAAAACAGATAAATTTGTTTCTCTGATAAATCACATGTTGCATCAGCTGACACAGTTGCTCCACACCTTTTTTTCGGACCAATCAGGGGACGGTTTCAAATCGAGCCTACAAACTGGTTATACCTATTCTATTTTGAAATAGATTCCAATGTTGCCGTTAAAAAAAATCGACACGTAAAGATAGATATGGTTGATATTTTATTCTCTGATCGAATTCCAATTGAAATAAAAATTCTTTTTTCAGATTATTTATTTTGAATGGCGATGGCTTCTTTCTTTTCTTTCTTCATTCGTTCTTCTTCCAACATCGCCGAGATAGCCTCGCGATCGGTCCAATTATTGCTCGCAAAAAATAATATATAATATTAGGTAGTGTTGTGATCGCTCGAGCGAAAAACCGCTCGAGTACACGATTATTGAGAAATAACCGACATCGTTCGATTATTAAAAAAACCGCTCGAGTTATAAATTCAAGCGAAAATCGTCGCTTGTTACTTATTGCCTTTCACTTGATACCCGATCTTCGCGCGCTACCCGAAATGTGCCGATTGGCGATGGTCGAGTTTGACGCTCAAAAGGCTGACACGACATACGTCTTTGTTAAAGGCACATAAACGAGAAGGTGCATACAACAAAAGTATGCCAAATCCCTTAGCGGATTCATCGCGACATGGGTTTTGTTTTGACTGGGACTGGCTAGCCAGCGGCAAATGTAAATTAAAAAAAAATTAAAGCCTACAATTTTTTAAAAAATCAGTCTTGGTGTTCTATCAACACATTCTTCTTAGTCATAAAAATTTCAAGTGATTAATCGCTCGAGCGATTCACTCGATTATTAAAATCGCTCGAGTATCAAGTACTCGATTATTAAAATCATTGGTTTTTCCCAACACTAATATTAGGAGCGGATTTTTCTAATAAAAAAAACTATATCTTTGATTTTAATTTGTTTTCAAATTATAGCGAAATTTAAAAAAAAAATGTCGGTAAAAGTGTGGTGTGTAAGGCTCATAGTTATTGGCACTTCTTAAATTTTTTACAAAATGAAATACAATAATTACTAGAGGATCCCAAGTAACAACAATTGTAAGATACTTTTGATTCATTTATGGTTTAAAAGTGCTATAATATGTTCAATAAAAAAATTTTGATTTTAAAGTTATCTTAAAATAAACTAAGAGTTCTTAAAGACCACTTATTCTTAGGTGTCCGCCCATGGAAAATGTGTTATTAGATAATATGTAAATGCAAAATTATTACTATGTATATGTATGTACAAATAAACATAACATAACAAAAATACACTAGTTTTAGTTAGGATGTAGTACTAAAAAAATCTAATAACGTAGTTTGACGTGTTTGCGTTTTATACTTGCAATCTAGAAAATGTAATTCCACGTCTGATAACAATTCCATTGCTGTAGAGTCATCTCTATTCTTTGCATACTCTTATAATTCCTTTACCATACTAATGGCTTGTTGATAATTGGTGACATTTGTTTGATTACTGCATTCAACTTCTTCATCAGAGTAGTCAGATAGTAATGTGGTTTCAGTTTGGACTACATAATCAGTAGGACTGGGTCACTATCATCTTCTAATAGCACATTGCTATCAATGTTAATGAACTCGCCCAAATCATTGTTATCAAATTACAAATTTCCACAACATTAATATTCTCTTTCAGACTCAAAACGCAACATTTATGTGCCATTGTACGATCTTAACCTTACAACTCACAAATAAACGGCTGACTGCTGTCGGGGAATCACCAATACTTTCATTCGGTGAAGTCCTTTCGCGCTGCCACGCTTACGCGCTGGTTGCCGGTCTGTCTTCAGAGAGTTTTTGTACCGTACTCATTCATCTCCCAAATACTTTAAAAAATGTTTTGTCCGTTTAAAGGAGGGTTTTCGCACTCTTTGTATGAAAACAGCCTGTCCGCGTCCGCCCAAAGGAGAGTCCGCCCAAGAGAGGTTTATTTTCATAGATTTCATATACCTAGTTCTGGATTATGAAAAAATGTCCGCTTAATAGAGGTGTCCGTTATGAGAGGTTTCACTGTATCCCATTTTAAAAAAACTTTTTGATCCCCCCTGTATATACAGGGTGTTATGGAAATGACTTATTATATTTAAATGGGTGACTCCTTGGGTGTCCTAGAGAAAGTCTACATACTTTTTTTTAAATCGAATATCTAAATACTAAGGTAAAAACCCTTTTTACCCACATACTGTCGCCCCGTTCCATCTGGATTCACTTAGCGACAATGTGGGTCACTAGAGTATACTAACAGTGTTGTCAGATCACACCGCGTGTCTCGCCGTAACTTGAATACCGGCCGCGCGCCGCTTCATACTTCAGTATGTTTCGGGATTCGGGAGTGAAACGACGTTGGTTCCACGACGTTGAGAATTCCACGTGCTTGACGTATACAAATTTTAAACGTTTTGTTAGTTGTATTGCCCGATTTTTTTTTGTTGTGAAATAATTCATAATAATATCTAAATGTTGTGATGTGATTTCAAATTTGTGTGATATTATCTACTGTGGGTTCTGTTGAAAAACAGACTTATTGTGTTTTATTTCTTTATGGAATTTAATTATAAAACGGATTATTTTAAAATAAGATCGAAGGTAAAATAGTATGTATCTTAAAACGGTTTGAAAAAGAAGTGATAGCGCGCGTCAAAGACGTATTTTTGTTAAAAACTCATCACGTGCGTTTAGAATTATATGTTGCAATATGACAACATCGCCTATAATGCGCTAACCTCTTTTGAACCTGGAGACTGCCTCAATAAAATATTGACTGCGAAGGCCTCAGGAGCGGCCACGTAAATTTTGAGATTTCATATAAAGTGTATATTTCGCTTAATAATTCAAAGCGCCATTTATGGTTATTTTTCTTCAATTTATTTTCATCTCGGGATTTGCCGGTTTAAATATAATACGTCATTTCCATAACACCCTGTATATCAACAGACTTAAAATATTCCGCTTCCAAATACCTACTACTTGAAAAACCTTCTATAGCAATATTTTCTGGACTTTGGCCCGATGGTCCCGACTTACTTTGTATTGCCCATACCTTACCCAAAAAAAATTCTAAACGGTTAACAGTGACAACCTCGACAAATACAAGTTGATTTTATGATTATTAGAATGTCAAGTATTTCCTCATTATTCCTCGTGCTTAATGTAAAAAAAACAAAAAATATCATACGGCATTTTGATAACCTGTTGAGCCTGTATACCTTTGGACTTGAAATGAAACGCTTACGATTAGAAATTGGAGACAACAAACCTTGCTTATAGGAGTGACTTTGCCCCGAGACAAAAAAAAATTGAAACGATTAATTGTAAGACCTAAAATAGATCGCGCAGAGTGACCGATATAAATAGGGCGAGTTCTAGGACTGGAATGGATCATGGGGCGACAATAGGCCAGGTGACTAGTGTTGGGAAAAACCGATGTTTTTAATAATCGAGTGAATCGCTCGAGTGAATCGCTTGAAATTCCAATTCACCAAGCGATGACGTCACCGACTGCTCGACCGGCAGCCTAGCCGTTTACATGTGATCAGGTAGGGTATTTAGCAGGCACGTAACTACGGGTGGGCACAGGTTTAGCTAAAAAATTGTAGTAGCCACCAAAAAAATTCCAGAAATTTATTTATTTGTGAATAATGAATTTTTACCACGTGTCTCGATACCAAACAAATAAACTGCAAAAATCACCCAAATATGTATTTATTGTTCGGGTTTATTCTTGTGCTTTTTTAAAACAAAAAGTATTACCAAGAGTTATTTTTCTTCACATCTTTCTCAATCTACGAGCATAAAATAAGTAGATATTTAAAATGGCTTGTCAAATTCTTCGACTTTAAATTATCAGGTGCCCACTGTGTGCAATGTAGAATGTAGAATTAGTTACGCGACTGGCAAAATAAGAAAATAGGTGATTCTTTTTTTAAATTTATGCACTCATGTAATCATAGTTACAAGTACGTTTCACGAAAATTGGATAGGACTTAATGATTTCCTGGGTAGGTCCCATTGTGTAGTAGACAAGCGCTTGGCAATAAACAAGTGAAGTATGAAGGGACGGACTAAGGAAAACAAGTAATGATATGATTATATTAATGTAATCAAATGAAATAACATTTTTTAAAAATATTACTAGTCATATTTATTTACAGTTATAATGTCATTCTATAGATAGTTCTGTTTCGCTATCGCTATCCTCATCAAAATTAATTATAATTGGATTAATTATACGATCCAGACTAATATACGAATTTTCTACAGTTATTACGTGACGGACTGAATTTTTCCAACTACCTGGGGGAATATCATTAAAGCATTTTCGTATTAATTCTACAACACTAGAACTTAAAGTCGGAGAAATATTTTCAGACCTAACCAGTGATTTTAACTGGTGCCACATATGCTCTATGGGGTTAAAAATGCAATAATAGGGTGGGAGCCGTAGCACTGTATGTCCAATTTCTTCTGCCAATGTGTCACAAACATATACTTTTTTTATACAAAATGTCTTTAAAACTTCTAAAAGATCACTTTTTTATAACTTTCTTCAAAATATATATCATTCGCCGCCATGTAGTTCTGAATCTCCAATTTTGTATTATTTGAGCTTGGAGCTTTATGTAATTGGCGACTGTGATAGCTCGCATTGTCCATCTTATCACGCTATTCTGAGGAATGTTTGGTAAAATACAATTCTTGAACCATTCCTCAAAAACTAACAAATTTTACCACAAAAAGATATTTAAATATAAATTAAGCAACCTAACCTACCTGATGTGCCTATATTTAATTATAATTATTACAATCCGGTCCTTTCCACATAATAATAACAAAGGGTCATAAATAATGGGATGACCCAGGTACTTTTACGACAGTCATTAAGTTATATCCATTTTTATTGAAACAATCGTTACCTAAAAGTTCCTGTTTAAATTTAAGAATGTTTACTTTTGGTTACCAAAAAATTTGTCGATACCTATGTTTTGTTAACTATTTTGCTCGTTTTCATATTTTCCATTAACATTTTCTATAATGTATGCTTAAGAAGTCTTCTTGAGTTTAATAATAAAAAGTTCCTGTTTAGATTTAAATATGTTTACATAAGATTACCAACGGATTTTTCTATTTATTTTGTTAACCATTTTGTTCGTTTTGTTATTTTTCATTAACAATTTCTATTATTATGATATTTTTGAGAAGTTTTCTCGAGTTTATAGTAAATAAAAATTTAAAAATTATATCCTTTAATTTTTCCATATTTACAATCGGAGACCTAAACTACGCCGCTGGCTAGCCAGTTAAAACAAAACTTTCCATGTCGCGATGACTCCGATAAGGGATTTGGCATACTTTTTTATATGCACCTTCTCGTTTATGTGCCTTTAAGAGGGACGTATGTCGTGTTACCTGTTCAGCGTCAAACTCGAACGTCGCCGATCGGATGGCGCGGCGCGTATACCGAAGGCCGTGTATCAAGTAATAGGCGATATTTTTCGGTTTTTCGCCTGAATTAATAACTAGAGTATTTCCTATCGAACGAAAAAATGTTCGAATATACGAGCAGTTTCTTAACTCGATCCCACTACAGCGGTACATTTCCGCCGGCGTCAAGCGAAGCTCGGGTATCGAGTGAAAGATAAGAAGTGACGAGCGACGGTTTTCGCCTGAATAGATAACTCGAGCGGTTTTTTTAATAATCGAGCGATGTCGGTTATTTCAATAATCGAGTGATCAAGCGGTTTTTCGCTCGAGCGATCACAACACTACACGTGATGACGCCTATTTTTCAGATTACTCCATCAGGGTCGATATTTGTATTTGCCAAAAGTTCTCTTCATAGAATATTTCGATATAAAACACACATATCGATATCCAGATAACCTCTTATATCTGAAGTAGCATATAAATGAAATTTTATTCCAGATCGATATAAAATATTCTATGGTTCTATAATAATTAGAGGTGAGGCGGTATTCGCGTACCGCTATATTGTCGCGGTATTTTTCCATACCGTCGCGTAGCGGTGCGTATAGGTATGCAATTATGTCCCCGCTAACTGGTTAGTTGAATTGAAAATTTCGATTAGTTCGATTTAAGACAGCGTTCCATGCAAACGATTTCTGACGATATGATGATCCGACGGTGCCCTGATTGGTGTAAACTTTTCGTGCCAAATTCCGTCCGAATATTTGTAACAATCGACACGATAAGCTTTATTTTAACTTCATCCGACGTCGTATGTTGCTTAACCTCAACTTTTTCTAAACCAAAAATTAAGAATGACTATTGACTATTTTGGGAATTATTATCAGCTACTAATGCACCAAATTAAAAATATATTAATTTTAAGGTTAGGTAGTGGCCGCATATATATTATATTGTATACGAGTGACACTCTCTTCTTGTTTTACAAGCTTTTTAGTGAAATTCGGTTCGGAAGATCAGATAATGTGATAAGCAAAATATTTTCGTATGTATGTACATACCTGAAATACTTTCCTGGTATTGATCCACGACTTTTGCAAAAAAGCACCATGCATTTGTGTCCTTTCATCTTAAACAAAAACAAGCCCCTAGCCTACCAAACAGCGAATCGAATCACCACAAATAACAAAAAACAAATAATGTTGGGCCTGCTCTGACGCGATCGATAAAATTTCCACCCTACTGCGCAAACTCAATAGGCCCGCGCCAACTCAGATAGCGGGGACACTTTTTGTATTTTGGAACGTTCGTATTGCCAATATGTGTATTTTCTAAGGGTATTTTCTTTGATGGTAACCACGATTCTACACCGCGAAAATGTCAGAAACACAACATAAGCTCAACTTTATTATTATAAATGTAATGTTAAAAGTTGGCAATTCCAATGGGAAAGTAGACAATAATAGTAGCATTTGGTTATTCGTTCTTCTGTTGCTTTTTACTTTACGTTTTGATCTAAATAAAAATATTCCAAAAATGAAACATGAAAGTAGCAAATGTAGTAAATGTAAAGATTGTTTCACGAAAAATGGATACGACTTAATGATTTCCTGGGTCGGTCCCATTGTGTCGACAAGAGCTTGGCAATAAACAAGTGAAGTATGAAGGGACGGACTAAGGAAAACAAGTAATGATATGATTATATTAATGTAATCAAATGAAATAACATTTTTTTTAAATATTACTAGTCATATTTATTTACATTTATGATGTCATTCTATAGATAGTTCTGTTTCGCTATCGCTATCCTCATCAAAATTAATTATAATTGGATTAATTATACGATCCAGACTAATATACGAATTTTCTACAGTTATTACGTGACGGACTGAATTTTTCCAACTACCTGGGGGAATATCATTAAAGCATTTTCGTATTAATTCTACAACACTAGAACTTAAAGTCGGAGAAATATTTTCAGACCTGACCAGTGATTTTAACTGGTGCCACATATGCTCTATGGGGTTAAAAATGCAATAATAGGGTGGGAGCCGTAGCACTGTATGTCCAATTTCTTCTGCCAATGTGTCACAAACATATACTTTTTTTATACAAAATGTCTTTAAAACTTCTAAAAGATCACTTTTTTTATAACTTTCTTCAAAATATATATCATTCTGTAGTTCATGTAGTTCTGAATCTCCAATTTTGTATTATTTGAGCTTGGAGCTTTATGTAATTGGCGACTGTGATAGCTCGCATTGTCCATTACTATCACGCTATTCTGAGGAATGTTTGGTAAAAGACAGTTCTTGAACCATTCCTCAAAAACTAACAAATTTTACCACAAAAAGATATTTAAATATAAATTAAGCAACCTAACCCACCTGATGTGCCTATATTTAATTATAATTATTACAATCCGGTCCTTTCCACATAATAATAACAAACGGTCATAAATAATGGGATGGCCACAGGTACTTTTACTGCAATCATTAAGTTATATCCATTTTTCGTGAAACAATATTTACAAAATACGTAGTAAGAGCATGTAGAAAATTACATTTGCTACGGTAGTAAATTACGTAGTAACAAACCCTGCCCTTAACTGATATCGATAAATACGATGATAAAATCTATTTAACTTATAAAAAATTTTACATATAAAAAAAACTAAACGAAACTTAAAACAAAAATAGCATTTTAAAGAGAACAATATTTTGCGGGCTTTTGCAGAACTAAGCCTTGTTCTCCTACAGTTGGACTTCAATAATCGCTTTTGATAGGGCGATCATATTAGGTCGAAAAGTACTTAGACAGGATTCTTACACGAGGGGATAGATGGCGCTACGCTATTGCTATATCTGCAAATAAATTTGACAGTTTACGGTATATAGTAGCGGTATTTTGGTGTATTGGCGGTATTTCCCATCTCTAATCTTGTCCTTCCTTGACTACCGTGCTTTTATAGGTAAATACAGCAAGTTACATCGTGCAAAACGCTACCTCCGGAACAAATAGCACCTGATAAAAATGTTTACTTATGTCTTTTACTTGTTCCGAAAATATTGATATTCTAGTCATGGATACATATACATAAAGTTATACACCATTCAAACAAAAAGCATAGATTGCAAATAAATGCTAAAGCTGTTATTTTAACTGTTATTAATTTATTAGCCTAAGCAGCTATGAATTACTAATGGCTTTTTAAAATAACTGCTACTTAACTTAGCAGGTAGTCTTAGTCTTAGCCGAATCTTCAATCTGTTTAATTTTGATTATGTTGCTAAATCTTAGTGCCGGGAAAAACCGATGATTTTAATAATCGAGTACTTGATACTCGAGCGATTTTAATAATCGAGTGAATCGCTAGAGAGATTAATCACTTGAAATTTATATGACTAAGAAGAATGGGTTGATAAAACACCAGGGGTTGTTTTTGTAAGTTTTAGAAGTTAAGTTTAGAGTGTACCTGCTCGGCGTCAAACTCGAACGTCGCCAATCGGATGGCGCGGCGCGTAGACCGAAGGTCGTGTATCAAGTGACAGGCGATATTTTTCGATTTTTCGCCTTAATTTATAACTAGATTATTTCCTATCGAGCGCAAAACTGTTCGAATATACGAGCAGTTTTTTAACTCGAACACACTACAGCGGTACATTTCCGCCGGCGTCAAGCGAAGCTCGGGTATCTAGTGAAAGATAATACGTGACGAGAGACTAGTGTTGTGATCGCTCTAGCGAAAAACCGCTTGATCACTCGATTATTGAAATAACCGACATCGCTCGATTATTAAAAAAACCGCTCGAGATATCTATTCAGGCGAAAACCGTCGCTTGTCACATATTATCTTTCACTCGATACCCGAGCTTCGCTTGACGCCGGCGGAAATGTACCGCTGTAGTGTGTTCGAGTTAAAAAACTGCTCGTATATTCGAACAGTTTTTCGCTCGATAGGAAATAATCTAGTTATAAATTAAGGCGAAAAATCGAAAAATATCGCCTGTCACTTGATACACGACCTTCGGTCTACGCGCCGCGTCATCAGATTGGCGACGTTCGAGTTTGACGCTGAGCAGGTACACGACATACGTCTTTCTTAAAGGCACATAAACGAGAAGGTGCATATAAAAAAGTATGCAAAATCCCTTAGCGGAGTCATCGCGACATGGATTTTGTAAAGTTTTGTTTTAACTGGCTAGCCAGCGGCGCAGTTTAGGTCTCCGATTGTAAATATTAAAAAATTAAAGGATATAATTTTTAAATTTTTATTTACTATAAACTCGAGGAAACTTCTCCAAAATAACATAATAATAGAAATTGTAAATAAAAATAACAAAACGAACAAAATGGTTAACAAAATATTTAGAAAAATTCGTTGGTAATCTTATAGTAAACATTTTTAAATCTAAACAGGAACTTTTTATTATTAAACTCAAGAAGACTTCTTAAAAATAACATACATTATAGAAAATATTAATAGCAAATATGAAAACGAGCAAAATAGTTAACAAAACATAGGTATCGACAAATTCTTTGGTAACCAAAAGTAAACATTCGTAAATTTAAACAGGAACTTTTAGGTAATTATAAACATGAATTTAAAAAAATAATCACCTATTTATTTTGTCTGTCGCGTAACTAAGCCTACATTTTTGAAAACACACACCTGATAATTTAAAGTCGAAGAATTTGACAAGCTATTTTAAATATCTACTTATTTTATGCTCCTAGATTGAGAAAGATGTGAAGAAAAATGACTCTTGGTAACACTTTTTGTTTTAAAAAAGCACAAGAATAAACCCGAACAATAAATACATATTTGGGTAATTTTTTACAGTTTTTTTGTTTGGTATCGAGACACGTGGTAAAAATTCATTATTCACAAATAAATAAATTTCTGGAATTTTTTTGGTGGCTACAACAATTTTTTAGCTAAACCTGTGCCCACCCGTAGTTACGTGGCTGCTAAATACCCTGCCCGATCACATGTAAATGGCTAGGCTGCCGGTCGAGCAGTCGGTTACGTCATCGTTTGGTGAATTGGAATTTCAAGCGATTCACTCGATTATTAAAATCGCTCGAGTATCAAGTACTCGATTATTAAAATCGCTCGAGTATCAAGTACTCGATTATTAACATCATTGTTTTTTCCCAACACTACTAAATTTAGAGAAACCTCCCGGATCTCCACTATTTCCTAAATTATTATTAAAAGAAATAGGCCATAAAAACTTACAGAAATAATATAGATTGTGCTGCAATATCTGGTGGAAAAGTACTTTTTGATATCCTATGTTTTCAGCATATTTCGTAAGGGTGTTTTGGGATAATTATTTCATAAATATTTTAGTTAACCTTTAACCTAATATATAATTAGAATATAACGTTTACTGGAACGCTAGCGGTCACAAGACCCCCTGGGGACTTAATCTTTTCATGTTATCACATGTATTTTAATATTGATGAGGAAATTTGTATTGCAATTAATTTAGGTCGATTAATAGCAATTGGCAATCACAACTTGGGCAATATGAATTATTTTGGAATTATACAATATTTTCTAAGCATAACAACAATATTCTCGGAACCAGAAATCTCCGAGATTATAATATTAGATCCCGCGATCATATACAGGGTGTTCGTTACTGTTAATGACGCGGGCGTTGAAATTTCTTTTTTTCCACGATCGTTATAAAAACAATATTTTTTACGCGAATGAATGCATAAAATTGTAATTTTAACGAGTTTTTCACTTCTCTCTGAATGCTTAAAATATCAAGTTGCCATGAAAACAGCATCTGCGTCGTTCGTTGCATGGGTGCCGCATTGTTACCTTACAAATGTCAATAATTTTTCAAAATATCAAAAATGGAAAAAAATAATTCCGAAGAAGAAAACTGATTTCAATGCACTCCAGACGAAATAATTAATAAAGCCAATGATTGTCTGAAAAATCTGACGAAGCTTACAAGAAGGAATATGATTTTTGTGTTACGCTTATTAAATTCCAGTGGACCAAAAGCAAGTGAAGGGTTTCAGCGAACGAGTATTGTTAACGTATTTTTAAGACACGTAAAACATTTTTAAATTTTCGACTTTATTGTCATGCTATTCCAAGCTGAAATCAATATTAATTCTGAATAATCAAGTCGATATAATATAAGCAAATATCAAAAACTTATTGCATTCTAAAGTGACAAGGAATTGGTTATATAGGGTGTCCTAGAATATGTAGACAATCTCCCGGGTTCAGATAGAACACATAAAAATAACAGGAGAAGTACCTACACATTTTTCAAACTCCCTAACGGACGTCCCTGGAAACCGTTGTTTTTTAAATAATTTTTTAATTTAAGTACTAGGTGTAATTTAATAATTTTTTAGTATAATGGTTACTAGATGAGTCTCCTTAAAATTCGCCCTTTTAAACACATTTGGCTTTTTAGCTTGCCAGGGACGGACTAGACGTAACACAAAAATGCTCTTTTTTTTTGTACACCTTGTATGATGAAGGAACGACAATAATATTTTTGGATACTCTAACTAAACCTTCAGTTGAAAGAAAGGTACTCTTGATCAATGTCGATAAAATGAACTGATTTCTAAAAAAATATATTTTTGTTCAATATGTTTTATATTCAGTCTACGTAAATTCCATTACTAAGTTAGTAACTAATATGACAAAGGACAAAAGCCGCAAATTTCAAGACACTACCATAGACTGATACTGGCATAAATATTCTTATTTAAATCAGTACATGTGAAAAAAACCATAACAACAATGAGGGAATTTTATGAACATAAAACAACAACTAATGCAAAAACCATATTGAACAAAAATATTTTTTTTTTTCGAAAACAGTTCACGACATTGATCAAGAGTACCTTTTTTCAGCTTAAGGTTTAGAGTATCCAAAAATATTATTGTCGTTCCTTCATCATACAAGGTGTACAAAAAACATTTTTGTTTTACGTCTAGTCCGTCTCTGGCAAGCTAAAAAAGCAAAATGTGCTTAAAAGGGCGAATTTTAAGGAGACTTATCTAGTAACCATTAAACTAAAAAATTATTAAATTACACCTAGTACCTACTTAAAAAGTTATTTAAAAAACAACGATTTCCAGGGACGTGGGCGAGGCCGTAGGAAGAAAAATTTATAGGTACTTTCTCGTGTTATTTTTAAGTGTTCTATCTGAACCCGGGAGATTGCCCACATATTCTGGGACATCGTGTATACACCAATATATTTCATTAATTTCGAAACAGAAACCTGACACGTTGGTAGAAATAATATTGTATGAACCTTATAAAGATATTGGGGGGGGGGGGGGGGGGGGGTTACGGCACTCGCCTTCGGCTCGTGCTCTCAATTTTCCAGTTCGTGAAAAAAGGTAATACTTTATGCATTTGTTACATAAATTACTATTTTTAAATATCCTTTAAGATATTATTTTCAATTTTGATATGTGTTAATATGACATAAAACCACATATTCTAAGTATTTTTTACTATTCTATCGCTCCCACCAGTGGCGTCCGTGCAAGCATGACCTCTGATATTTTTTACAAAAAAAAGTGATAACTACGCCACTGACATTTATTCTAGATATTTCTTCATTAGTCTGATCAATTCTACATAAAAACGCTCTCTTGTGATTTTCTCGTAATCGGACGTAATTGAAACTTAAAAAATGAAAAGTGAAGAAAGATAAATATTAATCATTTCATAGTAGATAATACGTAGATACGCATTATTTTTTGCAAAGACAAACAATAAACACCGTTAATGAAATACACGTTTCGTTCGTTAATTATTAATAATGCGTTTTGGAGATTTTTTTTTTAAGACGCCACATTTGTAAATAAACAGATTTGATTGGGCACGTGTTCGGCGGCGTAACTTACGGCATATTCGCTATATCCCAAAAAAAAACCATATCCCCATATGTTTATTACTAAACTCTCTAAGGGTCGCTTTACACGCTGCAAGATTACCTACAAACCACAGATGACAGATGGATTTTATTAGTTTATTAGTTTGTGAGGAAAAAATATACTTCCATTCGAAGAATGTAAAACGGTCCTAAGTCGCAAACCCAAGGTAAAGCTGCTACTGCTACTGCTACTTCTTATGCCGCACAAAGCCTAAAAAGGCGGCAAATACATTGGAATTACCCCCGAAGAAAATACTGTCGAAATAATTTCTACTTTTCCTGAAACCCGTCGGCGCCCCAGACGCATCCTGTGCGACCAAATTTCGATTTGTACGAATCTGTCGTTTGCGTTGTTTGAATGCAGTATAGCTATTTTAGTTCATGTTGATGATTATTTCAAATATTCCCATAGAATACCATGACTACCATTTATCAAATAAATGTCTATGTTGGAAAATTTTACATCAATTAAATAATTTATATAAATACTATCCTTATATTTTACGAGCACCGATAGATAACATTCTATTAAAACTATTAAATGAGAACATTAAATTCCGTAGGGAAAAGAATAATTATTATCTAAATAAGCAAAACACTATTAATTCTCACGAACAAATCCAAAATACACACCTCAAAAACCGATGCGGTAAGGTAAGGTGTGAACAGTATTTAAAAAAAGAAAGTTGATAATGGCCCTTCGAAGACGACTCGTCGGATTACAAAACAATTAACGCTGTTAGATAGAGCGGAAAAAGTGGCAATGCAAAAGTGCAATTTACTTTAGAATTCGTTCTCAAAAAAACCCAGGAAAACAATAAAACGATTTTTCAGAATTTCGTTTTTTTCCGGATCTCTCCGCAACTATTCGGAATTTAAAAACTTCCTAAACGGCCTATTATTAGGCACGTAAATGCGCACTTTCCCTCCATTTAACCGACTTCGTATCTCTTACGGTTTCCGAGATCCCTGTACCGGCCCTCCTTATCTTGGACACGTTGTATAGCAGCTTCGGATCCGCTATATTAGAATTTTTCTTCATTCGACTTCGCTTCGATTCGAGAATTATTTTTGAAGACACTATCCCATTATGCGCCGCACACAGGCGAATTTCGACGGAATCGTGGCCAAAAATATTCTCTTGGTAACATGAGACAAAAAATGTTTTTAATTGTAAGAAACCGTTATAAATATGGTAACATTGCATTTTGTTTTTAATATCTTACATCTTTGCCCCCTCCACACCCCTTTTTATGGTTATTAAATTATAGAAATTGGACTAAACAAAGGTGATTTATTTTTACGATATTATCATTGGAGAAATATTTATTTTATGCTTTTTCTAACCTCCTCCCAGCACCCTCGAGCCCCCCCCCCCCTCCGTTGAACAATAAGATATGTTTCACTAGAGATAAAAAAAATGGAATGTAGAACAAACCCTAAACTCCAAACCCAAAAGTACTAGTGTAAATATTTTTAATTTGAAAAAATTTATAGGATTGTACTTACCAGCAATAGGCTCCATGATGGTTTTTCAAAATTTTTACAAAAACGGAATAACAGAACTCAATACACTGATTTTTTTCAACCACTCTAATTTAATTGACAAACCACACTAGAAAAACAAACTTTGAACTGAAATAATTTTAAGGTTGGCCATAATACAAATATAACAGGGGTGATTTATGACACCCTGGTTATTTCTTAATTAAGTGCTAATGATTTTACGAACAAACCCGACATAATTATAACTTTGGTTTTATCTATTTTGACCAGCTTTTACAGTACGTTTCACGAAATTTGGATACGACTTAATGATTTCCTGGGTCGGTCCCATTGTGTCGACAAGAGCTTGGCAATAAACAAGTGAAGTATGAAGGGGCGGACTAAGGAAAACAAGTAATGATATGATTATATTAATGTAATCAAATTAAATAACATTTTTTTTAAATATTACTAGTCATATTTATAATGTCATTCTATAGATAGTTCTGTTTCGCTATCGCTATCCTCATCAAAATTAATTATAATTGGATTAATTATACGATCCAGACTAATATACGAATTTTCTACAGTTATTACGTGACGGACTGAATTTTTCCAACTACCTGGGGGAATATCATTAAAGCATTTTCGTATTACACCAGAACTTAAAGTCGGAGAAATATTTTCAGACCTAACCAGTGATTTTAACTGGTGCCACATATGCTCTATGGGGTTAAAAATGCAATAATAGGGTGGGAGCCGTAGCACTCTATGTCTTCTGCCAATGTGTCACAAACATATACTTTTTTTTATACCAAATGTCTTTAAAACTTCTAAAAGATCACTTTTTTTTATGACTGTCTTCAAAATATATATCATTCGCCGCCATGTAGTTCTGAATCTCCAATTTTATATTATTTGAGCTTGGAGCTTTATGTAATTGACGACTGTGATAGCTCGCATTGTCCATTACTATCACGCTATTCTGAGGAACGTTTGGTAAAAGACAATTCTTGAACCATTCCTCAAAAACTAACAAATTTTACCACAAAAAGATATTTAAATATAAATTAAGCAACCTAACCTACCTGATGTGTCTATATTTAATTAAAATTATTACAATCCGGTCCTTTCCACATAATAATAACAAATGGTCATAAATAATGGGATGGCCCCAGGTACTTTTACTGCAGTCATTAAGTTATATCCATTTTTCGTGAAACAATCTTTATCTGAAGTTCGCTTGTGTGCGCCGCGCCGCCGAGAATGGCGAATTTACTTTCAACTTTAAAAATACGTAAAGTTGCCCCTTGTCCTCATGGCACCCTATATAAGGTACTTTTATGTTAAAAAAAAAACTATATTTATATATCACATTTGTACTTTGATCATCGATTACTCAAATTTATACAAAAATAAATCAAATTTCGAGAAATAGTCATCGATATCCGCAGCTGATTATTATCAGAAAATAACATTGTTCTCTGAACCCAAAAACAGGAAAATACAGAATAAAGATTTGGCAATAGGCAAAAAGTAAACCTTACCCTTCTTATCTAAAATATTAATTTAATGTTTACACTTCGTTGTTTATGATCGAAGTGGAGGGGGAATGCATGTACATATATAATCGTTCTTTGTCAGAACCAATGTCCTATTAAACAAGTTCTTTTCGCTAACGCGCACTGGTGTTTAGTTTTTTTTTCAAGTGATTTTCAAAAGTAATTAGGCTGGCTACGAACGTGATAATAAAACTGATTCCAAAATTTCACCGGAAAAATTGTTTCGTTTCGAAATTCGATAGAATTTATTTGAAATATATTTTCGGGTTCTATTCTATGTACCACAAGAGTTATACTTAATAATTAATTTTGTTTTTTGGATATATTTTTTTTGGGTTTTTTGACTTTCTTTTCTCGAACGGTAATTTTTTCAAAATGCCAGATCTAGTAGAGAACGGTGTTTATAACACGTAAGTTTGTCTTGTTAAATAATTTAACGGCATTTGTATATTTTTTGTTTAAATTGCATTTATAAAAGATGATGAAATATTCACATGGAATGAGTATGCGGTTTACATCATTGCAAGTACTACTACATGCATATACAGAGTGTTTCCAATATTTTACCGACAAATTGAAATAGGTGATTATTTGACCAAAAATTATGAAATATTTATAGACATTTATAGAGGTCCGGAAACGTTTCTTTTCCAAGATACAGGGTGTTAAACTTTTAATTTTTCATCCAGTTTAAAGTATTGACCAAGTAACTTTCAAAATAATATTTATCTGCGAGGAGTGAGTTCAATTGCCCCCTTAGCTTCATCGACAGCATACAGGGTGTCCTATCTGAATCGATACAGGGTGTTTCTTAATAACAAGCTAATATTTAAGGAGGTTTCAGATAAAACCTTCATATGAACATATGTCCTAAACGTGTTAGCTTTTGAGATACAGGGTGTTAAAGATTGTCGTGTTTTTTAAATAATTTGGTAAGGTTAATACGTGACAACTAGACTAGGTAGGCAACGGTAAAAAATGTTTTTCTATTTGAGTTTCATAATGGCTACATTATGAAATGCAAAAAATTGAATAACCTGCCACTTTATGAAACTGAAATTTTATTTTTTTATGTTGGCAGCAAGTAGGGTTCGCAAAAGTTTACTTTGTTATTTCTCACTATATTAAAAGAGATTTGGCGTTACGGCCGTTTCGTGGTACAACTACATCTTCAAGACGCTCACACGACAGTGATCCCAAACTAAGTGTATATAATATAGGTAGTAGTAAAAAATAAAAAATATTAATTTGGTATAATAGTGTAATAAACTTAAATTAGGGACAAACGGGTCAATATTCAGAGAATCCACATGCCAGATGGGATTTTTACAATAGTTTTAATAGCGGGGAGTTGCCGAGATCTAATTGCGTGTTTAAAAGGTTAATATTACTGTCTTTCTTATGTTTATAAATTTCAATGTTTTCTAGTAAATTCAATTTATTGCCTTTTTGTTCAGTGTGTAAGATTTGTAGGTTACTTATATCTGGAAATGTGTGATTTGTATCTAAAAGTGATTCGCCAAATTAGATATCTTTTATTACGTCTAAAGCATGATGCATTGTGTTCTTTAAATCTCGTTTCAAAATTTCGTCCCGTTTGTCCTATATAGCAGCTATTATTGCATTCATTATACTTTAACTTATAAACTCCTGATTTTTTATATTTTTCGCGCTTATCTTGACGTTAAAAAATAATTTGGATAAACTATTTGAGGGTTTGAATGCTATTGTTACCTGATCAGATGATAAAATATTTGCAATTTTGTCTGAGGTTGGACCTGAATATATAAGGCTATGAAATTTTTTGAGTTTTCGTTCTTTTTTTTTGATAATTTCTTTTTCTGTGTACCCATTATTGACGGTAATAGCTCTGATGGTATCGAGCTCAATCTTTAGACTTTCTTTAGAGAGTGGTAGAGAAAGAGCTCTATGTACCATTGATCTATATGCCGCCAATTTATGCGCTTTTGGATGTACTGAGTCATATGGTATTGTGATATCTGTAAATGTAGGTTTTCTGTAAATGTCAAACTGTAGTTTTTTATTCGAGATTTGTGATATTTTGAGATCTAAAAAATTTATTGAGTCGTTTCCTATTTCTAGTGTGAATTTAATTTAAAATGTATTGTCACAAAGTAACGGCGAGTCAATCAATTCTTTGAAATAATAAACAGTTAAAAATAACAGAATAATCCATCTTTACCTAAACTTGCAGCGGCAATGGCAATTAAAATGGCGCACGACTCATTTCTGGCAATGCAAGACTAATTGCGTCAGCTGATAGAGAACTGTGTACCGCGCATGATTCCGTGCAATTATAATTGCCATTGCAGGCGCAAGAGAAAAAATAGCCGACTGTAATACGGCTTTAAGATAAATATTAATGATGATTCTTTTTCCGACAGATATTCTTCCGATGGGGCAAAAGTCGCTAAGAACTGGAACCGTCACATAGGTCTATTTCAGCAACTAAGAGGCGTAAGCGTGGTTAATGGAAATATTAAAGATTTATCTCCGAAGGTTAGTAAGCGTATTTTTCTATGAAATGATAATAAAGTAATTTAGTTTAAAAGTTAGAAAAGCGGATATTGAAATCTCTTTTCAATAATACCGTAATTTATTTTCTATACAGGGTGTCCGCTAATTAAGGGTACACGGAAAAACCACAGACTCCTATATCCGAAAGTTGATATTAACTGACATACAGAGTGTTAAAGTTAAAACTTAATTTTTGTTTTTCTCTAATAACTTTGAGAGAAATCAACGTTTTTTTACAAAATTGGGCAATTATGGTTTTTTTAGGACGAGAAATTGATTTCTTTGTGAGATTTTAATGTACAATGTAGGGGGCGCTCTCTGCGGCATTATTTGCACATTTATCAGCTCATAACTTTTTTGTGCCTTGGTGTATTTAAGTTTTTAATGAAAATAATACTTTTCTCATATTTATTACGTAAAAAAGGTATACTAAGCTCAGGTCGCCCAGAGTTACTGATTCGGAGATAATTGCATTTAAACTGTTTAGCGCGTTAGCTCAATATTTTGTTACCTATCAATTAACTTTTACATGATAAATGTACGAAAAATGACGCCCACAGCACCCCTACATTGTACAGGGTGAGTCAACGATATAGAAGTTTATTTTCTCCTTTATGTTAAGAATTAGATAAAACTCGAAATATAAAAGTTGTAGAGATCATTAAGGTGCACATTCTAAACTTATATTGGAGTATACAGGGTGGCCCACAAAGAAGTGGTGAATATAACTTACGTTTTTTTAAATGGAACACCCTGCATTTCTATCAATTTTTGGATTATGCATAAGGGTCTGAATATTTTTATATATAATGTTATATATCTAAATCTTATAGTTTTTCCAATATTTCCATTTTTTCAGAAAAATGTCAGTTTTCAGCGTTTGATTTAATTGTTAATACCTACACTACCTTTGCAACTTAAAAGTTCATATTAGAAATGGACCTTATAAGGAGTTAAGGCAAATAAATTATGGAAACAAATTTACCTCACTTTGTATAGGGTGTTCAAAATAAATCTTCTAATTTCAGTAACTTTAAACAAAAAAAATCTCGGATTTTTTAAATGGTACACCCTGTATATTTTATTTCTCTTTGATAGAATACGTAATTATCTTTAACTTTTATTTAATATATCATATGTTTATTTTTAATACTTTTCGACATATTATTTAAATTTTTCTCTATTTTTCATTGTTCGTTTCCTACATTTATGTTTTAACGTCGTAGTTGCCATGAAAAAACAACAAGACATTGACACAGGTACTTAATACTGAAATACCTAGAAACGTTTGTTATTTGATGTAAGAAGCGTTTAGTAAAACTACTCAAAAATGGACATAAATACATAAAAACCCCCTGTCGCAGTTTAAATTTTAGTTAAAAAACACCACTTTTAATTTTATCTTGTATATTGAATTAAATAAACGGAAAAATTAAACTTATTTCGTCAAGCACCGCTGTAGATAAGGGGGAGGGGGGTTGTTTGGGTTTGCACCGGGCGGGGTGCCCCCCAATCCCCAGAAGCGGGAATTTGTTTCGAAATGGGTAAGTGAAGGTTGCCATACCAGTAACCCCCCTTAGGAAGCAAAGCTATCTACGGCACTGCCCGCCAGTGATAAGTTGATAAGTTTATCAAAATCTATTAGGATGTGGTGTCATAAAAAGTACTTAAATTTATAGTGTCACCATGTCATCATAGTCACTTCGTATGTCTTTCAGTGTAAAATAAAGTTTGAATTTTCTCCTTTAGTGTAAGCGGTCCGCATAAAAGTATTAATTATATGCCAGTCCGTCAGAATGAAAGGTTGTAGACCACTGGTCTAGCTAAGGTAGTTTAGAATGGACTAAACCGTAAGAAGAAAAAACTTATTTCTATATTGGTTAGGTACTGATGCAATAGCAGTATGTGGCTGTTGGATAAGTTCCACTGGCAGCACTGGAAGCTAATTTCTTATAAAAATACACTTGGGGGAGGGGGGGTATTTTTATCGCCGCCACTGACAAATTCCATTGATGCCATATATTGAAAAGTTTCATGGGACAGACACCATGGTTATGGTTTTGTGTTGTAAATCTCAAAGAAACTGCACTGCAGATAGAGAATATTTCTGGGACTTCCAGAATGGTCGTGCGGGGTTTAAAAGTTATTCTTTTAAAAATAAACATAATAAACAATAAACATTCTTCAAATATTCAACCTACTTATTTTAAAATAAAAAAAAATCGAAATTTTTAAAAAATTTTCATTAAACCATTTCAAAAATCTGTTCCTAATTAATAATTGTTAATTAATGCGTTCATTATGCTAGCAACAAAAACTTGTTCGAACAAATTTATAGGAAAATTATCTAATTACCAAGGACAACGACTTCAGCCATAATATTATGATTTTAAACAAAAGAACATGCAATTTACCTTTTAACTCATAATGTTGGAAAATTCTTTGTTTAGTTGTGAATTGGTGATAAAGAATTTACATTTACAGGAATTTATTAGAGATTGAATTTTTTCTACCACTAAAATTTCACACTAGGCAACTCTGAAATGAAGAGAAATGATGGTTTTTATACTGACAATATTGCAGAGGTCCCTGCTAATGTCAAATTTTAACAAAAGGCCAAATTCGCTGATAAGGTGTTAGTATGGTGCGCTATTTCCACCAGGGGTGTATCCAGCCCTTATGTGGGTCGAGTAGGAGGTAAAGCCCTGGATAGTCAAAGGTATATCGATAATTGTCTTACGAAACTGGTTAATTTTATTGAAGAAGAACATGCTGGAGACGATGTTATGTTCTGGCCAGACCTTGCGCCCCTTCACTATGCAAGACAAGCCCAAAATTGGTTATCAGACCAAAACGTACCATTTGTTCAGCGACAACGACAATCCTCCTAACCTTCCCCAGGCTCGGTCCATAGAAGATTTTTGGGCTCTTTTATCTCGAAAAGTGTACGATGGAGGATGGGAAGCACAAAATGAGGAGGAACTTCGACGCAGGATATATAGAAAAAACCGAGAAATCGATATAAATGCAGTCCGAAGGCTAATGCTAGGTGTCCATAGAAAGTTGCGTCTAGTGCAGGGGTCGGCAACCTGCGGTTCGAAAGCCTCATGCGGCTCTAAGCTGCGGCTCTTTAGTTCCATAGGCAAATATTATTTATTTTATGAAAAAAAAAATAAAAAATTCGTTTTGAATCAATTAACGAGGATTAGGCACCGATTCTATCTCTCAGCCACTTGTACTCGCTTTCCACCGCACCCCTTCACCGTGACACGCGTCGTTACTGTCGTAAATTCGTCGAAAGCTCTCGAATGACGCCGTCGTCGGATGTTTCTATGTAGGTTTTAATTCGTTTTCGACGTAAGACTATTTGGCGTCTTCACCAGTGCTTTGGCTGTGACCAGGGTTCGGCAACCTACGGCTCGCGAGCCGCATGCGGCTCTTTCGGGCTCTTTAAAAACTGAGAAATTGTGTAAATTATAACTTTTGGCTCTTCCGTCTCAAAAGATTGCCGACCCCTGGTCTATGTACTATGTATTACTAAACTTTATTTAGATATATTTTATAATAAAAAAACAATTGGTTGAAATTTGTGCAAAAACTTATGGGACATACGGTAGTAATTTATTACCCATTAATGGGTAATATTGATTGTTCCGTTTTAGCTAAAAAATCAAAATTTAATGAAACAAGCATTTTAAATTGTGTCTGTCTGAGGTACTAAAACATGTAATTTTTTCAGGTAAAATATTACGTAGAAGAAAACATCGACTTGTGCCATCCGGAGAAGGTTCATATTTGCGATGGAACTGACAATGAAAACAACCACCTTATCCAGCTTATGCAACAGCAAGGTACTATTGTACCACTACCTAAGTACCAAAACTGGTAAGTTTTAAAAAATAAAAAGTAGAAGATAATTTCTTAGTTTAGAACTGCGTTTAATCACAGGTTGCCAAGCAGGCACTATTTTATGCGAACGTTTAGCCAAATATACTTAGCTTTTTTCTAATCTAAAACTGGATTCGTAAAGTTAAAGGATAGGAAAAGGCTATGAAAAAATTGCGATAAAAAATATAATGTTATAAGAATAATAATAACAATCTCAAATATGACCAATTTTCAAATTCTTATCCAGATCTTCCTGAAACTTGTTGATACCCCAATCGACATGTCAGACAATCTAAATATCAATAAATTAACTAAAAAACTTTATTATTAACGGCTAAAACTTCACGAAAAGAAATATTGATCAGCTGATGACTCTCGTCTCTTTCTAACCTGCCAAAAAGCGGCATATTTTTTAAGTAAATTGATGCAACATAGATGGCTCTGATTGCTAATTTGGGATTGTTTGGAATCCTCATCTTAAGAAACAGCTTATTTTTAATATCTTGCGGCTAGTCTTCAGGGTTGTTAATGTCGCAAAAAAAAATGGATTTACTACTCATTTGTTACGTCGCAAACGTAGTAAATGTAATTATTGTTTTGATTGGCTCAAAGTGTCAAAAATACTACATAACCTCAACTTTAGTATTATAAATTTGATGTTAAAAGTTGGAAATTCGAGTGGAAAAGTAGAAAATAGTAGTTTTTGGTTATTGTTCTTCTGTTACTTTTTGCTTTATGGCTTGATCTAAATAAAAATTTTCTAAAAATGAAAGTAGTAAATGTAGAAAATGTAACAAAATACATAGTAAGAGCATGTAGCAAATTATATTTACTGCGGTAGTAAATGTTACAATAAGTACTTTAACAACCGTTAGTCTTTAAACTGTCAATGGTCGGCGTCAAGCGAAGCTCGGGTATCGAGTGAAAGGTAATAAGTAACAAGCGACGATTTTCGCTGCAATTTATAACCAGAGCAGTTGTTTTAATCATCGAGCGATGTCGGTTATTTCAATAATCGAATACTCGAGCGGTTTTTCGCTCGAGCGATCACAATTAGGCAATCCAAACCACGTGACTTTTCATCTGTCAAAATTTCCTTGGTGGGCAAACAAACCCATTGTTTGCATTGATTTAGATAGGTTTATTACCTTTCTTGGGAGTTTTAAACCATCTAAATTCTAAATATTTGCTGGTTCTGGCTAGTTCTGTTAAGACCATTTAATTGTGAAAACGTACCAGTGTGTTTTATCATGCAGAGTTCATATTTGAAGAAATTATTGCAATAATGCTCAGACGTAGACCAGAGGTATGTTTGTTTACATTTTGATTATACTTTCAATTTAAGATTCATGAGCATTTTTCTCATTTAAATAGTAAAATTATATTCTTGAATATCATATTCAAATGATATAAAATTATAATTTGTTTTAGATTTCTAATGAAGCTGAAATTAATAAAGGATTTGAATCTTTTTACCATATGGCAGTTGTTGATTTGGACTACACCATTAATGGGATTCTACCAGTGGCCTATCATCTCGTATTTCGATTTTTGTAGCCTTAACACATAGTTTTTATTCACATCAGCAGATGAAAGCCTACAAAACCCTTGAAGCTCATTAATATTTTTCAGCCAGTTCTGTTGTAAATCTTGGAACGAAGGTTGTAAATGAGTTCTATGTCATGCTTGGAAAGGTAATTATTTTTGTTTACTTCAAGTGTTTGATACCTAGTGCAGGAGTGACCAACTTTTTTATAAGATCTTTTACTTTTGAACTAAAAAAATTTAAGGCATGTCACTCAATTTTCGGAATGCAATACTTTATTTTACTTAATGTAGGTATATAATATTCTTTTTCAGGTGAAGCATTCACAAACAGCCAGTGCTAAACCAATTTTTGCTGTGGAATATATCAACAGAAATAACGGTATGCTTTTTTGTACCGATGTACCTGTCGTTATTGTCCACGGAACTGCACATTATCCCAATTGCAAATATGAACTTCGGCACAGTTTCTGGTTCGTTAAGACAGAGGTAGCTTTACCTTCAGTGTTCAAAGAAGGGATGGTAAATTTATTCAAATATGAACTCAAAACCTTGCTTACTTATTTTTATTTAATAATAATTCGTTTCCATATTTTCCATTTGGTAAATATATTATTTATATTAAATGTATTGTTTTATTTATATATATAATTCAGTGCGTATCAAACATTTAAATATAAGTACTTATACTAAATATCCTTATTTAACATGTATTGTTTTTAAAAATATGTATTATCAAAATGGGTTTATTTACAAATTGTATGTACTATATGTTCTACAAGATTGAAAATATATGTTTTAAAACTATGTAAGTATATTTTTAATTATTATAAAACTTAAAGTGATAGGAAAAAATATTTTAAAGTTCTCTTCGAGTAGGGCCATTTGAATAGCTAACTACACACTCTCTGGTTTCTTAAAATTGATTCTGTAAGATCTTCCCTCTTGATAGCTGCTCTATTAATCACATATCCCGCCTTTTCTTTGTTTGTGGGTAATGAATAGTCTTTTTTACTGCGAATCAAATGAAACTAAGGAAATGGTCGCGATCACGACGGCTTCCACAATTTGACCACAATACACGTTGTCGGAATTTTTCTTCCACAAATACTTATTATATACACTTAAATGAATGTATTCTAATAATAAATTTGTTAACAAAAGACCACACAATCACAGTAAAACGCTCCAAAAACGCTACGAGCTTAACAGTAAACATATGGACACGACCTTTGTTTGCCCACCAGATAACCTAAAAATTTTATTTGACAGGTCGTTGGATTGGTCAATACTAATAAATATACACTGATTTTCCACAGCTGGCTGGCCCGCACCAATCCGGCCGACACAGCTCGAGTCGAATCGAAAACTTTCATTTCCACGGACGATCGATCCGAAACGATCCCGACACCGAAAGACGGGGTGAAGGGAGCACTTGGTAACTGGATGTCCCCTAAAAAGATGGACGATGCAATTAAAGAAAGATTTACAGGTAGGATTTTTTTTTTAAATTAAGAAATTAAAAACAACAAACAACTCCTCGAACTTCATTATTTAAGAATTCTTTCATCTGGAGGAGTGCATCCTTATGGAACGACCTTCCCGAGGTCGTTTTCCCCAACGAATATTAGTTCAACGATTCAAAACCAACGTGAATCGCTGTTTGCGCACACGCACCACTCCCAGAGTGCCCTAAAGGGCTTGTATTTGATCATAAAAAAAAATACATTCTTAAAGATCTATTCCTTTATGACGTGTCATTCTGTACCTTAAGGTAACTTTGAAATATCGGCCCTTAATCGGTATGGTTTGATGTTTTGTCACTATTTTTTAGGGTGCATGAGGGGACGTACTATGTATGTCGTACCGTATTCCATGGGACCTGTTCCATCGCCCTTGTCGAAGATCGGAATCGAACTTACCGACTCTCCCTACGTTGTTGCGTCAATGAGAATTATGGCTAGAATGGGGTAAGGCACATTTATTACAGGGTAGTTCTTTTAAGTCAACAAAAGAGTATCAGTAGATGGGTTTGTTTATCCTTTTAGATGAAAATTACAACGATTCTAAATTCTCATATACATGATGAGTCGGGAAGAACGTACCAAGCTCCAGTAGCGTATTGTATACGTGAAAATAATGTTAAAAAAAGTCATGTGTGCGATTTTCATTTGTTTTCAAGTTCTCTAAAAAGGTTAACATTACAGAACGGGATATAGTGGACGGACACGCAATCCCACTGGCTTCATCTATTAATTTGCTGGGCGTCAATCTGGGAGGAAATATGTGTTGGCATAACCACGTTGTGGCAATCGCCAAGATAGCTTCTCAGAAGCTTGGGGTACTCTTCCGAACCAGAAAGTTATACACACCTCAACAACTTTTGACACTATACAAAGCCCAGATTCGACCATCACTAGAGTACTGCTCTCATGTCTGGAGTTCTGCACCCAAACATACTGGATTCCATCGAAAGGAGGGCCATTCGTCTGATTGGAGACCACGAGCTGGCGAAGAACCTCGACAGCCTAGAACATCGAAGACAGGTTGGGGATTTGACTCTCTTTTACAGATATTTTCATGGAAAGTGCTCGGCTGACCTTGCCCTCTTAATTCCGCCCAGAGCGGCGAATAGCAGAAATACACGACGAACCACTGCCGCCCATCCATATGTGGTTAAGCTTCCCGCGGTCGTTTTTCCCAAAGAATATAACCTGCAACGATTCAAAACCAACGTGAATCGCTTTTTGCGCACACGCACCACTCCCAGAGTGCCCTAAAGGATTTTTCCTATAGTGCTTGTGTTTGATCATAAAAAAAAAATACAAAAAAATAGAGTAATTAAAAAAACAAGTTAGAGAATACGGTCTTGGAGTTTGATCCGTTGTTTAACTTTGCACTCATACATTTTATTTCAGAACATCTGTACTACAAAAACTCATCCAATCCGACGAGTTCGTAAAATGTCTCCACTCAGTGGGAGTGCCAGCCAATGGCTTCGTCGAAATGCCCAGTTGGCCGTGCGATCCAGAGAGAACCATCATCTTGCACAAACCGAAAAACAACGAAATCGTATCCTATGGCAGTGGGTACGGCGGCAACTCTTTACTCGGGAAAAAGTGCTTTGCTTTAAGGATAGGGTCGACAATTGCTAAAAGGGAAGGATGGTTGGCTGAACATATGCTGGTGAGTGGTACGAACGAAATGTAAAAGGTTCTTACTGCTCAATAACAGAAAGAGCAAATCAAGAAGGTTTTCGCACACGTATATATTAGTTAGAGAGACGGTGACAATAGCGGGCCCGTGAAGTGGAATATCAGTAACCTGGTTTTTCGTGGAGTTTAGGTCCCCCTCTACAACTTTTATATCTGATGAAATGCCGTAGAGCGTTGCTGAGAGGCGCTGTACCGCTTTAGATAGGAAATTCTCAATAAATTCAAAATTATATCGAGCCATGTCTGAAAATGAATTTAAAGCATCTGCGTGACCCCCAAAGTCACGGGAAACACATTTTCTGACAAGTCAGCCCTTGCATATACTTTTCCGAGCGTGTCAAAAAAATTAATGGAAAAATTATAAAGTCTCAAGTGACATGGGTCCAAGTGGGCTTAATCGATTTGTATTCCCATGGAGATGAGTCGTAAACAATTTTCTGATAAAAATATTATTGCGAAAGTCTGATTTATTCTGCTATATTTTCTAAAATATTCCCCTTGGAGAATTATTTCTAGGTTTATCTGATTCCCTCATCTTTTCCGAACATTTTGATATATATAAAGTTACCAGAAACATGTTCTATCTTTCGTAACGGTGATAGCAAAATTTCTAAACTTCGCTCGATATGCATGAAAGGCGTAGCTTTTACTGAAATTGGTGAAAAGTAGACAAGGGCAAATGTTTAAATTCATCAGATTTTAATAAATCATACACACCTTATATGGCTTAATTTGGTAATATTGCGATTATAATATCCCGTCATACAACTGAACGATACCTGCCTTCTGGTATCTCTGCCGTAATATTGTCAGAATTCCACCTAGCTAGGTGCGATTCGTCTGAATATTTTTTCCCACAATATTTGGGTGTCAAGGAATGTAGTGTGACAATTTTCTGACATGTCACGATCGTTTTCCGCATTTCCTCCGAGGAGATTTTTAAAAAATTCCAATAATGAAATGGCGAGACCTGGATCGATAAAATTTTTTTCACATAATCTTTAACATGTAATGTTCCATTCTAGAAAGTTTCAACTTCAAATTCGCATTTTTTATTTTTTTTATTTTCATTTTTTTGACACGGTCGGAAAAGTATATGCAAGGGTTGACTTGTCAGAAAATGTGTTTCCAGTGACTTTGGGGGCACGCAGAAGCTGGAATAGTACATTACGTATCAAGGAAAAGCCTCCGACGGCCCGAGATATGTACCGTATTTTTTTTTAAAAGTGCTCCGAAGCTTTGATGCCAAATGAATAAAGAAATTCTTCAGACAGTTTTCCTGTCTACATGACATGAAAACACTCGCGCATGGAGAATGTAAATATCTATTTATTATTTTTGACAAATAGGGTCGGTGGTCTAGTGGTATAGCGTACGCCTTGTGATCTGAGAGTCGCGGGTTCGAATCTCGCACTCGGCATCTCTGGTTTTATTTATTTTTTTTACAAGTGCCCGAGTCTTTGAGGCCATATAAATAAAGAAATTCTTCAGACATTTTTCTAAAACATCTTTGAAAAATGAACTGCCAATTTAATTTATATATAATCCGCTATTTATTATCGCTTGTAGTATGGCTCAGTGGGTAGTGTCCGCCTGGCGATCTGAGGGTCGCGGGTTCAAATCCCGCACCGACAATCCTGGTTTTATTTATTTATGAGCACATGGTGACATGGCTTCGATACTTTCCCGCCCGCTCTCTTGGAAAACGCCACTTTCGGTGAAGAGAACATGCATGAAAAGAGACACTTTCGGGGCACATGTAAAAAAAAATCATTTTCAGACATGGCTCGATATAATTTTGAATTTATTGAGAATTTCCTATCTAAAGCGGTACAGCGCCTCACAGCAACGCTCTACGGCATTTCATCAGATAAAAAAAAGTTGTAGAGAAACTCACGAAAAACCAAATTACTGATAGTCCACTTCACGGACCCCCTATTGTCATATTTACAATTCCAAAGTCTCTGAAAAAATAGAGAGAGAAATTTCAACAATGTGTCCCTCCATAACTTTACTAAAAGTTATAAAACGTTTACGGACCTCATCCCATTATATAATTTAATGCAAAAAAGGAAGAAATTTGCTTTGTGTGTTTCATGTTTCAATATATTGAGAGGATTACTCTAAATGTTTCGGCTTTTTAGGCCTTTTTCAAGAGCATTGCAGATGAATACATCTAAAAGCAAATTTCTTCCTTTCCAGTCGAGTATATGGAAACATCCCATTATGTTGTACTAAAACTTACTGCTGTTGTTTCAGATCTTGGGAATTACAAACCCCCAAGGCACTAAACGATACATCGCTGCGGCATTCCCGTCAGCTTGCGGCAAAACCAATCTGGCAATGATGACGCCTAGTCTTCCAGGATACAAAGTCGAGTGCGTCGGGGATGACATCGCCTGGATGAGGTTCGATAAGAATGGAGTGCTTAGAGCTATAAATCCAGAAAATGGGTTCTTCGGAGTTGCTCCAGGTAAAATGATTAAAACGATTATGCTCGACCAGTTTGTTAGCTTGTAAACTTTGTGTCAGAAATTTTTTTAAAAATAATTTAAGGCAGAATCCTTCCCAAATAATAACGCGTTTACTCACGCATATGTTTTTAATTCGATGATGTAAAACCATTGATCCCTATTTATTTTCCAGGTACCTCAACGAAAAGTAATCCCATAGCAATGAAGACCATCTTCAAGAACACCATGTTCACCAATGTTGCGTCCACGAGTGACGGCGGTGTATTCTGGGAGGGTATGGAGGATGAACTACAGTCTGGAGTCACAGTTACCGACTGGAGAGGCCACAAATGGACTAAGGATAGTGCCACTGCCGCCGCTCACCCAAATTCCAGGTAACTATGTCCGATATGCAGAAAAATAAAACCAAGTAAAAATTTTATCGCTCATAATAATTGACGCTACGTTCGAAATTTAATAATAATTTTAGGTTCTGCACGCCGGCGAGCCAATGCCCAATCATCGACCCACAGTGGGAAGCGCCCGAAGGTGTGCCCATATCAGCGATTTTATTTGGAGGAAGGAGACCGGCAGGTGTTCCCTTGGTGTACGAGGCCAGGGACTGGAAACACGGCGTTTTCGTTGGCGCCTCGATGAGATCCGAATCTACTGCTGCAGCCGAACATAAGGTAGGTAATTAAAATGTACTTTTTCTGCCAGTCATAAAAAGTACGGGCCCCGAAATACTGCCTTGCGGCACCCCTAAATTAATGAAATCTACACTTATATTGGTCAGTATTATGTGTTCTTTAACTATGTCAATGTGCATCTTCTAATACCATATCTAGATAACTTACTGGACAAATTAACATGACTTAAGCAGTCAAACGCCTCGGAGAGATCGAGGAACAGGTTTGTTGCCAGGACCTCCGTCCAAGAAGTGGCGGTTCTTGTACAGGAGCACATGCGCACGTGCACCCCCAAAACAAAACGAATAAAAAATATTAATTTATATTCATTGAATATTATTTATCGTATAAAGTCCGACCCTCCCTAATATTTTAGCGTACCGTCAAACTAAAAAAGTCCGACCCTTCCTAATATTCCAAATTCCAAACCTAATATTTTATCATCCCGTCAAACCAAACCGTATAGATCCGGCAACCGTGCCTCGGCCGAGGTAAATGACGATTGTGACTTGCTCGCACGTGCGATTAAGTAATGCAGTTTCTCTGTAGTAACAGGTGGTCGATGGCAGCGGGGGATAGCGGGGCTATGGCCATTTAACATGGAAAAGGCGCACAGTTTTTGTGTGCGTGTATGTTTTAATATTTTAATATTATATATTTATTAAGTTAAAATGAATAGTTGACGGTGGACTATTTAAGAAATCACTTTAGCTCTTTGAGTTTGGAGCAAAAAAATTGAAGTGAAGAATGCGGGAACACCTATACCCGAAGTTAACTTAACGCAGACCACAAAGGGTAAATCTAGGGACTTTATTAGAAAGTTTAAAAATGAAATATATGAAAAAAAGTGTATAGAGGGTATTCCAAACTTAATGAGGCTGTTATTGATCAATTTTCTACAATTAAGAACCGAAGAATGGACTTTACGTTTAAGCACTATTGTGTAGGGTCGATAAATGTTGTGTATTTCGATAAATGATACTCGATATGATTTTAAACCATTTTATTTCAGGATTTAAACTAAAAAACACTGAAAATATAAAGAATGCCAACTTGTCAGTCTCGTGGTTCGATTCGTTCTCGTCATAAAACAGTTAACTATTGTTCTCGTCTTGGTTGCGCCTAATGACGTGGCCCGTAGATGGCGTAGTGGTATTAGACATCATTCGGTTTTCTTGATAGCTCGTAGATGGCTTTAATAGTATTAGTAGTGGACTGTATAAATATTGTTACGAGGGTTGCATGCGACGACGTTAAGATCCGACAGCTATACACACTAAGAAAACCTTTCTTATTTTCCAAAAGTTGTATTTCCTTGTGTAAAATTAAAAATAAATAAAAATATGTTTTACCTAACGCACTTTCTTATTACTTTTTTTCTTTCTACATTTAAAACGCCTAGAAAATTTTCACCATACTTGTGAACCCCCTCTATCATAGGTCACGAGCCGCCACTGCATCCAAGGCGTCTAGAACACCTCCTAAATAGAAACGTCTATGGTGGTGCCTCTTGCACACAAGAACTAACAAATTACTAAATAATATCCTTATTTCAGGGCAAAGTAGTAATGCACGACCCTTTCGCCATGCGACCTTTCTTCGGGTACAACTTCGGACATTACCTGCAACACTGGCTCTCTATGGAAAAGCGCTCAACGAACCTTCCGAAAATTTTCCACGTCAACTGGTTCAGGAAAAGTAACGACGGGAAATTCTTGTGGCCCGGCTTCGGGGACAATTCCAGAGTGCTCGACTGGATTTTGAGACGGTTGGAAAATGAAGACTGCGCGACGGAGACCCCGATCGGACTGATTCCGAAAGAAAACGCGATTGATCTTAGCGGATTGGCAGAAAACGTCGATATGAATCAGCTATTTAGTTTATCCAAGCAATTTTGGTTGGAGGAAGCGTTCGCTATCGAAAAGTATTTCCAGGAACAAGTCGGTGCTGACCTGCCGGAAGATATTGCTCAGCAACTGAAACAACTGAAGCGGCGTGTAGAAGCGATGTAATAAAATTTTTAAAATACAACTTAAAAGACGAAATTATGAACTAAACTTTATCAAAAGAAGTATAAGTAACCCTATTGAGTTAAAGCCGTATTTTAGTATGCAAATTTTTTCCCTTGCGCCTGCAATGGCAATTATAATTGCACGGAATCATCAGCAGTACACCGTTCTCGATCAGCTCATTAGTCTCAATTGCCATTGCCGCTGCAAATCTAGGTAGAGATGGGTTATTCTGTTATTTTTAACTGTTTATTAGTTGGTCGAAGCAGCTATGAACAGCTAATGGCTATTTAAACTAACTGGTACTTAAATTAGCAGTTCACATTCTTTATTAAGCATAGTACTGCTAATTAATTACTACTTTTTTGAAGCTGCTTTAACTGGTAATCAAAACTAACAGGTTTGCCCATTTCTAGTTCTGGGGGCATTTTAGGGATTTCGACAGTACGAACTGCTGTTCTGACTGTTGGCAATGCGCCAGCTGATCTAGAACGGTTTAGCGCGTATGAATACGTCCAATTATAATTGCCATTGCAGGCGCAAGAGAAAAAATTGCCGACTCTAATACGGTTGTTCAGAAACAAATTTATATTTTTGTAAACCTATTTTATCATATACGACTATTGTCTCCTCTCAGTAAAATTTTAAGTGGGAATGTGAATTTCTGTACAGATAATTGAAAACGTTGTTTTAAAAATGTACCTAAAGTCTGTACAGGGTGTCCACTTTTCGGTGGCTTTACGGGATATCTCCGTTATTAGTAAAGATAGAAGATGCGGGTTTCGCAGTACTGCGCTACATGCTATTTTTTTGTGAAACAAAAAATGCTCCTTTGTATCGCTAGACCCCTCTTATTATTTAATTTTCTTTACCAAGATGGCGCCCATCCGCCATTTTGACAGGAAATGTCATTCTGGGGTCAAAAGGTACTTTACCTTCCCCTATTGGGCACACCAAAATTTAATAAAAAAATTAGCATGGGGGGACATTACAGAACCGCACTGTATTATTATACAGAGTGGCCAGTAAGTATAAGGCAACATTTCGTACCAGCGTACCTGCACCTCAAGATTTACATTTTCGATTATAACTTTTAAGTAACCCTGTATATTTTAATAATGTATATTATGTCGGCGTCAATTAGTGAAATACGTCATTCCGAGAAATGCCTAGTCATTTCACGTTTTGCCGGCAAATAGTGTAACTCTACGTTTGGTACACCGTTTGCCTAAGAGTATCAGGCATTCCCTGTAATGACGGAATTCTTTCAGTCAAACGCTGTACTTAAACTAAATGATTTAAAGTACCCTGTTTGCCGGTTTTAGGTAATCATTGTAATTAGGACAGTGTTGCCAGTAGTGCATGAAAATAAGGTAATTTACATTAAAAGGTTTGTAAATAACTGCCTTATTATCAGGAATTTCCTTAAAATTGAAAAGAATTTTCTTACCTCCGTCAATTCCGTAATATTCCAAGGCTTTTTCTTTTTATTTTTTTTGGGTAATAGTCATCTAACTTCTTATAAAACAATTCTGAATGCTTCAACATTTCATTTTCAAAAAAAAATCACTACACAGATGTTAACAACAATTACAGCGTTCGACTAAAACCGGCAAACAGGGTAACTTAAATCATTTTCAGTACATCATTTGACTGAAAGAATTCCATCATTACAGGGAATCCCTGATACTCTTAAGCAAACGGTGTACCAAACGTAGAGTTATAGTTATTTGCCGGCAATACGTGAAATGACTAGGCATTTCTGGGAATGACGGATTTCACTAATTGACGCCGACATATACAAATGATTATATGAACTACTAGCATTATTTTGACCTCCCCTGTACGCTGAGAAAATACAGGGTCCGCAAACGAAGCGTGGGCGGAAGATTAAATCGTTATCGAAGAACTTATCAACAATACTAAAACAGCTTGAGATATTGGATTAAAAGCAGCATGTTTTAAAAATATTTTACATTATACAGGGTGGCACAAAAAAATTGTGACAGCATAAAGTTATATTTTTTTAAATGGGACACCCAGTATTTTATTGCATATTTAGGTTCGCATTACTATCGTTTATAAGTGCCTCAAATTTTATTTAATTTGGTTGTGTAGTTTCGGAGAAATAAATTAAAAACTAAAAAAAAAAGTTTTGCAGTCCTAAATAAAAAAATCAAAAAAAACAATCCAGAACTATTTTTTTAACCTCGGCATTAAGTGAAATTTATGACAAGAGGTCTAGAGATACTATGAATGTAATTGCGTTTATTTATTTTATACAGGGTGTTCCTAATAAGCTTTCAAAAAACCTACATTTTAAAATAATTTTTCTCAAGTTTTTCAAATGGAACACCCTGTATATTATTTAGCTATTTGACGTAGAATTCATAGACAATTTTTTTTTGTAATACAAGCATATAAGTTATATCCATCCGTTTTCGAAATAATTATAAATATCATAAATTATGTTGTTTAAATAGAGTTTTTATTGGGAAATTTTGTTATAGGCGACTAGACTAATAATTGTAAACTAAAGTAAATGTTCAAAATAGCTTCCTTTTACTCTTAGAGTTTACCGTATTTTAGTTATTTCGATATAAATTTTAAAAGCCTACATTTTTGCTACTTTTATTTATTTAATTTTATTTTTTATTCTTAATCGAGTTGCCATGATTTTTTTTTGTTTAGATTGCTACTATGACAGCCAATTAAAATTATTTACATTTGTTCAGTCGTCGAAATTAAGTACTAACTTAGGTACACAAAATGTCGAATTTTACAAATTTAGAAATGGTAAATAATTATAATTTTTAACTGGGTGAATGTGCAAGTGGCTGTCATAGTGACAATATAAACAATAAAGAAATCATGGCAACTCGATTAAGAATAAAAAATTAAATTAAATAAATAAAAGTACAAAAATGTAGGCTTTTAAAATTTATATCGAAATAACTAAAATACGGTAAACTCTAAGAGTAAAAGGAAGCTATTTTGAACATTTACTTTAGTTTACAATTATTAGTCTAGTCGCCTATAACAAAATTTCCCCATAAAAACTCTATTTAAACAACATAATTTATGATATTTATAATTATTTCGAAAACGGCTGGATATAACTTATATGCTTGTATTACAAAAAAAAATTGTCTATGAATTCTACGTGAAATAGCTAAATAATATACAGGGTGTTCCATTTGAAAAACTTGAGAAAAATTATTTTAAAATGTGGGGTTTTTGAAAGTTTATTATGAACACCCTGTATAAAATAAATAAGCGCAATTACATTCACAGTATCTCTAGACCTCTTGTCATAAATTTCACTCAATGCCGAGGTTAAAAAAATAGTTCTGGATTGTTTTTTTTGATTTTTTATTCAGGACTGCAAAACTTCCTTTTTTTAGTTTTTAATTTATTTCTCCGAAACTACAAAACCAAATTAAATAAAATTTGATCCACTTATAAACGATAGTAATGCGAACCTAAATATGCAATAAAATACTGGGTGTCCCATTTAAAAAAATATAACTTTATGTTGTCACACTTTTTTGGGCCACCCTGTATAATGTAAAATATTTTTAAAACATACCGCTTTAATCCAATATCTCAAGCTGTTTTAGTATTGTTGATAAGTTCTTCGATTACCATTTAATCTTCCGTCCACGCTTCGTTTGCGGACCCTGTATTGCCTTACACTTACCAAACCTTGTATTGTATGCCATTCCACTTCTAGATTAAGATAAATGTACTATATATTTAAATTATTTTACTTAAGTTCCTATACTGACATGTTTCTTATTAAATAAGACTCAAAAAATAGTTACTTTGTAAATAAATTTACTTTTCATATAAATGTTTTATAAAAAATTGTATTTTGCTTTATTATTTCCGGCTTCATGCAAATTCGCTTGCGACCTACCAAAGATTTGATTCGTCAAACTGGTTCGGGAAAAAACGAGTAACATAGGATCATTTAAAAAATTTGGCCTCTTATACAGTAACAGGCAAAAAGCATCATATATGGAAAACATTTATATTTATTATTGAAATATTAAAAAAACTTTTTCGTTCAATTGCCTCTGCATTATTGGTAACCTAAAAACTTATTTTGACATTTGTGACGCGACTAGTTTGGCTGGAAAATTGAAAAAAATGGTATTAGATGACGAGATATCGACGAAAGTTATTTGAAAAAATTGTTTAGATTTTAATCTTATGCCGTTGCGAGATATATGGCCTTGCCACGCCCAGTTACATGGTAAAAACCTAAATTTTAAATATTAACACATAAAATTGTTTAAAAACAACAAATATGTTTAAATAATAGATTGTTATCTTGGTTTTCGATCATTTAACACATTTTCATTATATTCCTGCGAATATGAAACTAATAGATACCTACTGAATTGTTTTCTGAGAAAATATAATTTTTGGAATTTTGACTCCAAACTGCAAATGCAAAAATGCATAAGATTAAAATCTAAACACTTTCTTTAACTAACTTTTTTCGATATTTCGTCATCTAATAACAGTTTTCAATGACAAAATCTACTCATGACATGTCAAAATACATTTTTTGGATTACCGATCATGCAGAGGAAGTCTGCTTTAATATTTCAATAATAAAGAAGTTTCCCATGTGTCCAACTTTTTGCCGGTCGCTGTATAAACGCAACAGCTTCATAGATCTGAAATATTGTGACTATAACTACTGCTTCCAATCCTTACGAGAAAAACGTAGGCCAAAAATAGGACATTTTCATGTAGAATTGACTAGGCGAATCGTAAAACATATTCATGTGGAAATATGTCAATGGCGTACCACCTTTTTTGTCAAAAACATCAGGCGAGACGCTTGCAAGGACGCCACTGGTGAATCGATAGAATAACTATTTTAATTAAAATCTGTGATTCTTATATCTAATCAACACATACCAAAAGTGAAAATAATATCTCAAGTACTACTACGGAGATATTAAAAAATAATGATTGAAAAAAATCAACCAATTACAAAAAAGTGATTGCAGGCGTAATATGTTTATATGAGGTTTTCTTCATAATCACTATGAAATATTAACATGTCATTAAGAATCACTCTGTATACATAGTAGCTGGCCCATTGACTTGGAAAAACCATGGACCCGGTATTTCTACCTGCTTTGTACAAGGTGTCCCATTTTCGACACTTTTATAGGGTATCTCCGTAATTGTTAGTGCTATCAAAAAAGTAATGCAGGTGTCATGTGCTCTTTTTGGGTCAAACTTAAAATGGTAAAATCAAAGATCTTACAAACTCCAGATAGAATTGTTTACATTTGAAGTCGACGTAAGGACTGTAAACGTGCACTCCCCATCTTGCTGTTATGCTTGCAGCATAGCCAGATTGTCCTATTTATCGCTAAGGTATCTGCAAAATCCCAATTAAAAATTTGTTAATTTGACAATTGCAACTGGTTTAAGGTTAATCCGCAATTGCTTTTAAAATAAATTTATTTCCCAATAATTTTAATATAAATTGTGAATAGGCCTTGAGAGATTTAGAAAAAAAATATTATTATTATACATAAAAGTTTGAAATAAACCGACTGCACTCTGACAACATCAAGTTAAAAGATTACGCTCGACGGCAAACGATCAAACTTTATCAATGGAAGAAGGATACACTGTTGCTACTCGCTACTAACCGCTTTTAAGGGAGTGTTTATATACTTGGTTGTTTTTATTTTTTTTTTGTGAGTATTGGTGAAAAATCGTCTTTATTATAAACAATGATGGTGCATTCATGTATAGTTTGTAAGAGAGTGGATCATTTAAGCAATGATTTATCTTTTCTTCGGTAAGTATTGTTATGTTTTAATATGATTGTATTGATATGATTTCTGACTAACCATTGACGTTTAAAAGGTTATGGACCGGTCCGTGGTGCTAGTCCGGGCAAAAAGCAGTCGAGTTGGTTTATTTCTTAAAATAAATCTTGCATTTACAAGATGGTTGAGTCTTGTGCGGCCATAAAATACTTCACTAGAAGATGCAATGGTGTTAAATTAAAATTTCACAGGTTAGTAAATATATTTAGAAATTTGATTTTGAGTTTGCATCACTATGAAAATTCGGTTTGTTTAAGAATGTACCAAATGTTTATCCACTTCGTTAGGATACTAAAGGGCCGTAGCCTACGGCAAATTTGGATACATGCCCTTAGAAGGAATAATTATAGTCCAGGTGATACAACAGTTATTTGTGAGAAATACTTCACAAAAGCAGATTATGTAGGTAATGTACATGGGAATAAAATACTGAAGAAAGGAACAGTCCCGTCAAAATATTTTACATCTTTATTTTTCTATATTTAAACAACGTTTGCAGTGTAACAAGTACGTGAAGACAGGTTTTATATAATTTATTTATTTATTTTTATATATTTGATCTAACTTGTTTAGGTACATAATATTTTAATTTACTTATTTAATTAATCACTTTAGTGTACAATATGCCTTAGTGGCTTGTGTGTGCATTACTAAAGTAATATGGTACTATAACTATATGTAACATCGTTTCACAATATATTATTACTTTATAAATCACAGACATTGTTATTTTATAAATTACAGACAGTGGAAAACCAGTTATACATCACAATGGTAACATTCATCTACCCTCAAAAAATATCAAAGTATCGTATATCAATCTGCAATAGCCAAATTATTAGAAATAAACTTATTTTAAGAGCAATTGCGGATTAACCTTAAACCAGTTGTAATTGTCAAATTTACAAATTTTTAATTGGGATTTTGCAAGATGTCTTAGTGATAAATATGACAATCTGGCTAGAAATATACACTTATATCTGGAGAGTATCATCCAGTAATGAATACACCAAAAATATTGATGCTAAGCATAAATAGTTCAATCCATCCTTGGATACACTGTATATAAAAACTGGATCAATATTTCTATCTTTTTTATAAATATCCAATATTCGAAACTACACTTTTTGAATAGATAATATAGTTAAACGTAAAGAATCTCAAAGTAAATTATACGCCCTTGTTGGGCTTTTTGCCCAGACTAGTGATAGCGATGAAGACCGCTCCATAACCTTTTAAACGTTATTGGATTTAACCTTGTAAGATCTTTGATTTAACCAGACTTCAACATTGTTGCCATTAGGGAGACCAACATGTTTTGTCACTCTTCCACCCATTACTGATTTTCAATAACATTTCAAACAATCACAAACTCACTTTCCAACAGATTTATGAATGGAGTGTTGGCCCTGTGGGTAAAATCAAAATTTGAAAATTTTCGCTCGCTTAAGATATACGGGGGAAAATCAAATAATTTACAATTTCCAAATTACCCTATATTGTCTTAGTTAAAAGAGAAACAGAAAAATGTTTTATACAGAATTTTATTTATATTGATTGTTAAATAATCTGCCGTTTTCAGAATAAGTATACGGGTTTGTTCGATTTTTCTTAAATGGAACACCCTGTATATTTTAATCTAGAAAGATATTATTTTAAATTATCCTTTCTAATATATACCACACCATGGATGACATTAGTTTCCTAGGCGATTTATTTAAACGTTATTACTTTGAAACGAAATAAAAGATTCGGAGTTAGGTAAAAAAATGGTTACCGTCTTTCCGGATAGCGAACAAAATATAGATTTTGTGCCATTTCTTCGTTTTTTCTGATAAACTGATATCATATCAACTTTTTCAAAATGTTGATAGGTCCTTTTCGCAAATGAATATGTAAAAATGAAATCGTTAAATGTTAATAGTCGACATAGTTGTTTCTAGGATATTAGCTTTTGTTTCATGATCTACTGTGGTTTAAAGTAATAAAGTTTGAATAAATCGCCTAGGAAACCAATATCATCCATGGTGTGTTATATATTGGAAAGGAGACTTTAAAATAGTATCTTCTCAGATTAAAATATACAAGGTGTTCCATTTAAAAAAATGAGGTTAGGTCCGATAACTTTTTTACCTGACCCCGTATACATATTATGAAAACGGCAGATTATTCAACAATCAATATAAAAACAGTTCTGTATAAAACATTTTTCTCCTTTAACTAAGAAAATATAGGGTAATTTGGAAATTGTCAATTTTTTTATGTTCCCTCGTATCTCTAAGCGAGCAAAAATTTTAAAATTTTGATTTTAACATTTTAAGTTTGACCCAAAAAGAGCACATGACACCTACATTACTTTTTTGATAGCACTAACAATTACGGAGATATAAAAGTGTCGAAACTGGGACACCCTGTACACGTCAATGTGACGCCCGTTAAACACAACAAAAATGAGATGTAGTATCTGTACAATCCCTATCTCTTTTTATCTTCTGTTTTTGTCTTCATTCTAACCTCTGATCGGTTTGATATGTTTTGGTTAGGAAAAACAAACAATCGACGGACGTGACTCAAAAGTCTATATTTTTATCCAGTTTACGGCAGACTTGGCCACAGTCTTACCATATTGAGTTAAGAATTACTAATTTCTCCACAAACAATACTTAAATTTAACACACAAACACTGAAAAACAACAAAGAAATTTATTTAACAATAACGACAAATATGACAGTTGTTAATCCGGCAGTGTCAAACGTGAAATCAGGTATGAAAGACGGCCGTTCCAATAAAGGCTTTATAAAAAGTACTTTCCGAACGCTCGAAGGCGACGCAATGTCTTTGTCTAATTAACATAAAACGACAAGGAAAAACTGTACATAATTTTCAGAGTTCCCCGATTGTTTTCCTGGTTGTTTACAACCGACCTAAGAATGTGAATTGTTTATTCCTCAAAGACTGTGAACCAAAGCCGTATCCTCCTTGATTTAAAGTCCTTGAGCTGACCTAAGTTATACAGGGTGTCCGGGAACATGTGGGAAATCTCCCGGATATGAAGAAAACACGTGAAAAGAATACTATAGGTTCATATAAACTTCTTTCGTATCGGCCCCCTCTTCGGAGATATGGGCTCCCAAAGAGCACCAATGGAATCAAGTTTTTTACACATAATTATTGAACCACCTGGTATATTTCAATTATTTTTTAATATGATGTATACCAGGTAAGACCCGTCAAATTACTACCCAAGAAACTGTTGTGAATTACTCACAGCTGCAGGGACGGACTAGCTTTAACACTCATGGGCCCATTTTTTTTACGCCCTGTATGATGAGAACTTTCGACAATATTTTTTACATACCTTTAACTATTGGCTAAAAATTAAGTACTCTTCATTCATGTCGCTAATCCTAACCGTTTTCGAAAAAACGGCATTTCATATACATCATGTGCTTCGGGTATTTCAATAAAAGATACATCTTTGTTCCGATCCAATGTTCAACCTTCAAGATTCCGCTTTTTCATATTTAGCCCATGAGCAGTTAGGGGACTCAGTGTAAATAAAATGACGTTTTCTCGAAAACGGTTAGGATTAGCGACATGAATGAAGAGTACTTAATTTTTAGCCAATAGTTAAAGGTATGTAAAAAACATTGTCCAAAGTTCTCATCATACAGGGCGTAAAAAAAATGGGCCCATGAGTGTTACAGCTAGTCCGTCCCTGCAGCTGTGAGTAATTCACAACAGTTTCTTGGGTAGTAATTTGACGGGTCTTACCTGGTATACATCATATTAAAAAATAATTGAAATATACCAGGTGGTTCAATAATTATGTGTAAAAAACTTGATTCCATTGGTGCTCTTTGGGAGCCCATATTTCCGAAGAGGAGGCCGATACGACAGAAGTTTATATGAACCTATAGTATTTTTTTCATGTGTTTTCTTCATATCCGGGAGATTTCCCACATGTTCCCGGACACCCTGTATAGAATTTTCAAAATTCCTTTATGAAATAGTAACTACACACTTCTTGTGCGTGGAATTTGTCAACAAACCGGACTCGGAAATCGAAAGGGTAAAATTTCAACAATATCTTGTTTTTTGTTTTGGTACGATTTCTCCTACTACCTTGCATTGCAATGTACAGTGAAACCTCCCTTAGGCGGACAGCTACCGGATCGTCTAAATGTGTCCGCCCTTGGGAAATTTCTTATTAGGTAATATGGAAATGCAAAATTATTACTATGTATATGTATGTACAAATAAATATAACATAACAAAAATACACTAGTTTTAGTTAGGATGTAGTACTAAAAAAATCTAATAACGTAGTTTGACGTATTTATTTGCGTTTTATACATGCAATCTAGAAAATGTAATTCCAAGTGTTATAACAATTCCATTGCTGTAGAGTCACCTCTATTCTTTGCATACTCTTATAATTCCTTTACCATACTAATGGCTTGTTGATAATTGGTGACATTTGTTTGATTACTGCATTTAATTTCGTCATCAGAGTCGCCAGATAGTGATGTGGTTTCAGTTTGGACTACATAATCGGTAGGAATGGGGTCACTATCATCTTCTAATAGCACATCGCTATCAATGTTAATGAACTCGCCCAAATCATTGTTATCCAATTACAAACTTCCACGACATCAATATTCTCTTTCAGACTCAAAACGCGACATTTTTGTGCCATTGTTTCAAATTTTAACCTTACAACTCACAATTAAACGGTGGACTGCCGTCGGGGAATCACACATACTCTCATTCGGCGAAGTCATTTCGCGCTGCCGCGCATGCACGATTTGTTGCCGGTCTGTCTTCACCGTATTTATTCGTCTCCCAAATACTTTTAAAATTTTGTTGTCTGTTTAAAGGAGGGTTTTCGCACTCTTTGTGTGAAAACAGCCTGTCCGCGTCCGCCCAAAGGAGAGTCCGCCCAAGAGAGGTTGATTTTCATTGAAGTTCATATACCTAGTTCCGGACTATGAAAAAATATCCGATTAATAAATATGTCCGCTTATTAGAGGTGTCCGTTATGAGAGGTTTCACTGTAGTACCTATACACTTCTTGTGCGTGCAATTTGTCAACCAAACTGGACTCGGAAATCGAAAGGCTCCAATTTCAACAATTTCTTGTTTTGTTACGAATTATTAAACTGATTTACCGATTATCTTGCATTGCAATGTATTTGAATATTTGGAAAATATATTTTTTAAATATAATTAAATTAATAAGTAAATAAATTAATATATGATCACTTATCTAGACCTGAAGAGGGTATTGGATGATAAAAGTACACAAGCCGGCAGCATATTATAAGTATCTGGTATGTCGTCATTATCATTAAAAAAATATAGTCTTTCCTGGCCAGAATAGGCAAACATCAGGAATTATAACGATCCTGTCCGAAGAAAGCAAGAATTTTAGAATATTTTCATGTCCCAACGAACGGACTAAACAAACAAAAATAACGCCGCAGACGACAGCAGACCTTACCCCGTATACTTATTCTAAAAACGGCAGATTATTTAACAATCGTTATAAAGAAACTTCTGTATAAAACATTTTTCTGTATCTCTTTTAACTAAGAAAATATATGGGAATTTTGAAATTGTCAATTTTTTGATTTTCCCCCGTATCTCTAAGAGAGCGAAAATTTTCAAATTTTGATTTTACCATTTTAAGATTGACCCAAAAAGAGCACATAACACCTACATTACTTTTTGATAGCACTAACAATTACGGAGAAACCATATAAAAGTGTCGAAAATGGGACTACAGGGTTTTTTTTTTTTTAATGAAGATGGTCAATTTAAAGAACAAAACGTCGGAAAACCAGTAAGTGTCGTATACCACTGAACGTAGAACGTCCTCTTTCATAATTTAAACATAAAGATCCAGGCCCGTATTTAAAAAAATTAAGTTGATGATGGTGACCTAAAGACGAAACGTCGCATGAAAGATCTGATAATGTAATTTTGGGGAGAATAAAAAGTGCCAATGAGAAAGTGAAATTTATTTTTCGACATCTCTTCGAACAAAGCCAGGAAGAAATTAAAACCGAAACGTAAATTTTTTCAAATATTTTGAAAGCGCCTGTATTTATTTTTAATTTTTTTGCTGCATTTAACCGACTTCGTATCTCTTACCGTTTCCGAAATCCCAATAGTAAAGGCAGAATTTGTAACACCCTGTATATACAGGGTATCCGAGAATATGTGGGCATTCTCCCTGGTTCAAATAGAACACTTAAAAAAACATTTTTGTGTTACGTCTAGTCCGTCCCTGGCAAACTAAATACGTCAAATGTGGTTAAAATGACGAATTTTAAGGAGACTCATCCACTAACCATTATCCTAAAAAATTATTAAATTACACCTAGCACTAAAAAAATTATTTAAAAACAACGATTTCCAGGGACGTCCGTTATGGGCCCGTATCTCCTGTTATTTTTAAGTGTTCTATCTGAACCCGGGAGATTGCCCACATATTCTGGGACACCCCGTATATTTCCGTTTTTTACAATTAAATGGATAATTTTTACCTCATTTTATATTCTGTCATCGGCATATCTAGTATTTACTATGCTAAATTATTGACATGGATTTATTAAGAAGAAAAATTTACCAAATGTATGAGGCACAAACTGTACCCACTTTGATTTCCCTCAAAGAGCGGCTGATTAAAGACGAAACAAATATCTCTTGTAGCCTTTCAAGCCAAGCCTACCTAGTATTTACTATGCTAAATTACTGACCAAATTTAGCAATATTTGGCCGCCCCCGTTGGTCCTACGACCACTGTAAACTTAAGTCGAATACAAAATAGAAATCAATTTTACTAAAATTTGTAAAAACAATCGGGAGCCGACTAACCAAAGTGCTAAAAGTACTTGAGATGTTTGTCCTCTAATATACCGAATAAAATTCCAAATTTTGTTGTTATTTTTTCATTTTCACTTAATGACTAGGTACCTACTAGAGAAAAGTGAGTAATAATTGGCGAGAAGATTAGAAAAGATAACTTGATCAGGTCAACTTCTTTACTAAACTCGATCACGTACCGCCATTTGGTTGGTGGGTTCTTATGGGGAAAGACACGTTTGTGATTTAAAAAAAAATTAGTCAAAGGTAAGACTTTAGTTTATTTTTTAAATAAGTACACAAATACAAATTACCAAAAAAAAGATACTTTCGGCCTTTAATCTGACATATTTCGCGTTGGCAGCGCTATAACACAATACAATAATTTTGGTTATGGATGGTTATGGTCAACTATGGTCGCTATTAACAGTCTTAAGCTTACAAAAGTGCTTTTTTACATTATTTAAAGCAGGTTGTGCGATTTTATTTAAATGTCAACTATATGGATCACGTGATTAGCAAAAGGTGTGGTCGAATATCAAAGAGGTTGGAAAATTAAGTGACATGGTCCTCGTACCAGTGGCGGATATTCAGAGGAAGTAGAAGTGTCACTTCCTCAAGAAAGAAAGTAAAAAACAATCAATTTATTTTTATACATGAATGAAATAAATATCTTCAATTATATAATTTTGTTTATTGAATTAATAATTATATTATTCGTTACTCCGCTAAATATCTTCAATTATATAATTTTGTTTATTGAATTAATAATTATATTATTCGTTACTCCGCTAAATATCTTCAATTATATAATTTTGTTTATTGAATTAATAATTATATTATTCGTTACTCCGCTAAATATCTTCAATTATATAATTTTGTTTATTGAATTAATAATTATATTATTCGTTACTCCGCTAAATATCTTCAATTATATAATTTTGTTTATTGAATTAATAATTATATTATTCGTTACTCCGCTAAATATCTTCAATTATATAATTTTGTTTATTGAATTAATAATTATATTATTCGTTACTCCGCTAAATATCTTCAATTATATAATTTTGTTTATTGAATTAATAATTATATTATTCGTTACTCCGCTAAATATCTTCAATTATATAATTTTGTTTATTGAATTAATAATTATATTATTCGTTACTCCGCTAAATATCTTCAATTATATAATTTTGTTCATTGAATTAATAATTATATTATTCGTTACTCAGCTAATAATTGTATCAATATGGGAGGAAATATGTCTTGGCATAACCACGTTGTGGCAATCGCCAAGATAGCTTCTCAGAAACTTGGTGTACTCTTAGAAATCAAAAAGTTGTACACACCTCAACAACTTTTGACACTATACAAAGCCCAGATTCGACCATTACTAGAGTACTGCTCTCATGTCTGCAGCTCTGCACCCAAACATACTCTTCCGCTACTGGACTCTATCGAAAGGAGGGTCATTCGTCTGATCTGAGACCATCGAGCTGACGAAGATCCTCGACAGCCTAGAACATCGAAGACAGGTTGGGGATTTGACTCTCTTTTACAGATATTTTCATGGAAAGTGCTCGGCTGACCTTGCCCTCTTAATTCCGTCCAGAGCGGCGAATAGCAGAAATACACGACGAACCACTGCCGCCCATCCATATGTGGTTAAGCTTGATGCCCTCGAACTTCATTATTTAGGAATTCTTTCATCTGGAGGACTTCATCCTTACGGAACGGATAAATTGCTTTGTTTACTTTCGATCCTCGATTTTCTTTCTTGATATTTCTAATGACAACCGAGTTTAGCGTACCTACTTATTCGTAAGCGCTATACAACATCGGTGCCGTCCATTTTATGTTTAATTATTTCCATTACTAAGTCATAATGTGGCAACACAAAGTCACACGTTTAGCCGCTAAGCGATTTATTGCTAAACGGTATTACTATGGCCATTCTAATTAAGTTGAAAAACTTTTTTGTCGCCCAGTCGTCCGCGATTGGTCTCTCGCGACAAATCGCTATCAAGAGTAACGGCACCCTTAGATATGTGGGAATATAAATATATATTATAGGCTCTCGATCCGGCAACCGTGCCTCGGTCGAGGTTAATGACGATTATGACGAGACATGCTCGCATGTGCGATTAAGTAGGCGGGGCATAATGCAGTTTCTCTGTAGTAACATGTATGTAACATGTGTAGTTAGAAATTCAAGCGTGTATGTTTTAATATTTTAAAATTATATATTTATTAAGTTAAAATGAATAGTTGACGGTGGACTATTTAAGAAATAACTTTAGCTCTTTGAGTTTGGAGCAAAAAATTGAAGTGAAGAATGCGGGAAGACCTAAACCCGAAATTAATTCAACGCAGACCACAAAGGGTAAATCTAGGGACTTTATTAGAAAGTTTAAAAATTAAATATATGAAAAAAAAATTATAGATTCCAAACTTTAATGAGGCTGTTATTGATCAATTACAACAATTAAGAACCGAAGAACGGACTTTACGTTTAAGCACTATACACACTAAGAAAACGTTTCTTATTTTCCAAAAGTTGTATTTCCTTGTGTAAAATTAAAAAATAAATAACAATATGTTTTACCTAACGCATTTTCTTATTACTTCTTTTCTTTCCACATTTAAAACGCCTAGAAAGTAATTGTTTGGTCGTTACACAAAAATAAAATTTTAAGTATAATTTCACCATACTTGTGAAACCCCTCTATCATAGGTCACGAGCCGCCACTGCCTTAGATATGTGGGAATGTTCAACAAGCCGAGACAGGGCTCTTCACGAATTCCGTTTCCCGCCTCTGGCGTGAATTATATTGACGCGTGATAGTCCGTGTGGTTAAGAATAATATTGCTTTAGTGTGTTCGTCGACAATAATTACACTGACGAACATTTTAAAACTTTTTTTTCCCTGGAATGATTTCGGCTGGATTTTATATATTTTGGCCTGCTGAATCCGCCTCCAATGATAAGGGAGGGACATATGCTTTGAACAATTAAAAACCTATAATATATTTTATTAACAGTTAGCTTAGGTACATTATAAACATTTATAAATAATTTAAAATTTAATATTTACTTCCCTAACGTCTTTCTTTAATAAGAACTCCTGGATGTGTCTCGTATTAGGGTCCAGCAATAGTCGGCTAACATATTCGGGCTCCACTTTCCTGTACACCTTTTCTCTTTGATTTGTACACAAAACCAAAACTGGGTACCATGTTTTGTTGCGTTTGCCTCTACTTACATTATTTTAGAGTATTATCCATTGAACTTTTTTTTTTCATGATCAAACACAAGCACTATAGGAAATATCCTTTAGGGCACTCTGGGAGTGGTGCGTGTGCGCCAAAAGCGATTCACGTTGGTTTTGAATCGTTGGAGGTTATACTCGTTGGGAAAAACGACCTCGGGAAGGTCGTTCCATAAGGATGAAGTCCTCCAGATGAAAGAATTCTTAAATAATGAAGTTCGAGAAGCATCAAGCTCGTCAGCTCGATGGTCGCCGATCAGACGAATGGCCCTCCTTTCGAAAGAGTCCAGTAGCCGAGGAGTATGTTTGGGTGCAGCGCTCCAGACATGAGAGCAGTACTCTAGTGATGGCTGAATCTGGGCTTTGTATAGTGTCAAAAGTTGTTGAGGTGTGTACAACTTTTTGATTTGGAAGAGTACACCAAGTTTCTGAGAAGCTATCTTGGCGATTCCCACAACGTGGTTATGCCAAGACATATTTCCTCCAATATCGATACAATTTATTGGATTGTGAAACATTCATAGACAAAATAAATTCCTTTGGACCAGTTAGTGACATAGTTTGTGGTCAATTAGAAACTCCATTGTAGAAAGATGAAGATAAAAATCTCTTAATAAAGGACCTTTCAAACGATGACCCTCTTACATCTATCCTTCCAAGGGGGTTAAACCACGACAGTGGCAAATATTCTTTAAAAGCGTTTCCCCTGACAATAAAATTGCCGTGTTTGTCCGATTTTTAATATCATTTACTGGCAGCGGGCAGGTTATATTAGTAACATAAATATACATAAATATTTACCGAAAACACAAAAGTACGATGAAATAGCTCTGAATAGAGCTATTTTTATAATTAAATTCAACTTGAAGACACAAAAACACATAAAAACCAATTAAGAAATGATTAAAACGGCAACTTTTGTCTTTGTCTAACACGTTATTGAATTCAAAACGTTTTGCGGTCACGATGGTTCTTAATGCATGGGTGTGTGACGCACGGGTAAAAAAATAACGTACAGATTTTACTTTTCTTAATTTTTTAGTTCCGACAAAAAAGATGCAACTCCTCCTCTTCATTGCCATTGCGCTGCTGATCTGTCAGGGTTGGGCGTTCCACGGACCAGAATTAAAAACACGCGACCCTGGATTTCACAGACGACGAGCCGCCAGAGTTTCTAGCACCGATGGTTATAAGTTACCTGGCAATGCAAGGCCTCTTTCGTATGATGTCACTTTGACGTTAACGCCCTATAACTACCTTGTTTATGGTGATGTAAGTAAATATCTCGCGTTCGGCCACATATATGTAAACAGTATATTGCCAATACGAACGTTCCAAAATACAAAAAGTGTCCCTGCTATGGGAGATGGCGCGGGCCTATTGAGTTTCCGCAGTAGGGTGGCAATTTTATCGATCACGTCAGAGCCGGCCCGACATTATTTGTTTGTTGTTATTCGTCGCCATCCTTGGTTCTGGATGCTTTTTCAAATTACAGAATAAAAAGTGGTTCATCCACATTGTTGTCGATATACAGGGTGGCCCATCGAAAACGAAACAGAGACATTTACTGGCAGCTCAGTTCATTTTTGGAAAAACGCTCAGACCCGTCGATTTTGTTTTCGAGGGGGACACAAAATTGGAAAAAAATCACGTCAACAAGTGCAGCCCCCTGGACGGGGGTGGCACCACCCCTAAAATCTTAAATGGAAAGGGGGGTCGAGTGATACCTTATTTTAAAGGGCTTTCAATTCCCTTTATAATGATGTAAAATTCACAATACTTCAGTTCAGTAGTTTTGGAGATTTATTGATTTTAAGCTTACAGTACACTTTAATAGGTACATCTGATTAGTTTGTACTACTTTCAGAAGAAATTTGAGTAAAGGCAGTTACTTATTAATTTAATGCTTTTCTTCACTACGCCCATGGTTTGTTTATCATTTTGGTGTTCAAAATAGCGATTGGAGCGGTTTTTGTCGCGAAAAAAGTGGTTTATTGAAGAAAGATAAGCAGGGAATATCTCGTACTTATTTTAAATAGGAATTTGTACATAGTTTGCGATTGATTCGACCAAACTTTGTTGTTAAAATAACTTTTACCGCTTTATTCATAAATTAACCATGGTATATTCCACGGCAGAAAGGATTGAAATTATCGAAATATTTTTCGGAAATAATCAGTGCGCTAATAGAACAGCACAAAATATGTCCTAGAACTTATAGCTAAATTTCGGGACACTGGATCAGTCGCCAATAAAAAACGCAACATTGAAAATCCCATAAGGAACGAAGCAATAGAAGTGGGGGTTTTAGGGCAAGTTTATGTAGATCCTACGTTAAGTACCCGCAAATTGGATACTGTGTGTGGTGTTAGTCGATGTAGTATCCAACAGATTCTGAAGGCCCATAGTTTTCATCCGTATAAAATTCACCTTGTACAAGAACTTAATGAAGACGATTTTGATCGGCGATTACAATTTTGTGAAGATATGAGTGAACGAATTATAAACGATGAACATTTTCTATTCAACACTTGCTTTTCCGACGAATGTTCCTTTTTCTTACATGGCCTAGTAAAACGTCATAACTGCCGATATTGGTCAGATTCTAATCCCAGAGTTTATCATGAGGTACACACACAGTAGCCACAAAAATTAAATGTTTGGGCTGGTATTTTTGGCGATCATTTAGTTGGTCCTTTTTTCTTGCCTGGAAATTTAACCGGTGAAATGTATTTGGAATTACTGCAAGACGCCATAGATCCTGCATTAACAGCCATAATTGAAAATGGGAATGATCGGCGGTACATTGCGAATAGGTTGATGTTCCAACAGGATGGTGCCCCACCACATTACGCATTACGTGTTCGACAATATTTAGATCAGACGTTTCCAGGTCGATGGATTGGTAGAAGAGGTGCCATTGAATGGCCCCCAAGATCGCCAGACTTATCACCTTTGAATTTCTTTCTGTGGGGTCACTTAAAAAGCAAAATCTATGCTACTCAACCAACATCGTTAGAAGATTGGCGACAAAGAATTGTGAATGAGTGCCTTCAAATTACTCCTCAAATATTGCAAAATGTGCGGCAACGTTTTGAGCAAAATCTTTATTACTGCATGGAGAGTCTTGGTGGTCATTTCCAACATTTACTTGGCTGACGGGTCAGTTCATTCTTAATTTTTAAAGTACTTTGCTACCAAATGTATTGATTTCCACTAATGATGTATTAAAGTTTTATTTAAGTTTAAAATCAATAAATCTCCAAAACTACTGAACTGAAGTATTATGAATTTTAGATCATTATAAAGGGAATTGAAAGACATTTAAAATAAGGTATCACTCGACCCCCCTTTCCATTTAAGATTTTAGGGGTGGTGCCACCCCCGCCCAGGGGGCTGCACTTGTTGACGTGATTTTGTTCCGATTTTGTGTCCCCCTCGAAAACAAAATCGACGGGTCTGAGCGTTTTTCCAAAAAAGAACTGAGCTGCCAGTAAATGTCTCTGTTTCGTTTTCGATGGGCCACCCTGTATTAGTGCTTATAAACTTCCATTACCTAACAATTATTTTTGTGAAGGCGTTTTTAATTTGTGGTGATTTGATTCGCTGTTTGGTAGGTTAGTGGCTTGTTTTGTTTAAGATGTAAGGACACAAGTACATGGTGCTTTTCTGCAAAAGTCGTGGATCAATACCAGGTATAAAGTATGTCAGGTATGTACGAAAATATTTTGCTTATCACAATATCCAATCTTCGGAACCGAATTTCCCTAAAAAGCTTGTAAAATAAGAAGAGAGTGTCACTCGTATACAATATAATATATATGTGGTCACTCCTAACCTTCAAATTAATGTAATTTTAATTTGGTGCATTAGTAGCTGATAATAATTCCCAAAATAGTCAATATAGCCATTCATTCTTAATTTTTGGTTTAGAAAAAATGAGGTTAAGAAACATACGACGTCGGATGAAAGTTAAAATACAGCTCATCGTGTCGATTGTTACAAATATTCGGACGGAAATTGGCACCAAAAGTTTACACCAATCAGGGTACCGTCTAATCATCATATCGTCAGAGATCGTATGCATGGAAAGCTGTCTTAAATCGAACTAATCGAAATTTTGATTGCAATATGTGCGTTCGGCTCGCGCTCTCAAATTTTCCGTTCGTGAAAAAAGTAACTTACTGCATAAGTTTCATACAAAGTTATTACAAACTACAGATAGAAAAATGTACATTTCTAGCCTACGCAACGAATACAAACAGTCTTTCCCACCTATTTCATCATTATTGCAGCATATCCAGATTGACATATTTATCGCAAAAGTATCTTGCAAAATCCCAATTAAAAATTGGTTAATTTGACAATTTCAACTGGTTTAAGATTAATCCGCAATTGCTCATAAAATAAACTTATTTCCCAATAATTTTACTATAAATTGTAAAAAGGCAATGAGAGATTCTTTAAAAAAATATTATTATACTTAAAAGTAAGAAACGAATCTTGCACTAATCCAACTGCACTCTGGCAACATCTATTTCTATTTTACAACTGCGCTACATGTGCGCAACGATTCGGACCCCCAAAATATGAATGAATATTAATCTCGTACACATTACAACGTTGACGCTGGGACCTAAAGGATTCAACATTGTTGCCATTCAGCCAACAAACATATAGTTCTCTCTTCCACTCATTACTGAATTTCAATAACATTTCACACAATCACAGCTTCACTTTCCAAGAGTTTTATGAATGGATTATGGGATCTGTAGTTTACAATACCTTTTGTTTTCATAAAATATTTTTGTACGTATCAGTTTTCTTTTGAAATATAAAATATATTTTGGTGTATATTCACCTCACTGTCCCTTAGGAATGCAATCAGTTTGGGATATTTGCTTATATCGACTTGATTATTAAGAATTAATGTTGATTTTAGCTTGGAATTTTGTAAGCTTCTTTCGAATTCTCAGGCAATAAATTTTGTGTTGTTTCATTGGCTTTATTAATTATTTCGTCTGGAGCGGATTAAAATGAGTTTTCTTGTTCGGAATTGGAATTATTTCTTTCCATTTTTGATGTTCTCCAATATCATTGACATTTGTAAGGTGACAACAACAATGAGGCGTCAAGGCAACGAACGACGCGGATGCTATTTTCATGGCAACTTGAAACACAAAAAAAATTATAAGCATTCAGAGAGAAGTGGAAAAATGACGTTAAATTATTTTTTTCAACTTGTTAAGTGACCAATTTTGTGCATTTTATTCATTTATTTGCGTCAAAAACACATAGTTTTTATAACGATTGTAGAAAAAAAATCAAACAGCTCCTTTAGCATAAACCGTTTCTAATTTTTAGGTCACAATTATCTTAGATGTGGACCCTTCCGGAACTATAAACCAAACGAATACTCTTCAACTCAATGCGGATATCAATTGGGGCAGTGAAATTCCAGGCACATTTGTCTGGAACGACGCTATGAACTGCAGCATCAAAAGCTTTGGATCAGCTTATGTTGAAATTGAATGTCCCGAATCGATTGAAGGTAATTACTATAGAAAAACTAGCCAAATCACATGTTTGAAAAAAAAGGGAAAAGTTGGATTTGCGAACGGAGAGCTTGTATAAAACCGTTATAAATCATAAATCACTCTGAACCGAATTTTATCGAAGGTAATTTAACTAAAGTCTGTTGTTCGTCTTATGAAGTCCGATATCGGATTAAATCATTAAAGGTTGTTAAACAGTAAGACGGTTAAGTTAACAATACCTTCGCTATACTTGATCGTACCGAACATTCCACTGGTTCACTGTAGTCGGCCGTGCAAAATCAGCGATTCCAAACAAAATTATCTTAGAATTATGTACCGCGATAAATATTTTTATTTTGTTTATTTTTCGCTCATAGTTTTTTTTATTTATCAAATGAAAACCGTTTTGCGTCAATAAGTTAAAAATGTTCTCAGGTACTTTTTCCTAGAATTTAGTTATTTTGGGATCATTATAGTTATATCTATATAATAATCACTATTTTCCAAGAAATAATTAAAATTTGCTCAAGTGCAGGATGGTATGTTCTATTTTAAATAAGTAGTTATGCTTTTTGCTTTTAGTTTGTTTCTCATTGTGTGTGAATTAAAAGCAGTTATAAAGCAAAGTTATGGAAAGTGTTCACAACGCCTAGAAAGTGTTTATCTCCAAGTGAACGCCGTTTAGTATTACAAGTGGAACGTTATTACTTACTTACTTACTTACTTACTTGCGGCATTTCAGATAAGACTTCGAAAAAAGAGTGAAGAGGAATTGAACAGACCATATAAAAGGGTTTGACTTCATTCTAAAACCTTTGATGGGATAAAACTATCGATTAGGAATATTGTTTATGATATGTATAAAACCAAGGAATATTTTACCCTCAAAGCTATTCTTGAAAAGATAAAGAAGAAAGAACTTTGCGATATTGGAACTACCAGTTTGTCATCATTTTAAAAGATCTGAGCTTCAAATACAAAAAAACGAACAACAGAAAAGTGCTTTGCGAGCTATCCAATAATGTTTCAAAAAGATGGCGACATCGATTCCTTTTAGAACAAAAACTTTATAAAAAAAGAATTCGTAAAACTAATTTGCCTAAATACTATAAAAACTAAAAAATAATTATTTTTCTTTGCCTAAACTAATTTTTTATTTACTTTAAATTATTTTTTTTAGAAAATACCTAAAATATAATTTATTATTTGAGAGTCACCGACTACCCGGCTCGAAAGGATTTATTGCTTAGCGGACTTCATACAACGTACCGACTTTAGAGCTCGTTTAATTATCGGGGGTAATTACACGAGTGCTTGAAAATTTTCTGAAAATTTTTGTGCAGGAGTGTAATTTATGGAGAAGATTACTCGCATTAACAAAAGTTAAATGCAATAATGTATTATATATTTTAGTTATTAATAACTAACGCAGTTGAATAATTAATATTAGAATTTGACTCGGAATTTGAAGAATCTCTTGAGGTTGGTTTCGACATTTTCAAGCAACTAGGTTGGGCATCTATTTCATTCGTTCTTATTTGTTAAATAACAAGCTTATGGTGTTCCTTATCCATTTGTAGATATGACGAAATTGATTTTGTGCTCGAATTTCCCGTGATTTTTACAAGCTGCTGCTCGCCAACTCCCTGCTTGGCTGGTTTTGAAACAGCTGTTGCGCGTAAAGAATGGTTGGTTATTTTTACGTTTCCTGTATCAACACCCATTTTCTTGGTCTGCCTGGTGGTCCATTGGCCTAAGATATTTTTGCCAACTGGAGTGTTCTTATACCAGCAGTGGCGGTTCTTCCACAGGAGCACATGCGCACGTGCACCCCCAAAATAAAACGAATAAAAAATATTAATTTATATTCATTGAATATTATTTATCGTATAAAGTCCGACCCTCCCTAATATTTTATCGTACCGTCAAACTAAAAAAGTCCGACCCTCCCTAATATTTTACCATCCCGTCAAACCAAACTGTATAGATCCGGAAACCGTGCCTCGGTCGAGGTAAATGACGATTATGACGAGACTTGCTCGCACGTGCGATTAAGTAGTGCAGTTTCTCTGTAGTAACAGGTGGCGGGTGGCAGCGGGGCTATGGCGATTTAACATGGAAAAGGCGCACAGTTTTTGTGTCTATGAGGGTAATTTTCGATAACATTTTTCATGTTCACGAAAAGTTTTGTGTGTGTGTTTATATTTAATCTTAAATTTTGTGTTTATTCTTAAATCTCGAGGGCGAAGCTCGAGTGACTTATTTAATCTATGAATAAACATCATTGAGTATTGATATTTCCAAAAAAAACAAATCTTTGAGTGCTACAATTACAAATTTAATCGATAATTAAAACGGCGCTCTAGTTATATCTGATAAGATTATTTCCAGAACCTAAGTTAAATATTATAATAATTCGATAAATACTTTTAGTATATACAATATCGATAGTCGTCGATATCGATACTAGCTTATGCTCTCTACTTTTGACCTTTTGACGTTTCGTAAAATTAAGGTTATGTGACTAAAATTTCAACAGAAAACATGACAGCAATGCCGGTAAATAAGAAAATACATTGCAAATAAACAGTGAGCAGAGCTGGGCAGTATTTGTACTCACAAAAAATACTTCTTTTTATTTAAATACTTTTTTGTATTTAAATACTGAGTATTTAAATACTTTTTTATAATAGGTATTTGTATTTATTTCACAAATACTTTGCAAAAGTATTTAGTATTTAAATACTTTTTTATTTTCCTTTCAGTATTTAAATACTTTTTGGAGTATTTAAATAATTTTTTAGTATTTAAATACTTTTTGAGTATTTAAATATTTTTTTAGTATTTAAATATTTTTTGGAGTATTTAAATACTTTTTTGGGGTATTTAAATACTTTTTAGTATTCAAGTACTGTTTTCTATTTAAATATGGTTCATGTGGAAAATTCTAAGTTTGCACTTGTCACGCGTGTCAGGATGCGAAAGATAGTTTCCGTACGATGCCGACACAAGTGGAAGGAACGAAATGGTAGCTTTGATGGTCAGAAATCAAATGATTCTGGACCGAAAATCATAGCTGTTCATCCTGATCAATGGCGTAGGAATCTCGAAAATAGGTCATGCAGGCGCGTATAAAAGGAGGGGGGCCCTTGGTTGTAATTACCCCCCATATACGATGAAACATAAAAAAAACTGGAGAAATGAGGCAAAAGTAATTAAAAAAAATACGATAATCTTAGCACATGTTACGTAATATACGAAGTTATTAATGTATTTTGTATTTATTAAAGTGTATTTTTTAAAAATATAATTCAGCTTCAAGTTTGCAGCTTAATTTTATCATATCACAAAAGAATGTACTTAATGTACAAAAGACTAACTACATTGCATTTTCTCTTACGAAAGCAAATCGTCCCCACTTTGAAAGCATTCACAATATATGCAAGACTCACAAACAGACATAGAAATGCTGAGAAAATATCCCATTATCAACAAATTATTTTTGAAATATAACACTACTCTTCCCTCATCTGCCCCAGTTGAAAGAATGTTTTCATTTGCAACATTCATTAATACGCCACGACGACATGCTTTATCAGACGATAATTTCGAAAATCTTGTTCTTATGAAAGCTAACGCATCGAACATTTAAAACATTACATTATAAATTATTATTCTTGCATTACAAATTTTGAATAATTAGGTTTAGGTAGAAAGCCTTTTGTTATGTTATCAGTTGAAGAATACAGGGATAAAATAAGGATTGTCAGAAAATCGGAGTTTTGAGATAAAATGCATTTTTTAGTATGGACATCCCTAGTTTTATTTCAGTACAATAAAACTTTGACTCTAATTTCTACAGACGTTCCTAGTTTTATTCGGCTAATATTTTGACCATGGAAAGTAACAACATGTGCCAACAGGTTGCGCTAGTACTAATCTCGATTTCGATAAATATGGACAATTCCTGTTTTATTCCCGTACCCTTAAGTTTATGTTGTCGTGGTTTTTTAATTAAAATTTACTGTCAATACCAATAAAATATTACAAAACACACTTTTTATTGCTGTTAGATCTTATTTGATTCTAAAATATTTTGAGGATTGAGGTACCTACCTATTCAACTGCCTACTTAGAGGAGACAAAAATACTACTATACTATTTAAATATTTTTAAAAGTAATTACAGTCGAACCTCTATAACTCGAACTTGAAGGGACAACCAAAAAAGATCGAGTTACAGAGAGTTGGAAGAGAGAAGGGAAAACCACATGAATATTCCAAAACATTTTTTTTATTACATACATTATCTCTATGTACCATTAAAATATGTACATAGAAATCTTGGAAAATGTACAAAAACCACTAAAAAGTCCGAGTTAAAGAGAGGTTCGAGTTATAGAGGTTCGACTGTAATTGTTTACAAAGTATTTAAATTTTGTGTTTCATTCTTAAAAGTATTTATAAATATTTAAAAAAAAAGTAATTAAATACTCAGAAAGTATTTATAAATACTTAAAAGTAATTAAATACTTAGAAAGTATTTAAATATAGTATTTAAACCTAAAAAGTATTTAAATACTTTTTGTAATTAAGATTTAAATACTTCATTACTTCAAAAAGTATTTAATATTTAAATACTTTTGAATTTAATTAAGTATTTAGTATTTAGTATTTAAATACTTTTAAAAAGTATTTGCCCAGCTCTGACAGTGAGCACATGTTTTTTCACTTAAATCCTACCACTAAAGTTGTTTTCCGTTTGTCACTGGTAAATAATAATGGAAATCTAAACAAATATGCATATATTTAAAGAAAAAATCATTCAATCTTGACATTTATTGAAAATCATTCACTAGTACTCGGCCTACTTAAAAACGCTTTTTAAAAATGCTTTGGACCAATGAGGCCGTTTTATTACTTGTAAGGAAGATGACAAATTTATCAAAATAACTTCGTGTAATTGGTGTACCTAAATGAAACAATTTAATTGGTCGAAAGAGTAAATTTGACAGGTGATGGAAATAATCAGGCAAATTTGCTAAGGGCTATCACTCTTAGCGGCATTATTTATGAGCAAACGAAACCATTTTCTTGTATATAGGGTGTTCCTTAATGACGTGCTAATATTTCAGGGTGTGATTCCTTAGGTCATTTTATAAAGAAAAGTTCATATGAACGTATGTCCGCAACGGCTTAAATTTTTTGCTACAGGGTGTTGAATTTTTATTTTTTAAATGGTTATTTTTCAATATCTCCGAAAGTACTTTAGATATTATTTTCAATTTTGGTATGTGTTAATAGGATATAGAACCACAAATTTTAGTTAGAAAAGTTATTCAATTGTTCCACCAATGACGTCCCTGCAAACACGTCTTCAGATATTTTTTACAAAAAAGATGGTACGCCACTGACATTCTTCCATGTGGATATTTTTTCTGATTAGCCAGGCCAATTCTACATGAAAACAGTCTCTTGAGTTTTTCTCGTTAGATGCACCGTTCTTGATTAAAACCACTAAATTCATATTGAAAGTCATTATTATTAACATTGATAAATTAATGATACATTTTGTTTTATAAACATTGTTGGAGTGGGCAGTTCGATGCGAAGAGGGGCGGAAGCATGCCTTTTAAGTGAAAGTGGTTTCAACAATTTTTATAAAACATTTTATCATTAATTATTTTATAAATGTTAATAATAATGAGTTTCAATATGAATTTAGTGGTTTTAATCAAGAACGGTGCGTCTGACGAGAAAAACTCGACCGCTTTCATGCAGAATTGACCAAGCTAATCAGAAAAAATATTCACATGGAAAAATGTCAATGGCTTACCATCTTTTTGTAAAAAATATGAGAGGACATGTTTGCAGGGACGCCACTGGTGGAACAATTGAATATCTTTTCTAACTAAATTTTAAGGTTCTATATCCTACATACCAAAATTGAAAATAATATCTAAAGTACTTTCGGAGATATTAAAACAAAATCATTTAAAAAATAAACATTCAACACTCTGTAAGCCGTTGCGAACATACGTTCATATGAACTTTTCTTTATAAGATGACCTAAGGAATCACTCCCTGAAATATTAGCACGTCATTAAGGAACACCCTGTATTTCAAAAAAGGCTACAATTTCTAATTTTTAATAAAAATGAACTATGTCGTTTAAGGTGACAGTCAAACCCTAAGGATAACGTATACCACAAATTATGCGTCCATTGATGAATATGGAATGTACACAGTCAATTACAGAGAAAGTGATGTTGACAAAAGTATAATAGCTACACAACTGGAACAAGGTAAGCGATAACAATTTGGATTTGACTTCTTAAATTATCTAAGGTAACCGACAAATCCTGAGATGAAAATAAATTGAAGAAAAATATCCGTAAATGGCGCTTTGAATTATTAAGCGAAATATACACTTTATATGAAATCTGAATATTTCGTGGCCACTACTGACGACGTTCGCAATCAATAATTTATTGAGGCAGTCTCAAGACTCAGAGGACACTGCATTGTAGCCGGTGTTGTCATATTTGACGCCTTTGACCCGAGTTAACACTTCCTTTTCAAACTTTTTAGAAAAAAAACTACAATTTTAGGGTACATACTCTCTTACCTGCGATCTTATTTTAAAATAATCCGTTTTATAATTAAATTTCATAAAAAAATATAACACAAAAAGTATGTTTCGCAAAAGAGTCAACAGTAGATAATATCACACAAATTTGAAATCACATTATAGCATTTATTGTTATGAATTATTTCACAACAGAAATAGTACATTGTTTGCCGAGTAGGAAATGCGTAACATTCTTGGACGACTGTGAAGATTGCAACACAGAGTGCAGGAATGTGGCTTTTCCTACGAGGTAAACATACTATTTTTCCGAAACTCAGTTGAAAATCGACATATATTGATTAATTTTGAAAAAATCGCAAACAATTTTATTCACAAATAAATGGTGCTTTGAAATTCGTAATAAAATTGGTTGCGTTACTATGGAAACGCATTAATGTTGAATTGTCAAACTTCACTAACAACTGTAAGGAAATATCATTTCCTTACAGTAAAGGCCGTATTACACTTGGGAATTTTTATGGCGCCAGCAATGGCAATTATAATTCAAGGATTCAGGCGCAGTACACCGTTCTCCGTACTACAGTCAGAAATTCTACTCTTCTGACAATTAAAATGACACGGATTCATGCGCAGTACACTGTTCCCGATCAGCTGTCTCTCATTACCAGAAATGGGGCAGGCGCCATTTTAATTGCCCTTGCCGGCGCAATTGGGTAGACATGGATTATTCTGTTATTTTTAACTGTTTATTATTTGGCCGAACCAGGTATGAACAGGTAATGGCCATTTAAACCCACTGGTACTTAAATTAGCAGTTTACATTCTTTATTAAACTTATGGACTGCTACTTCAGCAACTTTTTGCACCTCCTATTTGTAAATAGCAGTAGCTGATGCTTTAACTGGTAATCAAAACGAACAGGTTTGCACATCTCTAATTCTGGGGATATTTTAGGGATTTCGACAGTACCCACTGCTGTTCTGACCGTTGACAATGCTCCAGCTGATCGAAAACGGTGTACTGCGCATGAATACGTGCCATTATAATTGCCGGCGCAAGAGAAAAAATTGCCTAGTCTAATACGGCCTTAAGGAAATTAATATTTCCCAACAGATATTTTCCGTTGCCTAGCAACGACTAAGTGTAGGGAAATATTGACTTTTTCTTTCAAAAATGTTATCAAAAATGTCAATATTTGCGAACGTTTTTCGGAAAAAAATATAACTTGTACAATTTTTCTCAGACTATGCAAGAAGACTGTTTCCCTGTTTTGACGAACCCGAATACAAAGCTCCGATAACGCTGACTTTAAAAACCGACACGACCGAGTATAATTGGTCCCATTGGATTGCCAATACGAAAGTAGCTTCGGAATCAACAGACGGGTAAGACTTTAATTCTGTTATTGTTTGCAACCGGCTCGACAACTTCAACATCCGTATTCAGTGGCGTAGCCACACAGGCGGTGAAGGGGGCGGTTGATGATATGATATTTTGATTCAAGATTTACTGTTAATCATAATTTTTGCAGTGCAATTGTAACAACAACCTTTGAAGCAACTCCCAACATGTCGGCTTATCTGCTGGCCTTCGTTGCTACACCTGACTTCAAAAACTATTCTAATCCAGATCTAGAGGCCGATTATGAATTCCAAATTTTTGCAAAACCGACAGCAGGTAAGGATGTGTCGCCTAAATAATAAAATAATATTGTAGATTAACGTACGTGATTTACGCGACGTACCATCGTGCCGGTAAAAAACTAGGAAAGCAATATTTCTTATTTTCTCCTTGACTATTAGGATTTTTTACTTTCGAGTCTGGTACCCGTAAAATGTCATTTACAAATATTACCTTGTCAAGCAAATTTTTCTTTAAAAAATATGTCACAATTAACACAGGCATGGGACTATTATTAGGAAAGCAGGTTCACGTCCCCCTAGAATTTCTACTGAAGATGAAGATAGAAGACTAGTTAATTATCTAAGGGATCATCCATTCGCAACTGCAATAAAGGCGCAAGAAGAGACGAACTTTCCAGGTTCTGCAAAGATTGCTACAGATAGGGTTCGAATTTCCGATACTTATACGAAGTCGTTGTGCTACTAATAAAATATTTTTAATGGAAAGAAATAAACAAGACAGGTTAGAATTTGCACGTGAATATTTAAATCGGAATATTTTCTGGGAAACAGTTATATTTTCTGACGAGAAAACTTTTCAATCGTGTAATAATGGAAGAATTCGAGTGTATAGGCCTTCCGGCATGCGGTATGATGAGATATACACTCACAAAATAAACCAAAGCGGGCGTTTCTCTATATCTAAATGTCTGTGTTTGGATTAGCGCTAGAGGTCCAGGAATTTGCCAAATCGTGGAAGACTAACTGCACCTGAATACGTTAATATCCTAAATGCAGTGATGATACCATCGATAAACGCTGTATGTGGCCAAAATTTTACATTTCAGCATGATAATGCTCCAATACACACAGCACGCATTGTGCAAAATTTTCTCCTAGAAAATAATATAGCAGTTTTTCCCTGGCCTTGGAAGAGTTCCGATTTGAACCCGATCGAAAACATTTGGGGTAAAATGGTGAAATCAAGTATATATACATGATTTTCGGCTACAGAGATGAATTACGCTACAGGATAAATGAAGCTTGGGATGAAGTAACAGGCGAATTATGCAGAAACCTAGTTTTAAGTATGTCGCAAAGGCTTCAAGAAGTAATAAACAGGACTGGTTCTATGACTAAATATTAAAAATGTTTTGTTGCTTCGACAAATTTTGCTTTTGTATTTTTGTAACCTTCTATTAAATTTCTTTTATTATTTAGTTTCGTTTTCATTTTTAGGCGACGTTATATATACCTACTTTAAATAAGGTATTAGACTTTTTCTTAATAAAAATGCCCAATATACTTACTGCCGCTCAAGTTTACAAAAAAAAGAAATAAGATATTTTGATGCCACCTCGTATCGAAAAATATAAAACGTTAAATTATGTAACCTAGGTTACTTCCTAAAAGTTATGTTTATTTACCTTTACAGCTGTCGAGCACCTTTTATAGTCTATGAGATATGTATATCCGTTCCCAGTTTTGGGATTTTGTTGTCCTAGTTTTTTATCGGCACGATAGTACGTAACCCGTAACGTCCGTCCGTTTTGCGCTTACTCAAGGGTAGGTAACTCTAACGTTCTCCTACGGCGCGTTTACGTAAGACGTTTTCTGATAACCCCTGTATAACCAATTTACCCCTTGAATTTATTTTATAATTTAATTTAAATTAATTATTAAGTAGATGGCTATTTTTGGAAATTTAATTTTGTCCCCACCTTTGAATTCTATCCAGAGGTGAATTCGCCACCCAGGAATTATTTAGTAAGCCAATCTAACTCTTGAATCATTAAATTTTGAAGATGTGAGGACTGGTCGACGCTATCTGTAATGTCGCCAATCGTAATGAAAAATTCATCATAATCTTAGACGCCCTAATTAATTAGTATTTCGAATGATAATTTCGATACGGTTTTTTCGTTTCGGATTTCCATTTGTGTGTCAGGGATGCCAGGCAATTAATGCCATTGCCGACTTGACACGCACGTGGCCTTGTGTGGGCCCATCATCCTTTCCCCGCTAACTGGAAGTTGTCAGTAGTCATAGCAGTATTTATTTAATTTCAATGTCTTTTGTCAATGAGGGTGAATTTGGAAATCGCGGGTGGACCGTTAGTAGGGTACACACCAGTCTGCTTTTTCCAACGAAGATGATAAACGTCAAAACGATGGTGTTTATACTCTGTATTAAAAAATACAGAGAGTCTCCCACGTTGCATTCACGAATTTCTTTGGACTTTTTTATATTCGCCCCAAAACGAGTGTTCGAAGATATCGCAGCATATTTATACTCGCCGGAACCACGAGTATTTGAAGATATTCCAGTGTTGTTTATACTCGCCGGAAACACGAGTGTTTAAAAATAAAATTCACTGAGGGAAAGATCCGCGGTTTGACTTTTCTCGGAATTTTCGGTGATAAACACTCTAAAACCTGTAGCCGAATATACGGACCCCTTCTTACATAAAATTTTTTTTAAAAAACGCGATTGAGCGCGACTTTAGGACCGCGCCGCGGCCGAGCGCGCACCTGAAGCCCCAAAAATGGACTAACTTCTCCGCTGCCTCTGGCTCGAAAAGATCGTTGCCGTTCTCATGATTTCTGCTGACATTGCAACTCATAAGAAGCGGGTCTAATTTTGCATATTGAAAGATTATGTGTTAACCTTCGATCCTATTTATTTGTTAAATTATTTAAAAAATAATCCAACGTAAAATCCTCATTAATTTTCTTTAATTGGAAAAAACCAGTTTTACAACAGATGATAATAGGATAACTTAAAAAATATACACGGTGAGCGTATTATACAGGGTGTCTCATAACTAATGGTACACAGGAAAACTGCAGATTCCTTGGATAAAAATACTGCGATTTGGCCATACTTAGTTTAGTTCAATAGCTGGTAATAACCGAGATACAGGGTGTACAAGTAAAAATTTTATTTTCAATTTTCCTAAATAACTTATTTCTGAATCAATATTTTTGCAGAACATTTTGTGACTAGGGTTTTTTTGGGGAAAGGAATTTGAATTTGTTAATAATTTTGTTGTAGATTATAGGAGGCGCTCTCTGCGGTACTCTGGATACATGAAAAGAAATATAACTTTTTTGTGCCTTTGTATAATTATATTTTTATTGAAAATATCAGTTTTTCCGTCATTTTTAAGCAATAAAGGTATACTTTGTAAATGTCGCTCCGACTAACCGTTTTCGAGATATTTTCAATTACAATTTCTAATGCGCCAGTTTAAATTTTGATTTGTAAATGTGAAATTTGTCACAGTGGGCTTTGGTAAAAACAAATACAATGAAAGCACTTTGAAACCTCATTTCTGTCAAAGTTTATTTTCATTTGTCAGCATTGTGGGTGTTTTTAAGGAGTTTTTAAAGATACTGTTATCAAAAATTAAACTTAAAATGCCGCGACATAACCTGTTTTCTAACGGAGAAATGCGAGACATGATATATTTATACGCACAAGAAAATTTTAAAGGACGCGGGGCGGGGCACATTGTCGGTATTTGAAAATGTATCCAAATAGAAGGCAGCCAGATTTTAAAATTTTTAGAAGTCTATACGACAGACTGGGAGAAACAGGATCCTCCACTATTACGTTTTGGACGCAAGGATCCTGTTTCTCCCAGTCTGTCGTATAGGCTTCTAAAAATTTTAAAATCTGGCTGCCTTCTATTTGGATACATTTCCAAATACCGCCGATGTGCCCACGTCTATTAAAATTTTCTTGGCATTTTTAGTTTAATTTTTGATAACAGTATCTTCAAAAACTCCTTAAAAACACCCACAATGCTGACAAATGAAAATAATCTTTGACATAAATGAGGTTTCAAAGTGCTTTGATTGTATTTGTTTTTACCAAAGCCAACTGTGACAAATTTCACATTTACAAATGAAAATTTAAACGGGCGCATTAGAAATTGTAATTGAAAATATCTCGAAAATGGTTAGTCGGAGCGACATTTACAAAGTATACCTTTATTGCTTAAAAATGACGGAAAAACTGATATTTTTAATAAAAATATAATTACACTAAGGCACAAAAAGTTACATTTCTTTTTATGTATCCAGAGTACCGCAGAGAGCGCCACCTATAATCTAAATCAAAATTATTAACAAATTCAAATTCCTTTCCCCAAAAAACCCTAGTCACAAAATTTTGTGCAAAAATATTGATTCAAAAATAAGTTATTTAGGAAAATTGAAAATAAAATTTTTACTTGGACACCCTGTATCTCGGTTATTACCATCTATTGAACTAAACTAAGTATGGCCAAATCGCAGTATTTTTATCCAAGGAATCTGCAGTTTTCCTGTGTACCATTAGTTATGGGACACCCTATATACATGAAAATAATGTAAAATAACTCATATGTCCTCTTTATTTGTTTTCAAAAGAAAGTGCATTCGATCCCAGCCTATCTCACTCATCAGACTTAGGGCCAATATCTTACAGTCACCTTAACTCTTTTTTAGAAAATTTTCTAAGTATCGCTCTTGAAAATGGTCCGAAACTTATCGATCTTATGGGCGACTATATCGGAATTAAATATACAGATTTGGGAAACGATAGGATGGTATTTGCTGCAATTCCAGAATTTACAGCAGGAGCTATGGAAAACTGGGGGTTAATCACTTTCAGGTAAACTACGAGGGAACTACAAAATGTTGTACTCGAATTATTTTTTAAAGTAATTACCATCGACCGGTGGTGGATCTGAATTGAACTGGGTATGTGAGGTGACAAACAAAACATTAGGCTCGTTCGCAGAGCGAACGTGTTCGGTTGCGTACAGGGTGTCCCCTTTTCGACACTTTTATAGGGTATCTCCGTAATTGTTAGTGCTATCAAAAAAAAAATTTGTTATACAGAAGTTTCTTTATATTGATTGTTGAAAAATCTGCCGTTTTCAGAATAAGTATACGGGGTCAGGTAAAAAAGTTATCGGACCTACCCTCATTTTTTTAAATGGAACACCCTGTATATCTATCTATAATCTAAAAAGATACTATTTTAAATTCTCCTTTCAAATATATAACACACCATGGATGATATTGGTTTCCTAGGCGATTTATTTAAACTTTATTACTTTGAAATGAAATAAAAGATTCAGATTAAGGTAAAAAATAACGGGAATCATCGCAAATGTTTGGAAAATGTCTTTAAATGGTTACCGTCTTTCCGGATAGCGAGCAAGATATATATTTTGCGCCATTTCTTCGTTTTTTCCACTTTCAATATGAACTGATCTCATACCAAATTTTTCAAAATGTTGATGTTGATGTTCAAATGAATATTTAAAAATGAAATTGTCGTTAAATGTAAATAGTCAACATAGTTGTTTCTAGGATATTAGCTTTTCATGGTCTACTGTGGTTTAAAGTAATAAAATTTAATAAATCGTCTGGTGTGTTATACAGGGTGTTTCGGGAGGAAAGGGAAATATTTTGGGAACATGTTCAGAAGGTCAAGATAAGAGAAATTAACCCATATGTTTTAATCCGATTCTTAACCGTCTCTGAAATAATCGGTTCTAAAGTTTTTTTTGTAAAGTTTTGGAGTAATTAAGAAGTTTTGTATTTCTAACTCCAGTTTGTAGGTATTTCATTGCTTGTCACTACCTAATTTAATTGACAAGCATGGTTGTCAGTTTGATTTATTCTGAGCGTTTCGACTCGAAAAGAGAAAAGGTTCCATACGTAATGCCTCACACATGCACCCATAGGGAGTATGCTGACATGATATTCGTGTATGGTTTCTGTAATGGTAGCGCATTACGGGCTGTTGATGAATACCGACGTCGTTTTCCAAATCGAAGAGTTCCTAATCGAAAAGTGTTTTGTGAATGGATCCAACAAATTCGAGGCCTACATAAATACATTTTATTTAGCGATGAAGCTCAGTTCACCCGCGATGGAATCAATAACTGTCACAATGAACATCGGTGGTCAGATGAAAATCTTCATGCCACGTTTGAACGAAACTTTCAACATCGATTCAGTATTAATGTGTGGTGTGGAACGTTTTCCTGATCGTTGAATTGGTAGAGGAGGACCTCAAGCTTGGCCACCGAGGTCACCAGACCTAAACCCACTGGATTATTGCCTCTGGGGGTGGATGAAATCACTAGTATACGAAACACGAGTAGAAACCGTGGAAGGACTCCACAATCGAATTTTTAATGCTGCAAATATCATTATAAACAATACCCAAGCAATTCAACGCGCAACACGAGCGATTAACAAACGTGGTACAGCTTGTATTGAAGTTGGTGGGGATATTTTCGAAAACATTCTAAATTAGTGGAATTTTGTTGTTTTACTAGTATCTATTGGTGTTGCTTTTGAAATAAAAAATAGTTACAAAAAAAACTTTAGAACCGATTATTTCAGAGACGGTTAAGAATCGGATTAAAACATATGGGTTAATTTCTCTTATTTTGACCTTCTGAACATGTTCCCAAAATATTTCCCTTTCCTCCCGAAACACCCTGTATATTTGAAAGAAGAATTTAAAATAGTATATTTTTAGATTAAAATAGATTTAAAAAAAATGGGGTTAGGTCCGATAACTTTTTTACCCAGTATACTTATTCTGAAAACGGCAGGTTATTCAACACTCAATATAAAGAAACTTCTGTATAAAACATTTTTCTGTTTTTCCATATTTCCCCGTATCTTTTAAGCGAGCGAAAATTTTCTAATTTTGATTTGACCATTTTAAGTTTGACCCAAAAACAGCACATGACACCTACATCACTTTTTTGATAGCGCTAACAATTACGGAGATACCTTATAGAAGTGTCGAAAATGGGACACCTTGTACAAATTTCTAAATTTGTACAACCAGCTAGAGCCGGTTGTTGCTTTTTGTCTCTGTGAACGGGTACAAATGCGAAAACTTCAACTATCAAATCTGAGAATTCACTTCTTAACTTAACCTTAAAGTAGTTCTGCTTTGTTTAGAGATAGCCTTTTGTTTTGTAATGGATTTTTAAAGAGTAATGGAAAGAAAACATGGCTGTTGTAACTATTCCTACTACACTTTACAGACGTTTTGATTAGTCTTTTATCGTTAGGGAACAAATCATCATAGACGAAGGTAACGAGACGACAGCCAGAGACAAACAAACTATCGTAAAAGTAATTGCACATGAACTCGCGCATCAGTGGTTCGGAGATTACGTCACATTGGACTGGTGGTCGGAAACGTGGCTCAACGAAGGATTCGCTACATATTTTGAGTATTATTTATCGGGCCAGGTAAGTTTGTGTGTGAAATTAGCACAATAGAGCCATCTACGACGGAACAATTAAATTAAAAAAGTTGAAGCTGCTTTGTGGGCTAGAAAGAGAGGGAGAGCAATCAGCTGATTAGTATTTTTAAAGCCCAGCTTACAAGCTCTGCTTTCTAGAAGCAAATCTACAAATTTGAAAACAATTTCTATGCATTTATTTCACATTAGTATCGGGGGTGTATAAATTGAATATAAAGGGTACAAGTAAAGAAGGAGGAATTTCCTTATACAGGGTGTTATGGAAATGACTGACTTATTATATTTAAAATGGGTGACTCCTAGGGTGTCCTAAAGAAAGTCTACATACTTTTTTTTTAAATCGAATATCTAAATACTAAGGTAAAAACCCTTTTTATCCACATACTGTCACGCCGTTCCATCTGGATTCACTTAGTAACAATGTGGGTCACTAGAGTATACTAACAGTGTTGTCAGATCATACCGCATGTTTCGCCCTTGCTTGGTTACCTGCCGCGCGCGACTATCGTTGCTTCAGTATGTTTCGAGATTCGGGGGTGGAATGACGCTGTCGAGGGTTCCACGTGCTTGATGTATACGAATTTTAAACGTTTTGTTAGTTGTAGCATTACCCGATTTTTTTTCTGTTGTGAAATAATTCATAATAAGAAATGTTGTGATGCGATTCAACTTTGTGTGATATTACCCACTGTTGGTTCTGTTGCAAAACATACTTTCTTTGTTTTATGGAATTTAATTATAAAACGGATTATTTTAAAATAAGATCGAAGTAAGAGGGTATGTACCTTAAAATTGTAGTTTTTTTTTCTAAAAAAGTTGAAAAAAAGTATTAACGCGGGCCAAAGACGTCTTGTTGTCAAAAACTGAACATGTGTTCTGTGTTGCAATATGACAACAGCGCCTATAATGCGTTTACCTCTTTTGAAACTCGAGACTGTCTCAATAAACTATTGATTGCGAAGGTCCTCAGTAGCGGGCACGTAAATTTTGAGATTTCATATAAAGTGTATAGTTCGCTTAATAATTCAAAGCGCCATTTATGGTTATTTTTCTTCAATTTATTTTCATCTCAGGATTTGCCGGTTTAAATATAATAAGTCATTTCCATAACACCCTGTATAAAAGCCGTTGATTGGTCCATAACCAGCGTTGTTCCAAAGCTTTAAATTTTTGTACGCTCTGAAACAACCCTGTCCATAACCTCTTGGAAGCTCCTTGAAGGCAGCGTACAGTGGGAACCGGAAGTGTTCGGTGGAGATCGGGGGCCAACAGATTATTATAAATATGGCAGTTTAGTAGGTGTAGGCTAGAAGGGTTTACTGGCAATTTGCGATTTATATATTTTGCCAAAGTGGGTTTTATTATTATTATTATTATTGCAATATTTGTAATAAAGCAATTTTTTAAAGGAATTCCAGGGAACACGTCACTGCCTCTAACGAAAGTGGTGTTTATTTTCTAGATATTTTCCGATTTCAATATGGACAAACAATTGATCATTATCGAAAAACAACAAGCTCTAAAGACAGATAGTTATCCCGATGCTGCACCACTATCAGATAACGCATCTGAGATTACTACGGATCTTTGGTCAGAATTTGGAGATATTTCTTATTCGAAAGGTAAGACGGGACATAATCGCCGACTTATAGCTATGGATAAGTACAACAGTAAAAAGTTACATTTTATGAGTGAGTGAGGTTGGTACGCACGGTTTGCCGGTCATATTTTTAAAGGTTGCTCGTCAGTTGTCTTGCGCACAATGTTGTCGCCGTCATATAGACAACCCCGTCAGTATTGGTGTCGGTTTGGTTGCCAACTAACGGCATGAATCAACGACGACCGTTCCGAATTGAAATCAGTCGTAGGGATGTAACGATATAAAGAATCTATCGATTAAGTGGACAATAGATATAAAAATTAGTTGTAAAAGTACCTTTCCATTGATGGCCGCAAGGTCTTCTTTTATGCGGGAAAATAGATTGTTTATTGTCCAGTAAAGAAGATCTTGACGTGACAAAATATTGACGTGTAATCTTTTGCATTAAGTACTGTCCCGTTCGCCGGTTAAGGTCAATAGTTATCAGTCGGCATTGCGCAGAGTCTGGCTATCCATAGATATTTAAGCAGCAGCAAGCAATTTAAGATTATTCAAAATTTGCTTGTCAATATCGAAATTCATATACAGTGAAACCTCTCTTAGGCGGACACCTACGGGAGCGTCTAAATGTGTGCGCCCATGGGAAATTTGTTCTTAGGTAATAAAATAGTAAAATTATTACTATAAATAAATAAATAAATAAATAAAAAGTCTTTTATATTACAAGAAGAATTACAAAAAAAATTATCAATGGACGGCGAGATTCAGCTATAAGCTGCTCTTATCTAACCGTCAAACAAAAAACTTAAATATTTAAATCCTAACACGAGCTAAACATAGCTTGAATACTTAACGAAAGTAACTAAAAAAAATAACACCTATGACTATATCATATAGATATTAATTAATATTATTTTTGAAACAATAATTACAAAACATATTATAATTAATACAATTATAATTAATAATATTTAAAAAATCAAAAAAAAAATTATAATTAATATAATTATAATTAATAATATTTAGAAATTTAAAAAAAAGGAAATTTCATAATCTAAATTTACTAATGTTGATTAGTTCTGTTCAAAACAATCAATTGTTTAATTTTTGTCTTTAAAGTCATAACCGAAGCACACTGTTCAATCAGCCCATCAAAAGTGTTATAAATCTTGGGAGCACCACAACTGAAAGATCTCCGAAACATGGCTGAAGAGTGACGGGGAATACAAAGCCTTTGTCTATGGCGAATGGCCCTATCGTGCACATCTACACCCCTTACCAAAAGTGTACGGAGATACAAGGGTTGGCCCGATAACATTAGCTTTTTAATCAGTGACGAAAACTACACAAGATATCTTTCGTCCAAGGTCAACCAGCCAGAATCATTAAGACGGGGCGACACATGATCAAACTTTGGCGCTCCATAAGTAAATTTCAGGCACATAATATGACCGACGCAAGGGACTCTTTATGAACATACAACATTTTAAGCTTATAATAACAGGTCGGTAAGAGATGAGATACATGACTATCAAATCTCAGACAACCATCAAAAATCAGACCCAAATTTCTGCACTTATCAACAGGTAACAGAACTTCATCGCCCACCTTAATTTTAAAGTTATTGCCATTTCTAATTTTTTCCCTTTGTGATCCGATAAGCAGTTGCGACTTTTTTCCATTTAACAGCAGTCCGTGAGCGCCAGAGATCTCCAGCACTATACTAAGGTCAATATTAATTTCATTAGCAGCTTCCTCCGCATTTTCATAACAAAAAGAATGATAAATTTGAAAATCGTCTGCATACTGATGTGAAGAACATGTTTTAAGAAAACTGCTAAAATCAGCGGTGTAAATAGAAAATAAAAGAGGACCAAGAATATTTCCTTGGGGCACACCCCTAGTGACCAGTAAAAACTCAGACTGATCGCCGCTTACTATGTATATGTATGTATAAATAAACATAACATAACAAAAATACACTAGTTTTAGTTAAAAAAATCTAATAACGTAGTTTGACGTGTTTGCGTTTTATACTTGCAATCTAGAAAATGTAATTCCAAGTCTGATAACAATTCCATTGCTGTAGAGTCACCTCTATTCCTTGCATACTCTTATAATTCCTTTACCATACTAATGGCTTGTTGATAATTGGTGACATTTGTTTGATTACTACATTCAACTTCTTCATCAGAGTCGTCAGATAGTGATGTGGTTTCAGTTTGGACTACATAATCGGTAGGAATGGGGTCACTATCATCTTCTAATAGCACATTGCTATTAATGTTAATGAACTCGCCCAAATCAGTGTTATCAAATTACAAACTTCCACAACATCAATATTCTCTTTCAGACTCAAAACGCGACATTTTTGTGCCATTGTTTTCGATTTTAACCTTACAACTCACAAATAAACGACGGACTGCTGTCGGGGAATCACACATACTTTCATCGCTGCCACGCATACGCGATTGGTTGCCGGTCTGTCTTCAGAGAGTGTTTACACCGTATGTTAGAGACACTATTATATTTTTAAGGTTTTAATCCCACCCTGTAGCTTAAAAGTCACATTTTTTGACAAGTAACCCCAAAAAGTCAGTAAGAATTTTCACTCCCAAGTAGTAAGCATTGTCCGTTTATTTTTCGATTGCTCAGGGTGCGGAGTTGAGAAGTTTTAAGTCAGTTTTTACGAAATTAAAGAACGGGTCAACAGTGAAATAATATCTTTTATTTTCGAACCGTTGTGACTACATGAAACGCGTAGTTTTAGTGGAAAGCAACAACACCGTACTTATTCGTCTCCCAAATACTTTTAAAATTTTTTTGTCCGTTTAAAGGAGGGTTTTCGCACTCTTTGTATGAGAACAGCCTGTCCGCGTCCGCCCAAAGGAGAGTCCGCCCAAGAGAGGTTGATTTTCATGGAATTTCATATACCTAGTTCCGGACTATGAAAAAATGTCCGCTTAATGGAGATGTCCGTTTTTAGAGGTGTCCGTTATGAGAGGTTTCACTGTAAATGCTAAATTTAATAAGTGATATTTTTCTATTGCATTAATTTATATAAATGCAAACTGATTCAATCTATATGTATTCTAGGAGCCAGCATTATTGCAGTATTGTACCAAGCATTGGGAGATTTTCCTTTTAAAACTGGATTGGAGACATATTTGCATCTTAAGTAAGTATGACAATAAAAAAGTTTGATCATATCACGAACTGCCATTTTTATCCGTGTATCAGAACGAACTTCCAGTCTGTTGCAAATTTCGTTCCGTGAATGTTCGGTTGTGAACGAGTTTCCAACTGGTACGGCTGTTTTATGTCTCTGTGAACTGTTAAATCTACGAATTGGTTTCTTAACTTAACCGATAAGAATTCTTATTTTTGTCCATTTCTGCTTTGTTTAGAGCTAGCCTTTCGTTTTAGAATGGATATTTAAAGAATAACGGAAAGAAAGTTTAACCAAAACAAGCCAAAACTAAAGGAACTAAAACGAATCGGTAAAATCCAAACACACATTTCCGTACCAGTACGCAGGTTATTCTGACGATTGCAAATCAGTAGATAATCGATACATTTTGCTCAGCGGTCCCAGAGTTAGAGGTTACACCATCAATAATTTTTATGTTTTAGCAATTACAGTAATCCTTCGGCCAAAACTCTATTGGATTCGCTTCAGTCTGCAATTCCTGACGGCATAGATTTGGACCTGAACAAACTGTTTAAAGAATGGATCTACGAAAGTGGATATCCACTCTTGGATGTTTCTTTAAGCGACGAAAATGAAGTGACAATCACGGCAGTAAGTAACAACTATTAAAAAAAACTTAAGCTTAAGCAAATTCAGGGGCAGGGTCTATTCCATCTTCCAGCTAGAGTTGTTAAAGTGGTTAATGTAACATTTACTATACAGGGTGTTATGGAAATGACGTATTGTATTTAAATGGGTGACTCCTTGGGTGTCCTAGAGAAGCGCTACATATATTTTTTCTTTAATCGACCGTTTTAAAAGTGGGGTAAAAAACACTCTTACTCACAGGTCAGTCCGCGTTACTGTACAACATATCACCCAGAGCCAATGGCTATGTTGCCAAACTTAATGTAAAACTGAAATTTCATATAAAATTATAAAAATAAATTAATTATTTATCTACTTACTTGTATTTATCTTTATACCTAAAGAGCGAGGAAATCCAGGCACAAACACAATTAGTTTTTCTTCTTTTTCATGGGAACACTCCTGGAAACACTATATGTACACACAGTAATAGTGAAAAATAACCGATAGTTAGCTTTTGAAAATACAATAATACAGATTATACTACAGATTATTAGATTTTATTACACGCGACGAAATTTGACATCCAGAAGAAACAACCGGTCTTAAACTGAGCAAATTAGTTTCGTCAATAAAAACAATATTCAAAGATTATTTATGGACTAGCAAGATGCACGCGTAAACTGAAATAACAGAGCGGATTTCTGCGACTGTGTTGGTTATCGACGAAATACAACGTATCCGACCGCTGGTTGGTCTTCAACTAACAGCCCGCAAGCGTGCAGCGCTATACGAACACTTTGGCTCAGCCGTTGTAAGCCGTCAAGAGGTCATTAGCATTTGACCTATGTCTGTTCTGGTTGTTTAAAACATTTTTTGTCGTAAAGTTTCTTAAATTAATTGCACAATAAGGTATTACAGAATGGGAAATTGTTTAAATTATTTATTTTGTCTAAGGAGTTTAAGGTGTACATATGACAACACCGGTCAAAATTCGCTTTTTGTTTACATGTATCGCAGTGCCCCACAGGTGTTTTTCTGGTTTGACGTCGAGTCACTTTTACCGCTGAATGAATTGAAAGCGCCATTTATGGGTATTTTTTTTCAATTTGTCTTTATGTCAAGAATTGCCGGTTTAAATATAATACGCCATTTTCATAACACCCTGTATACATGTTCGGATTGTTTACAGGTTTTTCCTTTTATAAAAAAATTTAGTGCTTTGACACTCCCTTTTAGGTTAAATTCTCTGCTTCTTTGGATAAATCAAAGGAAAACAACACCGCAATTTGGTGGATTCCTCTAACGTATACTACATCAGAGAAGCCCGATTTTGACACAATATCTTTTGACTGGACTTACTCGTCGGATTTGTCAAATTTCACTGTGACGCTGCCTAACAAAGATAACGCTTGGATTATCTTCAACTTGCAATCATCAGGTGGGTATTAAACGATAGGTTTATTCCGGTTCAATTATTTGAACCGTTGGAGAACAGTTATCGAACGATCTGCTGACTGCGTAGAACTATATGTGTCTGGTTTTGATATCACAGACTGTTTTAGGACTGTCAACAGGGTTGTAAAACCCGAACCTATTCGAAAGATGTAAAATTGACAAATAACATAACCTAATTTGTCAGATTTCGGATCTCGTCGCTTCCCTTGATTTTAAGGTTATATTTCCGACAAGACATCTTCGTTCTCAGATGCTGACGAGGATGAACTAGATGATTCTATGATATTTATCAAATTCATACTAATTATTTGAAAATACAACAACTATGAACAAATACGTGTCCAAGATAAGGAGGGCCAGTACAGGGATCTAGGAAACCGTAAGAGATACGAAGTCGGTTAAATGGAGGTAAGTTGCGCATTTACGTGCCTAATAATATGCCGTTTAGAAAGTTTTAAAATTCCGAGTAGTTCCGGAGATATCCGGAAAAAACGAAATTCTGAAAAATCGTTTCATTATTTTCCTGGATTTTTTGAGATCGAATTCTAAAGTAAATTGCACTTGTTCCTATCTATCTAACAGCGTTAATTGTTTCGAAGGGCCATTATCAACTTTCTTTTTTTAAATACGGTCCTGTTTTTTCTAATATTGGCATTTGAGACATTTTTCCTCCCGAATGCAACGATGTATGATACATTGTGGTTTAATGACGTTTCGAGGGTTTCTTGAACAACAACAGGAAATTCTGGGATACGGTCCTGTATTTTTCCTAATTTTATAAATAATATCTCACAAGTAAGCTCTAAATTTTTTACTTATGTTGGACTAGTTCAATAAATAACAAATAATTTAATAATAAACCACAAATAAGTGAACAAAAATCATACCAAAACAGTAATAAAACGAACAACGAAAAAAGTAAGGAACTACATAATCAGGTATTCAAAATGATTTCCGTTATTCTCTAAGCACAAATAACATCTTCTAACTGCCACATAATAGTTTTTTTGAGATAAAATAAAACATGCGATAGAATATCAAACTTTTCAGCATTTGTAAATTTATGTTCCATATTTTCTAGAAAATAGAAAACCTCTTAAAACGCTTTCAAATGATCACAATGGGAATGTCAAGTGAAACAAATCAATCGTCACCATCTTAATTTTTTTGTTTCAAATGCCTACTTTTCTTTAAATCCCGAATCAACAGAAGTTTGAAATAATGTTTCTGTATTTTGTTCATTTATTTGTTATTTATTGAACTAGTCCAACATAAGTAAAAATTTAGAGCTTACTTATGAGATATTATTTATAAATTTAGGAGAAATACAGGACCGTATCCCAAAATTTCCTGATGTTCAAAAACCCTCGAAACGTCATTAAACCACAATGTGTCATACATCGTTGCATTCGGAAGAAAAAAAGCTATCAAATTCCAACATCAGAAAAACAGGACCGCATTTAAAAAAAGAAAATTGATAACGGCCCTTCGAAGACGACTCCTCGGATTACAAAACAATTAACGCTGTTAGATAGAGCGAAAAAAGTGGCAATGCAAAAGTTCAATTTACTTTAGAATTCCATCTCAAAAAAACCAGGAAAACAATAAAACGATTATTCAGAATTTCAGTTTTTTCCGGATATCTCCGGAACTACTCGGAATTTTAAAACTTTCTAAACGGCATATTATTAGGCACGTAAGTGCGCAACTTTACCTCCATTTAACCGACTTCGTATCTCTTACGGTTTCCGAGATCCCTGTACTGGCCCTCCTTATCTTGGACACGTTGTATAACCATAAAAAACACTCCTCCAAGACTGCACACGTCACAATTCCAAAATAATCGATAAAATATGACTGTGTGTGTGAAGTGTATGCGAATATATAACAAATAATCCGAAAATGGTACTTGCTTCAAAGCAGGGATCAATTCGGACTCTTCTAGAACTGTTCCAAAACAGTTCTGATGTTAACCCGAACGCCAAACTTCTGATTCTAGGACCGTCCTAAATTAGAACTGTAAAACAAGTACAGGTATATTTAAACTGCGCATACTCCCCACAGTCCTAGAAAAATTATTGCGTGAACCCGAATACAGCTTATAATTCTTTCATCTGGAGGACTTTATCCTTGCGGAATGACCTTCCTGAGGTCATGTTTCCCAACGAATATAACCTCCAACGATTCACAACCAACCTGAATCCCTTTATTTGCACATGCACCACTCCCAGACTGTCTTAAAGCATTTTTCCTAAAGTGCTGTTTTTGATCATTAAAAAAAATACATTTAAGAGTTTTAATTAATGAAATATTGTTGGTGAAGGTTTTTTTTTATGATCAATTACAAGCAAGATAGGAAAAATCGTTTAGGGCACTCTGGGAGTGGTGCGTGTGCGCAAAAAGCGATTCACGTTGGTTTTGAATCGTTGGAGGTTATATTCGTTGGGAAAAACGACCTCGAGAAGGTCGTTCCTCCATATGAACGAACGAATTCTTAAATAATTAAGTTCGAGGAGTACTAAGCTTAACCACATATGGATGGGCGGTAGTGGTTCGTCGTGTATTTCTGCTATTCGTCGCTCTGGGCGGAATTAAGAGGGCAAGGTCAGCTGAGCACTTTCCATGAAAATATCTGTAAAAGAGAGTCAAATCCCCAACCTGTCTTCGATGTTCTAGGCTGTCGAGGTTCTTCGTCAGCTCGTGGTCTCCAATCAGACGAATGGCCCTCCTTTCGATGGAATCCAGTAGCCGAAGTGTATGTTTGGGTGCAGAGCTCCAGACATGAGAGCAGTACTCTAGTGATGGTCGAATCTGGGCTTTGTATAGTGTCAAAAGTTGTTGAGGTGTGTACAACTTTCTGGTTCGGAAGAATACAACAAGTTTCTGAGAAGCTATCTTGGCGATTGCCACAACGTGGTTATGCTAAGACATATTTCCTCCCAGATTGACGCCCAGCAAATTAATCGATGAAGCCAGTGGGATTGCGTGTCCGTCCATTACTATATCCGGTTCTGTAATGTTAAATGTTACTTAGCACTGTACAGTTAGTTGTTTCTATGATTCTATGGTTTCCCTCGTAAAAACCACATTAACAATAATGAATTTTAGGTTATTACCGTGTAAATTACGACCAGAACCTATGGAATCGCATTATAAACGTGCTCAACAATTCCGAAACATACGCGACCATCGACGCGCTCAACAGAGCCCAGCTTATAGACGACATTTTCAATGTTGCCAAGTCTTACAAAAGCGAAGAAGAAAACGGGACCCTCTATTATCTAACAGCTTTTAAATTAGCGGAGTATTTGCAATATGAAACGGAATATTATCCATGGTACACGTTTTTGACCGAGATGCAGTATCTGATTGAACTTATTCAGGATGAACTTACGTTGTCAACACTTAAAGTAAGTTATACAGGGTTCTTATGCAAAGAATTTAATACACTCTTGAAATGAAAATAAAAAAACTATTTGCTCTTAATGCCCTATTGATCTTATAATACTCCTGACATTGGCTATTTTAAAACTAATTTGCTTTTTTAAACGATTAATTAGCAAGTTGGTTCTAAAACAATCAATTTTGGAACAGATAGTATTAATATAGTTTTATGGGGTACCCTTGATGTACTCTGTTCGAGAACCACACTCAAACATTATTCACCTCTTATAACAAAAATTAATACTCAATTACAATAAAACTACACTATTACCTATAAATGGCATTTACGTCATACTCTTTCCCGGTATTTGTTACCGTTTTGCGCCTTTTTGTCTCACGTCACCCCGAACGATCTGCGATAAAACCCGATGAGGACAGGTCGAAGGGTGCTGTTGCTGTAAAGATTGTTTCACGAAAAATGGATATAACTTAATGACTGCAGTAAAAGTACCTGTGGCCATCCCATTATTTACGACCGTTTGTTATTATTATGTGGAAAGGACCGGATTGTAATAATTATAATTAAATATAGGCACATCAGGTAGGTTAGGTTGCTTAATTTATATTTAAATATCTTTTTGTGGTGAAATTTGTTAGTTTTGAGGAATGGTTAAAGAATTGTCTTTTACCAAACATTCCTTAGAATAGCGTGATAGTAATGGACAATGCGAGCTATCACAGTCGCCAATTACATAAAGCTCCAAGCTCAAATAATACAAAATTGGAGATTCAGAACTACATGGCGGCGAATGATATATATTTTGAAGAAAGTTATAAAAAAAGTGATCTTTTAGTTTTAAAGACATTTTGTATAAAAAAAGTATATGTTTGTGACACATTGGCAGAATAAATTGGACATACAGTGCTACGGCTCCCACCCTATTATTGCATTTTAAACCCCATAGAGCATATGTGGCACCAGTTAAAATCACTGGTTAGGTCTGAAAATATTTCTCCGATTTTAAGTTATAGTGTTGTAGAATTAATACGAAAATGCTTTAATGATATTCCCCCAGGTAGTTGGAAAAATTCAGTCAGTCACGTAATAAGTGTAGAAAATTCGTATATTAGTCTGGATCGTATAATTAATCCAATTATAATTAATTTTGATGAGGATAGCGATAGCGAAACAGAACTATCTATAGAATGACATTATAAATGTAAATAAATATGACTAGTAATATTTAAAAAAAGTGTTATTTCATTTGATTAGATTAATATAATCATATCATTACTTGTTTTCCTTAGTCCGTCCCTTCATACTTCACTTGTTTATTGCCAAGCTCTTGTCGACACAATGGGACCGACCCAGGAAGTCATTAAGTCGTATCCATTTTTCGTGAAACAATCTTTACCTTTTTTACGCGGTGTCGCTCTTCAGTCTGAAATAGAACTCGCAGTGATCCGTCTCGCAAATTGCTCTAGAACCACAAAACTATTACGAGCGAAGAAATTATCCTTCCCGTAAGTAGTGCTCATTATAAACCCAGAAACTTGTTTTACTTTATAATCTCGTTGCGAACCAGAATAATAACTTTGCTTTGTAAAAAGAACATTATTTACGAACTAGCTGTCATTTGTCAACCCTTTCGTTATTCGTATTAAAAGTTGTTAAGACACAGTGTGGTTTCATTTTAAAAACGAATACAGTAGTATTGTAAAGTACTGTAAAGTAACAGTGTGGGATAACCGTCAATTCTCCCACATACTCATTAAAACCCATTAAGAAAACTATTTCGTATTTTAAATTAAAACAGGTGGTAATTTTAAAAAGAGAAGCAATTAAATGCTTTGCCGTTATTAAAATTGGCTCGCAGCAAAAAATAGCCTTTAAATCATTTGATCAGCATAAAAAGATTTCGCTTGCAATAAATAAAAATAGGGCTGCAACACTTGTTCTGCAAAAAATGCTACAAAGTGTCAACAATTTAACGGATATCAGTCCGCTTGTAATATCATGTGTTCGCTTAATTAACAGTCGAGCTGCGAAAAAAACATGTCTAGAAGCAGTTTACTTCAGAGGTCTGCATATTAAAAGAATGGTTATCAATATAAATCATTGGATTGCGTTTGTTTTGAATAATCGGCAAAGTTCGTTATTGTGGGCGGAGCGAAAGCAGTCGCGTGATACGAGTAGCTAATTGCGTGAGGGTGTTTTCATTCGGTGTAGCAGTCAAGGCCAAAAAGGTAGCGGGGGCGGATTTTCACTTGTTTTCCAGGGCATGATTCTCAAGGTAATTTATTCTGCTGCACGTATATTTTAGTTTTAATACATAAATCGAAAGTTGCCTTGAAGAACTCTTTAAGAATATATAATTTAAAATAAATGGTTTTATTGTAGTTTTAAAGTTAAGTCTTGAAGTTTATTTGGTTTTATTCGAAATTGTATAGTTTTAAAGCGACCTTGGAGGTCGCAAAAAGAGCATTATTGTTACTTGGGAAAGCCCGATCGAATAAAAAAACCTAAAGAGATTATTTAAGCAGTGTAAAAGCAATTTTGAATTTTAATTTTCAGGATAAAATCTTAAGCCTCATATCGCCACAATTGGTGATCCCGAATGACACTGACGAGCCTTCGCACACCGAAATATTAAAAAGGAATTTACTATTAACGTGGGCGTGTAACTTAGGACACGAAAACTGTACGCGGTGGGCACAAGAAAAATTCGAAATTTTTAAAAGTACATTCAGGTAAGTATTCCTACCACTAAAAGTTAAAAGCTACCTGCATTCAGCTGAGCCCATCGTTTTTTAACCGGTGACGTCACGCTGCGCATCGATTTGTAGTTCTGATGAATGCATTTTGCTGTCAGTTTTTTGTTTGGTTAGGATCCCTCCTGATTTTTATCAAATATTACATCTTTTACTGTACAAAATGGATAATTTTACTTTTAATGCTCCTCTTCACTAGCGGAGATCGAGTTATAATTCACTTTCCTCATTTTCTATAAATTTTACTCTTCAAAGGGACAAACAAAACTGACATAAATCGCTGCCCTTTTGAAAACTAATACTGGATATTTTTCTGAAAAATATAATTATTGGAATCTTGGCTCCAAACTTTGCAAAAGTGAAATCTAAACACTTTTTTGAAATAACTTTTTTCGATATCTCGTCATATAATACCAGTTTAACATGACAAAATAATATATTGTTTTGAATTTTCCAGCCAAACGAGTACATAGTCACGTGACAAATGTCAAATTAAAATTTTAGGTTACCAATCATGCGTATGCGATCGGCGTAAAGAGTATTGTTGTGATCGCTCGAGCGAAAAACCGCTCGAGTACTCGATTATTAAAATAACCGACATCGCTCGATTATTAAAAAACCGCTCGAGTTATAAAATCAAGCGAAAATCGTCGCTTGTTACTTATTACCTTTCACTCGATACCCGAGCTTCGCTTGACGCCGACGTATATTCGAGCAGTTTTTCGCTCAATAAGAAATACTCTAGTTATAAAATCAAGCGAAAAATCGAATCATTACCTTTCACTTGATACCAGCTCATCGCGCGCCACCCAAAATGTGCCAATTGGCGACGTTCGAGTTTGACGCTCAGAAGGCTGACACGACATACGTCTTTCTTAAAGGCGCATAAACGAGAAGGCGCATATAAAAAAGTATGCCAAATCCCTCTTAGTGGATTCATGGCGACATGGGTTTTGTTTTGACTGGCTAGCCAGCGACAATTGTAAATTTTTAAAAAATTAAAGGATATAATGTTTAAAAAAATCACAATCAACTGTTCTTCCTTAATAAAAACTCTATACTAAATTTCTAAAACTCACAAAAACAACCCCTGGTGTTTTATCAACACATTCTTCTTAGTCATAAAAATTTCAAGTGAATGTTTAAAAAAATCACAATCAACTGTTCTTCCTTAATAAAAACTCTATACTAAATTTCTAAAACTCACAAAAACAACCCCTGGTGTTTTATCAACACATTCTTCTTAGTCATAAAAATTTCAAGTGATTAACCGCTCGAGCGATTCACTTGATTATTAAAATCGCCCGAGTATCAAGTATTCGATTATTAAAATCATCGGTTTTTTCCCGACACTAGTAAAAAGTTTGTTTTAATATTTCAATAATAACGCATAATGTAGCCAACTTTTTGCCGAGCACTGTAGAATATTATTAATACTAAATTAATTGGTTTCAAGCTTTGTGACGATTTTTCTCATGTAACTTATTTATTTTTTAGCGTCGACTCCAACTATAGGGACGTTATATTATGTACAGGCATGGCCCTAACGAATACCTCAAGAACTGATTACAAATATATATTAGGCTACCTCGAGGCTTCCCTTTTGCCCTATAAACAAATTGATTTGCTTAAGGCTTTAACCTGCACTAGCAAGGGCGAACTTGCAGTAGAGTAAGTAGAAGTTTTCAACTTCCGGATAATGTGGTTAAACCGGAAGTTATATTTTATTGTAAGAAATGTGTATGAACGAATCCAGCATGGGAATGTTCAAGCAGTTCCTAAGATGCACCCTTACGATGATACAGCCTAATTTCGTTGAGACGTATGAATCTTAAATAAACTCCAAAATTATCAACGTTCCATTTAAAACATCAAATTTGACTGTTACTTCCGGTATAAACGGAAGTGATAGGAAAAAAACTCACAAAAATCCAAAATTTCAACAAATTCATTATTTCTTTTTCAGGCTGTTGACCAACACGATCGATTATATTCCTAGCGAGCAGCCGATTTCCAGAATGTACAACGATAAAATATTATCCACTCTACTTACAGAAGGTTTTGATAAAATACAGTCTGCATTGAAATTTGCACTAACATACGACAACGGTATTGAACAATAGTAAGTATTCTACAGGGAAATTCTCAAGAATTGAAAAATATTCGGGAAACTATGGTTTTTACGACGTTTTTCAATAATAATTTAAAAATCGTTTAGAGAAGGATTACTACTTATGCTTCAAATAAAGTCATTTCAGTTTTATATAGGGTGAGTTGGAAGGAATGGACAAAACTTCAGGAGTGTGTTGTAGAAATGAAAGTAATCTAAAATATCTATGACCTTTTCCGATTTTCTGAAAAACATTAATGAGTATATTTCATCCAGTGGCGTATTTAGGGCAGGTGGGTCCAGGGGGTCTGGATACAACCTTCCTTTTCTCTCCTTTTTTGTTTTTTGAAAATAGCTTTCGGAGTTTATACAGAAATCAAATCTAAAAACTAATGTTTTTCGTTTTTTTCATAGTTTTTTCATAATTTATTAACACTATTTTTCAAAATTTTGTATGCTACAAAAGTAAGATATCTATAAATTATTTCTTCTCTCTTAAATTTTTTCAAACTTTCATTACCCTTTTTGAAATGCTACTAAAATCATAATTTATTCTTTTTAAATAATACATAATAAGTTTCTCTTAAGTTTTCGGAATATATACAGGGTGTCCCATTTTCGACACTTTTATAGGGTATCTCCGTTATTGTTAGTGCCAAAAAGTAATGTAGGTGTCATGTGCTCTTTTTGGGTCAAACTCAAAATGGTAAAATCAAAATTCGAAAATTTTAAGAGATACGGGGGAAAATCAACAAATTGACAATTTCTAAATTACTCTATATTTTCTTAGTTAAAAGAGATACAGAAAAATGTTTTATACAGAAGTTTATTTAATATGATTATTGAATAATCTGCCGTTTTCTGAATAAGTATACGGGGTCAGGTAAGAAAGTTATCGGACCTAACCTCATTTAATCTAAAGAGATAGCATTTTAACCTCTCTTTGCAAATTTATAATTACACCATGGATGATAGATATATCAAATTTTTCAAAATGTTGATTTTCACAAATGAATATGTAAAATTGAAATTGATGTTAATAACAAAACTAGAATGTCAACATAGTTGTCTCTAGGATATTAGCTTTTGTTTCATGGCCTACTATGGTTTAAAGTAATAAAGTCACTATCATCACCTAGGAAACCAATATGATCCATGGTGTGTTATATATTTGAAAATAGAATTTAAAATGCAATCTTCTTAGATTAAAATATACAGGGGGCCCCGTTTAAAAAAATGTGGTTATGTCCGATAACTTTTTTTCCTGGCCGCCTATAGGTACTTATTCTAAATCCGGCAGATTATTCAAAAATCATTATCAAGAAACTTTTGTATAAAACATTTTTTTTATCTCTTAACTAAGAAGAGAGAAGAAGAAAGGGTTATTCTGAAATTGTCAATTTTTTGATTTTCCCCCGTATCTCTTAAGAGAGCGAAAATTTCCAAATTTTGATTTTATCATTTTAAGTTTGGCCGAAAAAGAGCACGTGCCATTACTTTTTTGATAGCACAGTTACGAACCCTAAAAAAATGTTGAACATGGGACACCCTGTACATTAAAAATTACACTTTTGGTTATTAAACTAGTGGAGCAGACTATGAGTTTCTTTATCTCTTCTTAAAAAATGAAATAAAAAGCATCAAAAACTAATTTATTTAATTCACGAAATCAAATAATAGTTGGGTGAATTCTTGACGAATTGTAGGCGTGGCCCTGAAACATTTTCGCCTGGTGCATTGTCGCTTTTCCGCATAATGGGACCCCCCACCCCCACCCCAATAAATTCCTAAATACGCCACTGGTTCCGCCATTTAATGCTTCAAGTAAAAAAAAATTTCATCACTTTAATATTTTGATATTTGTTTATAGTTGGCAACAAATTGAAGATGCCGAGACGGTAGTGAAAAAGATCGCAGCCAAAATATATAACCAATATCACATCGATACGGTAAGTTAAGGGCTAGATGAGGAAACATCACTTTTATTTGAATAGCTTAGGATTGGCTAACCAAAACCTGTTCAAACTCGGCACATATGTTTACCATATCGGCCTCTTCAAGAAGTTATAATGCAACTTTTTTATAAAATGTACCGGGACGCCAATATTCAGCCACCTCAAAAATTATACGGGATTTCCTACGCTCAACTTAACGATGTATCACCCGGTATAGTTTAGGCGGAATTAATAATTATTAATAAAACTCCTTTATATACACGGTGTCCCATTTTCGACACTTTTATTGGGTAACTCCGTAATTGTTAGTGCTAGCAAAAAAGTAATGGCACCTGTGCTCTTTTTGGGTCAAACTTAAAATGGTAAAATCCAGCGGCGGCTCCTCCATTAGGTCATTGGGTCAATGACCTCCCTATAAAAATTTAGGAAATAAAACTTTTTTTTAAATTAGAATTTACTACAAATGTACCTACTATAATAATTTACCTATAATATTTGAAACGCCCCCGTAAACGCAAGCGTGTAGTGCGATTCAAAATCGGGCTGGAGCCAGTAATTGACCACGATAGCTTAAATGGAAACGAATTTATCCGAGCTCTGACGATTCCGGCAAGCGGGAGAAAAATACGCGTTAGTTAACCGCCGCTGGGTCAACAGCCCGGTTTATTGAAAATCTGAATAAGATGTACCTATGAACCTATGTCGTCTCATCATTAGTAATTATTAAATGCTTGGAAAAGAGATGACAGGTTCCAGGTTGGACGTAGGTCGTAGGTCGCGCAACATTTTCATTTAGTCTACTTTAATTTTGGTTGTAATAATTTGTCTTAATACGAATAGAAAAACCATTTATAAATAGTATTGCTAATTTTAATGAGCGTGATATAACTCATTTTGCAAATGTTAAAGACCGAAGGGTTGATCTAAAATTTAAAATAGTTTAAAAAAAAAATTTTTTCTATATTGGTATCAACTCCAAGCTAATTCGATGCCGTTTTTAGTATCGAACTGAGCTTGTCTCGAAACAATTTTTTTCTTTTTTAAAGGTTGTTAATTTAAGGTCATATATTTTATGTTTGTTTGCAGAAATAATTTCTAAAGTAACGTCACACCTGTCAAGTTTACTTTCTTTGTAAAGCTGAACACAGCAATACAATATTTTACAAATTTAAAGCTTTGCAATTTCCGTTAACTCAGGAGGATTAAAATCATCTTGGTTCATATTGTTTAATTATTTAAGAAAATTTTCAGTTTTGCGAAAAAATGATAGACATGGATAATTTATCAAATGCTATAAAATCATAATTTGATAGTACATATTACCAACATAAAATTTTCACATAAATATTTACGAAAGTTATATAAGTATAGCATTTTTTTTTTTAATATGGATTTTTCTTATTAAGAAAACGTAAAATAGAAAAAATAGTACCTATAAAGTACTTGTACTTTAATATACTATTCTTGTATCGCATATAGCGTAATGACCCCCCAATGAGATTGACCACGAGCCGCCACTGGTAAAATCAAAATTTGAAAATTTTCGCTCGCTTAAGAGATACGGGGGAAAATCAAAAAATTGACAATTTCAAAATTACCCTATATTTTCTTAGTTAAAAGAGATACAGAAAAATGTTTTACACAGAAGTTTCTTTATATTAGTTGCTGAATAATCTGCCGTTTTCAGAATAAGTATACGGGGTCGGGTAAAAAAGTGATCGAACCTAACTTATTTTTTTAAATGGAACACCCTGTATATTTTAATATAAAAAGATACCATTTTAAATTATCTTTTCAAATATATAACGCACCATGGATGATATTGGTTTCCTAGGCGATTTATTAAACTTTATTACTTCAAAACACAGTAGACCATGAAACAAAAGCTAATATCCTAGAAAAAACTATGTTAACTATTAACATTTAACGTGAATTTCATTTTTACATATTCATTTGCGAAAATGACCTATCAACATTTTGAAAAATTTGATATTCTATCAGTTTATATTGAGAGTGGAAAAAACGAAGAAATGGCGCCAAATGTATCTTTTGCTCGCTATCCGGAAAGACGGTAACCATTTAAGGACATATTCCGAACATTTGCGATGATTCCCGTTATATTTTACCTTAATCTGAACCTTTTATTTCGTTTCAAAGTAATAAAGTTTAAATAAATCGCCTAGGAAACCAATATCATCCATGGTGTGTTATATATTCGAAAGGATAATTTAAAATAGTATCTTTTTAAATTAAGATATACAGGGTGTTCCATTTAAAAAAATGAGGTTAGGCCAAGAAATTGCGTTTTATAAAATGTAATTTTTTTGAGTAATACTTACATGTTATCTTATTAAATGTTGAAAATGTCCGCCATTCACCTCCATACAATAGTACAACAACTGTCAAAGTGTCAAACCACTTTACTGAAGATAAAGTTGAATTGACTGATACTTATTACTTAAAAAAAAATTGTTTACGCACAAACCTGTGTACTTGATAAGAGGTGCAGTGACATGTTTCAAATTCCGTTGGTCGGCGGCGCGTAGCTCAAATTTACAAAACGAAGCGCCATTTTAAAGAGAATTTAATGCCCTTTAAAAAGATGTATCACAACATACCCATTCCCATTTGAAAAAATAAGGGCAGCAGCCGCCCCCGCTAGGGGGGTTGAGGTTACAGGGATGAAATTAATAGTGGAACGTGTCCCCCTGAAAACACAAGTTTACGGGTCCGAGGCTTTTTTTTTTAATTTTCACGTACACAGCCGTAAACCTTGCTGGACTATTTTCGGTGGGCCATCCTGTATAGTAGGTAACTGCTGTTAATGTATTCGATATGGCGATAAACAATTTAAAGAGGATATACTGCCGATGCTAAATTATTATTATGTTTTTAGATAAATGCGTATATTACAAAATATCAAAATATGTCCGAATATGATTCGAGAATAGTAGCAGCCAAAGAAGCCATTGAAATAGCCAATGAAAATATCCAATACCTTAATGAATACAGTACTATTCTGACATCTGTCATCGTATATAATGGCGGTCCCCTTACAACAGAACCACCTGCTACTACTACTTCCCCTACTACAGAATCACCTACTCCTTCCCCAACTACACAATCACCTCCTACCACTCCAGGAAATGCAAATAAACTAACCTATAATATTTTATTAGCTACAATTTCAGCATTAGTATTAAAATACATTTTATGTTAACTTGCTTTCAATTTCAGTGCTCGAAAAAAATGAAATAACATAACTGTATTATTTAACTACTTACCATTAATAATTAAATTAATTTTTGTTCAAATAGATTTATGTACGATAGGATAAGTAAAAAACACCAATAGGATATTAGGTTTAAGAAAGTGAAATAAACGATTATTTAGCTGTTAATGTTTAATATTACATGTATGTATAAACATCGTTTCACGGCGGAATATTATTTAGTAGAGACCGGATTTTAAGCATTAAGCTGGACTTATAAACTTGACGTTGACGATTGACGGTGCTGTTTGACGGTGACGGTACAGCTTAAACATATTGAAATGCATAAGACCATTTATATTGGACGATGACGGTGCCGTTTGACGGCCGACATAAACCAATTTTATCTTTTGACGGTGGACGGTCGTAGCAACGTTCGTAGCAAGTTTCCACAGCCAATCAAAATCGTGTTTGCCTGTCACGTGATATTTAGTGAATATTATTTTATTTTATACCATCTTATTAACCATTTTAAAGTGTACTGTTGATAAGTGTTGATAGTATCATTCAGATCAAATAAACACCAAAATTAATATAATCACATAAAAATACAGAAAAACCGAGAAAAACAGGTTATATTATCGTCGCCACCGTCAAGTTTATAAATCCAGCTTTTTACGGCACCGTCAAACCGCACCGTCAATCGTAACGTCAAGTTTATAAATTGGCCTTTATGCTTATTGCTGAATTTTATGAGCAACCACGAGATTATTTCATTTCTACACCAATTTTATTAAGCAAAACTAAGTAGGTACAGTGAAACCTCTCATAACGGACACCTCTAATAAGCGGACATCTCTAAACTCCTGGACAAAATTAACGCAACATCATAAATTTTCCATATTATTGATGCTATTTTTCTTCTGAATTTATGATCCGATTTGAATGATTTTTTTTGAATTCTAGGTTGGTTCCTTGACAATGTCATAGTTTCAGCTGTTTATGATAAAAATTTAATTTTCGATTTATACTGGGTGTAGTAAAAATGCTATGTTTTTTTCCGAAAATTCGCATCACCCTGTGGAGTATATTAGCAACCGAAACATATTGCAGTTGACATTAAACGGTAGGTCCATCTTTCCCCAACATTTTCTTTTTTGGTTTACTTCATTATCTCTGTTATTAAAGGAGATGCACCGTTTTATAGCATAACATGTTTTTATAGGCCTTATTATTCAACACATTCATTGTTAAATGTTTTCAAGTAGGTTTCAAGATTAAAATACTCGTAGGTCAACTGGGCATACGAAACGAACGTTTAATAAGCAGTTTCCGAACAGTTTTTATCAGTATGGCGAATTTTATTTGACCTTTGTAACTTTAAAACACAACATCTGCTGACACATCGCTTGCAATGTCAGAAAGGTCCATAGTATACTTAAAAACATTTAACAATGAATGTGTTGAATATTAAAGTCTATAAAAACATGTTATGCTATAAAACGGTGTATCTCCTTTAATAACAGAGATAATGAAGTAAACCAAAAAAGAAAATGTTGGGGAAAGATGGACCTATCGTTTAATGTCAACTGCAATATGTTTCGGTTGCTAATATACTCCACAGGGTGATGCGAATTTTCGGAAAAAACATAGCATTTTTAGTACACCCAGTATAAATCGAAAATTAAATTTTTATCATAAACAGCGAAAACTATGACATTGTCAAGGAACCAACCTACAATGCAAAAAAAATCATTCAAATCGGATCATAAATTCAGAAAAAAAATAGCGTCAAAAATATGGCAAATTTATGATGTTGCGTGAAGTTTGTCCATGAGTTTAAGCGGACATTTTTTCATAGTCCGGAACTAGGTATATGAAATTCCATGAAAAATCAACCTCTCTTGGGTGGACTCTTCTTTGGGCGGACGCGGACAGGCTATTTTCATAGAAAGAGTGTGAAAACCCTTCTTTAAACGGTCAAATTTTTTTTTTAAATATTTGGGAGACGAATAAGTACGGTGCAAAAACTCTCTGAAGAGAGACCTGCAACCAATCGCGTATGCGTGGCAGCGCGAAAGGACTTCGCCGAATGAAAGTATGTGTGATTCCCCGACAGCGGTCAGCCGTTTATTTGTAAGTTGTAAGGTTAAAATCGTAAACAATGGCACAAAAATGTCGCGTTTTGAGTCTGAAAGAGAATATTGATGTTGTGCAAGTTTGTAATTTGATAACAATGATTTGGGCGAGTTCATTAACATTGATAGCAAAGTGATATCAGAAGATGATAGTGACCCCATTCCTACCGATTATGTAGTCCAAACTGAAACCACATCACTATCTGACGACTCTGATGAAGAAGTTGAATGCAGTAATCAAACAAATGTCACCAATTATCAACAAGCCATTAGTATGGTAAAGGAATTATAAGAGTATGCAAAGAATAGAGGTGACTCTACAGCAATGGAATTGTTATCAGACTTGGAATTACAGTTTCTAGAGTGCAAGTATAAAACGCAAACACGTCAAACTACGTTATTAGATTTTGTTAGTACTACATCCTAACTAAAACTAGTGTATTTTTGTTATGTTATGTTTATTTGTACATACATATACATGGTAATAATTTTGCATTTACATATTACCTAATAACATATTTCCAATGGGCGGACACATTTAGACGGTCCCATAGGTGTCCGCCTAAGGGAGGTTTTACTGTAGGTATATTGAGATAGTTGTTTTTTCTCCCTTCGTGCTTATTTTAACTTTTTTACATATACTTAATGATTATTAATAATATACAGGGTGTTACAAATTCGGCCTTCACCATTGGGATCTCGGAAACGGTAAGAGATACGAAGTCGGTTAAATTGGGAGAAAGTTGCGCAATTATGGGCCGAATAAGATGCCGCAAGAAAATCAAAAATAAATACATAGGCTTTCAAAATATTTTTTCCTGACTTTGTCCGAAGAGATGTCCAAAAGAAAATTTCCCTTGTCATTGCTACTTTTTATTGTCCCCAGGACAGCATCATCGAATCTTTCATGCGACGTTGCGTCTTTAGGTCACCATCATCAACTTAATTTTTTTTAAATACGGGCCTGGTTTTTTATTGTTTAAATTATGCAAGAGGGCCGAAATCTACGTTCAGTGGTATACAACACTTACTGGTTTACCGACGTTTTGTTCCTTAGATTGACCATCTTCATCAAAATACCCCTAGTAAGTATATTCCTATAATTTACTTTTTTCTAATTTGAAAAGCTGTGCGATTAACGTTTTCGGAGATACCTCTTCAATACTTTAAAACTTGAACGAAAATCATCAGGATGTATTATAATAAACCTTGCTCACTTTATTGTTCAAAACAATAATAATTAAAAGTACTTACTAAAAAATGTTAATGCTACTCTACCATCCTAGTATTTTCTCTATTTGTCCGTTCCACTGCAGCATACGCTTCCTCCAGAATTCTTTTCCTCCATGCTTCATACTCCTCAACCTCTTCAACCAGAATTTCCTTTTTTGTTGGTTGGTTTTCTACAAAAACGGTCTTTACAATTTAAAAAACTGCTACATTTTACCATTTTGAAAGAATTCTTATATTGTTATATTGTGAAATGCAAACATATGAAACCTACTTTATCTCTATATGTATACAATACCTACCGATAACTTCTTCATCCTTATTTTTACTGTAAGCTTTTGCCTTTTGCTTCTCATTCTTTTTTCCTAATCCAAGATTTTCAAATTCGCATAGCAACTCTTTCCATTGTGAAGGCTTTATTCGACTGATTGACACTATTTTGGATTTGTCTATTGCAACTTTCTTACTCCTTAAAAATCACAAATGGTATACTATTCATTGTTGGCAGACAACATATAATTTATTTTTATAAGTACTGTTATTGTAGTGACCTTTAGTATCTAAATTCAATAATATAACCCCATTAAATACCATAATTACTGTAGAATAACTATATATAGAATTTACTTATTCAATTATTAATTTACAATAACCTACTTGCAAGCCAGATAGGTAGATACAGCGATGAACTGCGGATGATCTAAATCTTTAATTTTACCATCGAGTTCTTTATATTTTGCAAATATATTTTCCGCATCCTCCTTTACAACGGTACAACCTAGCTGGACACACAAATCAGACACTGTTAAGATCTTATCTACTCCTAAAACCTTCTCGATAGTATAAAAGTTATTTTGGTAAACTGATTTCTTGAAGCCGCACAGGGAAAGTGCCATTTCCTGCAATAATTATCAGGTTTTAGAATTATTGAGGTTCTGCTCATTTTAACTTGCTACATTCTTAAGTTATATTTACCTTGTCGAAGCCCTTTCCTAAAGATTGTGAAGCTAAATCTAGGCATAAAACAGTCTTAGCTTGGTCATTAAGATTCTTTACCGATGCTTTGCTTTGAAAAAGCCTTAAATATTCTTCTGCTTTCCTAAAATAATAAGTAATTATACAAAATATCTGTTGAAGAAATTAGGTACCAAACATATTAGGATTTAGAAGTAGAGATACACAAAACTTACTTTATAACGGATTCATCGTAAACATTAAGTCTTTCTGCTGTGTTTTTTATTATGGTTTTATCCATATCGTGGCACTTTCTTTAAAATTCGAGTAGAAATATCAAGAACCAAACATAATTTTCACCTTACAACAAAAGCTAGGTTAAGTATATTTTAAATTTAACGTTCCAAATCCCGCCGTTTCTCATAATATGTGGAATAACGCACGGTCAGAAAAAGTAGTTTTGAGTGTTCCCTTACAGCGAAATATAGATTTCTCCTGCTTATGCACTTAACATTTAAGGAACTCTTAAGAGATGGCGCCAGTAACTAAAATATTTCGAAGAACATTATACACATAGTAAGGACAGTGTTTTCGTCAGTGATTCCCAAAAAAATTAGCAATGTGCCATATTATTTCTGACAATTTATTTTATTACATTGTATGCTTCTTAGTGCCATAAAGTGAAATATTTAATCCAATTGTAAATTGCAAATGCTCCAGATTGAAACAGGAACCGTTGATAAAACAGATTCAAATAATGTTAACCCAGAGGAATTTTAGTGTATAAATTGTTATTTTTCTACGTGCCACTGGGTGGCGGTTTTTATTATTCCAAAGGCTACTTTAGGACTAATTATTATCGATAGATCGATAGAGATAACTTTTATAGAAATATCGATAGTCACTATCGATAGTTTGCCACACCTCTAATATATAGGTAAATAATATTTGGTCGGCCGCGCTTTCCGATATGTGTAAAACGAGTTATAATAAGGAAAAATAAGTAGAAGGTAAGTCAAAAATTATTTCATAAGCATTCGTACGCCCTATGAATTTGAATTGGGGTTTACTGTACCTCTTTTCCTTCCAACATGAATAACATGGTGTAAGTTAGGTTATGTCTCTTTTAGCATCGACGAAGTTTTTTTTTCAATTTCGTCACTCGTCAAGCTCAGTTCTTTCCTTGCTGTTTCATATGAACTCTGAATTAAAGCGATATTTTTATAATTTTATTGTTTTTTACCCATTAGGTAGGCACCTATTATCTTGGAAAGCAGATTTTTTGGAAGTATTATAAGTTAAGTTAGTATTCATAATCGGTTTATGGCACCAGTGAATTACAGACAAAATCTAAATAGGGGCCTAATAAGCCCTGTTTTCCGCTATGCGGTAACGCATACCAAAGTTGAAAATAATCAAATTATAGGATCTAAATTATTGTCGAAATATTAAAGCAACGTACCCGAACAAACCCTCTGTAGCACAAAATATTGAAGCCTTTATTGCGTACGTACCTTTTCTTTATAAAATGACCTAAATGACACCCTGTGTATTCTATAGGTACCTACGCTTTGCTAGATTTCACACATTGTCCGATATATTTGAATTGAAATTTACCCACATATTTACCTACTGTTAAGGATGTAGAAATATATCGATATTTTTATGCATTTTGATATCGATATCTAGTATATCACAAAAATTTGCTTATATAGTATAGGATCGTCGAGGAAGTTTGCAATAATTATTTGATTTATCGTTTCTAGACAATATACAATTTATCTCTAGGAAGTGACGAACAAACCCTAAACTTCTGGAAAAGTTGATTCGGTTGTTACCAAGAAATTTTACCAACAAAAATATATTTTGACATTATAATTTTTTAAAATAGTAAAAAAAAATGTAACCTAGCTGTCCAGTAATCATTTTCTGGGTAGGGTAAAGTATTCCCCGTGCTCCCCTCCCTCGGACGTCCAGGTAGTACGGTCGATAATTTTGTTCCCGAAAATTCTTAGGTTGCAGGCAGTAAGATTCCCACATCGATTGCATTAAATCTTGTAGATTTATCCGCCCAGTTAAAAAGCGTGGGAATCGGCACCCAGTCTTCTTCTTTTCCTATTCTACTGGCCGCAATCATAATCATCATCATCATTCTCTCTCTCGCAGCTTCATTAAGGGCACAGACTCCATTGGCTCGGTGAAAGCCCGGGCGTCTCATTTGCCGTTGTTCCGGACCAGTAGCGCAGATGCTGCAGACTCCGGTCCATGCTCCGCCTCATTCGTTTCTTGCGATGGCTGATGGAGTGAAATGTGTATCAGGGACTGATAGGCGTAGGTGAAGTAAATAAAGAATCTGATTTAATAATAATATGGTAATATAAACGTACAATAATTAACTAACTTTAAAGTACGAACAGTCTAAGTGTGGAGTAGTTCCACATCATAGTGTTTTGGGGTCAATTATAATTTTTACTACTTATATGGATTAATAATAGATATTGTAGGTAAAATCTAAAATTTTGTTATCTATATGCAGTTTTCTATAGTGGAAATGGCAATGATACAAAGGTGACTGGGAACATACCTACCTATATTATACTAAATATATTTTTCTAGTTGATTTTGTAAAATACGTTTTCCTTACAAGCCCGAACAAATCCCTACTTATTCTCTGTGTAGCATTATAACCTAATCTTCTTCTTCACTTCTTTATGGCATCGGCTAACGTAGGAGGCAATTGCCATAACCTATAATATTATTAAGGACTTTTCTCTGATAAATTAATAAATTAAATTGGTGTTCTGGTGAGTTTTATTTATATGTATTAAACGCAAATAAAGGCAAGCTCGCCGGTGAAGCTTTAACGCCTTAACGGCGATCATGAAGCAACGGAATTGACTTTATTAGTATGGTGTTTGGGTTAATTATAAATTAAAGAAATTACCTTATTGTATTTATAAACCCGCAAATTCTGAGATGGTAACAAATTGTAACAAAAATACGCTACCTAAATACTCCTTACCTTACCAGTGGCGGCTCGTGACCTATAGTAGAGGGGGTTCACAAGAATGGTGAAATTTTTCTAGGCGTTTTAAATGTAGAAAGAAAAAAAAGTAATAAGAAAATGCGTTAGATAAAACATATTTTTATTTATTTTTTAATTTTACACAAGGAAATACAACTTTTGGAAAATAAGAAAGGTTTTCTTAGTGTGTATAGCTGTCGGATCTTAACGTCGTCGCATGCAACCCTCGTAACAATATTTACACAGTCCACTACTAATACTACTAAAGCCATCTACGAGCTATCAAGAAAACCGAATTATGTCCAATACTACTACCGCCATCTACGAGTTATCAAGAAAGCCGAATGATGTCTAGTCTAATACCACTACGCCATCTACGGGCTACGTCATTAGACGCAACCAAGACGAGAACAATAGTTAGCTGTTTTATGACGAGAACGAATCGAGCCACGAAACTGATAAGTAAAGTCCATTCTTCGGTTCTTAATTGTAGAAAATTGACCAATAACAGCCTCATTAAGTTTTGAATACCCTCTATAAATTTCTTTTTCATATATTTCATTTTTAAACTTTCTAATAAAGTCCCTAGATTTACCCTTTGTGGTCTGCGTTAAATTAATTTCGGGTTTAGGTGTTCCCGTAATCTTCACAATTTTTTGCTCCAAACTCAAAGAGCTAAAGTTATTTCGTCATAATCGTCATTTACCTCGACCGAGGCACGGTTGCCGGATCTATACAGTTTGGTTTGACGGGGTGATAAAATATTTGGGAGGGTCGGACTTTTTTAGTTTGACGGTACGATAAAATATTAGGGAGGGTCGGACTTTATACGATAAATAATATTCAATGAATATGAATTAATATTTTTTATTCGTTTTGGTTTGGGGGTGCACGTGCGCATGTGCTCCTGTGGAAGAACCGCCACTGTACCTTACCTCAACAACTCTTAGAATTTCAATAAAGACGATATGCCTATAACATTTCTTTTTTGCAAACGAGATAAATTACGTCTATATAGGTATAACTACACAAATTTCAAATTTAATTTAAAGCACACATTCAAACATATTATTTCACAACAGAACTTTATGATAGTGATCGGGACAACGCGATTAGATTTTGCATTTGCGTTGTTGAAATAGAACAACTAATCAATTTTACATCATATTTATTGAGCAAGACCACCTTAAACGTTTACAACTAATACATTTCAAGGGAACCAGCCTATAGCGCGTAGGTATGATTGCTTCCACGAGGTTTCTAACGGCACTGTATCGAGCCTCGTATACAGCTTGTTGATCCGGGAAAGTACACCAAGTTACTACGAAGCTGCCTGGGCGATTGCCAGAACGTGGTCATACCAAGACATGTTTCTTCCCAGACTGACGCCCATCAAATTAATAGACGCATTAGCCACTGGAGTTGTTTGTCCTGTCTTGACTATATCCGGTTCTGCAATGTTAGCCTTTTTAGTGCTGCCTGGGTTTTCTAAGCAATAACAGGCTTAATAGAGGAAACAAAGAAATTTTGATTTTGTCCCACAAAAGAGCATATGTACTTCTTGCTGAAGCCCATCGCCCATCGAATGCCACGCCGGTCCTTTCTTTCTATACATCTAATATAATAACCCCCCTTTTAATCAAATCACATACACTTTACACCGTTTATCCTCTCTGTTAAACGATATTAAACGCCGGTAAAACATTACATTCCTCCGTTTGTCATCAGATAGGGAGCAAGGCAGGAATTATAGTATCATATGCATGCAGCAGGCTGCGAGAATCCTTCCAAGTAGAGGGAAACCCGTGCGATGGACCTCACATCCTATTACTGACATCCTGGCTCATCCTCTTACAGACGCGACCAGGCGAACCGAGCTGCTCTAGAGGTCGCCGGTAGTTCAATCCGATACAAGGCAGCGGTGTTACCAGAATAAATAGTTTAAACGAGGCAATATTAATTAATTCCACATTTAATTTAAAGTACAAAATGGAAGCATATTATTTCACAACAGATCTTTATGATAGTGATCGGGACAACGCGATTCGATTTTGTATGTGCGTTGTTGAAACAATACCAACCAGTCAAGTTTACACAATATTTATTGTGCAAGACCACCTTAAACGTTTAAAACTAATACGTTTCAAGGATGTTGTCGAAATTATGAACATAACCTCAAATAAACCAAACACAAACTCTGGAACAAATGACACAGCTCGACAAGCGAGTCTATAGCTACGACGTATCGGTAAGGAGAAGCAGCACTTTTAGTTCCAAATAAAACTTTTGTATTCCCCTAACAATGTCAAAGTCGAAGCCTTCGATTTTTTCGACAGCGGAGAGACGGGGCCCTTTTTTGACAGGAGATGACAACAATTGATCCGGGTTATTTTCTTTCGTTTCAGTATCTTCTTTGTAAATGTTGTTTACTGCACCCACGCTTACTCCCGTATACCTTGCGACCCTTTTTAGCTTTCGCTTAAGTGGCAATTTAAATGTATTAATTTGTGAATCCTCTTCACACACCCTGTACACATTGGCAATCACTTCACGGGTTTGACTATGAAGGGTTTTACCAGGGTATATTCATTCACAGTTGTAAAACAAACCCTATCACTACGCAACTGGATGAAGCATATTGGACATCGCCGAACAACCACGCCGGCACAATTGGCGTGTCACCAGACGGGTGTCGTCATTCTCTGGGATATAACCTACCAAATTAGCTCTAGCCACCGGTTACCCATGGTTACCGTTGATATTTCACCATATTGCCCTATTTTTAGATTAGAAGTACTGTAATAAAAAAATATTTTATTTTGCATAGTATGAAAAGAAAGTTTTAAGAACATCGAACCTATAATAGAATATTAGTTTGTTATATACTTATGACAATTTACTTTAAATGGATACATTTAATTTTAAGGTTTACTTGATAACATGTTATTAAATTAAAATTTAATATATGTGACAACATTGTTAACCCAAGAAATTTTCTTGTCCGCATTCCTTTTGTATAGCTACAGATAAAGTTGTCGACCTCGGTATCATACCTACTACCTATTTGTAATTAATATAAAAATCAATTTTTCCCCGTTGCTTCAGATAGTATATATGTTTTTTCGTATACATCGCCGATCTTCGCAAAAAAGTGTTCTTTTTCTCTTTTTGAAAAAATTTTAAAAATTTCCTTCGTTTTTCCCATCAATGAAATGGGTTTTGATCTCTTTTAGACCGCTCTGTTGCAAGTACAGGATAATCGGTGCTATAAAGTATCCTCCACCGCCATGTAGTTCGCGCCGATTTCCGCTAGATGGCGTCACTAAAAATTGAATCCATAAAAAGTGCACCGCCACTGTTTTTCTATTAATGTTCAATCGCACTTCCTTCAGCAGCCGCATCACCAAAAACGGCACACCGCGACACGAAAGCTCCGATCACAATTATTCAGGTGCAGGCAGGGTCTTCAAACTCTACCGTCGTTTAGTATTCACCGTCGGCGCTTGTTTCTGCTCTTTTATTTTGTGATGAAGTCACCGACTGAATAGCCAATTGGCCTTTCCCAATTATTTTATTGACTTGACTGGAAAGTAAGCAGAATCTTTAATCTTAAAGAATAAAATTTGGAATGGTGTTCTAAATCGATATAGCCGAAACTATACTGGGTGTTCTATGTAAAAATCCAAAGTTGGGGTTATTTCCGGTTAAACCGGAAGTAAATCCAAAGTTGGGGTTATTTCCGGTTAAACCGGAAGTGAAAGGATGCAGTCCGACATGTCATAAAATGCAAAATAATATCACATACAAACCCACTAAATTATATTTCTGTAATTTCAAAAAATAAAAAAGTTTGAGCGTTCATGCTGAAACATGGTAACATGCACCCGGTATTAGACCAGTGTTCAACCAAAGGGTGAGTAGCGATGACATGAAATGCTTTAAAATCAATAATTTACCAGAGTTCGATACGAATTTAATGAACAAAGAATAAAAAATATAAAGAAATAAACAATATTTTTGCAATATAGAATTCGCTACACCACTGCTTTATCTAAAAAAACAACATAACCTCATTATTCTCACTTACCGACGAAATATTAATCGGGGGTTAGAATAATAAATAGCTCTAAAGAGTTTTAGTTCGAAAAAACACTAAAGATTAATCCAGGAACACAATAGATCACAACAATAACCAAAACAGCAGCGATAAACCGGTAACAACACCGCCGGCGAAAATGAATGAAATCAGTAAACTTCAGGGCCATTTTTGCACTGGCAGGCAAAAACGAGCATACAGCGTTGCCATTGTGATTTTCTTAAAACATTGTAATTTGATGTTCTTGGGATATATACGGGGTATTATGGAAATGACGTATTATATTTAAATGGGTGACTCCTTGGGTGTCCTAGAGAAGCGCTACATAATTTTTTTTAAGTCGACCGTTTTAAAAGTGGGGTAACAAACACTCTTACTCACATGCCAGTCCGCGCTACTGTACAACATTTCACCCAGAGCCAATGGCAATGTTGCCAAATTTAATGGAAAACTGAAATTCCATATAAAATTATAAAAATAAATTATTTTCTACCTACTTGTATTTATCCTTATACCTAAAGAGCGAGGAAATCCAGGCACAAACACAATCAGTTTTTTTTCTTTTTCATGGGAACACTCCTGGAAACACTTTATGTACACACAGTAATAGTGAAACGGAACCGATAGTTAGCTTTTGAAAATAGAATAATACAGATTATACTACAGATTATTAGATTTTATTACAAGCGACGAAATTTGACGTCCAGAAGAAACGCGTCAATAAAAACAATATTCAAAGATTATTTATGGACGGGCAAGATACACGCGTAAACCGAAAAAACAGAGCGGATTGCAGAGAGTGTATTGGTGATCGACGAGACGCAACGTATCCGGCCGCTGGTTGGTCTTCAACTCACAGACCGCAAGCGCGCGGCGCTATATGAAACTACTTCGCTCAGCCGATGTAAGGCGTCAAGAGGTCATTGGCATTTGACCTAGTGACGTACGTGGCTATTACTATTCCATATGTTTTTTCGGGTTGTTTAAAACATAGTCAGTCGTAAATGTTCTTCAATTAATTGTACAAAAAGGTATTACAGAATGGAAAAGTGTTTAAATTTTTTCTAAAGAGTTGAAGGTGTACATATGACAACACCGGCCAGAATTCCTTGATTGCTTACATGTACCGCAGTGCCACACAGGTGGTTTTCTGGTTTGACGTCAGGTCACTTTTACCGCTGAATGAATTGAAAGCGCCATTTATTGGTATTTTTCTTCAATTTGTCTTTATCCCATTTAAATATAATACGTCATCTCCATAACACCCTGTATAAATAACTTTTCGAGTAGAAAATTTACAAAATACGCACATATTTAGTACCATATGTTTAATTAATAAGTACGCATGAGAAATGCATTCAATATAATTAATATCCCACTTATTAGTTTCAAACGCAGGCGGTAGATTTAGGACTCTCGCTACAGGCATCATTGATTAGTGTTTAAAACTTTGTATGATTTTGAAACAATTCTGTCCATTTATTAATTAAATGTTTTTGGTATTAGTGTATGTTACTGTCATTTAGAAATGCAAAAAGTTTGGGATATTTGCTTATATCGACTTGATTATTCAGAATTAATGTTGAGTTTACGTGGAATAACATTACCATAAGTCGGAAAATAGATTGATAATGATATTTGACCTTGAAAATACGTTGGCTGAAACTGTTCACTTGCTTTTGATCCAATGCCATTTAATAAATGTATTATATTCCTTTTTGTAAGCTTCTCTCGATTTTTCAGGCAATAAATTTTGTGTTGCTTCATTGGCTTTATTAATTATTCCATCTGGAGCGCATTGGAATGAGTTTTAGAAAAAAACTATTTAGCCCCTCGAATATTTTGTGTTTCGAACGTCCATGCTGTCGGACAGGTATAAATGGTAGGTAAAGCATATACCTATATAAATAAGTACCTACTTTATGACTTTTTATAGCAATAAATTTTTCAGATTTTATAGTGCCTTGTGTCATGAATAAAATATAATGTGTAGATTTTAATTTTAGGATGGTATAATGACGTTGTACGTATAGAAATGTTAGTCGTATTATTTTAGGCGCCGCGCGTCATCATATCCGATGCAATTTTAAGATAACCTTGTAATAAAATCTTGACTGTGGAAGGAGTGGCATACGAGCATTTTTCTTTGTGGTTTTTGAATTTAATGTTGCATTTTATTGAGCGTATAGGCTTAAGATCAAATAGTTTTTTAATGGGTTTTAATGTCCCATTTTCGACACTTTTATAGGGTATCTCCTTAATTGTTAGTGCTAAGTAATGTAGGTGTCATGTGCTCTTTTTGGGTCAAACTTAAAATGGTAAAATCAAAATTCGAAAATTTTCGCTCGCTTAAGAGATACGGGGGAAAATAAAAAAAGTGATAATTTCAAAATTACCCTATTTTTTCTTAGTTAAAAGAGATACAGAAAAACGTTTTATACAGAAGTTTATTTATAATGATTGTTGAATAATCTGCCGTTTTCTGAATACGTATACGGGGTCAGGAAAGAAAGTTATCGGACCTAACCTCATTTCTTTAAATGGAACACCCTGTATATTTTAATCTAAAAAGATAGCATTTTAAACTCTCTTTTCAAATTTATAACACACCATGGATGATAGATATCATATCAAATTTTTCAAAATGTTGATAAGACATTTTCACAAATGAATATGTAAAAATGAAATTGACGTAAAATGTGAATAATAACTAGAATGTCGACATAGTTGTCTCTAGGATACTAGGAAACCAATATTATCAATGGTGTGTTATACGGGATGTGATGGAAATGACGTATTATATTTAAATGGGTGACTCCTTGGGTGTCCTAGAGAAGCGCTACATATTTTTTTAAATCGACCATTTTAAAAGTGGGTCCAGCCCCATAAGCCCACAGCTCATCCTGCTTTACTGTAATAAGTCACCCTGTGGTGGCATGTCAGAAAACAGGTGCTACGTGGAATGTTGCCAAACTTAATGCAAAATTGAAATTCCATATAGAATTATAAAAATAAATTATTTATCTACCTACTTGTATTTATCTTCATACCTAAAGAGCGAGGAAATCCACGCACAAACATAATCAGTTTTTTTTCTTTTTCATATGAACACTCCTGGAAGTACCGTCCCGTACTTTATGCTCAAAACATTCCAGCAAGTCAAACGTCCAAAACAAACTACTCGTTTTAGGTTCGTCAATAAAAACAATGTCAAAAAATATACAAAGTTAGGACGCGTAGCCCGAGATTCATTACAAAACAATTATTATACGCGTACCTACTGAAAACAAAGCGGATAGCCGAGAGTGTAAATAAATGGTAAGATTGGTAAGCAACAGAACCGACCGTGTTCTAACGCGTATCTTCTAATACTGACAGTTGCAAGACGCACGCTTGTACGCCTACACTTACGTTGCCCCGGCGCCCAGTGGATTGTGCGAAAGAGATGGATAGATGGCCGTGTGAGAAAGAAAATTAAATCTTCGTTGGTCTTGTCATTTGGAGTAGAGCTGAGCTAATTTAATTTTTTGATCTTCTCAAGTACAGTCGCAGTATTATCCCTTACCTTAATTGATGGATATATCATTACTATCATTTTATTCAATTCAGGGAAGAATCTCGTTTATCACCATAAGAAATGCATTTAAGCGATCTTTGTCCGTCCCGTATCGCCTATTGTTAGGATTCAATTACCGTGACAGTGATATATCAAACTGTCAAATATTACCCATCTCTACAAGTTTTGCACGTACCATTTCGTTCGTAGATAAAATATCATTCTTAAATTGAAAGAATTGTATTTAAAGTGTGTGTTTTTTAACTTAGTTAAATAAATAAATCTAAGCGAGAAAAAATGGACCAAAATTAAAACAGTTTTCCCGTGTATTCTTTCCATGTGAATAGCAGCTATTTGTTAGGTTATGTGAGAGGTTTTTCCTAAAACTTAGATTCTGTGTGGTTTCTGTGAAATTATGAAACTAATAATTGTATTTAAATAAGTAAAGGTAAGAGAGCATTTGTCTTAAATAAAATTACATTTTTTTTTAAAGAGTTTGAAAAATAATAGGAAGGTCGACCTATTTACTTTCCTGTGCTCGTGACGAATTTGAGATGTAATATTACCATTATTTGTTTTGCAAAACATCTTTCGCCGTCGGTTTTCTGGAAGCATATTTGTTCATAAATGATATAAGAGAATAAAAATTTGTTAAAATTATAATTTGTTTTCTAAAGAGTTTGTCGTGTAGATATGACACACACCGACCGTCGTCAGTAGCGGCCATGTCAATTTTCAGATTTCATAGAAAGTGTATAGTTTCGCTTAATAATTCGTCATTTATGGATTTTTTTCAATTTATTTTCATCTTAGGATTTGCCGGTTTAATTTCCATACGCCCTGTATATTTGAATATAGAATTTAAAATGCAATCTTCTTAGATTAAAATATTTAAAAAAATGGGGTTAGGTCCGATAATGTTTTTTACCTGACCGTTATACTTATTCTAAATACGGCAGATTATGCAAAAATCATAAAAAAGAAACTTTTGTATAAAACATTTTTCTCTATCTCTTTTAACTAAGAAAATATAGGGTAATTTTGAAATTGTCAATTTTTTGATTTTCCCCCGTATCTCTTAAGCTAGCGAAAATTTTCAAATTTTGATTTTATCATTTTAAGTTTGACCCAAAAAGAGTACATGACACCACATTACTTTTTTGATAGCACTAACAATTACGGAGATACCCTATAAAAGTGTCGAAATTGGGACACCCTGTACATCAAGGGTACTCCATAAAACTGCATGAAAACTATTTGTTCCAAAATTGATTGTTTTGAAGCCAACTTGCTAATTATTCCTTTAAAAAGCAAATTACTTTTAAAATAGCCACTGTCACGAGTATTATAAAACCAGTACTTATAAGATCAATAGGACATTAAGAGCAAATAGTTTTTTTATTTTCATTTAAAGAGTGTATTCAATTATTTGCATAAGAATAAGTGATCTTTAAGAGCTTTTAGTTCATTTTAAGGTAACTTTAAAACCAACATATTTTTATTCAACATATTAAAGCATTTTTAAACCATAAATAAATAAAAATTGTCTTACAATTGTTATCCACGCGGGCGAAAATGTTAAAAATATTTTAATTAACCAGCAAATAGGTCGTGTAATATCTTATTAAAAATATCCTGTCACCAAGAACATAACGCATCCACGCCCAAACACGTAACAACATTTATGTAATACTTTAGCTGCTACAATCTTTTACCTTGCTTTTAATGTACCCGCTGTTTGTGTCTCTCCGCGAGCTGTTTTAATTTTTATCAGGACCGTAACCGCATGACAGAATTTGTAAATTTTATAATCTAATCGATTTTGCCAATTTTAACAATTTCCAAATCTCCGATTACTATTATTATATAATACACCACCAGTCAAACCTCGTACAGGGTGTCCAATGTCGCCGAATTGTACAAAAGACCCGAAGGCATTTTTTCAAGCGGAGCGTACGTACATTATACCATGATATGAGTGGAGTACCTAGCTCGAAACGTCCGTCCGTGTTGCGCTTAATAAATGATAGGTAACTCTAAACGTTCTCCTTATCTGCGCGTTTCACGTAAGACGGTTTTTGATAACCCCCGTATAACCAAGGTTCCCCTTAAGTTTTATTTGAATTTAATTTAATCAGATTATTAAGTAGACGGCTATTTTTTGGAAATTTAATTTTTGTCCCCATTTTTGAATTATATCCAGAGGTGAATTCCCCACCTAGGAATTATTTATTTAGAGCCAATCTAACTTTCTTAATCATTGAATTTTGAATATATGTGTGTATATATACAGTAATGTCGCCAGTCTTGATATTCAATGAAAGATCCATCATAATTTAGAGACGCTCCTATTTAAATACTTCTCGAACGCTTATCTTTGTCGATTACGATTTTTCGTTGTTTAGTGTCAGGGATGCCAGGCATAATGCCATTGCCGACGCACATGTCAGTCGGTCTTGGGTGGGCCCACCATCCTTTCCCCGCTAACTGGAAGCTGTCAGCAGTCCACCAGAACGCATCAAGAGATGAGGGCAAGAATTTTGTCTGAAAGTAAAGACTGATTTTAATTTAAAAGTATAGTTAGTTGAACGTAAGACGAGACCTAACTTTTGTTCAAGCTATACTTATTGTTGTATTGGCTCGGGCATGTCCAATGAATACAATAACAATGCAAGTTATTATATTGATCACGGGGGGGGGGGGGGGGGGGGGGCTTTTACTTATTTAATTTTACTGTCTGCTGTTATTGAGGGTTGATTTAAGGGTTAGTCCTTGCGTATGTCGAGTAACGCTACCCGAGATACTCGTAGTTAATTATTTACATTTTATGTACAATAAGAATTAACCTATTACCTATTAGACTAATGCTCAGTTTTCAATCCCACCTATCATTCATCTATCACGTACTCAGTTTTAAATTTTGCTATTTACACTTTTTACAATATAAAACTACCCTAAGCTAATATTTTTTCTCAACTAAAGAGAGCTCAAACTACCCTGATAATTTCCAAAAAATTCCAAGATATTCCAGTATTGTTTATACTCGCCAGAAATACGAGTGTTTGAAGATATTCCAGTGTTGTTTATACTCGCCGGAAACACGAGTGTTTAAAAATAAAATTCGCCGAGGGAAAGATCCGCGGTTTGACTTTTCACGGAATTTTCGGTGATAAACACTCTAAAACCTGTAGCTGAAAATACGGAGCCGTATTCTGCCGTATAACCTTCAAATAACACAGTATCATTGGCATTCATGCTCTATTGACGATATGCAACCCAACATACAACAACTAATTTAAATATCCTGTCTCAAGGTCGACGGCAAATTTGTTCTTGCCGTAATAATATCAGGCACAAATCTGATATTGTTAATTTTGTTTTACATTGAGTATTTTCGTCTCTTTCCATTGAAGAACTAATTGAATAAATAACAGACGTCCAATGTCTGAAACTAGTTCCTAAATTAATCAATGTTCAGGAAATAAGAGGGATAATAGTAGGTTTTTTACGGAAAATTAGTACCAACTGTACCATTGACTTACGGGAAGCGAAACTCTTAGTTCTTGCTCATAAAAATATCATGCCAACTTTCAACCCCATGTATTTCTAGAATAGAGAAACATTTCGAAAAAACTTATACGACTTAATCATCGGTCAAGTTTGATGTTTAGTAGTTATGGGACACCCTGTATAGTTTACAATTAAAAAAATTATCATATTGAAATTAATTATATCATTTAAATAAAGTGTAGAAATGACAAAAATTTGTCAGCCATTAAATAAATAACTATTACGGTCCTGATTTGATGTTGCTTTTTAATTTCGTTATGCACCATCCCCTGAGATAGGGTGGAGTAGCGGTAGTGGAAGCTCTAATATAGAGCCTTGTAAATCAACCCCCAAAGTGACAGCGACGAGAGGGTGTGGTCGGTCAGAGATAAATTTGGCGAATCTCCGAAATGAGTCGGCTGTTTACACGTATACAGGAATGGAGGTCAGTCTGCCGAACATTATTTGAAGTGGAATGAAAATAGGGAAGTAAAATTTTATTATAAATATTGAAAAAGTCATAAAAACAAGTGTTGGGAAAAACCGATGATTTTAATAATCGAGTACTTGATACTCGATTTTAATAATCGAGTGAATCGCTTGAAATTCCAATTCACCAAGCGATGACGTCACCGGAAGCTTAGCCGTTTACATGTGATCAGGTAGGGTATTTAGCAGGCACGTAACTACGGGTGGGCACAGATTTAGCTAAAAAATTGTAGTAGCTACCAAAAAAAATCCAGAAATTATTTGTGAATAATGTATTTTTACCACGTGTCTCGATACCAAACAAGAAAACTACAAAAAATCACCCAACTATGTATTTATTGTTCAGGTTTATTATTGTGCTTTTTTAACCCCTAACAAAAAGCATTAACAATTTCTATTATTATGTTATTTTTGAGAAGTTTTCTCGAGTTTATAGTAAATAAAAATTTTAAAATTATATCCTTTAATTTTTTTAATATTTACAATCGAAAAACCAAAACTACGCCACTGGCTAGCCAGTTAAAACGAAACTTTACTAAACTCATGTCGCGATGACTCCGCTAAGGGATTTGGCATACTTTTTTATATGCACCTTCTCGTTTATGTGCCTTTATGAAAGAAGTATGTCATATTACCTGCTCAACGTCAAACTCGCACGTCGCCAATCGGATGGCGCGGCGCGTATAACGAAGGTTGAGTAGAGTATTTCCTATCGAGCGAAAAACTGTTCGAATATACGAGCAGTTTTTTAACTCGATCACACTACAGCGGTACATTTCCGTCGGCGTCAAGCGAAGCGCGGGTATCGAATGAAAGATAATAAGTGACGAGCGACGGTTTTCGCCTGAATAGATAACTCGAGCGGTATTTTTAATAATCGAGCGATGTCGGATATTTCAATAATCGAGTAATCAAGCGGTTTTTCGCTCGAGCGATCACAACACTACTCTTGATCAATGTCGAAAAAAAATATTTTTGTTCAATATAATTTATATTCAGTATACGTAAATTCCATTACTAAGTTAGTAACTAATAAGACAAAGGAGAAAGACCGCAAATTATAAGACACTACCATAAACTGACACTGGCACAAACATTCATGTGATACATGTGAAAAAAACCATAGCAACAATGAGGGAATTTTATGAACAGAAAACAACAACCAATACAAAAAACCATATTGAACAAAAATATTTTTTTTTCGAAAGCAGTTCATTTTATCGACATTGATCAAGAGTACCTTTTTTCAGCTTAAAGTTTAAAGTAGATATCTAAAAATATTATTGTCGTTCCTTCATCATACAAGGTGTACAAAAAAAGCATTTTTGTGTTACGTCTATTCCGTCCCTGGCAAACTAAATAAGCCAAATGTGTTTAAACGAGCGAATTTTAAGGAGCCTCATCTAGTAACCATTATACTAAAAAAATTAATAAATTACACCTAGTATTTAAAAAATTATTTAAAAAACAACGATTTCCAGGGACGTCCGTTATGGACCCGTATCTCCGTAGGGGAGACCGTAGGAAGAAAAATTTATAGGAACTTCTCCTGTTATTTTTAAGTGTTCTATTTGAACCCGGGAGAGTGTCCACATATTCTGGGACACCCTGTATAGTTTTGAATGTTCAGGAAGAATGCAATTGCGAAATCAACTTCCCCTTAATAAATTACTGTTTTGAGCACTCCTATGGTATGTCCCCTCGCCATTCATACGGAAATATTCAAATAACCCTGGGCAAACAATATCAATTACAAAAATACCCAAACACTTTGTATGCCAATAGCGCCAACACAAAAAGTTGCAAACCGCGACAACGTCGGGATAATAACAATAACTGGAATCCCATTGTGTGTCTCAAACGCGAGGCAGATGATTTATGAGAGAATGATGAATCAGCGGCCGGGAGTAACAAATCGATGTTTTAAGATGGCATGGATGACTAATACTATTTTTTTCCTTGTGCAGGTGCCATGTAATGCGCGAGGAAACTAAAGGGTCCGCCAGATAACTTTTTTTTTTGAAAATGCTATAAAAAAAAATACTGAATATTTTCTCAAATTTCTTTTTTTATTTGAAAGTACAATCCTTCCGGTTAATAATGAAAAATAATTTCATTCAAATGGCTGCCTCGGCTGGCCATGCAGTAGCCTACACGATCGGTCCAATTTTTAAGCACATTATCGATTGTGTGCAGCTGTATTTCACCAATGGTTTCACGAATATTGTCCTTTAAAGCGTCAATTGTCTCTGGCTTGTCGGCGTAACACTTATCTTTGACGGCACCCCACAAATAATAGTCCAACGGTGTCAAATCGCAGCTTCGAGGTGGCCAAACGACATCAGCTCTGCGGCTGATAATGCGATCTTCAAAAACAGGGCGCAAAACATCGAGTGTAGCTTCGGCTGTGTGGCACGTAGCGCCGTCCTGTTGAAACCAAATGTTGCCAATATCCTCCTCTTCAATTTTTGTGAACAAAAATTCGTTCCACATGGCCCGATAACGATCGCCATTGACTGTAACGGCCACTCCTTGCTCATTTTCGAAGAAAAATGGCCCAATTATGCCTCTGGACCAACATCCGCACCAAACAGTGACTCGTTTTGGGTGCGTCGGCTTTTCAATGTATGCTTGCGGGTTTTCTGTGCCCCAAATGCGACACTTTTGTTTGTTTACATACCCGCCAAGATCAAAATGAGCTTCATCTGAAAATATGATTTTTTTGGCAAAATCGGCATCTTCTGTAAGTCGATCGCAGGCCCACTTAGCGAAGCCAAAACGCATTGGATGGTCAGTTGGCTTCAACTCCTGAACCAATTGGACTTTGTATGGCGTCATACCAAGGTCTTTATGCAAAATTCGTCTCAATGATGTCTCCGAAATGTTCAATTGTTGAGAACGACGGTGAATTGATGTTGATGGCGCTTCACGCACACTTTCTGCCACAGCAGCAATATTCTCGGGTGTACGCACTGTTTTTGGCTTTTCACGCTTTGGTTTATCGATGAGGATGCCAGTTTCTTTCACTTTTTTCACGAGATAACGAACATACGGAGCTTACGGTACTTCTCTTCTTCCAAAATCCGTACGCAATTTTCGCACACATTCTGCAACATTACCATGATTTTCAAAGTAATGTCGCAATATTTCCCAGCGTTGTTCAAGCGTATACACAACCATATTCGTTCAGCGGAAGGATAAAACTAATTATCTGTCAAATCAGACATGAGCTAAGTGTTACCATTCACGAAATAAGCACTAGTTGAAAAAAAAAACGTTAAATGGCGGACCCTTTAGAAGAATGATGCTTCCATGATAGAAACTTTATAAAATGTTAAAAGTACTACTAAATTAAATGGAATTAACTCGTCGGCAGACATGCCTATAGAGTAAGTAGGTAATATTATACAGTATCGTTCTTTAATGCCCTGTATTCGAGCCTCTTTGTCAGCTCTTGGTCTCCGATCAGACGATCGATGGATGGAATCCAATAGCCGAAGAGTATGTTTGGGTGCAGAGCTCCAGACATGCGCAGCACTCCAGTGATGGTCGAATCTGGGCTTTGTATAGTATCAAAAGTTGTTGAGATGTGTACAACTTTTTGGTCCGGCAAAGTACCTTAAGTTTCTGCGAGGCTATCTTGGCGATTCCCACAACGTGGTTATGCCAAGACATATTTCCTACCAGATTGACGCCCAGCAAATTAATAGATGAAGCCAGTGGAATTGCGTGTCCTGCCATGACTATATCCGGTTCTGTAATGTCAATGAGAAAAATGCTGCCTGGATTTTCTTAGCGTTAAATTCGACTTGGTTGCTGTCACCCCAAGCCCAAAATTACTTCCAGGTCTTTGTTGAGGCGTGATACTTCATGCTGTCTGCAAATATGTGCGTCGGCAGCCGATGTTTGCGCATCCAAAGAGAAAGATGAGATAAGTGTGCTATCTTCAGCAAAACTAAATATCGGATTTTTAGTTTTCACTAGAAAGTCGTTAATGTGGAGTAAGAAGAGGGTGAATGACAATACGAACCCTTAAGGAACACCGGCATTGAGGTGAAGGTGTCTGAGAGAAATCCGTCAATCGCCACCTGCAGAGAACGGTTCTTAAGAAAGCTAGATAACCATGCACAGAATCGACTGGGTATACCATAGTATCGCAGTTTACTTAGATGCCTCTCATGCCAAACACGATCAAAAGCTTTAGAAATATCTAGTGCAACCAATTCAATATGGCGCTCATCCGGCATTTTGACAGTTAGAACTGTCATTCTTGCGTCAAGAGTTAGGTTACCTTCCCTTATTGACCAGACTCAAAGAGGATCAAAACTTTCCATAGGGTATATTAAAGAACCGCACTGTATAATATATTAGTGACTTGCAAGTATGCAACTGCACTAAAGATGGTTACAAATTTCTAAACAGTTTGCTATGAACATGTTTCTGACTCTGAATACATTTTTCTCAAAATGCTTCCTCGTTCCACCTATATAAACTACCTCATTATTTAAAGACTGATGGTGGAGAATCTGAAATGGCACCAGCGGTCCTGGACTATGGTTTTGCTTGCACCTTACCCAGTTGCATACTTTTTGCAGACGTGCAGTCGTCGCGATTACTCCGTTACTCGGGACAGACAGTCAGAGAGATCGCTTGATGGCCTGGTGTAACAGTTTAATACAAAATTCATTGGTCGTTAATAATACATGCATGTTAGTCTGGACTGGACACCTTCTTGTTTTTACAATTAAAAGTCTTCTTCCTTATTCTGTTCGTCTCGTCTGCGATTATTTCAGACAGTCGCCTAGCTGATATAGTTCATATTTTATTCTTTGATCGAATTTCAATCGAAATTACTATAAAATAAAATCCTCTGTTAAAATAAAATTATTTTACCACGGCGCCTGGTGACTACTGGACAGCGGTCCAATATAAAATATCATATACAGGCTGTCCGCTAATTAATGGTACATGGAAAAACCACAGACTCCTTACGTAAAAATACAGGGTGTTATGGAAATGACGTATTATATTTAAACCGGCAATTCCTGAGATGAAAACAAATTGAAGAAAAATATCCAAAAATGGCGTTTAAATTTAATATGCCCTGTACATGACCTGTTGTCAAATCAATCTCACGGTGACACTGTGAGAAGAAAAAGTTCAGGTCAAAACAATCTCTGATTTATAAACTTGAACTGACTCGAACGAACCGCCGCGGAGTATATAAATGGTCAGGTATGTTCGTATACCGTCGAATCTGATCAACTTAAATGCCACTTTACCCTTTAGAAAAAAATGCAATTTTATTTACCTTTTCGGCCTCATTTAAAACCAACTTAATTTATAAAAAAACACCAAGTAAATAACCCGAACAAAAGCCGACACAATAACCTCACAAAACGCCAAAACAAAGCCACATAAATTCACATTAGTTTTCGCGTAGGTATGCATCTCATGAACACATCTAAATTTTTAGTACTTTAAAGTGCTACTGTGTAGACAAAAATACGCCCTTATTGTTCTGGGAAATAATATAAATTTCCATACATTGGTATTTGACATCTAAAAATTTTGAAAGTAACTAAACACGTTTGACATATCCGGGTTTACTAGGTCGATCGATATTTAGTTATTTGGGCTGAAAATACAGCGTTGCCACTTTCGATGTTTTATAAGATTATATTCATAAATTGCGGAATTTCCTTCTGTAATACTTTCCTGTATAATGATAGTCTCGGAAATGGCAACCGCGCTAGTTGGACTAGACTATTTATTTTGAAGGGGATGTCCTGTCTATCAACATAATTATTTCATCATTCTTCTTCAGCAAAGGATTAATAAGTTTTATTGTCCATTAGAAATGAGCGTTTTTACTATTTCTGAATTTCTATTGCGAAATAATTTGCTGTTGTTCTTTGTGTACGATAGTGTTATTGTAAAGTGTAATTATGCGTTAGTATTTAGTACTATTGTGTAATCTAATAATAGGTGCATATCTTCGAAAAAACTGATTTGAAACTCTTGGGTGTCTGTGTGTTTCTTTAAGTGATTTAGTGTAATTTGTTCTGTTTCACCATGTGTTTTTTTCTCTCGACGATATGCCGGTTATGTTCTGAGATTGGAGAAATTTATGTTTTTATGAAATTCAGCTATCTTACAATAACTAACAAAATTGATTTTTTTATGAAATTCAACTATCTTACAATAATCAACAAACAAATAACAACGGGGAGGTTTCATAACAACTTCATCTCTAAATTTCATTTGTTTTCTCATATTTTAATTTAAGAGAAAAAAATATCAGAAAAACAGGACCGTATTTAAAAAAAGAAAGTTGATAATGGCCCTTCGTAGACGACTCGTCGGATTACAAAACAATTAACGCTGTTAGATAGAGCGGAAATAGTGGCAATGCAAAAGTGCAATTTACTTTAGAATTCGATCTCAAAAAAACCCAGGAAAACAATAAAACGATTTTTCAGAATTTCGGTTTTCCGGTTACTGAAGCTGTGGCCTAATCCTGGCGGACCCCTTATCGCCGTCAGTGATCGGCACTACATGTACGTAAGCTAGAAGAAATAAAAAGTTGAAGGACCTCCCAAACTCCAAATACAAGTAGTCAATAAAAAGTAATTATCTGTAAGAAGCCGCAGGTGTTGAATATTGAATAAATCTTTCCTCCGCAACAGTAGATAAATCCTGCATTAATATTTTCGTCACTCGTCCACCGAAAACGTTCCCGTTAGATACGTCCTGCGTCTTTTTCCTGCACATTTGCTTTATCCATCGGTTAGCTGATGGCCATCAGGCAACGAGAATTTTCATTAGTTATCAAAAATAATAACTGAAAATATATAGAAAATTGATTGATTACTGCTAATAAATTATAATTATTGAAGAACCTCATATACAGGGTGTTATGGAAATTACTTATTATATTTAAGCCGGCAAATCCTAAGATGAAAATAAATTGAAGAAAAGTAACCATAAATGGCGCTTTGAATTAGCAAAATATACACTTTATATGAAATCACACAATTTACGTGGCCGCTCCTGAGGACCTTCGCAATCAATAGTTTATTGAGGCAGTCTCGAGGTTCAGAAGGGGTTAGCGCATTATAGGCGGTGTTGTCATATTGCAACACAGCATTGTAAACGCACGTGTTCAGTTTTTGACTATTCAACATTAATTAATCTTAACATTAAGTAAATACATATAATTCTAAGAAAATTATAAAATGATAACCTAACTTCAATCTTTATAGAGGTGAAATGCCTTTAATTTGTCAATTATTGAATTAAAAATAATAATATTGAATTAAAAATAAAAATAGTACTTTATTGAATAAAACTTTTAGGTTATGTTGTTTTATAGTTGTGACTAGAAATTAGTTGACGGACACCGTCAGTATTTTATATATTTCCGACTATAGGTATTTCGGATAAATATCTAGTAAAAATGACCTATTTGCAACGTTAAAGGTTAGTATTTTAAAGTTTTCTATAAAAAATTTCTGTCGAATCCTTAATGTCTAGAAAACTAATTTCAACAAAATCGAAGTAGGCCTAAAATTCGAACCCTTCTTGTTGCCAACATGAAAAAAGAAAATTTCAGTTTCATAAAGTGGCAAGTTAATCAATTTTTTTTCATTTCATAATGTAGCCATTACGAAACCCAAGCAGAAAAAGAAAATTTTACAATACAATCTTTACTATACTTAATACTTTTACTATAGTCTTTTTATCGTGCGGCATTTTCAAAAAGTGGATTCGGTGGCATCACTATCTATACTGTAAAGTAAGATAGAACTGACTATGATAGGTCGATGCTCACCAATCTAATGGGGCCACAATATCGAATTAATATTTTTGTCGCCTCATCAACCAAAAGAAGACCCGTTAGGCATGTCCTGTTGTTTCCTCTCCGCGTCTTCTCCTAGGTTCGGCACGTGACCGGCGTGCCAAAGAACCGACTCAGGAAGTTACGGCCCATCATACCTACCGCATACTGAAAATTAAATGATATCATTAAGATTTTATTAGGAGATGATATTAGTAATCTCATAAAAATCTTTGCCTTATGCGATTCAAATTGCTTTATTGTTTTCATTTGTGACAAACTATTTAAATATCACGCCGGACTTTTCTATTTTATGTTTTGATAGGCATTCAACTAGCAGACCTCCCTTATAAGATTTATAACAGTTTTATAAAAGCTGTCGATATAGAATGTAGGAATGTCTCATGTGATACGTTTGTGTTTGTGTTTCTATGATCAAATAGCTGGAATATTACGAATGTTTTTATAACCAAGTCATTAAACTGTTTCATAGATTTTTTTAAATAGCTGGTGTATGAACTTATACAACAAAATGGTTCTATACAACGTGTCCAAAATAAGGAGGGCCAGTACAGGGATCTCGGAAACCGTAACAGATACCAAGTCGGTTAAATGGAGGTAAAGTTGCGCATTTACGTGCCTAATAATATGCCGTTTAGAAAGTTTTAAAATTCCGAGTAGTTCCGGAGATATCCGGAAAAAATCGAAATTCTGAAAAATCGTTTTATTTTTTTCCTGGGTTTTTTGAGATCAAATTCTAAAGCAAATTGCACTTTTACATTGCCACTTTTTCCGCTCTATCTAACAGCGTTAATTGTTTTGAAATCCAACGAGTCGTCTTCGAGTTTTTTAAATACGGTCCTGTCTTTTTATATTGGAATTTGGGAGCTTTTTTTCCTCCCGAATGCAACGATGTATGACACATTGTGGTTTAATGGCATTTCAAGGGTTTGTTGTTCACTTATTTGTGGTTTATTATTAAATTATTTGTTATTTGTTGAACTAGTCCAACATAATTAGAAATTTAGAGCTTACTTATGAGATATTATTTATAAAATTAGGATAAAACAGGACCGTGTCCCAAATTTTCCTGATGTTGTTCAAAAAACCCTCGAAACGTCATTAAACCACAATGTGTCATACATCGTTGCATTCGGAAGAACAAAAGCTCTCAAATTCCAATATCAGGAAAAGAGGACCGTATTTAAAAAAACATAGTTGATAATGGCTCTTCGAAGACGACTCGGATTTCCGAGTATAGGTATTTCGGATAAATATCTAGTAAAAATGATCTATTTGCAAGGTTAAAGGTTGGTATTTTAAAGCTTCCTATAAAAAATTCTTGTCGCATCCATAATGCCAAGAAAACTAATTTCAACGAAATCAAAGGAAGCCTAAAATTCGAACCCTACTTGCTGCCAACATAAAAAAAATAAAATTTCAGTTTCATAAAGTTGGCAGGTTATTCAATTTTTTTGCATTTCATAATGTAGCCATTATGAAACCCAAATAGAAAAACTAATTTTACGGAGTTAGGAAGTTACACTATGCATTTTATTCTACTTTGGCTACTCTGTTACCTATACGGACAAGTGATAAATATGCAAGAAGAAACTTTTACAGTCAATGAGCATACCCATTAGCATATACAGATCAGTTTTAAAAGGACTTCTGTGTTAGTTCCCAACCCATCCCGTCTCGCATAACAAATTCAGAATTAGACACGCTCGGTTTGCTCGCACTGGTCACTTCTAAGAGACCAAAACAAGAAAACTTGATTTACCTCTCCATTAAACACGGGCTTCTCTTTGTGTTACCATAGGTCAACAAGTGGTTCTCAAACTGTGTTTCGACGGGGCCCCTGGCGTTTTACTGCCATATAGTATTTTTGGACAAATCAAAATGACTACAGTAAAGATTTATTTCTTTATAAGCAGTATTCTTACAGCCTCAATCCATGTACATTTTCCCTGAGAACCTAAAGCCATACATTATGGTTAGTTTTATTATATTTATAGTAAATTTAACTTATTAAGTTTTTCTTTCCGTCCGGTTATATCAAACCCATATGTCACCCATCTTTGGAGCCAACAGCAACCCAATTGAACCTCCAGGGGCGACTTTCGGGCTGTGCTGGGAGGAAATATGCCTTGGCTTCACCACGTTGTACACGCCTCAACAACTTTTGACCAGTGACGGTTCTTCCACAGTAGCCCATGCGCACGTGCACCCCCAAAATAAAACGAATAAAAAATATTAATTTATATTCATTGAATATTATTTATCGTATAAAGTCCGACCCTCCCTAATATTTTATCGTACCGTCAAACTAAAAACGTCCGACCCTCCCTAATATTTTATCATCCCGTCAAACCAAACTGTATAGATCCGGCAACCGTGCCTTGGTCGAGGTAAATGACGATTATGACGAGACTTGCGCGCACGTGCGATTAAGTAGTGCAGTTTCTCTGTAGTAACAGCTGGCGGGTGGCAGCGGGGGATAACGGGGCTATTGCGATTTAACATGGAAAAGGCGCACAGTTTTTGTGTGTTCGTGGTGCATCTAGTTAGAAATTCGAGCGTGTATGTTTTAATATTTTAATATTATATATTTATTAAGTTAAAATGAATAGTTGACGGTGGACTATTTAAGAAATAACTTTAACTCTTTGAGTTTGGAGCAAAAAATTGCAGTGAAGAATGCGGGAACATCTAAACCCGAAATTAATTTAACGCAGACCACAAAGGGTAAATCTAGGTACTTTATTAGAAAGTTTAAAAATGAAATATATGAAAAATAATTTATAGAGGGTATTCCAAACTTAATGAGGCTGTTATTGATCAATTTTCTACAATTAAGAACCGAAGAACGGACTTTACGTTTAAGCACTATTGTGTAGGGTCCGATAAATGTTGTGTATTTCGATAAATGATACTCGATATGATTTTAAACCATTTTATTTAAGGATTTAAACTAAAAAAACACTGAAAATATGAAGAATGCCAACTTGTCAGTCTCGCGGCTCGATTCGTTCTCGTCATAAAACAGTTAACTATTGTTCTCGTCTTGGTTGCGCCTAATGACGTAGTGGTATTAGACATCATTCGGTTTTCTTGATAACTCGTAGATGGTGGTAGTAGTATTGGAAATCATTCGGTTTTCTTGATAGCTCGTAGATGGCTTTAGTAGTATTAGTATTGGACTGTATAAATATTGTTACGAGGGTTGCATGCGACGACGTTAAGATCCGACAGCTATACACACTAAGAAACCCTTTCTTATTTTCCAAAAGTTGTATTTCCTTGTGTAAAATTAAAAAATAAATAAAAATATGTTTTACCTAACGCATTTTCTTATTACTTCTTTTCTTTCTACATTTAAAACGCCTAGAAAATAGTTGTTTGGTCATTACACAAAAATAAAATTTTAAAAATAATTTCACCTCCTCTATCATAGGTCACGAGCCGCCACTGCTTTTGACGCTCTACAAGGGCCAGATTCGACCATCACTAGAATGCTGCTCTTATGTCTGGAGCTCTGCACCCAACCAAACTCTTCGGCTACTGGGATTTCATCGTTGTCTGACTGAAGATCACGATACCTAAGGGGTTCGCAGGGTAAACATTTTGAGAACCACTGCCGTAGACTAATGTTTCCCATGCATTATCTTGTTGGTATCCCTTGGCCCAGAGCGGATGTGAGGTGGGTGTTCAGCATCGGATGGGCGACCAAAAGACGGAAGTGCGCAAGTGGACGGTCGTGTAAGATGTGTGTATCCGTACATAGAAGACTGTTAAGAAGACTGTTAAACGAGTTTTTTTTTGTGCATGCATAACAGATATCGTCGTTATTTTCTTACGTGTGGACAGAGGAAGATGAAGGAGAGATGTCAAATTTGAATTTTAGGAAATTTGAATATTCAAGCATTACTATACAGGGTGTTCATTTGAAATCTTCCCACCACGGATTTATCGAAAACCACGGATTAAAAGAAAAAACGCCGAGACACGTCAAAAGATTTGCCAAAGGGGACAACTTTTTAACCAAAAACTACTTCACCCCCTTTTACCCTCTGGCCCCCGGGGTCATCCCCTTAAAAATTTTAAATGACAAGGGGTAGCAAGTAATAGCTTGTTTGAAAGGTCTTTCAAATTGCTTTATTTTGACGTTTGATTTTTTAAAATCGGTCGATTCGTTTTCGAGAAAATTAGAAAAATTTGTACCGCCTTCTTTTTATCAACACAGATAACATGGGCGAACTGTTTTTATTCTTATACCTGTTCAGTTTTTTTATACCTGTTTCGTTTTTTATAGTTGCTAAGGGAAAGAAACAATTTAATTTGCTGTCAGTTACCTTTGTGACAATCTTGGGATAGTGAAAATTAATTTATTGATTCAGATTGTACTTCCAAAATGGTTTACACACTAGCGGAAAGAGTGGAAATGATTCTAATTTATGGTGCCCAAAATCAATGTGCTCGGCAAACTGCCGTTACATTTAACGCCAGACATCCGGAAAAGATAACTTCGCATAGGTATGTTTTGGACCTTGTTACTAAATTTACTCAAACTGGATCTGTTGCAAATAAAAAACGTAATCATCGAGTTTTGGATGAAGTCGCTCAAGTTGAAGTTTTGGGTCATTTTGCCATAAATCCTAATACTTCATTACGCAAAATTGTTGATGCGACTGGTATTTCATTAGGCTCTGTACACACAGTTACTAAATTACATAAATTTCATCCATTCAAAATGAAACTATTGCAAGAGTTAACCGATTTCGATAGGCGAGTTGAGTTTTGTGAACAAATGACTGCAGCGATTAATGATAATACCATTCATGTAAAGAATATCTGCTTCAGTGATGAATCCACATTTTATCTAAATGGATTTGTTAATGAGCATAACTGCAGGTATTGGAGCAATGAAAATCCTCATGCTTTTGTAGAAGGGCATACTCAGTACTCCCAAAAAATTAATGTATTGGCAGGCATTTTAGGAAACAAAGTGATTGGGACATTGTTTATTAATGGGAATTTAAATGGAGGCATTTATTTAGATATGTTGGAAAATACCATCAATCCGCTTATCACGGAAACCATTGAAAACCAAATCGAAGACGATGGAAACCCTATACCTACTTGATGAGTCTGAAATATATTTCCAGCAAGACGGCGTTCCTCCTCACTATGTTCTTCCGGTTCGGCAATGGCTAGACGACGAGTTTCCAGCTAAATGGATAGGGCGAAGAGGGCCTATAGAATGGCCTGCTAGATCTCCTGACTTGACGCCATTAGACTTTTTTCTATGGGGCCATTTGAAAACTATTGTGTTCACTCCCCAACCTAACAGTTTGGATGAACTTCGTCAACGCATCACCGAAAGCTGCCATGATCTCCCACAACATGTTTTTGAAAATGTCCGTCAGGAATTTGAAAATCGCTTATATCATTGTTTGGCCAATAACGGGCATCATTTTGAACACTTATTGAAATAAAAAGTGATATTTTCGTGTGCTTTTTTTTCTATCTGAACAAATTAAGATAAATAAAGATTTTTCTAATTTTCTCGAAAACGAATCGACCGATTTTAAAAAATCAAACGTCAAAATAAAAACCTTTCAAACAAGTTATTACTTGCTACCCCTTGTCATTTAAAATTTTTAAGGGGATGACCCCGGGGGCCAGAGGGTAAAAGGGGGTGAAGTAGTTTTTGGTTAAAAAGTTGTCCCCTTTGGCAGACCTTTCGACGTGTCTCGGCGTTTTTTCTTTTAATCAGTGGTTTTCGATAAATCCGTGGTGGGAAGTTTTCAAATGAACACCCTGTATATCAAGTAGTTACATTTGGCATTTAACATGGAGTGTTGTAAAGTATGTTTTATAACACTGATCATTTTATTTTTAACCAGTAGCTTCATAGAAGCCACGTAGAAGGATTTGTCCAAATACGATCATGGTCACCACCAAATCAGCAATGAATAAGGACACTTTCTTAATTCTTCTGAGTCATTCAGAGCTATTTATTTATCATCATCGATAATTATTATTGGTAATCGGCACAAACGAGACTCCATAATCGATCATTGTTGTCTAAAGAGAATCATATTAAAGTGCAGATATGTGCGAGGTATTTAAAATAGAGAGAACAATCGGTATCTAAAGTACATCTCACATGTGGTAATTGTTGCTAAGAAAAGCGATGGTTGCGCCCACTATTAGGTGACTGTCAGTGTTAATGATGCATTTGGAATAATAATTTTAACGATATTAAGGTTTATGTAAAGTACGTTTCACGCTCTTTCGTTAGCTTTCGACAAAATGACAATTACAGTGAAACCTCTCATAACGGACACCTCTAATAAGCGGACATCTCTATTATTAAGCCGACATTTTTCATAGTCCGGAACTAGGTATATGAAATTCCATGAAAACCAACCTCTCTTGCGCGGACAGGCTGTTTTCATACAAAGAGTGCGAAAACCCTCCTTTAAACGGACAAAAAAAATTTTAAAGTATTTGGGAGACGAATAAGTACGGTGCAAAAACTCTCTGAAGACAGACCGGCAACCAATGCGTGGCAGAGCGAAAGGACTTCGCCGAATAAAAGTATGTGTGATTCCCCGACAGCAGTCTGCCGTTTATTTGTGAGTTCTAAGGTTAAAATCGTAAACAATGGCACAAAAATGTCGCGTTTTGAGTCTGAAGAGAATATTGATGTTGTGGAAGTTTGTAATTTGATAACAATGATTTGGGCGTGTTCATTAACATTGATTATTGTGTTATTAGAAGATGATAGTGACCCCATTCCAATCGATTATGTAGTCCAAATTGAAACTACGTCACTATCTGACGACTCTGATGAAGAAGTTGAATACATTAATCAAACAAATGTCACCAATTATCAACAAGCCATTAGTATGGTAAAGGAATTATAAGAGTATGCAAGGATTAGAGGTGACTCTACAGCAATGGAATTGTTATCAGACTTGGAATTACATTTTTTAGATTGCAAGTATAAAACGCAAACACGTCAAACTACGTTATTAGATTTTTTTAGTACTACATCCTAACTAAAACTAGTGTATTTTTGTTATGTTATGTTTATTTGTACATACATATACATAGTAATAATTTTGCATTTACATATTACCTAATAACAAATTTCCCATGGGCGGATACCTCTATTAGGCGGACACATTTAGACGGTCCCGTTGGTGTCCGCCTAAGAGAGGTTTCATTGTACTTCAATAAAAATAAAAACTTGTTAAATATCTGTATAAATAATATTACCATCATATTTAATTCGGTTTCGCTGCCACTGTTATTTTTATCTTCATTAAAAACAAGTGGATGTAGCTGTTCTGCGCATGTTCACTTGTGGACGTGTTTCTAACTGGTTGCTGCTTTTTGTTAATTTTATTTATCTTCTTCTCTAGGTGCCGTCTCCGCTGTGAAGGTTGGTACTCATCAGGGCGATTCTAATTTTTGAGACCGCAGCTCTGAATAGTTTGTTAGTACATCCAAACCACTCCCTAAGGTTCTTCAGCCATGAGTTCCGTCTCCTTTCTATAGATCTCTTCCCCTGAATTTTTCCTTGCATAATTATTTGTAACATTCCATATTTTTCTCCCCTCATAACATGTCCCATTTATAGCCGTTTTCTTCTCTTAATTGTTAAAATTATTTCTACCCTCTCTACCCAGGAAATCTTCAATATTCTCCGGTATAACCACGTCTCAAGTGCCTCCAGCCTCCTCAGATCAGCAGGACTCCCCATAATACATACACACATAGCATCTCATCATTCATATCTTTAATTCAAGATTTAAATCTCGGCAGCAGAAAGTCTCTTCATTCTTGTAAATATCTTTCGGGCTTATTCGATTCTGAGTCGTATTTCTTGGATGCTGTCATTGTTTTCATTAATGGTTGTTCCTAGGTATTTGTATTCTCTTACTCTTTCAAGATGTTTATCCTTCACATATATCCTGCGAATGTCCTGAGTTGTTTTTGTTGTCAGCATATACAGTGATACCTCGAGATACGAGTTTAATTCGTTCCGTAACTTTGCTCGTATGTCAATTTGCTCGTATCTCAAAGCATTTTTCCCCATTGAAATTAATTGAAATGCCATTAATCCGTTCCAGCCCCAAAAATGCTACCCCCAATTGTTTTTGTTACGTGTTTTTGAATAAGAAAAATTTATTTATAAATGACAAATATTGTATAAAAACATAATAACTTACATGCTACTGTATGCTTAATTTTAGTCACTGCTTTTCTCTTCACTGGTTTTTTTTTCAACGGATTAAAAAAAAACTGTTCAAAGAGATTTGTTTCTTCCTCCCTTTCAGAATGCTGCGGAAATGAGTTAGGCAAGTGTCAATAAATAGCTCCGATGCAAGACCAGTTGCAACTTTTTCGGGGTGTTTGTTTTCCACTAACTGTGAAACTCTCTCCCACATTCCCAAAATCTCTTTTATCTCACTTGTAGATACCGCGTCGCAGCTGACCGTTCCTCGTATCTCAAATGTCGCTCGTATTTCAAAACAAAACTTCGCTCGCTCGACAGCTGGTATCAGAAATAACTCGTATGTTAAGGCACTCGTATCTCGAGGTACCACTGTATTTTGTTTTGCTTATGGTCAGTGATAGTTCATACTCTTCGCTTATTGTGATCATTCTATTAATTAGCATCTGTAGATCTTCATGCGTTGCAGCCAAAATAACCGTATCGTCAGCATATCTTGGATTATTTATTGTCCTGCGGTTAATTTTAATGCCTATGTATCCTTAAGTGCTCTACTTACTATACGCTCCGAGTACAGATTAAAGAGGATTGGTGATAGTATACATCCTTGACGAACACTCCTCTACAGGGCCCCCCCGTAAGGGCTATTGGCGCCTGTGTGCAAAAAAGGATTTTGGCGCCCCTAAGGCATTTTGGATCATGTTTTTTTATTTATTTTTTTGAAGGTAGGTAGGTAGGTAGGTGCTTGAAATAAAGCACAAATTGTAGACTAAAATATCAAAATGAAACAAATAGAATAAAATCATAACAAAATAAATTAAAATAAATTCTTGTTCACACCCATTTTAAAGCACTTACTTAACTAATGGGGTACAGACAGGTTGTTTATAAATACTAGAAAATAACCCAAAACTAAAAATCACATATTTTTTAGGCACAAATAACAGAAATATTGTCTAATATCTACATATACAGTGATGGGCTAAAATATGGAACAAATTCATTTAAAAATCAGGTTTTATTTTTTTGTAAAAACGCTCGAACACGTCGAGTATAATTTTTTCTTCCGGATTTTTGGCCTCAAAAAGAAATTATACTGGGTGTGTCAAAAAGTAGATGTAGTAAAAATTTTTTGTATTTTAAATAGAACCACCCTATTTTTACTTATCACATAAATTCTACGTCAAATTCTGAGCATGATTCATGTAGCATACTCTATCCTTATCTCTAACGGTTTTAGAGAAAAAGTACATCTTAAAAAAGAAATTTCTTTAAAAAAAGGTACATGTACCTGCTTAAAGGTAAACAGGTAAATTTAAATTAATTGTTACTACGATAGCAAGTCATGTGTCAATCAAAAAGAATTTTAAGTATAATTTTGAAAAAAGGGTGATCATGGTGCATTTAAATGAAACTCGAAGAATCGAAATTTTAATTTTAATTGGATGTGGAGACAAAACAAGAAGTCAAGAAGAAGTTTGTAACTTGTTTAGCGCTAAGTATCCAGAACAACGGATTACAAGATCTACAGTGAGTAAAATTGAGAAAAAATTCAGGGAAACAGGGAATGTAAAGAATCGTCTACGGCCAGGTCGTCCAAAAATTAGTGAAAACACAAAATTGAACATTTTGTTAGAAGTTGAAGATAATCACCATAGTGCATCCACTGAAGTAGCCCTTAATAATGATGTTAGCCGACGATCTGTTTTGCGGGTATTGAAACAAGAAAAGTACCATCCGTATAAAATTAGGTTGCTGCACGAGCTAAACGAAGATGATCCCGACCGCCGACTACAGTTTTGTGAAACTATGATAGAAATTTGCAACTTAAATCTATTTTTCCATCGCAGCGTACTTTTTAGCGATGAAGCCACGTTTTGTTTGAATGGTTCGGTAAACAGACAAAATTTTCGGTATTGGAGTACTTACAAATAATCCCCGTTGGACGAGGGAACAGCATACGCAATACTCACAAAAAGTAAATGTTTGGGCAGGGATATTAAATGATAGAATTATTGGACCTTTTTTCTTCGATGGAAATCTTACAGGAGACCGGTATTTACAATTTCTTCAAAATGAATTAATTCCCACACTAGCAGCGGATTTTCCAAATCCGAATCAGCCTAATCTACCAGAAGCGTCTATTTGGTTTCAGCAGGATGGCGCTCCGCCTCATTTTGCTCGACAACTACGAGAGTATTTGAATACTATTTTTCCCGAACGATGGATAGGTAGAAGAGGACAAATAGAATGGCCTGCAAGATCTCCCGATCTTACACCAATGGATTTCTTTCTTTGGGGTTATTTGAAATCAAAAGTGTATTAGGATAAACCACAAAGTTTGGAAGACTTAAAATTTAAAATTAGATATGAAATTAGGCAAATTAATGAAAATACTGTAAATAATGTTTTAGAAGGGTTTTTGAGTAGATTGGCATATTGTCAAGAAGTTAATGGTTTGCATTTCAACACTTAATAAAATAATTTTTCAAAATTATACCTACATCTACTTTTTGACACACCCAGTATAATTTCGTTTTGAGGCAAAAAATCCGGAAGAAAAAATTATAATCGACGTGTCCGAGCGTTTTTACAAAAAATTAATACCTGATTTTTAAATGAATTCGTTCCATATTTTAGCCCATCACTGTATATATAAGTACTACTTTCTACTAATACTTAGATATTTAAAAAAATATGCAATATGCAGATACTTCTGATAAAAAATACCTAGGTAACTTCGTTATAAAATCAAAAATGATAGCTAGGTACAATAGAAAAATACAAAATAGCTATTGTAGCAGCGATATTTTCCGAGACTTTGCTACTGCAAATTCATTAATTACATCGCTAAAATTTATACCATCAAAAATTTCTTTTTCAATTGCTAATATTGCTAGCCCAGACAATCTTTCTTGAAGCATTGTCGATCTTAAATAATTTTTAATGATTTTTAACTTTAAAAAAGATCGCTCGCCAGAAGCTACAGATATAGGTAATGTCAGAAGAATTCTTAGTGAAATGCTTACGTTTGGAAAGGTGGAGATTAAATTGTTTTCAAATATATATTGTAAAATACTTAAGAAGGGGTCAGTATCATCAGGTACTGAAAACAACTTTAACGCTTTAATTTCATTAAACAAATCATTGGAGTCTATAACCTTATTATCCTGATCTGTCAGTCCGTTCTTCAAGAACAGAACAATGTTTTAAAAGATCGCTGTCACTTAATTTGAATATGTCGCTAAAAAATCCGAAAATATTATCATACTCATTTAATAAGTCAAATCGGTTTTTTAGAGAGCTTAATGTTTGATCTATAATTTTTAAGAAAAAACTAATTTTAAAGGCAGTTTTTGGATCATGAGGGGTCTCATCTCGGTGTTCATAGTCAAACAGTTTTGGTTTAATTTTCCTCCTGACCGTTGGTAACGGTGGAAAGTGTTCTTCAATTTCGAGAGAGAGTGCTACTTCTTTCGCTTGTACAAGAATTTCTTCAAATGATTGGTCAGGTTTCATAGTTCATAGGAATCGGATGATATACTAATAAAATTTCGTATGTATTTATACCTAATCCTATTTAATTTCTCAACTTTTATTTTAAAATTAATTTTTGTTTTTTGTTTGGTTTCTTTTTTGGAAATTTTTGCAATTTTTGACCCTGGGTTTTGGCGCCCCTAAAGGATGGCGCCCGTGTGCATTGCACACTTTGCACATATGCTAGCGGGGGCCCTGCTCCTCTATTTCCATTTCTGTTTATCTATGATCTTGATCCTAGTCCTACACTCGCTAGAATCTACTTACCATTTTCAACACTGTCCATACAAAGTTTCCTCAACTCTGAAACCGGCCATTTTCAATACGAAATCGATTGTCACGTACATCGAGTTCGATTGTTCTAAAGAAAGTCACAGCCATAAGTATGTAAGTATTGATACGTAACCGTACGTAAAACTATAGATAGGCATGGCTGATGCGATTTCTTAAACAGAAGAGAAATCACTCATATAATAAATCTTTAATATGTATGGATGCGTACCGAAGAGGAAATGAATAAATATTATTAATTAGAAACTTCGTCAGACGAATTGTGCATTGTGGGTAGAGAAAACACGCCTGAATAGGGTGGGCTTTCGAAATAGTATATTATAGTACAAGTTGAATAATGCGTCGTTTATAGCCCGCGCCCATGTTAGAAAGCGCTGTAATAGCTTTATAAAATATGTAGTTATAACTAGTGTTGTGATCGCTCGAGCGAAAAACCGCTTGAGTACTCGATTATTGAAATAACGGACGTCGCTCGATTATTAAAACAACCGCTTGAGTTATAAATTCAAGCGAAAATCGTCGCTTGTTTCTTATTACCTTTCACTCGATACCGGAGCTTCGCTTGACGCTGACGTATATTCGAGCAGTTTTTCGCTCGATAGGAAATACTCTTGTTATAAATTCAGGCGAAAAATGGAAATACCCGATCTTCGCGCGCCACCCGAAATGTGCCGATTGGCAACGTTCGAGTTTGACGCTCAGAAGGCTGACACGACATACGTCTTTCTTAAATGCACATAAACGAGAAGGTGCATATAAAAAAGTATGCCAAATCCCTTAGTGGAGTCATCGCGACATGGGTTTTGTTTTGGCTGGGACTGGCTAGCCAGCGGCGATTGTAAATTCTTAAAAAAATTAAAGGCTATAATTTCTTCCTTAATAAATGTGTTGATAAAACATCAATGGTTGTTTTTGTAAGTTTTAGAAGTTTATTCTAGTGTTTTTATTAAGAAAGTTGATTCCGATTTTAAAAATTATTATAGCCAGTCCCAGTCAAAATAAAACCCATGTCGCGACGAATCCACTAAGGGATTTGGCATACCTTTTTGTATGCACCTTCTCGTTTATGTGCCTTTAACAAAGACGTATGTCGTGTTAGCCTTCGGAGCGTCAAACTCGAACGTTGCCAATCGGCACATTTCGGGGGGAGCGGCGCGTCGATCGAAGGTCGGGTATCAAGTGAAGGGAACGATTTTCGATTTTTCGCTACACTAATTGCAGTGGTACCTCGAGATACGGTTGCCCTAACATACGAGTTATTTGAGCTGTCGAGCAAGCGAAGTTTTGTTTTGAAATACGAGCGACATTTGAGATACGAGGAACGGTCAGCTGCGACGCTGCACACAAGTTGCAACTGGTCGTGCATCGGAGCTATTTAATGACACTTGCCTAACCCATTTCCGCAGCATTCTGAAAGGGAGGAAGCGACAAACCTCCTTGGACAGTTTTTGTTTGAATCCGGCGAAAAAGGCAAAGACCAGTGAAGAGAAAAGCAGTTACTAAAATTAAGCATACAGTAACATTTAAGTTGTGTGTAAATTGCATTTAAGTGACCAAAATATAAATAGTTTGTTCGGGTTTGTATATATTACACTTTATTAAAATCAGTTTTTTTTTGCTTTTCACTCTCTTTTATTATGTTTCTATACAATATTTCTCATTTATAAATACATTTTTCTTATTCAAAAACAATTGGGGGGTAGCATTTTTGGAGCTGGAACGGATTAATGGCATTTCAATTAATTTCAATGGTGAAAATCGCTTTGAGATACGAGTAAATTCACATACGAACAAGGTTACGGAACGAATCAAACTCATATCTCGAGGTATCACTGGCTTCATCTATTAATTTACTGGGCGTCAATCTGGGAGGAAATATGTCTTGGCATAACCACGTTGTGGCAATCGCCCAGATAGCTTCTCAGAAGCTTGAGGTACTCTTCCGAACCAGAAAGTTGTAGACACCTCAACAACTTTTGACACTATACAAAGCCCAGATTCGACCATCACTGGAGTACTGCTCTCATGTTTGGAGCTCTGCACCCAAACATACTCTTCGACTACTGGATTCCATCGAAAGGAGGGCTATTCGTCTGATAGGAGACCCCGAGCTAACGAAGAACCTCGACTGCCTAGAACATCGAAGACAGGTTGGGGATTTGACTCTCTTTTACAGATATTTTCATGGAAGGTGCTCGGCTGACCTTGCCCTCTTAATTCCGCCCAGAGCGACAAATAGCAGAAATACACGACGAACCACTGCCTCCCATTAATATGTGGTTAAGCTTATTACTCCTCGAACTTCGTTATTTAAGAATTCTTTCATCTGGGGGACTTCATCCTTGTGGAACGACCGTCCCGAGGTTGTTTTTCCCAACGAATATAACCTCCAACGATTCAAAACAAACTCTCAGAGTGCCCTAAAGGATTTTTCCTATAGTGCTTGTGTTTAATCATTAAAAGAAAACCTATATTTTCTCCCGGTGGATAAAAATTTCGCACAATTTCAAGGGAGTTGAAAGGTTTGGTCGATAATTTATACTGATTTTGAGATATCGGACCACCGTGGCCTTCCTATCGTTCCTTGCAAAAAATATTTATAAGAATAATTATTTTAAGAGAGATTTTTTATTTCTTTTTAAATTCCATCAAACGAATAAAATTCAAGTTTACCATGTAATGATGTAAGAAAACGCCATCGAATAACATTTCATTAAAACAAGGTAAACGAACTTCAAAGTAATCAACGAATCAGATAATACACCGACAGACACTGCTGATTTCACAGATACCTCCGATTACTTACCGGATGCTGGGTTGTTCAATTCTCACCTAATATGTTTGTTGTATTTTCTGCTTTCTTAGGTTAATTTATGTTTAACATCTATTATTTCACTTTTAACGCCAACTAGTCAAAACAATTAAAGGATAGTATGTTGCAATTAGAATATGATTGCGATTATGCAATCAACAACTGACTGAGTAGTTTCGTTCAGAGTCGAATTTAGGCGTGCTCCACATATCCAATCCAAAATGTATAATATATAGGGTGTTCCATTTAAAATAAGGAATACCCACATATACAGTATCCATGGATGGGGTTTACAAGAGGACAAATGGACTAAAAATTGAAAGATACGAAAAAAAGTCACTCTTAATAAAAGTTTTTGCTTGTCTAGAAAATACGATTCATCATAAGAATCGTCAAATTTTTTTATACAATGTGGGTAAAAACTGCAAAAATGTTATTTTGCTTAAGAGTTCTCTCTCTCTCTCTCTCTCTGTTCTTTCGAATTTTATTCCATTTGTCCTCTTGTAAACCACATCCGTGGACATACTCTATATAAACAGTATAGTGCTAATACCATCTGCAATTATGTCCCCGCTATGGGCACCGAAGGGGGCGTTGTGAGTTTGCGCAGTTCGGAAATTTCCTTGTGAAAGTAAACATTCGACAGGACCGGATTTCAACTTTTTTAATATAAATTTCACTGGTTAGTTAGGAAAAATATTGCAATCAAAATTTCGATTAGTTCGATTTAAGACAGCGTTCCATGCATACGATTTCTGACGATATGATGATCGGACCGTGCCCTGATTGGTGTAAACTTTTGGTGCCAAATTCCGTCTGAATATTTGTAACAATCGACACGACGAGCTTTATTTTAACTTTCATCCGACGTCGTATGTTTCTTAACCTCACTTTTTTCTAAACCAAAAATTAAGAATGAATGACTATATTGACTATTTTGGGTACTATTATCAGCTACTAATGCACCAAATTAAAAATACATTAATTTTAAGGTTAGGTAGTGACCACATATACAGAGTACACCAAGTAATGTGGCCTCTTAGAAGTATCTCGAGAACTAAATGAGATTTTATTTTGAAAATTTGGCTGTGGCTATAAGAGATGGTTTTCTCCGTTTATGAAATATTCTGAATGATGCGGTGTTGCCGGATCATACCGAAAGTGGTAGCAACTTCGGGATTTTAAATGAATTACCCCATATATTATATTTTTGAATCTAGGTAAAAATCTAGAACAGTTTTCTGTATAATATCATATACCTATCGTTAAGAGTTTTTGAATTATAAATAATCGTGTGACATTTTAACGCCGTATCGGGACCTGAAGAGAAAATCATATCTTTTTAGCGGTTACAGCTAGAAAGCTGAAATTTTGACAATAGTTTCACAAGGCCATCGAAATTTTATAATTTTGAACAGTCTTTAATTAGTTTTATACAGGGCGTCTCCATAACAATATTTCTGAGGGTTTGTTCCTATATTCAATATTTTCGGATTAGAGCGAAATTTAAAAATTATCTTTAAAAAATTAATTTTTTGGTAGTTGGCTGTGGAATGGATTCATAGAAAGAAAATAACGAAAAATCCATTTGACGTTATGTCCGTGTTGTTGTAATAAAAATGAACTAATTCACATTATTCTAGCATAGATATTTTAAGTTTATTTTATATTCATGGAGAGTGTGGTAGAGTTTTATCTAGAACTTGTAGAAAATTTAATGAACTTCATCCTAATGCAGCTCCTATGACTGACTCCCAAAAAGTTGATTGGGCTAGGAGGTCCATGGAAATGGCCCCAAGGTCTCCGGATCTTACCCCCCCCCCCCTTTTTTCTATGGGGTAGGATTAAAGAAATAGTATACAAGACACCTGTCACAACAAGGGAAGATTTAGAAAATCGACTAAGAACAGCTCTGGGGTCTGTAGAAGGGGAAGAAATGAAAAAGGTGACAAATGAGCATGTTATCACCACAATTCATGAATGAGAGCCAACAATTTAGTTATTAGTTGTTTTATTGGTGTTGATGCGTAATTTTAATTTTGTTTATTTATTTATTAATAAATTGCTTATTTGTTAACTATTTTTTACAACAATACAGACATAACGTCAAATTAATTTTTTATTATTTTGTTTCTATGAATCCATTCCACAGCCAACTACCAAAAAATTAATTTTTTTAAAGATAATTTTTAAATTTCGCTATAAATTCGAACATATTGAAGATAGGTATAGGAACACTTAATATGATTACATAGAAAATTCGATCCTTTATTAGAAAAACATATCAAATACAGGCTAAAAAAAGAATATTTTTGCAATAATTCATCTCCTTCAGAAATATTGTTATGGAGACGCCCTGTATAAAACTAATTAAATACTGTTCAAAATTATAAAATTTCGAAGGTCTTGTGTCACTATTGTCAAAACGTCAGCTTTCTAGCTGTAACCGCTAAAAAGATATGATTTTCTTTTCAGGTCCCGATGCGGCGTTAAAAAAATCATAAGATTATTTATAATTCAAAAACTCTTAAAGATAGGTATATAATATTATACAGAAAACTGTTCTAGATTTTTACCTTGTTTCCAAAAAAAATATAATATATGGGGTAATTCATTTAAAATTCCGAAGTTGCTACCACTTTCGGTGTGATCCGGCAACACCGCATCATTCAAAATATTTTATAAACGTAAAAATCCATCTCTCCATAAAATCTCATTTAGTTCTCGAGATTCTTCTAATAGGCAACTTTACTTGGCGTACCCTGTATAGAGTGATAGATACGTCACAATATCTTCATTATCGACATCGTTTATAGCGAGTACCAAACAAATATATTTAGTTAAAAGGCCACCAACCATGAATGAACCTGTATTGTAGATTAATCTGCTAGTTGGGCACCTACATTAACAATTTTAATTTGACGATTCTTAAATTTCCATTATTTTACGTAACAGAAACATCTAAGTACCTACTTTTCCCAAAATAATACAGTTTAGCATGCACCGTCTGTAGCATTCTTATGAAACAAATTAGTACTCGCGATCGCAACGCATCAGTGACATACCGAAATAAATTATACAATTGTCCGTCCCCGTAAACACCATTGTGACGATATTTTTTTTTCTGCGATGCAATAAGAGAAAACGGTCAAACGGTTTGGTAACAGTTTTAGATGGGAGGAAATCTAGAAATAGGGGAAGGAGGAGTAATTCGCAACGGTCGTTAAATCTCTAGTAAATTTTAAGACATCAGAGGCGCATATTTGCCAAATTTTGATTGTTCCATCCAGTGGCGGCTCGTGACCTATGATAGAGGGGGTTCAGAAGTATGGTGAAATTTTTCTAGGCGTTTTAAATGTGGAAAGAAAAAAAGTAATAAGAAAATGCGTTAGGTAAACCATATTTTTATTTATTTTTTAATTTTGAAATTTGAAAATAAGAAAGGTTTTCTTAGTGTGTCTAGCTGTCGGATCTTAACGTCGTCGCATGCAACCCTCGTAACAGTATTTATACAGTCCACTACTAATACTACTAAAGCCATCTACGAGCTATCAAGAAAACCGAATGATGACCAATACTACTACCGCCATCTACGAGTTATCAAGAAAACCGAATGATGTCTAATACCACTACGCGATCTACGAGCTACGTCAATAGGCGCAACCAAGACGAGAACAATAGTTAACTGTTTTATGACGAGAACGAATCGAGCCACGATACTGACAAGTTGGCATTCTTCATATTTTCAGTGTTTTTTTTTAGTTTAAATCCTTAAATAAAATGGTTTAAAATCATATCGAGTATCATTTATCGAAATACACAATATCGACCCTACACAATAGTGCTTAAACGTAAAGTCCATTCGATTCTTAATTGTAGAAAATTAATCAATAACAGCCTCATTAAGTTTGGAATACCCTCTTTTTCATATATTTCATTTTTAAAAAAGTCCCTAGATTTACCCTTTGTGGTCTGCGTTAAATTAATTTCGGGTTTAGATGTTCCCGCATTCTTCACTTCAATTTTTTTGCTCCAAACTCAAAGAGCTTAAGTTATTTCTTAAATAGTCCACCGTCAACTATTCATTTTAACTTAATAAATATATAATATTAAAATATTAAAACAAACACGCTCGAATTTGTAACTAGATGCACGAACTGACAACAGCAGCGCGGTGCACACAAAAACTGTGCGCCTTTTCCATGTTAAATCGCCATAGCCCCGCTGCCACCCGTCACCTGTTACTACAGAGAAACTGCACTACTTAATCGCACGTGCGAGCAAGTCTCGTCATAATCGTCATTTACCTCGACCGAGGCACGGTTGCCGGATCTATACAGTTTGGTTTGACGGGATGATAAAATATTAGGGAGGGTCGGACTTTTTTAGTTTGATGGTACGATAAAATATTAGGGAGGGTCGCACTTTATACGATAAATAATATTCAATGAATATAAATTAATATTTTTTATTCGTTTTGTTTTGGGGTGCATGTGCGTATGTGCTCCTGTGGAAGAACCGCCACTGGTTCCGTCTCAACCAACATTTCTTTATACAGGGTGTTCCTTAATGACGTGCTAATATTTCAGGGTGTGATTCCTTAGGTCATTTTATAAAGAAAAGTTCATATGAACATATGTCCGCAACGGCTTAAATTTTTTGCTACAGGGGGTTGAATTTCTATTTTTTTAAATGGTTATTTCTTAATATCTCCGAAAGTACTTTAGATATTATTTTCAAATTTGGTATGTGTTAATAGGATATAGAACCACAAATTTTAGTTAGAAAAGTTATTCAATTGTTCCACCAGTGGCGTCCCTGCAAACATGTCCTCTGATATTTTTTACAAAAAAGATGGTACGCCACTGACATTTTTCTATGGGGCTATTTTTCTGATTAGCCTGGTCAATTCTACATGAAAACGGTCTCTTGAGTTATTCTCGTCAGACGCACCGTTCTTGATTAAAACCTCTCAATTCGTATTGAATTATTATTCACATTGATAAAATAATTAATGATTTTTGTTTTATAAAAATTGTTGGAGTAGGCAATTCGATGCGAGGACGGGCGGAAGCATGCCTTTTAAGTAAAAGTGGCCATTTTTTCAATTTAAACGTCATACAGTCATTTTTGAAAGTATTGCCATGCACTATCAATAATCTCTAACCTAATAAATTTAATCCAATTTCGCTACTGGTCCCCTAAAGGGGAGGAGATTGATGGCATTATTGCACGGATGAAGTCTCCTATGTAGGAGGTGACCAATGGATCCATTACTTCAGCTTGTTCTTCGGGGACATAACAGTAATTGCATCAAAGACACAGTTACCGAAGAATAGACGTGATTTACCATTGTAAAGTAATACATTGGAGAAAGTGCAGGACCGGATCTATACTGAAACCACCGATCTCACTGAGTAATCGAACAATAAGATCGTTTGCAGAGCGAGATTTTCAACCGGTTGCAAAATTCGTTCTGCGCAGTTTTATTTGAACGTTTCCGTATGAAGAGCGAGGGGAGAAAAATGTTTAAGAACCATGATAGAAAGTGTCTTACCATAGGCGTACCCAAACGAAATTTTATAAGGGGAAAATAAATAAATACACTCTGTTGATTCTTCCTGTTTTATGAACAAACACAAAATATCCTTCTCGCGTTTCACGCCACTGTAGTGACAAATTTCAGTGCGTTTTAACGGCGCTACGAAGAGCGGGACTACATAAGTAATAAAATTAAAACAATAAAGTTTTGTTTTAGTGTAGGATGTGAAATTTAATGATATATTTTATGAAACGTATACAGGGTACACCAAGTAAAGTGGCCTATTAGAAATATCTCGAGAACTAACTGAGATTTTATTTTAAAATTTTTTCTGTGGCGAGATAGTTTTCTACGTTTATAACATATTTTGGATGCGGTGCGGTGATGCCGGATCATACCGAAAGTGGTAGCAACTTCAGAATTTGAAATGAATTACCTTATATATTATATTTTTTTTGGAATCTAGATAAAAAAATCTAGAACAGTTTTCTGTATAATATCATATATTACCTATCTTTAAGAGTTTTTTAATTATAAATAATCTTGTGATTTTGTAACGCCGTATCGGGACCTGAAAAGCCAATCATATCTTTTTAGTGGTTACAAGTAGAAAGCTGAAATTTTGACAATAGTTTCACAAAACCATCGACATTTTATAATTTTGAACAATATTTAATTAGTGTTATACAGAGCGTCTCCATAACAATATTTCTGAGGGAGATGAACTATTGCAAAAATCTTCGTTTTTTTAAATGGGACACCCTGTATTTGATATGTTTTGTTAATGGAGGATCGAATTTTCTATCTAATGATATTAAGTATTCCTATACCTATCAATATTTTCGGAAATTTAAAAATTATCTTATAAAAAAATATTTTTTGGTAGTTGGCTGTGGAATGGATTCATAGAAACAAAATAATGATAAATCCATTTGACTTGTGTTGGTGTCAGAAAAATAGTTAACAAATAAGCAATTTATTAATAAATAAATAAACAAAATTAAAATTACGCAACAACACCAATAAAATAACTAATAACATGTTCATTGGTCACCTTTTTCATTTTTTCTCCTTCTAGAGAGCCCAGAGCTGTTCTTACTCGATTTTTTAAATCTTCCCTTGTTCTGACGTGTGTATTGTACACTACTTTTTTAATCCTACCCCATAGATAAAAATCTAGGGGGGTAAGATCCGGAGACCTTGGAGCCATTTCCATGGACCTCCTCGACCAATCAACTTTTTGGGAGTCATAGGAGCTGCATCAGGATGAAGTTTATTAAATTTTCTGCAAGTTCTAGATAAAACTCTACCACACTCCCCATGAATATAAAATAAAAATATCTAAACTCGGATAATGTGAATTAGCCATTTTTATTACAATAACACATACATAACGCCAAAGGGTTTTTTCTTGGTTTCTATGAATCCATTCCACAGCCAACTAAAAATATATTTTTATAAGATAATTTTTAAAATTCGCTATAAGTCCAAAAATATTGAAGATAGGTATAGGAACACTTAACATCATTAGATAGAAAATTCGATCCTCCATTAGCAAAAGATATCAAATACATGGTGTTCCATTTAAAAAAGAAGATTTTTACAATAATTCATCTCCCTCATATATTGTTATGGAGACGCTCTGTATAAAACTAATTAAATATTGTTCAAAATTACAAAATTTCGAGGGTCTTGAGAAACTGTTGTTAAAATTTCAGCTTTCTAGCTGTAACCGCTAAAAAGATATGATTTTCTTTTCAGGTCCCGATACGGCGTTAAAAAATCACAAGATTATTTTTAATTCAAAAACTTAAAGATAGGTATATGATATTATACAGAAAACTGTTCTAGATTTTTACTTAGATTCCAAAAAAAATATAATATATCGGGTAATTTATTTAAAATTCCGAAGTTGCTACCACTTTCGGTATGATCCGGCAACACCGCACCACCCAATATTTCAAAATAAAATCTCATTTAGTTCTCCAGATACTTCTAATAGGCCACTTTACTTGGTGTACCCTGTATAGTGAGTCAGAATAACAAAATTCATTTACATTTTAGTCAATCTTGACCTAATTATTGCTTGTTAGCTTAATGCAAGGCCATGGAGAAATCTTGTATGGTTTCGCCCCTTAGCAAAAACTCATCGCGGCTATACCGTTGCCATATATCTAAAGACAATGAATCGAAATTTGTTTTATTCATTTAAATATTGTGGAAAATGATAATTTTTACCACATCTTTGCTCGCATTCGTTCCGTTCAGAAACGGCGGGGCATACAATACTGGCAAGACCGAAAGAAATATTTACAAAGCCGGTACTGTTCTCACGATGACCAAGTCGTTCGTTATTCCTTTATATCGACAGCGAAGACGCGATGGACTAACGACACTTCCGCCTTTCACCGTTCAGCGAAGACGCGTGCTCGAACGCCGCAATCTAATCGACGAAGCCGCCTTATTATGGATATCTGTCCACTCGAGGATGGCACCGTACTCTCTCATTAGGCTATGATTAGACCCAGGAACGGTCCTCTATTGCCGTTTTTATCTGACACGTGAAACCGTTAAGTACACAGGAAAAAATGCGATATTTAGCTTAGTTTTACGACATTTAATTTTTTTAAAGCATATAAGTAAAGATTGTTTCACGAAAAATGGATATAACTTAATGACTGCAGTAAAAGTACCTGGGGCCATCCCATTATTTGTGACCGTTTGTTATTATTATGCGGAAAGGACCGGATTGTAATAATTATAATTAAATATAGGCACATCAGGTAGGTTAGGTTGCTTAATTTATATTTAAATATCTTTTTGTGGTAAAATTTGTTAGTTTTTGAGGAATGGTTCAAGAATTGTCTTTTACCAAACATTCCTCAGAATAGCGTGATAGTAATGGACAATGCGAGCTATCACAGTCGCCAATTACATAAAGCTCCAAGCTCAAATAATACAAAATTGGAGATTCAGAACTACATGGCGGCGAATGATATATATTTTGAAGGAAGTTATAAAAAAAGTGAACTTTTAGAAGTTTTAAAGACATTTTGTATAAAAAAAGTATATGTTTGTGACAGATTGGCAGAAGAAATTGGACATACAGTGCTACGGCTCCCACCCTATTATTGCATTTTTAACCCCATAGAGCATATGTGGCCCCAGTTAAAATCACTGGTTAGGTCTGAAAATATTTCTCCGACTTTAAGTTCTAGTGTTGTAGAATTAATACGAAAATGCTTTAATGATATTCCTCCAGGTAGTTGGAAAAATTCAGTCCGTCACGTAATAACTGTAGAAAATTCGTATATTAGTCTGGATCGTATAATTAATCCAATTATAATTAATTTTGATGAGGATAGCGATAGCGAAACAGAACTATCTATAGAATGACATTATAAATGTAAACAAATATGACTAGTAATATTTAAAAAAAAATGTTATTTCATTTGATTCATTACTTCTTTTCCTTAGTCCGTCCCTTCATACTTCACTTGTTTATTGCCAAGCTCTTGTCGACACAATGGGGCCGACCCAGGAAATCATTAAGTCGTATCCATTTTTCGTGAAACAATCTTTACACGATACAACCAATAACCTAAAATTTGTTGTCTAGTGTAATCGATTTTAAAATCACGAATAAATCCATTTAACGGTATTTGACCCCTTCAACTTTCGACGTGCCTTGACAAAACAAGGTACATATTTATATTACTAACAAATGACCATACTTACCGAAAACACAAAAGTACAACGAAATATGATTTGAGCTAGCCAAATTAACCTTGATTTTTTCTCATTATCGTAATAGGCGGGGACGTAAGGAAAAAAAACTTTCAGTTGCAAATCTTAATTGATGCCATTAAATTAGCAAATCTGTAAACCGTGGTTACTTTTCCCATGCAACTATTCTTTCAAAATATTAGGCAATCGTATACTACGGTCACCAATTCTTTATGTGATAACAATGGTTTCCACACACTTATTCCTTTTTTATCTCGACAACAATTTCGTTGACAACAAAAGAATACTAATAGCGGCTCGTGCGATAATCTGCGGGTACATTGTCGGGTTGTATCTGATCGAATCAATCGGATGACAGCAGGTCGCAAATTAAAACAGGACCGGAAATTTATAACGAATACTTTTTTCAGGCATACAACACAATCAGACGTCAAAAAAGCTACTGGTCCAGACGAAATTCCTATTATAGTTCTCAAGAGATGCGCCGATGAACTAACGCCAGTATTTTGTAGACTTTTCAACTTATCCTACAAAAAGAATATTTCCATCTTGCTGGAAGACGGCGCGAGTCCAGCCTATTCCAAAGAAAGGTAAGAGAACCCTGCCTAACAACTATCGACCAGTCGCATTGCTTTCAGTTATATCAAAAGTAATGGAGAAAGCTATTAACCAACATCTTCTAAAGTACCTGGAAGGCTTCAACATTATCAGCGATCATCAATATGGTTTTCGGAAGTCCAGATCAACTGGAGATCTTCTAGCCTATGTCACCCATATTTGGAACACCGCAATCGAACATCATGGGGAGTCTCGGGTTGTTGCACTGGATATTTCTAAAGCTTTTGATCGTGTTTGGCATGAAGGCCTTCTAAGTAAACTGCGATCCAATGGTATGCCCAGTCGATTCTGTGCATGGTTGTCTAGCTTTCTTAAGGACCGCTCTCTGAAAGTGGCGATCGACGGATTTCTCTCAGACACCTTCACCATCAATGCCGGTGTTCCTCAAGGGTCCATATTATCTCCCACTCTCTTCTTACTCTACATTAACGACCTTCTAGTGAAAACTAAAAATCCGATATTTAGTTTTGCTGACGATAGCACACTTATCTCATCTTTCTCTTTGAATGCGCAAACATCGGCTGCCGACGCACATATTCGCAGACAACATGAAGTATCACGCCTCAACAAAGACCTGGAAGAAATTTTGGCTTGGGGTGACAGTAACCAAGTCGAATTTAACGCTAAAAAAACCCACACACCAGTTTTCTCTAAAAAGGTTAACATTACAGAACCGGAAATAGTCATGGCCGGACACGTAATCCCACTGGCTTCATCTATTAATTTGCTGGGCGTCAATCTGGGAGGAAATATGTCTTGGCATAACCACGTTGTGGCAATCGCCAAGATAGCTTCTCAGAAGCTTGGGGTACTCTTCCGAACCAGGAAGTTGTACACACCTCAACAACTTTTGACACACACTATACAAAGCCCAGATTCGACCATCACCAGAATACTGCTCTCATGTCTGGAGCTCTGCACCCAAACATACTCTTCGGCTATTGGATTCCATCGAAAGGAGGGCTATTCGTCTGATCGGAGACCACGAACTGACGAAGAACCTCGACAGCCTAGAACATCGAAGACAGGTTGGGGATTTGACTCTCTTTTACAGATATTTTCATGGAAGGTGCTCGGCTGACCTTGCCCTCTTAATTCCGCCCAGAGCGACGAACAGCAGAAATACACGACGAACCACCACCGCCCATCCATATGTGGTTAAGCTTAGTACTCCTCGAACTTCATTATTTCAGAATGCTTTTATCTGGAGGACTTCATCTTTGTGGAACGACCTTCCCGAGGTCGTTTTTCCCAACGAATATAACCTCCAACGATTCAAAACCAACGTGAATCGCTTTTTGCGCACACGCACCACTCCCAGAGTGCCCTAAAGGATTTTTCCTATAGTGCTTGTGTTTAATCATAAAAAAAAAAATACAACACAATAAGATCGATGCAATTATAGCGAAATTACAGCTATAATTGCAGCGCAACGCAAGTGTCAGAAAAGTGCAGCGATAATTGCATTGCAATTATCATACAGGTTTATGGTAGGTTTGACATACTATATGAAAAACGAATATTAGGATCTTTCAAGAAGTTGGCTTCTTATACAGGGTGTAACAAATAGGAATTTACCATTGGGATTTCGGAAACGGTACGAGATACGAAGTCGGTTATTACATTATGGTCAGAATAATATTCCGCAAAAAAATCAAAAATAAATACAATTCCTTTGGAAATACAGTGAAGCCTCTCTTGGGAGGACACCTACGGGACCGTCTAAATGTGTTCGCGTAATAGAGGTGTCCGCCCACGGGAAATTTGTTATTCGGTAACATATAAATGCAAAATTATTACTATATATGTACAAATAAACATAACATAACAAAAATACTCTAGTTTTAGTTAGGATGTAGTACTTATAAAAATCTAATAACCCAGTTTGACGTGTTTGCGTTTTAAAACTTGCAATCTAGAAAATGTAATTCCAAGTCTGATAACAATTCCATTGCTGTAGAGCCAGCTCTATTCTTTGCGTACTCTTATAATTATTCCTTTACCATACTAATGGCTTGTGATAATTGGTGACATTTGTTTGATTCAACTTCTTCATCAGAGTCTTCAGATAGTGATGTGGTTTCAGTTTGGGCTACATAATCGATAGGAATGGGATCACTGTCATCTTCTAATACCACATTGCTATCAATGTTAATGAACTCGCCCAAATCATTGTTATCCACAAACTTCCGCAACATCAATATTCTTTGTCAGACTCAAAACGCGACATTTTTGTACCATTGTTTACGATTTTAACCTTACAACTCACAAATAAACTGCTGTCTGGGAATCACACATACTTTCATTCGGCGAAGCCCTTTCGCTCTGCCATTGGTTGCCGGTCTGTCTTCAGAGAGTTTTTGCACCGTACTTATTCGTCTCCCAAATACAAATTTTGTTGTCCGTTTAAAGGAGGGTTTTCGCACTCTTTGTATGAAAACAGCCTGTCCGCGTCCGCACAAGAGAGGTTGATTTTCATGGAATTTCATATACCTAGTTCCGGACTATGAAAAAATGTCCGCTTAATAGAGATGTTCGCTTATTAGAGGTGTCCGTTATGAGAGGTTCCACTGGATCTGGAAAATTCTAAGGTTTTGCGCTTCCTGACTTTGTTCGAAGAGATGTCCGAAAATAAATTGAACTTTCTCATTGCTACTTATTATTCTGCACAAGATGACATCATCAGATCTATCATGCGACGTTTCGTCTTAAGGTCACCGTCATCAACTTAATTTTTTTAAATACGGGCCTGATTATTTTTGTTTAAATTATGAAAGAGGATCGAAATTCGACCGACCGACCGAATTGCTAGAAAAATTTTTGAAAAGAATATGCAGAACTTTGGGTTATGGTGCGAGCAGAACAGACAACAAAATATTGAAAATAATAAATAATACTATTGAACAAAATATTGTGTCGACACAGAATCTGACAGAAATAACAATTAATGTCCAGGAAATGTCTACAGTAACTATAAATATGTATATGTATATAAAGTAATATGTATAATACTATATTGAATTGAAAATAAAAATAGTACTTTATTGAATAAAACTTTAGAAATAGAGGATAAACTGGAAGATATTTCTATTATTTTGAGGTTATGTTGTTTTATAGTTGTGACTAGAAATTAGTTGACGGCCACCGTCAGCATGTTATATATTTCCGAGTATAGGTATTTCAGATAAATATCTAGTAATAATGATCTATTTGCAAGGTTAAAGGTTAGTATTTTAAAGTTTTCTATAAAAAATTGTTGTCGAGTCCATAATGCCAAGAAAACTAATTTCAACGAAATCGAAGTAAGCCTAATATTCGAACCCTACTTGCTGCCAACATAAAAAAATAAAATTTCAGTTTCATAAAGTGGCAGGTTATTCAATTTTTTTGCATTTCATAATGTAGCCATTATGAAACCCAAATAGAAAAAATAATTAATTAGACCGATACCGCCCTGGCGCTGTTGTTGGAATTGCTGAGGTTTATTGCATCTGTTGTATAACATATCATTTTGATGACTTCTAATGCCCTGAATCGGATATAAACTTTGCGATGTACCCCAACATATTAAACTTTTTAGGAGTCAAGGCCACATAATGAAATAATGGATTCTGGTATAAACATCTTAAAAAGACATAATTTTATTCCATTTTCAGCGATCGTGAACCGCGACAGAGGGAACAAACGAAATAAGAACATGCATGATTCCGCTGAGGATTTCGAGCAGAAGAACGCGGAGGATTTTTAAAGAATTGTTAGAGGACCGATAAAGTGAACAAACCCGAACAAACTATGCGCGGGGATTAAATAAGGACTATGCACAACTTTGTAATTGGGGATCTTTCTCATTCTAAACAATATTTCTTTACACCGTTTCTTTCTATTTTTCCAAAAACCGCAGGCATATAGCAATATCGATTCTGTGCATGGTTGTCTAGCTTTCTTAGGACCGTTCTCTGCAGGTGGCGATTGACGGATTTCTTTCAGACACCTTCACCATCAATGTCGGTGTTCCTCAAGGGTCGATATTGTCTCCCACCCTCTTCTTACTCTACATTAACGACCTTCTAGTGAAAACTAAGAAGAAATTTTGGCTTGGGATGACAGTAACCAAGTCGAATTTAACGCTAAGAACCGGATATAGGCATGGCAGGACACGCAATTCCACTGGCTTCATCTATTAATTTGCTGGCCGTCAATCTGGGAGGAAATATGTCTGTTGTGGCAATCGCCAAGATAGCTTCTCAGAAGCTTGGGGTACTCTTCCGAACCAAAAAGTTGTACACATCTCAACAACTTTTGACACTATACAAAGCACAGATTCGACCATCACTAGAGTACTAACTGCCCTCATGTCTGGAGCTCTGCACCCAAACGTACTCTTCGGCTACTGGATTCCATCGAAAGGAGAGTCTGATCGGAGAGCACGAGCTGACGAAGAGCCTCGAACAGGGGTCGGCAACCTTTTGCGACGGAAGAGCCAAAAGTTATAATTTACACAATTTCTCTGTTTATAAAGAGCCACTAACGGCCGCAATTTGACATCGAAAGAGTCGCATGCGTCTCGCGAGCCGTAGGTTGCCGACCCCTGGTCACAGCCAAAGCACTGGTGAAGACGCCAAATTGTCTTGCGTCGAAAACGAATTAAATCGGTTGACCTAGCCCGTTTCATTGCCCAGAGTAACGAATAGCAGAAATACACGACGAACCACTGCCGCCCATCCGTATATGGTTCAGCTTAGTACTCCTCTAACTTCATTATTTAAGAATTCTTTCATCTGGAAGACGTAATCCTTAAAGAACGCGAAGAAAGACCAGGATATCATGACGTCCAGGGTAAGTAAGCATGATTATTTATGTAATTATATTTTTTAATAATAATTTGAATACTGTTTTAAACAAATTTTATGTTATACTCTCATAGTTAACAAATTAACGATATAACTCCATCTCTATGAACATTGAGGTTAGGGTATGAGCTTTATTATTGTCTTGGATGTAATGCTCGAGTTGTAACATGTAATATTACACTTAATAAACGATACAAGTACTATAAAAATCGGTTAAGGAGATCTGGTCGGTTCTTTAGCCTTGATTCGGTGACCCTCTGTTACTACTACGGTCCGCCGATCATCTCAGGTGAAGATCATCTCATCATCTTCCCTAGCGGATGTACTGACTCACTCACGCATGGGGCTTGTCTGCTTGTTTGACTTTTCGTCTTGCCTTAATAAATACGTTTTTATCAGTGTCATAGGCGGGGTCTGGGGGAGGGGGAGGATATCAAAATCCTCTAGCCAGCCCTGAAAGAGATGTCTGCTATAAAATTTAATAATAATAAAGACTTTTTATTAGTATAGTTCAGCGTTACAATTATGAAACAAGATTAATTAACCGAAACTGTAGGAAATAGTTTAACTGAGGACGAGAAAAACCCATAAGTGGCGAAGTCTAGCCCAAAAGGCTACTCTTACTCGACCACATTCTGAGATTGGTCTGCCTCATATATTAATAAACATCAAAATAAATACAAAGCAACATCGGTAAACAAAAGCAACATCTACCAGCAGCTTCACTGGTTACTGAAAAGATAAGAACGAAACTTGTGCTTGAACGTGTGGATATTATATATCTTAAATTCGTCAGGAATAGAGTTATATAATTTTATAGCATTATAAGTAAAACTTCTTTGAAACAAAGACGTTTTATAATGGGGCAAGGTAAACAAACCTGTTCCTATATCTAATATTCCTTTTCCAATTTCTTTTTAAGCTTCTTAGAGCTATTTGGCAAAGTGAGAAGTTTATGAACAAAATTTCCCAAGTGGTGGCTACATCTGTTCCTCATATTAAGCCATCTAAACTCAATTATTTTGTGAGATATATGATCACGCCTCCTCACTCCATATATCAACCTACGACAGGAGTTTTGCATTTTCTGAATCCTCTTTTTTCAGTTTCATGAATATAGGGCATATAAACGAAATCACAATTGGAGTAATGCGAGATGACCAAGCTATCACACAGCATTCTCTTAAGTCTTAGGTCAAGAATATGTATGTTATTGTAAGTTAACTTTAAGGAATAAAAAGCTTTTCTGTTGATATTTTTTACATGTTCTTTAAAGCGTAGTTCCTCATCGAACAATATACCTAGATTTTTTGCTGAATTCACATATGGGAGATGAGCGTTGTTCACAGAAATACTAACATTGTTTTTAATTATGTTCCTATTAGATTTATTGGCAATGCAAACTAGTTTTGATTTTTCCGAGATTAATTTAAGATTATGGATTTCAGATAAGGACCTAATGGTCTCTAAATCTGTATTAACGTGTTGAGCAGCTTGTAAATGATTTGATGTATTTAAACTGAAGTCAAGTTGAAAATCGTCCGCATATGTAGCAGACTGACAGAATTGAGTAGACGTAACAATATCGTGATAAAATAGAGCCTTGTGGAACACGTGAGAGGATATTTATTGTATCAGATCAACTATGATTTTTTGTTTTCGGGTGTTTTAAAAAGATGAAATTAGGTTGACTGAATCTTCATTAAAGCCATAAGAATGTAATTTAGAAGGAAATAGTTCAGTTGCTTATTTATTTTTGAGTAGTTTGCAAAGGTATTGTAAACTACAGATCATATAATCCATTCATAAAACTCTTAGAAAGTGAAGCTGGGATTATGTGAAATGCTATTGAAAATCAGTAATGGGTGGAAGAAAGAACTACATGTTTATTGGCTGAATGGCAACAATCTTGAAGTCTGCTTATATCAGATGGTTAAATATTAAAACATAACCATACTTACCGATGAAAAAATAAATCCATATTTAAATGATCCACTCTTTTAAAAACTACGCATGAATGCACCATGAGGAGCAATTCCGTTATTTCACAGCAGGACGTCGACGTGATACAGGTAATACCCTGTAAATGAATCGCTAACGTTCTAAACACGGGTGTACGGTCAAAGGGCCAGTTATTTCGTTGAATTCGGACCCGTCATTACATTAAAATTAAACAAACACGGTCGGGAACCCTTTCCAGCCCCGTATTTTGATAAATTACATCCCGTTATCCCTCGAAATTGCCGTAAAGAATTCCGAAACAAGCACGAGTCAAGAACGGGTTTCTCTGAAAGGGGCAATGTGATCCTTAAAGTGACACTCCGTTTAAATTTTTAAAAGAAAAGGCCGATTGCGTCACCGAAAGGGTATTAAATTATTACATATAGGGGGAGCTAAAGGATATGTTAGCGCCTAGAGCGTCACAGTCAGAAGATCTACTATCATGCAACGTCGCCTAACTCTGCTCCTGTCAAGCTTCTATTCTTCCCTGGCAGGGTTGTTAAAGTAGTTAAGGACACTTACCATTGACCTCCGTTAAGGTAAAAAGGTGTGACAAACTACAAGAAAACTATTAAATAGAATTTGTTAATATTGTAAATTTATCTTCGAAATATGGTACTACATGACTATATTATCTTGAATTTTTCGAAAATGAATTCTATTTTTTTCAAAACGTTAAATAACGTTTAAATTGAAAAATATGGTTATACAGGGTGTTCCTTAATGACGTGCTAATATTTTTAGTTAGAAACATTTTAGTTAGAAAAGTTATTCAATAGTTCCACCAGTGGCGTCCCTGCAAACATGTCCTCTGATATTTTTTACAAAAAAGGTGGTACGCCACTGACATTTTTCCATGAGGATCTTTTTCTGACTAGCCTGGTCAATTCTACATGACAACGGTCTCTTGAGTTTTTCTCGTCAGACGTACTTCTTCTTGAATAAAACCAATAAATTCATATTAAAACTCATTATTATTAACATTGATAAAAATATTAATGATAAATTTTGTTTCACAAAAATTTCAATATTTTCAATTCGATGCGAAGACGGGCGGAAGCATGTCTTTTAAGTGAAGGTGGCCATTTCCAACAATTTTTATCAAACAAAATTTATCATTAATTATTTTATCAATGTTAATAATAATGAGTTTCAATATGAATTTACTGGTTTTAATCAAGAACGGTACGTCTGACGAGAAAAACCCTAGAAACCGTTTTCATGTAGAATTGACCAGGCTATATCACATTGAAAAATATCAGTGGCGTGCTTTTTGTAAAAAATATCAGAGGACATGTTTGCATGGACGCCACTGGTGGAACAATTGAATAACTTTTCTAATTAAAATTTGTGGTTCTATATCCTATTAACACATACCAAAATTGAAACTAATATCTAAAGTACTTTCGGAGATATTAAAAAATAACCATTTAAAAAATTAAAATTTAACACCCTGTAGCAAAAAATTAAGCCGTTGCGGACATATGTTCATATGAACTTTTCTTTATAAAATGACCTAAGGAATCACACCCTGAAATATTAGCACGTCATTAAGAAACACCCTGTATATGTGACTGGAATAACTTTTATTAAGAACTTTATAACAACATTTTAAGCTACATTCTTAGTAAAAATTACAAAAATATTTTTATAAAATTTACTAAAATCTTTTGTAAAAATTTTGACACATAGTATTCCCAAGAGGTCACCTATCCAAGTACTAACCGTGCCCAATGTAGCTTGACTACAGTGCAAACAATGTAAAAAAAATTCATAATAGTAGGTAAAGATTGTTTCACGAAAAATGGATATAACTTAATGACTGCAGTAAAAGTACCTGGGGCTATCCCATTATTTATGACCGTTTGTTATTATTATGTGGAAAGGACCGGATTGTGTAATAATTATAATTAAATATAGGCACATCAGGTAGGTTAGGTTGCTTAATTTATATTTAAATATCTTTTTGTCGTAAAATTTGTTAGTTTTTGAGGAATGGTTCAAGAATTGTCTTTTACCAAACATTCCTCAGAATAGCGTGATAGTATTGGACAATGCGAGCTATCACAGTCGCCAATTACATAAAGCTCCAAGCTCAAATAATACAAAATTGGAGATTCAGAACTACATGGCGGCGAATGATATATATTTTGGAGAAAGTTATAAAAAAGTGATCTTTTAGAAGTTTTAAAGACATTTTATATAAAAAAAGTATATGTTTGTGACACATTAGCAGAAGAAATTGGACATACAGTACTACGGCTCCCACCCTATTATTGCATTTTTAACCCCATCCATAGAGCATATGTGGCACCAGTTAAAATCACTGGTTAGGTCTGAGAATATTTCTCCGACTTTAAGTTCTAGTGTTGTAGAATTAATACGAAAATGCTTTAATGATATTCCCCCAGGTAGGTGGAAAATTCAGTCCGTCACGTAATAACTGTAGAAAATTCGTATATTAGCCTGGATCGTATAATTAATCCAATTATAATTAATTTTGATGAGGATAGCAATAGCGAAACAGAACTATCTATAGAATGACATTATAAATGTAAATAAATATGACTAGTAATATTTAAAAAAAATGTTATTTCATTTGATTATCATATCATTACTTGTTTTCCTTAGTCCGTCCCTTCATACTTCACTTGTTTATTGCCAAGCTCTTGTCGACACAATGGGACCGACCCAGGAAATCATTAAGTCGTATCCATTTTTCGTGAAACAATCTTTATCTTTAAATTACAGGTGTGGCGGGACTTTTACCACAGCTCGACAACACGCAGAATTGTGACAGTCATTACGCAGACGCTATTAAGGGTTAAGGGTTCGTACCTACCTGTAAACGGGTTCGTGGTGTCTAAAGTCAGTTCTCAAAGAGCAGACGCGACCGGAAACAAGTAACGCATCCGTTGTGAGAGATTAGATGGTTTCCGAAGCATTGTTTCTCGACCGTGCAAAATTGCCCTTTGTCCGGTTGCTCTTGTGTTTGAGTTTCGGATTATACAGGGTGTGACAAATTCGTCCTTCACCATTGGGGATTTCGGAAACGGCAAGAGATACGACGTCGGTTAAATTGGGGCAAAATTACGTAATTCTGGGCCCAATAATAAAATACAGAAGCTTGAAAAATTTTTGAGAAAATTTTAAATTTTCTGTTTCAGTATTTCTTTTTTCCCGGCTCTGTTCGAAAAAGATGTCCGTCTCATCGCTACTTTTTATGCTCCACAAGATGGCAACATCAAATCATTAATGCGATGTTTCGCCTTTGTGTCGCCATCATCAACTTAATTTTTCGTAAATACGGGAATGGATTGTTTTGTCTAAATTATGAAAGAGGACCTAAATCTACCTTAAGCGGTATACAGCCCTTATTGGTTTTCCGACGTTTTGCTCCTTAAATTGATCATCTTCATTAAAATACCCCTAGTATGTTCCTGCGGCGTGCTTTTCTTAACCACCCCCTAAATCTAATCCTACAATTATTTCTATGGTGAAGCATCGTTTTTAAAGATTCTATCAGGCTTTGGAACACTATTATACCTCTTGGTGGTGTGGACATGATTTTTTTTCGTTAATACGCGTGTAGGAGCGGACTTTGCGGCGCCCGTACGCTGAAACTATTCATTTAAAAAAAAAGGTTTACAACATAAATTATGGGAAATTTTCACTAGTTTAATTTATCACATACCTACTTTCATCGTAAAATAAGTCTGATAGGAAATATCGTGAAAAAATTGTCTTTGGGCGCCATGTTTCCAATATGGCGGCGCGAGCGGCAAAGTAAAAATTCGAAAAGAGCACGTCGAAATCTACAGAACATCTAATATAGGTGCACATTTTCAAAACTGCCGGACAATTTTCTATGTAACACTACCAAATGACTACACTAATACAATAAATTATTTCCCAAAATGTGGTTAAGCTAATACTTCTCGAACTTCATTAATTAAGAATTCCTTCATCTGGAGGACTTCATCCTTATGGGACGACCTTCCCGAGGTCGTTTTTCCCAACGAATATAACTTCCAACGATTCAAAACCCACGTGAATCGCTTTATTCGCACAAGCACCACTCCCAGAGTGCCTTAATAGTATATTAAGATACAAGTGTCATAACACATTATCTTAGAGCACGCGTTTTCTAAAGTACAAGTGCTCTAATTGTTTTATGAACTGCGCATTTTATAATAGTTTTTCTATTTGGGTCTTTAAAGTCTGAAAATCTTTAAAAAATATAGTAGACTTTTTCCATTTGAATTAATATTTTCTTTTTGGGTTGGCAATACTTTTACAATTTCATAAAATGTTTCAAGTATCAGATATGCCATGATAGAAACAGTTGAACACAACAAAGCTTCTTCCCATCCGTCATAATTAAAAATAAATATATTATTAAAGTTAATAAAAATGAGTCAGGAATAAAGTTGTACTCCGTCAGAAATACGAGAAATTGAAGAAATTAATCTAGAAAAACGTTTAAAAAGAATATGCAACACTTTGAGTTATGGTGCGAGCAGAACAAAGTTCAAAATATTGAACAAAATAATAAATAGTACTATTGAACAAAATATTGTGTCGACACAGAATCTGACAGGAATAACAATTAATGCCCAGGAAATGTCTATAGTAACTATAAATATGTATATGTATATAAAGTAATATGTATAATACTATATTGAATTGAAAATAAAAATAGTACTTTATTGAATAAAACTTTAGAAATAGAGGATAAGATATTTCTATTATATTTAGGTTATGTTGTTTTATAGTTGTGACTAGAAATTAGTTGACGGACACCGTCAGCATGTTATATATTTCCGAGTAAAGGTATTTCAGATAAATATCTAGTAAAAATGATCAATTTGCAAGGTTAAAGGTTAGTATTTTAAAGTTTTCTATAAACATTTTTTGTCGAATCCATAATGCTAAGGAAACTAATTTCAACGAAATCAAAGTAAGCCTAAAATTCGAACCCTACTTGCTGCCAACATGAAAAAAATTAAATTTCAGTTTCAGTGGCAAGTTATTAAATTTTTTTGCATTTCATAATGTAGCTTGTGTTTGACCATAAAAAAAATAAAAAAAACATTCTGGAATGCATTACAACAATATTCTCACTCCTTACGACAATTAATACGTATAAATAACAATATATTCATATATCTATGTTTGTTTTTGGAAATGAATTGTTACCTAAATCATAATCGAATTATAAATTGTTATCCCGTATCAATTCCAATTATCTGAGCAACTTCTGAAAGCGGATATAGACTGATTTATTCGGAGCAATTACACTAAATTAAGAAGGGGAGGACGCATAAAAAAGGCCCGAGAAGGGCGCAATTTGTGGATACGTTTTTCCCAGTTCCGGTCGACCGTGTCCGGTCTCTAACCGTCATCTCTATGACTCGGTTTTGTTTCCCTCGCTTTTTTCCGCACTGTTGCCATCGGAGGAATTTTTTGTTTCATTTACAAGAAGTTAATGGTATTATTTCTTTATAAAGATTGTTAGAATATTCGTACAGCAAATATTTTGAGCCTCAAGCTTTATAAATGTCCATTAAGAGAGTTCTTATAAACGTTAGAAAATATCAATCGGTGGCAAGTGGCTTAGTAAGCATAAGAATTTTTATTTTCTGGGCGTAATATAATATCTTTACTGTACCAGCAAAGTATCTTTTCAATCAGTGGTAAGTAGTTTTATAAGCATAATAACTTTCCTTTTGTGGGCGCAACAAAAACATCTTTATTGTTCTAACAAAGTGTCTTTTCAATCAGTGGTAAGTAGCTTTTGAAGCAGAATAACTTTCCTTGTCTGGGCGCAACAAAACATCTTTATTGTTCCAACAAAGTGTCTGTTCAATCAGTGGTAAGTGGCTTTGTAAGCATAATAACTTTCCTTTTGTGGGCGCAACAAGAACATCTTTATTGTTCCAACAAAGTGGATTTTCAATCAGTGGTAAGTAAGTAGCATATGAAGCATAATAACTTTCCTTTTCTGGGCGCAACAAAACATCTTTATTGTTCCAACAAAGTGTCAGTTCAATCGGTGGTAAGTGGCTTTTAAAAGCATAATATCTTTCCTTTTCTAAGCGCAACAAAAACATCTTTATTGTTCCAACAATTGCCTTTTCAATCAGTGGTAAGTAAGTAGCATTTGAAACATAATAACTTTCCTTGTCTGGGCGCAACAAAACATCTTTATTGTTCCAACAAAGTGTCTGTTTAATCGGTGGTAATTGGCTTTATAAGCATAATAACTTTCCTTTTGTGGGCGCAACAAAAACATCTTTATCATTCTAACAAAGTGTATTTTCAATCAGTGGTAGGTAAGTAGCTTTTGAAGCATAATAACTTTCCTTGTCTGGGTGCAACAAAACATCTTTATTGTTCCAACAAAGTGTCAGTTCAATCGGTGGTAAGTTGCTTTTTAAAAGCATAATAACTTTCCTTTTCTGGGCGCAACAAAAACATCTTTATTGCTCCAACAAAGTGTATTTTCAATCAGTGGTAAGTAAGTAGCATTTGAAGCATAATAACTTTCCTTTTGTGGGCGCAACAAGAACACCTTTATTGTTCCAACAAAGTGTCTGTTCAATCAGTGGTAATTGGCTTTGTAACTTTCCTTTTGTGGGTGCAACAAAAACATATTTATTGTTCTAACAAAGTGTCTTGTCAATCAGTGGTAGGGAAGTAACTTTTTCAGCATAATAACTTTCCTTGTCTGGGCGTAACAAAATATATTTATTGTTCCAACAGAGTGTCAGTTCAATCGGTGGTAAGTGGCTTTTAAAAGCATAATAACTTTCCTTTTCTGGGCAGTAAGTAGCATTTGAAGCATAATAACTTTCCTTGTCTAGACGCAACAAAACATCTTTATTTTATAAATAAAACAAAACGTCTCGCTTGTATTCAGCGTAATATAATTCTACCAAACACCTAGCGCTTTCGGCCTCTAAAAGGCCATCATCATGGCTAAGGCATCGTCAAAGTCACCTCAGGCACACAAGAGACATACCAAAAAGATATTAAACACCCTTATTTTAATTTAGCCGTGTGGTGGTTTCTTGAGTATAAATAAACTGTTTAATTTAATTTAATTTAATTTTAATTTAATAAATTGTTTATTTATACTCAAGAATCAATTTTACTGTCACAGCTATTTTTTTTATGGTCCCCTATGTAGGTATTTTCTAAAAAATTTTTAGTAAAAATCTTTTCAGTGCAACACTTTTTATTTAAAAATATAATAAAAATGAAAAGCAAATATAACAAAAGTGTGGTAGTGTGACACAAAATCACGCGGTCACAGTATATTGTAAGAGATCTATATGGTGAAAAATTTTTATAATTAATTTGTTAATCGCCTGGCAACATCGCCTTATGCAAGGTGTATATCTCTTTAGACACGGGGGTGAATTCATACTAAGTAAGAGTAAAGTAAATTCCCCCTGATTGTTATTTTTATAACAATAGACACATGTTCGATCTGAGTCTGGTCACGCGATTGTCCCGTATAGATCGTGAGGGAGAAAATTGTCGCACGTTCTCAACCGATTCGAATTGTTCTTTAAATACCTAATACGAATTTTTGTTTCAAATATATTTTAACTTTTTTGTATAGTATTTGCAGAATTATACCGTTGATCTTTTGACTCCAATAAAACCTCATTATCCCTTCGACCATAAAATAAATAAGGAAATTCCAAATTTTAAAATCTTTTCGAGCAGAGCCGGACCAGGTATACAAATTCAATTTATACCTATGCCTGATGCATATATAAATACAAAGTGATTTTTAATAATTTTAATCTTTAATGGTTTTCCGGCGAGTAATTTTTAGTTAGGCTTATTAGTGGTAGAATGTGGCGTCCTTGGAATTGTGCTGATAGGGGGGCATCTTCAAGTGTCATTTTTAAAAGAAAGCATTTATCTACCGATGCCAAACTAATAATCAAAAATGTGTATCAATCGTTGTTGAGTAGAAATTTTAATTCGATGGATGCTTTAGCAGATACGTCTACTTTGACAAAAACTCCTTTATCTTCGGTAGGAGACATTGTACTTAAACTTGTTAATCCTAGAAAAAATCGGAGTGATTCTGGCACATTTAGAAGCATCAGCTAAAAACATAGCAGATTCTTCTTTAGATTACCATCAAGATACCGACGCACAACTTTTTGAAGATTGGTTTAAACATAAACTCCTTAAAAATATACCTGAAAATAGCGTCATTGTAATGGGCAATGCTAGTTATCATAGTCGGCAAGCAAAAATCATTCCCAATTCTAATAATACAAAAGCAGAAATTCCAAATTTTACGATTGAAAATGATTTATATTTTGAAGAAACTTACAAGAAACGAGAACTGCTAGAAGTATTAAAAGCTTTTAAAATAAATGAGGAATACGAGTGTGACAAACTTGCAGCAGAAAATCGACATACGGTGTTGCGTCTTCCTCCGTATTATTGTATATTCAATCCTATTGAACTAATATGGCACCAATTAAAATCCAATATTAGGAGAAATAATATTTCTCCTGCATTAAATGCATCTGTAGTAGAATTAATTAAAAACGAAGTAAGAAAAATTTCTGCAGACAGCTGGAAAAACTGTGTACAGCATGTACTTAAGGTGGAAAATTCTTACAATTGTATGATTACAAATGTTCAACCCTTAATTATAAGTTTAGGCTTAGATGAAGATAGTGATAGTGATACAGAGTTAAATTTTGAATAAATTATCAATAGTTTCTTAGAATTTAATTAATTTTTATTGTACTTGTTATCCTAATAGTTATACTTTTAAATTATATTATTTTCAATTATCATTAATTGTTATCATTATTTTACATTTATTATAGGTACCTAAAACTAAAAATACCTATCTATTTATTTTAAATTATAAAAATAAATCATGTGGTGTGGTATACATTTTCAAGCCGGCCCTGATCCCATTTATTGAGCTTTGAAGAGGTTGAGACGTATACAATAGGGTTTAATCAGGTAGTTATTTATGGCAGTAAGAGTCAACGGTATAATTCTGCAACAACTATGCCTCGTTTAATACAGTATATATATATTATTCTGCCATAGTGATCCTTAATCTAAGTGCATGTGAATAAGAAATTGCTTCGTCCTAACTATCGACCGGGTAAATAAAGCACCAAACTCCTTTTCCATGAGTGATAGTGCTGGGAAATGGCTGTCACATTTTTGTTTAACTGACATGATCAATAGTTGTCTCCAAGTGCATGTTTTATTATTAAGAATATGTACTCACACTCAAAATAGTCGATTCACGCAATATTTAGACGGATTTTGACTAGTGTTGTGATCGCTCGAGCGAAAAACCGCGTGAGTACTCGATTATTGAAATAACCGACATCGCTCGATTATTAAAAAAAACCGCTCGAGTTATAAACTCAAGCGAAAATCGTCGCTTGTTACGTATTACCTTTCACTCGATACCCGAGCTTCGCTTGACGCCGACGTATATTCGAGCAGTTTTTCGCACGATAGGAAATACTCTAGTTATAAATTCAGGCGAAAAAACGAAAAATATCACTTGATACCCGACCTTCGCGCTCCACCCGAAATGTGCCGATTGGCGACGTTCGAGTTTGACGCTCAGAAGGCTGACACGACATATTTTATGTCTTTGTTAAAGGCACATAAACGAGAAGGTGCATACAAAAAGTATGCTATAAATCCCTTAGTGGATTCATCGCGAAATGGGTTTTGTTTCGGCTGGTGTTGTAAAACTGTCAATTAAAGAAAATTAATGATGATTTTACGTTAGATTATTTTTTAAACGATTTAACAAATAAATAGGACCGAAGAAACATAATCTTTCAACATGCAAAATCAGGCCGACTTGATACCATAATATGTATCATCAGCAAAAAATTATTACAACGGTTTTTGTTCGCGGCAGGAGGCAGCGGAGAAATTAGTGGATGTTTTGGGTTCTTCAGGCACGAGCCAGACTCGCCAAATTAAAATCAGTCATTTACTTCTTAGACAAAACTATTGCCCTCATTTCTTCATGCGCTCTGGTGGACTGCTGACAGCTTCCAGTTGGCGGGAAAGGATGGTGGGCCCACCCAAGACCGACTGACACGTGCGTGTCAAGTCGGCAATGGCATTACGCCTGGCATCCCTGACATTACAAAAATAATCAAAATCGTAAAGAACAGCGTTCGTAAAAACTAATTAAGTAAGCACGCCTTCAGATTGCGGTGGATTTTTTCATTACTTGCTAAGACTGGCCACTTTACTCATAGTGTCGACCAGTTCTTATATTTTCAAAATTGAAATTAAAAAGGCTTAGAAGTTAGATAAGCTCAATTTCTGGGTGGGGGAATACACCTTCGGATGGAAGCCAATAATGGGACAACATTAAAATTTCCAAATTTCCATCTAACGAAATTCTGGTCAAATAAGATTCAAAACTAAAATTCTATAAGGGGTAAATTGGTTATACAGGGGTTATCAAAAACGTCTTACTTGAAACGCGCAGATAAGGAGAACGCTTAGAGTTGCCTATAATTTATTAAGCGCAAAACGGACGGACGTTTCGGGCTACGTACTCCACTCAAATCATTGTATAATGTACGTACGTTCCGCTCTTTTCTCAATAAGGCAACAATGGCTAGCCAGCGGCGATTGTAAATTTTTAAAAAATTAAACAATATAATTTAAAAAAAAATCAGAATCAACTGTTCTTCCTTAATAAAACTCTATACTAAACTTCTAATAAAAGCAACCCCTGGTGTTTTTCAACACATTCTTCTTAGTCATAAAAATTTCAAGTGATTAATCGCTCGAGCGATTCATTGGATTATTAAAATCGCTCGAGTATCAAGTACTCGATTATTAAAATCATCTTTTTTCAACACTATTTAGACGAATCAATGAACTGGATAAAAAAATAGGAATGAAGAGGCAATGTGTGAATGGGCAGAGAAACAAATTTTATAAAATTAATTTGTATCGTTTCTCAACAAGAATTCTATAAATTTACCCTTTATGCAATCGTTATAAAATGTTCCTGATGTTTTTAATTAGATTTATTATAATTTGTGAATATTTATTTTAAGATTTATCTTATAGAAAGCATGACTAATTATTTCTTTATTTTAATAAGTAACGCATTTGCAGATATGTTTTACCTCATTATAACATCATTAAGATTGATGCAAGTTAACAATTTCTTAATTTTTTTCATTATGTTCGGTTATAAATATACAAATAATGTTAAATACTTACTTAAGTTACAGGAAGGACATGAAATGTCTACACTCTACCAAACAAGAGGCCATATTTTTTCTTTATTCTTAATTCTTTACAATTAAATTTTTTTTTAAACTAAGCGATGTATTATTGGGTTAGGTTTGTTTGTTATTATCAAAAACATTTAATTAACAAATAGGCAGAATTGTTTTTATTCTGTCAGAATAATACAAGGTTTTAAACAGTAATCAATGATATCAAGTCGAGAGTCCTAAATCTACCGCCTGCATTTGAAACCGAAAAGAATAATATTATCCCAACATCAAATTGCAATGTTTTAAGGAAATCACAGTGGCAACGCTGTATGCTCATTGGTACCTGCTGGTGTAAAAATGACCCTGAAGTTTAATATTTTCATTCATTTTCGTCGGCGGTGTTGTTATCGGTTTATCGCTTCTGCTATTGTGGTTGTTTGTGGTCTATTGTGTTTTTAGATTAATTTTTAGTGGTTTTTCGAACTAAAACTATTTAGAGTTATTTATATCTACAATGGTTCAGCGTAGTGTACAGCGCTACATATTTTTTTTTTGAATCGAACGTTTAAAAAGTGGGGTAATTCACCCCTAAACCCACACACAACTCCTCGGCACATTCATAAATTAACATATTACATTGCCTAGTTGGGTAATCAACAGATGTTCAGGCACAATATTGCCAAAATGTTTAAAAGTGTAAAACTAGTTTCTTATAAAAAGAAATATTTAGCTTACTTAGAAAGTAAATCCAGGACGCGATTAAGGAATCCAGGGTGCAGACACTTTCAGTTCCTTTTTCTATGGGAAAAACTTTATGCTCATCACGTGTCCTGATGATAGTGTGGGAGTGCATAATAAGCTTATCACTAAACCCCAACACTAACGCATACTTACACTTTACAATAACACACATAGAACAAGAGCACTTAATCATTTCGCAATAGACATAATAAAAACGCTAATTTCTATGGGCCATTAACCCTTTACTAAAGATAAAATGAAACAATTATTGACAGGCTACCCTTTGAAATGAATGGTCTGGTCCACCTTCGGACCAGTCGAACTTTCTTTCCGAGAACTCTCCGCTAGTAGAGCCAGCGCGGTTGCCATTTCCGAGACTATAATTATACAGGAAAGTAATATTATAGAAGGAAATTCGGCAATTTATGATAGTCGCTTATAAAACATCGAAAGTGGCAACGCTGTATTTTTAAATATTAGCCCCATCAAAAATCAGCTGTTTAAAGAAGCCGGCCGATATCGATCGAGAGAACCAACGTGTTATTTATTTTTAAAATTTTTAGATGTTAAATACATTATTTCCCAGACAATAAGGGCATATTTTTGTCGCACTTTAAAATACTAATTCAGATTGAACGGTATTTAGATGTGTTGTGACGCGAAAACTAATGTGATTTTGTGATGTGAGTACTTTGTGTTTTTTATAAATTAACTTGGTTTTAAATAAGCCCGAAGAGGTAAATAAAATTGCATTTTTTTCTCTCTAAAGGGTAAGTGTTATTTATAGACTTTTAAGTTGTCCAGATCTGACGGGTGTCGTTCAAATTGAACAAATGAGAACATACCTGACCATTTATAAACTCCGCGGCGGTTCGTTCGAGTCAGTTCAAGTTTATAAATCAGAGATTGTTTCCCAGCGAACTGGACGTAAAAGTTTATAATAATGTACCCTGAAAAATAATCAACTTGAAATCTGTCAAACGGTTATTGACTTTCTAAAGAGTTTACCCTGAAGATATGACAACACTGTTCAAGATTCACTGCCATAAGTTGCTGTGTTTACCTTCCGAACAGGGGCACCACGTGGTAATTTTTGGTTTGACATAAGGTCATGTACAGGGCATATTAAATTAAAGCACCATTTTTGGATATTTTTCTTCAATTTGTTCTCAACTCAGGAATTGCGGGTTTAAATATAATACGTCATTTCCATAACGCCCTATATTTCGTCGGTAAGTGAGAATAGTGAGGTTGTGTTTTTTTAGGTAAAGCAGTGGTGTAGCTAATTCTATATTTTACATAAATATTGCAAAAATATGGATTATTTCTTGATATTATCTGAATTTCTGTAAAAACTACCTACAACGATTACCTATTTATGACTAATGTGAGATCGAAATTATCTAAACCCGTACCTTATTACAACGTTGCCATTTTTTAAAGCCATCCTCTTCTAACTTATTTGAAACCGTAGAACTGTGCATGATTGTAAATAAATGGTGCTTTATATGGAATGTTTTGTCTCCCCTTTTATATTATATTATGTTTATGGTTATTATGGAATGTAGTCCATTGCCGTCTCCATGGAAACAGTAGTGCATAATACTATATTGTTCAAGTGCTGACAGGAAAGTGGACGAAACATGTTCGTGCTTATGAACAAACCCGGATCACATCAACTTCACCCTAATGAGGTAAAACGAAAGAGGCATTATTGACAATTGAATTAATTCTCTTTCTATGAAAAATAAATACTGTGATTGATAAAGTACCTATTCTAATTATTGAATATACATTAATGAAATTTATGAGCACCTCACTTATTCGATGAAGATGGATTTATTTGCCAGGTAAAATATGTGACACGCTGTTTCGTTATACCTTTGAACTAAATGGTGATTACTTTAATACATATAAATATTATAAAATTCTTAAAAGGTAGGAATTCGGAATAATTAAGGGAACAAAATGTTGTGTATCGATTTATTCGCTTTATTTGTACAATAATGATTATTATTATGTAATTACAGTGAAACCTCTCATAACGGACACCTCTAATAAGCGGACATTTCTATTAAGTGGACAAATCTCTCCTTTGGTCGGACGCGGACAGGCTATTTTCATACAAACAGTGCGAAAATCCTTCTTTAAACGGACAAAAAATTTTTTAAAGCATTTGGGAGACGAATAAGTACGGTGCATAAACTCTCTGAAGGCAGACCGGCAACCAATCGCGTATGCGTGGCAGCGCGAAAGGACTTCGTCGAATGAAAGTATGTGTGATTCCCCGACAGCAGTCCGCCGTTTATTTGTGAGTTGTAAGTTAAAATCATAAACAATGGCACACAAATGTCGCGTTTTGAGCATGAAAGAGAATATTGATGTTGTGGAAGTTTGTAATTTGATAACAATGATTTGGGCGAGTTCATTAACATTGATAGCAATGAGCTATTAGAAGATGATAGTGACCCCATTCTTATCGATTATGTAGTCCAAACGGAAACCACATCACTATCTGACGACTCTGATGAATAAGTTGAATGCAGTAATCAAACAAATGTCACCAATTATCAACAAGCCATTAGTATGGTAAAGGAATTATAAGAGTATGCAAAGAATAGAGGTGACTCTACAGCAATGGAATTGTTATTAGACCTGGAATTTCATTTTCTAGATGGCAAGCATAAAACGCAAACACGGCAAACTACGTTATTAGATTTTTTTAGTACTACATCCTAACTAAAACTAGTGTATTTTTGTTATGTTATGTTTATTTGTACATACATATATAGTACATAGTAATAATTTACCATTTACATATTACCTAATAACAAATTTCCCATGGGCGGACACCTCTATTAGGCGGACACATTTAGACGGTCCGCCTAAGAGAGATTTTACTGTACAAATAGATATAATTGAATTTCGCTGCAACTGTAATTTTCATCTAAATTACTAGCAAGTGAATGTAGGTTCATGAGAAATAGGAATCTTTAATAATATACAGGGTGTACGAGAATGTAGGTAAGCTGCTTAGCAGTCAAAATATTTGCTTTATGAAGATTCCTACAACCCTTATAAAACAAATTGGTCATGAAACACCACCACCACACAAACAATGTTAATAGCTATCAATATATAATTAAATAAATTGTTAAGAAAAACATTGGTCGCCCTCAGAAAAAGTTAAATAAACGTTTAAAACGCCAGGTGGCTCCCCCTATCCTCTTACATAAATGTCTAGAGTTACAAATGTATAAACTTTGCAAATTAAGCGCTAAATCATACGTGCTTAAAACAAACATATACAGGCCCTCAAGCATTAAGGCCGGTTTACATAAGTTTTTGTTTCTGTTGTTTACCTATTGGTTCCAAAGGTATTGTAAACTACAGATCCCATAATCCATTCATAAAACTCTTGGAAAGTGAAGCTGTGATTGTGTGAAATGTTATTGAAAATCAGTAATGGGTGGAAGAGAGAGCTACATGTTTGTTGGCTGAATGGCAACAATGCTGAAGTCTGGTTATATCAGATGGTTAAATATTAAAACATAACCATACTTACTAATGAAGGGATAAATCCTTATTTAAATCAACACACCCGAACAAACTACACATGAATGCAGATTGTTTATAATAAATCGAATTTTCCTCAATAATCACAAAAAAACACAAATCAACCAAAATATATAAACAATCCGTTAGATCACAGCGCCAACGATGTAATGTGTCCGAGATTAGTATTCATTCATATTTTGGCTCCTGGATCGTAGCGCAATAGTAAAATACAAATAGATGTTGCCAGAGTGCTGTTGGATTAGTTCAAGATTCGTTTGATACTTTTAAGTATAATAATATTTTTTTAAAGAATCTCTCGTCGCCTTTTCACAGTTTATAGTAGAATTTATTTTAAGAGCAATTGCGGATTAACCTTACCCAGTTGTAATTGTCAAATTAACTAATTTTTAATTGGGATTTTGCAAGATATCTTTGCGATAAATATGTCAATCTGGCAATGCTGCAATAGGTAATGACCGAAAGAGGTGGGAAAGACTGTTTGTATTCGTTGCCTAGGCTCACATATATATAACCATTATATTGCTAATACCATGTGCAATTATGTCCCCGCCATGGGCATCGAAGGGGTAATAGTGAGTTTGCGCAGTTCGGAAATTTCCTTGTGAAAGTAAACATTCGACAGGACCGGATTTCAACATTTTTCACTGGTTAGTTAGGAAAAATATTGCAATCAAAATTTCGATTAGTTCGAATTAAGACGGCGTTCCATGCATACGATTTCTAACGATATGATGATCCAACGGTGCCTTGATTGGTGTAAACTTTTGGTGCCAAATTCCGTCCGAATATTTGTAACAATCGACACGATGAGCTTTATTTTAACTTTCATCCGACGTCGTATGTTTCTTAACCTCACTTTTTTCTAAACCAAAAATTATGAATGAATGACTTATATATATTGACTATTTTGGGAATTATTATCAGCTACTAATTCACCAAATTAAAAATACATTAATTTTAAGGTTAGGTAGTGACCACATATATATTATATTGGATACGAGTGACACTCCCTTCTTTTTTTACAAGGTTTTTAATGAAATTCGGTTCCGAAGATTGGATAATGTGATAAGCAAAATATTTTTGTATATATGTACATACCTGAAATGCTTTATACCTGATTGTGATCCACGACTTCTGCAAAAAAGCACCATGCACTTGTGTCCTTTCATCTTAAACAAAACAAGTAACTAACCTAACAACCAGCGAATCGAATCACCACAAATTAAAAACTCCTTTACAAAAATTGTTGTTAGGTAATGAAAGTTTATAAGCACTAATATACCGACAACAATGTGGATGAACCACTCTTTATTCTGTAATATGAAAAAGCATCCAGAACCAAAGATGGCGACGAATAACAACAAACAAATAATGTCGGGCCGGCTCTGACTCGATCGATAAAATTTCCACCCTACTGCGCAAACTCAATAGGCCCGCGCCATCTCCCATCGCGGGGACACTTTTTGTATTTTGGAACGTTCGTATTGGCAATACGATGGTTATATATGTGCGTAGGCTATAAATGTACATTTTTCTATCTGTAGTTTGTAATCTTTAATTGGTTCTTATTTTTGTCGATAAAATGTCTTCAAAATCAGTGTTTGTGTTTATTTAAAATTGTGTAGCTCTTATAAGAAATGATAAATCAAATTCAAAAAAGAAATGTACTATAGTGTGTAATATTGAGGACTGGACTTGAACAAACAGCCGCAATTTTTCCACGGGATGTTTTGCAATTGTTACAAAATAAAACATTTTAATTTACCCCGGGTTAAAAAATCATGAAAATATAAAATAAAAAAAAGTCTGCTAGTAGAGTTACAACCATCTGTTAAACTATTAAATCATGCCTATTCGACTATTTTTAATTTGCCGACTTGCGAATTCGGATCGAATCCGTTCCTGTTAGTAAAAGAAACAAAACAGAAGTACCACAGAGGTAATAACAATCAAAAAGCGAGAAGGTACAGACGGCAGATGTCCGACGAAACAATCAGCTGATCAAGCACGTGTTGTCTATCTCCTTAAATTATCTCCGACGATGAAGTCGAGAAAACATCAGCCTCTGTTTCAAAAAAAATATATGGGTACTCCAAGGCCTACCAAAGCAGAGGCTAAACATTTTATGTCGGTTCGAATTGCAGCTCATTATTATTAACATTGATAATGATGATTAGTTTGTTTAACGACATGACGAGAAAAACGCTATAGAAACCGTACCGCTAGAATTGACCAGACTAACCACAAAAATATCCACATGGAAAAATGTCAGTGGCGTACCATTATTTTTGGAAAAAATATTGCAGGGCATGTTTGTAAGGACTCCACTGGTCAATATATTAATTTTTCTGGCAAAAATATCTGGTTTTATATTCTATTAATACATACCCAAATTAAATTAATTTAGATTAAAAAATAAATAATGCCTAATGTACCAATTTCGACACTTTTATGGGATATCTCCGTTATTGTTCGTGCTATCAAAAAAGTAATGTAGGCGTCGTGTACTCTTTTTGGGTCAAACTTAAAATGGTAAAATCAAAATTAGAAAATTTTCGCTCGCTTACGAGATACGGGGGAAAATCAACAAATTGACAATTTCTAAATTACCCTATATTTTCTTAGTTAAAAGAGATACAGAAAAATGTTATATACAGAAGTTTATTTATAATGATTGTTGAATAATCTGCCGTTTTCAGAATATGTATACGGTGTCAGGTAAGAAAGTTATCGGACCTAACCTCATTTTTTCAAATGGATGGTGTTCCATATCCGTATATTTTAATCTAAAAAGATAGCATTGTAAACTCTCTTTTCAAATTTATAACACACCATAGATGATAGTCTTTTTCACAAATGAATATGTAAAAATTAAATTGACGTTAAATGTTAATAACAACTAGAATATCAACATAGTTGTCTCTAGGATATTAGCTTTTGTTTCATGGCCTACTGTGGTTTAAATAAAGTTTAAATAAATCGCCTCGGAAACCAATATTATCCATGGTGTGTTATATATTTGAAAATAGATTTTAAAATACAATCTTCTTAGATTAAAATATACAGAAGCTCCATTTAAAAAATGGGGTTAGGTCCGATAACTTTTTTACCTGGCCGCGTATACTTATTCTAAATACCTCAGATTATTAAAAAATAATAAATAAAGAAACTTTTGTATAAAACATTATTCCGTATCTATTTTAACTAAGAAAATATAGGGTAATTTTGAAATTGTAAATTTTTTGATTTTCCCCCGATCTCTTAAGCGAGCGAAAATTTTCGAATTTTGATTTTACCATTTTAAGTTTGACCCAAAGAGAGCACATGACCCATACATTACTCTTTTGATAGCACTAACAATTACGGAGATACCTTATACAAAGTGTCGAAAATGGGACACCGTGTACAGGGGGTCCAATTTTCGACACTATCTGGGGGATATTAGAGTTATTATCAGATAGAATGTTGCAGTTTCCCACTTCGTAACAAAACCAAAAATTCCTTTATTAAATTTGGAATGGCTCTTTTAGTTTTTAATCTACAGGGTGATTTTGAAAATTTTCGCTTCTTAGACAGTTACGCATTAACTTATCAAAATGGTAAAAATTGATCTTGTTAGAGACCGTTGCCTGAAGTCCAGTGGCGTAGCCAATTCATCTCTAAAACGATTCGTTTTTGGGACATTAACAAAACTAAAAACTTTTAAATGGGACACCCATAGTATATTATATTTTTAATTAATTAAGTATACTTAGGGCTTTACAAAAATGTATAGTTGTTTATATTGTATACTTAGGGCTTTACAAAAATGTATAGTTGTTTATATTTATATTCAAAAATAACCTAAAAATGAGATAGTTTTAAAGAATTACTCTATTTATAAGAGTAGGCCATGGTCAATTTATTAGAAACAAGTGCAAATGGTCAAAATGTGACAGATCCCTCATATTTATATTATTTGTGAAATACCTATTATGTAGTGGAGTTTGTATAATATGCTTTTCTTAAATTAATAATAATAATAATAAATGTTTTTATTCACCATATACATAAATAATATGAATTACATAATGATACTTTAATAATTGGTAAATAGGGTCCTATGATAGATAATAAATATCGATTCTTCCCCACAATTGGCCGTTTATGATAATAATTTATGAGAGCATGATACGTTGGCATGCTTTATATAATCCAATTTAATATTTAGAGTAGCTGTCAAAATTTTAAATTTGTTTCTAATAAATTGACCATGGCCTACTGTTATAAGTAGGTAACGTAAATTATTAAAAATAACGCATTTTTAGGTTCTTTCTGAACAAGCATATATTTTTGTAAGTCAAAGTATTTAATTAAATTAATTAAAAGAATAAAATATAGGGTGTCCCATTTTCGACACTTCTATAGGGTTTGTTCGGATGAATATATAAAACTGAAATTGCCGTTAAATGTTGATAGTCAACATAGTTGTTTCTATTAGATATTGTTTCATGGTCGTGGCACTGTGGTTTAAAATAATAAAGTTAAATAAATCGCCTAGAAAACCAATATCGTCCATGGTGTGTTATATATTTGAAAGGATAATTTAAAATAGCATCTTTTAAGATTAACATATACAGGGTGTTCCATTTAAAAAAATGAGGTTATGTCCGATAATTTTTGTACCTGACCCCGCATACTTATCCTGAAAACGGCAGATTATTCAACAATCAATATCAAGAAACTTCTGTATGAAGTATTTTTCTGTATCTCTTTTAAGTAAGCAAATATAGGGTAATTTTGAAATTGGCAATTTTTTGATTTTCCCCCGTATCTCTTAAGCGAGCGAAAATTTTACCATTTTAAGTTTGACCCAAAAAGAGCACATGACACCTACATTACTTTTTTGATAGCACTAACAATTACGGAGATACCCTAGAAATATCTCAAAAAATATACTTTTAGAGGAAGCTACTGAATTTTACGTGAAAATTTCAATAACTTTACCTTTTTGATAAGTTAACGAGTAACGGAAAAAACGAGGGGTGTCTACAAAGAGAAGATTTTCAAAATCACCCTGTAAATTAAAAACTAAGAGTGCGATGACAAATTTGACACCGGAATCTTTCGTGGGAAATTAAAGTGAAAACCGCAACATTCTATCTTTAATATCTCCAGAAATATCGAAGATGGGACACCTTGTACTATCGGAGAGTGTACATACAGGGTGTTATGGAAATGACGTATTATATTTAAACCGGCAATTCCTGAGATAAAAACAAATTGAAGAAAAATAGCCATAAATGGCGCTTTCAATTCATTCAGCGGTAAAAGTGACCTGACGTCAAACCAGAAAAACACCTGTGTGACACTGCGATACATGTAAGCAATCAAGGAATTCTGGCCGGTGTACAAACACTTTTCCATTCTGTAATACCTTTTTATACAATTAATTGAAGAACATTTACGACGGCCTATGTTTTAAACAACCCGAAAAAACATATGGAATAGTAATAGCCACGTACGTCACTAGGTCAAATGCCAATGACCTCTTGACGCCTTACATCGGCTGAGCGAAGTAGTTTCATATAGCGCCGCACGCTTGCGCCTGTTAGTTGAAGACCAACCAGCGGCCGGATACGTTGTGTCTCGTCCATCACCAACATACTCTCAGCAATCCGCTTTTTTCGGTTTACGCGTGTATCTTGCCCGTCCATAATTGATCTTTGAATATTGTTTTTATTGACGCATTTCTTCTGGACGTCAAATTTCGTCGCGTGTAATAAAATCTAATAATCTGTAGTATAATCTGTATTATTGTATTTTCAAGCTAACTATCGGTTCTGTTCCACTATTACTGTGTGTATATAAAGTGTTGCCAGAAGTGTTCCCATGAATAAGAAAAAAACTGATTGGGTTTGTGCCTGGATTTCCTCACTCTTTAGGAATAAGGATATTTTTATAATTTTATATGGAATTTCAGTTTTACATTAAGTTTGGCAACATTGTCATTGGGTCTAGGTGAAATATTGTACCGTAGCGCGGACTGACCTGTGAGTAAAAGGGTTTGTTACCCTACTTTTAAAACGGCCGATTTAAAAAAATATATGTAGCGCTTCTCTAGGACACTCAAGGAGTCACCTATTTAAAAATAATACGTAATTTCCATAACACCCTGTATGTATATATGATTGATTTTTTTCCGTTAAATTACCTAGGAAATCCCACTCTGAAATATTAACTCATCATTAAAAACAACACCCTGTATACAATTTGCGAAAGTCCTTACCTTCCACGAACTAACTGCCTTAAAGAAGAATACTGGATTATAATTTGAAAATAATTGGGTATATTTTAGGTTGAAGCCTTTAGAACGTTTCAATATCTCGGGCGTGTGCGTGAAAGGCAGCTGGACATAGCAGCCGGCCGATAAACCGCCGATCTGCCGAGGAGTAATCGCCCATGCCGGTGGTTCTTTTCGTTTCATGTCTGTCATAACATCATATTTTTATTCCATTCTTGTCATTAAGTACCCAGATCTAGATAATTTCCCCATCTTTGCCATAATATGCCAACAGCTAATAGGCATTTCATTTGCATCCGCCTAATTATTTTCTAACCTTTAACAGAATTCCGGAGTAAAGATTGTTTCACGAAAAATGGATATAACTTAATGACTGCAGTAAAAGTACCTGTGGCCATCCCATTATTTATGACCGTTTGTTATTATTATGTGGAAAGGACCGGACTGTAATAATTATAATTAAATATAGGCACATCAGGTAGGTTAGGTTGCTTAATTTATATTTAAATATATTTTTGTGGTGAAATTTGTTAGTTTTTGAGGAATGGTTCAAGAATTGTCTTTTACCAAACATTCCTCAGAATAGCGTGATAGTAATGGACAATGCGAGCTATCACAGTCGCCAATTACATAAAGCTCCAAGCTCAAATAATACAAAATTGGAGATTCAGAACTACATGGCAGCGAATGATATATATTTTGAAGAAAGTTATAAAAAAGTGATCTTTTAGAAGTTTTAAAGACATTTTGTATAAAAAAGTATATGTTTGTGACACATTGGCAGAATAAATTGGACATACAGTGCTACGGTTCCCACCCTATTATTGCATTTTTAACCCCATAGAGCATATGTGGCATCAGTTAAAATCACTGGTTAGGTCTGAAAATATTTCTCCGACTTTAAGTTCTAGTGTTGTAGAATTAATACGAAAATGCTTTAATGATATTCCCCCAGGTAGTTGGAAAAATTCAGTGCGTCACGTAATAACTGTAGAAAATTCGTATATTAGTCTGGATCGTATAATTAATCCAATTATAATTAATTTTGATGAGGATAGCGATAGCGAAACAGAACTATCTATAGAATGACATTATAAATGTAAATAAATATGACTAGTAATATTAAAAAAAAAGTTATTTCATTTGATTACATTAATATAATATCATTACTTGTTTTCCTTAGTCCGTCCTTTCATACTTCACTTGTTTATTGCCAAGCTCTTGTCGACACAAAGTCATATCCATTATTCGTTAAACAATCTTTACCTGTAAACGAGTTTTGTTCCCAAGCGCTTATTCCTGTTTTAGGAAAAAAATCTAGATCTCGCGGAATTTCTATATTTTTTTGTTTCGGAGGATTTTTAGATTTAATTTCTTTTACTGCTCCATATAGAAAGAAATTATGGACTTTCCTCTCGTCGTTAACAAAATTTAAACACCTTTTGTTAAAAATTTTTTTTAAATGTACCGCTTTCATAGGAAGCGAAAACTCCGTTTTTTTAGCGAAGAAAATTGAAGTATAGACCCCGATCACGTGCAGTCTCTTTCTTCCGATTATCGCTGTTTCTGTCGGCGTACCGATTAAGGGCGGACGCTCGACGTATTCTTCTAACTGCAAGTGAAGATCCAATTCGTCTCGTGCCTTCAAAGCGTGAAACGAACAGGGGTCAAATCGGAGATTTCGACCGACTCCGGCATCCTCTTAAGAATCAAATTTGGATTTTTGATATCATTACTTTTTTTTAAATATCTTCTCAATATCTATTCAGGGTGTTATGGAAATGACTTATTATATTTAGATATTTTCATGGAAGGTGCTCGGCTGACCTTGCCCTCTTAATTCCGCCCAGAGCGACCAATAGCAGAAATACACGACGAACCACTGCCGCCCATCCATATGTGGTTAAGCTTAGTACTCCTCGAACTTCATTATTTAAGAATTCTTTCATCTGCAGGACTTCATCCTTGTGGAACGACATTCCCGACGATTCAAAACCAACGTGAATCGCTTTTTGCGCACACGCCCTAAAGGATTTTTCCTATAGTGCTTGTGTTTGATCATAAAAAAAAATGGGTGACTCATTTGGTGTCCTAGAGAAAGTCTACATCCTTTTTTTTTTAAAATCGAATATCTAAATACTTTGATTTCAAATGTGTGATATTATCTACTGTTGGTTCTGTTGAAAAACATACTTTTTGTGTTTTATTTTTTTTATGGAATTTAATTATAAAACGGATTATTTTAAAATAAGATCGAAGGTAAGAGAGTATGTACCTTAAAATTGTAGTTTCCTTTGTCTAAAAAGTTTAAAAAAGAAGTGATAGCGCGCGTCAAAGACGTCTTGTTGTCAAAAACTGAACACGTGCGTTTAGAATTATGTGTTGCAATATGACAACATCGCATATAATGCGCTAACCTCTTTTGAACCTGGAGACTGCCTCAATAAACTATTGATTGCGAACGTCCTCAGTAGCGGCCACGTAAATTTTGAGATTTCATATAAAGTGTATATTTCGCTTAATAATTCAAAGCGCCATTTATGGTTATTTTTCTTCAATTTATTTTCATCTCGGGATTTGCCGGTTTAAATATAATACGTCATTTCCATAACACCCTGTATATTGCCTCCATCGCCCTCTTTCTTTTTCTACATTAACAACATTGTAGTGAAAAGCTACAATCCAATATACAGGGTGTCCTACCGATGGCACCGAGAACCTCCTCGATCTATACAGGGTCCTGCATCTCACATTCCGTCTTCTACAGCTCAGTTACTAATTAAATTCGTATTTTGATATTTTGTAGACTTTACCCGTATCTTATGGTGCGTTTCAGGAAAATATTTTTGTTTATACAGGGTGTTCCAAAAAAGTGTGACGTCATGATGATATATTTTTTTAAAGATTTCATGCCATATATTTTGTTACTTCCTTGGATGCCTCTTGTGGTTAAGTATATAACCCTTCAATTTTATTGAAATCGGTGCAGTAATATCAGCGGAAAAAAATCACTTTTTTGCACCACTGGTTTTAAAAATTAATTAAAAATGGAAATAGTGCCTCATTAATAATATTATACAAATATACACATTATACACATACAAACCCGAACAAACCCGTAACTAAAGCAACATCCTGAATTACGTGTTAACTAATTTTATGCATATAATTGTAAAAAAAAATTTCTGACAATTCTAAAATGCCATGGTTAAAAAGTGGGCGGTTTATAAAAGAATGATCCATATAAAACGGAGATAGAAATCGCTCTCCTGTGGACTAAAACCATTTGGCTGGGTGGGACATTCTCTAAAACCTTTCTCACGAATTTTATTTATAAATATTCACGACCCGATATCCAATCTTTGTTAAGAGGACGCCGGAGTGAGTCGAAATCTCCGATTTGACCCGTGTTCATTTCGCGCTCTGTAGCACGGGGCGGATCGGTCGAAGGTACGTGGACGCCGGGTCAGTCGAATTCTCCGATTTGACCTCTGTTCATATTTTATTTTTCATTTCGCGCTTTGTACTAACTTTGGCATAATGTATATCGCTCGACGCCGACGGTGGGTCGCGGTTTCAGCTAGTATTCATTGGCACTATTGGCAGTTGTATTTGATTTTTACTTTCCAACGTAACCAATTATTATCAAGATTTCATATTTAAATAAATCAAATTTAATAAAACAATTTATTCATGTATGTATCGCACAGCTTTAGGAAACATTTTTCTATAGGAAAAGTGGCAGAGAGAAATTTCTCTAGTTATATACAGGGTGTCCCATCGGGAATCAACTCGATCCACTATAGCAAAAATTTCGAAAAATGAACAGTATGCTGGATGTTGATGGAACTTGACTAAAATATTTTCAATATGGTCGCACTTCCGGTTATACCGGAAGTTGGTGTCAACTTGCTTATTTTAAATGGATTATCCTTTATTACATTTTGGAATTTACGAAAGATTCCAGGCAGACTTTGTATATCATGTCCTATACCTAAGTTTAAGTGTATTTGACATATTTAAGGTCTTATGTCTTTGACGTTTGCAGACCTTAAAATAATAATTAATTTTTCCTATAAGAAAGCTTTTCATTTAATTTCAATTGAAAATATTATTAAAAGTAACCTGATTTAATAGATTTTATATAATATTTTGTGGTGTTCAAACAATAAGATTAAAAATGAAATTGAGAAAACTGCAAAAATCTACATTTTCAAATGAAAACTCCCAAATTTTCTAATTATTTCCTATTTAGCATTAAAATAACTGTTTTTCAAAGCCGTCATAGAAAACTAGTATAGTAACTGTACTAAAAATTGGCAGCAAACTTGCCACATAACAATATTAAATTGACAATATTTCGAAAACTATACAAATATTCGGAATAGACAACCTTACACAAACTTATCTTTATTTTAATGCTAATAGAAAGTATTAATAAAATTTGGGGTTTTCAACCTAGCTCAGTCTCCAGTGCCGGATACTTTATAGTACTGTAGCATAGGAGAAGTTTGCAAAAATACAAAATTTCCACAAGAATACATAATATCGATAAAATAACCTATGTTTACTTATGCCTATATAGTATAATAATAAATGCACTCGCATAAGTACTTTCACGCGAACTAGCAAAAGTACTACACACACAGTCGCATACCCGCAAGCATATAAAACGTTCGTAGTAACATATACGCATATATAAACACATACCGCGTGTTTCAGGAGGAACGTTCACCCCTATAACTTTTTTACTGTTTAAATTAAAGAAATAAAATTTGGTGGGTTTATGTAGTTTGACATAATTTTGCATATTATGACATGACGGGCTCCATTTTGGCACTTCAGGTTTAACCGGAAATGACCTCAACTTTGAATGTTTAAATGGTTCACCCTGTATATGTATTTTTGGCTATATCGATTCCACACCATTCGACCATTCCAAATGGAACGACACCCCATACGTCACTTTTTGAGACAAAATAATTTTTCTTTTTATTTTTCATCTAGATTACTTACTATGAACTCCTAAAATGGTTTACTTCTAACCCAATTTCTTGATAAAAATGAAATTTTCAAATTCTATTGCGTTTTAAATTTTGTACACACTTTTTAAACTTTTAAGAAGGCTTTTTCCCGGAAAACTCAATTTTTTCAAATGGAAACATATAACATATAATATATAATACATAACTCACTCGGGCAAAAAGATAGAGCACTTTTTTTCCAACAATTTGATATCACACACCTTTATGTCAAGTTAAGGTCGGTATTAGGCCGGTATTAGACTATCAAATATATTTGACAAGGATATTTTATAAAAGAAATTTTATAAAATATTTGAAGTGTAATATCAGTTCTTTTATAAAATATTTATTTTATAAAAGATATTTTATAAAAGATAACAGTCGATTATCTTTGATAAAAGATTTTATAGTTGATTGGTAACGGTAGTAACCTCATTTTCTGACAATAAGGCATAAATTTGACATTGACTGCGACTGGTATTGGTATATAATACCATGGCGGAAAATAAGCTTGTCTGGTGCATTTCAACAACAAAATTGCTAATTTCGGAGTATGAAAGGTTCGAAATATTGTACAACCATCAACACCCGGATTACAAAAACCGAAATAAAAGACTGGATATTTATTTATTTATTTTCATTTTTTGCCTTGCAAGTTTCTGGGATTATGCTTGAAAGGGTACATTGAGGTATGCGACTGCTGTACTGTAAACTAGCATAACTCTCTCCTTTTGCCATAAATCGAAGGGTAACCATAAGGCGTTCCTCAACGCTGATACAATTCCTTAAATGTGTATTCTGTCGGGATATCAATGGTGATATCTTTATAACAATAAAGTGAAATGTGTCCTCGTCCATTCTTAAATAGTTTTTATAACTCCTAATACCTTCAACTCGTAACTTCCGAAGGATATTGTGGTGGACACCCCTTAAATTACGTCTTGCCCCCCAGGGCCTTACCCAAAGGCGCCTGGCTCTTTTTTTTTTTGTTTTTTAATACTAAACACATTGTAATCACGGCAGCACTTAGCGCTAGACAAGCTAATTCACGTCTATCGTTCATTTCTAATTGTAAAAACGTGACAAGTTCCTTCAAAAATTGTCAAAGTTCTTTGACAGTGCAATACTAGTAAAAACTTTTATAAAAGAAATATTATCAAAGAAATGCTACAAAATATTTTATAAAAGATCTTTGTCAAATATATTTGATAGTCTAATACCAACCTTTGACTATCAAATATATTTGACAAAGATCTTTTATAAAATATTTTGTAGCATTTCTTTGATAATATTTCTTTTATAAAAGGTTTTACTAGTATTACACTGTCAAAGAACTTTGACAATTTTTGAAGGGACTTGTCAAGTTTTTACAATTAAAAATGAACGATAGACGTGCATTAGCTTGTCTAGCGTTAAGTGCTACCGTGATTACAATGTGTTTAGTATTAAAAAAGAAAAAAAAGAGCCAGGCGCCTTTGGGTAAGGCCCTGGGTGGCAAACGTAATTTAAGAGGTATCCACCACAATCTCCTTCAGGAGTTACGAGTTGAAGGTATTAGGAGTTATAAAAACTATTTAAGAATGGACGACGAAACATTTAACTTTATTGTTTTAAAGATATCACCATTGATATCCCGACAGAATACACATTTAAGGAACTGTATCAGCGTTGAGGAACGCCTTATGGTTACCCTTCGGTTTATGGCAACAGGAGAGAGTTATGCTAGTTTACAGTACAGCAGAGGCATACCTCAATGTATCCTTTCAGGCATAATCCCAGAAACTTGCAAGGCAAAAATGAAAATAAATAAATAAATATATCCAGTTTTTTATTTCGGTGTTTGTAATCCGGGTGTTGATGGTTGTACAATATTTCGAACCTTTCATACTCCGAAATTAGCAATTTTGTTGTTGAAATGCACCAGACAAACGTATTTTCCGCCATGGTATTATATACCAATTCCAGTCGCAGTCAATGTCAAATTTATGCCTTATTGTCAGAAAATGAGGTTACTACCGTTACCAATCAACTATAAAATCTTTTATCAAAGATATTCGTCTGTTGTTATCTTTTATAAAATATCTTTTATAAAATAAATATTTTATGAAAGAACTGATATTACACTTAAAATATTTTATAAAATTTCTTTTATAAAATTTCGTTGTCAAATATATTTGATAGTCTAATACCGGCCTAAGAAAGGAGAGATAATTTATTAAAAATACAATTCATGACAAGAAATACCACAAGAAGTGCAAACGGCTTCGCATTTATCTAGGTCCCCATGGCGCCATAATGCTAACAAACAAATGAACATAAATACAACTTTAAAATCCGCCATAATTTATTTGGCATACCTAGAAGTAAACCATTTTAGAGAGTTCACAGCAATCTAGATCAAAAAATAAAAATTATTTAGATGTCAAAAAGTGACGTATGGGCGTGGTTGAATTTGGAATGATGTTTTAAATCGATATAGCCAAAATTATATTGGGTATTCTATTTAAAAATCCAAAGTTGACGTCATTTCCGGTTAAACCGGCAGTGACAAAATTTAGTCCGACATGTCATAAAATGCAAATTAATATCACATACAACACAATACACTAGTTTTATTTCTGTAATTTAAAAAATAAAAAAGTTATGGAGGTGAGCGTTCCTGCTGAAACAGCCGGTATACACACCCAAGTATAACAGGTACAATTCTAAAGATCAACTGACACTCTCTGTACCACTTCCTGTATCTAAATCAAGATGTATACACTGTAGCAGAGTCAAAAAATTTTTACAAGCAACTTTCAGTCCTTAGCATATAACTTACTAAAATAAACTATTTGCCTGTAGAAATGATTATAATTTGCGAAATATATGTAACCGCTTACATAGAAAGCAATTTTAAAATTTTTTTTTAGACTATAGCTGCAGTACTATAATTTGAATTTAAAAATTTATCGCCGGTCACGTATCCCCAGTCAATAATTTCTTACTTTACCCTTTTATATTTCACGTCATTTTACTAAAGTTACTTTTATATATAAATAATTTACACTCCTACTACAATTTGTATTAAAAAAATAATGTTCAAAGATCAACAGTTTAGTTTCTCTAACGCAATTATTAACCAGAAGTTCCGTCCTTGCAGCTGCATGTATCGCCGGTCACGGCAGAAATTTCTTATAAATGAAGCCACTAGAGGTCGGCCTAATAGTTTTACAAATATGACGGTATGTGTTTGAATTTGTGTAAAGTGTGCTCCTGTTTAGGTAAGTTCCTTATTATGTTTATTTAGGTATAAATTCGAACATTGAATAATTTTTATCAGGCGTATGTTTTTATGTTGTATCGCCGGTCACAGGGTTAACTCAGACCTAGCAGTCTTAATTAAGGGAAAATTACTACACGAAGTCATTCTCTTGAGTACAGACACTCATTTCAGTCTAACAAAGTTTAAGAAATATAGCTTGTATTAGCTGTTATCCACGAATTTATGCATTTTTGTATCGCTGGTCACAGTAACACCGGTCACGCATGAAAATTGATGCGACGGTTTGTTATCCGAAGCTATATACAATATTTTTTTATTAACCATTTATAAACCATTAAGGAAAGATATATTTTGATGTGCAAGTTTCCTTTACACCTTAGGTAGATTAAAAATATGACTAATTTTCTTAGTATTTTAATATTCTATAAGGAACATTCCAAATCTTTAAGCCAATATAAGACAGGGCTGTTATAAATAATAGGAAGATTGTTATAGTGACAAATTAAAATAACTCAGTTCCAAATATGGGCGTTATATGATTCAGAAGAGTAAATTAGCCATGTGACGGGCGTTAAATTATTAAAAATTCGATGCTAAATACAAAAATAGACCCAATATCTTTGTGACGATGATCTTTTGCGAGGACATATATAATTCCTCTAATTAGATACTATAAGAAACCTATTAAAAATTTTACAGGTTTTTTGAGATGATTTATTTTTAAATTCCGATTTACTGAAAGTTGCCTGTAAAGAAATTTTGACCCAACAGCAAAAGAATTTGAAACTACTAAATATCGGACGACCGCACGACAGACACAGAAAATCAAGGTCCGAAAATTCGTCCTCAGCGAAAGGGTTACTATTTCTATAGGCAATGTAAAAAATTGAAAAGTAAGGAAGAATACCCACTAATAATCACAACAACAAATCTAAAGTTATATAACAAAAGAAAAAATAGTAAATATTATTTTTTGACAAGCCGCCCTTTGGTTTTGTGTATACAATATTCTGGGATCGTAAAGTACTCGATAGGACCTTAAAAATGATGTATCGCAAGACCTCACTTCCTATTCAATTTTTCTTATCAAGATGTCGCTCCGCGGCCATTTTGGATTTGAGCACCATAAAATATTCAAGAAAGAGTAGCTCTCTGATTCCTACTACACTATGTCAAGTTGTATTTATTTTCCTAAGACGGTAAATGAAATTAAGGATAATAAAAAATACCAACTATGCAATTTTGAAACGCCGCCATTTTGTTTTCGGGCATACAGAAGTAATTTTCTGAGATCGTAAAGTACTCGATAGTATCTTCAATATGATGTATCGCAAGACCCCCTTCCTATTTAAATTTCTTCCCGAAAATGGCGCCCATCAGCCATTTTGACAGTCTGTTATTATTCCTTCAAAAAGAAGTTTACATTCCCCTATAAACCACTCCCAAATTTTGTACAAAAAAATTAACGGCTCAAAAGTTATTAAGCCGTTTCCAAACTATATACACACACAGTATATGTTAATATGTAAGTAAGTGTCTTTAGATCTAAAAGTTAAAAGTAAAACTAATAGTAACGTCTTCTAAAATTAATACACATATTATGTGGTTGGCACTGACAATACAAAAAAACACATACGATTTAGCCCTATTTACTAACCTGGATATTTTTCTCAGTGTAGCAAAATCCTACCATGATAGCTTATTTCACGTCTACCGACAAACGTTGTTAATCATCCTATAAATTTGCGCATTGTACGCCCTTATGAACATATATGAAAAATATCGTTCGTTAATCAATCGTTAACAATTAATAATTATTTTTATACCCCAGAATAAAAGTCTATCAAGTCCAATGGTTTACCACTAAACTATAGTTTTATTCTACGGCACAGATTTTTTTTTCATCATATTCTTGTAAAATTAAGTTGTTCACACCAACGCGGTCAAGCGCTGATCCGGGGGGGGGGGGGGTGTTTATGGGGGTCATGACCCCCAAACCATCAATATAACACGAAAAATACCATATATACCGGTTTGACTAACGCGCCAAGGTAATACTTTTCGTAATTTTTCTATGCATGGCCCCCCCAAAACGAAATTTGACATAACTTTTCCTTTCTTTTCTCGTTCCTTGAACTTTCCCATTATATAAATATGACAAACCATTATATAAATATGACAAATAATAATATATATTTAACGAATAAAAACCAATAAAATATATAAACCAAATAGCAACTTCTAGGAAGTAAAATAACACAACAAATCTCGATTGCACTTCAAAAATTCAATACCACGCGTTGAAAACGAAAATCGCAATGCATAATAAATAATTATATCTTTCTTTGCCGTTCGAACAATAAATTCAAGCGTCGAGCCGGCCCGGGATCGGTACGCCGACAGAAACGGAGATAATCGGAAGAAAGGGACCGCACGTGATCTGGGTCTATACTTCAATTTTCTACGCTGAAAAACGTAGTTTTCGTCTCCTATGAAAATGATACATTTTTTTAAAAAAATTGTTTAACGAAAGATGTCTAAATTTTGTTAACAACTCGAGGAAAGTCCATCATTTTTTTCTATATGGACCAGTAAAAAAAAAAAAATCTAAAAATTTTCCGAAAAAAAAAAATATAGACTTTCCGCGAGTAACAGTTCTATTACAAAGGTTTTTTTCCTTAGACATTTTTTTCCTAAAACAGGAATAAACGATTGAGAAGAAAACTCGTTTACAGGTACTCCGGAATCCTGTTAATTTAAAACCTATTAACAGGAAGACACATTATATCTGTCAACCAAGACTAGTCTTATTTTTAATCTAATTTATCCCCTAAAACAGAAACTACAACCTATTATTTTAAACATTTATTCCGCTTTATAAGCGGTTAAGATGTATATAAATGCAAATTGGAACTTTTACAGTGATCTCACGACAAAGGCGAAACAGAGCTCTGACAGGTAAAAATCAGCAGTCAACAAAATAAGGACTTTATGGCTCGTGGAAATATTCAGTAGCTGTGTTGCCGCATTTGCATTATTTTTCGATTTGTGTGAGATAGATTTTTATCGTTGTGAATAATTTTACCAAATTCACATTTACATGTCGAGTGAATATGCCTGTGGCGTAATTTAATAATGTATACCGACTACGCTGTTTTATTATGTGTGTTTTTTTGGCGCCAGTAGAATGGACCAAAACATATACAGGGTGTCCGTCCCTCATAAATATTAATCAAATTGTTCTCCATTATGCCTTAGACATGTTTCACACATGGTTCTTATTCGCCTTAATGAATTTAAAATATTAAACGGCCGGGTTTGTAACTCCCTAAAAGCTCTGTCAATGGCAATTCTTAAATCTGCCATTGTTTGGTACTGAATGGAATAAATTTTTATTTTGAAGGTATCCCCATAAGAAGAAATCCAAAACCGACAAGTCGGGTGATCTTACAGGTCCATTAGTTCCAATCCAGCGACCTGGGAAATTAATATTAGGTAGGCCCTTACAATTTGTTCATTGTGGGCGGGCGCTCCATCCTGTTGAAGATGCAAGGTTATTGAGACCAGCTAAGGACATATTATCTTCTATTATTTCTGGCACAATGTTTTCGAGAATTTCCAAATATTTATTTGCATTAAGGCTTCCTTCAAATATATCATGAACTATTTTGCTATTCAGTATAAAGCATGAAACGTTAACGCCAAATCTGCCTTGCCGTTCGATTGGAAATATTACATGCTGATTTTCCTGAGACCAAAACCTCGCATTCTGTCGATTAAACATGCCAGCACTGGTAAAATGAGCCTCATCAGACCATATAACGGTTTTTTTTAAAATTGTTTTCCCTCTTGATTTAATTATTCCAACCGAACCTTTAACTTTTCTGCAAGAACTACTTGAATTTGTTTCAATTGAAGCTAACACATTTATTTCATCAGTCTTGCGATTAATATTGTGGTAGATTTTAGAGCGAGGTTTAGAAAATGAACCGTGTTCAATTAAATTGGATTTTATTCTTGAAAAAATTCGTTTATCCGGTTGTCGTCTTTCGGGACATCTACAAGTAATTTAAGAAAATTTATAAATTTCATAGAATTAATACATAAGGGCTTATATTTACCTATTCAAATACAGTTCTAATGCTCCATCTGCATTTTCGTTACACTGGATATAACAAACGAGCATGTCGTACTTCTCAAAGTTTACATGCTCTGCCATAATTAGGACAAACTGATTTTTCACTATTAATTAGAAGTTTTAAAACAACTTAGAGAACCTGAATGCTCTGACAGAATTAGACGAATTTATTATGATGACACATAGGACTGTGTTCTTTTGTTTGTTTTAAATACCCGTCATGGCCTACTAAAAAAAATGGTATATTTTTGAAAAACGTATATTTCGGGCCTAATACTAAGACTAAAAATAATGTGATATATATTTTAAGAAGCTTGTTACAAACTAAATTATATTATTAAAAAATATATAAGGTGACCCATTTAAAAAAGCAAATTTGTTTATTTTGCTTGAAAACTATTGAAAAAAAAATGTAGAAAGAATCTGAGTACGTCACTGGATTTTACATAAAAAACTACAAAAAGAACATTTTATTTCTTTTTGATACGTTACGGGGTAACCAAGATATGGGAGGTGTCCCAAAATGCACACTTCTCAAAAACATCCCGTATATCAAAAACAAGGCGGCCTAGAAAAATTCTGATTAATGCATCTTCTGTTTGACTAAAAAGTAGGAGAGTGCTGCGAAAACTGCATCCTTCTATCTTTACTATTAACGGAGTTACAGTACAGTGGGGTAAAACGAAAAACTTTTGAAATTTTTTTTTTAATTTTTTACTGTCACCATTGTCAAAATGTGCACTTTTTTATGATCAAACACAAGCACTATATGAAAAATACAAGGTGTCATGGAAATGACTTATTATATTTAAACCGGCAGACAAAAAGTATGTTTTACAATAGAACCAACAGTAGATAATATGGAACAAATTTGAAATGACATCACAACATTTATTATTATGAATTATTTCACAACAGAAAAAGAATCGGGTAATGCTACAACTAACACGTTTCAAACTCATATACATCAAGCACGTAACCCTCAGCAACGTCGTTCCAACACCGAGTATCGAAACATACTGAAGCAACGATACTGGTTAAACATATCAATAGGCGCGCGGCGGTTATCCAAGCGAGGGCGAGACACGCGATGTGATCTGACAACACGGTTAGTATACTCTAGTGACCTATATTGTTGCTAACTGAAACAAGATGGAGCTGCGCGACAGCATGTGGGCAAAAAGGGTTTTTACCTTAGTATTTAGATATTCGATTAAAAAAAAGTACCTATGTAGACTTTCTCTAGGACACCCAAGGAGTCACCCATTTAAATATAATGAGTTATTTCCATAACACACCTGTATTTACGCTCTCCGAACGAATTTATTAATGACGACCAAATAGAGACTCCAAAATGTGTTCACCGTTTCCTAGCCCTGTTTGTTTATCACCGTATTCGCATTAGTTCCGGGAACAAAATGCACAAAAGCTAATTACATCGCTCTCACCGGACAAAATGACATAGAAAAAACTCAAAAACCAACGGAACCGAACGGGACAATGGCCGAGATGACTTAAAGACTCTAATCCCATAATGGGATAAATATAAAACACTACTATCAATGAAAACCTGTTTTCCCCGGCTACTTCCGCACTATATTTTTATGCAAGTCATGCCTCTACAACGTTTATCTAAGCTATAAATTACATTTGGGCATTTCAAAGGGCTATCTCGGGGTCCAGACAGCATCTGTCCCTTTGTGGACCGTGTGACCAAGGGACATTTGCGATAACCCTTTAGGAAATTCCTCGGGTTGAGGGGAATCTACCTGCGGCCGCGGAATTAAGACGGAAATAAGGATCGTTGCAGTGCATAAATATGCGAAGAGGACAATGGTAAATTAATGGTTTCATTTATCTTATCCCCGGTTATGTTTTCTTTAATAACATAAAACTGGTTTTATTGGTAATTATGACGATGGTGATATTTAAATAACGTATAAAGGGATGTTTGAGTTGGATTGATATATGGACCTTAATTTTTCATTGTACCTATAGTTATTTTTTGCGTTTAGTGTCTTCATACTTTCTCTGGTATTAGGTGTTGGTACCAAAAACTTTATTTATAAATGAACGGAATTGTTTGGGTATTATTTAATTGGTTAGCAAGATATTCTTATTTCTGCGAACAGAAAAATGTAATCGGTCAGCCAAAATGACTACTTGGTCAGCAACTTATGGACAGCAAACGTTTCTGAATCGTGACAGTGCCCTGGGAAAACAAGTGGAAACCCGCCCCCGCTACACCTTTTGTAGCCGATTTCCTTCTGCATTCGACAAAAGAAAACACAAGAAGGTTACATAAATTGACAGTCCCCGGGACCTCTGAAGTAAACTGCTTCTAGGCATGTTTTCTTCTACTGACCAATTGTAAAATCTTGCTGACCAAGTAATCATTTCGCAGCTCGACTGTTAATAACGGCCAGCCATTTAATTATTTCTCGAATTGTTTTTATTCTGTCAGAATCATACAAGGTTTTACACAGTAATCAATGATGCCATGAAAAGTATAATATCAAATTCCAATGTTTTAGGGAAACCACCGTGGCAACGCTGTACGACCGATTATACTATGTGTGTGACCCTGCAATTTGGAACTTTCATTCCTTTTTTCATGCGGCGATGCTGTTTGTATTTATTTCTAATGCGATTATCTATTTATGACTAATACAAGATCGAAATTATCTAAACGCGTACATGACTGTGACTGTGTGCATGCCTGAAAATAAATGTTTTTTTATGAATGGAATGTTTCGTCTTTTTTTTTATGATCAAACACAAGCACTATAGGAAAAATCCCTTAGGGCACTCCGGGAGTTGTGCGTGTGCGCAAAAAGCGATTCACGTTGGTTTTGAATCGTTGGATGTTATATTCGTTGGGAAAAACGACCTCGGGAAGGTCGTTCCATAAGGATGAAGTCCTCCAGATGAAAGAATTTTTAAATAATGAAGTTCGACGAGTACTAAGCTTAACCACATATGGATGGGCGGCAGTGGTTCGTCGTGTATTTCTGATAGTCGCCGCTCTGGGTGGAATTAAGAGGGCAAGGTCACCCGAGCACTTTCCATGAAAATATCTGTAAAAGAGAGTCAAATCCCCCAACCTGTCTTCGATGTTCCAGGCTGCCGAGGTTCTTCGTCAGCTCGTGGTCTCCAATCAGACGAATGGCCCTCCTTTCGATGGGGTCCAGCAGCCGACGAGTATGTTTGGGTGCAGAACTCCAGACATGAGAACAGTACTCTAGTGATGGTCGAATCTGGGCTTTGTATAGTGTCAAAAGTTGTTGAGGTGTGTACAACTTTCTGGTTCGGAAGAGTACACCAAGTTTCTGAGAAGCTCTCTTGGCGATTGCCACAACGTGGTTATGCCAAGACATATTTCCTTCCAAATTGACGCCCAGCAAATTAATAGATGAAGCCAGCGGGATTGCGTGTCCGTCCATGTTCTGTAATGTTAACTTTTTTAGAGAAAACTGCTGCCTTGGTTTTTTTTGCGTTAAATTCGACTTGGTTACAGTCACCCCAAGCCAAAATTTCTTCCAGGTCTTTGTTGAGGCGTGATACTTCATGCTGTCTGCGAAGATGTGCGTCGGCAGCCGATGTTTGTTCATTCAAAGAGAATGATGAGCAAAACTACATATCGGATTTTTCGTTTTCACTAGAAGGTCGTTAATGTAGAGTAAGAAGAGAGTGGAAGACAATATGGAACCCTTAAGGAACACCGGCATTGATGGTGAAGGTGTCTGAGAGAAATCCGTCAATCGCCACTTGCAGAGAGCGGTCCTTAAAGAAGCTAGACAACCATGCACAGAATCGACTGGGCATACCATAGGATCGCAGTTTACTTAGAAGTCCCTCATGCCAAACACGATCAAAGGCTTTAGAAATATCCAGTGCAACAGCCCGAGACTCCTCATGATGTTCGATTGCGTTGTTCCAAAGATGGGTGACATAGGCTAGAAGATCTCCAGTTGATCTGGACTTTCGAAAACCATATTGATGATCGCTGATAATGTTGAAGCCTTCCAGGTACTTTAGAAGATGTTGATTAATAGCTTTCTCCATTACCTTGGATGTAACTGAAAGCAATGCGACTGGTCGATAGTTGCTAGGCAGGGTTCCTTTCTTTGGTATAGACTGGACTCGCGCCGTCTTCCAGCAGGATGGAAATATTCCTTGTTTGTAGGATAAGTTAAAAAGTCTATAAAATACTGGCGTTAGTTCATCGGCGAATCTCTTGAGAACTATAACAGGAATTACGCCTGGACCAGAGAAGCTTTCTTGAAATCGAGCCCTTTCAGAATTCGTTTGACGGGACCTGACTGAACACAGTTTCGGTCATTTCAGATTGAACAGGAATGTTGGGTGGTGTTCTTCCCTGGAAATCTACAGTGGAATGCGAAGAAAATGTACAAAAAAATATCGGGTCCATGTTTGTTTCAAGTCAATGGTCAAAAGTATTCTACGCCACTGAATTCACACAAAACCATGTTTAAAAATGCGAAAAATTCTTCTTTATGTGGGGCCCCAAGTGCCCCGTTATAAATCCGGCACTGTAGATAATGTAGATGCATAACGACAATTTCATAAGGAAATAATTATCCTAGTAAAATGACCATTGATGCAGAAATAACTAAAACCATTGACAATTTACTTAAAGTGGTCAGCAGAAATTAGAGAAGATTGTACAATAGTAATACATTTGTTTACACAAAACTTACAACATCCGACTCGATGCTGATGCATGTAGTTAGATCAATGTTCAATATTTAGACTGATGGTTAATGTCAGCGCATTTTATGTAATACGAGATACCACTCATTGTTACACACATTATCATTACATCAATTGAAATTATTCAATTAAATATTTCCTGTATTGAATGTATAGTCAACAGTAGGGATGGGTATGAGAGAAACTATCGATATGTAGAATGTCGATATAATTATTAAAAAATATCGTTTATTATCGGATTAATTTGTTTACGAATGGGAAATTTGAGCGCGCGAGTTCCGCAATCCCATATCTGAAAAAAGTAAGTTCATGCATAAGTTTCATACAATATTTTTTCTACGATCGTATCAATTTTCTTTTTCGAAATTCAAAAATATGTTCGTCGTTCTGGGCGGAATTAAGAGGGCAAGGTCAGCCGAGCACTTTCCATGAAAATATCTGTAAAAGAGAGTCAAATCGCCAATCTGTCTTCAATGTTCTAGGTTGTCGAGGTTCTTTGTCAGCTCGTGGTCTCCGAACAGACGAATGGCCCCCCTTTCGATGGAATCCAGTAGCCGCAGAGTATGTTTGGGTGCAGAGCTCCAGACATGAGAGCAGTACTCTAGTGAGGTCAAATCTGGGCTTTGTATAGTATCAAAAGTTGTTGAGGTGTGTACAACTCTTTGGTTCGGAAGATTACAAGAGATATTTCCTCCCAAATTGACTCCCAGCAAATTAATAGATGAAGACAGTGGACTTGCGTGTCCTGCAATGACTATATCCGGTTATGTAATGTTCACCTTTTTAGAGAAAACTGCTGCCTGGATTTATTCACCCATAAACCCACAGGTCACTCCGCGGCACAATCATATTACACTGCCCAGCTGTGATAAACACATGTTCTGGCGCAATGTTGCCAAACTGTGGAAAAGTGTAAAACTTAAGATTCTTATAAAAATAAATATTTAGCTTACTTAGAAATTAAATCCAGGCCGCCGACACGAGTAAGGAAACCAGGGCACAGACAACTTCAGTTCTTTTTTCTATGGGAAGAGGTTTACGCTCATCACGTGCCCTGATGATAGTGTGGCACTGCATAATAAGCTTATACTCACTAAACTCCATTCGGCCTCTTATTTTCAATCTCGGAACATAACCGGCATATCGCAGAGAGAAAAAAATACAAGTAAAACAGAACAAATTACACTAAATCACTTAAAGAAACACACAGACGCCCACGAGTTTCAAATTAGTTTTTTTGAAGATATGCACCTATTATCAGATTACACAAAAGCACTAAACACTAACGCATAATTACACTATCGTACACATAAAACAACAGCACACACAGAAGATAGGATACAAATTTTTTTGCAATAGAAAGTCAGAAATAATAAAAACGCTCATTTCTAATCGGCCTAAAACAATTTTTAATCCTTTAATGAAGAATGATGAAATAATTATGTTTTGACAACAACAGGACCTACCCTTAAGTCTTAATATAGACGAGTCCAACCCAGGGTCGAGTGTTTCGTACATATTCGAAAAAATAGCGTGGTTGCCATTTGCGAGACAATAATTATACAGGAAAGTAATATTACAGAAGGAAATTCCGCAATTTATGAATATAATCTTATAAAACATCGAAAGTGGCAACGCTGTATTTGTAGATATTTCCAAATAACGCAATATCGATCGACCGAATAAACCCGAAACAGACTGAAACGTATAGTTACTAGAAATTTTTAGATGTTAAATACCAATGTATGAAAAAATTATATTATTTCCCAGACCCCGGATGAAACTTTATACAATAAGGCCGTATTTTTGTCTACACAGTAGCACTTTAAAATACTAATTCAGATTGAATGGTACTTAGATGTGTTCATTAGATGCATGCAAATTTACGCGAAAACTAATGTGAATTTGTGCTTTTGTTTTTGTGTTTTGTGAGGTTATTGTGCCGGTTTTTGTTTGGATTACCTACTTGGTGTTTTTTTATAAATTAAGTTGGTTTTAAATAAGGCCGAAAGGGTTCAAGTTTATAAATCAGAGATTGTTTCCAGCGAACTGAACTGAACGTAAAAGTTTATAATAATGTACCCTGAAAAATAAACAACTTCCAATCTGTCAAACGGTTATTGACTTTCTAAAGAGTGACAACACTGCTCAAAGTTCACTGACGTTTTCCGCCATATGTTGTTTAGTTTATCTTTCTGCCAGTGTCACCACGTGCTTAATTTTGGTTTGACGTCAGCTCATGTATAGGGCATATTAAATGAAAGCGCCAATTTTGGATATTTTTCTTCAATTTGTTTTCATCTCAGGAATTGCCGGTTTAAATATAATACGTCATTTCCATAACACCCTGTAGAAAAAATCCGAGTACGTCACTGGATTCTACGTAAAAAACTACAAAGGAAACATTTTTATTTCTGTTTGATAAAGGTGTGTACAAAATTTCATAGTATCGACACTCAATTAAAAAACACACTGTATAATAAAAGTATCGATACTTTTTTTTGGATATCGATATTAGATATTATTGATTCCTGCGTTGATAGTTGGCCACAGTGTATTTTATACTACGTATCGTCGTTATTTGTGAATTTTCTAAATAAAAGTCGGTCGGTTACCCATCAGAAAAAGCCCGCTTATAATAATTGGTAATTTAGTTCTTTCTCATAAAAAGTTCATCCGCCGTTCCTTTTGTGTTCCCGCGGGCGGCAGGTGGAGATGGGCGCGCGGGACGCACCTGAGGCGACTCCAACGGCCGTTTCAGACTCATTTCCTTACATTACATGTGACTTCCGATTCGCATCGCTTACGACACTTTCAGTGCCGGATTAAAACCCGGCGAAGATTCCGTATAGGGAGCTCCACTTCGACAATACAGGGTGTTAAGGAAATAATATCCAGGGTGTCCCATAACGTATGGGCTATAAAGCACCCGGAGATACTAAACATCAAACTAGACAGATTAAGTCGTATAAGTTTCTTTTTCTCGTTTCTCGTTCTACACTGAAAATAAAATCTATTAAGATGAGGATCCCAAACAATCTCCAATTATCAATCAGAGCCATCTATGTTGCATCAATTTAATTAAAAAATATGCCGCTTTTTGGCAGGTTAGAAAGAGACGACAGTCATCAGCTGATCAATATCTCTTTTCGTGAAGTCCTAGCCGTTAATAGTAAAGTTTTTTAGTTAATTTATTGACATTTAGATTGTCTGACATGTCGATTGGGGCGTTAACAAGTTTCACGAAGATCTGTGACAAAAATTTGAAAATTGTTCATACTTGGAATTTTTATTATTATTCTTATAATATTATATTTTTTTAAAGCAATTTTTTCATAGCGTTTTCCAATCCTTTAACGTTACGAATCCAGTTTTAGATTAGAAAAAAATTAAGTATATTTGCTTAAGCCTTCACATAAAATAGTGCCAAATGATTATTCCGTTCCGTCAAATTCGTATGTGTTTGCTATAAGTGGACTACATGTGTATTTAAGTTAATCTTACAATGTATTTGTTACATTTGAAAGAATTTGTTTAACGAGAACGTATATAGTTGTTGCAGAATTATACCGTTGACTCTTACTGCCATAAATAACTACCTAATTAAACCCTATTGTATACGTCTCAACCTCTTCAAAGCTCAATAAATGGGATCAGGGCCGGCTTTAAAATAAATAGATAGGTATTTTTAGTTTTAGGTACCTATAATAAATGTAAAATAATGATAACAATTAATGATAATTGAAAATAATATAATTTAAAAGTATAACTATTAGGATAACAAGTACAATACAAATTTATTAAATTCTAAGAAACTATTGATAATTTATTCAAAATTTAACTCTGTATCACTATCACTATCTTCATCTAAGCCTAAACTTATAATTAAGGGTTGAACATTTGTAATCATACAATTGTAAGAATTTTTCACCTTAAGTACATGCTGTATAGTTTTTCCAGCTGTCTGCAGAAATTTTTCTTACTTCTTTTTTAATTAATTCTACTACAGATGCATTTAATGTAGGAGAAATATTATTTCTCCTAATATTGGATTTTAATTGGTGCCATATTAGCTCAATAGGATTGAATATGCAATAGTACGGAGGAAGACGCAACACTGTATGTCCATTTTCTGCTACAAGTTTGTCACACTCGTATTCCTTATTTATTTTAAAAGCTTTTAATACTTCTAGTAGTTCTCGTTTTTTGTAAGTTTCTTCAAAATATAAATCATTTTCAATCATAAAATTTTGATTTTCTGCTTTTGTATTATTAGAATTGGGAATGATTTTTGCTTGCCGACTATGATAACTAGCATTGTCCATTACAATGACGCTATTTTCAAGTATATTTTTAAGGAATTTAGGTTTAAACCAATCTTCAAAAAGTTGTGCGTCGGTATCTTGATGGTAATCTAAAGAAGAGAATCATTTTCGTCAATGCTTCTAAATGTGCAAGAATCACTCCGATTTTTTCTAGGATTAACAGGTTTAAGTACTATATGTCTCTTACCGAAGATAAAGGAGTTTTTGTCAAAGTAGACGTCTCTGCTAAAGCATCCATCGAATAAAAATTTCTACTCAACAACGATTGATACACATTTTTAATTATTAGTTTGGCATCGGTAGATAAATGCTTTCTTTTAAAAATTAGACTTGAAGATGCCCCCTATCAGCACAATTCCAAGGACGCCACATTCTACCACTAATAAGCCTAACTAAAAATTACTCGCCGAAAAACCACTAAAGATTAAAATGATTAAAGATCATTTTGTATTTATATATGCATCAGGCATGGGTATAATTTGAATTTGTATACCTGGTCCGGCTCTGCTCGAAAAGGTTTTAAAATTTGGGATTTCCTTATTTATTTTATGGTGGAAGGGGGTTTTATTGCAGTCAAAAGATCAACGATATAATTCTGCAAATACATACATGTGTATAGAAACATTGTAATTTTTTAATTTTGGTAAAATATTTCACAATCGATGGAAATCCGTAAAATATTCATAATATACAGGGTGTTCCTTAATGACCTGCTAATATTTCAGTGTGTGATTCCTTAGGTCATTTTATTGAGAAAAGTTCATATGAACATATGTCCGCAACGGCTTAAATTTTTTGCTACAGGGTGTTGAATTTTTATATTTTAAATGGTTATTTTCTAATATCTCCGAAAGTACTTTAGATATTATTTTCAATTTTGGTACGTGTTAATAGGATATAGATCCACAAATTTTAGTCAGAAAAGTTATTCAATTGTTCCACCAGTGGCGTCCCTGCAAACATGTCCTCTGATATTTTTTACAAAAAAGATGGTACACTAATATTTTTCCATTCCATTTTTTCTGATTAGCCTGGGTAATTCTACATGAAAACGGTCTCTTGAGTTTTTATCGTCAGACTCGTCTTGATTTTTAGGTGAAGGTGACCATTTCCAACAATTTTTATGAAACAAAATTTATCATTCATTATTTTATCAATGCTAATAATAATTAATTTCAACATGAAATTAGTAGTTTTAATCAAGAACGGTGCGTCTGACGAGAAAAACTCAAGAGAATGTTTTCATGTAGAATTAACCAGGTTAATCAGAAAAAATATCCACATGGAAAAATGTCAGTGCCGTACCATCTTTTTTGTAAAAAATATCAGAGTACATGTTTGCAGGGACGCCACTGGTGGAACAATTGAATAACTTTTCTAACTAAAATTTGTGGATCTATATCCCATTAACACATACCAAAATTGAAAATAATATCTAAAGTTCTTTCGGAGATATTAAAAAATAATCATTTAAAAAATTAAAATTCAACACCCTGTAGCAAAAAATTTAAGCCGTTGCGGACATATGTTCATATGAAGGTTTCTATATAAAATAACCTAAGGAATCACACCTTGAAATATTACCACGTCATTAAGGAACACCTTGTATAGGTAAATGACGGTTAACTTAATTTTATCCTACATAATATGTGATAAAGAAATATTTATTTTTATCCACATAAATCTCATCGCATTAAATATCGGTATGTTTCATTCAACTATTTAATATATTTAAACGAATCAATAACTTGTTAATGCATATAAATATTTATTTAAATAAAAGTGGGTTGTTATAGGTAAATAATTTAATATTAATATAAGTGAATATTTTGTGAACCATCACATCCCAATGACTCTTCCATATTTCTTTGTTCCTCTATGATTTGTTCTTTTTGGGGCAATTTTCAGAATCTTCAGTCTGTAACAAAATATCCACTTCGAAAAGTTGAGGTGAGGTACCCATTTGCAAATAGGTTTTTCTATACAAAAAAAAAATCTTTTTAATCATCAAATAATTTAAAACAATTTGCTTCCAACCAGACATGGGCCCTTAGGGGTAATCCGGTCCTAGGCACGTTAACGTCGTGTTCCGGACGCGCCGAGAAAGATAAAACTTGCTTTATTACGAAACCCCCATGTCATGGTCGCATTTTCTCATCGTATGCAGCCGTCCAGAGACGTGAATGTATTTTCTTATTATTGCTTTATAAGCCGAAAGGCGCCTGTAATAATGAAGCGGACAAGTACGGGTCGAGCTCGATTAAAGTCGGTACGCGCAATAAAACCTCTCGAGCCGGGTAGTCGGTGGCTCTCAAACAATAAATTATATTTTAGGTATTTTCTAAATAAAATAATTTAAAGTAAATAAAAAATTCGTTGAGGCAAAGAAAAATAATTATTTTTTAGCTTTTATAGTATTTAGGCAAATTAGTTTTACGAATTCTTTTTTTATAAAGTTTTGGTTCTAAAAAGAACCGATGTCGCCATCTTTTTGAAACATTATTGGACAGCTCGCAAAGCACTTTTCTGTTGTTCGTTTCTTTGTATTTGAAGCCCAACTCTTTTAAAATGATGGACAAACTGGTAGTTCCAATATCGCAAAGTTCTTTTTTCTTTATCTTTTCAAGAATAGCTTTGAGGGTAACATATTCCTTGGCTTTATACATGTCATAAACAATATTCCTAATCCATAGTTTCATCCCTTGGGATAAATCAAAGGTTTTAGAATGGAGTCGAACTCTTTTATATGGTCTGTCCAATTCCTCTTCACTCTTTGTTCGAAGTCTTCTTAAGGTCTTATCTGAAATGCCGCAAGGATCAGACGTTCGTTTTTACACTGCCAAAACAGACACTAACGGGGCCGAGTTATCTTTTTCTAAAGTAAAATAACGTTCCACTTGTAATACCAAACGACGTTCACCTGGAGATAAACACCTTCTAGACGTTGGGCCACCTTGCTGAACATTTTCCATAACTTTGCTTTATAACTGCTTTTAATTCACACACAATAATGAGAAACAAACTAAAAGCAAAAGGCATAACTACTTATTTAAAATAGAACATACCATCCTGCAATTGAGCAAATTTTAATTATTTCTTGGAAAATAGTGATTATTATATAGATTTAACTATAATGATCCCAAAATAACTAAATTCTAGGAGAAAATACCTGAGAACATCTTTAACTTATTGACGCAAAATGTTTTTCATTTGATAAAAAAAAAACTATGAGTGAAAAATAAACTAGATAAAAATATTTATTTCGGTACATAATTCTAAGATAATTTTGTTTTGGAACCGCTGACTTGGCTCAGCCGACTACAGTGAACCAGTGGAATGTTCGGTACGATCAAGTATAGCGAAGGTATTGTTAACTTAACCGTCTTACTGTTTAACAACCTTTAATGATTTAATCCGATATCGGACTTCGTCAAGCGAACAGACTTTATAAACCGTACGCATTGATTCAGCCAATAGGGACAGATCATTGATGTGGCATACAAGAAACTTATTTTGTTCGGGTTTGTTCTAAAAAGAAAGTTTCAATACGAGCACAAGCTCTTGCAAAAAAGTCGAGGTCGTTATACACGTAAACGCTCGCGATATTAAGCTAAATCGACGCCATACAGCCGCTTCCACGTCTTGAATTGCACTGCAGCCTTACTAAAATACTCTCCAATAATCTGCGCGTATCTAAAAGTTTATGATTTCTCGTATCGATCTAAATAACTAAATGCGATGTTATTTATTCCGGCTTTTCCCAGAATCGAGATTCTTTCTCTCACGAACGTCCCATCAATATTTATGCGGCGTTTTCGGTTGAGCCGAGTGTAGGTGGATCGATGAATTTATTCATTTGTGCGCGGCGGCGATCTTAACCTTTTCTCGTATAATTTCGAGTTCTTATCTGGGTTTATTTTGTACATACGAAATTAGTTGGCCATCAATGCTCGATTTTCCTGGGAACGTCGATATATCACGTCGGTCCCGGGTGATATGTAAAAGGATCTTTACAGATTGATTTAGATTTTTTTCCCTGGCCAAAAAAAAAGTTTGTTTCGCTTCCCGTAAGCTACTTTTTATATTTTTTATATATGAAATTTTGATCAAGTTTGATATTTTATAACTTTTTTATTTTATAATAAATAAACTCCTGGACAAAATTAACGAAACATCATAAATTTGCCATATTTTTTATGCTATTTTTTTTCTGAATTTATGATCCGATTTGAATGATTTTTTTTTGCATTGTAGGTTGGTTCCTTGACAATGTCATGGTTTTCGCTGTTTATGATAAAAATTTAATTTCGGATTTATACTGGGTATACTAAAAATGCTATGTTTTTTCCGAAAATTCGCATCACCCTGTGGAGTATGTTAGCAACCGAAACATATTGCAGTTGACATTAAACGGTAGGTCCATCTTTCCCCAAAATTTTCTTTTTTGGTTTACTTCATTATCTCTGTTATTAAAGGAGATACACCGTTTTATAGAGTAACATGTTTTTATAGACTTTAATATTCAACACATTCATTGTTAAATGTTTTCAACTAGACTATGGACTTTTTCTGACATTGCAAGCGATGTGTCAGCAGATGTTGTGTTTTAAGCTGAATTTATAAACTCGACGTTGACGATTGACGGTGCTGTTTGACGGTGACGGTACAGCTTAAACATATTGAAATGCATAAGACCATTTATATTTGACGATGACGGTGCAGTTTGACGGTGGGTGACGGCCGACATGAACTAATTTTATCTTTTGACGGTGGACGGTCGTAGCAACGTTCGTAGCAAGTTTACACAGCCAATCAAAATCGTGTTTGCCTGTCACGTGATATTTAGTAAATATTATTTTATTTTATACCATCTTGTTAACCATTTTAAAGTGTACTGTTGATAAGTGTTGATAGTATCATTCAGATCACATAAACACCAAAATTAATATAATCACATAAAAATACAGAAAAGCCGAGAAAAACAGGTTATGTTATCGTCGCCACCGTCAAATTTATAAATCCAGCTTTTTACGGCACCGTCAAACAGCACCGTCAAACTGCACCGTCAATCGTCACCGTCGAGTTTATAAATTGGCCTTAAAAGTTACAAAGGTCAAATAAAATTCGCCATATTGATAAAAACTGTTCGGAAACAGCTTATTAAACGTTCGTTTCGTATGCCCAGTTGCCCGACGAGTATTTTAATCTCGAAACCTAATTGAAAATATTTAACAATGAATGTGTTGAATGTTGAATATTAAAATCTATAAAAACATGTTACTCTATAAAACGGTGTATCTCCTTTAATACGAGAGATAATGAAGTAAACCAAAAAAGAAAATGTTGGGGAAAGATGGACCTACCGTTTAATGTCAACTGCAATATGCTTCGGTTGCTAATATACTCCACAGGGTGATACGAATTTTCGGAAAAAAACATAGCATTTTTAGTACACCCAGTATAAATGGAAAATTAAATTCTTATCATAAACAGTGAAAGCTATTACATTATCAAGGAACCAACCTACAATGCAAAAAAAAATCAGTCAAATCGGATCATAAATTCAGAAGAAAAATAGCATCAAAAATATGGGAAATTTACGATGTTGCGTTAATTTTGCCCAGGAGTTTATTCAGGGTGTAACTAAATAAGTGTAAAACATTTAAGGGGGTGATTCCTCATCGAAAAAAAGATAGGATCTTTCATATAAAGAAACTTCATTGGAGCATCCCTTGTTAAGATACAGCCCCTTAAAGGGGGTACATAAAATTTATAAATAAACAAAACTAATTTATTAATAACAAAACATACAACATCTAGAAATCATAGTAAATATTCAATATGTCTACCTTCAGACATTACGCATGCGTCTAGACGTCGGCGCATTGAGTCACGTATTCGCGCAAATATTCCTGGAGTCTCTCTATTACCCTGCACGCATCGATGATGTGGTTTCTTAAGTCCTCTACATCGCGAACAGGAGTACGATAAACCAAATGCTGCAAATGGCCCCAAGTAGAGAAATCGAGAGGATTGAGATCCGGGGATGTTTCAGTTAAATGCTGACGTGCTACTTGACTAAAATGGGCGGGAGTCCCATCATGCATAAAAAACATATCCCTTCTGACGCCCAAAGGAACTTCCTCCAGCAGTACGGGATGCACTGCTCTTAAAAATTGAACGTATGCCTCACCATTTAATCGAGGAGGTAGAAAATGAGGCCCAATTAAATAATCCCCAATAACTCCGACCCACACGTTAAGAGAAAACTGTTCTTGATGGTTAGTTTCGACAATAGCGTGAGGGTTTTCATCAGCCCATATGTGGTAGTTATGAAAATTAATAATCTTGTCCCGAGAAAAACTACATTTGTCTGTGAATTCGATCGTCTTCAGAAAGTCACGATTTCTTCTAATCATTTCCAGCATCCAATTGCAAAATTCAAGGCGGTACGGAAAGTCTCGCGGTAACAGTGCCTGTACTCGTTGCAGATGGTAAGGGTATAAGAGTTGTTCCTTTAAAATTCGAAATACCGTCATATGATCAACATTTAGCTGGAAAGCAATCTTTCTAGTACTGGTAGTAGGTTGTTCTTCAAGCAAATTAAGTACTGCTTCCTCAAGCTGTGGTGTTCTTACTTCTCGATGGCGACCACAATCCTGCGTTCTTTTGTCGAATGAACCATATTCTCGTAATCGTTGATGAAGTCGGGCAAATATTCTATGTGAAGGATGCTGCCGTTGAGGATACATTTCAGCATATCTTCTACTAACCCATTCCCCTGCGACAGACCGCGACTGACAGCTTGATACCAATTTAATTGTCACCATCGCTAATAGCGGCCTACTGGATAAATTAGTTTCGTATTTTCGTTTTATATGGCGATATGTATCTTGTTCGTAAAATAATTTTTTGCTGCGAACTGGTTTATTTTGGGAAAAAAATTCAAGAGACATTTTTTGTTTAGAATGAAACAGGCTATCGGAAATACATTTTTAGATGGTAAACAAATAATAAGACAAAAACTTACATTGGAAATCAATTTTAGGGGTTGCGTTTTCCACCCCTTACAACCATGGGGTAAACCAAATAAATTACTGGCTAAGTGTCTTTTTGGTAGTAGAAAATGTCAGGTTAATTTCAATATTGTAACTTTTTTAGTGCTTGTGAAAAAAATTGTTAAACACATTAAATTTTATGTACCCCCTTTAAGGGGCTGTATCTTAACAAGGGATGCTCCAATGAAGTTTCTTTATATGAAAGATCCTAACTTTTTTTCGATGAGGAATCACCCCCTTAAATGTTTTACACTTATTTAGTTACACCCTGTATAATTTTATTATTATAATATAAAAATTATTGGGAAATAAATTTATTTTAAGAGCAATTGTGGATTAATCTAAAACGAGTTGTAATTCTGAAATTAACAAATTTTTGCCAGATACCTTTGCGATAAATATGTCAATCTGGCTATGCTGCAATAATGACCGAAAGAGGTGGGAAAGACTGTTTGCATTCGTTGCGTAGGCTAGAAATGTACATTTTTCTATCTGTAGTTTGTAATATCTTAATCTTGTACTAACATCATAACCGCAACAACAAAGGTTTGACAGCCCATTTCATCTCAAACCCATTTATCTAATTGAAGTCTGTATCAAATGATCTCGCCATAGACACCCCAAATTAAATGTTTAACGGGGTGCGGCTCGATGCGGTGCGGTGCGTGGGTGATAAAGGCCATACCAAATGTCACGCAGCCTCCCTTGTGAACGGTCACAATATGCCGTTTCCTCTTCCCAAATATCAGGATCGAATTTCACTTAATTAAAGAATTGGTCGATGTAATATGAGTTTTGTAATATTCTTTTTTTTATTTTTTTTATTATCAAACACAAGCACTATAGGACAAATCCTTTAGGGCACTCTGGGAGTGGTGCGTGTGCGCAAAAAGCGATTCACGTTGGTTTTGAATCGTTGAAGGTTATATTCGTTGGGAAAAACGACCTCGGGAAGGTCGTTCCATAAAGATGACGTCCTCCAGATCCAGATGAAAGAATTCTTAAATTATGAAGTTCGAGGAGTACCAAGCTTAACCACATATGGATGGGCGGCAGTGGTTCGTCGTGTATTTCTGCTATTCGCCGCTCTACGCGGAATTAAGAGGACAACGTCAGCCGAGAACTTTCCATGAAAATATCTGTAAAAGAGAGTCAAATCCCCAACCTGTCTTCGATGTTCTAGGCTGTCGAGGTTCTTCGTCAGCTCGTGGTCTCCAATCAGATGAATGGCCCTCCTTTCGATGGAATCCAGTAGCCTAAGAGTATGTTTGGGTGCAGAGCTCCAGACCTGAGAGCAGTACTCTAGTGATGGTCGAGTAGCGATGATACTCTAGTGATTCTTTACTTAGGAAGGATCACTTCTGCAAATAGTAAAAAGTAGTGATCGATGTGTGTTTCGAGAGAGAGCGCCTACACAATCTATCCGCCTGCACCTGCGTCATTATATTTTACATGATTGGCGTCAACTCTACGATCGTAGAAATAATATTGTATGAAACTTACGCATAAAGTTACTTTATGCATTTTATACATAAATAACTATTTCCTATAGTGTTGTGTCAGTCTGGGAGGAAATATGTCTTGGCATAACCACGTTGTGGCAATCGCCAACATAGCTTATCAGAAATTTGGTGTACTCTTCCGAGCCAAAAAGTTGTACACACCTCAACACTATACAAAGCCCAGACCCGACCTTCACTGGAGTACTGCTCTCATGCCTGGAGCTCTGCACCCAAACATACTCTTCTGCTACTGGATTCCATTCGGAGGGCCGTTCGTCTGATCGGAGACCACGAGCTAACGACGAACCTCGACAGCATAGAATAGAACATCGAAGACAGGTTGGGGATTTGACTCTCTTTTACAGATATTTTCATGGAAAGTGCTCGGCTGACCTTGCCCTCTTAATTCCACGTAGAGCGGCGAATAGCAGAAATACACGACGAACCACTGCCGCCCATCCCTATGCGGTTAAGCTTAGTATTCCTCGAACTTCATTATTTAAGAATTATTTCATCTGGTCCCGAGGTCGTTTTTCCCAACGAATATAACCTGCAACGATTCAAAACCAACGTGAATAGCTTTATTCGCACAGGCACCACTCCCAGAGTGCCCTAAAGGATTTTTCTTATAGTGCTTGTGTTTGATCATAAAAAAAACGAAATCTTCGCCAATTTATTTATATTAGTTTTGTAATTAATCGATTACAGAACGGGCATCCGGGGTGCGACCTCTCCGACGCGTCCCAAATACCATCCATAATGTCACGCAGCCTCCCTTGTTGACGGCGACAATATGCCGCTTCCTCTCCCCCAAATATCGGGATCCGATTTCATTTAATTAGAAAACCGATCGATTTATTATGAATATGGCCATCGAACATGCACTCGTGGGATTTGCAAACAATGAACCTTTGTCTCGGATGGTTAATTAATATGTATACGAATAGTAATGAGGGATAGTGCATATAGCACTTTAGAGGTGATATTGTGATGCTTCTGATTTTTTAAAATTAAGGTTAAGGGTCGTTTGAAATGCGACCACGATGCGGTGACAAATTCCGGTTGGTTTCTAACTTCTAGCTCGAAATTTTAGCAGTGTTGCAATAATGTATGTTGAGTGAGGAAAGAAGGAGACATAAAAGAAACATACAATTTTCTTCTTAGCCTTAATTTTCCAAATTTTCACTAGTTTTTGAATCGTTACCTAAATCATAAATACACTCGCCGGCCCAAAATTCCGCCAAACAAACCCGAACAAACCCTGAAATGTTGGTCACGTTTCATATCTTATAACTTTTTTTTATTTTTTATGCGATTTTCATGATTTTGTTATCAGTTTGTAGATCAATTTATTGTGTTTTTCCTAGTGTTGGGAAAAACCGATGATTTTAATAATCGAGTACTTGATACTCGAGTGAATCGCTTGAAATTCCAATTCACCAAACGATGAAGTCACCGACTGCTCGACCGGCTGCCTAGCCGTTTACATGTGATCAGGTAGGGTATTTAGCAGGCACGTAACTACGGGTGGGCACCGGTTTAGCTAAAAAATTGTAGTAGCCACCAAAAAAATTCCAGAAATTTATTTATTGGTGAATAATGAATTTTTACCACGTGTCTCGATACCAAACAAAAAAACTGCAAAAAATCACCAAAATATGTATTTATTGTTCGGGTTTATTATTGTGCTTTTTTAACCCCTAACAAAAAGTATTACCAAGAGTTATTTTTCTTCACATCTCTCTCACGAGCATAAAATAAGTAGATATTTAAAATGGTTTGTCAAATTCTTCCACTTTAAATTATCAGGTGCCCACTGTGTGCCCTTCAAAAACTACTACTTATGTTTTGTTAACTATTTTGCTCATTTTCTTATTTACCATTAACATTTTCTATAATATGTTATTTTTAAGAAGTCTTCTTGAGTTGTTGTTTACTATAAGATTACCAAGAATTTTTCTATATATTTTGTTAACCATTTTGTTCGTTTTGTTATTTTTATTTACAATTTCTATTATTATGTTATTTTTGAGAAGTTTTCTCGAGTTTATAGGAAATAAAAATTTAAAAATTATATCCTTTAATTTTTTAATATTTACAATCGGAGACCTAAACTACGCCGCTGGCTAGCCAGTTAAAACAAAACATTACAAAACCCATGCTGCGATGACTCCGCTAAGGGATTTGGCATACTTTTTTTTATATGCACCTTCTCGTTTATGTGCCTTTAAGAAAGACGCATGTCGTGTACCTGTTCAGCGTCAAACTCGAACGTCGCCAATCGGATGGCGTGGCGCGTAGACCGAAGGTCGTCTATCAAGTGACCGGCGATATTTTTCGGTTTTTCGCCTGAATTTATACCTAGACTATTTCCTATCGAGCGAAAAACTGTTCGAATATACGAGTAGATTTTTAACTCGATCACACTACAGCGGTACATTTCCGCCGGCGTCAAGCGAAGCTCGGGTATCGAGTGAAAGATAATAAGTGACGAGCGACGGTTTTCGCCTGAATAGATAACGCGAGCGGTTTTTTTAATAATCGACCGATGTCGGTCATATCAATAATCGAGTGATCAAGCGGTTTTTCGCTAGAGCGATCGCAACACTAGTTTCTGAATAGTTGCTTATAACAGATTTTTTAAACATATATTTCTTAGTGCGGCGCCATATTAAAAAAATTAATAAGAACTGCGACACTAATGGCAGGTATACAGCTCACAGCTTCTACATGTAGATTTAGCCTTAAATATTAAATGCACGTCCGGCAGGCCACGGATATCTATGGCGTTACTACATCATGTATCAATTGGTATTCAGACGTAGTTCACAGCATCCGTGCGTATATCACCAGACCAGACCATCGGATGCGATGAATATCTTAACTGAGACGAGGAATTGTATATACAGGGTGGCCCATCGAAAACAGTCCAGCAAGATTTACGGCTGTGTACGTGAAAATTAAAAAAAAACCTCGAATCCGTAAACTTGTGTTTTCAAGGGGACACGTTTCACTATTAATTTCATCCGTGTAACCTCAACCCCCCTAGCGGGGGCGGCTACTGCCCTTGTTTTTTCAAATGGGAATGGGTGTGTTGTGATACATGTTTTTAAAGGGCATTAAATTCTCTTTAAATCGACCGATTTATCTCCCCTTGATTTCTTTTTGTGGGGACATCTAAAATCCAAAATTTATGCCACCCAACCCGAATCGTTAGAAGATTTACGGAACCGCATTACTAATTAATGTCAACAAAATACACCAGATGTTCTTCACAATGTCCGAGAACACTTTGGACAGTTGTTGTACTATTGTATGGAGGTGAATGGCGGACATTTTCAACATTTAATAAGATAACATGTAAGTATTACTCAATAAAATTACATTTTTTAAAACGCAATTTCTCGGCGTCGCGTAGCTCAAATTTACAAAACAAAGCGCCATTTTAAAGAGAATTTAATGCCCTTTAAAAAGATGTATCACAACATAACCATTCCCATTTGAAAAAACAAGGGTAGTAGCCGCCCCCGCTAGGGGTGTTGAGGTTACAGAGATGAAATTAATACTGAAACGTGTCCTCCTGAAAATACAAGTTTACGGGTCCGAGTTTTTTTTTTAATTTTCACGTACACAACCGTAAACCTTGCTGGACTGTTGTCGATGGGCCACCCTGTATATACATACGAACACGGAGCATACGGTAGCTCTAAACCATGCAGGAGTGGAGTGATAATATTTTGAACGAATTGGATGTGTTCTATCGTCAACAAAGCTATACAGGGTGTTCCTTAATGACGTGCTAATATTTCTGAGTGTCATTCCTTAGGTCATTTTATAAAGAAAAGTTCATATGTCCGCAACGGCTGCAATTTTTTGCTACAGGGTGTTGAATATTTATTTTTTAAATGGTTATTTTTTAATATCTCCGAAAGTACTTAAGATATTATTTTCAATTTTGGTATGTGTTAATAGGATATAGAACCACAAATTTTAGTTAGAAAAGTTATTCAATTGTTCCGCCAGTGGCGTCCCTGCAAACATGTCCTCTGATATTTTTGCAAAAAAGATGGTACGCCACTGACATTTTTCCATGTGGATATTTTTTCTGATTAGCCTGATCAATTCTACATGAAAACGATATCTTGAGTTTTTCTCGTCAGACGCACCATTCTTGATTAAAACCACTAAATTCATATTAAAACTCATTATTATTAATATTGATAAAATAATTAATGACAAATTTTGTTTCATAAAAATTGTTATAAATGGCCAAAATACATTACCGCCATTTCCGCATTCGTATAATTCACCATATTCGAATAAAAACAGCGAAGAAATAAAATAAATTCAATGAAACACTAAAAATCGGAAAAATAATACTTATGAGATGGTTTTGGACACCAACAACTTACTTTATGTCAACAAGTATTGTTTGGAAAACGATGTTTCTAAAAACCATTTATTCCAGGATAACTAGATGTATGTATGTGTTCAAAAATTATTCTTCAATACTGTTAAATGAACCAATTTGAATTTAATTGTTTTAATCAAGAACGGTGCGCCTGACGAGAAAATCTCAAGAGACCGTTTTCATGTAGAATTCACCAGGCTAATCAGAACAAATATCCACATGGAAGAATGTCAGTGGCGTACTATCTTTTTTGTAAAAAATATGAGAGAACATGTTTGCAGGGACGCCACTGGTGGAGCCATTGAATAACTTTTCTAACTAAAATATTGTGGTTCTATATCGTATTAACACAAACCAAAATTGAAAATAATATCTAAAGTACTTTCGGAGATATTAATAAATAACCATTTAAAAAATAAAAATTCAACACCCTGTAGAAAAAAATGTAAGCCGTTGCGGACATATGTTCATATGAACTTTTGTTTATAAAATGACCTAAGGAATCACACTCTGAAAGATTAGCACGTCATTTAGCAACAACCTGTATATTGGATTTTTGGATTTCACTAGAAGGTCATTAATGTACAGTAAGAGAGGATGGGACACAATATTGACCCTTGAGGAATACCGGCATTGATGTTGAAGGTGTCTGAGAGAAATCCGTCGAGCGCCACTTGCAGAGAACGGTACTTAAGAGAGCTAGACAACCATGGCGCAAAATCGCCGAATCAAAATAGAGGTATCAGGCGTTTAGGAAATAATTTTTACATACATATTTATAGAATATTGATGCTTTACAAGTAAGCGACCATGTAGTTCGATCGCCCATTGCCAGAAGTATAGTTGTTTTGACCGATCGCTGTTTACATACTTACCGAATCGTGCAGGTTTTCCCTGACCATCGTAGTCCAGAAATACCTCAGGAGAGAAATTCTAGGAAACACTAATCAATAGAGAGTGCTCTTAAATTATGCAGAAGCTTGGTGGGAAGAGAAATGCACGAGGCAGAAAGTAACTTATGTTTCGCCCAGGCCGCATGAAAATGTGATCCAGCAGCTGATAATAAATATGGTAATGAAAAGAGACCGTTTTATGACGATACTGACCTATTACCATCACCATATCTATAACAAGAACACCCTGTATAATGAGGAGTAGGGAATTCTTTGCAACGGATCTGCCTATAGTAGTGGCATGCCACTAAATCGAAGGAGGTTGAAATTATATAATAATATACAGGGTGTCCGGCAAAATGTGGGAAATCTCCCGGATATGAAAGAAAGAAGTGAAAAGGGCACTACAAATGAATTCATTTTTTTTTTTTTTTTTTTTTTTTTTTTTATGATCAAACACAAGCACTATAGGAAAAATCCTTTAGGGCACTCTGGGAGTGGTGCATGTGCGCAAAAAGCGATTCACGTTGGTTTTGAAATAACCATTTAAAAAATAAAAATTCAACACCCTGTAGAAAAAAAATTAAGCCGTTGCGGACATATGTTCATATGAACTTTTATTTATAAAATGACCTAAGGAATCACAACCTGAAAGATTAGCACGTCATTAAAGAACAACCTGTATATTGGTTTTTCGTTTTCACTAGAAGGTCGTTAATGTAGAGTAAGAAGAGAGTGGGAGACAATATGGACCCTTGAGGAACACCGGCATTGATGGTGAAGGTGTCTGAGAGAAATCCGTCAATTGCCACTTGCAGAGAGCGGTCCTTAAGAAAGCTAGACAACCATGCACAGAATCGACTGGGCATACCATAGGATCGTAGTTTACTTAGAAGTCCCTCATGCCAAATACGATCAAAGGCTTTAGAAATATCCAGTGCAACAGCCCGAGACTCCCCATGATGTTCGATTGCGTTGTTCCAAATATGGGTGACATAGGCTAGAAGATCTCCAGTTGCTCTGGACTTCCGAAAACCATATTGATGATCGCTGATAATGTTGAAGCCTTCCAGGTACTTTAGAAGATGTTGGTTAATAGCTTTCTCCATTACTTTTGATATAACTGAAAGCAATGCGACTGGCCGATAGTTGTTAGGCAGGGTTCTCTTACCTTTCTTTTATAAGTATATTTCCTATAAGTTATTTTATTTCATATATAGTTATTGCACATAAGAACCAAAAAATCATTGTCGCAGTAAATTTTATCGTGCAATTTAGTAATTTGGCTTTATATTTTTAACGTGCCCTCGATTTATTTGCATTTACAGAAAAAAATATACTTTGTCAAAAAAATTAAAATAAAAATATTATCAATATTTTATTTATTTCTTTTATAAGTCGACTTAGCTAGGAAACTGGAACTTATCCAACAAATTTTGGCTTTGCAAGAGATGCAGGAATTTCATTAAAACTTATTTTAACAAAATAAAAATTAATTTCCCAAAATGGCCGCTAGAAAGCAATAAATTATTCTGGTCCAAAATGGACTGGAGACACAACTTCTAGTCTTTTGCTTCTATAATGTTTTCATGATGCACAGAACAATAAAAGGTTTATTAAGGTGATGGTGAATGCCACAGAAAAAAAAGGTTTGCTTGTATGCACAGAAACCAAAGGTTGGGTATGGACAGCCTAAGTCTGACGTCACGAGAGGCGAGTTTCAAAAACCTTTCCAGACTAAAATTACATTGAGAATGATGATGATTTTTTAAAGCATCGGTACACGTTTAAGGGATAAATAAGCAATTTATTGATATTATTTGTGTATTAGATGTTATTATTGATTCAGTTTCAGAAACAGATTGACGTAAGTATTTTTTGAAGATTTGTAATCAACATCTTGTTTGAGGTTATGTTATTATTGTTTGCATAGGGAGATTTAAATTGTTATTTTTCTGTTAAAAACAGCGTATTGCCATGTATTTATCAATATAGAGTATACCCATCCTATAGCAATACTTTATGTTGATAAATACAGTGCAGTAAGCTTTTTTTACAGAAAAATAACAATTTAAATCTTGCTAAACAATAACATAACCTCAAACTTGTTCAGATGGTGATTAAAAATCTACCTAAAACACTTACTTCAATCTGTGGTTGAAAATGGATCAATAATAGGTTCGTTCCAACCACCCTAAAAATCGTACAATGTACGGTCACGCACATGCGTAGTAGTACTAGTAGTCGAAAGGCGTTCCAACCGACACAAAACGGTGTAGCTGGCGATCCCTTTGGTGTTCCAACCAAATTGTGATCGTTCGCAAACCAGTTCCTGAACGGTAAAAACGATACATGGCCAAGACCAGGAACCGCTTGTACTGACTTGCGCCCTAAGAATTTTAACTGTTGTTTTTGTATTCCTGGCATTCATGCAGTTCTTTTAGCCTTGTTTTGTAGGAGTTGTTGCTTAATATTTTGATTATTTAATTTATTCTTATTAAATTTGTATAATCCGGTTCCCAAACCTACAAGATATTTTTAACATTAAACGTTATTCTCTTTCATGATTATTAAATACAACAAAACGGAACGAAAAAAGATAATACTCAAGCTTAGACGAAGAAACCAAAACAACAAAAGTAGGGTTGTGATTTATGAATGTTATGATAATTAACTAATTACTAAACTTCTTCCCTAGAATCAGACAAGCGATCAGCTGAGATTTTTACACAGAATGGTCACAAAAACGTACCAACCTTGCCTCCCTTGTGCATCGGCAACAAACAGTGCAAAATTAACGCCTGCGCACAAATTCGATTCCAACAGTTTCGTGACGGTTCTAGAACGATACAAAAATAGGGTGTTGGAACAAACCTATAAAAAAATCTCTTATGTGAAATTCAATGCAATCTTGTGTCTGACCAAAACTTTATAATTTTAACTAAAAATTTTTCGAAAAATATTTATCTTCGCGTGCCGTTAATGTATCGACACTATGGGTTGTAAAATATTTCGAAACAAGCACGTCTTTAAGCGTTTCTAGTAACTGGATTCGAAAATGTGTCGCAAAAGTTCCGTAACACATATGTCTCGATACAACTTTATAATTTTAATCGAAAATGTTTCGAAACGTTTCTCAGCAAAGAATGTGTGTCCAATTTGTGTCTAAAAATGCTACTTGGGTAGTACTCTGTTCACTTGTTCTCTTCATATCCGGGAGATTTACCACATTTTCCGGGACACCCTGTATATTAGAAAAGATAAACATTTATAATAATTAACAAACGCGATTTTTTGTCCCTTTCTTAAGTGAGCCACCGTGTATACGTTAATCAATACCGAATCATTACGAACCGAAAAAGAAATACCTTTCCATGCAATCTACCCGTTCCCCCAAACGTTTCCCTTTTCTCCCCGGGATCTATTTACCTGAGATGAGTCAGAGGTAGAGCGAAAGGGGTCGTGCACGTGCTGCGGGACGGGAGAGGACGCTGCTGCGGATAACGGCAACGCGGCCAATGAGATGAGGGCGCCGGGACGGCTGGCGTCGTTGCCCGAGCAACGTCGGACGTCGCTGATACAGACATGCAGGTGACGAGCGGTTTTTTTTTTCACAATACTTTTGACGGGGTCTGTTTGTATGATTTTGGGGCGTGAGGTGTACGTTTGACGTACGTGGGTGGTCAATTAAATATTTGGTTTAATGTATCAAATATGAGAACTTGTTGATTTGACTAAGGATATCGAGATTTTTAGAGCGACAAATGTTATATATGGGATTATTTTTGGAAAACTCATATTTGAATATACAGGGTCATTCATGGTGAAGCTATTTGAAAATCTTGGTACTTTGACCATATTTTGTTGCTCTTAGATTTAAAACTTTGAGAAATTTTTTTTTTATAAATGGTATTTTAAAAATGATTTCATTTAACTGGTTAGCAAAATATTCTAATTTTTTGCGAACAGCCAAAATGGCTAGTTGGTCAGCAACTTATGAACAGCAAACATTTCTGAATCGTGACAATCGGCAAAAGAATACGCAAGAAAGTTACATAAATTGACAGTGCCCTGGGACCTCTGAAGTAAACTGTTTCTAGATATGTTTGTTTCTACTGACCAATTGTAAATTCTTGCTGACCAAGTAATCATTTCGCAGCTCGACTGTTAATAACGGCAAACCATTTAATTACTTCTCTTTTAAAAAGTACAGTTGTATTCATTGAAAATGGGGACCCAAAATTTGTTATAATGTAAATCGGTCTTCATTGATTTTAACTGAATCAAAAGTTTATGGTTGACAAAACTGTCACTGTCAGAATTCGCAAAATGTCTTTCCATTTAACAGAACTTGAAATAGTAGCCAGAATTGAAGATGGGTGGCCAATACGTGCACTAGCAAATTTATACGGACAAGGCAAGAACACAATTTTAACAGTTGAGTAACTTTGGGAGCAAGAGGGATCTTTAAAAAGAAAAAAACTGATACTGATCAGGCCCGCATTTCCGACCCAAAAGACTCAGAGCTAAACAACTGGGTAGCTGCGTAAAAAAATATTGGTTACAGATGAACGGAAACAATCTCGGATAGTTTCCACCTTAAGTTATATATTCCGCGACTGTCAGTTGTGGAAAGGGGCAATTGTCACTGACGAAAAGATCTAAATATAGGTAATAAATTCGAGTACAGTACGTTTCACGAAATTTGGATACGACTTAATGATTTCCTGGGTCGGTCGCATTGTGTCGACAAGAGCTTGGCAATATACAAGTGAAGTATGAAGGGACGGACTAAGGAAAACTAGTAATGATAAGATTATATTAATGTAATAAAATGAAATAACATTTTTTTTTAAATATTACTAGTCATATTTATTTACATTTATAATGTCAGTCTATAGATAGTTCTGTTTCGCTATCCTCATCAAAATTAATTATAATTGGATTAATTATATACGATCCAGACTAATATACGAATTTTCTACAGTTATTACGTGACGGACTGAATTTTTCCAACTACCTGGGGGAATATCATTAAAGCATTTTCGTATTAATTCTACTACACTAGAACTTAAAGTCGGAGAAATATTTTCAGACCTATCCAGTGATTTTAACTGGTGCCACATATGCTCTATATGGGGTTAAAAATGCAATAATAGGGTGGGAGCCGTAGCACTGTATGTCCAATTTCTTCTGCCAATGTGTCACAAACATATACTTTTTTTATACAAAATGTCTTTAAAACTTCTATAGGATCACTTTTTTTATAACTTTCTTCAAAATATATATCATTCGCCGCCATGTAGTTCTGAATCTCCAATTTTGTATTATTTGAGCTTGGAGCTTTATGTAATTGGCGACTGTGATAGCTCGCATTGTCCATTACTATCACGCTATTCTGAGGAATGTATGGTAAAAGATAATTCTTGAACCATTCCTCAAGAAGTTAGCCCCGTTGTATCTTCATGGTAGTCCACACAAGAGTCTTTAATGTTTTTTGCAGAAAGCCACAAGGCATTTGGAACCCAACCGTTTTCTGACCCAGCATGTAAAATGCTTATTCTTTTTCCTTTATTTGACGGAGCTTTTGTTTTACACTTATCGGAAGAATCAGACCAGCCTTTGGATGGTGTTTCATGCGTATCAAACCAAGTCTCGTCGAGGTAAATTATAGGACGGTTTTCAGAACGGGATTTCCTTACAGAAGTTATAGACTCATGACGCCATTTTTGTAAACGGTGGGATTCCATGAGTACTTGCCTTTTGTCAATTTTGCGGTATCTGAATCCCATTTCCGACAAAACTCTCCAAAGGCTAGTGCGGCTACAACTTATTTGGGTTTCATCATTGGTAAGCCGTTGCTTCAGAGAATCTAATGTAGGTACGCGTTGCTCTTCGTACATGGTGTAGATTTTTCGCCTTATCAAGTCCTTGTCGCTATCGTCGAAACATTTGGTGAAACCGGCATCTTTACGCTTCTTTCTAGATTTATTGGAATTTGACGCGATTCTTTTCACTGTAGTCAGAGGTATCTTAGTCAAATCAGACGTTTCAGTCGCAGCAGCACTAGCATAAAGTCCTCTGTTGAGTAAAGAAGTATATAATTACTCTTTTTACAATTTACCTAGCATCGAGAGATAAATGCATTTTCTTCACTGCAACACTAGAAGAAGCACCATCAATGTTTTTCCATGGACGGGTTTGTTCGGGTTTTTTATACGTTTGGTAAAATAATATCGGTAATCCAACTAAACTCTTCCAGCAAGAAATAATAACTAACAAATTTTACCACAAAAAGATATTTAAATTTAAATTAAGCAACCTAACCTACCTGATGTGCCTATATTTAATTATAATTATTACAATCCGGTCCTTTCCACATAATAATAACAAACGGTCATAAATAATGCATGGGATGGCCCCAGGTACTTTTACTGCAGTCATTAAGTTATATCCATTTTTCGTGAAACAATCTTTACCTATACCGTTATTAGTTATATGACGCTGAGTGTGTGCTATTACAGAAATATTTTTATAAATTTAACTAATTTATCACATTTAATCAGATTATTGTATTTTGTTTAGCTACGCCAATGCTTATTGCTCATAACCTTAAAAATAATAAATCAATCAGAAAAGCCCAATTTACGTAAATAAGGCAAAACTAGTCATAAGACATGTCCCCATTTTTAATGAATACAACTGTACATACATATTGTAAGTATTTTTCAAGTTATAAAATTGCCTCATGAGTATTTGTTAGGTATATTAAGTCAGAAAAGTTTTAAAATAAATAAAAAAAAATATTTTGATGACCAAAAAAAGGGCCTCTCACGTTCCCAAAAATATATTGATGGAAAAAATAGGAAAATGATAATGCCTAAAGGTATTACGTGCCTGGGGGGTTTGTTCGTTGGGTTATAGACCTAAATAGGAGGGGGGGGGGGGGGGGGGGTCAGAATCAATAAAACAATAATGAAAAGTGGACGAATGCTTCGTAAAGAGGTAATAATATATTAAAGGGGAAGGGGCTTTGAACCCCCCTCTATATACGGCCCTGGGTCAAAGAATTTTCTTTGGTATTTAATTATTACCAAATATTTTTCGTTTTTTCCAAAAACTCCCTACAAAAAAGAAATTTTCTTCGTAAATATAGAGGGTGAGTCGGGAAAACGGAGCAACCTTCGTATATTGTAGAAATCAAAATAATTAAAAAAAAATTCAAATATCCTTTATTTTAATTTATTTTCATGTTATAGCGAATTTTGGATTTCCGTTATTAATAAGTTACAAACTGATCTTGTTAGATATTTTCACGTAGCCAGTTTTTCTCTAAAAAGTTTCGTTCTTGAGATATTAACAAAAATAACATAATTTTTTTAAATGGGACACCCTATATATTACGTTTTTAATGAATTAGGCATACTTTGGGCTTTACAAAAATGTATAGTTTATATTTATTTTTAACAATAACTTAAAAATGCGATATTTTTAATAATTTACAGTAGGCCATGGTCAATTTATTAGAAACAAATGGAAATGGTCAAGACTTAAATAGATGAGATTAACATATTTTTGTGGCCGTTTATGATAATACTTATGAAATGTATTATATGTTGTCAATTTAATATTTAAAATAGCTGTCAAAATATTTGACAGTTGTTTTTAATAAATTGACCATGGCCTACTGTTACGAAAATTATTAAAAATATCCCTTTTTAGGTTCATTTTGAAAAGAAATATAAATAACTATACATTCTTGTAAAGCCCAAAGTATGCTTCAAAATCACCCTGTAGATTAAAAACTAGGAGGTCCATGACTGATTTGACACCGGTATCCTTCGTTTCGTTAAGAAGTGGAGACTCTGAAGTCAAAATAGCAACATTCTATCTTTGATAATAACTCTAATACCCCTAAAAAGTAGTGTTGTGATCGCTCGAGAGGAAAACCGCTCGAGTACTCGATTATTAAAATCGTCGGTTGTTCCCAACAGTACTAAAAAGTGTTGAAAATAAGACCCCTTCCTGGAGTCTTGTCTCTCCCTACCGACTTACCCTGTATAGGAACTACAATTGGGAACTTCTCAAAAATGGAATCGTAAGTATTACGCTACAACATAATGTAGTATAATTTCATATGACTACAAATTCTTCGTCGACCGACGTCCTTCTCTCACTCTGTATTGGAGAGTTTCCTCCCTCGACGCCCTTCTGGCCAATTCCAATTTCCCCTTTTCCGGCCTAGAGTATTGTCCCCCAGCCAGGTGTGAAGCCCAGCCGTTTCCAGGGAGACCAGAACGATGCTTTGCTCTGCGGGGATATCGACCGGGACTCGGCAGCCTACTCTGCAGCATTGTCTGGCTGGGGGTCCGCGGGCACCGCCCCGCGTCATACATCTCGCAGGTTTTCAGGGGCCCCCCCGAGCCGGTTTTCTCGTGAAAAGGGGCGGCGACAGCGGCGTCCGATTGGGATTTTTAGGGATTTTTTGTAAAATTGTATGGAAAAAGGAAATATACACATTTTTGTTTTTTTCTACACTATCCCAATTAAGTATTGAATATTCAAAACTTCACGTTCTAATTAATTAGCTGTTATTTCGTTGATAATGAGCCAGTCCCAGTCAAAACAAAACCCATATCGCGATGAATCCACTAAGGGATTTGGCATACTTTTGTTGTATGCACCTTCTCGTTTATGTGCCTTTAACAAAGACGTACGTCGTGTCAGCCTTTTGAGCGTCAAACTCGAACGTCGCCAATCGGCACATTTCGGGTAGCGCGCGAAGATCGGGTATCAAGTGAAAGGCGATGATATTCGATTTTTCGCTTAAAATTATAACCAACCTGCTCGAATACACGAGAAGTTTTTTTACCTCGAGCGATCACCCTACCAAGCTCGGCTATCGAGCGGAAAGTAATAAGTAACAAGCGACGATTTTCGCTTAAATTTATAACTCGAGCGGTTTTTTTAATAATCGAACGAGCACAACGCTAATTAAGGGTGTAAAGTTTTCAAATTGACACCCCGTATAACCTCATCTATACAGGGTGTTTGGGTATTATATTTAAACTGGCAGTTCCTGAGATAAAGACAAATTGAAGAAAAATAGCCATAAATGGCGCTTTCAATTCATTCAGCGGTAAAAGTGACCTGACGTCAAACCAGAAAAACACCTGTGTGGCACTGCGATACATGTAAGCAACAAGGGATTCTGGCCGGTGTTGTCATATGTACACCTTGAACTCTTTAGACAAAATAAAATAATTTAAACACTTTTCCATTCTGTAATATCTATTTGTACAATTAATTGAACTACATTTGCGACGGACTATGTTTTAAACAACCCGAAAAAACATATGGAATAGTAATACCCATGTACGTCACTAGGTCAAATGCCAATGACCTCTTGACGCCTTACATCGGCTGAGCGCAGTAGTTTCATATAGCGTCACACGCGTGCGTCTGTTAATTGGAGACCAACCAGCAGCCGGATACGTTGTGTCTCGTCGATCACCAACACACTCTCAGCAATCCGCTCTGTTTTTTCGGTTTGCGCGTGTATCTTGCCCGTCCATAAATAATCTTTGAATATTGTTTTTATGGACGCGTTTCTTCTGGACGTCAAATTTCGTCGCGTGTAATTAAATCTAATAATCTGTATTATTGTATTTTCAAAAGCTAACTATCGGTTCTGTTTCGCTATTACTGTGTGTACATAAAGTGTTTCCAGGAGTGTTCCCATGAAAAAGAAATAAACCTGATTGTGTTTGTGCCTGGATTTCCTCGCTCTTTAGGTATAAGGATAAATATAAGCAGGTAGAAAATAATTTATTTTTATAATTTTATATGGAATTTAAGTTTGGCAACATTGCCATTGGCTCTGGGTGAAATGTTGTACAGTAGTGCGGACTGACCTGTGAGTAAGAGTGTTTGTTACCCCACTTTTAAAACGGTCGATTTAAAAAAAAATAAAATATGTAGCGCTTCTCTAGGACACCCAAGGAGTCACCCATTTAAATATAATACGTCATTTCCATAACACCCTGTATATATTTTTCATTGTTACCTAACTCTAGCAGCAATTTAAATGCCTTTTTGCCGCAGCCTGCACTAATTTCACACATAAAAGTTTTTCACGTGCCGCTGCCTTTCATTCGAAACGCCAGGTAGGCCCGGAGAGGGTTGCTTTTGATAGTTAACTTCCTAGGAAATGAAGCGGAAAATTTACTTACACAGGCGGTGACCTGGATTCTTTAGAATTCTCTGCCGTATTTTCCACACATATCAAGCGCGGGATATATTTTCCGGAAAGTATTTTCATCGGAAAGTTTTGTTATTAAATATTTACCGAGAACGGGTAAATATATAGAACGCTATTCCTTCCTTGATGATGTGTAGAGTTTTCACGACATGTTTTTGTTTTGGTATTTCTCTGTTATTCTTTTTTCGTTTAATCACCTACTCTTTTAAATTAAAATCTTGTTTACCTGTTGTTCAGTGGCGGTTCTTCCACAGGAGCACATGCGCACGGGCACCCCCAAAACAGAACGAATAAAAAATATATTAATTTATATTCATTGAATATTACTTATCGTATAAAAGTCCGACCCTCCCTAATATTTTATCGTACCGTCAAGCTTAAAAAGTTCGACCCTCCCTAATATTTTACCATTCCGTCAAACAAAACTGTATAGATCCGGCAACCGTGCCTCGGTCGAGGTAAATGACGATTATGACGAGACTTGCTCGCACGTGCGATTAAGTAGTGCAGTTTCTCTGTAGTAACAGGTGGCGGGTGGCAGCGGGGGATAGCGGGGATATGACGATTTAACATGGAAATGGCGCACAGTTATTGTGTGCACCGCGCGCTGTTGTCTGTTCGTGCATCTAGTTAGAAATTCGAGCGTGTATGTTTTAATATTTTAATATTATATATTTATTAAGTTAAAATGAATAGTTTGACGGTGGACTATTTAAGAAATAACTTTAGCTCTTTGAGTTTGGAGCAAAAAATTGCAGTGAAGAATGCAGGAACACCAAAACCCGAAATTAATTTAACGCAGACCACAAAGGGTAAATCTAGGGACTTTATTAGAAAGTTTTAAAATGGAATATATGAAAAAAAATTTATAGAGGGTATTCCAAACTTAATGAGGCTGTTATTGATCAATTTTCTACAATTAAGAACCGAAGAATGGACTTTACCTTTAAGCACTTGTGTAGGGTCGATAAAAGTAAAATAACAAAAAAGGGTATTGTCAATATTTTAAATACAGTGAAACCTCTCTTAGGCGGCCACCTACGGGACCTTCTAAATGCGTCCGCCTAATAGAGGTGTCCGCCCATGGGAAATTTGTTATTAGGTAATACGTAAATGCAAAATAATTACTATGAATATGTATGTACAAATAAACATAACATAACAAAAATACACTAGTTTTAATTAGGATGTAGTAGTACTAAAAAAAATCTAATAACGTAGTTTGACGTGTTTGCGTTTTATACTTGCAATCTAGAAAATGTAATAAGTCTGATAACAATTCCATTGCTGTAGAGTCACCTCTATTCTTCGCATACTCTTATAATTCCTTTAAAGATTGTTCCACGAAAAATGGATATAACTTAATGACTGCAGTAAAAGTACCTGAGGCGAACCCATTATTTATGACCGTTTGTTATTATTATGTGGAAAGGACCGGATTGTAATAATTATAATTAAATGTAGGCACATCAGGTAGGTTAGGTTGCTTAATTTATATTTAAATATCTTTTTGTGGTAAAATTTGTTGGCTTTTATTTCTTGCTGGAAGAGTTTAGTTACCGATATTATTTTACCAAACGTATAAAAAAACAGTATGTGGCGTCCATGGAAAAACATTGATGGTGCTTTTTCTAGTGTTGCAGTGAAGAAAATGCATTTATCTCTCGATGCTAGGGAAATTGTAAAAAGAGTATATACTTCTTTACTCAACAGAGGACTTTAAGCTAGTGCTGATTTGACTAAGATACCTCTGACTACAGTGAAAAGAATCGCGTCAAATCCCATTAAATCTAGAAAGAAGCGTAAAGATGCCGGTTTCACCAAATGTTTGGACGAAAGCGACAAGGACTTGATAAGGCGGAAAATCTACACCATGTACGAAGAGCAACGCGTACCTACATTAGCTTCTCTGAAGCTACGACTCACCAATGATGAAACCCAAATACGTTGTAGCCGCACTAGCCTTTGGAGAGTTTTGTCGGAAATGGATCGTACGTATAATTAATCCAATTATAATTAATTTTGATGAGAATAGCGATAGCGAAACAGAACTATCTATAGAATGACATTATAAATGTAAATAATTATGACTAGTAATATTTAAAAAATTTTCAAATTTCATTTGATTACATTAATATAATCATATCATTACTTGTTTTCCTTAGTCCGTCCCTTCATACTTCACTTGTTTATTGCCAAGCTCTTGTCGACACAATGGGACCGACCCAGGAAATCATTAAGTCGTATCCAAATTTCGTGAAACATACTTTTCTTTTTTTTACCATACTAAAGGCTTGTTGATAATTGGTAACATTTGTTTGATTCCTGCATTCAACTACTTCATCAGAGTCGTCAGATAGTGATGTGGTTTTAGCTTGGACTACATAATCGGTTGGAATGGAGTCACTATCAACTTCTAATAGCACATTGCTATCAATGTTAATGAACTCGCTCAAATCATTGTTATCAAATTACAAACGTCCACAACATCAATATTCTCTTTCAGACTCAAAACGCGACATTTTTGCGCAGTTGTTTACGATTTTAACCTTACAACTCACAAATAAACGGCGGACTGCTGTCGGGGAATCACACATACTTTCATCCGGTGAAGTCCTTTCGCTCTGCCGCGCATACGCGATTGGTTGCCGGTCTGTCTTCAGAGAGTTCTTCCACCGTACTTATTCGTCTCCCAAATACTTTATTGTCCGTTTAAAGGAGGGTTTTCGAACTCTTTGTATGAAAACAGCCTGTCCGCGTCCGCCCAAAGGAGAGTCGGCCCAAGAGAGGTTGATTTTCATGGAATTTCATATACCTAGTTCCGGACTATGAAAAAACGTCCGCTTAATAGAGATGTCCGCTTATCAGAGGTGTCCGTTATGAGAGGTTTCACTGTGCTTAAATTTTTTTTGATTTTTTTAAATTTATAATATTGTAACGGTAAATTAAAATACAGGGTGTTCCATTTAATAACTAATCATTAATTTAAAAAGCAATATAAATATGATCCGCCCTTTATTTATTACTATTAAACTTCGAAACCCTATTTCTCCCAATGACAATAATTATTACTTTCTTGTGACGACAGTAAAATTTCCCCCATTGTGTAGTTTATTACCTGACCAAGTTGTTGCATGATTTAAGAATATTATCGATCTATTCTCCGTGGAGTTTGCTCTCCCGACTTTCCGAACCGGGGGGGGGGGGGGGGGGGGGGACTTTCGTGTGCTAAAAATGGGGCGATTGCCCCGATAAGGGTTGGACGCGGTGTTGCCATTTCGTAGACTTTTATCTTTTTTCCCCCTTTGGTGACTAATGCATGTACGTAATTCTTCTAATTTACCTGTGGATAATAAAGCAGTTTTTTACGTAACATTTTTTTTTTGGATACGAAGAGGAGGTAATTGCTCCCGGGCCCCGCAAGGTTTGTTCGGGTTTGTTCGGTTTTGCATTTTTGTTAATGTATGCCATATTAAACGTGTTTATTAATATATATGACATATAAGTATCACGACTTAAAATTTTAAATGTAACACTTTACGTACCTACTTTGGTTTATTTTTATTTCAATAAATAAATAGTTTTAAATTTGACGTTTTATTGTTGCATATGTACAAGGTGTCCCATTTTGGACTACACTTAAAATGATAAAATCAAAATTTGAAAATTTTCGCTCGCTTAAGAGATACGGGGGAATATCAAAAAATTGACAATTTCAAAATTACCCTATATTTTCTTAGTTAAAATAGATTCAGAAATATGTTTTATACACAAGGTTCTTTATATTGATTGTTGAGTAATCTGCCGTTTTCAGATTTAAAAAAAATGTGTCACAATGTATCGATTACCAAGTAATTTGCAACCGTCAGAATATTCCACGTACTGGTACGGAATTGAGGGTTTGGATTATGCGCATTTGCTCGACTGGCTCTTTGCTACGACTTGCTGTTTCTACCGATCCTGTTCCTTTAGTTTTGGCATGCTTTGGTTAAACTTTTTAAATTTCGCTAGAATTCCGAAAATATTGAATATAGGTATAGGAACACATAATATCTTTAGATAGAAAATTCGATCCTTCATTAATAAAACATATCAAATATAGGGTGTCCCATTTAAAAAAAAAAAAGTAGATTTTTGAAATAATTCATCTCCCTCAGAAATATTGTTACGGAGACGTCCTGTATAAAACTAATTAAATACTGTTCAAAATTATAAAATTTCGATGGTTTTGTGAAACTATTGTCAAAATTTCAGCTTTCTAGCTGTAATCGCTAAAAATATATGATTTTCTTTTCAGGTCTAGATACGGCGATAAAAAATTACAAGATTGTTTATAATTCAAAAACTCTTAAAGATAGGTATATCATATTATACAGAAAACAGTTGTAGATTTTTATCTAGATTCCAAAAAAAATATAATATATAGGGTAATTCATTTAAAATTCCGAAGTTACTACCACTTTCGGTATGATCCGGCAACACCGCACCATCCAAAATATTTCATAAACGTAGAAAACCATCTCTTATAGCTACAGCGAAAAATAAAATCTCATTTAGTTCTCGATATACTTCTAATAGGCCACCTTACTTGGTGTACCCTGTATACTATACAGGGTGTTATGGAAATGTCCTATTATATTTAAACCGGCAATTCCTGAGATAAAGGCAAATTGAAGAAAAATAGCCATAAATGCGGCTTCAATTCATTCTGCGGTAAAAGTGACCTGACGTCAAACCAGAAAAACACCTGTGTGGCACTACGATACATGTAAGCAATCAAGGAATTCTGGCCGGTATTGCCATATGTACACCTTAAACTCTTTAGACAAAATAAAATAATTTAAACACTTTTCCATTCTATAATTCCTTTTTGTACAATTAATTGAAGAATATTTACGACGGACTATGTTTTAAACAACCCGAAAATAAATATGGAATAGTAATAGCCACGTACGTCACTAGGTCAAATGCCAATGACCTCTTGACGCCTTACATTGACTGAGCGAAGTAGTTTCATATAGGGCCGCGCGCTTGCGTCTGTTAGTTGAAGACCAACCAGCAGCCGGATTCGTTGTGTCCACACATTCTCAGCAATCCGCTCTGTTTTTTCGGTTTACGCGTGTATCTTGCCCGTCCATAAATAACCTTTGAATATTGTTTTTATTGACGCGTTTCTTCTGGACGTCAAATTTCGTCACGTGTAATAAAATCTAATAATCTGTAGTATAATATGTATTGTTGTATTTTCAAAAGCTAACTATCGGTTCTGTTTCACTATTACTGTGTGTACATAAAGTGTTTCCAGGAGTGTTCCCATGAAAAAGAAAAAAAAACTGTGTTTGTGCCTGGATTTCCTCGCTCTTTAGGTATAAGGTTAAATACAAATAGGTAGAAAATAATTTATTTTTATAATTTTATATGGAATTTCAGTTTTATATTAAGTTTGGCAACATTGCCATTGGCTCTGGGTGAAATGTTGTACAGTAGCGCGAATTGACCTGTGAGTAAGAGTGTTTATTACCCCACTTTTAAAACGGTCGATTTAAAAAAAATAAAATATGCAGCGCTTCTCACGGATACCCAAGGAGTCACCCATTTATATATAATATGTCATTTCCATAACACCCTGTATATATAATATACGTATAAGTTAAAAGTCAATTTTCAGATTTGACAGTTGATGGTTTGGCATTACTCGTCCACAAAGACAAAAAGCAGCAACCAGTTAGAAACTCGTCCAGAACCGCACATGCGCGGAATAAAATTTACAATCGGTTGGAAATTTCGCTTTGCGAATATGAACCTATTTTTAGAGAAAAACTTTTCGAGTGCCTCCCCGTAGTAATACACTTTTAATAGTTTATAATATAATGGTAAACTATTAGCTTAATCCACACTTTCATTTAATTAAGGCGATATTATGTTTAATTGCAACTTAACTCCATGTTTACAAGGCATCGTAATTACTTCTTAAGGCGGGAAACAATGAGCGTTTAAGTTTTTTACCCACTATTAAATATACCTATATGCCCGTATGCCGTTGTGAAAGAGGAACAGCGGGCCACATGCCAAGAAAATCATTATTTCAGCTCCATCAACGTCTTTTTATTCAGGTGTCTCGTGCGGGAGTTTGACTAGAGGTTGTTCCCTAAGATAGAGAGCAATTCTAACGATGTCACAAGCAACTAATGCACTGACAACATTGCAAATATTCGGTTATATTTGCGATTATTTCCATCACCTGTCAATGTCAAATATATACTGTTTCGACCAATCAAATTGCTTCATTTACAACATTTACATTTGATTATACTGATAAAATGTGCATGTTCCTTAGCGATAGAACTGTCTCATTGCCTCACAACACTTTTAAAAAGCGTTTCTATGTAGGCCGAGTACTTGAGAATGAGTTTTAATAAATGTCACAACGAACACCTTTAATAAGCGAACATCTCTATTAAGCGAACATTTTTTCATAATCCGGAACTGGATATATGAAATTCCATGAAATCAACCTCTCTTGGGCGGACTCTCCTTTGGGCGGACGCGGACAGGCTGTTTTCATACAAAGAGTGCGAAAACCCTCCTTTAAACGGACAAAAAAATTTTTTAAAGTATTTGGGAGACGAATAAGTACGGTGCAAAAACTCTCTGAAGACAGACCGGCAACCAATCGCGTATGCGTGGCAGCGCGAAAGGACTTCGCCGAATGAAAGTATGTGTGATTCCCCGACAGCAGTCCGCCGTTTATTTGTGAGTTGTAAGGTTAAAATCGTAAACAATAGCACAAAAATGTCGCGTTGTGAGTCTGAAAGAGAAAATTGATGTTATGGAAGTTTGTAATTTGATATCAATGATTTGGGCGAGTTCATTAACATAGATGGCAATGTGCTATTAGAAGATGATAGTGACCCCATTCCTACCCATTATGTAGTCCAAACTGAAACCGAATCACTATCTGACGACTCTGATGAAGAAGTTGAATGCAGTAATCAAACAACTGTCACCAATTATCAACAAGCTATTAGTATGGCAAAGGAATTATAAGAGTATGCAAAGAATAGAGGTGACTCTACAGCAATGGAATTGTTATCAGACTTGGAATTACATTTTCTAGATTGCAAGTATAAAACGCAAACACGTGAAACCACGTTATTAGATTTTTTTAGTACTACATCCTAACTAAAACTAGTGTATTTTTTTTATGTTATGTTTATTTGTACATACATATACATAGTAATAATTTCGCATTTACATATTACCTAATAACAAATTTCCCATGGGCGGACACCTACCTCTATTAGGCGGACACATTTAGACGGTCACGTAGGTGTCCGCCTAAGGGAGGTTTAACTGTATTATGCAGATTTTATTAGATTTTTATTATTATTTACTCAAGACAATCGCAAAACTATCTTAAAGGGAGGATTTAAGTAAATAAATATGTACTTTATTGCAATGTATTTTCCTATTTATATTGTTGACTTGATTTCTTTTGAATTTCTAGGCACATAACCTTAAAGTTACGAAACGTCAATAGGCTTGAAATCTAGAGTAGAGAGCATAAGCTAGTATCGATATTGACGACTATCGATATGGTATACAGGGTGTCCCAGAATATGTTGGCAATCTCCCGGGTTCAGATAGAACACTTAAAAATAACAGGAGAAGTTCATATAAATTTTTTTTTCCTACTCCCATTTTTTAGTATAATGTTGACTAGATGAGTCTCCTTGAAATTCGCCCTTCTAAACACATTTGGCTTATTTAGTTTGACAGGGACTGACTAGAGGTAACACAAAAATGCTTTTTCTACCACCCTGTATGATGAAGGAACGACAATAATATTTTTTTTGGATACTCTAAACCTTAAGCTGAAAAAAGGTACTCTTGATCAATGTCGATAAAATGAACTGTTTCCGAAAAAAAAAATTTTTGTTCAATATGGTTTTTTGCATTGGTTGTTGTTTTATGTTTATAAAATTCCTTCATTGTTGCAATGGTATTTTCCACATGTACCGATTTAAATAAGAATATTTATGCCAGTGTCAGTTTATGGTAGTGTCTTGAAATTTGCGGTTTGTCTCCTTTGTCTTATGAGGTACTAACTTAGTAATGGAATTTAGATATACTGAATATGCCGACATTCATTTAATATATGAACAAAAATTTTTTTTTCGAAAACAGTTCATTTTATCGACATTGATCAAGAGTACCTTTTTTTCAGCTTAAGGTTTAGAGTATCCAAAAAAAATATTATTATCGTTACTTCACCATACAGGGTGTAAAAAAAGCATTTTTGTGTTATGTCTAGTCCGTCCCTGTGTAACTAAATAAGCCAAATGTGTTTAAAATGGCGAATTTCAAGGAGACTCATCTAGTAAACATTATACTAAAAAATTATTAAATTACATCTGGTACTTAAAAAATTATTTAAAAAACAACGATTTCCAGGGACGTCCGTTATGGGCCCGTATCTCCGTAGGGGGGGGGGGGGGGGGGGGGCGTAGGAAGAAAAATTTATATGAACTTCTCCTGTTATTTTTAAGTGTACACCCTGTATATTAAGAGTATTTCTCGAACTATTATATTATCTATTTAATTTATGTTCTGGAGATACTCTTCTAATCTTGGGGGGAACATATTGTCAGTTGTCAGATCACGTAATAATTTCAGTTCTTCACCCCTGTATACACTTGTTTTCGGAGGTAATTACACTAGTGCCTAAAAACTTTCGATAATTTTGCATGAACGCGTATTGCCTAAAAACAACAAGAGTTCATTTTCATCTTTTGGCGAAATAGCCCGACTCCGAAGGAGGAGGGCTATTTTACAAAATTTGAAAATGAACGAATGTTGTTTTTCAAAGGAAATGCGCTTAAATGCAAAATTATCTGAGAATTTTTATGCACGAGTGTAATTTAGGGAGAAAATTACTCGAATAATGGTTAAAACAACTTTATATTACAACTTTTAAATAAAGAACTAAGAAAATTAGTAATTATTAATAACGCAATTGTAATAATATTTAATATTTGAGTTTGTAGCTGGAAAATCGATTTATTTTTTTAAACGTCAAAAAGTGTCATTATCTTTATCAATAAACAATAAAAACTTGGCGGATTGTTTTCGATAGCTAGAGGGGTTGTTTTCGATGTAATCATGCGAAAACAACATACAGTGAGGACGTAAAGTAAGGAATAAATTCATTATCTTGCAAACTACAATTTTTTTTAAAAATCGCTCGGACCCTTCGATTTTGTTTTTCGAACGCGCATATTCTGACATAAAATGTAGATATATAGGGTGCTGCAAATAAGAGTGACACAAAAAAAAATTTTTTCTTAAATAGAACCCACTGTATATTATTGCATGTACGGATTCTTCGGAAAATCCTAAACATTTTTCATGTAGCATGTGCTATACCTCAGCCCAAGCGTTTTGGAGTTATTCTCATTCAAAATTTGAAAAGTGGAAAAAGTCATGGAGAAAACAAAGAATAAAATTATTTTAAAAATGTCTTATTTATCGAAAAAACAGTTAGGTGAACTTAAAAATAATTTTTCTAAAGTAAATGTTCGAAGTGTCTTCCGTTGGTCAACTGACAATAGCCTAACCGATCTACAAATTCTCGCTGAACATTTCGAACCATTTGGGGTGTAATTTGCCGAATTTCTTGCCGGATGCGATCTTTTAAATCATCTAAATTTGCAGGCTGGCTTTTGAATACTTTTCCCTTAAGGTATACCCATAAAAAAAAGTCGAGTGGTGTTAAATCGGGTGACCTTGGCGGCCACTCAATAAAACCACCTCTTCCAATCCACCTGTTTGGAAAAGTATCGTCCAAGTATGTACGAACTCCCACAGCGAAATGTGGGGGAGCACCATCTTGTTGCAACCAGATATTATGATGTGGCAAATCGGGACGTTCTAACTCAGGAAAAAGGGTGGCCAGGGCTGGAACAAGTTCTTGTTCTAAAAAACTCAAGTATCTCTCGCCTGTTAAATTTCCGTCAAAAAAGAAAGGCCCTATAACAATGTCATCGACAACACCAGCCCACATATTGATCTTTTGATTAAAATGTGTGTGTCCTTCCCTCATCCAGTGTGGATTTACATCGGACCAATATCGATAATTTTGGGTATTTACGTCACCATTCAAGCAAAATGTGGACTCATCGGAAAAAATTATATTTTTTACAAAATTTCTGTTTACGAAACACATATCCTGTAAACGCTCACAAAATTCAAGGCGCCTCTCAAAGTCGCTTTCCAAAAGTTCTTGGAGAACTTGCATTTTATAAGGATGGTATTTATTTGTATGCAGTATTTTAAGAACTGTTGTTTTTCCAATATCCACGTCACTTGCTACCTGCCTAGACACCACATGCTGGTTATCTTGAACTGCCAGTAAGACTTCTAATTGAGGACGACCAAATCTAGGGACATCTCTTACATGACCGAATTGCCTAAACTTGTACTCAATTTTGATTACTGTTGATTGTGATATTGGCGGACGATTGGGGTATTTTTGATTAAATAACTCACAAGTTTCTTGCTGTGTTCTAACCCTATCACCGTAGCCCATCATCATCAAAACCTCTATGCGCTGTTTCTCAGTGAGCCGCATTTTAATTTAATTTAGTTATGAAAAAACGAAATGAGTCTTTTGAAAACTAGTAAAACGTTAGGAAAATACACATAAAACTGACAATAACAGTAACTATTGACATTAATTATTTTGGTTCTTGCATCATAACTCCAAAGCATACTTGACTTTTCTTGCGCTTCACGCATGCTGACTACAGGTTTTCCTCAGCGTGCATGAATCAATGCAAGTCTTGATTGATTGCGAAATATCTGATTTTCAAATTTTGAATGAGAATAACTCCAAAACGCTTGGGCTAAGGTATAGCACATGCTACATGAAAAATGTTTAGGATTTTCCGAAGAATCCGTACATGCAATAATATACAGTGGGTTCTATTTAAGAAAAAAAAATTTTGTGTCACTCTTATTTGCAACACCCTGTATATCTACATTTTATGTCAAAATATGCGCGTTCGAAAAACAAAATCGAAGGGTCCGAGCGATTTTTTTAAAAAATTGTAGTTTGCGAGATAATGAATTTATTCCTTACTTTACGTCCTCACTGTATGTAGCTAAATGCATGAGTGTAATTTTCTACAAAATATGAATAGTGTGTAGCTAAAAGGGTGCAAAAGCGTGTAATTTTTCCAGCTAATTGTGTAATTTCTCAAATTCCAATTGGCAACACTGCCGGAAAGGAATTCATTTTCCCTATTTTTTAGTAGAAATCATATTTGTTGCAACAGGACAGGAAAGGTTTCTATAAGGTTTGTACTTTTTCCCTATTCGTCTGTCCGCCTGTATAAAACATTTCAGTGGAACGAACTCTCTCAAAAGAGGATGATAGCCCGGAGATAGGCGCGTGCCTTCTGTCTTAAAAAAAAGCCAACATCTGTCGGTCGAGCCGTTACCTTGATCATGGATACACATCTTGAACATCAGCTGTTTCGACACATATGTTGCATGTTACAATGCGACCTGTACTAATTTTCCTCTTACCTACACTCTGTTCGGAGACAGGTTAGTGAGGGCTCTATTGTGGGGACACTGTCATGCAACGTCAAATTGCCGATAATTGAGATACTCAAAATGTGTGTAATTTGACCACATTATTATAACCAATTTTATTAACAGGGTGAGTCGGGTGGGACGGACCAAGCTCCAAGAGTGTACCGGGTGTCCCACTAAGAATGGCTCTCGGCCGTATCTCTGAAAGTGTTAGTCGTATGGCTTGCGGAAAAATTTTTTAATATGAAAAGTGATCATAAGAAATTGCTGGAAATTATTTTCAAGTTTCTCAGTCGAGCGCTAGAGGGCGCAACCGTAACGGTAAATCCGTAAAGCTTAGTTTTTTCAAAAGTTGCCGCGTTAAGGTATATTGAAAATAGCATTTTCGTATACTTTAAGGTTTTATGAAGAACATTTACTTATAACATATTTTTGTCACTTTTAAAATAAAGTGGTGGGGGAAGGTTGAACATTATTTTAAATAAATGCCTACAACTCCGGGTTGGCTCAACAGAATTTAGTGAACTTTATTTTGTTAAAAAGAGGTTCCCTTACTCTATACTTTACTGTATAAACTATGACAATATGACTTTTAAAGTAGGCGCTAGAGGGAGCTATTTTACAACTTAACAAACATTGGGCATTTTTTCAAAAATTTTAAATACAACAGTATATTTAATTTTACTTCATCACAAAGATCAATAAAAGCCTAAAGAATTGGCGAAAACCACAACTTGATATCTTTTTTCAAACCGGAGATATTAACAAGAACAAAAATAAACACGGAAAAATATGATTATATTTAAGTTTGAACGGTACAGGTTTTTTCAAAAGTCAAATAGGCCTTGGTAAAACAAAATCTAATTTAAAATTAGGTGCTTTCACGTCAAAGTTTTTATTTGACTTTTGAAAAAACCTGTACCGTTGAAACTTAAATATAATCATATTTTTCCGTGTTTATTTTTGTTCTTGTTAATATCTCCGGTTTGAAAAAAGATATCAAGTTGTGGTTTTCGCCAATTCTTTAGGCTTTTATTGATCTTTGTGATGAAGTAAAATTAAATATACTGTTGTATTTAAAATTTTTGAAAAAATGCCCAATGTTTGTTAAGTTGTAAAATAGCTCCCTCTAGCGCCTACCTTAAAAGTCATATTGTCATAGTTTATACAGTAAAGTATAGAGTAAGGGAACCACTTTTTAACAAAACAAAGTTCACTAAATTCTGTTGAGCGAACCCGGAGTTGTAGGCATTTATTTAAAATAATGTTCAACCTTCCCCCACCACTTTATTTTAAAAGTGACAAAAATATGTTATAAGTAAATTTTCTTCATAAAACCTTAAAGTGTACGAAAATGCTATTTTCAATATACCTTAACGCGGCAACTTTCGAAAAAACTAAGCTTTACGGATTTACCGTTAAGGTTGCGCCCTCTAGCGCTCGACTGAGAAACTTGAAAATAATTTCCAGCAATTTCTTATGATCACTTTTCATATTAAAAAATTTTTCCGCAAGCCATACGACTAACACTTTCAGAGATACGGCCGAGAGCCATTCTTAGTGGGACACCCGGTACAAGTGAAAATAATGAAAAAAAAACTCATGTGTCCTTATCACTGACATCTATCTATGGATAGTTAAGCTTCCCATTTTCTGCATGCGGATCGACAACAAACGCCACGCAACATAATGTTTTTTTTTTATGATCAAACACAAGCACTATAGGAAAAATCCTTTAGGGCACTCAAGGAGTGGTGCGTGTGCGCAATAAGCGATTCACGTTGGTTTTGAATCGTTGGAGGTTATATTCGTTGGGAAAAACGACCTCGGGAAGGTCGTTCCATAAGGATGAAGTCCTCCAGATGAAAGAATTCTTAAGTAATGAAGTTCGAGGAGTACTAAGCTTAACCACATATGGATGGGCGGCAGTGGTTCATCGTGTATTTCTGTTATTCGCCACTCTGGGCGGAATTAAGAGGGCAAGGTCAGCCGAGCACTTTCCATGAAAATATCTGTAAAAGAGAGTCAAATCCCCAACCTGTCTTAGATGTTCTAGGCTGTCGAGGATCCTCGTCAGCTCGTGATTTCCAATCAGACGAATGGCTCTCCTTTCGATGGAATCCAGTAGCTGGGTGCAGAGCTCCAGACATGCGAGTACTCTAGTGATGGTCGAATCTGGGCTTTGTATAGTATCAAAAGTTGTTGAGGTGAGTACACCAAGTTTCTGAGAAGCTATCTTGGCGATTGCCACAACGTGGTTATGCCAAGACATATTTCCTCCCAGATTGACGTCCGGCAAATTAATAGATGAAGCCTGTGGGATTGCGTGTCCGTCCATGACTATATCCGGCTCTATAATGTTAGCATTTTTAGAGAAAACTGCTGCCTGGGTTTGTTTAGCATTAAATTCGACTTGGGTACTGTCACCCCAAGCCAAAATTTCGTCCAGGTCTTTGTTGAGACGGGATACTTCATGCTGTCTGCGAAGATGTGCGTCGGCAGTCGATGTTTGTGCATTCAAAGAGAAAGATGAGATAAGTGTGCTATCGTCAGCAAAACTAAATATCGGATTTTTAGTTTCCACTAGAAGGTCGTTAATATAGAGTAAGAAGAGAGTGGGAGACAATTTGGACCCTTGAGGAACACCGGCATTGATGGTGAAGGTGTCTGAGAGAAATCCGTCAATCGCCACTTGTGTGACAACCATGCACAGAATCGACTGGGCATGGTTGTCGGTTGCTTAGATACTTATTTGCCTGAAAACTGGCCGGTATCTGGTTGTTTTAGACTGTGAATTAACAACTTATTTAAAGTTAAATTATTAATTATAACTTGAGAGCTGAGGAATTCAGGTGGCGCCACTGGATGAGTATCAAACCTTTTTAAAAAAAAAAACGCTTATATTGTATCTCCTAAATTAATCACTCAGCCTGCGTGAAAAGGTCATAATAGCGTACCCACTTATCGTACCTATTTAAATATTTAATATTTTCTATAAATTTCCTATGTTATGATGGCAGGTCTCTAAATGCATAAATTGTTCCTATTTATCCATAAAGTTCATTGTTTTAAAGTCATTCAGTTATTTGCATATCCCTTGATTCTCGAAAAAATCCAGATTACCATCTTTTGTTTTCAATAATGTCGCTATTTAAAGTCACGATAAATATAGATGAAAATCTCGGGTCAAAAGATTATCCGTATCAACGTCTGGGAGACCTTCATTACCATTTATAATTGGTCGGGCGAAATGTTCGAAAACAATGGGTACTTCATTAGCACATCATCAAGATTTATAGTAAACATGATAAAGTTAAAAATATAATTTTTACATGATTTGTTTTTTTTTATCCAAATTTACCTTGGTATTGGTACCCGACCAACATAATATGTTATTCTTTATAAATATAGCCCTGCCGCATATGCACATAGAACTATTTTTTACTATGGCCGAAAAATTTTAAATGCGCACAGAACTACATATTTGCTTTACATTTTTGCGTTTACATAAAACTATTCTCATTATGGTAATATAATTTTACATGCACATAACTACATATTCTCGTTATGATAGCATAGTTTTGCATGCATATAGAACTATTCTCATTATGGTAACACAATTTTATATGTACATAGAACTACATATTTCCTTTATGGTAGCACAGTTGTGCATACAGATAAAACTATTTACACAATTCTGGATAGAACCATTCTTATTAGGCTGTCATTATGGTAATAGAAGCATGCATGCTACATATTTTCGTTATGATAGCATAATTTTGCATGCCAATAAAGCTATTCTCTTTATGGTAACTGGTAGCACAATTTTGCATGTAGAAAAAACTATTCTTGTTGTGGTAACACAACTGTGCATGGTTGTCTAGCTTTCTTAAGGACCGCTCTCTGCAAGTGGCGATTGACGGATTTCTCTCAGACACCTTCACCATCAACGCCGGTGTTCCTCAAGGGTCCATATTGTCTCCCACTCTCTTCTTACTCTACATTAATGACTTTCTAGTGAAGACTCAAAATCCGATATTTAGTTTTGCTGACGATAGCACTTATCTCATCTTTCTCTTTGAATGCGCAAACATCGGCTGCCGACGCACATCTTCGCAGACAGCATGAAGTATCACGCCTCAAGAAAGACCTGGAAGAAATTTTGGCTTGGGGTGACCGTAACCAAGTCGAATTTAACGCTAAAAAAACCCAGGCAGCAGTTTTCTCTAAAAAGGTTAACATACAGAACCGGAAATAGTCATGGCCGGACACGCAATCCCACTGGCTTCATCTATTAATTTGCTGGGCGTCAATCTCGGAGGAAGTATGTCTTGGCATAACCACGTTGTGGCAATCGCCAAGGTAGCTTCTCAGAAGCTTGGGGTACTCTTCCGAACCAGAAAGTTGTACACACCTCAACAACTTTTGCACTGTACAAAGCCCAGATTCGACCATCACTAGAATACTGCTCTCATGTCTGGAGCTCTGCACCCAAACATACTCTTCGGCTGCTGGATTCCATCGAAAGGAGGGCTATTGGTCTGATCGGAGACCACGAGCTGACGAGGAACCTCGACAGCCTGGAACATCGAAGACAGGTTGGGGATTTGACTCTCTTTTACAGATATTTTCATGGAAGGTGCTCGGCTGACCTTGCCCTCTTAATTCCGCCCAGAGCGACGATTGGCAGAAATACACGACGAACCACTGCCGCCCATCCATATGTGGTTAAGCTTAATACTCCTCGAACTTCATTATTTAAGAATTCTTTCATCTGGAGGACTACATCTTTGTGGAACGACCTTCCCGAGGTCGTTTTTCCCAACGAATATAACCTCCAACGATTCAAAACCAACGTGAATCGCTTTTTGCGCACACGCACCACTCCGAGAGTGCCCTAAAGGATTTTTCCTATAGTGCTTGTGTTTGATCATATTAAAAAAAAAAACACAATTGTACATGAACAGAACTACAAATTTTCTTTAAGGTAGCATAATTTGGCTTGCGTGCACATAGAACTATTCTCATTATGATAACACAATTTTATATGTACATAGAACTACATTAATTTTACATGCATGCTACATTTTCGTTATGATAGCATAATTTTGCATGCAAATAAAACTATTCTCATTATGGTAACGCCATTTTACATGCATTATATATTTTTTTTGTGGTCGCACAATTTTGAATGCACATAGAACTATTCTCATTATGGTAACTGGTAGCATAATTTTGCATGTACAAAAAACTAGGTAACACAATTGTACATGAACAGAACTACAAATTTTCTTTAAGGTAGCATAATTTTGCTTGCGTGCCCATAGAACTATTCTCATTATGATAACACAATTTTATATGTACATAGAACTACATATTTAGTTTATGGTAGCACAATTTTGCATGCACATAAAAATATTCTCATTATGGTAACACAATTTTATATGTTTATAGGGCTACATAGTTACCATTCTTATTAGGCTCTCATTATGGTAATATAATTTTACATGCATGCTACATTTTCGTTATGATAGCATAATTTTGCATGCAAATAAAACTATTCTCATTATGGTAACGCCATTTTACATGCATTATATATTTTTTTTATGGTCGCACAATTTTGAATGCACATAGAACTATTCTCATTATTTTATATGTACATAGGACTACATATTTCCTTTATGGTGGCGCAATTTTGCATGCACATAGAAATATTCTCATTATGGTAACATAATTTTATATGTTCATAGGGTTACATATTTTTCTTATGGTAGCACAATTTTGCATGCATAACTATTTCTATTACAGTAGAAGAATAATTGCATACATTATCTTCATGGTAGCATAATTTTACAAACACATACTATTCTCTTTTATGTAGCAATAATTTTTATTTATATAAAACTATTTTCATTATGGTAGCACAATTTTCAGGGTCAATAATCTGACATATAGAAATGCAGATAGTTCTATATTTCATACCTACTAATTAGTTTATCAACAGAAAGAAAAATAAATGGTATCAGGTGACGATGGGGTGAAGTTCCGCTCTCGATGTCGTTGCGTTATCGTCGATTACATCCTGGGCAAATAGCTTGCTGATGGTTGTTAAACACATCGAACTTTTGCTTAACAAGTTTAAAGTTTTAGAGCAAACCGGGCAATAAATGTTACTAAATCCGAATGGTAACATATGCAATACATAATTATTTTAATTATTGGTTCATTCTCTAACTCTAGGACGAGACTTCGTAGCGTAGGTTCAAACCCCACGGCCGGTAGTTCCCCTGTTGAATGGTACCACAAAGGCAGAAAAAAATTAAGAAAAAGCCATCCAACCAAACCTTATAAGGGAAGTTTGATAATTAGGATAGGGCATCATTTAACTGGTTAGCAAAATATTCTTATTTTTGCGAACAGAAAAATGTAATCGGTCAGCCAAAATGTCTAGTTGGTCGGCAACTTATGGACAGCAAACATTTCTGAATCGGTCAGTAATTAATGTCATACTAGAGTGCTCTATATTATTTTGGTACGCAAATTAAATATATAAGCTGCTATATGAGCGATCCACTTTTAATCAGATATTGGTAAGCAATCAGCGGGTAAGCAAAATATTTAATCTTGTTCATCAAAAAAAAGCAATAAAACGTGAAATAGTGACAGTGCCCTGGGAAAACAAGTGAAACCCCGCCCCCTCTACACCTTTTGTAGCCGATTTCCTTCTGTATTCGGCAAAAGAAAACACAAGAAAGTTAGATAAATTGACAGTACCCTGGGAAAACAAGTGAAAACCCGCCCCCGCTACACCTTTTGTAGCCGATTTCCTTCTGTATTCGGCAAAAGAAAACACAAGAAAGTTACATAAATTGACAGTACCGTGGGAAAACAAGTGAAAAACCGCCCCCGCTATCTTCTGGGCCTTTACTGCTACATCGAATGAAAATACACGCACGCAATGATCACGCGACTGCTTTTGCTCCGCCCACAATAACGAACTTTGCCGATTATTCAAAACAAACGCAACCCAATGATTTATATTGATAGCCATTCTTTTAATATGCAAACCTCTGAAGTAAACTGCTTCTAGACATGTTTTTTTCTACTGACCAATTGTAAAATCTTGCTGACCAAGTAATCATTTCGCAGATCGACTGTTAATTAAGCGAACACATGATATTACAAGCGGACCGATATCGGTTAAATTGTTTACAGTTTGTAGCATTTTTTGCAGAACAAATGTTGCAGCCCGATTTTTATTTATTGCAAGCCAAATCTTTTTATGCTGATCAAATTTAATGGCTATTTTTTGCTGCGAACCAATTTTAATAACGACAAACCATTTCATTACTTCTCATTAGGGTATAAATACAGAAAATATTTACTGATTCTACTAATAGAACTTTGTTGACCCCGGTGTATGTTATCTTAGCCCGCATGGGACCATCGGCATCGTCACCGTCGAGCCATGGTTATCACCTGCAGCTCCACTACTCGTATCGACTGCATAATTGCCTCGGGACAAAGTTTTTTACTGTATCGTCTCGTATCTCTTAGGTTGTAACTGTCAGATAGGTTCTGTGGTGCCGATGTTCTAACGGTAGTAAAATTGCGTATCTCTAGGAAGCTGCAATTTTCGGCGCCAATATTATTGGTGCCTTGTTAAGCATGTATGCCCGTTTTACTTCCGATCTAATATATGGGTTCGTAGCTGGCAGGTGATGATACAAAAAATCAGAAGAAATTATTTTCATATACACTGGCCGGCACAAAATTCCTCCACCCTGATATTTTGGTCAAGTTTGATATTTTATAACTTTTTTTATTTTTTATGCGTTTTTCATGATTTTTTCATCGGTTTGTAAATGCGTTTATTGTGTTTTACCTTAATTATTTTATTAAGTAACATTTTTCGATTTGGCTATATTATACAGGAGTAAATCGAACCGTTGTTTTTTATCGTAATTTCAAAATACCCTCTAGGAAAATTGAGGTAACTATACAGTATGTCCACGGATGGGGTTTACAAGAGCACAAATGGACTAAAAATTGAATGATTCGAAAAAAAGTCACTATTAATAAACGTTTTTGCTTGTCTAGAAAATACGATTCATCATAAGAAACTTCAATTTTTTTATACAGGGTGGGTAAAACTGCAAAAATGTTATTTTGCTTAAGAGTAAACATACTTTATTTTGAAAGATACGAAAAAAAGTCATTCTTAATAAACGTTTTAACTTGAATAATGAATAGATGGTATTTGTTGTCGATGTCTTTATTTAATTAAGTAACTACATATAATAATAATAATAATACGAACATTTTTATTAACATGAAAAGAATACGATATCGATTTCATAATTCAAAAACTCCACCCCCATACTCGACACATTTTTCTAATTGCTTTCTCAAATAAGTGAAAGAATTTCTGATTTCTTCCTGAGATATCGATTGGACAGCCTGGATAATTCTGCCTTTCAACACTTCAATATCATTTGGTATTGCGATTGCAAAAACAATTTGGTTTAAACGGCCCCATAAAAACATATCGGCCAAGGTTAAGTCGGGACTTATTGGGGGCCACAAAACTGGGCCATTCCTGCCAATCAAAATCTGCGGTCAAGCCATTCTCTAACCTCACGAGCGAAATGGGCTGGACAACCATCTTGCTGAAAATACATATTTTGTCGAAAATTTAATGGTAAATTTTCGAGTTCATCATTGAAAAGTGTATCCAGCATTTCTAAATATGATAATCTATTGCACGTGTTATCAAAAAAATATGGCCCTATAATGCCATGGATGGATATCGCACACCACACGTTCACGTTTGTGAAATATTGTCTTCTCGTCATAATTCGGAATTCGGGATTTTCTAAAGACCAGTACCTAACGTGCTGGGTTGCAACGGTTCCACTTGTTGAAAATGTACTTTCATCAGAAATCGTGATACATTTATAAAAATCAACATTGTCACTTAAAATTTTGTCTCCTATCCACAGGCAAAAATCAAGTGGTTTCGCGTCGTCTCCCTCTTCCAATCTTTGATTAAAGTGCGGCTTATACGGATACAATTTATTTGCTTTAAGGATCTTCTGAATTTGACTTTTTTTCACAGCTTGCAACTGAGTAACACGATTTCTAAGGGACGTCATAGGATTTTCTTCAACAGAATGAAGAACTAAGACTGTAGCAGCATCATCATGGTCGAATTTCTCCTTTTTTTTTATTGAGGTCCAAAACCGAACCAGTTCTCTTGAACTTTTTTATTAACTTGCAGATTGCCATCCTAGTTGTTGGGATTCCTACAAATTTCCCGGTAAATTGTTCCATGACGTAGCGGTATGAAAGTTGACCATCCCCATAACATTGTATTATAAAAACTCTTTGTTCAGTAGATAGCATTTCTACTTAAATAATAACTTCATTAAATAAAGACATTGACAACAAGTACCTATCACCTTAAGTGTCATTATTATTTTAACTAGGTTCACCAGTCAGAGGTGTGCCAGAGAATTCTTTTTGGGAAATAAACCTTTTAATGAATTGTTCTACTTTGTTGTGTAGAAAACACATTCATTAAGAGTGACTTTTTTTCGTATCTTTCAAAATAAAGTATGTTTACTCTTAAGCAAAATAACATTTTTGCAGATTTTACCCACCCTGTATAAAAAAATTGAAGTTTCTGATGATGAATCGTATTTTCTAGACAAGCAAAAACGTTTATTAAGAGTGACTTTTTTCGTATCTTTCAATTTTTAGTCCATTTGTCCTCTTGTAAACCTCATCCGTGGACATACTGTATATTTTGATTCATTCCATTTTCTCATTTCTGCTGCGAGCTGCAAAATTTTAAATGAGACGCTGATTTGAAGCCTATTTTCATTAAGATAAACAAGCACTAGGTATATCATAAAGTTAATTAACAAAAACAATTTTAATATCGTGTATTTCCTCCTCTCGCCGCAATGTTCGATTGGGTTGAGATCCGGGCTACATGCGGACCATTCCAATCTTGGAAGTCCAACTTCATCCAGATATTCGCTCACTACATGTGCAACGTTAGGTCAAGCATTATCATGCAAATGCATTAATGTAAATTGGTTCCCAAATGAAAAGAGCAAATGGAACTTCAACGTCTTGGAGGATTTTCTCCATGTAACTGTGGGCGATTAGAACTCAACAAATACAAGATTGGTGCGTGATTCGGTAGAAATACCCATAATATACATTTTCTAAAAATTACATCGTTTCATTTCAAATTTTGTAGCTCACAGCAGAAATGAGATAAGTTTGATTTACTCCTGTATAATCCGGCGCGGAACTACTATGCAGCAAGACCATGCAACGCGGGGGGGGGGGGGGGGGGGGGGGGGTGCTGACGTCCAGAGAGCCAAAGGCCCAAAGGGGCCTCCCGTTACGCAATGCGAGGCCCCTCGCCACTTCAAAAAGTGTTTTTTTCTTACGCAACACTAATTTATTATGAATAATTAATACTATCGTCAGAAAAGAAGTTCCTACACATCTGTCGATCGCCTTGGATTTTAAGAATAACTTACTAGTAATGTATTAATCTACAAACAAAATTAATAGAAAAGTTGTTCAATGGTTCAATTTAGGGAAAATACGTTCACAGCAATTCATTGAACAAACCACAGGTCATATTGAACAATTTTTCAAATAATATTTTTTGTAGATTATTATTATTATTAGTAAGTTGAAATACATTTCTTTCATTCAAATATCATTTATATTTCATTTTATACAATAATTGTTTCCATGGCTAACTGATGACAAAACATGGTTATAAATGGTTAATCGAGTGAAATATTAAAAAATCTCTTAACATATTTTTTTGTTCAGAATATAAAAAGATTTATCATGTAAGTCTAATTATTCGAAGAACCTGTTTTTGCGACTTGTTTAAAGTAACTTCTCATTTTAACCTGCCCTGTATGATATTAATTTTACGAGAACTTATGCTTTTGTAAATATTTCCTGGAAATTTGGTTTAAAATTGATTTTAAACAATAAAGTTGTCCAGAAAAGAATAGTGTGGTCACTGTTTATGGGTTCTGGAATAATATTATTATAATAATATATAATAAATGTGATTTTTAGTATAAACCTTACTTTCTAAAGAGCATTAAAAAAGTTATCCATATAGGCCATATTCTTATGGAGTAAGATCTATATCTATAATTTGCCAATTTACGTTATTCTAGCTTAACTAAATAAATAATTTTGCGCGGGGGGGATGCTGGATTTGTTCGGGTTTGTTCCGCCAGTGTGTATAATATAGATTGAAAAATATTACTTTATAAAATAATGAAGGAAAAACACAAAAAACGGATCTACAAACTGATGACAAAATCATGAAAATCGCATAAAAAGTAAAAAAGTTATAAAATACCAAAATTTCAGGGTGGTGGAATTTTCGGCCGGCGAGTGTAGTTAAACAGCAACATACATTTAAATTGTCAAATCTCCCCCCAATTTTTATGGGTGCCTATGTATATCATGGGAAAATCACTTATGAACACCCACAAAAATACCATCATCTCTCATTCTGCGTTAAATAACCCATTATTTTTGTTGTTTTTTTTTTGCAAAAAAGCGAGCCAAGCAGATTTTTAGCGTGCTCGATTCCTTTTAAAATGAATTCCCCCCCGAGTCAGCACGCGTTTTGATCTTGCGGTCTGAAAAATATCTATATTTATCCTAATAATTATGATTAACGTAATTCGGGCATTTAAGCTATTTTACGTAATTGACGATGAAGCATAAGGAATATGTCTTCGTGAACAACTCTTTTACTGAGGTTTGTGTCTACAATCTGGCGACGCTTCTGCGGGTGGTCTGCATATTTTTTCTTGATTGGTAATTATTTATTTTTTAATTTAGAATTTTGTTGAATTTCTTAATATTTTATGTAAGCTAGGCGTTATTTTCCTCGTTCAATTGGTTATCATCTGAAAAATGGTATATTTACACACCTTGGCATATTTGGTTAGGAGCTGTACGTATGAACGTACAGGGTGTCCCATTTTCGACACTTTTATAGGGTAACTCCGTAATTGTTAGTGCTATCAAAAAAGTAATGTAGGTGTCATGTGCTCTTTTTGGGGCAAACTTAAAATTGACAATTTCAAAATTACCCTATATTTTCTTAGTTAAAAGAGATACAGAAAAATGTTTTATACAGAAGTTTCTTTATATTGATTGGTGAATAATCTGCCGTTTTCAGAATAAGTATACGGGGGTCAGGTAAGAAAGTAATTGGACCTAACCTAATTTTCTTAAATGGAAGACCCTGCATATTTTAATCTAAAGAGATACTATTTTAAATCTTTCAAATATTTAACACACTATGTGGTTTCCTAGGCGATTTATTTAAACTTTATTACTTTGAAACGAAATAAAAGATTCAGATTAAGGTAAAAAATAACGGGAATCATCGCAAATGTTCGGAATATGTCCTTAAATGGTTACCGTCTTTCCGAATAGCGGACAAAATATACATTTTGCATCATTTATTCGTTTTTTCCACTTTCAATACAAACTGATATCGTATAAAATTTTTCAAAATGTTGATAGGTCATTTTCGCAAATGAATATGTAAAAATGAAATTGACGTTAAATGTTAATAGTCAACATAGTTGTTTCTAGGATATTAGCTTTTGTTTCATGATCTATTGTGGTTTAAAGTAATAAAGTTTAATAAATCCAATATCATCCATGGTGTGTTATAAATTTGAAAGGAGAATTTAAAATAGTATCTTTTTAGATTAAAATACAGGGTGTTATGGAAATGACGTATTATATTTAAATGGGTGACTCCTTGGGTGTCCTAGAGAAGCGCTACATATTTAATTTTTTTTAATCGACCGTTTTAAAAGTGGGGTAACAAACACTCTTGCTCACAGGTCAGTCCGCGCTACTATACAACATTTCACCCAGGCCCAATGGCAATGTTGCCAAACTTAATGAAAAAATGAAATTCCATATAAAATTATAAAAATAAAGTATTTTCTACCTACTTGTATTTATCTGTATACCTAAAGAGCGAGGAAATCCAGGCACAAACACAATCGGGTTTTTTTTCATGGGAACACTCCTGGAAACACTTTATGTACACACAGTAATAGTGGAACAGAACCGATAGTTACCTTTTGAAAATACAATAATACAGATTATACTACAGATTATTAGATATTATTACACGCGACAAAATTTGACGTCCAGAAGAAATGCGTCAATAAAAACAATATTCAAAGATTATTTATGGACGGGCAAGATAAAGGCGGACAAAAAACAGAGTGGTTTGCTAAGAGTGTGTTGGTGATTGACGCGACACAACGTATCCGGCCGCTGGTTGGTTTTCAACTAACAGCCCGCAAGCGTGCGGCGCTATATCAACACAGCCGATATAAGGCGTCAAGAGGTCATTGGCATTTGACCTAGTGTCGTACATGCCTATTTCAAACTTACTTAATACTATTTCATATGTTTTTTCGGGTTGTTTAAAACATAGTCCGTCGTAAATGTTCTTCAATTAATTGTACAAAAAGGTATTACAGAATGGAAAAGTGTGTAAATTATTTTATATTGTCTAAAGAGTTTAAGGTGTACAAATGACACCACCGTCCAGAATTCCATGATTGCTTACATGTATCGCAGTGCCACACAGGTGTTTTTCTGGTTTGACGTCAGATCAATTTTACCGCTGAATGAATTGAATGCGCCATTTATGGGTAATTTTCTTCAATTTGTCTTTATCTCAGGAATTGCCGGTTTAAATATAATACGTCATTTCCATAACACCCAGTACATAAGGTGTTCCATTTTAAAAAAAATGGGGTTAGTTCCGATAACTTTTTTACCTGACCCCCATATACTTATTCTGAAAATGGCAGATTATTCAACAATCAATATAAAGAAACTTCTGTACGAAACATTTTTCTGTATTTCTTTTAACTAAGAAAATATAGGGTAATTTTGAAATTGTCAATTTTTTGATTATCTCCCGTATCACTTAAGCGATCGAAAATCTTCAAATTTTGATTCTGCCATTTTAAGTTTGACCCAAAAAGAGCACATGACACCTACATACATTACTTTTTTGATAGCGCTAACAATTACGGAGATACCCTATAAAAGTGTCGAAAATAGGACACCCTGTACATACTATACACTTTTAGAGGTGATGACGAGGAAACCGCCTTGTTGGAGCACATCCTATGCAAATACGGTCATACAACCGTTATAATTTTCACATCTAGCACATTCTAAGCTATTCGAATAGGTAAGTATTATATACCTATTCGTTTTGTAACGAACTTAAATCCTGCATGGGAAAATGTGATCTAGAAAGCACAATACACGAAAAAATGAAACAAATATAGAACCCAACCCATTTATCATAGCCCAAAAGTGCTGGACAAGCTATCAAAACCTTCTACCGCTTCGAAATCATTCTGCCCATTGACCAACGTGGTCCATCCTTTTTTGTGACCGAAGTCCTTCGTTATAAAAAATAAATGACCATCGGTCTGTTTCACCCGTTTGGGTTTTGCGATCCTTTTGATCAATTCGGGACTGATTTAAATTGGGTCAGATTACCATGGGGGGGTCAAAAGGGTATTAACTGTTGCGCGTAGGCAGGTAGAGATTTTCGCGGTAACTGATAACACCCTTTGCGGCATTGCCCGTAAGGGTGAATTTAGAATGGCATGGTGACCACGGCCCAGTGGTCATTGTAAGGCGATTTTTTAATGGTAAAATTAAATTTTACCTGCGGAATATCGCTGTCCATGAGAAAGTGCCCAAAGGATACTATAAGGAAGTCAGGTAAAACCGAAAGGATGTGAACTAATTTTTATTGCCGGTTAATTTTGGCCGTTAGATGACCGCGTGTGACCCATGGTCGATTTTTATTTTTTTAGTGGGTATACATACATACAATTTGGCGGCAAAGAATAGTCTGGAAAGATATATGCCCTAGAAGAAGGACGGACTTGTGGCGGGAAAATAGATCGAACACGTAACGGACTCTTTTCAACAATAAAAAATCGTTATTCGTAAAGCGCAAGTCCTCCAGGGACCGCATCATGGTTTTTTTCAGGTGCTATGCAGTCATGCAAATTGACTGAAGACAAAGGTATAGTAAACTACAGATCCCATAATCCTTTCATAAAACTCTTGGAAAGTGAAGCTGTGTTTATGGGAAATGTTATTGATTGAAAATCAGTAATGGGCGGAAGAGAGAACTACATATGTGTTGGCTGAATGGCAACAATGTTGAAGTCTGGTTATATCAGATGGATAAATATTTTTTTTTTATGATCAAACACAAGCACTATAGGAAAATACTTTAGGGCACTCTGGGAGTGGTGCGTGTGCGCAAAAAGCGATTCACATTGGTTTTGAATCGTTGGAGGTTATATTCGTTGGGAAAAACGACCTCGGGAAGGTCGTTCCATAAGGATGAAGTCCTGCAGATGAAAGAATTCTTAAGTAATGAAGTTCGAGGAGTAGTAAGCTTAACCACACACGTATGGGCGGCAGTTGTTCGTCGTGTATTTCTGCTATGCGCCGCTCTGGGCGGAATTAAGAGGGCAAGGTCAGCTGAGCACTTACCATAAAAATATTTGTAAAAGAGAGTCAAATCCCCCAACCTGTCTTCGATGTTCTAGGCTGTCGAGGTTCTTCGTCAGCTCGTTGTCTCCGATCAGACGAATAGCCCTCCTTTCGATGGAATCCAGTACCCGAAGAGTATGTTTGGGTGCAGAGCTCCAGACATGAGAGCAGTACTCTAGTGATGGTCGAATCTGGGCTTTGTATAGTGTCAAACGTTGTTGAGGTGTGTACAACTTTCTGGTTCGGAAGAGTACACCAAGTTTCTGAGAAGCTATCTTGGCGATTGCCACAACGTGGTTATGCCAAGACATATTTCCTCCCAGATTGACGCCCAGCAAATTAATAGATGAAGCCAGTGGGATTGCGTGTGGGATAGATGTTGCCAGAGTGCAGTTGGATTAGCTCAAGATTCGTTTGATACTTTCAAGTATAATAATATTTTTTAAAGAATCTCTCATCGCCTTTTCACATATTATAGTAAAATTATTGGGAAATAAATTTATTTTAAGAGCAATTGCGGATTAACCTTAAACCAGTGGTATTTGCCAAATTAACAAGTTTTTAATTGGGATTTTGCAATATACATTTGCGATAAATACGTCAATCTGGCTATGCTGCAATAATGACCGCAAGAGGTGGGAAAGACTGATTGTATTCGTTGCGTTGGCTAGAAATGTACATTTTTCTATCTGTAGTTTGTAATATCTTTTGACTGAAGACTATATTCTTTTAAAATTTCCAGTAGGAAATATTTTATGCACGTGTTATGTCTTGATAGGAAATCTCCCGAGTTTATTAAGTTGTGACGAAGTTTATTAAATTATAACCAAACGGCAAAAAGCATTTAATACATACTTTATTTACGACCGCTATTTTATTTGACGTATACAGTGTGTACATAAAGTAAGGAACAAATTCATTATCTAGGAATCTAAAAATATTTCGAAAAAATTTAATGGCGCATTTTTTCCCATACAAACTTAATATACAAGGTGGCTCATGTAGTAGATATGACATTATCGACGATTTTTTTAAATGGGAACCCCTATATTTTAGTTCAGATCTGTAATCTCCAAGAACAGCTGATTTCAAAAACATAACACACTTAGGGCCTAAAATTCGTAGTTTCGTTACTACAGGGTAAAACAAATAATTTTATTTAAGATATTTTTAATTTAAAAAAATGTAAAAAAATTAAATAAGCTATTTAATTAAGTGTTGAAATTGTCCTCCTTCTGCTGCCTGACAGTACCCCAAGCGATCAATAAATTCTTGTTGGACTTTTCTTATGGTTTCTTCTGAAATGTTCCTGCATTCTGTTGTTATTCGATTTTTTAAATCTTCAATATTGGCAGGTCTGACTTTATAAACAACATTTTTCAGGTGACCCCACAAGAAAAAGTCCAGTGGTGTAAGGTCTGGAGACCTAGGCGGCCATTCAACAGGCCCACGTCTTCCAATCCACTTGTTCGGAAAACTTGGTTTATGTAATGGCGCACTACTGCTGCATAATGTGGAGGTGCGCCGTCTTGTTGGTACTACAAATTTTCATCTAGAATTCCTGGATTATTTCTACTAGGGTATAAGTTAACTAGCGTAGGGTAGCGGAAGGGATTGAGCCAAATGTCATGAAATCTTAAATAAAATTATTTGTTTTACCCTGTAGTAACGAAACTATGAATTTTAGGCCCTAAGTGTATTATGTTTTTGAAATCAGCTGTTCTTGGAGATTACAGATCTGAACTAAAATATAGGGGTTCCCATTTAAAAAAATCGTCGATAATGTCATATCTACTACATGAGCCACCTTGTATATTAAGTTTGTATGGGAAAAAATGCGCCATTAAAAATTATTATACACGGGTCCGAGGATTTTTCCGAAATATTTTTAGATTCCTAGATAATGAATGAATTTGTTCCTTACTTTATGTACACACTGTATATCAACAGGTGAATAAGCCTACGATATCACGTGATGCTTATTTCAAAATTTTGATAGGTAATATATTATCAACAATCCCCTCCCCCCGAAACAAACTCCTAAATACTCTACTGCGTGTGGTTCAGCTCAGTACTTTAAAGTTGCTTGCAAGAAATTTAATAATTTTTAGAGATTATTTGGATAAAAGAATAAAAATTGGACTTTACTAAAATATATTAAAAATTCGTTAAATATAAATTTTATTGGGTACCCAAAAATCTATTCGAATTTGGTTTAACTATTTGCTTTGTTTATTAGTGATGATAATAGGCGTTAAACAAATACTTTACTTAAATAAGTAATACGTAATTTGTATTCCAAACCGCACTACACAAACATTCGTATTTATTTAAATTGAGAGTTTAAAGACCTATTCTCGGGAGCAATCATCTCATATTTAAAAATTGAATATTAAAGTACAAGTTTTATAATGCATTTTATTTTAGCATTCGTGTTATAATCGCTTTATAAAAGAGAAGTAATTAAATGGTTTGCCGTTATTAAAATTGGTTCGCAGCAAAAAATAGCCATTAAATCATTTGATCAGCATAAAAAGATATTGCTTGCAATAAATAACAACCGGGCTGAAACACTTGTTCTGCAAAAAATGCTACAAACTGTCAACAATTTAACCGATATCAGTCCGCTTGTAATATCATTATGTGTTCGCTTTAATTAACAGTCGAGCTGCGAAATGATTACTTGGTCAGCAAGATTTTACAATTGGTCAGTAGAAAAAAACATGTCTAGAAAGAGTTTACTTCAGAGGTTTGCATATTAAAAGAATGGTTATCAATATAAATCATTGGATTGCGTTTGTTTTGAATAATCGGCAAAGTTCGTCATTGTGGGCGGAGCGAGAGCAGTCGCGTGATACGAGTAGCTAATTGCGTGCGTGTGTTTTCATTCGGTGTAGCAGTCAAGGCCCAAAAGATAGCGAGGGCGGGGTTTCACTGTCCCAGGGCACTGTCAATTTATGTAACTATCTTGTGTTTTCTTTTGCAGTATACAGACGGAAATCGGCAACAAAAGGTGTAGCGGGGGCGGGTTTTTACTTGTTTTCCCAGGGCACTATCACTATTTCACCAAGATTAAATATTTTGCTTACCCGCTGATTGCTTACCAATATCTGATTAAAAGTGGATCGCTCATAGCAGCTTATATATTTAATTTGAGTACCAAAATAATTTAGAGCACTCTAGTATGACATTAATTACTGACCGATTCAGGAATGGTTGCTGTCCATAAGTTGCTGACCAACAAGCCATTTTGGCTGACCGATTACATTTTTCTGTTCGCAAAAATACGAATATTTTGCTAACCAGTTAAATGATACCCTTTATAAAACATGTACAATGAATGCTTCCATAAGCGACCAGTCACGGTTTCAGCTTTTGTGTCCGCTTATGGGAGGTGCCCGCTTAACTAATAGGAATTAATAAAAATATAGTGATCAGGTTTTTTTATTGATAAATGCGCATCCATAAAGTCTTGCACAAATTGACTTTAAATTCAGGGATTTATAATTATTAATTGGTGCATTTTTCAAGATAAAATTTTGGTAAATTGGTTCATCTAAGATTTTTTTAAATGAAACATCCACTATATTGTGCCAATTTCGAATTAACTTAAAAATTTTCGTTCAAACACTTAATTTATTTAATCTTAATTCTTTAAATATCTTTCTGCATGAAGCTCGCGAGTTAAAAAACGAATAAAAACCATTTATCTGTTTACTGAAATATGAAAATTAGGGACCGCCTTATCCTGTTCTTTTTTTGATCGAGAGCTAATCGTAAGCTAATTCCATATTTTTGCATAGTTTTTGACGATAATCAGTAGTAGTTTTGCATGTAACTTGCACCTACCATAACATTAGCGGTATATCTTCGTATTGTCCCAGGAAATCCATCAACATTATCTTTCGTCGCCTTTAATGGTTTCTACGGTACGATGAGCGCCAATAAACAAAAACAAATTGAAATACAGGGTGTTTGATTAACAGTCAGAATACATTTGCATTTTTCCTATTATCAGGACCGGATTTAGCATAGAATTATTAGCATTTATTAGTATAAATAAGTTGTAAAGAGGCCGAAACAGGCACTCCAGCATGCGCAACCAACTTGCTTACGCAAGCCTAAGTTTTAAGATTTGTCGTTCTACGCAGCCTATTATTGTTGGGCTTCCTGGATATTTTTACTGCGCGTAGATACAAGTGTACAGTACGTTTCACGTAAATTGGATACGACTTAATGATTTCCTGGGTCGGTCCCATTGTGTAGACAAGAGCTTGGCAATAAACAAGTAAAGTATGAAAGGACGGACTAAGGAAAACAAGTAATGAGATGATTATATTAATGTAATCAAATGAAATAACATTTTTTTTAAATATTACTTGTCATATTTATTTACATTTATAATGTCATTCTATAGATAGTTCTGTTTCGCTATCGCTATCCTCATCAAAATTAATTATAATTGGATTAATTATACGATCCAGACTAATATACGAATTTTCTACAGTTATTACGTGACGGACTGAATTTTTCCAACTACCTGGGGGAATATCATTAAAGCATTTTCGTATTAATTCTATAACACTAGAACTTAAAGTCGGAGAAATATTTTCAGACCTAACCAGTGATTTTAACTGGTGCCACATATGCTCTATGGGGTTAAAAATGCAATAATAGGGTGGGAGCCGTAGCACTGTATATCCGATTTATTCTGCCAATGTGTCACAAATTTATACTTTTATACAAAATGTCTTTAAAACTTCTAAAAGATCACTTTTTTTATATCTTTCTTCAAAATACATATCATTGCGATGTAGTTCTGAATCTCCAATTTTGTATTATTTGAGCTTGGAGCTTTATGTAATTGGCGACTGTGATAGCTCGCATTGTCCATTCCTATCACGCTATTCTGAGGAATGTTTGGTAAAATACAATAATTATTGAACCATTCCTCAAAAACTAACAAATTTTACCACAAAAAGACATTTAAATATAAATTAAGCAACCTAACCTACCTGATGTGCCTATATTTAATTATAATTATTACAATCCGGTCCTTTCCACATAATAATAACAAACGGTCATAAATAATGGGATTACCCAGGTACTTTTACGGCAGTCATTAAGTTATATCCATTTTTCTTGAAACAATCTTTACATACTTATCTAATAGTGGCAAATTCGTAAGGTTTGGCGATTTTTGCGACTTATTTTAAGTCTTGTTATTATATTGTTGCTAAAATTCATTAGATATAATAGTTATACAGTGTGTTATGGAAATGACGTATTATATCTAAACCGGCAATTCCTGAGATGAAAACAAAGACGACTTCAAAAATTGCGCTTTAATTTAATATGCCCCGTACATGACCTAATGTCAAACCAAAAATAAGCACACGTCGGCTATGCCAGAAGAAATAAACAAACGACAGATGTTCAAAGACGTCAGTGAATTTTGACCGGCGTTGTCATATCTCCAGAGTAAACTCTTTTGAAGCTCAATAATCTCTTGATTGAGTTCTTTATAAAAAAAAGGAACTTTATTTAGGCCCCATGCTCTCTTACCTTTAACAAAATTGATAATTCTCGCGTAGATTTTTTTCTATGCACTTTTGTCACATCACACAGAAAATAAATATCAAAAGTCAATGTTCAGTCAACCTTTTGATTGATTCGACTTCATTTAGAAAAAAAATGGAATTTTCTCTTAGCAGCAAGCACATGCCCTATTCCCTTGTTATTTAAAAACTAGTTCCATAATTTGTATAAAAAAATTATTTATACACTAAATAATATGTTTTAGTACACCGGCGCACGTAACCTTGAAATTCACACACGGACATCGTTTTTAACACAGCGAACAAACCCGTAAAAATTTGTGCGCACTTTTGTTTTCGACACACATATTGAATTTACGGCATTTAAAAACCACTGTAATAATAAACAAATAATCGTTTCAGTTCGATTTGTTTGTTTACGATGTTTGTTTGAGATGACATTCCGTATTCCGGCGGGCAGGTGGATCGACCTGTTAATTTCGGATCGACTAGGCCCAACTACCAAATACTAATAACTAAACATCCAGCTTTGCCGACAAAGAGCTTTTGCTATTTTATAAGTTTAAATTGATACGTCGAGTAATTTCCTTTGGTAATACTAATTTTCCGTTTTATTTTCTTTCTTGCTGCAGGACAAAATTCATATTTTTTAAATTTTAAGTTTTGCCGCGCAAATTTCGAAGTCTGGAAATGATCTCGCTCGATTCCAGCTGATTTTCGAACGTGTGCGAACGTTATAGCGAATTTTGTTCTATATTGTTTGCTAAAATTTTTTGTTATTCTACTTGAAAATGCCAAGAACTTCAATCGAACTGATATTTTTGTGGTTTTGTTGGTTGGCAAGGATCTTGTACATGGATAGATTCCACAAACCGAGAGGTGCCGGCAAAGCATATTTAAGTATATCTGTGGTTCAACAATTAAGAATTACGATAGTTTCCATAGAACTGTTGATAGAGGACTAGCGAGAAACCATAACACGTTATCTTCTGTACTACAAAAGCTCAAAGGTTGGAACTACAAGACTACCCTTTACAAAAAGGTTACTGCGAGTGATACATACAGTCAAGTCGAAGTACCTGATTAATTCCGAAGGATACTAGTCAAAGATGAGGCTGGATTTACCCGAGATGGAATATTTAATCAGCGAGACCAATATCAAACCAGATAAGGTTTTTCTTGAACATATCGGCAGTAGAAACGGAAACGGAGAAGATATTGGCCCTGGATTACTTGCTAGTGTACTGGCACCTGGATTCACTTCTATTTGGATACCAGGTAAGCTAAATATTTATTTTTATAAGAATCTAAAGTTTTACATTTTTACACAGTTTGGCAACATTGCGCCGTAACATGTGTTTATTACACAGCTGGACACTGTACTATGATTCATTACCGCGGAGTCACCTGTGAGTAGAGGGTGTGTTACCCCACTTTTTAAACGTTCGATTTAAAAAAAATATGCTTCTCTAGGACACCCCAGGAGTATATATATATATAGATCAGTTCATACCGTTCTTCGCCGTCTTCTGATTTCCAGTCTCCATCTATCTCGGTCCTCCCATGAGGTCTCATTTAGCCCTCTTTCTTCGATGTCCCTATCTATTCCTTCTCTCCAACTAAGTCTAGGTCTTCCTCTCCTTCGTCTTCCTTGCGGTGTCCAGTTTAGTACTTGTTTAGGAAGTCTATTATCTTCCATTCTTTGGACATGTCCGTACCATCTAAGTTGGTTTATCCTGATGTCTTCTGTTATTTTGTGTTTAACACCCATAATCTCTCGTATTCTATCATTTCTGACTCTATCCAGTTTGGATTTCCCGGCAGCACGTCTCCAATAATCCATTTCTGTGGCTTCCAGTGACTTTATTGTTCTTTCTTTCAGTGTCCATACTTCACTACCGTAAGTGATGATACTTTTGACTATGCTATTATAAATTTTATGTTTGTTGTTCTTAGATATTGATTTGTCCCAAAGAACCCTGTTGAGATGTCTAATGGCTTGTCTTCCCTGGTTATTTCTATGTTTTATTGCTTCATCCATGATTCCGTCATCCGTAAGGTTCATGCCAAGGTATTTATATTTTGTGCAATAATTTATCTCTTGTTGTTCCAGAACTAAGTTACGCTGATCTCCACCAATACACATGTATTCTGTTTTCTCGATGTTCACTTTTAATCCCCACTGGTCGTATTCTTCTATGAGCTTCCGGGTCATATATTCTAGATCTTCACACTCTTGAGCTATTACTATCTGATCGTCAGCGAAACAGAGGGTGTACAGTATGTAATCGTTAAGTGGTAATCCCATACTTCTACATTTCCGCTTCCACGTTTTCAAGGCTTGTTCTAAATAAATTTTGAATAAAGTTGGGGACAAGCAGCAACCCTGTTTTAGTCCTTTGCTAATACTAAATCCCTTGGACATCCCCTGGCCCTTCTTTATTTTGCTTGTGTTGTTTTTATATAGTTCTTGGACAGCCTTGATTAGAGTGATACTGATGTTTGTTTTCTCGAGAGCTTCCCAGAGTTTTTGTTGGGGCACGCTATCATATGCTTTTTTGAGGTCGACGTAAAGGAGGTGAACTTCTTGGTTTCGTGCCATTTTCTTCTCAATTATCTGTGTTATGGTAAATAGGTGGTCCACTGTAGATCTACCAGCCCTAAAGCCTGCCTGTTCTTCGGCCTCCATATCACAGTATTCGCCCTCAATCCTTCTTTTCACCAACTTTCCGTATACTCTCGAAATACTGCTAAGTACAGCAATTCCTCGATAGTTGTCGCAGACGTTCTTATTTCCCTTTTTATGTTGTTATATACGAAGATCTCCATTCCTTGACCAGGAGTCACCCATCTAAATATAATACGTCAACTTTACGTACAACTTACGTTTTGCTGAAGCAAGTACATAACGGAGCGTCTATTCCAGCCTTTGCGACCTCTATCGGTCAACCTAGCGACTTAAAAATTGTTTGCTGCCATTTCTCTTGGCCACTTTATTAAAAAAAAAAATCCCAAAGCTGTGCGATTAAAGGCCATATTAGAGTCGCCAAGTTTTTCTCTTGCGCCTGCAATGGCAATTATAATTGCACGGAATTATGCGCAATACACCGTTCTCGATCAGCTGGTGCAATACTTCTTGCAATGCGAGTGCAATGCGAGTCGTAACTTTGTTGAACTTCTATTTATAAGTAGCTGATTTAACTAACAAACAGCCCATCTCTAATTCTGAGAGTATTTTGGGGATTTCGACAGTACCAACTGCTGTTCTGACTGCTGGCAATGCGCCAGCTGATCGAGGACGTTTACTGCGCGTGCATTTATAATTGCCATTGCAGGCGCAAGTGAAGAATTGCAGACTCGAACAAGGCTTTAACGGTTTCCGTTCCGAGATACAGCCGGCGTCCTCTCTTGGTGGGGCCACCCGGTACATCGGAACTATCTGGATATCGCTTTTTAAAAGTTCCAATAACAGTTCTCGGCAGTTGCGTTACTGCCGCGATAAACTAAGCGAATGGAAATAGATACGAGGACCCAATTTAAATTCCGCACACGAGTTTCGAATACACGTATGGGTTCCAGGTACAATGTACCAGTGATAACGGAATATTGTCTGCCATTTTATTTACCATTTTAAAATTATTATTGATAACGAGAATGGATAAGTATGACACAGTTTTGCATAAAAACTCACCATACGATAACGGAGGGCGTATCTGGCGTTTTTTTACTCGGAAATGTGGTACTTAATTGTTGTTATTGTATTGCTGCGAAATGTTTTAGAATATAATTTTTTTGTAAAGGTGAATATTAAAATTTATTCTTTGATCGAATTTGAAACGAAATAAAAATTCCTTCTTGACGCAATTCTTTTTATATACAGGGTTATGATAAAGAAACGGATCAGCTTTTTATATAGAGGTTATTCTTGGGTCCATTTCCAGAAAAAAACTTCATAATATGAACATATTATGTCCTAAACGTTTTAACTTTTGAGATACCCTGTATCTGTTAAAGATTTTTTAAAAATCTCCCTTTTAATTAATAGATGTGATACTGGTCTAGATATTTTTGCAAAATTTAGTACACACATCCATCAAGAGGTATTTTAGGATGTATAATATGTTTTTCCGAAAATCGTTCGGAAATATTGACATTTTTGATAGCATTTTGAAAGAAAAAGTCAATATCTCCCTACACTTAGTCGTTGCTAGGCAACGGAAAATAACTGTTCATATTCATTTCCTTACTGTAAGGAAATGATATTTTCTTAAGGCCGTATTACACTTGGCAATTTTTATGGCGCCAGCAATGGCAATTATAATTCAAGGATTCAGGCGCAGTACACCGTTCTCCGTACTACAGTCAGAAATTCTACTCTTCTGACAATTAAAATGACACGGATTCATGCGCAGTATACTGTTCCCGATCAGCTGTCTCTCATTACCAGAAATGGGGCAGGCGCCATTTTAATTGCCCTTGCCGGCGCAATTGGGTAGACATGGATTATTCTGTTATTTTTAACTGTTTATTATTTGGCCGAACCAGGTATGAACAGGTAATGGCCATTTAAACCCACTGGTACTTAAATTAGCAGTTTACATTCTTTATTAAACTTATGGACTGCTAATTCCGCAACTTTTTGCACCTCCTATTTGTAAATAGCAGTAGCTGCTTTAACTGGTAATCAAAACGAACAGGTTTGCACATCTCTAATTCTGGGGATATTTTAGGGATTTCGACAGTACCCACTGCTGTTCTGACCGTTGACAATGCTCCAGCTGATCGAAAACTGTTTACTGCGCATGAATACGTGCCATTATAATTGCCGGCGCAAGAGAAAAAATTGCCTAGTCTAATACGGCCTTAACAGTGGTTAGTGTTCTACATAAATGATTGAAAACACGGTGTTCATAAGGAATTAATTTATATTTTGAAAACCTCAATGTATTGTATAATACATTTTGAAATTAATTTATTATATTCACAGTTATTTGACAGTTAGTACAATTATTGAAAATTGGAGGAACATTATTAGAACTATGAAAAACTTTTGGACAACATGCGAGGTAGTAGGGGTATTTTGTTGAATATTTTGTACTGTGAAAATTTTATTTGCCACCTCAATCTTATTGTTTTCAATATATCCTTCAGCAACGTTTGATGACTTCCATCCGCCATGCCTCTTTAAACTAGTTATGTTGGCACCAGAGTCAAATAACATAGTTGCAGAAGACCGACGAACGCAGTGACCAGTATATTCTGTCGGATTTACCAAGTTCAAATAAGTAGCAACTATTTTAGGCCTTTTTCTAAATTGATGTATTCCTACCACTTGTCTACAACCCTTTCCGCTTTGATATTTAAAAAAAAATCGGTCACTGTTCATATGTTCTGGTCTTAACGAAACTAAACATTCAAGTACATCTGATTAACTACAAATGATCTTGGTTTGCTGGTCTTCGAATCAGGTATGCTAATTAAAAGCTTAGATTCTAGGTCTTCTACATTGTGTAGAGTCATTCGGATGAACTCATCCATTCTATAGGCCCCAGAAATACCAAATATTAAAGCCACCTAAAAAATAAATAAATGTGTAATCTAAATAGAAATTAAAACCATGTAAATTTTCTTTATCTGGAACTTCCTGGATAAATTTGTCGATTTCTTCCTTCGTTAAAATCTTAGATTTCTTTGCCCTATAACCTTGAGCTTGGCGTTTCAATAAAGAACGAAGTTTTGAATATGTAGATATATCTACATTGCGTTTAATTGCAAGGGTTGACGTCAACATTGAATAATTGGCCCATAATGTTGAAGATTTCATCTTTAAACAAAGGTCTAGGAAGTATGCCATTACAAGATTTTTCGAGAAAGAACTCGTGTTTTTACTCTTGCGATAGTCCATAAAACGTTTATATGCATATTCGTACTTTTCTCTTCATGTCTTTGGCAATAATTCTAATGAAGCAGTATGCACTGCCTCAGCCAGCTCTGGAGGAGTCCGAAAAATGGACAATTCATAATTACTTATCATTTTATACTGTTTTGCTTTCGGACCCACCAACAATTAAATTTATATGCGTCAAGTTTGACAATTCAACATAGTAACGCAACCAATTAATTTTATTACGAATTTCAAAGCACCATTTATTTGTGAATAAAATTATTCGCGATTTTTTCAAAATTACTCAATATCTGTCGATTTTTAAACGATTTTCGGATAAATAGTATGTTTACCTCGTATCTCGTACGTTATTTTCACTCAACTCCTCCGCTCCTCCCCGCACCCACCTTTGGGGCACTCAATTTTATGAATGGGTTATTTAATTTTCGGAGGTAATTACACTAGTGCCTAAAAATTTTCGATAATTTTGCATGAAAGCGTATTGCCTAAAAACAACAAGAGTTCATTTTCATATTTTGGCGAAATAGCCCGACTCCGAAGGAGGAGGGCTATTTTACAAAATTTGAAAATGAACGAATGTTGTTATTCAAAGGAAATACGCTTAAATGCAAAATTATCTGAGAATTTTTATGCACGAGTGTAATTTAGGGAGAAAATTACTCGAATAATGGTTTAAACAACTTTATATTACAACTTTTAAATAAAGAACTAAAAAAATTCGTAATTATTAATAACGCAATTGTAATAATATTTAATATTTGAGTTTGTAGCTGGAAAATAAAAATAATAAATAAACGTCAAAAAGTGTCATTATCTTTGTCAATAAACAATAAAAACTTGGCGGGTTGTTTTCGATAGCTAGAGGGGTTGTTTTCGATGTAATCAATCGAAAACAACACCTCTAGCTTAATGTATGAGTAGTGTAATTTTCACAGAAATTTCCCATGCGTTCTTAGGCGCAATACCTCCTTCTTTCTCATAAAATCAGTCTGCCTATGGCCCGCCATACGATCTTTTTCACCCGTTTGGGTTTTACGATCCGTTTTAATAATCGGGACTTATTTAAATTGGAGCAGATTACCCGACGGGTCAAAGGGTATTAACTGTTGCCAGTAGGCAGGTAAAGAGTTGAGTGGTAAAGTTGGATTTGTATTCTTTGATCGAATTTTAACAGTAATAACCAAATATATTACAAACTACAAATAGAAAAATTTACATTTCTAGCCTACGTAACCGTCTTTCCCACCTCTTTCGGTCATTATTGCAGCATAGCCAGATTGACATATTTATCGCAAAGGTATCTTGCAAAATCCCTAATTTGTTAATTTGACAATTAAAACTGGTTTAAGATTAATCCGCAATTGCTCTTAAAATAAATTTATTTCCCAATAATTTTACCATAAACTGTGAAAAGGCGATGAGAGATTCTTTAAAAAAATATCATTATACTTAAAAGTACCAAACGAATCTTGAACTAATCCAACTGCACTCTGGCAATATCTATTTTAATTTTACAACTGCGCTACGATTCGGATATAAAAGATGAATGAATTACTAATCTCGTACACATTGCGACGTTGGCTACTTGATCTAACGGATTGATCATATATTTTGGTTGATTTGTGTTTTTTTTTTTCGGATTATTTGTGAAAAATCGTCTTTATTATAAACAATCATGGAGCATTCATGTATAGTTTGTAAAAGAGTGGATCATTTAAATAAGGATTTATCTTTTCATCGGTAAGTATGGTTGTGTTTTAATGTTTAACCATCTGAAATAACCAGACTTCAACATTGTTGCCATTCAGCCAACAAACATGTAGGTCTCTCTTCCAACCATTACTGATTTTCAATAATATTTCACACAATCACAGCTTCACTTTCCAAGAGTTTTATGAATGGATTTGGGATATGGATGGATCAGGATACGTTATATGCTACATGCCTAGTATGCAAAACCTCAAAAGAGTATTATTATCCAAAAAAATGGCTCTACTAAGGAAACCCGAAGGTTTAGGTATTGGGATGTTTAAACAGGGCGTAATAAATTCGTCCTCACCATTGGGATTTCGGAAACGGTAAGAGATACGGTTAAATTGGGACAAGATTGGGTAATTATGGACCCCATAATATGCCACTAAAAAATTGAAAATAAATATTCGGAAAAGTCTCAAATTTTTCGTTTTGGTTTTTATTTTTTCCTCACATTGTTCGAACGGATGTCCAAAAATAAATTTCACTTCCTCATTGCAACTTTTTATTCTCCACAAGATGGGATCATCACACCTTTAATGCGACGTTTCGTCTTTGGATCACCATCATCGGGCCTGGAATCTGTTGTTTAAATTATGAAAGAGGAACTAAATATACGTTCAGCGGTATACAACACTTACTGGTTTTCCGACGTTTTGTTCCTTAAATTGACCATCTTCATTAAAATACTCCTCGTACGTTCTTGTAATTTACCTTTGTTCCAAAAATTCGGTTTAATTTGAAATTGTAAAACTCAATACCTTTTTTTAAAAAGTCTTAAAAAGGAGCTGGCTTTAAGAGTCAAATTTTATTTGTATAAATACAATAAATTACTTGTAGGTACTTACACTAAGTAGAAATTTGATGAAACTATTAGTTTGAAATAAAGAAACGGTAGAAGACAGGGTGTCCAATTTTTCGACACCCTTATAGGGTATTTCCGTAATTGTAAGTGCTATCAAAAAAGTAATGTGGGTGTCATGTGCTCTTTTTGGCTCAAACTTAAAACGGTAAAATCAAAATTTGAAAATTTTCGCTCGCTTAGGAGATACGGGGGAAAATCAAAATATTGACAATTTCAATATTACCCTATATTTTCTTAGTTAAAAGAGACACAGAAAAATGGTTTATACAGACGTTTCTTGACGATATTGATTATTGAACAATCGGCCGATTCCAGAATAAATATACGGGGTGAGGTAAAAAAGTGAAATGGAACACCCTGTATATTCTAATCTAAAAAGATACTATTTTAAATTCTCCTTTCACATATTATTATATAACACACCATGGATGATATTGGTTTCATGGGCGATTTATTTAAACTTTATTACTTTGAAACGAAATAAAAGATTTAGATTAAGGTAGAAAATAACGGGAATCATCGAAAATGTTCGGAATATGCCCTGAAATGGTTACCGTATTTCCGGAGAGCGAGCAAAATATACATTTTGCGCCATTTCTTCATTTTTTCTGTCGATCGGGCTAATAATTATGCAACTTTGCTCCTATTTAACCGATTTCGGATTTCCTACCGTTCTCGAAATCAGAATCGCACGACTCCTACGATTTCTTTCCATAGTGTTTGTGTTTGATCCTAAAAAAAATACAATACTTATTGCAGCGATAAAGAAAATAATGACGAACAAACACAACAAAAATATTGTTGCGGCCATCGATCGCCGAAATTAAAAAACAAAAGCGGTTCATTTAAATACGCATATATTAAAATGTCAACGACATTATTTTAAAAACTTATCTGAAATTAATTCGTCAAAAATAAGGCGACGGTATGTAAAAACAATCGATATTTTGATAATTTTGATTAATTCTCAATTTCAGTTTATACGAACTATTAGTTTCAAATTTAGATTAACTGGAAAATTAAAATAAAATACAAAAAATAATAATTTGACTCTTAAAACAATGATAATATGTATTCAGGTATAACTGCTCAGAAACATTTGGTCAGAATAAAGTCATAATTGCTTAATCGAATGAAATATCAGAAAATCCCGTCCTTGAATCACGTCGTTGGTTGGCAACCAAACCGGCACCAATACGATGGGGTTGCCTATATGATGGCGACAACGTCGTGCGCAAGACCACCGACGAGCAACCTTTAAAAATATGACCGGAAAACTGTGCACACCAACCCATTTTTTCACTTATAAAACTTAACTTGTTACTGCGCACCCCATAAGTTGTACGTATCCACAGTTATAGGTCGGCGATTATGACAAACGGATATAATTAGTTCTGCTATTGTTGAGAAATATTATCCCCGCATGATTTTCTACATCTCTTCATTTATTTATTTTTTTTTGGAGAACTTGCGATGAGAATCTGCAGACAGACACCTTGCAGACGCGGCTGCAAGGTAGTGTCGGGTTTAGCAACTTGAGGGGGATTATATGACCCAACAACATCATCTTTTCTGAAGGAAAACAACATCCTCGTTGGTTGACCAGGGTAGGCTGACCGACTAAACTCACCGCGGGAGTGAGGCAATTAGCCTTTGACTCATATTCACTCGATAGTGTTGTCTGCAATCGTGTATGTTTGTCTCTGTATCTAGCTTTTAAGCTATGCGCTTTGTTTGGTGTCAGCTCCTGTAATTTTTCCATTCGAACTTAATCGACATCTCTTCATTATTAACGTTTAAACGTTAAGAAAACTTAGCGAAGAATAGAAGACGATCGGTCGAGGAATGTCTTATTAGAAATTACAACTGGCTAACACCGCTGGAATACCAATAAGATTTTATTGAATGATCAGGAAGGTATTTAGGTGAAACTTGTGATTCACGCCCATAGGATTCCAATACGTCGGCTGTACCAATGAATAAATACATACATCGTAGGAGATTCAAAAAACTTAAGATTGAGGGCGACCGGACGTAGTCTACAGTGCGCCCATAAAGTCTTGCAGGATTTTTTTTTAACGCAGTTCTTGACTTATAACGGCGTCCCTATCTCAACGTCTTACCACTTTTCAATATTCTTGGAGAAAATGTCAAATTTGACGGTTAAAAAAGCCGCATGGTTCCATTTAATTACGTAATTTCTGGTCTTTATTGAAGCAGGAACTTATGGTAAATTTAAATTTTACCTAAATCGAAATAGTATATTACGTATCAAGGTGGAAACAGTGGCGTAGCGCTACTACCGCGAACCCCCGCAGTCGCGCGGGGGGGGGGGGGGGGGGGCGAAAGCTTGGGGGGCCCGAAAGCTTCGAGTTCCGATAGAGCCTATTGCTAATTAGCAAATCTTTCAAATAAATACCAATATTACCAATGTCCACATGATCTAGATTTTGTCACACTGTGCCCATAATTATATAAATTTGAAGAATGAAGCAATTGGTATATCAAGATCATGGAATATAAACCCGGAATTTGATGATAAAAGACAATTAAAACCAAAAAAACACTTTGATGAAGCCAATACAAATTATCTATTTTCTAGTTGAGAAAACTATTTTAGGATAAATATATATTACAAAGTATTTGATATTGTAATTAACCAAATAGGTAATCGCTTTGAGGGAATGGAGTTATTTGTTAATAAATTTAGATTTCTATGTCCCCAAGTTCTAGTAACTTTGCCAGAAAAAGAATTATTTATGTCTGCAGAAACACTACAGCAAACATATTCCAGCGATCTGTCTGCGACTTTTCCTTTAGAGATAGTCGCGTTGTGTATGCCGTTAAAGGAAAAATTGCTTCTCTTCAAAATATTAAAGACTTTGCTGTATTTTTAATTGTGGAAAATAACACTTTATCATCAAATTTTCCAGAGGTAACAACAGCCTTATTATTATTTTTAACTCTTCCAGTAAGTGTTGCTACAGCTGAGAGATCCTTTTCCAAATTAAAGATCATTAAAAATTATTTACGAAATAGTTCCTCTCAGACAAGGTTAACCAACTTGGCTATCCTGTCTATAGAGGCACAAGAGGCGGCCAAAATGGATAATAACCATTTAATAAAAAATTTTGCGGAGTCAAAAGCTAGAAAAAAACAATTTACCTCCTGAAAGCAACAATATAAGAATAATTTTACAATATAATAATTAAAATAGGCAATTGGCCAATTGCCTCGCAATAACTATTGAGATACCTATAATATTATATTCAAGATTTTGTTGCTTAATTTTAAATACTTTTGGTTTTATCTCACTGTAACTTTCAAGTATCGCTACCTCAGCTCGGTACCTAAAGAATTTTTTCGTGTTTGTTCCTTTGAGTTTTAAAGAATGTTTTTTGTTTTCTTCTTGTTGTTCAATAATTTTATTTTTTTGTAACGTTCTCTACATATAGGTTTGTAGTTTATATAATAAACAGTATTATCTAATTTTGTTTGTTTATATGTTTATATATGTTATATATGTTTAATATAGGGTAGGGGGCCCTAACTCAATATTCGCGGGGGGGCTATAATTTGTCGCTACGCCACTGGGTGGAAAGTGTTTCATTCCTGTCGAGAGAGTCGGTAGTTACTAAATCTGGAGACAGTAATGAAACTCGAATCGTATTTTATTTACAACCACATCTAACATCCACTTCTTATTATTTTGAAGTAAAATTATTAATAAAAGATATATGTCATTTTGACTTTTCCATTGAAAAATTAGACAGAAATTTTCTCAGGTGGTAAAATAACGTAGGTAATAATACACATCAAGATGGCAAATATCATTTTTTGAATATGGTTTCCATGTCACATCAAGATACAAGTTTCATAAGACATTATCTTAGAGCACGTGTTTAATTCAGAAAACGACCCGCGAATCGATGAGTTTTCTAAAGTACAAGTGCTCTAATTGTCTTATGAACCACCGTGTATTTTATAATACTTTTTCTATTTGGGTCTTTAAAGTCTGAAAAACATTTAGAAATATAGTCGATTTTTTCAATTTGAATAAATATTTTCTTTTTGGGTTGCCAATAGTTTTACAATTTAATAACATGTTACAAGTATCAAATATGCCATGATAGAAACAATTGAACACAACAGAGCTTCTTCCCATCCGTCATAATTAAAAATAAATATATTATTAAAGTTAATAAAAATGAGTCAGGAAGAAAGTTGTACTCCGTCAGAAAGACGAGAAATTGCAGAAAATCACCTAGAAAAACTTTTAAGAAGAATTGCAAAACTTTGAGTTATGGTGCGAGCAGAACAAAGTTCAAAATATTGAACAAAATATTAAATAATACTATTGAACAAAATATTGTGTCGACACAGAATCTGACAGGAATAACAATTAATGCCCAGGAAATGTCTACAGTAACTATAAATATGTATATATAAAGTAATATGAATTAAAAATAAAAATAGTATTTTATTGAATAAAACTTTAGAGCATAAACTGGAAGATGTTTTTAGTATTTTTAGGTTATGTTGTTTTATAGTTGTGACTAGAAATTAGTTGACGGACTTCATCAGTATGTTATATATTTCCGAATATAGGTATTTCGGATAAATATCTAGTAAAAATGATCTATTTGCAAGGTTAAAGGTTAGTATTTTAATGTTTTCTATAAAAAAATTTCTGTCGAATCCATAATGCCTAGAAAAATAATTTCAACGAAATCGTAGTTCCTAGGCCTAAAATTCGAACCATACTTGTTGCCAACATGAAAAAAATAAAATTTCAGTTTCATAAAGTGGCAAGTTATTAATTTTTTTTGCATTTCATTGCAAAGTAAAAGTAAAAAAACGTCAACTTTTCACCTTTCAAAGATAGATGAAATGTCATTATTACATGCATGGTTGTATAGTTGTTGCAGAAATATACCGTTGATTCTTACTGCCATAAATAAACTACCTGATTAAACCCTATTGTATAAGCCTGAACCTCTTCAAAGCTCCATAAATGGGATCAGGGCCGGCTTGAAAATGTATACCACACCACATGATTTATTTTTATAATTTAAAATAAATAGATAGGTATTTTTAGTTTTAGGTACCTATTATAAATGTAAAATAATGATAACAATTAATGATAATTGAAAATAATATAATTTTAAAGTATAACTATTAGGATAACAAGTACAATAAAAATTAATTAAATTCTAAGAAACTATATATCTCTAACTCTGTATCACTATCACTATCTTCATCTAAGCCTAAACTTATAATTAAGGGTTGAACATTTGTAATCATACAATTGTAAGAATTTTCCACCTTAAGTACATATGCTGTACACAGTTTTTCCAGCTGTCTGCAGAAATTTTTCTTACTTCGTTTTTAATTAATTCTACTACAGATGCATTTAATGTAGGAGAAATATTATTTCTCCTAATATTGGATTTTAATTGGTGCCATATTAGCTCAATAGGATTGAATATGCAATAGTACGGAGGAAGACGCAACACTGTATGTCCATTTTCTGCTGCAAGTTTGTCACACTCGTATTCCTTATTTATTTTAAAAGCTTTTAATACTTCTAGCAGTTCTCGTTTTTTGTCAGTTTCTTCAAAATATAAATCTTTCAATCATAAAACTTTGAATTTCTGCTTTTGTATTATTAGAATTGGGAATGATTTTTGCTTGCCGACTGTGATAACTAGCATTGTCCATTACAATGACGCTATTTTCAGGTATATTTTTAAGGAGTTTATGTTTAAACCAATCGTCAAAAAGTTGTGCGTCGGTATCTTGATGATAATTTAAAGAAGAATCTGCTATATTTTTAGCTGAAAGCAACAGACAGATTGGAACAAACCCGTTCTCTGAACTAGCATGTAATATTGTGATTCTTTTGCCTTTATTTGATGGTGCCTTGGTTTGACATTTTTTGGAAGAATCATCCCAACCTTTTCTTGGAGTGTCATGGGTATCGAACCATGTTTCGTCAACGTAAATAATTGGACGATTTTCTTCTCTAAATTGTTTAACAGCTGTTAAATATTTAAATCTCCATTCCCGACACTTGAAGATGCCCCCCTATCAGCACAATTCCAAGGACGCCACATTCTACCACTAATAAGCCTAACTAAAATTTACTCGCCGGAAAACCACTAAAGATTAAAATTATTAAAAATCACTTTGTATTTATATATGCATCAGGCATAGGTATAAATTGAATTTGTATACCTGGTCTGGCTCTGCTCGAAAAGGTTTTAAAAGTTGGGATTTCCTTATTTATTTTATGGTCGAATAGATAATGAGGTTTTATTGCAGTCAAGAGATCAATGATATAATTCTGCAAATACTATAAATAAAATGCATTTTCCTCCCCATATGGCTCCAACTTTAATGGCAACACTGTATCTGCCGACTTGCTAACCGCCACTATCCCAATACGTAATGTCTTGTTAAAAAAATACATTCTTTAACGTACTTTTAGTTAAACAAAAACCATTCACCATTATCCCCACCATAAAAATATCCTGGATCCACATTACAAGCGAATTAAATCCCATCAATCCCCACTCCATCCAATCAATCTTTTGGTGGTCTAATATCAATCCTTTCTTATTTGCTTTCAAACGGAAATAATATACCTGAACCGGGCTTCTCAACCCTTTCACCTCCTTTAGTTGGAACTATCTCTATTATATTAAAAGGGATAGTAGTATTTATATGCAAATAAAGGGGATGTTACCTTGATCTCCTGTGGGATGCTCAAGATCACAGCAGCTCTTGATCCTCAGTCTGGCTCTGACTTTACAGAGCTAATCACCGAGCGAATTTCTCATGGTGACCTAATATAGAGCGCGCTCTAACAATAAGAGTTTATTTTACATTTAAGTCGCTTCTTTATACGCTGCAATATTATTTAACAAAAATATCGTGTCTTCTAGTTTTTAAGTCCGTAATCAAATTGTGATACTTGTCGTGATAGGAAAATTCTCCGCGTTCCTCTTAGTCATTAATAAGAATTAGGTAATTAGGTTGAGTAAATTCGGTGATCGGTGTTCCCGTATCGCGTGTGATTAATAAATAAATTAAATATTTAGTCGTCAATCTGTTATCGCGGTAAGAAAATAGTTTTAACACAAAGAAAACGATTAATAAAAAATCTCTCGTAATAAAACGTGATAATTTCCATTGTGATAAACGCAGCTATCTGAATTGTTAGATCGGTATTTAAAAAATAATAATAATAACAAGTATCCACGTCTGATTTTAATAATTAGTTCTGGTAAGCATTATCTTAGAATTATACACGTGACGCGTGCCGATATAAATAAATGATGGAATCGAGGAACGCGTATGAAGAAGTCGGGGACAACATGCGGGGTAAGCATATTTTTCACTTACAATATTATATTACAATCATGATACAATAAATACAAGGTGTGATATCTATCCGTTCCAGTGCATGCTATCTAATTATGATAGATTGTCAGATATTTCTTTAGTAAGGCAGTATAGATACAAAAGAACCAAGAATGGCTCAAGAGTAAAGTACAGTACGTTTCACGAAAATTGGATACGACTTAATGATTTCCCGGGTCGGTCCCATTGTGTCGACAAGAGCTTGGCAATAAACAAGTGAAGTATGAAGGGACGGACTAAGGAAAACAAGTAATGATATGATTATATTAATGTAATCAAATGAAATAACATTTTTTTAAATTTTAAATATTACTAGTCATATTTATTTACATTTATAATTTCATTCTATAGATAGTTCTGTTTCGCTATCGCTATCCTCATCAAAATTAATTATAATTGGATTAATTATACGATCCAGACTAATATACGAATTTTCTACAGTTATTACGTGACGGACTGAATTTTTCCAACTACCTGGGGGAATATCATTAAAGCATTTTCGTATTAATTCTACAACACCAGAACTTAAAGTCGGAGAAATATTTTCAGACCTAACCAGTGATTTTAACTGGTGCCACGCCACATATGCTCTATGGGGTTAAAAATGCAATAATAGGGTGGGAGCCGTAGCACTGTATGTCCAATTTCTTCTGCCAATGTGTCACAAACATATACTTTTTTTATACAAAATGTCTTTAAACCTTCTAAAAGATCACTTATTTTATAACTTTCTTCAAAATATATATTATTCGCCTCCATGTAGTTCTGAATCTCCAATTTTGTATTATTTGAGCTTGGAGCTTTATGTAAGTGGCGACTGTGATAGCTTGCATTGTCCATTACTATCACGCTATTCTGAGGAATGTTTGGTAAAAGACAATTCTTGAGCCATTCCTCAAAAACTAACAAATTTTACCACAAAAAGATATTTAAATATAAATTAAGCAACCTAACCTACCTGATGTGCCTATATTTAATTATAATTACTACAATCCGGTCCTTTCCACATAATAATAACAAACGGTCATAAATAATGGGATGGCCCAGGTACTTTTAAGGCAGTCATTAAGTTATATCCATTTTTCGTGAAACAATCTTTACCTTTATTTTTGAAAATCGGGAAAGTATTTTGTTGTTGCGTCAAGAAACTGCTATAATAAATTTTAACACACTTTTCGAAAAGGCACCGTTATAGCAAAAGAGATCTCAGGGAATTCCGGAGATTGCGCGGAAGCTTCTAATTTTCGCACTTGATGGCAAAAAATTTACTTTTTCTGTTTGGGTTTCATAATGGCTACATTATGAAATGCAAAAAAATTGAATAACCTGCCACTTTGTGAAACTGAAATTTTATTTTTTTTATGTTAACAGCAGGTAGGGTTCGAATTTTAGGCTTACTTCAATTTCGTTGAAATTAGTTTTCTAGGTATTATGGATTTGACAAAATTTTTTATAGAAAACTTTAAATAGATCATTTTTACTAGATATTTATCTGAAATACCTATACTCGGAAATGTATAATATGCTGACGGTGTCCGTCAACTAATTTCTAGTCACAACTATAAAACTACATAAACTAAAAATAATAGAAGTATCGTTTATGCTCTATTTCTAAAGTTTTATTTAATAAAGTACTATTTTTATTTTTAATTCAATATAGTATTATACATATTACTTATACCATGTGGGGCAAAAGTCCCGCAACGGCCAAATATCTCCCGAGGGGAAGGTTTTTAAAAAAATGTTTCGGGCAAAAGTTGTATGGCTTTGAAAGAGGAATCATTTGCATACAAAACCCCTCCTGAGGGGTGGGGGTAACTTGTAAATTTTAAATGGCCAACCCTATTTTTTTTTTGCTGATTAATATTCTCTAAGAAAAAACAAGAAACTTTTGTCCGAAAAATTTTTTTTAAAAAGACGAAAAATTTTTTTAAAAAAGACGAATTTCGCGATTGCTTACCTCTTAGCTTTACCTCTTGTAATTTTTCTGCAAACCCCGTCATTTTCGCGTAAAAGAGTCGGAATATTTTGGAATATTCAAATTTGTTCGTTGGGTCAATCGCGAAATTCGTGTTTTTAAAAAAAATTTTTCGGACAAAAGTTTCTTGTTTTTTCTTAGAGAATATTAATCAGCAAAAAAAAATAGGGTTGGCCATTTAAAATTTACAAGTTACCCCCACCCCTCAGGAGGGGGTGAAGGGATGGGAGATGGTTTTGTATGCAAATGATTCCTCTTTCAAAGCCATACAACTTTTGCCCGAAACATTTTTTTAAAAAACCTTCCCCTCGGGAGATATTTGGCCGTTGCGGGACTTTTGCCCCACCCGGTGTATTCATATTTATAGTTACTGTAGTCATTTATCCTGTCAGATTCTGTCTCGATATAATATTTTGTTCAATAGTATTATTTATTATTTTGTTCAATATTTTAAACTTTGTTCTGCTCGCACCATAACTCCAAGTTATGCATATTCTTTTCAAAAGTTTTTCTAGATTATTTTCTGCAATTTCTCGTATTTCTGACGGAGTTCAACTTTCTTCCTGACTCAGTTTTATTAGCTTTAATAATATATTTATTTTTAATTATGACGGAGGGGAGGAAGCTTTCTTGTATTGTAACATTTTATAAAATTGTAAAAGTATTGCCAACCCAAAAAGAAAATATTAATTCAACTGGAAAAAATCTACTATATTTTTTTAAAGATTTTCAGAATTAAAAGACCCAAATAGACAAAGTATTATAAAATATACGGTTTATAAGACAATTAGAACACTTCGCGGGTCGTTTTCTAAATTATACGCGTGCTCTAAGATAATGTCTTATGAAACTTGTATCTTAATATACTTTTAGGCAAGAAAAATAGGGAAGTTATCTGACGGGCAGGTACTCGGTATCTGACTGGGTCCCATAACCGGGTACCCGTAACCCAACTTTAGAAAAAACACTTGCCGATTGCTCCCTAATTATTATTTTCTTGTACCGGGTGTCCCATTTTCGACAATTTCTGGGGGTATTTGAGTTATTATTAAATATAGAACGCTGCTGTTTTCACTTTCTAACGAAACGAAAGGTTCCGGTGTCATATTTGTCATGGTTCTCTTAGTTTTTAATCTACAGGGTGATTTTGAAAATCTACGCCTACAGGGTGATTTTGAAAATCTACTCTTTTTAGACACCCCTCGAATTACCGTTACGCATTGCCTTATCAAAATGGTAAAAACTGATCTTGTTAGAGATTTTTACGTAAAGTTTAGTGGCCTAGTCAGTTTAGCTCTACAGCGTTTATTTTTTGAGATATTGACGAAAGTAAACATTGTTAAATGGGACCGACCCCATATATTATTTTTCAAATTCATTGGGTATCCTTTGGGCGTTACAAAAATGTTTAGTTGTTTATATTTTATATTATATCAAAAAGAAAGTAAAAATGCGATTTTTTAAAAAATAATTTACTTATAACCGTAGGCCATGGTCAATTTATTAAAAACAAATGCAACTGGTCAAAATTTGGTAGATCTCTCATATTTTTAATACTTATTAAATAACTATTGCGTGAGAGTTTCTATAATAATATAGTTTTTATATAATTATTCTTAACAACGGCCGATTATGATAATAATGATGAAAAGTATGATATGTTGGGATGTTTTATATAATCCAATTTAATATTTAAAATAGCTGCCATGGCCAATGGCCTACTGTAACGTATGGTTCTTTTGAATATAAATATACATATACATTTTTGGCAAGCCCAAAGTATGCTCAATTGATTAAAAAAATAATATACAGGGTGTCCCATTTAAAAAAATTTACTCTTGTTAATATCTCAAAAGATAAAACGGGCTACGCTAGTTAAACTTTACGTAAAGATCTCTAACAAGATTAGTTCTTACCTTTTTGTTATCGCGTAACGGAAAACCGAGGGGTGCCTAAGAAGCCCAGATTTTCAAAATCACCCTGCAGATTGAAAAAACTAAGAGAGCCATGACAAATTTGTCATCGGAACCTTTCGTTTCGTTAAAAAGTGTAAGCCGCAATTACACTTTTTAACGAAAAAGTTGTTTGTCTTCCACGGGCATTTTTTAGTACAAGACAGAGAAAAAGAGTATTTCCGGGATAAAACTCGATTTTCGCACGGTTCTGATTTTGTCTTTCTCATGGTGGATTATTGGTGAAGGATGGGCCCGAATTAGAAAAAAAATTCGGACATAAGATGTTTATTTTTGGTCGGAGAACACGATACGCCACTAAAAAAATATAGGGTTTGTTCGGGTTTGTTCCATTTGAAAATCTTAACTTACCCCCACCGGCGCCCGGGGGTTGAGGGGTGGGGGGGGGGGTGGTTTAAATTGCAAACTATTCCTCCTTCAAAACCAAACAACTTTTTCCCCAGACATTTTCCGCTCGCATTGCACCGGAGTTTTTCAACACCGTGTATAGCAAATCTGTACTTTTTACTCTTTAATGGTTGGAAGAACGTTCTCAGGGAAACTGTATACAGCGTGAATCTGAGAATAGTCACTGGAAGAAATTCTTGCAACCTCTTTATTTAAGAAATAATTTCACCAGTGCAAAACCACAATAACAGGTAAACACTATTACGCATTGGCATTTATCTGTTGAACAAAAGGTACAATGGTCTATCTGTCGTGTGCGACGTCCGAGAAGATTAACAATGGCAATAACAAAAAGCAGACAGCATCAATTCCCATTATTTGACGTCGATTAGGATGACTAGACTACTGTAAAAAAATTCCTGACGTATCAGCATCCTTTACTACCTTATGCAGCTACTTTCGAAATAGATAAAGATAAGACCTTATTATTGTCAGACTCGGAGTTACCATTTAGATTTCTCGACATTCTTCTTAAGATGATACTGGGGACCATTATTTTCCGGTCACACGTGCCATTACGGATAACGCTTGCTGATACCTTGGAAACGTTGTTAGTCTTTACTGTGTTAAAGAATAACCAGACATATGTTGAGCGACATCAGGGTTTGTTCGGTAGATAGGTATAAGTTTGTAAAAATGTCCTCCTCTCGCTTAAATTTAATGGCATGTCCCTGGGTACAATGCTTCTGAAACGGAATTACAAACCTCTCTTAGGCGGACACCTACGGGACCGTCTAAATGTGTCCGCCTAATAGAGGTGTCCACCCATGGGAAATTTGTTATTAGGTAATATATAAATGCAAAATTATTACTATGTATGTACAAATAAACATAACATAACAAAAATACACTAGTTTTAGTTAGGATGTAGCTCTAAAAAAATCTAATAATGTAGTTTGACGTGTTTGCGTTTTATACTTGCAATCTAGAAAATGTAATTCCAACTTTGATAACAATTCTATTGCTGTAGAGTAACCTCTATTATTTGCATACTCTTGTAATTCCTTTACCATACTAATGGCTTGGTGAAAATTGGTGACATTTGTTTGATTACTGCATTCAACTTCTTCATCAGAGTCGTCAGATAGTGATGTGGTTTCAGTTTGGACTACATAATCGGTAGGAATGGGGTCATTATAATCTTCTAATAGCACATTGCTATCAATGTTTATGAACTCGCCCAAATCATTGTTATCAAATTACAAACTTCCACAACATCAATATTCAAAACGTGACATTTTTGTGCCATTGTTTACGATTTTAACCTTACAACTCACAAACAACTAAACGGCGGACTGATGTCAGGGAATCACACATACTTTCATTCGGCGAAGTCCTTTCGCGCTGCCACTCATACGCGATTGGTTGCCGGTCTGTCTCCAGAGAGTTTTGCACCGTACTTCTTCGTCTCCCAAATACTTTAAAAAATTTTTTTCTCTGTTTAAAGGCTTGTTTTCGCACTCTTTGTATGAAAACAGCCCGTCCGCGTCCGCCCAAAGGAGAGCCCGCCCAAGAGAGGTTGATTTTCATGGAATTTCATATACCTAGTTCCGGACTATGAAAAAATGTCCGCTTAATAGAGATGTCCGCTTATTACAGTTGTCCGTTATGAGAGGTTTCACTGTATTTAAATTTTTTTGATTTTTTTTTAAATTTATAATATTGTAACGGTAAATTAAAATACAGGGTGTTCCATTTAACCCTAACCATTAAATTGCTTTCAATTATATTCATTAATTATCCGTTCCTCTCTAGGTTAAGATAAGAGGTCGATTCTTAGATTTGACAGTGAAGGTTTGGCATTTGTATTCGTTCACAGACAAAAAGCAGCAACCGCTTGGAAATTTCGCCACCATCCACACATACAAGCGACGATAACGACACCAATAAAAACACAATTAGAACAAACCCGAATTTTATCGCCGACACTGACCCCCCCCCCCCCCCCCCCCCTTATTACACGTGTTCGTCACTAATTTATTGTAATAGATGATCGCTTCTCCTTGAAACAGATAAGTAAAAAAATGTAAAACAATTTTTCCATTTTACGCGACCGATTATCAACAAAATACGGCTATCACGAAAAAATAAGTCACCTTGCATAAATTACCAACAAGCGCGCAAATATGGCCAATTATTGCGGACCTCGAAACGGCATAGGGGAGGGTGGGGCAAAGCTTGCAAGGTATCTAAGCAAATCATAGTTTTTTGTAGCGATATCAATATTTTTTTATAGAAAAATACAGTTAACAATGAATAGTTACGATTATAATTTTTTTAAATAAATCAGTCGAACTTATTTTTCTACACGACATTTCTCCTCCAAATAAAAAAACACGGAAAACAATGTGGCGTTTTTTATGGCACAATCACTTCCACGTATGTTTTTAGTTGCCGGATTCCTGTTAAAAGTTAGTATAGGACAGGGGTCGGCAACCTGCGGCTCGCGAGCCACATGCGGCTCTTTGGATGTGAAGCTGCGGCTCTTTAGTTCCATACGCAAATATTATTTATCTTATCGAAAAAAAAACATTAAAAATTCGTTCTGAATCGATTAACGAGGATTAGGCACCGATTCTCTCAGCCACTTCTACTCGCTTTTCACCGCACCCCTCCCCCGTGACACGCGTCGTTACTGTCGTCAGTCCGTCAAAAGATCTCGAATGACGCCGTCGTCGGATGTTTCTATGTAGGTTTTAATTCGTTTTCGACACAAGACAATTTGGCGTCTTCACCAGTGCTTTGGCTGTGACCAGGGGTCGGCAACCTACGGCTCGCGAGCCGCATGCGGCTCTTTCGATGTCAAGTTGTGTATGTCTGTCTGTTGTATCGAGAAATTGTGTAAATTATAACTTTTGGCTCTTCCGTCTCAAAAGGTTGCCGACCCCCGGTATAGGGTGTCCATTTAATAATACAGTGATACCTCGAGATAGGAGTTTAATTCGTTCCGTAACCTTGCTCGTATGTCAATTTGCTCGTATCTCAAAGCAATTTTCCCCATTGAAATTAATTGAAATGCCATTAATCTGTTCCAGCCCCCAAGATGCTACCCCCAATTGTTTTTGTTGCGTGTTTTTGAATAAGAAAAATGTATTTATAATTGACAAATATTGTATAAAAACATAATAACCTACACACAACTTAAATGCTACTGTATGCTTAATTTTAGTCACTCTGCTTTTCTCTTCACTGGTCTTTGCCTTTTTCGCCGGATTAAAAAAAAAACCTGTTCAAGGAGGTTTGTTTCTTCCTCCCTTTCAGAATGCTGCAGAAATGAGTTAGGCAAATGTCATTAAATAGCTCCGATACACGACCAGTTGCAACCTTTTCTGGGTGTTTCTTTTCCACGAACTGTGAAACTCTCTCCCACATTCCCAAGACCTCTTTTATCCCACTTGTAGAGATCGCATCGCAGCTGACCGTCCCTAGTATCTCAAATGTCGCTCGTATTTCAAAACAAAACTTCGCTCGCTGGATAGCTCGTATCTCAAATAACTAGTATGTTAGGGCACTCGTATCTCGAGGTACCACTGTAATAATAATGCATTTATTATCATAAGATTCAAAAAGAAATTGAACATGGACAACGTCAAAATCTTATACTAAAAGCAGTTAGGAACGAAATGAAAGCAATAATATAATAAATAAAAGTAAATAAAATACATTTCAATAATACCAACAACAATTATTTAGATAAATATTCACATATACAGACCAGTCACAATTGTAAGTAATAATAATAAGTAAATTGCTAGTGTAAAAAAATAACAAGTAATGTATAACATTAAATAAAATGAAAGTCTGCCTTCAACCTCACCCATCATTTAGATAATGGCAAATATAATAGTATTCCTTCTGAATTAAGAATGTTTGAAGAAGGGTCCTAAATTTAATATCACTTTGCACCTGCCTCAAAGTTGGAGGCAGGGCATTGTAAACCTTTATGCACCCAATAAATGGACTCTTACCGTAGAGGACTGTATGGTGCATGGTGCAACATTCAGGTCATATCTACCACGCGTTACCATATTGTATTAAAAATGTAAATAAATGTAAATTTTCTTTTGTAAATTGAAGAGCATTAAAAATATACAAAGATGGAACAGTCATGATATTCAGCTGTCTAAACTTACCCCTACAAGACTCATTGAACCCCAATCCAAGTATTAATCTAATGATTTTTTTTGGGCTACAAAAACTTTATGTGAGTTTAGCACTGATGCACGATGCCAAAATATTATGCTATATGATACTATAGCCTGGACGAATGCATGATAAAACATCAAGATCCTGTTTAAACCTATCTGGAAATGGAAACGGACGCCCGAACAAACAATACTTTCCTAAAACGTTACGAAATCGTATTCATTTCTTAAACATGTTGTGTTAAATTTAACATCGGTTACCTAGTTGGCCCTAGTTTCCCCCGCTTACCTATTTAACATAATGAAAAACAATACCGAGCATTGTACCGTCGTCATTTAAGAGAAAACTAACAAGGTAGATATTGTCCAGTGGTGGTACCAAAAGTTAGATGTTAGACGGTAGCTTGCTAGTCATACGAGGGGGAAGGAAGCTGTCCCCCGAATCATGAAGCAAAATATTGTCTGCAGTCGATAAATCTGAAATAAACAAACTTTAGAGCCCTTACAACGCATTTAAATATGCAGCGCTATCCGTGTCTGGCAAAAACTATAACTTTTAAAGGGAACCCGCCTACTATGTCGACGTGTAGTTGTTTTTACGCGGTTTCTAGCGGCACTGTGTCCCTTTCGAGCATCGATCTACATCGGCCAGAGGGGAAACGACCTGGGCGGAAGATCCATCTTAGCGAATGACAGATGGTCGGCTCACGCGCACTTGTTCGGCAACATCGCAGTACAGGTCGACAATTTTATCGGTAGCTACGAAAGGAATGCGGGCAAAAAAAAATTGAGTCAAAATGTTGTCACATATACAGGGTGTTATGGAAATGACGTATTATATTTAAATGGGTGACTCTTTGGGTGTCCTAGAGAAGCGCTACATATTTTATTTTTTTTAAATCGACCGTTTTAAAAGTGGGGTAATAAACACTCTTACTCACAGGTCAGTCCACGCTACTGTACAACATTTCACCCAGAGCCAATGGCAATGTTTCCAAACTTAATGTAAAACTGAAATTCCATATAAAATTATAAAAATACATTATTTTCTACCTACTTGTATTTATCCTTATACCTAAAGAGCGAGGAAATCCAGGCACAAGCACAATCAGTTTTTTTTCTTTTTCATGGGAACACGCCTGGAAACACTTTATGTATGCACAGTAATAGTAAAACAGAACCGATAGTTAGCTTTTGAAAATACATTAATACAGATTATACTACAGATTATTAGATTTTATTACACGCGAGAAATTTGACGTCCAGAAGAAACGCGTCAATAAAAGCAATGTTCAAAGATTATTTATGTGCGATCGACGAGACACAACGTATCCGGCCGCTGGTTGGTCTGCAACTAACATACGCACGCGTGCGGCGCTATATGAACCTACTTCGCTCAGCCGATGTATGGCGCCAAGAGGTCATTGGCATTTGAGCTAGTGACGTACGTGGCTATTACTATTCCATATGTTTTTTCGGGTTGTTTAAAACATAGTCCGTCGTAAATGATCTTCAATTAATTGTATTTATGACTAATGTTAGATCGAAATTATCTAAACGTGTAACTTATTACAGCGTTGCCATTTTTTAAAGCCATCTTCTTCTAACTTATTTGAAACTGTAGAACTGTGCATGATTGTAAATAAATGATGTTTTATGAACGGAATGTTTTATCTCCCCTTTTATATTATATGTTTATGCAAGAAGCCAATATTCTGATTTTTTGCCCGCATTTCTTCCAATAATTCAGCTTAAACCCATCCCGCCACTGCCTGGCCATCCATTCTATTAACTCGGTATGTCAACGACAAGTGTTACATGGTCAAGTGCGATCTTCATTCGGACAGAACCAGTTCTGTTCTGTTTTAATTTCACGGAAGCGACAGATGAACCTACTCGAAAATCTGCTGAATTACCAGTGAACTCTGACTCGTTAACTGTGGGAGAATTTCATCCGGGTCGACGGAACACGGTAAAACAGGTCCATTTCTTTATGTTTCTTCGCATTTATTCATATTTTCTTCATTTCTAGTTATGTGTGAAGATGATAATGGTCTTGTTACGCGTTACGCGGCTTAATTTCGGTTAAGAATTCGGTATTTCGAGATGTGGATCATGGGATATGTATGTTGTATATGTAGCATGGTACATTTTTAATGGGGACCGAAATGTTATCGCTTTCAGGGAAATGAGGTTGTTCTGTGGATGACACGGCGCTTGAAATAAAAAGAACGCGATGAGAAATTTCTCGGAAACGTATTTAATAATTTAGATTTCATTTGTAACCTAAATTTAAACTTATGTCGGCTTGTTATCTGTCTTAAAAATAAAATTCAACTGGCTATTATGCGACGTGCAGGTAAATAAAGCCTTCCAATCATAAGAAAAAATTTAATTTGAAACTCGTTAATCTTAACATTGATAAATATTAGTGTTGGGAAAAACCGATGATTTTAATAATCGAGTACTTGATACGCTTGAAATTCCAATTCACCAAGCGATGACGTCACCGACTGCTCGACCGGCAGCCTAGCCATTTACATGTGATCAGGTAGGGTATTTACAGGCACGTAACTACGGGCAGACACAGGTTTAGCTAAAAAATTGTAGTAGCCACCAAAAATGCCCCCTTCGATGCCCATTGCGGGGACATAATTGCAGATGGTATTAGCAATATACTGTTTATATACAGGGTGTCCCATAACTAATGGTACACAGAAAAACTGCAGCTTCCTTGGGTAAAAATACTGCGATTTGGCCATACTTAGTTTAGTTCAATAGCTGGTAATAACCGAGATACAGGGTGTCCAAGTAAAAATTTAATTTTCAATGTTCCTAAATAACTTATTTCTGAATCAATATTTTTGCACAAAATTTTGTGACTAGGGTTTTTTTGGGGAAAGGTTAATAATTTTGATTTAGATTATAGAGGGCGCTCTCTGCGGTACTCTAGATACATAAAAAGAAATGTAACTTTTTTGTGCCTTAATATAATTATATTTGTATTAAAAATATCAGTTTTTTCGTCATTTCTAACGGTATACTTTGTAAATGTCGCTCCGACTAACCGTTTTCGAGATATTTTCAATTGCAATTTCTAATGCGCCCGTTTAAATTTTGATTTGTAAATGTGAAATTTGTCACCGTAGGCTTTGGTAAAAACAAATACAATGGAAGCACTTTGAAAGCTCATTTCTGTCAAAGTTTATTTTCATTTGTCAGCATTGTGGGTGTTTTTAAGGAGTTTTTGAAGATACTGTTATCAAAAATTAAACTAAAAATGCCGCGACATAACTGTTTTCTAACAGAGAAATGCGAGACATGGTATGTTTATACGCACAAGAAAATTTTAAGAGACGCGGGGCACATCGGCGGTATTTAGAAATGTATCCAAATAGAAGGCAGCCAGATTTTAAAATTTTTAGAAGCCTATACGACAGACTGGGAGAAACACGTTTTGGACGCAACATCTTCAAAACCTCCTTAAAAACACCCACAATGCTGACAAATGAAAATAAACTTTGACAGAAATGATGTTTCAAAGTGCTTTCATTGTATTTGTTTTTACCAAAGCCTACTGTGACAAATTTCACATTTACAAATCAAAATTTAAACGGGCGCATTAGAAATTGTAATTGAAAATATCTCGAAAACGGTTAGTCGGAGCGACATTTACAAAGTATACCTTTATTGCTTAATAATTACGGAAAAACTGATATTTTTAATAAAAATATGATTATACTAAGGCACAAAAAAATTACATTACATTTTTTTTTATGTATCTAGAGTGCCGCAGAGAGCGCCCCCTATAATCTACATTAAAATTATTAACAAATTCAAGTTCCTTTCCCCAAAAAAACCCTAGTCACAAAATTTTGTGCAAAAATATTGATTCAGAAATAAGGTATTTAGGAAAATTGAAAATTAAATTTTTACTTGGACACCCTGTATCTCGGTTATTACCAGCTATTGAACTAAACTAAGTATGGCCAAATCGCAGTATTTTTAACCAAGGAATCTGCAGTTCTCCTGTGTACCATTAGTTATGGGACACCCTGTATATATGTGATTGGAATTCGATCAGAGAATAAAATATGAACTATACCTTCTCACAATAAGTGACCACCACACCCCCTCTGTTGCCTACATAACTTCGTTTTTTTTTGTCGCAAGCCACCAAGTCCACACAAGACCAACTGGTTACTGGCTAATCAAAAGACGACCTCTGACCGGAGCGCACTGCCTCACTTACATAGTTACGTCACCTCATCGTCCGTAAGTTGTACCGTTCAGGAGCCATTTAGGTCTTTTAACCGGAGCTATTAAGATTTAATAACCGGTATAGTTCTTACGAGCACGTTTAAAGCCTTTATGACACATTAGACAAATGATATTTAATAATATCGTTTTTTAGGCCGAAAGTTGTATTACGTAATTTTTTTATGTAGACTCTAAGGGGAACCATCTGGTATAGAAAATTGATCACATGCCAAAAGTCAGCGTTTTGTTATTATACAGGGTGTTATGGAAATTACTTATTGTATTTAAACCGGCAAATCCTGAGATGATAATAAATTGAAGAAAAATAACCATAAATGGCGCTTTGAATTATTAAGCGAAATATACACTTCATATGAAATCTGAAAATTTTTGTGGCCGCTACTGAGGACGTTGACTGTGACGATTTAACTGGAAAAGGCGCACAGTTTTTGTGTGTACCGCGCTGTTGTCTGTTCGTGCATCTAATATTATATATTTATTAAGTTAAAATGAATAGTTGACGGTGGACTATTTAAGAAATAACTTTAGCTCTTTGAGTTTTGAGCAAAAAATTGAATTGAAGAATGCGGGAACACCTAAACCCGAAATTAATTTAACACAGACCACAAAGGGTAAATCTAGGAACTTTATTAGAAAGTTTAAAAATCAAATATATGAAAAAAAAATTATAGAGGGTATTCCAAACTTAATGAGGCTGTTATTGATCAATTTTCTACAATTAAGAACCGAAGAATGGACGTTACTTTTAAGCACTATTGTGTAGGGTCGATAAATGTTGTGTATGATACACAATGATACTCGATATGATTTTAAACCATTTTATTTAAGGATTTAAACTAAAAACACTGAAAATATGAAGAATGCCAACTTGCTAGTCTCGTGGTTCGATTCGTCATAAAACAGTTAACCCTTGTTCTCGTCTTGGTTGCGCCTAATGACGTAGCCGTAGATGGCGTATTGGTAATAGACATCATTCGGTTTTCTTGATAACTCGTAGATGGCGGTAGTAGTATTGGACATCATTCGGTTTTCTTGATAGCTCCTAGATGGCTTTAGTAGTATTAGTAGTGGACTGTATAAATATTGTTACGAGGGTTGCATGCGACGACGTTAAGATCCGACAGCTATACACACTAAGAAAACCTTTCTTATTTTCCAAAAGTTATATTTCCTTGTGTAAAATTTAAAAATAAATAAAAATATGAATTACCTAACGCATTTTCTTATTATTTTTTCATTCTACATTTAAAACGCCTAGAAAGTAATTGTTTGGTCGTTACACAAAAATAAAATTTTAAAAATAATTTCACCATACTTGTGAACCTCCTCTATCGTAGGTCACGAGCCGCCACTGTATGGTTAATGCATGACGGCGCTCCCCCTCACTTTGGAGTACGTGTTAGAAACTACTTAGTTCAACAATATCCTGCTCGGTGGATAGGTAGAGGAAAACCTCACCCATGGCCACCCCGTTCTCCGGATCTGAATCCATTGGATTTTTATTTCTGGAGTCACCTTAAACAACTCGTTTATACTATTCCTATTGAAGCTGAAGAAGCCCTTCAACTCATGGCGGGGATTTGCAGCAATTTATTTGACTTTTGTTCATATGAGTTCATTATTCAAATGTTTTAAATCATATGCATTATCAAACCATTGGCATTAATTAATAAAATTAAAAATACAATATTCCTTTTAACACCCTGTACTTCGAAAACGAAGCGACATGCGAAAAACTTTTATACCACGTTTTTGTCTTAAAATAAGCTGAGGATTCACCTCCCTCATTTTTTCAGAGAGATTAGGAGACACTGTGTATGTTTGAGTTTTCCGGAAAAATCCAACTGCGGAATCAAAACAATGTATTTATTTATTTTCCCTTTAATAAATAATTGTTTGAGCACGTCTGGTAAGACGCTTCCTGGCATGGCCTTTATACATTTTTCTCCCCTCGCTCTTCATACGGAAACGTTCAAGTAAAACTGGGTAAACAATAGCTCCGCACAGACGTCAATAATCATCGCCTAGAAAAATAAGACATCACGCTAAAAACGATCGTTAAAATTCTGACATGATGTCACGTAACATTAAAGCGGAATTCAATCTCTTCATCGAGTTTTATGCGCTCGTTATATTGTCTTGACGATACGTGATCGTCCCATCAACTGTTACTGTTATGTTCTATTGTCTTTTTACACTTAAAGATAGATTTTTTTTATTATATCGCCCTCACTGTTAGAGAGGTTAAATATTATTTGATTTATTGTATAAAATTATAGGCGCGGTAAAAAAAGGCACTTAACTTACAGTCTAAGTTACAACTAACATAAAGACACTTCTCAATAGGCGTTTAGACTGATATTTAATTAAATTCTTTTTTTAACCACGCCGATACCTATAATGATGTGAATGATCTATTTTACTTGTGGGTCAAAAATTTTTTACATGCAACTTTCAGTAAATCGGATTTTAGAAATAAATAATCTCAAAAACACCTGTTAATTTTTTAATAGGTTTCTTATAGTACCTAATTAGAGGAATTATATACAGGGTGGCCCATCGAAAATGGTCCAGCAAGGTTTACGACTGTATACGTGAAAATTTAAAAAAAAACTGGGACCCGTAAACTTGTGTTTTCAGGGGGACACGTTTCACGATTAATTTCATCCCTGTGACCTCAACCCCCCCTAGCGGGGGCGGCTACTGCCCTTATTTTTTCAAATGGGAATGGGTATGTTGTGATACATATTTTTAAAGGGCATTAAATTCTCTTTAAAATGGCGCTTCGTTTTGTAAATTTGAGCTACGCGCCGCCGAGAAATTGCATTTTAAAAAATGTATTTTTATTGAGTTATCTTACATGATATCTTATTAAATGTTGAAAATGTCCGCCATTCACCTCCATATAATAGTACAACAACTGTTCAAAGTGTTCTCGGACATTGTGAAGAACATCTGGCGTAATTTGTTGACCTTCATTAGTAATGCGGTTCCGTAAATCTTCTAAAGATTCCGGTTGGGTGGCATAAATTTTGGATTTTAGATGTCCCCCACAAAAAGAAATCAAGGGGAGATAAATCGGGCGATCTCGCGGGCCATTCAATAGCACCCCTTCTCCGAATCCATCTACCAGGAAACGTTTCATCCAGAAAGTGGCGTATGGGTAATGCATAAAGGGGGGGGGGGGGGAGCCCCGTCTTGTTGAAATATTGGATTTTCTTCCTGGTAACGTTGGTCGTTTAGCTCTGGGTTGACAGCATTCTCCAACAAGTATAAATAAGTATCTCCATTTAAATTTCCCGGTAAGAAAAATGGTCCAATTATGTGATCACCGAAAATACCAGTCCAAACGTTTAATTTCTGAGGATTTTGAACCTCGTGGTAAATCCTTGGATTCGTATCGGACCAGTAACGGCAGTTATGTCGATTTTTAAAGTTCCGCCACTGACTGATAACCATGTGAGTACCTACTCAGAAAATGTTATATTGGCATTTCGATAATTTAACATAAAAATAAACATGAAGTCGTAGAAAAACTCGAACTCAACTCGAGTGGTAAGCCTATATTACACCCTCTTTCGAAGTACGTAAGTTTCAAAATCAAAATCGTGTATAATTGGCTTCTTACCACTTTTTATATAATATACCATAACATAACTAGTCAAGGGTAATATAATTTTGATCTGGGAGGAAATATGTTTTGGCATAACCACGTTGTGGCAATCGCCAAGATAGCTTCTCAGAAGCTTGGCGTACTCTTTCGAACCAAAAAGTTGTACACACCTCAACAACTTTTGACACTATACAAGGCCCAGATTCGACCATCACTAGAGTACTGCTCTCATGTCTGGAGCTCTGCACCCAAACATACTCTTCGGCTACTGGACTCCATCAGGGCCATTCGTTTGATTGGAGACCACGATCTGACGAAGAACCTCGACTGCCTAGAACATCGAAGACAAGTTGGGGATTTGACTCTCTTTTACAGATATTTTCATGGAAGATGCTCGGCTGACCTTGCCCTCTTAATTCCGTCCAGAGCGACGAATGGCAGAAATACACGACGAACCACTGCGGCCCATCCATATATTTCATCCTTATGGAACGACCTTCCCGAGGTCGTTTTTCCCAACGAAATTAACCTCCAACGATTCAAAACCAACGTGAATCGCTTTTTGCGCACACGCACCACTCCCAGAGTGCCCTAAAGGATTTTTCCTATAGTGCTTGTGTTTGATCATAAAAAAAAATAAAAAAAACGACTCGTTATAGAAAATTACCGTATTTTATTCCCAGTAGGTATACCATTACATACACTAATTAGTAATTTTAGCCAACTAGATAGCTAAGTTTCTGGTTTTTTAATCCGGCAATAGACGTAGGACCGATTAATATAAATTAACCTGGTTTTTCTCGGGTTGTGACATAACATTTCCATTTATTTTTTAACCCGTATGCCGATGATGATTATTTTAAGTGTTTATTGGTAATTCTAATTGACTCATTACGGTTGCAGATTTGTATTGCGCCAAGTCTGGCAAATGGCTCCGACCTCGATCTAATTTGATCGTTTCATCTTTCTGTCCGATTTTCATTTAATTGATATTATTTTTTATTGTGCAGGCTTGCACCAAAGTACCGCGCCATCAAAAATTATTATAATCGAGGGGGCTTTGGATCGGTGACGTAACAAGGCAGCCACGGGCCTGTGTGTGAAAATTTTCTCGGGTTTGTTCGGGGTTTATAGTAATTTCACTCCACTGAGAGATGTACAAGATGTCCCATTTTCGACACTTCTATAGGGTTTGTTCGGCATTGTTAGTGCTATGAAAAAGGAATATAGGTGTCATGTGCTCTTTTTGGGTCAAACTTAAAATTCGAAAATTTTCGCTCGCTTAAAAGCTACGGGGGAAAATCAAAAATTTGACAATTTCAAAATTACCCTATATTTTCTTAGTTAAAAGAGATACAGAAACATGTTTTTTACAGAAGTTTATTTATATCGATTGTTGAATAATCTGCCGTTTTCAGAATAAGTATACGGGGTCAGGTGAAAAAGTTATCGGACCTAACCTCATTTTTTTAAACGGAACACCCTGTATATTTTAATCTAAAAATATACTATTTTAAATTCTCCTTTCAAATATATAACACACTGTGGATGATATTGGTTTCCTAGGCGATTTATTTAAAGTTTGTTACTTGGAAGCGAAATAAAAGTTTCAGATTAAGGTAAAAAATAACGGGAATCATCGCAAATGTTCGGAATATGTTCTTAAATGGTTACCGTCTTTTCGGATAGCGAGCAAAATGTACATTTTGCGCCATTTCTTCGTTTTTTCCACTTTCAATATAAACTGATATCATATCAAATTTTTCAAAATGTTGATAGGTCATTTTCGCAAATGAATATGTAAAAATGAATGAATGAATGTTAATAGTCAACATAGTTGTTTCTAGGATATTAGCTTTTGTTTCATGGTCTACTGTGGTTTAAAGTAATAAAGTTTAAATAAATTGCCTAGGAAACCAATATCATCCATGGTGTGTTATATATTTGAAAGGAGAATTTAGACTTAGATTAAAATATCCAGGGTGTTCCATTTAAAAAAATGAGGTTAGGTCCGATAACTTTTTTACCTGACCCCATATACTTAAAAACTGCAAAAAAATCACCCAAATATGTATTTATTGTTGGGGTTTATACTTGTGCTTTTTTAAACCAAAAAGCATTACAAAGAGTTATTTTTCTTCACATCTTTCTCAATCTACGAGCATAAAATAAGTAGATATTTAAAATGGCTTGACAAATTCTTCCACTTTAAATTGACAGGTGCCCACTATGTGCCCTTCAAAAATTTAGGGTTAGTTACGCGACTGGCAAAACAAGAAAATAGGCGTTTGCGGTGAATGACGTATTTTTAAAGAGACATGTAACACTTGTTATATCTATTATGTTAATTTATATTAGTATTTTTAATTTTTTAAGTCGGGCGATAACAAATAATCAAAGGAATGCCGACCTAATGTAAACAAACAACTAAAGAACATCAATACCCCGAAGATATTAGATATGATTGATTGGTGAATCATTTTTATGACTAAGAAGAATGGACTGATAAACACCAGGGGTTGTTTTTGTAAGTTTTATTTTTGAGAAGTTTTCTTGAGTCTATAGTAAAAAAATAATATTCTTTTAAACTACGCCGCTGGCTAGCCAGTTAAAATAAAACTTTACAAAACCCATGTCGCGATGAATCCACTAAGGGATTTGGCATGCTTTTTTGTATGCACCTTCTCGTTTATGTGTCTTTAACAAGGACGTATGTCGTGTCAGCCTTCTGAGCGTCAAACTCGAACGTCGCCGATCGGCACATTCGGGTGGCGCGGTGCGTAGTTCGGGTATCAACTGACAGGCGATGATTTTCGGTTTTTCGATTGAATTTATAACTAGCGTATTTCCTATCGAGTGAAAAACTGTTCGAAAATACGAGCGTATGTGTCCGCCTAATAGAGGTGTCCGCCCATGGGAAATTTGTAATATTATTAGGTAATTAGGTAATATGTAAATGCAAAATTATTACTATGTATATGTATGTACAAATAAACATAACATAACAAAAATACACTAGTTTTAGTTAGGATGTAGTACTAAAAAAATCTAATAACGTAGTTTGACGTGTTTGCGTTTTATACTTGCAATCTAGAAAATGTAATTCCAAGTCTGATAACAATTCCATTGCTGTACCATACTAATAGCTTGTTGATAATTGGTGACATTTGTTTGATTACTGCATTTAACGTCTTCATCAGAGTCGTCAGATAGTGATGTGGTTTCAGCTTAGACTACATAATCGGTATCATCTTCTAATAGAACATTGCTATCAATGTTAATGCACTCGCCCAAATCATTGTTATCAAATTACAAACTTCCACAACATCAATATTCTCTTTCAGACTCAAAACGCGACATTTTTCTGCCATTGTTTACGATTTTAACCTTACAACTCACAAATAAAGGGCGGACATCACACATACTTTCATTCGGCGAAGTCCTTTCGCGCTGCCACGCATACGCGATTGGTTTGCCGGTCTGTCCTCAGAGAGTTTTTGCACCATACTTATTCGTCTCCCAAATACTTGAAAATTTGTATTGTCTAAAGGAGGGTTTTCGCACTCTTTGTATGAAAACAGCCTGTCCGCGTCCGCCCAAAGAAGAGTCCGCCCAAGAGAGGTTGATTTTCATGGAATTTCATATACCTAGTTCCGAACTATGAGAGGTTTCACTGTAGATTTATTTCATGAATATTGTTTTAAGCAAAAACAATGTAATGTTGCAATATCATGAAGAAGCATGTTTCCTATTCCTGTCTGTCGTTCTGACTGTCCGCTTAACTGACGGAAAATGATTTTCTTACAAAGTAAAGCTTTAGAAGTAAATTCGGGTTTCCTTTGTCAATAAAATGAGGCAAGAAACTATTATTTATTACGAACATAAGAAATAATCAGAATATATTAACTTTTACATAATAAAAAAACAATCACCCTGATATGGATATAATCATATTTTTGTCGAATTCATTATTCTCAAAACGTGGCCCATTAGGAGTTTTGACGACCGCAATTCAAAAGTGGTACTGGTCTTCAATAAGCTTTCACAAACAAAAATACATTTTGAGAATCATCGCGTAACCATTTAAAGAATTACAGAGCCGGGCTCTCGTACCTGATTTTCTTGAGTACTTTTAAAAGAATTTGTATTCAATACATCGAGATTGTACTTCCAGTTGTTTATAGTAAAGACGATTTTTCACCAATAATCACAAAAATAACACACATCAACCAAAATATATAACATTCCGTTAGATCAAAGGACAAACATCGCAATGTTCACGAGATAAGTATTAATTCATCTTGTTTAAGTTTTGGGTCCAAATCGTAGTAAAATAGAAATAGTCAGAGTGCAGTTGGATTACTTCAAGATTCGTTTGATATTTCAAGTATAATAATATTTTTTAAAGAATTTCTCATCACCTTTCCAGTTTATAGTAAATTTATTGCGAAATAAATTTACTATAAGAGCAATAGTTGAAATTGAAAATTAACAAATTTTTAATTGGGATTTTGCAAGATACATTTGCGATAAATATGTCGATCTGGCTATGCTGCAATAATTACCGAAAGAGGTGGGAAAGACTGTTTGAAGTCTCCATCTGTAGTTTGTAATATCTTTGTTTTTTTCCTGTTTTTTTTTTCCGAACCTTCTGTAGTCAGTAGTAGGTCATGTACAGCGTGTCCCATTTTCGACATTTGCTCCATAGTGTTATCAAAAAAGTAATGTAGGTGTCATGTGTTCTTTTTGGGTCAAACTTAAAATGGTTAAATCAAAAGTTGAATATTTTCGCTCGCTTAAGAGATACGGGGCAAAATCAAAAAATTTACAATTTCAAAATTACCCTATATTTTCTTAGTTAAAAGAGTTATAGAAAATTGTTCTATACAGAAGTTCCTTTATATTGATTGTTGAATAATCTGCCGTTTTCAGAACAAATATATGGGGGTCAGGCAAAAAAGTTATCGGACTAACCTCATTTTTTTAAAATGGAACACCCTGTATGTTTTAATCTAAAAAGATACTATTTTAAATTTTCCTTTCAAATATATACACCATGGATGATATTGGTTTCCGGCGATTTATTTAAACTTTATTACTTTGTAACGAAATAAAAGATTCGAATTAAGGTAAAAAATAACGGGAATCATCGCAAATGTGCGGAATATGTCCTTAAATGGTTACCGTGTTTGTTCGGGTTAAAAATATACATTTTGCGCCATTTCTTCGTTTTTCCACTTTCAATATACACTGATATTATATTAAATTTTTCAAACTGTTGATAAGTCATTTTCACAAATGAATATATAAAAATGAAATTGACGTTAAATGTTAATAGTCAACATAGTTGTTTCTAGGATATTAGCTTTTGTGCCATGGTCTACTGTGGTTTAAAGTAATAAAGTTTAATAAATCGCGCAGGAAAGCAATATCATCCATGGGGTGTGATATATGTGAAAGGAGAATTTAAAATAGTATCTTTTTAGATTAAAATATACAAGGTTCCGATAATTTTTACCTGACCCCGTATACTTATTCTGAAAACGGCAGATTACTAAACAATCAATATAAAGAAACTTATGTATAAAGACATTCTTCTGTATCTCTTTTAACTAAGAAGATATAGGGTAATTTTGAAATTGTCAATTTTTTGATTTTCCCCCGAACCTTTTACCATTTTAAGTTTGACCCAAGTACATGACACCTACATTACTTTTTTGATAGCATTAACAATAACGGAGATACCCTATAAAAGTGTCGAAAATGGTACACCCTGTACTATTGCGACCTAACAAATGCGACACACCGAGGCATTACTATTATTTTAATTAGCTTCAGAGAAATAATACCACGTTTTTAACAGTTTAAGTGCTAACAATTATTTTATAATACTAACCAGTACGGTCCTGTATTCTGCCGTCCAATCTATTAAAATCTAATAGAACTAAACCGTTTCCTTTCGGCTCAAAATCGAGATATAATTCGTTGTTAATCGTTTTCTTATGAGATAAAGCGAAGAATACGAATAGGAATCCCGGCGCCAAATTATCATTAAACGGAACGACAAATTCCACGATTTTTGGAAATTTTGACATTGAACGTTAATCGATGTGTTTTCACACAAAGAAGCTGTTTAATGATTTTCGTTAAGCGATGGAGAGTTTCGTGTAACCGGTATTTTAAATATATTATTGAAATCATGGAATTTGTGGAAACCGTTTGGATGTTATTGTTTGTGAGGAGCGGTCGAGTGCGAGTGAACCCGAACAAACTCTTAAAATCTCGCTTCCGTCAGGAAATATTAAAAATCGGAATGGCACGTCAATTTTATTGTGAACTATATACTATTAACTATACCGGGTGTTTCAGGAGGAACCCTCGCCCCTAAAACTTTTTTTGTTGTTTAAATTACAGAAATAAAATTTGGTTGGTTTGTACAATATGTCCATGGATGGGGTTTACAAGAGGACAAATGGACTAAAAATTGAAAGATACGAAAAAAAGTCACTCTTAATAAACGTTTTTACTTGAATAATGGATAGGTGATACCTACTTGTTGTCAATATCTTTATTTAACGAAGTAATTATAATAATAATAATACGAACATTTTTATTAACATGAAAAGAATACGATAACGATTTCATAATTCAAAAACTCCACCCCCATACCCGACACATTTGTCTAATTGCTTTCTCAAATTTGTGAAAGAATTTAAAACGCCTAGAAAGTAATTGTTTGGTCGTTACACAAAAATAAAATTTTAAAAATAATTTCACCATACTTGTGAACCCCCTCTATCATAGGTCACGAGCCGCCACTGCTACTGTGTAGACTAAATACACGCCCTTATTGTATAAGGCAGCGTTTCTCAAACTGGGGTCCACGGACCCCTTGGGGGTCCGCGAGCAATTACTTAGGGGTCCGCGAACCTCTAACTGGAAATAAATAGTCATAAAAATAAACGATCGTAATCGACTTAATGCCAACAATCAGAACAGCAGTTGGTACTATCGAAATCCCTAAAATACCACCATAATAAGAGACGGGCAAACCTGTTCGCTCTGATTACCAGTTAAAGCAGCTACTGCTACTGACAAATAGCAGTTCAAAGATCTTGCGACGAATTAGCAGTACATATGCTTAATAATGAATGTGAACTGCCAATTTAAGTACCAGTTAGTTTAAATAGCCATTAGCTGTTCATAGCTGCTTCGACCAAATAATAAACAGTTACAAATAACAGAATAATCCATCTCTACATAGACTTGACGCGGCAATGGCAATTAAAATGGTGCACGAGCCATTTCTGGCAATGCAAGACTAATTGCGCCAGCTGATCGAGAACGGTGTACTGCGCATGATTCCGTACAATTATAATTGCCATTGCAGGCAAAAGAGAAAAAATTGCCGACTCTAGCTTTCAGGCTGTAGCTTCCTTCAAGTCAAGCCCAACATACATTAAATAGCTCGCCGCGCGATAGCAATCTTAATATTAAAATGATCCACAAAAATAAATTTAAAATAACAAATATCGGTTTCAATTTATTAAAAAAAGAAAAATTAGATGAATAGTTGTTGGGAATTGTTGACGACATTTCGGTGTACTCGAGTACTCGTACTACCAAACCCGAACAAACAAACAAATTTCGCCTCCGGCGCATTGTTTACGGCACTTTTTTACCTCTTAATCTGTGGTTATATTTGCTCCAATTGGAATTTCCAAAACTCGGGGCCCCCTGAATTGTTGCTGTGTGGAAGTAGAGAGCAGTACCATCTATCATACTAAGATCATTTTCGGCAGCCATCGATATATTATTGCTTATCGCTTATTAATGCTTTTTGATTTGTTTAAAAGAATAACATTCGAATAAAAAATATTTTCATATAAATGTAATTAATTAGGCATGACATCCTGTACTAGAATTAATTGTGTACTAATGTAGCGAGTGGCTGGGGGTCCACAAGAAAATTCTGACATCAAAAGTGGTCCGTGGTCAAAACAGTTTGAGAAACGCTGGTATAAGGTATCATCGGGTGGTCTGGAAAAATAATAATTTTTCCGTACATTGGTATTTGGTCTTTGATTATACCATTTTATTTATTTATTTATTTATTTATTTCTTTGGGACACAAACAGGATATACCCAACAGTAGGTCCACAATTTACATTTTAGTTTAAGTTCTACAACTAACAACTAACAATAACATGAAAAGTTTCAAAACACATTTAATATAATATTAGAATCAAGCATGAGAAAAATCTTTTATTGAATTACACAAAGAAAAAAAATATATATATTATATTTCCAGAAAAATAGATTTAAGTGATTTTTTAACGGTATCAAGGGACATGAAAAATAGATCTATATTGTTGCAGTACGTATTTGCGAGTTTTAGCATTCTATTCAAAGGTGAATTTGCACTACTATTAGTATGGCTAAATGGCACATTAAATGTCTGTGTAAGTCTTAAAGTCCTTGGTGGCACAGTCACAGGTATTAACATTAAAAAGTCCATAGAGTCAACCTTGGAGTTAACAATCTTATATAAAAATAATATATCGTTTTACGCAATAAATTATAGTTTACATCTAGATTATTTCTATAAGCCAATGTTTTAAGAAATTTGTTTTGCACACGCTCAAGCCTCTGTATATAGATGTTATACATTGGATTCCAAACTGAGGATGCAAAGTTCAGGCGACTGAATACGTAGGCATAATAGAGGGTTAGTAACGCATTGTTACTTCGCAGCTGGTTAGTTTGCCTGTTGATAAAGCCAAGCATGCGGTACGCGCTGTTAACAGCAGCCTCGATGTGTTCATCAAAAATCATTTTCTCGCCAAAAAGCACGCCAAGATCCCTAGCTGCACGCTCTTTCCTTAGTACATTTGCGCCTATAGTGTAGTTGAAAATTATTTTGTTATAATTTCGAGTGAAACTAATTGCAAAATACTTTTCAGCATTTAAAAATAATTTATTGTTATCACAGTAATTTTTAAACCTGATGAGATCTTGTTGTAACTCCTGGCAGTCGTTATAATTGCGTATTGTTTTAAAAATTTTTAGGTCATCTGCATAAAATAAATGTTTAGAAAATCTGAAACAATCGCTTATATCATTTATGAAAATAATAAACATAAGTGGCCCCAAGTGACTTCCCTGGGGTACCCCCGACGTAGAGACGAAAGGTTCTGAATAAGAACCAGCGACTAAAACAATATTTTCTCGATTCGACAATTATGACCTAAACCACTACAGCATAACCACATAAGCATATTTGTAAAAGTGCGTCAACTGTCCCACACTTACCCTAATGTGATTACACCCTACTTAAAAAAAAATTTCCAATGATAGTAGCACACAATACGCCAATTGTCCAATCTTAGGACATAATAACGCTTCATCATGGGACAGGAAAATGATCTCCAATTTGGAATTTACCTCAGCACAAGATAAAACTTAATGGCTCTTGCGAGACTAATTTGACAATTTAGATAATTGGCTCGTAATATTGTCTTCGAAACAATTTTACTTTCAAGATGTTTGTTATACGAAAGCATTCTGTCGTGAATTTATGGGAAATGCATTTTGCATAAAAGAATCATTTATTGTTTTGTATGTGCATATTATACATGAGGTGTCTGGTGCTGGCTTTCACTGATTAACTCAATAAAAAAAACAACGAAACCAGTTTATAAGTGATTGTCAATTATATAATTAATATGTTCGTTCGCAGAACAGTCATACATACACTCGCAGACACAAAATTCCGCCACCCTGAAATTTTGGTCAAGTTTGATATTTTATAACTTTTTTATTTTTTATGCGATTTTCATGATTTGGTTATCAGTTTGCAGATCCGTTTATTGTGTTTTTCCTTAATTATTTTATAGAGTAACATTTTTCGATTAGGCTATATTATACAGGAGTAAATCAAATTGTTGTTTTTTGTCGCAATTTCAAAACACCCTATAGGAGGAAATATGCCTTGGCATAACCACGTTGTGGCAATCGCCAAGATAGCTTCTCAGAAACTTGGTGTACTCTTCCGAACCAGAAAGTTGTACACACCTCAACAACTTTTGACACTATACAAAGCCCAGATTCGACCATGACTAGAGTACTGCTCTCATGTCTAGTAGAACTTTGCACCCAAACATACTCTTCGGCTACTGGATTCCATCGAAAGGAGTGCCATTCGTCTGATTGGAGACCACGAGTTGACGAAAAACCTCGACAGCCTAGAACATCGAAGGCAGGTTGGGGATTTGACTCTCTTTTACAGATATTTTCATGGAAAGTGCTCGGCTGACCTTGCTTTCTTAATTCCGCCCAGAGCCCAGAGCAGCGAATAGCAGAAATAAACGACGAACCACTCCCGCCCATCCATATGTGGTTAAGCTTAGTACTCCTCGAACTTCATTATTTAAGAATTCTTTCATCTGGAGGATTTCATCATTATGGAACGACCTTCCCGAGGTCGTTCTTCCCAACGAATATAACCTCCAACGATTCAAAACCAACGTGAATCCCTTTTTGCGCACACTTCCAGATCATAAAAATAAAAACAGGTGTATAATTTTATTTACATACTGTTTTCTTGTCATCTTTGATGCATTCTAAACATTTCGTTTTTTGATTCATTCCATTAATTCATTTCTGCTGCGAGCTGCAAAATTTATGAAATGTGATTATGAAATAGTGTGATTTGCATGTAGTGATTTATGAAATATAATTGGGTACAATAAAGAACTTCTTCTATTTGGGTTTCATAATGGCTACATTATGAAATGCAAAAGAATTGAATAACCTACCACTTTATGCAACTGAAATTTTATTTTTTTTTAAGTTGGCAGCAAGTAGGGTTCGAATTTTAGGCTTACTTCGATTTCGTTGAAATTAGTTTTCTTGGCATTATGGATTCAACAAAATTTTTGGCAGAAAACTTTAAAATACTAACCTTTAACCTTGCAAATAGATTATTTTTACTAGATATTTATCCGAAATACCTATACTCGGAAATATATAACATACTGATGGTGTCCGTCAACTAATTTCTAGTCACAACTATAAAACAATATAACCTACAAATAATAGAAATATCTTCCAGTTTATGCTCTATTTCTAAAGTTTTATTCAATAAAGTACTATTTTTATGTTTAATTCAACATAGTATTATACATATTACTTTATATATACATATTTATAGTTACTGTAAACATTTCCTGGGCATTAATTGTTATTCCTGTCAGATTCTGTGTCCACACAATATTTTGTTCAATAGTATTATTTATTATTTTGTTCAATATTTTGAACTTTGTTCTGCTCGCACCATAACTCAAAGTTTTACATATTCTTTTTAAAAGTTTTTCTAGATTATTTTCTGCAATTTCTCGTATTTCTGACGGAGTACAACTTTCTTCCTGACTCATTTTTATTAACTTTAATAATATATTTATTTTTAATTATGACGGATGGGTTTGTTGTGTTCAATTGTTTCTATCATGGATATTTGATATTTGTAACATTTTATTAAATTGTAAAAGTATTGCCAACCCAAAAAGAAAATATTAATTCAAATGGAAAAAAATTACTATATTTTTGAAAGTTTTTCAGACTTTAAAGATCCAAATAGAACGTATTATAAAATGCACGGTTCATAAGACAATTAGAACACTTGTGTTTTAGAAAACTCCCCGCTTCGCGGGTCGTTTTTTAGTTAGAATGTAGTACCAAAAAAATCTAATAACGTAGTTTGACGTGTTTGCGTTTTATACTCTAGAAAATGTAATTCCAAGTCTGATAACAATTCCATTGCTGTAGAGTCACCTCTATTCTTTGCATACTCTTATAATTCCCTTGCCATATTAATGGCTTGTTGATAATTGGTTACATTTGTTTGATTACTGCATTCAACTTCTTCATCAGAGTCGTCAGATGATAGTGATGTGGTTTCAGTTTGGACTACATAATCGGTAGGAATGGGGTCACTATCATCTTCTAATAGCACATTGCTATCAATGTTAATGAGCTCGCCCAAATCATTGTTATCAAATTACAAACTTCCACAACATCAATATTCTCTTTCAGTCTTAAAACGCGACATTTTTGCGCCATTGTTTACGATTTTAACCTTGCAACTCACAAATAAACGGCGGACTGCTGTCGGGGAATCACACATACTTTCATTGGACGAAGTCCTTTCGCGCTGCCACGCATACGCGATTGGTTGCCGCTCTGTGTTCAGAGAGTTTTTGCACCGTACTTATTCGTCTCCCAAATACTTGTTCGTTTAAATGAGGGTTCTCGCACTCTTTGATTGGGTTTGTTCACTGTTTTCTTAAAAACAAACAACAATCATGCGAGTTTTTTACATGGGCATGTGTTTGTAAAGTTACTTAGTAGACGTGTGCAGACGACCACGATCAGTAGGATTTACTTTCGATTGAAAACAGCTGTGAACACCGCTACACAAAAATTTAAATAATTATGAAAATTATAATCTAGAACAAAGATAATCTATGTTATTGCTAATTACCGAACATAATGTAACCAATTAAAATGCACGGCTACTGATTTAGAAAAAAAAAACTAATAAATTAGTTACGCCCAACCCGATTGAATGTAACAGTTCTGTGTGATGTTGAAACTAGATATATTTTCCCTCTTAGCGTCCTCGCGTTGCTGCCAACTGATGATTGACTGGACTTCTTAATAAAATTAAATGAATCTTCGATAAAAATGTTTCGCCTCTTTAATCGACTTCAAAATAGGATACTTAGTTTTTTTCTGTCTTTGTTTTATGTTTATTCTCGCATATTTAGTAGACTTTACTTATAAGAGATTTATAACAGGTTTATAAAAGCTCTTTTAACATTTTATGGTTGCTACACTCGCGGAGAATCGCAACCAATATTTCTTTCTTGATAAAGTTTAAAGAACTATGTTACAGCAAATATACATGGTGGCCCATCGAAAACAGTCCAGCAAGGTTTACGGCTGTGTACGTGAAAATTAAAAAAAACCTCGGACCCGTAAACTTGTATTTTCAGGGGGACACGTTTCACTATTAATTTCATTCCTGTAACCTCAACCCCCCCTAGCGGGGGCGGCTACTGCCCTTGTTTTTTCAAATGAGAATGGGTATGTTGTGATACATCTTTTTAAAGGGCATCAAATTCTCTTTAAAATGGTGCTTTGTTTTGTAAATTTGAGCTACGCGCCGCCGAGAAATTGCGTTTTAAAAAATGTAATTTTATTGAGTAATACTTACATGTTATCTTATTAAATGTTGAAAATGTCCGCCATTCACCTCCATACAATAGTACAACAACTGTTCAAAGTGTTCTCGGACATTGTGAAGAACATCTGGTGTAATTTGTTGACATTAATTGGTAATGCGGTTCCGTAAATCTTCTAAGGATTCGGGTTGGGTGGCAACCTGTGTACTTGATAAGAGGTGCAGTGAAATGTTTCAAATTCCGTTGCTCGGCGGCGTGTAGCTCAAATTTACAAAACGAAGCGCCAGTTTAAAGAGAATTTAATGCCCTTTAAAAAGATGTATCACAACATACCCATTCCCATTTGAAAAAACAAGGGCAGTAGCCGCCGGGGGGTTGAGGTTACAGGGATGATATTAATAGTGAAACGTGTCCCCTGAAAACACAAGTTTACGGGTCCGAGTTTTTTTTAAATTTGGCGCAAGAGACAAAAACTATCGACTAATGCAGAGCAACAAACCCGAATAAACCTATTGTAGCTATTTGAAAACACAAAAATGTAGTACAGGACAACAAATTATAAAATCTTTAACAAAAATGTACGTAACGATTCCAAATGGGAAAAAGACTTTGATCGACGGTCATACAGATGCAGAGAATAACACAAACATTTCGATTCGATAACGTTCGAGAACGACAATTTTTCTCCATCGGCAACATTGCTTTTTCGTGAGATTTCTAAAAGTACCATCCGATGATGAATTCGATTTCTCGAAGCATTTGCGCGTAAAATTTAAAAAAATATATAATTGGCGTTTTCTATTACATGTTCTGGTCTTGTAAACAAAAGATTGCGTTTTATGCATTTGCAAGAGGATCCTTAACCGCGAGTGTTAATATGTGAGAGTGGATAATCTTCACTCTTATTTTACATTATTGTTTTAAAATTCGTGTATAATTGTTTACGGTAAATGTATATCGTAAAATTTTAAGCGGATTCAACCAACCGAATGCTGATCAGTTTTTCTGATTAAATTTGTGGTTTCCTTTCGCAGTGGGTTTAGATGAGGAAAGACGAAATTTCGAGAGATTTAGAAAGATGATTAATATTCTATAGGGTGTTATGGAAATTACTTATTATATTTAAACCGGCAATTTCTGAGATGAAGACAAATTGAAGAAAAATATCCATAAATGGCGCTTTCAATTCATTCAGCGGTAAAAGTGACCTGACGTCAAACCAGACAAACACCTGTGGGGCACTGCGACATATGTAAACAATCAACGAGTTCTGACCGGTGTTGTCACATTTACACCTAGTTCGAAATACGCACGTACGTAACTAGGTCAAATGCCAATGATCTTTCGAGTGATTCTTCATTGTGTAATTTTTACTCTAGAAAAAAAATGCAATTTTATTTAAACTACACACACACATACACTCTTACCTTGTCGGTCTTATTCAAAAATTAGTGTCACAATTATTTTAAATTACACACATTAGTAAAAAAAACCGGCACATAACAATATATAATCGCAAAAATTCACATGAACACTGCAATAATTCACATGGCGATGTCGTTTTTATTATTCTTGGCAGGTTTTTTTTTTCTCGCGTAGATTTGTATGCACTTTTGTTTTTAACTTAAAAATTACATGACATCTGATCAAAATCATCGAACTTTCGGGTCAAGTAAAAAAGTTATCGGACCTAATCTCATTTTCTTAAATGGAATACCATGTATATTTTAATTTAAAAATATAGCATTTTAAATTCTCTTCTCAAATATATACCTAATACACCATATAACTTTAAACCACAGTAGGCCATGAAACAAAAGCTAACATCCTAGAAACAACTATGTTGATATTCTAGTTGTTATTAACATTTAACGTCAATTACATTTTTACATATTCATTTGTGATTTTTGATATGATACCACTTTATACTGAAAGTGGAAAAAACGAAGAAATATTTATATTTTCTTCACTATCCGGAAAGACGGCAACCAATTAAGAACATTTGGGATGATTCCCGTTATTTTTTACCTTAATCTGAATCTTTTATTTCGTTTCAAAGTAATAAAGTTTAAATAAATAGCCTAGAACACCAATATTATCCATGGTGTGTTATATATTTGAAAGGAGAATTTAACATGCTATCTTTTTAGATTAAAATATACAGGGTGTTACATTTAAAAAAATGAGGTCAGGTCCGATAACTTTCTTACCTGACCCCGTTTACTTATTCTGAAAACGGCATATTATTCAATAATCAATATAAAGTAACTTCTCTATAAAACATTTTTCCGTATCTCTTTTAACTAAGAAAATATATGGTAATTTAGAAATTGTCAATTTTTTGACGAGCAAAAATCTTCAAATTTTGATTTCACCATTTTAAGTTTGACCCAAAAAGAGCACATGACACCTACATTACTTTTTTGATAGCACTAACAACACTATAAAAGTGCCGAAAATGGGACACCCTGTACACGGCTTGAGGTTCAAAATTTTACATATTTATAAATGTTCTTACAAACCTTTAAAAAGATATTTGTTCTAGTTCAAGCTACGCACAGGGCCAACACTCCATTCATAAATCTGTTGGAAAGTGAGTTTGTGATTGTTTGAAATGTTATTGAAAATCAGTAATGGGTGGAAGAGTGACAAAACATGTTTGTCTCGATAATGGCAACAATGTTGAAGTCTGGTTAAATCCAATAACGTTTAAAAGGTTATGGAGCGGCCTTCCTCGTTTCGAAGCGGAGCTAGTCTGGGAAAAAAGCCCAACAAGGGCGTATAATTTACTTTGAGATTCTTTACGTTTAACTATATTATCTATTCAAAAAGTGTAGTTTCGAATATTGGATATTTATAAAAAAGATAGAAATATTGATCCAGTTTTTATATACAGTGTATCCAAGGATGGATTGAACTATTTATGCTTAGCATCAATATTTTTGGTGTATTCATTACTGGATGATACTCTCCAGATATAAAAGTGTATATTTCTAGCCAGATTGTCATATTTATCACTAAGATATCTTGCAAAATCCCAATTAAAAATTTGTAAATTTGACAATAAGGGATGATTCTTTAAAAAAATGCACACACAAGCCACTAAGGCATATTGTGCACTGATTAACAATGATTAATTAAATAAGTAAATTAAAATAATATGTACCTAAACAAGTTAGATCAAATAAATAAAAATAAATAAATAAATTATATAAAACCTGTCTTCACGTACTTGTTACACTGCAAACGTTGCAAATATAGAAAAATAAAGATGTAAAATAATTTGACGGGACTGTTCCTTCCTTCAGTATTTTATTCCCATGTACATTACCGCCATAATCTTCTTTTGTGAAGTGTTTCTCACAAATAACTGTTGTATCACCTGGACTATAATTATTCCTTCTAAGGGCATGTATAAATATTTGGCGTAGGCTACGACCCTTTAGTATCCTAACGAAGTGGATAAACATTTCGTACATTCTTAAACAAACCGAATTTTCATAGTGATGCAAACTCAAAATCAAATTTCTAAATATATTTACTAACCTGTGAAATTTTAATTTAACACCATTGCATCTTCCAGTGAAGTATTTTATGGCCGCATAAGACTCAACCATCTTGTAAATGCAAGATTTATATTAAGAAATAAACCAACTCGACTGCTTTTTGCCCGGACTAGCACCACGGACCGGTCCATAACCTTTTAAACGTCAATGGTTATATCAGAAATCATATCAATACAATCATATTAAAACATAATCATACTTACCGAAGAAAAGATGAATCCTTGCTTAAATGGTCCACTCTTTTACAAACTATACATGAATGCACCATCATTGTTTATAATAAAGACGATTTTTCACCAATACTCACACAAAAAATTAAAAACAACCAAAATATATAACCACTCCCTTAAAAGCAGTTAGCAGCGAGTAGCAACAGTGTATTCTTTACTATAATCCGATCCATTGATAAAGTTTGATCTTTTGCCGGCGAGCGTAGTAACTTTTAACTTGATGTTGTCAGAGTGCAGTCGGTTTATTTCAAACTTTTATGTATAATAATAATATTTTTTTTCTAAATCTCTCAAGGCCTATTCACAATTTATATTAAAATTATTGGGAAATAAATTTATTTTAAAAGCAATTGCGGATTAACCTTAAACCAGTTGTAATTGTCAAATTAACAAATTTTTAATTGGGATTTTGCAGATACCTTAGCGATAAATAGGACAATCTGGCTATGCTGCAAGCATAACAGCAAGGTGGGGAGTGCACGTTTACATTCCTTACGTCGACTTCAAATGTGAACAATTCTATCTGGAGTTTGTAAGATCTTTGAAGCTACGTAACGATCCGATCGGTTTAAGCAGACGCGACTTGACGATGTAAACATCTATTGGAGAGTGAATAAAACTTCTTCGCTCTTATTAAGCATCATTGTTGTAAAATTGACGTGTAATTATCGACGCTGTTTAGTGTTTATTTGTATTTTGCACGTAGGTAAAAAGCTGATAGAAAAATGGGTCATGGATTCGTGCGTATTGCTAATCCTAATAATTGCCTGTTTACTACAATTTTTTAAATAGATAACAATGATAATTATGCGAATAGTTTCTTAGACAACTTTGCATGCAATTCGATTTACAAAATTTAGGAATGGTAATTTTTAAATAGAACATGGACCGCTGATATACAGGGCGTTTTCTAGCCTCTCTGTGAAAAAATTAAGGAGGTGACTTCTTACCTTATTTTAAGACGAAAGTGTGGTATAAAAGTTTTTCGCATGTCGCGTCGTTTTCGAAATACCGGGTGCTAAAAAAATATTTTATTTTTGTCATGATTTGATCGGTACTTCTTTATGGTATGGAGGGTTGGACGCTGAAAGCGAATACAATTAACAAATTAGAAGCTTTCGATATCCTAGACGGCGAGAGTGATAAATGAGGAAGTTCTTAGACAAGTCAACTGGGAACGCGAACTGTTTGAGACAATTAAAAGGAGGAAAATAGCATCCCTGTGACATATCATGAGGAGTGAAAAATACCGATTCTTGCAGCTGATGATCGAGGGCAAGATTGAAGGCAAAAGAGGGATCGGAAGGAAGAAGATCTCTTAGCTGAGAAACATCAGGCAATGGACAGGGATACACGATGTTCAGTCGCTGATACATACCGCAAGATACAAGAAAGCAATTGAAAATGTTATCGCGAATATCCATTAGTGGATACCTATGCACCAGAAGAAGAAGAAGAAGGATTTGATAATGCAGAAACTTTGAATAATGAACTCATATGAACAAAAGTCACATAAATTGCTGCAAATGTCCTCCATGAGCCAGTAAACACCCATGTACAGGGTGTCCATTTTTTGGTAGTTTTACCGGGTATCTCCGTTATTAATAAAGATAGAAGGATGCGGTTTTCGCTGCTACTTTTTTGTCACACAGAAGATGGCGTAATCAGAATTTTTCTAGGCCGCCTTGTTTTTGATACACGGGATGTTCTTGAGAATTGTGCATTTTGGGACACCCCCCATATCTCGGTTACCCCGTAACGTATCAAAAAGAATTAAAATGCACTTTTTGTAGTTTTTTACGTAGAATCCAGTGACGTACTCAGATTTTTCTACATTCAATAGTTTTCAAGGAAAATAAACAAATTTGCTTTTTTTAAATGGGTCACCCTATATATTTTTTAATAATACAAGTTAGTTTGTAACAAGCTTCTCAAAAATATACACTTTATTTTTAGTCTTAGTATTTGGGCCGAAATATACGTTTTTCAAAAATATACAATTTTTTTTAGTAGGCCATGGCGGATATTTAAAATAAACAAAAGAACACAGTCCTATGTGTCATAATAATAAAAAATCTTCTAATTCTGTCAGAGCATTCAGGTTCTCTAAGTTGTTTTTAAATTTCTAATTAATAGTGAAAAATCAGTTTGCCCTAATTATGGCAGAGCATGTAAGTTGAGAAGTCGACATGCTCGTTTGTTATATCCAGTGTAACGAAAATGCTGATGGAGTATTAGAAGTGTATTTGAGTAGGCCCTTATGTAGTAATTCTATGAAATTTATAAATTTTCTTAAATTATTTGTAAATATGCCGAAAGACGACAACCGGATAAACGAAGTTTTTCAAGAATAAAATCAAATTTAATTGAACACTGTTCATTTTCTAAACAATTTTGTAAAAACCGTTAATGGTCTGATGAGGCTCATTTTACCATTGCTGGCATGTTTAATCAACAGAATACGAGGTTTTGGCCTCAGGAAAATCAGCATGTAATATTTCCAATCGAACGGCAAGGCAGATTTGGCTTTAGCGTTTCATGCTTTAAACTAAATAGCAAAATAGTTTTGAAGGAAGCCTTAATGCAAATAAATACTTGGAACTTCTGGAAAACGTTGGGCCAGAAATAATAGAAGATGTGCAGGATGGAGCGCCCGCTCACAATACCCAAATTGTAAGGGCCTACCTAGATAATATCTTCCCAGGTCGCTGGATTGGAATTAATGGACCTGTAAGATGGCCACCAAGGTCACCCGACTTGTCGGTTTTGGATTTCTTCTTATGGCGATAGCTTCCAAATAAAATTTATTTCATTCAGTACCATACAATGGCAGATTTAAGAATTGCCATTGACAGAGCTTTTAGGGAGTTACAAACGCGGCCGTTTTATAAACTGCGAAAAGGCGATGAGAGATTCTTTGAAAAAACATCATTATACTTAAAAGTATCAAACGAATCTTGAACTAATCCAACTGCACTCTGGCAACATCTATTTCTATTTAACTATTGCGCTACAATCCAGGAGCCAAAATATGAATGATCTCGTCAACATTACAACGTTGGCGCTGTGATCTAACCCATTGTTTATATATTTTGGTTAATTTGTGTTCTTTTGTGATTATTGGTGAAAAATCGTCTTTTTTATAAAAAATCATGGTGCATTCATGTGTAGTCTGTAAAAGAGTGGATCATTTAAACAAGGATTTATCTTTTCATCGATAAGTGTGGTTATGTTTTAATATTTTAGCCATCTGATATAACCAGCCAACAAACATGTAGTTTTTCTCTTCCACCCATTACTGATTTTCAATAACATTTCACACCATCACAGCTTCACTTTCCAAGAGTTTTATGAATGGCTTAAGGGATCTGTAATTTACAATACCTTTGGGTAAAACATATCGCGGCTATCCGAATTCAGAGAGGGCCCAGCAAAACAAGTTTTGATTATACCTCACACGTTCCTTAACGACCCTCAAAATAATTACTTCCATTCTTCAATGAGCTCATGCCTTCCGAATAACAAATGCAGCCGTGGCAAACCTTTGACCATTCCAGCTGACCGTTGACCGGCTTTATGAAACCCTTTTAAAAGTTATAGCTGGAATTATTGTAGCAATATATAAGTTATATAAGGGGCTGATTTTTGACATTTTTTAGTACGTGTTTATTGAGTGTGTCAAAGTTGTATGAAAGGACATTTTAATCTGTTTGTAACTTGAACTTTATTTAAAGTTGACAAGGGTAAAGAATTACAACATATAAGAACGCCATGCACATGGGAAAAACAAGAAATGTTATGACATTATAGGAATAGACGCATTATTTAGGGGAAAACCAGGAAGGTCCAGATTTATTTTTTCTTGTTTGCTTCTTTGATTTTGTGACTGTCTTTTTTGGTCCTTGGGTAAAAAACCCTAAAATCAACACGCATGCGGCGATGCCATAAACATACGTGTTTATTTAAGTAAAAACACTGCGCATGCTCCTGCATGTCTTTTTCGTCTTCCATTCCATAAATCTTAAATGCGCGATTTAGCTGGCAAATAATTTTTGTGACGCTACTTTCGCTGCTTCTACCAATTCCGATGGAGTCAGAGAGAACTCGGAATTAGACTTTTTAACTTTATAATATTCCAAATAACTAATAAATAACAACTAAGTTCTTAATTTTTAAACTAAATCACAGAATCAAATTGACAGATATTTGATTATTTTAAATCTTTCCTTGGCAACGCAGGTCTAATTGTCGCTATAAGTAAAACAGCCTACTAGTTTAAAAATTCAAATGTTATATCGATACTATATATAACTTTCATATATTGTAATAATATGTTTTTCAATATTAAATTATGTATAATACACGGGAAAAATATTAAATTGTTGCTCTCGGACCTCGAACTAAAATCTAATACTTTTTTCCCTTGTACGAATTATTAATGAAAAATATAATTACAGTGAAACCTCTCTTAGGCGGACACGTACGGGACCGTCCAAATGTGTCCGCCAAATCGAGATATCCGCCCATGAGAAATTTGTTATTAGGTAATATGTAAATGCAAAATTATTACTATGTATATGTATGTACAAATAAACATAACATAACAAAAATACACTAGTTTTAGTTAGGATGTAGTACTATTAAAATCTAATAACGTAGTTTGACGTGTTTGCGTTTTATACTTGCAATCTAGAAAATGTAATTCCAAGTCTGATAACAATTCCATTGCTGTAGAGTCACCTCTATTCTTTGCATACTAATGGCTTGTTGATAATTGGTGACCTTTGTTTCATAACTGCATTCAACTTCTTCATCAGAGTCGTCAGATAGTGATGTGGTTTCATAGTCGGTAGGAATGGGGTCACTATCATCTTCTAATAGCACATTGCTATCAATGTTAATAAACTCGCCGAAATCATTGTTATCAAATTACAAACTTCCACAACATCAATAATCTCTTTCAGACTCAAAACGCGACATTTTTGTACCATTGTTTACAATTTTAACCTTACAACTCACAAATAAACGGCGGACTGCTGTCGGGGAATCACACATACTTTATTGTACCGTACTTATTCGTCTCCCAAATACTTTAAAAATTGTTTTGTCCGTTTATAGGAGGGTTTTCGCACTCTTTGTATGAAACAACCTGTCCGCGTCCGCCCAGGGCCGGCCCCAGGGTAGGGCGATCCGGGCGGCCGCCCGGAGCGCAATGATCTAGGAGCGCAAAATCATGGAAAATGAAAATTAAAGAATATTTTTTATCATTCCGATATCATATCAATAAATTATTTTTCATAATATTGCATTGTCATCGGTTTCAAATTGGTCCAATTCACGATGCTTTGTACAGCATATATGAAGATTCACAAAATCGATAATATGATCAGAGACGAGGCTAGCGGATTATTAAATAATTTGAAGCAGTTCAAATTTATATGCTCTGTTGTGATCTGGTACAAAATTTTGAGTCATATTAACCCCATCAGCAAACTTTTGCAAACTGTAAATTTTAATATGTCACAAGCTATTGATATGCTTAGCAACTGCAAACTCTTCTTTCAAAACCTGAGATCAGATGAAGCTTTTGAAAGCATCATTTTAGAAGCAACCGAGCTTGCTTCAGAGATTGACGTGGAAGCTAATTTCGAAACCACCACGCCACGTCATCGTGTCAGAAGCAAAACAAGAACGTTTTTGTATGAGGGCCCAGATGAACCCGTTCAAGACCTCGAACAAAAATATAAAATAGATTTTTTTTTCACACTATAGATCAAGCAATAAATGCCTTGGAAACCAGATATAATTTGCTAAATACTCACAGTAATTATTTCAGCTTTTTGTATAATATTTTTGGTCTAAAAGACATGCCCAGAAATGAGCTACTGGCTCATTGCAAAGATTTGGAAGTAGTTTTAACTGATGGAAATTCAAGCGATCTTAACGCCCTGGAACTAGCCGATGAAATAAGCATTGTTTCGTCATTATTAACAAAAAAGGAAACCCCTGTTGAAGTTCTCAAGTTTATCGCTACACTTAAATTCGCACCAAACCTCAGCATATCATTAAGAATCCTACTTACATTGCCAGTCACTGTGGCTTCAGGGGAAAGAAGCTTTTCAAAACTAAAAATAATAAAAAATTATCTCAGAACGATGCAGACGCAAAATCGTCTCAATGGATTGGCAATGATAGCTATAGAACACCAAATTAGTGACAAATTAGACTTGAAATCACTGGTTCGTGAGTTTGCCGAAAGAAAAGTTAGAAAAAGGGCATTTTAATTACTTTGGTTGGTTAGAATTTATTTATAATATGGGATATTAGTTTAGTTAGCATTACTACATTTTAATTTTTGTTATTTTGCCTTAAGTGCTAAATTGCTTATCTTGTTATCTGATGATTAACTTTTTAATAAAACGTTTTTTTGTTATTTTTTTTTTCAATGTTTTCTTGACTTTCTGATATGGTCGCATGAGATTTACTTAAAAAAAAAAAGGGGGGGGGGGGGCGCAAAATTAAGGTTTTTCCCGGAGCGCCAAAATGTCTAGGGCCGGCCCTGGTCCGCCCAAAGGAGAGTCCGCCCAAGAGAGGTTGATTTTCATGGAATTTCATATACCTAGTTCCGGACTATGAAAAAAAGGCCACTTAATAGAGATGTTCGCTTATTAGAGGTGTCCGTTATGAGAGGTTTCACTGCAATACTATATTTTATAGGAAACTTTACAACAAAATCTTTACTATAATAGTTTACACATAATTAACATCGGTCTCGATATGAAACAGACTCGGTCACTTAAGGACTCGATTCTGAAAATATTAGACCATCTTTACGGATCACCCTGTATACTTATAATTAAATAAATACCGGTCTACCAAATTGTTGCCAAGCCCAGGCATTTCCCAACATCGCTTAGATTTTTTTCTTAATTCAATAAATTAAATAACCAGAATCAAAACCGTATCTCTTGCCGTATGTCATAATTAAATATCAAAACAATAAAGCGTGCACACAATAGGCAGACGTCCAATTTGTAAATCCGCAGTTCTGCCTCTCTAAATAAAGTTATGTCACAACAGAAAGGTCAACAACGCAACTAGAGCATAATGGGGGAGATGAAAAGAGCACCAGCAGGCGTCAGACGAATAGGGTGAAGCTGTAAGGGCAAGTAATCCCCCATTGTAAACCGACCCTAATGATTATCTCGACAATGGGAAGCCTAATTGACTCTTGACTTTGTGGGCTTTAGGGTTTCCTTGTAAATTATTTTATTGTTGGCATTGTTACAAGTACAGGATATATTAGAATTTATCATTATGTTGTGGCTGGCAATGAACTCCGTCGTAATAAACATGATGCCAAATGGGCAGGTGTCGTTTAAAATCAATATAATCAGTGGCGTCTTCTCTATTAGGTCATTGGGCCAATGAGTACCCAAGAAATATTTTAAAAATAAACCCTTTTTTTAAATTAGGACCGTATAATATTTTAAGCGCCCCCTCGTAAACGCGTACTCGACGTACTCAACATCCTTATTAAGAGTGCTGTGCAATTGGAAATCGGGCTGGGACCCGTGAATGTCCTCAATGCGTTAAATGCATACGAATTTATCCGATTTCTGACGATTTACGATAAGCGGACAAAACAAGCCCGAAGTTAGGAGGTGCCGGTTCAACGGCCGGCTTTAATGACAATCTGATTAAAATGTATGTCGTTTCATCATCATCGTAATTATTTAATGCTTGGAAAGGAGATGGCAGGTTCCAGGTTAGACGTAGGTCGCGCAACATGGACCATATTTTAAAATCAGTAGAAGAAAACTTTCCAAGTGTCCAGTGGTGGAACTTCAAAATTTGGGCCCCTCGCAAAATTATTTATTGGGCCCCCTATAAAATGATTTAAAAAGTGACCACGCTATTCTTTTCTGAATAACTTTATTGTTTAAAATTACTTTTAAACCAAATTTCCGGGAAATATTTACAAAAGTACAAGTTCTCGTAAAATTAATTTAAAAATACATAATAAAATCGAATAATTAGAATATCATACAGGGCAGGTTAAAATTAGAAGTTACTTTAAACAAGTCGCAAAAAAAGTGTTTTCTTTCCTCAAATAATTTAGACTCGCATGCCCCCCCCCCCCCCCCCCCCCAAGCATCAATTTAACACGAAAAATACCAAAAATACCGGTTTGACTAACACGACAGGGTATTACTTTTCGTAACTTTTCCTTGTATGCCCCCCCAAAACGAAGTTTGACCCCCAACCCGTAGTTCTGGATCCACCCTTGTGTTAAATCTTCTTAAATTCTGACCAAAAAATATGTTAAGAGATTTTTTGATATTTCACTCGATTAACCATTTATAACTAATTTTCTGACCAAATGTTTCTAAGCAGTTAATAACTGAATATCACAATGTTTAGTCATCAGTTAGCCATGGAAACAATTATTGTATAAAATGAAATATAAATGATATTTGAATGAAAGAAATGTATTTCAGCTTACTAATAATAATAATCTACAAAAAAAATTATTTGAAAAATTGTTCAATGCATTTCTGTAAATGTATTTTCCCTAAATTGAACCATTGACCAACTTTTCAATTAATTTTGTTTGTAGATTAGTATATTACTATTAAGTTATTCCTTTGATGTTAATAATTCTCATGCAGTAAGAAATAATTCTTTGAAAACTTAGCACCGCCGTACCGCCAAATAAGTATAAAAAATATTATTTACAAACAACAAGTGCTGTATTTAGACCAGTTTGCTGTCGCTCCGGAGCACCTATTTCGTTGCGCTAGGGATATTTTATATTTTAAATTCAATTTCCTTAAATTATTTGTTTAGGAATACGAAGTTTGCATTCAATAAAAAATACCTACGATGCATAAAAACTTTAAAACGTTGTAGTTGTTAATTCTTTGTTACTATAAACATTATCCAGAACCTATTTTCCTGCTAGGCCCGGTGAGTCTGGGCCTGGTGCCCCACTTTGAGAGGAGCTCAGCACTTGGCTTGCGCGACACTAACTTATTCAACACAAACAAGACAAAAACTTAACTTATTTGCAAAACGAATAGGTACATAGGTATGCTTTTTTATTACAAAAAAAATTGTAAAGGTTCTTAAAATCTAAGGCAATCGACAGATGTGTAGGAACTCCTTTTCTTGATGATAGTATAAAATCATATAAATTAATGTTGCGTAAGAAAATTACACTTTTTGAAGTGGCGAAGGGCCTCGAATTCCGTAACGGGAGGCCACTTTGGGCCGAGGGCCCCCTGGACGGGTTTGTTCGGGTTTGTTCTAAAATTTTAAAATAAGTATAGTATTTAGGAAATCACTAAAAGAAAGCAAAATTAGGACGTGGCACCAGAAAAATTCCCTGTGGCGCTTTTCATAAAGAACAAACCAAAAAATATCTCCATATTTATTTTAAGAAACATTAATAATTTCTCTTGCTTATTTGTATTTTGATGGTATTCTACGGTTGTAATGGCAAATATGCAATAATTTCCTCGTAAAAAAGTTCATTGCTTGTTAATACTATAACGAGAACTCCTGAGTGTCCTGGGCAGTTGTATTTCGTTTTTCCGGAACAAACCCGGGTGGAAAGTAAATTATTTTTTGTAATATTTTTAAAAATTGATTTCTCAAAATAATATACGAACACACTTTTTTAAAAATGCTAATAGCTTTGCGTGTTTAGATGTGTCTACTTTTTTCCCAATTGATAGAGTGGTCCTCAGCATGGAATATTGTGACCTAATCGTTGATATCTATACAGGGTGTCCGGGAACATGTGGGAAATCTCCCGGATATGAAGAAAACACGTGAAAAGAATACTATAGGTTCATATAAACTTCTTTCGTATCGGCCTCCTCTTCGGAGATATGGGCTCCCAAAGAGCACCAATGGAATCAAGTTTTTTACACATAATTATTGAACCACCTGGTATATTTCAATTATTTTTTAATATGATGTATACCAGGTAAGACCCGTCAAATTACTACCCAAGAAACTGTTGTGAATTACTCACAGCTGCAGGGACGGACTAGCTGTAACACTCATGGGCCCATTTTTTTTACGCCCTGTATGATAAGAACTTTGGACGACGTTTTTTTACATACCTTTAACTATTGGCTAAAAATTAAGTACTCTTCATTCATGTCGCTAATCCTAACCGTTTTCGAGAAAACGTCATTTTATTTACACTGAGTCCCCTAACTGCTCATGGGCTAAATATGAAAAAGCGGAATCTTGAAGGTTGAACATTGGCTCGGAACAAAAATGTATCTTTTATTGAAATACCCGAAGCACATGATGTATATGAAATGCCGTTTTCTCGAAAACGGTTAGGATTAGCGACATGAATGAAGAGTACTTAATTTTTAGTCCATAGTTAAAGGTATGTAAAAAAACGTCGTCCAAAGTTCTTATCATACACGGCGTAAAAAAAATGGGCCCATGAGTGTTACAGCTAGTCTGTCCCTGCAGCTGTGAGTAATTCACAACAGTTTCTTGGGTAGTAATTTGACGGGTCTTACCTGGTATACATCATATTAAAAAATAATTGAATATATACCAGGTGGTTCAATAATTATGTGTAAAAAACTTGATTCCATTGGTGCTCTTTGGGAGCCCATATCTCCGAAGAGGAGGCCGATACGAAAGAAGTTTATATGAACCTATAGTATTCTTTTCACGTGTTTTCTTCATATCCGGGAGATTTCCCACATGTTCCCGGACACTCTGTATATCCGAACAAACCCGAACAAACCCAAGACAAAGGTCTTGGCATTTTCACTAAAGTAAGCCAGTAGCGCCGACCAGAACCAGAATTTTGAACCTTGTTTCCCGTACACCATTCTTTGAAACAGTTATATGCCTTGTCATATCTCGGGCGGCTTTTAGTTGGCAGAAGATCTTCTTCTACTATTTTTGCTGCTTCTCGAATTTTTGGTGGAGTAGCAGCAAAATCAAATTCCTCATCTGATAGCTTTTTTCTGTTGTTAAAATAATATATTGTTTAGTGACATGGAAACAATATTCAAAAAATGATATTTGCCATCTTGATGGCTATTGTTACCTATGTTATTTTACCACCAGCGGTTATTTGAAATTTCTGTCTAATTTTTCAATGGAAAAGTCAAAATGACATTTATCTTGTGTGTGCCCCTCCCAAACGACGTCCATGGGTATGTATAGGTACAACTTTTTGGTCCGGAAGCATACATCAAGTTTCAGTGAAGCTGTCTTCGGGATTACCACATCGTGCTTATGACAAGACATATTCCCAAGATTTGAAGCAGATTAATATAATAGATACACAGACAGTCTAGCATCGTAATGCCTAATGACACAGCCCAGTGTATTTCTTGCTTTCCAGTGTCTCGCTGCACTCATTGCCCAAAGACTTTAACAAAAATTAATATGCACCTATCCTATAATTGGGCAGGTACCTACTGTGCCAATTAGTCAACTAAATAGTTAAATTCGTAATTTTCTTCCGACAAATTAAAAGATTTACTTTCACTTGCAACTATTAGTGATGCTCTTACATAATTCGCAGACAGATTATAGTTAGTTACACTTCTATAAACAAGGATAAACTTTTAATGTTACTACATAAATAAAAATATCTGCATGATGCGATTTTGTACGTAACGATAATATAAGAATAAATTACGAGGAGAACCGTTCGTTATTTGTAACAATATTAAATACAGTGAAACCTCCCTTGAGAGGACACCTACGGGACCGTCTAAATGTGTCCGCCTAATAGAGGTGTCCGCCCTTGGGAAATTTATTATTAGGTAATATGTAAATGCAAAATTATTACCATGTATATGTATGTACAAATAAACATAACATAACAAAAATACACTAGTTTTGGTTAGGATGTAGTACTAAAAAATCTAATAACGTCGTTTGACATATTTGCGTTTTATACTTGCAATCTAGAAAATGTAATTCCAAGTCTGATTGCATTGCTGTAGAGTCACCTTTATTCTTTGCATACTCTTATAATTCCTTTACCATACCAATGGCTTGTGGATAATTGGTGACATTTGTTTGATTACTGCATTCAACTTCTTCATCAGATTCGTCAGATAGTGATTTGGTTTCAGTTTGGACTACATAATCGGTAGGAATGGAGTCACCTAATATAGCACATTGCTATCAATGTTAATGAACTCGCCCAAATCATTGTTATCAAATTTCAAACTTCCACAACACAATAGTCTCTTTCAGACTCACAACGCGACATTTTTGTGCTATTGTTTACGATTTTAACCTTACAACTCACAAATAAACGGCGGACTGCTGTCGGGGAATCACGCATACTTTCATTCGGCGAGGTTATTTCGCGCTGGCACTCATACGCGATTGGTTGCCGGTCTGTCTTCAGAGAGCTTTTGCACCGTTCTTATTCGTCTCCCAAATACTTTAAAAAAATTTTTGTCCGTTTAAAGGAGGGTTTTCGCACTCTTTGTATGAAAACAGCCTGTCCGCGTCCGCCAAAGGAGCGTCCGCCCAAGAGAGGTTGATATTCATGGAATTTCATATACCTAGTTCCAGACTATGAAAAAATGTCCGCTTATTAGAGGTGTCCGTTATGAGAGGTTTCACTGTATTAAATATAGCGGTTTATGATTAATCCGCAATTGCTCTTAAAATAAATTTATTGCCCAATGATTTTACTATAAACTGAAAAGGCGATGAGAGATTCTTGAAAAAAATATTATCATACTTAACAGTATCAAACGAATCTTGAACTAATCCACCTGCACTCTGGCAACATCTATTTCTATTTTACTACGATTCGGACCCTAAAGACAAGCAAAAGATGAAAAATAAAAATTGTTCTTTTAACACTTCTTATTTTTTTTAATAAGTGCTCGCTGTGGGGCACGCAGAGTAGTCTAGCTGCAGGCTGTCATTAGTAACCATGTTCCTTTTTTGAATGAATGTTTGTGACTATAAATGCCGTTCTAGTGTGATGTTTCTACTGCATAAAATTATAAAATATAGATGGTGCTTGAGGTGGCTGAATATTGACTTCCCTGTACATTTTATAGAAAAACTGCATTATAACTTCTTGAAGAGGCCGACATGGTGAACCCATGTGCCGAGTTTGAATACATTTTGGTAAGCCAATCCTAAGCTATTCAATTAAACGTAATTGCAAAACCACGAAACTCTCATAGTTTAGGTAATACAGCAAACACCAGCAAATAATTGCTATGACGCTATTGCCAAAAAAACATAACGAATTATCCATCTAAGAAATAAAAAGTATATGCTTGTCAGATGGTATTAATATCAAATACCAATATGGCGGCGACAACATTGTGCGCAAGACAACTGACGAGCAACCTTTAAAAATATTACCGGAAAACCGTGAGCACCAACCCATTTTTTCACACATAGAATTTAACTTTTTACTGCGCACCCCATAAGTTGTACGTATCCATAGTTTTAGGTCGGTGGCCCACTTCTATTGGGTGGGAATTTTTGTCTGCATGACAACAAGTCAAAATTTGAACCATTTACAAGTAGGCTAGATAAAATTTATTAATCGCGCTATAACTTGAAAACGAATGGAAATCGGATGACATAGGTATGAGTTTTTCTACATTATTCCCACGTATACAATACACCCCTGGAGTGTCTCACATTGCTAATAGACGAGTCGCCCCTGGCTTAAGCTACTGTGCACGAGTCGCCACTGAAACATAGTCCATTGTGGACTTAACAACCCGTAATAAAATTAATCAATCACCGTGAAAGATTTTCAATGATTAGATGTTATAAAAAACGACGATCATAGTTATTATTCCTTCGCATGTTCCACAAACGCAAATATAGCGGATAAATATGAAAGTCGATAATGAGGGTGTTTCAGAAATAGCGATCTCTTGTACGCCACTGATTAAAAAGGATGGAAAGTTGCTTTAATTTCGATGTTTATGTGATTATATGATTAAAAACATTATATAATTAAAATAAATATTTTAATTTGTTTATGAAATATATTTCTCTTTGCAAAGGTGATTTTTAAGTTTTTGCGATATCTACGTGGCAATTATTTCGTTGCGTCACATTTCTTTGCGTTTTTTAAAAATGCATTATCTTTTATATAATTCAGGGATATGACGATTCATTTTAAACAAACATGATTTCGGTTTTGCCTCGCGGTAGTAGGTAAACTACAGATCCCATAATCAATTCATAAAACTCTTGGAAAGTGAAGCTGTAATTGTTTGAAATGTTATTGAAAATCAGTGATGGGTTGAAGAGAGAACTACATGTTTGTTGGCTGAATGGCAACAGTGTTGAAGTCTGGTTATATCAAATGGTTAAATATTAAAACATAACCAAACTTACCGATGAAAACATAAATCAATATTTAAATGATCCCCTCTTTAGCAAACTACACATGAATGCACCATGATTGTTTATAATAAAGACGATTTTTCACCAATAATCACAAAAAAACAAATCAACCAAAATATATAATCAATCCGTTAGATCAAAGCGCCAACGTCTCAATATTTACGAGATTAGTAATTCATTCAAAACGTACACTGGAGTGTCATACCAACCTAAAAGTAGTGGCGGCCAGGTGGAACAAGGTGGAACTCTTTTGGGTCCCTGGTCACTTCGGGATATTAGGAAATGAAAAAGCGGATGAACTAGCGAGAGCCAGATCTGCTCAAAGTCTCAGGGGCCCCGATCCGGCCTTTGGAATATCAAAACAGGCAACAAAAATAACATTAGATAGATGGTCGAAAAAACAACACCTATCTCGATGGCAAGAGTTACCTGTCCAAATACACGCACGGGCCGTAATTGGAAAACCATCGAAAATACTATCGAATGGGATGCTAAAACCCTGACCAGTTGAAACAAGTGATGGGTCTGCTAACAGGCCACTGCCACTTGCGAAAACACCTTCAACGGATAGGGATAAACAACGGATCCATCGAATGTAGACTCTGCGGCGAAGAGGATGAAACCGCCTCACACATAATATACCGCTGCGTAGCGCTGTCTCGTAGAAGACAAAATATCTTCGGGAACATACAACGTGGTGACAACCTCCCACATGACAAGCTTGGTAGAAGGTTACTGGACCTCATAAAATAGTAAAATTATTGGGAATAAATTTATTTTAAGAGCAATTACGGATTAACCTTAAACCAGTTGTAATAGTCAAATTAACAAATTTTTGATTGGGATTTTGAACAAACCCGAACAATATTTTAATTAGTATTTTGCAAGATACCTTTGCGATAAATAGGTCAGTCTGGCTATGCTGCAATAATGACCGAAAGAGGTGGGAAAGACTATTTGCATTAGTTTGCTGTAGTTTCTAATATCTTTGAATTTTAGCTTTAAAATTGTCGTCGCGTTTTGGTAATGAAAAGTGCTACCTCGAGTTCCTGTGATGTGAAAATAGGTTTCCCTGTAGCTGTTGCCAGTGGCAGATATAGGGCTAGGCTTTCATCCCCCTTCTAAAAAAACTCGTACATTCTTAAGAATTAACACAACACAACAAATTGAAACTATTTTAGGTTATTTTTTATTCTGACAGTGGCCAATTGTCACTGGGAACGCTTATGATCACATTATATTTAAAATTTTATACATCACGAATTTAGTGATATTGTTTTATATTATATTAATTTTTAAATTGCACTTAAGAAATCTTCAAAATTTCGGGTAAGTTATCTGAATCCACGTTTACGTAGGTTTTTTGATGACTTTGTCCCTGGTAAAGAATAGGAAAGGGTGTCACCCGGAGTGACTACGTAAGGACAGAGGCGTACTTGCGGGACGGGATATGAGGGATCCCCCCATGTACTCGATTTTTTAGAAATATACCCTGATATTTTAGTCAAGTTTGATATTTTATAACTTTTTTATTTTTGATGCGATTTTCATGATTTTTTCATCGGTTTGTAGATGCGTTTATTGTGTTTTACCGTAATTATAGGCTATATTATACAAGAGTAATCAAACCGTTGTTTTTTGTTGTAATTTCAAAATATCCTGTAGGAAAATTAAGGTGGATAATTTTATTTACATACTGTTTCTTGTAATCTTTGATGTATTCTAAACATTTCAACTTTTGATTCATTCCATTATCTCATTTCTGCTGCCTACGAGCTGCAAAATTTTAAATGAAACGCTGATTTGAATCCTATTTTCATTAAGAAAAACAAACACTAGGTATATCATAAAGTTAATAAACAAAAACAATTTTAATATCGTGTATTTGCTCCTCTCGCAGCAATGACAGCTTGTAGTCTTCGTGATATCGAACGAATAAGGTTACTTATCCTTTCTTGAGGGATAGCCTGATATTCTTCGGTCAGCTCCAGTCGTAAGTCTTGCAAGGTTTATGGTTATACAGGACGACGACGAACAGCCCTTTTAAGTTGATCCCAAAGATATTCGATTGGGTTGAGATCCGGGCTACATGCGTTCCATTCCAATCTTGGAAGTCCAACTTTATCCAGATATTCGCTAACTACATGTGCAAGGTAAGGTCTAGCATTATCACGCATTAATGAAAATTGGTTCCCAATGAAAGGAACAAATGGAACAACAACTTCTTGGAGGATTTCCTCAATGTAACGGTGGGCGATTAGAGCTCAACAAATACAAGATTGGTGCGTGCTTGGGTAGAAATACCCATGACATAAATTTTCTAAAAATTACATCGTTTCATTTAAAATTTTGTAGCTAGCAGCCGAAATTAAATAATGGAATGAATCAAGAAACGAAATATTTATAATAAATCAAAGATTACAAGAAACAGTATGCAAATAAAATAGTCCACCTCAATTTTCCTACAGGGTATTTTGAAATTACGACAAAAAACAACAGTTTGATTACTCCTGTATAATATAGCCTAATCAAAAAATGATACTTTATAAAATAATTAAGGAAAAACACAATAAACGGATCTACAAAGTGGTAACAAAATCGTGAAAATCGCATACAAAATAAAAAAGTTATAAAATATCAAAGCCCCGTCTTGTTGAAATATTGGATTTTCTTCCTGGTAACGTTGGTCGTTTTCCATAATTTCCATCAGCGCAGGGTTCTCCAACAAGTCTAGATAAGTATCTCCATTTAAATTTCCCGGTAAGAAAAATGGTCCAATTATGGGATCACCGAAAATACCAGCCCAAACGTTTAATTTATGAGGATTTTGAGTATGAACCTCGTGGTAAATCCTTGGATTCGTGTCGGACCAGTAACGACAGTTATGTCGATTCACAGTGCCATTAAGAAAAAAAGAACATTCATCTGAGAAGCAAACTTTAAAAAGGTAGTTCGGATAATTTAATACTTGTTCTGACATTACTTCACAAAAGTGTAAATGGCGGTCATTATCATCTTCATGATTCTTGGAGAAGTTGAATTTTGTATGGGTGCCATTTATAATGTTTCAGAATTCTCTGTACAGTGGTCCGCGAAATTCCCGTTACATCAGACATTTTTCTGGTATTTAATGTTGGATTCATACTAACTTGATCCAGAAGAGCTACTTCTACTGCTTCATTTCTTACCGGATTTTCAATGATCCTTTTTTTATTTGCCACTGAACCAGTTTGCCCAAATTTTGCCACTAATTCTAGGATATAACCATGATGTACGTGTCTATCTGGGTGTCTATCATTAAACAAAGTTGCCGTTACTCTTGCACATTGATTGTTTATAAAATACGATTCAATAATTTCCACTCTATCCTCAATAGAATAAACCATTTTTTTATGTCACGATCAAATCAAAAGAAAATAATACCGCAGAAATAACGTATGTAGATCTGGATCAACCACTTTACTGAAGTTAAAGTTGAATTGACTGATACTTATTACTTTAAAAAAAAATGTTTACGCACAAACCTGTGTACTTGATAAGAGGTGCAGTGAAATGTTCAAATTCCGTTGCTTGGCGGCGCGTAGCTCAAATTTACAAAACGAAGCGCCATTTTAAAGAGAATTTAATGCCTTTAAAAAGATGTATCACAACATACCCATTCCCATTTGAAAAAACAAGGGTAGTAGCCGCACCCGCTAGGGGGGTTGAGGTTACAGAGATGAAATTAATAGTGAAACGTGTCCCCCTGAAAACCCAAGTTTATGGGTCCGAGTTTTTTTTTAATTTTCACGTACACAGCCGTAAACCTTGCTGGACTGTTTTCGATGGTCCACCCTGTATAGTATATTGATTTTTCCTATCAATAAATGACTTTTTGAAACAAAAATTTTCTTATCAACACCCCCAAGGTTTATGCCTGGGTACGCCACTGCCTACGGATCCTTAATCATTCTACTAAAAGAAGAACAAACCCGAATAAACAAAATAATGTTATAATTTTTTTAATAACAGCTTTGTTTGGTAAATTTGCAAAGTTCTCGACTTTCCTCGCCAGTGTTTGAAAGACTGTTTAAAAGATCATCGCAGTAGATAAGGGGGAGTACTGGGGGACAATACCCTCCAGAAGCGGGAATTTGCGTCGAAATGGGAACCATAAAGTGAATGGTTGCCATACCAGCACCCCCAGGCAGTTGGCCACAAGATTTGGTTAATATTGTTATTGTAAAAGGAATATTCTAGAAAATAATTCTTGGAAATGAACTCAAGTAGAAGGAGAAGAAAGACAATCATAATTCTTTACGTGTAGGTACGATATTTTTAAATGAAAAATATGATAACGACCAGTAGTTCCTCGTAACACATTAAACTACGACCTATCAATATTTTTAATCGTCTGCTGCAAATAAGCAAAACAGCAGAACCACAATATTCACCGCAGCACCGTGTCTCTCGTGCACCGTTCTCACTCTCGTCCGCCCACCTTTTCTAACTATCCTTTTCTCTCACCTGTGCTCACCTGTATCCCCACCTTGCGCGACCGACCAATCCCAAAGCGAGATCGCGCACGGTCGTCGTCTCGAAAGACTCGATCTTCCAAGCATATTCTGTATTCGATTTGTCACTTCTTGGGAGAGCGTGTTACAGCCAAGACTGTTGTTTTTCCGACACACATCTGTATTTTACGCTGTTATCTGTAGCTTGACTTAGTCAGTGACGTACGTGCCTTAAAAGTTTGTCGCCTTGGACTTTTTTTCGATTTGTGTTCTTGGATTTTTCAGTGACTTGACTTTGTACGAATTTAAATTGTTTTTTTTTGTGCCCCGTCCTAGAACTATGGATTATAGTTTTTGCAATTTAAGGTAAGAATAAGCATAATAAAGGTGGAATAATTGAACCTGTAATGCGGTTTTCTGAATTATTTAACTACTGAATTTCGTTTATTTTTGTTTGCACCAGGAAAAATAGGAAATTTCAATATTTCTTTCATTTACTTCCTAAGGATATTTAAATTCTTATTTTTCAAAATTTTCAAAAAATTTTTTAAATTGTCAAACATTTTTGAGGACAATTTTTTTCTTTGTATATATCTTCTTCTGGTTGTTGTTTCTGGAAGTTAGTGGTTGCAAGCAACTTTTTAATTGTTTTCTAAGTGTACCGGATGATATGACGTATAAATAACTATTTTTTTTCATACTTAAAAAAAATTAAGAAGATTGCTATAGAGGCATTTTCAAGTATTATTTGCAAGGGGATGAAATGTCATCTTAGATCGGTGGATTTACAAGAAGATCAAAATATTTGTTTTGTCCTTCCTGTATATTAACTGATTTTTAAATATTTTTAATATTGGATCTTGGCTAATTTTCAATTGTCAATACGTATATCGAAAAAGGATGAACGTAAATTACGTCTAGAGTTTGACTTAGAATTCATTATTCTCAGAGGTTGCAAATACTGATTAACTGATTTTTAAATATTTTTAATATTGGATCTTGGCTAATTTTCAATTGTCAATACGTATATCGAAAAAGGATGAACGTAAATTACGTCTAGAGTTTGACTTAGAATTCATTATTCTCCTGTTAAAGCATTTTTTAGAATGTTGACAATAATTTGCGTTATGTAGCTGCAAGAAAACCTTATAACAGAACAAAAATTATTGGTTAAAAATAGGTGAGACTTTCCCGATCATCTAACTCATTTTTGAGGCCGCCGTGCGAAAAATCCCCGAACAATACCGCCCGGGCGGGATCATGTCTATTTTCCTCAAAAAGGTTTTTATTTTTGAAGATTTTTTATAATTTCTATTAAATTCGACCAAGGAATAATAATTGAACTTTATGAGCGAATTTTTATTTATTTAAATCTGCTCAATGAAAAGATTATCGACTTTACCATCAAATAAAGTTCGTGGGTCAACAACTTATTAATTTTTTCATGAATTTATTGACAACTGATTATTGACAATTTCGTTAAAACCTGTCATCCGAGTACTATAAGCTATAATTGATGCCGACTTTAGTTTCGACGCATCTAACCTTCCGGATAGACCGGAAATTAGACTTAATATGGTATATTTTGGCATTTTTCGATTCTATATTTAAAAATACAAGTAACAATTTCCTATACCCATCTCCAACCCATTCTGAGATAAAATTCATTGAGGAATTTTTTATAAAAAGAAAACATGTCGAAGGTAATTTGACATTACTTTGCAGCTAACGCAATTAAAGATTTCAATATTTGAGAAAATTTAGGAAAGGTATATAATGGGTCTTTTTATTTTAGGTTAATTATTTGTTTTGGATTATTTTTTATCCCTTTTCGATAAAATGACTCGTTTTAGAGATAATTTGAAAAGTATGTAATTAAAATGACAATGACAGCTGCTTACTTAAGATTTTTATTTTACAACTGCACATTTTGTAATTGACACTGATAACCTTACAGCATCAAGCCTGTGTATGTCATATACACATATTTAAATTCCTCCTAGAGGTGGTTTTACAAACCCACCATATTTTATAACGTTGTATAAAAGTCACAAAACAAAATCATTTATGTCTGATTATAATCAGATTTAATTAATGTCGTTAATATGTCACATTTAATTGACGTTAATTGCACAGCAATGAGTTTTATGCTCGATTGATAAATTATCTTTTAAGTTTTTTTCGAGAACATCTTATTTAAAAATAAACTCCTGGACAAAATTAACGCAACATCATAAATTTGCCATATTTTTGATGCTATTTTTTTTTTCTGAATTTATGATCCGATTTGAATGATTTTTTTTGCATTGTAGGTTGGTTCCTTGACAATGTCATAGTTTTCGCTGTTTATGATAAAAATTTAATTTTCGATTTATACTGGGTGTACTAAAAATGCTATGTTTTTTTGCGAAAATTCGCATCACCCTGTGGAGTATATTAGTAAGCGAAACATATTGCAGTTGACATTAAACGGTAGGTCCATCTTTCCCCAATATTTTCTTTTTTGGTTTACTTCATTATCTCTGTTATTAAAGGAGATATACCGTTTTATAGCGTAACATGTTTTTATAGACTTTAATATTCAACACATTCATTGTTAAATGTTTTCAAGTAGACTATGGACTTTTTCTGACATTGCAAGCAATGTGTCAGCAGATGTTGTGTTTTAAAGTTACAAAGGTCAAATCAATTCCGCCATACTGATAAAAACTGTTCTGAAACTGCTTTTTAAACGTTCATTTCGTATGCCCAGTTGCCCGACGAGTATTTTAATCTTGAAACCTACTTGAAAATATTTAACAATGAATGTGTTGAATATTCAGTCTATAAAAACATGTTACGCTATAAAACGGTGTATCTCCTTTAATAACAGAGATAATGAAGTAAACCATGAAAGAAAATGTTGGGGAAAGATGAACCTACCGTTTAAAGTCAACTGCAATATGTTTCGGTTACTAATATACTCCACATGGTGATACGAATTTTCGGAAAAAAACATAGCATTTTTAGTAAACCCAGTATAAATCGAAAATTAAATTTTTATCATAAACAGCGAAAACTATGACATTGTCAAGGAACCAATCTACAATTCAAAAAAAAATCATTCAAATCGGATCATAAATTCAGAAAAGAAATAGCATCAAAAATAGGGCAAATTTATGATGTTGCGTTAATTTTGTCCAGGAGTTTATTAATATTTTATTAAATGTGATAAAAATGGAAAATTTTTTATACTTATTGGAGATCATCGTTTTTGAGCCAGTTTCTACACGTTATTTTTTGTCCTTCTAATGTCGGTGCTGATTCAGACAATGATTAAGTTTATCTCCTGATGCTATTGCTAGTGATGCTGTGTGATACCAATATTATATCTATCTTATCTTATACACAGGAACTAAATGTGTATTGATACTGATAACGGCAGGTGTTTTTTGGTCCATTGCATCTGTTTAATGTTACTTTATTTTTAATCACTTGTTTGATTGAGAACTTTGATAAATACATAGTATTTATAATAAAACTTAAAATGGTAAAACAAAATTCGAAAATTTTCGCTCGCTAAGAGATACGGCGGAAAATCAACAAATTGAAAATTTCTAAATAGCCCTTATATATTTTCTTAGTTAAAAGAGATGCAGAAAAATGTTCTATACAGAAGTTTATTGATTGATTGATTGTTGAATAATCTCCCGTTTTCAGAATAAGTTTACGGGGTCAGGTAAGAAAGTTATCGGACCTAACCTAATTTTTTTTTAATGGAATACCCTGTATATTTTAATCTAAAAAGATACTATTTTAAATTCTCCTTTCAAATATATAACACACCATGGATGATAGATATCATATCAAATTTTTCAAAATGTTGATACGTAAGTTCATTTTCATAAATGAATATGTAAAAATGAAATTGACGTTAAATGTTAATAACAACTAGAATGTCAACATAGTGGTCTCTAGGATATTAGCTTTTGTTTCATGGCCTACTGTGGTTTAAAGTAATAAACTTTAAATAAATCGCCTACGAAAAAACCAATATCATCCATGGTTTGTTATATATTTGAAAATAGAATTCAAAATGCAATATTTTTAGATTACAATATACAGGGTGCTCTATTTAAGAAAATTGGGTTAGGTCCGATAACTTTTTTACCTGACCGCGTATACTTATTCTAAATACGGCAGATTATTCAACAATCATTATAAAGAAACTTCTGTATAAAATATTTTTCTGTATCTCTTTTAACTAAGAAAATATAGGGTAATTTTGAAATTGTCAATTTTTTGATTTTCCCTGTATCTCTTAAGCGACCGAAAATTTTCAAATTTTGATTTTATCATTTTAAATTTGACCCAAAAAGAATACATGACATCTACATTACTTTTTTGATAGGACTAACAATTATGGAGATACCCTATAAAAGTGTCGAAAATGGGACACCATGTTCTATAAAACAAATACAAAAAACGCAACAGCACAGACAGAGATCTATGGATCGTCGCACCATCGATAGTTTATCGATAGTGATCCACTATCAATATTGAATCGATAGTTTTTAATTCATAAAAGCCTCAAAAGAAGGTCATTACTCGCCCCCACTCCCCCCGAAATTAAACGAACAAGTATGTTTGCTTGTCAGGTACTTTGCTATCAAAGGCCACTTTACCAGAAATGCTAATTTAATTTGGCATATCTTTTTAATTTTGACATTCATTGGACATGTTGTTTGTTCTATTTGGGTTTCATAATGGCTACATTATGAAATGCAAAAAAATTGAACAACCTGCCACTTTATGCAACTGAAATTTTTTTTATGTTGGCAGCAAGTAGGGTTCGAATTTTAGGCTTACTTAGATTTCGTTGAAATTAATTTTCTTGGCATTATGGATTCGACAACATTTTTATATAGAAAACTTTAAAATACTAACCTTTAACCTTGCAAATAGATCATTTTTAGAAGATATTTATCTGAAATACCTATACTCGGAAATATATAACATGGTGAGGCTGTCCGTCAACTCATTTCTAGTCACAACTATAAAACAACATAACCTAAAAATAATAGAAATATCTTCCAGTTTATACTCTATTTCTGAAGTTTTATTCACTAAAATACTATTTTTATTTTTAATTCAATATAGTATTATACATTACTTTATATATACATATTTATAGTTACTGACTACTGTAGACCTTTCCTGGGCATTAATTGCTATTCCTGTCAGATTCTGTGTCGACACAACATTTTGTTCAATAGTATTATTTATTATTTTGTTCAATATTTTAAACTTTGTTCTGCTCGCACCATAACTCAAAGTTTTGCATATTCTTTTTAAAAGTTTTTCTAGATTATTTTCCGCAATTTCTCGTATTTCTGACGGAGTACAACTTTCTTCCTGACTAATTTTTATCAACTTTAATAATATATTTATTTTTAATTATGACGGATGGGAAGAAGCATTGTTGTGTTCAATTGTTTCTATCATGGCATATTTGATACTTGTAACATTTTATGAAATTACAAAAGTATTGCCAACCCAAAAAGAAAATATTAATTCAAATGGAAAAAATCGACCCTATTTTTAATAGTTTTTCAGACTTTAAAGACCCAAATAGAAAAAGTATTATAAAATACACGGTTCATAAGACAATTAAAGCACTTGTACTTTAGAAAACTTCCCGCTTCGCGGGTCGTTTCCTAAATTAAACGCGTGCTCTAAGATAATGTCTTATGAATTGTATCTTAATATACTATTAAAGACAAGAGAATACCTAATAGAAAAGGAACTACATGTATTACATTCCCGAGATGACATGTCTTGAACTTAGAGTAGGGCCTATTAAAGAGGAAAGGAAACCATTGTTAAATTAACTCGAAAATTAACTATTCAATCACAAAGTGATGGTTTTAAAATTTAAGTTTCTAACCAATATTTAAATTCTTTGGCAAAACTAATCGTTTGATAATTATTAATTTATGTAACTAAATGATTTTTAAAAGACGTGCCCCGTCGATACGAACATATAATTATACCGCCTAATTACCATTATTGTCGGGTTTTCTCGACGTCATTTATTTTAAAATTCCATTTATTGAAGGAAAGGAACCGACGTGGAATGTCCGTAATTTTCACAATTTCGAGGACAGCTACACGGAACGAGAAACTAAGTTAAATTTGCTATAAATATGGCAAAACTAATCATAATTTATGGCTTATAGTAATATTTTCACAAAATTGTTGAGTAAAAATTACCAAAACATTTAGTAAACCATTTATATTTTTGTAAAAATTACTAAAATCTTTTGTAAAATATACCTACTAAAATCTCGACGGATGGTATTCCCAAGCGGTCACCAATCCAAGTACTAACCGTGCCCAACGTGGCTTGACTTCAATGATCGATTTCCTCGCTTCCTCGTAAGCTCCCCACCAGTTTTCCTAACGTGTTCTGACTGTGTGCATCTGATTTAAGCTCTTCATTCTTGTAAAAAAGCATTTTTCTATATGGGTTTCATAATGGCTACATTATGAAATGCAAAAAAATTGAATAACCTGCCACTTTATGAAACTGAAATTTTATTTTTTTATGTTGGCAGCAAGTAGGGTTCGTATTTTAGGCTTACTTTGATTTCGTTGAAATTAGTTTTCTTGGCAATGGATTCGACAACAATTTTTTATAGAAAACTTTAAAATACTAACCTTTAACCTTGCAAATAGATAATTTTTAGAAGATATTTATCTGAAATACCTATACTCGGAAATATATAACATGCTGACGGTGTCCGTCAACTAATTTCTAGCCACAACTATAAAACAACATAACCTAAAAATAATAGAAATATCTTAAAGTTTATGCTCTACTTCTAAAATTTTATTCAATAAAGTACTATTTTTATTTAATATAGTATTATACATATTACTTTATTATACATATTTATAATTACTGTAGACATTTCCTGGGCATTAATTGTTATTCCTGTCAGATTCTGTGTTGCCACAATATTTTGTTCAATAGTATTATTGTTCCATATTTTGAACTTTGTTCTGCTCGCACCATAACTCAAAGTTTTCCATATTCATTTTAAAAGTTTTTCTAGATTATTTTATGCAATTTCTCGTATTTCTGACGGAGTACAACTTTCTTCCTGACTAATTTTTATTAACTTTAATAATATATTTATTTTTAATTATGACGGATGCGAAGAAGCTTTGTTGTGTTCAATTGTTTCTATCATGGCATATTTGATACTTGTAACATTTTATTAAATTGTAAAAGTATTGCCAACCCAAGAAGAACAATTAATTCAAATGGAAAAAATCTACTATATTTTTTAAAGTTTTTCCGACTTTAAAGACTTAAATGGAGAAAGTATTATAAAACGGTTCATAAGACAATTAGAGCACTTGTACTTCAGAAATTAAACGCGTGCTCTAAGATAATGTATTATGAAACTTGTATCTTAATATACTATTTTACAACATTTTATTTAAACTTGGTCATTTTTACAATAAAAAATATTTAAAGTGTCTACAATAATGGTCGCCAGTAAAATGTACCATAGATTTAGAAATATTTAATTACTGGAGTTATAAATAAATAACTTTCACTTACAGTCGTTGTAAAATTTACAATACATTCTACTTGATTTTACAAAATTTATTAGAAATTCTAACTTTGGTTTTTTGTAAATTATGTTTACAATATTATGATGTAATATTACAATATTTTATATGAAATCGTATAATAAAACCTTTACTATAATAATTTTATTATAGTCTTTCTCCATTTCGGACTTTCATAATCCTTACGTACAAGTCCCACTTCTGATTCCCTTAAAGTTTTGATCTTAGCCCCACGAAAATATACTTTGTGCTTAAACCCATCCTTAATAACATTATTATTTAAAAAAAAAAATACTCGATGCAGACAAAGAACGACTGCCACTAAGCCGATTCAAATAGGGTGTGACCCTTATCAGAGATCGAGAGGGCACGATAACGGCAGATAATTTCACGTGTGTGTTTGGATGTCCGCCCGCCTCCTTCATATGCCGATAATCACCCCACTGGGTCTGACTGACACCAGTGTTTACGTTCTAATTACCATAGCAACCGACATCAGCCAGAGGGGTAGATGGACAAGTGATTGTTGGGTCGTTACCTTTCCATCTACGCATGTAAAGTGCAAATAATAAAGTGAATTACCGAAATTGTATGGGGGAGACTGATATATTGGTGTGTTTTGCATTTATTCCTCTTGTGTAGGGTGGAAGTAACATAATAGCAACGTCGCAAACCAATATAATATAAACAAAATATATATTTGGAAAAATATAAAATTTTGTGTTTGGGTTTTTAGTTTTTCCTGACTTTGTGAAGAGATGTTCAAAAATAAGTTTCACTTTCTCATTGCTACATTTTATTCTCCACAAGACAGCATTATCAGATCTTTAATGCGACGTTTCGTCTTTGGGTCGCCATCATCAAGTTATTTTTTCTAAATACGAGTCTGGATTTTCTTGTTTAAATTATGAAAGAGGACTGACATCTATACGTTCAGCGATATTTGCTGTCACTACGCAACTAGGTGGGTACATCCATCAAATATCGGACATCGCCGAACAAATCCGAGGGCCTTCGCGTGTCTCACTGTCTTTGATATAACTTATCAAATTAGCTCTAGCTATCTGTAACCATTGACAACGTACTATGTTGCCATATTTTTAGATTAAAAGTAATTTAATCGAGACAATATATTATTTTGCATTTAAATAGCAAAATAAATAGTATGAAAAGAAAGTTTTAATGATATTGAAGCTATACTCACCGGCACAAAATTCCGCCACCCTGAAATTTTGGTCAAGTTTGATATTTTATAACTTTTTTATTTTTTATGCGATTTTCATGATTTTGTTATCAGTTTGTAGATCGGTTTGTTGTGTTTTTCCTTAATTATTTTATACAGTAACATTTTTCGATTAGGCTATATTATACAGGAGTAAATCAAACTGTTGTTTTTTTGTCGTAATTTCAAAACACCCTGTAGGAAAATTGAGGTGGATAATTTTATTTACATACTGTTTCTTGTCATCTTTGATGTATTCTAAACATTTAGTTTCTTGATTCATTCCATTATCTCATTTCGGCTCCGAGCTGCAAAATTTTAAATGGAACGATGTTATTTTAAGAAAATGTAGGTATGTCATTTTGTTGAGCTCTAATCGCCCACTGTCACATTGAGAAAATCCTCCAAGAAGTTGTTGTTCCATTTGCTCCTTTCATTGGGAACCAATTTAGATTAATGCTTGATAATGCTAGACCTCACGTTGCACATGTAGTGAACGAATATCTGGATGAAGTTGGACTTCCAAGATTCCCGCATGTAGCCCGGATCTTAACCTAATCGAACATCTTTGAGATCAACTTAAAAGGTCCGTCCGTTCACGACGACTGCAAGCTGTCATTGCTGCGAGAGGAGGAAATACACGATATTAAAATTATTTTTGTTAATTAACTTTATGATATACCTAGTGCTTGTTCATCTTAATGAAAATAGTCTTCAAATCAGCGATTCATTTAAAATTTTGCAGCTCGCAGCAGAAATGAGATAATGGAAAGAATCAAAAATCGAAATGTTTTAAGTAAAATTATCGTCCTCAATTTTCCTACATTAAAATTTAATATATGTGACAACATTGTTAACCCAAGAATTTTTTTTTGCCCGCATTCCTTTCGTAGCTACAGATAAACGTGTCGACCTGTATACGTTTATATGTGTTTATGAACTGATCCAGGGATTACCCATTAAAATAAGTACATATCATTAGGTAACACCCTGTATAAACCACCTACCCAACAACAACAAGAGTAATGAATTGACCGACATCGCACCCGCCACACAACGATCAAAAAATAAACAGCTTGTGTATGGCTTTGTGGCAATCCAATCTAACTGATGAATAGGGCTTTTTGATGAGATGATGTATCCGTACAATCGAGGCGGTTGGTACAGATTGTTCGTGGGGCGCCCGCAAAACCCCCTTAAACGTATTGAGACCCCGGTTAAACTTATTGACTTTCGACACAAAGATAGGGGGGGACAGGGCCGGCTTTTTGATAACAATCGGGGTTCTTTCGAGCGAATTTATGTTTCTGATGGGGGCTCTCATAGAAATTTAACATCAACATTAACTTTAACCTAGTTTTGTACAGGGTGTTGTGAAATTACCTTGTTATATTTAAACTTGCAAATCCTGAGATGAAAACAAATGGCAGACCATAAATGGCGCTTTGAGTTAAGAGTATTTATCAGAGAGCCGCGTGGTCCGATTTGAAATTTCGCCGCGGAATAGCATAAGTCATTGTTATTGAACAATGAGACAACATCGCCATTTCAAGACACGACGAGCCAGCACGCTGGCCGGCTGTATCGAGGGGGTAGGAGACGTATTCCTTATTCTTCTGCCTTTAATCACCCGAAGCGTTGCCAAATCACTTTGGATAGTTGCGATTTTAGATACTTTTCCGGAAAACCTCGGGGTGGCATTTTTTGCATTAAAACTACGCTATGAAATTAATTGAGATTATTGATAGTGCATGCAATACTTTCAAAAATGACTGTATAACCATATATTTCAATTTAAACGTTATTTACCGTATTGATAAAAGTAAAATTCTTTTTCGAAAAATTCAAGATAATAGTCATGTGGTACCATATTTCGAAGCTAAATTTAAAATTTTAACAAATTCTATCCAATAGTTGTCTTGTAGTTTGTCACACCTGTAGAGGTCACTGATAAGTACTCTTAACAAGCGAATAAACCCGAACAAAGTCACCTTATGTCATTGTGGTCAGTGGGTAAACAAACCCATATTATTAGTGAAGAGACGTCAATCGTCGATGTTGTCAATTGTACCCGTTGTTTTTACTGTTCATGAAACCTCTCTTAGGCGGACACCTACGGGACCGTCTAAATGTGGCCGCCTAATAGAGGTGTCCGTCTATGGGAAATTTGTTATTAGGTAATATATAAATGCAAAATTATTACTATGTATATGTATGTACAAATAAACATAACATAACAAAAATACACTAGTTTTAGTTAGGATGTAGTACTAAAAAAATCTAATAACGTAGTTTGACGTGTTTGCGTTTTATACTTGCAATCTAGAAAATGTAATTCCAAGTCTGATAACAGTGGCATTGCTGTAGAGTCACCTCTTCTAATAGCACATTGCTATCAATGTTAATGAACCAAATCATTGTTATCAAATTACAAACTTCCACAACATCAATATTCTCTTTCAGACTCAAAACGCGACATTTTTGTGCCATTGTTTACGATTTTAACCTTACAACTCACAAATAAACGGCGAACTACTGTCGGGGAATCACACATACGCGAAGTTCTTTCGCGCTGCCACGCATACGCGATTGGTTGCCGGTCTGTCTTGCACCGTACTTATTCGTCTCCCAAATACTTAAAAACATTTTTGTCCGTTTAAAGGAGGGTTTTCGCACTATTTGTATGAAAACAGCCTGTCCGCATCCGGTTAATAGAGATGTCCGCTTATTAGAGGTGTCCGTTATGAGAGGTTTCACTGTATAAAAACGTACACAAATGTCAAATCTAAAACACATGGAACTAAATTATTTCACAACAGAACTTTGCGATAGTGACAGGGACGACGCGGTTAGATTGTGTATCTGCGTTTATGAATTGTAAATTGTACACCATTATATTACTTTCCACTGCCAATTGAATGAATGAATACAAACCTATGCTACGATCGGTACTTTTTTGTTAATCGCAATGTAATTACACTCCGGCCGACCATACATTTCGGGCAAAGATAATGTTAGTCAAGTTTATAGTCTAGTAACTTTTAAATTGTTTGCCGATCTCGGTGACATTTTTAGCAAAATGTAGACTTGTGTCTTGGGACGATATCCTGAATTTTAGTTTGCAAAAAATACCGATGTATTGATCATTATACAGGCTAGAACAAAAGTTACTTTTTACCCTTAATTTGATAACGCCCTGTGGAAAAATTGAGCTGTAGAATTTAGTTGAATTATATTTTATTTTGAAGTGTGGCCTTTTCTTAACACAATGATTCTTGTTTCATGTCATTATCTGCTTTTTAAAAGAAGATACACATTTTTCAAGATAGTATTGCAGTTTTTCAATTTTATTCACAATTCATTACATTGTTTCATGGAGTACATAAACAAATATTCAAGCATAAAGAGCGCGTTTTGCCACCTCGTGTTCTTATCTCTGCTACCATGTGACGTGGCATGCTTTCAATGTGATATGGGCTACTAATTTTTGGTTATTTGTTTATGCTATACGCCATAAAATGATTTAACGATCTGAATTGTGAATAAAATTGAAAAACTGCAATACTATCTTGAAAAATATGTATCTTCTTTTAAAAAGCAGATAATGACATGAACCAAGAAACATTGTGTTAACAAAGGGCCACGCTTCAAAACAAAACATAATGAAGCTAAATTCTACCGCTCAGTTTTTCGACAGGGCGTTCAGAAATTAAGGGAAAAAGTAACTTTATCTTATAGCCTGAAAGAAATGACACTTTTATCATTATTTAAGAATAAGTGCTCAAATATTTGAACATTTTTCGCAGAAACAGAACGGATTTAAATAATCGCATTCGCCTGTGGTGGTAAGTTGGCTAGAGACGGTCCTGTAGGGGGATGAAAATGAGACCATGCGAAAAAGAGCATCTGATACTACCCCATAATCAGGGTCAATTAAATCGGGCACAAAGAGATCTTTTCAAAGCGGGTTAAGTAGGCGAGCCAATAAAGTTTCTGATAGGTGATGACTTGTGTTATTATTATAATATACTCCCTCGGCTTCACCCCTGATAATATGACAAGTATGCTATTTCGATATACACCGCAATGGTACAGGATGGTTCACATAAGATGATGACTTCATGCCTACAAGGTGTTCTTTTCCATCACAACCATCTTTCTTATTTTAAGTGATATTTTTTTAATTTTTCGAATCTACGAATATACATGGGTAAAGTCGGTACGGTGTATGAAGTCCGCTAAGTTATAAAACCTCTCGAGCCGGGTAGTCGGTGGCTCTCAAACAATAAATTATATTTTAGGTATTTTCTAAATAAAATAATTTAAAGTAAATAAAAAAATTAGTTTAGGCAAAGAAAAATAATTATTTTTTAGCTTTTATAGTATTTAGGCAAATTAGTTTTACGAATTCCTTTTTATAAAGTTTTGGTTCTAAAAAGAACCGATGTCGCCATCTTTTTGAAACATTATTGGACAGCTCGCAAAGCACTTTTCTGTTGTTCGTTTCTTTGTATTTGAAGCCCAGCTCTTTTAAAATGATGGGCAAATTGGTAGTTCCAATATCGCAAATTTATTTCTTTTATATCTTTTCAAGAATAGCTTTGAGGGTAACATATTCCTTGGCTTTATACATATCATAAACAATATTCCTAATCGATAGTTTTATCCCGTGGGATAAATCAAAGGTTTTAGAATGAAGTCAAACCCTTTTATATGGTCTGTTCAATTCCTCTTCACTCTTTTTTCGAAGTTTTCTTAAGGTCTTATCTGAAATGCCGCAAGCATCAGACGTTCGTTTTTGCACTGCCAAAGCAGACACTAACGGACCCGAGTTATCTTTTTCTAAAGTAAAATAACGTTCCACTTGTAATACCAAACGGCGTTCACCTGGAGATAAACACCTTCTAGGCGTTGGGTCACCTTGCTGAACATTTTCCATAACTTTGCTTTATAACTGCTTTTAATTCACACACAATAATGAGAAACAAACTAAAAGCAAAAAACATAACTACTTATTTAAAATAGAACATACCATCCTGCAATTGAGCAAATTTTAATTATTTCTTCGAAAATAGTGATTATTAGATAGATTTAACTATAATGATCCCAAAATAACTAAAGTCTAGGAAAAAGTACCTGAGAACATCTTTATGGTAAACATGGTAAATTTTATTCTATTTTTCGATTAACCATTAAATTCTAAGCAAATTTTATAAGACATCTTTTTGCCTTATTCTGCCAGTTTTCAAGATATCTGGACTTTTTGTAATTATTCGGCAAATACATGGTGATGAAATAATCTGTATAATTTTTTTACCTTAACTCTGGGACTAAACAATTTTTTTTACCGAATAGCTACAAGATCAGAAAATCTAAAAAGAAATTCAAACTTTGCATAAAGTATACAGGGTCGTCACAAATCAAGGTTCATTGTGAAAAAATGCCATAACCAAAAACTTTCTTATTTAAAATGGAACACCCTGTATGTTTTTATTTAATTTGCTGACAAATCAGTTGTTCTTTAAAATTAGTATTTACTGTTCACCTATATATCAAAGCGTTTCCTCCAAAAATCAAATTTATTCCAAAAATACTATTTTTCCAGTGTACTATGATAACACTAATTGTACAAACATTATACTGGATATATTATATGATATTTGCAGCAGGCGCCAGGCGTTTATATCAGGGTTCGAAAATATCATGATATTTATATAAATATCATATCACATGATATATATCCGATATATATCCGATATATATCGGATATATATCCGATATACAATCATGTTTAAAATTTATTTTCTTAATTAAAAAACGGCATTGTTTCTTGCACAAACTATATTTTAACACAAACTCATTAACAAAAACCTATATTCTATATATCTCTCTCTCTAATTAAGCAGAAAAAACAAAAATCATTATTAAAAATAATAAAATAAACAGATTTTAGTATTATTTTATTAAAATTAATATTTCAACACAATCACAAAATTAAAACTTATATTGTAAACAAAAAAACTTTTTATTCTAACATTAGCTTATAACATCAATTAGGTAAAAAGAAAAGAATTAAAAACAAACAGATGTTAACATTATTTTATTAACATTGATATTGGTATTTAGTAATAATATACTTATATAACAATGACCTACGTACCTGATGTGTTGACACTTCTTTTTGTAGTAGTGGAAGTGGAAGGCAGAACATCTTCAGGAACAGAATGATGCTGTTGTGTTGTTTCACGACTTGGCGTATCACTGGGCATATTTTTTTGGTGTGTTAAAATATGTTTTTCCATTCGCGATGGTATACCCTGCATCTCCTTTAAACACTCTCGACATTTTGCCCATTTTCCAGTACTTTTTTTGTTTTTAATTATACAGTCAAAATATCGCCAAACAGAATGCTTTGGTTTTGGCATATTCAATAAAAATCACAACTAACTTACAGTCAAGTCAACACAGAGTGAAAACACAGAAATAAAGAATAAAGATTATTTGGGAAAGCAAGCGCGAAACAAATCGTCGCGTACCTGGGAATCCCGAAATCGGTGCGCGGTGATGCTTGCGCGGTAGCCAAGTGAATCCCTACAGTAATTATAATTTTGTACAGTGGCGTATTGAGACATTTTCGGATGTTTAGAATGGTGGAAAACATTTTTAATTTAATAAATGAAATTGTCGAATATATCGGATATATATCAAGTTATAAATATCATGATATATATCGTGATATATATCATGATATATATCACTTGATATATATCCTCCGAACCCTGGTTTATATTCGTGGTAAAATGGTTTTTATTTTAAGAGCGGACTTAATTTGTATTGAAATTCGATCAGAGCATCAAATATTGAACTAAATGGACTTCCTAATTTTGCCGCTTATCTGATATTGTATTTCATCTTGTCGAATTTCCGAAAAAAGAACTTCGTCTTAGCCTGTAACGTCATCTGATTACCAACATGTCGCCAAGAAATTTAATCATTGCTCTTACATGATACTTTTCTGCGAAAAATGGATTGTGCAAGCCGATAGATAAAATCCGAACGCAAATATTATGTAGTACTATATTATTTTTATAAGTGTTTTCGTATTGGGCGTGGTCGGGTTTAAAATAATTTATTGCTTATAAATGATGAATCGATTAAATTTATATAACACCTATATAGTAATAATAATTATTGTGTTAAGAGTGAAGAATTAAGTTTTTAATACACCTTAACAACAACATGTCTTACTTTTAAGTATGTATTTTTTATGAATTACGTGAGCAGAAACAAGGGCTATTTTTATATACAGGGTGCCCCAAAACTAGTAACTAGTAAAATTTAAAATTTAACTCTCACTATCACTATCTTCATCTAAGCCTAAACTTATAATTAAGGGTTGAACATTTGTAATCATACAATTGTAAGAATTTTCCACCTTAAGTACATGCTGTACACAGTTTTTCCAGCTGTCTGCAGAAATTTTTCTTACTTCGTTTTTAATTAATTCTACTACAGATGCATTTAATGTAGGAGAAATATTATTTCTCCTAATATTGGATTTTAATTGGTGCCATATTAGCTCGATAGGATTGAATATACGGAGGAAGACGCAACACTGTATGTCCATTTTCTGCTACAAGTTTGTCACACTCGTATTCCTTATTTATTTTAAAAGCTTTTAATACTTCTAGCAGTTCTCGTTGTTTGTAAGTTTCTTCAAAATATAAATCATTTTCAATCATCAAATTTTGAATTTCTGCTTTTGTATTATTAGAATTGGGAATGATTTTTGCTTGCCGACTATGATAACTAGCATTGTCCATTACAATGACGCTATTTTCAGGTATATTTTTAAGGAGTTTATGTTTAAACCAATCTTCAAAAAGTTGTGCGTCCGTATCTTGATGGTAATCTAAAGAAGAATCTGCTATGTTTTTAGCTGAAAGCAACAGACAATTTGGAACAAACCCGTTCTCTGAACCAGCATGTAATATTGTGATTCTTTTGCCTTTATTTCACCTCTATTCTTTACATACTCTTATAATTCCTTTACCTTTGCATACTCTTATAATTCCTTTACCATACTAATGGCTTGTTGATAATTGGTGACATTTGTTTGATTACTGCATTCAACTTCTTCATCAGAGTCGTCAGTGTGATGAGGTTTCAGTTTGGACTACATAATCGGTACGAATGGGATCACTATCATCTTCTAATAGCACATTGCTATCAATGTTAAAGAACTCGCCCAAATTACAACATCAATTTTCTCTGTCAGACTCAAAAAGCGACATTTTTGTGCCATTGTTTACGATGTAAACCTTACAACTCACAAATAAACGGCGGACTGCTGTCGGGGAATCACACATACTTTCATTCAGCGAGGTACTTTCGCACTGCCACGCATACGCGATTGGTTGCCGGTCTGTCTTCAAAGAGTTTTTGCACCGTACTTATTCGTCTCCCAAATACTTTAAAAAAAATTTTGTCCGTTTAAAGGAGGATTTTCGTACTCTTTGTATTAAAACAGCCTGTCCGCGTCCGCCCAAGAGAGGTTGATTTTCATGGAATTTCGTATACCTAGTTCCGGACTATGAAAAAATGTCCGCTTAATAGAGATGTTCGCTTATTAAAGGTGTCCGTTATGAGAGGTTTCACTGTATATTGTAAACTTGTCATCCGAAAAAATATGTAGGTATCAAATAAACTCATTAGATAAATGAATTAAATAGTGCACTAAATAATCTTAAAACTTCAAGTGTTATTTACCACCATCTCGCTACCCAGAATCAAGGTGATGAAACGTTTTTATCAGTAAATTTTAGGGGATCCACTGCTATATTTTAAGATCCATAAAAAGACTTCTAAAATAATTCGCGCTATCTTATCATAAAACCAATATTTACTTGTAGATCTGATGTGCTCATGATTTAATAGAAATTTCGCAGAATGAGAAGGTGATTGGGATTCTGCGAACCCTTTAATGAAAAATTTAATTTTTTCGACTTATTATTATTATCAGTAACGCTAATAGTAACGTTTTATTGATTTGCACGTGAGTCGTCAAGTTTATTCGTTACTAGGTTATAAAGATTATTATTATTAGTCGAGAAATTTGAATCGAATTGGTAGCATTGTAGTGATAAAGTTATTATTTGATCATCTGATATCGCTTTCCTATTTACTTTGGTAACGTATTTTGGGCTTTTCTTTTTATTTTGGTGCGGATTTCGGGTATTGTCAGAAAAATATACAGTTTTTCTGTAATAGTGCTCTACTAAGTTGACCTTTGGGAGAGGTTCTACCTTAATTAATTAATTTAGAGCAATAAGAAAATTCTTTCTAAAAATAGTAGCATGGTTTCCTTATACAGTGAAACCTCTCATAACGGACAACCTCTAATAAGCGGACATTATTTCATAGTCCGGAACTAGGTAGATATATGAAATTCCATGAAAATCAACCTCTCTTGGGCGGACGCGGACAGGCTGTTTTCATACAAAGAGTGCGAAAACCCTCCTTTAAACGGACAACATTTTTTTTTTAAATATTTGAGAGACGAATAAGTACGGTGCAAAAACTCTCTGAAGACAGGCCGGCAACCAATCGCGTATGCGTGGCAGAGCGAAAGGACTTCGCCGAATGAAAGTATGTATGATTCCCCGATAGCAGTGCGCCGTTTATTTGTGAGTTGTAAGGTTAAAATCGTAAACAATTTAACATTGATAGCAATGTGCTATTAGAAAATGATAGTGACCCCATTCATACCGATTATGTAGTCCAAACTGAAACCACATAACTATCTGACTACTCTGATGAAGAAGTTGAATGCAGTAATCAAACAAATGTCACCAATTATCAACAAGCCATTAGTATGGTAAAGGAATTATAAGAGTATGCAAAGAATAGAGGTGACTCTACAGCAATGGAATTGTTATCAGACTTGGAATTACATTTTCTAGATTGCAAATATAAAACGCAACCCCGTCAAACTACGTTATTAGATTTTTTTAGTACCACATCCTAACTAAAACTAGTGTATTTTTGTTATGTTATGTTTATTTGTACATACATATACATAGTAATAATTTTGCATTTACATATTACCTAATAACAAATTTCCCATGGTCGGACACCTCTATTAGGCGGACACATTTAGACGGTCCCTAACAAAGGTTTCGCTGTAATATATTTTTTCTTTACCAAGATGGCGTCCGTCCTCCATTTTGAAAGTGAATACTGTCATTCTTCCGTCAAAAAATAGTTTACCTTCCCCTATAAGCCACACCAAAATTTTGTAAAAAAAAAATTAGCGAATCAAAAGTTATTAAGCCGTTTCCAGACTATATGCACACACTGTAATGCGTCAGGAAGTACTCCTGATTACCTGAAAACTCTAGAGCAATAATTGGAATTATTTGGCGAACTGAATCAAAATCGATGTTATCTTTATCAAGCATGCATATTTTAAAGATAACACGTATATTGTATGTCCTCTACTGGGATGTGGCTGTTCATAGAATTGAATATGAGTGTATTCTCAACGTCAGAATATAGTAGTGGTCTTTTACGTGCTTTGTTTATATTAGAAGTTTGAAGATTTTTGCCTCTTAGGAACTGATGAGAATTACAGAAAAGGATTTTTAAAAACGAATTTTGAATTTATGGTAAACATTTTCTCTTTATAACGTTTTTCTGTACTTTACTCGCTATTTTATGCAAACGTTTAGCCAAATATACTTTGTTTTTTTCTAATCTAAAATTGTATTCGTAAAGTTAAAGGATTGGAAAATGGTATGAAAAAAATTGCATTAAAAAATATAATGTTATAAGAATAATAATAACAATTTCAAATATGAACAATTTTCAAATTTTTGTCACAGATCTTCCTGAAACTTGTTGATACCCCAATCGACATGTTAGACAATCTAAATATCAATAAATTAACTAAAAAACTTTATTATTAACGGCTAAAACTTCACGAAAAGAAATATTGATCAGCTGATCAATCTCGTCTCGTTCTAACCTGCCAAAAAGCGGCATATTTTTAAATTAAATTGACGCAATATAGATGGCTCTGATTGCTAATTTGGGATTGTTTGGGATCCTCATCTTAACTAACATTTATCAGAATAACACTCGACCATTCAAGCGATGTTGATTTTGACAAATCGCATCGTGCATGCTAAAACCTTTATATCAGCCACAAATGTTTTCAGTGCCTTATAGAGGTCACCACTTATTACCCGCAATCTGACTAAAGAAGATTGCGGTGGCAGGATTCTGACACTCATAGTTCAGATGGCCATGCTCTTGATAGAAGCAGGAGAGGGAAGGTTTCACACTTTATTGACTGTTCATGTCACTTAATATGTTAAAGATTAGAAGATTTTCTTAAAATTATTTAACTCAGGAAGTGTTTGTTTACCCATGATGAAAAATTTGCATTCCAAAGGAATTTCTTGACGACTATCAATACCTAGTACATCATACCCATGTGTGTGCAATTTAATTTTTTTAGGATGGCTCAAAGAAAAACGGGACAAAGGCATATTTTTTTAAACGGGACACCTCGTATCTTTTTTATTGTATTTTTGGATTTCCGGGACTATGCTAAGAAAACTTAGTATTTAACTGATAAACTGGTTGATAACAACAATTTGCCAGAAAAACATAATATTCGTTGTATCCAAAGGTATTGTAAACTACCGATTCCATAATCCGTTCATAAAACTCTTGGAAAGTGAAGCTGTTATTGTTTGAAATGTTATTGAAAATCAGTAATGGGTGGAAGAGAGAACTGCATGTTTGTTGGCTGAATGGCAACAATGTTGAAGTCTGGTTATAACAGAGGGTTAAATATTAAAACATAACCATACTTACCGATGAAAAGATAAATCCTTATTTAAATCATCCACTCTTTTATAAACTATACATGAATGCACCATTATTGCTAATCACAAAAAAAAACACAAGACAATCAAAATATATAACAATCGATTAGATCAAAGAACAAGCATCGCAATGTTTACGAGACTAGTATTCATTCATCTTTTGCTTATCTTTTGTGTAAAATAAAAATAGATGTTGCCAGAGTGCAATTGGATTAGTTCAAGATTCGTTTGATACTTTTAAGTATAATAATATTTTTTTGAAGAATCTCTCATCGCCTTTTCACAGTTTATAGTAAAATTATTGGGAAATAAATTTATTTTAAGAACAATTGCGGATTAACCTTAATGTGTGTGTGTAGGTGTCAAATTAACAAATTTTTAATTCGGATTTTGCAAGATACCTTTGCGATAAATATGACAATATGCTCCAATAATGACCGAAAGAGGTGGGAAAGACTGTTTACAGTCGTTGCGTAGGCTACTAGAAATGTATATTTTTCCATCTATAGTTTGAAATATCTTTGGTTGTATCGCTCTCGCATCAACGTGCTTTAATATCGCATAGAGTGCCAAGATAGTTAAAAAAAAAATGTCCATAATAACGAATTAATTGCTCTGAAGTCGTTTCCTGAAATTACAAAAAAGAAAAACATTTCAAGATTGACAACTTTACAATCAGAATTACTTCCATTTCTCATTATTAATATAGACTAATATGCTATACGGACGCCGCTGAATGTGTCTGTATGTGATCTATCGCCATGGCAACCCAGGTACAGATCTAGCAGATCAATACCTCGGCAGTCTGGCAGCATTGGGCGCCTGTCGCCGCTGCTGACGCCATCTTGGCTCCTGCTCTCGGGAGATCCTGCTGATGGCCTGACCGGACGACACACCCACGCCGAACAGTGGTTTCCGTCGGAATAACCTGTTTTTTAAGGTTCGTTCGTAAAAAAACGGAAATCCTATGGGATAGGCGAATGTAGTCTGTACGTTAAGTTGTTCGCAGTGGTTCGCAAGGGACAGCAATTCGAAAGAGACACTGATCGTGATGGCTGTAGTAAAATCCACACTTTTTTATATTTTATTTTTCAACATAATCTTCCTTTTTCTCAAGGCACTTGCGCAAAACTTATATATAACCAGCAAGAGCACGTCCTCTGAGGTGCTCCTTAAATGTATGACCAAAAAGAAGTCCGGCAAGTAAACACTTGGTTCCCTTTCGAAGTTACATCCCTTTCAAATTTATGCCCCTTTCGAACTTATGATCGGGTTCCTTTCGAACTTATATCCCTGTCTCTTTTATGCCCTTTTCGAAGTTATGTCTCCGTCTCTTTTATGCCCCTTTCGAACTTATATCTCTGTCGAATTTATGCCCCTTTCGAACTTATGTTCGGGTTCCTTTCGAACTTATATCCCTGTCTCTTTTATGCCCCGTTCAAACTTATGTCTCTGTCTCTTTTATTCCCCTTTCGAACTTAAATCCCTGTCGAATTTATGCCCCTTTCGAACTTAGGTCTCTGTCTCTTTTATGCCCCTTTCAAACTTATATCCCTGTAGAATTTATGCCCCATTCAAACATGCTCGGTTTCCTTTCGAACTTATATCCCTGTCTCTTTTATGCCCCGTTCGAACTTATGTCCCTGTCGAATTTATGCCCCCGTTCGGGTTCCTTTCGAACTTATATCCCTGTCTCTTTTATGCCCCTTTCGAACTTATGTCCCTGTCAAATTCATGCACCTTTCGAACTTATGATCGTGTTCCTTTCGAACTTGTATCCGTGTCTCTTTTATGCCCCTTTCGAACTTATGTCTCTGTCTCTTTTATGTCCCTTTCGAACTTATATCCCTGTTGAATTTATGCCCCTTTCAAATGTATTTTCGGGTTCCTTTCGAACTTATATCCCTCTTTTATGCCCCGTTCGAACTTATGTCTCTGTCGAATTTATGTCCCTTTCGAAGTTCTGTTCGGATTCCTTTCGAACTTTTATTCCTTTCGAACGTATGTTCCGGTTTGTTCGTATTCCTTTCGAACATGACCCTTTCGAACTCTTGAATATTTTGAACTAGAACTTTTGAACATTTTGTTCTTTCTAACGGACTTACGGCGAACAAACCCGAACCCTTACTTGATTCTTTGATCGCTGCTCCCGAAAAATAAATGATCAATCTGAATAAATCGATAAAACATAACGCAGATGAACGTTACAGTTGACGTAATTCTTAGTAATGATGTAAATATACCCGCTGGTAGTGGATTTTAATAAAGTGTCTGTCAGAGATAGGCATATGTTGGCTTCACCTGCCCCCTTTTGCTTTTGTTGGCCCGTACACGAAAACACCTGCTTCAGCGCGTGTACTCGGCGGTTGTAATATCGTCTAAAACATGCCGGTCCCAAATTTTACTATCATGCGACGTTGCCAGGTCCCATTTAGTTTGAAGCGATTTTCATGTGATAGACCCAGGATCTCAAATCTAGGTACTCATAAAATAATAAACCATGGTACCATTGGAAAGAGATTTAAACAACCTTTAAAATTAGGCGCCTCTTGACGCGCTTCCCATTTTAGATTTTAAGACTAACATCCCACCCCTCCAGGGGGTTAAACCATGAGGACTGCAAAAACGTAATGTATATAAATTTTTCCACTTAATTAAAACAAAATTACCACTATCCCTGTATTTGTTGCACAATTTGGCAACTACTAACATTGTGACCGTCGTGACGCAGACGCCGGTTGAAATATCTGGACCCCTTTTTGTGGTTTCGAGAGATAAAATTGTTACAAAGGGGGCCTAACACGGTATTAAACCGTAAAAAAAAAACGTCAAAACGGGTATTTAATTGAGATTATTCAGCTTTATATTGGTGCCTGCAATATTTACTTTCAGATATAAGTGTGCATCTGTTTATCTCTATGCTTATTACGTAATGAATTAAATTAAATAGTATATTTAAGATTTAATACACAAAATAGCGTTTTTTTTATCTCAATAACCGCTTAGACTAAAAACAGAAGAATACCTAATAGAATATTCAGGTCGATAAACCAGATCAAGTTTTTAAATGGAAGCAATAAAAAAATTTCAGTTTTCGAGAAAATCCAGCAAATTATCAAAAATTCACATGTGAATATTTTCAAAAATAAGAATTTTTTCAGTAAAAGCCTGAAATACGTGTCACATAATTGTACCTATGTATATAAGTTGTAAAAAAATTGCCAAGGTTAATTGGTTGCTATGGGGTTTGTAAAGTACACTGAGAGAAATCTCGAGTTGATATAACTCAAATATGAGTTGTCCTAGACGGAAGACGGCAACCAAATCGAAGAAATTGCATCAACTCACTATTCATAAGTTATGATAGCACAGAATATGGGTTATTTTATGCGTTGGAATAGCTCACGCCCCACCGTCTTAAATTATTGAGCTACCGTAGCTACCAGTATGTGAATTGTGATGCGTTACTAGTCGGGCTAGATTAATTCATGATTCGAGCTATCAAAACTTGACATTTAAGTTGTTCTAGCTTACGATGGTGGCTGGAATAACTCACTCTTTGGGCTGCCAGAGTCCAAATTTTGGACTACCAGTACCTAAATTGTGGACTATCGGAACTCAAAATATTTCTTTGATTTAACGCCTGCATATTGTGAGTTCAATTGACTTTTGTTTATTCAAGATATGACATTTTTGTTGTATATTTAAAAAAGATAGGAGAGCATACTGCGGCTAAGAAACCATGCGGACGAAGTGATGACGATTGCTTATAAATAACAAGGCTCCATTCCAATAATAACAATTTGTATGCATCTCCCTCCTGTCCCTCCATTTTACGCCAACTGACCAAAATTATGCAAAACACAAATTTTCACGCACAGAGAACAAAGATGAAAAATCCCGCAAACGGCGCACCGGCCAACAGGTGTCTATACGCGCGATAGAAGGAGAATTGACGAACAACAATGGAATGAACCGCGCCAAATCTGCACGATCACGAATTCGGAACTTTCCGTGACCTTACGATCTTGCGATTTACCCTCGATATGGGGTTTTGGAGCACGTTTCCTGAATTATTCCAACTTAAAATAATTTACACATGGTAATGACTTAAAATAATGCACGTCCGGGTTAAAACGACACTTTATAATCAATTAGTAAGTTTTCACAACTCAGAAACTGAGTTCAGGTAACTCATAAAATAGTTACAAGATGAGGAATTGTGGTGATCCCAAATATGTTTAAAATATTGATAAAAAAATCTCTTTCTGGGGCGTTTTTAAATAATTTGTGATAATTCGTAGGCTCAGTTAGAACAACATAGAGAGGTGGGTTGAGGTAGCTCCAATTTTGTAACCCACGACATTGGTAAATGCATTTTTGTCAGTGTAATGATCCATTTATGTAAATACTACAGCGGACAATAAAATTTAAAAATAATATAATTAATAACTAACAATAATATGCTATATAATATATTCAAAGGGCGCCCAAAATATTACGCTGTCTTCAAGTACAGTTTTAATGATTTTATCAGTTTGCGAGATAAAAGCAGACAGTAAATAAGTGGGAAATGAAGAACGGGGACATAAAATAACACCTGCTCTATTGACGCGTGCTGGAAGTCTGAACAGTTGGTAATCTGGTTAGACGATTCTTGGTCAGGGTTGTTAAAGTAATTTACTACCGTAGTAAATGTAACTTGCTACATATGCTCTTATTACGTATTTTGTTACATTTGCTACTTTCACGTTTCATTTTTAGAATATTTTTATTTAGATCAAACCGCAAAGCAAGAAGCAACAGAAGAACAATAACCAAAAGCTACAATTCATACTTTTCCACTCGAATTTCCAAGTTTTAACAATTTATAATAATAAAGTTGAGGTTATGTTGTGTTACGCCTAGAATGTTTCTTTTTTTATGCATAAGATGGGCAATGAATGATGGTCTCACAGTATCTTGTTTACTTTTAAGGGAAATAACATAAATTAAGATAACCCTATTTTACCTCTAAGAATAAAGGTGCAAAGCGAGCATAGATTTTCCAAATTTAGTAGATATAATAAGTTGGGTTTTCATTTTGTTTAGGCAACCATCTTATACAGCGTCTATCCAGATTTGGTTACAAAATGGAAATATTTTTGCTTCTAAGTACTATGAGAAAAAGTACTTCTTTATAAAAAGTATTGCTTGTTATAAAAGTAAGTAAAAAAAAACGGATCTGATATACAGGGCGTCGGAACAATATTATGGAAACTGTCTCATTTTAATTTGTTTGTAATAAATTGTTCATGGCCTACTGATATACAGGGTGGCCCGTCGAAAACCGTCCAGAAAGGTTTACGGCTGTGTACGTGAAAATTAAAATTAAATAAAAACCTGGGACCCGTAAACTTGTGTTTTCAGGGGGACACGTTTCACTATTAATTTCATCCCTGTAACCTCAACCCCCCTAGCGGGGGCGGCTACTGCCCTTGTTTTTTCAAATGGGTATGTTGTGATACATCTTTTTAAAGGGCATTAAATTCTCTTTAAAATGGCGCTTTGTTTTGTAAATTTGAGCTACGCGCCGCTGAGAAATTGGGTTTTAAAAAATGTAATTTTATTGAGTAATACTTACATGTTATCTTATTAAATGTTGAAAATGTCCGCCATTCACCTCCATATAATAGTACAACAACTGTTCAAAGTGCGTTCAAATGGCGGCGCGTAGCTCAAATTTATAAAACGAAGCGCCATTTTAAAGAGAATGTAATGCCCTTTAAAAAGATGTATCACAACATACCCATTCCCATTTAAAAAAACAAGGGCAGTAGCCGCCCCCGCTAGGGGGTTGAGGTTACAGGGATGAAATTAATAGTGAAACGTGTCCCCTGAAAACACAAGTTTACGGGTCCGAGGTTTTTTTTAATTTTCACGTACACAGCCGTAAACCTTGCTGGACTGTTTTCGATGGGCCACCCTGTATAAGCGTAAATTATTAAAAATAGCCCATTTGTAGCTTGTTTTTGAAGATAAATATAAACTAAACATTTTTGTAAAGCCCAAAGTATGACAAATTAATTAAAAATATAATATAGATGGTGTGCCTTTTAGAAATGTTTACTTTTGTTAATATCTCGAAGACTAAACATTTTAGAGTGAAACTGGACACGCCACTGAACGTTACGTAATACTACGAGGGGTGATTAAAAAGCGAATATTTTCAAAACCATCCTGTAGTTTAAAAACTAAGATTACCATGAAAAATTTGACCTCGGGGTGGGACAAAGATAATAACTCTAATACCCCCCAGAAAGTGTCGAAAATGGGATGCATTATTATTTGACAGATCAGTAACCCCCCCCCCCCCCCCCTTTCTGCTAAGAAACGGCAGCATTAATCAAAAAGTAAGAAATACAAGCAACAAACCAGATGACAACGACCTTGCAAATTTATAAGTATATTTTCATGTCATCACAGATAAATCTAAGATAAGTTATTTTTTTTAAACTATTACTAATCTTCCATAATAAATAAACAGATGACTGTATGTACCTTTATTTTCCGCGGCATTTCTCAAACTTTCGTTCATATTTAATCTTCAACAAATAAATTGCAGGGGTTTTCTAGCCGATAGCATGTAGGGTCGGTATGAAAATACGTCAAAAATTTTCAGGACCACGCCCAAAATTTTTCAAAAACTCAACCCTCTTATTTCGTAAATTAGATATAATTTATAATTTTTTTCCGTGCATTTCCTTCCATTCCTATTTTCTCTTCTACTAAAAATTGTAAACGAACAACATAAAGTAAAGTACAAACCACGAAACCACACAAGTCAAGCAACTTTGACCATCGTCCTATATCTATGGATAGCCAAACTCTAAAAGCATAAATGGACGGTCGTTGTTGGTTGACAACCAAACCAGCACCAATACCGGCGGGTTGCCTATATGATGGCGACAACATTGTGCGTAAAACAACCGACGAGTAATCTTTAAAAATATTAACCTGTAAACCGTGCGCACCAATCCATTTTTTCACTCATAAAATTTAACTTTTCCCTGCCCATCCCATAAGGTGTACGTATCCATAGTTATAGGTCAGTGACTTTAACACTTAATTATCTTATTAGTCTCATTTTGTACGAAACAAGACAGTCATTTATATACTCTCCTATATTATTCCCTATTTGCGAACCAATCCGTAATTCCCTATATCCCTTTAAATAAGATTATTCTCTATTTTCAGGTAAAATAGAACCTATAATATCAAATTTCAAGCGCCCGTTCGTCAGGAGAAATCCTGTTAGCGTTCTCGCTGAGCTGCAGGATCACGGGGGGCAGGGGTGGGAGAGGGACCAATAAAATAATAAATTCTCAGTGGCGCAGTAAACAATATCGTCTCTTGATTTTTTGTCGTTTGACGTACAGTTTTCGTATAAAAAAAATGGAATTCATTCATTTGCACTCTGTTATGAAATTATGTATGAACAAAGATTAAAAAGGATCTAGTAGGTAAGAAACAGAATATTTTTTTTTTTTATGATCAAACACAAGCACTATAGGAAAAATCCTGTAGGGCGCTCTGGGAGTTTTGCGTGTGCGTAAAAAGCGATTCACGTTGGTTTTGAATCGTTGGAGGTTATATTCGTTGGGAAAAACGACCTCGGGAAGGTCGTTCCATAAAGATGAAGTCCTCCAGATGAAAGAATTCTTAAACATAGAAGTTCGAGGAGTACTAAGCTTAACCACATATGGATGGGCGGCAGTGGTTCGTCGTGTATTTCTGCTATTCGCCGCTCTGGGCGGAATTAAGAGGGGAAGGTCAGCAGAGCACTTTCCATGAAAATATATGTAAAAGAGAGTCAAATCCCCAACCTGTCTTCGATGTTTTAGGCTGTCGAGGTTCTTCGTCAGCTTGTGGTCTCCAATCAGACGAATGGCCCTCCTTTCGATGGAATCCACTAGCCGAAGAGTATGTTTCGGTGCAGAGCTCCAGACATGAGAGCAGTACTCTAGTGATGGTCGAATCTGGGCTTTGTATTGTGTCAAAAGTTGTTGAGGTGTATACAACTTTCTGGTTCGGAAGAGTACACTAAGTTTCTAAGAAGCTATCTTGGCGATTGCCACAGCGTGGTTATGCCAAGACATATTTCCTCCCAGATTGACGCCCAGCAAATGAATACATGAAGCCAGTGGGATTGCGTGTCCGGCCATGACTATGTCCGGTTCTGTAATCCTTTAATCCTAGTCCTTTTTAGAGAAAACTGTTGCCTGGGCTTTTTTAGCGTTAAATTCGACTTGGTTACTGTCACCCCAAGCCAAAATTTCTTCCAGGTCTTTGCTGAGGCGTGATACTTCATGCTGTCTGCGAAGATGTGCGTCGGCAGCCGATGTTTGTGCATTCAAAGAAAAAGATGAGATATGTGTGCTATCGTCAGCAAAACTAAATATCGGATTTGTAAACATAATCAATTGACAGTTGTCAACCTAGTGGAGGTGTCACCTTTTTAAGTCATTAACCTTAACAAATTATTAAAAAAAACATAAAATTCTTTAACACCCTGTATCTCAAAAATTAAGACGTTTAGGACTTATGTTCATATGAAGTTTTTTTTCTGGAAATGTACCCAAGAATAACCTCCTTAAATATTAACATGTAATTAAGAAACGACCAGAAATACTTATATATTACATTTACTTAAAATTGCCTATTACAACGAATAAATAATGTAATACTTAGATACTATATTATTTATGACTCCGCAGATAAAAGTTCAAATCATCAATTGCACACATTTCCTCTTCGTTGGGCAATATTTGCGATATTTACCAGCGCATCACTTTTCTTCGAATACAATTGATCAGCAACAATTTTCTTACGACAACATGCGTTGTCTAGATAATATGAAACCATCACTGACAGAATAATAATAGTTCTGAAGCAGCAATTTTAGATACTTACTGGACAAATAGGTCAATAGAAGGTTTAAAAAAAAAACGGTTTTTGAATCAAAACTATAATGCCAAAAACTTTATGTAATATGAATTCCATTTCAAAGTCTTATCTTCATTTTCTATATACAGGGTATCCGGTAAATTTGCCAACGTACAGAGGAGGTCAAAATAATACTAGTATTTTTTGCCCCGTTTTATTTGAACGAAGAAAACTGTATACAACCATGCTGAAAAGCGTCTTACCATCAGTGTTGTTAAAGTAGTTAATGTAACATTTACTATCGTCGTAAATGTAATTTGCCATATGCTCTTACTATGTATTTTGTTACATTTACTTACTATATTTACTACTTTCACCTTTCTTGAATATTTTTATTGAGATCAACTCATAAGGCAAAAGGCAACAGAAGAACAATAACCAAAAAACTACTATTTTCTACTTTACCACTAGAATTTCCAACTTTTAACATCAAATTTATAATAATAAAGTTGAGGTTAGGTTGAAGTACAACAACGCGTGCATCCATCGTACACGGATGAAAACTGCGGTTATTCCAAAGGTATTGTAAACTACAGATCGCATAATCCATTCATAAAACTCTTGGAAAGTGAAGCTGTGATTGTTTGAAATGTTATTGAAAATCAGTGACGGGTGGAAGAGAGGACTACATGTTTGTTGGCTGAATGGCAACAATGTTGAAGTCTGGTTAATATCAGATGGTTAAATATTAAAACATAACCATACTTACCGATGAAAAGATAAATCCTTATTTAAATGAGCCACTCTTTTACAAACTATACATGAATGCACCATAATCGTTTATGATAAAGACGATTTTCACCAATAATCACAAAAAACACAAATCAACCAAAATATTATATAACGATCCATTAGATCAAACGACAAACATCGCAATATTTATACGAGATTACTATTCATTCATCTTTTGCTTATGTTTTGGGCCCGAATCGTACGGCATTGGTGAAATAGACGTAGATGTTGCCAGAGTGCAGTTGGATTAGTTCAAGATTCGTTTGATACTTTTAAGTATAATAATAATTTTTTTAATGAATCTCTCATCGCCTTTTCACAGTTTATAGTAGAATTATTGGGAAAATATTTGTTTTAAGAGCAATTGCGGATTAACGTTTGCGATAAATATGTCCATCTGGCTATACTGCTATAATGACCGAAAGAGGTGGGAAAGACTGTTTGCAGTCGTTGCGTGGGATAGAAATGTACATTTTCCCATCTGTAGTTTGTAATATCTTTGAGTTATTCGTTTTTTTCTTACAGAAACGAAAATGTATTCCTGTTTATTCGGTCAAAACCGAATAATGTAAGAAACGTACAGTATAGTGCCGTGTGAGCCCAGCCGCCGGCCCAGCCTTAGACAGACTAAAAAATAATGATTTAATTCGTTGCACTATGTTAATAATTATTATGTTTTCGTTTAACACACTTCTTTGCTATTGCGAAAAATTTAGTTTGCAATGTTCTTAATGGTTCCATTACAGCAATCGCTAATATGATTTAACGACTATTAAGGGCCATTCTACGCTTAAACAGGGTGGCCTCTTAGCGTGGCAAAGTAAAATGGATGCGTTGTTAGCTAAAATATATGTCGAAATGTTGAATCAAGACTAGTAGCAGGTCGATAAGCGATTAAATAATTTTTTAGTCCATCCGTTTGAGGGGTTATACCTGCAATAGACAAAAAAGCATTTACCAATGTCGTGAGTTACAAAATTGGAGCTACCTCAACCCACCTCTCTATGTTGTTCTAACTGAGCCTACGAATTACCACAAATTATTTAAAAACGCTACAGTAATTCAGGTTCTTTTGGTTCGCCTCAACCCAGAAAGAGATTTTTTATCAACATTTTAAACATATTTGGGATCACAACAATTCCTCATCTTGTAACTATTTTATGAGTTACCTGAACTCAATTTTTGGGCTGGGAAAACTTACTAATTGATTATAAAGTGTCGTTTTAACCCGGACGTGCATTATTTTAACTCATTACCATGTGTAAATTATTTTGAGTTGGAATAATTCAGGTAACGTGCTCCAAAACCCCATATCGAGGGTAAAACGCAAGATCGTAAAGTCACGGAAAGTTCCGAATTCGTGCTCGTGTAGGTTTGGCGCGGTTCATTCCATTGTTATTCGTCAATTCTACTTCGATCGCGCGTATAGACACCTGTTAGCTGTTGCGCCGTTTGCGGGATTTTTCATTTTTGTTCTCTGTGCGTGAAAATTTGTGTTTTGCATAATTTTGGTCAGTTGGCGTAAAATGGAGGGACAGGAGGGAGATGCATACAAATTGTTATTATTGGAATGGAGCCTTGTTATTTATAAGCAATCGTCATCACTCCGTCCGCATGGTTTCTTAGCCGTAGTATGCTCTCCTGTCTTTTTTAAATATACAACAAAAATGTCATATCTTGAAAAAACAAAAGTCAATTGAAGTCCACAATATGCAGGCGTTAAATCAAAGAAATATTTTCAGTTCCGATAGTCCACAATTTAGGTACTGGTAGTCCAAAATTTGGACTCTGGTAGCCCAAAAGGTTAGTTATTCCAGCCACCATCGTAAGCTAGAACAACTTAAATGTCAAGTTTTGATAGCTCGAATCATGAATTAATCTAGCCAGACTAGTAACGCATCACAATTCACATACTGGTAGCTATGGTAGCTCATCAATAATTTAAGACGGTGGGGCGTGAGCTATTCCAACGCATAAAATAACCCATCTTCTGTGGTATCATAACTTATGAATAGTGAGTTGATGCAATTTCTTCGATTTGGTTGCCGTAATTCAGAGGTCTGGGCTGTCCCCTATTAGCAACACGCTTCGGTCTAGGACAACTCATGTTTGAGTTATGTCAACTCGAAATTTCGCTCAGTGTGGTTTGAGTAGCAGATGGGAGAAAAAAAAACTAGGTAGACATACTGATCCTATTTAGCTTCGACTGACCCTTGTATCGTCATCGTCAGTTCCAATAAACATTATTTCTAGGTAACTATTATATTGAACATAGATCTTCCATTTAGTCAACATCTTTTTGTTTATATTTTCGTACACAGGTAATTTAAGAGTTATCTATAAATACTAAAAACACCTTGGTCGGTACACGTACTTCGTATACTGACCATGAGAGGACTTTATTTTTTTAATCGTTCTCATCAGGTTAAAAACAACCACGTGTGATTGCTTAATCAATTTATTTCTGACGTTTTTATGTTCGATTCCGTTAATTAGATACATTTTTGTTAATTACTTAATAGGTATTTGTGTGTCAACGTGACGAGAAAACTTCGCGACAATCAAAATCGCGCTACTATTAGGAATGAGCGTTTTTCAAAACAACAAGCTCGGGATATTTAGTTTATTCAAATTACCGACGTAAAGTTAGATTCTCTTTGATCGTAAATAAAATGAGAATGAGAAGAAATTTTCTCTTAAAATAATCATTTTCGCATAAATATTTGTTTGCGATGAACAAAAAAGAATTAGCGGCCGCGGATGCGTTTGGATGAATAATGATAATGAATGCATAAGCATTGGATTTTAATATTTAGTGCAAGTAATGCAACTGAGATTATACCGGGTGAGTCGTCATACGTGAAAATAATGTAAAAAACTCATCCTGTAATGCGACGCCCTGTATAAAAAAATCATTAGAATTATGCATAATACGGTATATTTAATTTTTTTCTCAGCATGTTACGAGAAAATCAATTACCTTTAACTGCAAACAAAAGCCATATTTTCTAAAAGAGCATGTTTTCGGTCTGACGAGCAAGCCGAGCTGCGTTTCATCTCCGAATCAAGAAAGCGTATATAACAAAACAAGCGAGCAATTCACTTCGTTTTTTTCTGTTTAATAGAGAGATTTAAATCTCGTTGTTGTACGATAACCGAAGAAAGGTGTACTATAAATCTGTTGTTCTGTAAAAAAGATATTTATACAATTTTTTTTATAAACAAACACTGGCACTTCCCAGGGACGCGCCGCGCCGTCCATATGGACAAGGTCGTGCGACGCCAAGGCCTTAAGGGCGCCTACGGTCGCATGTGCCAGGGCAATAATACATAAAGGGTAAGGGCGCCTGTCAGTATTTTGCACGACGGCGCCGAAGATGCTTGGCGCGTCCCTGACACTTCCTGAAAAATCCTTTAAGGCGCTCTGGGAGTGATGCCAGTTCCAATAAAACGTTTCACATTGGTTTTGAATCGTTGGAGGTTATATTCGTCGAGAAACACGACTTCGGGAAGGTCGTTCCACAATGTCATCCAGATGAAAGAATTCTTAAACAATGAAATTGGAGGAGTACTAAGCTGAACCACATATGGATAGACGGCAGTAGTTCGTCCTGTATGTCCGCTATTCGTCGCTCTGGGTTGAATTCCCGAACAAACCCGAACAAGCCCCAGAGGTCGAGGCGCGTTCTTTTAAATAAGTCGTCGAGATACAGGGTGTTATGGAAATGACTTATTATATTTAAACCGACAAATCCTGAGATGAAAATAAATTGAAGAAAAATAACATTAAATGGCGCTTTGAATTATTGTACGAAATATACACTTTATATGAAATCTGAAAATTTACGTGGCCGCTACTGAGGACGTTCGCAATCAATAGTTTATTGAGGCGGTGTTGTCATATATTGCAACACAGAATTGTAAACGCACGTGTTCAGTTTTTGACAACAATACGTCTTTGACCCGCGTTATCATTTTTTTTTCAAACTTTTTAGAAAAAATATACTACAATTTTAAGGTACATACTCTCTTACCTTCGATCTTGTAATCCGTTTTATAATTAAATTCCATAAAAAAATAAAACACAAAAAGTATGTTTTGCAACAGAATCAACAATTGGTAATATCACACAACTTTGAAATCACATCGCAATATTTCTTATTATGAATTATTTCACAACAGGAAAAAAATGGGGTAGATGCTACAACTAACAAAACGTTTAAAATTCGTGTACATCAAGCACGTGGAACCCTCGACAGCTTCATCGTATTCCCGAGTCTCGAAACATACTGAAGCAACGATAGTCGCGCGCGGCATTAATCCAAGCAAGGGCGAAACATGCGGTGTGATCTGACAACACTGTTTGTATACTCTAGTGACCCAAGTTGTTGCTAACTGAATCCAGATGGAACGACGCGACAGTATGTAGGTAAAAAGGGTTTTTACCTTAGTATTTAGATATTCGAGTAAAAAAAAAGTATGTAGACTTTCTCTAGGACTCCCTAGAAGTCACCCATTTAAATATAATAAGTCGTTTCCATAACACCCTGTATATTCAATTTCTTTGGTCCCGAGAAGTACACAACGTGTCTGCGAAGCTGCCTGCCGGTGGTTATGCAAACGTTCGTAAATCAAAAGCTATTATAAAACTGTTATTAGTCAGTATCCCTTAGCCAAATCTTATAAGAACTGCCTGTCAGGGATGTTTGCTTTGTAAAAATCGTCGATCGCTTGCCACAACTGTCTATTGTTACCGTTACGGTAACCCCGCAATATAAAACTCTCTAAGCCAAACTAGTATTTTTGTATTTATATAATTGCCCAGCACGGATTCGGAAATTTTCGTATTAAGTATGTAGGTATGGGTAAATGCTGTTTTAGATATCTGGGCCGCTTTTTTCTCGATGATTTAGCAACAAGAGTGAAAAATGCGTAGGATGCAGAGCATGCGATTTCGTGAAGATAAATACATGTAATGCGGTACCGTTTGTTTACTAAAAAAAAATTGTAGAACCGCCTTATCTGTTGTAGTAGCGTATCATTCCACATAGGAGATATAGGAAAGTACGTTTCATGCGTGCTCTTTCTGTCGTGTTAGTCAAACCGGTATATCAGGTATTTTACGTGTTAAATTGATGGTTTAGAGGGGGGGGGGGCCATGACCCTCATAACCCCCACCCCCTGGATCCGCGCTTGCCTCCAATTATTAATGAAATTTAGTTCGACATTTTTTTTTTTAAAAGTGTTATTTTCTTCCTCGGAGCTTGTTCAATAACAAATAGATATTGCAAATTTCATTACTGCGAGAAAATTAAAAATAAACTTATCGTTATTATATAGGGTGTTGAAAAAAGGAATAACTCCGGTGCAGCGGAAAATGTCTGGGGAAAAAGTTGTTTGGTTTTGAAGGGAGAATAGTTTGCAATTTAAACCACCACCACCCCCTCAACCCCCGGGCGCGGGTGGGGGTAAGTTAAGATTTTCAAATGGAACCTCATATATTTTATTGGCGTATCGTGTTCTCCGACCAAAAATAAACATCTTTTGTCCAAAACATTTTTTTATTCGGGCCCATCATTCACCAATAATCACCATGAGAAAGACAAAATCAGAACCGAGCGAAATCAAATTTTATCCCGGAAATACTATTTTTCTCTGTCTTGTACTAAAAAATGCCCGTGGAATACAAACAATTTTAGTACAAGACAGAGAAAAATAGTATTTCCGGGATAAAACTCGATTTCGCACGGTTCTGATTTTGTCTTTCTCATGGTGATTATTGGTGAAGGATGGGGCCGAATAAAAAAATGTTTCGGACAAAAGATGTTTATTTTTGGTCGGAAAATACGATACGCCAATAAAAAATATGGGGTTCCGATTGAAAATCTTAACTGACCCCCACCCGCGCCCGGGGTTTGAGGGGATGGGGGGCGGTTTAAATTGCAAACTATTCCTCCTTCAGAACCAAACAACTTTTTCCCTAGACATTTTCCGCTGCAATGCGATGCACCGGAGTTATTCCGGGGTACCGACCTTTTGTCAATTATATAATTAGACGATATTATATGGATTTCTTTTTTCAGACCATAAATTCGCCATGCAAGGGGTGGTTTTCATGCCGGAAAATCCTCAACAAGGCTCGCCTCCTCCCAACAACGTTATAGGTAAGTTTTTTTTTTGTCGCACAAAATTTAATCTTCCACTTTTGTACAATAAAGAAGTTTTTAATATCAACGACCGTCATAATATTAATTACGTCCATTAAAGGCTGACGTGCTATTGTCTTATTTGATCTACATAATCGCCATTTGAATGATACGTGTTATTTGAAAAACATCTAAGCAGAAATTATCGATATTATAAAATAGAGAAGTAATTAAATGGTTTGCCGTTATTAACAGTAGAGCTGCGAAATGATTACTTGGTCAGCAAGAGTTTACAATTGGTCAGTAGAAACAAACATGTCTAGGAGCAGTTTACTTCAGAGGTCCCAGGGCACTATCAATTTATGTAACTTTCTTGTGTTTTCTTTTGACGAATACAGAAGGAAATCGGCTACAAAAGGTGTAGCGGGGGCGAGTTTTCACTTGTTTTCCCAGGGCACTGTCACGATTCAGTAAGGTTTGCTGTCCATAAGTTGCTGACCAACTAGCCATTTTGGCTGACCGATTACATTTTTCTGTTCGCAAAAATAAGAATATTTTGCTAACCAGTTAAATGCATGATACCCTTATAAAATACCATAAATATATAATATAAAAGGGGAGGCAAAACATTCCATTCATAAAACACCATTTATTTACAATCATGCACAGCTCTACAGTTTCAAACAAATTAGAAGAAGATGGGTTTAAAAAATGGCAACGCTGTAATAATTAAGGGACACGTTTAGATAATTTCCATCTAACATTGGTCATAAATAAATAAGCGTTGTAGGTATTTTTTACAGAAATTCAGATAATATAAAGAAATAATCCATATTTTTGCGATATTTTCTTAAAATATAGAATTAGCTACACCAATCTAAGAAAACATAACCTCACTAATCTCACTTACCGACGAAATATTAATACGGGGTTAGAATAAAAAACACTAACAAAAGCAACAGCGATAAAACGGTAGCGAAAATGAATGAAATTTGAATGAAACTTCAGGATCATTTTTCCACTAGCAGGCAAAAATGAGCAAACAGCGTTGCCACTGTGATTTGCTTAAAACATCGCAATTTTATGTTCTCGCTATAATATTATAGGTACTTTTCGGTCTCAAACGCAGGCGGTAGATTTAAGATCCTCGGTACAGACTTGACATCATTGATTACTGTTTAAAACTTTGTATAATTGTGACAGAATAAAAACAATTCAGTCTATTTATTAATTAAATGTTTTTATAAAATACCTCTAAAATGTCCTTAACGCAGTTCTTGTAAAAACCACAACTCCCTTGGTTTTTGAAGCGTATAAATTATAAATCAAGTCGAATGGATCTTATGAATATTAATTAATTTTATACCTATTTAAATAAGTTATTAAAATATTTACTTACAAGATCTTTTTTTATAGTATCCGACATGTTAATTTATGTAGTCTGTTATGATATACGGGGTTCCGTTCCATATACAGTGCGGCTAGAAAGTTCGTCGGACTCCCCGCGTGCCTTTCTAAAAATTGAGTTTCGTAATGAAATTCTTGGGTATAAGGTGAAAAATAACTTTTTTATTCGAGAATGCTGAAATATTAATTCCAAATATACCAGACAGCAAGGAAAGCTTGCCGGAAAAATTGTTTCAAGAAGTTGCCAAGTCTGAAGAGCACTGATCAGTGACCTCCATTAAGGTGTGACAAACTACATGAAAACTATTGGATAGAATTTGTTAATATTTTAAATTTAGCTTCGAAATATTATCTTGAATGTTTCGAAAAAGATTTATATTTTTTTCAAAACGGTAAATAACGTTTAAATTGAAAAAATATGGTTATACAATCATTTTTGAAAGTATTGCATGCACCATCAATAATCTCAATTAATTTCATAGCTTAGTTTTATGCAAAAAAATGTCACACCGAGATTTTCAGAAAAAAATACCTAAAATCGCAACTATATAAAGTGATTTGGCAACGCTTCGGGTGATCGAAGGCAGAATAATAAGGAAAAGTCTCCTAGTCCCTCGATACAGCCGGCCAGTGAGCTGGCTCGTCGCGTCTTGGAATGGCGATGTTGTCTCCTTGTTCAATAACAATGACTTATGCTGTTCCACGGCGAAATCCCAAACCGGACCACGCGGTCCACTGATAATTACTCTTAATTGTAATAATTTAGTAATTTAATAATAAATTTATTATTATTGATATAATAATTATTTAAAACCCCTTTAGAAAACCACCATAGAAATTAAAACCCTATCGTTTATCGTTTATAACATTAAAATAGGTGACTCCTCTCTTGGTTGTCCTAAAGAGAAAGCCATACCCTTAACATTATCCCACGTGCTGTTACACCATACACGTCTGTTTTCAGTTAACAACTGTATGTAGGTCGGTCGTAGCGAGGTTAAGCGACGACGCCACATCACTACACATTCCTCGAGTTTCTAATTGAAAATTCCACCCTATAAGTGGTCACTGGTTAATATCGCGGGACGCGAGAGAGATTAGGTGGATCATGCAGGTGTCCCTTGAATTTCCAAGTGAGTGTTCGCGTTTAGGATGATTCTTACTTAATAAATAAGGTTTAGTAAAAAGTATCACTATCGTATTTATGCTCTGTGAAATAATTGGCTTCCATGTGCATGTGATGTGATTTCAAATTTGTGTGATATTACAATTCTTTGTGTTGCAAAACAATTTTCGCCGTCATTATCATGGAAAATTATAGACTCTTTTTCTAAAGAGTTTTACTTGTTAATATGACAACACCGCCCAATATTCACCGACGTAATTTAAGAGATTAACTGACCTACCACATTTATTGTTTACATGTCTCACCAGTGGCACCGCATGGTTTTTCGTGTTCGACGCAATGTGACTTATCTCTATATTGATTTAAATCACCTCGATGGAAAAATATCTACTTTACCTACTGCTCCTTATAATAAATCCACGAAACATGCATCAGACATTTGTTTTGGACAGGAAGCGCCGGATACACCCAGCCTGATTAAAATGGACCACAATGAGATACGTCATGCTCGACAAACCACATACAGGTTTTAGTTTCCTTCAGATAAGGCGCTCGCTGATGTGTTCTCTGGCTCTGTCGAGATTGTTTTAATCTCGGGGAAGATAAGCTAGCAAGCGCGTCTTGTTTTTGCCTTAGGTACCAACAAAATTCAGTCGGATATGACGGAAGGTCAACATTCTTAGAAAACAATTCGAGGAGAGACAAATTAATTATTAACAAGGATTATTATTGTGGTCCGATACTTTCTGCTATAAGTCTGTTAAAATTGTCTAAGAATTGTAAATCAATGTCAAAATCAACTTTCCATAGGCGTCCTATACATTGTTTGACCAGTGGCGGTTCTTCCACAGGAGCACATGCGCACGTGCACCCCCCAAATGAAACGAATAAAAAATATTAATTTATATTCATTGAATATTATTTATCGTATACAGTCCGACCCTCCCTAGTATATTATCGTACCGTCAAACTAAAAAAGTCCGACCCTCCCTAATATTTTATCATCCCGTCAAACCAAATTGTACAGATCCGGCAACCGTGCCTCGGTCGAGGTAAATGACGATTATGAGGAGACTTGCTCGCACGTGCGATTAAGTATTGCAGTTTCTCTGTAATAACAGATGACCGGCGGCAGCGGGGGATAGCGGGGCTATGGCGATTTAACGTGGAAAGGGCGCACAGTTTTTGTGTGCACCGCGCTGTTGTCTGTTCGTGCATCTAGTTAGAAATTCGAGCGTGTATGTTTTAATATTTTAATATTATAACTTTATTAAGTTAAAATGAATAGTTTGACGGTGGACTATTTAAGAAATAACTTTAGCTCTTTGAGTTTGGAGCAAACAAATTGAAGTGAAGAATGCAGGAACACCTAAACCCGAAATTAATTTAACGCAGATCACAAAGGGTAAATCTAGGGACTTTATTAGAAAGTTTAAAAATGAAATATATGGAAAATAATTTATAGAGGGTATTCCAAACTTAATGAGGCTGTTATTGATCAATTTGCTACAATTAAGAACCGAGGAATGGACTTTACGTTTAAGCACTATTGTGTAGGGTCGATAAATGTTGTGTATTTCGATAAATGATACTCGATATGATTTTAACCATTTTATTTAAGGATTTAAACTAAAAAAACATTGAAAATATGAAGAATGTCAACTTGTCAGTCTCGTGGCTCGATTCGTTCTCGTCATAAAACAGTTAACTATTGTTCTCGTCTTGGTTGCGCCTAATGACGTAGCCGTAGATGGCGTAGTGGTATTAGACATCATTCGGTTTTGTTGATATCCTTATAACTTTTATTGACTTTGATGACTGTTTTTAAAAGAGCAAGGATTGAGCTACAATTCATAATGGTGTTATAGTAGTTACAGAATTATACCGTTCTTTTGACTGCATTAAAACCTCATTATCCCTTCGACCATAAAATAAATAAGGAAATCCCAAATTTTAAAACCTTTTCGAGCAGAGTGGTTTTCGGGCGAGTAATTTTTAGTTAGGCTTATTAGTGGTAGAATGTGGCGTCCTTGGAATTGTGCTGATAGGGGGGCATCTTCAAGTGTCATTTTTAAAAGAAAGCATTTATCTATCGATGCCAAACTAATAATTAAAAATGTGTATCAATCGTTGTTGAGTAGAAATTTTAATTCGATGGATGCTTTAGCAGAGACGTCTACTTTGACAAAAACTCGTTTATCTTCGGTAAGATACATAGTACTTAAACCTATTAATCCAGCTAAAAACATAGCAGATTGTCCTTTAGATTACCATCAAGATACCGACGCACAACTTTTTGAAGATTGGTTTAAACATAAACTCCTTAAAAATATACCTGAAAATAGCGTCATTGTAATTGACAATGCTAGTTATCATAGTCGGCAGGCAAAAATCATTCCTAATTCTAATAATACAAAAACAGAAATTCAAAATTTTATGTTTGAAAATGATTTATATTTTGAAGAAACTTACAAAAAACGAGAACTGCTAGAAGTATTAAAAGCTTTTAAAATAAATAAGAAATACGAGTGTGACAAACTGGCAGCAGAAAATGGACATACAGTATTGCATCTTCCTCCGTACTATTGTATATTCAATCCTATTGAGCTAATATGGCACCAATTAAAATCCAATATTAGGAGAAATGATATTTATCCTACATTAAATGCATCTGTAGTAGAATTAATTAAAAACGAAGTAGGAAAAATTTCTGCAAACAGCTGGAAAAACTGTGTACAGCATGTACTTAAGATGGAAAATTCTTACAATTGTATGATTACAAATGTTCAACCCTTAATTATAAGTTTAGGCTCATTATTTTACATTTATTATAGGTACCAAAAACTAAAAATACCTATCTATTTATTTTAAATTATAAAAATCATGTGGTGTTGTATACATTGTCAAGCCAGCCCTGATCCCATTTATTGAGCTTTGAAGAGGTTCAGGCGTATACAATAGGGTTTAATCAGGTAGTTTATTTATGGCAGTACCCAACGGTATAATTCTGCAACAACTATACGTTCCTTTATTGAGATATGTTCTTTCAAGTAAAAATGGTCATAACCCTCCTCGGTCTCCCCTACTATAAAATTAAAATTAATGAATTTGGACATCTACGGAAAAGCCGAATTAGAATCAGGTCAAAACTAAATCTCCAGCATTTCATTCAAAAATCGTCAGATCTGGGGAATTTTCGCCAGACCTGGCAACGCTATTTCTGTTCATGCACAAACCGAATTGTCGCTTTTTTATTGACCATTCTCGATTCACCATTCGCTTTAGATTTCGTAAAAATCTTCTACGCTTTAATATATCCGGCACGTCGGATCGTCAATTTTCCATATAAAAAAAAAATTGTGCAAGACCTTTAAGAAAACAATAACCGGCGACAATTGGGTCAAGTAAATGAGCAGTATTTGTCTTGTTTACCAATATGGCGACAAAGAAATTTTTATTTATCCAACGTGATGATGATGATTTCATGTCAGGTACGCATGAAAACTACAGAGTTGCTTTATCCGGCTGCTTTTGATCGTGTTACAAATCGTAAATCGACGCGAAGATTTCTACGGATTCTTATTTTATGGGCCAAGTCCATAGTGATGTAAAGCTTATTAGAAATTGATTTAAAATAAATAAATTTGGGCGTTGCCAGGGTTGACGTCTTAAATAATTTGTACTAGATTTAGTACGTTTTTGTTATATTATTACCCCGTACTTTAGTTCTTTTAATAGGTTTGTTCCAACACCCTATTTTTGTATCGTTCTAGAACCGTCACGAAACTGTTGGAATCGATTTTGTGCGCAGGCGTTAATTTTGCACTGTTTGTTGCCGATGCACAAGGGAGGCAAGGTTGGTACGTTTTTGTGACCATTCTGTGTAAAAATCGCAGCTGATCGCCTGTCTGATTCTAGGAAAGAAGTTTAGTAATTAGTTAATTATCATAACATGCATAAATCACAACCCTACTTTTGTGGTTTTGATTTCTTCGTCTAAGCTTGAGTATTATCTTTTTTCGTTCCGTTTTGTTGTATTTAATAATCATGAAAGAGAATAACGTTTAATGTTAAGAATATCTTGTAGGTTTGGGAACCGGATTATACAAATTTAATAAGAATAAATTAAATAATCAAAATATTAAGCAACAACTCCTACAAAACAAGGCTAAAAGAACTGCATGAATGCCAGGAATACAAAAACAACGGTTAAAATTCTTAGGGCGCAAGTCAGTACAAGCGGTTCCTGGTCTTGGCCATGTATCGTTTTTACCGTTCAGGAACTGGTTTGCGAACGATCACAATTTGGTTGGAACACCAAAGGGATCGCCAGCTACACCGTTTTGTGTCGGTTGGAACGCCTTTCGACTACTACGCATGTGCGTGACCGTACATTGTACGATTTTTAGGATGGTTGGAACGAACCTAATGTCACTTGAAAATAAGCTTCAGAAAACATTTTTTTTTTATAATAACATTGGCAGAACTGACATTCCTATATACAGGGTGTTATGGAAATGACGTATTATATTTTAACCGGAAAATCCTGAGATGAAAATAAATTGAAAAATTTGAATTATTAAGCGAAATTATACACTTTATATGAAATCTGAAAATTTACATCGACAAACTCTTTAGAAAACAAATTATAATTTTAACAATCATATCATTTATGAACAAATATGATTACAGAAAACCGACGGTGAAAGATGTTTTGCAAAACAAATAATGGTAATTTTATTTAAGACCCGTGCTTCTTACCTTTACTTATTTAAATACAATTATTAGGTTCATTTGTGTCACAGAAACCACACAGAATCTAAGTTTTAGCAAAAAACCTCTCACATAACCTCACGAATAGCAGCTATTCACATGGAAAGAATACACGGGAAAACTGTTTTAATTTTGGCCCTTTTTTTCTCGCTTAGATTTATTTATTTAACTAATTTAAAAAACACACACTTTAAATATAATTCTTCCAATTTAAGAATGCCATTTTATCTACGAACGAACGTTTTGCACGAATGGTACGTGCAAAACTCGGAATAGAGATGGGCAATATTTGACAGACGGTCACGGTAAATGAATCCTAATAATAGGCGTTACGGGACGGACTAAGATCGCTTAAATGCGTTTCTTATGGTGATAAACGAGATTCTTCCCTGAATTGAATAAAATTATAGTAGTGATATATCCATCAATTAAGGTAAGGGATAATATTGCGACTATACTTGCGAAGCCCAAAAAATTAAATTAGATCAGATCTACTCCAGATCTACTCCAGTCCGAAAATATTGAAGATAGGTATAGGAACACTGAATATCATTAGATAGAGAATTCTATCCTCCATTAGCAGGACATATTAAATACAGGGTGTCCCATCTCCATCAGAAATATTGTTATGGAGATGCCCTGTATAAAACCAGTTAAATAATGTTCAGAATTATAAAATTTCGATGGTCTCGTGCAACTATTGCTAAAATTTCAGCTTCCTAGCTGTAGCGCTAAAGAGATATGATTTTCTTTTCAGGTCCCAATACGACGTTAAAATAGCACAAGATTATTTATAATTCAAAAACTGTTAAATCTATATAATTTTATACAGAAATCTGTTCTAGATTTTTACCTATATTCCAAAAAAAAATATAATATATAGGGTAATTCATTTAAAATTCCGAAGTTGCTACCACTTTCGGTATGATTCTTTCTTATTTCTCGGGGTGCATTCATACTAATATCTCTATATTCTAATAAATAACAAGGATGCAGTATTGATTGACGTCTAATCTGAACGTTATTGTACTTTTATAACCTCGCCTATTACAAGAAAATTCTAAAAATCTAAAAAATATTTTACTTTGTTATTTTATGAAACAAATTATTTATTTTGTCTATACGATATTTGTCTTGTTAATCATCCGAACGAGATCTGTTGTTCCGGCTTTATCGAGAATTAGTTTACTTTGAGACTATCCCAGATTTACTCCATGTAACATTTAACTAAACAAAGATTGTTCAACTTTAGTCCAGTTATATGAAATATTTATTAGTGAATCAGTTTCTCCGACAAAGGCGGTTTATTATTTATTATTGAAGTTCTTTCTGATTTAAAACGCTTTATTAAGAAATCCGGCGGGGCGAATATCGGCGTGTAATTTATTTTGAAGCAATCAGTTACTGTCTACGAAACCGCAACATCGTGGGAGGCTCCATAGAGACACAGGCAAATTTAAAATCGAACGAGGAGTTCGCCAGGGCGATACCATATCGCCAAAACTATTTACAAACCTACTCGAATACATGTTGAAGGAAATACGGTGGAATAACTTGGGAATCAACATAAATGGAGAAGACTTAAATCACCTTAGGTTTGCAGACGATATGGTCTTGATCTCAGACAGAATCGACAAAGCCACACAGATGCTACAGGATCTAGAGAAAGCATCAAACAAGGTCGGACTCATCAATCAATTCTACAAAAACCCAATATATGACAAATCTGGTGATGAGTGGTAATATTTCCTTGAGTGGACAGGAGGCGCAACAAGTATCATCCTACAAATACCTTGGACATGAAATTCGTGTCGGTCGGGACAACCAAACCGTTGAATTTCAGAAAAGAATAGGACTTGCCTGGGCGGCGTTTGGGAACCTGAAGGATGTTGTCATCAATGTGTCCTGCCTGTTACGACATATGGAGCAGAAATACTTACGCTGACTAAAAAATCCATCCATAAGCTCCAAGTGGCACAACGAGCTATGGAGAGAGCCATATTGGGTATCTCCTTAAGAGACAGGATTCAGAACAATGAAATAAGAAGAAGAAGAACAGGTGTAGCTGATGTGGTCAGGAGAATAACAACATTAAAATGGAATTGGGCAGGATACATTGCAAGAACAACTGACAGTAGATGGTCCAAGAAAATTCTTGAATGGAGGCCAAGACATGAAAGCCTATCGAAATAGAGGTCGACCACCGACACGATTGACCGATGACATAAAGCGCATCAAGCAGAACTGGATGCAGGCGGCGCAGTGTAGAAAGGAATGGCACGGATTACGGGAGGCCTATGTCCAGCAGTGGACGCGATAAGGCTGATTGATGATAATGATGATGATGATGATGAGTTACTGTCTTAAATGTCGAGCTCCACCTCGCAAATGTTTGGACAAATTTGTGGGCTGAGACCGCATTCATGCGGATTATCTCAAAAATAATGATATGATGACTATTCATTTCAAGAAATTCTTAAAAAAATATAAAGTAAAAATAGTAATTTTACATGCATAATTTATATCATTTATCATATAATTAAAACAGTAATCACGCGGGATGAGGTCTAATTTTCCCGGCATAACTAATTAGGCGATAACGTTAATTTAAAACCTCTTATTCAGGATGAAGCCACATTTAACTTGGATAAAACGTCAATAAAATTTAAATTTTAAATAGGATTTAACCATGATTTTAAATTACCTCCCCCTCCCCCATAAGAGTTGACGAATGCTTTTATGCTAATAACCTCTTCGTCATGCACTTGAGGCAAGCGCGGATCCCGGGGAGGTCATGGGGATTTTGTGTATCGCAACTTTATAATTCTTTGACCAAATTTTTTTGTTCACTATATTACCAAATTTCTTCATCTGTGAGTAACTTTAAAAGGCCTATTTCAGTGATTTCTGTAAATAATATTTTTTTGTAAATAAGATTTTGTTCATGAGTCACGAGTAAACGGCAAAACGAACCATGTATTTCAAAATTAGTTCAAGTATAAACCATTTATTAAGAATACCTTTAAGTAAATTTAATCAATATAATAACCTAAATAGCATACACATATTTAAAACTTACCTTCCAACCCAACCACTAAATGGTAAAGATTATTGTTCTTTAAGAAGATTTCAATCTTAAACTGTACACTATTACTCAAAGGAGCAATATTAGAACTGTGTCTTCGACGTCTCCCCCACTAACCTGTTTGTTTGCCGTCCGTCAATATCAAATATCTGCCCTATTGATGGGCACACCACGGGACTGTTTCTAAATGACTATAGAAATGAACACGTATTTAGCTGAATATTTTGGATCATAAAGTAAATATTTCGGACAAATATATGGCATTAATTTAGGCGAAATTAATAAAACGTTCAGGTATTATGATAATGGTGTGAAGTAAATGTATAAAAACAATTTTTTAAATGTATTTAAGATAAATGGTAATTCATTTAAGGCACTTGAATAGAGAGATAATTCATTTCCGGCCCTGGTTTTGGCAATAACGAATAAAAGATTCCAGTTTTATTTTATTTATTAACGCAGCTTACAACCCTCCGGTTTGGTTGTCCTTTTGCAGACAATAACAAATTGAATGTTGAATTGATGTCGTACTGATTTATGTCGCCAGCATTCCAGCTACTACGCCACTGAGAATCTTTTTTGTTTCAGTTACCGAAATGGAAGAATCTCTCGAATCCAACCACATAACCAAAGAAGCATTAGTCAACCAAACCAGTCGAAGTGATTCGGGTATTTTTTCCGCCACCGCCAACACGACCATCGATCAGTCCTCCGCTACTTGCGACAGCGACAACCGAAGCGACTGCAGTTCCCCCGAACGCAAGTACGTCTGTCCGATCTGCGATAAGATGCTGACGTCCCAACACAACTTTACTTTGCACATACGATCTCATAACAACGAAAGCGAAGTCATAGACAACGAGAAGGGCTTCACTTGTCGAATCTGCCATAAAGTGCTGAGCTCCAGCTCGAGTTTAGATCGTCACGTGTTGGTGCATAGCGGCGAACGACCCTTCAACTGCAAATATTGCGGTGATACTTTCACGACGAACGGAAATATGCACCGGCATATGAGAACTCACTCGAATAAAGGAGAGAACTATGAGTCTGACGGAAGTACTGATAGTGGCAGTGCGAGAAGCATCGAATACAACAATAATAAAGTCGATTCCAAACATTCCAATAAGAGAAAACTTGACAATGTCGATGAGAGCAGTAATAAGAAACGCAACATGTCCAAAGACAACGAGGACGAGGTGCAAACTTTCAAATGCCCAGTATGTAATCGATACGACTTCAATTCTATCGAAAATCTCGATACTCACTTGGAAGACAATCATCCAGAGTATCCTGCTAAATGTAGCCACTGCAACCAAATATTCCTCAATAATAAATTGCTCACAATCCACAAAGACCGAGAACATGAACCCAACACCCCTAAACAATCAGTAATTGGCTTTAAAGACCTCACCTTTGTAGATTTCTCTAGCGAGAAGTTTCCTCACATTGCCAGACATGAGTGCGAAATGAATTTGCATAAGGTTGCGGGAGGGCTTAAATTCCAATGCCAGAAATGTTCCAAAGCGTTTCCATGCTCCAGTTCCTTGGAAATTCACGAGAAAAGCTGCCTAGAGCCACCGACTGGCTTAAATTTAAGCAAAACTAACAACATATCAGAAGATGAAATAAGGCGAGCCGATTTCTTCTCGAGATTAAATCTCCAAGATAACTCGCCTGATAAAAAGGATTCCATATCCAAACCCTTAAAAGAAACTCCTACTAAGCTTAGAGAACAGCTGGCTAAAGTCATGGATAATACCAAAGATTTGGCTGATATTCAGTCAATTTTATCGAACATTAATATGCAACAACTGCAATCGAAACACAACGAACTCAAAATATCTCCATCCAAACCGGTCATCGAAATTGGCAACGATTCGTCGAAAAATGAACAAGAAGAAGAATCTCAAGACTCATTTGCAATAGAATTTCGAAAGATGAAACTTCGCGGCGAATTTCCTTGTCGATTGTGCACTGCAGTATTTCCAAATTTGCGAGCACTGAAAGGCCATAACAGAGCTCATCTAAACGGAAATAACAATGGCACTTATTACTGCAACATGTGCCCTCACTCGTCTATCGATAAAGCCGCTCTTATTCGACATATGAGGACGCACAATGGCGATCGTCCGTATGAATGTGCCCTTTGCAACTATGCTTTCACAACTAAAGCGAATTGTGAAAGGCACTTGCGAAATCGCCATTCGAAAACCACGAGAGATGAGGTGAAGAAGTCCATCATCTATCATCCTTCTGAAGATCCTACTAATGACGAACTTAACAAATTGACTGTTAAAGATGATAACAAAAAGTATAGCCTTAACTCCTCTGTAGAGTCTAACGATTTGAGTCCAGAGAAAGTTCACTGTTCCACGCCAAAGATACCCACAATTAATCCGCCTACCCTAATTCCAGAGCTGCAAGCTTTAAAACCTACGAAAATGTTTCCCAACATCGATTTTCTTCGTAATGAAAATCTAAACGCCCTGAAAGAAAACCGATTCTTAAATGGGGTTCCCCCATTCTTCCCTCAGCCCTTCAATCTTACCTCAAACCCACCTATCATTCCAGCTACGATTCCAGAACCTGAAAATATTGCCTCAAAAATACAAGTCAAACCATTTGAGGCTCTCAAAGAGAATATTAACTCTTTTGATGATCATTCCGAGGATGAATACTATGACGAGGAGGAAGATGAGCAGCCACCTATGGAAGTGGCACTTGATTTAAGCAAGAAAAAGATGGATGAAGATAAGAAGCGATTAGAGGAAGAAGGACCTCAAGATCTATCAAAGAAATTTCCTACTTCTTCTGTTATTCCGAGAACGGTTCCTAATGTTAGCGAATTATTTGCTCAACAACTGCTGAAATCGCAGCCAAAAATTGACCCAGCCGCGCTGTATGCAACACAGTTAGCAAACATGTACCGAAATGGATTTGGAGGGTGGCCAGGTTTCCCTGTCAACCCCTTGCTGTTCCAGGCGTTGCCAACACTACCCCGTACCCCTCAAGATCTCAAAGAAAGAATGCAACGGTTTCAACTTTGCGGTGGCTCGTTAATTACTGAAGAGTTAAAGAATTTTCAAAATTTACAGCAGCAACAAAATAACCAGCAGCCACTCCTGAGCCCTGTTTCTGGTTTTAATGGATTCAAGCCAAACTCGGAGATTAAACCATCTGTGGTAAGAGAAAATAGTTTTTCACATCATTCTCCAAAGAAATCCGAGGAGGAGAAACCGCTTAGTGTTAAGATCGATAGCAACTATACTGACGCTTCTCCAAAAATGCATAGTCCAGCTCAGCAGTTGAAGTCTGATCTTATGCAATCTCCTAATTCAATAAAGATGGTAATAAAAAATGGTGTTTTAATGCCGAAACAAAAGCAAAGGAGATATAGAACGGAGAGGCCTTTTACCTGTGAACACTGCTCTGCTAGATTCACTCTTCGTTCTAACATGGAAAGACATATCAAGCAACAACATCCTCAATACTGGTCCCAACGTCAAAGAGGTAGTGTTGGGCAGCCCGGTAGGAAACCTCAGGGATTGTTACTTAAACCGAGCTATTGTGATCTGACAATTCCCAACTACGAACTACCAAAGATGCCTGATTATGACGAGTCCAAAGAGCATATTCACGAGAAACTTAAGTTTGCTCTCTTAGCTCAACAATACAGAGCCAGTCAATACAACCAAGAGATTAAAAGGGAAGACGATGAGGAGGACTGTGATTTGGTCATTGACGAGAACGAAAACAAGACTGAAGAACCTACTAACCAAAAAATCGAGTACCAAAGAACCCAAATTCTAGAACAGAAACTGAGAGAGCTCCAAGATAAAGTTATAAACGAAAGAGGTGTGAAATCCGAGGACGATCTGGTCCCAGTATCGAGACTTCTAGATAATGCCTCTCAACAGCAGTTTAAAGAATTTTTCAAGAGGGAAGGTGATGACCACGAACTTGGTGTTGGCAGTGAGGAAGATGAGGAAGGTCTAGTAGCAAGCGGCAGTACTAGCGAAGGAAATATTTCTGGAACAGATGAAAATAGGTTAGTAATAATTCTTTATTATAACAACCTGTTGTAGATATTTCGAAGAAAATTATCTAATATAATTTTATTATTAAATATGATTTATTAATTAAACCAATTTAATTGTATATCCTGTCTCACTTTATAGGATCCACTCTCTATGATTTTTCTTCTCTCTCTTAGACATTTTCCTTTGTATATTTTAAGGGTTCCAAACAATAACATTTTTCCAAATTTTTCGTCAATGTTCAACATAATATATTTATCGGTTCTCTTTATTTTCAGATCCGAATCAGAAGCGGTTCCCAACGCAGCCCCCGCAAAGAAGAAATCCGCCTACTCACTAGCTCCTAACCGTGTAAGCTGTCCGTACTGCAGCCGTAAATTTCCATGGACATCATCGTTGCGCCGCCATATTCTCACTCATACCGGCCAGAAACCTTTCAAATGTAGTCACTGTCCTCTTCTATTCACCACCAAATCAAATTGCGATCGTCACCTTCTACGCAAGCACGGCAACTCTGCTACTACTATTGTCACCAGCGAAGCCTCGACTAATAACAGCATGAATTATTTAATGCGAAATGTTCCCGAGCGGCCCTTCAAATGCTCCAGCTGTCCCAGCAGCACCTTCTCCACTTACTCAAATTTAAAAAAGCATATCAGTTGCAAACATTCTACGAATGCTCAAGGGGACGATATCAAAGCTCAGGGTTATGAAGCAGGAAGCTCCGAGGACGAAAAAGTGATCCAACCCGAGACTAAGAATGACTGGGAAAGTCAAATTGCTTACAGCAAGTTCCCTGTGTCCAATAACCTCGAGGGGCATGCAAGCGCCCAAATTCCCAACTCGGATCTCCCATTTAAATGCCATTTATGCGAGAGCTCGTTCGCCGAGAGACATCAAGCTTTGGACCACATCAGAGATAAACATGCTTCCGAGTACGACCTGTTGATGTCGAAAAACGCTTTGGACGCTAATGCTACCACGCCGGATGAGGCGCCCAATCACGATGAAGAAGACACCGATATTCGCGGCAAATTTCCGGATTACTCCAACAGGAAGGTGATTTGTGCTTGGTGCATGCGTAGATTTTGGTCGGCGGAAGATCTGCGACGTCACATGCGCACTCACACTGGCGAGCGTCCCTTCAGTTGCGATATCTGCAGACGTAGATTCACTTTGAAACACAGCATGTTACGTCACCGGAAGAAGCATGCGATCAGCAGCAGCTTTGAAAATGACACCACGCATAGTGATGAAGATATTCCCGATGAGAAAAAGAGTTCTTCCTCTAAAGAGGAAGATAAAACAGAGGAATCGGATGCACAAGAAGGTGGCGGAGATTTGATAAGTAATCTTTTAGGTTTAAGAGATAGATCGATTATTGATAAGGTGCTTGATGCTACGGCTGATGACGCAGCGAAATTATTGGGCGTCAGAAATGGGGCTAAGGAATAATTGTACTTTTTAATTAATCCATTGTTCTCTCGTTTTTAATGTTAAGGAACAGTAACTTATATTATTAGGTGTTATAAAATCAATTTGGCGTTTGGGGTTGGAATGGGCGAAGAATATTTTCACCTTTCACAACCCTTCAAGCAGATAACTATTATAGGTGCGTTTTTCTTGTAAAATTGTCTAGTCAGGTTCATCCAACGAATATTAGCATTCAATGCTTATTTATTATTTAGGTATGTTAAAAAAATTTACATCTGTACATTGTCCACCCGAACGAGTAGATGCTAGTTGGTAGTAGAATAGAAAAACCATATTTGTAGGATAATTTATTTGTTTCTGTTATAATTTTGTAAATATCATTGAGAAATGATACGGTCTAGGTATACCAAAAATTGAAATTTAACATTAATCTGATGAGGCTTGGAGCCTTAAAAAAATGTTAAACGCTAAGTGTATAGAAGTCGACGCCTTAACTTACGCTATGAATGTGTCTTGAAGTATTTGCCTTAATCTAACGACATATCAAATATTTAAAAGCAATATATATATATCCTATATTATTCTAGAGTTTATATTTATATACATTGCACTCTCTTAGTAAACATTAACGATAGATTTTAAGATAATTTTACACATTTAGGTAAGTAACTGAATATTTTATATTTAAAAAAAATGTACATTATAAAATAATATAACGGATAATGGTCAGTTTTCGTAGTTATTTATTTTAATTAGTTTTTGTAATTATTTTTATACCAAATTTTTTTTTATTAGGTTTTTTTTTGACAAATCAAAACGATTAAGTTTATTATTAATTGTTGAAATTTTTATATTGTAGAGCAATGGCGGCTTTATCTTAGTTTTGCAGGTTTGTGCGATCCCCGAAGCATACAACAGGACATAAATTACTATTTCTTATATTCTTTCGTACCGCCCTGGCCTTAAGCCGCCCCTGTGTTGTTGTTGTAAGTAAAAAATGCAGCGTCCTGCATCTTAATTCCCCCTCTTCTATAGCTTGGTTATTAATTAAGTTAAGATTTTGATATTTTACAAACTTTACCTATATGCTAGGGGGAGTTTCGAGACAATATTTTTGAATATACAGGGAGTCCCAAAAAAGTGTGACGTCATGATTATATATTTTTTTTAAATTACATGTTATATATTTTATTAGTGTTGGGAAAACCGATGATTTTAATAATCGAGTACTTGATACTCGAGCGATTTTAATAATCGAGTGAATCGCTCGAGCGATTAATCACTTGAAACTTTTATGACTAAGAAGAATATAGTTTACTTACAGACTCCTAAAATTTTATTGTAATCGGTTAAGTAATAGGTATCAGGGAAAAAATAAAAACTAAAAAGTTTTGGTACCACTTGATTCAAAAACTAATAAAAAATAGAAATAGTACATTCTTAATAAAATTATACACGATACTTAATAAATAAGGTCTGACAGTCTTGTTAACCAAGTTTGATTGATACTAATTGTACAGGGTGTTCAACATTTAGTGTCAAATTTTAAAGCACTTTATTTTTCTTATTTTTATTGAAACGCCTGTTTGATGCGGAATTAAAAAGCAAACGTTTTCCTAATTAGAATCCTATCGAAATTCCAACATGTTAAGAGTTATTAAAAAAACTCATTTTATCAATTATTCCTATGATTTCAATGAACAAATGGTTTTTCAAAGCCGTCGTCGATTTTTATTCATGAAAATTACCATTAATGGAATAGCTGCTAAAATGATTTTTTTTGCAAATAACTCTTAATGAGTTAAGTATATCGATGGAGTTGTAATTAGGAAAATGTTTGATTTTTAATTCTGCATCGAATGGCATCAAAATATACAGGCGCCCATTGAAAATAATAAAAATATAGTGCTTTGAAATTCGAAAAGTTTTGCCACTAAATATTGGACTGTACAATTTGTATTAATCAAACTTGGTTAACAACACCGTTAGAGGTTATTTATTTAGCGTCTCGTATAGTTTTATCAACGATGTACTATTTATTTATTTTTTTTATTAGTTTTCAAAACCACTGGTGCAAAACAGATTTTTTTAGTTTTTATTTTTTTTCTCTGATATTACCTAACCGATTGCAATAAAATTTTACAGGTATGTAAGTGACCATAAGGAACACCCAAATAAGCTATAAAATATATGGCATATAATCTAAAAAATATACCATCATGTCGTCACACTTTTTTGGGACTCCCTGTATATTCAAAAATATTTTCCAGAAACGCGCCCTAGTGTACAGATAAAGTGTGCAAACTATCAAAATTTTAACATAATTAGTAATCGAGCTATAGATGACGGAAAGTGATCCGCAGGACCCTGTATAGCGATGCAATTCCCGCATCTCTAAGGCTAAAACCGCCAATGTTGTAGAGTTTGTTTTCTAATTTTATTTAGTTCGTTATAGCAGTATTTGGGGATTTTGGTGGTTTACCTACTACAATTTTTGTGTGAAAAATATATACCTACCTATATGCTTAAAGCAATTTTGCAAAATATGCTTCAAAGCTACTTTTGTCGGTATAATACTAAACAAATATAGTTATTGTAGCTCTAGTTCTAGACTGACACTGATAATATTTTTTGTTTTTGCACTTTTAAATTTGTATTGGATTTTTCACACATTCACACCGCGTGTCTTAAAGCTTTTGACATAAATCTTTGCATCTCCGTAATTGTTTCGGAGATGACTAATAAGGTTTAGTCCATGAAAAAGCTAAAATTTAGCTATTTATAAGCAATGAGTGATTATGACTTGGTAGATTTTAAGAATAGGCTTGTAAATTCCATAAGTTTATGGTAATAATTTTGCATTTTTGTTAATGTATGCCATATTAAACGTGTTTATTAATATATATGACATATAAGTATCACGACTTAAAATTTTAAATGTAACACTTTACGTACCTACTTTTGTTTATTTTTATTTCAATAAATAAATAGTTTTAAATTTGACGTTTTATTGTTGCATATGTACAAGGTGTCCCATTTTGGACTACACTTAAAATGATAAAATCAAAATTTGAAAATTTTCGCTCGCTTAAGAGATACGGGGGAATATCAAAAAATTGACAATTTCAAAATTACCCTATATTTTCTTAGTTAAAAGAGATTCAGAAATATGTTTTATACACAAGGTTCTTTATATTGATTGTTGAGTAATCTGCCATTTTCAGAATAAGTATACGGGGTCAGGTAAAAAAGTTATTGGACCTAACCTCATTTTTTAAATGCAACACCCTGTATATTTTAATCTAAGAAGATACTATTTTAAATTCTCCTTTCAAATATATAACATCATCATGGATGATATTGGTTTCCTAGGCGATTTATTAAATTTTATTACTTTAAACCACAGTAGACCATGAAACAGAAGCTAATATTCTAGAAACAACTATGGTGACTATCAACATTTAACGTAAATTTAATTTTTACATATTCATTTGCGAAAATGACCTATCAACATTTTGAAAAATTTGATATGATATCAGTTTATAATGAAAGTGGAAAAACGAAGAAATGGCGCAAAATGTATATTTTCCTCACTATCCGGAAAGACGGTTATCATTTAAGGACATATTCCGAACATTTGCGATGATTCCCGTTATTTTTTACCTTAATCTGAATCTTTTATTTCGTTTCAAAGTAATAAAGTTTAAATAAATCACCTAGGAAACCAATATCATCCATGGTGTGTTATATATTTGAAAGGAGAATTTAAAATAGTATATTTTTAGATTAAAATATACAGGGTGTTCCATTTAAAAAAAATTACGTTAAGCCCGATAACTTTTTTACCTGGCCCCGTATACGTATTTTGAAAACGGCAGATTATTCAGCAATCATTATAAAGAAACTTCTATATAAAACATTTTTCGCTATTTCTTTTAACTAAGAAAATATAGGGTAATTTTGAAATTGTCAATTTTTTGATTTTCTCTCGAATCTCTAAGCGAGTGAAGTTTTCGAATTTTGATTTTATCATTTTAAGTTTGACCCAAAAAGAACAAATGACACCTACATTACTTTTTTGATAGCACTAACAATTACGGAGATACGGACATACCCTATAAAAGTGTCGAAAATGGGGACACCCTGTACATGATTACAAGATTTTATATAAGAAAGGATATTAAAAAAAATCATATGTGTCTAAAATTTATAATTAATTATACACAGAAACACGGTGTTTCAGGGGTTCCCAACCTGCGCGTCGCGACGCCCTGAGTTAACGAGCGCAAGTAATGAACTAACAACCATTGGCGACCTTTGTTAAAGCTGTTGGGGGACCCAAAAGTAACGACCTATTTTTAGGGACCTTTTTATAGTAGCGGGCGCCGTGAAGAAATAAAATATCAAACCTCTGCCCTGCGAACCGAAAAAGGTTAGGAACCCCTGCACTAGAAAAATAAGAAAGAATTTAAATTGGGTCATGGAAGTAATGGCAATCAATCCATAGGTAAAAACTTGTCATCATTGCCTTTATCAAATGGTCACACCAGGAGACTCTGGGCGACATCTTTTGACGAAATAAAGTACCATTTGTTATACGAATAATACGGATGATGGCGCCACTCACCCCTAAGTCAAAACTTGTTATGGAAAAATGAACCGTGCATCATGGTAGATCAAATCAGTATATTCTTTATCAAGTAGCCATGTATGAGATCAGCTCTGTCTCTTATTAACCGGAGAATAGAAAAGATCGCAAAGATAGTCCAGATCGGCCGGCCAATAAGAAAAAATTGAAGAAATTTTGTTGACGTTTCCAGTTTTCGTTTTTAGGTTAACTTTTATATATTAAGAAATTCATTTAAAATGAATAAAAGTAACTTAACAAATTTAGATGTCGATAGACTTTTTGAAGAACGTAGCGTAGATGAAATTATCGAATTAGAAAAATTGCTAAATGTAGAAATTGAAAGGAAACGAAACGATCTTCGTTCTATGGTTGGGTAGGTACTAGGCCTTTTATTTTTACTTAACTATAGATCAGAGCTTTAAATTGGATATGAAGATTGTATATTTTGTTATCAGTGACCGCTACAAAGATATTCTGGCAGCATCAGACGCTATTAAATCCATGAAAACAATATCTGAGGAAATCGTTTCAAATATCGACGAGATCACAAGAACTTGCGAATTGCTAATAGAAACTCCAAGTTCTGGAGCCACTGTTTTTGAAAAAGATATAGGCGATGAGAAGTAAGTTGATACGAAGTTTTAAGTAGATATTAGTAGAATATTGCTAAATAACTATAATTATTCTTTTTTTCTGTTAGACAGAAAAATGAAGAAAGGATTTTACTTATACAAGTCAGATTGGCAATATTTTTGAATGAACAGATATGGCTTGCTCTTGACAATGGAAATAATTTAGATGCTACCCAGTATTATCTTCTGGCACAACATATTTATATGGGTAAGCAAATAAAACAATAAATTGTTTGATAAATATTTAAACGTCATTCCAGAATTGATGATACTGTCGGGAATGATGTATTTAAGGGCGTTGGTAATGAATTTGGAAGCTTAGCTTTTGAAGTTATCCTTAAATATGGTACAGGTTAAATTTCAGATGCCTAATTAATCTGTTGTATTCTTGTACACAATGAAATTTAGGTTCTATTATTGTAAAAACTGTTTTTGCAGGTTTAAATTTAACTAAAAAGGAATATTTAGTCAGACTACGCTTACTGGAACATTTAAAATTAAATTTGGTAACACTTAGGTCAAAGATATTTGAACGCGTCACTGAAAAGTTGGAATCTGTAGAAATAACGCCAGAGGTGAGTCAATTTTTTCTATCATTTGTTTAATTTTTATTTCAAAATTGCAATAAAAAGATTTATAATTTGATTTATAAGTCAATTGTTTTTTATTTAAAAAGTACTTAATTTTGTGTTTTGTTTTGTACCTGGTAATACAACATACAGGGTACCTCTAGTTCGGATATATAACTTTAAAATTATTTTTTTTAGGAAACTAGTCAAAATCTAAACGCCTTATTGCTTATAGAAAACCAAACTAATGATCAGTTGTTAAGTATATTTATAGAGCATCGGAAAACCGCATTACAGACTGTCATAAATACCCAATATTCTACTGTTAGAGTACAAATAGGTGCCATGGTTAGATGTCTAATAACTACAGTTCTTTTGCTTCATGATTGTTTTATTTGTAAGTATTGAAATCTTAGTTTCTTGCAAAGCAGAGCTTCTTAGGAAGAGACACTTTCATCCAACACATAATAAAGATGTTTCCCATTTGCGTGGAACTTCCTTTGGACGCATTGTTATTTAATGTAGAGACCGAAAATTTATTTTTAGATACGGATAGCAAAAATGGCCTTATATGGGAAGAATTAAATAATATTGTAGAAGAAAATGCACCGGCGACACTTTCCAAGTTGGAACTGCCAGTCACCCCCTTGGTTGCTTATATTCCGGATATTATAAAGCAGTTTAGGTAATTTTTTTAGTCCTTAAAATAGATCAAATACACTCCCTGGCACAATATTCCGCCACTAAAAATTTCTTAATCATTTTGTAAATGAAGTTATTTGGGTTATTCTGTCTTTTTTTAATAATTAATTTTTTTTTCGCTTAGATGATGTTATACTGGGGTAAATTAGAATGTTGTTTTTTTGTCACACCCTGTGGCGGATAATTTTGTATATAGGATGCACCAAGTAAAGTGGCCTATTGGAAGTATCTTGAGAACTACATAAGATTTCATTTTGAAAATTTGCCTGGGCTATAAGGGTGGGTTTTCTACGTTTATAAAATATTTTGGATGGTGCGGTGTTGCCGGATCATACCAAAAGTGGTAGCAACTTCGGAATTTTAAATAAGAACAAACCCTATATATTATTTTTTTTTTGGAATCTAGATCAAAATCTAGAACAGTTTTCTGTATAATATTATATACCTATCTTTAAGAGTTTTTGAATTATAAATAATCTTGTGATTTTTTAACGCCATATCGGGACCTGAAAAGAAAATCATCATCATCTTTTTAGCGGTTACAGCTAGAAAGCTGAAATTTTGACAATAGCTTGACAAGACCATCGAAATTATATAATTTTGAACAGTATTTAATTAGTTTTATACAGAGGGCGTCTCCATACCAATATTTCTGAGGGAGATGAACTATTGCAAAAATCTTCTTTTTTTTAAATTGATATTTGATATGTTTTGATAATGGAGGATCGAATTTTCTACCTAATGATATTTATGTTACCTATCTTCAATATTTTCGGATTTGTTCGGGACCTATAGCGAGATTTAAAAATTATCTTATAAAAATATATTTTTTGGTACATACTAAAAACAAAATAATGAAAAATCCATTTGACGTTATGTCTGTGTCGTTGTAAAAAAATGGTTAACAAATAAGCAATATATTAATAAATAAATAAACAGAATGAAAATTACGCAACAACACCAATAAAATAACCAATAACTAAATTGTTTAAAATGCCCTGGGTTGGGTCTTAAACATTCATGAATTGTGGTGATAACATTTTCATTTGTCACCGTTTTCATTTCCTCCCCTTCTGGAGACCCCAGAGCTGTTCTTACTCGATTTTCTGAAATCTTCCCTTGTTGTGACGGGTGTCTTGTATAATATTTCTTTAATCCTGCCCCATAGATCAAAAAACTAGAGGGGTAAGATCCGGAGACCTTGGGGGCTATTTCCATTTTTGGGAGTCATAGGAGCTGAATCAGGATGAAGTTCATTAAATTTTCTGCAAGTTGTAGATAAAACTCTACCCCATGAATATAAAATAAACTTAAAAAAATATTTAAGCTGTAATAATGTGAATTAGCCATTTTTATTACAATAACACAGACATAACGTCAAATGGATTTCTCATTATGTTGTTTCTATGAATCCGTTCCACAGCCAACTACCAAAAAATATATTTTTAGAAGATAATTTTTAAATTTCGCTATAAGTCCGAAAATATTGAAGATTTTATAGGAAGACTTAATATCATTAGGTAGAAAATTCGATCCTCCATTAGCAAAACATATCAAATATAAGGTATCCCATTTAAAAAAAAAAAAAAAATTTTTGTAATAATTCATCTCCCTCAGAGATATTGTTATGGAGACGCCCTGTATAAAACTAATTAAATACTGTTCAAAATTATGAAATTTCGATGGTCTTGTGAAACTATTGTGAAAATTTCAGCTTTCTAGCTGTAACCGCTAAAAAGATACAATTTTCTTTTCAGGTCCTGATACGGCGTTAAAACATCACAAGATTATTTATAATTCAAAAACTCTTAAAGATAGGTATATGATATTATGCAGAAAACTGTTCTAGATTTTTACCTAGATTCCAAAAAAATATAATATATAGGGTAATTCATTTAAAATTCCGAAGTTGCTACCACTTTCGGTATGATCCGGCAACACCGCATCATCCAAAATATTTTAGACGCGTAGAAAACCATCTCTTATAGCCACAGCCAAATTTTCAAAATAAAATCTCATTTAGTTCTCGAGATACTTCTAATAGGCCACTTTACTTGGTGTACCCTGTATAATATAATCTATTCCTAACATTGGTTTTTGAATTATCTCATTTCTTTTATAGGCCGAAACTTAAAGGTTCAAATACAGGCGTTAATCAAAACAGCAGAAAACTGGACAAGAAAATTGTTGACAATTGGCTAAAATCTACTCGAGAAGGTGTTGAAGTGGGTCTCGAGCAAAGTCTACAGCTGGTAACGACTATTAAGGGATTGTATTTTGTAAGGGAAGAGTCATTAAAAATAGGTAAGCTTTTTAAAAATATTTTGATAATTTTCTCGTTATTATTTAAAAAGACTTAAGTCACAACACAACAGTTTTAAGATATCTCGATTTTTTCTGACTAAATCCCTAAATTTTTCAATTTCCAGTTCCACAATATTTTTACAAAAAACATGCAATTTATAGGTGCAGCGAATATGGCCCTGGAGCGAGATATATTTTTAATATTATCGTATCCAGTTTTATACCAGAATTTTGCCCCACTAACAGGACCAAACAAATCAACTATTTTAGAGTTTGACTACCCGTTAACAACTGACATTTTTCATATCAGGCATTGAGAAAACTCCGATTCGGTTTTCCCCCCATTAATTATTGTTTCACTTCAATCGGGATGGCGAATTCCTAAATCTTTCACAAATGATTTGTCGTATGAAAGTCTGCCAAACTTAAATTGAATAAGAAATAATACCATATCGTTGGAGTGTCTTACACTTACCACATACACTCTTCAGTTAGCTCCATTTCCAAAAAAATTTATTAAATTTAGTAGTTTTATGATCGCTCGAGCGAAAAACCGCTTGATCACTCGATTATTGAAATAACCGACATCGCTCGATTATTAAAAAATCGCTCGAGTTATCTATTCAGGCGAAAACCGTCGCTCGTCACTTATTATCTTTCACTCGATACCCGAACTTCGCTTGACGCCGGCGGAAATGTACCGCTGTAGTGTGATCGAGTTAAAAAAACTGCTCGTATATTCGAACAGTTTTTCGCTCGATAGGAAATACTCTAGTTATAAATTTAGGCGAAAAACCGAAAAATATCGCCGGTCACTTGATAGACGACCTTCGGTCTACGCGCCGCGCCATCCGATTGGCGACGTTCGAGTTTGACGCTGAGCAAGTACACGACATACGTCTTTCTTAAAGGCACATAAACGAGAAGGTACATATAAAAAAAGTATGTTGAATCCCTTAGCGGAGTCATCGCGACGTGCATTTCGTAAAGTTTTGTTTTAACTGGCTAGCCAGCGGAGTAGTTTAGGTCTCCGATTGTAAATATTCCAAAATTTAAGGATATCTTATAGTAAACATCTGAAATACAGGGTGTCCCACTTAAAAAAAAGAAAATTTTTGCAATAATTTATCTTCCTCAGAAATATTGGTATGGAGACGCCCTGTCTAAAACTAATTAAATACTGTTCAAAATTATAAAATTTCGATGGTCTTGTGAAACTATTGTTAAACTCTTAGCTTTCTAGCTGTAACCGCTAAAAATATATGATTTTCTTTTCAGGTCCCGATACGGCGCTAAAAAATCACAATATTATTTATAATTCAAAAACTCTTAAAGATAGGTGTATGATATTATACAGGAAACTTTTCTAGATTTTTACCTAGATTCCAAAAAAAATATAATATATATAGGGTAATTCATTTAAAAATTCCCAAGTTGCTACCTACCACTTTCGGTATGATCCGACACCGGCACACAAAAATATTTTGACTACGTAGAAAACCATCTCTTATAGCCACAGCCAAATTTTCAAAATAAAATCTCATTTTGTTCTCGAGAAACTTCTAATAGACCACTTCACTTGGTGTACCCTGTATAGAAGAACTACTATTTTCTTTTTTTATAAAATGGACATTCCCTGTGCTAAAACTTTAACTTTAATAATCCGATTTCGAATTATGGACAAGAGATCTTATTTGATATTTTAATATACAGTTTTCCTGTAATATAATTGAAATCCTTGATAGCCTAACATATTTGCTTTAAATTAAAGTAAATATTTTTCCAGAGGTGCCCGATCCTTGGAGGAGGATTTGCGAGGACCTTCAACTACCAGATAATTTCGACATTTGGTATTACTTCTTCCAAAACTTGGTGACTGCCAGGGCGGAGAGCCTAATATCAACAATAGTCGTGAACAGTCTAAACGATATTAAAAGCGAAATTAAACAATCACTGAAGAATGGTCCGAAAGCTGAAAAAAGTGAGATAGATTTAAGGTGGTACGCGTGGAAAGATGACAGTAACGATGTCAGTAGAAGTGAAAATGATCATACAGGTAAAGTAAAAATACAGGGTGTTATGGAAATTACGTATTATATTTAAATGGGTGACTCCTGGGGTGTCCTAGAGAAGCGCTACATATTTTTTTTTAAATCGAACATTTAAAAAGTGGGGTAATTCACCCACAAACCAACTGCCCAGCTGTGTAATAAACACATACATGTTCTGACGAAATGTTGGCAAACTGTGGAAAAGTATAAAACTTTAGATTCTTATAAAAATAAATATTTAGCTTACTTAGAAATTAAATCCAGGCCGCCGACACGAGTAAGGAATCCAGGGCACAGACACCGTCAGTTCTTTTTTCTATGGGAAGAGGTTTATGCTCATCACGTGCCCTGATGATAGTGTGGGACTAATAAGCTTATACCCACTAAACCCCATTCGGCCTCTTATTTCCAATCTCGGAACATAACCGGCATATCGTCGAGAGAGAAAAATACATAGTGAAACAGAACAAATTACACTAAATCACTTAAAGCAACACACAGACACCCACGAGTTTCAAATTAGTTTTTTTGAAGATATGCACCTATTATCAGATTACAAAAAAGCACTAAACACTAACGCATAATTACACTATCGTACACATAGAACAACAGCACACACAGAAGATTGAATACAAATTATTTCGCATTAGAAAGTCAGAAATAATAAAAACGCTAATTTCTAATTGGCCAAAAACAATTTTTAATCCTTTAATGAATAATGATGAACTGAATTGACAACAACAGGACCCCCCCTTAAGTCTTAACATAGACGAGTCCAACCAAGGGTCGAGTGCTTCGTTGCCATTTCCGAGACAATAATTATACAGGAAAGTAATATTACAGAAGGAAATTCCGCAATTTATGAATATAATCTTATAAAACATTGAAAGTGACAACGCTGTATTTTTAGAAATTATATTATTTCCCAGAACACCGGATGAAACTTTATACAATAAGGGCGTATTTTTGTCTACATAGTAGCACTTTAAAATACTAATTCAGATTGAATGGTACTTAGCTGTATTCATGAGATTCATACAAATTTACGCGAAAACTAATGTGAATTTGTGCTTTTGTTTTTGTGAGGTTATTGTGCCGGTTTTTGTTTGGATTACCTACTTGGTGTTTTTTTATAAAATAAGTTGGTTTTAAATAAGGCCGAAAAGGTAAATAAAATTGCAGTTTTTTTTCTAAAGGGTAAAGTGGCATTTAAGTTGTTCAGTTCCGACCGGTGTCGTTCGAATTGAACAAATAAGAACATACGTGACCATTTATAAACTCCGCGGCGGTTCGATCGAGTCAGTTCAAGTTTATAAATCAGAGATTGTTTCCCAGCGAACTGAACGTAAAAGTTTATAATAATGTACCTTGAAAAATAAACAATCTGTCAAGCGTCAAGTCGTCTTTTTCATTGAAAACCTTAAAAATCGCGTTCCAAAGATGGGGAAATACTACAAGTTATTTTTAAAAAGGCCGTAACCAGATTCGATTTTTTTGTTATTTTTAGGATTGACGATGAAAACTAATGGTTTTTCGCATGGCGTAAAGCAGTTGTGCGAAGAACTAGATAAAAAGTTTTTGGACTTATTACAAGACGTTTGGCAATACTTGTATGGTACCGAATTAAACGCACAACCTAGTATACCATATTTAATGCAAGATTTTAAATTTAAAAGAAAATTTATCGATAAGGAAAAATTGGAAAATCATCTAATGAAGGAGTGTACCATCCATTCTTTAGAGTAAGTATCTCATAAACTCTATACAGTATGTTACGGAAATTACTTATTATACAGGGTGTTACCCACCGGCGCTTCTATTTTAGTACGTGCTCGTCCGTTGAAGGAGTATGTCGCGTCGCGTAAAAAATCCCATATGATTATACGAATTTTAAACGTTTTTTTGTGAAATAATTTATAATAATAATTAATGTGATGTGATTTGTGTGATATTACAATTGGTTTTGTTGCAAGACGTACATTTTCTGCTGTGTTTTTTATGGAAATTTTTAAATAATACTCTTACAAGGTAAGAGAGCTTGTATCTTAAAAATTGTATTTTTTTCTGAAGAGTTTGAAAACCTGGCAATTCGGGTCAAAGGCGTCTTGCTGGCAAAAACTGAAAACCAGCGTTTACAATTCTGTGTTGCAATATTACAATACCGCCTAACATGCTCTGACCACTATCTGTCTGCCTGTCCACACTTATCTCGTCTTTCTCTTTGAATGCACAAACATCGGCTGCCGACGCAAATTTTCGCAGACAACATGAAGTATCACGCCTCAACAAAGACCTGGAAGAAAGGGTGACAGTAACCAAGTCGAATTTAACGCTAAAAAAAACCCAGGCAGCAGATTTCTTTAAAAAGGTTAGCATTACAAAACTGGATATAGTCATGGACGGACACGCAATCCCATTGGCTTCATCTATTAATTTGCTGGGCGTCAATCTGGGAGGAAATATGTCTTGGCATAACCACGTTATGGCAATCGCCAAGATAGCTTCAAAGAAACTTGGTGTCCTCTTCCGAACCAGAATGTTGTAATATAATAATAATAACTAGGGTACTGCTCTCATGTCTGGAGCTCTGCTCCCAAACATACTTTTCGGCTACCGGATTCCATCAAAAGGAGGGGCATTCATCTGATTGGAGACCACGAGCTGACGAAGAACCTCGACAGCCTACAACATCGAAGACAGGTTGGGGATTTGACTCTCTTTTACAGATATTTTCATGGTAAGTGCTCAGCTGACCTTGCCCTCTTAATTCCGCCCAGAGCGGCGAATATCAGAAATACACGACGAACCACTGCCGCCTATCCATATGTGGTTAAGCTTAATATTCCTCGAACTTCATTATTTAAGAATTCTTTCATCTGGAGGACTTCATCCTTATAGAACGACCTTCCCGAGGTAGTTTTTCCCAACGAGTATAACCTCCAACGATTCAAAACCAACGTGAATCGCTTTTTGCACACACGCACGACTCCCAGAGTGCCCTAAAGGATTTTTCCTATTCCATTTACGGTTATTTATCTTCAATTTGGTTTCATCTCTGGATTTGCGGTTTTAAATATAATAAGTAATTTCGATAACAAGCTGTATTTAAACCCGCAAATGCTGAGATTGAATCAAATTGAAGAAAAATTACCTCTTTGAATTAATAAGCGCGATAAGCCACCTTGTGTCAAACCCGAAAAAACACTGGGGTGGGCACTGTCGAGAGACAGAGACAGAGAAAAACGTCAGTGGATGTTGACCGGTGTTGTAATATTTACACGTCAAACAATGTAGAAAAATACTATAATTTCAACACTTTTTTATTCATTTTAGAATTCCCCATTATGTCACTGACATAGCTTCGGACGCAGTGGGATCCAACCTGGTGGCGAAATCTTTATTTTTTGCGAGATTTTTGCAAGCCACCTGTACTCTGTGCCGGAATTTTAAGAAATGCTGCGTGTTTAACGGGGATCACGCTGCGTGGCAAAAAGTCTGTGATAAGTCGTTGAAAGCCAGTCATAGTTTATGGAAGAACTGGGTAGATAGTTGTGTAGAAAAAACCGCTTGCCAAGTGAAGTTAATACACGATATGAGTCCGAGAAGTATGATTGGCAATTTAGCGGTAAGTTGATCGTTACATTTTACTTTTTATGGCGGTCAAAATGTCTTAAAAGCACGAGGTTGGGGTTAATGATGGTTTCGAAAAAGAAACAGGAAAAATTGGAATCGAACTGGGTTTTTTCTTGAGCATTGTAAGGAATGGAAAAACTGAAAAAAAATTAGAACAAAACCGGATAGCTGAAAAGATGTTTATTGTTATGTGATATGTACATTATATCACATATGGGTCATTTCACACTTTCTAACATTAGAATCGTCCGAAAAAAATTTCACAACTTATATACATAGAACTAGTGAACTAGTTGACACGTATTTCAGGATTCTGCTGAAAAAAATTATTTTCCAAAATATCCGCACATGAATTTTTGATAATTTGCTCTATTTCTCCAATCTTCTCATACTAGAAATTTAATATCTGCAGTTGTACAGCTCGACAAGCGAGTCTATAGCTACGACGTATCGGTAAGGGGAAAGCAATATCTTTTAAAACATGGCCGAGTCATGAGCGTGCTATTATTATCTTAATAATGTAATAATATATATTTTTTCATGGCATGAATATATTTGTATCACCAGTGCAATATATTAGGCCTATCCATTAATATTTTGGCGTATTTTGGCATTTACGCCAATAAAATCCATTTGATTTCAACATGCACTTCAAAGGTTCACGGGAAAACGGAGAGTTCATGTCACTTCGCAGCTGTTGTAGCAACTTTTTTAAGGTTGGAACCACTTTTCGTTCCAAATAAAACTTTTGTATTGTTCTCCTAATAATGCCAAAGTCGAAGCCTTTGATTTTTTCGACAGCAGAGAGACGGCCCTTTTTGACAGGAGATGACAACAATTGATCCGGGTTATTTTCTTTCCTTTCAGTATCTTCTTTGTGAATGTTTTTTACCGCACCCACGCTTACTCCCGTATACATTGCGACCCTTTCTAGCTTTCGCTTAAGTGGCAATTTAAATGTATTAATTTGTGATTCCTCTTCACATACCCTGTACACATTGGCAATCACTTCACGGGTTTGACTATTAAGGGTTTTACCAGGGTATATTCATTCATTATCACAGTTTTAAAACAAAACCTATCACTACGCAACTGGATGAAGCATATTGGACATCGCCGAACAACCACGCCGGAACAATGGGCGTGTCACCAGATGCGTGTCGTCATCCTCTGTCTGGGATATGACCTATCAAATTAGCTCTAGCCACCGGTTACCCATGGTTACCGTTGATATTTCACCATATTGCCCTATCTTTAGATTAGAAGTACTTTAATAAAAAATATTTTATTTTGCATTTAAATATTAAAATAAATAGTATGAAAAGAAAGTTTTAAGAACATTGAAACTATAATATAGTATTAGTTTCTTATATACTTATAACAATTTACTTTAAATGGATAAATTTAATTTTAAGGTTTAGGTGTTATTAAATTAAAACATTGTTAACCCAAGAAATTTTCTTGCCCGCATTCCTTTTCGGCCTTTTTTATTTAATAGTTTGTTATGGTTAGCTTTCTATTAAAAAAACATTGTCATTGTGAACAAATGCAAAATAATAACAATTTAATTGTTTCAACAGTTCTAACATGCTCGCCCCCCACCTTAAATTGATTTAATAAAATACCGTTTTGTTCTTTATCCTCTTATCTGCAAAACACATTTTACTAAAAAGTAGCACCTCTATTAGATCGGTAGTTATCAAATATTTTCGATCGCAAGTCACGCAGAGCACTGGGAATGCACCACCGCGACTGGTCGAAGCGTCTACAATCGAGCTCGGTGCAGTGTGAATCATAAATACCATACTCTCAAGCGTAGTTCTGCCACGCTTCGACTCATCGCGCGCTCGGTTACTCGCGATCGAAAATATTTAATAACTACCGATCTAATAGAGGTGCTACTTTTTGTAAATTGGGTTTTGTTCACCCGCGAGTAGCGTTGCCGGATCGAAACGCGGGCCTCGACCTCGGGCGAATGAGATCGTTGAGCATTCGCCACCGACGCTTCTATTTCAGTACGTGCCCGTCCGTCGAAGGCGTATGTCGCGTCGCGTAAAAAATCCCGCATGTTTATACGAAATATTTAATAACTACCGATGTAATAGAGGTGCTACTTTTTCGTAAAATGAGTTTTGCAGATAAGAGGATAAAGAACAAAACGGTATTTTTTAAATTAATTTAAGGTGGAGGGCGAGCGTGTTAAAACTATTTAAATAATTAAATTGTTATTATTTTGCTATTGTTCACAATGACAAATTTTTTTTAATACCCTTCGAAAGTAATCTAACAAAGCGTTAAATAAAAAAATATCGACATTTATACGATCAGTACGAGAAGATTGGATAAAATCGAGCAAATTATCAAAAATGCAGGTGTGGATATTTTGGAAAATAAATTTTTTTCAGCAAAATCCTGAAATACGTTCAACTAACTGCATATACAGGGTGTTATTGAAATGACGTATTATATTTAAATGGGTGACTCCTAGGGTGTCCTAGAGAAAGCCTACATACTTTTTTTTTAAATCGAATATCTAAATACTAAGGTAAAACCCCTTTTTACCCACATACTGTCTCGCCGTTCCATCTGGATTCACTTAGCAACAATGTGGGTCACTAGAGTATACTAACCGTGTTGTCAGATCACCGTGTCTTGCCCTTGCTTGGGTTCCGGCCGCTATCGTTGCTTCAGTATGTTTCGCGACTCGGGGGTGGAGTAACGCTGTCGAGGGTTCCACGTGCTTGACGTATACGAATTTTAAACGTTTTGTTAGTTGCAGCAGTACCCGATTTTTTTCTGTTGTGAAATAATTCATAATAGCAAATGTTGTGATGTGATTTCAAACTTGTGTGATATTATCTACTGTTGAGCTGTTGAAAAACATACTTTCTGTGTTTTATTTTTTTATTGAATTTAATTATAAAACGGATTATTTTAAAATAAGATTGAAGGTAAGAGCGTATGTACCTTAAATTTGTAGTTTTTTTTTCTAAAAAGTTTGAAAAAGAAGCGATAAAGCGTGTCAAAGACGTCTTGTTGTCAAAAACTGAATACTTGTTCTGTGTTGCAATATGACAACACCGCCTATAATGCGCTAACCTCTTTTGAACCTCGAGACTGCCTCAATAAACTATTGATTGGGAAGGTCCTCAGGAGCGGCCACGTAAATTTTGAGATTTCATATAAAGTGTATATTTCTTTTAATAATTCAAAGCGCCATTTAAGGGTATTTTTCTTCAATTTATTTTCATCTCAGGATTTGCCGGTTTAAATATAATAAGTCATTTCGATAACACCCTGTATATAAGTTGCAAAAAAATTTCGGACGATTCTAAAATGCCAAGGTAAAAGGTTTGTAACAGAATGGCCCCCATAAAATATTAAATTTTCTTCATAAAATGACCTAAAAAAAATATTAGCACGTCATTAAGGAACACCCTGTATAATAAAAACAGGATGCAGCTTTGTCAGATTGATCTCGTGAATCGCCACCTTAATTTACCTTCATATTATATTGCAGAGGTGGGACGAAATAGAAATCCAGGAACAAACCGAGGAAAAAGTGTTCAAGTCACAAATCAAAGTGCCCCTAAAGCCCAGCATCCCCTTAACGAACCGTTTAGTCGAGCTGAATCAAGACCTAAGCCGCGTCTTACCGTACACCTTACCGAAAGTAATACACGTACAGTTTATCGAGGCCAACGTAACCGTAATCTTACAAGAATACGGCAACGTCGCCTCGCAAGAACTGAACCAGATCCAGGCGTTGCAATATCTGCTCGACGTTCGATTTTTGACCACCCTGTGCGTTCCCAGGGAGAGCGCGCAGTTGGTCGGTTTAGCGCAAAGTATCTGTGATAAATTGAGGAGTAAGATTGACCCGTTCGATTTGGATGTGTTTTACTCGTACTTGCAGAATAATGTTAAGAAAGCTGTTAGTCAATCGCAGGTAAGTGAGTTGACGATATACTTGTTTCATATCGCGAATTTTATTTTTATTGATGGACGTTATTTATATTACGACGCCACTGTCTGTATTAATTCGTATAAGCGCATGCGCCAAGTGTGCGCCGCCGTTCGCTGCTATGATAATGCCGCTCCGTTGGATGTGCATAGATCGAAGTATGAGAGAAAGACAGTTCCGCTAGAAACCGCGTCGAATCAACTGGACAGGATATCGCATTTTCGACACTTTCTGAGAATATTAGAGTTATTACACAAGTCGACAAATTAAACTTTTTGTAAAGTAACATTGATGAAAATAGGTTTGTCTGAAGTATTTTAGAGTCCTAAATCCGAAAATGATAAGCTAATTACTGTAACACTTACAGTTTTTTTTGTTATAAGGGGTGGGCGATGGAGAAAAAAGAGGAGACGTCATATTTTTACAATCTAATATATTTATTTAATATAAACATATAAAACATGTGGCATCTATGCAAAAACATTACTGAGGATTGGTTGTTATGTTAATAAAAAATATATTATTGCACAAGATGATACAGCGACAAAAACGTTCACTTTTTCCTTTTGTGTTTTTTTTTTTTTTTTTTTTATGATCAAACACAAGCACTATAGGAAAAATCCTTTAGGGCACTCTGGGAGTGGCGCGTGTGCGCAAAAAGCGATTCACGTTGTTTTTGAATCGATGGAGGTTATATTCGTTGGGAAAAACGACCTCGGGAAGGTCGTTCCACAAAGATGCAGTCCTCCAGATGAAAGAATTCTTAAATAATGAAGTTCGAGGAGTACTAAGCTTAACCACATATGGATGGGCGGCAGTGGTTCGTCGTGTATTTCTGCTAATCGTCGCTCTGGGCGGAATTAAGAGGGCAAGGTCAGCCGAGCATCTTCCATGAAAATATCTGTAAAAGAGAGTCAAATCCCCAACCTGTCTTCGATGTTCTAGGCTGTCGAGGTTCTTCGTCAGCTCGTGGTCTCCGATCAGACGAATAGCCCTCCTTTCGATGGAATCCAGCAGCCGAAGAGTATGTTTGGGTGCAGAGCTCCAGACATGAGAGCAGTATTCTAGTGATGGTCGAATCTGGGCTTTGTATAGTGTCAAAAGTTGTTGAGGTGTGTACAACTTTCTGGTTCGGAAGAGTACCCCAAGCTTCTGAGAAGCTACCTTGGCGATTGCCACAACGTGGTTATGCCAAGACATATTTCCTCCGAGATTGACGCCCAGCAAATTAACAGATGAAGCCAGTGGGATTGCGTGTCCGTCCATGACTATTTCCGGTTCTGTAATGTTAACCTTTTTAGAGAAAACTGCTGCCTGGGTCTTTTTAGCGTTAAATTCGACTTGGTTACTGTCACCCCAAGCCAAAATTTCTTCCAGGTCTTTGTTGAGGCGTAATACTTCATGTAGTCGATGTTTGTGCATTCAAAGAGAACGATGAGATAAGTGTGCTATCGTCAGCAAAACTAAATATCGGATTTTTAGTTTTCACTAGAAGGTCGTTAATGTAGAGCAAGAAGAGAGTGGGAGACAATATGGACCCTTGAGGAACACCGGCATTGATGGTGAAGGTGTCTGAGAGAAATCCGTCAATCGCCACTTGCAGAGAGCGGTCCTTAAGAAAGCTAGACAACCATGCACAGAATCGACTGGGCATACCATAGGATCGCAGTTTACTTAGAAGCCCCTCATGCCAAACACGATCAAAAGCATTAGAAATATCCAGTGCAACAACCCGAGACTCTCCATGATGTTCGATTGCGTTGTTCCAAATATGGGTGACATAGGCTAGAAGATCTCCAGTTGATCTGGACTTCCGAAAACCATATTGATGATCGCTGATAATGTTGAAGCCTTCCAGGTACTTTAGAAGATGTTGGTTAATAGCTTTCTCCATTACTTTTGATATAACTGAAAGCAATGCTACTGGTCGATAGTTGTTAAGCAGGTTCTCTTACCTTTCTTTGGAATAGGCTGGACTCGAGCCGTCTTCCAGCAAGATGGAAATATTCCTTTTTTGTAGGATAAGTTGAAAAGTCTACAAAATACTGGTGTTGTGTTCTGTAGCATCATCCCTTTTTAAAAACCAACAGTAGTCTCCCAATATGGATGGGTTCCAGCGTCCCTGGTATCTTGTTTCCATCGTCCTGATGTCCTGGTGAAACCTCTCTCCTTGTTCATCGCTTACTGCACCCAAATTTTCCGGGAAAAAATTCAAATGAAAGTGCAAAACATATATTTTTAGAGACATGCGACTCCCTAGTAATTCATAGGTTTTCAACAGTTCATCTATGAGTCTTTTATAGGCTTCATCTTTCTTGTTCCCCAGAAATCCTTTCACTACTCGTACAAAACACTTCCAAGCTGCCAATTCCTTTTCATTTAATTGTTCTTGAGATTATCTAGGAGCTTCCTTATCTGACGTCCAATAAATATGCCTTCTTTTAATTTTGCATCACTTAGGTGAGGAAATATTTCTCTTAGGTACTGGAAACCACTACCTTCTTTGTCCATGGCTTTGACAAAGTTTTTCATTAGTCCAAGCTTAATATGTAGAGGCGGTAGCAGCACCTTTTTTGGGTTAACGAGGGGGTCATATTTAATGTTTGAAGTACCAGGTTCAAAAGAAGTTCTATGAGGCCAATCCTTGTTACTGTAGTGTTCTTTTGTTGCCCTTTGTCCCATAGACAAAAAACAGCCATACTTTGTAAAACCCCCTTGAAGTCCTAGCAATATACCTATCACTTTTAAATCCCACTGATACTGTTCATACTTAACACGATTTAATATGGTTGCTAAGTTGTCATCCGTTTCTATCATTGTCACTGAATGGGTTAAATGAATGGATGGTTTTTTGTTCCCATTATGAAGCAGGACTGCTTTTAGGCTGTATTTCGACGAATTTATGAATAAAGGTCACTCGCTAGGATCATGTTCCATATGAAGCTTATTCATTAAACCATCAATATCACAACAGACACATAGCGACCCTTCCATTTTAAAAAAACTTGATAATGTTACATTCTGTTTTCGGTACAGTGCTTTTTTATCTAGAGAAGTTCCGATTTTTGCTTCGACAATCCTAGGTCACTTACCAAGTAATTTAATTTATTCTGAGTTATTAAGTGAGTAGTTGGTAAAAATGTTGGGTCACAACTGGTGTTCTCAGAAAGTGGTGGATCAGATTCGGAAGAAGAATTAGAATCACCAGGAAACACGATGTCCAGGTTTAAAGGCGCTATCGGTACCGGTAGTTCCTGGCAATGAGGAACTGGCCTTAGCTCAGAAGGCAAATTTGGATACTCTATTTTGTCTCTATGCTTTTTTGAAATCCCTTCTGTTTTAGTTATGCGAAAGTAGCAATCACTTACATGGTCAGTGGGTTCTCTCCACACCATAGGAACAGCAAACGGCATAGAATTTTTCTTGCGATACATCCACTGCACTAAATTTACGTGACAACTCGCACAACAAACATGACTTTTATCTTTATCCCCAATTTGGCACTTAAAATATAAAAAATAGGCTTTTTTACTTCCTCAGATATAGATCTAGCTTAGGACTTTATAATACTTACATATAACACATATACACAGTGTGTAAAAAGTCCCGGAACAGTCAATTATTTCAAAAATGGTGCACAATATAAAAAAACTTTCTGCATAAAAGTTGTTGGTCTTCAAGAAATTTATTAAACTTAGATCCCTGTAATTATACAGGGTTGCCCAAAAAGTCGTGGTAACCGAAACTTCATTTTTTTTAAATGGAATGACCCTTTTTTGATCACATTTTCTGATTCCTCTAAACATTCTAAACAACAATTATAGAACATGTCATATGGCTAAACCTATTAGTTTTAGAAATAATTTGAGTTGAAGGACATAAATGCGATAGGTACGATATTACCTTTTGCATTTTTATAAGCTGGTACTAGAATTTTTTGCGTCACTGTCAAAGTAAATTCTCAAAATGTCGCTCAGCGAAAGGGAACGTATAACTTTACTAATAATAATAAGAGGTTTTGGAGACCGACAAAGATCAGTTATCGAGACAAAGGAATTATTTATTACAACTTTTCCAAACCGAGAGCCTATATCAAAATCTACAGTTGCGAGAACAGTTCAAAGGTTCGAGGTAACCGGTTGTTGCAGAGATAAACTTCGTTCCGGAAGACCAAAGTCGGCAAGTAGTGATGAAAAAAAATTAGAGACATTACTTCATTTTGTTCAGAATCCACATTTGTCACTCAGAAAAGCTGCTACCCAAGTTGATGTTTGTTTTAAATCAATTGACAATATTTTAAAAACCAGTAATTTTCATCCCTATAAAATAACTCTTGTCCAGGAATTATCAGAAGACGATTTTGATCGTAGATTGGAATTTTGCGAAGTAATGATGCAAAAACATGAAGAAAATAACAATTTTTTTAATCAAATAGTTTTTACGGATGAGGCAACATTCATGTTGAACTGGTCTCTCAATCGCCATAATTGTCGTTAATGGGTTGATCAGAATCCACATTGGATGAGAGAAACACATACTCAACACCCCCAGAAAGTAAATGTGTGGGCTGGAATTATTGGCAACAGATTAGTGGGGCCTTTCTTTATAGAGGGGAATTTGAATGCCGAAATGTATCTCCACATGCTGCAAAATGAAATTGTGCCAGCAATAAACAATGAAGTAGGACCACTATTACGCAATACGTGGTTTCAGCAGGATGGAGCTCCTCCTCATTTTGGGCTAGCTGTTAGAAATTATTTAAACAACACTTTTCCTAACCGCTGGATAGGACGAAGAGGCCCCATAGAATGGCCTGCTAGGTCGCCAGACTTAACGCCCCTTGATTATTTTCTTTGGGGACACCTAAAAAATAAAGTATTTGTGACAATACCTGCAGATCTGAATGAATTAAGAGGAAGAATTATTGAAGAATGTGCATCTATTAACCAAGAAATGTTACAAAACGTCATCGACAAATTTTATTATAACCTAGCCCATTGTCAAACTGTGGGAGGAGGACATTTTCAGCATTTAATTAAATAACGACTTACACTTAATTTTATTTTTGTTCTTTTCAAGTTATTGTTAATTTTACTGCTTGTATTTAATAATTTAGTTGTTATTAAAATTTTGACACAACTTGAGTGAGGTTCATTTTACACGAGTTTAATGTTTTTCTTTTAATTTTAACGTAAAACATTTGAGCCGACTCGAAACAATGCAAAAGGTAATATCGTACCTATCGCATTTATGTCCTTCAACTCAAATTATTTCTAAAACTAATAGGTTTAGCCATATGACATGTTCTATAATTGTTGTTTAGAATGTTTAGAGGAATCAGAAAATGTGATCAAAAAAGGGTCATTCCATTTAAAAAAAATGAATTTTCGGTTACCACGACTTTTTGGGCAACCCTGTATAATTACAGGGATCTAAGTTTAATAAATTTCTTTAAGACCAACAACTTTTATACAGAAAGTTTTTTTATATTGTGCACCATTTTTGAAATAATTGACTGTTCCGGGACTTTTTACACACTGTGTATAACAAAACTTATCGGCTGGATTTTTGCAACATCGACGACTCGTACTTGCCATTTTATATCAAAATCGACTTAAACCCTTGACTGTACTGTAAACGAGACAGAACCAACTAAACTGCAGAAAACAATAAAACTCTTAAAGGTTCGTACAATATTGTTAAAATAATCCCTCTGCGGTCTTGTTGTACTTTCCGGTCCAAAGGCTGGTAAAAATGATTTCAAAGATCGCATTATATAAAAGAGAAGCAGGTACTTGAAATTGAGACGTTCCAGGCCATTTCTGGGAAAAAGTGTTTTAATAACTTCCTAACTGAAACGCAAAATATGCATTCTCATTGATGTTACAAAAATTATGTCGACTTGTGTTATCAAAGATAGAATGTTGCGATGAATCTGTTTTGATTATACTATTTTTCTGATTAAATTATTCTTGCAGACTTTATTCGGGTGCCTTCTCCCTTCCACTGCCCAGCTGATGAATTTAGGTGCTTATACCAAAACCAAAGAGCAGGAGAAATCTCCTTCCCTTATCGCTCTGAGTACGCCGTCTTCAAATTCCTGGTTCCCGTTATTGCCGATTACGGCGTCATCACAGAAAGCTCCTGGCGCCTCGCAGTCTAAATCGGATTTAAAGGTAACATTAATTTTGTTCTAGTTTCATTTCCCGTTTGTCGGTCTTTTGGAAATATTTTTCGCGAATGTTCGTTTTAAATTTTGTTTAATAAGAATACGTCCATTGTAGTAATCGATAGGATTTATCGACATTTTTTTAGTATGAATACACTCCCCGCCAATAAATTCCAGACAAGATAATGTTAGGTTTATAGTCCTGGAACTTTTTTAATTGTTGTGGCGAAATTTACTTTTTTTACCCTTGATTTCTTAACGCCCTGTGGAAATATTGAGCGGTAGACTTTAGCTTCCTTGTGTTTTGTTTTGAAGTATGACCTTTTCTTAACACAATGTTTTTTGATTCACGTCATTAACTGCTTTGTAAAAGAAGATACAAATTTTTAAAGGAAGTATTGCATTTTTAAGTTTTATTCACAATTGGGAACATTACTAGTGGAGTCGTTCTGGCGAAATAAACGGCTCGAAAATCCCTTGACGAAATCGAGTAATTTTTTTCCCCCAATCGATACAGTAGGATCCTCTCGATATTCTGACATGATTTGTAGGTGGCGCCGCCTTGTGGGGGAGGGGGGCACGCCCCGTAAATCTAGCCGACAACGGATTTTCCTAAATAACTCGGCCGGTTCTGATGCTACAAAAAAATGCGAAGGGCAAGATTGAAGAGCTTGACAGAGCGCGTAAGCTCGAACAAACCTGATCCCGATATCTCAATGAGTTCGCGAATTATCGCGATTTTTAACTGCAAAAACAATAAAATTTAATTAATATTATCTCGAGAAGGGGCTGAGTTGGGGCATCAATTTTTCGCAAATCAACGGGCGACACCGAGTACTTTGATGGGCCGGAGGCTGGGTGTGGTGGGGCAATGAGGAGGAGAGTTATGGGGGGAGGGGGATATTACATAAATGCCAATAAGTAGTTATTAATCGAGCTACGGGCATCAGGCCGGATTCAATTTGTTCATTTTCGCAAATGCGCGCTTGTCGCGGCATACACGAGATGGCCACTATTTAATATCTTCGAAAATACTTTAGATATTATGTTCAATTTTGGTATGTGTTAATAGGATATAGAACCACACATTTCAGTTAGAAAAGTTATTCAATTGTTCCACCAGCGTCCCTGCAAACATGTCCTCTGATATTTTTTACAAAAAATATGGTACGCCACTGATATTTTTCCATGTGGATATTTTTTCTGATTAGAATGGTCAATTCTACATAAAAACGATCTCTTGAGTTTTTCTCGTCAGACGCATCGAATTGCCCACTCCAACAATTTTTATGAAACAAAATTTATCATTAATTATTTTATCAATGTTAATAATAATGAGTTTCAATATGAATTTAGTGGTTTTAATCAAGGACGTCTGACGAGAAAAACTCAAGAGACCGTTTTTATGTAGAATTGACCAGGCTAATCAGAAAAAGTATACATATGGAAAAATGTCAGTGGCGTACCATATTTTTTGTAAAAAATATCAGAGGACATATTTGCAGGGACGCCACTGGTGGAACAATTGAATAACTAAATGTGTGGTTCTATATCCTATTAACACATACCAAAATTGAACATAATATCTAAAGTATTTTCGGAGATATTAAATAGTGGCCATTTCTTGTATGCCGCGACAAGCGCGCATTTGCGAAAATAAAAATTTATCGCCAATCCCCCCTCGTAGCTGATAAAAAAATGAACAAATTGAATCCGGCCTGATGCACGTAGCTCGATTAATAAACTACTTATTTTATGTAATATTATCCCCTCCCTCCCCCCTAACTCTCCTCCCCATTGCCCCACCACACCCAACCTCCGGCCCATCAAAGTACTCGGTCTCACCCGTTGATTCGCGAAAAATTGATGCCCCACCTCCGCCCCTTCTGGAGATATAATTAATTAAATTTGATTGTTGCAGTTAAAAATCCCGATAATTCGCGAACTCATTGAGATATCGGAACCACGTTTGTTTGAGCTTACGCACTCTGTCAAGCTCTTCAATCCCCCCCCCCCCCCCCCCCCCCCTCATGTCAGAATGTCGAGAGGATCCTACTGTATCGATTGGGAAAACGAAATTACTCGATTTCGTCGAGGGATTTTCGTAAACCGGATCGACTCCACTATACATGATTTTATCGAGTAACATAAACAAATATCTAAAAATTGATAACGCGTATTGTCACCTCGTGTTCTTATCACTTCTACCCAAGCGTGGATCCGGGGGGGGGGGGGGGGGGGCATAACACCTTGTATTAGCCCCCCAAACCGAAGTTCTGGATCCGCTCTTGCTTCTACCATGTGACGTGGCGTGTTTTCAATGCAATACGGGCTATTAATTTTTGGACATTTGTTTATGCTACTCCATTAAATAACGTAATTTAAAAAGCAGATAATGACGTGAACCAAAAAACATTTTGGTAAGAAAAGGTCACACTTCAAAATAAGACATAATGAAGCTAAATTCTACCGCTCAATTTTTCCACAGGGCGTTAAGAAATGAACGGTAAAAAGTTAGTTAGAGAATTTTCCATCACAAAATTTTACAAAAATCACAATCAAACAGGATGTCAGGGAGATTGGAGAGTCGCAAGGTAGTGTACAGGGCCCTTTCCTCTTCCTGCTCTAGACTATTGACATACCTTTGGACATGAAATCCTACATTCGTGTATTTGCAGAACAGATAGATGCCTGTATCGTATATGAAAGGGTGAGGAGAGGGGAGGCTCTAGTGCACTGCAGAGGACCTAAAGAATGGGCAAAAAGAAACGAGTTTTCAGTTTGAACGGTCTATTTTTAAAGCTTCATTCGGAATCCTTCTACGGAGTAAAGTTAAATTTTAACTATTTTTTTATAGCCAATCCAATGGCCAATAAATGGGGTTGGTAATACTACGTAGGAGGTTAAAGTTATGAGCTCGGTAAATTTCAAGTAGGTAATGCGTGTGGCAATGCCCGTTTTAAAAGCTAACCCGCGATAGCTAACAGTGTGTTTGTTAACTTGCATTTCAATGACGGTTTAATTTAAACGTTATCGCTTGCATCTGCTGCTTGCCAACCAGTTTTGTATAACAATACTGGGTGTCCCAACTCTATTTATACACTTAATATCTTTAGTTTTTTATGACAAATTGTTCTTGGTTTACAAAACTGCTTTTAGCGGGAGTACCTACAGGGTGTTCCAATTTCGATACTTTTACAGGGTATCTCTGTAATTGTTAGTGCTCTCAAAAAAGTAATGTAGGTGTCATGTGCTCTTTTTGGGTCAAACTTAAAATGGTAAAATCAAAATTTGAAAATTTTCGCTCGCTTAAGAGATACGGGGGGAAATCAAAAAATTGACAATTTCAAAATTACCCTATATTTTCTTAGTTAAAAGAGGTACAGAAAAATGTTCTATACAGAAGTTTCTTTATATTGATTGTTGAATAATCTGCCGTTTTCAGAGTAAGTATACGGGGTCAGGTAAAAAAGTTATCGGACCTAACCTCATTTTTTTTAAATGGAACACCCTGTATATTTTAAACTAAAAAGATTTTAAATTCTCCTGTCAAATATATAACACACCATTTATGATATTGGTTTCCTAGGCGACTTATTAAACTTTATTACTTTAAACCACAGTAGACCATGAAACAAAAGCTAATATCCTAGAAACAACTATGTTGACTATTAACATTTAACGTCAATTTCATTTTTACATATTCATTTGTGAAAATGACTTATCAACATTTTGAAAAATTTGATATGATATCAGTTTATATTGAAAGTGGAAAAAACGAAGAAATGGCGCTAAATGTATATTTTGTTCGCTATCCGGAAAGATGGTAACCATTTAAGGACATATTCCGAACATTTGCAAAAATTTCCGTTGTTTTTTACCTTAATCTGAAACTTTTATTTCGTTTCAAAGTAATAAAGTTTAAATAAATCGCCTAGGAATCCGATATCATCCATGGTGTGTTATACAGTGTCACCATTAAAGTCCGCACCATATGGAACTTTTTTTTATTAATGAGGTTAGTTAAAATTAAATTTCGGCAATCGTTTTTGCTTCAAATTAGACTAAAAATTATATAATCAAATGTCACCATCTGTCATTCGGTATCTGTCAAAAATTACATTCTAATCAAAAAATGCTGAAAAATGGCATTGTTTTACCGAATTTCAAAAAATTTTATTAGAAAAAGTTGTTTCTAGTACAATTCTTGGCCTAAATACAAAGTTTCAGTTTTCTAGCTCAAAGTTGATTTTTTTGCCATTTTTTCTAATTAACTTTTTTTTTATTTAATGTAAGTTCGCTTAATGGATATTAAACTATTTGCTTATACCATACTCAATATTTTATTTAGTTTGTATGAGCTTTTTTTTACTAGAATGCCATTTTTTTTCGACATTTAAAATTAGAGGCAAAAAAATTTGACACAAGTGGTGCAAAGTTATCCTAATTTAAAAATTTTAACAGATAGACGTCAGATATTCCATTTTTTTGATAGTACATACACCTAAGAAGTTTAAAAAACTTATAATAAAATTCCCAGATATCAGATTAGTTCAAAATTTAGACACATTTTCTTTTTATCCACAATAAAATATCAAGGCAATTTTGAATTTTATAAGTAGGCTATGGAAAAAAACGAATTAGAGTGCCGAATAAATAAAAGAAATGTCATAAATGTGAATATTTTCGCAAGTTATAGTTTTCAGTGTTATCACCAATGTTGTCCATTCAAGAAAAAATAGAAATTGTCTTAATTTGTGGAGAGAATATGCCTCACCGGCAAGTATCTGCCATTTTTAATGAGAGGCATCCAGAAAAAAATTTGCAGCATAGCACTGTTTCAAGAATAATGTCAAAATTTAGAGAAACTGGATCTGTTCGAAATAATTTTAAGAAACCTCACGCGGCAAGTAAATACGATGAAGCAGCACAACTTGATGTTTGTTTAACTGTTACTGACCACGGTCAAACTAGTGTAACCAAGATAAGTGATGCAACAGGGTGCAAGAGGGAAAGCGTTAGAAAAATTCTTCAGAAAAATCGATTTCGGGCATATAAACCCAAGTTTATAAACACATTAAAAGAACGCGATTTTGATATCCGACTTGATTTTTCGTTTTGGTATCAGGGACAATATAAGGAGAATATTCTTTTTCCATACAAGATATTATGGACAGATGAAGCCACTTTCTCTTCGAATGGTACCGTGAGCTCACAAAATTGCCGATGGTGGTCCCAAGAAAATCCTAACTTCACAATTGAATGTCGCGACCAGTATCATTTTAAAACCAATGTTTGGTGTGAAATTTTGAAAGATGAGCTTATTGGACCATACTTCTTTAGAGCAAACTTAACTGGTGAAAGGTACCTGAATTTTCTTGATAACGAGATTACCGAAGTTTTGGATAACATGCCCTTACACCATAGACATAACTTATGGTATCAGCTTGATGGTGCACCCATACATCAAACTGTAGCAGTGAAAGAACGCATAAACCAATTATTTCAAAACAGAGTTATAGGGCGTGATAGAGAATGTCACTGGCCACCCAGGTCGCCTGACATAACCCCACTAGACTTTTTTCTGTGGGGTTATCTTAAGCAGAAAGTTTATAAGAATCGACCGTTTAGAAATATCGAGCATTTGGAACAAACGATAGAACAGTGTTGTGCCGATATAAGACCAAGCTTTTTACAAAATGCTGTCAAAGACGTTTATAGACGGACGGGTGTTTGTATAGAGCGAGAAGGACGTCACACTGAAATGTGAAATTTATATTGCTTTTGTGTTACCTACCTATTTAAAATGATTAAAGTTCCTTTTTGTTCCTTTTAATAATAATGATAGTTTTAAGTATAAAATAAAATTTTTATCAAATATTTAGATGTATTTGTCATTTGAAAAACGAAACATCTGACGTCTATCTGTTAAAATTTTTAAATTAGGATAACTTTGCACCACCTGTGTCAAATTTTTTTGCCTCTAATTTTAAATGTCGAAAAAAAATGGCATTCTAGTAAAAAAAAGCTCATACAAACTAAATAAAATATTGAGTATGATATAAGCAAATAGTTTAATATCCATTAAGCGAACTTACATTAAATAAAAAAAAAGTTAATTAGAAAAAATGGCAAAAAAATCAACTTTGAGCTAGAAAACTGAAACTTTGTATTTAGGCCAAGAATTGTACTAGAAACAACTTTTTCTAATAAAATTTTTTGAAATTCGGTAAAACAATGCCATTTTTCAGCATTTTTTGATTAGAATGTAATTTTTGACAGATACCGAATGACAGATGGTGACATTTGATTATATAATTTTTAGTCTAATTTGAAGCAAAAACGATTGCCGAAATTTAATTTTAACTAACCTCATTAATAAAAAAAAGTTCCATATGGTGCGGACTTTAATGGTGACACTGTATATTTGAAAAGATAATTTAAAATGTTATCTTTTTATAGTAAATTATACAGGGTGTTCCATTTAAAAAAAATGAGATTAGGTCCGATAACTTTTTTACCTGACCCCGTATACTTATTCTGAAAGTGGCAGATAATTCAACAATCATTATAAAGAAACTTCTGTATAAAACATTTTTCCGTATCTCTTTTAACTAAGAAAATATAGGGTAATTTTGAAATTGTCAATTTTTTGATTTTCCCCCGTATCTCTTAAAAGAGCGAAAATTTTCAAATTTCGATTTTACCATTTTAAGTTTGACCCAAAAAGAGCACATGACACCTACATTACTTTTTTGATAGCACTAACAATTTTATTACAACAACAATTATAAAAATATCGAAAATGGGACACTTTGTACATGGTAGAGATATTACTTGTATAAAACCCTGTATACAATATTAAAACTTTATTCGCCAGTTTTTGGTCAATATTTTAAAATTTTATCCAATAGCGTTATGTTGAAAAATAATAATTAAAAATCGGATACGAAACTACAAAACTATCTGCCTGAGATCCATTGTAATGCAACTAGCTATTTAATTGTTAGGGACACTTTTCTAATGTCCTTCCTACTAAAGCGAATATAAATTTTCCTAGGAATATTCTCCGAAGCCAGTGAAGCCAACCGCCAAAAAATCCCAGGATACCGCTTCTGTGATGCGTCAGAGTGCCGTTTCGTTGTTCGGGAACCTGACACCGGATTGGTTCTCGTAACATTCTGTTTATTTACTTCAAACTAGACCGTTTCTATGTGTTTATGACCCCAACAGTTATCGTACGTCACCCTGTATATATTTTTGTTATCTAAATAGGTGTACAAAGTTTTATTATTGTACAGTACAGTATTTATTATTATTATGTCTACGGTTAGATGGTAAAACCCCATGTTATGAAGAGTAAACGAGGAAACCATTTATTTGTCACATGCTATTGAGATAAACGCAATTTAAAGTTTCGGCTGTTATACGGAAAATGACGAATACAGCAATTTTAATGCGTTTTTTCTACGCAATGATATGATAAACACAAGGTATGATATGTAGCCGTTCCAATTTTGCCAGGTGCGCGCAGTCACGTCGTGGTGTGACTTATTGGTAAATTGATTATGAAGATTCACGTTGTTTATATTCATATTAATTCTTTTATTGCAAAATTATTATCGATAATGAATATTTGGTAGAATGAGATTCATCTGATATCATCATCATTATCCACATTAATAATTGGTGGATCACTTTTTATCGTTTTTTGTATGTATTGTATCATGACATGACCGAAATGTGTACGGTTATGTGTTGGGTTCTGTTCTTTAGTTCAGTAAGATAGTGGCGTCTGTGAGTCGGACAAACATCGAAATATTTTCAGCCGGAACAAGAGTACCCCCCCCCCCCCATGTTGTCGAGATGCTGAACACGATGGCGGCGTCAGAATTTCTCTTTTGGGTTTGTTCGGGTTTGTTCGGGTTCGAACAAACCCCTCCAAACGGCCAAAATCCACCCCCAGAGGGGTTAAACGCGCTTCAAGAGATTTCCCTGCAGAGAAACACATTTTCCCCCCGTTTTCGAGGATGCTGAACACGTTGGTGGTGTTGGATATCGCGTTCGACCTCCTCCCCCCCTCTCCCCCTATTGTCGAGGATGTTGAGAATGGGGAAAATAGTTGTACTTCCCTTTTTGGTTGTAATGGTCTCTCATTCCGGTCCAACTGAAAAAATATAATCAATTAGTTTGCGCGAAAAAAGTCATGGCGTGGTCAGTTTATTTTAAATTTTTTAGAAAAAATCTTGTTCCGGCTGAAAATATTTCGATTTTTCGGGGTTTTTTTCCGACTCACAGACACCACTAAGAGTTTCCAAAACAACTTTATTTGCATTGAACAGACATTATTTATATAATATCACGTTGCCGCTGCTTGTGATCCGATCAGCGCATTCGCTGATACGGGATCGAGGTCCGTGTTAATCGAAGCCCAAAATAGAGACAGTGCTGCTAGAAACCGCGTTAAAACAACTGTACGTCGCGCCTCGTCGCGACGGCTGCTTTTATGGTAGCGTAATCTCAATCAGGTTTATTCATTTACTTGAATGATTTTTCCTTGTACTCTTCATGTGTTCCATTAACAGTTAATGTACAGGGTGTTATGTAAATGGTTTATTATACTAGTTAAATGGATGTCCTAGAGGAACACTACCTAGAAAGTTGGGTAAAGACCCCTAAAATCAGGCCATAGGTACACGTGTTCTCGTGTTCACCTTGAAACATAGATACAGCATGCCCAACAATGTAAATCTTACTCGTTCTTACTGTTTAAAAATTTGGGTAAATACCCCTCAACAGACCTTATGCGCCTATCGGCAAGGACTCAAATATAATAAACCATTTCCACAACTACCCATTCATCGTCGCCTTAGAACCAGAGTGTGACATTTTGTCAAAATCAAAAAACTGAAATTTCGGAAAATTGTTTTTTTTTTGGGTTGCATGCTATTTTTTGTCACTTACAAAAAAGCATGATTAGATTAGAACAAGCCCGGACACGTTTCCAATTTTCAAAACGTCTATCTTGAAGAGAACAATTTTGATTTCATTTTTTTTTTCAAAAACTCCAAAATTTATGTTTGTTGACATTTATAATTACCTTGTACGGTGCATTTGTATGTGGATCACCGTATATATTAATCAATAGGTCAAAACAAAACAAACAAAACAAAAGAAGCCCTGGAGCGCCTACGGGTTTCTAAAGGATCGCATGTGATTTTCAAGTAAAAGTGCACATACGATAATCTGATTCTAAGGGACGCCAGAAAATTTTTGTTTGTGATACAAGAAACTGCACGACGAACCTATAATTTTGCCTGTACCCAGTGGAAATAAATTAACTAAAAAATTGTTACTAAAATATAAAATATTTCTTATATTTTTCTTTGATTTGCCTTGATGGATTGGAACCTCCAATAGAAAGGGTAACAATGAGAGTACCCTGGGATGGATGACTCCTTGGATGCCCTAGAAAGTCTACATACTTTTTTCTTGTGTTCACTGACTGACCACAACTGTAATGTAGGTCAATCTACCAAGGTTTTGCAGTGTTGTCAAATCATTACGGGTGACCCGATCTTCCGTCATTCGCTTCCTCGACGCAGCGTAATCGGAAATTGATCGTGTGCCAAATTTGTGAGTGCAGGTCGTCCGCGCGGAGGTCCCTTGGATTCGTACGTGTCAGTATGAGTTTGACGCGTTTAAGGTGTTTCTTGTTTAATAAATAAGGTGTAAAATGTGCCAGTTGTTAGCACTATCGTTTTTATGTTGTAACTAAAATTGTCGCCAACCAGAAATAAAACACGAATGTTTTTTTTACGTTATATATTATCACAGGCAGTATTATACAAATCTATTTTATAGTATAATCTACTTACTACGTAATGACTACTTCGTCCTAGTGGAAAATATGAATCTATCTTACATAGAGATTAATATATACAACAGGACTACAATAAAATTATTGCACATACCTACAGGATACAGTTATTTTGACAAATTAGTGAACGAACTCCTTAAAAATTTTGTTCGTTAGATGGCAAACTTGCCATGGAGGAGTTCTAATCGCTTTACAAAATAAAATAACTCCTTTGTGATTAGAGATAGGGGGACGTTTTATGAAGAAGGATTGTACGGGATCATTGGCGCACATTTTCAAAGTATTTTGAATTATACAGGGTGTCGTGATGATAGAAGTCGTGGGCCAAGTATTAACTTGATAGTTTAAAAACTAAATTTATTTTCCAAAATATCCCACGCATGAATTTTTGATAATTTGCTGGATTTTCTCCAATCTTTTCATGCTTGAAATTTAATATCGCCAGTTGTACTGATCGTATCAATGTCGGTCTTTTTTATTTAACACTTGGTTATGTTAGCTTTCGAAGTGTATTAAAAAAAATTGTCATTGCGAACAAAAGCAAAACAATAATAATTAAATTAATTATTTTTAAAAAATCTTCTTCTTCCTCTTATATGCAAAACCCATTTTACGAAAAAGTGGCACCTCTATTAGATCGGTAGTTATTAAATATTTTCGATCGCAAGTCAACCAGCGCGCGACGAATCGAAGCGTAGTAAAACTACGCTTTCGAACGACGCAAAGTATGAAAATATTAATGATTCACAACGCACCGAGCTCGATTGTCGACGACTCGACCCGTCGCGTGCCATTTCCCGCGCTCTGCGTGACTTGCAATCGAAAATATTTAATAACTATCGATCAGTGGCGGTTCTTCCACAGGAGCACATGCGCACGTGCACCCCCAAAACGAATAAAAAAATATTAATTTATATTCATTGAATATTATTTATCGTATAAAGTCCGACCCTCCCTAATATTTTCTGGTACCGTCAACCAAACTGTATATTATAGGCTCTCGATCCGGCAACCGTGCCTCGGTCGAGGTTAATGACGATTATTACGAGACTTGCTCGCATGTGCGATTAAGTAGGGGCATAATGCAGTTTCTCTGTAGTAACAGGTGGCGGGAGACAGCGGGGGATAGCGGGGCTATGGCGATTTAACATGGGAAAGGCGCACAATTTTAGTGTGCGCCGCGCCGTTGTCTGTTCGTGCATCTAGTTAGAAATTCGATGTGTATGTTTTAATATTTTAATATTACATATTTATTAAGTTAAAATGAATAGTCTGACGGTGGACTATTTAAAAATAACTTTAGCTCTTTGAGTTTGGAGCAAAAAATTGAAGTGAGACTGCGGGAAGACCTAAACTAGAAATTAATTTAACGCAGACCACAAAGGGTAAATCTAGGGACTTTATTAGACAGTTTAAAAATTAAATATATGAAGAAAAAATTATAGAGGGTATTCCAAACTTCATGAGGCTGTTATTGATCAATTTTCTACAATTAAGAACCGAAGATCGGACTTTACGTTTAAGCACTATACACACTAAGAAAACCTTCCTTATTTTCCAAAAGTTGTATTTCCTTGTGTAAAAGTAAAAAATAAATAAAAATATGTTTTACCCAACGCATTTTCTTATTACTTCTTTTCTATCTGCATTTAAAACGCCTAGAAAGTAATTGTTTGGTCGTTACACAAAAATCATAGGTCACGAGCTGCCACTTTTACCGATCTAATATAGGTGCCACTTTTTTGCAGATAAGAGCATAAAGAACAAAACGGTATTTTAGAATGACCCATATGCTTAGATTCCCGTACGGGTATTTTAAAATGTTCCCCTATCGCTTACGCACAAACTGCCCTGGTCGCTCCATCGGGATACTCGGTTACTAAAACGCTAAACATCATTGAATATCAAAACTTATGCGTAGTCGAACTTTTGAACGTTTACCTTAATTGGGAAACCTGGCAACATCTTCTATTCTAAATACTAATTCACAGGCTTAGAACGACAATATTAGGATTTATTTAAATTAAAACATACCTAAAGCGAGTAAAAGCAACTAATTCTAATGCGGAGGGCCACTGACGGTCACATTTACTAGCGAGCATGCATGAACACATCGAGGCATGCATGCAAATTTGACAATGTGTGGTCAAAAACTGACGATTTTTATGCTTCTTGCGCGATGTGAAATGATCTGTCGCCTGTTAAATTTTGCGCATGCGTGACACAGTGTGTGGCAAAAAAGTGTCAGTTATCATTATTTTGCTACTTTACCAAGGTGTAGTGCGTGCAATAGCATTCGACTTTATCACAGAATTAGTTCCCAATCCAAGGACAGAACGCTCAGTCTACCTGAATAGTCAGTGGGATCATATTGCATGCAAGTTATGCTATTCATGCATGCTCGCGAACAAATGTGACCGTCGGTGGGCCGTAAACGCAATACATGCTTCGGCACCGGTCAGGAAGAACTTTGCAAATCTTTAATTCAAGAAGAAAATTGGTAAATAATAATAAGGCTAGGATATCTAAATCTAAAATATTTACATAAATCCTGAATAAATTATGAAATAAGAATTCGAAATTTAGTCACAAACCATCGGTTTTCGGCTAAAAGAAAGGACCGTCTATACCGGGTGATGCGTCGTTAAGTTGAATATAGGAAATCGCCTTGTAATTTTTGAGGTGGCTGAATATCGTCTCCCTTGTACATTTTATAGAAAAACTGCGTTATCACTTCTTGAAGACGCCGACATGGAAAACCCATGCTTGAGTTACGCTACTGATTTTGGTGAGCCAATCCGAAGCTGTTCGATTAAACGCGATGGCAAAACCACGAAACTCTCATAGTTCCGGTAATACAGCAAATTCAATTTTGACATTGACAAAACGAAAATGAGTGTCGGTGACAATATTTTCGTTATTCGTTATGTTCAGCTTTACGTCAACTTTTGGCAATGGCGTCATAGAAATTACTTGCTATATTAGCCCGAACTATGAGAGTTTCATGGTTTAATCGAATAACTTAGTATTGGCTCACCAAAATCAGTAGCGTAACCAGGGGGGGGGGGGAACTTGCAGCCAATATTTAGCCATCTCAGCGTCCTTTTTTTTAACCCTAAAGGTTTTTTTGATTATATCCCCTACGTGATGTTAAGTTCAAAATCTACATGGTCACAATTGGAATAATTCGAAAATATTGAAAAATTCATAGCTCTAAGAGATAATCTTATTTTGGTTAAATAATATATTTTCTAATAAATAACGCACCATTTGCATGTTATATTACATTCAGTAAAGTTGTAGTCGCTCCCATCAATATCGCATATTATATTACAGGTGCTATAGTTAAGCTAGTGAAACGCATAAAAACGCAGCTAATCGTATTTTGAGCTAACTCTATTTAATATTACAGACGGAGGAGGGACTAACAATTCATAAATAATACTGTTTTTCAAAAGGCTGCATAAGAGCAAACATAAGTTAGAAAAATGATCGCAACATGTCTAATTTTCATCCGAGACTAACGAACACGTTTTCTGAGCAATAGTACAACTTCTTGTGCCGTTTTGTTAAAAAATTAACGATTGGGTAGTTCTCCCGTGGACCTTGTATACATTCTTGTACTTTTTGACTTTTTGAGAACCCTGTATAATGCATATACAGGGTGTCCGCGAAATTAATGGTACATGGAAATATCACAGACTCCTTACGTAAAAATTATACTTACCTATATCCAAAAGTTGATATTAACTGAGATACAGGATTTAGAGTTAAAACTTCATTCTTGTTTTTCTCTAATAATTTTGCAGGAAACCAACGTTTTTTTTACAAAATTTAGCAATTATGGTTCTTTTAGGACGAGAAATTGATTTTTTATGAAATTTTAATGTACAATGTAGGGGGCGCTGTCTGCGGCATTATTTGCACATTTATTAGGTCATAACTTTCTTGTGCCTCTGTATTTTAGTTTTTAATGAAAATAATACTTTTCTCATATTTATTACGTAAAAAAGGTATATTAAGTTCAGGTCGTCCAGAGTTACCGTTTCGGAGATACTTGCATTTAAATTGTTTAGTGCACCCTGCCCAATAATTATTAATTTGCAAACAAAATTTTTTGCTTAAAGTAGACTATGAGAAAAGAAATAAAATTTAGAGCTGCAGTTACTATGGAACAAAAAATGTTTCATTTTTGAGTTTATCGTAAGTTTGTATTTTCATTGCTGTTGGTTTCTTTCTTTTGGGGGGGTGAAAGTTATTTTAATTAAAGTAAGTTAAAGAACAATCCAATTGTTGTATTTAATATTCTCAATTACCATTATTAGAACATTAAGTATCATGTAAAAGTTAATTGGTAAGAAGTAACAAAATATTATTTGCTTGCCTGTGCTAACGCACTAAACAAGTTAAATGCAAATATCTCCGAAACGGTAACTCTAGGCGACCTGAACTTAGTATACCTTTTTTACGTAATAAATATGAGAAAAGTATTATTCTTATTAAAAACTTAAATACACTAAGGCACAAAAAAGTTATGACCGTATGAATGTGCGAAAAATGCCACAGACTCTACATTGTACATTAAAATTTCACAAAAAAATCAATTTCTCGTCCCAAAAAAACCATAAGTGCCAAATTTTGTAAAAAAACGTTGGTTTCTAAAGTTATTATTATTAGAAAAAAAGCAAAAATGAAGTTTTAACTTTAACACCCTGTATCTCAGTCAATATCAACTTTCGGATATAGGTAAGTATAATTAAATCCTAATATTTTTACGCAAGTAAGTCTGTGGTTTTTCCATGTACCATTAATTAGCGGACACCCTGTATTTCTGCCGCATATTCTACCTTGCAGATTATCATTGTTTATGCATGACTCGAGTGTGCGAGGAGACTCGCACGGCTTTCTCGTTAGTCCCAGATATTTAAAATACTGAATACGATTACAGAACATTGACTGCTGGTGACAGATCATTTTTCTGGCGGATTTATAGCCCTTACAATACAGAAAAGTTCTAATTTTTAAGCTACAAAAGAATACTAAGCAGTTCGCTGTGATGGATTCAAATTAACGGCGAGGTACTATAACAATAGTGTGATTAGCATAAAATAAAAAAGGAATTTTTTGACAATAAAATTACATTCAAAAAAATGTCATGATAATTAAGATCATATCTCACTCACCCTCTATAATCATTATGAAGTTTCTCTGGAAATTAATTACCTACTTACACTCTTAATATGACATTGACATTTAAGGTGTTCGTGTAAACAGACTGCGGTGATGTAACAAAAATAACGAAATCACATTAAAATTGCAGAAACTAACTTATTTTTACAATTTGAATATTATAGTACGGCAGCCCGTTATCACGACCTAAATTTTTTTGAGTTTTTTTGGTGATTTAATAAGGACTCGAGAAGGAAATTAACAAGAATCATCTTTACATATGCAAAAAAAGTAGTCGTAATAGTTATCGCGCCTCGTCCATTCTTTTTATTTTTTGACTGAGAGTGATGTTTTTGATGAGATGAAAATAGTACCTGACATTTTCCGTGCTGGTGAATAGTTTTGGTCTGAGAAAAATCGAAAATTGTTTACAGCGGAGAATTCAACTTAACACGCCTCGTCCGATGTTAGTTTTCGTTATTAGCGACCGGAAAAAAATGAGAACGGACTTTTCATCGCGCAAGCGCAGTGTTGGATCGTAGATATGTAATTTTTTTAACGCTGCTCGAGTTATCGCGCCTCGTCCGTTTTCAAGCAGAAATTGTGTATTGTGGCTCGGAAAATGGGGGAAAAATATGAACTGACATTTTTACACACGTATTTTTTAGCAAAGCCGTTTTCAGTCAACACAGCACGTGTATGAATAATAATGCTAGATGGGGACATAGCTGATGCTGAGTTGTTATAGACAACCAAGCCACACAGCAAGCCGCCCCATGCGCGCGCCGTGTACCGCGATCATGAATATACAGATACGAGATCCGACTCCGCTGCCCTCCCTGCAGCTGCGCAACACGGAAAATGTACGTTCGACTCGATTTACTAAAATTGACCCGGGCGCTGTAACTTTTTTATACCCCTACATATTTTATTTAAACTATGGAATTTTTGCTACACTCAAAACGCCCGTTGTCGATGAATTCACGTTTTTTTTTTAAATATTTTTAATATGATTTCATCAAGAACGGACGAGGCGTATTAACAAAAAGACGATCTGCTTTCTTAACGGACTGAAATCACTCTCACCGGTAAGCGCAGCAGCGTTGCCGAACTTTTTCGCTCGCGTAATACTTTCTTATTTTTTAATATTCTAGCGATTAGTCATTGACTAGCTAAAGGCGTGATAACAGGACATTTTGGTAACGGGCTGCCGGACTATTATTGTTCAGTCATTTGTGTTTTTTGCGTGGCTGCATTAAGGCTGTTTAAAGGATTATATTTTCGATTTGCCAGACAAACATGTAAAATGGGTGTAAAAAACCAATGGAATTTTGTCAAAAATTGAATATTTTTTTGAATTTTGCATTAAAATCATAAATATTTTTTCTAAGTATACAGGGTGTCCAGTAAGCACCTCCTAATCTCTCGAGAGTATACAGAGGAGGTCAACATAAACCTAATTTGTCATTAAAAAAACACAGCCTATAACAGCAAACAAAGAAGGAACAACTAGTTAAAAGCGCATGCAAAACAAAGACAGAACTGCTGTGAAATCATGCATCGGATCGGTTCAACTGGATTTAATTCATTTACATGAGGTGACGCCTTTGCGGTTTTTTTTATAGAAAAATCCGTAGCTGTACAGGGTGTCCCATTTTCGACACTTTTATAGGGTATCTCCGTTATTGTTAGTGCTATCAAAAAAGTAATGTAGGTGTCATGTGCTCTTTTTGGGTCAAACTTAAAATGGTAAAATCAAAATTTGAAAATTTTCGCTCGCTTAAGAGATACGGGGGAAAATCAAAAAATTGACAAATTTCAAAATTACCCTATATTTTCTTGGTTATAAGAGATACAGAAAAATGTTCTATACAGAAGTTTCTTTATAATGATTGTTGAATAATCTGCCGTTTTCATAATAAGTATACGGGGTCAGGTAAAAAAGTTATCGGACCTAACCCTGTATATTTCAATCTTAAAAGATAGCATTTTAAATTCTCTTTTCATATATATAACACACCATGGATAATATTTGTTTCCTAGGCGATTTATTTAAACTTTATTACTTTAAACCACAGTAGACCATGAAACAAAAGTGGAAAAAACGCTGGAGACGAAATGGCGCAAAAATTTCAATTTTGTTCGCTATCCGGAAAGACGGTAACCATTTAAGGACATATTCCGAACATTTGCGATGATTCCCGTTATTTTTTACCTTAATCTGAACCTTTTATTTCGTTTCAAAGAAATAAAGTTTAAATTAATAGCCTAGGAAGCCAATATTATACATGGTGTGTTATACATTTGAAATGCTATCTTTTTAGATTGAAATATACAGGGTGTTCCATTTAAAAAATTAGGTTAGGTCCAATAACTTTTTTACCTGACCCCGTATACTCATCCTGAAAACGGCAAATTATTCAATAATCATTATAAAGAAACTTCTGTATAAAATATTTTTCTGTATTTCTTTTAACTAAATAAATATAGGCTTATTTGGAAATGGTAAATTTTTTGATTTTCCCCCGTATCTCTTAAGCGAGCGAAAATTTTCAAATTTTGATTTTATCATTTTAAGTTTGACCCAAAAAGAGCACATGACACCTACATTACTTTTTTGATAGCACTAACAATAACGGAGATACCCGATAAAAGTGTCGAAATTGGGACACCTTGTACGTTATTTTTTTAAGATGGCTACCTATCGTAAAACAATCATCGCAATCGCAAAGGTTTCAATTGTACTTTGGTCGCACTGTAGTACACCATTCTTATCCAAACCACACCCATGACCGATGTCAAACAAACAAGATTATTAGTATTATTTACAATTTATCTGGAAAAGCCTAGGAAATCAATCAGCCTGTCGTCCCAATTCTGGATACCGTTAAACCACCGGCGCCTGACCGGTGGTCCCTCCTCGTTTTTTGGACTCGTACTGTTCTCCTTCGCGTGCATGTACTCCTCCCCCCTGATGCAGAAGTAGCTTTTGATCGGGCCGCGACACATGGGACACCGCTCCAGTTTGTTAAAGCAGCTTGCACAGATGCAAGTGTGTCTGGAACAAAATATAATAATATTTTGATAAATGGCCTCAGGTTTTATTTTAGGTGAAGAAGGACAAAACTATGTTATTTGCCTTTATAATAAATGCATTCCTTTCACGGTGACCTTTCGTTTATAAAATACCTTTACTATAAATATGGCAACCTAGATATGCGGGACAAATTAAATTATTTCTTAAATAACCCATGGACATATTTTGAATTTTTTTTATTTTATGTGGGATTATCTAAAAATAATAAAACTATTAATCAAACTAGTCAAGGTAAGTTGGTATGTGGGTAACAAAGGAAGAAACTATTGCGGAAAAATTTGCTAAATACCATTCAATTAGCAAACTCGAAATGATAATAAAAACTTGTGGTATTTGACTATATTAAAAGAATTAAATGTGGACGATAAGAAGTGAAAAGGTTTATGCAGTTTAACCGTATTACTGCGCGCTTGTTCAACAAGACATACAGGCAAGGACATTTCTTGTCCGTCCATTTCCTAATAAAAAGTAAAAATTATCGCAAAGCAGATTATTTTCCCCCACTCCATCGTATCGTATCTCGCTCGTTGATCTCCTAGTGGCACGGCTCCCTCTATACTTCAATTAATATTAAATAAATATTCATTCTTTCGTGCCAGCTGAGAATGTTATTTATTTTACAACAAAAAATAATTTAACTTTTATTTCTTTCAGCGGCGAAAAATTTCTAACACAGTACAGGGTGTCCCTGTTTCGACACTTTTATATGGTATCTCCTTAACTGTTAGTGCTATCAAAAAAGTAATGTAGGTGTCATGTACTCTTTTTGGATCAAACTTAAAATAATAAAATTAAAATTTGAAAATTTTCGCTCGCTTAAGAGTTACGGGGGAAAATCAAAAAGTGACAATTTCAAAATTACCCTATATTTTCTTAGTTAAAAGAGATACAGAAAAATGTTTTATACCGAAGATTATTTATAATGATTGTTGCATAATCTGCCGTTTTCAGAATAAGTATACGGGGTCAGGTAAGAACGTTATCGGACCTAACCTAATTTTTAAAATGGACACCATGTATATTTTAATATAAAAAGATAGCATTTTAAATTCTCTTTACAAATATATACACACTATGCATAATATTGGTTTCCTAGGCGATTTATTTAAACTTTATTACTTTAAACCACAGTAGGCCATGAAACAAAAGCTAATATCCTAGAGACAACTATGTTGACATTCTAGTTGTTGTTATTAACATTTAACGTCAATTTAATTTTTACACATTCATTTGTGAAAATGACTTATCAACATTTTGAAAAATTTGACATGATATCTATCAGCCTTACCTAACTCTGTATACTCATTTTGAAAACGGCAGATTATAAATAAACTTCTGTATAAAACATTTTTTTGTATCTCTTTTAACTAAGAAAATATAGGGTAATTTAGAAATTGTAAATTTTTTGATTTCCCCCCGTATCTCTTAAAAGAGCGAAAATTTTCGAATTTTGATTTTACCATTTTAAGTTTGACCCAAAAAGAGCACATGACACCTACATTACCTTTTTGATAACACTAACAATAACAGAGATACCCTATAACAGTGTCGACACTGTACACCTCCCTTCCGACACCGTAAATAGCAATAAAATTTGAAATTCAGTCGAACCGGGCGGCAGCACAATCAACGGGATCCGATCCGATGTAATGGAGGGAAACATAATCTATCTATTTCTGTTTATTTTGCGATATTTAATATTTTGACTCTTCTAACTTATTATTAGGATATGGCCGGAAAACAAATTTCTACACGGATATACAGGGAGTTTTTATGATGCTCTGGTACTATTAGCTTCTATAATATCACCAGTTCATCAGAACGTATTTTCAAAAATTAAATCTTTTAGATCGCATGTTTATAAGTATTTTTGTCCTATTTTCTCGAGCACTATCACTCCCTTAAGTATCTGCGTGACATTCATCAGCACCCTGTATACAGGTATGGAAATTTGTTGGGTACCCATATCCTAATAATCAGTTCAAAATATTAAGTATCGCAAAACAGACAGAAATAGATAGATGATTATGTTTCCCTCGATTACATCGGATCGCGCTCATTGTGCTCCCGCCCGATTCGACTGAATTTCAAATTTTATTGCTATTTACGGTGTCCCATTTTCGACACTTTTATAGGGTATCTCCGTAATTGTCAGTTCTGTCAAAAAAGTAATGTAGGTGTCATGTGCTCCTTTTGGGTCAAACTTAAAATAGTAAAATCAAAATTTGAAAATTTTCGCTCGCTTAGAGATACGGGGGAAAATAAAAAAAAGTGGTAATTTCTAAATTACCCTATATTTTCTTAGTTAAAAGAGATACAGAAAAATGTTTTATACAGAAGTTTCTTTATATTGATTGTTGAATAATCTGCCGTTTTCAGAATAAGTATACGGGGTCAGGTAAAAAAGTTATCGGACATAACCTCATTTTTTTTAAATGGAACACACTGTCTATTTTAATCTAAAAAGATAGCATTTTAAATTCTCCTTTCAAATATATAACACGCCATGGATGATATTGGTTTCCTAGGCGATTTATTTAAACTTTATTACTTTGAAACGAAAAGATTTAGATAAGGTAAAAAATAACGGCAATCATCGCAAATGTTCGGAATATGTCCTTAAATGGTTACCGTCTTTCCGGAGAGCGAACAAAATATACATTTTGCGCCATTTCTTCGTTTTTTCCACTTTCAATATAAACTGACATCATATCAAATTTTTCAAAATATTGATAGGTCATTTCCGCAAATTAATATGTAAAAATGAAATTGAAGTTAAATGTTAATAGTCAACATAGTTATTTCTAGGATATTAGCGTTTGTTTCATGGTCTACTGTGGTTTAAAGTAATAAAGTTTAATAAATCGCCTGGTGCCTTATATATTTGAAAGGAAAATTTAAAATAGTATCTTTTAGATTAAAATATACAGGGTGTTCCATTTAAAAAAATGAGGTTAGGTCCGATAACTTTTTTACCTAAGCCCGTATACTTATTCTAAAAACGGCAGATTATTCAACAATCATTATAAAGAAACTTCTGTATAAAACATTTTTCTGTATCTGTTTAACTAAGAAAATATATGGTAATTTTGAAATGTGTGTTGATTTTCCCCCGTATCTCTTAGGCGAGCGAAAATTTTCAAATTTTGATTTTGCCATTTTAAGTTTGACCCAAAAAGAATACATGATACATACATTACTTTTTTGATAGCACCAACAACTACGGAGATACCCTATAAAAGTGTCGAAAATGGGACATCCTGTACTTTGTGTTGGAAATACAAATACGTATTCAAGACCTGTTATTATTTTTAGTTTGCTTATAAGTACCTGCCTACAAATATTTTGACCGCTGAAAGAAATAATTGTTATACACACGCCGTATAGGGCCTATACGAAAAACAATTACCTGCAAGGTAGAAGAGCTCTGGACAACGGATACGTTTGACAGACCACGCAGAGCTGTTCGCCCGAACTGTTCCAGAACGTGGAATCGTCGTTGTTTTGGCAGAAAGAACCGACCGAACTGGGTCCGCCTTCTACCGGTTCCGCTACAGCTAACGGCAGCGAACTCTCGAAGTTTCCGGAATTTCCTGTCGCTAGGTACAATTGCTAAAATATAATATTAAATGAGAGGAATTAGTAAATTTAAATTAATAAAGGTAAATTTGACGGCAAAAGTGGATCTCTGATGTCGTGAATTTTTTCCGTACTTTCAAAAGATATTACAGAAATTAAGTCCGCAGGGTGTTCCCGATAAGAATGCACTCTACAGGGATCTCAACCATAGGATATACAGAAATGACCAATTTAGACAAAAGTTGGTCATTAGTGAGTTATGCAACGTTGATAATTTATTTAAGAGCTTAAAAGTCCGAATAAAATTTAAAAAATTTGGAAATTACCTTAAAAAGTGTTCCACTTTCGATTTCTAAAATAAATGCTGAAAGGGTCGATTATCTTATAGAGGAGGAAAAGTGACATCGAGAACGTAATTTATTTTCACATATCCAGGGTGTTATGGAAATGACTTATTATATTTAAACCGGCAAATCCTGAGATGAAAATAAATTGAAGAAAAATAACCTTAAATGGCGCTTTGAATTATTGTACGAAATATACACTTTATATGAAATCTGAAAATTTACGTGGCCGCTACTGAGGACGTTCGCAATCGATAGTTTATTGAGGCGGGGTTGTCATATATTGCAACACAGAATTGTAAACGCACGTGTTCAGTTTTTGACAACAAGACGTCTTTGACCCGCGTTATCATTTCATTTTCAAACTTTTTAGAAAAAAAACTACTACAATTTTACGGTACATACTCTCTTACCTTCGATCTTATAATCCGTTTTATAATTAAATTCCATAAAAAAATAAAACACAAAAAGTATGCTTTGCAACAGAACCAACAATAGGTAATATCACACAAATTTGAAATCACATCACAATATTTTTTATTATGAATTATTTCACGACAGAAAAAAATCGGGTAATGCTACAACTAGCAAAACGTTTAAAATTCGTATACATCAAGCACGTGGAACCCTCGACAGCGTCATTACACTCCCGAGTCTCGAAACATACTGAAGCAACGAGAGTCGCGCGCGGCATGTATCCAAGCAAGGGCGAAACATGCGGTGTGATCTGACAACACTGTTAGTATACTCTAGTGACCCACATTGTTGCTAACTGAATCCAGATGGAACGGAGCGACAACCGAAATATTCGGAATTTTTTTAATTTGAAAATAAGACGTTCGAGAACTCACCAATCCGCAATTTTTGTCCAATTTAATCTTTTCCTGGTTAACGAGACATCTGGAGAGTGTGCATTGTTATACAGGACATCCTGTATAGAGAACATGTTGGGCGTTGAAGGTGAAGGAATTATATAAAAATTTTATTATTGGAGATATAATTTTCCTGCTGTCCCTGTGTTTAGGCTAAGAATTACTTATAACTTGTTTTACGCACCTTAAGGCATGACAATTGACCATTAGCCTGCTTGAGGTACTGTCCCAGTATACTTGTTGGAAGGGTGCAGACTGAATCCTTGATGTGTACTACATTTATAAGAGCAACCTAAAAAAAGAGGTATTGTTTATCACCCATAAGTCGATCATTTCAAGCGATCAACTAAATAGGGAATCAATTTTCCCACCCTTAATATCTCCCTGCCAGTAATGAATGTTAAAAATCGGGCAGGCACGTCAATTTTATTGTAAAATGTTGAAATTTTTGCAGCATTCACAGCAAAAATAATATAAGTAGGTATACATAAATATTTAAGACTGATTTCGGTATATGTTATACGTCGGTATATGTTAATGTTAAAACCCAAACGCGTTTAATTTTTCTGTGAAAAATAAGGAGGTCATATCTAAAAATAACAAGGCTCCAAAATCTTAAAATAAAGCCTTTTAAAGAATAAAAAATAATAAAATATAAATATATAGGGTGTCTCTAAACGATCGTTACAAAAAACCTACCACATATTCTTCAGGCTACAATTGGCCGATTTAAGTAAACTTACCTTAGACAAAGTTGCTTAGTTTGGGTGCTGAAGTGACAATTTCAAAATCGTTTTTCTGAATTAATTCAAAAACTGCTCATACTATTTTGCCGAAATTTGGTACGCTGGCATAGCTTTATGGGGCATAAAAAACCCATGTTACAATTCGGAATAATATCAATCGATGGGCGTAGAACCTGGGAACTAATTGTTTGTTTGAGATTTCTACGCCAATAGATCAAGAGGGGTTTGGGCACAAATTTCAGATCAACCTTTTGCCTCCATTTGCTACAAAAAGATCCTCTGGATAAGACTCGATTCCTCTCACGGTTTTCGAGACAATTTGCATTTTAAAAATTTGCAGTAGTTTTTACCAAAAAATCAAGTGACAGCATAGCTCTATAAGCTCTTCAGAGCCGTCTAGTGCCCAAACTAAGCAACTTTGTACTAAGATAAGTTTGCTCAATTGGGCTAATAAGGAATTATGTACTGAGCTGGCTGGCGAATAAGTTGGTTGATCTGAATTTTGTGCATAAACCTTTCTTGTTCCATTGGCGTAGAAATTTCAACCAATCAATTAGTAAAAACACAAGTTCTACGCCCATGGATTGATATTATTCAGAATTGTGACATGGTTTTTTTTGCCCCATAAAGCTATGCCAACGTATCAAATTTCGGCAAAATAGTACGAGCAGTTTTTGATTTAATCCAGAAAAACGATTTTAAAATTGTCACTTCAGCGCCGTCTAGTGCCCAAACTAAGCAACTTTGTACTAAGGTAAGTTTACTTAAATCGGCCAATTGTGGTCTGAAGACTATATGGTAGGTTTTAGTAAAGACCTTTTACAGACACCCTGCATATATTTGAAGAGGTAAGCAATTTTGTAAATACGATAATACTTAAAAATAACAAAAAACAACAAACAATTAATAATAACGAAAATATTTCGTATTTTACAAAAGTTGAGATTTTTTTCTAAAATGGCGTCGCGATTGATCCTATAAAACATGGCGTACCGGGAAGCGAGTTCGGTTTTGACGTCGCAAACAGCGTCGAGAACGAAACGTTCAGTGCTCCGTTCGTCCGTCCATAACATAACACAGAACGCCTACGAATGGGTTACTGTATTGTAGATTTTATAGTCGCTCTGTACTAGTGGGTACCTTTAACATTATTCTGTAGTCGCGGCTACTTACAAGTTTGTCGTCATGGCAACGTTTTCTCTTCTTACTTTAAAGTTTTGGTGTTATATAAGTAGCTAAATTAACGCGCTGTGGTTCCAGTAACCTTTGTACTGACCATAAAGTAATGACACCATAAAGTCACTATACCTATAAGTAAATGTTTTAACTTTATAGTAATGAATTTTGTGCCAATTACCACGTTTTTACCAAGTCATAGTAGCAATGTCAATCAGTGACAGTTTCTATAATTTTGATGCTAATTGGGGGAGGTTTATTTATCCTGGTACACACTAAATTCAATCGAAGGAAGAAATGACAGGTATCAATTTTATGTAATTTGTTTCTTATTTACTGATTAAGAGTTGCTAGCATATTCTGTATAATGAGATCTCCTAATGACGTCGAACCGATTATACAAGTCGGACAGAATCTATAAAAAAAAATAAGAAAAATGTTTGCCCAGTTAATTTCGTACAACATTCAGCTTCGTGCAAATTGAGCCCAAATCAATATCAAGGACAACATCTTTTATATTTTAATGAGTTTTATGTAAGGCTTAAACGGCTTATTCAAATTTTATTATAATTCTTTCCAAATCGCGTATTAGCATTTTAATATAATGTTAATTTTTGAGACCGATAGATCTCATTTAAAATCAGCGACCTTGCAATTTGCATTAATCTTAAACACATCTGACTTAACGGAAAAAAACCGGCGTGCCCTCAATCGTTTCGCATCATTTATCCACGCAGACCAGTAATTAATTAAATTAATGTTAATTACAATATTATAAACAAGTACGTAGCCCGAAACGTCCGTCCGTTTGGCGCTTAATAAATGATAGGTAACTCTAAACGTTCTCCTTATCTGCGCGTTTCACGTAAGACGTTTTTGATAACCCCCGTATAATCAAGTTTCCCCTTAAGTGTGATTTGAATTTAATTTAATCAGATTGTTAAGTAGATGGCTATTTTATGAATTTTAATTTTGTCCCCATTTTTTGGTTCCCATCCAATGGTGAATTCCCCACCCAGGAATTAGTTATTAAAGCCAATCTAACTTTTTGAATCATTTTAAATTTTTAAGATGTATGATTGCTGGTCGACACTATCAGCAATGTCGCCAGTCTTGATAATTAATGAAAAAGTCATCGCAACTGAAGACGTTCCTGCTTAAAGTATTTTCGAACGCAGTTCTTTACGATTACGATTGTTTAGTGTCAGGGATGCCAGGCATAATGCCATTGCCCGACTTGACACGCACGTGTCAGTCGGTCTTGGGTGGGCCCATCACCTTTCCCCGCTAACTGGAAGCTGTCAGCAGTCCACCAGCGCAATTGAAGAAGATGAGGGCAAGAATTTTGTCTAAGAATGTAAAGGACTTGAATTTAATTTGAAGCATAGTTGATGAACGTAGGGCGAATGTTCAAACTATTCTTTCTTATGGTATTGGCACGGGCACGTCCAATTAGATATAACAACCATGCTAAATTGTTATATCGAACAAGGAGGGTTTTTAATTATTTATATTTAAGTCTTTTGTTTCATGAGGGTTATGAAGGGGTTAGTCCTTTCGTTAGTTAGAGTCTCACGAACCGGAATACTCGGGGTTAATTAATTACATTGTATTTACAATAATAATTTAACCTATACTAACATATTGTTTCTCTCATAGAGAATCCAACCATCCTAACATTCATCCTATCACGAACTTGCAACTTAAATTTTGGTTTTTATTTATATACATACAGAAAATTATTCTAAGCTAATATTTTCCCAACTAAAGGGATCTCAACTATCCTGTCATTTCCAAAATATTTAGAAAACACGGTAGTGAATACTAAGATATTTTATTTCACACTTACTACTGATTCCGGACTCAGAATGTTCTTATATCACAATCAGGTAACTTTTCTGTAAAAACTTATTTATACTCGCGTCAGAAACGAGTGTTCGAAGATCAAAATTTCTCAGGGGAAATCCGCAGCTGGATATTCTCGGAATTACTTGGCATAAAGACACTCTGAAACCTGTACCCAACATTAGCGGACCCCCGTTTTGAAAAAAGCTAAGCCTACTCTGCTCCATGCGCTCACAAGTAACCTACTTTTATCTATCTGTTTCACTCTATCATTTAAGCGTCACTATCAGACTTACGTAGAGTTAATATAAAATGCCAAAAAGTGAGTGTTTATGCAGGCGACTTGATCCTGGTCATATTTGTCTCACTTTACTGAATTAGGGAAGGTTGCTGCAGACAGAGACAGGCATAGAATGCGAACAGCACGAATTGTTAAACAAGCTAACTTCCTTCGTCGGGCGGAAATGGAAATCAAGCAACATCTGATGTGATTTAAAATGGCGGAGAAGCAGCATCTTTCACGAGAAACGTCGTTTCCTTTTTGGTGCAAGTGAGTAATTTATAATTGAAATATTCATTTAGTCATCTTTACTGAGAGTAAGCATCAATAATAATTTCTTTTCCTAAATCATATGGGGCCCAAAAATATGCCTTGGACTTGAAGCTTGAAATATTTGCTAGGACCTAGATCCCAGTTGAATATGGTAAAATATTTTATGCAAATTATGATTTTCTTCCTATTTTTTAATAAAACTACTTACAAGCTTATTTCTGAAGTTTAATTTTTGATTTGTAGTTACGTTACTAATTAAAAAAAAACGATATAAGAGTGTGAGTGTGGATTATTTTAAAGTGATATTTACAGCTTAAAACATGTCGGAATCCAAATATTTTATTTTCACTACTTAGTAAATCAAATAAAAGGGTTTTGAATGTTTTTTATTGGTTAAATGTCACTTTAAAATATTGACAGTAGTAAAAATTTGGACAAAAGTGATATTTGAAAAGTACGTGCGTTTGTCAGCTGATGCCAGACGTAATGGATGCCGGGTTTGTTCGTTTTTTTCATACCTGCTTCGATTTGTTAACACGTCTGTTTGTCTTCTTCCTGTTTATAAGTATTCGTTGGTAGTACCATTCAATCTGAAATAGTATTTTAGAGTGCTACTGTGTAGACAAAAATACGCCCTTATTGTATAAGGATCATCGGGTGGTCTGGGAAATAATAATTTTCCATATTGGTATTTGATATCATATTTTAGGATTCCTGAACGTAAACATTGTAATAATGGTAGTAGGTCTGTCATTGTACATTTATAGGTCGATTAATTAATACATTACATTTATTAATTTTAGGAGAAAAAATGTATTGCAAGAGTAGGTCACGATTTTAAAACCTAGACTTGATTTAACGTATAAAAATAGAATTTAATTCAAAACAACTTTTACTATAGCGGGATACGATTTTATCTTGGCCGTTTATACGTCACTACAACTCGAGCCGGCATTCGTTAAAATTTTAAACAGTAGGTAAAGATTGTTTCACGAAAAATGGATATAACTTAATGACTGCCGTAAAAGTACCTGGGCCATCCCATTATTTATGACCGTTTGTTATTATTATGTGGAAAGGACCGGATTGTAATAATTATAATTAAATATAGGCACATCAGGTAGGTTAGGTTGCTTAATTTATATTTAAATATCTTTTTGTTGTAAAATTTGTTAGTTTTTGAGGAATGGTTCAAGAATTGTCTTTTACCAAACATTCCTCAGAATAGCGTGATAGTAATGAACAATGCGAGCTATCACAGTCGCCAATTACATAAAGCTCCAAGCTCAAATAATACAAAATTGGAGATTCAGAACTACATGGCGGCGAATGATATATATTTTGAAGAAAGTTATAAAAAAAGTGATCTTTTAGAAGTTTTAAAGATATTTTGTATAAAAAAGTATATGTTTGTGACACATTGGCAGAAGAAATTGGACATACAGTGCTACGGCTCCCACCCTATTATTGCATTTTTAACCCCATCCATAGAGCATATGTGGCACCAGTTAAAATCACTGGTTAGGTCTGAAAATATTTCTCCGGCTTTAAGTTCTAGTGTTGTAGAATTAATACGAAAATGCTTTAATGATATTCCCCGAGGTAGTTGGAAAAATTCAGTCCGTCACGTAATAACTGTAGAAAATTCGTATATTAGTCTGGATCGTATAATTAATCCAATTATAATTAATTTTGATGAGGATAGCGATAGCGAAACAGAACTATCTATAGAATGACATTATAAATGTAAATAAATATTAACTGGCGCGCGAGTAAATAAATAAGCAAGTGTAAACATCGACTTGCATAAAAATTTATTTTCGCATTCATAGACCAAAAAAAGTCTGCATCCTTCTGAAATCACTGGCGCCAGTGGTGACAAATTCGTACAGAAAATCAAAACTTGCAAGTGTAAACAAGTGCTTGCACGTCAGCGGCCGCTCGCCAGTTTTTCGTTTAGGTTGCGCTTCTAATTTCTGTTGATTGTAGTTTATATAGTTTATTATGGCTAAAAAAAAGTGGTCAGCAGAACTGACGATCAAATTTCTTGAAGGGTATGAATCTTATCCGTGTTTATGGGATGTTGGACCCAAAGCAGGTCGACGATCAATCCATGGTTTAACCCAGACACAAACAAAAGAAAACGTTATTTCTACCAAGATTAAAGTAGATTTATACCTTTAAAACAAAAACCATGATAAACTAAACACTGTGTACTTTACAACAATCTATTTGTTCATGCAAAAAAATCTTAATCATTTTGTGTCTATTGTACGAGCCCTATCTCAGTGAATTTGGCCCAACTATCAAAACTACGGTTTTTTATGAAATTTGTCGTATTAGCGAAAACGTATTAAAAACTATTTCTGATAACATACGATATTTTCATTTAATATTAGCCTAAAATACTAAATTTTTTTGTAACAGAGAAAAAAATATCTTATAGATTCAAAAAATCGATAATAAAAATCAACGAAACGAAATAGCAGCAAATCACCACTGCGTTACATCGCCTTTTCGACTGATTATTGCTTCGACAAGTCTTGGCATAGTGTCAACTAATGTTTGGCAGTCATCTGATGTAAAACTGTTCTAAATTTCTTGGAGACGGGTTCGCAATTCTGGAACGGATCTTGCGGGATTCGATTGGAGCCTTTTCTTCATGATATGCCACAAGGTTTCAATCGGCGATAGAGTGGACTACTCGACGTCCATTTTAAAACTGGAATATTGTTTTCTAACATAAAATCTTATTCTTTTTTAGCCGTATAACAAGCGGGACCATCTTGTTGGAAGATACATTCAATATTGTTTAAACACATTTGTTCAAGTTGGGGTGTTAAGTTATTTCGAAGCACATTAATGTACTTATCAGCATTCATAACACCTTCCACAAAGTGTAAGTTTCCCACTCCACTTGCTGACATGGATCCCCAAATCATAATAGAAGGCGAAAACTTATCTTTTCTTATAAGACATTCACTCTGAAATGCTTCTTCTTTCGTTCTTATGACACGACCCCTACTATCACCAACGCATACTTCAAATCTGGCTTCATCACTCAAAATAATGGAGTTCCATTGGTTCGGAGACCATAATTTGTGTTCTTTGGCCCACGCTAGCTGTTTATCTTCTGAATCTTTTTCAGTAAGGGCTTTTCTTTTGCCTAGAATTATTGAGTTTAAAACGAATAATTAAAAAATAATTTAAGCTTAACTTGTAAGTTTTAAATCCCAGTTTTTGGGCAGCTCTGTGATAGTTGCTCTTGAAAACTTTGTTGTGGTTGCATGATTCCATAATATTTTTTATTCGTTATAATTAACACGCCGATTTTCCTTGATAATCCGTTTTAAGGCTGTTAAGTTGGTATTGGAATAAAGCGGGCGACTTCCAGTTATGGGTTTTTGAGCCACATATCCAGTTGTTTTGTACAATTTAATAATATTTCGAACCCGTATACCTCGATTTGTTAACACTGTCAGTGACTTGGGAAGCATTTTGGCCCTTTAAATGCAAGTGAATGATACCTTTTCATATAAATTCACCATGTTTAGGGGCGTTGGGTCAACTTCACTGAGACAGGGCTTGTATATTATCATTTAAGAATAGAATTGTTAATCATTTGAGTTTTCTTATTACTTAGCCTGTTTCTTTTAAGAATGCCCAGAGCTCGCTAGTCTTTCGAATATTACAACTCATTTTCATTTCACGGTTTCAAGTTCAAGATTCAGAAGTCATAGTCAAGTACCAAGTAATGGCCTGAAAACTTCACGGAATCACATTTTAAATAATAGGTCTATATGAGATGTGAATTGATGGTATTCTAAAGGTGATATGCGAAAATGGCGTTAATTATTTTAACACAATTGGTGTTGGTAAAACACAATAAGGCCGATTATGGCAAATGTAATAAATGTATTTCTAATGGTGTTACAACAAGTCAACCCCATGGGAATCAATTTTAAACAAAACGATAGGTTTAATGATAATGATAAGAAGTGAAATACGTACTATAAAGTGATTTGTTTAAACTGTGATCACATCACGCTTTTTATTGCTACTAAGGAACTGTGACTACCTGCGATTTGTTGATATCAGTAATTAAATCACAGTCGCTTAAAACTAGTGGCAATCGCCGACACATCTTCGCAGAAACTGCGTGTACTTTTGCGGATCGGAAAACTAGAATACTGCTCTCATGTCTGGAGCTCCGCACTCAACCATACTCTTCGCCTACTGGGTTCCATCGAAAGGAGAACCAAGAACATCGAAGACAGGTTGATGATTTGACTCTCTTTTCCATGGCAAATGTTCGAGTGGCATTCACATATATACATATAACAATACCATCGGCAATTATGTCCCCGCAATGGACATCGAACGGGTAATAGTGAGTTTGCGCAGTTCGGAAATTTCCTTAAGTAAACATCCGACAGGACCGGATTTCAACTCTTTTAATGTAAATTTCACTGGTTAGTTAGGAAAAATATTGCAATCACAATTTTGATTAGTTCGATTTAAGACAACGTTCCTGCATACGATTTCTGACGATATGATGATCAGACGGTGCCCTGATTGGTGTAAACTTTTTGGTGCCAAATTCCGTCCGAATATTTGTAATAATCGACACAACGAGCTTTATTTTAACTTCATCCGACGTCGTATGTTTCTTAACCTCACTTTTTTTCTAAACCAAAAATTAAGAATGAATGATTATATTGACTATTTTGGGAATTATTATCAGCTACTAATGCACCAAATTAAAAATACATTCATTTTAAGGTTAGGTAGTGACCACATATATATATTATATTGTATATGAGTGACACTCTCTTCTTTTTTTACCAGCTTTTTAGTGAAATTGGGTTCCGAAGATCGGATAATGTGATAAGCAAACTATTTTCGCATATATGTATTACATACCTGAAATACTTTATAGCATGGTATCAATCCACGACTTTTGCAAAAAAGCACCATGCACTTGTGTCCTTTCATCTTAAACAAAACAAGTTACTATCCTACCAAACAGCGAATCGAATCACCACAAATTAAAAACTCCTTTACAAAAATTATTGTTAGGTAATGGAAGTTTATAAGCACTAATATACCGACAACAATGTGGATGAACCACATTTTATTCTGTAATTTGAAAAAGCATCCTGAACCAAAGATGGCGACGAATATCAACAAAAAATAATGTCGGGCCGGCTCTGACGAGATCGATAAAATTTCCACCCTACTGCGCAAACTCAATGGTGCCAAGCCATCTCCCATACCGAGAACACTTTTTGTAATTTGGAACGTTCGTGTTTGTTCGTTCAAAACTAGCGTGGAGCGCTTTATTCGCATCCACACCACCCCCAGAGTAGTTGGGACACAAGTTGTAGTTAGCGCAAAATCTCACCTGCATCAAATTATGGCAAATAAGGACAAAAGAAGAAAATACGTCTGCGAAGAGCAACCAAATTGCCCATTGCCACCACGAATCTTCCCTATTCTGATAAATTTTGTATTGAACAAGATACCCGAGTTTATGTACTTACTGTTTCATCAGGATGGACATTCTCATTAATGCCGTTTCTTATCAGAAAAATTACCAGCGGATAACACAGCCGCGGGGGCGTCCCCAGGTCCAACGGCTTCGCACAGCTGTAGTTCAATGTTATGACTTGATCGGGATGAGGTTTCCTCCTAAAATAGTTATGTTATAAGTTCAGTATTGAATTTAGAATCCATGATACGTCATTGATAGTAATTACTTCGAATTGACATCCATTATAGTCCTAGGATTAAAACCGAGTCATTACAGTACAGCGCATTGACCAATGGGACTTAAAATCCACCCCTAGCATCTTTAAAACTTACTCGAGCTGGACTCCCAGACATTGGTAGTATCCTTTCAAGAAATCGCCTGCGGCGCAAGCGTTCTTGATGTCCGCCCAAGGTCTCCATAAGAAAATATGAAGTTCTCTGATGTTCACTCCCCAGTACGCATGGACTTGATACCGAACCTGGCTGGACATGCTGCATTGTAATTCTGAAATTGAAGGAAACGTATTTATATTTAAAAAAAAAAAACGATTCTACGCAAGATTCTAGGTAGATTTCATATATCATGTCTTATACTTAAGCCTAAGCATGTTTGACCTATGTAAGGTTTTATGTCTAAAAGACGTTTGCAGAACTTAAATGAATTATTAATTTTTTCTATAGGAAGCCTTTATGTGAGTAAAACACCTAATAGTATATAAAGATACAAGTGTCATAAGAATTTAGAAAACGACCCGCGAAGCGGGGAGTTTTCTAAAGTACAAATGCTCTAATTGTCCTATGAACCGTGTATTTTATAATACTTTTTCTATTTGGGTCTTTAAAGTATGAAAAACTTTAAAAAATATAGTAGATTTTTTCCATTTGAATTAAATATTTTCTTTTTGGGTTGGCAATACTTTTAGAATTTAATAACATGTTACAAGTATCAAATATGCCATGATAGAAACAATTGGACACAACAAAGCTTCTTCCCATCCGTCATAATTAAAAATAAATATATTATTAAAGTTAATAAAAAAAGAGTCAGGAAGAAAGTTGTACTCCGCGTCAGAAATATGAGAAATTGCAGAAAATAATCTAGAAAAACTTTTGAAAGGAATATGCAAAACTTTGAGTTATGGTGCGACCAGAACAAATTGTTTTCATAGCACACTTGTGAACAAATAGTATTTTCGGAATAGAATCGGATTTTTTGAGAAAACGCTTTGATATAGGTATAGGACAGTAAATACTATTTATAAAGAACAACTAATATGCCATCAAATTAAACAAAAATATACAGGTTGTTCCATTTAAAATAAGAAAGTTCTTAATAGTTGAATTCTTTCACAATGAAGCTTGAATTGTGACCACCCTGTACATATTCTGCCGAATTTGAAATATTTTTGAGGCTTGATGTTCTTCTAGCTATCCGGTGAGAAAAAAATTTTAGTCCAAGAGCTAAGGTAAAAAAATTGTATGGATTATTTCATCGTCATGCATTTGCCAAATAATTACAAAAATTATAGATAACTCAAAAACTAACAGAGTCTGACAAAAACATGTTCTATAAAATGTGCTTAGTATTTAACGCTTAATCGAAAAATGTACTTAATAAATATTACCATATTGTATCTATTTAAAAAGCGAAAGTTGGCAGCTACTTCCGGTATAACCGGAAATGACAAAAAGATGTGAATATTTTAGTTGAAGACAGCATATCGATAAACCTAAATCCCCAAAGTTTCAGAAACATATATTCAGTAGTTCTTCATAAAGTTCTAATGCAAGCTCGTCGTGAATCACCCTGTATAAAGTAATATGTATAATACTACATTGAATTAAAAATAAAGATAGTACTTTATTGGATAAAACTTTAGAAATAGAGCATAAACTTGGAAGATATTTCTATTATTTTTAGGTTATGTTGTTTTATAGTTGTGACTAGAAATTAGTTGACGGACACCGTCAGCATGTTATACAGGGTGTCCGGGAACATGTGGGAAATCTCCCGGATATGAAGAAAACACGTGAAAAGAATACTATAGGTTCATATAAACTTCCTCTTCGGAGATCTGGGCTCCCAAAGAGCACCAATGGAATCAAGTTTTTTACACATAATTATTGAACCACCTGGTATATTTCAATTATTTTTTAATATGATGTATACCAGGTAAGACTCGTCAAATTACTACCCAAGAAACTGTTGTGAATTACTCACAGCTGCAGGGACGGACTAGCTGTAACACTCATGGGCCCATTTTTTTACGCCCTTTATGATGAGAACTTTGGACAATGTTTTTTACATACCTTTAACTATTGGCTAAAAATTAAGTACTCTTCATTCATGTCGCTAATCCTAACCGTTTTCGAGAAAACGTCATTTTATTTACACTGAGTCCCCTAACTGCTCATGGGCTAAATATGAAAAAGCGGAATCTTGAAGGTTGAACATTGGATCGGAACAAAGATGTATCTTTTATTGAAATACCCGAAGCACATGATGTATATGAAATGCCGTTTTTTCGAAAACGGTTAGGATTAGCGACATGAATGAAGAGTACTTAATTTTTAGCAAATAGTTAAAGGTATGTAAAAAACATTGTCCAAAGTTCTCATCATACAGGGCGTAAAAAAAATGGGCCCATGAGTGTTACAGCTAGTCCGTCCCTGCAGCTGTGAGTAATTCACAACAGTTTTGACGGGTCTTACCTGGTATACATCCTATTAAAAAATAATTGAAATATACCAGGTGGTTCAATAATTATGTGTAAAAAACTTGATTCCATTGGTGCTCTTTGGGAGCCCATATCTCCGAAGAGGAGGCCGATACGAAAGAAGTTTATATGAACCTATAGTATTCTTTTCACGTGTTTTCTTCATATCCGGGAGATTTCCCACATGTTCCCGGACACCCTGTATCCTGTATATTTCCGAGTATAGGTATTTCAGATAAATATCTAGTAAAAATGATCTATTTGCAAGGTTAAGGGTTAGTATTTTTCTATAAAATTTTTTTGTCGAATCCATAATGCCAAGAAAACTAATTTCAACCAAATCGAAGTAAGCCTAAAATTCGAACCCTATTTGCTGCCAACATAAAAAAAAATAAAATTTCAGTTTCATAAATTGGAAGGTTATTAAATTTTTTTGCATTTCATAATGTAGCCATTATGAAACCCAAATAGAGAAAAACTTTTACAAAAGATTATCAACAAAGTATACGTCAAAATATATCATTTATTTTAAATTTTTATCCATAACTGAGGTACAACAAAATTATTTTTAATACGTTTACACATGTTACACATTTTAAATTTGTTACTTATTCAATTTGAATTAAAGATTAAGTAGTGTTGTTAACATCTATCACTTATTGATGAGTAATGATCGTCCCGACCGTGGGTATTTTGCCCTATCGAATCGTGACTGGCTAGTTAATTGGTTAATTCGTATGCGATGCGGTTTTTTCTTGTGTTCAATGTTTATCGAACAGCCTTTTGACATTGTTACTCCAATTTGGGAACGGTCATATCGAGTCATCATTCGTCAACTAATTTTAGGAAATGTACTTTTTGCAGTTGTTGTTTTGGTTCGGGCAAGGCGGAACCTTCAACGTCAGGTTACCAAATATGGACTGTCATTGTCAAAACTGAAACCCTATTAGCGTGGATATAGTAATTATCAACTTTTTAATGATGACAATTCACATAATGTCAAATATGTTGCCAACTCCTAATTGAAAAGTAACTAAAACTCAGTTAATCACTGAATTGACAATGGCCATATAATTACATGGGTAGATGCAGTACACCACATCAAAAGGCGTGGGACATCCTTGTCTTACACGTTTGCACAGCATCTCTTTCTACATTCGGATTTCATTTCTCGGATCACAATGATTACACCCGATTTGACAGACCTTTGACAAGTTTGTTTTTTTAGTGCGTTTTAGTGCTTTCAGGAAGGATTTTTTCATTATTTTCTGCTCAGTAGACATTTCGGCAGTGCGCCGTTTATTTATGAGTTGTAAGGTTAAAATCGTAAACAATGGCACAAAAATTTTGAGTCTGAAAGAGAATATTGATGATGTGGAAGTTTGTAATTTGATAACAATGATTTAGGCGAGTTCATTAACATTGATAGCAATGTGCTATTAGAAGATGATAGTGACCCCATTCCTACCGATTATGTAGTCCAAACTGAAACCACATCACTATCTGACGACTCTGATGAAGAAGTTGAATGCAGTAATCAAACAAATGTCACCAATTATCAACAAGCCATTAGTATGGTAAAGGAATTACAAGAGTATGCCAAGAATAAAGGTGACTCTACAGCAATGGAATAGTTATCAGACTTGGAATTACATTTGCTAGATTGCAAGTATAAAACGCAAACACGTCAAACTACGTTATTAGATTTTTTTAGTACTACATCCTAACTAAAACTAGTGTATTTTTGTTATGTTATCTTTATTTGTACATACACATATACATAGTAATAATTTTGCATTTACATATTACCTAATAACAATTTTCCCATGGGCGGACACCTCTATTAGGCGGACACATTTAGACGGTCCCGTAGGTGTCCACCAAAGAGAGGTTTCACTGTATATTATTGGACTTTGTGTACCTGTAATTGAAACATGTCTACACATACGTTATCAGCATGCCAATTTCAGGAATATGTTAATATAAATTTTAATAAAGAATAAAAGTAAATTGATTACTTCCTTTTTCTTTCTGTCTTGAGGAAGTGGCTCTTCTCCTACTTTCCCTGGTATGAACCTAATATGTAATTTATTTGTTCGGGTTTGTTCATAGTGAGGAAATAAAGGGCGCCATGTGGTGACTCGTACAGATAGGGCACGAGGTCTTCGAGGATGGGTTTGCAGATGCCAGGATTTTAATTAAAAATCAGCTAACCAGACAACTTGGTCCTAAGATCATTTCTGATAATGTGATTTACGTCACAATCAAAGCTGCCCGGTCAATTAATCATCGATTCAAATTTTGCTTAGACTCGACACTAGTCGTAAATTACAAATATTTAAAAAGTTATAAAATTTAATTTAAATATAGTAGTTAATGGGAATATTATTTTAAACATATTTTTTTTGCATTTGCATTTTTTTATAGTCATACCAAATCTAAAATTAACCCATTATGGCATGGCTTGTGCATCCCAGTCACGTCTAACCTTTGATTTGTTATAAGGTCTTGGCTTTTTAATGATTTTGTACGTATCTGCTTATGGTTAACTGATAAGTTCAAGATCGCCTCTTCAATGATTGAAGATGGAAAAAATGGTATGATGGGTTATTGTAATGAAGTGCCTGTCTACTAATTAAGTAACTAATGAATGATGCAAGAAACGGTGCATCATTGACGGGTTTTTGAAAAATTATCGCTCTGTATAGTAAAGGTTACATTATACCGTTGACCTTACTGCAATAGATCTACCTGATTAAATAAACCATTGTGTGTGTCGGTTTGAAAATATACATACCGATTTTCTTTAATTTGGAATGAACACTAATGTTAAAAATAAACGGATAGGAGGATATGGAGCAACCAGAAATATGAATTCCTCCTGCAGTTCCATTGATCAGGATTTTGTCTCCCGCTTGTGGAGGGAATGGAAACAATAGTAACTGGACGACGGCGTCGTAAGAACGCTTTGAACAATTATCTTTTTAGTTTTCAGTATATTATCCTTCTGTAACTTCATATATTTGATAAAAATTTCACGATGTCCGATATCTGCTGGCCGAAGGCTGTATTTTCTGAAATTAGGTAAATTAATCGAGCTCAATTCATCGAACTCGTTGCAACAAAGTCAAGAGATCCTCAACATTTTATAATATCTTCGCTGTCTTCAAATGTGTCAAGAAGTGTATGAAACAAAACACAGGTACTCAAAAACCTGAAAAGAACAATTCGTAGTGAAAGATCTAGATCTGAAGCTGCTCCCCACCAATCCCCTTCGTAGAGAAGACCTTCCTGAGGAATACAAGAAAACATTAAATGGTGACAACTTTCTTCTTTGTGATACGGTAGTCGTTGACAAGCGAATTCTTATATTTGGTACCCCTGCATCGCTAAATTTGTTAGCCAAGTGAAGACACTTGTTTAGGGATGGCACTTTTAAGACAGTTCCGGGGTTGTTTGCCCAACTGTACACAATTCATGGATTGGAAGAAAATATATCTGCGATATCAACCATCTTTCCTAACTGTCAATTGCGAGACTGCTTTTTTCACTTCAACCAGTGTCTATATAGAAAAATTCAAGCTGGTAGATTAAAAGCTAGATATGATCCTGATGTCGATTTCTCTCTAAAAATGCGGATGCCGAGTGCTCTGGAGTATGTTCCAAATCCGCAAGTGGTCGACACCGTTGAGGAACTTAACGACATTTTCCCCGGCGAGGCACAAGAGATAATCGACTATTTCGAAGATACGTGGATAGGGCGAATCGACAGAAGACGTCGGCGAAGACAACATTTGTTTAGCATTGAAATGTGGAACTGCCATTAGTCAGTTTTAAATGATTTACCAAAAATCAATAACAACGTTGAAGGTTGGCAAAGGTGTTTTTAGAGCCAGCTATCAGCAAGTCATCCATCTACTTGGAAATTCATCGATGCCATTAAAAGGGAAGAAAGTGTGAACATGTTGCGGATTGAACAATCTTTAGGAGGTGCATCGCATCCCTATCAAAAATAAAAAATACAGACATGGCAACTACAGTGAAAGTTCGCGGAACATTGATTTTTGTATTTGGAATGTTCGCAACTAATGTAGTATCCAAATCCTCGATGTTGTCGATTGTCAAATGGCACAACTTCAACTTCTCTATGAAAAGCACTAAATATACCCAATACAATGGTTACTTTCATCATGAGGTACTTATAGTCTGATGAATTTCTCAGGAACTACGTTCTTTAACCCTTCCAACTAGTCGGCATCTTGCTGTTGGAAAATAGCCGTATCGAATGTGATGACCTCCTCGTTCGATCAAAATCTCTGTTCTCCGATCCAAACGTTCAGTCGCTGGGGGACCAGATCTGGTGAATAAGGTTGGCTGGTGGTCAACCAATTAAGTGCAATTCCTGAATTTTGGCCATCGAGACCGTTTTAATGGAACAACAATCTCTTTTTCTTCAAATACAAAACAAACTGACGGACCTGTACTGTGATGCTCGACAGTAGGATATAAAATACAAATTTTTTCGGCCAATTGTTTGCCGCTAGTTTAAATATCTATGTTTCTAGCGGTGGTAGAGCAAACACCGAAACGAGCGGACGCCGAAATTCATCTTAAATCTAAGTGCTTTTTAATTTCCTGTCGCATAAAAAACGCAATTTAAAATCCGCCCGTTCACTTCTGCTCTTACATAAGAATATGGCGCTAGAAATGCTAAAAGAAATAGTTCACATTCTATTTTTTTGTTACAATAATGTGTCTTTGTTAATATGAGTAATAATCTGTTGTGTTCTAGTATGTTTATTTCCTTGCAAGAATGAAAATACCAGCAGTATACTTTAAAACTGTCCTAAATGGACATTTGAAGGATATGAAATGACAACTGAAAGAAGAAGTCAATCAATTTTACTAGTTTTTATCGTGGCGTAACTTCAAAAATTGGATCTGGAGTGTTTGTGCAAGGTCCCTTTGTAGGCAGAGACGGGACAGTGGACAAAAGCACGCCGCCGGCAGCAAGATTTTTTGGATCAGGCCCGAATGTGGCTAAATTTGGTCAATACTTTATAGTAAGTACTAGAAAAATGGATGCGGTAAGGTGTGAAAATTACTGAGGACGCTTAGCCTGCATCAAGAAGTCGCCACTGGGTCCAGATACTAATGTGGAATGGTTACTGGAAAACACGTATACCGGGTGATGCATCGTTATGATGAACATAGGAAATGTCATGTAATTTTTGAAGTGGCTGAATATCGGCTCCCCTGTACATTTTATAGAAAAAGTGCATTATATCTTCCTGAAGTGGCCGAGCAAGCAAATGAAAGATGGCAAGGCTTCAATCCAAGATGAATTCTTAAAACTTATGGACGACGAAGGAATTAAATGGCTGACCAAGATATTCAATCGTATATACAACATGGGCAACAATGGCTTAAATCGGAGTTCATAGCTATACCAAAAAAGTCGGGAGCCAAAAAGTGCGAGGAATATAGAACAATAAGCCTTATGAGCCACCTGTTGAAAATATTCTTATAAGTCATACACAGAAGAATATATAAAACATGCGAAGAACAGATAGCGTCCACGCAATTCGGATTTAGGGACGCAGTCGGGACAAGAGAAGCCCTATTCAGTGTATAAGTCCTCGTCCAAAGAAGCAGAGATATGGACTGTGAGGTTCATGCTTATTTTGTGGACTATAGAAAAGCATTTGACAGGGTTCAACACTACAAGATGATAGACAGATCCCGAAGAAGACAGGTATAGATGATAAAGACCTAAGAATAATCATGGCCCTATATTGGAACCAGAGGGCGAGTGTGAGAGTGGACGAGGACCAAACTGAGACAATTGAGATTTTGCGTGGAGTAAGACAGGGATGTGTATTGTCGCCATTCTATTTAACATTTACTCAGAACACATATTCAGAGAAGCCTTGGACAATGCACAAGAAGGAATTCTGGTAAATAGACAGCGTTTAAATAACATCAGATACGCTGATGATACAGCAACATTTACCGATAATATGGAAGACCTGAAACAACTAATGGATAGATTAATAACAAGTAGCCACCAATATGGATTGGCTATCAACATGGATAAGACCAAATATATGATCATTAGCAAGAACAACGTTCCCATCCGACAACTAAGGTTGGACCACCATAAATACACCATGAACACAAAACTAAAAATGTTACGCTGCTATGTGTTTTCCTTGTTGCTATACGGAGTGGAGTCATGGACACTGACAGAAGCAATGACGAAAATGATCGAAGCATTCTAGATTTGGCTCTACAGAAGGATGCTAAGGGTATCATGGATAGAGCATGTAACTAACATTGAAATCCTTAGAAGAATGTCAAAGAAAAAAGAAATCATGAGTACAATTAAGACAAGAAAACTACAATATCTGGGTCACATCATGAGATATAATCTCTTGCAGTGCCTATTGCAAGGGAAAGGGAAAGGAAAGAGAAGCGCCGGAAGGAGAAGAATTTCATGGCTAAAAAATTTCAGAACTTGGTTCTCCCTGACAACCACCGAACTATTCCGAGCAGATGTAAGCAAAGTTAGATTAGCCAATATGATAGCCAACGTCTGAAACAGATAGGCACCTGAAGAAGAAGAAGAGGCCGACGTGGTAAACCCATGTCCAGAGTTTAAAGAGCCAATCCTCAGCTATTCAATTAAACGTGATGGTATTTGCTGTATTACCTGAACTATGAGAATTTCGTGGTTTTCCCATCACGTTTTTCGTCAAAATCATGACATGGCGTAACACATTTAACAACGGAACTGGCCAAATGAAATGACAAGAGAAAATTCGTCGGTCTTCATCGTCTCCTGTAATTGTGACGTAAGTCTTTACTGTTGATTACTTCTTAACAATCGATATTCGATACTATAATACGTGCATGCTTGGTAAGTGTCTGCCTACACCACTAGATGTCGCCGCCAGTTGCATTATGTCAGTTGCTAATGAAATGACGTTTAAGATTATGTCATTGATGGATCTTTGTAGTATCGAAATTCTATAAGCGACATTATTAATTATGTTATAAGCAATGAGAATATTTTTTTAGTAATTAATGTTACTTATTTACTTATCAGTTCCCTAATTAATTGGCGAATATAAGTGTTTTGTTTGTTTGGCAACCATAACCATACCCAAGGTTGATTAAACTCGACTAATGATTGCCTGACTTCCACATAATAATATATGAAAAAAATTCTAGCGGACCGGTGCGTGTACTGTCTGAAGCAAAGTACGTTTCATGCTGTTTCATTGACTTTTTACTAGCAATAAACTATTAAAGGCAAAAGATCTGTAAACAGGGTCGCCTTAATTTTTTCCACCCGGGTGGAAAGTAAATTATTTGTTTGTAATTTTTTTAAAAATCGGTATCTGAAAATAATATACGAACACACTTTTTAAAAAATGCTAGATACGTTTATTTTTTCCCTAATTGATAGAGTAGTCCTCAGCATTGAATATTGTGACCAAATCGTTGATATCTTCTTTGTTTTGGCATTTTCACTGAAATAAGCTAGTAGAGCCGACTCAGAACCATGATTTTGAACTTTGTTTCCCGCACACGATTCTTTGAAACAGTTATATGCCTTGTCATATCTCGGGCGGCTTTTAGTTGGCACAAGATTTCTTCTAGTATTTTTGCTGCTTCTCGAATTTCTGGTGGAGTAGCAGCAAAATCAAATTCCTCATCTGATAGCATTTTTCTGTTGTTGAAATAATATATTGTTTAGTGATATTCAAAAAATGATATTTGTCATCTTGATGTGTATTATTACCTGTGGTAATTTGAAATTTCTGTTTAATTATTCAATGGAGAAGTCAAAATGACATTTATCTTTTATTAATAACTTTAATTGAAAATAATAAGAAGTGGATGTTAGATGTGGTTTAGATTTAGTTACCGACTCTCTCGACAGGAATGAAACACTTTCCACCTCGGTACGTAATATACTGTTTACATACTTGTATGTCATTTCATTCCTATTTTTATAAAAATGCGTAAACGTTATATAATCGACAATTCTTCCGCTCGACCCTTAATGCAACTCCGCACAAACAATCTGACTTTTATAGATCACGTGATATTGTTTTGACGCCCTCCGGCAAAGACCCCGCCTCAAAACAGTTCCATTTCCATTTCTGAAACGCGAATTGAATTGTGGATAATAATAGGTAATAAATATACCACAGCGCCATCTAATAGAAATCTACTACAATGCAAAAGACAACCAGAATAAACCCACTCGAAAAGTGAAAACAAGTTTATTAAAAAAAAAATGATTTCTAATATTTTTTATATTTAAAAATAATTCAGGTATATCATGGCGTAGAAAATATAAATATCTTTAACGGATCAACAATTTCAGCAAAAAAACATCGGAAAAATACGGCATTATTAAACGGGGATCATCGCTCGGAACATGGTCGAAACAACAAACATTTAATGTGCAAAAAAAAAAAATTTTACATAAAACACATTCAAATATTTATCTTGTAACTAATACAACAATAAATTATTCTAAATTTATCCCCGGGTTATTCATTGTGCATTATGCTGAATCAATATACAGGGTGAGTCCGGAAGAACGGAACAAACTATAGGAGTATATTGTATATGTGGAAATAATGTAAAAAAACTATCTATATACAGTGAAACCTCTCATAACGGACACTTCTAATAAGCTGTCATCTCTATTAAGCAGACATTTTTTCATAGTCCGGAACAAGGTATATAAAATTCCATGAAAATCAACTTCTCTTGGGGGGACTCTCCTTTGGACGTACACGGACAGGCTGCAAGTATTTGGGAGACGAATAAGTACGGTGCAAAAACTCTCTGAAGACAGACCGGCAACAACTCGCGTATGGGCTGCTGCGCGAAAGGACTTCGCCGAATGAAAGTATGTGTGATTCCCCGACAGCAGTCCGCCGTTTATTCGTGAGTTGTAAGGTTAAAATCGTAAACAATGGCACAAAAACGTCGCGTTTTGAGTCTGAAAGAGAATATTGATGTTGTGGAAGTTTGTAATTTGAAAACAATGATTTGGACGAGTTCATTAACATTGATAGCAAAGTGCTATTAGAAGATGATAGTGACCCCATTCCTACCGATTATGTAGTCCAAACGGAAACCACATCACTGTCTGACGACTCTGATGAAGAAGTTGAATGCAGTAATCAAACAAATGTTACCAATTATCAACAAGCCATTAGTATGGTAAAGGAATTATAAGAGTATGCAAAGAATAGAGGTGACTCTACAGCAATGGAATTGTTATCAGACTTGGAATTACATTTTCTAGATTGCAAGTATAAAACGCAAACACGTCAAACTACGTTATTATATTTTTTTAGTACTACATCCTAACTAAAACTAGTGTATTTTTGTTATGTTATGTTTATTTGTACATACATATTACCCAATAACAAATTTCCCATGGGCGGATACCTCTATTAGGCGGACAAAATTAGACGGTACAGTAGGTGTCCGCCTAAGGGAGGTTTCACTGTACTCTTACTTTTAGCTTGAAATATCATGACCATAAAGTCGAAGATTTAAAAACGTTTTGCCTTTCTTGAAAATACGTTATCAATTCCCGCTCGCTGAAGCTCTTCACTTGTTTTTGGTCCAATGCCATTTAATAAACGTATTATATTCCTTTTTGTAAGCTTGTTTCAATTTCTCCGACACGACTTCTGGAGCCCATTGAAATGAGTTTTCTTCTTCGGAATCGGAATTCATTATTTCCATTTTTGATGTTTTCAAATATTATTGACATTTTTGTAAGGTAACGATAACAATGCGGCGCCCGGGCAACGAATGACGCGGATGCTGTTTTCATGGCAACTTGATATTATAAGCATTCAGAGAGAAGGGAAAAAATGACACGTTACGGCACTTTTTTTAACGCTAAATTACTTTTTTTTAACTCGTTAAAAAATTACGAATTTTATGCATTCACTTGAGTAAAAAAATATAGTTTTCTTCATAAAATCACGAATGAATCGATTAGCACGGCATTAAGGTAGGGTTGATAAAAATCATAGTTTATTTTAAAAAAATCAAAAATCGATGATTTTATGATTTTTTTAAAAAAATTTAACAGATATGCTTAAGCTCTATTAAGCATTATAACACTTAGGTTTTTTATATATATTTTTTTTTTGATTAAATTAAGTATTTTTTTGTATTAGAAAGGTTTTTTAGTTTTAATTTTTTAATTTAAAGTTTTATCGTATGAACAAATACATTATAAGTGTTAAAATTTGAGAAGTAATTAAATGGTTTGCCGTTATTACGACGTTATAACGACCTCGGGAAGGTCGTTCCATAAGGATGAAGTCCTCCAGATGAAAGAATTCTTAAATAATCAAGTTCGAGGAGTACTAAGCTTAACCACATATGGATGGGCGGCAGTGGTTCATCGTGTATTTCTGCTATTCACCGCTCTGGGCGGAATAAGAGGGCAAGGTCAGCCGAGCACTTTCCATGAAAATATCTGTAAAAGAGAGTCAAATCTCCAACCTGTCTCCGATGTTCTAGGCTGTCGAGGTTCTTCGTCAGCTCCGTGGTCTCCAATCAGACGAATGGCCCTCCTTACGATGGAATCCAGTAGCCGAAGAGTATGTTTGGGTGCAGAGCTCCAGACATGAGAGCAGTACACTATAGTGATGGTCGAATCTGGGCTTTGAATAGTGTCAAAAGTTGTTGAGGTGTGTACAACCTTCTGGTTCGAAAGAGTACACCAAGTTTCTGAGAACCTATCTTGGCGATTGCCACGACGTGGTTATGCCAAGACATATTTCATCCCAGATTGACGGGTTTACTTCAGTTTACAGAGTTTACTTCAGAGGTCCCAGGCCACTGTCAATTTATGTAACTTTATTGTATTTTCTTTTGCCGAATCGGCTACAAAAGGTGTAGCGGGGGCGAGTTTTCACTTGTTTTCCCAGGGCACCGTCACGATTCAGAAATGTTTGCTGTCCATAAGTTGCTGGCCAACTAGCCATTTTGGCTGAGCGATTACATTTTTCTGTTCGCAAAAATAAGAATATTTTGCTAACCAGTTAAATGATACCCTTAAAATTTTAAAACTCTTTTTTTTTAATTAATCATGATTTTTTTTTAAATCATACTAATCAAAATCACGATTTTAGTCGTGATTTTAATCATCTCAACCCTTCAATTTCAATTTCAATTTCATTTATTGATTAATTTTTCAGTACAGCAGTACAAAAAAAGAACCATAAAGGTGTAGATCACAAATCCTATCACAATTTCTATATGTATATATAATGGAACATACTAAATCAATAACAAAAAACAATCAACAGAGAACAATTAACTAAACACAAAGTCGAAACTAGAATAAGATTAAACAAAATATGCACAATTGGGCAAGACAGCCAATAACATAACAGACTATAAAAATATTTAAAATATATAAAATATATACAATATAATAATATTTAAAAAATTTACTAAAACAATCCCCCCCAAGACAGCCTGATAGAGTCAAGCGCTAGGCGGAAATCAATCTAGGGATGGAATTTTCCAAAAATTCATCAAATGAATAATTTGCCGAAGATATTAAAATTTTCTTAATTTTAGATTTAAATTTCCCGGAGCTTAACTGTCGCACACCATAGGGAATAGCATTATACCATATTTCATATTCATATTTCACAAATCATGTCCTTAAAAACTAAAGAAATGTTTTCCTTTAATTGTAGTCTGATGATGGTTTAAAATGAAATAAACCGAAACGTCACAAATTGGATAACTCGCTTTATTAAGAATTGACCGAAAACCCAAAGAACAAATATATTATACCATACTTTGCCAGCATGAAAAACGGTCTCCATAGTTAACCTTAGGTGAGATTGGGGTACACGTACAGCATTTCTATTCCTAGTAGGGTACTCATGCGAACACTCACTTCTACCCAAGTACATATTATGAAGAGAGGTTACACACTCATAAATAACCAAGTCATAAAGGGTTAGGATTTTTAAAGATTTGAATAAAGGTTTGCAGTGTGCTATTCTATTGGCCCTACAGATGACTCTGATAGCCCTCTTTCGCATGAGAAATATACGGTGAAGCCTACCAGCAGTTCCAAACCCCCAGAACATCGATCCATATCTTAAATGCGATTCAAATAGAGCATAATAGACCTGGCGAGAGATGTGACCGTCGTCCAGTTCCTGCGATACAGTTCTTAACGCAAACACAGCAGATGCTATCTATATGGTTATCCCACTTCAGGTTTTGATCCAACATAACTCCCAGGAACCTATAGTCTGAGACTCTAAGAACGGTCGAGTTATTATCAGTTAATGATAATGCAAGATTTTTATTAAATGTCATTAATTTTGTTTTATCGACATTTAGCATCAGCCTGTTAGCATCAAACCACCGACTTATCAGCGACAAATCTTTATTAATTTTAAGCTCCAGCAGGGTTGGGTCCTAATCGGTCCAGCAGATGGAGGTGTCATCCGCAAACATTGTAAAACTGCCAGAAATCTACAAGTTACTAAGGTCGTTGATGTATAACAAGAACAGTAGAGGACCCAGGACTGATCCTTGCGGCACCCCTTTTGCGATGTTTCTATTACCAGAACGAACGGTCTCCTTCCCATCGCCCGGGACTTGTACTGTTTGCTCCCTGCCTGATAAGTATGATTTAAACCATCTCAATGTAACCCCCCTAATACCATAATATTCCAATTTATTTAGTAATATATCGTGATTCACGCAGTCAAAGGCCTTCGCCAAGTCACAGAAAACCGCGGTAGTGAATTTTTTATCGTTCAACCCTGAGTAAACCTTTTCCAAAAATGAGTAGATAGCAGCACCAGTACTTGTTTTACTTTGAAAACTAAACTGCGAAGCCGATATATATTGTACTTATCAAGAAAGCCAGTCCCCTGCATTAAGGAACACCCTGTACAAGCGTGTTACGGTTTCTTGTGCGTATCCTCTGATCGCGGAAAAAGAAAAAACGTAATTTATAGTTTATTATTATAATCCACGCATCTAATCTACAAATCGACCACTTCATTAAAATGCCATTATTTATGTACATATTTCTTTGATATTTCTGCTAATGCGTTCCATAACCGACACCTGTTAGCGCCGGGACTCAAGTCACGTATCCCAATCTTTCATTAGGTCATTATGTTAATTAACTTGTTTCGATTCATATCTTTATGACCAATTCTTTTTTTGTGTTGGAAATTACAGGTATAAATCACCGATTAACGATTATCAAATAATTACGCTCAAACATACACATTTATATTTTTACTATCCTCGCAAAAATAAATGATACCACTTTCAAATTACACACTATACATATAACAGCCAAAATAATCGATCCGCGCAACATTCGGATGGATTTTGATGATGAACAATTATTATTCTTTTAAAAGTAAAAAGTCTATACTTTTCAGGTGGTATTAATATCAAATACCAATGTATGGAAAAATTATTATTTCCCAGACCACCCGATGATACCTTATACAATAAGGGCATATTTAGTCTACACAGTAGCACTTAAAATACTATTTCAGATTGAATGGTACTACCAAGAAAAGAAAAGCTTTTCCATAGATAGGATGTCACCACTTGTAGACCGGTTTCGAACTCTGAAAAGTATAGACTTTTTACTTTTGAGGCTTCTCTGGTGATAGGTATGTACACCTACCCTGTACTGACTGATGCTCCTTGCCTCAAACTTCATTACTTAACAATTCCTTCATCATTGAACGAATATAACCTCCAACGATTCAAAACCAACGTGAATCGCTTGATTCGCATACGCAACACTCCCAGCCTATAGTGACAAAAGACAAAACAAAGAAATACATAGAACAACACGGGCCGACAAGTTTCCATAATTAGACGAACAATGGGAAAATATTTATTAAAATGTATTATAAATTAATAGTAATTTAAACATTATTAACAAATAATTTACTCCTTATCCCTAATCTTAATTAAGTGACAATAATTATCAATAATTACGACTATTTCTTATTTTAATTTGCTTTAGGTCTATATAGATTAGATTTAATTGAATATTAATGAGCTCTTTTAAATTAACAAGCAACAAAATTCTTCGCATGAACTTATAATCACGCTATAGGAACTTCACATGTTCCCACCGCGATAGGTGTTAACTGAATCTTATCAAATTTGATAATAAATATACAGGGTGTCCGCTAAATATAGGGCAATATTTCGCCAGCGTACAGAGAAAGTAAAAATAATACTAAACTGCTGGCCATTTGCTTTCGAGCAAGAAAAATTTCGCCTAAATTTAAAAGGTAATATTTTCTGAACCAGATATGACATCGATCTCCGGTTTTTAATGGTTGATAGATTTGTCCCTTAGGAAACAATTGCCAAAGTTGGATTGTCTTAAACTGTCAGAAATTTTTATATACAGGGTGTTAAAGAGGACGATGATTTTTGCTCCAATTTCAATAGCATGTAACTTTGACAATAATATTTTTAAATTTTATCACTGTACGTCAATTGAATCACTGGTTCATAGCAAAGAAAGTGATCTGTCAAATTTTTGATATCTGCTATATTTTAAGAGATACCGATTTTTTTGAAAAACTTTGCTTTTTTTCTTAGCTAGATCCCACTGTGCGTTGTATCGTGCAAACTTTGCAAGTGATTATTATACCTTATGAAAAGCTTGTTTATGTTCAGTAACAACAATTGTACCTAAATGTTGTGATGTGCAGTGGCGTACTTATAATCACTTATAAGTCTATGCTTTATGAGTATCTCACAATTTTTTTGTATTGGAAAGTACGCGCCCCTAGATTAGGCAAGTTTTTCCTTATTTTTTAGTTTTTCATATCGCGCTACAGGTATATTATACAGTGTCTACAAAATTTTAAAAAAGATATTTTTTTTATTTAATTGTTTGAAAAAATTTATTTATTAATTTCTAACTTACAATACAATGCAAAGTGGGATCTAGCTAACAAAAAGTTGAAAAAAACCAAAGTTTTTAAAAAAAATCGGTATCTCTTAAAATATAGCAGATATCAAAAATTTGACAGATCACTTTCTTTGCTATAAACCAGTGATTCAATTGACGCACAGTGATAAAATTTAAAAATATTATTGTGAAAGTTACATGCTATTGAAATTGGAGCAAAAATCATCGTCCTCTTTAACACCCTGTATATAACATTTTCTGACAGTTTAAGACAATCCAACTTTGGCAAATGTTCCTAAGGGACAAATCTATCAACCATTAAAAACCGGAGATCGATGTCATATCTGGTTCAGAAAATATTAACTTTTAAATTTAGGCGAAATTTTTCTTGCTCGAAAGCAAATGGCCAGCAGTTTAGTACAGGGTGGCCAACTAAGCGAGGTAAGCGGCTATATCTCGGAAACCGTTCACCGTACAGCTTTCGGAAAAAAATATTTATAGGAAAAGTTGCCAAGAGAAATTGCTGGAAATTATTTGCAAGTTTGTAGGCCGGCCGCTAGGGGGCGTAACACGAATACTATTTTGTTGCCAGTCGATTTCTCTACAATTGGCATAGGTAAGGTATATTGATAATACTTATAAATTAATCTCACTTGTATCGTGAACAACTTTGCTTAAACACTTTTTTCTCTAACCCTGCAAATAAAGTGGTGGGGGTAACGCAAACATCGATTTGCAAAAATTGCAATATCTCAGGAACGCCTCATCTGAAAATATTCAAATTGGTGTTATTTGAAAGAGCTCTTCTTGCTTTATTAGCTACACTTCAAGCAATGTCTATGTCATTTTTACTGTAGTCGCTAGATGGCGCTTTCAACAGATTTAACGTATTTATCGTTTTTCTCGAAAAACTTAAATGCAATGGTAAATATGTTATTACACCAGTGCAGAGAGGAATAAAGGCCAGAGCAAACGGTGAAAACCGCAAGTTCCTATCTTTTTTCTAACCGGAGATATCAATGAAAAATTAATTTATATCCTACTAAATCTCCCGCCCGGTACTTACATATGTTTCAAAAAATAAGAAGGCTTTGGAAACAAAATACATATTATTATATAATAGGAGTATGGGGAAGAAGAAACGTTCATTTTATAAACCAAAAGAAGTCTGCCATCCTTGTTCACACATTGTCTGAGCTTTCCTATAGTAGAAAGAACTGCAGCTTCCGCTGTTGGCAGGCGAAGAATTTCATTTTGGATTTTGTTCTTCATATCTTCCCTGGTCGTAGGCCTAGCTTGGAATAAAATATCTTGTAATCGTCCCCACAAATAAAACTCCAAACAGGTCAAGTCAGGTGACCTGGCTGGCCACGAAAAAGACTTCCTCTTCCTATCCATCGGTCTGGATATGTCTCATTCAGGTATTCTCGCACATTAATTAAAAAATGTGCTGGACAGCCATCGAGCTGCAGGAACATATTTTGCCTGGTTTCAAGAGGCACATCTTCTAATAAAACACATAATTCAGGAGGAACTCCAAAAACAGGTTCCCATTTAGTGATTGGTGTCAAAGAAATAGGGTAAAATAATTGTACCCCCTATTATGCCACACCATACGTTGACACTTCAATCTCCTTGGTGCTGAACTTCTCGCATCCAGTGAGGGTTTTCTGTAGCCCAATAATGCGTGTTATGCAAATTTACCCTTCCGTCGCTATTAAAAGTAGCCTCAAAATGCAATTCTTCGCCTGCTAAGAACGGAAGTGGAAGCTGCTGTTCTTTCTACTATAGGAAAGCTCAGACAATATGTGGGCCAGGATGGCAGATAGTTTGAGCATTTAAGGAAGCACTAGAACATGATTCGTTTGGTTTATAAAATGAACGTTTCTTCCCAATACTCCTATTATATATAATATGTATTTTGTTTCCAAAGCCTTCTTATTTTTTGCAACATATGTAAGTACCGGCGGGAGATTTAGTAGGATATAAATTAATTTTTCATTGATATCTCCGGTTAGAAAAAAGATAGGAACTTGCGGTTTTCACCGTTTGCTCTGGCCTTTATTCCTCTCTGCACTGGTGTAATAACATATTTACCATTGCATTTAAGTTTTTCGAGAAAAACGATAAATACGTTAAATCTGTTGAAAGCGCCATCTAGTGACTACAGTAAAAATGACATAGACATTGCTTGAAGTGTAGCTAATAAAGCAAGAAGAGCTCTTTCAAATAACACCAATTTGAATATTTTCAGATGAGGCGTTCCTGAGATATTGCATTTTTTACAAATCGATGTTTGCGTTACCCCCACCACTTTATTTGCAGGGCTAGAGAAAAAAGTGTTTAAGCAAAGTTGTTCACGATACAAGTGAGAATTATTTATAAGTATTATCAATATACCTTACCTATGCCAATTGTAGAGAAATCGACTGGCAACAAAATAGTATTCGTGTTACGCCCCCTAGCGGCCGGCCTACAAACTTGCAAATAATTTCCAGCAATTTCTCTTGGCAACTTTTCCTATAAATATTTTTTCCCGAAAGCTGTACGGTGAACGGTTTCCGAGATATGGCCGCTTACCTCGCTTAGTTGGCCACCCTGTACATAGTTCATATAATCATTTTTCCTACTGTCCCTCCTAACAGTTGCTGAAAATATAAATCTTCAGATGCATCTTGGAGCCCGATATTTGTATCCGTCGATTCGCTCGCGGTTCCGTATCAAAATTAAAATCCATCAAAAAGTGAACTAAATGATGTTTTGTACAGGGTGTCTCATTTGCGACACTTTTCTAGGGTATCTCCGTAATTGTTAGTGCTATCAAAAAAGTAATGTAGGTGTCATGTGCTCTTTTTGGATCAAATTTAAAATGGTAAAATCAAAATTTGATAATTTTCGCTCGCTTAAGAGATACGGGGGAAAATCAAAAAATTGATAATTTCAAAATTACCCCATTTTTTAAAATGGAACACCCTGTATATTTTAATCTAAAAAGATATTATTTTAAATTCTCCTTTCAAATATATGACACACCATGGATGATATTGGTTTCCTAGGCGACTTATTTAAACTTTATTACTTTGAAACTAAATAAAAGATTCAGATTAAGGTAAAAAATAACAGGAATCATCGCAAATGTTCGGAATATGTCCTTAAATGGTTACCGTCTTTCCGGATAGCGAACAAAATATACAATTTGCGCCATTTCTTCGTTTCTTCCAATTTCAATATAAACTGATATCATATCAAATTTTTCAAAATGTTGATAGGTCATTTACGCAAATGAATATGTAAAAATGAAATTGACGTTAAATGTTAATAGTCAACATAGTTGTTTCTAGTATATTAGCTTCTGGTTTATTAAAGTAATAAAGTTTAAATAAATCGCTTAGGAAACCAATACCATCCATGGTGTGTTATATATTTGAAAGGAGAATTTAAAATAATATCTTTTAGATTGAAATATACAGGGTGTTCCATTTTAAAAAAATGAGGTTAGGTCCGATAACTTTTTTGCCTAACCCCGTATACTTATTCTGAAAACGGCACATCATTCAACAATCAATATAAAGAAACTTCAGTATAAAACATTTTTCTGTATCTCTTTTAACTAAGAAATTATAGGGTAATTTTGAAATTGTCAATATTTTGATTTTTCCCCGTATCTCTTAAGCGAGCGAAAATTTTCAAATTTTGATTTCGCCATTTTAAGTTTGACCCAAAAAGAGCACATGACACATACATTACTTTTTGATAGCACTAACATTAACGGAGATACCCTATAAGTGTCGAAAATGGGACACCGTGTACGTCTGTCGCCAGGATAATTCCTAAATTATTCAACCGATTTGGCTCAAATTTGCCATGTCTATGTACAATGAGTGTCCAATTACGGGAAAAATATCTGTACCCGCCGATTCGCTCGCGGTGATACCATTTGTTCCGTATCAAAATTACAATCCATCAAAAAGTGTAAATTATTCACCCTTGTAAGGAGGGACATTAGGAATACTGGCTATATGCACTACAACTATTATTTTGACTTCATTTATACGCTGGCCGATACTTACCGGACACTCTGTAGAACACGTGTTCTGTGTTTATTAGTGTTGGGAAAAACCGATGATTTTAATAATCGAGTTAATCGCTCGAGTGAATCGCCTGAAATTCCAATTTACCAAGCGATGACGTCACCGACTGCTTAACGGGCTGCCTAGCCCTTTACATGTGATCAGGTCGGGTATTTAGCAGGCACGTAACTACGGGTGGGCACAGGTTTAGCTAAAAAATTGTTGTAGCCACCAAAAAAATTTCAGAAATTTATTTATTTGTGAATAATGAATTTTTACCACGTGTCTCGATACCAAACAAAAAACTGCACAAAATCACCCAAATATATATTTATTGTTCGGGTTTATTATTCTTCTTTTTTAACCCGAACAAAAAGTATTACCAAGAGTTATTTTTCTTCATATCTTTCTCAATCTACGAGCATAAAATAAATAGATATTTAAAATGGCCGTCAAATTCTTCCACTTTAAATTATCAGGTGCCCACTGTGTGCACTTCAAAAATTTAGGCTTAGTTACGCGACTAGCAAAATAAGAAAATAGGTGATTGTTTTTTTAAATTCATGTACTCATGTATTCATAGTTACCTAAAAGTTCCTGTTTAAATTTAAGAATGCTTACTTTTAATTACCAAAAAATTTGTCGATACCTATGTTTTGTTAACTATTTTGCTCGTTTTCTTATTTTCCATTAACATTTTCTATAATGTATGTTATTTTTGAGAAGTCTTCTTGAGTATATAATAAAAAGTTCCTGTTTAGATTTAAAAATGTTTACTATAAGATTACCAACGAATTTTTCTATATATTTTGTTAACCATTTTGTTCGTTTTGTTATTTTTCATTAACAATTTCTATTATTATGTTATTTTTGATAAGTTTTCTCGTCTTTATAGTAATTAAAAATTTTAAAATTATATCCTTTAATTTTTTAATATTTACAATCGGAGACCTAAACTACTCCACTGGCTAGCCAGTTAAAACAAAACTTTACCAAATCATGTCGCGATGACTCCGCTAAGGGATTCAGCATACTTTTTTATATGCACCTTCTCGTTTATGTGCCTTTAAGAAAGACGTATGTCGTGTACTTGCTCAGCGTCAATCTCGAACGTCGCCAATCGGATCGCGCGGTGCTTAGACCGGAGGTCGTCTATCAGATAACCGGCGATATTTTTCGGTTTTTCGCCTGATTTTTAACTAGAGTATTTCCTATCGAGCGAAAAACTGTTTGAATATACGAGCAGTTTTTTTAATTCGATCACGCTACAGCGGTAAATTCCGTCGGCGGCAAGCGAAGCGCGGGTATCGAGTGAAAGATAATAAGTTACGGGCGACGGTTTTCGCCTGAATAGATAATTCGAGCGGTTTTTTTAATAATCGAGCGATGTCGGTTATTTCAATAATCGAGTGATCAAGCGGTTTTTCGCTCGAGTGATCACAACACTATTTAGGATGACCTCTGGCGCCTATAGTCAATGAGTTACACGAAACGGATAGTGTGGAAATATTTTTGGTTATTTCACAAGTCGATTACTAATTAATTTGTGAAAGGACCAAAAATATTCCTATTGACGTTAGCCTGAACGAAGCAAATGCCAATGGCAATGGAAAAACGTTTCAGCAAGATGTACGAACTCGTTAAACAGATTCATTAGATTCATGCGAATTTATCTCGGTCACCAGGTTAAAGCAACATTAAATTCACGTAATGTATTACAAATAATTCTGTTGCAGTCTCCAGTAAGTTTAGTGAAAGTAACAATTTGCTTAAAATAGACGAAATTGCATTACACTCGCCTATTCTGAAATAGAATAGTTTCTTTTTGCCGTTTTTACTTGCACATACAGGGTGTTATGAAATTGCCTTATTATATTTAAACAAGCAAATTGTCAGATGAAAACGAAACAAAAAACAAAGGAAAATAAATTTATGTAATTTTCATGAAAATTTCACAGCGGCATTTTTAAGCCAATCAGAGACTTGTTTTTTGTTTGATATATTCATCCTCCAGGGTATACAGGGTGTTATGGAAATGACTTATTATATTTAAATGGGTGACTCCTAGGGTGTCCTAGAGAAAGTCTACATACATTTTTTTTTAATCGAATATCTAAATACTAAGGTAAAAACTCTTTTTACCCACATACTGTCACGCCGTTCCATCTGGGTTCAGTTAGCAACAATGTGGGTCACTAGAGTATACTAACAGTGTTGTCAGATCACAACGCATGTTTCGCCCTTGCTTGGATAGCAGCCGCGCGCGACTCTCGTTGCTTCAGTATGTTTCGAGACTCGGGGGTGGAATGACGCTGTCGAGGGTTCCACGTGCTTGATGTATACGAATTTTAAACGTTTTGTTAGTTGTAGCATAGTTTCCCGACTTTTTTCTGTTCGGGTCTGTTCGGGTTGATATTATTTTTATAAGAATCTAAAGTTTTACATTTTTTACACAGTTTGGCAACATTGTGCCTGAACATCTGTTGATTACACCGCTTGGCAATGTAATATGATCATATATGATTGTGCCGCGGAGTGACCTGTGGGTTTATGGGTGAATTACCTCACTTTTTAAACGTTCGATTTAAAAAAAATATATGTAGCGCTTCTCTAGGACACCCCAGGAGTCACCAATTTAAATATAAAACGTCATTTCCATAACACCCTATATAACACACCATGGATGATATTGGTTTCCTAGGCGATTTATTTAAACTTTATTACTTTAATCCACCGTAGGCCATGAAACAAAAGCTAATATCCTAGAAACAATTATGTTGACATTATAGTTGTATTAACATTTAACGTCAATTTTATTTTTACATGTCGATCAACATTTTGGAAAATTTGATATGATATCAGTTTATATTGAAAACGGAAACAACGAAGAAATGGCGCAAAGATTATATTTTCTTCGCTATCCGGAAAGACGGGAACTATTTAAGAACATATTCCGACGACTGGAACATAGTTTAAAAATATACGATGCCGAGATCAAAAACTTATAATAAAGAAACCCAGGAAAATTAAGAAAAGCTTAAATAAATCGCATAGGAAACCAATATCATCCATGGTGTGTTATGTATTTGAAAAGAAATTTTAAAAAATGAGGTTAGATCCGATAACTTTTTTTCCTGACCCCGTATACTTATTCTAAAAACGGCAGATTATTCAACAATCATTATAAAGAAACTTATGTATAAAATATTTTTCTGTATCTCTTTTAACTAAGAAAATATAGGTTAATTTTGAAATGGTAAATTTTTTGTTTTTCCCCCGTATCTCTTAAGCGAGCGGAAATTTTCAAATTCTGATATTACCATTTTAAGTTTGACCCGAAAAGAGCACATGACACCTACATTACTTTTTTGATAGCACTAACGACTACGGAGATACCCTATAACAGTGTCGAAATAATTCCTAAATTATTCAACCGATTTGGCTGAAATTTGCCACACCTATCTAGATCTAGATGCATGTAAATTTCCTAAAATTGAAATTTGACATATCTTACATTTTCAAATTTAGTAAAAAACTCTGAGGGCAACAAAATACATAAAGTGAGTACATATTTATTTTTGTGTGTGCGTAACGTTGTCACTATTAACAACATTTGCATTGAACGAATAATTCTCTTCAATTTTTTATTATTCGCTAGAGCATTAAAGCAAACATATTAATAATATTGTTAGTATTTTCAATAATCAAGACCCATACCTTTATTAATCTGTTTTTCTAGTTAGTTATAGTTGGGGTCAGGTAATTAACAGCCACTGCAACCAGTTTTGAAGGTCACGGAGACGAAAAACATGACTATTTTTTTAAAATAGGGGTCTTTGCCTTAGTCAAAAGGCTATTTTTAAATACTCATGATGTTAAAGACCTACGCAAACATTTTGAGTGTGTAAGTAATTACTTAATTTAATTGATGTAAGGGCTCGCCTATTGGATCTTTGTACAGTGGAACTCTCATAACGGACACCTCTAATAAGCGGACATTTTTTCATAGTCCGGAACTAGGTATATGATATTCCATGAAAATCAATCTCTCTTGGGCGGACTCTCCTTAGGGCGGACGCGGACGGTATTTGGGAGACGAATAAGTACGTGCAAAATCTCTCTGAAGACAGACCGGCAAACCAATCGCATATGCGTGGCAACGGGAAAGGACTTCGCCGAATGAAAGTATGTGTGATTCCCCGAAAGCTGTCCGCCGTTTATTTGGAGTTGTAAGGTTAAAATCGTAAAAAATGGCACAAAAATATCGCGTTTTGAGTCTGAAAGAAAATATTGATATTGTGGAAGTTTGTAATTTGATAACAATGATTTGGGCGAGTTCATTATCATTGATAGCAAAGTGCTCTTAGAATATGATAGTGACCCCATTCCTACCGATTATGTAGTCCAAACTGAAACCACATCACTATCTGACGACTCTGATGAAGAAGTTGAATGCAGTAATCAAACAAATGTCACCAATTATCAACAAGCCATTAGTATGGTAAAGGAATTATAAGAGTATGCAAAGAATAGAGGTGACTTTACAGCAAAGGAATTGTTACCAGACTTGGAATTAGATTTTCTAGATTGCAAGTATAAAACGCAAACACGTGAAACTAAGTTATTAGATTTTTTAAGTACTACATCCTAACTAAAGTGTATAGTGTATTTTTGTTATGTTATGTTTATTTGTAGGGATGAAAATATCTGTAAAAGAGAGTCAAATCCCCAACCTGTCTTCGATGTTCTAGGCTGTCGAGGTTCTTCGTCAGCTCGTGGTATCCAATCAGACGAATGGACCTCTTTTAAATATCGGATTTTTCGTTTCCACTAGAAGGTCGTTAATGTAGAGTAAGAAGAGAGTGGGAGACAATATGGACCCTTGATGAACACCGGCATTGATGGTGAAGGTATCTGAGAGAAATCCGTCAATTGCCACTTGCAGAGAGCGGTCCTTAAGAAAGCTAGACAACCAGTACATACATATACATAGTAGTAATTTTGCATTTTCCCATGGGCGGACACCTCTATTAGGCGGACACATTTAGACGGTCCCGTAGGTGTCCGCCTAAGAGAGGTCTCACTGTATTAAGAAATATTAAATAAAAAAATTTCAACACCCTGTAGCAAAAAAGTCGTTGCGGACAAATGTTCATAATGTGTACTTTTCTTTATAAAATCACCTAAAGAATGACACTATGAAATATTGGCACGTCATTAAAAAACATCCCGTATAAAACTGTTAAGTATTTCTCCGCACCGAAAAATAAATGAAAGTTTCTGCCCATTCTTCGAGATCAATAGCCTTGACCGACTTATAAAGTGTAACTTTGCGTTATTATATAACTCAAACAATTTTAATAATGTGCATAGACGAGTCAAAGAACTAAAGACCGTGAATTTTTGATGTGCTATTGTGACATTGTGAGGAGTTTACACAAGATGAAAGCGTCACAAAAACAAACACCGAATTAAATGACTAAAAAGTAGGGTTCAGTAGGACGCTCCTCTTTTTTTTCATACACAAACATAAACAATTCACATTCTTAGGTGGATTGTAAATAACTTTCAATCAATTAATATAATTTTTCTTTCTCGTTTTCTGTTAATTAGACATAACGTCGCCTTCGAGCGTTCGGCACATACTTTTTATAAAGCCCTTATTGGAACGGCCGTCTTTCATACCTGCTTTCACGTTTGACACTACCGCATTAACAACTGTCATATTGGTTGTTATTGTTAAATAAAATTATTTGTCGTTTTTCAGTGTTTGTGTGATAAATGTAAGTACTGTTTGTGGTAAAACTGTCGTAACTGGTCTGCCGTATACTGGATAAAAATACGGACTTATGAGTCACGTCCGTCGATTGTTCGTTTTTTCTAACCAAGACATATCAAACCGATCAGCTGTTTGTTGTGTTTATTTTCGTAATAACAGGCGTCACATTGACGTGCATAATGCAGATAGAAATACCGGGTACAGCGTGACCCATTTTCGACACTTTTATAGGGTATCTCCGTTATTGTTAGTGCTATCAAAAAAGTAATGTTGGTGTCATGTGCTCTTTTTGGGTCAAACTTAAAATGATAAAATCAAAATTTGAAAATCTTCGCTCGCTTAAGAGATACGGGGGAAAATAAAAAAATTTACAATATCTAAATTACCCTATAATATTCTTAGTTAAAAGAGATACAGAAAAATATTTTATACAGAAGTTCATTTATAATGATTGCTGAATAAGTATACGGGGCCAGGTAAGAAAGTTATCGGATCTAACCTCCCCTGTATATTTTAATATAAGAAGATAGCATTTTAAATTCTCTTTACAAATATATAGGGTGTTGTCGGTACCCCGGAATAAGTCCGGTGCATCGCATTCCAGCGGAAAATGTCTGGGGAAAAAGTTGTTTGGTTTTGCAGGAGGAATAGTTTGCAATTTAAACCAAAAGTTATTTGTATTCCACGGGCATTTTTTAGTACAAGACAGAGAAAAAGAGTATTTCCGGGATAAAACTTGATTTTCGCACGGTTCGGATGTTGTCTTTCTCATGGTGATTATTATAATAAAAAAATTTTTCGGACAAAAGATGTTTATTTTTGGTAGGAGAACACGATACGCCAATAAAAAATATGGGATTCCATTTGAAAATCTTAACTTACCCCCACCCGGTTGAGGGGGTGGGGGGTGGTTTAAATTGCAAACTATTCCTCCTTCAAAACCAAACAACTTTTTCCCCAGACAATTTCCGCTGCAATGCGATGTACCGGATTTATTCCGGGGTACCGACCTTTTTTCAACACCGTGTATATACACCATGCACGATATTGGTTTCCTATGCGATTTATTTAAACTTTATTACTTTAAATCACAGTAGGCCATGAAACAACAGCTAATATCCTAGAGACAACTATGTTGACATTCTAGTTGTTATTAACATTTAACGTCAATTGAATTTTTAAATATTAATTTGTGAAAATGACTTATCAACATTTTGAAAAATTTGATATATCTATCATCCATGGTGTGATATAAATTTGAAAAGAGAGTTTAAAATGCTATCTTTTTAGATTAAAATATACAGGGTGTTCCATTTAAAAAAGTGAGGTTAGGTTCGGATAACTTTCTTACCTGACCCCGCATACTTAGTCTGAAAACGGTAGATTGTTCAGCAATCATTATAAATAATCTTCAGTATAAAACATTTTTCTGTATCTCTTTTAACTAAGAAAATATAAGGTAATTTAGAAATTGTAATCTTTTTGATTTTCCCCCGTATCTCTTAAGCGAGCGAAAATTTTCGAATTTTGATTTTACCATTTTAAGTTTGCCTCAAAAAGAGCACATGACACCTACATCACTTTTTTGATAGCACTAACAATAACGGAGTTACCCTATAAAAGTATCGAAAATGGAACACCCTGTACATGTTTGATTCAAGTCAATGAGTATTCTATAAAAATCATAATTAAAATTTTCTGGATAAACCCAATGCAAACATATTAATTACTCGAACTTCTGGTTTCACTGTTAAAGCAGTAAAATCGGTAGCTCATTTGCGAGAATACCGACACAACTCAAAAAAATTCAATTTGAGATAATTATGTTTAAAAATTATTAGTTTCAATATTGTGTTTCGGGTCAACAAGAAAGGAATTTTTTGAGACGTCACTCTTTCTGGCAAAAAGCGCAACATTTACATCAAGGCACTCAACACAACTGAGATGTGTCACTCAAGTGTCACTGTTTGATAAATTCGACAGGCTCAATTCTGCGATGAGCCAACGACAGTAGCGCCATCTCTCGAAAACAACGCCGTTGTGTCACCAAATAGAAATCATCGTCCCGCATATGCTGATGCAATAATCTGAAGAATAGGAATTTTTTAGTTGTACCGGTATTTTCGCAAATGAGAACGATATGACATTTTTGTTCTTACCTGAATAGGAGGACCGCGATGTCTCTAAAAGTTTAAATGTAAACGGAATATGAACTTTCATCATATTCATCTGAGGTATTCTGGGTTGCATCGGATGATGTAGCGATGTCGGAAAGACGAACTCTTCGCCGTGTACTCGAAGCACCACCATATTCCTAGAAAAAAAATCACGTAGAAAATAATTTTTGGTTATATTATTTGTAACATTTATTAGTAATAGTATTGTTTTATAAAGATAACCCAGTTCATGATGTCTGAATTGCGAATTTTGGATCATTCCAGCGTAACGATAGATATTTTACTTTCATTTTCAACCAAATATGTAATGTTGACATCATAAAAAAATCGGTGTGTATCACTTTTCTGTCTTTTACTTGCTCAATTATACAGGGTTCTGCAATAGAGCGTCGGGCTTCCATAGGTCCTATACGAATTAAGTTAAGGAATTCATTCATATACCGATTTATACAGTATCATAGGGTGTATTTCAGGAAAGTATTTTTCCAAATACAGGGTGGCCCAAAAAAGTGTGACAACATAAAGTTGAATTGTTTTAAATGGGACGCCCAGTATTTTATTATAGATTTAGGTCCGTATTAGTGTCCTCTATAATTATCTAAAATATTAGTTCATTTGCTTTGGTAGTTTAAGAGTAATAAATTAAAAACTGAAAAAAAAATTTTGTCTGAAAATAATAATCAAAAAAACTTTCTAAATTATTTTTTTAATCGCGGGATTGGGTAAGCTTTATAACAAGAGGTCTATAGATATTATGAATCTAATAGTGTTCGTCTATTTCATACAGGGTGTTCATAATAAGTTTCCAAAAACGTTTTCAAAATTATTTTTTTCAAGATTTTCAAATGGAACACCCTGTATGTTATTTAGGTATGGGATGTATATTTCATAGGTTTTTTTTTGCACTTGGTACAAACATATCACTTATTTCCAGCCATTTTCGAAATAATTAAAAATTTCATAAATTATGTTGTTTAAATAGCATAAGCGCCTGGACTAATAATTGTAAACTACAGTAAATGTTCAAAAGTGTAATATTCCCAGGAATATAATGCTTTTTACCATGTAATTGGGTGTGGTCAGGTCATGTATCTGGCAACTATATTTACCATTTATAGTTATTTCTAAAGTTCTCATGAAAAAAAATTTCTAAAAAGTGGATATTTCTGATAAATTATCATTTTTGGAATTTTGGCTCCAAACTGCAAAAGAGGATAACATTAAAATCTAAATACTTTTTTGAAAAAACTTTTTTCGATAGATCGTCGTCTAAAACAGTTTTCCATACTTTTTTTATTTGTCGTTTTGGTCAAAAATTAAAAATAGGGGTGGGTTCTCCCTCGGACCTTTTTAGATTCTTGTACTTTTTGAGAATCCTGTATAATATAATACATTTTTTTCTTCGTAAAACTTAGTTTCTTGCCAAGCAGGACGTTTTAGGAAGATACACTTTTTTCATAAAACGCATAATAAAAGTTTTTCTTTTCCCCAATTTAACATTGATAAAATAATTAATGATAAATTTTGTTTCATAAAAATTGTTGGAGTGGGCAATTCGATGCAAAGATGGGCGGAAACATCCTTTTAAGTAAAGGTGGCCAACAATTTTATTATTGTTAAAAATAATGAGTTTCAATATGAATTTAGTGGTTTTAATCTGTCTGTCTGACGCGAAAAACTCAAGAGACCGTTTTCATGGAGAATTGACCAGGCCAATCAGAAAAAATATCCACATGGAAAAATAGCACTGGCGTACCATCTTTTTTGTAAAAAAATATCAAAGGACATGTTTGCAGCGGCGCCACCGGTGGAACAATTGAATAACTTTTCTAACTAAAATTTGAGGTTCTATATCCTATTAACACATACCAAAATTAACCATAATATCTCAAGTATTTTCGGAGATGGCCATTTCTTGTATGCCGCGCTCAGCGCGCATTTCGAAAAAAAATTTTTTTCGCCAATCCCACCTCGTAGCTGATAAAAAAATTAACAAATTGAATCCGGCCTGATCCCCGTAGCTCGATTAATAAACTACTTATTAGCATTTATGTAAAAAATCCCCCCCCCCCCCCCCCCCTAACTCCCCTCCTAATTTCCCCACCAACCCCAGCCTCCGGCCCATCAAAGTACTCGGTATCACCCGTTGATTCGCGAAAAAATGATGCCCCAACTCCGCCCCTTCTCGAGATATAATTAATTAAATTTAATTGTTTTTGCAGTTGAAAATCGCGTTAATTCGGGATCGGATTTGTTCGAGCTTACGCGCTCTGTCAAGCTCTTCAATTTTGCTTTTCACATTTTTTTTGTAGCATCAAAACCGGCTTGGTTATTTTCCATTTCCCGTTGTAGGATAGATTTACGGGGCGTAAATTCCAATATTTTGTTAACGTTTCGGTTTATTGTATATTAAACCATCGTCAGAACTATTTGATAAAGAAAAATAGGCGTAAAATAGAAAGAAGCAATCTTTTTTGACGGTGTTCATAACAAATTTCCTATTTTATGTTAGATCAGGAATTTCATTTCCAAGTGATCGAAACCCTAGAACAAACTACCTACATACAGGGTCCGCAAACGAAGCGTGGACGGAAGATTACATCGTTATCGAAGAACTTATCAACAATACTAAAACAGCTTTAGATATTGGATTAAAAGCGGCATGTTTTAAAAATATTTTACATTATACAGGGTGGCCCAAAAAAGTGTGACAGCATAAAGTTATATTTTTTTTAATGGGACACCCAGTATTTTATTGCATATTTAGGTTCGCATTACTATCGTTTATAAGTGCCTCAAATTTTATTTAATTTGGTTACGTAGTTTCGGAGAAATAAATTAAAAACTAAAAAAAAAAGTTTTGCAGTCCTGAATAAAAACATAAAAAAACACAATCCAGAACTATTTTTTTAACCTCGGTATTAAGTGAAATTTATGACAAGAGGTCTAGAGATACTATGAATGTAATTGCGTTTATTCATTTTATACAGGGTGTTCATAATAAGCCTTCAAAAACCCCACATTTTAAAATAATTTTTCTCAAGTTTTTCAAATGGAACACCCTGTATATTATTTGGCTATTTGACGTAGAATTCATAGGCAATTTTTTTTTGTAATACATGCATATAAGTTATATCCAGCCGTTTTCGAAATAATTATAAATATCATAAATTATGTTGTTTAAATAGAGTTTTTATTAGGAAATTTTGTTATATGCGACTAGACTAATAATTGTAAACTAAAGTAAATGTTCAAAATAGCTTCCTTTTACTCGTAGAGTTTACCGTATTTTAGTTATTTCGATATAAATTTTAAAAGCCTACATTTTTGCTGCTTTTTCTTAAAATCTAGCGTTAACTTTTTAATGGTTTACATTTGTTATGCATAAGTTCATTTGCAACAACTTCTCGAAGGTTTCTGGTCTCGGCTTTCTCTCAATATCTGGATATCTTTTAGCATACACTCGGCTCGCAAGGAGGCAATTTCTTGCACATTCACCTAGTATGAAAATCATATTTACCATTTATAAAGTTGTAAAATTCGACATTTCGTGTAAGTTAGTACTTAATTTCGACGACTGAACAAATGAAACAATTTTATTTGGCTGTCATAGTGCCAATCTAAACAAAAAAAAATCATGGCAACTCGATTAAGAATAAAAAATAAAATTAAATAAATAAAAGTAGCAAAAATGTAGGCCTTTAAAATTTATATCGAAATAACTAAAATACGGCAAACTCTAAGAGAACATTTAATTTAGTTTACAATTATTAGTCTAGTCGCCTATAACAAAATTTCCTAATAAAAACTCTATTTAAACAACATAATTTATCATATTTATAATTATTTCGAAAACGGCTGGATATAACATATATGCTTGTATTACAAAAAAAAATTGTCTATGAATTCTACGTCAAATAGCCAAATAATATACAGGGTGTTCCATTTGAAAAACTCGAGAAAAATTATTTTAAAATGTGGGGTTTTTGAAAGCTTATTACGAACACCCTGTATAAAATGAATAAACGCAATTACATTCATAGTATCTCTAGACCTCTTGTCATAAATTTCACTCAATACCGAGGTTAAAAAATAGTTCTGGATTATTTTTTTTGATTTTTTTATTCAGGACTGCAAAACTTTTTTTTTTTAGTTTTTAATTCATTTCTCCGAAACTACAGAACCAAATTAAATAAAATTTGAGGCACTTATAAACGATAGTGATACGAACCTAAATATGCAATAAAATACTGGGTGTCCCATTTAAAAAAATATAACTTTATGCTGTCCCACTTTTTTGGGCCACCCTGTATAATGTAAAATATTTTTAAAACATGCCGCTTTTAATCCAATATCTCAAGCTGCTTTAGTATTGTTGATAAGTTCTTCGATAACGATTTAATCTTACGTCCACGCTTCGTTTGCGGACCCTGTATATGGCCGACGCGACTCATGACTTCTAAAATGAATTAACACTCGTCAATATGGATCTCCCATATTTGCTTGTTTGTGGTCAAAATTAATAACAATAATAACCACACGGCCAAATACAACAGCACTCACATTCCGGGGGGGGGGGGGGGGGTTCACGGTGAGCGGCCTCTTAAAAGATATCGTAACTAAAAAAGATAATTGTTTAAAATATTGGGTACTCGCTCTATTGGATGCCGATATTTTAATGGGGATATTTTGTCGTATCTATCACTTCCGGTTATACAGGAAGTTAGGATTAACATTGATATTTTAAATAGAAGACCCTGTATATTTTGGAATGTTTCGGTTCGTTGTAATAATCCAAGTAACTTTTGTTAAGAATTTCCTATGCCCGTCTCCAACCGATTATGAGATAAAATTCATTAGGGGATTTTTTTTTTAAAAAAACATGTCAAAGGTAATTTGATGTTACTTTGTAACTAATGCAGTTACACAGATTTAAAAAATTCAGAAAATTTATGAAAGCTAGGGTATTTTTATTTTCGACACTTTTATAGGGGATCTCCGTAACTGTTAGTGCTATCAAAAAAGTAATGCAGGTGTCATGTGCTCTTTTTGGATCAAACTTAAAATGGTGAAATCAAAATTTGAAAATTTTCGCTCGCTTAAGAGATACGGGGGAAAATCAAGAAATTGACAATTTCGAAAGTACCCTGTATTTTCTTAGTTAAAAGAGATACGGAAAATGTTTTATACAGAAGTTTCTTTATAATGATTGCTGAATAATCTACCGTTTTCAGAATAAGTATACGGGGTCAGATAAAAAAGTTATCGGACCTAACCTCATTTTTTAAATGGAACACCCTGTATATTTTAATCTAAAAAGATAGCATTATAAACTCTCTTTTCAAATTTATAACATACCATGGATGATATTGGTTTCAGTTTCCTTCTAGGCGATTTATTTAAACTTTATTACATTGAAACGAAATAAAAAAAAAACGGGAATCATCGCAAATGTTCGAAATATGTCCTTAAATGGTTACCGTCTTTCCGGATAGCAAACAAAATATACATTTTGCGCCATTTCTTCCACTTTCAATAAAAACTGATATCATATCAAATTTTTCAAAATGTTGATAGGTCATTTTCGCAAATGAATACGTAAAAATGACATTGACATTAAATGTTAATAGTCAACATAGTTGTTTCTAGAGTATTAGCTATTGTTTCATGGCCTACTGTGATTTAAAGTAATAAAGTTTAATAAATCGCCTAGGAAATCAATATCATCCATGGTGTGTTATATATTTGAAAGGAGAATTTAAAATAGTATCTTTTTAGATTAAAATATACAGGGTGTTCCATTTTAAAAAAATGAGGTTAGGTCCGATAACTTTTTTACCTGACCCCGTATACTTGTTCTGAAAACGGCAGATTATTCAGCAATCAATATGAAGAAACTTCTGCATAAAACATTTTTCTGTATCTCTTTTAACTAAGAAAATATAGGGTAATTTTGAAATTGTAAATTTTTTGATTTTTCCCCGTATCTCTTAGCGAGCGAAAATTTTCTAATTTTGATTTCGCCATTTTAAGTTTGACCCAAAAAGAGCAGATGACACCTACATTATTTTTTTTGATAGCATTAACAATTACGGAGATACCTTATAAAAGTGTCGAAAATGGGACATCCTGTACAAGGTATTTAAAAATTATACATTTCTGATATAATATAATAAATATTCAAGTTAATTTTTAATTAAAAAAAATTATTTAAAAACAAAGACATGTAGTTCCATTAAAAAAGAGTACAGTTCATCATCCTATTTAAATTTTTATTTTTTAAATGGTTATTTTTTAATATCTCCGAAAGTACTTTAGATATTATTTTCAATTGTGGTATGTGATAATAGGATATATAACCACAAATTTTAGTTAGAAAAATAATTCAATTGTTCTATCAGTGGCGTCCCTGCATACATGTCTTCTGATATTTTTAACAAAAAATATGGTACGCCACTGACATTTTTCCAATGTTTCTCTGATTAGGCTGGTCAATTCTACATGAAAACGGTATCTTGAGTTTTTCTCGTCAGATGCACCGTTCTTGATTAAAACCACTAAATTCATATTAAAACTCATTATTATTAACATCGATAAAATAATTAATGATAAATATTGTTTTATAAAAATTGTTGGAAATGGCCAAAATGCATTTTTCTGCATTCGTATAATTCACCATATTGCGAAGCGAAAAATAAAATAAATTCTATGAAACACTAAAAATCGAAGAAATAATACTTATGAGATGGGTTTGAACACCTACAACGTACCTTATGTCAACAAGTAGGTACTGTTTGAAAAATGATGTTTGTAAAAACGTCATTTATTCCAGGATAACTAGAATAGTATATGTAATAAAAATTATTCCTCAATACTGCTAAATGAAGCAAATTTGAATTTAATTGTTTTAATCAAGAGACGAGAAAAACTCAAGAGGCCGTTTTCATGTAAAATTGACCAGGCTAATCAGAGAAAATATCCACATGGAAAAATGTCAATAGCGTACCATCTTTTTGGTAAAACATATCAGAGGACATGTTTGCAGGAACGCCACTGGTGGAACAATTGCATAACTGTTCTAACTAAAATTTGTGGTTCTATATCCTATTAACACATACCAAAATTGAAAATAATATCTGAAGTACTTTCGGAGATATTAAAAAATAACCATTTAAAAAATAAGAATTCGACACCCTGTAGCAAAAAATTTAAACCGTTGCGGACATATGTTCATATGAACGTTTCTTTATATAATAAAGGAATCACACCCTGAAATATTAGCACGTCATTAAGGAACACCCTGTATAGTAAGTCTGCCGCAAACTGGTTAAAAATATTTGAGTCACGTCCGTCGATTGTTTGTTTTACCTAACCAAGACATCTGTTAGAAAGCAAACAGAAACAGACAGAAGATAAAAAGGGATGGTGTATTGCGTCACATTGACGTGTACAAAGCAGATAGAAATGCAGGGTCCTTGTTTGTTTCAAGTCGAATGAGTATTTTACAAAAAATAAATAAAATGTACAATTTCCTCGATAAACCCAATGCGAACATATAAATTATATCGGACTATTAAAACTGTAAACGGTGTTCTGTTAACGACACACATACAAGCCTATTATTTAACGCGTCATTTTTTAGGCAATCCATAATTCGAAAAATCTAAATTAAACAACCATTACCGTTAAAAGTAGGTAACGCTTTTAAAAACGTTTATCTAATTAGCATAATTTTGCAACACCGATAAACATATTTCATTGAACCGGTATTTTAATTCTCCACTGAATACGTTAACATTATGTTGGTTTTTTTCATAATATTGCAGTAAGACACATTAATTGCCTCAAACTATTATTTATTTACTGTTTAATAAACTTGCAACAACAATAACTTAGCCGTAACATTTTTCGTTGGACTTTAATGGTAAAAACTTCTTGCTTAGGTGACGATTAACAGATTTATTTCGTCAACTTATGAAATTGGAACCAAAGACCTAAAAAAAAAAACATTTTTAGTAACTATAACTATAACTTCGAGTCTTTAAAAAATAAGACCATAGGTAATTCATTATTACCTCTTAATCAATCAAAATCTTCTCTTCTTCGACACATGGCCTCTACCCCTGACATCTTCACGGACCCAGTGTCCCTCCATATTAGACGACGTATTCCAAACAGACTCAAAGCCATCGGAACTTTGGCGAGAAGCTAACTGGCCATTGTGAGAATTGTTGTAGTTATCACGCTCATTATAATGGCCCACTGAGAATTCTAAAAAAAAATTACGTTTAATAAAATATACAGGGTGTTATGGAAATTACGTATTATATTTAAATGGGTGACTCCTGGGGTGTCCTAGAGAAACGCTACATATACAGGGTGTTATGGAAATGACGTATTATATTTAAATGGGTGACTCCTGGGGTGTCCTAGAGAAGCGCTACATATTTCTTCTTTTTTTTAATCGAACGTTTAAAAAGTGGAGTAATTCACCCCTAAACCCACACACAACTCCTCGGTACATTCATATATGAATATATTACATTGCCCAGCTGGGTAATCAACAGATGTTCAGGCACAATGTTGCCAAAATGTTTAAAAGTGTAAAACTTTAGTTCCTTATAAAAATAAATATTTAGCTTACTTAGAAAGTAAATCCAGGACGCGATTAAGGAATTCAGGGCACCGACACTTTCAGTTCTTTTTTCTATGCGAAAAACTTTATGCTCATCACGTGTCCTGATGATAGTGTAGGAGTGCATAATAAGCTTATCACTAAACCCAAACACTAACGCATAATTACACTTTACAATAACACACATAGAACAAGAGCACTTAATCATTTCGCAATAGAAATAATAAAAACGCTAATTTCTATGGGCCATTAACCCTTTACTAAAGATAAAATGAAACAATTATGTTAACAATTGACAGGAACTACCCTTTGAAATGAATGGTCTAGTCCACCTTCGGACCAGTCGAACTGTCTTTCCGAGAACTCTCCGCTAGTAGAGCCAGCGCGGATGCCATTTCCGAGACTATAATTATACAGGAAAGTAATATTATAGAAGGAAATTGGGCAATTTATGATAGTCGCTTATAAAACAACGAAAGTGGCAACGCTGTATTTTTAAATATTAGCCCGATTGTCCAATATCAGCTGTTTAAAGAAGCCGGCCGATATGGAACGTGTTATTTATTTTTAAAATTTTTAGATATTAATTACATTATTTCCCAGATAATAAGGGCGTATTTTTGTCTACACAGTAGCACTTTAAAATACTAATTCAGATTGAACGGTACTTAGATGTGTTGTGGCGCGAAAACTAATGTGATTTTGTGATGTGAGTACTTGACTTTCTAAAGAGTTTACCCTGAAGATATGACAACACTGTTCAAGATTCACTGCCATATGTTGCTATGTTTACCTTCCGAACAGGGGCACCACGTGGTAATTTTTGGTTCGACATAAGGTCATGTACAGGGCATATTAAATTAAAGCACCATTTTTGGATATTTTTCTTCAATTCGTTTTCATCTCAGGAATTGCCGGTTTAAATATAATACGTCATTTCCATAACACCCTGTATAGTATACTAATATTGTTGAGTAATATTTAACAGTGGTAATAAGGTCAACAACGAAATGGATTCTTTAATACCAGTTTGTACCGTTAAACTACGAATAATATAGGATGTAAAAAGCGCAATCGATCAAATTATATTATTTAGCTAAAAATGCAAACGCCAATAGTTTAGACATTGACAGTTCACAGTCACATCTTATCTCATTGGCAGCTATACAACAAAATTATTTGTTTTGAGTAAAATATGTCTAAATGTTGCGAAAAAAATAGGCTATTTTCTAGTTTAACCCAAAAACATTTAATATAATAAAGAGACAAAATTGTTTATATTCTGTTCATGTGTACGTAAAAATATTATACTAAATTTGTGTGTATTTTTAAAATTTTCAACTACTCGTAAAATTATTTATAGTTTCCCAACAACATCAAATTGCAATGTTTCATGGAAATCACTGTGGCAACGTTGTATGGCCCTTTTTACGGATTATAGTAAACATGACCCTGAAGTTCTTATTCGCTACTGCTTTTGTGATCTATTGTGTTTTTGGATTAATTGTTAGTGTTTTTTCGAACTCAAACTATTTAGAGCTATTTATTAGTTATCCACGATGGTTCGTCAGTGCGTGGTGTGTAAGAAATTCGACTATTCTAACCCGGGATTAATAACGGATATCATTTAACTGGTTAGCAAAATATTCTTATTTTTGCGAACAGAAAAATGTAATCGGTCAGCCAAAATGGCTAATTGGTCAGCAACTTATGGACAGCAAACATTTCTGAATCGGTCAGTAATTAATGTCATACTAGAGTGCTCTAAATTATTTTGGTACGCAAATTAAATATATAAGCTGCTATGAGCGATCCACTTTTAATCAGATATTGGTAAGCAATCAGCGGGTAAGCAAAATATTTAATCTTGGTCATCAAAAAAAAAACAATAACGTGAAATAGTGACAGTGCCCTGGGAAAACAAGTGAAAACCCGCCCCCGCTATCTTTTGGGCCTTGACTGCTACACCGAATGAAAACACACGCACGCAATTAGCTACTTGTATCACGCGACTGCTTTCGCTCCGCCCACAATAACGAACTTTGCCGATTATTCAAAACAAACGCAATCAAATGATTTATATTGATAACCATTCTTTTAATATGCAAACCTCTGAAGTAAACTGCTTCTAGACATGTTATTTTCTACTGACCAATTGTAAAATCTTGCTGACCAAGTAATCATTTCGCAGCTCGAATGTGAATTAAGCGAACACATGATGATACAAGCGGACCGATATCTGTTAAATTATTGACAGTTTGTAGCATTTTTTGCAGAACCAGTGTTGCAGCCTGATTTTTATTTATTGCTGATCAAATGATTTAATGGCTATTTTTTGCTGCGAACCAATTTTAATAACGGCAAACCACTTAATTACTTCTCATTAATTGGTCGGTAAGTGAGAATAATTAGGTTATGTCTTTTTTAGGTAAAGCAGTGGTGTAGCCATTTCTATATTTTAAGTAAATAATGCAAAAATATGGATTATTTCTTTATATTATCTGAATTTCTGTAAAAAATACCTACAACGATTACCTATTGATGACTAATGTTAGATCGAAATTATCTAAACGCGTACCTTATTACAGCGTTGTCATTTTTTAAAGCCATATTCTTCTAACTTATTTGAAATTGTAGAACCGTGCATGATTGTAAATAAATAGTGTTTTATGAATGGCATGTTTTGTATCCCCTTTTATATTATAGGTCTATGGTTTAAACTACTAATATAAACTCCTGGACAAAATTAACGCAACATCATAAATTTCCCATATTTTTGATGCTATTTTTTTTTCTGAATTTATAATCCGATTTGAATGATTCTTTTTTGCATTGTAGGTTGGTTCCTTGACAATGTCATAGTTTTCGCTGTTTATGATAAAAATTTAATTTTCGATTTATACTGGGTGTACTAAAAATGCTATGTTTTTTTCCGAAAATTCGTATCACCCTGTGGAGTATATTAGCAACCGAAGCATATTGCAGTTGACATTAAACGGTAGGTCCATCTTTCCCCAACATTTTCTTTTTTGGTTTACTTCATTATCTCTGTTATTAAAGGAGATACACCGTTTTATAGCGTAACATGTTTTTATAGACTTTAATATTCAACACATTCATTCTTAAATGTTTTCAAGTAATTTAATTTAAAAATACCGTTTTGTTCTTTATTCTCTTATCTGCAAACACATTTCACGAAAAAGTAGCACCTCTATTAGATCGGTAGTTATTAAATATTTCGTATAAACATGCGGGATTTTTCACGCGACGCAACATACGCATTCGACGGACGGGCACGTACTGAAATAGAGCGCCGGTGGCGAATGCTTAACGATCTCATTCGCCCGAGGTCGAGGCCCGCGTTTCGATCCGGCAACGCTGCTCGCAGGTGAACAAACCCCATTTTACGAAAAAGTTGTGCCTCTATTAGATCGGTAGTTATTAAACAGTTTCGATCGCAAGTCAGGCAGCGCGCGAAGAGTGAAGCGCGCGACAGGTCGAAGCGTGGCAGAACTACGCGATATGGCGATGATTAAGCTGCAATTGTGCGGGAAAGGGAAAATCTGAGAAAATTGCAACTATATAAAATTCCACCGATGAGCTGGTTACATCGTGCTGTTGCAGTGTGTGTTTTTTTTACTTTTTATAGTTTTATAGTATTTGTATTTATAAGCTGAGCTTCATACAGTTGAATCGTGGAATGAACGTACGTCATCCCCTGCAACAGTATGATTCAAATCGAGATTATGTAGATCAAATAAGGCAAAACCACGTCAGCAGCTAAATGACGTGATTAACATTATGAATGTCGTGGATATATAAAAATCTTCTTTATTGTACTAAAGTCGAAAAATTACATTTTAAAATAGTAGTTGATAGATGATACGCGTGTATTTTCAATTTTATTGAAAGTCTAGTCTGACGTTATTTTATTTAATTGAAATGTGATTTAGATTTTAGATATAAAACCTTAAATATGTCAAACACACTTAGACTCAGTTATCTGTCTAGAATATTGCCTAGAATCCAAAAATGGAATAATACATCGGGTGTTGCATTTAAAATAATTCCGGTATAACCGGAAGTGATAAATACGTCAAAGTATCTGCACTAAAAAGATCAGCATTTTTTCTAGCGAGTGCCAATATTTCACACAAATGCCTTTTTAAATAGGCCACTTACCGCGAATGTACAGGGTGTCACATTTTGACACTTTTATGGGGTATCTCCGTAATTGTTAGTGCTATCAAAAAAGTTATGTAGGCGTCATGTGCTCTTTTTGGGCAAACTTAAAATGGTAAGAGATAGGGGGGGGGGGGGGGGGGGGGGGGGGGGGGAATCAAAAAATTGACAATTTCAAAATTACCATATATTCTCTTAGTTAAAAGAGATACAGACAAATATTTTATATAAAAGTTTCTTTATATTGATTGTTGAATAATCTGCCGTATTCAGAATAAGTATACGGGGTCAGGTACAAAAGTTGTCGGACCTAACCTCATTTTTTTAAGTGGAACACCCTCTATATTTTAATCTAAAAGATACTATTTTAAATTATCCTTTTAAACATATAACACACCATGGACGATATTGGTTTCCTAGGCGATTTATTTAAACTTTATTACTTTGAAACGAAATAAATGATTCAGATTGATGTGAAAAATAACGGGAATCATCGCAAATGTTCGGAATATGTCCTTAAATGGTTACCGTCTTTCCGGATAGCGAGCAAAATATACATTTTGCGCAATTTCTACGTTTTTTGCACTTTCAATATAAACTGATATCATATCACATTTTTCAAATAGTTGATAGATAGGTCATTTTCACAAATGAATATGTAAAAATTAAATTGACGGTTGGCTCAACAGAATTTAGTGAACTTTGTTTTGTTAAAAAGTGGTTCCCTTACTCTATACTTTACTGTATAAACTATGACAATATGACTTTTAAAGTAGGCGCTAGAGGGAGCTATTTTACAACTTAACAAACATTGCGCATTTTTTCAAAAATTTTAAATACAACAGTATATTTAATTTTACTTCATCACAAAGATCAATAAAAGCCTAAAGAATTGGCGAAAACCACAACTTGATATCTTTTTTCAAACCGGAGATATTAACAAGAACAAAAATAAACACGGAAAAATATGATTATATTTAAGTTTCAACGGTACAGGTTTTTTCAAAAGTCAAATAGGCCTTGGAAAAACAAAATCTAATTTAAAATTAGATGCTTTCACGTCAAAGTTTTTATTTGACTTTTGAAAAAAACCTGTACCGTTGAAACTTAAATATAATCATATTTTTCCATGTTTATTTTTGTTCTTGTTAATATCTCCGGTTTGAAAAAAGATATCAAGTTGTGGTTTTCGCCAGTTTTTTAGGCTTTTATTAATCTTTGTGATGAAGTAAAATTAAATATACTGTTGTATTTAAAATTTTTGAAAAAATGCGCAATGTTTGTTAAGTTGTAAAATAGCTCCCTCTAGCGCCTACTTTAAAAGTCATATTGTCATAGTTTATACAGTAAAGTATAGAGTAAGGGAACCACTTTTTAACAAAACAAAGTTCACTAAATTCTGTTGAGCGAACCCGAAGTTGTAGGCATTTATTTAAAATAATGTTCAACCTTCCCTCACCACTTTACTTTAAAAGTGACAAAAATATGTTATAAGTAAATTTTCTTCATAAAACCTTAAAGTATACGAAAATGCTATTTTCAATATACCTTAACGCGGCAACTTTTGAAAAAAACTAAGCTTTACGGTTGCGCCCTCTAGCGCTCGACTGAGAAACTTAAAAATAATTTCCAGCAATTTCTTATGATCACTTTTCATATTAAAAAAATTTTCCGCAAGCCATACGACTAACGCTTTCAGAGATACGGCCGAGAGCCATTCTTAGTGGGACACCCGGTACATTAGTAAATTTTGTAAGATTATTCGATTGATAAACCAATAAAAAAAATGCAGTTGCTAGTCGGCATAAAATTAAACATGTAAATTTTACCATTGTCCGTTTTATGGTGACCAAGGCGGAAAACATCAGCCCACTATTTTTGTTTAGCTTCCTAGTCACCTTCGAATGAAAAGAGGAAGCTTAATAATTTACATAAAAAAAAAATGTTCTATAAATAAAATGAGCAAGTTATCTCGATCCATCGTCTTATCTAGTCGGTAAACAGGTATAACCATAGACTTTTTACAAAAGACAAAGATATTTACATTCACAATTAGGATGTAGTGCGGTCACAGTCAATAATGACAATAGGTTCGTTCCAATCACCCTAAAAAATCGTACAATGTACGATCGCGCACGGTCGATTCCGTTGGTGTTCCGACCAAATGTGTGATCGTTCGCAAACCAGTTCCTGCACGGTGAAAACGATACATGGCCAAGAGCCGGAACCGTTCGTACCGTATTCCTGCAGTTCTTCTAGCCTTGTTTTGTAGGAGTTGTTGCTTAATATTTTGATTATTTAATTCATTCTTATTAAATTTATACAGGGTGTCCTATAATTAATGGTACACAGGAAAACTGCAGATTCCTTGGGTAAAAATACTGCGATTTGGCCACACTTAGTTTAGTTCAATAGCTGGTAATAACCGAGATACAGGGTGTCCAAGTAAAAATTTAATTTTCAATTTTCCTAAATAACTTATTTCTGAATCAATATTTGTGCACAAAATTTTGTGACTAGGGTTTTTTTGGGGAAAGGAAATTGAATTTGTTAATAATTTTGATGTATATTATAAGGGGCGCTCTCTGCGGTACTCTGGATACATAAAAAGAAATATAACTTTTTTGTGCCTTAGTATAATTATATTTTTATTAAAAATATCAGTTTGGCCGTCATTTTTAAGCAATAAAGGTATACTTTGTAAATGTCGCTCCGACTAACCGTTTTCGAGATATTTTCAATTACAATTTCTAATGCGCCAGTTTAACTTTTGATTTGTAAATGTGAAATTTGTCACAGTGGGCTTTGGTAAAAACAAATGAAAGCACTTTGAAACCTCATTTCTGTCAAATTTTATTTTCATTTGTCAGCATTGTGGGTGTTTTTAAGGAGTTTTTGAAGATACTGTTATCAAAAATTAAACTTAAAATGCCGCGACATAACCTGTTTTCTAACGGAGAAATGCGAGACATGGTATGTTTATACGCACAAGGAAATTTTAACAGACGCTGGGCTCATCGGCGGTATTTGGAAATGTATCCAAATAGAAGGCAGCCAAATTTTTAAATTTTTAGAAGCCTATACGACAGACTGAGAGAAACAGGATCCTTGCGTCCAAAACGTAATAGTCCAAATACCGCCGATGTGCCCGCGTCTGTTAAAATTTTCTTGTGCGTATAAACATACCATGTCTCGCATTTCTCCGTTAGAAAACAGTTATGCCGCGGCATTTTTAGTTTAATTTTTGATAACAGTATCTTCAAAAAATCCTTAAAAACACCCACAATGCTGACAAATGAAAATAATCTTTGACATAAATGAGGTTTCAAAGTGCTTTCATTGTATTTGTTTTTACCAAAGCCAACTGTGACACATTTCACATTTACAAATGAAAATTTAAACGGGCGCATTAGAAATTGTAATTGAAAATATCTCGAAAATGGTTAGTCGCAGCGACATTTACAAAGTATACCTTTATTGCTTAAAAATGACGGAAAAACTGATATTTTTAATAAAAATATAATTACACTAAGGCACAAAAAAGTTACATTTATTTTTATGTATCCAGAGTACCGCAGAGAGCGCCCCCTATAATCTACATGAAAATTATTAACAAATTCAAATTCCTTTCCCCAAAAAAACCCTAGTCACAAAATTTTGTGCAAAAATATTGATTCAAAAATAAGTTATTTAGGAAAATTGAAAATAAAATTTTTACTTGGACACCCTGTATCTCGGTTATTACCATCTATTGAACTGAACTAAGTATGGCCAAATCGCAGTATTTTTATCCAAGGAATCTGCAGTTTTCCTGTGTACCATTAGTTATGGGACACCCTATATAATACGGTTCCCAAACCTACAAAATATTCCTAACATTAAACACGTTAATATCTTTCATGATTATTAAATACAACAAAACGGAACGAAAAAAGATAATAATCGAGCTTAGACGAAGAACTCGAGCAACATAAGTAGGGTTATGATTTATGATAATTAACTAATCGTCTTTCCTAGCAGGGGCGGTTCTTCCACAGGAGCACATGCGCACGTGCACCCCCAAAACAAAACGACTAAAAAATATTAATTTATACTCATTGAATATTATTTATCGTATAAAGTCCGACCTTCCCTAATATTTTATCGTACCGTCAAACTAAAAAAGTCCGACCCTCCCATATATTTTATTATATTATATTTTATTATATCCCGTCAAACCAAACTGTATGGATCCGGCAACCGTGCCTCGGTCGAGGTAAATGACGATTATGACGAGACTTGCTCGCACGCGCGATTAAATAGTGCAGTTTCTCTGTAGTAACAGGTGGCGGGTGGCAGCGGGGGATACCGGGGCTATGGCGAATTAGCATGGAAAAGACGCACAGTTTTTGTGTGCATCGCGCTGTTGTCTGATCGTGCATCAAGTTAGAAATTCTAGCGTGTATGTTTTAATATTTTAATATTACATATTTATTAAGTTGAAATGAATAGTTGACGGCGGACTATTTAAGAAATAACTTTAGCTCTTTGAGTTTGGAGCAAAAAATTGAAGTGAAGAATGCGGGAACACCTAAACCCGACATTAATTTAACGCAGACCACAAAGGGTAAATCTAGGAACTTTATTAGAAAGTTTAAAAATGAAATATATATGAAAAAAAATTTATAGAGGGTATTCCAAACTTAATGAGGCTGTTATTGATCAATTTTCTACAATTAAGAACCGAAGAATGGACTTTACGTTTAAGCACTATTGTGTAGGGTCGATAAATGTTGTGTATTTGGATAAATGATTTTACACCATTTTATTTAAGGATTTAAACTAAAAAACACTGAAAATATGAAAAATGCCAACTTGTCAGTCTCGTGGCTCGATTCGTTCTCGTCATAAAACAGTTAACTATTGTTCTCGTCTTGGTTGCGCCTAATGACGTAGCCGTAGATGGCGTAGTGGTATTAGACATCATTCGGTTTTCTTGATAGCTCGTAGATGGCTTTAGTAGTATTAGTAGTGGACTGTATAAATATTGTTACGAGGGTTGCATGTGACGACGTTAACATCAGACAGCTATACACACTAAGAAAAACTTTCTTATTTTCCAAAAGTTGCATTTCCTTGCGTAAAATTAAAAAATAAATAAAAATATGTTTTACCTAACGCATTTTCTTATTACTTTTTTTCTTTCTACATTTAAAACGCCTAGAAAGTAATTGCTTGGTCGTTACACAAAAATAAAATTTTAAAACTAATTTCACCATGCTTGTGAACCCCCTCTATCATAGGTCACGAGCCGCCACTGTTTCCTAGTCAAAGAACTAATCAGACTGCGATTTTTACAGAGAATGGTCACAAAAACGGACCTTTGTGCAACGGCAACAAGCTGTGCAAAATTAACGCCTGCGCAGAAAATCGATCCCAACAGTCGTGACGGGTTTAGAACGATACAAAAATAGGGTGTTGGAACAAACCTTATAATATGCATTTGTATCAATCACAAACATGCAACATTTAATTTATTATCAATATCAGGCGGTAAAATATGACAGTCCTGTTTTCAAATTTAAAAAATTCCGAATATTTCCGAAGATTTTTTGGGTAAAACCGAATTCTTACGATTTTGTTCGTTTTCTGATTCTATCTGAAGAGCTATGTGAAAATATATTTTACATTGTCACTTTTTCTCCTCTATAAGATAATTTCATTAAATGCTCAATCCGACGTTTCGTTTTTTCGCAATCATCATCAACTATATTTTTTTAAATAGTAGTAATAATTTATTTTATGCTTTATGAACTCCACTTTATATTCTGAATACAAAGATATATTACACCTAGGCGTTTCGGACTAAAGAAACTCATCTTCAATGCAAATAAGCACCTTATTGAAAATATTTTTGTTCTTATTATTGTATTTACAATAATTATAATAATAATGATTTTATTAACATAATTTATTTCTCATTTTCAATAACACATTTTCACACAAAAATAATAATAATTTTCAAAATACGTACGAAAAAAAAATGTTGTATGATACAGGTGTGAATGAGTTTAAAGTATTTTTGACACTTGTATCATAAATAGCTATAAAACCACCCACACATATTTTTTGACGTTTAGCTTCTGGTTAATTTTGTGATTGTTTCGTTATATTTCTAGATTATTTCCATCGCCTGTCAAATATCCTGTTCCAACCAATTAAATTGTTTCATTTGCACCAATTGCATGTGATTATACTGAAAAAATTTGCTGATTCCTTACAAGTGAGATAAAACTGTCTCATTGATCCACAACATTTAAAAAAGTTGTCTAAGTAGGAGTACTAGAGAATGAGTTTTAATAAATGTCAAGTTTGAATGACTTCCTCTTTAATGTATGCATATGTATTTAAATTTTCATCATTATTGACCCCATGGCAATCAGAAAACTACTTTTAAGGTAGGATTTAAGTAAATAATAATGAAAATCTAAAAAATATGCATATACAGGGCGTTATGGAAATGACTTATTATATTTAAATGGGTGACTCCTTGGGTGTCCTAGAGAAAGTCTACATACTATTTTTTTTTAATAAAATATCTAAATACTAAGGTAAAAACCCTTTTTACCCACATACTGTCGCGCCGTTCCATCTTAATTCACTTAGCAACAATGTGGGTCACTAGAGTATACTAACATTGATGTCAGATCATACCGCGTATCTCGCCCTTGCTTGAATACCGGCCGAGCGCCACTATCGTTGCTTCAATATGCTTCGAGACTCGGGGGTGGAATGACGCTGTCGAGGATTCCACGTGCTTGACGTATACGAATTTTAAACGTTTCGTTAGTTGTAGGATTACCCGATTTTTTTTCTCTTGTGAAATAATTCATAATAATAAATGTTGTGATGTGATTTCAAATTTGTGCGATATTATCTACTGTTGGTTCTGTTGAAAAACATACTTTTTGTGTTTTATTTTTTTATGGAATTTAATTATAAAACGAATTATTTAAAGTATGTACCTTAAAATTGTAGTTTGTTTTTCTAAAACGTTTGAAAAAGAATGTGATAACGCGCGTTAAAGATGTCTTGTTGTCAAAAACTGAACACGTGCGTTTAGAATTCTGTGTTGCAATATGACAACATCGCCTATAATGCGCTAACCTCTTTTGAACCTCGAGACTGCCTCAATAAACTATTGATTGCGAAGGTCCTCAGGAGCGGCCACGTAAATTTTGAGATTTCATATAAAGTGTATATTTCGCTTAATAATTCAAAGCGCCATTTATGATTATTTTTCTTCAATATATTTTCATCTCAGGATTTGCCGGTTTAAATATAATAAGTAATTTCCATAACACCCTGTATTTAAAGAAAAAGTCATTTTCTAGTACTCGGCTCACTTAGAAACGCTTTTTGAAAATGTCTGAAACCAATGACACAGTTTTATCACTAGTAAGGAAAATGAAAAATTTATCAAAATAATTAGTACGTGTAATTGGTATAAATGAAACAATTTGATTGGTCGAAACAGTATATTTGACAGGTGATGGAAATAATCGATAAAAAAACCATCTCTTGTTATATTATATTAGCTTTGAAAATATACTTTATTGTGCGATAAAATGGTGCGACAGTGTCGATAAGAGCAGGCGTCTCTCAAGGCATAATTGAATAACCTTTGCTAAACTATGAACGCGTTAGTAAAAAATCTATGGATACAACTGATTTTGGTTTAATCAATTCCCAGTCGTTCGTTTCATTATGAAGATGTAAAAAAAAATAAAAGAAAAAATATTCACCTCGAGTGGAAGAGGTAGGAGCATCGTAAATTTCCTGGGTATCCAAAATAGACGTAAGATTTTGAGCTTTCATCACAAGTTTAGCCTCTTCCTCCTGTCGTCGCTGCATGGCCTCCTGTTGTCTAGTCAATCTCAATTCGAGTTCTTCTTGGGCATGACGAATCTGGGCCTCGGCCCTGATTCTTTCCTCCTTTAGCACAAATGATTAATAATTATTTGTTAGCAACGGTACCTTCTACAAGTGCTACAGGCAATAATAATTTTAAAAGGGAAGTTTCAAACCGGGAAGGAGTTTAATCATTTTAAGCAAGAATTTAAGCTGCTGGCAACTTATAATTTTAACTTTGTCAATTCCCTTTCTTCAAGGTCGTTTTTATTAGTTCTCCTCCATAAAATAAAATATTAATGTTAGCTGAAATTAAAGAAAAAAACGAATGCACTCGAAGAGTCCTTAGCTCGTTGTCTGTTTAGCTGTCTGTTTTATTTACAACAACGCAACGTTTCAATTGGTTCAATCTCCAGTCATCTCCTTCATTCGGCTCCACGCTTGGACAGATGAACAATCTCAATGTAATCCAAATTAAACTGATAGACTACTTCAACTCTTTCCTACTTGGTCTTACAGAATGTTCTGTATTCTACAGATCTATTCAAAATAATCTTGCTTGAATAACTGATGAATCTTTTATTTTGATGTGTGATTGACATTTATCATATAATTTCATATTCCAGGAGGTTCAATTTTATCCTATAATTTGATATCATTTGAATCGCTTGCTTCCAATTGCTTTTAATTCATTTTGGGACAATTCAAGAAACCTCTCTTTTGAGGAATTTAAGTAAAATCATCAAGAAATCATCTTTTATTTATTGTACTGTTTTCTGTTCTACTGTGCAAGTTCTTTCTTAACAGTGCTAGTTTGCTTTTGACTATTTTAATATACAGTGGTACCTCGAGATACGAGTGCCCTAACATACGGGTTACTTGAGATACGAGCTGTAGAGCTAGCGAAGTTTTATTTTGAAATACGAGCGACATTTGAGATACGCGGAACGGTCAGCTGCGAAACACCCCGAAAGTTGCAACTGGTCGTGCATCGGAGCTATTTAATGACACTTGCCTAACTCATTATTTCCGCAGCATTCTGAAAGGGAGGAAGAAACAAAGCTCCTTGGACAGTTTTTTTAATCCGGCGAAAAAGGCAAAGACCAGTGAAGAGAAAAGCAGTGACTAAAATTAAGCATACAGTAGCACTTAAGTTGTGTGTAAGTTATTATGTTTTTATACAATATTTGTAAATACATTTTTCTTATTCAACAACACGTCACAAAAACAATTGGGGGTAGCATTTTTGGGGCTGGAACGGATTAATGGCGTTTCAATTAATTTCAATGGGGAAAATTGCTTTGAGATACGAGCAAATTGACATACGAGCAAGGTTATGGAACGAATTAAACTCGTATCTAGAGGTATCACTATAATTGCATATACATACATCAAGTCAATACCACTGAATTGTGGTAAAAACCTATGTATGTACAGTTCTTCTACAGATATCTGTGTTGTGGCCATCTCTTTATTTTTTTAATATACAGGGTGTTAATTTGAAATCTCCCCACCCAAGATTTATGTAATTATATTTGTTTTAATAGTAACTCTCATAATTAACAAATTAATGGTATTTAATTCTATCTCTATAAGTCTTGTTATAAGTTTTATTATTTTTTTAGGTAATTAGGTTTTATACAAGTAGATAACAATTAGCGTAAACAAATAGGAGGAAAAGCCTTTATTTACAACCAGTAAGTAAGTTAAAATGTATATGTAATACAAATAATTGTATTTGTGGTCATATGAAAAATTGTGTATATTATACACGTCCCAACTTATGACACACCTTAGATATTGCAAGGCACACTTTTATGCGAATGATACGCAGATCTGCATTTGATTTAGACCTAGGTCATTGATAATGCTGTTGAGAAGATCAATGCGGACCTGAGGGTTCTTCTGCGAATGTCTAACTTCCACTGTCTTAGTATAAATCCAAGCAAATCCCAAGGACTTTTTGGTAGGAAAAAGGATCAATCATTTTATCAAGATCGGGTAAAAGTATTAATAAATAATGAGCGGCACTTATCTGGGTCTGGTCATTGATACCAGCCTTACATTCTCTGAACATGTCAGTATGTGTATTAAAAGGGATTTTGCGAATCTCAAGTTAATATACACTCAACGGAATATTTGAAATGAGAAATTTTAAAAAAATGATCTGTGATTCAATTGTATTGTCACACTTTAACTACGCTGATGTTGTGTACAGCCCATGTCTATTGGATGCTGATGCCCGAAGAGTTCAGTTAATTCAAAATTGTTGTGTACGTTTAATAGGGGGCATATGGAAGCGGGAAAGGGGAGTGTCTGCAAAGCTGAGAGAAATAAAATGGTTAAGAATGAATGAACGAAGGGTGCTCCATTCCTTACTAATAAGACTATTAAATTTCGCAGTGATGAGCACAATATAGATGTCCGTAATAAATGTATTTTAACGAGCACATACATCTTCTTACTTTGAAAGATCGTTTAGTTTTAATATAGCCAAATTATACAATATGGTTCCCTTCGATGTCAGAAACATTTCTGGTTTGCGATTTAAATTAGCATCAAGATATATTACCTGTTTTTGTTCGACTCTGATAAACCTTATTATTAATCTTTAATGAAATTGTACTGATTCTAAATGAAAATTATTAAGGAACTAAGAATATAAAGTGTTAGGTATTGTGTAGGTTAAGTGAGGAAGCGTAGTCTTCAACTTCGCCCTTGGTATCTTGTAAATGTTACAATAAAGACATTATTAATTTATTACTTAAAATTCCAATTAAAATAGAGAGAGACCAGTTTTGTTGTTGCCACTCTTGAATGCAAGCGAAAAACAATCATTTCGTGCAATCATCAATTTATATATCATAGTTTTGACACCGAGATTTAGTGTCTTAGGGTCGATAATTCAAAGTCACCTTAAGGTACAGAATGACATAACTCAACCTTAAAACAAGTTTGACAGTATATTAAAGTTCTCTTTCGCCCTCATCTAAAGGAATAGATCTGTAAGAGCGTGGTAATCTTCCACTTAACGCGTCAATTAATCCTCAAATCGATTTAAAACATAGTTTTTTTAAAGGTTTATCATAACGCTAAGGATACCTTAGCTAAGGTTTAACTTAAGATGACATTCAAATATCGGTCCTTAATCAATCTTTTTAAAGCTGAAAAAAATATATTTTACAGACTTTTTGTTAACAGATTAAGAAATTATGACTTTTTCAACAATTTTTTTTTTATATATTTACTTTTATGAATTACGAGTGGAAATGCTAACTTGACCGTGACACTAACATTACAATGAGTTATCTATAAAAAATGGGTCGCGACTAATTCTGTCTTTACTTACTTTTACGACAAAATCGATAATTAATCATGTGATTGGCGACAATGTTACGGTAACGTTAACTTAAACTAATTATCACAAGTGGTAATGCTAAATTGGCCGTGGCGACAATATTACCATGAGTTATTTTTAAATGGCAGCGACAACTTTTTTCCCGTTTAAATGTTTTTAAAAATTTCGCTTGCGACGTAATTTTTTAAATTACGTTATTACTCATTTCTATTACAAGGAGATAATCAAGGGTCACTATAAAAGAACTATCTCTCACCGGCCAGCCAACATTTTGATATTGAGGACGACCAGCCCATGTTTGTATTAATTCTATAGATTCGGTAACTGATTCTCGCCTACGGCGCTTCCTTTCATATAGATCATTTCGAAAAACACCCGAATAAAGCCAAATTGTACCTCTGCCAGTCTTTCCTTAGCCTCGTACTCCCTCTTCTGTCTGTCCTTGTCCAATTCGCGTCTGCGCAGTTGCTCGCGCAGCGCTTCAGTCTCGTGTTCGAAACGCGCAAACTCCATCTGCGCCTCCAACTTTTCGCACTCCAAGCGAAAATCTATGCGCGCTGCTTCTTCCTTTTGCCGACAGAGTTCGTACAGGGCTTTCCAACGGGATCCGTACTCGTGATCGAAAGAGCGCACGTCGGCAAGTCGTGGACCGGTGGAACGTTCCTAAAAAAGGTACAAAAACCCTAGAATACATATACAGGGTGTTATGGAAATGACTTATTATATTTAAACCGGCAAATCCTGAGATGAAAATAAATTGAAAAAAAATAACCATAATTGGCGCTTTGAATTATTAAGCGAAATATACGGTTTATATGAATATATTGAGGCAGTCTCAAGTCTCAAAAGAGGTCAGCGCATTGTAGACGGTGTTGTCATATTGCAACACAGAATTGTAAACACGCGTGTTCAATTTTTGACAACAAGACGTCTTTGACCCGCGTTATCACTTCTTTTTCAAACTTCTTAGAAAAAAAAAACTACAATTTTAAGGTACATACTCTCTTACCTTCGATCTTATTTTTAAATAATCCGATTTATAATTAAATTTCATAAAAAAATAAAACACGAAAAGTATGTTTTGCAACAAAGCCAACAGTAGATAATATCACACAAATTTGAAATCACATCACAACATTTATTATTATGAATTATTTCACAACAAAAAAAAATCGGGTAATGCTACAACTAACAAAACGTTTAAATATCGTATACATCAAGCACGTGGAACCCTCGGCAACGTCGTTCCAATACCGAGTATCGTAACATACTGAAGCAACGATACTGAAGGTGGTTAAACATATCAATACGTGCGCGGCGGTTATCCAAGCACGGGCGAGACACGCGGTGTGATCTGGCATCACTGTAGTTTACCCTAGTAACCTACACTGTTGCTAACTGAACCCAGATGGAGCGGCGCGACACCATGTAGGCAAAAAGGGTTTTTACCTTAGTATTTAGATATTCGATTAAAAAAAAAGTATGTAGACTTTCGCCAGGACACCGAAGGAGTCACCCATTTAAATATAATAAGTCATTTCCATAACACCCTATATACCATGGTATAAGGTCCTATTTATACCTTGCATATATACCTTGTATATGTTCGAATAATGCATCGGCATCATATAACAAAAAGTCGAAAACTCGATAGCTTTTGTTTTGCTTCCATTTGAAACACTGATTTTACTGCTAACTGTCAAAACAAAAAAGATATGCCAAAAATGAAATTTGAATTTCAGGTAAAGTGACCTCTGGTGGCACAGTAGAGCAACATTTCTATAACAGAATAATACACGTCGTTAAGCGTAGTTCCTGTGAAAAATATCAACTTGATAGTTTAAAAACCAACCGCGAGATGTTAAATATAAGAAGAAAAAAATTACACACTCTAACTAGAAGAGTATCGAGTTTTCAACTTTTTTTTATATGACTTACTATCTTTATTTTAACATAGAATCACCTCTTCAAGTATCCCGATGCATAATCCGAATATACTGTATACAGGGTATAATTTCTGGCGATACTTTAAGACACAAAAATTCTATAAAGAATCATCCAGTTATGTTCCGAGATACACGGTTTTTAAATAAATTTTGAACGCGTCTCTCAGTTTCTAATCTACAGGGTGATTTGGAAAATCTCCGCTTTCGTTACGCGTTATCTTATCAAAAAGGCAAAAACTGATCTTCTTTGGGTTTGTTCGGGTAAATTATTAAAAATATCGCATTTTTAGCTGGCTTTTGAAGATAAATGCAAACAACTATACATTTTTGTAAAGCCCAGAGTATGCTCAATATATTAAAAAGATAATACACAGGGTGTCCTATTTAAAATTTCTTGCTTTCGTTAATATCTCAAACTTAACTTTTTAGAAAAAATTGGCTACGAAACTGAACTTAATTGAAAATCTCTAACAAGATTAGAAGTTAAAGCGTAAAAAGCGAAGATTATTCAAAATCAACCTGTAAATTAAAAACGAATGACAAATTCGACACCGAAATCTTCTGTTTCGTTAAGAAGTAGGGGAACTAAAATGAAAACAGCAACATACTATCTTTGATAAAAGTCTGTACGTACAGGTTGTGCTAAAATTTCAGCTGAATACGACACTCTCGCTTACCTGCTGGAATTCGAAATTCCTCACGTTGAAATGTTTATCCAGAAGCCCAACACTTTGATCGACAAAATCGTAGGGCTCGGCCACCACAGGCTTTAGGGAATATGTTAAAAAATAACATTTCTCTTTGCACTTTTGAATTGCATTCGTGGCGCCGATTTTTCGAACAAAATCTAAAACAAAAAAAGTAACAAAAATGAGTAAATAAATATATATTTTTTAATCTATTAAGTATCTTTTTATAATATCTCGCTTTCAGTAAATAATATTCATAATCGTTCTAATTACGTTCATTTTTTGAATTTCTTGGAAACTATTCCTCAAAAAATAATAAATTATGGTATTATTGGAAAGAGATTTCGATCAAGATTTAAAATGATATGTCACTTGATATTGTCCGAAACCGCTACAAAAGAGCACTTGGGAATGACTCAAAAACTAAGCCTTTCCGCTAAAAATCGTTTTCAGATTCGTAATCTAAACGACAAAATCTTATTCCTTATCTATTTTGGCGTAGTGAGCTATTGCAATTAGTATTGCATGTTATACAGCGTAAAAGCCGTATTAGAGTCGGCAATTTTTTCTCTTGCGCCTGCAATGGCCATTATTATTGCACGGAATGATACGCACGGTACACCGTTGTCCATCAACTGGCGCAATACTTCTTGCATTGCGAGTGCAATGCGAGAATAGAATCTGTACGCTTGCGGAAATTAAAATTGCACGGAATCATGCGCAGGACAGCGTTCTCGATCAGCTGGCGCATTAGTCTTGCATTGCCAGAAATCGGCCGTACGCCATTTTAATTGCCATTGCCGCTGCAAGTCTGGGTAGAGATGGATTATTCTGTTATTTTTACCTGTTTATTAGTTGGTCGAAGCAGCTATGAACAGCTAATGGCTATTTAAACTACCTGGTACTTAAATTAGCAGTTCACATTCGTTATTAAGCAATGCTAATTGGTCGCAATTTTTTTGAACTGCTATTTGTAAGTAGCAGTAGCTGCTTTAACTGGTAATCAAAACGAACAGGTTTGCCCATCTCTAATTCTGGGAGTATTTTAGGGATTTCGACAGTACCAATTGCTGTTCTGACTGTTGGCAATTAGCCAGCTGATCGAGAACGGTTTACTGCGCATGAATACGAGCAATTATAATTGCCATTGCAGGAGCAAGAGAAGAATTGCCGATTTGCCGACTCTAATACGGCTTTAAAAATTCTAACGGTTAAAAAGCACCACTCCGCTATCGCCACGTGTAACGCGGCTACGCCTCCCATGTGGAAATTCTTATTGCGCGCATGCGCATATCCGCGCTTTGATCAGCTATTGTAAAACTCTTGTACAAATCGCATGTATAAAGAATATAGTACTAAAAAACAATACTTACAAATTATCCCTTCTCCAGTGGACTTGCCCTTGTCATCCACCAACACTTTTGCACTTTCGATCTCACCAAACACGGAAAAGGCGTGAAGAAGTAACTCATTGGTAACATTTGGGTTAAGATTTTTTACTTTTACGGCAGCGCAAGAGGGCGAAATCTTCATTCTTAAAATTTTACCTTTCAAAATGACGCCGTCCAATTCTCTTTGCGCCTTTTGAGCGTTAATATAATGGTCGAGCTTGACGAAAGCGAAGTGTTTGTCTCTGTTCAAAAAAACTTCCGAAGTTTCCCCATACGGTTGAAATAGAGTTTTCAGGTCTTCCTCGGTAAAATCACTGCCAATATTGGCGATGTAAATACGGTTTTTACCAGCAAACGGTTTTTCCGTCAAATCAATGGGAGGCAGCTCAATAGTTGGGTTATAACTTAATTGGGCTATTTTGTCTTCGACTCTATCTGTAAATTGTTTACCGAACGGGCGTCTTTGGTCATTTTCCATATTTTCTTCACGATTTTCATCAAAATTGTTATTGGACTTGTTGAAATTTTCACTGCTATTTGGGAACCGCGACCTTGACTTCCTACCGCCAAATTTATTCGGCCGATTGGCGATGTTATGTTTTTTAAAATCCTCGTTGGAGCTCTCAACACTTTCACCAATCTGACTGCCGGACATTTTTGCCGATGAAAAGGTAATAAACTATTGTAAATAACACGCACAAAAAACTGACACTTTACTGAAGCGTTGCTTTTTGACAAGAACTTTATTCGAGATTATTTTGTTTTGACATCAGCCTACTCGGCCTACTGTAATCGGCCGAATCGGCGGGATGGTCTTCTTGGCTCTTGGCAAGACCCATCACCAGTGTTGCCAGGTGAGGACGATAGAAAATCACCAGAACTGGTGAAAAAACCACAAGAAATCACCATATTTAAAATATTAGTCAAAAAAATAGAGTAAAGCATTTATGACCGTATAAGCAAAAAAAAAGGATATAGTTAGCCAAAAATAATCTCCTCACCGTACCCAAAAGTATTTTGATGAGAAAAAAAAGGGAAAATGATGTCTAAAGTATATTTTTTAATAAACACCAGAATTGAGCAAACACCAAAATATCACCAGGAAGCCTTTTTTTACTAATCGCCAGATTACTCATAAAATCACCAAATCTGGTGAAATTTCACCGAGCCTGACATCACTGCCCATCACAGAGGAACGCTGTCTCATTGAACTACAAAGAACACGCCACCTATGATTGTTTGATAAATTATTAAGCGCAAAGAGTTGCACTACTTGTTTCTATGTACCAGGAGTGCCCCAGCTAGCGCCCTCTACGATCTACATAAAAATTATTAATTTCTCGCCCCCAAAAACTCCTATAAAACATTCGTTAATTATATAGAGCAGCCGTGATACGAGTGCCCTAACATACGAGTTACTTGAGATACGAGCTGTCGAGCGAGCGAAGTTTTGTTTTGAAATACGAGCGACATTTGAGATACGAGGAACGGTCAGCTGCGAAACACCCCGAAAAAGTTGCAACTGGTCGTGCATCGGAGCTATTTAATGAACTAACTTGCCTAACTCATTTCCGCAGCATGCTGAAAGGGAGGAAGAAACAAACCTCCTTGGACAGTTTTTTTTTTGATTCAGGCGAAAAGGGCAAAGACCAGTGAAGAGAAAAGCAGTGACTAAAATTAAGCATATGGTAGCATTTAAGTTGTGTGCGAGTTATTATATTTTTATACAATATTTGTCATTTATAAATACATTTTTTTTATTCAAAAACACGTAACAAAAACAATTGGAGGTAGCATTTTTGGGGCTGGAATGTATTAATGACATTTCAATTAATTTCAATGGGCTTTGAGATACGAGCAAATTGACATACGAGCAAGGTTACGTATCTCGAGGTATCACTGTACTTACTATGTACCCGTTCACACAATTAATTAATACCATTTTTCGCGTGTAAACAATAGTAAAACAAGCGCCATAATTAGATCAATTAATATGATTCATGAACACCAATTTGCATAATTAGATAATGGGATTTTTTAGGAACACATACGATCCAGGGTTTGATCACATTAATTTTTTAAATATGTTTTTAATAGGTTAATAAAAAAAGATAGGATAAAGGTGCGGTTTTCTCCAGGCGATCGTCGCTCGGCGATGATCATGAACTACTGCTCAAAGGAAAATCGCTCAACGCTCGCTGAGCGATAATCGCCTATGAATCACACCTTTACAGTTTCGTATACGCTATTTCTGATCTTGTAGCGACGGGACCAGGGAGCTAATTGAGGTGTTGGGTTGGCGAATAGCGCCTACAGCATGCGACGCTATAAAGAAGTGAAGCAGAGATGTTGGCTGTGAATCATGTATACAATCAAAATATATTGGCGCCCGCGTGCGAAATAGGCGCGTTATGCTACATGTAGTGCTCTACCACAGGCGACCATAGGGTGTCCCTTAACGACGGGATAATTGTTCAGAGTGCGATTCTTTAGCTCAACAGAGACTAATTTAAAATATGGAAAATATTGAAATTTTGGAAACTTATTAGTTCCTAAGATTTATAGTATTGTAATAGGCTCCGTATTATTTTAAAGAATATACCTTCCAATATCTACGAACCTAAATATCAAGTTTTAAAATTAATACTGCCATTTTGTAGAACAAAAAGATATGCTTTAGGTTTATTTATAAATTTCAAAATTGAGACATTATGTGAAACTACAAATAAACACTGGACAGTTTGTAAAATCTTCCCATTAATCAAGATACTAATGTATCTACTTTCAATAAAAGTGGTAAGCTCTATGGCGACATTATGGGTAGATCTTGAATAGCAGACGATAAGGAACTTGTAGTAACCGAGCAGATGAATAAGGTACCTACATATGTGGATTCCATTAAAATCTGGGTATAATAATGGCTTGGGTAAGTGCAATCAAAATTCAGGTACGTAAATTAATATCACTTATGATGTTGGTTGACTAAAAAGAATAAATTTAATTTACTTATTTGTTATAATTTATTTTAACAAACAAGCTCATATAAATGGAACTAAAGTTTGACTCACCAACCCCTTTTTGGACAAGATTACAGCAGTACTCAAGGTCACTTCTTAGGAAACGCCTCCCTCGTGTAGAGGGCAAAGGGGCTCAGATTGTGCTGGTTTATTTTCAAAAACAAAAAATAAACTGAAGTACTTACCTCCCCATGAAAAACAACAAAAGCACAACACATACTGTAAACAGGCATACCCATAAAATGTTAGAATAGTCCACGGACTGCCAAAAGTCTGCTAAAGTTTTGTCAAGCATGGTTTGTTTATGAATTAAGCACACCGCACATCGCAAGAGAAGCACGAACTCGATTCGCGACCACGGTCTTCGACTTATAAATTGTACTAATTAATATAATCGTTGATTTAGCTCATGAGAAGCAAAACAATACAACAATCACCGATACAAGGACAAGTGACAGGAACACGACGGTCAGCTGAATATGACAGTAGCCAAATCCAGCAAACACCAATATGCAACCAGTAACACACATTTCGCTATGCCATGTCACAAGGTAAACATAGTCCGTACATAATTACTTATTTTCTTATTGCCGGCATTCAGATTTTGGTCGAAAATATTTCTTGTGTACGGTCCGATTGAATATAGGCTAATATCACTTTAATTAAAGATTGTATTTACGAACGGTTAAATTAATATTTTTAATAAAAATTTGTATGGAGAATGACATTGTTGTTGTGTGTGTTCAATTTAACAATTCTGCTCTAATTAAAATGCAATGAAACCACTGACATTTGGACGTCGGCAATCGCCTACAGAATGTTCGTTTGAGGCCAAAGCAGAAAAGAGAAGTAGCAGCTTGTCAAACTGGCAACATGGCCAGGTCGCTATGGCGACCAAACAACCAATTTCTCATAGCAATTTCTACTCTGCCAGCTGATTTTATTCCAAATAATTTTTCCCTTTATTTTCTCTCGCTATTTAGTTTCGAAAATGACTTCCAATGAAAGGCTGATATCCGTGGACTTCGAAGTATTTGGAAGAGTACAAGGTAGTGTTGATGTTTAGGTGTTAACGCTCTGCCCTTTTAATATTAACATTTTCTTTTTCAGGAGTGTTCTTTCGAAAGGTAAGTGGTTATAATTTCAGCTAGTTCTAAAACTCCATCCATGCTGGTTTAGGCCAACTCAGGTCCATTATATTTATTGGTATTTTCTTATACTTAATTAAACTAGTTTTCATTCAATCTCCAAGAAGTCAAGTTCAGTATTCTATGTATATTTGCAAAGCGAATGTGGTGAAACCAAACCCACACTTGTTGATACTGCACTAGGTATTTAAAAAAAAGTTATCTTGTTTCCTCCTGTCATGGTAGAATTAATAGACCAAAACTTGCTCTCAAGAAGCTTGTTTCGTTGCAAAAATGTGCCACACTAATGTTAGAAGCTTGTATATTATATTAAGTAGTTATCTAGCCCCTAAAACTAGGACTGTTCTTTAGACATTAGAATATATTAACAACGGAACTTTACAATTTTAATTATTAAATTACTTTTGCATATAAAAAGGTCACAAGTAAGACGTATGTGTCGAGAACAAATTTTTATTGTTGTTAGTTCAATTTTAGTAACTATATAGTATTTCTTTTTATAGTACACTGAAAAGGAGGCAAAGAAACTAGGACTGAAGGGATGGTGCAAGAATACAAGCCAAGACACGGTGAAAGGTGTAATGCAAGGTAGTCCCACACGAGTTACTGAAATGTAAGTGTCTTTCTTAATTTAAAATTTCCCGCGATATTTGATGGTTACTTTTGTCTGAGTTATTAGCCTGTAGTCCTCTACAGGTGTCTACAGTGTGTCGTTTTTTACTTCTTTACAATCGAACTTTAAGACTATACAGGGTCATACACGGTAAGCGGCCTATTAAATGATCTCGGGAACTAAGAAAGATATTTGTTTGAAATCTTTGTGGTAATTTGACTTTACTTATTTGTAACTAATGAAGTTATACAAAGCCCAGATTCGATCATCACTAGAGTATTGCTCTCATATCTGGAGCTCCGCACCCAAACATACTCTTCAGCTACTGGATTCCATCGAGAGGAAGGCCATTTGCCTGATCGGAGACCACGAGCTGCCGAAGAGCCTCGACAGCCTAGAACATCGAATATTTCTATGAAAACTGCTCGGCTGAACTTGCTCTCTTAATTCCGCCCAGAGCGGCGAATAGCAGAAATACTCGACGAACCACTGTCGCCCATCCATATGTGGTTAAGCTTAGTACTCCTCGAACTTCATTATTTAAGAATTCTTTCATCTGGAGGACTTCATCTTTATGGAACGACCTTCCCGAGGTCGTTTTTCCCAGCGAATATGACCTCCAACGACTCAAAACCAACGTGAATAGCTTTATTCGCACACGCACCACTCCCAGAGTGCCTCAAAGAATTTTTCCTATAGTGCTTGAGTTTGATCATGAAAAAAAATAGATTTAAAAATTTGAGAGAATATACAGTGTGTCTACTTAAGTTCGACTCATATGGAAAACTTTTTTATTGTTTGTTTTATACAAAAAATTATTCTTGATAAAAAGTTCTGCATGGTCCAAAACTTAAAATGCCACCATCAGATATCAATTTTTTTAAACCGTATACGAGGTTTGTCAAAAAATATCAATTTTACTCGAGAGTAAGTACCTTTATTTTTTACAATACAGAAGAATGTTATAAAGTAAAGTTATTTTGAATTATAAGTTATATTCGAATATGCAATTACAGCCATTTAGCATAAAAATGAAGGTTTGGTGATTATTTACTAATCATTCCATATTAATTATTCTAGCTTAGTACAATTGAGGCGTGCATTTCCATAACTAACTAGATCCATTTTTTACTAAAATTGAGAAAATGGCGAAAATCCCTCCTTTAACAACTTTGACACATACCTAGATAATGTTACTGTACCAAAACTAATTTCTTCCGATAATTCTACGATATCAGAAAAATAGTACATTTCCAAAACTCACTACATCCTTCATAAAAACTGTTACAAAAGTGTGTACATCCACCGCTGTAAGTTCTGTTTCAAAACTGCATAGATCCAATATTATTATGTTATTCATTGCATGCTACGGTTTCAAAACTTGTTAGATCCCGTTCATGTGCATTAGGTCTGGTAAGTCTGGTTACTGTTGACGTATGCGTATGAATTACGTTAGAAGTTGTTTAAACGTGAAGCGGTCTTGTTGTCAGTTGTTTTGAATATTTTGTGGTTTAAAAAATAAAATTAAGATATTTTTAACCATGGAAAGAGTTCCTACCTTATCGGCGCCTGGAAAGGGCAGAAAAAGGATGAGAGATGAATCCCAGTGGCAAAAAAACAAGGAAAAAATAGAACGGTAAGAACGAAAATTTATACCATTGGCGTTCCATATAAAATTAAATAATTTTTTAGGCACAGATCAAAGAATCCTCCAGAAAAACCACAGTGTAAGCATAGTAAGACGTTTTCTTGTCCAACTTTAACCATGCAAGATGTAAGAAAATTCCATCAAGCGTTGTATGCGAATAAATCAAAAACTGAGCAAGATAACTTTATTTTAAACCATACATCGCAGTGTGCACCAAAACGACATCGTCCATCAAAGGGCAAGAAAACTAACACTGTTTCTGTTTCCTACTTTATAAAAACTAATAGAGGAATGGAACAAATTTGCAGCAAAGCCTTTTTGACCATACTGCAAATATCAAGATTCTGAGGCAAATGTTGCTTCAGATGAGGGAAATGTTGCTAAAGATGAGTTAAATATTACAGAAGATGAGGACTTACAAATTTAAAATATTTTACTTTCTGGATTTGGTTTTTGGTTAAATGACAATTTGTAATTTTGTTTTAAAAGTTAAGTTGAATAAACACTATTTTTGCATCCTAAAGTTTTTTTTTAACTCCCTAACCATTCAGGTAATTTTCCAAAACTGTCTAAATCCGCAATATCTTTCCAAAACTAGTTTAATCCTACTTTGTTTTTCAAATAACACAGCAAAATATTCTCTAATATTTTTTTCATGACCGTCAGCCAGTTTTAATTGATGACCTAAAAATAACACACCAATCACACAAACCTATTTGATTTCCCAACAAAGTTATCAGAAAAGTTGGATTTTCTCGAAATCACTTCCGATGGAATTAAAAAGTTTTGGAAACGCACGCCTCAATTTAACGTAATCTAGGGTGCACTGACATGAAATATTTGACAGTAAATGTCAGAGTGAGTTGGTATTTATAAAAGTACATCAGTAAAAATTACAAATTTACTAAATCGTGCAGAGAAAATAGAAATTGTATTAATTGTTGGAGAAAATTACAAAACACATAGAGAGGCAGCAAATATTTTTAATAATAGATTTTTAATAATAAATAAAGATAAATTTGCCATTTTTACTGATGTAATTTTATAAATACCAACTCACTCTGACATTCACTGTCAAATATTTCATGTCAGTGCGTCCTAGATTACGTTAAATTGTATCAAGCTAGAATAATAATTAATATGGAATGATTTAGTAAATAATCACCAAACCTTCATTTTTATGCTAAATGGCTATAATTGCATATTCGAATGTAACTTATAATTCAAAATAACTTTACTTTATAACATTCTTCTGTATTGTAAAAAATAAAGGTACTTTACTTTTGAGTAAAATTTATATTTTTTGACAAACCTTGTATACGGTTTAAAAAAATTTATATCTGATGGCGGTATTTTAAGTTTTGGACCATACAGAACTTTTTATGAAGAATAACTTTTTTTCATAAAACCAACAATAAAAAAGTTTTTGTTTGATAAAAATATTAAACAGTTTTTATACAAGGTATTTTAAAAATTATACCTTCCTGCATGTTTCAATCTTAAGTAATTTTTAAGTTAAAAAAAATTGACTTTTGAGTATTTATTATATTATACCAGAAAGATATAATTTTTCAAATACCCTGTATAAACAATGTTTAGTCGTATTGTGAATTCAAAAGACCCATACCTTTTCTAAATTTTCTCAAATTTTTAACTCTGCAACTAAATTAGTTAGGTACAAGAATTACCTTTGACATGTTTTTTCTATAAAAGATTCCTTACGAAATTGACAGCAAAAGTTACTTGGATTTTTTTCATAAAATCGAAAAATGTCAAAATATACTGGGCATATTTGAAATAACAAAGTTTAACTTCCGGTCTAACCGGAAGTGATCGTTTTAACATCCCGAATAGGCCACTCACCTTGAATGACCCTCTGTATTCATTCAGTTTTCATAATTTCTTGGTGAAATATTATAAAACTATGAAAAAGTGGTTGCACAAAAATAACTGGTGAACGTAATGTATCTTACATTTTAGGAGATACTGGCTACAAAATACCGGCAGTCCTTCATCAAGAATTGACAAAGTCCTTTTTACGAACGAACGCGACGTCGCTAAATATGAATTTAACTCATTCGCGATTAAACGCTGAAAATGGTGACCGAAACATACAGATTTACAATAATTTATTGAAGCAAAACAGTACCTAAATAAAATTTTTCAGTATTATATAGCAGAGTGTTTATTTCTCGAATCCTCATAGGGTCAAAAACAAACTGTTAAATTTTTTTTAGCTTTGGGTGAATTTTTAAACATAGATAGATGACCACCTATTGATTTTACATCAGAAATTAAATACTTAGGAGTATGTTTGGATCCACAACTAAATTTCAATAATCATGTAGATTTTTTATGTAATAAATTAGGTAAAATAGTGTGTCTCCTTGCCTGTCTCAGTGGATAAAAATGCTTGTATTTAACACAATAAAATTGTATTGCCACATTTTAATGACTGCTATTCTTTGGTGATTTAATGTACCAGGGAAAATTTGCATAAGCTAGAAGTGCAACAAAATAAAGCGATGAGAATTTTGTTAAACTGTGATAGGTATACTCCAATAAGAGACATGCTCGCAGCATTGAATTGGCTATCCGTTGAGCAATCCTTCCACAGGAGCACATGCGCACGTGCACCCCCAAAACAAAACGAATAAAACATATTAATTTATATTGAATATTATTTATCGCGTAAGTCCGACCCTCCCTAATATTTTATCGTACCGTCAAACTAAAAAAGTCCGACCCTCCCTAATATTTTATCATCCCGTCAAACCAAACTGTGTAGATCCGGCAACCGTGCCTCGGTCGAGGTAAATTACGATTATGACGAGACTTGCTCGCACGTGCGATTAAGTAGTGCAGTTTCTCTGTAGTAGGTAACAGGTGGCGGGTGGCAGTGGGGAATAGCGGGGCGATGGCGATTTAACATGGAAAAGGAGCACAGTTTTTGTGTGTACCGCGCGCTGTTGTCTGTTCGTGCATCTAGTTAGAAATTCGAGCGTGTATGTTTTAATATTTTAATATTATATATTTATTAAGTTAAAATGAATAGTTGACGGTGGATTATTTAAGAAATAACTTTAGCTCTTTGAGTTTGGAGCAAAAAATTGAAGTGAAAAATGCGGGAACACCTAAACCCGAAATTAATTTAACGCAGACCACAAAGGGTAAATCTAAGGACTTTATTAGAAAGTTTAAAAATGAAATATATGAAAAAAAAATTATAGAGGGTATTCCAAACTTAATGAGGCTCTTGATTGATCAATTTTCTACAGCTACACAATAGTGCTTGAACGTAAAGTCCATACGTTTAAGCACACAGCATTGTGTAGGGTCGATAAATGTTGTGTATTTCGATAAATGATACTCGATATGATTTTAAACCATTATATTTAAGGATTTAAACTGAAAAGCACTGAAAATATGAAGAATGTCAACTTGTCAGTCTCGTGGCTCGATTCGTTCTCGTCATAAAACAGTTAACTATTGTTCTCGTCTTGGTTGCGCCTAATGACGTAGCCGTAGATGGCGTAGTGGTATTAGACATCATTCGGTTTTCTTGATAACTCGTAGATAGCGGTAGTAGTATTGGACATCATTCGGTGTTCTTGATAGCTCGTAGATGGCTTTAGTAGTATTAGTAGTGGACTGTATAAATATTGTTACGAGGGTTGCATGCGACGACGTAAAGATCCGACAGCTATACACACTAAGAAAGTTGTATTTCCTTGTGTAAAATTAAAAAATAAATAAAAATATGTTTTACCTAATGCATTTTCTTATTACTTTTTTTCTTTCTACATTTAAAACGCCTAGAAAGTAATTGTTTGGTCGCTACACAAAAATAAAATACAAAATAGAACATAATCAGTTACCTGCGTTTAAATATTTTTTTGGAAAAAGATCGGAATTTCATTTCGCATAATATTCGTTTGTTTTATTTGCGACTGCAGGAGCTTGTCGAATTTGTGAAATCAGCCAGGTAACATTAGATGATATTGAAGATTCGGGAACGTTATTAATTGTGAAAATTAAGCAAACAAGGAATGATGTAAACAGGAGAGTTGTAGTTACTGAAAAATATATTAAATTTTACCGAATGTACTAAGCCTTTCGTCCAACAGCAAAGGATCGCCGCCTATCTTATGCATATCACAATGGAACCTGTATTAATCAGGTTGTGGGTTTTATAAGCAAACAATAGCTAATTTTCTTCAACTTGAAAATGTTAACTTATATACGGGTCATTCGTTTCGAAGATCGTCTGCTACACTTTTAGCTGAATCTGGGGGAGACTTGATGACACTAAAGAAACATGTCGGTGGGAAGTCATCAACGGTCTCTGAAGGGTATGTTAATGAACCGGGAGCACACAGGACAGAAATAGCCAATGAAGTGTTTGGAACGTGTGGCAGTGCTCAAATAGCACCCGATTTGCGACCAGGTACATCAACGGCAGTTGTGTCCATGAGCAGAAAAAAATATAATTTCAACACCAGAGAATTATACTATTGTACCGAATAGTAAAAGGAACATGCCATTCATTCAATGGACATTTAATAATAGTACTTTCGATAATAAAATATTCTAAAATTAAATAGGCACCTTTACTTATGTGTATATACAATTGGGGAAAAACTCATCATTTTTTTCCCGGTGATAAAAATTTCAAAATTTCATAACAAGTGACATTTTGTTACCTGTCAATAGAGATAAAATGTCAAAAACATTTTTCCCATCACAGAAAAAATGTTGTATCCACCATACACCCTGTATTTTCCTAAATTAATAATCATGCAACACAACTAAAAGCTTAAAACTTAAATCTCAGGAAGCTCACGTTTTCCAATAATTACCTTCTTTCAAATTACTATTTTTCTATCTTGAATAATCAATAAGATGAGGATCTCATTATTAATTCCATGATGCATTTTTCCCTAATAGTATACTTTCTAAAGTTTTGTTTTAACGACTCTTATTCAAAATAAACAGTTTATTTGTCACGTATGAATGTCCCATTCACACGTTCAAGCTTCTTAATAAAACTGATTGGCCCAACGCAGGATTAATCATTATTCTTTTTCACTTAGTTCGACTCTATACTCAAACGTCTCTTGTCTATTTTTTTGTTCTTATTTTTGTTAATTATAAATAGACATGAAATAAACATCTTAACGACAATACGACTTACTAGTGACAGTTTTTGCAAATAAACCAGTATCCCAACATAAAATTGGCGCAGTTCGGTAAGGGTGTGCAGAAATCCACAATTCTGCAACAAGTCACGGTTTGTGTCGGGAAAGGCAACTGATAACCAAACAAATCGGCGAGTCTCAACTCCTTAGACTTCGGGACCAGTTCGCAACACGGGGAAGATCTTCAGCCAAGGCAAGCAGATCAATAATCCGAGAAGACGAACAATTTGCAAGGACCACTAGAGTAAGTCGTACTTTTCCTTTCTTTTTCCTATCCCACCATTTATAATTTTTGCTGATAAAGTTCTCTACATATTTTTATATCTTATTTTTGTTTCTCTTTTTGATATTTTTTCTTTTTCGTTTCGACACTTGTACCTCTACTTTGTACTTTAATTTTTATATATACATAATTATAAAAGAAAAATGGCAACTTCGTCAACCAGTACTGCAAATAGTACAACTAATATATTAACTGATAATAATGACCGTACCCCTGCTACTCCAGCAGAAGTTATTTACAAATTATCATTTTTGTGTTCACTAATTTCAAAATCTTTTGATGGCACTCGCACAGAGTTACACGAATTTATTTCAAATTGTAATAATGCGTTTCGATTTGCAAATGATCAACAAAAGGATGCATTAATAGCATTTGTAATTTCTAAAATCACGGGTAGCGCTAAAGCACAATTAAGGGATAAAACTATTCAAAGTTGGGCTCAATTAAAAGGGTTGTTGTTACAATTATATTCAGACAAAAAACACTATACTCAATTAATGGAAGAACTTAACACCATTAGACAGAACACTAACGAGACAGTAAATTCTTTTTATAATAGAGTAGATAAACTTTGCACACGTTTATTGAATTGTCTAACATGTCAAAACGAAAACGAACGTGTAGGACGAGTCGAAACTATTAAAGAATTGTCATTACAAAGATTTATTTTGCATAGCAATCCCGATATCTCTAGATTTTTACGAGCCAAAGAACTAAAAACCTTATCCGATGCTTTTAATTCTGCTATTGAAGAAGAAAGAGCACTTCAAATTTCAAAATCTAGCTCATCTTCTTCTTCTTCTTATACACACAAATATTGTAATCACTGCAAAACGAAAAGCCACTTTACGAAAGATTGTTTTAAGAAAAGAAATGTACCAAAGGAAGTTCATTTTAATAAACCATTTTCGAATGACACCAAAGGTCATAAAGTTTGTAATTATTGTAAGAAACAAGGGCATATTATTTCAGAATGTTTTAAAAGGAAACGAAACAACGAAAATAAAAATAATTCTAATAATTCTGGTAACACTCTACACGAGGGGTTAAATCGCGTAAATTTAAACGAAGTAACGTCCGGGAACAGCGTCGTTTCCACGGACTGGGAATAAACGAATCCGACGTTCAATCACAAAATTCGCGAAATAAAAATATCTTTACACTCCACAAGCGTGACCTTAATAGTAAATACGACTCTCGCTCTGTTTATTCACCGCGTGGATCTAATGCAAAGGTTTCAAATAAATTCTCTAAAGAAACTTGTCAAAATTTTGCGAATCTAAACTCTTTAAAAGAATATAAAATATATCTAAATAATAATGATAAAAATCCTTATCTGGAATGTCATTGTCAAAATAATTCGTTTAAATTTCTAATTGATACTGGAGCATCAGTATCTCTCCTAAAAAATCAAGAAAAATTAAATAATCTCGTTTATAATCTGAATACAAACGATAAAATTACTTTAACAGGCCTAAGTGCCAACGCACCTGTCGAGACATCAGGTAGCTGTATTTTAAATTTAAATTTCTCCTCTCAAAAACTCTCCGCTAAATTTCATTTAGTGACCGAAAATCATAATTTGCCACACGATGGTATCTTAGGTAACGATTTTCTTTTATCAAACGGAGCCGTGATAAATTTAAATAAGTCACAATTGTTTCTTGCATCTCTCGAAACACCGATTAAACTATTTTGTAAAAATGAAAATAGTTCTAAAGCTTTTACATTAGAGCCCCGATCAGAAACTGTCATTGAAGTTGATATTTTAAACCAAAATATAACCGAAGGCATCTGTCCTCAAATAAATATCGCGGAAGGCGTATATTTAGCAAAGTCTCTTGTAAAAGTAAATAATGGTAAAGCTTTAACGACCATCTTAAATACTGCAAATAGAAAATTAAGAATTAATAAAATACAATTAGAGCTCGAACCATTTCTAGAGAATACTTCTCGAATTTTAAATTATAATGAAAATAATTCAATTAATATTCAAGACAGGCTTAAACTCTTACACGAGAACTTACGCCTGACTCATTTAAATTCTGAGGAAAAACGGTCAGTCCTTAATATATGTGACGAATATAATGATATATTTTTGTTACCGCATGATAAATTAACATGTACAGAAGTCCTTAAACACGAAATTAGAGTAACTGATAACACACCGATCTCTTCTAAAATATATCGATTCCCAGAAGTTCATAAAAAAGAACTAGATAAACAAATTAATAAAATGCTTAAACAGGGTATTATCAGAAACTCGGTTTCCCCATACAATAGCCCTCTCTGGATTGTTCCGAAGAAACGGGATGCATCTGGAGAACAAAAATGGCGCATTGTAGTAGATTTTCGCAAATTAAATAACGTGACGGTAGGTGACTCATTCCCCCTTCCAAACATTGAGGATATCCTCGATCAACTAGGGCACTCAAAATATTTCACCACCTTAGATTTAGCATCAGGTTTTCACCAACTCCAAATGCACAAGGATGATGTTTGCAAAACGGCTTTCTCCACTCCTTCAGGGCATTACGAATATTTAAGAATGCCTTTCGGATTAAAGAATGCCCCTAGTACTTTCCAAAGGTTGATGACAATCGCCCTTTCTGGTCTTCAGGGTCTTCAATGCTTCACCTATTTGGACGATGTTGTTATTTTTGCTAGTTCTTTGGAGGAACACTCCGATAAACTCCGTAATGTCTTTGATCGTTTGAGAACAAATTCTCTCCTCCTTCAACCTGATAAGTGCGAATTTATGCATCAAGAAGTTGCTTACTTGGGTCATGTCATTAGCGATAAAGGAATATCGCCTAACCCTGATAAAATAAAGGCAATTAAAAATTACCCAACTCCTCAAAATCCAAAACAAATCAAACAATTTCTTGGCCTCATTGGCTACTATCGTCGTTTTATAAAAGACTTCTCGAAATTTGCAAAACCACTTACTTCCCTATTAAAAAAGGATGTACCTTTTATTTGGAATAAAGAACAAGACTCTTCTCTTGACTATTTTAAAGACATCCTTACGAAGGAGCCCATCCTTCAATATCCTGTTTTTTCTGAAGATTTCCTGCTGACGACCGACGCATCTAACTATGCAATCGGCGCAATCCTTTCACAGGGAGAAATTGGCAAAGACCTCCCTATTGCATACGCATCACGCACCCTGAATAAAGCTGAATGTAATTACTCCACAATTGAACGAGAGCTACTAGCCATTGTGTGGGCTGTCCAACACTTCCGCCCATATCTTTATGGTAGAAAATTCACTATTCTTACTGACCATCGACCGTTAACCTGGCTCTTTAATTGCAAAGATCCCAGTAGTCGTCTTATTCGTTGGAGACTAAAGCTCGAGGAATATTCCTATGAGATTCGTTACAAACCGGGTAGAATAAATTCAAACGTTGATGCTCTTTCTAGAAACCCAATACAATTAAACTCGTTAATAAAAAATGAAAAATATTCAGAACGATATAGCGAATTTATTAAGTATCATTACGAGAATCAAAGTATTCCCGACATAAAAATAATCAAAGATAACTTATTTTCTAAATTTCCTAACGCTTTAATTTATTCGAAAGATCTTGACGATAATAATACGTATTCTGAAAATCTATCAGTACTTTATGACTTCACTAGTCTACAAGGTGATCAAATAGAACAGTATGATTCTCTTCTATTAAACTTTGAGAATAAAACTACTTTCCTTTTGATTGCAAAATTAAACCATTTCGACAAATTAACATATAATGATTTATTCCATTCTTTGTTAAATCTAAGAAATTCTTTACAACAACATAAAATAACCGAGATATATCTAAAAAACCCAGTGGAAGAAATTCCGCATCTAAAACAAAACATGTTTAATGAAATGTTAGAATTTTTGTTCTCGAAAACAAATATAACAATTATATTAGTAAATAGACCACGTTTTATGCCCAAAACTCGCGAAGAAATAAAACAAATTTTTAGAGATAACCACGAATCTTCTCTAGCCGGTCATGCAGGCTTCTTACGAACTTATAAACGCATAAAAGAAAACTATGAATGGCCTAACATGAAAGGCGACATAAAATATTTTTTAAAACTATGTCAATCGTGTCAAAGAAATAAACACGAAAATAAAGCCGCACGCGCACCTATGGAGATTACTACTACAAGCGAACGCCCCTTCCAAAGGTTAGCATTAGATGTAGTAGGTCCTTTAGATCTAACAGAAAACGGTAATAAATTTATAATTACTATGCAAGACGATCTTACAAAATATTCTTATGCAGTTCCCGTCCCTAACCATGAAGCGAAAACAATCGCAAATGAATTAGTGAAATTTATTACTATATTTGGAATTCCAGAAAGCATCTTATCAGATCAGGGCACAGATTTTACATCAAACACAATAAAAGAAGTAAATAAACTTTTCAAAATAAAACACATTCTCTCAAGTCCTTATCATCCACAAACTAATGGAGCATTAGAAAGATCACATCTTACTTTAAAAGAATACCTAAAACACTACATTAACGAAAAACATACCGATTGGGACGAATACGTTCCATTAGCCATGTTTACCTATAATACACATTTTCACAAATCTACAAATTTCAAACCTCATGAGCTCTTATTCGGACACAAAATTGTTATACCTAATACTTTAAACGCTAAACCAGAATTCAAATACACTTATGACGATTATCACTCCAATTTAAAACTAAAGTTACAAAAATCCTTTGAAATTGCAAGGGACAATATTCTTAAATCAAAAGAAACCTCAAAGGTTAATTACGATAAGAAAATAAACATTTATAAATATAAAGTAGGCGATCAAGTTTTAATTCAAAATAAAAATCTTAAACCAGGCATTAGCAAAAAGTTGCAACCAACCTATAAAGGACCTTATAAAATATTAAAAGTTTTTCCAAATCAAACTGTTAAATTGCAAATAAAAAGAAATAAATCCGCAGTTTATCATCATAACTTACTTAAGCCGTTCTTTTCAGATGACGATGATACTGACAACCATCATACTCTTGACTAACCTATTGACCTCTACCTATGCAAATGATTTACCATACCACATTAATCCCATCGATAGCAAAACAGGTATTTTCTTCCATCACATTGGACAAGTAAAGATATCACACGATTATTTTACACTTTTATCTTATACTAATATTAGTATCTACGAAACAAAACTAAAACTCATTCATAATATCTATAAAAAATCTACTCCTTTATGTAACAATAAAAATTTAACTTTTCAAAGTAAATTTTTATGTAAAGAACGCGTTGAATTATTTCAAAATTCACAGAACACTTTAAACGAAAAATTTGATTCTTTAAGTCACTTAACAGGACACGGAATACAATTAGATGCTAAGCGCTCCAAAAGAGGGTTATTCGACGGAGTTTCATATGCATTTAAATGGCTTTTTGGCACACCTGACGCAGAAGACGCGAAATATTATAATGATGCAATCGAATCTATTGCACAACAAAACCGCGATATGCAAATATTAGTTAAACAACAAATTCATATAATCTCCGATGCAATTTCAGACTATAACAAAAGCGCACAAGCTCTTCGTTTAAACGAACAAAAGTTGAACGATAACATAATTAAATTTAATAAATTTTCTGAAGGTACAGTAACCACTATAAATTCTCTTACTTATTTACAAACTATTGTCGATCATTTTAATTTATTATCTCATCTCATAAATGAACTAAATGAAGAATTTGACGTAATTATATCATCTATATTATTTTCAAAACAAAATGTTTTGCACCCATCTATTATTACGCCTAGACATTTATTAAATGAACTTTCAAAAATTAGAATTAATGCCAATTTCGAATTTCCAATAAACAATAACAACATTGAAAATGCTTATAAATATTTCGAAATTTGTGAACTTTCAGTAATTTACGTGAACAAAATTTTAATTTATGCAATAAAAATTCCTTTAGTTACAAATGAACTTTATCAACTGTATAATCTTATTCCACTTCCTATACAGTCCTTTAACACTACCATATACTCATATATAAATCCTTCTTTTCCTTACCTCTTGTTAAGTACGACACGAACATTTTATGGGCACCTTAAAGACCTATCATCCTGTAAGAAGTCACCGCCCTCCGATTATATCTGCTCGCACGTGACCATTCACCTAGTCAAGGAGAGACCTACCTGCGAGACCGATTTGAAATTACGACAACCGCAAAGTATACCTAAAAGCTGTACGACGAAGACAATCAAATCCGAAATTGAAATATGGCACCCATTGTCGCCAAATCAATGGCTGTATATCCTAACTGAACCAGTGGCGGGTACAGTTAGCTGCGATGATTCCACGCCTGTGCTGGATTTCGTACTACACGGCACCGGACTTTTCACCTTAAAAGCAAAATGCAAATGTTATACTCTGTCTACGTTATTGGTAGCCACATCAAATTTGTCTGCCAATTATAGCAATTTCATCCCATCAGTCGATATAACTAACGACGACTGTTGCGTCCAGGAACAAAAGTTTTTACAAAGTGAAAAAATGGACACCATCAAGCTTAACAATCTTAATCTAAACGAACTTCGTCATGCACAACATAAATTACAACAATTCGACGACCAGCTTCGACAAAACATTAATCAACCCTTTATAGTTCATCACTCTAAATGGTACAATGTATTCTTGGGAATAATAGCAACCGCCATCCTAATTATCTTATTCTGTTGCGGATGCTGTCGATGTTGTCACTGGAGACGTTTCCCATGGTTGAGACGACTTTTCAACTCTGATCGATGCCAATACCTAGTTTGTATAAACAGTCATAACACCATAAGTAACAATGACGTACACTCCATGGATTGGGAGCCTCAGCAAACTTTACGCAGACTCACCTCCAATGATGTATTCTCCAACCTTCAAATGGACGTTGTATCGCTGAATGAACCAGATTCACAAAACGGCGATCCAAAAACTTCAAAGGACAGACGCAAAGAACGGAAAATGTTCAAAATTTAAAAAACTTTTCTATCTTATCCGATTTATTTTATTAATATGAATAACTTTGGTTAATTATTATTATTACAATGCTTTTGTATTTTATATCATACATACTCTATATATATTTACACTATACTTTATAAAATATAATTTTATCATATTTTAATTAATATTGAATAATTAGGAACAGAATATCTTACGTTTAGAATCTAGATCGCTAACAACGATTATTTCATCTATCTATATTTAAATACCTAGGATAAATATTTCCAAATATTTAAGTTATTATTGTATTATAATATGCGAAACTGTATTAATTTTACAGATATAATATATCTTAAGGGTTAAATATTTAAGAGAAAAGACAGAGACAATTTGCAAATTAATATTCATATGTCAACTTTTACTTAACTTATTGGAACAAACAGTTTTATGTTTTGATAGCGTGATTGCACCCTTATCAAAACACTTAACGAGGGAGGATTGTTGTATCCACCATACACCCTGTATTTTCCTAAATTAATAATCATGCAACACAACTAAAAGCTTAAAACTTAAATCTCAGGAAGCTCACGTTTTCCAATAATTACCTTCTTTCAAATTACTATTTTTCTATCTTGAATAATCAATAAGATGAGGATCTCATTATTAATTCCATGATGCATTTTTCCCTAATAGTATACTTTCTAAAGTTTTGTTTTAACGACTCTTATTCAAAATAAACAGTTTATTTGTCACGTATGAATGTCCCATTCACACGTTCAAGCTTCTTAATAAAACTGATTGGCCCAACGCAGGATTAATCATTATTCTTTTTCACTTAGTTCGACTCTATACTCAAACGTCTCTTGTCTATTTTTTTGTTCTTATTTTTGTTAATTATAAATAGACATGAAATAAACATCTTAACGACAATACGACTTACTAGTGACAGTTTTTGCAAATAAACCAGTATCCCAACAAAAAGAACTTTTTTTTATTTTAAAACCGGCATTCTTTTGGTAGGTACAGTGAAACCTCTCTTAGGCGGACACCTACGGGACCGTCTAAATGTGTCCGCCTAATAGAGATGTCCGCCCATGGGAAATTTGTTGTTAGGTAATATGTAAATGCAAAATTATTACTATGTATCTGTATGTACAAATAAACATAACATAACAAAAATACACTAGTTTTAGTTAGGATGTGGTACTAAAAAATCTAATAACGGACGTGTTTGCGTTTTATATTTGCAATCTAGAAAATGTAATTCCAACTTTGATAACTATTCCATTGCTATAGAGTCACCTCTATTCTTTGCATACTCTTATAATTCCTTTACCATACTAATGGCTTGTTGATAATTGGCGACATTTGTTTGATTATTGCATTCAACTTCTTCATCAGAGTCGTCAGATATTAATGTGGTTTCAGTTTGGACTACATAATCGGTAGGAATGGGGTCACTATCATCTTCTAATAGCACATTATTGCTATCAATGTTAATGAACTCGCCCAAATCATTGTTATCAAATTACAAACTTCCACAACATCAATATTCTCTTTCAGACTCAAAACGCGACATTTTTGTGCCATTGTTTACGATTTTAACCTTACAACTCACAAATAAACGGCGGACTGCTGTCGGGGAATCACACTGTAATATAATTTTAATTAATTATCATTTATTGTATTGAACAGAGTGAACAGAGTATATTAGATGATTTGTAAAACAAATTATATTACGTTACTAAGATCTGAACAGTCAGGTTCCTTTTTTAAATATCCTATTTCAAGAGGCTATTAATTTAATGGTGTTAATATAAACACATGGATGTTTGAAAAATAAAAAGGGACCATTCTGGTGGAGGGTATCGAGAAAGGCTCTCGATATGTTGCACGGTTCATGATTGCGTTGAATATAATGAATGTTATTAACTAATTGTTAATATAATATCCCAAATATATACACTTTTATTCGTCTTACAACACATACTTTCATTCGGCGAAGTCCTTTCGCTCTACCACGCATACGCGATTGGTATTCAGCGAGTTTTTGCATCGTACATAGTCTCCCAAATACTTTAAAAATTTTGTTCGTTTAAAGTAGAATTTTCGCACTCGTTGTATGAAAACGGCCTGTCCTCGTCCGCCCAAGAGAGGTTGATTTTCATGGAATTTCATATACCTAGTTCCGGACTCTGAAAAAATGTCCGCTAAATAGAGATGTCCGCTTATTAGAGGTGTCCGTTATGATAGGTTTCACTGTATTTAAGTAGTGAAAGACGTGGATACATGTCAATTTTATTGTGCAGGGAAACGCTTTTAAAGAATGTTCGTGGTTAAACCCACTGGAAGGGGCAGATGTTACCCTTAAAATCTTAAATGGGAAGGTAGGGTCGTGTGATCATTATCATCATTTAAATCTCTTTTCAATAATATCGTAATTTATTATATTTGAATAGTAGTTTTCAAGAAATCGCGTTCCAAAAATAAACTTGCACCGCTATCAGAAACCTGTTTGCTTTATTTTGATTACTTGCAGCTCAAGTGGATTTACAAAATATCCATTAACGTTTATTTTTCCATTGACAAACAGAAGTATTAAATTATACTAATAGTACTGGTACTGATATTTATATGTGCAGAACGGTACTGTGGTATCTGTAGCCCAGTTTATTTATTTTACTTTATCTGTAAACTGATAAAATATTACAAACGTTTGACATTACATAAACAATTGATCCGTGGGGTCAACAGATTGTTTAAATTAACCAAACTAGGATTATTCTTTCGCTGACGACGTATTTTTAGACTAGGTTCCACATTGCCACTGCGATTATAATTAAGATAAAATGTATTTTAAATTGTGTAGAATATGTAATGTAAGGAATTTCGTGTCGTTGAACAAAGTTAAAGTGAAAAAGAGTTTTGTAAGGTGCTATCAGAGTGATAATGTGTTTGGATACAAGAAAAAAGTACCTTCCGATTTTAGAAGTAAGTAGGTTAAGTGTGTACAGCTATTTTCTATAATATATCTCTAGACTCAGTTGCTATAAGAGGTATTTTTTTATACAGTGTGTTCGCATAATGCATCAGGACACTTGGAGAGGTGATATTACATGTTAAAATGAAGGTAGTAAGTGAAATAAGAAAAAGTCGAAAAGTTTTCGAATTACAGACTATCAAATGTAATATAATTTTAATTAATTATCATTTATTGTATTGAACAGAGTGAACAGACTATATTAGATGATTGGTAAAACAAACTATATTACGTTACTAAGATCTGAACAGTCAGGTTCCTTTTAAATATCCTATTACAAGAGGCTATTAATTTAATGGTGTTAATATAAACACATGGATGTTTGAAAGATAAAAAGGGACCAGTCTGGTGGAGGGTATCGAGAAGGGCTCTCGATAAGTTGCACGGTTCATCATTGCGTTGAATATAATGAATGTTATTAACTAATTGTTAATATAATATCCCAAATATATACACTTTTATTCGTCTTACATAGCAGCGGTGGGATAGACCTATGTGCTAGTGACATAAAACGAGGTGTTGAGTGATTTTAGGCAATTACGCAATCACTTTCTTTTGTCTATGTTCTCTGCTGTTATAAAGGAATACTATCAGTGCAGTGATTAACCAATTGGGTTATATCCGTGTAAATAATGGGGAAAGGACGTTCACGCAGAACCCGAGCAACGTCGTCCAGTTCATCGTCCAGTTCATCGTCCACGGATGAGGACAGGCAAAGTAGAAAAATTAAAAAGCTAAAAAAAAAGATAAGTCGACTCACCAGACAAGTAAGTGCAAGTAGTAATGTTCAGTGGACGTCATTAAACTCCCTTATTGATGAAAGTGTTATACCAGTGTTCAATCCAAACACGGAAAATTTAACAATTACCGAGTGGGTTCAAAGGGTTGACGAATTAATGTTATATCATGGCTGGAACAAGGTACTGACTTTAAAATTAGCTACTAGTAGGTTACGTGGTAATGCGCGCAAATGGTATGACACTGCGCAAATATCGGGATTAGACTGGAACAGTGTAAAAAAAGCTATTACAACATAATTTTCCGGGAACTATTAAGTTTGGTAAATTGCTGGTCGAGGCTGCCGTGTACGCACCGCAGCCACAACAAAATTTAGGCGATTATTGCTTTGAAAAAGTCGCAAAACTGAATAAACTTCATTTGCAAATTCCAGACAATTATTTAATAGATAGTGTGATTGAGGGCATAATAGATAAGAACGTAGCGTTAGCAGCTAGAGCAGCTAATTTCCAATCTATTGGTGAACTAGCGGGGTATTTAAGCAATATTGGTGGTCTGAGAAATGTGAGACGTGATCAATCACCAGTTGCGAAAGATAAATGTTCTAATAGGAGTGAACAACATCATCCACGTGTATCGAAGAGAGAGCCAACACAAAATATAGCATGTTACAATTGTGGTGGGAATCATTTCCTCAATCAGTGTCGCAAACCAGGAATAAAGTGTACACCGTGTAAGAAGTTTGGTCATACACGTGACCAATGCACGAGAGAGTCAGTGTGAGCGAGTGAATAGGACGGTGCTACATTGTCTAGCGACCGCAGCTGGCGGTCAACCGGAAGACCTATAGGACATCCATGTAAAGCAGTTCGCAGTTAGCGATAATGCAGTTGGCATAAAGCAGGTCGCAGTTGGCATAAAGCAGTTCGCAGTTAGCAATAATGCAGTTAGCATAAAGCAGTTCGCAGTTGGCGATAATGCAGTTGGCATAAAGCAGGTCGCAGTTGGCGATAATGCAGTTAGCATATAGCAGTTCGCAGTTGGCGATAATGCAGTTGGCATAAAGCAGGTCGCAGTTGGCGATAATGCAGTTGGCATAAAGCAGGTCGCAGTTGGCGATAATGCAGTTGGCATATAGCAGTTCGCAGTTGGCGATAATGCAGTTGGCATAAAGCAGGTCGCAGTTGGCGATAATGCAGTTAGCATATAGCAGTTCGCAGTTGGCGATAATGCAGTTAGCATATAGCAGTTCACAGTTGGCGATAATGCAGTTGGCAAGAGCAGTTCGCAGTTGTTGATAAAAGTAGTGGCATAAAGTACTTTGCAGGTGGCGATACTTAGTGCAGCATGGTGCAGTTTCACTAAGGACGCTAAGGTTTATGTTATAATATATGTAGTTAACGTAACAGTATTAGGAATGAACAAGGCATAGATAAACGGTCCTGAGGACAGGACATCTTACAGGATGGCCGAATGTAATATAATTTTAATTAATTATCATTTATTGTATTGAACAGAGTGAACAGACTATATTAGATGATTGGTAAAACAAACTATATTACGTTACTAAGATCTGAACAGTCAGGTTCCTTTTAAATATCCTATTACAAGAGGCTATTAATTTAATGGTGTTAATATAAACACATGGATGTTTGAAAGATAAAAAGGGACCAGTCTGGTGGAGGGTATCGAGAAGGGCTCTCGATAAGTTGCACGGTTCATCATTGCGTTGAATATAATGAATGTTATTAACTAATTGTTAATATAATATCCCAAATATATACACTTTTATTCTTCTTACACAAAGTTTAGTTTTTTTCTTATTCTTAATATCTTGCGATTAGTTTTTAAACAATCAAGCTGATATTTGGGACCGGGACTATGCTTAATGACTTCCATCGTTCTTTTTATAAAAATGTTTCCCTACTGTATCACCAGAAGCCACGTTACCGGAAATTCAAATTTAATTTTTGGCATATCTTATTTGTTTTGAAACCTATTGGAAAGAAGCCATTTTTTCTACTTGGGTTTCATAATGGCTACATTATGAAATGCAAAAAAATTGAATAACCTGCCACTTTATGAAACTGAAATTTTTTTTTATGTTGGCAGCAAGTAGGGTTCGAATTTTACTCTTACTTCGATTTCGTTGAAATGAGTTTTCTAGGCATTATGGATTCGACAACAATTTTTTTATAGAAAACTTTAAAATACCAACCTTTAACCTTGCAAATAGATCATTTTTACTAGATATTTATCTGAAATACCTATACTCGGAAATATACATACAAATATACAGGGTGTAACTAAATAAGTGTAAAACATTTAAGGGGGTGATTCCTCATCGAAAAAAAGATAGGATCTTTCATATAAAGAAACTTCTTTGGAGCATCCCTTGTTAAGATACAGCCCCTTAAAGGGGGTACATAAAATTTATAAATAAACAAAACTGATTTATTAATAACAAAACAAACACTAGAAATCATAGTAATTGTTCAATATGTCTACCTTCAGACCAATTTAATTGTCGCACTATCGCTAATAGCGGCCTACTGGATAAATTAGTTTCGTATTTTCGTTTTATGGCGATATGTATCTTGTTCATAAAATAATTTTTTGCTGCGAACTGGTTTATTTTGGGCAAAAAATTCAAGAGACATTTTTTGTTTAGAATGAAACAGGCTATCGGAAATAAATTTTTAGATGGTAAACAAATAATAAGACAAAAACTTACATTGGAAATAAATTTTAGGGGTTGCGTTTTCCACCCCTTACAACCATGGGATAAACCAAATAAATTACTGGCTAAGTGTCTTTTTGGTAGTAGAAAATGTCAGGTTAATTTCAATATTGTAACTTTTTTAGTGCTTGTGAAAAAAATTGTTAAACACATTTTATGTACCCCCTTTAAGGGGCTGTATCTTAACAAGGGATGCTCCAATGAAGTTTCTTTATATGAAAGATCCTATCTTTTTTTCGATGAGGAATCACCCCCTTAAATGTTTTACACTTATTTAGTTACACCCTGTATAACATGCTGACGGTGTCCGCCAACTAATTTCTAGTCACAACTATAAAACAACATAACCTAAAAATAATAGAAATATATTCCAGTTTATGCTCTATTTCTAAAGTTTTATTCAATAAAGTACTATTTTTATTTTTAATTCAATATAGTATTATACATATTACTTTATATATACATATTTATAGTTACTGTAGACATTTCCTGGGCATTAATTGTTATTCCTGTCAGATTCTGTGTCGACACAATATTTTGTTCAATAGTATTATTTATTATTTGGTACTTTGATCTGCTCGCACCATAACTCAAAGTTTTGCATATTCTTTTTAAAAGTTTTTCTAGACCCACAATATAAAAGAAAATTAACAATATCAGATTTGTCTTTAATATTATTTTTATTACTTAAAAGTCGCATTAGAGTCGGCAATTCTTCTCTTCTGCCTGCAATGGCAATAATAATTGCACGAATTCATGCGCACTAAACCGTTCTCGATCAGCTGGCGCATTGCCAACTGTCAGAACAACAGTTGGTACTGTCGAAATCCCTAAAATACCCCCAGAACTAGAAATGGACAAACCTGTTCGTTTTGATTGCCAGTTAAAGCAGCTACTGCTACTTACAAATAGCAGTTCAAAAAAGTTGCGACGAATTAGCAGCACATATACTTAAAAAAGAATGTGAACTGCTAATTTCGGTACCAGTTAGTTTAAATAGCCATTAGCTGTACATAGCTGCTTCAACCAACTAAAAAACTGTTAAAAATAACAGAATAATCCATCTCTACTCAGACTTGCAGCGGCAATGACAATTAAAATGGCGCTTGTGCCATTTCTGGCAATGAGAGACAGCTGATCGGGAACGGTGTACTGCCCATGTATCGGTGCAATTCTAATTGCCCGCAGAGTAGAATACCGACTGTAAAGGCCGTATTAGAGTCGGCAATTTTTTCGCTTGCGCCGGCAATTATAATTGCACGTATTCATGCGCAGTAAACCGTTCTCGAACAGCTGGACCATTGCCAACGGTCAGAACAGCAGTTGGTACTGTCGAAATCCCTAAAATATCCCCAGAATTAGAGATGGGCAAACAAATAGGAGGTCAAAAAAGCTACGAATTAGCAGTCCATAAGCTCTAATACGGCTTTTACAGTATTTGCAATGCCTTCTGTTTCCATTTTCACATTTCCCTCAATTTTTGTTACAATTTATTAAGAAACTTTCGAACTTGCACCTTTTCTCTGTTACTAAAAATTGTACACAAACAACATAACATAAAATTGAAACCACGAGACCCACACATGTCAAGTAAAATTTCATGCCATTACGTCACATTCCGGCAGGGACAAATTTGCCAGTGACCTTGGGACTGGATATTTAACATACACATATGCGGGCAAACAATAAATAGGGGTTTAGACTGGGGTGACTTAGATGGATCATTTTCTTGCGGTATAGAAACTAGAGAAATTTCTATAAATTGGTATAATGATAATTATTAAATTCAAAAGAATTGCCAATGCAAACATGTAACAAATGATTCATTTTAGTTTCAGATAAGGTCTTACACAATCGATCTGAGTTGAGTAATTTTTATAGACTGGTGACTGCGTATAGAACTCACGGACATAAATACGCGAAAATCAATCCGGTGTCTTTTACAGAAAATAACTGGTAAGTATTTTAAATGTGCCAAAAACAAAAAACGGGGTTTACTATAATATACATAGTCTACCTAAAGGTTAGATACAGATTTTTTGTTACCCTTAAGATCTTAAATGGGAAGGGAATCAAGTCTAATTCTAATTACTTCCATTTTTTGCATGCGATTTTCTAAGAAACTACTACTCAAAAATTAATAAATTATGTTATTATTGGAAAGAGATTCAAACGACCTCTCGTTTAAGATTTTAAGACATCTACCCCACACAGAGGGTTAAACCACGAAGCCCAAATATTCTTTAAAAGCGTCCCCCTTCACAATAAAATTGATTGATCGAGTTTTATATACAGGGTGTCCGGGAACATGTGGGAAATCTCCCTGATATGAAGAAAACACGTAAAAAGAATACTATAGGTTCATATAATCTTCTTTCGTATCGGCCTCCTCTTCGGAGATATGGGCTCCCAAAGAGCACCAATGGAATCAAGTTTTTTACACATAATTATTGAACCACCTGGTATATTTCAATTATTTTTTAATATGATGTATTCCAGGTAAGACCCGTCAAATTACTATCCAAGAAACTGTTGTGAATTACTCACAGCTGCAGGGACGGACTAGCTGTAACACTCATGGGCCCATTTTTTTTAACGCCCTGTATGATAAGAACTTTGGACAACGTTTAACTATTGACTAAATATTAAGTACTATTCATTCCTGTCGCTAATCCTAACCGTTTTCAAGGAAACGTCATTTTATTTGCACTGATCCCCCTATCTTCTCACGGGTTAAATATGAAAAAGCGGAATTTTGACGTTCATCATTTCATAGGAACAAAGATGGATCTCTTACACATATCTCTTACCGAGATACGCCAAATACATGATGTAATTAAAATGACGTTTTCTCGAAAACGGTTAGGATTAGCGACATGAATGAAGAGTACTTAATTTTTAGTCAATAGTTAAAGGTATGTAAAAAACATTGTCCAAAGTTCTCATCATACAGGGCGTAAAAAAAATGGGCCCATGAGTGTTACAGCTAGTCCGTCCCTGCAGCTGTGAGTAATTCACAACAGTTTCTTGGGTAGTAATTTGACGGGTCTTACCTGGTATACATCATATTAAAAAATAATTGAAATATACCAGGTGGTTCAATAATTATGTGTAAAAAACTTGATTCCATTGGTGCTCTTTGGGAGCCCATATCTCCGAAGAGGATCGAGGCCGATACGATAGAAGTTTATATGAACCTATAGTATTATTTTCACGTGTTTTCTTCATATACGGGAGATTTCCCACATGTTCCCGGACACCCTGTATACAGGGTGTCCGCTAAGTAATCGGACATGGAAAAACCACAGACTCCTTACGGAAAAATATTAGGCTTTAATTATACTTACCTATATTCCAAAGTTCATATTAACTGAGATACAGGGTGTTAAAGTTAAAACTTTATTTTTGTTTTTCTCTAATAACTTTGACAGAAACCAGCGGTATTTTTTGCACATTTAGTAGTTCATAACTTTTTTGTGCCTCCTTGTATTTAAGTTTTTAATGGAAATAGTATTTTTCTCATATTTATTAAGTAAAGAAGGTACACTAATTTCAGGAGATATATGCATTTATATTGTTTAGTGCCTATTATTAATTTGCAAGCAATTTTTTTTTAAAGTAACCTATGAGAAAACAAATGAAATTTAGAGATGCAGTTGCTATGAAACCTCTATGTTGTTATTTGCTTGTTGATTATTGTAAAATAGCTGTATAAAAAAATGTTTCATTTTTGAGTTTATCCTAAGTTAAGTAACAATGCCGAAACACAATAATCAACAAACAAATAACAACATTGAGGTTTCATAGCAACTGTATCTCTAAATTTCATTTGTTTTCTCATAGGTTACTTTAAAAAAATTTTTTGTTTGTTTGCAAGTTAATAATATACACTAAACAAGATAAATGCATATATCTCCGAAACGGTAACTCTGGGCGACCTGAAATTTGTTGTACCTTTTTTACGTAATAAATATGAGAAAAGTATTATTTTCATTAAAAACTTAAATACACGGAGGTACAAAAAATATATGACCTAATAAATGTGCAAAAAATGCCGCATCCAGCGCGCCCCCTACATTGTACATTAAATGTTCACCAAAAAATCAGTTTCTCATCCTAAAAAAACCATAATTGCCAAATTTTTTTTACAAAATTTACGTTAGTTTCTCTCAAAGTTATTGGAGAAAACAAAAATGAAGTTTTAACTTTAACACCCTGTATCTCAGTTAATATCAACTTTCGGATATATGTAAGTATAATTAAATTCTAGTATTTTTACGTAAGGAGTCTGTGGTTTTTCCATGTCCCATTACTTAGCGGATACCCTGTATACACGGCTTTTTTTAGTGAGGCATGTGAATTAGATTTTAAAAGATATGGATTTAAACAAACTAGTGATACAATTAATATAAATGAAGGTGTGATCAATTTATCAAAGAATGAAGTTACTTTGGGAGAAGCCATTGAATTTTTAAACGATGCTTATTGCAACCACACGTCAGCGGAATTTGAGCATTTGGAGGTAAGATATGAACGCATTATAGAAAATCAATGAATCAACATCATATTGGCTTAACGCCGGTCATTTCTCCTAACGATGGAACAATAATGATAATTTTCCGTTCCTATTGTTTATAAAATCGCCAGAATTACAATTCTTCCTTACCGAATTACATATTGAGAAAGTAATGGCTGGGCTCTAGTTGACCTCCATTAAATAACGTTTAAAAGCTAATCAATTTTTTTAATATCTTAATTAATGAAAAAATTGCACAAAATATCTGCTTCCTGACAGCATAAAATGTTACCTCATTTTCAGAATGAAGAAGAAAGAGAATGGTTCTCATCACAATTGGAAGCTTTACCACAAAAGGAGCTTCACAAGTCAATCAAAATATCTGTAGTGAAAGACTTGATAAGAGCGCAGGCCCTTGACAATTTCCTGGCAAGGAAATTCGCCAGCGTTAAAAGATACGGCGGAGAGGGCGCCGAGAGCATGATGGGATTCTTCAGTGAAATTTTTCATCTAGCATCAAGAGGTAATCATCTTCAGAGACCCCCCATCAGGGGGCTGTAGCTCGGTAATGAGAGGAAAAACCTTGTTTTGGCCCAGTATACTTAATTAACCTAATTTCGTACGTTTCTGAACACCCTGTATAAGTGTAAAAACAACAGATTTGCTACACAAAAGTTGTCGACAACCAAGTATATTAAAAAAATTTTTACAGGCAACTTTCATTAAATCTGAATTTAAAAATAAATAATCTCAAAAACACCTGTTAATTTTTTAATACGTTTCTTATAGTATCTAATTAGAGGAATATACAGGGTTGCCCAGAAGTCCGGAATAAAATTAATATAGCCTTAACCTGTAACTTTTGGGGAAAACGCTCGGACACATCAATTTAGTTTTATATATGCTCACATTTTGACGTTAATCGTTTGTTTTTTTATAGGCATTTGTCAAAGATATGACGGCATCGATTTTTTTTTTAAATAGAAACATACAGCTTGTGATACATCATTTGAAAGCTAATATCTCGTACAGTATTCTCATAAATTTTAGCGCGATTCTGTCAAGCTAATTCAAAATGGCAACTGTTTTTAAAAAATCTGTATTTAAATAAGCGGAAATTATAAATCATTGATGTTTTTTTACCTTTCAAGGTAAGAAATCTTCGGAACGCGACACAATGAAGATTTCTTTTCTTACCTTGAAAGGTAAAAAAACCATCAATGATTTATAATTTCCGCTTATTTAAATAGAGATTTTTTAAAAACTTTTAACAGTTGCCATTTTGAATTGGCTTGACAGAATCGCGCTAAAATTTATGAGCATACTGTACGAGATATTAGCTTTCAAATGATGTATCACAAGCTGTATGTTTCTATTTAAAAAAAAGATCGATGCCGTCATATCTTTGACAAATTTCTATAAAAAAAACAAACGATTAACGTCAAAATGTGAGCATATATAAAACTAAATTGATGTGTCCGAGCGTTTTCCCCAAAAGTTACAGGTTAAGGCTATATTAATTTTATTCCGGACTTCTGGGCCACCCAGTATATGTCCGCGCAAAAGATCATCGTCACTAAGATCTTCGTCTATTTTTGTATAGCAACGATTTTTGAATAATTGAATAATTTAACGCCCGTCACATGGCTAATTTTAGTCTTCTGAATCATATAACGCCAATATTTGGAACTGAGTTATTTTAATCATTTTCCTATTATTTATAACAGCCCTGTCTTATACTGGCTTAAAGTTCTGGAATGTTCCTTATAGAATGTTAAAATACTAAGAAAATTAGTCATATTTTTAATCTACCTAAGGTGTAAACGAAACAAACCGTCATATCAATGTATCTCCGTTAACATTTTCATGCGTAACCGGTGTTACTGTGACCGGCGATACAAAATTGCACAAATTCGTGGATAACAGCTAATACAAGCTATTTCTTAAACTTTGTTAGACTGAAATGAGTAGCTGTACTCAAGAGAATGACTTCGTGTAGTATTTTTCCCTTAATTAAGACTACTAGGTCTGAGTTAACCCTGTGACCGGCGATACAACATAAAAAACATACGCCTGGTAAAAAGTAGGCAATGTTCTAGTTTATACCTAAATAAACACAATAAGGAACTTACCTAAACAGGAGCAAGCTTTACACAAATTCACACACATACCGTCATATTTGTAAAACTATTAGGCCGACCTCTAGTGGCGTTAATTAGAAGCAATTTCTGCCGTGACCGGCGATACATGCAGCTGCGGGGACGGAACTTCTGGTTAATAATTGGGTTAGAGAAACTAAAGTGTTGATCTTTGAAAATTATTTTTCAATACAAATTGTAGTAGTAGCGTAAATTATTTATATATAAAAGTAACTTTAGTAAAATGACGTGAAATATAAAATGGTAAAGTAAGATATTATTGACTGGGGACACGTGACCGGCGATACATTTTTAAATTTAAATTTGAATACTGCAGCTATAATCTAAAAAACTTTTGAAATTGCTTTCTAATGCAGGAAGTAACATATATTTCGCAAATTATAATCGTTTCTACAGGCAAATAGTTTATTTTAGTAAGTTATATGCTAAGAACTGAAAGTTGCCTGTTAAAAAATTTTGACCTTAAAACACGTCTGTAATTTGTTTGTTAGAACATACGTGTTATTTAATATTTCCTGTAATGGGCTCTGAACGCCCGTTTCAATTAAAATAATAGTAATTGTTTAACAAAACGCACAACGACAATATACATCTAATGCCAACTAATTGCAATCTTTTTTTTTAGACACCCTGGAACAAATAGTACTCGCTATGCCCCATAGAGGTCGTCTAAATCTTTTAACCGGACTGCTGAATTATCCCCCCGTCGAAATTTTCCACAAGCTTCAAGGAAACCCGAATTTTCCTGAAAAATACAAAAGTACTGGTGATGTGGTAACCCATATTAGTAAGTATAAATATCACACGGTTTTGTAATCAAGGGGGGGAGGGATACCGGGGGGACAGGACAGTACAAGTCTTAAAGAAAATTATATTACACTAGAGAGAGAGTTCTCCGATTGTTTTTCTGAAAACTTGTTTACAAGCTACCTAAGATGTGAATTGATTGATTTTATTTCAGTATCTTCTACAAGTTTAACTTTTAACGATAACGAATCCATCCACGTGTCCGTTTTATTCAATCCATCTCATTTGGAAGCCGTCAATCCAGTTTCCATGGGAAAAACTCGAGCGAAACAAATGATGAGCAAAGAGGGAGCGTACGGCGATTCGTCCAATTGGGGTGATAAAGTTTTAAATATTCAGGTATGCCCACGGAAAATGTCAGCGAACATGCATGGATACGAAGCGGTATCTACCCGCGTCCATACTAACTGCTTGACATTAATAAGGTTCTTTGAGAGACCTTTACTATGATAAAACTTACTAAAAATAAAACCTTGTCCGGTAAAAGTAGAGTTGATTCTTTTTAGGTTCACGGTGATGCAGCCCTCGTGGGCCAAGGTATAAATCAGGAATGTTTAGAGCTAAGTGCGGTTCCGCATTTTGACATAGGCGGGAGTATTCATTTGGTAGTCAACAATCAACTGGGGTTCACCACACCGTCGGATCGAGGACGGTCGTCCCGGTATTGTACAGATCTGGCGAAGAGTATTTCCGCTCCGGTAATACATGTGAATGGAGATCATCCGGAGGTAAACCTTATTTTAGTTTTTAGTATAAGTTGCATACAGGGTGTTATGGAAATGACGTATTATATTTAAATGGGTGACTCCTTGGGTGTCCTAGAGAAGCGCTACATATTTTACTTTTTTAAATCGACCGTTTTACAAGTAGGGTAATAAACACTCTTACTCACAGGTCAGTCCGCGCTACTGTACAACATTTCACCCAGAGCCAAAGGCAATATTGCCAAACTTAATGTAAAACTGAAATTCCACATAAAATTATAAAAATAAATTATTTTCCACCTACTTGTATTTATTCTTATACCTAAACAGCGAGGCAATCCAGGCGCTTCTCTTTCATGGGAACACTCCTGGAAACACTTTATGTACACAGAGTAATAGTGAAACAGAACCGATAGTTAGCTTTTAAAAATACAATAATACTACAGATTATTAGATTTTATTAGACGCGACGAAATTTGACGTCCAGAAGAAACGCGTCAAGAAAAACAATATTCAAAGATTATTTATGGACGGGCAAGATACACGCTTAAACCGAAAAAACAGAGCGGATTACTGAGAGTGAGTTGGTGATCGACGAGACACAACGTATCCGGCCGCTGGTTGGTCTTCAACTAACAGACGCAAGCGTGCGGCGCTTTATGAAACTACTTCGCTCAGCCGATGTAAAGGCGTCAATAGGTCATTGGCATTTGGCCTAGTGACGTACGTGGCTATTACTATTCCATATGTTTTTCGGGTTGTTTAAAACATAGTTCGTCGTAAATGTTCTTCAATTAATTGTACAAAAAGGTATTACAGAATGGAAAAGTGTTTAAATTATTTTATTTTGTCTAAAGAGTTTAAGGTGTACATATGACAACACTGGCCAGAATTGCTAGATTGCTTACATGTATCGCAGTGCCACACAGGTGTTTTTCTGGTTTGACGTCAGGTCACTTTTACCGCTGAATGAATTGAAAGCGCCATTTATGGCTATTTTTCTTCAATTTGTCTTTATCTCAGGAATTGCCGGTTTAAATATAATACGTCATTTCCATAACACCCTGTATATACATTTTACTAAACTAAAGTGTTGTCACGAATAAGAATGATTTTGGTTTATTACAATAATTTTAAAAAATTTAGTAAGCTACAGCCCTTTCCTAGCTAGCTTCTTCTACTTCCTTTGTAAGATAATTGATTTATGTTGTAGTTATCACATCTCCAAGTACCCGATTGTTTTAGCGAACACCCTGTATACAGGGTGTTACAAAATTCTGCCTTCGCCATTGGGATTTCGGGAACTTTGGGTGACCATCATCAACTTAATTTTTTTAAATACGGGCCTGGATCTTTTTGTCTAAATTATGAAATCTACGTTCAGTGGTAATACAACACTTACAGGTTTTCCGACGTTTTGTTCCTTAAATTGACCATCTTCATTAAAATACCCCTAGGGCGTTGCTGTAATTTACTTTTTTTTTTAATTCGGTGTACAGTGAAACCTCTCATAACGGACACCTCTAATAAGCGGACATCTCTATTAAGCGGACATTTTTATATGAAATTCCATGAAAATCAACCTCTCTTGGGCGGACACGTACAGGCTGTTTTCATACAAAGAGTGCGAAAACCCTCCTTTAAACGGACACAAAATTTTTAAAAATATTTGGTAGACGTATAAGAACGGTGCAAAAACTCTCTGAAGACAGACCGGCAACCAATCGCGTATGCGTGGCAGGGCGAAAGAACTTCGCCGAATGAAAGTATGTGTGATTCCCCGACAGCAGTCCGCCGTTTATTTGTGAGTTGTAAGGTTAAAATCGTAAACAATGGCACAAAAATGTCGCGTTTTGAGTCTGAAAGAGGATATTGATGTTGTGGAAGTTTGTAATTTGATAATGATTTGGGCGAGTTCATTAACATTGATAGCAACAATGTGCTATTAGAAGATGATAGTGACCCCATTCCTACCGATTATGTAGTCCAAACTGAAACCACATCACTATCTGACGACTCTGACGAAGAAGTTGAATGCAGTAATTAAACAAATGTCACCAATTATCAACAAGCCATTAGTATGGTAAAGGAATAATTATAAGAGTATGCAAAGAATAGAGGTGACTCTACAGCAATGGAGTTGTTATCTGACTTGGAGTTACATTTTCTAGATTGCAAGTATAAAACGCAATCACGTCAAACTACGTTATTACATTTTTTTAGTACTACATCCTAACTAAAACTCGTGTATTTTTGTTATGTTATGTTTATTTGTACATACATTTCCATAGTAATAATTTTGCATTTACATATTACCTAACAACAAATTTCCCATGGGCGGACACCTCTATTAGGCGGGCACATTCAGACGGTCCCGTAGGTGTCATCCTAAGAGAGGTTTCACTCTAATTGGAAAATGTAAAACTGAATGCTTCTTTTAAAAATCTTAGAAAAGTGCTAAAAACAGAAATAGCAATCATAATTTAAAAATCCTCAGTTTCTTAGAAACAAAAGTAAACTACGTACTAGGGGTTTTTGTATGAAGATGGTCAATTTAAGGAACAAAACGTCGGAAAACCAGTAAGTATTGTATACCACTGAACGTAGATTTCGGGTCTCTTTCATAATTTAAACAAAAAAATTCAACAACAAACCCGAACAAACCCGTATGTAAAAAAATGTATGCTGATGATGGTGACCTAAAGACGAAACGTCGCATTAAAGATCTGATAATGCCATCTTGTGGAGAATAAAAAGTAGCAATGAGGAAGTGATAGTTATTTTTGGACATCTCTTCGAACAAAGTCAGGAAAGCCTAAAAACCGAAACGCAAAATTTTAGATTTTTCCAAAGATTTTGAAAACCCATTTTTGTGCCGTATTATTGGGCTCATACTTACGCAATTTTGCCCCAATTTAACCGACTTCGTATATCTCTTACCGTTCCCGTAATCCCAATGGCGAAGACCGAACCCTGTATGTACTTTATTAAAAATACGCTAAATATTTCTATTTGTTCGATATTAATAAATAATTCAAAGTTTTTTAGGACGTAGTCAAGGCGACCAAAGTGGCATTTGACTATCAGAGGAAGTTCAGGAAAGACATATTCGTCGACTTGAACTGTTTTAGACGGTGGGGACATAACGAAATGGACGATCCTACTTTTACAAATCCCGCGTTATATGCCATTATAAATGCGAGAAGGTAATGCCTTTGTACAACGTGTCCAAGATAAGGAAGGCCAGTACAGGGATCTCGGAAACCGTAAGAGATCTTAAGTCGGTTAAATGGAGGTAAAGTTGCGCATTTACGTGCCTAATAATATACCGTTTAGAAAGTTTTAAAATTCCGAGTAGTTCCGGAGATATCCGGAAGGAACCGAAATTCTGAAAAACCGTTTTATTGTTTTCCTGGATTTTTTTGAGATCAAATTCTAAAGTAAATTGCACTTTTACATTGCCACTTTTTCCGCTCTATCTAACAGCGTTAATTGTTTTGTAATCCGACGAGTCGTCTTCGAAGGGCCATTATCAACTTTATTTTTTTAAATACGGCCCTGTTTTTCTGATATTGGAATTTGAGAGCTTTTTTTCTTCCGAATGCAACGATGTATGACACATTTTGGTTTAATGACGTTTTGAGGGTTTTTTGTTCAACATCAGGAAATTTTGGGATACGGTCCTGTATTTCTCCTAATTTTATCAATAATATCTCATAAGTAAGCGCTAAATTTTTATTTATGTTGGACTGATTCAATAAATAACAAATAATTTAACAATAAACCACAAATAAGTGAACAAAAATCATACCAAAACAGTAATAAAACGAACAACGAAAAAAGTAAGGAACACATAATCAGGTGTTCAAAATGATTTCCGTTATTCTCTAAGCACAAATAACATTTTCTAACTGCCACATAACACTTTTTTTGAGATAAAATAAAATATGCGATAGAATATCAAACTTTTCAGCATTTGTTAAATTATGTTCCATATTTTCTGGAAAATAGAAAACCTCTTAAACCACTTTAAAACGATCACAATGGGAATGTCAAGTGAAACAAATCACGCGTCACCATCTTAATTTTTTTGTTTCAAGCGCCTACTTTTCTTTTAAATCCCGAATCAACAGAAGTTTGAAATAATGTTTCTGTATTTTGTTCACTTATTTGTTGTTTTTTATTAAATTATTTGTTATTTATTGAACTAGTCCAACATAAGTAAAAATTTAGAGCTTACTTATAAGATATTATTTATTAAATTAGGAGAAATACAGGACCGTATCCCAAAATTAAACCACATCGTTGCATTCGGAAGAAAAAAAGCTCTCAAATTCCAATATCAGAAAAACAGGACCGTATTTTAAAAAAGAAAGTTGAAAATGGCCCTTTGAAGACGACTCGTCGTATTACAAAAGAATTAACGCTGTTAGATGGAGCAAAAAAGTGGCAATGTAAAAGTGCAATTTACTTTAGAATTCGATCTCAAAAAAACCCAGGAAAACAATAAAACGATTTTTCAGAATTTCGTTTTTTTTCCGGATATCTCCGGAACTACTCGGAATTTTAAAACTTTCTAAACGGCATATTATTAGGCACGTAAATGCGCAACTTTACCTGCATTTAACCGACTTCGTATCTCTTACGGTTTCCGAGATCCCTATACTGGCCCTCCTTATCTTGGACACTTTGTATACAGGGTGGGACACTGCGGTGGGGGTGTGTTTACAATAAGATTTTTTTGCTCTACACGCGTTGTCATTTCATTTCTTTAATTACTTTTTATAATCAAAGAAACGTTGGGTGGGATGTTAAAATTTTGATGAAATTCACAAAAATATTACTTAAAACGACATTACGTTTTAGATCTGTCCCGGATCTTTACGCAGAAAAATTGGTAAAAGATGGTATAATAAGTGAACAGGAATGTTCGAAAATATATGACGAACATTTCCATTGGTTGAACGAAGAACTGGCCGCTGCTGAAAACTGCAAACCGAAGGTACGAGGCGCATCGGAAAAGTTTTTATAGTGTTTTTTTCCTAGGTTTCTGGTCATATATTGGACTAAAAAAGTTTTACTTTGTTAGCGTTTCGGCTTTAATTATAACCATCTTCAGAACTTTCTTTTACTGGTACACTTCATTTTTGAACAGCACTAAATTCTACATGGTGTCAGTCACAAGGAATGAACACACAGAACCCGGCACCCTGGATTCGGCTCTTTATAACTCTTTTGTTTTTAATTCGATTTTGATAATTCTTTTGCCATTTTATAGGTAATTTTATTAGGAATATGCTGAATTTTTTTAATGACGGGTCATGTTTGTTAGGGCGATATTATACCGAGTGAATCAATATATGTTTTTTTGTCCTAAGTGTTAAATACCCTGTGGGGATATTGGGGATGTTATTTTTTCATACTAACAATTTCTTGATAAAGTTTCATGTATTCTTAACATTTTGTTTTTTGACTCATTATGTTATCTCTATATTTAGAAGAGATGCGATTTTTTTAATAAAGCCTCTGCAAATTACAATATTTTATTATACCATAACAGCTCACTTAATAGCTGAACAATTTATACTAATGCTTGATAATGCTAGGCCACATGTTGCACGGGTGGTTAATGATTATTTAGATGAGGTTGGTATTCGACGGTTAGACGGTCCTGCATGCAGTCTGGATTTGAACAAAATTGAACATTTTTGGGATCTATACAACCCGGCACTTTACAGGAGCTAAGGATAGCGCTTTCTCAATCTAATGTAGTCCCTCAATAACGAATCGTCACCTTAGTCACTCATTGCCTCAACTTTCAGTAAATCGAATTTTAAAAATAAATAATCTCAAAAACACCTGTTAATTTTTTAATAGGTTTCTTATAGTATCTAATTAGAGGAATTATATGTCCGCGCAAAAGATCATCGTCACAAAGATCTTGGTCTATAGCATCGATTTTTTAATAATTTAACGCCCGTCTAATTTTACTCTTCTGAATCATATAACGCCAATGTTTGGAACTGAGTTATTTTAATCAGTCACTATAACCACTTTCCTATTATTTATAACAGCCCTGTGTTGCCCAACTTGACTTAAAGTTTTGGAATATTCCTTATAGAATGTGAAAATACTAAGAAAATTAGTCATATTTTTAACCTACCTAAGGTGAAAACGAAACTTGCACATCAAAATATATTTACCTTAATGGTTTATGAATGGATAATAAAAAAAATATTGTATATAGCTTCGGATAACAAGCCGTCACATCAATCTATCTCGGGTAACATTTTCATGCGTGACCGGCGATACAGAAATGCACAAATACGTGGATAACAGCTAATACAAGCTATTTCTTAAACTTTTTTAGACTGAAATGAGTATCTGTACTCAAGAGAATGACTTCGTGTAGTATTTTTCCCTTAATTAAGACTACTAGGTCAGAGTTAACCCTGTGACCGGGGATACAACATAAAAACATACGCGTGGTAAAAAGTAGGCAATGTTCTAGTTGATACCTAAATAAACATAATAAGGAACTTATTAACAGGAACAGGAGCACGCTTTACACAAATTCAAACACATACCGTTATAAAACTATTAAGCCGACCTGTAGTGGCGTTATTTATAAACAATTTCTGCCGTGGCCAGCGATACATGCAGCTGCGGGGACGGAACTCCTGGTTAATAATTGCATTAGAGAAACTAAACTGTTGATCTTTGAACATTATTTTTCAATACAAATTGTAGTAGGAGTGTAAATTATTCATATATAAAAGTAACTTTAGTAAAATGACGTGAAATATAAAAGAGTAAAGTAAGATATTATTGACTGGGGACACGTGACCGGCGATACATTTTTAAATTCAAATTTGAATACTGCAGCTATAATCTAAAAAAATACTTTTAAAATTGCTTTCTAATGCAGGAAGTAACATATATTTCGCAAATTATAATCGTTTCTACAGTCAAATAGTTTATTTTAGTAAGTTATATGCTAAGGACTGAAAGTTGCCTGTAAAAGAATTTTGACCCACATACACATCACTAATTTTTGTTAAACTTTAATACTGATTTAAAAATGTTCCAATAAAAATTATTTGATTCTAAAAATAGAGATATAACATGATGAGTCAAGAAGAAAGTGTTAGGAATAACATGTAACTTTATCAAGAAACAGCCCCTATATCTCCACAGAGTGTTTAAAACATAGGACGAAAAAACAAACATTGTTTCAATTGTTCCATCTGGTATAATATCGTACTATCGAAGATGGCCCATCAGTAACAAAAAATCCAGCACATTCCTAATTAAATTATCTATTAAATGACAAAAGAATTTAAAAAATCGGATAAAAAACAAAGAAGTTATAAAGGATCAAACTTAGCAAAAAATCCAGAGTTCCGTTTTTTCTGTCCGGGAGGTTATATTAGCGAAACAAAGTTTTGAAGATGATTGTAAATAAAACCGAAACATTAACAAAGTAAAACTCTTATACTCCACTATATGACCGAAAACAATCAGTTTGTCAGGTTTGTTTGCATGCTCGAGTTTGTGCGGGTTTGTTGATTTATTTCTTTTTCAGGACGTTTACTTTAAAGCTCAATGGGAAGGTATATCGCAGGCAGACGAAGCCGTCACGATATGGGAGACTGGAATAGACATCGATCTGATGACATTCCTTGGAGAAAAATCGGTCAAATACCCGGACAACTTTGTATGAGTTGGTACACTGCATTGAAACTAATTAATTAAATTTAAGCTATATCTTTTTTAGACGATACATCCGACGATATTACGAGGACATGTTAAAAACCGTCTTTCAAGAATCGCCGAGGGGCTCAATATTGATTGGTCGACTGCCGAGGCTCTGGCGATCGGGTCCCTTTTATTTGAAGGTATGTATTTGTGATTTATTTAAAATAGGGGAGATGGTACAGGCTGAGCAATAGCAATCTATTTAATTTTTCTCAAGTACGAAACATAAAAAAGTTAAGTACATTTACGTGAACACCCTATATATTCCCAGCAATTAATCATTTTATATATATCTCTCTCTCTTCTTATTTCTGTGGCCCACATATATATATAAACAGTATATTGCCAATACGAACGTTCCAAAATACAAAAAGTGTCCCCGCTATGGGAGATGGCGCGGGTCTATTGAGTTTACGCAGTAGGGTGGAAATTTTATCGATCGCGTCAGAGCCGGCACCGACATTATTTGTTTGTTATTATTCGTCGCCATCTTTGGTTCTGGATGCTTTTTCAAATTACAGAATAAAAAGTGGTTCGTCCACATTGTTGTCGGTATATTAGTGCTTATAAACTTTCATTACCTAGCAACAATTTTTGTAAAGGAGTTTTTAATTTGTTGCGATTCGATTCGCTGTTTGGTAGGTTAGTGGCTCGTTTTGTTTAAGATGAAAGGATACGAGTGCATGGTGCTTTTTTGCAAAAGTCGTGGATGAATACCAGGTATAAAGTATTTCAGGTATGTACATATATACGAAAATATTTTGCTTATCACATTATCCGATCTTCGAAACCGAATTTCACTAGAAAACTTGTAAAAAAAGAAGAGAGTGTCACTTTTATACAATATAATATATATGTAGTCACTACCTAACCTTAAAATTAATGTATTTTTAATTTGGTGCATTAGTAGCTGGTAATAATTCCCAAAATAGTCAATATAGTCATTAATTCTTAATTTTTGGTTTAGAAAAAAGTGAGGTTAGAAACATACGACGTCGGATGAAAGTTCATCGTGTCGATTGTTACAAATATTCGGATGGAATTTGGCACCAAAAGTTTACACCAATCAGGGCACCGTCGGACCATCATATCGTCAGAAATCGTATGCATGTAACGCTATTTTTATTCGAACTATTCGAAATTTTGATTGCAATATTTTTCCTAACTAACCAGTGAAATTTACATTACAAAAGTTGAAATCCGGTCCTGTCGAATGTTTACTTTCACAAGGAAATTTCCGAACTGCGCAAACTCACAATGCCCCCTTCGATGCCCATAGCGAGGACATAATTGCAGATGGTATTGGCAATATGACCTACCTTGATTATACTTTTATTCTTCTTCTTCCGCCGGTTTTCTTGGCTTTTGCCTCCGATTTGAGGCAGCTCAATCACTGACCTATAAAAATTTTATGAGTGAGAAAATATGGGTGATGTGCACGGTTTACCGGTCATATTTTTATAAAGGTTGCTTTGTCTTGCGCATAATGTTGTCGCCGTCATATAGGCAACCCCGCCGGTATTGGTGGCGATTTGGTTGACAACCAACGACCCGAACCCGAACAAATCCGAAATCAGTCGTAGCGATGTAAAGACATTAAAAATCTATCGATACGGGGACAATAGATATCAAAATTAATTCTAAAAGTGGCATTTCAGTGATGGCCACAAGACCTTCTTCGAGGAAATAGATTGTTTATTGCCCAGTAAAGGCCTCAATTTGCCAAAATATTGCCGTGTAATCATTTTCATTAAGGGCGAAGTACGGTCCTGTTCGCCGATTAAGGTAAATAGTTTATCAGTCGGCATTGCGCATGACGATCAGCTTTGTTTACATGCGCGAGGCCATAAATTTGCCGCTTTTGCTTTTAGAGTTTGGCTATCCATAGATATAGGTCGGCGAGCTCAATCCGTTGATCACAAGATAGTGTGCCTTCTAACCCAACAAGCAGAGGTTCCTTATAAGATTTATGATTTATAGCAGTTTTTTAAGCCGTCGATTCGCAAATTTATTGTCTATACCCTTATAAAACTATTTTAATGGTTGTAAGAAAGAACGTTCTCACAGAAAATGTGTACAGCTTAATCTCAAAATATTTGCTGTATGGAACCACCCTATGGAATATTCTTCAAGCCGTATTAGAGTAGGCAATTTTCGTCTCTTGCGCCGGCAATGGCAATTATAATTGCACGTATTCATGCGCACTAAACCGTTCTCGATCAGCTGGCCCAATACTGTTCGCATTGCCGGCGCAATGCGAGTATTAAATCCGTATTACAGTCGGCAATTCCAGTCTTCTGGCAATTAAAATGGCACGGATTCATGCGCAGTACATCGTTCTCGACCAGCTGTCTTGCGTTGCCAGAAATGGGGCACGCGCCATTTTCATTCCCATTGCCGGTGCAAGTCTGGGTAGAGATGGATCATTCTGTTATTTTTAAATGTTTATTAGTTGGTCGAAGCAGCTATGAACAGCTAATGGCTATTTAAACTAACTGGTACTTAAATTAACAGTTCACATTCTTTATTAAGTATATGTACTGCTAATTCGTAGCAACTTTTTTGAACTGCCATTTGTAAGTAACAGTAGCAGCTTTAGCTGCTAATGAAAACGAACAGGTTTGCCCATCTCTAATTCTGGGGGTATTTTAGGAATTTCGACACTTACGACTTCTGTTCTGACTGTTGGCAATGCACAGGCTGATCGAGAACGGGTTACTGCGCATAAATTCGTGCAATTATAATTGCCATTGCGCCTGAAATTTTTATTGCCCACTCTAATACGGGGTTTACAACCTTTATGAGAAAAAATGTGTTATTTAACGGTGCATTTTATTTTATCTTTCCTATAGGACACAATGTAAGGATATCTGGCCAAGACATAGGAAGAGGCACATTCTCTCAGCGACACGGCATGTTGGTAGACCAATCGACGAACAGTATTTACATTCCTCTGAACAATATCCATCCCACGCAGACCGGATTCCTGGAGCTGGCCAATAGTATTTTGTCGGAGGAGGCCGTGCTCGGCTACGAATACGGAATGAGTCTCGAACATCCTAACAATTTAAATATATGGGAGGCTCAATTCGGGGATTTTTTCAACGGGGCGCAGATTTTATTCGACGTTTTTATTAGTACCGGCGAAGGTAATGAAATGAATACAATTAAATTAATTTATACAATTAATTATTATACAGGGCGTCGGGGAAAATGTGGGAAATCTCCCGGATATGAGAAAAATAAGTGAAAAGGCTACTACAAATTCATATAAACTTTTTCGTATAGGCCTCCTCTTCGGAGATATGGGCTCCCAAAGAGCTCCAATGAAATTAAATTTTTTCACATAATTATTGAACCACCAACAGGGTGTTATGGAAATAACTTATTATATTTAAACCGGCAAATTCTTAGATGAAAATAAAGAAAAATAAGCTTAAATGGCGCTTTAAATTATTGTACGAAATATACACTTTATATGAGATCTGAAAATTTACGTGGCCGCTACTGAGGACGTTCGCAATCAATAGTTTATTGAGGCGGTGTTATCATATATTGCAACACAGAATTGAAACGCACGTGTTGACACCAATACGTCTTTTTCAAACTTTTCAGAAAAAAATACTACAATTTTAAGGTACATACTCTCTTACCTCGTTTTATAATTAAATTCCATAAAAAAATAAAACACAAAAAGTATGTATAGTCAAGCACGTGGAGCCCTCGACAGCGTCATCCCGTTCCCGAGTCTCGAAACATACTGAAGCAACGACAGTCGCGCGCGGCAGGTATCCAAGCAAGGGTGAAACATGCGGTGTGATCTGAGAACACTGTTAGTATACTCTAGTGACCCACATTGTTGCTAAGTGAATCCAGATGGAACGGCGCGACAGTATGTGGGTAAAAAGGGATTTTACCTTAGTATATTTAGATATTCGATTAAAAAAAAAGTATGTTGACTTTCTCTAGGACACCCAAGGAGTCACCCATTTAAATATAATAAGTCATGTATTTCCAATTTTTAAATATCATGTATTTAAGAATGTGTTGTGAATTACTCACAACTGCAGGAAGGACCAGCAGTGACACTCATGGCCCCTTTTTTTAACTCCCTGTATGATAAGAGATTTGGACAACGGTTCTTACATACCTTTAACTATTGTCTAATAATTAAGTACCGTTCATTCATGTCGCTGGAAGAGCCTGCTACCCTATCCATTTTTTGATGCCTCACCGTAGCGTTAAAAATTCATAAATAAACAAAAATGTCCGTCTTCCATCGAAAATTCGCGCAATTTTATTGAACTTATCACCTATTAATACTCGAACGTCGAAGATCACCGCCTGTTAGCCTGTACGACTCGGCACCAGAAATTTTTGTCGCATGCAAAAGAAAAAGAGCGACGTTTAGGCTCAGTCAATTAAACAGAGAAGGGCATAGTTAAAACACATATTATTATGCATTCTCGTTTGTAGAGAGCGGCAGAGGAGACATGCCATTTTATTAGGGATATTTAAAAAATAGCAACTGGCAGGACGTTAATTGAGTAATAAAGTTTATAAATCTATGTAGATTTCTTTAAAATTTTATACATACACGCACAAAATTTCGGCAACCCTGCTATTTTGGTCAAGTTTGATATTGTATAACTTTTGTATTTTTTATGCGATTTTCATGATTTTGTTACCAGTTTGTAGATTCATTTAGTGTGCTTTTCCTGAATTATCTTATAAAGTATCATTTTTCGATTAGGCTATATTATACAGGAGTAAATAAATCTGTTGTTTTTTATCGTAATTTCAAAACATCCTGTAGGAAAATTGAGGAAGATAATTTTATTTACATACTTGTAATCTTTGATGTTTCCTAATCATTTCGATTTTTGATTCATTCGATTATCTCATTTCTGCTGCGAGCTGCAAAATTTTAATGAAACGCTGATTTAAAGCCTATTTTCATTAAGAAAAACAAACACTAGGTATATCATAAAGTTAATTAACAAAAACAATTTTAATATCGTGTATTTCCTCCTCTCGCAGCAATGACAGCTTGCAGTCTTCGTGATATCGAACGAATAAGGTTACTTATCCTTTCTTAAGGGATAGCCGCCTGATATTCTTCGATCAGCGCCAGTTGTAAGGTTTATGGTTGTACAGGACGATGACGAACGGGCCTTTTAAGTTGATCCCAAAGATGTTCGACTGAGTTGAGATACGGGCTACATGCGGGCCATTCCAATCGTGGAAGTCCAACTTCATCCAGATATTCGTTCACTACATGTGCAACGTGAGGTCAGCATTATCATGCATTAATATTAATTGGTTCCCAATAAAAGCAGCAAATGGAACAACAACTTCTTGGAGGATTTCCTCAATGTGACGGTGGGCGATTAGAGCTCAACAAATACAAGATTGGTGCGTGGTTCGGTAGAAATACCCATGACATACATTTTCTAAAAATAACATCGTTTCATTTAAAATTTTGCATCTTGCAGCAGAAATGAGATGATGGAATGAATCAAAAAACGAAATGTTTAGCATACATCAAAGATAACAAGAAACAGTATGTAAATAAAATTATCCACCTCAATTTTTCTACAGGGTGTTTTGAAATTACGACAGTTTGATTTACTCTTGTATCGAATCGAAAATTGTTACTTTATAAAATAGTTAAGGAAAAACACAATGAATTAATATACAAACTGATAACAAAATCATGAAAATCGCATAAAAAATAAAAAAGTTATAAAATATGAAACTTGACCAAAATATCAGGGTGGCGGAATTTTGTGCCGGTAAGTATAGATAAAATAAATAGTTTTCCTAGGGGGGCACGTGCACATGTGCTCTTATAGAGGAAGCCGCAACTGCGTTTGAATCAAACTGTTATAAGTGATGACCCACGTTCACTCTTTCGCCTGCTAAACTATAATTATTTCATACTCTTGAATTCCGGTTCTGTTATTTTCATTTACATTTCAGCCAAGTGGATATACCAAAGTGGCTTAACGGTCCTTCTACCGCACGGATTTGACGGCGTCGGCCCGGAACACAGCTCCTCGCGAATCGAACGATTCCTGCAGCTCACCGACTCCAAGGAGGACGGCGTCGACGGTGACAATGTCAATATGCAAGTGTGTCAGCCCAGTACGCCGGCTCAGTATTTTCACTTGTTAAGGCGGCAGGTAAAGTATACGCGCGGTGATAAGCGCGCAAAATAAATGAACAATTTTTTTTATTTTAGAAAAAAAATTGGAAATATTATAATATTAAATTCTCAATAAAATATTTAAATAAAAAATTGCATAAAATATTAAAAAATAAATTAAAATTTAAATAAAAATTAATTAAATTTATTTAAATTGGAATTAAAGTTCAAATTTAATTAATTTAAAATTGAACTAATAAAATTTAGTCAGAATTAATTAATTAAAAATTATAAATAATTTTTAAGTAACTATTAAAAAAAATTATCGCGATAGATATTATAGGAAATTAATAAAAAATTCTAAGATAAAAAACTCACCTTTTGATAATCCAAGAAAATAATCCAGTAAAATTGCACAACATTTTAACACTGCACTAATAATAACTGCATTGGAGAACTGGATTAGTCACGACCGCGGGTTTCAAACAACTGAACCGGGAATAGTGCGTCGATGACCAATGAAATGTAGAAATTGCTACCCCCCTCTTCTCAAAATAAGGGCCATTCACCGCAGGGAAAAGCGCGCGCAATCAGAATTAACCGGTTGAATCCGGAAATTGATGACCTAAAATAGGGGGTCCGATAACGCCACCTAATGATTTATTACGTTCCAGGGGGAGTCGTGGGATATTTCCTGGGAATAAAAGGGTAAATTGAACACCTGTGACCTAAATGACGTGAATTTACGCGACTTTCGCTCTTAAAGACCCATAAATAATCAAATAATGACCCTTATTCTCGGAAATAAGGTTAATTATAGGCAATAAAACGGGAAAAAGAGGGATTTTGGGATGGAAAGTGGGCTGAAAAAGTGGTATTTAAGCGGCGAAAAAACGCCGGTAAAGTCAGTCAACCGACGGAAACGGAAATGCTGCCCGAACAAATTGCGAAGTAAAGTGTTACCGGAAGTTAAAAAGTGAAATCCTGGCATTAAGGGAAATTATTGCCTGAAAATCGATTTTGTGAAATTAAGTGACGAAAAATTGCAATTTGTTAGGAAATTTTATGAATCGGAAGTGTTTATGGCCAAATTAAGTGAATCCGTTGAAAAAAAATTGTAACTAACTGTAGTTAGTTACAATTTTCAGTTCACTGGAAACCTCTCATAACGGACATCTCTGATAAGCGGACATGTTTATTAAGCGGACATTTTTTCATAGTCCAGAACTAGATATATGAAACAACCTCTCTTAGGCGGACTCTCCTTTTGGCGGACGCGGACAGGCTGTTTTCATACAAAGAGTACGAAAACCCTCCTTTAAACGGACAAAAAATTTTGGGAGACGAATAAGTACGGTGCAAAAACTCTGAAGACAGACCGGCAACCAATCGCGTATGCGTGGAGGGGCGAAAGAACTTCGCCGCATGAAAGTATGTGTGATTCCCCGACAGCAGCCCGCCGTTTATTTGTGACTTGTAAGGTTAAAATCATAAACAATGGCACAGAAATGTCGCGTTTTGAGTCTGAAAGAGAATATTGATGTTGTGGAAGTTTGTAATTTAATAACAATGATTTGGGCGAGTTCATTAACATTGATAGCAATGTGCTATTAGAAGATGACAGTGACCCCATTCCTACCGATTATGTAGCCCAAACTGAAACCACATCACTATCTGACGACTCTGATGAAGAAGTTGAATGCAGTAATCAAACAAATGTCACCAATTATCACAAGCCATTAATATGGTAAAGGAATTATAAGAGTATGCGAAGAATATTGGTGACTCTACAGCAATGGAATTATTATCAGACTTAGAATTACATTTTCCAGATTGCAAGTTTTAGAACGCAAACTCGTCAAACTACTTTATTAGATTTTTTTAGTACTACATCCTAACTAAAACTAGTGTATTTTTGTTATGTTATGGTTATTTGTACATACATATACATAGTAATAATTTTGCATTTACATATTACCTAATAACAACTCCGTAATAATATTAATTGTTGTTTTACGAAGATAAATTGTAACAGACTGTCCTTAAAAAGTTTGTAAAACATTATTTTGAAAAGAAACTGTCTGTGACCAGTAAATAAATGAACTTAGAAATAAAACAAATATATGTTAAAGTTGAATTGGTGTCTTACCGACTTAAGAATTGATAGGAAGTTGAGAAATAAGAAAATCTTGAATTATTAAGCAGACAAATAACCAATTACGGGGTGATAGTTCTATATTTCGAAGTAATAAATAAATAAAACATGACCAGCTCACTAACACAGGAATCTACCGAATCCCGCGAAAATTTTTCTTAATATAGTCCGCCACCCTGTATTGAAATTATACTGTTTGACGTGTATTAAGGGTGGGAAATTGTCAATTTGACACCCTGTATATTTTTAATGTTTTTCAGATGGTTAGAAACTTCAGAAAACCGCTTATAATAATCACTCCGAAGACGTTACTCAGAGCTCCGGAATGCATATCGAAATTCAGCGATATGGCAAAGGGAACTCATTTTAAACCAGTGATAGGTAAATATCTAAACTTTTATATTAGCATTGACAGTAAACAAGTTTAATTGGCCCACATACTTTGAAAGACGATAATGGCACAAACAACCAAACTATACTCTATTCAAAACCGAGAGTCAGTACACGTAACCAGTTCATATTTTATGCCTGATTAACCAATCGCAATGCAGGATTTCCAGCATCGATCGCCGACGGCGCATTGCCTACTGTTTACATTTACTGAGTCTTGGTTTTGAATAGAATATAAGCGGAAATCCCAAAGAGCAGAGTTTTCTTATATGATTGATTTAAGTATATAAACTCCCGATTTGCAAATTTGGTTTATAAAGCTCCCATGATACATACAATAAATTTTCTTTGATAACGTTCGTACAACCAATCAAATAAATCTACAAGTGTGAAAATCCCAGATTTCTATATAACAGTTGTGTAATAGCATTTAGGAAACATCAACAACCAAGGTATACAACAAAAATGCTTACGGAACCATTTCGCTGTATGGGTCAAAATTTTTTTACAGGCAAATATGTTACTTCCTAACTTAGGAAGCAATTCTAAAATATTTTTTTTAGATTATAGCTGCATTATTCAAATTTGAATTTAAAAATGTATCGCCGGTCACGTGTCCCCAGTCAATAATTTCTTACTTTACCCTTTTATATTTCACGTCATTTTACTAAAGTTACTTTTATATACAGTGAGTCCCAGAAGAAATGTCTAAATTCATTTAAAATTCAGCGGTAAGTTTTTTCAAAAAACGCTCGTACCCGTCGATTTTGATTTTTTAATTTTTTTTTTGTGGTAATTTCATGTATACAAGGTAGCTCAAAAATAAGTTACGACCATCAACTTCATTTTTTCAAATGAAAACATATATTTTTTATTTCATTTTTGAATTTTGCATTGAATTCTAAGCATGTTTCATGTACCATGTCCTATACATAAACTCAACAGTTATTGAAAAAATTAGGATTGAACATATCTATAAGTAAGACCTGTTTATTAAAAAAAACACAACAAAATCAAATTAAATGTTGAAAATGTGCGCCATTTACGGCTTGCCAATATCCAAGACGATCAATAAACTCTCTTTGCACGTTTCCAACCATTTCCGGAGTTATGACACGCACTTCTCTTCGGATCCTTTCTTTCAACTCCTGCATATTGTTTGGCCTGTTAACAAATACTTTTGATTTGAGGTAACCCCACAAAAAAAAGTCCAGCGGAGTTAGGTCTGGCGACCTAGCAGGCCATTCGATAGGTCCTCTCCTTCCAATCCACCGATTGGGAAAGGTTTCATCCAAAAATGTGCGCACAGTGGCCGCATAGTGCGGAGGAGCACCATCTTGTTGGAATATCAGTTCTTCGTCAGGGGAGTCTGGATCCAATGGATTCGGAAATAAAGCCACTAATGCTGGAATTAATTCTAGTTGGAGAAATTCGAGATATACTTGTCCAGTTAAAGACTGTTCAAAGAAAAATGGACCAATTACTCTTTCGCGTACGATTCCACACCAAACATTTATTTTCTTAGGGTACTGGCTGTGAACCTCTATCATCCAATGCGGATTTTCTGTTGCCCAATATCGACAATTTTGTCTGTTCACATTACCATTCAAATAGAACGTAGCTTCATCCGAAAAAATAATATTTTTTACTAAATTATTATCTAGATTGCACATATTTTGCATGCGTCCGCAAAACTCACTTCGCCTATCGAAATCATCTTCAAATAACTCATGCACTGGAATAACTTTGTATGGGTGATATTTGTGCTTTTGAACTACTCGGTGAACAACAGATTTCGGCATGTGTAAATCGGCCCCAATGTGCGACAGGGGAGTATATGGATTTTCTTCCAAGGCAAGCAAAACGTCAAGTTGTTCATTTTCATCTCGAGTAGGACGACCAGATTTAGGCAAATCTCTAACATGACCGAATTCTCTAAACTTAGCCTCTATTCTACTCACCATCTTTTGACATATGGGAGGACGATCAGGATGGATTTCATTAAATAATTGGGCTGTTTCTATTTGAGTACGTGTTTTATCACCAAACCCAACCATGTAGTATTTTAACATTCTATAAGGAACATTCCAAAACTTTAAGCCAATATAGGGCTGTTATAAATAATAGGAAAATGGTTATAGTGACTGATTAAAATAACTCAGTTCCAAACATTGGCGTTATATGATTCAGAAGAGTAAAATTAGCCATGTGACGGGCGTTAAATTATTAAAAAATCGATGCTATACAAAAATAGACCAAAATCTTTGTGACGATGATCTTTTGCGCGGACATATGTATATAATTCCTCTAATTAGATACCTACTATAATAAACCTATTAAAACTACTACAAAAATTAACAGCTGTTTTTGAGATTATTTATTTTTAAATTCCGATTTACTGAAAGTTGCCTGTAAAGAAATGTTTACCCGTATAATGTAAGTTCTATTGGTGTTCTTAACCACTATTTAAAAAAAAGTGTAATCATCGAAATTCAAAGATTATGGTTTTATAGCATACAAATGGTTTTTGTTAAATATGATTTTTAGAAATCTTTATTGAATAATTTTTTAATACACACGATAACGACTAATCGGTATTTTCTACTAGGTGATACAAGAATCGAGCCTTCCAACGTAAAAAGGGTGCTTTTGACATCTGGAAAGCATTACTATTCTTTGGCAAAGGAACGGGAGTCCATAGGAGTGAACGATGCCGCAATCATCAGAGTCGAATCCTTTTGTCCGTTCCCTGCCGCTGAATTATTGCAGGAGATATCTCAATACTCCAACGCAAGAGGTAAAATAACTTAACTTAAACTAGAAAAGTTTTCTTCGCTGCTGCTTATATTAATTCTTCTCAGCGCATGCGCCGACCTTCCGTCGTTCGCTACAGTACCGCTAGAAACCGCATAAATGCAACTTATCCGTCGACGCAAATGCTGGTGCCCGTGAATTGACTAACATATCATATACAAAGTCTAGCCGCGTATCCCGCAACCTTTCCCATTTAAGATTTACCTAAATAATACAATTAGTTGTTTTAAAAAGACCATGATTTTTCTGTTTCAGTGTTTATATGGTGTCAGGAGGAGCCGCAAAACATGGGCGCTTGGAGCTTCTTCAAAAGGCGGTTTGAGAATCTTATTGGAAAATTGGTAACTTAAACTTTTTTTAGTCTTATCTAAAGAACGACTAGTGCAAATATCGCGATCGCGATAGTTCTTAAAAAATGAACTTGTTTTTTAAATACAGGGTGTTATGGCAATGACTTATTATATTTAAATGGGTGACTCCTAGGGTATCCTAGAGAAAGTCTACATACTTTTTTTTTAATCGAATATCTAAATACTAAAGTAAAAACCCTTTTTACCCACATACTGTCGCGCCGTTCCATCTGGATTCCGTTAGCAACAATGTGGATCACTGGAGTATACTAATAGTGTTGTCAGATCACACCGCATGTCTCGCCCTTGCTTGGATTCTTGCCGCGCGCGACTATCGTGGCTTCAGCCATATAGGTGGAATGACGGTTCCACGTGCTTGACGTATACGAATTTTAAACGTTTTGTTAGTTGTAGCATTACCCGATTTTTTTCTGTTGCGAAATAATTCATAATAAGAAATATTGTGATGTGATTTCACATTTGTGTGATATTACTTATTGTTGGTTCTGTTGCAAAACATACATATTGTGTTTTATTTTTTTATGGAATTTAATTATAAAACGGATTATAAGATCGAAGGTAAGGGAGTATGTACAATTGTATTCATTGAAAATGGGGACAAGCGTTTTTTTAGCCATATTTGCGTAAATCAGGCTTTTTAGGTTATGAGCCAAAAGCATTGACGGCGCTAAATAAAATAAAATCTAATTAAATGTGATAAATGAGTTTAATGTATAAAAATATTTCTGTACTAACCCAAATTTTTTAAATCAAAGTAACATAACTAATGACAACTATAAAAACAAAGAGTATAAAAATAACAATAATAATTATCCAAACTTAGTATTTGGTCATATGACCTTGTTTTCCTACTATTTCAGCCAATCTGTCTGGAATCGAACGAATGCAATTTACAATAAAATTTTGATCAATCCCTTCCCAGTACAATTTTGAGAACGTCAGAAGTTAAGACCGATTTAATTTTGACAGTGAAAACGTCAAAAGTTAAGACCGATTTACATTATAATAAATTTAGTGTCCCTGTTTTCCATGAATACAACTGTACCTTAAAATTGTAGTATTTTTTTTTTTAAGTTTGAAAAAGAAGTGATAACGCGGGACAAAGAGGTCTTGTTGTCAAAAACTGAACACGTACGTTTACAATTCTGTGCTGCAATATATGACAAGACCGCCTCAATAAACTATTGATTGCGAACGTCCTCAGTAGCGGCAACGTAAATTTTCAGTTTTCATATAAAGTGTATATTTCGTACAATAATTTAAAGCGCTATTTAAGGTTATTTTTCTTCAATTTATTTTCATCTCAGGATTTGCCGGTTTAAATATAATAAGTCATTTCCATAACACCCTGTATTTATTTTAATACTAATAATTAGTATCGTACTGTCGATAGTAATCATGTCTAATCTAATGTAATGTTATTATTTTTATTAGTCCCGGGATGTCGGGATTAGATACTGTTTATCCCGAAAATTCCGGGGATTGGAACAAAGTTTCGTCACAAATTAAAAAAAGTTTCCCATTAGTTAAGATGATTAGTAGCTGTATAAAAATTAAGTCGATTTGTTCCCCGTTTCGTTAATTCGTAAATAAGTTTTTCTATTTCGGAAATGCCCTAAAATTTTACTATTTTAATTTATATTGATATTTTTTTGTTTCAAAGGTAAAATACAGCGGTAGGCCGACCGCTTCCGCGCCTGCCGTTGGAGTTGGCAAGATACACAAGCTACAAGAAGCCGAAATACTCACTAAACCATTCCTAATGTAAATTAATAATACCTTTTTATTTTAACATAATGTTTAATATATTTTTACAAGTACACATCGTATTATATCCTTATTTTCCTAAAAGTTAAGTGCTAATTAAAACTACAGTCAAAATAGACCTTACAATCAGTAAGTACTGGAAGTTATCTATGGAACAGGTATTTATTTGGACTTGGATCGGTTCGGAACGAATTCCCCATCCCTACACTATTGGACAGTGGCGACTCGTGACCGTTAGACGTACTAGGGGTATTTTAATGAAAATGGTGAATTTAAGGAACAAGACGTAGAAAAACTAGTGTTGGATACACGGCACTGAACGAGGTCCGTATTTAAAAAAATTAAGTTGATGATGATTTGTGGAGGACAAAAAGAAGCAATGAAAAAATGAAATTTACTTTTGAACATCTCTTCCAACAAAGTCAGGAAGAAATAAAAACCGAAACGCAAAATTTTAGATTTTTCCAAATATTTTGAAAGGCTGTGTATTTACTTTTGATTTTTTTGTGGCATATTATTGGGGCGATAATTACGCAACTGTGTCCCAATTTCACCGACTTCGTATCTCTTACCGTTCCCGAAATCCCAATGGCGAAGGCCGAATTTGTAACACCCTGTATATATATTTCGATACATTACAACAAAATTGCAGAATATTCGACAGTGCAAATTAAGAGGCGAAAATATCGTCGCCTCTGCGTGCATGAGATGGAATGTACCCTACCGCCCGCCCGGTCTAAAATCGCATCATCGGCAATAGACATTTGGAGGCGATATGGCTGTCGCCGACGTGTGTCATTGCACTGACGACGTAAATTACACAAATAACGTTTTAATAACCATAACCAAGAGTATGAATGTGCAATAATTTTCTGATTGAGCTAATGTTAATGTTTTTTTTTTGTAAAGAAGATTCATTATTTTATAAGAAATGAAAAAAATAATTCTTAATTACTTAAATAATTTATTATATAAAATACGAGGTGTGACGCCGTCTCACTTGGCTACCTGACGATCCGCCCCTGCTATTGGAACCAAAAATTCAGTTCGGTTCGGACGACGGCCCCCAAGATTACAAAAAAATATGTAAATATCCATGTAGATTCAAAATATAAGCCGTTTAAAATATTGAAAGTAAATTGGGGAAAAAATTACATGATAATATTACATATTTTTTCCAAATATAAGAAGAGGAAAATATATAAGGGCCCATATCACAAAACAGGCACTAAAAGCTACAAATGCGTAAGTCTTTTTTTGGTCCCACACCATTACATTGACGTTCTTTTTTCTTTTCTTCTCTGGATACGGTGTTGGGGTCTGTAAAAAATAAATTATTAACATTTGTTGTTTGGACAAATACTAAAAATTATTGCAGTTTGTCCAATGGCGTTTGAACGTTTTCGTATGAAGGGCGAGGAGAGAAAAGGTATAAAAACCATGCTAGATAGCGTGCTACGATAGGCGTGCTCAAACAATATTTTTTTAAGTGGAAGATAAATAAATACAGTGTTAATTCCGCAGTTGGAGTCTTCCTGAAAATTCAAAACTATAGTTTTTTTTTCTCAAAATCTCCTTCTGACTGTCCCCGACAATAAATTCCTGACAAAGATATAAGGTTCGTTCCAACCACCCTAAAAATCGTACAATGTATGGTCACGCACATGCGTAGTAGTCGAAAGGCGTTCCAACCGACACAAAACGGTGTAGCTGGGGATCCTTTTGGTGTTCCAACCAAATTGTGATCGTTCGCAAACCAGTTCCTGAACGGTAAAAACGATACATGGCCAAGACCAGGAACCGCTTGTACTGACCTGCGCCCTAAGAATTTTAACCGTTGTTTTTGTATTCCTGACATTCATGCAGTTCTTTTAGCCTTGTTTTGTAGGAGTTGTTGCTTAATATTTTGATTATTTAATTTATTCTTATTAAATTTGTATAATCCGGTTCCCAAACCTACAAGATATTCTTAACATTAAACGTTATTCTCTTTCATGATTATTAAATACAACAAAACGGAACGAAAAAAGATAATACTCAAGCTTAGACGAAGAAATCAAAACAACAAAAGTAGGGTTGTGATTTATGAATGTTATGATAATTAACTAATTACTAAACTTCTTTCCTAGAATCAGACAGGCGATCAGCTGTCAGTGCAAAATTAACGCCTGCGCACAAAATCGATTCCAACAGTTTCGTGACGGTTCTAGAACGATACAAAAATAGGGTGTTGGAACAAACCTAATGTTAGTCAAAAAAAAATACTGATGTCTTGACAATTATACAGGCAGAAACAGTTACTTTTTTACCCTTAATTTCGTAAGGCCCTATCGAGAAATTAAGCGGTAGAATTTAACTGAATTATGTTTTGTTTGGAAGTGTGATCTTTTCTTAACACAATGTTTTTTTGGTTCACGTTGAAAGAAAGTTTTGAAAGCAGTTTTTCAATTTTATTCACAACATAACATTATTTTATCGAGTAATATGAACAAATATTCAATTTCTCTCAGACACCTTCACCATCAATGCCGGTGTTCCTCAAGGGTCCATATTGTCTCCCACTCTCTTCTTACTCTACATTAACGACCTTCTAGTGAAAACTAAAAATCCGACATTTAGCTTTACTGACGACAGCACACTTATCTCATCTTTCTCTTTGAATGCACAAACATCGGCTGCCGACGCACATCTTCGCAGACAGCATGAAGTATCATACCGTATCAAAGACCTGGAAGAAATTTGGGCTTGGGGTGACAGTAACCAAGTCCAATTTAACTCTAAAAAGGCGGGCATGGAATGCATTTGAAAGTGTTTGCAACAATTTTCTTGGAAATAATAAATCAGAAAATTATCGTGAACTCATGGAAGAACTACTCACGGCCTATCATATTTTAGAATGCAACATGTCACTAAAACTTCACTTTCTCCATTCTCGTTTGGACTTTTTTCCTGAAAATTTAGGAGCAGTATCAGATGAGCATGGAGAACGATTTCACCAAGATATTGCCTCCATAGAGAAAAGGTATACAGGAAAGTGGAGCCCGAATATGCTAGCCAACTATTGCTGGACCCTAATACGAGACACATCCAGGAGTTCTTATAAAAGAAAGACGTTAGGGAAGTAAATATTAAATTTTAAATTATTTATAAATGTTTATTTATAATGTACCTAAGCTAACTGTTAATAAAATATATTTTAGGTTATAGATTCGGATTCAGCAGGCCAAAATATATAAAATCCAGCCAAAATCATTCCAGGGAGGAAAAACAAACCCGAACAAACCAGAAACTGGCGGGCATACAATAACTTACTTAAAATTACTTACTTAACTTACCTCCATTTCAAATGATATTTCCTGCAGTTTCAACACTTCTGTACTTTTGTTCATGGTGGTGTTAAACTAAAAATTATACCGCATATTTATCTAGTAATAATCGCAACCACAATAATAACAAAATATTACGCAATTCAACAATTTTGCAAATGCAAGTACCGTGATGTAACTAGAATTTATGATAATAAGGTTTAGTTAAATAATAACATAATAACCCACCAGAATACAATCGTCGATGAGATGTTAGTTGTACATCCTTGAAATTTCTATTAATATTGTTCGTATGTGTGATGTACCTACTACCTACAAATATTATTAGAAATGAATATTTTTTACGTAATACGAAGTACTTTCACATTATACTTTATGGAGACATAGACGCGGTACTTGTGATCTGTGCAGAATGCAATTGGGATTCGAATGGGAGAAAGTGAGAAGGTATCCTTTCACTTTCGACAGGTTTATTCTCTCATCTATGCTGAACAAACATAAATGTTGTTTATAACAGGACAGCTTTTTTACGGAAAGAAGTATCCCCCGGATCTAGAGGGGGGGAGGGGGGCAAGGCCGCCGTGCATATGCGCGGGCGGCAACTTCAGTGGGCGGCAAATTCAACTGTGGCACTTGTAGCACCTCGATGTATTAATCGATTCGAAACTCTTATCAGTGTCCAATTTTGTTAAAAATCTTATACAGAGTGCCCCAAAATTAATAGTAGGTTTTTTTTTTTTTTACGGTCCAACACAAGCACTATAGGAAAAATCCTTTAATGCACTCTGGGCGTGGTGCGTGTGCGCAAAAAGCGATTCACGTTGGTTTTGAATCGTTGGAGGTTATATTCGTTGGGAAAAACGACCTCGGGAAGGTCCAGATGAAAGAATTCTTAAATAATGAAGTTCGAGGAGTACTAAGCTTAACCACATAAGGATGGGCGGTAGTGGTTCGTCGTGTATTTCTGCTATTCGTCGCTCTGGGCGGAATTAAGAGGGCAAGGTCAGCCGAGCACCTTCCATGAAAATATCTGTAAAAGAGAGTCAAATCCCCAACCTGTCTTCGATGTTCTAGGCTGTCGAGGTTCTTCGTCAGCTCATGGTCTCCGATCAGACGAATAGCCCGCCTTTTCATGGAATCCAGTAGCCGAAGAGTATGTTTGGGTGCAGAGCTCCAGACATGAAAGCAGTATTCTAGTGATGGTCGAATCTGGGCTTTGTATAGTGTCAAAAGTTGTTGAGGAGTGTACAACTTTCTGGTTCGGAAGAGTACCCCAAGCTTCTGAGAAGCTATCTTGGCGATTGCCACAACGTGGTGATGCCAAGACATATTTCCTCCCAGATTGACGCCCAGCAAATTAATAGATGAAGCCAGTGGGATTGCGTGTCCGGTCATGACTATTTCCGGTTCTGTAATGTTAACCTTTTTAGAGAAAACTGCTGCCTGGGTTTTTTTAGCGTTAAATTCGACTTGGTTACTGTCACCCCAAGCCAAAATTTCTTCCAGGTCTTTGTTGAGGCGTGATACTTCATGCTGTTTGCGAAGATGTGCGTCGGCAGCCGATGTTTGCGCATTCAAAGAGAAAGATGAAATAAGTGTGCTATCGTCAGCAAAACTAAATATCGGATTTTTAGTTTTCACTAGAAGGTCGTTAATGTAGAGTAAGAAGAGAGTGGGAGACAATATGGACCCTTGAGGAACACCGGCATTGATGGTGAAGGCGTCTGAGAGAAATCGGTCGATCGCCACTTGCAGAGAGCGGTCCTTAAGAAAGCTAGACAACCATGCACAGAATCGACTGGGCATACCATAGGATCGCAGTTTGCTTAGTAGCCCCTCATGCCAAACACGATCAAAAGCTTTAGAAATATCCAGTGCAAGTCCAGGTACACGGTAAACTGCAGATTCTTTGGGTAAAAATATTGCAAGTTGGCCAAACTTTACGTAATTCAAAAGTTGATAATAACCGACATACAGGGTGTCCAAGTGAGAATTTTATTATCTAATGTCCTAATTCACTTACTTTTTAACTAATATTTTAGCATAACATTTTTGGTTTGGGAGTTTTTAGGGGCGAGAAATGTTAATTATTTTTATGTAGAGTGTAGAGGGCTGCAGCACTTTCGGTTTGTTGGTGTTGTAGTGTATTTATGTTTTTATTAAAAATATCAATTTTCTCATCACATTTACCCAAAAATGGCGTGTGTATCTTGTCAATGTCGCTCCGAGCAATTGTTTTCGATATTTGTAGTTCTATGTACCCGCAATGTTGCAGCGAGCGCCCTTTACAAGCGACGTAAAGATAAAATAATTAAAAAATTCAAATTTCTCACCCCTAAAAACATTGGTAAAAAAAGTAAGTTAATCAGAAAATTATAGAAAATAAAATTTTCACTTGTATACAGGGTGTTATGGAAATGACTTATTATATTTAAACCGGCACATCCTGAGATGAAAATAAATTAAAGAAAAATAAGCTTAAATGGCGCTTGAATTATTGTACGAAATATAAACTTTATATGAGATCTGAAAATTTACGTGGCCGCTACCGAGGACGTTCGCAATCAATAGTTTATAGAGACGGTGTTGTCATATTATATTGCAACACAGAATGGTAAACGCACGTGTTCAGTTTTTGACAACAAGACGTCTTTTACCCTCATCACTTCTTTTTCAAACTTTTTAGAAAAAAAACTACTACAATTTAAAGGTACTTACTCTCTTACCTTCGATCTTATAATCCGTGTTATTATTATTATTATGGATTATTTCACAATAGAAAAAAAATCGGGTAATGCTACAACTAAAATTCGTATACATCAAGCATGTAGAACCCTCGACAGCATCATTCCACTCCCGAGTCTCGAAACATACTGAAGCAACGATAGTCGCGCGCGGCAGGTATCCAAGCAAGGGCGAAACATGCGATGTGATCTGACAACACTCTTAGTATACTCTAGTGACCCACAGTGTTGCTACCTGAATCCAGATGGAACGGCCCGACAGTATGTGGGTAAAAAGGGTTTTTACCTTAGTATTTAGATATTCGATTTAAAAAAAAGTATGTAGACTTTCTCTAGGACACCCTAGGAGTCGCCCATTTAAATATAATAAGTCATTTCCATAACACCCTGTATACACAACTCGGTTATTATCAACATTTGAGCAAGCAATGTTTGACCAAATGGCAATATTTTCACCCACTGTGTACTATTAGTTTTGGGACATCCTGTATATAGCTCAATCTGGTCGATATGCACGGGAGCACGGACGGGAAGGTTTTTTAACTACTAAAGACAACAAGGGATGCGAGGGCCGCAAAGAAGTCGTTAGATTATTACTTAGGAGTGATAAATCTTTTTGTACCCAGTGACAAAAAGTTATTGCAGTTGAAAAGCAAGAAAAGTGCTGCTAGTAACGCCCGATATCCGGTAGAAGAAAAATGAGCCCAGATTTTTATTTCCCTCCCCAAAAAAAAACCCTTCATCAGATTTTAACCCAATTTTTCGATAACTTTCGAAAATTCTAAAAAATTCGAAATTATTTTTTTTAACTTTCTCTTTTTTTAACCCTCTGCAACTTTTTTACTATCGATTTTCGGAATATCGCGCTAAATCGTTATGTTGGGAAGTGAAAAATGTACTGCTCCTCTATGTCCCATTACTTAAGGACCGCCCTGTATAATCGATAGTTGCGTGAAAACTGTATCAGTTTGTTTCCTTTATTTTTCGAAAGTTAAAGCCCGACTCTTTTTTTTTTCAAGACTAAATATTTCTTTATTTAACAGAGTTACAAAAACATTGACGAGAAATTTTTTAATGACTTTGTTGGCTGAATGGCAACAATGTTGTAGTCTGGTTATATCAGATGGTTAAATATTAAAACATAACCATAATTACCGATGAAAAGATAAATCCTTATTTAAATGATCCACTCTTTTACAAACTATACATGAATGCACCATAATTGTTTATAATAAAGACGATTTTTCACCAATAAACACAAAAGAAAACAGAATCCGTTAGATCAACGCGCAAACGTCGCAATGTTTACGAGGTTAGTACTTCATTCATCTTTTGGGTCCGAATCGTAGCATAGTTGTAAAATAAAAATAGATGTTGCCAGAGTGCAATGGAATCTCTCACGCCTTTTCCCAGTTTATAGTAAACTTATTGGGAAATAAATATATTTTAAGAGCAATTGCGGATTAAGCTTAAACCAGTTGTATTTGCCAAATTAACGAATTTTTAATTGGGATTTTGCAAGATACCTTTGCGATAAATATGTCAATCTGGCTATGCTGCAAGAATGACCGAAAGAGGTGGGAAAGACTTTTTGTATTCGTTGTGTAGGCTAGAAATGTACATTTTTCTATCTGTACTTTGTAATATCTTTGGTGTCGAGCACTATCTGCACTGACGTATTTGTAAAAACCAAATTACTCCTTATCGCTCTTAATACATAAATATTAAAAACTAACAAGGTTCTGTTATTCTCGAGGGTGTTGTCAAAGTTTCAAAAGGGATTCTACGATTTCTAAAACAACAATATAGATTAGATATGGAAAGGGACGACTTCGATTGTATCAGTGGCATTTCCCCGAGTATAGATTAGCAGATTTTTAGTATTGTTCTAAACTTTATTGCGAAAAGCCGATGATAACCAAACCATAACGATGAGTGATATAGTACGGAAAATGGTGACAATCTCTGATGTTCACGAAACCAATGGTGTTAAAGAAAGAAGGTTCAAGAAAACGGTAAACCTTAGGTTGAAAATAGGCAGCACTGGACATACCCCTGGTACTAATCCAGTGACACCAAGCGCTAAACCAAAGTAAGTTTATCGAAATCAAATAAAACTTTTCGTCTTTAATCCTTTAAGTCATCTTTTGACTTTTATTGTGCGAGGTAGTTTCTCGTGTACTTCATCAAATAGCCGCAGTTAAAAAGCTTATGGCGCCAACTTAAAGACAAAGCGCGTCGAAAGTTACCATATTTATTTGTTACTTTAAAAATGTCAAGATATATGTGACAAACTTTATCTGTAAGATGCGATAAATAATAATTGAAGCAGGTATGTATATGGAATTTAGATAATCCACCTTCTGTCGCCACTATTTATGTTTTAAATCATCAAGTAGCCAAACTGATTTTAATCAAGAGGATTTAGTTTGACATTACAATGAGTCGATTAATAAGGATGATAATGTCTAGATTATGAACTCATAAGTATATAATATGCAATAGAACTTTTTCAAACATTTATAAAGTATAATTAATTTTAAAAATTGTGCCTATATTATTTTGTACGGCGTACTTATAGTTTTTGTTTGCTCAAGGTACAAGGTACAACGTTCAAACATGACTTCAATCTCAGTTCTCAGTCTCAGCAATTTGAGTTAGGATAAAGGTTTTAAGAATATTTTTATGGCGATTTTGATGTCATTACCATAATTACATAGGGTTTGTATGTGAAATTTTGAGATATGAACATCATCGTATATAAAATTTGCCTCTTTTACAATGCAACCGAAGGTTGAAGGTTCTAAATAACGGAAACGGAAATATCTAAGAATTACAGAATTCAAAAGACGTATGTGTCAAAATAGTTTTTACAATACCAAAACAGATACAGATACTCGTTTCAGTCTAAAAAAGTTAAGAAATAGCTTGTATTAGCTATAATCCACAAATTTGTGCATTTTTGTATCGCCGGTCACAGTAACACCGGTCACGCATGAAAATGATACAGGAGACAAATTGATGTGACGGTTTGTCATACGAAGCTAAATACAATATTTTTTTATTAACCATTTATAAACCATTAAGGAAAAATATATTTTGATGTGCTAGTTTCGTTTAAACCTTAGGTAGATTAAAAATATGACTTATTTCTTAGTATTTTAATATTCTATAAGGAACATTCCAAAACTTTAAGCCAATATAAGATAGGGCTGTTATAAATAATAAGAAAATGATTATAGTGACTGACTAAAATAACTCAGTTCCAAATATTGGCGTTATATGATTCAGAAGAGTAAAATTAGCCATGTGACGGGTGTTAAATTACACTGGGAAACAAATTTCAACTTTTTTTTTGTTTCCTGAACAAAACCTATTTTTTTGGATTCAACTGTACCCAAGTAACTAAAAAATACCTATTAAAGATTTTAGTTGGCTCGCAAAAAAAAAAATCTCAATTATTTGTTACAAAATTTTAATTCATAGGCATATACAATGGACATACAAAATACAGATAACAATATATTGTTGGTTCAACAAAAGCAACTAAATAGCACATTTTTATCATTGAATCCAAAGTTTAGACACTCATTTTGCGCTTCTTAGCTTGCCTTTTGAAAGCAGCCTCTGGGGCATCTCTCGTAATAGTCCAGCAGTAGTCGGCTAACATCTCACAGTTCCATTTTCCCTGATATCTTCTTTCCATGTTCGAAATATCCTGGTGGAACCTCTCACCGTGTTCGTCACTTACAGCACCACAATTTTCCGGAAAGTAATCCAGATGAGAATCCAGGAAATGAATTTTCAACGACATATTACACCCTAGGTTTTGGTAACACAAAAGAAGTTGGGCAACCAGGTCTTTATAATTTTCTGCTTTTATGTTTCCCAAGAAATTTTTTGCAACCATTTTAAAGGCATCCCAAGCGTCTTTTTCCTTGCCTTCAAGTATGGAATCGAATTGCGCATCTCCGAAAAGTTTCCTAATCTGGGGACCCACAAATATTCCCTCTTTAATTTTAGCGTCACTGATTCTAGGGAACTTTTCTTTTAAATAACTAAAAGCACGGCCTTCTTTGTCCATTGCCTTCACAAAATTTTTCATAAGTCCCAATTTTATATGAAGTGGCGGTAGTAAAATCTTTTCTGGGGCAACTAATGGCGCGCTGGTCACATTTTTCTTTCCTGGCTCAAAAGACTCTCTCGGTGGCCAAATTTTCTTTCTGTAGTGATCCGATCGTGCTCGACTGTCCCATTCGCAGAGGAAGCAGCAGTATTTGGTATAACCTAGCTGCATTCCAAGCAAGATCGCCACAACTTTTAAATCCCCACAAATTTGCCATTTATATCTTTCATATTGTATGGTCTCAAGTAACAATTTCAAATTGCTATATGTTTCTTTCATATGGACTGCATGACCAATTGGGACTGAAGGCAATTTGTTTCCATTATGGAGTAACACAGCTTTAAGACTTACTTTTGAGGAATCAATGAAAAGTCTCCAGTCTTTTGGATCATAGTCCAGATTTAAAGCTGCCATTAATCCCTCAATGTCCCTACAGGCTACCAAATTGTTATCCATGTTAAAAAATGGTGTTAGGTTTTTCTGACGGCTTCGGTACACAGAAACTTTTACTTCATCTTCAAGTAAATTCCATTGTTGCAATCGAGAGGCCAATAGTTCTGCTTTTGTCTTGGGCAGTTCCAAATCCCTTATAAGGTCACTTAATTCACTTTGACTTATTTTGTGAGGCTTTTTACTTGGAAGTTCACAGACAAAATCGGAGTCTTGCGAGGTTGATGGGCCGGCGACATTTTCCGGTACACTACCGTTTGAATCCTCTTGATCATCATCAGAATGAAGGGTATATTCCTGAGGTGGATTAGGTATAGGCAACTCGTCACTATGAGGCACCGGGCGTATGGCGGATTGTAAATTTGGATACTGTATCGCAGACCTTTTTTTCTCTGAAAAGCCTTTTTTGATGGGAGGTGTCAAACAAAAGTAACAGTCAGTAACGTGGTCTTTCGGTTCTCGCCAGATCATAGGAACAGCGAAGGGCATCTTACGGTTTTTTCCACTTAGCCAGCCGCGAATGTTGGACGCACATTTGTAGCAGCAGATATGGGGAGCCCAATTTTTATCCTGGTCTCCAACTTTGCAGCCAAAATACAAGTGGTAAGCCTTTTTTATTAAAGGGCTAAGCGTACGTTTTTGTTTCACAAAAGTCATTTCACCACATATATAACAAAAATGATCCGGCTTATTTACACAAACTCGCGACATGTTGCTCAAAACTCTCTAATTTCTCAAATACGAACAGCTCTCGATCAACTGGTGGTTGAAATACAACTAACTAACAATTTAGGATTTATATTATATGTATTTAAACCCCTCATAAAGTACACCTGTTATAATAAATCCAGGTATTTCTCATTTAATGGTGAAATTTTCCCATATATTAAGGGCAGGTAGGTAAATTATCATAATTGGGATGGATCTATAAAACCGGAGCCAACTGAGCCTTTTGCAAGACAGATTGTTAATTAGTATAATAAAATAAGTAAGATTTTGCTATTTTGGTCTCGGAAACATTTTTGCTGTTCCCCAGTGTTATTAAAAAATCGATGCTATCGACCAAGATCCTTGTGACGATGATCTTTTGCTAGGACATATATAATTCCTCTAATTAGATACTATAAGAAACCTTTTAAAAAATTAACAGGTGTTTTTGACATTATTTATTTTTAAAATCCGATCTATTACAATTTATAACAATATATAACAAACGCCAAACTCACTAACAATAGGGTTTGTTCGGTTTATAACAAAAATGATAGCACGCGGCCGTTCTAGCAGTTACAGACTTTGAAGAGGAATTCATTTTTCTAATAATGTATATATTGTTTACTTCAGTTATGTCGTCAATTAAGGGGAAATAAAAGGTTGTAAAGGTATATAGGCCTTTTGTCTTAAGACCTTAATTCTTACGGTATTCTCATTTATTATGCTTAAAATTTCCACAACAAAATTAACCAAAGCGTTTTTTCCTTTAAATTTTAAAACGACAAAATCTTCCTGACTTGACTTCTTCTCATTTAGTTCGTTAAGTTCATTACTAGCATCTTCATCTAAATAGTTTTATATCGGTTGCTTATTGTCTCTTAATCCAGTCATTGTCTCCTAATCCAGGCTTATTAGATAAGTCTCGTTTTGGACACTTTTTTGTCCAAGATATGGAAGGCCAGTACCGGGATCTCGGAAACCGTAAGAGATACGAAGTTGGTTAAGTGGAGGTAAAGTTGCGGATTTACGTCCTGTTTTCCTGATATTGGAATTTGAGAGCTTTTTTCTTCCGAATGCAACGATGTATGACACATTGTGGTTTAATGACGCTGCGAGGGTTTTTTAAACAACATTAGGATATTTTGGAATACGGTCCTGTATTTCTTCTAATTTTATAAATAATATCTCATACGTAAGCTCTAAATTTTTACTTATGTTGGACTAGTTCAATAAATAATAAATAATTTAATAATAAACCACAAATAAGTGAACAAAAAATAATGCAATAATAAACAACAATAAGTGAACAAAAAAAAACCAAAACATTAATAAAGCGAACAATGAAAAAAGTAAGGAACTACATAATCAAGTGTTCCAAATGATTTCCGTTATTTTGGTTGTCTCCTTTCTGGACACTTCTCCAAATGCATCCGCTCTGCCACATATCAGTTTTTTTGAGATAAAATAAAACACAATAGAATATCAAACTTTTCAGCAGTTGTAAAATTATGTTCCATATTTTCTGGAAAATACAAAACTTCTAAAAATGCTTTCAAATGACAACGATCATAATGGGAATGTCAAGTGAAACAAATCAGGCGTCACTATCTTAATGTTTTTTGTTTCAAACGCATGTACTTTTCTTTTAAATCTCGAATCAACAGAAGTTTGAAATAGTATTTCTGTATTTGTGGTTTATTATTAAATTATTTGTTATTTATTGAACTAGTCCAACATAAGTAAAAATTTAGAGCTTACTTATGAGATATTATTTATAAAATTAGGAGAAATACAGGACCGTATCCCAAAATTTCCTGATGTTGTTCAAAAAACCCTCGAAACATCATTAAACCACAATGTGCCATACATCGGAGGAAAAAAAGCTCTCGAATTTCAATATCAGGAAAACAGGACCGTATTTAAAAAAAGAAAGTTGATGATGGCCCTTCGAAGACGACTCGTCGGATTACAAAACAATTAACGCTGTTAGATAGAGCGGAAAAAGTGGCAATGTAAAAGTGCAATTTATTTTAGAATTCGATCTCAAAAAAACCGAGGAAAAAAATAAAACGATTTCTCAGAATTTCGGTTTTTCTGCGGGTTTGTTCTCCGGAACTATTCGGAATTTTAAAACTTTCTAAACGGCATATTTCTCAGATCCCTGTACTGGCCCTCCTTATCTTGTACACGGTGTATATCCTATTTTAATTATTTTTCTCATTTTAACATCGAATTTCTATGATTTTTTGTAATAAAACACGCCTTTTATAAAAAAATGCATATTTCGCACAAAGTCGTAAATAACAAGCTAACTTAACTTTTATTTATAAAACGTCTTATGTGCATTATTTTTTCAAAATACCTTCATCAAACAATTTTTTTTGATAAGCGTAATGGTAAAAATATTTGATTATAAATCGAAAATCAAAATAGTTATATTGCGCATCGCACCTCGATATGTAATGATATACTTTTGTTTTATATAGTGACTCTTTTCCGGCATTGGAAGAACTTCTACAATGCGGCATATGTCTAGAAAGATTGTCCAATCCTAGAATGTTACCATGTCAGCATACATTTTGCCTTAACTGCCTCAAAACCCATGTAACAGCGAAAAATCTTAGATTTGTTAGTAATCAGAATACTTCAAATGATACTTCCAGGTAAGTGATAATATACAATACGAAATATCTCTAAGCAATTTTCAATAGGTACCTAATTTCATATCTTTTTGTCGAATAGTTATTTATGTAATAAATCCATAAAGTAACTTTATCTATTCGCGTGCGGTAAGTAGCACTTTACCGCACTAATGTCGTAAGTAATTACATACTATAAAAACAAGTTTTTATATTAACCAATAAATTTTTATAATTTATTTCCCTAGCAACCTGATATTAATGCATTGTTGATAACGACTTACGAGGCACCTTACGGGGTAAATTAAAACAATGCTCTTTTAGTTTTTAATTTGGTGCCCTAAAACACGCTTGTAGATAAAATATCGTACAATACCCTTACGGCAGGTGTCCTTACCGCATTTGCGTGATTTACCAAACTCGACGTATCTACCGTACTTGTATGTAATATACTATTATGTATAAGTTCCATATAATATTTTTTCTACGATCGTATCAGTTTTTCTCTGATCCGATTTGAATGATTCTTTTTTTCCATTGTAGGTTGGTTCCTCGACAATTTCATAGTTTTCGCTGTTTATGATGAAATTTAATTTTCGATTTATACTGGGTTTACTAAAAATGCTATGTTTTTTTCCGAAAATTCGCATCACCCTGTGGAGTATATTAGCAACCGAAGCATATTGCAGTTGACATTAAACGGTAGGTCCATCTTTCCCCAACATTTCCTTTTCTGGTTTACTTCATTATCTCTGTTATTAAAGGAGATACACCGTTTTGTTGCGTAACATGTTTTTATAGACCTTAATATTCAACACATTCATTGTTAAATGTTTTCAAGTAGGTTTCAAGATGGGCATACGAAACGAACGTTTAATAAGAAGTTTCTGAACAGTTTTTATCAGTATGGCGAATTTTATTTGACCTTTGTAACTTTAAAAGACAATATCTGCTGACACATCGCTTGCAATGTCAGGAAAAGTCCAGAGTCTACTTGAACACATTTAACAATGAATGTGTTGAATATTAAAGTCTATAAAAACATGTTACGCTATAAAACGGTGTATCTCCTTTAATAACAGAGATAATGAAGTAAACCAAAAAAGAAAATCTTGAGGAAAGATGGACCTACAGTTTAATGTCAACTGCAATATGTTTCGGTTACTAATATACTCCACAGGGTGATGCGAATTTTCGGAAAAAAACATAGCATTTTTAGTACACCCAGTATAAATCGAAAATTAAATTTTTATCATAAACAGCGAAAACTATGACATTGTCAAGGAACGAACCTACAATGCAAAAAAAATCATTCAAATCGGATCATAAGTTAAGAAAAAAAATAGCATCAAAATTATGGCAAATTTATGATGTTGCGTTAATTTTGTCCACTAGTTTATACTATATAACCATAGACATAGTATAATATAAAAGGGTAGATAAACCATGCCATTCATAAAACACCATTTATTTACAATCATACACATTCTACAGTTTCAAATAAGTTAGAAGAAGAAGGCTTTCAAAAATCGCAACTCTGTAACGCGTACCTTCGTTTAGATAATTTCGTTCTAATATTAGTCATAAATAGGTAATCGTTGTAAGTATTTTTTTACAGAAATTCAGATAATCTAAAGAAATAATCCATATTTTTGCAATATTTACTTAAAATATAGAAATCAGCTACAACATTGCTTTACCTTAAAAAAACCATAACCTCATTATTCCCATTTACCGACAAAATATTAATTCGGGGTTAGAATAGTCGAATTTTTTACACACCACGCACTGTCGAACCATCGTCGATAGCTAATAAATAGCTCTAAATAGTTTTAATTCGAAAAAACTATAAGAATTAATCCAAAAACACAATAGATCACCAACAATCACAAAAGCAGTAGCCAATTAGCGTGAACAGCACCGCCGCCGAGAAATGAATGAGAATCTTTCAGGGTCATGTGTACTATAACCCGTAAAAAGGGCCATATAGCGTTGACACAGTTATGTTGTTGGGAAATTATAAATAACTTTACGAGTAGAAAATTTAAAAAATACACATATTAATATAATATTTTTAGTTAATAGGTACACATCAGGCACGTAGCCAGCTTCGAACAGCATGACCATAAAGTCGAAAGATTAAAAAATGTTTTACGTTATACAGGGTGTTATGGAAATTACGTATTATATTTAAATGGGTGACTCCTTGGGTGTCCTAGAGAAGCGCTACATATTTTTTTTTTAAATCGACAGTTTTAAAAGAGGGGTAACAAACACTCTTACTCACAGGTCAGTCCGCGCTACTGTTCAACATTTCACCCAGAGCCAATTGCAATGTTGCCAAACTTAATGTAAAACTGAAATTCCATATAAAATTATAAATATAAATTATTTACCTACTTGTATTTATCTTTACACCAAAAGAGCGAGGAAATCCAGGCACAAACAAAATCAGTTTTTTTTTTTTCATGGGAACACTCCTGGAACCACTTTATGTACCCACAGTAATAGTGAAACAGAACCGATAGTTAGCTTTTGAAAATACAATAATATAGATTATACTACAGATTATTAGATTTTCTTACACGCGACGAAATTTGACGTCCAGAAGAAACGCGTCAATAAAAACAATATTCAAAGATTATTTATGGACGGGCAAGATATATGCGTAAACCGAAAAACAGAGCTGATTGCTGAGAGTGTGTTTGTGATCGACGAGACACAACGTATCCGGCCGCTGGTTGGTCTTCCACTAACAGACGCAAGCGTGCGGCGATATATGAAACTACTTCGCTCAGCCGATGTAAGGCGTCAAGAGATCATTGGCACTTGACCTAGTGACGTACATGGCTATTACTATTCCATATGTTTTTTCGGGTTGTTTAAAACATAGTCCGTCGTAAATGTTCTTCAATTAATTGTACAAAAAGGTATTACAGAATAGAAAGGTGTTTAAATTATTTTATTTTGTCTAAAGGTGTGCATATGACAACACCGGCCAGAATTCCGTGATTGCTTACATGTATCGCAGTGCCACACAGGTGTGTTTTTCTGGTTTGACGCCAGGTCACTTTTACCGCTGAATGAATTGAAAACGCCATTTATGGGTATTTTTCTTCAATTTGTCTTTATCTCAGGAATTGCCGGTTTAAATATAATACGTCATTTCCATAACACTCTGAATATATGTATACGCGTTCGCTGAAACTCCTCACTTGTTTTTGGACCAATACCATTTAATAAACATATTATATTCCTTTTCGTGGGCCTCGTTCGATTTTTTAGGCAATAAATTTTGTGTTGCTTCATTAGCTTTATTAATTTGATAGTCTGGAGCGCATTAAAATGAGTTTTCTTCTTCGGAATCCGAATTATTTCTTTCTGTTTTTGATATTTTCAAATATTATTAATATTTGTAAGGTAACAATAAAAATGCGACGCCCAGGCAATGAACGACGTGGATGCTGTTTCCATGGCAACTTGATATTGTATGCATTCAGAGAGAAGTGAAAAAGACATGTTACAGGCACTTTTTTAACGCTGAATTAATTTTTTTAACTGAAAAAATATAGTTTTTATAACGATCGTGGAAAATTTGTTTATTTATGATGTTATTGTTAAATAAAAAATAAATAAATAAGCTTGATGAGCCATCAAGCTTCTAAATTTTTCGAATATGAAATATAACTGACATTTTCTTAATCATATACAGAGCCCCAAAATTCACCATAGAACAAGAGATAAAATCAATGGCTTGTCCAGTCTGTCAAAGTCGAATTCAACTCCCTGAAGGTATCGATTCCTTGGAGAAGCTACCCAAGAATTTATATTTGCAATCGCTGTTAAAAGTGGTACAAGGATCTCCGGTATCTCCACATGTTACAGAGAACTATCGCTGCGTTAATTGTCAGATGGTTTCGGCACAGCAGGAACAAGTTTGCCAACACTGTATGCAGGTAAATACGCTTCGATCAGCAAACCCTGTACCAATGTACCAAGTATCCTCGATTTCCTTTATATACCTAACAATTTCTTTTCAGATATTTTGTAATATTTGCTGGAACGAACATTTGACTGAATTAGAATCAAACTTGTCTTTAATTGTGAAACAACTCAACGAATCGGAAGACCGAATGCGTCATAAACTGGATAATTTTGGTGCAAGATGCGACACGCTGGAAGAAAAAGTAAAAAAAGCGACAAGAACTCGAATTGAAAATATATTAGGGTAAGTAAGACTTCTATTCTACGTTGTATACTTACTCCTACTTACTGTGTTCAAATAAACAATAAATTAATTACTTTAGGAGACAAAATAGATTTAAAAAACATTGTTATTAATAATAGATAAGTTTGTTTGTACTTATTGTGTTTAATTTGCGATTGATATGTAGGCATTATGATGTTGATCAATTAAGTTTACCTTTAATATCGAGATATGTTTAACTTTTACCACTTTTAAAGGTCATTTACCAATAAATAAAAAAGTTATAAATATTACTTCAACGGGAAGCTGATAAATAGATATATTTATTTCAAATAAGTGCACCAAAAACCACGGAAAGATGCACGACGAAGTTATTTTTACAGAATATCCAGATTAAATGTTTTTTTTTTTAAATTTAAATTAATCAATTTTGTAGGGAGGAAAAGCGGGTTCTTAGTGAAGTAACTAGCATTAAAAAAGAGGGAGGAATAGCTTCAGATATCCTGTTGGATAGTATATCAAAGCTGAAAGAAGATATAAATGTCAAAGCAAAAGATAAGAATAATAATCAGAAGGTAAGGAACATGAGAAGGGAATTCCCTTCAACATACCTATATCGGTGATTTTTTAGAGCAAACTGTTGCTTATTAAACTCCAATGTTATTACTAATATATGGGGTTTCCTCTTTTAGGTAACTTCCTATATCAATCTTCACAGAGAAACATCAAAAATCCTCGACCAAGTCAACTATTTCGGGGAAGCGAGGCTAACCTTTGATCCAGATACTTTCAAACTGGAACAGATCTCCGAAGGAATATACAACGATGAAGAAGATCAACCAGTTAACGTACAAGTGGTTACTAATCCATTTGAGAGTTGCGAGTCAATGGCTAAACATTACAAATCAAGGTTAATTCCTGGACAATTTTAATATTTTTTTCTTACGTAAAACCACAAGAGCTTTTTCTTATCGTATAAAGTTTTATTTTCTACGAAAACTATACTAACCGGCACAAAATTCCGCCACCCTGAAATTTTGTTGAAGTTTGATATTTTATAACTTTTTTATTTTTTATGCGATTTTCATGATTTTGTTATCAGTTTGTATATTAATTCATTTTGTTTTTCCTTAACTATTTTATAAAGTAACAATTTTCGATTAGGCTATATTATACAGGAGTAAATGAAACTGTTGTTTTTGTCGTAATTTAAAAACACCCTGTAGGAAAATTGGGGTGGATAATTTTATTTAAATACTGTTTCTTGTCATCTTTGATGTATTCTAAACATTTCGTTTCTTGATTCACTCCATTATCTCCTTTCTGCTGCGAGCTGCAAAATTTTAAATGAAACGATGTTATTTTTAGAAAATGTATGTCATTAGTATTTCTACCGGAGCACACAGCAATCTTGTCAAATCAAAATTCGAAATGTTTAGAATACATCAAAGATTACAATAAACAGTATGTAAATAAAATTATCCTCCTCAATCTTCCTACAGGGTATTTTGAAATTACGATAAGAAAATAACAGTTTGATTTACTCCTGTATAATATAGCCTAATCAAAAAAATGTTACTTTATAAAATAATTTAGGAAAAACACAATAAACGGGTCTACAAACTGATAACAACATCATGAAAATTGCATAAAGAATATAAAAGTTATAAAATATCAAACTCGACCAAAATTTCAGGGTGGCGGAATTTTATGCCGGCGAGTGTAGATAGCTAGAAATTGAACGAGAAATGAGCTGAGAACGGAAAAGAAACGCTACTTAATTTTGAGCGCAGAGAGGGGCCATTTTCAGCAACTAATTTCTAGGAAGAGACATTTTTATCGATGTCAAAGTGGCATAGTTAAATAGAAATCTTATTACATGAGATTTTTCATTATAAACATACTTAGTGGAATTTTTTTTTAAGCGAACGTAACCACATTTTATTTTAGATCTTTTAACCCTAAACTGGTTTGGAATAAATGTCCTAGGCCAGCGGGATTGGGAATACCTCCGTGGGACGAGTCGAAACTTTATATTGCCGCAACGGATAGTCATAACGTCCTTATTGTAGACAGAAATAAATTTAAGCTAATAGATAGGTAAGTACACATTAAATTCGTCGGTTTAAAGGTAAAACTCATTAAGTGCAATTTTTAATAAAAGCGAGTTAAGAGTTTCGAAGTGTTTAACAGTCATAATCCTATAACAAGAAAAATTCATTTTAATGTCTAAAGCTATTCTAGTACGTTCCGAATAGCTTTAGACATGTAATGAATTTTTCCTGTTAAGGATTATGACTGTTAAACACTTCGACACTCTTAACTCGCTTTTATTAAAAATTGCACTTAATGAGTTTTACCTTTAAACCGACGAGATTTAAAAAAGTCGCCGATTCCAAATGTAAAAAAAATGTTTTTTGTATTTTGCAGATTTAAATAAAAATATCTAAATATAGAGCGTTCTGCAATAGCGCGTCAGGCTTCCATACCTCTCTATACGAATTGAGTTAGGAATTTTATTTATATGCTGACTAATACTGTATCATATCATATTTTTCCATATGCTGGGTGGTCCAAAAAAGTGTGATAACATAAAGTCGTATTTTTTAAATGGGACACCCTATATTTTATTGCATATTTAGGCTGGTATTAGTGTCCTCTATATTTTCCTAAAATGTTACATAATTTGCTTGGGTGGTTTAGGAGCAATAAATTAAAAACTAAAAAAAAAGTTTTGCAGACCTGGAAAGAAAAATCAAAGAAACAATCTAAAATAATTTTCTTAACCGTTACTAGAACTTTTTTTATGGCGCACGTTGTTTATGAATATCCGCCTACAACTGCTATTAATATGCAGTAAAGAATTCACTTGTACACAGATCAAAATGGAATACCTTTTGAATATTTACTCTAGTTTACAATTATCATGGTATTCATCATTCTGGTATTTAAACAACATAATTTATGAAATTTGGTATTATTTCGAAAACGGCTGGAAATAACTTATATGTTTATATTACAAAAAAATTGCTTATTAATTCTGCATGCAATAGCCAATAATATACAGGGTGTTCCATTTGAAATTATTGAGAAAAATGATCTTGAAATGTGTCGCTTTGGGAGCCTTCTTATGAACACCCTGTATAAAATATATAAACCCTATTAGATTCAAAGTATCTCTAGATCCTTTATTACAAAGCTCACCCAATCCAGTGGTTAAAAAAATTATTTTAGACTGTTTTTTTTTGATTTTCTTTCCAGGACTCCAAAACTTTTTTTTAGTTCTTAACCTAAATATGTAATAAATATTGGTTGTCCCATTTAATGTTGTCACACTTTTTTAGGCCACCCTGTACATGGCAAAATATTTTCCTGAAATACACTCCATGATACAGTATAAGTTAGCACATAAATATAATTCCTAACTTATATAATAATAATAATAATAATAAGGTAACACATTTGGTGTTGTATGTTTTTTTAAAAATTTAAAAAAATACAGTATCGAGGCTTTTCAGAAACTCATTATCACTGTTATAGGGAACCCCTAAGGTAATGTTTCTCGTCAAACAAGATGCCATTTTATGGTTATTTTTCTGCAGATTATTTTCATTTCAGGATTTGCGGGTGTAAATATATAAATAAGAAAAAAGTATACGTAAAATTCAAGTTCATAATATTTTGACTTTTTTTTTAGAATAAGTCATCCAGATATGATTTGTCCATCGGGCATAACATTTTCACTTTCTCGTAAAGAAGTTTTCGTGTCAGATAAGTGGCAACAATGTATTCATGTTTTTTCTTCTGACGGAGAATATCTCAGAACGATTTGTGGGCAGAGATTACGTAGTCCCGATGGTATAGGTAAGTCTAATACAAGTTTCCTTGTAAACTGGTCATGTGCGATTCAATCTCATCTTAATAAACGATACCGTTTATTTGCTCCTGATCATTTTCTTCTTCAATGTTGACACGTCCTTAAACCATTTCACATTACTTTCTTACAAACTTTTCTTACCCAACTATATTTTGACAGGCAAACCTATACAGTGTCACACTGATAACAATTCCATTGCTGTAGAGTCACCTCTATTCTTTGCATACTCTTATGACTCCTTTACCATACTAATGGCTTGTTGATAATTCGTGACATTTGTTTGATTACTGCATTCAACTTCTTCATCAGAGTCGTCACAAACCAGATAGTGATGTGGTTTCAGTTTGGACTACATAATCGGTAGGAATGGGGTCACTATCATCTTCTAATAGCACATTGCTATCAATGTTAATGAACTCGCCCAAATCATTGTTATCAAATTACAAAGTTCCACCACATCAATATTCTCTTTCAGACTCAAAACGCATTTTGTACCATTGTTTACGATTTTAACCTTACAACTCACAAATATACGGCGGACTGCTGTCGGGGAATCACACATACCTACTTTCATTCGGCGAAGTCCTTTCGCGCTGCCACGCATACGCGATTGGTTGCCGGTGTGTCTTCAGAGAGTTTTTGCACCGTACTTATTCGTCTCCCAAATACAAAACATTTTTTTGTCCGTTTAAACTTTAAAGGGGGGTTTTCGCACTCTTTGTATGAAAACAGCCTGTCCGCGTCCGCCCAAAGAAGGGTCCGCCAAAAAAAGAGGTTGATTTTAATGGAATTTCAGATACCTAGTTCCGGACTATGAAAAAATGGCCGCTTAATAAAGATATCCGCTTATTAGAGGTGTCCGTAATGAGAGGTTTTACTGTAATTAAATGTCGAAAAATGGCTTTATAGATTGAAAAATAGATAGAAAACAAAAATTATTATAAAGGATTCAAATTTGGTGTGTGGAGATTAAATTACAATACAAACAACTTTTCCCTATAGAATTTTTTAAAATTCGATTGATAAATGCCGTTTCTCGACATTTTGTGGAGAAAATGATTAATCTTACAGTTAATAAAAGCCGCATGATCCCATTTAATTATGTAATTTTTAGTCTTTATTGAAGCAAGCGCTTATGATGAAGTCAGATTTTATCTAAATCGAACAATATATTTTTCTTCCCCATATGGTTCAAACTTTAATGGTGACATTGCATTTCTGCGCACTATCTAAAAATGTATAATCAGTTGATACCGGTTCGTAGCCGACTTAGCTGGTTCACCGGTACTTCCCTGGCGTCGTCTATCCGACTTGAGACCAGAAAAGCTGCGTCAAAATCAAAAAACTTGTAATGAAAGTTTTTTGTATTGTCTTCTTTGTTGACCAACTATAGTTGTTCTCTTTTAGTTATGCATCCCAATGACCAACTTATAGTATGCGATACCGGCAATGACAGAGTGCTCGTAGTGGATCCACAGTCTGGCGACAAATTGGCTATCATCGGAGTACAGAATGGGCTAACCCAGCTCAATTTTCCTACAAGCGTCACCGTACATGGAACAAATATTATCGTGGCAGATTCGGGAAACAACAGGGTTTGTTTTTTTTTCTACAGTATGGTTTAATGGCTCTTTATGGCTTCTATAAAATATTAAAATTTCATTAAATTATACCGGTCGGTTCAAAAGGTAGAGCCAAAAAAGCAAATAGCTTGGCTTTTGCTAATTAAAAATCATATCAACAAATACAATCTATAATACAGAGTGCTTCGCTATTATTTGATCGCTAAACTTTGTATTTATTTTGTATTGTTATTTTCAAATTTTAAGTAAATGAAAGTAATTAACACGTGTGTTATCAAACTTGTTATAGTGGCGTCTGTGAGTCGGAAAAACCCCGAAAAATCGAAATATTTTCAGCCGGGTTTGTTCGGGTTTGTTTTTGTTCGAGTACCGTACTCCTTAGGAGTTGTTGGTTAAACGCGCTTCAAGAGGTTTCCCTGCAGAGAAACACACTTTCCCCCCGTTTTCGAGAATGCTGAGCACGGTGGTGGTGTTGGATATCGCGTCCGACCCCTTCCAACCCCTCCACCGGCATCCTCGAAAACGGGGGGAAAGTGTGTTTATCTGCAGGGAAACCTCTTGAAGCGCGTTTAACCCCTCTGGGGGGTGGTTTTTGGCCGTTTTGAGGGGTTGCACAACCCAAAAGAGAAATTTTGACGCCGCCATCGTGTTCAGCATCCTCGAAAAGGGAGTTTATTTAAATCTAAATCTGGATTTTAGATAAAAATTTATAACATACATGGGGAACTTCTGCAAGAAATCGGCTCTTTCGGCAAAAATCCTGGACAGTTTAGATCAGCTGAAGTTGTCGCTGTAGACCAACTGGGATTTATATTGGTTGGAGATGCCGGAAATGCCCGAGTAAGTACTCTTAAAGTTTTACAAGTTATTATACAGGGTGTTATGGAAATGACTTATTAGATTCCTTGGGTGTCCTAGAGAAAGTCTACATACTTTTTTTTAAATCGAATCTCTACATACTAAGGCGAAAACCCTTTTTGCCTACATGCTGTCCCCACCGCTCTATCTGGATTCAGTTAGCAACAATATAGGTCACTAGACTAAACTATAGTGATGCCAGATCACACCGCGTGTCTCGCCCTTGCTTGGATAACCGCCGCGCGCGTATTGATATGTTTAACCTTCAGTATCGTTGCTTCAGTATGATTCGATACTCGGTGTTGGAACGACGTTGCCTAGGGTCCACGTGCTTGATGTGTACGAATTTTAAACGTGTTGTAGCTTGACCCGATTTTTTTTTCTGTTGTGAAATAATTCAAAATAATAAATATTGTGATGTGATTTCAAATTTGTGTGTACTGTTAGTTCTGTTGCAAAACATACTTTTTGTGTTTTATTTTTTTCTGGAATTTAATTATAAAACGGATTATTTTAAAATAAGATCGAAGGCAAGAGAGTATGTACCTTAAAATTGTAGTTTTTTTTTTCTAAAAAGTTTGAAAAAGAATTGATAACGCGGATCAAAGACGTCTTGTTGCCAAAAACTGCGTTTACAATTCTGTGTTGCAATATGACAACGCCGCCTACAATGCGCTGACCTCTTTTGAGACTTGAGACCGCCTCAATAAATTATTGATTGCGAACGTCCTCAGTAGCGGCCACGTGAATTTTCAGATTTCATATAAAGTGTATATTTCGTTTCATAATTCAAAGCGCCATTTATGGTTATTTTTCTTGAATTTATTTCCATCTCAGGATTTGCCGGTTTAAATATAATTCATATAATTAACGTCATTTCCATGACATCATGTATATATAAAATTAGTTGACACGTATTGTTTATCATTCGTTACAGGTTCAAGTTTTTAAACCAGATGGCACTCTAGTCAAGATTTTCGGTAGCAAAAGTGGTTTCGGATGGGTTTCTGGTATTTTGGTAACACCCTCATTGGATATTATTACTTCTGATAGCAAGAGTAGAAGTCTTAGAATATTTTAAAGAAGAACACTAATAGTAATTTACTATGTCATATTAATATAAGTAAAAGCCATAATATAGAACTGTTTGCAAACAACTTTTGACACTCTACAAGACCCAAATTCGTCAATCATTAAAACACTGTTCTCGTGTATGGTGCACTGCACTCTTCGGTTACTCCGTTGTGTTAATTCAAAAGTTCGTATCTTCAAATTTCGTCCGAAAGTTACTTATACCATTCAAGCAACGTGCCATCTAAATGTCTGTTAAATTCGAAGCAGTATATGCTACCAAAATCTATTAGTACGTTTGTAACTACAAATATGGGCGTAATTGAAATTTTAAAGCTAAATAATCGATATAGTCCACAATTCAATTTTCAGTAGATACGCCCTTTTGAATTAACAGGCAATACTCGACACGACCTGACCAAGACAGCCTTTTTACAGATATTTCCCTTTCAAATGTTCGACTGACACTGCCCGCTTAATTCCACCTCAGCTTAGTACTCCTCGAATTTCATTGTTTAAGAATTCCTTCATTTGGAGGACGTAATCATTGTGGAACGACCTTCCTGAGTTCGTGTTTCCCAACGAATATAACCTCGAACCGTTCAAATCTGAATCGCTTTATTCACACGCATACCACTCCCAGACAGTGGCGGTTTTACCCTAATAGAACGGGCCCCACCAAAATTGTTGTCCAAAGAAAAAAGGTCGTCAACGGTAACAAGAAAGATAAGTTGCATTAATAGTTCATCATAAAAAAAATTAAAAAATGGAAAAATATCAGTGGAGTGCCATTTTTTCTTTGGTGGGTCGATATAATAATGGTTGTAAGGACGTTCTCAGGAACAGATTGAGCAAATTATATTCCGTAAGAACATTCCTACAATCTTTATAAAGAGAGAAATGGTGATCAGTGCCGTAGATAGCTTTGTCTCCTGAGAGGGGTACTCATAAGCTTTCCCATCACCACCTCACTGTACTATTCCCATTTCGAGGCAAATTCCCGCTTCTGGGGGGTACGGTCCCCCAGTACCCCCCTTATCTATGGCAGTGATGGTGGTTGGAATAACTATGGTGATTTTAGTATAAAACTAGGAAAATAAGTTCAGTTTTAACATACAACTTTATTCGGGAACTTTGACGATATTAAGCAAAATATTGCCAGACGCGTGCAGCAAAAATTGACCAGTTGCAAAAGATATACGATCTGGAGTATCCTTGCAAACGGAATAATGATGATCTTTTAATAATCCAACCAGCCCGACTCTGGCTTGCATCATGCCAAATCTTAAACCTGCAACATAAATAAAGTGAAAAATGCAAACAAAAAAAAAATAAATACACTTGACTCCAAATTAATTATCGAATATTGAAAACTGCGCGTCCAAATTAATAAACTGTTTGTTCATCAATCAAGTAGCGCATAAAACCTAGATGCGTATAAATCTCCCAAAAGTTAAATTTCATATATCTTAAGATGCGTATAAATATGGCGAGACGAGCCCGCGCGGCGCTTTGGTCGAGCTTTTTTTCAACGAACCTGCCGCGAGCTTCTTTCGAATTTTTTCCTTTCAGCATGGCAAGCCCACGGTGAGCCAAAGGAGGTAAGGAGGTAGACCTTTGACGACGAAGAACAGATGGCCGCTTTATTTGTTATGTGCAGTGGTGCTTTATTTCTATCAAGTTTAGTGAATAAAAAACGAAAATTTGGCGATGATACGTCGCCAATAATCTCGACATTTTTTTCTTTGTCGCATCTACAGTTCTCAACGACTGACGCAACCTCATCCCACCTTTGTTTTCTTTTTGAAAATACTCTTTCATTTTGGGATCCCACCGAGCGGTAAACCACCACCTAAAATTTGTACACTAAAATATCCCTTTCTTAAAAAAAATACCTTCAAAGGCTATGCATTAAATTCCCCAAAAAAATCCCAAAAACACAACTCGAATCCTACACATTAGAAAATAATTAATAGGTTTCCACTAAATAATAATAATAATAATAAAGACGTCTTTATTATTTAAGAAAAAGAACAATTCTTGGTTTCAAATGGACATGGTGATATTTATGCCTTCTTTGGACCACTCTATATTCTATAAAAAGTGGTCGGTCTCGCTACAAACAGAATTTCTTTACGAGCCAGCCACACACCCGTTCCACTAGACGCGCCAAATCCATTTCAGCTCGAGGTAGAAACCGACAGAAAATGGATCGTCCTCGAGAGGCTCGTGGTAGGCTCGTTCGAGGCTCGCACCAATATGATGAACAAGCCGTTGTTGGCGCGGTTCAGGCGCGTCTCGCCATATTTATACGCACCTTCTTTAATAGAAATATAAAACATTGCTATCTGGACAACTTACAAGATCTAAATTTCCATCTGGGAATAAATTATTTAGACGACAATTTTAAATAAGATTTGATCTCCAAAGTTCGTTAATTTCCCCCTCTAAACTTACCAATACAAACTCTGGGCCCTTCTCCGAATGGAAAATAAGAGAGTTCCGGTCTTTTCGCTTTCTCCTCTTTACTAAATCTCTCTGGATCCCAAACTTCGGGATTCGGATAATACTCTGGATCCATATGAACTCCCCAACAAGGAATTTGAACTATTGTCCCTAAAAAACAGGCCGATTGCATGGTAAAGTGAAACTAGTTCACGTATTTTAGATACTTTTCATAACCAAAATTTCACTAAAAAAACCGTTTCGGAAATATCTTGAAAAAACCAAAAAATTTAACACCCTTTGTATCTTTCAAACAAAGCAGCTCTGATTATGGACTAATGTTAATAGAAATTATTTGTCTTATTTTTGGATAAGGAATCACCAAACTAGCGTTAGCACATATTTTTTGAAACACCCTTTATTATACAAACCCGAACGAACCCTCTGGCCCGATGGTTTACCTTTTCTAAATCGTTCCAGGGTATAATTTCAATGTAGGTAAAAATCTAAAACAGTTTTCTGTATAATATTATATACCTATCTTTAAGAGTTTTTGAATTATAAATAATCTTGTGACTTTTTAACGCCGTATCGGGACTTGAAAAGAAAATCATATCTTTTTAGTGGTTACAGCTAGAAAGCTGAAATTTTGACAATAGTTTCACAAGACCATCGAAATTTCATAATTTTGAACAGTATTTAATTAGTCTTATACAGGGCGTCTCCACAAATATTTCTGAGGGAGACGAATTATTGCAAAAATCTTCTTCTTTTTTAAATGGGACACATTTGATATGTTTTGCTAATGGAGGATCGAATTCTCTATCTAATGATATTAAGTGTTCCTAACCTATCTTCAATGTTTTCGGACTTATAGCGAAATTTAAAAATTATCTTATAAAAATATATTTTTTGGTAGTTGGCTGTGGAATCGATTCATAGGAACAAAATACTGACGTTATGACTAGTGTCAAAATTTCAGCTTTATAGCTGTAACCGCTAAAAAGATATTATTTTTCTTTTCAGGTCCCGATACGGCGTTAAAAAATCACAAGATTATTTATCATTCAAAAACTCTTAAATATAGCGGTATATGATATTATACATAAAACTGTTCTAGATTTTTAACTATATTCCAAAAAAAAAATAATATATAGGGTAATTCATTTAAAATTCCGAAGTTGCTACCACTTTCGGAATGATCCGGCAACACCGCACCATCCAAAATATTTTATAAACGTAGAAAACCATCTCTTATAGCCACAGCCAAAATTTCAAAATAATAAATCTCATTTAGTTCTCGAGATACTTCTAATAGGCCACTTTACTTGGTGTGCCCTGTATAGAATAACAAATAATGCGTATTTTACCTTTCTTTAATACAACGTCGGATCCTGGTACTCGGTAAGTTTTGGTACATACTCGTGGTATGGTTGGTACTACTGGATATTTCCTTAGTGTTTCTACAATAAATCATTTTTAACTCTCATAAAATAAATTTGTCAAAAATAATGTACTGCTTATATACTACTCTGAATTTGTCTACTTATCCCAAAATAACCTAAATAATATCACGAAACAAATGTCAAATACAAATTTATGCATATGACGGAGGAACGTGGTTCGGATCCCAGGGTTAAGTTAGTACCGGTCTGGTCAAAAAGATATAACTACGATGCTCATAATTATTGTATTATTGGAAAGATAATTTAAGCGACCTTTAAAATGATGTGTCCCTCTTCAACCCCCTTCCCATTTAACATGTTTCAGGGTAACATTAACCCCTCCTCGTGGGTTAAACCACTAAGCTGCAAATTGACGTGTCTCTCCGATTTTTAATATTATTTACTGCAAGGGTGGGAAATTGTCAAATTTACACCCCGTATTTACCGAAAATAACTTTGTCGGTTAACTCCAATTCTTTGGCTCCTTCGTATGTTAATTTTCCATCATATTTCTGGATCACCTGAAAATAAAATTTAATTAAAAGTTAAATATATATATTAAATGATCCTAGGACCGTACCTTGTGGAACACCTTAATTAAACATTGTAAGTAAATTAATACCCTCATCACATTTATAATGATGTATATTTAAATACAGTATAATTACCTGTCGCATTTCTTGTCTTACTTTATCCTGAACATCGGGATGTTTAGCCAACTCATACAATACAAAGGCCATGGTAGCTGAAGAAGTGTCGAAGCCAGCAACGAAAAATAAGAAAGTCTGCGCTACTACTTCGTCATCGTTGAGAATGCCTTTCTCCGTTGAGTCCTTTGTGATTTGTCCGTCATCGGTCAGGACTCCTCTGTTGCGTAGTTGGATCAAAAGATGCATAAAATCTTTTCTAAAATAATGTGTTGCGAGACAAACAAATAGTTTTTTTATCGAGCTGCTTATATGAAAACGTTAGAGTCCGATTCGAACCTGAATAGTACAGGAGCGTCATCAGCGTGAAGAAAGTCAACGTGTTCTTGGGTTATAGATGCATACTGTTTCAGGCATTACGCTCTTGTACCATTCAAGTTTGAATCGGGCTTTACCTATAAATGTTATTTTTTTCCCTATATTCGATAGTTTCTTTGACCAATTTCTCGAAGAATGTGTCACAATCCGGGAAGCTCTTGTATCCGGTGTAGCCCAAAACTTCCTTAGGAACTATATTTTCTATCCATTGTCTGAAAATCCTTGGACGGTTGAATGCTTTACCATAAACTCTAAAAAAAAGTAAAAGACAATTTTTATACAGGGTGTTTTAAAAATTATACTATAAAAATATACTATACACGAATTTGTTGCATGGCTTCCTTGATTCGGAAGCTGCAATTTAATAAATATACAGGGTGATTCACGACGAGCTTGCATTAGAACTTTATGGAGAACTACTGAATATATGTTTCTGAAACTTTGGGGATTTAGGTTTATAGATATGCTCTCTTTAACTAAAATATTCACATGTTTTTATTATTTCCGGTTATACCGGAAGTAGCTGCCAACTATCGTTTTTTAAATACAACATGGTAATTTTTATTACATTTTTCGATTAAGCGTTAAATACTAAGCACATTTTATAGAACATGTTTTTGTCAGAATCTGTTAGTTGTTGAGATATCTGGACTTTTTGTAATTATTTGGCAAATGCATGACGATGAAATAATCCATATAATTTTTTTACTTTAGCTCTTGGAATAAAACTTTTTTCTAGTCGAATAGCTAGAAGATCATCAAATCTCAAAAATATTTCAAATTCGGCAGAAAATGTACAGGGTGGTCACAATTCAAGCTTCATTGTGAAAGATTTCAACCATGTATATTTTTGTTTAACTTGATGGCAAATTAGTTGTTCTTTATAAATAGTATTTATTATTGTCCTATACCTATATCAAAGTGTTTTCTCGAAAAATCCAATTTTGTTCCGAAAATAATATTTGTTCAAGTCTGCTATGAAAACAATGTATACCTACTGATGTACTGAAGAGATACTGAAGGAAAATCTAATTGAAAGGGTGAGGGCAGCATTTCAATCTCTCACTGCATAAGAAATTAGGAATGCTACAAGAAATATGTAATAGCATGATGAAAAGAAAACATAAATGCTTGGAAGTAAATGGCAATCATTTCGAACATATTTTAAAAATATAATCAAAAGATGTTAGGTATAATTTTCATACAAATGTTTAATTAAAGAATTTAAAGTTTATAAACTTGTTTCCTTACTATTTTAAAAAAAATATATTTAAAACATTAAATTTAAAACAATTTAAAACAATACTGCATTTTATTCATAAATTCAATTAAGCAACGCTTTAGAACGTTGTATTTTCAAGCAATCAATCACTTTTCCTCCATATAGACATCAATATACCACAAAGCCCCTAAGTACAATTGGTTTCATAGCACACTTGAACAAATAGTATTTTCGGAATAAAATTGGATTTTTTGAGAAAACGCTTTGATATAGGTATAGGACAGTAAATACTATTTATAAAGAACAACTAATATGCCATCAAATTAAACAAAAATATAAAGGGTGTTTCATTTAAAATAAGAAAGTTTTTAATGGTTGAATTCTTTCACAATGAGGCTTGAATTGTGACCACCCTGTACATTTTCTGTGGAATTTTAAATATTTTTGAGATTTGATGATCTTCTAGCTATTCGGTTAGAAAAATTTTTGAGGCTAAGTTAAAAAAATTATATGGATTATTTCATCGTCATGCATTTGCCAAATAATTACAAAAAATCCAGATATCTTAAAAACTAACAGAGTCTTACAAAAACATGTTCTATAAAATGTGCTTAGTATTTAACGCTTAATCGAAAAATGTAATAAAAATTACCATGTTGTATTTAAAAAACGAAAGTTGACAGCTACTTCCGGTATTAGCGGAAATGACAAAAACAAGTGAATATTTTAGTTAAAGATAGCATATCATAAACCTAAATCCTCAAAGTTTCAGAAACATATATTCAGTAGTTCTCCATAAAATTATAATGTAAGCTCGTCGTGAATCACTCTGCATATGTATTTATTAAATTGCAGTTTCCGAATCTAGGAAGCCATGCAACAAATTCGTGTATAGTATATTTTATAGTATAATTTTTAAAATACCCTGTATATAAATTGTCTATTATTTTTATGAAATAGAAAGACCCATACCTTTTATAAAGTTTCTAGAATTCGTAAGGTCAATACATTACCCTAAGTCTTATTTTCATGTAAGAACAAGATAATAGGTACCTATTACCCCTACCCCCGCAACCCCCCGCAAAAATTCTGGGTGTGTCACTGATTCTCTAACACTACTACCTAAATTCACAATTGCTATCCCTTAACGAATCACATTCTATTCCGAAGGCGCAGGATCCAATGACGTCAGTCGTATATCGAGCTGTCACATCTTTGACATCGATTATTTTCTCCTCCCGTGCTAACTGATCCGCCACGTCTGTTAAACTCTGATTTTTCTCCAGCAACGTTTCGAACATCATCTTCATGCGGGCGGACGTAAAAGTGGGAGTCAGTTTCGTGCGCAGCTGTTTCCAGGCGTTTCCTTCCATTCGGAAAAGGTGGTTGGTAACGACGTCTTTTTTATGATGATATAACCCTAAAAATACGTGTTATTATCAAGGATTGAGTCGGAAGCCTGGAACATACCAATGTGGAAGACACCATGAATTAATTACAACGCCTGGGAATTGACTTCAGCCATAAACATAATAATAAATGACGTCCAATTTGAATTTAATTGTTTCTTTGAAACTTTGAAACTACTTACTACTAGAAAAATAATAAATTATGGTCGTCCACCTTCCTTCACAGTAAAATTAACGTGTTTATTAAGGATGGGAAGTTCTTAATGTATATTTTCTTCAGAATAGTATTATTATATATTATACCGCGTCGAAATAATAACTTACCTCTATCTTGAAAATGCGTGAAGCTATTTTGCAAGATATCCTTTATGATATGGATGTCCACTGGCATGAACATCGGCTTGAGTATCCAATATATTCCTGCGTACCTTAAATTCATACTTTTAATATCCAAATACAGATTTCTAAAGGCTTCTCCCGTTGATATTTTTGACGTAAGCATTGAACTACAAACAAAAAAAAGAATTTGTATTACTAAAAATGATTGATTTATTGAACGCGTACTTGTGTCACATTATACTCGTACCGATCCATACTCCTTAGAGATTATTTAGACTTAGGGCCGATATTTCCAAAGTCACCTTAAGGTACAGAATGACATAAGTCATCTTTAATATAAGTTTGACAGTATATTAAAGTTCTTTTTAACTCTCATCTAAACGCACAAACGTTTTTTAAGGTTTAGCTTAACGTTAAGGCCACCTTAGCAGTGGCGGCTCGTGACCTCACAAGTATGGTGAAATTATTTTTAAAATTTTGTTTTTGTGTCACGACCAAACAATTACTTTCGAGGCGTTTTAAATGTAGAAAGAAAAGAAGTAATAAGAAAATGCGTTAGGTAAAACATATTTTTATTTATTTTTTAATTTTACACAGGGAAATACAACTTTTGGAAAATAAGAAAGGTTTTCTTAGTGTGTATAACTGTCGGATCTTAACGTCGTCGCATGCAACCCTCGTAACAATATTTATACAGTCCACTACTAATACTACTAAAGCCATCTACGAGCTATCAAGAAAACCGAATGATGTCGCTATTTATATTGGAATCAGCATGTCTGATGCACAAGAAGTATGGATCCGATATTGATAGGTGTTCGTTGTATAATACACGTAGTTCGTTTAATATTTCATTGCCTTGTCCTACGTCGACACTCACAAAGAACTCCATATTCTATGGCAGTAAAAAGATATTTAACCATCTTCCCCTCGCTTTGAGACGGATTAAAGGTATAAAAGCATTTAGGAGGGGTTTGGTAAGGGTTCTGGTTGTGAGACCCTATTATAGTATGGAGGAATTTTTCCATGAGACTTTCGATTGAATATGACGAAAGGGCCATTGAAATGCCAGTTAATGCCAAAAGCTAATATCCTAGAGACAACTATGTTGACATTCTAGTTGTTATTAACATTTATAACGTCGGTTTCATTTTTACATATTCATTTGCGAAAGGGACTCGTCAGCATTTTGAGAAATTTTATATGATATCTATCATCCATGGTGTGTTATAAGAAAAGAGTGTTTAAAATGTTATCTTTTTAGATAAAAGTATACACCCTGTACAGTCACATTATAAACATTATTCATTGTCTATTATTGAATAATTAAATTAGATATATAGATATACGAATTTTATAATGATGACTTCTAAGTCACAGTGTGTTTTGTTGCGTAGGTCATATGTATGTTTTTATTATGTGATAAGTTTTAAAATATTTTATTTTTTTTTTATTAATTATCTATTCTTTTGAGTCTTTATGTCTATATTTATACTTTTATTTTTTTTAAATACTTTTAGGAGCTTTGTAAATAAGAATTCATATTCTTCATACAATAAAGTATTTTTTGACTTGATTTGATTTGATTTTTGATGTCCAATACTACTACCGCCATCTACGAGTTATCAAGAAAACCGAATAATGTCTAATACCACTACGCCATCTACGTCTACGTCATTAGGAGCAACCAAGACGAGACCAATAGTTAACTGTTTTATGACGAGAACGAATCGAGCCACGAGACTGACAAGTTCAGTGTTTTTTAGTTTAAATCCTTAAATAAAATGGTTTAAAATCATATCGAGTATCATTTATCGAAATACACAACATTTATCGACCCTGCACAATAGGGCTTAAATGTAAAGTCCATTCTTCGGTTCTTAATTATAGAAAATTGATCAATAACAGCCTCATTAAGTTTGGAATACCCTCTATATATTTTTTTTCATATATATCATTTTTAGACTTTCTAATAAAGTCCCTAGATTTACCATTTATGAACTCCGTTAAATTAATTTCGGGTTTAGGTGTTCTCCCATTCTTCACATCAATTTTTTGCTCCAAACTCAAAGAGCTAAAGTTATTTCTTAAATAGTCCACCGTCAACTATTCATTTTAACTTAATAAATATATAATATTAAAATATTAAAACATACACGCTCGAATTTCTAACTAGATGCACGAACAGACAACAGCGCGGTGCCTTTTCCATGTTAAATCGCCATAGCCCCGCTATCCCCCGCTGTCACCCGCCACCTGTAACTACAGAGAAACTGCACTACTTAATCGCACGAACCCGAACAAGTCTCGTCATAATTGTCATTTACCTCGACCGAGGCACGGTTGCCGGATCTATACAGTTTGGATGATAAAATATTAGGGAGGGTCGGACTTTTTTTAGTGTGACGGTACGATAAAATATTAAGGAGGGTCGGACTTTATACGATAAATAATATTCAATGAATATAAATTAATATTTTTTATTCGTTTTGTTTTGGGGGTGCACGTGCGCATGTTCTCCTGTTTAAGAACCGCCACTGATTGAATGGTTATTATAGCGTATTTTGAAGACAACCAAAAAAATAATTCTTACGGAATAAATTACTTATTTCTAAAAAAAACTACACATCAATTGTTGTATTAAACAGTTCGAATGAACTTACCGCAAATCTCCATAAAACATTTCTGGATTTAATTGACCCACGCCCTTCCGTTTCCAAAATCCGTACCGCCATTTGGAGAAAATAAAAAACAATAATGGAAAGACACAAAATACAGCAAGCGCAGTGTTCCAAACCATTTTAATGAATGTGCAAATTTATTTTTTTTTAATTTTATCTTCATTTCTTATATGTTATTGATTTACTGGATGGAAGGGATTAAGATATGATATAATATGTTTCAATAGTAATATAATTATATATAAATTACGATTTTCTTGTTTATATATTGCATAATAACACTGATAGATAGATAATAATACGGATCCACACTTTTAAAAAGTCATTGTTATGTTAATTTTTTAAATCAAACATCAATGTAATGCTTAAATAAAATTATAAATATCAAAATTTAACATGGACTGGATGTGATTTTTTAAATATTTTTAACTTTTTATTAGTTTTATTTTTATTCTCACAAATCAAAGTTATAATTAAACAAATATCGGCTAGAATAACACTCAAGTCAAAAATTTTAAGCCAGCATATACGGGGTGTCAAGAATGTAAAAACTATAAATGCCGAACAAAACCGCTTCAGAACAACTTGATTTGCATGACGTGGCGGTTCTTCCACAGGAGCACATGCGTACGTGCACCCCCAAAACAAAACGAATAAAAATTATTAATTTATATTCATTGAATATTGTTTATCGTATAAAGTCCGACCCTCCCTAATATTTTTTTCGTACCGTCAAACTAAAAAAGTCCGACCCTCCCTAATATTTTATCATCTCGTCAAACCAAACTGTATAGATCCGGCAACCGTGCCTCGGTCGAGGTAAATCACGATTATGACGAGACTTGCTCGCACGTGCGATTAAGTAGTGCAGTTTCTCTGTAGTAACAGGTGGCGGGTGGCAGCGGGGAATAGCGCGCTGCTGTTGTCTGTTCGTGCATCTAGTTAGAAATTCGAGGGTGTATGTTTTAATATTTTAATATTATATATTTATTCAGTTAAAATGAATAGTTGACGGTGGAATATTTAAGAAATAACTTTAGCTCTTTGAGTTTGGAGCAAAAAATTGAAGTGAACACTCGGGAACACCTAAACCCGAAATTAATTTAACGCAGACCACAAAGGGAAAATCTAATGACTTTATTAGAGCAAAAAATTGAAGTGAACACTCGAGAACACCTAAACCCGAAATTAATTTAACGCAGACCACAAAGGGAAAATCTAATGACTTTATTAGAGCAAAAAATTGAAGTGAACACTCGGGAACACCTAAACCCGAAATTAATTTAACGCAGACCACAAAGGGAAAATCTAATGACTTTATTAGAGCAAAAAATTGAAGTGAACACTCGGGAACACCTAAACCCGAAATTAATTTAACGCAGACCACAAAGGGAAAATCTAATGACTTTATTAGAGCAAAAAATTGAAGTGAACACTCGAGAACACCTAAACCCGAAATTAATTTAACGCAGACCACAAAGGGAAAATCTAATGACTTTATTAGAAAATTTAAAAATTAAATATATGAAAAAAAGGCTGTTATTGATCAATTTTCTATAATTAAGAACCGAAGAATGGACTTTACGTTTAAGCACTATTGTGTAGGGTCGATAAATGTTGTATATTTCGATAAATGATACTCGATATGATTTTAAACCATTTTATTTAAGAATTTAAACTAAAAAACACTGAAAATATGAAGAATGCCAACTTGTCAGTCTCGTGGCTCGATTCGTTCTCGTCATAAAACAGTTAACTAGTGTTCTCGTCTTGGTTACGCCTAATGACGTAGCCGTAGATGGCGTAGTGGTATTAGACATCATTCGGTTTTCTTGATAACCCGTAGATGGCGGCAGTAGTATTGGACATCATTCGGTTTTCTTGATAGCTCGTAGATGGCTTTAGTAGTATTAGTAGTGGACTGTATAAATATTGTTACGAGGGTTGCATGCGACGACGTTAAGATCCGACAGCTATACACACTAAGAAACCCTTTCTTATTTTCCAAAAGTTGTATTTCCTTGTGTAAAATTAAAAAATAAATAAAAATATGTTTTATCTAACGCATTTTCTTATTACTTCTTTTCCTTCTATATTTAAAACGCCTAGAAAGTAATTGTTTGGTCGTTACACAAAAACAAAATTTTAAAAATAATTTCACCATACTTGTGAACCCCCTCTATCATAGGTCACGAGCCGCCACTGATGACATGGTGTTTAAATAAAAGATATTCTTATTCAATATGATCATTTTTATTTACACATTATTTACATATTGGCGCCAAGTCTAAGGGGTTTTAAATGACAGTTTACAAATAGATGAGCTCCCTTTATTCTTTTTTTAATAAAATTTTAGGCAATGACTTTCGCGATATTAAGCCATATATTTTCTCTTGCATGTAATAACATCTGACCTCGTTTAAACGTTATGAAATCTGGGGTATCCTTGGAAACCGAATAACGATAATTTTTCAACAATCCCACTAGTCCAACCCTGGCTTGCATCATACCAAATCGTGCACCTAAAGTTTAAAATAGGCAATATTAATTTTACCATGGAATTTTCTATATGACGAAATCAGATATAATTATTTAAATGGCTATTTATCTGGTGTCACCGGATTTAATAAAATCTTACCAATACAGATTCTGGGACCTTCTCCGAATGGAAAATAAGTAAATTCGGGTCTCTTAGATTTTTCTTCTTCGCTAAATCGCTCCGGATCCCAAACTTCCGGATTTGGGTAGTATTCCGGATCCATATGGATTCCCCAAAATGACAGCTGAACCATTGTACCTTGAAAAACAGTTTTATTTGTTAAAGCGATTTGTTAGTCTCATTTGAATTGATTATTTAAAGGAACATTCATGACATGATATTATTGATTATTTAAAGAAACATTCATAACATGATACGTAGTGTTTACCTTTTTCTATGACAACATCAGATTCTGGAACCTTGTAAGTTTTAGTGCATACACGGGGTATAGCTGGTACAACTGGATATCTTCTAAGAGTTTCTGAAATAGAAACAAAAAAATGTCCAAAGTTTAAAACATTGACAAAAATTTTCAAAAATCTCGTTAGGGGAAAAGCGTTTTTTTGCGCTCGTATACTTACCATAAATAACTTTGTCTGTCATCTCCAATTCTTTAGCTGCTTCATACGTTAATTTTCCATCGTATTTTTTGATAACCTGGAAACAGAATTCATTGAAATTGTTTTTTTCGCACAATCAATCGAGATCAGTTTGGCTGCTTATTCGGGGTATCAGTTTAACTTCCCGCCCATTATGTCTCGCTTCCACTAAATAGTTTCAATCATTTCACAATAATTAATATAATTTACTGTAAAGCAAGATACTAAGTGTAGTTTTCAAATTGACATTAAGGTACTGTACAGGTTTCAAGGGCAGCACAAACCTTCACAATAAACCCGGCGGGAGAAAACATCTGTTTTAAGGTTTACTAGGTTGAAAAGATTATTAAATATAAAAATAAAACATTTAAGCGTAGTTTCTTCGTGGAAAGTGGAAATTGAAGATTTTTTGAGTAAAGTTTGAGTAAAATCTGCCTCTAACACAAAGATTAAAGGCATAAAATATTACAAATATACAAACAACTATACAATTTAAGGATTCACTTTCTTACAAACCTGTTGCATCTCTAGTCTCACTTTATCCTGAATTTCGGGATGTTTAGCCAATTCATACAACACCAAAGCCATCGTAGCCGACGAAGTGTCAAATCCCGCGCCAAAGAACAAAAAGCATTGAGCTATTATTTCGTCATCGGTAAGAATGCCTTTCTCTGTTGAGTCTTTTATTATTTGTCCGTCGTCCGTTAAAACGCCTCTGTTACGCAATTGAATCAGAAGATGCATGAAATCTTTTCTGAAAATAATATAGACGCTTAAAAGGCGAACTATCATTCACTTGATATAAAGGGTTTTCCAATAAGAATTAAATATTAAAATTAAAAAAAAATTTAAATTATTTCAGATACAACCAAACTTTTTATATTATTGAATAACACATCGTTTAAATGTCCACATCGAGTGAAGGAACCCAATTTTTGATGGTTTTGTACAATAAATCGGGCGTGCTCTGACGAATCCAGCGTTCAATGTTCAATCTTAATGTGTCAAGTGTTTGTGGTCTGTTTGCATAGACCTTAGCCCCACAAGAAGTAATCTAAAGGAGTTAAATCACAGCTTCTTGGGGGCCAGTGAACAGTTACATTCCTTGATATTATCCTTTCATCAAACTTTTCTTGCAATACGTCGATAGTTTCATGAACAGTGTGACATGTGGCACCGTCTTGCTGGAACCACATATCCCCCAAATCAAGTGCATCTAAATTTGACCACAAAAATTTCTTAACATCTTTCGACGTTCACTGTAACTGAATCTCCTACCTCATTTTGGAAAAAAAAATGGTCCAATGATGCCACCATACCATAAACCACACCATACAGTTACTTTTAGCGGATACAAGGGCTTCTCGTGAATCTGTTGTGGATTGTTTTCGCACCAAACACGGCAATTTTGCACAATTAGGATCCCTTTCAAGTTGTTCTAAACTCCAAGCAGCAAATTCTCGGCGCCTACGATGGTCCAGTGACTTAAGTTCTCGAGTCAAAACAATCTTATACGGGTATAAATTCAAATCTTTTTGCAAAATCCGCCAAGTTGTCGTGTATTTAAGCCTAACTGTTGAGCAGGACGAGGAATTGACAAATGTGGATCCTCTGCAACACTTTTAGTTAGAGAGACGGTGACAAAAGGGGGTCCGTGAAGTGGAATATCAGTAATTTGGTTTTTCGTGGAGTTTAGGTCCCAATCTACAACTTTTTTAGCTGATGAAATGCCGTAGAGCGTTGCGATAGGAAATTCTCAATAAATTCAAAATTATAGCGAGCCATGTCTCAAAATAAATTTACAGCATCTGCGTGACCCCCAAAGAAGTTTTTGGATCTACGACCTTCATATTGTTAATCACATACATGAGCAGCTGACTTAGCTTTGTCGTATTTGGCTCTACATAATCTCGATGTGAATCATACTGTTACGGTTCAACTCAGTGGCGGTTCTTCCACAGGAGCACATGCGCACGTGCACCCCCAAAACGAATAAAAATATATTAATTTATATTCATTGAATATTATTTATCGTATAAAGTCCGACCCTCCCTAATATTTTATCGTACCGTCAACCAAACTGTACATTATAGGCTCTCGATCCGGCAACCGTGCCTCGGGCGAGGATAATGACGATTATGACGAGACTTGCGCGCATGTGCGATTAAGTAGGCAGGGCATAATGCAGTGTCTCTGTAGTAACAGGTGGCGGGAGACAGCGGGGGATAGCGGGGCTTAACATGGGAAAGGCGCACAATTTTCGTGTGCGCCGCGCCGTTGTCTAGTTAGAAATTCAAATGTGTATGTTTTAATATTTTAATATTATATATGTATTAAGTTAAAATGGATAGTTTGACGGTGGACTATTTAAAAAATAACTTTAGCTCTTTGAGTTTGGAGCAAAAAATTGAAGTGAAGAATGCGGGAAGACCTAAACCCGAAATTAATTTAACGCAGACCGCAAAGGGTAAATCTAGGGCCTTTATTAGAAAGTTTAAAAATTAAATCTATGAAAAAAAAAATTATAGAGAGTATTCCAAACTTTAATGAGACTGTTATCAATTTTCTACAATTAAGAATCGAAGAACGAACGGACTTTACTTTTAAGCACTATATACACACTAAGAAAACCTTTCTTATTTTCAAAAAGTTGTATTTCCTTGTGTAAAATTAAAAAATACATAAAAATATGTTTTATAACGTATTTTCTTATTACTTCTTTTCTTTCTACATTTAAAACGCCTAGAAAGTAATTGTTTGGTCGTTACACAGAAATAAAATTTTAAGTATAATTTCACCATACTTGTGAACCCCCTCTATCATACGTCACGAGCAGCCACTGGTTCAACTGTAGATCAAGTATCTATAGCGAATTTAATAGTTCTATTTGTGTGTTTTGTTACTAAAGATTGACTCTTAGTTATTTACCTGTAGATATTGTTCTTTTCTCTATACTCAATAGTTTCTTTGACCATTTTTGTGAAAAAGTCTTCAATTTCCGGGAAACTCTTGTATCCTGTATATCCCAAAATTGCACCGGGAACAACGTTTTCTACGACTTGTTTAAATATTCGTGATGTGTTGATTTTTTTACCAACATCTCTAAAAATAACGATTATTGAGATACATTGTTTCAACATAATATCCATAGAATTGAGAGCCAGGTCATCTTTTCTTCAGTTGATACAATATGGACAAAAAAAGAGTCCACGGAAGGGGAACCCCCGCATCGATTGCCCACTCCAACGATTTTTATAAAATTATCATTAATTATGTTAATAATAATGAGTTTCAATGTGAATTTTAGTGGGTCAAGAACGAGAAAAACTCAGTAGACCGCCTCGGGTGGAACAATTGAATAACTTTTCTAACTAAAATATGTGGTTCTATATCCTATTAACACATACCAAAATTGAACATAATATCTAAAGTACCTACTTTCGGAGATATTAAAAAATAACCATTTAAAAAATAAAAATTCAACGCCCTAGGGGTAGCAAAAAATTTAAGCCGTTGCAGGCATATGTTCATATGAACTTTTCTTTATAAAATGACCTAAGGAATCACACCCTGAAATATTAGCACGTCATTAAGGAACACCCTGTAAATAAAATTTACCCGTATAGAGTAGGTAGCTTTTTATATTCATACTATTACACCCCTATATGTATTAATTCCTACCTGAACTCACAGGCGCCATCTTTTAAAGAATCGCACTCAATGCCAAACGCGCACGATCCAATAACGTCGGTGGTATAACGTGCGGTCACATCCTTGACTTCGATTCTGCTCCCGTCTCGTACACATTGTTCCGCCACTTCTCCTAGCCGTGTATTTTTCTCCAACAACGTTTCGAACATCATCTTCATGCGGGCGGAAGTAAATGTGGGGGTGAGTTTGGCGCGCAGTTGTTTCCAGGGATCGCCCTTCATTCGAAAAAGTGTGTGCGTCAGGGTGTCGTTCTTATGAGAATAAAACCCTAGAAATGATATTAATAAATAACGATTTTAATAGAAATTCAACACCGTAACAACTCGCTGTATATTAGAAGCGGGATTAATATATTCAGTCTGATACTAACTCATGGGGCTGCCTATACAGGCTATTATGGAAATAACTTATTATATTTAAACCGGAACATTCTGAGATGAAAATAAATTGAAGAAAAATAACCATAAAGGGCGCTTTGAATTATTAAGCCAAATATGCACTTTATATGAAATTTGAAAATTTACGTTGCCGTTACTGGCGACGTTCCCAATCAATAATGTATTGAGGCAGTCTCAAATGAGGTCAGCGCATTGTAGGCGGTGTTGTCATATTGCAACACAGAATTATAAACGCAAGTGTTCAGTTTTTGACAACAAAACGTCTTTTGCCCGCGTTATCCCTTCTTTTTCAAACTTTTTAGAAAAATAACTAAATAACACATCATTTTTCCTAATGTCATTTATTAAAAACATTTATTCTATTCAAGGAATTTCATTTCATTCAAGGAAGTCACAAGAAGTGAGAATAAAAGTATACAATTTGAACCACAAGGACTACGAACAGAACAACTACAATTGCTAAGAGTATCGGAAATGATGAAGAAAGAAATGTAAGAGCTGAGAGAGATGGACGAAAGTCAAAGGAGTGATATTATCAATCTGAGGTGAAGTCGGAAAAGAACCCGAAAAATGGAAATATTTCCAGCCGGAACAAGAGTACCTCCTCCCCCCCGTTGTCGAGGATGCTGAACACGATGGAGGCTTCAGAATTTCTCTTTGGGGTTGCGCAACCACGGCCAAAAACTCTCCCCCAGAGGGGTTAAACGCGCTTCAAGGGGTTTCCCTGCAGAGAAACACACTTTCCCCCCGTTCTGGAGGATGCTGAGCACGGTGGTGTTGGATATCGCGTCCGACCCCTTCCAACCCCTCCACCGGCCTATACTTGACCCTGAACGGGGTGAATTTTTTTTCAAGTATCAGCGGTGCGCAACCCCAAAGAGAAATTCTGAAGCCTCCATCGTGTTCAGCATCCTCGAAAACGGGGGGGGGGGGGGGTGGGGGGGGGAGGTACTCTTGTTCCGGCTGGCTGAAAATATTTCGATGTTCGTCCAACTCACAGACGCCACTATTAGCTGATTTAAAGTAAAAAGAAAAGTAAAAAGAAATCCGAGAGTTGTTTTGCCCTAACAATGAAACAAGAGGCTTTTTCAAAATTTCATCGTTATCATACATCAAATACGTGGAACCCTCGGCAACGTCGTTCCAATACCGAGTAACGAAACATACTGAGGCAAGCATACTGAGGGTTAAACATATCAATACGAGCGCGGCGGTTATCCAAGCAACGACGAGACACGCGGTGTGATCTGGCATCACTGTTTACTCTAGGTTACTCTAGGTTGCTGACTGAAACCAGGCATGTAGGCAAAAAGGCTTGTTACCTTAGTATTTAGATATTCAATTAAAAAAAAAGTATGTAGACTTTCTCTAGGATATCCAGTGAGTCACCCATTTAAATAGAACAAGTAATTTCCATAACACCCTGTATTACGGGATTGCTCCCTCATACCAAACAACTACTTACCTCTATCCTCAAAATGAGAAAAACTATTCTGCAAAATATCCTTTATGAGTTTTATATCTACTGGTATAAACGTAGGCTTGAGGATCCAATATATTCCGCCATATCTTAAATTCATTCTTTTGAACGTTGAATACACATCTCGAAAAGTTTCTCCTATTGAGGTTTTTGCCGTGAGCATTGGACTAAAAATAAAAGTTACAGATGTGCGTTAGTATCGTTGCACAGGAGCGTTAATTCAGACGCGCGTCAAATTGTTCGACGGTACGCGCGCTTTTGCAATACAATGTCTTCAATGGGGACGTGCATACGTGTGCAACGGCACTTAAACGGAACACGGAACGACTGTTTTGTCCACACCTGTACATCAAACCTGAGCTTAATCGGTTTATAGTTTTTCAGTTGTCCTGCGGACTCTGGAGTATCTAGGAATAAGCTCTGAATAACCATAGACATATACTAATGCAGGAATCCCTATTAATTTCTTAATAACTTTTCTTAAAGTTTTCCTATACCATAAAACATGTCCTTCAAAAAGGGTTGATATTTTTGAACTCTGACGAATTAGCGCACTGAAATTTGGTTAGGAGTTAGGTAATCGCCAGACGTCTTTCACTCTGTTCGAAAATATCGTACAGGGTGTTTCAAAACGCAAATATTTCGATTGTTTAAAAAAAATGATAAAACGTATGTATTTTAAAATTAAACACCCTGTATTTTATTTGTTGTCCTAGAAGCTGTTGGAACTGTCTATCTTTCTATTGTGTATTGTTGCTAAACAACAGATTTGCAGCATAAAAGCCTACAGAATTATACAACAAAGTTCAAAAGCTTTCATAAAACTGCTATAAATCATAAAGCTCTCTATAAGGAAGTCAGCTAGTTGGAAATAGTATATTATGTACCGAGGTGGAAAGTGTTTCATTTCTGTCGAGAGAGTCGGTAGTAACTAAATCTCGAGATCACCGAGGTTTGTATACTATTTTATTTACAACCACATCTAACATCCACATTATTATTTTGAATTAAAATTATTAATAAAAGATTAATGTCATTTTGACTTTTCCATTGAAAAATTAGAAATAAATAAAATAAATTTCAAATAACCGCAGGTGGTAAAATAACGTAGGTAATAAAACACATCAATATCATTTTTTGAATATGGTTTCCATGTCACTAAACAATATATTATTTTAACAACAGAAAAATGCAAATCAGATAAGGAATTTGATTGTGCTGCTACTCCACCAGAAATTAGAGAACCAGCAAAAATAGTAGAAGATCTTCTGCCAACTAAAAGCCGCCCGAGATATGACAAGGCATATAACTGTTTCAAAGAATGGTGTACGGGAAACAAAGTTCAATATCCTGGTTCTGAGTCGGCGCTACTAGCTTATTTCAGTGAAAATGCCAAGACAAAGAAGATATCAACGATTTCGTCACAATATTCAATGCTGAGGACCACTCTATCAATTAAGGAAAAAGTAGGCATATCTAAACACGCAAAGCTATTATAGCATTTTTAAAAAAGTGTATTCGTATATTATTTTGAGATATCGATTTTTTTTAAAATTACAAAAAAATAATTTACTTTCCACGCGGGTGGAAAGTAAAAGTAAAAAACCGTCAACTTTCCACCTTTCAAAGATAGATGAAATGTCATTATTACATGCATGGTTGTAAATAAATATACTTACCGCAAATTTCCATAATAAAATTCCGGCTCTAACTGGACAACGCCTTTTCTAATCCAAAAACCATATCGCCATTTTGAAAAAATATAAAACAGTACTGGGAGCGAACAAACTACACCGACCAGGACGTTCCAAAACATTTTAGCGACTGGGTTGGAATTAGCATTTAAAAAAAATTTGTTTAAAAGCTTTTTTTATTTACCTTCGCTTTATTTGATAAAAATTATATAATTAAGATAACGTATTGTTGTTAAGTATTCATATAAATTTATTTCGGTAATTTGTTTCGCCTTTATACTGTCACACATAATTCAAGGGACACTACAAAGTTTTTGATTATGAGGTGGTTTTTCGAATTTCTGGATGGAATGGAATCATATCCGGACCATACGGCGAGTGATCCAGCTTATGTAAAAAAATTATTGTATTTGTAAATTATGGTAAAGTATTTCTTACCGACTTAAGAGTATTTATCAGTGGACCGCGTGGTCCGATTTGAGATTTCGCCGCGGATCAGCATAAGTCATTGTTATTGAACAATGAGACACAACGAACCAGCGCGCTGGCCGGCTGTATCGAGGCAGTAGGAGACGTTTTCCTTATTCTTCTGCCTCTGATCACCCGAAACGTTGCCAAATCGCTTTAGATAGTTGCGATTTTAGATATTTTTTCTCAAACACACGTTTTTTTGCATTAAAACTAAACTATGAAGGAATATAGTTTCATGAATGACTGTATAACCATATAGTTTCAATTTAAACGTTATTTATATACAGAGTGTTATGGAAATGACGTATTATATTTAAACCGGCAAATCCCGAGATGAAAATAAATTGAAGAAAAATAACCATAAATGGCGCTTTGAATTATTAAGCGAAATATACACTTTATATGAAATCTCAAAATTTACGTGGCCGCTCCTGAGGCCCTTCGCAATCAATATTTTATTGATTCAGTCTCCAGGTTCAAAAGAGGTTAGCGCATTAAATGCGATGTTGTCATATTGCAACACATTGCACGTGTTCAGTTTTTGTCAACAAGATGTCTTTGACGCGCGCTATCACTTCTTTTTCAAGCTTTTTAGACAAAGAAAACTACAATTTTAAGAGACATTCTCTCTTACCTTCGATCTTATTTTACAATAATCCGTTTTATAATTAAATTCCATAAAAAAATAAAACACAAAAAGTCTGGTTTTCACGAGAACCAACAGTAAATAATATCACACGAATTTGAAATCACATCACAACATTTATTATTATGAATTATTTCACAACAATAAAAAAATCGGGCAATACAACTAACCAAACGTTTAAAATTCGTATACGTCAAGCACGTGGCACCCTCGACGTCGTGGAACCAACGTCCTTTCACTCCCGAATCGCGAAGCCTACTGAATTATAAAGGGCGCGCCGCCAGTATTCAAGTAAGGGCGAGACACGCGGTGTGATCTGACAACATTGTTAGTATACTCTAGTGACCCACATTGTTGCTAAGTGAATCCAGATGTAACGGCGCGACAGTATGTGGGTAAAAAGGGTTTTTACCTTAGTATTTAGATATTCGATTAAAAAAAAAAAGTATGTAGACTTTCTCTAGGACTCCCTAAATATAATACGTCATTTCCATAACACCCTGTATTATGAAAAAAAATAAAAATTCTTTTCGAAAAATTAAAGATAATATAGTCATATAGCCATATTTCGAAGCTAAATTTAAAATTTTAACCAATTCTATCCAAAAGTTTTCTTGTAGATTGTCACACCTTTTTACCTTAATGGACGTCACTGATAAGTGTTCTTAATTAATTCATTTATATGTCAAATTTTGTGTCATTAGTCGAGATTTTCCATTGAAATGAGAACATGCGTCTGATAGGAGACCACGAGCTTACTAAGAACCTCGACAGCCTAAAATATCGAAGACACGTTGGTGACTTGACTTTCTTTTACAGTACGAGTTTACCTATACAGTAATACCTCGAGATACGAGTTTAATTCGTTCCGTAACCTCGTATGTCAATTTGGTCGTATCTCAAAGCAATTTTCCCCATTGAAATTAATTGAAATGCTATTAATCCGTTCCAGCCCCAAAAATGCTACCCCCAACTGTTGTTGTTACATGTTTTTGAATAAGAAAAATGTATTTATGAATTACAAATATTGTAGAAAAGCATAATAAAAGAGAACGTAGAGCAAAAAAAAATGGTTTTATAAAGTGTACATACATATTTGTATTTTGGTCACTTAAATGCAAATTACACACAACTTAAATGCTACTGTATGCTTAATTTTAGTCACTGCTTTTCTCTTAACTGGTCTTTGCCTTTTTCGCCGGATTAAAAAAAACAGTCCAAGGAGGTTTGTTGCTTCGTCCCTTTCAGTATGCTGCGGAAATCAGTTAGGCAAGTGTCATTAAATAGCTCCTATACACAACCAACTTGCAACTTGTGTGTAGCGTCGCAGCTGACCTTTCCTCGTATCTCAAATGGCGCTCGTATTTCAAAACAAAACTTCGCTTGCTCGACAGCTCGTATCTCAAATAACTCGTATGTTAGGGCACTCGTATCTTCAGGTACCTACTACTGCCCATTAGGGAAACTACTATACTCAGAATTATTATATTATTGGAAAGATATTTAAACGACCTTTAAAATGATGTGTCACTTCAACAACCCCCTTCCCATTTAAGATTTTCAGGGCAACATCAACCCCTCCCCCGTGGGTTAAACCACGAAGGCGACCCCCTTCACAATAAAATTGACGTGTCTCTCCGATTTTTAATATTATTTACTGGAAGGGTGGGAAATTGTCAAATTGACACCTTTTATTTACCGAAAATAACTTTGTCGGTTAACTCCAATTCCTTGGCTCCTTCGTATGTTAATTTTCCATCATATTTCTTGATCACCTGAAAATAAAATTTAATTAATAGTTAAATATACTATATTAAATGGTCCTAGGACCGTACCTTGTGGAACACCTTAATTAAACATTGTAAGTAAATTAATACCCTCATCAATTTTATAATGATGTTTATTTAAATACAGTATAATTACCTGTCGCATTTCTCGTCTCACTTTATCCTGAACATCGGGATGTTTAGCCAACTCATACAATACAAAGGCCATGGTAGCTGAAGAGGTATCGAAGCCAGCAACGAAAAATAAGAAAGTCTGCGCTACTACATCGTCATCATTGAGAATGCCTTTCACTGTTGAGTCCTTTGTGATTTGTCCGTCATCTGTCAGATCCTCTGTTATGTAGTTGGATCAAAAGACGCATAAAATCTCTTCTAAAATAATCCGTTGCGAGACAACTAAATATTTTTTTATCTAGCTGCTTATGGGTTAAAATTTTTTTACAGGCAACGTTCAGTCCTTACCATTTAACTTGCTAAAATAAACTATTTGCGTGTCCCCAGTCAATAATTTCTTACTTTACCCTTTTATATTTCACGTCATTGTACTAAAGTTACTTTTAAGTTATATTTATACAATTTGTATTGAAAAAATAATTTTCAAAGATCAACAGTTTAGTTTCTCTAACGCAATTATTAACCAGAAGTTCCGTCCCCGCAGCTGCATGTATCGCCGGTCACGGCAGAAATTGCTTATAAATAACGCCACTAGAGGTCGGCCTAATAGTTTTACACATATGACGGTATGTGCTTGAATTTGTGTAAAGCGTGCGTGCTCCTGTTTAGGTAAGTTCCTTATTATGTTTATTTAGGTATAAACTAGAACATTGCCTACTTTTTACCAGGCGTATGTTTTTATGTTGTATCGCCGGTCACAGGGTTAACTCAGACCTAGTAGTCTTAATTAAGGGAAAAACCCTACACGAAGTCATTCTCTTGAGTACAGATATTCATTTCAGTCTAACAACAAACATCCCTACTCCTTAGAGATTATTTAGACTTAGGGCCGATATTTCGAAGTCACCTTAAGGTACAGAATGACATAAGTCATCTTTAATACACGCTTGGCAGTATAATAAAGTTTTTTTAACTCTCATCTAAACGCATAAATCAGTAAGAAGGTGATAATTTTCCACGTAACGCTTCAATTGACACCCAAACTAATTTAATATATAGTTTTTTTAAAGGTTAAGCTTAAAGTTAAGGCTACCTTAGCAGTGGCGGCTCGTGACCTATGATAGAGGGGGTTCACAATTATGGTGAAATTATTTTTAAAATTTTATTTTTGTGTAACGACCAAACAATTACTTTCTAGGCGTTTTAAATGTAGGAAGAAAAAAAGTAATAAGAAAATGCGTTATAAAACATATTTTTATTTTTTTTTTATTTTACACAAGGAAATACAACTTTTGGAAAATAAGAAAGGTTTTCTTAGTGTGTATAGCTGTCGGATCTTAACGTCGTCGCATGCAATCCTCGTTACAATATTTATACAGTCCACTACTAATACTGCTAAAGCCATCTACGAGCTATCAAGAAAACCAAATTATGTCCAATACAACTATTCTTATTTTCCAAAAGTTGTATTTCCTTGTGTAAAATTAAAAAATAAATAAAAATATGTTTTACCTAACGCATTTTCTTATTACTTATTTTCCTTCTATATTTAAAACGACTAGAAAGTAATTGTTTGGTCGTTACACAAAAACAAAATTTTAAAAATTATTTCACCATACTTGTGAACCCCCTCTATCATAGGTCACGAGCCGCCACTGATGACATGGTGTTTAAAGAAAAGATATTCTTATTCAGTATGGTCATTTTTATTTACACGTTATTTACATATTGGCGCCAACTCTAAGGGATTTTGAATGACAGTTTACAAATAGATGAGCTCTCTTTCTTCCTTTTTTAATAAAATTTTAGGCAATGACTTTAGTAATATTAAGCCATATATCTTCTCTTGCATGTAATAACATCTGACCTCGTTTAAATGTTATGGAATCTGGGGTATCCTTAGAAACCGAATAACGATAATTGTTCAGCAATCCCACTAGTCCAACCCTGGCTTGCATCATACCAAATCGTGCAGCTAAAATTTCAAATTGGCAATAGAACTGAATTATCTCTAACCAAAAGTAAATTTAATTTTACCATGGAATTTTCTATACAGGGTCCGCAAACGAAGCGTGGACGGAAGATTAAATCGTTATCGAAGAACTTATCAACAATACTGAAACAGCTTGAGATATTGGATTAAAAGCGGCATGTTTTAAAAATATTTTACATTATACAGGGTGGCCCAAAAAAGTGTGACAGCATAAAGTTATATTTTTTTAAATGGGACACCCAGTATTTTATTGCATATTTAGGTTCGTATTACTATCGTTTATAAGTGCATCAAATTTTATTTAATTTGGTTTTGTAGTTTCGGAGAAATAAATTAAAAACTAAAAAAAAAAGTTTTGCAGTCCTGAATAAAAAAATCAAAAAAAACAATCCAAAACTATTTTTTTAACCTCGGCATTGAGTGAAATTTATGACAAGAGGTCTAGAGATACATGAATGTAATTGCGTTTATTTATTTTATACAGGGTATTCATAATAAGCTTTCAAAAACACCACATTTTAAAATAATATTTCTCAAGTTTTTCAAATGGAACACCCTGTATATTATTTGGCTATTTGACGTAGAATTCATAGACAATTCTTTTTTGTAATACAAGCATATAAGTTATATCCAGCCGTTTTCGAAATAATTATAAATATCATAAATTATGTTGTTTAAATAGAGTTTTTATTGGGAAATTTTGTTATAGGCGACTAGACTAATAATTGTAAACTAAAGTAAAAGTTCAAAATAGCTTCCTTTTACTCTTAGAGTTTACCGTATTTTAGTTATTTCGATATAAATTCTAAAAGCATACATTTTTGCTACTTTTATTATTTAATTTTATTTTTTATTCTTAATCGAGTTGCCATAATTTCTTTTTGTTTAGATTGTCACTATGACAGTTAAATAAAATTATTTACATTTGTTCAGTCGTCGAAATTAAGTACTAACTTACACAAAATGTCGAATTTTAGAAATAATAAATATGATTTTTATACTGGATGAATGTGCAAGAAATTGCCTTCTCGCGAGCCGAGTGTATGCTGAAAGATATCCAGATATTGAGAGAAAGCCGATAGCAAAAACCTTCGAGAAGTTGTTGCAAAAATTTGTAGCAACAGGAAGCACTGCGTACACAAAAAGGATAATAATCAATAAACCCGTTATTAATGAAGAAAATGAATTAAGAGTTCTGTTGGCAGTAGAGGAAAATCATTAAATTAAGTAAAAGGATGCTATTTTGAACATTTACTTTAGTTTAAAATTATTAGTCTAGTCGCCTATAACAAAATTTCCCAATAAAAACTCTATTTAAACAACATAATTTATGATATTTATAATTATTTCGAAAACGGCTGGATATAACTTATATGCCTTGTATTACAAAAAAAAATTGTCTACGAATTCTACGTCAAATAGCCAAATAATATACAGGGTGTTCCATTTGAAAAACTTGAGAAAAATTATTTTAAAATATGGGGTTTTTGAAAGCTTATTATGAACACCCTGTATAAAATAAATAAACGCAATTACATTCATAGTATCTCTAGACCTCTTGTCATAAATTTCACTCAATGCCAGGTTAAAAAAAAAAGTTCTGGATTGTTTTTTTTGATTTTTTTATTCAGGACTGCAAAACTTTTTTTTTTAGTTTTTAATTTATTTCTCCGAAACTACAAAACCAAATTAAATAAAATTTGAGGCACTTATAAACGATAGTAATACGAACCTAAATATGCAATAAAATACTGGGTGTCCCATTTAAAAAAATATAACTTTATGCTGTCACACATTTTTGGGCCACCCTGTATAATGTAAAATATTTTTAAAACATGCCGCTTTTAATCCAATATCTCAAGCTGTTTCAGTATTGTTGATAAGTTCTTCGATAACGATTAAATCTTCCGTCCACGCTTCGTTTGCGGACCCTGTATGACGAAATCAAATATACTTAATTTTAAACGGATTTTTATCTGGTGTCACCGGATTTAATAAAACCTTACCAATACAGATTCTAGGACCTTCTCCGAATGGAAAATAAGTAAATTCGGGTCTTTTAGATTTTTCTTTTTCGCTAAATCGCTCCGGATCCCAAACTTCCGGATTCGGGTAGTATTCGGGATCCATATGGATTCCCCAAAATGACAGCTGAACCATTGTACCTTGAAAAACAGTTTTATTTGTTAAAGCGATTTGTTCTGCTTTGTGCTCAGTTTAAGCTGGATATTAGTGTCATTTGAATTGATTATTTAAAGGAACATTCATGACATGATATTATTGATTATTTAAAGAAACATTCATGGCATGATATTATTGATTATTTAAAGGAACATTCATAACATGATACGTAGTGTTACCTTTTTCTATGACAACATCAGATTCTGGAACCTTGTAAGTTTTAGTGCATACACGGGGTATAGCTGGTACAACTGGATATCTTCTAAGAGTTTCTGAAATAAAAACAAAAAAATGTCAAAGTTTAACACATTGACAAAAATTCTCAAAAATCTCGTTAGGGGAAAAGTGTTTTTTTGCCGCTCGTATATTTACCATAAATAACTTTGTCTGTCATCTCCAATTCTTTAGCTGCTTCATACGTAATATTTTTTGATAACCTGGAAATAGAAATCAATGAAATTGTTTTTTTCGCACAATCAATCGAGATCAGTTTGGCTGCTTGTTCGGGGTATCAGTTTAACTTCCCGCCCATTATGTCTCGCTTCCACTAAATAGTTTTCAAAATCATTTCACAATAATTAATATAATTTAATGTAAAGCGAGATACTAAGTTTAGTTTTCAACTTGACACCCTGTATAAGAGAAGCATCGCAGAAGTAAAACTACCAGTATAATAAATTAAGGTACCGTACAGGTTTCAAGGGCAATACCAACCAGGTTTACTAGGTTAATAGTGGAGGTATTCGAAAATCCCTTGACGAAATCGAGTAATTTTTTTTCCCCAATCGATACAGTAGGACCCCCTCGACATTCTGAAATGATTTGTGTAGGGCGCCGCATGGGGGGCACGCCCCGTAAATCTAACCTACAACGGGAAATTGAAAATAACTCAGCCGGTTTTGATGCTACAAAAAAACTGAAGAAGTAAAATTGAAGAGCTTGACAGAGCGCGTAAGCTCGAACAAACCCGATCCCGATATCTCAATGAGTTTTCGAATTAACGCGATTTTCAACTGCAAAAACAATAAAATTTAATTAATTATATCTCGAGAAGGGGCGGAGTTTGGACATCATTTTTTCGCGAATTAACGGGTGATACCGAGTACTTTGATGGGCCCGAGGCTGGGGTTGGCGGGGCAATTAGGAGGGGAGTAAGGGAGATTGGAAATTTTTTACATAAATGCTAATAAGTAGTTTATTAATCGAGCTACGGGGATCAGGCTGGATTCAATTTGTTCATTTTTTTTATTAGCTACACGGTGCGCTGTGCGCGTCATACAAGAAGTGGCCATCTCCGAAAATACTTTAGAGATTATGTTTAATTTTTGTATGTGCTAATAGGATATAGAACCTCAAATTTTAGTAAGAAAAGTTATTCAATTCTTCCACCAGTGGCGTCGCTGCAAACATATCCTTTGATATTAAAAAAAAGGATGATACGCCACTGATATTTTTCCATGTGGATATTTTTCTGATTGGCCTGTTCAATTCTCCATGAAAACGGTCTCTTGAGTTTTTCTCGTCAGACGCACCGTTCTTGATTAAAACCACTAAATTCATATTGAAACTCATTATTTTTAACATTGATAAAATAATTAATGATACATTTTTTTATATAAAAATTGTTGGAGTGGGCAATTCGAAGCGAAGACGGGCGGTAACATGCCTTTTAATTTTTATTTTCGCAAATGAAACCACCATCTTTCTTGTAAAAAATATCAAAGGACATGCTTGCAGCGACGCCACTGGTGGAACAATTGAATAACATTTCTAACTAAAATTTGAGGTTCTATATCCTATTAACACATACCAAAATTAAACATAATATCTAAAGTATTTTCGGAGATGACCACTTCTTGCCCAGCGCGCATTTTGGAAAATAAAAATTTTTCGCTAATCCCACCGCGTAGCTGATAAAAAAATGAACAAATTGAATCCAGCCTGATACCCGTAGCTCGATTAATAAACTACTTATTAGCATTTATTTAAAAAATTTCCAATCTCCCTTACTCCCCTCCTAATTGCCCCGCCAACCCCAGCCTCGGGCCCATCAAAGTACTCGGTATCACCCGTTAATTCGCGAAAAAAATGATGTCCAAACTCCGCCCCTTCTCGAGATATAATTAATTAAATTTTATTGTCTTTGCAGTTGAAAATCGCGTTAATTCGCAAACTCATTGAGATATCTGGATCGGGTTTGTTCGAGCTTACGCGCTCTGTCAAGCTCAATTTTGCCTTTCACATTTTTTTGTAGCATCAAAACCGGCTGAGTTATTTTCAATTTCCCGTTGTAAATTAGATTTACGGGGCGTGCCCCCCATGCGGCGCCCTACACAAATCATTTCAGAATGTCGAGGGGATCCTACTGTATCGATTGGGGGAAAAAAATTACTCGATTTCCTCAAGGGATTTTCGAGCCGTTTATTTCGCCAGGACGACTCCACTATAAAAAGATTATTAAATATAAAAAAAACATTTAAGCGTAGTTTCCTTTGTGGAAAGTGGAAATTGAAGATTTTTAACCAAGATTTATTCCTTGATAAAGGCATAAATATTAGTATACGAATATTACAAATATACAAACAACTATACAATTTAAGGATTCATCTCTTTCTCACAAACCTGTCGCATCTCTAGTCTCACTTTATCCTGAATTTCGGGATGTTTAGCCAATTCATACAACACCAAAGCCATCGTAGCCGACGAAGTGTCAAATCCCGCGCCAAAGAAGAAAAAACATTGAGCTATTATTTCGGCATCGGTGAGAATGCCTTTCTCTGTTGAGTCTTTTATTATTTGTCCGTCGTCCGTTAAAACGCCTCTGTTACGCAATTGAATCAGAAGATGCATGAAATCTTTTCTGAAAATAATATAGACGCTTAAAAGGCGAACTATCATTCACTTGATATAAAGGGTTTTCCAATAAGAATGATATGATATTAAAATTTAAAAAAAAATTTAAATTATTTCAGATACAACCAAACTTTTTATATTATTTAATAGCACATCGTTTAAATGTCCACCTCGAGTGAAGGAACCCAATTTTTGTTGGTTTTTTACAATAAATCGGGCGTGCTCTAACGAATCCAGCGTTCAATGTTCATCTTAATGTGTCAAGTGTTTGTGGTCTGTTTGCATAGATCTTAGATTTTAAATAGCCCCACAAAACGTAATCAATAGGAGTTAAATCACAGCTTCTTGGGGGCCAGTGAACAGTTGCATTCCTTGATATTATCCTTTCATCAAACTTTTCATGCAATACGTCGATAGTTTCATGAGCAGTGTGACATGTGGCACCGTCTTCCTGGAACCACATATCCTCCAAATCAAGTGCATCTAAATTTGACCACAAAAATTTCTCTTCTTTCGGCGTTCACTGTAACTGAATCTCCTACCTCATTTTGGAAAAAAAAATGATCCGATGATGCCACCATACCATAAACCACACCATACAGTTACTTTTAGCGGATACAAGGGCTTCTCGTGAATCTGTTGTGGATTGTTTTCGAATCAAAAACGGCAATTTTGCTTGTTGACATATACACTTAGATAAATTTTTTTGCAAAATTAGGATCCCTTTCAAGTTATTCTAAACTCCAAGCAGCAAATTTTCGGCGCCTACGATGGTCCAGTGTCTTAAGTTCCTGAGTCAAAACAATTTTATACGGGTGTAATTTCAAATATTTTTACAAAATCCGCCAAGTTGTCGTGTTTTTAAGCCTAACTGTTGAGCAGGACGAGGAATTAACAAATTTGGATCCTCTGCAACACTTTTAGTTAGACGGTGGCAATAGGGGGTCCGTGAAGTGGAATATCACTAATTTGGTTTTTCGTGGAGTTTTTATCTGATGAAATGGCGTAGAGCGTTACTGAGAAGCGCTGTACCGCTGTAGATAGGAAATTCTCAATAAATTAAAAATTATATCGAGCCATATCTCAAAATCAATTTACAGCATCTGAGTGTCCCCCAAAGTCACACATTTTATTTTATGACAATTCAACCCTTGCATATACTTATCCGAGCGCGTCAAAAAAAATTAAAAATAATAAAAAAATGCGAATTTGAAACTTTCTAGAATGGAACATTATACAGGGTGTTATGGAAATGACGTATTATATTTAAATGGGTGACCCCTTGGGTGTCCTAGAGTAGCGCTACATATTTTATTTTTTTTAAATTGACCGTTTTAAAAGTGGGGTAATAAGCACTCTTACTCACAGGTCAGTCCACGCTACTGTACAACATTTCACCCAGAGCGAATGGCAATGTTGCCAAAGTTAATGTAAAACTGAAATTCCATATAAAATTATAAAACTAAATTATTTTCTACCTACTTGTATTTATCCTTATACCTAAAGAGCGAGGATATCCAGGCACAATCAGTTTTTTTTTTCATTTTCACGGGAACACTCCTGGAAACACTTACACACAGTAATAGTGAAACAGAACCGATAGTTAGCTTTTGAAAATACAATAATACAGATTATACTACAGATTATTAGATCTTATTACATGCGAGAAATTTGACGTCCAGAAGAAACGCGTCAAAAAAACAATATTCAAAGATTTTTTATATACGTTCAGGATACACGCGTAAATCGAAAAAACAGAGCGGAACGCTGAGAGTGTGTTGGTGACCGACGAGAGACACAACGTATCCGGCCGCTGGTTGGTATTGAACTAACAGACGCACGCGTCCAGCGCTATATGAAACTACTTCGCTCAGCCAAAGCCTCTTAGCCGATGTAAGGCGTCAAGAGCTCATTGGCATTTAACCTAGTGACGTACGTGGCTATTACTATTCCATATGGGTTCTTCAATTAATTGTACAAAAAGGTATTACAGAATGGAAAAGTGTTTAAATTATTTTATTTTGTCTAAAGAGTTTAAGGTGTACATATGACAACACCGGCCAGAATTCCTTGATTGCTTACATGTATCGCAGTGCCACACAGGTGTTTTCCTGGTTTGACGTCAGGTCACTTTTACCGCTGAATGAATTGAAAGCGCCATTTATGGCTATTTTTCTTCAATTTGTCTTTATCTCAGGAAGTGCCGGTTTAAATATAATAAGTAATTTCCATAATACCCTGTATGTTAAAGATTAAGTGAAAAATTTTTTATCGATCCAGGTATCGCCATTTTATTATTGGAATTATTAAAAAATCTCCTCGGAGGAAATTCGGAAAACGATCGTGACATGTCAGAAAATTGTCACACTACATTCCTTGGCACGCAAATATTGTGGAAAAAATAATCGAAGAATCTCACCTAGCTATGCGAAATTCTGACAATATTACGCAGAGATACCGGAAGGCAGGTATCGTTCAGTTGTATGACGGGATATTATATTCGCAATATTACCAAATTAAGTCTATTTTTCCATAAGATGTGTATGATTTATTCAAATCTGATGAATTTAAACGTTTGGTTTGCCCTAAAAGCCTTTCCTGCATTTCGAGCGAAGTTTAGAAATTTTGCTTGCACCGTTACGAATTCTCTTAATTCTTCTCCAAGATAGAACATGTTTCTGGTAACTTTATATACATATATCAAAATGTTCGGAAAAGATGAGGGAATCAGGTAAACCTAGAAATAATTCTCCAAGGGGAATATTTTAGAAAATATAGCAGAATAAACCAGACTTTTAATAAAAAAAAATTTGAGAAAAAATACCGCACTTTCGCAATATTCTTCATAATGTTAATCACTTACATGAGCAGCTGACTTAACTTTGCCTTATTTGGCTTTACATAATCTCGATGTGAATCATACTGTTACGGCTCAACTGTAGATCAAGTATCTACAGGGATTTTAAAAGTTCTATTTGAGTTTTGTTTTGTTATATACTAAATATTGACTCTTAGTTATTTACCTGTAGATATTGTTCTTTTCTCTGTACTCAATAGTTTCTTTGACCATTTTTGTGAAAAAGTCTTCGATTTCCGGGAAACTCTTGTATCCTGTATATCCCAAAATTGCACCGGGAACGACATTTTCCACGACTTGTTTAAATATTCGGGATGCGTGGATTTTTTTACCAACATCTCTAAAAATAATGATTATCGAGATACATTGTTTCAACATAATATCCTTGAACCAGTACCGTAAGGGGAGGGAGATAAATTGTTTCAAAAAAGATAATTATTGATATGAGCAATAACAAAATCTAAGCGCATAAGATTGGAGAGCCAGGTCATCAATGGTTTCTTCAATTCATACAATATTAACAACAGAAGAGTCCACAAAAAAGGAGATATATCCCCTAAACACTCTTCTTTAATAAAATTGGTATCTGTAAATAACCCGAGAAGGAAGAATAATCATGGGTAAACTGCAGTATGATGGGTTTTTAATTTCATAAGGAGTATGGAAGATACAACAATTTTAAAAATATTTTTATAAGCTTATTATCGACCATACGAAAAAAATTTTACGAACAAACTATCACAACAATTAACAGCGATTATTCGAAAAAAATTAGATTGAGAATAAATAGAAGTATTGGAACAAGATTTGGAAATGGAGTATGAGCAGACTAAAAATGATATGAAAAAAATTATCAGGAAATGGTAGAAAACTTGTAGGAAGGATTGAACCAAGAAAGGAATAGAAACTCTCATTGGAAGAAAAAACTTCTAATTACCGTCCCATTATTTTAAGTACACAGATATACAGGGTGTTCCTTAATGACGTGCTAATATTTCAGGGTGTGCTTCCTTACGCCAAGAAAAGTTCATGTGAACGTATGTCCGCAACGGCTTAAATTTTTTGCTACAGGGTGTTGAATTTTTATTTTTTAAAATCTCCGAAAGTACTTTAGATATTATTTTCAATTTTGGTATGTATTAATAGGATATAGAACCACAAATTTTAGTTAGAAAAGTTATTCAATTGTTCAACCAGTGGCGTCCCTGCAAACATGTCCTCTGATATTTTTTACAAAAAGATGGTACGCCCCTGACATTTTTTCTGATTAGCCTGGTCAATTCTACATGAAAACGGTCTCTTGAGTTTTTCTCGTTAGACGCACTGTTCTTGATTAAAACCACTAAATTCATATTGAAACTCATTATTATTAACATTGATAAAATAATTAATGATAAATTTTGTTTTATAAAAATTGTTGGAAATGGCCACCTTCACTTAAAAGGCATGCTTCCGCCCATCTTCGCATCGATTTGCCCACTCCAACAATTTTTATAAAACAAAATTTATCATTAATTATTTTATCAATTTTAATAATAACGAGTTTCAATGTGAATTTCGCGGTTTTTTTTCAAGAACGGTGCGTCTGACGAGAAAAACTAAATAGACCGCCTCTGGTGGAACAATTGAATAACTTTTCTAACTAAAATTTGTGGTTCTATATCCCATTAACACATACCAAAATTGAAAATAATATCTAAAGTACTTTCGGAGATATTAAAAAATAACCATTTAAAAAATAAAAATTCAACACCCTAGGGGTAGCAAAAAATGTAAGCTGTTGAGGACATATGTTCATATGAACTTTTCTTTATAAAATGACCTAAGGAATCACACCCTGAAATATTAGCACGTCATTAAGGAACACCCTGTAAATAAAATTTACCCGTATAGAGAAGGTAGCTTTTTATATATATTCATACTATTACACCCCTATATGTATTAATTCCTACCTGAACTCACAGGCGCCATCTTTTAAAGAATCGCACTCAATGCCAAACGCGCATGATCCCATGACGTCAGTGGTATACCGTGCGGTCACATCCTTGACTTCGATTCTGCTCCCGTCTCGTACACATTGTTCCGCCACTTCTCCTAACCGTGTATTTTTCTCCAACAATGTTTCGAACATCATCTTCATGCGGGCGGAAGTAAATGTGGGGGTGAGTTTGGCGCGCAGTTGTTTCCAGGAATCGCCCTTCATTCGAAAAAGTGTGTGCGTCAGGGTGTCGTTCTTATGAGAATAAAAACCTAGAAATGATATTAATAAATAACGATAAAAAAAATTCAACACCGTAGCAACTCCCTGTATATCAGGAGCGGGATTAATATATTCAGTCCGATACTAACTCAAGTCTCAAAAGAGGTCAGCGCATTGTAGGCAGTGTTGTCATATTGCAACACAGAATTGTAAATGCATTTGTTGAGTTTTTGACAACAATACGTCTTAGGCACGCGTTATCACTTCTTTTTCAAACTTTTTAGAAAAAAGAACTACAAATTTAAGGTACATACTCTCTTACCCTCGATCTTATTTTAAAATAATTCGTTCTATAATTAAATTTCATAAAAAAATCAAACACAAAATAATGTTTTGCAACAGAACCAACAGGAGATAATATCACACATATTTTGAATTCACATCACAACATTTATTATTATGAATTACTTCACAACAGAAAAGAAATCGGATAATGCTACAACTAACAAATCGTTCAAAATTCGTATACATCAAGCACGTGGAACCCTCGGCCCCGTCGTTCCAACACCGAGTAACGAAACATACTGAAGCAACGATACTAAAAGTTTAACATATCAATACGCACGCGGATGTTACCCAAGCAAGGGGCGAGACACGCGGTGTGATCTGGCATCACTGTAGTTTACTCTAGGGACCTAGATTATTGCTAACTGAAACCAGATGGAGCGGCGCGACAGCATGTAGGCAAAAAGGGGTTTTACTTAATATTCAGATATTTGATTTAAAAAAAGGTATGTAGACTTTCTCTAGGACACCCAGGGAGTCACCCATTTAAATAGAACAAGTAATTTCCGTAACACCTTGTATTACGGGATTGCTCCCTCATACCAAACAACTACTTACCTCTATCCTCAAAATGATAAAAACTAGTCTGCAAAATATCTTTTATGAATTTTATATCTACGGGTATGAACGTAGGCTTGAGAATCCAATATATTCCACCATATCTTAAGTTCATGCTTTTGAACGTTGAATACATATCTCGAAAAGTTTCTCCTATTGAGGTTTTTGCCGTGAGCATTGGACTAAAAACAAAGAAATTCCACATGTATTATTTGTTTTTAGAATGTTATTTTTTTAGAATCCCTATTAATTTCTTTTGTTAAAGTTTTCCTATACCTATCTGTTATCGTTCTGGAGATAATCAGTAAAACATGTCCTTCAAAAAGGGTTTGTTCGGGTTTGTTGATATTTTTGAACTCTGACAAATTTAGCGCACTGAAATTTGATTAGGAGTTAGGTAATTACCAGAGGCCTTTCACTCTGTTCGAAAATATAGTACAGGGTGTTTCAAAACACAAATATATTTCGATTGTTTGAAAAAATGATAAAAAAGCATGTTTTTTAAAATGAAACAATATACTTACCGCATATTTCCATAATAAAATTCCGGCTCTAACTGGACAACACCTTTTCTAATCCAAAAACCATATCGCCATTTTGAAAAAATATAGAACAGCACTGGGAGCGCGCAAACTACACCGACCAGGAGGTTCCAAACCATTTTAGCGACTGGGTTGGAATTAGCATTTAAAAAAAATTTTGTTTAAAAGTTTTTTTTATTTACCTTCATTTTATTTGTTAAAAATTATATAATTAAGATAACGTCATTGTTGTTAAGTATTAATATAAATGGTAATTTGCTTCGCCTTTACACTGTCACATATAATTCAAGGGACACTACAAATTTTTTTGCTGCGAATATAACCTCCAACGATTTAAAACCAACGTGAATCGCTTTATTCGCACACAAGCCACTTTCAGAGTACCTTAAAGGACTTTTGTGCTTGTATTTGGTCATAAAAAGAGAGATCAGAAGGCTTCAAACAAAGGCCAGCCGGCCAAGCCCGTCCCACGGCAGCGCAAAGATTGTGAAATACAGGGTGTTTCGGGAGGAAAGGGAAATATTTTGAGAACATGTTCAGAAGGTCAAAATAAGAGAAATTAATCCATATGTTTTAATCCGATTCTTAACCGTCTCTGAAATAATCGGTTCTAAAGTTTTTTTGTAAAGTTTTGGAGTAATTAAGAAGTTTTGTATTTCTAACTCCAGTTTGTAGGTATTTCATTGCTTGTCAATACCTAATTTAATTGATAAGAATGTTTGTCAGTTTGATTTATTCTGAGGGTTTAGACTCGAAAAGAGAAAAGGTTCCATACGTAATGCCTCACACATTCACCCATAGGGAGTATGCTGACATGATATTCGTGTATGGTTTCTGTAATGGTAGCGCATTACGGGCTGTTGATGGATACCGACGTCGTTTTCCAAATCGAAGAGTTCCTAATCGAAAAGTGTTTCAAAAAGTTTTTGCAAATGCTCAGGAAACAGGAATGTTTCCAAGCGTAAGGATTGATTCTGAACGAGCGGCGGGTCTAAATGTGGAAAATGAAGAGAATGTTCTGGATATGGCTGAAGAGACCCCAGGTGTTAGTACGAGGCGGATTACGAAAGAACTTCGATTAGAATCACATGTGGGCGTTTGGAAGACACTTAGAAAAAACGGTTTAAAGCCTTTCCATGTTCAACCGGTCCAACATCTTCAAGAAGGTGATTATGGCTTAAGGGTTCAATTTTGTGAATGGATCCAACAAAATCGAGGCCTACATAATTATATTTTATTTAGCGATGAAGCTCAGTTCACCCGCGATGGAATCAATAACTGTCACAATGAACATCGGTGGTCAGATGAAAATCTTCATGCCACGTTTGAACGAAACTTTCAACATCGATTCAGTATTAATGTGTGGTGTGGAATGCTCAACGACCAGTTGTTTGGTCCTTTTGTATTGAATGAGCGTCTTACTGGAGATGGATATTTACGGTTTTTGGAAGACCATTTAACACACATGTTGGATGATGTTCCGCTAATTGTTCGACACCGAATGTTCTTTCAGCACGATGGAGCCCCACCTCATTTTAGTCGCCGGGTGCGTAATTTCTTGAATAATCGTTTTCCTGATCGTTGGATTGGCAGAGGAGGACCTCAAGCTTGGCCACCGAGGTCACCAGACCTAAACCCACTGGATTATTGCCTCTGGGGGTGGATGAAATCACTAGTATACGAAACACGAGTAGAAACCGTGGAAGGACTCCACAATCGAATTTTTAATGCTGCAAATATCATTATAAACAATCCCCAAGCAATTAACAAGCGTGGTGCAGCTTGTATTGAAGTTGGTGGGGGTATTTTCGAAAACATTCTAAATTAGTGGAATTTTGTTGTTTTACTAGTATCTATTGGTGTTGCTTTTGAAATAAAAAATAGTTACAAAAAAAACTTTAGAACCAATTATTTCAGAGACGGTTAAGAATCGAATTAAAACATATGGGTTAATTATTATTTAATATATTATTTTGACCTTCTGAACATGTTCCCAAAATATTTCCCTTTCCTCCCGAAAGACCCTGTATACTTTTTAGTTTGTCCATTAGCGATAACGTCTTGGCCCCTCCGACTTGGTGGAAAAGTTGGTCTGCTTCTCATATGAAACAGTTGGAGACCCCTGGAGTCGATCAACATTCTGAAAATATTTGTTTTATTTTGCAGTATAATTAGATAAAAAATTATTTTTATAGGTACTAATCAAATTATGCACACACAAAAGCTAACTTTTACTCTCTATTTAAAAGGCTTATTTTTTTAATTCGTTGCTATTTAGATTTTTATTTATTTATGGAGACTTATTTAAAATTATGAGATAACATGATTGTTTGATCGCAAAGATCTCCAAATTGTACATTTCCAACAATTTTTATGAAACAAAATTTATCATTAATTATTTTATCAATGTTAATAATAATGAGTTTCAATATGAATTTAGTGGTTTTAATCAACCACGGCGCATCTGACGAGAAAAACTCAAGAGACCATTTTAATGCAGAATTGACAAGATTAATCAGAAATAATAACCACATGGAAAAATATCAGTGCCGTACCATCTTTTTTGTAAAAAATATCAGAGGACATGTTTGCAAGGACGCCACTGGTGGAACAATTTAATAACTATTCTAATTAAAATTTGTGGTTCTATATCCTACTAACACATACCAAAATTAAAAATAATATCTAAAGTTCTTTCGGAGATACTAAAAAATAACCATTTAAAAAATAAAAATTGCGGACATATGTCCATGTGAACTTTTCTTTATAAAATCACGCCCTGAAATATTAGCACGTCATTATGGAACACCCTGTATATAAGGGTGTTATGGAAATGACGTATTATATTTAAATCGGCAATTCCTGAGATGAAAACAAATTGAAGAAAAATATCCAAATATTGCGCTTTAATTTAATATGCCCTGTACATGACCTTATGTCAAACCAAAAATGACCATGTGATGCCCCTGTAAGGAAGGTAAACAAAGCAACATATGTCAACAGTGTTGTCATATCTTCAGGGTAAACTCTTTAGAAAGTCAATAACCGTTTGACAGATTGCAAGTTGTTTATTTTTCAGGATACATTATTATAAACTTTTACGTTCAGTTCAGTTCGCTAGGAAACAATCTCTGATTTATAAACTTGAACTGACTCGAATGAACCGCCGCGGAGATTTTAAATGGTGAGGTATGTTCTCATTTGTTCAATTCGAACGACACCCGTCAGATCTGAACAACTTAAAAGTTTATAAATGCCACTTACCCTTTAGAAAAAAAAAATGTAATTTTATTTACCTTTTCGGACTTATTTAAAACCAACTTAATTTATAAAAAACACCAAGTACTCACATCACAAAATCACATAGTTTTCGCGTCACAACACATCGTGCTACTGTGTAGACAAAAGTACGCCCTTATTGTCTAAATAACACGTTGGTTCCGTCGATCAATATTCAACTGCTGGACTGGGGCACTGCCGACGCGAAAAGAACAAATAACTTAATAATTTAAACTCGGGTTTAAGTATTAACATATAATTTAACACACAAATCTGCTTGAAACAGCAGTAGAAAACTGGCCGGCTAATTTTGGAGGAACAGCTGATGCTTGGAGAAACGGGTTGCATATTTACGCGACTGGGGTTGATACTTAAAAATACAGCGTTGCCACTTTCGATGTTTTATAAGGTTATATTCATAAAATGAAGAATTTCCTTCTGTAATACTTTTCTTTATAATGATAGTCTCGGAAATGGCAACCGCGCTGGTTAGACGAGACTATTTATTTTACAGGGATGGAAGGGTCTATCAACATAATTATTTATTTCATCATTCTTCTTCAGTAAAGGATTAATAAATTTGTTTAGCCCATTAGAAATTAGCGTTTATATTATTTCTGAATTTCTATTGAGAAATAATTTGTATCCTATAGTGCTGTTGTTTTATGTGTACGGTAGGTTATTGTAAAGTGTAATTATGCGTTAGTATTTATTGCTTTTGTGTAATCAAATAAGTGCATATCTTCAAAAAAAAATAATTGGAAACTCGTGGGTGTCTATGTGTTTCTTTAAGTGATTTAGTGCAAATGTTCCGAGAGATTGGAAATAAGAGGCCGAATGGGGTTTAGTGGGTATAAGCTTATTATGCAGTTCCACATTATCATCAGGGTACGTGATGAGCATAAAGCTTTTCCCATAGAAAAAGAAACAAAAACCTGAAGATGTCTCTGTGCCCTGGATTACTTGCTAGTGTACTGGCACCTGAATTCACTTCTATTTGGATACTAGGTAAACTAAATATTATTTTTATAAGAATCTAAAGTTATAATTATTTTCTACATAGTTGGCAACATTGGGCTTGAACATCTGTTGATTACACAGCTTGACAATGTAATATGATCATATATGAATATGCCGAGGAGTAACCGGGTGGGTTTAGGGGTGAATTACCCCACTTTTTAAACGTTCGATTTAAAAAAAAATATGTAGCGCTTCTCTAGGACACCCCAGGAGTCACCCATTTAAATATAATACGTCATTTCCATAACACCCTGTATAATACTAAATTATGGTATTATTGAAAAAATATTTAAACAGCCTTTGAAATGATATACCACTTGACCCCCTCCCCATTTAAGATTCTTAATGGAGCTAGTTAAATCACGAAAGTTTGTAAATTAAAAGCGCTCGTGTGTTTAGGTCGTGTCGTGTATAATAAATATAATTTTTCAAATATTCAGTTTGGACTTATTAACATATTGTACAAAATATGTATAGAATCATAAGAAAACCCAAAAATGAAAGAAAAATCGTATGTCATTTACATAATCATTTATTCGTGAATTTTTTTAATATTCAGCCATATTTCTTCTCTAGCGTGGAGAAGAAACTGTGCTCTTACAAAGGTTATCGGATCGGGAGTAGCTTCGCACACTTCATACTGATAATCTTTTAGCAATCCGACTAGTCCTACTCTTGCTTGCATCATCCCGAATCTGGCACCTAAAAAATCATAATCAGTATTTTTTATCGACAAAAAAAGACGATAAATTTTTGTACTAAAGTTAAAAAATCTTTTTAGGGAATTTACACGCCAGATTTACGCGCCACACCGTACCATTAGACGTATCAGGGCGTACAATCTACCCTGAACTGTAGAAACTGTTTTCTATCATCAGTTAAAAAATATTCGATAAAATTAATTGAGCTAGTGTATTTTTTAACTGCTAAGAAAACAACGTTTTTCTTATCTGGAAAGATGTATAAGTAGCAGCCACACACAGTGATGGCTACTTTTGTATAAAAATATTCCAAAACATATAAATATATGTTCCGGGGGCTTATAAAAGCTAAATACGGTCGTGACAAAACAAAAGGAATCGCACCAGTAGATGTAAACATCTAAACTCGTACTGTAAATAACAATTTATTTATCATAATAATATAGATATGATGTTACATACCCAGGCACATCCTGGGACCTTCGCCGAATGGAAAATAAGTAAATTCAGTTCTTTTCACTTTATCATCAAATCGTTCTGGATCAAAAACTTCCGGATCAGGAAAGTAGTCGGGATCCATTTGAATTCCCCAGACGGGAATCCGTAGACTGGTTCCTTGAATATACGAAGTGTAAAACCGTATTACAGCCGTATTAGAGTCGTCAATTCTTCTCTTGCGCCTGCAATGGCAATTATAATTGCACGTATTCATGCGCAGCAACCCGTTCTCGATCAGCTGACGCATTGCCAACAGTCAGAACAGCAGTTGGTACTTTCGAAATCCCTAAAGTACCCACAGAATTAGAGATGGGCAAACCTGTTCGTTTTGATTACCAGTTAAAGCAGCTACTGCAGCTCAAAAAAGTTGCGACGAATTAGCAGTACATATGCTTAATAAAGAATGTGAACTGCTAATTTAAGTACCAGTTGGTTCAAATAGCCATTAGCTGTTCATAGCTGCTTCGACCAAATAATAAACAGTTAAAAATAACAGAATAATCTATCTCTACCCACACTGTAATACGGATTCCATTCTCGTATTGCGCTCGGAATGCAAGAAGTATTGGGCCAGCTGCTCGACAACGGTGTACTGCGCATAATTCCGTAGAATTATAGTTGCCATTGCAGGCGCAAGAGAATTCAGTCGGTATTTCTACTCTTGCGGCAATTAAAATTGCACCGAATCATGCGCAGTACACCGTTCTCGATCAGCTAGCGCAATTAGTGTAGCATTACCAGACATGGGTCATGCGCAATTTTAATTGCCATTGCCGCTGCAAGTCTAGGTAGAGATGGATTATTCTGCTATTTTTAGCTGTTGATTAGTTGGTCGAAGCAGCTATGAACAGCTAATGGATATTTAAACTAACTGGTACTTAAATTAGCAGTTCACATTCTTTATTAAGCATATTTACTGCTAATTCGTCGCAATTTTTTTGGACTGCTATTTGTAAGTAGCAGTAGCTGCTTTAACTGCTAATCAATACGAACAGGTTTGCCCATCTCTAATTCTGGGGGTATTTTCAGGATGTCGACAGTACCACCTGCTGTTCTGACTGTCGACAATGCGCCAGCATATTTGCAATTATAATTGCCATTGCAGGCGCAAGAGAAGAATTGCCGACTCTAATACGTATTATGGTAGTTAAACTACTTCTTCAAGAATGTAATTAGATCACTAACTAATAGTATTTGGTAGTTAAAAATTTAACTTTTTTACGACGTGGCAACTCTACGTCAGTAACAAATATTGGTCAAGTACACCAGTCGTGTGAGCCCGGCTTAAGAGATATAGGTAAAGATTGTTTCATGAAAAATTGATATAACTTAATGACTGCGGTAAAAGTACCTGTGCCATCCCATTATTTATGACCGTTTGTTATTATTATGTGGAAAGGACCGGATTGTAATAATTATAATTAAATATAGGCACATCAGGTTTATTTATAATTAAATATCTTTTTGTGGTAAAATTTGTTAGTTTTTGAGGAATGGTTCAAGAATTGTCTTTTACCAAACATTCCTCAGAATAGCGTGATAGTAATGGACAATGCGAGCTATCACAGTCGCCAATTACATAAAGCTCCAAGCTCAAATAATACAAAATTGGAGATTCAGAACTACATGGCGGCGAATGATATATATTTTGAAGAAAGTTATAAAAAAAGTGATCTTTTAGAAGTTTTAAAGACATTTTGTTTAAAAAAAGTATATGTTTGTGACACATTGGCAGAAGAAATTGGACATACAGTCCCCCAGGTAGTTGGAAAAATTCAGTCCGTCACGTAATAACTGTAGAAAATTCGTATATTAGTCTGGATCGTATAATTAATCGAATTATAATTAATTTTGATGAGGATAGCGATAGCGAAACAGAACTATCTACAGAATGACATTATAAGTGTAAATAAATATGACTATTAATATTTTAAAAAAATGTCATTTTATTTGATTACATTAATATAATCATATCATTACTTGTTTTCCTTAGTGCGTCCCTTCATACTTCACTTGTTTATTGCCAAGCTCTTGTCTATACAATGGGACCGACCCAGGAAATCATTAAGTCGTATCCAATTTTCGTGAAACGTACTGTATAAACAAATATAATTAAAATATCTAAAGTAGTTAACACTGATCAGTTAACTACTTTTTGCGAATGTAAAATAATCGAGTATAAATACGAAGAGAAAAAAAGTAGTAAGGATACAACTACTTTTATAAAAAAGTAGTTAACCTCTTTGGTAGTTAACTATTGCTCAACTCTGTGCAGGTATACACTAAAATATTAAATATATTTATTTATTAGTTAACAGAAAATTCTTTACCCTTTTCTAGTACGACATCGGTCCCTGGTATTTGGTATGTTTTGGTGCATACACGTGGTATTACTGGTGCTGGTGGATATTTTCTCAGGGTTTCTGAAAAAGTAAAAATATCTACATTTGAGCGACGTGGATTTTACATGGATCACATATTAAGCATGGATGAATGTCCCTCTGGAAGTCACTATTTTTGACATACCATGGAACGTTAAAGAATGTTCCTTGATATTGTGCCCTGAAATCTTTGGATTTGTTCGGGTTTGTTATGTAAAGACACGGTAAAATTTCTTCCTATAACCCAATACTTTTTTTTATATTCTACTGTTTCTATTCTCTCTCTATTCGGAGTCATCAGCTGATCAATATTTCTTTTCGTGAAGTTTTAGCCGTTAATAATAATGTTTTTAGTTAATTTATTGATATTTAGATTGTCTGACATGTCGATTGCGGTATGAACAAGTTTGGGAAAGATCTGTGAAACAAATTTGAAAATTGTTCATATTTGAAATTGTTATTACTATTCTTATAACATTATATTTTTTAACGCAGTTTTTTCATACCGTTTTCCAATCCTATAACTTTACGAATCCAGTTTTAGATTAGAAAAAAATTAAGTATATTTGGCTAAACGTTCGCATAAAATAGTGCCTGCTTGGCAACCTGTGATTAAACACAGCTCTTAAATGGAACACTTTAAATCATTTTTCTATTTATTTTTATTTTTCATCTACATAGATCGCTATGAATTGCCTAAAATGGTTCAAGCCAAATTCTGGTGGATTTTAAATTTGTAATTATGTTCATTTGTTTGTTAGCATTATGGCGTCATGGGTATCTAGATAAATGCAAAGCCGTTTGTGCTCCTCGTTGCATTTTTTGTCATGAATTGGTATTTTTAATAAATTATATCTCCTTTTCTAACTTGACATAAGGGCGTGTGTTATCAAATTGTTGGAAAAAAGTGCTCTATCTTTTGGCCCGAGTGAGCCGATATTATGTTTCCATTTGAAAATATTGAACTTTCCGGGAAAAGACCTTCTTAAAAGATTAAAAAGTGTATAAGAAATTTAAAACACAATAAACACTTGAAAATGGCATTTTCATCAATAATTTGGCTTAGACGTGAACCATTTCATAGCAATCTAGATGGAGAAATAAAAAGAAAAATTACTTAAAGCGCCAAAAAGTGACGTATGGGGTATCGTTGAATTTGGAATGGTATTCTGAATCGATATAGCCAAAAATATACTGGGTGTTCCATGTAAAAATCCAAAGTTGAGATCATTTCCAGGTAAACCGAAACCGGACAAAATGTAGTCCGTCATGTCATAAACTGCAAAATAATATCACATACGAACCCGCCAAATTTTATTTCTCTAATGTCAACAATAAGAAAGTTATAAGGGTGAGCACTCGCCCTGAAACGCCCGGTATAAGTGGACATGCTCGCTATTTTAAAAACATTTGTTCACACATGTCCTCAAAAAATGCTGATAGTTTTGAGCTGTAACAAATTAGCTCACTGAAATTTGGTTGACAGTCAGGTAATACCAAGAGGCCTTTCACTCTATTCCAAAGTATAGTACAGGGTGTTTCAAAATAAAAATATTTTGATTTTTTAACTTAACTTACCCTTGATAACTTTTTCTGTATAAACCAACTCTTTAACACCATCATACGTTAGTACTCCATTGTATTTCTTTAAAACCTGTAATGTATACTCACTTTATTTTCATTAATTTCTTTTAGAATAAATGCACATAAGAACGAATACAAACCTCTCTGATCTCCTGTCTAACCTTACTTTGAATCCGGGGATGTTTAGCCAATTCGTATATTGCAAAGGCCATCGTAGCTGATGAAGTGTCGAATCCGGCGCCAAAGAATAGGAAACATTGAGCTATTATTTCGTCGTCAGTGAGAATGCCTTTTTCTGTTGATTCCTTTGCTATTTTCCCATCGTCTGTGATGACACCTCTATTACGGAGTTGTATCATGAGGTGCATAAAATCTTTTCTAAAGAAATATGTTACTTATTTAACCAAATACGGGGAAATTGAGTAGGTACCACGATAGTGCCTGTACCCGAATTTGCATGAACTCATAAAACCTATGAAAATGATCACCTTTCGAATTTTTATGAGCATGTATAAATTGATCACAAAATTTTCAAAATATAGTGAAACTATATCTGGAAAACTAGTATAAGCGATCATAAAACATATGAAGATATTCCCTTTAGAATTTTAATGAGCTACTATAAATTGATCAGAAAAACTTTCTAAATATATGTACCTGTTAAACTAGTGTAAACGCTCATAAAACAATGAAGATTATCCCCTTTGAGAATTTGAATGAGCAAGTATAAATCGATCAGAAATTTTGCAAAATGGACCTGGCAAACTATTGTAAACGCTCATAAAACAATGAAGATTATCCCATTTAGAATTTTTATGTTCTAGCATAAATCGATCAGAAAAACTTTCTACATATAGTCAAAATCTACTTGTCAAACTAGTGTAAATGCTCATAAAATAATGAAGATTATCCCCTTTAAGAATTTTAATGAGCTAGTATAAATCGATCAGAAATATTGTCAAAATGTACCTGTCAAACTAGTGTAAACGCTCATAAAACAATGAAGATTATCCCCTTTAGAATTTTAATGAGCTACTATAAATTGATCAGAAAACCTTTCTAAATATAGTCAAAATGTATCTGTCAAACTAGTGTAAACGCTCATAAAACAATGAAGATTATCCCCTTTAGAATTTTAATGAGCTACTATAAATTGATCAGAAAACCTTTCTAAATATAGTCAAAATGTACCTGTCAAACTAGTGTAAACGCTGATAAAACAATGAAGATTATCCCCTATAGAATTTTAATAGTAGCTAGTAGAAATCGATCAGAAATATTGTCAAAATGTACCTTACAAATTGGTACAAACGCTCATAAAACTTAAACGAGAATTATCCCCTTTATAATTTTTATGAACTTGCATAAATCGATCATAAACAAAACATAAAGTCGAATTCTAAATAAATGTACCTGGCAAAATCGCATAAACTCTAAACAAATTGGGAATTCTTATGACGCTGTTATCAATCGATCATATAGTATATTACACAACGAGTGTGAAAAGTGACAGATTTCAAATTAGGCGGCATTTAGAACGAGACCCCAGGCGAGAGAAAATTACTTTCACACAAGTAATTTAGGTAGGGAATTTTTCTTACGACCACAAATGCGATGCCAATTACTTGTTTACCTGATGGTCAATAAAAATAATAGGTTTTCTCCTATTTGCTTACGCTAATCATTGTGTACTGTATACTATCAAACTTTATAGTTTCTGATTTTTAATTTAGATTATTATCTTTAAAAAAACTAAATCTTAACTTTGAATAAATACATCGTTCCAAAAATAAAATAAAACTCATAGACAAAGGAAGAGAGGGGACGAGTAATTCCGGTTTACGGGCCGTCGCAGAAAGTGTTACCTAAAATTGATCGGCCGCCATTGATAGGGAGCCAGACAATCGAGGTGGCACCCAATGTATTTTGGTGATTTGTGGTGAGAAGAGCTATTATAAGAATTCAGTTTATTTACAGAAAAATGGTGAATTGTTGTGCCTATAGCTGTAAAAGCCATAATGAACGAAAGAAGCTGGGAATTACTTCCCATCGGTAAATATTCAAATTGTATTTTTTGCATGCATTTATTTTATATTAGATATCTCCCTTGTAAGTTTAGCAGTATATATTATTTGTAACTATGATTAAGGCCATAGTTAAAGCTACCTTCCTTTGTAATTTGTACTAGATTTGTTGCACTTTTCATTCAAGATTTCTAATAAGAACCAGGTAATTGCCCTTGGAGAGGGTGTGTCACTCAATGGCGTACCTGCATGATTTGTATATTTTGACAAAATTAAATTATTTCTTATTTAATTTTGGTTAATTATTAGCGAAAGCATTATATTATTTCGAATGCATACCAGTGTTATTTTTTTAAAGAAAGCGATTAACGTTTGTCTTGAATCGTTGAAGGTCATAGTCTTTGAGAAACACGACTTCAGGCGAAGGTTGTTTCACAAGGATGGCGTCCTGCTAAAACATATTTTAAACCACTAAGCTCACACATTGTTGTATTGTTTTTAGATTTCCGAAAGATCCACAAAGAGCAAACATTTGGGTGCAGAACATGGGACTTAGAGATTGGACACCTTCTCCTGCCTACAGGATTTGTTCAGAGCATTTTGAGAAGTCCTTCTTTATAAAGTTGAGGAAAGAGTATGATTACTTGGAGGTGCTGTGCCAACAATATTTTCAAAACTACCAGTAATTACATTTTGTTGCTTCTTTGTAATAAATTTTGAATCGACCAATTTTGTTTTTTATCTTACATTTTCCCTAAAGTTGAAAGATATTTAAATTTCACAACCTTTCCTATATGAAATTATATTTTTGGCTAATAAAATTAATATTTACTAAGCATTCATAAATTATTGAGAAGCAGAAGAATATTTGTACTCAGTAAGGGACACAATATACAAATTCAATTCAATAAAAATATTACTTCCATATTCCATAAATAATAATTTTGTACTGGGATAATACTAAGAAAATATTCATGTAACGCCACTGCTAAATCCGATAAGGAGCCAGGCGGTATCAAAATAGCATCTGGTTTTACGCGTCCCCTCTCTTCCTTTGTCTATGATAAAACTCATTACCTAACCTCAATATTTATAGAGATTGAGTTAGATACTGTCAATTTCTTAATTATGGAAGTTTTACATTGGATTTGCTTAAAACAATAGTCAAATTACTATTAAAATAAAAAACATAATGACAATAATCACGTTTACTAACCCTATATGGATATGATGTCCTTGATAATTGTAAAATCGATCTATTTCTATTTTACCCAATTCAGTTATTATGTTTAAATGGCTGCCTAACAATTCTCTCTTAATTATTTTTTTATATTTATCATAAAAATTTTTAAAAATGTAATTCTCGTAATGTGAAATATTACTCTAGTCGCCTGCTCGCCCCAACTCACTCCACGGGTTTCAAAGTTTGTTATTTTTAAAGCCGTATTAGAGTAGGCAATTCTTCTCTTGCGCATGCAATGCAATGAATTAGCAGTACAAGGTGTCCCATTTTCGACACTTTTATAGGGTATCTCCGTTATTGTTAGTGCTATCAAAAAAGTAATGTAGGTGTCATGTGCTCTTTTTGGGTCAAACTTAAAATGGTAAAATCAAAATTTGAAAATTTTCGCTCGCTTAAGAGATACGGGGGAAAATCAAAAAAATTTACAATTTCAAAATTACCCTATATTTTCTTAGTTAAAAGAGATACAGAAAAATGTTTTATACAGAAATTTCTTTATATTGATTGTTGAATGATCTGCCGTTTTCAGAATAAGTATACGGGGTCAGGTAAAAAAGTTATCGGACCTATCCTCATTTTTTTTAAATGGAACACCCTGTATATTTTAATCTAAAAATATTCCTTTCAAATATATAACACACCATGGATGATATTGGTTTCCTAGGCGATTTATTTAAACATTATACCTTAAAACCAAGTAGACCATGAAATTAAAACTAATATCCTACAAACAACTATGTCATTCTAGTTGGTATTAACATTTAAAGTCAATTTCATTTTTTACATATTCATTTGTGAAAAGACTTATCAACATTTTGAAAAATTTGATGATATCTATCATCCATGGTGTGTTATAAATTTGAAAAATGAGTTTAAAATGCTATCTTTTTAGATGGAAATATACAGGGTGTTCCATTTAAAAAAATGAGATTAGGTCCGATAACTTTCTTACCTGACCCCGTATACTTATTCTGAAAACGGTATATTATTCAACAATCATTATAAATAAACTTCTGTATAAAACATATTTCCGTATCTCTTTTAACTAATAAAATATAGGGTTATTTTGAAATTGTCAATTTTTTGATTATCTCCCGTATCTCTTAAGCGAGCGAAAATTTTCAACTTTTGATTTTACCATTTTAAGTTCGACCCAAAAAGAGCACATGACACCTACATTACTTTTTTGATAGCACTAACAATTACGGAGATACCCTATAAAAGTGTCGAAATTGGGACACCCTGTACATATGCTTAATAAAGAATGTGAACTGTTAATTTAAGTACCAGTCAGTTTAAATAGCAATTAGCTGTTCATAGGTGCTTCGGCCAACTAATAAACTGTTAAAAATAACAGAATAATCCATTTCTACCCAGATTTGCACCGGCAATGGCAATGAAAATAGCGCGTGCCCCATTTCTGGCAATGCGAGAGAGCTAATCGAGAACGGTGTACTGCGCATGAATCCGTGCAATTTTAATTGCTAGAAGAATAGAATTGCCGACTGTAAAGGCCGTATTAGACTAGGCAATTTTTTCTCTTGCGCCGGCAATTATAATGGCACGTATTCATGCGCAGTAAACCGTTTTCGATCAGCTGGAGCTTTGTCAACGGTCAGAACAGCAGTGGGTACTGTCGAAATCCCTAAAATATCCCCAGAATTAGAGATGTGCAAGCCTGTTCGTTTTGATCACCAGTTAAAGCAGCTACTGCTATTTACAAATAGGAGGTGCAAAAAGTTGCTGAATTAGCAGTCCATAAGTTTAATAAAGAATGTAAACTGCTAATTTAAGTACCAGTGGGTTTAAATGGCCATTACCTGTTCATACCTGGTTCGGCCGAATAATAAACAGTTAAAAATAACAGAATAATCCATGTCTACCCAATTGCGCCGGCAAGGGCAATTAAAATGGCGCCTGCCCCATTTCTGGTAATGAGAGACAGCTGATCGGGAACAGTGTACTGCGCATGAATCCGTGTCATTTTAATTGTCAGAAGAGTAGAATTTCTGACTGTAGTACGGAGAACGGTGTACTGCGCCTGAATCCTTGAATTATAATTGCCATTGCTGGCGCCATAAAAATTCCCAAGTGTAATAAGGCCTTAATACGGGTTGCATTCTCGCATTGCGCCGGCAATGCGAACAGTATTGGGCCAGCTGATCGAGAACCGTTTAGTGCGCATGAATACGTACAATTATTATTGCTATTGCCGGCGCAAGAGACATTTTTACTGTGAAATTTCTGTCTGTCATCTGTGCAAATACAGTTTTGTGAAAAGATTTTTTAACACTAGCATGGAAAAAGTTTTTCAAACACGCGTGTGATATAGGACAGTTTCTAGCCAAGTTAGCTGTGCCTTTTTTCTCATTTTCGTAAGTGTTCTTAGGATAAAGATGAACATAATAACGACTTATAATCATGAATTATTATGTAATTTTTTTATAAGGAATTTTTGATTGTGATGACTGATTTTTACTAAAGCTATTATTTTGATGTTACTCTACATACTCTAGCTACTTATTGCTTGCAACACGTACAAACCATTTTCTTTAGGATACTTACTTGTAAATATTATTTTTCTCTCTGTATCCTATAGTTTCTTTAACTAAGTTCCTAAAAAAATCCTCAATGTCCGGAAAACTTCGATAACCAGTATATCCCAATAATTTTCGAGGGAAAGTATTTTCCATCCATTGTTTAAAGACTCGAGGTATATTAATTTTATTTCCATATATCCTAAAAGTTCGTTTATACAGGTTTATCGAACATCAATTAGATGCATAACGGACAGAAAAGGGAACGTAATATTTATCCCTGTTATAAACATAAATGACAAGGAGTCGTATCCTCTCGCAGACTTTATAAGCCGAGACGTCGATACAGCAGTACCAGATTTAGTAAAATTTCGCTAGATCTACTAATGTTTTTTCCATCTAGTGAATTAGTGGAAAATTTTTACAAAATGCTGTACAGAACGACGCCGTATACATTTTCTTCCGTCTTATTTTCTTGGGCCTATTATTCCTTCTTATAAAAATCTTACCTAAATTCGCAATTAGGATCTTCCAACGAATCGCATTCTATTCCAAACGCACAAGATCCAATGACGTCGGTAGTATACCGACTGGCAACGTCCTTAACATTGATTCTACCGCCTTCTCTAACATATTTACCAGCCACATCTTCCAGTCTCTGGTTTTTGTTCAATAACGTTTCGAACATCATCTTCATTCTGCTCGAGGTAAAGGTGGGAGTCAGTTTGGCGCGTAAGTTTTTCCAGGGCTCGCCCTCCATACCGAAGAGGTTTTGGGTGAGAATGTCGTTCTCGTGGTTGTAAATACCTAAAATCGAAAAACATTTCCGAAAAATTGAATATTTCTGATCCCTAAAATGGTATGACGTGTTGTTCGGGCAAATGGCACCTTTTTTTATACAGGGTGTTATAGAAATTACTTATTATATTTAAATGGGTGACTCCTGGGGTGTCCTAGAGAAAGTCTACATACTTTTTTTTTAAATCGAATATCTAAATACTAAGGTAAAAACCCATTTTACCCACATACTGTCGCGCCGTTCCATCTGGACAATCTGGGTCACTAGAGTATACTAACCGTGGTGTCAGATGACACCGCGTGTCTCTCCCTTGCTTGGATACCGGCCGCGCGCCACTCTCGTTGCTTCAGTATGTTTCGAGACTCGGGGGTGGAGTGACGCTGTCGATGGTTCCACGTGTTTGACGTATACGAATTTTAAACGTTTTGTTAGTTGTAGCAGTGCCCGATTTTTTTCTGTTGTGAAATAATTCATAATAATAAATGTTGTGAATTGTGTGATATTATATACTGTTCAGCTGTTTAAAAAGATACTTCTTGTGTTTTATTTTTTTATGGAATTTAATTATAAAACAGATTATTTTAAATTACGATCGAAGGTAAGAGAGCATGTACCTTAAAATTGTAGTTTTGTTTTATAACAAGTTTGAAAAAGAAGTGATAACGCGTGTCAAAGGCGTCTTGTTGTCAAAAACTGAATCATGTGTTGCAATATGACAATACCGCCTATAATGCGCTAACCTCTTTTTAACCTCGAGACTACCTCAATAAACTATTGATTCTGAAGGTCCTCAGGAGCGGCCACGTAAATTTTGAGATTTCATATAAAGTGTATATTTCGCTTAATAATTCAAAGCGCCATTTATGGTTATTTTTCTTGAATTTATTTTCATCTCAGGATTTGCCGGTTTCAATATAATACGTCATTTAGTCAGTCAGTCAGTAATGTGACTTTTTGAATTTATATTTAGGTTAGTAGTCACTGTTTTTTAAAATGTAATGTGTATTGCTTGTTTTTAATTAATTTTTTATTTTAATTGTGTTTCTTTGTACGTTAGGTAAGAAAAAAAGTGTTAGGGAAGTTTTTCTTTGAAATTGTATAATATAGCTTTTAGGCCTGATGATGCTCATTTAAGGGTGAAACATATTTTAGCAAATTGAGGATATAATTTTGACGAGACGCCGACTTTGTGACTTTTTAATTCTTTATTATTATTAATTTTGGTAGCTGGTGTTAATATTTTTTCTCCAAAAACGAGACAAAACTGCACCATTATAATGTGCTTCCTGTCGCTGTTGTATTCAGCAGCGTATGACTAAGGTTTTACGGTTTTTACAAAGTTATTTTTTTACGTACGGTTCCCATATCCCGTACCACAAATTCGAATTTACCGAACAAACCCGAAGTCGGTTAAATTGGGACAATGTTGCGAAATTATGGGCCCAATAATATGCCGCAAACAAATCCAAAATAAATACAGGACTTTCAAAAAATTTGGAAAAATTTAAAATTTTGCATGTCCAAAAATGAATTTCTCATTGCTACCTTTTATTCTCCACAAGATGGCATTATCAGATCTTTCATGTGACGTTTCGTTTTTGGGTCAGCATCATCAACTTAATTCGTTTAAACACGGGCCTGCATCTTTTTGTTTAAATTAGGGCCTTTTTGTTGAAATTAGGGCCTTTTTGTTTAAATTGGGGCGTTTTTGTTTAAATTAGGGCCTAAATCTACATTCAGTGGTATACAACACTTACTGATTTTCCGACGTTTTGTTCCTTAAATTGACCATCGTCATTAAAATATCCATAGTACGTTCCTGTAACTTACTATTTTTTTAAATTCGGTATAATTCGAAAATGTAAAACTCAAAGCGTCTTTTAACAGTCTTAAGTATTAAATTTTATTTGTATTAATAAAATAAATTACTTGTACTTACGCTAAGTAGAAATCTGATACAACTATTAGTTTGAAATAAAAGAAAACAGTAATAGTAAGTAATAACAATAACAATTGAGAGAGAAATAGCAATAAACATTTTTAAATCTTCAGTTTCTTCGGAACAAAAGTAAATTACAGGAACGTACGAGGGGTATTTTAATGAAGATGGTCAATTTATGGAACAAAACGTCAGAAAACCAGTAAGTGTTGTATACCACTGAACGTAGATTTCGGCCCTCTTTCATAATTTAAACATAAAAAACCAGTCCCGTATTAAAAAAAATTAAGTTGATGATGGTGACCTAAATACGAAACGTCGCATGAAAGATCTGATGATGCCATCTCGTGGAGACAAAATGTAACAATGAGAAAGTGAAATCTATTTTTGGACATCTCTTCGAACAAAGTCAGGAAAAAATAAAAACCGATACGCAAAATTTTAGATTTTTCCAAATATTTGGAAAGCCCTTGTATTTATTTTTGATTTTCTTGCGGCATATTATCGGGCCTATAATTACGCAACTTTGTCACTATTTAACCGACTTCGTATCTCTTACCGTGTCCGAGATCCCAATGGTGAAGGCCGAATTTGTAACACCCTGTATAAAATGTTTGCTACTCTTACCTCGGTCATGAAAATGTGCAAAATCTTTTTGCAAAATATCCTTTATAATTCGAGGATCCACTGGTACAAACGATGGTCTAAATATGAAGTATACTCCGCCAAATTTGACACCGATCTTTTTAAACTTCATATAAATTTCACTAAATGCTTCCCCAACGGAAGAGTTACCCTTTAGGAGCTTACTAAAATATATATTTTATTTAAGTTACAAAATTAGTTATGGTGAAAAAATATGTTTGTTTGATATACAGCAGGCACAACAAATTTCCCCACCAACATTTCTTCGTCCTTTGTAAAGGTTGAATATATTTTGAGCTACAAGCTGTATATATTTTCCCATTCGCCATCTACGAGTTATCAAGAAAACCGAATGATGCCTAATACCACTACGCCATCTACGGCTACGTAATTAGGCGCAACCAAGACGAGAACAATAGTTAACTGACTGACGAGGACGAATCGAGCCACGAGACTGACAATTCTTCTGACATTCTTCATATTTTCAGTGTTTTTTAGTTTAATTCGTTAAATAAAATGGTTTTAAATCATATCGAGTATCATTTATCGAAATACACAACATTTATCTACCCTACACAATATGCTTAAACGTAAAGTCCATTCTTCGGCCCTTAATTGTAGAACATTGATCAATTGCACCATTATAATGTGCTTCCTGTCGCTGTTGTATTCAGCAGCGTATGACTAAGGTTTTACGGTTTTTACAAAGTTATTTTTTTACGTACGGTTCCCATATCCCGTACCACAAATTCGAATTTACCGAACAAACCCGAAGTCGGTTAAATTGGGACAATGTTGCGAAATTATGGGCCCAATAATATGCCGCAAACAAATCCAAAATAAATACAGGACTTTCAAAAAATTTGGAAAAATTTAAAATTTTGCATGTCCAAAAATGAATTTCTCATTGCTACCTTTTATTCTCCACAAGATGGCATTATCAGATCTTTCATGTGACGTTTCGTTTTTGGGTCAGCATCATCAACTTAATTCGTTTAAACACGGGCCTGCATCTTTTTGTTTAAATTAGGGCCTTTTTGTTGAAATTAGGGCCTTTTTGTTTAAATTGGGGCGTTTTTGTTTAAATTAGGGCCTAAATCTACATTCAGTGGTATACAACACTTACTGATTTTCCGACGTTTTGTTCCTTAAATTGACCATCGTCATTAAAATATCCATAGTACGTTCCTGTAACTTACTATTTTTTTAAATTCGGTATAATTCGAAAATGTAAAACTCAAAGCGTCTTTTAACAGTCTTAAGTATTAAATTTTATTTGTATTAATAAAATAAATTACTTGTACTTACGCTAAGTAGAAATCTGATACAACTATTAGTTTGAAATAAAAGAAAACAGTAATAGTAAGTAATAACAATAACAATTGAGAGAGAAATAGCAATAAACATTTTTAAATCTTCAGTTTCTTCGGAACAAAAGTAAATTACAGGAACGTACGAGGGGTATTTTAATGAAGATGGTCAATTTATGGAACAAAACGTCAGAAAACCAGTAAGTGTTGTATACCACTGAACGTAGATTTCGGCCCTCTTTCATAATTTAAACATAAAAAACCAGTCCCGTATTAAAAAAAATTAAGTTGATGATGGTGACCTAAATACGAAACGTCGCATGAAAGATCTGATGATGCCATCTCGTGGAGACAAAATGTAACAATGAGAAAGTGAAATCTATTTTTGGACATCTCTTCGAACAAAGTCAGGAAAAAATAAAAACCGATACGCAAAATTTTAGATTTTTCCAAATATTTGGAAAGCCCTTGTATTTATTTTTGATTTTCTTGCGGCATATTATCGGGCCTATAATTACGCAACTTTGTCACTATTTAACCGACTTCGTATCTCTTACCGTGTCCGAGATCCCAATGGTGAAGGCCGAATTTGTAACACCCTGTATAAAATGTTTGCTACTCTTACCTCGGTCATGAAAATGTGCAAAATCTTTTTGCAAAATATCCTTTATAATTCGAGGATCCACTGGTACAAACGATGGTCTAAATATGAAGTATACTCCGCCAAATTTGACACCGATCTTTTTAAACTTCATATAAATTTCACTAAATGCTTCCCCAACGGAAGAGTTGCCCTTTAGGAGCTTACTAAAATATATATTTTATTTAAGTTACAAAATTAGTTATGGTGAAAAAATATGTTTGTTTGATATACAGCAGGCACAACAAATTTCCCCACCAACATTTCTTCGTCCTTTGTAAAGGTTGAATATATTTTGAGCTACAAGCTGTATATATTTTCCCATTCGCCATCTACGAGTTATCAAGAAAACCGAATGATGCCTAATACCACTACGCCATCTACGGCTACGTAATTAGGCGCAACCAAGACGAGAACAATAGTTAACTGACTGACGAGGACGAATCGAGCCACGAGACTGACAATTCTTCTGACATTCTTCATATTTTCAGTGTTTTTTAGTTTAATTCGTTAAATAAAATGGTTTTAAATCATATCGAGTATCATTTATCGAAATACACAACATTTATCTACCCTACACAATATGCTTAAACGTAAAGTCCATTCTTCGGCCCTTAATTGTAGAACATTGATCAATAACAGCCTCATTAAGTTTGGAAAACCCTCTATAAATTTTTTTTCATATATTTCATTTTTAAACTTTCTAATAAAGTCCCTAGATTTACCCTTTGTGGTCTGCGTTAAATTAGTTTCGGGTTTAGGTGTTCCCGCATTCTTCACTTCAATTTTTTGCTCCAAACTCAAAGAGCTAAAGTTATTTCTTAAATAGTCCACCCTCAACTATTCATTTTAACTTAATAAATATATAATATTAAAATATTAAAACATACACGCTGGAATTTCTAACTAGATGCACGAACAGACAACAGCACACAAAAAATGTGCGCCTTTTCCATGCCACCCGCCACCTGTTACTAGAGAGAAACTGTACTACTTAATCGCACGTGCGAGGGAGGGTCGAACTTTTTTAGTTTGACGGTACGATAAAATATTAGGAGGGTCGGACTTTATACGATAAATAATATTCAATGAATATAAATTAATATTTTTGAATCGTTTTGTTTTGGGGGTGCACGTGCGCATGTGCTCCTGTGAAAAAACCGCCACTGATGGTACATTCATGTGCTTACAGTTTTTTAGAATCCCCTGAATCTAATCATAGATCTGCTACTGTGTGTAGGTCATTATCACTGTTTCTTTAAAATTGTGTAGCTCTTAAAAGAAATGAGACAATTTGATATTTCTAGAAGCAAAATATTAGGAATACATATAAGATGATAACAAAAGAATTATAAATAAAATTATCCGCCTCAAATTGCCACAGGATGTTTTGAAATTGTGATAAAAGACATTGTAATTTACCCCGGTATAACATCACCTAAGCGAAAAATCATATTTATTAACAGAAAACAGACTAATTGCAATAAATGTCTTTTCAAACTAGTAAAAAAATCATTAAAATTGGATTAAAAATTGAAAAGTTATAACACATCAACCGTAACCAAAATTTGGAAGTGGCGGAATTTTGTGTCGGCTAGTGTATATATATTAATATTATGGAATTTTATATGTATTTTATATAACATTACCGCACATCTCCATAGAAGAATTCTGGATTCAGCTGAGCAACACCTCTTCTCTTCCAATAGGAGTACCGCCATTTGGAAAATATAAAAAATAATATTGGCAAGAAGGGAATTAATGCAATTAATTGAGACAGGACCATTTTTAGAACTAAAAGTGATTTATATTGATAAAATTTAATTGGTTTTTTTGAAATTCTTAAATAGTTTTGTATGTGATAACGAAGATAAGAATCTGATAAAGTATTAAAAACCCCTTGAGAGGATGATTCGGATAAAATAAAATGTAAAGTCCAGACCACGATTTGGAACAGGCCAGGATTTTGAGTAAAACTAAAATAACAGGAAAAAATTTAAAAAAAAGAACAAATTTCTCTTTTTTTTAGTTTTTTAAATTCGTCAATGTCTCTCAGTTAAAATGCCACTGAAGATGAAGGTTTATGCCTTCGAAACATGTATGGAATGGCTATATTTGTTAAATATCGTTTAGTGGAGAAGATCTTCAGTTTATTTCTTTTAGGGTTTTTTCACTTAGTGTTTTGATCTTTCGAGCTGCTCGAGTAATAAATTCAAAGGAAAATCGTCGCTTGTTACTTAGTACCTTTCACTCGATACCCGAGCTTCGCTTGACGCCGACCGAAATGTGCTGCTTGGTAATGTGATCGCTCGAAGAAAAAAACTGCTCGTATATTCGAGCAGTTTTTCGCTCGATAGGAAATACTACTCTAGTTATAAATTCAAGCGTAAAATCGAATATCGTTGCCTTTCACTCGATACTCGACCTTCGATCGACGCGCCGCACCACCCGACATGTGCCGATTGGCTGACGTTCGAGTTTGACGCTCAGAAGGTCGACACGACATACATCTTTATTAAAGGCACATCGTCACATTATCGTGATAAAGAATAATCTAATCCCAACACAAAATTAACATCAGAAATATTAATACTAGAGATGGAAAACTATCGATAGTCCTGGAAATGTACAAATCTAAAAGGAACAACATCACTTTGAGTTGGGGCAAATATTTAAAAAAAAGTCATCCAGGGAAAAGTTTACAATTGATATCTAAAAAAAAGAGGTCATCATATTGGACATAATTATTACTATCGATAGTACGATAATATATCGATAGTTCCCCACCTCAACTAAATAAACTAAATAGAAATATTACCTACTGTTAACGAAATAAAAAAAAAATCGTAAAAAATTTCTAAAAAAAAGAACATCTCTAAAAATCGGCGCTAAAAATTACATTATTTTGTAAATCAAATATTTATATTAGGGGCTTGCGAAACATGCTGTCAAGTTAGGGATTAAATATAATTTACAATAAAATTGTTAGTTTTACAATAAATATTTAAAAAACAAGTGAATTTTTAAAAACTGTCTAAATTCAATTAAAATTCAGCGGTAAGTTTTTTCAAAAAACGCTCGTACCCGTCGATTTTGATTTTTAAATTTTTTTTTTGTGGTAATTTCATGTATACAGGGTAGCTCAAAAATAAGTTACGACCATCAACTTCATTTTTTCAAATGAAAACATATATTTTATATTTCATTTTTGAATTTTGCATTGAATTCTAAGCATGTTTCATGTACCATGTCCTATACATAAACTCAACAGTTATTGAAAAAATTAGGATTGAACATATCTATAAGTAAGACCTGTTTATTAAAAAAAAACGCAACAAAATCAAATTAAATGTTGAAAATGTGCGCCATTTACGGCTTGACAATATCCAAGACGATCAATAAACTCTCTTTGCACGTTTCCAACCATTTCCGGAGTTATGACACGCACTTCTCTTCGGATCCATTCTTTCAACTCCTGCATATTGTTTGGCCTGTTAACAAATACTTTTGATTTGAGGTAACCCTACAAAAAAAAAGTCCAGCGGAGTTAGGTCTGGCGACCTAGCAGGCCATTCGATAGGTCCTCTCCTTCCAATCCACCGATTGGGAAAGGTTTCATCCAAAAATCTGCGCACAGTGGCCGCATAGTGCGGAGGAGCACCATTTTGTTGGAATATCAATTCTTCGTCAGGGGTGTCTGGATCCAATGGATTCGGAAATAAAGCCACTAATGCTGAAATTAATTCTAGTTGGAGAAATTCGAGATATACTTGTCCAGTTAAAGACGGTTCAAAGAAAAATGGACCAATTACTCTTTCGCGTACGATTCCACACCAAACATTTATTTTCTTAGGGTACTGGCTGTGAACCTCTATCATCCAATGCGGATTTTCTGTTGCCCAATATCGACAATTTTGTCTGTTCACATTACCATTCAAATAGAACGTAGCTTCATCCGAAAAAATAATATTTTTTACTAAATTATTATCTAGATTGCACATATTTTGCATGCGTCCGCAAAACTCACTTCGCCTATCGAAATCATCTTCAAATAACTCATGCACTGGAATAACTTTGTATGGGTGATATTTGTGCTTTTGAACTACTCGGTGAACAACAGATTTCCGCATGTGTAAATCGGCCCCAATGTGCGACAGGGGAGTACATGGATTTTCTCCCAAGGAAAGCAAAACGTCAAGTTGTTCATTTTCATCTCGAGTAGGACGACCAGATTTAGGCAAATCTCTAACATGACCGAATTCTCTAAATTTAGCCTCTATTCTACTCACCATCTTTTGACATATGGGAGGACGATCAGGATGGATTTCATTAAATAATTGGGCTGTTTCTATTTGAGTACGTGTTTTATCACCAAACCAAACCATGCATAGAATTTCAATTTTTTCCCGTTCCGTTAACTTCACCATTATTGTGAAAACCGCAACTTTGAAACTACGCTTGACAATAATTATACTTATTTGAAATAAAATTGTCATACAGTTTCTATGGAAATAAACGGTGACAGTGAGACAGTACACTCTTACTTATTATGGTGCCCAAAATGCCATATTGCCAGAAGATTTGATAGATCGTTGGATTCCCTAAATGGTATGTTCAATCCTAATTTTTTCAATAACTGTTGAGTTTATGTATAGGACATGGTACATGAAACATGCTTAGAATTCAATGCAAAATTCAAAAATGAAATAAAAAATATATGTTTTCATTTGAAAAAATGAAGTTGATGGTCGTAACTTATTTTTGAGCTACCCTGTATACATGAAATTACCACACAAAAAAAATTAAAAAATCAAAATCGACGGGTACGAGCGTTTTTTGAAAAAACTTACCGCTGAATTTTAAATGAATTTAGACATTTCTTCTGGGACTCACTGTATAATTTATCCCGGGATTTGAGGGCTCAATCAAGGGATTTCCAGATTGATTTTGGCGCCCCTAGTATCATGTAACCATTTATTGTTGAATGCATTTGATATTTCCTAATAAAATTAGTATTACACAAGTTACTATAGACAATTATACGCCTACATATTTATATCTGGGTGACCAAATTTTTCTAGTTAATTATAAACAATTGTCACGAACAAACATCGGTAAAATTATAACGTGTCAATTATTTATTAATCAGATTTTATTCACAAAGTGACCTGCATTTGTTGACACCACCCATGCCCCAAAAAGTACCGAAATATTTGTCCAAAATTGGAACGAAAATGTACTGAGTGATTAATTTTAAAAATCACAATATTAGTTACTATTTTAAAATAAGAAATTGAAAGTATATCTGTATTCTTTAAATTTCAAATCAGGGAATGCCAGGGGATAATCGTTGGAAAATTAACTCCCTAGAGTTGTAGTGGAATTTTGGTGAAATTATATTGAAATGATCAGCACTGTGGTATCAACCTCAACAACTTTTGACTCTATTCAAAGCCCAGATTCGACCATCACTAGAGTACTGCTCTCATGTCTGGGGCTCTCAGAGTGCCCTAAAACATTTTTCCTATAGTGCTCGTGTTTAATCATAAAAAAAAATTATGGGAATTATAGGAATTTGTTAAATTAAGGTCAAAATATTGGAATAATGGTGAAATTTTTGGGGTATTATTGGAATTATAGCATATAAACGTAGAATAATTGGGAAATAATTGGAATTATAGTATATCATGTTGATATAATTTTAATTATGTCAGAATTATTGGAATTATGTAGGAATTATTTAAATTATAATACATTTTTTGGAATTATGGTGACATCGTTTAAATTGTGTTAGTATAATGGAGATAAAGTTCGAATAATTGAGAAATTATTGGAATTATGGTAACATTATTAAACTTATGATAATATTATTGGAATTATGTGGAAATTATCGAAACGATGACGGAATTATTGAAAAATGATAAGATTAATTATTTACAATGAACATTATTTAATTTAATAGGATGCATTTATTAATATTACATGAGAAGTAATTAAATGGTTTGCCGTTATTAAAATTGGTTCGCAGCAAAAAATAGCGATTAAATCATTTGATCAGCATAAAAGGATTTTGCTTGCAATAAATAAAAATCAGGCTGCAACACTTGTTCTGCAAAAAATGCTACAAACTGTCAACAATTTAACCGATATCAGTCCGCTTGTAATATTATGTGGTCGCTTAATTAACAGCCGAGCTGCGAAATGATTACTTGGTCAGCAAAATTTTACAATTGATCAGTAGAAAAAAACATGTCTAGAAGCAGTTTTCTTCAGAGGTTTGCATATTAAAAGAATGGTTATCAATATAAATCATTGGATTGCGTTTGTTTTGAATAATCGGCAAAGTTTGTTATTGTGGGCCGACCGAAAGCAGTCGCGTGATACGACTAGCTAATTGCGTGCGTGTGTTTCCATTCGGTGTAGCAGTCAAGACCCCAAAAGGTGTAGCGGGGGCGGGTTTTCACTTGTTTTCCCAGGGCACTGTCACTATTTCACGTTTTATTGCTTTATTTTTTTGATGACCAAGATTAAATATTTTGCTTACCCGCTGACTGCTGACTAATATCTGATAAAAAGTGGATCGCTCATAGCAGCTTATATATTTGATTTGCGTAGCAAAATAATTTAGAGCACTCTAAGTATGACATTAATTATTGACCGATCCAGAAATGTTTGCTGTTTATAAGTTGCTGCCCAACTAGCCATTTTGGCTGACCGATTACATTTTTCTGTTCGCAATAATAAGAATATTTTGCTTACCCGCTGATTGCTTATTAATATCTGATTAAAAGTGGATCACTCATAGCAGCTTATATATATTTAATTTGCGTACCAAAATAATTTAGAGCACTCTAGTGTGACATTAATTACTGACCGATTCAGAAATGTTTGCTGTCCATAAGTTGCTGACCAACTAGCCATTTTGGCTGACCGATTACATTTTTCTGTTCGCAAAAATAAGAATATTTTGCTAACCAGTTAAATGATACCCATATTATATTGACATCATTTCAATTATTATGACAGAAATATTGGAATTAGGGTGGCATTTAATTAATTATTTAAGATATAATAAATTTATTGGAAATATGGTGGCATTGTTAAAATCATGGTAGCACAATTGAAATAAAGATCGAATAATTGGGAAATTACCGGAATTATGGTAACCTTATTTAATTTATGATAGAATTATTGGAATTACGTTTAAATAGTGGAAACGATGGTGGAATTATTGAAAATATGATAAGATTAGTTAATTTACTGCAATGAAATTATTGAAAACACAGTAAAAGTCTTGGAATTATTGTGGAATCATAGAAGTTAAAGTAACATTACGTAATTTATGATAGACTTATTGGAATTATATTGGCATTGTGGAAACTATGCTGGAATTATATTTTGTGGTATTCTTTATTTCAATTATGGTCGGATTATAACAATTACTTTATTATGTACTTACAATATTGTGATATAATTAATTCTTGGTACTATAATCAGTGTTTTAACGACATGTTGGAATTTTTTTGCGATTTTAGATGATCGTTGATTCCTAGGGTAGTACTACGTTATGTAGACACATGTGTCACCCGGACGAAACGATACAAATAAGAGGCAAAACTGAAAAGTTGGCCAAGCCACCAGGTATCTGAGGTAATGCGACGCGAACAAAAATCTGAACAGCGGACTCGCGACACTACTTGATGGTCCGCAACCAAATCGGTTCGCACGCGACTGGTTCCGCTCGGTTCGTCTGTTTTTTCGCGGCTTGCGTGATTGTTTCTGCCGCCTTTTTTGTGTTTTTAATACTTTGAAAAATTACTATTTGAATAAATCACTTAAATTATTATTACTGAAATATATTTTTGCAATAGTTGTAGTTCGAGAAAGTGCCATTTGAAGTGATAAAAATGATTCGGGGTTGAATATTGTTCTGATTTATTGTATTGTTGTTGAAGCTGGACGTTGAACGCCTTTCCACTGATGAATTTAATTTGATTGGTTATAGTGGATTGGGTTTGAAGTTATAAATCAGGGTGAGTGTTATCAATAGAGACCTGTTAAAAAAGCGCAAGAAAATTGAAAAAAGTATAAAAATATTAAACAAAAATGACAAAATTGATGAAAGAAGCGTCAAATAAACAAATTAAGCAAAAATTAAATTTATAAGCCAATGAGAAAAAAAATAAAATAACTTGTAATGATAATAATTCAATAATATTATTATTTATTATTTATATGCAATTAATGCTTAAATATACCGTGTCCAAGATAAGGAGGGCCAGTACAGGGATCTCGGAAACCGTAAGAGATCCGAAGTCGGTTAAATGTTTATTTATTTGTGGTTTAATATTAAATTATTTGTTATTTATTGAACTAGTCCAACATAAGTAAAAAGTTTGAGCTTACTTATGAGATATTATTTATAAAATTAGGAGAAATACAGGACTGTATCCTAAAATCTCCTGATGTTGTTCAGAAAAACCTCGAAACGTCATTAAACAACAATGTGTCATACATCGTTGCATTCGGAGGAAAAATATCTCTCAAATTCCAATATCAGGAAAACAGGACCGTATTTAAAAAAAGAAAGTTGATAATGGCCCTTCGAAGACGACTCGTCGGATTACGAACCAATTAATGCTGTTAGATACAGCGCAAAAAGTGGCAATGTAAAAGTGCAATTTACTTTAGAATTCGATCTCAAAAAACCCGGATATCTCCGGAACTACTCGGAATTTTCAAACTTTCTAAACGGCATATTATTAGGCACGTAAATGCGCAACTTTACCTCCATTTAATCGACTTCGTATCTCTTACGGTTTCCGAGATCCCTGTACTGGCCCTCCTTATCTTGGGCACGGTGTATATTAAACAACTAACTATTTCTCGAAATTATCCATGGTAAAATCATGTGTTCTGTCTGTTAGAATATTTCTGTACCTACAAAAACTACGTTCTACTTCTACACTGGTTATTTAAATTTCTGTATAATTGCTGGATCTATTTCAAAATCGGAATCTTGCCCACCACCAAAAATAGTAGCTATATTTGGCAATGCTTGGAACCCTTTATTCTTTGAGACAGGCTGAACAAATTTTTCTTCCATTGTTGGACCAATAGATCCTGGAATACTATTTGCTGTAGCTTCAAAATTCTTAATAACATTCACGGACTGCACTAACGGTAGCTGCTGTTTTTCTAAAAATTGTATACTCTGATATTAAAATAACTTTTTATGAAAGCCAAATTGTGTGCTAGTTCGGATATTTCTAAAACTTCATGACATGATAATAAAACATCAAAAAAATTAAGTTGATGATGGGGACCAGAGGAGAAACGTCGCATTAAAGATCTGATAATGCCATCTTGTCTAGAATAAAAAATAACAATGAAAAAGTAAAATATTTTTAGACATCTCTTCGAACAAAGTGAGGAAAAAATAAATACCGAAACGCAAAATTTTAGACTTTCAAATATTTTCAGAGCCCCTGTGTTAATTTTTTATTTTTTTATTATTGGACTCATAATTACGTAACTTTGCCCCAATTTAACAGACTTCGTATCTCTTACCGCTTCCGAGATCCCAATCGTAAATGACTGCTTTGGTATACCTTCTCCAAGGACAATTCTCATACATTTTTTTATTAAAAAAACGGATTTGTTCAGGTATATGTATTTACTTTTTGTGCCAAAATTACATTTTCTTAAAAGTATATTTATATCAAATCTGGCGCGGCTTGGAAATAAAGGTTAATAAGTATATTTGATAAATTTCAAACACCTACCGATTTGGGAAATTTCATGAGCACTATTTAGGCGTTTTTGTAATTTCTTTTAAAAGTACGCAAAATAAAACGTTCATGTTCAGTACCGTATACCCGTACGGGCCAAAGATCTTATTAGCTACAGTTAGAAAAGCGTACAGTTCTAGCCTACGCAACGAATACAAACAGCCTTTCCCACTTCTTTCGGTCATTATTGCAGCATTGCCAGATTGACATATTTATCGCAAAGGTACTTGCAAAATCCCAATTAAAAATTTGTTAATTTGACAATTACAACTGGTTTAAGGTTAATCCGCAATTGCTCTTAAAATAAATTTATTTCCCAATAATGTTACTATAAACTATGAAAAGGCAATGAGAGATTCTTTGAAAGAATATTATTATACTTAAAAGTATCAAACGAAACTTCAACTGCACTCTGGCAACATCTATTTCTATTTTACTACGTCCTACATGGGCCCAACGATCGAGGAGCAAAAATATGAATAAATACTAACTTTGTAAATACTACAGCGTTGTCAGTGTGCTCTGCTTATATATTTTGTTTGATTTGTGTTTTTTTTTTGTGATTATTGGTGAAAAATCGTCTTTATTATAAACAATCATGGTGCATTCACGTGTAGTTTGTAAAAGAGTGAATCGTTTAAATAAGGATTTATCTTTTCATCGGTAAGTATGTTTTAATATTTAACCACAACTGATACAACCAGACTTAAACATTGTTGCCATTCAGCCAACACACATGTAGTTCTCTCTTCCACCCATTACTGATTTTGAATAATATTTCACACAATCACAGATTCCGTTGCCAAGAGTTTTATGAATGGATTATTGGACCTGTGATGCGGACTCATTCCGGGCGCGCGCACGTGTCCCGGGTGCTCGCATCCCTTATAAGGGGGCCTGTGCCCGCTCGAAACAGAATGCTCTTATTATAAGAGTTGGCAACCTATTTCTATTCTCATAGCTATTAAGGTAACTTTTTTTGTTACCGGTGAAAACCCCGGCACTGCCCATGTCAAGTTAAAATATACGATTGCTAGAATGGAACATGGCCTATATAATATACCTTTGTATTAATAAATTAGCAATTTTCCATGACAAATTGAACATTTATGTTGCAGTCATAAATTGTCCATTGCCTTTGGTATTACCAGGTAATTTCATAAATACAATATATTGTAATATTAACTATTGCCCAAGATCGTATTTTGAATTACATTACAATGGAAAAACTTCTTTAATTTTAAATAACATGGTCTGACCGGCTCACATTTATGCTTCGGTAGCAAATCTAGCTGAATATTAGTATATACAGGGTGTTTGTATGAAAATTACTTATTATATTTAATCCAGAAAATCCTTATATGAGAAAATTGCAGAAAAATAACCCTAAATGGCGCTTTGTGTTAATAACCGAGGAAAAACATCCTTATTTTGTAAACAAACATATGTTATCAAGGTTACCCAAAGGTATTGTAAACTACAGATTCCATAATCCATTCATAAAACTCTTGGAAAGTGAAGCTGTGGTTGTGTGAAATGTTATTGAAAATCAGTAATGGGTGGAAGAGAGAACTACATGTTTGTTGGCTGAATGGCAACAATGCTGAAGTCTGGCTATATCAGATGGTTAAACATTAAAACATAACCATACTTACCGATGAAAAGATAAATCGTTATTTAAATAATCCACTCTTTTACAAACTACACATGAATGGACCATGATTGTTTATAGTAAAGTCGACTTTTCACCAATAATCACAAAGAAGATCACAGCGCCAACGTTGTAATGTTTACGAGATTAGTATTCATTCATATTTTGGCTCCTCGATCGTAGCGCTGTAGTAAAATAGAAACAGATTGTTGCCAGAGTGCAGTTGGATTAGTTCAAGATTCGTTTGATACTTTTAAGTATAATATTTTTTTAAAGAATCTCTCATCGCCTTTTCACAGTTTATAGTAAAATTATTGGGAAATATATTTATTTTAGGAGCAATTGCAGATTAACCTTTAACCAGTTATATTTGCCAAATTAACAAATTTTTAATTGGGATTTTGCAAGATACCTTTGCGATAAATATGTCAATCTGGCTATGCTGCAATAATGGCCGAAAGAGGTGGGAAAGACTGTTTGTATTCGTTGCGTAGGCTAGAAATGTACATTTTTGTATCTGGAGATTGTAATATCTTTGGATTTACCCGAAAACTCAAACTCGGGAAGAAAAAATGTGTGATTTAATTTCCATAAAGATGAAAACAAGAAATTTATCTTTTGCAAGCGAGATAACCGATATGCACAACAATGCACATGGAAACAAATTATTTCACAATACAACAAAATTCTAAATAATAACAAATGGTAAATTTTACACCAATTTTACATGTTTAAAACACCCTCGCGACTTTAAAGGGACTCGATGTCCACTAAAAATTTTCAATATTTCTCGTCTGATTTTCCATAGGTGGGGTCTCCTACATACCGGGTCAGCAAACGAAGCGGGGACAGAAAATTAAATCGTTATCGAAGAACTTATCAAGAATAGTAAAACAGCTTGAGGTCTTGGATTGAAAGCGGTGTGTTTTTAAAATATTTTACATTATACAGGGTGGTCCAAAAAAGTGTGACAGCATAAAGTTATATTTTTTTAAATGGGACACCCAGTATTTTATTGCATATTTAGGTTCGTATTAGTATCGTTTATAAGTGCCTCAAATTTTATTTAATTTGGTCCTGTAGTTTCGGAGAAATAAATTAAAAACTACAAAAAAAAGGTAAATCAAAAAAACAATCCAGAACTATTTTTTTTAACCTCGGCATTGGGTGAAATTTATGACAAGAGGTCTAGAGATACTATGAATCTAATTGCGTTTATCTATTTTATACAGGGTGTTCATAATAAGGTGTTCAAAAACGCCACATTTTAAAATAATTTTTCTCAAGTTTGTCAAATGGAACACCCTGTATATAATTTGGCTATTTGACGTAGAATTCATAGACAACTTTTTTTTGTAATACAAGCATATAAGTTATATTCAGACGTTTTCGAAATAATTATAAATATCATAAATTATGTTGTTTAAATAGAGTTTTATTGGGAATTTTTGTTATAGGCGACTAGACTAATAATTGTAAACTAAAGTAAATATTCAAAATAGCTTCCTCTTACTCTTAGTTTACCGTAATTTAGTTATTTCGATATAAATTTTAAAAGCCTACATTTTTGCTACTTTTATTTATTTAATTTTATTTTTTATTCTTAATCGAGTTGAAATGATTTTTTGTTTAGAAGCTATTTTGAACATTTACTTTAGTTTACAATTATTAGTCTAGTCGCCTATAACATAATTTCCCAATATAAACTCTATTTAAACAACATAATTTATGATATTTACTATTAGTTCGAAAACGGCTGGATATAACTTATATGCTTGTATTATAAAAAAAAATTGTCTATGAATTCTACGTCAAATAACCAAATTACATACAAGGTGTTCCATTTGAAAACTTGAGAAAAATTATTTTAAAATGTGGCGTTTTTGAAAGCTTATTATGAACACCCTGTATAAAATAGATAAACGCAATTAGATACATAGTATCTCTAGACCTCTTGTCATAAATTTTACCCAATGCCGAGGTTAAAAAAATAGTTCTGGATTGTTTTTTTTATGATTTTGTTATTCAGGACTGCAAACCTTTTTTTTAGTTTTTAATTTATTTCTGCGAAACTACAGAACCAAATTAAATAAAATTTGAGGCACTTATAAACGATACTAATACGAACCTAAATATACAATAAAATACTGGATATCCCATTTAAAAAAATATAACTTTATGCTGTCACACTTTTTTGGGCCACCCTGTATAATGGAAACTATTTTTAAAACATACCGCTTTTAATCCAAGACCTCGAACTGTTTTAGTATTGTTGATAAGTTCTTCGATAACGATTTAATCTTCCGTCCCCGCTTCGTTTGCGGACCCGGTATATCTACTGTTTTTAAACAAACCCGAACAACTTTTTTCTGTTAATTTGCCTCAGTCCAGCTCTGCAAAGCGATAATTGAAAATATCATACAATAAATTGTCAATTGTCCATTCATGCCTCGAACCATAATTAGCGGTGACACTGCCTTTAATTTAACGACAAATTATAAATATTTTGTAATAAATATATTATTGCTGCAGGCGATATTTAATCGCTTCGGATGACCCAATGACCCACCAAAAGCATATTTTTCTAACAAGATTACATATTTTTATTAAATTCCAGTATCAGTAAATATATCATTTAGGTATATCAGCAATTTAAAGTTTACTATGGACTGTGGGAGAATTTGCCAATTTTTATTCTCAACAATGTGCGACGGTTGCCCTAGACATACAAGGTGTTATGGAAATGACGTATTATATTTAAACAAAGACCTGGAAGAAATTTTGGCTTGGGGTGACAGTAACCAAGTCGAATTTAACGCTAAAAAAACCCAGGCAGCAGTTTTCTCTAAAAATGTTAACATTACAGAACCGGAAATAGTCATGGCCGGACACGCAATCCCACTGGCTTCATCTATTAATTTGCTGGGTGTCAATCTGGGAGGAAATATGTCTTGGCATAACCACGTTGTGGCAATCGCCAAGGTAGCTTCTCAGAAGCTTGGGGTACTCTTCCGAACCAGAAAGTTGTACACACCTCTACAACTTTTGACACTATACAAAGCCCAGATTCGACCATCACTAGAATACTGCTCTCATGTTTGGAGCTCTGCACCCAAACATACTCTTCGGCTGCTGGATTCCATCGAAAGGAGAGCTATTCGTCTGATCGGAGACCACGAGCTGACGAAGAACCTCGACAGCCTAGAACATCGAAGACAGGTTGGGGATTTGACTCTCTTTTACAGATATTTTCATGGAAGGTGCTCGGCTGACCTTACCCTCTTAATTCCGCCCAGAGCGACGATTAGCAGAAATACACGACGAACCACTGCCGCCCATCCATATGTGGTTAAGCTTAGTACTCCTCGAACTTCATTATTTAAGAATTCTTTCATCTGGAGGACTGCATCTTTGTGGAACGACCTTCCCGAGGTCGTTTTTCCCAACGAATATATCCTCCAACGATTCAAAACCAACGCGAATCGCTTTTTGCGCACACGCACCACTCCCAGAGTGCCCTAAAGGATTTTTCCTATAGTGCTTGTGTTTGATCATAAAAAAAAAAACGGATGACTTCTTGGATGTCCTAGAGAAGTGCTACATATATTTTTTTTAAATCGACTGTTTTAAAAGTGTGGTAACAAACACTCTTAACTCACAGGTCAGTCCGCGCTACTGTACAACATTTCATCCAGACCCAATGGCAATGTTGCCAAACTTAATGAAAAACTGAAATTCCATATAAAATTATAAGAATAAATTATTTTCTACCTACTTGTGCGCGTTTGGGTTTATACCTAAAGAGCGTGGAAATTCAGGCACAAACACAATCAGTTTTTTTTCTATTTCATGGGAACACTCCTGGAAACACTTTATGTACACACAGTAATAGTGAAACAGAAGCGATAGTTAGCTTTTGAAAATACAATAATACAGACTATATATACTACAGATTATTAGATTTTATTAGACGCGACGAAATTTGACGTCTAGAAGAAACGCGTCAATAAAAACAATATTCAAATATTATTTATGGACGGGCAAGATAGACGAGACACAACGTATCCGGCCGCTGGTTGGTCTTCAACTAACAGCCCGCAAGCGTGCGGCGCTATATGAACACAGCCGATGTAAGGCGTCAAGAGGTCATTGGCATTTGACCTAGTGACGTACGTGCCTATTTCAAATTTATTTAATACTATTCCATATGTTTTTCGGGTTGTTTAAAATATAGTCCGGTTTAAATGTTCTTCATCTAATTGTACAAAAAGGTATTACAGAATGGAACAGTGTTTAAATTATTTTATTTTGTCTAAAGAGTTTAAGGTGTACATATGACAACACCGGCCAGAATTCCTTGATTGCTTACATGTATCGCAGTGCCACACAGGTGTTTTTCTGGTTGTCAGGTCACTTTTACCGCTGAATCAATTGAAAGCGCCATTTATGGGTATTTTTCTTCAATTTGTCTTTATCTCAGGAGTTACCGGTTTAAATATAATACGCCATTTCCATAACACCCTGTATAATATAAAAGGGGGACCGAATTGTTTACATTTTGTCCCTATTATCGTTCTTAACAGTAACGAGTAAGTTTGGTAAGTTGTTATTATTTTAACAACGCACATTCAAAATCTGATCATGTCGTCTCGTTCACTACCGTTTTTTAGAAGGATATTGACCCTGGTAAGTAATTTTAAAGGGTATCGCCCGGAGTGACACTAACTAAAAGTGGAAGCACCACAATAATGTTTTTCTTTGTTGTAGTAATTTATTTTATTAATACAATTTACATTTTCGAATTATACCGCATTTAAAAAAAAGGTAAATTACAGGAACGTATACTAGGGGTATTTTGTATAAAGATGGTCAATTTAAGGAACAAAGCGTCGGATAACCAGTAAGTATTGTATACCACTGAACGTAGATTTCGGGTTTGTTCGTTCTTTTATAATTTAAACAAAAAAATCCAGGCCGGTATTTAAAAAAAATAACTTGATGATTGACCAAAAGACGAAACGTCGCATGAAAGACCTGATAACATCATCTTGTGGAGAATAGACAGTATCAATGAGAAAGTGATATTTATTTTTGGACGTCCCTTCGACCAAAGTCAGGAAAAAATAAAAACCGAAACGCAAAATTTTTGATTTTTCCAAATATTTTGAAAACCGCAACTTTGCCCCAATTTAACCCATTTCGTATCTCTTACCGTTCCTCAAATCCCAATGGTGAAGGCCACTCCGCTAATGTTGGAATCAAAACTGAAAGTTTAAATAATGGTTAAGTGGTATTATATTAATAATCATCTATTTTATACTATGATGGTAGGTGGTGACTGTAGTGAGGTAATTGTTACAATCACTTCTCACTTTATTTAAGATATAATCTTTATTGACATTGATTTTCGCGGTATAGTGTGCCCTGTCAATGTTGACCAGTGTAGGGAAATGTATTTATTTGTTACTTTAGTCCATAGTATAATATAAAAGGGATATAGCATTATTTACAGATCGTTTTTAACAGATATCAATGATGACAATTGTCCGAGGATTGCCCTAGCTTATGTTTGAAACCGTTAAAGTAAAAGTTATATTAATTATATTGAATGTATTTGTCATATTATGTAGGACCTAAGTAAAAATATTATACTAAATATATGTGCGTTTTTTTTTAAATTTTCTACTCATATAGATTCCTAATAACATTAAATCGTAATATTTTAAGGAAATCACTATGGCAACGCTGTGCGGCGATTGTACTACGGGCGACACTGAATCTTAATTTGTCATACTTCATTCGGTTCTAACGCTACAGCTGCGATTATGTTTTTGGATTAATTTTTAATATTTTATCGAACTAGAACTAATTGGAGCTATTTATTAACTATCTACAATGGTTCGTCAGTGCGTGGTGTGTAAGAAACTCGACTATTCTAATCCCGGATTAATATTTCGGCGGTGACACTATTGAGGTTATATTTTTTAGCTTTAACAGTGGCGTAGCTAATTCTATATTTTAAGTAAATGTTGCGAAATACACATAGATTCAAAAGTTTTGCGTCACTCTGATATTGGCATGTTAAAATAATTTCAGGAATGATTTTTTTTTCTAAATGTTTTTATGTTTATCAGTTAAAACGATACCATTTATTGTAGCAAAAAAAATATTATCAAGACATTTGTTGAAGATAACAGTGTTGGCGCTGGCCAGTTAAATTTTTCGGTTCAGTGTGTAAAAATGAATCGCCGAGTAATATCCGAAATTGATCGTGCAAGAATAGTAGCTTTAGTTGAGGAAGGTCATATTTGTTGCTGAAAGAATAGGGGTTTTTCAAAGTGATGTGTCTCGCATATGGAATCGCTATCTAGAGACGAATTCTGTGCGAGACAGACCACGAAGTAGTAGAAGGCGTGTTACTAACGAACGGCAGAACCGCTATATTACGTTAACAATTCGGAGACATCCTACTATGCCAGTCCCACAACTTCAGAGAGATGTTACGCATGAAATTGGAGTTCGCGTATCCGTCTCTACACTAAGAAGACGCATTCTTGAATCCGGTTTAAGATGTCGGCGCCCAGTAAGAGTTCCCCAACTACAATATGACCACCGAGTTCGTCGACAGCAGTGGGCTGAAACGCACGTTCGCTTACCCGAAGAATTTTGGAATTCTGTCCTATTTTCCGACGAGACCAGGATTTGTTTGGTAAACGATAGTCGCCGGATTCGTGTTTGGAGAGAACCAACAAGAGCCGCCCAACTTGTACATGCTCGCTCCTTGCCTCCATTCGCGGGAGGAAGCGCAGGGGCAGGTATTATGTCTGACGGGCATACTGAGTTAGTCCACATTCAAGGCATAATGACTGGCGACAGGTACATTAGGGATATTCTACATCCTTATGTTAGGACGTGGAGATTGGCTGTTGGTAACAATTTTGTGTTTATGGACGACAATGCCCGGCTACATCGTACTAGAGCTGTGGATGAATACCTTGGAAGTGAGGGAATCAATCGCTTGGAGTGTGCTTTGTCCCCTGACATGAACCCGTTAGAACATGCTTCGGATATGCTCTCTAGGGCAGTTCGCTTTAGAAGAAATCCCCCTAGAACTCTCCATGTCGTCGCTGCTACCGAGGAATGGCAGGTTATTCCACAAGAACGGATTGCTAACCTTACGCATAGCATGCGGCGTCGTCTTCAAGCTTGCATTGAGGCCAGCGGCCAGAGGAGGAAATACACTTTAATAGAAGCTATATTATTTTTTTAAATTTCACAAATTATACAATATAAATAAATTTTACTTTTGTTAAGTTTTTTCTTGGATGGTTTAAAATGTTGTGGTAAAATAAAAAAATTTAAAACTCATTGATTTTTATTTTAAACTTATCAATGAACTAATATTTAGACTGTTTTCGCGATGACGTAATTACTTATTCAAGAATCATAGTGATGCAATACTTTTGAATCTATGTGTATATACAGTGAGTTCCAGAAGAAATGTCTAAATTCATTTAAAATTCAGCGGTAAGTTTTTTCAAAAAACGCTCGTACCCGTCGATTTTGATTTTTTAATTTTTTTTTTGTGGTAAATTCATGTATACAGGGTAGCTCAAAAATAAGTTACGACCATCAACTTCATTTTTTCAAATGAAAACATATATTTTTTATTTAATTTTTGAATTTTGCATTGAATTCTAAGCATGTTTCATGTACAGATATTGAAAAAATTAGGATTGAACATATCTATAAGTAAGACCTGTTTATTAAAAAAAAACACAACAAAATCAAATTAAATGTTGAAAATGTGCGCCATTTACGGCTTGACAATATCCAAGAGATCAATAAACTCTCTTTGCACGTTTCCAACCATTTCCGGAGTTATGACACGCACTTCTCTTCGGATCCTTTCTTTCAACTCCTGCATATTGTTTGGCCTGTTAACAAATACTTTTGATTTGAGGTAACCCCACAAAAAAAGTCCAGCGGAGTTAGGTCTGGCGACCTACCAGGTCATTCGATAGGTCCTCTCCTTCCAATCCACGGATTGGGAAAGGTTTCATCCAAAAATGTGCGCACAGTGGCCGCATAGTGCGGAGGAGCACCATCTTGTTGGAATATCAGTTCTTCGTCAGGGGAGTCTGGATCCAATGGATTCGGAAATAAAGCCACTAATGCTGGAATTAATTCTAGTTGGAGAAATTCGAGATATACTTGTCCAGTTAAAGACTGTTCAAAGAAAAATGGACCAATTACTCTTTCGCGTACGATTCCACACCAAACATTTATTTTCTTAGGGTACTGGCTGTGAACCTCTATCATCCAATGCGGATTTTCTGTTGCCCAATATCGACAATTTTGTCTGTTCACATTACCATTCAAATAGAACGTAGCTTCATCCGAAAAAATAATATTTTTTACTAAATTATTATCTAGATTGCACATATTTTGCATGCGTCCGCAAAACTCACTTCGCCTATCGAAATCATCTTCAAATAACTCATGCACTGGAATAACTTTGTATGGGTGATATTTGTGCTTTTGAACTACTCGGTGAACAACAGATTTCGGCATGTGTAAATCGGCCCCAATGTGCGACAGGGGAGTACATGGATTTTATTCCAAGGAAAGCAAAACGTCAAGTTGTTCATTTTCATCTCGAGTAGGACGACCAGATTTAGGCAAATCTCTAACATGACCGAATTCTCTAAACTTAGCCTCTATTCTACTCACCATCTTTTGACATATGGGAGGACGATCAGGATGGATTTCATTAAATAATTGGGCTTTTTCTATTTGAGTAGGTACGTGTTTTATCACCAAACCCAACCATGCATAGAATTTCTATTTTTTCCGTTCCGTTAACTTCACCATTATTGTGAAAACCGCAACTTTGAAACTACGCTTGACAATAATTATACTTATTTGAAATAAAATTGTCATACAGTTTCTATGAAAATAAACGGTGACAGTGAGACAGTACACTCTTACTTATTATGGCGCCCAAAATGCCATATTGCCAGAAGATTTGATAGATCGTTGGATTCCCTAAATGATATGTTCAATCCTAATTTTTTCAATAACTGTTGAGTTTATGTATAGGACATGGTACATGAAACATGCTTAGAATTCAATGCAAAATTCAAAAATTAAATAAAAAATATATGTTTTCATTTAAAAAAATGAAGTTGATGGTCGTAACTTATTTTTGAGCTACCTGTATACATGAAATTACCACAAAAAAAAATTAAAAAATCAAAATCGACGGGTACGAGCGTTTTTTGAAAAAACTTACCGCTGAATTTTAAATGAATTTAGACATTTCTTCTGGGACTCACTGTAGATTCTTTTATATTAGTATCTGAATTCCCTTAAAAAATACCTACAACGTTTAAGTACCTACATATACATTTCAAATTTTACATCGAAATAATCGAATCGTGTTATAATAAAAATATTGTAAAATTACAAGTTGAATTTCCCATTTTAAAATAGTAAATTAATTTGTTGCAACTATTAAAAATGCAGGGCAATAAACATGGACAGCATTAGTAGATAAATAAAATGTTTATAGAAAATAACTTTATTTGACGATCCTAAAGAAAAAAAACCGCCACTACACTGGTAAGGATAACACCGAGCGGACACACAGCTTACAGCGTTGCCATTTTTTAAAGCCATCTTATCTGAATCTGTAGAAGTATGTATGATTGTAAACGAATGGTGTTTTATGAATGGAATGTGTTATCCCCCTTGTATATTATATATCTATGGTTAAATCTATTGATGGAGTGAAGATCTTCGCGAACAAATCGGTACTATTCCATTAAAAAAAATTATAGCTGTCCCGTCACGCCGGGCGTTATTTAGGCACTAAAGTCCTATAAACTGTAAAAGTTGTATACTTACTTAACAATAACATTTTTACTTGCATGAGAACCAACCTGATGAATCGGGCCAGGTTAAAAACGAAATTTATGTTTACAAGAACAAGTTTATGAATTTTAATGTTGCGAAAACGAGTATTAACGAAGAGATCAAGTAAACAGAGGAAATATTAAAACAAGTCTTCATCAGCGCCAAAAGATGTGCTTTCCTAGGGATTTATTAAGGGGGATGGGGGGGGGGGGGGGGGCTATTTCTGACTGATCCGCGAGCGAACCCATTATTCATCACAGTATACTACCTAACAACAACTAATTTATGTTAAAAAATGATCTTAGGTCGTACAAAAATTACATGAAGATTGATGTAATGGAAATCCAATTTACCCAATTATCAATAATTTATAATATGCAGAACTTAACGCCTTTCTAGAAATTAAGTACCTGCCGATTTATTAATTTATTTATTGATTCCTGTTAATACTCTGAACTAGATTAAATCATATTATAATTATAGCGTTGTCGGTACATACATTAATGAGGATAAATCTGCAGGCGTATAGCAAAATGACCCCTATCAATGTGGTAATCATGATGTCAACGTTGATGTGTTGATTGAATAATTACAAAAGAGTTTCTGCTTCAAATTTCTTCGTATTTTTTTTACATTCTACAAAGTTTTAGGCTTGTTATTTTAGCAAAAGGTAATAGGTCCATTGGCATAATCCCACTGGCTTTATCTATTAATTTGCTGGGCGTCAATCTGGGAGGAAATATGTCTAGGCATAACCACGTTGCGGCAATCGCCAAGATAGCTTCTCAGAAGCTACCTCAACAACTTTTGAAACTATACAAGGCCCAGATTCGACCATCACTAGAGTACTGCTCTCATGTCTGGAGCTCTGCACCCAAACATACTCTTCGGCTACTGGATTCCATCGAAAGGAGGGCCATTCGTCTGATCGGAGACCACGAGCTGACGAAGAGTCTCGACAGCCTAGAACGTCGAAGATTGGGGATTTGACTCCTTTTACAGATATTTCAATTGAAAGTGCTCGGCCGACCTTGCCCTCGTAATTCCGCCCAGAGCAGCGAATAGCAGGAATACACGACGAACCACTGCCGCCCATCCATATGTGGTTAAGCTTAGTACTCCTCGAAGTTCATTATTTAATAAATTCTTTCATCTGGTGGACTTCATATTTATGGAACGACCTTCCTGAGGTCGTTTTTTTCCAACGAATATAGCCTCCAGCGATTCAACACCAACGTGAATCGCTTTATTCGCACAAGCACCACTCCCAGAGTGCCTTAAAGGATATTTCCTATAGTGCTTGTGTTTGATCATAAAAAAATAGGAAAAAAATTCAATCTAGCTCACAATCTAAACTCCTATTGCGCTTTTAGGGTAATATCGATTTTATGGAATTTTTTGTTGGCTGCATCTGTAGCAATTCACACAAGTCCAAAATACTAAAATATGTATATTTTTTCACACAGCCTTAGCTAATAGACGATGTCAGATCATCCCTACTTTTCTTCTTTCAGTGGACCAGCATTAATAACTATTTTCATTCACATTAATACAGCCAATAAATAATTTAGATCAGATAGGTATTTATCTTTATTACAATCTAATTCTAACTAGTAGGTATAAAAAATATGGGAATTTACAAAAGTGACACACTTGGTGACACTGCATCGTTTCAATTTCCATAACCAGTTCAGGTTCACTGGTTCAACAAACGGCGATAATACCACCTCGTTCTGTAATCAGGAGAGGCATACCGAGACGATGACAAGTGCACGGTACTGCGTTTATCTCGGAAATTTCTAACTAGTACAAGCATGAGGTACATAAACCGATACATCCATATGTTGGTCAGTTTTTGGTTGAACATTTTTTCAGGATTCCATATAATATGTACATCTATGCATCGATCCATTCGCAATTCTTATTTTTCTTGCTCGCTTGTCCTTTTGTCATCCAGTGGAACAAGAATGGATAGTATGAGATGATATGCCAAAACAGTCAATGTTTTCAATAGATTTTGCTCAAAGTTGGCTGTGTAGCATAGAGTCGCCTGACAACGTAAATGTCAAATATTTTTCAATTCATCAATCATCATTATCAAAAAAACCATTATTATTGCAAATTGCTCCCTCTAGCAACTTTATTAGGAACTATCGTGTACCACTGGACCAAACAAGCTAAGGTTTACTTAAATTGAATGGTAAGTCGTTTAGAAATTACAGCGATTGAAATGGTTATAATTTCAATAGCTTCCCCCCAGAGATATACAGGGTGTTATGGAAATGACGTATTATATTTAAATCGGCAATTCCTGAGATGAAAACAAATTGAAGAAAAATATCCAAAAATGGTTCTTTAATTTAATATGCCCCCTGTACATGACTTTATGTCAAACCAAAAATGACCATGTGATGCCCCTATCAGAAAGGTAAACAAAGCAACATATGTCAACAATGTTGTCATATCTTCAGGGTAAACTCTTTAGAAAGTCAATAACCGTTTGACAGATTGCAAGTTGTTTATTTTTCGGGGTACATTATTATAAACTTTTACGTTCAGTTCAGTTCGCTAGGAAACAATCTCTGATTTATAAACTTTAATGACTCGAACGAACCGCCGCGGAGTTTTAAATGGTCAGGTATGTTCTCATTTGTTCAATTCGAACGACACCCGTCAGATCTGGTCTGGAGTCACCCATTTAAATATAATACGTCATTTCCATAACACCCTGTATACTGGTTGTTGCGCCTGGTCAGGACACATAGGATTTCCCATATAAATTGCGATGTAGTCAAATATTCACTCACCTATTTATTTTAACTCAAAAATGCACTTAAACTTATTAAAGACTACAATGAGAATAATGTCCATATTCAATTTAAAGCGTATTTTCCTAGTAATTTGGGAGTTATTGAATAAAATGTATTTTTAAAACGATAAACTAGGAAATACAGACCTGACACATTTCTGACAGTAAACCAGCAAATAAATGATTAAAGATTTGTCAAAGTCATTTTATGTCAATGTTAATGTTAGGGATCGGTTTTGAATAAAATTGTATCCGTGTATTTTATAATACTTTTTCTAAAAATATAGTAAATTTTTTCCATTTGAATTAATATTTTCTTTTTGGGTTGGCAATACTTTTACAATTTAATAAAATGTTACAAGTATCAAATATGCCATGATAGAAACAATTGACACAACAAAGCTTCTTTCCATCCGTCATAATTAAAAATAAATATATTATTAAAGTTAATAAAAATGAGTCAGGAAGAAAGTTGTACTCCGTCAGAAATGCGGGAAATTGCAGAAAATAATCTAGAAAAACTTTTAAATAGAATATGCAAAACTTTGAGTTATGGTGCGAGCACAACAAAGTTCAAAGTATTGAACAAAATAATAAGTACCTAATACTATTGAAGAAAATATTGTGTCGACACAGAATCTGACAGGAATAACAATTAATGTCCAGGAAATGTCTACAGTAACTATAAATATGTATATATAAAGTAATATGTAAAATACTATATTGAATTAACAATAAAAATAGTACTTTATTGAATAAAACTTTAGAAATAGAGCATAAACTGGAAGATATTTCTATTATTTTTAGGTTATGTTGTTTTATAGTTGTGACGAGAAATTAGTTACGACGGACACCGTCAGCATATATGAAGAGTCAGGGGAAAAAACGATGAAAGTCCATTTTAGGTCGAAAATAAAGTAATCAGTGTAAAATGTAGATTCATACGTATATTTTACTATACCATACCAAAAGGAGGAAAAAAATGCTGAGAATCACGAGTTACCATGGCTTGAAAATACATTACACTTGGAAAGAACGATGAAAGTCCACGCGTCAGGGGAAAAAACGCTGAAAGTCCACTTCTGCGTTGAAGCGCTTCGGCCATTTTTATTTCCTGTTGCTTTTTTAGATATCGTTAGAACTTGTCGGAAGCATAATAATATTATTGTTTTTCCACGTGCAGGCTGAATTTCCGTTTTTTTTTTTTTTTGGTTTAATTCAGTTTAATTATGGAAGAAAGCGAGATTAACGTGAAGAAGCGTAAAAAACTTATAAACATATAGAGACATAGAAAAGCTGTCTAAATTTTGTGGACGTGAAGCACAAAACTACTTGAGAAGCTTGCCACATTAAACAACATGTCATTTTGTCTTTGTTCGATTTTTTGTAACTTTTTTGAATAAAAGACTTCAAAAGTATTCAAAATAAGGGGAAATATCGATGAAAGTCACTGGACTCTCATCGTTTTTTCCTAGTTTTTTTTGACATCGCTCTAAGTTTTTGCTAATAGTAATGAAGTTTTTCACGTAATTTGTTCTAATTAAACATTATGCCAATTTAAACATTATAAATAACTATCTGAGAGTGCCCTATTTACGCAATGAGTTTTCAATATTGAACCAAAGGGTTTCAAAACTCAAATTTGAGTTTTCTCGAAATCATGGTCCATTGACTTTCATCGTTCTTTCCCCTGACTCTTCATATATTTCCGAGTATAGGTATTTCAAATAAATATCTTCTAAAAGGGGTCGAGAAAGTAATTTTCTCATGGAAATAATTTTTAAATAAACCAATTATATTTTTTACGTATTATGGTGTATCAAAATGTAATAAAATAGGATTGGTGTCGTACGTATTTATTTAACACCAATTTATTGTATATTTCAATGCATAAAATTAATTTTTTTGTAACGTTCCAATTTAATATTCAAAATTCGAAGAAATAAACGTCAGAAATGCATTTTAATTCGTACATTACGTTTATTTACACCACAGCGATGATATAATAAGACATCGAAACCTGCTTGTGGGATCATTTTATGGGTATGCACGCGGAGATGCACCGTACTACCTTACTGACCCGAATAGCTGGAAACGAAAAGAAAAATAATCGATTTTATATCGACCATTATTTAGTGCTTGAAATTTTGGGGTCGGTGAAATTAAGAGCGGTTACAATCTGGGCCATTATGCCAAAAATTGTGCGGTTCTGTGTTCACTTGTAAAAGGTGCCGTTATTTGCGCCCAGAAAGATGCGGAGCAGCTCACGTTAATTAATGGCGTTATCGGAAGAAGTTGCAAATTTTGGGGTCAGGGTTATGAAACTTAAAGCGGCCGGATGTTTATCGATATATTCAAAAGTCCCCAATATAGATCAAGTAATTTATTAAGCAATGGAAAAATTCAACTGAAACAAATTCCAGGGATTTTGGTGTTTATTTTTCAAATAATTCAAATTTTTTCAAATCTTGGTCAATTGTCGGTTTTGAATCGTTGGAGGTTCTATTCGTTGGGAAAAACGACCTTATGAAGGTCGTTCCACACGGATGTCGTCGTCCAGATGAAGGAATACAGCCAGAGGTTCAGCCCCGGATCTAGGGGGGCAAGACGGTGCCCATGCCCCGGGCTGCAACTTCAGTGGGCGGCAAATTCGAGTGTGGCAGTTAGGCCGTACTCGATTATTAATCGATCAGAAACTTATCAGTGCCCAACTATTCATAATATCGCCCAAATTGCTGTTTTGTTAAAAATCTTATACTGAGTGTCCCAAAATGAATAGTAAATACACAGTAAAACTGCAGATTCTTTGGGTAAAAATATTGCGATATAGCCAAACTTTATTTAGTTCAAAAGTTGACCGATATACAGGGTGTTATGGAAATGACGTATTATATTTAAATGGGTGACTCCTGGGGTGTCCTAGAGAAGCGCTAAATATTTTTTTTTTAAATCGAACGTTTAAAAAGGGGGGTAATTCACCCCTAAACCCACCGGTTACTCCTCGGCACATTCATATATGGTCATATTACATTGCCAAGCTGTGTAATCAACAGATGTTCAGGCACAATGTTGCCAACTGTGTAAAAAATGTAAAACTTTAGATTCTTATAAAAATAATATTTAGTTTACCTAATATCCAAATAGAAGTGAATCCAGGTGCCAGTACACTAGCAAGTAATCCAGGGCACAGACATCTTCAGGTTTATTTTTTCTATTGGAAAAGCTTTATGTTCATCACGTACCCTGATGATAATGTGGAACTGCATAATAAGCTTATACCCACTAAACCCCATTCGGCCTCTTATTTCCAATCACTCGGAACATTTGCACTAGATCACTTAAAGAAACACCCACGAGTTTCAAATTAGTTTTTCTTGAAGATATGCACTTATTATTAGATTACACAAAAGCAATAAATACTAGCGCATAATTACACTTTACAATAACCTACCGTACACATAAAACAACAGCACTATAGGATACAAATTATTTCGCAATAGAAATTCAGAAATAATAAAAACGCTAATTTCTAATTGGCTAATCAAACTTATTAATCCTTCACTGAAGAAGAATGATGAAATAATTATGTTGATAGACAACCCCATCAAAATAAATAGTCTCGTCCAACTAGCGCGGTTGCCATTTCCGAGACTATCATTATACAGAAAAGTATTACAGAAGGAAATTCTGCAATTTATGAATATAACCTTATAAAAAATCGAAAATGGCAACGCTGTATTTTTAAATACTAACCCCAGCCGCTGCAGTCGCGAAAAGAATAGACAACCCGCTCGATTTTCCAAGATCAGCTGTTTAAAGAAGCCGGCCGGTTTCCTACTGTTTTTTCAAGCAGATTTGTGTGTTAAATTGTGTGTTAATACTTAAACCAGAGTTTAAATTATTAAGTTATTTGTTCTTTTCGCGACGGCAGTGCCCCAGTCCAGCAGTTCAATATCGATCTACGGAACCAACGTGTTATTTATTTTTTAAATTTTTGGATATTAAATACATTATTTCCCAGGCCACTCAGACAATAAGGGCGTATTTTTGTCTACACAGTAGCACTTTAAAATACTAATTCAGATTGAATGGCACTTAGATGTGTTCACGAGACGCGATTTTGTGAGATTATTGTGCCAGTTTGTTTTTGTTCGGGTTACCTAGGTACTTGGTGTTTTTTTATAAATTACATTTTTTTTTCTAAAGGGTAAGTGGCATTTATAAACTTTTAAGGTACAGATCTGACGGGTGTCGTTGGAATTGAACAAATGAGAACATACCTGACCATTTACAAACTCCGCGGCGGTTCGTTCGAGTCAGTCAAGTTTATAAATCAGAGATTGTTTCCCAGCGAACTGAACTGAACGTAAAAGTTTATAATAATGTACCCTGAAAAATAAACAACTTGCAATCTGTCAAACGGTTATTGACTTTCCAGAGAGTTTACCCTGAATATATGACAATACTGTTCAAGATTCAGTGACGTTTTTCGCCATATGTAGCTTTGTTTCCCTTCCTGACAGGGGCACCACGTGGTCATTTTTGGTTCGACATAAGGTCATGTACAGGGCATATTAAACTAAAGCGCCATTTTTGAATATTTTTCTTCGATTTGTTTTCATCTCAGGAATATAATACATCATTTCCATAACACCCTGTAGATACAGGGTATCCAAGTGAAAATTTTATTTTCTAATTTCCCAATTAACTTATTTTTTAAATAATATTTAAATTTAAATATGTAAATTTACCGCTGGATTTGCAATAAAAACACACCAAGAAAAATATTCTCACTTAAGCGCTCCAGAATAACATTGTTGGCGCAATTTAAGTCGCATCTCATGCATAACCCCCCTGCCACTACTCTAATGATATTTCTTATGATACTATCAGATAGTTGCTCGTATTTAATTTATCCGTTGACAGTTCTTGTTCGTAGTATACGATTTGAATACCAATTATGCCCATACTAAGCAACAAATTATGCCAATGTGAACTGTTGCATTCTAATCGATATTGTAATAGATTTTTTTCACTTGTAGTTTCTGTGACTAGAATTCGTGTAAAGTGTAATTGAGGAAGTTGCCTACTTTAAATATTATTATGCTTTTCGGGACGTGTGCTTCAATTATGGATTTTCTGGCTACAAAACATTCCTATATTTTTTTTTTGATCAAACACAAGCACTATAGGAAAAATCCTTTAGGACACTCTGGGAGTGCAAGGTCAGCCGAGCGCTTTCCATAAAAATACTGTAAAAGAGAGTCAAATCCCCAACCTGTCTTCGATGTTCTAGGCTGTCGAGGATCTTCGTCAGCTCGTGGTCTCCAATCAGACGAATGGCCCTCCGTTCGATGGAATCCAGTAGCCGAAGAGTATGTTTGGGTGCAGAGCTCCAGACATGAGAGCAGCAGTACTCTAGTGATATTTCCTCCCAGATTGACGCCCAGTAAATTAATAGATGAAGCCAGTGGGATTGCGTGTCCGTCCATGACTATATCCGGTTCTGTAATGTTAATATTTTTAGAGAAAACTACTGCCTGGGTTTTTTAGCGTTAAATTCGACTTGGTTACTGTCACCCCAAGCCAAAATTTCCGGTCCTTAAGAAAGCTAGACAACCATGCACAGAATCGACTGGGCATACCATAGGATCGCAGTTTATTAGTAGTATGGTTCGGCAAAAACTCACAGTCTAAGCGCGATTATCATAAACACACCTATACACGTAATAAAAGTTTATAGTGATACCCGATTCAAAACCAACGTGAATCGCTTTTTGCGCACACGCACCACTCCCAGAGTGCCCTAAAGGATTTTTCCTGAGTAGTGCTTGTGTTTGATCATAAAAAAAAATGGACTAAAATTGAAAATAACGTTTTTATAAATGTCGCTTTAAAAATAGCTCATGATCTCAATTCGGGCCCATAAATCGCACAGCTGGAAAGTGAATTGAATCAAATTTAGGCCAAAAAACGACAAAACCACCGTAATTTCATCAACGGATTGCAAAACCGTGTCTGTGTGTTACCCGGTAAACTTGTATTACCAAATACGAAAATATATGTATGTCTGTTCTGTTCTTATTTATTGCCTTTATCGGTTACATGCTATAGAATGACAGATTACCTCAGTGGCGGACCCAGGGTATACAGGGTGTGTCCCGAAACAATACTTTACCACCATATTCTCCGGCTAAAAATAGCAGAATTTTTTCATATGGTCATAAGTACCCAAATGCTTGTTAAGGGATCTACGCATGAAGAACACCGAAGACGTTTTTCTCAAAATATTTTCGAAACCGTTCAAAATTGACGCTAATCATAGGCGTCACATACCGGAGTGGTTCAGGGTTAAAATAATCCCATTTTTTTTTCAATTAATCGGTTTTTTTTTTAGTATTAGTAAGTATTTTATGTAAAAACGGTACCCTTAGTCATCTTGATAGGACTTATAATTTTTGAAGTGAAATCGGCAAAAGAGCAGAATTAATTTTGCCTTTTTTAAAAAATTGTTTTGGCTACTTTCAGGAAACCAGTTTCAAACTCAAACAAAGTTTTCTTCTCTACATAAAAAATCCTTAAATATGTGTTTCCTCTTTTAAAGTTTGCCCTAACAATGTCAAAAGTGTCTGCTTATGTATAATTTTTCGACTGAAGATGAGGGTATGTACTTTCGAAACATGCATCGCAATTAAAAACTGAACTTTTATTAAACTAGTGGAGTTGACTATTAGTATATTATACAGGGTGTTCCTTAATGACGTGCTAATATTTCAGGATGTGATTCCTTAGGTCATTTTATAAAGAAAAGTTCATACGAATATATGTCCGCAACAGCAAATAAATTTTTATTTTTTAAATGGTTATTTTTCAATATCTATCAAAGTACTTTAGATATTATTTTCAAATTTGGTAAACCACAAACTTTAGTTAAAGTTCTTGATTAAAACCACTAAATTCATATTGAAACTCATTATTATTAACATTGATAAAATAATTAATGATAAATTTTGTTTTATAAAAATTGTTGGAAATGGCCACCTTCACTTAAAAGGCATGCTTCCGCCCATCTTCGCATCGAATTGCCCACTCGTTCAAATATTCCCAGCGTATTCCTTATTGTTTCACATGAGGTAACTATTCGCTATCTTAAATCTCCTAAAGTGTTAATGGGAGTTTTATACATCAGAGTTTTAAGATGACCCCATACCTTTTAAGTGAAGGTGGCCTTTTCCAACAATTCAAGAGACCGTTTTCATTTAGAATTGACCAGACTAAGCTAATCAGAAAAAAATATCCACATGAAAAAATGTTAGTGGCGTACCATCTTTTTTGTAAAAAATATCAGAGGACATGTTTGCGGGGACGCCACTGGTGGAAAAATTGAACAATTTTTCTAACTAAAATTGGTGGTTCTATATCCTATTAATACATACCAAAATTGAAAATAATATCTAAAGTACTTTCGGAGATATAAAAAAAACCATTTAAAAAATAAAAATTCAACACTCTGTAGCAAAAAATTTAAGCCGTTGCGGACATATGTTCATATGAAATTTTCTTTATAAAATGACCTAAGGAATCACACCCTGAAATATTAGCACGTCATTAAGGAACACCCTGTATATTATATACAGGGTGTCATGGAAATGACGTATTATATTTAAATCGGCAATTCCTGAGATGAAAACAAATTGAAGAAAAATATCCAAAAATGGCGCTTTAATTTAATATGCCCTGTACATGACCTTATGTCAAACCAAAAATGACCACGTGGTGCCCGTGTCAGAAAGGTAAACAAAGCAACATGTCAACAGTGTTGTCATATCTTCAGGGTAAACTCTTTAAAAAGTCAATAACCGTTTGACATATTGCAAGTTGTATATTTTTCAGGTTACATTATTATAAACTTTTACGTTCAGTTCAGTTCGCTAGGAAACAATCTCTGATTTATAAACTTGAACTGACTCGAATGAACCGCCGCGGAGTGTATAAATGGTCAGGTATGTTCTCATTTGTTCAATTCGAACGACACCCGTCAGATCTGGACAACATAAAAGTTTATAAATGCCACTTATCCTTTAGAAAAAAAATCCAATTTTATTTAGCTCTTCGGACTTATTTAATACCAACTTAATTTATAAAAAAACACCAAGTACCTAGGTAACTTGAACAAAAACAAACCGGCACAATAAAATCACATAACACCTCTAAGTTACATTCAATCTGAATTAGTATTTTAAAGTGCTACTGTGTAGACAAAAATACGTCCTTATTGTCTGAGTGGTCTGGGAAATAATGCATCTAACATCTTTAACATTTTAAAAATAAATAACACGTTGGTTCTCTCGATCGATATCGGGTTTGTTCGGGTTTGTTCTTTAAACAGCTGATTATGGCAATCGGGCTAATATTTTAATATTTAAGAATAAGATGTTTTATAAGCGACTATCATAAATTGCCGAATATCCTTCTATAATATTACTTTCCTGTATAATTATAGTCTCGGAAATGGCAACCGCGCTGACTCTAGAGAGCGGAGATTTCTCGGAAAGAAAGTTTGACGACTGGTCCGAAGACGGACCAGACCATTCAGTTCAAAGGGTAGTTCCTGTCAATTGTTAAAATAATTGTTTCATTTTATCTTTAGTAAAGGGTTAATGGCCCATAGAAATTAGCGTTTTTATTATTTCTATTGCGAAATGATCAAGTGCTCTTGTTCTATGTGTGTTATTGTAAAGTGTAATTATGCGTTAGTGTTGGGGTTTAGTGATAAGCTTATTATGCACTCCCACACTATCATCTGGACACGTGATGAGCATACAGTTTTTCCCATAGAAAAAACAACTGAAAGTGTCTGTACCCTGGATTCCTTAATCGCGTCCTGGATTTACTTCCTAAGTAAGCTAAATATTTATTTTTATAAGAAACTAAAGTTTTACACTTTTAAACATTTTGACAACATTGTGCTTGAACATCTGTTGATTAATCAGCTGGGCAATGTAATATTATGTTCATATATGAATGTGCCGAGGAGTTGTGTGTGGGTTTAGGGCTGAATTACCCCACTTTTAAAACGTTCGATTTGAAAAAAAAATATGTAGCGTTTCTCTAGGACACCCCAGGAGTCATCCATTTAAATATAATACGTCATTTCCATAACACCATATTATAGTATATTATATGTTAAATTATATAATAATTTTTATTCAACAAAAATAATCATATATAAATATGACTCTTATTCTATTTGATTTCAGGCACGCCAATATTTTTGCACACAAGCCCGCGACTGTGTTGTGGCGCGATTGCTTCCACGTGGCTTTTCGGGTTTGACATAAGGAGACTTATATCACTTGTCAATTCAATGCGCCATTTATGGTTATTTTTCGTCAATTTGTTTTCATCTCAGGGTTTGCGGGTTAAACATATCATTTCCACAAAGTCCTGTAGTTTAAAAAGATGACAAAAAAATGTGAGAAAGGTAATAGATACCAAATTCCAAGCCTATCCCCATTTACCTAACTTCTCTGTATAGACTAATCCCATTTAAGTCATAACCGGCACTTATTAACTTTAAAACAACATTAAAATAACATACTGATCAATTTATACATAATCTTGCAATCACGTCTTCCTAATTTGCATCGATTTGAATAGTTAATTTCATATAAATGTATAGTGGAAAACAAACAGATTCGCTTGATTACTGTCTTTAGTCGTCTTGCGAATATTATAGAATCGACATTATAAGAGGACTCGATCGCGCTAAAAAAAAACGTTTTCTTACTACAAATTACAATAAACTAACCAAAATAATCAAATTACTTCGGTGTCTATTACAAAACCAGTGTCTATGGATAGCCAAACTCTAAAAGCAAAAGTGGCAATTTTATGGCCATCGCGCATGTAAACAAAGCTGCTCATCAGGGGTCATGCGCAATGTCGTACATCGCCCTTAATGAAAATGCGCAGGACAACCCACGAGCACCCTTTAAAAATATGACCGGCAAACCGTGCGTTATCACACATTTTTTCACTCATAAAATGTAACTTTTTAGTGCGTATTTCATAAGTTGTACGTATCCATAGTTATAGGTCAGTGACTACGACAATAGTATATTAAGATATAAGTTTCATAAGACATTACCTTAGAGCACGCGTTTAATTTAGAAAACGACTCGCGCAGCAGGGAGTTTTCCACAGTTCAAGTGCTCTAATTGTCTTATGAACCGCGTATTTTATACTTTTTCTATTTGGGTCTTTAAAGTATGAAAAACTTTAAAAAATATAGTAGTTCTTTTCCATTTGAATTAATATTTTCTTTTTGGGTTGGCAATCCTTTTACAATTTAATAAAATGTTACAAGTATCAAATATGCCATGATAGAAACAATTGAACACAACAAAGCTTCTTCCCATCCGTCATAATTAAAAATAAATATATTATTAATAAAAATGAGTCGGGAAGAAAGTTGTACTCCGTCAGAAATACGAGAAATTGCAGAAAATAGTCTAAAAAAACTTTTAAAAAGAATATGCAAAACTTTGAATTATGGTGCGAGCAGAACAAAGTTCAAAATATTGAACAAAATAATAAATAATAATATTGAACAAAATATTGTGTCGTCACAGAATCTGACAGGAATAACAATTAATGCCCAGGAAATGTCTACGGTAACTATAAATATGTATATATAAAGTGATATGTATAATACTATATTGAATTAAAAATAAAAATAGTACTTTATTGAATAAAACTTTAGAAATAAAGCATAAACTGGAAGATATTCCTATTATTTTTAGGTTATGTTGTTTTATAGTTGTGACTGGAAATTAGTTGACGGACACCGTCAGCATGTTATATATTTCCGAGTATAGGTATTTCAGATAAATATCTAGTAAAAATGATCTATTTGCAAGGTTAAGGGTTAGTATTTTAAAGTTTTCTATAAAAAATTTCTGTCGAATCCATATTGCCTACGAAACTAATTTCAAACGAAATCGAAGTAGGCCTAAAATTCGAACCCTACTTGTTGCCAACATGAAAAAAATAAAATTTCAGTTTCATAAAGTGGCAATTTATTCAATTTATTTGCATTTCATAATGTAGCCATTATGAAACCCAAATAGAAAAAATAGTAATGACTTTTTCATTGTAGCATCTCACGCCAAATGTTTCATGGGATGAAAATATTATTTAATCCTTAATCAAAACAGTTACCAAACATTGCTATTCATTATTTAAAGCAGACAATGTAACGGTCAATATCTAAAAAAAATGCAAAAAACAGGTCTATGGATAATTTATTACCAAACTTTTCCTAATAACTTCTTCTGTTGTTCTAATTAATTAGTATTAGCCGATCTTCGATCGGCCAGAATGAAACGCAATTTTTGGGTTTAATTTGACTTGGCAAGCGAGCGGCGAACTACTTTTAGACAAAATACAGGGTGTTTCTTAATGACTTGCTAATATTTCAGACTGTAATTTCTTACGGCAATATATTGTACACATTTTGAATAAAACACATAACCTGTCTTTTTTTCTGGGCTTAAACTACCAAAATATTTTTAGTAAAAATTATCAAAATATTTAGTAAACTATTTATATATTTGTAAAATTAATTAAAATCTTTTGTAAAATTTATTAAAATTTTTTGTAAAATTTACTAAAATCTTTTGTAAAATTTACTAAATTGGTCGTTACATTTAGTTGCCCTGAAGATGAGTTTTTGCCCGAAACCCGCCGCTCAGTGCTAATATCACGATGTCATTCTTTTGTGGGACACTGTGTATTTCTTAAAAATATCGTTGTTTCGCCAATCAGATTAAAACCAACAGATTATTTTAATTTCTCGGATTGAGTTTTCGGTAAAAATTAAATTCGACACTTTTTTGCATCTTTTTAGCTTTCTGTCAATAAATAATTTGTTGGTTCGTTCCTTATCTGGTCGGCAAATTATATATTTACAAGCGAAATAAATAAACTTTTAAATATACCCTATTTTAAACATCATAATATCATAAAAAAATCTCCTTTGGCAAATAATCACAGAACCTAAATTTTCAGGCTGAATAACTGTAATTGCATATTTGAATATAACTTTTAATTCAAAAAACTTTTCTTCATAACATTTTTCTGTATTGCCAAAAATAAAGGTACTTTACTCTTGAGCAGAATTCGTAATTTCTGATATACCTCGTATATGACTGGGAAATATTGATAACTGAAGGTTGCATTTCGAGTTTTAGACCATGCAGAACTTTTTATGAAGAATAACTTTTTTTCATAAAACCAATAATAAAAAAGTTATCCATATGATTCCAACTTAAGTAGACATACTGTATGAACAAATTTATAAAGAAATTTTTGGCACCGTTATTATTTAAATTAAATCTAGATTTTCGGACATCAGTGGATTAAATTTTTTCGATTTATTGACCAAAAATAACTTTTAATCCTATTCACATTTGTTTCGCAAGAACTATTTGACATTGAAGCAATTTACGATAAAATTATTGCATATTTGGCATTACAACTGTAGACCGTAGAATACCATTAAAATACAAATAAGCATACTAACCAATGTTACTTAAAATAAATAGGTATGGAGTTATTCTTTGGTTTGTTTTCCGCTGTCTCTTTTTGTATACAGGGTGTAACATAAAGGTTGGGAATAAATTAAACGGTGGATTTCTTAGTCAAAAATAATAAAAAATTTTCATATAAGGATATGCTCTACGGGATTTCGTTTCCAAGTTACAGGGTGTTGAATTTTTCTTAAAAATTTAGTTTTTGTTTAATATCTTTTGAACGCTGGCAGATAACAAAACGAAATGTTAGCAGTAACTTCACTTGATAATGCCCTAGGAGAAGTAAAAAAAATGGTCTTCCTGGGATGATCAGTGGCGTGCATACGGATATTGCCGTAGGGTTTTTTTAATGAAAAATGTGGTACGCCACTGGTAGAATTATTTTTTGTTAAAGTTTATGAATTTTCCTTTTACTCTAAACAAAATTCCCCTCTTGCGTTTTCTTTGTATCTCTTGCCATTTTCCCGTAATTAAACATTTTGCAAATATCAGTTTTTCCACAGGTTACAGAGGAAATTGAGGGTAATAGGAACAAAATCGAGCATACCTTGGACCACGATATTTTCTGATAATGTCATTGTCAGTTAAGTTATTTAATTTTGCTTAGGCTTTTTAATTTTAGTAATAAACCTATTAAAAATGGATTACTCAGTTGAAGAATTAGCAGATATGCATTTTATTTATGGCCGTGTCAACGGGAATACTGTGTTAGCTGTACGTCTGTATGTTGAACGTTTCCCAAATCGACGTATTCCGAATAGGAAGACTTTTTCAAGGATTCACGCTCGCTTACGTGAAACCGGATCATTAAAGCCTTGCACCTCCAGTGGAAAACCACAATACGTAAGAACAGTACAGCGTGAGGAACGAATCCTTCAGATTGTCGAGGCGAATCCTGAATCTAGTACTAGAAGAATTGGAAGAATGGAAAGAGTAAGCCATATGACAGTCCAACGATTCCTACATGATAATTTATTGTACCCATACCATCTACAACGAGTGCAGGCTCTTTCTGTCGAGGATTATGCACCACGTCTTAGATTTTGTACATGGTTCTTAAATAAATGCAATTTAAACCATTCATTTCACTCATCCGTTTTATTTACCGACGAAGCTGGATTTACAAGGGATGGCATAACTAATTTTCATTATAACCATCTATGGGCTCATGGAATCATACAATCCCGGCACCAGCAACGGTTTTCTATTAATGTTTGGGCAGGAATAATTGGCGATTATTTGATTGGTCCTGTAGTACTACCAAATAGATTAGACTGATTATCATATCTGGATTTCCTTCAAAATGGATGACATAGAAGAAGTTCCAATTGAAACGCGACAGCAAATGTGGTTTATGCATGATGGCGCTCCAGCTCACTTTAGGCGAGAAGTTAGAGAATACCTCAACGAAACGGACCACAATAAATGGATAGGTCGTGGAGGGCCAAGAGCGTGGCCTCCTCGTTCACCCGACCTTAATCCATTGGATTATTATTTATGGGGGCACTTAAAAAACATTATTTATTTCGTTCCCATTTCTAACGTACATATTCTTCGTCAAAGAGTTGAAATGGGTTGTCAGCAAATTCGAGAGATGCCTGGAATTTTTGGACGAGTAAGACAATCCATGAGAAAACGCATTGAAAAATGTATTGAAGTTGAGGGGCAACATTTTCAGCACCTTTTGTATTGTTGTGTTGGTTTACATGCTTTATTAAAATAATTGTTTTCAAGTGTTATTTTATTACTGTTATTTACTGAAATTGCTGAAAACTGATATTTGCAAAATGTTTAATTACGGGAAAATGGCAAGAGATACAAAGAAAACGCAAGAGGGGAATTTTGTTTAGAATAGAAGGAGAATTCATAAATTTTAACAAAAAATAATTCTACCAGTGGCGTATCACATTTTTCATTAAAAAACCCTACGGCAATATCCGTATGCACGCCACTGAGTATCCCAGGAAGACAAATTTTTTACTTCTCCTAGGGCATTATCAAGTGAAGTTACTGCTAACATTTCGTTTTGTTATCTGCCAGCGTTCAAAAGATATTAAACAAAAACTAAATTTTTAAGAAAAATTCAACACCCTGTAACTTGGAAACGAAATCCCGTAGAGCATATCCTTATATGAAAATTTTTTATTATTTTTGACTAAGAAATCCACCGTTTAATTTATTCCCAACCTTTATGTTACACCCTGTATAGCTCGTAAAATCATTTAAAAACTACTGAAAACTCCCCAGGAAAAGGAAAACTCTTCTTGTATTCACAATAAATTATGGACTAAATTTAGATGTGTATTTTGGGTTTGCTCGTGGGGCGTGGTCCATAAATAATTTCGCCTGCGGCGCTTTCGTTCACGACGAGCTTTTTCCCCTTGTTGCTACCGCTGGTGTCCTGGTTTTTAAGTTTATAAAATTACTCATTTTATAATTGCTTCCCCCCCCACACAAAACTTCCTAACGACGCCCTTGATCCTGGGCACCCTTTATTCTTGTAAAAATATTTGTACAATAATAGTCGTCAGTAAAATTAATTAGATTAATTAAAATTAAAGTCTGTTTCGTTGCCGTTGATAGCTCGATACCCTCATTAAAGATTCAAAACAAGGGCCCGGTGGCCTAAAATATTTTACCTATAAAATGGTCTTTTTACGTACATCTAGCATAAAGATGAAGAAATTTTGACCTATTCCACCGGGTAACAGATAAAGTAACAATAGAGCCATAAAATGAAATGAAAGGATAATGATTAAAACGGCCCATCATGGTCGGAGAGTTGGGTTTTTAATGTAACCGCTTATTATTTTATTTAAATGTAATAGATTTTATGATTTTATGAATTTATTTACAAGAAAACTAATTTATTTACAGATCAAAAAATATTGACAATTTCAATAATTATAACTCGATAAAATGGTCCTCAGAAGAATCTGAAGAGTCATCATGTCCTACGCTTATTACTAAAGGCTCAATTTCCATAGTTGTGTCAATTACGTTGTCAAGTTCCCACATTTTTTGTTCCTCTACTATAGCATGTTTTATGGCGTTTTGCCAATTTTCTGATGACACATTTGCTAAAGAATGAAGCAAGAGGTGTCGCACTTCTTGCATTTTAAAAGTTTTGTTATTTCTAGCAACATATCCTTTTACTTGAGCCCATATTAATTCGATAGGATTTAGCTCACAATGGTAAGGTGGTAAACGGAGCACTATAATACCTCGATCTCTTGCCATCTCGTCAATAACATACTTTTTATACTGTGATTTATGTAGCCTAACAATATCCAAAAGTTCTTTTTTTACCATGGTATTATCGTAACTCAATTCCTTTCGTTGTAACCAGTTTACGATTTCCGCCTTTTTCCATGAAGTTGTGGGAAGATTCTCTTTTAGCCTAGAGTGATAGCTGGCATTATCCATCACCATTACAGAATTAGCGGGAATGTACCTATTCTATCATTTGCTTAAAATATTCCTCGAAAACATCAGCAGTCATTTCTTCATGATAGTCTTTAGTAGAATTCGACTGGAATTGTAATAATCCTTGATCCAAAAAGCCATTTGAACTTCCTATATGAGTTATAATAAGTCTGCGTCCCTTTCCAGATGGTGGTCTAAGTCCTGTTGACCAGCCTTCCATGACAGCTTGTCGAGAACTTAGGACATTTTTATCTTGCCAAACTTTAGATACGGTGTGCCCTTCGTTCAGCCAAGTTTCGTCCAAATAGAAAATGTTTTTGCCTTCGCTGCGGTATTTTCGGATGGACCTTAAGTATTGACGTCTCCAGCAAATAATATCTGCTCTATCAATAAGAAAAGATTTTCTGTTTTGCTTCTCCCATCGAAAGTTCATATCATGAAGTATTTTCCATAGTTTCGTTCGTGATAGCTGTGGTAAGTCCTCGTCGTAGTTAATGGCTTGTAAAATTTTGTCTATAGTTGGTATTTCCTTGGCAAAATAAAAACTATGTACTTTTCTTCTAATACCATTTTTAATGAAATTGTCAATTTCTAACGGTTTCTTTCCTGGGAGTGGTTTTGGCTCACTGAGGTTCTTAGATTTTCTTTCACGCAAGAACCTATATATAGTAGCCTCTCCAACTCCTACCATATTGGCACACTCTGCAATGATGCTACGAACATCACTTGCAGGTTTCTGGTACACTAGAGCATCATGCACGTTTAATATTAATGTCTTTTCTCGGAGAGAATATGCACTCTTGCTAATTTGACGAAGACACGTTGGCGAAAAACTTGAAGCCATTGTTACAAGTATAGGAAATAATTCAACTTTGAGATAATGCAGTATCTAAATACAACTAAATACATAGTTTGACAAACGCACATCAAATGGCGTAATAACATCCTAAAGCAGGCAAAAATAGGTAAATTAATTACCCCTGTTGTACCTACTTTAACCCTAATCCTACTTAACAATGGACAGAGGCCAATTTTCTTATTAAATAAGGTAATTACTATTGGCAACGCCTATGGTTTACGGTTGTTTTATGGCTTCAACCCTCGATATGAGCTATCAACTGCAACAAAACGGACTTTAATACTACATTTTAAAACAAATCGTACAACAAAATCTTTACTATAATAATGTTACTATAGTATGTTTTCCTTGCAGCAATGATACATGCAGCAAGATCAGTTTTACTGTCGCAGCTATTTTCTATTTTCTATCGTAGTTAAAATTTGTTATAGATGACTAAAAATCTTCTCTCAGCGTAACACCTGAGGAAGGTCGTAAAAAACAATTTTATTCTACTAAAGATGGAAAATTAATATAATAAATTTATAACCAGTATATGCTGAGAAAGTAAAAATTTCAAATTATGTATAGTACTGAAAATAGTTTTTTAATGATAATTTTTTCACGGTGTGAATCCCAAATTTCATTAAAGAAGAAAGTTGCACTGTGTATGATTATGGTGATAAATATGCCTGAATTAAACCTCCAAGATGTGCTGAAACAACTTCGCCTTCTCAAATATGTAAATTTTTAAATTATATTGAAGAATTTATGATTGATTTACAGCAACAAAAAGTCGATTAATAAAGGGTAGAAGGCCATAAGCTGAAAACATTTATATTTTGAGGCATCTGTCACTTCCGGTTATACCGGAAGTCGGGAGCTTGCTTATTTTAAATGTACACCAGTCAATACATTTTTGATACACTTTTTCATATCTATCCTTTGATTTTTGCGGCAGAATATCCTCTACAGCAGAAGCAGCCTGAAGGATAATTTCCGGTAGCGTTGCATTTATTTCAATATCTGAGTTGCTCGTATTGTTACATATACAAAGAATGCTAATAAAAATTAAAGATCAGTTTATAATTGATAAATTATCGATTTGAACTTCAAATCTCAAATAATGACAATGTCACTGTCAAATATTCAAAATGCATGATAGATAAATGTCACGATTTGTGTGGGACAAGGCTAACTTGATTGTTATACTAGGCCTCATAACGCACAGTTGCCTCCTATAAAATATTAAAATTTCATTACATTATACAGTACGTTTCACGAAAATTGGATACGACTTAATGATTTCCTGGGTCGGTCCCATTGTGTCGACAAGAGCTTGGCAATAAACAAGTGAAGTATGAAGGGACGGACTAAGGAAAACAAACAAGGAATGATATTAATGTAATCAAATGAAATAACATTTTTTTTAAATATTACTAGTCATATTTATTTACATTTATGATGTCATTCTATAGATAGTTCTGTTTCGCTATCGCTATCCTCATCAAAATTAATTATAATTGGATTAATTATACGATCCAGACTAATATACGAATTTTCTACAGTTATTACGTGACGGACTGAATTTTTCCAACTACCTGGGGGAATATCATTAAAGCATTTTCGTATTAATTGTCGGAGAAATATTTTCAGACCTAACCAGTGATTTTAACTGGTGCCACATATGCTCTATGGGGTTAAAAATGCAATAATAGGGTGGGAGCCGTAGCACTGTCCAATTTCTTCTGCCAATGTGTCACAAACATATACTTTTTTTATACAAAATGTCTTTAAAACTTCTAAAAGATCACTTTTTTATAACTTTCTTCAAAATATATATCATTCGCCGCCATATAGTTCTGAATATCCAATTTTGTATTATTTGAGCTTGGAGCTTTATGTAATTGGCGACTGTGATAGCTCGCATTGTCCATTACTATCAAGCTATTCTGAGGAATGTTTGGTAAAGACAATTCTTGAACCATTCCTCAAAAACTAACAATTTTTACCACAAAAAGATATACAGGGTGCTGATAAAGTCTGGAATAATCGATTTTTCTTGAAAACGCAAAACTTTTTCGAAAAACGCTCGTACCCGTCGATTTTATTTTATTCTTTGAAATTTTTTGGCGTTCTTCAATATTATACCGGATGCGCCAAAAACGCTAGGCAAGTGTCAACTTCACTTTTTCAAATAGAACACCCCTTTTTTTCTCCAATATTCAGATTCCTCTCTAAACTCTAGACAAGTTTCATATAACATATTGTATGGCTAAAGTCAACAGTAATTGAAATACAGGGCCCACAATAAAAATCAAGGTATAATTTTAAGGTCTAGGTATTTACCTTCTTACCGGTTTCTACATAATAACTTAGTTACGTAAATGTCAAAACATTTAATATTTACTCCAAAGTTGTCACTTTTACCCATAAAAATGTTTCTAACGGAAGCTGAGAGAATCGAAATATTAATAATAGTAGGATGTGGAGATCGAAAGAGAACACAAATAGAAGTTTGTGAGTATTTTAATGATAAATATCCAAATAGAGAACACATAAATCAGGCAACTGTTTCCAAAATTGTTAAGAAGTATAATGAAGTTGGTCACGTTAAGGATAAACCTAGAAGTGGACGACCTAAAATTTCCGACGATGTCAAACTTGATATTCTAGTTTCGTTGGAAGAGAGACCACATTCGAGCACAAGAAGCATTTCTCAAAATGTTCAAAATATCCACGATTCAACGGTGGCAAAGTTCCTGAAAAAGGAAAAATGGCATGCATATAAATGTCAAGGAGTACAGGAACTTTTGGAAGGCGACCCTGACAGAAGGAATGAGTTCTGCGAAATTCTCATGGATAATTACTTGATTAACGATGCATTATTTCCGAGTAACATAATTTTTTTCCGATGAGGCTACTTTTTTCTTGGATGGCATGGTAAATCGTCAAAATTGCCGGTATTGGTCCAGCGAAAATCCCCATTGGTTCCGAGAAATTCATACCCAGCGGCCGAGAAAAATTAATGTATGGGCAGGAATAATTCGGGATACTGTTATAGGACCCTATTTTTTTGAGGAAAATTTGACTGGCCAAAGATATTTGCAGTTTCTTGAAGAAGACCTCGCTCCAGCGTTGATTGCCCTATTTCCCGATCGGAACATTCCTGACTCACATGATACAACTATGTGGTTTCAGCAGGATGATGCACCAGCCCACTATTCGGTCGAAGTCCGTAGATACCTGAATGAGTTATTTCATCATCATTGGATAGGTCGACGGGGTGAAATAGAGTGGCCTGCGATGTCCCCCGACTTAACGCCATTGGACTTCTTTCTTTGGGGCTATATTAAGGAAAGGGTTTACAAAAATAAACCAGAAGATATTGATGTTCTCAAAACGCGTATAACAACAACCATAAGACAAATTACCCCAGAAATTGTACATAATGTACAGTTAGAATTTGTTGAGAGATTGGGACATTGTAGAGCCGTAAATGGACACCATTTTCAACACTTACTCAAATAATTTTTTAGATGATTGTTCACTGTATTACCAATTTCCTGTTAGAATTTTTTTTCTAGCCTAAGTATTTGTCATGGAAAACAAGCTTTAAAATTATACCTTGATTTTTATTGTGGGCCATGTATTTCAATTACTGTTGACTTTAGCCATACAATATGTTATATGAAACTTGTCTAGAGTTTAGAGAGGAATCTGAATATTGGAGAAAAAAAGGGATGTTCTATTTGAAAAAGTGAAGTTGACACTTGCCTAGCGTTTTTGGCGCATCCGGTATAATATTGAAGAACGCCAAAAAATTTCAAAGAATAAAATAAAATCGACGGGTACGAGCGTTTTTCGAAAAAGTTTTGCGTTTTCAAGAAAAATCGATTATTCCAGACTTTATCAGCACCCTGTATAATAGATAGATATTTCGGTTGTGTTGTTATGGAAACGGCGAATGTTTATGTTATATGATAATGCACATTGTACAGTAAAAACTGCACCGCCTGGTTTAGGGCTGGGTAGAAGAATCGCACTTCTTCAACTAGTGTACCTGGTTCTATTTGCTTCAGTTCGGTCACTGCGTGAGAAATTCTCCGTTTTGAACGTATGGAAGCGATGAGAGAAGTGGAACATTTCATAGCATCCGTAGAAAAATTATGTATGACATAAGGAATCACGCTCTGGAATATAAGCACGTCATTAAGGAACACCCATTGGCCTATACATATAATATTAAAACGAACTTTTGTGCTATTTAAAAATGGACAAGAAAAACTAGCCCACATTATTCCATGCATGCATAGCAGTGTCACCAATATCGAACGCTTCGAATGAGATAAAAACGTGAGCGCACGTCATTCTACAGGGTGTTCCAGTGCTCTACATAGCCGGAATATTTTTACGAAACGTGTTTTTCTTCATTTTTGCAAAATAACATTCGTTATTTGCACGTTGAAAATGCAGCACATATAAAACTTGATTTTTTGCTAACTAGAATTCGGTTAATTATAAAAATGGGTTTTCTGGTGTATCGTAAAAGTATGTAACGAAATGCTTTTTTAATATGCGCGATTAGAGCGTGAGAGTGAACTATTTAAAAAATCTTGTTTTGTTTTTGTGGAACCTCAAACGTATACATACAGCGAGCGTTTAATCACAGGTTGCCAAGCAGGCACTATTTTATGCGAACGTTTAGCCAAATATACTTAATTTTTTTTTAATCTAAAACTGGATTCGTAAAGTTAAAGGATTGAAAAACGCTATGAAAAAATTGCGTTAAAAAATATAATGTTATAATAATAATAATAACGATTTCAAATATGAACATTTTTCAAATTTTTGTCGCAGATCTTACTGAAACTTGTTGATACCCCAATCGATATATCAGACAATCTAAATATCAATAAATTAACTAAAAAACTTTATTATTAACGGCTAAAACTTCACGAAAAGAAATATGGATCAGCTGATGACTCTCGTCTCTTTCTAACCTGCCAAAAAGCGGCATATTATTTAATTAAATTGATGCAACGCAACATAGATGGCTCTGATTGATAATTTGGGATTGTTTGGGATCCTCATCTTAATACTTCTATCTATAAATTTCCTCCTATAATATTAAAAAACAAACATTATGTCTATTTCGAAAGATCTCTAAGAAAAACAAGTTCTAATTGTTCAAGTATATTTAATATCCGTGTTTACAATACTACACAGAGAATAGGTAGGTCCCACATAAGGTTCGGAATCTAAAACACTTTCAATTCGCTAACATTTTAGAATTTTAAATTATTATAATTTACCGAATTATCGTGATATTTGTTCAAGACCACGCGTCACACGCTTGACCCCAAATTTTCTTTCAATTTCTTTGATTTCTTTTCTTGCTCAAGGACGACACAATGGAAACATGTAAATTAATACTGGGGTAACTATTCTGAAATGCAAGCATACAAGAGTTATGTATGATTTATAAGCTTTATAAGAGGTCTCAATTTACAAATTGGTCATATGAAGGTCTTCCGTGATATGTTTTCGTTTTTAGGGTTACAGGCAACTTTCAGTAAATCGGAATTTAAAAATAAATAATCTCAAAAACACCTGTTAATTATTTAATGGGTTTCTTATAGTATCTAATTAGAGGAATTATATATGTCCGCGCAAAAGATCATCGTCACAAAGATCTTGTTCTATTTTTGTACAGCATCGATTTTTTAATAATTTAACGCCGGTCACATGGCTAATTTTACTCTTCCGAATCATATAACGCCAATATTTGGAACTGAGTTATTTTAATCAGTCACTATAACCATTTGCCTATTATTTATAAGAGCCCTGTCTTATATTGGCTTATAGTTTTGGAAAGTTCCTTATAGAATGTAAAAATACTAAGAAAATTAGTCATATTTCTAATCTACCTAAGGTGTAAACGAAACTTGCACATCAAAATATATTTTTCCTTAATGGTTTATAAATGGTTAATAAAAAAATATTGTATATCGCTTCGGATAACAAACCGTCACATCAATGAATCACCGGTAACATACAAAAATGCACAAATTCGTGGATAACAGCTAATACAAGCTATTTCTTAAACTTTTCTAGACTGAAATGAGTATCTGTGCTCAAGAGAATGACTTCGTGTAGTATTTTTCCCTTAATTAAGACTACTAGGTCTGAGTTAACCCTGTGACCGGCGATACAACATAAAAACATACGCCTGGTAAAAGTAGGTAATGTTCTAGTTTATACCTAAATAAACATAATAAGGAACTTACCTAAACAGGAGCACGCTTTACACAAATTCAAACATACAGGGTGAGTTTTTTAAAGTGTTACAAGGCGATATCTCGCAAACGGTTTAAAATATTTTCTTGAAATTTTAATGAGGTAATAGTGAGATGGGGGGACATATTTAAACATATTTTTGTTATCTACCCCCTTTCCCCATTTTGAGGGGTGGGGGGTAACTTTGAAATTTTAAATGGGAATATGTACTTTTGTTTATTAAATTCGGATCTACGTAAAAAACTACGTATTTGTACAAAAAAAAATTTTTAAGGAACGAATTACCACTATTATTAAACCAAAACATAAATCCTGACATGTGGTTTCAACAGGATGGAGCTCCACCGCATTATGCAATACAGGCCCGTAATCATTTAAACGAATTGTTTGAAAACAGGTGGATTGGTCGAGCTGGTCCGGTCAATTGGCCTGCTAGGTCTCCGGATTTGACCCCTCTTGACTTTTTCTTCTGGGGATTTATAAAAGACAAAGTGATGGCGACTGCACCTACAACTATAGACAATATGAAAGACCGAATCCGCTTTGCCTGTTTATTAGTGACACCTGAAATGTTAGAGCGGGTACGAAATTCGTTTAAAAAAAGAGTGAGAAAGTGTTTGGAAGTTGAAGGGAGACATTTCGAACATCTTCTGAAACATGACAGGCGATAAAGGGTAAATAATATTTTTTAAATTTTTATAACCTAATTAATTATAATTCGGTAACCAGTGGAGCTAACCAAAAACTTTTTTTGTACAAATACGTAGTTTTTTACGTAGATCCGAATTTAATAAACAAAAGTACATATTCCCATTTAAAATTTGAAAGTTACCCCCCACCCCTCAAAATGGGGAAAGGGGGTAGATAACAAAAATATGTTTAAATATGTCCCCCATCTCACTATTACCTCATTAAAATTTCAAGAAAATATTTTAAACCGTTTGCGAGATATCGCCTTGTAACACTTTAAAAAACTCGCCCTGTATACCGTCATATGTGTAAAACTATTAGACCGACCTCTAGTGGCGTTATTTATAAGCAATTTCTGCCGTGACCGGCGATACATGCGGCTGCGGGGACGGAACTTCTGGTTAATAATTGCGTTAGAGAAACTAAACTGTTCATCTTTGAACATTATTTTTTCAATACAAATTGTAGTAGGGGTGTAAGTTATTTATATATGAAAGTAACTTGACGAGAGTAAATTGACGTGAAATATAAAAGGGTAAAGTTAGAAATTATTGACTGGGGACACGTGACCGGCGATACATTTTTAAATTCAAATTTGAATACTGCAGCTATAATCTAAAAAAAATACTTTTAAAATTGCTTGGGGGCACTTATGGGCAACTGTCGAGGGCGTCAAACATGGGGTGGCCGCAATTTTCGGGAAAAAGAATTGAAACTTTTCTATCATCTAATTTGATAAGCTGGATCTAATAAAATTCATGAGAAATCAAAATTACTAAGAGAAATTCTATCACTCGGGCTCGTTTGTTCCCGTTTACTCATTTCGTTATGCCAAATAAATGCAGAAAAATTCTCCATTAGAATTATCTAGCTTTCTCCGTGAAAATGATTTGTCTTGTAGGTTTCCGAACGTTGAAATTGATTATAGAATATTCATTAGAAATGCAACGCGCCCGATTGACCAATAGCAATAAGTTTATGCATCGAACGCTATTACACGCTGATGTTCGTTTATTCTCCTGGTACAAGAAGGATAAATCCGCCCCTGGTCAGATGTTGCTTGGATTCGTTATGGTAATGTCGCTTAGTATACTAACGAGTTGATGGAACTTTTTTTTAGTCGCATCTACAAATTTTTTTTAGCGACATTCGAGCCACATTGAACCACGTCGTATTTTCATTTTTCAGATGCCATCTGCAACGTTACACCCACCCAGGCCACCGTCGCACCATTCTCTAGCCATGGTAGTCATTTTGGGATTCTTGGTATCACCTACCTTACCGAACAACCAGGCGATACCACAAAGCAGCCAACAACCGAAGTCGCGACAAAAAAGGATATTATGGTATGAAAAAAATATTAATTTTACATAAATTGGATTTAAATGGTCTGAACGTGGGTGCCAAAGTAGTTGTTTGTGCCTTATTATAGACTTTTTCTAAATATAGGACTTTTGAATACAAAAATATATAAAAGGTCTTTGCCAATTATAGACTTGTTTGTTGGCGTTGCACAAAGATCTTATAAACTCGAGCCGCTGCACTACTTTACGATTATTGCCAGTGACGGATCATTCTCTCGGCCAGTGGCGGCTCGTGACCTATGATAGAGGGGGTTCACAAGTATGGTGAAATTATTTTTAAAATTTTATTTTTGTGTAACGACCAAACAATTACTATCTAGGTGTTTTAAATATAGAAAGAAAAAAAGAAAATGCGTTATTTAAAACATATTTTTATTTATTTTTTAATTTTACACGGAAATACAACTTTTGGCAAATAAGAAAGGTTTTCTTAGTGTGTATAACTGTCGGATCTTAACGTCGTCGCATGCAATCCCCGTAACAATATTTATACAGTCCACTACTAATACTACTAAAGCCATCTACGAGCTATCAAGAAAACCGAATGATGTCCAATACTACTACCGCCATCTACGAGTTATCAAGAAAACCGAATAATATCTAATACCACGACGCCATCTACGGGCTTGTTCGGGTTTGTGACGTCTACGTCAGTAGGCGCAACCAAGACGAGAACAATAGTTATCTGTTTTATGACGAGAACGAATCGAACCACGAGACTGACAAGTTGACATTCTTCATATTTTCAGTGTTTTTAGTTTAAATCCTTAAATAAAATGGTTTAAAATCATATCGACTATCATCGATTATCGAAATACACAACATTTATCGACCCTACACAATAGTGCTTAAACGTAAAGTCCATTTTTCGGTTCTTAATTGTAGAAAATAACAGCCTCATTAAGTTTGAAATACCCTGTATAAACTTTTTTTCATATATTTCATTTTTAAACTTTCTAATAAAGTCCCTAGATTTGCCCTTTGTGGTTTGCGTTAAATGAATTTCGGGTTTAGGTGTTCCCGCATTCTTCACTTCAATTTTTTGCTCCAAACTCAAGGAGCTAAAGTTATTTCTTAAATAGTCCACCGTCAACTATTCATTTTAACTTAATAAATATATAATATTAAAATATTAAAACATACACGCTCGAATTTCTTAACTAGATGCACGAACAGACAACAGCGGTGCACACAAAAACTGTGCGCCTTTTCCATGTTAAATCGCCATAGCCCCGCTATCCCCCGCTGCCACCCGCCACCTATTACTACAGAGAAACTGCACTACTTAAACGCACGTGCGAGCAAGTCTCGTCATAATCGGCATTTACCTGGACCGAGGCACGGTTGCCGGATCTATACAGTTTGGTTTGACGGGATGACAAAACATTAGGGAGGGTCGGACCTTTTTGGTACGATAAAATATTAGGGAGGGTCGGACTTTATACGATAAATAATATTCAATGAATATAAATTAATATTTTTTATTCGTTTTGTTTTGGGGGTGCACGCGCGGTGAACCTACTCTAATGCAAAAGGCAGCGTCGGCTCGTGGGCGAAAATATGCAGGAAGAGCAAAGCAAAAATATTTTTGAAACACACAGGCTATCGTTATAAGAAGTGGCCCTTCCCCTACTGCCTCCGAGTAGCCCACCACTGGCAAATGGCAATATATTCCAAAATTAAACGCGGATTAATGTTGTTACGGTAGGGTATATGGAAAACGTTGCCGCTACTACCGAAAAATTGTAAAATGTTTCCGAGAATTCAGGAAAAGTTGAAATTTTGGTGATCCTTTAAGCTTTAAGGAAACCCAATCTAGGCTCATTCTTTCGATTTGTAACAAAATATGCAGAATCTTGCTCAGTTATTTTTTTTTCTAGGGTTACAGAAGATGGAAGATTGGCGTTACCACCTGGCACAACGCTGGTCATATCACCTTCTTTGTCGATGCCCTTTGTACGGCATCCTCCGCCTGGATTTTTTTCAAATCTTACCGTTAGTTTACCGTTTACAAGTAAGTTGATTCAGAGAATTAACTTATTTAATAAAATTACAATTGAGTAAGTGGGTAAAAAATTTTTTACAGGCAACTTACTAAAATAAACTATTTGCCTGTAGAAACGATTATAATTTGCGAAATATATGTTACTTCCTGCATTAAGAAGCAATTTTAAAAGTTTTTTTAGATTATAGCTGCAGTATTCAAATTTGAATTTAAAAATGTATCGCCGGTCACGTGTCCCCAGTCAATAATTTCTTACGTTACCCTTTTGTATTTCACGCCATTTTACTACAGTTACTTTTATTTATAAATAATTTACACAATTTATATTGAAAAAAATAATGTTCAAAGATCAACCGTTTAGTTTCGCAATTATTAACCAGAAGTTCCGTTCCCGCCTCTGCATGTATCGCCGGTCACGGCAGAAATTGGTTACAAATAACGTCACTACAGATCGACCTAATAGTTTTACCAATATAACGGTATGTGTTTGAATTTGTGTAAAGCGTGCTCCTGTTTAGGTAAGTTCCTTATTATGTTTATTTAGGTATAAACTAGAACATTGGCTACTTTTTACCAGGCGTATGTTTTTATGTTGTATCGCCGGTCACAGGGTTAACTAAGACCTAGTAGTCTTAATTAAGGGAAAAATACTACACGAAGTCATTCTCTTGAGTACAGATACTCATTTTAGTCTAAAAAAGTTTAAGAAATAGCTTCTATTAGCTGTTATCCACGAATTTGTGTACTTTTGTATCGCCGGTCACGCATAAAAATGTTACCGGAGATACATTGATGTGACGGTTTGTTATCCGAAGTTATATACAATATGACTAATCTTCTTAGTATTTTAACATTCTATAAGGAACATTCCAAAACTTTAAGCCAATATAAGACAGGGGCTGTTATAAATAATAGGAAAATGGTTATAGTGACTGATTAAAATAACTCCAACCAGTAGCGTTATATGATTCAGAAGAGTAAAATTAGCCATGTGACGGGCGTTAAATTATTAAAAAATCGATGCTATAGACCAAGATCTTTGTGACGATTATCTTCTGCGCGGACATAAATTCCTCTAATTAGATACTATAAGAAACCTATTAAAAAATTAACAGGCGTTTTTGAGATTATTTATTTTTAGAATCCGATTTACTGGAAGTTGCCTGTAAAAAAAATTTTGACCCAGGTAAAGATTGTTTCACGAAAAATGGATACGACTTAAGGATTTCCTGGGTCGGTCCCATTGTGTCGATAAGAGCTTGGCAATAAACAAGTGAAGTATGAAGGGACGGACTAAGGAAAATAAGTAATGATATGATTATATTAATGTAATCAAATGAAATAACATTTTTTTTAAATATTATTTATTATTATATACTATATATATATTATTTACATTTATAATGTTATTCTATAGATAGTTCTGTTGCACTATCGCTATCCTCATCAAAATTAATTATAATTGAATTAATTATACGATCCAGACTAATATACGAATTTTCTACAGTTATTACGTGACGGACTGAATTTTTCCAACTACCTGGGGGAAAATCATTAAAGCATTTTCGTATTAATTCTACAACACTAGAACTTAAAGTCGGAGAAATATTTTCAGACCTAATCAGTGATTTTAACTGGTGCCACATATGCTCTATGGGGTTAAAAATGCAATAATAGGGTGGGAGCCGTAGCACTGTATGTCCAATTTCTTCTGCCAATGTGTCACAAACATATACTTTTTTTATACAAAATGTCTTTAAAACTTCTAAAAGATCACTTTTTTTATAACTTTCTTCAAAATATATATCATTCGCCGCCATGTAGTTCTGAATCTCCAATTTTGTATTATTTGAGCTTGGAGCTTTATGTAATTGGCGACTGTGATAGCTCGCATTGTCCATTACTATCACGCTATTCTGAGGAATGTTTGGTAAATTCTTGAACCATTCCTCAAAAACTAACAAATTTTACCACAAAAAGCTATTTAAATATAAATTAAGCAACCTAACCTACCTGATGTGCCTATATTTAATTATAATTATTACAATCCGGTCCTTTCCACATAATAATAACAAACGGTCATAAATAATGGGATGGCCACAGGTACTTTTACTGCAGTCATTAAGTTATATCCATTTTTCTGGAAGCAATCTTTACCTATTTGATAGTCAGCGGAAATATAGCAACGCCAGAAATCTAATTGGTTAACTTAACCCTAAGCGACTACTCCCTAGCTATATTTCTTAAGGTATTATTTTGTCCACAAATGTCGGTATAAAGAAGTCGCCAATGAAACGATTTTCAATGTTCCTTATATTTTTAGTTGATTTTGACAAACTTGGCCTAACGGACAACGAAAATCCATATGGAGTACTACCCCCTCTCCTGGCCAGGTCCATGGGTAGAGCTGCCGGTGGATACTTAGCCGATTATATAGGAAATATTTTGCGAAATCGAAGGGGAAGAAGGTTAGAGTCTTAACTACAATTTTTAAAAAATAATCAATTTTTTTTTGAAGATGAAAACTGTTCTACTCCATTACTTTACAGATCGAGCGATAATGCTCCTCCAGAACTACCGCAGTCTGGACATTTTCATGGAGGTGAAAGGGCTCTCCTCTATCTTGCCGTAGAAGAGTTGCTGGAAAATTTTGGATTAGATGGAAGGGCTTGCTTACTTCGAGCCATATGTGAAGTCCACGCGCACCCCATGACAGGATTTGGGTTGGTGGGGGAGATGTTCAAGCTGTTTTTTAGGTATAATAGATGTACACTGTACAGCATGTAGAAGTTTAGAGCCTTTTTTATAAAAGCAACATTGTGTTCTTATCACTTCTACCATGCAACGTGGGGCATGCTTTCATTGAAGTTCTCAATTGCTTCTTGAAGAAGGGCTGTTCATAGATCTTTCCATATTTCTAGGTGTCGATTGCGGACATATCTACATAACATATCTCGTACATGTTCAATTGCATTTAAATCAGAATGTTCACCTCGTATAAATACCAATTTACAACCCGTAAACTAGACAGAAGGTGTTTTAATTGCTAGACTTGCTTTATATTATTCTGAAGAATGGGAAAATAGTCCTCAAGAAGCAATTCAAAACTGCATTGAAATGCCATGTCGCATGGTAAACGTGATAAGAACGCGAGATTCCAATACACCCTACTAATTTTTGGATATTTGTTCATGATATTCGATAAAATCATGTAGTGTTGTGAGTTGTGAATAAAATTTAAAAACTGCACGATTTTCTTTCAAAATTTGTATCTTCTATTGAAAAGCAGATAATGACGTGAACCAAAAAAACATGTGTTAAGAAAGGGTCACACTTCAAAAGAAAACTTAATACAATTCTGTGTTGCAATATATGACAACACCGCCTCAATACACTATTGATTGCGAACGTCCTCAGTAGCGGCCACGTAAATTTTCAGATTTCATATACAGTGTATATTTCGTACAATAATTCAAAGTGTCATTTAAGGTTAATATTCTTCAATTTATTTTCATCTTAGGATTGCCGGTTTAAATATTTTTTTTTTATTATCAAACACAAGCACTATAGGAAAAATCCTTTAGGGCACTCTGGGAGTGGTGCGTGTGCAATAAGCGATTCACGTTGGTTTTGAAGGATGTAGTCCTCCAGACGAAAGAATTCTTAAATAATGAAGTTCGAGGAGTACTAAGCTTAACCACATATGGATGGGCGGCAGTGGTTCGTCGTCAATTTCTGCTATTCGTCGCTCTGGGCGGAATTAAGAGGGCAAGGTCAGCCGAGCACCTTCCATGAAAATATCTGTAAAAGAGAGTCAAATCCCAAACCTGTCTTCGATGCTCTAGGCTGTCGGGGTTCTTCGTCAGCTCGTGGTCTCCGATCAGACGAATAGCCCTCCTTTCGATGGAATCCAGTAGCCGAAGAGTATGTTTGGGTGCAGAGCTCCAGACATGAGAGCAATATTCTAGTGATGGTCGAATCTGGGCTTTGTATAGTGTCAAAAGTTGTTGAGGTGTGTACAACTTTCTGCTTCGGAAGAGTACCCCAAGCTTCTGAGAAGCTATCTTGGCGATTGCCCCAACGTGGTTATGCCAAGACATATTTCCTCCCAGATTGACGCCCAGCAAATTAATAGATGAAGCCAGTGGAATTGCGTGTCCGGCCATGACTATTTCCGGTTCTGTAATGTTAACCTTTTTAGAGAAAACTGCTGCCTGGGTTTTTTTAGCGTTAAATTCGACTTGGTTACTGTCACCCATCATATAATAAGTCATTTCCATAACACCCTGTATAGTTAAGTATTTTTACACAAAGTACTTCAAATTCACCAATTCGCTCGCTGTGTACATGTTTTTACTGAAGTTGTATCTCAGATACTAAAAATAATCCGGCAACTTACCATTGTAGAATGTAAGGGAAATATGTATTTTTTAGTGTCAGTAAATCTCCATACGCAGAGAAGATGGAGGAGTACTTGCAAGCTGAGAATGCAGGAAAAGGTGTAGAAGGAAGCCCCGCCGAATGTTGGCCTTACATGAAAGATTGTCCTAAATCATTGTTTCAGTCAAAACACAACAAATATAGGTACTATTTTTTTTATGGTCAACCACTAGTTTCCAAGAAATCGCGACTTATTCATGTAAATTCACCTTTATTCCTGCAGGGTGTCACCCGAAGGAGTCGACACAATAATGTTTTTTAAATAATAATCTAAAAATCATAAATCTAACTGCAGTTAGGTCAGTTCCACGTACGTCCATATTTGGAAAGCGATTTCTTGGAAACAACTACTCCAAAAATAATAAATTATGGTGTTATTCGAAAGAGATTTAAACGACCTTGAAAATGATGTGCCACTTGCCCTCCTCCCCTTCCCATTTAAGATAAAACCACGAAGGTTTCACAAAAAAAATACTTAAACGTTTAAAAGATGACAGTGACAAATATAAATATAATAATGACGTACTACAAGTAGTACAAGTTCATATAAACAGTTTTCTTTTTTGTTAAAGGCCGGTAACTGTCGGAAATAATCGGGAAACGCGAGGTTGTCGCTATTCATAAAAGTATTAACTTTAATTAAATTACAGCCCATAATAATATCTCTTGAAGATATGGGCTCGCAAAGAGCTCCAATGGAATCAAGCTTTTTACACATAATTATTGAACCACCAGGTATATTTTAAAAAAAATTAATATAAGGTATACCAGGCAAGACCTTTCAAATTACTATCCAAGAAAGTGTTAACTACTCACAGCTGAAGGGACGGACTAGCTATGACACTCATGGCTCTTTTTTTTAACGCCCTGTATGATAAGAAATTTGGACATCGGTTATTAGATACCTTTAACTATTGACTAAAAATTAACTATTCTTCATTCATGTCGTTAATCCTAACCGTTTTCGAGAAAACGTCATTTTATTTACACCGAGTCCCCTAACTTCACACGGATTAAATATAAAAAAACGGAATTTTGAGGTTTTGAGGATTTTACGAGCTATATGCAAAAAGAGACAGCGAAAAACAAACCAAAAAATAACTCCATATTAGTATTTTAATGGTATTCTACGGTTGTATGCCAAATATGCAATAATTTCATCGTAAATTGCTTCAATGTCAAATAGTTCTTGCGGAAACAAATGTGAATAGGATTAAAATTTAATCCACTGATAATGAAAGAATAACAACGGTGCCAGAAATTTCTTTATAAATTTATTTATACAGTGTGTTTACTTAAGTTGGAATCATATGGAAAACTTCTTTATTATTGGTTTTATGAAAAAAAGTTATTCTTCATAAAAAGTTCTGCATGGTCCAAAACTCAAAATGCAACCTTCAGTTATCAAAATTTCCCAGTCACATACGAGGTATATCAGAAATTACGAATTTTGCTCAAGAGTGAAGTAGCCTTATTTTTGACAATGCAGAATATTATGAAGAAAAGTATGACATTCCGTGTCAAATATTTCTTGTCAGTGCATTCTGGATTACCTTAAATTGTATCAAGCCAGAAGTATTAGGAAATAATCACAAAACCTAAATTTTCATGCTAAATATCTGTAATTGCATATTTGAATATAACTTTGAATTCAAAATATCTTTTCTTCATAATATTCTTCTGTATTGTCAAGAATAAAGGTACTTTACTCTTGAGCAAAATTCGTAATTTCTCATATAGCTCGTATATGACTGGGAAATTTTCATAACGGAAGGTTGCATTTTGAGTTCTAGACCTTCACACTGTATAGCAGCTTCGGATCCGCTACATTAGAATTTTTCTTCGTTTGGCATAGCTTCGATTAAGAGAGAGGGACGCCCATGTATACCTGGTGGTTCAATAATTATGTGTAAAAAACTTGATTCCATTGGAGATCTTTGGGAGCCCATATCTCCGAAAAAAGTTTATATGAACTTGTAGTACCCTTTTCACTTTGCACCTTATCATATCCGGGAGATTTCCCATATTTTCCCCTGCATATTCCAGATTATATTTTTATATTTTTTTTTTAGTGAAGAAATAGAAGATAACGAACTACTGGACGATCCTGATGATCTAGACCATGACTCAAAGGTGACATACAACCCTTCCATGGGCAATATGTAGCAGCGGCGATCAATATTAGGATTTAAAAGTTATAGAAAACGTGATATCTACCAAAAAAACGGGTGTGATTTAAACTAAGTCAGTTTGGTCAACGGAAGGAGATTTTTTATGATATTATGCTGTTTAAAATAGGATATATTTAAAAGTTTATTTATTTCGCTTGTAAATATATAATTTGCCGACCAGATAAGGAACGAACCAACAAATTATTTATTGACAGAAAGCTAAAAAGATGCAAAAAAGTGTCGAATATAATTTTTTTAATTTTTACCGAAAACTCCATCGGAAAAATTAAAATAATCTGTTGGTTTTAATCTGATTGGCGAAACAACGATATTTTTAAGAAATACACAGTGTCCCACAGAAGAATGACATCGTGATATTAGCACTGAGCGGCGGGTTTCGGGTAAAAACTCATCTTCAGGGCAACGAAGTATAACGACCAACACCGAACAAAGCGGTATCTCTTACAGTTTAGGATATCCATGTAGAATGAATTCTTATTTGGAACACCGTGTATGTGAGTTGCTACTTTTAACACTGATTAATATCTTATATACAGAGTGTTCCTTAATGACGTGCTAATATTTCAGGGTGTGATTCCTTAGGTCATTTTATAAAGAAAAGTTGGCTACAGGGTGTTGAATTTTAATTTTTTAAATGGTTATTTTTTAATATCTCCGAAAGTACTTTAGATATTATTTTCAATTTTGGTATGTGTTAATAGGATATAGAACCACAAATTTTAGTTAGAAAAGCTATTCAATTGTTCCACCAGTGGCGTCCCTACAAACATGTCCTCTGATATTTTTTACCATAAAGATGGTACGCCACTGACACTTTTCCATGTGGATACTTTTCTGATTAGCTGGTCAGTTCTACATGAAAACGGTCTCTTGAATTTTTCTGGTCAGAAGGTTCTTGATTAAAACCACAAATTTCATATTAAAACTCATTATTATTAACATTGATAAAATAATTGATGATAAATTTTTATAAAAATTGTTGGAGTGGGCAATTTGATGCGAAGACGGGCGGAAGCATGCCTTTCAAGTGAAACAATTTTTATGAAACAAAATTTATCATTAATTATTTTATCAATGTTAATAATAATGAGACCGTTTTCATGTAGAATTGACCAAGCTAATCAGAACAAATATCCACATGGAAAAATGTCAGTGGCGTACCATCTTTTTTGTAAAAAAGATCATGGAGGACATGTTTTCAGGGACGCCACTGGTGGAACAATTGAATAACTTTTCTAACTAAAATTTGTGGCTCTATATCCTATTAACACGTACCAAAATTGAAAATAATATCTAAAGTACTATCGGAGGTATTGAAAAATAACCATTTAAAAAATAAAAATTCAACACCCTGTAGCAAAAAATTTAAGCCGTTGCGGACATATGTTCATATGAACTTTTCTTTATAAAATGACCCAAGGAATCACACCCTGAAATATTAGCACGTCATTAAGGAACACCCTGTATAGTATATGATTATTTTGACTCAAATATTTGGCATGATACAGTCACAATATTGATTAACGTTAATCATGATTGAATTGTTTAATCAGTGTCGAAAATATCAGCACTAAGAACGATCAACCAAAATATAGTTGATTATTCTCGATAATACGTCTGTAAATATGTAAATTTTCTATATTTATAAAGTATGTAATAATTTTGCATTGCTCAAAAGTGTCAATATACAGGGGTGTCTCTTAATAACATGCTAATATTTAAGGAGGTTATTCTTAGGTCCGTTTTCAGAAAAAAACTTCATATGAACATATGTCCCAAACGTCTTAAAGTTTTGAGATACAGGGTGTTAAACATTATCAAATATTATATCTGTGATACTGCTCTGGATATTTTTGTGAAATTTGGTACACACTTTGTATGCATCAAGAGGCATTTTATGATGCATACCATGTTTTTTAATTCCGACCAGTGGCGTTCGTGCGGGAATTGCCCTCGGTATTTTTGAAGAGAAGAATTGTACAGGGTGTTCTATTTTCGACACTTTTATAGGGTATCTCCGTAACTATTAGTGCTATCAAAAAAGTAATGTAGGTGTCATGTACTCTTTTTGGATCAAACTTAAAAGATTAAAATCAAAATTTGAAAATTTTTCGCTCGCTAAAGAGATACGGGCGAAAATCAAAAAATTGACAATACCCTATAGGTATTTTCTTAGTTAAAAGAGATACAGAAAAATGTTTTGTACAGAAGTTTATTTATAATGATTGTTGAATAATCTGCCGTTATCAGAATAAGTATACGGGGTCAGGTAAGAAAGTTATCGGACCTAACCTCATTTTTTTTAAATGTTAACCCTGTATATTTTAATATAAAAAGATAGCATTTTAAATTCTCTTTACAAATATATACACACTATGCATGATATTGGTTTCCTAGGCGATTTATTTAAACTTTATTAATTTAAACCACAGTAGGCCATGAAACAAAAGCTAATATCCTAGAGACAACTATGTTGATATTCTAGTTGTTATTAACATTTAACGTCAATTTCATTTTTACATATTCATTTGTGAAAAAGACTTATCAACATTTTGAAAAATTTTATATGATATCTATGGTGTGTTATAAATTTGAAAAGACAGTTTAAAATGCTATCTTTTTAGATTAAAATATACAGGGTATTCCATTTAAAAAAGTAAGGTTAGGTCCGATAACTTTCTAACCTGACCCCGTATACTTATTCTGAAAACGACATATTATTCAACAATCATTATAAATAAACTTCTGTATAAAACATTTTTCTGTATCTCTTTTAACTAAGAAAATATAGGGTAATTTAGAAATTGTCAATTTGTTGATTTTCCCCCGTATCTCTTAAGCGAGTGAAAATTTTCAAATTTTGATTTTACCATTTTAAGTTTGACCCAAAGGAGCACATGACACCTACATTACTTTTTTGATAGCACTAACAATTACGGAGATACCGTATAAAAGTGTCGAAAATGGGACACACCTGTACGCCACTTCTTTTTTTTCAAATGAAAACAATGAGCAAATGTCGTCTCTTGATGATTTGTCGTTTGACCTACAGTTTTCTTATAAAAAAATAAAAATCATTCATTTGCACTCTGTTCTGAAAGTAAGTATTAACAAAAATTAAAAAAGATCTAGTAGGTAAGAAGGTTTGTAAACACAACAGTTTTGACAGTTGTCTACCTAGTCTAGTTGCCATGAATTTAATGAAAATCTTTAACACCCTGTATTTCAAAAGCTAAGATGTTTAGGACATATGTTCATATGAAGTTTTTTTCTGACAATGGACCCAAGAATAACCTCCTTAAATATTAGGATGTTATTAAGAAACACCCTGTATAATAGTATTATTTTTATCATTTGGTGGCATTGATATTAGAAATAGTCGTTTTGTAAAACAATATTTTAGCGTAGAAGCACTGGCAATAAGGGGCCCGCCAGGCGAGGAGGCCCCCCCGCTTCGAGAAGGCCCACCGCGCCAATTTGGTTCGCTAATTTCGAATTAAAATGCGGTTGGAAAAGTCAGGCGGAGTTCCTTATAATCTTATTACAATAGTATACATATGTATTTAGGATGAGTAGCGTTCTAGTTTACTATGTCTGAAATTAGTTGTCGAACAAACCAGAAAAATAAACAGTTTTTTAAAAATATTGCGTCTTACTCACACCCTTAACAAACCCGCACAAACATTTCACGACTACGTAGAGTCAATTCAGATATTCCAACTCTTAGAACACCGGATGTCGGTTCCGGTCGCATCTTGGTTAAGGCGGCTGTCGCTGATGGCAACTCTACATTTGTCAGGAACCCACGGTCGTAAAATCGGAATACGCCGTACTTTGATTGCGACCGCAGTACGACATGTATGCGGTGGCCAAAAAAAGTTACCACATTATATGTGTGGTGTTTAGGGTTGCCAGGCCTGGATTTCGCAGGATGTCCTGGAATTGAGGCTCGAATATAAGCCTCCTGCGGAGATCTGTGGCAGGACGCCTAAGATCCTGGATTTCATAAATACTCGAATTATAAATTGTTTTATTAGATATAAGTAATTCAGCGCCATTCACTTATTTGTGGTATATTATTTGTTATTTATTGAACTAGTCCAACATAAGTAAAAGTTTAGAGCTTACTTATGAGATATTATTTATAAAATTAGGAGAAATACAGGACCGTATCCCAAAATCTCCTGATGTTGTTCAAAAAACAATCGAAACGTCATTAAACCACAATGTGTCATACATCGTTGCATTCGGGAGAAAAAAGGTTTCTAATTCTAATATCAGGAAAACAGGATCGTATTTAAAAAAAAAAAGTTGATAATGGCCCTTCGAAGAAGACTGGTCGGATTACAAAACAATTAACTCTGTTAGATAGAGCGGAAAAAGTGGCAATATAAAGGTGCAATTTACTTTAGAATTCGATCTCAAAGAAACCCAGGAAAAAAATAAAACGATTTTTCAGAATTTCGGTTTTTTTCCGGAACTACTCGGAATTTTAAAACTTTCTAAACGGCATATTATTAGGCACGTAAATGCGCAACTTGACCTCCATTTAACCGACTTCGTATCTCTAACGGTTTCCGAGATCCCTGTACTGGCCCTCCTTATCTTGGACACGGCGTATTGATCAAATGCTGACTCCGATAGAGTTTTTTCTTTGTGCAATGCAGCCTGGAGCGACAGCCGCAATAAGCTCTTGGTTGACCATATTAAAGCAGAGCTTCAGATAAAAACAAATTTTGGTTTAACTTGCAAAGAAGCTCTTGGAAGCCGTCGAGAGTGATAAGAAATATTCTTTTTCTACCAAACAATTAATTTTCTTAAAGCGTTTTAAAGGTATTTTAAATAACTATTACACTTATGTTAGAAAAGAACTTTTTTGATTATGTTTATATAAAATAAATTGTGTTTTAGTTTAGTTAAAAAATTTCCTTCCTTATTTGAATATGTCCTTCCATTTTCAAACTTGTGTCCTGCGATTTCAAAATTTAAACCTGGCAACCCTCGTTGTGTTATTCACCTGAGGATTATTATAACAACATGGGACAATAAATAAGGCTAAAATCTATATGTAAAGATGTAAATATATTAAGAATTACAAATTAATTTATAAGTGGGGATTACAAATATAAATTTAAAAAGGTATATAACAAAAAATTTAGGGACGGACGTGTTATTTACATTGGTTAATCCGAAACGTGTAAATGTATTTTTTAAATAAACAATTTTTATTTTCCTACATCCTAAAACTACACAATAAAACATGACTTATTAAAAAACATTTAATAACTTTTTCACAATAATATATTTTCATCGAACTGGGAACATGGCAAGATAGTAGGAGGAAGTCACATAGAAATTCTATACTTGTACACCATATCAAATAAAAACTTTAAACTACACCATATCTATTTTAGTGTTATTATCCATGCATAAGTGTAAATATAATACTCAAACAGGGCCCCCGCAAGTGCGCGTACAATGTGAACAAACCCAAACACGAGGTTTGCAAGCTGCGTTGAAAATAAAATAAAATAAAAAGAATATTTACTTTTATACTATAACTTCAATTTTAATACCAGAACTTGAATTTTAAATTTTTCAACAATTGCAATTCCCGCACGAACGCCACTGATCGGAGTAAAAAAAAAACATGTTATACATCATAAAATGCCTCCTGGATGCATAGAAAGTGTGTACCAAATTTCACAAAAATATCTGGAGCAGTATCACAGATATTAATAAAAAAGGAGATTTTTAAAAAATCTTTTATATGAAGTTTTTTTCTGAAAATGAACTCAAGAACTCCGTAAATATTAGCATGTTACTAAGGAACATCCTGTATATTTGAAACCCTAACTCCATCTCTCCCCAAATAGTATAATTTCATTGAGAATCCTCCTCTCTTTATCTGTGTGTGTTGCTTCTGGTGAGAGATCTTTCTCAAAATTAAAATTATCTTATTATTATTTTTTTTATAACAATGAAATTTAAAAATATATTTAATAACTCGCAACTGAGGGTTATTTATTCTTAAAAATATTATACATACAGGGTGTTATGGAAATGACGTATTATATTTAAATGGGTGACTCCTCGGGTGTCCTAGAGAAGCGCTACATATTTTATTTTTTTTAAATCGACCGTTTTAAAAGTGGGGTAATAAACACTCTTACTCACATTTCAGCCCGTGCTACTGTACAACATTTCACCCAGCTCCAATGGCAATGTTGCCAAACTGAATGTAAAACTGAAATCCAGGCACAAACACAATCAGGTTTTTTTTCTTTTTCATGGGAACACTCCTGGAAACACTTTATGTACACACAGTAATAGTGAAACAGAACCGATAAGTTAGCTTTTGAAAATACAATAATACAGATTTTACTACAGATTATTAGATTTTATTACACGCGACGGAATTTGACGTCCAGAAGAAACGCGTCAATAAAAACAATACTCAAAGATTATTTATGGACCAGCAAAATACACGCGTAAACCGAAAAAACAGAGCGGATTGCTGAGAGTGTGTTGGTGATCGACGAGACACAACGTATCCGGCCGCTGGTTGGTCTTCAACTAACAGACGCAAGCGTGCGGCGCTATATGAAACTACTTCGCTCAGCCCATGTAAGGCGTCAAGAGGTCATTGGCATTTGGCCTAGTGACGTACGTGGCTATTACTATTCCATATGTTTTTTCGGGTGGTTTAAAACATAGTCCGTGGTAAATGGTCTTCAATTAATTGTACAAAAAGGTATTACAGAATGGAAAAGTGTTTAAATTATTTTATTTTGTCTAAAGAGTTTAAGGTGTACATATGACAACACCGGTCAGAATTCCTTGATTGCTTACATGTATCGCAGTGCCACACAGGTGTTTTTCTGCTTTGACGTCAGGTCACTTTTACCGCTGAATGAATTGAAAACGCCATTTATGGCTATTTTTCTTCAATTTGTCTTTATCTCAGGAATTGCCGGTTTAAATCTAATACCTCATTTCCATAACACCCTGTATACTATAATCCCGACTAGCGGGCGTCAAACTATTTCCGACACGCGGACGCCGATAACCCTTGAGGAGGCCATGTAGTCTAAAAACAAAAAATGACACGTACACGTATCTAATTTAGAAAAATGACACATAAATACCCATTTTCCAATTTAGTATTGTAAATGGCAGTTACAGTGATTAATAAAGAATCATATAATTGAGCACTACGGTTTCTTCTAATTAATCAGATCGAAACAAATCTTAACATAACAACAATAAACCCAAACTAAATAATTGAACTAAAACGCAATCCAAAATTGCAGTCGACGCTACGAAAGATGTGTAACCTCAGGGCCGATATTTCAAAGTCACCTTAAGGTACAGAACGACGTAAGTCATCCTTAACACAATTTTGACAGTATATTAAAGTTGTGTTTAACTCTCATCTAAAGGAATAGAACTTTAAGGGCGTCGTAATCTTCCACTTAACGCATCAAATTAATTTAAAACATAGTTTTTTAAAGGTTTATTATAACGTTCACCATACCTTAGCTGAGGTCTCACTTAAGGTAACACTCAAATATCGACCCTAAATGGGATAAATATATTACGATAAATTATCAGCGGATACACGTAACTATAGTTATAAATTATAGATATATTAGAACTTTGGTTATTAAGATGCTACTATTTCATGCAGCGGGAGTTTATTAACGTCAGCTAATAGAAGGAGAGTGAAAGAACAAGGTAAAAAGGATCATAAATATTGGGTTTCAATCTCCGAACATCGCTAGGAACTAGAGGAAATGCACATATTCCCAACTTAGTGATACTTTCGTCGGGTGGGGGGTGCATTCAGCAGAGCCCATCGATTTATAAGCGATTGGTAATCGTCTACTGAATGCACTAATCGAATCGAATTTTAAAAGCGATTTGTGACTTGACATCTGTTTTGTTCCTTACAGAACCAGATTATCTTGACGAATTCATTAAATTGAACAGTTCCAGGCATAGAATAATGTTCCTGGGACGGATTCTAACCAAACAAAAAACTGACATTGAAATGTCAAAAATATGCATTCAGAAGAACTGCCAATCGATACACATCGGCTGAATTCAGCTGAGCCCATCGATTTATGCGTGACATCACGATGCGCGTCGGTTTCTAGTTCTGCTGAATGCATTTTACATCAGTTTTTTGTTTGGTTAGGATCCCTTCTAAATATTTTCATCAAATAATTCGTTCTTTTCTGTACGAAATGGATAATCTTATTTTTAATGCTACTCTTCACTAGCGGAGATCGTGTATTATATGTTTTTATAATAAAATTATAATTCACTTTTGCTCCTCAAACTGACATAAATCGCGATCAAATCACAAATCGCTTTTTAAATTCGATGGAAAAAATGGCGTCCGATTAAACAGATGATTACTAATCGCTTATAAATCGATGCGCCCATCGTTACGTCACCGATTAAGAATCGCTTAAAACCGTATTAGAGTCGGCAATTTTTGTCTCTTGCGCCAGCAATGGCAATTATAATTGCACGGATTCATGCGCAGTACACCGTCCTCGATCAGCTGGCACAATACTGCTCGCATTGCGGGCGAAATGCGAGAATGGAATCCGTATTACAGTCGGCAATTCTAGTCTTCTGGCAATTAAAATTGCACGGATTCATGCGCAGTACGTCGTTCTCGATCAGCTGTCTCGCATTGCCAGAAATGGGACAGGCGCCATTTTCATTGCCATTGCCGGTGCAAGTCTGGATAGAGATGGATTATTCTGTTATTTTTTAATGTTTATTAGTTGGTCGAAGCACCTATGAACAGCTAATGGCTATTTAAACTAACTGGTACTTAATTTTAAGTAGCAGTAGCTGCTTTAACTGCTAATCAAAACGAACATGTTTGCCCATCTCTAATTCTGGCGGTATTTTAGGGATTTCGACACAAATAACTGTTATTCTGACTGTTGGCAATGCGCCAGCTGATCGAGAACGGTTTACTGCGCATGAAATCGTGCAATTATAATTGGCATTGCACCGGAAATTTTTGTTGCCAGCTCTAATACGGCTTGTCACATTGTATCACCGTTGACGCCAACGTCATTATAATTACTTTCTCTGTGATTTTACAAATAAAAGCGTATCGATATAATTAATACATATATGTAAAACGTATTTATTTTATAAAATCAGATAACTGGATAATTCAAAAAACAAAATGTTAATGGAATAAGATTATAGATTCCACCAAAAAATGATCTTTTTTATTTAGGTTGACTATAACACTTTCATTACAAGTAATAATTTATCTTCTAAAATATGACACAAATATACTTTTGTTCGCCGCGCTACTTACACAGGGTGGTCCATTGAAAACGTACCGCAAGGCATTACGGGCTGGGGAAGAACTTTTCGACAAAATCCAAAAACACGTCGAGTTTGTTTGTCAGGCAGACAACTTTTGAAACAAAGTATAGCAAAATCTTCAACTTCATAAGTGGGGGGGTCAAGTAATACCTCATTGAAAAGGGCTTTTAACTCCCTATACACTGCTGCTTAGTTTTTGAAAATCGAACCATTCGTTTAGAAAATATGGAGCGTTGAAATACCAACAAAACGTGCGACGAATCGATTTAATTTAGTATTAGTAAAATTATATCGATTTTTGAATTTTTCGTCAAACATTTTTTTTGATATTTCAAAGCTCTATATTTTCTAAACGAGTGGATCGATTTTCAAAGACTAAGCAGCAATGTTTTGGGAATTAAAATCCCTTTTTAATAAGGTATTACTTGAACCTCATTGAGGGCGCCCCCACTTAGGAAGTAGTCTGCAACTTGCTATGCTTTTTGCGTCAAAAGTTGTCCGACGTGTTTTTGAATTTTGGAAAAGTTCTTTCCCGGCTTGTAATGCCGTACTGTACGTCTTCGATTTGGCCACCCTATATGTTAAAATAAATATTTTGTTAAATAATACCATGGATTTAAGTATGCCTAGATATTTTTAGAAATAAACATGCTCATGTAGAAGTTAAACGGCAAGATCCCTGTTCAGTTTTTGTTCACATATATATAAACAGTATATTGCCAATACGAACGTTCCAAAATACAAATAGTGTCCCCGCTATGGGAGATGGCGCGGGCCTATTGAGTTTGCGCAGTAGGGTGGCAATTTTATCGATCGCGTCAGAGCGGGCCCGACATTATTTGTTTGTTGTTATTCGTCGCCATCTTTGGTTCTGGATGCTTTTTCAAATTATAGAATAAAAAGTGGTTCATCCACATTGTTGTCGGTATATTAGTGCTTATAAACTTTCATTACCTAACAACAATTTGTGTAAAGGAGTTTTTAATTTGTGGTGATTCGATTCGCTGTTTGGTAGGTTAGTGGCTTGTTTTGTTTAAGATGAAAGGACACAAGTGCATGGTGCTTTTTTGCAAAAGTCGTGGATCAATACCAGTATTTCAGGTATGTACATATATACGAAAATATTTTGCTTTTCACATTATCCGATCTTCGGAACCGAATTTCACTAAAAAGCTTGTAAATAAAGAAGAGAGTGTCACTCGTATACAATGTAATATTAAAATGTGGTTACTACCTAACCTTAAAATTAAGATTGATGTATTTTTAATTTGGTGCATTAGTAGCTGATAATAATTCCCAAAATAGTCAATATAGGTCGTTCATTCTTAATATTTGGTTTAGAAAAAAAGTGAGGTTAAGAAACATACGACGTCGCATCGTATGAAAGTTAAAATAAAGCTCATCGTGTCGATTGTTACAAATATTCGGACGGAATTTGGCACCAAAAGTTTACTCCAATCAGGGCACCGTCGGATCATCATATCGTCAGAAATCGTATGCATGGAACGCCGTCTTAAATCGAACTAATCGAAATTTTGATTGCAATACTTTTCCTAACTAACCAGTGAGATTTACATTAAAAAAGTTGAAATCCGGTCCTGTCGAATGTTTACTTTCACAAGGAAATGTCCGAACTGCGCAAACTCACAACGCCCCCTTCGATGCCAATAGCGGGGACATAATTGCATATGGTATTAGCAATATACTGTTTATATATACAGGGTGGCCCATCGACAACAGTCCAGCAAGGTTTACGGCTGTGTACGTGACACACGTTTCACTATTAATTTCATCTCTGTAACCTCAACCCCCCTAGCGGGGGGCGGCTGCTGTCCTTGTTTTTTCAAATGGGAATGGGTATGTTGTGATACATCTTTTTAAAGGGCATTAAATTCCCATTTAAATGGCGCTTCGTTTTGTAAATTTGAGCTTTTTTAATTTTCACGTACACAGCCGTAAACCTTGCTGGACTGTTTTCGATGGGCCACCCTGTATATATGTGGTCTGTTCGACAAGCGGCTATGAGCCGCGGTTACCTACAACTTAAATTATTGAGTAAAATTAATCGAAATGTGCTGAAAAAATCTAGGATCCGTTAAACCTCTAAAAATAAGTATAAAATATTCACACTTCAAAATATACTATAGTATAAGTGTTTAAAAGATCACAATTTAAAAGCTACTACCTACCGAATAAACTACATAATATAATCTACAGAGATTGCGATAATATGAGTATCAGTTCTAGTCTAACAGTTTTTGTTCATTATTAAAGCCCAGCTACAATACCTCCTAAAATGATTGTACATACAGTTGGGGCGGGAAAAGAATAAACGTACGTCCTAACTTAAACACTAATCTCAAAAGCCTGTTATTTTTAATGTTTTGTCGGTTAATGAAAAAGGATAAAGGAAACGAAATACAATTCCAGTGTATTACACGGGGAATGACAAAATTTAAATATTGACATGTCATTATTGACATTTATCTTTTGTGTTTCATGCGGTTCACAAATTTTTCAAGTTTCTAAACGAAACTACCTAACTATATTTATTAGTATTTTTTTATGCATTGGAATTTTTCTCTTTTGAAATGCTCTGCTAATATGTTTAACATAATAAACTGATCTTTGTGTGCATGTTAGGCAAATTCAAATTACAATTGATGTTTGCTATCGTCATTATCTCATGACCTATGCAATTACGAAAAATATTTCTGGTAAGAGAAAAGCTAAGCATATTCTTTATGTACAGTTCAGTAATCGTAAAGACGCCAGACTGCTGGAATAAGAGTTCCGAAGAAAAACGTCTTGGCTTAAAGAAAAGTATCTTTAAAATATATTTTTGAGCAATGTTGACATTACTCAAAATATTTTTGTTAGCCGATCCCCAACATCCATAATTAAGACAAGATTCTGCTAATGATTTATAGACATCAAGCAAAACCTCTCTGCTTAGAAAATTACGCAGCTTATAGAACGTGTAAACTAATTTTCTTAATTTATTTTTAACGTATTCTGAATGAAAATTCTATTTTAAAAATACACACATGACAATTTCTAAATTACCCTGTATTTTCTTAGCTAAAAGAGATACAGAAAAATGTTTTATACAGAAGTTTCTTTATATTGATTGTTGAATAATCTGCCGTTTTCAGCATAAGTATACGGGGTCAGGTAAAAAAGTTATCGGACCTAACCTCATTTTTTTAAAATGGAACACCCTGTATATTTTAATCTAAAAAGATACTATTTTAAATTATCCTTTCAAATATATAACACACCATGGATGATATTGGTTTCCTAGGCGATTTATTAAACTTTATTACTTTAAACCACAGTAGACCATGAAACAAAAGCTAATATCCTAGAAACAACTATGTTGACTATTAACATTTAACGTCAATTTCACTTTTACATATTCATTTGCGAAAATTACCTATCAACATTTTGAGGAATTTGATATGATATCAGCTTATATTGAAAGTGGAAAAAACGAAGAGTTGGCGCAATATGTATATTTTGTTCGCTAACCATTTAAGGACATATTCCGATTAAGGCTTTGATCTGAATAATCTCGATTTGAATGATACTGTTACAAATGATGACGCACGTTCATTCTGTCCCCCGTTCAACTGTATTAGATTCGTGAGTATGAAATTCCTAAATATAGGCCTACAAAATTAGCACGTTGGGTCATCTATTGTGCATCAATTAAATTAAATCGAAAATTTTGAAGATTATATACAGGGTGTTATGGAAATGACGTATTATATTTAAATGGGTGACTCCTGGGGTGTCCTAGGGAAGCGCTACATATTTTCTTTTTAATTCGAAAAAGTGGGGTAATTCACCCTTAAACCCACACACAACTCCTCGGCACATTCATATATGAACATATTACATTGCCAACTGGGTAATGAACAGATGTTCAGGCAGAATGTTGCCAAAATGTTTAAAAGTGTAAAACTTTAGTTTTTTATAAAAATAAATATTTAGCTTACTTAGAATGAACAAATGAGAACATACCTGACCATTTATAAACTCCGCGGCGGTTCGTTCGAGTCAGTTCAAGTTTATAACTCAGAGATTGTTTCCCAGCGAACTGAACGTAAAAGTTTATAATAATGTACTCTGAAAAATAAACAACTTTTGAAATCTGTCAAACGGTTATTGACTTTCTAAAGAGTTTACCCTGAAGATATGACAACACTGTTCAGGATTCACTGCCATATGTTGCTGTGTTTACCTTCCGAACAGGGGCACCACGTGGTAATTTTTGGTTTGACATAAGGTCATGTACAGGGCATATTAAATTAAAGCACCATTTTTGGTGGTATTTTTCTTCAATTTGTTTTCATCTCAGGAATTGCCGGTTTAAATATAATACGTCATTTCCATAACACCCTGTATATTATTAACGTTAACATTAATCTAAAACATGAGATTTTAAGTATACCTATTTATAATGGTGATGAACAATTAAATATAAACGACAATCATTTATGAGGCTTAGTTGCACTAGTGTAAAACAAAAATACCATTTTAAATCGAATTATACATAAGAAAAACCAATATGTATATAAAAATAAGACAGGATAAAGCCAAGAAAAAATATTAAAATTTTACAGCACTCAAACAAGAAATAAGTTTAACATTCCTCAACGGAGCGCCGATACTCGCTCATTGCCTTGCCTGTCGATCAGTTTGTCTCTCGACATCGAGATATAAACATGGACTATTTGTTGCGCGTTATTTTTTGGTTATTTTCGATGCCCCTTTAAATACGAGGCCCTTGGCTAGCTCCTAGTGATAAATCCGACCCTATTGAAAGGTATTTTTTCATGTGACGTCCTGTATATTAATTGATTTCCCAATTTTACGTCAAATGCTCAACGTCATTTATGTAATATACCCTAAAGTAATACCGATAATATTAGAGTCTAAAATAATATCTTCTTCATCGGAAGAAGATAACAACGCATAGTCCATGTTTATATCTCGATGTCGAGGGACTAGTGTGCGAAGCTCAAGCGAGGGCTGTGCCGTGGCTATGGTGTAAGGCGATGAGCGAGGGTCGGAGCGCCGTTGTGGACACGGACTAAGACATTGACTTGAAACAAAGACGGACCCGGTATTTCTATGTGCTTGTACCTGCACGTCAATGTGTTACGAAAATAAACATAACAAAATAGAGATGGGGATTATATCTGTAGAATCCCCATCTCTATTTATCTGCCGTCTGTCCTTTTTTTCATTCTAACAACTGATCGGTTTGATATGTCTTGGGTATTAAAAACAAACAATCGACGGAAGTGACTCAAAAGTTTTAAAAAAATTTTATAAAAATAAGGAGTCCATCAATTAATCTTTTCGGGTTTGTTCCCTCCCTTGACGACCTGCCACTGATAATAATCATCATAAATCGATCATAAATATGAAATAAGACTATTTATTTTCATTGTTAAAGAAAGGAAAATACATAATGTTTATTGTTTTTAATTGTGTGAATAACAGTACACATTAGTCTGTCAGTACAAGATAAATATTTATCAATGGCAGTGTAAATTTTAACGCCCATAATTTTTAAAAAAAGTATTAAATAAACCGGGTGAAAATTAAACTAACAAACTTTTAAGTAAAATTTTAAATGCATAAAAAATAAAATATCCACACCTCGGGCAAAAAGAATGGATTTCAGGGAAAAAAGGTTGGTTTTGAAAATAATTGTTATCAGCGTGCATAGAAGAATTATTAAGGCCATATTACAGTCGGGAATTTTTATGGCGCCAGCAATGGCAATTATAATTCAAGGATTCAGGCGCAGTACACCGTTCTTCGTACTACAGTAGACAGAACTCTTCTGACAATTAAAATGACACGGATTCATGCGCAGTACACTGTTCCCGATCAGCTGTCTCTCATTACCAGAAATGGGGCAGGCGCCATTTTAATTGCCCTTGCCGGCGCAATTGGGTAGACATGGATTATTCTGTTATTTTTAACTGTTTATTATTTGGCCGAACCAGGTATGAACAGGTAATGGCCATTTAAACCCACTGGTACTAAAATTAGCAGTTTACATTCTTTATTAAACTTATGGACTGCTAATTCAGCAACTTTTTGCACCTCCTATTTGTAAATAGCAGTAGCTGCTTTAACTGGTAATCAAAACGAACAGGTTTGCACATCTCTAATTCTGGGGATATTTTAGGGATTTCGACAGTACCCACTGCTGTTCTGACCGTTGACAATGCTCCAGCTGATCGAAAACGGTTTACTGCGCATGAATACGTGCCATTATAATTGCCGGCGCAAGAGAAAAAATTGCGAGTCTAATACGGCCTTTATGGTTCTATGTTGGCAATCAAATCAAAAAAGCTCACAGAAAATCGTGTGGTGTCCAAAATCATTCATATTAAATTTATTTCCTTAATTCTGTGCTGTAAGATCTTACCCATTTAAAACAAACACATAAAACAATCAGTTAAAGCTTACCTAAAGTCATATAAGGCACCTTGACGTAGGATATGTTTTCTAACCAACATATATCTTAAAGTAAATTTCTTGTACAACTGCTACATTTTGACACCGCCCTGCCTTCTCCTAACCTAACTGTTTCATCGTCATCTTGTCCTAACATTCCATTGTCCTGGCGACGCTACAAAACAACAGAATATGTATAATATTGTAGTAATTTGATTTGGCAATAATTGTTTTTATTAGAAAATTTTTATTTTTTTTGTATCCATTTTACCATTTTGTGCTTCATCCTCTTATCTACAAAACCCATTTTACGAGAAAGTGGTACCTCTTTTAGTTCGGATGTTATTAAATATTTTCGATCGCAAGTCACTCAGCGCGTGAAGAGGGAAGCGCGCGACGATTCGAAGTGTGGCAAAACTACATGGTATAAGTAACTATAGGTATGATTGCACGCCGATGATCACGTGGCTTGGCGAGTAAGTTTTAAATCTCTTATGAAGGTTTACATTGCTGTCATCGTTTTTAACTCTTTTTTGAATGTATTAAAACGTTTTATGCATGTAATGGTATATGAAATGAAAGAATAATATATGACGAGTATTTACGTATATCAATTTCATAGAAACATAACACACAAATACCACTAAAAAAAGAAAAGATATCGGAGAAATTTTTCGCGGCCATTTGAGCCGGCGACAATAGCCGAAGCATGCCGAAAGCTGCTCGCCGACCACTGCTGGTTTTGAAACAGTGTTGCCAAACTTTTACAATTGTAATAGATCCACTAGTATTTTAACATTCTTGTTGTGTGGCTCCCCATATGAAATTTATGTTCAATCTGGAGGGACCACCTCCAGATTGAACATAAATTTCATCTAATAGGAAAGTAACGACCCTTTTTTTCGTACTCTTTTTACTCTGACCCGTTTTTTACTATTCCTATTAGGTTTCGAACCGGCACTCTATTTCTTTCGATAACGGATGTCTGGCAACACTGCTGCATGGTTGCCGTAGTTTTTGGTGGACATTTTGTAAGTTTACCAGAACGTTTTCTTATAGTCTTGTGTTTATTAAAAAAAAATCTTAATTTTCATAAAATGAGGTGCGCTATGTTCGGTTGTGATATGGATAACCAGGCAAAGACATTTAATAGAAATATAAGGTTTTTCCGCTTTCCTAAAGATAAAAACAAACAATTAAAATGGATACAGTTGTGTAAGCGGAAAGATAATTAGGTCGTATTTTAGCTTTAATCTTTGTTGTATGTTCATGAAATAAATATTCCTAAATACCATGATATTATTCTTTCATTTCACATACCACTAAACGTAAAAACTTTTAATTAAAACGGCGTCAGAGTAATAATAGTACGAAAAAAAGGTCGTTACTTTCCTATTAGATGGGGGACCACCTCCAGATTGAACATAAATTTCATATGGGGAGCCCCACAACAAGAATGTTAAATAGTAGTGGATCTATTACAATTGTAAAAGTCTGGCAACACTGTTTCAAAACCAGCAGTGGTCGGCGAGCAGCTTTCGGCATGCTTCGGCTATTGTCGCCGGCTCAAATGGCCGCGAAAAATTTCTCTGATATCTTTTCTTTTTTTAGTGGTATTTGTGTGTTATATTTCTATGAAATTGATATACGTAAATACTCGTCATATATTATTCTTTCATTTCATATATCATTACATGCTTAAAACGTTTTAATACATTCAAAAAAGAGTTAAAAACGATGACAGCAATGTAAACTTCCATAAGAGATTTAAAACTTACTCACCATGCGCACGGCAGACGAAATTGGGACGGTTAGATATCCTACCTTTAGTTTATTGTATCATGGCAAAACTACGCTTTCAAACGACGAAAAGTATGCTAGACGTCACGACACGTTGCGCTGGTGCATTCCCCGGGCTCTGCGTTCGTTACTTGCGATTAAAAATATTTAATAACTTCCGAACTAAAAGAGGTACCACTTTTTAGTAAAATGGGTAAAACTATTTAAACAATTAAATTGTTATTATTTTTCATTTGTTCACAATGACAATTTTTTTTTAATACACTCACCAAAGCTCACCTAACAAAGTGCAAAATAAAAATTGATTCAATCAGTACAACTGGAGATATTAAATTTCAAATATGAGAAGATTGAAAATCGGCAAATTATCACAAATGTATGTGTAGATATTTTCAGGAAAAAATGTTCGTCAGCAAAATCCTAAAATACTACTGAAGGCTATATATCAAAAACAGCTTGAGCTTTGAAGAAAAAATTAATTCAGAAATTGCACTTATATCATTACATCATTAATGACCAACATTTTTAATAAGGAATGTTTAGCTTTAGCTCACACCTATTACTTTCATGTGTAGGACCTGTATCACTCTATGGAGCATTCATTACTGACCACCCTGTAGAAATATGCAAAATAATAATTTTTATCTACAAATTACTAAGTGGGTTGGCATACCTTCAATTCCGTTGCCAGACACATAAATGCCTCTTCTATATTCGAGTTATCTTTGGCACTAGCTTCCATAACAAACAGAACTTCCGGCATGTACTGACTCAGTGCTTCCGCTTCCTCAAATTCAACTTCCCTGCAGCTTTCGAGATCGGCTTTATTGCCTACTAGGGAAAGGAGTACAGAATTTCCTGAATACCTTCGCACTTCTTCTACCCATCTTCATATGAAAACAATAAATAAAAATATTAAAATTAAAATAGAATACCATGTATTAGTTAGGATAGTACCTTTAAAAAAACGAATTTAGGTTTCTATCAATCCATCCATTCATCCAAATACCAACAAGATATAAGAAAACAATAAAGTAAGAAATATGAACAGAAATAATTGTATAAATATATTGTTTACTAACCTCGCTACTGAAAGGAATGAAGATCTTTTAGTTATATCGTAGACTATTATCACACCATTAGCAGATCTATAGTAACTTTGAGTTATTGTTCTAAAACGTTCTTGACCGGCTGTATCCCAAATTTGAAGCTAAAAATATAGTGTCCTTATAACCTATGTGTGTAACTGTTTAAAATAACATTTAACAGAGAATTTTAAATATGACGTTTCATTTTCCTTACATATCTGGTCCTCTCAATTAATGACTGTATATCTAGTAATCAACCCTAATTAATTATGGCTATTACTGATAATAGAGTTGTTCAGAGCTACATTCATCTTCTACCATAATTTATACTTATAAGCAAAATAATTTAACAACTCTAGGATGTATAATAATAGGCCAATTTAAGTTATCCCAAGGGATGCTAGTCCCTCCGATCTCTTAATCTGTTGTATTGAGAAAAATACAGCTCATATTTTAAATTGTTCTGTGGTATCATGTGCTAATGAATATGTTAATCTTATTACATAAGACTTCCTACCTTGACTTTTTTACCATCTACCATAACTGTTTTCATAGAAAAATCCACGCCTATTGTATTACCGTGCCTCTCGATGAAAGTCCCATTTTTAAACCGTTGGACCACACAAGTTTTTCCCGTGCCACAGTCGCCGATTAATACAATTTTGAACAAAAAATCGAACGTTTCATCGCTGGGAATCGTCATCAGCGTTGTGGGGTTTCTCGTGCTCATTTTGTTTAGTTTTTAACTAATATTCTTTTAAAACTGATGAATTAATGAGTATTTACATTCTAAAAATAGGTTAATTAAAACGTCACTGCTGGTGACAGATCTGCCAAAACAAACAAAATAAGCGTGGAGTATCCTACCATCGGTGCTTCTTGTCTCAATACGTTGAATAGAAAAGGAAAACAATAAAAATATAGGTCGTAAATCCATCCTTACACAGAAGAAAAATAGGTCGTATTGTGATCCTACAGATCTAGGACTTCACGCCACGCTTGTAAACTATTTCACCCATAGCTCACTGATCCGTTCTGTTCGAATTTTCAATGACCTCCTGCTTCTATAGTCCCACTAGTTTTTTTCAAGAGTTGCAAAAAGGAGAAATAAATGTGTTCACACAGTGGCGGCTCGTGACCTATGATGGCGGGGGTTCAAAAGTATGATGAAATTATTTTTAAAATTTTATTTTTGTGTAACGACCAAACAATTACTTTCTAGGCGTTTTAAATGCAGAAAGAAAAGAAGTAATAAGAGAATACGTTAGATAAAACATATTTTTATTTATATTTTAATTTTACACAAGGAAACACAACTTTTGGAAAATAAGAAAGGTTTTCTTAGTGTGTATAGTGCTTAAACGTAAAGTCCGTTCTTCGGTTCTTAAAGTTTGAAATACCCCCTATAAATTTTTTTTCATATATTTAATTTTTTAACTTTCTAATAAAGTTCGCTCCAAACTCAAAGAGCTAAAGTTATTTCTTAAATAGTCCACCGTCAACTATTTATTTTAACTTAATAAATATATAAAATTAAAATATTAAAACATACACGTTCGAATCTCTAACTAGATGCACGAACAGACAACGGCGCGGCGCACACTAAAATTGTGCTCCTTTCCCATGTTAAATCGTCATAGCCCCGCTGTCTCCCTCCATCTGTTACTACAGGGAAACTGCATTATGCCCCGCCTACTTAATCGCACATGCGAGCAAGTCTCGTCAAAATCGTCATTAACATCGACCGATGCACGGTTGTCAGATCGAGAGCCTATAATATACAGTTTGGTTGACGGTACGATAAAATATTAGGGAGGGTCGGACTTTATACGGCAAATAATATTCAATGGATATACAAATTAATATTTTTTTATTCGTTTTGGGGGTGCACGTGCGCATGTGCTCCTGTAGAAGAACCGCCACTCACGACGGAAAATAGAACAATACTCCAAAAATCAAAGGGAGATGAGCAAGATACCTACAACCCGTTTCCAATGTATTTTTCTGCCCTATACAAGGAAGGTCATAACTAATAGAAATATAATAAAAATATTGCGATAACTAAACTTAACAACTAAACAAAACGGCGACCGAAATAGTAATATAAAAGTTAAATAAACTCAAACGCATCTATTTTTTAAATAAATTTATTCACGATTATTTTGTATACAAGACAAAATCAACATATAATTGGAGTAGTAGAAAAAGATATGAAAAAGACATCACTCTGTGATAACCAAACAAGCTTTTAAGGCAATTTACTGTGATTACATTTTCATAAATAACATATATCATGAGTGCCGAGTGAAGTAGATGCAAACTGAAGCGCAAGCTTCTTCGAATCCGTCACAGCTTACATACATAACGGCAGTAAATGTCTAACTAGGTAAAAGCAACACTTGTATAAAACTATATTCAATAAACTTAACCGAATAGAAAATTATTGTTGCCATAATTTATTTAACATTATTTAATAACCAAAGGTTGCGATTAAGGAGACTGATTTTTTTTTATTATTTAAAAATGCGAAAAATTTTATTAACTAGGTTTTCAATATTCGTCTTCGTCGCCTGCGCCGCCTTCGATTTCGTCGGGTGGAGCGAAACCGTCCTGAAAACAAAATTTTATATTATTTTCTATTATACGAGGCGCACTACAAACGTGATCTCTCTAACAATGAAAATACTTATTTTATTATATTTAGTACTGCAGATGCTTTGTATGCATTCACATCGGAGGTAAAGATTGTTCCACGAAAAATAGATATAACTTAATGACTGCAGTAAAAGTACATGTGGCGATCCCATTATTTATGACCGTTTGTTATTATTATGTGGAAAGGACCGGATTGTAATAATTATAATTAAATATAAGTAGGCACATCAGGTAGGTTAGGTTGCTTCATTTATATTTAAATATCTTTTTGTGGTAAAATTTGTTAGTTTTTGAGGAATGGTTCAAAAATTGTCGTTTACCAAACATTCCTCAGAATAGCGTGATAGTAATGGACAATGCGAGCTATCACAGTCGCCAATTACATAAAGCTCCAAGCTCAAATAATACAAAATTGGAGATTCAGAACTACATGGCGGCGAATGATCCATATTTTGAAGAAAGTTATAAAAAAAGTGATCTTTTAGAAGTTTTAAAGACATTTTGTATAAAAAAAAGTATATGTTTGTGACAGATTGGCAGAAGAAATTGGACATACAGTGCTACGGCTCCCACCATATTATTGAAAATATTTCTCCGACTTTAAGTTCTAGTGTTGTAGAATTAATACGAAAATTGATTCTTTAATTTTAATGATATTCCCCCAGGTAGTTGGAAAAATTCAGTCCGTCACGTAATAACTGTAGAAAATTCGTATATTAGTTTGGATCGTATAATTAATCCAATTATAATTAATTATGATGAGGATAGCGATAGCGAAACAGAACTATCTCTAGAATGGCATTATAAATGTAAATAAATATGACTAGTAATATTTTTAAAAAATGTTATTTCATTTGATTACATTAATATAATCATATCATTACTTGTTTTCCTTAGTCCGTCCCTTCATACTTCACTTGTTTATTGCCAAGCTCTTGTCGACACAATGGGACCAACCCAGGAAATCATTAAGTCGTATCCAAATTTCGTGAAACGTACTCTAACAAAACATCTAAACCAGGGTACAAAATGATTAGGGATATTTATTGATCTGGCTAAAGCCTTTGATACGGTGACACAATTTAGTAAAAAATTATGTGCAAGAAAGACCACAAATGGTTAAAATCAAAATAATACATTGAGTGAGAGACAATTGATCAAACTTGGTGTTCCTCAGGGAACGGTTTTGGGCCCGATCCTCTTCATAATTTATCTTAATGCCCTTTTAACAGCAAATATAGGAGGTGCAGTTATATCTTATGCTGACGACACGGCTATAATATTTAATGGTAAAGATTGGGAAGAAGTTGAAAATAAGACAAAAGAAGGTTTTAAATTGGTTAAGAGTTGGTTGGAAACTTATAAATTATTAATTAATCTAAATAAAAGAAATTACATAGCTTTTTCATTAACAAAGGCTGGTCATCCGAATTCTACAGATATTACTATTGGTAATGATGAAGTGGAATCCACATATTGACTTCAGGAAACATTGGTGATGGTTTATAAAGCATTTGTGGAGTCGCTAATACGATACGGAATAATTGTCTAGGGTGGTGCCAATGGCATAGTACTTAATCAGTTAAATATAACACAAAAATATATTCTTAAAATTATATTAAAAAAAATAAAAGATTGCCAACAAATTTATTGCTTTCGGATTTAGAAAGATACTGTAAATATCAGAACTTTATATATTAGCAGTATATGTAATTTTGTTTATCGGTGTAAGGCCAAGTTAAACTATGTAGATGACTCTACCGAAACAAGGACTAAATCTAATAACAAATTTAACTTTACAAAAACGGTTAAAATTTGTCCTTGAACTAGGGTCCGAACTCTTGAACCCGCTGAATCCCTTATAGTTCAGTCACCTACTGCTCAACAGGGTTGCCAGCAGGAACTTCTTTCGTAATAAATTGGACTGAAAGCTCGTAATAGATTAAGGTTCTTCATTAATAAATCAGTAAAAGTTAAAATACTGTATTCAGCATAAAGTAAATGACTTTTTTTTAATTTTATAAATCTATCCATAATTACAAAAACGTAATATATTCGAGAGCGGCGTAATAACGTAATAAAGCATCGTCTTCCGTAACGGATCTATTACGAACGCAATGACGCCGACAACGCTGCTCAATAGTTAATGCTCCTCGGCCTTTCAAACAGTGTTTAATAACTGTAAAAAACAATAAAACCACATATATATATTTATATTTATTAATAACAGTACAATTATTATACTATAACAATATGATACCATTTTAAGAACCATCGCATGAGATAAATCGTATCGAGGAAAAAATATTGTAAAACATATACGAACATAGTGCAGGTTACGAACACATTCGAAATTACTGGTCGATTTAAAATAAACTCGACCACATTGCTCAGCGTAAAACGTACACGGATACTGTGCATGTTTAGCAGCAATGTCATTTAAATTGTAACATTGTTTACTGATTTTTGTTATAAGGGATGTGGTCTCGAGGTAATCCTACAGAAAACCCGTAAAACAGATCGTCCTAGTTAGGTCACGGACTTTTTTTTATTATTAAGAAAATTGTAATCTTTAGAAAAACGGTTCTAAACGGTTCATCACGGCGGGTTTTGCACTGGTTCCAAGTCCTAAATAATATATATGTAATATGTATCAGACCCCGTTGAGTCCGGTTTTTCTATTAAATGTACAGAGTGTTATGGAAATAACGTATTATATTTAAACCGGCAAATCCTGCGAAGAAAATAAATTGAAAAAAAAATATCCATTAATGGCGCTTTGAATTATTAAGCGAAATTATACACTTTATATGAAATCTGAAAATTTACATGCCCGCTACTGACGACGGTCGGTGTTGTCATATCTACACGGCAAACTCTTTAGAAAACAAATTATAATTATAACAATTTTTTAGTATATCATTTATGAACAAATATGATTCCAGAAAACCGACGGCGAAAGATATTTTTTTTGCAAAACAAATAATGGTAATATTACACACAAATCTCAAATTGGCCACAAGCAGAAGAAAGTAAATAGGTCAAACGTCATTGACCTTTCTATTATTTTTCAAACTCCAATTTTATTTAAGACAAATGCTCTCTGGCCTTTACTTATTTAAATATAATTATTCACAGAATCTAAATTTTAGGGAAAAACCTCTCACATAACCTCACAAATAGCAGCTATTCACACGGAGAATACACGGGAAAACTGTTTTAATTGTGGTCCCTTTTTCTGGCTTAGATTTATTTATTTAACTAATTTAAGAAACACACTTTAAATACAATTATTTCAATTTAAGAATGACATTTTATCTACGAACGAACGAAATGGTACGTGCAAAACTCGGAATAGAGATGGGCAATATATGCCTATTTGATATTTCACGATCACGGTAAATGAGTCCTAATAATAGGCAATACGGGACGGACTAAGACCGCTTAAATGCATTTCTTATGGTGATAAACGAGATTCTTCCCTGAATTGAATAAAATGATAGTAGTGATATATCCATCAATTAAGGTAAGGGATAATACTGCGACTGTACTTGAGAAGCTTAAAAAATTAAATTAGCTCAGCTCTACTCCAAATGACGAGACCGACGAAGATTTAATTTTCTTTCTCACACGGCCATCTCTCCATCTCTTTCACACAATCCACTGGGCGCCGGGACAACGTAAGTCTAGGCGTACAAGCGTGCGCATTGCAACTGTCAGTATTAGAAGATACGCGTTAGAATACGGTCGGTTCTGTTGCTTACCATTTACACTCTCGGTTTGTTTTCAGAAAGTATGCGTATTGTGTTTTATGACATGCCACCACAGAGTGACGTATTACAGTGCAGCAGAATGAGCTGTGGGTTTATGGGGCTGGATCCCACTTTTAAAACGGTCGATTTAAAAAAATATATGTAGCGCTTCTCTAGGAGACCCAAGGAGTCACCCATTTAAATTTAATACGTCATTTCCATAACACCCTGTATAAATTGCTTTTTTTTAAATTGAAAGTCTACATAATTATGATCAAAACCCCTTTAATAGTCGACATATCTCGTCGGCGCCCACCGCGTGGTTTTTCGGGTTTGACATAAGATGGCTTATATCGGTTATTAATTCAAAGCGACATTTATGGTTTTTTTCTTCAATTTCTTTTTATCACAGGATTTGCGGACGGGTTTAAATATAATAAGTCGTTTCCATAACACCCTGTATAATACACCAAATACAAATTATGTAATATCTTTGTCGGCAGATCTATACCGACGATGTAAGGCCGATCGATAGAACACTAAGTGTTATTTATATTTTTGCGACATCGCGGTGGTTCCGGCGATCCGCTCGGCGACTTTAAATTCAATTTCGGCAGGTTAGTTTCGCTGGTCGTCCTACTGGCGGAAGAAACTACTTTAAGTTTGGCCATCATACGCTCTGTCCATAAAAGTTCCTCCCTTTCGTCCTAAAACAAACAACGGGTATGATTTTCGAGAATCTCTATAATTAATACAATCATTATTAATTATTAAGGTTCAACAAAAATAAATACTATTCCTTAATTCAAAATTTCGAATCTGTATGTTTTTTTGTCATCTCCTTTTTATTTTGTGTTCGACTAATATTGGGTTCCAGAATGATTTTGTCGATAATTTAATTAACCAAAAAACAAAATATTTTCTGCCAATATTGTTTATGTCACCGCTAAAGTTGCCGGTTAGTTAATTCTGGATTAAAATCTTTCTGTAACGCGACAATAGAATTCCGAATGAACATAAAAATTAAGGTCTATTGAATATCCCATAAGCAAAAAGCAAGTTTCATGAAAACCCATGAACAAATATACAGTATGTTCCATTTTTACGACAATACTTATAGCATTACACTGTTTTTCTATAAAATGTACAGAGGAACCAATATTCAGCCACCTCAAAAATTACATGCGATTTCCAATGTTCAACTTAACGATGCATCGCCCGGTATAGTATTGTTCTTGGTGAAAAATAGAACACACTGGTAAGGCCGAAAGCTTACATACAAAAGCAAATATATAGATAATGTATCAATTTTTACAATCTGTACAAAAAAAAAATGTTTATGTTTGTTTAGTCAAAAACAATAAAAAATTATTTAAAAACTTACCTGTGTATTTAATTATCTCCTGTAGATGTTTAAACGAGTGGACAGCAATGCCAAGACCGAAAAATAAACAGGGATGACCAAATTATCTGTTTATACGAATATATATAATAATTTTTTAATTGCATATAGAAATAGCCTAATATGGAATACTATACTTACTTACCTCAATCCACTTAGTACATACGGAACTTCAAACAGTTAGTTTTGGACGAGGCACATTGTTGCATAGAAGCTTTTAACACCACAGGAAGGAACACACTGACTTTATTAAATAATAAAAACCCTCTTTGATGGTAAAGTAGACGAAGAACGCTTCTTCCGGCCATGAAAAGCATCGGGGTGAAAAAGATTTGAACAAAAATCCTGCGATTCATTATTACGGGTTAAAAAGGCATCTTTGACAGAGTCTGTCGTTTCATCTATGATGGTTCAAGTCGAAGGAAACCGTGGATTTAACCAATACTATGTTCTAATGTTAGTCTAAAGCCCACCACAGACCTCGTTCTGTTTTTGCATAATGGACCCCCTGCATTGGTCTTTTATAAGATGCTGCTTTGGCTAGGCAAATAAACCGCGAGATGTCGCGACGAGTTTTATACTCCTTTTGAAGCATTGACTTGTTATTTACCAAGACAAACCTTCTCCCTTGGCTATCCAGAAGGAAGCCCGTATATGCTGCTATATTCTATAAAGCATTTTAACAGCAGGATGAATATAATGTTTAGTAGACAATGTATGATGGTGACAATATTCCCTTTCTGATAGTGGCGAACTTAACCGATGGTGTCCCAGAATAAAATCAATATTGAGTCGCCGTCACAGACTATTTTTGCGAACAAACACAAAAAAAAAACGAACAAACCCTGAAGTAATGCCCCGTGTGATCGACAGAAATTTCTATTTTATTTTTTTCTAATACAAATAGAGAGGTGAGGTTTTATAGTTCTAGTTCATCGACATGTTTACGAAAAACTAAAAAAAACAGGGGATTATTAAATGAATTACAATTTATAATTTTCTACACAAATCTAAAAAAATATCTTGAATGGCGTTATTGTATGCTGATTGATCATCTTCAAACGAGATTTTTACATTGTCGAATGGTCTGGCTTAAAAATTATGCCAAAAACGTACATACATTTTATATAACTGAGTATGACGACACAAAGATGATACAGCAAGCTTATTTCATAGCCGATAGCCTATTGTAAATGAAATTTTAGTCACAGGTAATTACAGGACCAGGTAAAAACTTTTTCCAAGCGATAAAAGGCATCAACTACTTTAATAAAGTAGTTTTTTATACAGAGTAACATTAATTCATTCCCTTTTGTTATTTTAATTGCTCGGTGTTATGGAAATGGCTTATCACTGTTAGATCACACCGCATGTTTCGCCCTTGCTTGGATAACTGCCGCGCGCGACTATCGTAGCTTCAGTCGGACTCGGGGTGGAATGGCGCTGTCGAGGGTTCCACGTGCTTTATGTATACGAATTTTAAACGTTTTGTTAGTTGTAGCATTACCCGATTTCTTTTCTGTTGTGAAATACTTCATAATAAGAAATATTGTGATGTGATTTCAAACTTGTGTGATATTACCTATTGTTGGTTCTGTTGCAAAACATACTTTATGTGTCTTATTTTTTGATGGAATTTAATTATAAAACGGATTATAAGATCGAAGGTAAGAGAGTATGTACCTTAAAATTGTAGTATTTTTTTTTAAAGTTTGAAAAAGAAGTGATAACGTCCGATTGTCAAAAACTGAACACGTGCGTTTACAATTCTGTGTTGCAATATATGACAACACCGCCTCAATAAACTATGGATTGCGAACGTCCTCAGTAGCGGCCACGTAAATTTTTAGATTTCATATAAAGTGTATATTTCGTACAATAATTCAAAGCGCCATTCAAGGGTATTTTTCTTCAATTTATTTTCATCGCAGGATTTGCCGGTTTAAATATAATAAGTCACTTCCATAACACCCTGTATAATAAGTAATGTTCATAACATCCTGTATAAATCAATCAATCAGAAAAAATAAGTCTAATACAACCTAAATCTTGGTTTCCTCTCCAATATCGATGCCGCAGTAATGGTAAGTTAACAAAGCTGCAGGAATTTAGATCAACTTTGGTAAATGGTTTAGCGAAGCGACTAACATTAAAATCGTTTTAAACAAATTAGAACAAAATGGAAAATGGAACAATATTGTAAGTAGTTATTAAAAAAAAAAAATTACTAACACTTACCTCCGTCGCATATAATACATCTAAAATTTTCTGAATTAGTGGGTTGTTATCATCGCATTCTTGACACATAACCTCAATATCTCTAAGTTTTCCGAAGTAAAAATCTCGTTCTTTTTCCAAGCCTTCGACAGTCAACTGAAAATAAATATTTATATTTTCAAAATTGTTCAAATTGGCGTTTTGGACATTTTAACTTTAACTTGCTCTGCTGTAAAGTTGGCACTAGGGAATCCAATCCCGCACCCAAACTTTAATCCCGCAAACCTGCGGGATTGAGCCCAACGATCCCGCGGATCCGCGGGATTTGCGGGATAGCAAACGCCGGGGATTCCCCGCCATGCTGGGCTATTGAAAATACGTTAAACAGAACAGTTTTCTTGCGTACGGGCGAAAGTAACGGCGTTATTCTACTAGTGTCTAGTGACATTTATCAAGTGGTTGAATATAATACATAGAATTTAAACAGCAATCACAAAAATGAGTGTCAGTGTAGTTTACAAAGACAATAAAGGTTCAAGTTTAGTTTGGAATTATTTTTTAAAGTCTGAAGATGCTCTTACAGCTAAATGTAAGTTATGCCCTAGCATTATCAAAATCTCTGCTCATTCCATCAAAGGTCTTCACACCCACTTAGAAACAAAGCATAATATTAATTTGAAAGTCCAGAGCAGCAGCGGTAGTGTTGATATTGATAAAATAACACAGGAAATGAAAGCTAGTACCAGCAGTTCGAGTAGTTCATTTAGTTCTATTGCTAAGCACTCAGCTATTGCTAAGCGCTCAGATGTTGGTGGTTCTTCTGTGCTACCTAAGAAAATGAATATTACAGATTTTTTTTCATCTGGGAAAAAAGTTTCGATGGAAGAAAGATTGTCTCGAATGGTAGCTAAAGATGGTATACCCTTTGGAAAGTTTATCACATCGACCGCTATGCGCCAACTATTCGAATCAGAGGGCCACAAATTGTGTTAAATCTATTCCGCCGGCAAGTGTCGAAGCTGAACGTGCGTTTTCAGCCGCAGGATACATGTGCAATAAAATAAGATCAAATCTAAAAGATGAAACATTAAACATGTTATCTTTTCTCCGAAAATACTTTCAAAATCAATGTAACATGTAACCGTTAAACTAGTCGTACCTACTATTGTATTGTACCTATATGCAAGAAATATTTTCCTGCTACTCTACTATGTTTCTCATTACATAAAACAACTTTTTATTAACATACAGCACCCACATAGAGTCCCGCAAATCCCGCGCGTTTACTCCCGCAATGTCAATCCCGCGAAATCACCGCGGGATCCCGCATTTGCGGAATTGGATTCCCTAGTTGGCACATTGGCGTGCTAGACATTTTAACCTTAAATTCCTCTCCTTTAAAGTTGTCAGATTGGCGTTTTAGACATTAACTATGCTTACCTTATATTCCGAAACTTGGTTAGTTAAATCTTCTATTTTACCGGTTAGGTCGCCCGCGTTCCTGTTAGGCGAAGGTCTAGCGGGGGCAACAGTCCTGACAGGTGCTGCTTTAGGCACTACAAAATAATCTTGTATGAATTCGTTGAATTTAAACAGTCAAAAAGTATTCATTTCCCGATAACCACTCGTGTTAAAAACGGTATTCTCACTTATAATCTGATATGACGCCACATATAAATATATAACCATTATATTGCGAATACGAACGTTCCAAAATACAAAAAGCGTCCCCGCTATGGGAGATGGCGTAGTACTATTGAGTTTGAGCAGTAGGGTGGAAATTTTATCGATCGCGTCAGAGCCGGCCCGACATTATTTGTTTGTTGTTATTCGTCGCCATCTTTGGTTCTGCATGCTTTTTCAAATTACAGAATAAAAAGTGGTTCATCCACATTGTTGTCGATATATTAGTGCTTATAAACTTTCATTACCTAACAACAATTTTTGTGAAGGAGTTTTTAATTTGTGGTGATTCGGTGTTTGATAGGTTAGTAACTTGTTTTGTTTAAGATGAAAGGACACAAGTGCATGGTGCTTTTTTGCAAAAGTCGTGGATCTATACCAGGTGTAGAGTATTTCAGGTGTATTTTGCTTATCACATTATCCGATCTTCGGAACCGAATTTCACTAAAAAGCTTGTAAAAAAAGAAGAGAGTGTCACTCGAATACAATATAATATATATATGTGGTCACTACCTAACCTTAAAATTAATGTATTTTTAATTTGGTGCATTAGTAGCTGATAATAATTCCCAAAATAGTCAATATAGTCATTCATTCTTAATTTTTGGTTTAGAAAAAAGTGAGGTTAAGAAACATACGACGTCGGATGAAAGTTAAAATAAAGCTCATCGTGTCGATTGTTACAAATATTCGGACGGAATTTGTAACCAAAAGTTTACACCAATCACGGCACCGTCGGATCATCATATCGTCAGAAATCGTATGCGTCTTAATTCGAACTAATCGAAATTTTGATTGCAATATTTTTCCTAACCAACCAGTGAAATGTACATTAAAAAAGTTGAAATCCTGTCCTGTCGAATGTTTACTTTCACAAGTAATTTCCGAACTGCGCAAACTCACTATTACCCCTTCGATGTCCATAGCGGGAACATAGTTGCATGGTATTAGCAATATAATAGTTATATATATGTGTATGACATAGGCTAGACTAGGATACTGCTGAAGTGAGTAAAATATCAAATCCCTAACTGAATTAACAACAGAGATATAAAAGTCGGAGGTAAGCATCGACCTATATCTATGGATAGCCAAACTCTAAAAGCAAAAGTGGCAAATTTATGGCCTCGCGCATGTACACAAAGCCGCTCGTCAGATGTCACGCGCAACGCAGACCGATAAACTATTTACCTTAACCGGCGAACAGGACCGTACTTCGCCATTAACGAAAATGATTACACGGCAATATTTTGGCACATCAAGGCCTATAGGACGTCGAAAACATTGTGAGCAAAACAAACGACGAGGAACCTTTAAAAATATGACCGGTTTCTCTCATAAAATTTAACTTTTTACATTGCACCCCATAAGTTGTTCGTATCCATAGTTATAAGTCGGTGGAGGTAAGATACACGGCCTTGTTGTATAGAATATTTCACGGCTATCGAGAAATGAATACTTATATCACATCTAGTGCTAAATCTACTTCTTGCGGCTATAGTGCATTAGCAAAAGCGATGGAGTGAACTAGTGAAGAAACAAGACATTACACCACAACAAGATACAAAATGATGAAGCGAAAGACAAGACGAAAGAATGAAAAATGGAAAAGAACGAATTACTATTAAAAATATTAAAATTAGTCTGATAGTATGCTATCATATTTAAAATCTAAGTATTAGGAATTAATAACAAACTAATTTAAAACGTCTATTTGTATATTATTGTTTGCTGTCAAGTTAAACGAATAAAATTCCTTTGTCATATTTAAATGTATGGGTTAGCGAACAATGTCAATGGACTCCTTGCAGAAAGTGTACAGGGACATTATTTCAAGTGTCTTAGCGAATTAGCAACTTTACTATAGGAAATAGTAAAACAAATAGCGTAATTATATACTGGGCGATGCATCGGCGAGTTGAACATAGGAAATCCCGTGTTATTTTTGAAGTGGCTGGATATTGTCTCCCCTGTACATTTTATAGAAAAACTGCATTATAACTTCTTGAAGAGGCCGACACGGTAAACCCATGTGCCGAGTTTGAATAGATTTTGGTGAGCCTATCCTAAGCTATTGAATTAAATGTGATGGCAAAATCACGAAACTCTCATATTTCAGGTAATACAGCAAACACCAGCAACTAATTTCTATGACAAAATTGACGTAAAACTGCCACTAATTTTCGTTTTGTCAATATTCAAATTTAATTTGCTGGTGTTGGTGCTGTCTTACCTGAACTATGTGAGTGTCGTGGTTTTGCCATCAAGAATAGCTTAGGATTGGCTCACCAAAGTGTGTTCAAACTCGGCACATGGGTTTACCATGTCGGCCTCTTCAAGAAGTTACAATGCAGTTTTTCTACAACGTGTCCCAAATAAGGAGGGCCAGTACAGGGATCTCCTTATCTTGGACACGTTGTATAACAGACAACAAATCTTATATCGAAAATAATTTTGAATCTATTTGAACGAACAAAACTGCAAAGGAATTTTATTATGGAGAGTTACTGTATGAAGGAAAATAAATTACTCACGGTATAAAAACTTACAACTTTGAAAAGTTTCATTGTAATAAATATATATCCGGTAAAGTAGCAATAACTCTCCATTTTCTATGACCTCCGATAGTATGTCCTAATTATACCAAAAACTTAGCCTTCAGTTGTGGCTTTATGATAAAGGAAAATAAAAATAAGGAATAACACACTAAGAACACACGAAAAGTGAGTCGACACAAACCACAAGTGAAGTCTAAAATTGCAAACAGATAAATAATGTACATTATATTATTAAAAATCCGAAAAATATTATCTGTTTACGTGGCAGTGATTTGAGGTTTCATATTTGCAAATACAAACAATATATTCTAGTTTTAGTCCCCAACACTGTAATGTTCAGAAAATATCAAGACTAAAGTAAAATGCATTCGTATAAGGACTGAAACAGAGAGAAAAACTCAACAAATTCTGGTATTTTCTTCACATCACATTTTTTCAAACTAGTTTAATTGCCAATGACCATACAGGAATATAATTTGCGTTAATTTAATTAAATGTCTAATAAATCCTACCATTTTTTTGGTTTGTTCTAACAGTAAAAAAATAGTATAAGTATAGCATAAAACATAATATAGGAACAAGATCCTTACATATTGTGTTCTTTTCGATAGTATCTCGGTAATTGTTAGAGCTATCAAAAAAGCCATGTATAGTAGGTGTCATGTGCTCTTTTTGGGTCAAACTTAAAATGGTAAAATCGAAATTTGAAAATTTTCACTCGCTTAAGAGATACGGGGGAAAATCAAAAAATTGACAATTTCAAAGTTACCCTATATTTTCTTAGTTAAAAGAGATACAGAAAAATGTTTTATACAGAAGTTTCTTTATAATGATTGTTGAATAATCTGCCGTTTTCAGAATAAGTATACGGGGTCAGGTAAAAAAGTTATCGGACCTAACCTCATTTTTTTAAATAGAACACCCTGTATATTTTAATCTAAAAAGATACTATTGTAAATTCTCCTTTCAATGAAATAAGGAATTCAGATTAAGGTAAAAAATAACGGGAATCATCGCAAATGTTCGGAATATGTCCTTAAATGGTTACCGTCTTTCCGGATAGCGAACAAAATATACATTTTGCGCCATTTCTTCGTTTCTTCCCCTTTCAATATAAACTGATATCATATCAAATTTTTCAAAATGTTGTAACGTCATTTTCGCAAATGAATATGTAAAAATGAAATTGAAGTTAAATGTTAATAGTCAACATAGTTGTGTGTTCCATTTGAGAAAAATGAGGTTAAGTCTGATAACTTTTTTACCGGACCCCGTATACTTATTCTGAAAACGGCAGATTATTCAACAATCAATATAAAGAACCTTCTGTATAAAACATTTCTCTGTATCTCTTTTAACTAAGAAGATTAGGGTAATTTTGAAATTGTAATTTTTTTGATTTTTCTCCCGTATCTCTTAAGCGAGCGAAAATTTTCAAATTTTGATTTTACCATTTTAAGTTTGACCCAAAAAGAGCACATGACACCGACACCTACATTACATTTTTGATAGCACTAACTATTACGGAGATAACCTATAAAAGTGTCCAAAATGGGGCACCCTGTACATATGTTCCATTCTTATATTTATAATAATTTGACGCCTGTATGGTCAATCCATCGCACACTGCACATTTCCATTCATCAGAAAGGATAGACACAGGAAACAAAATAAAATTTGACGTGGACCAAATCCGTGTTTCACGTCAGTCGCATTGCCAAATTGTGCAGAAATCCCGCAACCATGCATCGGTAACGTCAGGCCTGTACGGAAACGCTGATCGTTTTAATTCAATACATCAAAGAACAGAGAACTTGCATTGTAGCGCTCTCTTGTCGAATTTCATTTTGTTTCATTTCTGTATAACTCTTGTCCCCACTCATCCCCATCTTCTCCCGCACACTCTAAATCCCAGACGAAGAAGTAAAGATAGACAAACTCTCCATTTATATTGCGGCCTTTGTTTAGTACACGTCGTTTAAATCCAAGGATCTTAAAACAAGGAGGATACGGCTTTGGCTCACAGTCTTTGAAGAATAAACAATTCACATTCTTATATAGGTTGTAAACAACGTTCCAGAATTTTTCTTTATCATTTTCTGTTAATTAGACACATTACACCGAGCTTTTTAGAAATCCCTTGGTGGCACGGCCGTCTGTCATACCTGCTTTCACGTTTGACAGTACCGGATAACAACCGTCATATTTGTCATTATTGTTGAATAAAATTCTTTGTAGTTTTTCAGTGTTTGTGTGTTAAATTTAAGTATTGTTTGTGATTGACTGTGCCAAGTCTGCCATAAACTGGACTTTTCAATCACGTCCGTAGATTGTTTGTTGTTCCTAACAAAGACATATGAAACCGATCAGCTGTTAGAACGAAAACAGAAACAGACTGAAGATAAAAAGAATCTGCGATTCCAGCTGTAGGACTTTGATGTGTTTATTCTCGTAAATACACGTTGACGTGTACATTGTACAACCCGCAGATGGCAGTATCGGGTCCGCGTTTGTTTCAAGCCGACGGGGAGGTGCACGAGTCGCGATGGTGTAAAAATTCTTATACGCACGTCCCGATAGCTTTGTCTTTCTTTGCTTCTTCGTCCGAGCTCTAAACCATTGATGACGTACTAGCTCGCGCTCGCCCCACGGGTTTGGCGGCCGCCGCCGTCTTGGCCGGCGACGCCGGCTGAGCGATGCCCGGTTTCCTCTGCATCATTCCTTGGCCCTTGGGAGCGTTCGCGCCCCCGTTACCCATCTGCTCGCCACCCCTGGCGGTCAAGGCGTCATAGTCGGTCCCCCTGTAGTTGGCGTCAAAGAACTTTTTGAACCACTGCAGGAATTCGAAATTGTCTTGAAAGCGCCCCTTCACCAGCTTGTCGATGGGAACGATCTACAATTGGGTGAGATTATGACAGATGCGAGCAATGTATGTGTGGTTTGGTAACTCTTCGTGGTGTCCCCGAGTACATAAAATGGTCGATTAACAAAATGCAGACATACAAACGATTATGACTTTTCTATTTTCGTTTAAGCAACAATACCCAATATAAACGAGACAAATAACAAATAAAATCTGTAATATTTTTCTTTGCAACTATTGGTCACTTACCATGGCGACAGATTTAGTAACCAATGCTGGCTTTTGACAGCTAAGGATTTATACAATATTCTGACCAATTGGGGTTAACTAGAAATTGTCTCTGGCCATCCTTTTTTATATGCAGTGGTTGTACACAAAGATATTACAAACTACAGATAGAAAATGTACATTTCTAGTCTACGCAACGAATGCAAACGGTCTTTGCCACCTCTTTCGGTCATTATTGCAGCATAGCCAGATTGGCATATTTATCGCAAAGGTATCATGCGAGATCCCAATTAAAAATTTCTTAATTTGACAATTACAACTGATTTAAGGTTAAGCCGCAATTGCTCTTAAAATAAATTTATTTCCCAATAATTTTACTATAAACTGTGAAAAGGCGATGAGATTCTTTAAAAAAATATTATTATACTTAAACGTATCGAACGAATCTTGAACTAATCCAACTGCACTCTGGCAACATCTATTTCTATTTTACTACTGATCTACATGTGCGCTACGATCCAGGAGTCAAATAGGAATGAATATTACAACGTTGGCGCTGTGATCTAACGGATTGTTTACATATTTTGGTCGATTTGCGTTTTCTTTTTGTGATTATTGGTTAAAAAATCGTCTTTATTATAAACAATCATGGTGCATTCATGTGTAGCTTGTAAAAGAGTGGATCACTTAAATAAATATCTTTTCATGGATAAGTATGGTTATGTTTTACTATTTAAGCATCTGACATAACCAGACTTCAGCATTGTTGCCATTCAGCCAACAGACATGTAGTTCTCTCTTCCACCCATTACTGATTTTCAATAACATTTCACACAATCACACCTTCACTTTCAAAGAGTTTTATGAATGGATTATGGAATCTGTAGTTTACAATACCTTTGGTTGTATACAATTTCTTTTTAATATATATAAATGGGTGACCCTTGAACCTAGAGAAGGACTACATACTTTCTTGTTTAAGATAAAAACGCATAAAATCATCCTAATGTCTGTTTCGTTGCCGTTGATAGCTCGATACCCTCATTAAAGATTCAAAACAAGGGCCCGGTGGCCTAAAATATTTTACCTATAAAATGGTCTTTTTACGTACATCTAGCATAAAGATGAAGAAATTTTGACCTATTCCACCGGGTAACAGATAAAGTAACAATAGAGCCATAAAATGAAATGAAAGGATAATGATTAAAACGGCCCATCATGGTCGGAGAGTTGGGTTTTTAATGTAACCGCTTATTATTTTATTTAAATGTAATAGATTTTATGATTTTATGAATTTATTTACAAGAAAACTAATTTATTTACAGATCAAAAAATATTGACAATTTCAATAATTATAACTCGATAAAATGGTCCTCAGAAGAATCTGAAGAGTCATCATGTCCTACGCTTATTACTAAAGGCTCAATTTCCATAGTTGTGTCAATTACGTTGTCAAGTTCCCACATTTTTTGTTCCTCTACTATAGCATGTTTTATGGCGTTTTGCCAATTTTCTGATGACACATTTGCTAAAGAATGAAGCAAGAGGTGTCGCACTTCTTGCATTTTAAAAGTTTTGTTATTTCTAGCAACATATCCTTTCCCTCCCATATTAATTCGATAGGATTTAGCTCACAATGGTAAGGTGGTAAACGGAGCACTATAATACCTCGATCTCTTGCCATCTCGTCAATAACATACTTTTTATACTGTGATTTATGTAGCCTAACAATATCCAAAAGTTCTTTTTTTACCATGGTATTATCGTAACTCAATTCCTTTCGTTGTAACCAGTTTACGATTTCCGCCTTTTTCCATGAAGTTGTGGGAAGATTCTCTTTTAGCCTAGAGTGATAGCTGGCATTATCCATCACTATTACAGAATTAGCGGGAATGTATTCTATCATTTGCTTAAAATATTCCTCGAAAACATCAGCAGTCATTTCTTCATGATAGTCTTTAGTAGAATTCGACTGGAATTGTAATAATCCTTGATCCAAAAAGCCATTTGAACTTCCTATATGAGTTATAATAAGTCTGCGTCCCTTTCCAGATGGTGGTCTAAGTCCTGTTGACCAGCCTTCCATGACAGCTTGTCGAGAACTTAGGACATTTTTATCTTGCCAAACTTTAGATACGGTGTGCCCTTCGTTCAGCCAAGTTTCATCCAAATAGAAAATGTTTTTGCCTTCGCTGCGGTATTTTCGGATGGACCTTAAGTATTGACGTCTCCAGCAAATAATATCTGCTCTATCAATAAGAAAAGATTTTCTGTTTTGCTTCTCCCATCGAAAGTTCATATCATGAAGTATTTTCCATAGTTTCGTTCGTGATAGCTGTGGTAAGTCCTCGTCGTAGTTAATGGCTTGTAAAATTTTGTCTATAGTTGGTATTTCCTTGGCAAAATAAAAACTATGTACTTTTCTTCTAATACCATTTTTAATGAAATTGTCAATTTCTAACGGTTTCTTTCCTGGGAGTGGTTTTGGCTCACTGAGGTTCTTAGATTTTCTTTCACTATAATCCTACTTAACAATGGACAGGGGCCAATTTTCTTATTAAATAAGGTAATTACTATTGGCAACGCCTATGGTTTACGGTTGTTTTATGGCTTCAACCCTCGATATGAGCTATCAACTGCAACAAAACGGACTTTACAAGCAACGACGCTGTATGTCTCTCCAACATTCGCTGACGTATTTTGAGACTTGACCTACGACAATTGATTGTGTATATTTCTCGTCAGTGCCTTCCACGTGTTTTCATCTCAGGATTTGTGGGTCTAAATACAAACGTTGCTAAACGCGATAGTACATTAATTTTCAACTCCTTTGGAGAATAAACGGGAAATTATTTTTCAAAATTAGTAAAATTACAAACACATAACATAAAGATTTTAGCCGTCAGCTGCCAACAGTCTTCCTAAATCGCCATTCTAAGCCGCCATGGCGCTGGATTAACCTGGTAAGTTTCCAATACTTATACAAAGAGAAATGTAAGTGGGAATACAGAGTGTCCCAAATTAAAATGCACGGATTGCAAGGATCTCATTAACTATAGGACATACGGAATTGATCAAATTAGACAAAAGTTGCTCAACGTCATGTTTTCAAATTTTAAAAGTTCCTAATATTTACGAGGATATTTTAGCAAAACAGAATATTTACGATTTCGTCCTTTTTGTTTTTTGATTCTAGTTGTAGAAACATGTGAAAATAAATTTTACATTCTCATTGCCACTTTTTCTCATCTACAAGTTAATTTAATTAAATTTATAATCCGACGTTTCGTTTTTTACAACCATCATCAACTTATTTTTTTTTAATTGTAATATTTTATGTTTTATGAAATCTATTATACAGGGTGTTATGGAAATGACTTATTATATTTAAATGGGCGACTCCTAGGGTGTCCTAGAGAAAGTCTACATACTTTTTTTTTAATCGAATATCTAAATACTAAGGTAAAAACCATTTTTACCCACATACTGTCGCGCGGGTCCCGCTGGATTCAGTTAGCCACAATGTGGGTAACTAGAGTATACTAACAGTGTTGTCAGATCACACCGCATGTATCGCCCTTGCTTGGATATCGGCCGCGCGCGACTATCAATGCTTCAGTACGTTTCGAGACTTGGAGATGGATTGACGCTGTCGAGGGTTCCACGTGCTTGATGTATACGACTTTTAAACGTTTTGTTAGTTATAGCATTACCCGATTTTCTATTGTGAAATAATTCATAATAAGAAATATTGTGATGTGATTTCAAATTTGTGTGATATTACTTATTGTTGGTTCTGCTGCAAAACATTCTTTTGGTGTTTTATTTTTTATGGAATTTAATTATAAAACGGATTATTTAAAAATAAGATCGAAGGTAAGAGAGTATGTACCTTAAAAATGTAGTATTTTTTTTTCTAAAAAGGTTGAAAAAGATTTGAAAAAGAAGTGATGACGCGGGTCAAAGACGTCTTGTTGTCAAAAACTGAACACGTGCGTTTACAATTCTGTGTTGCAATATATGACAACACCGCCTCAACAAACTATTGATTGCGAACCTCCTCAGTAGCGGCCACGTAAATTTTCAGATTTCATATAAAGTGTATATTTCGTACAATAATTCAAAGCGCCATTTAAGATTGTTTTTCTTCAATTTATTTTCATCTCAGGATTTGCCGGTTTAAATATAATAAGTCATTTCCATAACACCCTGTATATTCTGATTCAACGATATATCACACATATTAATTATTAGACGTTTCGGACTAAAAATACTCATCTTCAATGCAAATAAGAAATTGAAAATATTCTCGTTTTTATTGTTGTATTTATCTATAGCTAACCGATAATTTGATCGTTTCTGTGTGTCACATGGTAAGGAGATCCTTGTAGAGTGCATTCTTAACGGGGACACCCTGTATATGAATATGACACGGATAACAAGAAATGCCAATTCTGACTAAAATTGATAAAAAACTTGCCCATTGGTGATAAGTGCATTTATGTTATAAAATTGCCTGGAAATAGAACACTTAATTAACTTATTTTTTAAAATAACCCAGCCAATAAATTATACATGAAATACCTGTGAAAAAATAAAATCAAACAGACAAAAGCATCGTTCCAGAAATTTGAACAACATATCGATATGTACAGAATGATTTACATAACCTTCTTTACGCAACAAAACCGAACATTTTTCTGTTGCTCAAATTTCTAAACAATTCTGTCGTACATTATCCCCAAATAAGATAGTCAACAAAAAATTACGATGAAATGACCGAAGAGAATGCAGAACTAGTGGGTGGGTCTACAGAAAAGGACAGGACAGCCCCAGGTGTCTTTCAACGCCTTTCCAAGCCAGCCAGCTAAATGATGATCAACAGAGGGAGCGCGATTAACACGGTTGCTTGACCATTTCTTATGTTTACATTATTTTTAAATTTCGATTCGAAGGTTTAAGTGTAGAAACAGAACGCTGCTTCTCATCACCAGGTTATACTTGCAAAAAGTTACCGATCAAGTTTAGGAAACGACGCTCTTTTTCAGAAATTTTTAATGTTTTTTTTCTCATTTTGTTAACAGTCGGTAAGATTTCTATTTGGTAATATTATATTACGTACCGAGGTGGAAAGTGTTTAATTCCTGTCGAGAGAGAGTCTCTCGGAACAGTAATGAAACGTTTCACCGAGGTTTGTATACTATTTTATTTACAACCACATCTAACATCCACTTCTTATTATTTCGAATTAAAATTATTAATAAAAGATAAATGTCATTTTGACTTTTCCATTGAAAAATTAGACAGAAATTTCAAACAACCGCAGGGGGTAAAATAACGTAGTTAATAATACACATCAAGATGGTAAATATCATTATTGAATATGGTTTCCATGTCACTAAACAATATATTATTTTAACAACAGAAAAATGCTATCAGATGAGGAATTTAATTTTGCTGCTACTCCACCAGAAATTCGAGAAGCAGCAAAAATAGTAGAAGAAGATCTTCTGCCAACTAAAAGCCGCCCGAGATATGACAAGGCATATAACTGTTTCAAAGAATGGTGTACGGGAAACAAAGTTCAAAATCCTGGTTCTGAGTCGGCAGTACTAGCTTATTTCAGTGAAAATGCTAATACAAAGAAGATATCAACGATTTGGTCACAATATTCAATGCTGAGGATCACTCTATCAATTAGGGAAAAAGTAGACATATCTAAACACGCAAAGCTATTAGCATTTTTTAAAAAGTGTGTTCGTATATTATTTTGAGATATCGATTTTTAAAAAAATTACAAAAAAATAATTTACTTTCCACCTTTCAAAGATAGATGAAATGTCATTATTACATGCATGGTTGTAAATAAACACAATTTTCTCACGTTTTGTTTTGGGATTAGTCCCGAGACTAGATACTTTCTATCCCGAAATCCCGGGATTGGAACAAAGCTGCGGGCGTGGCACCCCTAGTCGGAAAACCCATGAATTTATTTTATCTACCAAGAACATCAAAAAAATAAATATGTATAACGCTTCTTCGAAGTTAAAGGTACGCTATTCAGTCCTATTTTCGGAATCCATTGTGATGTTAATTAATGATTAATGTTCTATGAACTGACTTCAAAGCCGTTTCCAATGTAATACGTACATACGTATTCATATTTACTGAAAAAATCTTAGGATCGATTTCATTTATACACTCATCGACAAAAAAAACCAACAAGATCGAAGTTTTATTTTAAATAACTTTAATTTTAGTTATAGGCCGTTTTAATGATATATTCGTTAAATTGTCGAATATGGGCTCCCAAAGAGCTCCAATGGAATCAAGTTTTTTACACATAATTATTGAACCAGCAGGTATATTTAAATGTTTTTTTTTTAATATGATGTATACCCTTCAAATTACTATCCAAGAAAGTGTTGTGAATTACTCACAGCTGCAGGGACGGACTAGCCATGACACTCATGTTTTTTGCATACCTTTATCTAAAAATTAAGAAATCTTCATTCATGTCTCTAATCCTAACCGTTTTCGAGAAAACGTCATTTTATTTACACCGAGTCCCCTTTACTGTCACTAGAAATACATGATACAATAAACTAAAGGTAAGATGTCTAACCGTCCTAATTTCGTCTGCTGTAGAGTCATTTTTAAATCTCTTATGGAGGTTTACTTTGCTGTCAGTGTTTTTAACTCTTTTTTGAAAGTATTGAAAGGTTTTACGCATTTAATGGTATATGAAATGAAAGAATAATATATGGCAAGTATTTACGTATATTAATTTCATAGAAATATGACACACGAATACCACTAAAAAAAGAAAAAATTCCGACAAATTTTTGCCGCTATTTGAGCCGGCCGACGATAGCCGAAGCATGCCGAAAGCTGCTCGGCGACCGCTTCTGGCTTTGAAACAGCGTTGCCAGTCGTTTACAATTGTAATATATCCGCTACTATTTTAACAATTCAATTTTTAACATTCTTGTTGTGGGGCTCCCCATATGAAATTTATGTTCAATCTGGAGGTGACCCCCATATCATAGGAAAGTAACGACCTTCTTTTTCGTACTCTTTTTACTCTGACACCGTTTTTTACAATTCTATTAGTTTTCGAACAGTCAACCTATTACTTTTGATCAAGGATTTCTGGCAACACTGCTGCATGGTTGCCGTAGTTTTCCATGGAAATTTTGTAAGTTCACCAGTAAGTTAACTGTTTTATGAAGTTCACCAGAATTTTTTCTTATTTAGTCTTGTGTTATTAAAATAAAAATCTGAATTTTCATAAAATGAAGTGCGCTGCGTTCGGTTGTGATATGGATAACCAGGCAAAGAAATTTGATAGAAATATAAGGTTTTTCCGTTTTCCTAAGGATAAAAACAAAAAATTAGAATGGATACGGTTGTATTGTCGGAAAGAAAAATTTAGTGTAGCCCATTTTAATTCAGATGATTATGTGCGAAATTTAAGGGATGAATTACTGGGATATTCATCAAAAACAAAATCACTACGAGTACTCAAACAAGTAACTATCCCTTCTAATAATTTACCTTTGGCAAGAAAAATTCAACGGAACGGTGGTAGAAAATATCGTCAGGAGCAAAGAGGAAAAAGGGAACTTGTGGAAGGCTTTGTTAAAGAGTATGTAATTAATAAATAAATAATCTTAAATTTGTAATACCTACATAAATGTTAAAACTTTACAACATTAGTTTCTGAAATTCTTGTAGAACTGGTAGTTATTCTGATGTCAGCTGTGGTAATAAAAACTTAGGTGGATTATCAGGTGATGTGATGGTCAGCTACGATTATGCGAATGTGAGAAAAACTAATAGAATAGTAAAAAACGGTGTCAGAGTAAAAAGAGTACGAAAAAAAAAGGTCGTTACTTTCCTATGATATGGGGGTCACCTCGAGATTTAACATAAATTTCATATGGGATCCCCACATCAAGAATGTTGAAAATTGAATTGTTAAAATAGTAACGGATATATTACAATTGTAAACGACTGGCAACGCTGTTTCAAAGCCAGAAGCGGTCGCCGAGCAGCTTTCGGTATGCTTCGGCTATCGTCGGCCGGCTCAAATGGCGGCAAAAATTTGTCGGAATCTTTTCTTCTTTTAGCGGTATTTGTGTGTCATATTTCTATGAAATTAATATACGTAAATACTTGCCATATATTATTCCTTCATTTCATATACCATTACATGCGTAAAACCTTTCAATACTTTCAAAAAGAGTTAAAAACACCGACAGCAATGTAACCGTCCATAAGAGATTACCATGCTAGAAATGGTCAAGCAACCGCCAAAACCGCTTCACCCCTCCACCGCACCGAACTCAAGCCCTACCGTGCCTGGTGGCCGGCGGCGCCGGCCTCTGAGCGGGAGGCGCGGGTCTCTGAGCGGGCGGCGCCGGTCTATGAGCGGGAGGCGCCTGATGGTGACCGTTGGACTGCGGCGCCCCGGACCCCAGCCCGATACCGCTCCTCGCCTCCATGGCGTCGTAGTCCCGCCCGTCGTAGTTGGCGTCGAAGAACTTTTTGAACCACTGGAGAAATTCGAAGTTGTCTTGGAAGCGAGCCTTGATCAGCTTGTCGACTGGAATGATCTAGAATCGGGCGGCCCGTTTGGCGGGTGATAAGTGAAAGGGTTCGATATTTTTTTTATGGTTTTGTGAAATATATGGCTAAACGAAGTAATAGGACCGAGGTTTATTGTTCTGTTCTGAAACGCATAATTAATTCGATTTCCCCGTCGTATTCCATTAAATTGTAAAAAAATATTATTTTTAATTGTGAGGTAAAGAAACTCATAATCTGCTCTAATAGTTTAATAACAAAATCAAAAACCATACATGTTTCGAAGGTTCAAACCTTCATCTCCAGTGGAAAATACAAGAACATTTGGAGAAACTCATGACATTGATTTAAACTGAGCAAAGCAGCAAAAAGGAAAAATCCATTTATAAATTATGAAAATTAATTAACGTTAACTTTTAAAGAATCAAATATATTATTTTTGATTTTATTTTTAATTTTAAATTTGATATAAAATTCCAACATTTTATAAAAATCTCGCATCCTGGCACGTGGTTCCAATATGAAAAAAGGCTTTTTTCATCTTGCTCAGTTTAAATCAATGTCATGAGTTTCTCCTAATGTTCTTGTATTTTCCACTGTAGATGAAGGTTTGAACCTTCGAAACATGTATGATTTTTGAATTTTGTTATTAAACTAGTGGAACAGATTATGAGTTTCTTTACCTCACTATAACTTCGCTCCACTTCGAGATGGACTACTTCAAAAAAAAAAATTATTATTTTTAATTGTTCGTTAAAGCAACGACAAAAAACTCGAACATTATAAAATGAGAAGTAATTAAATGGTTTGCCGTTATTAACAGTCGAGCTGCGAAATGATTACTTGGTCAGCAAGAGGTTACAATTGGTCAGTAGAAACTAGAAGCAGTTTACTTCAGAGGTCCCAGGGCATTGTCAATTTATGTAACTTTCTTGTGTTTTCTTCTGCTGAATACAGAAGGAAATCGGCTACAAAAGGTGTAGCGGGGACGGATTTTCACTTGTTTTCCCAGGGCACTGTCACGATTCAGAAATGTTTGCTGACCAATTAGCCATTTTGGCTGACCGATTACATTTTTCTGTTCGCAAAAATAAGACTATTTTGCTAACCAGTTAAATGATACCCTTATAAAATGATAGAACCCTGGAAAATAAACGGAATTTTAAAGTTTTGTGCAGGGGATAAAAACCCTACTTTTTTTCACAAAACCACCAGTTATATATTAAATATGCACCTTTATGTAAAGTCCATAAATTCTTCTCGTCTTGCAGGGCATCCTCAGTTTCATTAAAATAGCAGCAATAATTTGGCACATACGAACGTAACTTGAATGCGCTAGCCAGCGTTTTTTAGTGATTGTATTCCAAATTTTCAACCTCATCCGGGATTAACGGTAGCATCGGATTTCATCAAAGATATTACAAACTACAGATGGAAAAATGTACATTTCTAACCTACGCAATGAATACAAACAATGTTTCCCACTTCTTTCGGTCATTATTGCCTCATAGCCAGATTGACATATTTATCGCAAAGGTATCTTGCAAAATCCCAATTAAAAATTTGTTAATTGGGCAAATACAACTGGTTTAAGGTTAATCCGCAACTGCTCTTAAAATAAATTTATTTCCCAATAATTTTACTATAAACTGTGAAAATGCGATGATGAGATTCTTTAAAAAAATATTACTATACTTAAAGTATTAAACGAATCTTGAACTAATTAATCCAAGTGCATTATGGCAACATCTATTTCTCTTTTACTACTGCGCTACAATCCAGGAGCCAAAATATGAATGAATACTAATCTCGTAAACATTACAATGATGGCGCTGTGATCTAAGGGATTGTTTATATATTTTGGTTGATTTGTGTTTTTTTTGTGATTATTGGTGAAAAATCTTTTATTGTAAACAATCATGGTGCATTCATGCGTAGTTTGTAAATGAGTGGATCATTTAAATAAGGATTTATTTTTTCTTCCATAAGTATGGTTATGTTTTAATATTTAACCATCTGATATAACCAGACTTCAACATTGTTGCCATTCAGCCAACAAACATGTAGTTCTCTCTTCCATCCGTTACTGATTTTCAATAACATTTCACACAATCAAAGCTTCACTTTCCTAGAGTTCTATGAATAGATTATGGGATCTGTAGTTTAAAATACCTTTGGCTTTCCTGTAGAATTTATCAGGCTAATTAGAAAAAACACTAACATGGAAAATGTGGTAAAAAAAAATTTCAGTGGACATTTTACTTATACGGTCGATAGCCGAGACAATGCATTTACTTTACAGATGGCACTACCGAGATCCCTGCAAGATTAGAATCGTATCATTTAAAACTAATTTTCAATATAATTAATTAATAGTGAGTGGCAACTTGTGCCCTATAGTCTATTCCTACCTTATCTACTTGCATTTTCTTAAACGAAGCCTGTAAAATTTTGAAGTTCTGTATGTACTCGTGCTCCAAGTTTGTTCGAAACTTGACCCTTTTCAACTGCACAGATCCTAGAAATAAGGTACAAATATTGTAAGTGCTGAATTTTAAATCATAATTTTTGGACTATTTTTATAAAATATTTTTATTCGGTGAACACTCCCTTAACGGACGCCTCAGAGCCACATATATTAAATAGTATATTGCCAATACGAACTTTCCAAAGTACAAAAAGTGTCCCTGCTATGGGAGATGGCGCGGGCCTATTGAGTTTCCGCAATAGGGTGGAAATTTTATCGATCGCGTCAGGGCCGGCCCGACATTAGTTGTTAGTTGTTATTCGTCGCCATCTTTGGTTCTGGATGTTTTTCAAATTACATAATAAAAAGTGGTTCATCCGCATTGTTGTCGGTATATTGGTGCTTATAAACTGTTATTACCTAACAACAATTTTTGTAAAGGAGTTTTTAATTTGTGGTGATTTGATTCGCTGTTCGGTAGGTTAGTGGCTTGTTTTGTTTAAGATGTAAGATGAAAGGACACAAGTGCCTGGTGCTTTTTTGCAAAAGTAGTGGATAAATACCAGGTATAAAGTATTTCAGGTGTATTTTGCTTATCACATTATCCGATCTTCGGAACCGAATTTCACTAAAAACCTTGTAAAGAAAGAAGAGAGTGTCACTCGTATACAATATAATATATATGTGGTCACTACCTAACCTTAAAATTAATGTATTTTTAATTTGGTGCATTAGTAGCTGATAATAATTCCCAAAATAGTCAATATAGTAATTTATTCTTATTTTTGGTTTAGAAAAAAAGTGTTACTCTCTATCAATAGTTTTTCATAAAATTGATTTTTAGTAGAGGGGGGGGGGGGGGGGTTGTTTTTCAGTAAATCTTAAGATCTGTGAACGTTTAGCCAAATATACTTACTTTTTTCAAATCTAAAACTGAATTCGTAAAGTTAAAGGATTGGAAAACGGTATGAAAAAATTGTGTTAAAAAATATAATGTTATAAGAATAATAATAGCAATTCCAAGTATGAACAATTTTCAAATTTTTGTCACAGATCTTCCTGAAACTTGTTGATACCCCAATCGACATGTCAGACGATCTAAATATCAATAAATTAAAGTAAAAAACTTTAATATTAACGGCTAAAACTTCACGAAAAGAAATATTGATCAGCTGATGACTCTCGTCTCTTTCCAACCTGCCAAAAAGCGGCATATTTTTTAATTAAATTGATGCAACATAGATGGCTCCGATTGATAATTTGGGATTGTTTGGGATCCTCATCTTAATCAATTTATTTTCAAAAATAATTAAAATTTTTGATAAAGATAAGCAGAAACACTATAATAGATAAAAAAAATTTTAAAGTATTTTCAAAGACAATTAAAGTTTTTAGATAAAGATAAGAAGAAACACTATAATAGATAAAAAAAATTTAAATGATAATCAGACTAAACCTGTCAACAGCCTGTTTCGTTTACAACTTACCGGGAAACAACATATCCATAAACTGGCAATACGCTGCCCCGGTGCAGAGTTCCTCGATCTTTCCATAGCTGCTTTGGAGGCACTCATTGACCCACGCCAGCATATCATGTCTGGAGAGATTCTCTGTTGTTACATTTGTTGAGTATACGTTAACAGCCATGGCTGAAAGAAAAAAAAAAATATCATTATGTTTTAATTAATTGTGTGGCAAAGGAAATGTATAAGGGTCGTCGAACCAAGACCGAACAGAGGTCTATTTTGAGTTTGTTCGGGTTTGTATTTTTATTGAAACAAAATATTGTTTCCCCATCTTATTTATGTTTTCCCTTATAGTGTAAAAATGCCATTTAAAAGGAAATTGAATGGAATATGAAACTAATATAATTTTAACAGGCCACTGCCACTTGCGAAAACACCTTCAACGGATAGGGCTAAACAACGGATCCATTGAATGTAGACTCTGCGGCGAAGAGGATGAAACCGCCTCACACATAATATATCGCTGCGTAGCGCTGTCCCGTAGAAGACAAAATATCTTCGGGAACATACAACGTGGTGACAACCTCCCACATGACAAGCTTGGTAGAAGGTTACTGGACCTCATAGAAGGAACAAACATCTTCTAATAAGATCGGGGTACACAATAAGCCGTGTGATTTGAAGTTCGGGCCTTTAAACCGACCCCCGCCTTTAACCAACCAAACAACCAACCAACCAATATAAATAAGGTCGACACAACAAATTTTCACGTTATGTATGTATAATTTATTATTTTTTGAGTAGCACTCCAAGAAATCGCCTTTCGAAAATGGAAGTACAGTGAAAAATCTCCTAACGGACACCTCTAATAAGCGGACTCTCCTTTGGGCGGACGCGGACAGGCTGTTTTCATACAAGGAGAGCGAAAACCATCCTTTAAACGGGCAAATTTTTTTTTTCTGTTTTCATACAAAGAGTGCGAAAACCCTTCTTTAAACGGACAAAAAATTTTTTAAAGTATTTGCGAGACGAATAAGTACGATGCAAAACTCTCTGAAGACAGACCGGCAACAAATCGCGTATGCGTGGCAGCGCGAAAGGACTTCGCCGAATGAAAGTATGTGTGATTCCCCGACAGCAGTCCGCCGTTTATTTGTGAGTTTATTTATTTATTTATATTTATTTATATATACTTTATTTAGCACTTGGCTAGTAAAAAGAACAAAATAAATACATATTTACATACATTGTTTACAAATACAAAATGCTAACATAAGCTCTGTCCTCGCAAATACACAAAAAGTTTTCTACAAAATACAGTCAAACTAGGTGAGCTCCTTATCACATCGGGAAGCGCATTAAAACGGCGAAGTCCCTCATAAAAAAGAGTTTTTTGTAGACCAACAGATTTTACATAGTGAATGTTGTAGTTTCTTGCTGATCTGATACCATAATTGTGACAGTCATATCTTCTCTCAAGATATGAGTTGAGATAATGAGGCAATAAATTGTTTTCCATTTTGTATATTAAAATGAGGTTCGCCCTTCCAATCCACTGCCCGACGTTCAACCAGCCCAACTCTGTTAACATACAATCTATTGGTGTATATTTATTACATCCGAGCAAAATCCTCATGACCTTATTTTGCTGTACCTGCAATCTACCAATCTCCTCCCCCGTACATGAAATTAACAAAGACGTACAGTAATTAAAATGCGGCAAAATAATTGTTTTATAAATTAATCTTTTTGTCCATTGAGACACACAGGAAGATACTCGATAAAAAAACCCAATCTTTTTTGCCAACTTTTTACAGAGATAGTCAACATGAGCAGAAAAATTGAGCTGCGGATCCAAAATTATTCCGAGATATTTAATTTCACTTACATATGTGATTGGAGTATTATTTATGTACAGCGATAAATTTAACTCATTAAAAGCATTACATTGTGTCTTTGAACCAATTATCATACAATTCGTTTTTGTTGCATTTAACTTTAATTTATTCTGGCATAACCAGTCATATAAAATGCTGAGCTCACTATTAAGAACAGTAACTATTTCTCGCCAATTCTTACCAGAAACAGAAATTAGGGTGTCATCCGCAAATAAACTGACAAAACATTTTTTTAAAGACTTATAAATGTCATTTATATATATTATAAATAAAAGTGGACCCAGTACGCTACCCTGCGGGACACCTAGTCTAGTAATACTATTTCCAGACACTGTATTATCTATTTTTGTCCTTTGGAACCTATAATTTAAATAGTCACCAATCCAGCTTAATGCGCTCTCTCCTATCCCATATGCTATCAATTTTTTTAACAATATGTTGCGATCTATTGTTTCAAAGGCTCGCTTTAAGTCCACAAAAACACCAATCACTATGTCTCCTTCATTGATTTTTTTCCTCCATTCTGCACAAATATATTGGATGGCCGATTCACATGAATGATTACTTCTAGTTGTAAGGTTAAAATCATAAACAATGGCACAAAAATGTCGCGTTTTGTGTCTGAAAGAGAATATTGATGTTGTGGAAGTTTGTAATTTGATAACAATGATTTGGGCGAGTTCATTAACATTGACAGATTTTTAGCCAATTAGAAGATGATAGTGACCCCATTCCTAGCGATTATGTAGTCCAAACTGAAACCACATCACTATCTGACGACTCTGATGAAGAAGTTGAATGCAGTAATCAAACAAATGTCACCAATTATCAACAAACCATAAGTATGGTAAGAGAATTATAAGAGTATGCAAAGAATAGAGGTGACTTTACAGCAATGGAATTGTTATCAGACTTGGAATTACATTTTCTAGATTGCAAGTATAAAACGCAAACACGTCAAACTACGTTATTAGATTTTTTTTAGTGCTATATCCTGACTAAAACTAGTGTATTTTTGTTATGTTATGTTTATTTTTACATACATATACATAGTAATAATTCTGCATTTACATATTACCTAATAACAAATTTCCCGTGGGCGGACACCTCTATTAGGCGGACACATTTAGGTGTCCGCCTAAGAGAGATTTCACTGTAATTAGAACCTATTATAGGCGGTGACCTTATCACTGGTAAAGAATTGGAAATGATGTCAATCGGAGTGACTATATCCGCAAATAATACCCTAAAAACCATAAATGTCAGTGCCGGTTATTATGATTTCATGTTTTTGTAAATCACTTTTTTTGCCTTTCTATATTGTGCTTAAAGTGGTTTGTGTCTTCAGTAATAAAGATCAACTATTCTTACTCAATTTTCTACTGTTGCTTAAAAACACAAGAACATCTTTCCCCATACTGACACAGGAACAAATTTAATTACACTGTACGAAATAATTAACCAATGATTTGGTCTGTTAAATAATGTCCTTCTTTTCTTATAAATTTAACGTGGTTGAATAGAAATAACTAAAATTAGATTTAGTAAATCAATGTCGCGGGTATAAATTCAAATTAATTAATTATCCAACTTATCCAGTTTTAATTATACATATATAGGTCCACAATTTGTTTATATGCGATGGTTGGCGAATAGGCAATACACAACTAAATGTTATGCACAATAAGTTCTGACAAAGTTATTATTAAAGTTGACGTAATTCGATATTTATTGCTGCATTTACTGAACCAAAAAATATATACTGTGTGTCCAGGGTTCGCCCGATTAAAATCATCAAACTATTAAGGGTATTTTTAGTAAAATTAGCTAAGGCATATATAGACGTCAATAAATCACTTTGAAAATTTGGCAGCTTATATAACCTGAATGAAAATGATGAAATGTCAAATTTTGCTCAACTTAGATATCTCAGTCACGAATGCGGGGGCTCAGCAGGAGCAAGGGGGGAAGTCAGATTCTGACTGAGTTGTGACAAATCGTACGTGCAACTAAGTTACTTTTCTTGAAGTTAGGTCAGAATTTATGCTGTTCCTAAGCAAACTATTAACTATAAAAGTCAGGGTACTTCAAAATATAAATATCTGATAAATATTGAAAAAATGATAACAAAGTATGTTTTTTTTAATGAAACACCCTGGATTTTATCTATGGTCCTCTTGATATTGTCTATTTTTCTATATGTAATATGTGTAAAAACTGTGTTTCATTTAAAAAAAACATAGTTTTTATCATTTTTTCAAACAATCAAAATATTAAATTCTTAAGAATCAACCTGTATACATAATCGAATTTCATCAAACATAATATTATTGTCTACTTGCATACTCATCTAGTTTAACCCTGTATATACAATGGAATCTCATTATCTGATTAAGACTGAATCGATCATATTATTGTCTACTTGCATATTTATATTTTTTTTCTTTCTAATCAAACACAATAAAATAAGTTATAAGATTAGAGCCAATAAAATAGTTATCACTCATTCATTATTTTTAAAAGCGTTTACCATGAATTCTATGTATATCATGTCTAATATATTTAAAAGGATTTCGGAAACAATAATCCTATATGAATCCGATTGTAAATATTTTTCATAGCATTGGAACCACATTCTTAAAAGATCTGTAACTATTCAATTTACATTGATATAAGTGAAAATTGTTAATAGCGACAACGTTGTAAAGCATCTTTAAGGCAAACCGGACGTTAACAAATTTTGGTAATTCCCCGACCGCCCGAGTCCAAATACTAGCAGAACATTTTACTCACCGCCTGCGCCGTAGATAGTTATTACTAACTACAGATAGAAAAATATACATTTCTAGCCTACGCTACGAATTCAAACAGTCTTTCCCACCTATTTAGGTCATTATTGCAGCATAGCCAGATTGACATATTTATCGCAAAGGTATCTTGCAAAATCCCAATTAAAATTTGTTAATTTGACAATGACAACTGGTTTAAGGTTAATCCGCAATTGCTCTTAAAATAATTTTATTTCCCAATAATTTTACTATAAACTGTGAAAAGGCGAGGAGAGATTCTTTAAAAAAATATCATTATACTTAAAAGTATCAAACGAATCTTGAACTAATCCAACTGCACTCTGGCAACACCTATTTTTATTTTACAACTGCGCTGCGATCCAGTCTCGTAAACATTACAACGTTGGAGCTGTGATCTAACGGATTGTTTATATACAGGGTGATTTATGGTGGATAGCCTATTAGACGTTTATGGAGAACTAGTCATCGGATCATTTTGAAAATTTAGGAGCTTATAGAAGCGGACATGATCTCTATTTTAAAAATATTTTTAGCCATGCAGTGTTGCCGCTTCTACTTGAAAGTATTAGCAATTAGCAAAATATCAACCATTACAAAACAATTTCCATAGGCTACTTGCCAAATTGGTCTAAAAAATGTGATTGTTATCTGTAATAATTAATTTTGCTAAATAAATGCTCATAAGTCAAAAACTGTTCAAGATCGGTATAGTAACATTATACATAGGAAGATAGACAATTTCAATAGCTTTTAGGACAACAGATAAAATATAGAGTATTTCATTTAAAAAAACGTACTATTTACCATTTTTCCAAACCATAAAAATATTTGTATTTTGAAACACCCTGTACTATTATAACTAATATTTGTAAAGAGGTTGAAAGACCTCTGGATATAACCTGACTCCATACCAAATTACAGTGCATTAATTTGTCAGAGTTTAAAAATATCATCACTTTTTGTAGGATATGTTTTCCGAAAAAAAAAATGAAATTAATTATTATCTCGAGAACTATAACAAATAGGTATAGGAAATTATTAGGGAAAGTTATTAAGCAATTAATAAGGATTCTGAAACAAAAATAATACACAGGGTGTTCCTTTAAATTATCAAAGTTGCTAATACTTTCAAGTAGAAGCGGTAACACTGCATGGCTAAAAATATTTTTAACAGAGAGATCATGCCCGCTTCTATAAGCTCCCAAATTTTCAAAGTGATCCGATGACTAGTTCTCCATAAACGTCTAATAGGCCATCCACCATCAATCACCCTGTATTTTGGTTGATTTGTGTTATTTTTGTGATTCTTTATTATGGTGCATTCATATGTAGTTTGTAAAAGAGTGGATCATTTAAATGAGGATTTATCTTTTCATTGGTAAATATGGTTATGTTTTAATATTTAACCATCTGATATAACCAGACTTCAACACTGTTGCCATTCAGCCAACAAACATGTAGTTCTCTCTTCCACCCATTACTGATTTTCAATAACGTTTCACACAATCACAGTTTCACTTTCCAAGAGTTTTATGAATGTATTATAGGATCTGTAATACCTTTGGTATCGGCCGATCGCTACTTACTAAGTTAGCAGGTACCTAATATTTTTTTTCTATTTATCAAATTTATCATTTTATTTTTATCAATTTACTATTGACAAATTATTGACTAACTATTCTTAAAATCTTTTCCTTGTCATGTTCGCGTCACCGTATAAATAACAAGGTAAGTCAAAAATCAAGATTAAAGAATTAATCTTGAATTAAGTGGCATGTATCCATTTAGTTTCAGATGGGTGACCGTTCAAAGATAAAAATCATGCAAGCATAAACTTTACATATAACAATGGGTACAGCATTAATTAAAGTCTTGTATACCCATTGTGCACCCCAATAAGGAGCCTGATATAATAAGCAATTAAAACAAAATAATATAAATCAATGTTACACATATAAAGGGATAAAAACGTGCAATTTAAATGTATTTTGATCTTTTAAACTTTCAAAATTTTAAACTTATATTTCTAGATGAAACGTGGATCCCAAGATTCCAAGGGTAACGAAATATAATTATATTTTAAACAATAAATCATATACTTAAATCATATTTGAACTGATAGAATTAAATAAAATTTGAAATATGTATAATGCATCTACCATTTTAAAATGTAGTTATTGAATTTAGTACAAAAGACACGATTTTTATCTTCCACCTTCATAATGTTGATCAATTGACGATGCCGTTTGACGGTGCCGTTACAAATTAAAAACATTGAAATGCTCCGCTAAGGGATTCGGCATACTTTTTTATATGCACCTTCTCGTTTATGTGCCTTTAAGAAAGACGTATGTCGTGTTACCTGCTCAGCGTCAAACTCGAACGTCACCAATCGGATGGCGCGGCGCGTAGACCGAAGGTCGTAAATCAAGTGACAGGCGATATTTTTCGGTTTGTCGCCTAAATTTATAACTAGAGTATTTCCTATCGAGCGAAAAACTGTTCGAATATACGAGCAGTTTTTTAACTCGATCACACTACAGCGGTGCATTTCCGCCGGCGTCAAGCGAAGCTCGGGTATCGAGTGAAAGATAATAAGTGACGAGCGATGGTTTTCGCCTGAATAGATAACTCGAGCGGTTTTTTTAATAATCGAGCGATGTCGGTTATTTCAATAATCTAGTACTCAAGCGGTTTTTCGCTCGAGCGGTCACAACACTAATTAACAGCTTCTTCTATACTGCATGATGCATCGTTAAGTTGCACATAGGAAATCCCATGTCACTTTTGAGGTGGCTGAATATTGGCTCCCCTGTACATTTTACAGAAAAAACTGCATTATAATTTCTTGAAGAGGGCGATATGGTAAACCCATGTGCCGAGTTTGAATACATTTTGGTCAGCCAATCTTAAGCTATTGAATTAAACGTGATGGCAGAACCACGAAACTGTCATAGTTCAGCTAATACAGCCCATTAAATTTTGACATTGACAAAACGAAAATTAGTATCACTGATAATATTTTCATCATTCATAATATGGGCATGTGGGTTTACAATATCGGCATCTTCAAAAAGTTATAATGCAGTTTTTCTATAAAATGTACAGGGGAGGCAATATTCAGCCATCTCAAAAAGTGACATGGGAGTTTGTATGTTGTGCAACGTTTAGAAATGTAGATGGAAGATAGGAAAAGAATCCTTAAATAAATTAGGCACCAGAACTTTATTGTTAATATTCTCAAAATTGTATTTAATGTTAATGACCCACCTAATATCTACAATAGAAAGGCAATAACCTACATTAATCTACCGTGGTTTTTACTGTAGTACACCTGATGACAAATATGGCGTAAATAACCGCCTACTTAACGAGTAAAGAATGTACATAAATATTTAGAATGTAGGATGATCCTACAATTAAGAAACAAATACAAATAACTGGAGGCAAAAATGTACCGGTTATTATAATCTCAAGATGCGTCAAATGAAGTACCCGCTACCGTTAAGAAAGTACCAACGTAGTGTTCTAAAAATAACCTGTAACGAGACACGTTTTTACCTTTAATTCGGGATAAAATATTTAACTGGGTTTATCAGTTTTCAGAAAAGTAAAAAAACCAAAACGGATCTTAAAGTTCAAGTATGTTTTATCATAACGTAAAGTAGCCATGACATTTAAAATGCGGGCGAAGATGTCAAACCGCAGTTTTTACCCGCCTATCTTTTGTAGTCCCTTGTAAAATACTGTAAAATTACCTGATTACTGGAAGAAAATAATTACCTAATTGTTCTTGCCAGACACTGCGAAAAAGATACCACAACCTAATAAATAAACCACGTCCTCTTTAACTTTTTATAAAAACTAACCCGGCCTTACGTTTCATCGAAGCGGCCATTAAAAGTTACTAGATGAATTGCCAACAGTATAAAACAAAGAATCTGTTTAATTTTTTAAAATTAAATCTACGCATCGCCTTGTAGCTGTATTAATAATATTAAAATTAGTTTAGAATTATAATAAAAATTCCTTAGTAATAATTTAATTTGTTAGGAGAAAGCTAGTTCTTATTTAAATATTTAAAACTGGGGACATTTGCATTTTCCCTAGGGATGATTCTTGAAAAAGCTCGATTGGTTATGCTGCTGCCACAGAGGAATAATAGGTTGGCAGTATCGCTGCCCAACTCCACCGTTTTGACCTTAGACAACTTGTCTAAGGTTTTGACACTAGAAAGTAGAAATATTTGAAGTAATCTAACCTCACATTTCAGCCGAAAAAGAACAGATGTGTTTTTATTATACTTAATGTTAATACCCATATAAAACCTTAATATGAGTGGATTTGAACCCCCGCCAATTTTCCCTGACATAGAGGAGGAATTAAAAAAGTATCTGTTATGCCCCGAAAATCTTCCCATTCACAAATATGAGAGAAACCAACAGTTCTGGGCTCGCGAACCTGAACCCCTGGAACTGCTAAACTTTGAGGGAGCCCCTGTGTCCACAACACTTAGGGTAAGTTTATTAAGTTTGTGAATATGGAATATGTTATAGACATAGTTTGTAGGTGCAACGGGACCTTGATACAGGAGAAATTACTGAATTTCGGGAAGTTCCTATAGATTCTGCCGGAGCTAATGCACGAAATTCCATGTCTTTTAATAGGGCTCCTGTCCCGCCAATTGAGGCTACTAGGGGTAGTGCTTCTTATATTCCTTTTCAGCCTGGAAGCTTTCCCGAGGCAATATTGAATTTGCCAAAATATGTTGTAGATGATTCAGGTAAGAGAAAGCAATCTAAAACTAATACAGGTATAACAAGTGGTTGGGCCCCAAAGAGATTTAAAGACGATAATTTTGATGATGTGGCCAGAAACAATTTTCCCAAACAAGACTTGGCTACCCTAATTCATTAGTTCCAATGTCATTGATATCATGGTTTATAGTTAATCAATATTTAGACTCTGAGAAACACAACATAAAAGTAATCAACTGATATCATCTTAACCATTCCATATTTCTTCTTCCTTCAAAATTAACTACTTTTATGTTTCTAGAATTACTGACAGTTCCACCCGGTTTCAGTAGAGGACTGATCTTTGCAGAAGATGGACAAACTGTGATAAGGGAACCCGATGAAAGTAGAAGCAACAAAGCTACAGAAAAATCTAAAAACACTGTTAATTTGTTGGAGTTGATTCAACAAGAACAAAATCTATTAGGTACAACAGATTTTTTGTATATTTCTATTCATTTAAATCTGGATTAGTGTGCAGGGTCATTCACGGTGGCCTATTAAAAGATCTCTGGAAAAAATATATTGGTACTCCCTATAATCTATAAGTAATTGACATATCTATCAGTTCTGGTTATACCGAAAATTGGGCTTAACGTTACTTCATAAAAATACAAGACATTCTTTATACAGGGTATTTTAAAAATTATACCTTTCTGGAATAATATAATAAATACTCATGTCAATTTTGTGTGGCTACTTTAGGTGACTGGGAAGTTAAAAAGGCAGAGTCCCACATAGAAGAACTGGAAGCAGAAACGCAAATGTTGCCGGAAGAAGAAGAGGTGCTTCCCAAGGAACCCCAGATCATCAACCTCACCTCTGTTCGTCCTCCTAATCCACTCAAAGGTAGTGAATGGGCAATTCTGCTCGATCCCAATAAGCCAGTTGTAGATTTTGAAAAGAAAATACCGACCATGGCGAAAACTTTTCCGTTTGAGTTGGATAATTTTCAAAAATTGGCTATATTACAGTTGGAACAGCACAATCATGTGTTTGTTGCTGCTCATACATCCGCTGGTAAGAAGTTTTCCAACTAAATACCGTACTAAGATTATGCCAACCAGAAAATAGTCTAGAGGATTGTCAAAAAATTTGGGTTCGTAAATTCAATGTCTTTTGAATTGTTTGAGGCTCTCCTAATAATTTTATCACGTTTATGCGGTTTAAAAGTTTCTGCGACATTCGCCGACAGTGCCAAATTTCAATATATACCACCTCTAATTGAACAGTGATATTTTCCCTATCTACAGTTGTTGAACAGTAGAAAGAATGAATGTGCGAAAATTATATAGATTAAATAAGACAAAACCAATGGGCGTGATTAGCATTATGAAGGTCGTTGGTAAAAAACTTCTAGATCCAGGTTTCATCTAGAAAAATAATTTCACCTTTATGAACACTATTGCGATTTCTAAAATATATTCGTAGAAACAAGCTCTTTGAGATTTTTCTTTTATGATCAAACACAAGCACTATAGGAAAATCCTTTAAGGTACTCTGTGAGTGGTGCGTGTGCGCAAAAAGCGATTCACGTCGGTTTTAAATCGTTGGAGGTTATATTCGTTGGGAAACACGGAATCTCGAAGGTAGTTTCATAAGGATGACGTCCTCCAGATGAAAGAACTGTTAAATAATGAAGTTCGAGGAGTACTAAGCTTAACCACATATGGATGGGCGGCAGTGGTTCGTCGTGTATTTCTGCTATTCACCGCTCCGGGGGAAATTAAGAGGGCAAAGTCAGCCGAGCCTTTTCCCTGGAAATATCTATAAAAGAGAGTCAAATCACCAACCTGTCTTCGATGTTCCAAGCTGTCGAGGCTCTTCATCAGCTCGTGGTCTCCGATCAGTCGAATGGCTCTCCTTTCGATGGAATCCAGTAGCCAAAGAGTATGTTTGGGTGCAGAGTTCCAGACATGAGAGTAATCTAGTGATGGTCGAATCTGGGCTTCATATAGAGTCGAAAGTTGTTGAGGTGGTTACAACTTTTTGGCCCAGAAGAGTACACCAAGTTTCTGTGAAGCTAACTAGGCGATTGCCACAACGTGGTTATGCCAAGACATATTTCCTCGCAGATGGCGCGTCCTGCCATGACTATATCCGGTTCTGTAATATCAACCTTTTTAGAGAAAACTGCTGCCTGGGTTTGTTCGTTAATTCGACTTGGTTACTGTCACCCCAAGCCAAAATTTCTTCCAGGTCTTTGTTGAGGCTTGATACTTCATGCTGTCTGCGAAGATGTGCGTCGGCAGCCGATGTTTGTGCATTCAAAGAGAAAGATGGGATAAGTGTGCTATCGTTAGCAAAGCTAAATATCGGATTTTTAGTTTTCACTAGAAGGTCGTTAATGTAGAGTAAGAAGAGGCTGGGAGACAATATGGACCCTTGAGGAACACCGGCAGATGAAATGTTTGATCCTTACCGACGGGAGATTAGCCACTCCCTGTTCCCAGCACTGGTTGTTACAAAGAACAATTTTTTATAACTAAATATTCAATATTTAACACCACTTGCAGAAAAGGCACCGAATTTGTAACTAATAGTTCTCATAAGAACTAATATCGATGATTAAACTGCATATAGCAAAGTACTTTCATTTAGAAAAGTTTGTAAACCACACGAAGCGCAACGGATAAATGTCAATAATGACATCTCAGTATTTTAATTTAGCCATTTCCATTCAATACACTGAAATTATATTTCGTTTCCGAAAAAAGTATGTTATATTTATTTATTTATCTATTTATTTATTTAAGAATTAACGGGTTACAACCCATTTCAGAAAATTTAAGTACAAAGACTTAAAAACTAACAAAAATTAAAATTAAAATTTTAAAATTAAAAATTACAAGAGTAATACAATCAAAAACATTACAAAAAAAAATTCCAAAAACTTGACATTCAAAAACTAACTTAACATTCAACACACATAAAACACATCTCAGCCTATAATTATAGGAGTAGTAAAATTCAGTCTCAAATGTCTTTGAAATTCAGAATAGGAAATGCCAGCAAACTGCAGGCCACACTTCGCAACTGAAAGATTTGCCAATCTCAACATTCGGGACATTCTTTTTCATTAACTGATGATAAAACAGAAAGACAAGTCTTTGATATTAAAAAAGTTATGACGAACGTGTACTTTGGCTACCTACATAATTTGTTTCTATAGATAATCACAGATTTTTTTAGGTAAAACTGTACTGGCAGAATACGCTATAGCTTTGTCCAAAAAGCATATGACGAGAACAATTTATACTTCTCCTATAAAGGCACTTTCTAATCAGAAGTATAGAGATTTCAGGTGAGACATACATCGGATTTATGAAAAACTTTAACCTTTAGGCACTAGTTTTTTTTTACCTTGCTCAATATTTACAATAATATCAGTTTGTTAAAATTCATATATCTATAAGAAAATGGAAATGTGTATACAGGGTGTCCGGGAACATGTGGGAAATCTCCCGGATATGAAGAAAACACGTGAAAAGAATACTATAGGTTCATATAAACTTCTTTCGTATCGGCCTCCTCTTCGGAGATATGGGCTCCCAAAGAGCACCAATGGAATCAAGTTTTTTACACATAATTATTGAACCACCTGGTATATTTCAATTATTTTTCAATATGATGTATACCAGGTAAGACCCGTCAAATTACTACCCAAGAAACTGTTGTGAATTACTCACAGCTGCAGGGACAGACTAGCTGTAACACTCATGGGCCCATTTTTTTTACGCCCTGTATGATGAGAACTTTGGACAATGTTTTTTACATACCTTTAGCTATTGGCTAAAATTAAGTACCCTTCATTCATGTCGCTAATCCTAACCGTTTTCGAAAAAACGGCATTTTATATACATCATGTGCTTCGGGTATTTCAATAAAAGATACATCTTTGTTCGGATCCAATGTTCAACCTTCAAGATTCCGCTTTTTCATATTTAGCCCATGAGCAGTTAGGGGGCTCAGTGTAAATAAAAGACGTTTTCTCGAAAACGGTTAGGATTAGCGACATGAATGAAGAGTACTTAATTTTTAGCCAATAGCTAAAGGTATGCAAAAAACATTGTCCAAAGTTCTCATCATACAGGGCGTAACGTGTTACAGCTAGTCCGTCCCTGCAGCTGTGAGTAATTCACAACAGTTTCTTGGGTAGTAATTTGACGGGTCTTACCTGGTATACATCATATTAAAAAATAATTGAAATATAACAGGTGGTTCAATAATTATGTGTAAAAAACTTGATTCCATTGGTGCTCTTTGGGAGCCCATATCTCCGAAGAGGAGGCCGATACGAAAGAAGTTTATATGAACCTATAGTATTCTTTTTACGTGTTTTCTTCATATCCGGGAGATTTCCCACATGTTCCCGGACACCCTGTATAGCCATACTTCAACATTGTTGCCATTCGGCCAACAAACATGTAGTTCTCTCTTCCACCCATTACTGATTTTCGATAACGTTTCACACAATCACAGCTTCACTTTCCAAGAGTTTTATGAATGGATTATTGAACCTTTGTACGACTTGCTACCTTCATTTTAACGTGTAGAATCACATCTCCAAGTATCCCGAACCCAAACACCCTGTATAATAATATCATATTTGCATTCTAGGGACGAATTTGAGGACGTAGGTCTGATCACAGGCGACTTTCAAATAAACCAAAAGGCATCTTGTCTGATAATGACGACAGAAATTTTAAGATCGATGCTTTACTGTGGAAGTGACATTACCAGGGACCTCGAGTATGTAATTTTTGACGAGGTTAGGAAAATAATAATACTTCCAGAACCAAGTTATACAACGTGTCCAAGATAAGGAGGGCCAGTACAGGGATCTCGGAAACCCTAAGAGATATGAAGTCGGTTAAATGGTGGTAAAGTTGCGCATTTACGTGCCTAATAATATGCCGTTTAGAAAGTTTTAAAATTTCGAGTAGTTCCGGAGATATCCGGAAATTCTGAAAAATCGTTTTATTGTTTTCCTGGATTTTTTTGAGATCGAATTCTAAAGTAAATTGCACTTTTGTATTGTCACTTTTTCCGCTCTATCTAACAGCGTTAATTGTTTTGTAATCCGACGAGTCGTCTTCGAAGGGCCATTATCAACTTTCTTTTCTTAAATACGGTCCTGATATTGGAATTTGAGAGCTTTTTTTTTTCCGAATGCAACAATGTATGACACATTGTGGTTTAATGACGTTTCGAGGGTTTTTTGAACAACATCAGGAAATTTTGGGATACGGTCCTGTATTTCTCCTAATTTTATAATTAATGTCTCATAAGTAAGACTAGTTCAATAAATAACAAATAATTTAATAATAAACCACAAATAAATGAACAAAAACATACCAAAACAGTAATAAAACGAACAACGAAAAAAGTAAGGAACTACATAATCAGGTGTTCAAAATGATTTCCGTTATTCTCTAAGCACAAATAACATCTTCTAACTGCCACATAACATTTTTTTTGAGATAAAATAAAACATGCGATAGAATATCAAACTTTTCAGCATTTGTAAAATTATGTTCCATATTTTCTGGAAAATAGAAAACCTCTTAAAACGCTTTCAAACTATCACAATGGGAATGTCAAGTGAAACAAATCACGCGTCACGATTTTAATTTTTTTGTTTCAAGCGCCTACTTTTCTTTTAAATCCCGAATCAACAGAAGTTTGAAATAATGTTTCTGTATTTTGCTCACTTATTTGTGGTTTATTATTAAATTATTTGTTATTTATTGAACTAGTCCAACATAAGTAAAAATTTAGAGCTTAATTTATGAGATATTATTTATAAAATTAGGAGAAATACAGGACTGTATCACAAAATTTCCTGATGTTGTTCAAAAAACCCTCGAAACGTCATTAAACCACAATGTGTCATACATCGTTGCATTCGGAAGAAAAAAAGCTCTCAAGTTCCAATCTCAGGAAAACAGGGCCGTATTTAAAAAAAGAAAGTTGATAATGGCCCTTCGAAGACGACTCGTCGGATTATAAAACAATTAACGCTGTTAGATAGAGCGGAAAAAGTGGCAATACAAAAGTGCAATTTACTTTCGAATTCGATCTAAAAAAAAAACAGGAAAACAATAAAACGATTTTTCAGAATTTCCTGATATCTCCGGAACTACTCGGAATTTAAAAACCTTCTAAACGGCATATTATTAGGCACGTAAATGCGCAACTTTACCTCCATTTAACCGACTTCGTATCTCTTACTATTTCCGAGATCCCTGTACTGGCCCTCCTTATCTTGGACACGTTGTATAGCAAGAGTTACAGAACCAGTTTGCTATATAATGTTTCGGTGTTCTTGCTGCTATTAAAAAAAAATACTTCTATAAAACGATTTTATAATCTGATTGTAAGGATATTCTTACAGCCTAGTTTTGTAAGATCTTTGTTACAAGCCTGATTTATGTGTATTGGCTGCTGCTTTATATTTTAGAACTTTTTTATTTTTTTATGCGATTTTCATGATTTGTTATCAGTTTTTAGATCCATTTATTGTGTTTTTCCTTAATTATTTTATAAAGACATTCTTTGATTATGCTATATTATACAGGAATAAATCAAACTGTTGTTTTTTGTCGTAATTTCAAAACACCCTGTGGGAAAATTGAGGTGGATAATTTTATTTACACACTGTTTCTTGTAATCTTTGATGTATTCTAAACATTTCGTTTTTTGATTCATTCCATTATCTCATTTCTGCTGCGTGGTGCAAGATTTTAAATGAAACGCTGATTTGAAGCCCATTTTTATTAAGAAAAACAAACATATCATCATAAAGTTAATTAACAAGAACAATTCTAATATCGTGGATTTCCTCCTCTCGCAGCAATGACAGCTTGCAGTCTTAGTGGCATCGAATGAATAAGGTTACTTATCCTCTCTTGAGGGATAGCCTGATATTCTTCAGTCAGCGCCAGTCGTAAGTCTTGCAAGGTTTGTGGTTGTACAGGATAACGACGAACGATCCTTTTAAGTTGATCCCAAAGATGTTCGATTGGGATGAGATCCGGGCTACACATGCGGAAAGTCCAACTTCATCCAGATATTCGCTCACTATATGAGATTCGTTTTGATATGATGCAGTAAGCATATCTCTCATTTCTACGTCTACATACCCGCTCACGACCATCCGACGACCTTAAACAAACCCTGGATTCATCAGTGAATAGTACGTAATAATATTGTCACTGTCAAATATTCTTTCATAATAATCGCGTACTTAGATTAGATTAGATTAGAGCTGGTCGTCCGACCTTGTCCACCGCGACCTTTTCAGATCTATTGTGGAGACTCCGTTTGATTAGAGTGTCTTGTCTAGCCATGCCTTTTTTTATTAGACTCATTAGTTTTGACAGTGGCTCCTGCATATAGTTGGATGCATTTGGCTTCTCTTCGCCTAAACATAGGAATCTTAGTCTTGTCAGGCCTTCACATTGGCATAAGACATGGACTGGCGTTTCCTCTTCTTCTTCACAGAATCTGCATAGGGTTGCTTCTTCTGTTCGGTTAATGATGTTCATGTGCCTTCTTAGTCGGCAATGTCCTGTAAGTAGACCTACTATGATTCTTACTGTCGGGCTTTTTTGGCTTAGTAGATCTGCTGTGAATTTGGCTAATGGTCCTTTAATGAACTGTTTAGCCTGTCTCATTCCTGGTTGATTAGTCCACTATGAATTGGATTGGTCTTCCAGCCATTGTTCAATGGCTGCATTCTTTAATGCTTTCGCACAGCCCCCAAACGGTTCAGGGCCTATCATGGCCATGTTCGAGCCTTTACGGGCTAATTCGTCGGCCTTCTCATTGCCCTGGTGACCTTCGTGGCCTGGTACCCATGCCAAGGTCACTTTATTATGACTACTTAGCTCTGTTAGATCTTTTATGCAGTTCTCCACTAGTCTTGATTTGACTTCTGGGGAGCCGATTGCCTTTAAGGCAGCTTGGCTGTCTGAATATATGGCAATGGATTTGCTTGATATATGTTGATTTATTATTTCTCTTGCACAGTGTTGTATGGCTACTACTTCCGCCTGAAACACTGTTGCGTATTTTCCTAGGCTCACCGAGATGGTTGTTTTGGACTTGGGCCCATAAATACCAGCTCCAACTCCCTCTTCTGTTTTGGAGCCGTCTGTATACCATGAATGTTCGGCCTGTATTGGAGGGCCTTGTTTCCAGGTATCGCGTACTTAACCAACATCGATCATTTTTATCCGAAAGCTTGACATACATTTTCTAAAAATAACGTCGTTTCATTTAAAATTCTGCAGCTCGCAGCAGAAATGAGATAATGGAACGAATGAAAAAAGGAAATGTTTAGAATACATCAAAGATTACAAGAAACACTATGTAAATAAAATTATCCACCTCAATTTTCCTACAGGGTGTTTTGAAATTACGACAAAAAACAACAGTTTGATTTACTCCTGTATAATATAGCCTAATCGAAAAATGTTACTTTATAAAATAATTAAGGAAAAACACAATAAACGAATCTACAAACTGATAACAAAATCATGAAAATCGCCTAAAAAATAAAAAAGTTATAAAATATCAAACTTGACCAAAATATCAGGGCGGCGGAATTTTGTGCGGGCGAGTGTAATTAATTGGTTTACCTTTATTGCTGGCTTTGGCTTCATCACTACTACCATTTTGATCTAGTGCTAAGGTCGACGATTTTGATTTCCCCTGATTCTAAATAATAAAAATTTGACATTACCTTTTAAAAAATATATGTACACTTTTAAATAGCTATTAAAATTGCCACGCCAAACGATTTTTGTCGGAACTGCTTAGTTTTTGATTTATTCCTTCTTAATAAAGTGTGTTTTTATCCTTCTTTATGACGCAAATACGAAGAACTAGTACAGGGAGGAATTTTCACCCGTTTGTCCTTCTCTAAGCCTTCTTTTATCAACAACATAACCGAATGCAACAAATTATTTTCGCCTATACAGCCGAAAAACAAATGAACAACCTACCCATGCGCGTCGTTAGAAATTTTGTATGGGGGGGAGGGGGGTGTTGTTGTAATGCCAAATATGCAATAATTTCATCGTAAATTGCTTCAATGTCAAATAGCTCTTGCGGAAACAAATGTGAATAGGATTAAAACTTATTTTTGGTCAATAAATCGAAAAAATGTAATCTACTGACGTCCGAAAATCTAGATTTAATTTAAATACTAACGGTGCCAAAAAATTCTTTAAGGCCGTATTAGACTCGGCAATTTTTTCTCTTGCGCCGGCAATTACAATGGCACGTATTCATGCGCAGTAAACCGTTTTCGATCAGCTGGAGCATTGTCAACGGTCAGAACAGCAGTGGGTACTGTCGAAATCCCTAAAATATCCCCAGAATTAGAGATGTGCAAACCTGTTCGTTTTGATTACCAGTTAAAGCAGCTACTGCTATTTATAAATAGGAGGTGCAAAAAGTTGCTGAATTAGCAGTCCATAAGTTTAATAAAGAATGTAAACTGCTAATTTAAGTACCAGTGGGTTTAAATGGCCATTACCTGTTCATACCTGGTTCGGCCAAATAATAAACAGTTAAAAATAACAGAATAATCCATGTCTACCCAATTGCGCCGGCAAGGGCAATTAAAATGGCGCCTGCCCCATTTCTGGTAATGAGAGACAGCTGATCGGGAACAGTGTAGTGCGCATGAATCCGTGTCATTTTAATTGTCAGAAGAGTAGAATTTCTGACTGTAGTACGGAGAACGGTGAACTGCGCCTGAATCCTTGAATAATAATAAATTGGAATCGTATGGAAAACTTTTTTATTATTCTTTTTATGAAAAAAAGTTATTCTTCATAAAAAGTTCTGCATGGTCTAAAACTCAAAATGCAACCTTCAGTTATCTGCTCAAGAGTAAAGTACCTTTATTTTTGACAATACAGAAGAATGTTATGAAGAAACATGATTTTGAATTAAAAGTTATATTCAAATATGCAAATACAGTTATATAGGCTGAAAATTTAGGTTTTGTGATTATTTACTAATCATTCCGTATTAATTATTAAAACAATTTCTATTTTTTCTTCACAACTTAGTAAAGGTGCCATTTCTAATGTATTTCATAAATACCAACGCACTATGATATTCCGTGTCAAATATTTCTTGTCAGTGCATCCTAGATTACGTTAAATTGTATCGAGCCAGAATAATTAATCCGGAATGATCAGTAAATAATCACAAAACCTAAACTTTCATGCTAAATAACTGTAATTGCATATTTGAATATAATTTCAAAATAACTTTTCTGCATAACATTCTTCTGTATTGTCAAAAATATAAAAGTACTTTACTCTTGAGCAAAATTCGTTATTTCTGATATACCTCGTATATGACTGCGAAATTTTGATAGCTGAAGATTGCATTTTCGGTTTTAGACCATGCTGAATTTTTTGTGAAGAATAACTTTTTTTCATAAAACCAATAATAAAAAAGTTTTCCATATGGTTTCAACTTAAGTAGACACACTGTATAGCAACTTCGGATCTGCTATATTAGAATTTTTCCTTGTTTGGCTTAGCTTCGATTAAGAGGAATATTTTTGAAGAAACAATATCCGACTATGCACCGCCTCGAATGTCAAATTTACTTTAGACTTTAAGAATACGTATCAAATTTGAGAAAAAATAGAAAAAAATACTATCTTTTCCGCTACTGAAATAAAAAATTATTGGTTTGGCAACTGCCCCTTATAAACGACGCCCATCATGAACCTACCATCTCAATGCTACAATATTTAAATACCAATGTATGGAAAAATTATTATTTCCCAATCCACCCGATGACACCTTATACAATAAGGGCGTATTTTTGTCTGCACAGTAGTACTTTGAAATGCTAATTCAGATTGAATGGTACTACTAAGAAAAGGAAGCCCTCTCTATTGATAGGATGTCACCACCTGCTTAAGTGCTACTGTGTAGACAAAAATGCGCCCTTCTTGTATAAGGTATAGTCGGGTGGTTTGGGAAATAATAATTTTTCCATACATTGGTATTTGATATTAATAATACCACCTAAAAAGCAGACTTTTTATTTTTTTGATTTAGTCAAAGCCCTAACGTCGGTTCAGATTGTGTGGGACTGCCAAGAGATGGCACTACGCGTTGTGTTTTCGCGACTATGATTAATAATACAGCGTGAAGTATAGAGTTTTCTCTGATGATAGGTATGGACTGTACTGACGAGAACAAAAGAGTTCGAAACCGGTCTCTAGGTGGTGACATCCTGCCAATAGAGAAGGCTTCCTTTTCTTGGTAGTACCATTCAAACTGAATTTGTATTTTAAAGTGCTACTGTGTAGACAAAAATTATTATGATATTAATACCACCTGAAAAGCAGACTTAATTTTTTTGATTTGCTAAAATATTTGTTATTATTTTTTTTAAATGCACGGTAAAATATGTATGTTTGAAAAACACACAAAACTGGGCATTTTTTGCTACCAAATGCCGAAGGTTTAAGCATCACTGTGTAAAATAAAAAGTAGTGATCAAGAAGAACAAAAATGCGAGATAATACGTCCGCAAAATAAGCCTTACGAAAAGGCAGTTTTGGCAGGAATATCAGGAACCCAACAAAAATCGTTTCTATATTCGTAATCTACGGCTCAAAATACATTATTTCTGAACATATCGTCAACTTTGAAGTGGTATTTGGGTAACCGTATAATACAAAACATAATATGTACCATAATATCGCCGGGTTTTAATTTGGAAATGTTCCATAAAATAATATAGTGAATTTTAAAAAATGGGACGATGTTTGCTTTAAACAAACACTAATGTAACCCGTAATATGATATTATTTCTTACCGAGAATAACATTTTTAATGCTGTTTTGTGTTATTTTGTCAGAATACTACTACATTGAATTTGACAGCTCTGATATCTGTCAAAATAAAAAGTACGATTATGTCACACCTGCGATAAGGTGTATCTGAACGTTATCTAATTAAACAGAGGTAAAAAATATGCATGTTGTTCAGATAATGCAGCAGTATACTTGAAAAGGTGATTCTACAACGTATCCAAGATAAGGAGGACCAGTACAGGGATCTCGGAAACCGTAAGAGATACGAAGTCGGTTAAATAGAGGTAAAGTTGCGCATTTACGTGCCTAATGATATGCCGTTTAGAAAGTTTTAAAATTCCTAGTAGTTCCGGAGATATCCGGAAAAAAACGTTATTCTGAAAAATTGTTTTCCTGGGTTTTTTTGGGATCGAATTCTAAAGTAAACTGTACTTTTGCATTTCCACTTATTCCGCTCTATCTACCAGCGTTAATTGTTTTGTAATCCGACGAGTCGTCTTCGAAGGGCCATTACCAACTTTCTTTTTTTAAATACGTGTATATATGTATATGTTTTCCTGATATTGGAATTTGAGAGCTTTTTCTCCCGAATGCAACCATTGTGGTTTAATAACGTTTCGAGGGTTTTTTGAACAACATCAGGAAATTTTGCGATACGGTCCTGTATTTCTCATAATTTTATAAATAATATCTCATAGTAAGCTTTAAATTTTGACTGAAATTGGACTAGTTCAATAGATAACAAATAATTTAATAATAAACCACAAAAAGTGAACAAAATACAGAAAAATTATTTCAAACTTCTGTTGATTCGGGAATTAAAAGAAAAGTAGGCGCTTGAAACAAAAAAATTAAGATGGTGACGCGTGATTTGTTTCACTTCACATTCCCATTGTGATCGTTTGAGAGCGTTTTAAGAGGTTTTCTATTTTCCAGAAAATTTGGAACATAAATTTACAAATGCTGAAAAGTTTGATATTCTATCGCATGTTTTATTTTATCTCAAAAAAACTGTTATGTGGCAGTTAGAAGATGTTATTTGTGCTTAGAGAATAACGGAAATCATTTTGAACACCTGATTATGTAGTTCCTTACTTTTTTCGTTGTTCGTTTTATTACTGTTTTGGAATGATTTTTGTTCACTTATTTGTGGTTTATTATTAAATTATTTGTTATTTATTGAACTAGTCCAACATAAGTAAAATATTTAGAGCTTACTTATGAGATATTATTTATAAAATAGGAAAAATACAGGACCGTATCCCAAAATTTCCTGATGTTATTCAAAAACCCTCGAAACGTCATTAAACCACAATGTGTCATACATCATTGCATTCGGAAGAAAAGAAGCTCTCAAATTCCAATATCAGAAAAACAGGACCGTATTTAAAAAAATAAAGTTGATAATGGCCCTTCGAAGACGACTCGTCAGATTACAAAACAATTAACGCTGTTAGATAGAGCGGAAAAAGTGGCAATGCAAAAATGCAATTTACTTTGGAATTCGATCTCAAGAAAACCCAGGAAAACAATAAAATGATTTTTCAGAATTTCGTTTTTTTTTTCGGATATCTCCGGAACTACTCGGAATTTTAAAACTTTCTAAACGGCATGTTATTAGGCACGTAAATGCGCAACTTTACCTCCATTGAACCGACTTCGCATCTCTTACGGTTTCCGAGATCCCTGTACTGGCCCTCCTTATCTTGGACACGTTGTATATGTTAAAGTAAAGGTTTAGTAAGTTATACCGGGTGTTGCGTTTGGTCAGGACGCATAGGATTTCCCATATAATTGCCGGGTGGCAAAATATTATACTTTAGGTATCCGCAACACACAGGAATTCTCTTTGAGACAGACGACACTGTATCATTTTAGCTAATATATCGATTATGATATATCTTTGAGAACGGCCTCTTATTAATTTTCTCGTTTTTAGGTACATTATATAAATGACCGAGATAGAGGACATGTTTGGGAACAGGTACTCATCATGTTGCCGGCTCACGTTTGTGTGGTACTTCTTAGCGCTACAGTGCCGAACACTATAGAGTTTGCTGATTGGCTAGGACGAACACATCAAAGGTAAATATACAGGGCAAATCGGGAGGAACGGGCCAACCTTTAGGAATATATTGTACAAGCGTAAAAAATGTCATTCAAATAACTATGGGCTTTGAATATCGAAGGTTAAAGAAAAACGGATCAGTGTAAAAATCCAACAACTTATACTGGGAGACAAACGGCTGCTTTATACGGATTTCGGTCTATCTGTTGGATTCCATTTTAGTCATTATTGCAGCATAGCCAGATTGACGTATTTTGACGTCAAATTGCAGTTATGTCGATTTTTGATAAATAAACGTATTTTATGTATATTTATTTACCTTTTAAATTTTAGAAAAGTATACGTTGTAACGACATCCAAACGGCCAGTACCTTTACAACATTTCTTGTATACAGGTCGATGGGGAGGCAGTAGAGATAACAGATTTTTGATTTTGGAAGCTGACAAGTGGCATAATGAAGGGTAAGATAAAGAAAAATGACAAATATGTTGTTCTTTACAAATTATCTTTAATGACTATACAGGACGTCTTAAAAGGTGAGGCAAATAATTAGGCATTAAGTAGATTGGGCCAAAACAAGGTTGGAACTAGTGTTGTGATCGCTCGAGCGAAAAACCGCTCGAGTACTCGATTATTGAAATACATAACCGACATCGCTCGATTATTTAAAAAAACCGCTCGAGTTATAAATTCAAGCGAAAATCGTCGCTTATTACCTTTCGAGCTTCGCTTGACGCCGACCGAAATGTGCTGCTTGGTAGTGCGATCGCTCGAGTGAAAAACTGCTCGTATATGCGAGCAGTTTTTCGTTCGATAGGAAATACTACTCTAGTTATAAATTCAAGCAGAAAAAATTATCAAAGAACGATTAGTGAATTTTGTTAACAACACCTTTAAGTTTGACAAACAACAGTACGGATTTCAACCAAATAGCAACACTCAGTCAGCAGTAATAGACCTTATAGATTTTGTAACTAATGGACTAGACAATAACAAGTATGTAGCAGCTTTATTTGTCGATCTTCAAAAGGCCTTTGATACAGTGAACATCAATATATTAATGAAGAAACTAGAAGAAATGGGAGTTCGAGGTACAGCATATAACTTAATCAATTCATATCTTACAAATAGAAAGCAGTATGTGTCAGTAAACCAAAAAGAAAGTGAAGTGAAGAAAGCAACAATAGGGGTACCTCAAGGGTCTGTTCTGGGCCCCATTTTATATCTCTTATATGTGCATAGTTTATCTAAAGCAAACCTAGGATGTAACTAATAACCAGACATCGGATTATATGCACTATCAAAATGCCAAAATATGCATGCAAATATGCACTAAAAAAGGGCGAAATATGCACAAAATATGCACAACCAAAAAACAATTTATTATTACAATTTACGTTTATTTTAACATTATATTTATATGTCATACATATATTCATATTAGTTATTGTTATAATTCTTGTGACAATAAACAATAACATATTTTTCCAGGATTTCTACAGAAAACTTGTGCCGTTTGTCACTTATAGGCTGAAAATCACCTTTCGACGTCAACTGACGTTACCGGGCAGAACTTGAAACTTGGCGCCATTTCTGCAGAGACCTCTTCAGGCAGAGTTTGTCCGGTGCCGTTGATAAATGCGTCAATTTTCTTAATTCCTTCAAGACTGCATTTAATTTGCCACGAACCTTTTGCGATAGTGAACTCGGAAGGGCGTTACTCTGTTCAATCATTTGTTCTAATATTTCCAAGGACTTGCACAGAGCAAGGTTTTTAGTTTCTAGTTTCTCAATTGCATCGGGCAATTTGCTGAAATGTGTTGCAATAAGAGCAATATTTTCTTTGATTGAAGAATCCTCAAATGCCAGCTGGCTTGAATTGATTGCAATGGCGTCTGATCCGTCAAATTTGCCAACTACTCCTTTTATCGCTTCGCAATTCTCTGCATAAAACAATACAGCTTTCAACCAAGTTCCCCACCGTGTTATTATTGGTTCTGGGGGTCGTGCTACGTTTGGTAGTTGCTCTTTATATGCTTGTACTCGGGATGGTGCCTTTAAAAACACCTTTTTTGTAGAAGAAATCAATTTATTGACAATCCCGAACTCGTTTCTGATCTCTTCCGCAACTCGATGTAATCCGTGGGCTAGACAGGTGATGTGAAGCAATTTTGGGTAGAATACTCTCAGAGCTTGACCAGCTTTCACCATATAAGGCGCACCGTCAGAAACAAAAACACATATTTTCTCGTCCATAGACGAATCGGGAAATAGTGATCTGATGGAATCATTTATAAACCGGGTGATAGTTGAATGGTTTGTTTTTTCTAGAACCTTGCAAGCAACCAAATGGGGAGTAGAGGGCTCTTTAGATAATTTTCCATCAATTAGATTCGCAATATATCGTCCGCATGAATCTGTCGTTTCATCAGCTGATATCCATATTAGATCGTTCGAGAGATCAGCGCGTATTTCATGCGTAGATAGTTGACAGGTAGTTTTTTCGAATTGTGGATTCTTCAGGAATTATCTGATTAGTGCAATACTTCTTTAGGAATTTTCGACATACTGCGTGTGCGAGGAAGACGTGTCGACAGCATAATACAACCCGAACAAACCCGTATAACTGAAATATGCACTATCAATGAAAAAGTACCAAAATATGCAATAACGCTATAAAAATGGAATTATATGCATTTGCATATGCAAACATGCAAATGCATATAATCCGATGTCTACTAATAACTTATGCCGATGATACAGTCCTATTGTTCGAAGACGCAGATCCAAGGGTTCTTGAAGAAAAAGTAAATAAGACCGTAACAGTATACTATAAGTGGTTATTAAAAAATAATTTAAAGATCAACATAAAAAAAACTGTGTTTATGATTTTTAAACATAAAAATAAAAAAAGTGCACAATTCAATATAAAAATAAACAAGGAACAAATAAAAATGGTGAACTGCTATAAATATCTAGGACTAAATATAGATGCAGAGTTAAATTTTAAAAAACATATGGACCATGTCATCAAGAAATTGGCTTCTGCCTGTGGTGTTATAAGAAAATGTGTGAATTATATACCAAACATAATGAAAATGACAATTTATGAGGCTTTGTTTAAGTCGCATTTACAATGTATGTGTGCTGTTTGGACATTTTCAAACAATGCAATAATACGAAAACTCCAACGATATCAAAATAGAGTTCTTAAATGTTTACATAGACTACCGAGACTATATCCAACCAAACAAATATATAAAAACTATAAACTGATTAATGTTACTGACATAATAAAGCTAGAAGAATGTAAACTGGTTCATAAAATCCTGAAAAAGCAAATAAAAACTAACATAAGTCCGATAAGAAACAGAGATCTGCATCGACACAACACGAGAGCCCGTGACAACTTGTATGTGCCGAGATCAAGAACAAACATTCATCAAAACAAAATTACAATAAAGATGCTGAAGTCATATAACTCGCTTCCAGTAAACATAAAGAATACTACAAACGCTAGCCTTTGCAAAAAAAATAAAACAAATGCTTACGCAACAAAGTTCAGTGCAGTTTTAGGATTAAAGACTGAATGCTTTATCACAAATTATAAATTATAAATTATCTATTGTACGCTTTTCCTTGCTGCAAATTTGATTGATGTTTCTGTATAGGTATACAGGGTGATTCACGACGAGCGTGCATTAGAACTTTATGGAGAACTACTGAATATATGTTTCTGAAACTTTGGGGATTTGGGTTTATCGATATGCTCTCTTTAACTAAAATATTGACATGTTTCTGTCATTACCGGTTATACCGGAAGTAGCTGCCAACTTTCGTTTTTTAAATACAACATGGTAATTTTTATTACATTTTTCGATTAAGCATTAAATACTAAGCACATTTTATAGAAAATGTTTTTGTCAGACTCTATTAGTTTTTGAGATATCTGGACTTTTTGTAATTATTTGGCAAATGCATGACGATGAAATAATCCATATAATTTTTTTACCTTAGCGCTTGGACTAAAAATTTTTTCTCGCCGAATAGCTAGAAGATCATCAAGTCTCAAAAACATTTCAAATTCGGCATAAAATGTACAGGGTGGTCACAATTCAAGCCTCATTGTGAAAGAATTCAACCATTAAAAACTTTCTTATTTTAAATGGAACACCCTCTATATATTTTTATTTAATTTGATGGCAAATTAGTTGTTCTTTATAAATAGTATTTACTGTCCTATACCTATATCAAAGCGTTTTCTCAAAAATCAAATTTTATTCCGAAAATACTATTTGTTCAAGTGTGCTATGAAAACAATTGGGGCTGTATACTGATGTCTATACGGAGGAAAAGTGATTGGTATCAAAACGATGGGACTCCAGCACACAACGTCCAAGTTGTTAAGACCGCCCTAAACAGACTTTTTCATGACCAGTGGATCGCAAACCAAGGTTCTTTCCACTGGCCAGCTCGTTCGCCAGACTTAGCTCCATTGGACTTTTCATCTGGGGAACCATTAAAGATAAAGTTTACGCGCGTCCCATCACCACGAAGGAAAATCTAACTGAAAGGGTGAAGGCAGCATTTCAATCTTTCACAAGAAATTAGGAATGCTACAAGAAATAACATGATGAAAAGAATACATAAATGCTTGGAAGAAAATGGCAATCATTTCGAACATATTTTAAAAATATAATCAAAAGATTTAGGTATAATTTTCAAACACATTTTTAATTAAAGAATTGTTTCCTTGCTATTTTTAAAAAAATAATATTTAAACCATTAAATTTAAAACAATCAACTGCATTTTATTTATAAATTATTAAGAAACACTTTAGAATATTGTATTTTCAAGCAATCACTCACTTTTCCTCCGTATAGACATCAATATATAGCCCCTAAGTACAATTGTTTTCATAACACACTTGAACAAATAGTATTTTCGGAATAAAATTGGATTTTTTGAGAAAACGCTTTGATATAGGTATAGGACAGTAAATACTATTTATAAAGAACAACTAATTTGCCATCAAATTAAATAAAAATATACAGGGTGTTCCATTTAAAATAAGAAAGTTTTTAATGGTTGAATTCTTTCACAATGAGGCTTGAATTGTGACCACCCTGTACATTTTATGACCAATTTGAAATGTTTTTGAGACTTGATGATCTTCTAACTATTCGGCGAGAAAAAATTTTTAGTCCAAGCGGTAAGGTAAAAAAAAATTATATGGATTATTTCATCGTCATGCATTTGCCAAATAATTACAAAAAGTCCAGATATCTCAAAAACTAATAGAGTCTGACAAAAACATTTTCTATAAAATGTGCTTGGTATTTAATGCTTAATCGAAAAATGTAATAAAAATTACCATGTTGTATTTAAAAAACGAAAGTTGGCAGCTACTTCCGGTATAACCGGAAATGACAGAAACATGTCAATATTTTAGTTAAAGAGAGCACATCGATAAACCCAAATCCCCAAAGTTTCAGAAACATATATTCAGTAGTTCTCCATAAAGTTCTAATGCACGCTCGTCGTGAATCACCCTGTAGAGTGGTTAATTAGTTTTCATCTCAGAGCATAATTGTAATATTATTATATAATATATTTATTATTAGGACTTGTTACCAGTCATAAGACATTATGTACTGTTTTTAGTTCAAAAAAAAAAAAAGAAAGCGAAAATCGTCGCCTGTCACTTGATGCATAATCTTCGGTGGTCGCCGCGCGCCACCCGAAATGTGCCGATTGGCGACGTTCGAGTTTGACGCTCAGAAGACTGACACGACATACGTCTTTGTTAAAGGCACATAAACGAGAAGGTGCATACAAAAAAGTATGCCAAATCCCTTAGTGGATTCATCGCGACATGGGTTTTGTTTTGACTGGAACTGGCTAGCCAGCGGCGATTGCAAATTTTTCAAAAATTAAAGGATACAATTTTTAAAAAATCAGAATCGACTGTTCTTCCTTAATAAAAACTTCAGACTAAACTTATAAAACTTACAAAAACAACCCCTGGTGTTTTACAACACATTCTTCTTAGTCATAAAAAAATTCAAATGATTAATCGCTCGAGCGATTCACTCGATTATTAAAATCGCTCCAGTATCCCCCTTGAGACTTGCTGACATTTTTAAGATAGTAGATCGTCTCCGCCTACAAAGTATATCAAAATATCCAAATTCCATATTTGTATCGAATAGTTTCGAAAATATTTAGTGAAAATCATCTCTCGCGTTGCTAAATTCAAGAGACTTTTTCCCAATAAAACCATTTTTATGACTTTTAGGTATATTAAAGCGAAAAATGCCCTCGAACCTATAAAAGATCAGAACATAAGGTTTCTGAACAAGCAACAAGAGAAAACGCTGTGGAGCAGCCTGGTCGACCATTTGAGAAAATTCGAACTACTGCCCGTGGTTGCGTTCATTTTTTCCCGACAGAAATGCGACACAAACGCGGAAATTCTGTCGAATTTGGATTTGACGACGCAAAGAGAAAAGTCGGAGATAACGTACTTTTTTAATAAGTGCATCAGGTAATTTTTTTCTCTCAATTTATTCATTTTCGTTCGCCTGATAGGACCGTTCCCGAGGAGCCTCTCTATTACTCTTACAAATGTGAAGTAATTGTGATGCCTCTCTTTCTTATTAACAACCCCTAAATACCACTTTGTGGAACCCAGGTTGAAAATCACTGTATGGAGGATAAATATTTTTAAAAATTATTACGGTCCCTTTGTGGAGTCGATCCGGTTTAGGAAAATCCCTTGACGAAATTGAGTAATTTTTTTTCCCCAATCGATACAGTAGGATCCTCTCGACATTCTGACATGATTTGTAGGGGGCGCCGCATTGGGGGGAGGGGGGCACGCCCCGTAAATCTAACCTACAACGGATTTTCCTAAATAATTCAGCCGGTTCTGATGCTCCAAAAAAAAATGTGAAGGGCAAAATTGAAGAGCTTGACAGAGCGCGTAAGCTCGAACAAACCTGATCCCGATATCTCAATTAGTTCGCGATTTATCGCGATTTTTAACGGAAGAAACAATAAAATTTAATTAATCACATCTCGAGAAGGTGCGGAGTTGGGGCATCAATTTTTCGCGAATCAACGGGTGACAACGGGTACTTTGATGGGCCGGAGGCTGGGTGTGGTGGGGCAATGAGGAGGAGAGTTATGGGGGAGAAAAAAATATTACATAAACGCTAATAAGTAGTTTATTAATCGAGCTACGGGGATCAGGCGGGATTTAATTTGTTCATTTTTTTATCAGCTACGAGGGGGGATTGGCGAAAATTTTTTATTTTCGCAAATGCGCGCTTGTCGCGGCATACAAGAAATGGCCACTATTTAATATCTCCGAAAATACTTTAGATATTATGTTCAATTTTGGTATGTCTTAATAGGATATAGAACCACATATTTTAGAAAAGTTATTCAATTATTCCACCAGTGGCGTCCCTACAAACATGTCCTCTGATATTTTTTACAAAAGATATGGTACGCCACTGGCATTTTTCCATGTGGATATTTTTCTGATTAGCCTGGTCAATTCTACATGAAAACGGTCTCTTGATTGATTAAATCCACTAAATTCATATTGAAACTCAGTATTATTAACATTGATAAAATAATTAATGATAAATTTTGTTTCATAACAATTGTTGGAGTGGGCAATTCGATGCGTCTGACGAGAAAAACTCAATAAACCGTTTTTATGTAGAATTGACCAGGCTAATCAGAAAAAATATCCACATGGAAAAATGTCAGTGGCGTACCATATTTTTTGTAAAAAATAGCAGTGGACGTGTTTGCAGGGATGCCACTGGTTGAACAATTGAATAACTTTTCTAACTAAAATGTGTGGTTCTATATCATATTAACACATACCAAAATTGAACATAATATCTAAAGTACTTTCGGAGATATTAAAAAATAACCATTTAAAAAAATAGATATTACATAGTGGTCATTTCTTGTATGCCGCGACAAGCGCGCATTTGCGAAAATAATCCCTCCTCGTAGCGTAATGGACAAATTGAATCCGGCCTGATCCCCGTAGCTCGATTAATAAACTACTTATTAGCATTTATGTAATACCCCCCCCCCCCTAAACTCTCCTCCTCATTGCCCCACCACACCCGGCCCATCAAAGTACTCGGTGTCACCCGTTGATTCGCGAAAAATTGATGCCCCAACTCCGCCCCATCTCGAGATATATATAATTAAATTTTATTGTTTTTGCACATATAAATCGCGAACTCATTGAGGCTTCGGGATCAGGTTTGTTCCAGCTTACGCGCTCTGTCAACAGGCCCGTAGCCAGGGGGGGGGGCAGAGTGGGCAATGCCCACTCTGACAGAAAAAGTTGCCCACTCTAGCAAAACCATGATAGTTGTATATTTATGTAATTTCTTGGGATTCAGTCTCAGCAGAGAATGGCCAATCTGATATATTTAGCGTTTGAGAGTAAACAAACAAATAACATAAACTTTGAGGTGTTTTTACAAAAATTTAACGAAAGGAAGAACAGAAAACTTCCATTATATTAAAGGTATTTACCTACGTTGCGTTTTTTGGTTTTGTTTAAGTTTTATTTTTTGTAATTATATAGGTAGTTGATTCAATGTTGAAATCAACGATGTTTTGTTTTTCTTGATCTTACGTGATCTGATCACAAAAATTATTTTCAAGTTTCCCCCTCTAAAACTTTGACTGCCCACTCTAAAATATAATCCTGGCTACGGGCCTGTCTGTCAAGCTCTTCAATTTTGCCCTTCACATTTTTTTTTGTAGCATCAGAACCGGCTGAGTTATTTAGGAAACTCCGTTGTAGGTTAGATTTACGGGGGGGGGGGCACGGGAACAAACCCGAACAACCCCCCCCCCCCCCCTTCATGCGGCGCCCCCTACAAATCATGTCAGAATGTCGAGAGGATCCTACTGTATCGATTGGGGAAAAAAAATTACTGGATTTCGTTAAGGGATTTTCGAGCCGTTTATTTCGCCAGAACGACTCCACTATTTTGGCCATTTTTTTTTAGGTCTTTAAAAGAGCCAGACAGGAATATTCCCCAAATAGTAAAAATGAAAGATATTTTAACCAGAGGTCTGGGTATACATCACAGCGGAGTATTGCCTATTGTGAAGGAAATAGTCGAAATGTTATTTCAAAAGGGACTTATCAAGGTGAAATTTAAATATTCGGAGTGCGTCAAAATCATACTTACCGTTTCCCATTTTTAGATTTTATTCGCCACAGAGACGTTTGCGATGGGCGTAAATATGCCCGCCAGGACCGTTATATTTGATTCCGTCAAGAAACACGACGGCGTAGAGCTGCGTGGTCTTTTGCCCGCAGAATACATACAGATGGCAGGTTTGTTCAGCAATCATACTTATTTATAGGATAGAATAAAAATGCTTTAACATTGCATTACCTGCTGACGTGGTTTGGTCTTATTTGATCAGTATAATCTCGATTTGAATCATACCGTTACAGGTGAGGCCGCACGTGCTTTCTTTACTGACATTTTTTAAAAGAAACTACGTTTTGTGTTTTATTTTAGGAAGAGCGGGTCGTCGTGGCAAAGACGAAAAAGGTACAGTCATTATACTGTGTAAACTATACGTTCCTCCAGACGGCGAGCTCAAGGCAATGATGACCGGTCTTCCGAATAAGTTAGTAAGTCAATTCAGGCTTACTTATGGAATGGTAAGGGCAATTCACTACTTCCGCATTTTAAAATAACTGAAATAGATTTAAGAGGATTCTACGCGCATTTTTAGTTTTAATGATGCATTTCTAGCAATTCCGCCGGCTGGCGCGTGCTCGGAGAGTAGCGTTGGTCACTGATGTTAGAAAGAGAGAGCGGGCAGTGGGCGACTAAGATGAAATATTAATTGCTCTTCGAATAAGAAAAAAAATCAAATTTCGATTTATAAATAAACTGTATTTTTTTAAAATTCTTTTGATAAAAGCTTTAATAAAGAATATTGGAAGATCAACATACAGGGTGTTATGGAAATGACTTATTAGATTTAAATGGGTGACTCCTTGGGTGTCCTAGAGAAAGTCTACATACTTTTTTTTAAATCGAATAGCTAAATACTAAGGTAAAACCCCTTTTTACCCACATACTGTCGCGCCGTTCCATCTGGATTCAGTTAGCAACAATGTAGGTCACTAGAGTATACGAACAGTGATGTCAGATCACACCGCGTGTCTCGCCCTTGCTTGGATACCGGCCGCGTACCACTTTCGTTTCTTCAGTATGTTTCGAGACTCGGGGGTGGAATGACGCTGTCGAGGGTCCCACGTGCTTGACGTATACGAATATTAAACGTTTTGTTAGTTGTTGAGCTGTTGAAAAACATACTTTTTGTGTTTTATTTTTTGATTTGATTTTTTTTTTTTATGATCAAACACAAGCACTATAAGAAAAATCCTTTAGGGCACTCTGGGAGTGGTGCGTGTGCGCAAAAAGCGATTCACGTTGGTTTTGAATCGTTGGAGGTTATATTCGTTGGGAAAAACGACCTCGGGAAGGTCGTTCCACAAGGATGTAGTCCTCCAGATGAAAGAATTCTTAAATAATGAAGTTCGAGGAGTACTAAGCTTAACCACATATGGATGGGCGGCAGTGGTTCGTCGTGTATTTCTGCTATTCGTCGCTCTGGGCAAGGTCAGCCGAGCACCTTCCATGAAAATATCTGTAAAAGAGAGTCAAATCCCCAACCTGTCTTCGATGTTCTAGGCTGTCGAGGTTCTTCGTCAGCTCGTGGTCTCCAATCAGACGAATGACCCTCCTTTTGATGGAATCCAGTAGCCGAAGAGTATGTTTGGGTGCAGAGCTCCAGACATGAGAGCAGTACTCTAGTGATGGTCGAATCTGGGCTTTGTATAGTGTCAAAAGTTGTTGTGGTGTGTACAACTTTCTGGTTCGGAAGAGTACCCCAAGCTTCTGAGAAGCTATCTTGGCTATCTTAAATTTAATTATAAAACGGATTATTTTAAAATAAAATCGAAGGAAAGAGAGTATGTACTTTAAAATTGTAGTTTTATTTTTCTAAAAAGTTTGAAAAAGAAGCGATAACGCGCCTCAAAGACGTCTTGTTGTCAAAAACTGAACACATGCATTTACAATTTTGTGTTGCAATATGACAACACCGTCTATAATGCGCTAACCTCTTATGAACCTCGAGACTGTCTCAATAAACTATTGATTGCGAACGTCCTCAGTAGCGGCCACGTAAATTTTGAGATTTCATATCGAGTGTATATTTCGCTTAATAATTCAAAGCGCCATTTATTCAATTTATTTTCATCTCAGGATTTGCCGGTTTAAATATAATAGGTAATTTCCGTAACACCCTGTATTGTTGCTAAATTAAAAAATAAATGATTTAAAAATATATTCATATGTAGGTAAATATATGGCAAAAATAGGACTTTCAATATTCTTGGTTTAATTTCTAAAAACTTTTATATACAACAGTTTCTTCTTAATCGTATAATAAACCCGTGGGTTTCTCGTTTTAAAGGGTGCACGGTATCACCTTAACAAGTTTATTTGTTCGCACTGACAGTGTTTCTATTCCTTGACCGAACCAAGCACACCACTGCGTAGACTCCGACCTTCCGTCGTTCGCTACCACAACGTGGCGAGGTGGAACTTCCCCCATGTCTCGTATGCTCGATAAATGAGATACGAGGCTTCAGTACTGCTAGAGACGTGAAAGCGGCTACACGTCGACTGGTTCCCTTAGAATCCCATTTTGAATCGTACCGACACAGGTGATGATGATGCGTCACTGTCTTGTTGTAGGTACTGAGTTTGCTACGAGTAGAAAGTCTGAGCGTTGAAGGTATGATGTCGCGCAGTTTCGGAGAAGCCGATCATCAGAAAAAAGTCGTAGACTTGGAACTGGAATTCGAGAACGTAGAAAAAGACTTGGCCGAACTAAGTAAACACCAATTGAGCAGCTATTTACAACCGCTGGTTAAGTTTTTTGAGAGCGCTAGTGCCTTCTTGGATAAACGAAGCGAAATCATGGTAAGAAATACGAGGGTTTATTAAAATTATGTATAGAAAATTTTAAAAAAATTAAGAATAACACAAATAATAATGGTTTTTTGTTGAATATACAAAATTAAATTAAACAGTTTCGTCGTCTTAGTTATTAAAAAATCCCAATTTTTAGGATTTTCAAAATAACTTGGCAGCGCCGCAAAATTTTGTTTGCGCCTTTTTAATAAGCTGAAAAATAAACTTAAAAAAAAAAACTAGACAAACCCGACACGGCGCAGCGGGATCGATATACAGGGTGTTTTTCCTCAGTACGGTCCTTCATCTCGCGATACGGGATGGCAGTAAAGTAAGTAAATTTTGAAACGTGAAATTATGGACCGCACTTAGGAACTACTCTGTATTGACTGTTAATTATTATCAATAATACATTTTTTTTAGCCTAAAATAATGAATTCGCCTAAAATCCAGAAACTCCTGGTACCTGGCGCCGTAGTGTTGATAACTCATTTAAAACATATCAACAAACTAGCCTTGATATTGTCCGTTGATAGAATGAAGAAGCCCACCGTCTACAAGGTATTGGTGCTCGCTGAGTCTAGTGCACAACAACCAGGTAGACTATTTACCCGAAAGGGTCTAGTAAATTAAACAAATTTCTTGGTTTCGAGAAGCAACTTGTGGAAGTTAACTTACAAGAAGAATTCAGGCCGAATTCTAATCAGTCAGCTTGTCCGTGTGTTATGAGTGGTGTTCCTCACGGATCCATTCTGGGTTTCTTATTTTTCACTTTATACAGGGTGTAATAAATTCGTCCTTCACCGTTTGGATTTCGTGAACTGTAAGAGATGCGCACTCGGTTGAATCGGGACAAAGTTGCGTCAATATACCCAAAGACGAAACGTCGTATTAAAGATCTGATGATGGCATCTTGGGGAGAATAAAAAGTAGGAATGATAAAGTGAAATTTATTTTTCGACATCTCTTCGAACAAAGTCAGGGAAAAATAAAAACCGCAAAACGCAATATTTTAGATTTTTCCAAATATTTTGAAAGCCCCTGTATTTATTTTTGATTTTCTATGGCATATTATTGGGCCCATTAAGCAACTTTGCCCCAATTTAGCGGACTTCGTATCTCTTGCCGTTTTCTCATCATATACAGGGTGTTATGGAAATGACTTATTATATTTAAATGGGTGATTCCTAGGGTGTCCTAGAGAAAGTCTATAAACATACTTTTTTTTTAATCGAACATCTAAATACTAAGGTAAAAACCCTTTTTACTCACATACTATCGCGCCGTTCCATCTGGATTCAGTTGGCAACAAGTGGGTCACTAGAGTATACTAACGGTGTTGTCAGATCACAACGCATGTTTCGCCCTTGCTTGGATACCTGCCGCGCGCGACTATCGTTGCTTCAGTATGTTTCGAGACTCGGGGATGGAATGACGCTGTCGATGGTTCCACGTGCTTGATGTATACGAAATTTAAACGTTTTGTTAGTTGTAGCATTACCCGATTTTTTTTCTGTTGTGAAATAATTCATAATTTTCAATTTCAAATTTGTGTGATATTATCTACTATTGGTTCTGTTGCAAAACATATTTTTTGTGTTTTATTTTTTTATGGAATTTAATTATAAAACGGATTATAAGATCGAAGGTAAGAGAGTATGTACCTTAAAATTGTAGTATTTTTTTTCTAAAAAGTTTGAAAAAGAAGTGATGACGCGGGTTAAAGACGTCTTGTTGTCAAAAGCTGAACACGTACGTTTACAATTCTGTGTTGCAATATATGACAACACCGTCTCAATAAACTATTGATTGCGAACGTCCTCAGTAGCGGCCACGTAAATTTTCAGATTTCATATAATATATGATATATATAAATGGTAATAAAGTTTAAAACAGTCGCGTGCTAAAACAAGGTGTGCCTCAGGGCAGCATTCTTGGACCTCTACTGTACACAATATATACTTCAAATTTTTACCACTGTCTGAAACACTGTAAGCATCACTTATATGCTGACGATACCCGGCTTTATTTCTCATTTCTGCTTTTGGATTTTTTTCTCTCTATATTTTTTTTTCTTTTATTATGATTTAATTAAATTAATTACATTTTTCTAAGAATATAAATATTATATACTTTTTCGGGCCTAAGGGGAAGAGAATCGATATTTATTATCTATCATAGGACCCTATTTACCATTTATTAAAGTATTTATTATCATTATGTAATTCATATTATTTATGTATATGGTGAATAAAAACATTTATTATTATTATTATTATTATATAAAGTGTATATTTCGTACAATAATTCAAAGCGCCATTTAAGGTTATTTTTTTTTTCAATTTATTTTCATCTCAGGATTTGCCGGTTTAAATATAATATAAAAATAATTCTACTGACCATAACACCATGTGTCATATTTAAATGGGCGACTCCTTGGGTCTCCTAGAGCAGAGGCGTCCAAACTTTTTGCTGCGAGGGCCAGTTTGGTATTTAAATTCATTTGCGGGGGCCAAGCAGGCCGAGCGGCCGAGTCGTATCGCAGAATACAGAAAAAACTTGAATACCAGACTGTACTTTTTCGAGCGTGATACCGTGCTCATTCTAACCGAATGCGCTCTTCATCTGCGCGAGATCTAATACTGACGCGCCAGGCTACATTTATATTTTACGAAATTTTTCAAAATCCTTGGCGGGCCGGATAAAATCGCCTGCCGGGCCGTAGTTTGGACACCTCTGTCCTAGAGAAAGCCTACATAATTTTTTTAAATGGAATGTTTAATACTTGGGTAAAAATCTCACGTGCTGCCACGCCATACACATCTGTTTTCAGTTAACAAGTTTATGTAGGTCAGTAGGCGTTAGATGGACATCGTTTCTCGAAGGAAACACTCTGCATGAATAATATTTATTAACAATACAAAAATAGTACTGAAAATAGCATGTAAATAAATATTTTTAGATGCTACAGTAAAACATCCTTTATGGTATCAAATGTTAGGCCTAGCCCAGGATAAGCTTTATTACCCAATAGGTAACCTAAGCCATGATATTCTTACCATTAGCGGTATGGAAATTTTTGAGATTTCCTCGAAAACTATTAAACTGAAGACTGAGCTGGTGGTGCAGGATTGGGAAAAACGGCAAATGGAACGGTTTCGATTCGATCCACCAGGTAATTTTAATAAACCGTTATTAATAAATTCAAATGCGCCACCAAATGCGGATTTGTTTTGCAATGTTTCTTTTATTAAACTTTTTTTTACCTTTTTTCGGATTTTTAAACGTGGATTTGTACGAATTCAGCGGCTGAGAACGCTTTTGAACGAGGATGACTTTTCAATATTATACAGGGCGAAAAAGAAAGTGATGTAAAAAAATCAAAAAATTTGACTCGTTGGCATTGTTAAAAAAAAATTTCACATAAAAGTAAAACAGCCTTTTAAAGCTTAGGTAAATATCTCAAAACAAGTTTGGCGGTTTTTTGTTTTTTACAAAAAAAAAAAGATATTTTTAATTTCAAAATCAGAAAGTAGCCTTTGTACAGTAATATTTGTATTCTAAAGATTATTCATGGTTTATTATTGAACAATGTACTTTAGAGATGGGTATCATTTAACTGGTTAGCTAAATATTCTTATTTTTGCGAACAGAAAAATGTAATCGGTCAGCCAAAATGGCTAGTTGGTCAGCAACTTATGGACAGCAAACATTTCTGAATCGTGACAGTGCCCTGAGAGAACAAGCGAAAACCCGCCCCCGCTACACCTTTTGTAGCCGATTTGCTTCTGTATTCGGCAAAAGAAAACACAAAAAAGTTACATAAATTGACAGTGCCCTGGGACCTCTGAAGTAAACTGCTTCTAGACATGTTTGTTTCTACTGACCAATTGTAAACTCTTGCTGACCAAGTAATCATTTCGCAGCTGGACTGTTAATAACGGCAAACCATTTAATTACGTCTCTTTTAGAAATAACCATTTAATTGATACTGGGTGTCCCAAAATATGACCAAAAAGCAGAGTACGTTAAGGCAGAGTACGTTTTTCATGGGAAAAAGAATAAAAAACATTTGTAGATTAAATTTAGTCTCGTGACTACTTTTTAAATCATATAGGGCATCTTAGAAATGTCGTACCTACTTACTTGCAATAAAACTTGTCGCCTCTCAAAAACATTACTTTTACATATTAGTATTTTTTAAATAATTTTAAGATATTAAATCTGTTTCTGATTTTCGCCGTATAGTTTAAACGTTAATAAAAGAGATTATTTATTTATTTGTGTTCGGAAAAGCCGATGAATTTAATAATCGAATACTTGGTACTCGAGCGATTTTAATAATCGAGTGAATCGCTCGAGCGATTAAGCACTTGAAATTTTTACGACTAAGAAGCATGTGTTGATAAAACACCAGGGGTTGTTTTTGTAAGTTCTAGAAGTTTAGTCTAGAGTTTTTATTAAGGAAGTTGATTCTGATTTTAAAAAGAATTATATCATTTAATTTTTTAAAAATTTTCAATGGCCGCTGGCTAGCCAGTCCCAGTCAAAACAAAACCCATGTCGTGATGAATCCACTAAGGGATTTGGCATACTTTTTCGTATGCACCTTCTCGTTTATGTGCCTTTGTCAAAAACGTATGTCGTGTGAGTCTTCTGAGCGTCAAACTCGAACGTCGCCAATCGGCACATTTCGGGTGGCGCGGCGCGTCGATCGAAGATCGGGTATCAAGTGAAAGGCAACGATTGTCGATTTTTCGCTTGAATTTATAACTCGAGCAGTATTTCCTATCGAGCTCGAATATACGAGCAGTTTTTTACTTCGAGCGATCACACTACCAAGCAGCACATTTCGGTCGGCGTCAAGCGAAGCTCGGGCATCAAGTGAAAGGTAATAAGTGACAAGCGATGATTTTCGCTTGAATTTTAACTCGAGCAGCTTTTTAATAATCGAGCGATTTCGGTTATTTCAATAATCGAGTACTCAAGCGGTTTTTCGCTCGAGCGATGATGAGATATTTACCTAAGCTTTAAAGGGCTATTTTACTTTGCCAGCGATTCAAACTCTTTGTTTTTTACATTACTTTCTTGTTCGCCCTCTATAATATTTAAAAGTCGTTCATGATCAAAAGCGTTCTCCGCCACTCAATTCGCACAAAACAACGTTTGAAAATCAGAAAACTTTATTCAAATCGGTTGAGCCTCTTTGGAGCTATAGAGTTTTAAACACGAGGGTAAAAAAACCCCTTCGTTGCCCAATTTAGTCATGTTGAGATTTCGGATTGGTTAGAATAATTTTTTAGGTCAAACTTGCACGCAAGCCGTCCAGGACCTCCAAAAACTTACGATGTCGGCGAACGAGAATAAGAAGTTAGACTTTCAACATTTCATCATCGATTTAAAAGTGAACGAACAAGATCTGTACCATTTATTAACCGAAATGTACAATTTAAAAGATAAATTGATAGATTATTTACCGAGTACGCAGATTCCTAATTTCGAAGAACAGGTAAATAACAACAAACATTATAAAATGAGAAGTAATTAGATGGTTTGCCGTTATTAAAATTGGTTCGCAGCCATTAAATCATTTGATCAGCATAAAAAGATTTTGCTTGCAATAAATAAAAATCGGGATGCACACTTGTTCTGCAAAAAAGGCTACAAACTGTTAACAATTTAACCGATATCAGTCCTCTTGTAATATCATGTGTTCGCTTAATTAACAGTCGAGCTGCGAAATGATTACTTGGTCAGCAAGAGTTTACAATTGGTCAGTAGAAAAAAACATGCCTAGAAGCAGTTTACTTCAGATGTTTGCATATTAAAAGAATGGTTATCAATATAAATCATTGGATTGCGTTTGTTTTGAATAATCGGCAAAGTTCGTTATTGTGGGCGGAGCGAAGGCAGTCGCGTGATACGAGTAGCTAATTGCGGGCCTGTATTTTCATTCGGTGTAGCAGTCGAGGCCCAAAAAGTAGCGGGGGCGGGTTTTCACTTGTTTTCCCAGGACACTGTCATTATTTCACGTTTTATTGCTTTTTTTTGATGACCAAGATTAAATATTTTGCTTACCCGCTGATTGCTTACCAATATCTGATTAAAAGTGGATCGCTCATAGCAGCTTATATATTTAATTTGCATACCAAAATAATTTAGAGCACTCTAGTATGACATTAATTACTGACCGATTCAGAAATGTTTGCTGTCCATAAGTTGCTGACCAACTAGCCATTTTGGCTGACTGATTACATTTTTCTGTTCGCAAAAATAAGAATATTTTGCTAACCAGTTAGGTTTTTCGTTCACTTAAAAAATACCAATTCCGGTTTAACTGTCAACCCCGTAAAACCGGTTTTATCGTAAGATAGGAATGAGTATTTCTAAAACCCAGAAATCCTATTTACATGTTGGGATAATTTTTAAATTTTTAGTTTGCGACAGTTTTTGAGAGAAAATTTTTGGAGGAGAAAAAGAAACAATTGGAACACCAATTGTCCAATGCTAGTTTAACTTTATATCCGGATTACCAAAGTAGAATAGAACTGCTGAGAACGTTAAATTATGTCGATTTGGATAACAGAGGTTTGCAATTAAAGTCGTTATATCTTTACACGGGCGTCACAAACCCATGGATCTTTATTTATTACATCCTTTAAAACATAATAGACCGTCTGCGGAGTTCCTAACATGTTGGACAAAGACAAAAGTTAATCGTAGCTCGTATTTGCCAGCTGTTAACTCATAGTTGCTATTTTGATGTGTCAATCTTAATTGATTTTTATAAGCTTTTGTCTTTTCAAGTTGAATTTAATCCTAGAAATAGTTGTTTTCGGAGCTATTTCATCGTACTTTTGTGTTTTCGGTAAGTATTTATGGACATTTGTTACTCATGTAACTGAATATAACCTTGTGTTGTAAAGTCATGTCACAATATGCCAAAAATGTACGGGCTAAACTGTTTATGAAAACACCGAGCTTTGACTATAATAATCTTAGATAAAAAAAAATAGAACGTCAGTTTTTCATTTAATTTTTTTTTTCGAAATTATAAATTATTTTTCGGAATACGTATATCGGAACGGTAGGCACGTCTATTATAATGTTTATGAAATCAGTCTTTGTTATGATGTTTTTCTTGTTCTAAATTTTGATTGATCGTATGATTGTAATGACGTGCAAGCACATATACATAAACAGTATATTGCTAATACCATCTGCGATTATGTCCCCGCTATGGGCATCGAAGGGGGCGTTGTGAGTTTGCGCAGTTCGAAAATTTCCTTGTGAAAGTAAACATTCGACAGGACCGGATTTCACCTTTTTTTAATGTAAATTTCACTGATTAGTTAGGAAAAATATTGCAATCAAAATTTCGATTAGTTCGATTTAAGACAGCGTTCCATGCATACGATTTCTGACGATATGATGATCCGACGGTGCCCCGATTGGTGTAAACTTTTGGTGCCAAATTCCGTCCGAATATTTGTAACAATCGATACGATGAGCTTTATTTTAACTTGCATCCGACGTCGTATGTTTCTTAACCTCACTTAAACCAAAAATTAAGAATGAATGACAATATTGACTATTTTGGGAATTATTATCAGCTACGAATGCACCAAATTAAAAATACATTAATTTTAAGGTTAGGTAGTGACCACATATATATTATATTGTATAAGAGTGACACTCTCTTCTTTTTTACAAGCTTTTTAGTGAAATTCGATTGCGAAGATCGGATAATGTGATATAATAATTGATCCACGACTTTTGCAAAAAAGCACCATGCACTTGTGTCCTTTCATCTTAAACAAAACAAGCCACTAACCTACCAAACAGCGAATCGAAACACCACAAATTAAAAACTCCTTTACAAAAATTGTTGTTAGGTAATGAAAGTTTATAAGCACTAATATACCGACAACAATGTGGATCAGCCACTTTTTATTCTGTAATTTGAAAAAGCATCCAGAACCAAAGATGGCGACGAATAACAACAAACAAATAATGGGCCGGCTCTGACGCGGTCGATAAAATTTCCACCCTACTGCGCAAACTCCATAGGCCCGCGCCATCTCCCATAGCGGGGACACTTTTTGTATTTTGGAACGTTCGTATTGGCAATATACTGTTTATATAATATATATGTGCGTGCAGGTGATGACGCACAGGTAAAGATATAACATACAGACTAGAGTTTAATTATTTTTTAATATTTCATATAAAAGGGAGGTTCCTTAATGACATACTAATATTCCAGAGTGTTATTCTTTAGGTGATTTTGTCATGCCTTCTGATATTTAAAAAAAAATTGTACGGTAAAATGACGTAAGAAATCGCACTCTGAAATATTAGCACTTCATTAAGGAATCAGTTTTAATAGTATTTTTAGTAGTACCTCATTTTTATGACCTTTTATTGATTGATCGGTTTTTTTAGTTCAGCTCAAAGGTAGAGTGGCTTGTGAAATGGGAATGAACGAATTACTTATCACCGAACTAGTCGTAAATAACATGTTTCAAGATCTTCAAGCTACCGAGGTAGCCGCTCTGCTCTCTTCTCTAGTTTTTAGGGTTAAGTTACGAGGTAAAGCCCCGAGTTACGAGGAAGATTTAACACCGAATTTATATAAGGTAATAAGATACACTGACGTGCAAAGAAAACGGCCATAAAAAAAATTGTGATAAAGTTTTAGTCCGATTTTAAGGCTTTTTTTTAGAGCGCTGTAGGTGTAACTATTAGTTTTAAAGTGTATTTTACAAATTTTAAGTAACATGGGTTATTCGACGTATTGTACAAGGATCATTGAAATGTTATTTTTTTTATCTAATTTCAAAACAACCCGTGATGTATTGACATGAACCAAAAAACAAAATGTACAGAATAGATGGCTCTAAATGAGAACTGGTATTTTGAAGTAATTTTGCTACTTGATTATTCCACAGAGTGTTTTGAAGTTAGATAAAAAAAAAACATTTCAATTTTCCTTGTATAATATGTCGAATAACCAATCTTACATAAAATTTGTTAAAGACACGTTAAAACGGATAGTTAGTTGTATCTACACTTCTCTAAAAAAAAATCATGTTTGTCAATCAATATTGACACCGCCGCTTTCTTTGCACCTTTCTCTTTGAATGCACAAACATCGGCTGCCGACGCACATCATCGCTGACAGCATGTAAGTAAGTAAGTAAGTAAGTATCACGCCTCAACAAAGACCTGGAAGAAATTTTAGCTTGGGGTGACAGTAACCAAGTCGAATTTAACGCTAAGAAAACCCAGGCAGCAGTTTTCTCTAAAAAGGTTAACATCACAGAACCGCATATAGTCATGGCAGGACACGCAATTCCACTGGTTTAATCTATTAATTTGCTGGGCGTCAATCTGGGAGGAAATATGTCTTGGCATAACCACGTTGTGGCAATCGCCAAGATAGCTGTACAGAAACTTGGTGTACTCTTCCGAACCAAAAAGTTGTACACACCTCAACCACTTTTGATACTATACAATGCCCAGAATCGACCATCACTAGAGTACTGCTCTCATATCTGGAGCTCTGCATCCAAACATACTCTTCGGCTACTGGATTCCATCGAAAGGAGGCCACGAGCTGACGAAGAACCTCGACAGCCTAGAACATCGAAGACGACAGGTTGTGGATTTGACTATCTTTTAGAGATATTTCCACGGAAAGTGCTTGGCTGACCTTGCCCTCTTAATTCCGCCCAGAGCGGCGAATAGCAGAAATACACGACGAACCACTGCCGCCCATCCATATGTGGTTAAGCTTAGTACTCCTCGAACTTCATTATTTAAGAATTCTTTCATCTGGAGGACTTCATCCTTGTGGAACGACCTTCCCGAGGTCGTTTTTTCCCAACGAATATAACCTCCAACAATTCAAAACCAACGTGAATCGCTTTATTCGCACAAGCACCACTCCCAAAGTGCCTTAAAGGATTTATCCTATAGTGCTTGTGTTTGATCATAAAAAAAACCGAAGTGTATTATTATTTTGTGACTTGTGAGATTCTCAGGGGGGTTTTAGGGGGAATCTCAATTAAATTACTAAAAATATTGAAAATTATATTTTCTCTTTTAGGGTATAAATGATATTAAACGAGTTCATGAAAGAATCGGTAATATGGAGCTCCAATTAGGTATCCAGACGGACGAGTTCCAAAACGACCTCAACTTCGGATTGGTGCATGTGGTTTACAGATGGGCGAATGCAGAGGCAAGTCTACCATCGATCACATTCTAATTAATTCATTCAAATAGTATTTCCTTCCAATTTTTTTTTGTCACATTCTAACACATACATATACAGGGTGATTGATAGTGGATGGCCCAAGACGTTTATGAAGATCTAGTCAACGGATCACTTCGAACATTTTCAGCTTATACAAGTCGACATGCTCTCTTTTCAAAATATTTTCAGCCGTGCAGTGCTGCCGCTTCTACTTGAAAGTATTAGCAACTTTGATAATCTAAATGGATAAAGGCCTTTCACTCTGTTTCCATGTTTAGTTATAATAGTACAGGATGTTTCAAAATACAAATAATTTAACTGTTTGGAAAAACGATAAAAAGTTGGTTGGTTTTTAAATTAGACACCCTGTAAATGATTAACTTCTTATCAACATATACATAGAAAGATAGACAATTTCGAGAGCTTTTAGAATCACAGTAAAAATACAGGGCGTTTCATTACAAAAACATACTTTTTATAATTTTTTCAAACAATCAACATATTTGTATTTTGATGCACCCTGTTCTATATTTTGGAAGAGTGAAAGGCGCGCTAATTTGTCAGAGTTAAAAAATATCAGCCTTTTTGTTCGGGTTTGTGGATGTTTTCCAAAAAAAATTTTCATTAATATTATCTGGAGAACGAGAAATTAATAGGAATCCTAAAAAATAATAATACACAGGGGGATCCATTTAAATTATCACAGTTGCTAATACTTTCTAGTGGAAGCGGCAGCACCGCGCGGCTGAAAACATCTTTAAAAGAGCAGGTCCACTTATACAGGGTGTTCCTTAATGACGTGCTAATATTTCAGGATGTGATTGCTTAGCTTATTTTATAAAGAAAAGTTCATATGAACATATGTCCTCGAGGCTTAATTTTTTTGCTACAGGGTGTTGAATTTTTATTTTTTAAATGGTTTTTTTTTAATATCACCGAAAGTACTTTAGATATTATTTTCAATTTTGGTATGTGTTAATCGGATATAGAACCACAACTTTTAGTTAGAAAAGTTATTCAATTGTTCCACCAGTGGCGTCCCTGCAAACATGTCCTCTGATATTTTTTACAAAAAAGATAATACGCCACTGACATTTTTCCATTTGGATATTTTTTCTGATTAGCCTGGTCAATTCTACATGAAAACGGTTTCCTGAGTTTTTCACGTCAGACGCTCCGTTCTTGATTAAAACCGATTGAAACTCATTATTATTAACATTGATAAAATAATTAATGATAAATTTTGTTTTATAAAAGTTGTTGGAGTGGGCAATTCGATGCGAAGACGGGCGGAAGCATGTCTTTTAAGTGAAGGTAGCTTCCAACAATTTTTATAAAACAAAATTTATCATTAATTATTTTATCAATGTTAATAATAATGGATTTCAATATGAATTTAGTGGTTTTAATCAAGAACGGTGCGTCTGACGAGAAAAACTCAAGAGACCGTTTTCATGTAGAATTGACCAGGCTAATCAGAAAAAATAGCCACATAGAAAAATGGCAGTGGCGTACCTACCATCTTTTCTGTAAAAAATATCAGAGGACATATTTGCAGGGACGCCACTGGTGGAACAATTGAATAGCTTTTCTAAGTAAATTTTATGGTTCTATATCCTATTAACACATACCAAAATTGAAAATAATATCTAAAGTACTTTCGGAGATATTAAAATATAAAAATTCAACACCCTGTAGCAAAAAAATTAAGCTGTTGCGGATATATGTTCATATGAACTTTTCTTTATAAAATGACCTAAGGAATCACACCCTGAAATATTAGCACGTCATTAAGGAACACAATGTATAAGCTACCCAATTTTCAAGGTAATCCGTTGACTGATTCTTCATAAATGTCTAATAGGCCTTCCACCATCAATCACCCTGTATAATATAAGAGGGAGACAAAAACATTCATTGATAAAACACCGGTTGTTTACAATCAAGCACGTCGTTCATGCAGGACTCGCGTGTACGAGGAGACTCGTACGGTACGTTCGTTAGTACCAGACGTGGTTTATTGTAATAGAATTACTGAACGTTGACCAAGCGATTATGGGTTCCCTCGTAACGCATCCTTATATCGCGCTGTATTTTTCTTTATAGCCATTCGCCGAAATAATGAAACTAACCGACATCCAAGAAGGTATCATCGTCCGATGTATCCAACAATTGAACGAAACCATAATGGACGTACGGGACGCCGCACGAATCATCGGAGACCCGGCCTTACAGAACAAGATGGAGGAGGCTTCTACCGCCATTAAAAGGGACATCGTGTTTGCCGAAAGTCTGTATACTCAGGACGAAAAGATTTAATTTTTTATAGTAGAGTAGCGATAGATGGAATGTTCACCAATTCACCCCGTGCCCTAGGAGTTCGTATCTCCGACCTCCAAAGTATTTTTATCGATGGAATCGTTAAAAAAATCATTTTTTTTTTTAAATTTAAGTTCGAAGAAATATATCTTTTACATTTTGACCGAGTTTGTATTATTATAATGAGTCTCCCAAAAAATTATAGAGAAAAATACTCGTCCTCGTCAAATTCTATTTTCAATTCTTTATTTTACATAATTAATATAAAGGAAATAGTTATGGCAGTATTTGTCAGTTTTTGTAAAAGAAATGCTCCATTTTTTATTACTTTCAAATTCTACGAGAAATTTGAAGTATCTTTTATGTAATGCTATTTCGATTCCCCAATAGAAGATTAACAGATTTGACACAGTTGAAAATTTGTCATTTCTACCCGTTCACAGCGACAAAAAGCAGCAACCAGTTAGAAACCCGTCCACAACAGATCATGCGCAGAAGGGAATTGCGCAAACGGTTGCAAATTTCGCTCCGTAAACTAACCTATAATGATTTATTTCCCGGGCTCTAATTACTAATGTGGAATATCCCACACAGTACGAAATAAAGCCACACACACATCTTAAAAGTCCGGTGATTTGTTAAGGCCGTATTAGACTAGGCAATTTTTTCTCTTGAGCCGGCAATTATAATGGCACGTATTCATGCGCAGTAAACCGTTTTCGATCAGCTGGGGCATTGTCAACGGTCAGAACAGCAGTGGGTACTGTCGAAATCCCTAAAATATCCCCAGAATTAGAGATGTGCAAACCTGTTCGTTTTGATTACCAGTTAAAGCAGCTACTGCTATTTACAAATAGGAGGTGCAAAAAGTTGCTGAATTAGCAGTCCATAAGTTTAATAACGAATGTAAACTGCTAATTTAAGTACCAGTGGGTTTAAATGGCCATTACCTGTTCATACCTGGTTCGGCCGAATAATAAACAGTTAAAAATAACAGAATAATCCACGGCTACCCAATTGCGCCCGCAAGGGCAATTAAAATGGCGCCTGCCCCATTTCTGGTAATGAGAGACAGCTGATCGGGAACAGTGTACTGCGCATGAATCCATGTCATTTTAATTGTCAGAAGAGTAGAATTTCTGACTGTAGTACGGAGAACGGTGTACTGCGCCTGAATCCTTGAATTATAATTGCCATTGCTGGCGCCATAAAAATTGCCAAGTGTAATACGGCCTTTACAGTAAAAGCCGTATTAGAGTCGGCAATAAAAATTTCCGGCGCAATGGCAATTATAATTGCACGAATTCATGCGCAGGAAACCGTTCTCGATTCGTGTCGAAATCCCTAAAATACCCCCAGAACTAGAGATGGGCAAACCTGTTCGTTTTGATTAGCTACTTACAAATAGCAGTTCAAAAAAGTTGCTACGAATTAGCAGTACATATGCTTAATAAAGAACTGTTAATTTAAGTACCAGTTAGTTTATATAGCCATTAGCTGTTCAGGTGCTTCGACCAACTAATAAACATTTAAAAATAACAGAACAATCCGTCTCTACCCAGACTTGCACCGGCAATGGCAATGAAAATGGCGCGTGCCCCATTTCTGGCAATGCGAGACAGCTGATCGAGAACGGTGTACTGCGCACGAATCCGTGCAATTTTAATTGCCGGAAGACCAGAATTGGACCAACTGATCGAGAACGGTTTAGTGCGTATGAATACGTGCAGTTATAGTTGCCATTGCCGGCGCAAGAAACAAAAATTGCCGACTCTAATACGGCTTTTAGACTTCTGGTATTTACGCAATTTCTAAACGATTTAAATAAATAAAAAGTAAATATCTTAGTTTTTTAATCGTTGTCGTCTGAAGTTCAGAATTAAGATGCGCACTAATTATCACAAAAAATACTTACATACTATATATGAGTGATCTAAATAACGAAAGGAAATAAACATTAAATAAAAAATCAGCTACCTATAATAATAATTGATACACTTAAAATTAAGTAAGTCGATAATAAAAGTGAACTAAACAAATTATCTCAGTACAAAAATACAATAAAATTCAGTGAGCCGACTTAGAGAAAGCTCATTTTTAAAGATTTAATGGCCGCTTTGATTGTTGCACTAATGATGTCATAATGTTTGTTTATGAATCAGTTCAAATTATTTATGAGCGTGATACAAATTAAATATTAATGATGATGAAAGAGCACTATCACCTGATCTGGAAAGTCTATTCGTTCAAGCCAATAACCCACAGCATATTGATGCCTGCTCTTCCTAAGTTCACTCTTCCAAGCATACCTTGTTCCACCTTGTTAACATGGTAGATGAAAAATAATATGCTGTGGAATAGATTGTTGTATCCCTGAAACGAACAACGTTTTAGAAAAGGAACAATATATGTCTTGTCTAGCTCCCGCATCCGAGTCTTGCCTCCGGACGAAACCGATGTTTTTGGAATAATTTGACAAATACGCATTATGTTTTAGAACAGATAGTAAGTTTATTTCCTTTGGCTGGAGGCAAACACGGCCATCTTGTAACGATGTTTTTTGAATAATTTGACAAATAAGCACTATGTTTCAAAACGGATAGTAAGTATCTTCCCTTTGGCTGGAGGAAAACACGCCAGCCTTGTAAAGTTAAAAACTCGTTGAGTATTACGATGTTTCGTGTGTAGTGTGGCATAACTTATTAAATTTAACTGATTAATCTGAATTTTAGAAATGGAAATAACTGACGAGTATGTTGTAAGTACAATAATTGTTACCGTTTTACTCACCTTAACCATTTCGTAAATTTTCTCGCCAACCACAACCCTATAATGGGGCGGTTTCTCTGTAACTTCCTGTATGAACAGGCTGCTGGGTGTTAAAACTGGCACTTTGTCCGTTGCCCTGATATAATAATGGCCGCTGAACGCCTTGGTGTCGGGCATATTGGGCGACGGCATCAATTGGGTATCCAGGTAGGAGGCTAACAGATGCATTACAATCTAAAAGAACGACGAAGTAATAAAAATTATATTGAAGCAAAAATGTGATTCCCCGAGAGCAGTCCGCCGTTTATTTGTGAGTTGTAAGGTTAAAATTGTAAACAATGGCACAAAAATGTCGCGTATTGAGTCTGAAAGAGAATATTGATGTTGTGGAAGTTTGTAATTTGATAACAATGATTTGGGCGAGTTCATTAACATTGATAGCAATGTGCTATTAGAAGATGATAGTGACCCCATTCCTACCGATTATGTAGTCCAAACTGAAACCACATCACTATCTGACGACTCTGATGAAGAAGTTGAATGCAGTAATCAAACAAATGTCACCAATTATCAACAAGCCATTAGTATGGTAAAGAAATTATAAGAGTATGCCAAGAATAAAGGTGACTCTACAGCAATGGAATTGTTATCAGACTTGGAATTACATTTTCTAGATTGCAAGTATAAAACGCAAACACGTCAAACTACGTTATTAGATTTTGTTAGTACTACATCCTAACTAAAACTAGTGTATTTTTGTTATGTTATGTTTTTTTGTACATACATACAGTGAGTCCCAGAAGAAATGTCTAAAAACGCTCGTACCCGTCGATTTTGATTTTTTAATTTTTTTTTTGTGGTAATTTCATGTATACAGGATAGCTCAAAAATAAGTTACGACCATCAACTTCATTTTTTCAAATGAAAACATATTTTTTATTTCATTTTTCAATTTTGCATTGAATTCTAAGCATGTTTCATGTGCCATGTCCTATACATAAACTCAGCAGTTATTGAAAAAATTAGGATTGAACATATCTATAAGTAAGACCTGTTTATTAAAAAAAAACACAAGAAAATCAAATTAAATGTTGAAAATGTGCGCCATTTACGGCTTGACAATATCCAAGACGATCAATAAACTCTCTTTGCACGTTTCCAACCATTTCCGGAGTTATGACACGCACTTCTCTTCGGATCCTTTCTTTCAACTCCTGCATATTGTTTGGCCTGTTAACAAATACTTTTGATTTGAGGTAACCCCACAAAAAAAAGTCCAGCGGAGTTAGGTCTGGCGACCTAGCAGGCCATTCGATAGGTCCTCTCCTTCCAATCCACCGATTGGGAAAGGTTTCATCCAAAAATGTGCGCACAGTGGCCGCATAGTGCGGAGGAGCACCATCTTGTTGGAATATCAGTTCTTCGTCAGGGGAGTCTGGATCCAATGGATTCGGACATAAAACCACTAATGCTGGAATTAATTCTAGTTGGAGAAATTCGAGATATACTTGTCCAGTTAAAGACTGTTCAAAGAAAAATGGACCAATTACTCTTTCGCGTACGATTCCACACCAAACATTTATTTTCTTAGGGTACTGGCTGTGAACCTCTATCATCCAATGCGGATTTTCTGTTGCCCAATATCGACAATTTTGTCTGTTCACATTACCATTCAAATAGAACGTAGCTTCATCCGAAAAAATAATATTTTTTACTAAATTATTATCTAGATTGCACATATTTTGCATGCGTCCGCAAAACTCACTTCGCCTATCGAAATCATCTTCAAATAACTCATGCACTGGAATAACTTTGTATGGGTGATATTTGTGCTTTTGAACTACTCGGTGAACAACAGATTTCGGCAGGTGTAAATCGGCCCCAATGTGCGACAGGGGAGTACATGGATTTTCTTCCAAGGAAAGCGAAAAGTCAAGTTGTTCATTTTCATCTCGAGTAGGACGACCAGATTTAGGCAAATCTCTAACATGACCGAATTCTCTAAACTTAGCCTCTATTCTACTCACCATCATTTGACATATGGGAGGACGATCAGGATGGATTTCATTAAATGCTGTTTCTATTTGAGTACGTGTTTTATCACCAAACCCAACCATGCATAGAATTTCAATTTTTTCCCGTTCCGTTAACTTCACCAATATTGTGAAAACCGCAACTTTGAAACTACGCTTGACAATAATTATACTTATTTGAAATAAAATTGTCATACAGTTTCTATGGAAATAAACGGTGACAGTGAGACAGTACACTCTTACTTATTATGGAGCCCAAAATGCCATATTGCCAGAAGATTTGATAGATCGTTGGATTCCCTAAATGATATGTTCAATCCTAATTTTTTCAATAACTGTTGAGTTTATGTATAGGACATGGTACATGAAACATGCTTAGAATTCAATGCAAAATTCAAAAATGAAATAAAAAATATATGTTTTCATTTGAAAAAATGAAGTTGATGGTCGTAACTTATTTTTGAGCTACCCTGTATACATGAAATTACCACAAAAAAAAAATTAAAAAATCAAAATCGACGGGTACGAGCGTTTTTTGAAAAAATTTACCGCTGAATTTTAAATGAATTTAGACATTTCTTCTGGGACTCACTGTATACATAGTAATAATTTTGAATTTACATATTACCTAATAACAAATTTCCCATGGGCGGACACCTCTATTAGGCGGACACATTTAGACGGTCCCGTAGGTGTCCGCCTAAGAGAGGTTTCACTGTATACACTTTTTATGAAATCTGAAACTTTACGTGGCCGCTACTGACGACGTTCGCAATCAATAATTTATTGAGGCAGTCGCAAAAGAGGTCGGCGCATTGTAGGCGGTGTTGTCTTATTACAACACAGAATTGTAAACGCACGTGTTCCGTTTTTTTTGTGCTCTTTGAACTCCACTTGTGGCGTTGCCGCTTCTACCGAAAAATTGTACCAACTATATTATTTTAACTGGAACACCTTGTATATTATTAGGTTTTTAAAATCGCCTTTTAGTTGTAATATATTTTCTTATAACTTTCCTTTACCTATCTCTTACTATTTCCTAGATAAGTGATCTGATTTTTTAAAGTGGAATTTTTAGGGATAGCTTAAGGAAACCCAGTGTTTTTCCAATTCGCATAGAAAAATCGATTCGATATCATACAGGGGAAATTTGAAACAACAAATAAAAACTCACCGCACAATCAGTAGGCATCGAATCGTCCCAATCCTTTCCATTATAGTGCCCACCTCCGTTCCATTTGAATTCACTCATACATCCACCTCGCGCCAATTCTCTAATTCTTTTTGCCAGATAGTCTTGATTCGCGTGCAGCTCCAAAAAGGAGATTATCGTCGACAGGGATGGAATAAACTGCGCAACTTGACTCTAAAAATTAATTTTTATGGTCAATATCGCTAAATATTATTAAAAATAATGGATGTTACCATTAACGCTGTTTTTCTTAATCGATCCAGTCCAATTCCGCCTATTTTGATATCTGTCATGCCATGTTTATCAAACGAACCGTTAATAACGTCGATTTCTTTAACGAGGCGTTCCAAAATTGTTTGAGAAATCCACTGAAAATTAAAAAAATTTCACATTAATCATTGAAAAAAATATGGGTCCATTTTTCAATAAATGAAACATTTGCTAAAATCAAAATAAACACAAATTACAATAATTGCAGAATTTTATATTTTATCTACAATATTTTGCAGAGAAATGAAATAGTATATATTCGGTGAAGCCAACTGTACCTACTCCTGCGAAAGGCAAAAAATGAACGAACCATTCGTAAGTTTTCATTCCACTGAGTCAAAGCTACCGTATCTACGTTTATTCTTGTCCAAACTTCGAGGGCGGGAACATTTCCGCCGGTTTTGTCATCCGATTTAGAAGACGGACTACCAGACAGATTTTTCGCTAAAACAAGAAGTTACAGTTAAAAAAACGTGAGAATGAAAACAAAAATTTTAAAATCAGGTATTTTTTGGTTCTAAGTTTTAACTTACTTGGGGATTGTGTAGATAACTGATACTGATTCTTCTTTAAACCCGGAGACATATCTTTGGAAGTTTTTGATACTGGATGGCTCCAAAACGAACTGAGGAGGTTAGTGGAATGTTGGCTCTTGTTTGCTAGTTTAATTACCTAAAAGAACATTTACATTTATTTGTTACACTCAGAGCTGGGCAAATACTTTTTAAAAGTATTTAAATACTAAATACTTAATTAAATTCAAAAGTATTTAAATATTAAATACTTTTTGAAGTAATGAAGTATTTAAATCTTAATTACAAAAAGTATTTAAATACTTTTTAGGTTTAAATACTATATTTAAATACTTTCTAAGTATTTAAATACTTTCTAAGTATTTAATTACTTTGAAGTATTTATAAATACTTTCTGAGTATTTAATTACTTTTAAGTATTTATAAATACTTTCTGAGTATTTAATTACTTTTAAGTATTTATAAATACTCTCTGAGTATTTAATTACTTTTTTTTTAAATATTTATAAATACTTTTAAGAATGAAACACAAAATTTAAATACTTTGTAAACAATTACAGTCGAACCTCTATAACTCGAACCTCTCTTTAACTCGGACTTTTTAGTGGTTTTTGTACATTTTCCAAGATTTCTATGTACATATTTTAATGGTACATAGACATAATGTATGTAATAAAAAAAATGTTTTGGAATATTCATGTGGTTTTCCCTTCTCTCTTCCAACTCTCTGTAACTCGATCTTTTTTGGTTGTCCCTTCAAGTTCGAGTTATAGAGGTTCGACTGTAATTACTTTTAAAAATATTTAAATAGTAGGTATAGTAGTAATTTTGTCTCCTCTAAGTAGGCAGTTGAATAGGTAGGTACCTCAATCCTCAAAATATTTTAGAATCAAATAAGATCTAACAGCAATAAAAAGTGTGTTTTGTAATATTTTATTGGTATTGACAGTAAATTTTAATTAAAAAACCACGACAACATAAACTTAAGGGTACAGGAATAAAACAGGAATTGTCCATATTTATCGAAATCGAGATTACTAGCGCAACCTGTTGGCACATGTTGTTACTTTCCATGGTCAAAATATTAGCCGAATAAAACTAGGAACGTCTGTAGAAATTAGAGTCAAAGTTTTACTGCTGTACTGAAATAAAACTAGTGATGTCCATACTAAAAAATGCATTTTATCTCAAAACTCTGATTTTCTGACAATCCTTATTTTATCCCTGTATTCTTCAACTGATTTCTACCTAAACCTAATTATTCAAAATTTGTAATGCAAGAATAATAATTTATAATGTAATGTTTTAAATGTTCGATGCGTTAGCTTTCATAAGAACAAGATTTTCGAAATTATCGTCTGATAAAGCATGTCGTCGTGGCGTATTAATGAATGTTGCAAACGAAAACATTCTTTCAACTGGGGCAGATGAGGGAAGAGTAGTGTTATATTTCAAAAATAATTTGTTGATAATGGGATATTTTCTCAGCATTTCTATGTCTGTTTGTGAGTCTTGCATATATTGTGAATGCTTTCAAAGTGGGGACGATTTGCTTTCGTAAGAGAAAATGCAATGTAGTTAGTCTTTTGTACATTAAGTACATTCTTTTGTGATATGATAAAATTAAGCTGCAACCTTGAAGCTGAATTATATTTTTAAAAAACACACTTTAATAAATACAAAATACATTAATAACTTCGTATATTACGTAACATGTGCTAAGATTATCGTATTTTTTTTAATTACTTTGCCTGATTTCTCCAGTTTTTTTTTTATGTTTCATCGTATATGGGGGGTAATTACAACCAAGAGCCCCCCCTCCTTTTATACGCGCCTGCATGACCTATTTTCGAGATTCCTACGCCATTGATCAGGATGAACAGCTATGATTTTCGGTCCAGAATCATTTGATTTCTGACCATCAAAGCTACCATTTCGTTCCTTCCACTTGTGTCGGCATCGTACGGAAACTATCTTTCGCTTCCTGACCCGCGCGACAAGTGCAAACTTAGAATTTTCCACATGAACCATATTTAAATAGAAAATATACTTGAATAGTAAAAAGTATTTAAATACCCCAAAAAAGTATTTAAATACTCCAAAAAATATTTAAATACTCAAAAAAATATTTAAATACTCAAAAAGTATTTAAATACTAAAAAAGTATTTAAAGTATCCAAAAAGTATTTAAATACTGAAAGGAAAATAAAAAAAGTATTTAAATACTAAATACTTTTGCAAAGTATTTGTGAAATAAATACAAATACCTATTATGAAAAAGTATTTAAATACTCAGTATTTAAATACAAAAAAGTATTTAAATAAAAAAAAGTATTTGTGAGTACAAATACTGCCCAGCTCTGGTTACACTATCAAATCAATGAAAAGTTTTGTTCAAAAATGCTGCGTACCTTCTCAGACTCTTCCTGTTCTTTAAGAAACTGATTCAAACTGTCTTCATCAGCAATATTTTCCAAAGTCGACGCGCTATTGTAGGACGAAACAGGCGTTTGGGGCGACTTCCCAAAATAGGTTGCAGGTGACCTACGACTGGAAGAATTTGGGGTGCCCTTCGTGTAACTCCATGATGGCGACTGCATGGAGTAGTTCACCCCCATACCTACATTAATTTTTATCAAGTAAATAAACAGTTTGGAATATAATCAGATTCTTTTTACTTACAGTAGGTAACCTCATGAACTATTCAGCTTATATTTTTCTATTGGTATAATACAAAAATTGATTTAATTATTTCTTACTTACTATCATTTTGGGATACATTGGACATCCAACTTAATGCTGTCATATTCATTGGAGTGTTTTGTGCCGGAGATGTGGGAGTACCAGGAAAAGATGCAGTTGATTTAAGGGGGGTTACAAGTTTGTAGTTAGGATCTGAAACATTTAATAGATTCAATTAAAACTGAAAATATAAAAAAAACATTGTTGATAATCATTAATAAACTTGGAAAAAAATCATTCCTCATCATAAACTTACCCGAGTCTTTCACTCCTAATAGTTTCTTCTGTTCCTCTGTTACAGCAATTTGATCGGATAATGTGAAATAAAGCCGGGTAATTTTTCCAAGGTAGAATAATACATTGAGCGTGAATATTACTATAAGGCTGTACTCTACATAGTGGTAGTAATTTAAATATAAAGGACATGTTTGCGATCTGTAAAAAAATATATTAATACACAATAGGGGTACAGACAGACTACCATTCATTCATTGTTCTTGATAGAGTGCCAGACATACATCTAAGGAACGGACAGACAGCATAGTGTTCATGTTAGCCCAATCCTCTATATTTTAGCTGAAAGGAACTTACACATCATAAATAAGTATAGCTAGAAGAACAACGTTGACAGCAAACCATAACAAGCTTTCTCTAATTTTATATCTCTTTTTGTTCAAAATTAAACTCTTTTCTAAAACCGCTGAGACGTTTCCTTGTGGGAGACTTCGGTTAGGTCTAAAACAAACAGGAAAGTCGATGCTGAAATCTGAAATTTACATATTCTTTAAAAATACTTACGAGTAAGTGCTCATTTTAAATCAGGGTTATCTACCAAACACGTTTACACTTGAACAATAAGTTAATAACAATTGAAACGGCAATTTACAACTACAACAGAAAAATAAAGAAATTTGAATTCTTTTAGCCAAAAATTTAGTTTTTAGGTTAACTCGCAAACAAAAGGAAACGCGCCAAAAATTGACCTGATCCACAAAGTAGGACTGCAGGCAAGCTACAGACGATAGCCACCTACCTTTCCTCTACGTTGTCAAGGAGGAGATATAGGTCTAATATCACCATTGCCTTATTCTGTGACAGTGTACAGATTTGGTAGTAGATGCCAGTGTTTTCATGAGAAATACGGTACACTGATGTTTCGTCGAATATGAACGTTAGAATTTAAAAAAATCATAATTGTTTCTAATTAAAGACCTCTATGGTTTTTGTTCTATTATCCGAAGGGGGTGATGCATAACATGATTTTTTATTTATTGTAAACGGTTTTGTAAACAGGACTTAATCATCTAAATAGTATAAACATCAAGTAAAAAGAATTATACCTTTTCGTAAAAAAAAAGTACATACAATTTCAATTTTCATTTATTTAAAAAAATAATACTTCAACGAAATAAAATATTTATATTCTTACGTATTATATCCATCTGAGAGCTCACAATCTCGAAAAATATAGGATGATTCAGTAACATTAACGTGAATATAAATTATTCAAAAGCAGTCGAATATCTGTCGAGGCCTTTTTTTAAATAATAAAAACAGCGATCGGGAGGTGAAACGAACATTTTTACGTTTTATTTAAAAAGGATCGATTTACGTATTATAAATATAATTTAAAAAATGGACCAAACGAAATCAAATATTTAAACTCAAATTAACGGAAATTTCTTAGAATAGTCATTATATTCCCAATATTAAAAATTAGATGTATAGTTTCGGCCCTTTTTCCTTGTTAAAGATTTGCAAAAAGACCTTATTTATATTTAAACATAGTGCTAGACCGTGTCCAAATGTTGAACCATCCTGTATATATTTTCATTTTTCAATTGAGATTTCAATGCATCGAGGTCAAATAATTAATTGCAGTTAGTTGCACGCCTAAACCGCCTAAAACGAAACCTGAAAGAACTTGTCCTCTTGTCAGTTTAAAATAAAACCTTTGTTGCCTACCTTTAAATGATATATAAAAGAGGATATTTGGCAACGACCCTTGTGGTCAGTTCCTTGAAATCTTAGCTAAAAAATACTAAACTGCCAGCAAACAAAATATACAAATAACTTGTCTATGTAATTAACTAATTATCACTATGTATGTATGTACTGATAACCTTAAATCTATTAACAGGTTAGCTACACTTAAAGCTGACATTTGTCTTCTAATAATAAAGTATTTAAGAAGATAGAAACCTATGTAACTGTATTGAAAATGAAAACAAAACGTATAATATTTCTAAAGGCTTTTTTAGTCCTTAGAAAATCATGTATAATGCCAAATTTCAAACTCTGGCTGTCGACACAGAAGTAAATTTAAAATATTTTATTACATACCCATAGATATACAGGGTGTCCGGGAACATGTGGGAAATCTCCCGGATATGAAGAAAACACGTGAAAAGAATACTATAGGTTCATATAAACTTCTTTCGTATCGGTCTCCTCTTCGGAGATATGGGCTCCCAAAGAGCACCAATGGATTCAAGTTTTTTACACATAATTATTGAGCCACCTGGTATATTTCAATTATTTTTTAATATGATGTATACCAGGTAAGACCCGTCAAATTACTACCCAAGAAACTGTTGTGAATTACTCACAGCTGCAGGGACGGACTAGCTGTAACACTCATGGGCCCATTTTTTTACGCCCTGTATGATGAGAACTTTGGACAATGTTATTTACATACCTTTAACTATTGGCTAAAAATTAAGTACTCTTCATTCATGTCGCTAATCCTAACCGTTTTCGGAAAAAACTTATTTTTAATTACTATATCATGTATTTAGCGTATTTCGATAAAAGATACTTGCAGTTAAAGTTCAACTTTTTATTGAAACTATGTTGGTTACAGTTGGAAATTACGCTAAATACATGATATAGTAATTAAAAATAAGTTTTTTCCGAAAACGGTTAGGATTAGCGACATGAATGAAGAGTACTTAATTTTTAGCCAATAGTTAAAGGTATGTAAAAAACATTGTCCAAAGTTCTGATCATACAGGGCGTAAAAAAATGGGCCCATGAGTGTTACAGCTAGTCCGTCCCTGCAGCTGTGAGTAATTCACAACAGTTTCTAGGGTAGTAATTTGACGGGTCTTACCTGGTATACATCATATTAAAAAATAATTGAAATATACCAGGTGGTTCAATAATTATGTGTAAAAAACTTGATTCCATTGGTGCTCTTTGGGAGCCCATATCTCCGAAGAGGAGGCCGATACGAAAGAAGTTTATATGAACCTATAGTATTCTTTTCACGTGTTTTCTTCATATCCGGGAGATTTCCCACATGTTCCCGGACACCCTGTATAATAAGGGAGATAGAATTATGTTTTAGAGAAATTACTGTGGCAGCGCTCTACGGGTTTTTACACTTTTTACTACGGACAACCCTGAATCTTTAGGAATTTGTCATAATCCATTCGTTTCTAACGCTACAATGTTGTTGAGCTGAGGTTGTGATCTATTGTGTTTTTGGATTAATTATTATCTATTTAAACCTATTCATTATTTACAATGGTTTGTCAGGACGTCTTGTGTAAGACTATTCTTACCCCAAATTAATATTTCGACAATGTAAGTGAGATTATTGAGGTTATGTTATTTAGCTTAAGCAGTGGTGTAACTTATTCTGTATTTAAAGTAAATGTTGCAAAATATATGAATTCTTTATATTATCTGAATTTCTTTTAAAAAAATACCTACAACGTTTACCTGTTTATGTCTACTTTTAGATCGAAAATTTTTTAAACAGTAAATAATTTTGTTGCACCTCAAAATCTACAAAAGTCACGTGGTTCTTTTCAGTGAGACCGCATCCAAAGATAAATAAAATTTTTAATTAAAATAACTATATTTTATGATCCTAAAACATAACACAAGCCACTGCACTGGTAAGGATAACATGAACAGCTTACAGCGTTGCCATTTTTTAAAGCCATCTTCTTCTAACTTATCTGAAACTGTGGAAGCATGTACGATTGTAAACAAACGGTGTTTCATGGACCTACATATAAGAGTGGTTTTATATTGTTCAATAAAGTTCTTAAGCTCCAGAAGACGCGCTTGTTGAGGGTAAATCTTATTATGTATACAGTGAGTCCCAGAAGAAATGTCTAAATTCATTTAAAATTCAGCGGTAAGTTTTTTCAAAAAACGCTCGTACCCGTCGATTTTGATTTTTTAATTTATTTTTTTTGTGGTAATTTCATGTATACAGGGTAGCTCAAAAATAAGTTACGACCATCAACTTCATTTTTTCAAATGAAAACATATATTTTTTATTTCATTTTTGAATTTTGCATTGAATTCTAAGCATGTTTCATGTACCACTTCCTATACATAAACTCAACAGTTATTGAAAAAATTAGGATTGAACATATCATTTAGGGAATCCAACGATCTATCAAATCTTCTGGCAATATGGCATTTTGGGCTCCATAATAAGTAAGAGTGTACTGTCTCACTGTCACCGTTTATTTCCATAGAAACTGTATGACAATTTTATTTCAAATAAGTATAATTATTGTCAAGCGTAGTTTCAAAGTTGCGGTTTTCACAATAATGGCGAAGTTAACGGAACGGGAAAAAATTCAAATTCTATGCATGGTTGGGTTTGGTGTACTCAAATAGAAACAGCCCAATTATTTAATGAAATCCATCCTGATCGTCCTGCCATATGTCAAAAGATGGTGAGTAGAATAGAGGCTAAGTTTAGAGAATTCGGTCATGTTAGAGATTTGCCTAAATCTGGTCGTCCTACTCGAGATGAAAATGAACAACTTGACGTTTTACTTTCCTTGGAAGAAAATCCATGTACTCCCCTGTCGCACATTGGGGCCGATTTACACATGCCGAAATCTGTTGTTCACCGAGTAGTTCAAAAGCACAAATATCACCCATACAAAGTTATTCCAGTCCATGAGTTATTTGAAGATGATTTCGATAGGCGAAGTGAGTTTTGCGGACGCATGCAAAATATGTGCAATCTAGATAATAATTTAGTAAAAAATATTATTTTTTCGGATGAAGCTACGTTCTATTTGAATGGTAATGTAAACAGACAAAATTGTCGATATTGGGCAACAGAAAATCCGCATTGGATGATAGAGGTTCACAGAATGCATAGAATTTCAATTTTTTTTCCCGTTCCGTTAACTTCACCATTATTGTGAAAACCGCAACTTTGAAACTACGCTTGACAATAATTATACTTATTTGAAATAAAATTGTCATACAGTTTCTATGGAAATAAACGGTGACAGTGAGACAGTACACTCTTACTTATTATGGAGCCCAAAATGCCATATTGCCAGAAGATTTGATAGATCGTTGGATTCCCTAAATGATATGTTCAATCCTAATTTTTTCAATAACTGTTGAGTTTATGTATAGGACATGGTACATGCTTGGAATTCAATTCAAAATTCAAAAATGAAATAAAAAATATATATTTTCATTTGAAAAAATGAAGTTGATGGTCGTAACTTATTTTTGAGCTACCCTGTATACATGAAATTACCACAAAAAAATAAAATTAAAAAATAAAAATCGACGGGTACGAGCGTTTTTTGAAAAACTTACCGCTGAATTTTAAATGAATTTAGACATTTCTTCTGGGACTCACTGTATACATATAATCTCTCGATCATGTCAATACAGTTACATCCACTAAAAACACAAACGTTTTGCCTTAAGACCTAAAATCAACCTAAACAGATCTACAGAGTGCTCGGGTCGGCCGCGGGCGGCACTGCCACTTCCTCGGCCTCAGTGGCCGTCTCGGCAAACTGCGAGGTCTGCTCTTCGCTGCTGCTACTGCTCGTCACGCTACTGGCAGCTTCTTTGTTTTTATTGGCTACCGCGACTGTGACCGAACAGGTCTGATTGTTTACGTCCTCGCATGATGGACATTCGAAATGTACACAGTGGAATACCTGCGATTTTAAATAATATTGATTGATTGATACAGGGTGTTAGAAATTCGGCCTCACCATTTGGAATTTGGGAAACGGTAAGAGATACGAAGTCGGTCAAATTGGGGAAAAGTTGGGTAAATATGGGCTCAATAATATTCCGCAAAAAAATTTAAAATAAATAAAAAAATCTCAAATTTTGCGTTTATGTTTTTATTTTTTCCTGACTTTGTTCGAAGATATGTCCAAAAATAAATCTCACTTTCTCATTGCTATTTTTTTTTCTCCACAAGATGGCATTATTAGATTTTCATGCGACTTCGCATCTATTACCATTTCCGAAGTCCCAATGGTGATGGTGAAGGCCGAATTTGTAACACCCCGCATAATATACTATACATAGGTGTCAAACTGGCGAAGCTGCTCGATAAAATTCCTTTTAAAGCTTACCTCATTTGCCGTATTGTGCGTCCCGACAATCCTTATAAACACCACCGGCCTGGGAGGAAACCGGATCACTTGCCAAGACTTGCAGTTTTCCCTGGTGTTGTCGACCACCATCTCCCACTCCCAGATGTTGACGGACGATTCGATGTAGTAGCTGTAGCTGCGGTCGTCGCAGTCCCACAAGAGCAGTCTTAAAGTCGATATGATGTAAGGCTGGCCTACAACGGAATTATTAATTAATAAGTGTTTTTTTTCCCAGGTTTTCGGTCATATAATGGAATAAAAGAGTTTTACTTTGTTAACGATTCGGTTTTATTTATAACCATCTTCAGAACTATAATATTAATTGCACCTATATCCCCAAAAAGAAGGTGTGATTCTAAAAACGTAATTCTGCAATGAAGAACGCAGTCACGATTCTTCGCAAGCGTCTGGAAGATGCAAACTACTCTTCAAAATAAATCCACAGCAGTCTCTCTCATACCACCATTCAAACTTTAAGTATACCAAATAGTACATCTTGTATATAATTAATCATTATACAAACCTAGCTGTATTAATATTGCTCCTGAGCCCAATTGATGACAAGTGTAGCCAGAATCCCAGTCGTATTGCTTTGTATCACCATTAAGTAGAGCGTTTCTTGCACGGCTGGAAAAAGGAATATAAATATGTATGGAAAAATGATTTCCTAACCACCTGAAGATACCTTATACAATAAGGATAAACGAATAATGCTAAACAACTATTAGATATCAAAATACTATTCTTTCTTATTGCTTTTCTTTATCTCTAGGAAAGGAGAAAACCTTTATATTATCAAAATTCTCCTTATTTTACTTTCATTCACCTCATATTATGAATATTATTATACATGGTGTTATGGAAATGGTTAATTATATTTAAATGGGTGACTCCTTGGGTTTCCTAGAGAAACACTACATACTGTTTTTTAATCGAATGTCTAAATACTTGGGTAATAAACCTTTACGTTACAGTGCAACGCCATACACGTCTGTTCTCAGCTAAACAATCCGCGAGCAGCGATGTCGGATCGAAACGCAGGCCTCGACCTCGGGCGAGAACGTTGATTGCCGGGCGGCGTTGCTATTTCAGTACGTGCCCGCCCGTCGAAGGCGTATGTCGCGTCACGTGAAAATTCCCACATGTTCATAAGAATATAAACGTTTTTTGTGAAAAAATTTATGATAATAACTAATGTGATGTAATTTCAAATTTGTGTGATATTGCAATTTTTTATGGAAATTTTTAAATCTTAAAATTGTACTTTTTTCTGCATTTACAATTCTGTGTTGCAATATGACAACACCGCCTAACATGCGCTGACCTCTTCTGAGACTGGACCTACGTCAATAACTTATTGATTGTGTACGTCACCAGTGGCGTCCACGTGAATTTTTAGATTTCATATAAAGTGTATATTATCTCGCTTATTAATTCAAAGGTTAATGGTTATTTTTCTTCAAGTTGGTTTCATCTCGGGATTTGCAGATTGAAACAGGTATAATAAGTTATTTCCATAATACCCCGGTATTTATTTTATTAAATACACAAATACCTGAGCAAATATCACAAATATAAGTAAACGTTGAAATCATATGGGAACCGCAGAAGAGTGCACATAATGACGTCACTATGCAACGCCTTTTCCTGCGCGATATCTTACCTTGTGTTTGTTGTATTATGATCACGATACCAAGCCATTAGAAAAAAAACTTAACTTCAACCTATATTATCAACCGAAGTAGACAAAATACAGCCCGAAGGGGACAAACAACTTTATTGCGCCCCAATGTAGCTATTTTTGTGTTCTTTAAGTACAATAATAAAATTATATATCATGCTATTTAATTATTATTTTTATTAAGAAAATTAAAAAAAAAAAACAGAATCATTGCTAAACAGCACCCTCTACGAGACGCAGTGTGAACTGGCGATCAAGGCCAAGGTCGGACATTTAAGAAGTGTAAAATTATCTTTAAAACGAGTCTAAGTTGATTAAATTTGGATAAAGGGTATGGAAGATACAGTGATTTGAAAAATATTTTTTTACACGCTTTCCCCGCCCTTATTATCGGCGGTACGAAAAAAGTCTAACGAACAAACTTTGGTCAAAGTTAATGATCGTTTTATATCCGTTGTTAAATGAAAACTTTGTGATATTTCGAAGAAATTTGAATTTTTGGTTATACAGGGTGTCCGGAAAAAGGAGGTCAATCCGTTAACCATATATTCCTTGAGCAAAAATAATATTACTTTTATAATGCCATTTTTCATTTTTGACCCTCATGTGCGATATACAGGGTGTTAAAGTTTGAAATTAAAAACTGATTTTTTTTGAATAATTCGACTATTTAATGAGATATTAATTTAAAATTTGGTACATTACGTCAGCACAAAATGTTTCATCTTTTGAGAAGAACAAAACAAGAAATGTTTGTCAAATACTCAAAATAGGGGGGGTCCAGTTCCCGCTGACCACCCCTATTTTTTAGTGTGTGCGCCAGTGACTTCTAAACTATATTTTTTTAGGTAATCATTTATTTTTGATTATTTTTTCTCCCTTATAAAATTTCGATCAAATCATGTGTTTTGGAGATACCATGGATACGGCATCGTTGTTTTATTTGCTGTCAAATTAAATATTACTTTTCACTATGTTTTAAGATTTAAAAGTTTTTTAATTAATAAGTCTTCTTTCAAGTAAAAAATAAACAATATGGATGTTAGACGAGAACATTTATTACCGTTTTCTGAAATGACGGATATGATTTTAATGATGGGTAAGATTTATATTTGTTTCCATTTCCCTTCGTCAGACTAATACCCAGACGCATTTCGCCGTTTTTATGTACCACCGCGAGATGTCGCGACGATTATTATACTCCTTTCGAAAATAATATGTTTCGAGTATTTGTTATCTTGTTATGATGTTTCAAATTTATTTAATAAGTAATAGTAAATTATTGTCTTAAGAACGAATGATAACAATGGTGTTTACTGTTATATGAAGATTAACAATAGTAAGTACTTAGTAGGTCAATAAACTAATTTCATTTAACTGCATTAGTACTACAGGTTTTTATCTTTACGCCACTGTCCTTATTTTTGGTTAGTCTTTTGTTTTCGGTATTGTGACTTATTGCAAAGTTTTACTTAATTATATCTTGTATCCATGGTAATGCCACAACGGCTGACTTGATTTAGCATTTGAAAATTATTGGATTACCGTCAGCCGCGCTGGTATCTGGTAAGGATCCATGCTTTTCAAATTATCTCCAAAACACATGATTTGATCGAAATTTTATAAGGGAGAAAAAATAATCAAAAATAAATGATTACCTAAAAAATATAGTTTAGAAGTCACTGGCGGGCGCACACACTAAAAAATACGGGTGGTCAGCGGGAACTGGACCCCCCTATTTCGAGTATTTGACAAAAGTTTCTTGTTTTGTTCCTCTCAAAAGATGTAGCTTTTTAGGCTGACGCAATGTACCAAATTTGAAATTAATATCTCATTAAATACTCGAACTATTCCAAAAAATCAGTTTTTAATTTCAAACTTTAACACCCTGTATATCGCACATGAGGGTCAAAAATGAAAAATGGCATTATAAAAGTAATATTATTTTTGCTCAAGGAATATATGGTTAACGGATTGACCTCCTTTTTCCGGACACCCTGTATAATAGTAGTGGTCATTTTGGCAACGTAAAAATATTTTCCATCAATTTTTCTTGGTCAATGAAATTTCTTATTCAAAAAGATAAAGTTTATGGTTTCCATAATATCGTACCTCGCCGATCTTAGTGGGACACCCTGTACAAATATCATTCACGCTTAGACTTACCTTACTCCTTCTATTACCACAGCGCTTTTTTCAAGTGTCGCGACATTGTAGTTCGGACTAATTATGTCGTTCACCATCTTGGGGATCTTCTGTTTGTACATGCACTCAAATGTGACTAAATGAAAAACCTAAAAAAAATTAATAATGCACTCGCCGACAATAAATCCCCCCCCCAAAGATAATGTTACTCTTTATAGTCATGTAACGTTTTTAATTGTTGTCCGATCTTGGTTAAATCTTTAGCAAAATGTACACTTGTGTCTTGGGATGATATCCTGAATTTTAGTTTTCAAAAAATAATCATGTATTGATCAATATACAGGTAGAAACAACACTAACTTTTTTACGCTTAATTTCTTAACGCCCTGTGGAAAATTTGAGGCCCTGAGGTAGAATTTTGCTTCATTATATTATTTTTTGAAGTGTGACCTTTTCTTCACACAATGTTTTTTAGTTCACGTCATTATCTATTTTTTAAAAGAAAATATTGCAGTTTTTCAATTTTATTCACGATTCAGAACGTAACATTGTGTTATCGAGTAACATAAACAAATATCCAAAAATTAATAGCTCCTATTGTATTGAAGCATGCCTCGTAACATAGTAGGAGTGATAAGAACATGCTACACTTTTACATTTTACATCTTTTACAAAGCAGTTAATGACGTGAATAAAAAAACATTGGGTTAAGAAAAGATCACACTTCAAAACAAAACATAATTCAGCTAAATTCTACCGCTCAATTTTTCCACAGGGCTTTAACAAATTAAGGGTAAAAAAGTAACTTTTGTTTCTGCCTGTATAATGATCAAGAAATCGGTATTTTTTGGAAACTAAAATTCAGGATATCATCCAAAGACACAAGTCTATTATTATCTTTGTCCGGGTTTCATTGTGTAATAAACAATTTTTGGTCAATTTTAAAATTATTCTGGATATGTGTGTGATCACTTTTTACCTTATTTACAGTATTATGGGTGCCCACGATTCGAATGTACTGTACCACCCGGGTGTCGAAGTACAGATGCTGCCAAGAACGACAGCAGAACTGGCTGTAGTCCACCACGCGGACCCAATCTTTCTGTTCCATGGATACTTCGACATAATATGAGTAAGATCTGAAAGCAACATAACATTTATTTGCAAATTTGCCTTTTTTACAACCCTCTAAAAGACGTGACATTTTTATGTCGCTATATAAGCACAAAACGCATCATTTTCAACGTGAAAACACGATCGTCATAAAAACTATATTTTTTTTACCCAAATAATGTATAAAATTGGTAGTTTTTTAACAAGTTAAAAAAGTTAAAGTAATTTAGCGTTAAAAAAAATGCCGTAATATGTTATTTTTTCACTTCTCTCTGAATGCTTATAATATCAAGTTACCATTAAAGAATCATCCGCGCGGTTCAGACACTATTATCACGTCACGTGAATTCACGTGTTGTCATATCGGCAAAATAGCACATGCTGTCACGGCTTAGAAACAGACTACGTACACTGCAGATCATTTTTATTACATATTTTGTGTTTGTCAAGATCGCAAGTGAATCCTGTAGCCTTCTAGCGTTAAACTCTGACACAGTGTTATCACGCGTGCCGAATATGTAAATTTGCAGAAATAAAATTGTGCTGTCGAGTATGACTTGCAGTGAGCTGCATGAGGTGACTACAGTGTACTTCTAAACCTATTTATAAGCACGCATAAACCGCCTTGCAGATATTTCGGGTATGCCGTGACATTGCGTGATAGCATGTGATTGATCATGACGTGATAATAGTGTGTTTGCAGCTTTATGGTTAGTGTTACCTTACAAATGTCAATAATATTTGAAAACATCAAAAATGAAAAGAAATAATTCAGATTTCGAATTAGAAAACTGATTTCAATGCGCTCCAGACGAAATAATTAATAAAGCCAATGAAGCAACACCAAATTTATTGCCTTTTTTAATTTCGGAAAATAAACCTCATACAATCATAGAGAAAATATTGTGTGAAACTTATGCATAAAGTCCCTACCGTCCAAGAACGAGCGCACGAGCCGAAGGCGAGTGCCGCAATCCCGTACGTATACGGAATATGTATATGTAATACTTTATCCATTTGTTACATAAATAACTTTTTACACGTAGAAAAAAATCATAAAAATAATCTACAAAACTAAAAATTTAATTGCAACTCGAGTCATAAAAGCCGTATTAGAGTCGGCAATTCTTCTCTTGCGCCTGCAATGGTAATTATAATTGCATGCGGAGTAAACCGTTCTCGATCAGCTGGCGCATTGCCAACAGTCAGAACAGCAGTTGGTACCGTCGAAATCCCTAAAATACCCCCAGAATTAGAGATGGGCAAACCTGTTCGTTTTGATTACCAGTTAAAGCAGCTACTGCTACTTACACATAGCAGCTCAAAAAGGTTGCGACTAATTAGCAGTACATATGCTTAATAAAGAATGTGAACTGCTAATTTAAGTACCAGTTAGTTTAAATAGCCATTAGCTGTTCATAGCTACTTCGACCAAATAATAAACAGTTAAAAATAACAGAATAATCCATCTAAACCCAGACTTGCAGCGGCAATGGCAATTAAAATGGCGCCCGCCCCATTTCTGGCAATGCAATACTCCAGCTGATCGAGAACTGTGTGTACTGCGCATGATTCCGTGTAATTTTAATTGCCGCAAGAGTAGACTGTAATACGGCTTTAAGTACTTATTTTGATGATTACATTCTATATCAAGCGCAGATCCAGGGGGGGGTGGTGGTGTCATGCCCCCCCCCCCCCCCCCCCCCAACTGAAGTTCTGGATCCGCCCTTGTTCTATATAGCAACGTACTTTTGTTTAGAAACTAGTAAATTTTAAAAATTGACATATCAGTTGTCCCAAACTACAAAATAACCACAACGTAGACACAGGGTCGTACTTTGACGACTATAGCCCAGGAGGTGACAGATTTCATCGGATGATTAGTACACCACGAGTTGAATATTTATTAAATGTAGTAGGAATAATTAATACCTTATATCCCTATCCCACAACAACATCCTTATATGATTAATGATAGAGGGCACTCCTAACTTCACGATGATTCCTTGATCGCCGGGTCCATTAATCGCGTGTCTCGTGTATCCCTTATCCATGTCGTAGGTGTAGTAATCGCCATCTAGTAGGAATTCGGTGAGTTCCCCCGCAACCACCTTCGATCCGGTTCTCGGGCACGCCACATTCTCATCCACAACTAATATATTGAAAGAAATAAAAATCATCACTATTAATTTTAATAAACAATATAACTTTAACTTTAAAAATGCCTGAAAAGAATAATATTATGCTATTTAAGCATAATACTGAATACTTAAAACTACCTTAATGGTATGAAGGATGAAAATCCAAGTTTACAACGTATATCAAGTGAACTGACGATGCTTGTGCTGAACAAGCATTGTCCTGTATGTACCTGGATATTTTATCCAAAAATTTTAATTAAATGATGAAGATCACATAGAATTTTGTAATTTTCTAAATTCCAAAATATTTTTCTTATGCGTTATACCTAGTTGTCCTCTATGCGGCAAATTACTAATCCTACAGTTGGTCCTGTCAGCTATAGCGTCCAACAAAGCATCTGGCTTGACCAGACTTGCCGGCCTTACAACCGACAGGAGATCTGCCACGCTCATCAGAGGAAGTCTCACGCATTTCATAGCTCTATCATCGTGGTCCTGAAATAAACATAACATATACGTTTTAGCCAACAAATCAACAACATTGTAAGCAACCTACTCGGTTTAAAAATACAACCGATCAGTCCAAATCCATAGAAGTCAGAGCTGGGCAAATACTTTTTAAAAGTATTTAAATACTAAATACTTAATTAAATTCAAAAGTATTTAAATATTAAATACTTTTTGAAGTAATGAGTATTTAAATCTTAATTACAAAAAGTATTTAAATACTTTTTAGGGTTAAATACTATATTTAAATACTTTCTAAGTATTTAAATACTTTCTAAGTATTTAATTACTTTTAAGAATTTATAAAAAATACTTTCTGAGTATTTAATTACTTTTTTTTTAAATATTTATAAATACTTTTAAGAATGAAACACAAAATTTAAATACTTTTTAAACAATTACAGTCGAACCTCTATAACTCGAACCTCTCTTTAACTCGGACTTTTTAGTGGTTTTTGTACATTTTCCAAAATTTCTATGTACATATTTTAATGGTACATAGACATAATGTATGTAATAAAAAAAATGTTTTGGAATATTCATGTGGTTTTCCCTTCTCTCTTCCAACTCTCTGTAACTCGATCTTTTTTGGTTGTCCCTTCAAGTTCGAGTTATACAGGTTCGACTGTAATTACTTTTAAAAATATTTAAATAGTATAGTAGTATTTTTGTCTCCTCTAAGTAGGCAGTTGAATAGGTAGGTACCTCAATCCTCAAATTATTTTAGAATCAAATAAGATCTAACAGCAATAAAAAGTGTGTTTTGTAATATTTTATTGGTATTGACAGTAAATTTTAATTAAAAAACCACGACAACATAAACTTAAGGGTACAGGAATAAAACAGGAATTGTCCATATTTATCGAAATCGAGATTACTAGCGCAACCTGTTGGCACATGTTGTTACTTTCCATGGTCAAAATATTAGCCGAATAAAACTAGGAACGTCTGTAGAAATTAGAGTCAAAGTTTTACTGTACTGAAATAAAACTAGGGATGTCCATACTAAAAAATGCATTTTATCTTAAAACTGTGATTTTCTGACAATCCTTAATGTAGTTAGTCTTTTGTACATTAAGTACATTCTTTTGTGATATGATAAAATTAAGCTGCAAACTTGAAGCTGAATTATATTTTTAAAAAACACACTTTAATAAATACAAAATACATTAATAACTTCGTATATTACGTAACATGTGCTAAGATTATCGTATTTTTTTAAATTACTTTTGCCTGATTTCTCCAGTTTTTTTTTCTGTTTCATCGTATATGGGGGGTAATTACAACCAAGGGCCCCCCTCCTTTTATACGCGCCTGCATGACCTATTCTCGAGAGTCCTACGCCATTGATCAGGATGAACAGCTATGATTTTCGGTCCAGAATCATTTGATTTCTGACCATCAAAGCTACCATTTCGTTCCTTCCACTTGTGTCGGCATCGTACGGAAACGATCTTTCGCTTCCTGGCACGCGTGACAAGTGCAAACTTAGAATTTTCCACATGAACGATATTTAAATACTCCAAAAAATATTTAAATACTAAAAAAATATTTAAATACTCAAAAAAGTATTTAAATGCTCCAAAAAGTATTTAAATACTAAATACTTTTGCAAAGTATTTGTGTATAATAATAATACCTATTATAAAAAAGTATTTAAATACTCAGTATTTAAATAAAAAAAAGTATTTAAATAAAAAAAAGTATTTGTGAGTACAAATACTGCCCAGCTCTGATAGAAGTAATGTATTTCTATAAATGTTAGTAAATGCTTACCTCATTTACTTTGCACCAATTGCATACGCCTCTAAAAATATCAACTTCGGGAGCAAAAAACGAGTCCCTTTGTAGAAGCTCGATGAGCGCGGCCTAAAATACAAAACGGATTATTTTAGACTGTGTGAAAATGTCTTTAGAGTGGCTTGGAAAATTTGATTAAATTTTATCGCGAAATCGGCCTCCCGTAAGAATATTTACCTGTGATAGAGCTGTAAACGACTCATGAGTCAAAATGTCACAAGCATGCTTGTCCAAGAAAGCATGACACACTCCCACTAGCTTATCCAAACCATAAAGATGTGCAGTATCTGGGAAGCAACATAGAAGTAGGTTTATAAAAATTTTGAAGGGATATTCCAATAAATAAATTAACGAAAAGCTTATTTCAGATTATAACGTGGTAATAAAAATGCAATATTTACCCAGGATGGCACAAACGTTTCTCAAGGCTAGTAATTGTTTCAAGATATCTGAAATGGCCGACTCTAGTTCTTCGAAGCCGTACTGGTGAGCTAGGCCTAAAGTATCAAGTATGACGTCTTCTTTCAAAGTCATTAAAAACATATGACCTGAAATTTTAAAGAGCAGCCTTACTTAATTGCTATTTTAGAGCAAAAATTATGTTTTAGAAAGCATTACATGTTATATAATGTGCAAAAGTTACTTTACTGTTCTATTAAGAAAAAACCGACGCTCACAGGAAAAATTTTGTACCCAACACATGTGGAAAGTGTTTTTTTAATGGCTTGCCCCAACGGAAAAGTATCTTAACCATACCACAACAATAATGGGTATATAAAGTTCTTGTTAAAATTATGTACTTACCAGTATAAATATATTTTAACAGGATCTTAAAGGCCTTTAATGGAGCATCAGGAAGAATAATTTCAGTCTACAAAAATTATAATAATTTTAGAATATACATATTTTGTTAAGGAATAAAAACTAATATCTATTTTACAGAAGGGAAAATGTATTTACCTGATTTGACTCTTTTAATCCCCCATAAAGGAGTGCACGAAAATAATCACTACGAGCTGCCAATATAACCTGAAAAAAATGTTAATTTTACAAATTTTTATGTACTACAGAAAAATTGGATTTTGCTTTCATCTGATGTTTCTTATTATATATGATTATGTTTATATGTATAAAACAATGTAGGGCCCCACACATAATAAAATGTTACGAAAAGAGGCAAAAATAGTACTCAACTTACCTTGTGAGCATATAATTTTTGTCCTTCAACAACTAAGGTAACATCAGAATATTCTTGGCTTAAGCAGAGGGATGACAGGTTTTCGGATAGCTGGGATAGATGTTCAATATCACCAAGACGGGTTGTAATAGATTTCGAACTTGAAGCCTTGAGGTATTGATGACTGCTGCTCATCTGGAAATATATTAATATCGGAGTTATGGAGAAGCTCATCCACGGATTGTTGATGAAAGTAGGGTAGTGTAATTTGAGCCCAAGAAAGTACCTTATAATCTCTACCGGAAAATGAAATACGTAAAATATAGTAAAGCACCGAAACAGGGCTGCTTATTTAAAAGATAACTCAAGCTCGTCGCCTAATAATAATTTAATAATTTATTTATAGATACGCAACAAATAATTCATCGCCTATATTATGCCCTAAAAAACATGCAAATTAAGAAAAAAAAGCAGTTAACCCACATTGTCAAAGAACACCTGCAGTTCTTCAAATCCTTACGATTGTTACGGGATTATGGTTCTGTCTTCAAAAATGTTATCGTTAAAACATTCTAGTTTTTTGGATGTTTTTTCCCAAATTTCATTTTTTTTCCGTTCGATAAAACAATTCTTGACAGTCCTGTCATTATTACCACCTGTCAAAACAAATTATCTTCTCTCTCTGATTGTTGTGGCATTAGCTGCTTCGGCTGTATAATTCAGCGATTGATGCTGGTAACCCGAGACTTGATCTTTTCCTACTGTACAATTCGGATGTTTAAATTGTGATTTTTATGTCAATTTGTACGGGACGGGAAGACAATTAAATTAAAGTCATAAAATTTGAGAAATTTCTAATTGGATAAATAAGATTAAAAACCCACTTCTGGTATGAATTCTGCCATATAGGAAAAATATCAAAAATGGCTCAATGTTGGAAACGACAAATGGCCATATTAATAAGATAGACCAAGATCTCATGGTTGGCCAATGTCAAAATGTCCTCTTTAGTCTTGCGACCAATTATCATCATTCATTGGATGGATGCTATATGTATATGTCAATGTATTTATCGAGTAGCAATCCTCTGTGACCGGTAGTCAAGATATATATTCAAATGACTCCTCTACATACGCACTCAGTCAACCTGCGCCTACTGTGTGCCGCGACATTGATCCGCCATTTTATACTTCTTTTTGTTCTTGTTAGAGGTCGAGAACTATCGAAAATCCCCACTATCGATAATTATCGATAGTCGGGTCTTTGACTATCGATTATTATCGATAGTATTCGATAGTCCGAAGTCCGCTGCTAATCCTAAGCCTAACCTGACTTCAGATATGCGACTTTTCTTTGGATGCGACTATCATCAAATCCATCGACAGTATTAATAAACATTATTCATACGTTTTAAGCAATTTCCAGCTTTCCAGGGGTATATGGAAGGGCAGGCCCCTGGAAAACTGGGAAGAGTAGGTGTGTCGTAAATATACTATGACATTATTGTAATGTTTTTATTGATTAGCATAGCATTAGAATAATTTACAAATTCTTATGAAGAAATGCTATCTTGTCCACATTCTCTGGCTTCAGGCGAGATCGCCTTTCAGTTAAATAATCTGGCCTGTTGTACTAAAGCATCTTTCTGATTCCACGGAAGTCGCCGGGATACACAAATATTTAGCAGCACATTCATCTAGGGGAGACAATCCATTTCCTGTGATCTATAAAAATTAATAGGTATATTTACGTCCTATCATTATTTTATTTTTTTTAAAGAAATACCTTCCAAAATAAAAGGGGGTCTGTATCCTGTTTAGAGTTAGCGGTTTCTAAATATTGCCTTTTTGTAATTATTATGTCTGCAGTCAACGACTTTGTTTTCAAGTCATTTCTCTCTTGTAGAAAATCAAAAAGTGAAGTTGAAGTACTTGGTTCTTCTTGAACCGACGTAGGGTTTTGCTCAAAGATCTTGTTTTGCTCCTCATTATTTGTTTTCATTGTTTTTTCATTCTCCTGTCTCTTTTTTAATATACCAAACATGTACTGTTCAAGTTGAGTAACTGCCACAAGCACAGAACCATTTTCAGGGCTGCGAAAGCCCTCTTTCTTAAACCTAGGGTCAAGCAATGTAGCTAACTTTGTAACTGACCTGGTCTCATAAGGAAACAACCTTTGTGAACACTGCCCTATGATTGACAGGACAGAGGGCGCGCCATCTAGTGCTTAGTAGGAGTACAATGCTGATATTGCCCAAGTATTGAAGACAATTTTTAAATATAAATTTTTATATTCAAAGGCGACATTAAATGTTAATACTAGAGATGTGTGTATGTATGTATCACTAGCCAATCAATTTATTTTGTCTCTCTCGTACCGCTTACGTCTGCGACAGTGTGGTGCAACAGATTTAGACTACTATCGAAATATATCGATAGTTTAAAAAAACTATCGATGGCACTCGATAGCGAAAACTATCGATATACTATCGATCCGCTATCGATAGTTCTCGACCTCTAGTTCTTGTGTTGTTGTAGATGTTTGTGTGGAAGAAAGTAAATTAAATTAGTAAGTTTATATTAAATATTTTATTACTAATTTATTCATACATGACTCTTAATATTACTTAACATATTTACAAACTAAACTTGGTGACAACTGGTCCAAAGAATATCCACACTGATAGGACCTGTCCTGGATAACTTTGAATCAAAGCGCTCAAAGCAAATTCTCTTACCTCCGGTGGTTGAACGTGTAGATTCAGGCGTTTTATTCGCTTCACTATTGTAGAAATATTTGTGAACGGGATATTGAGAACTATTCCATTAACCTACAATTGACGAATAGAAGGAGTCCATTGTTACCCACGAATTTGAAGTTTTTACTATTTTTTTCTAAAGTATATAGTAAGTAGTCATTTTCAATAAAAAAATTTGCTGGAAACAGTAATTTTTAAGAAATTAATTAATATATATAGTGATATTAGTCTTAACATCGAAAATGTTTCGATTTTATAATTAAAGGAAGGAATGGTTTTGCAGTTATTGAACGTAGTGAGGTAAGGCTTCGCCCCTTGTCTTATACAACACAGCAAAATAGAAGTGCTCTTGGCAACTCTACAATACGTCAAACTTGTATTTCCCTTAAAATTGACATATTTGCCACTTTATCATTTATTTTCTATATAGGACAGTAAAAGTGTTTCATTTTGTTTCCTCACATCAGTATTAGTAGACAAAGGAATGGAAAAAGCGACCCCCTGGGGAATCAGCGGAAACCCGCCCGGATACACCTTTTTATTAGGTACAATTAAAGCTTCAAAAATATAACAATATAAAAAAAAACTAAATGTATTATTGCAGCAATCTTTTCTGTGTGACAACACTGTTAATTAACATAATAAATATATTTTTTGGGTATTTTTAAAATTTTTAAACACAATTTTTATTCCGCATCTAATTGTATTTTAAAATATTCATATTGCAACATTATATACAATAATAATGGTAAAAATGCAAGTGATTGGTGTAAATGTGATGGAACCAAATTACAAATACTATTGCAAAAATATATAAATAAAAAAATTTTTTTGGCTTCCTTCAATGAGCTGGGCTATTTACAACAGTGGGTTTGTTCGGGTTTGTTCCCGACAAATACATAAATTTGTCAATCCAAAATTTTAAGTATGTATTTAAACAACTTACATTGTATTGTGAGTTGGCCTTATTCAACTCGATCATGGCCTCAGTGTTGCTTCTGCCGTACATCGCGTTTATTTCAAAGAACCTTAGAGCGTTTTTAAAGGCCTCTGACACCCTGTGAAGTAGAAATAATATTACGGTAATGATATAGCTATTCTCCAATTACAAGGCTAGTAGAAACCTTCGAATTTCGAACTATAAGAAAGGCGGATAGATATGGACGATTCATAATGCGATCAACTCCCAAATCGACATGACTTCAGTGGGCGTTTCGGTTTGTAGCCACAGACCTATATCTATGGATAGCCAAAGTCTAAAAACAAAAGTGGTAAATTTATGGCCTCGCGCACGTAAACAAAGCTGCTCGTCGGATGTCATGCGCAATGCCGACTGATAAACTATTTACCTTAACCGGCGAACAGGACCGTACTTCGCCCTTAATGAAACTGATTACACGGCAATATTTTGGAACATCAAGACCTTCCTTATTGGGAAATAAACAATCTATTTTCTGGCATAAATTGTTGTAAAACTGGCTTTTCCAATTCCAGAAAATGAATGAATTTTATTTTCCGTCAAATTATTCAAAATAATTTAATAAGGAAGTTGGATCGAAGGTTGACGTAATCTTTCAATATGCTTCATCCGCAAAAATTATGAGAACGGGTTTACGGGCGTCGACGGTAAGAGATTAAATCGGTCAGGATGACACAATGTAACGTTAAAACAGACGGATAAAGAAATTCTGCAGGAGGCTTTGGATTCTCAACTACGCGGTATACCGTCGATTGGGTGATTCCCAGAGTCGAACGCGATTTAGTTTTTTTATTAATTTTTACGTAAGAAGGGGGGGTCCGTATTTTCGGCTACAGGTTTTAGAGTGTTTATCACCGAAAATTCCGAGAGAAAGTCAAACCGCGGATCTTTCCCTCAAGTAAATTTTATTTTCAAACACTCGTATGTTTCAGTGCGAGTATAAAATCTTAAGTGCGATGAAAGTTATTCTATAAAGACTTTGTGCCAAAAGCCTAGAATAATTTTCGAAATAAAAAAAATTACCCGATCGTGACATCAAAAGTAAGTGCTAAAATATCTTAAGTTAGTATTAGCATTCACTACCGCGAGTTATAATTTCCTTTTGGAAATTATTAGGGTAGTTGAGATCCCTTTAGTTGGGAACAAAATGCTAGCTTAGGTTTATTTTATATTGTAATTAATGAAAATAAATCTAAATTTGAACAGAGTACGTGACAGATGAATGATAGGTTGGTTGAAACAATTGTATATATAAATTGTACATAATTGACTAAGAGTACTTCGGGTCGCGTTACTCGACATACGCAAGGACAGCCCCTTAAATTCACCCTCAAAGACAAGGACATAAAATTAAATAAATAAAATAGCCCTCCGTGTTCCAATATAACAAACTTGCATTGTTGTTATATTTAATTGGACGCGCCCGAGCCAATACAATCAAAAGTATAGTCTGAACCATCAGTTAGGCCTCGTCCTACGTTCAACAAACTATACTTTTAAATTAAAATCATTCATTCTTTCTTATGACAAATTTGCCCTCATTTCTTCATGCGCTCTGGTGGACTGCTGACAGCTTCCAGTTAGCGGGGAAAGGTGGTGGGCCCACCCAAGACCGACTGACACGTGCGTGTCAAGTCGGCAATGGCATTATGCCTGGCATCCCTGACCGATAAACAACGAGAAATCGTAATCGACCGTAAAACTAATTAAGTAGGAACATCTTCGGTTGCGATCACTTTTTCATTAATTATCAAGACTGGCGACATAACTGATAGTGTCGACCAACAATCATACATTTTCAAAATTTAAAAAGATTAAGAAAGTAGATTGGCTCTAAATACATAATTCCTGGGTGGGGAATTCACCTCTGGATAGAATTCAAAAATGGGGACAAAATTAAATTTCCAAAAATAGCCGTCTACTTAATAATCTGATTAAATTAAATTCAAATAAAACTTAAGGGGAAACGTGGTTATACGGGGGTTATCAAAAACGTCTTACGTGAAACGCGCAGATAAGGAGAACGTTTAGAGTTACCTATCATTTATTAAGCGCACAACGGACAGACGTTTCGGGCTACGTACTCCACTCATATCATGGTATAATGTACGTACGTTCCGCTTGAAAAAAATTCCTTCGTGTTTTTTTTCCTCAATTCGGCGACAAAATGAAGGCCTGTGGCCATCACTGAAATGCCACTTTTAGAATTAATTTTGATATCTATTGTTCACGTATCGATAGATTTTTAATATCGTTACATCCCTACGACTAATTTCGGTTCTAGACGGTCGTCGTTGGTTGGCAACCAAACCGGCACCAATGCCGGCGGGGTTGCCTATATGACGGCGACAACATTGTGCGCAAGACAACCGACAGCGATATGAACCTATTTTCAAAAAATTACGAAATAACACTCTGAAATGAAGGACACAAAAAAAATGACACGCACACAACTGCGCGACTGAAAAAAAAAAAGAAAACCGAATAATATCACCTGTGATTGAAAGTAGTCCGATCCATCGGCCTCAATTTTGAAATTTTCCTCTTCAGTTTCCTCTCGAGCTGCATTTCGATATGCTGACAATCTCCGGCCAGGATAAAATTAATTTTGTTGTTTATAAAATTCGTTGGGGCCGGAGCGGCGTTGTTAAAAAGGGGCCACCAATCGGATCGGCGGGCGAGGTCGAATCGGAGCAGAGCCGGGTTTTGACTCCTCTGTGTGTTACCCCATACCTGTAACAAAATTCCGCGTTTCTCTGTTTTCTTGAAATGGTAAGTTTGAAATTATAAAAGCTGTATTAGAATCGGCAATTCTTCTCTTGCGCGTGCAATTATAATTGCACGTATTCATGCGCACTAAACCGTTCTCGATCAGCTGGCGCATTGCCAACAGTCAGAACAACAGTTGGTATCGTCGAAATTCCTAAAATACCCCCAGAATTAGAGATGGACAAACCTGTTCTTTTTGATTACCAGTTGAAGCAGCTACTGCTACTTACAAAAAACATGTGAAAAAGGATGCGACGAATTAGCACTACATAAGCTTAATAAAGAATGTGAAGTTTAAATAGCCATTAGCTGTTAATAAACAGTTAAAAATAACAGAATAATCCATCCCTACCGACACTTGCAACGGCAATGGCAATTAAAATGGCGCTTGCCCCATTTCTGGCAACGAGAGACAGCTGATCGGGAACGGTGTACCAAGATAGCAATAAGTGCAAAAATAAATAGATTGTGGAATTTTCTTACATTTTCTCCATTAACCAAACTATGTACTCTTTGCAAGGGACAGAGCGGATCTGATAAATAATATGTTCTATTGTAAACGACGTCCAGGATTAAATAGGCCGGTAGGTCGGACTCTCGACTGTATTCGGACAGAAGTACGTAGGCTGTAGATCCTTGCGGGACACCATAACCTATGGATAGTTAAGATTAACAATTAAGGGTAAGGATTTACAATTAAAAAAAGAGTAAAGTCTTATTGTATTCTAATTAGTGATGTCGAAGCGCATTGGTAATATTCCGATATTCTTGTGTTCATTTTTCACATTGTATTGGAAATAATTGCGCCAATCACGGTCTCTGTATTTAATGACGCTCCTGGCTTCAAAAATACTTTATAATTTGAACAGTTTTTCATTTTGTCATACCTGTTTGAAAAATTTGCAATTACAGAACAAAATACCGTTAATGCTACAACTGGTAAATTTAATACCTTATTAATTAAGTCAGAAATACCTTTATAATGCGTATACGAGTACGTGGGAATTAAAGGAAAAGCCTAAACCCAAGATCGAGGCATCATTGGCTAGCCTGCTGACCTACATACAATTGTTACTGAAAACAGATATGTGTATGGCATGGCACGTGGAGTAGCGTTAGGGTGTTTTTTAGTGTTGTTATCGCTCGAGCGAAAAACCGCTTGATCACTCGATTATTGAAATAGAGCGACATCGCTCGATTATTAAAAAAACCGGTGGAGTTATCTATTCAGGTGAAAACCGTCGCTCGTCACTTATTATCTTTCACTCGATACCCGAGCTTCGCTTGACCGCTGTAGTGTGATCGAGTTAAAAAACTGCTCGTATATTCGAACAGTTTTTCGCTCGATAGGAAATACTCTAGTTATAAATTCAGGCGAAAAACTGAGAAATGTCGCCTGTCACTTGATACGCGCACGATCTTCGGTCTACGCGCCGCGCCATCCGATTGGCGACGTTCGAGTTTGACGCTGAGCAGATACACGACATACGTCTTTCTTAAAGGCACATAAACGAGAAGGTGCATATCAAAAAGTATGCCAAATCCCTTAGCGGAGTCATCGCGACATGGGTTTTGGAAAGTTTTATTTTAATTGGCTAGCCAGCGGCGTAGTTTAGGTCTCCGATTGTAAATATTAAAAAATTAAACAATATAATTTTTAAATTTTTATTTACGATAAACTCGAGAAAACTTCTCAAAAATAACATATTAATAGAAATTGTAAATAAAAATAACAAAACGAACGAAAATCTGTGCCCACCCGTAGTTACTTGTCTGCTAAATACCCTACCTGATCACATGTAAATGGCTAGGCTGCCGGTCGAGCAGTCGGTGGTGTCATCGCTTGGTGAATTGGAATTTCAAGCGATTCACTCGATTATTAAAATCGCTCGAGTATCAAGTACTCGATTATTAAAATCATCGGTTTTTCCCAACACTAGTGTTTTTACTTAAGTATTTAGACAGTCAATTAAAAAACAAGTATGTATAGGTTCTCTAGCACATTCGAGAAGTCATCCCTTTAAATATAATAACACATTTCCATAGTTCACAATTAAATTTCAACGAGAAAGGCTTTATTATACTTACCTAACAACAAATACGCTTCCATCTTTAGAGCTAGTAAAAAGCACGTTAAGGCTACGCAGTGGTCGATCACTGAACCAATCATAAAATGCAGTAATTGCTAAAAATGGGAAAAAAGTTTAATGTAACTTTACACGCGACGTACCGATGGACAAAAATATTTAAAGATAAGCTTTGACGAAATTTTAAATTTTGCTTTGTGAGACAAACATCAGAATTTCAGAAGTGGGATTAATAGTTTATACGAAAATTTACATACCCATGTTTGAGTTACAACTTGTGATAATAGCTACGGTATTATGCCGTAAGAATTCTTACAACCAAATTATAAACTTGTTTTATAGAAGCGTTTTTAAATAGAACTAGATTATACAACAAAAAGATTCTGAAAGCTTTTTTTGCTGTTCAACTGGGTTGTTGATATTTCGTAATTGCTGTTACACAATTTTGTTGTTGCAAATCTTGGAGTTTTTACACTCTTATAGATATCTTTTAATGGTTGTATAAGACGGGGGTTATACAGCTTAAAGCTCATTCAATATTTTTACAACTTTTATAAAGAAATGTTGGGTTGGGTTTGACAAATAAATGACGTTTTAGTTACCGCCTATCAAAAATCATAAGTATATTACATCTAATCATTTAAAGCATTTGCATAATTTTTACTTAATAATTTATGCAACTAAACAAAGATATGTCATCGTAGATTATTTTATGCAATTACATTTATACAAATCCACCGACCGATAATCAAAATTCCTTTGCTTTCGAAATTATCCATTATTGGCATATTTTATATTGAAGTGTTTTTGTTTGATACGTTTAAAAATAGGGGATAAGTGTTTTTCAAGGGTTTTAAAAAAATCCTCTGTGATGGTTTATTCGGTTTTAGTTTTATATTTTTGAGAGTGTGTAAAACTATAATTATATTGGTATATAGGGTGTGAAAAATTCCCATTAATAATAATAATAAATGACTTTATTGTAAAAGATTACAAATGGCGCATAGATATAAAGATAATACAGAACCTGTAAGTTGATATACTATAACTGCCCATTGTACGCAGAAATGCAGAATACAGCAAGCAGTCAGAGCATAATAAAAAAAAAGGAATACAAAACAAAAACAAAATAAGAAAAATAAGTAAGAAAATATAAAACAACAGGAAAATGGTAAATTAAAAATAATAAGAAAATATGAAACAAAATATAAAACAACAGGAAAATGGTAAATTAGTACAATTCATATTCTTCTAACCGATTCCTACATTGAAAATGAACCCAATAGAATTATAAAAAATTATAAAAAAAAATAAATAAATTTATAATTTTTGACACTTTCACACCCTTATAAAACACACTAAATTCTAAACCAGAGAGATTAGGATGAGTATCCCTACAAACTACATGAATCTAGCTATTGAGGCTTTAATTAGCCTCCTAAATTTAAAATCTGAACACAATTTTAATTCTGAATCAACTTTATTATATAATTTCGCTATATTAAATGAGAAAGATCTTTGGAAATAATTTGTACGATAAACTGGTGGGGTAATAATGAGTTTATGACGCAGATCCAAATTATGCGAGTCATATCGAAATTTAATTTTGTTATACAGTGTGTACATAAAGTAAGGAACAAATTCATTATCTAGGAATCTAAAAATATTTCGGAAAAATCCTCGGACACGTGTATAATAATTTTTAATGGCGCATTTTTTCCCATACAAACTTAATATACAAGGTGGCTCATGTAGTAGATATGACATTATCGACGATTTTTTTAAATGGGAACCCCTATATTTTAGTTCAGATCTGTAATCTCCAAGAACAGCTGATTTCAAAAACATAACACACTTAGGGCCTAAAATTCATAGTTTCGTTACTACAGGGTAAAACAAATAATTTTATTTAAGATATTTTTAATTTAAAAAAATGTAAAAAAATTAAATAAGCTATTTAATTAAGTGTTGAAATTGTCCTCCTTCTGCTGCCTGACAGTACCCCAAGCGATCAATAAATTCTTGTTGAACTTTTCTTATGGTTTCTTCTGAAATGTTCCTGCATTCTGTTGTTATTCGATTTTTTAAATCTTCAATATTGGCAGGTCTGACTTTATAAACAACATTTTTCAGGTGACCCCACAAGAAAAAGTCCAGTGGTCTAAGGTCTGGAGACCTAGGCGGCCATTCAACAGGCCCACGTCTTCCAATCCACTTGTTCGGAAAAACTTGGTTTATGTAATGGCGCACTACTGCTGCATAATGTGGAGGTGCGCCGTCTTGTTGGTACCACAAATTTTCATCTAGAATTCCTGGATTATTTCTACTAGGGTATAAGTTAACTAGCGTAGGGATAAGAAAGTTCTGAAGAAAATGAAGATAATTTAGCCCGTTTACATTGTTGTCAAAAAAATATTGCCCAATAATTTTGTTTTTCACAATACCAGCCCAAACATTAATTTTTTGAGGATATTGAGTATGGTGCCCACCTGGGAATTTCTTTTGCCCAGTATCTACATTCATTCATCGGAAAATAGGATATTTTCAACAAACAAAGGATCTAAGTTACATCTTTCCATTAATATTTGACAAAACTCCATCCTACGATCTGGATCATCTTCATTCAACTCATGAACCAATCGGATTTTAAACGGGTGCCATTTTTCTACCGTCAATAGGTTATGAACGGTCATAGCAGCCGCCCCATGATCAATGCTAATCTGGCGGACGCTGTTGTGGGGATCTTCTTCCATAGCCAATAAAATATCTAATTTCTTATCATCCGGAATAGTTGGACGGCCTTTTCTGGGAATATCTTCCACTGAACCCGTTTCCCGAAATTTTATTTCAAGTTTACTCACAGTTGATATAGTAATTGGTCTTGCTGGATACTTAGTGTTAAACAAAATGCAAACTTCTTGTTGAGTACGGATCCTATCACCATATCCAATCATCATAAGAATTTCTATTCTTTGTGTTAAAGATAAACGCATAGTAACTCAATATGTTTTAAAATAAAATTTATTACTTCTAATAAACTTACTAGAAAAATACAATGTAATGACAATGACATTATCTAAATACCATAGTTACATAACAGCAAATAAGCCTACTTCAGAAAAAACATAAGTAACAGCAAATGATGGTGCGTCCATTAATTACGTAAGGCTTTCAGGTAAAATTGGGTGATGGCTGAAGGGATTGAGCCAAATGTCACAAAATCTTTTATTGGGGGAAGGGGGGTTGAAAAATCGCTAAAAACGCCTCACGTAATTAATTGATGCCTCCCAAGCCAAAAAAAATATCTTAAATAAAATTATTTGTTTTACCCTGTAGTAACGAAACTATGAATTTTAGGCCCTAAGTGTGTTATGTTTTTGAAATCAGCTGTTCTTGGAGATTACAGATCTGAACTAAAATATAAGGGTTCCCATTTAAAAAAATCGTCGATAATGTCATATCTACTACATGAGCCACCTTGTATATTAAGTTTGTATGGGAAAAAATGCGCCATTAAAAATTATTATACACGTGTCCGAGGATTTTTCCGAAATATTTTTAGATTCCTAGATAATGAATTTGTTCCTTACTTTATGTACACATTGTAGAGATAGTCTGGGCACTTTTTACAAATAATTTTATTATATGAAGTGAGTGCATGCAACACCCGTCTTTCATCCATTCTTAGCCATTCAACTTCACGCAACTTAGCAGTAACACCACGATCGTACTTTCTAATGCCACCTATCGGCCTTACACAACAATTATGTACTAATTGAATACGACGAGCATTCTCACCTAAAAGACGAGGATCATATACAACATCTGCATAGTTAAAATGTGACGAGACCAGAGACTCGCACAACATCTTTTTCAGCGAAGCATTACGTAGTTTTTTTTTCTTTCGTCCAGTAAAAATATTGAAAATAGGAGAGTCAATTTTATTGTGCTACACCCTGTGAGGGGTAGATACCGCCGATCTATATCTATGGATAGCCAAACTCTAGAAACAAAAATGGCAAATTTATGGCTTCGCGCATGTAAACAAAGCTGCTCGTCAGTTGTCATGCGCAATGCCGACTGATAAACTATTGACCTTAATCGGCGAACAGGACCGGCGACTTCGCCCTTAATGAAAATGATCACACGGCAATATTTTGGCACATCAAAATCTTTACTGGGAAATAAACAACCTATTTTCTCGCATAAAAGACGGCCATCACTGAAAAAACATTTTTAGAATTAATTTTGATATCTATTGTCCACGTAACGATAGATTTTTAATATCATTACATCACTACGACTGATTTCCAATACCAATACCGGCGGGGTTGCCTATATAACGGCGACAACATTGTGCGCAAGACAAACGACGAGCAACCTTTAAAAATATGACCGGTACACCACAAACCCATTTTTTCACTCATTAAATTTAACTTTTTACTGCGCACCCCATAAGTTGTACGTATCCACAGTTATAGGTCGGTGGTAGATACCCTTAAAATCTTAAATGGGAATCGGGGTAAGTGGCACATCATTTAATTTCCTTTAAATCTCTTTCCCATAAAACCAAAGTTTATTATTTTTTGAATAGTAGCTTCCGAGAAATCGCGAACAAACCCAAACAAATCCGCTCCTGTTGGAAATAAAAGTAAATAGAAATAAATATAACGTCACATTGTATACTCACATCAGTCTTTAACCAAAGATTTTGGTAAAATGGATTACATTCGGTAAAAGGGATAAGGGAGACGTATCTTAAGCATTGTTCAGGCGTAACGTCAAATTCCTCGGTGTTTAGTTGCGGTGGTTCCAATGGCCTTATGTACCTAGAAAAAATTTAAAAAGAAATAAAAATTACGTCCTAAAATAATTCTTTCCGGTATTTTTGCATTATTTTTTAAATATGTTACAATTAACACAAACAAGTGAAGTATGAAGGGACGGACTAAGGAAAACAAGTAATGATATGATTATATTAATGTAATCAAATGAAATAACATTTTTTTTAAATATTACTAGTCATATTTATTTACATTTATAATGTCATTCTATAGATAGTTCTGTTTCGCTATCGCTATCCTCATCAAAATTAATTATAATTGGATTAATTATACGATCCAGACTAATATACGAATTTTCTACAGTTATTACGTGACGGACTGAATTTTTCCAACTACCTGGGGGAATATCATTAAAGCATTTTCGTATTAATTCTACAACACTAGAACTTAAAGTCGGAGAAATATTTTCAGACCTAACCACATATGCTCTATGGGGTTAAAAATGCAATAATAGGGTGGGAGCCGTAGCACTGTATGTCCAATTTCTTCTGCCAATGTGTCACAAACATATACTTTTTTTATACAAAATGTCTTTAAAACTTCTAAAAGATCACTTTTTTATAACTTTCTTCAAAATATATATCATTCGCCGCCATGTAGTTCTGAATCTCCAATTTTGTATTATTTGAGCTTGGAGCTTTATGTGATTGGCGACTGTGATAGCTCGCATTGTCCATTACTATCATGCTATTCTGAGGAATGTTTGGTAAAAGACAATTCTTGAACCATTCCTCAAAAACTAACAAATTTTACCACAAAAAGATATTTAAATATAAATTAAGCAACCTAACCTACCTGATATGCCTATATTTAATTATAATTATTACAATCCGGTCCTTTCCACATAATAATAACAAGCGGTCATAAATAATGGGATGGCGCCAGGTACTTTTACTGCAGTCATTAAGTTATATCCATTTTTCGTGAAACAATCTTTAACATATTTTGATGCCACCTCGTATCGCAAAATAGAAACCTTAAATTATGTAACCTAGGTTACTTTCTAAAAGTTACATGTTTTTACCTTTACAGCTGTCGAGCACCTTCTATAGTCTATGAGATATGTATTTCCGTTCCCAGTTTTGAGATTTTGCTGTCCTAGTTTTTTATCGGCACGATGGTGCCTATAAATATTTTACCTTGTTATAATGTTGGTTCTTCCATTTGTATCCAGGACCAGAGCGTTAAATTTTTTGCTTGGAAAACTCGAGTTAAATATTTCGTTCCATTTCGTAACATGTTCTTTGATGTAAGGCACATCGTTACATGGTAGATCTGCCTTAAATTTAAAAATTTTATTTGTAAATTAAGCGCAAGACGAGCTCCTTTACTGGCAACATACATTTATTTAAAATCACATGACTAAATACTTTTAAACCCCTTAATATTACCCCACGTGCTCCCACACCCTGCACATCAGTTTTCACTCTGTATGTAGGTCAGTCGTAGCAAGCAAGCGACGATGCCAAATCATCACGCGTCGGTCGACTTTGCACTGAAAATTCCATCCTACACGTGGTCAATGGTCAATTCTGCTTGATGCGCGGGAGGGATTAGGTCGCCGCTGCAGGTTTCTCACGTGTTTGTTCCATATATATATACATTATATTGCCAATACGAACGTTCCAAATTACAAAACGTGTCCCCGCTATGGGAGATGGCTTGGCAACATTGAGTTTGCGCAGTAGGGTGGAAATTTTATCGATCGCGTCAGAGCCGGCCCGACATTAGTTGTTTGTTGTTATTCGTCGCCATCGTTGGTTCTGGATGCTTTTTCAAATTACAGAATAAAAAGCGGTTCATCCACATTGTTGTCGGTATATTGGTGCTTATAAACTTTCATTACCTAACAACAATTTTTGTAAAGGAGTTTTTAATTTATGGTGATTCGATTCGCTGTTTATTAGGTTAGTAACTTGTTTTGTTTAAGATGAAAGGACACAAGTGCATGGTGCTTTTTTGCAAAAGTCGAGGATCAATACCAGGTATAAAGTATTTCAGGTATGGACATTATACGAATATTTTCCTTATCACATTATCCGATCTTTATAATATATTATATATTTTTATTTTGGTGGATAAGTAGCTGATAATAATTCCTAAAATAGTCAATATGTCGTTCATTCTTAATTTTTGGTTTAGAAAAAAGTGAGGTTAAGAAACATACTACGTCGGATGAAAGTTAAAATGAAGCTTATCGTGTCGATTGATACAAATATTCGGACGGAATTTGGCACCAAAAGTTTACACCAATCAGGGCATCGTCGGATCATCATATCGTCAGAAATCGTAGACATGGGACGCCGTCTTAATTCTAAATTTTGATTGTAATATTTGTCCTAACTAACCAGTGAAATTTACATTAAAAAGGTTGAAATCCGGTCCTGTCGAATGTTTACTTTCACGAGGAAATTTCCGAACTGCGCAAACTCACTATTACCCGTTCGATGCCCATAGCGGGGACATAATTGCAGATGGTATTAGCAATATAATGGTTATATATGTGTGGTTTGTTCGCGTTTAGGGTGTTTCTTACTTAATAAGGTGTAAATTTTAGTAAAATGTTGCACTATCGTATTTGTGTTCTGTGAAATAAATTACTTTTTGGGTTTTCAAATTTGTCTTGATATTACAATTTTTTGTGTTGCACACACTAAATTGCAACGATACACGTACCATGTTTGGTTCCATCAAAGGTATACTTGGAGATATATGTAAATTTAGTTCTATATATGTTTCACTCGGCGAAACGTTTGGCATAGTGGTAAGTTTTGGCGATCTCGGCATGAGTTGATCTTCGTTCGATTCATAACCAAGGAGAATGGGAGGTACTATCACTTTAAACCATCCATGTAACTAAAAATAATAAGAGAATTTACCTTTGACAAATGCAGCGGGTGTTATGGAAATGACTTAATATATTTAAATGGGGTGACTCCTACGGTGTCCTAGAGAAAGTCTACATCCTTTTTTTTTTAAATCGAATATCTAAATACTAAGGTAAAAACCCTTTTTACCCACATACTGTCGCGCCATTCCATCTGGATTCAGTTAGCGACAATGTGGATCACTAGAGTATACTAACAGTGTTGTCAGATCACACCGCATGTTTCGCCCTTGCTTGGATAACCGCCGCGCGCGTATTGATATGTTTAACCACCGTCAGTATCGTTGCTTCAGTATGTTTCGATACTCGCTGTTGGAACGACGTTGCCGAGGGTTCCGCGTGCTTGATGTATACGAATTTTAAACGTTTTGTTAGTTGTAGCATCACCCGATTTTTTTTCTGTTGTGAAATAATTCATAATAATAAATGTTGTGATGTGTTGTCAAATTTGTGTGATATTATCTACTGTTGGTTCTGTTGCAACACATACTTTTTGTATTATATTTTTTTATGGATTATTTTAAAATAAGATCGAAGCTAAGAGAGTATGTACCTTAAAATTGTACAATTCTGTGTAGCAATATCACAACATCGCCTACAATGCGCCGACCTCTTTTGAGACTGCCTCAATAAATTATTGATTGCGAACGTCGTCGGTAGCGGCCACGTAAATTTTCGATTAATAATTCAAAGCACAATTTTCTTCTCAGGATTTGCCGGTTTAAATATAATAAGTCATTTCCATAACACCCTGTATACTACAGTAACTCTCAATTAACAAACACACAGACGCTGTTCGGTTGCAAATTTAAGGTAAAGGCGCCATCGTCCTAGTTCCAATGCTCTACAGTAAATTCTCCTTTGGAGATGGTCCCGTTGGTGTCCCTTCAAGAGAAATTTAACTGCATAGTGGGGGAACGCTTTAAGTTTTCGTCCGAGAATGCGTTTGTGTTGAAAATAAATTAATGGAAATAAAAAAAATTTAACTGAAAATTTTTAAGAATATAAATATTTCTGTTATCGAATAACCAAAAGTAAACGTTCTCTGTAAAATGTTCCTTACATTTAGACCTGCAGTAAGAGCGGAAAGTGGAATTTTAATCTCTCCCAGCCAAAACTTCCTTTCGGATTCGCCATCCCCTCCGTCATCTGATTCAATCGAATCGAACAGATCGATGGAGATCGATCCGTTCAACGCGTTGGGATATAAATAATCAGTATGATGATACCTGGAAAATAAACAAATATAGTCAAAAGCATGTAATTAGGGCCAACACACAGTCAAAATAATCGAGCCACGCAATATTTAGACGGATTTTGATCGTGAATTATTTTCTTATTTTAAGTCCGATTTTTATTACTCTTTTTTTGATATTGTAGATAAATTTATCGAAAATCTCGCACATGTGTGAGATTTTAAGAACGTTAGAATATGTCCATAATATACAGGTTGAAACAAGAACTGTTTTTTTTTACTCGAACTTTAAAACATTCTGTAGAGTGACGGAGATATTTTTATTTTGTCATTTGATTATCAAGTGACGTATATTCTTAACATTTTCGGTTTTGGTTCATTTCAATACTTTAATTTTTATAGCAGATACGATTTTTTTAAAGAAACGTTACAATTTCCATTTCTTTTCCCGTAGAAAAAGAACTAAAGTGATCACAATGTATGGATATATTAGGGATGTTTTAGAGACACAGGTGTTGGGAAGAACCGATGATTTTAATAATCGAGTACTTGATACTCCAGAGATTAGTCACTTGACATTTTTATGACTAAGAATAATGTGTTGATAAAACACCAGTGGTTGTTTTTGTAAGTTTTAGAAGTTTGGTCTAGAGTTTTTATTAAGGAAGAACAGTTGATTCTGATTTAAAAAAAATTATCTCCTTTAATTTTTTTAAAATTCACAAGTTCCGCTGGCTAGCCAATCCCAGCCAAAACAAAACCCATGTCGCGATGAATCCACTAAGGGATTTGGCATACTTTTTTGTATGCACTTTCTCGTTTATGTGCCTTTAACAAAGACGTATGCCGTGTCAGCCTTCTGAGCGTCAAACGCGTCGATCGAAGGTCGGGTGTCAAGCGAAAGGCAACGATTTTCGATTTTTCGCTTGAATTTATGACTTCAGCAGGTTTTTTTTAATAATCGAGCGATGTCGGTTATTTCAATAATCGAGTACTCAAGCGGTTTTTCGCTCGAGCGATCACAACACTAACACAGGTTGATCTTTTCGCGTTATTTACCGGAGCGAATTTTATGCTGATCCAAGATTATGCTCGACCACAAGAATTCTTAACGAGTAGGTATCATCGTGCCGATAAAAAACGATTTTCGATTTTTCGCTTGAATTTATGACTTCAGCAGGTTTTTTTTAATAATCGAGCGATGTCGGTTATTTCAATAATCGAGTACTCAAGCGGTTTTTCGCTCGAGCGATCACAACACTAACACAGGTTGATCTTTTCGCGTTATTTACCGGAGCGAATTTTATGCTGATCCAAGATTATGCTCGACCACAAGAATTCTTAACGAGTAGGTACCATCGTGCCGATAAAAAACTAGGACAGCAGAATCTCAAAACTGGGAACGGAAATACACATCTCATAGACTATAAAAGGTGCTCGACAGCTGTAAAGGTAACAACGCATAACTTTTAGGAAGTAACCTAGGTTACATAATTTAAGGTTTCTATTTTGCGATACGAGGTGGCATCAAAATGTCTTACTTGTTTTATAAAGTTGAGCGGAAGTTTATATGGAGAAACTAAATGTATTACGCTTTTTTTATTAAGAAAAAGTCAAATGCTTTATTTAAAATAAGTAGGTATATTTAATGTCGCCAAAAATGAAAATAAAACTGAATAATAAAAGAAATTTAACAAAAAGTCAAAAAATATACGAACACAAAATTTGTCGTTGCAACAATTTTTTTTTAATATGTAGCCATAGAACATTCCTGTTTATTACTTCTTGATAATTAGTATTCTTCTATTTTCATCTGAAGCAAACATTCTAGGGGAACCTGAAACTGCTCCTAATAATAGTTCGATGCCTTGCTATTTTTTGTTTTGCCAACAACACGGTATTTCTGTTTAGTCCCAGTTCACCTGCAATATTACTAATAAAAGCACCATCTCGCAACCGACTGTAGATAATAGCCTCTTGCTGGGGGGTTAATTGTAGCATATTTAAAAACAAATGTGCTTGACAAGTGACAATCCATGTTGACATGTAAAATTTGTATATGACATTTTGCTGGCACCAGACTCGACAGTAAATAATTCCTAATAGTCAAGGAGTTTTTTTTATCGGCACGATGGTACATATTTAGATGAGCTGGAAATTTCAAAAAATGAATTTGCCCCTACGTAGCCTCGTCTTAAACCCAATAGAACGTGCCTGCGATACACTGCGCGAAAAATACGATCTCTGATACCTGCTTCTACAAATTTACATGAGCTCAGTGTAGCTCTTGTTGAAGAAGGGCAGAAAATTAACCAGAACTACATACCGAACCACATTGAAGGTATGCCAAGGCGTATTGCAGCTCTGTCATTCGTGCTCATGGGGGAAACACCCGTTACAAAACGTCGTAGATATTATCTCCAAAAACTAAAATGTTACAAACAATTTATTGGCTTACTTTAAAGGTAGCTCTACAAGTTCATTCCACACAGGATCGCTTCCTGCCAAAACACTTGTCCTTGTAAAGAAATCGTCGTAACTAATTTCCAAGAAAGGTCTGACCTCACGATCTGATCTTGCCGGTTCCCCACCACTTTTCTTCGTTGGCTTTTTTGTTTTCGGGATATTTTTGCCGGATAAAATCTTCATCAGTACCTTGTTCCGAGTTATTTGTGTTTTATGGGATCGCGGTGTTTTCAATGTATGCAGCTGGCTCTTTTTCGTTATTATTGGTAATGGCTTGCTGAGTTTTGGTTGCCATCGGAACCAGTTCAGAAGATTTTTCAATGATGTTTTTACTAACTCTCTAAAAAATACTTTAGGTTAGTAAATATAGAAAATATTAGTTTTTCTTCCATGCTTTGATTTTCATTAATTGTTAAACATGACAAATATTTTTACAACACAAAAGTATTCCAAGCATTTGAACAAGGATTAGTATACCCTTCATAATTTAATGATAATGACATTATTATTATAATAGTGACTCATACTCATTAAACAAATAGTTTCTTATCTCCCTTTAACCTTTTATTTAAAGATGTGGGTACTGTACAAGGTGGCCCAGTTATACATAAAAGTAAACATTCATTATTTTTAAATTATTAATTTCTGGTTCAAAGAACCTCACAATCTAGACGAGGGGTTCCCAAATTTCTGGTTCAAAGAACCTCACAATCTAGACCAGGGGTTCCCAAACTTTTTCAGTTCGACGGCGACCAATTCAGGAGAATAAACAATCGGCGCGCTGCTCGACGCATAAACTTGTTGCTATTGGTCAATCGATCAATATTCGCAGACTGTCGTGGTTTTGAGTAGTAGTTTCCAAGGAATCGCATTCCAATATTGCTATTTCTTTACCCGTAAATTAATATATTCTTTTACTATTACAGAGTTTTTCTTAATGAAAAAGACAGCGCCAGGAAGACAAGCAAGGATTTATTTACGTCCACAGATTGCCAAATCAGGTAAATATATAAAGCAAAGAAAAATTAATAGTGTTCCATAATTTCTCTGTGCATAGTACAGCCACAATAAAGTTCATGAGGTGTGCTTAGTTACGCCACCAAAGAGAAAAGCGGAGATCAGAAAACATAACCCTGTTTATAAGTATTCGTTGACATAACCTGCATAGCTGTATTTTTCCTTAGATTAGATTTTTCTTTTAATAAACAAACAAAAATAAACACAAGGTAATAATAATGATTTAATTTCTGTTGTGGATAATTTGGGCCTTTTTTTGGCACGTATAGTTTTGATCTCTGTTTTAGAAAAGTCCGCAATATTCGGTATTTCGCGTTCAATATCATGATGAATGTTGTGTGCTTTTTATCAGAATACTGGAGCTTTGTTGCTCTAAATAATTGAACATTTTGGCTAACTAGGCAATGGCAATTCAAAAGTATTTTTAATGGAGGATGCAAAATAATAGCATTAAAACTGAAATTTGACCCTTGATTTGTGAATTTTGATACAATGCTTTGGCTATCTTTTAGGTACTGTCTTGCTGGGTATTTTGAAAATTTCCTGAGAACGACTTTCTAAATGCAAATTGTTTCAATTCGATTAGTCACATCCCAGAGGTAATGATGACTTAGTATTACCCACAGGCAAGAACTAGCGTTAATAAAAATGGCTAAAAAAGTCAATAATTAATAATTTACTATGGTAGGATAATTTTTTGACATAACACAGTTTATTTTTTTCACCAAATTTATTTTGAAATGCGCAGAGTCTCCAAAAATTGAAATCTTCGACAAAGTTAATAGGTTTTAATCGTTATCTTACATTTCCTACTTTCTACCTACGTGCAGTGATTTAACAGTAACTTTAAATATACTATAAAACAACTAAATCTAAGGTATTTGCGTGATCCATAAATAAATAAAAAGTTACGCCGCGTTATAGCGCGGGAACGAAGATAAAAGAAAATTTAAATTTCACCTTGACCCCGGCGTTTCGAATCAATGCCGGTACCGAATGCAACCAGAATGTCCAAGGATTTACTGAAAACTTACAATGAGTCACGGCATTCTCGTGATGGAATATGACGTAATAGAACAAAAACACAAATACCTGCTAGCAGTGATAATTGACCCAGTGGCGTCGTGATATTTAACGTTCTGATTCAAATGGCAAGAGGGGATCGAGTGGCACCTAAGGCCGTTTAAATCTCTCCAACGTACCATAATTTATTATTTTTTGAATAGTGGTTTCTAGTGATCGGCCAATACCGATATAAATACAGTGAAACCTCTCTTAGGCGGACGCCTACGGGGCCGTCTAAATGTGTCCTCCCATGGGAAATTTGTTATTAGGTAATATGTAAAAAATTATTACTATATATATGTATGTACAAATAAACATAACATGACAAAAATACACTAGTTTTAGTTAGGATGTAGTACTAAAAAAATCTAATAACGTAGTTTGACGTGTTTGCATTTTAAAACTTGCAATCTAGAAAATGTATTCCAAGTATGATAACAATTCCATTGCTGTAGAGTCACCTCTATTCTTTGCATACTCTTATAATTCCTTTACCATACTAATGGATTGTTGATAAGTGGTGACATTTGTTTGATTACTGCATTCAACTTCTTCATCAGAGTCGTCAGATAGTGATGTGGTTTCAGTTTGGACTACATAATCGGTAGGAATGGGGTCACTATCATCTTCTAATAGCACATTGCTATCAATGTTAATGAACTCGCCCAAATCATTGTTATCAAATTACAAACTTCCACAACATCAATATTCTCTTTCAGACTCAAAACGTCACGTGACATTTTTGTGCCATTGTTTACGATTTTAACCTTACAACACACAAATAAACGGCGGACTGTTGTCGGGGAATCACACATACCTTCATTCGGCGAAGTCCTTTCGCGTATACGCGATTGGTTGCCAGTCTGTCTTCAGAGAGTTTTTGCACCGTACTTATTCGTCTCCCAAATACTTTAAAAACATTTTTCTCGTTTAAAGGAGGGTTTTCGCACGCTTTATATGAAACAACCTGTCCGCTCTAGAGAGGTTGATTTTCATGGAATTTCATATACCTAGATCCGTACTATGAAAAAATGTCCGCTTAATAGAGATGTCCGCTTATTAGACGTGTCCGTTATGAGAGCTTTCACTGTATCGGTACATCGGTATTTCATCGGCATATAGCAAATTTTTAATAATTATTAATAATCACGCTAGTGCGCTTAAATTGTACAGGTTATGGAGAATGTGGCAAAGTAATAACAAAGCATGTGACAAATGCATTTCTTTGGCATTTGACTGTTTTTCAGCGCCGTCATAGCCAACGAACCGCAGCAAAATACCATATAAAAAAATTAAATTGGCAATATTCGAAAACTACAAATAGAAAATAGACAACCTTATGCACTCTTACCCTTATTTTTAATGCTAAATAGAAAATAATTATACAATTTGGGGGCTTTCCATTTGAAAATGTAGATTATTTGCAGTTTTCTCAATCTCATTTTTAATCTTATTGTTTGTATACCCTGTATTAATAGTTTAAAAATATTATAAAACATCTATTAAAGCAGGTCTTTTCCAGCAAGAGATTCGACTCAAATTAAATAATAAAGGGTACCTGATAAGCAAAATTAATAATTCATTTAAGTTCTGCAAACGTCATTTTAGACATAAAACCTTTAAATATATCAATATGATTGGATTTTGGTATAAGACATGATATACGAAATCTGCCTAGAATCTTGCGTAGAATCCGCAAGTGTAATAATATAGATTTAAAATAAGCAAGTTGACACCGACTTCCGGTATAACCGGAAGTGCCACCAAATTGAAAATATTTTATTCGAGTTGCCCCCGTCAACATTAGCTTACTGTCCAATTTTCAAAATTTTCCATGTATAGTTTTTCCTAATATACGTACCTACTGACCCCTAATCATTTGACTAAAAATGCAGTCATCACAATAATGTTTTCTTAAATAATAACCTAAAAACCATACATCTCGGGCAGTTACGTTCTAATTGCGTTCCTAACAAATTTCTTTACTTTACAATTTATTTTTGCCTTGAATACAAATTTTGGCGAATAATTGAGGCTAGCTTTGTTAAGTCTAGATCCCTTTGTGTGGATGTGGATATGGCCATACGACATCAAAACGTTGTTTATTTATAATTCTAGTATGCGGTCGACTATTATCTTGCTGCCTACGCCTATGGCGTAATGGAGCACGATCTGCAGTTCCGATAAACCATTATTATTAACTATCCAACAGCGTCGCAGATAGACGAGAACACGAAAAGCCGAAGCAACAGCTTAACGGAGACTTGTTGTTTTCGTCCCATTGCATAGTGACTAATACAATCGTGTACCTACTTTTCACTTTTATTCGGTGGTTTAGCGTTTATTTACTCAAAATAAACTGACTAATCTTCACGATAAGCTGATAAGGCTTATCTGAAAGTGACTGACTACAAAATATAACATTTTTAACGGCAAGGAAACAGTGCAAGAGTGTTTTCAAGTGAGATCTGACAAATTATCTATACAATATGGGTTGTACGGAAGGATTGGCCAGGATATTGGTTTTTGTGGCGAACTTCTGTTTCTTGGTAAGTATTTTTAATGTTTCTACGTATATTTATAGGTTTTTTAAATATCCTCTGATTAATAAACAATTTAATGCTTCTGTGAAAACGCCCCTCGTCATGTGAAATTTACAACACAAACTACAAAGGTACCTATACTGTGATCGAATAATAAAACACATTTTACATACAGTTTGGCTTAGGAGAGTGCGTTTTTACAGTAATACCAAGGCCCTGTTATAACCCAGTACCTACGTGTGTGCACAGGAAAGAACATTGCTATATAAAGTTTAATCATCAAAATCAGTTTATAAAAATCATTAAATAGTTACCAATGTGTTTCTTTTTCTGTTAAATATTGTACATTAAGTCATGAACGTAAAGTTATTTTTCTAGATGAAACGTGGATCTGTTCCAAGGGTAACGAAACATTTTCTTGGCATTTTTTTGTAAGCAATTGGTTAGTTTTGTCGATAAATATTATATTTTAAATCATATATAACACCAAAATGTATACAAACTCGGCTCTCTCAGAGTGCCCTAAAGGATTTTTCCTATAGTGCTTGTGTTTGACCATAATAAAAAAAAAATTAAATTAAATAAATAAAAAATACCCCCGATACTCGGTCCTGATTAAAAAATTTCCCAATAACAATGGTAACTTCTCGAGTATAACAATAGGTGCCAATAAAAAGCAGGGTGGACCCACCTAACATAATGATTCATTAACATGTAAACACAATAGATTATAAGTACAGTACGTTTCACGAAATTTGGATACGACTTAATGATTTCCTGGGTCGGTCCCATTGTGTCGACAAGAGCTTGGTAATAAACAAGTGAAGTATGAAGGGACGGACTAAGGAAAACAAGTAATGTATGATTATATTAATGTAATCAAATGAAATAATATTTTTTTTAAATATTACTAGTCATATTTATTTACATTTATAATGTCATTCTATAGATAGTTCTGTTTCGCTATCGCTCTCCTCATCAAAATTAATTATAATTTGATTAATTATACGATCCAGACTAATATACGAATTTTCTACAGTTATTACGTGACGGACTGAATTTTTCCAACTACCTGGGGGAATATCATTAAAGCATTTTCGTATTAATTCTACAACACTAGAACTTAAAGTCGGAGAAATATTTTCAGACCTAACCAGTGATTTTAACTGGTGCCACATATGCTCTATGGGGTTAAAAATGCAATAATAGGGTGGGAGCCGTAGCACTGTATGTCCAATTTCTTCTGCCAATGTGTCACAAACATATACTTTTTTTATACAAAATGTCTTATGAGTTTAAAGCTTCTAGAAGATCACTTTTTTATAACTTTCTTCAAAATATATATCATTCGCCGCCATGTAGTTCTGAATCTCCAATTTTGTATTATTTGAGCTTGGAGCTTTATGTGATTGGCGACTGTGATAGCTCGCATTGTCCATTACTATCACGCTATTCTGATTCTGAGGAATGTTTGGTAAAAGACAATTCTTGAACCATTCCTCAACAACTAACAAATTTTACCACAAAAAGATATTTAACTATAAATTAAGCAACCGAACCTACCTGATGTGCCTATATTTAATTATAATTATTACAATCCGGTCTTTTCCACATAATAATAACAAACGGTCATAAATAATGGGATCGTCCAAGGTACTTTTACTGCAGTCATTAAGTTATGTCCATTTTTCGTGAAACAATCTTTACATGATGCTCCTGTTCACATTGTTGTTGATTTCCCGGTATGGATTTTGAATATTTAATTGGTATTTATTACTACGCGTCTTTCAAAAACAAACAATAGCCATTTTGAAAAGAAATTATATTTTCTTATCTAATTGTTTTGATTAAAAATAAAAATCCCATCCGTTTACGTCTTTTAGGAGATTATATTTTTTATCTAAATAACGGAATTTAATTTTGTTTTGAGACTTAGCTGAAGGTATAGTCACGAGTCGATCTATATTCTTAGAAAAGTATTTAATCAATTTCTATTAATTTACAAAAAAAGGATTATCTCTTAACATTTTCCCGGTAACTCACAAAAACAACAATAGGTACTGTAAAGATATCGCAATACATACCACTTTAACTTATACTCGACAATAGATTTATTGAGTTCAATAATAATTAACACTAATTATAATTATCATAATCTGTTCTCTACTTTATCATCGTCTGTTTTTTACTTTATCTATTTTTATTCTATTATCGTTCTGTTTAACATTTCATTTCATTTTTTCACCGATTCATGGAAAAAAATAATAAATATATGTCTCACTGAACATGACATCATCGTTATATTAGTCGAAAGTAAATAAGGTTATTACTTACGAACAACTGTTAATTAATATTATTATTATCTTTATTTGCTAGGCTTTTACTGATGATAATCACAGATAAGGTACAATTTAATGCAATAGAAACATTATACGTGTTCAAAAAGATCTTTCAGCATTAAATGCAGGGACATGATTTTAGTTGTAGTTTGTTTCGTACATACAATAAACACCCCGACAATAGCTGACAAAACTGTTAAACTTGTCTTGAAACTGAATTATATAGAAGTTGGATGGATGGTTTCGTTGGATCGTCATATAGTTAGAGAGACGGTGACAATAGGGGCTCCGTGAAGTGGAATATCAGTAATTTGGTTTTTCGTGGAGTTTAGGTCCCCCTCTACAACTTTTATATCTGATGAAATGCCGCAGAGCGTTGCTGAGAGGCACTGTACCGCTTTAGATAGGAAATTCTCTCGTGACCCCAAAGTCACGGAAAACACATTTTCTGACAAGTCAACCCTTGTATATACTTTTCCGAGCATGTCAAAAAAAGAATGGAAAAATTGCAAAGTCTCAAGTGACATGGGTCCAAGTGGGCTTAATCGATTTGCATTCACATGGAGATGACTCGTAAACAATTTTCTGATAAAAAGAATATTGGGAAAGTTATTACTCCAGTCCCGCTTTCTCTCTGTCATGCCTTCCGGTATCTCTGCGTAATATTGCTCTAGCTAGGTGCGATTCTTCTGAAATTTTTTTTTACACAATATTTGGGTGTCGAGGAATGTAGTGTGACAATTTTCTGACATGTCACGATCGTTTTCCGAATTTCCTCCGAGAAGATTTAAAAAAAATTCCACTAATGAAATGGCGAGACCTGGAACGACAAAAAATTTTTGACATAATCTTTAACATGTTCCATTCTAGAAAGTTTCAACTTCATATTCGCTTTTTTTCTTTTTTTTTTTTAATTTTAAATTTTTTTTTGACACGCTCGGAAAAGTATATGCAAGGGTTGACTTGTCAAAAAATATGTTTCCCGTGACTTTGGGGTCACGCAAATGCTGTAAATTCATTTTCAGACATGGCTCGATATAATTTTGAATTTATTGAGAATTTCCTATCTTTTTTTTTTTTGAAAAACAATCTTTATTTTAAAACAATAATCTAACTATCTAAAGCGGTACAGCGCCTCTCAGGAATGCTCTACGGCATTTCATCAGATATAAAAGTTGTAGAGGGGAACCTAAACTCCACGAAAAACCAAATTACTGATATTCCACTTCACAGACTCCCTATTGTCACCGTGCTAAACTAATATTTTAGCTTCAAGAATTAGGCTAGCATTTTATACAGGCCTTACCTTTTAGAGACACCCTGTATATACTGGTTTTGACGATATTTGACAACCGTTGTTACTTTCAAAATACCAGTTTCTTACCTTTAGATGGTTTTAAAATTGTAACTAATGAAAAATTGATTTTAAGCCATGCTACAGAAGAACCGGCGAAAAGAGAACTTCCGTCATCACCTGTAACAGTATGAGTCAATTGATTGATTGGTCGATTAGGAAGGTCGTAAATATAAAAACCTTCTTTATGTGATGCATTACATCTATTTGAAATTGTATTTAATTATATCGATTCAAATGATTTATTGTTTACAATATAGTATTTCTTGATAAAGGCAATCAATTGCTTACAAAACATGAGAAGAAAATGATTCGTTGCCCTTGGAATAGATCCACGTTTCATCTAGAAAAATAATTTCACCTTTATGTATCCTATCTCGATTTTCAAAATGATTTCGCAGGCTCTTAGAGATGAAATTAATGTCCTTACCGATGGGACATTAATCATTCCAGGTTCCCAGCAAGGGGTATTACGGTTATTCAAACAAAATATAATTCTTATAACTAAATATACCATATTTAACAGGACTTACAAAAAAGGAAACACATTCATAAATAATGGTTCTTAGAAGTAGTGTTGGGAAAGACCTATGATTTTCATAATCGAGTACTTGATACTCGAGTGAATCGCTCTAGCGATTAATCACTTGAAATTCCGATTCACCATTGGTGAATCATTTTTATGACTAAGAGGAATGTATTGATAAAACACCAGGGGTGGTTTTTGTAAGTTTTAGAAGTTTAGGCTAAAGTCTGTTTCGTTGCCGTTGATAGCTCGATACCCTCATTGAAGATTCAAAACAAGGGCCCGGTGGCCTAAAATATTTTACCTATAAAATGGTCTTTTTACGTACATCTAGCATAAAGATGAAGAAATTTTGACCTATTCCACCGGGTAACAGATAAAGTAACAATAGAGCCATAAAATGAAATGAAAGGATAATGATTAAAACGGCCCATCATGGTCGGAGAGTTGGGTTTTTAATGTAACCGCTTATTATTTTATTTAAATGTAATAGATTTTATGATTTTATGAATTTATTTACAAGAAAACTAATTTATTTACAGATCAAAAAATATTGACAATTTCAATAATTATAACTCGATAAAATGGTCCTCAGAAGAATCTGAAGAGTCATCATGTCCTACGCTTATTACTAAAGGCTCAATTTCCATAGTTGTGTCAATTACGTTGTCAAGTTCCCACATTTTTTGTTCCTCTACTATAGCATGTTTTATGGCGTTTTGCCAATTTTCTGATGACACATTTGCTAAAGAATGAAGCAAGAGGTGTCGCACTTCTTGCATTTTAAAAGTTTTGTTATTTCTAGCAACATATCCTTTTACTTGAGCCCATATTAATTCGGAGCACTATAATACCTCGATCTCTTGCCATCTCGTCAATAACATACTTTTTATACTGTGATTTATGTAGCCTAACAATATCCAAAAGTTCTTTTTTTACCATGGTATTATCGTAACTCTTCGTTGTAACCAGTTTACGATTTCCGCCTTTTTCCATGAAGTTGTGGGAAGATTCTCTTTTAGCCTAGAGTGATAGCTGGCATTATCCATCACTATTACAGAATTAGCGGGAATGTATTCTATCATTTGCTTAAAATATTCCTCGAAAACATCAGCAGTCATTTCTTCATGATAGTCTTTAGTAGAATTCGACTGGAATTGTAATAATCCTTGATCCAAAAAGCCATTTGAACTGTATTTGCGGATGGACCTTAAGTATTGACGTCTCCAGCAAATAATATCTGCTCTATCAATAAGAAAAGATTTTCTGTTTTGCTTCTCCCATCGAAAGTTCATATCATGAAGTATTTTCCATAGTTTCGTTCGTGATAGCTGTGGTAAGTCCTCGTCGTAGTTAATGGCTTGTAAAATTTTGTCTATAGTTGGTATTTCCTTGGCAAAATAAAAACTATGTACTTTTCTTCTAATACCATTTTTAATGAAATTGTCAATTTCTAACGGTTTCTTTCCTGGGAGTGGTTTTGGCTCACTGAGGTTCTTAGATTTTCTTTCACGCAAGAACCTATATATAGTAGCCTCTCCAACTCCTACCATATTGGCACACTCTGCAATGATGCTACGAACATCACTTGCAGGTTTCTGGTACACTAGAGCATCATGCACGTTTAATAGTAATGTCTTTTCTCGGAGAGAATATGCACTCTTGCTAATTTGACGAAGACACGTTGGCGAAAAACTTGAAGCCATTGTTACAAGTATAGGAAATAATTCAACTTTGAGATAATGCAGTATCTAAATACAACTAAATACATAGTTTGACAAATGGCGTAATAACATCCTAAAGCAGGCAAAAATAGGTAAATTAATTACCCCTGTTGTACCTACTTTAACCCTAATCCTACTTAACAATGGACAGAGGCCAATTTTCTTATTAAATAAGGTAATTACTATTGGCAACGCCTATGGTTTACGGTTGTTTTATGGCTTCAACCCTCGATATGTGCTATCAACTGCAACAAAACGGACTTTAGAGTTTTTATTTAGAAAGAAAAGTTGATTCTGATTTTTAATTTTTTTAAAATTTACAATAGCCGCTGGCTAGCCTGTCAAAACAAAACCCATGTCGCGATGAATCCACTAAGGGATTTGACATACTTTTTTGTATACACCTTCTCGTTTATGTGCCTTTAACAAAGACGTATGTCGTGTCTGCCTTCTGAGCATCAAACCGGGTGATGTATCGTGAAGTTGAATATAGAAAATCCCATGTAATTTTTGAGGTGACTGAAGACTGGTTCCCCTGTACATTTTATAGAAAAACTTGATTGCAAAAAATATTGTCACTGCTATTAATTTTCATTTGGTCTCTGTCAAAATTTAATTTCCTAGTGTTTGCTGCATTGGCTGAACTATGAGAGTTTCGTGATTTTTGCATCACGTTTAATCGAACAGCTTAGGATTGGCTCACCAAAATGTATTCAAACTCGGCACATGGGTTTACCGTGTCGGCCTCTTCAAGAACTTATAATGCAGTTTTTCTATAAAATGTACAGGGAAACCAACATTGACATTTTACCTCAAAAATTACATTTGATTTCCTGTTTGATGTTCAACTCGAAGGTATTGTAAACTACAGATCCCATAATCCATTCATTACTACATGTTTGTTGGCCGAATGGCAACAATGTTGAAGTCTGGTTATATCAGTTACGATTGTTTATAATAAAGACGATTTTTCACCAATAATCACAAAAAAACACAAATCAACCAAAATATATAAACAATCCGTTAGATCACAGCGGCAACGTTGTAAGGTTTACGAGATTCGTATTCCTTCATATTTTGGCTTCTGGATCGTTGCGCAGTAGGAAAATGGATGTTGCCAGAGTGCAGTGGGATTAGTTCAAGATTCACTTGATACTTCTAAGTATAATGATATTTTTTAAAGAATCTCCTCGCCTTTTCACAGTTTATAGTAAAATTATTGGGAGCTAAATTTATTTTAAGAGCAATTGCGGATTAACCTTAAGCCAGTTGTAATTGTCAAATTAACAAAGTTTTAATTGGGACTTTGCAAGATACCTTTGCGATAAATATGTCAATCTGGCTATGCTGCAATAATGACCGAAAGTGGTGGGAAAGACTGTTTGTATTCGTTGCGTGGGCTAGAAATGTACATTTTTTCTATCTGTAGTTTGTAATCTTTTTGGTTCAACTCAACGATGCCGGTATACTAATGTTCTTTCTTATAACACATTGGATGTTTTATGTTTTTTTATTAACTGATAAAATAAAAAGACATTAAAAATAACATGTCTTTGGTATTACTATAAAGTTACTATACAGGGTGTCCGCTAAGTAATGGGACATGGAAAAACCACAGACTCCTTAGGGAAAAATATTAGGATTTCATTATACTTACCTATATCAAAGTGGATATTAACTGAGATACAGGGTGTTAAAGTTAAAACTTCATTTTTGTTTTTCTCTAATAACTTTGACAGAAACCAACGGTTTTTTACAAAATTTGGCAATTATTTTTTTTTTAGGATGAGGAACTGATTTGTTGGTGAAATTTTAATGTACAATGTAGGGGGCGCTGCCTGCGGCCTTTTTTGCACATTTATTAGGTCATAACTTTTTGTGCCTCCGTGTATTTAAGTTTTTAATGAAAATAATACTTTTCTCATATTTATTACGTAAAAAAGGTACACTAATTTCAGGTCGCCCAGAGTTACCGTTTCGGAGATATATGCATTTATATTGTTTAGTGCCTATTATTAATTTGCAAACAATTTTTTTTAAATAACCTATGAGGAAACAAATGAAATTGCTATGAAACCTCTATGTTGTTGTAAAATAGCTGTGTAAAAAAGTTTCATTTTGAGTTTATCCTAAGTTAAGTAACAATGCCGAAACACAATAATCAACAAACAAATAACAACATGGAGGTTTCATAGCAACTGTATCTCTAAATTTCATTTGTTTTCTCATAGGTTACTTTCAAAAAAAAATTTTGTTTGCAAATTAATAATAGGCACTAAACAATATAAATGCACACCTATATCTCCGAAACGGTAACTCTGGGCGACCATGAGAAAAGTATTATTTTCATAGAAAACTTAAATACACGGAGGCACAAAAAGTTATGACCTAATAAATGTGCAGAAAATGCCACAGGCAGCGCCCCCTACATTGTACATTAAAATTATACCTAAAAATCAGTTCCTCACCCTAAAAAAACCATAATTGCCAAATTTTGTAAAAAACCGTTGGTTTCTGTCAAAGTTATTAGAGAAAAACAAAAATGAAGTTTTAACTTTAACACCCCGTATCTCAGTTTATCCTAATATTTTTCCGTAAGGAGTCTGTGGTTTTTCCATGTCCCATTACTTAGCGGACACCCTGTATATACTAAGTTATGACGCATGACGTGAGGGCATTATTTGTTTTCGATGACATCCATGATGGAATTACCAATAGTGAACCAGAACTGACTCGCCAAAGCGAGGTTAATTAAAAACTCTTGTTGTGGTAAACTCCACCACAGTGGTATTATTTCTATATCATTGACACAGAACATAAAACCCAGTAGTGATTCTCCTGATGAATTATTAATTGCTTTATCAGTCATTGTTTGATGGTATGTATTATTGTTTTCAATGTGACGCAATACTTACTTAAAAAATAATTATCCCCTTACATTAATTATACTAATCGTTCTCATCGAATAATCGTCATTCTCACAAGAATATCAAAAAGAACAGGACCCTAGAATTTGTTCCTATGATAATGTAGCTTATAAATGTAAAATTAATTGACGTTTCTTGGCCGCATCAGTACCTATTTCTAAACTCACATATATTATCATACATTTTTTTTTGTATAATTGTAATTATAGAAAATTACTTGTTATACAGGAAACCAAGTATATTTATGTAAAAAATTCCTGCGGCGGAACCAACACTTCCTGTTATTTCAACCGAAAATTATTGTAATCGAAGCAAATATTTTTCCCTAAAATTTTATGTTCGTCTTCTAATATTCTTATTTTAAGACACTTGAGTTATTTTTTTAAATTATTTATATATACATCACATTTATTTGTTCTAAAACAATAAACTTTTTGGAATTTTGTTCTTCATTATCTACTCACTTTTATTTACCCCGAAATTATACTATATTTTTTAATTTTATAATTTTTTTTTCTATTACTGGGTTGTATGTTAGGTAATACCATAAACATATAATATAAAAGGGGAGACAAGGTATTCCATTCAAAAAACACCATTTATTTACAATCCTACACAGTTCTACAGTTTCAAATTTGAGGAATATGGCTTTAAAAAATGGCAACGCTGGAATAAGGTACGCGTTTAGATAATTTCGATCTAACATTAGTCATAAATAGGTAATCGTTGTAGGTATTTTTTTTTTGAAATTATACGTACCTATAGGAAATATGTACTTAAAATATAGAATTAGCTACACCACTGCTTTACCTACAAAAAAACATAACCTCATTGTTCGCACTTAAGGACGAAATATTAATCCGGGGTTAGAACAGGCGAATTTCTTACACACCACGCACTGACGAACCATCGCAGATAGCTAATAAATAATCTAAAGAGTTTTAGTTCGAAAAACACAATAGATCACACAAACAATCACAAAAGCAGGGTCATGTGTACTTTAACCCGTAAAAAGGGCCATACAGCGTTGCCACAGTGGTTTCCCTAAATTTGATGTTGTTGAGAAACTACAAGGTGTTATGGAAATGACGTATTATATTTAAATGGGTGACTCCTTGGGTGTCCTACTTGTATTTATCCTTATACCTAAAGAGCGAGGAAATCCAGGCACAAACACAATCAGTTTTTTTTTCTCTTTTATGGGAACATTCCTGGAAACACTTTATGTACACATAGTAATAGTGAAACAGAACCGATAGTTAGCTTTTCAAAATACAATAATATATTATACTACAGATTATTAGATTTTATTACACGCGACGAAATTTGACGTCCAGAAGAAACGCGTCAACAATATTGGAAGATTATTTATGGACGGGCAAGATACACGCGTAAACCGAAAAAACAGCGGATTGCTGAGAGTGTGTTGGTGATCGACGAGACACAACGTATCCGGCCGCTGGTTGGTCTTCAACTAACAGACGCAAGCGTGCGGCGCTATATGAAACTACTTCGCTTAGCCGATGTAAGGCGTCAAGAGGTCATTGGCGTTTGACCGAGTGACGTACGTGGCTATTACTATTTCATATGTTTTTTCGGGTTGTTTAAAACATAGTCCGTCGTAAATGTTCTTCAATTAATTGTACAAAAAGGTATTACAGAATGGAAAAGTGTTTAAATTATTTTATTTTGTCTAAAGAGTTTAAGGTGCACATATGACAACACCGGCCAGAATTCCTTGATTGCTTACATGTATCGCAGTGCCACCCAGGTGTTTTTTTGGTTTGATGTCAGGTCACTTTTACCGCTGAATGAATTGAAAGCGCCATTTATGGCTATTTCTTCAATTTTGTCTTTATCTCAGGAATTGCCGGTTTAAATATAATACGTCATTTCCATAACACCCTGTATAAATGACTTTACGAGTAGAAATTTTAAACAATACACATTTTGTGTAATATTTTTACTTAATAGGTACACATGAGAAGTGCGTTCAATATAATTAATATTATACCTTTCGGTTTCAAGCGCAGGCGATAGATTTAGGACCCTCGGTACAGACTTGGCATTCATGGATTTATGTTAAAACTTTGTATGATTCTAACACAATATAAACAATATGTCTCTTTATTATATTAAATGTTTTTGGGTATTACAAACATTTAATTTCACATCGTGAAAAGCCATTTTTAAAATAACTACACATATGTTATAACCACTTATGATAATAATGATTTTATTTTTTAGCTGGTGGGTTTGGCTCTCCTAGTCGTTGGAATCCTATACAAAGTCAACTTCACCAAATTCACTGAAGCGGTACCCGATGACTATGCAGTACTTGAATATATACCCATCATTTCAATCGTAGTTGGCGCCATAATCTTCTTCATAGCTTTTCTAGGATGTTGTGGGGCACTCAAGAGCAACACATGCATGCTTACTTCGGTAGGTCATCATATGTGAACATGATAAACTCTTTTCTTATATCCAAATGCAGAGTTGGGCAGCAGTTAACTACGTAGTTAACTACTTTCTTTATAAAAGTAGTTGTATTCTTACTATATTTTTTTCTCTTAGTAGTTATACTCGATTACTTTCAATCTGCATGAAATATTCGCAAAAAATAGTTAAACTACTCAGAGCTAACTACTTTAGGTATTTTAACTACATTTGTTTATTTCAACTACATTTGTTTATTTCAACTACTTTTTTGAATACTTCCTACTTCTATTAGTTTTAGCTTTATTTTTTTAAACCAATAAGAAATTGCATTTTTGTTAAAAATATCTCTGAAGCGAGGCTCAAGCGTGTGGTGTACTTGGCCATTATTTGTTACTGGCGTATACTCCCCATGTGGTGTGAACATCGACTTATAACTATGGATACATACGACTTATGGGGTGCGCAACAAAAAGTTACATTTTATGAGTGAAAAAATGGGTTGATGCGCACGGTTTACCGGTCATATTTTTAGATTGCTCGTCGGTTGTCTTACGCACAATGTTGTCGCTGTCATATAGGCAACCCCGCCGTATGGGTGCAGGTTTGGTTGCCAACGAACGACGTGAACCAACGATGACCGTCCAGAACCGAAATCGGTTGTGGCAATGTAACGATATTAAAAATCTATCGATACGTGGACAATTAATTCTCAGTGCCTGTTCTCACCAAAGCAACTGGCAACCGCAACGCAACTTCAACGCGACTCAGCACTAATATTTAAATACGCCTGTTCCCAGGCCCGTATAGAGAAAATACCGGGCCCGGGGGTACACATTACGGGCCCCTTACCAACGCAAATCAACTTTTATAAATATGAAACATGTGAGGAAAATATGCAATAGAATTAAATGTGTATCAAAAAGTATGCTCGTCATTAGAAAGTCCTTGCGAATCTTGTAATTTATTGTAGAATTAAATCGCGGTTTTTCGAAGTGATGCAAAAGATATTTACCTGTTTGTCTTATTTTTCACATACGAATCACAAATTCGAACAGCGTTTGGGTTTTTTTGTATCAATAAAAAACCACCACTTGCACAAGTAAACAGTCATAACCGTGGTGAGTTTGACAGCAGACAGACAGCTATGCGAGCTATCGATATAAATCGATGATATCGACGTAGCGAGAACTTATCGAAAATCTTAAAGAACTAGTGGTTTTTCAGTAGTTCGGAACTGTGTATCGCATTAATTTACAAACTGAAATATGATCAAATACTTATTATGACAAAAATATGACATATCAATATCAACCTTAACGTCTTAACAATTTTTGCAAAAAATCATGCATCATTTTATTATTGTCGTTAACAATCCAAAAATCCGGGCCCCTCTCAAAAGTCCGGGCCCGGGGGGAAACACCCCGTCCCCACCCCCCTGTCTACGGGCCTGCCTGTTCCCACTGACTTAAGGTAACTCAACTGCAACGCAACTAGTTGCTTATGAGTGGCCCGGCATACCGCGTCGCCGTCGTCAGTTGTCTCCAATCGCGGTGTCATGGAGGACGAGACAGCAAAATATTTAACTTTTATGGCTCATTCGGTAAAACCTATGGAATTTAACCGGATCATTATTTAATTCCTGTGCCACTATATACGGACTATGTCTCAAATTTATGGTATAAAAAGGGTTAACCCAAAATTGTCGCTCAGTTTTTTTTTAAAGCTTTTTAACGAGCAAGTATGTTGCGGCTATATCTTCATCTGACGAGGACGACATTTTGCTCACGTCAAAAGAGACTTCAAACCCGTTGATTCCGGAGCAACTCAACTGAAGTTGGGGTCGCGTTGCGGTTGCCAGTTGCTTTGGTGCGAAACAGCGCCTTAGAGTGGATTTTCAATGACGCCCACAAGGGCTTCTTTTATGCGAGATAATTGATTGTTTATTTCCCAGCAAAGAAGGTCTTGATGTGCCAAAATATTGCCGTATATCCATTTTCATTAAGGGCGAAGTACGGTCCTGTTCGCCGGTTAAGGTAAATAGTTCTCTCGGCATTGCGCATGACTTCTAACGGTCGGCTTTGTTTACATGCGCGAGGCCATAAATTTGCCACTTTTGCTTTTAGAGTTTGGCTATCCATAGATGTAGGTCGGTGGGTGTCAATGGTTTACTTATACAATAATAATTGACAATTTTACCATTCACATGACACTACTTGGCAAGTAAAGAAATATTAGCCAAGTACACCTGAGCCCGGCTTTATTCTCTTGTCTATGTTTTATTTAATTTAAGAAGTTACATTTTTAACTACTAACTACATATTTGAAAAGTAGTACACTTAGCGAAATTTCGAGTTGATATGACTCAAATATGAGTTGTCCTAGACCGAAGCGTGTTGCTAATAGGGGACAGCCCAGACCTCTGAATTACGGCAACCAAATCGAAGAAATTGCATCAACTCACTATTCATAAGTTATGATAGCACAGATAGATGGGTTATTTTATGCGTTGGAATAGCTCACGCCCCACCGTCTTAAATTATGGGCTACCGTAGCTACCAGTATGTGAATTGTGATGCGTTACTAGTCGGGCTAGATTAATTCATGATTCGAGCTATGAAAACTTGACATTTGCGCTACCAGTACCTAAATTGTGGACTATCGGAACTCAAAATATTTCTTTGATTCAACGCCTGCATATTGTGGACTTCAATCGCCTTTTGTTTTTTCAAGATATGACCTTTTTGTTGTATATTTAAAAAAAAAATAATCAAATGTATTATAGACAGGAGAGCATACTACGGCTAAGAAACCATGCGGGCGAAGTGATGACGATTGCTTATAAATAATAAGGCTCCATTCCAATAATAACAATTTGTATTGCATCTCCCTCCTGTCCCTCCATTTTACGCCAACTGACCAAAATTATGCAAAACACAAATTTTCACGCACATAAGATGAAAAATCCCACAAACGGCGCAACGGCCAACAACAACCGCGCCGAACCTGCACGAGCACGAATTCGGAACTTTCCGTGACCTTGCGATTTACCGTCGACATGGGCTTTTGGAGCACGTTTCCTGAATTATTCCAACTCAAAATAATTTACACATGGTAATGAGTTAAAATAATGCACGTCCGGGTTAAAACTTTATAATCAATTAGTAAGTTTTCCCAACCCAGAAACTGAGTTCAGGTAACTCATAAAATAGTTACAAGATGAGGAATTGTGGTGATCCCAAATATGTTTAAAATGTTGATAAAAAATCTCTTTCTGGGCTGAGGCGAACCAAAAGAACCTGAATTACTGTAGCGTTTTTATATAATTTGTGATAATTCGTAGGCTCGGTTAGAACAACACAGAGAGGTGGGTTGAGGTAGCTCCAATTTTGTAATCCACGACATTGGTAAATGCATTTTTGTCAGTGTAGTTATAACCACTACTTTTTTTTAAAGTAATTTGTCCAGTTCTGTCCAAATGTATATTTAATTTAACTGAAAATTGATAATATTTAATCAGTATTTATTTATTTATTTTTTAGTACGGAGCGATACTGTTCATCATATTCCTCCTTCAAATCGGCCTGGGAATTTTCGCTTTGGTTTCGATTAAAAATAATGAGGATTTACAATCCAAACTTAACGCCGCCATTCTTAAATTGTTCGATAGGTACTATGGAACAGTACAGAACAGCAAAGAGGCGGTAGACCTAATTCAGAAAACGGTAAGTTTAACTTAGTTATTTTTAATTTACAATAAGTCTTTGAACACTCTTCATTGACTTCGTTAGAAATTGACTCTACTTCGCCAAGAAGTCAGTCAGTTAGAGGAAGTAGGGGAAGGGCAACTTCCTCAATAAAGATAAAGAAAAAGAAAGTAGAGGCAAATGCAACAAAAAATGTTACCCAGTTTTGATTTTGCATACAAATTAAAATCTACGCGAATATAGGAAGAGCGATCAGCATTCTTATTTGTGTCTACTTGTAGCTGAACCAATTTATAACACTGGTCAACACATATTTTGGTGCCGGCAATTTTGTTACTGTTTCTAGGTAATTTGGGTCTGCCCAACCTAAAAATAACGTCAGATTTGCTCCATCAGATCGTTTTCAAAAACTATATTTTCGAGATTAAGGGTATTTTATATCGCATAATTATACGGGGTGGTGTTATGGATATGACGTATTATATTTAAATGGGTGACTCCGTGGGTGTCCTAGAGAAGCGCTACATATTTTATTTTTTTTAAATCGACCGGTTTAAAAGTGGGGTAATAAACACTCTTACTCACAGGTGAGTCCGCGCTACTGTACAACATTTTACCGAGAGCCAATGGCAATGTTGCCAAACTTAATATAAAACTGAAATTCCATATACAATTATAAAAATAAATTATTTTCTACCTACTTGTATTTAGCCTTATACCTAAAGAGCGAGGAAATCCAGGCACAAACACAATCAGTTGTTTTTCTTTTTTTATTATATTTAAAATAGCTTGTCAAATTCTTCCACTTTAAATTATCAGGTGCCCACTGTGTGCCCTTCAAAAATTTAGGCTTAGTTACGCAACTGGCAAAATAAGAAAATTGGTTATTATTTTTTTAAATTCATGTTTATAGTTACCTAAAAGTTCCTGTTTAAATTTAAGAATGTTTACTTTTGGTTACCAAAAAATTTGTCGATACCTATGTTTTGTTAACTATTTTGCTCGTTTTCTTATTTTCCATTAACATTTTCTATAATCTAAGTTCCTGTTTAGATTTAAAAATGTTTACTATAAGATTACCAACGGATTTTTCTATATATTTTGTTAACCATTTTGTTCGTTGTGCTATTTTTCATTAACAATTTCTATTATTATGTTATTTTTGAGAAGTTTTCTCGAGTTTATAGTAAATAAAAATTATATCCTTTAATTTTTTAATATTTACAATCGGAGAACTAAACTACGTCGCTGGCTAGCCAGTTAAAACAAAACTTTACCAAACCCATGTCGCGATGACTCCGCTAAGGGATTTGGCATACTTTTTTATATGCACCTTCTCGTTTATGTGCCTTTAAGAAACGCGTATGTCGTATTACCTGCTCAACGTCAAACTCGAACGTCGCCAATCGGATGGCGCGGCGCGTATAACGAAGGTCGTGTATCAAGTGACAGGCGATATTTTTCGGTTTTTCGCCTGAATTTATAACTAGAGTATTTCCTATTGAGCGAAAAACTATTCATATATACGAGCCGTTTTTTAACTCGATCACACTACAGCGGTACATTTCCGTCGGCGTCAAGCGAAGCGCGGGTCTCGAGTGAAAGATAATAAGTGACGAGCGACGGTTTTCGCCTGAATAGATAACTCGAGCGGTTGTTTTAATAATCGGGTGATGTCGGTTATTTCAATAATCGAGTGATCAAGCGGTTTTTCGCTCGAGCGATTACAACACTAATTATATAGGTCATTATAGGTACTAATACCCTAGGACACAAGCAAAATTAACGAATTAACTTATAAGGCTTCCGGTATACAATTTCATTCTCTTTTATTGCCTTCTAATGTATATTTTGTGCCAAATACGAAAATAAGAAATCTGCAGGTGCAAAAAATTCAAGGCGAAATTATTTCTTATCTGTAATAATTATATGGCCTTTTGAAAATATAAGACTAGGTATTTCCGGTAATTAAAAAGGCATTAGTCTTGCGATCAGTTAAATTTTTGATAAAATGTATGACCATTATAATTGTTAAATATGTATATTAATATTACAATTTATTACGATTATGTCGAAAACTAGAGATGATACGAAGCAAAGCTAAGTGTTTTTAGAATCGCCGCATTCAAAATAACTAAAATCGTTGTTTTTTCTTCGACAGCAAGACAAAAAAAAATTGCGCGTCAATTATATATTGTAACCTTGTATATATTTTTTAGTTCGAATGTTGCGGCACCACTGGCCGTTCGTATTGGAACGGTGATATTCCAGCCAGTTGTCCTACTTCTCTGACCACGCCTGGATGTCAGTCGGCCGTATATGATTTTATAATGAGCGCCATGCAAATGATTGGTATTGTTGCATTAACCGTCTCAATAGTCGAGGTAAGAACTTATTTTGTGTAATTAAGGGTCGATATTTGAATGTTACCTTAAGTTAGACCTCAGTTAAGGTAGCCTTAACGTTATGGTAACCCTTAAAAAACTATGTTTTAAATTAATTTGACACGTTAAATGGAACATTACCATGTTCTTAAAGATTTATTTCTTTAGATGAGAGTTAAAATGAACTTAGTGTCATGCTGAATATTCTTTCAAACTTGTGTTAAGGATGACTTATGTCATTCTGTGCTTTAAGGTGACTTTGAAATATCTCTCAAATTAATTTAAAACAAAGTTTTTAAGGTTTAGATTAACATTAAGGCTGCCTTAGCTAAGGTCTAACTTAGATAACATTCAAATATCGGCCCTAAAATAGAATTGATTGTTAAAGGATTGTTAAAATCTAGTTTAAGTCAGGGTGTCCCAGTTATCATGGAAACGAGCTTATATATTATAGCTTAGTTATATGCAGGGTGTTCGCTAATTAATGGGACATGGAAAAACCACATACTCCTTACGGGAAAATATTAGGATTTAATTATACTTACCTATATCCGAAAGTTGATATTAACTGAGATACAGGGTGTTAAAGTTAAAACTTCATTTTTGTTTTTTTCTAATAACTTTGACAGAAACCAACGGTTTTATACAAAATTTGGCAATTATGGTTTTTTTTAGGACGAGGAACTGATTTTTTTGGTGAAACTTTTCTCATATTTATTATGTAAAAAAGGTATACTAATTTCAGGTCGCCCAGAGTTACCATTTCGGAGATATTTGTATTTAAATTGCTTAGTGCGTTAGCTCAGGCAAGGAACTAATATTTTGTTGCTTCTTCTTAACTTTTACATGATAATTAATGTTCTAGTGATGGTAATTGGGAATAATAAATACAACAATTGGGTTGTTCTTTAATTTACTTTAATTAAAATAACTTTAACCCTAGAAAATATCGTATCGCAAATTAATAGTAATTGGGCAGAGTACACTAAACAATTTAAATGCAAATATCTCCGAAACGGTAACTCTGGGCGACCTGAAATTAGTATACCTTTTTTACGCAATAAATATGAGAAAAGTATTATTTTCATTGAAAACTTAAATACATTGAGGCACAAAAAAGTTATGACCTAATAAATGTGCAAAATATGCCGCAGACATTGTACATTAAAATTTCACCAAAAAATCAGTTTCTCATCCTAAAAACCATAATTGCCAAATTTTGTAAAAAACCGTTGGTTTCTGTCAAAGTTATTAGAGAAAAACAAAAACGAAGTTTTAACTTTATCACCCTGTATCTCAGTTAATATCAACTTTCGGATATAGGTAAGCATAATTAAATCCAAATAGTTTTACGTAAGGAGTCTGTGGACCCTGTATATATCTCATTTGCGTTCGGATTATAGAGATTTTTAAATAATAATTTAAAGAGTAAAGTACTCAGAACTAATATCAGAAGTTGATGACCAAATACAAATTTGAATAAATTGACGACCAAATCTTATAAAGGAAGTCTCATACTATATATCTCATATTATATCGGGGAACCTATAGCTCAATATTATTTCGAATATATCTTTAAAAAAAAAATTCGTGGTAAAAAATGTAATGTACGCAGTCCTATTAAGCAAATATTAAAAAATTGTTTTTTATTTTAGGTTGTAGGTGCAGTTCTCGCACTCTGTCTATCGAATTGCATCAGAGGCAGAGAAAGACAAGGAGCATACTACTAAATTGACGAATCCAAACAGAAGTTGTATCAAACGAATACGACAGAATAGAAAGAATATATTTATTTTTTTACTCGCATGAGCGCCAGTGAGTTCTTATTAAGAATAAGAAAAAAAATACTACTTTGGAACACAGTTTTTTTCTATTCTAGTAAACCAGTATATTTATGTGTATATAAGAAATTAACAATAATTAGAGTTATAAGAACAAACTTTCATCGGTGTTAAGGATAGATATAGATAAATCTCTATTGTTTGGTAAATGTTATTTGTCCTATATCTGTATATTATTGACTTATAACAGGATCACACCGTTTCGTTTAATAAAAATAAAAACTCTTTCATCTTCCATTTCTCCTCCATCTGCTAGCTAGATTGTAATTTATAATTATGTAATATCTTGCAATAAAACTTTAAATTATTTGTAATATATTTTTTCTTTTTCGTATGTTATAATGTGGACAGGGTGTCCCATTTTCGACACTTTTATAGGGTTAGTTCTATCAAAAAAGTAATGTAGGTGTCATGTGCTCTTTTTGGGTCAAACTTAAAATGGTAAAATCAAAATTTGAAAATTTTCGCTCGCGAGATACGGGGGAAAACCAAAAAATAGACAATTTCAAAACTACCCTATATTTTCTTAGTTAAAAAAGATACAGAAAAATGTTTTATACAGAAGTTGGTTTGATAATGATTGTTGAATAATCTGCCGTTTTCAGATTAAGTATACGGGGTCAGGTAAAAAAGTTATCGGACCTAACCTCATTTTTTAAAATGGAACACCCTGTATATCTTACTCTAAAAAGATAGCATTTTAAATTCTCCTTTCAAATATATAACACACCATGGATGATATTGGTTTCCTAGGCGATTTATTTAAACTTTATTACTTTGAAACGAAATAAAAGATTGAGATTAAGGTAAAAAATATCGGGAATCATCGTAAATGTTCGGAATATGTCCTTAAATGGTTACCGACTTTCCGGATAGCGAACAAAATATACATTTTGCGCCATTTCTTCGTTTTTCCCACTTTCAATATAAACTGATATAATATCAAATTTTTCAAAATGTTGATAAGTCATTTTCACATATGAATATGTAAAAATGAAATTGACGTTAAATGTTAATACAACTAGAATGTCAACATAGTTGTTTCTAGGATATTAGCTTTTGTTTCATGGTCTACTGTGGTTTAAAGTATTAAAGTTTAAATAAATCGCCTAGGAAACCAATATCATCCATGGTGTGTTATATATTTGAAAGGAGAATTTAAAATAGTATCTTTTTATATTAAAATATACAGGGTGTTCCATTTAAAAAAATTAGGTTAGGTCCGATAACTTTTTTACCTGACCCCGTATACTTATTCTGAAAACGGCTGATTATTCAACAATCAATATAAAGAAACTTCTGTATAAAACATTTTTCTGTATCTCTTTTAACTAAGAAAATATAGGGTAATTTTGAAATTGTCAACTTTTTGATTTCCCCCCCGTATCTCTTAAGCGAGCGAAAATTTTCAAATTTTGATTTTATCATTTTAAGTTTGATCCAAAAGGAGTACATGACACCTACATTACTTTTTTGAACAGTTACGGAGATACCATATAAAAGTGTCGAAAATGGGACACCCTGTACAGGGTGACCAACTAACCGTTCACCGTACAGCATCCGGAAAAAAATGTTTATAGAAAGAGTTGCCAAGAAAATTTTATGGAAATTATATGCAAGTTTGTAGAACGGCCGCTAGGAGGCGTAACACTAATACTAATAACAGTAGATTTATCTACAATTTGCTGAGATGAGGTATATTGAAGATACTTCCAAATAAATCTCTCGTGTATGATGAACAACTATATATGTATGATACTTTTTTCCTAACGCTTCAAATAAAGTCGTGGGGATAAAGCAAACATTGATTTGGAAAAAATGCAATATCTCAGGAACGCCTAATCGGAAATTTTTAAAATTGATGTCATTTAAAACGGTTCTTCTTGCTCAGCTACAGGTCGACAAGCGAGTTAATGTCTCCGACGTAGCGGTAAGGGGAAAGCAATATCGCTTAAAACATGATCTAGTCACGGGCGTGCTATTATTAATTTAAATAATGTAATAAAAATAGGAAATTCTTCAGTAATTGCATTTTTTGTTTGAAGGTAGTTAACTATTTTTATCAAGGTTTAAAAAATTACTTTTTACAAGATGTAAATTTTTTTATAATTATTTTTCAGTTTTGGTCGTATTCTTTCTAGCTTTCGCTTAAGTGGCAATTTAAATATATTGATTTGTGATTCCTGTTCACCTACCCTATAAACATTTGCAATCGCTTCACGGGTCTGACTGTGAAGGTTTTTACCAGGACTATATTCATTCAGTATCACAAAGTTCAACATTTTAAAATAACACCCTAAAACACGACACAATGAACACTTATACTTATAAAACGCAATACAATAACTATTGCCCCTTCTATCACTACGCAACTGGGTGCGTGCATCCTTCAAATATCTGACATCGCCGAACAAACTCGATGGCCCTTCGGGTGTCTCACGAGACGCATGCGCTCAACTGTCTGGGATATAACCAATCAAGTTAGCGTTAGCTACCTGTAACCATTGACAACGCACGATGTTGCCATATTTTTAGAGCGAAGTAATATCTATAGTACTTTTGGAGACATTAAAAAATGAGAAGTAATTAATAAATGGTTTGCCGTTATTAACAGTCGAGCTGCGAAATGATTACTTGGTCAGCAAGAGTTTACAATTGGTCAGTAGAAACAAACATGTCTAGACGCAGTTTAATTCAGAGGTCCCAGGGCACTGTCAATTTATGTAACTTTCTTGTGTTTTCTTTTGCCGAATACAGAAGGAAATCGGCTACAAAAGGTGTAGCGGGGGCGGGTTTTCACTTGTTTTCCCAGGGCACTGTCACGTTTCAGAAATGTTTGCTGTCCATAAGTTGCTGACCAACTAGCCATTTTGGCTGACCGATTAAATTTTTCTGTTCGCAATAATAAGAATATTTTGCTAACCAGTTAAATGATATGCTTAAAAAATAACTAATAAAAACTTTTAATGTCGAGGCCCTGTCGCAAATAAATTAAGCCGTTGTGGACATAATATGAATGAACTTTTCTTCATAAAATAACCTAAAGAATTACACCCCGATTTTGGGTTTGTTCATGAAAAATCGGTTTGCTTCAGAGGTTTCTAACCTCAAAGTCACTAAAAAAGTGATTGAAAATCAATATTTTGCTCGGGACCTTCAAATTTATAAATCAGGTATAAAATTTAAAAAAAGTTCCAATTTTTTACCCTTTTCGTTTGCTTCCAAGGTAATTCCCAAAAAGACCTATAGCTCAACGTGGGCTCCGAACTACCAGTCGTACGCTGCTCCCTAAAGATCTATTAAGTCGTGGTTTCTCGCATTAGGGTATTACCTGCCGATTGGGGAGCGCCTACCGTAGCCCACGAGACGCCCGATGTCATCCGGCCTAGTTGCCGGATGATACTATTTTTTACGTGATGCCGGACAGTAACGTCATGACTTATACCACTAGAATCCACCTGGCGCGATTCAGCATTTTCTCATAAATGGCAATTTAGGACGATGCTATATCCTGCCGGACTACGAAACTAAAAATGGTTACTTACTCGAAGTAAATGAGGTATTTCTCATCGACCACGCTCTCGTAGCTAAGATTATCATTCAATCCTTTGCACATTTGGAATATCCTCGTGTATATCTGCTTTAAGTGTCTGTTTCCGGTGTCTCGTACAGCTTCCAGGTCGTCTACGAAGTCGTCATCTTCGATTACTAAAAAATACACTTCTTTCTACCGGGTGATCACGTATAATGTCCCCTCTCCCCTCTTAACTTTTTTATTTTTCATACTTGAGAAAAATTGAAAAGATTGCTATACAGTGTGGCCGTTTAAGTGTGCAACATATGGGAAAGTTTTTTATTACCGATTTCTCAGAAAATTTTATTCTTGATAAAAGTTGGTGCATGTTCGATAATCGTATTTGGTGCACTTGGAATGGTTGCAAGTCAAATGACGTACGGGGTACGACAAAAAATATAAAACTTGTACAAGAATAAAGTACCCCTATTTCAGAAAATTCAGCGCAATGTTATTAAGAAAAGGTGTTTAGAATTAAAAGTTATGCATAGGTTTGAAAACGTGGCCTCATAAAATAAAAAACAAAAAATTTTTAAAAATATTAATTATATCCCAAAAAAAATTTTTTTTATTATCACCCTAAAAACCTTGATAAATTAAACAAAATCAAATCAATTTCACACATCTTTGTTCAAATTCAAGCATATTTGTAAAATTAACTTAGCTTTTTAATTTATTAAGGAATCACAAACTTCATGTTTGTTGCAAGGACATTAAACACAACTTTAAAATACCGTAAAAACTATTTTTAACAAGATAAAACATTAGTAATGATAATTTTCAAATTAAAAACTCCCATTTAAAGTGCAAAATTTTTATTTTAAATGTTTATTAGAAAATTGTACAAAATAATCGACAAACATGAAATTCTACTAAAAAAATGGCGTTGTGTGGCATTATTAACAAATTATCAACGCGTCTCCGTATGTCCACCTTCACGTTCAATGCATTTAATTGTCCGATCATAAAATTCACTAAGCGTGGATCGCAAAACACTTGCTGGAATATTTCTGCAATGAAATCGTATCGAAATTTCAAGGTCCCCAACATTATTAAAGGGTCGATCCTTGTACACTTTTTGCTTTAAATATCCCCATAAAAAAAAATCTAGTGTAGTGAGATCTGGCGAACGAGGAGGCCACCGTGGATCGGTATTTCGTCCTAACCATTTATCACCAAATTCTCCATTTAACTATTCAGAAACAATTCTAGCAGAATGAGCCGGACAACCATCATGTACAAACCATAATTTACGTCGTTCTTGTATACTCATATTATCCAAAAAATCTGTTAGTTCGTTTTCCAAAAAATGTAAATAGGTAGCACCAGTTAGGTTTTGGCGCCTATTAATTTGTCGTTAATAATACCGCACCAAACGTTTGTTTTTTGGTAATACTGGATTTTGTTGTCAATGACAAAATTTGGATTTTCGTCCGACCACCACCTACAATTTTGGGAAGAAACAACGCCATTTGTAGTGAACGTGGATTCATCCCCAAAAAGTATGTGTCTATGGAAATCACGTTGATTTTCTATTTCTCCTTGAATCCACATGCAGAAATAATAACCGCAAGTCATAGTCTCGTCTTTGAAACGTGCAAATAAATATTGGCTTATAGGCGTGATATTTATGTTTTTTAAGAATCTCCTTAATAGAGGTTTTTTTTATACCCGTATAAGCATGCACTTCTTGGGTGGATCTTCTAGGGTTTTCAACAACTGCTTGAAGTACTTCTAATTGATTTTCTTCAGTACATACAGTTTTCGTACGTTCATTTTTATATTTATACTCTAAAGACCCTGTCTGTTTAAAATTATTTAAAATTCTGCTTATGGTTGAATAATTGACTTGTTTATCTGGATGTCGTTCATTGAATATAACTCCTGCTTCATGCACTGTTTTATAGTTATCTCCACATATTAGCACTAATTCTGCCTTTTCGGCTAACGTTAACTGTACTGGAGGAGGCATTTGAGATCAGCTAATAACAATAATTATTTAAGAATGAATAATGCCACCAAACTGTCATAATGTTTACTTTTTAACCCTTATTTGTATTTTTCCATAGGTATCTGTGACTATTTTAGTAGAATTTCATGTTTGTCGATTATTTTGTACAATTTTCTAATAAACATTTAAAATAAAAAATTTTGCGTTTTAAATGGGAGTTTTTAATTTGAAAATTATCATTACTAATGTTTTATCTTGTTAAAAATAGTTTTTACGGTATTTTAAAATTGTGTTTAATGTCCTTGCAACAAACATGAAGTTTGTGATTCCTTAATAAATTAAAAAGCTAAGTTAATTTTACAAATATGCTTGAATTTGAACAAAGATGTGTGAAATTGATTTGATTTTGTTTAATTTATCAAGGTTTTTAGGGTGATAATAAAACAAAAAAATTTTTGGGATATAATTAATATTTTTAAAAAATGTTCGTTTTTTATTTTATGAGGCCACGTTTTCAAACCTATGCATAACTTTTAATTCTAAACACCTTTTCTTAATAACATTTCGCTGAATTTTCTGAAATAGGGGTACTTTATTCTTGTACAAGTTTTATATTTTTTGTCGTACCCTGTACGTCATTTGACTTGCAACCATTCCAAGTGCACCAAATACGATTATCGAACATGCACCAACTTTTATCAAGAATAAAGTTTTCTGAGAAATCGGTAATAAAAAACCACACTGTATACAGGGCTATTCAAGAAATATTTGACGCCCTGTATATTATCTGATTCTCAAATTCTACGTAATTAACGCAATTTATGTAATATACCCAAATTTAACCGTTTTCCATATATTCACAATTAAAAATTTGGAAGGTCCAATATTAAAAATATCTAAAAATGCATGAATGAAAATGAAAAATCGAGATTGATATGGAGAACAAAAGTGAGACGGGTTATCGGTTCTTTGTTTTCTAAAGCAATCTCGATTATATTTCATTCCAACATTTTTAGACATTTTTAATATTGGATCTTGCCAATTTTCAATTGTCAATATATCAAAAACAGTTGAATTTGGGTATATAACATAAATTATGTTCAGAATTTGACGTAGAATTGGAAAGAATGTACCGTTTAAAAAAAACAATTTATGTAATATACTATACAGAGTGTCCGCTAATTAATGGTACATGGAAAACCACAGGATTTAATTATACTTACCTATATCCGAAAGTTGATATTAACTGAGATACAGGGTGTTAAAGTTAAAACTTAATTTTTGTTTTTCTCTAATAACTTTGCGAGAAACTAACGTTTTTTTACAAAATTTAGTTATTATGGTTTTTTTTAGGACGAGAAATTGATTTTTTTATGAAATTTTAATGTACAATGTGGGGGGCGCTGCCTGCGGCATTATTTGCATATTTATTAGATTTTTGTGCCTTAGTGTATTTAAGTTTTTAATGAAAATAATACTTTTCTCATATTTATTACGTAAAAAAGGTATACTAAGTTCAGGTCGGCCAGAGTTACCGTTTCGGAGATTTAGTGCGTTAGCTCAGGCAAGCAAATAATATTTTGTTACTTCTTCTCAATTAACTTTTACATGATAATGTTCTAGTAATGGTAATTGGGAATAATAAATACAACAATTGGATTGTTCTTTAACTTACTTTAATTATAACAACTTTGACCCTAGAAAATATCGTGTCGAAAGAAACCAACAGCACTGAAAACACAAACTTACGATAGAAACTGAAACATTTTCTGATAAAGCTATCTTACAATAATCCACAAACAAATAACATCATGGAGGTTTCATAGAAACTGCATCTCTAAATTTCATTTGTTTTCTCATAGGTTAAATTAAGAAAAAAAAGGTTACAAATTAATAGTAATTGGGCAGGGTGCACTAAACAATTTAAATACAAATATCTCCGAAACGGTAACTCTGGCCGACCTCAACTTAGTATACCTTTTTTACGTAATAAATATGAAAAAGTATTATTTTCATTAAAAACTTAAATACACTGAGGCAGAAAAAAGTTATGACCTAATAAATGTGCAAAAAATGCCACCAACATTGTACTTTAAAAGTTCACAAAAAAATCAATTTCTCGTCCAAAAAAAACCATAATTGCCAAATTTGATAAAAAAAATTGGTTTTTCTCAAAGTTATTACAGAAAAGCAATAATAATAAAATAATATTTGATCCCCTTGAAAACCCCTATATATAGCAATATTTTAAATTTTTCTCAAGTATGAAGAAGTTACGGGGGATGGGGGGGGGGAGGGGGGCATTATACGTGATCGCCCGGGTACATAGAGAAACGAGGCCTTCTGGTAATTTCCAGATATTAATGTCATGTAATTCATATGATTTCTGTCATTTTAAAATAAAAGAAGTTTGATACTGTTTTAAAATGAATGTGGATGCGACTTAAGTCACTAAAGTAACCAGTTACTGTGTGGTCGCCGCCACCGGTATACCGTATACCGGTGACTTAAGAGTCACCGCTAAGCTCATCTCTATTGACAAGTAGTTTTTTTTACCTTCCAAAGCTTTCCTCTTCTTATAATCTCTTAATAAAGCAAACGGTATCTCTCTAAGTCGATTCGGCACCACCATACCATCGAATTCTATCTCGTTCTGATCTCTGAGCTTTAAATATAGCAATCGTATATTCTGATTTAGTTCGTGTATTTTGCCGAAAACCATTTTTTCGGCATAAGGACTTAACCTGCAAGACAAATTGGTCAGATGCGAGTGGAAATTCTTTTTCAAAGGTTTCAATTTTCATAAACACAGAAACATTTGCGCAGGGCGTTATGAAAGGGGCTCGTTGTTATACGGTGTGTCCAAAAAAGTATACAACATCTGGGAAATTTTTTTATTACCGCCGTCTCAGAAAATGTTATTCTCCAGCTTATGGGATGCGCAATAAAAAGTTAAATTTTATGAGTGAAAAAATGGGTTGGTGCGCACGATTCACGAGTCTTGCGCACAATGTTCTCGCTGTCATATGCCGTACTTTAGGCAACTCCGCCTGCATCCATGCCGGTCAAATTTCATTTTTGTGTAACGATCAAACAATTACTTTCTAGGCGTTTTAAATGTACAAAGAAAAAAGTAATAAGAAAATGCGTTAGGTAAAAACATATTTTTATTTATTTTTTAATTTTACACAAGAAAATACAACTTTTGGAAAATAAGAAAGGTTTTCTTAGTGTGTATAGCCGTCGGATCTTAACGTCGTCGCATGCAACCCTCGTAACAATATTTATACAGTCCACTACTAATACTACTAAAGCCATCTACGAGCTATCAAGAAAACCGTATGATGTCCAATACTACTACCGCCATCTACGGCTACGTCATTAGGCGCAACCAAGACGAGAACGAATCGAGCGACGAGACTGACAAGTTGGCATTCTTCATATTTTCAGTGTTTTTAATTTAAATCCTTAAATAAAATGGTTTAAAATCATATCGAGTATCATTTATCGAAATACACAACATTTATCGATCCTACACAATAGTGCTTAAACGTAAAGTCCATTCTTCGGTTCTTAATTGTAGAAAATTGATCAATCATTAAGTTTGGAATACCCTTTATAATTTTTTTTAATGTATTTCATTTTTAAACTTTCTAATAAAGTCCCTAGATTTACCCTTTGTGGTCTGCGTTAAATTAATTTCGGGTTTAAGTCTTCCCGCATTCTTCACTTCAATTTTTTGCTCCAAACTCAAAGAGCTAAAGTTATTTCTTAAACAGTCCACCGTCAACTATTCATTTTAACTTAATAAATATATAATATTTAAATATTAAAACATACACGCTCGAATTTCTAACTAAACTGCTGGCCATTTGCTTTCGAGCAAGAAAAATTTCGCCTAAATTTAAAAGTTAATATTTTCTGAACCAGATATGACATCGATCTCCGGTTTTTAATTGTTGATAGATTTGTCCCTTAGGAAACAATTGCCAAAGTTGGATTGTCTTAAACTGTCAGAAAATTTTATATACTTACAGGGTGTTAAAGAGGACGATGATTTTTGCTCCAATTTCAATAGCATGTAACTTTCACAATAATATTTTTAAATTTTATCACTGTACGTCAATTGAATCACTGGTTCATAGCAAAGAAAGTAATCTGTCAAATTTTTGATATCTGCTATATTTTAAGAGATACCGATTTTTTTGAAAAACTTTGCTTTTTTCAACTTTTTGTTAGCTAGATCCCACTGTGCGTTGTATCGTGCAAACTTTGCAAGTGATTATTATACCTTATGAAAAGCTTGTTTATGTCCAGTAACAACAATTGTACCTAAATGTTGTGATGTGCAGTGGCGTACTTATAATCACTTGAATGTCTATGCTTTATGAGTGTCTCACAATTTTTTTGTATTCGAAAGTACTCGTCCCTAGATTAGGCAAGTTTTTCCTTATTTTTTAGTTTTTCATATCGCGCTATAGGTATATTATACAGTGTCTACAAAATTTTAAAAAAGATAATTTTTTTATTTAATTGTTTGAAAAGATGTATTTATTAATTTCTCACTTTCTAACACGACACTATTCCTAAAATTAAACTTACATTGAAAGGCACTTTAATATTAAATATCACTAGCTGCCGTCAAACCAAACCACGCCCATCCGAGTGTATTAATTTGAATCGAGATTATCACGAAAAAAAAACAATATCAAGTCACCCATGCTAATGCGTTTAGCAACAAAGCTAACCATGTGTTAGAAAGTTAGAAATTAATAAATAAATTTCTTCAAACAATTAAATAAAAAAATTATCTTTTTTAAAATTTTGTAGACACTGTATAATATACCTGTAGCGCGATATGGAAAACTAAAAAATAAGGAAAAACTTGCCTAATCTAGGGACGAGTACTTTCCAATACAAAAAAATTGTGAGACACTCATAGAGCATAGACATTTAAGTGATTATAAGTACGCCACTGCACATCACAACATTTAGGTACAATTGTTGTTACTGGACATAAACAAGCTTTTCATAAGGTATAATAATCACTTGCAAAGTTTGCACGATACAACGCACAGTGGGATCTAGCTAACAAAAAGTTGAAAAAGCAAAGTTTTTCAAAAAAATCGGTATCTCTTAAAATATAGCAGATATCAAAAATTTGACAGATTACTTTCTTTGCTATGAACCAGTGATTCAATTGACGTACAGTGATAAAATTTAAAAATATTATTGTGAAAGTTATATGCTATTGAAATTGGAGCAAAAATCATTGTCCTCTTTGACACTCTGTATATAAAATTTTCTGACAGTTTAAGACAATCCAACTTTGGCAATTGTTTCCTAAGGGACAAATCTATCAACCATTAAAAACCGGAGATCGATGTCATATCTGGTTCAAAAAATATTAACTTTTAAATTTAGGCGAAATTTTTCTTGCTCGAAAGCAAATGGCCAGCAGTTTAGATGCACGAACAGACAACAGCGCGGTGCACACAAAAACTGTGCGCCTTTTCCACGTTAAATCGCCATAGCCCCGCTGCCACCCGCCACCTGTTACTACAGAGAAAACTGCACTACTTAATCGCACGTGCGAGCAAGTCTGGTCATAATCGTCATTTACCTCGACCGAGGCACGGTTGCCGGATCTATACAGTTTGGTTTGACGGGATGATAAAATATTATAGAGGGTAGGACTTTTTTAGTTTGACGGTACGATAAAATATTAGGGAGGGTCGGACTTTATACGATAAATAATATTCAATGGATATAACTTAATATTTTTTTATTCGTTTTGTTTTGGGGGTGCACGTACGCATGTGCTCCTGTGGAAGAACCGCCACTGCCATAGATACAGGTCAGTGGTTAACACCACTACAACGTCACTACCGATCTCGGTAACTAATCCATGATTATTAAATTTCAGATTGACGCACATAATGGACGAACCATCAACTTCAACTGTACGGCCATCTATGGAGACGTCCAAGGCCAAGATGATCGTCGCAGACGAAATTCTTCACAAACAACAATGCTCGGAATGCTGCAACTACTTGTCCGTCGGACCAGTGATGCTGAACATGCAAAATAAAATTATTTGCGGCCGTTGCGTACAATTCTACCCCAATAAACAGGTCCTCAAAAAGTCTATGTACGATTGCGTCGCTCAAGGTTTGATATTTAAATGCATTTATCACTATCAAGGTTGCAGAGCACTAGTTCCGTTTGTTAACGTTCTGGAGACGAATGCCGATGAATTACACGAACACAGTTGCCCGTTTAAAGGGAGAAATGACAATCTGGAATGTATTAATTGTTCGTTCGTAGCAGAGAATGCAGTACAGCTCGTCGCTCATTTGGAAGTTCACCATCCAGACGCCTTAATAAAAAACAATTTCGAGTACAGCCTCGGCGATCAGTTCAACGCAATTCTATTGGACGGCGATTATATATTTCATATAAGTATTTTGTTCGCCGATAACGAGTTTGAAATATCCATGTCGCCATATGTTACCGCAGCTCCTGATGAAGAATTGGAAAGTTACTCTCTGAAAGTAATAACCGCCCATTCTAATATACAACATGTGTTGATAAATTCTGGAAAGTTTTTCGAGTTACTAACGATTGACGTCAGCGATTTAAAATGTATACTAGATAAAAGTCGACGGGTTACTTTCGAAACTGCTTTTAATCGAAAAAAAATGCTCGAAAACGTTTTGTACGAAGGAAAGATACAGGCAGCTATAACTCAAAAAACTGCACAGAGCTACTCCACAATACAAAAGGGACTTAGACAGCTCGCCGCATTTCTTCCAGGTTTACTTAGATGTAATGCTTGTAACACATATGACAAAACACTCTATTTTTGTGGAAGAGGTCACGCACTTTGTCGGAAGTGTGACACTTGTTCAATCTGTGGATATGGCAAAAGGCCAGATTTCGAATTGCCCGAACAACTGATAGCCCCACATTTCTCACAAATTCTTTGTGAATGGGAAGGCTGTGGAAAACTTTCTTGCATCACCGATTTTATAACTCATAAATTGACTTGTAAATTTCGACAATATACCTGCCCTGTTGGCGATTGCGATTATGCGAGCAGACGAGGCACATTCGGACAACATTTTTTCGGACATGCTGTTCATGATGATAATATATCCGTTATAATGGAAACTGTTATCCGAATTGAAGAGGAGGTACGCTTTTATTGGGTTCTGAGTAAGGATTGGTCAGATATTGTTGTGGTTAGTGTTATTCGTAATGGCAGCGACACGACTATAGAAATAAACAGTGAAAGTCCTTTACTTCATCATAAGTATAGTTTTTTAATTGAGCATAATCGCTCGGCTTCTTCTGGTATTTGTCGGCTTAACTTATGGCAATGTACAAAAGCAGGCCAAAGTATATCATTTAAACTAGGAAATGCTCTGTTTTCTCAATATTTCGTAACGTTAAAAGCTTTACTAAGTCTACAGCTACACAGAAAGCGTGTTTAGGGTGCAAGGGACTTTTGCGTTTCATATCGTATATCTTTAATTGCCAAGATCTCTTAATAGGCCCTCACCGCGCATGACCCTGTATTCGAACTTTATCTAGAACCTAGTAGATACCACAGACTACAACGAGTCCAAGTAGTATGTTTAATCGACCGATTTGAAGCCAACATTTTCGACCAATAAAAAAGAAAGGCCGTCGATTTGAGCCCGCCCAGCAGCAACATTAACGTCTGTATATCCAGCTCTGTCTGGCCCACGGATTTATCTCATCATCCATTTTATTCATCCCAAAATCGAAAACTGACTTTGCAACAGCAGCAACCGTCTTCACATGATTTGGATTTTTTTTTTAATTATCTCTGTAAGTCGATGTTATTCCCAACGGGGAGGCAAACTAGTTTAAATCATATTATTTATAAGAAGTCTAGATTATTTTTTTCTGGCATTTTAGCAATGTTTCAGTTGCTGTATTGTTCCGTTAAAACTTTATTTTTTTATATTCTATTCTTGCAAATTTTGCGTATGCTGTTCAGGAGCACCGTTGCCTTGAATGTAACGCAGAAATAGCAAGCCATATATTATTATATAAGTGAGCCGTCAATTGCCGCTATAACTATTTTAAATGTATGAAATAAAGTTACTTTTTTAATTAAGATTAATTTTTTAGTCACCTAAAATAGTCCTTGTCCTTATGTTTCCATCTTTGTTCTCCGCCAGCAGTGTTCGTTTCCAAATACTCGAAAAAAGCACAATTTTTCGGGTCTTGCGGGTCAGGTCGTCTCCCTTGAATAGATACTATTATTGTTGTTATGTTATGTAAGTTGATAAATATTATGAGAAACAGTAAAACTACGTTATATTGTTTTTCTTTTCCACTATATTCTTAAAAATTATATCTTTCGCTATCACTGTAGCTTCTTCAGATTGAGAATGAATAAATACTTTCCTATATCACCGGATCACCGGATTCTGCTACACAAATTAGAACTGATTGGGATAAGAGGAAAAGTTCTTCAATTGTTTAAGTCATATTTGAATAATAGAACTCAAAAAGTTAAATTAAATTCAACATGTAGTTCTGTAAGTGGGGTAGAATGTGGTGTTCCTCAGGGCACAGTGCTTGGCCCGATTTTATTCTCTATATATATTAACAGTCTCGCGACAGCAATACCCGGCGTTAAAACTGTTTGTTTTGCTGACGATACAGTTCTGCTTGTTAAAGGATCATCGTGGAATGATGTTTTTTTTTTAGGGCTGAAAGGGCGGCTACCTATGTTAAAATATGGATGGATTATAACTTCTTAACGCTTAATGTTAATAAAACAAGTTTCATGTGTTTTGCAATGAATGAAATTGGTCTGCCAAGTAAAAATGAAATTAAGGTCCATTCCATTGATTGTAAATTCTCTCAGGATTGTGCATGTACTGGCAGGGTCAAGTCGGCTGATAATACAAAGTATCTGGATGTGTATTTCGATCGGTTTTTAAAATGTAATTTTAATTCAGAATACGTTAAAACTAAATTGAGAAAATTAGTTTACAAGTTCTATGAACTGCGTAATATTCTAAGCAGAGAGGTTCTGCTTAATGTCTATAAATCATTAGCAGAATCTTGTCTTAATTATGGAGTGATTTGTTGGGGATCGGCTAACAAAGGTATTTTGAGTAATGTCAGTATTGCTCAAAAGTATATTTTAAAGTTAGTATTCTTTAAGCCAAGATGCTTTTCTTCAGAACTCTTATTTCAACAGTCTGGTGTCTTTACGATTACTGAACTGCTGGAAATGCTTAGATTTTCTCTTACCAAAAATATTTTTCACAATTACATAGTTCACGACATAATGACGAGAGCAAAATGTCAATCGTAATTTGACTTTGCCTAACATGCACTTTAACGTCACACAAAGATCAGTTTCTTATGTGGCTCCCAAAATTTTAAACATTACCAGAGCATTTCAAAAGAAAAAAATTCCAATGCATAAAAAAAGACTTAAACAAATGGATACGAAATAATAGCCTGTTAATTAATAGGATAGTTAAGTTTTTTAAAATTAGTCTGTAATTTGAGAATTTTACATGATTGAATAATATTACTGAACATGGTCTTATTGATAAGTATATTGTATGTTTACTCTATGGTAGTGTGCACACACAGACTTTAGTCCATTGTGCATACATTCATTTGAATTTATATAACTTCATAACATTCTTTGTAAATGAATAAATAAATAAATAAATAAATAAATATTATCTAACAAAGGTACATAATTAGAATCTGTTTTATCTTTTACAGATTCTAATTATTCCGACCATTTAAAAGAAAACCAACATAATTTTAATTCAAATTTTATAATTTTACATACTGAAAACAAAGGCATAAAACTTAATCTGTTACATGGAAATAAATAAACTTAAAAATACCGATGTTTTATCAAATGTTCAAATAGACCTGAACAATTATTCTCCTTTGTTAAATTTATTTCACTAATCCGCAATTACTTGTATAAATAAATCTATATTATAATTTATATAATCACTATACTGACCATTTGGAAATTCCCATTGCTACTATTACATCCCCTACAGTGTAGGGGATGTAATAGTGTAGGGCCTACACTATCATTATGCCTGTAATAATATTTTAAGATTTTACATTTTGTTAGATATAAGAAAATATTCATTCATTCTCAATCTGAAGAAGCTACAGTGATAGCGAAACATGTCATTTTTAAGAATATAGTGGAAAAGAAAAACAATATAACGTAACAATTTACTGTTTCTCCTAATATTAGTTATGGATTTCCACCAAGTATCGGCCGAATCAATTAAAGTTGATAAATGTTACACACCTATTACACTGGCCAACACACATTTTGGTGCCGGCGATTTTTTAATTGTTCCTGGGTAATTTTTGGGTGGAGAATCCGAAATAGCCATCAGATTTTGTCTATCAGATCTAGTTTTTAAAATAGGAATTATTTACTTTTTTTAACCTTATTATATATTTTACGTTACAACTATGACTATTGCCAGTAACAAAACAAAGACATATATAATTAAATATTTATTATGAAAAGTAGCTTAACATACATTCATACTCATATTAGTCACTATCACCTACAAATTTTCTTTTATACGACTTTCTAGCATGGAGTTTACCGCTGTAGTCTCGCTGAAGGCTCCAACAGAAGTCGGCCATCATGTGGCTATCTCATCGTCCTTGATATCGATCTTCCATAGTTTTAATATCCTGATGGAATCTTTCTCCCTGTTCTTCACTACAATCACCTAAATTTTCTGGAAAGCGACCTAAGTGGCTATGGAGGTAGTGAACTTTTATACTCATGATACAACCGAGAATATGAAAATTTGCAAGCATAGTTTCCACTAAGTAATTGTCTGCTTTGTGATTTCCAAGAAAATTTTTAACTACTTGAACAAATGAAACCCAAGCGTTAGATTCAGCCTCATTCATTGATGTGGTGAACTGTGGATCTTTCATAAGTTGCCTTATTTGAGGACCATCAAATATACCAGCTTTTAGTTTTTCCGTGCTAATCCTAGAAAACTTACTTGACAAGTACCCAAAACAATTTCCATCTCGATCTGACGCTTTCACAAACTGCTTCATAAGCCCCAACTTGATATGCAAGGGTGGTAGTAAGATTTTTTCTCTCGTAACCAAAGGTTCATTCACTACGTTTTGTTTTCCTTGAACGATAGTATCTCTTAAAGGCCATTTTCTCTTAACCCAGTGCTGATCTTTAGCTCTGCTGTCCCAAAGACATAAAAACAGGGGTATTTTGTGTATCCACTTTGCTGTCCAAGGAGAAAGTTCACCATTTTCAAATCAACACAAATTGCCCACTGATGTTCTTCGTATTTAATTTGTTTCAAAACTTGTGATATTGTTTTATACTCCTCTTTCATGGTAGTAGAATGTCCAATAGGAATTGAGGCATATTTGTTACCGTTATGTAAAAGGACACATTTTAAACTACGGTTTGAACTGTCAATGAAAAGGCGCCAATCGTCTGAAGTGTATTCTGGCAAACCCATTTTTTGTAGGAGTCCTTTTATATCGTTACAGAATACCAGCTTATTTTCCTGAGTGAAAAAAGGCAGCAGATCCTTTTCTCTCTTACGATAAAATGTAACATTAGTGCCTGGATAAAGAAGGTTCTTTTCTTTTAATCTGGATGCAAGTAATTCAGCACACTCCTTTGAGAGGTATAGGTCTCTCACGAGCTCGTTCAGTTCTTGTTGATTAAAACACTCAGGAGTTGTTAAATCTGCTTCAAATTCGCTGTCGTTTTCTGATTGCATTCTTTGAACTTCATCAGACGTTGATGTTTCTGTATCATCTTCCGGGATTTCAGGAAGACTGCTGAAGGTTGGAATGGGTATTTCCTTAGAGTGCGGTACAGGTCTTCTTGCAGAATCTAGATCAGGATATGTCCATTTATGTCGATTGTTCCTATTTATGTCTTTAATATTAACGAGACAAAAATAGCAATCATCATAATGGTTATGTGGTTCCCTCCAAACCATTGGTACACCAAATTTCAGGCACTTTCTGTTTCCAATTGTCCACTGTCGCAAATGTTCAACACATGTTTTACACACCACATGTGGAGCCCAGGATTTATCTTGATCTCCTAAACCTAAATGAACGCCAAAATAGGCAAGATAAGACCTTTTCACAAATTCAGAAATAGTTTTTCTACTTTCTTTCAAAGTGTATTCGCCACATACATAACAAAAAACATCTGGATGGTTTACACAGCTACGCCTGCTGGAGGATGCCTTTGTTTTAGTTTTAACACTATAAAACGACGAAAATGTACACAAAATTATGACACAACTTTATTTGCAAAAACTACACAATATACTAAGTCGAGAAGGATAAAGGTACACAAAAAGTACTATGTTTCCAAAACCAATTAGTCGGGGTTGAGCAGGTATGGGGAGATCGGATCATAGGGAATTCCAAATATAAAATAGGTAATAAAATTAATAGGATTAAGTAGGAATATTGGTTTACTGACAATTTCAGGTATATTTGGCTAATTAGATCCTAGTTTTGAATACCAAATTTCTATTTTGAATTTTAAAGAGATGTAGAATTATTTATTTTTGCCTTTTATTAGAACTAAATTCAATTAGTTTCTATCTCAAAAACTAGAGCTGATAGAAAATATCTGACGCCAGTTTTAGAATCAACACATTAAGTATATCTAAAATCAGTTCTCACATCTCAGGCACCAAAAATTTTTTTTATTTTGTTGGCCTGTGTTATTGTAGGTATCTGCTAAAAATGATCCCATACAACAATAATAAACATTTTCAAATAATATTTCTGTTTACATAGTTTAAAATCAATTACTAAACCATTTCTTTATAAGATTTTGTTAAAAGAGGGTTTGTTCGGGGGGTATTAAACAACTTTTATGTAGTAAATCTGGGGCTCTTACACTTATATAGGTCTCTTAATGGTTGCAAGAAGGTTCTCAGGGAAAACGTATACAGCTTGAAGCTCAAAATATGTGCTGTATGAATACGGTTACAACCTTCATTGGTTGGGCTGTGTTTTTCTTTTTCCATTCCGTTCTTCTCTCTTCGCCATTTTTGAATTTATTTTATCGAGCACATTTTTAACAGTATTTTAAGGCACAGTTTAAAAAAAAGTTTCACACTCTTTAATTTAAAGAAGCGATTCTGTTGCCAAAAACAGAAGGAAATAATAGCGCCAGCAACGAATACTGTTAATACTTATAACCAGGAAGAAGACGAACTGCCGTGTTAAATATTCGAAGCAGGCGATGATACGGCGACATCCATTATGCCTGGCGCGCACGTGCTTTTCAACTGTAACTTTTGTCGAAATTTTTATTACTGTCAATATTTTAAAGTGACATTTAAGCAAAGAAAATATCAAAACCCTTTCATTTGATTTACTAAGTAGAGAAAATCAAATATTAGGATTTTGACATAGGTTTTCAGCTGTAAATATCGCTTTAAAATTGTCCTTACATACTTTTATATTATTACTGAACTAGAAACGAAACTAGAAATAAAGAATTCTGAGATTGAAGGTTGTAATTAATTTTATTAAAAAATAGGAAATAAATCATAATTTACATAAAATATTTTACCATCTTCAACTTCAAACAAATAAAGGTAAATACAATACTATATGTACAGCTACTAACCAAGTAAATATATGCACCATCATTATGATTATGGGCTTCCAATTTGTTTGTTTCGTAGCATACTCCTGGCAACATTAGTGATCGAAGTCCTCTTTAATGTTCAGTCATTATGGGATTCTCAATTAAACTATGAAAATAAAGAATTATTATAATAATATATTACCGGACTTATCAAAATTCTGACTACGGGTTGATATAACTAAGCTGTAAATATTATGTTGTACCTTTTGACTTGTAGATTGTAAAATTTAAGTAAAATTCTTTTAAAATGTGTTTGTTGCTAGTTTGCGTGAGAAGTTTGGGACATAATGGGACAATTTTATAATGTAAAATAATAACGAATAAAAATTAATAAAAAAATATTTCAATCATAAATTACTTACCTGCAACAAAACGAAAAGGTCCGTTTTCGTGAAAAGAATAGAAAATTAAAAATTATTTTAGAATTTAATGACGCTTCCTCCACCATTTTCAATCACATTATAAATCATATGTTACTTGATTTTTATTCTATTCCAGACGAAGGATGTTCGGTTGTAAAATAATTTAAGAACTTGTGCTGTTCGCATTCTATGTCTGTCTCTGTCTGCATCAACCTTCTCCGACTCATTAAAGGGAGACAAATATGGCCTAGATCAAATCGAACAAACCCGAACAAATACACTCACGTCTTTGACTTTCAGATATAGCTACGTAAGTCTGATATTGACACAGAACGATCGACACAAAAGGATAAACGTATGGAGTAACCTGCCTGGCTGTGACGTCACTTGCATGGCCTACTTATATGCTTCGATCCCCGCCATAAGCGGTCTCACCGGGCTGAATGGCATTCTCTGCCTGTAATGACGCTCGTGGCTCTTTATCATTTCATTTTCTGTTTACATAGTAGAAAGTACTTAATTTTAAAGGTCTGTCATCAATACAGAAGCGATTTTAAGTTTAGAAAAAAAGCAAACCTTAAAATCAAAAATCCTACCTTCTAACCACATTTCCAACTGCTTCTCGTCGACCGCGCCCCACTTGTCAAGCACGTTCGGTATTTGTGATTCGTGCCAATTGGAATCGGCAGGTGACCGATTTGAAGCTGTGTGCCACCCGATGCGGTGAAGGAGAACACTAGAAAAATTAATAAATTATGTATCTGAACAGAAGCTAAGCGTCCGCATTGGCGTAACTAGAATGATTTTGTAGGGGGGGCCTGGTACCTAGTCTAGTAGGATTTTAATGGCAAGTGTCACTATGACGTATGTATGGCTTCGAACTTCGGAAACACTGGGGTGGGCACGCACCGCCCCCCCCCCCCCCCCCCCCCCCCCTAGTTGCGTCTATGAGCGTCCGGTAGCATCTTTTTACAAATTGCCACGTGTATAGCTATTATTTTTATAAATACAGGGTGTTCCTTAATGATGTGCTAATATTTCAGGGTATGATTCTTTAGGTCATTTTATAAAGAAAAGTTCATATGAACATATGTCCGCAACGGCTTAAATTTTTTGCTACAGGGTGTTGAATTTTTATTTTTTAAATGGTTATTTTTTAATATCTCTGAAAGTACTTTAGATATTATTTTCAATTTTGGCGTGTGTTAATAGGATATAGAACCACAAATTTTAGTTGGAGAAGTTATTCAATTGTTCCACCAGTGGCGTCCCTGCATACATGTCCTCTGATATTTTGTATAAAAAATATGGTACGCCACTGATATTTATTAGCCTGGTCAATTCTACATAAAAACTGTCTCTTAAGTTTTCCTCATCAGACGCAACGATTAAAACCACTAAATTCATATTGAAACTCATTATTATTAACATTGATAAAATAATTAATGATAAATTTTCTTTCATAAAAATTGTTGGAGTGGGAAATTCGATGCGAAGACGGGCATGCATTTTAAGTAAAAGTGGCCATTTTCAACAATTTTTATAAAACAAAATTTATCATTAATTATTTTATCCAATGTTAATAATAATGAGTTTCAATATGAATTTAATGATTTTAATCAAGAACGGTGGGTCTGACGAGAAAAACTCAAGAGTCCGTTTTCATGTAGAATTGATCAGGCTAATCAGAAAAGATATCCACATGGAAAAATATCAGCGGCGTACCATCTTTTATGTAAAAAATATTAGATGACATGTTTGGAGGGACGCCACTGGTGCAACAACTGAATAACTTCTCTAACTAAAATTTGTGGTTCTATATCCTATTAACACATACCAAAATTGAAAATAATATCCAAAGTACTTTCGGAGATATTAAAAAATAACCATTTAAAAAATAAAAATTCAACACCCTTCATATGAACTTTTCTTATACAATGACCTAAGGAATCACACTCTGAAATATTAGCACGTCATTTAGGAACACCCTGTATATAATTACAACTTTAAAACAAATTTTTTTAATAATGAATGAGGAAATGTCTCTAATTATAGTCAATTGTTCAACGTCTGGGTGCACCGCACCACGTCCTGGTTCATTAATTGATCGCACCATGTCACGCTCCAGCGTCGGAGGCTTGCCTCCGGACCAAACCGATGTTTTTGGAATAAATAAGCAAATAATCATTATGTTTAAAACAGCTAATAAGTCTCTTCGATTAGGTGGAGGCAAACACGCCCACCTTGTAAATTTACAAGCTCGTTGGTCGTTACGTCTTACGGTGTTTAGTCGTAGATATAAATAAAACTATATAGTATATATATGGGTGTCCTAGAGAAAGTCTACATATATTTTTTTTTTAATCGAATATCTAAATACTAAGGTAAATACTCTTTTTACCCACATTGTTCCATCTGGAGATTCACTTAGCAACAATGTAGGTTACTAGAGTACACTACAGTGATGCCAGATCACACCGCGCGTCTCGCCCTTGCTTGAATAACCGCCGCGCGCGTATTGATATATTTAACCATCTTCAGTATCGTTGCTTCAGTATGTTTCGATATTTGTATTGGAACGACGTTCCACGTACTTGATGTATACGAATTTTACACGTTTTGTTAGTTATAGCATTACCCGATTTATTTTCTGTTGTGAAATAATTCATAATAGTAAATGTTGTGATGTGATTTCAAATTTGTGTGATATTATCTACTGTTGGTTCTGTTGCAATACATACTTTTGTGTTTTCTATGGAATTTAATTATAAAACGGATTATTTTAAAATAAGATCGAAGGTAAGAGAGTATGTACCTTAAAATTGTTGTTTTTTTTTTCTAAAAGGTTTGAAAAAGAAGTGATAACGCGCGTCAAAGACATATTGTTGTCAAAAATTGAACACGTGCGTTTAGAATTGCAATATGACAACATCGCATATAATGCGCTGACCTCTTTTGAGACTCGAGACTGCCTCAATAAACTATTGATTGCGAACGTCCTCGGTAGCGGCCACGTAAATTTTGAGATTTTATATAAAGTGTATATTTCGCTTAATAATTCAAAGCGCCATTTATGGTTATTTTTCTTCAATTTAATTTCATCTCAGGATTTGCCGGATTAAATATAATAAGTCATTTGTATAACACCCTGTATACCGGTGTTCCATGTTTGCGAAGAAGTCAGAAAAAAATCGAGATATCTTAAAGGTGTTGACCAAATTTAGCAACATTTGGGCGTGATCCAAAGAAATTTTCCCGGCTTTTGTATACCTTCCCAACACCCCATGTCACCCCTAAAAAATAAAACACGCGCCGCCACTGCTTACTATATAGGTAACGTTCTGTTAAAATTTTTTAAAAAGCTGTAATTTTTCCCTGTATTATGGTGTATTTACCCAGCAGTATAAAGTTCCGTGGCATCCATTATCATCTCCAAGGGAGCTCCGGATTCTTCCCCCATTTTTTTAATGTTATATCCACTTCCGACTCCGGCATGTTTGTAATGGACGATCTCCTTTTTTTCAAAACCCATCTCGGTTAGTTTTGATTTGTTGTAGGAAACATTTGCGCTTGGCAAGTCGACGTTCAGTTCGCATATTTTCTTTTTAAGCAACCTAAAATATTTCAATTTTATATAATTTTGAGAAAAATTCTTTCTATACTGTACAGGGTGTTGTCCCATTTTGATACTTTTATAGGGTATCTTCGTAATTGTTAGTGATAGTGATATCAAAAAAGTAATGTAGGTGTCGTGTGCTCTTTTTGGGTCAAACTTAAAATGGCAAAATCAAAATTTGAAAGTTTTCGCTTTCTTAAGAGATACGGGGAAAATAAAAAATAGACAATATCAAAATTATCCTATATTTTCTTAGTTAAAAGAGATACAGAAAAATGTTTTATACAGAAGTTTCTTTATAATGATTGTTGAATAATTTGCCGTTTTCAGAATAAGTATACGGGGTCAGGTAAAAAAGTTATCGGACCTAACCTCATTTTTTAAAACGGAACACCCTGTATATTTTAATCTAAAAAGATACTATTTTAAATTCTCCTTTCAAATATATAACACACCATGGATGATATTGGTTTTCTAGGCGATTTATTTCAACTTTAACCAACAATAGGCCATGAAACAAAAGCGAATATCATAGAAACAACTATGTTGACATTCTAGTTGTTATTAGGGTCATTCTTATAAATGGAGCAGATATCGAGTCACTTTGACATTTTTCGTAAAATAAACATTATTTTTAATTTTTCTTACCAAAAATGTTTAGATTAAATTTCATTTAATATCAAATCGTACCAAAATATTTCAGAAAAAAATGTATTCTAGGTATTTTTCTGTCCACAGAACGTGATTTGTCACGTCCGTGGACGGTCACAGCCAAACTTAATAAATTTGTAACGTTTCCAGAAAAAGCACCAAAAACATATAACAATTTTTTTTGTAGCTCTCTACACGCTTTTTAGGTCTTAAATTAAGTATCGAATCCACAAAAATATTCAACTAAAAGCTTAATTAGTTTCAACATTTTAAAGTCATGTCACAGAATATTCATCACGTCCGTGGACCGACCTTAAAAATTTAAAAATCGCGGGTAAGCTTGGGTTATAAATACTCTCCCTAGGTGGCGGGACTGACGTAACATCAGAGAACTTATTCAGCATTCAACTTAATTAATTAAAGAACGTGGTATTCTCAAAGTTACGAATCTTTTTGGTAAAACCAATGTCGTCAAGCACTTTTATCACGTCCGTGGATTGATAAAAAGGTAAGAAAAATTATGTTTTTTTATACTAATAGCCAACCATTAACATAATAGCGCTAATTATATTGATTTACTAACGGAGCAATTTCTAACCTCAAAAACCTGGTTTTTAAACCGCCTAAACTGTATTATTCATCACGTCCGTGGACATCACGTCCGTGGATTAATAATGTCCACGGACGTGAGTCCGTGGAAAATTTGTCCACAGACGTGATTCCGTGGACAGTAAACTGCTTTAGAACTGATGTTCGGTATTTTATTTTAGCTTTTAAATGGCAAAAACGAAGAAACAAACTACCCGTGAATTAGAGAAGAGACGAGAGGCAAAGAAGCTAAGTATGCGGCGAGCCAGAGAAAGGTTAAAAAGCGACCCCATCAGGTATGCTGAAGAGAAAAAGAAAGATAGTGATCGAAAAAAGAAAAGCCGCTGTCCTATTAACGAGTTAAATGAACGAGATCAAAGGACAATACGAAAAGAATGGAAAAAACGCTCTCAGCGGTATAGAGATAGACAGATAAACATCAAACGAGATGCAGAGTATGAAAATAACTTCTTAAATTCAACTACTCCACCAGCCAGCCCAGGCTATTGAATGACTCACTATTAAATCTTCATAGAAAATTTGTTGTTTCTCATCCGGAACTTAAAAATATTAGTTATGCCACATTCTGCAAATTCCGACCATTTTGGGTGTTATCGCCAAATTTTAAAGACAGAGGAACATGCTTGTGCAAGCAACATTCGAATATGGCACTAATAGTAGAATGTTTGAAAAGATACGCAATTATAAATGAGTCAAACATAAACGACGTATTAAAAAATATGTGCTGTGGTGATTTTCCTAATGAAATTTGTTTGGAAAGGTCATGTCCTCTTTGCAAAGATAAACTCCCACATCTCAATTATTATGACAAAAATGAACTCATATCCTATCAAACATGGGCTATACAGAAAGAAGAAGTAGATGTCAAGGGTAAAAAAAAAATATGTTCCAAGACTGTCAAAGAAACAAGGCAATGTTCTAAACTAGAACTTGTCAATATTTTTACAACAAATTTAAACAAATTTATGCAGCATGTATGTAACATAAACCATCAGTATGCTGCTCTAGATTCTGTTAAAAAATCACTATCCGATACAGAGGTTCTAGTCCACATGGACTTTTCTGAAAACTATATCCTAAAATGAGGCGCTGAGAACCAGAGCGGACCATCCCACAAAATCCCAAATATTGGACCAAGGCGTGATTCCGATACTATATATTACATATTTCAAAGCCACAGTGGACCATCTGAGTTTCAAGCATCCTATAACAGATGGCGACACTAAACAGGATGGTCCAGCCAGTCGATCCGAATGATAAATCGGTGCCATAGTGAACTATGTGGCTTGGTCCGCTTTGGTATCTTTGATAAAGATTGTTTACCCTGGGTTAGTCCAGTCCCTAATCGATACGTATGCTAACGTTTAATACTTTAAAAAGCTTATAGTACTTATTTATTTAAGTTTAGTTTGAAAAATATGGCTTCAACTAGTTGGTCAGGTGCAGACACATCCCAGGAAATAGAAGGTTAGTTTTTTTTCTTTTAAAATTTGGTAATTTAATAGTTTTACTAATCCTAACCTAACTTTTAGAAACAAATTCAGACGGTCATAGAAGTGAACCCTCAGAATTTGAAGACAATGGAAGCTCTGATGATTACCAACCGTCAAATTTGCCGTCAGAATCCGATAGTGAAGATGAGGAAAACGTGAAACAAAAATCAAGAAAGCGGATGAGAAACGAGACGGAATGGAAAAAAAACAAACGCAAATATTTTCGAGCTAGTGGTCAGAGTTATACCAATGTAAAAGGCCAAATTGTCCACGCTAAAACGTTTTTACCTGCCGACAATTGCTGTAATTTAGAATGTTATAAGTTAATAAATCCTGAAATTCAAGCGGAAATCCATAATAAATTTTATGGATTAGCCAATTTCGACTTACAGACCGGATACATATTCTCGCAAGTCAAAGTTAAGCCAGTTGCTCGTCATTATGCCACAATTAATGCTACTCCTACTAACAAATCGAAACATATGACGAGAGAATATTATTTACCTAATAGTCAAGGAAGTGACGTTAAAATATGTAAAAATCTGTTTAAAAAAATTCTAATGGTATCAGACGGTAAACTTGATAGAACCCTTAAGAAAAAAACGAAATTAATGGTACCACAGGATCAACGAGGCCGACACCCTCCTGCAAATAAAACCCCCGTAGAAAAAATTGATGATGTTTGTAACTTTATTAGAACCTTTCCAACCTATAAATCCCATTACGCACTGCATAAGACGGACAGAAATTACCTTGGCCCCGACATGAATATCAAAATCCTTTATACAGAGTATAAGAAAAAAACAGCGAATCCTGTGTCAGAATTTAAGTTTCGTGATATATTTAACACTAAGTTTGATCTTCATTTTCACCCACCCATTGTAGACTCCTGCAAGACATGTGACTCTTTACAAAATAAATTAAAATATGAAGTAGATGAAGGAAAAAAGAAAGAACTAAATGTTGAATTAGAACGTCACCAACGCAAAGCCCAACAACTACGCGATGCAATGAGTCAAGATGCAAAAATTTCACAGGACGAAGTTACAGTTATAGCCTTTGATCTCATGAAAACATTGCCTACGCCTGTCATCTCTACCGGTATCACCTATTATAAAAGACAATTATGGACATACTGTCTTGGGGTCCACAATTTGCAGAGTAATGAAGCCACGATGTTTGTATGGGATGAATCTTTAGCATCTCGTGGAGCCCAAGAAATTGGATCATGCCTGATGTATTATTTTAAAAATATTGTAAAGACCAAGAAAGTTATAATGTATTCTGACGGTTGCGGAGGTCAGAACAGGAACATTAAAATGGCTTTAATTTGCCATTATGTTGTTCAATCTCAGGAATTTACGGTGGAAGAAATCCAGCATAACTTTTTGGTTAGCGGCCATTCGTTTTTAGTATGCGACAGAGACTTTGGTGTAATTGAAAAAAATAAAAAATTCTTTCCCAATATTTATGTCCCTAATGATTGGGTGAATGTCATTACAAGTGCAAAGAAAAAAAATCCTTTTAAAGTTGTTCTGATGGAAAAAGAAAACTTTTATTCTACAGTCGACTTAGAAAAAGTAATTACAAACAGAAAAAAAAGTTTAGATTCTACAAAAGTTGAATGGTTTAAAATGCACTGTATTATAATAAAAAAAGAGGATCCATTTATTATTTATTTTAAGTATGGAATAAGCCAAATTCAAGCCTTGCAGAAATTTGATATTCAAAAAAGAAACGTTTCAAAGGACAGCATCCGGGGACCTCTGCCTTTATTATACCCTACTGGAAACCGTGTAACTGTTGCAAAAAAGAAAGATCTTCTAGAATTAATTGAGTTTATTCCGCCAATTTATCACAATTTCTTTCACTCTTTAAAGTGTTCGTCAGCAGCAGAAGATGCAATTTCCTTAGTTGATAAGAATGATTAATAGTCTTTCTAAAAGTATTTTTTGAAAGTACGTATCACACTTTTTTTGTTGGAAAAAAAAATTTAATTCTTTTTTGCTTTATTATTGTAAATATTATTTAGTTAATTGTTTATTTTGGAATAAAAATATATAAAAATGTATATTTCGCATTATTTGGTTATAGTCCATTATGGAAAATAATAAAACTTCTATAAAACCAAAGCGGACCAACCCACATTATTTTTTGTTCTATTGAAAATATAGTATTAATTTCTTAGCTACTTTAAAAAATATATTATTTTTAGTATCCTAACAAAAAATAAAAATTAAATAAATTTTTTTAGAAGGATATAAAAGGATAATAAAAAATGCATATTTTTTAATCCTTATTATCTCCATTAAGTAATTCAGTGGATGGTCCGGTCTGGTTCTCAACGCCTCAAATATGCTTCTGAAATTCAAGCTTCCCACTTTGGAGCATCAAAGAAGCAAATAAGTTTACATACGTCCGTTGTTTATTATAGTGGAAATGTAAAACCTGTTTCATATTGCTCCCTTTCCAATTGTTTGAGACATGACCCTTTTGCAATTTGTGCACATTTAAATCCTTTGTTGCAAGAGATTAAAAATAATGTTCCAAATTTGAAATCTATACATTTTTTAAGCGATGGGCCGTCCACACAGTACCGGAATAAGTCAATGTTTTATCTAGCATCGTCTTACTTACAAAAATTTCTTAACGTGGAGAATTTGATTTGGCATTTTAGTGAAGCTGGACACGGAAAGGGTGCCCCAGATGGAGTCGGCGGATGCCTGAAACGAAGTGCAGATAGTTTAGTAGGAAGAGGCAAAGATTTGTCAAGTTTGGAAGTATTAGTTGCAGAACTTAAGGAAGTTTGTAAAGGAATTAATATTTTAGTCATTGCCGATCAATCCTTTCTAGAAATGGATAAGTTTTCTTTAAATAACATTCCTACATTTAAAGGCACTTTAAAAGCGCATCAGATAGTATGGCGTTATAATCATCCCTTTACCATATATGTTAGAAGACTTAGTTGTCTAACTTGTTATACTGTTTGCAAACATTATGATTTGGGCAACTTGAAGTATGAAAGTGACGATATTTCTGAGGAACATAGTGATTCCAAGGATGATACTCTTGATGTTTTACCACCTGTTACAGCTCACCAACGTTTACATTATTAAGATATCTACGGATCCGACAGTGACTCAAGTGAGGATAATATACCGATTTCACATTTTAAAAACAAATTATTTCAGCAGTACAGAGAAAATATGTTTATTGTTGTAAAATTATCAGGGAAAAAAATTTCTCGGCATTATGTTGCTTGTATCTTATCTGTTGATACAAAAAAAGAATATACGGTAAAATTTATGAAAAAAATCGGAAATAAGTCGTTTGAGTTCCCTCAAATTGAAGAGATTGCTATAATTGACGAACCCGATATTCAAATGGTGTTAAATACTCCAGAATACGTTGAGAAAAAGGACGAATATGTTTTCGATAATAACTTAAATTCTTTTTCTAATTTATTTTAGTTATTTTTCTGTTTGCTCTGATGTACTTGTAAATAGTTTTGTTTATGAATAAACAGGGTAAATATTATTCCCTCGATTACTCCTTTATAATATGTTTCTTTGAAAATAATGTGTTACGATTTTGGGATGTGAAATTCAGTTTTTCAGTTGATCGGTTTTAAATAATTTGTTTGTAATATATTTCAGTATTTTATTTCCTTATGCCCTATATAAACAGTTCTTAATAAATTTAATTTGAAGTATATTATGACTTATTTAATTATTAATATATATATTATATATATATATATATACCAATAATGTTATTTTATCCATTTTAGTTGGAAATCTTGTTATGAAATAATTAATCACGTCCGTGGTCGGTCTGTCTCACGTCCGTGGACACAAAAATTGAATTTTCCTTTATTTTAGATAAAATATGTAGTATTTAGCTTGACCACTACAAATATTCTGAAGAGTATCCTACCTGTAGCAGATTCTCTTAGCTAAATATAATATTAAATGTAATTTTAAATTTTCAAACTTAACCAGCCATATCTTCTAGTATTTTAAGAATGACCCATTAACATTTAACGTCAATTTCGTTTTTACATATTAATTTGTGAAAATGACTTATCAACATTTTGAAAAATTTGATTCCCGTTATTTTTTACCTTAATCTGAATCTTTCATTTCGTTTCAAAGTAATAAAGTTTAAATAAATCGCCTAGGAAACCAATATCATACATGGTGTGTTATGTATTTGAAGAGATAATTTAATATGCTATCTTTTTAGATTAAAATATATATGGTGTCCCATTTAGAAAAATGAGGTTTGGTCCGATAACTTTTTTAACTGACCCCGTATACTTATTCTGAAAACGGCAGGTTATTCAACAATCATTATAAAGAAACTTCTGTATAAAATATTTTTCTATATCTTTTTTAACTAAGAAAATATAGTGTAATTCAGAAATTGTCAATGTTTTAAGCGAGCGAAATTTTCACATTTTGATTTTACCTTTAAGTTTGACCCAAAAAGAGCACATGATACCTACATTACCTTATTGATAGCACTAACAGTTACGGAGATACCCTATAAAAGTGTCGAAAATGGTACACCCTGTACGACAAAGAGCCTGAAACAGGGACGAGAGCAGGGAAAGCACGGTCAAAAAGTAATCAAACTTTCTTCCAAGCATAGGCGTACTAAAAATCACCATTCCCCATCAAAAACTAACAGCAAACCACAGTATTAAAACTATAAAAAGTTTCCGCTCCAGCGCTACGCTACATTAAAGTAATTAACGCCCTTAGAAAAACTTACCCCTTAGGATGTTCACTAATGCTGACGGACAAACACTTCGGTATATCCGTCAGTTGTATGGAGAACACTTCATTAAAGTCCAACACGAAACTGTCGCTTAGACTGACCGGTTTTGATTTGCATACTAAGATGCCGCCGCAAAGAATTTTTAAAGTAAATTTCGTGGACGATATTACTTTTCTTCTAGCGTTCTCCTGCTCGTTATCGACGCCCGTCGTTATTTCGTTGTCGTCTTTTAATAGAAGTGTCAAGTTTGGTTCTCCTAGAAAATATTTAGAAATAAGAAATATTACCGGAGAGTGTGTCCGTTAAGGACGGGATTTACCCTTCGACCTATAACTATGGATACGTACATCTATGGGATGCGCAGCAAAAAGTTAGATTTTATGAATGAAAAAATGGGTTGGTGCGCACGGTTTACCGGTCATATTTTTAAAGGTTGCTCGTCGTTTATCTTGCGCACAATGTTTTCGCCGTCATATAGGCAACCCCGCCGGTATTGGGGCCGGTTTAGTTGCCAACCAACAACGACCGAAATCAGTCGTAGGGATGTAACGATATTAAAAATCTATCGATACGTGGGCAATAGATATCAAAATTAATTGTAAAAGTGGCTTTTCAGTGATGGCCACAATGCCTTCTCTTATGAGAGAAAAATGTGCCAATATGTTGCCGTGTAATCATTTTCATTAAGGGCGAAGTACGGTCCTGTTCGTCGGTTAAGGTAAATGGTTTATCAGTCGACATTGCGCATGACGTCTGACGAGCAGCTTTGTTTACATGCGCGAGGCCATAAATTTGCCACTTTTGCTTTTAGAGTTTGGTTATCCATATACAGGGTGTTATGGAAATGACGTATTATATTTAAACCGGCAAATCCTGAGATGACAATAAATTGAAAAAAAATAACCATAAATGGCGCTTTGAATTATTAAGCGAAATTATACACTTTACTATGAAATATGAAAATTACATGGCCGCTACTGACGACGGCCGGTGTTGTCATATCTACACGGCAAGCTCTAATTTTAACAATTTTTTATTTATGAACAAATATGATTAAAGAAAACCGACGGCGAAAGATGTTTTGCAAAACAAATAATGGTAATATTACACACAAATCTCAAATTCGTCACAAGCACAGGAAAGTAAATAGGTCAAACGTCATTGACTTCTCTTATTATTTATCAAACTCTTAAAAAAAAATGCAATTTTATTTAAGACAAATGCTCTCCTACCTTTACTTATTTAAATACAATTATTAGTTTCATAATTTCACAGAAACGACGCAGAATCTGTTTTAGGAAACAACCTCTCACACACGCAGCTATTCACATGGAAAGAATACATGGGAAAACTGTTTTAATTTTGGTCCTTTTTTCCCGCTTAGATTTATTTATTTAATTGATTTAAAAACCACACACTTTAAACACAATTCTTTCAATTTAAGAATGACATTTTATCTACGAACGAACGAAATGGTACGTGCAAACTCGGAATAGAGATGGGCAATATTTGACAGTTTGATATTTCACGGTCACGGTAATTGAATCCTAATAATAAGCGATACGGGACGGACTAAGATCGCTTAAATGCATTTCTTATGGTGATAAACGAGATTTTCCCCTGAATTGAATAAAATGATAGTAGTGATATATCCATCAATTAAGAAGCTCAAAAAATTAAAATAGCTCAGCTCTACTAGAAATGACAAGACCGACGAAGATTTAAATTTTCTTTCTCACACGGCCATCTCTTTCACACAATACACTGGGCGCCGGGGCAACGTAAGTCTAGGCGTACAAGAGTGCGTCTTGCAACTGTCAGTATTAGAAGATACGCGTTAGAATACGGTCGGTTTTGTTGCTTACCATTTACACTCTCGGCTATCCGCTTTGTTTTCAGAAGGTACGCGTATAATAATTGTTTTGTAATGAATCTCGGGCTACGCGTCCAAACTTTGTATATTATTTGACATTGTTTTTATTGACGAACCTAAAACGAGTAGTTTGTTTTGGACGTTTGGCTTGATGGAATTCGAGCATAAAGTGTTTCCAGGAGTGTTCCCATGAAAAAGAAAAAAAACTGATTGTGTTTGTGCGTGGATTTCCTGGCTCTTTAGGTATAAAGATAAATACAAGTAGGTGGATAATAATTTATTTTTATAATTTTATATGGAATTTCAGTTTTGCATTAAGTTTGGCAACATTTCACGTAACACCTGTTTTCTGACATGCCACCACAGGGTGACGTATTACAGTGAAGCAGGATGAGCTGTGGGTTTATGGGGCTGAACCCCACTTTCAAAACGGTCGATTTAAAAAAAAATATATGTAGCGCTTCTCTAGGGCACCCAAGTAATCGCCCATTTAAATATAATACGTCATTTCCATAACACCCTGTATATGGTGGGTTTAGCACAAAATATACTTTCTCTTGCGGGACAAAAGTCAAAATTTCAAGATAATCAGAAGAGGGATTAATATTTTTTATGTGAAACTTATGGATTAAGACTTTTTTACGTGCCTGGAGGTTTGAAACTTTCCTCAAACTGCCTCCTTAGGTCAGATTCTATTTTCTTCTCATCGACGTCATACACCGGTTTCTCTAATTCGCTGCCGGCACGGTCGTCACTGTCCGAGTTCGCATTATTAATCTCTTCCTCCTTAAATAATATTATAATTTCGATTTCGTACTTTATGCAAAGGGGTATTAAAATTCAAGGTAGAAAAGTTCAACTTTACGCTACGGACCTCGTGTACCTGTAACAGTATGGTTCAAACTGAGATTATGTAGATCAAGTAAGACAAACCCCACGTCAGCAGATAATGGACGTGATTAACATTATGATGGTCGTAGATAAAAAAAAACTAGTCTAAAATTAAATTTTAAAATGATAGATGATATTTTAAATTTTATTTAATTATATCAATACGAACTTTGTTTAAAATATCATAATTTTGTTTGACAAAGGTACCGAATAGTGGTGAGCGTATCGTGATTTTTCAATCACGTTGTGAAACATGAGGCCGATTATGGCAAATGTAATAAATGTATTTCTAATGGTGTTACAATAGTTAGAGATACGGTGACAACAGGGAGGTCCGTGAAGTGGAATATCAGTAATTTGGTTTTTCGTGGAGTTTAGGTCCCCCTCTACCACTTTTTTATCTGGTGAAATGCCGTAGAGCGTTGCTGAGAGGCGCTGTACCGCTTTAGATAGGAAATTCTCAATAAATTCAAAATTATATCGAGCCATGTCTGAAAATGAATTTACAGCATCTGCGTGACCCCAAAGTCACGGGAAACACATTTTCTGACAAGTCAACCCTTGCATATGCTTTTTCGAGAGTGTCAAAAAAAAATTAAAATTAAAAAAAAGAAAAAAAGCTAATTTGAAGTTGAAACTTTCTAGAATGGAACATTATACAGGGTGTTCATTTGAAAACGCCGAGACACGTCAAAAGGGTTGCCAAAGGGGACAACTTTTTAACCAAAAACTACTTCACCCCCTTTTACCCTCTGGCCCCCGGGGTCATCCCCTTAAAAATTTTAAATGACAAGGGGTAGCAAGTAATAGCTTGTTTGAAAGGTCTTTCAAAGTGCTTTATTTGGACGTTTGATTTTTTTAAAATCGGTCGATTCGTTTTCGAGAAAATTAGAAAAATCTCTATTTATCTTAATTTGTTCAGATAGAAAAAAAAGCACACGAAAATATCACTTTTTATTTCAATAAGTGTTCAAAATGTTGCCCGTTATTGGCCAAACAATGATATAGGCGATTTTCAAATTCCTGACGAACATTTTCAAAAACATGTTGTGGGGGATCATGGCAGCTTTCGGTGATGCGTTGACGAAGTTGATCCAAACTGTTAGGTTGGGGAGTGAACACAATAGTTTTTAAATGGCCCCATAGAAAAAAGTCTAATGGCGTCAAGTCAGGAGATCTAGCAGGCCATTCTATAGGCCCTCTTCGCCCTATCCATTTATCTGGAAACTCGTCGTCTAGCCATTGCCGAACCGGAAGAACATAGTGAGGAGAAGCGCCGTCTTGCTGGAAATATATTTCAGTCTCATCAAGTATAGGGTTTCCATCGTCTTCGATTTGGTTTTCAATGGTTTCAGTGATAAGCGAATTGATGGTATTTTCCAACATATCTAAATAAATGCCTCCATTTAAATTCCCATTAATAAACAATGGCCCAATCCCGTTGTTTCCTAAAATGCCTGCCCATACATTAATTTTTTGGGGGTACTGAGTATGCCCTTCTACAAAAGCATGAGGATTTTCATTGCTCCAATACCTGCAGTTATGCTCATTAACAAATCGATTTAGATAAAATGTGCATTCATCCCTGAAGCAGATATTCATTACATGAATGGTATTATCATTAATCGCTGCAGTCATTTGTTCACAAAACTCAACTCGCCTATCGAAATCATCTTCGGTTAAGTCTTGCAATATTTTCATTTTGAATGGATGAAATTTATGTAATTTAGTAACTGTGTGTACAGAGCCCAATGAAATACCAGTCGCATCAACAATTCTGCGTAATGAAGTATTAGGATTTATGGCAAAATGACCCAAAACTTCAACTTGAGCGGCTTCATCCAAAACTCTACGATGATTACGTTTTTTATTTGCAACAGATCCAGTTTGAGTAAATTTAGTAACAAGGTCCAAAACATACCTATGCGAAGTTATCTTTTCCGGATGTCTGGCGTTAAATGTTACGGCAGTTTGCCGAGCACATTGATTTTGGGCACCATAAATTTCCACTCTTTCCGCTAGTGTGTAAACCATTTTGGAAGTAAAATCTGAATCAATAAATTAATTTTCACTATCCCAAGATTGTCACAAAGGTAACTGACAGCAAATTAAATTGTTTATTTCCCTTAGCAAAAAAAACTAAACAGGTATAAGAATAAAAACAGTTCGCCCATGTTATCTGTCTTGATAAAAAGAAGGCGGTAAAAAATTTTCTAATTTTCTCGAAAACGAATAGACCGATTTAAAAAAATCAAACGTCAAAATAAAGCACTTTGAAAGACCTTTCAAACAAGCTAATACTTGCTACCCCTTGTTATTTAAAATTTTTAAGGGGACGACCCCGGTGGCCAGAGGGTAAAAGTGGGTGAAGTAGTTTTTGGTTAAAAAGTTGTCCATTTTGGCAAATCTTTTGACGTGTCTCGGCGTTTTTTCTTTTAATCAGTGGTTTTCGATAAATCCGTGGTGGGAAGTTTTCAAATGAACACTCGCCATTTCATTATTGGACTTTTTTAAAAATCTCCTCGGAGGAAATTCGGAAAACGATCGTGACATGTCAGAAAATTGTCACACTACATTCCTTGACACCCAAATATTGTGGGAAAAAAAATTTCAGAAGAATCCCACTTGGGCCCATGTGACTTGAGACTTTTTCCATTCATTTTTTTTTGACCCGCTCGGAAAAGTATATGCAAGGGTTGATTGATTTGATTGTCAGAAAATGTGTTTCCCGTGACTTTGGGGGTCACGTAGATGCTGTAAATTCATTTTCAGACATGGCTCGATATAATTTCGAATTTATTGAGAATTTCCTATCTAAAGCGCAACGCTCTACGGCATGTAATGATGATCATTACTGATATTCCACTTCACGGACCCCCTATTGTTACCGTCTCTCTAACTACAACAAGTCAACCCCATGGAAAAATTCTAAACAAAAAGATAGGTTTAATGATTAGTAAAAGTGAAGTACGTACTAAAAAATGATGTGTTTAAACCGTGATCACATCACGCTTTTTATAGCTGCTAAGGAACTGTGACTACCTGTGATTTGTTGCGCTCACCACTAGTACCAAGGGCTTGAAACCAAGCTCTTAGATATGAAATGCTTATCCTTACCGACAACAAAATATTTACCTTATCGTTTACTTTTTTACTATATTCCTTCAACTTTATTTTGTACATATTTTTGTGTTCTTCCAGTATATCGCGAAGGGTATCCATAAAGAAATTTTCATATGCCCCTTTTTCCTCGGAAAAGTCTGTCCCTTCCTTCTTGATAATAAGTCTTATGGTGGTGTTGGAATAACTTTGTTCCCGCCTTAATTTCTTGATTCCTTAAACACAAGCGTTGACAGAAGAATTTATAAGTGACAATTTTTGAGCAGACACTTCATTAAAGTTTTAGCCAAACATACTATACAGGGTGTTACAAATTGGGCCTTCACCATTGGGATTTCGGAAACGAATCAAAAATAAATACAGGGGCTTTCAAAATATTTGGAAAAATCTAAAATTTTGAGTTTCGGTTTTGATTTCGCTCTGTTCGAATAGATATCCAAAAATAAATTTCAGTTTCTCATTGCTACTTTTTAGTCTCCACAAGATGGCATTATTAGATCTTTCATGCGACGTTTCATCTTTAGGTCACCATCATCAACTTATTTTTTTTAAAAACGTGCCTTGATTTCTTTGTTTAAATTATGAAAGAAGAACTAAATATACGTTCAGCGATATGCAACACTTACTGGGTCTACGGCGTTTTGTTCCTTAAATTGGCCATCTTCATTAAAATAGCCCTAGCACGTTCCTATAATTTAGTTTTGTTTAGAAGAAACTGGAGATTTTAAAATTATTATTGCTATTTCTGTCCTTAATTAGTATTATTATTATTATTAGGTAATACTACCGTTTGTATTTTATTTCAAATAGTTTTATCGAATTTCCACTTAGTGTAAGTACGTAATTTATTTTATTAATAAAAATAAAATTTGACTCTTAAGCCACACTTCTTTAAGACCTGGCATCGAATTTTACAGTTTCGAATTAAACCGATTTTTTTAAACAATAGTATATACAGGGTGTTATGGAAATGACTTATTATATACAGGGTGTTATGGAAATGGCGTATTATATTTAAACCGGCAAATCCTGAGATGAAAACAAATTGAAGAAAAATATCCGAAAATGGCGCTTTAACTTAATATGCCCTGTACATTACCTTATGTCAAACCAAAAATGACCACGTGGTGCCCCTGTCAGGAAGGTAAACAAAGCAACATATGGCGAAAAACGTCACTCAATCTCAATAACCGTTTGACACATTGCAAGTTGTTTATTTTTCAGGGTACATTATTATAAACTTTTACGTTCAGTTCAGTTCGCTGGGAAACAATATCTGATTTATAAACTTGAACTGACTCGAACGAACCGCCGCGGAGTCTATAAATGGTCAGGTATGTTCTCATTTGTTCAATTCGAACGACACCCGTCAGATTTGGACAACTTAAAAGTTTATAAATGCCACTTACCCTTTAGAAAAAAAAAATGCAATTTTATTTAGCTTTTCGGACTTATTTAAAACCAACTTAATTTATAAAAAACACCTCACATCACAAAATAACATTAGTTTTCGCGTTACAACACATCTAAGTACCGTTCAATCTGAATTAGTATTTTAAAGTGCTACTGTGTAGACAAAAATACGCCCTTATTGTCTGAGTGGTCTGGGAAATAATGTATTTAACATCTAAAAATTTTAGAAATAAATAACACGTTGGTTCTCTCGATCGATATCGGCCGGCTTCTTTAAACAGCTGACTTTGAGCAATCGGGCTTGACGGCAGCAGTTAATATTTAAAAATACAGCGAAGCGACTATCATAAATTGCCGAATTTCCTTCTATAATATTACTTTCCTGTATAATTATAGTGTCGGAAATGGCAACCGCGCTGCCACCAGTTTTCGGAGGAAGGAAGCATCTTAAAGTTTGGACTGGCCCATAATTATTTGAAAGGGTAGTTACAATTGTTTCATTTTATCTTTAGTAAAGGGTTAATGGCCCATAGAAATTAGCGTTTTTATTATTTCTATTGCGAAATGATTAAGCGCTCTTGTTCTATGTGTGTTATTGTAAAGTGTAATTATGCGTTAGTGTTTAGTGCTTTCGTGTAATCTGATAATAGGTGCATATCTTCAAAAAACTAATTTGAAACTCGTGGGTATCTGTATGTTTCTTTAAGTGATTTAGTGCAATTTGTTCTGTTTCACTGTGTTTTTTTCTTTCGACGATATGCCGATTATGTTAAGAGATTGGAAATAAGAGGCCGAATGGGGTTTAGTGATAAGCTTATTATGCACTCCCACACTATCATCAGGACACGTGATGAGCATAAAGTTTTTCCCATAGAAAAAAGAACTGAAGGTGTCTGTGCCCTGGATTCCTTAATCGCGTCCTGGATTTACTTTCTAAGTAAGCTAAATATTTATTTTTATAAGAAACTAAAGTTTTACACTTTTATACAGTTTGGCAACATTGTGCCTGAACATCTGTTGATTACCCAGCTGGGCAATGAAATATGTTCATGCATCATTCCAAATATTTGCGAAGCCCCCGTATTTATTTTTGATTTTTTTGCGGCATATTATGGGGCCCATAATTCCGCAACTTTGTCCCAATTTAACCGACTTCGTATCTCTTACCGTTTCCGAAATCCCAATGGTGATCGACGAATTTGTTACACCCTGTATAATATAGTACAATGTCGCCAAAATAATATCAATATAGCAAATATATAACAATCGATTATAACATAAAACTCATTGTGTCTTATTAATTTTCTTCACGGTTACCGACCAAAAACTTACCCCTCCAAATTTCTAAAATAAACTTCAACCCATCCCGTTGCATTCGCCCTTCCTTAAACAGCTGCCCCCTCAGTTCGTCAATTTCTTTCGCCACGTTAACCTTACTGTCATTTACTTTCGACCTCTTGGCGTGCTTTAACGCTTCCAACTGATTCCGTAATTTCTGCAAAGTGTTATTTTCCGCCGAAGCCGAATACTGTTCGAACGCTCGGCGTAGTTTTTCTTGCAAAACATGTTCTAAACTGAACAGCGGATGGTGAGAGAATTTCAAATGAGACAGCGCCAATTCCAATATCGTCTCATTGACAACTAGCACCTCTTCCATACTATCGAAATGTGGTTGCGGAGGGTCGTACTTCGTACCATCGCCCAGCCTAATCTCTACATTCGGTTTTACAGAGCGATCCATTACGGGAGTGGGTCGTACGGTGATGTTCCCTTCGCAGTTGAACCATTTTCTAAAAACGATTTGATCGTATCAAGCGGTATACAGGGTGTTTCTCTTCTTCATCACGTTATTAGGTTCGTTCGCGTTGTGTGACTAATTTTTTCATTTCATCAAGAACAGTTCATATGACCATACAGTTGGCGGGGGAAAGAATGAAATGTACGTCATCAAATGTATCGGTATGATTCAAATCGCGATTATGTAGATCAAGTAAGACAAATCCACGTCAGCGGCAAATGTACAGGGTGTCCATTTTTGGGTAGTTTTACGGGGTTATTAGTAAAGATAGAAGAATGCGGTTGTCGCTACTTTTTTGTCAAACAGAAGATGCCGTAATCAGAATTTTTCTAGGCCGCCTTGTTTTTGATATGCGGGATGTTTTTGAGAATTGTGCATTTTGGGAACCCCCCCCCCCCCCCCCCCATATCTCGGTTACCCCGTAACGTATCCAAAACAAATAAAATGTTCTTTTTGTAGTTTTTTACGTAGAATCCAGTGACGTACTCAGATTTTTCACTTCGATAATTTTCAGGGAAATAAACAATTTTTTTTTTTTAATGAGTCACCCTATATATTTTTTAATAATATAATTTAGTTTGTAACAAGCTTCTGAAAAATATATAACACTTTATTTTTAGTCTTAGTATTAGGCCCAAAATATACGTTTTTCAAAAATATACCATTCTTTTTTAGTAGGCCATGACGGATATTAAAAACAAACAAAAGAACACAGTCCTATGTGTCATAATAATAAAATCTTCTAATTCTATCAGAGCATTCAGGTTCTCTAACAGCCCGGTGAGACCGCTTATGGCGGGGATCGAAGCATATAAGTAGGCCGTGCAAGTGACGTCACAGCCAGGCAGGTTACTCCATACGTTTATCCTTTTGTGTCGATCGTTCTGTGTTAATATCAGACTTTGGGTTTGTTCGATTTAATCTAGGCCATATTTGTCTCCCTTTATTGAATCGGAGTAGGTTGATGCAGACAGAGACAGACATAGAATGCGAGCAGCACACGTTCTTAAATTATTTCACAACCGAACATCCTTCGTCTGGAAGGGGATAAAATCAAGTAACATATGATTTATAATGTGATTGAAAATGGTGGAGGAAGCGTCATTAAATTCTAAAATAATTTTTAATTTTCTATTCTTTTCACGAAAACGGACCTTCTCGTTTTGTTGCAAGTAAGTAATTTATGATTGAAATATTTTTTTACTAATTTTTATTCGTTGTTGTTATTTTACATTATAAAATTGTCCCATTATGTCCCAAACTTGTCACTCAAACTAGCAACAAACACATTTTTAAAGAATTTTACTTAAATTTTACAATCCATCAGAAGTCAAAAGCTACAACATAATAATTACAGCTTAGTTATATTAACCCGTAGCCAGAATTTTGATAAGTCCGGTAATATATTATTATAATAATTCTTTCTTTTCATAGTTTAATTGAGAATCCCATAATGACTGAACATTAAAGAGGACTTCGATCACTAATGTTGCCAGGAGTATGCTACGAAACAAACAAATTGGAAGCCCATAATCATAATGATGGTGCATATATTTACTTGGTTGGTTAGTAGCTGTACATATTGTATTGTATTTACCTTGATTTGTTTGAAGTTGAAGATGGTAAAATATTTTATGTAAATTATGATTTATTTCCTATTTTTTAATAAAACTAATTACAACCTTCAATCTCTGAATTCATTATTTCTAGTTTCGTTACTAGTTCAATAATAATATAAAAGTATGTAAGGACAATTTTAAAGCAATATTTACAGCTGAAAACCTATGTCAAAATCCTAATATTTGATTTTCTCTACTTAGTAAATCAAATGAAAGAGTTTCGATGTTTTTTTTTTTTGCTTAAATGTCACTTTAAAATATTGACAGTAATAAAAATTTGGACAAAAGTGACATTTGAAAAGCACGTGCGCGCCAGGCATAATGGATGTCGCCGTATCATAATGCCTGCTTCGATTATTTAAGACGGCAGTTTGTCTTCTTCCTGGTTATAAGTATTCGTTGTTCTCTAAGTTGTTTTAAACTTTCTAATTAATAGTGAAAAATAAATTTGTCCTAATTATGGCAGAGCATGTAAACTTTGAGAAGTACGACATGCTCGTTTGTTATATCCAGTGTAACGAAAATGCAGATGGAGCATTAGAAGTGTATTTGAATAGGTAAATATAAGCCCTTATGTAGTAATTCTATGAAATTTATAAATTTTCTTAATTTACTTGTAGATATCCCGAAAGACGACAACGGGATAAACGAATTTTTTCAAGAATAAAATCAAATTTAATTGAACACGGTGCATTTTCTAAACCTCGCCCTAAAATCTACCACAAGGATAATCGGGAGACTGATGAAATAAATGTGTTAGCTTCAATTGAAACAAATTCAAGTAGTTCTTGCAGAAAAGTTGAAGGTTCGGTCGGAATAATAAAATCAAGAGTGCAAACAATCCTAATAAAACACAATTTTAAACCATATAAATTCCACCGTGTACACAACTTACATCCTGGTGATGCGCAGCGCCGTATAGAGTTTTGCAATTGGTATTTACAAAATCTGAACAGGGAAAACAATTTTGAAAAAACCGTTATATGGTCTGATGAGGCTCATTTTACCAGTGCTGGCATGTTTAATCGACAGAATACGAGGTTTTGGTCTCAGGAAAATCAGCATGTAATATTTCCAATCGAACGGCAAGGCAGATTTGGCGTTAGCGTTTCATGCTTTATACTGAATAGCAAAATAGTTTATAATATATTTGAAGGAAGCCTTAATGCAAATAAATATTTGGAAATTCTGGAAAACGTTGTGCCAGAAATAATAGAAGATGTGCCCTTAGCTGGTCTCAATAACTTGCATCTTCAACAGGATGGTGCGCCCGCTCACAATACCCAAATTGTAAGGGCCTACCTAGATAATATCTTCCCAGGTCGCTGGATTGGAACTAATGGACCTGTAAGATGGCCACCAAGATCACCTGACTTGTCGGTTTTGGATTTCTGCCATTGCCATAGCTTTAAGGCATAATGGAGAACAATTTGAGCAATATTTATGAGGGAGTTCAATAAATTTTCAATTTTTTTGTCTAATATTTAATCACACCAGTATTTTTTTTAATACCCGTCATGGCATACTAAAAAAAATGGTATATTTTTGAAAAACGTATATTTCGGGCCTAATACTAAGACTAAAAATAATGTGTTTATATTTTTGAGAAGCTTGTTACAAACTAAATTATATTATTAAAAAATATATAGGGTGACCCATTTAAAAAAGCAAATTTGTTTATTTGCCTTGAAAACTATTGAATGTAGAAAAAAATCTGAGTACGTCGCTGGATTCTACGTAAAAAACTACAAAAAGAACATTTTATGTCTTTTTGATACGTTACGGGGTAACCGAGATATGGGGATTGTCCCAAAATGCACAATTCTCAAAAACATCCCGTATATCAACAACAAGGCGGCAACAGAAAAATGCTGATTACGGCATCTTCTGTTTGACAAAAAAGTAGCACAGTGCTGCGACAACCGCATCCTTCTATCTTTACTAATAACGGAGATACCCCGTAAAACTACCCAAAAATGGACACCCTGTACGTGATTAACATTATGAAGGTCGTATACTTCTTCTCTATTGTACTAAACTCAATAGTAATGAAGCACGTTCATTCGTTCCCCGACTCAACTCTTCTACTTACTTATCTTCAATTGAAAGAAGACGACGCTCTAGAACGTTGAGATTATTTTTTGGAATTTTCAAATCGGAATTTACGTAAAGTCCTTCTCCTTCCAATGCCCGAGGTTGTTCATCAAATAATTTAATTGCTAATGGTACAGGATGACTGAAATAGACAAAATTAATGCGTAGGTACATGAAAAAAACGGCAACTTTTTTAGATTCAATACACCTTGTTTGATTGATAACAAAAATTAAAAAATTTTGTGTTGCCCTTCTTCTTAAAGAAAAAGCAAACAAATTTCGTAAAATATTTAAAAAAGGTAGACAATACAGGGTGTGTAATAAAAAATCGGAAAGACTCGTCATTTTTATTGTAAAGGGGGATGCTTTTAAATAATATTTGGAGGCTTCGTTGTTTAACCCCCTGACAGGAATATACAGTGAAACCTTAGACGGACACCTACAGGACCTTCTAAATGTGTCCGCCTAATAGAGGTGTCCGCCAATAAGAAATTTGCTATTGTGTAATATGTAAATGCAAAATTATTACTATGTATATGTATGTACAAATAAACATAACATAACAAAAATACACTAGTTTTAGTTAGGATGTAGTACTAAAAAAATCTAATAACGTAGTTTGATGTGTTTTATACTTGCAATCTAGAAAATGTAATTCCAAGTCTGATAACAATTCCATTGCTGTAGAGTCACCTCTATTCTTTGCATACTCTTATAATTCCTTTACCATACTAATGGCTTGTTGATAATTGGTGACATTTGTTTGATTACTGCATTCGACTTCTTCATCAGAGTCGTCAGATAGTGATGTGGATTCAGTTTGAACTACATAATCGGTAGGAATGGGGTACTATCACATTGCTATCAATGTTAATATACTCGCCCAAATCATTGTGATCAAATTACAAACTTCCACAACATCAATATTCGCTTTCAAACTCAAAACGTGACATTTTTGTGCCATTGTTTACGATTTTAACCTTACAACTCACAAATAAACGGCGGACTGCTGTCGGGGAATCACACATATTTTCATTGGGCGAAGTCCTTTCGCTCTGCCACGCATACGCGATTGGTTGCCGGTCTGTCTTCAGAGAGTTTTTGCACCGTACTTATTCGTCTCCCAAATTTTTTTTGTCCGTTTAAAGGAGGTCGTATTTCGCACTCTTTGTTTGAAAACAGCGATTGAAACAGAGATTGATTTTCATGGAATTTCATATACCTAGTTCCGGACTATGAAAAAATGTCCGCTTAATAGAGATGTCCGCTTATTAGAGGTGTTCGTGATGAGAGGTTTCACTATAGATGGTACCCTTAAAATCTTAAATGGGAACGCCAGTCAAATGGCACATCATTTTAAAGGTCGTTCAAATCGCTTTCCAAAACGATCATAATTTATTATTTTTTGGGTAGTAGTTTCCGAGAAATCCCGTTCTAAGAGTGCTTATTCACGTAAATTATTAAGCGGTGATGGTGAGAGAGGAGTCAACATAATAAAAACCATAAATCACAGTGAACGTAATTCTAAATTACGTCCATTTTTGGACCGCGATTCCCATTTAAGATTTTAAGGGTGCTTAACATCTACCCTGCAGTACCGAAAGTACCCCTCCCAGGAGGTTAAACCACGATTGAAGACTGCAAAAAGCGGAGATGTTTTCAAATTGACACTGTATATACAGGGTGTTATGGAAATGACGTATTATATTTAAATGGGTGGCGCCTTGGGTGTCCTAGAGAAGCGATACATATATTTTTTTTTTAATCGACCGTTTTAAAAGTGGGGTAACAAACACTCTTACTCACAGGCCAGTCCGCGCTACTGTAGAACATTTCACCCAGAGCCAATGGCAATATTGCCAAACTTAATGTAAAACTGAAATTGCATATAAAATTATAAAAATAAATTATTTTCTACCTACTTGTATTTATCCTTATACCTAAACAGCGAGGAAATCCAGGCACAAACACAATCAGTTTTTTTTCTTTTTCATGGGAACACTCCTGGAAACACTTTATATTATACACACAGTGACAGTGAAACAGAACCGATAGTTAGCTTTTGAAAATACAATAATACAGATTATTAGATTTTATTACACGCGACGAAATTTGACGTGCAGAAGAAACGCGTCAATAAAAACAATATTCAAAGATTATTTATGGACGAGATTGCTGAGAGTGTGTTGGTGATCGACGAGACACAACGTATCCGGCGGCTGGTTGGTCATCAACTAACATACCGCAAGCGTGCGGCGCTATATCACACTAGTTCGCTCAGCCGATGTAAGGCGTCAAGAGGTCATTGGTATTTGACCTAGTGACGTACGTGGCTATTACTATTCCATATGTTTTTCCGGGTTGTTTAAAACATAGTCCGTCGTAAATGTTCTTCAATTAACTGTACAAAAAGGTATTGCAGAATGGAAAAGTGTTTAAATTATATTATTTTGTCTAAAGAGTTTAAGGTGTACATATGACAACACCGGTCAGAATTCCTTGCTTACATGTATCGCAGTGCCCCACAGGTGTTTTTCTGGTTTGACGTCAGGTCACTTTTACCGCTGAATGAATTGAAAGCGCCATTTATGGGTATTTTTCTTCAATTTGTCTTTATCTCAGGAATTGCCGGTTTAAATATAATACGTGATTTCCATAACACCCTGTATAGTATTTAATATAGTAAAGGGTAGAAAGTAACAGCTTACCTAGTAGGGACAAAAAAACAATCTTTTTCTGCGAGATTCATATTGAAATGCAGGTTTTCTGGTAAAAAATAATGACCTTTTTCCTCGTCGTACGATGATTCCTGAAATATTGGGCAAATCAAACACCGCTCATGGTCACAATCATAACTTTATCAAGCTGCTTTCCATAAATTTAACATGCCGACATAACTAAAAAGTTATTTTCTTACCTCGTCATTTTTTACCTCTATGTCTTTTTTAACAGAAGTAAAGAAGCAAAATTCCGGTTTATCAGTCCGTTTTCCTTCAAGAGACAGTCTACTTCTAACTGACTTTATATTAGCGTCGATTTCAGTGCTTTCCCGGCGTATTTTCTCCAGGGACATTTTTAGCTTATCCGTTTTGTGACTAAATATGAACAAAAAGAAAAACATGTTCAAATAATGCCCAACAATTCCGTTAATGTGAAAATTAGAGTGTATGCAATGATAATACAATGATTATTCCTTTAAAAAATTGATACATATATGTATCTCTAACCACAAAACAAATAAGTAATTTAATTTCGTCACACTGGTGGAATATTCAGTATGCCACACAATCATACTGAAAGCCAAAAATTAGATAAAATAAACTGCTGGCCATTTGCTTTCGAGCAAGAAAAATTTCGCCTAAATTTAAAAGTTAATATTTTCTGAACCAGATATGACATCGATCTCCGGTTTTTAATGGTTGATAGATTTGTCGCTTAGGAAACAATTGCCAAAGTTGGATTGTCTTAAACTGTCAGAAAATTTTATATACAGGGTGTTAAAGAGGACGATGATTTTTGCTCCAATTTCAATAGCATGTAACTTTCACAATAATACTTTTAAATTTCATTACTGTACGTCAATTGAATCATTGGTTCATAGCAAATAAAGTAATCTGTCAAATTTTTGATATCTGCTATATTTTAAGAGATACCGATTTTTTTGAAAAACTTTGCTTTTTTTCAACTTTTTGTTAGCTAGAACCCACTGTGCGTTGTATCGTGCAAACTGTGCAAGTGATTATTATACCTTATGAAAAGCTTGTTTATGTTCAGTAACAACAATTGTACCTAAATGTTGTGATGTGCAGTGGCGTACTTATAATCATTTATATGTCTATGCTTTATGAGTATCTCGCAATTTTTTTTGTATTGGAAAGTACTCGCCCCTAGATTAGGCAATTTTTTCTTATTTTTTAGTTTTTCATATAGCGCTACAGGTATATTATACAGTGTCTACAAAATTTTAAAAAAGATAATTTTTTTATTTAATTGTTTGAAAAAAAATTTTCAAACAATTAGATAAAAGAATTATTTCAAACAAGAATTTTTTCAAACAATTAAATAAAAAAAATATCTTTTTTAAAATGTTGTAGACACTGTATAATATACCTGTAGCGCTATATGAAACTTGCCTAATCTAGGGGCGAGTACTTTCCAATTCAAAAAAATTGTGAGATACTCATAAAGCATAGACATATAAGTGATTATAAGTACGCCACTGCACATCACAACATTTAGGTACAATTGTTGTTACTGAACATAAACAAGCTTTTCATAAGGTATAATAATCACTTGCACAGTTTGCACGATACAACGCACAGTGGGATCTAGCTAAGAAAAAGTTGAAAAAAAGCAAAGTTTTTCAAAAAAATCGATATCTCGTAAAATATAGCAGATATCAAAAATTTGACAGATTACTTTCTTTGCTATGAACCAGTGATTCAATTGACGTACAGTGATAAAATTTAAAAATATTATTGTGAAAGTTACATGCTATTGAAATTGGAGCAAAAATCATCGTCCTCTTTAACACCCTGTATATAATTTTTTTTTACAGTTTAAGACAATCCAATTTTGGCAATTGTTTCCTAAGGGACAAATCTATCAACCATTAAAAACCGGAGATCGATGTCATATCTGGTTCAGAAAATATTAACTTTTAAATTTAGGCGAAATTTTTCTTGCTCGAAAGCAAATGGCCAGCAGTTTAGTTTGCATTCAATTCACTACAATTATCAAGAGATAGATGTCATTACCTGAGTCTACTCTTACTTCTACTCGATCCAACCAGGTCTTCAGATTTACTAAAATTTCGTACCGATTGATCAGAAAAAACGTCGTCTGATAGTTCTGATATCGTCTCACTGTCCTCTTCAAAACTCGACCTTCTCGATGATTTTTTGACCGAGAATAGTGAAGTCACATCTTTATCCGAGCTACGCATCGGTGAAACATACGGAGGTGAATGAATTTTGTTTCTCTTCTTGGGTTTTGGATAGAAAGGTTTTTTAGTGGGAGAGGTGATCTCGTCCATATTTATTAATTCTTCCTGTGAATATAATATGTTATAAAATCGTATAACGTAAGTGGAGACTTTTTTGCCACTGGCACTCCTAGAGATCTCTCACTACCTTATTAGATAATTCTATTCATTGACACAATTTGGTAAATAAATACAAATATAGTTTTAATAAGCAGGCTAGGATGCATGGTAAATAACAAAATTATAAAATATTGGAAATACCTTTGATCCATTCATTTTGTTTTTAAAACTGAAAATACAAACAGTAAAGTACCGCAAACAAATTTGTAGAATGTAAACAAAAAGGTCGCCGCAGTTTCCATAGTAACGTTGTTGGAATGTACCACAAAGGAATAATAAGTTTGTACTTTACACAACTTAACCTACTTTGTGAATAAACCACAGCGACAGCCGGTAGATCAAACAACTCCTTGGGAAGCTTCTAAATGATCTACCCTAAGGAAATATCTATAATCAAAAGTCTTTTCGGAGCTTTGACGTTTCTGTCAACACGTGCTCAAAAGTAATCAAATTATTATCTTCCTAAAATAAAATTAGTTCTTAACAGCAATTATTAAACCAATACCATGGCCGACGTAAATATTGATATGGATAATTTTGAACCAAAACCAACTTCCAAAAGGAAAAGTGACTCGACAGGCGATGCTATGGAATTGGACCCTCAGACCGGAATAGCGGGGACCGGTAAACATAGGCCTCCAAAATCTAAAAGAGCCAAGACAAAGTCTTTTTCGGAAACCAAAGATGATATGCGTAAAATACCCGTTCCCTCTCACAGGTACACGCCATTGAAAGAAAACTGGCTCAAGATTTTTACACCTATCGTGGAGCATCTTCAGTTGCAGATTAGGTTTAATTTAAAATCAAGGAATGTAGAAATTAAAGCTTCTGATGAAACTAAAGACATTGCTAATTTGCAGAAAGCAGCAGATTTTGTTAAGGTTAGTATTGGGTAAACAAAAAGAATATCAAAATACATCATTCAAAATTAATAGCTTTCTAATAGTTATTAAGTCAAAAAATTGTGATAAACTAATAATTATAAATTATTTTTAGGCGTTTATTTATGGCTTTGAAGTAGAAGATGCACTGGCCTTGCTTCGTTTAGATGATCTCTTTGTAGAATCTTTTGAAATTAAAGATGTTAAAACGTTAAAAGGTGACCATCAATCGAGAGCTATAGGCCGCTTAGCTGGACAAGGTGGCAGGACAAAATTCACCATTGAAAATGTTACCAAAACTAGAATAGTATTAGCTGACAGCAAAATCCACATTTTAGGAAGTTTTCAAAATATTCAGTTGGCTAGAAGAGCCGTTTGTAATTTAATACTGGGATCTCCTCCTTCCAAAGTTTATGGACAGCTTAGAAATGTTGCTTCTAGGATCTCTGAAAGAATGTAATTTATAAAATTTTGGTGAATATATGTATGTACAGCTATTTATTAAGCAAAACAGAGATATTATATTTTGATTTATATTGCTTGTGTTAAAAATATAGGTATTAATTTCCTAAAGCAGGTATTACATACTAAGTATGTGAATAAATTCACAAAGCAATTTAAAGGCCAAATTCGATGTACAATTAAAAACCATCGTAGTCGGTAACAAATACCAAAATGCAGCCTTGAAGAAATTTTCAAAGAACTTCGCAAGTGTAAACTTGAAGCCTCATTGCCAACACCTAGTTCAAGTTAAACCTGCACATACCATTTAAAAACATAAGTACCAAGTTTATTACAAAATGTATATTTAAAATATTTGGATATGTAAAAGTGTTATAAGCTATATTGCAAATTAAAATAAAATATAGTACAAGAAGCATCAATACGTCTCCATTAATTCTTATAAAAGCAGGTATCACAAAGTATTAACAGCTAAAATATTAAACTTTTACTTATAAAAATACACTTACATTGAATATTTTAATGAACAGATAATTATTTTGAAATTAATAATAACTCTGCAAAAAATAGCAGTATTATACTCGAAGTTAACCGATTTGATATTATTATTCTTTGGATACTATCTATTATACAAATATAACTGCTTATTATTTAAAGAACCTTAAATATGTAATTGTGGCTAATATAATTGCCTCCATAATAGTAATAAGAATTAATATAAGTTTGTTATATAGCACATTCCGTCCCATTTTTCGAAGCATTGCTTTGGCACTATCAAGATGAGTATTGGTGTCCTCAAGTCGATTTCTGGTTCTCAGTAATGTCTCTCTTTGCGTGCCTAGTTCTGAGACGACTTCATTTCCAATATTTTCAGTCTCGATGGCAATTTGATGGGACCTAGCAAGGCTTTCTCCCGTCCTCTCTAAAATCTGTGTACCTTCTAAAACCACTTGCCTGTGTCCTGCCTCCCAATTGGGATTATTTCGTTCGTTAAACATTATTTTAATTAGCTGATTTTTAAAGAAATTATGGGTCGAACAAAAGTGCAATAATAATAATACATGCAAATGTCAACAAGAAATGTGGCGTTTTCCAATGGTAAAAATAGTAAGAATGGGTTTCGCGCAAAAAAACTGATAAAATTCGAGGAATATTTATGGTTTCTTTATATTGGATTGAAGTGATGCTTCTTTAAACATCCAATATGAATTTTACTGTTGTACAGTAACATTTAATCATTAGTAAAGCTGTGTCATATTTTAATAAAGATTTAAGAGAAATATGAAAAATTTCCATTTAAAACACCCGGGTAGAAAGCGACAGCGCCATCTGAAGTTTGTATTGTGAAGTCGACTCTAAAAGTAGTTCAAAAGGATTATGAATGTCGCCAATGGAGTCGATTGTTAAAAGATTTCAACCAATCAAAGGGAATATATGTAAAATGACCTTCACATTTCTCTTTTACTGTCACTTGTCATTTGGCTGGCACTTTCAAGAGTTGTGTCAAATTTTCGCATACATCCGAAAAAGTCGTGTGTCGTGTGATAGCTCAAGGTGTGACTTGGCGTGCTTTTCGTGAAAAAACGGGCCCTAATCTAAATTGTCTATGTCAGGGAATTTATAATTTTTCCGCGTCGTTCCGCGGTATTTCAATTGAATGGATTCCTGTTTAACCTGGTTAATGCCGGAGCAAGAAGGGCCAGCCAAAGTCCTGTGGCTGAGAGTGTGGCAAACCCAGCAAGAAATCGAGAGTATGAACTTAAGGGATAGTGACAATGATGCCGAAGGAATAACAAACGGTTTCAACAATCATCAGAACGCAATTATGAACGGTAAAACGGACAAAAGTGGAAATTTCACGCGCGCCAGACGCACCAAAAGTGACAATCGCCCTAGCCAGAGACCTTTGCATCGAAAATTCGTGACCGACTACGGAGGCTGCCCCTGGAGACAAGAAAAATATCATTATGCAAGGGGCGTTGTGGGGTAAGTAGAACAGGTTTTTTTTGCAAAAAAAAACGTGGTTCCTTAACCAATATGTGAATTTTTGAGGCTCGTTTTACATCGGCGTCTGACATAAGATGGCTTTCGCCCGACGTTGCCAGATCTTGCTACTAGTGAAATGGTCCTTGGCCGTTGTAAACAACTTTTTCCTTGACTTTATTTTTGGAATTTTAAATATTAAATCATTTTAAATGTCTATTAAGTATTACATTTCATTAAACTGGAAACAAATAATTTGTTAAAAACATCTTGCTGGGAATTATTCAATTTATAGGTACATAATTAGTAACAATCGTTAATTAATAATATGAAGTGAAGAAAAGAATGTGATTATTATCTAAAAACTCATATTACTCGTGTCCCCCAGAATTTCATTTGTTTTCAAGTCGTAGCATAATTAAAAAAAACACATTTTCGGTAAACGTGTGATGTGGTACGATCCATAATTATTTAATTGAGTCTTTCATTTTGTAAAATTGTCTCACGGGAGAGCACTACTTAAATTTTTAATATAATGAATTAATTTTAATTAATGAATAACGAGGAGTACTAGAGGATGTTCCTGTAAACTCGGAATGCAACCTGAATTATCAATAGCCATATATCTGCAAACATAAAAATTACAATTTTGGGGTTTTACTGCATATTATGTAGCTTCGAAAGGTAATACTCGTAAATATAATAAAATAAATACAGCTTATATAACTGAGGCGTTTTCCAGAGATATAAATTAAGAGTTTCACAAAGCTATACTGAAAATGGAAACATTGAACGGGGACTTCCCTGAAACTTCATCAATCAGAAACTTTATAGCGCGTGACGAAATGATAACTCGGGACTTACCCGATTTTCGTTATCGCCCAAAAGTCCAACCTAATTGGACCATACCTGCAATATCATTTTTTTTGTTAGGTTATTAGTAATAAAAAAAATTATTGTGTTGACCGCTCGCCCATTTCAGATTTTAAGGGTAACATCTACACGTCCACTGGATTAAACCACAAAGGCTGCAACTATTCTTTAAAGGTGTCCCCCTTCACAATAATATTAACTTGTCTTTTCGATTTTCGTTGTTTTAAAAAACAAACGAGGAAATCGTTATTATCTTCCTACCAGCAAAAAATCATTTACAGCAAACATTTGTTAATATTTGCAATTTGTATATTCGGGTTTGTTCAGGTTCGCCTCCACAACATCGGTCGGAACACGAACAAATGATTGCAAACGTTTGCGAAAAATATACACAAAAATGCACTGAAAGGCAAAAAATACAATTTTCTATGATCGGTATAAAAACTATATTTTTTTAACGCAAATACTCATTTTAATGCGCTCCAGATGAAATAAATAAAGCCAATAAAGCAATACAAAATTTATTGCCTGAAAAATCGAAAGAAGCTTAAAATAATAGACCAAAATCAAGGGAAGAGTTTCGGCGAACAGGGTATTGTTAAGAAAGAAAGGCAAAACATTTTCAAATCTTCGACCTTATGGTCATGCTATTCCAAGCTGAAATGAACATTAATTCTAAATGATCAAGTTGATATAAGTGTAGAACAAACCACATTTTTAAAGATATGTAAAATTCAATATACAGGGTGTCTCACCGGGAACCGCTTCGATCTTATATGAAAAACTATACAGGGTGTTCCTTAATGACGTGCTAATATTTCAGGGTGTGATTCCTTAGGTCATTTTATAAAGAAAAGTTCATATGAACATACGCCCGCAACGGCTTAAATTTTTTGCTACAGGGTGTTGAATTTTTATTTTTTAAATGGTTATTTTTTAATATCTCCGAAAGTACTTTAGATATTATTTTCAATTTTGTTATGTGTTAATAGGATATAGAACCACAAATTTTAGTTAGAAAAGTTATTCAATTGGTACGCCACTGACATTTTTCCATGTGGATATTTTTTCTGATTAGCCTGGTCAATTCTACATGAAAACGGTATCTTGTGTTTTTCTCGTCAGACGCACCGTTCTTGATTAAAACCACTAAATTCATATTGAAACTCATTATTATCAACATTGATAAAATAATTAACGATAAATTTTGTTTTTTAAAAATTGTTCGGTGCGAAGACGGGCCGAAGCATGCCTTTAAAGTGAAGGTGGCCATTTCCAACAATTTTTTTTATAAAACAATATTTATCATTAATTACTTTATCAATGTAAATAATAATGAGTTTCAATATAAATTTAGTGGTTTTAATCAAGAACGGTGCGTCTGACGAGAAAAACTCAAGAGACCGTTTTCATGTAGAATTGACCAGGCTAATCATCCACATGGAAAAATGTCAGTGGCGTACCATCTTTTTTGTAAAAAATATCAGAGGACACGTTTGCAGGGACGCCACTGGTGGAACAATTGAATAACTTTTCTAACTAAAATTTGTGGTTCTATATCCTATTACCACATACCAAAATTAACAAATAATATCTAAAGCACTTCCGGAGATATTAAAAAAATAACCATTTACAAAATAAAAATTCAAAAGCCTGTAGCAAAGAATTTAAGCCGTTGCGGACATATGTTCATATGAACTTTTCTTTATGAAATGACCTAAGGCATCAACACCTTGAAATATTAGCACGCCATTAAGGAACACCCTGTATTTTGAAAATTGTACGGTAAGCTAATGTTTGACATATTTAAGATATTATACATTTTCAAATGGAAACGCCCAAATTTTATAATTATTTTCTATGTAGCATTAAAAATAATGATATGCTTGTTTAAGGTTGTCTATTCCGAAAATTTGCAGTTTTCGAAATATTGTTCAGTTACTCCTAGCTGGGTATGACGGCGTTGAGAAACAGTCCCATGCCAAAGAAATAAATTTCTTACATGCTCTCTCATTAGTTTTCCGCATTCTCCATAAATATTAAACACGTTTAAATAATCTTCCTTTGTATAATTTAAGCGCCTAGCATGATTATTCATAATTTTCGAATGGTGACAGCTTTATACATCTATAAAATGCCGATACTGATGATCGGCAAAATTTGCCGATAAAATACCGATGTACCGATATTTATATCAGTATCGGCCGATCACTAGATATAAACAAATATCCCAAATGTATTGCATTCCTAAGTCGGTGGCCATAACGGCGCACCGCCCCTCGCCCTTAGCCTTGCACCATAGCACCGCACAGCCTCGCTTGAGCTTCGCACAGTAGTCCCTCGACATCGAGATATAAACATGGAGTGTGCGTTGTTATCTTCTTTCGATGAAGAAGATGTTGTTTTAGACTAGGGATCGACCGATACCGATATCGGTATCGGTATATCGGCCTTCTTGGCCGATATCGGTATCGGCCGATATGTAACCACGATATCGGCCTATATCGGTATCGGCCTAAACAAATTAAAATTGCTTAATATTTCAGTTGCTAAGCCTTTTTTTAAAGAAATTAAAACAGAAATACTAAATAAAAATCAAACAACAAACAAACAAATTTATTCTTATTGAAAATTTAACAAAAAAGTCATTAAAAATGTAGAAGTAAAGTAACACACTAAATTAAACAAATTAATATTTAAAGTTAAGTTTTGGCAAGTTGTAATGTAACAGAATTAGGCTTTCTGCTCTTTCCGGAGTTAGACGATTTCTTGCGCTTTCATAAACATTTCCGGCTGAAGAAAATAGCTGTTCACTAGCAACACTACTTGGCGACGATGCTAAATATATTATTGCAACTTTATACATCAATGGAAAAATGTCTTTTTTTTGCGCCCACCAAGTCAAAGGATCTTCATTTCTTGATATTTTTTTCTAATTTCTTATACAATTCAATCTCATCATCAATTTTATTCATCATATCATCAGTACTTCTCTTATATGACACTGATTTACTTGTCGTCATACCAGTAAGTTCATCAAAAGTATTCCAAAATAAACTATGAGAAATTGAGCCCGGGACATTTTCCTGAATTTGTTGGTTTACCATTAATGTCGATATTGCAGCCAAAATTACTAATTTCTAAAAGAAAATTTATTATATTACTTACTGTCATCAACATTTTTTTCTTTTGACTCCTCACTTAATTTTTCAATGTGAAACTTCGCCATATGATGCTTTAAATTGGTGGTATTTGCTGTTTTGCCTTTACCTCCCAAAGAAACAACAGCTTTACATAATTTACAGGTGGCATTTGCTTTTATTGTAAGGGCATTAATTTCATTCTTGGAGAAATACTTCCAGTAAACACTTTTACTACTAGTTATGTTGCCACTAATACTGCTACTTATTGAAGATAATGCACCAGAACCAGACTCTTGTAAAGATGACGACGACGACGACTGTATGCATGGAGAACGCACTACAAAACGATCCATGTTTGTGAAAAATCAGAGCAATACTACGAGTTTTATTTACTTACTGTTTCCAACCGTATTCGGAAATTCTGGTATTCCCCGACCGAGCGAACGCCGCGCCGCTGAATTACGGTTGCTCTTCTCGGGCCGAATGGCCGGGCTTTGTTGAATTCGGGGAATTACCGTATTTATTTTTATTCCGTTAGGTGATTTCACAAAATATTGAATTTGCTCTGCATTTTTTTTAGTGATTTTATGGTTAATCCATGTAACGGTAACAGTATATCATTATAAATCACTTTTACCTCATTTATAAAGCAAACAAATTACGACAAAATTTTATGGCCGATATATCGGTATCGGCCGATATCGGCTATGAGTATATCGGTATCGGCCGATATCGGTATCGGCCACAAAAAATCATATCGGTCGATCTCTATTTTAGACTCTAATATAACAAAGCGGTACTTATATGCTTAAACAAAAATCAAAATTACCAGTTCATCCCATTAACGTAAAGCGAAGATTCAATGGAGAATTTTTTCACCTTTATAATAATCTAAGGAAATATTCCCAACGCTTTTTTGAACATATGAGAATTACCATTACTAGTGTGATCGCTCGAGCGAAAACCCGCTTGATTACTCGATTATTGAAATAACCGACATCCCTCGATTATTAAAAAAAACCGCTGGAGTTATCTATTCAGGCGAAAACCGTCGCTCGTCACTTATTATCTTTCACTCGATACCCGAGCTTCGCTTGACGCCGGCGGAAATATACCGCTGTAGTGTGATCGAGTTAAAAAACTGCTCGTATATTCGAACAGTTTTTCGCTCGATAGGAAATACTCTAGTTATAAATTCAGGCGAAAAACCGAAAAATATCGCCGGTCACTTGATAGACGACCTTCGGTCTACGCGCCGCGCCATCCGATTGGCGACGTTCGAGTTTCACGTTGAGCAGGTACACGACATACGTCTTTCTAAAAGGCACAAAAGTATGCCGAATCCCTTAGCGGAGTCATCGCGACATGGATTTTGTAAAGTTTTGTTTTAACTGGCTAGCCAGCGGAGTAGTTTAGGTCTCCGATTGTAAATATTAAAAAATTAAAGGATATAATTTTAAAAATTTTAATTACTATAAACACGAGAAAACTTCTCAAAAATAACTTAATAATAGAAATAGTTAATGAAAAATAACAAAACGAACAAAATGGTTAACAAAATATATAGAAAAATTCGTTGGTAATCTTATAGTAAACATTTTTAAATCTAAACAGAAACTTTTCATTATTAAACTCGATAAGACTTCTTAAAAATAACATACATTATAGAAAATGTTAATGGAAAATAAGAAAACGAGCAAAATAGTTAATAAAACATAGGTATCGACAAATTTTTTTGGTAACTAAAAGTAAACATTCTTAAATATACATGAGTACATGAATTAAAAAAAAGAATAACCAATTTTCTTATTTTGCCAGTCGCGTAACTAAGCCTAAATTTTTGAAGTGCACACAGTGGGCACCTGATAATTTAAAGTGGAAGAATTTGACAAGCTATTTTAAATATCTACTTATTTTATGCTCGTAGATTGAGAAAGATGTGAAGAAAAATAACTCTTGGTAATACTTTTTGTTCGGGTTAAAAACGCACAATAATAAACTTTGTTATATTAGCGTCTAAAATAATATCCTTTTCATCGGAAGAAGATGACAACGCACAGTCCATGTTTATATCTCGATGTCGAGAGACAAACTGATCGACAGACAAGGCAATGAGCGAGGGCTCTGTGCGGTGCGCCGTTGTGGCCATACACTAAACGACAGTGAGTTGGTTATACCCCAATATCATATATTTTTTATTTTCGAAAAAGAAAACTGATACGATCGTAGAAAAAATACTGTATGAAACTTATGCATAAAGCTTTTTTTCACATGCGGGATTGCGGCACTCGCCTTCGGCTCGTGCGCGTAAATTTCCCATTCGTGAAAGAAGTAATACTTTATTCTTTCGTTACATAAATAACTATTTATTGAATTTGCAATTGCTTGCTAACAATCACAAATATTTTCCCCCGTTGGCGGATATTTACCTTGTATTTGTATTTATATTTATTTATTGACGCCATATTATAGGGAGTTAAATTTTCTTCTGCTTTCTTTCCACAGTTATAATAGTAAAGAAAAGTATACAAGTAAACTCGCACCAAACATGTTTTCGAATGGAAAATGTTGTATTATTAAAAATAAACTAATTAAATTGTTCAATACATCAATAGAAAGTAAAAGCATTTTCCTTTTATCGTATGCGGATACAGATAGGTCAGAAATTTACATGTACGCTGTTGCCAAGTTAAGTTAGGTATCCAAAATTATTGACAATTAAATTTTTTATATCCTTTTTTTCTGTCCGAGGAATTTTAGAATGTAAAAAGGTTCGATACTTAGTTGTTTAAAACCTTCCCGACGCGACAAAGTGAAAATGTTTTAGAGCTAACATTTATTTTTCTTTTTTAAAAGTTTTAAAAATTATATCGTTCGCAAGAAAGTTAAGTGAAATGGGTTGTTTTGATTTTAAAGAGAGTATAACAGAAGATAAGTGCGAAGAACTTATTTTGTATAAAAAATGTCTTCGGTAAGGTTTTTTTGGCATTGCATGTTGTTTATGAATTTTTAAATATTTACATCTGTGTTCTATCTAAATATGTATTTATGTGGGCGGGGACAAGATACAACAACTACCTAGTTATATTTTATTTTATGAAATTATTTAAACATTTATTATTTATGGAGAATATGATAAAGTAATATCAAAAACATGCGACACATGCATTTTTTTAGCATTTGATTCGACGCCGTTATAGCCAACTAGGAGTAACTAAAGTCGCCAGCAAAATCGCTACTATATAAAAATATTAAATTGGCAATATTTAGGAAACTACGAATTTCCGTAATAGACCACCTTACCCACACAAACTTACCCTTATTTTTAATGCTAAATAGAAAATAATTATTAAATTTGGGGGTTTCCATTTGATTGTATGTATATTTTTTGCAATTTTCTCTATTTAATTTTTGATTTTATTGTTTGAACACCCTATATTAATAGTTATCAAAATATTGTGAAAAATCTATTAAAGCAGGTCCCTTTCAACAACGAATCCAACGCAAATTAAATAATAAAGGTTTATTCGTAAGAAAAAGCAATAATTATTTTAAAGTGTGCAAACGTCATTTTAGACATAAAACCTTAAATCATGTCAAACTCGTTTGGACTTAGGTAGGATATATAAAATCTGCCCAGAATCTTACGTAAAATCCAAAAATATATAGTATCTTCCACTTGAAGTAAGCAAGTTGACATCGACATCCAGAAATGTCATATTGAAAATAATTTAGCCGAGTTGCCACCATCAACATCAGTAGGGAATCCAATCCCGCAATCCAGCGGTGATTTCGCGGGTTCACATTACGGAATTAAACGTGCGGGATTTGCGATACTCGATGTGGGTGCTGTATGTTAATAAAGAGTTGTTTTACGCAATTAGAAATAGAGTAGAGTAGCAGGAAAATATTTATTGCATATACATATAGTACAATACAATAGTACGACTAGTTTAACGGTTACATGTTATATTGATTTTGGAAGTATTTTCGGAGAAAAGATAACGTGTTTAATGTTTCATCTTTTAGATTTGATCTTATTTTATTGCACATGTATCTGCTAGGGCATAACTTACATTTAGATGTAAGACCATCTTCCAAGGCATCTTTTAGTGATTTTTTACTGCGTATTCATGTCTTTAGTGAATTTTTGCTGCGTATCCATGTCTTTTAAAGTTTTTAAGTTATTTTTTCTGACTCGATGATCAAACACAAGCACTATAGGAAAAATCCTTTAGGGCACTCCGGGAGTGGTGCGTGTGCGCAAGAAGCGATTCACGTTGGTTTTGAATCGTTGGAGGTTATATTCGTTTGGAAAAACGACTTCGGGAAGGCCGTTCCATAAGGATGAAGTCCTCCAGATGAAAGAATTCTTAAATAATGAAGTTCGAGCTTAACCACATGTGGATGGGCGATAGTGGTTCGTCGTGTATTTCAGCTATTCGCCGCTCTGGGCGGAATTAAGAGGGACTCTGATCATTTTAAAGCATTTTTAGGTATCAGTCATCGCTGGTATCAGTTCTTCTTCATGTATTATATTCAACCAGTTGATAAATGTCACTAGACACTAGTAGAATAACGCCCTTACTTTCGCACGTACGCAAGAAAACGGTTCTGTTTAACGTATTTTCAATAGCCCAGCACGGCGGGGAATCCCCGACGCATCGATAAAAAAAATATTGCAGTTCATTGTTTGCTATCCCGCAAATCCCGCGTAATCGATGGGCTCAATCCCGCAGGTTTGCGGGATTAAAGTTTGGGTGCGGGATTGGATTCCCTAAACATCAGCAGCATACTGTCCAATTTTCAAAAATTTCCTATGTATAGTTTTCCATACCGGGAAATCTCCCGGATATGAAGGGAAAAAAAAAGGGAAAAAAATTGTTTTTTTCTGTCGCGTTTCGGATTGTTTGTCCCAGTGGGCCAAGACACTGGTTTATAATACAATCATTTTGCCTCACTTTAATTACTGTTGTTCTTTATTAATATCTTGTACTCAGGAAAATATACACAGGCTGCAGGTTCAGCAAAATAAGGTTATGCGAATTATTCTTAAATGCAACAGGTATATCCCGGTAAGAACTATGTTACAGAGGTTGAATTGGCTGTCTGTGGAACAGAACATTAGAAAGGCGAACTTAGTTTTAATATATAAAATTGAACATGAGCAGCTACCAATATATTTTACTACTTTTCTTAAAAAAAGATCAAATTTTCATAGTTATGACATTCGCTCTGGGCAACATTATAACATTGAATCAGTTAAGGCCACATCTCTACAAAAATCGCTATTTTTCGAGGGAGTTCGTCATTGTAATGACCTCCCGGAGGGCATTAAGGAGGCAAATGGGTTAAATGTTTTTAAAAGAAGATCGTTTCGTTATTTGAAGGATATGTAGAGTAGAGTAGGATTTATCATTTTTGTAACTGACATATAAACACTGTTTTGTAACTTGCATTTTTTAGTAATAACTAGCCAAGTGCTAAATAAAGATTAAAGATTATTATTATTATACTGTATGCTTAATTTTAGTCCCTGCTTTTCTCTTCACTGGTCTTTGCCTTTTTCACCGGATTCAAAAAAAAAACTGGCCAAGGAGGTTTGTTGCTTCCTTCCTTTCAGAATGATGCGGAAATGGGTTAGGCAAGTGTCATTAAATAGCTCCGATGCACGACCAGTTGCACTTTTTCGGTGAAACTCTCCCAGATTCCCAAGATCTCTTTTATCTCACTTGTAGAGATCGCGTCGCAGCTGACCGTTCCTCGTATCTCAAATATCGCTCGTATTTCAAAACAAAACTTCGCTCGCTCGACAGCTCTTATCTCAAATAACTCGCATGTTAGGGCACTCGTATCTCGAGGTACCACTGTACTCTTCATTCATGTCGCTAATCCTAACCGTTTTCGAGAAATCGTAATTTTATTTATACTGAGTCCCCCTAACGAGTTAAATATAAAAAAGCGGAATTTTGCGGTTCAACATTTGATAGGAACAACTCTTACCGAGATAGGCCAAATACAAGATATAATTAAAAATACGTTTTCTTGAAAATGGTTAGGATTAGCGACATGAATGAAGAAAGAATACTTAATTGTTAGTTAATAGTTAAAGATATGTAAAAATGTGTTGTCCAAAATTCTTATCATACAGTGCGTTAAAAATAAGGGGCCAGGAGTGTCACAGCTAGTCCGTCCCTGCAGCTGTGAGTAATTCACAACACTTTCTTGGATACTAATTTGAAGGGTCTCACCTGGTATACATCATATTAAAAAAAATTTAAATATACCTGGTGGTTCAATAATTATGTGTAAAAAACTTGATTCCATTGGATGTCTTTGGGAGCCCATATCTCCGAGGAGGAGGCCTATACGAGAAAAGTTTATATGAACTTGTAGTACCCTTTTCACTTGTTTTTTTCATATCCAGGAAATTTTCCACATTTTCGCAGACACCCTGTATAGATCGAAGCGGTTCCCGCTGTATATAATAAATGTTTTCATTGATTTATGACGATTGAATATTTTTTGCTGGTTCGTTAATATTTTTATGAATAGCGACAACCTCGCGTCTCCCGATTATTCCCGACCGCTACCGGCCTTTAACAGGATCGCATTCGCCAGCGGGCATATTTATATTACCTGTTTCTATTTATTCAATACGACGAATTTAAAATCTTGTTCGAATGAAAAATGAGCAAAAAACATGTTAAAAGGTATTTAAATATTTGCAATTCAAATGCAAAAGGAGATTAAATTAATTACTGTCCACACAATACGTTTAGTTTTGTAAAATATTAATGACGCTTTTTTCAATGAAAATCCATTACACTAAAGCTCTGTTTTTGTTTTTTTTAAATAAGAGGACATGAGTTTTTTTTTTTACATTATTGGCAACTCCTGAAGTTTGATGATCAGTTTCTACCGACTCACCCTGTATAGATATAATCTCACTTAACCATTACTTACACTCTGAAAGCCCAATCCCAATACTAATACATTCAGCATTACATTGCTGCAAGTTAATTTTTGGCAAGTCGCTTTACAGCCAGGAATTCTATTGCAGTTGCGGTTTCAACGGCGAAAACTGTCAACTCAGCAAAAGAAAGTACCTTGACACTATCAAAATACGACGCTTAAACTCCGCAAAACACAACAAAAAACCGAAAAAGAATATAAATAAACACATATACGATCGACAATAAACACACGAGACTTAGTTCGAGGGTAATAGTAACTTTTATTTTTGTCTTGCAAGGTACAAGAATATTGCAGAAAGAAATCGGCTCGCTCCTTAATGCGCATGTCTTCCTTCAAGTTTATTGCAATTGCAGAAAGACACTGATGACCAACGAATACTTATAAACAGGAAGAAGACGAACAGCCGTGTTAAAAAATCGAAGCAGGCTTGAACAAACTAACAAACCCGGCATCAGCTGACAAACGCACGTGCTTTCTCAAATGTCACTTTTGGCCAAATTTTTATTACTGTCAATATTTTAAAGTGACATTTAACCAACAAAAAACATTCACAACCCTTTTATTTGATTTACTTTAGTGAAGTGGTGAAAATCAAATATTAGGATTCTGGCATGTTTTAAGCTGTAAATATAACTTTAAAATAATCCTTACACACTCTTATATCATTTATTGAACTAGTAACGTAACTACAAATGAAAAATTAAACTTCAGAAATAAGCTTGTAAGTAGTTTTCTTAAAAAATAGGAAGTAAATCATAATTTACATAAAATATTTTACCATCTTCAATTGGGCTCTAGGTCCTAGCCAATATTTCAGGCTTCAAGTCCGAGCATATTTTTGGGCCCCATATGATTTATGAAAAGAAATTATTATTGATGCTTACTCTCAGTAAAGATGACTAAATGAATCTATCAATTACAAATTACTCACTTGTACCAAAAAGGAAACGACGTTTCTCGTGAAAAGATTAGAAAATTACAAATTATTTTAGAAATTAAGGACGCTTTACATGTCATTCATATGTTGCTCGATTATATTCCATGCCAGACGAAGAAAATTGACTTGTAAAATTATTTAACAACTCGGCTTGTTCGCATTTTATGTCTGTCTCTGTCTGCATCAACCTTTCCCGATTCGGTAAAGTGAGACAAATATGGCCAAGATCAAATCGCCTTCATTAAACACGCCCACTTTATGGCTTCCAGATATAACTACGTAAGTCTGATATTGACGCTTAAATGATAGAGTGAAACAGATAGATAAAAGTAGGTTACTTGTGAGCGCATGGAGCAGAGTAGGCTTAGCATCACTTCCAAGGCCTTCTTATAGGTGTTACGATCCCACTTATAAGCATTCTCATCGGGCTGCTGATGACAAAGATGACTCCACTTGTCAATTTGGCGTGTCACTCTTAATCATAATTTCGTAGGTGACTTGATTGTCCGTATTTGAATATCAAACAAATTTTTTTCGGTGGTATTCTAAGTTTTGCATGTTGTTATTCTTATCAGGATTAAAACGCACAGTTTTTTTTCTTAATTTAAATAGTACTTTGTTTTCAATACGTACGTACTTAGTTTATCTCTTATCTTTGTTTTAAAAAGAGTTATTTAATATTTGTAACGTATGATTTAATATTTATTGTTGTTAGGTTTTGTAATCAAATGTATAAAAATTATCTGTGTATGGTATGTTTTAATTTACAATTATATTATAAAAAAACAAAATAATCTGAATTTTTACGTGTTTTTTCTGGTTTATCGTCAAGTGGTTACTGAACATCTACGTGTGGATTATAAAAAAATGTAACCTATATGATAGTCGTAGTAGTTCTTGATGGGGTTTGTTGCATTACTGATTTCCGTTCGTTGTCCTTATACTAAGTGACGCGAAGTGCACAGACAGTGCGCGAAAGGTGTCGAGAATCACAACCAGAACTTCAGCAACATTTGATCGCTCTCAAACTTAATTAATCAGACGTATAAGACGGCGAAATAAACGGCTCGAAAATCCCTTGAGGAAATCGAGTAATTTTTTTTTCCCCAATCGGTACAGTAGGATCCCCTCGACATTCTGAAATGATTTGTGGTGGGCGCCGCATGGGGGTGGAGGGGGGCACGCCCCGTAAATCTAACCTACAACAAGAAATTGAAAATAACTCAGCCGGTTTTGATGCTATAAAAAAAATGTGGAAGGCAAAATTGAAGAGCTTGACAGAGCGCGTAAGCTCGAATAAACCCGATCCCGATATCTCAATGAGTTCGTGAATTAACGCGATTTTCAACTGCAGAAACAATAAAATTTAATTGAATTATATCTCGAGAAGGGGCGGAGTTGGGACATCATTTTTTCGCGAATTAACGGGTGATACCGAGTACTTTGATTGGCCGGAGGCTGGGGTTGGTGGGGCAATTAGGAGGGGAGTAAAGGGGATTCTAAATTTTTTTACATAAATGCTAATAAGTAGTGTATTAATTGAGCTACGGGGACCAGGCCGGATTAAATTTGTTCATTTTTTTAGCAGCTACGAGGTTGGATTAGCGAAAAATTTTTATTTTCCCAAATTCGCGCTGGGCGCGACATACAAGAGATGGCCATCTCCGAAAATACTTTAGATATTATGTTTAATTTTGGTATGTGTTAATAGAATATCGAACCTCAAATTTAAGTTAGAAAAGTTATTCAATTGTTCTACCAGTGACGTCGCTGCAAACATGTCCTTTGATATTTTTTACAAAAAAGATGGTACACCACTGATATTTTTCCATGTGGATATTTTTTCTGATTGGCCTGTTCAATTCTCCATGAAAATGGTCTCTTGATTAAAACCACTAAATTCATATTGAAACTCATTATTTTTAACATTGATAAAATAATTAATGTACGCGAAAAAATTATGCCCCAACTCCGCCCCTTCTCGAGATATAATTAATTAAATTTTATTGTTTTTGCAGTTGAAAATCGCGTTAATTCGCGAACTCATTGAGATATCGGGATCGGGTTTGTTCGAGCTTACGCGCTCTGTCAAGCTCTTCAATTTTGCTTCTCATATTTTTTTTGTAGCATCAAAACCGGCCGAGTTATTTTCAATTTCCCGTTGTAGGTTAGATTTACGGGGCGTGTCCCCCTCCACCTCCATGCGGCGCCCTACACAAATCATTTCAGAATGTCGAGGGGATCCTACTGTATCGATTGGGGAAAAAAAATTACTCGATTTCGTCAAGGGATTTTCGAATACCGGAACGCCTCCACTACAACTTTGTTACGAAAAGTTACAGAATTCCGCCACCCTGATATTTTGGTCAAGTTTGATATTTTATAACTTTTTTATTTTTTATGCGATTTTCATGATTTTGTTATCAGTTTGTAGATCGGTTTGTTGTGTTTTTCCTTAATTATTTTATAAAGTAACATTTTTCGATCAGGCGATATTATACAGGAGTAAATCAAACTGTTGTTTTTTATCGTAATTTCAAAATACCCTGTAGAAAAATTGAGGTGGATAATGTTATTTACATACTGTTTCTTGTAATCTTTGATGTATTCTAAACGTTTCGTTTTTTGATTCATTCCATTATCTCATTTCTGCTGCGAGCTGCTAAATTTTAACGAAACGCTGATTTGAAACCTATTTTTATTAAGAAAAACAAACACTAGGAATATCATAAAGTTAATTAACAAAAACAATTTTCATATCGTGTATTTGCTCCTCTCGCAGCAATGACAGCTAGCAGTCTTCGTCGCATCGAATGAGTAAGGTTACTTATCCTCTCTTGAGGGATAGCCTGATATTCTTCGGTCAGCCCCAGTCGTAAGTCTTGCAAGGTTTATGGTTGTACATTGGGTTGAGATCCGGGCTACAAGCGGGCCATTCCATTCTTGAAAGTCCAACTTCATCCAGATATTCGCTCACTACATGTGCAACATGAGGTCTAGCATTATCATGCATTAATGTTAATTGGTTCCAAATGAAAGGAGCAAATGGAACAACAACTTCTTGGAGGATCTGCTCAATGTAACGGTGGGCGATTTGAGCTCAACCAATACAAGATTGGTGCGTGTTTCGGTAGAAATACCCATGACATACATTTTCTAAAAATAACATCGTTTCATTTAAAATTTTGCAGCTCGCTGTAGAAATGAGATAATGGAATGAATCAAAAATCGAAATGTTTAGAATACGTCAAAGATGACAAGAAACAGTATGTAAATAAAATTATCCACCTCAATTTTCCTACAGGGTGTTTTGAAATTACGACAAAAGACAACAGTTTGATTTACTCCTGTATAATATAGCCTAATCGAAAAATGTTACTTTATAAAATAATTAAAGAAAAACACACTAAATTGATCTACAAACTGATAACGAAATCATGAAAATCGCATAAAGAAGTTATAAAATATCAAAATTTCAAGGTGGCGGCATTAGATTTAAATAACATATCGATACCAGCTGGATACTATAAAGAAAGATGGTGAAAAGGTATCTATCATTCTTTTTTAAATGAACCAGCAACGTACAATTAACATATGTGTATAATATTTTTTTAATTTCAGGCTTCACGAAGAAATCGAGCATTTCTACCATTACATGAGTCCCACAGAACCGGAGCACAAGGTGAGGGCTGAAGTGGTGTCCCGCATCGAAGACATTATCCTGTCCAAATGGCCCGAGGCTCAGGTCGAAGTGTTCGGATCGTACCGTACAGGATTGTACCTACCGACGAGCGACATTGATCTTGTAGTCATAGGTAAGCTGTTCCCGTGCAATACAACAATCTAGGAGATCGACTGACTAAAAAAAGGAGTTTAGTCACCCGGTGGTAACGTTTCTGTATAAAAAGCAAAATGTATGCAAACCATGCTCGAACCACATATATATATACAGGGTGTTATGGAAATGACGTATTATATTTAAACCGGCAAATGCCAGGATGAAAATAAATTGAAGAAAAATAACCATAAATGGCGCTTTGAATTATTAAGCGAAATATACACTTTATATGAAATCTCAAAATTTACATGGCCGCTCCTGAGGCCCTTCGCAATCAATATTTTATTTAGGCAGTCTCCAGGTTCAAAAGAGGTTAGCGCATTATATGCGATGTTGTCATATTGCAACACATAATTCTAAACGCACGTGTTCAGTTTTTGACAACAAGACGTCTTTGACGCGCGCTATCACTTCTTTTTCAAACTTTTTAGACAAAGAAAACTACAATTTTAAGGTACATACTCTTACCTTCGATCTTATTTTAAAATAATCTGTTTTATAATTAAATTCCATAAAAAAATAAAACACAAAAAGTATGTTTTTCAACAGAACCAACAGTAGATAATATCACACAAATTTGAATTATTTCAGAACAAAAAAAAAATCGGGCAATACAACTAACAAAACGTTTAAAATTCGTATACGTCAAGCACGTGGCACCCTCTACGTCGTGGAACCAACGTCGTTCCACCCCCGTGTCTCGAAATATACTGAAGTATGAAGCGGCGTGCGGCCGGTATTCAATCTACGGCGAGACATGCGGTGTGATCTGACAACACTTAGTTAGTATACTCTAGTGACCCACATTGTTGCTAAGTGAATCCAGATGGAACGGCGCGACAGTATGTGGGTAAAAAGGCTTTTTACCTTAGTATTTAGATATTCGATTTAAAAAAAAAGTATGTAGACTTTCTCTAGGACACCCAAGGAGTCACCCATTTAAGTATAATAAGTCATTTCCATAACACCCTGTATATAAAGTATATTGCTAATACCATCTGCAATTATAGTGAGCTTGCGCAGTTCGGAAATTTCCTTGTGAAAGTAAACATTCGACAGGACCGGATTTCAACTGTTTTAATGTAAATTTCACTGGTTAGTTAGGAAAAATATTGCAATCAAAATTTCGATTAGTTCGATTTAAGACAGCGTTCCATGCATCTGACGATATGATGATCCGACGGTGCCCTGATTGGTGTACGCTTTTGGTGCCAAATTCCGTCCGAATATTTGTAACAATCGACACGATGAGCTTTATTTTAATTTTCATCCGACGTCGTATGTTCCTCTATTCTTTTTACAAGCTTTTTAGTGAAATTCGGTTCCGAAAACAATACAGATGAACCACTTTTTATTCTGTAATTTGAAAAAGCATCCGGAACCAAAGATGGCGACGAATAACAACAAACAAATAATGTCGGGCCGGCTCTGACGCAATCGAGAACATTTCCACCCTACCGCGCAAACTCAATCGGCCCGCGTCACCTCCCATAGCGGGGACACTTTTTGTATTTTGGAACGTTCGTATTGGCAATATACTGTTTATATATATGTGGTAAAAACACCTTTTTTATATGTTGGACTGATAATGGGGCACAAACAATTAAAAATTAAACAGTACTTCACACGCACTGCACTGCGAAACGTATAAATTTACTCTATTTTTATCCTAAATTTATTTAGCAAATTTTAAAAAAAAAATTCCCTTTCTAACTCATTATTTTCAGGCAAATGGACAAACCTTCCTCTGCGCACCTTGGAACAAGAGTTCTTGGAAAAGGGCGTGGCTCAGGAGGATAGTATAAAGGTGTTGGATAAGGCTTCCGTCCCCATCGTTAAGCTTGTAGACAAAAAGACTGAAATTAAGGTAAGAAAATAATTTTTAGGACTTTATTCTGATATCGCTGTGTTTTTTCATAACGGGTTCCTTTGGGTGACATTATTCTGCCAAAAAACTCAATTTTGAAACGAAATATTAAAGTAATATTTGTCCTACAAAAGAGCTCCTATAAGTTACTGCATACCTAAAATAATTTTAAAAATCCTTCTGCAGCTATAATTACTAAAAATATACTGTTGTTGGTAAATTCTTATTATTTTAAAAAGCTTCTTAGGAAGTGATTGTTGGGAAAGGAGTACAAATTGACCAAGTTTTAAGACGGTCAGAGTCAAGGCCAATGAATTTGGCAATTATATCAATAATTAAACATTCTTTAACCAATTTACTGTATTTTGTGCAACTATTTATGTGAAATGTGTGTAATTCGGTACTAAATTTTAAGCCGAAAGTTTTTTGTTGTGAGAATCATTAGAAATGTTTTTTTTTCATACTTGATATCGAGGGTGTCCCATAACATATGGGCCATAACCAAAGATTGGCCATAACTTATATGACTAAATCGGTCCAGTTTGATATTTAGTATCTCCAGTTGCTCTATGGCCCATATACGCGGGATTGCTCTTGTTGGTCAGCTAATTTAACATAATAAATTGTTGAGAAAGCTGGGAAATTGACGATTTGTAAAAAATTTGAGATATACTAAAATTCGTTTGTGATTTTCAGGTGGACATATCTTTCAACATGTCGAACGGTGTGAAAAGCGCGGAGCTCATAAAGACCTACATGGAGCAGTTCCCGGTGCTCCCCAAGTTGGTGTACGTTCTAAAACAGTTCCTCCTGGAAAGAGATCTCAACGAAGTGTTTACCGGTGGCATCAGTAGCTATAGCCTCATACTGATGTGTATAAGCTTCTTGCAGGTATGTAAGTCTCCGGAAACTTCTCGCAAAGTAGCTAAACTTAAACCTAGCCTCCGCGCGTGTAGCTTCAGCTGGAACCGCCTTCCGTATGTTTCGAAAGTTATTTTGCAGAAAAAGTGTTCACAGCAGCAAAACCTGTGATCGCTGGCAAAAAATGTATTGATTTGTCGAAAACGGTTAGGATTAGCGACATGAATGAAGAGTACTTAATTTATAGTCAATAGTTAAAGGTATGTAAAGAACGTTGTCCAAAGTTCTTATCATACAGGGCGTTAAAAAAAGGGGCCATTATTGTCACGGCTAGTCCGTCCCTGCAGCTGTGAGTAATTCACAACACTTTCTTGGATAGTAATTTGAAGGGTCTTACCTGGTATACATCATATTAAAAAAAAATTGAAATATACCTGATGGTTCAATAGTTATGTGTAAAAAACTTGATTCCATTGGTGCTATTTGGGAGCCCATATCTCCGAAGAGCGGGCCTATACGAAAAAAGTTTATATGCACTTGTAGTACCTACTCTTTTCACTTGTTTTCTTCATATCCGGGAGATTTCCCACATTTCCGCGGACACCCTATATAAAACTAAAATATATAAAAGTCGTTTCACTTTTATATTATGTTTCGTTATGTCATGTTTAATTTTATGAACTTGATAATTTATTATAATAAACCAGGTTCTTTACAATGTTTTTTTCATGCAAAACTTTCAGGTTTAAAAAATTGAATTAAAAATTTTTTTAAATAATTTATATTTTGGTCGTAACTAGAGATTTAAAATGCCAGAAAAAATTGTGGTTTTTTTTTTCTTAGAAAAATTGGAAAATGACGGGTAATTTTGGGAAAAATTAATATTTTCTTATAAACTAGGAAGAAGGTGTTTGTTTTAATTGTTATACTTGCTTTATATTATTAAATATAATTACAGTGAAACCTCTCTTACGGACACCTCTAATAAGCGGACATCTCTATTAACCGGACAACTTTTTTTAAAAAGTATTTGGGAGACGAATAAGTACGGTGCAAAAACTCTCTGAATACAGACCAGCAACCAATCGCGCATGCGGGGCAGAGCGAAAGGACTTCGCCGAATGAAAGTATGTGTGATTCCCCGACAGCAGTCCGCCGTTTATTTGAGTTGTAAGGTTAAAATCGTAAACAATAGCACAAAAATGTCGCGTTTTGACTCTGAAAGAAAATATTGATGTTGTGGAAGTTTGTAATTTGATAACAATGATTTGGGCGAGTTCATTAACATTGGTAGCAATGTGCTATTAGAAGATGATAGTGACCCCATTCCTACCGATTATGTAGTCCAAACTGAAACCACATCACTATCTGACGACTCTGATGAAGAAGTTGAATGCAGTAATCAAACAAATGTCACCAATTATCAACAAGCCATTAGTATGGTAAAGGAATTATAAGAGTATGCAAAGAATAGAGGTGACTCTACAGCAATGGAATTGTTATCAGACTTGGAATTACATTTTCTAGATTACAAGTATAAAACGCAAACACGCCAAACTACGTTATTAGATTTTTTAGTGCTACATCCTAACTAAAACTAGTGTATTTTTGTTATGTTATGTTTATTTGTACATACATATACATAGTAATAATTTTGCATGTACATATTACCTAATAAGAAATTTCCCATGGGCGGACACATTTACACGGTCCCGTAGGTGTCCGCCTAAGAGATGTTTCACTGTATTTAAAATAATATATTATTAATATTAATTATTTCAATTAAAAAATGAATATTATATAATATATAATACGATTTTTTTGTATGTTGTGATTTTAAAATAAAACTGTGTTTTTATTACTAATAAAATATTGGGTAAGTTTGGTCTTTGCTTTTATTTAAACTAACTTAAAAATAATGCGAAAATATATTAAGTATGTAATTTTAACTCGTAGACACCTTATATCACACAACAAAAAATGTTTTTCATTCTTCAGGTTTTTTTTTTAATATTTTTTCAAATTTTCCCTTTTCCAATCGTTTCCCATGCTCAAGAGAAAAACAAAAAAAAACATTTTTTTCCCAATTTTTTCTGCATTTTTCCAAAGCTTTAAGTCTCTAGTGGCTACCCTGTATAGGTATATCAAAATCGAACATTTCAATTTGCTTTTCCCCGGAAGTAGAACTTTTTTCCGTAAAATTAATAATAAATAAGTTTTCCATAGCTGCCAAGTTAAGTAGACACACTGTATGTATACGTTAATAAATGCGATCGTTTTATCCTTTTCTAGTTGCATCCGAGACAGGAGGGAGTAAGACAGAGTAATGCCAATTTGGGGGTGCTGCTTATCGAATTCTTTGAGCTTTACGGTAGAAAATTCAACTTTATACATACTGGCATTCGGGTGAGAGACGGGGGAAAATATATAAACAAGGTAAGTTTTTCCTTAGAACAGTTTATTGATATCTCGGGGATGAATTCTCCAACCTAAATATATCATGTCGCATGCCACACACTAATATACAGGGTGTCCCAAAACTAACAGTACAGGCTGTCCCATTTTCTCAACACCTTTATAGGGTATCTCCGTGTGCTATCAAAAAAGTAATGTAGGTGGCATGTGCTCTTTTTGGGTCAAACTTAAAATGGTAAAATCAAAATTTGAAAATTTTCGCTTGCTTAAGAGATACGGGGGAAAATCCAAAAATTGACAATTTCAAAATTACCCTATATTTTCTTAGTTAAAAGAGATATAGAAAAATGTTTTATACAAAAGTTTCTTTATATTGATTGTTGAATAATCTGTCGTTTTCAGAATAAGTATACGGGGTCAGGTAAAAAAGTTATCGGACCTAACCTCATTTTTTTAAATGGAACACCCTGTATATTTTAATCTAAAAAGATACTATTTTAAATTATCCTTTCAAATATATAACACGCCATGGATGATATTGGTTTCCTAGGCGATTTATTTAAACTTTATTACTGAAACAAAATAAAAGCTTAACTTAAAAAATAACGGGAATCATCGCAAATGTTCGGAATATGTCCTTAAATGGTTACCGTCTTTCCGGATAACGAACAAAACATACATTTTGCGCCATTTCTTCGTTTTTTTTTCCACTTTCAATACAAAACTGATATATCCAATTTTTCAAAATGTTGATAGATCATTTTCGCAAATGAATATGTAAAAATGAAATTGACGTTAAATGTTAATAGTCAACATAGTTGTTTCTACGATATTAGCTTTCGTTTCATGGTCTACTGTGGTTTAAAATAATAAAGTTTAAATAAATCGCCTAGGAAACCAATATCATCCATGGTGTGGTGTTATGTATTTGAAAGGAGAATTTAAAATAGTATATTTTTTGATTAAAATATACAGGGTGTTCCATTTAAAAAAATGAGGTTAGGTCCGATAACTTTCTTACCTGACCCCGTAAACTTATTCTGAAAACGACATATTATTCAACAATCATTATAAAGAAACTTCTGTATAAAACATTTTTCTGTATCTCTTTTAACTAAGAAAATATAGGGTAATTTTGAAATTGTCAATTTTTTGATTTTCCCCCGTATGTCTTAAGCGAGCGAAAATTTTCAATTTGATTTTACCATTTTAAGTTTGACCCGCAAAGAGCACGTGACACCTACATTACTTTTTTGATAGCACTAACAATTACGGAGGTACCTTATACAAAGTGTCGAAAATGGGACACTCTGTACACAGAAAATCTGCAGTTTCTTTGGGTATGCATCCCATATCCAAAGAATCTGTATGTGTACTATTAGTTATGGGGCGCCCTGTATAAATGGTATTTTTTGCAGCATTAATAAACCAATAAAAATATCCTAAATATCCGATTACAGCGGTTTTAAACAAAAGGTGGCAAAAGTTTCCACGTAAATTAAAACCTTTTTATTGTTGATTTATTAATTGTTTATGTCGTCAATGTTAAAAGTGTCATGGAGTAGTTTAGTAAAGTTTTTTTGAGGTGACCAAAAAAAACGTAAAAATTTTTTTTTATGCTTTTCGAGTTATTTTTGTAAATAAAAAGATGTGCCTAATTATGTTTGTAAATTTTTTCAGGAGGAGATGCAGAAAGATATGGTTGACGGGCACCGGCCGAGCATGCTGTGCATAGAAGACCCATTGCAGCCGTCCAACGACATTGGGCGGAGTAGTTATGGGATCCTCCTTGTAAGTATAATATATTCGTCCTTTTGGTTTTCTGATTATAATTGAAGATACAGGGTGTTATGGAAATGACTATATTTAAATGGGTGACTCCTTGGGTGTCCTAGAGAAAGTCTACATACTTTTTTTTTAATCGAATATCTAAATACTAAGGTAAAACCCTTTTTGCCTACGTGCTGTCGCGCCGCACCATCTGGTTTCAGTTAGCAACAATTTAGGTCACTAGAGTAAACTACAGCGATGCCAGATCACACCGAGTGTCTCGCCCTTGCTTGTATAAACGCCGCGCGCGTTTTGATGTTTAACTTTCAGTATCGTTGCTTCAGTATGTTTCGATACTCGGTGTCGGAACGACGTTGCCGAGGGTTCTACGTGCTTGATGTATACGATTTTTTTACGTTTTGTTAGCTGTGACATTACCCGATTTTTTTTCTGTTGTGAAATAATTCATAATAATAAATGTGGTGATGTGATTTCAAATGTGTGTGATATTATCTTTTGTCGGTTCTCTTGAAAAACATACTTTTTGTGTTTTATTTTTTTATGATATTTAATTATAAAACGGGTTATTTTAAAATAAGATCGAAGGTAAGAGAGTATGTACCTTAAAATGGTAGTTTTTTTTCTAAAAAATTTGATAAAGAAGTGATAACGTAAACGAGGTCTTGTTATCAAGAATTGAACGCGTGCGTTTACAATTCTGTGTCGCAATATGACAACACCGCCCACAATGCGCTGACCTCTTTTGAGACTGCCTCAATAAATTATTGATTGCGAACGTCGTCAGTAGCGGCCACGTAAATTTTCAGATTTCATATAAAGTGTATATTTTGCTTAATAATTCAAGGCGCCATTTATGGTTATTTTTCTTCAATTTATTTGCATCTCAGGATTTGCCTGTTTAAATATAATAAGCGATTTCCAAAACACCCTGTATATGTGAAAATAAATTTTCCATTCTCATTGCGACTTTTTGTCCTCTATAAGATAATTTACGTGAATTTTCAATCCGACGTTTCGTTTCTTCGCAACCATCATCAACATTGTTTTTTTAAATAGTAGTAACATTTTATTTTATGATTTATGAACTACATTATATTCTGAATACAACGATATACAGGGTGTTATGGAAATGACTTATTATATTTAAATAGGTGACTCCTTGGGTGTCCTAGAGAAAGTCTACATACTTTTGTTTTTTAAATCGAATATCTAAATACTAAGGTAAAAACCCTTTTTACCCAGCTACTGTCGCGCCGTTCCATCTGGATTCGGTTAGCAACAATGTGGGTCACTAGAGTATACTAACAGTGTTGTCAGATCACACCGCATGTCTCGCCGTAGCTTGTATATCGGCCGCGCGCCGCTTCATACTTCAGTATGTTTCGAGACTCGGAAGTGGAACGACGTTGGTTCCACGACATCGAGGGTGCCACGTGCTTTTAGAATTATGTGTTGCAATATGACAACATCGCATATAATGCGTTAACCTCTTTTGAACCCGGTGACTGCCTCAATAAAATATTGATTGCGAAGGGCCTCAGGAGCGGCCACGTAAATTTTGATATTTCATATAAAGTGTATATTTTGCTAAATAATTCAAAGCGCCATTTATGGTTATTTTTCTTCAATTTATTTTCATCTCGGGATTTGCCGGTTTAAATATAATACGTCATTTCCATAACACCCTGTATAATACTTATAATTTATTAAGCGTTTCGGATTAATAAAATAAAACGTTACCACTTTTTATTTAAAAAACAAAGTTGATGATGGTTGTGAAAAAACGAAACGTCGGATGAAAATTTAATTAGATTATCTCGGAGGAGAAAAAGCGGCACTGAGAGTGTAAAATTTATTTTCACATATCTCTTTAAATAGAATCAGAAAACAATAAGACCGAAATCGTAAAAATATCTTCGGAAATATTCGTAATTTTTTTAATTTGAAAACGTGACATTGCAGAACTCACTTCGTGGAACGTGGCTATTCTTTGCCGATGAAAAATCATCAAATTTTATACATAATTTGTCTTAAACTTTAATTCTACGCCATGTAATTTATACAAAATTAATGGCAATTAAAATGCAAATTGCATCTGTTTACTCCGGCTTACTTAATTAAACTTTATGCATTATCATCATCAACGAAATTTTCCTTGGACGTGTAATAAAGAAATTGTTGAATAATTCATTGATGGGTCTATTGAAGAGAAATTCGCCGTTGTAAGAACGTTTAAATTTCCAATATTTTCCATTATAAAGTCGATTTGTGGAATTCGACATTCGTTTTTATACTTCCGCTCTTCCTGGACAATTTGGCAGCTTGTGTCATTCATCTAGCTCCCGTATTGTACATATTCACTTTTCCCCCCAGGTTAAGAAGGCCTTCGAATACGCCTACACCATCCTGACGAACGTGGTGCATCCCCTCTCGGCCCACAACGACTGCAGTCGACAGAGCATCCTGGGGCGGATCGTTCGCGTCAGCGACAAGGTCGTACAGCACCGGCGCAAGATCGAGGAGGGATTGCGCGGAGGCGCCCAGGGGCCCCCGCAGGGCGGACCGCCTACCGCGGGAATGGTGGGCGGCGGGGGTCCGCCCAAGCCGTCTCGGTCGTCCAGTACGGGCAGCACGAGCAGCGCGGAGGAGAGCGGCGTCAGCTCGGAGGTGAGTGAGGTAATGTTGTTATTGATTTGGTCTGTACGTTATATCTTTATCCGTGCGTCATATGATGAATCAAAATTTCACGAAAAAAATATCAAAACAAAGACTGATTTCATAAACATTATAATGGATGTGCCTAGCGTTTGATTGCGGGAAAACTGGCGTTCTATTTTTTTTATCGTAAAAGTATTCTAATCAAATATCGGTCGCCATTTATTTCGCTTTCGAAATGACGAGAAATCGACATAGAACAATTAAATCGTCCATTTAACGGAGTTTAGGCACCCTTTAAATTTTCATGTTATGACATGGCTTTACAAAATAATGTTATATTGAGTTATATTAATAACTAATGTCCGTAAATACTTACCGAAAACACAAAAGTACGATAAATTAGCTCTAAAAAGAACTGTGTTTAGGATTAAACTTGAAGGCACAAATTCTTATAAAAACCAATTAAGATTCACATTTGATTGACACATCAAAATGATCAAAACAGCACCTGGAAGTTAACTGCTGACGATTGTTTAATGGCTACAAATCAATATTCCACTAGGATAATCGCTTCACTCTCCTAAGTCAAGAATAGACGTCCTGGAATGAATCGATAAAAATAATCTGTTACTTCCGCTCAATTTGTTTTTTAAATGTTATTTTTTACGTAGACCATAATTGGTTTTTATTGTCTCGGTAATACCGGAGACAAATAACAATTTAAAGCCCGTCGTTATTATTTAATCTAAATCCTTAGGTAGTAATTCATTGTTCTAATGTTTGTTCTCGCAACAGCGTCGTTGGCAGTTAACAACGCGTTAAAAGTACGGCAGCACGTTACCAGGATTTCAGACTGATCACGACCTAAAGTTTTTTTGGTGATTTAATAAGGACTTGAAAAGGAAATTAATAATAACGGACATTGGCAACGTTGCGAAATCATTGAGAATCATCTTTACCTATGTATAAAAGAAGTGGTCGTAATAGTTATCGCGCCTCGTCCGTTCTTTTTATTTTTTGATGAGATGAAAATAGTAACTGACATTGTCCGCGCGGTGAATAGTTTTGGTCTGAGAAAAATCGAAATTTGTTTACAGCGGAGAATTCAACTTATCACGCCTCGTCCGTTTTACTTGTCGGATGTTAGTTTTCGTTATTCGTGACCGGAAAAAAACGAGAACGGACATTTTCGTCGACGCGCAACCGCAGTGTTGGATCTTAGGTATGTCGTTTTTTTAACGTTGTTCGAGTTATCGCGCCTCGTCCGTTCTCAAGCAGAAATCGTGTTTGTGGCTCGGAAAATGGGGTGAAAATATGAACTGACAACAACAACAAACCCGTTTTCAGTCAACACAGCACGTGTATCAATAATAATGCTACATGGGGACATAGATGCTGCAGCTGCGCAACACGGAAAATGTCCGTTCGACTCGATTTACTATTTTTTAGAGTGTTATCAACAATTTAAAAAAAAAATTGACCCGGGCGCTGTAACTTCTTGATACCCCGTTTCTTTACATGTTTTATTTTAACTATGGAATTTTTGCAACACTCAAAACGTCCGTTGTCGTTGAATTGACTTTTTTTTTATATTTTTAATATGATTTCATCAAGAACGGACAAGGTGTAGTAACAAAAAGACGATCTGCTTTCGTACGGACTGAAATCACTCTGACGGGTAAGCGCAGCGTTGCCGAACTTTTTCGCTCGAGTAAAACTTTCTTATTTTTTATTAATCCAGCGATTAGTCATTGACTAGATGAAGGCGTGATAACGGGACATTTTGGTAACGGGCTGCAGTACTATAACGAGATAAAAGCGTTGCCAGTTCGAAATTTCAAGAAATTAAATTTTACGTTCGGTGTAATTTTGGAATACAAGGAATCGGTTTAGTACAATGAATGATTGAGATTAATGATGTGCTAATGTTTCAGAGTGTGATTCTGAGGAATCACAATTAATTAATAATGAACATTAATGATGATAAATTTTGTTGTATAAAAGTTGTTATTAATATTATTAATTGTCACTTAATAGGCGTTATAATGGGTTTCAATTTAAATTTAATTGTTTTAATCGAGAACGGGTGCGTCTGACGAGAAAAACGAAAGAGACCGTTTTCGTGTGGAATTTAGCAGACTAATCAGAAAGAAATATGAGAGGACATGTGTTCTGGGACGCCATTGGAGGATCGATCGAATCACTTTGCAACAAACACATACCAAAATTGACAATAGTATCTGAAGTACTTTCGGAGATATTAAAAAATAACTATTTAAACGAGCAATTTCAACAACTTGTACTTTTCTTCGTGAAATGACCTCGGAAACTCTGAAATACTAGGACATCATTAAATAACAACCTGTATAGCGGTCGTCATATTTTAATATACAGGGTGGTCGGTAAGTACCTCATGATTTCTCGGGAACATACATAGGATGCCAAAATAAACTTAAATTTGTCATAGAAAAAAATTTCCCTTCCCTGACGATGTAAAACATCTACTGTAGTATGGTTTAATGACTCCCTGGCTTCTATAAAATATTACAATTTCATCAAATGATATTGGGGCTCTGCACCTTCGTTAATGGGCACTTAAGAAATTTTTTTCTGTAACAAGTTAGGTTTATTTTGACCTCTGCATGCTCCCGAGTAATCAGGAGGTACTTATCTGATATCCTGTATATGAAGCCCCTGTCAGGCGGCCGTTGTGTTACTTTGTTATGTTTAGGCCGTTTCCATATACAGGGTTACATTAAGAGTTGCGTTTAATCACAGGTTGCCAAGCAGGCATTTATTTGAAGGTTTAAGCAAATATACTTAATTTTGTTCTAATCTAAAGCTGGATTCGTAAAGTTAAAGGATTGGAAAACGGAATGGAAAATTTACATTAAGAAATACAGGGTGTTATGGAAATGAATTATTATATTTAAATGGGTGACTCCTTGGGTATCCTAGAGAAAGTCTACATACTTTTTTTTTAAATCTAAATATTAAGGTAAAATCACTTTTTGCCTTCGTGCTGTCGCGCCTCTCCATCTGGTTTCAGTTAGCAACAATGTAGGTCACTAGAATAAACTACAGCGATGCCAGATCACACCGCGTGTATCGCCCTTGCTTGGATAACCGCCGCGCGCGTATTCATATGTTTAACCTTCGGTATAGTTGCTTCAGTATGTTTCGATACTCGGTGCTGGAACGACGTTGCCGAGGGTTCCACGTGCTTGATGTATACGAATTAATAAACGTTTCCTCAGTTGTAGCATTACCCCATTTTTTTTCTGTTATGAAATAATTCATAATAATAAATGTTGTGATGTGATTTCAAATTTGTGTGCAAAACATACTTTTTGTGTTTTATTTTCTTATGGAATTTAATTAATAAACGGATTATTTTAAAATAAGATCGAACGTAAGAGAGTATGTACCTTAAATTTGTAGTTTTTTTTTTCTAAAAAGTTTGATAAAGAAGTGATAACGCGGGTCAAAGACGTATTGTTATCAAAAACTGAACACGTGCGTTTGTGTTGCAATATGACAACACCGCCTACAATCTGACCTCTTTTGAGACTTGAGACTGCCTCAATAAATTATTGATTGCGAACTTCGCCAGTAGTAATTATAAAGCGTATATTTCGCTTTTCTTCAATTTATTTTCGTCTGAAAATTTGCCGGTTTAAATATAATAAGTCATTTTCCATAATACCCTGTATAATGTAATAACAATTGCAAATATGGACAATTTTCAAATTTTTGTCACCGATATTCCCGAAACTTGCTCGATACCCCAATCAACATGTCAGACAATCTAAATAGCGATCTCTTTCTAACCTGCCAAGAAGTGGCTTATTTTTAATTGAATTGTTGCTACTTAGATGGCTCTGCCCCCTAATTTGGGGTTCTCTTTCTTAATTAATTAACATAATTATTTCTTGACAGGGCTCGGATCGTCCGTCGCGCGATCACTCGCCGAACCTCAACTACCCGCCCCGCCACCACATCAACCGCAACAAGGTGTGGCGGAACCAGAAGAAGTACGACTCGAGGGGACCCCCAGGGAGCGGCGGCGGGGGCGCGGGCGGGAACAACCACCAGACCTACAATTCGCACAGCCACCGCACCTGTCAGAACAACCAGTCGTCGGTGATGAGCAAGAGAAAAAAGCCCGAGAGGCAATAGTGTATATACGTAGGTTAGGTGTACATAGATAAGGTACCGTTAGGTAGGTGGTAAATATAAGACGTTAAGGTAATAAAATAGAAATTCGGAGGAAGGGGTCCTCGCCAGAGGTTTGTTTTTTTAAATATTTGCAAAACTGAGGTTATTTTTGCAAGTACATATTGATTTTGTAAATAGCGACCACAAAGCTACAAGGGTTGTAAGTAACTTACGGATTTTCCCCACCCTCCTCCACACAGGCCCCCTTGCGAGGATCCCAGAATCTATGTAATATAACTAAAAACTTCTCGTTGCATCTCAATCCCTCCTTTTTATGTATACACACTCTCGATTTTGAGATAGGCTTGCCAACGATCGGAAATCAATACCCAGGACTATAAAGCTTGCAACAAACAGAGGAAACTGATTAAAAAAAAATTTTTGTAGTACACTGACCGGCAGAATTCTCGCCCCATGTGGAAACCAATTTGTTATCGATTTACTGGAAAATTTTATTCTTGATAAAAGTTTCTGCATCCTCTTAAACTAAAAAAGCATTCATTAAAATTGAAGAAAATTGTAGTGCATATGAGGGAGATTCAATTCAAGTTGCTCAGGTGCTCTTATGTTTCGTTTCAGATACAATTTTTATTTGTCGAAGTTGTTTAGTGGTCCAATACGAAGTCACGATTTTCTATTCAAAAAATACTTATTTTATGTCTTACCCTGTATAGAAACTACATTGAAGAGAGAGAATTTTCTCCAAACCTTTCAAAATATTTGTTTATTTTTAGAGCAATTAGGTTTAAACCATAAACATATAATATAAAAGGAGAGACAAAACATTCCATTCATAGAACACCATTTATTTACAATTGTGCACAGTTCTACAGTTTCAAATAAGTTAGAAGACGATGGCTTTAAAAAATGGCAACGCTGTAATAATGTACGCGTTTAGATAGTTTCGATCTAACATTAGCCATATATAGGTAAGCGTTGTAGGTATTTTTTTATTGAAATTCAGATAATATAAAGAAATAATCCATATTTTTGCAATATTTACTTAAAATATAGAATAGACCAACCTAAAAAAACATAACCTCATTAATCACACTTACCGACGAAATATTAATCCGGGGTTAGAATAGTCGAATTTCTTACACACCACGCACCGACGAACCATTGTAGATGGCTAATAAATAGCTCTAAATAGTTTTAGTTAGAAAAACACTAAAAATGAATCCAAAACACAAACAAATACCAAAGCAGCAGCGATAAAACGGTAACAACCCCCCCCCCCCCCCCCCCGCGCAAATGAATTTGTAAACTTCAGGGTCATTTAAAAAATGAGCAAACAGCGTTGCCACAGTGATTTCTTTAAAACAGATTTAGGACTCTCCGTACAGACTTTGATTACTGTTTTTGGTTTAAACCAAAATTAATTTTAGACAATATATTCAGGATTTTCTTAAATTACTTATAATTGGGAAGACGAAACATTTGAAAGTAATTTAAGAACGTCTTGAACATATTGCCTAAAATTGATTTTGGTTTAAACCTAATTGCTCCGGAACATGAACGAATTTTTGGCATAATTTTTTTGAATGGTTTTTTGCCAATATTCGAAATGTAAACATTGAATATACAGGGTAAAACATAAATATAAGTATTTTTTTTCGTTTTTTCAATAAAAGTCAGTGAATTCGTATTTGGACATAACTTTTAATTCCAAACAACAACAAAATTGTATCTAACCTATCTCTCGAGCGACTTTTAAAAATTCGAATCTCCATCGTATGCACTACAGTTTTATTCATTTTTAACGAGCGCTTTTTTAGTTTAGTGGGATGCAGAAACTTTTATCAAGAATAAAATTTTCTGAGATGTCAATAATAAAAAAGTTTTCCATGTGGAGTTAGAATTTTGGCGCTCACTGTATGTTATACGAAATTCAAGTATTTTGCGTGCTAACGAATCCCTGTTTTCTATTCTACTTCTTCCTCTGGAACTTTAACAAATCGCTGTATTTGTTGTGTAATTGTCGGGGATTCCTTGGGCTTTAAGATATTTAATTTTAAATCGGACATATTTTTGTCGGTATGGCTTAAAAACCGAAGACTTTATGCGATAAATTTGCGTATCCAGAGCTTCTATAAATCGTTAACCAAATCTTATAAGAGAAGTCTGCTAGTAAAGTGTTACCAGAATGGCAGGTCTTCGGGTCCATATTAATTTTGAAGGAATCGGGGCCCAAAACACTCTACTACAGTGCACTTAACTACTTTTTTGGATTTGTACGGTAATATACAAACATGTTTATCAGACATAGATTTTTTTGTATACATGAGGACTCTGTATGTAGCAAACTCTATAGGTTGCAATGTATACAGCTCATTTAAAAAACTAAAAATTTTTAAAAAATACGATATTTTCCTTTAACAAGATTTCAGCTCTCCTAAGCCAAGTCACGATATTGTTAATTTTGCCATTGAAACATTCACACCACCAGAAACAAACCAATGAACTAAATAGCAGCGACGGAAAACAGCAGCGCGTTGAAATTGTTTAAAGGTCTATTGGTGAAATTAAAAACTCGAACTTTTCTTAAAATGAGCCGCGATTTCTAGTAAAAGGAATATAGCTGATGCTCCGAAATACCAAAAAATCTATTAAGTACAGGTTTCCACTTAAAAAAATATGTTTTTACTTATAATAATTTTTAATTAGTTAAAAATCCTGAAAACTAATTTTCCTCGATTTCGTATGAATTAACGGGTTACATACACAAAATGTGCAGATGACGTGGAGGCAGCGTTTTCCTTAAAGAAAAATCTAAAAAATAATAAAAATAAAATCCAAAAAAAAAATCGGTAATAGTTTTGTAAGTAATTGTATATATTTTTCTTTTAATTTTTAGATACCTGTGTCGTAAGTTTTTTAAAAAAAATGAAGTCATATAGATTAATTTTACGTTTAGGACTCGCAGAAACACCCTCGATATTTTTTAGCACAGTGGTGTTTATTTATACGGGGGGCGTACGTGAAGTTGCGGTTTTTCACATACTTTTATACATGAAAGAACCAAAATTATTAAAGAGAAATGTCCTTTTTTTGATAAATCTTAAAAATTCGAAAGTAAATCATAAGGAAACTTGATGGATAGTTAGATACACGGGCTTTGTTCGTCATTCAAGAACTTGAGCTGAGTGTGGGAATATTTTTTCAATAATTAACTAACCAGACAACTTTGACTGTGACATAAATGACATTAGTAGAACTCTTTTTATCACAATCAAACCAGCCTGGTTAGCTAAACATTAGTTTACTAATCGGACAACTTTGAATGTCAGTGAATCGTTCCTCTGCCAATGTCATTAAGGTCCCAAACAATAGGTTTTTATGTAAGAAATACATAAAGTACAGGGTAGTAGTAGCTTAAGAGATACGGGGGAAAATAAAAAAATTGACAATTTCAAAATTACCCTATATTTTCTTAGTTAAAAGAGATACGAAAAATGTTTTATACAGAAGTTTCTTTATATTGATTGTTGAATAATCTGCCGTTTTCAGAATAAGTATACGGGGTCAGTTAAAAAAGTTATCGGTCCTAAACTCATTTTTTTAAATGGAATATCCTGTATATTTTAATCTAAAAATATACTATTTTAAATTCTCCTTTCAAATATATAACACACCATGGATGATATTGGTTTCCTAGGCGATTTATTAAACTTTATTACTTTAAACCACAGTAGACCATGAACCAAAGTTAATATCCTAGAAACAACTATGTTGACTATTAACATTTGACGTCAATTTCATTTTTACATATTCATTTGCGAAAATGACCTATCAACATTTTGAAAAATTCGATATGATATCAGTTTATATTGAAAGTGGAAAAAACGAAGAAATTGTTCAAAATGTATATTTTGTTCGCTATCCGGAAAGACGGTAATCATTTAAGGACTATTCCGAACATTTGCGATGATTCCCGTTATTTTTTACCTTAATCTGAATCTTTTATTTCGTTTCAAAGTAATAAAATTTAAATAAATCGCCTGGGAAACCAATATCATCCATGGTGTGTTATATATTTGAAAGGAGAAATTAAAATAGTATATTTTTAGATTAAAATATACAGGGTGTTCCATTTTTAGAAATGCGGTTAGGTCCGATAACTTTTTTACCTGACCCCGTATACTTATTCTGAAAAAGGCAGATTATTCAACAATCAATATAAAAAAACTTCTGTATAAAACATTTTTCTGTATCTCTTTTAACTAAGAAGATATAGGGTAGTTTTGAAATTGTCAATTTTTTGGTTTTCCCCCGTATCTCATAAGCGAACGAAAATTTTCAAATTTTGATTTTACCATTTTAGTGTGACCTAAAAAGAGCACATGACACCTACATTACTTTTTCGATAGCTCTAACAATTACGGAGATACCGTATAAAAGTGTCGAAAATGGGACACCCTGTACATACGGAATTGCTACACTCGCCTTCGGCTCGTGATCCCAAGTTTCCCGTTCGTGTAAAAAAAGTTACTTTAATATTTTTTCTACGGTCGTTTTCTTTTTCGAAATTACTCGCTGTCACTTCGGAATGCTATTAGTTTGGGATATTTGCTTGTATCGACTTGATTATTCAGAATTAATGTTGATTTTAGCTTGGAGTGGCATCTTACTTGAAAATACGTTAACAATACCCATTCGCTGAAACTCTCGACGCGCTTTTGATCCAATGCCATTTAATAAAATATCAGGCAATACATTTTGTATTGCTTCATTGACTTTATTAAATATTTCGTGTGGAGCGCATTAAAATGAGTTTTCTTCTTCGGAATTGGAATTATTTCTTTCCATTTCTGATGTTTTCAAATGTTATTGACATTTGTAGGGTGACGATAACAATGCGGCGCGCAGGCAACGTACGACGCGGACGTATTTTCATGGCAACTTGATATTATAAGCGTTCAGAGAGACGTGAAAAAATGACACGAAACGTTTTTTTTACCAACTTTCTGCATTCATTTGCGTAAAAAGAATATAATTTTTATAACGATCGTAGATAAAAATCTTTCCGCAATCCACATGTTATTATTTCCGATATTTTTGTGTAAACAATTTTTGAGCGGCCACATTCACGTACGCCCAATAAAAAAAAAGTTTCTATAAAGGTTATAGCATAGCATAGTTAGAGCTTTTTTTGTAGGTATTTGAAAAAAGACGAAAATAAATTTTTGTAACGGATTTATTACTTGAGTAGTTACAAAAATGCTAGAAGTGCGAAAATCTAGTTAATTTTATTGTACGTGACCATAAAGAAATCTTCATATGTTGATCTACAGGGTGTGATGATATTTTTAATAGCAACAACATAATCTAGAATGATCAGTTTCTGAAACTAATCAAATTTATTAATTTTTAATGTCGCATTTTTTGAAAATTCTGTTTTGTTGGCGTTTCTAAATCAATCGGATTATTTACATTTATGGGTCCTTCAAAGTTTCATCTCGTACCGAATTATTTCATAATTATTTGAGTCGATATTAATTTGTCTTAAATTTTTAGTCGTGTTAGGTACACTGACCTGAATTTATGGATGAAATAACTGGTGGGTTTTACGGAAGTTATTTCGTATAGAACGTGTATACAATCCCGTTGCGATCATGTGCTACGCGTAAACAATCTAAAATATCGACGCGTTTGTCGCGTAGTTGATTATTTGTGCGTTGGCAGGTGGTACTATTAAAATATATCCGACGTTTCGTGGCTTTATCGAGACCATGTTCCGACAAACATTCATGAGTTGTGTACTTCCCACCCTGAAAATCTCCAGTAAATAATATTAAAAATCGGAAAGATTCATCAATAATTTTATTGCGAGGATGAACGCTTTTAAATAATATTTATGGTGGTTTACCCCCATGTTACCCATAAAATCTTAAATGGGAATGGGGTGGGTGTCGCATTATTTCAAAGGTCATTTAAATTATTTTCTAATATCGGGAATCCAATAATTATAATCGGGTCAGTGATTGGGTAGGATATTTTCACGACCAACTTCTGTAGATATTTTTTTTTAAATGCAACTGAAAAAAATAATATAACAATAAAATAGGTCGTTTAGGATCAATTATTATTTATAATTAGTAGAACACAATGTGTAATAACATTACGTGTATGATGTATGTGGTAGTGTATTTAAAAAAAACAACTTAGAAATTCGGTTTTGAAGGAAAACGCTACCTCGCCCCTTGGTATTGGCAAAATCGATATCGAGCCGTATTTATAAAATTATATGTACGATTTTTGACATCAAGCAATGGTTATGATTAACCATATTTTACGTTTATCGATATAAATTGTTAGTGCCTACTTTGCGGGAGATTTTGAGCCTTTCATTTTGTAGCTTGGTGCCGTTTTTGTGTTTCCAGGTTTACTTCTTATGCGTCCGGGATAAGAATGAATTCTACAGCGATCTCGGATATACAGGAATGATCAAATTAGACAAAAGTTGCGGATTTAGTGAGTTCTGCAATGTCATGTTTCAAATTTTAAAAATTCCTAATATTTTCGAAGATGTTTGGGCAAAACCAAATTTTTTACGATTTCGTTTTTTGTTTTGTGGTTCTAAACTCGCCAGCACAAAATTCCGCCACCTGAATTTTTGGTCAAGTTTGATATTTTGTAACTTTTTATTTTTTATAATTTTATTATCAGTTTTTAGATACATTTATTGTGTTTTCCTTTAATTTTTTTATAAAGTAACATTTTTTGATTAGGCTGTATTATACAGGAGTAAATCAAACGGTTGTTTTTTGTAGTAATTTCAAAACACCCTGTAGGAAAATTGAGGTAGATAATTTTATTTACATACTGTTTCTTGTAATCTTGAATCAAGAAACTAAATGTTTAAAATACATCAAAAATTACCAGAAACAATTTGTAAATAAAATTATCCACCTCAATTTTCCTACAGGGTGTTTTGAAATTAAGACAAAAAACAACTGTTTGATTTCTCCTGTATAATATACCCTAATCGAAAAATGTTACCTTATAAAATATTTAAGGAAAACACAATAAACTGATCTACAAACTGATAACAAAATCATCAAAATCGCATAAAAAATAAAAAAGTTATAAAATATCAAACTTCACCAAAATTTCAGGGTGGCGGAATTTTGTGCCGGTGAGTATAGAATCGGAAAACCAAAAAGAACAAAATCGTAAAAATTCAATTTTGCCCAAATAACTTTGAAAATATTGACAATTTTTTAAATTTGAAAACATGACGGGAACTTATTTGTTAATTAATGGCTTTTTCGAAAATCTGAATCTTAAATTGGTGCCTGGATTTTTATAATCGTACACTGTTTTGTTGCACCGTCTTTTGTAATTATAGCGCTATATAATTAAAGGATTTAAAAAACTCCATCGATAATGTTGAAAACGTTTGGACTGTGCTAAAGGCAAATTATTCATAGTTGGATTTGACACAGTCGAAGCGTTAGTCGAGACAAGATTTTTGTCAAAAGACGTAGCCGATTTGCTCCTCCCAACCCTCCCAGAGTAGATCTACAGGGTGTTACATAAATGGCTTATTATATTTCAAGGGGTGACTCCTTGGGTGTCCTAGAGAAAGCCTACATACTTTTTTTAAGTTAAAACCCCTAACATTGCCCCCATGTGTCACGCCATATACATCTGTTTTCAGTTAACAAGTGTATGTAGGTCAGTAGGCTAGCAGTGATGCCAGATCATAAGGCGTGCCCCCACCTTGGTCGTTGGAAACCGTTGCTCTGGCGCGGTTTCTTCCGGCCTTGTTGATATGTGAGAGGGACACGTCGCGCGCGTCTTTCTCTTGAATCGTATACGAATCTTGTATTCCTAGCTTAAAAGATGTGTTAAATTTACCACTTTTTGTGTGATAATTTATAAAAATAAATTTGTGTGATATTACTATTGGTCGTGTTGCAAAACATACATTTTTCATAACAACACGCAGTAAAACCCGTATCTCTCGCCAGTGCCTGCCACGTGGTTTTTCGGGTTTGACATAAAGTGGCTCGGGATTTGCGGTTTAAATATAATAAGTCATTTCCATAACACCCCTGTATACTTTGTTTCCTTTAAAGCCGTATTAGACTCGGCAAATCTTGTCTCTTACGCCAGCAATGGCAATTATAATTGGGTTTGCACATATTCATGCGCGGTAAACCGTTCTGGATCAGCTGGCCAAATACTTCTCACATTGCGGGCGCAATGCGAGAATGGAATCCGTATTACAGTCGGCAATTCTAGTCTTCTGGCAATTAAAATTGCACGGATTCATGCGCGTTCTCGATCAGCTGTCTCGCATTGCCAGAAGTGGGGCACTCGCCATTTTCATTGCCATTGCCGGTGCAATTCTGGATAGAGATGGATTATTCTGTTCTTTTTAAATGTTTATTAGTTGGTCGAAGCAGCTATGAACAGCTAATGGCTATTTAAACTAACTGGTACTTAAATTAACAGTTCACATTCTTTATTAAGCATATGTACTGCTAATTCGTAGCAACTGTTTTGCACTGCCATTTGTAAGTAGCAGTAGCTGCTTTAACTGCTAATCAAAACGAACAGGTTTGCCCATCTCTAATTCTGGGGGTATTTTAGTGATTTCGACACTACCAACTGCTGTTCTGACTGTTAGCAATGCGCCAGCTGATCGAGAACTGCTTACTGCGCATGAATTCGTGCCATTATAATTGCCATTGCACCGGGAATTTTTATTGCCGATTCTAATACGGCTTTTAGTATCAATAAAGATGGAAATCCTCCGAGAGCGTCTGGAGATGCAAACCGAAAACGTCACGTGATTTTGCTCAGTTGACATTATAACATAACATTATTATCAATCGGCGCCCTTTTTTTTTTCAAGGTAAATTCCTGTATTTTTTTTTACTCGCGTGCTTATTTCGCTGTCAATTTTTTTTGTAAATATTTTTAAAGGAGTTTTGTGACATTATATTCTGTATATACTTAATGTGGATATTTGTAAAAATAGGTAATTTTGCGAGATTTTTCTAATATATTTTTTTAACTAGATATTGCTTACGAAGTGGCTAAAAATGAATTGCGATTGTATGTAATTTTACGTCGATATTGAATCGGACTTTCGTGGACTATGCTAACGCGCAGAACTTTTAGCCATTTCTCACAAGTAACAAGATATACGAATGGGAATTAGGCATTTTCTTCCGAGCAATGAGACTATACAGGGTGTCCCATAACTTATAGGCCATAGAGCAACTGGAGATACGAAACATCAAACTAGACCTATTAAGTCATACAAGTTTTTTTTTAAGTAAGTAAGAAACTAGAATTTCTGGCTTTCGAAAATAAACTTTCACTTTTAACACCCTGTATTTCTAGAACGAGAAATATTTCCAAAAAACTTATACGACTTAATCGGTCTAGTCTAGTTTGATGTTTAGTACGGCTCGTAAGTTTTGGGACACCCTGTATATATTTTTTTGATTATTTTATTTTTGATCATAACTTTGAATGTAAAGAATTGTAATTATCAAAAAATTATTTTGTTTTATTGTTAGGCAGGTAACTATTCTAGTCGCTCCACGGCGTAAAATTGGGCCACCCAATTTTGGCCAATTTTGATGTTTTATAATTTTTTTTATTTTCAATCCGATTTTCATGATTTTTTAACCAATTCTGTAAAGGCATTTGTTTGGATTATTCGGTCTTCTTTTAATAATTCACATTTTTCGCTTAAGCGATGTTATACCGGGCAGTGGCGGCTCGTGAGCTATGATAGAGGGGTTCGCAAGTATCGTGAAATTCTTTTTAAAATTGTGTTTTTGTATAACGACCAAACCTCAACGCGGCGACCAAACAACAAACAGGAAAAACAAAACAAACTGTTAGTTGTGCTGCATTCACAAATCCAGTTATTTTTTTCGTATATTTCATTTTTAAACTTTCTAATAAAGTCCCTAGATTTACCCTTTGTGGTCTGCGTTAAATTAATTTCGGGTTTAGGTCTTCCCGCATTCTTCACTTCAATTTTTTTCTCCAAACTCAAAGAGCTAAAGTTATTTTTTAAATAGTCCACCGTGAAACTATTCATTTTAACTTAATAAATATATAATATTAAAACATACTCGCTCGAATTTCTAACTAGATGCACGAACAGACAACAACGCGGCGCACACTAAAATTGTGCGCCTTTTCCATGTTAAATCGCCATAGCCCCGCTATCCCCGCAACCTGTTACTACAGAGAAACTGCATTATGCCCGGCCCACTTATTCGCATATGCGAGTATATCCTTGCTGAGTTGCCGGATGAATCGAGAGCTTATAATAGACAGTTTGGTTTGACGGTACGATAATATTAGGGAGGGTCGGACTTTATACGATAAATAATATAAAGTAATATTTTTTATTCGTTTTGGGGGGTACACGTGCGCATGTGCTCCTGTGGAAGAACCGCCACTGACACCGGGGTAAATTAAAACGTTTCCGATCAAAATTTCAAAACAACAAGCCCTGTGTAACCAAACTGGTTAAAAAAATCAATGAAAATCAAAAAATAATAAAACGTCAAACTTAGCCAAGGTTTTGGACTGGGGGAATTTTGGGCCAGAGTGTAGTATATCGAGCAATATTTAGAAACCTCCATCACCTAAAAAATTATAAAGAAACAATCCCGCAGTAAAAAAATGTGATATATTTGATAATTACCTTATAAGTGAATTATATATATATATTTTTGTTTTTTGTGTGCTCTGTGTTCAAGGAATACATATTTTTCGTTTTTTTTTTTTATCATGACGCCATATTTTAGTTGTTTATGTTTCAACGTACTTTTCGTAACTCAGAGTATCGTATTTATTTGAGAGGGGAGAACTGCTTATTGCTGATTTTATTGCCGTTCGAATCCAGCTGGGCTGGAAGAAATTCCAGGATAATTCTACAAAAGATTACCAGAAAAATAATCCTTAAAAACCACCAGATGCGCATACCTTTTTATGAAGTAATATCATACATTACTAAAGATATTCCTCACGTCATTATTATACAGGGTGTGCGTATAATGCGTCAGTCATATAACAAAAAGTCGACGACTTGATATTTTTCTAGTTACAGCCTGTAAAAGCTTAATTTTTCATATTTTTAACATCTTGAGCTTAGTTTTTAAACTATCAAGTTGATATTGAGCACTACGAGACTGAGACTACGCTTAACGACTTCTATCTTTCTGTTATAAAAATCTTTCTCTACTGTTGCCACCAGAGGCCGCTTTACCGGAAAGTAGAATTTAATTATATCTGTATTATTTTGACAGTTGTTAGAAAATAGTACATTACGTATCAAGGGCCGAGAAGAGAAAAAAAACTCCGACGGGTTTGTTCGCATGGAGAATGTAAATATCTATTTATTATTTTTGACAAATAGGCTCGGTGGCCTAGTGGTATAGCGTACGCCTTGTGATCTGAGAGTCGCGGGTTCAAATCCCGCACTCGGCATCTCTGGTTTTACTTATTTTTTACAAGTGTGGCCACAAGTCTTTGAGGCCATATAAATAAAGAAATTCTTCAGACATTTTTCTAAAACATCTTTTCAAATCCTGCACCGACAATTCTGGTTTTATTTATTTATGAGCACATGGTGACTCGAAGCGGACGGGAAAAATCTTTCCCGCCCGCTCTCTTGGAAAACGCCACTTTCGGTGAAGAGAACATGCATGAAAAGAGGCACTTTCGGGGCACATGTAAAAAAATTATTTATTGAGTTTTCGACTTTTTGTTATACAGTATGTCTCCGTAAGTTGGAACCATATGGAAAACTTATTTATTATTAATTTTACGAAAAAAAGTTATTCTTCATAAAAAGGTCTGCATGGTCTAAAACCCAAAATGCAACCATCAGATATTAAATTCTTCTAGGCGTATACGAGGTTGGTCAAAAAATGTGAATTTTGCCCAAGAGCAAAGTACCTTAATTTTTGTTTTACAGTTTAAACAATAACTTCAATGGAAAATAATAATAATAATAATTTTTTCGTCGTAAATGGGCATATTTAAACGTGGTTTTTGGTCAACGTTTTTTTTAATAACAATTTTCGATAATGTCAAAAATAAAGGTACAAGGTACCTTACTCTTGGGCAAAATTCAAATTTTTTGACAAACCTCGTATACGCCTAGAAGAATTTAATATCTGATAGTTGCATTTTAGGTTTCAACTTTTTATGAAGAATTATTAATAATAAAAAAGTTTTCCATATGGTTCCAACATACTGCATGGCAACATGTAGAATCATTGAAATGATTTATTCACGATTTATTTTCTGGTCAGGCAATTTATTTGTTCCTAATTAAAATTTCACTTGCACTTGGAAATTCCAATTTTTTAATTAAATTACTCTTTTTTTCGTTTTTCTGCGCAATAAAATCGGTAATGTAATCTGTTCTCCCCGCATCTGACAGTAATAAAAATTCTAGCACAGGTTTATTTTTACTAAAGTATTGATTTAATGATTAGTTACTTGATTGTTTGATTAGCAATAAATTTTAACTTCAGTTTAGTATCCGATTAAAAAATCAGAAACTCTGTATCTTCGTTTAAATCGCCCAGCACAACGTTTGCTGGTAAATTATTTAGGTGAACAGTATAGATTTGATATCGATTACTCTCTCGATCGATTTTGTTTTAGGGTAGTGCTAAATTTCAAGCGGATAGGTACCATCGTTGCGATCGGTACTCACAATTCAATTGGCATATTTGCTACAAAATTGTGTCGAAAGTAATGTGTTTTTTACGAGAGAAAAATATGTATTTATTAAATTTAGTTTATAATGGTACATTTAATCGAAATAAGGAAAAAATAAAATGAAAACGGACAATATAAAAACTATGTATTAGTAAAATTGAAATGTAATAAAATGATGGGAAATTAAGAGTTTTTTGGAATCAGAATTTCGGTTGTACCCCTAAACCTGAAAAAGTAATTTAGTCTTAAAAATCTTGTATTTATTTTGAACGCTTCGTCGAATGTTTGAAACAGTTTCGAACCATTTTCTTTCCCTGTAAATCTTTTTTGTCCAAAATTTCTGTTGTTGTTTGGACTTCCATTTGCTGAATTTAAAAATTATAAATTCTATAGCTGGAAAGTGGTTCAACCGATTTGATTAAAGTTTTCTGATATTTAAACGTGTTTTTGTACGAATCGAGTTTCTGGGAACGCTTTTGACCAGGAACGGGTTTTTAATTTTATACAGGGCGAAAAAGAAAGTGATGTAAAAAATCCAAAAATCATGTTTAGAATACAAATCTACAAGTGCATAGATTTTTTTGAAATTAAAAAAAAAAGTTTCGATTTTTTTGAAATAAAAAAAAAAGTTTCTATTTTTTTGCAAATTCGATAACTTTTGCCGCAACGCATTGAACAAAAAAACTGCCAAACTTGTTTTGAGATATTTTCCTCAGCTTTACAAGGCTGTTTTTCTTTTACGTTGTTTTTTTAACGAAATGCCAACGGGTCAAAATTTATTTGGCATCGCTTTCTTTTTCGCCCCGTATAATATTGAAGAGCCGTCCGTGGTCAAAATCGTCCCCCGTCGCTGAATTCGCACAAACCCATGTTTAAAAGTTCGAATATTTTAGTCGAATCGTTCGAGCTTCTTTCAAGATATAGAGTTTTAAAGATGAGGGCAAATAACCCGGTTTTTTGTTCGCCGGTTTAGTTGGATTTACGTGGCCAGTTGGAAAATGTTCTACTTTTTGTAACCAGTGTTAAAAAATACGTTTCAAGAGTTCAGTCAGTTGTGGAATGCCCCGCAAAGAAATAAAAATCCAATGTTGCCTGGAATCCTCGTCATAATTATATATAAAAAAAAACAATAAATTTTACTCGGTTCAAATATCTAGAACTGGGAATATTTTCTTTAAACAATCTACTATAGAGGGTGTTCCATAATGAATTGCTAATATTTCACAGTGCGATTGCTCAAGTCATTTTACGAAGACAAGTTCATATGAATATACGGGGTGTGCCGTAAGGTATGGGCCGCAGAGCAACTGGAGATGCTAAACAACAAACTAGGCCGTTTAAGTCTGTTACGTTTTTTTTCGGAGACGTTTCTTGTTCTAGACACACAGGGTGTTGAAAGCGAAAGATTGATTTCGAAAATAACCTTTCATTTTCAACACCCTGTATTTCTGAGCGAGAACCTTTTCGAAAAAATGTATATGACTTAATCGGTCTAATTTGATGTTTAGTATCTCCAGCTTGGCCCACAAGCTTTGGGACATCCTGTATGTCCGCACCGGCTTAATTTTTTGCTACAGGGTGTTGATTTTTTTTTTAATATCTCCCGAAAGTACTTTGTGATATTATTTTCACTTGTGGTATGTGTTAATACAACCACGTATTTTAGTTAGTGGTGTCCAACAATTTTCCGTGGGAATATTTTTTCTGATTAGCTTGATCAATTCTGCACAAAAACGGTATCTCGCACTTTTCTCGTTTAAAACAATTTAAATTCAAATCGAAACTCATTATTATTAACATTGATAAATTTTGTTTTTTTAAAAGTGTGGAAATTCCAACCCAAAGTGAGCCGTCGCGGATGAACTTTTCTTTCAAACCGTTACTGTAATATATTTTTTCTACTACTGTATAAATAAATCAACTTTCGGGCCGTAGCAACACGAAAGAAAACGAAAGTAAATGTTACAGTTACCTGAATATTATCCGTTGCTAGCTACGAAAGTAGGTTGCTAGCTACGAAAGTAATACTTTCGGTGCCAGGACAAAAAAACAAGAATAAAATTTTTTATTGTATTTATTCAAGCGAATTAAAAAAAAATGTTACTTAATAATAAAAAGTTTATATTTATTGAAAAAACAAGTGGTATAATAACAATAATATAAAACTTAAATAACACTAATTTTTATTTATTGTCATTAAGGTTAATAGTGAAATTTGAACAGTTAGAAATATTAATTGATGGAATATTATTCAATTCAATACCTTCGCCGCTTCTTATTAGAGACTCGTTATTATCCTGGACTTGGACCATACAACTATTTGTCACTCTCGCGTCGTTAGATGGAATAAAAGTAGGAGATCGATTTAAGATCTTTTTGGAAATTTCGATTTTATTTGTATACGAATCACCAATATATCCCTCCGCAACGGACGAAGATCTCCAACCGCCATGTCTTTTTAAATCCAAAATATCGATACCTGGAGCATTTGCAAGAAAGGTAGTTGATGTTCTTCTAAACGAGTGACCAGTGTATTTATTTATATCTTGAAGTTTCAAAAATTTGGCAATTTCTTTGGGAACATTTGAAATAGTGTGTTTTCCAATCACCTGATTCACACACATACCTCGTTCATAGCGATATAACAAGCGTTCGTCTTGTGCATTATTTGTTTGGCCTAAGTTTAATATAATCTTGAAGTAACCTCATAAAAGAAACTGGACCTCCATCATCGGCTATCACAAAACTTCTTTGAACCTTGTTTTTGCTCTGGAGGATTTTAACAATAGCTACATCATCCTTGATTTCGATGTCGTTCAATTTCATTTTATAGATCTCATCTGTCCGGCATGCTCCAGCTATCCCCATTACTGCTATCACTTTCATAGATAAATAGCTATGATTAGGAGCGTCAAGTAAAAACTTTATTATTTCTTCTTTTGTGAAACTTTTAGATTTTTTAGCTTCGTAACCATCATTTTTTCGTTTAATAAATGCAATAAGTTTCTTAAACTGCGAAATATCTATATTTTTGTTCACAGAAATAGTCAATTTAAGCATGGAATATTGTGACCATAAGGACGGAGGTGATAGGGCTTCAGATTTCTCTTGGAAGTACGCTAGCATTACATTTTCGTCAATTTGTGAAAGGTTTTTCTCCACGAACCATTCTAGAAACAGGTTGTACGTTTGACAGTACCTATCTTTCGACTTTACGGGTAAGAGTGAGGCACATGCCAACTCGGCCGCCTTATGTATAGCTTCGTTTTGGTCTTGAAACAACATTTTCGACAATCGTTATTAAAAAATTGGAACTGACAGACTTTGACAGTACTCAAATAACTAGTTGTCATGGATTATTTTACAGGTGTATTTTATTATAATTTGAATAAAATCAAAGTTCATTACTTAATAATATAATTGATCAAAGAACAGTAGTAGAAAAAGTTTAATACATTACACGCTGCAAAAGCCCTTTCAGGTGCTCGGAGTTTTTTAAATAGCCTCGGCTTCGCCTCGCCTATTTAAACACACCTCGCACCAAAAAGTAAACTTTCGCAGCTTGTAATGTAAATAACTATTAATCAATTTGAAAGGTTTTATGTCAAAAAATTCTTATATTTGACGTTTTATAGAACGAACCCCTTCAAATAAAGGTTTAATTCCCACCCAAAACTTAAGTAACTTCTTATTTTATCAATACTTTGAAGGCAGAGTTTTTTTTATAGGTTTAAGTATTTATATTGGCATAGTTTTTAAGCTGTTGTCTGTTTATATTGTGTAAACTTATTTAAAATTTTCACAATTTTTATAGGGATATATTATTATGTAGACCTAATTGAGTTAAGTACAAATTCTAAAAAACCAAAAAAAAAAAAGATTTAATAAGAAATCTATTTGATATGTAAACGCGCGCCAAGAACACATTGTACGGAAGGTAATTTTAAAAATGTTGAGAAATATATTTTATTCTTGAGCGCCAATAATTGATTTATTTATTATTAACCTTCTTATATGTTCCTAGTAGTACGGCAGCCCGTTACCAGGATTTCAGACTGATCACGAACTAATTTTTTGGTGATTTAATAAGGTCTTGAGAAGGAAATTAACAAGAACGGACATTGACAACGTTGCGAAATCATTGAGAATCATCTTTACATATGTAAAAAAGAAGTGGTCGTAATAGTTATCGCGCCTCGTCCGTTCTTTTTAATTTTTGACTCGGAGTGATGTTTTTGAGGAGGTGAAAATAATAATTGACATTTTCCGTGCGGTGAATAGTTTTGGTCTGAGAAAAATCGAAATTTGTTTACAGCGGATTCAACTTAACACGCCTCGTCCGTTTTACTTGTCGGGTGTTAGTTTTCGTTATTCGTGAGCGGGAAAAAATGAGAACGGACATTTTAATCGACGCGCAACCGCAGTGTTGGATCTTAGGTCTGTCATTTTTTTTAACGCTGTTCGAGATATCGCGCCTCGTCCGTTTTCAATCAGAAATCGTGTATTGTGGCTCGGAAAATGGGGGGACAATATGAACTGACAACAACAACAAAACCGTCAACAGTCAACACAGCACGTGTATCAATAATAATGCTACATGGGGACATAGATGCTGAGCTGTTATAGACAACCAAGCCATACAGCCGTCCCATGCGCGCGCCGTGTACAGCGAGCATGAAATATAGATACGAGATCCGACTCCGCTGCCCTCCCTGCAGCTGCGCAACACGGAAAATGTCCGTTGGACTCGACATACTATTTTTTTAGAGTGTTATCAACAATTTTAAAAAAAATTGACTCGGGCGCGCAGCGTTGCCGAATTTTTTCGCTCGAGTAAAACTTTCTTATTTTTTATTAATCTAGCGATTAGTCATTGACTAGATGAAGGCGTGATAACAGGACATTTTGGTAACGGGCTGCCGGACTATAATCATAGGCGTAACTGGGGCTATGCCCACACCCCAGACTGCTCTGGTGCCCACCCCAGTGTTTCCGAAGTTCGAAGCCACACATACGTCATAGTGACACATGCCATTAAAATCCTACTAGACTATTAATTAGAAAAAATACTTCTAGACCTCTTGACGTCCGAGGCCCTCGTATGTCGGCAATTATACAGGAACTGGCAACGTCGACTTACTAATTTTTGTCCCCTAATAATTTTCAGAAATTAGATAAAAATACCAACGTTAAAAATACACATTTATTTGTCTTTATCCTTTTTCACTACATTTATTTTATAAATTTAAACACAATGTACAAAAAATGTTTTAAGGAGTACGCGATTTAACAAAAATATAACAACAAATGCTAGACGAAAATTTGATCAGACGATTTCAAGACGATCGGAGGTCGTTGTCATGTTTTTGTTGCAGCAAAATATGCCTCTGATAGTCAAATTGTTAAGCCGGGCTCAAACCATACTCGCCACGTCATCTGAACGGTTTACTTGTACAGGACGATCACGTATAATGTCCCCCCCCCCCCTCTTGACTTTTTTTACAGGGTTTTTGAAGTAGTATTTGCAAGATCAAATATAATTTTAGGTCTGTTGATATTAAAAATGGGACATTCTACGTCAAATTCTGAATGTAATTTATGTAATATCCCTGTACGTGATCACCCTGTATAATAATTGACAATTCTGTCATTCACACGGCCTTGGTAAGTATACGCCATTACAAATATTGGCCAAGTGTAAGCCCGGCTTTAGCCCAGCATATGGCCACGATTGCAACGGAAACCTAAATTTTTACTTAATTTTGCAGTTTCTCTGCTTGAAACGGAACTTATCGAAAAATATTTTATTAAGAATGTAAAAACCAATAATGTTCCTTAATGTTTTTTTGTCATTTTTTGTTTTATGAGGAGGTTTGGTTCGTAACCTCATTTGGCTTGTAACTGAAAAAAAAGTTTCCTAAAGCGAAGTTCCCGTTGCAATTACGACCAATATAAACTAAAATTTAAGATTTAGTATATTATACAACCCTTTAGCTTCATTTGATGAAAAAAATAACAAACATACCAATTTACGTGAGGGCTCTCAGATATTTGGCCAGTCATTACGAACGAGTACGTGCAAAGCAGGACACGGACCAGAAGACTGGTGTCAATCAACAATGTTTGCAATGGCGTATACTTGCCAAGTGTCGTGTGAATGATAGAATTGTCAATTATGATATAAGTAAACCATTCACACGACGTGGCAAGTACACGCTAGTAGCAAATATTGGCCAAGTGCAGGGTGTCCCATTTTCGACACTTTTATAGGGTATCTCCGTAATTGTTAGTGCTATCAAAAGAGTAATGTAGGTTTCATGTTCTCTTTTCGGGGCAAACTTAAAATGGTAAAATCAAAATTTGAAAATTTTCGGAGATCAAAAAATTTACAATTTCAAAATTATCCTATATTTTCTTAGTTAAAAGAGATACCGAAAAATGTTTTATACAGAAATTTCTTTATATTGATTGTTGAATAATCTGCCGTTTTCAGAATAAGTATACGGGGTCAGGTAAAAAAGTTATCGGACCTAATCTAATTTTTTTAAATGGAATATATTTTAATATAAAAAGATACTATTTTAAATTCTCCTTTCAAATATATAACACACCATGGATGATATTGGTTTCCTAGGCGATTTATTTAAACTTTATTATTTTAAACCACAGTAGACCATGAAACAAAAGCTAATATCCTAGAAACAACTATGTTGACTATTAACATTTAACGTCAATTTCATTTTTACATATTCATATGTGAAAATGACTTATCAACATTTTGAAAAATTTGATATTATATCAGTTTATATTGAAAGTGGGAAAAACGAAGAAATGGCGCAAAATGTATATTTTGTTCGCTATCCGGAAAGTCGGTAACCATTTAAGGACATATTCCGAAAATTTACGATGATTCCCGTTATTTTTTATCTTAATCTGAATCTTTTATTTCGTTTCAAAGTAATAAAGTTTAAATAAATCGCCTAGGAAACCAATATCTTCCATGGTGTGTTATATATTTGAAAGGAAAATTTAAAATAGTATATTTTAGATTAAAATATACAGGGTGTTCCATTTAAAAAAATGAGGTTAGGTCTGATAATTTTTTTTACCTGGCCCCGTATACTTATTCCAAAAACGGAGATTATTCAACAATAAATATAAAGACATTTCTGTATAAAACATTTTTCTGTGTCTCTTTTAACTAAGAAAATATAGGGTAATTTTGAAATTGTCAAATTTTTGATTTCCCCCCGTATGTCTTCAGCGAGAGAAAATTTTCAAATTTTGATTTTACCATTTAAAGTTCGACCCAAAAAGAGCACATGACACCTACATTACTTTTTTGATAGCACTAACAATTACGGAGATACCTTATAAAAGTGTCGAAAATGTGTCGTCCGAGTCCGACTTTAGAAATTAAAAAATAAAAACTAGAATATCAGATTGTTCTTAATGTGATTCGCACGTTTCTTCATATTGTACGCCCTGCCGTTTCTGAACGTCGTAAAGAATGCGAGCAAAAAATGAGGCTATGCTGCCGTTAGTTGTGTTGTAAAAATCGTTAACAGAACAGAATTATGTAATTTCCAATTATAACAACTAAATTTACCAGTAATCTAATAAATTTTAATATAATGTTTTTCATAGTGTTATCAAAATCCACCTGGACAAGCGTGAAGATGTGTAAAAAGGATAATTTTTCACAATATTTAACTTAATAAAATAAATCTCTATTCACTGCATTCAGATATATGGCAACGCTGTAGCCGTGGTGTGTTTTTGCTAAGCGGCGCAACCATACAATATTTTTCCATAGCCTTTCATTAAGCTAACAAGAAATAATTAGGTCTAAATTGACTGAAATGTAAACAAATTCAAAATAGTTTGTTATACAGACTCGTTGTAGGTCCTAATGTATTTTATTCAATTTTACATCCTAGACTTGAACAAAAACTTCATTAGTTTATTTTTATTTCTTATGTAGTCCCGCTCTTCGTAGCTTCGCGTGGCACCGTTGAAACGCACAGAAATTTGTCACTACATTTTTAAGAGAAAAAACTAGGTTTTAATTTTCAGGAAGAATCCAACCGCGAAATCAACAGTGTATTTATTTTCGAGAAGTAATTAAATGGTTTGCCGTTATTAAAATTGGTTCGCAGCAAAAAATAGCCTATAAATCATTTGATCAGCATAAAAAGATTTTGCTTGCAACAAATAAAAATCAGGCTGCAACACTTGTTCTGCAAAAATGCTACAAACTGTCAACAATTTAACCGATATCAGTCCGCTTGTAATATCATGTGTTCGCTTAATTATTAACAGTCGAGCTGTGAAATAATTAGTTGGTCAGCAAGATTTTACAATTGGTCAGTAGAAAAAAAATGTCTAGAAGCAGTTTACTTCAGAGGTTTGCATATTAAAAGAATGGTTATCAATATAAATCATTGGATTGCGTTTGTTTTGAATAATCGGCTCAGTTCGTTATTGTGGGCGGAGCGAAAGCAGTCGAGTGATACGAGTAGCTAATTGAGTGAGGGTGTTTTCAGTCGGTGTAGCAGTCAAGGCCCAAAAGGTATAGCGGGGGCGGGTTTTCACTTGTCTTCCCAGGGCACTGTCACTATTTCACGTTTTATTGCTTTTTTTTTGATCACCAAGATTAAATATTTTGCTTACCCGCTGATTGCTTACCAATATCTGATTAAAAGTGGATCGCTCATAGCAGCTTATATATTTAATTTGCGTACCAAAATAATTTAGAGCACTCTAGTATGACATTAATTACTGACCGATTCAGACATGTTTGCTGTCCATAAGTTGCTGACCAACTAGCCATTTTGGCTGACCGATTACATTTTTCTCTGTGCAAATTAATAATGGTTTTTATAATACACTTTTCTCCCCTCGCTCTTCATTCGTTCAGAAACCACTGGGCAAACAATACAACGACCTACAAAATCACACTCTGAAACATTAGCACGCTGTATATTGAAAAATATTATTTTTTAATCGGTAGAATATAACAAGGCAAGACCAGTATTCCTAGAGCCGTCACTTAAGGAGGTATTTCTACAGTAATAATTAGTTGTAGGAAGACCGATATTTATTCAGGAAATAACAGAAATAAACTAACAGTAAAAGAAGAGAGCTAATCCCAGGAGTCGAATTTAAGGGTAAACTTAACTATAAACTTGCTTAAATTGGTGTTAAACCTTCAATCATCGTAAACGACTCGAGGGAATGCACCTTGACGGTCAAAATAGGGCGTCAGCATAGCCTTTAAGGCTGTCCGGCAAGTCATTCCCTATTGTATGTATTGCTCGCTATGTAAAACCTAAAATAAATTGCAACCCGGAAAGAAAAATATCAAGGGAATGGACTCGTCTTTATCCGACTCTATTTGGCTTGGTGAAATCTAAGCCAATATAAATTGATCATATCATTACTTTACTACCCAAACCCAATATTTAAAAGTCCGGTAACGGATATGTTACAGTGGGAGTTTAGCTGTTTGCTGATGAGACGACAAAGGAGCCGAAAAAAAAATTCTAAACGGGCACTGTAACATTTACTTTACGGATTTATCTAGAATGTATTATTTCCCACTATAGTCTCGTTTCACAATTTCACTTTTCTATAAATTAGTTTTCTGCTCGAAACAAAAATAGGCTCGCTATTTTCCTTATTATTTTAACCATAGACATACAATCTAAAAAGGAGACAAAAGATTCCATTAATAAGACACCAAAGCTTTAAAAAATGGCAACACTGTAAGATGCGCGTCCAATCGCTGATATCCTTATCAGTGGCTTGTGGTTATTTTAGAATCATCAAAAATTAAACATAAACAGGTAAACGCTGTAGGTATTTTTTAAAGGATTTCAGACAATACCTACACAGGGTGTTATGGAAATGACTTATTATATTTAAATGGGCGACTCCTAGAGAAAATCTACATACTTTTTTTTTATCGAATATCTAAATACTACGGTAAAACCCTTTTTACCCACATACTGTCTCGTCGTTCCATCTGGATTCAGTTAGCAACAATGTGGGTCACTAGAGTATACTAACATTGTTGTCAGATCACACCGCATGTCTCGCCCTTGCTTGGACTTGCGACTATCGTTGCTTCAGGATGGTTCGAGACTCGGCGGTGGAATGACGCTGTCGACTGTTCCTCGTGTTTGATGTATACGATTTTAAACGTTTCGTTAGTTATTTCAAATTTGTGTGATATTACCTATTGTCGGTTCTGTTGCAAAACATACTTTTTGTTTTTTATTTTTTTATGAAATTTAGTTATAAAACGGCTTATATGATCGAAGGTAAGAAAGAGAGTATGTATCTTAAAATTGTAGTACATGTGCGTTTGCAATTCTGTGTTGCAATATATGACAACACCGCCTCAATAAGTTTTTAGAACAAGTATACGGGGTCAGGTAAGAAAGTTATCGGACCTAACCTAATTTATAACACCATGGATGATAGATATATCAAATTTTTCAAATTGTTGATAAGTCTTTTTCACAAATGAATATGTAAAAATGAAATTGACGTTAAATGTTAATAACAACTAGAATGTCAACATAGTTGTCTCTAGGATATTAGCTTTTGTTTCATGGCCTAGTGTGGTTTAAAGTAATAAAGTTTAAATAAATCGCCTAGGAAATCAATATTATCCATGGTGCGTTATATATTTGAAAATACAATTTAAATGCAATCTTCTTAGATTCAAATATACAGGGTGCTCCATTTAAAAAAATGGGGTTAGGTCCGATAACTTTTTTACCTGACGGCGTATAATTACTCTAAATACGGCAAGTTATTCAAAAAACATTATAAAGAAACTTTTGTATAAAACATTATTCTGTATCTCTTTTAACTAAGAAAATATAGGGTAATTTTGATATTGTCAATTTTTTTATTTTCCCCCGTATCTCTTAAGCGAGCGAGAATTTTCAAATTTTGATTTTACCATTTTTTTAAGTTTGACCCAAAAAGAGCACATGACACCTACATTACTTTTTTGACAGCACTAACAATTACGGAAATACCGCAGGCCGCAGATTTGTCATCGTTGATTTCTGCTAAAAGCGATCTTTGATCGGGACAAAATATAAACAATGATGTCTCCCTTTTATGTTGTATGTTTATGATTTTAACCTACAAATTCTGAAAAACGCCGGTAAAACCAGTATGAAATAAAAAATTACTACAAAAATTTTATAGAAAATACCTCTTAAAACTATAAAAAATGTAGAAATGCAATAAACCCTTTGTTAATACTATCGTCTTATTTCAACCGATGTCAAATCATTTAAAAGCGGTAAAAAAAGCAGTTCATAAGACCGCACTGAAGATATTTTGACGGCAAGAACTATAAAAAATTAACCGATAAACTCCGCATGCTGTTAAATGTTTCGACATCGGTTTAGTAGTTTTCAAAAAATTATACTACAAAAAATAATATTTTAAAAATACAAAACCGGGTGGCACGCTCACGGAAAATAACGAACTAATTAAAAGATGGGGTGAAGATCGATAATAACTTGTAAAAAATCCCCAAACAGCCACAAGAAGATAGATTTTCGTAATAAGAACAAGCAAGTAGTACCCAAAATCAAGAATCTAACGTTCGTAGAGCAAATTGTATTGACTGCCAACTGATATGCAACCGTCAGAAAAATCCGCGTCTGGTGCAGAATTGTGAGTTTGGATTCTGCACATTTGCTCGATCGGCCGTTAGTTTCACTTGTTGTCAACAACCGAACATGCGCAGAAAGAAATTTGCAACCTGATAATAGAAAAGAAGGCGAAACATACAGGGTGTTATGGAAATGACTTATTATATTCAAATGGGTGACTCCTAGGGTGTCCTAGAGAAAGTCTACTACATATATTTTTTTAAATCGAATATCTAAATACTAAGGTAAAAACCCTTTTTACCATCATACTGTCGCGCCTTTCCATCTGGATTCAGTTAGCAACAATGTGGGTCACTAGAGTATACTAACAATGTTGTCAGATCACACCGCGTGTTTCGCCCTTGCTTGGATACCGGCCGCGCGCCACTATCGTGGCTTCAGTATGTTTCAAGACTCGGGGGGGTGGAATGACGCTGTCGAGGGTTCCACGTGGTTAATGTGTACGAATTTCAAACGTTTTGTTAGTTGTAGCATTACCCGATTTTTTTGTTGTGAAATATTTTATAATAAGAAATATTGTGATGTGATTTCAAATTTGTGTGATATTATCTACTGTTGGTTCTGTTGCAAAACATACTTTTTTGTGTTTTTTTTTATGGAATTTAATTTAAAACGGATTATAAGATCGAAAGTCAGCTGGTATGTACCTTAAAATTGTAGTACTTTTTTTCTGAAAAGTTTGAAAAAGAAGTGATAACGCGGGTCAAAGACGTCTTGTTGTCAAAAACTGAACACGTGCGTTTACAATTCTGTGTTGCAATATATGACAACACTGCCTCAATAAACTATTGATTGCGAACGTCCCCAGTAGCGGCCACGTAAATTTTCAGATTTCATATAAAGTGTATATTTCGTACAATAATTCAAAGCGCAATTTAAGGTTATTTTTCATCAATTTATTTTCATCTCAGAGGATTTGCCGGTAAAAATATAATAAGTCATTTCCATAACACCCTGTATATAGCGAAAACACAAAGGAAGAAGAGGTCTAACGATCCTTTATCTTCAGAAATAAAACGATATAACAGGAGAGAAAACAACGAATCCTTATTTCCGTCTTCTTGCAGAATGTCGGGGATAATGAGATGATAAAAGCCGTATTAGAGTCGACAATAAAAATTTCCGGTGCCATGGCTATTATAATTGCACGAATTCATGCGCAATAAACCGTTCTCGATGAGCTGGCGCATTGCCAACAGTCTAGAACAGCAATTGTTAGTGTCGAAATCTCTAAAATACCTCCAGAATTAGAGATGGGCAAACCTGTTCGCTTTGATTAGCAGTTAAAGCAGCTACTGCTACTTACAAATGGCAGTTCAAAAAAGTTGCTACGAGTTAGCAGTACATATGCTTAATAAAGAATGTGAACTGTTAATTTAAGTACCAGTTAGTTTAAATAGCCATTAGCTGTTCATAAGTGCATCGACCAAATAATAAACATTTAAAAATAACGGTATAATCCATCTCTACCCAGACTTGCACCGGCAATGGCAATGAAAATGGCGCGTGCCCCATTTCTGGCAATGCGAGAACGGTGTACTGCGCATAAATCCGTGCAATTTTAATTGCCAGAAGACTAGAATTGCCGACTGTAATACGGATTCGATTCTCGCATTGCGCCGGCAATGCGAGCAGTATTGGGCCAGCTGATCGAGAACGGTTTAGTGCGCATGAATACGTGCAATTATAATTGCCATTACCGGCGCAAGTGACAAAAATTGCCGACTCTAATACGGCTTTAAGGAATCGAACTATATCAAATAATGACTAAAATATAATAAATAATTCGTAGTGGACTGAAAAATAATTATTTCGGGGGAATGCTATCAAGTTTTGGCAAAAAGCCCGCGGTAGCAGCATAGCAGCATAAATTAAATTCTTTTAACCTCAAATCACATTTTTTTTATTTTATTTTTTACACTAAGAGACATACTTGATGGAAGAGGAGAAAGTAACACGCACAGTAAGCAGGACTTACAGAAATGTGACACTTAAAAAGTCGTGTGGCAAGGAAAGTATGTCTGTTCTATGTACTACTTTTTCACAACACTATTTTTTTGGAAAGAAATAAAAAAGTGAGTTCGGAGCGGGCCACCCTGTATATCAGGTCTCGGAATCAACCTACTATTCCATTACTATGTATTATTAGTACATGACAAAAATCTCAAATAAAAAGTTACCGTAATCACATTTAATGTTAAAATTTAAAGATGACGGAGCCCCTACGCTAAAATAAATTATTTAAAAATATAATCAAAAATGCGCCCAACGATGAATTTACACGGATATTGCACACTCTAATAAACAGAATACAATTATTGACAACCCCGTAAAGTGAGAGTAACATAAAGTCTGTCTTTACCCGTGCGTCACAAACTTACAATACGTTCCGAATTCAATAACGTGTTAGACAAAGACAAAAGTTACAATCCTAGTTGAATATTGATTTGTAGGCATTAAATATTTTCCAGCTGTTCACTCATAGTTGCTATTTTGATGTGTCAATCGAGTGTCGATCTTATTAATTGGTTTTTATAAGTTTTTATGTCTTCAACTTGAATTTAATGCGAAAAACAGTTCCTTTCAGAGCCATTTCATCGTACTTTGGCGTTTTCGGTAAGTATTTATGGCTTAGCATCCGAACGCTAGGCGCGTCTATTATAGTGTTTATGAAATCAGTCATTGTTTTCATATTTTTCGTGCGTTAACTCTTGATTGATTCGTATGCCTTTTAATGACATGTGAGTGTGCTGACGCACGTGTAAAGATATTGACGTACAGACTTTATCGTATGTCTCTTGAAGTCGGTGTTAAATACAGGGTGTTATGGAAATGGCAACATACTTTCTCTTATAAAATCGAATGTTCAAATACTTAGGTAAAACCCCCTAACATTACCCCACGTGCCACGCCATACACATCTGGCTCCAGTTAACAAGAGTATGTAGGTCGGTAGATGGTGGTGATGCATGATCGAAACGCGCGCCTCGACCCTGGCCCGTTGGAAATCGTTGCTCAAAAGCGGCGTTTGGCGCGACGATCCCTTGAATTCGCCCGTGCTTGCATACGTATTTTAAACGTTAAGGTATTTCTGGATTAATAAATAAGGTGTTAATTGGTCAGCGTGTCAGTGCCTACCACGGGGGTTTTCGGGTTCGACATAAGGCGGCTTATCTCGCTTATGAATTCAAAGCGAACTTTATGGTTAGTTCCATAACACCCTGTATAAATGCCTATTTTTGTGCAATGACCGATACTTACTCTACACTACGAGGTTGCCGTAAAAGTAGCAACATGTGGATACGTTTTTAAAATTTATTTTTCAGAAAATTATAATACATTATAAATGTTGACTCATGTTTACAAAAATATAGAATACCTACCTATCCCGAATAAAAGTTGAATGTATATTTTGAGCTTTGCGCTATATTTAAAAATTGTTCTCGTCTACACAACGTTCCATAATATTATACAAAATGTAAATTTCTTTAATATTAGCAAAATAATCTCGATTTATTTTTGACGGAGTTGATGTATGTTGAAACTAGGGAATCCAATCCCGCAAACCTGCGGGATTGAGCCCGTCGATCCCGCGGATCGGCGGGATAGCAAACAATGAACTGCGGTATTTTTGGTCGACGCGTCGGGGATTCCCCGCCATGCTGGGCTATTGAAAATACGTTAAACAGAACAGTTTTCTTACGTAAGTACGGGCGTTATATCAAGAATATAATACATGGAATTTAAACAGCAATCACAAAAATGAGTGTCAGTGTAGTTTACAAAGACAATAAAGGTTCAAGTTTAGTTTGGAATTATTTTTTAAAGTCTGAACATGGTCTTACAGCTAAATGTAAGTTATGCCCTAGCATTATCAAAATCTCTGCTCTTTCCACCAAAGGTCTTCACACCCACTTACAAACAAAGCATAATATTAATTTGAAAGTCCAGAGCAGCAGCGGTAGTGTTGATATTGATAAAATAACACAGGAAATGAAAGCTAGTACCAGCAGTTCGAGTAGTTCGTTTAGTTCTATTGCTAAGCGCTCAGATGTTAGTGGTTCTTCTGTGCTACCTAAGAAAATGAATATTACAGATTTTTTTTTCATCTGAGAAAAAGTTTCGATGGAGGAAAGAGTGTCTCGAATGGTAGCTAAAGATGGTATACCCTTTGGAAAGTTTATCACATAGACCGATATGCGCCAACTATTCGAATCAGAGGGCCGCAAATTGTGTAAAATCTATTCCGCCGACCAGTGTCGAAGCTGAACGTGCGTTTTCAGCCGCAGGATACATGTGCAATAAAATAAGATTAAATCTAAAAGATGAAACATTAAACAAGTTATCTTTTCTCCGAATATACTTCCAAAATCAATGTAACATGTAACCGTTAAACTAGTCGTACTATTGTATTGTACCTATATGCAATAAATATTTTCCTGCTACTCTACTCTGTTTCTAATTGCATAAAATAACTTTTTATTAACATACAGCACCCACATCGAGTCCCGCAAATCCCGCACGTTTAATCCCGCGAAATCACCGCGGGATCCCGCATTTGCGGGATTGGATTCCCTAGTTGAAACCAATGAAAATACGAATTTTAAAATGGCCAAAATATCGTTCATGTTCCCCAAACTTATCAATAAAAAGAACGTAGAATTATTTATAATTTACAATTTAAAACAAATGATTTTTCTTTGTCGTTTGAACACGAATCTCATGAAACAACTATTGTTCTGCTTACCAACATACTGATAATAATTGATTTCCTAATAAAATTTCTTCGCTTGACCATCTTTGCTGTCCCTGGAACAAAATATATCAACTTACATCTGTGCTTATTTTGGAAAGTGGAAACAACATATTATTATGGTTTAATACCCGAGAGATTCTATTCGAAACATTAATTTAGGAAATAAAATGTTTCTTTAATTCATTTATTATATTTAACAGCTTTTCTAAATATACAGGGTGTCTAGAAACTAGTGCTGACAGGATATTATAGAGGATGTCCGTAAGTACCTCTTAATTCCTCGGGAGGATGCAGAGGAGGTAATAAATCTAATTTGTCATAGAAAAAAATTCCTAACCCCTTAACGTAGATATAGAGCCCCAAAGGGTTACCAAACGGGTACCCAACATGTATAATTTAATGAAATTTTTATATTTTATACAGGCCATAAAGAGTCATTAAACCATACTATAGTATTGGTTATTCCTCTTTAAATTTATTAATTAAAATTAATTACTTGTCAAAGTTTATAATTTTAAAACACCCTTATTTTTACCAGTTTGTATTAATCATCAGTATATTTCGAGTGTTTCGCGTATTTATTTCGAAAACTGCCAGTTTTACCGCAATAAAGTAAGAGTCTCCTTTTTAAAGAGAAATTACTCAAAGTATTTTAAAAAAATCAGTTTTCTGCTTTGTCAAATGACACCGGTCAGAATTATGGCCCAACGACTGTGGTGGCAAGTCCGTTCCTGACTTCCCTGACGATGTAAAGCATCTACTGCAGTATGGTGTAATGACTCTTTATGGCTTCTATAAAATATTAAAATTTCATTAAATTGTACATGTCGGTTCAAAAGTTAGAGCCAAAGAAGTAATCGGGGCACTTTAGGAATTTTTTCTCTTATGACAAATTGGATTTGTTTTGACCACCTCTGTATACTTCCGAGAAATTACTTACTTACTGGACACCCGGTATAGATGAAGTCGAAATAATGTCCTGCGACCCTGTATATCGATAAGGAAGCCAGACTCCCCCTATATATCCTAATAAAGTTTAAATAAATCGCCTAGGAAACCAATATCATCCATGGTGTGTTATATATTTGAAAGGAGAATTTAAAATAGTATCTTTTTAGATTAAAATATGGGGTGTTCCATTTAAAAAAATTAGTTTAGGTCCGATAACTTTTTTACCTGACCCCGTATACTTTTTCTAAAAACCGCAGATTATTCAACAATCAATATAAAGAAACTTCCGTATAAAACATTTTTCCGTATCTCTTTTAACTAAGAAAATACAGGGTATTTTGAAATTGTCAATTTTTTGATTTTCCCCCGTATCTCTTAAGCGAGCGAAAATTTTCAAAATTTGATTTTACCATTTTAAGCATGACCCAAAAATAGCACATGACACCTACATTACTTTTTTGATAGCACTAACAATTACGGAGATACCCTATAAAAGTGTCGAAAATGGGACACCCTGTACTTTCGTTTAGAAACTTGAAAAAATTGCGAACCACACGAAACGCAAACTATGTCAATAATGAAATGTCAATATTTGAATTTTGCAATTTCCGTCTAATACACTAGAGTTGTATTTCGTTCTCAAAAAAATACATTGTCTGTTTCATCCTTTTTCATTAACTGATAAAACAAAAAGGACGTTAAAAATAACAGATCTTTGATATCACTTGTTACTAAGTTATGACGTACGTTCATTCTTTTCCCGACCCAACTGTCGTTAATTTAAATGTATTTAGAAGAAGGACAAACGATGGCTGACGAAGAAGAAGAAGAAAGAAGAAGAAGGTTGAAGGAGTTTTTGTTGGAAATAAACTGTTATTACTTACAGGAATTTTCTTAAGGCTTGTGACAAACATGATTAACAAAATTTATTTAAATTGTTTTCTCTTTCTGTATTTAATTTCATATTATATATAAACTGCTGGCCATTTGCTTTCGAGCAAGAAAAATTTCGCCTCAATTTAAAAGTTAATATTTTCTGAACCAGATGTGACATCGATCTCCGGTTTTTAATGGTTGATAGATTTGTCCCTTAGGAAACAATTGCCAAAGTTGGATTGTCTTAAACTGTCAGAAAATTTTATATACAGGGTGTTAAAGAGGACGATGATTTTTGCTCCAATTTCAATAGCATGTAACTTTCACAATAATATTTTTAAATTTTATCACTGTACGTCAATTGAATCACTGGTTAATAGCAAAGAAAGTAATCTGTCAAATTTTTTATATCTGCTATATTTTAAGAGATACCGATTTTTTTGAAAAACTTTGCTTTTTTCAACTTTTTGTTAGCTAGATCCCACTGTGCGTTGTATCGTTCAAACTTTGCAAGTGATTATTATACCTTATGAAAAGCTTGTTTATGTTCAGTAACAACAATTGTACCTAAATGTTGTGATGTGCAGTGGCGTACTTATAATCACTTATATGTCTATGCTTTATGAGTATCTCACAATTTTTTTTGTATTGGAAAGTACTCGCCCCTTGATTAGGCAAGTTTTTCCTTATTTTTTAGTTTTTCATATCGCGCTACAGGTACAGGTACAGTGTCTACAAAATTTTAAAAAAGATAATTTTTCTATTTAATTGTTTGAAAAAAATTATTTTTTTTAAATTTTGTAGACACTGTATAATATACCTGTAGCGCGATATGAACAACTAAAAAATAAGGAAAAACTTGCCTAATCTAGAGGCGAGTACTTTCCAATACAAAAAAATTGTGAGATACTCATAAAGCATAGCCATATAAGTGATTATAAGTACGCCACTGCACATCACAACATTTAGGTACTATTGTTGTTACTGAACATAAACAAGCTTTTCATAAGGTATAATAATCACTTGCAAAGTTTGCACGATACAACGCACAGTGGGATCTAGCTAACAAAAAGTTGAAAAAAAGCAAAGTTTTTCAAAAAAATCGGTATCTCTTAAAATATAGCAGATATAAAAAATTTGACAAATTACTTTCTTTGCTATGAACCAGTGATTCAATTGACGTACAGTGATAAAATTTAAAAATATTATTGTGAAAGTTACATGCTATTGAAATTGGAGCAAAAATCATCGTCCTCTTTAACACCCTTTATAGTACATTTTCTGACAGTTTAAGACAATCCAACTTTGGCAATTGTTTCCTAAGGGACAAATCTATCAACCATTAAAAACCAGAGATCGAGGTCATATCTGGTTCAGAAAATATTAACTTTTAAATTTAGGCGAAATTTTTCTTGCTCGAAAGCAAAGGGCCAGCAGTTTAGTTGAATTGTATCTAGTTTTTAGCTTTACTTCTGACGTTTTCTTCAATTATTGCCCATGTCTCTTGTCTAGTGCTGTTAAATTGAAGAAATAAAAGATTTAGAATCTTTGAATTTTTTTTTTTTATTTTTTTTTTTTGAATTTTTTTGTATAACGTTTCGTCACTATGAATAACAGTTTTAAAAGGTGAAAATGAAGGGGAATTTCTAGGGACGTACCTGTAAATGTTATATCCTAAAATAATGAGGAGCTGCATTGCAACTATAACCAGTATCGCCGTTACTGAAACGCAACTAACTTGTGGACAACCCCCTTGCTGTGCCAGCTGATTGGATACCTGGAAAAAAATAAAATGTAAGAATTAGGAGTGCGCGGAAGTAGCAAGCGTTGACGACTTGATTTATTTTATTATACAGGGTGTGCCAGATAAGAATGCACACTACAGTTAACCGTAGGACATACAGGACAGGAACGATGAAATTAGATAAAAGGTCATTGCGAATGTTTCCGAAGATATTGTGAGATTGATGTGAAAATACATTTTACATACGCGTGGTGACTTTTTCACCCCTATAAGATAATTTAATTATATTTTCAACACGACGTTTCGTTTTTTCGCAACCATCATCAACTTTGGTTTTTATTTTGTGCTTTTGGAACTCCACTTTATATTCTGTATCCAGCGATATATCACACCTATTAGTTATTAGACGTTTCGGACTAAAAACACTCATCTTCAATGCAAATCTTATTTTGAAAATATTTTTTTTTATTGTTGTATTTTGACTCTAGTTGGCATTAAAAACTACTTTCTTATTTGACGTTATTTACAAAAATAATAACAATTGGATTCAGAATAGAAAGTTGAGTTCATAAAATAAAATGTTACGACTATTTAAAAAACAAAGTTGATGACGGTTGCGAAAAAACGAAACGTCGCATTGAAAATTGAATTAAAATATCTTATAGAGGAGAAAAGTGGCCATAAGAATGTAAAATTTATTTTTCAATTTGGGTTTCACAATGGCATTATGAAATGCAAAAAATTTGAGTAACCTACCACTTTATGAAACTGAAATTTAATTTTTTTTTTATGTTGGCAGCAAGTAGGGTTCGAATTTTAGGCTTACTTTGATTTCGTTGAAATTAGTTTTCTTGGCATTATGGATTCGACAAAAAAATTTTATAGAAAACTTTAAAGTACCAACCTTTTACCTTGCAAATAGATCATTTTTACTAGATATTTATCTGAAATACCTATACTCGGAAATATATAACATGCTGACGGTGTCCGTCAACTAATTTCCAGTCACAACTATAAAACAACTAACCTAAAAATAATAGAAATATCTTCCAGTTTATGCTCAATTTCTAAGGTTTTATTCAATAAAGTACTATTTTTATTTTTAATTCAATATAGTATTATACATATTACTTTATATACACAGTGTGTAAAAAGTCCCGGAACAGTCAATTATTTCAAAAATGGTGCCACAATATAAAAAAAACTTTCTGTATAAAAGTTGTTGGTCTTAAAGAAATTTATTAAACTTAGATCCCTGTAATTATACAGGGTTGCCCAAAAAGTCGTGGTAACCGAAACTTCATTTTTTTTAAATGGAATGACCCTTTTTGATCACATTTTCTGATTCCTCTAAACATTCTAAACAACAATTATAGAACATGTCATATGGCTAAACCTATTAGTTTTAGAAATAATTTGAGTTGAAGGACATAAATGCGATAGGTACGATATTACCTTTTGCATTGTTTCGAGTCGGCTCAAATGTTTTACGTTAAAATTAAAAGAAAAACATTAAACTCGTGTAAAATGAACCTCACTCAAGTTGTGTCAAAATTTTAATAACAACTAAATTATTAAATACAAGCAGTAAAATTAACAATAACTTGAAAAGAACAAAAATAAAATTAAGTGTAAGTCGTTATTTAATTAAATGCTGAAAATGTCCTCCTCCCACAGTTTGACAATGGGCTAGGTTATAATAAAATTTGTCGATGACGTTTTGTAACATTTCTTGGTTAATAGATGCACATTCTTCAATAATTCTTCCTCTTAATTCATTCAGATCTGCAGGTATTGTCACAAATACTTTATTTTTTAGGTGTCCCCAAAGAAAATAATCAAGGGGCGTTAAGTCTGGCGACCTAGCAGGCCATTCTATGGGGCCTCTTCGTCCTATCCAGCGGTTAGGAAAAGTGTTGTTTAAATAATTTCTAACAGCTAGCCCAAAATGAGGAGGAGCTCCATCCTGCTGAAACCACGTATTGCGTAATAGTGGTCCTACTTCATTGTTTATTGCTGGCACAATTTAATTTTGCAGCATGTGGAGATACATTTCGGCATTCAAATTCCCCTCTATAAAGAAAGGCCCCACTAATCTGTTGCCAATAATTCCAGCCCACACATTTACTTTCTGGGGGTGTTGAGTATGTGTTTCTCTCATCCAATGTGGATTCTGATCAACCCATTAACGACAATTATGGCGATTGAGAGACCAGTTCAACATGAATGTTGCCTCATCCGTAAAAACTATTTGATTAAAAAAATTGTTATTTTCTTCATGTTTTTGCATCATTACTTCGCAAAATTCCAATCTACGATCAAAATCGTCTTCTGATAATTCCTGGACAAGAGTTATTTTATAGGGATGAAAATTACTGGTTTTTAAAATATTGTCAATTGATTTAAAACAAACATCAACTTGGGTAGCAGCTTTTCTGAGTGACAAATGTGGATTCTGAACAAAATGAAGTAATGTCTCTAATTTTTTTTCATCACTACTTGCCGACTTTGGTCTTCCGGAACGAAGTTTATCTCTGCAACAACCGGTTACCTCGAACCTTTGAACTGTTCTCACAACTGTAGATTTGGATATAGGCTCTCGGTTTGGAAAAGTTGTATTAAATAATTCCTTTGTCTCGAAAACTGATCTTTGTCGGTCTCCAAAACCTCTTATTATTAGTAAAGTTATACGTTCCCTTTCGCTGAGCGACATTTTGAGAATTTACATTGACAGTGACGCAAAAAATTCTAGTACCAGCTTATAAAAATGCAAAAGGTAATATCGTGCCTATCGCATTTATGTCCTTCAACTCAAATTATTTCTAAAACTAATAGGTTTAGCCATATGACATGTTCTATACTTGTTGTTTAGAATGTTTAGTTAGAGGAATCAGAAAATGTGATCAAAAAAGGGTCATTCCATTTAAAAAAAATCAAGTTTCGGTTACCACGACTTTTTGGGTAACACTGTATAATTACAGGGATCTAAGTTTAATAAATTTCTTTAAGACCAACAACTTTTATACAGAAAGTTTTTTTATATTGTGCACCATTTTTGAAATAATTGACTGTTCCGGGACTTTTTACACACTGTGTATACATATTTATAGTTACTTTAGACATTTCCTGGGCATTAATTGTAATTCCTGTCAGATTCTACGTCGACACAATATTTTGTTCAATAGTATAATTTATTATTTTGAACTTTGTTCAGCTCGCACCATAACTCAAAGTTTTGCATATTCTTTTTAAAAGTTTTTCTACATTATTTTCTGCAATTTCTCGTAATTCTGACTGAGTACAACTTTCTTCCTGACTCATTTTTATTAACTTTAATAATATATTTATTTTTAATTATGACGGATGGGAAAAAGCTTTTGTTGTGTTCAATTGTTTCTATCATGGCATATTTGATACTTGTAACATTTTATGAAATTGGAAAAGTCTTGCCAACCCAAAAAGAAAATATTAATTCAAATATAAAAAATCTACTATATTTTATTAAGTTTTTCAGACTTTAAAAACCCAAATAGAAAAAGTATTATAAAATACACGGTTCATAAGACAATTAGAGCACTTGTACTTTAGAAAACTCCCCGCTTCGCGGGTCGCTTTCTGAATTAAACGCCTGCTCTAAGTTAATGTCTTATGAAACTTGTATCTTAATATACTATTTTCACTTGTCTTCACAAATAGAATCAGGATGATTTATTTTTTGTCTAATTTCATGATTTTTATTTGTCCTATAGTAGCATTCTTATCTGGAACACCCTGTATAAAATAATTTCATTCAGCATCAAAATCAAGAATTTAACAATAAACTAAGGGTAATTTTCTTCCGTTACCGTTACCACGACTCTTATATTGATAGACAGGAACCGTAGACTCTACTAGACTATGGCAAGAACCCATTTTTGCCCCCGCCATTTGGGCACACTGCTCAAAAATTTAGTTATTTTCTTACCTGTGCGACACCTGATTTGACATTATTAAGCCCGTCCCTCATTTCATTAATAAGTGACTGAGTATCGTAGCCAACGGCCTGCACTTGAGCTGTAGGCGCTCGTGCCTGGTTGTTGATGACGGTGTCTATACGCTGCTTAGCTTCAAGTACAAACTGCCTGCAAATATTAATTAAGAAAAAAATATTTTACCTTATTATTATTAATAAATTATTTATTATTTAGTGCACCAGTGCTCTAGTTAACACCACAATCGCAAATCTTAACACCCATCCTTTCACCTTTTTCAATATACAGTGAGTCCCAGAAGAAATGTCTAAATTCATTTAAAATTCAGCGGTAAGTTTTTTCAAAAAACGCTCGTACCCGTCGATTTTGATTTTTAAATTTTTTTTTTTTTATAATTTCATGTATACAGGGTAGCTCAAAAATAAGTTACGACCATCAACTTCATTTTTTCAAATGAAAACATATATTTTTTATTTCATTTTTGAATTTTGCATTGAATTCTAAGCATGTTTCATGTACCATGTCCTATACATAAACCCAACAGTTATTGAAAAAATTAGGATTGAACATACACTATAAGTAAGACCTGTTTATTAAAAAAAAAAAACACAACAAAATCAAATTAAATGTTGAAAATGTGCGCCATTTACGGCTTGACAATATCCAAGACGATCAATAAACTCTCTTTGCACGTTTTCAACCATTTCCGGAGTTATGACACGCACTTCTCTTCGGATCCTTTCTTTCAACTCCTGCATATTGTTTGGCCTGTTAACAAATACTTTTGATTTGAGGTAACCCCACAAAAAAAAGTCCAGCGGAGTTAGGTCTGGCGACCTAGCAGGCCATTCGATAGGTCCTCTCCTTCCAATCCACCGATTGGGAAAGGTTTCATCCAAAAATGTGCGCACAGTGGCCGCATAGTGCGGAGGAGCACCATCTTGTTGGAATATCAGTTCTTCGTCAGGGGAGTCTGGATCCAATGGATTCGGAAATAAAGCCACTAATGCTGGAATTAATTCTAGTTGGAGAAATTCGAGATATACTTGTTCAGTTAAAGACTGTTCAAAGAAAAATGGACCAATTACTCTTTCGCGTACGATTACACACCAAACATTTATTTTCTTAGGGTGCTGGCTGTGAACCTCTATCATCCAATGCGGATTTTCTGTTGCCCAATATCGACAATTTTGTCTGTTCACATTACCATTCAAATAGAACGTAGCTTCATCCGAAAAAATAATATTTTTTACTAAATTATTATCTAGATTGCACATATTTTGCATGCATCCGCAAAACTCACTTCGCCTATCGAAATCATCTGAAAATTGATCAATAAATGAAATTGAATTGAAATCTTCAAATAACTCATGCACTGGAATAACTTTGTAGGTATGGGTGATATTTGTGCTTTTGAACTACTCGGTGACCAACAGATTTCGGCATGTGTAAATCGGCCCCAATGTGCGACAGGGGAGTACATGGATTTTCTTCCAAGGAAAGCAAAACGTCAAGTTGTTCATTTTCATCTCGAGTAGGACGACCAGATTTAGGCAAATCTCTAACATGACCGAATTCTCTAAACTTAGCCTCTATTCTACTCACCATCTTTTGACATATGGGAGGACGATCAGGATGGATTTCATTAAATAATTGGGCTGTTTCTATTTGAGTACGTGTTTTATCACCAAACCCAACCATGCATAGAATTTCAATTTTTTCCCGTTCCGTTAACATCACCATTATTGTGAAAACCGCAACTTTGAAACTACGCTCGACAATAATTATACTTATTTGAAATAAAATTGTCATACAGTTTCTATGGAAATAAACGGCGACAGTGAGACAGTACACTCTTACTTATTATGGAGCCCAAAATGCCATATTGCCAGAAGATTTGATAGATCGTTGGATTCCCTAAATGATATGTTCAATCCTAATTTTTTCAATAACTGTTGAGTTTATGTATAGGACATGGTACATGAAACATGCTTAGAATTCAATGCAAAATTCAAAAATGAAATAAAAAATATATGTTTTTATTTGAAAAAATGAAGTTGATGGTCGTAACTTATTTTTGAGCTACCCTGTATACATGAAATTACCACACAAAAAAAAAATAAAAAAATAAAAATCGACGGGTACGAGCGTTTTTTGAAAAAACTTACCGCTGAATTTTAAATGAATTTAGACATTTATTCTGGGACTCACTGTATGTATGTTTTTTCTACGATCGAAAACTATATTTTTTTTACGCAAATAAATGCATAAAATTGTGAATTTTTTAACAAGTTCTCTCTGAATGCTTATAATAATCAAGTTGCCGTGAAAACAGCATCCGCGTAGGACGTTGCCTGGGCGACGCATTGTTATTGTTACCTTACAAATGTCAATAATATTTGAACATCAACAACAACAATGGAAAGAAATAATTCCGATTCCGAAGAACACTTATTTCAATACGCTCCGAACGAAATAATTAATAGAGCCAATGCAGCAACACAAAATTTATTAAATTTACAAAAAGGAATATAATACGTTTATTAAATCGCATGAACCAGAAGCAAGTGCAGAGTTTCAGCGAACGGGAAACATTTTTAAATCTTTGACTTTATTGTGAATAATCAAGTCGATATAAGCAAATATCCGAAACTTATTGCATTCCTAAGTGACAGTGAGTTGGTTATACACCAATATATATTTTTTAATTTCGAAAAAGAAAACTGATACGATCGTAGAAAAAATGTTGTACGAAAAGTTACTTTTTTTCAAATACCAAAATTAAAAACAATTCAGAAATACCGAAAATATAAGCTTGTTTCCGTTATAAATGGGACATCCTGTATAATCAGTGGCGGCTCGTGACCTATGATAGAGGGGGTTCAAAAGTATGGTGAAATTATTTTTAAAATTTTATTTTTGTGTAACGACCAAACAATTACTTTCTAAGGGTTTTAAATGTAGAAAGAAAAGAAGTAATAAGAAAATGCGTTAGGTAAAACACATTTTTATTTATTTTTTAATTGTACACAAGGAAATACAACTGTTGGAAAATATGAAAGGTTTTCTTAGTGTGTATAGTGCTTAAACGTAAAGTCCGTTGGGTTCTTAATTGTAGAAAATTGATCAATAACAGCCTCATTAAAGTTTGGAATACCCTGTATAATTTTTTTTTCATATATTTAATTTTTAAACTTTCTAATAAAGTCCCTAGATTTACCCGAACAAACCCTTTGTGGTCTGCGTTAAATTAATTTCGGGTTTAGGTCTTCCCGCATTCTTCACTTCAATTTTTTGCACCAAACTCAAATAGTCCACCGTCAAACTATTCATTTTAACTTAATAAATATATAATATTAAAATATTAAAACATACACGCTCGAATCTCTAACTAGATGCACGAACAGACAACGGCGCGGCGCACACTAAAATTGTGCGCCTTTCCCATGTTAAATCGAAATAGCCCCGCTATCCCCCGCTGTCTCCCGCCACCTGTTACTGCAGAGAAACTGCATTATGCCCCGCCTACTTAATCGCACATGCGAGCAAGTCTCGCCATAATCGTCATTAACCTCGACCGAGACACGGTTACCGGATCGAGAGCCTATAATATACAGTTTGGTTGACGGTACGATAAAATATTAGGGAGGGTCGGACCTTATACGATAAATAATATTCAATGAATATAAATTAATATTTTTTTATTCGTTTTGGGGGACACGTGCGCATGTGCTCCTGTGGAAGAACCGCCACTGTGTATAATATAACTTTATTTCAGGCATTCGTTGAAAAGTCTCGTTCCCGAAAAATAGGGCAAAAGACCCTCCTCCTTATTTAAAGTCCGTTAAAAAGATATTGTGGTGCGTACCTAAGTTCCCCGACAGCGTTCTGAACTTGTTTCTGATTATTAAACATGGCGTCTACCTCGTGTCTTCTAATAGTATCACTGTACCCACCGGCAGGCGGCACTTGACCGGGCGGTGGAGGCGGAATATTAGCGCCTACAGCGCCTCCTTGTTGTGAGATAAGACTCATGGTCCTTTCCTGTAATTAACAAAATAAATCGTCATATCATGTGTGAAGTTGTACTTACCGCATTATTAATGATTGTTTAGTTTATTGTTTAAAGAAAATCAAGTCATGTTAACAAAGGTTGAAAATATCTATAAAGGACTAAGAGCATATTATTTCTATTAAAATTATCAGCAGATCATTAACGTACATAAGAAAAAAGATCGGACCCAACACAGAACCCTGTGGAACACCTGAGCCTAACTCGTCAGAGCTGCTGTTGTTAAAAACAACGGTCTGGACATATACGAACATCACCACTCCAAAGTTGTTTCTCTAAATCCATGAATGAACAAAAAGTAAGTTGCTAATTTTCATCCACCTTGTATATTGATTGGTTTTAAGAAAACTAACCTGTTTGCCGACGATTTCATCAAGTTTTTGATTTAATTCTCGAATTATCTCGTAGATCTGACTCTGACCCTGGAAAATCTGTCTAAGCTCTCGCTGGTTATCTGATTCAAACCAATCTTCAAGATCAGGTTCCTTCTAAAAAAAAAACATAAAAAATGTCATTAAAAAGATCACTACATACAGGGTGTTATGGAAATTGCTTATTATATATAAATTAACTAACTAACTAAAATACGGTAAACTCTAAGAGTAAAAGGAAGCTATTTTGAACATTTACTTTAGTTTACAATTATTAGTCTAGTCGCCTATAACAAAATTTCACAATAAAAACTCTATTTAAACAACATAATTTATGATATTTATAATTATTTCGAAAACGGCTGGATATAACTTATATGCTTGTATTACAAAAAAAAATTGTCTATGAATTCTACGTCAAATAGCCAAATAATATACAGGGTGTTGCGTTTGAAAATCTCGAGAAAAATTATTTTAAAATGTGGCGTTTTTGAAAGCTTATTATGAACACCCTGTATAAAATAGATAAACGCAATTAGATTTATAGTATCTCTAGACCTCTTGTCATAAATTTCACCCAATGCCGAGGTTAAAAAAATAGTTCTGAATTGTTTTTTTTTTTGATTTTTTTATTCAGGACTGCAAAACTTTTTTTTTACTTTTTAATTTATTTCTCCGACACTACAAAACCAAATTAAATAAAATTTGAGGCTCTTATAAAGGATACTAATACGAACCTAAATATGCAATAAAATACTGGGTGTCCCATTTAAAAAAAAAAACTTTATGCTGTCGCACATTTTTGGGCCACCCTGTATAATGTAAAATATTTTTAAACGTGCCGCTTTTAAGCCAATATCTCAAGGTGTTTTAGTATTGTTGATAAGTTCTTCGATAACGATTTAATCTTCCGTCCCCGCTTCGTTTGCGGACCCTGTATGTATATGGTCGCATACAGTGTTGTCAAACTCAAATTTCAGTTAATGAAAAATAAATAGTTACGTACATAAATCACATTTTTTGCTGCAATTTTTATGGGAATTCACGTTTCAAAAGCGTTCTAAAATGCAAAGCTTAATGGTTTTTTTTTTAATTTCATCAAAATTGATACAAACCTCGTTGGGATGCTCTTGTCGATATTCTGCTTTTTGTTTCTCGAGCTTCTTTTGATATTCAATATATTCTTGTTGCAATTTTTGTTGATCAGGATTTAGGTCTGAAAACAAATGGGTAAATTAATAGCGATATAAATATTGATATATAGGCAAATTGCCGATAATCGGTATCCGTAAAAGTTTGCCCATATACAGGGTAGTATGGAAATGATGTATTATGATATATTTAAATGGGTGACTCCTTGGGTGTCCTAGAGAAACGATACATATTTTTTTTTTCAAATCGACCGTTTTAAAAGTGGGGTACAGCCCCATAATCCCACACCTCATCCGGCGTTTGTTCGGGTTTGTTCGCCATGTCACCCTGTGGTGGGATATCAGGAAACAGATGTTACGTGCAATGTTGCCAAACTTAATGCAAAACTAAAATTCCATATAAAATTATAAAAATAAATTATTTATCTACCTACTTGTGATGATATTTATCTTTATACCTCCAGGCACAAGTTTTTTAAAAATACACTCAGATCAGATCATTAGATTTTTATTACACGCGACGCGACGCAATTCGACTTATTCGTCGGCGACATTCCATTTTTCTGTCAAGTCAAACGTCCAAAACAAACTACTCGTTTAACTGAGCAACTTAGGTTCGTCTATAAGAACAATGTCGAATAATATACAAAGTTTGGACGCGTAGCCCGAAAATCATTACAACTATTATACACGTTCCTTCTGAAAACTAAATGGTTATCAACAGAGGCGACCGCACCCTAACTCTGTTCTTCTATTACTGACACTTGCAAGTCGCACGCTTGTACCCATACCTACGTCGGCCCGGCGCCGAGTGTATTGTGTGAATGAGATGGAGAGATGGCCGCGTGAGAAAGAAAATAAAATCTTCGTCGGTCTTGTCATTTGGAGTAGAGCTGGCTAATTTAACTTTTTAAGCTTCTCAAAAGAAAAAGGACAGTCGCAGTATTATCAGCTAACCACTATCATTTTATTCAATTTGGTCGAAATTCCATTAACGCCATATCAATTAAACGCCTTGCAAGAGATCTCGCGGTAAATAGGCAAGTAATAGAGAAGAATCTCGTGAAATATCAAACTGTCAAATATTGCCCATCTCTATTCCGAGATTTGAAGGTATTTATTTCGTTCGTTCGTAGGTTAACTGTTTTATGGTTCGTAGATAAAATGTCATATTTAAATTGAAGGATTGCATTGTGTGTCTTTAAAATGTGTGTGTTTTAAATTAGTTAAATAAATAAATCTAAGTGAGAAAAAAGGACCAAAATTAAAACAGCGTTCGCGTGTATTCTTCCATGTGAATAGCTGCTATTTTTGAAGTTATGTGAGAGGATTTTTCCTAAAACTTAGATTTTGTGTGGTTTGTGTAAAATTATGAAACTAACAATTGTATTTAGATAAGTAAAGGTAAGAAAGCATGTGTCTTAAGTAAAATTGCATTTTTTTAAAGAGTTTGAACGATAATTATTATTTAAAAGGTCAATGACGTTTGACCTATTTACTTTCCTGTGCTTGTAACGAATTTGAAAATTGTGTGTGATATTACCGGTATTTGTTTTGCAAAACATCTTTCGCCGTCGGTTTTCTGGAATCATATTTATTTATGAATGAATTAAAAATTGTTAAAATTATAAATTTTTCTCTAAAGAGTTTGCCGTGTAGATATGACAACACCGGCCGAAATGCGCTGACGTATTTTGAGTGCCCCACATGTCTTTGTCTGATTTGACATAAGGTGATATAATCCGGTCATTAATTGAAAGCGCCATTTATGGGTATTTTTCTTCAATTTATTTTCATCTCAGGATTTGCCGGTTTATTTCCATAACACCCTGTCTATCGGCATATGGATCAACTACCGATCTAATAGAGGTGCCTTTTTTTTCGTAAAATGGGTTTTGCAGATAAGGGGATAAAGAACAACACGTTTAGTCGAATAGCTCAAAATTGGCTCTGCAAAATGTATTCAAACCTGCCACACGGGTTTATTATAAAATGTACAGGAGAGCCAATATCCAACCACCTCAGAAATTACATGGGATTTCCTATGTTCAACTTAACAATGCATCACCAGTTATAACTTTATGTTGATTGCAAATAAAGAAATTTAATAATTCGAAAACAAAAATTGAAAAGAAAAAAAATTATTAAATTAGGTATAGAAAAACTTACTTTGCTGACCCGCCAGTGGATCAGCTGATCCATAACTACTCGTCAAAAAGTGTATGACGTCATGATCGTCCGCCAGACCTCCCGTGGCGGCGGAAACACCGAAATATCCATTCTTGGGAAGTATAACGTTTTCCACTCGGAAGCATAACTCGTAATCCTGATCATTGTTGGTCATTCCATTATGGAATAAGAGTGTTAACACGTTGTTGTAGTAGTCGACCTTCGCCTTAGTCGGGAATGGTTTGTTCCTAAAGTCTCGCAGACATCCTGCCAATTGTTGAGTCGTGCCGTCGCTAGAAAATGGAACAAGTCATAATGAGGTACAAATGAGGTCAAAATAAAGTTGACAACAAGAAAAAAAAGTTTTTCAGAAGTTTATACAACGTGTCAAGATAAGGAGGGCCAGTACAGGGATCTCGGAAACCGTAAGAGATACGAAGTCGGTTAAATGGAGGTAAAGTTGCACAATTACGTGCCTAATAATATGCCGTTTAGAAAGTTTCAAAATTCCGAGTAGTTCCGGAGATATCCGTAAAAAAACGAAATTCTGAAAAATCGTTTTATTGTTTTCCTGGGTTTTTTTGAGATCGAATTCTAAAGTAAATTGCACTTTTGCATTGAAACTTTTTCCGCTCTACCTAACAGCGTTCATTGTTTTGTAATCCGACGAGTCGTCTTCGAAGGGCCATTATCAACTTTCCTTTTTTAAATACGGTCCTGTTTTCCTGATATTGGAATTTAAGAGCTTTTTTCTCCCGAATGCAACGATGTATGACACATTGTAGTTTAATGACGTTTCGAGGGTTTTTTGAACAACATCAGGAAATTTTGGGATACGGTCCACTATTTCTCCTAATTTTATAAATAATATCCTCATAAGTAAGCTCTACATTTTTTACTTATGTTGAACTAGTTCAATAAATAACAAATAATTTAATAATAAACCACAAATAAGTGAACAAACATCATTCCAAAACAGTAATAAAACGAACAACGAAAAAAGTAAGGAACTACATAATCAGGTGTTCAAAATGATTTCCGTTATTCTCCAAGCACAAATCATCTTCTAACTGCCACATAACAGTTTTTTTGAGATAAAATAAAACATGCGATAGAATATCAAACTTTTCAGCATTTGTAAATTTATGTTCCATATTTTCTGGAAAATAGAAAACCTCTTAAAACGCTCTCAAACGATCACAATGGGAATGCCAAGTGAAACAAATCACGCGTCACCATCTTAATCTTTTTGTTTCAAGCGCCTACTTTTCTTTTAAATCCTGAATGAACAGAAGTTTGAAATAATGTTTCTGTATTTTGTTCACTTATTTGTGGTTTAATATTAAATTGTTTGTTATTTATTGAACTAGTCCAACATAAGTAAAAATTTAGACCTTACTTATGAGATATTATTTATAAAATTAGGAGAAATCCAGGACCGTATCCCCATCCCCTGATGTTGTTCAAAAACCTTCGAAACGTCATTAAACCACAATGTTGCATTCGGAAGAAAAAAGCTCTCAAATTCCAATATCAGGAAAACAGAACCGTATTTAAAAAAAGAAAGTTGATAATGGCCCTTCGAAGACGACTCTTTGGATTACAAAACAATTAACGCTGTTAGATAAAGCGGAAAAAGTGGCAATGTAAAAGTGCAATTTACTTTAGAATTCGATCTCAAACAAACCCAAGAAAAAAATAAAACGAGAATTTCGGTTTTTTCCGGATATCTCCGGAACTACTCGGAATTTTAAAACTTTCTAAACGGCATATTATTAGGCACGTCAATGCGCAACTTTACCTCCATTTAACCGACTTCGTATCTCTTACGGTTTCCGAGATCCCTGTACTGGCCCTCCTTATCTTGGACACAGTGTATATAACCTCCAGCGATTCAAAACCAGCGTGAATCGCTTTATTCGCACACGCACCACGCCCAGAGTGACTTAAAGGATTTTTCTTTCGAGTTTAATTATAAAAAAAAAGACTAGAGACTAGGGGAAGAATGCAAATTTTTGGTTATTCAATAATTAAAAAGTTGTCAATTTGTAGCACAACTTTTACCCTGTACACTAACTCATCACCAAAACTTATTCGATGAAGAAACAATAATGAAAACTTAACAATACACCCCCCACCTTTATTTTCATAATTCATAATAAATAAAAAATATATTTACTTTTGATGATCAAAAGGTATATTTCCTCCATTAACTATAGCATAGATGTACGGATTGTTGTGCTTATTGTCATTATCGAAGGAGTCGAAAAATATTCCAAGCCCATTCCATTGATCTGAAGCACCAAACACTTCCCCATCATAGGCGCCTTTAGTTTGAACATACCACAAGGCCTAAAAAGGTATTAAAAAAATTAATAAAAGACCTAAATTTTCCTTTAACAAGTGATAAAGTGACACCTAAATGATCATAACATAGGTGAAGGGTTATTAAGTCAAAAATGTCAATTATTGAGCGACCGAAAAGTAAAGTCGGTTCGTTTTATGAAGTCCGATATCCGATTAAATCATTAAAAGTTGTTAAACAGTAAGACGGTTAAGTTAACAATACCTTCGCTATACTTGATCGTACCGAACATTCCACTGGTTCACTGTAGTCAGCCGTGCAAAATCAGCGATTCCAAAACAAAATTATCTTAAAATTATGTACCGCGATAAATATTTTTATTTTGTTTATTTTTCGCTCATAGTTTTTTTTATTTATGAAATGAAAACCATTTTGTGTCAATAAGTTAAACATGTTCTCAGGTACTTTTTCCTAGAATTTAGTTATTTTGGGTACATATAGTTAAATCTATATAATAATCACTATTTTCCAAGAAATAATTAAAATTTGCTCAAGTGCAGGATGGTATGTTCTATTTTAAATAAGTAGTTATGCTTCTTGCTTTTAGTTTGTTTCTCACTGTGTGTGAATTAAAAGCAGTTACAATTTAGAAAAGTTATGGAAAATGTTCACAACGCCTAGAAGGTGTTTATCTCCAGGTGAACGCCGTTTGGTATTACAAGTGGAACGTTATTTTACTTAGAAAAAGATAACTCGGGCCCGTTAGTGGCTGTTTTGGCAGTGCAAAAACGAACGTCTGATGCTTGCGGCATTTCAGATAAGACCTTAAGAAGACTTCGAAAAAAGAGCGAAGAGGAATTGAACAGGCCATATAAAAGGGTTCAACTCCATTCTAAAACCCTTGATTTATCCCATGGGATAAAACTATCGATTAGGAATATTGTTTATGACATGTATAAAGCCAAGGAATATGTTACCCTCAAAGCTATTCTTGAAAAGATAAAGAAGAAAGAACTTTGCGATATTGGAACTACCGGTTTGTCCATCATTTTAAAAGAGCTGGGCTTCAAATACAAAAACATAAACAACAGAAAAGTGCTTTACGAGCTGCCCAATAATGTTTCAAAAAGATGGCGACATCGGTTCTTTTTAGAACCAAAATTTTATAAAAAAAGAATTCGTAAAACTAATTTGCCTCAATACTATAAAAGCTAAAAAATAAATATTGTTCTTTGCCTAAACTAATTTTTTATTTACTTTAAATTATTTTATTTAGAAAATACCTAAAATATAATTTATTGTTTGAGAGCCACCGACTACCGGGCTCGAGAGGTTTTATTGCTTAGCGGACTTCATACACTGTACCGACTTTAAGAGCTTTGCCCATTTTTCCAGTAACTGGCTCATGAATTTCCAAACAATAAACAAACAAATTTAATTTAAATAAACTTTTGGTACCTGGCTTAAGGGTTATAAAATCTAACATATGAAATTTTTTTTTTGCTTCTCTGCCTTACCCTATACAAATCAAATCAAATAAAATATATTATGGTTAATAACATCCAACAATATTCTACCAATGTCATAGTATAGTCCATAAATGACTTGAACATTTTATACAGATCAAAACTATTTTAAAATTTCAATAAAATCAAATAAAATTATACTAAACACAGAATTATGTATTACAGTAATGTTATTTCCTTCCACTGGAATAGCGAGTATTACATTGTATAATCCAGTAGACAAGCAAAGGCATTTTTGATATTGTGATATCAAAATTTAGAAATTCCCTAGGTGGTATTTCAGTAATAATGTATAGGGAGGTTTCTGTGGTATTCAGGCCCTTAATAGTCAGTAGAAATTCAACATCATTCTAATCAAATGGTAATTTATTATTTTATTTCTGTCTAGTCGGATAGTACAAATTGGGCTTGCATACAGGTAAACCTGACCATTTCAAATAATATGTAGTAAATAATTAACAAATCCATATGTAAAAGAAACTATATAATTAACACTGTATCTACTAAACTAATTGGTTGTCAGATCAATGGTACGGTATCAATTAATATTTTAATAAAGAGCATAAACTTACCAAACCATCAGCACCAATTCTTCCTCTTCCACTTATTCGAAATGATATTTCAGCTTCCCAATTGTCAAAATTAATAGGGTTTTTAGTCCATATTGCACCTTTTTGACTTTTTAATGATGGAGCCAGTCTCACATTTTCTGAGCTAGCTATTGCATCTAGGAGCAAGAAAAGAGATGAAGAAGAAAATCTTTTAAAACGTGGTAGGTCTCAAGTGGTTATTGTATTAAAAAAAAAAGTGCAGGTCCATGAATTAATATAAATAATAATTTTAAAATGGTGGTTTTCGTATATTATTCCATGGATATAACTTCAATGTATGTAAATGTGTGAAGATTTTGATTCTCTTCATACATAAAATATCAAATATTTCAAAGAAAAATCATTTTACATATGTTCTTTGGTTAGATACGTGTCCATCATTTGACATTTGCATGAACGTACGAAACTACTTCATTACTTTTTATTTCACAAGTTAGAAAGAGAGAACTGTACATTGCCATGTCGTTACTTGAGTAAAAACTTCACTGACGTGTACGAAAAAATCTACTTACTGCCACCGTATTCCCAAAAAGGCACTGATCCATCTTTCTGTGCTAAATATGGTGGTTTAAACGAGTATTTATACTCGAATTTTTTATGTACTTTATTACAATTAATAAAATTAAGTACTAGAATTAAAAATAAAGAAAAAACACTTAAAAAACGACCCCGACTTTCCATGTTTACATTTAACGCGAAATAGCGATGATACAAAATACTAGGAACGCGTATCTGGTAACAGTTATGAGCGTGTAACGTAACGTAACAGATACTTGTAATGTAAAATACTAGTTCCCTGTTCCAGCCGATATTTCTTATACGTGTGACAGCACCGTTACCACACAACAGGTTGCAAAATACTAGGGCCAGCAAAATAATAGTTCCAGCTGTTATTTTATATCGGTCCGTATACGTGTGACAACACTGTTACAACGAGTTGCGCGGCGCCGGCCTATTCTTTGGCAAAATAATAGTTTCAGCTGTTATTTCTATTATTCTGTTATTTCTGGTATATACGATATACGATATGGCCGTCGTACACGGAGCTGAGACAAACAAGTAACAACACTGTTGGCCAGAACGGATTCTGTTTTATTAAATTAAATTAATAGGTATTAGGTAATTATTAAACTTATATTGGTCTCCGATCATCATCCCCTCCTTTTGTTATATAGTTTCTTAATAATTTTAGATGTATTTGTGTCATGAGTGATTTATTTATATTATTGTAAGTATTTCTAACCTAAAATATTAAATTCGTTAAAAATAACTATTTTTAAAAATTTTGAATTAGAACTCAAAAATTTATATTTAAACAAAAATATATAAGTATGCCGCTACAAAAAATACGTAATCCGGCGTAAATCGACAACCAAATAATCCAAACAGGCGAGGCCGCCGACGAGATTTAGAAAATACTAGTTGTTACAAAATAACTAGTATTTGTAACAGTTACTGCCGTGTAACAGGAACATAACGTACTGTTACAAAAAAATACTAGTTTGTATCATCGCTAACTCGAAAACGACAAGTTGGCAAGCCGGCTAATGTCAAGCACAAAGGAGGACAGGTCAATTACAACTATTGACTAAAATACCGTCTCGTGTCAACAGTCAAATCTACCAGCCGTTGACCGATTTTGAGAAGTTAAATATTTAGTGATTAAGACTCTCACGGGAAGGTGAAAAAATGTGTATAAAGCCTTGATGAAGGTAGGATTTTCTTGGACCACGCCCAAAATACACACCTAAATTGGTCAATAATGTATAATAAATCTAGTATATAAACCTTTGAATATATAAACCGATGCGCTAATTAAAAGATGGGACATTTTTACCTTAAGTCAAAACAGAAGAGCAAATCAGAGAAGCACTAAGTCACCGATTTATTCTTCTGTGATCAAATCAAACCAACTGTGTGGTAGACAGAGTTACCTCGTTTCTTTTCTGTGAAAATATCCAGCCGCTTATATTCAAAAGTTCAATTATCAATTATCGTATCGGAAACCAAAGAAAATATAAAGGGTTTGTCGCAAACCAACAACAAGTTGACAACATAGTTATCTCAAAATATTTATTTATTTGACAACTTCGCTGGTTATAGTTTAGAGTTTAGCCTCGGTGGTTTAAACACTATAAAACCATGCGTCGGAAAAATTTGAACATGTCAGTTTTGGTTGTTTGTGTCAGTTTTTAAATCTTTTTCCAAATTCCAATGTAGTTTGCTACTCAAAAAAATAGTTCAAAATTCAGATGGATAATAAATTCGACGTAAAAAGCCCGGTAAGCATACATGATTAAATTTTAAAAAAATGTATAAGCAATAAATTTATTTTTCAGTTTAGAAAATATGGGCACCATTGTTCCTTGGACGATTTACCAGATGAATTTGATTATAACCATATCCCAAGAAGTGGCCTTTACAGTAAATTTCGACGTTTGTTAGTACGATTATGTGTCGTATCGGAATCAAGTAAAATGTTCACACATCACTTACGAAGCTTTGGGTCAATAGTAGAGGAACGCCAGCGGCAAGTTAGAAATTTTGACTTCAGAATACATCCCTTTAGTAAAGCATAGTAAGTTAAAATAGTTAATAGTTATAATGCAGTGGTCATATCCATCCGCGTCATTTATATTATTTACTTTTCTTAACACCCCGTATACTATATGCTGGCTCACAATTTTTGATTGGAGTGTTATTTTCTCAATACACAGCACTTTTTATGAAGAATACCTTTTCTCCTATACTTACCTTACACTAACTTATTGTATAATGTTATATGTATAAAAATACCTCTTTTATGATAAAGTTTTGACTTTTGATGTATATTTTAGCCTTCTTTGGTCTATGGTCATGATATTTGTAATATTTTTAAAAATAATCAGCATTGCACTGGATTTTCTCTATTACTCTTTAAAAGAACCATTTGTGGATTCTGCTGCATGGATAATTGTTGCATTCATCCTAGATGCCATTTTTGTTATCAATCTGATACTCCGTTTTTACACTGGATATTATGATGAACCCAACCAAGTAGTTGTTCTTGATTCGAAGCTAATAGCGAGGTTAGTATTACCTGTTCTAAAATAAAATAATTACTTAGGTATTGATTACTATGTCCGAGCGCTGATCAGCAGACACGTTAATTTTTTTGGAACTGCTAGTGCACAAGTCAATGACAAATATCTGGGTAAACCTTCAGGGAACATAGGAAAGATAATATTCTTTCGAGTCGAGCTCACCAAACCTAAGGGAAATGAGTTAAGAGTCCTACGTCCAAGATAGTTGTTTCCCTGTGGCCTGGTGGGAGGAGGTTGGAGGGAAAGTGTAGGTTGAATGAAATGGATATATGCAAAGAACATAGCCTTGAAAGAGCCCACATGACAAAATAACTTACAAAGCAAATAAAGATAATATTATATGGCTTGATCCAAACTAGTACATATAATCTCCCATGTTCTACATAGCATATACCTATAAGCTATAATTTAATGAAATTTTAATATTTTATAGAAACTATAAAGTCATATTTCAGTAGACGTTTCACATTGTCTGGGAAGTCAGAGACGGACTTGCCACTACCAGTGGCGGTTTTTCCACAAGAGCAGATGCGCACGCACCCCCAAAACAAAACGAATAAAAAATATTAATTTATATTCATTGAAGATTATTTATCGATCGTATAAAGTCCGACCCTCCCTAATATTTTATCATCCCGTCAAACCAAACTGTATAGATCCGGCAACCGTGCCTCGGTCGAGGTAAATGACGATTATGACGAGACCTGCTCGCACGTGCGATTAAGTAGTGCAGTTTCTCTGTAGTAACAGGTGGCGGGTGGCAGCGGGATATAGCGGGGCTATGGCGATTTAACATGGAAAAGGCGCACAGTTTTTGTGTGCACCGCGCTGTTGTCTGTTCGTGCATCTAGTTAGAAATTCGAGCGTGTATCTTTTGATATTATATAATGTATTAAGTTAAAATGAATAGTTGACGGTGTACTATTTAAGAAATAACTTTAGCTCCTTGAGTTTGGAGCAAAAAATTGAAGTGAAAAATGCGGGAACACCTAAACCCGAAATTAATTTAACACGGACCACAAAGGGTAAATCTAGGGACTTTATTAGAAAGTATAAAAATTAAATATATGAAAAAAAACTTAATGAAGATGTTATTGATCAATTTTCTACAATTAAGAACCGAAGAATAGACTTTACGTTTAAGCACTATTGTGTAGGGTCGATAAATGTTATGTATTTCAATAAATGATACTCGATATGATTTTAAACCATTTTATTTAAGGATTTAAACTAAAAAACACTGAAAATATGAAGAATGCCAACTTGTCAGTCTCGTGGCTCGATTCGTTCTCGTCATAAAACAGTTAACTATTGTTCTCGTTTTGGTTGCGCCTAATGACGTAGCCGTAGATGGCGTAGTGGTATTAGACATCATTCGGTTTTCTTGATAGCTCGTAGATGGCTTTAGTAGTATTAGTAGTGGACTGTATAAATATTGTTACGAGGGTTGCATGCGACGACGTTAAGATCCGACAGCTATGCACACTAAGAAAACCTTTCTTATTTTCCAAAAGTTATATTTACTTGTGTAAAATTAAAAAATAAATAAAAATATGTTTTACCTAACGCATTTTCTTATTACTTTTTTTTTCTTTCTACATTTAAAATGCCTAGAAAGTAATTGTTTGGTCGTTACACGAAAATAAAATTTTAAAAATAATTTCACCATTCTTGTGAACATAGGTCACGAGCCGCCACTGACCACTACACTTGTTGGGCCAAAATTGTGACCGGTGTCATTTGACAGAGCTGAAAACTGATTTTTTGAATACTTTGGTCATTCCTCTTTAAAAAAGGTATTCTTAATTTATTGCGATAAAATTGAGGGTTTTCGAGATAAATCGGTTTTTAATGCGAAACGACAAGACTATTACTTAGTAATGCTAAAAATCATGTCGAGAATTTCTTTCATCGCCAGAATTAATATTTTAGCAATAATAATATACGAATAATTGTTTGTTTATTTTTAAAAATTACTTCAGAATTTTAAAACACCCTAATGCAAAATTTCATTTTTACCTTTTTGTGTTTAGCTTTGTATTTAGTGGAGTCGTTCCGGCGAAATATACGGCTCGAAAATCCCTTGACGAAATCGAGTAATTTTTTTTCCCAATCGATACAGCAGGATCCTCTCGACATTCTGACATGATTTGTAGGGGGCGCGGCATTGGGGGGGGGGGGGGGGGGGGGGTGTTCCGCCCCGTAAATCTAACCTACAACGGATTTTCCTAAATAAGTCCCGGTTCTGATACTACAAAAAAATATATCCTATTAAGACATACCTAAATTGAACATAATATCTAAAGTATTTTCGGAGATATTAAATAGTGGCCATTTCTTGTATGCTGCGACAAGCGCGCATTTGCGAAAATAAATTTTTTTGGCCAATCCCCTTACCCCCCCCCCCCCCCCCCCCCTCGCAGCTGATAAGAAAATGAACCAATTGAACGCCCTGATCCCCGTAGCTCGATTAATAAACTACTTATTAGCATTTATGTAATATTTTTTTTTCCCCCATAACTCTCCTCCTCATTGCTCCACCACACCCAGCCTCCGGCCCATCAAAGTACTCGATGTCACCCGTTGATTCGCGAAAAATTGATGCCCCAACTCCGCCCCTTCTCGAGATATAATTAATTAAATTTTATTGTTTTTGCAGTTGAAAATCGCGTTAATTCGCGAACTCATTGAGATATCGGGATCGGGTTTGTTCGAGCTTACGCGCTCTGTCAAGCTCTTCGCATTTTTTTTGTAACATAAGAACCGGTTAAAAGTTACCTAGGAAAATCTGTTGTCGGTTAGATTTACGGGGCGCCCCCCCCCCCCCCCCCAATGCGGCGCCCCCTACAAATCATGTCACAATGGTCGAGGGGATCCTACTGTATCGATTGGGAAAAAAAATTACTCGATTTCGTCAAGGGATTTTCGTAAACCGGATCGACTCCACTAATTAGTAACTTATGAGTGTTTTGTATACTTATACTAAATTAAGAGTCCTTTTTTTAAAGAGGAATGACTAAAGTATGTAAAAAATCAGTTTTCAGCTTTGTCAAATGACACTGGTCAAAATTTTGGCCCAACGAGTGTGGGGGCAAGTCCTTCCCTGACTTCCCTGACGATGTAAAGCATCTACTGCAGTATGGTTTAATGACTCTATGGCTTCTATGGGCTTTTTTTTATAACAAATTAGGTTTTCAGTTTCAGTTTCACACACATATAGCTTGGAGATCTTTCAGTTAGCGTAAGTCTATGAGATACATAAGTGAAGTCCAGGGTTCTAGTATTATATACAAGTCAAAAAGACTTTTATTTCTAAAAATAAACATTAAACATTCGTATATATACACAGCGTATACAGTCATTATACCTAAGCTTCTTAACACAGATCTACAACTTTGAAAATAGTTTATTTTCTTAATTAGTCTTTTTTGAATAATGAAAGTACCCTGAATCGAGCTGTCCTTTCCCCAAAATATGATACCATATTTCAGGACCGATTCGAAATTAGCAAAATACAAAATTCTTAGTGAGCTTTCATTCATATATTTGCCAACGACCCTAATGCCATAGCAAATTGAGTTAAGCTTTTTAGATAAATTATTTATATGACATGACCAATTAAGATGTTCGTCTATATAAATTCCCAAAAACTTTGCATTATTCGCTGTGTTTATTTCTTTGTTGTCAAACGTCAATTGCAAGGGCTTTACAATTCTCGATTGTTTAGTCCTAAATAAAAGTATATTTGTTTTGTCTTTATTTAAAATGAGTTTATTTGTCATAAACCATTCTGTTACTAACTGAAAGAATTCTTCAACCCTTGCGATCAACTCTTGAACAGATTTACTTCCAATTATTAAATTAGTATCGTCTGCATACTTTACTATATGTTGGTAAGGGGAATTCATTAAAAGGTATAAATCATTAATGAACAAGATAAAAAGAATTTGACTCAATATACTACCTTGTGCTATGCCTACATTATTTGATAACATTTTTGATCTGCCATTTTTATATATATATATATTTTGACCTCCTCTGTATGCTCCCGAGAGATTCGGATGTACTTACTGTACACCATGTATAAAAAGCCACTATCGCCTGCTAACAGTAAACGAAATCACTATGTGTTAACGACAATTCGTCTGATAACGGGCGATATGTTGTCAGTTTATTACCAATCACTGTTATATTTTTTAGACGATACCTCAGGACGTTCTTTATCATCGATGCTTTAGCTTGTTTTCCCACTCGCGCGATGGATATCGTTACCGTATCTCACAATGTCGGTGTATTTATCCAACTGATGAATATCTTTAAGTATTTGCTAGTAATACGATTGCATAAACATATTAAATATTGCGCAGAGGTAAGTTAAAAATTAACCTATTTTGATAGTTGCACTGTGTCCGCTAAGTATTTCGCCAGCGTAGAAAACGTAGAAAATTATATTAATTTCCAAACATAACAAAAACTAAACCTAAAATTACGAGAATGGCGTGAAACCAACTTAAAAAGAGAAGTAATTAAATGGTTTGCCGTTATTAACAGTCGAGCTGCGAAATGATTACTTGGCCAGCTTATGAATCGCTTATTTGAGAAACCCCACATGTCCAAAAATCAAAATCTTGAGAAAAGCTGAAAAAACTGTTTTATTTTAAAACAGTATAAAAATCCATAAAAGCAAGTAGCTCAATATAAAGTATGGGTACTTGCTGTAAAGTTTATAGCGAAAACGAAATAAAAAATCTTCTGGTCTTGTGAGAAAAAAATTAAAATGGCGGTGGACATGTGGGGTTTCTAGAATAAACACACACATTTTTTTTTTTTAATAGTTTATTAGATCAAAATAATAGGAAATACAATAAAAAATAGTAGGAAACCCGTTCAATCTGCATTAACATCGTCACCGTCGCCACCAACAGTTGGCCATTCAAATATTTGTCGATAAAAGTTTTCAATTTCTTCATCTTTTCCTACGATAAACCTCTCAAACTTTTTAATATTCAACATCTTTTTTGCACTGATTGGGACTTTTGTATTAGGGTATGCAACGACTGCGGGAAAAGATCTGACAACAGTAGATGTTCCCAACCTAAATTTATGCTGTATTAGGCCACCAATAAAGTCGCGAGCAGTCACAACACCTTTCTCCTCCTTGCCGTAGCTAAAGTGCATAAAATAAGAAATCAGAAAAGAAACTTTATCTTCCTTTCTAACACCCCTTCCGTAAGATGCCGTAGACAATGAATTTTTTTTGTAGTAAATGGGCCACCAATTTTTATAGTCTTTGATCAATGTATTCTCTTCATCCGTTAAGTATACCGAAAACTTTTTTTTAGTGCTTGATCCGACAATCAACGAAACATAATCTTTTAGTAGGAAAACCCTATCATTTTTATTAATTTTTTTCTTCACCATGGCAAAATCCCTATCACATGGCATATAGGAATATTATTATTTATTTGTCACGTGACGTTAGGAGCCGTTTATTCGAGAAACACCACATGTCCGGGACTTGTGGGGTTTCTCAAATAAATATATATTTTAAACTAGCGCTGAAAGCGTTATATGGGTTGGACATGTGCGATTTCTCTTTAAAAATATGCGTCTATTTTTGAATATATTGTTAAGCTAAAAAAGTCGAAATGTCAAATTTATGGACATGTGGGGTTTCTCAAATAAGCGATTCAATTGGTCAGTAGAAACAAACAGTTTACTTCAGAGGTCCCAGGGCACTGTCAATTTATTTTTTTTATGATCAAACACAAGCACTATAGGAAAAATCCTTTAGGGCACTCTGGGAGTGGTGCGTGTGCGCAAAAAGCGATTCACGTTGGTTTTGAATCGTTGGAGGCTATATTCGTTGGGAAAAACGACCTCGGGAAGGTCGTTCCATAAGGATGTAGTCCTCCAGATGAAAGAATTCTTAAATAATGAAGTTCGAGGAGTACTAAGCTTAACCACATATGGATGGGCGGCAGTGGTTCGTCGTGTATTTTTGCTATTCGTCGCTCTGGGCGGAAGTAAGAGGGCAAGGTCAGCCGAGCACCTTCCATGGAAATATCTGTAAAAGAGAGTCAAATCCCCAACCTGTCTTCGATGTTCTAGGCTGTCGAGGTTCTTCGTCAGCTCGTGGTCTCCGATCAGACGAATAGCCCTCCTTTCGATGGAATCCAGTAGCCGAAGAGTATGTTTGGGTGCATAGCTCCAGACATGAGAGCAGTATTCTAGTGATGGTCGAATCTGGGCTTTGTATAGTGTCAAAAGTTGTTGAGGTGTGTACAACTTTCTGGTTCGGAAGAGTACCCCAAGCTTCTGAGAAGCTATCTTGGCGATTGCCACACCGTGGTTATGCCAAGACATATTTCCTCCCAGATTGACGCCCAGCAAATTAATAGATGAAGCCAGTGGGATTGCGTGTCCGGCCATGACTATTTCCGGTTCTGTTATGCAACTTTCTTATGTTTTCTTTTGTCGAATACAGAAGGAAATCGGCTACAAAAGGTGTAGCGGGGGCGGGTTCTCACTTGTTTTCCCAGGACACTGTCACGATTCAGAAATGTTTGCTGTCCATAAGTTGCTGACCAACTAGTCATTTGGGCTGACCAATTACATTTGTCTTTTCGCAAAAATAAGAATATTTTGCTAACCAGTTAAATGATACCCCCTAAATAAATATATAGTGATCAGCATGGGTGTCGTTAGAAAATTTTGTAGAGGGGGCAATGACAAAATGAGTAATTTTATAAACTTAAAAACCAGGACACCAGCGGTAGCAATAAGGGGAAAAAGCTCGTCGCGAACGAAAGCTCCGCAGGCGAAATTATTTATGGACCACGCCCCACGAGCAAACCCAAAATACACATCTAAATTTAGTCCATAATTTATAGTAAATACTAGAAAAACCGAGCGGTAAGGTCAGTAAGGTGTTCTCATTATACTCAATGTAAAAAGCGCGACATTTTTACTTAAGTTACAGCAGAGGAAAAAAAAGGAATTTTTTTTCAAGAAGAGTTTTCCTCGTTCCGAGGATTTTTCAGTATTTTTAAAATGATCCCGATTTTACGAGCTATATACAAAAAAAGACAGCGGAAAACAAACCAAAAAATAACTCCATACCTATTTATTTTAAGTAACATTGATTAGTATGCTTATTTGTATTTTAATGGCATTTTACGGTTGTAATGCCAAATGCAATAATTTCATCGTAAATTGCTTCAATGACGAATAGTTCTTGCGGAAACAAATGTGAATAGGATTAAAAATTATTTTTGGTCAATAAATCGAAAAAAAATTTATCCACTGATGTCCGTAAATCTAGATTTAATTTAAATAATAACGGTGCTAAAAATTTCTTTATAAATTTGTTTATACAGTATATCTACTTAAGTTGGAATCATATGGAAAACTTCTATTTATTATTGGTTTTATGAAGAAAAATTATTCTTCATAAAAAGTTCTGCATGGTCTAAAACTCGAAATGCAACTTTCAGTTATCAACATTTCCCAGTCATATACGAGGTATATCAGAAATGACGAATTTTGCTAGAGAGGAAAGTACACTGACAAAAATGCATTTACCAATGTCGTGGGTTACAAAATTGGAGCTACTGTAACGCACCTCTCTATGTTGTTCTAACTCAGCCTATGAATTATCACAAATCATTTAAAAACGCTACAATAATTCAGGTTCTTTTGGTTCGCCTCAACCCAGAAAGAGATTTTTTATCAACATTTTAAACATATTTGGGATTACCACAATCCCTTATCTTGTAACTATTTTATGAGTTACCTGAACTCAGTTTTTGGGTTGGAATAATTCAGGATTCATTTAAAATAACCCAGAAAACGTGCTACAAAACCCCATATCGAGGGTATTTACCGGTCGTAAGGTCACGGAAAGTTCCGAATTCGTGCTCGTGCAGATTTAGCGGGGTTCATTCCATTGTTATTAGTCCATTTTCCATCGATCGCGCGTAGAGGCACCTGTTTGCCGTTGCGCCGTTTCCGGGATCAGTTTTGCTCTCTGTGCGTGAAAATTTGTGTTTAGCATAATTTTGGTCAGTTGGCGTAAAATGGAGGGACAGGAGGGAGATGCATTCACACTGTTATTATTGGAATGGAGCCTTATTATTTATAAGTATATATTAATATTATAATATTATTAATACGTATTTACTCAAGATTTGTACATGTTTTACACATGAAATGTTATTTTTCGTTGTTAAGTGTATTCTTAAAGTAGAGTCTTTGGGAGCCCTTACATTGTTTTTTATTTTATTAATAAACTTATTAAACCATTGTTCTTATATTATTTTGTACAGAACCAGTGTATGTTATATATATATAATATATATAATATTTTGAGTTCCGATAGTCCACAATTTAGGTACTGGTAGTCCAAAATTTGGACTCTGGTAGCCCAAAGAGTGAGTTATTCCAGCCACCATCGTAAGCTAGAACAACTTAAATGCAAAGTTTTGATAGCTCGAATCATGAGTTAATCTAGCCCGATTTCTGTGCTATAATAACTTATGAACAGTGAGTTGATGCAATTTCATCGATTGGGTTGCCGTAATTCAGAGGTCTGGGCTGTCCCCTATTAGCAACACGCTTCGGTCTAGGAGAACTCATATTTGAGTTATATCAACTCGAGATTTCGCTCAGTGTACCTTTATTTTTGATAATACATAAGAATCTTATGAAGAAAGGTTATTTTGAATTAAAAGTTATATTCAAATATGCAATTACAGTTATTTAGCCCGAAAATTTAGGTTTTGTGATTATTTACTAATCATTCCGTATTAATTATTAAAACAATTTCTATTTTTTTCTTCACAACTTAGTAAAGCTGCCATTTCTTATGTATTTTATAAATACCAACGCACTATGACATTCTGTGTCAAATATTTCTTGTCAGTGCATCCTAGATTACGTTAAATTCTATCAAGCCAGAATAATCAACAAAACCTAAATTTTCATGCTAAATACCTGTAATTGCACATTTGAATATAACTTTAATTCAAAATAACTTTTCTTCATAACATTCTTCTATATTGTCAAAAATAAAGGTACTTTACTCTTGAGTAAAATTCGTAATTTCTGGTATAGGTACCTCGTATATGACTGGGAAATTTTGATAACTGAAGGTTGCATTTTGAGTTTTAAACCATGCAGAAATCTTTATGAAGAATACCTTTTTGTCATAAATCCAATAATAAAAAAAGTTTTCCATATGGTTCCAACTTAAAGTAGACACACTGTAAATTAGGGATCGACCGATATGATTTTTTGTGGCCGATACCGATATCGGCCGATACCGATATACTCATAGCCGATATCGGCCGATACCGATATATCGGCCATAAAATTTTGTCGTAATTTGTTTGCTTTATAAATGAGGTAAAAATGATTTATAATGATATACTGTTACCGTTACATGGATTAACCATAAAATCACTAAAAAAAATGCAGAGCAAATTCAATATTTTGTGAAATCACCTAACGGAATAAAAATAAATACGGTAATTCCCCGAATTCAACAAAGCCCGGCCATTCGGCCCGAGAAGAGCAACCGTAATTCAGCTGCGCGGTTACAAAATTCCTTCAGATAAATATTTTAGAGAAAAAATACTTCCTGATATATACAAAAAATGTACTTTGGCAATTTCTGAAAAACTATCACTTTCCTTGAAAGACAACATTACAATTTCTGCAACTACAGATATATGGACTTGCGAGCATAATAACAGCCCATTTATTTCTTTTACTGCACATTGGATAGATTTTAAAACGACTGAAAGATGTTCATTTGTACTGGCCTGCAAACATTTTCCTGGGTCACATACAGCTTTAAACATCTCACAGATGTTATCTGAAATACTGAAAATATGGGAGTTAGATCAGAATCAAATTCTTTTGGTTTTAGCTGATAATGCCGCCAACATAAAAAAGGCATTGACGAGGTTAATTTAAAACACCAACCCTGTTTCATACATACCATACAATTAGCCATACATGACGCCATAGAAAGTCAACGATCAATTGTAGATTTACTGGCAAAAGCAAGACGTATAGTAACTCATTTTAGTCACTCCTCTTTGGCTTGTGATAGGCTGAAGAATATTCAAAAGTCCCTTAATATGCCCGAGAAAGCTTTGGTGCAGGACGTTCCAACACGATGGAACTCAAGTTTTTATATGTTGGAACGTTTGATAGAACAAAAAAACGCTCTTAATATATATATAATGGACAATCCAGTATTAAAAGATGTGGCACTAGCATACCACCAATGGGAACTAGCAAAAAATTTACTAAATCTATTAAAACCTTTTGAAGAAATTACGAAGATTTGTAGTAAGAATAGTGCATCTGTATCGGAAGTAATACCCTTACTTAAAACTCTCTTAAATTATCTCGAGAAAGCTGAAGGAGCTGACTTTTCAGGGGTGCAGAGTACCAAAAATGAGCTTAAAGACTCCTTGATTAAGAGCTGCAAAGCATGCTTCACTGATAGAAACCTTCTTTTTGCCACTTTATTGGACCCAAGGTTCAAGACATCTTTCATTGATAATGATTTATCTCAAGGAACCTTTACAGATTTAAAAAAAGAACTTTTAAAAATTAATGGGCAAAATTCAGACTTGCTGGAAGATAATGCAGGAGAATCTGAAGTAAGCGACGATGATGTTCCTTTAGCGAAAATCGCCAAAAAATCACACGAGGTAAACCAACAAATTCAGGAAAATGTCCCGGGCTCAATTTCTCATAGTTTATTTTGGAATACTTTTGATGAACTTACTGGTATGACGACAAGTAAATCAGTGTCATATAAGAGAAGTACTGATGATATGATGAATAAAATTGATGATGAGATTGAATTGTATAAGAAATTAGAAAAAATATCAAGAAATGAAGATCCTTTGACTTGGTGGGCGCAAAAAAAAGACATTTTTCCATTGATGTATAAAGTTGCAATAATATATTTAGCGTCGTCGCCAAGTAGTGTTGCTAGTGAACAGCTATTTTCTTCAGCCGGAAATGTTTATGAAAGCGCAAGAAATCGTCTAACTCCGGAAAGAGCAGAAAGCCTAATTTTGTTACATTACAACTTGCCAAAACTTAACTTCAAATATTAATTTGTTTAATTTAGTGTGTTACTTTACTTCTACATTTTTAATGACTTTTTTGTTAAATTTTCAATAAGAATAAATTTGTTTGATTTTTATTTAGTATTTCTGTTTTAATTTCTTTAAAAAAAGGCTTAGCAATTGAAATATTAAGCCAATTTTAATTTGTTTAGGCCGATACCGATATAGGCCGATATCGTGGTTACATATCGGCCGATACCGATATCGGCCAAGAAGGCCGATATGGCCGATATACCGATACCGATATCGGTATCGGTCGATCCCTACTGTAAATATTAGAATTTTTCTTCGTTTGGCTTAGCTTCGATTAAGAGAAATATTTTTTAAAAAACAATATCCGACTACGCACCGCCACGAATGTCAAATTTACTTTAGACTTTAAAAATAGGTACTACGTACCAAATTTGAGAAAAAATAGAAAAACATACGAACTACCTACCTTTCCCGAGAAAACGAATTTAAAGTTTTTTTGATGTGTTATTAAGTTATCAAATTCCAGGAGGGGGGCAACTGCCCCCTCTGGCCCCTTATAAACGACGCCCATAGTGATCAGTAACTGGGGTTTCCGTCCACGTCCACGAATGACACACTGAGCGAAATTTCGAGTTGATATAACTCAAATATGAGTTGTCCCAGACCGAAGCATGTTGCTAATAGGGGACAGCCCAGACCTCTGAATTGCGGCAACCAAATCGAAGAAATTGCATCAACTCACTGTTCATAAGTTATGATAGCACAGAAGATGGGTTATTTTATGCGTTGGAATAGCTCACACCCCACCGTCTTAAATTATTGATAGGCTACCGTAGCTACCAGTATGTGAATTGTGATGCGTCTAGTCGAGCTAGATTGATTCATGATTCGAGCTATTAAAACTTGACATTTAAGTTGTTCTAGCTTACGATGGTGGCTGGAATAACTCACTCTTTGGGCTACCAGACTCTAAATTTTGGACTACCAGTACCTAAATTGTGGACTATCGGAACTCAAAATATTTCTTTGATTTAACGCCTGCATATTGTGGACTTCAATTGCCTTTTGTTTTTTCAAGATATGACATGTTTGTTGTATATTTTAAAAAAAATTATCAAATGAATTAGGTATAGACAGGAGAGCATACTACGGCTAAGAAACAATGCCGACGAAGTGATGACGATTGCTTATAAATAACAAGGCTCCATTCCAATAATAGCAATTTGTATGCATCTCCCTCCTGTCCCTTCATTTTAGAGATGAAAGATGAAAAATCCCGCAAACGGCGCAACGACCAACAGGCGTCTATGAGCGCGATCGAAGGAGAATTGACGAATAACAATGGAATGAATCGCGCCAAACCTGCCCGAGCACGAATTGGGAACTTTCCGTGACCTTACGATCTTGCGGTTTACCCTCGATATGGGGTTTTGGAGCACGTTTCCTGAATTATTCCAACTGAAAATAATTTACACATGGTAATGAGTTAAAATAATGCACGTCCGGGTTAAAACGACACTTTATAATCAATTAGTAAGTTTTCCCAAACCAGAAACTGAGCTCAGGTAACTCATAAAATAGTTAGAACAACATAGAGAGGTGGGTTGAGGTAGTTCCAATTTTGTAACCCACGACATTGGTAAATTCATTTTTCTCAGTGCAGGTATAATACGCCTTGGCATACCTTCAATGAGGTCCTCAAAAAGGGACGATTACTACCCTCACATGAAAGGCCACTGTTGGTTTAACTAAATAATTTTAGTTAACTAAATAATTTTTTATAACCCTTCAATGTTCAAATAAAAAAAATAATAGAAATAACATTTAATAACATTCGTAAAATATTCTAGATTTTGAATGTGAACTACTACAAATACATGGTAACATTGGTAGTTATACTTAGTCTGCTCTATTGGCACGTGGGTTGTTGCATGATAAGATTCTTCAGGGAGGAGGTCAGCTCCGTAAATAATGAGTTCTTTAAAAGAGCAAAGTCGAGTAAAATGGTTGGATGGTAAGTAAGTTGACTTAAACTTCATTTAAACGTTGTCCGAGTACAGGGTATCAAAAAAAAGTCTGGAAGTTGCTCAAGAGTAAAGTCCTCTTATTTTTCGTTTAGATAAAATTTTCATTTGTAAAAGTTGTTCAGAATTAAAACGAATGTCTGAACACGAAGTCACGGCCTGTGTCTTGTCGTCTTCCCCAAGTAATTTAAGAAGATCCTGAACATATTGTTTAAATTTAATTTTGGTTTAAACCTAATTGCAAGTGCGCACGGTTTTGCGGTCATATTTTTAAAGGTCGCTAGGCGGTTGTCTTGCGCACAATGTTGTCGCCGTCATATAGGCAGCCCCGCCGTATTAGTGCCACATATATAACCATTATATTGGCAATACGAACGTTCCAAAATACAAAAAGTGTTCCCGCTATGGGATTTGGCGTGGTACTATTGAGTTTGCCGCAGTAGTGTGGACATTTTATCGATCGAGTCAGAACCGGCCCGACTTTATTTGTTTGTTGTTATTCGTCGCCATCTTTGGTTCTGGATGCTTTTCAAATTACAGAATAAAAAGGGGCTCATCCACATTGTTGTCGGTATATTAGTGCTTATACGCTTTCATTACCTAACAACAATTTTTGTAAAGGAGTTTTTGATTTGTGGTGATTCGATTCGCTGTTTGGTAGGTTAGTGGCTTGTTTTGTTTAAGATGAAAGGACACAAGTGCATGGTGCTTTTTTGCAAAAGTCGTTTATCAATACCAGGTATAAAGTATTTCAGTATTAGTATCAGTATCAGTTCAGTACATATTATACGAAAATATTTTGCTTGTCACATTATCCGATCTTCGGAACCGAATTTCACTAAAAAGCTGAAAAGAAGTACTCGTATACAATATAATATATATGTGGTCACTACCTAACCTTAAAATTAATGTATTTTTAATTTGGTGCATTAGTAGCTGATAATAATTCCCAAATTAGTCAATATAGTCATTCATTCTTAATTTCTGGCTTAGAAAAAAGTGAGGTTAAGAAACATACGACATCGGATGAAAGTTAAAATAAAGCTCATCGTGTCGATTGTTTCAAATATTCGGACGGAATTTTTCACCAAAAGTTTACAGCAATCAGGGCGCCGTCGGATCATCATATCGTCGTAATCAACTAATCGAAATTTTGATTGCAATATTTTTCCTAACTAACCAGTGAAATTTACATTAAGAAGTAAGTTAAAGAAGTTGAAATCCGGTCCTGTCAAATGTTTACTTTCACAAGCAAATTTCCGAACTGCGCAAACTCGCTATTACCCGCTCGATGCCCATAGCGGGGACATAATTTCAGATGGTATTAGCAATATAATGGTTATATATATATGTGATTAGTGCCGGTTTAGTTGCCAACCAACGACGACCGTCCAGAACCGAAATCAGTCGTAGGCATGTAACGATTATTAAAAATCTGTCGATACGTGGACGATAGAAATCAAAATTAATTCTAAAAGAGAGTTTTCAGTGATGCCCACAAGGCCTTCTTTTATGCGAGAAATGACCGTCATTTCGTGATTGTTAAACAATACAGGGTGCCCCAAGTAAAGTGGCCTATTACAAGTATCTCGAGAACCAAATGAGATTTTATTTTGAAAATTTGGCTGTGGCTATAAGAGATGGTTTTCTACGTTAATATGAATATGTTTCTATGAATCCACAGCAAACTACAAAAAAAATATATTTTTATAAGATAATTTTTAAATTTCGCTATAACTCCGAAAATACTGAATATAGGTATAGGAACACTTAATATCATTAGATAGAAAATTCGATCCTCCATTAGCAAAACATATCAAATACAGGGTGTCCCATTTAAAAAAAAGAAGAATTTTGCAATAATTCATCTGCCTCAGAAATATTATTATGGAGACGACCTGTATAAAACCCGAACAAACCCGATACGGCGTTAAAAAATCACAAGGATATTTATAATTCAAAAACTCTTAAAGATAGGTATAATGATATTATACAGAAAACTGTTCTAAATTTTTACCTAAATTCCAAAAAAAATTATAATATATAGGGTAATTCATTTAAAATTCCGAAGTTGCTACCACTTTCGGTATGATCCGGCAACACCGCACCATCGAAAATATTTCATTAACGTAGAAACCCATCTCTTATAGCCACAGCCAAATTTTCAAAATAAAATCTCATTTAGTTCTCGAGATACTTCTAATAGGCCACTTTACTTGGGGCACCCTGTATACTATTGAAGCTTTACAACGATCTCCAATATTCCATTATTAAAATACAAATAAAACGGTCCCATTCGTATTTTACTTTACAGGAGGGAAGCAAACCAGACCAATCCAACTCTTATTGTTACTGTGGGTGCCTTTTACAGAGGTTCCTTGATAATATACAACTCCAGCTATGGTAAAGTACTACCAGGAACCGTAGCTGAAATAGTGTTCCTTTGGTTCGGATGGTACGCATCCAGTCTGTTTTTTATATACATTTTAGGTAACTTAATTTCTCGACGTCCGAAATACATTTACCCGTAAACAATTATTTTGTAGCGATGATAATCGAAATCATGAAAGGAAAAACGTCCGCGGCGCATAAATATGTAGAAATGGAGAGGCAGCTTAAAGACTATATGCGTCACAAACAACTACCCGCGGTGATGCGCAGAAGAATTCTCACTTATTACGAATTTAGGTTTCAGAAGTGCTATTTTCGGGAGCATGAAATTCTCGATACAATATCGATGCAACTAAGACAAGTACGTATCCAATATTTTTACAGTACATAACGTTTTAAAAGAGGTTCGGACTTTCAGGATAGAAAAATATGTCATAGAGTCTTTTAAATATTTTAATAAGAATCCATTATGTCGTCAACTTTTTACAGGTCACTGTATTTAGTGACTCTTTGGGGTCATGTCTACACATTTTTTTTTAAATGGACTGACTAGAAACTTGGGTAAAAGCCCCTAAAATCGTCTCACATGCGCCGAAGCCATAAACGTTCACCTAATAACTGTAATGTAAGTCAATCATGCCATTGTATTGCGATGTTGCCAAACCACACCTGGAACTTCTCACCCCCACAGTACACACCATAGTACAAGGTGTCCTATTTTCAACACTTTTATAGGGTATCTCCATAATTGTTAGTCCTATCAAAAAAGTAATGTAGGTGTCATGTGCTCTTTTTGGGTCAAACTTAAAATGGTAAAATGAAAATTTGAAATTTTTCGCTTGCTTAAGAGATACGGGGGAAAATCAAAAAATTGACAATTTCAAAATTCCCTATATTTTTTTTACTTAAAAGAGATACGGAAAAATGTTTTATACAGAAGCTTCTTTATAATGATTGTTGAATAATCTGCCGTTTTCAGAATAAGTATACGAGGTTAGGTAAAAAAGTTATCGGACCTAACCTAATTTTTTTAAATGGATCACCCTGTATATTTTAATCCAAAAAGATAGCATTTTAAATTCTCTTTTCAAATATATAACACACCATGGATGATATTGGTTTCCTATGCGATATTTAAACTTTATTACATTAAACCACAGTACACCATCAAACAAAAGATAATATCATAGAAACAACAATGTTGACATTCTAGTTGTTATTAACATTTAACGTCAATTTCATTTTTACATATTCATTTGTGAAAATGACTTATTAACATTTTGAAGAATTTGATATGATATCAGTTTATATTGAAAGTGGAAAAAACGAAGAAATGGCGCAAAATTTATATTTTGTTCCCTATCCGGAAATACAGCAACCATTTAAGGGCATTTGCGATGATTTCCGTTATTGTTTACCTTAATCTGAATCTTTTATTTCGTTTCAAAGTAATAAAGTTTAAATAAATCGCCTAGGAAACCAATATCATCCATGGTGTGTTATATATTTAAAAGGAGAATTTAAAATAATATCTTTTTAGATGAAAATATACAGGGTGTTCCATTTTAAAAAATGAGGTTAGGTCCGATAACTTTTTTACCTGACCCCGTATACTTATTCTGAAAACGGCAGATTATCCAACAATCAATATAAAAAAACTTCTGTATAAAACATTTTTCTGTATCTCGTTTCACTAAGAAAGTATAGGGTAATTTTGAAATAGTCAATTTTTTGATCTCCCGTAGAGCACATGACACCTACATTACTTTTTTGATAGCACTAACAATTACGGAGATACGCTATAAAAGTGTCGAAAATGGGACACCCTGTACAGTTAATAAAAAATCTATATGAAAAGTTTTTCGTGAAAACGAAAACGAGGCTAAAAATGTTCTTTTGCCTCTCCTGTAAAATTTATCTATCTTGAATTACAAGGACATTAGAAACGTTTCTCGCTAAGAGTGTACCTGGTACTTAAGCGTTTATGTTTCAGGAAATAAACATGCACGCTTGCAAAAAACTAGTCGAGAACGTAGAGTTCTTCAAGAATTTGCCTCTTAATTTGCTTGTTCGGATAATATCTTCTTTAAGAATAGAAGTTTACTTGGTCAATGACATTATTATCAAAGCGAACACGCCAGGAAATAGCATGTACTTTATTTCTACGGGTACCATGGCCATATACACAAAATCAGGTAAAGAGGTAAGATTGACAAAAAAATATTTTAGAATATACTATATATCATTTACTAATAAACGAGATTTTTTTGTTAACTGATTTCGGCGTTTAGACTTTATTACTATTAAAAAAACTGTTATGGTAAAGTAAGTAATACATACTGCTTATGATTAGATATTCTATTTTTAAATATTCGAATTTTTATTTCCAAATTTGTACAGTGTGTCCCATTTTCAACACTTATAGAGTATCTCCGTAACTGTTATTGCTATCAAAAAAGTAATGTAGGTGTCATGTACTCTTTTTGGGTCAAACTTAAAATGATAAAATCAAAATTCGAAAATTTTCGCTCGCTTAAGAGATACGGGGGAAAATCCAAAATATTGACAATTTCAAAATTACCCTATATTTTCTTAGTTAAAAAAGATAGAGAAAAATGTTTTATACAAAAGTTCCTTTATAATGATTTTTGAATATTAAGTATACGCGGTCAGGTAAAAAAGTTATCGGACCTAACCCCATTTTTTAAAATGTAACACCCTATATATTCGAATCTAAGAAGATTGCATTTTAAATTCTATTTTCAAATATATAACCCAGGCGATTTATTTAAACTTTATTACTTTAAACCACAGTAAGCCATGAAACAAAAACTAATAGCCTAGAGACAACTATGTTGACATTCTAGTTGTTATTAACATTTAACGTCAATTTCATTTTTACATATTCATTTGTGAAAATGACTTTTCAACAATTGGTGTGTTATAAATTTGAAAGGAGAGTTTAAAATGTTATCTTTTTAGATTAAAATATACAGGGTGTTCCATTTAAAAAAATGAGGTTAGGTCCGATAACTTTCTTACCTGACCCCGTATACTTATTCTCAAAACTGCAAATTATTCAACAATCAATATAAATAAACTTCTGTATAAAATATTTTTCTGTATCTCTTTTAACTAAGAAAATATAGGGTAATTTAGAAATTGTCAATTTTTTGATTTTCCCCCGTATCTCTTAAGCGCGCGAAAATTTTCGAATTTTGATTTTATCATTTTAAGTTTGACCTAAAAAAGAGCACATGACACCTACATTACTTTTTTGATAGCAACAATAACGGAGATACCCTATAAAAGTGTCGAAAATGGGACACCCTGTACCTTATGTGAGTTTATGAACAAACTTATTTTAAAGAATTTTTGTTAAAAGTAATCTCTTAAAGCATTTTCATATTTCCCTAATTTATTAACACCCTGTACATCTGATCTAAACTTACTAAACTTTTTATATTGTAAATTAATTTTCTTATTTTCAAAATGCAGCATTTTCGAACACAAAATAATAAGAAATAGGTGTGATATAACGTCGAAATTCAGCATATAAAGCGGATTTAACAAAAAAAATTTTTTTAAGAAAAGTTGATGGTTGAAAAAAAACGAAACGTCGGATTGTAAAATTAATTAACGTATCTTATAGAGGAGACAAAAAGGGCAATGAGGATGTAATAGTGAGGTGGAAAGTTATTTCCGTCGAGAGAAAAGGATACTTTATGCAGGCGCGTAGCGCTGAGGGGAATCTCTCGAGACAGGAATGAGACTTTTCACCGAGGCTTGTATGCCGTTTTATTTACAACCATATCTTTTTAATGCAAATGATGTTTTTGTGACAAATATAACTATGTGAAAAATTAACAAAGTAAGCACCTCGTATATTCATCCACACATGAACAAAAACGTCAAGTTGTCAAGTCATTTTGGTTATTCAATGGGCGCATTCAGCAGAAAACCCATCGATTTGTAAGCGATTAGTAATCATCTGCTGAACGCACTAAAACAAAATCGATGGGAAATCGGGTGCCATTTTTTCCATTTTATGTCAGTTTTGTCTGTCAGGTTGAGTAAAATTTATAAAAAATGACGAGAGGATTGAATTATAATTATAAAAACATATTATACACGATCTCCGATAGTGAAGAGATCTTCGGAAATATTTGGAATTTTTCAATTTGAAAACATGATAAAGAAATATACTATGTTAGTTGGGCTATTATGATTTATACTAAAATTTTAGATATGTCACTTGGATGATGGCGCACACTTTGGCGAAATAGCCTTAATAATTAAAGGCATTTTAAGGACTGCTTCGGTGGTTGCAGTAGAAGTATCCGAAATATACAGATTGGACCAAAAGGACTTTGTTCGAGCGATAAGTCCGTATCCCGACCTTCTGGCAAATATGCAGCATATCGCGGCGGAACGGATGGAAGTAGCGTCGATGCTCGACGAATACAACAAAATGGAACATAATAAAATGGAACATAGTAAAACGGAACATTCTTCCAAAAAATAACGTTTGCGAAAATGACGATACGATGCTTATTGATTATGTACCGGCTCAGTAACGTGTTTTTATTATATTCTGTCATAGCCTAAGTTTAAAGCGGTCAGAATAGGATTATCGTGCTTAAAAATACAATCTAAATCCTTTCTCAATATTTTCCAATTCGAAAGTAAATCAAAATTCGTGCAGTTTTTTTTTAGCATAGGAATGAAGTTTAAGTAAAATAGTTTTAAGAATGTTCTCACATAAGAGTAAAATTGAAACATTTTAATTGGCCCGTACCGTATTATCGCAGTAAGTTAATAACCCTAGGAATAAAAAAATATTGTGTTTGAAATAAGGTTAACTTTAACATTATCTTTAAATTTAATTGGACAAAACAATACAGTAATATGGCTTCAATCAGTGACGAATATTCAATATCACGACGTCCGTCTGTATTCATTCGTGCGAGAGCATTCGCAGACTGTTTCCCGTTCGCTGGTACGATGATGCGCGATCCCGTCGAGCAAATTTCTAACGAAACAGGCCGTGCTTCTAGAAATCGCGTCAAAGCGAAGGCTCGTGCCTTTGAAACTATTTTAATAATTTGTTTTTTCTAGATTTTGAACTTACGGGAAAAACAACGGATAAAATTGACATATAGGTTAGTTAGGTATAGGTTACCCTCATCCAGGGACACCCTGTATAATAAGGTAACTCGAAAACACCCGGTATACAAAATTTGTCGACGAAAAGGCGACGACATCAAATCGTATTATACAGGGTGTTCCTTAATGACGTGCTAATATAGTGTGATTCCTGGTCATTTGAACATATGTCCGCAACGGCTTAAAATTTTTGCTACAGGGTATTAAATTTTTATTTTTTAAATGGTTATTTTTCAATATCTCCGAAAGTACTTTAGATATTATTTTCAATTTTGGCATATGTTAATAAGACATAGAACCACAAATTTTAGTTAGAAAAGTTATACAATTATTCCACCCGCAAACATGCTCTCCGATATTTTTTACAAAAAAAATGGAGTGGGCAATTCGATGCGAGGACGGGCGGAAGCATACCTTTTAAGTGAAGGTGGCCATTTCCAACAATTTTTATAAAACAAAATTTATCATTAATTATTTTATCAATGTTAATAATAATGAGTTTCAATATAATATAGTAGTTTTAATCAAGAACGGTGCGCCTGACGAGGAAAACTCAAGAGACCGTTTTCATGTAAAATTGACCAGGCTATTCAGAAAAAATATCCACATGGAGAAATGTCAATTGCGTACCATCTTCATTGTAAAGAATATCAGAGGACATGTTTGCAGGGACGCCACTGGTGGAACAATTGAATAACTTTTCTAACTAAAATTTGTGGTTCTATATCCTATTAACACATACCAAAATTGAAAGTAATATCTAAAGTACTTTCGGAGATATTAAAAAATAACCATTTAAAAAATAAAAATTCAACACCCGGTTGCGGACATAAGTTCATATGAACTTTTCTTTATAAAATGACCTAAGAAATCACACCCTGAAATATTAGCAACCCTGTATAATCGCTGTCCAGGATTTTTTAACGCTTATTTAACACAATGTTTTCAATAAATGTTATTTTTTCACAAATCACTTAAAATATAACCCAATCCATTCTTAAGATAGTTAACAAAACGCTGTCCCACTGTATATACTTTGTAAATATTGTTTATTTTGTAATATAAGTTAGGTGTATAATTACCAATTTGTTTGCACATTGTGGCTATTTTTCAGCTTGGCTACAATAGAATATTTCTAGATGTAACCAATGCCTTCGACACTATCACATAGAATTCTCTTGTGCTGGAATTAGAGAAACGACATTGCCATCATTCAATTATTCACGGCAAGTGAAAATGACCGTTACCGGTGGAATTTGGTGTGCCACAAGGTACGGTCCCAGGACCACTGCTAAGTTTTTAACTTCGCAGATGACACGATGCTGCTAATTAGTTCTAAAGCAAATTCTGCTACCACAGAATCATGTATAATGCAGCGAAAAAACAATGTACAGTTGATATTTTATAATCTGATCGAATTCCAATACAAATAAAAATACTCTCTTAATATTAATATATTATTTTTTTGCGAGCACATATAAAGAAACCGACGCCGCATCGTAAAATAATTGGACTGATGCCGCCCTGGCGGTGTCGGACTCGATCGACTGTAAAAAGTCGTTGCCGGCAAAAAATAATATCTAAAATAAATAATTTAAAAGAGGATTGTTATTTCTATTGGAATTCGATCAGAGAATAAGATATGAACTATATTTTGCTTTTCACTGCAGTATACATGGCTGGACGAAATGACTACGAACTAACAAGGGCGAAGGAACAGCCAAAGTATTTTTGCTTGGAAATTCAAATGCAGTCGGTCAACTTTTTGGATTTGTATGTCAGTAAATGTAAAAATCCAGTAATATGTGGGGTGTTCGGACAATGCATCTGGATACTTTGAGAGGTGATTCTACGTGTTAAAATAAAGGTAGTAAGTGATATAAGAAAAAGTCGAAAACTCTATACTTTTATTTTGTTTCCATTTGAAAAACTGATTTTACTGGTGACAAAAACTTTAAACAGAGTTTTGCGCCTAAACGGCGTGGTTTATCCGCTCGAATAAAGAGTACCTTTTTATTAGGTATTCTTTCGTCTTTAAAATGAAATGTTCTTTTTTCCAATAATTGTCAAGCTAAGGAAGATATGTCAAAAATTAAATTTAAATTGAATCCGATAAAGCGACCTCTGGTGGCACGGCAGAGAAACATTCTTATAACAGAATGATGAGAAGTCGTTAAGCCAGTGGCGTAATTACGGGGGGGGGGGGGGGGGGAAATATATATTTTCCCCCTTGGACTAGTTTTTTTTTTATAAATATTGTAACATATTATTAAATTATTTGTTATTTATTGAACTAGTCCAACATAAGTAAAAATTTAAAGCTTACTTATGAGATAATATTTATAAAATTAGGAAAAATACCGGCCGTATCCCAAAATTTCCTGATGATCAAAAAACCCTCGAAACGTCATTAAACCACAATGCGTCATACATCGTTGCATTCGAAAGAAAAAAGCTCTCAAATTCCAATATCAGGAAAACAGGACCGTATTTAAAGAAAAGATGATAATGGCCCTTCGAAGACGACTCGTCGGATTACAAAATAAATAATGTCGTTAGATAGAGCGGAAAAAGTGGCAATGTAAACGTGCAATTTATTTTAGAATTCGATCTCAAAAAAACCCAGGAAAACAATAAAACGATTTTTCAGAATTTCGTTTTTTTCCGGATATCTCCGGAACTACTCGGAATTTTAAAACTTTCTAAACGGCATATTATGCGCAACTTTACCTCCATTTAACCGACTTCATATCTCCTACGGTTTCCGAGATCCCTGTACTGGCCCTCCTTATCTTGGACACGGCGTATAACTTACCGTCTTTATTTTAACATATACAATCACCGCTACAAGTATCCCGACGCATTATCCGAATGCCCCTTATAATATTTTCCCATTTATTTTAATAGCTTGAAGGAAAAAACCAAAAGCTTATAAACAACATTTACTTTTACGAAAAGATAGATTTGATTTGGCGTACAAATTTATTTACATACAACATTGACTTTTTCTATGAAACCAGAGAGGATAATTTATATGTTTGTGTATAGAAAAAACGAGTAAAATCACAGAGAAAATGCTAAATTATTATAAATAAAAGTGGCTAATACTCAATAGTGTAATATCCTAATTATACTATATACAAATTTCTATAATAGTAATAAGATTCACGTCGTTTTCCACTTTGTTTTCTAAATAACCCATGCATAAGTGCACTAGCCGGAAATTTTATATTATATAACTAAAACCTAAAATATCAAAAACATTTTTGTAAAGCTTAAACAGGCTAACTTTAAGCCAATTTTCATAAAGCCCTCGATGTTTCCGGCATATAATAATTTTTGTTTGTAAAAAAATATGTTTTTTTTATTAATTTTCTAAATTATTCCAATTCTCTGGAACAAACACGATCAAATTGCGCTAGTTTTTAGATAACTGTATACACCGTTTTTCACATTATATTTTTGTTGTTGAAATCGGTAGGTTTTTCAAGAAGATGCGACAGATCAAGCCTATTGCGAAATACATTACGTTCTTTAACTTACGCAAGTACACATTAAAATTCTGGTACATACAGGGTGATCACAAAAGTTTGCCTATGGTAAACGAAATGGAAATACTTGCAAAATATGCAGGGTAATTTTGAGAAAGTTCTGTATTATAGTGGTATATATACATACATAAGAATGTACGAAACTAATACGTAAGTAAATTAATATTGTAACTATTTTTTTCATAGTGCCCTCTTGTTGCATGCACAAGAAGCCTAAAGCCGTATTAGAGTCGGCAATTTTTTCTCTTGCGTCTGAAATGGCAATTATAATTGCACGTATTCATGCGCAGTAAACCGTTCTCGATCAGCTGGCGCAATTAGTATTGCATTGTCAGAAATGGGTCGTGCGCCATTTTAATTGCCATTGCCACCGCAAGTCTGGGTAGAGATGGATGTTATTTTGAACTGTTTATTATTTGGTCGAAGCAGCTATGAACAGCTAATGGCGATTTAAACTAACTGGTACTTAAATTAGCAGTTCACATTCTTTATTAAGCATATGTACTGCTAATTCGTAGCAACTTTTTTGAACTGCCATTTGTGAGTAGCAGTAGCTGCTTTAACTGGTAATCAAAACGAACAGGTTTGCCCAACGCTAGTTCTGGGGGTATTTTAGGGATTTCGACAGTACCAACTGCTGTTCTGATTGTTGGCAGTGCGCCAGCTGATCGAGAACGGTTTACTGCGCATGAATACGTGCAATTGTAATTGCCATTGCAGGCGCATGAGAAGAATTGCCGCCGACTCTAATACGGCTTTTAGCAGCAATATAGTATACAGGGTGTAGAGTAGGAGTAGCTGCTTTAACTGGTAATCAAAACGAACGGGTTTGCCTATGTCTAATTCTGGGGGTAATTTAGGGATTTCGACAGTACCAACTGCTGTTCTGACTGTTGGCAATGCGCCAGCTGATCGAGAACGGTTTACTGCGCATGAATACGTGCAATTGTAATTGCCATTGCAGGCGCAAGAGAATTGCCGACTCTAATACGGCTTTTAGCAGCAATATAGTATACAGGGTGCTCAAGATCACGTTAATGGTAACAGATACAACTTCGATTAAATGGAGAAAAAGTATCGCAATCAAAGCACAAGCAATATGTCACACAAAAAGTTTTGGTAAGATTTTCAAATTTAGAGTTTTTAAGGAAAAAAAACTGAAATATTGGATTCTTAATACAATTTTTTTTCCGGCGTTAATATTAAAGTTAGAACCTGACCAAAACATTCCTCAAAGCATCTTTTAATGAACCCAAAGATTCCACAACAACAGATGATTAGAAAGGTTCGAAAAGTAATTAAACATTATAAAATCAGAACCATATTGGAAGTGTCGATGATGATTGCTCGAAAACGAAACGTCGTATAAAAAAATTGTTGTGTTCGGGTTCACTAAAACTTGCGGTGAGAATATTTAGCCAGTTTTGCTTTAACTTTCATATTAACGCCGCAAAAAAAGGTTAAAAAAATCCTAATTTTCAGTTTTTCTTAAATAACTGAAAACTTAAACATCTTACCAATAGTTTTTGTGTGGTATATTGTTAGCGCTTTGATTGTGATACTTTTTCCCCATTTAAGTTACATCTGTTACCATTAACGCGATCCCCATACAGGCATTCCTTATCTTGGGCAAAGGCGAATAAATATCATTCGACTGGAATGGCACTAATTAAAACATTAAAAGGTTATCCGGAAAAAGGATTTTCACTATTCGATTCTTGCTCGTTACTTATTTAATAATGTTCGTTCAAGAAAATCAACAATTTTGCCCCATAAATTGCACAAAAACGAAATTAAAAAATTACTTACCGCTGACAATTTAACGTCTGGAAATATTTTTTATGTTTTATTACGGTCCTAACTCGGTCTAAGCGACATTTTCAGACGGAAACCCCATAATTAGAGTGTTTAGACTGTGAGCTATGGTGGATGGCAACGCCTATACACCATCAAGAGGCATGAAGTTTCTAGATCCAATGTAAACCTTTCGGACCACCCCGCACATTCTTATATACAACAAAATTGGCCATCCGGTACAAAATAAATGACATCAAAGCAAGAAACGACTGTTCTGAACAGAAATCTAACTCCCATTATATTATCTACCCGACGTTAATCAATCGTTCAATTCTATGACGTCACCGGAACCACCCGCGGTACTCCTTGGCGGCGGCGGTTGGATATAATTCTGCGAAGCTTGCTGCTGTAGCCGTCTTAGCTCTTCGGGAGTGACGTTGAGATTCCCCAGCATCTGATTGGTCAATTGCTGTTTCTGTAGCATCTGTTGTAGCTGGTACTGTTGGAGGTAACGTTCGCGCATGCGCTGCGCTTGAAGTTGCTGCATCAAGCGGATCTCCTGATGCACGCGATTGTACATGGTGAAGTCGTTTTCGGACATTTGCATCTGTAAAAAAAAATCCAGTGTTAAAAACATAACAGTTATTATATTAGCGACGAGCAAAGGAAAGTTGCCACACCCTGTATTAAAAACCGCTTGAGTACTCAAATATTGGAAAGATTACTAGAGTTATAAATTCAAGCGAAAATCGTCGCTCATCGCTTTTCCCTGAATCCTCAATCGAGAGATGGGTGACATCATCGCTCTGAATAGGAATTCAAGCGATTACGACAGTGGCATTTATATATTGTTGGGAAAAACCGATGATTTTAATAATCGAGTACTTGATACTCGAGCGATTTTAATAATCGAGTGATCGCTTGAAATTCCTATTCACCAAGCGATGACGTCACCGACTGCTCGACCGGCAACCTAGCCGTTTACATGTGATCAGGTAGAGTTTTTAGCAGGCACGTAACCACGGGTGGGCACAGGTTTAGCTAAAAAATTGTAGCAGCCACCAAAAAATTCCAGAAATTTATTTATTTGTGAATAATGAATTTGAAACCACGTGTCTCGATACCAAACAAAAAAACTGCAAAAACTCACCCAAATATGTATTTATTGTTCAGGTTTATTATTGTGCATTTTTAACCCGAACGAAAAGTATTACCAAGAGTTATTTTTCTTCACATCTTTCTCAATCTACGAGCATAAAACAAGTAGATATTTAAAATAGCTTGTCAAATTCTTCCACTTTAAATTATCGTGTGCCCACTGTGTGCCCTTCAAAAATTTAGGCTTAGTTACGCGACTGGCAAAATAAGAAAATTGGTTATTATTTTTTTAAATTCATGTATTCATAGTTCCTGTTTAAATTTAAGAATGCTTACTTTTGGTTACCAAAAAATTTGTCGATACCTATGTTTTGTTAACTATTTTGCTCGTTTTCTTATTTTCCATTAACATTTTCTATAATGTATGTTATTTTTAAGAAGTCTTCTTGAGTTTAATAATTAAAAGTTCCTGTTTAGATTTAACAATGTTTACTATAAGATTACCAACGAATTTTTCTATATATTTTGTTAACCATTTTGTTCGTTTTGTTTTTTTCATTAACAATTTCTATTATTACCTATTTTATTTTTGAGAAGTTTTCTCGTCTTTATAGTAATTAAAAATTTTCTTTAATTTTTTAATATTTACAATCGGAGACCTAAACTACTCCGCTGGCTAGCCAGTTAAAACAAAACCCATGTCGCGATGACTCCGCTAAGGGATTCGGCATACTTTTTTATATGCACCTTCTCGTTTATGTGCCTTTAAGAAAGACGTATGTCGTATACCTGCTCAGCGTCAAACTCGAACGTCGCCAATCGGATGGCGCGGCGCGTAGACCGAAGGTCGTCTATCAAGTGACCGGCGATATTTTTCGGTCTTTCGCCTGAATTTATAACTAGAGTATTTCCTATCGAGCGATGAACTGTTCGAATATACGAGCAGTTTTTTAACTCGATCACACTACAGCGGTATATTTCCGCCGGCGTCAAGCGAAGCACGGGTATCGAGTGAAAGGTAATAAGTGACGAGCGACGGTTTTCGCCTGAATAGATAACTCGAGCGGTTTTTTTAATAATCGAGCGATGTCGGTTATTTCAATAATCGAGTGATCAAGCGGTTTTTCGCTCGAGCGATCACAACACTAATTATCTACGTACAGAGTCAAATCATTAATGCCATTTATAACATATGAATTTCATAATTACTTGCCTGCAACTGCGTAACGAGAGCTGGCAGTATGCCCCTAATCTGCACATCGGACCACCCTGGATTATCCTTCCGCACGATATTCGCTAACGCAACTTGGATCAGTTGCGGTGAGAAGTTCATTTGGTTTTGGAAAGCTAAAACGAAACGGTTATTTATGTAAAAAATCTTTCATTTCCGCACTGGACAATTTATTTCCACACTATTAATTCTCATCAAAACTAGAGAAGCTGTCGACACATAATTGCTATTTTGATGTATCGATCGTGTCAATCTGAATTGGTTTTTATAAGTTTTATGTCTTCAACAAGTTGAATTTAATCATAAAACAGTTTCATTTTTCAGAGCTATTCCGTCGCACTTTTGTGTCTTCGGTAAGTATTTATGGATAATTTGTTACTAATATAACTGAACATGACCTTGTTTTGCCATGTCATAGCATGTCGAAAACTTAAGGGATGGCTAACGTCAGTTAAATATATGTATTCGTAATTTTAAAGTGACGTATATGTAAAGATATAACATACAGACTTCACCTTTAACCAAATATACTTCTTACCCGCCAAGTTTATTCCTCCGAAATTCGTAAGTGTAGTTTTCCTGATAACTTTTTCGTTTTCGAATTCCTCCCAAGCGGCTTTTCTCTCGTCCTCGTTCAACTCTTCATCCTGCTTATTTTCTAGTAAGGACTGGTGCTCGTGGAATTTAAAGATAGTCTTGTCGTATTTTTGGAGCATCTCTCCTAGCAGAACGTCTTTCGGTACCATTGGAGTGGGTCTGTCCTTGGCCTCCAAATCAGTCCTGATACAAGCAACAAAAATAAGTATTTTTTTTATTTTAAACTTTAATTATATCAATTAAATTATGAATTAATGGTTAAAACACATTATTTCTTGACCAATGTAACCAATTGCTTACAAAACATGCTAAGGAAATATATCATTACCCTTGGAATCAAAGGTATTGTCAACTACAGATCCCATAATCCATTCATAGAACTCTTGGAAAGTAAAGCAGTGATTGTGTGAATTGTTATTGAAAATCAGTAATGGGTGGAAGAGAGAACTACATGTTTGTTGACTGAATGGCAACAATGTTGAAGTCTGGTTATATCAGATGGTTAAATATTAAAACATAACCATATTTACTGATGAAAAGATAAATCCTTATTTAAATGATCCACTCTTTTACAAACTACACACGAATGCACCATGATTGTTTATAATAGAGACGATTTTTCAACAATAATCACAAAAAAACCGAAATATAAACAACCCCTTAGATCACAGCGCCAACGTTGTAATGTTTCGGAGATTAGTATTGATTCATATTTTGGCTCCTGGATCGTAGCGCAGTAGTAAAGTAGAAATAGATGTTGCCAGAGTGCAGGTGGATTAGTTCAAGATTCATTTGATAGTTTTAAATATAATAATATTTTTATAAAGAATCTCTCATCGCCTTTTCACAGTTTATAGTAAAATTATTGGGAAAGAAGAAATTTATTTTAAGATCAATCGTGGATTAACCTTAAACCAGTTATAATTGTCAAATTAACAAATTTTTAAATGGGATTTTGCAAGATACCTTCGAGGTAAATATGTCAATCTGGCTATGCTGCAATAATGACCGAAAGAGGTGGGAAAGACTGTTTGTATTCGTTGCGTAGGCTAAAGATGTACATTTTTCTATCTGTAGTTTGTAATATCTTAAATATTTTCGTAGAAACGGAGCTCTTAGTGCCTGTTCTCACCAAAGCAGCTGCCAACCGCAACGCGACCGCAACTTCAGTTGAGTTTCTCGCTTGTTCTCACCAAAGCAACTGGCAAGTAACGCAACTGAAATGCGACCGCAACTTCAGTTGAGTTGCTCTTGCGTTCCCACTGGAATCAACTGGTTTGCTCTGTTGACGTGAGCAAAATGTCGTCTTCGTCAGATGAAGGTATAGCCGCAACATAGTTACTCGTTAAAAAGCTTTAAAAAAAAAACTGAGCGGCAATTTTGGGTTAACCCTTTTTATACCATAAATTTGGGACATAGTTCGTATATAGTGGCACAGGAATTAAATAATGATCCGGTTAAATTCCATGGGTTTTACCGAATGAGCCATAAAAGTTAAATATTTTGCTGTCTCGTCAGCCATGACACCGCGATTGGAAGCAACTGACGACGGCGACGCGGTATGCCGGGCAACTTATAAGCAACTAGTTGCGTTGCAGTTGAGTTGCCTTAAGTCAGTGGGAACACACGTATTTAAATATTAGTGCTGAGTCGCGTTGCGGTCGTCAGTTGCTTTGGTGAGAACAGGCACTTAGAGATGAAATGTTTGTCCGTGCCGATGTAACATTAGACATTCCCCGGTTCCCTGCGCTGGTTATTGTAGGTTATTCAAACAAAATACATTTTTTTATAACTAAATATACAATATTTAACTAATAGTTCTTATAGGAACTGATTTTGATGATTAAATTCTATATAGCCAAAGTACTTTCGTTTAGAAACTTGAATAATTTGTGAACCACGAGAAACGCGAAATCTAAATGTCAATAATGACATGTCAATATTTTAATTTTGGCCATTTCCATCTAATAAACTGGAATTGTATTTCGTTTCCAAAGAAAAACGTGTCTGTAATACTAAATTAATACTAAACAACGGGTATTTAATATTACTATAAAGCTATGACATAACTTCAATCTTCCCCTGTATTGACCACGAAAGCAAGAGCCGAACAAGTCGATTCCTTTGAGGTTTTGATAGTACCAATTGAGGTTTTGATAGTACCAATTATGATTACCAGATTTAAACTGAAAAAATTACTCTAAACGCGAGAAATATTCGAAGCGCCCAATATCAAACACACTTACTTGTATAACTCCTGTACATCGTTTTGACTATAATGCCTATCAATTTGTTGTTCATCTATCACGCGTTTTGATATAGCCTGCTTTGTAACCTGCCGTTCGTATATTTTCATTTCCATGGCTCCCTAAAAAAAATCAATACTTTTCATTAAAACTAAGCCATTTATTTATATGGTACGTTGATGTGAATAGGAAATTGAAAGTTTTTGAAATTTAATGGTAAGACAGAGCCGAGTCTCCCGTAAATTGGATAAAAATAGACTTTTGAGTCATTACGTCCGCAGTGGCGGTTCTTCCACAGGAGCACATGCGCACGTGCACCCCCAAAACGAATAAAAAAATATTAATTTATATTCATTGAATATTATTTATCGTATAAAGTCCGACCCTCCCTAATATTTTATCGTACCGTCAACCAAACTGTATATTATAGGCTCTCGATCCGGCAACCGTGCCTCGGTCGAGGTTAATGACGAGACTTGCTCGCATGTGCGATTAAGTAGACAGGGCATAATGCAGTTTCTTTGTAGTAACAGGTGGCGGGAGACAGCCGGGCTATGTCGATTTAACATGGGAAAGGCGCACAATTTTAGTGTGCGCCGCGCCGTCGTCTGTTCGTGCATCTAGTTAGAAATTCAAGCGTGTATGTTTTAATATTTTAATATTATATATTTATTAAGTTAAAATGAATAGTTTGACGGTGGACTATTTAAAATAATAACTTTAGAGATTGGAGCAAAAAATTGAAGTGAAGAATGCGGAAACACGTAAACCGGAAATTAATTTAACGCAGACCACAAAGGGTTCATCTAGGGACTTTATTAGAAAGTTTAAAAATTAAATATATGAAAAAATTTTTATAGAAGAACGAAGAATGGACTTTACGTTTAAGCACTATACACACTAAGAAAACCTTTCTTATTTTCCAAGAGTTGTATTTCCTTGTGTAAAACTAAAAAATAAATAAAAATATGTTTTACCTAACGCATTTTCTTATTACTTCTTTTCTTTCTGCATTTAAAACGCCTAGAAAGTAATTGTTTGGTCGTTACACAAAAATAAAATTTTAAAAATAATTTCACCATACTTGTGAACCCCCTCTATCATAGGTCACGAGCCGCCACTGTACGTCCGCAGATTGTTTTTCTTAACCAAGACATATCAAACCGATCAGCTGAACGAAAACGGTAACAGACCGAATATTAAAAAGAAACCGAGATTCTAGCTATAGAATTTAGTTGTGTTTATTCTCATGACACATTGACGTGTACAAAGCAGATGCGTATTTTACTTACATATGTAACGAATCGATAGACATAAGAAGGCTTCGTCTGTCCAAACCTGTACACCCTGTATATACTTTGGATATCGTGCGATGGATTCCAGGACACGTCGAAAATTATTACCCTATTTGCAGCTACTAAATTTATTCCCAAGCCACCGGCTCTAGTGGATATTAAAAACAACCTAAAATAAAACAATTATTAATTTTTCTGTAAAGTTAAGGGCCGGTACTTTCGACGCCGATTACAAAGCTTATTATTCCTTAAAATTAATCGTGATATAACTTTACCTAGCTCTCGTGTTATCAGGATCGTTAAACTGATCACACCAACTAGCCCTATTATCACAGCTCGACGAACCGTCTAATCGATAGTAGTCCAGTCCGAGCATCCACGAACCGGAATGACCGCCGACCTTTTCCGTGTCTCCATTTTGCGTCGCATCGTCTATCCTCTGGAGGAAGTATTCTATACAGTTCAAGGTGTAAAGGGATTGGGAAAACACCAACCTACAAATATAATAAAATACGTCAATAACATTTATATAGTTTTCTACGATCGTTATATGAACTATATTCTTTTACGCAAATGAATGCATAAAATGGTGTAAAAATGTATTTTTTTTCCTTCTCTCCGAATGCTTATAAAAAACATCCAAAATGGAAAGTAATAATTCCTATTCCGAAGAAGAAAACTTATTTCAATGCGCTCGAGACGAAATAATAATTTATAAAGTCAATGAAGCAACACAAAATTTATTGGGTGAAAAATCGAAAGAAGCTTACAAAAAGGAATATAGTAATGGAAATATTTTCGAAACGTATACATTTTAAATGGGATATTTACGCGTGTTTCCAAGTGGGTTGGTACTAGCTGTGACTTTCGCTGTTTCGATGCACAATAGAAACTTTTATCGAGAATGTTTCGAAAATATTTCTAAACTGTTACTTCTGTTTATTCAAAAATGACAGTATAAAGGGGCGTGGCTATGGTAAACCATGCGCAAAACAATTAGGTTACCTTCACTGTTGTACAATAAAAGAAAAACAATATGAAACAAGAAACAATAATTTCGCCATGACGAATTTGTTATAAGTATATTTCCTATAAGTTATTTTATTTCATATACCTAGTTATTGCACATAAAAACCAAAAAATCATTGTCGCAGTAAATTGTATCGTGCAGTTTAGTAATTTTTAACGTGCCCTCGATTCATTTGCATTTACTGAAAAAAATATACTTTGTCAAAAAAATAAAAATTAAAATATTTTCAAAATTTTATTTATTTCTTTTATAAATCGACTTAGCTAGGAACATGGAACTTATTTAACAACTTTTGGCTTTTCAAGAGATGCAGGAATTTCATTAAAACTCATTTTAACAAAATAAAAATTCATTTCCCAAAATAGCCGCTAGAAAACAATAAATTATTCTGGTCCAAAATGGACAACACACAATTTCTACTCTTTGGCTTCTATAATGCTTCCATGATGCACAAAAAAATAAAAGGTTTATTAAAGTGATGGAGAATGCCACAGAAAAAAAAGGTTTGCTTGTATGCACAGAAAACAAAGGTTGGGTATGGACAGCCTAAGTCTGACGTCACGAGAGGCGCGGTTTCAAAGGCCTTTCCAAACCAAAATTACATTGAAAATCCCATAGGAGATTTTTTAAAGCACCGGTACACGTTTATAAGGGATAAATAAGCAATTTCCTGATATTATTTGTTATTAGATGTTATTATCGATTCATTTTCAGAAACAGATTGATGTAACTGTTTTTTGAATATTTTTAATCACCAGCTTGTTTAAGGTTATGTTATTATTGCTTGCATAGGGAGATTTAAATTGTTATTTTTCTGTTAAAAACAACATAGAGTATACCCACTCTATAGCTTGGAATATTTGTTTAAATACACTTTTTTTTACAGAAAAATAACAATTTAAATCTTGCTAAACAATAACTTAACCTCAAACTTGTTCAGACGGTGATTAAAAATCTCCCTAAAACACTTACCTCAATCTGGGGTTGAAAATGGATCAATAATAACACCTAAAATATAAATAATATCAAGAAGTTGCTTATTTATCGCTAATAAACGTACACCGATGCTATAAAAAATCTCTTATGGGAGCTTCAATGCAATTTTGTCTCTTACCAAAACTTTATAATTCTATCTAAAAATGTTTCGAACAATATTTATCTTCGCGTGCCGTTAATGTATCCACACTATGGTCTGTAAAATATTTCGAAACAAGCACGTCTTTAAGTGATTCTAGTAGCCGGATTCGAAAATGTGTCGCAAAAGTTTCGTAACACATGTATCTCGATACAAGTTTATAATTTTAATCGAAAATGTTTCGAAACGTTTCTCAGCAAAGAATGTGTGTCCAATTTGTGTTTAAAAATGCTACTTGGGATGATCATGCCGTTTCCAGCTAAAATCAGCATTAATTCTGAATAACGAAGTCGATATAAGCAAACACTCCAAACTTATTAAAAAGTTACTCTTTTTTTCACTCAATCAGCGAACGAGCTGAAAGCAATTGTTACATAAATAACTATTTTGCACTTGTACTTACACTTTATCTCCTATCTCCTCGCACTCCTTCAAAATTTCAAACAATAGGAATATTTTTGCACTATGATTAATATTGTCTAATTCGTCATTATCTATATACTCCTGCCACCATTCCTTCGGCACTACAACTTCCACATCGCTGTCGGATTCGTCGCCCTCCTCGCGGTTCTGGGCCGCTTGGGCTCTTGTCACCCGTTTTCGCCTGGAGATAAAAAAGTTGCTTTAGATCAGCGTTCCTCAAACTTTTTTAACCACGGACCTCCCTTTGATTTTATAATTTTGTTGTGGGACCCCACATTAGTTAAAAATAATTCTTATTATCAAAAAGCATTAAAAAGCAATAAGCTGAATAATATATCGCTAGCTACAGAAAATCTTAGGCGCCTTCTTATGCAAGCGTTTTGTGTCGCGCGATAAAAATCGCGGCGTTTTCTAAAGACATTGTTCTAAATGTTTTTATGTTTGCTTGTGAGCGACTGAGCAACATCATTGCATAAAAACGCAAATTAAGAACAATATCTTTAGAAAACGTTGCGATTTTTATCGCGCGACACAAAACGCGCGCATAAAAAGGGCCTTAGTGAGATGGATGGTACTGCTTTCTACTTCCACACAACTACTTTATGAGCTTGATTTGAAGAAAGCTGCAGCCTTAACAGTGCGTCGATTGCGATATTTTGCTTATGTGACATTTTATTTCCACTTAGTGGTTCTTTCTTAAAATCTGGAGATTTTCAAAAAATTTACCTGCAATACAAGAACTGATTTTGATGATTAAATTCTATATAGCAAAGTACAGTGAAACCTCTCATAACGGACACCTTTAATAAGCGGACATCTCTATTAAGCGGACCTTTTTTCATAGGTATTTCAAGGTATATGAAATTCCATGAAAATCAACCTCTCTTGGGCGGACGCGGACAGCCTGTTTTCATACAAAAAGTGCGAAAACCCTCCTTTAAACGGACAAAAAAAATGTTTAAAGTATTTGGGAGACGAATAAGTACGGTGCAAAAACTCTCTGAAGACAGACCGGCAACCAATTGCGTATGCGTGGCAGCTCAAAAGGACTTCGCCGAATGAAAGTATGTGTGATTCCCCGATAGCAGTCCGCCCTGTATTTGTGAGTTGTAAGGTTAAAATCGTAAACAATGGCACAAAAATTTCGCGTTTCGAGTCTGAAAGAGAATATTGACGTTGTGGAAGTTTGTAATTTGATAACAATGATTTGGGCGAGTTCATTAACATTGATAGCAATGTGCTATTAGAAGATGATAGTGACCCCATTCCTACCGATTATGTAGTCCAAACAGCATTAATCAAACAAATGTCACCAATTATCAACAAACCAGTAGTATGGTAAAGGAATTATAAGAGTATGCAAAGAATAGAGGTGAATGGTGAGGTGAGCAATGGAATTGTTATCAGACTTGGAATTACATTTGCTAGATTGCAAGTATGAAACGCAAACACTACGTTATTAGATTTTTTTAGTGCTACATCCTAACTAAAACTAGTGTATTTTTGTTATGTTATGTTTATTTGTACATACATATACATAGTAATAATTTTGCATTTACATATTACCTAATAACAAATTTCCCATGGGCGGACACATTTAGACGGTCCCGTAGGTGTCCGCCTAAGAGAGGGTTTACTGTACTTTTGTTTAGAAACTTGAGACAATGTCAACATTTTAATTTTGCTATTTCCGTCTTAACACACTGGAATTGTAATTCGCTTCCAAAGAAAACGTCCTCTTTCGCGCTCAAAATAATAGGTCTTGATATTACTGTAAAGCATGATGATGTTTATTCTTTGCGCGGCCCAATTTTATATATTTTATTATATATTGTATTTTATGAATAATTTAAAAAATAATACAAAAACGTATATATGAAATTGTAAATATTTTGAATAATCTCATTAGTATTATTAATTTGTACAGTATCTTACTAACCTGCCCTTTTTATCTTTCTTCTTTTTCTTCTTCTCCTCATCCGATTTAATGGAAGTGTCGGATCCCGACTTGGATTCCGAACCGTCTGAACCACTGGACGTGGACTGCGCCTCAGATTCATCATCATCTATGAAATCTTTTAAGGAGCCCTCGGATTCGGAATCTTCATTGTGCTGAAAATTAACACATACAACTGACATTCGACAGAAAATTATTCGACTTTTTCGTAAAATAATATAATAAAAAGTTTAACTCTAGAAAAAAGATTTTTAATATTATTCAAAGGGAAGATTTCAAATTGACACCATGTATATTATCAAGGTATTGATTTTTCAGTTAGTTTTATTAAAAAATATAAGCTACCTCTTTCTTATCCTTGTCTTCGATACTCTTGTCCAACAAAACTCTTGGATGGGTGCATATCCGTTGCAACTGTTGAAAATCGGTAAACAAGAAGGAAGTTCTGTTAGATCCGTCGGCTTTTCTTGCAAAGTTTTCCATATAATGCGAGTATAATTTTATCTGAAAATGTAAAACAATTAAAAAAAAAAATTAAGTTTGCAATTTAAAAATATGGAAATGACTTATTATATTTAAATAGGTGACTCCTAGGGTGTCCTAGAGAAAGTCTACATACTTTCTTTTTGTAATCGAATATCTAAATACTAAGGTAAAAACCCTTTTTGCCCACATACTGTCGCGCCGTTCCATCTGGATTCACTTAGCAACAATGTGGGTCACTAGAGTATACTAACAGTGGTGTCAGATCACACCGCGTGTCTCGCCCTTGCTTGGATACCCGCCGCGCGCCACTATTGTTGCTTCAGTATGTTTCGAGACTCGGGGATGGAATGACGCTGTCGCGGGTTCCAGGTGCTTGACGTATACGAATTTTAAACGTTTTGTTAGTTGTAGCATTATCCGATTTTTTTTCTGTTGTGAAATAATTCATAATAAATGTTGTAATGCGATTTCAAATTTGTGTGATATTATTTACTATTGGTTCTGTTGCAAAACATACCTTTTGCGTTTTATTTTTTTATGTAATTTAATTATAAAACGGATTATTTAAAAATAAGATCGAAGGTAAGAGAGTATGTACCTTAAAATAGTAGTTTCTTTTTCCAAAAAGTTTGAAAAAGAAGTGATAGCGCGCGTCAAAGACGTCTTGTTGTCAAAAACTGAACACGTGCGTTTACAATTCTGTGTTGCAATATGACAACATCGCCTATAATGCGCTGACCTCTTTTGAGACTCGAGACTGCTCAATGAACTATTGATTGCAAACGTCGTCAGTAGCGGCCACGTAATTTTTAGATTTCATATAAAGTGTATATTTCGCTTAATAATTCAAAGCGCCATTTATGGTTATTTTTCTTCAATTTATTTTCATATCAGGATTTGTCGGTTTAAATATAATAAGTCATTTCCATAACACCCTGTATAGTTAAATAAATGCACCTTGTATAGTTAAAGAAATACTTGACCCCCAATCCCATTTGTAAAAATTTGGGGGATAACGTCCCCACTTACGGAGTTGAAGATTTTGCGTCAAAAGTTGTTCCACTGACGAACAAACTTGACGTGTTTTTGGATTTTGTCGAAAAGTTCTTTCCCAGCCTGTAATGCCTTGCGGTACGTTTTCCATATGCTACCCTGTATAGTAGAGTTTACATCATACCGTTAACCATTACCGCAATAGATCAACTACCCGATTAAAACCCAATTGTATGGATCCCAACATCTTCCAACCCCACTTAATGGGTGCAGGGTCTGCTTAAAAATACGTCTATCTTCATATTGATTTATTTATATTTTGAATTAGACAACTACTTAAAACGGTATAATAATTAGGGATTGGTTCTGTCCGAAAAGATGTAAATTTGAGGCATTTTATGGTCAGAGGGACAATTAAGCGTTTACGGCACGTCAAAAGATCGAAATCGGATATTATTACACTTACTTGTACTTCGGTCAGCTTAAGGAACAGGACATATTCGTATTTGGGCGGTAGGTACGGTTCCAGAACGGAGTAGTCTTGACGTTGAACGACGCCGTCGAGCAGTTTGTGCAGGACGTGCGAACGCCGCCTCATCACGACGGTGTCGTGCTGCGTGGAGTCGGTGTATTGACCGTTGGTGATCGGATTCACAAATCTATTGAAAAACGTTAGCTACTATAATTTAACAAGCACGATATACACAAAAAAGCTTACTGAATGATTTTGCTCTATAATGTAAATGCTATTGATGTTTTACAGAGAACACAGAACATTCTTACAGAATAATATTGTCGCTATTCGTCTATAAAAACAAAAATATACTGGGTGGCCCAAAAGTCCGGAATAAAATTAATATAGCCTTAACCTGTAACTTTTGGGGAAAACGCTTGGATACGTTAATTTAGTTTTATATATGCTCACATTTTGACGTTATTCGTTTGTTTTTTTATAGACATTTATCAACAGTCCATTTTGAAATAACTCGACAGAATCGCGCTAAAATTTATGAGCATACGAGCTTTCAAATTATGTATCACAAGCTGTATGTTTCTATTTAAAAAAAAGATCGATGTCGTCATATTTTTGACAAATGCCTATAAAAAAACAAACGAATAAGGTCAAAATGTGGGCATATATAAAACTAAATTAACTACAGGTTAAGGCTATATTAATTTCATTCCGGACTTCTAGGCAACCCTGTATAAGGGGAGACGTTTATACAACAAATTAGCAAATCGGAGATCTGCTATAAAACTGTCATATTATCATAAATAACTCTTAACCAAATCTTATGAGGAAAGTGTGCTTTTTGGGAAACAGTTTAAAAATTTTTATTATTAATTATTTATTTAAAGAGAATAAATTTCTTTATGCATTAAATTTTATACAGGGTGTCAATTCTAATTATTTGTTCATAGTGACCCCCATTAACTTTAACACATAATTCAATACGTTTTTCAAAAGAATGAGTCATGTTTCTAGACATTTGCCGAGTAATACTTTGAAAACACTTGAAAATGTGTAGAAACATGACTCGTTCTTTTAAAAAACGTATTGATTTATGTGTTCAAGTTAATGGGGGTCACTATATGAATAAATAATTAGGTAATAATTTACTTTAGAAATTGTCCACAAGCTTGAAGCGCTAAAATATTTTTGTGTCGTATCCTCCCGTATGAATAAATATATTTTTTTTAAATTACATTTTGTCTCTATTTTGTCATAGGTGACTAGAAAAAGGACAATGATAAAATGCATCCACTTTTTTTTGCTCGAGTTTAAATAAAAATTGAAATACCACCAAGATTGGTAGAGATAGGCATAGAAAGATGTTAATAAAAATTAGAGAGGATTAAAATATCTACAAGATAAAGTAATCATATACAGACAGTGTGTCTCATTTAAAAAACTTACGAAACTCAGGTTTCAAGTTCGTAATGTTGGCATATCCATAGAAAATACCCTGTATAAAAATATTGATATGTGTTATTATAGGGGACTTCTGTCAACACTCCTCTTTCAGATATAAAAATATTTTATTTTAAGGAAAAAATAGTAATTATTAACTCAATATGGTAAGGCTATGCCAAGTCTGCAGTATACGGGATAAAAATGTAGACTTTTGAGTAGCCATGTCCGTCCGTAGATTGTTTGTTTTTCCTAACAAAGACATTTCAAATCAATCAGCTGTTAGAACGAAAACACAAACAGACTGACGATTAAAAAGAATCGGAGATTCTAGCTATATAATTGTGTTGTGTTATTTTCGTAATAACAGGAGTCACATTAGGTTTGTTCCAACACCCTATCGTATCGTATCGTTCTAGAATCGTAACGAAACTGTTGGAATCGATTTTATGCGCAGGCGTTAATTTTGCACTGTTTGTTGCCAATGCACAAGGGAGGCAAGGTTGGTACGTTTTTGTGACCATTCTGTGTAAAAATCTCAGCTGATCGCCTGTCTGATTCTAGGAAAAAGATGTTGGCCCACCCGGCATCGCCCGGTGAGATACCATTGCATCGGTTTAGGTGGCGTGAAGTTTGCTCCTTGAGCTAACTTTTGCTCATTGAGTTGACGTTTCGTTGCTGTGCCGATGTTTCCGGTTACCAGGGTGGGACCCCCCAAAAATAGCATGATGGAAGCTCCAGGCCCAAAATACTCCGGAGGTAAACTCGCCCCCCATTCGGATCTCCGGGCGGGGGCTGGACTTGGGGTCCCATCAAGCGAAGTTCATCAAAAAACAACCATTTCCGACAATTTACTGGGATCTAACAACACTCAACGAAGAAATGGTGTGGCACCTGCAGTTGCTAACCAACCCAGAACTAGCAACTTCAAAATTGATTTCTGCAATATTAGAGGGCTTAACACGAACATCAATTCAGTCCACCAGCACTTACAATCTTCCAAGCCTCACGTACTCGCACTGACCGAGACAAAGGTCAGATCGTCAACAAACACCGTCAGCTATTTATACCCTGGATACGATTTTCATTTCCGATTCCGACGCAACTTCGGCGTATGTCTTTTTATTCGAGATGATCTCTGCTGCCAACGAGAACCTACACTGGAACCGAAAGACTTTGACGTAATGTGGTTTAAAATATCAACACCGAAAATCACCAAGTTTATCTGCTGCCTTTACCGTCCTCCAAGTGATACCCATTACAGAGACCTTTTCTCATCACTAGCCAATACAATCGACTTCGTGCAAACCAACTATCCAAATGCCGAGATTGCTATCTTTGGTGACTTTAACGTTCACAATGTCAACTGGCTTAAATATTCAAATACAGACGATGAGCAAGGCCGCGAGGCCGAATCCTTCGCGATCAGTTCTGGTCTAACTCAACTCGTAGAAGAACCAACGCGGATTCCAGACCGAGCTGGAGATTTTTCTAGTCTTTTGGATCTTTTCTTAACGTCAAATCCCGATCTATATACAGTCACCGTACAGCCTCCGTTAGGATCTTCCGATCACAAACTTATTTCAACTCTAAGCGAACTACCAATTAATTCTGAACAACCTCCTAAACCTCGCAAGATATGGCATTACAGATCGGCCAAGTGGGAAGACCTGAAAGACCATTTTCGGACTTTTCCTTGGAGGAGCGTATGCTTCTCTTCTGATGATCCATCCGTCTGTGCTGGGGAGGTCTCCGACGTCATTCTAACAAGCATGGAAGCATTTATCCCCTCCTCCCAAAAACGCCCTTCCAACGGCAAGCCCTGGTTTAGCAAGGATTGTGGGCGTGCTGTCAAATCAAAAAATCTGGCTTACCGACAGTGGCGTAAAAACCCTACCACTGAGAATCGTACCATCTTTATTACCGCTCGAAACCAATGTAAGCTAACAATAGATCAAAGTAAAGAAGCCCATAACGTGAGGATCAAAAACAAACTTCTTGACTGTCCAAACGGATCAAGGTCCTTTTGGTCAGTCGCTAAGGCCGTCAGCCAAAATTTTACCAAATCAACTATTCCACCTCTAATACGTCCCGATGGTACAATAGCATCCACAGCCGGAGACAAAGCAAACTTACTTGCTGAACTATTTTCTTCGCATTCCACTGTAGATTTCCAGGGAAGAACACCACCCGACATTCCTGCAGTTGAATCCGAAATGACCGAAATCGTGTTCCGTCAGCGTCCGGAATCCTGAAAGGACTCGACGTCAAAAAAGCTACTGGTCCAGACGAAATTCCTATTATAGTTCTCAAGACATGCGCCGATGAACTAACACCAGTATTTTGTAGACTTTTCAACTTATCCTACAAAAAAGGAATATTTCCATCTTGCTGGAAGACGGCGCGAGTCCAGCCTATTCCAAAGAAAGGTAAGAGAACCCTGCCTAACAACTATCGACCAGTCGCATTGCTTTCAGTTATATCAAAAGTAATGGAGAAAGCTATTAACCAACATCTTCTAAAGTACCTGGAAGGCTTCAGCATCATCAGCGATCATCAATATGGTTTTCGGAAGTCCAGATCAACTGGAGATCTTCTAGCCTATGTCACCCATATTTGGAACAACGCAATCGAACATCATGGGGAGTCTCGGGTTGTTGCGCTGGATATTTCTAAAGCTTTTGATCGTGTTTGGCATGAGGGGCTTCTAAGTAAACTGCGATCCTATGGTATGCCCAGTCGATTCTGTGCATGGTTATCTAGCTTTCTTAAGGACCGCTCTCTGCAAGTGGGGATTGACGGATTTCTCTCAGACACCTTCACCATCAATGCCGGTGTTCCTCAAGGGTCCATATTGTCTCCCACTCTCTTCTTACTCTACATTAACGACCTTCTAGTGAAAACTAAAAATCCGATATTTAGTTTTGCTGACGATAGCACACTTTTCTCATCTTTCTCTTTGAATGCGCAAACATCGGCTGCCGACGCACATCTTCGCAGACAGCATGAAGTATCACGCCTCAACAAAGACCTGGAAGAAATTTTGGCTTGGGGTGACAGTAACCAAGTCGAATTTAACGCTAAAAAAACCCAGGCAGCAGTTTTCTCTAAAAAGGTTAACATTACAGAACCGGAAATAGTCATGGCCGGACACGCAATCCCACTGGCTTCGTCTATTAATTTGCTGGGTGTCAATCTGGGAGGAAATATGTCTTGGCATAACCACGTTGTGGCAATCGCCAAGATAGCTTCTCAGAAGCTTGGCGTACTCTTCCGAACCAGAAAGTTGTATACACCTCAACAACTTTTGACACTATACAAAGCCCAAATTCGACCATCACTAGAGTACTGCTCTCATGTCTGGAGCGCTGCACCCAAACATACTCTTCGGCTACTGGATTCCATCGAAAGGAGGGCTATTCGTCTGATCGGAGACCACGAGCTGACGAAGAACCTCGACAGCCTAGAACATCGAAGACAGGTTGGGGATTTGACTCTCTTTTACAGATATTTTCATGGAAGGTGCTCGGCTGACCTTGCCCTCTTAATTCCGCCCAGAGCGACGAATAGCAGAAATACACGACGAACCACTGCCGCCCATCCGTATGTGGTTAAGCTTAGTACTCCTCGAACTTCATTATTTAAAAATTCTTTGATCTGGAGGACTTCATCCTTGTGGAACGACCTTCCCGAGGTCGTTTTTCCCAACGAATATAACCTCCAACGATTCAAATCCAACGTGAATCGCTTTCTGCGCACACGCACCACTCCCAGAGTGCCCTAAAGGATTTTTCCTATAGTGCTTGTGTTTGATCATAAAAAAAAAAAAAAAAAAAAAAAAGAAGTTTAGTAATTAGTTAATTACATTCATAAATCACAACACTACTTTTGTTGTTTTGATTTCTTCGTCTAAGCTTGAGTATTATCTTTTTTCGTTCCGTTTTGTTGTATTTAATAATCATGAAAGAGAATAACGTTTAATGTTAAGAATATCTTGTAGGTTTGGGAACCGGATTATACAAATTTAATAAGAATAAATTAAATAATCAAAATATTAAGCAACAACTCCTACAAAACAAGGCTAAAAGAACTGCATGAATGCCAGGAATACAAAAACAACGGTTAAAATTCTTAGGGCGCAAGTCAGTACAAGCGGTTGCTGGTCTTGGCCATGTATCGTTTTTACCGTTCAGGAACTGGTTTGCGAACGATCACAATTTGGTTGGAACACAAACGGGATCGCCCGATACACCGTTTTGTGTAGGTTGGAACGGCTTTCGACTACTACGCATGTGCGTGACCGTACATTGTACGATTTTTAGGGTGGTTGGAACGAACCTATTGATGTGTACAATGTTTGTCCATGTTTGTTTCAAGTTGATGATATTATTCCATGGCAGACCAATTCAACTCAGATATTTAGCGGATACATGATCAGATTTGCGAATCTTTGTATTGGATCTTGCCGGAATTTATTTAGAAAAGCTTCATATACGGAGTAACAATAATTAAATTGAGAGTTTCATTAGTTATATCACCTGTTCATATACTCCTTATATGTTCCCAACAAATTCGGCTTGATGAACTGAACCATGCACCAATACTCTTTCAAGTTGTTCTGCAAAGGCGTACCAGTAAGGACGATCCTCCTGGTAGTTCTTATCCTGTTCATTGCTATACTGAGATGAGTTTTTTCGTTTTTGAGCAGATGCCCTTCATCGCATACCACAAGATCCGGTCCTGTAAAATAAAACAAGAAAAATTAAAAATCGATTCCCAAAATATGATGACAGTACCGCTAGAAACCGCGCCAAAGCAGCTACACGTCGACGCCCTTAGTGCTCTTACTCAAGATGTTAAGCCGCGTTCTCAGAGCTACGTACTGTCGCCCGCGACACCAACCTAACCAATCAGAACCGTTTACGTCATTACCCCTCATCCCCACGCTGATCTAGCGGTGTTGCCAGGTATCTGGATAAATTTCACCAGATCTGGTGATTTTTTTGTGATTTATAAAATATACCGCCCCCAACACAAAACTGGTAACACCAGAAAACGGACTTTTTTAAAAAGATTTTCATGGACCACCAAATTATTCATAAAATCACAAAAAGATAAACAGATCTGGTGACATTTCACGAGATACCTGGCAACACTGCGCTGTAGTATTATTAATTTTTTATTTTGTTTTGAAATTTGAACCTCAGTTTTCCGAAATAAGTATTCGTTGTTTCCGAACAAAGGTAATTACTAATTATTTGGTCCTAAAATATTGTGAATAGTATGTACTTTGGCTTTTAAAATTTATTTGATCATTACCTACCTAAATCCCACAAAATATTTAAATAATTTTTAATTACATGGGTTTTTTTAATCACATTGGTTCATTTTTTACTAACCAGAATAAATAGACATATTTTGAGGAGTAGAATACGAAAATAAAAATCAAATTTGACGCTGTCATCGAAAAAATCTTTTAAAAAACAAACCTATAACCTCCGAGAGGGGAAAATTTTAATCCAACATCCGCATTCCACATACTCACACCCTAAAAAAACGTAAATATTGGCCTGCTGCAATCGGAAGAGATATTCTTCACTGTTCTGAAGCTGAATTTAGAATAAAGTTTATCTGCAGAAGAATGTGCAAGAGTTAATAATACTGGTAAAACATCATTTTGAATTAAAATTGTAAACTGTTTTTAAGGTCACAAGGTATTTTGTTAGCCCTACTTTTGGCAATTTCGTAATGTTATCTAAAAATTAGTTTTGTAGCTCTATAGATGCCTAAATCTTGTAATATAAATATTTTTAGATTATTGTAGATACAGATTACAAAGGGCAAGTATGCTCTGCACGAAGATGGCTTTGTATCTGCTTGGACTGAAGATATAGAGGAGACACAAGCTAGTGAGGATAGTAGCCAAGCTATCGAAAGCCTGCTTATTACAATTAGTACAACGAGACCTAGGATGTGGAATATGAATGATGAGGAGACACTGTCAGAAGGAGCATGACTATGCTTTTAGACTTCCTTATTGGATGAAATTATATTAGAATGAAATGGTTCTCCTACCTACCTACTTAACAGTGGTTAATAAAAACTACCTAATGTGTAAATATATTTGTTTTTCTAGTGCATCGTAGTCCTAAATACAGTAGAGTCTCGATGTAGTGCATGCGTGTGCTACTCTACAATTTCAAGTTTATGATAAAAAATACAGGAATAAAACTGGGCGGTTTTCATTACATTTATATTTTGAGCTCTAAAATGCACAAATTAGTTAATTTAGTCCGTTTTTTTGGCTTCTTGTAACGTTTTTTAACGAAATTAGCTCTTTAGTCTGGAAGAATAATCATATTAAAATACACTGTCAGACATTATTCAAAGATTTCATTGCTTCGCCGCTTTCATCATCAGAGTCTCAATCAGTATGATAAATTATTCAAAACGAAATTTGTACAAAACAAATTGTTTTCATTTAAAAAACAATAACAAATTATTGAAAGGTTAGGTTTCACCCGAATGACAAGTGACAGACGTCACCCCCTACAAAAGGAGTGGGGGACTGTCGCTGCGACACGTCGAAGCTCTGAGAACGCGGCTTTAGTCGTTATTATTTTAACGTAATGTAGATGTCCATAATATACAGGTTGAAACAAGATCTGTGTTTTGACTAAAACTTTAAAATACTCCGTCTGAAATGAACCAAACACGAAAATATTAAGAATAACTTGATAATTAAATAACAAAATAAAAAGATTGATATCTCCTTCACTCTACAGAGTGTTTTAAAGTTCGAGTCACAAAAAAGTTCTGGTTTCCACCCGTATCCCAGTCCAGGTATAAGATTCAGCCGACAAAAGTACTAACATTCTAGTTGCGGATACTTTACCTGGATCGACCAATCCTTCCTGAAAGGACGACCTCAGTTTCTTCGATATGGACTTGTTATCGGGATTGCTCAACGTTCTGAACATATTATAGCCTATGATAAGAACTCCTCCGTTTTCATGCCACTCACTCACTTTGTAATTCCGTTCGTGGTTCACGGATGACGTTTTGCACGACACAAGTTCATAAATCTGAAATAAATTTATGTCATAAATCCTCGTAGGAGTGGTGTTGTGATAAATAATAGTTTCAGGTCGATAAAAGAGTTATTTTTGACGACTATACGTACCTCGAATTCATTACATTTCGGTATCCACTTTTTAAACTCGCTCTTCCAATTTAGTACCGTGTTAACAGGGCACACGACCATAATTTTTTCTACTTTCGTTTTTGTGCTATTCGTCAGTAACGCATGAGCCAATGCAATTACCTAAAATTTAGAGAAAAAGCCATGATTAAACAACTGTAACGTGCATAGGTCCTATCATCACTGTCATTGTGTCAAGTGTGGTTAGAAACGTGATAGCGACTACATGTCGGCGCGGTAAGCTAGTTCTCTTGAAATTGCCAACGTTAAACATTTAAGATGCTCTTGGTCAATAAATAAGATGTAAAATTTACCAGTTGTTATTATTTCAACGATGAAGGTACAAAATCTAACAGCGTCCGCCTCGCTCACTCGTTCTGTTGCGAAGTAAGTGTAGTGCACGCGAGTGTTTATCACAATGACATAAGATGATTTGTCTATTTCTTCTATTCTATTAATTACAAGGCGTTTCAAAAAATATGTGCCATCGCTCGTGTGATGATTCCTTAATCAAAAATAACAACAAATAAAGTTCCTATCGACATGGGACAGAGTGTTTAAGTAATTTTAGTGAAATTTGGGTTACAAAAATAGGGAATCCAATCCCGCACCCAAACTTTGGGATTGAGCCCATAGACCCAGCGGATCCACGGGATAGCAAACAATGAACTGCGGTATTTTTGGTCGACGCGTCGGGGACTCCCCGCCATGCTGGGCTATTGAAAATACGTTAAACTGAACAGTTTTCTTGCGTACGGCGTTATTCTACTAGTATCTAGTGACATTTATCAAGTGGTTGAATATAATACATGGAATTTAAACACAAAAATGAGTGTCAGTGTAGTTTACAAAGACAATAAAGGTTCAAGTTTAGTTTGGAATTATTTTTTAAAGTCTGAAGATGGTCTTACAGCTAAATGTAAGTTATGCCCTAGCATTATCAAAATCTCTGCTCATTCCACCAAAGGTCTTCACACCCACTTAGAAACAAAGCATAATATTCATTTGAAAGTCCAGAGCAGCAGCGGTAGTGTTGATATTGATAAAATAACACAGGAAATGAAAGTTAGTACCAGCAGTTCGAGTAGTTCGTTTAGTTCTATTGCTAAGCGCTCAGATGTTAGTGGTTCTTCTGTGCTCCCTAAGAAAATTAAAATTACAGATTTTCTTTCATCTGAGAAAAAAGCTGCGATGGAAGAAAGAGTGTCTCGAATGGTAGCTAAAGATGGTATACCTTTTGGAAAGTTTATCACATCGACCGATATGCGCCAACTATTCGAATCAGAGGGCCACAAATTGTGTAAAATCTATTCCGCCGACAAGTGTCGAAGCTGAACGTGCGTTTTCAGCCGCAGGATACATGTTCAATAAAATAAGATCGAATCTAAAAGATGAAACATTAAACATGTTATCTTTTCTCCGAAAATACGTTCAAAATCAATGTAACATGTAACCGTTAAACTAGTCGTACTATTGTATTGTACCTATATGCAATAAATATTTTCCTGCTACCCTGTTTCTAATTACATAAAACAACTTTTTATTAACATACAGCACCCACATCGAGTCCTGCAAATCCCACAATGTCAATCCCGTGGGATCACCGCGGGATCCCGCATTTCCGGGATTGGATTCCCTAGTTACAAATCACCACCCAAGCAATAACACCCTGAATGATAAGGTAATTCCGTAATATCTTGTATTGCAGTTAGATATGTTTCGACCTTCTTGGGTCTCTTCAGTTTGCAAGTTATACACATAAATTATTAATAATATAACATACATATTAACAACAATTGACGTTCGTAAGGTCTGATGAGGCCTTCATGGAGCGAAACATGTAGCGGCAAAATAAAAAAATTTGAGACCGAGACTGAGTGTCATTTTAATTAATATACAGGGTGCTGATAAAGTCTGGAATAATCGATTTTTCTTGAAAACGCAAAACTTTTTCGAAAAACGCTCGTACCCGTCGATTTTATTTTATTCTTTGAAATTTTTTGGCGTTCTTCAATATTATACCGGATGCGCCAAAAACGCTAGGCAAGTGTCAACTTCACTTTTTCAAATAGAACACCCCTTTTTTTCTCCAATATTCAGATTCCTCTCTAAACTCTAGACAAGTTTCATATAACATATTGTATGGCTAAAGTCAACAGTAATTGAAATACAGGGCCCACAATAAAAATCAAGGTATAATTTTAAAGCTTGTTTTCCATGACAAATACTTAGGCTAGAAAAAAAATTCTAACAGGAAATTGGTAATACAGTGAACAATCTAAAAAATTATTTGAGTAAGTGTTGAAAATGGTGTCCATTTACGGCTCTACAATGTCCCAATCTCTCAACAAATTCTAACTGTACATTATGTACAATTTCTGGGGTAATTTGTCTTATGGTTGTTGTTATACGCGTTTTGAGAACATCAATATCTTCTGGTTTATTTTTGTAAACCCTTTCCTTAATATAGCCCCACAGAAAGAAGTCCAATGGCGTTAAGTCGGGGGACCTCGCAGGCCACTCTATTTCACCCCGTCGACCTATCCAATGATGATGAAATATCTCATTCAGGTATCTACGGACTTCGACCGAATAGTGGGCTGGTGCACCATCCTGCTGAAACCACATAGTTGTATCATGTGAGTCAGGAATGTTCCGATCGGGAAATAGGGCAATCAACGCTGGAGCGAGGTCTTCTTCAAGAAACTGCAAATATCTTTGGCCAGTCAAATTTTCCTCAAAAAAATAGGGTCCTATAACAGTATCCCGAATTATTCCTGCCCATACATTAATTCTTCTCGGCCGCTGGGTATGAATTTCTCGGAACCAATGGGGATTTTCGCTGGACCAATACCGGCAATTTTGACGATTTACCATGCCATCCAAGAAAAAAGTAGCCTCATCGGAAAAAATTATGTTACTCGGAAATAATGCATCGTTAATCAAGTAATTATCCATGAGAATTTCGCAGAACTCATTCCTTCTGTCAGGGTCGCCTTCCAAAAGTTCCTGTACTCCTTGACATTTATATGCATGCCATTTTTCCTTTTTCAGGAACTTTGCCACCGTTGAATCGTGGATATTTTGCACATTTTGAGAAATGCTTCTTGTGCTCGAATGTGGTCTCTCTTCCAACGAAACTAGAATATCAAGTTTGACATCGTCGGAAATTTTAGGTCGTCCACTTCTAGGTTTATCCTTAACGTGACCAACTTCATTATACTTCTTAACAATTTTGGAAACAGTTGCCTGATTTATGTGTTCTCTATTTGGATATTTATCATTAAAATACTCACAAACTTCTATTTGTGTTCTCTTTCGATCTCCACATCCTACTATTATTAATATTTCGATTCTCTCAGCTTCCGTTAGAAACATTTTTATGGGTAAAAGTGACAACTTTGGAGTAAATATTAAATGTTTTGACATTTACGTAACTAAGTTATTATGTAGAAACCGGTAAGAAGGTAAATACCTAGACCTTAAAATTATACCTTGATTTTTATTGTGGGCCCTGTATTTCAATTACTGTTGACTTTAGCCATACAATATGTTATATGAAACTTGTCTAGAGTTTAGAGAGGAATCTGAATATTGGAGAAAAAAAGGGGTGTTCTATTTGAAAAAGTGAAGTTGACACTTGCCTAGCGTTTTTGGCGCATCCGGTATAATATTGAAGAACGCCAAAAAATTTCAAAGAATAAAATAAAATCGACGGGTACGAGCGTTTTTCGAAAAAGTTTTGCGTTTTCAAGAAAAATCGATTATTCCAGACTTTATCAGCACCCTGTATTAATATACCTCAAAAAATTGTATATTTCACCTAGAACTAAGACTTCCTCCGTGCTCGTCATTCAAGCACGGAAAAAACTTTTTCTGGACATGTACAATATATTTCTGAAAACAACAACACAAACCTATAACAGTTATTTAAGTTACAAGTGCGGCTAGAGCGGAAATGAAGTTTCCCGCCTCACCTCCCGTATTCTAGGTTGTCTCGCCTTATTTATCGATTCAAGATCTCACCTGCAAAGTCTTACCCAAACCCATGCAATGCGCCAAAATACATCCGGATCCCGCGTTCTTCTTCAATCTCGCCAACGACTCGAAACAGGCGTCCCACATGAATTTGATACCCTGCACTTGATGGGGTTTCAGCTGTTTCGCCAAATTCTTGCTGATGCTCAGCAGAGGCTCGTCGGTTTTCTCGTCGAAGTCCAGGACAACTTTTTCTACCGTCGCGTCGGCTTTTATATCGAATATTTGATTGTACTGAAACATGGTTAATCATTAATCATCGAATACACTCACGCGGAAAGAAAACGGCCATCAACAAATTTTTAGTGTTGGAAAAAACCGATGATTTCAATAATCGAGTACTTCATACTCGAGCGATTTTAGTAATGTAAAAATGTTTGAGAAACGCTGTTCTGGGCTGTCGAGGCTATTTGAAAGCTCGTGATCTCCGATCAGACGAATGGCCCTCCTTTCGATGGAATCCAGTAGCCGAAGAGTATGTTTGGGTGCGGAGCTCCAGACATGAGAGCAGTATGTACTCCAGTGATGGTCGAATCTGGGCTTTTATAGTATCAAAAGTTGTTGAAGTGTGTAAAGGGTGTCCAATTTTCGACGCTTCTATAGGGCATCTCCGTAATTGTTAGTGCTATCAAAAAAGTAATGTAGGTGTCATGTGCTCCTTTTGGGCCAAACTTAAAATGGTAAAATCAAAATTTGAAAATTTTCGCTCGCTTAAGAGATACGGGGGAAAATCAAAAAATTGACAATTTCAAAATTACCCTATATTTTTTTAGTTCAAAAAGATACAGAAAATGTTTTATACAGAAGTCTCTTTATATTGATTGATGAATAATCTGTCGTTTTCAGAATAAGTATACGGGGTCAGGTAAAAAAGTTATCGGACCTAATCTCATTTTTTTAAAAATGGAACACTGTATATTTGAATCTAAAAAGATAGCATTTTAAATTCTCTTTTCAAATATACAGGGTGTCCGGGAACATGTGGGAAATCTCCCGGATATGAAGAAAACACGTGAAAAGAATACTATAGGTTCATATAAACTTCTTTCGTATCGGCCTCCTCTTCGGAGATATGGGCTCCCAAAGAGCATGAAATCAATTTTTTTACACATAATTATTGAACCACCTGGTATATTTCAATTATTTTTTAATATGATGTATACCAGGTCAGGACCCGTCAAATTACTACCCAAGAAACTGTTGTGAATTACTCACAACTGCAGGGACGGACTAGCTGTAACACTCATGGGCCCATTTTTTTTACGCCCTGTATGATAAGAACTTTGGACAATGGTTTTTACATACCTTTAACTATTGACTAAAAATTAAGTACTCTTCATTCATGTCGCTAATCCTAACCGTTTTCGAGAAAACGGCATTTCATATACATCATGTGCTTCGGGTATTTCAATAAAAGATACATCTTTGTTCCGATCCAATATTCTTCAAGATTCCGCTTTTTCATATTTAGCCCATGAGCAGTTAGGGGACAGTGTAAATAAAATGACGTTTTCTCGAAAACGGTTAGGATTAGCGACATGAATGAAGAGTACTTAATTTTTAGCCAATAGTTAAAGGTATGCAAAAAACATTGTCTAAAGTTCTCATCATACAGGGCGTAAAAAAAATGGGCCCATGAGTGTTACAGCTAGTCCGTCCCTGCAGCTGTGAGTAATTCACAACAGTTTCTTGGGTAGTAATTTGACGGGTCCTGACCTGGTATACATCATATTAAAAAATAATTGAAATATACCAGGTGGTTCAATAATTATGTGTAAAAAACTTGATTCCATTGGTGCTCTTTGGGAGCCCATATCTCCGAAGAGGAGGCCGATACGAAAGAAGTTTATATGAACCTATAGTATTCTTTTCACGTGTTTTCTTCATATCCGGGAGATTTCCCACATGTTCCCGGACACCCTGTATAACACATTATATTGGTTTCCTAGGCGATTTATTTAAACTTTATTACTTTGATTCAGATTAAGGTAAAAAATAACGGGAATCATCGCAAATGTCCTTAAATGGTTGCTGTCTTTCCGGATAGCGAACAAAATATAAATTTTGCGCCATTTCTTCGTTTTTTCCACTTTCAATATAAACTGATATCATACCAATTTTTCAAAATGTTGATAGATCATTTTAGCAAATGAATATGTAAAAATGAAATTGACGTTAAATGTTAATAGTCAATATAGTTGTTTCTAGGATATTAGCTTTTGTTTCATGGTCTACTGTAACTGTTTAAAGTAATAAAGTTTAAATAAATCACCTAGGAAACCAATACCATCCATGGTGTGTTATATATTTGAAAAGAGAATTTAAAATAGTATATTTTTAGATTAAAATATTCCATTTAAAAAAATAAGGTTAGGTGCAATAACTTTTTTACCTGACCCCGTATACTTATTCTGAAAACGGCAGATTATTAAAAAATCATTATAAAGAAACTTTTGTATAAATCATTTTTCTATATCTCTTTTAACTAAGAAAATATAGGGCAATTTTGAATTGAATTTTTTGATTTTCCCCCGTATCTCTTAAGCGAGCGAAAATTTTCAAATTTTAATTTTACCATTTTAAGTTTGACCCAAAAAGAGCACATGACACCTACATTACTTTTTTGATAGCACTAACAATTACGGAGATACCCTATGAAAGTGTCGAAAATGGGAACCCTGTACAACTTTGGTTCGGAAGAGCAAGTTTCTGCGAAGCTTGGCGATTGCCACAACGTGGTTGTGCCAAGACATATTTCCTCCCGAATTGACTCCCAGCAAATTATTTTGCAACTTGGTTATTCCACAAGGTGTTTCGAGATTAGATTGATTATTCTTGTAATGTTACTTAAACTTTGTAAGGCACGTCAAAACTTATATTGTACCTACAGTTCTCTAAAAAATTATTAATATCGGAGTAAAAATAAAAAATCATTTTATTTATTTTTTTGAAGTAGTCCATCTCGAAGTGGAGGGAAGTTATAGTGAGGTAAAGAGACTCATAATCTGCTCCACTAGTTTAATAACAAAATCAACAAAGGTTCAAACCTTCATCTTCAGTGGAAAATACAAGAACATTAGGAGAAACTCATGACATTGATTTAAACTGAGCAAAGCAGGAAAAAGAAAAAATCCATTTATAAATTATAAAAATTAATTAACGTTAACTTTTAAAAAAATCGAATGCATTATTTGATTTTATTTTTAATTTTAAATTTGATATAAAAAGGATCTTGGAACCACGTGCCAGGATGCGAGATTTTTATAAAATGTTGGAATTTTATATCAAATTTAAAATTAAAAATAAAATCAAATAATGCATTCGATTTTTTTAAAAGTTAACGTTAATTAATTTTCATAATTTATAAATGGATTTTTTCTTTTTCCTGTTCTGCTCAGTTTAAATCAATGTCATGAGTTTCTCCTAATGTTCTTGTATGTCCACTGAAGATGAAGGTTTGAACCTTCGAAACATGTATGGTTTTTGATTTTGTTATTAAACTAGTGGAGCAGATTATGAATTTCTTCTTCACCTCACAAAAATAAAAATGTTATTAAGCCTAAAATTTTAATGACCATTTTCTTTGCATGTGATTGTATAAATAGATTATCAGAGTGCATATATACTTGGATACCTGCGTCGGCATCTATAAATGTCTATAACGTGGTTATTCCTCTTATTTTCTTAAGTTAGTGGGGATGTTCCTCATGATTAAATATTTACCTTATTCTGCTTTTCTGCGATTCTCGATTTCCTGTCTTTCTCCTCTTGTTCTGCTTTCTTGGTTTTTTCCGACAAGGAATCCCTGTCTATCATCTAAAATAAAATAGATTTTCAATACTGTACTTTGTCAGTTATCGACGATTTATAAAATAATCGCTAAAACGCGCAGTTGCTTTAAACTGAATATTAAATATGTTTTATTAACTTACTCTCCTGATATGTTTCCTGGTCGACTTATCATCTTCATCGCTGCTACTGTTCTTTACCCTTTTGATTCTTTTTCTAGCCGATTTTCTGAAAGAAACAAAAAACCAAAAATATAATATAACAACACTTTAAAAACGCCAGACTGCAAAGTTACAATGGGCAATATTCTGTTCAACACGATAATAAAATTTGTTACATTTGGATAGTTCATGCCTCTACTTGAGGTAGTCTTAAGGGCAGTATGAGGCGTCCTCAGCACTCAAGTGCTCGTCCTTAATATGATGTTGTCAGTATGACAAAGGCATAGAAATTTTTTATTAAAGGGGTTCAAGTTTCCTCTACTAAAATCCAGCAAGCTAAGAGACCCTAATTTTCAGACACAATAATAGTTAAAATATACAATAAATCTCACTTTTTTTCTTCCTGTTCACTGTCTTCACTTTTGTCTTCCTTTTCTGAATCGCTTCCAGATTGAGACGAGGATTTATCATCTGCTTTATAGTCGTCGTCGTCCTTGTCGTCACTACCCTTACCTTTCTTCTTCTCCTTTTCCTTGTCTTCATCCGACTCAGAATCTGATATGACTGTCGATTTCTTCATCCTGTTTTTAGCTTTCCTGTAACAGGGAAAAGCTTGAAATATTTTAACATTTCTGTAAGAAACAGTGTCTTCTTTGGATGTTAAAAACGACTATTACATTACATTTAATAATAATTACCTATCAGATAGATATCAAATGGTAAAATTAAATAATGCTATTACTAATAAACAAAAAAATATTATTGGTGTTCCACCGGGGACCGTAATCGGGCCACTTTTGTTCATTGTTTACATAAATTCTTTGTTGAAACTGAATATTGATTGCTTGACGATTTCATATGCTGATGAGTCATTGTATTTTCTGATGATACTTGGGAATGCGTGAAGAATAGAACAATGATTGGTTTGAACAAAGTAAAAGACTGGCTTCAAGAATACAAACTGACACTAAATTTAAAATCATTATTGACCAGCACATTAAATGGCAGCCTCATGCTGAGTACTTGTCCAACAAAATACGTAAACTAATTCACAAATTCTATTTGCTAAGGGAATTCCTTGATAGAAAACCCTAATAATGATATATAAGGCATTTGTTGAATCAATCCTGGATACGGAATCTTGGTATGGGGAGGACTTCACAGTAATGGTTTGTATAAGTTAGATATTGTCCGAAGATACATTTTAAAGATAATTTAAAAAAAAACATACTTTATCCTATCAGAATGTTATTTACACGGAGTTATGTAACAAGAACTTTATATATGCAATCAACTTGCTCTTATATTCGTCAGAGAGAAAAGAATTTCATAAATCATGGTTATGTGAATACAAAATTGCAAATACCTACAAGTAACAATAATCTAAACTCGAGATATGTAAATTATATTGGACCTAAAGTTTATAATATGGTGCCAATGCATGTTAAAGAGATTAACAACAGGAAAAAGTTTGCAAGTTTCTGCAGGGAGGTTGTTTGTAGAAATTTTGAACAATTTGAGAGGATGTTTTGATTCTTTCGTTTTTCTGTTTTTTTTTTGTTTTTGAGTTTTGTTTTTCTTCTTGTATAAGATTGCTGTTGTATTGATACTGTACATTATTAACGGAAATATATTGATAGTTGTTGTTATATATAAACCTATTTAAGAACATTATGACGCATACAGCTATCATAATATTAAGGCTATTTTGAATTGTATTATATAGTTTAATTATTTGTCTATAAGTTAGAACAGAACAAATGCAGAAATAAATATTATTATTTTGTTACAGAATCTCCTCCACAGTTTAAATAAATATAGACCCAAATCATCTTTTAAAAATAATTTACTTTCTTTACCTGACTAACTCGGACTTTGTCTTGTCCTTTTTTCTCGAAAACTTAGCAAAATTGTCGTCGCTGTCGCTGCTCTCAATTTTTTCTTTTAAAAGCTTGTCGTTTTTCCAATTCTTCCCTTTTTTCTTTTTAACACCGTCTTCCTCGTTAGAACTACCATCGTTTTTATCCTATAAATTATATGCTTTGTAGACAGATATTAGTACCAATTATGTACATTTTGAGCAAAAATATTAATATGTCTACCTTTAACACCTATACCATACCTTTTTATCATCTTTCTGATCATTTTCCTGTTCACTGTCAGACAATGTTCCATTTACTTTTGGCTCCACATTCTATAACGAAGTAAAAAAAAATGTAATACATTACCTAAATAAAAGAACAAAACTACAGTAATCACAGTGTATGTTTACCCGTGCGTCATCATTTACACGTCATAAAAATCATACGAATTACGCCGGAAAAAAATTGGTGTTCTATTTTTTTATCCTAAGGGCCAATTTTATAAAGTGATCTTAAGTCTTGGATTTAAATTAATACTTGAACGGAACTATAATTAGGGGATTAACTTACAGGTAAATTATGACATAATAGAGGGTTATTACTAGGAGGATTATAGCTAAATGCATTATATATCGTATATACTCATCGGTTTGTTGGACGCTCCAAAACATGGAGGCCTAACAATTGTTCCACAGAATTTTTTGAAATCCTGAACCTTTGTAAAAATCGGTTAAGGTGTTCATGTAATTGGGGCGTATCCGAAATATTCTGTCCCGCCTACGCTGCTCAAAAATATTTACAAAATTGCATTTTTGGTGCAGCCAGAAACAATAAAAAACAAACTCAAATATTAGGGTTATAATACTGTGTCCTGTATTATTGAGTTTAAGCGGTACTCTTTCTACCGATTAACTTATTGCCAGGATGGTTGCTCTTAAGTCGAGCCTCGCTGTCAATCCTAGTTTATAAAATCACCGTTTTCAATAATCTGAAGTTAAAACCGTACAGTGCGATTTAAATTTTTCAATAATCTGAAGTTTAAACCGTACTACACTTTATAAAATTGGCCCTAAGAGTATTATAATCAAACCTCGGTCGCCATTTATTTCGCTTTCGAAATGGCGAGAGCGAAAAAATCATTAATACATCCATTTTTCGACATGTTATGACAAGACTTTACAAAGCAAGATTATTTTAGTAACAAATGTCCATAAATACTTGCCGAAAACACAAAAGTACGATGAAATGGCTCTGAAATAACTGTTTTCAGGATTGAAATCAACTTGAAGGTACAAAAACCTCTTAAAATAAATTTAAAATTGTTATATTGATGACTTGATTGACATAACAAAATATAATGAAAATAGCAACAGTAAGTTATAATTTTTTATGGCCAAAAACAACATTTAACTGCGATAGTAACTTTTGTCTTTGCCTAACACGTTATTAACTTCAAAACGTAATGCAGAATTCCGCAGACACTGTATTATGTTTTATTCACTGTGATAAATAAAGATGGGGATTTTTAAGGGCCGCTATTTCAAAGTCACCTTGAGGTACAGAAGGATATAAGTCATCCTCAACACAAGTTTGACAGTATATTAAAGTTCTTTTTAACTGTCATCTAAAGGAATAGACCTTTAAGAACCATGGTAATCTTAGACTTAACGCGTCAACTGACCCTCAAATTAATTTAAAACATAGCAAGGTTACCTTAGCTAAGGTCTAACTTAAGGTAACATTCAAATATCGCCACTTAATCACGATGGTCCTTGATCGCATCTCTGACGCACGTGTAAATTTATAATGTACAGGGTGTCCCAATTTCGATACTTTTATAGGGTATCTCCGTAACTGTTAGTGCTATCAAAAAAGTAATGTAGGTGTCATGTGCTCTTTTTGGGTCAAACTTAAAATGGTAAAATCAAAATTTGAAAATTTTCGCTCGTTTAAGAGATAGGGGGAAAAAATCAAAAAATTGACAATTTCAAAATTACCCTATATTTTCTTAGTTAAAAGAGATATGGAAAAATGTTTTATACATAAGTTTCTTTGTATTGATTCTTGAATAATCTGCCGTTTTCAGAATAAGTATACGGGGTCAGGTAAAAAAGTTATCGGACCTATCCTTATTTTTTTAAATGGGACACCCTGTATATTTTAATCTAAAAATATACTATTTTAAATTCTCCTTTAAATATATAACACACCAAGGATGATATTGGTTTTCTAGGCGATTTATTAAACTTTATTACTTTAAACCAACTATGTGGACATTCTAGTTGTTATTAACATTCAACGTCTATTTAATTTTTTACATATTCATTTGTGAAAAATGCTATATTTTTGATTAAAATATACAGGGTGTTCCATTTAAAAAAAATGAGGTTAGGTCCGATAACTTTCTTACCCGACCCCGTATACTTATTCTGAAAACGGCAGATTATTCAACAATCAATTCAAAGGAACTTCTGTATAAAACATTTTTCCATATCTCTTTTAACTAAGAAAATATAGGGTAATTTTGAAATTGTCAATTTTTTGATTTTCCCCCGTATCTCTTAAACGAGCGAAAATTTTCAAATTTTGATTTTACCATTTGCACATGACACCTACATTACTTTTTTGATAGCACTAACAATAACGGAGATACCTTATAAAAGTGTCGAAAATACTTTATATTACCTTATCTTTTTTATTTGATTTGTTCTCTTTATCGTTGATTTTTGCTCCATCACGTTCCTCTACTACATTTTCTTTATTTTTCTTATTCATCTTTTTGTCTTTTTTTTTATTACCGCCGTCCTTGTCGCCATCGCTCTTTTCACTTTGTTTGTTGCTATCTTCCTTATCAGAACCATCCTTGACTTGCTCCTGTGGAGGATTTTATTTAATTATTAGTTCAATATGCTAAGCACGTAAGGAGGCATGCACAATTGGTTTTAAAGCGTTCACAGAAGTAAAATCAGTGACCAAAAATCCGGGGTTCGTAGAGCAAAATCTATGGATTTGCAACAGTCAGAATAATCCGAAACAGTAAATAAAATAACGTGTCTACGAAACTCACCAAACAAGCTTCTGCGAGATCATCATCTACACCAACACGATCCGGTTCGTCCAAAGCGATAGATTCCAGCGCAACTATAACCTTTTTCTTTTTTCCGACGTCCTTCTTCTCCACTTCCCGATCCTTGTTGTCCTCCGTACTGGATCTGTCGTCGTCGCTGCTCACGTCTATCGGTTTATTTCTTCGGTTCAGTTTCAACGTTAACTTGATCCGCTTCTTCTCCGGCTTGTCGGAATCGTTCGAATTCTTCAAGGGTCCGTTCCTCGCGCTGCGTGTACGACGGGTGAAATCCATTTTAGTAAGCCTGGGTAAGGTAGTCACACGGAATATTGTTAAAATATTATTAATTTACATATCTTGTAAGTAATTGATAATAAAATTTGCTGTTAATCAAGGTAACATAATGGCATTTCGTTTAGTGATCGATTAGGCAAAGCATAACAGACTATGTAGACTCACCGCCAAAATTAACGAGCCATGCAATATTTGGATGGATCTTGATCGTGAATAATCGTGAACAAACCCGATTTTTATCATTCTTTTTTTATATTGTAGGTAACTGACTCAAACTTTAAAACACAATGTAGAGTGATGGAGATGTCATTCGTTTAATTTTGTAATTTATTTGTCAAGCGATATCTATTCTTAACATTGCAGTTTTTGGTTCATTTGAATACTTTAATGTTTGTAGCAGATGCGGTTTTTTTTTAAAGAAATATTACAATTTCCATGGACGGACTTGGTAATGGTCAATGGAGGAGCTGATAGCGAATAGGCACATAAGAGATGTTCTAGAGCCACATGGGTGTTCCTTTCGCGCCATTTATCGGAGCAAATTTTATGCTCCTACAGGATAATGCTCCACCTCAAGTTGCGAGAATTGCTAAAGAATATTTAGACGATGTCGAAATCCCCAATGAATAGGTCCCCAAGCAGTCCCGACTTGAACCCAATAGACCATGTCTGGGACACACTAGGCACGAAATACGATCTTTAAGAGCTGCGTTTAATCACAGGTTGTTTATGCGAACGTTTAGCCAAATATACTAAGTTTTTTTCTAATCTAAAACTGGATTCGTAAAGTTAAAGGATTGGAAAACGCTATGAAAAAATTGCGTTAAAAAATATAATGTTATAAGAATAATAATAACAATTTCAAATATGAACAATTTTCAAATTTTTGTCACAGATCTTTCCGAAACTAGTTGATACCCCAATCGACATGTCGGACAATCTAAATATCAATAAATTAACTAAAAAACTTTACTATTAACGGCTCAAACTTCACGACAAGAAATATCGCTAAGCTGAGGACACGTCGTCTCTTTCTAACCTGCCAAAAAGCGGCATATTTTTTAATTAAATTGATGCAACACAGATGGCTCTGATTGCAAACCCGAACAAACCCGTTAATGAGGTCTCTGTTTTTTTTTTAAGTTAGCTTTAATTCTATTTACGCCATTCTCGTAATTTCAGGTTTAAGTTTTTGTTATGTTTGAAAATTGATACAACTTTCTTAAAAAACTGTGTTTCTTTAAAAAAATCGTATCTGCTACAAAAGTATTGAAATGAACAAAAAACGAAAATGTTAAGAATATACGTCCCTCGATAATTAAATGATAAAATAAAAAGTTCGACATCGTCATCACTCTACAGCGCGTTTTAAAGTACGAGTCCAAAAACAGCTCTTGTTTCAATCTGTATATTATGGACATATTCTTAACTTACTTAAAACCTTACACAAGTGCTAGATTTTCGATAAATTTACCTAAAATATAAAACAATAATTATAAAAATCGGAATTAAAATACAACAATGGGCGAGTTTAGCGAACGTCAGCGATTGTCAGCAGCTGAATTGATTATCTAATCAAAAACGCGAAACGGTCAGTTAAGTCATATAAAGAAAATAAATATGCTCCCGAGTTAGTGAAAACCAGTAGATATGTTATTTTTCGTTCCCCTGTTGACTTGAGGGGTTTGTTCCTGGATCCGCGCTCGCTAGGAAAGATCTAGAAAGATTTGGCCGTGGTGAATAAAATTTTCCCCCGCCTTTTATATACCTCCATTTAACCGTAAGTTAGCAGTGGCGCGCGGGGTTTTTAATGGAAAAGAATTATGGTACATTTTCCCACTTATCATCACAGGCGTGCGAGTGTCGGTGTTAATTTTTACAGCAAAAATCAAGGAGGATACAGCTTTGCTTAACAGTCTTTGAAGAATAAACAGTTCACATTCTTAGGTAGGTTGTAAAGAATTTTCCAGAAACTAATCGGGGAACTCGTGCTCAACATGGTAAGAATGTAAGAATGTGCCAAGTCTGCCATAAACTGCATAAAAATATAGACTTTTGAGTCATGTCCGTCGATTGCTCGTTTATTTTAACCAAGACATATCAAACCGATCAGCTATTAGAATGAAAACAGAAACAGACAGAAGATAAAAAGAAATGGGGATTCTTGTGTTTATTGTCGTAAAAATAGGCGTCATATTGACGTGGACAAAGCAGATAGAAATAGCGGGCCCATGTTTGTTTCGAGTAGATGGCAAAAATCTTATAAAAATATAATTCTTCACAATATAAATATTGCCAAACCAATCTATCGACACAAAAACGACATAAAAGTTGTGTAGTAATTAAACCAAACCGAATTTTTTATTAATTAAAGACAAACTGTTCAATTTGTTGCAAGACCAAATATCGATACAAAACTCTATTTACAAAAAAGTAACTTTTTATATAAGAATAACTGAAAAACAATATTTCGATACCGATTGGCGCCTACTTACTTTTTAACCTCGCACAATTCTTTTTTCCGTTTATAAATTTCCGGTAATTCTTCGCATTTAAACAAAGGTAACCTTACAAAAACACCGGCCTTAAATTTCGGATCGTTCGGATCGGCTTCGGGATAATTAACTTTAGCTCTTTTGGTGTTAGTTCTCGACTTTGGTCCCGACGTTTTAGGGAAGACCTCAAAATCTGACATATCAGAATGATCAGATTGTTCGGAAAGACTACTCGTTTCTAATGTTTCCTTTTTTCTTGGACGTTTTTTACTTCTTACGCTATTGCTGTCTTTTTCTGAATCGTCTTCGCTATCACTGTTGTTGGCCTTTTTAACTTTTCCCTTATTCTTTCGATTCGAGACTTCATTATCGGAATGTTCTAAAAATTAAAACCCCTATAATGTGTACACAAGTACAAGAAGTATGAATTTATCTAAAAAATTAAAGCAAGCATCAACAGTTATAGTGTAGTAATAGTAACAAAATTTATGAAGTACAGTGGTACCTCGAGGTACGAGTGGCTTAACATACAAGTGATTTGAGACACAACCCAAGTAGCATTTTTAGACACATTGTGGTCAATGTATCGTAACTATCGTTTCTGTTTCGAATCAAAATTGGAAACTGTTGGCAACAAAAATGGAAATATTTTCGAAACGTATACATTTTAAATGGGACATTTACACGTGTTTCCAAGTGGTCGGTACTAGCTGTGACTTTCGCTGTTTCGATGCAGAATCGAAACTTTTATCGAAAATGTTACTTATTTGTATTTAAAAATGACAGCTAAAGGGGCGGGGCTATGTTAAACCATGCGCAAAACAATTAGGATACCGTCACTGTTGTAAAATAAAAGAAAAACAATATGTAACAATAATTTCGCCATTATGAATTCGTTATAAGTATATTTCCTATAAGTTATTTTATTTTATATACCTAGTTATTGCACATTAGAACCAAAAAATCATTGTCGCAGTAAATTGTATCGTGCAGTTTAGTAATTTGGCTTTATATTTTTAACGTGCCCTCGATTTATTTTCATTTACAGAAAAATTATACTTTGTCAAAAAAATTAAAATTAAAATATTATCAATATTTTATTTATTTCTTTTATAAATCGACTTAGCTAGGAAAATGGAACTTATGTAACAAGTTTTGGCTTTGCAAGAGATGCAGGAATTTCATTAAAACTCATTTTAACAAAATAAAAATTCATTTCCTAAAATGGCCGCTAGAAAGCAAGAAATTATTCTGGTCCAAAATGGACTCGACACACAATTTCTACTCTTTGGCTTCTATAATGTTTCCATGATGCACAGAAGAATAAAAGGTTTTTAAAGTGAATGCCACAGAAAAAAAAAAATTTTCTTGCATGCACAGAAAAGAAAGGTTGGGTATGGACAGCCGCGGTGTGACGTCACGAGAGGCGTGGGAAAACCTTTCCAAACTAAAATTATAAGGGATAAATAAGCAATTTCCTGGTATTATTTGTATATTAGATGTTATTATTGATTCATTTTCAGAAACAGATTGACGTAAGTGTTTTTTGGAGATTTTTAATCAACATCTTGTTTGAGGTTATGTTATTATTGTTTGCATAGGGAGATTTAAATTGTTATTTTTCTGTTAAAAACAGCTTATTGCACTGTATTTATCAATATAGAGTATACCCACCCTATAGCCATACGTTATGTTGATAAATCCAGTACAGTAAGCTTTTTATTACAGAAAAATAACAATTTAAATCTGGCTAAACAATAACATAACCTCAAACTTGTTCAGATGGTGATTAAAAATGTACCTAAAACACTTACTTCAATCTGTGGTTGAAAATGGATCAATAATAATACCTAAAATATAAATAATATCAAGAAGTTGCTAATTTATCGCTAATAAACGTACACCGATGCTATAAAAAATCTCTTATGGGAAATTCAATGCAATCTTGTGTCTTTATAACTTTATAATTTTAACTAAAAATTTTTCGAAAAATATTTATCTTCGCGTGTCGTTAATATATCGACACCACGATTTGTAAAATATTTCGAAACAAGCACGTCTTTAAGTGTTTCTAGTAACTGGATTCGAAAATGTGTCGCAAAAGTTTCGTAACACATATGTCTCGGTACAAGTTTCTAATTCGAATCGAAAATGTGTCGAAACGTTTCTCAGCAAAGAATGTGTATCCAATTTGTGTCTAAAAATGCTACTTGGGAAGCTGTCGAGCGAGCGAAGTTTTGTTTCGAAATACGAGCGACATTTGAGATACGAGGAACGGTCAGCTGCGACGCGATCTCTACAAGTGAGATAAAAGAGATCTTGGGAATGTGGGAGAGAGTTTCACACTTCGTGGAAAACAAACGCCCCGAAAAAGTTGCAACTGGTCGTGCATCGGAGCTATTTAATGACACTTGCCTAACTCATTTCCGCAGCTTTCTGAAAGGGAGGAAGAAACAAACTTCCTTGGACAGTTTTTTTTTGAATCCGTCGAAAAAGGCGAAGAGAAAAGCAGCGACTAAAATTAGGCATACAGCAGCATTTACGTTGTGTGTTATACAATATTTGTCATTTATAAATACAATTTTCTTATTCAAAAACACGTAACAAATACAATTAGGGGTAACATTTTTGGGGCTGGAACGGATTAATGGCATTTCAATTAACTTCAATGGGGAAAATTGCTTTGAGATACGAGTAAATTGACATACGAGCAAGGTTAAGGAACGGATTAAACTTGTATCTCGAGGTATCAATGTAATGACAAATCAGAGGCTTGGAAGAAAGGAGTGGTCATCACCACACCAAAACCACAGCTTGATCACACAAGAGCCGAAAAATACCGCCTTATTACACTTTTGCGTTAATTAAATAAGTTGCGCTGTGTACGATCTGCGATTTTGAACTTACCGTCAACCTCTCTCAATCTTCTTATAGCAGCAGCCCGAGTTTTCCTTTCGCCATATCTAGTGGCCAATTGAGCAAATTTATCTTTTAACTTCGCCGTTTTAGCCTCGTGTCTCGTAAGTCTTCTGCCTTTTCTAGACCTTACAAAATCACTATCGTCCGAGGAATGATCGCTAACAAGTATCTTTTTCGCCGATGACGCGCGACTTTTACCCTTTCTAGTTCTTCGATTTTCGTTATTTTCTTTTGAATCTAAAAGTCAAATATTTTATAAATATATAAGGATTTTTCATTACAAAATTAGTGGGTGTTGAAAACTTGCATAAAACGTGTCCAAGATAAGGAGGGCGAGTACAGGGATCTCGGAAACCGTCAGAGATACGAAGTCGGTTAAATGGAGGTAAAGTTGCGCATTTACGTGCCTAATAATATGCCGTTTAGAAAGTTTTAAAATTCCGACTAGTTCCGGAGATATCCGGAAAAAACCGAAATCCTGAAAAATCGTTTTATTGTTTTCCTGGGTTATTTTGAGATCGAATTCTAAAGTAAATTGCACTTTTGCATTGCCACTTTTCCGCTCTATCTAACAGCGTTAATTGTTTTGTAATCCGACGAGCCGTCTTTGAAGGGCCATTATCAACTTTCTTTTGTAAATACGGTCCTGTTCTCCTGATATTGGAATTGGAGAGCCTTTTTTCTCCCGAATGCAACGATGAATGACACATTGTGGTTTAATAACGTGTCGAGGGTGTTTGAACAACATCAAGAAATTTTGGGATTTCTCCTAATTTTATAAATAATATCTCATAAGTAAGCTCTAACTTTTTTACTTATGTTGAACTAGTTCAATAAATAACAAATAATTTACTAATAAACCACAAATAAGTGAACAAAAATCATACCAAAACAGTAATAAAACGAACAACGAAAAAAGTAAGGAACTACATAATCAGGTGTTCAAAATGATTTCCGTTATTCTCTAAGCACAAATAACATCTTCTAACTGCCACATAACAGTTTTTTTTGAGATAAAATAAAACATGCGATAGAATATAAAACTTTTCAGCATTTGTATGTGAATGTTCCATATTTTCTGGAAAATAGAAAACCTCTTAAAACGATCACAATGGGAATGTCAAGTGAAACAAATCACGCGTCACCATCTTAATTTTTTTGTTTCAAGCGCCTACTTTTCTTTTAAATCCCGAATCAACAGAAGTTTGAAATAATGGTTCTGTATTTTGTTCACTTATTTGTGGTTTATTATTAAATTATTTGTTATTTATTGAACTAGTCCAACATAAGTAAAAATTTGGAGCTTACTTATGAGATATTATTTATAAAATTAGGAAAAATACAGGACCGTATCCCAAAACTTCCTGATGTTGTTCAAAAAACCCTCGAAACGTCATTAAACCACAATGTGTCATACATTGTTGCATTCGGGGAAAAAAGCTCTCAAATTCCAATATCAGGAAAACAGAACCGTATTTAAAAAAAGGAAGTTGATAATGGCCCTTCAAAGACGACTCGTCGGATTACAAAACAATTAACGCCGTTAGATAGAGCGGAAAAAGTGGCAATGTAAAAGTGCAAGTTACTTTAGAATTCGATCTCAAAAAAACCCAGGAAAACAATAAAACGATTTTTCAGAATTTCGGTTTTTTTCCGGATATCTCCGGTAACGTAAATGCGCAACTTCCGACTTCGTATCTCTTACGGTTTGCGAGATCCCTGCACTCGCCCTCCTTATCTTGGACACGTTGTATAAGTGGACACTGTCGTCGATTCGCAGTTTTCCGTGCGAGATCGCCTGCAGCGATTTCATCGAATATGCGAGAATCATTACAACGCGGGTTCGACTCGCGTAGCTCGTCGGTGAGACACATTGTTACCAAATATTGAACTCTTGCCGAGTCCCCGAACTACTGAGAGTTTTTTTGAAATTGCAGTCCCAGATTATCGGCATCTTCCAAGGGGCTCCAGCTTCAAAAAGAGAAAATAGCTCGAGAATTCAATTCTTTGACTTCTAGACCTTCTTTGCTGGGAAATAATCTAGTTTCTTGCATAAAAGAAGGCCTTGTGGCCATGAAAAGCCACTTTTAGAATTAATTTTGATATCTATTGTCCACGTTATCGATAGATTTTTAATATCATTACATCCCTACGACGTCTGGACTGTCGTCGTTGGTTGGCAACCAAACCGGCACAAATGCCGACGGGGTTGTCTATATGACGGCGACAACACTGTGTACAAGACAACCGACGAGCAACCATTAAAAATATGACCGGAAAACCGTGCTCACAATCCCATTTTCTCACTAATTAAGGTTAGGTTATTGTTGTTTGTTGCACATGTTTTCTTTTGGAGACCTGTGTATTCGTGTTAAAACATAATATTTAGTAACAGGGAAGTTATAGTTGGATGCCTTACATGCTTTTTAGTGACAGAGATTGGAGTTTCTGCTTTTGCCTGTGATGGATGTAAATTAGCAGTTTGTAAGGAATGTGGAAATCTAACAGCATCAGAAGTTAAAGTTTTGCAATTGACAAGTAGTCGAGTAATGAAATTTTATTGTCCGAAATGTCTAAGTGGTGAAACATTAGATCTGTTAAAAAAATTAGTAGACAGCAAAGCGTCAATAATAGAAGATAAAATGAAAATTATAAATATGTTAGAAGAAGAAATTAAAGAGAGTAGAAAAAATACAATATCTTCAGAATATGGGTATAGCAAGGCAGTAAAGAAACAAAAGGAGGAAATAATAATAATAAAACCAAAGGACCCCACCCAAACAAGTGAGGATACTAAAAAGAAAATTGAAGAAAAGGTCAACCCATGTAATTTGGCAATTGGTGTATCACGAGTTAAATATGTTAGAGATGGAGGAGTAGCAATTCGATGCAGTGACAGCCGGAGGGAAGATGTTATAAATGTACGTGATAGTCTTAAAAGCTCACTGGGCCAAAATTATGAAATAAAGATTCCCGATAAAAAAAATCCAAGGATTATAATTTTCAATATAAATGAAGCAGAATTAAAAGAGCAGGAAGACATCTTAAATAAGATGATTTTACAAAACACTATTAATACAGACCCTACTAAGAGAGAACTAAAAATAGTACATTCATATAAAAACAAGAGAGATATGATGAATGTAATTATACAAATGGATACACAAACATATGAATGTATCGGAAAGAAGGACAGAATACATATTGGATGGAGAACATACTTTTACAAGGACAGTTTAAATGTTAAACAGTGTTTTAATTGTTGGAAGTTTGGCCATATTGCTAAAGAATGTAAAAGAGAAAAACCTACCTGTCAAAAGTGTGCGGGGGAACATAGAGAGAGGGAATGCGATTCAAATGAATTGTGTTGTGTAAACTGTAAATATGCCTCAGAAATATTAAAAATACCATCAATAGACTGCAACCACAAAGCATATGATCGACAATGTGAGGCGTATAAGAGAATAGTGGAACAATTACAAGAAAAGATAAATTATCCAGAACTACATAGGGGTAGAAATCAAATATAGCAACCAAAGGTAAAACTAATGTACTTAAATATACAAGGTCTAAATACACACAAAACGCAATTAGAATGGATTGTTAATCAAAATAGACCTATAATTATATGTCTCTCGGAAACCCATGTTACTGAAGACTTTACTCAACATGAAATAGACATTAAGGGCTATAATTCAGTTTGTAGTTTTTCAGAGAGTGCTCATACAGGTGGGACAATTATTTATATAAAAAAAGGATACAGATACAAGGAAATTGTAAATATTGTCAAAGGTAAGAACATGTGGATATCTGGAATAGAAACTAGATTAGAAAAACAGAAATATTATTTATACAGCATATATCATTCACCCAGTGCAAGTAATGCAGAATTCTTAGAAATGCTGGACCAGTTTTTTAATGATATAAATCTGGATGCAATATATATAATGATAGGCGACTTCAATATAGATTTAGCAAGCAATAGTTTCTATGCAGGAAGTCTAAATAACCTAATAAATAAGTATGGCATACACCAATTAGTTCAAGGATATACCCGCATAACCAACAACTCCTCCACAAAAATTGACCTTATATTGACAAACAAGAAAGAAATAACTCATGAAATACTCCTGACTCCCAAAATCACTGACCACTCGATTATTGAAGTACATCTTACAGAAGAACACACTAAAAGAACTAAAATACAAAGGTACAGAAATTACGAGCAAATGAACATAACACAATTTCAACTTAGACTGATGGAAATGAATTGGCAGACAGACTCTTCAGATATGAATATGTTGGCTGAAAACTTAATTGAAAATATAATAACTGCACTGAATGAATTTGCACCAGAAAAAGTAAAGCACATAGAAGAGAATTGGGGAAATAAAATGTGGTGGAATCATGAAATAAACATCGAAATGAAACTAAGAGACCAATTGTACCAAAGAGCAACTATAACTAAGAACGAGGGGGACTGGGAACGTTTCAAAATACAGAGAAATAAAGTAGTAGGGATGATAAGAACAGCTAAGACTACCTACTTCAATGAGAAAATAGATGAGGTAAAAGATAATTCATTGGAAATGTGGAGAACACTAAAGAAATTAGTTAAGGTTCAGGGCCATGAAGATATTAAAAATGAAGTTTTGTTTAATCATAAATTTATAAATGGAAATAAAATATGTGAGAGTTTTAATGATTTCTTTTTGGAAAGTATTAAACAGATATCGGAAAGCATAACACCAAGTAAAACACATGAAGAAAGTATAGAACTTATAGAAACTCAACATAGAAAGGAGAACTTTCATACCTTGGAAATGCATGAACTACGTAAAATTATTAAAAGAATGAAAAATAAAGAAAGTAACATAGACGGAATTACAGTTAAAATAATAAAAGAAGCCTTTGAAACCATCGGGGATAAATTGCTTACTGTAATTAATCACAGCTTGGAGTATGGTAAATTTCCAGAAAAATGGAAGCTGAGCACGATTGTTCCTATTGAGAAAAAGCCTGGTACTGTAAAGTGTGAGGAGTTTAGGCCAATTAATATGGTTCCCCCATATGAGAAGATGCTAGAGATGTGTGTTAACGACCAAATAGTACATTATTTAGAAAGTAACAATATCCTAAGTACCCATCAAGCGGGATTTCGAAAGGGGAACTCTTGTGAAAGTGCCTTGCAGGGTGTTCTTTTTGACTGGAAGGCTGCGCTAGAGGAGAAAAAAATAATAGGTGTAGTTTTCCTAGACTTTAAACGAGCATTTGAAACAATAAACAGAAATTTATTGTTACTTAAAATGAAAAAATATGGTTTTGGAGATGTGATCTTGAAATGGCTAAATGAATACTTAAGTGAAAGAACACAGGTAACAATATATGGTGCTAAGTCAACACCGAGACAAACAGTGCATGGAGTACCACAAGGGACTGTACTGGGGCCAACACTATTTATTCTCTATATAAATGACATTATAAAAATAATTCATAATTGTAAAATTCAACTATTTGCGGATGATACAATTATATATGTAATAGGTGATAGGATTGATGAAATAATACATATTCTAAACGTGGAACTTAAAAATATATCTGAATGGTTAAGTAACAACTGTTTACAACTAAATATAAGTAAAACAAAGACAATGATTATTAGAGATAAGCATAATAACATTGATGTTAATGTAAGCACAGATAAGGTAAATATCAATGATGAGGTGATTGAAATGGTAGATCGTTTTACATATTTGGGGTGTGTGATAGACGAAAATTTAACATTTTCGGGACATTTCATGTATATTACAAACAAAATAGCAAAAAAATTGAATGTGTTGGGGCGTGTATCAGGGGTCCTGAGTACTTGGGCGAGATTGACTGTATATAAAACAGTCATCTCGCCACATTTTTACTTTTGTTCCACATTGTTGTTTTTAATGAATAATTCAGAATTAGATACATTACAAAAAAAACAAAATAAGGCTCTGAGAATAATACTGGGATGTAATAAATATACTAGACGGTCTGTTATGTTAAATTCTACAAACCTTTTGAGTGTGAGACAAACTGTAACATATAATACAATGATATTTGTGTATAAAATGTTGAATCACCTGGTACCAGAGCATCTCATAGGTAATTGCAGGTTTGTTAGGGACATACATACATACAATACCCGTTCAAGAAATGACTTTTATTTGGATAGAGTCAGAACTAGTTTTAGTCAGAATAGTCTGTTTTATAAGGGGTTGAGGCAATACAATGAGCTTCCTGAGCATGTTAAGGGTAGTGACAGTTTACTAAGTTTTAAAAGGTCATGTAAATCATATATTAAACAACACATCAGAATATAACAGTAAATTGAGTATCTGAGAAATTTTGCAATTGGGTAATTGTCATGGCACTTGCATGGTTGGGTAACTGGTGCTTAAATTGGAAATTTTTTGAATTGTTATTATTGTTTTTATTATTATTTGTAAAATTATAAATATGTAACAATGCTAGCCGTGTGCTATTAATAAAGATTATTATTATTATTATTATTAATTTAACTTTTTACTGCGCACCCCATAAGTTCCATGTATCCATAGTTATAGGTCAGTGTATCAGACATACACAAGGTATTTAAATTATTCGTTTACAAACCTGAATCACTATTATCGGCGTTTTTAGATGAGGATTTACGCATGGCGCTTTTCAACGGACTCTGGTTTTTGTTCTTCGGATCCTTCTTTGGCGTTTCCTCGTCGGAACTCGACAAGATAATGACGGAACTATCAAAAGTGACACTTTTTTTGGTTCTCGGCGACGGGGCCAAATCCAACGGTTGCTTATTTGGCGCCAGCAGTTTGTTTATGTCAACCAGTTTTATTTTCGGGACTGGCGGATGAGCGCTTTTTTCGGTTTTTAACAAATTCGTTATTTTATCTAAAATATAGTTTGATCATTTTATAATAGTTACCAAAAAAAACTTTTATATTTATAAAACAGTTAAATAAAATTTAGAAAAAAACTTTTAATTACCTTCAGTTTCGCAATCAGATGAATCATTCCCGTAATTTTTATCATTAACCTTTTTGGGCGTATCCTCTATGATCACTACACTATCATTAGAATTTTTCCTTTTATCTTCATTATCCGATTCATCACTATCCTTTCCCTTTTTATTGTTTTTCTTGTCCTTCCTGCCATGGGACTTCTTAGAGGTTTTATCATTTTTTTCAACAGTTTCTTTATCTTCATTGGTTGCATCTTCTTCCGTTTTTTCAGCCTTATCACTATCTGTGAATGGATTTTTAATCTTGTCTTTATCATCAGATATATATTTCTTCCCTTCATCGTTTTCCATTATTTCTGCTTCATCAGTCTCAGAAATAGATTTCTCATTATCTTGGCTAGTTTTATTTTTGCAACTACTTGATATTTCTACCTCACTATTAGACTCATCTTCCTCAATTCTTTCTGCTCCATCATTCCTTGGTTTTTTCTTACCTTTACTGCATTTGCCCTTCTTACTACCAGCTTTCCCTTCATTATCATTTCCATCACTAACTTTATCTTTCTGTTTATAAATGTGTAAATTAGATAGACATTCCTCATCACTATCAGAAATATTTTGTTCTTTATCTGACGTTTCTACCGCAATATTAGGCTCCTCAGACTCACAGTCTGACGTAACGTTTGAATTTTTTGTACGTTTCCCGTTTTTCTTTCCGGATTTATTACATTCTTCATCATTATCAGAATCCTCTGTTTCATCATCCTTATCTTTATCGCTGGAGTTCAATTTTTTAAATTTATTTATTGCACTCATCAGATCTCTCGCAACAGTTTTCTTTGTTGTATCGGCAGGTTCATGAGGAGGGGTTGCCTCGATCACACTTTGACTGTCTTGACTTTCGGTATCTATCGTTTCATCCTTTTTCGTAATTGAGTTTTCTGTTTCATTCTCTTTATCATCTGCGTGAACCTAGAGTTAATAAAAAGGTCATTGTGATACTGGATTACACATAGTAGTAGTTTGTCAATGCAAGAATCTACTTAGTATCGTAAGACTCCCTAACTTTAAGCTGAACTGTAAATGTAATGTAAAATTTTCCTAACGTTCCCTAAATTTTGTTACAATGAAGTTATCTTGTTAGTTAATTTGGAGAATTTTAACAATAGTCATGAAACTAAATAATAGGCATCAACTAACTAAATTTAATGAAATTAAATAATACATATTATGTACCTTAGCGTCCACATCTTCAGAATTTATGACATTATCTGCCTCGGAATAATTAACATCCATTCTTTGACCATTTTCTTCTTGATCTTCCATTGTTGTATCATCTTTCTCATCAGCACTTTTCTTAGATTGTCCATCACTGGCATCGTCAGGACTTTCTAAACAAATATTTCCCTTGGTGTTATTCTTTCTTGATTGCCTTGTGGCCCTTTCTAAATGTTTCCCCTTACCTACAATCGGACTGTGTCTACCTGCATCATCATCATGCATTAATACATCCTGGTTTTTAACTAAAGGCTCTGCCCGTTCATCACCGACTTCTTTGTCTGTATAACCAGGAAGTACATCTTCACTCTCTGAGCTACTCGCTAATTTAACTCTTTTATATGCTTTGGAAACCCGTTCTTTTATAGTGCCGACTTTGTTATGAACTTCGCCTACTATATGCTTCACTTTCTTTAGGAGCTTGCGGTTCTTGTTGGCATCTAATTTGGTAATTAGTGCTTCTATATTTCCAATGATATTTAAGCTATCAAGAGTTTTTTGGAAGTTTTCTATTAGCTGCTCCACATCAGTCTCATCGGACATAATGTTGTTTTAATACTGCAACTATAAATAAAACAATATCAACAAAAAAAAAATGACCTTAATCAGGCTTCAGGTTTCCCGCCTGTGAAAGGCTGGCATAGGGGCGGCTCTACCGATTTCACCACCCCCCACGCGTAGAAACGGCGAATATAAATAATATAAACTGATTCTTGACTTACCTTTAATAAATTTCTAAAAAATAACAGCAAAATCAACAATTCAAGCACTTGAGGCAGGCATTTTGCGCACAGAAAGAAGGATTTCTCGTTTCATTCGAGTTTGCGCTTTGGCAGATTAGATAAATGACATCGTGACGTCAGAACGGCGATGCCAACATTCTAGGCGAACATTTTACTACGGTTATTATCGATGGTTCACTATGAAAAAATAGTAACACGATATTAGGGTGGTTTCACACTATACCGGAGAATAAATTAACGCTATACAGGGTGTCCGGGAACATGTGGGAAATCTCCCGGATATGAAGAAAACACGTGAAAAGAATACTATAGGTTCATATAAATTTATTTCGTATCGGCCTCCTCTTCGGAGATATGGGCTCCCAAAGAGCACCAATGGAATCAAGTTTTTTACACATAATTATTGAACCACCTGGTATAGTTCAATTATTTATTAATATGATGTATACCAGGTAAGACCCGTCAAATTACTACCCAAGAAACTGTTGTGAATTACTCACAGCTGCAGGGACGGACTAGCTGTAACACTCATGGGCCCATTTTTTTTACGCCCTGTATGATGAGAACTTTGGACAATGTTTTTTACATACCTTTAGCTATTGGCTAAAAATTAAGTACTCTTCATTCATGTCGTTAATCCTAACCGTTTTCATTTCGCATTTCATATACATCATGTATTTGGCGTATTTCAGTAAAATATACATCTTTGTTCCGATCAAATGTTCAACCTTCAAAATTCCGCTTTTTCATATTTAACCCGTGAGAATTTAGGGGACTGGTGTAAATAAAATGACGTTTTTTCCGAAAACGGTTAGGATTAGCGACATGAATGAAGAGTACTTAATTTTTAGCCAATAGTTAAAGGTATGTAAAAAACATTGTACAAAGTTCTCATCATACAGGGAGTAAAAAAATGGGCCCATGAGTGTTACAGCTAGTCCGTCCCTGCAGCTGTGAGTAATGCACAACAGTTTCTTGGGTAGTAATTTGACGGGTCTTACCTGGTATACATCATATTTAAAAATAATTGAAATATACCAGGTGGTTCAATAATTATGTGTAAAAAACTTGATTCCATTGGTGCTCTTTGGGAGCCCATATCTCCGAAGAGGAGGCCGATACGAAAGAAGTTTATATGAACCTATAGTATTCTTTTCACGTGTTTTCTTCATATCCGGGAGATTTCCCACATGTTCCCGGACACCCAGTATATCCATAATGGAGTATTTTGGCAAACCCTCCAACTTGATTCTTTAAATGCAACCACACATGCCAATTTTGAAATATAATTTCATATTTAGAGGAAATCACTTTCCTGTTAGGCGTCATAAAATATACCCTCCCTAGACTTCCAGAGTTACATAAAGTGGAAATCCATCTTGAATGCGATTGACAAAAATGTACATTATTTAACATATGATTGGTTAATTACCGAACACGGATACGAAAGTAAAGTTTATGCGTTTATTTTTACATCGTAACTTAAAACTAATTTTCTTTATTTATTACAGACTTAAAACTGAATATGTACAAAAATAATAGAGCCTGCGGAGTTACGCAATACGTTTTGAATTCAATAACATGTTAGACAAAGAGAAAGAAAATTAAATATTTGTCAACTGTTAACTCATAGTTGCTATTTTGATCATCATTTTGATGTGTCAATCTATTAAGTGTCAATCTTAATTGCTTTTATAAGTCTTTGTGCCTTCAAGTTGAATTTAATCCTAAAAACAGTTATTTTCAGAGCTATTTCATCGTACTTTCGTGTTCTCGGTAAGTATTTATAGACATTTGTTACTGGTGTAACCTGGTTGGGTAAAGTTATGTCATAACAAGTCAAAAATTTAAGGGGCGGCCAAAGCCCGTTATATGGGTGTATTCATGATTTATGTTTCAAATCGGTCACTGACTGATTCAATCGGCTCTAAATGATCGATTTACACAAAATAAATTACAAGGACTATTAGGGGATGTTCCTGTAAACATCAGAATGCAACTGTATTATGGAGCTCCTGCACATTTCACTAATCAGGTCAAGCAACGAGAGCTTTCCAAGCTTTTGATTGGTCGCGGTCATGTTCGCGGTGGTCCTATTAAAGCCGTTTAGTGTCAGCAATCTTCTTTTAAGCCTGCAATGGAAATTATAATTGCACGTAATCGTGCGCGCTAAAAAGCCGTATTAGAGTCGGCAATTTTTCTCTAGTGCCTGCAATGGCCACTATAATTGCACGTATTCATGCGCAGTGCGAGAATGGAATCCGTATTACAGTCGGCAATTCTACTCTTGCGGCCATTAAAATTACACGAAGACATGCGCAGTACACCGTTCCGGATCAGCTTTCGCAATTAGTATTGCATTGCCAGAAATGGGTCGTGCGCCATTGTAATTGCCATTGCCGCTGCAAGTCTGGATAGAGATGGATTATTAGGCTATTTTTAAAACTGTTTATTATTTGATCGAATCAGCTATGAACAGCTAATGGCTATTTAAACTAATTGGTACTTAAATTAACAGTTCACATTCTTTATTAAGCATATGTACTGCTAATTCGTCGCAACTTTTTTGAGATGCTATGTGTAAGTAGCAGTAGGCTTTAACTGGTAATCAAACCGAACAGGTTTGTCCATCTCTAATTCTGGGGGTATTTTAGGGATTTCGACAGTTCCAACTGCCGTTCCCGTCACACACAAAGTTGCTAAAGAGCAACACACACACACCCGCGTTGGAGTTACTTAACTCGCTAGGTCGTCGCTTGGTGAGATAATACAGATTTCTGGTTTAGAACGAAAAGTAGTTGTTATATTGAAAAGCAAGCTCTTTCGTAAGTAATAAATAAGACGTCGTAATTCTTATCGGTAACAAAGTTAATTGTGTTCCGAATTTCTCTATTATTATCCTCACACCGCACTTGAGCCGGCCCTGACTATTCTCGATTGCCAAGTTTCATGTGAGCAGGGCATTTTTATAGACATTTTTATGCTTTCTCTCTTTCCTACTTGCCATAAATCAATCCACAATAATTAATTTGTAGAATAATAATTTATTAATGCAATTTACCAAGAAAAAAACAAAAATGGCCTTTATAAAAGTATTTATTTCAGCACCTATATACCTATAAAATATATTATATGAAATATCATTTTAATTTGTATCTGTTTGGTCTCGCAACAAATAACGGATTCTTTTTAATTTTAGCTGCTTCATATAACCAGATTAAGTCTAAACTTAGTAGTTTAGACTAACTAAACTAAACTAACTTTTGGGTACTCTACTACTCTGAAAATAACAGGATGGTAATTTTTTCTAAAGGAACGTCTAATTACCTTCGTAAATCTCGATGACAAGCTTTCACTTTAGTTTAAAAACTCACACAGAGAAAAACACTTTGACACGACACAAACAATAAACAGATATTATTTAAAAATTGAACAAACAGAACCTGGATGAAATGTTGTTGGAAAACACAGCTGAGAAACTTCAGTACAGGACAGAAATCGCAGCAAATCTTCGATCTACGTCAGGAACAGGGGAGCGCGGCAAAAAAAGCAAGGTCGTTGACCAATCCCGTTAGAACAGCCTTAGCCAAAAGTCTTCTTATTGGTCAAAAATTTTTAACAACGAGAGTTGGCAACATTGATTGTCAACGATTAATGTGATCACAAAGGAAAGGTAATTCGTGATGAATATTCTTTCGTGCTCTAATGTTTATTGGCCTCAGCATTAGGGCTGTACAGCTAGACGATTAGATTTTACTCAACTTTCCGTCTGTAGCAACATAAAAAGTTAACGTCACAAACTTCCATAACCTTACTTTTACAAAAAATGTCAGATAGTATTTCCCTTGATCCCAAAACGTAAAAGGGAAATAATAGAACCAGAAAATGGATAAACAGTCAGATTTGGAAGTTAAATATCAAAAATTAGCTACAGAGTACTCCAAGGTAATTATATATTTTACACCTATTACCAAACAGGAAATGCCAATTTATTCACTAATTCCTGAAATTTTTTTACAGGTACGGTCCCAAGCAACTGTTCTTAAAAAGGCTGTATTAGACGAACAAGCGAAAAGTTCCGAAATCAAAGACATTGTTAGAAAACATGAACAAACTATACGTAAACATGATCAAGAGATGGAAAGTCTTACATTTCGTAATGAGCAGGTAATGGATATTCTACTGTACCTACAAAGAATACACACCTAAAATCTTCTCAACTCCGTTATTACGAGTTTTTTGAGCCCTTAACCTCTTTTAGAACTTCGAAAGAAGTTTGAAATAGCCAATGTTTGTTCTTGATTGTACTAAAGTCGACCCTTACCTTATTGTCTTTGATTTTATTATGTATGTATATTACCTGTTATTGTTTAAAATAATTGTTGTTAAAAATTTGCAAAATTATACCATAAATGTTTGATTGTTATTATATTTTAGTTGACAAAAAGAATATCAGTGCTTCAACAAGATCTGCAAATAAATAGTCACAGTAAAAAGGGGAAACAAAAGTTTTCAGATAATATGCAAGTTATGGATGTTACCATTTTAGATGAGGAGTTACAAAAAAAGATTTTAGAAAATGCACAGTTATTAAGTAGTGTAAGTATCGGCACTTTTATCGGGCATCTGGCCCAATATAGGGCGAATCCTAAGTTTTAAACAGAAACTTGCAAAGCTGCAAATTTTTCACAAAAATTTATAGTTTTTCAATGGATATGAAAATACTTTTATAAAAAAATGTTTCCTAAGTTCACAAAAAAAAAACAACATATTTTTGTTGTGTTGTGTATAAAGTGGTGAAAAGAAACTCCTGGAAATCATTATCAAGTTAGACTTTGCGTGTTTTAGTTATCAGATAAGGACATAGAAAATACCAGTTACAGAGAACGAATGGAGTGGCTAGAAGAAAAGGTATCTAACTTAGAAAGAGAATTGGGAAACAGAGAAGAAAAGTATAGAGACAAGCTTGAAAAACTGCAAAAAGATAAAGATAGTTTAACTATCAAACTTAGGGATTTAAACATGATAGACAGAGAGAGGAGGAGCTCTATAACTGAAAATGATGAAAAGGTAAGGTAACTCAGGTATGGTGTGTGTACAAAATGGTTTGTTTGTGTGTATGTGTGGCCCTTCCACATAGTGGTTTTATTCCTTATTGATATGCAGCGCTACAACTTCAACAAATGTTTTGTTACCCTCGGACTAGATCCACCTTTCACCTAGAAAAATAATTTCATGTTTATGAATTCTATTGCGATTTTCGAAATATTTTTGTAGATCAAATATTTGTCCTTATCTATGGGACATTAGAATCCCAGTTACCAGCAGAGACGCAGCTAAGGGGCTGTATTTGTTGCTGTAGACATTTTTAAGTAAATATACTATACATAGTGATATGTATGGGTTTCTCAGTAGAAAATCCACAACAACCAATCTGTCAGAACTTACTGAATTTGTAAGTAAAGAACTTGATGATCATGGTCAAGTTGACATTATATACATGGACATCTCAAAGGCATTTGACACTGTTGATCATCAATTACTATTGCATAAACTTCAAATGTTGGGATTTAGTAATCAATTACTGAGTCTCTTAAAATCATATCTATATAATAGAAATTTATTTGTAGAGTGTAATGGGCATAAATCCAAAACATTTGTACAAACTAGTGGTGTGCCACAGGGGGGAGTTCTGGCTCCACTGCTCTTTGCTCTGTTTGTCAATGACATATGGCAGGTTGTGCTAAGCAATATGCTGTTATATGCAGATGATGCAAAAATATATCGTAAAATCTCGACCATTAATGACTGTTATGCGCTGCAATGTGACATTGACAGAATAGTGGAGTGGGGTGAAGACAATGACTTTTACTAAAAAACATACAAAACTTATTTATCAATATCATATAAATGCTAACGCAATATCATCCTGCAATAGCTATAAGGACCTGGGAGTAATGTTTGACACAACACTGTCATTTGCGGAGCATATAGAGAATATCTGTAACTCTGCCATAAGGATGTTAGGATTTATATTTCGTGTTTGCAAACATTTCACCAACGTGGAAGCCATTAGAACTCTGTATTTTGCTTATGTAAGATCAAAGCTTGAGTATTGCTGTGTTGTCTGGACTCCCTACTATGACAAATACATGGTTGAATTGGAGTCAGTGCAGCGTAAATTATTAAAATACCTTGCATATAAAGTGGACAACATTTATCCTGCAAGGGGTTATGACAGCAAAATACTACTTCAAAGATTTAAAATAAACACCATTGAAGACAGACATAGATATCACCAAATACATACATTATATAAAATATGTAATAACTACGTTGAGTCATCATATTTACTTGGTCAAATTAACTTTTATGCTCCGATACTACATCTAAGACCAAAAACCAATCTGTTCTACCTGCATACCCCAAATACAAATATACTTCATAAATCCCCAATATACAGCATGTGTGCAAGCTTTGACTCCTTGCATGACAAAGTAGATTTATTTTTTACAAATAAAAATGAAATTAAAAGAGCTGTGTTGAGTATATGTTAATTTAAGCAACACAAAATTAAATTGAGCTGTATGCTGTTGTAGTTAGGTTAAGTTAAATTGTCTTATAAATGGTATGTTTCTGTACTGTTAGATAATTAAAGCTATTTTATTTATTTATTTATTTATGTATAGTCTATATAAATGGTAGCAATTTTTAACATGTTTACTAAATAATTTTTTTAGATTTCTTTCTGGAGAACAGAAGCGGAGAAATGGAAGTCCGAATGTGAAGTTCTAAGGAGTAAACCAACATCAAATGAGCAGTTAACGGAATATTACGAATCTCAACTTAGTGACATTTTAGAAGTCAAAACTTTAGCCTTATCAGAGACCAAGTCATTGTCTGCGGAGAACCAGGCGTTGAAATCTAGGTAAGAAAAATTTATACTTTGAGTTTAAATTGTTCTTTATTGAGGCTTCAACGAACAATCCCGAAAAGATGTAAATTGTATGGTCAGAGGGCTAATTAGGAATTTTATGGCAGTCAAAATTGTATACTATATTATAGTATAACTTTTTAAAGTGTGCTTATTAAATTCTAGATTGGAGAACGTTATTTTGGAACACAACGAACTGCAAAATAAACTAGATGTAAGTCACGAAGAGCTGGTAACTACGAATGAAAACTATCGGGGTCAATTAGATGCTATGACCGAACATTTGGCGGCCCAAAACGAAAAGATTACTCAGCAATGTGATGAAATTCAGATCTTAAAACATAGATTATCGGCCAGAAAGTGAAGATGTAAAACATTGGGAAACAGTAAAAATGATGCTTAGTACGCAGGTAATAAAACAGATTGACAGTTTAAACGAGATAAAACATAAATTTTTCGAAAAATACAATACATTTTTTGTAACAACTAACAGTCATTTTAAATTATAGTTTTATGTAAAAAAGTAAATAATAATCGCCGATTATTAGATTCTGTTGATTGTGACGTGCTAATAATTCAAAGTGTGATTTCTTAGGTCATTTCACGAACTCATATGAACAATTGACGGCAAAGGCTTAAGTTTTTTTGTTACAGGATGGTGACATTTCTTTTAAATCCTTATTTTTTAATATCTCCGAAAGTACTTTAGATAATATTTTCAATTTTGATGTGTCAATAACAGGGTGTTATGGAAATGACGTATTATATTTAAATGGGTGACCCCTTTGGTGTCCTAGAGAAGCGCTACATATTTTATTTTTTTTTAAATAGACCGTTTTAAAAGTGGGGTAATAAACACTCTTACTCACAGGTCAGTCCACGCTACTGTACAACATTTCACCCAGAGCCAATGGCAATGTTGCCAAAGTTAATGTAAAACTGAAATTCCATATAAAATTATAAAAATAAATAATTTTCTACCTACTTGTATTTATCCTTATACCTAAAGAGCGAGGAAATCCAGGCACAAACACAATCAGTTTTTTTTCTTTTTCATGGGAACACTCCTGGAAACACTATGTACACACAGTAATAGTGAAACAGAACCGATAGTTAGCTTTTGAAAATACAATAATACAGATTATACTACAGATTATTAGATTTTATTACACGCGACGAAATTTGACGTCCAGATGAAACGCGTCAAAAAAAACAATATTCAAAGATTATTTATGTACGGGCAGGATACACGCGTAAACCGAAAAAACAGAGCGGGTCGCTGAGAGTGTTTTTTTTTTTTTTTTTTTTAAAGGGGATTAGGAAATCTCTCTCTAGACACCTAGTCAATATCGACCGTCTTCTGACCAGGTAGTGTCTGCCTCCTTGGACTAAAACCCTTCCCCCTCTCTCACACTTTACACCGGTATCCGCTCTCGCATTACTTCGATGAGAGTGTGTTGGTGACCGACGAGAGACACACCGTATCCGGCCGCTGGTTGGTCTTGAACTAACAGACGCACGCGTCCAGCGCTATATGAAACTACTTCGCTCAGCCGATGTAAGGCGTCAAGAGCTCATTGGCATTTGACGTAGTGACGTACGTGGCTATTACTATTCCATATGTTTCTTCGGGTTCTTTAAAACATAGTCCGTCGTAAATGTTCTTCAATTAATTGTACAAAAAGGTATTACAGAATGGAAAAGTGTTTAAATTATTTTATTGTGTCTAAAGAGTTTAAGGTGTACATATGACAACACCGGCCAGAATTTCTTGATTGCTTACATGTATCGCAGTGCCACACAGGTGTTTTTCTGGTTTGACGTCAGGCCACTTTTACCGCTGAATGAATTGAAAGCGCCATTTATGGCTATTTTTCTTCAATTTGTCTATATCTCAGGAATTGCCGGTTTAAATATAATACGTCATTTCCATAACACCCTGTATTTTAGTTAGAAAAGTTATGATATTGATTCACCGATGGCGTCCGTGCAAACTGTCCTCTGATATTTTTTTCAGAAACAGTGGTACGCCACTGATATTGATATGGATATATTTTTCTGTTTAGCCTTGTCAATTCTACACGAAAACGGTCTCTTGCCTCTTTCTCATTCTTGATTAGAACAAATTGAAACTCATTATTATTAACATTGATACTGATGAATGTTGGTGGCAATTCCTATAGAAACGGCTAAGCAATAGACCTTTTTCATATAGAATTGACCAGGCCAGTGAGAAAAAGTATCCACCTGGCAAAACGTCAGAGGCGTACCATTTTTTTTTTGTAAAACCCGAACAATAGAACATATTTGCAGGAACGCCACTGGTGGACGCTTTTCTAACTAATGGGGTGTTATGGAAATTACTTATTATATTTAAACCGGCAAATCCTGAGATGAAAATAAATTGAAGAAAAATAACCATAAATGGCGCTTTGAATTATTAAGCGAAATATACACTTTATATGAAATCTGAAAATTTACGTGGCCGCTACTGAGGACGTTCGCAATCAATAGTTTATTGAGGCGGTGTTGTCATATATTGCAACACAGAATTGTAAACGCACGTGTTCAGTTTTTGACAACAAGACGTCTGTGATGTGCGTTATCACTTCTTTTTCAAACTTTTTCTACCTTCGTTCTTATTTTAAAATATTCCGTTTTATAATTAAATTCCATAAAAAAATAAAACACAAAAGGTGTTTTGCAACAGAACCAACAATTGATAATATCACACAAATTTGAAATCACAACATATATTATTATGAATTATTTCACAACAGAAACAGATCGGGGTAATGATACAACTAACAAAACGTTTAAAATTCGTATACGTCAAGCAGGTGGAACCCTCGACAGCGTCATTCCATCCCGAGTCTCGAAACATACTGAAGCAACAATAGTGGCGCTCGGCGGGTATTCAAGCAAGAGAGACACGCGGTGTGATCTGACATCACTGTTAGTATACTCTAGTGACAAACATTGTTGTTAAGTGAATCCAGATAGAACGGCGCGACAGTATGTGGGTAAAAGGGATTTTACCTTAGTATTTAGATATTCGATTAAAAAAAAAGTATGTAGACTTTTTCTAGGACACCCTAGGAGTCACCTATTTAAATGTAACAAGTCATTTCCATAACACCCTGTATGTGGTTTTGTATCTTATTAACGCATACAAAAATTGAAAATAATATCTAAAGTACTTTCGGAGATACTAAAAAATATACAAAACAATGACAGTGACGGTGAAAACACAACTGGAGAAATATAAGATCTCATTTTTTTGATGTCCTAAATTAATTACACATTCCTAATAAATTATAGTTTTACATTAAAACTATGGAGTCTGGAAGATATCTCAACATTCACTGGATAATTTTACATAATGTTGGTAAACGAAATATATGGTGAAAATGAATTCAAACTACACAAAAATTCATACAAATATAGCGAGTAGCTTTTTTATCTCTCTTCGCAGCGGCACAAGCCACGGGCCTGTGTTGTTAAAGAGGAAAAACATATTTAAGCATTTTTTATGTAAAGAAGAAAATTATAATTTTGGAAACAATCAGGAAATTAAGGTAGAAGAAAAAAGTGTAAAATATGTTCCCTTTTATAGCAGAAAAAGAAGAAAAAAACTTATATATGAAAGCTACATTAATAAATTAGAATAAATTACTGAAAAAACTGGACAAAAGGATCTAAGAATCATAGTTTTTAATTTGATTTTTGGAAAATAGCCAAAAATAATTTTCCAAAAGGGCGAAATTAAACATACACGATGGGTCTGCATGGCGAGACTCGTTACTTTAATTTTGTCCCTTTTGACAATTATTTTTGGCTATTTTCCAAAAATCAAATTAAAAACTACAATGTTTTTCTTATACTTCTGAATTCCTGCAAATTTGGTTTAAAAATGAATTTAAACAATTAAACAGGAAAAAATCTGGCCCGCCGTGTATAATATTAGATGCCAGTGACACCAAACAAGTTGCTAGAAGGGTTACTTGCTTTATACTTGGCCAACCACGGTTACAAAATTTTTCTCTTCGCCCTACATAAACAAGGAGGGCTAAAAACCTGTAATAAAAATTTGTTATAACATATTAATTAGCAAGAATTTATGATTGTTATTAAATTGTGATTTATGGTATTGCTTTATTTGTTAACATATTATACCTAAGTAGTTACTTTTAAAGTTATATCTCAAGATTAAATAATTTTAAGTATATTGTGATAGCTTATTTTAGCCCCAGCCAACAGCATTAATTTTTCCCTAATAATAATATTGTAATATCATAATACGTATATGTAGCCCTAGGTATATTTTTCATATAACCAGCATAATAATTGATTGAGCACTATTAAGGTGTTTAACAAATAAGATTTTAATTTTATAAATTGTTGTCAGTAATATCTGTTATTGTTCATATTGATTATGTATTAAAAAATTATAGAAATATGTGGCTTTGTATTCTCCTAATTTATTAAATTATTTATGCCAAGTAGACATCATTTAACGTTAGATATGATTTTTTAAAACCATGTCTTTGGGACCCTGAAAGAATGAACATATATCATACCTTTATAGTTATCAAAGACCTTGTTTTATCAGCTACTGAAAAAGGATAAAGCAGACAAGACTTTCTTTGAAAACAAAATACAAGACCGAAAAAGCACAATAAAAATATTTTGTGCCCTTCACAAATTTTTCAAGTTTCTAAACAAAAGTACTATGGAATTTAATCATCCAAAATCAGTTTATAACAACTAATATTAGTTGCCACAATAACAGAGAAGCGGCATATTCGACACAAACTATCAGTCCTTCAATAACTAATGAAGTATCAATTGAAAAAATAAAATCATGAAAAAAATAAATAATTTTTATTTACAATAATATTTTTCTAAATCACATTTATAGGATTTCAGTCCAGACGAACAGCAAAAGAGGCACCACAAGAGCACCCTTGTTCAGCTAACGGATTATTAACTACTTTAAACGAAGATCTTATTAACTCTTCTTGAAAGTCAATAGTAGAACCCTTGATATAATCTAGGGAAGTTTCATCTATTGCTACTTGTGCTCCATTCTTTTCAAAAACCCTACGAATAAAAAAAGGGGTTCTGAAGAGTACAACTCATATCAATGATTGTATGTGAAGAATAATAAAGTAAAAGTGTTTCATGAAATAACATCAAACAAAATTATGTTTACTGGTACACTAATAAAACGTTACATCTGCACTTACTTGTCATCATCATTTAATTTTGTGTCCAAGTCAAATTTGTATTGAAATCCGGAGCATCCGCCCCCTTCTACCGATATCCTTAAAAAGCTGTTCGGTGTGTTTTTCGTAATATCCTTGAGCCTTTCTGCACACTTATCTGACAAAATTATTTCGGATTTAACATTCTCCAAGGGTTTGACAGTGGCATTTACGAATCGCGTTTGTGATTTCTTTGTTAAATCTTTTATTATTCGATGAAATATGTTTGTATTTCTAAACATATTTGAATTTTTATCAACTTTAAATTTGTAATGTTTTGAAAATCTTAATATATCTTTAAGGTTAGGATCTAGTGAGTCGTTGCCAAACTCTTTAAATTACTCACCGGCGCCTCGCAAACTACTACTAAGTTAAATCATTGCTCTGTGCCACTAATTGGCGGAATGCTAGTCTCCTTGATAACCGCATGTTACCACGGGTGCAAAGTTTGGTTGTGTGTTGGACGACTGAAGAGGGAATGAGAATCCATTGCCTGTTGAGGGGAGAGATGAATGCTCTTCCAATATAGGAGGATAAAACGAGTAGAGGGTAACTGGCGCTCTAACTAAAGTCTGGATCTGGGTGCATGTTGGAAAAAGAGAATATTTGGCTATCTAAATTGTTAAAGACCAACAGATCCTCTGTGCGATCTTTGTCAAAATATTTAAGGTTATAAATTAGTAACCTGAAGTTATTTCAATCAAAATTCACGTTTTTTTCCCTTTATATTTTAAAACTTTACCTGAAAGGTACCCCAAATTTAGTTAAAATGGTCGAGCAACAAAGGCAACGTATTGAACAAGAGATGACAAAGATGATAAACGAATTGGACTTGCAGTTTTTAAGAAAAATGCAGGTAACATTATTTAAGTCTTGTAATAACCACAATGGTAATAATACAAAAATTTCTTATTTTACTTTTTAAGGCTGTCATGCACAGATGTGCTGCAACATGTTGTGATGACCGAGAAAACTCACTGGAACGTGTACAAAAGTGTGTTGAAAACTGTTCAGTTCCACTGAATTGGGCACAAAGTTATGTTCAAAGGGAATTAGAAGGGCTCCAGAATAAATTACAACGGTGTGTAATGGATTGTAATGATGACGTTAAAGTAAAGTTGGGACCAGACCCATCAAACAAACTGGTAAGTCAATGTTCGATGATACATTATTAGTTTGACTGAACTAAACATTCATTTTCAGATCGAAGAATGTACGAATTTATTTGAAAGCTGTGCTGCTAAATGTGTAGATAAACAGATTAGCTACATGCCTGCCTTATTAAAAAGAATGAAGACTGATCTTTCAAAAAACCAGGATAGCTAGGGATTTAGACAACTGAATAAAGTGTTTGTTTAGAAAGGAACTACTTAAATACTAAGTATGTTGTAGAGAAGTGAACTGAATATTTGATATTTGTGAAAAGACGATCAGAATCATTGATGGAATTTATTTTTGTATATTGTTGGGATTTTAATTTAATTTTATCAAGTCCCTGTTAAATAGTGTGGTTTGTTATGGGTGTAAACTACACACTATGAGGTTAAGATTACATTTTTTGTGTTATAGCCATCTTGCCCTTGTTTTTACTGGTACTTTTGACGGCATACACAAAGAAATATATCATTGTTAGATATGACTTGTTTAAATTAATGTGACCCTATTAATATGTAGTGAATAAGATAAATCTGATTCTCCCAAAAATTGGTACGTTTATTTTTAACAGATGCCTTTCATTTTAAAATATATATTAAATATACAACAAACAATCTTACAAAGTAACAATATTACATCCTAACAGCCCTCTACCAGGCCATTTCTTAGGTATCAAAGTAACTGGTAAAAATCTATCCCCTCGTTTAAGTTTTATATTAACTGATAATCCTTCTGAGTGCTGTACCACTGTTGCAATATCAGTTATAGCTTTAAAGTTTGTGGAATTGACTGATCCAAATTCTACAACTTCATCATTTACACGAATACCTGCATAGTCGGCTGGTGATCCTTCAGTAACCAAGGTTACTCTGGCAAAAGGTGTCTTGTGGACCATAATTTCAGGCCTGGGTGTCGTATCGGAGGGTTGGGTATCCATGCCTGTATCGGAAGATGATACGGAATAGTAGCCTTGTAAGCCATTTTCTATTCGTTTCATCATAGCTTTGTGGTCATTTTGAAGGCATATAATTCTGTGTCGCGCGTGTCTTACTTGATATATATCGATGGAACTTATAGGGAACCCTTCAGCATCTACAAGTGAGTCATTCATGCCCACACCATTCTGTAAAAATTCCAAACTTACTAGAGCGAACAATAAAAGTGTAGAGCATGCGGAACTTGTGTGACATTGATTTTACACCAGCTTAAACTTGCTAAAACCTATAATTTTAACTTGCCTGTGTTAGAATGCCCGTGAGTTCTCTGATTTCATCTTCCATCTGATCTTTCTGCCTCATCAACTGAAGGACTTGTTCTCGGATGGTGCCTTGGTCAAGCTGGTCTTGTTGCATTTTAAATAAATTCTAATATTAAATCGAACTTGATTGGAAGAAGGTAATGATGACTTCACAAAACTGTTTGTCAACAAAGATTTAGGAATAGGTTATGTTAAAAAATGAAAATTCAATGGAGAATGATTAAATCTCACAAAGCACTTGCGCGACCTCTAATTTCTTTGTGTTGACAATGCTCAACTGTCGGTGTCACAGAGGAGCGAACGCTACACAGCGAGGAGACAGACCGATGCCCCGTATCCTTGAAAGTCGAAACGTTTTCTTTTAATGAAACAACTACGAGAAGGCCGTGCAACAACGCATCATAAAAAGTGTTGTTCAGTTGGTGATGAACTTGGTCTAATATAGAAAAATACAATATGCAAAATCTTCAAATTTTTTAATTCTTTTTTACAAAAATATTTCATTCATTTAGGCCCATCTAGGGTCCTTAAGATGTGTCACAGTCAAAGCGCCTTGTAATTCAGCAACAGTGGTGTTGTATTCACTTTGGAACCAGACTGTTCTGTTAGCTTCCACTTGTAGAAAACCGTTTTCGGAAAATTGGCCCCTAACAATGTGGGAATCTAGCCAGACGAACAACGCGATGTTGTCGGATGTCACCGTTACTTGGTAGGTATTTGAGTTTGATTGGGCTACTGATGAGACCTGCAAAAGAAAGAAGTTATAAAATAAACAACATTGTCTTACCCGAAGGTTAACTAATTTTGTTGCAATGCAAAATAGTCACTGCAAATTAATAATTTATAGGTTTTTCGTCCAATTTTATGATTACCTCGTTGCTGTCTTTGTACCCTATATTTTTAAAATTTCTATTGGTCACCCCGTATAATGAAAATGGGCTGACTAACCTTAACAGTGGACGAAGGCAAGCTAGAATCTCTCAATTTTGCAGGGAAGACGTAGTTTTCTGGACTAATGGCGACACTGGCAGTCAATGAAGAATTCTTCTGGGCAACAAAATGGAAGAAGCAGTCAGTTTTATTGCAACCTACTTGGTCCAAGACTTCCTCTGTGTTGATGGTTTGGATGAGTTCGGAAGCGCTTGCATTCTGAAAAAAAAAAATTAAAAACAGTCAAATCAGGGCGATCATAGACAAAGGAAGAGAGGGGACGAATAATTCCTGTTTACGGGCCGTCGCAGAAAGTGTTACCTTTTCTTTGGTGTTACAGTGTTACCTAAAATTGATCGGCCGCCATTGATAGGGAGCCAGACAATCGAGATGGCACCCAATGTATTTTCGTGATTTGTGGTGAGAAGAGCTATTATAAGAATGCAGTTTATTTACAGGAAAATGGTGAATTATTGTGCCTATAGCTGTAAAAGCCGTAATGAACGAAAGAAGCTTGGAATTACTTCCCATCGGTAAATATTCAAATTGTATTTTTTGCATGCATTTATTTTATATTAGATATCTCCCTTGTAAGTTTACAGTATATATTATTTGAAACTATGATTAAGGCTATGCTACCTTCCTTTGTAATTTGTACTAGATTTGTTGCACTTTTCATTCAAGATTTCTAATAAGAACCAGGTAATTGCCTTTGGAGAGGGTGTGTCACTCAATGGCGTACCTGCATGATTTGTATATTTTGACAAAATTAAATTATTTCTTATTTAATTTTGGTTAATTATTAGTGAAAGCATTATATTATTTCGAATGTATACCAGCGTTATTTTTTTAAAGAAAGCGATTAACGTTGGTCTTGAATCGTTGAAGGTCATAGTCTTTGAGAAACACGACTTCAGGCGAAGGTCGTTTCACAAGGATGGCGTCCTGTTAAAACTTATTTTAAACCACTAAGCTCACACATTGTTGTATTGTTTTTAGATTTCCGAAAGATCCACAAAAAGCAAACATTTGGGAGCAGAACATGGGACTTAGAGATTGGACACCTTCTCCTGCCTACAGGATTTGTTCAGAGCATTTTGAGAAGTCCTTTTTTATAAAGTTGAGGAAAGAGTACGATTACTTGGAGGTGCTGTGCCAACAATATTTTCAAAACTACCAGTAATTACATTTTGTTGCTTCTTTGTAATAAATTTTGAATCGACCAATTTTGTTTTTTATCTTACATTTTCCCTAAAGTTGAAAGATATTTAAAATTTCACAACCCTTCCTATATGAAATTATATTTTTGGCTAATAAAATTAATATTTACTAAGCATTCATAAATTATTGAGAAGCAGAAGATCATTTGTACTCGGTACTCAATATGCAAATTCAATTCAATAAAAATATTACTTCCATATTTCATAAATCATAATTTTGTACTGGGATAATACTAAGAAAATATTCATGTAACGCCACTGCTAAATCCGATAAGGAGCCAGGCGGTAACAAAATAGCTTCTGGTTTTACGCGTCCCCTCTCTTCCTTTGTCTATGAGGGCGATAGTGGTCCTTCCTTTCATAATGTGTCAAAAAGTTGCCAGTATGAAATCCGGTATTTTTCTTGCAACCTTGAAGAATATGCGAGAAATATTGTACAAAAAAAAACACTTACCAAATTCCTTGCAATCCGGTACTCATTTAGAGGTATAAAGTCTGGACTATTGTACTTGTATATCCTGACAACAACACTGACGTCTTCTACGGGACTCAATTGATCGTTGACCGTATAGAGTTGAATTTGACCCTGCGAGTTCCCGTGTCCCGTCACAATGACATTCGCGAACATGTCCTTGGCGAAGTAGTGAAGCATTTTCCATCTTCTGGTAAAATCTGAAGACAATAAAAAAATCACGTCCATAAAAATATACACAGTAAGGAAAATCTTGCTCACCGATACTGGCCCATGTTGGAGCCACCCAAACATCATTCAATTGCCAGTAGAGGGCGCCCATAGTGTAACCTCTGCCTTGCTCGTCCAGGTAACTTCTGTATCTGCGGTAGTGCTCTGTCTCGACTTTAATCGATTGCGAGGTATAAACCTAGAACATAACGGAAATAATTGTTGATTTGAATCTTGCCGTTTCAGAGCTATTGTCGCACGACTATTGTCAAGATTTTTAGGAAATGAGAGGGGTAGATGTTACCCTTAAAATTTTAAATGGAAAGTAGCACACTATTTCAAAGGTCGTTTAAATATCTTTAGGCGGTGGCTGTGCCCCTGGTAAAGAATTGAAAAGGGTGACTACCTACTAAAAGAGTTGCCAACACAATAATATTTATTAAGATATAAATTAAGAACAGAAGGGGGTCCGAGGATTGAGCCCTGGGGCACCCCCACCGTCAGCTCCATCCTACTTGCGCGTACATCCCTCACCCTTACTATCTGACGTCTATTTCTTAGGTACACAAGTACCAAACCATTCTGACTAAAATTATACGACCGAAGTTTTTGAAGTCAAAGGTCATGGGAAACGCAGTCAAATGCTTTACATTAAAACGATGTAAGGGTGGGAAGCTTTTACATTGACACCCTGTATATTTTTATACCGCAATTTTGTTTTATGCATCTCATCTTCCTAATCAAAAGGGGGATGTAAAGGTAAAGAGGGACAGTTTTTAACAAGCACATCATCTTATTTCTTTATGGGATGAGATAACGCTGCTCTGACAACAATAAACGAAACGAGTCTATACCAAAAAGTGAATCTATTGTTGTCTTAAGAGTAGTTATCAGTGGACTGCGTGGTCCGATTTGAGATTTCACCTCGGAACAGCTTAAGTCATTGTTATTGAACATGAGACAACACCGCCATATCAGGACCACATATACAGGGTGTCCGGAAAAAGGAGGTCAATCCGTTAACCATATATTCCTTGAGCAAAAATAATATTACTTTTATAATGTGCGATATACAGGGTGTTAAAGTTTGAAATTAGAAACTGATTTTTTTGAATAATTCGACTATTTAATGAGATTTTAATTTAAAATTTGGTACATTACGTCAGCATAAAATGTTACATCTTGTGAGAGGAACAAAACAAGAAATGTTTGTCAAAAACTTAAAATAGGGGGGGTCCAGTTCCCGCTGACCACCCCTATTTTTTAGTGTGTGCGCCAGTGACTTCTAAACTATATTTTTTTAGGTAATCATTTATTTTTGATTATTTTTTCTCCCTTATAAAATTTCGATCAAATCATGTGTTTTGGAGATAATTTGAAAAGCATGGATCCTTGCCAGATGCCAGCGCGGCTGACGGTAATCCAATAATTTTCAAATGCTAAATCAAGTTAGCAGTTGTAGCATTACCATGGATACGGCATCGTTGTTTTATTTGCTGTCAAATTAAATATTACTTTTCACTGTGTTTTAAGATTTAAAAAATTTATTTTATGCCCGATTTACTTGATGATTTGCCTCTAATAGTAAGACAAAATATTTGGTTTCAACTAGACGGTGCTCCCCCGCATTTTGCTATAAATGTTAGGAACTATTTATACCAAATCTTTGCTAATCGCTGGATTGGGAGAGCTCGCACGTGTATTCAAATAAATGGAGGTCATATCGAGCAATTCCTTTAGACTATTTTTTTGTTTGTTTTTTGTTACTAACGTTAATTTAAAAAAATAATATTTGAATGTAGAAATTTGTTTCCATTTTCCTTCGTCAGACTAATACCCAGACACGTTTCGCCGTTTTTATGTACCACCGCGAGATGTCGCGACGATTATTATACTCCTTTCGAAAATAATATGTTTTGAGTATTTGTTATCTTGTTATGATGTTTCAAATTTATTTAATAAGTAATAGTAAATTATTGTCTTAAGAACGAAGGATAACAATGGTGTTTACTGTTATATGAAGATTAGCAATAGAAAGTTCTTAGTAGGCCAATAAACTAATTTCATTTAACTGAATTAGTACTACAGGTTTTTATCTGTACGCCACTGTCCTTATTTTTGGTTAGTCTTTTGTTTTCGGTATTGTCACTTATTGCAAAGTTTTACTTAATTATATCTTTTATCCATGGTAATGCTACAACGGCTAACTTGATTTAGTATTTGAAAATTATTGGATTACCGTCAGCCGCGCTGGCATCTGGTAAGGATCCATGCTTTTCAAATTATCTCCAAAACACATGATTTGATCGAAATTTTATAAGGGAGAAAAAATAATCAAAAATAAATGATTACCTAAAAAAATATAGTTTAGAAGTCACTGGCGCACACACTAAAAAATAGGGGTGGTCAGCGGGAACTGGACCCCCCCTATTTTGAGTATTTGACAAAAGTTTCTTGTTTTGTTCCTCTCAAAAGATGTAGCTTTTTAGGCTGACGCAATGTACCAAATTTGAAATTAATATCTCATTAAATACTCGAACTATTCAAAAAAATCAGTTTTTAATTTCAAACTTTAACACCCTGTATATCGCACATGAGGGTCAAGAATGAAAAATGACATTATAAAAGTAATATTATTTTTGCTCAAGGAATATATGGTTAATGGATTGACCTCCTTTTCCCGGACACCCTGTATATAAACAGTATATTGCCAATACGAACGTTCCAAAATACAAAAAGTGTCCTCGCTATGGGAGGTGGCGCGGGCCTATTGAGTTTGCGCAGTAGGGTGGAAACTTTATCGATCGCGCCAGAGCCGGCCCGACATTATTTGTTTGTTGTAATTCGTCGCCATCTTTGGTTCTGGATACTTTTTCAAATTACAGAATTAAAAGTGGTTCAGCCACATTGTTGTCGGTATATTAGTGGTGGAAATTTTCATTACCTAACAACAATTTTTAATTTGTGGTGAAACGATTCGCTGTTTGGTAGGTTAGTGGCCTGTTTTGTTTAAGATGAAAGGACACAAGTGCATGGTGCTTTTTTGCAAAAATCGTGATTCAGTACCGGGTTCGGAACCGAATTTCACTAAAAAGCTTGTAAAAAAAGAAGAGAGTGTCACTCGTATACAATATAATACATATGTGGTCATTATCTAACCTTAAAATTAATGTATTTTTAATTTGTTGCATTAGTAGCTGATAATAATTCCCAAAATAGTCAATATAGTCATTCATTCTTAATTTTTGGTTTAGAAAAAAGTGAGGTTAAGAAACATACGACGTCGGATGAAAGTTAAAATAAAGCTCATCATGTTCATGTTACAAATATTCGGACGGAATTTGGCACCAAAACTTTACACCAATCAGGACACCGTCGGATCATCATATCGTCAGAAATCGTATGCATGGAACGCTATCTTAAATCGAACTAATCGAAATTTTGATTGCAATATTTTTCCTAACTACCAGTGAAATTTACATTAAAAAAGTTGAAATCCGGTCCTGGCGAATGTTTACTTTCACAAGGAAATTTCCGAACTGCGCAAACTCACAAAGCCCCCTTCGATGCCCATAGCGGGGACAGATGGTATTAGCAATATACTGTTTATACAGGGTGTTATGGAAATGACGTATTATATTTAAATGGGTGACTCCTGGGGTGTCCTAGAGAAGCGCTACATCAAGACACGACGAGCCAGCGCGCTGGCGGCTGTATCGAGGGAGTAGGAGACGTTTTCCTTATTCTTCTGCCTTCGATCACCCGAAACGTTGCCAAATTACCTTAGATAGTTGCCAGTTTAGATATTTTTCCTGAAAACCTCGGTGTGACATTTTTGTGCATTAAAACTAAACTATGAAATTAATTGAGATTATTGATAGTGCATGCAATACTTTAAAAATTAACTGTATAACCATATGTATTCAATTTAAACGTTATTTACCGTTTTGAAAAAACTAAAACTCTCTTTCGAAAAATTCAAGATAATATCTAGTACCATATTTCGAAGCTAAATTTAAAATTTTAACAAATTCTATCCAATAGTTTTCTTGTAGTTTGGCACACCTTTTTACCTTAAGAGCTGTGTTTAATCACAGGTTGCCAAGCAGGCACTATTTTGTGTGAAGGTTTAACCAAATATACTTAATTTTTCTCCAATATAAAACTGGATTCGTTAAGATAAAGGGTGGGAAAACGGTATGAGAAAATTGCGTTAACAAATATAATGTTATAAGAATAATAATAACAATTTCAGATATGACCAATTTTCAAATTCTTGTCACAGATATTCCCGAAACTTGCTTGATATCCCAATCAACATGCCAGCAGTCTAAATATCAATAAATTAACTAAAAAACTTTATTATTAACGGCTAAAACTTCACGAAAATAAATATAGATCAGCTGATGGCTCTCGTCTCTTTCTAACCTGCGGCATATTTTTTAATTGAATTGTTGCAACTTAGATGGCCCTGATAAATGCTTTTAAGTGATACGTTTACCAACAGGTGTCACTACAACTTTTGTAAAGGAAACTCCTGGACAAAATTAACGCAACATCATAAATTTGCCATATTTTTGATACTATTTTTTTTCTGCATTAATGATCCGATTTGAATGATTTTTTTTGCATTGTAGGTTGGTTCCTTGACAATGTCATAGTTTTCGCTGTTTATGATAAAAATTTAGTTTTTGATTTATACTGGGTGTACTAAAAATGCTATGTTTTTTTCCGAAAATTCGCATCACCCTATGGAGTATATTAGCAACCGAAACATATTGCAGTTGACATTAAACGGTAGGTCTATCTTTCCCCAACATTTTCTTTTTTGGTTTACTTCATTATCTCTGTTATTAAAGGAGATACACCGTTTTATAGAGTAACATGTTTTTATAGACTTTAATATTCAACACATTCATTGTTAAATGTTTTCAAGTAGGTTTCAAGATTAAAATACTCGTCGAGCAACTGGGCATATGAAACGAACGTTTAATAAGCAGTTTCCGAACAGTTTTTATCAGTTCGGTGAATTTCATTTGACCTTTGTAACTTTAAAACACAACATCTGCTGACACATCGCTTGCAATGTCAGAAAAAGTCCATAGTCTACTTGAAAACATTTAACAATGAATGTGTTGAATATTAAAGTCTATAAAAACATGGTACGCTATAAAACGGTGTATCTCCTTTAATAACAGAGATAATGAAGTAAACCAAAAAAGAAAATATTGGGGAAAGATGGACCTACCGTTTAATGTCAACTGCAATATGCAAACATAGCATTTCTACTACACCCAGTATAAATCGAAAATTAAATTTTTATCATAAACAGCGGAAACTATGACATTGTCAAGGAATCAACCTACAATGCAAAAAAAATCATTCAAATCGGATCATAAATTCAGAAAAAAAATAGCATCAAAAATATGGCAAATTTATGATCTTGCGTTAATTTTGTCCAGGAGTTTATATCCACATATCCTTTATTCGCCTCTATTATCACAACTAAATCAAATTATACATACAACACAACTAACGGCAACAAATACATTTTTGCTCGCCCTCCTTCCGATGTTCAGAAACGGCCGGGCGTACAATACGGTTCAGTATTTCCGGTAACACAGGCATTTTACAGGAGCCTGTTATAAAACAGTTTCCTTTTATTGTTCGGTTTGATGAGGTTGTATATTCCTCCACCAGAGGCCTTACCTTTAATTGTCTTTAGGTTAGGGATACACTTACCTGGGATAAATAAATAAAAGCACTGCTAAAGTATTCGCTGCTCATGTCAGGCATATTGAGATTCTCCGCGATCAACAAGGCCATCTCACCGTTACCGCCCGGATGATGTTGTCTGCTGTTCATGAAGTCGCCGCTTATATCCAAATCGGCGGAATTGTTGGTCGCCGTGTACCACGTGTCTTCGAACGGGAGCGATTGGTAGCCGTATTCGGAACAGAACCGCGGTACGGGGTAGGTGTTCGAGTTCCAGGGGTCCAGGATGTAGTTGTAGTAGTGCACTGGAAAACAACAAGGGTACTCTTAGCAATTGGCCACAATCCCCACTGTTGTTTAAAAATGCAAATACAGGGTGTTATGGAATTGACGTACTATATTTAAACCGGCAATTCTTGAGATAAAGACAAATTGAAGACAAAATACCCATAAATGGCTTTCAATTCATTCAGCGGTAAAAGTGACCTGACGTGAAACAAGAAAAACATCTGTGGGGTACTGCGATACATGTAAACAAAAAGCGAATTTTGACCGGTGTTGTCATATGTACACCTTAAACTCCTTAGACAAAATAATTGAAACAATTTCCCATTTTGCAATACCTTATTGTACAATTAATTTAAGAAACTTTGCGACAAAAAATGTCTTCAACAACCAGAGCAAACATAAAGAATAGTATTACATAAGTTTGAAATAGGCACGTATGTCACTAGGTCAGATGCCAACGACTACTTGACGGCTTATAACGGCAGAGCCGAAGTGTTCGTTTAGTGCCGCACGCTTGCGGGCTGTTAGTTGCGGACCAACCAGCGGCCGGATACGTTGTATTTCGTCGATAACCAACAGAGTCGCAGCAGCAATCCGCTCTGTTATTTCGGTTTACGCGTGTATCTTGCCAGTCCATAAATAATTTGAATATTGTTTTTATTGACGAAACTAATTTGCTCAGTTTAAGACCGGTTGTTTCTTCTGGATGTCAAATTTCGTCGCGTGTAATGAAATCGAATAATCTGTAGTATAATCTGTATTATTGTATTTTCAAAAGCTAACTATCGGTTCTGTTTCACTATTACTGTGTGTACATAAGGAGTGTTCCCATGAAAAAGAAAAAAACCTGATTGTGTTTGTGCCTGGATTTCCTCGCTCTTTAGGTATAAAGATAAATACAAGTAGGTAGAAAATAATTTATTTTTATAATTTTATATGGAATTTCAGTTTTACATTAAGTTTGGCAACATTGCCATTTTCTCTGGGTGAAATGTTGTACAGTAGCTCGGACTGACCTGTGAGTAAGAGTGTTTATTACCCTACTTTTAAAACGGCCGATTTAAAAAAATAAAATATGTAGCGTTTCTCTAGGACACCCAAGGAGTCACCCATTTAAATATAATACGTAATTTCCATAACACTCTGTAGAGTCGGAAAAAAGAAAGCAACAACAAAGCTGCTTTTGTCATAGTATTGGAACGTGATGAAAAATTTATGTTAAGAGCTGCGTTTAATCACAGGTTTTATGCGAACGTTTAGCTAAATATACTTAATTTTTTTTTCTAATCTAAAACTCGATTCGTAAAGTTGAAAGGGTGAAAAACACTATGAAAAAATTGCGTTAAAAAATATAATGTTATAAGAATAATAATAACAATTTCAAATATGAACAATTTTCAAATTTTTGTCACACATCTTCCTGAAACTTGTTGATACCCCAATCGACATGTCAGATAATCTAAATATCAATAAATTAACTAAAAACTTTATTATTAACGGCTAAAACATCACGAAAACAAATATTGATCAGCTGATGACTCTCGTCTCTTTCTAACCTGCCAAAAAGCGGCATATTTTTTAATTAAATTGATGCAACATAGATGGCTCTGATTGCTAATTTGAGATTGTTTGGGATCCTCATCTTAACATTTTCTTGTGACTTACCGTCTCCCCAAAATTGGTTACCGGGACTCTCGCCGATCCATCCGTCCTGTTCAGTTTTCTTACCATTGGTCGGACTCGAACTAATGAACAACGCTTGATTGTTAGTGATGCGGTAAAGTTCGCTGCGGATTGTGCCGATGTAGAGATCGACGTAGTCTTGTTTGTATTGCGCAAAGTTGTCTTGTGTGCCATACCTGTATTAAATCACTCGATAAGGAATAAATGGAATGCTTGTGTTAATTATATTCTACAAGGTGTTCCGAGGATTTTAAAACGAGAAGGAGCTTTGGTTCACAGTCTTTGTAGGTTGTAAACAAATTATTAATACTATAATTCTTAAAAACTACATAAGATAGAAACATGTAGTACAGGTTGTCCATTTTTGGGTAGTTTTTCGGGATATCTATCTCCGTTATTAGTAAAGATAGAAGGATGCGGTTTTCGCAGCACTGTGCTACTTTTTTGTCAAACAGAAGATGCCGTAATCAGAAATTAACACTTTATTTTTAGTCTTAGTATTAGGCGCGAAATATACGTTTTTCAAAAATATACCATTTTTTTTTTAGTATGCCATCACGGATATTAAAAAAAATACTGGTGTGTGAAATTTTATTGAATTCCCTCATAAATATTGCTCAAATTGTTCTCCATTATGTCTTAGACATGTTTCTCACATGGTTCTTATTCGCTTTAATGAATTTAAAATAATAAACGGCCGCGTTTTTAACTCCCTAAAAGCTCTGTCAATGACAATTCTTAAATCTGCCATTGTTTGGTACTGAATGGATATTCAATATTCAAGGATGAATAAATTTTATTTTGAAGATATCCCCATAAGAAGAAATCCAAAACCGACAAGTGATCTTGGTGGCCATCTTACAGGTCCATTAGTTCCAATCTAGCGACCTGGGAAGTTATTATCTAGGTAGGCCCTTGCAATTTGGGCATTGTGAGCGGGCGCTCCATCCTGTTGAAGATGCAAGTTATTGAGACCAGCTAAGGGCACATCTTCTATTATTTCTGGCACAACGTTTTCCAGAATTTCCAAATATTTATTCGCATTAGGGCTTCGTTCAAATATATTATAAACTATTTTGCTATTCAGTATAAAGCATGAAACGCTAACGCCAAATCTGCCTTGCCGTTCGATTGGAAATATTACATGCTGATTTTCCTGAGACCAAAACCTCGTATTCTGCCGATTAAACATGCCAGCACTGGTAAAAATCATATAACGGGTTTTTCAAAATTGTTATCCGCTGCCCTCCCTGCAGCTGCGCAACACGGAAAATGTCCGTTCGACTTGATTTAGTATTTTTTCAAGTGTTATCAACTATTTAAAAAAAAAATTGACCCGGGCGCTGTAACTTTTTTATACCTCTTTTTTTACATCTTTTATTTAAACTGTGGAATTTTTGCAACACTCAAAACGTCCGTTGTCGATGAATTCACGTTTTTTTTTTATATTTTTAATATGATTTCATCAAGAACGGACAAGGCGTATTAACAAAAAGACGATCTGCCTTCTTACGGACTGAAATCACTCTGACGGGTAAGCGCAGCGTTGTCGAACTTTTTCGCTCGACGCTGCCGGGTTTGTTCCCGGCTATTAGATAAATTAGATAAAGAATTATGTACACGTGGTAAATTAAAATACCGATATTCCATTTATTGGAAATAACGCAACCGAGAGTCACAATTCTGCAAACGTTTATTACACTTACCAATTATCGACCAACACTCCCTCGTTCTCGTTATTTCCGGAATAAACAACAATGCTCGGATGATGGTATATCCTCTTAACGTTGTGGTTGACTTCGGCTCGAACGTTATCCAAATATTCTTGGCGGGACGGATACAGGGAACACGCGAACATGAAATCTTGCCAGATCATTATTCCTAATTCGTCGGCCACTTCGTAGAAGTAGTCGGACTCGTATACACCTAAAAAAAATAATAACAGTTTCAAATTCAAATATTTTCAGTTGTTTTTGTTGCGTCTGGCAACACAGCATTAGTTATGCGGTGGCAGTGGGCGCCCTCTGTGATTTCACTCACAACTCTCATTGTATGAGGTTGCCTACTTAATCACCAGAGGGCTTTTTGATATAACGTAGGTTGAAAACATTTCAATTGACAATCAAACGGGTAAATTAAAATGACTAGTAAAGATTGTTTCACGAAAAATGGATATAACTTAATAACTGCAGTAAAAGTACCTGGGGCCATCCCATTATTTATGACCGTTTGTTATTATTATGTGGAAAGGACCGGATTGTAATAATTATAATTAAATATAGGCACATCAGGTAGGTTAGGTTGCTTAATTTATATTTAAATATCTGTTTGTGGTAAAATTTGTTTGTTTTTGAGGAATGGTTCAAGAATTGTCTTTTACCAAACATTCCTCAGAATAGCGTGATAGTAATGGACAATGCGAGCTATCACAGTCGCCAATTACATAAAGCTCCAAGCTCAAATAATACAAAATTAGAGATTGAGAGCTATATGGCGGCGAATGATATATATTTTGAAGAAAGTTATAAAAAAACGTTATCTTTTAGAAGTTTTAAAGACATTTTGCAGACATTGGCAGAAGAAATTGGACATACAGTGCTACGTATCCCACCCTATTATTGCATTTTTAACCCCATAGAGCATATGTGGCACCAGTTAAAATCACTGGTTAGGTCTGAAAATATTTCTCCGACTTTAAGTTCTAGTGTTGTAGAATTAATACGAAAATGCTTTAATGATATTCCCCCAGGTAGTTGAAAAAATTCAATCCATCACGTAATATCTGTAGAAAATTCGTATATTAGTCTGGATCGTATAATTAATCCAATTATAATTAATTTTTGATGAGGATAGCGATAGCGAAACAGAACTATCTATAGAATGACATTATAAATGTAAATAAATATGACTAGTAATATTTAAAAAAAATGTTATTTCATTTGATTACATTAATATATTCATATAGCTTTAAAAAACTCGTTTGTGAATTTATTTGCGGATGATACCCTTATTTGTGTATCAGGAAAAAACTTTAGGGATATAACTGATCTTTTGAATAGCGAACTTAAAATAATGTATCACTGGCTTTGCCAAAATAAATTAAAACTGAACACATCAAAGACAAAGTGTATGATAATAGGTTCAAAAGTAAATTGTAAGAAGTATGCCGAATTAGGATTAACCCTTAACATAAATGAGTCTGAAATTAGTTTAGTGTCGGAAATAAAATATTTGGGAGTCTTTTTGGATCCTCAGCTTGTTTTTACGAATCACGTTGATTACCTTTGTAAGAAATTAGGGAAAAAAATTGGTTTTTTCTGTCGCGTTTCGGATTGTTTGTCCCAGTGGGCCAAGACACTGGTTTATAATACAATCATCTTGCCTCACTTTAATTACTGTTGTTCTTTATTAATATCTTGTACTCAGGAAAATATACACAGGCTGCAGGTTCAACAAAATAAGGTTATGCGAATTATTCTTAAATGCAACAGGTATATCCCGGTAAGAACTATGTTACAGAGGTTGAATTGGCTGTCTGTGGAACAGAACATTAGAAAGGCGAACTTGGTTTTAATATATAAAATTGAACATGAGCAGCTACCAATATATTTTAATGCTTTTCTTAAAAAAAGATCAAATTTTCATAGTTATGACATTCGCTCTGGGCAACATTATAACATTGAGTCAGTTAAAACCACATCTCTACAAAAATCGCTATTTTTCGAGGGAGTTCGTCTTTTTAATGACCTCCCTGAGGGCATTAAGGAGGCAAATGGGTTAAATGTTTTTAAAAGAAGATTGTTTCTTTATTTGAAGGATATGTAGAGTAGAGTAGGATTTATCATTTTTGTAACTGACATATAAACACTGTTTTGTAACTTGTATTTTTTAGTAATAACTAGCCAAGTGCTAAATAAAGATTATTATTATTATTATTATTACTTGTTTTCCTTAGTCCGTCCCTTCATACTTCACTTGTTTATTGCCAAGCTCTTGTCGACACAATGGGACCGACCCAGGAAATCATTAAGTCGTATCCAAATTTCGTGAAACGTACTGTAAACAGGTTATTTACGGTTTTTCGCCTAGGGTTGGTAGAACACCTAGAAACGACCCCGAGTGTATGTTATTTTCTCGTTACTTACCTCCTCCCCACACACGTAACATATTCATGTTAACGTCTTTCGCGCTCTGCAACAAGAATCTGATTGTTTCCTGGTGCTGTCCCAGTTCTGGTAAGATATTGATTGGTATTTCGTTGGAGCCCTTGGCGAAGATCGGTTCCCCGTTTATTTTGAAGTAGAAAGTGGCACCGGTAGCTGAAAAATAGAAGAGAAGAGTAGAGAGAATTAGGAAAATAGTCGACGGTCATTCTAAAAAAAAACTGCACGTTTCGAGGGATACTAACTCCCATCATCAGCACAAGAGCATCGCTTGAAAACAGCTCAGTGACAAATATCATAAAAAGGAAACTCTCTTAATTATGTTTTAATTACTATTTGTTCACTGAACTGCTATCAAGTGCAGCTCCTGGACCATAGCGCTGATGGTGGGTTTCTATTCTCGAAACATCTACAGGGGGTCCCATTTTCGATATTTTTATAGGGATAATTGTTAGTGCTATCAAAAAACTAATGTACGTGTCATGTGCTCTTTTTGGGTCAAACTTAAAATGGCAAAATCAAAATTTGAAAATTTTCGCTCGCTTAAGAGATACGGGGGAAAATCAAAAAATTGACAATTTCAAAATTACCCTATATTTTCTTAGTTCAAAGAGATACAGAAAAATGTTTTATACAGAAGTTTCTTAATAATGATTGTTGAATAATCTGCCGTTTTCAGAATAAGTATACGGGGTCAGGTAAAAAAGTTATCGGACCTAACCTCATTTTTTTTAAAGGAAACACCCTGTATATTTTAATCTAAACAGATACTATTTTCAATTATCTTTTCAAATATATAACACACCATGGATGATATTGGTTTCCTAGGTGATTTATTTAAACTTTATAACTTTAAACCACAGTAGACCATGAAACAAAAGCTAATATCCTAGAAACAACTATGCTGACTATTAACATTTAACGTCAATTCCATTTTTACATATTCATTTGCGAAAATAACCTATCAACATTTTGAGGAATTTGATATGATATCAGTTTATATTGAAAGTGGGGAAAACGAAGAAATGACGCAAAATGTATACTATAAGAGAATTTAATTTAAATATTTATCTATACGATCAGTGTACAGGGTGTCCCCGATAAGAATGCAAACGGGATTTGTTTGAAATTAATACCCAAAAGATAATAAATTATCGTATTATGAGGACAACCTTCCCATTTAAGATGTTAAGGGTAACATCTACCCGTCTCAGGGGGGTTAAACCGTAAAGGCAAATCGAATCAAATCAAAATATGCCTTATCGTCATAAGAAATCGTTGTTCTTGTTAACAAAGCAGAAAAAACTACTTAGGAAAACAAGCAAACCAGTATAGAAAAACGATATAAACAGGCACTTATAATATGCTTCAATCGATCAGTCAAAATATACTCCGTTGTATGAGAATATAAATACTCATTTGCAAAGCCCGAAGGCATATAAAACATATAAGTATAAACATAGACATAAAAATTACTGTTACTTAGAAGTCTTCATCATAAAACTCATTCAAATTGTAATAGGCCTTCGACCTCAAAATATTTTTTACCCTCCTCCCAAATACTTTAATGTTGTTAATTGACTTAACATTAGCAGGTAAGTGATTATATAACTTTACGCTTTCATAAATGATGATGAATTTTTGGCGACTGTACTCCTTGGAATTGGAAGAGGAAAACTATTCCCAAGACGTGTGTTATGCACGTTGGTAGGTACAACAATTTTAAATTTCTTGTGGATCAAGGATCCAAAATAAAGATACATGGTAACGTCAAAATACCCATCTGCAAGAACAAGGGCCTGCAATGATCCCTAGTTCCCGCCCGGCTCTCTTTTGTAAGACAAAAACGGAGTTAAATAGTTCTTGACAGCAGAAACCCCAAAAGGCAACCCCGTATCTCAAATGGGACTCAATAAGCGAGAAATAAGTTGTTTTTGCCATAAAAGATCCCAATTCCTTATTCACTACTCGAATGGCATAACAGCCAGACGCTAGTTTTTTATTTAAACATACTATATGTTCTTTAAATTTTATCTGAGAGTCAATATAAAGACTTAAGAACTTCGCGCAACCCTTATTCCTAACACGCAAACCTTCAACGTTAATTTCCCGCAACTCCGACCTAAAAAAAATGACACTGGTTTTATTAATGTTCAGGCAGAGATGGTTAGCATCGCACCATCTCTTTATACATTGAAGATCCTCGGAAATGACACCTCCCAGCATGTCCGAGTCCTCGCCAACCCACAAGATGGTAGTGTCATCCGCGAATATAGTAAAACGACCTCGAATGTCGAGAGTCGGAAGGTCGTTAAGGTACAATAAAAAGAGAATAGGACCAAGAACTGACCCCTGAGGAACTCCATGTTCAACACCCATCATACCAGACTTCTCATCACCACAGCGTACAAACTGCTCCCTGCCCAACAAATAGGAAGATAACCAATCGTACGCTACCCCTCTAAAACCGTAGCGATAAAGTTTCTGTAGCAGTATTTCGTGACTCACGCAATCAAAGGCCTTTGAAAAGTCACAAAACACTGCCGCAGTCCCTCATTTAACTCCAAATAAACATTCTCCAACAGATGGAACATGGCATCACAAGTACCTTTAGACGCATGAAAACCAAACTGACACCCCACCAAGATGTTGTGGTTGCTCATAAAAGTGATCATCCCCTTTTTCACAAGTTTTTCAATAATCTGCAAATCTTCTTTAAAATCGTTCCTCTCTACCATTAAATTGACGTTGTCTTTCCGGTATACAATAGAAAAAAAAATACAACTTACCAAGATCATCTTGAACGAGCTCGACGGTCCTAAAACCGATATTCACGCTTTTAGTGCTGTTGCTGGCGGCGTCGGCGCTTTGAAACTCGACTTTTACTTCGTATAAAGGCTGGGCGCCGTATCCGTTAGGCCACCACAACTTCACTTGGTTCTAAAATACATAATATGTAGAATAATCAATCATAATCTAATTCAAAGTATCGGGCGGACATTATTACGGAAGTCCCCTCAAAATACAGAGCGGAGAATGTTAAAAATGTGTTTTATTTATGTGTATGTTTAAATGTCTCTAGCCCCCTCTATCCAGCAGCGGAAAATTTGCCGCATTTTCAATATTTGTCGCCCGAAACTTGGTATAACAGTGATTATTTCAAACCGTTTTTGAGATATTGTCTTGTTATACCCTATCACCTGTCATAGTTTAGTTATTTTTACCTTAGCGATTTCTAGGTCCAGAGATATGACAATTTCTCCACTGGCGCTAAGTTTTCCGGCTACGTCGTAATTTTGGGAGATTTCAACGTCATCGTCAGCGTAAAGGATTACTCTAAAAATTAACAACAAAAACAAGTTTGATACATGTCGACCCGTCGTATTTTTTTACTGTTTTGTACTTTCTGGGCGTAATTGTTGAATCTAAACTCCTAGGGTGTCCTAGAGCAGCGGCTCTCATGCTTTTTCGACGCGGCACGGCGGCTTGAATGCTTAAGAAAAGAAGAATGCCTCTTCGTCCTAGCTGCTCAATATGCATCCAAGCTTGAGAGGAGAGAGAGACAGTGCCGCTAGAAACCGCGCGAAAGCAACTACAGGTCGATGATGTACACTGGGCTCCTTGTAATCGCCAATGTATTAGTTTCAAACGTTTAAGGTGGTCTTGCTCAATAGATATAGTGTAAAATTTACCAGTTGCTATCATTTCAACAACGGGGATACAAAATCTAACCGCGTCGTCGAAATAATTTGCTTCCATGTGGCTTACATTCGAAATTTGCGCGTATTTGTTTATCACGTTTGCGAGAAAGAGATTTTTTTTTGGTTGTCGTTGTGGAAACAATTGTTGAGGTAAGAAATTCTTAAAAAATGTAGCATAACTTTGTTTCCAGAGTTCAAACTTACGGGAAAAATAGCGGGGTATTGCAACACCGAATTGTAAACGCACGTGTTCAGTTTTTGACAACAAGACGTCTTTGACCCGCGTTATCACTTCTTTTTCAAACTTTTTAGAAAAAAAATACCACAATTTTAAGGTACATACTCTCTTACCTTCGATCTTATAATCCGTTTTATAATTAAATAAAACACAAAAAGTATGTTTTGCAATAGAACCAACAATAGGTAATATCACACAAATACATCACAATATTTCTTATTATGAATTAATTCACAACAGAAAAAAATCGGGTAATGGCTACAACTAACAAAACGTTTAAAATTCGTATACGTCAAGCACGTGAAACCCTCGACAGCGTCATCCCATCCCCGAGTCTCGCAACATACTGAAGCAACGAAGATCGCGCGCGGCAGGTAACCAAGAAAGAGCGAGACACGCGGTGTGATCTGACAACACTGTTAGTATACTCTAGTGACCCACATTCTTACTAACTGAATCCAGACCTAACGTCGCGACAGTATGTGGGTAAAAAGGGGTTTTACCTTAGCATTTAGATAGCCGATTAAAAAAAAAAGTATCTAGACTTTCTCTAGGACACCCTAGGAGTCACCCATTTAAATATAATAAGTCATTTCCATAATATCCTGTATAATAAGACCATTCCATAGCCCCCTGTAGGGACGGTGTGACAAATTCAAATGTGTCAATATTGTATTCTTACCTTATCGTGCCGTTGACGGTACCTTTCTTGTTGGGGGCGAAGTAAGCGTCGACCCCGATTAACCAAGTGTCACTTGTCGAGTCGTTTACTTGCGTCACAACATAATTGATGACAGATTCGTCAAAAGCTTCGAGATAGACAGATTTCCTAAAAAAAGAGATAACATAACGGGCGTGGACTATAATAGTCTGGAAACGGGACTATAATAGTCTGGAAGAGCGGTATTACTATATGCAAGAAAGTGTAGCTCTCTGATTCCTACCGCACTACGCCAAGTTGTATTTATTTTTCTAAGACGGTAAATGAAATAAAGGATAATAAAAAAAATAACTATTCAATTTTTAAAACGCCGCCATTTTGTTTTCGTTACGAGTACAGAAGTAACATTCTGGCATCGTAAAATACTCGATAGTACCTTCAAAATGATAGATCGCAAGACCCCCTCTTCCTATTTAATTTTCATTACCAAGATGGCGCTCATCCGCCATCTTGACAGTTATTACTGTCATTATTCCGTCAAAAAGTAGCTTACCTTCCGCTATACGCCACACCCTAATTTTGTAAAAAAAAACTAGCGGGTCAAAAGTTATTAAGCCGTTTCCAGACCAGACACTGTATAAGTAACACTCTCAGTGGCGGCTCGTGACCTATGATAGGGGTTCACAAGTATGGTGAAATTATTATTAAAATTTTATTTTTGTGTAACGACTAAACAATTACTTTCTAGGCGTTTAAATGTAGAAAGAAAAAATGTGATAAGAAAATGCGTTAGGTAAAACATATTTTTATTTATTTTTTAATTTTACACAAGGAAATACAACTTTTGGAAAATAAGAAAGAATTTCTTAGTGTGTATAGTGTTTAAACGTAAAGTCCGTTCTTCGGTTCTTAATTATAGAAAATTGATCAATAACAGCCTCATTAAGTTTGGAATACCCTCTATAATTTTTTCATATATTTAATTTTTAAACTTTCTAATAAAGTCCCTAGATTTACCCTTTGTGGTCTGCGTTAAATTAATTTCGGGTTTAAGTCTTCCCGCATTCTTCACTTCAATTTTTTGCTCCAAACAAATATCTAATATTAAATCATACACGCTCGAATTTCTAACTAGATGCACGAACAGACAACGGCGCGGCGCACACTAAAATTGTGCGCCTTTCCCATGTTAAATCGCCATAGCCCCGCTATCCCCCGCCACCTGTTACTACAGAGAAACTGCATTATGCCCCGCCTACTTAATCGCACATGCGAGCAAGTCTCGTCATAATCGTCATTAACCTCGACCGAGGCACGGTTGCCGAATCGGACGCCTATAATATACAGTTTGGATGACGGTACGATAAAATATTAGGGAGGGTCGGACTTTATACGATAATTGACGGTATGATAAAATGTTAGGGAGGGTCGGACTTGGAAGAAACGCCACTGAACACTCTACAGGATTCAATGCAGTGGGTTCTAGTTTTCAAGTAAAAAAGGCGTCAGCGGCAACATCGTTTTTTATTCGCAGCAAGAATGAGCCTCGAGGGACGTTTGCTCTCAGCCCTCATGCAGATAATGAAAATATTATGTAAAAGGGTGCAAGTTAAATACAAGGTAAGTTCTACAATAACCATAACTACTATCGACTTACCATAAACCAATAGATGGAAACGCCGGTCCCCAATCCCACGAGAAGGAAGCCTGCATTTTTCGGAGCATGTTAGCGTAGCATTCTCCGTGGTACGCCTCGGGAGGGCATTCTTGGGGAATCCTATATGAAACCAATTGTTCATTGTTGAGCTTCATGCCTTCTTGGGTTGGACTCCTGAAGTGGATTGTAATATTGTTGTTTCCCTCCTGAAAACAAGGGGAAATTAGTTACCTCCTGGGCCAGAATGCGACCCAATGTGCATCACCCAATATGTTTACTGGTATTATGAGTAAACGAAACCCATATCTAACCTGTATAGCACTTTTGACATCGAACACATATCGAACGAACATGTTCTCTGTTTCTCCAACGGTGATATTGTTGATATAAATCGTTGCGAATGTGTCGACCCCTTCAAACACCATGTTCACTTGGTTGTATTCCAGAGTGCTCGCATCAACTAAAAATTGATTATTATTGTTTCGTATTATCCGAATGTAAACGTTCCTTATTATTGTATGTGCTTAAAAAACAGGGATAACAAAGAACCACCAGCTGAGAGTCGTGAGCATAGGATACAAGGGATTCATTATTTAGATTTAATTTTGTTAAGGAATTTATATACAAAATGTACCTTGTGGTACGCCTATTGTATCCTAACTCCATGCTTATGGAATTTCTCCAAATGCAGTTCATGAAGGACGATGTCAAATGCCTTGGCCAAGTCCAGAAACACCGAAAATAATCCTGATAGCACTGGCCTCGAGAATAAATAAGTAATAATTTATAATGTTGGACGTATTCCTAATTAAATGTCTAAATACAATTTAACTCGTTTCACAAATTGACATAATAAGATCTCCAATATCCTCTGGTATTCTATTGTTAAGCCTTTGCCGCTCTTACAATTGGGTTACTCAATCCTACATTCGTCCTGGTAGTTACACAATATATATTATTTTGAGATCTGGTTTCGTGACTGTGTATGCTATTGGACATTAAAATGTTTGTATTACATCTGTGGTTATCTTTTTTAACTTTATACACCAATTTTACCTGTTCTAATTCTAGAAGTATCTTCAATTTTGGTATTTACAACTTTCTATACAGGGAATTATGGAAATGACTTATTATATTTAAATGGGCGACTCCTAGGGTGTCCTAGAGAAAGTCTACTTACTTTTTTTTTTAATCGAATATCTAAATACTAAGGTAAAAACCCTTTTTACCCACATACTGTCGCGCCGTTGCATCTGGATTCAGTTAGGGTCACCTGAGTATACTAACAGTGTTGTCAGATCACACCGCATGTCTCGCCCTTGCTTGGATACTAGCCGCTCGCGACTATCGTTACTTCAGTATGCTTTGAGACTCGGGGATGGAATGACACTGTCGAGGGTTCCACGTGCTTGATGTATATGAATTTTAAACGTTTTATTAGTTGGAGCATTACCCGATTTTTATTCTGTGTGATTGTGATTTAAAATTTGTGTGATATTACCTACTGTTCGCTCTGTTGCAAAACATACTTTTTGTGTTTTATTTGTTTATGGAATTTAATTATAAAACGGATTATAAGATCAAAGGTAAGAGAGTATGTACCTTAAAATTGTAGTATTTTTTTTTCTAAAAAGAAGTGATTACGCGCGTCAAAGACGTCTTGTTGTCAAAAACTGAACACGCGCGTTTACAATTCTATGTTGACAACATCGCCTCAATAAACTTTTGATTGCGAACGTCCTCCAGTAGCGGCCACGTAAATTTTGATATTTCATATAAAGTGTATATTTCGTACAATAATTCAAAGCGCCATTTATGGTTATTTTTCTTCAATTTATTTTCATCTCAGGATTTGCCGGTTTAAATATGATAAGCAATTTCCATAACACCTTGTATAAAATACCAATGTATGGAAAAATGATACCTTATACAACAAGGCGTATTGTTGCCTACACAGTAGCACTACTTTAAAATACTATTTCAGATTGAATGGCACTCTACCAAGAAAAGAAAGCCTTCTTCATTGATAGGATGTCACCATCTGCAGACCGGTTTCGAACTCTTTCGTTCTCGTCAGTACAGGGTAGGTGTTCATACCTATCATCAGAGAGGACTCTATACTTTACGCTGTCTTATCAACGGTAGTGGAGAAGAATACAACGCGCAGTGCCATCTTTTAACAGTTCCTTTCTTGGTAGTGCCATTCAATCAGAATTAGGATTTTAAAGTGCTACCGTGTAGACAAAAATACGCCCTTATTGTATAAGGTATCATCGGGTGGTCTGCGAAATAATCATTTTTCCATACATTGGTATTTGATATTAATACCACCCGCAAAGTAAATATACTTTCTATTCTCTATATAAAGTTTCTGAACTTGTCAACCAATCATAATTAAAGAGAATTTTGAATACTTTATTTTGGACTGACTTTATTACTATAAAGTTGTAATACGAAAAAACATATAGCCACATTGTTTGTTATATCCTAATCCGTAAAAGCATCATCATATTTACACTTCTAAAAGTTACCTTTCCAGTTAAGAACTTACCAGTAAAGTTTCTGGAGTAAGACCAGTCGATCTGTCCAACCCATCTTGTGGTGTTGTCGCTGTATCCGTAAAATACATCATCGAGAATCTGGGCAGCCATCAAGTCAGTGTAGGTGCCGCCGGGGACATTTGCTTTAAATTCATACCCTAAAAACAGACATAGTTTATAACACGTCAACGTTATTTGATTTGTCGTGATTTAGTGCCTGTAATGACCTTTTTCCTACGACATGTGCTTTATTTTTTAATTGTAGGGAACCTTTTATGTTTCTTTTTTTATTTGGGTTTCATAATGGCTACATTATGAAATGCAAAAAAATTGAATAACTTGCCACTTTATGAAACTTTATTTTTTTTATGTTGGCAACAAGTAGGGTTCGAATTTTAGGCCTACTTCGATTTCGATTAGTTTTCTAGGCATTATGGATACGACAGAAATTTTTTACTTTAAAATACTAACCTTTAACCTTTTTTTAAGTTTTTCCAGATTATTTTCTGCAATTTCTCGTATTTCCGGCCGAGTACAACTTTCTTCCTGACTAATTTTTATCAACTTTAACCATATATTTATTTTAATTATGACGGATGGGAAGAAGCTTTGTTGTGTTCAATTGTTTCTATCATGGCATATTTGATACTTGTAACATTTTATGAAATTGTAAAAGTATTGCCAACCCAAAAAGACAATATTAATTCAAATGGAAAAAATCTACCATATTTTTAAAAGTTTTTCATACTTTAAAGACCCAAATAGAAAAAGTATTTTAACATACCCGGTTCATAAGACAATTAGAGCACTTGTACTTTAGAAAACTCCCCGCTTCGCGGGTCGTTTTCTAAATTAAGCGCGTGCCCTAAGATAATGTCTTATGAAACTTGTATCTTAATATACTATTATGATAGATATAAAGCAATAATAGAGAATGGCCAGGCAACCCAATAAACATAAAAACTGCATGGGTAAAATAGAAATGGGAAGTACCGATTTATTATCGATTTCTACAATTATCAAGGATGTAGTATCTACACAACGTAAGTAAACTGACTGACTGTGATGTAATTATATTTGATTTAATGAATGATGATATGAATATTGTTTTTATAAGAAAATCCCATATAAAACTTTCACAATTAACAAAACCTCACTCCGTGTCTATAAATATTGAGGTTAGGTTATTAGTTTTATTATTGTCTTGGAACGATGAATTTATTGAAAGTTAATTTTGTTTTCATAGGTATTAATCCAATTAAAAAATCAGAAACATGCATTCATTCATTCTTGTGTGAAAGTGGTTTTCTCAAACTAGGCGAATTGGGTTTCTCCATACATATTTATATGATATTACCACCCGACAAGCAAAGCAGACGCCTGTGTTGTTACAAATTTTAAAGATTTGTTTTTCTAAAATTTAGACTAAAGTACAAGTACAGAAAATTCCTTGTCGATTATGCTCATGTAACTGTCATAGCAGATATGGGTGAAGTGTTTTGATATACACAAATATTAGTTTTGAAAGCGCTCGAAACAATCGAGCAAGATAATACATGTACTTAGGGATCACTATCTAATATTTATTCTATTTTTGGCCTCCTGCCGGTGTAGTCTTATCCCCCACATAATTTGCATTTTGCATAAAAAGTATAAATTCCGGGCAAGGACTTTATATAAGCTGTCTACACCTGAGGTTTACCAGCCGTTTTACTTGAATAAGTAAAACGTATTAGTGGAAACATTTGGTGTGAACAGGGTCTAACATAATATTTTACCTTACGTTACTTCAAGTAAAATGTATTGGTTAAAACATTGGGTGTGGACAGGGTCTAACATAATATTTTACCTTACGTTACTTCAAGTAAAATGTATTGGTTAAAACATTGGGTGTGGACAGGGTCTAACATAGGGTTTAGCTTCGTTTTACTTGTTCAGGTAAAACGTATCAGGTAACACATTAGGTGTGGACAGGGTCTAACATAAGGTTTTACCTTACATTTTACTTGTTCAAGTAAAATAATGTAAATGTAAACTTTACAGGTACAGGTTTACAGGTATAATACAACCAGGCAAAATTGCAAGAACTCTAAATAGGGTGTACTCTTTTGTCAAGAGGCCACGAAAGAGAGTAAAAATACATTTTTAACATACATTTTAAGCGTTGATCATAAAATTTGATGCTAAAATCAATTAACAATCAATTGATGTTAATTTACTTTTTATACGCTCAGCGATAGCGTTAAATACTAGGAATAAATCCAGATATATATATAATGGATATACAGGGTGTAACAAATTTGTCCTTCACCATTGGGATTTCGGAAACGGTGAAATTTATTTTTGGATGTCTCTTCGAACAAAGTCAGGAAAAAATAAAAATCGAAATGCAAAATATTTTGAAAGCCCCTGTATTTATTTTTGATTTTCGTGCGGCATCTTATGGGGCCCATAATTACGTAACTTTGCCCCCCATTTAACCGACACTATACTTGTGTGTGAATAGTAAAAAGCAACACTATTAAACATTGTAAACAAATCACATTATCAGCCACTGTCAAAACTGACAGTTGTTGTTTACAAAAAAAACAACATAAAATAAAAATTTACTTACAATAGTACGTTTCCCTGGCAACCCATTCTCCATCCAAACTCTGCGTCAGATCGGCTTTTCCGTGACAGATTGCCACCAAAGCGGCGAAGATCGCCAAATATTTGCAAAGCGAACTCTCCATGTTCACTGGTCACAATCCACCAGTGCACTAAACGGGCTTAATTAAATAACACCACTTAAATGGATCTTTGTAATCAGTGGCGTACCAACACTGCCGCACAAATGCAAAAAACTGCCGTCCCGGCCAGTGGTTAATAAAAACTAAAATTCGCAATGGTTGGCAACATCGCTTGGTTACCGGATGTTTCGATATTCTCCTCTGAAGCTAACACGTGATTTACAATGACTGTGCGCCGCCTGCGATCTGAATTTAAGGGTATTAACCCAAGTTACTAAACCGCCGATTTTTAAAAACAGTATCACTGTCCTATTTCTATTCTGTGAAATAATAATTTACTTTCATGAGCTTGTGATATGATTCCAAATTTGTGTGATATTACTTTCTGTTGCAAAACACCTTTCTCCGTCATTTTTACGGAAATAATTGTTCAAAAAGGTATTTGTTAACATTACAGTAGTATTTTGTCTAAAGTGTTTAACGTGTAAACATGGCAACACTGGTCAATATTCACTGACGTCTTTCGAGACTCACCTACCACATGTTAATATCTCTCGCCAGTGCCTACCACGTGTTTTTTCGGGTTTGACATAAGGTAGCTTATCTCGCTTATTAATTCAAAGCGCCATTTATGGATATTTTTCTTCAATTTGTTTCCATCTCGGGATTTTTCGTTTAAATACAGGGTGTTATGGAAATGACGTATTATATTTAAATGAGTGGCTCCTGGGGTGTCCTAGAGAAGTGCTACATATTTTTTTTTCAAATCGAGCGTTTTAAAAGTGGGGTAACAAACCCTCTTACTCACATGTGACTCCGCAGTAATGAATCACAGCACCCAGGCAGTGTATCACAAACACCTGTTACGCGCAATGTTGCCAAACTGTGTAAAAATGTAAAACTTTAGTTCCTTATAAAAATAAATATTTAGCTTACTTAGAAAGTAAATCCAGGAATCCAGGCCGCAGACATCTTCAGTTCTTTTTTCTATGGGAAAAGCTTTATGCTCATCACGTGCCCTGATGATAGTGTGGGACCCGAGTTTCAAATAAGTTTTTTGAAGATATGCACCTATTATTAGATTACACAAAAGCACTAAATACTAACGCATAATTAATAACACTACCGTACACAGCACTATAGGATAAAAATTATTTTGCAATAGAAATTCAGAAATAATAAAAACGCTAATTTCTAATGGGCTAATCAAATTATTAATCCTTTACTGAAGAAGAATGATGAAATAATTATGTTGATAGACCCTTCCTTCCCATCCCTTTAAAATAAATAGTCTCGTCTAACTAGCGCGGTTGCCATTTCCGAGACTATCATTATACAGGAAAGTATTACAGAAGGAAATTCCGCAATTTATGAATATAATCTTATCAAACATCGAAAGTGGCAACGCTCTATTTTTAGCACAAATAGATAAATATCGATCGACCTAGTAAACCTGAATATGTCAAACGTGTTTAGTTACTGTCAAAAATTTCAGATGTCAAATACCAATGGAAATTTCTATTATTTCCCAGAACAATAAGGGCGTATTTTTGTCTATACAGTAGCACTTTAAAGTACTAAAAACTTAGATGTGTTCATGAGATGCATACCTACGCGAAAACTAATGTGAACTTATGTGGCTTTGTTTTGTGAGGTCATTGTGTCGGTTTTAGTTCCGGTTATTTACTTGGTGTTTTTTATAAAGTTGGTTTTAAATAAGGCCGAAAAGGTAAATAAAATTGCATTTTTTTCTAAAGAGTAAAGTGGCATTTAAGTTGCTCAGATTCGACGGTGTCGTTCGAATTGAACAAATGAGAACATACCTGTAAACTCCGCGGCGGTTCGTTCGAGTCAGTTCAGGTTTATAAATCAGAAATTGTTTCCCAGCGAACTGAACTGAACTGAACGTAAAAGTTTAGAAATGTACCTTGAAAAATAAACTTCTTCTTCTGTCAACCGGTTATTGACCTTCTAAGGAGTTTAACCGACAACACCGCTCAAAATTCACTGACGTTTTTGGCCATAGCCTATCTCAATATTGTTTACATATGGTTCACATGTGGGAGAGTTTGTTTACCTTTGAGTCAGTGGTAAGTGTTGTGTTTGTTTGGTTTGACATATGGTGATATAATTCGGTTATTAATTGAAAGCGCCATTTTTGGTTATTTTTTTTCAATCTCAGGAATTGCAGGTTTAAATATAATACGTCATTTCCATAACACCCTGTATAATTTCCATAACACCCTGCATATAAAAATGATATACACGCCAATGAGTTTATAATATTTATATAAATTTTATTTAAGGATCTCGTCAAGTGTTTTGCATTAAAACATTTTAATCAAATAATCAATCTGTGTATAAATAGAGCTGTCTGTTGGTAAATAAACCAATTCAAACTGACAAAAATCCTTCGAGGTTTTTATTATATTATGGAAAAAAATGACAGATTGTTTTTAAAGTACCTTTATCTGCAATAAGCGACAATCTTACCGAACTTTGTTGCAAAGTATTCTTTGTTTCAATCAAGGATCCCAAATCAAGAAGGACAAGGCTTTGGTCACAGTCATTGAAGAAAAATAATTCCTATTCTTAAGTAGGTTGCAAACAACTTTCCAGAAAAATAATCGGGGAGCTCTGAAAATTAGTATAATTTTTCTTTATCATTTTCTGTTAATTAGATAAAGACATGACGTCGCCTTAGCGCGTTCGGAACGTACTTTTTTTTTAAGCCTTTATTGGAACGCCCGTCTTTCATACCTGCTTTCCCGTTTGACACTAGCGGATTAATAACTTTACTGTGATATTTGTCGTTATTGGTAATTAAAATTCTTTGTTGTAAATTTAAGTATTGTTTGTGGAAAATAGTCATTCTTAACTCAATATGGCAAGGCTGTGCCAAGTCTGCCGTAAACTGATTAAAAATATAGACTTTTGAGTCACGTCCGTCGATTGTTTGTTTTTCCTAACCAAGACATATCAAGCCGATCTGCTGTTAGAATCAAACAGAACGAAGAAAAGACGAGCTCCATCTCTTTCTGTTGTGTTTATTTTCGTAATAACACGTGTCACATTGAAGTGTACAAAGCAGATAGAAATATCGGGTACATGTTTGTTTCGCGTCGATGGTTGAATTTAACATTTATTAACACTATACAAAATAATGTTTTTTTTAAATAATAACCTAAAAACCATATATCTCAGTGCATATCAGTTCTATTTACGTTCATTCTTAAAATGTGATTTCTTGGAAACTATATTTTAGAATTAATTGCAATTTAATTCTAAATTTTTCTCCTACAGTAAAAGGCATCCAGAAACGTTTAATATTTTACTTCAACTTACAGATTGATGCTTTTAAAAACCGTATTAGAGCCGGCAATTCTTCTCTTGCGCCTGCAATGGCAATTATACGAACGCATTCATGCGCAGTAAACCGTTCTCGATCAGGTGGAGCATTGCCAACAGTCAGAACAGCAGTTGGTACTGTCAAAATCCCTAAAATACCCCCAGAATTAGAGATGGGCAAACCTGATCGTTTTGATTACCAGTTAAAGCAGCTACTGCTACTTAAACATAGCAGCTCACAAAAGTTGCGACGAATTAGCTGTAATTATGATTAATAAAGAATGTGAACTGCTAATTTAAGTACCAGTTAGTTTAAATAGCCATTAGCTGTTCATAGCTGCTTCGACCAAATAATATACAGTTAAAAATAACAGAATAATCCATCTCTACCCAGACTTGCAGCGACAGTGGCAATAAAAATGGTGTACGATCCATTTCTGGCAATGCAATACTAATTGCGCCAGCTGATCGGGAACGGTTTAGTGCGCATGAATACGTGCAATTATAATTGTCATTGCCAGGCGCAAGGGACAAAAATTGCCGATCTCTAATACGCCTTTTAAAGCCGTATTTGAGTCGGCAACTTAATAAAACATATTAACAACACATTCAAATTACCATTTCACAAACCAACAACCTATTAAATCTTATCACAAAATATGCATTGTTTCGGTAATGGTTAGATTGTCATATGAATTTTATTATTTTAAAATTATTCAATAAAAAAAAACAATCAAAAAATTGTTTATATTTTTAACCCTAGCATTAAGAGTAATACACTTTTAACATTAATTTTGTGTCATAAAATTACATTTTAGACAATCGACAACAAGCGCTATAAAGTCTACTTTTAACAGTGTTTGTAGATAAAAAATTCTACACAGTCTACGAGTGGCCTGCGCGAATAAATTGTTGTATGTTGAATGTTATATTCGTTGGGAAACACGGCCTCGGGAAGGTCGTTCCACAAGGACGACACGACTTTACAACAAGGTTATACAGGGTGTTATGGAAATGACGTATTATATTTACTCCTTGGGTGTCCTAGAGAAACGCTACATATTTTTTTTTAAATCGACCGTTTTAAAAGTGGGGTCCAGCCCCATAAACCCACACCTCATCCGGCGTTTGTTCGTCATGTCACCCTGTGGTGGCATATCAGGAAACAGGTGTTACGTGCAATGTTGCCAAACTTCCATATAAAATTATAAAAATAAATTATTTATCTACCTACTTGTATTTATCTTTATACCTCCAGGCACAAGTGTTTTAAAAATACACTCAGATCAGATCATTCGATTTTATTACACGCGACGCGACGAAATTTGACTTATTCGTCGGCGACATTCCATTTTTCTGTCAAGTCAAACGTCCAAAACAAACTACTCGTTTTAACTGATCAACTTAGGTTATATACAAAGTTTGGACGCGTAGCCCGAAAATCATTACAACTATTATACGCGTACCTTCTGCAAACAAAGTGGATATCCGAGAGTGTAAATGGTTATCAACAGAAGTGACGGCACCCTAACGCTGTTCTTCTATTACTGACACTTGCAAGTCGCACGCTTGTACCCATAGACCTAGGTCGGCCCGGCGCCGAGTGGATTGTGTGAAAGAGATGGAGATGGCCGCGTGAGAAAGAAAATAAAATCTTCGTCGGTCTTGTCATTTGGAGTAGAGCTGGCTAATTAAAGTTTTTAAGCTTCTCAAAAGAAAAAGTACAGTCGCAGTATTATCAGCTACCACTAGCATTTTATTCAATTTGGTCGAAATTCCATTAACGCCATATCCATTTAACGCCTTGCAAGAGATCTCGCGGTAAATAGCCAAGTAATAGAGAAGAATCTCGTGAAATATCAAACTGTCAAATATTTCCCATCTCTATTCCGAGTTCTGAAGGTATCTATTTCGTTCATTCGTAGGTTAACTGTTTTATGGTTCGTAGATAAAATGTAATTTTTAAATTGAAGGATTGCATTGTGTGTATTTAAAATGTGTGTGTTTTAAATTAGTTAAATAAATAAATCTACGCGAGAAAAAAAGGACCAAAATTAAAACAGCGTTCGCGTGTATTCTTTCCATGTGAATAGCTGCTATTTTTGAGGTTATGTGAGAGGTTTTTTCCTAAAACTTAGATTCTGTGTGGTTTGTGTGAAATTATGAACTGACAATTGTATTTAAATGAGTAAAGGTAAGAAAGCATGTGTCTTAAATAAAATTGCATTTTTTTAAAGAGTTTGAACGATAATTATTATTTAAAAGGTAAATGACGTTTGACCTATTTACTTTCCTGTGCTTGTAACGAATTTGAAATTTGTGTGTGATATTACCATTATTTGTTTTGCAAAAGCTCTTTCGCCGTCGGGTTTCTGGAATCTTATTTATACATAAATGATGAATGAATTAAAAATTGTTAAAATTATAAATTTTTTTTCTAAAGAGTTTGCCGTATAGATATGACAACACCGACCGAAATGCGCTGACGTCTTTTGACCATGTAGACCTCAGTGTTGATTGTTTACATATTACGCCAGTGCCCCACATGTGTTTGTCTGATTGGACATAAGGTGATATAATCCGGTCATTAATTGAAAGCGCCATTTATGGGTATTTTTCTTAAATTTATTTTCATCTCAGGATTTGTCGGCTTAAATATAATACGTCATTTCCATAACACCCTGTATTCAGATATATTAGTAACAAATGTCCATAAATACTTACCGAACACACACCAAAGTACGATGCAATAGCTCTGAAAAGAACTGTTTCAGGATTAAATTCAACTTGAAGACAGAAAAGGTTATTATAAAACCCAATTAAGATTGACACATCAAAATAATCAAACCAGCAACTATGAGTTAACAGCTGGTAACTCGTTAATGGCTACATATCAATATTCAACAACAATTGTAACTTTTTTCTTTGTCTAACACGTTATTGAACTCAAAACTTATGACGGAACGCCGCAGACGCTCTATTATGTTTTTATTCACTTTTAAGTCTGTGATAAATAAAGATGGGGAATTATAAGTCACGATGGCTCTTGCTACATGGGTTTGTGACGCATATGTAAAGATATAACGTACGGATAAATCCGTACAAACCCGCTATACTCCGTTTGTTCTTGCTGACAATAAAATTGGTTTATAGAAAATGATTTTTATTAAAATATGAAGTAATAATTTTACAATTTTACAAACTATCAACAGTATCTTACATTTTACTGTCTCAAATAAAAATTCATTAAATTACAAAAATCTTACATATAAATTACCTTAATAGACGAGAGAACTGGCGACATTTTTACTTGCGTTATTTCAAGAAGTTTCATAATTTGTTGAGATCTTGTAATTTAAAAATAAAAAAATATATATATTGTGATATTTTTGTGTTCTACGCAAGTTTCTAGACAGATTTTATACAGGGTGTTCCTTAATTATAGACATTATTTTCAATTTTGGTATGTGTTAATAGGATATAGAACCACAAATTTTAGTTAGAAAAGTTATTCAATTGTTACACCAATGGCGTCCCTGCAAACATGTCCTCTGATATTTTTTACAAAAAAGATGGTAAGCCACTGACATTTTTCCATGTGGATATTTATTCAGTTCAGCCTGGTCAATTCTATATGAAAACGGTCTCTTGAGTTTTTCTCGTCAGACTTGGTTAAAACCACTTGATTCATATTGAAACTCATTATTATTAACATTGATACAATAATTGATGATAAATCTTGTTTTATAAAAATTGTTGGAAATGGCCACCTTCACTTAAAAGGCATGCTTCGAACAAACCCGTCTTCGCATCGAATTCCCCACTCCAACAATTTTTATAAAACAAAATTTATCATTAATTATTTTATCAATACTAATAATAATGAGTTTCAATATGAATTTAGTGGTTTTAATCAAGAACGGTGCGTCTGACGAGAAAAACTCAAGAGACCGTTTTCATGTAGAACTGACCAGGCTAAACAGAAAAAATATCCACATGGAAAAATGTCAGTGGCGTACCATCTTTCTTGTAAAAAATATCAGGAGACATGTTTGCAGGGACGCCACTGGTGGAACAATTGAATAACTTTTCTAACTAAAATTTGTGGTTTTATATCCTATTAACACATACCAAAATTGAACATAATATCTAAAGTACTTTCGGAGATATTAAAAAATAACCATTAAAAAATAAAAATTCAACACCCTGTAGCAAAAAATTTAAGCCGTTGCGGACATATGTTCATATGAACTTTTCTTTATAAAATGACCTAAGGAATCACACCCTGAAATATTAGCACGTCATTAAGGAACACCCTGTATATCATGTCATATACCTAATGTTTGACATATTTAAGGTTTTATGTCTGAAATGACGTTTGCTGACCTTAAAATAATTATTGATTTTTCCTATAAGGAAGTATTTCCTATTTAATTTCGGTTGGATTCCTTCTTGAAAAGGACCTGCTTTAAAGGATTCTTTATAATATTTTAGATTAAAAATGAAATTGAAAAAACTGTAAAATATCTACATTTTCACATGGAAACCCCTAAATTTTATAATTATTTTCTATTTAGCATTAAAAATAAGGGCAAGTTCGTATAAAGTTGTATATTCCGAAAGTTTTGTGTTTTCGAAATACTGCCATTAATTAATATTTTTATATGGCGATATTGCTGCGAATTTTAAATTTAGTTACTCCTATTGGCTATAACGACACTGAAATACAGTAAAATGCTATTTAAATGTATGAAGCTGTCACTTGCCATTTGAAAATTATTAATAATCGTAGCCAACAATCCCGACCAAATCTGCAGCAAAATCGCTATATAAATATATAAAGTAAAACCTTATACAAACTTACCCTTATTTTTAATCCTAAATAGAAAATAGTTATAAAATTTGTGGGTTTCCATTTGAAAATGTAATTTTTTTTCCATTTAATTTTATTGTTTGAACGCTATGTATTAATAGTTACCAACATAAACATAAGTATATTAAAGCAGGTCCTTCGCAACAAGGAATCCAAGTAAAATTAAATAATAATTTCTTATAGGAAAAATTATTAATTATTTAAAAGCCGTATTAGAGTCGGCAATTCTTCTCTTGCGCGTGCAATGGCAATTATAATTGCACGTATCCGTGAGCACTAAACCGTTCTCGATCAGCTGGCGCATGGCCAACAGCCAGAACAACAGTTGGTACTGTCGAAATCCCTAAAATACCCCCCAAACTATAGACAAACCTGTTCCTTTTGATTACCACTTAAGCAGCTACTGCTACTTACAAAAAACAGGTCAAAAACTTGCGACGAATTAGCAGTACATATGCTTAATAAAGAATGTGAACTATTAATTTAAGTACCAGTTAGTTTAAATAGCCATTAGCTGTTCATAGGTGCTTCGACCAACTAATTAACATTTAAAAATAACAGAATAATCCATCTCTACCCAGACTTGCACCGGCAAGGGCAATGAAAATGGCGCGTGCTCCATTTATTTCAATGCGAGACAGCTGATCGAGAACGGTGTACTGCGCATGAATCCGTGCAATTTTAATTGCCAGAAGACTAGAATTGTCGACTGTAATACGGATTCCATTCTCCAGTATTGGGCCAGCTGATCGAGAACGGTTTAGTGCGCATGAATACGTGCAATTATAATTGCCATTGCAAGCGCAAGAGACAAAAATTGCCGACCCTAATACGGCTTTTAAGGTTTGCAAACGTCATTTTAGACATAAACCCTTAAATATGTCAAATACGCTTAAACTTAGGTATAGGACATGATATACAAAATCTGCCTAGAATAGGATGTTCCATTTAAAATAAGCACGTTGACACCGACTTCCGGTATAACCGGAAGCGGTAGATTTGCCACAATATCTCCATTAAAAAGATCAGCATCACGAGTACTCATATCTTTTTTAGTTCCCGAGATTAATAGGCAGCTCGCCGTGAATGACCACCCTGTATGTTCATACGAACATTCCTTCACAAATGACACTCTGAAATATTAGTCATTAAGAAACACCCTGTATAAGGCACCTTTCCTGGGTTCGGGGCCTTAGGGAGACCGACGTTAGGCAGTCAGATATCATTTTTCTTGTCGACTTGGAAAATTTAAAAAAATCTCGCGATACATGAAGCTTGCCGAGAAGACGCAAGTAAAATGTCGCCGGTTCTAAGACTGCAACATTTTATCGACTAACCCTATATTCTTTTATATTCAATTTTTTTTTATAACGAACAGAGTAAACGAAAAATCCGCCGAGGAATATATATTTTTGTATCGATTACTTTGAAAATGGTAAGGCACTGAAAAAATAAAATAGATCGTTACTGCACTGGACGTTCGAAATATGTACGGATGAAAACGAAAGGAACCATTTTAGAGATAAGAAAAGACTTGGAAACAATCACCTGATTAGGAGCAACGATATTTCAAAGCCATCCCAAAAAAAGTTGACTTTAGTGAAATTTCGTTCAAACCTTGTTAAAATTCCCAAGTCAAACCACTCTTATTGTTTAAAATTTCTCCATATTTGTTTCTACAACATTTTTCGCAAAACAGAACCGAAAGATATGACTTTGGACCCATGATACAATAAAACACAAGGTAGTATATCGTGTATATACCGGGTCGGCAAACGAAGCGGGGGCGGAAGATTAAAAGCGGCATCTTTTATAAATATTTTACATTGTACAGGGTGGCCCAAAAAAGTGTGATCGCATAAAGTTATATTTTTTTAAATGGGACACCCAGTATTTTATTGCAGATTTAGGTTCGTATTAGTATCGTTTATAAGTGCCTCAAATTTTATTTAATTTGGTTTTGTAGTCGAAGAAATAAATTAAAAACTAAAAAAAAAAAAGTTTTACAGTCCTAAATAAAAAAATCAAAAAAAATAATCCAGAACTATTTTTTTTTAACCTCGGCATTGGGTGAAATTTATGACAAGAGGTCTAGAGATGCTATGAATCTAATTGCGTTTATCTATTTTATACAGGGTGTTCATAATAAGCTTTCAAAAACGCCACATTTTAAAATAATTTTTCTCAAGTTTTTCAAACGGAACACCCTGTATATTATTTGGCTATTTGACGTAGAATTCATAGACAATTTTTTTTTGTTATACAAGCAGATAAGTTATATCCAGCCGTTTTCGAAATAATTGTAAATATCATAAATTATGTTGATTAAACAGAGTTTTTTTTTGGGAAATTTTGTTATAGGCGACTAGACTAATAATTGTAAACTAAAGTAAATGTTCAAAATAGCTTCCTTTTACTCTTAGAGTTTACCGTATTTAAGTTATTTCGATATAACTTTTAAAAGCCTACAGTTTTGCTTATTTAATTTTATTTTTTATGCTTAATCGAGTTGCCATGATTCTTTTTGTTTAAATTGTCACTATGACAGCCAAATAAAATTATTTACATTTGTTCAGTCGTCGAAATTAAGTACTAACTTACACAAAATGTCGAATTTTACAACTTTAGAAATGGTAAATATGATTTTTATACTGGGTGAATGTGCAAGAAATTGCCTCCTCGCGAGCCGAGTGTATGCTGAAAGATATCCAGCTATTGAGAGAAAGCCGAGACCAGTTGTTGCAAAGATTTGTAGCAACAGGAAGCATTGCGTACACAAAAAGGAGATAATCAATAAACCCGTTATTAATGAAGAAAATGAATTAATAGTTATGTTGGCAGTAGAGGAAAATCATTAAATTAAGTAAAATGAAGCTATTTTGAACATTTACTTTAGTTTACAATTATTAGTCTAGTCGCCTATAACAAAATTTACCAATAAAAACTCTTATTTAAACAACATAATTTATTATATTTACAATTATTTCGAAAACGGCTGGATATAACTTATATGCTTGTATTACAAAAAAAAATTGTCAATGATTTCTACGTCAAATAGCAAAATAATATACAGGGTGTTCCATTTGAAAAACTTGAGAAAAATTATTTTAAAATGTGGCGTTTTTGAACGCTTATTATGAACACCCTGTATAAAATACACAAACGCAATTAGATTCATAGTATCTCTAGACCTCTTGTCATAAATTTCACCCTATGCCGAGGTTAAAAAAATAGTTCTGGATTGTTTTTTTTTATTCAGGACTGCAAAACTTTTTGTTTTAATTTTTAATTTATTTCTCCGAAACTACAAAACCAAATAAAATAAAATTTGAGGAACTTATAAACGATACTAATACGAACCTAAATATGCAATAAAATACTGGGTGTCCCATTTAAAAAAATATAACTTTATGCTGCACACTTTTTTGAGCCACCCTGTATAATGTCAAATATTTTTAAAACATGCCGCTTTTAATCGTATATATATCGTATCATTTAAAGGGTAAAGTAAAGTTAGCGATTATTTAACTTCAAACGTAATATCAGAAGCAGGGTTGTTGATGTCGGAGAAAAATTGAACTTACTACATTCTTAAATTTGTTACGTTGCAAACGTAGTCAATGTAATAGATGCAGGGTTGTTGAAGTAGTTAATGTAACATTTACTACGTAATTTACTACCATAGCAAATGTAATTTTCTACATGCTCTTATTATGTATTTTGTTACATTTACTACTTTCACCTTTCATTTTTATCGTAAAGCAAAAAACAAAGAACAATAACCAAAAACTATTATTTTCTACTATTCCGCTCGAATTTCCAACTTTTAACATCAATAAAATCAATAAAGTTGAGGTTATGTAGTATTTGTGACACTTTTAGCCAATCAAAACAATAATGCGCAGTAAACCGTTTTCCATCAGCTGTCTCGCATTGCCAGAAATGAGGCACGCGCAATTTTAATTGCCATTGCCGGTGCAATTGGGTAGAGATGGATTATTCTGTTATCTTTAACTGTTTATTATTTGGTCGAAGCAGGTATCAACTTAAATTAGCAGTCCACATTCTTTATTAAACTTATGGACGGCTAATTCGTAGCAACTTTTTGCACCTCCTATTTGTAAATAGCAGTAGCTGCTTTAACTGGTAATCAAAGCGAACAAGTTTTTCCATCTCTAATTCTGGGGGTATTTCAGGGATTTCGACTGTACCAACTGCTGTTCTGACTGTTGACAATGCTCCAGCTGATCGAGAACGGTTTACTGCGCATGAATACGTGCAATTATGATTGCCGGCGCAAGGGAAAAAATTGCCGACTCTAATACGGCTTTTATAGGAAAAATTATTAATTATTTAAAAGCCGTATTAGAGTCGGCAATTCTTCTCTTGCGCGTGAAATGGCAATTATAATTGCACGTATTCATACGCACTAAACCGTTCTCGATCAGCTGGCGCATGACTAACGGTCAGAACAACAGTTGGTACTGTCGAAATCCCTAAAATACTACCAGAACTAGAAATGGACAAACCTGTTCTTTTTGATTACCAGTTAAAGCAGCTACTGCTACTTACAAAAAAACAGGTCAAAAAAGTTGCGACGAATTAGCAGTACATGTGCCAGAAATGAGGCACGCGCCATTTTCATTGCCATTGCCGGTGCAAGCCTGGGTAGATATGGTTATTCTGTTATTTTTAAATGTTTATTAGTTGGTCGAAGCACCTATGAACAGCTAATGGCTATTTAAACTAATTGGTACTTAAGTTAGCAGTTCACATTCCTTATTAAGCATATGTACTGCTAATTCGTAGCAACTTTTTTGAACTGCCATTTGTAAGTAGCAGTAGCTGCTTTAACTGTATTTTATGGATTTCGACACTACCAACTGTTGTTCTGACTGTTAGCAATGCGCCAGCTGATCGAGAATGGTTTACATGCGCATGAATAGGTGCAATTATAATTGCCATTGCACCGGAAATTTTTATTGCCGACTCTAATACGCCTTTTATGGACTTTCATGCTTTAACTTGGCTCAACTTAAAAATTGCTCGCTCTTATTTAGAAACGGGCCCGTATTCCACCATGTAAGTAAGCTTTGTCATACTTTTATTCTGTTCAACAAGGTAGTATATTAGCTATAATCTATGTTGTATTCTTATGAAATAAATACACCTAAATACCATTTCAACGACTAGCAAATGCATAAAACCTTTTAATTAAAAACGCTAACAACAACACGAATCTCCATAACCAATTTAAAAATAACTAACACCTTGACGTCACTGCACGAACCAGAGGAAATTGAAACGCATAGATATCATACCTTGTGTTTATCGCATCATGATCGACCATACACAACACGTCGGCTGTATTACAAGAGAATGATAGATCGATATGTAAACGTGGCGAATCATTTATCATAATACAAAACCGTTAGAACTAGAGGAACATTACAATAACAGCGTAAACTGAAAAAACCCGGATTATACTATCATCTCTTTCCTATTACTACGAATTTGAATTCGTACTACTTTTAAGCCACAAAAAAATCGTAACAAACTTGCCCTCTCACTAAATAAAATGTCACTTTTAGCACATGTTTTCCATTTCTTCTACAAACATCATTAAAAGTACGAATCAACGCATTTCTTACGTTTCTAAAATATCATTTTAAAATTCCAATTATCAATGAAGTTTATTGTTGCTAAGTATTTTTAAATCTCTGGTAAAAGTTTCACAGAAACCATTACTACCAAAGTTTCTAATGAGATTTGCCATATAATTACTTATTCGAATTGTATTTTCTCTAACTTTACAGGGTGTCTCATTTTCGACAATTTCTGGGGAGTATTAGTGCCTGTTCTCACCAAAGCAACTGGCAACCGCAACGCAACATCAACGCGACTAAGCACTAATATTTAAACACGCGTGTACCCACTGACTTAAGGCAACTCAACTAGTTGTTTATGAGTTGCCCGGCATACCGCGTCGTCGTCGTCAGTTGCTTCCAATCGCGATGTCATGGCTGACGAGACAGCAAAATATTTAACTTTTGTGGCTCATTCGGTAAAACCTATGGAATTTAACCGGATCATTATTTAATTCCTGTGCCACTATAATACGAACTATGTCCCAAATTTATGGTATAAAAAGGGTTAACCCAAAATTGTCGGTCAGTTTTTTTTTAAAGCTTTTTAACGAGTAAGTATGTTGCGGCTATACCTTCATCTGACGAAGACGACATTTTGCTCACGTCAACAGAGACTCCAAACCAGTTGATTCCAGTGGGAACGCAAGAGCAACTCAACTGAAGTTGCGGTCGCATTGCAGTTGCGTTGCTTGCCAGTTGCTGCGGTGAGAACAAGCGAGCAACTCAACTGAAGTTGAAATCGAAAGATTCCGGCGTCGAATTTGTCATGGCTCTCGTAGTTTTTAATCTACAGGGTGATTTTAAAAATCGTCGCTTTCCAGCCACCACTTGTATTTCCGTTAAGCATTAACTTATCAGGAAGGTAAAAAAATTATATTGTTAGGGATATTTATGCAAAGTTCAATGGCGTAGCCAGTTTTTCTCTAAAAAGTTTAATTTTTAAGATATTAACCAAAACATAAAACATTTAAATGGGACACACTATATATTATTTTTTAAGTTAATTAAGCATCCTTTAGGCTTTACAATGTATAATTGTTTATATTTATATCCAAAAAGAACCTAAAAAGCGATATTTTTAATAATTTACGTTAGTTATAACAATAGGCCATGGTCAGATTATTAGAAACAAATTCAATTGACAGCTATTCTAAAAGCCGTATTAGAGTCGGCAATAAAAATTTCCCGTGCAATGGCAATTATAATTGCACGAATTCATGCGCAGTAAACCGTTCTCGATCAGCTGGCGCATTTCCAACAGTCGGAACAGCAGTTGGTAGTGTCGAAATCCCTAAAATACCCCCAGAATTAGAGATGAGCAAACCTGTTCGTTTTGATTACCAGTTAACGCAGCTACTGCTACTTACAAATGGCAGTTAAAAAAACTTGCTACGAATTAGCAGGACATATGCTTAATAAAGAATGTGAACTGTTAATTTAAGTACCAGTTAGTTTAAATAGCCATTAGCTTGTTCATAGGTGCTTTGACCAACTAAAAAACATTTAAAAATAACAGAATAACCCATCTCTACCCAGACTTGCACCGGCAATCGCAATGAAAATGGCGCGTGCCCTATTTCTGGCAATGCGAGACAGCTGATCGAGAACGGTGTATTGCGCATGACTGCGTGCAATTTTAATTGCCAGAAGACTATAATTGCCGAATGTAAGACGGATTTCATTCTCGCATTGCGCCGGCAATGCGAGCAGTATTGGGCCAACTGATCGAGAACGGTTTAGTGCGCATGAATACGTGCAATTATAATTGCCATTGCCGGCGCAAGAGACAAAAATTGCCGACTCTAATACGGCTTTAAATATTAAATTGGATTAAATAAAACATGCCAACATATCGTACTCTCATAATTATTATCATAAACGGCCATTGTAAAGAATAATTAAATAAAAAGCATAAAAATGTCGAATTTTTAGGTTATTTTTGAATATAAATATAATAATTTTACATTTACGTTTAATTCAGTAAATAAATATTTCTGATTTAAAATTTTTAAATTTTATTCCGTTTTCGCACTAGTGTAGTAAAGTCTACATTGCACCATTGATCATTATCCTCCGCCCATAAAATACCCTAAATTTAATTACCTGTATCCCTAATTTTTATACCATTTTAAGTAAATATCTCTTTAATTAGAAATAAAAATCAATCAATATGTAGAAAGATATATTTTCAAGCCGACCGTGCACCCATTTATTGCGGTTTAAAGACGTTGGGATCTACACAATCGGTTTAATCATGTAGTTGACTTATTGCAGTAAACTTTAAATTACCTTTACCAGTAACCACCTTACAGCAACGGGTTAAAATGACAAGCTGACAGGGTTAAAAATTATACTTTTAATGAGGCTTGTAGAAAAACTAAATTAAGTGACAAGTAACGAACTATTGTACGTCCGATCGTTTCTGAACGTCGGAAGGAATGCGAGAAAAAACTAGGCTATGCCGCCGTCAGTCAAAATCGTTAACAGAAAAGAATCAGGTAATTTTCAATCAGAACAACTAAACTTGCCAGTAATATGTAATAAATTTTAAAATAATGTTATCAAATCCACCTAGACAAACGTGAATTTTCCACAATATTTAAATTAATAAAATAAATACTATTAATTGTCTTCTGATATATGGCAACGCTGTAGCCTAGTAGGTCTGTTTTTGCTAAGGGGCAAAAAAGGATTTTTCCATTGCCTCTCGCTAAGCTCACTAGAGTGGCGTAAAACGCTGCGAGAGGAAAGTTTGTGTTTATTTTTGTTTTATATTCAAAGGTTTATTTATTATACCGGGGTTGGCGTTTTGCTAATAATTTTTTTCTACCAATTACGTCAGAATCATACAAGGTTTTAAACAGAAATCAGTGATGTCAAGCCTGTACTGAGGGTCCTAAATCTACCGCCTGCGTTTGAAACCGAAAAGTATGATATTAATTATATTGAATGCACTTCTCATGTGTACCTATTAAGTAAAAATAGTATAGTTATTTATAATTTCCCAAGAACATCAAATTGCAACGTTTTAGGAAAATCACTGTGGCAACTCTGTATGGTCCTTTTTACCTGAAGTTTCATTTCATTTCTCGACGGCGATGTTGTTAGCGCTTATTCGCTGCTGCTTTCGTGATCTATTGTATTCTTGGATTAATTTTTAGTGTTTTTTCGAACTAAAACTATTTAGAGCTATTTATTAGCTATCTACGATGGTGTGTAAGAAATTCGACTATTCTAACCCCGGATTAATATTTCGTCGGTAAGTGAGAATAATGAGATAACGTTTTTTTCTAGGTAAAGCAGTGGTGTAGCTAATTCTATATTTTAAGTAAATACATATTGCAATATACGGATTTTCTCTTAATATCATCTGAATTTGTGTAAAAAAAACACCTACAACGTTAGATCGCAATTATTTAAACGCGTACCTTATTACAGCGTTGCCACTTTTTAAAGCCACCTTCTTCTAACTTATTCGAAACTGTAGAACCGTGTACGATTGTAAATAAATGGTGTTTTATGAATGGCATGTTTCGTCTCCCCTTTTATATGATATGTTTATGGTTTTTATACATTTCCCCCCCTCGCTCTTCCCACGGAAACGTTCAGAAACCATCGGGCAAACAATATACATAGTTTCATTTTACATACACAAACACGGACCGAAACATCGGGCCGCTTATAACCTAAGTGGTGACCAAAAACAATCTCCCCCTTAAGTTAATCTGCAAAAATACAAAAGTACAACAGGCCAACAGTAAATAGCGACCGGCACAAACTGTTTAACAGCTCGCGAAACCGGCCTTAACGAATCATCTAAGAAATATCAAAAGCACCTACCTTGGCTTCCAAATGCACCGTATACGTATTACCTAAACGCGCCTGAGAAAACAAATTAATGGATACCGTTTCCCGAACTCTTTTTGGCTATACATTCTTTCACGTGGACCTCGTATTCCGTGGTCAGGGGCACAACTTGATCGCAAACTTCGCAGGTTATTCTAGATAATTTGGGTTGGGGCGTTTGCGCGAACATATCTTCGCCGCATGTAGAGGCATGCGCCTTAAAGTTAAGAAAAAAAACAAATACAGGCAAGTAAACAAATTAGGTTTAGAGAGATTAGGAGGTACCGGACACCCTGTATCAAGGGCGGATCCAGAACTTCGGTTTGAGGAGGGGGGTCAAACTTCGTTGGTTGGTCAAACCAGTATACAGGGTGTCCGGGAACATGTGGGAAATCTCCCGGATATGAAGAAAACACGTGAAAAGAATACTATAGGTTCATATAAACTTCTTTCGTATCGGCCTCCCCTTCGGAGATATGGGCTCCCAAAGAACACCAATGGAATCAAGTTTTTTACACATAATTATTGAACCACCTGGTATATTTCAATTATTTTCTAATATAATGTATACCAGGTAAGTCCCGTCAAATTACTACCCAAGAAACTGTTGTGAATTACTCACAGCTGCAGGGACGGACTAGCTGTAACACTCATGGGCCCATTTTTTTTACGCCCTGTATGATGAGAACTTTGGACAATGTTTTTTACATACCTTTAACTATTGGCTAAAAATTAAGTACTCTTCATTCATGTCGCTAATCCTAACCGTTTTCGGAAAAACGGCATTTCATATACATCATGTGCTTCGGGTATTTCAATAAAAGATACATCTTTGTTCCGATCCAATGTTCAACCTTCAAGATTCCGCTTTTCATATTTAGCCCATGAGCAGTTAGGGGACTCAGTGTAAATAAAATGACGTTTTCTCGAAAACGGTTAGGATTAGCGACATGAATGAAGAGTACTTAATTTTTAGCCAATAGTTAAAGGTATGTAAAAAACATTGTCCAAAGTTCTCATCATACAGGGCGTAAAAAAAATGGGCCCATGAGTGTTACAGCTAGTCCGTCCCTGCAGCTGTGAGTAATTCACAACAGTTTCTTGGGTAGTAATTTGACGAGTCTTACCTGGTATACATCCTATTAAAAAATAATTGAAATATACCAGGTGGTTCAATAATTATGTGTAAAAAACTTGATTCCATTGGTGCTCTTTGGGAGCCCATATCTCCGAAGAGGAGGCCGATACGAAAGAAGTTTATATGAACCTATAGTATTCTTTTCACGTGTTTTCTTCATATCCGGGAGATTTCCCACATGTTCCCGGACACCCTGTATACAGGGTGTTATGGAAATGACTTATTATATTTAAACCGGCAAATCCTGAGATGAAAATAAATTGAAGAAAAATAACCATAAATTGAATTATTAAGCGAAATTATACACTTTATATGAAATATCAAAATTTACGTGGCAGTTACTGAGAACTTTCCCAATCAATAGTTTATTGAGGCGGTGTTGTCATATATTACTACAAAGAATTGTAAACCACGTGTTCAGTTTTTAACAACAAGACGTCTTTAACCCGCGTTATCATTTCTTTTTCAAACTTTTTAGAAAAAAAAATACTACAATTTTAAGGTACATACTCTCTTACCTTCGATCTTATTTTAAAATAATCCGTTTTATAATTAAATTCCATAAAAAAATAAAACACAAAAAGTATGTTTTGCAACAGAACCAAAAAATAGGTACACAAATTTGAAATCACATCACAATATTTCTTATTATGAATTATTTCACAACAGAAAGAAAAATAGGGTAATGCTACAACTAACGAAACGTTTAAAATTCGTATACATCAAGCACGTGGAACCCTCGACAGTGTCATTCCATCCACGAGTCTCCTGAAGCAACGATAGTCGCGCGCGGAAGGTATCCAAGCAAGGTCGAGACATGCGGTGTGATCTGGTAACACTGTTAGTATACTCTAGTGACCCACATAATATTTAGATATTCCATTAAAAAAAAAATTTGTATACTTTCTCTAGGACACCCAAGGAGTCACCCATTTAAATATAATAAGTCATTTCCATAACACCCTGTATATGTTATTTCTCCTGTTCCATTATTTGTGTGGGGTGGGGGGTGTCATGACCCACCTGGATCAGCGCTTGCCCTATATACAGTGTGTCCACGAATTGACTAGCCAAGAGGGAAAGCCGTTTTAATTGTGGGTTTATGAAAAATGTATTCCTCATAAAAACGAGCCAAAAGCATATTATTCTCTCAAATTTATATACCGAGTGTTCAGAGGATAGAACAATATGAAGAAAAAAACGGGAACAAAGAGCCCTTATGTGTAAAGATACTATAAACGGTAATTAGTAAAAGTTCATGGGGTTGAAAAGCTACGTCTCAATACAAGTACAAATTTTGACTCATTGTCTGCATTGTACAGGTACTGGCAAAACGTTTCACCCTTTATAAAATATGATTTCCTTTAAATTAACTCACATTCTTGTAAATAAGTTAAAACACTAGTGTTACTCTGTGAAAGCTTTGTAGTATACGTCTCGACCGTTTCAACGAAGAAAAAAAAATAAAATGTGAAAAATGCCAGTCCCTGTACAGGGTGTCCCATTTTCGACACTTTTATAGGGTATCTCCGTAATTGTTAGTGCTATCAAAAAAGTAATGTAGGTGTCATGTGCTCTTTTTGGCTCAAACTTAAAATGGTAAAATCAAAATTCGAAAATTTTCGCTCGCTTAAGAGATACGGGGGAAAATCAAAAAATTGACAATTTCAAAATTACCCTATATTTTCTTAGTTGAAAGAGATACAGAAAAATGTTGTATACAGAAGTTTCTTTATATTGATTGTTGAATAATCTGCCGTTTTCAGAATAAGTATACGGGGTCAGGTAAAAAAGTTATCGGACCTAACCTCATTTTCTTAAATGGAACACCCTGTATACTTTAAACTAAAAATATACTATTTTAAATTCTCCTTTCAAGTATCTAACACTCCATGAATGGGTTTCTTAGGCGATTTATTAAACTTTATTACTTTAAACCACAGTAGAAACAACTATGTTGACTATTAACATTTAACGTCAATTTCATTTTTACATATTCATTTGCGAAAATGACCTATCAACATTTTGAAAAAACGAATGTATATTTTGTTCGCTATCCGGAAAGACGGTAACCATTTAAGGACATATTCCGAACATTTGCGATGATTCCCGTCAATTTTAACCTTAATTTGAATGTTTTATTTCGTTTCAAAGTAATAAAGATTAAATAAATCGCCTAGGAAACCAATATCATCCACGGTATGTTATATATTTGAAAGGAGAATTTAAAATACTATCTTTTTAGATTAAAATATACAGGGTGTTCCGTTTAAAAAATGAGGTTAGGTTCGCTAACTTTTTTACCTAACTCCGTATATTTATTCTGAAAACGGCAGATTATTCAACAATTAATATACAGAGTGTCCGGGAACATGTGGGAAATCTCCCGGATATGAAGAAAACACGTGAAAAGAATACTATAGGTTCATATAAACTTCTTTCGTATCGGCCCCCTCTTCGGAGATATGGGCTCCCAAAGAGCACCAATGGAATCAAGTTTTTTACACATAATTATTGAACCACCTGGTATATTTCAATTATTTTTTAATATGATGTATACCAGGTAAGACCCGTCAAATTACTACCCAAGAAACTGTTGTGAATTACTCACAGCTGCAGGGACGGACTAGCTGTAACACTCATGGGCCCATTTTTTTTACGCCCTGTATGATGAGAACTTTGGACAATGTTTTTTACATACCTTTAACTATTGGCTAAAAATTAAGTACTCTTCATTCATGTCGCTAATCCTAACCGTTTTCGAGAAAACGTCATTTTATTTACACTGAGTCCCCTAACTGCTCATGGGCTAAATATGAAAAAGCGGAATCTTGAAGGTTGAACATTGGATCGGAACAATGATGTATCTTTTATTGAAATACCCGAAGCACATGATGTATATGAAATGCCGTTTTTTCGAAAACGGTTAGGATTAGCGACATGAATGAAGAGTACTTAATTTTTAGCCAATAGTTAAAGGTATGTAAAAAACATTGTCCAAAGTTCTCATCATACAGGGCGTAAAAAAAATGGGCCCATGAGTGTTACAGCTAGTCCGTCCCTGCAGCTGTGAGTAATTCACAACAGTTTCTGGGGTAGTAATTTGACGGGTCTTACCTGGTATACATCATATTAAAAAATAATTGAAAAATACCAGGTGGTTCAATAATTATGTGTAAAAAACTTGATTCCATTGGTGCTCTTTGGGAGCCCATATCTCCGAAGAGGAGGCCGATACGAAAGAAGTTTATAGTATTCTTTTCACGTGTTTTCTTCATATCCGGGAGATTTCCCACATGTTCCCGGACACCCTGTAAAGAAACTTCTGTATAAAACTTTTTTCTGTATCTCTTGTAACTAAGAAAATATAGGTTAATTTTGAAATTTTCAATTTTTTGATTTTCCCCCGTATCTCTAGTGAGCGAAAATTTTCGAATTTTGATTTTACCATTTTAAGTTTGACCCAAAAAGAGCACATGACACATTACTTTTTTGATAGCACTGACAATTACGGAGATACCCTTTAAAAGTGTCGAAAATGGGACACTGTACATTTAGGGAATGAGTGAAAATTTTGTTTTGAAATATAGCACTTAGCACTTATAGCACCAACAACTTTTGCTTATTACTTTTTATCGTATCTTTACTCATAAGGGTACTTTGTTCTTAGCCGTTTTCATATTTTTCTAAATACCAAACACCAGGTATATAAATTTGAGAAACTGATATGCTTTTGGGTCGTTTGAGCACAAGCAGGAGCTTTTATAAATTTTTATAATAAAAAAGTTTCCTCTTTTTGGATAGTCGATTCGGGGATACACACCGATGGACAGTTTTTTTGGTAATGAAGTCAAAATTCCAAAAAAAATCAATAACCTTGGCTTAAATGGAATGCTTACCTCGATATCTTTTTGTGGGAAAGATACTGAACAAAGAGGACAGGGTGTCATGTTGTTGTACTCTTTCTTTCCTCTCGAAGCTGTTGAGCTCGAGGGTTCTCCTCTGGTTTCCACGTTATTACTGGACGCTCTACAAAAATTATATAATAATAATATAATATAATAAAAATTCATAATAAACAATACAGGGCAGCGGCGCCTCGTGAGAGAGGACTCCAGGAATTTTACCAGTTCCGCCTAACACTATTTATTCGCTCCCGCTTAAAACATTGAGTTAATACAGGGTGTTACGGAAATGACTGATTATATTTAAACCGGCAAATCCTGAGATGAAAATAAATGGAAGAAAAATAACCATAAATGGCGCTTTGGATTATTAAGCGAGATATACACTTCATATGAAATCTGGCCGCTACTGACGACGTTCGCAATCAATAATTTATTGAGGCAGTCTCAAGTCTCAAAAGGGGTCAGCGAATTGTAGGCGGTGTTGTCATATTACAACACAGAATTGTAAACGCACGTGTTCAGTTTTTGACAACAAGACGTCTTCGACCCGCGTTATTACTTCTTTTTCAAACTTTTTAGAAAAACAACTGCAATTTTAAGGTACATACTCTCTTACCGTCGATCTTATTTTAAAATAATCCGTTTTATAATTAAATTCCATAAAAAAATACAATACAAAAAGTATGTTTTGCAACAGAACCAACAGTAGATAATATCACAGAAATTTGAAATCACATCACAACATTTATTATGAATTATTTCACAACGGAAAAAATCGGGTAATGCTACAACTAACAAAACGTTTAAGATTCGTATACATCAAGCACGCGGAACCCTCGGCAGCGTCGTTCCAATGCCGAGTATCGAAACATATTGAAGCAACGATACTGAATGTTAACCATATAAATGCGCGCGCGGCGGTTATCCAAGTAAGGGCGAAACACGCGGTGTGATCAGGCATCACTGCAGTTTACTTTAGTAACCTATATTGTTGCTACCTGAAACCAGATGGAGCGCCGCGACATCATGTAGGCAGAAATGGTTTTTACCTTAGTATTTAGATATTCGATTAAAAAAAAAGTATGCACATTTTCTTTAGGACACCCAAGAAGTCGCCCATTTAAATATAATAAGTCATTTCCTTAACACCCTGTATAAATACATCTATCCACTTAGTGAACTGTACTATACAATATGCTCCAACTTTACTACACAATTTTGACTAGTTAGTAAAATTCAATATTACCTCCTTGGGAGCGCAGTTCTTCTACTCGCGCCATTCACTAACGGGGAACTGCTTATTTCCTCTACCGTCGTATGTAAGTTGGGTTTCTTGGTAGATATACTCAGAGGCTCGGGGCCTAAAAACAGTAATTTGTGGGTTACTTCTTTTTTAAAAATGGTCGCATTCTAGGCAATGCAGCGCTTAGTAAATTTCTAGGTTAATATTTTCCACTAAAAACAAAGACATAATGAACGTGAAAATTACTTCTCTATTGTTACGCAATGACCGTCATGTAATATATATATATATTACGTAACAGTTCCACAAATCACACTACCCGTGATATGCCAAAACCGTCAATGATTTTATGCAAAATTCTCTGTGAAATCCTGACCATGCCTTGACAACGTAAATGTCAAGAAACTTTAAACGTCAACGTTTTTAATTTCGGATATTATTTTTGGGTATGTTAGTAAAGTATGAGCGGGTACGACATTCAGATTTAGGGAACGCATAAAGAAGTTCTTTTACCTACGACCTTCATAATGTTAATCACGTCCGTTAGCTGCTGACGTGGTTGTGTCTTATTTGATCTACACAGGGTGTTCCCTAATGACGTACTAATATTTCAGGGTGTGATTGCTTTTTTTTTTATGATCAAACACAAGCACTATAGGAAAAATCCTTTAGCGCACTCTGGGAGTGGTGCGTGTGCGCAAAAAGCGATTCACGTCGGCTTTGAATCGTTGGAGGTTATATTCGTTGGGAAAAACGACCTCGGGAAGGTCGTTCCACAAGGATGAAGTTCTCCAGATGAAGAATTCTTAAATAATGAAGATCGAGGAATACTAATCTTAACCACATACGGATGGGAGACGGTGGTTCGTCGTGTATTTCTGCTATTCGTCGCTCTGGGCGGAATTAAGAGCGCAAGGTCAGCCGAGCACCTTCCATGAAAATATCTGTAAAAGAGAGTCAAATCCCCAACCTGTCTTTGATGTTCTAGGCTGTCGAGGTTCTTCGTAGGCTCGTGGTCTCCAAACAGACGAATAACCCTCCTTTCGATGGAGTTCAGTAGCCGAAGAGTATGTTTGGGTGCAGAGCTCCAGACATGAGAGCAGTACTCTAGTGATGGTCGAATCTGGGCTTTGTATAGTGTCAAAAGTTGTTGAGGTGTGTACAACTTTCTGGTTCGGAAGAGTACCCCAAGCTTCTGAGAAGCTATCTTGGCGATTGCCACAACGTGGTTATGCCAAGACATATTTCCTCCCAGATTGACGCCCAGCAAATTAATAGATGAAGCCAGTGGGATTGCGTATCCGGCCATGGCCTGGGTTTTTTTTGTGTTAAATTCGACTTGGTTACCGTCACTTAGGTCATTTTATAAAGAAAAGTTCATATGAACATATGTCCGCAACGGCTTGAATTTTTTGCTACAGGATGTTGAATTTTTATTTTTTAAATGGTTATTTTTTAATATCTCCGAAAGTACTTTTAGATATTATTTTCAATTTTGGTATGTGTTAATAGGATATAGAACCACACATTTTAGTTAGAAAAGTTATTCAATTGTTCCAGCAGTTGCGTCCCTGCAAACATATCCATGTGGATATTTTTCTGATTAGCCTGGTCAATTCTTCATGTAAACGGTCGCTTGAGTTTTTCTCGTCAGCCGCACCGTTCTTGAATAAAATAATTAAATTCCAATTGCTTTATTTAGCAGTATTGGCGAATAATTCTTGAACACATACATCTAATTATCCTGGAATAAATGACGTTTTTACAAACGTCATTTTCCAAAGGATACTTGTTGACATAAAGTAAGTTGTTCGTGTTCAAAACCATCTCATAAGTATCATTTCTTCGATTTTTAGTGTTTCATTGAATTTATTTTATTTTTTCGCTGTTTTTATACGAATGCGGAAATGGCGGTAATGCATTTTGGCCATTTCCAACAATTTTTATAAAACAAAATTTATCATTAATTATTTTATCAATGTTAATAATAATGAGTTTCAATATGAATTTAGTGGTTTTAATCAAGAACGGGTACGTCTGACGAGGAAAACTCAAGAGACCGTTTTCATGTAGAATTGACCAGGCTAATCAGAAAAAATAACCACATGGAAAAATGTCAGTGGCGTACCATCTTTTTTGTAACAATATCAGAGGACATGTTTGCAGGGACGCCACTGGTGGAACAATTGAATAACTTTTCTAACTAAAATTTGTGGTTCTATATCCTATTAACACACGCCAAAATTGAAAATAATATCTAAAGTACTTTCGGAGATATTGAAAAATAACCATTTAAAAAATTAAAATTCAACATCCTGTAGCAAAAAATTCAACCCGTGTCATATGTTCATATTATGAACTTTTCTTTATAAAATGACCGAAGGATTCACACTCTGAAATATTAGTACGTCATTAAGGAACACCCTGTATAATCTCGATTTGACTCGTACTGTTACAGGCGATAACGCCCTTTCATTCTTTCCCCGGTTCAACTGTATGTAAATTTAATATTCTCGATACTCACCAGCCCCACCACCTCTTTTCCTGCCATGGATGGGCCTCCTTCCGGGCAACGTGGGGACCACTCTCTTCCTCTCGAAGCACTCATCGTCGTCCACTATTATTTTTTCCGATTCCTCTTCGAACGCTTGCGAATCGAGTTCCAGAGAATTCGTGAATTTTTCTATTTTCTCTTCTTGCAGTTTGTTTTTTTCCGTTACCTCTTTAACTAAAATTATTAATTAATTTTATCCACGATCACTACTAGAGGTGCCAGTCCCGAAGCCATGGATGCATTCAGCAGAGCCCATCGATTTATAAGCGATTTGGAGTTCTGCTGAATTCATCTTGCTGTCAGTTTTTTGTTTGGTTAGGATCCTTTCTAAAATCACATGGAAGCAAATTATTTCACAGCAGAACTTGGACACTGAACTGTTCAATACTGAACTGAACAATATCGCAATACATTTTAATTTAGTGTAGTTCAGTGTGGTGGGTCGCCTTGAAAACCACCGCGTTTTTAGAAGCCCGTTAAAAAATAAAGTCAATACGTACCTGCGTTTAACATAGTTGCCGTCCTTCCCGATTTAGGCGTTTCCTTGAATAAACTACTTCTGGCCATTATTTCCTCGTTTAATAAGTGTTTCCTCTGATATGTCCGCGGCCTCGAAACGACCGGAGAATTTTCCTTTAAGTCATCAAATATGTCCCCTAAAAGTTCATATGAAGGGTGTTTATTTTTTAAATGGTTATTTTTTAATATCTCCGAAAGTACTTTAGATATTATTTTCAATTTTGGTATGTGTTAATAGGACATAGAACCACAAATGTTAGTTAGAAAAGTTATTCAATTGTTCCACCAGTGGCGTCCCCGCAAACATGTTCTCCGATATTTTTTACAAAAAAGATGGTACGTCACCGACATTTTTCCATGTGGATATTTTTTCTGATTAGCCTGGTCAATTCTACACGAAAATGGTCTCTTGAGTTTTTCTCGTCGGACGCAGCGTTCTTGATGCGGTTTATCCTAATGGTTGGATAGGTCGCGGAGGACAGCAGCAAGATCCCCCAATCTCAATAGTTTAGAATTCTTTTTGTGGGGTCATCTTAGAACTTTGGTGTATAAAACTCCCATTAACACTTTGGAAGATTTAATAGAGCGAATAATTACCTCGTGTGAAACAATAAGGAATATGCTGGGAGTATTTGAACAAGTGGACAATTCGATGAGTGATGATGGTCATTTCCAACAATTTTTATAAACCAAAATTTATCATTAATTATTTTATCAATGTTAATAATAATGAGTTTCAATAAGAATTTAGTGGTTTTAATCAAGAACGGTGAGCCTGACGAGAAAAACTCAAGAGACCGTTTTCATGTAGAATTGACCAGGCTAATCAGAAAAATATCCACATGGAAAAATATCAGCGGCGTACCATCTTTTTTGTAAAAAAAATCAGAGGACATGTTTGCAGAGACGCCACTGGTGGAACAATTGAATAACTTGTCTAACTATAATTTGTGGTTCTATATCCTAAAAGCTGCAAACACTATTATCACGTCACGTGAGCTCACATGCTATCACGCAATGTCACGGCATTCCCGAAATATCTGCAAGGCGGTTTATGCGTGCTTATAAATAGGTTTAAGCAAACACACTATTATCAAGTCACGTGTTGTCATATCGGCAAAATAGCACATGCCGTCACGGCTTTGAAACAGACTACGTACACTGCAGATTATTTTTATTACATATTTTGTATTTGTCAAGATCGCAAGTGAATCCTGTAGCCTTCTAGCGTTAAACTCTGACACAGTGTTATCACGCGTGCCGAATATGTAAATTTGCAGAAGTAAAATTGTGCTGTCAAGTATGACTTGCAGTGAGCTGCATGAGGTGACTATAGTGTACTTCTAAACCTATTTGTAAGCACGCATAAACCGCCTTGCAGATATTTCGGGTATGCCGTGACATTGCGTGATAGCATGTGATTCACGTGACGTGATAATAGTGTGTTTGCAGCTTTAGAAGTACACTATAGTCAACTCATACTTGTCCGCACAATTTTATTTCTGCAAATTTACATATTCGGCACGCGTGATAACACTGTGTCAGAGTTTAACGCTAGAAGGCTACCAGAAGGCTGCAACGTGACATTGACAGAATAGTGGAGTGGTGCCTGAACAACTGTTTAGAACTTAACATGGACAAATGTAAGACAATGACTTTTACTAAAAAACATACAAAACTTATTTATCAATATCATATAAATGCTAACGCAATATCATCCTGCAATAGCTATAAGGACCTGGGAGTAATGTTTGACACAACACTGTCATTTGCGGAGCATATACAGTGATGGGCTAAAATATGGAACAAATTCATTTAAAAATCAGATATTAATTTTTTGTAAAAACGCTCGGCACGTCGATTATAATTTTTTCTTCCGGATTTTTTGCCTCAAAAAGAAATTATACTGGGTGTGTCAAAAAGTAGATGTAGGTATAATTTTGAAAAATTATTTTATTAAGTGTTGAAAATGCAAACCATTAACTTCTTGACAATATGCCAATCTACTTAAAAACCCTTCTAAAACATTATTTACAGTATTTTCATTAATTTGCCTAATTTCATATCTAATTTTAAATTTTAAGTCTTCCACATTTTGTGGTTTATCCTTATACACTTTTGATTTCAAATAATCCCAAAGAAAGAAATCCATTGGTGTAAGATCGAGAGATCTTGCAGGCCATTCTATGGGTCCTCTTCTACCTATCCATCGTTCGGGAAAAATAGTATTCAAATACTCTCGTACGTGTCGAGCAAAATGAGGCGGAGCACCATCCTGCTGAAACCAAATAGACGCTTCTGGTAGATTAGGCTGATTCGGATTTGGAAAATCCGCTGCTAGTGTGGGAATTAATTCATTTTGAAGAAATTGTAAATACCGGTCTCCTGTAAGATTTCCATCGAAGAAAAAAGGTCCAATAATTCTATCATTTAATATCCCTGCCTAAACATTTACTTTTTGTGAGTATTGCGTATGCTGTTCTCTCATCCAACGGGGATTATTTGTACTCCAATACCGAAAATTTTGTCTGTTTACCGAACCATTCAAACAAAACGTTGGATGGAAAAATAGATTTAAGTTGCAAATTTCCATCATAGTTTCACAAAACTGTAGTCGGCGGTCGGGATCATCTTCGTTTAGCTCGTGCAGCAACCTAATTTTATACGGATGGTACTTTTCTTGTTTCAATACCCGCAAAACAGATCGTCGGCTAACATCATTATTAAGGGCTACTTCAGTGGATGCATTATGGGGATTATCTTCAACTTCTAACAAAATGTTCAATTTTGTGTTTTCACTAATTTTTGGACGACCTGGCCGTAGACGATCCTTTACATTCCCTGTTTCCCTGAATTTTTTCTCAATTTTACTCACTGTAGATCTTGTAATCCGTCGTTCTGGATACTTAGCGCTAAACAAGTTACAAACTTCTTCTTGACTTCTTGTTTTGTCTCCACATCCAATTAAAATTAAAATTTCGATTCTTTGAGTTTCATTTAAATGCACCATGATCACCGTTTTTTCAAAATTATACTTAAAATTCTTTTTGATTGACACATGACTTGCTATCGTAGTAGCAATTAATTTAAATTTACCTGTTTACCTTTAAGTAGGTACATGTACCTTTTTTTAAAGAAATTTCTTTTTTAAGATGTAATTTTTCTCTAAAACCGTTATAGATAAGGATAGAGTATGCTACATGAATTATGCTCAGAATTTGACGTAGAATTTATGTGATAAGTAAAAATAGGATGGTTCTATTTAAAATACAAAAAAATTTTACAACATCTACTTTTTGACACACCCAGTATAATTTCTTTTTGAGGCAAAAAATCCGGAAGAAAAAATGATAATCGACGTGTCCGAGCGTTTTTACAAAAAAATAAAACCTGATTTTTAAATGAATTTGTTCCATATTTTAGCCCATCACTGTAGAGAATATCTGTAACTCTGCCATAAGGATGCTAAGATTTATATTTCGTGTTTGCAAACATTTCACCAATGTGGAAGCCATTAGAACTCTGTATTTTGCTTATGTAAGATCAAAGCTTGAGTATTGCTGTGTTGTCTGGACCGCCTACTATGACAAATACATGGTCGAGTTGGAATCAGTGCAGCGTAAATTATTAAAATACCTTGCATATAAAGTGGACAACATTTATCCTGCAAGGGGTTATGACAGCAAAATACTACTTCAAAGATTTAAAATAAACACCATTGAAGACAGACATAGATATCACCAAATACATACATTATATAAAATATGTAATAACTACGTTGAGTCATCATATTTACTTGGTCAAATTAACTTTTATGCTCCGATACTACATCTAAGACCAAAAACCAATCTGCTGTTCTACCTGCATACCCCAAATACAAATATACTTCATAAATCCCCAATATGCAGCATATGTGCAAGCTTTCACTCCTTGCATGACAAAGTAGATTTATTTTTTACAAATAAAAATGAAATTAAAAGAGCTGTGTTGAGTATATTTTATGTTAATATAAGCAACACAAAATTAAATTGAGCTGTATGCTGTTGTAGTTAGGTTAAGTTAAATTGTCTTATAAATGGTATGTTTGTGTAACTGTTAGATAATTAAAGCTATTTTATTTATTTATTTTATTTTATTTAAGATTTACTTGCGATCTTGACAAACGCAAAATATGTAATAAAAATAATCTGCAGTGTACGTAGTCTGTTTCTAAGCCGTGACAGCATGTGCTATTTTGCCGATATGACAACACGTGACGTAATAATAGTGTGTTTGCGGCTTTAGTCTACTCGCTTGACGTTATGCCCGTTTAACTTAAAATTACCTTAAATTACCTTTTGTTGCTTGGGTAACAAAAATATCACTCTGGCTGCTATCTGGAGAGTCGCTTCTCGTAATAACTTTATTCGACGGTTTCATCGTAATTGTGTTGACGTTCTTGTCGCTAGAATCTTTTTTTAAATTAATTTTCGGACTCTTCTCCGCCTTGTCTTTCGACGACACATTTTTCGACATCCAATCGTCGTCGTTTCTGGATTTTTTCGCGTTCGACAACGAATCTTGACTCGATTCGTCAACTTCATTATATACCTAGAAGAAAAGCATTTTTACACGCAATTACAAATTACTTTAACAATACCCATTCGATTTGCCGGTTTAATTGATCAATTTTAAATAAATATAAACTTTTATAAACAAATTGAACTTAATTAACAAATGCCGTAAAATACACTACAAATACACCCAATTAATTATCGGGTATCAATTAACTGGTTAGCAAAATATTCTTATTTTTGCGAACAGAAAAATGTAATCGGTCAGCCAAAATGGCTAGTTGGTCAGCAACTTATGGACAGCAAACATTTCTGAATCGTGACAGTGCCCTGGGAAAACAAGTGAAACCCCGCACCCGCTACACCTTTTGTAGCCGATTTCCTTCTGTATTCGGCAAAAGAAAACACAAGAAAGTTACATAAATTGACAGTGCCCTGGGACCTCTGAAGTAAACTCCTTCTAGACATGTTTGTTTCTACTGACCAATTGTAAACTTTTGTTGACCAAGTAATCATTTCGCAGCTCGACTGTTAATAACGGCAAACCATTTAATTACTTCTCTTACTCAATATACACGTCCAAGTGCAGTTTACGTTCTGATATATGTCTAATTGTACAGGGTAGAGCATAAAGTCTAGATGCATGTAAATTTCCTAAAATTTAAATTTTACTCTCTCACATAAAAATTGAATTTAATTAATTTTTTAAACGCAATCATTTAGAAATATATCTGGGTTAGGCACTGGCCCAAAAGGATCATGTCACTCGGGGTAACAAAAAAATAACATTTCCTCTAAATACGTTATATTGTAAAAAAACGTTTCGTAAACAATCACTGCAAAATTTTATCATTGTTATGTATGTAAGATATGTCAAATTTAAATTTTAAAAAATATACATGTATCAAGATACTAACCAGTGGCGGCCCGTGACCTATGATAGAGGGGGTTCACAATTATGGTGAAATTATTTTTTAAATTTTATTTTTGTGTAACGACCAAATAATTATATTCTTCGGCGTTTGAAACGTAGGAAGAAAACAAGCAATAAGAAAATGCGTCAGGTAAAACATATTTTTATTAATTCTTTTAATTTTATACAAGGAAATACCATTTTTGGAAAATAAGAAAGGTTTTCTTAGTGTGTATAGCTGTCGGATCTTAACGTCGTCGCATGCAACCCTCGTAACAATATTTATAACTACAAATACTACTAAAGCCATCTACGAGCTATCAAGAAAACCGCATGATGTCTAATACCACAACGCCATCTACGGCTACGTCATTAGGCGCAACCAAGACGAGAACAATAGTTAACTGTTTTATGACGAGAACGAATCGAGCCACGAGACTGACAAGTTGGCATTTTTCATATTTTCAGTGTTTTTTAGTTTAAATCCTTAAATAAAATTATTTAAAATCATATCGAATATCATTTATCGAAATACACAACATTTATCGACCCTACACAATAGTGCTTAAACGTGAAATCCGTTCTTCGGTTCTTAATTGTAGAAAATTGATCAATAACAGCCTCATGAAGTTTGGAATACCCTCTACAAATTTTTTTTTATATATTTCATTTTTAAACTTTCTAATAAAGTCTCTAGATTTACCCTTTGTGGTCTGCGTTAAATTAATTTCGGGTTTAGGTCCTCCCGCATTCTTCACTTCAATTTTTTGCTCCAAACTCAAAGAGTTAAAGTTATTTTTTAAATAGTCCACCGTCAAACTATTAATTTTAACTTAATAAATATATAATATTAAAATATTAAAACATACACGCTCGAATTTCTAACTAAACTGCTGGCCATTTGCTTTCGAGCAAGAAAAATTTCGCCTAAATTTAAAAGTTAATATTTTCTGAACCAGATATGACATCGAACTCCGGTTTTTAATTATTGATAGATTTATCCCTTAGGAAACAATTGCCAAAGTTGGATTGTCTTAAACTGTCAGAAAATTTTATATACAGGGTGTTAAAGAGGACGATGATTTTTGCTCCAATTCCAATAGCATGTAACTTTCACAATAATATTTTTAAATTTTATCACTATACGTCAATTGAATCACTGGTTCATAGCAAAGAAAGTAATCTGTCAAATTTTTTATATCTGCTATATTTTAAGAGATACCGATTTTTTTGAAAAACTTTGCTTTTTTTCAACTTTTTGTTAGCTAGATCCCACTGTGCGTCGTATCGTGCAAACTTTGCAAGTGATTATTATACCTTATGAAAAGCTTGTTTATATTCAGTAACAACAATTGTACCTAAATGTTGTGATGTACAGTGGCGTACTTATAATCACTTATATGTCTATGCTTTATGAGTATCTCAGAATTTTATTGTATTGGAAAGTACTCGCCCCTAGATTAGGCAAGTTTTTCCTTATTTTTTAGTTTTTCATATCGCGCTACAGGTATATTATACAGTGTCTACAAAATTAAAAAAAAATTTTTTTTTATTTAATTGTTTGAAAAAATGTATTTATTAATTTCTAACTGTCACCACACGACACTATTCACTATTCACACTATTAATTGACGATAATGCGAGACCACACAGGGCAAACATCGTTCAGGAGTTTTTGAGGGAAAGGAACGTTTAACAGTTAAACCTGCCGCCAAAATCTCCTGATTTAAACGTAATAGAGCATGTTCTCGGCTGAAATTATTAGTGCGATCCATAGAAAATTCGCCTCAAACTTTGGAGGAACTGGCAGTGGCCATTGAAGAAGAGTGGCAAAATATACCTAGGGCATTTATCAACCTGTTAGTCCTCAGTATGCCACGGCGACGTCAAGAGGTCGTTAATGTACGAGGAGGGCCTACAAGGTATTAATCCCATCAAAATCAAACTAGCGTTATTTAATATTAAAGTGCCTTTCAATGTAAGCTTAATTTTAGGAATAGTGTCGTGTTAGAAAGTCAGAAATTAATAAATAAATTTTTTCAAACAATTAAATATAAAAATTATCTTTTTAAAATTTTGTAGACACTGTATAATATACCTGTAGCGCGATATGAAAAACTAAAAAAATAAGGAAAGACTTGCCTAATCTAGGGGCGAGTACTTTCCAATACAAAAAAATTGTGAGATACTCATAAAGCATAGACATATAAGTGATTATAAGTACGCCACTGCACATCACAACATTTAGGTACAATTGTTGTTACTGAACATAAACAAGCTTTTCATAAGGTAAAATAATCGCTTGCAAAGTTTGCACGATACAACGCACAGTAGGATCTAGCTAACAAAAAGTTGAAAAAAAGCAAAGTTTTTCAAAAAAATCGGTATCTCTTAAAATATAGCAGATATAAAAAATTTGACAGATTACTTTCTTTGCTATGAACCAGTGATTCAATTGACGTACAGTGATAAAATTTAAAAATATTATTGTGAAAGTTACATGCTATTGAAATTGGAGCAAAAATCATCGTCCTCTTTAACACCCTGTATATAAAATTTTCTGACAGTTTAGGACAATCCAACTTTGGCAATTGATTCCTAAGGGATAAATCTATCAACAATTAAAAACCGGAGATCGATGTCATATCTGGTTCAGAAAATATTAACTTTTAAATTTAGGCGAAATTCTTCTTGCTCGAAAGCAAATGGCCAGCAGTTTAGATGCACGAACAGACAACAGCGCGGTGCACACAAAAACTGTGCGCCTTTTCCATGTTAAATCGCCGTATCCCCGCTAGCCCCCGCCACCCGATACTAAAGAGAAACTGCATTATGTCCCGCCTATTTGAGCGCATCTGCGAGCATTTCTCGTCATCAATCTAACGACTGGCGCGCCGGCCGGATCGCGCCACGGTGACACCCGGCTATATACAGTCTGGTTTGACGGTACGATAAAATATTAGTGAGGGTCGAACTTTATACGATAAATAATATTAAATGAATATAAATTAATATTTTTTTATTCGTTTGGGGGTGCACGTGCGCTTGTACTCCTGTGGAAGAACCGCCATTGTAGACCCCATACAATTAGACACGTCAGGCTGTAAACTACTTCGCCCTAAATTCTAGAATCTGTTTTCCATTCTTAAAATTGGTTCATTATTAACGAAACAACAGCTTGTTAATTAGGACGTGAATTTTGAGTATTCGATAATTAATTGGGAGAGTGTAGTTCCCAAAATCGTCGGTTCTAAAAAGTAGCACATTAAAGTACAAGTTTTACAACATCTTGTTACCTTTCTTTTCGTTAATCTCCCCGACCTACTAACGTAAGAAATCTCATTATTTGAAAGGAGCAGCTCTTCTTCTTTTAAAGACGAAATTACTGGATTAACGCAGAGATCATGATCTATCGCTGTAATTGGCTTGCCCTGTGGTGCCAGGTTTTTGGATAAACTGAAAAATGATTAAAATGTTATTCATTTTATAAGCTTTCGAGATAGTAACTAGAATCGTGCCAAATTTCACAGGCACAGGCAGACGCCGAAATAATTCCATAAGCATTCTGATTTCTTGGTACTAAAACACCAACATAAGCAGCATACAGCAGTTTTTTACCATAGCACAGTGGATAAAATGCTAGAAATCTCCTCCTAGGGATACACCAGGTACCCGGCCAGTGTTATTATTATATATATTTCATGTATAAAGGAAATCTAGACATAAACTTCCATATTTGTTAATTCTCCGCCATACAACTGCCGCGTTAGTTAACCCGGTATAAAACGTGTCCAAGATAAGGAGGGCCAGTACAGGGATCTCGGAAACCGTAAGAGATACGAAGTCGGTTAAATGGAGGTAAAGTTGCGCATTTACGTGCCTAATATAATGTTTCTGTATTTTGTTCACTTATTTGTGGTTTCTTATTAAATTATTTGTTATTTATTGAACTAGTCCAACATAATTAAAAATTTAGAGCTTACTTATGAGATATTATTTATAAAATTAGGACAAATACAGGACCGTATCCCAAAATTTCCTGATGTTGTTGAAAAAATCCTCGAAACGTCATTAAACCACAATGTGTCATACATCGTTGCATTCGGGAGAAAAAAAGCTCTCAAATTCCTATATCAGGAAAACAAGACCGAAGTTAAAAAAAGAAAGTTGATAATGGCCCTTCGAAGACGACTCGTCGGAGGGACAGTAAGGCAACAAAAGAACACCTACAGTAAAAAGGATTGGCCTCATAGAACTTCTTTTGAACCTGGTACTTCAAACAATAAATATGCCCCCCTTGTTAACCCAAAAAAGGTGCTGCTACCACCTTTCCATATTAAGCTTGGACTAATGAAAAACTTTGTCAACGCCATGGACAAAGAAAGTAGTGGTTTCCAGTACCTAAGAGAAATATTTCCTCACCTAAGTGATGCAAAATTAAAAGAAGGCATATTTATTGGACCTCAGATAAGGAAGCTCCTAGATAATCTCAGTTTTCAAGAACAATTAAAGGAAAAGGAATTGGCAGCTTGGACGTGTTTTGTATGTGTAGTGAAAGGATTTCTGGGCAACAAGAAAGATGAAGACTATAAAATACTGCTATATTGGGCGACTACTGTTGGTTTTTAAAAAGGGATGATGCTACAGAACACAAAAGGAAAAAGTGAACGTTTTTGTCGCTGTATCATATCTTGGGCAATATATTTTTTATTAACATAACAACCAATCCTCAGTAATGTTTTTGCATAGATGCCACATGTTTTATATGTTTATATTGAATAAATATATTAGATTCTAAAAATATGTTGTCTCCTCTTTTTTCTCCACCACCCACCCCTTATAACAAAAAAACTGTACTTGTTACAGTAATTAGCTTATCAGTTTCGGATTTAGGACTCTAAAATACTTCAGACAAACCCATTTTCATCAATGTTACTTTACAAAAATTTAAATTTGTCGACTTGTATCATTAAGTAAGTGAATAAGATATAATGTAAACTAGCAAAGTACTAAATAAGAAATACAAAACAGATTCAACTAAAAGATAAATACATTTGTATTAATTTCCAATAACTCATTTAATTTTAAAATAAACTTTACAAAATAAATGTTCTATTTTTAAGTACGGTCCTGGAATTCATACCAACTTACAAACCCCCCCAACATCCCCCGTAACATGCCTTACCTTGCAAAATGTGCTTTAACTTTAGCAGCAGCAATATGGTAGTTACATAACATTTTTATACGGGTCTCGCTGTCGGACTTCAGGAACCTCTTGCTGTTTTGTATATTAATGAATTTCAATTCGTGACTGATTATTCTGAGCATATTTTTTTCTAAACTTTCACTCTTGGGCATATCGTTAAAGCCTATTGGTGTCTTTTTTATATCCAATATTTCATTACCTTTTTCTGGTTTATCATCCTCTGTAAATAATAACACAATACACAATATAATAAGAATGAAATTATAGGTATAACAACAGTACGGTCTATGAAGGAAAATTATTCAAACAGTTTTACCTATATTTATGTTGTTATTGTTATTATTGGCTTCCTCCTCCTTTAACCTAGACTTCGGTCGATGTAAAATATCCTGACTGAAAGCATCCAAAGATTCATCATCTTCTTCTTGTGAAAAAGTGTCTTTCCTCTTTTTATTCGATGGTGCGACTGATTCGGAATTATTAATGGCTTCCAGAAGTTCATTGGCACTTTCGGTGAGACTTTTCTCTGCTTCCTGTAGAGGACTTTGGCTTTTATCCTTTTCTTCGATTAGAGATGTCTCAGAATTCTTTATTGCCTTGTAATATTCATTCATCTGGTCTTCGGACATGTTCTCCTCATACATGTTGGCATCTAAAAGACAAATTATCGGATAGGGTTATTTAATAAGTCCCTCATGTACGTGCACGATACTAGACACTTAAAATTATGTACTTTCTGAGTATTGGAAAGGGTTCGTTAGAAAATTCATTTTGTTCGGGAATCTTACATTGCATAAAGTATAAATATGTATAATAGTTCTTAATGTGTAGTTTAATAAGTAACTTGCATTTGAGAAAATGCTTTTGTATTGGAGTTTATTTACGTTCCTTATATTTTTGATCTTGATGAAGATTCTAGGTCGATACATGGTTTAGGTGTAAATACATCTACAAAATGGCTATTTATCAGACGTATCCTAGGCCATATTGTACCAAATCACTTGGTAGAGTAATATTAACCGGTTATATTAAAATTTCAAGAACTAAAACACCAACAAAATTCCATAATAGCACAGAACACAAAATTATATTCAATATTGAAAATTTAGTTAGCTCATTCGCTGCGAATCGTTATTTATTTTAAAAAACATATCGTACCTTTCAGACGCTGTTTAATTTCGTCTTTATTAAGTTCTTGGCTCATTTTTACAGAACTTTTACTTAAAAATTAAAACAAGCGGTTCGATTTGTTTTCTACGACTTTTTTTAAGGTTAGTATTGACAGCTGACAGACCTCTTGGCGGTTTCCAGTCAAGTGGAAGACGAGAAATTCAAGTATATAGAAATTCAAGTATATGCCTTTATTAAAAATTCACAGGAAAATAGCAACATATTAGCTTGTAAAATAATAATAATTTATAAGTATTTTAGTATACGTTTCTAGTTTTAAAAACAATAAAAGCTGACCAAGCGTCATCTTTCGTGGAGTAGTAACTATACGAACCCTGTTTACAAGTATTCGTTGATACGAATTATACCTACCAAGAATGAAAGTTACAGATTTCTTTAATATGCATAATATGTATTCTGTTAGTTTCGCTACTCAGTCTAGATGTCACTGGTAATCCTTTGAGACGGTACCCCGATGCGGACTCTGAAGTCGACTATAGGTATGTGCCGATTTATGTTTTAATCTGTCAGTAAGGCAGTCCCATGAGGAATCGACTATGAATACGTGAAAATGTATTTTTTGTTAATACCTTGAACCAATGGTGGATCACAATTGCTTTGGCAGTTGACGCGAAATTGACACAACGCAGGGTGGAGTTTTTGCGATTATTTTTATATCTGTATGTAGGTCCTTACATAAAAATATATGTAAACCCCGAACAAAACACATTAGATATGATTGATGAAAGTAACAGAATTAAGTGTGAATTTCTCGCGTTCCTTATTCTGGTACAAAATGTACGTACTAGTCTATTTCCCTAAGAATTATTTTAAGCCATTCACTCGAAACAAGTAAAAATATAAAAATTTAATCCTTAAAACTCTATAATACCATGCGGTCCCGTTATACCAGTCCTTATTTTCGCGCTGTAAGTAGCCCGGAGCAGATACTCAGAATCTACTGTTTGCCGATTGGCAAAACATAGGAATTATGCCCTCGAGTGCGGATTATTCTTGAACGCTTCAGTCAAGAGCACCCGAACGTATGTCGGTGTTTAATCAGACCATACACTCTCCTGTCCCAAAAATAGACCTTATTAAAGCCCTAAGGGTTGGCTATGAGGAAGGGATAAAAAGCATGACGGGATGTTAAATATTTTACTAGAATATTAGTCGATTTTATTTTAATTGCTAAGTGCTGTATAAATTGCGATATTTTTTAGGGACAATTGGCTTGCCAATTTTCGAGGCAGACAAAAAAAAATAGACTACAGTAATAGTGAGCTCCCCAAGTACTTATGAATGTGAACTGTGGAGAGACATTTAGAATAATTCCTAGAGTTACAAGAGAGATTGTGTCTACATGTGAATATCCAGCCAATCCAGCTCCTAGACACAGCATTAGTGCGAGGACTCAAAAGAGTAAAATCGTGTGTGACAGTGATAATAGAGGCAGAGCTCGTGCAGTGTACACTTTTAAGCTCCGCTGAGAGTAAGAGACTTAACGATTAAAAACAAACAGGAAAAATTGTCAAAAAAATCTTTATTCCGTTTCTGTTGGCAATTGAAACCGGTACCAAGTACACATTGGAGGAAATACAAAGCAGTGGTAAGTTTACGAGTAAAGATGACAAGAAATTAATAATTAATTGATGGAAAATTACTGAAAGACATTAATTTTTATTCGTTGTGGTTTGTAGTTGTAATGCAAATTAGTAATTTAAAGTCTTTGCCCGTTACTCGGAAAACGGGTTATTCGGACTATCTTTAAGTTAGCTTAAATAAAAAACAAATACCAAATATTAAATAGCTAATAAAAATAAGATATTTACTCTTTTGTCAATAAAAAATAAATAAAAGCAACAACAAATACAAACCAAAAGAAAGCTTATTTAGCCGAAGCCAAAAACACTGAAGTCATTGTCGATGTCCGAGTATTTCAGGGATACACTGAAACGCGGAGGGGAATCACCGGTGAATTACACCTCACGGACCTTGCCTGTTTGTTATATGCATTTTTTTATCAAAATAATTTATAAATATTATGGATTTGAGATATTTATATTTAATAATATGAAGCAAGTGCAGCAATTACACTTTCTCTCTAGGCTATATTAAAAGATTTTTCTCAAAATGTCCATTTTTTCCAATTTTTGTGGTAAAATTTTTTTTTCCAACACTAATTTGTCATTGTGTCATAAAAAAATATAGATTACTTTGACTTGAGATATGTAAGTATTAGTGTTGGGAAAAACCGATGATTTTAATAATCAGTACTTGATACTCGAGCGATTTTAATAATCGAGTGAATCGCTTGAAATTCCAATTCACCAAGCGATGACGTCACCGACTGCTCCACCGGCAGCCTAGCCGTTTACATGTGATCAGGTAGGGTATTTAGCAGGCACGTAACTACGGGTGGGCACAGGTTTAGCTAAAAAATTGTAGTAGCCACCAAAAAAATTCCAGAAATTTATTTAATTGTGAATAATGAATTTTTACCACGTGTCTCGATGCCAAACAAAAAAACTGCAAAAAATCACCCAAATATGTATTTAATGTTCGGGTTTATTATTGTGCTTTTTTAACCAGAACAAAAAGTATTACCAAGAGTTATTTTTCTTCATATCTTTCTCAATCTACGATCATAAAATAAGTAGATATTTAAAATAGCTTGTCAAATTCTTCCACTTTAAATTATCAGGTGGCCACTGTGCGCCCTTCAAAAATTTAGGCTTAGTTACGCGACTGGCAAAATAAGAAAATTGGTTATTATTTTTTTAAACTAATTAAATTTAAGAATTTTTACTTTTGGTTACCAAAAAATTTCTCGATACCTATGTTTTGTTAACTATTTTGCTCATTTTCTTATTTTCCATTAACATTTTCTATAATGTATGTTATTTTTAAGTAGTCTTCTTGAGTTTAATAATAAAAAGTTCCTGTTTAGAGTTAAAAATGTTTACTATAAGATTCCAACGAATTTTTCTATATATTTTGTTAACCATTCGTTTTGTTATTTTTCATTAACAATTTCTATTATTATGTTATTTTTGAGAAGTTTTCTCGAGTTTATAGTAAACAAAAATTTTAAAATTATATCCTTTAATTTTTTAATATTTACAATCGGAGACCTAAACTACGCCGCTGGCTAGCCAGTTAAAACAAAACTTTACAAAACCCATTTCGCGATGATTCCGCTAAGGGATTTGGCATACTTTTTATATGCACCTTCTCGTTTATGTACCTTTAAGAAAGACGTATGTCGTATTACCTGCTCAACGTCAAACTCAAGCGTCACCAATCGGATGGCGCGGCGCGTATAACGAAGGTCGGTTATCAAGTGACAGGCGATATTTTTCGGTTTTTCGCCTGCATTTATAACTAGAGTATTTCCTATCGTGCGAAAAACTGTTCGAATATACGAGCGACGATTTTCGCCTGAATAGATAACTCGAGCGGTTTTTTTAATAATCGAGCGATGTCGGATATTTCAATAATTGAGTGATCAAGCGGTTTTTCGCTCGAGCGATCACAACACTAGTAAATATGACAAAGGATTTCAGATGAAGGAGGTTTTTGAAGAATATCCAATTCACATTCTTAGTTAGGTTGTAAACAACTTTCCAGAAAGACAATCAGGAAGTTTTGAAAATTATCATAATTTTTCTTCGTCGATTTCTGTCAATTAGACAAAGACACTATGTCGTCTTCGAGTGCTCGGAGCGTACTTTTTATAAAACCCAGTTGGAACGGCCGTCTTTCATACCTGCTTTCACGTTTGACACTACCGGATTAACAACTGTCATATTTGTCGTTATTGCTCAATAAAATGTTTGTGTGCTAAATTTAACTACTGTTTGTGGAAAAAAATAGTAATTCTTAACTCAATATGGCAAGACTATGCCAAGTCTGCCGCAAACTGGATAAAAATATATAGATCTTTGAGTCACGTCCGTGAATCGTTTGTTTTTCCTAACCAAGTCATATTAAACGATCAGCTGTTAGAATGAAAACAGAAACAGATAGAAGATAAAAAGAAATGGGGATTCTAGAAATAGAATCCTCATATCTTTTTTGTTGTGTTTATTTTCGCAAGAACAGGTGTCATTTTGACGTGTACAAAGCACCGGGTCCATGTTTATTTCCTCTCGATGGTAAAATCAGTATTTTACCGAATCTCTCAGGTGACATAGGAAATAAGGGCAGTATTTCGTGACTAAAAAGCGTTGCATTTTTTCATGAAATAAACAATTTAAATTTATTTGGATAAATATATTCCGCTTAGCTGCAACTGTTATGCAAAAACCGCTATTCCAGGTGGAATTTATGCAAATGTCGAAAATTAAATGAAACGACTTAATAATAATAGCGCATTAATTTATTGTTTGTATTATATAAATTATTGAAATAAATTTCTTTATAATGATGCATAGATAAAATAAATAATGAATAGGAAAGTTCATGCGGAATATAATTGAATTTAAAATCCAAATTACATCTAATAAAATGATCGATCATTTAGCTAGGAATTTATTAGAGTTTCCTATTATTTTGCGGCGCTGGTATCACATACAGGATGTCCCAAATTATTTTCTGATTCAAGTTACATCCTATTTGTGTTTTCTGACTAATATATCATTAATTTTTTTCAATTTCGACTTGGTTAGCAGAATCTAGAATGCTGGCCATATTTTGTTTATACAAAAAATACAATTTATGGGTACATTTAATATGATCCTTAATTTGCGTATGACTTCCCATTGAGTGAGATAAATTTTTAATATTATCGTATCAAGTTTTATACCAGATTTCTTCCCAGCTACTGGAAAATAAAAGACATGGCCAGCAAAACAACTTTTTTAGCGTTTGAGTATTGTTGATGTTTTATTCTCTGATCGAATTACAATACAGGGTGTTATGGAAATGACGTATTATATTTAAACCGGCAATTCCTGAGATGAATACAAATTGAAGAAAAATATCCTTAAATGGCGCTTTCAATTCATTCAGCGGTAAAAATGACCTGAAGTCAAACCAGGAATACATCTGTGCGGCACTGCGACACATACGAATTCTCACCTGTGTTGTCAGAATTACACCTTAAGCCGCGTTCTCAGAGCTACACCATCCTAACCAATCAGAACCGTTTACGTCATTACCCCTTATCCCCACCATCGAAGAGTGCCGAAGTAGCGGTGTTGTCAGGTATCTGGTGAAATTTTACCAGATCTGCTGATTTTTTGTGATTTATAAAATATACCTCCCCAAAACGAAGCTGGTAACACCCGAAAACGGACTGTTTAAAAAAGTTTTTCATTGTACACCAGATTATTCATAAAATCACAAAATAATCAACAGATCTGGTGACATTTCACGAGATACCTCCTGGCAACGCTGCGCTGTAGTATCATTATTTTTTTATATATTTTTTATTTTGTTTTGAAATTTGAACCTCAGTTTTCCGAACAAAGGTAATTACTAATTATTTTGTCGTGTAAATAGTATGTACTTTTGCTTTTATAAGCTGTCATCGAAAAAATCTTTAAAAGAATAAAAACCTAACCTCCAAGAGGGGAGAATTTTAATCCAACAGCCAAATTTCTTTTCCGCAGTCCACATACTCACACAAAAAACGTAAATATTGGCCTGGTACAATCGGAAGAGACTATCGACTATACTATAAGTTTTTTAAAGAAATGTGACCATTTCCAGTTTAAAACATTAAAAATTCAAATTATATTCCTGTGAAAATTCTTCATCGCTCTGGAGCTAAATTTAGAATAAAGTTATCTGCAGAAGAAAGTGCAAGAGTTAATAATACTGGTAAAGCATAATTTTGAATGAAAATTGTAAACTGTTTTTAAGTCGGAAGGTATTTTGTTAGCACTCCCGTTGGCATTTTCGTAATTTTATCTAAAAATTAGTTTTGTAGCTCTATAGATCCCTAAATCTTATAATATAAATATTTTTAAATTATTGTAGATACAGATTACAAAGAGCAAGTATGCTCTGCACGAAGATGGCTGCATCTGCTTGGAATGAAGATATAGAGGAGACACAAGCTAGTGAGGATAGTAGTGAAGCTATCAAAAGCCTTCCTATTACAATTAGTACCATGAGATCAAGACTGGAATGTGAATGATGAGGAGACACTGTCAGAACGACCATGTCTATGATTTTAGACTTCCTTATTGGCGGAAATTATATTAGAATGAAATGGTTCGCCTACCTACCTACTTAACAGTGGTTAATAAAAACTACCTAATAAAGTTTACTTTGAGAATATTGGTCCTTTAAATTTCTCGTTATTTCTCCAAAAATAAACGAATTCTTGCATAATTTTCTCGAATGGTTTAAGAAAAAAAATAGAAATAACGAGAAATTTATTTTGTTTGTTAAACCATTCGAGAAAATTATGCAAGAATTCGTTTATTTTTGGAGGAATTATGTTTAATATAATTTAATATTTAACAATATGTTCAGGATCTTCTTAAATTACTTAATTATAATTGGAAACCCAAGCCTTTTTTTGTACATTCGCAGCTGTATGGCGATCCTGTGGATATAGTCATTTGGAACTCCAGCCTTGAAGATATTAACCGCCGTTGTCATAGGTACTTTTATATTAGCTAACATCAGCCAATATGTGAGCGGTGCCCTCTCAGCTTCAGTTTGAACCTAAAAGTACAACTTTTAAACTTTATATACCCTTAAGTGCAAAGAAAACCGTCATTTTAAAATTTTTAGGTTTAATAAGTTTTAATTAACATTGGTTATTCGACATATTATACAAAGATAATTGTAATGTTCTTTGTTACGTCTTGGTAACCTGCTGACTAAGGCACTATATCCCCTCTTTATCCCACGCTGATGCGAGGATATAAATATAAGTAGTTGTAAGATTTACTTCAGATTTTTACTTGTTCGGTTGCTATGCTCTGTATTGAATAAAACAAACTGTTTTTAAAAACGCGTTTTTCTTGGCCAAGTACATATCTCCTTTTTTATCTAATTTTAAAACCCCCATGTTGCATAATAAAGCAGTTTATTATTATTAATACTAATTCTAATTTAGAGGCATCTATTCTGTATATTTTGTTTTTTGGTTCATGTCAATACACGACACAAACACACATAACACATTCTCAAACAAATGATCTTGGTTATCAAAAGTTTAAATTTTTCCATAATTTCATTATTGTTATGGAATTAGAATATATTTTTTTTAATGGATAAACAAAAGATTATCATCAAGATTTAACTACAAATTCATTTAGAAACAAACTTAACTACCAATTTTTACTTAAATATGCTATATTATTTAAAAACAAACATTTTAACTTATATATATGTCAATACAGGATGTTACAAATTCGGCCTTCAATGGGCCAAATAATATGCCGCAAAAAATCCAAAACAAATACAGGGGCTTTCAAAATATTTGAAAAAATCTAAAATGTTGTGTTTCGGTTTTTAAATTTCCCTGACTTTGTTCGAAAAGATGTCCAAAAATAAATCACTTTCGCATTGCTACTTTTCATTCTCCACAACGTGGTATGGTAGATTTTTCAGGCGACGTTTCGTCTTTAGGTCACCTTCATCAATTTAATTTTTTTAAATACGGGCCTGCATCTTTTTGTTTAAATTATGAAAGACGGCCGAAATCTACGTTCAATGGTATACAACACTTACTGATTTTCCGACGTTTTGTTTCTTAAATTGATCATCTTCATTAAAATACCCCTAGTATGTAAGTAATTTAGCACTTTCTTAAAACTTTTAAAAGAGGCATTGAGTTTTACATTTTCGAATTATACCAAATTAAAAAAAAAGTAAATTACCGGAACCTATATATACTGGGGGAATTTTAACGAAGATAGTCAATTAAGGAACAAAACGTCGAAAACCCAGTAGATGTTGTATACCACTGAACGTAGATTTCGGACCTCTCTCATAATTTAAACAAATAGATCCAGGCCCGCATTTAAAATAATTAAGTTGATGATGGCGACCCAAAGACGGAAACGTCGCATGAAAGATCTGATAATGCCATCTTGTTGCAATGAAAAAGTGAAATTTATTTTCGGACATTTCTTTGAAAAGTCAGGAAAAAATAAAAATCGAAACGCAAAAATTTAAATTCTTTCAAATATCTTGAAATCCTCAGTATTTATTTTTGATTTTTTTGCGGCATATTATTGGTCCCATAATTATGCAACTTTGCCCCAATTTAACCAACTTCGTATCTCTTACTGTTTCTGAAATCCCTATGGCGAAGGCCGAATTTGTAACACACTGTATATACTTCGGTTCATACCATCACGGAACCTCCTCCTTATGAAAGAAATTACTGAATTCATATTGCAGCAGAAATTATGGAAAAACTTAAATTATTGATAACCAAAATCATTTTGCATGTATTGGACATGAATCAAAAAAAACAAAATGTGCAAAATAAATTACTCTAAATGAAAACTGTTATATCGAAATAATTTTGCAACTTGATTATTCGACAGGGTGTTGGGTTTTGTAAAAGGGAAACCCTGTAAAAGACACGTTAAAACTGATAGTTGTAGCTACAGTGCTCTAAAAAAAATCATTCATTATCGGAATAAAAATAAAAAGGTTATAACGCCTAAAACTTTATCAAAATTTTGTAGTGGCCGTTTTCTTTGCGCGTGAGTGTATTATAATAAAAAATAGTTAAAAAAAACATAGAACATAATTTTCAAACAGAAATGTCGAGATACTCTCGATCAATGTCGATAAAATGAACTGTTTTCGAAAGAAAAAAGATTTTTGTTCAATATGATTTATATTCAGTATACGTAAATTCCATTACTATAAGTTACTAACTAATAAGACAAGAAAGAAAAACCGCAAATTTCAAGACACTACCATAAACTGACATTGGCATAAATATTCTTATTTAAATCGGTACATGTGAAATGAGAGAATTTTATAAACATAAAACAACAACTAATGCAACTAATGAACAAAAATGTTTTTTTTTGAAAACAGTTCACTTTATCGGCATTGATCAAGAGTACCTTTTTTCAGCTTAAGGTTTAGAGTATCCAAAAATATTATTGTCGTTCCTTCATCATACAAGGTGTACAAAAGAAAACATTTTTGTGTTACGTCTAGTCCGTCCCTGGCAAACTAAATAAGCCAAATGTGTTTAAAAGGGCGAATTTTAAGGAGACTCATCTACTAACCAATATACTAAAAAATTATTAAATTACACCTAGTACCTACTTAATAAATTATTTAAGAACAACGAATTCCAGGGACGTCCGTAGGTGAGGCCGTAGGAAGAAAAATTGGATTAGGATTGGACGTTTTAAAGCGAAATTTAATTTACTTTCGGGCTTTGACCGTCTCCAAACACCCAAACCTGGAATTCTGCAATTATGAAACGACCAAAGCTTGGCAACAATTTTTAGTAGATCGATACGTAAATTTTAAAACTAAGTACGTGGGAATCATGTTATTTAAATTTGTAGGATAGTTAATTTAGTCAATTCATAGAAACATTTAAATAAATACTGGATTTAGTATGCATACCTTGTATTCATATCCTCTAAGGCCTCGGCAATTGTTTCGGCCTTCCATGGCCATCGTCAGTGTTGTACGGCCCTGCACCAGGGGGGGCAACAACAGACAGCTGCTTACCCACTAAAAACAACAACCTAAAATGCAAACAGTTGCCAAGAATATATAAGGAACATTCAAGTTTGACCACTTATAATATATTCTTAAACCCTAAATTTTAATTAAAACACAAAAAGGGTGGTTTTATACATCAATATTCGAAAATATTGGACAAAACCTTTCCTAAAAGTCAAATCGTTAATTAGAACCTAAAAAAAAATGTATAAAATTAATATAACCCGGTGGTTTTATACATCAACATTTGAAGATGTTGGACAAAACCTGAGCTAAAAATGAATTGGTTAGTAACCTGAAAATAAAATGTTATTAGTAAAGGATAATGAGGGTTATGCATCGAAATTAATTCGATTCTATTTCTTCCTTTTTCTGGCTTTTATTCAACATGGATTATAGATTCTCCATCGGTTCCATGTTGGCCAGTATAATGAATAGTGTGCCTAAAACAAACGTATAAGACGACTGATTTATCTTAAATTAATTCAGGTAATCTATATTTAAATAGTTTACCAAATATTTTACATTTATACCATACCAGAAAGCCGTCCTCCATAATTTAATAGGTTTGTTTCTTCAGTTGCAGCTTCTTATTTTCACTCACTTCACTAACTTACCAGAATTGCCAACGTGTCCCATCTTTAAGAGCAATAACAAAGCTCCTTCACCATATTTTGGTGATTAAAAGAGATGCGCACAGCCCGATTTTTAAAAACTATTATAAATATCTTAATATGATCCAAAATATAATGAATGAGAAAGAAGAAACAAAATAGTGCGGACCTATATATTGCTATTGCTCTTAACCCTTCATTCTTTCACCTGTAGTAACAGAAAACGAGAGAAAACTATCTTACCTTTCAATCATGATAGAAGCGAAGGTGGTGGTATTAACAACGGTGCCAATTGCAGCAAGAAGGATCAATCCACGTTCAAGCAAGCACTTGAGAGAGGAATGACCCGTAAAACACTAAAGGTCACTGTTCACTTATTCCAGGTTGTAACAACATGACGTTAAGGCGAAGACTTGTTTGCCGACAACGCGAAACGGACGCTTCCAACACCAATCATGCTCACTTACCTGAAACAATAGAGAAAATTTTTAGTTACACAGTTTATATCAATAAAAGTTGAAATCAGTTATTATAGGCTCGAAAAAAAATAACCAACAGTTTTGCTCAATTTTGGGATTTTATAGCGAAGTTTAATTTACTTTCGGGCTTTGACCTTCTCCAAACAGTCAAACCTGGAATTGTGCAATTATGAAACGACCAAAGCGTGGCAACAATTTTTAGTAGATCGATACGTAAATTTTAAAACTCAAAAAAACTACGTGGGAATCATGTTATTTAAATTTGTAGGATAGTTAATTTAGTCAATTCATAGAAACATTTAAATAAATACTGGATTGAGTATGCATACCTTGTATTAATATCCTTTAAGGCCTCAGCAACTGTTTCGGCCTTCCATGGCCATCGTCAGTGTTGTACGGCCCTGAACCAGGGGGGGGGGACAACAACAGACAGCTGCTTACCCATTAAAAACAACAACCTAAAATGCAAACAGCTGCCAAGAATATATAAGGACCATTCAAGTTTGACCACTTATAATATATTCTTAAATCCTAAAAAAAACTGTTAATTAAAACACAAAAAGGGTGGTTTTGTACATCAATATTCGAAAATGTTGGACAAAACCTTTCCTAAAAATAAAATCGTTAATTAAAACCTAAAAAAAATGTATAAAATTAATATAAACCGGTGGTTTTATATATCAACATTTGAAAATAGTGGACAAAACCTTTCCTAAAAGTAAAATCGTTAATTAGAACCTAAAAAAATGTATAAAATTAATATAAACCGGTGGTTTTATGCATCAACATTTGAAGATGTTGGACAAAACCTGAGCTAAAAATAAAATCGTTAATTAAAACCTAAAAAAAATGTATAAAATTAATATAAACCGGTGGTTTTATATATCAACATTTGAAAATAGTGGACAAAACCTTTCCTAAAAGTAAAATCGTTAATTAAAACCTAAAAAAAATGTATAAAATTAATATAAACCGGTGGTTTTATGCATCAACATTTGAAGATGTTGGACAAAACCTGAGCTAAAAATAAAAGGTTATTAGTAAAGGATAATGACGGTTATGCATCAAAATTAATTCGATTCCATTTCTTCCTTTTTCTGGCTTTTATTGGCCATGGATTATAGATTCCCCATCGGTTCCATGTTGGCCAGTATAATGAATAGTGTGGCTAAAACAAATGTATTAGTAGACGGCCGATTTATCTTAAATTAATTTAGGTATCTATATTTAAATAGTTCACCAAATATTGTACATTTATACCATACCAGAAAGCCGTCCTCCATAATTTAATAGGCTTGTTTCTTCAGTTGCAGCTTCTTATTTTCACTCACTTCACTAACTTACCAGAATCGGCAACGTGTCCCATCTTTAAGAGCAATAACAAAGCTCCTTCACCATATTTTAGTGATTATAAAGAGATGCGCACAGCCCGATTTTTAAAAACTATTATAAATATCTTAATAGTGTCCAAAATTTAATGAATGAGAAAGAAGAAACAAAATGGTGCGGACCTATATATTGCTATTGCTCTTAACCCTTCATTCTTTCACCTGTAGCAACAGAAAAGGAAAGAAAACTATCTTACCTTTCAATCATGATAGAAGCGAAGGTGATGGTATTAACAACGGTGCCAATTGCAGCAAGACGGATCAATCCACATTCAAGCAAGCACTTGATTGAGGAATGACCCGTAAAACACTAAAGGTAGTAGATAAGCTACAAGAGTTCGGGGCCAAATACCACCACTTTTACATGTTATTTCTTATGGGAAAATTTAAGGTTCGATCTGCATTTTTTTTCTACCGACGCACAGCGTCGCGACGCCCAGAATGAGAAGAACGTGAGGAGTGTGGAGATGAATGGAGAGCAAATATCGTCATTTTTACATGTATTTTCCCATAAGGAAATTTAAGGTTCGATCTGCATTTTAAATCTAACGACGCTTAGCGTCGCGACGCCCAGAATGAGAAGAATGTGGGAAGTGTGGAGATGAATGAAGAACAATATCATCATTTTTACAGGTATTTTCCCATAAGGAAATTTAGGGTTCGATTTGCATTTTTTTTTACCGACGCCTACCGTCGCGACGCTTAGAATGAGAAGAACGTGACGCAATTTACCAGTGGCTGTTAGCGTCTCCACCATAACCATCAAACTTTAATATTTGATATAAATTTTACTTTTTGTGTGTGTGTGTGTTTATCGCAACCATTTCAGGATGTCTGATAAATTTTCTATTTCATTATAAGTAATTACTGATTAAATACAGTTTTTTTTACTTCTAAATTATCCAAAAAATAGTTGAAAACATCACATTCAAAGTAAAAAAAATCTCTTAATTCTTACATATCAGTTTTTAACGTTTGTTGCTTTTAAATTTAAACCCCTAATTAAAAAAAAATATTGAGGAAAGACACAGACAAATTTAGAAAATTATAATTTCCCATCATAACCCTTTAGAGATGGCCGATAGAAGATTTCTTTAATAGCCCACAGGCAACAATTTTCCCTGATCGTGTCTATAAGACATATGGAAAACACTGTATATACCTAACTCTTTAAAAGTGTCAACCTCTTTTGTAGGGAGGGATTATCGATCACCAGAGTCGGTACGTCTCCCCTCGGAAGGGTACCTGTCGTGTTTCCATGCGGAAAAAAGTCGATCATCCCTTTATATCACAGAAGCCAAATCGTATATAAAATATTTAAGTTTTAACTCTATTATTTATCGCAACCCTCTCAGGATGATTTAATAAATTTTCTATTTCATTTATCAGCCATCCTGAAATGGTTGCGATAAACACACACAAAAAGTAAAATTTAAATCAAATATTAAAGTTTGATGGTTATGGTGGAGACGCTAACAGCCACTGGTAAATTGCGTCACGTTCTTCTCATTCTAAGCGTCGCGACGGTAGGCGTCGGTAAAAAAATGCAAATCGAACCCTAAATTTCCTTATGGGAAAATACCTGTAAAAATGATGATATTGCTCTTCATTCATCTCCACACTTCCCACATTCTTCTCATTGTGGGCGTCGCGACGCTAAGCGTCGTTAGATTTAAAATGCAGATCGAACCTTAAATTTCCTTATGGGAAAATACATGTAAAAATGACGATATTTGCTCTCCATTCATCTCCACACTCCTCACGTTCTTCTCATTCTGGGCGTCGCGACGCTGGGCGTCGGTAGAAAAAAATGCAGATCGAACCTTAAATTTTCCCATAAGAAATAACATGTAAAAGTGGTGGTGGAACAAACCAGTGTTGTACGGCCCTGAACCAGCGAGGGGGGGGGTCAACAACAGACAGCTGCTTACCCATTAAAAACAACAACCTAAAATGCAAACAGCTGCCAAGAATATATAAGGACCATTCAAGTTTGACCACTTATAATATATTCTTAAATCCTAAAAAAAACTGTTAATTAAAACACAAAAAAGGTGGTTTTGTACATCAATATTCGAAAATATTGGACAAAACCTTTCCTAAAAATAAAATCGTTAATTAAAACCTAAAAAAAATGTATAAAATTAATATAAACCGGTGGTTTTATATATCAACATTTGAAAATAGTGGACAAAACCTTTCCTAAAAGTAAAATCGTTAATTAAAACCTAAAAAAAATGTATAAAATTAATATAAACCGGTGGTTTTATGCATCAACATTTGAAGATGTTGGACAAAGCCTCAGCTAAAAATAAAAGGTTATTAGTAAAGGATAATGACGGTTATGCATCAAAATTAATTCGATTCCATTTCTTCCTTTTTCTGGCTTTTATTGGCCATGGATTATAGATTCCCCATCGGTTCCATGTTGGCCAGTATAATGAATAGTGTGGCTAAAACAAATGTATTAGTAGACGGCCGATTTATCTTAAATTAATTTAGGTATCTATATTTAAATAGTTCACCAAATATTGTACATTTATACCATACCAGAAAGCCGTCCTCCATAATTTAATAGGCTTGTTTCTTCAGTTGCAGCTTCTTATTTTCACTCACTTCACTAACTTACCAGAATCGGCAACGTGTCCCATCTTTAAGAGCAATAACAAAGCTCCTTCACCATATTTTAGTGATTATAAAGAGATGCGCACAGCCCGATTTTTAAAAACTATTATAAATATCTTAATAGTGTCCAAAATTTAATGAATGAGAAAGAAGAAACAAAATGGTGCGGACCTATATATTGCTATTGCTCTTAACCCTTCATTCTTTCACCTGTAGCAACAGAAAAGGAAAGAAAACTATCTTACCTTTCAATCATGATAGAAGCGAAGGTGATGGTATTAACAACGGTGCCAATTGCAGCAAGACGGATCAATCCACATTCAAGCAAGCACTTGATTGAGGAATGACCCGTAAAACACTAAAGGTAGTAGATAAGCTACAAGAGTTCGGGGCCAAATACCACCACTTTTACATGTTATTTCTTATGGGAAAATTTAAGGTTCGATCTGCATTTTTTATCTACCGACGCCCAGCGTCGCGACGCCCAGAATGAGAAGAACGTGAGGAGTGTGGAGATGAATGGAGAGCAAATATCGTCATTTTTACATGTATTTTCCCATAAGGAAATTTAAGGTTCGATCTGCATTTTAAATCTAACGACGCTTAGCGTCGCGACGCCCAGAATGAGAAGAATGTGGGAAGTGTGGAGATGAATGAAGAACAATATCATCATTTTTACAGGTATTTTCCCATAAGGAAATTTAGGGTTCGATTTGCATTTTTTTTTTACCGACGCCTACCGTCGCGACGCTTAGAATGAGAAGAACGTGACGCAATTTACCAGTGGCTGTTAGCGTCTCCACCATAACCATCAAACTTTAATATTTGATTTAAATTTTACTTTTTGTGTGTGTGTGTGTTTATCGCAACCATTTCAGGATGTCTGATAAATTTTCTATTTCATTATAAGTAATTACTGATTAAATACAGTTTTTTTTACTTCTAAATTATCCAAAAAATAGTTGAAAACATCACATTCAAAGTAAAAAAAATCTCTTAATTCTTACATATCAGTTTTTAACGTTTGTTGCTTTTAAATTTAAACCCCTAATTAAAAAAAAATATTGAGGAAAGACATAGACAAATTTAGAAAATTATAATTTCCCATCATAACCCTTTAGAGATGGCCGATAGAAGATTTCTTTAATAGCCCACAGGCAACAATTTTCCCTGATCGTGTCTATAAGACATATGGAAAACACTGTATATACCTAACTCTTTAAAAGTGTCAACCTCTTTTGTAGGGAGAGATTATCGATCACCAGAGTCGGTACGTCTCCCCTCGGAAGGGTACCTGTCGTGTTTCCATGCGGAAAAAAGTCGATCATCCCTTTATATCACAGAAGCCAAATCGTATATAAAATATTTAAGTTTTAACTCTATTATTTATCGCAACCCTCTCAGGATGATTTAATAAATTTTCTATTTCATTTATCAGCCATCCTGAAATGGTTGCGATAAACACACACACACACACAAAAAGTAAAATTTAAATCAAATATTAAAGTTTGATGGTTATGGTGGAGACGCTAACAGCCACTGGTAAATTGCGTCACGTTCTTCTCATTCTAAGCGTCGCGACGGTAGGCGTCGGTAAAAAAATGCAAATCGAACCCTAAATTTCCTTATGGGAAAATACCTGTAAAAATGATGATATTGCTCTTCATTCATCTCCACACTTCCCACATTCTTCTCATTGTGGGCGTCGCGACGCTAAGCGTCGTTAGATTTAAAATGCAGATCGAACCTTAAATTTCCTTATGGGAAAATACATGTAAAAATGACGATATTTGCTCTCCATTCATCTCCACACTCCTCACGTTCTTCTCATTCTGGGCGTCGCGACGCTGGGCGTCGGTAGAAAAAAATGCAGATCGAACCTTAAATTTTCCCATAAGAAATAACATGTAAAAGTGGTGGTGGAACATGCAGATCGAACCTTAAATTTCCTTATGGGAAAATACATGTAAAAATGACGATATTTGCTCTCCATTCATCTCCACACTCCTCACGTTCTTCTCATTCTGGGCGTCGCGACGCTGGGCGTCGGTAGAAAAAAATGCAGATCGAACCTTAAATTTTCCCATAAGAAATAACATGTAAAAGTGGTGGTGGAACAAACCAGTGTTGTACGGCCCTGAACCAGCGAGGGGGGGGGGTCAACAACAGACAGCTGCTTACCCATTAAAAACAACAACCTAAAATGCAAACAGCTGCCAAGAATATATAAGGACCATTCAAGTTTGACCACTTATAATATATTCTTAAATCCTAAAAAAAACTGTTAATTAAAACACAAAAAAGGTGGTTTTGTACATCAATATTCGAAAATATTGGACAAAACCTTTCCTAAAAATAAAATCGTTAATTAAAACCTAAAAAAAATGTATAAAATTAATATAAACCGGTGGTTTTATATATCAACATTTGAAAATAGTGGACAAAACCTTTCCTAAAAGTAAAATCGTTAATTAAAACCTAAAAAAAATGTATAAAATTAATATAAACCGGTGGTTTTATGCATCAACATTTGAAGATGTTGGACAAAGCCTGAGCTAAAAATAAAAGGTTATTAGTAAAGGATAATGACGGTTATGCATCAAAATTAATTCGATTCCATTTCTTCCTTTTTCTGGCTTTTATTGGCCATGGATTATAGATTCCCCATCGGTTCCATGTTGGCCAGTATAATGAATAGTGTGGCTAAAACAAATGTATTAGTAGACGGCCGATTTATCTTAAATTAATTTAGGTATCTATATTTAAATAGTTCACCAAATATTGTACATTTATACCATACCAGAAAGCCGTCCTCCATAATTTAATAGGCTTGTTTCTTCAGTTGCAGCTTCTTATTTTCACTCACTTCACTAACTTACCAGAATCGGCAACGTGTCCCATCTTTAAGAGCAATAACAAAGCTCCTTCACCATATTTTAGTGATTATAAAGAGATGCGCACAGCCCGATTTTTAAAAACTATTATAAATATCTTAATAGTGTCCAAAATTTAATGAATGAGAAAGAAGAAACAAAATGGTGCGGACCTATATATTGCTATTGCTCTTAACCCTTCATTCTTTCACCTGTAGCAACAGAAAAGGAAAGAAAACTATCTTACCTTTCAATCATGATAGAAGCGAAGGTGATGGTATTAATAACGGTGCCAATTGCAGCAAGACGGATCAATCCACATTCAAGCAAGCACTTGAGTGAGGAATGACCGGTAAAACACTAAAGGTAGTAGATAAGCTACAAGAGTTCGGGGCCAAATACCACCACTTTTACATGTTATTTCTTATGGGAAAATTTAAGGTTCGATCTGCATTTTTTTCTACCGACGCCCAGCGTCGCGACGCCCAGAATGAGAAGAACGTGAGGAGTGTGGAGATGAATGGAGAGCAAATATCGTAATTTTTACATGTATTTTCCCATAAGGAAATTTAAGGTTCGATCTGCATTTTAAATCTAACGACGCTTAGCGTCGCGACGCCCAGAATGAGAAGAATGTGGGAAGTGTGGAGATGAATGAAGAGCAATATCATCATTTTTACAGGTATTTTCCCATAAGGAAATTTAGGGTTTGATTTGCATTTTTTTTTTCCGACGCCTACCGTCGCGACGCTTAGAATGAGAAGAACGTGACGCAATATACCAGTGGCTGTTAGCGTCTCCACCATAACCATCAAACTTTAATATTTGATTTAAATTTTACTTTTTGTGTGTGTGTGTGTTTATTGCAACCATTTCAGGATGGCTGATAAATTTTCTATTTCATTATAAGTAATTACTGATTAAATACAGTTTTTTTTACTTCTAAATTATCCAAAAAATAGTTGAAAACATCACATTCAAAGTAAAAAAAATCTCTTAATTCTTACATATCAGTTTTTAACGTTTGTTGCTTTTAAATTTAAACCCCTAATTAAAAAAAAATATTGAAGGAAAGACACATACAAATTTAGAAAATTATAATTTCCCATCATAACCCTTTAGAGATGGCCGATAGATGATTTCTTTAATAGCCGACAGGCAACAATTTTCCCTGATCGTGTCTATAAGACATATGGAAAACACTGTATATACCTAACTCTTTAAAAGTGTCAACCTCTTTTGTAGGGAGGGATTATCGATCACCAGAGTCGGTACGTCTCCCCTCGGAAGGGTACCTGTCGTGTTTCCATGCGGAAAAAAGTCAATCATCCCTTTATATCACAGAAGCCAAATCGTATATAAAATATTTAAGTTTTAACTCTATTATTTATCGCAACCCTCTCAGGATGATTTAATAAATTTTCTATTTCATTTATCAGCCATCCTGAAATGGTTGCGATAAACACACACACACACACAAAAAGTAAAATTTAAATCAAACATTAAAGTTTGATGGTTATGGTGGAGACGCTAACAGCCACTGGTAAATTGCGTCACGTTCTTCTCATTCTAAGCGTCGCGACGGTAGGCGTCGGTAAAAAAATGCAAATCGAACCCTAAATTTCCTTATGGGAAAATACCTGTAAAAATGATGATATTGCTCTTCATTCATCTCCACACTTCCCACATTCTTCTCATTGTGGGCGTCGCGACGCTAAGCGTCGTTAGATTTAAAATGCAGATCGAACCTTAAATTTCCTTATGGGAAAATACATGTAAAAATGACGATATTTGCTCTCCATTCATCTCCACACTCCTCACGTTCTTCTCATTCTGGGCGTCGCGACGCTGGGCGTCGGTAGAAAAAAATGCAGATCGAACCTTAAATTTTCCCATAAGAAATAACATGTAAAAGTGGTGGTATTTGGCCCCGAACTCTTGTAGCTTATCTACTAAAGGTCACTGTTCACTTATTCCAGGTTGTAACAACAGTCGAAGACTTGTTTGCCGACATCGCGAAACGGACGCTTCCAACACCAATCATGCTCACTTACCTGAAACAATAGAGAACATTTTTAGTTACACAGTTTACATCAATAAAAGTTTAATCAATTATTATAGGTTTGATAAAATTTGATTTTTGTTCTTATTAATTTATACGTTAAATAATGATATGGCGAATGCGTCACTACAATCCGCAATTGCTCTTAAAATAAATTTATTTCCCAATAATTTTACTATAAACTGTGAAAAGGCGATGAGAGATTCTTAAAATAAAATATTATTATACTTAAAAGTATCAAAAGAATCTTGAACTAATCCAACTGCACTCTGGCAACAACTATTTCTATTTTACTACGATTCGGACCCAAAAGATAAGCAAAAGATGAATGAATACTAATCTCGTATATATTGCGATGTTTGTTCTTTGATCTAACTAACGGATTGTTATATTTTGGTTGATTTGTGTTTTTTGTGATTATTGGTGAAAAATCGTCTTTATTATAAACAATCATGGTGCATTCATCTGTAGTATGTAAAAGAGTGGTTCATTAAAGAAGGATTTATCTTTTCATCGGTAAGTATGGTTATCTTTGAATATTTAACCATCTGATATAACCACACTTCAACAATGTTGCCATTCAGCCAAAAAACATGTAGTTCTCTCTTCCACCCATTAATTATTGTTCAATTACAGCTCGAAATCTTTTGATTGCTTATTATTAGTTTCAAGCTTCCCCAGTAAAATTGATTTTTTGGTTGGTGAACGCAGAATACAGAAAACTAAATAAATGCACATTTAAAATATTGGCAACTACGATTCACTTCACACAAACTTATTTTCGAAAATAACGAAACATTGATCAACCAACACTGATGAAAATATATTTTTTAACTAAATATTACCTTAATAAATTCTCGCAGGCTGCTCTAATCCAGCTTGTGTCCCGAACGTTTACTTGCAGGTTTCTGTTTCCATGGTCGCAGTCAATTGAAGCCCTCGGACCGATCCAAAAAACAACAATTTTTTGCAACAACTGGTCCTTAGGGAATCGGCAATTAAACAGATACAGAAACCAACGGAGTTTGATTGGATGAATCTACTTCAAATACTGCATATACATTTTTATAAAGTTACGATTGCTTATAATAGCTGCTTAAAGATTATGTCATCATAACGCGTTAAAAAGTTCATTTTGTTTAATCATTCATACCCCATTTTGAAATTGTCAATACGATCAGTCAGATCCTTCCTGTACGTTAGACTAGGAAAAGTCGGACTGATTTATCAATCAGATTTTTTCTGTACGTTAGACTAAAAAAAATCGGATTGATTAAGGCGCGATGGGGTTCAGCAAAACGATCAATCAGATCATTCCTGTACGTTAGACTAGGAAAGACCGGACTGATTTATCAACCAGATTCTTTCTGTACGTTAGACTAAAAAGAATCGGATTGATTTGACTGCGCGATTGGTTTCTGTGTCTTCTGCTACCCTGGAAAATTCGCGTGCCCGATTTTATAAATTTTCTTTAGTGCCCATGGCCATGATCCTAAAACAAAGGAAAATGCGTTTAGTTTTCATGTAAATAGGCAAATTTGAGTAAATTAGTAAAGTGTAGGCCATAATCGACACGAAGGCTTATTTGAGAAATTGTACATTTTGACATGAACAAGTGATTGAGTAAAAATATTAGGTCAATGCTAATGAGCATAAATTAAAAATAAATAGCCAATACTAGCGAACTCCACATGAGTTATGAAATAAGAAATACCTGTTTGGGGAAGAAGGATTGGGGAAAGCCCAAGCCAAAAAATAAAATTAATTTCAGTTCATTTAGTTGGGAGGGAAAAAATGTTTTCTTGAAAAAAATTCTAGTTCTAATCACAACTAGCTATAATAAATTCGCTAACTTATTTAGCTGATTCTTGCTATACAGGGTATAACAAACAAGTCCTTCACCATTGGAATTTCGGAAACGGTAAGAGATACGAAGTCGGTTAAATTGGGGCAAAGTTGCATAATTATGGGCCCAATAATATGCCGTAAAAAAATCTTAAATAAAAACAGGGGCTTTCAAAATATTTGGAAAAATCTAAAATTTTGCGTTTCGGTTTTTATTTGTTGCTGACTTTGTTCCAAGAGATGTCCAAAAATAAATTTCAGTTTTTCATTGTTACTTTTTATTCTTCTCGGGATGGCATGATCAGATCTTATTTAATACGACGTTTCGTCTTTGGGTCACCATCATCGACTTAATTTTTTTAAATACTATAATACAATAATAATTTTAAAATTTTCAGTTTCGTCGAAACAAAAGTTAATTACAGGAACGGATTAGGGGTATTTTAATCAAGATGGTCAATTTAAGGAACAAAACATCGGAAAACCAGTAAGTCTCATATACCGCCGAACGTAGATTTAGTTCCTTTTTCATAATTTAAAGAAAAAAATCCAAGCCCGTATTTAAAAAAATTAAGTTGATGATGGTGACCCAAAGACAAAACGTTGCATTAAAGATCTGATGATGAAATCTTATGGAGAATAAAAAGTAGCAATGAGAAAGTGACATTTATTTTTGGACATCTGTTCAAACAAAGTCAGGAAAAAATAAAAACCGAGACGCAAAATTTTAGATTTTTCCAATTATTTTGAAAGACCCTGCATTTATTTTTGATTTTTTTGGGGGATATCATTGGGCCCATACAGGGTGTTTTTTAATAGAGTGCCGAATCCTTGGGTGATTTTAAGAAGAAATGTTAATACAGTGCAACCTCGATAATCCGGACTAATTAAAACCGCGGTCATCCGGATTTGTAATTAATCCGGATTATTGAAGCGACACAGTTTTTTTTATTGAAAAACGAAACATTTAAAACATTTAATAGAAAACAACTAGAAAATAGTATAAACATAATACAAAAATTATTTAAAACAGAAGCATACTTATTAAATTTTATATTATTTTGTGAAGTAATTTGTAATTTTTGTTTGCTTGAATTACCGAGTACTATCAAATGCTGATCATAAAGTATACAATGCAGTTGAAATGTTTGGCCGGATTATTGAAAAATCCGGTGTAACGAAAGTTCGGATTATCAAGGTTACACTGTATTAACATACAGGGTGATTGATGGTGGATGGCCTATTAGATGTTTATAGAGAACTAGTGATCGGATCACTTTGAAATTTTGGGAGGTTATAGAAGCGGACATGATCTATCTTTTAAAAATATTTTTAGCCATGCAATGTTGCCACTTCTACTTGAAAGTATTAGCAACTTTGATAATTTAAACGAAACACCCTGTGTATTATTTTTGTTTTAGAATCCTTATTAATTTCTTAATAACTTTCCTTAATATTTTCCTATACTATTTGTTATAGTTCTCGAGATAATAATTAATTTCGCTTTTTTTTCGGATAACATGTCCTACAAAAAGTGATGATATTTTTAAACTCTTTCACCCTCTTTCCAAATATTATTTATAATAGTAGAGGGTGTTTCAAAATACAAATATTTTGATGGTTTGGAAAAATGGTAAATAGTACCTTTTATTTAAATGAAATACCCTATATTTTATCTGTTGTCCTAAAAGCTATTGAAATTGTCTATCTTTATATGTATAATGTTACTATACCTATTTTGAACAGTTTCTGACTTATGAGCATTTATTTAGAAAAATTAATTATTACAGATAACAATCACACTTTCTAGACCAATTTGGCAAGTAGCCTATGGAAATTGTTTTGTAATGGTTGACATTTTGCTGTTATTCATTCAGTCTTGTTGTCAGTTGGCCTATTTAAATATTTTAATTTTTTAAAGTTAAATTTAAAGTTTAAAAGAAAAAAATGGAAGAAAACAACAACTATTCAAATGTAGTACTTATGAATTTATTTATTTTACATGGTCAGTATAATAAGATCATCAGCCGTACATTTAGAAGATTCAATGAAATGTATCCAAATTTACCATCAATGAGCAATAAGAAATTTAGACGAATTCGAAGCAATTTCGAAAATTTTGGATCATGCTTGAAACATACAGAAATTTACCTAGACCTATAACGTCCAATGAGGAAACTGAAATCAATGTTTTGGCTTATTTTCATGCCTATCCGCATGCTTCAATAAGAAGTGCCAAAGAAGATTTGGGCTTATTGTTTCTTTGTGTGCAAGAAATATTGTCTACACATAATATGCATTATTATAAGTGTACCAAAGTTCCACAAAGAAATTTATTTTTTTTTTCAAAATGCAAAATGTCAACCATTACAAAACAATTTCCATAGGCTACTTGCCAAATTGGTCTAAAAAGTGTGATTGTTATCTGTAATAATTAATTTTGCTAAATAAATACTCATAAGTCAAAAACTGTTCAAGATAGGTATAGTAACATTATACATAGGAAGATAGACAATTTCAATAGCTTTTAGGACAACAGATAAAATATAGGGTATTTCATTTAAAAAAAAACGTACTATTTACCATTTTTCCAAACCATCAAAATATTTGTATTTTGAAACACCCTGTACTATTATTATAACTAATAGTTGGAAAGAGGGTGAAAGACCTGATATAACCTGACTCCATACCAAATGTCAGTGCTTTAATTTGTCAGAGTTTAAAAATATCATCACTTTTTGTAGGACATGTTTTCCGAAAAAAAAAAGTGAAATTAATTATTATCTCGAGAACTATAACAAATAGGCATAGGAAAATATTAAGGAAAGTTATTAAGAAATTAATAAGGATTCTAAAGCAAAAATAATACACAGGGTGTTCCGTTTAAATTATCAAAGTTGCTAATACTTTCAAGTAGAAGCGGCAACACTGCATGGCTAAAAATTTAAAAATTTAAAAAATAGATCATGTCCGCTTCTATAAGCTCCCAAATGTTCAAAGTGATCCGATTACTAGTTCTCCATAAACGTCTAATAGGCCATCCACCATCAATCACCCTGTATGTCCTAAAGCTCTTCATTTTTGAGCGACAGAATGTTAAAATTTAAACAATAACTTTTTTATCATAATCACTCTTAGATATGTTTATGAAATTTTGTACACACCATTATCAACCAGAAATAAAATGTTTCCTTCGTAGTTTTTTACGTGAAATCCAGTGACGTACTCAGATTTTTTCTACATTCAATAATAAACATTAAGGAGCATTTTTGATATTGAATGGTTGAATAGAAAAAAACGGTATGCATATTATAAAAATAAAAATTAGCAGGCTGGGTAAAGCTTTCGGACATATGTTAATATTAACCTTTGTTCTTAAAATCACCCAAGGATTCAAAACCTTAAGTATCGGCACTCATTTAAAAACACCCTGTAGATACAAATAATGTTATCACAAATATTTTCTCTTGCCAAAAAACTATAAATAATTTTTTAAATATTTATTAAACAATTGGGGTACCTATAGTTTTAAATTTAAACAACAAACAATGAAATAAATAGTTACCTCCTTATATGTGCCCATTTGCCCGACGACATCATCTTCATTCTTCCAGTTCCGCTCTCCAAGGGACGAACAAAAAGGACATCGCCCTGGACACGCCAGGTTGCCCATCAGCCTTTTTCAGACATGCGGGAGTCTTGAAAAGGGTTATCTCTACCACGCTCTAAACTGCGACGATGTTTAGGCAAACCCTTGAAGAGCGGAACCCTCACACCTCACACGCGGTACCGCACTCTGTTTTAGGCCCGTCAAGTATCTGAAACAAATAAAAGTAATTGTTAGGGAAATGTTTGTTTGGATTTGTGCATTAACTTTTCTATTTTTATTTTAAAAATGGACAATTTTTTCAGGAAGACAGCTCAACTTTTATAATAATTGTAAGAATTAATTAAAAACGTATATTTTTTAAATCAGAACGGAGGGGTAATTTTAATTAATAAAAAATATATAATTGTAAATAACGTAACGATAAGTTATTTTTAGTTTTTTTATAAATAAATTTGCAAAATAGAAATAAATAATAACAGCATCTCTGCCATCTTAAAGGAAATAATGATAGAAAAAACAGTTTTAAAACGACAATCAATATTCAAATTTTACATCCTACTTACCAAATTATTTTTAGGTGGAGACCTTAACGATGAGGTTGCTGATCTTGTCCAACGATGGGGCTGCTCTGTTCCCAATCCGTAAAGTCCGTTAATGGTATTTTATAACGTAAATGAATATTTAATTTTATAATAACGACATCTAATGAAAGATTTAAATACATTAGAAAGTATAGTCTGAAAAAAAAAACAGCAAAATTAATAGGAATATAATGCTTATTCTTATTCTATCAAGAAGAGTAGGCAGGTACCTAGGCTAATTTAAAATTAAATCCCCCCTCCCAAAAAAAAAATCCCCCACTCCTCAAAAAAACTCCATGCGAAACCGTCTTCACATGAAACTTACTAAGTTATCAAAAAACCGCATAAAATAGCTTCATAAATAACATAATTCGATACATGCATCGAATAACATTGTAAGCGACAAATAGTGTTTTTACAGGAGAACACATAACAGGTTCGGGTATGTTTAATTGTAATATATATTTATCATTCCGGTTTTTAGAAAGTTTATATTTACAGAAGTAACAGAGTTTACAATTACTTCCTGTTTAAGAAGCCAGTTTTGTTCTAAGTTATGTTTTAACTAATAATCTTGTCGCTTACCATTTTCAAAAAATGTAATTTTTATTAGCAGTAACATTTTAACCTCATTTACCATTATTTTGGGAAAAAATATGTTTGAAAATAATATAGTATGGTATTTTACGATTTTTGAAATCATTAAATTTTGCATAAGAAACATTGTTAAATATTTGGTTAAATACTTATAATACAATAAAACAAAAGAAATACATGATATATCATTGTAAAGTATATTTATTATCATTAGAATATTGTGATATACAGGGTGGCCCATCGAAAATAGTCCAGCAAGGTTTACTGCTGTGTACGTGAAAAAAAAAAACCTCGGACCCGTAAACTTGTGTTTTCAGGGGGACATGTTTCACTAATAATTTCATCTGTAACCTCAACCCCCCTAGAAGGGGCGGCTACTGCCCTTGTTTTTTCAAATGGGAATGGGTATGTTGTGATACATCTTTTTAAAGGGCATTAAATTCTCTTTAAAATGGCGCTTCGTTTTGTAAATTTGAGCTACGCGCCACCGAGCAACGGAATTTGAAACATTTAACTGCACAGGTTTGTGCGTAAACAAAAGTAATAAGTATCAGTCAATTCAACTTTATCTTCAGTAAAGCGGTTGATCCAGATCTACATACGTTATTTCTGCGCTATTATTTTCTTTTGATTTGATCGTGGCATAAAAAATAAGTTTCCCATAAATAATAGTTCTGTTTCCAATAATAGATATTATCACAGGCAAGGAAACAAATAAAGTATAAAATAATTGATGCAACTAATTTAAAAATATGCATTATTTTTGCCCAGGAGTCGTTAAATTTTGAACACGGTCTTGCACGGTTGCTTTTTTCTAGAACTTAACCGTCTCTTATACAGGGTGAGTCACGACGAGCTTGCATTAGAACTTTATGGAGAACTACTGAACATCTGTTTCTGAAACTTAAGTGTGTCGATGCGTTCTCTTTAACTAAAATATTCACATGTTCCTGTCATTTCCGGTAATACCGAAAGTAGCTGTCAACTTTGGTTTTTTAAACACAATATGGTAATTTTTATTATATTTTTCGATTCACAATTAAATTCTAAGCAAATTTTATAGAACATCTTTTTGTCCGACTTTGCCTGTTTTTGAGATATATGGACATTTTGTAATTATTTGGCAAATGCATGGTGATGAAATAATCCAAGTAATTTTTTTACCTTAGTTCTTGGACTAAAAAAGTTTTCTTACCGAATAGCTAGAAGATCATCAAATATTTCAAACTTGACAGAAAATGTACAGGGTTATCGCAATTCGAGGTTCATTGTGAAAGAATTCAACCACTAAAAACTTGTATATTCTTATTTAATTTAATAATAAAGTAGTTGTTCCTTATAAATAATGTTTACTGTTCTATACTTACATAAAAATTATTCCGAAAATACAATTTTTTCAAGTGTGCTGCTATGAAAACAATAATTGTACGTAGGTACTCTATACGGAGGAAAACTGTTCGATTGCTTGAAAAAACAACTTGTTGAATCGCTTCTTCATTGAATTTTCAAATAAAATGCAGTTGATTATTTTAAATTTATAATTTGAATATTAGAATTTTCAAACACTTAATTTCACTAAAGTTTGTAAACTCAATGAATACTTTAGAAATTTGTTTTTTCAAGCAATCAATTAATTTTTCTCCGTATAGACATCAGTAAAACTAGTATAGAGTACCTATATTTACAATCGTTTTCATAGTACACTTGAAAAAATATTATTTTCGGAAAATTTTTTATATAAGTATAGAACAGTAAACATTATTTATAAAGAACAACTACTTTGTCATTAAATTAAATAAAAATATACTTTTCAAGTGTACTATGAAAACAATTGTATATTAGGTACTCTATACTAGTATTACTAATATCTATACGGAGAAAAATTAATTGATTGCTTGAAAAAACAAATTTCTAAAGCATTCATAGAGTTTATAAACTTTAGTGAAATTAAAAACTGTATTTTATTTGAAAATTCAATGAAGAAACGATTCAAAAAGTTGTTTTTTCAAGCAATCGATCAGATTTCCTCCGCATAGAGTACAAGTGTTTTCATAGCAGCTCAAGTGAAAGAATTATATTTTCGGAATAATTTTTATATAAATGTAGAACAGTAAACATTAGTTATAACGAACAACTGCTTAGTCATTAAATTAAATAAAAATGTGCAGGGTATTCCACTTGCAATAAACACGTTTTTAATGGTTGAATTCTTTCACAAAGAACCTCGAATTGTGACCACCCTGTATATTTTCGGCCAAACTTGACATATTTTTGAGGCCTGATGATATTCTGTTTATTCAGTAAGAAAACTTTTTTAGTCCAAGAGCTAAGGTAAAAAAAATTATGTTAATTATTTCATCACCATGCATTTGAAAAAGGAATTACAAAAAGTCCAGATATCTCGAGAACTAGAAGAGTCAGAGAAAAAGATGTTCTACAAAATTTGTGACCCCTCCTTCAAAAAACCAGTGGAACCCAAAAAATATATACAGGGTGTCCCACCGGGAACCAATTCGATCTAAATATGTCGGAGTTAATTAGTGAAATCCGTCATTCCCAGAAATGCCTAGTCAATTCACGTATTGCCGGCAAATAGTGTAACTCTACGTTTGGTACACCGTTTGCCTAAGAGTATCAGGCATTCCCTGTAATGGCGGAATTCTTTCAGTCAAGCGCTGTACTTAACTAAATGGTTTAAGTTACCCTGTTTGCCGGCTTTAGTCAATCATTGCAATTAGGACAGTGTTGCCAGTAGTGCATGAAAATAAGATATTTTACATTAAAAGGTTTGTAAATAACTGATTATTGTCAGGAATTTCCTTAAAATTGAAACGAATTTTCACCTCCATCAATTCCGTAATATTCCAAGGTTTTTTCTTACTTTGATTGGAGTAATAGTCATCTAACTTCTTATAAAACAATTCTGGGTGCTTCAACATTTCATTTTCAAAAAAAAAATTATTACAACGATGTTAACAACAGTTACAGCGTTCGACTAAAACCGGCAAACAAGGTAACTTAAATAATTTAATCAAGTACAGCGTTTGACTGAAAGAATTCCGTCATTACAGGGAATGCCTGATGATCTTAGGCAAACGGTGTACAAAGCGTAGAGTTACACTATTTGCCGGCAATACGTGAAATGACTAGGCATTTCTGGGAATGACGGATTTCACTAATTGACGCCGACATATACATAGGCAAATTTCGAAAATTGGACAATACGCTAATGTTGATGGGGGGCAACCCTCAAAATATATTTTTAATATGGTGGCACAAATGAAACACCCTATATATTATTACATTTTTGGATTCTACGCAAGATTCTAGACAAATTTCGTATATCATGTCCTGCCCCTAAGTCTGTGTTTGCAATATTTAAGGTTTAATGTCTAAAGTAACATTTGCAGACCTTAAATTAATTATTAATTATTCCTATAAGGAAGCCTTGATTGTTTCTTTGGAGTTAAATTCAAGGTTAAAAAAAACCTGCTTTAATAGATTTTATATAACTATTAATACAGGGTGTTCAAACAATTAAAAATTAAATTGAGAAAATCTACATTTTCAAATGGAAACTCCAAATTTTATAACCATTTTCTATTTAGAATTAAAAATAAAGGTTTATTTGTATAAGGTTGTCTATTAAAAAAATCTGTAGTTTCAGAAATGCTAAAGAAATAAATTTGTTATAATATGTTCTTGATATAGCTTACCAAACACTGGAATTTCATTTCAAAGTGACCGAAACCCAAAAACAAACTATCTATTGTTCTTGGTATTATTATGGCCATATAACAATATAAAATTGGCAAATTTTTGGAATCGACAACCTTATATAAACTTACCCTTATTTTTAACGCTAAATAGAAAATAATTATAATATATAATTTATATCCAGTCTACGTAAAAAATTTCAAGACACTACCATAAACTGACACTGACATAAATATTCTTATTTAAATCGGTCCATGTAAAAAAAACCATAGCAACAATGAGGAAATTTTATGAGCATAAAACAACAATTAATGCAAAAAAACCATATTGAACAAAAATATTTTTTTTTCGAAAACAGTTCACTTTGTCGACATTGATCAAGAGTACCTTTTTTTCAGCATATCTCGTATCAAAAATATTATTGTCGTTCCTTCATCGTACAAGGTATAAAAAAACATTTTTGTGTCCTAGTCCGTCCCTGGCAAACTAAATAAGCCAAATGTGTTTAAAAGGGCGAGTTTTAAGGAGACCCATCTACTAACCATTATACTTACTAAAAAAATATTAAATTACACCTAGTACTTCAAAAATTATTTAAAAAACAACGATTTCCAGGGACGTCCGGTATGGGCCCGTATCTCCGTAGGGGAGAGGCCGTAGGGAGAAAAATTTATAAGAACTTCTCCTATTATTTTTAAGTGTTCTATCTGAACCCGGGAGATTGCCCACATATTCTGGGACACCCTGTATAGGGTGTGCCATTTAAAATAAAGAAGTTGACACCGACTTCCAGTTTAAACCGGACGTACCATAATGAAAATGGTTTAGCCCAGTGCTCAAATCAACATTAGCATACTATCCAAATTTCAATTTCAAAATTAGTGAGAGAGAGCAACAGGGCCCGCTCAAGACGCCTTAATCATTTTGTGCTCTTATTAATACATATTAATAATATTTCTGAAAAGAAATTAAAAAAATGTGCTATGCTATTCTAACTCATTAAAATAATAACTATCAACAAACCACCTTGTAACTCTGTAAAATTTTTTATTTAAATCTATTTTATTAGCTATTTCGTGCTCAATAGATATCATAGTAAAGATAGTCCGTTTCGGGCTTGTTCGTAACATGCCGCCCAGTTTACCCCCTCCTCAGTGGCGTATAAAGCCCGCCCCCCACGAAATGTAATGTTTTAACCAATTTATTCAAAGATGAATTCGTTAGGAAAAATATAAATCTTGATTTTACTAGATGTTTGTTTTTAGTAGATGATTGTTTTGTTCGTTGTTGTTTAAACACTCAGTATATTTTTTGTTTAGTTAATAATTAAGTCAGAGCTAGTGACGCATTCACCATTTCGTTTTTTGATCAATATTTTTGATACTATTTCGTTTTATCCTAAAAGCGGTTAATTACCTGTTTTTAGGGACCAATTGCTATAAGTTTAGGGTAGAAATTTTTTCAATTAATAAATTAATTTCAAATAAAAATTAAATAAAGCAAGAAACCAAATTTTGTCAATTTGCACAAATTTCATTTCTTATACAAGTACGCCACTGCCCCTCCGAACCAAAAACGGTCCTCGTCGACTCTTAGTATCCAGATTTTTCCGCCCCAATATACTTGACTCCCCCCCCCTTCTCATTTACGATTTTAAGGGTAACAGTTACCTCTCCCAGTGGGTTACTCCATAAAGGCTTTAAATAGTTTTTAAATTCCTTTTAGGGTATTATTTAACAAAAAATGATGAAATTGAGCATGAATGCCGCTGTTCGACGCGTTGCGCAACATCGAGTAAAGCAGTGGTAAAAACGGCTCAAAAAGAATTGTGGAAAGAGTTTATAAGTATTTATCGCCAGTTACTACCCCAGTTATGGAAGGTAAAAAGCGGGGAACCCGTTGCATAATAGCGCATGGGCCCCTTGTGATGTGACTTAAATACTTCTTCTCTATTATAAATTAATTTATGGAACTGTGAATGCTGCTAAACGTATTTTGAAAAAAAAAATGTTTAAAGACTCACCTTACAGGGAACAGAGCAAAACTTCGTTTTAGTATGACACTATTACCCGGAATTCCGACTAACTCTTTAAGCAGTGGCAGGAGCACCCTGTCCTGGACGTCGAATTATCACGCGGGATAATTTTCCAGAAAAAATAAAACCGGCGAATATGCGAGCTCCTTTCGAACCGACCACTGCAAATAAACTAACAAATGAAAGCAAGGCAAAGGTATTTTGGTGCAAAAAAGTCGTTTGTTTTCTAACGATTACTCGCTTACATTGTAGAAAAAACGGCATGACTCATGTCGATTCGTTATACGTCCGAGATTTTTATATACAAATTCATGCCGTTTTACGAAATTTAAAATGAATTGTATTTTGATAGGTATAATTTTATTTTTTAAAATAGGGAATTTATGTCCCGGAGGATCCTAAATTTTTGTATGAGGCGGTAACCCTTGTGTCATGTCATTTGACTTGTGTTTCGTAGCGTTCTTATTAGAGAAATTAGAATTACCGGAAAATTTAACGCGGAAAATTGGGTTTTCTGAAATAAATAAAATATTTACTAATACAGGGAGTCCATTTAGTGTGTAATTCTTCGATATCTCCTATATCGTGGATAGAAGGGAAACTTTAAAAATAAATATTAGCGGAATGTTGAAGACGCATATTTTAAAAGTATGTTTAAGTATACAGGGTGTCCATTTTTGGGTAGTTTACGGGGTATCTCCGTTATTAGTAAAGATAGAAGGATGCTGTTTTCGCAGCACTTTGCTACTTTTTTGTCAAACAGAAGATGCCGTAATCATTTTGGGACACCCCCCCATATCTCGGTTACCCCGTAACGTATCAAAAAGAAATAAAATGTTCTTTTTGTAACTCTTTATGTAGAATACAGTGACGTACTCAGATTTTTTCTACATTCAATAATTTCCAAGGAAAATAAACAAATTTGCTTCTTTAAATGGGTCACCGTATATAAAAAAATGGTATATTTTTGAAAAACGTATATTTCGGGCCTAATACTAAGACTAAAAATAAAGTGTTATATATTTGAAGCTTGTTACAAACTAAATTATATTATTAAAAATATAGGTACCTATAGGGTGAAAACAAATTTAACGGAGATACCCCGTAAAACTACCCAAAAATGGACACCCTGTACAGTGTGTGTCATAAATGAAATGACCTATATTTTTACTCGGAATCAGTGCCCCTCCTTATCGTTTATGCAACCCCAATTTTTTTCCCCAATCTGTTGCGGTGTTGCAAAGATATTATTAATTTTCCTATTTTTATTGCATTGGTACGATCGTAATAAACATGCTACAGATTCTTTATTGATTTTAATTAGATCAAAAAATTTTATCTGGATTTTATGAGTACTATTTATAAAATTTTACAGTTTTATAGATGGTGCTTTAATTTTACTTCCAAACTTCGGGTTTGTTTGGATTAAATTTACTCAGTATTTTCAAATGAAACACCCTGTATATTTCATCAAGAATTGAAACTTCTACTCCTTATAAGTACAAAATATTTTATTATTGTCTGTAGCGTTGCCAATCGTAATGATAAATCTTGGTATTATTGGAAAGATATTTAAACAACCTTTAAAATGATGTGCCCTTCATCCCTTCCCTACCCATTTAATATTTTCGCTCAAATCTTCAGTCTTGGGCTTTCTTCGTTTACATTTTTTAGTATTTTTCTGTATTATATTAAATACGAATATGGAAAATTATTATTTCCAGACCACCCGATGATCCTTATACAATAAGGGCGTATTTTTGTCTACGCAGTAGCACTTTAAAATACTATTTCACATTGAATGGTACTACCAAGAAAAGGAAGCCCTCTCCTAACAAGCATAGACTTTTTATTTCTTGAATAGATTTTTTTAAAATTTGATTTAATCAAATAACGTCTGTTCAGATTATGTGGGACTACTAAGAGATGGCGCTGCGCACTGTATTTGATCGACTACCGTCTAAGTGAAAAGGAGTATCATGCCTGACTCAGACGGTAGAAAGCACTTGCTAGGGCAACAACAACAAAAACAGCTGATTACACAAAATATGGTAATCTCAGTCATGACATAAAGAACGAAATAAGAGCGAAGAACCGTCTCAAAAATAGAGCGTACAGAACTGGAGATCCGAGGATCAAACAACAGGCAAACCAGGCAACACAGAGGACCAAACAGCTGCTTAGCGGCTTGGAATCCGAGAGATGGGAAAGGAAGGTCGAAAGCCTAAATACACAAGATGGATCCCTCTATCGGATGACAAGATCGCTTGTCAACGGAAGTAGGACACCAATGCCGCCCATAACAACGAGCGGCAACACTGTAATCACTGAAACTCAGGAAAAAGCGGAAAAATTCGCTGAAGCACTCTACGAGCAATTCAGCGAAAATCCGGCTACAGATGTAGACCTAGAAAATCGGATCAACAGGACTGCCGAAATATATAAAAGCATGGATCACCCTCCTGAACCAAATCTGCAAGAAGTCACCGCAGAAGATGTCAAAAAGATCATACGTTACGTAAAGGTCAAAAAGGCTCCCGGGCTAGATAGAATCACCAACCTATCACTGAAAAATCTACCGGAGAAGACAATAAAGGACATAGCCAACATCCCAAATGCTATACTGAAAACTGGACATTTTCCCGCCCCATGGAAACAGGCAAAAATCATTATGATAGGGAAATCAGGCCAAGACAGAAGAAAATTGACCAGTTACAGGCCAATCAGTCTTCTGTCTATCATAAGCAAGATAGTGGAACGGTTAATTTCGGGTAGGCTCACAACCTTTGTCGAAACTAACAACTGTCTACCAGTGGAGCAGTTTGGCTCTAGAGCTAACTTTTGCACCGTTAGACAGACGACAAGGCGCTTCCAACATAATCAATCGATTCAATAGACGGAGGAGCACGGGAGCCGTCCTATTCGATATCAGTAAAGCTTTTGACAGGGTATGGCATAACGGGTTAATTGTCAAAATGATCAGGCTAGGAGTACCAAACTATATGATAAAACTTATAGCCTCCTATCTTGAAAATCGATCGTTTAAAACTTTTGTTGAAGAGTGTTACTCTACGTCAAAAATAATCAGGGCCGGAGTCCCACAAGGTTCGGTAATAGCCCCCCTACTCTTCAATATCTTTACTTGTGATATCCCAATGCATCCGTCTTGCGAAAAATTCATATACGCTGATGACACAACCATAGCAGTGACATCAAGAAATCCAAAACAAATAATGCTGGCGCTAAAAGAAAACATCATTACTCTGGAAAAATGGCTCAGCAAGTGGAAAATAAAAATCAATCCAGAAAAAACACAGGCAATTTACTTTACTAAGAACTCATCAAGGTTCAGAAGACCGGAAGGCAGGGTCACTGTAGGAAACAAACCAATCGATTGGAGCCCAAGCGTAAAATACTTGGGACTTCACTTCGACAAACGCCTCAATTGGAAAGTAAATACAGCCCACAGGAGAAAGATGGCTCACGCCCAACTGAGCACTCTATACCCGCTGCTCAACAGTAGGAGCAAGCTAACAACCAGGACAAAAGTCATGATGTACAAAGTGCTCATCAGGCCGGTGCTCACATACGGAGCACCAACATGGTGCACACTGGGTAAGCAGGACTTACAAAGACTACAGGTAATACAGAACAAGGCACTTAAAATAATACTGAATACACCTAGATATACCAGAACTCACGTTATACATCGAGACCTCCAAATTGACACAATTTCGGAGTTTCTCGATAAAATAATCGCAAAATATCACACCAAGGCTAACTTGGCCAACAACGCCAAGATAGCCTCATCGCACATACGCAGACTACCGCATCAAAAACACAGAATATCCAAAGACTGGATCACTCGCTAAATCCACACTCCAAATTATTTAAGAACTTGTTCTGTATAAAATAAGGGTACACGCACACTATACACCTCTGTAAACAATTACAATAACTACCCCTCTACCTCTACACCCAGTATGTTGACGGAGCTCTTAAAACTTGCTTATTTGATTAAATTCAAATAAGAAAGGGTTAAGAGCTGTAACCGAAACACACCAAGCAACGCTTTAAGGCTTAACCTAAAAAATTATACTGATGATAAACAAAAATAACACGTCTAAGTGAAAGGAGTTACAGGTATCATGCTTGACTCAGACGATGAGTTTTAGTCGGTTGGCTCGTCTCCTTCTGAGACGGATCCCCTCCTTCAGAGCGGATGATATTGATGGTCTTTCCCCACAACGTTGCTAGCCCGACACTACCTTGCAGCCGCGTCTGTAAGGTGTCTGTGCGCAGATTTCTCATCGTGTGTCCAAAAAAAAAAAAACACCAACCTCACCAATCATAACCGTTTACGTCATTACCACTTATCCCCACCATCGAACGGTGCCGTACCGGTATTGCCAGGTATCTGGTGAAATTTCACCAGATCTGGTGATTTTTTTGTGATTTATAAAATATACCTCCCCGAAACGAAGCTGATAACACCAGAAACCGAACTTTTTCAAAAGGTTTTTCATGGACCACCAGATTATTCATAAAATCACAAAAAAATCAACAGATCTCCTGACATTTCATGAGATAACTGGTAACACTGCGCTGTAGTATTAATTTTTTATTTTGTTTTGAAATTTGAAACTCAGTTTTCCGAAATAAGTATTTGTTGTTTTCGAACAAAGGTAAATTATTTTGTCCTAAAAAATTGTGAATAGTATGTACTTTTGCTTTTAAAAGTTTATTTATCTACCTAAATCCTACAAAATTATTAAATAATTTTTAATTACATTGGTCTTTTTAATTACATTGGTGCATTTTTTACTAACCAGAATAAATATACATATTTTGAGGACTAGAATACAAAAATAAAATTTGACGCTGTCATCGAAAAAAATCTTTTAAAAAAACAAACCCAAATATAACCTCCGAGAGGGGAAAATTTTAATCCAACATCCGCATTCCACATACTCATACCCTAAAGAAACTTAAATATTGGCCTGCTGCAATCGGAAGAGATTATCGACTATACTATAAGTTTTTTAAAGAAATGTGACGAGATCAAGTTTAAAACGTTAAATTTTAGGTTAAACGAAAACCATAATGGATGTGGCCACAAATTCAAATTATATTCCTGTGGAAATTCTTCACCGCTCTGAAGCTGAATTTAGAAAAACGTTATCTGCAGAAGAAAGTGCAAGAGTTAATAATACTGGTAAAACATCATTTTGACTTAAAATTGTAAACTGTTTTTAAAGTCCCATGGTATTTTGTTAGCCCTGTTGGTATTTTTGTAATATTATCTAAAAATTAGTTTTGTACTAAATCCCTAAATTTTATAATATAAATATTTTTAAATTATTGTAGATACAGATTACAAAGGGCAAGTATGCTCTGCACAAAGATGGCATTGTATCTGCTTGGAATGAAGATATAGAGAAGATACAAGCTAGTGACCACCACAAGACCTAGGGTATGGAATGATGAGGAGACACTGTCAGAACGCCCATGTATATGATTTTAGACTTCCTTATTGGAGGAATGAAATGGTTATCCTACCTACCTACCTAACAGTGGTTAATAAAAACTACCTAGCTAGCTATTTACTCTTGAAGAATAATCATATTAAAATACACTGCCAGATATTATTCAAATATTTCATTGCTTCGCCGCTTTCATTATCAAAGTCTCAGTCAGTATGATAAATTATTCAAAACGAAATTTGTACAAAACAAATTGTTTTCATTTACAAAACAATAACAAAATATTGTAAGGTTAGGTTACATCCGAATGACAAGTGACAGACGTCACCCCCTACAAAAAGAGTGGGGGACTGTCGCTGCGACACGTCGAAGCTCTGAGAACGCGGCTTTACACTCTTTAAGTTTGAAATACGCAACTACGTAACTAGGTCAAATGTCAATGACCTTTTGACTTTTAGTAATTGACTGACTGATTTTTTAATGTAATTTTATTTAGGCCACACACATACACCTTGTCGGCCTTATTTAAAAATTAGTGTCAATTTCTATAAAAACTTATAAAGCGTTCTAGTAAAGAAACCGGCATATCACATATCCCATAACCGCAAAACTTTACATGAACAATGGCCACCATAATGCACAAAATTCACTTGGAGACATCGTTTTTATTAACATTGGCTTGTCTCGCCTAGATTTGTATGTACTTTTGTTTTTAATTAATAAACACATTGTAAAATGTAAATAACATTTCTTCGAATTAAAAATGACATCTGAACTGAAACATTTAAAACACGAGCTGTCAAAAACTAGAGATGTACTATTAATGCAATAAAGATTAAAAAACTTGTGAATCGCTGCTCTGGTGCTCTTTTTCATTCGAAAAGCTGCATAAGCAAATTAAATCGATCGTTTTACAGCGGGATTTTAAAACCAAAGATTAGCCATCTCTACTAAAATCGACAAAAGGTTAGAAGTTGACATTTGACAATAAGATATTCCTCTGCGGATTCGCGTGAAAGAGTTTTTTCGGGATATTTAATCAACTGTAACAGTGCGAAGTGTGAAAATGTTTAGTACATACAGAAAAATCAAGTCGAAGGCATATTAGAAAATGTTCCTTTAGTGAGAGACTGGAAATCGCAAGGTCACCAGATCTTACCCCATGCAATTTTTTTCTATGGGGTACGATGAATAAAGAAATAGTTTATAAAGTCGAAGTCGAAGATATGGATCCGTTGCGATATAAGATATTGGATGCAGCAGATAAAATAATTGCTGAACGTTTTAGAGAATGCATTAGTCTGTAGCGATTTTGTGTGACAAGGGCATATCTTCAAAAAACTAATTGAAACATGTGTGTGTTTCTTTAAGTGACTTATGATAATTTGTTCAGTGTTTCACTATGTGTTCTGTGTCTCTGACGATATACAGGGTCATGTTCTGAGATTGGAAGAAAAGCGCCGATGGGGTTTTAGTGGGGTATAAGCTTTACCCACTAAAACCAAAAAAACTGAAGATGTATGTGCCCTGGATTACTTACCTTATCACTAAACCTCATTCGGCCTCTTATTTCCAATCTCGGAATATAACCGAATGAAAAAAACACAGTGAACAAATTGCACTAAAACGCTTAAAGAAACACACAGACACCCACGAGTTTCAAATTAGTTTTTTTGAAGATATGCACCTATTATCAGATTACACGAATGCACTAAACACTAACGCATAATTACACTTTAAAATAATACTACCGCACACATAGAACAAGAGCACTTAATCATTTCGCAATAGAAATAATAAAAACGCTAATTTCTATTCTTCTAAACCCTTTACTAAAGATAAAATGAAACAATTATGTTAACAATTGACAGGAACTACCCTTTGAAATAAATGGTCTAGTCCACCTTGGACTTTCTTTCCGAGAACTCTCCGCTACTAAAGCCAGCGCGGTTGCCATTTCCGAGACTATAATTATACAGGAAAGTAATATTATAGAAGGAAATTAGGCAGTTTATGAATATAATCTTATAAACTAACGAAAGTGGCAACGCTGTATTTTAGATAGACACGACAAGACAGGAACAGGCTGAAAGGTTAGTTTCAACATTTTTAGATGTCGAATACCAATGTATGAAAGAATTATATTATTTCCCAGACTACCAGCTGATAAAATCTTATACAATAAGGGCGTATTTCTTGTCTACACGGTAGCACTTTAAAATACTAAGTCAGATTGAATGGTACTTAGATGTGTTCATGAGATGCGCGATGTGAATTTATGTGACCTTGTTCTGGTGTTTTGTGACGAGTTTTGTTCGGTTACCTGGTGTTTTTTATAAATTAAGTTGGTTTTAAATAAGGCCAAAAAGGTAAATAAAATTGCATTTTTTTCTTCTAAAGGGTAAAGTGGCATTTTAGTTGTTCAGATCCGACGGGTGTCGTTCGAGTTGAACAAGTGAGAACATACCTGACCAATATAAACTCCGCGGCGGTTTGTTCGAGCCAGTTCAAGTTTATAAATCAGAGATTGTTTCCCAGTGAACTGAACTGAACGTAAAAGTTTATAATAATGTACCCTGAAAAATAAACAACTTGAAATCTGTCAAACGGTTGTTGATTTTCTAAAGAGTTTACCCTGAAGATATGACAACACTGTTGACATATGTTGCTCTGTTTACCTTCCTGACAGGGGCACCACGTGGTAATTTTTGGTTTGACATAAAGTCATGTACAGGGCATATTAAATTAAAGCGCCATTTTTGGATATTTTTCTTCAATTTGTTTTCATCTCAGGAGTTGCGGGTTTAAATATAATACGTCATTTCCATAACACCCTGTATTAAAAAAAGTATTTTAAGGCTGTAATTGTATATTTATAAAAATAAGGTTTATTGTTTCATTTATTCATTTGTAGTAGGGAAGGCACTGTCCCCCCTGCCTCCCCGATGATCTGCTATTAGTCAAACGTAATATGGAACTTTCAAATTGAATTAAGTACATTTCCAGGCTAACGAACTAAGTCCCATTTAGAGATTGGGAGTTAAAATACCTTCCTAAACTACACCGTTTGATCAGTGACCCGTGTTTTAATACACACCGAGTGTTTTTAACATTCAATTATCAAACACGTTGCTAAGTTGAAGAAGGGGAATCCTGTCGGCAGGACGAAGGATCGGGATACAACGGGATTAGTTGGGGTTAGTGCAAAGGCAATTTTCATTAGCGAGGTGTTTACGGGCGACCGAACAAGGGGTATAATTGGATTTGCAGGAATGTACATGTTGAGTTAAAAATTGTAAATTTAATTTACGATGGAGGAGCTTAATCTTAGACTTGTTAGACGTATTTGATGTATATTTTTCGACAATGGGAAACACTTGTTATTTCTATGATGGAAAGCAATAATATAAGTAAATCAGCTGAAAATGCTTGCGCTGATATCGGTGAGTTTTGCATAGAAACTACATAATATAAGTCTTCTTAAACTAAATGAAAATTTGATTTGTATACAGGGTGTTATGGAAATGACGTATTATATTTAATCCGGCAAATCCTGAGATGAAAATAAATTGAAGAAAAATACCCATAAATGGCGATTTCAATTAATGACCGGATTATATCACCTTATGTCAAATCAGGCCAACACTTGTGGGGCACTGGCGTAATATGTAAACAATCAACATTGAGGTCTGCAGGGCCAAAAGCCGTCAGCGCATTTCGGCCGGTGTTGTCATATCTACACGGCAAACTCTTTAGAAAAAAATGTATATGAATAAATATGATGCCAGAAAACCGACGGCGAAAGATATTTTGTAAAACAAATAATGGTAATATCACACACAAATTTCAAATTCAATACAAGCACAGGAAAGTAAATAGGTCAAACGTTATTGACCTTTTAAATAATAATTATCGTTCAAACTCTTAAAAAAATTCAATTTTATGTACGACACATGCTTTCTTACCTTTACTTATTTAAATACAATTGTTAGTCTCATAATTTCACACAAACCACACAGAATCTAAGTTTTAGGAAAAAACCTCTAACATAACCTCAAAAACAACAGCTATTCACATAGAAAGAATACACGCGAACGCTGTTTTAATTTTGGTCCTTTATTTCTCGCGTAGATTTATTTATTTTACTAATTTAAAACACACACATTTTAAATACACACAATGTAATCCTTCAATTTAAAAATGACATTTAATCACGAACCATAAAACAACGAATGAACGAAATAGATACCTTCAAAACTCGGAATCGAGATGGGCAATATTTGACAGTTTGATATTTCACGAGATTCTTCTCTATTACTTGACTATTTATCGCGAGATCTCTTGCAAGGCGTTTAATTGATATGGCGTTAATGGAATTTCGACCAAATTGAATAAAATGATAGTGGTAGCTAATAATACTGCGACTGTGCTTTTTCTTTTGAGAAGCTTAAAAAATTAAATTAGCTCAGCTCTACTCCAAATGACAAGACCGACGCATTTTATTTTCTGTCTCACGCGGCCATCTCTCCATCTCTTTCACACAATCTACTCGACGCCGGGTCGACGTAGGTCTATGGGTACAAGCGTGCGACTTGCAACTTGCAAGTGTCAGTAATAGAAGAACAGCGTTAGGGTGAGGTCGCTTCTGTTGATAACCATTTACACTCTCGGCTATCCGCTTTGTTTTCAGAAGGTACGCGTATAATTGTTGTAATGATTTTCGGGCTACGCGTCCAAACTTTGTATATTATTTGACATTGTTTTTATAGACGAACTTAAGTTGGTCAGTTAAAACGAGTAGTTTGTTTTGGACGTTTGACTTGACAGAAAAATGGAATGTCGCCGATGAATAAGTCAAATTTCGTCGCGTCGCGTGTAATAAAATCTAATGATCTGATCTGAGTGAATTTTTAAAAAACTTGTGCCTGGACGTATAAAGATAAATACAAGTAGGTAGATAAATAATTTATTTTTATAATTTTATATGGAATTTCAGTTTTGCATTAAGTTTGGCAACATTGCACGTAACACCTCTTTCCTGATATGCCACCACAGGATGACATGACGAACAAACCTGAACAAACGCCGGATGAGTTGTGGGTTTATGGGGCTGGACCCCACTTTTAAAACGGTCGATTTGAAAAAAAATATGTAGTTTCTCTAGGCAACCAAGGAGTCATTTCCATAACACCGTGTATACACAATGCAATTTAAAAAACAATACCTTTTTTATAAGCTTCTTTTCAGGCAATAAATTTTATGTTGCTTCATTGGTTTTATTAATTATTTCGTCTAAAGCGCATTGAGAATAATTTTCCTCTTAAATAGGAATTATTTCTTTCCATGTTTGATGTTCAATATTATTGATATTTGTAAGGTAGTAATAACAATGCAACGCCAAGCCAACGAACGACGTGGATGCTGTTTTCGTGACAACTTTATATTACAATCATTAAGAGAGAAGTGGAAAAATGACATGATTACAAACAAAATTTTAATCACCTAAACGCAAAACGTTATCAATTATTAAAAGAAGAAGAGAATAATCCCAATAATTGTATTTACAAAAAGGATAAAAATTCATGAAAATCGGATTAAAAATCAAAAATTTCATGTCAAAAACTACCTGAAGCCGGCTCTGTCCCAGTTCCCGTTTCTTCACCCTCAATTTCGAACGCATCCCGGTCGGCGATCCTTCGGGCTCCCCTTCCGCACGGCATCGCCCGGGGCTGGGCGTGTCTCAAGGCTCGCAACCCCATTGGCCGAGGCGGGGCCCCCGGACAGGGGCCCTGGGGTGCCCCCCCCCCGCTTTACCCCGAGTAGGAAAACGCCCGAGGGTTCGAACTCGTACACGAAAGGATAATAGGGATGTCGCTTTGAATAGCGAGAGAACAAAGGATGGTTTGGATGTAACTAAAAATTGTGACAGTTCGAAGCTTTTTGTGCTTTTGTTAGAAAAGTAAATATGTAGAATAATGAAATAATGACCTGGTGCAGCGGAAATGTTTAAAAATAAACATAGCTATGCGTATATCCCACTTCTGAATTGATATACAGGGTGTTATGGAAATGACGTATTATATTTAAATGGGTGACTCCTGGGTTGTCCTAGAGAAGCGCTACATATTTTTTTTTTTTAAATCGACCGTTTTAAAAGTGGGGTAATAAACACTCTTACTTACAAGTCAGTCCGCGCTACTGTATAATATTTCACCCAGAGCCAATGACAATGTTGCCAAACTTAATGTAAAATGAAATTCCATATAAAATTATAAAAATAAATTATTTTCTACCTACTTGTACCTAAAGAGCGAGGAAATCCAGGCAATTTGACGTCCAGAAGAAACGCGTCAATAAAAACAATATTCAAAGATTATTTATGGACTGGCAAGATACACGCGTAAACCGAAAAAACAGAGCGGATTGCTGAGAGTGTGTTGGTGATCGACGAGACACAACGTATCCGGCCACTGGTTGGTCTTCAACTAACAGACGCAATCGTGCGGCGCTTTATGAAACTACTTCGCTCAGCCGATGTAAGGCGTCAAGAGGTCATTGGCATTTGACCTCGTGACGTACGTGGCTATTACCATTCCATATGTTTTTTCGGGTTGTTTAAAACATGGTCCGTCGTAAATGTTCTTCAATTAATTGTACAAAAAGGTATTACAGAATGGAAAAGTGTTTAAATTATTTTATTTTGTCTAAAGAGTTTAAGGTGTACATGTCGATACATGCATCGAATAACATTGTAAGTGACATTTTGACCAATTTCAGAGATCGAAATAAATTTCAATGTTTCAAACCTAAATTTCGGTTTTTAGCTTAATTTTTTTTTAAATGCCTCTTTCATCCCTTTTGTATCTGATTATTTTAGCATTTTGCCTGTAGTATCATGGTAAAGTAATTTACCCGAACCTGTTATGTCTTCGCCTGTAAAAACACGATTTGTCACTTACAATGTTATTCGATGCATATATCGATATGACAACACCGGCCAGAATTCCTTGATTGCTTACATGTATCGCAGTGCCACACAGGTGTTTTTCTGGTTTGACGTCAGGTCACTTTTACCGCTGAAAGAATTGAAAGCGCCATTTATGGCTATTTTTCTTCAATTTGTCTTTATCTCAGGAATTGCCGGTTTAAATATAATACGTTATTTCCATAACACCCTGTATATCCTAACAATGCATTTGCCCCTAGCAATATCTAAATTAGCAATCTACAATGGTTCGTCAGTGCATGGTGTGTAAGAAATTCGACTATTCTAACCCCGGATTAATATTTCGTCCTTAAGTGCGAACAATGAGGTTATGTTTGTTTGTAGGTAAAGCAGTGGTGTAGCTAATTCTATAATTTAAGTAAATATTGCAAAAATATGGATTATATCTTTATATTATCTGTAAAAAATACCTACAACGATTACCTATTCATGACTAATCTTAGATCGAACAGTATTGATTCCTGACCGTTTGTTCAAATATATTTGTTCTTTGGGTTTTCGGTCAATTCTTAATAAAGCGAGTTATCAATTTGTGACGTTTCGGTTTATTTCATTTTAAACCATCATCAGACTACAATTAAAGGAAAACATTTAGTTTTAAAGACATGATTTGTGAAATATGATGGGAAAACATTTAGTTTATATCAATCTAATTATAATAAAAACATACCTTATGTAATTGCACTATCACAATCACTTTAACATATTTACTTATTATGAAGATGTTGTATCACCCTAGGTGACACTCGTTCAATAATAAGCTAAAATTTACACATGAAACCGAAAAAGAAAAACATATTAACTTTCTTGACCTAAATATTGGATACAATAGAGAAGGCAACATCAAAACCGAATGGTATACTAAACCAATATGGTCGGGTAGATACTTAAACTTTAATTCTTATACCCCCAAAAAATATCAAAAAAGTGTTGTAAACTCTTTAGTAGACAGAGCAGTTTTACTAACGGACACAGAATACAGACCTGAAAATATAATAAAAATTAAAACTACCCTAGAAAAAAACCAATACCCAAAAAAATTCTATGAACCAATTATCAAAAGCCGAATAAATAAAATCTATAACTCCACAAAACAAATAACAAATAAACCCAAAAACACTAACTATATCTCACTGCCATACATTCCGGAAATTAATAACAAAATTAAAAAAGTTCTTGAGCCATATAATCAAAGATCTTACAAACTCCAGATAGAAATGTTTACATTTGAAGTCGACGTAAGGACTGTAAACGTGCACTCCCCACCTTGCTGTTATGCTTGCAGCATAGCCAGATTGTCCTATTTATCGCTAAGGTATCTGCAAAATCCCAATTAAAAATTTGTTAATTTGACAATTGCAACTCGTTTAAGGTTAATCCGCAATTGCTTTTAAAATAAATTTATTTCCCAATAATTTTAATATAAATTGTGAATAGGCCTTGAGAGATTTAGAAAAAAAATATTATTATTATACATAAAAGTTTGAAATAAACCGACTGCACTCTGACAACATCAAGTTAAAATATAGTACGCTCGACCGTGCTCGACGGCAAACGATGAAACTTTATCAATGGAAGAAGGATACACTGTTGCTACTCGGTACTAACCGCTTTTAAGGGAGTGTTTATATACTTGGTTGTTTTTATTTATTTTTTGTGAGTATTGGTGAAAAATCGTCTTTATTATAAACAATGATGGTGCATTCATGCATAGTTTGTAAAAGAGTGGATCATTTAAGCAAGGATTTATCTTTTCTTCGGTAAGTATGGTTATGTTTTAATATGATTGTATTGATATGATTTCTGACTAACCATTGACGTTTAAAAGGTTATGGACCGGTCCGTGGTGCTAGTCCGGGCAAAAAGCAGTCGAGTTGGTTTATTTCTTAATATAAATCTTGCATTTACAAGATGGTTGAGTCTTGTGCGGCCATAAAATACTTCACTAGAAGATGCAATGGTGTTAAATTAAAATTTCACAGGTTAGTAAATATATTTAGAAATTTGATTTTGAGTTTGCATCACTATGAAAATTCGGTTTGTTTAAGAATGTACCAAATGTTTATCCACTTCGTTAGGATACTAAAGGGCCGTAGCCTACGGCAAATTTGGATACATGCCCTTAGAAGGAATAATTATAGTCCAGGTGATACAACAGTTATTTGTGAGAAATACTTCACAAAAGAAGATTATGTAGGTAATGTACATGGGAATAAAATACTGAAGAAAGGAACAGTCCCGTCAAAATATTTTACATCTTTATTTTTCTATATTTAAACAACGTTTGCAGTGTAACAAGTACGTGAAGACAGGTTTTATATAATTTATTTATTTATTTTTATATAAATTTGATCTAACTTGTTTAGGTACATAATATTTTAATTTACTTATTTAATTAATCACTTTAGTGTACAATATGCCTTAGTGGCTTGTGTGTGCATTACTAAAGTAATATGGTACTATAACTATATGTAACATCGTTTCACAATATATTATTACTTTATAAATCACAGACATTGTTATTTTATAAATTACAGACAGTGGAAAACCAGTTATACATCACAATGGTAACATTCATCTACCCTCAAAAAATATCAAAGTATCGTATATCAATCTGCAATAGCCAAATTATTAGAAATAAACTTATTTTAAGAGCAATTGCGGATTAACCTTAAACCAGTTGTAATTGTCAAATTTACAAATTTTTAATTGGGATTTTGCAAGATGTCTTAGTGATAAATATGACAGTCTGGCTAGAAATATACACTTATATCTGGAGAGTATCATCCAGTAATGAATACACCAAAAATATTGATGCTAAGCATAAATAGTTAAATCCATCCTTGGATACACTGTATATAAAAACTGGATCAATATTTCTATCTTTTTTATAAATATCCAATATTCGAAACTACACTTTTTGAATAGATAATATAGTTAAACGTAAAGAATCTCAAAGTAAATTATACGCCCTTGTTGGGCTTTTTGCCCAGACTAGTGATAGCGATGAAGACCGCTCCATAACCTTTTAAACGTTATTGGATTTAACCTTGTAAGATCTTTGATTTAACCAGACTTCAACATTGTTGCCATTAGGGAGACCAACATGTTTTGTCACTCTTCCACCCATTACTGATTTTCAATAACATTTCAAACAATCACAAACTCACTTTCCAACAGATTTATGAATGGAGTGTTGGCCCTGTGCATATAATATAAACATCGCGGAAAGACCCAATAACAGTACAAAAACGCTCTTCACTAAATTAAAACCTGAAATACCTAAACTAAATAATACAAATGTCATATATAAAATAGATTGCAATGATTGTACTCAAACATATATGGGTCAAACGAAACAATATTTAAAAAACAGAATAAATGAACATAAAAGAAGTATAAAAAACACAAATCAAATAAATACAGCCCTAGCTAAACATGCAATAGACAATCTTCATAATTTCAAATTTAATGAAACACAAATTCTTGACCACGAATCAAACTATAAGAGACGAAACATTAAAGAAATGATTCATATAAAAAAAAATAATACAAACACACTAAATTTCCGTACCGACACTGATAACACTGGGAAACAAATTTCAACTTTTTTTTTGTTTCCTGAACAAAACCTATTTTTTTGGATTCAACTGTACCCAAGTAACTAAAAAATACCTATTAAAGATTTTAGTTGGCTCGCAAAAAAAAAAATCTCAATTATTTGTTACAAAATTTTAATTCATAGGCATATACAATGGACATACAAAATACAGATAACAATATATTGTTGGTTCAACAAAAGCAACTAAATAGCACATTTTTATCATTGAATCCAAAGTTTAGACACTCATTTTGCGCTTCTTAGCTTGCCTTTTGAAAGCAGCCTCTGGGGCATCTCTCGTAATAGTCCAGCAGTAGTCGGCTAACATCTCACAGTTCCATTTTCCCTGATATCTTCTTTCCATGTTCGAAATATCCTGGTGGAACCTCTCACCGTGTTCGTCACTTACAGCACCACAATTTTCCGGAAAGTAATCCAGATGAGAATCCAGGAAATGAATTTTCAACGACATATTACACCCTAGGTTTTGGTAACACAAAAGAAGTTGGGCAACCAGGTCTTTATAATTTTCTGCTTTTATGTTTCCCAAGAAATTTTTTGCAACCATTTTAAAGGCATCCCAAGCGTCTTTTTCCTTGCCTTCAAGTATGGAATCGAATTGCGCATCTCCGAAAAGTTTCCTAATCTGGGGACCCACAAATATTCCCTCTTTAATTTTAGCGTCACTGATTCTAGGGAACTTTTCTTTTAAATAACTAAAAGCACGGCCTTCTTTGTCCATTGCCTTCACAAAATTTTTCATAAGTCCCAATTTTATATGAAGTGGCGGTAGTAAAATCTTTTCTGGGGCAACTAATGGCGCGCTGGTCACATTTTTCTTTCCTGGCTCAAATGACTCTCTCGGTGGCCAAATTTTCTTTCTGTAGTGATCCGATCGTGCTCGACTGTCCCATTCGCAGAGGAAGCAGCAGTATTTGGTATAACCTAGCTGCATTCCAAGCAAGATCGCCACAACTTTTAAATCCCCACAAATTTGCCATTTATATCTTTCATATTGTATGGTCTCAAGTAACAATTTCAAATTGCTATATGTTTCTTTCATATGGACTGCATGACCAATTGGGACTGAAGGCAATTTGTTTCCATTATGGAGTAACACAGCTTTAAGACTTACTTTTGAGGAATCAATGAAAAGTCTCCAGTCTTTTGGATCATAGTCCAGATTTAAAGCTGCCATTAATCCCTCAATGTCCCTACAGGCTACCAAATTGTTATCCATGTTAAAAAATGGTGTTAGGTTTTTCTGACGGCTTCGGTACACAGAAACTTTTACTTCATCTTCAAGTAAATTCCATTGTTGCAATCGAGAGGCCAATAGTTCTGCTTTTGTCTTGGGCAGTTCCAAATCCCTTATAAGGTCACTTAATTCACTTTGACTTATTTTGTGAGGCTTTTTACTTGGAAGTTCACAGACAAAATCGGAGTCTTGCGAGGTTGATGGGCCGGCGACATTTTCCGGTACACTACCGTTTGAATCCTCTTGATCATCATCAGAATGAAGGGTATATTCCTGAGGTGGATTAGGTATAGGCAACTCGTCACTATGAGGCACCGGGCGTATGGCGGATTGTAAATTTGGATACTGTATCGCAGACCTTTTTTTCTCTGAAAAGCCTTTTTTGATGGGAGGTGTCAAACAAAAGTAACAGTCAGTAACGTGGTCTTTCGGTTCTCGCCAGATCATAGGAACAGCGAAGGGCATCTTACGGTTTTTTCCACTTAGCCAGCCGCGAATGTTGGACGCACATTTGTAGCAGCAGATATGGGGAGCCCAATTTTTATCCTGGTCTCCAACTTTGCAGCCAAAATACAAGTGGTAAGCCTTTTTTATTAAAGGGCTAAGCGTACGTTTTTGTTTCACAAAAGTCATTTCACCACATATATAACAAAAATGATCCGGCTTATTTACACAAACTCGCGACATGTTGCTCAAAACTCTCTAATTTCTCAAATACGAACAGCTCTCGATCAACTGGTGGTTGAAATACAACTAACTAACAATTTAGGATTTATATTATATGTATTTAAACCCCTTATAAAGTACACCTGTTATAATAAATCCAGGTATTTCTCATTTAATGGTGAAATTTTCCCATATATTAAGGGCAGGTAGGTAAATTATCATAATTGGGATGGATCTATAAAACCGGAGCCAACTGAGCCTTTTGCAAGACAGATTGTTAATTAGTATAATAAAATAAGTAAGATTTTGCTATTTTGGTCTCGGAAACATTTTTGCTGTTCCCCAGTGTAATCTAAGTTGTAACTATAGTAATTTAATTAAATAATAAAATGCAAATTTTTACCATCAAAAGAAAGCCATAAACCGCCTGGAAAACCCATAGATTAAGAAAAACCAAGAACACAGTAAAGTAGTTTAAAATAGAAATTAGTTACAATTATACCTAGGGTGATACAACATCTTCATAATAAGTAAATATGTTAAAGTGATTGTGATAGTGCAATTACTTAAGGTATGTTTTTATTATAATTAGATTGCTATAAGCTAAATGTTTTCCCATCATATTTCACAAATTATGTCTTTAAAACTAAAGAAATGTTTTCCTTTAATTGTAGTCTGATGATGGTTTAAAATGAAATAAACTGAAACGTCACAAATTGATAACTCGCTTTATTAAGAATTGACCGAAAACCCAAAGAACAAATATGTTAGATCGAACGGTAGAACTGTGCATGATTGTAAATAACTTGTGTTTTGAATGTGTTGTCTCGTCCTTGTCTGTATGTCTATGGGTAGGGACTACTATTACGGATAGTACGCCAATAAATTTTCTCATTATTTGTACTGAATAATTTATTGAAGACTTTGTACAAATATGGTAATATTTTTTAATAAAATAAGTCGAATGAAGCCAAATTCGGAAATATACACTCCAAATTTTGTGATAAGTGAAACCTCTCTTAGGCGGACACCTACGGGACCGTCTAAATGTGTTCGCCTAATAGAGGTAGGTGTCCGCCCATGGGAAATTTGTTATTAGGTAATATGTAAAAATAAACATAACATAACAAAAATACACTAGTTTTAGTTAGGATGTAGCAGCGGCGGCTCCTCCATTAGGTCATTGGGTCAATGACCTCCCTATAAAAATTTAGGAAATAAAACTTTTTTTTAAATTAGAATTTACTACAAATGTACCTACTATAATAATTTACCTATAATATTTGAAACGCCCCCGTAAACGCAAACGTGTAGTGCGATTCAAAACGGGCTGGAGCCACTAATTGACCACGATAGCTTAAATGGAAACGAATTTAGCCGAGCTCTGACGATTCCGGCAAGCGGGAGAAACATACGCGAAGTTTACCGCCGCTGGGTCAACAGCCCGGTTTATTGAAAATCTGAATAAGATGTACCTATGAACCTATGTCGTCTCATCATTAGTAATTATTAAATGCTTGGAAAAGAGATGGCAGGTTCCAGGTTGGACGTAGGTCGTAGGTCGCGCAACATTTTCAGTTAGTCTACTTTAATTTTGGTTGTAATAATTTGTCTTAATACGAATAGAAAAACCATTTATAAATAGTATTGCTAATTTTAATGAGCGTGTTATAACTCATTTTGCAAATGTTAAAGACCGAAGGGTTGATCTAAAATTTAAAATAGTTTAAAAAAATAATTTTTTCTATATTGTTATCAACTCCAAGCTAATTCGATGCCGTTTTTAGTATCGAACTGAGCTTGTCTCGAAATCATTTTTTTTCTTTTTTAAAGGTTGGTAATTTGAGGTCATATATTTTATGTTTGTTTGCAGAAATAATTTCTAAAGTAACGTCACACCTGTCAAGTTTACTTTCTTTGTAAAGCTGAACACAGCACTACAATATTTTACAAATTTAAAGCTTTGCAATTTCCGTTAACTCAAGAGGATTAAAATCATCTTGGTTCATATTGTTTAATTATTTAAGAAAATTTTCAGTTTTGCGAAAAAATGATAGACATGGATAATTTATCAAATGCTATAAAATCATAATTTGATAGTACATATTACCAACATAAAATTTTCACATAAATATTTACGAAAGTTATATAAGTATAGCATGTATTTTTTTAATATGGATTTTTCTTATTAAGAAAACTTAAAATAGAAAAAATAGTACCTATAAAGTACTTGTACTTTAATATACTATTCTTGTATCGCATATAGCGTAATGACCCCCCAATGAGATTGACCACGAGCCGCCACTGGGATGTAGCACTAAAAAAAATCTAATAACGTAGTTTGACGTGTTTGCGTTTTATACTTGCAATCTAGAAAATGTAATTCCAAGTCTGATAACAATTCCATTGTTGTAGAGTCACCTCTATTCTTTGCATACTCCTATAATTCCTTTACCATACTAATGGCTTGTTGATAATTGGTGACATTTGTTTGATTACTGCATTCAACTTCTCCATCAGATAGTGATGTGGTTTCAGTTAGGACTTCTTAATCGGTAGGAATGGGGTCACTATCTTCTAATAGCACATTGCTATCAATGTTAATGAACTTGCCCAAATCATTGTTATCAAATTACAAACTTCCACAACATCAATATTCTCTTTCAGACTCAAAACGCGACATTTTTGTGCAATTGTGTACGATTTTAACTTAACAACTTACAAATAAACGGCGGACTGCTATCCGGGAATCACACATAGGTACTTTCATTCGGCGAAGTCCTTTCGCTCTGCCAAACATACGCGATTGGTTGCCGATCTGTGTTCAGAGAGTTTTTGCATCGTACTTATTCGTCTCCCAAATACTTACAAAATTTTTTTTCTACGTTTAAGGGAGGGTTTTCGCACTCTTTGTATGAAAACAGCCTGTCCGCGTCCGCCCAAAGGAGAGTCCGCCCAAGAGAGGTTGATTTTCATGGAATTTCATATACCTAGTTCCGGACTATGAAAAAATGTCCGCTTAATAGAGATGTCCGCTTATTAGAGGTGTCCGTTATGAGAAGTTTCACTATATTAGGTACTTTTATATACTTTGCCATCGGGAGTTTAGCCACAGGGGATACAGAAACTCAATAAAATTTCCCAAAGAAAGGAAACCAGCCGTAAATGAAAAGGAAACGAAGGAAAGTGCTCGGCCAGTGATTCGATAAGTTCATTTTCTACTTTAAAAGATCCGTGCCGAGGCCCTTTATAAATCTGCTACAGCCAGTTGATTGTGTTGTGCAGTTATTTCCGACAAAAGTTGCAAATTTCTGTGAAATTTAACAACTTTAGATGCAATTTTTGAAAGGGATCAAGATTTGCTAATGAACTCACTTCAACGCATCTACAGAACGTGGAACTTTATTTAGATTAAAGCAGAAGAGCGAATATTTAACAAACATAAAATTTGCACACTATTTTCTACGTTGCGCAGGTTCCTGTTCCACCCTGTATATAGCTGCTCATTTCCATATAGGTAATATGTATTTTTTTTTTAATTTTGGCAAATAATAGCCTGCTCATATAGGTCAGGTACCATTTAAAATGATGATACAATAAACAGAAGGTATGATATCGCGCAGAAAGAGGCGTGGCTTAGTCACGTCATTATGTGCACGCTTTTGTGGTTTCCATTTTCAACGGATGCTTTGAAACTTTACTTATTTTAATGCTATTCGCTCAGGTATTTGAGCATTTATTAAAATAAATATTCTAATATTCACAATATGAGGTGCGCCGCGTTCGGTTGTGGTATAAAAAATAACATAACTGTGCACCATAGGGATGCCGCTTTGGAACAGGAGTTGTTCTTTTCGAAATAGGTTTTTATGTGGAACAGGTATTTGTCGATAGGTTTTCCTGTTTCGCTGGAACAGTCTGTTCCGCTGGAGCAGCCTGTTTGGCTGGATCAGTCGGCTTCGCTGGAGCGGTATGCTTCGCCGGAACAGTTTGGTTCGCTGGAACAGCTTGTTTCGAAGGAACAGTTCGCGAACGATCGGAGTGGTCGGACATTGTTCACACTGTCTGTTGCAGGAAGGGTTATAATAGTATATTACAATACAAGTACGGTAAAGACACCTACCGTAAGTGTATTGTACGATATTTTTATCTACAAGCATGTTTTAGGGCACCAATATTAAAAACTAAAAGAGCATTGTCTTAATTTTCCCTCGTAAGTCGTTATCTACAAAGCATTAATATCAGGTTGCTAGGGAAATAAATTATAAAAATTTATTGACTAATATAAAAACTTGTTTGTGTAATTGTTTGTGTAATGTAATTACTTACGGCATTAGTGCGGTAAAGTGCTTCTTACCGCACTCATATCAGTGCGATACTACGTAATTTACTACCGTAGTAAATGTAATTTGCCACATGCTCTTACTATGTATTTTATTACATTTACTACTTTTATCTTTAATTTTTAGAATATTTTTATTTAGATCCAACCGTAAAACAAAAAGCAACAGAAGAACAATAACCAAAAACTACTATTTTCTACTTTTCCCCTCGAATTTTCAACTTTTAACATCAAATTTATAATAATAAAGTTGAGGTTATGTAGTATTTTTGACACTTGCGACGTAGCAAATGTAGCAATGTAGTAAATTCAATTTTTCTCTTTTTTTTTATGATCAAACACAAGCACTATAGGAATAATCCTTTAGGCCACTCTGGGAGTGGTGCGTGTGCGCAAAAAGCGATTCACGTTTGGTTTTGAATCGTTGGAGGTTATATTCCTTGGGAAAAACGATCCCGGGAAGGTCGTTCCATGAGGATGAAGTCCTCCAGATGAAAGAATTTTTAAATAATGAAGTTCGAGGAGTACTAAGCTTAGCCACATATGGATGTTTCTGCTATTCACCGCTCTGGGCGGAATTAAGAGGGCAAGGCCAGCCGAGCACTTTCCATGAAAATATCTGTAAAAGAGAGTCAAATCCCCAACCTGTCTTTGATGTTCTATAGGCTGTCGAGGTTCTTCGTCAGCTCGTGGTCTCCAATCAGACGAATGGCCCTTCTTTCGATGGAATCCAGTGGCCGAAGAGTATGTTTGGATGCAGAGCTCCAGACATGAGAGCAGTACTCTAGTGATGGTCGAATCTGGGCTATGTAGGTATAGTGTCAAAAGTTGTTGACGTGTGTACAACATTCTGGTTCGGAAGAGTACCCCAAGCTTCTGAGAAGTTATCTTGGCGATTGCCACAACGTGGTTATGCCAAGACATATTTCCTCCCAGATTGACGCCCAGCAAATTAATAGATGAAGCCAGTGGGATTGCGTGTCCGTCCATGACTATATCCGGTTCTGTAATGTTAACCTTTTTAGAGAAATACTGCGACATTAACAACCCTGGTTGTGGTATGGATAACTAGAAAAATAATTTTGATATTATAAACTTTCATGCTTTACTTGGTTCAAGATTAAAAGCTTAAAAATAGCTCTAATTTATTTAGAAACCCGCCCCGTATTACAGCATGTAAGTTTTGTCATACTTTCATTTGTTTAACTAGATGGTATTTTAGCGTTAATCTATGTTGTATTGTTATGAAATAGATACACCTAAATACCATGGCATTATTCTTTCATTTCATCTATTGTCAAATGTATAAAACCTTTTAGGACCTTTGAAAGGAAATTAAAAACGGGAACAGCAACGCGAATCTCCATAAACATTTTAGAAATAACATGACCTTACTGCGCGCCCCAAACTAAATTGGAACTTCTGGTTCTCGAATATCATACCATGCGTTTATTGTATCATGACTTAAAAAACTACCTGAAAGCCGCTTTCACATGGGTCACGATTTCGACATTTCGTTTGATAGTTGGATACAAGAGCCCGCAATTATTTTAAGTAGTACTTTTATAGAACGACGTGGTGTAGTACGCTGTAGCAGCAGCCACTGGCGAAGTACTGCGGGCGTTTCGCTCCCTCCAACTTCCTCAGGGAGGCGTACCGTATTACCGGTAGGAAGTGCTCGACGCTCGACGAGTGTATAGTACTGGTTAAAATAGTACCAGAGGTAGGTGCAGATCGGAAACAATTTGAATCAAAAATTTAGTAAACTAAGGAGTCCGTAAAACGGTTTTTATGTTGAATTTGTACTTTCGTACGGTGTGATTATGCGGTGTCGAACTTGACCGCTGGTTTCGTTGGGTCGTATACCATTGGATCAAAATTTTATTGACGATATTTAATATTATTTAGTCGCAAATACAGGGTGATATATGGAAAACTATAGATACATAGGAAATTTTTGAAAATTGGACATTAAACTAATGTTGATGGGGGCAACTCGGCTAAAATATTTTCAATATGACGGCTGGCTCTTCCGGTTTTACCGGAAGTCGGTATCAACTATTTTAAATGGAACATCCTATATATTATTACACTTTTGGATTCTAGGCAAGATTCTAGGCAGATTTCGTATATCATATCATATACCTAGTCTAAGCGTGTTTGACATATTTAATTTTTTATGTCTTTAATGTCGTTTGCAGACCTTAAAATAATTATTAATTTTTCCTATAAGGAAGCTTTTATTGTTTAATTTGAGTTGGATTCCTTGTTGAAAAGGACCTGCTTTAATAGGTTTTTATAATATTTTGATAACTATTAATACAGGGTGTTCAAAAAATAAGATTAAAAATTAAACTGAGAAACCTGCAAGAGTCTACATTTTTTTTTTCACTTTATTTTTGAACTAAAAACAGTACATAATGTCTTATGACTGGTAACAAGTCCTAATAATAACTATATTATATAATAATATTACAATTATGCTCTGAGATGAAAACTAATTAACTATTCTACACCCATACAGAACCATCAATCACTTTCGCAGCAAGGAAAAGCGAACAATATATAATTTGTCATAAAGCAATCCTAAAACTGCACTGAACTTTGTTGTATAAGCATTTGTTTTATTTTTTTTTGCAAAGAGTTTAGCGTTTGTAGTATTCTTTATGTTTACTGGAAGCGAGTTATATGACTTCAGCATCTTTATTGTCATTTTGTTTTGATGGATGCTCGTTCTTGATCTCGGCACATATAAGTTGTCACGGGCTCTCGTGTTGTGTTAATGCAGATCACATTGTTATTTTCAAATGGAAACCCCCAAATGTTATAATTATTTTCTATTTAGCATTAAAAATAGGGGTAAGTTTGTCTAACTTAAAATCCGGAGCAAAATGGCCATATAAAAATATGAAATCCTCAATAGCTCGAAAACTACAAATTTTCGGAATAGACAACCTTATCCAAACTTACCTTTATTTTTAATGTTAAATAGAAAATAGTTATAAAATGGGGGTATCTGTTGCACTGGATATTTCTAAAGCTTTTGATCGTGTTTGGCATGAGGGGCTTCTAAGTAAATTGCGATCCTATGGTATGCCTAGTCGATTCTGTGCATGGTTGTCTAGCTTTCTTAAGGACCGCTCTCTGCAAGTGGCGATTGACGGATTTCTCTCAGACACCTTCACCATCAATGCCGGTGTTCCTCAAGGGTCCATATTGTCTCCCACTCTCTTCTTACTCTACATTAACGACCTTCTAGTGAAAACGAAAAACCCGATAGTTAGTTTTGCTGATGATAGCACACTTTTATCATCTTTCTCTTTGAATGCACAAACATCGGCTGCCGACGCACATCTTCGCAGACAGCATGAAGTATCACGCCTCAACAAAGACCTGGAAGAAATTTTGTCTTGGGGTGACAGTAACCAAGTCGAATTTAACGCTAAAAAAACCCAGGCAGCAGTTTTCTCTAAAAAGGTTAACATTGCAGAGCCGGATATAGTCATGGACGGACACGCAATCCCGCTGGCTTCATCTATTAGTTTGCTGGGCGTCAATCTGGGAGGAAATATGTCTTGGCATAACCACGTTGTGGCAATCGCCAAGATAGCCTCTCAGAAGCTTGGTGTACTCTTCCGAACCAGAAAGTTGTACACACCTCAACAACTTTTAACACTATACAAAGCCCAGATTCGACCATCACTAGAGTACTGTTCTCATGTCTGGAGCTCTGCACCCAAACATACTCTTCGGCTACTGGATTCCATCGAAAGGAGGGCCATTCGTCTGATTGGAGACCACAAGCTGACGAAGAACCTCGACAGCCTAGAACATCGAAGGCAAGTTGGTGATTTGACTCTCTTTTACAGATACTTTCATGGAAAGTGCTCGGCTGACCTTGCCCTCTTAATTCCGCCCAGAGCGGCGAATATCAGAAATACACGACGAACCACTGCCGCCCATCCATATGTGGTTAAGCTTAGTACTCCTCGAACTTCATTATTTAAGAACTCTTTCATCTGGAGGACTTCATCATTGTGGAACGATTTTCCCGAGGTCGTTTTTCCCAACGAATATAACCTCCAACGATTCAAAACCAACGTGAATCGCTTTTTGCGCACACGCACCACTCCCAGAGTGCCCTAAAGGATTTTTCCTATAGTGCTTGTGTTTGATCATAAAAAAAAAAAAAAAAAAAAAAATCCATTTGAAAATGTAGACTTTTTGCATATTTCTCAATTTCAATTTTAATCTTATTTTTTGAACATCCTGTATTGATAGTTATCAAAATATTATAAAAAATATATTAAAGCAGGTCCTTTTCAATAAGGAATCCAACCCAAATTAAGCATAAAAGCTTCCTTACTTAAATTTACTATTATTTTAAGGTCATTTTTGACATAAAAACTTAAATATGGAAAACACGTTTCGAGTTAGGTATAGGACATGACATGACATAGAGTAGAATCCAAAAATGAAATAATATATAGGGTGTTCCATTTAAAATAAACAACTTAACACCGATTTTCGATATAACTGGAAGTTCCGCCATATTGAAAATATTTTAGCAGAGTGACCCCCATCAACATTAGCACATTGTAATTTTCAAAAATTTCCTATGTATAGTTTTCCATATAGCGATCGCGGCGTTTCCCTGTTAGTTAGAGAGACGGTGACAATAGGGGGTCCGTGAAGTGGAATGTCAGTAATTTTCTTTTTCGTGGAGTTTAGGTCTCCCTCTACAACTTTTATATCTGATGAAATGCCGTAGAGCGTTTGCTGAAAGGCGCTTGCACCGAACCCGAAATTCTCAATAAAGTCAAAATTATATCGAGCCATGTCTGAAAATGAATTAACAGCATCTGCGTGACCCCAGAGTCACGGGAAACACATTTTCTGACATGTCAACTCTTACATATACTTTTCCGAGCGTGTAAAAAAAAATGGAGAAATTATAAAGTCTCAAGTGACATGGGTCCAAGTGGGCTTAATCGATTTGTATTTACATGGAGATGACTCGTAAACAATTTTCTGATAAAAAGAATATTGCGATTGAATATTGAATATATACAACTGAACGATACCTGTCTTCCGGCATCTCTGCGTAATATTGTCAGAATTCCGTCTAGCTAGGTGCGATTCTTCTGAAATTGTTTTTTCCACAACATTTGGGTGTCAAAGAATGTAGTGTGACAATTTTCTGACATGTCACGATCGTTTTCCGAATTTCCTCCGAGGAGATTTAAAAAAAATTCCAATAACGAAATGGCGAGACCTTGAACGACAAAATTTTTTTCACATAATCTTTAATATATAATGTTCCATTCCAGAGAGTTTCAACTTCAAATTCGCTTTTTTCCTTTTTTTTTAATTTTTTTTGACACGCGCAGAAAAGTATATGCAAGGGTTGACTTGTCAGAAAATGTATTTCCTGTGACTTTGGGGGTCACGCAGATGCTGTAAATTCATATTCAGACATGGCTGGCATTTCATCAGATATAAAAGTTGTAGAGGGGGACCTAAACTCCACGAGAAACCAAATTACTGATATTCCACTTCACGGACCCCCTATTGCCACCGTCTCTCTAACTATGTGGGACACCCTGTATATGTTACGGTGGAATTTGGCCGTAGCTATTTTCGGCAGAGCTATATATTTTGGAGAATCGCATCATGAGCTTGCGCCCATTGGCTAATATTCTTTCAAGCACGGCGTCTACGCAATCATATTTCACGCACCCCGTACATCATAGATGGGTGCGTGAATAAACTTTTAACCATCGTTATTTATATTTATTTACCTCGTGGTTGTTATTACAAGACCATGCAACAACACAACAGTAAAGCTGACCAGCGCGAAACCGCGCCATCAGGAATGCGGCCGGGCAGGCCGACCTGGGGTCCCCCGAGGGCCATCGTGGGCCCACGAGGTACCCGGGGCGGTCATGATCCGCGGCGAAATTACGGGCCGGGCCGCCACACGCGACTCGCAGCCGCGGGGGTGGTAGCCGAGAACAGCGGGTATTGCCTCCTTCTGCAGGGCGGCGCGGTGCATGCCTCGATGCTGCTTTGGCATACAGGGCGACGAAAAATATATATGAGGGGAAAAAATATTAAATAATAACAGACGTTTATTTGGCCCTCTCTCGGCTAGTTAAGATCACACCCTTACATAAAATGAAATATACTAAAGACTGTTACATTACGTTACACACCCTTACCCATCTAATAAATGTTTGGTCAAAAGTTTGCCAAAAGGACCATGTTCAGGGCACCCTGACTGCGGCAGACGCCCTCATAAAATAAAGTTTTTTGAAGTTTAGTAGATTTTACAGCTGTAATCTGCTTTGAAACGGACACTAAATATCACTAGGACCATCTTTCCAAAAATTAACTTCAAATATGTTGGAAGTAGATTATGTTCCAGCTCCACTGATAAGCATGTACCGAGGACAACCCAGCAGAATACGCATTGCCTTGTTCTGTTGTATCTGGAGCAGTTGCGGCTCGTGACCTATGATAGAGGGGGTTCACAAGTATGGTGAAGTTTTTCTAGGCGTTTTAAATGTAGGAAGAAAAAAAGTAATAAGAAAATGCGTTAGGTAAAACATATTTTTATTTATTTTTTAATTTTACACAAGGAAATACAACTTTTGGAAAATAAGAAAGGTTTTCTTAGTGTGTATAGCTGTCGGATCTTAACGTCGTCGCATGCAACCCTCGTAACAATATTTATACAGTCCACTGCTAATACTACTAAAGACATCTGCGAGCTATCAAGAAAACCGAATGATGTTCAATACTACTACCGCCATCTACGAGTTATCAAGAAAACCGAATGATGTCTAATACCACTACGCCATCTACGGCTACGTCATTAGGCGCAACCAAGACGAGAACAATAGTTAACTGTTTTATGACGAGAACGAATCGAGCCACGAGACTGACCAGTTGGCATTCTTCATATTTTCAGTTTTTGTTAGTTTAAATCCTTAAATAAAATGGTTTAAAATCATATCGAGTATCATTTATCGAAATACACAACATTTATCGATCCTACATAATAGTGCTTAAACGTAAAGTCCATTCTTCGGTTCTTAAATGTAGAAAATTGAGCAATAACAGCCTCATTAAGTTTGGAATACCTCTATAAATTTTTTTTCATATATTTCATTTTTAAACTTTCTAATAAAGTCCCTAGATTTACCCTTTGTGGTCTGCGTTAAATTAATTTCGGGTTTAGGTGTTCCCGCATTCTTCATTTCAATTTTTTGCTCCAAACTCAAAGAGCTAAAGTTATTTCTTAAATAGTCCACCGTCAACTATTTATTTTAACTTAATAAATACATAATATTAAAACATACACGCTCGAATTTCTAACTAGATGCACGAACAAACAACAGCGCGGTGCACACAAAACTGTGCGCCTTGTCCATGTTAAATCGCCATAGCCCCACTATCCCCCGCTGCCACCCGCCCCCTGTCACTACAGAGAAACTGCACTACTTAATCGCACGCGCGAGCAAGTCTCGTCATAATCGTCTTTTACCTCGACAGAGGCACGGTTGCCGGATCTATACAGTTTGATTTGACGGGATGATAAAATATTAGGGAGGGTCGGACTTTTTTAGTTTGACGGTACGATAAAATATTAGGGAGGGTCGGACTCTATACGATAAATAATATGCAATGAATATAAATTAATATTTTTTATTCGTTTTGTTTTGAGGTGCACGTGCGCATGTGCTCCTGTGAAAGAACCGCCACTGATCTGCAGTCTACTTTATGCTATCCATATTACATGAAATAAGTAATGGAATGCAATAATTAAAATGAGGAAACACAATGGTATTGTACATAAGTTTTTTTAGACCAGAGAGACAGATTTCAAGATATTCGATATAGAAACCCTACTTTCTTACCTATTTTTCTACACAAATAATCAACATGTTTGTTAAAAAAAACTACATGGATCCCAAAAACCTCCTAGATATTTAATTTCATTAACAAATTTTAGTGGTGAAGTGTTTATATACAATGTTAACAAGAATTCACCAAATTTTTTGCAATTTGTTGTAGAGCAACTATACATTTTTTTTACGCGTTTAATCTTAATTTATTCTTACATAACCAACTATACAAAATTTCGAGCTCCTTATTTAAAATATTAACTGTCTCATAAAAATAAGTACCAGAAACAGAGATTAGCGTATCATGGGCAATAGACTAACAAAACAATTTTTTAATGCCTTATAAATGTTATTAATATATATTACAAACAATACGGGGTCTAATACATCTGTATTTTCAAAGATGTTTGAATATTGTTTCCTGGATAATTTAGAAAGCTTCATCAATAGAAATAATATTTTGAAATCCAATCAGTTCGGGTTTCGACAGGGTTCTTCTTCAACGATAGACGCTATTAATTATTCCTATGAAAAAATAATTTCCGGCATGGAGAGGGGAGAACGTCCTGTCGGGGTTTTCTGCGACTTAAGCAGGGCTTTCGATTGTGTTAACATTGATTTACTTTTAGAGAAGCTTGAAAGATATGGAATCCGTGGTCAGGCACTAAGTTGGCTGTCGCAATTTCTAAGAGGAAGAAAACAGTTCATAGCGATCAATAATCCTGATAATGCAACGAAAGGTGAAAGCCTTTCTGGACTTTTGGAAATTGTTATGGGCGTTCCGCAGGGGGCGGTTCTTGCTCCGATTCTCTTTAATCTGTATATTAATGACGCAGATGACGAGCTGGACGAGGAATGCACCTCGGCAAAGTATGCCGACGACTCTTCCTATTTATTTTCTCATGGGGACGATAGCATTTTGACTCAAAACTGTAATCGAAATTTGAACAGTCTGTGTAAATGGTTCTGTCAAAATTCACTATTTCTCAATAACACTAAAACTAATTACATCCGTTTTCACAATTACCAGGATCATAATAATCTGGATATGGAACTGCTTATAAATAATGAAGAAATATTAAAAATCAATACTATAAAATTTCTAGGAGTTCGCTCAAGACAGTGATTTCTATGAGGGAGCTCCTCATGGTGTATAACGCACAAGTTGATTCTCGTCTGCGTTACGGGGTGATCTTCTGGGGCTCGTCTGGTGTGGTTGGGGAATTGCTTGTGTGCCAGAAGAGAATATTGAGGACTTTGGTGGGTGTGTCGAGGACTTACTCGTGCAGAGGGCTCTTTAAGAAATACAAGATTTTGACCATAATTTGTGTATACTTATTAGAACTATGTATACTTATATATTTTTAAAAATAAAGGTCGATTTGCCATTAACAGTGATGTTCATACCTATAACACGCGACAAGTCAGCTCATTTAGAGTTCCTTTTAACCGACTGAATGTTGGTAGAACATCACCAAACTCATTGGGGCCAGCAATCTTTAACAAGCTACCACCAAACCTGAAGGCTGTTGATAGTCTTATGTTGTTTAAAAAACGTTTAAAGCAATATTTGTTGTCTGAGGCTTTTTATTCAGTTAATGAATATCTTACAAGGGTGCAATAATGCCTGTACATTTTTTATATTTACTTTTTTTTTAACAATAACATAACTCTTATTTTAGGATAAGTTTGTTTTTTCTAAATTTTGTATATTGTGTATTTGTATATCATACATTTTATATATACTCATGTATTTGACTCTGACGTTTTCCATACATTGTAAATTGTAATGTCCAAGGAAATAAAGTATAAAGTAATACGCTACCCTGTGGCACTCCCCAGATACACTACCTTTTTGTTGACATCCATGTAAAATCTTAGTCATTTGATACCGAATTCGAAATTCTGCGGATGACCTGTTTTATTTTGATTTCTTCTTAGAAATATTTACATTTAAAATAGGCACGATAAGAAAAAAAGCAGTGGCATATTTTAGATGTAAATATTTAAAAAAAAAATAACAATAAAATTGGTCATACGCACTCCACTGGGTATGTCAATTTAGTGAAATTTTGTATTTGGTCCATTAGAGGGATAACAAATCTACGTCTGACATAAATTTTTGAAATAAAATTACCGCTAAAGGTACTTTGCTCTTATAATTATTATTTTAAAACATCTATAAATCCGTACGCCTATGAGCTAACTAATGTCTTAAGCAATAGAAAAGTACTTAACCTCAGCAAAATTCAAAACAATCCATTCCGAAATACTGAAAACATAAGCTTGTTTCCATTATAAGTAGGACAACTTGTATATCAATCATGGGCAGAGCTGGGCAAATACTTTTTAAAAGTATTTAAATACTAAATACTTAATTAAATTCAAAAGTATTTAAATATTAAATACTTTTTGAAGTAATGAAGTATTTAAATCTTAATTACAAAAAGTATTTAAATACTTTTTAGGTTTAAATACTATATTTAAATACTTTCTAAGTATTTAAATACTTTCTAAGTATTTAATTACTTTTAACTATTTATAAATACTTTCTGAGTATTTAATTACTTTTTTTTTTAAATATTTATAAATACTTTTAAGAATAAAACACAAAATTTAAATACTTTGTAAACAATTACAGTCGAACCTTTATATGTACATTTTCCAATATTTCTATGTACATATTTTAATGGTACATAGACATAATGTATGTAATAAAAAAAATGTTTTGGAATATTCATGTGGTTTTGCCTTCTCTCTTCCAACTCTCTGTAACTCGATCTTTTTTGGTTGTCCCTTCAAGTTCGAGTTATAGAGGTTCGACTGTAATTACTTTTAAAAATATTTAAATAGTATAGTAGTATTTTTGTCTCCTCTAAGTAGGCAGTTGAATAGGTAGGTACCTCAATCCTCAAAATATTTTAGAATCAAATAAGATCTAACAGCAATAAAAAGTGTGTTTTGTAATATTTTATTGGTATTGACTGTAAATTTTAATTAAAAAACCACGACAACATAAACTTAAGGGTACAGGAATAAAACAGGAATTGTCCATATTTATCGAAATCGAGATTACTAGCGCAACCTGTTGGCACATGTTGTTACTTTCCATGGTCAAAATATTAGCCGAATAAAACTAGGAACGTCTGTAGACATTAGAGTCAAAGATTTACTGTACTGAAATAAAACTAGGGATGTCCATACTAAAAAATGCATTTTATCTCAAAACTCTGATTTTCTGACAATCCTTATTTTATCCCTGTATTCTTCAACTGATAACATAACAAAATACTTTCTACCTAAACCTAATTACTCAAAATTTGTAATGCAAGAATAATAATTTATAATGTAATGTTTTAAATGTTCGATGCGTTAGCTTTCATAAGAACAAGATTTTCGAAATTATCGTCTGATAAAGCATGTCGTCGTGGCGTATTAATGAATGTTGCAAACGAAAACATTCTTTCAACTGTGGCAGATGAGGGAAGAGTAGTGTTATATTTCAAAAATAATTTGTTGATAATGGGATATGTTCTCAGCATTTCTATGTCTGTTTGTGAGTCTTGCATATATTGTGAATGCTTTCAAAGTGGGGACGATTTGCTTCCGTGAGAGAAAATGCAATGCAATGTAGTTAGTCTTTTGTACATTAAGTACATTCTTTTGTGATATGATAAAATTAAGCTGCAAACTTGATGTGGAATTATATTTTAAAAAAACACACTTTAATAAATACAAAATACATTAATAACTTCGTATATTACGTAACATGTGCTAAGATTATCGTATTTTTTTTAATTACTTTTGCCTGATTTCTCCAGTTTTTTTTTCTGTTTCATCGTATATGGGGGGTAATTCCTTCCACTTGTGTCGGCATCGTACGGAAACTATCTTTCGCTTCCTGACACGCGTGACAAGTGCAAACTTAGAATTTTCCACATGAACCATATTTAAATAGAAAACAGTACTTGAATAGTAAAAGTATTTAAATACCCCAAATAAGTATTTAAATACTCCAAAAAAATATTTAAATACTAAAAAAATATTTAAATACTCACAAAGTATTTAAATACTAAAAAAGTATTTAAATACTCCAAAAAGTATTTAAATACTGAAAGGAAAATAAAAAAGTATTTAAATACTAAATACTTTTGCAAAGTATTTGTGAAATAAATACAAATACCTATTATAAAAAAGTATTTAAATACTCAGTATTTAAATAAAAAAAAGTATTTAAATAAAAAAAAGTATTTGTGAGTACAAATACTGCCCAGCTCTGATCATGGGGGACATGAACAAACTCGAACAAACCCGAAAAATACCATATAAACCAGTTTGACTAACTCGGCAGGGTATTACTTTTCGTAACTTTTCCCTGTATAATCCAGAAGTTCTGGATTCGCCCTTATTTCATTTAGGGGCCTCCACCAACCCACCACAAAATCACCGCCAGTTCACAGGTTGACGTAATTTATTTCAGTAACAGAAAGATGATCAGTCCACTTCAAATATAGACATGGAACGTCAAAATATGCAACGCTTTATGCAGACTCACACAAACACAATTTTAATAATATTAAATTATAAACCAAAAATAAATATACATACTTACCGACATCTTTAAACAGAGCAAATAAAATAATTGCTTACTTCATTTCATAACAAACAGTCGTCAAGATTCATACAAATATTGGTGCATGCAAAGGTATTGTAAACTATAGATCCCATAATCCAGTCATAAATCTCTTGGGAAGTGTAGCTGTGATTGTGTGAAATGTTATTGAAAAACAGTAATGGGTGGAAGAGGGAACTACATGTTTGTTGGCTGAATGGCAACAACGTTGAAGTCTGGTTATATCCGATGGTTAAATATTGAAACATAACCACACTTACCGATGAAAGATAAATCCTTATTTAAATGATGCACTCTTTTACAAACTACACATGAATGCACCATGATTGTTTATAATAAAGACGATTTGTCGCCAATAATCACAAAAACACACAAATCAAGCAAAATATGTAATCAATCCGTAAGATCAAAGCGCCGACATAGCAATGTTTACGAGATTAGTAATTCATTCATCTCTTGGGCCCTAATCGTAACGCAGTTGTAAAATAAAAATAGATGTTGCCAGAGTGCAGTTGGATTAGTTCAAGATTCGTTTGATTGCGAAGTAATCTTAAACCAGTAGTAATTCTTTTTTTATCAAACACAAGCACTACAGGAGACTTTTTTAGGGCACTCTGGGAGTGGTGCGTGTGCGCAAAAAGCGATTCACGTTGGTTTTGAATCGTTGGAGGTTATATTCGTTGGGAAAAACGACCTCGGGAAGGTCGTTCCACAAGGATGTAGTCCTGCAGATGAAAGAATTCTTAAATAATGAAGTTCGAGGAGTACTAAGCTTAACCACATATGGATGGGTGGCAGTGGTTCGTCGTGTATTTCTGCTATTCGTCGCTCTGGGCGGAATTAAGAGGCCAAGGTCAGCCGAGCATCTTCCATGAAAATATCTGTAAAAGAGAGTCAAATCCCCAACCTGTCTTCGATGTTCTAGGCTGTCGAGGTTCTTCGTCAGCTCGTAGTCTCCGATCAGACGAATAGCCCTCCTTTCGATGGAATCCATTAGCCGAAGAGTATGTTTGGGTGCAGAGCTCCAGACATTTGCAAAGTTAACAAATTTTTAATTGGGATTTTGCAAGATACCTTTGCGATAAATATGTCAATCTGGCTATGCTGCAATAACAACCGAAAGAGGTGGGAAAGACTGTTTGCAGTCGTTGCGTAGGCTAGAAATGTACATTTTTCTATCTGTAGCTTGTAATATCTTTGGATGCATATAAATTGTACGATTTTTATTTTGAAAAATTCCTCTACGGGACAAAACATCCTCAAATATATCCCTAGATATCTCATTTAATTAAGTTTAAAATAAGGCGCTGCTTCGAGACCATAACGAATCAATCAGTGGTTAAAAGGCGCTGATATTTCCCCCCTATTTATCAGCCCACCCCATGTAAAAACTGCAATATTATAATCAAACACAATACCAGCCCAAGGCGACAACCAGTGTTGTTTGCTAAAGCGTCTGTATACATCCACGCATCGGTTCGAGCTCGATTTGGAACTTAATTTAAGTAAATTTCAGCTAAAAAATGGCGCCTTTAATTTCCAGAGTTTCTTATGTAGTTTTAAAAAAAATTATTAAAATTGCATGCAAAAGGGACATATTATTTGCCAGCATAATACAGGGTGTTATGGAAATGACTTATTATATTTAAATGGGTAACTCCAAGGGTGTCCTAGAGAAAGTCTACTTACTTTTTTTTTTAATCCACGTTTTCCATTTCCATTTTTTTTTACCCACATACTGTCGCGCCGTTCCATCTGGATTCAGTTAGCAACAATGTGAGTCACTAGAGTATACTAACGGTGATGTCAGATCACACAGAGTGTCTCGCTCTTGCTTAGATACCCGCCGCACGCGACTATCGTTCTTCAGTATGTTTGGAGATGCGGGGATGGAATGTCAAGGATTCCACTTTTAAACGTTTTGATAGTTGTAGCTTTACCCGATTCATAATAACAAATGTGATGTAATGTCAAATTTGTGTGATATTATCTGTTGGTTCTGTTGCAAAACATACTTTTTGTGTTGTGTTATTTTTTTTATGAAATTTAATTATAAAACGGATTATTTTAAAATAAGATCGATGGTAAGAGAGTATGTACCTTAAAATTGTAGTTTTACTATTCTAAAAAGTTTGAAAAAGAAGTGACAACGCAGGTCAAAAAGTCTTGTTGTCAAAAACTGAACACGTGCGTTTATAATTCTGCGTATATTATGACAACGCCGTCTCAATAAACTATTGATTGCGAACGTCCTCAGTAGCGGCCACGTAAATTTTGAGATTTCATATAAAGTGTATATTTCGCTTAATAAATCATGGTAGCAATCGATCGAGGGTCGCAGTACGCGACGTATGGCAACATTGTAACACGAATGATTACGGCGTTGTCGGATGTGAGATGATTTTACAAATTTGAATGTTTTATAATATACTTTTCCTATAGTGATATGTTAAATTTTAATATTTTTAGGGAGTTTCATCAATCTGTTCAAGTAAAATTATGGATATTCAGGGATTGGTCGATCTGCAGAAGCAATATTTTTGGTCGCTTGACCATTTCGATCCAGAAACCAAGTCACAAATATTAAAACTAAGCAGCTCGTGAGGAATATCTACATATCTACTACTATCAACAGCCGACAGTGCTTCAACTTGACAATAACGTTCGTTCCAAAATAGATGAATCTTATCTGTTCTGAAGTGTACATCTACTTAATAAAACATTATTTTTTTCGTTGTGTTTAGGTATTACGGATACAGGGTGACCACTTTAATTGAAGGTAATTTGCTTCAAAAAGTCGGTAAAGTCGATACGATTGGCGATCTTTTTTCTTCATTTGTGGGTGCTCTTAATTTAGTGGGGCCCATATATGAAAGTAACGACCTTTCTTTTTTAGTTGCTTTCAATTTAGTGGAAAGTAATGACCTCTTTTGTGCCTATAAAGGGACCTTGCACACCCGCGAAGCGGGAAGTTTTCTAAAGTACAAGTGCTCTAATTGTCTTATGAACCGTGTATTTTATAATACTTTTTCTATTTGGTTCTCTAAAGGCTGAAAAACTTAAAAAAATATATTATATTATAAAATATAGTAATAGTATACAGGGTCCGCAAACGAAGCGTGGACGGAAGATTAAATCGTTATCGAAGAACTTATCACCAATATTGAAACAGCTTGAGATATTGGATTAAAAGCGGCATGTTTTAAAAATATTTTACATTATACAGGGTGGCCCAAAAAAGTGTGACAGCATAAAGTTATATTTTTTTAAATGGGACACCCAGTATTTTATTGCATATTTAGGTTCGTATTACTATCGTTTATAAGTGCCTCAAATTTTATTTAATTTGGTTCTGTAGTTTCGGAGAAATAAAATAAAAACTAAAAAAAAAAGTTTTGCAGTCCTGAATAAAAAAATCAAAAAAAAAAATCCAGAACAATTTTTCTAACCTCGGCATTGAGTGAAATTTATGACAAGAGGTCTAGAGATACTATGAAAGTAATTGCGTTTATTTATTTTATAGAGGGTGTTCATAATAAGCTTTCAAAAACCCCACATTTTAAAATAGTTTTTCTCAAGTTTTTCAAATGGAACACCCTGTATATTATTTGGCTATTTGACGTATAATTCATAGACAATTTTTTTTTGTAATACAAGCATATAAGTTATATCCAGCCGTTTTCGAAATAATTGTAAATATTATAAATTATGTTGTTTAAATAGAGTTTTTATTGGGAAATTTTGTTATAGGCGACTAGACTAATAATTGTAAACTAAAGTTAATGTTCAAAATAGCTTCATTTTACTTAATTTAATGATTTTCCTCTACTGCCAACAGAACTCTTAATTCATTTTCTTCATTAATAACGGGTTTATTGATTATCATCCTTTTTGTGTACGCAGTGCTTCCTGTTGCTACAAATCTTTGCAACAACTTCTCGAAAGTTTTTGGTCTCGGCTTTCTCTCAATATCTGGATATCTTTCAGCATACACTCGGCTCGCGAGGAGGCAATTTCGTGCACATTCACCCAGTATAAAAATCATATTTACCATTTCTAAAATTCGACATTTTGTGTAAGTTAGTACTTAATTTCGACAACTGAACAAATGTAAATAATTTTATTTAACTGTCATAGTGACAATCTAAACAAAAAGAAATCATGGCAACTCGATTAAGAATAAAAAATAAAATTAAATAATAAAAGTAGCAAAAATGTATGCTTTTAAAATTTATATCGAAATAACTAAAATACGGTAAACTCTAAGAGTAAAAGGAAGCTATTTTGAACTTTTACTTTAGTTTACAATTATTAGTCTAGTCGCCTATAACAAAATTTCCCAATAAAAACTCTATTTAAACAACATAATTTATAATATTTACAATTATTTCGAAAACGGCTGGATATAACTTATATGCTTGTATTACAAAAAAAAATTGTCTATGAATTCTACGTCAAATAGCCAAATAATATACAGGGTGTTCCATTTGAAAAAGTTGAGAAAAATTGTTTTAAAATGTGGGGTTTTTGAAAGCTTATTATGAACACCCTGTATAAAATAAATAAACGCAATTACATTCATAGTATCTCTAGACCTCTTGTCATAAATTTCACTCAATGCCGAGGTTAGAAAAATGGTTCTGGATTGTTTTTTTTGATTTTTTTATTCAGGACTGCAAAACCTTTTTTTTTTTGTTTTTAATTTATTTCTCCGAAACTACAGAACCAAATTAAATAAAATTTGAGGCGCTTATAAACGATAGTAATACGAACCTAAATATGCAATAAAATACTGGGTGTCCCATTTAAAAAAATATAATTTTATGCTGTCACACTTTTTTGGGCCACCCTGTATAATGTAAAATATTTTTAAAACATGCCGCTTTTAATCCAATATCTCAAGCTGTTTTAGTATTGTTGATAAGTTCTTCGATAACGATTTAATCTTCCGTCCACGCTTCGTTTGCGGACCCTGTATATAGGTACTATTTGAAATAATATTTTCTTTTTGGGTAGGCAATACTTTTACAATTTAATAAAATGTTACAAGTATTAAATATGCCATGATAGAAACAATTGAACACAACAAAGCTTCTTCCCATCCGTCATAATTAAAAATAAATATATTATTAAAGTTAATAAAAGTGAGTCAGGAAGAAAGTTCTACTCCGTCAGAAATACGAAAAATTGCAGTTACGCCACTGAGTAGAATAGTAGAATACTACTCTTATCTACTGGATTTTTCGGTATCTCTTTTAACTAAGAAATTATAGGGTAATTTTGAAATTGTAAATTTTTTGATTTTCCCCCGTATCTCTTAAGCGACCCATTTAAGTTTGACCCAAAAAGAGCACATGACACCTACATTACTTTTTTGATAGCACTAACAATTACGGAGATACCCTATAAAAGTGTCGATAATGGGATACCCTGTACACCAGTCAATATATTTGGACTTTTTTAGTAATCAGTCACTCATACTTTACTAATATACCCAAAAATAAAATAAAATTAAAAAATGTTTAAAATTTCCTGACATCTACATTGTCAAGGCGACCCAACGTATTCCACAGTCAACTTTGCATAAAATCTATTGGAAACATTGACGGTTTTGGCATATCACGAGTAATGTGATTTAAGGAAATATTATGTAACAGCCATTACGTAACAGTAGACAGTGCGTTAAGTAATTTCTTACTAATATAGGAGTAGAAAAAGGAGTTTTCCTATAGTGTGAGTGTTTCAACATAAGAAAAAATACAAACTTTGTAAATCGTTATAAATAAAAATAAAATATTATAAGGGAAGTAAGTTGTTCACCCAGTAAACGGTGAGTCATTACAAATTAATTAGTCATTTATTAACTTAATCACAACTACCGTTACCTTTGATTTTATGGCATGATGTTTTTGTTCACATAAAATACAATAGGTATTTTGAAAAACTGTACTTGACGTTTCTAAAACGATTTGTTAATTGGGTAATATGTTTAAATATGATGTTAGAAATAAAACTCCGAGGTTATCAGATTAACCATATTTTTTAAATATTCCAAAAAAACAGCGAGAATTGTTCCCTCGTCTGATTTTTTGTCTAAAAATGACAAATCAAAGGACATGCATTTTCGAGGTAACGTTTCAAAGAGACTATAAAACGTTTTTTTTATATAAAAGTAGAAATAAAATATTTTTTTATGATCAAACACAATCACTATAGTGCACTCTGGGAGTGGTACGTGTGCGGATAAAGCGATTCACGTTGGTTTTGAATCGTTGGAGGTTATATTCGTTGGGACAAACGACCTCGGGAAGGCCGTTCCACAAGGATGAAGTCCTCCAGATGAAAGAATTCTTAAATAATGAAGTTCGAGGAGTACTAAGCTTAACCACATATGGATGGGCGGCAGTGGTTCGTCGTGTATTTCTGCTATTCGTCGCTCTGGGCGGAATTAAGAGGGCAAGGTCAGCCGAGCACCTTCCAGGAAAAGATCTGTAAAAGAGAGTCAAATCCCCAACCTGTCTTCGATGTTCTAGGCTGTCGAGGTTCTTAGTCAGCTCGTGGTCTCCGATCAGACGAATAGCCCTCCTTTCGATGGAATCCAGTAGCCGAAGAACACGAGAGCAGTAGGTACTCTAGTGACGGTCGAATTTTTTTTGAATTGGAATATTTTTCGTGTTCCATTGCTCGTTGGGTTATGACCCCATGACCCCCTCCCTGGATCCACGCTTGAATACAGGGTGTTATGGAAATGAGGAAATTACTTATTATATTTAAATAAGTGACTCCTTGGGTGTCCTAGAAAAAGCCCTCATACTTTTTTTTTAAATCGATTGTGTAAATATTCTCTACAATACCCGACATGCTGCCCACCGCCATATACATCTGTTTTCAGTTAGCAAGTGTATGTAGGTCAGTAGAATAGCAGTGATGCCAGATCACAACGCGTGCTTCCACCTTGTTCGATGGAAATTGTTGCTCAAACGCCGCGCGCGTTTAAATTTGAAACGCGCCTTTGGTGTGTTTTGATATACGAGATGTATTTGTTCGCGTTTATAATTCTTTGTGCTGCAAAACATTTTTCATTATAATGTTGAAAATGGTATGACCCCTAGTATGACAGAATAAATGGTGTTAAAATTATAGAATTTTTTTCTAAAATGAGACTTGACCTACCCTATTAGATTGTTGACATTTCTCACCAATGCCTACCACATGGTTCCTCGTGTTCGACAGAAGGTGACATAGCTCGCTTGTTAATTCAAAGCGCCATTTATGGTTATTTTTCTTCAATTTGTTCTCATCTCAGGATTTGCAAGTTTAAAATATAATAAGGCATAACACCCTGTATAAATTAAAACAAATCAAGTTTAGATAAAAAACAACATAGTAGCTCTTGTTTAAGAGTGTACCAGTGTACCTATCCATATCTCAATCCCTTGAAATAACAAACAAGTTTATCTGTAAGTGTATATAAAAATTAGTTTTGTCCAACTCGTCGCGTCGGTTTATTTCAGTTTTTTAAAAATATCACTAGTATGTCAGTAAGTAAGTAAATATGGATCTTCTCATTGTTCTTATAACAGTTCTTATATTGCTACTAACATTAACATATTTATTTGCGAAAAGAAAACATTCCTACTGGATAAGAAAGGGTGTGGTGCAGCTAGAACCGGAATTTTTCTATGGAAATGCCAGGGACATGGTTAAAGGAGATAAATCCATACCCGAAACGCTATACGATTTTTACGAAAAATTCAGAGCCCTCGAAGTTAAATACGGAGGGGCATATATAGGTTTAGGGCATATAAGTGTACCTTCAAGGGAAACACGTCTGAGGAATACCTTCTCAATCCCTGCGCATAGAACAAACTATGGCAGAAACAATTTTATCTCTAGATCATGTAGACTGGCCAATGAACATCCCACACTTGATTTCTTTTCAAATTGGCCCAGTTTTGTCAATCAACTGCGTATGATTTGAAATCTCTAATTTTCTAATATAAATATATTTATAGTTTATATAGTTTTAAGTCTAAATATATGTAGGTAAACTTTTGTGATGTTAGCAATAAGTTTGTTTATGTTGTAAAATTGGGCAGCGCCCGTTAATAAATAAATAAATAAATATATTCGTACCAGTTGATCCGGAATTGATTAAAGATATAATGCAGAAAAATTTCGACCACTTTACTGCGCATCTGCGGACTATCAAGAAGCCGACTATAATGACTAAAGGACTATTTCATTTACGAGGTAGGTAGATATTTTTATTCAATTACAAATGCCATTTGCGCGAAAACAATCGTTCATAAGGGTATGGCAGAATGAAAAAGTGTTTAAATTATAGTATTATTTTTAAAGTGTAAATATGACAACACCATCCAATATTCACTGACGTTGACCTATAGTACATTGTTGACATGTCTCGCCAGTGCCTACCACATAGTTCTTCGGGTTTGACATAACGTGGCTGATCTCGCTTATTAGTTCAAAGCGCTCATTTAAGGTTATAGTACGGCAGCCCGTTATCAGGATTTCAGACTGATCACAGCCTAAAGTTTTTTTGGGTTTTTTTTGGTGATTTAATAAGGATTTGAGATGGAAATTAACAAACAAGAACGGACATTGGCAACGTTGCGAAATCATTGAGAATCATCTTCACATATGTAAAAAAGAAGTGGTCGTAATAGTTTTTATTTTGTGTGTTTTTGAGGACATGAAAATAGTAACTGACATTTTCCGTGCGGCGAATAGTTTTGGTCTGAGAAAAATCGAAAATTGTTTACAGCGGAGAATTCAACTTATAGCGCCTCGTCCGTTTTACTTGTCGTATGTTAGTTTTCGTTATTCGTGACCGGAAAAAAATGAGAATGGACATTTTCATCGACGCGCAACCGCAGTGTTGGATCTTAGGCATGTCATTTTTTTAACGCTGTTCGAGTTATCGCGCCTCGTCCCTTTTCAAGCAGAAATCGTGTATTGCGGGTCGGAAAATGGGGGATAAATATGAACTGACATTTTTACACACGCATTTTTTAGCAAAATCGTTTTTAGTCAACACAGCACTTGTATCAATAATAATGCAATATGGGGACATAGCTGATGTTGAGCCACACAGCAAGCCGTCCCATGTACGCGCCGTGTACCGCGATAATGAATTATACAGATACGAGATCCGACTCCGCTGCCCTCCCTGTAGCTGCGCAACACGGAGAATGTCTGTTCGACTCGATTTATTATTTTTAAGAGATTTTATGCGATTATTTAAAAATTGTGCTGTAACTTTTTTATACACCTTTTCTTTACATCTTTTATTTAAACTATGGAATTTTTGCAACACTCAAAACGTCCGTTGTCGATGAATTCACGTTTTTTATATTTGAAATATGATTTCATCAAGAATGGACAAGGTGTACTAACAAAAAGACGATCTGCTTCCTTACGGACTGAAATCACTCTGACGGGTAAGCGCAGCGTTGCCGAAGTTTTTCGCTCGAGTAAAACTTTCTTATTTTTTTATAATCTAGCGATTACTCATTGACTAGATGAAGGCGTGATAACAGGACATTTTGGTAACGGGTTGCCGCACTATCATTTTCTTCAATTTATTTTAATCTCAGGATTTGCTGGTTTAAATACAATAAGTTCCATGACACCCTGTATATGGGTCATTCTTTTACAAGCCGCACACTTTTTCACCTTGCCAGTTTAGAATCGTCCGAAATTTTTCTATAACTTAAATACATAAAATTAGTTGACACGTATTTCAGGATTTTGCTGAAAAAAATTTAGTTGCCGCGGTTATCAATTTAACCATATTTTTTAAATATCCTATAAAAACAGAGTGTATTCTTGTCTTGTCCTTGCCCCTATCTATTGTTCTACTATGATTATTTGTCTAAAAATGACAATCATCTATATTTTTCTATAAGACCCTCATGTTATACAGTGTGGCCCATAAGTTCGGCTCCGGCCATTTTTCTCGTAAGCCTTTGTATGAAAGTGCTTTAAATTTTAAACGTAGTGATAAAATGTTTTGAACGCAGCGGGGACCCAGGAAAGCTAATTAAATTTTGTAAAGGAAGCCTCTACCTGTGTATGTATATCTTACTGGAAATCACCAATAAATTTTTAATAATACAGTGAAACCTCTCTTAGGCGGACACCTACGGGACCGTCTAAATGTGTCCGCATAGTAGAGGTGTCCGCCCATGTGAAAACTCCCCGCTTCGCGGGTTGTTTTCTAAATTAAACGCGTGCTCTAGGTCTAGATAATGCCTTATGGAACTTGTATCTTAATATACATACTATTTTGTTGTAAAACATTTCATTTCATTATTTGCAAGTTTAAAATATAATAAGGCATAACACCCTGTATAAATAAACCAAGCAAGTTTAGCTAAAAACACAATAGTAGCTTTTGTTTAAGAGTGTACAGGTGCACCTATCCATATCTCATTCCGTTGAAAAAATAAACAAGTTTATCTATATATAAAAATTATGTTTTGTCGGCAGCGTCAGTTTAATACATTTTTTAACAAATATCGCTAGTACTTTAGTAACTAAGTAAATATGGATCTTCTGGTTGTTCTTATAACAATTGTTATATTGTTACTAACATCAATATATTTATTTGCGAAAAGAAAACATTCCTACTGGATAAGAAAGGGTGTGGTCCAGCTAGAACCGGAATTCTTCTATGGAAATGCCAGGGACATGGTTAAAGGAGATAAATCCATACCCGAAACGGTATACGATTTTTACAAGAAATTCAGAGCACTCGGAGTGAAAGGCGGAGGGGCATATATATTTATCGCCCCTATATTCATACCAGTTGATCCGGAATTGATTAAAGATATAATGCAGACAAATTTCAAGCACTTTACTGCGCATCTGCCGACGATCAAGAAGCCGACAATAATGACTAAGGGCCTGTTTCATTTACGAGGTAAGTAATAATATATTGCATACCAAGAGTGATAAGAAGCCTATTACACACGATCGCGCAACTTTCATACTATTCGTGTACTAGTTGTGTACTATTAGTACGGCAGCCCGTTACCAGGATTTCAGACTGATCACGACCTAAAGTTTTTTGAGTTTTTTGGTGATTTAATAGGGACTTCCAAGGAAATTAACTAGAACGAAATTGGCAACGTTGCGAAATCATTTTTATATATGTAAAAAAAGTGGTCGTAATAGTTATCGCGCCTCGTCCGTTCTTTTTGTTTTTTGACTCAGACTGATGTTTTTGAGGAGATGAAAATAGTAACTGACATTTTCCGTGCGGTGAATAGTGTTGGTTTAAGAAAAATCGAAATTTGTTTACAGCGGAGAATTAAACTTTTCACTCCACGTCCGTTTTACTTGTCGGATGTTATTCTTCGTCTTCGTGACCGGAAAAAAATGAGAAAGGAAATTTCCTTCGACGCGCAACCGAAGTGTTGGATCTTAGGTATGTCATTTTTTTAACGCTGTTCGAGTTATCGTGCCTCGTCCGTTTTCAAGCAGAAATCGTCTATTGTGGCTCGAAAATGGGGGAAAAATATGAACTGACCTTTTTACACACGCATTTTTTAGCAAAACCGTTTTCAGTCAACACAGCACGTGTATGAATAATAATGCTAGATGGGGACATAGCTGATGCTGAGTTGTTATAGACAACCAAGCCACACAGGAAGCCGTCCCATGCACGCGCCGTGTACCGCGATCATGAATTATACAGATACGAGGTCCGACTCCGCTGCCTTCCCTGGAGCTGCGCAACACGGAAGATGTCCGCTCGACTCGATTTACTATTTTTTAAAGTGTTATCAACAATTTAAAAGAAATTGACCCAGGCGCTGTAACTTTTTGATACCCCTTTTCTTTACATCTTTTATTTAAACTATGGAATTTTTGCAACACTGAAAACGTCCGTTGTCGATGAATTCACGTTTTTTTTTAAATATTTTTAATATGAATTCATCAAGAACGGGCAAGGTGTAGTAACAAAAAGACGATCTGCTTTCTTACGGGCTGAAATCACTCTGACGGGTAAGCGCAGCGTTGCCGAACGAGTAGATTAGATTAGATTAGATTATACTGGAGCTGGTCGTTCGACCTTGTCCACCGCGACCTTTTCAGATCTATTGTGGAGACTCCGTTTGATTAGAGTGTCTTGTCTAGCCCTGCCTTTTTTATTAGACTCATTAGCTTTGACAGTGGCTCCTGCATATAGTTGGATGCATTTGGCTTTTCTTCGCCTAAACATAGGAATCTTAGTCTTGTCAGGCCTTCACATTGGCATAAGACGGACTGGCGTTTCCTCTTCTTCTTCACAGAATCTGCATAGCGTTGCTTCTTCTGTTCGGTTAATGATGTTCATGTGCCTTCTTAGTAGGTAATGTCCTGTAAGTAGACCTACTATGATTCTTACTGTCGGCCTTTTTTGGCTTAGTAGATCTGCTGTGAATTTGGCTAGTGGTCCTTTAATGAACTGTTTAGCCTGTCTCATTCCTGGTTGATTAATCCACCATGAATTGGATTGGTCTTCCAGCCATTGTTTAATGGCTGCATTCTTTAATGCTTTCGCACAGCCCCCAAACCGTTCAGGGCCTATCATGACCATGTTCGAGCCTTTACGGTCTAATTCGTCGGCCTTCTCATTGCCCTGGTGACCTTCGTGGCCTGGTACCCATGCCAAGGTCACTTTATTATGACTACTTAGCTCTGTTAGATCTTTTATGCAGTTCTCCACTAGTCTTGATTTGACTTCTGGGGAGCTGATTGCCTTTAAGGCAGCTTGGCTGTCTGAACATATGGCAATGGATTTGCCTGATATATGTTGATTTATTATTTCTCTTGCACAGTGTTGTATGGCTACTACTTCCGCCTGAAACACTGTTGGGTATTTTCCTAATCTCACCGAGATGGTTGTTTGTTCGGGTTTGCCGAACGAGTAAAACTTTCTTATTTTTTAATAATCTAGCGATTAGTCATTGACTAGATGAAGGCGTACTATATACTTTTTCTACGACTTCATATTTATTTTTAAGTTAAATTATCGAAATGCCAATAAAATATTTTCTGAGTAGGTACTCACATGGTTATCATCAATACACCAGTCAATAAATTCTTGATACGCTGAATTTTTCTAGCAATAAATTAATTGCTGTAGGTTCTGGTGGCTTTCCCTCAATCTGAATATCGTAGTCATACTTTAAAAACGTACCCAAAAATAATATCCAAATTAATACAGTTGACTTTAGATTATTATATTAATTCACAACCTCAAATTGTGAGAATAAAGCAAATCGCTGAAAAATAACCATAACTGGCGCTTTCAATTAAAAAGCGGAATAAACCGCATTATGTCAAACCCCGAAAAACCACGTGGCGAGATACGTCCACAATGAATAGGGTAGGTCAAGTCTCTAAAAACGTCTGTGACTGTTGGCCGGTGTTGTCATATTTACACGTCAAATACTTGAGAAAAAAAGACTAACTAACTTTTTTATTCTGTCATTTTCTGTCCTTTTTGTATAATTAATTCCAGAAAAATGACGGGGAATCACACAAATTTGAAATCCATCACAAGCACAGGAAAGTCAATAGGTTAGACGCCATTGACCTTTTGAATGATTTGGCGTTGTTTGTTCACTTAACCCGAACAAACGCTTTAGAACAAAAAAAACTACGCTCCTACCTTCAATCTTCTAACACTATTAGTTCCATAATTTCTATAATTATAGCATAAAGTGTGCGTTTTAGTAGAGAACCGGGACATAACCTCAAAAACCGTAGGAATTCACGTCGAAATCACGGATACGTTCTTCGCCTTTTTCATACAAGTAATGGAACAGACATGAGCATGAAAAGGCTGTTGAAAAAAAAATTTAGTTACATCCATATATAAATGCCATAGTTCTGGAATTAAACCAACAGCTCTCGACCCGTTCTTTGTGAATATTTTTAACGAACGGTTCACGAGCGGCTCGACAACCATTCGGCTCGCATATTTATACGCACCTTTACATGGTCCATTCTGGTGTGCAATTTCCTCGTCCGAGATTGTCGGACCTTATATTTCTTGAAGAAAATGATAATGGATTGTAACCGTTGGTGCTTTGCGCTATGCAGAAATAATGTTCTCTTTACCATCAATCCAAAACGATTTAAGGGTATGTTGGGTTTCAGCAAGATAGAGGAACAACTCATGCTGAGAGAAGCAATATGGCTATTTTAAAGGGAGACGTTTCAAAACAGACTAAATTCAAGAAAATGGTACATTTCCTTGACCTGCAAGGTCTCCGGACCTCTCAACCCTGGATTTTTTCCTTTGGGGTTCATTAAAAGTAAAGTGTATGGCAATGAACCAATAAATCTGCAGGAACTGATTACAAACATAAGAAAGGAAGTGATAGCTATTCCTAGGCACATCTTTCGAGCGATAATGCATTTGGAAGAATGCATTCCTTAGGATTGACGATAAACTACTATAATCTCTTGGTCCTTGAGTTTGCTTTGCCACCTACAGCCGGACCTAGCACGAATTGGTGTTTATTAAACTTTAACATTTTAAAATTAATTAAAAAATTGCTCTAACATAAATATGTGTTACAATGCCACACAACAGATAAAAATATGGCCTGCCTGAGTGGGTTAGTGCGTTAGTCAGCTGTTTAAAAAGGTGTTTATTATTGTTTTCAACCTTTTAGAACGGTGATGATAACTGCTGCGTGTAATCTGTATGTAGTTGCAATGTTTTCTTTAAGATTACACCTTTATCAAAGTTCATCGACAACAATATGATTTAAAAGGTGTCTACTTATGAGCCTGTGTTGATTAATGTCGAGTCGTTACCTACTGCAAGACCATTATCTATTTTATGGACAGATAGTAATTGATTTATTCAAATTAGTGAAATTAATTTATTTGTGATAATGGACTACCTTCTGGGTTTCACCACAGTCCTTACAGTGATACTGGCATCAGTATATCTATATTCAAAATGGAAATACTCGTTCTGGAAAAGGAAAGGTGTACCTTATTTGGAACCGGAATTCTTCTACGGTAACACCAGAAGTATGGTAAAAGGAGATAAATCAATTGCGGAAACCTATTTGGAGATTTATAATCAATTTAAATCACTTGGAGTGAAATATGGTGGAACCTACACGATTTTTAGACAAACATTTGTACCGATTGATCCCGAATTGATTAAGGACATCATGCAGAAAAACTTTGATCATTTTAGTGCTCATTTTGAAAAGATTACACGACCTTCTGTTCTTACCCAAGGACTGTTCCATTTACGAGGTAAACATTTATTCTACAGGGTGTAGCAAATTGGTCCGTCACCATTGGGTTTTCGGGAACGGTATAAAAGATACGAAGTCTGTTAAATTGTGGCGTTTGCAAAATATTTGAAAGAATCTAAAATTTTGCGTTTTGGTTTTTATTTATTCATGACTTTGCTCGAAGAGCACTTTCTCATTGCTACTTTTTATTCTCTACAAGCTGTGAGCAGTATATCTTTAATGCGACGTTTCGTCTTTGGTTCACCATTAGGCAGATACCGTTACCGATACTTCAGATATCGTTAAGTCATATACCGATACTTTATCTAAAAGTATCCAAAATGCAGATAAAAATACATTTTTAAAATAATATTTTTAATTGTCTTGAAATTGTAGGTTACAAATCGGATTGCAACAAAACAGATTTTTTTAGGGAAAATAAGTGGTTGAGGTAAGCAATTAGTGTTGGGAAAAACCGATGATTTTAATGACCGAGTACTTGATAATCGAATGAATCGCTCGAGCGATTACTCACTTGAAATTTTTGATTGATTTTGATTTAAAAAAAAAATTATATCCTTTAATTTTTGAAAAATTTACAATCGCCGCTGGCTAGCCAGTCCCAGTCAAAACAAAACCCATGTCGCGATGAATCCACTAAGGGATTTGGCATACTTTTTTGTATCCGCCTTCTCGTTTATGTGCCTTTAACGAAGACGTATGTCGTGTCAGCCTTCCGAGCGTCAAACTCGAACGTCGCCAATCGGCACATTCCGGGTAGATCGGGTATCAAGTGAAAGGCAAGGATTTTGGATCTTTTTGCTGGAATTTATAACTCGAGTAGAATTTCCTATCGAGCGAAAAACTGCTCGAATATATGAGCAGTTTTTTACCTCGAGCGATCACACTAACAAGCTCGCGTATCGAGTGAAAGGTAATAAGGACCAAGCGACGATTTTCAGTTGAATTTATATCTCGAGTAGTTTTTTTAATAATCGAGCGATGTCGGTTATTTCAATAATCGAGTACTCGATTTTTCGCTCGATCGATCACAACACTATAAGCAATGTTCGGTTAGGCTGCTGTTGCCCGCTTCCGAGAAAACTTACTCAGAAAACGCGGAGCCTGCAGGTATAGACAAATATTAATGATGACACTGGATTCACTTTTTGAAAATGCCGGATACCGAAACCAACACTAACAATTTTGGCCGGATCCCTGACAGGAACCGGATCCTGTATTTACAACAAACTGATCTAAAAAGAGATCAAAATCCATTTGACTGATGGAAAAAATATGAAGAAAATTTTCCATTTTTATCGAGAAAGGCAAAAAATACTTATCAGCTCCTTTGATCCAGAGTTTGTGTTTTGTTTTTCTTAGTCTGGTTAAATAAAACAGCTTTACTCTGTGTCTGTTCATAATGTCTAGAACACATTTTTTTAAAATTCATTTCCGGCTGGAATCGGTACAATATCCGGCCGGAACCGGAAATTAAAAAAAAGGTCGGGTTCGCCGGATGCCAGATCTAGATCCGGTTCGTAGTAGGTAGATGGCGTAAAACCGTATGCTCCATATCGATAGCAATGGTATCACATTCATTCCTTCTTATTATAAAATGTATTTTATATTATTTGTATTTTTATTATCATAAAATTTTTCACTTAATTTTTACCGATAAGTCAATAAGGAAGACCAATAAATTATTGCTGCTCATTTAAAGTTATATTTCCGCCTTTTATAGAGGGACCATGGCGGAATGCCAGAAAGAAGCTTACCCCTACTTTTACATCCGGAAAAATGAAGATGATGTTTGAAACTTTATTAGAAAAAACGACGGGGTTGGGTGAACTGGCGGGCGAAGTAGCTGAATCTGGGGAGGCGGCAAACATTAAAGTTATTTTGGGAAGATTTACCACTGACGTAATAGGTAAGAATTACGAATTATGATACTGTTATACTGCCGTACAACTTTAATATAGTTTTTTCTTTCATTCAGATATAAAATGTCATTATTTTAACATTCATTCTCGTTGTTAAATGTTGTTCATTTCATCACTAGTGATCATCATCTTTCGATCATCACTTTGATCGTGTTTGGCATGAGGGGCTTCTAAGTAAACTGCGATCCTATGGTATGCCCAGTCGATTCTGTGCATGGTTGTCTAGCTTTCTTAAGGACCGCTCACTGCAAGTGGCGATTGACGAATTTCTCTCAGACACCTTCACCATCAATGCCGGTGTTCCTCAAGGGTTCATATTGTCTCCCACCCTCTTCTAACTCTACATTAACGACATTCTAGTGAAAACTAAAAATCCGATATTTAGTTTTGCTGACGATAGCACACTTATCTCATCTTTCTCTTTGAATGCGCAAACATCGGCTGCCGACGTACATCTTCGCAGACAGCATGAAGTATCACGCCTCAACAAAGACCTGGAGGAAATTTTGGCTTGGGGTGACAGTAACCAAGTCGAATTTAACGCTAAGAAAACCCAGGTAGCAGTCTTCTTTAAAAAGGTTAACATCACTGAACCGGATATGATCATTGCAGTACACTGAATTCCACTGGCTTCATCTATTAATTTGCTGGGCGTCAATCTGGGAGGAAACATGTCTTGGCATAACCACGTTGTGGCATTCGCCAAGATGGCAAACTTGGTGTACTCTTCCGAACCAAAAAGTTGTACACACCTCAACAACTTTTGATACTATACAAAGTCCAGATTCGCCCATCACTAGAGTACTGCTCCCATGTCTGGAGCTCTGCACCCAAACATACTTTTCGGTTACTGGATTCCATCGAAAGGAGGGCCATTCGTCTGATCGGAGACCACGATCTGACGAAGACCCTCGACAGCTTAGAACATCGAAGACAGGTTGGGGATTTGACTCTTTTTTACAGACATTTCCTTGGAAAGTGCTCGGCTGACCTCTTAATTCGTCTCAGACCGGCGAACAGCTGAAACATGGTTATCAGTACACCAGTCAATACATTTTTGATTATTATGCATTTCCTAGTAATAAATTATTTACTGCGGAAGCAGGGTGTAACGTAATTTCCCGTGGCGTTCCCTTAATCTGAGTATCGTAGTCACTCATACTTTACTAATATACCCAAAAATAATATCCAAATTGAAAAATTTCCTGACATTTACGTTTTCAAGGCGTCCCGTCCCGATGTATTTCACAGCCAACCTTGCATAAAATCAATTGGTAACGTTGACTGTTTCGGCGTATCACGGGTAATGTGATTTGTGGAACTGTTACGTAATATACAGGGTGTTCCTTAATGACGTGCTAATATTTCAGGGTGTGATTCCTTAGGTCATTTTATGAAGAAAAGTTCATATGAACATATGTCCGCAACGGCTTAAATTCTTTGCTACAGGGTGTTGAATTTGTATTTTTAAATGGTTATTTTTTAATATTTCCGAAAGTACTTTAGATATTATTTTCAACTTTGGTATGTGGTAATAGGATATAGAACCACAAATTTTAGTTAGAAAATTTATTCAATTGCTCCACCAGTGGTGTCCCTGCAAACATGTACACTGATATTTTTTACAAGAAAGATGGTATGCCACTGATATTTTTTCATATGGATATTTTTCCTGATTAGCCTGGTCAATTCTACATAAAAACGGTCTCTGGAATTTTTCTCGTCAGACGCACCGTTCTTGATTAAAACCACTAAATTCATATTGAAACTCATTATTATTAACATTGATAAAATAATTAATGATAAATTTTGTTTCATAAAAAATGTTGGATATGGCCACGTTCACTTAAAAGGCTTCTTTTCGCACGTCTTCGCATGGAATTGCCCACTCGTTCAAATATTGAAATTTTTATAAAACAAAATTTATTATTCATATTTTATCAATGTTAATAATAATGAATTTCAATATGAATTTAGTGGTTTTATCCAAGAACAGCGCGGCGCGTCGGACTAGAAAACTCAAGAGAGCATTTTGATGCAGAATTGACCAGGCTAATCAGAAAAAAATATCCAGATGGCAAAATGTCAGTGGCGTACCATCTTTCTTGTAAAAAATATCAGAGGACATATTTTCAGGGACGCCACTGGGAGAACAATTTAATAACTTTTCTAACTAAAATGTATACACATACCAGAATTGAAAATAATATTTAAAGTACTTTCGGAGATATTAGAAAATAACCATTTAAAAAATAAAAATTCAACACGCTGTAGCAAGAAATTTAAGCCGTTGCGGACATATGTTCATATGAACTTTTCTTTATAAAAAGACCTAAGGAATCACACCCTGAAATATTGGCACGTAATTAAGGACCACCCTGTATATGTATACATGTTCCAAAGTATCTGTTGATTATTTTTGTACGTTATACGTGAATTCATTATCTTTATAGCTAGTTGTGGTTTTGGAATTGAATGCAATGCACTGAAGAATCCGGATTCAGATTTTGTAAAATATGGCAGAATGATTTTCGATCCACCAGCGAAAAAAGAAAACATGTTTGGGTTGTTATTAAGAGCTACTGGCCTTAGAAGGCGGCAAAGAAAGGATATTACACCTGTAGAAAATTTCTTTAAGCAAATTGTAACGGAAACAATTGATTACAGAGAACAGAACAAGCTCTACAGGTATTTACAATTATACATGTGAACAGGGTGTCCCATTTTCGACACTTTTATAGGGTATCTCCGTTATTGTTAGTGCTATCAAAAAAGTAATGTAGGTGTCATGTGCTCTTTTTGGGTCAAACTTAAAATGATAAAATCAAAATTCGAAAATTTTCGCTTGCTTAAGAGATACGGGCGAAAATCAAAAAAATTGACAATTTCAAAATTACCCCAACAAACCCTATATTTTCTTAGCTAAAAGAGATAAATAAAATGACGTTTTCTCGAAAACGGTTAGGATTAGCGACATGAATGAAGAGTACTTAATTTTTAGCCAATAGTTAAAGGTATGTAAAAAACATTGTCCAAAGTTCTCATCATACAGGGCGTTAAAAAAAATGGGCCCATGAGTGTTACAGCTAGTCCGTCCCTGCAGCTGTGAGTAGTTCACAACAGTTTCTTGGGTAGTAATTTGACGGGTCTTACCTGGTATACATCATATTAAAAAATAATTGAAATATACCAGGTGGTTCAACAATTATGTGTAAAAAACTTGATTCCATTGGTGCTCTTTGGGAGCCCATATCTCCGAAGAGGAGGCCGATACGAAAGAAGTTTATATGAACCTATAGTATTCTTTTCACGTGTTTTCTTCATATCCGGGAGATTTCCCACATGTTCCCGGACACCCTGTATAACACACCATGGACAATATTTGTTTCCTAGGCGATTTATTTAAACTTTATGACTTTAAACCACAGTAGACCATGAAACAAAAGCTAATATCATAGCAACAACTATGTTGACATTCTAGCTGTTGAAGGGGGCTAGTTTAGTGCCATTTATCCAATGGTTCTTGACTTATAAAGTAGACAATTTTAAAATAAAGTATTTATATGCAGCATTAGGGTTCTGGGAATAAAGTTGTGATTTTTTTGTGGATAATTTTAAATCGACCACTTTATTTTTCAATGGTTTGGTTTTCAAAGAAAAAAAGAAAAGATATCTTGTCTTAAAAAATATGTGATTTTCTTGGTGGTTGAAAATCATGACTAAAATAGCTATTATTTAAAATATAACTGTAATAACTGTGTCAATAGAGTCTTGTTTTTAGAACCCTCATGCCAATTAATAAATTAAATATTTGACTTCTTGACAGGAAAAAGCAAGAAATACATAACGTACCTTTATTAAATTTACCAATTTCCCAAGATCCACCGTCTGGTGGTCCAATCTCTACATTATTCAAGCAGAAAGTAAAGTTGTTGGGAGTCCAAACGAGTTTGTAAATATAAAACCCTGAACTGAAAATATAAATAAAATATTATGGAACGACAATTGGTTCGTACAGGTTGTCCCAATAGCTAGTCGAAGTATCCTAACTTTTTTGCGGTTGTAAATCCAAAAAACCTTGATGTATAGAAGTCCTTACGATCAAATATTTATATAATTGTATATCCAGGTTCTTCAAAAACATTGACATTTAACGTCAATTTCATTTTTTACATATTCATTTGTGAAAATGACTTATCAATATTTTCAAAAATTTGATATGATATCAGTTTATATTGAAAGTGGAAAAAACGAAGAAATGTATATTTTGTTCGCTATCCGGAAAGACGGCAACCATTCAAAATCAGTTACTGCCCTCCGGGAGGTCATTGAACAGGCGAACTCCGTCGAGAAATAACGATATTTGTAGATATGTGGTCTTAAGGACATATTCCTAACATTTGCGATGATTCCCGTTATTTTTTACCTTAATCTGAATCTTTTATTTCATTCCAAAGTAATAGAGTTTAAATAAACCGCCTAGGAAATCAATATCATCCATGGTGTGTTCTATATTTGAAAAGAGAATTTAAAATGCTATCTTTTTAGATTAAAATATACAGGGTGTTCCATTTAAAAAAATTAGGTTAGGTCCGATAACTTTTTTACCTGACCCCGTATACCTATACTGAAAACGGCAGATTATTCAACAAGCATTTTAAAGAAACTTCTGTATAAAACATTTTTCTGTATCTCGTATAACTAAGAAAATATAGGGTAGCTTCGAGATTGTCAATTTTTTGATTTTCCCCCGTATCTCTTAAGCGAGCGAAAATTTTCAAATTTTGATTTTACCATTTTAAGTTTGACCCAAAAAGAGCCCATGGCACCTACATTACTTTTTTGATGGCACTAACAATTACGGAGATACCCTATACACTTTTATAGGGTATGGGACACCCTGTACAGTGTACATATATGGAATTATTTAGCAAAACAATCTCGGGTGATTCTTTTCCAAATCAAAAATTATTTGTAGAAAAGATTTTATGCATTTGATGATCCAACTGAAAAACAGAGGAGTGATAACGGACGACGAACAAGTGTTCACCAAAAGTGAGAAAGTTGACGACAAAAACACTTTCAATTTGGACGAGATAGCGGCCCAGTGCTTACTTTTCTTCATTGCTGGGTAAGAATGTTACATTTTATGGCGATTCTGCTTAAACTATGGTCTCTTTTCGAGCATAGTTTCACTCTTAACACCTGTTTTAACGATATCATTGAACACACTTTTTAGCTATGAAACCTCAGCGACAACGATGACGTTCGCCCTGTTAGAATTGGCCCAACATCAAGATCTCCAGGAAAAAATAAGATTAGAAGTCAACGAGGTCCTAAAGAAACATAACGGTAAAATGACTTATGAGGCTATGATGGATCTGACTTATGCCGAAAAAGTTATTCAGGGTAAGTAGTCATTACATTTTTAAGTAACTTAACTTAAGATAACAGGATCTCTCAAATTCTTTCGCTGAATCTTACGATAGACGTATACCAGGGAAAGAGGAGAAATTATTATACAGGGTGTTATGGAAATGACGTATTATATTTAAATGGGTGACTCCTGGGGTGTCCTAGAGAAGCGCTGCATATTTTTTTTAAATCGAACGTTTAAAAAGTGGGGTAATTCACCCCTAAACCCACACACAACTCCTCGACACATTCATATATGAACATATTACATTGCCCAGCTGGGTAATCAACAGATGTTCAGGCACAATGTTGCCAAAATGTTTAAAAGTGTAAAACTTTAGTTTCTTATAAAAATAAATATGTAGCTTACTTAGAAAGTAAATCCAGGACGCGATTAAGGAATCCAGGGCACAGACACTTTCAGTTCATTTTTCTATGGGAAAAACTTCATGCTCATCACGTGTCCTGATGATAGTGTTGGAGTGCATAATAAGCTTATCACTAAACCCCAACACTAACGCATAATTACACTTTACAATAACACACATAGAACAAGAGCACTTAATCATTTCGCAATAGAAACGCTAATTTCTATGGGCCATTAACCCTTTACTAAAGATAAAATGGAACAATTATGTTAACAATTGACATGAACTCCCCTTTGAAATAAATGGCCTAGTCCACCTTCGGACCAGTCGGACTTTCTTTCCGAGAACTCTCCGCTACTAGAGCCAGCGCGGGTGCCATTTTCGAGACTATAATTATACAGGAAAGTAATATTATAGAAGGAAATTCGGCAATTTATGATAGTCGCTTATAAAACATCAAAAGCGGCAATGCTGTATTTTTAAATATTAGCCCGATTGCCCAAAATCAGCTGTTTAAAGAAGCCGGCCGATATCGATCGGGAGAACCAACGTGTTATTTATTTAAAAATTTTTTAGATGTTAAATACATTATTTCCCAGACAATAAGGGCGTATTTTTGTCTACACAGTAGCACTTTAAAATACTAATTCAGATTGAACGGTACTTAGATGTGTTGTGACGCGAAAACGAATGTGATTTTGTGATGTGAGTACTTGGTGTTTTTTATAAATTAAGTTGGTTTTAAAGTCCGAAAAGGAAAATAAAATTGCATTTTTTTTTTTAAAGGCTAAGTTGCATTTATAAACTTTTAAGTTGTCCAGATCTGACGGGTGTCGTTCGAATTGAACAAATGAGAACATATCTGACCATTTATAAACTCCGCGGCGGTTCGTTCGAGTCAGTTCAAGTTTATAAATCAGAGATTGTTTCCCAGCGAACTGAACGTAAAAGTTTATAATAATGTACCCTGAAAAATAAACAACTTGAAATCTGTCAAACGGTTATTGATTTTCTAAAGAGTTTACCCTGAAGATAAGATAACACTGTTCAAGATTCACTGCCATATGTTGCTGTGTTTACCTTCCGAACAGGGGCACCACGTGGTAATTTTTTGGTTTGACATAAGGTCATGTACAGGGCATATTAAATTAAAGCACCGTTTTGGGATATTTTTCTTCAATTTGTTTTCATTCCAGGAATTACCGGTTTAAATATAATACGTCATTTCCATAACACCCTGTATTTTTGCTAACGAGAACCATTAAAAAAACTAAATTAATTGGTCAAAAGTACCTCTATATGGTCCATAAATTATAGGACAACCTGTTTTCCTTTTTAGGACAAAAATGGGAATAATTTCACTGAAGGTTTTTTTAATCAGAACTTTATTTAAATATTATATTTTAGAAACTTTAAGAAAATATCCACCAGTTTCTGCCATTCCAAGAGTGTGTACTAAGGACTATACGATCCCCGGAACGGATATAGTGATAGAAAAAGACACGGTCACATTTATTCCCGCTTGGGGCATTCAAATGGATCCGGAATATTTCCCGGAGCCGGATAAGTTCGATCCGGAAAGGTTTAGCGAAGAAAATAAGAAGAATATCAGGGATTTCACGTACATACCTTTTGGTGAAGGCCCTCGGATGTGTTTGGGTAAGTCTTTGGTTGGTTGGGGTTTGTTCGGGGGGTTCGGGGTTGCGTGGGTTGGGTGTGAGGACCGAACTTCTATCATTGTAGCCTTCCGGCCTATTGTGTACCCCGATCTTGTTCCTTCTATGAGGTCCAGTAACCTTATACCAAGCGTGTCATGTGGGAGGTTGTTCGGGTTTGTTCGGGTTTTTCAGTACGTTATATGTTCCCGAAGATATTTGGTGTTCTGCGAGACAGTGCTACGCAGCAGTATATTATGTGGGAGGCATATTCATCCTCTTCGCCGCAGAGTCTGCATTCAATGGATCCGTTGTTCATACCTATTCGTTGAAGGTGTTGTCGTAACTGACAGTGGTCTGTTAGCAGACCCATCACCTGTTTCAACTGGGGCCGCGTTAGAGTCAGCATCCCATTCGATAGTATCTTCGATGGTTTTCCAATTCCGGTGGGGTCCAGGAGCATATAAATTATTTTACATTATTTTCACTTGAACAACACAATGTAGTTTGGTTCATTGCAAACAACTCAAACTCACCCTGTATAAAGCAACAAACCTAACTTTTTTTTATCTTATAACGAGACAGAATATAAATATACAGGGAATTAGGTTATTATATTCATTAGGATTATTGAGTGTATGTCGTTAAATAAATCCAAGGACTTGGAAACACCGAAATCAACAGTAATAAACTTTAATTGCACCCTCTCGTTAATGCGGTGACATTTCGTATTTCTTTTTTACTTATCAGTTGCAACAAAATTGTTGATATGAGAACGTTAAAGTTCTTATTTAAATGTACATTTTTAATGGGCGTTTTTGTGTTTTGGTTTTATCTTATTTATACAGCAAGAGTCAATTTAGCACTAAATAGAAAATAAACATTGTAAAGTAGATGTGTGCGAAAACAATAAGGTACATTTATTTGATAATATTTTCTTTTCGGCTTGCGCCTCGAGTTAGCAATCTTCACAGTCGTCCAGGGATGTTAGGCATTTCCTACTCGGTAAACAATGTACTATTTCCGATAATCGTTCGGAAATATAGACATTTTTGATAGCATTTTTGAAAGAAAAAGTTAATATTTCCCTACACTTAGTCGTTGCTAGGCAACGGAAAATAACTGTTGGAAAATATTCATTTTCTACTACTGTATAAATAAATCAACTTTCGGGCCGTAGCAACACGAAAGAAAATGAAAGTAAATGTTACAGTTACCTGAATATTATCCGTTGCTAGCTACGAAAGTAGGTTGCTAGCTACAAAAGTAATACTTTCGGTGCCAGGACAAAAAAACAAGAATAAAATTTTTTATTGTATTTATTCAAGCGAATTAAAAAAAAATCTTACTTAATAATAAAAAGTTTATATTTATTGAAAAAACAAGTGGTATAATAACAATAATATAAAACTCAAATAACACTAATTTTTATTTATTGTCATTAAGGTTAATAGTGAAATTTGAACAGTTAGAAATATTAATTGATGGAATATTATTCAATTTAATACCTTCGCCGCTTCTTATTAGAGACTCGTTATTATCCTGGACTTGGACCATACAACTCTCGCGTCGTTAGATGGAATAAAAGTAGGAGATCGATTTAAGATCTTTTTGGAAATTTCGATTTTATTTGTATACGAATCACCAATATATCCCTCCGCAACGGACGAAGATCTCCAACCGCCATGTCTTTTTAAATCCAAAATATCGATACCTGGAGCATTTGCAAGAAAGGTAGTTGATGTTCTTCTAAACGAGTGACCAGTGTATTTATTTATATCTTGAAGTTTCAAAAATTTGGCAATTTCTTTGGGAACATTTGAAATAGTGTGTTTTCCAATCATCTGATTCACACACCTACCTCGTTCATAGCGATATAACAAGCGTTCGCCTTGTGCATTATTTGGCCTAAGTTTAATATAATCTTGAAGTAACCTCATAAAAGAAACTGGACCTCCATCATCGGCTATCACAAAACTTCTTTGAACCTTGTTTTTGCTCTGGAGGATATTAACAATAGCTACATCATCCTTGATTTCGATATCGTTCAATTTCATTTTATAGATCTCATCTGTCCGGTATGCTCCAGCTATCCCCATTACTGCTATCACTTTCATAGATAAATAGCTATGATTAGGAGCGTCAAGTAAAAACTTTATTATTTCTTATTTTGTGAAAATTTTAGATTTTTTAGCTTCTTAACCATCATTTTTTCGTTTAATAAATGCAATAAGTTTCTTAAACTGCGAAATATCTATATTTTTGTTCACAGAAATAGTCAATTTAAGCATGGAATATTGTGACCATAAGGACGGAGGTGATAGGGCTTCAGATTTCTGTTGGAAGTACGCTAGCATTACATTTTCGTCAATTTGTGAAAGGTTTTTCTCCACGAACCATTCTAGAAACAGGTTGTACGTTTGACAGTACCTATCTTTCGACTTTACGGGTAAGAGTGAGGCACATGCCAACTCGGCCGCCTTCTGTATAGCTTCGTTTTGGTCTTGAAACAACATTTTCGACAATCGAAATTAAAAAATTCGAACTGACAGACTTTGACAGTATACTCAAATAACTAGTTGTCATGGATTATTTTACAGGTATATTTTATTATAATTTGAATAAAATCAAAGTTCATTACTTAATAATATAATTGATCAAAGAACAGTAGTAGAAAAAGTTTAATACATTACACGCTGCAAAAGCCCTTTCAGGTGCTCGGAGTTTTTTAAATAGCCTCGGCTTCGCTACGCTTCGCCTCGCCTATTTAAACACACCTCGCACCAAAAAGTAAACTTTCGCAGCTTGTAATGTAAATAACTATTTCCTTACTGTAAGGAAGGAGATTACTTACCGTACACCCAGATATTCCGCAAATCATTATTGTTGCGACAAAAAAAGTTGAAGGTTCGTCAAATAAAGGGACGGGGAAGGGATGGATCCAGTAACCCTTCTCCCTCTAAGTGAGCAGTCTTTCTCTATACCGACATCTTCTTTTAAACATTTGTTTCTTTGTAGGTCTCAGGTTCGGCATGATGCAAAGCAAAGTAGGGTTAGTGTCTTTGTTAAGGAATTACAATTTTACCCTCCATCCGAATACAACCTTTCCGCTAAAAATGCAGCGGGATGGCTTGATTATGGCTGTAGACGGCGACGTTTGGCTGAATATCGCCAAAGCTAAATAGAGCAGCAATTTCAACACCAATTATACAGGATCGTTATTATTTTTTGTTTTATCTGTGTATTATATTTTATAAGTTCTACATTTCATAAGTTATTGTTTGTTAATAAAACATTAATAAATTTCATTATTTTAAATTATTTTTTCACAATATGGTAATAACGCATATCCTTGTCGCCGAATTTGTAAAATAATATAAATTGTTCCATTTAAGATTTTAAGGATACGTCGTAAGAGTGGCGTACGTAACCCTTAACGTCCGTCCGTTTTGCGCTAGCTCAAAGGTAGACATCTCTAACGTTCTCCTACGGCGCGTTTTACGTAAGACGTTTTTCGATAACCCCTGTATAACCAATTTACCCCTTGAATATGATTTAAATTTAATTTAATCTGATGATTAGCTAGATGGCAATTTAAGAATTTTAATTTTGTCCCCATTTTTTGGTACCCATCCAAAGGTGAATTCCCCACCCAGGAATTAGTTATTAAGGCCAATCTAACTATTTCAATCATTTTAAATTTTGAAAAAGTATGATTGCTGGTCGACACTATCAGTTATGTCGCCAGTCTTAATAATGAATGAAAAAGTCATCGCAACTGAAGACGTTCCTACTTAATTAGTTTTACGGACGCTATGTTCGATTTTCGATTTTTCGTTGTTTATTGGTCAGGGATGGCAGGCATTAATGCCATTGCCGACTTGACACGCAAGTGTCAGTCGGTCTTCGGTGGGCCCTCCATCCTTTCCCCGCGAATTGGAAGCTGTCAGCAGTCCACCAGAGCAATTGAAGAGATGAGGGCAAATTTGTCATAAGAAAGAATGAATGATTTTAATTTGAAGTATAGTTGTTTGAACGTAGGACGAGGCCTAACTTTTGTTCAAACTATACTTTGTATTTTGGTATTGGCTCGGGCATGTCCAATGAATACAATAACAATGCAATACAAGTTATTGTATTGAACACGGAGGGCTTTTATTTATTTTAGTTCTAATGTCTTTTGTCAATGTGGGTGAATTTAAGGGGTTTGTTCGGGTCCAGTCTCGCGAACCGAAATACTCGTAATTAAGTATGTACATTTTATACAATCAATAATTAACCTATACTAGCATCCTGTTCTTTTCAATCCAACCTATCATTCCTCCTATCACGTACTCTCATTTTTAAATTTAGTTATTTACAATCTGAAATAAACCTAAGCTAGTATTTTTTTCCCAACTAAAGGGATCCCAACTACCCTAATAATTTCCAAAAAAACTCGCGGTAGTGACCACTAATACTAACTTAAGATATTTCAGCACTTACTTCTTATTCCGGGCTCAGAATGTTATTTATGTCACAATCGGGTGAATTTTCTTGTAAGAACTTATTTATACTCGCGTCGGAAACGAGTGTTCGAAGGTCAATTTCGGTTATTATTTAACCTCGCACCAAAATACACGAGGGATCGAAGATATTCTATAATTATTTATACTCGCACTGAAATATACGAGTGTTTGGGGGAAATTCCAGTGTTATTTAAACTCGCCCGAACCACTAGTATGCGACGATGAAAATTTCCTCAGGGAAAATCCGCGGCTGTCTGCTCTCGGAATTACTTGGTGTGTAAAGACACTCTGAAACCTGTAGCCATCATTGCGGCACCCGATTTGAAAAGATCGAATCGCTGGTGAGCGCGGTTCTGGGGATACCAGAAAACCGACTGACTCGTCTCCCAACTGCTTGACAGCCCGGCAAGGACTGAAAAAATTCTAATTGCTGCATCTTTTGTTTCACAAAAAAGTAGGAAAAAACTAAAACTATGGAAATGGACATCCTGTATACCAAACATCATATAATTTTCCAATTTTCCACCATGTAAATATCCGATACGATACGCGTCTTTCGATCGCTCCGACTTACTATTCAGTTCCGTGATTACACTGGAACACACATGCAGCCTTTATCACAATTTCACGGTAAACTACCCTCGAAAGGGCGCAAATTAGGGTGGTATAATGACACGCTCGCACCACTTCGATATAGAGCATATAAAATAACGCGCATTGTCACCCCCCGAGTCGTGATGTTTGTAGACCACAATTTGGTTGAGATGAATTAATATTTAATACACACAGACAGAATTTATTTCTCATTCAGACGAGACTGGAGAGTAAAAACCGACCCTAGCGAATATTGATACAGATACAGGGTGAAAATTTATACAGGGTGTTATGGAAATGACGTATTATATTTAAATCGGCAATTCCTGAGATGAAAACAAATTGAAGAAAAATATCCAAAAATGGCGCTTTAATTTAATATGCCCTGTACATGACCTTATGTCAAACCAAAAATGACAAAGTGATGCCCCTGTCAGGAAGGTAAACAAAGCAACATATGTCAACAGTGTTGTCATATCTGCAGGGTAAACTCTTTAGAAATTCAATAACCGTTTGACAGATTGCAAGTTGTTTATTTTTCAGGGTATATTATTATAAACTTTTACGTTCAGTTCAGTTCGCTAGGAAACAATCTCTGATTTATAAACTTGAACTGACTCTAAATGGTCAGGTATGTTCTCATTTGTTCAATTCGAGTGACACCCGTCAGATCTGGAGAACTTGAAAGTTTATAAATGCCACTTACCGTTTAGAAAAAAAATGCAATTTTATTTACCTTTTCGGACTTATTTAAAACCAACTTAATTTATAAAAAACACCAAGTACTCACATCACAAAATCACATAGTTTTCGCGTCACAACACATCTAAGTACCGTTCAATCTGAATTAGTATTTTAAAGTGCTACTATGTAGACAAAAGTACGCCCTTATTGTCTAAATAACACCTTGGTTCCGTCGATCAATATTGAACTGCTGGACTGGGGTACTGCCGTCGCGAAAAGAACAAATAACTTAATAATTTAAACTCGGGTTTAAGTATGAACATACAATTTAACACATAAATCTGCTTGAAACAGTATGAAAACGGCCGGCTAATTTTGGAGGAACAGCTGATCAGCAGAAACGGTTGCATATTCAACTGGGGTTTATACTTAAAAATACAGCGTTGCCACGCTTTCGATGTTTTATAAGGTTATATTCATATAATGAAGAATTTCCTTCTGAAATAAGTACTTTTCTTTATAATGATAGTCTCGGAAATGGCAACCGCGCTGGTTGGACGAGACTATTTATTTTAAAGGGATAGAAGGGTTTATCAACATAATTATTTCATCATTCTTCTTCAGTAAAGGATTAATAAATTTGATTAGGCCATTAGAAATTAGCGTTTTTATTATTTCTGAATTTCTATTGCGAAATAATTTGTATCCTATACTGCTGTTGTTTTATGTGTACGGTAGGTTATTATAAAGTGTAATTATGCATTAGTATTTATTGCTTTTGTGTAATCTAATACGTGCATATCTTCAAAAAAATAATAATTGGAAACTCGTGGGTGTCTGTGTGTCTCTTTAAGTGATTTAGTGCAAATGTTCCGAGAGATTGGAAATAAGAGGCCGAATGGGCTTTAGTGGGTATAAGCTTATTATGCATATTATCATCAGGGTACGTGATGAGCATAAAGATTTTCCCATTGAAAAAGAAACAAAAACCTGAAGATGTCTCTGTGCCCTGGATTACTTGCTAGTGTACTGGCACCTGGATTCACTTTGTGGACTATTTGGATACTAGGTAAACTAAATATTATTTTTATAAGAATCTAAAGTAATTTTCTACACAGTTGGCAACATTGGACTTGAACATCTGTTGATTACACAGCTTGGCAATGTAATATGATCATATATGAATGTGCTGAGGAGTAACCGGGTGGGTTTAGGGGTGAATTACCCCACTTTTTAAACGTTCGATTTAAAAAACAAAAAATATGTAGCGCTTCTCTAGGACACACCAGGAGTCACCCATTTAAATATAATACGTCATTTCCATAACACCCTGTATTCTCTTAAAATCTTGAGCCACTCCAGTCATTCCTCTGCCTCTGCATTTAATAAACTAAAATAAAATCAATCATCGCTTATCATTTTTTCAATTTTACCCCCCTTACAATATTATCAAAACCACCCTTATTTTTCTTGGCAAGTTACCCTGATTTGTCGGAAATATTCATGAAAACATCCCCTTGTGTATTTTGCGAACCGAACGAACTTTATTGTAAAGTAACGCTCAAAATTTATTAATGTAATTCAACGAATTATGAATTTGGTTATTGAGGTTTATTTTCATTTGGGAATATTTGATTCCCTTTTAAAGGTATCAGAATTCTAGAGTTCTAGTTCATTTTGAAATTGATTTGTTGTTAACTTTCGTATTGTTATTACTGTTATTTTTAAAATTTTCTTTGAATAACCTAGAACAACCAGCGTTGGGAGCCGGGAGTGTCTATCCAAGTAACAATTTTAAGACATATTTGATTTATTTATGGTTTAATATATTTAATAATATTCTTATACAAAGAATTTAATACAAACTTTAAATTAAAATAAAAAAACCATTTGCTCTTAATCCCTATTGATCTTATACTGGTTTTATAATACTAGTGACATTGGCTATTTCAAAACTAATTTTTCTTTTTAAAGGATTAATTAGCAAATTGGTTATATCAATCAATCTTGGAACAAATAGCTTTATAGTAATGTAGTTTTATGAGTCCCTTGATATACTCATCAAAACCCATTAAGAAAACTATTTCATCTTAAGCCTATAAGCTCAACAAAATTCCACATTAAATTCAAGAATATAGTTTTCACTTTTTAAAGATTACATTAAGAATATTTTAAATTTCAAAGGTTCTAATTTAGTTAATTTGGTTAAAAGAAATGCCTGCACTTTATGCGTGAAAATTAAAAAGAAAATTAGAACATACTTAAAATGGAAAATGTATGCGACAAGTATTTTGAATTAGAACACATATTTAAAATGGAAAAGGTTTGCGACAAGTATTTTGAATTAGAACACATATTTAAAATGGAAAAGGTTTGCGACAAGTATTTTGAATTAGAACACATATTTAAAATGGAAAATGTATGCGACAAGTATTTTGAATTAGAACACATATTTAAAATGGAAAAGGTTTGCGACAAGTATTTTGAATTAGAACAAAGTAGTAATTTTTAAAAATGCAGCAATCACAAGTCCGTCAAAACAGACACAAGATTTCATTCGCGCTCCAGACCACTTTAAATCAATAAGGGCACGAGCTTGAACATATTAAAGCAACTTCGGTTTTAAAATGAAGAGCAAATACACGTCTGCAAGAGTAGTTGTACTTAAAGTTTTAAATGAAACGCATTTTAAGTCTAGTAAGATCTAAAATGATTCTAAACTTGCAATCAGCTTTAATCTAGATCACGCCATGTTTTATACAAAATACAGATACCAGCCACGATGGACATTCAATAGCCGAAAAAAAAATTATTATTGAAATATATGTGCATTACATCCTCTTAAATAACTGTAGAAAGGCAAAAAATGCATTTAGAGCGAAATTTAAATTAGACGATATTTTTTTAAATATTTTTTAAATAATTAAATAATCATTAAATTGTTAGCCCTCGAGTTATTTAGAAGTTAATTTTTTTATCATATTTTATCAGAAAAGTGCCATCCGTTGGTAAATTCTTTACGACAATAGTTTTCATTTGAGCATTATTTATGATTGCTTCATATTAATTTCTATTTCACACAAAAGTTGTCCAACACAATAAAACTCTTTCAGGATTAATTATCAAGAGTATTTTTTTTTATGATCAAATACAAGCACTATAGGAAAAATCCTTTAGGGCACTCTAGAAGTGGTGCGTGTGCGCAAAAAGCGATTCACGTTGGTTTTGAATCGTTGGAGGTTATATTCGTTGGGAAAAACGACCTCGGGAAGGTCGTTATACAAGGATGTAGTCCTCCAGATGAAAGAATTCTTAAGTAATGAAGTTCGAGGAGTACTAAGCTTAACCACATATGGATGGGCGGCAGTGGTTCGTCGTGTATTTCTGCTATTCGTCGCTCTGGGCGGAATTAAGAGGGCAAGGTCAGACGAGCACCTTCCATGAAAATATCTGTAAAAGAGAGTCAAATCCCCAACCTGTCTTCGATGTTCTAGGCTGTCGAGGTTCTTCGTCAGCTCGTGGTCTCCGATCAGACGAATAGCCCTTCTTTCGATGGAATCCAGTAGCCGAAGAGTATGTTTGGGTGCAGAGCTCCAGACATGAGAGCAGTGTTCTAGTGATGGTCGAATCTGGGCTTCGTATAGTGTCAAAAGTTGTTGAGGTGTGTACAACCTTCTGGTTCGGAAGAGTACCCCAAGCTTCTGAGAACCTATCTTGGCGATTGCCATAACGTGGTTATGCCATGTCATATTTCCTCCCAGATTGACGCCCAGCAAATTAATAGATGAAGCCAGTGTGCTGATAATGTTGAAGCCTTCCAGGTACTTTAGAAGATGTTGGTTAATAGCTTTCTCCATTACTTTTGATATAACTGAAAGTAATGCGACTGGTCGATAGTTGTTAGGCAGGGTTCTCTTACCTTTCTTTGTCTTACCTTTCTTTGTCTGGACCAGTAGCTTTTTTGACGCCGAGTCCTTATTAGTTGTTATAAAACCAGAGTATTATAAAACCAGTATAAGATCAATAGAGCATTAAGAGCAAACAGTTTTTGAATTTTAATTTAAAAAGTATATTAAACTCTCTGCAGAATAATAAGTGGTCTTTAAGAACTTTTAGTTTACTTTAAGGTAACTTTAAAACCAACATCTATTTATTGAACATATTAAAACACTTTTAAACCATAAATAAATCAAAAGTATCTTACATCATACAATTGTTACTTCTTGGGAATGACAATCACATATTGAGCCATAAATTATGGTTATTTTTAGTATCTGTAGGTATAGTAAATTTAGCTAAATTTTTGTTTCCGTGTAGAAATTATGGTATCGGTATAATCGGTATTACTCATACCTATATATTAGTTTATTTAGCATTCCTCGCTTGCAGCATCGTTAATGCATAGTTCCCCATCATCCTCATGAATAGTTCATAAACCTCCCCGAAAATTATCATAAAATTAGCCAAAAGCGCTCCTGGAATTCGCATCCGTGTGGGAGCGACCTAATATTTCTTGCACGCAACCTTCTGTTACCATAGAATACATATTTTCCCATAAAAATGTTCCCACCACTCATTGCCGCGACTAACTGCTGAGGCATTACACCCACGAGCGTTTTTGCGAAAATTCGTGCGGCGGATTTCGAGAAAACACCCTGTGGGTAATGTCGGGTGCATGATTTGCCCGGGGGGTGCGGTGCTGCGTATTGAGGTACCGCAATGAATGGTAAGTAGCCAATTTTGCGTGGGTAAAAGGGATCTTGAAAAGGATTTATTTTCCTTGTTTTTTATGGGCGTAGTTTTGGGGCTGATTGGAGGTGCCTAGATCAGTGGCGGTTCTTGCACATTAGCACATGCGCACGTGCACCCCCAAAACAAAACGAATAAAAAATATTAATTTATATTCATTGAATATTATTTATCGTATAAAGTCCGACCCTTCCTAATATTTTATCGTACCGTCAAACTAAAAAAGTCCGACCCTCCCTAATATTTTATCATCCCGTCAAACCAAACTATATTGATCCGGCAACCGTGCCTCGGTCGAGGTAAATGACGATTATGACGAGACTTGCACGCACGTGCGATTAAGTAGTGCAGTTTCTCTGTAGTAACAGGTGGCGGGTGGCAGCGGGGGATATCGGGGCTACGGCGATTTAACATGGAAAAGGAGCACAGTTTTTGTGTGTTCGTGCATCTAGTTAGAAATTCGAGCGTGTATGTTGTAATATTATATATTTATTAAGTTAAAATGAATAGTTGACGGTGGACTATTTAAAAAATAACTTTAGCTCTTTGAGTTTGGAGCAAGAAATTGAAGTGAGGAATGCGGGAACACCTAAACCCGAAATTAATTTAACGCGGACCACAAAGGGTGAATCTAGGGACTTTATTAGAAAGTTTAAAAATGAAATATATAGAGTGTATTCCACACTTAATGAGGCTGTTATTGATCAATTTTCTACAATTAAGAACCGAAGAATGGACTTTACGCTTAAGCATTATTGTGTAGGGTCGATAAATGTTGTGTATTTCGATAAATGATACTCGATATAATTTTAAACCATTTTATTTAAGGATTTAAACTAAAAAACACTGAAAATATGAAGAATGCCAACTTGTCAGTCTCGTGGCTCGATTCGATCTCGTCATAAAACAGTTAACTATTGTTCTCGTCTTGGTTGCAAATAATGACGTAGCCGTAGATGGCGTAGTGGTATTAGACATCATTCGGTATTCTTGATAACTAGTAGTTGGCGGTAGTAGAATTGGACATCATTCGATTTCATTGATAGCTAGTAGATGGCTATAGTAGTACTAGTAGTGGACTGTATAAATATTGTTACGAGGATTGCATGCGACGACGTTAAGATCCGACAGCTATACACACTAAGAAAACCTCTCTTATTTTCCAAAAGTTGTATTTCCTTGTGTAAAATTAAAAAATAAATAAAAATATGTTTTACCTAACGCATTTTCTTATTACTTTTTTCTTTCTACATTTAAATCGCCTAGAAAGTAATTGTTTGGTCGTTACACAAAAATAAAATTTAAAAAATAATTTCACCATACTTGTGAACCCCCTCTATCATAGGTCACGAGCCGCCACTGGCCTAGATCAAACTCTGAACTAACACCGCCAAGAAAATACGTCAAAAATGCTGAAACGGTAGATACACGGAAAGACAAACTTATATTTAATTTGAAAACGATTTCGAATTCATTATATGCAAGCAATGTTATTTTAGCGTTTTTCTCGAAAACGGTTCAAAAGTAGTATACCTTTTATATGTCAAAGGGTTGGGAGAATAAAAATGTTCAGTCAAAATGCGCATACAGTGTAGCACAAAAAAGTTAGGACCACTCAAATTAAAGTATAGGTTCGTATGTGGCGCCCTCTACAAAATGAGCAAACGCGGTGGGCAAATTTGTATTCCTCGTCCCGAAAAGGCCCCATATACGAGATTTCGTCAAAATATTGCGAGCGTGGGAAAAGGTATTGCAAAAAAACTGCAAATAAAATTTAACTTTAACACCCTGTAACTCCGTTAGTAATCAATTTTCGAAAAAATGCTATAGGAAGAGGTAGCATTTATTTTCGGTCTACAATTATCCCCTAGATTTTTTGCTCATCATTTCGGGACACCCTGTATATCATATTTGAATTGATGATTAAATAAAATTTGAACTATGTATCAACTGCTATTTTAACGGAATTTTTTTTTAATTTTAGTAATGTGTATGTTTTCCTAGTGTCAAGAGTTTTTATTTAGTTGTTAAGTTTCGTTATCGCAGTGTTTTTTTCTTTCTTTTTTTTTATGATGAAACACAAGCACTATAGGAAGAATCCTTTAGGGCACTCTGGGAGTGGTGCGTGTGCGCAAAAAGCGATTCACGTTGGTTTTGAATCGTTGGAGGTTATATTCGTTGGGAAAAACGACCTCGGGAAGGTCGTTCCATAAGGATGAAGTCCTACAGATGAAAGAATTCTTAAATAATGAAGTTCGAGGAGTACTGAGCTTAACCACATATGGAAGGGCGGCAGTGGTTCGTCGTGAATTTCTGATATTAGCCGCTCTGGGCGGAATTAAGAGCACTTTCCATGAAAATATCTGTAAAAGAGAGTCAAATCCCCAACCTGTCTTCGATGTTTTAGGCTGTCGAGGTTCTTCGTCAGCTCGTGGTCTCCGATCACACGAATGGCCCTCCTTTCGATGGAATCCATTAGCCGAAGAGTATGTTTGGGTGCAGAGCTCTAGACATGAGAGCAGTAATCTAGTGATGGTCGAATCTGGGCTTTGTATATTATATTTATATTATCCCTAGAACCCTGATCGATTAAATTTTGGTTGCTTTGTGACCTGAAGCATTGTGCACGAGAGAGTACATGAAGGATTCCAATTTTAGTAAAACGGGAACCCAGATTAAACCATTAATTGTATTTGTTAGTTAAAACTCAGCCTCTGACAACTATATGTACTCCCTCCGTCCATGTTGCCGATTTCTCCAATCCCCAATTACGCACGCACCCCTTTCGACCCCCAACCGCGATACCGATCTCCCCGCTGTTGAACCGCACGTCTGGCTCCCTATTAACCGCAAATTTGCGTCGCGACGCATTCGCCGATGCGTAATTGTAATTCGGACGATATCCAAAAAAACACGTTAAACACGTACGGACAATATACTGGATGAATTATTTGTTTTTCTATGACTAGCGCAGTGGCGCTCAAGACTAAATTTTAAAACTACATTAAAACCATTTAATTTTAATTTTATATTTTTAAAGAGTTCTTCGAGGCAACTTTAAATTTATATATTAAACTCATTGCATTTGAGAATCATTAATTGGCTATTTTAAAACTAATTTGCTCTTTAAAGGAATAATTAACAAGTTGGAACAAATAGTTTTATGGAGTACCCTTGATGTACTCATTAAAGCCCATTAAGGAAACTATTTCATCTTAAGCCTATACGCTCAATAAAATTCCACATTAAATTCAAAATATAATTTTTACTTTTTAAAGAGTACATTAAGAATATTTTAAAACTCAAAGGTTTTAGAATGATCGAACAGTTTTGGACTTGCATTGTCTTTATTTGTTATATATCACAACGTTACAACTGGTAAGTATCTCCAGTCGTCTTCAGGTGAATACTAAATAAGAAAAGTAACTACAGTTCTATTTATACTACTACTATGTGCACTGAAGCATAATTGAGATGGGTGCAGTCGTGCGTTCAGTTTTGCGCGATATTAGTAATTCTAAGCTTACATCTACTTAACAAAGGTTTCCAGATATTTCTTAAATCTAATGAAGGTTTACTAAAACAGCCAGGGTTCTGGTGTATGGTAGCAGCTTCCTTGAACTTCCTCTTCCTTCAGTGTGGTTCTTTGAGCAGGATTTCGGCTTCTGTCCACCTGATGTGATGGCCGTGTGTCCAGGCATGGTCAGCCGCACCTGATTTTTCCGTTTCTCCTTTTTGAGTGTTGTTTCTGTGTTCTTTAATCCTTCTTTCCAGTGGCCGTAGTGTTTCCCCAATATACGATCGGCCTCATTCGCAGGGGATCTGGTAGACACAGTTCTTCCTATCTTTCTGGCTAGTTGGTTTCGTCTTCGTTAAATGGCTTCTTAAGGTGTCTCTCGAGCTGAATACCGTTCTGATGTTGTATCGTTGTCCTAGTCTTCTAACTCTCTCAGATATTCCTTTGACATATGAAATGTTGAGTATTGGTTTTGTTTCTCCTTTGGTGTATTTGGCCGAGTCCTACGATTTTCCAAAATTTTGTCAACTAATTTCGTGGGATAGCCATTTTTGTTGAGGTCGGTCTTGATGTGGTCAGTTTCTGTTTTGAGCGCTTCATTTGAGTTGCAAATGGTGATTGCTCTATCCACAAGCGTTCTTACGATCCCATGTTTTGTGTTGTTTGAGTGATTTGATGTGTAATTCAGATTTTGACCTGTATGAGTAGGTTTCCTGTACACTGAAGTTTCGATGGTGTTGCCATTTTTCTTTACATTGACATCTAGGAGAGGTAGTTGACTGTTGTCTTCTTTCTCCATGGTTAATTTGATTGTCGGTGTGAAGCTGTTTATGTGCTGTAGGAATTCCTTGAGTTCATCAGCGTTTCCATTCCAACTGAACAGTATCAGTGGGATATCTGTGGAGATTTAAAAGTGATAGGTATATTGCTAGGACTTCAAGGGGGTTTTACAAAGTATTGCTGTTTTTTGTGTCTGTGGGACAGTAGGGCAATAAAAGAACACTACAGTAAAAAGGATTGGCCTCATAGAACTTCTTTTGAACCTGGTACTTTAAACATTAGATATGCCCCCTTGTTAACCCAAAAAAGGTGCTGCTACCGCCTCTCCATATGATACCTAAGAGAAATATTTCCTTACCTAAGTGATGCAAAATTAAAAGAAGGCATATTTATTGGACCTCAGATAAGGAAGCTCCTAGATAATCTCCGTTTTCAAGAACAATTAAATGAAAAGGAATTGGCAGCTTGGAAGTGTTTTGTACGAGTAGTGAAAGGATTTCTGGGCAACAAGAAAGATGAAGACTATAAAAGACTCATAGATGAATTGTTGAAAACCTATGAATTACTAGGGCGTCGCCTGTCTCTAAAAACACATTTTTTGCACTCCCATTTGAATTTCTTCCCGGAAAATTTGGGCGCAGTAAGCGATGAACAAGGAGGGAGGTTTCACCAGGACATCAGGACGATGGAAACAAGATACCAGGGACGCTGGAACCCATCTATGTTGGGCGACTACTGTTGGATTTTAAAAAGGGATGATGCTACAGAACACAAAAGGAAAAAGTGAATGTTTTTGTCGCTGTATCATATCTTGTGCAATATATTTTGTTGTTATTAACATAACAACCAATCCTCACTAATGTTTTTGCATATGTGCCACATGTTTTATATGTTTATATTAAATAAATATATTAGATTGTAAAAATATGTCGTATCCTCTTTTTTCCCCACCACCCACCCCTTATAACAAAAAACTGTACGTGTTACAGTAATTAGCTTATCATTTTCGAATTTAGGACTCTAAAATACTTCAGACAAAACTATTTTCATCAATGTTACTTTTACAAAAATTTAAATTTGTCGACTGGTGTTATCGACAAATTTTATGTTCAAGGCAAAAAATTACTCCGCGCAATCATTGTCTCACCCGGTAGAAAAAAAAATAGTACTAAACCCAAGTGGCTAGTATTCCCATTCCATCTTTTCCCACACTTAATCCCTTTACACTTTTCGCTAACTGGATTAAGACCTGGCAAATTAGTCCTCCTCCGCCTGCCAAGATCTGTTTGCTGATCGGATTTCGTCCCCGTATGCCGAGTGTCCTCTCCCACGACATGCATTATGCATGGAATTAACAATTGCGGTTCGATGTTCTTTTGTCGAGATATTGAGGTAAACTGTATTATTGGCTCTTACTAAGCTTGTTATTGAGCTTTGCTATTCTCCGAGGAGTTATACTCAAATTAATGATTCCCGTCCCGACCGACACTTCTTTCTTTATGAAGGTTCTACAAATATTTTTACTGCAAATATATTGTATAAATATTCCCCTTAGTTCTTACTGGTGTTGGGAAAAACCGATGATTTTAATAATCGAGTACTTGATATTCGAGCGATTTTAATAATCGAGTGAATCGCTCGAGTAAATCGCTTGATATTCCAATTCACCAAGCGATGGCTTCACCGACTGCTCGACCGGCAGCCTAGCCGTTTACATGTGATCAGGTAGGGTATTTAACAGGCACGTAACTACGGGTGGGCACAGGTTTAGCTAAAGAATTGTAGTAGCCACCAAATACCAAAAAAATTCCAGATATTTATTTATTTGTGAATAATGAATTTTTACCACGTGTCCCGATACTAAACCTAAACAAAAAAACTCCAAAAATCACCCAAATATGTATTTATTGTTAGGGTTTATTCTTGTGTTTTTTTAAAACAAAAAGTATTACCGATAGTTATTTTTCGTCACATCTTTCTCAATCTACGAGCATAAAATAAGTAGATATTTAAAATGGCTTGTCAAATTCTTCGACTTTAAATTATCAGGTGCCCACTGTGTGCCCTTCAAAAATGTAGGCTTAGTTACGCGCCTGGCAAAATAAGAAGTTAGGTGATTATTTTTTTTAAATTCATGTTTATAGTTAGCTAAAAGTTCCTGTTTAAATTTAAGAATGTTTACTTTTGGTTACCAAAAAATTTGTCGATACCTGTTTTGTTAACTATCTTGCTCGTTTTCTTATTTTCCATTAGCATTTTCTATAATGTATGTTATTTTTAAGAAGTCTTCTTGAGTTTAATAATAAAAAGTTCCTGTTTAGATTTAAAAAATGTTTATTATAAGATTACCAACGAACTTTTCTATATATCTTGTTAACCATTTTGTTCGTTTTGTTATTTTTATTTACAATTTCTATTATTATGTTATTTTTGAGAAGTTTTCTCGAGTTTATAGTAAATAAAAATTTAAAAATGATATCCTTTAATTTTTTAATATTTACAATCGGAGACCAAAACTACGCCGCTGGCTAGCCAGTTAAAACAAAACTAAAAATACAGCGTTGCCACTTTCGATGTTTTATAAGATTATATTCATAAATTGCGGAATTTCCTTCTGTAGTATTACTGGCAACCACGCTATTTTTCCGAATATGTACGAAGCACTCGACCCTTGGTTTGACTCGTCTATGTTAAGACTGAAGGGGAGGTCCTGTTGTTGTCAACATAATTATTTCATCATTCTTCATTAAGGGATTAAAAATTGTTTTAAACCCATTAGAAATGAGCGTTTTTATTATTTCTGACTTTCTATTGCGAAATAATTTGTATCCTATTTTCTGTGTGTGCTCTTGTTCTATGTGTACGATAGTGTAATTATGCGTTAGTGTTTAGTGCTTTTGTGTAACCTGATAATAGGTTTATATCTTCAAAAAAACTAATTTGAAACTAGTGGGTGTCTGTGTGTTTCTTTAAGAAATTTAGTATAATTTGTTCTGTTTCACTGTGCATTTTTTTCCCTCTACGATATGCCGGTTATGTTCCGAGTCCGTTCTTCGGTTCTTAATTGTAGAAAATTGATCAATAACACCCTCATTAAAGTTTGGAATACCATCTATAAATTTTTTTCATATATTTAATTTTTAAACTTTCTAATAAAGTCCCTAGATTTACCCTTTGTGCCTGCTTTAAATTAATTTCGGGTTTAGGTTTTCCCGCATTCTTCACTTCACTTTTTTACCCCAAACTCAAAGAGCTAAAGTTATTTTTTAAATACTCCACCGTCAAACTATTCATTTTAACTTAATAAATATATAATATTAAAATATTAAAACATACACGCTCGAAGTTCTAACTAGATGCACGAACAGACAACGGCGCGGCGCACACTAAAATTGTGCGCCTTTCCCATGTTAAATCGCCATAGCCCCGCTATCCCCCGCCACCTGTTACTACAGAGAAACTGCATTATGCCCCGCCTACTTAATCGCACATGCGAGCAAGTCTCGTCATTTACCTCGATCGAGGCACGGTTGCCGGATCGAGAGCCTATAATATACAGTTTGGTTGACGGTACGATAAAATATTAGGGAGGGTCGAACTTTATACGATAATTGACGGTACGATAAAATATTAGGGAGGGTCGGACTTTATACGATAATTAATATTTAATGAATATAAATTAATATTTTTTATTCGTTTTAGGGGTGCACGTGCGCATGTGCTCCTGGGGAAGAACCGCCACTGTTTGGTTTGTATATAGACAATACATCGCAATATGATTTTTGTACGCAGATCTGTTTATTAGTTATTTCCATTACACGCATTACAACGCATCTCATGACCAACCTTTATTCTCTTATTCTTCTTCTTCCTCTTCTTCTTCTTCTTCTTCTTCTTCTTAATTACTTGATTTATGAGTGGGCAGGCCGCAAAGCCTATTACGCGGACCTGTCGTATTTTACCCGTCTAACTTCGGAGCAGTTAAGAGCAAAATAAGTTCGATTTATGGCTGTCGCATAAATCTCGAGACGAGTCTAGGCCGAAAGCTCGTTTATAGGTCGACGATTGTTTATTGTAATGGCTCCGATTTTTGTAATGAGCCTTGTTTAAAATCCATAATGAGTTGGTTTATTGGAATTGTATTTTGCAGTTGCCTAATACTTCTTTTTATTTCCATTATATTTTCGATTGAAATAGGTAATAGTATTTGCAGAATTATACCGTTTATCTTTTGATTGCAATAAAACCTCATTATCCCTTCGACCATAAAATAAATAAGGAAATCCCAAATTTTAAAACCTTTTCGAGCAGAGCCGGACCAGGTATACAAATTCAATTTATACCTGATGCATATACAGGGTGTCCGGGAACATGTGGGAAATCTCCCGGATATGAAGAAAACACGTGAAAAGAATACTATAGGTTCATATAAACTTCTTTCGTATCGGCCTCCTCTTCGTAGATATGGGCTCCCAAATAGCACCAATGGAATCAAGTTTTTTACACATAATTATTGAACCACCTGGTATATTTCAATTAGTTTTTAATATGATATATACCAGGTAAGACCCGTCAAATTACTACCCAAGAAACTGTTGTGAATTACTCACAGCTGCAGGGACGGACTAGCTGTAACACTCATGGGCCCATTTTTTTTACGCCCTGTACGATGAGTACTTTGGACAATGTTTTTTTCATACCTTTAACTATTGGCTAAAAATTAAGTACTCTTCATTCAAGTCGCTAATCCTAACCGTTTTCGAAAAAACGGCATTTCATATACATCATGTATTTGGCGTATTTCAGTAAAGGATACATCTTTGTTCCGATCAAATGTTCACCCTTCAAAATTCCGCTTTTTCTTATTTAACCCGTAAGAATTTAGGGGACTGGTATAAATAAAATGACGTTTTTTCCGAAAACGGTTAGGATAGCGACATGAATGAAGAGTACTTAATTTTTAGCCAATAGTTAAAGGTATGAAAAATACATTGTCCAAAGTACTCATCGTACAGGGCGTAAAAAAAATGGGCCCATGAGTGTTACAGCTAGTCCGTCCCTGCAGCTGTGAGTAATTCGCAACAGTTTCTTGGGTAGTAATTTGATGGGTCTTACCTGGTATACATCTTATTAAAAACTAATTGAAATATACCAGATGGTTCAATAATTATGTGTAAATAACTTGATTCCATTGGTGCTCTTTGGGAGCCCATATCTCCGAAGAGGAGGCCGATACGAAAGAAGTTTATATGAACCTATAGTATTCTTTTCACGTGTTTTCTTCATATCCGGGAGATTTCCCACATGTTCCCGGACACCCTGTATAAATACAAAGTTATTTTTAATAATTTTAATCTTTAGTGGTTTTCCGGCGAGTAATTTTTAGTTAGGCTTATTAGTGGTAGAATGTGGCGTCCTTGGAATTGTGCTGATAGGGGGGCATCTTCAAGTGTCGGGAATGGAGACTTAAATATTTAACAGCTGTTAAAAAATTTAGAGAAGAAAATCGTCCAATTATTTACCTTCACGAAACATGGTTCGATACCCATGACACTCCAAGAAAAGGTTGGGATGATTCTTCCAAAAAATGTCAAACAAAGGCACCATCAAATAAAGGCAAAAGTATCACAATATTACATGCTGGTTCAGAGAACGGGTTTGTTCCAAATTGTCTGTTGCTTTCAGCTAAAAACATAGCAGATTCTTCTTTAGATTACCATCAAGATGCCGACGCATAACTTTTTGAAGATTGGTTTAAACATAAACTCCTTAAAAATATACCTGAAAATAGCGTCATTGTAATGGACAATGCTAGTTATCATAGTCGGCAAGCAAAAATCATTCCCAATTCTAATAATACAAAAGCAGAAATTCAAAATTTTATGATTGAAAATGATTTATATTTTGAAGAAACTTACAAAAAACGAGAACTGCTAGAAGTATTAAAAGCTTTTAAAATAAATAAGGAATACGAGTTGCGTTCCTCCGTACTATTTCAATCCTATTGAGCTAATATGGCACCAATTAAAATCCAATATTACGAGAAATAATATTTCTCGTACATTAAATGCATCTGTAGTAGAATTAATTAAAACGAAGTAAGAAAAATGTCTGCAGACAGCTGGAAAAACTGTGTACAGCATGTACTTAAGGTGGAGAATTCTTACAATTGTATGATTACAAATGTTCAACCCTTAATTATAAGTTTAGGCTTAGATGAAGATAGTGATAGTGATACAGAGTTAAATTTTGAATAAATTATCAATAGTTTCATATAGGAATTTAATTAATTTTTATTGTACTTGTTGTCCTAATAGTAGTATTTTACATTTATTATAGGTACCTAAACTAAAAATACCTATCTATTTGTTTTAAATTATAAAAATAAATCATGTGGTGTGGTATACATTTTCAGGCCGGCCCTGATCCCATTTATTGAGCTTTGAAGAGGTTGAGGCGTATACAATAGGGTTTAATCAGAGGTAGTTTATTTATGGCAGTAAGAGTCAACGGTATAATTCTGCAACAACTAGATATATATTTAACAAATTAGTCTATTTTATTCACTATTTGACTTCGTCGAACAAAACATCGTAAAATCGCAGTCTGGAGCCTCTTTTAGTACCATTTAACTGCATGCTTTTATTATTTCAATTACTGGTGTGGTTGAATGTTTAACAAACTATCAACACATCATTACAAAAGCAACGCCGTTAAACATCGACGTAAATATGGCGGAGCTGGGAACAATGCGGCTCCCCCTAAGACTTCGACATATTTTATTCCATTTGACAAACTTCGGTAAAAAACATCGACTGTAGCACGAATTCTATGCAGCACCGATTTACGTATTAATATTGTTTGTTCCTAGTGTTTTCGGGAATTGTATTTTTTTGGAAATATTTTCGGAAACTCTGGAAATACAGCTTTTTTATTGGTGATTTTAGGAAAAAAAACTATTCTTCATAAAAAGTTTTGTTTACCTTAAAAACTCCCAATCCACGAAAAAATCATATATATAACGTACAGGGTGGTCTAAAAATAAGAACATGTGCTAAAAGGTAACATTAATTTACATGGTACAAAAAAAAATGATTAGAAAAAGTTTGTTAAGAAACTAATTTAATGTCAAAATATAAAATAACCGTCATTTAGAAGAAAAAATATTTTCATTTATTTTTCTTGCCGAGAATATGGAAATAGTATATTACGTACCGAGGTGGAAAGTGTTTCATTCCTGTCGAGGGAGTCGGTAGTTAACCGAGGCGCGAAGCGCGACAGTAATGAAACTTTTCACCGAGGTTTGTATACTATTTTATTTACAATCAAATCTAACATCGACTTCTTATTATTTTGAATTAAAATTATTAATAAAAGATAAATGTCATTTTGACTTTTCCAGTGAAAAATTAGACAGAATTTTCAAATAATAACACACATCAAGACGGCAAATATCATTTTTAATATGGTTTCCATGTCACTAAACAATATATTATTTTAACAACAGAAAAATGCTGTCAGATGAGGAATTTGATTTTGCTGCTACTCCAACAGAAATTCGAGAAGCAGCAAAAGTAGTACAAGAAGATCTTCTGCCAACTAAAAGCCGCCCGAGATATAACAAGGCATATAACTGTTTCAAAGAATGGTGCACGTACCAAAGTTCAAAATCCTGGTTCTGAGTCGGCGTGTTTAGATATGTCTACTTTTTCCCTAATTGATAGAGTGGTCCTCTTCATTGAATATTGTGACCAAATCGTTGATATCTTCTTTGTCTTGGCATTTTCACTGAAATAAACTATTAGCGCCAACTCCGAACCAGGACTCTGAACTTTGATAGGCCTTGTCATATCTCGGGAGGCCTTTAGTTGGCAGAAGATCTTCTTCTACTATTTTTGCTGCTTCTCGAATTTCTGGTGGAGTAGCAGCAAAATTAAATACCTCATTTTTCTGTTGTTAAAATAATATATTGTTTATTGACATGGAAACCATATTCAAAAAATGATATTTGACATCTTGATGTATATCATTACCTACATTATTTTATCACCTGCGGTTATTTGAAAATTATATCTAATTTTTCAATGGAAAAGTCAAAATGACATTTAATAAGCATGTATGTATAATAAGCAATTTCTATAACACCCTGTAACTGAACATTATTATATTTTAATATGCTCCATTTTCGAAACCAATATGAGAATATGACATACAAAAATTCGTTCTCATTTGAATAATGTATTCTAAAAAAGCGTATAGGCATATAATGATAAATTTCGGTGTAGTTTCTCGGGCTTATCAATATTCATTGGGGGCGGAACCCATCTGTCCCATAAAAAACCGCCGCTCGAGTCGTTAGATGTTTTAATAATTATCCGGGCCGGGGGCAATTAATGCCCTCGAGATGGGTGCATATCATTATCGGCGTTGTTTAATTTTACGAAAATCAAAACACAATTTGTTCTTCCGAGTTATGTGGTTGTATTTAAATAACACTTTTATTTTCTTATTATCTAAAATTAAACTAGAGCTTGTATGTATTCTAGTTAGGTTAATTAAATTTCTTTTTTGATCAATCACAAGCACTATAGGAAAAATCCTGGCACTCTGGGGGTGGTGCGTATGCGAATAAAGCGATTCACGTTGGTATTTGGGAAACACGACGTCGGGAAGGTCGTTCCATAAGGATTAAGTCCTCCAGACGAAAGAATTCGTAAATAATGAAGTTCGAAGAGTACTAAGCCGAACCGTAAAAGAGAGCCAAAACACCAACCTGTCTTCGATGTTCTAGGCTGTCGAGGCTCTCCGTCAGCTTGTGGTCTCCAATGAAACGAATGGCCCTCCTTTCGATGGAATCCAGTAGCCGAAGAGTATGTTTGGGTGCAGAGCTCCAGACATGAGAGCAGTATTCTAGTGATAGTCGAATCTGGGCTTTGTATAGTGTCAAAAGTTGTTGAGGTGTGTACAACTTTCTGGTTCGGAAGAGTACACCAAGTTTCTGAGAAGCTATCTTGGCGATTGCCACAACGTGGTTATGCCAAGACATATTTCCTCTCAGATTGACACCCAGCAAAATAATAGATGAAGCCAGTGGAATTGCTATACGTCCAGAATGCCTTGAAAAACAAAACCGTGTAAATAATAAAATGTCAAAGTACAGGATGTCCCATTTTTGACACTTTCTGGGATGTTAGAGTTATTATCAAATATATTATATTGTATAATTCTGTTTTTTAATTCATTGGTAGTTATTACCCACCATAAGCAAACCTTCTACGTTTTAAGAATCATATTGACGTTTATTTTGACACCTGTTTGTTTCGTATGTGACTTGACGTCTTGTACTTTTAAAAATACATTACTTTTCCTTTCCACCCGGGTGGAAGCATGAAAATATCTGTAAAAGAGAGTCAAATCCCCAACCTGTCTTCGATGTTCTAGGCTGTCGAGGTTCTTCGTCAGCTCGTGGTCTCCAATGAAACGAATGGCCCTCCTTACGATGGAATCCAGAGTACTCTAGTGATGGTCGAATCTGGGCTTTGCATAGTGTCAAAAGTTGTTGAGGTGTGTATAAGTTTCTGATTCGGAAGGGTACACCAAGTTTCTGAGAAGCTATCTGGGCGATTGCCACAACGTGGTTATGCCAAGACATATTTCCTCTCAGATTGACGCCCAGCAAATTAATAGATCAAGCCAGTGGAATTGCGGGTCCTGCCATTACTATATCGGGTACTGTAATGTTAACCTTCTTAGAGAAAACCGCTGCCTGGGTTTTTTTTGCGTTAAATACGACTTGGTTACTGTCACCCCAACAGAACGTGTTAGAGGTGGAATAGTTGATTTGGTTAAATTTTGGCTGACGGCCTTTGCGACTGACCAGAAGAACCTTGATCCGTTTGGACTGTCAAGAAGTTTGTGTCACCATCTAATAGAAAGATGCAACCTAAATCCGTGGTTCGCTGGCTTTCAATGCAAAAAAGTATCCAAAAAATAGCTCAAAAGATCTAAACTAAGAAACCAGTTGAATTATGCACGTTTCGGTCGTCGCGTCGTCCTTTACGGGTCGGAATGAGGATGAGCGTGTGCTGTATGCAACGGGCACGTCGCGATGGCAGCCGGCGATAACGACGCAGAGCAGCGATTTAATTTTTAAATTACAGTGTCCGACGTTATTTATGAAATACGTGTTCGCTTTATGATACGAGATTATCGCCATTTTCGCGATCAAACAGTAACGTTGCCGGTAAATATGCGAAGTATGTGCCGAAATTTTGTCTGGCAAGATCGATCCCCATTGTCTTCTGGTTTGTTCGGGTTTGTTCGTAACGCGAATTTTTTCTCTTTTTTTTTGCCATCCGTCAGGATTTCGGGCAAAGCAATTCAATAATTTTATTTACAACCATGCATGTAATAATATTTCATCTATCTTTGAAAGGTGGACAGTTGACGTTTTTTTACTTTCCCTTAAAAAAAAATGTAGCGCTTCTCTAGGACACCCCAGCAGTGACCCATTTAAATATAATACGTCATTTCCATAACACCCTGTATACAGTACGGTGTGCCTCCGATTGAATCGACACTGTTGCTAATTGCGTTGTCTAAAATGGCAAAAACCGAAATAGTATATTACGTACCGAGGTGGAAAGTGTTTCATTCCTGTCGAGAGAGTCGGCAGTTAACTAAACGGTATCATTTAACTGGTTAGCAAAATATTCTTATTATTGCGAACAGAAAAATGTAATCGGTCAGCCAAAATGGCTAGTTGGTCAGCAACTTATGGACAGCAAATATTTCCGAATCGTTAAGTAATTAATGTCATACTAGAGTGCTCTAAATTATTTTGGTACGCAAATTAAATACAGTTCGACAAGCAAGTCTATAGCTACGCGGTATCGGCAAGGGGGAAGCAATATCTTTTAAAACATGGCCGAGTCATGAGCGTGCTATTATTATCTCAATAATGTAATAATATATGTTTTTTCATAGCATGAATATATTTGTATCACCAGTGCAATATATTAGGCCTTTTCATTAATATTCCTCGCTTATTTTGGCATTTTCGCCAATAAAATCCATTTGATTTCATCATGCACCTCAAAGTTTCACGGGAAAATGGAAAGTTAATGTCACTTCTCAGCTGTTGTAGCAACTTTTTTTAAGGTTGGAAATACTTTTAGTTCCATATAAAACTTTTGTATTGTTCTCCTAACAATGCCAAAGTCAAAGCCTTCGATTTTCTCGACAGCAGAGAGACGGTCCCTTTTTTGACAGGAGATGACAACAATTGATTCGGGTTATTTTCTTCCTTTCAGTATCTTCTTTGTGCATGTTTTTTACTGTACCCACGTTTACTTCCATATAAGTACATTGCGAGCCTTTTTAGCTTTCGCTTAAGTGGTAATTTAAATGTATTAATTTGTGATACCTCTTCACACAACCTGTACACATTGGCAATCACTTCGCGGGTTTGACTATGAAGGGTTTTACCAGGGTATATTCATTCATTATCACAGTTTTAAAACAAACCCTATCACTACGCAACTGGATGAAGCATATTGGACATCGCCGAACAAGCACGATGGCACTATAGGCGTGTCACCAGGCGCGTGACGTCATCCTCTGTCTGGGATATAACCTATCAAATTAGCTCTAGCCACCAGTTACCCATGGTTACCGTTGATATTGTACCATGTTGCCCTATTTTAAGATTAGAAGTACTTTAATGAAAAAATTTTATTTTGCATTTAAATATTAAAACAAATAGTATGAAAAGAAAGTTTTAAGAACATTGAAACTATAATAGAATATTAGTTTCTTATATACTTATGACAATTTACTTTAAATGGGTAAATTTAATTTTGGGGTTTACTTGGTAACATGTTATTAAATTAAAATTTAATATATGTGACAACATTGTTATCCCAAGAAATATTTTTGCCCGCATTCCTTTTGTAGCTACAGTTAAAGTTGTCGACCTGTATATAAGCTGCTATGAGCGATCCACTTTTAATCAGATATTGGTAAGCAAAATATTTAATCTTGGTCATCAAAAAAAAAAAGCAATAAAACGTGAAATAGTGACAGTGCCCTGGAAAAACAAGTGAAACCCCTCCCCCGCTACACCTTTTGTAGCCGATTTCCTTCTGTATTCGGCAAAAGAAAATACAAGAAAGTTACATAAATTGACAGTGCCCTAAGAAAACAAGTGGAAACCCGCCCCCGCTACCTTTTGGGCCTTGACTGCTACACCGAATGAAAACACATGCACCCGGGTGGAAAGTAAATAATTTTTTTGTAATTTTTTTAAAAATCGATATATCAAAATAATATACGAACAAACATTTTTAAAAATGCTAATAGCTTTGCGTGTTTAGATATGTCTACTTTTTCCCTAATTGATAGAGTGGTCCTCGGCATTGAATATTGTAACCAAATCGTTGATATCTTCTTTGTCTTGGAATTTTCACCGAAATAAGCTAGTAGCGCCGACTCAGAACCAGGATTTTGAACTTTGTTTCCCGTACAGCATTCTTTGAAACAGTTACATGCCTTGTCATATCTAGGGCGGCTTTTCGTCGGCAGAAGATCTTCTTCTACTATTTTTGCTGCTTCTCGAATTTCTGGTGGAGTAGCAGCAAAATCAAATTCCTCATCTGATAGCATTTTTCTGCTTTTAAAATAATATATTGTTTAGTGACATGGAAATCATATTCAAAAAATGATATTTGCCATCTTGATGTGTATAATTACCTACGGTATTTTACCACCTGCGATTATTTGAAATTTCTGTCTAATTTTTCAATGGAAAAGTCAAAATGACATTTATCTTTAATTAATCATTTTAATTCAAAATAATAAGAAGTGGATGTTAGATGTGGTTGTAAATAAAATAGTATACAAACCTCGGTGAAAAGTTTCATTACTGTCTCGAGATTTAGTTAAGAGAAGTAATTAAATGGTTTGCCGTTATTAAAATTGGTTCGCAGCAAAAAATAGCCATTAAATCATTTGATCAGCATAAAAAGATTTTGCTTGCAATAACTAAAAATCGGGCTGCAACAGTCCGCTTGTAATATCATGTGTTCGCTTAATTAACAGTCGAGCTGCGAAATGATTATTGGTCATCCAGATTTTACAATTGGTCAGTAGAAAAAAACATGTATAGAAGCAGTTTATTTCAGAGGTTTGCATATTAAAAGAATGGTTATCAATATAAATCATTGGATTGCGTTTGTTTTGAGTAATCGGCAAAGTTCGTTATTGTGGGCGGAGCGAAAGCAGTCGCGTGATTCGAGTAGCTAATTGCGTGCGTGTGTTTTCATTCGGTGTAGCAGTCAAGGCCCAAAAGGTAGCGGGGGTCGGTTTTCACTTGGTTTCCCAGGGCACTGTCAATTTATGTAACTTTCTTGTGTTTTCTTTTGCCGAATACAGAAGGAAATCGGCTACAAAAGGTGTAGCGGGGGCGGGTTTTCACTTGTTTTCCCAGGGCACTGTCACGATTCAGAAATGTTTGCTGTTCATAAGTTGCTGACCAACTAGCCATTTTGGCTGACCGATTACATTTTTCTGTTCGCAAAAATAAGAATATTTTGCTAACCAGTTAAATGATACCCTTTAGTTAACTGCCGACTCTCTCGACAGGAATGAAACACTTTCCACCTCGGTACGTAATATACTATTTCGGTTTTTGCCATTTTAAACAACGCAATTAGCAACAGTGTCGATTCAATCGGAGGCACACCGTACTGTATACGGGGTGTTATGGAGATGACGTATTATATTTAAATGGGTTACTCCTGGGGTGTCCTAGAGAAGCGCTACATTTTTTTTTAAATCGAACGTTTAAAAAGTGGGGTAATTCACCCCTAAACCCACACACAACTCCTCGGCACCTTCAAATATGAACATATTACATTGCTCAGCTGGGTAATCAACAGATGTTCGGGCACAATGTTGCCAAAATGTTTAAAAGTGTGAAACTTTAGTTTCTTATAAACATAAATATTTAGCTTACTTAGAAAGTAAATCCAGGACGCCATTAAGGAATCCAGGGCACAGACACTTTCAGTTATTTTTTCTATGAGAAAAACTTTATGCTCATCACGTGTCCTGATGATAGTGTGGGAGTGCATAATAAGCTTATCACTAAACCCCAACACTAACGCATAATTACACTTTACAATAACACACATAGAACAAGATTACTTAATCATTTCGCAATAGAAATAATAAAAACGCTAATTTCTATGGGCCATTAACCCTTTACTAAAGATAAAATGAAACAATTATGTTAACAATTGACAGGAACTACCCTTTGAAATAATGGTCTAGTCCATCTTCGGACCAGTCGTCGAACTTTCTTTTCGAGAACTCTCCGCTACTAAAGCCAGCGCGGTTGCCATTTCCGAGACTATAATTATACAGGAAAGTAATATTATAGAAGGAAATTCGGCAATTTATGATAGTCGCTAATAAAACATCGAAAGTGGCAACGCTGTATTTTTAAATATTAGCCCAATTGTCCACAATCAGCTGTTTAAAGAAGCCGACCGATATCGATCGAGAGAACCAACGTGTTATTTATTTTTAAAATTTTTAGATGTTAAATACATTATTTCAAAGACAATAAGGGTGTATTTTTGTCTACACAGTAGCACTTTAAAATACTAATTCAGATTGAATGGTACTTAGATGTATTGTGACGCGAAAACTAATGTGATTTTGTGATGTGAGTACTTGGTGTTTTTTATAAATTAAGTTGTTTTCAATAAGTCCGAAAAGGTAAATAAAATTGCATTTTTTTTTCTAAAGGGTAAGTGGCATTTATAAACTTTTAAGTTGTCCAGATCTGACGGGTGTCGTTCGGACTGAACAAATGAACAACAACGCCGCGGCGGTTCGTTCGAGTCAGTTCAAGTTTATAAATCAGAGATTGTTTCCCAGCGATCTGAACTGAACGTAAAAGTTTATAATAATGTACCCTGAAAAATAAGCAACTTGAAATCTGTCAAACGGTTAATGACTTTCTAAAGAGTTTACCCTGAAGATATGACAACACTGTTCAAGATTTACTGCCATATGTTGCTAGGTTTACCTTCCGAACAGGGGCACCATATGGTAATTTTTGGTTTGACATAAGGTCATGCATGGGCATATTAAATTAAAGCACCATTTTTGGATTTTTTTCTTCAATTTGTTTTCATCTTAGGAATTGACGGTTTAAATATAATACGTCATTTCCATAACACCCTGTATATTATTTAACTTTTTCTTTTTTGCCTTATCTTGTGTAACAAATCGCAGCCTTGGCAAAAAAGGCCTACGTTCGCCAATATTTTCCCTTTCAAATGTGCGTCAGTACGTTTCCGAGCGTCGGAAAAGGAGCCCCGGGCGTCGCCGGTTTCAACATCGGCGTCGTCGTCGTAACAACCGAGGGCGCAGGCTCGAGGGGTATCGAGCGGCGCTGCCTCCGGGGCGGACGGTCCCTCGCTGTGCTCCCCGAGCCCCCCCCTGTGGGGCGTCTTGCGAGGGTTGCTCTAAAAGAAAACGCAGTGACGTCGTCAAATATAGCACACAACGATTTTATTCTAAAATCATCGCGATAATTACATTCGTTGGTAAACACAATTTCAGGGGAAGATCATTCTACAAGGATGACGTCCTCCAGGTGAAAGAATTCTTAAACAATTAAGTTCGAGGAGTACTAAGGTGAACTACATTTGGATGGGCGGCAGTGGATCTTCGTATATTTCCGCTAATCGTGTCGCTAAGCGAGCAATGTCAATGCCATGGAAATATCTGAAAAAGAGAGTAAAATCACCAATCTATGTTCGATGTATAGGCCGTCAAGGTTCGTTGCCCGATCGTACGAATGGCTCTCCATTTGATGGAATCCAGTAGCCGAAGGGTATGCTTGGGTGCAGAACTCCAGACATGAGAGCTGTATTCTAGTGATGATCAAAACTGGGTTTTGTAGATCGTCAGTTGTTGAGGTGTCTACAACATTCTGGTCCGAAAAAGAACACCAATTTTCTGAGAAGTTGCCTTGATGATTGATACAACCTGGTTATGCCAGGACATATTTCCTTCCAGATTGACGTCTGACAAATGAATATACACTCGCCCGTACAAAATTTCGCCACCCTGAAATTTTGGTCAAGTTTGATATTTTATAACTTGTTTATTTTTATGCGATTTTCATGATTTTGCTATCAGTTTGTAGATCCATTTATTGTGTTTTTCCTTCATTATTTTATAAAGTAACATTTTTCGATTAGGCTATAATTATACAGGAGTAAATAAAACTGTTGTTTGTTGTCGTATTGTCAAAACACCCTGTAGGAAAATTGAGGTGGATAATATTATTTACATACTGTTTCTTGTCATCTTTGATGTATTCTAAACATTTCGTTTTATGATTCATTCATTATCTCATTTCTGCTGCGAGCTGCAAAATTTTAAATGAAACGATGTTATTTTTAGAAAATGTATGTCATGGGTATTTCTACCGAATCACGCACCAATCTTGTATTTGTTGAGCTCTAATCGCCCACCGTTACATTGAGAAAATCCTCCAAGAAGTTGTTGTTCCATTTGCTCCTTTCATTTGGGAACCAATTTACATTAATGCATGTGCATGATAATGCTAGACCTCATATTGCACATGTAGTGCGAATATCTGGATGAAGTTGGACTTCCAAGATTGGAATGGCTCGCATGTAGCCCGGATCTCAACTCAATCGAACATCTTTGGTATCAACTTAAAACGTCCGTTCGTCGTCGTCCTGTACAACCACAAACCTTGCAAGACTTAAGACTGGCGCTGACCGAAGAACATCAGGCTATCCCTCAAGAAAGGATAAGTAATCTTATTTGTTCGATATCACGAAGACTGCAAGCTGTCATTTCTGCGAGAGGAGGAAATACACGATATTACAATTGTTTTTGTTAATTAACTTTATGATATACCTAGTGTTTGTTTTTCTTAATGAAAATAGGCTCATCCTCGTAGGAAAAGCCACATTCCTGGACTCTATGTTGCTAAGTCTCGGCTTGCGTCTCGACTTAGCAATCTTCACTGTCATCCAGGAATGTTAGGCACTTCCTACTTGGTAAACAATGTACTATTATTGAAATACGTCAAATACATCATGATGTATATGAAATGCCGTTCTTTTGAAAACCATTAGGATTAGCGACCTGAATGAAGAATACTTAATTTTTAGTCAATAGTTAAAGGGATAACTAACTAACGTTGTCCAAAGTTCGTATCATACAGGGCGTTAAAAAAAGGAGCAGCTGTGAGTAATTCACAACACTTTCTTGGATAGTAAATTGAAGGGTCTTACCTGGTATACATCATATTAAAAAAGAATTGAAATATACCAGGTGGTTCAATAATTATGTGTAAAAAAAATGATTTCATTGGCGCTCTTTGGGAGCCCACATCTCCGAACTATACGAAAATAGTTTAGGTTGCATCTTTTCTCTTTCACTACTTTTTTTTTAACACTTGGACCTAGAGATGTAAAATTACCGGTAATTTAAAAATCGGTAATATTACCGGTAATATTACGTAATATTACGGTAACATTGGTAATTTATAAAAAAAACAGCTTTTTAAGTAATACTAGTTTTTTTTATTTCAAAACTGTAAAAACATTACGAAAAACAATAAGAACGTTTTTTAAACTAGTCAGAGTCAGAATGGACTACGTAATAGAGTGGATAATGGTAAATCATCCTCATCATCATCCCCAACCTCGTCATCTGATTCTTCTTTCTCTTTCGTTAATTGAGTCAAGTCTATAACTTCGAAACCGATATCTTCTTTTTCTATTTCTTCCTCAGTATCTTCTACTATTCTCGAATGATCTTCTTCATTTAGTAAATTATAATTATGGGCAATATAAGTTAGTTTTCCGGCCCTCTCCACGGTTAGTCTGTTTCTTTTTTGCCGATGAATAAATCCATAAGTACTAAAGGTTCTTTCGGTTGCGGCTGTTGACGATGGTAAATTTAAAATGTCTACAGCTAACCTACTTATTTTAGAACTGGAGCAAATTCCTGCCCACCAAACAGATCCAGACATAGATTTTTCGCTGGAAATGACGAATTCCTTAGCAAAAATATTACCTCTAATTTTGTACTGTGCGAGTGCTTCCATAATAAGATCTACTTGTGAAGAATACTTTGGATGACGCCTTGCAGTTTCATAGATGAACTCCGTTGCAATTAAAATTTCAGCTTCAGTTAACTTCTCGCCGCGTTGACTTGGTTCTAATAGGTAAGCAGCAAGATGAACGGGTTTTAAACATTTATTTTCTCGTTTTTCAAGAATTGAACACATTTTCTGGTTTTCAAACATAGTAATAGATAAATTTGATACTTTGTCACGTAATATAGACCTTATTTCAAAAAAGCAGATAAACTCTTTTGAGATTGTTGGCCCGTTAGCTTCAAAAATCGTTATCCACTTAGACATTGGCTGGAACAAGTCATAAGTTGCTTCTATTTGCAACCAAAATTCGTTTTGAAGAAGAAGTCTTACTGTATTTGATGAAAGAACATCAGAAATATCTGGGCTATCATCAACTGCTAAACTTTTTAATGAATGTTTAGTCTCCAAAAAGCTTTTTATACAAGAAACAAAGGAACCCCATCTTGTTTTCACCGGCAATTTTAAAGAGATGTATCGCCCCGTTTTGTTCAACTGGATTTGGCTTATGGAAAAAAAAAAAAAAAAAAAAAAAAACAATATTTCCAATGTTACCGATCTTGCGGTAATATTACGTAATATTACGTAATATTACGGTAACATTACCTCGGTAATATTACCTTTACATCTCTACTTGGACCATCACTACATCACAAATTTTTTTTAAATTTTTAAAATTTTTAATGGTTATTTTTATCTGGACTTCGCCTTTTTCTGAATATAAAATCTCGTAGTTTTTGTTATGTTTGGAACTACAATTTCCTTAAACGAGTTTATTTCCTTAAAAAAACGTATCCGTTGAAACAATTACAGTGAAATCTCTCGTAACGGACACCTCTGATTAGTGGACATCTATATTAAGCGGAAATTTTTTTTAATGTCCGAAACTAGGTAGGACGCGGACAGGCTGTTTTCATACAAAGAGTGCGAAACCCTCCTTTAAACGGACAACAAAATTTAAAAGTATTTGGGAGAGGAATAAGTACGGTGCAAAACTCTCTGAAGACAGACCGGCAACCAATCGCGTATGCGTGGCAGAGCGAAAAGACTTCGCCGAATGAAAGTATGTGTGATTCCCCGACAGCAGTCCGCCGTTTATTTATGAGTTGTAAGGTTAAAATCGTAAGCAATGGCACAAAAATGTCGCGTTTTGAGTCTGAAAGAGAATATTGATGTTGCAACAATTTCATAACAATGATTTGGGCGAGTTCATTAACATTGATAGCAATGTGCTATTAGAAGATGATAGTGACCCCGTTCCTACCGATTATGTAGTCCAAATTGAAACCATATCACTATCTGACGACTCTGATGAAGAAGTTGAATGCAGTAATCAAACAAATGTCACCAATTATCAACAAGCCATTAGTATGGTAAAGGAATTACAAGAGTATGCAAAGAATCGAGGTGACTCTACTGCAATGGAATTGTTATCAGACTTGGAATTACATTTTCTAGATTGCAAGTATAAAACGCAAACACGTCAAACTACGTTATTAGATTTTTTAAGGACAACATCCTAACGAAAACTAGTGTATTTTTGTTATGTTATGTTTATTTGTACATACATATACATAGATAGTAATAATTTTTGATTTACATATTACCTAATAACAAATTTCCCATGGGCGGACACCTCTATTAGGCGGCCACATTTAGACTGTCCCGTAGCTGTCCGCCTAAGAGAGGTTTCACTGTACAAAGTTCCATCTCAACTTGAGATGGTTCTCGTTATGAATATATTCAGAAATCTCTAAAATTATTAAAAATATCCATCGAATGCCTTAATTATTAATGAAAAAAGTTTTAATTTAAAACAAGCGCTCTTCCCGTACTCAAACAAAAATTGGAAAATATTTTTGTTGACTAATTTCCTCCGGAATCTCGTTAGGCAAATAAGCGAGATAAAGAAGCTTATTTAAATATTTTGTCTTGTGGGGCCACAAAGAAGTAAATATAAAAATATTTAATATTGCTTTTGAGTGGAATAACTGCGGCTTCGTTACGAGATAACTTAATTTTCTTGTCTCGTTTCCCCCCTTCTTTCCCGTCTTTGCTCCTAAACTTTATTTATTTTGCGGGAAGATGAAGTCTTGGGACGCTCCCCGTGACAAGACCTAATGAAAGACGAAATCTCTGGGGGTTTTCAACGGAGAGATATTATCTGCAAGTTTTCATTCCTCCAGGCAGAATTAAGATAACCGGCAACGGTGTAGGTACACCATGGACATAGAATATCAAAAGGGAAATAGAATTGTTTAGATTTTGTCTCGATCAAAGATCGCTTTTAACGGAAATCATCGAAGACAAATTTCTACAGATTACTCTAAATCTATCGCCTGTGTTTAAAACCGAGTTATACAGGGTGGCCCACCGGTTTTCCGCCACCCTGAAATTTTGGTCAAGTTTGTTATTTTATAACTTTTTTATATTTTATGCGATTTTCATGATTTTGTTATTAGCCCTAAATAACAATTATATTAAATTAAAGAATTGTCAAACTATAATAAACAAATGAATTCATATTTTGTTTCAAAGTCTACCATGGTTCTTAGGCATAACCATCACTAATGAGCCGCCGTCTTGCTAGTATTTCATCTGAAATGTTGAGGAATGTATATAGAATCATTTGAAGAGCGTATTAACTAGTGCTGAGATCAATATCGTAGGCATTTTGAAAATTTACTGAAGTTTATAATAATTATTAATCTAGTCGCCTATGTTAAATTTTCTGTAAAACTGTATTTAAACAACATAATTTATAAAATTTCGGGAACAGCTGGAATTAACTTATATGCTTTCATTACAAAAAAAGAATGCTTATGAATTCTTCATCCAATAACCAAATAATATACAAGGTGTTCCATTTGAAAATCTGGAGAAAAATTATTCTGAAATGTGTCGTGTTTGAAACCTAATTATGAACACCCTGTATAAAATAGATAAACGCTATTATATTCACAGTATCTCTAGACCTCTTGTCTTAAATTCCACCCAATGACTTGGTTAAAAAAGTTATTTTAGGTAGTTTTTTTGAATTTTTTTCTAAGACTACAAAACTATCTTTTTATAGTTTTTAATTTATTGCTCTTAAACTACATAACCAAATAAAATAAAACTTTACGGGATTATAAAGGACACTAGTGCGAACCTAAATATGCAATAAAATACTGGGTGTTCCATTTAAAAAAAGACAGCAATATGTTACGACACATTTTTGGGCCATTCTCAACCTATATCAGTGGAAGGAAGAGTAATGGTAATCCTCATATGTTCAAAAAAGCGTTGGGAATATTTCCTTAGATCATTATAAAGGTGATAAAATTCTCCATTGAATCTTCGCTTTACGTTGATGGGATGAACTGGTAATTTTGATTTTTGTTTAAGCATACCGCGTGGTGCATCGTGGTTGGAAACATAGGAAATCCCATGCAAGTTTTAGACTGTCCAAATATTTGCTCCCCTGTTGACTTTAGAGCGGGGTTGTAAGGAGAATTTTTTAGGGTCTCTGTGTGGTGAGTGCACATGCGAAGTTTGAACAATTTTGGACAAGCCGATCTTAACTTATTTGAATAGTGTTGCGGCTGGGTTTTCATTGAAATTATTCAACAGGTAATTCTGCGACACCAGCATTGTGACTTGTCAACCTGTGATTTGTCATTGTCAAACGTAATTTGAAAGTTTATATTTTTTACTAGTAATAATTTTATTAGGTAATTATTATGAGTTACACAGTAGAAGAAAAAGTCACTATGATAAAATGGTACTATGCGGGGAATAGCTTAAGTATTGTATCTGATATGTTTTCCGTTTATTTCCCTGATAGGCCCATTCCTACCAAGTCGACAATACAAAAAGTTATTACTAAGTTTGAGGCGAGAGGCACTGTAATAAACAACTGCAAATGCACAGCACAGAATCATGAAAGAGCTGAAGAAAACGATAATAGAGAACTTAATATTTTACTTCACGTCGAAGAAAATAAAAATATCAGCACTAGAACTCTCGGGCAAGTGGTAGAAAAACATCACACCACAGTACTGCGAACTTTGACAAAGCATAAATATCATTCATATAAGTATCAAAATCATCAAGAATTGCTAGAAGGGGATGAAGAGCGAAGATCACTTTTTTGTTTTGAAATGATGGAGCGAGCTAACAACAACAGATATTTTTTACAAAATATTTGCTTCTCAGACGAATGCACATTTACATTAAATAATGAGCCGAATATACAAAATTATCGGTACTGGAGCCTACAAAATGAACATCGTCTTGCATGCACTCGAACCCAATACCCTCAGAAAGTTAATGTTTGGGCAGGAATTTTTGGACATCGCATCATTGGACCATTTTTTATTGATGGAAATCTGACGGGTCAAACATATTTAGATCTTCTTCAAAATCAAATTGGACCCGCATTGGAGGAAGTCGCTAATGAAAATCAGGAGATTTGGTTCCAAATGGATGGTTGCCCGGCCCACAATTCGCTTATGGTACGCGAATATCTAAATAATGCCTTTAATGGGCATGTTGTCGGTCCAAATTCAACAATTAATTGGCCAGCTAGGTCTCCTGACCTCTCACCAAACGACTTCTTCCTCTGGGGGCATTTAAAAAATTTTCTTTATCAAAGTGTAGGTTTGAAAATTTAGAACAGTTAAAAAATTCAATTTTAATGCAATCTGAAAGAATTACCCAGTACCAACTCGCTAATGTTCGGAGAGAATTTTACGATCGTTTAGGATATTGTTTAGCAGCAAATGGCGGTTTATTTGAACATTTAATTAAGCATTAACAATATTCCAAACGATTTGTTTATTTTTAAACGTCCTCTTATTTCCTTCCCCTTTTAGCAATTCTTGATGATTTTAATACTATTTAATATGTTCTATTGTAAGTAAAATAATTCGTTTTCTATTAAAAGATCCGTTTAGAAAATAATGTTCGTTTTATTCGAAAATGTTAGTTCCAGTGTAAAATGAATCTGTCAAAGATTTTTAAAGAGCCTACCGTTTGCAAATTACGTTTGACAATGACAAATCACAGGTTGACAAGTCACAATGCTGGTGTCGCAGAATTACCTGTTGAATTTCAATGAAAACCCAGCCGCAACACTATTCAAATAAGTTAAGATCGGCTTGTCCAAAATTGTTCAAACTTCGCATGTGCACTCACCACACAGAGACCCTAAAAAATTCTCCTTACAACCCCGCTCTAAAGTCAACAGGGGAGCAAATATTTGGACAGTCTAAAACTTGCATGGGATTTCCTATGTTTCCAACCACGATGCACCACGCGGTATATGTACCACATTGTTATATTAGAGTCTAAAACAATATCTTATTCATTGGAAGAAGATAACAACGCACAGTCCATGTTTATATCTCGATCTCGAGGGACTACCGTGCGAAGCTCAAGCGAGGCTGTGCGGTGCTATGGTACAAGGCTATGTGCGAGGGGCGGTGCGCCGTTATGGCCATCGACTTACCCTATTGAGTTAAATTACTAATTTCTCCACAAATAATACGTAAATTTGACACACAAACAAAGGCTCAATTTTTTTGCAACAAAACACACTGTAGCAAACTTTTTTCCATAAAAGAGCCTAAGAAATCACCTTCTGAAATATTAGCACCTGATTAAGGAACATCTGTATCCATGAAAAACCTCGTACACCGTATTTTATGTTATTTAAAAATACTGAAAAACATGTTACATAAGCCGAACTTATTTCCTTTCAATACATAAGCTTTTGCTGTTCACAAAACGGCCCCAAACCGGAGAACGCACTGTATTAAACACAGAATAAGAATTCTCTTAGATTTAAGGAACGAAAAATAAACCAAAGGTGCAAACAAACAATACAAAACAAACTGCAAGCAATAATTGGGACAAAAAGTATAATTAAAAAAAATCGTAACTCTGGGTTGCTGGGTTTGTAGATCCATTTATTGTGTTTTTCCTGAATTATTTTATAATGTCACATTTTTTGATTAGGCTATATTATACAGGAGTAAATCAAACTGTTGGTTTAAGTCGTAATTTCAGAACACCCTGTAGGAAAATTGAGGTGGATAATTTTATTTACATACTGTTTCTGGTATTCTTTGATGTATTCTAAACGTTTCGTTTCTTGATTCATTCCATTATCTCATTTCTGCTGCGAGCTGCAAAATTTAAAATGAAACGCTGATTTGAAGCCTATTTTCATTAAGAAAAACAAACACTAGATTAAAGGTAAAGATAATTAATAAAAACAATTTTAATATCGTGGATTTCCTCCTCTCGCAGCAATGACAGCTTGCAGTATTCGTGGTATCGAATGAATAAGGTTACTTATCCTTTCTTGAGGGATAGCCTGATATTCTTCGGTCAGCGCCAGTTGTAAGTCTTGCAAGGGTTGTGGTTGTACAGGACAACGACGAATGGCCCTTTTAAGTAAGTTAATTTCAAAGGTATTCTATTGGGTTGAGATCCGGGCTACATGCGGGCCGTTCCAATCTTGGAAGTCCAACTTCATCCAGATATTGCACTACATGTGCAACGTGAGGTCTAGCATTATCATGCATTAATCTAAATTGGTTCCCAATGAAGGGAACGCTTGACATACATTTTCTAAAAATAACATCGTTTCATTTAAAATTTTGCAGCTAGCAGCAGAAATGAAATAATGGATTGGATCAAAAAACGAAATGTTTAGAATACATCAAAGATTAAAATAAACAGTATGTAAATAAAATTATCCACCTCAATTTTCCTACAGGGTGTTTTAAAATTAAGACAAAAAACAACAGTTTGATTTACTCGTGTATAGTATAGCCTAATCGAAAAATGTTACCTTATAAAATAATTAAGAAAAAACACAATAAATGGATCTGCAAACTGATAACAAAATCATGAAAATCGCATAAAAAATAAAAAAGTTATAAAATATCAAACTTGACCAAAATTTCAGGGTGGAGGAATCTTGTGCCGGCGAGTGTATGTATGAAAAACTATACATAGGAAAATTTTGATAATTGGACACTACGCTAATGTTGGCGGGGGCAACTCCGCTGAATTATTTTCAATACAGGGTGTTATGGAAATGACGTATTATATTTAAACCGGCAATTCCTGAGATGAAAACAAATTGAAGAAAAATATCCAAAAATGGCGCTTTAATTTAATATGCTCTGTACATGACCTGACGTCAAATCAAAATTAAGCACGTGGTCACACTGGGAGAAAGATAAACAAAACAACATATGGCGGAAAACGTCAGTGAATTTTGAGCAGTTTTGTCACTCTTTAGAAAGTCAATAACCGCTTGACAGATTGGAAGTTGTTTATTTTTCAGGGTACATTATTATAAACTTTTACGTTCAGTTCAGTTCGCTGGGAAACAATCTCTGATTTATAAACTTGAACTGACTCGAACCAATCGCCGCGGCGTTTATAAATGGTCAGGTATGTTCTCATTTGTTCAATTCGAACGACACCGGTCGGAACTGAACAACTTAAATGCCACTTTACCCTTTAGAAAAAAAATGCAATATTATTTACCTTTTCGGCCTTATTTAGAACCAACTAAAAAAACACCAAGTAGGTAATCCAAACAAAAACCGGCACAATAACCTCACAAAACACAAAAACAAAATCACAAATTCACATTAGTTTTCGCGTAAATTTGTATGCATCTCATGAACACATCTAAGTACCATTCAATCTGAATTAGTATTTTAAAGTGCTACTATGTAGACAAAAATACGCACTTATTGTATAAAGTTTCATCCGGTGGTCTGAGAAATAAAATAATTTTTTAATACATTGGTATTTAACATCTAAAAATTTCTAGTAACTACACGTTTCAGCCTGTTTCGGGTTTATTCGGTCAATCGATATTGCGTTATTTGGAAATATCTAAAAATACAGCGTTGCTACTTTCGATGTTTTATAAGATTATATTCATAAATTGCGGAATTTCCTTCTGTAATATTACTTTCCTGTATAATTATTGTCTCGGAAATGGCAACCGCGGTATTTTTCCGAATATGTATGAAGCACTCGACCCTTGGTTGAACTCGTCTATGTTAAGACTGAAGGGGAGTTCCTCTTGTTGTCAACATAATTATTTCATCATTTTTCATTAAAGGATTAAAAATTGTTTTAGGCCCATTAGAAATTAGCGTTTTTATTATTTCTGACTTAAATAATTTGTATCTTCTGTGTGTGCTGTTGTTCTATGTGTACGATAGTGTAATTATGCGTTAGTGTTTAGTGCTTTCCACCCGGGTGGAGTAACAAAACGTCAACCCTTTCCACCTTTCAAAGATAGATGAAATATCATTATTACATGCATGGTTGTAAATAACATATTAAACTGGCAATATTTCAAAAACTACAAGTTTTTGGAATAGACAACCTTATACAAACTTACCCTTATTTTTATGCTAAATAGAAAATAATTATAAAATTTAGGGGTTCCCATTTAAAAATGTAGATTTTTTCCGTCTTCTCAATTTCATTTTGAATCTTATTTTCTGAACATCCTGTATTAATAGTTAAAAATATTATAATACATCTATTAAAACAGGTTCTTTTCAACAAAAAATCCGACCTAAATTAAATAATAATGACTTCCTTATCGGACAAATTAATAATTATTTTAAAGTCTTTTTAGGTCATTATAGACATAAAACCTTAAATATGTCAAACACGTTTACACTTAGTTACCTAGAGGACATATATAGGTGGGACACTCTACTAATTATATTGCAACCAATAATAAAAGCATTTTATCAATCCAAATATATGCAAAATCGATCAACTTCAACACTTTCTTGAGCCTTCACGCGGCAAGATTCCAATCTAAATCAGAGATAATCAGTGTTTTTGGAGGGAGTCCTGCCTCGTTGAAGATGATTTCAACCGCGACCGATGATGCATTTGGCGAAGGGCGCGAGGCCCATGTTATGCTTAAGCACGCATGTCAAGAGGCGGGTAATTATTTACGCAGTCTGCGTTTTAAAGCTTTGACTAAAGCGATTTGGTAATGGAAAGTAAATTAACATCAGAAGTAAAGAATTTTGGAGGGTTTTTTAACTACCAAACATACGCATGGATTTTAAGGTTAGACAATAAACATTGATATGTGGCATAACTGTGATTATAATACAGGGTGATTCACGACGAGCTTGCATTAGAACTTTATGGAGAACTACTGAATATATGTTTCTGAAACTTTGGCGATTTAGGTTTATCGATATGCTCTCTTGAACTAAAATATTCACATGTTTCTGCCATTTCCGGTTATACCGGAAGTAGCTACCAACTTTCGTTTTTTAAATACAACATGGTAATTTTTATTATATTTTTCGATTAAGCGTTAAATACTAAGCACATTTTATAGAACATGTTTTTGTCAGACTGTGTTAGTTTTTTGGATATCTGGACTCTTTGTAGTCATTTGGCAAATGCATGACGATGAAATAATCCATATAATTTTTTTACCTTAGCTATTGGACTACAAATTTTTTCTCACCGAATAGCTAGAAGATCATCAAGTCTCAAAAATATTTCAAATTCGGCAGAAAATGTACAGGGTGGTCACAATTCAAGGTTCATTCTGAAATAATTCAACCATTAAAAACTGCCTTATTTTAAATGGAACACCCTGTATATTTTTGTTTAATTTGATAGCAAATTAGTTGTTCTTTATAAATAGTATTTACAGTCCTATACCTATATCACAGCGTTTTCTCAAAAAATCCAATTTTATTCCGAAAATATTATTTGTTCAAGTGTGCTATGAAAACAATTGTACTTAGGGGCTGTATACTGATGTACTGAAGAGATACTGAAGGAAAATCTAATTGAAAGAGTGAGGGCAGCATTTCAATCTCTTACTGCATAAAAAATTAGGAATGCTACAACAAATAGTATGATGAAAAGAATACATAAATGCTTGGAAGTAAATGGCAATCATTTCGAACATAATTATCTTAAAAATATAATCAAAAGATATTAGGTATACTTTTCAAATACATTTTTAATTAAAGAATTTAAAGTTTATAAACTTGTTTCCTTGATATTTAAAAAAATATATTTAAACCATTAAATGTAAAACAATCAACTGCATTTTATTTATAAATTCAATTAAGAAACGCTTTGGAACGTTGTATTTTCAAGCAATCAATCACTTTTCCTCCGTATAGACATCAGTATATAGCCCCTAAGTACAATTGTTTTCATAGCACACGTGAACAAATAGTATTTTCGGAATAAAATTTGATTTTTTGAAAAAACGCTTTGATATAGATATAGGACAGTAAATACTATTTATAAAGAACAACTAATTTGCCATCAAATTAAACAAAAATATACAGGGTGTTCCATTTAAAATAAGAAAGTTTTTAATGGTTGAATTATTTCACAATGAACCTTGAATTGTGACCACCCTGTACATTTTCTGCCGAATTTGAAATATTTTTGTAACTTGATGATCTTCTAGCTATTCGGTGAGAAAAATTGTTTAGTCCAAGAGCTAAGGTAAAAAAATTATATGGATTATTTCATCGTCATGCATTTGCCAAATAATTACAAAAAGTCCAGATATCCCAAAAACTAACAGAGTCTGACAAAAACATGTTCTACAAAATATGCTTAGTATTTAACGCTTAATCGAAAAATGTAATAAAAATTACCATGTTGTATTTAAAAAACGAAAGTTGGCAGCTACTTCCGGTATAACAAAAACGTGTGAATATTTTAGTTAAAGAAAGCATATCGATAAACCTAAATCGCCAAAGTTTCAGAAACATATATTCAGTGGTTCTCGATAAAGTTCTAATGCAAGCTTCTATTAACCAACATCTTCTAAAGTACCTGGAAGGCTTCAACATTATCAGCGATCATCAATATGGTTTCCGGAAGTCCAGATCAACTGTGGACCTTCCAGCCTATGTCACCCATATTTGGAATAACGCAATCGAACATCATGGGGAGTCTCGGGCTGTTGCACTGGATAGTTGTAAAGCTTTTGATCGTGTTTGGCATGAGGGGCTTCCAAGTAAACTGCGATGCTATGGTATGCCCAGTCGATTCTGTGCATGGTTGTCTAGCTTTCTTAAGGACCGCTCTCTGCAAGTGGCGATTGACGGATTTCTCTCAGACACCTTCACCATCAATGCCTGTGTTCCTCAAGGGTCCATATTGTCTCCCACTCTCTTCTTGCTCTACATTAACGACCTTCTAGTGAAGACGATATTTAGTTTTGCTGACGATAGCACACTTATCTCATCTTTCTCTTTGAATGCGCAAACATCGGCTGCCGACGCACATCTTCGCAGACAGCATGAAGTATCACGCCTCAACAAAGACCTGGAAGAAATTGTGGCTTGGGGTGATAGTAACCAAGTCGAATTTAACGCTAAAAAAACCCAGGCAACAGTTTTCTCTAAAAAGGTTAACATTACAGAATCGGATATAGTCATGACCGGACACGAAATCCCACTGGTTTCTTCTATTAATTTGCTGGGCGTCAATCTGGGAGGAAATATGTCTTGACATAACCACGTTGTGGCAATCACCAAGATAGCTTCTCAGAAGCTTGGGGTACTCTCCCGAACCAGAAAGTTGTACACACCTCAACAACATTTGGCACTATACAAAGCCCAGATTCGGCCATCACTGGAGTACTGCTCTCATGTCTGGAGCTCTGCACCCAAACATACTATCCGGCTATACTGGATTCCATCGAGAGGAGGGCTATTCGTCTGATCGGAGACCACGAGCTGACGAACAACCTCGACAGCCTAGAACATCGAAGACAGGTTGGGGATTTGACTCTCTTTTACAGATATTTTCATGGAAGGCTGACCTTGCCCTCTTAATTCCGCCCAGAGCGACGAATAGCAGAAATACACGACGAACCACTGCCGCCGATCCATATGTGGTTAAGCTTAGTACTCCTCGAACTTCATTATTTAAGAATTCTTTCATCTGGAGGACTTCATCCTTGTGGATCGACCATCCCGAGGTTGTTTTTCCCAACGAATATAACCTCCAACGATTCAAAACCAACGTGAATCGCTTTTTGCGCACACGCACCACTCCCAGAGTGACCTAAAGGATTTTTCCTATAGTGCTTGTGTTTGATCATAAAAAAAAAGCTCGTCGTGAATCACCCTGTATAACGGAAAAGTTTACAGTATGTTATATATTTGGTCACTAAATACCATATCTTTGTAATTCTAAACAAAAACCATACCATCGAGCCATGGGTTAGATAAAAAAAAAATAATACCGTAAAATCAGTGCGAGCAGAAAAAAATATGCAATTATCAGAGATCGCGTGTGTAATTATCAGCTATCGTGTGCGCGAGCAGCATTCTTTACGACCATTGCGAATATTACGCAATTATGAGTGTCGGAAAATTACGGGTTTGCGTAGGCGACCGTAATTTAGAAATACCTCGAAATGGAACGAATTAAACCAAACTGCCCATAAAACTGTGACCAAATTATAGAGTGACAGTTTCTTTTTCACTGATTTTTCAAAATCTTAAATAATTATAAAGTTGATGGGTAAAGAATACTGGTACCTATAGTATACCGTGGGACAGTTTCAGGATATTTTTATCATGCCATCTAAAATTGTTCAGGGCGTTTCTTAAAGAGGGATGCTTTTTTTTTGTTATTATTTCATTCCCTGTTGAAAAAATGATCCATGATAAGATATGTAACTATACCATATATCTAGGGAATCCAATCCCGCACCCAAACTTTAATCCCGCCGCAAATCTGTGGGGTTGAGCCCATCGATCCCGCGGATTCGCGGGATTTGCGGGATAGCAAACAATGAACTGCGGTATTTTTGGTCGACGCGTCGGGAATTCCCCGCCATGCTGGGCTATTGAAAATACGTTAAACAGAACAGTTTTCTTGCGTACGTGCGAAAGTAAGGGCGTTGTTCTACTAGTATCTAGAGACGTTTATCAAATGGTTGAATATAACACATGGAATTTAAACAGCAGTCACAAAAATGAGTGTCAGTGTAGTTTACAAAGACAATAAAGGTTCAAGTTTAGTTTGTAATTATTTTTTTAAGTCTGAAGATGGTCTTACAGCTAAATGTAAGTTATGCCCTAGCATTATCAAAATCTCTGCTCGTTCCACCAAAGGTCTTCACAACCACTTACAAACAAAGCATAATATTAATTTGAAAGTCCAGAACAGCAGCGGTAGTGTTGATATTGATAAAATAACACAGGAAATGAAAGCTAGTACCAGCAGTTCGAGTAGTTCGTTTAGTTCTATTGCTAAGCGCTCAGATGTTAGTGGTTCTTCTGTGCTACCTAAGGAAATGAAAATTATATATTTTTTTTCATCTGAGAAAAAAGTTTCCATGGAGGAAAGTGTCTCGAATGATAGCTAAAGATGGTATACCCTTTGGAATGTTTATATCACATCGACCGATATGTGCCAACTATTCGAATCAGAGGGCCGCAAATTGTGTAAAATCTATTCCGCCGACAAGTGTCGAAGCTGAACGTGCGTATTCAGCCGCAGGATACATGTGCAATAAAATAAGATCAAATCTAAAAGATGAAACATTAAACATGTTATCTTTTCTCCGAAAATACTTTCAAAATCAATGTAACATGTAACCGCTAAACTAGTCGTACTATTGTATTGTACCTATATGCAATAAATATTTTCTGCTACTCTACTCTGTTTCTAATTGCATAAAACAACTTTTTATTAACATACAGCACCCACATCGAGTTCCGCAAATCCTGCGAATCCCGCAATGAAAATCCCGCGAGATCACCGCGGGATCCCGCATTTGCGGGATTGGATTCCCTACATATATGCAACGAACATATCATGGAGGGTGTCACAAAAATATCATATAAGCTATAAAAGTTAGAATGTTTGTGCAGAGTTGCATGCATTAAGGGTCTTTCGGAACTTTATTAATTCTTGAAAATGTATATGTCGGCGTCAATTAGTGATATCCGTCATTCCCAGAAATGCCTAGTCATTTCACATATTGCCGGCAAATAGTGTAACTCTACGTTTGGTACACCGTTTGCCTAAGAGTATCAGGCATTCCCTGTAATGACGGAATTCTTTCAGTCAAACGCTGTACTTAACTAAATGATTTAAGTTACTCTGCATTTTCATAGTATGACGTGCGCTGTGTTCGGTTGTGATATGGATAACCAGGCAAAGAAATTTGACAGAAATATAAGGTGTCTCCGCTATTCTAATTATAAAAACAAAATATTAGAATGGATACAGTTTTATTTATTTTATTAACATTTACTTCTTAAGTATTTTCTACTGAAGCTGATGAGGGTATATGCCTTCAAAACATGTATGGAAATTAAAATATTGTTTATTTAACTACTGAAGTAGACTATGACTATTACGAGTTTATTTACCTCTTCATAATTTCACTCTGCTGAGAGATTTACTATTTAAAAAATAGTTTAATTTGTTTATAACTATTTAGGTCGTATTTTAGCTTTAATCTTTGTTGTACGTTCATGAAATTAATATACCTAAATATCGTGATATTATTCTTTCATTTCACATACCATTAATGCGCAAAACCTTTTAATACCTTTAATTTAGTTCCTCTTTTATAATTGAAACAAAAAAATTCAGGATAAGTTGATGATGGTGACCTAAAGACGAAACGTCGCAGTAAAGATCTGATGTTACCATCTAGTGTAGAATAGAAAGTAGCAATCCGAAATCCCAATGGTGAAGGAAGAATTTGTTGCAACCTGTAGAGCCATAAATTAATGTTAGCTTTACTATTTTTATAGTAAATTAACTTTCCGTGAAGGATTTAGCAATTTTTTAATTAAATACCTAAAAACGTTCCTCGCATTTACTAAATAACAACCCAGAAAACGAGAAACAAGAGGGTGGTCCTCGACAATGCCTGCTCGTGTGTGTCCCTGTTTGTGTGGCTAACGAGCCGAGCGGCGGACCTCTTCAGTAAGCAACGATCCGACCGTCAAGTGTCTTTTGTTCTCCTGCGAAAATCTAAATGAACGTAAACAGAATAACGATAACGGGAGCGGCAGGACTTTTTATTGTCATTATGCGAGTTCGATGGGATGAAAGCTTTTGTTTTCTATGCTCGTTAAATAACTTTGGACGTGAACAAGACAATAGAGTTGGGGATTTTCGGAAGTTGGAAAATTAAGAAGAAAATTACTGCCAGTGTTTCAAACCTGCTGCCATTAGATAACCTAGTAACGTCTACAGGGTGTCTCAGATAAGAATGCACTATACAGTCATTGATAGGAAAAAATATTAGGAAATCGCCAACGCCGCGCCGGTATTAAAAAAAAACACAAAATTTCCTCCCTGCGTTGCACGCCACTGTAGAGACCAATTTCTGTGCGTTTTAACGGCGCTCCGAGGAGCGGAACTACATAAGAAATAAAATTAAAGCAATGAGGTTTTTGTTTCACTGTACAGGGTGTCCATTTTTGGGTAGTTTTACGGGGTATCTCCGTTATTAGTAAAGATAGAAGGATGAGGTTTTCGCACCACCATGCTACTTTTTTGTCAAACAGAAGAGGCCGTAATCAGAATTTTTCTAGGACGCCTTGTTTTTGATATATGGGATGTTTTTGAGAATGGTGCATTTTGGGACACCCCCATGTATCGGTTACCCCGTAACGTATCAAAAAGAAATGTACTTTTTGTAGTTTTTTACGTAGAATCCAGTGACGTACTTAGATTTTTTCTAGATTCAAGGAAAATAAACAAATTTGCTTTTTTAAATGGGTCACCTTATATATTTTTTAATAATATAATTTAGCTTGTAACAAGCTTCTCAAAAATATATAACACTTTATTTTTAGTCTTAGTATTAGGCCCGAAATATACGTTTTTCAAAAATATACCATTTTTTTTAGTAGGCCATGAGGAATATTAAAAAGAAACAAAAGAGCACAGTCCTACGTGTCATAATAATAAAATCTTCTAATTCTGGCAGAGCATGTAAACTTTGAGAAGTACGACGTTTGTTATATCCAGTGTAACGAAAATGCAGATGGAGATTAGAAGTGTATTTGAATAGGTAAATATAAGCCCTTATGTAGTAATTCTATGAAATTTATACATTTTCTTAAATTACTTGTAGATATCCCGAAAGACGACAACCGGATAAACGAATTTTTTCATGAATAAAATCAAATTTAATTGAACACGGTTCATTTTCTAAACCTCGCCCTAAAATCTACCACAAGGATAATCGCGAGACTGATGAAATAAATGTGTTAGCTTCAATTGAAACAAATTCAAGTAGTTCTTGCAGAAAAGTTGAAGGTTCGGTCGGAATAATTAAATCAAGAGTGTAAACAATTCTAAAAAACACAATTTTAAGCCATATAAATTCCACCGTGTACAAAACTTACATCCTGGTGATGCACAACGCCTTATAGAGTTTTGCAATTGGTATTTACAAAATCTGAACAGGGAAAACAATTTTGAAGAAACCGTTATATGGTCTGATGAGGCTCATTTTACCAGTGCTGGCATGTTTAATGGACAGAATACGAGGTTTTGGTCTCAGGAAAATCAGCATGTAATATTTCCAATCGAGCGGCAAGGCAGATTTGGCGTTAGCGTTTCATGCTTTATTCTGAATAGCAAAATAGTTTATAATATATTTGAAGGAAGCCTTAATGCAAATAAATATTTGGAAATGCTGGAAAACGTTGTGTCAGAAGTAATAGAAGATGTGCCCTTAGCTTGACATTATTAGCTATGCAATATTGCCAGTATGAAAACCATCATTTCCCTTCATTTCGGAGTTGCTTAGTGTGAAATACCTTTCGTTATCCATAATTATCACCCGGTTGTTAGCAAAATATCTTCTTAATGCACGGCAGCAGCATCTCGGGATTCTGGCTAGTTGGTTGGTTGTATATTTCGGAACCTTTCTTCCGGTATTTCTGGCCATTCCCCGATAGTTTCCGCGCTATGGTGTTCTTAGATGTTCGATATGGTCGTGCTAGTTTTCTTATTGATGTACCAAGTGTGTTTTTCGCCCTTCTTACCAATCTTCCTAATCTTACTCTGGTAAAAATTCTAGGCCTTCCACTTTTTGGAAGGTTCATACAAGGAATACCTTGCTCACATTCACCAATTATCCGATAAATGGTTCTACACGATATATTTTGATTTTCAAAAATGCGTATTATTTCGGATATAGGGACCCGTCCAACTAAATTATAAATACTTTTCCGAATTTCTAATTTGTAAGTCATATCGACTTAATCAATTTAAAAACTGAACCGTCAACGTTGAGTGAAGGTGTCAAACAAGTTTTTGTTACCAGGGCAAGTTGACATTTTCTTCTTATTACCAATGATATGGCATCTGAAGTTTGTGCCAAAACTTATGGGACATACCAGCCCGGTGAGACTGCTTATGGGGGGGGGGGGGTCGAAACACGTAAGAAGGCCTTGGAAGTGATGTTAAGCCTACTCTGCTCCATACGCTCACAAGTAACCTACTTTTATCTATCTGTTTCACTCTATCATTTAAGCGTCAATATCAGACTTACGTAGAGTTAATATGAAATGCCAAAAAGTGAGTGTTTATGCAGGCGACTTGATCTTGGTTATATTTGTCTCACTTTACTGAATTAGGGAAGGTTGCTGCAGACAGAGACAGGCATAGAATGCGAACAGCACGAATTGTTAAACAACAACTTCCCTCGTCCCCCCTTCGTCTGGCGGGAATGGAATCCAGCAACATCTGATGTGATTTAAAATGGTGGAGAAGACGCAACATCTTTAAATTTTAAAATAATTTTTTAATTTTCTAATCTTTTCACGAGAAACGTCGTTTCCTTTTTGGTGCAAGTGAGTAATTTGTAATTGAAATATTCATTTAGCCATCTTTACTGAGAGTAAGCATCAATAATAATTTCCTTTCCTAAATCATATGGGGCCCAAAAATATGCTCGGACTTGAAGCCTGAAACATTTGCTATTAACTAGAGCCCAGTTGAAGATGGTAAAATATTTTATGTAAATTATGATTTACTTCCTATTTTTTAATAAAACTACTTACAAGCTTATTTCTGAAGTTTAATTTTTCATTTGTAGTTACGTTACTAGTTCAATAAATGATATAGAGTGTGTACGGATTATTTTAAAGTGATATTTACAGCTTAAGGGCTTCACTTCAAATCTTAATATTTGATTTTCACCACTTAGTAAATCAAATAAAAGGTTTTGAATGTTTTTTGTTGCGTAAATGTCACTTTAAAATATTGACAGTCACAAAAGTGACATTTGAAAAGCACGTGCGTTTGTCAGCTGATGCCAGACGTAATGGATGCCGCGTTTGCTCGTTTGTTCATGCCTGCTTCGATTTGTTAATACGGCTGTTTGTCTTCTTCCTGTTTATACGTATTCGTTGGGACATACGTTAGTCTAATTTTTTGCATTCCTTCCGATGTTCAGAAACGCTGGACATACAATAGAGGTGCTTGTCCCACTTTTAAGACGCGATATTTAAAAAAAAGCTATGTAGTGTTTCTCTGGGACATCCAAGGACCCATGCTCAGGAGAACTATATTCTAGTACCAGTCGTATAATAAATATTTGTGTACAAAATTCATTAAACCATCGCTCTAATTAGTTTTTTAATATCCTCTTCACGTCTCCTCGTCCCCCACACGTCCCTTTGTGGTTTTTGACTCACCAGTCACGTGAGTCGTGTCAACAGCCACTTCAAAGGGATTTTTCTCATCTCGTAAAGACACGACGGGCGGAGAGAGCTTCGACAAATACACCGTCCGCTGAGCGTGACACACGCTCGTTTTATTAACTTTCGGTGTATGTGATGTGCCTTTATTTTCGTTTGCGGATTTATTCCTGCTGGTGTCATCAGGATAGTCTAAATGAAGCGAAAAGGAAAGGCTATTATGAAATCTAACGGAAGCTCAATTACGTTTTATCTATACAGATTGTCCTAAATTTAGAGCTCAATATTTTTAAACCGGCAATTCCTAAGATGAAAACAAATTGAAGAAAAATATCCAAAAATGGCGCTTTAATTTAATATGCCCTGTACATGACCTTATGTCAAACCAAAAATGACCACGTGGTGTCTCTGTCAGGAAGGTAAACAAAGCAACATATTCGAAAAACGTCACTGAATCTAGAACATCTCATTTGTTCAATTCGCACGACACCCGTCAGATCTGGACAACTTAAAAGAGTTTATAAATGCCACTTACACCAAGTACCTAGGTAACCCGAACAAAAACAAACTGGCACAATAATCTCACAAAATCGCGTCTCATGAACACATCTAAGTAGCATTCAATCTGAATTAGTATTTTAAAGTGCTACTGTGTAGACAAAAATACGCCCTTATTGTCTGAGTGGTCTGGGAAATAATGTATTTAACATCTAAAAATTTTAAAAATAAATAACACGTTGGTTCCGTCGATCGATATTGAACTGCTGGGCTGGGGCACTGCCGTCGCGAAAAGAACAAATAACTTAATAATTTAAACTCGGGTTTAAGTATTAACACACAAATCTGCTTGAAAATTGGTAAAAATAGTAGGAAACCGATAACGCGCGTGAAAATCGGCCGGCTTCTTTAAACAGCTGATTATGGACAATAACGGGTTGCCTGTATAATAAATATGTAGTTCTTCTCTAGGACACTCCAGGAGGTACCCATTTAAATATAATACGTCATTTCCATAACACCCTGTACATAGCAATTAAGCTCAGCGGCAGCACTGTTTCTGCCAACTTCGGTACGATTTCTGTTAATTGAGAACACCTCAACAAGACGTGTATCTCGTGGGGGTACACGGTAATTAATAAGCTCTAAAAGATCAGAGCAATCTATGTGATTAGTTATAATTTTAAATCCGAATAACATAGTTATGAAAATTCTTTGTTTCTCCAGGCTATCTAGGTTTAAGATTGATAACCGCTGTTGATGTGATAAAGAACTCTTGTCTATACCCTATTTATACAACAAGAAATTCGCGAACTTTGACTGAACGCGCTCGATTCGAATTTGTAGTACGGCGACCATCAGACAACACAACAGTGGTTTGGCTTCGAACAAGAGAGTAATATAGAGACTTTAGGACATCAACTTGAATCTTCATTTGAAACTTCATTTTGAAAGGATATAATTAATATGGTTAGAGTGAATCTCAATTCGGTGTCAAACCCAACTCCAAGGTCATCAATTAAGTTGACTCGAGGCAGAGGAAAATCGGAAATAGAGTAATGATATAGTAATATATAGTAATGGTGCTTTCTTCTTTGAAAAGGATATGACCTTCTATTTTGAGGTGTTGGTTGGTTGGTTGGTTAAAGGCGGGGGCCGGATTTGTTCGTTATTGCCGACTCTAATACTTTAAGGCCCGAACTTCTATCCTGTAGCCTTCCGGCTTATTGTGTACCCCGATCTTGTTATATTAGAAGATGTTTGTTCCTTGTATGAGCACCAGTAACCTTCTACCAAGCATGTCATGTGGGAGCTTGTCACCACGATGTATGTTCCCGAAGATATTTTGTCTTCTGCGACGTTTTGTTTTATTTATATGACAAAATCAGCGTACAACCGACCCCCCCCTCTTATGTTAATATTTGTGGTCTTGCAAAATATTTTGAGGTCGTCGGCGTACAAAAGGAACTCTGATGTTACGGGAAAGTCTGTTGACAGGACACGATGAATTTTGACGATTACAGAGGTAAATAGAAATCCAAGAAATCGATTGTTGAAAACCCATCCAAACATTTTCCCAACCCTGTATATTATAGTGGTAGAAAAAAACATTTTCTTTAAGAATTGTATGGATTATTTCACCATCGGATTAACCTGTAACCTTTAATCGGCCATCAGCGTAACACCATCGAAGCGTAATCGAGTAGTTAACGTCTTAATTGAATCAATTAACAAGCACCCGATTGGCCGATTTTAAATAATTATCTCGTAATTTTGGTAGCGTGATGAGTTGATGCCAGGGCCGGGCCTTGATTGCAGTCATTTCGCCCAATTAGGTCCTCGATTCGTGTTATTTGGCCCATCCAGGATTGTAATTACCGGGCTTTCGGCGGTATTAATCAGTTCCCATAGTTTCGTATCGCCCGGTTGATATACTGCATGTGTGGTTGTTATAGCGGAGAATTATGGTACGGAATTTTCGTGTTGCCGATAAGTTGGCAGACGCGGTCAAATGCTTTAGATAAGTCCTAAAATAATAGAGAATAAATATCTACCGGCTTTTTCGATTAATTATGACTCATAGGAGGATACGACTTTGGTTCACAGTCTTTGAAGAATAAGTAAGTCAAATTCTTAGCTAGGTTGCAAACAACTTTCCATAAAAACAATCGGGGGAGCTCTGAAAATTAGTATAATTTGTCTTTGTCGTTTCCTGTTAATTAGACAAAGACATTAATGTCGCCTTCGAGCACACGCAGACTCCACTATAATACGTATGTGTTAAATTTAAGTATTGTTTGTGGAAAAAATAGTATAGACCTTTGAGTCACGTCCGTCGATTGTTTGTTTTTCCTTACAAAGACATATCAAACCGGTTACATTTTAGAATAAAAACGGCAACAGACAGAAGATAAAAAGGATAGAACAGGCGTCACATTGACGTGTACAGGGTGTCCCATTTTCGACACTTCTTAGGGTATCTCCGTTGTTAGTGCTATCAAAAAGGTAATGTAGGCGTCGTGTGCTCTTTTTGGGTCACACTTAAAATGGTAAAATAAAAATTGGAAAATTTTCGCTCGCTTAAGAGATACGGGGGAAAATCAAAAAATTGACAATTTCAAAATTGCTCTATATTTTATTAGTTAAAAGAGATACAGAAAAATGTTTTATACAGAAGTTTCTTTATATTGATTGTTGAATAATCTGCCGTTTTCAGAATAAGTATATGAGGTCAGGGAAAAAAGTTATCGGACCTAACCTCATTTTTTTAAATGGAACACCCTGTATATTTGAATATAAAAAGATACTATTTTAAATTCTCCTTTCAAGTATATATAACACACCAGGCGGATTATTAAACTTTTTTACTTTAAACTACAGTAAACCATGAAACAAAAGCTAATATCCTATAAACAACTATTTAACGTCAATTTCATTTTTACATATTCATTTGCGAAAATGGCCTATCAACATTTTGAAAATCTTGATATGATATCAGTTTATACTGAAAGTGGAAAAAACGAAGAAAATGGTGTCAAATGTATATTTTGCTCGTAATCCGGACAGACGGTAACCATTTAAAGACATATCCCGAACATTTCAGATGATTCCCGTAATTTTTTATCTTAATCTGAATATTTTATTTCGTTTCAAAGTAATACAGTTTAAATAAATCGCCTAGGAAATCAATATCATCCATGGTGTGTTATATATTTGAAAGGAGAATTTAAAATAGTATCTTTTTAGATAATATTAGAATAATCAGGTTAGGTCCGATAACTTTTTTACCTGACCCCGTATACTTATTCTGAAAACGGCAGATTATTCAACAAACAATATAAAGAAACTTCTGTATAAATCATTTTTCTGTATCTCTTTTAGCTAAGAAAATATAGTGTAATTTTGAAGTTGTAAATTTTTTGATTTTCCCCCGTATCTCTTAAGCGAGCGAAAATTTTCAAATTTTGATTTTGTAATTTTAAGTTTGACCCAAAAAGAGTACATGACACCTACGTTACATTTTTGATAGCACTAACAATTACGGGGATACCCTATAAAAGTTTCGAAAATGGGACATCCTGTACAAACCAAATATAAATTCCGGGTCCATGCCTATTACGTTACTGCCATCAGTTTTGGTCCCGAACTATAAAGCTTTTCTTAGTGTGCTGTAGGTCTAGGTAGGTTGCTGTTCGTACTCGATGATTTCCGTCAGATCGCTTAAAAATTGAAAATAACCAACTACAGATGAATTATGTCTCAGTGAAATATACGGGCACGCATGTTACACCCATCATTGCAGGCGCGTAACAATTAATACCAAACAAAATAATAATTCTTGTCTGTGTCTTGGCAGCAGGCCGAGCTTTTTCCGTTCCCTTTGCAGGAGATAACATGCAAAATCTTAGAGGCGGACAACACTCGCAGTAATGGCGATATAAATTCCAGATAGGCAGTGCGCCCGGGGCCCACGGAGAGGTCCGGCAGGTGCAATACTTACGTCGGTACGTAGGCGTAGCCAGCGCTACGGAGAAGGCGCCCACGGGCACGAAACGATTTCATGCTTCTACATTTGTTATAAGTTGCGATTCGCTTTGTTCTTGCAATAATTGCTTGTTTCACGTTGGGCCTCTAAACAGAAAATGGATGCTGCTATGGAATATTTTATTTTTGAAAAAATTGGACGTTAAAATTGCTCGCTTTTGAAAAAACAATTATTAAAATAAGAATTCGAGAGATTTTCAGTCTGTGGCTCCTTTAAAAACTTTACTTCTCTCTCTAGTTGTATCCAAATTGGAATATACTCTTCGATTGTTTGGCCTATGAACATATAATATAAAAGGGGAGACAGAACATTCCATTCATAAAACCAGTGGCGGTTATTCCACAGGAGCACATGCGCACGTGCACCCCCAAAACAATACGAACAAACCCGATATTAATTTATATTCATTGAATATTATTTATCGTATAAAGTCCGACCCTTCCTAATATTTTATCGTACCGTCAAACTAAAAAAGTCCGACCCTCCCGAATATTTTATCATCCCGTCAAACCAAACTGTATAGATCCGGCAACCGTGCCTCGGTCGAGGTAAATGACGATTATGACGAGACTTGCTCGCACGTGCGATTAAGTAGTGCAATTTATCTGTAGTAACAGGTGGCGGGTATTTATTTTATGTTTTATAATTGCAATCTAGAAAATGTAATTCCAATTCTGATAACAATTCCATTGCTGTAGAGTCACCTCTATTCTTTGCATACTCTTATAATTCCTTTATCATACTAATGGCTTGTTGATAATTGGTGACATTTGTTTGATTACTGCATTCAACTTCTTCATCAGAGTCGTCAGATGATAGTGATGTGGTTTCAGTTTGGACTACATAATCGGTAGGAATGGGGTCACTATCATCTTCTAATAGCACATTGCTATCAATGATAATGAACTCGCCCAAATCATTGTTATCAAATTATAAACTTCCACAACATCAATATTCTCTTTCAGACTCAAAACGCGACATTTTTGTGCCATTGTTTACGATTTTAGCATTACAACCCACAAATAAACGGCTGACTGCTGTCGGGGAATCACACATACTTTCATTCGGCGAAGTCCTTTCGCTGTGCCACGCGGTCTTGTCTTCAGATAGTTTTTCCACCGTACTTCTTCGTCTCCCAAATACTTTAAAGGAGGGTTTTTGCACTCTTTATATGAAAACCGCCTGTCCGCGTCCGCCCAAAGGAGAGTCCGCCCAAGAGAGGTTGATTTTCATGGAATTTCATATACCTAGTTCCGGACTATGAAAAAATGTCCGCTTATTAGAGGTGCCCGTTATGAGGGGTTTCACTGTATTTACTTAAAATATAGAATTAGCTACATGACTACTTTACCTAAAAAAACATAACCTCATTATTCGCAATTACCGACGAAATATTTTAATAATCCGGGGTTAGAATAGTCGAGCAACGACATGTTTAACTTAATTTCCATGCGAGCACTGCCAAAAGGCATTTTTATATTTCTTACACAAATAGTGAATTACCTCGAAAGCATATCGTCCGTGCCCTTGTTCCTCCCCTGTCATCAAGGTTCTGAAATTTCTATCCTCCTGTATTATAAATAACAATATCGTTTCGCTATCGTGCATCCAATAATAGCACACGTGACCTCATTTACTTTGTACCGTAACACCATAATAGTTAAATAAATTTTACCAGCACCTTTATATGCCACCCCCCGGCTGATGCTTTCATCCAATCCCATTCGAAACCCAAATCTAAAAAACCTACTGCTTGAAATAATTACGTTAAAAAGTTATTTTGTATTTTATGTCTGGAGCCACGTGGCCCGATGCTTTTTCCTTGGGCACGTGCTATTCGTTAAAAGTCGTGGAGCGCCTCTTCAAGTTGTTTGTGTTCGGTAAGATAATCCTCCACTTATTTCGCTGCTGAAAATTGCCTTTTGTAATTAAAAGCTATGGGTAATTGGATGGATTATTTTACTCTTAACTTCCTTTACTCGGGTTAATGTTATATTATACGTAATTCGGTAAAAGATCTATCTACATTGTATAATAATAATAATTACGCGGAAAAAAAACTTACATTTTTAGTACTACATAATTAACAAAAATATTTAGTAAATAGCTTTCTTAAGGACCGCTCTCTGCAAGTGGCGATTGACGTATTTCTCTCAGACACCTTCACCATCAATGCCAGTGTTCCTCAAGGGTCCATTGTCTCCCACCCTCTTCTTACTCTACATTAACGACCTTCTAGTGAAAACTAAAAACCCTAAATTTAGCTTTGTTGACGATAGCCCACTTGTATCATCATTGAATGCACAAACATGGGCTACAGACGAACGTCTTCGCAGACAGCATGAAGTATCACCCCTCAACAAAGACCTGGAGGAAATTTTGGCTTGGGGTGACAGTAACCAAGTCGAATTTAATGTTATGAAAAGCCAGGCAGCAGTTTTCTGTAAGAAGGTTAACATTACAGAACCGTATATAGTCATGGCAGCACACACAATCCCACTGGCTTCATCTATTAATTTGTTGGGCGTCAATCTGGAAGGAAATATGTCTTGGGATAATCACGTTGTGGCAATCGCCAAGATAGCTTCTCAGAAACTTGGTGTACTCTCCGAGCCAAAAAGTTGTACACGCCACAACAACTTTTGATACCACCATCACTAGAGTACTGCTCTCATGTCTGGAGCTCTGCACCCAAACATACTCTTCGGCTACTGGATTCTATCGAAAGGAGGGCCAATCGTCTGATTGGAGACCACGAGCTGACGAGGAACTTCGACAGCCTAGAACATCGAAGACATGTTGGGGATTTGGCTCCCTTTTACAGATATTTTCATGGAAAGTGCTCGGCTGACCTTGCTCTCTTAATTCCGCCCAGAGCGGCGAATAGTAGAAATACACGACGAACCACTGCCGCCTATCCATATGTGGTCCAGCTTAGTACTCCTCGAACTTCATTATTTAAGAATTCTTTCATCTGGAGGACTTCATCCTTATGGAACGACCTTCCCGAGGTCGTTTTTCCTAACGAATATAACCTCCAACGATTCAAAACCAACGTGAATCGCTTTTTGCGCACACGCACCACTCCCAGAGTGCCCTAAAGGATTTTCCAATAGTGCTTGTGTTTGATCATAAAAAAAAACTGCTCTCATGTCTGGTGCTCTGCACACAAATATACTCTTCGGCTAATCATTTCGAGCAATTTGTCGCTTAAGAAGGTCCGACAACCATTTTTTGAGTGTTATTGAAGTACGCTATACTTTTTTATACATTTTTTTTATAATATCCTTAAATATTTTCGACATATTGACACCACCCTCGATCATATTTAACCAAAATGTTAATTAAAACCATTTTGATACGGTCAAATTTGGTAATCCAAAAAACAATTCCGCGGCAATACATCGCCCGACTAGAACATCACGCTCATAAATGTTTAATTACGTTTTTGTTTTTAAATCACCATAAAATAAAAGATAATTTTCCTTCTTCAAAATATTAAAAGAAATTAGTTCGCACTAATTCATTCAGCAATCTGTCATGAGCGCGGACTAATTTAAATGCCAAAGGATGAATTATACGCTCGCAGCGAGCAGGTAGAAAGGAACAATGAAGAAAAGCAGCAGCGCAGCATGGGATTTTTGCCTTGGGGTGTGAGCTATCGTTGAACAAATTATTTCCGCGTGGGGTATATTGGTCCCATGGGGAGTCGGTTGCTACTGATATTTATACATAATATAGTATACTTACTACTACCTAGTAGTAAAGTCGTAAAATTTTAGGTTTGATGTTTTGCTTAAGGGCACTATTTATGTAAGTGTGCACCGGCTCTGTATTACGGTTAGTAAATCGGAGTTTAAGGTTTGAATACGCTGAAACTATGATATTGGTCCCTTAGCAGTATTAAAGTTATTCTTTTATTTATTTAAAATCAAAGAAATAGTCCATTTTGTCCACGGAAAAAAGAATGTAGTAAGATTATTATAGTAAATATTTTATTGTACGATTTCCTATATTGTAATAATTACAATTTTCATTATTAATCCGTAACAAAATAATATTGTGAACATAATTTCTAAAAAGTATGGTTAGAATGTCTTATAAATCTCGAAAAATCAAGTAAATACTAAAATACAGGGTGTTATGGAAATTATGGGTGACTCCTTGGGTGTCCTAGAGAAGCGCTACATATTTTATTTTTTTTAAATCGACCGTTTTAAAAGTGGGGCAATATACACTCTTACTCACAGGTCAGTCTGCGCTACTGTACAACATTTCACCCAGAGCCAATGGCAATGTTGCCAAACGTAATGTAAAACTGAAATTCCATATAAAATTATAAAAATAAATTATTTTCTACTTGTATTTATCCTTATACTTAAAGAGCGAGGAAATCCAGGCACAAACACAATAAGTTTTTTTTCTTTTTCATGGGAACACTCCTGGAAACACTGTAATAGTGAAACAGAACCGATAGTTAGCTTTTGAAAATACAATAATACAGATTATACCTCAGATTATTAGATTTTATTACACGCGACGAAATTTGACGTCCAGAAGAAACGCGCCAATAAAAACAATATTCAAAGATTATTTATGGACGGGCAAGATACATGCAAATACAAGATAAATGACCTAGTGACGTACGTGGCTATTACTATTCCATATGTTTTTTCGAATTGTTTAAAACATAGTCCGTCGTAAATGTTCTTCAATTAACTGTACAAAAAGGTATTACAGAATGGAAAAGTGTTTAAATTATTGTATTTTGTCTAAAGAGTTTAAGCTGTACATATATTCCTTGATTGCTTACATGTATCGCAGTGCCACACAAGTGTTTTTTCTGGTTTGACGTGAGGTCACTCTTACCGCTGAATGAATTGAAAGCGCCATTTATGTCTATTTTTCATCAATTTGTCTTTATCTCAGGAATTGCCGGTTTAAATATAATACGTCATTTCCATAACACCCTATATTGTCAATTTTAACAAACGATTGCTATAAAATATTGTAATAATTACTATATTTCCTATAAAATATTGTAATAATTACAATTTTCATTATTAATCCATATAAAGTAATATTGTAAACATAATTTGCAAAATATTATAGTTAGGATTTCTAATAAATTTAGTAACATCGAGTAAAATATATTGTAAATTTTACAACGAACGTAAATGAAAAAAAAATATTTATAACTCCAGTAGTTAAGAGGTACAATTTACTGACCACTGTTATTATACAGGGTGTCCCATTTTCGACCCTTTTATAGGGCATCTCCGTAATTGTTAGTGCTACCAAAAAAGTAATGTCATGTGCTTTTTTTGGGACAAACTTAAAATGGTAAAATCAAAATTTGAATATTTTCGCTGGCTTAAGGTATACAGGGGAAGAGATACATAAAAATGTTTCATACAGAAGTTTCTGTATATTGATTGTTGAATTACCAGCCGTTTTCAGAATACGGGGTCAGGTTAAAAAGGTTATCGAACCTAACCTCATTTTTTTAAATGAAACACTCTATATATTTTAATCTAAAAAGATACTATTTTAAATTCTCCTGTCAAATATATAACACACCATGGATGATATTGGTTTCCTAGGCGATTTATTAAACTTTCATAGACCATGAAACAAAAGCTAATATCCTAGAAACAACTGTGAATATTTAACATCAATTTCATTTTTACATATTCATGTGCGAAAATGACATATCAACATTTTGAAAATTTTGATATGATATCAGTTTATATTGAAAGTGGAAGAAATGAAGAAATGGCGCAAAATGTATATTTTGTTCGCTATCCGGAAAGACGGTAACAATTTAAGGACATATTCCGCACATTTGCGATGATTCCCGTTATTTCTTACCTTAATCTGAATCTCTTATTTCGTTTCAAAGTAATGAAGTTTAAATAAATCGCCTAGGAAACCAATATCACCCATGGTGTGTTATATATTTGAAAGGAGAATTTAAAATAGTATCTTCTTAGATTAAAATATACAGGGTGTTCCATTTAAAAAATGAGGTTAGGTCCGATAACTTTTTTACCTGACCTCGTATACTTATTGTGAAAACGGCAGACTTTCAACAATCAATATAAAGAAACTTCTGTATACAACATTTTTCTGTATCTCTTTTAACTAAGAAAATATACGGTAATTTTTTGATTTTCCCCCGTATCTCTTAAGAGAGCGAAAATTTTCTAATTTTGTTTTTACCATTTTAAGTTTGACCCAAAAGAGCACATGACACCTACATTACTTTTTTGATAGCACTAACAATAACTGAGATACCCTATAAAAGTGTCGAAAATGGGACACCCTGTACATATATACAGGGTGAGTTTTTTAAAGTGTTACAAGGCGATATCTCGCAAACGGTTTAAAATATTTTCTTGAAATTTTAATGAGGTAATAGTGAGATGGGGGGACATATTTAAACATATTTTTGTTATCTACCACCTTTCCCCATTTTGAGGGGTAGGGGATAACTTTGAAATTTTAAATGGGAATATGTACTTTTGTTTATTAAATTCGGATCTACGTAAAAAACTACGTATTTGTACAAAAAATTTTTTTGGTTAGCTCCATTGGTTACCGAATTATAATTAATTAGGTTATAAAAATTTAAAAAATATTATTTACCCTTTATCGCCTGTCATGTTTCAGAAGATGTTCGAAATGTCTCCCTTCAACTTCCAAACACTTTCTCACTCTTTTTTTAAACGAATTTCGTACCCGCTCTAACATTTCAGGTGTCACTAATAAGCAGCAAAGCGGATTCGGTCTTTCATATTGTCTATAGTTGTAGGTGCAGTCGCCATCACTTTGTCTTTTATAAATCCCTAGAAGAAAAAGTCAAGAGGGGTCAAATCCGGAGACCTAACAGGCCAATTGACCGGACCAGCTCGACCAATCCACCTGTTTTCAAACAATTCGTTTAAATGATTACGGGCCTGTATTGCATAATGCGGTGGAGCTCCATCCTGTTGAAACCACATGTCAGGATTTATGTTTTGGTTTAATAATAGTGGTAATTCGTTCCTTAAAAAATCTGTATACATTTCTCCATTTAAATGGCGTTCAAAGAAATGCGGACCAATAACCCTATCTCCAATTATACCACACCAGACATTAACTAACCAAGGATTTTCCGATGCCCAGTAGTGCATATTGTGCCTATTTACCTTTAAGAAAACAAACAATAAAAAAAATTAATTTCTACCGACAAGGGATAACTTAAAATCCTACCTGGCCACAATTCTGGAAACTAGCTTCATCAGAAAAAACAACATTCTTTAGAAACCTGTTATTTCCTTGCATTTGCCCTGTTACCCAATTGCAAAATGTAACGCGATTTTCAAAGTCTTGCCCATAAAGCTCTTGGTGGAGTGTAATATGGTATGGATGAAATTTGTACATATGCAATATGGTCACAACCGATTTTTGGCTTATTCCAGCATCTGCAGCAAGCCGTCTGGAACCTACATGCGGGTTAATAGCTACCATTCCTAAAACTCCAACTGCCCTATCTGCATCTGTTTTAGTTCGCTTCCGAAATCGTGGTTTTGACTTCAGGCTGCCAGTAGTGCGACATCTAGTTTCCAGCCTTTTAAATGCCATGTGAGATTTCAGGTTGTTAGGAAACCTTTCCGCTCACCTTAGTGAAGCTTGTCTGTAGTTTCTTCTGCACTCCCCCAACATTAACAACATATCAACTTGCACACTAAAATTCGCTTCCATGTTCAATTGACCAAGCTGAGAAATAATCGTTGATATGTAAAAATTCTCAACTGACTGAAGTCAATACAACGCATTTCCATGTAAACGAATAATAATTTTGAAATAAGTGAAGTTGATTTATTTTAAATTTAGTTATTTTTTAAATCCAATAGAAATTTAATAATAAATTAATTATAATTCGGTAACCAGTGGAGCTAACCAAAATTTTTTTGTACAAATACGTAGTTTTTTACGTAGATCCGAATTTAATAAACAAAAGTACATATTCCCATTTAAAATTTCAAAGTTACCCCCCACCCCTCAAAATGGGGAAAGGGGGTAGATAACAAAAATATGTTTAAATATGTCCCCCCATCTCACTATTACCTCATTAAAATTTCAAGAAAATATTTTAAACCGTTTGCGAGATACCGCCTTGTAACACTTTAAGAAACTCACCCTGTATATATATTGACTAATATTTAAAATCAGTTTTTCAAATGGACGCAAAAAGTATTGAGGCTTCGACCTTTTGTTATATGACTTACCATCTTTAATTTAACATATTTTATAGAATTACCTCTCCAAGTATACTGATCCGAGCACCCTGTATAGTTTCTGGATAACTCTCGAGATCAGAGTAAAACTCGTCCGAAAAAAACTTCATTAGTTTCAACAACTTCATTAGCAGAATGTAATTTTCGTAATCGCAACGATTTAAAATTAAAATCGTATATAATAAAACAACTAAAATAAGAAAAATGCAAAAAGACAACACTATCCTAATTTAAAATCGCCGGGTGGAATTTTAATATTCTTGAGAAGTATTCCGCCAACATCTCATTAAACCCTTCTAATCGTGAGAAAAATCCTAAAGAATCTCGGCACATCACATTTTATATTACTTATGCATTCAAAAAAGACCGAAATCGTCCAAAAATTATACATTGTCTCTGATTACTTTTGATGTTTTAACTATGTCAGGACACGCAAAAGAAATATTTGAAAATGAACATGGTCTGTGGTCACTAAGTCTGGTGAGTGTGGGGACAGGGCTGTGCTACGGTCGTTGGTCAGTGTGCAAATGGTCACTTTATACCGTATTTTTTATTAAGTTGCTATGTATGGTGTAGTAATTGATGATAAAAATTGCTCAGATACAAAATTGTCGTAATTTGTCACACAGTCAGAGATCATCTGAAATTTTGGTCAAGTTTGATATTTTATAAATTTGTTATTTTTTATGCGATTTTCATGATTTTGTTTTCAGTTTATAGATCCGTTTATTGTGTTTCTCCTTAATTATTTTATAAAGTAACATTTTTCGATTAGGCTATATTATGCAGGAGCAAATTAAACTGTTGTTTTTTGCCTTAATTTCAAAACACCCTGTAGGAAAATTGAGGTGGATAATTTTATTTTCATACTGTTTCTTGTCATCTTTGGTGTATTCTAAACATTTCGTTTCTTGATTCATCCCATTATCCCATTTCTGCTGCGAGCTGCAAAATTTTAAATGAAACGATGATATTTTTAGAAAATGTAATGTCATGGGTATTTCTACGAATTTGTTGAGCTCTAACCGTAAATCGTTACATTGAGAAAATCCTCCAAGAAGTTGTTGTTGCATTTGCTACTTTCATTGGGAACCAATTTACATTAATGCTTGATAATGCTAGACCTCCCCTTGCACATGTGGCGAGCAAGAATATCTGGATGAAGTTGATCTTCCAAGATTGGAATGGCCCGCATCTATCCCGGATCTCAACCCAATCGAACATCTTCGAGATCAACTTAAGAGGACCGTTCGTCGTCGTCCTGTACAACCACAAACCTTGCAAGACTGGCGCTGACCGAAAAATATCAGGCTACCCTTCAAGAAAGGATAACTAACCTTATTCATTCGATGCCACGAAGACTGCAAGCTGCCATTGCTGCGAGAGGAGGAAATACACGATATTAAAATTGTTTTTGTTATTTAACTTTATTATATACCTAGTGTTTGTTTTTCTTAATGAAAATAGGCTTCAAATCAGCGGTTCATTTAAAATTTTGCAGCTCGCAGCAGAAATGAGATAATGGAATGAATGAATCAAAAAACGAAATATTTAGAATACATCAAAGATTGCAAGAAACAGTATATAAATAAAATTATCCACCTCAATTTTCCCATAGGGTGTTTTAAAATTACGACAAAAAACAACAGTTTGATTTACTCCTGTATAATATAGGGTAATCGAAAAATATTACTCTATAAAATAATTAAGGAAAAACACAATAAACGGATCTACAAACTGATAACAAAATCATGAAAATCGCATAAAAAATAAAAAAGTTATACAATATCAAACTTGACCAAAATATCAGGATGGAGGAATTTTGTGCCGGCGAGTGTATATTTCACCTGGATATCGGTTTTCAAATATTGACTTCTCATTATAGCCGTATAGGTTAGCTGTTCATAATTTACCATCAGAAAACACGAACTATACAGGGTGTTTCCAAAACTCTCTGAAAAAGTGAAGGAGTTGTATCCTCACCTTATTTTAAGACGACAATGTGGTATCAAAGTTTTTCGCATGTCGCTTCAGAAATCAAAAATCATAGTTTCTTCCATCCACATACTGACTAAAAATTTAAAAGGATTCGCGGTAGAGCTTAGTCTGAAATAAAAATAGTATAGACCGCCTAAGGCCAATATTTTCGGGCATTCCTGGGTAATAACATCCATTTTGTTGCTGATCACGGTCTTAGTTTGCATATTTTTGCATTTTCATGATCGAAAGTATTAATAACTTATCTTGGTAAGTTGCACAAATTATGAGAATACATATTTATTTCGCATTCACATGAGCGGTTAGAAAGAAAATTTAAATTCACACATATTTTTTAAATTACTTCAAATTCTCATATATATATATCGCAAAATCTATAAATTTAACTATCTTACATATTTTGAGCATGATTTTACTTGGAAAATAGTTAAATGTCTCATCTTTCTCTTTGAATGCACAAACATCGGATGTCGACGCATATCCTCGCAGACAGCATGAAGTGGCACGCCTTAACAAAGACCTGGAAGAAATTAAGGGTGGCAGTAACCAAGTCGAATTTAACGCTAAAAAACCCAAGCAGCAGATTTCTCTAAAAAGGTTAACATTACAAAACCGGATATAGTCATGGCAGGACACGCAATCCCACTGGCTTCATCAATTAATTTGCTGGGCGTCAATCAGGGAGGAAAGATGTCTTGGCATTACCACGTTGTGGCAATCGCCAAGATAGCTTCTCAGAAACTTGGTGTACTCTTCCGAACCAGAAAGTTGTACACACCTCAACAACTTTTGACACTATACAAAGCCCAGATTCGACCATCACTAGAGTACTACTTTTATGTCTTGAGCTCTGCACCCAAACATACTCTTCGGCTACTGGATTCTATCGAAAGGAGGGCCATTCGTCTATTCGGAGACCATTAACTGACGAAGAACCTCGACAGCCTGGAACATCGAAGACAGGTTGGGGATTTGACTTTCTTTTACAGATATTTTCTTGGAAAGTGCTCGGCTGACCTTGCCCTCTTAATTCCGCCCAGAGCGGCAAATAGCAGAAATACACGACGAACAACTGCCGCCCATCCATATATGGTTAAGCTTAGTACTCCTCGAACTTCATTATTTAAGAATTCTTTCATCTGGAGGACTTCATCCTTCACCTTCCAGAGGTCGTTTTTACCAACGAATATAACCTCCAACGATTCAAAACCAACGTGAATCGCTTTTTGCGCACACGCACCACTCCCAGAGTGCCCTAAAGGTTTTTCCTATAGTGCTTGTATTTGATAATAAAAAAAATTACTTTAAAAACATTGTGCATGAAACTATTTACAAGAAAAATCACAATCATGCAAAATATATTTGGCTAGTTAAATCACCATTAAATTCTAGGAAGCTAGGATATAAAGGGTTTGTTCCAACACCCTATTTTTGTATCGTTCTAGAACCGTCACGAAACTGTTGGAATCGATTTTGTGCGCAGGCGTTAATTTTGCACTGTTTGTTGCCGATGCACAAGGGAGGCAAGGTTGGTACGTTTTTGTGACCATTCTGTGTAAAAATCTCAGCTGATCGCCTGTCTGATTCTAGGAAAGAAGTTTAGTAATTAGTTAATTATCATAATATTCATAAATCACAACCCTACTTTTGTTGTTTTGATTTCTTCGTCTAAGCTTGAATATTATCTTTTTTCGTTCCGTTTTGTTGTATTTAATAATCATGAAAGAGAATAACGTTTAATGTTAAGAATATCTTGTAGGTTTCGGAACGGGATTATACAAATTTAATAAGAATAAATTAAATAATCAAAATATTAAGCAACAACTCCTACAAAACAAGGCTAAAAGAATTGCATGAATGCCAGGAATACAAAAACAACGGTTAAAATTCTTAGGGCGCAGGTCAGTACAAGCGGTTCCTGGTCTTGGCCATGTATCGCTTTTACCGTTCAGGAACTGGTTTGCGAACGATCACAATTTGGTTGGAACACCAAAGGGATCGCCAGCTACACCGTTTTGTGTCGGTTGGAACGCCTTTCGACTACTACGCATGTGCGTGACCGTACATTGTACGATTTTTAGGGTGGTTGGAACGAACCTAAACTAGTAAACAGGTATTCCAACGGTATTTGTAACGTTTCCAGTCCAAGAATAATTTCGTTTGATCAACGAACACAACTACGAGTACTACGACTCTCCGATCTTGTTTATACCTCTAGTTCATAATTTACGATGGTATGATTTACCCTTCTTATGGAAAAAGAGACAGAGTTGGCAACTCTGTAACATAATATACTGTCCAAAATATATGGGAAACAAGTGACAACAGTGCCTCAAATACAAATACAGGTTTTGATCAGAAATCATGATTAGTCTCGTTCACAATTTTTTTTTAACGCCAGCAATATAGAAAAAAAAATCCTTTAAGGCACTCTGGGAGTGGTGCGTGTGCGCAAAAAGCGATTCACGTTGGTGTTGAATCGTTGGAGGTTATTATTGATTAAAAATTAATTTCGTTCGATGTTTAACAACGTATAGCTATACTCTAATCTATCTTAAACCGATAAATCCGAAATAAAAGACGCCGAATTTAAATATAAATGAACTTAACAGGACAAACGCTATTAAAATGCCTCCCAAAAGTCGATAGCTAGTTACACCCGTCATTAGATAATCTCAAACTGTTCCTAAGTTATTGGACAAATTAATCATGTTTTGCCCGTCAGACCGCTTGATTTATTAAATTAGTTCCTCGAATGGACAAGTGCAATTCGGTTCTCGCTTCAGATGGATAGTTATCGCGGCTTGCTTGTTACTTTCTTGTTTTAAGGAATTGATTTAACTGGTGTACGGAAAAAAGATTATAGTAACATTATTATAGTAAAGATTTTATTGTACCATTTTCTATAAAATATGGTATTAATTATATTCTTTAGTGTTGGGAAAAACCGATGGTTGTAATTATTACTAAAAATGTCGATGAAAGTATTACCGTACCATTGTTTCTAATAAATTAACCATGGCCTACTGTTAGAACTAGTGAAAATTATTTAAAATATAGCATTTTTAGGTTCTTTTTGAATATAAATATAAACGACTCAAAGTATGCTTAAGTGATTAAAAAAATAATATACAGGGTGTTATGGAAATGACTTATTATATTTAAACCGGCAAATCCTGAGATGAAAATAAATTGAAGAAAAATAACCATAAATGGCGCTTTGAATTATTAAGCGAAATAAACACTTTATATAAAATCTGAAAATTTACGTGGCCGCTACTGACGACGTTCGCAATCAATAGTTTATTGAGGCGGTGTTGTCATATATTGCAACACAGAATTGTTTTTGACAACAAGACGTCTTTGGCCCGCGTTATCACTTCTTTATCAAACTTTTTAGAAAAAAAATACTACAATTTTAAGGTACATACTCTCTTACCTTCAATCTTATAATCCGTTTTGTAATTAAATTCCATACAAAATAAAACACAAAAAGTATGTTTTGCAACAGAACCAACATTAGGTAATATCGCACAAATTTGAAATCACATCACAATATTTCTTATTCTGAATTAATTCACAACAGAAAAAAAATCAATCGGGTAATGCTACAACTAACAAAACGTTTAAAATTCGTACATAAAGCACGTGGAACCCCCGACAGCATCATTCCACCCCCTAGTCTCGAAACATACTGAACCAACAATAGTCGCGCGTGGCAGGTATCCAAGCAAGGGCGATACATGCGGTGTGATCTGACAACACTGTTAGTATATTCTAGTGACCCACATTGTTGCTAACTGAATCCAGATGGAACGGCGCGACAGTATGTGGGTAAAGAGGGGTTTCCCTTAGTATTTAGATATTCGATTAAAAAAAAAGTATGTAGACTTTCTCTAGGACACCCTAGGATTCACCCATTTAAATATAATAAGTCCCTGTATAGGGTGTCCCATTTAAAAATTATAATTTTCGTTAATATTTCAATAGAGAAAAACTTGCCACGCCACTGAACTCTACGTAAAAATCTCTAACAAGATCAGTTTTTACCTTTTTGATAAGTTAAGGAAGGCGTAACGGAAATCCGAAGAGTGTTAAACAAGCGAAGATTTTCAAAATCCCCTTGTAGATTAAAAACTAAGAGAGTTATGGCAAATTTGACACCGGAATCTTTCGTTTAATAAAAAGTAGGACATGATGGTGAAAACCGCAACATTCTATCTTTGATAATAACTCCAACAGAAAAATGACTGGGCCTAGAACGGATCCGTAAGGAACACCTATAGAAATATTCTTTCCACTGATGATAATCAAAATATACCATATCTTGCTCAGATTTTTTTATAATTAGTCAAAGAAACTGCTGGATTCTGGCGCTCGGTCGTCCTCAAAACCAAAAATGACCCAAAATCCGTCTGGTTAAAATTTAATTTAATTAACCAGCAGTTAATAATGGAATTAAAGGTCGAAAGAATAGTGTTAAAGTAGCATTTGTTTCGGTCCCGAACCCATTATAAGACAAAATTAAAAACTCATAGGAACTCATTAAAATATTTCATAGAACCCAATTTAAAGCTGTTAATTTCTACCATCGCGTCGGGCCGAAGAACCAAACGGAGAAAAGTCAATTTCATATTTATTTCTGTGTTCCATTTAAGTCCACCAACGCTCTCAGGGGCGCACTAATAATTTAGGAAGGCTATAAGATGTATATAAGTGGGTCAACATTTTTTTACAGGCAACTTTCAGTCCTTAGCATATAACTTACTAAAATAAACTATTTGCCTGTAGAAACGATTATAATTTGTGAAAGATATGTTACTTCCTGCATTGGAAAGCAATTTTAAAAGTTTTTTTGTAGATTATAGCTGTAGTATTCAAATTTGAATTTAAAAATGTGTGACCGGTCACGTGTCCCCAGTTAATAATTTCTTACTTTACCCTTTTTTTTCATTTCACGTCATTTTACTAAAGTTACTTTTATACAGGGTGTCCGGAAAAAGGAGGTCAATCCGTTAACCATATATTCCTTGAGAAAAAATAATATTACTTTTATAATGCCATTTTTCATTCTTGACCCTCATGTGCGATATACAGGGTGTTAAAGTTTGAAATTAAAAACTGATTTTTTTGAATAGTTCGAGTATTTAATGAGATATTAATTTCAAATTTGGTACATTGCGTCAGCCTAAAAAGCTACATATTTTGAGAGGAACAAAACAAGAAACTTTTGTCAAATACTCAAAATAGGGGGGGTCCAGTTCCCGCTGACCACCCCTATTTTTTAGTGTGTGCGCCAGTGACTTCTAAACTATATTTTTTTAGGTAATCATTTATTTTTGATTATTTTTTCTCCCTTATAAAATTTCGATCAAATCATGTGTTTTGGAGATAATTTGAAAAGCATGGATCCTTACCAGATGCCAGCGCGGCTGACGGTAATCCAATAATTTTCAAATGCTAAATCAAGTTAGCCGTTGTAGCATTACCATGGATACGGCATCGTTGTTTTATTTGCTGTCAAATTAAATATTACTTTTCACTGTGTTTTAAGATTTAAAAGGTCATATCGAGCAATTCCTTTATACTATTTTTTTTGTTTGTTCTTTGTTACTAACGTTAATTTAAAAAATAATATTTGAATATAGAAATTTGTTTCCATTTTCCTTCGTCAGACTAACACCCAGACGCGTTTCGCCGTTTTTATGTACCACCGCGAGATGTCGAGACGATTATTATACTCCTTTCGAAAATAATATGTTTTGTTATCTTGTTATGATGTTTCAAATTTATTTAATAAGTAATAGTAAATTATTATCTTAAGAACGAATGATAACAATGGTGTTTACTGTTATATGAAGATTAGCAATAGTAAGTTCTTAGTAGGTCAATAAACTAATTTCATTTAACTGAATTAGTACTACAAGTTTTTATCTGTACGCCACTGTCCTTATTTTTGGTTAGTCATTTGTTTTCGGTATTGTCACTTATTGCAAAGTTTTACTTAATTATATCTTGTATCCATGGTAATGCCACAACGGCTGACTTGATTTAGCATTTGAAAATTATTGGATTACCGTCAGCCGCGCTGGCATCTGGTAAGGATCCATGCTTTTCAAATTATCTCCAAAACACATGATTTGATCGAAATTTTATAAGGGAGAAAAAATAATCAAAAATAAGTGATTACCTAAAAAAATATAGTTTAGAAGTCACTGGCGCACACACTAAAAAATAGGGGTGGTCAGCGGGAACTGGACCCCCCCTATTTTGAGTATTTGACAAAAGTTTCTTGTTTTGTTCCTCTCAAAAGATGTAGGTTCTTAGGCTGACGCAATGTACCAAATTTTAAATTAATATCTCATTAAATAGTCGAATCATTCAAAAAAATCAGTTTTTAATTTCAAACTTTAACACCCTGTATATCGCACATGAGAGTCAAGAATGAAAAATGGCATTATAAAAGTAATATTATTTTTGCTCAAGGAATATATGGTTAATGGATTGACCTCCTTTTCCCGGACACCCTGTATATAAATCGTTTACACTTCTACTACAATTTGTATTGAAAAAATAATGTTCAAAGATCAACAGTTTAGTTTCTCTAACGCAATTATTAACCAGAGGTTTCGTCCCGCACCTGCATGTATCGCCGGTCACGGCAAAAATTGCTTATAAATAACGCCACTACAGGTAGGCCTAGTAGTTTTACAAATATGACGGTATGTGTTTGAATTTGTGTAAAGCGTGCTTATTATGTTTATTTAAGTATAAACTAGAACATTGCCTACTTTTTACCAGGCGTATGTTTTTAAAAAATATTAGATTTAATTTAAATATTAACGGTGCCAAAAATTTCTTTATAAATTGGTCTATACAATGTGTCTACTTAAGTTGGAACCATATGGAAAACTTTTTTATTATTGGTTTTATGAAAAAATGTTCTTCTTCATAAAAAGTTCTGCATGGTCATGATCATTCCGTATTAATTTATTAAAACAATTTCTATTTTTTCTTCACAACTTAGTAAAACTGCCATTTCTAATGTATTGGATAAATACCAACGCACTACGACATTCCGTGTCAAATATTTCTTGTCAGTACATCCTAGATTACGTTAAATTGTATCAAGCCAGAATAATTAATATGGAATGATTAGTAAATAATCACAAAACCTAAATTTTCATGCCAAATAACTGTAATTGCATATTTGAATATAAATTTTAATTCAAAATTACTTTTCTTCATAACATTTTCTGTGTTGTCAAAAATAAAGGTACCTACTTTACTCTTGTGCAAAATTCGTAATTTCTGATATACCTCGTATATGACTGGGAAATTTTGATACCTGAAGGTTGCATTTTGAGTTTTAGACCATGCAGAACTTTTTATGAAGAATAACTTTTTTCCATAAAACCAATAATAAAAAAGTTTCCATATGGTTCCAACTTAAGTAGACACACTGTATAGCAGATAAATATTTTTGAAGAAACAATTTCAGACTATGCACCGCCTCGAATGTCAAATTTACTTTAGACTTTAAAAATACGTACTTACCAAATTTAAGAAAAAAATAGAAAAACATACGAACTACCTACCCTTTACGCGAATGAACTAAAAGGTTTTTTGATGTGTTATTATGCTATCAAATTCCAGGGGGAGGGGGGGGGGGCAACTGCCCCCTCTTGCCCCTAAGGAACGATGCCCATGGTCGCTGACGTTCGCTAAACGCGTCAAATGTTATGCATATATTTATATGTCAGAAACGACACTGAACCGAGCAAACTCGTCGACGAAAAATCGATGTAGTATTTTTTTTTATTCAGCGACACCCTGTATAAACTTCCAAAGATTACCTACACACATTTTTAACAAGCGTCACCCCAATATACGCTATTATGTAATGAACGGCCGGGAACAAACCCCTTTTGTAATAGACCATTGAATTGTCATTCATCAGACGGAGGGGGCCCTTAACCGAACTGTTTTAAATTCGCTCTGTCAAATAACTGTAATTTTGGTTTATAATTTGTAAAGCCCTTTCGAAACGAACCTGTGCTTAAAAATATTTCATATCGTCATGGGGCGAAGTAATTTGGTTAAAGATTGCAATTTATCGTTACTTTGATGTTTGGATAGATTGAATCTATAGCAAAAGGTGACATTTGGCATAGTAGATAATGGGCACATTCAGCAGAACCAATCGACTTGTAATAGTAATCATCTGCCGAATACACTAAAAAAAAAATCGATTTCACAAATCGATGGGAAATCGGACGCCATTTTTTTGCATTGAATTTAAAAAGCGATTTGTCATTTGACAGCGATTTATGTCAGTGTCGTTTGTCAGGTTGAGGGGTAAAATTTACAAAAAATGACGAAATATTGCACGTCAGAACAGAGTTTACTATCAGGTCAGATGAAAGCAACGAATACTTATAACCAGGACGAAGACAAACTGCCGTGTTAAATAATCGAAGCAGGCATGATACGGCGACATCCATTATGCCTGTGGCGCACGTGCTTTTCAAATGTCACTTTGGTCCAAATTTTTAGTACGAGAAAATCAAATATTAGGATTTTGACATAGGTTTTCAGCTGTAAATATCGCTTTAAAATTGTCCTTACATACTTTTATATTATTATTGAGCTAGCAACGAAACTAGAAATCAAGAATTCAGAGATTGATGGTTGTAATTAGTTTTATTAAAAAAATAGGAAATATATTTAACATAATTTACATAAAATATTTTACCATCTTCAACTTCAAACAAATCAAGGTAAATACAATACTATATGTACTGCTTCCAATTTGTTTGTTTCGTAGCATACTCCTGGCAACATTAGTGATCGAAGTCCTCTTTGATGTTTAGTCATTATGGGATTCTCAATTAAACTATGAAAATAAAGAATTATTATAATAATATATTAACGGACTTATCAAAATTCTGGCTACGGGTTAATATAACTTGTAGATTGTAAAATTTAAGTAAAATTCTTTAAAAATGTGTTTGTTGCTGGTTTGCGGGACAAGTTTGGGACATAATGGGACAATTTTGTAATGTAAAATAACAATAACGAATAAGAATTAGTAAAAAAATATTTCAATCATAAATTACTTACCTGCAACAAAACGAAAAGGTCCGTTTTCGTGAAAAGAATAGAAAATTAAAAATTATTTTAGAATTTAATGACGCTTCCTCCACCATTTTCAATCACATTATAAATCATATGTTACTTGATTTTATTCCATTCCAGACGAAGGATGTTCGGTTGTGAAATAATTTAAGAACGTGTGCTGCTCGCGTTCTATGTCTGTCTCTGTCAGCATCAACCTTCCTCGCTTCATTAAAGGGAGACAAATATAGCCTAGATCAAATCGAACAAACCCGAAAAAATACACTCACGTTTTTGACTTTCATATATAGCTACGTAAGTCTGATATTGACTCAGAACGATTGACACAAAAGGATAAACGTATGGAGTAACCTGCCAGGCTGTGACATCACTTGCACGGCCTACTTATATGCTTCGATCCCCGCCATAAGCGGTCTCACCGGGCTGGACGAAAGTAGGGTTATCTCCTGCGTCGTCCCCTTTTCCACGTCATATTTGTTGAACATCCACTGTTGCCAATTTGTTTGCTTGGATTCCCAAAACCGATTACGGTGCATAACCAATAAGTCAGAATCAACTAAGCCGGATTTGCCAATACTAATTAAATCTTAAATACGGAGAATGCAGACGTAAGTGAATTATAATTTTATTATAAAACATATTATACCAGTGGCCAAAACAAAACGAATAAAAAATATTAATTTATATTCATTGAATATTATTTGTCGTATAAAGTCCGACCCTCCCTAATATTTTATCGTACCGTCAAACTAAAAAAGTGCGACCCTCCCTAATAATATTTTATCATCCCGTCAAACCAAACTGTATAGTTCCGGCAACCGTGCCTCGGTAAGTAGTGCAGTTTCTCTGTAGTAACAGGTGGCGGCTGGCAGCGGGCGATAGCGGCGCTATAGCGATTTAACATGGAAAAGGCGCACAGTTTTTGTGTGCACCGCGCTGTTGTCTGTTCGTGCATCTAGTTAGAAATTCGAGCGTGTATGTTTTAATATTATATATTTACTAAGTTAAGATGAATAGTTGACGGTGGACTATTTAAGAAATAACTTTAGCTCTTTGAGTTTGGAGCAAAAAATTAATGTGAAGAATGCGGGAACACCTAAACCCGAAATTAATTTAACGCAGACCACAAAGGGTAAATCTAGGGACTTTTTATTAGAAAATTTAAAAATTAAATATATGGAAAAAAATGTATAGAGAGTATTCCAAACTTAATGAGGCTGTTATTGATCAATTTTCTACAATTAAGAATCGAAGAATGGACATTACGTTTAAGCACTATTGTGTAGGGTCGATAAATGTTGTGTATTTCGATAAATGATACTCGATATGATTTTAAACCATTTTATTAAACTAAAAAACACTGAAAACATGAAGAATGCCAACTTGTCAGTCTCGTGGCTCGATTCGTCCTCGTCATAAAACAGTTAACTATTGTTCTCGTCTTGCTTGGGCCTAATAACGTAGCCGTAGATGGCGTAGTGGCATTAGACATCATTCGGTTTTCTTGATAACTCGTAGATGGCGGTAGTAGTATTGGACATCATTCGGTTTTCTTGATTGCTCGTAGATGGCTTTAGTAGTGGACTGTATAAATATTGTTACGAGGGTTGCATGCGACGACGTTAAGATCCGACAGCTATACACACTAAGAAAACCTTTCTTATCTTCCAAAAGTTATATTTCCTTGTGTAAAATTAAAAAATAAATAAAAATATGTTTTACCTAACGCATTTTCTTATTACTTTTTTTCTTCCTACATTTAAAACGCCTAGAAAGTAATTGCTTGGTCGTTACAGAAAAATAAAATTTTAAAAATAATATCACCATACTTGTAAACACAGTTTTGTGTGCACCCCACGTGCGCATGTGCTCCTGTGGAAGAACCGCTACTGGTCGAATGTTTACTTTCCCAAGGAAATTTACGAACTGCGCAGACTCACAACGTGTGGTTCCTGCACATTTCGTAGATGGGTATTCTACTGATAAAATCCCCATTTCATTATTTGTTGTCTTTATTTTTGTAATGATAGGCGTCACATTGACGTGTACAAAGCAGATAGAAATATAGAGTCCATGTTTGTTTCAAGTCGATGGGTTTGCTCGCATTTACCTTACTCATTAGTTTTGAGTTGAGCCTCGCAACAATAGATAATTAATATAACGATCGTTTGACGGGTTAATTCAATCAAGAATTAAGACGATTATTTTTTACTCCGAGCTTAGGCATGTGAAACCCTAACATATTATAAAGGATCAGCATTAAATCATCGCTGGCATTATCTGAAAATTTCAAAATCGAAAAAAGGCCCTATTTCGGTCCAATCTTCTTGACAAAATGTGATAGATGGATCCGATCGTCCCGGACCGTAATTTGGATTCTGTACATTTTATTTTTGATTGATTAGCTCGTTTCACGCGATTAACTGTTGCTTCGCTTTCGTTTTTATGTGATTTTTAATAGTTACGAACCGAACTGGGTATTAATTAAACCAAAGAGAAAAAAAGGTTATTTATTACACTGACTATTTTTTAAAGAGGTACAAATATGTATCTAATGAGAGCAATTATTAAAAAGTTATGGTGGTTAGTAATGCTTGGGTAATTAATGGGATATAAAAAAAATGTTTATGGATAATGGGTTTAATATAAACAGTATAACGTTAACCTCTTAAGTGCCTTAACCTCGTGATTTAATGTTTTAATCAGTCGCATTCATTGATTTAGAAAAGGTTATTTCTTCCATTTTGTGGTTAATTTTTTTTATGATCAAACACAAGCATTATAGGAAATTCCTTTAAGGCACTGGAATAAAGCGATTCACGTTGGTTTTGAATCATTGGAGATTATATTCGTTCGGAAACACGACCTCGAGAAGGTCGTTCCATAAGGATGAAGTCCTTCAGATGACAGAATTCTTAAATAATTAAGGTCGAGGATTATTAACCTGAACCACATACAGTGAGGACGTAAAGTAAGGAATAAATTCATTATCTCGCAAACTACAATTTTTTTAAAAAATCGCTCGGACCCTTCGATTTTGTTTTTCGAACGCGCATATTCTGACATAAAATGTAGATATACAGGGTGTTGCAAATAAGAGTGACACAAAAATTTTTTTCTTTAAATAGAACCCACTGTATATTATTGCATGTACGGATTCTTCGGAAAATCCTAAACATTTTTCATGTAGCATGTGCTATACCTTAGCCCAAGCGTTTTGGAGTTATTCTCATTCAAAATTTGAAAATCAGATATTTCGCAATCAATCAAGACTTGCATTGATTCGTGCACGCTGAGGAAAACCTGTAGTCAGCATGCGTGAAGCGCAAGAAAAGTCAAGTAGGCTTTGGAGTTATGATGCAAGAACCAAAAGAATTAATGTCAATAGTTACTGTTATTGTCAGTTTTATGTGTATTTTCCTAACGTTTTACTAGTTTTCAAAAGAATCATTTCGTTTTTTCATAACTAAATTAAATTAAAATGCGGCTCACTGAGAAATAGCGCATAGAGGTTTTGATGATGATGGGCTACGGTGATAAGGTTAGAACACAGCAAGAAACTTGTGAGTTATTTAATCAAAAATACCCCAATCGTCCGCCAATATCACAATCAACAGTAAGCAAAATTGAGTACAAGTTTAGGCAATTCGGTCATGTAAGAGATGTCCCTAGATTTGGTCGTCCTCAAGTTGATGAAAATCAACAATTAGAAGTCTTACTGGCAGTTCAAGATAACCAGCATGTGGTGTCTAGGCAGGTGACGTGGATATTGGAAAAACTGCATACAAATAAATACCATCCTTATAAAATGCAAGTTCTCCAAGAACTTTTGGAAAGGGACTTTGAGAGGCGCCTTGAATTTTGTAAGCGTTTACAGGATATGTGTTTCGTAAACAGAAATTTTGTAAAAAATATAATTTTTTCCGATGAGTCCACAGTCCATAAAATTATCGATATTGGTCCGATGTAAATCCACACTGGATGAGGGAAGGACACACACACAATTTAATCAAAAGATCAATGTGTGGGCTGGCGTTGTCGATGACATTGTTATGGGGCCTTTCTTTTTTGACGGAAATTTAACAGGCGAGAGATACTTGAGTTTTTTAGAACAAGAACTTGTTCCAGCCCTGGCCACCCTTTTTCCTGAGTTAGAACGTCCCGATTTGCCACATCATAATATCTGGTTGCAACAAGATGGTGCTCCCCCACATTTCGCTGTGGGAGTTCGTACATATTTGGACGATACTTTTCCAAACAGGTGGATTGGAAGAGGTGGTTTTATTGAGTGGCCGCCAAGGTCACCCGATTTAACACCACTCGACTTTTTTTTATGGGGATACCTTAAGGGAAAAGTATTCAAAAGCCAGCCTGCAAATTTAGATGATTTAAAAGATCGCATCCGGCAAGAAATTCGGCAAATTACACCCCAAATGGTTCGAAATGTTCAGCGAGAATTTGTAGATCGGTTAGGCTATTGTCAGTTGACCAACGGAAGACACTTCGAACATTTACTTTAGAAAAATTATTTTTAAGTTCACCTAACTGTTTTTTCGATAAATAAGACATTTTTAAAATAATTTTATTCTTTGTTTTCTCCATGACTTTTTCCACTTTTCAAATTTTGAATGAGAATAACTCCAAAACGCTTGGGCTAAGGTATAGCACATGCTAAATATACAGTGGGTTCTATTTAAGAAAAAAAAATTTGTGTCACTCTTATTTACAACACCCTGTATATCTACATTTTATGTCAGAATATGCGCGTTCGAAAAACAAAATCGAAGGGTCCGAGCGATTTTTTAAAGAAATGGTAGTTTGCGAGATAATGAATTTATTCCTTACTTTACGTCCTCACTGTATGTATGGGCGGCAGTGGTTCGTCGTGTATTTGTGCTATTCGCTGCTCTGGGCGGAATTAAGAGGGCAAGGTCAGCCGAGCATTTTCCATTTTCCATCTGTAAAAGAGAGTCAAATCACCAAGCTGTCTTCGATGTTCTAGGCCCTAGGCAGTCGAGGCTCCTCGTCAGCTGGTGGTCTCCAATCAGACGAATCGCCCTCCTTTCGATGGAATCCAGTAGCCGAAGAGTATGTTTGGGTGCAGAGCTCCATACATGAGGCGGTACTCTGGTGATGGTCAAATCTGGGCTTTGTGTAGTGTCAAAAGTTGTTGAGGTGTGTACAACTTTTTGGTCCGGAAGAGCACACCAAGTTCTGTGAAGCTGTCTTGGCGATTGCCACAACGTGGTTATGCCAAGACATATTTCCTCCGAGATTGACGCCCATCAAATTACCAAATTAATGGATGAAGCCAGTGGTATTGCGTGTCCTGCTATGACTATATCCGGTTCTGATATATCTGAGATATTAAATAGGTTCCAATTTTCAATTATGAAGAAGCGTTGGAAGATATGGCAAAGATGCGAAGGAAACATGATCTTGCAATTTAAATCGGAAGTAGATTCCATATTTGTATTCTGTTAAATAAAGAAGAACTTCAAAATATTTTAGGTACTTAATTTTTTAAAGTTATGGTGATGTTCTTTGTTTTTCTTTAATTCTAAAATTACAGAGCCAGCTAGCACTGTCAAGGACAAGAAGAATGAATATTCAATCAACCCAATTTAAAACAACCATGGGTTGGTTAGAGAGAACGCTTGAAGACGATGTAATGTCTAATTAACAGCAAACGACAAGGAACAAATATACTAATTTTCAGAGCGATTGTTTTTCTGAGAAGTTCCTTAGAACCTACCTAAGAATGTGAATTGTTTATCCTTCAAAGACCAAAGTCGTATCCTCCTTGATTGAAAATCCTTAGTTACAACCTTTCTAAAGCATGAAATGCTGTTTGGAATTTGATTAAATGACGCGACTCTGTCGTTGCCAACACATTAAGCCGCTCCGTAAATACGCTTTCAATTTAAAAGACAACTCATCCATTAAATAAACGCTGAGCTCTCGATAATCTCCCCGAACAAAAGCCAATCGATAAACTATAAAGACATCGTTTGCAGTGCAAACAGGCCCGATCATGGGATCACGCAACCAATTACCTTAAAGTGAAAGGGTGGTGAGCATTTTAAACCCTTAAATTCTAATGTAAATGTAAATTAGGAAATTGAAGCTACGTCATCAGGAATATATTGATGTAAAGCTCGTGTCAAGCTCGAACTAAACTCAACAGCCCACACAATGGTGTTTGCATTTTTATATCTTAAACAGTCTTTAAAAATACTACCAGTCCATTAAACAATGATAACACAGTTACCAAAATAGTGGTCTTTTAATTTGGATAACACTCTGTATTGACAGGGTGTCCAAAAATTAACGGATAGGATATACAGGGTGTCCCATAACTAATGGTACACAGGAAAACTGCAGATTCCTTCAGTAAAAATACTGCGATTTGGCTATACTTAGTTTAGTTCAATAGCTGGTAATAACCGAGATACAGGGTGTCCAAGTAAAAATTTAATTTCAAATTTTCCTAAATAACTTATTTCTGAATCAATATTTTTGCACACAATTTTGTGACTAGGGCTTTTTTGGGGAAAGGAATTTGAATTTGTTAATAATTTTGATGTAGATTGTAGGGGGCGCTCTCTGCGGTACTCTGGATACATAAAAATAGGTGTAACTTTCTTAGGCCTTAGTATAATTATGTTTTTATTAAAAATATCAGTTTTTCCGTCATTTTTAAGCAATAAAGGTGTACTTTGTAAATGTCGCTCCGACTAACCGTTTTCGAGATATTTTCAATTACAATTTCTAATGCGCCCGTTTAAATTTTGATTTGTAAATGTGAAATTTGTCACAGTAGGCTTTGGTAAAAACAAATACAATGAAAGCACTTTGAAACCTCATTTATGTCAAAGTTTATTTTCATTTGTCAGCATTGTGGGTGTTTTTAAGGAGTTTCTGAAGATACTGTTATCAAAAATTAAATAAAAAATGCCGCGACATAACTGTTTTCTAACGGAGAAATGCGAGACATGGTATGTTTATACACACAAGAAAATTTTAACAGACGCGGGGCACATCGGCGGTATTTGGAAATGTATCCAAATAGAAGGCAGCCAGATTTTAAAATTTTTAGAAGCCTATACGACAGACTGGGAGAAACAGGATCCTTGCGTCCAAAACGTAATAGTGGAGGATCCAGTCTGTCGTATAGGCTTCTAAAAATTTTAGAATCTGGCTGCCTTCTATTTGGATACATTTCCAAATACCGCCGATGTGCCCCGCCGTCTGTTAAAATTTTCTTGTGTGTATAAACATACCATGTCTCGCATTTCTCCGTTAGAAAACAGTTATGTCCCGGCATTTTTTATTTAATTTTTGATAACAGTATCTTCAGAAACTCCTTAAAAACACCCACAATGCTGACAAATGAAAATAAATTTTGACAAAAATGAGGTTTCAAAGTGCTTTGATTGTTTTTTTTTCCAAAACCTATTATAACAAATTTCACATTTACAAATCAAAAGTTAAACGGGCGCATTAGAAATTGTAATTGAAAATATCTCAAAAACGGTTAGTCGGAGCAACATTAACAAAGTATACCTTTATTGCTTAAAAATGACGGAAAAACTGATATTTTTAATAAAAATATGATTATACTAAGGCACAAAAAAGTTACATTTCTTTTTATGTATCCAGAGTACCGCAGACAGCGCCCCCTATAATCCACATCAAAATTATTAACATATTCAAATTCCTTTCCCCAAAAAAACCCTAGTCACAACATTTTGTGCAAAAATATTGATTCAGAAATAAGTTACTTTGGAAAATTGAAAATTTTTACTTGGACACCCTGTATCTCGGTTATTACCAGCTATTGAACTAAACTAAGTATGGCCAAATCGCAGTATTTTTACTCAAGGAATCTGCAGTTTTCCTGTGTACCATTAGTTATGGGACACCCTGTATAGGGAAAGTTGAATTTAACAATTATTATTATTATTATAATGCATAAGTACTACTCAAAATTGCACATTTTAAATAAAACAGATTTTTCTCAAAAATGGTAAAATATATCGAATGAAACATAGCATAGGTATATAATTTTCCGAAAATCGTTCGGAAATATTGACATTTTTGATAACATTTTTGAAAGAAAAATTCAATGTTTCCCTACACTTAGTCGTTGCTAGGCAACGGAAAATAACTGTTGGGAAATATTCATTTCCTTACTGTAAGAAATAGTACATTACGTATCAAGGGCCGAAAAGCCTCCGACGGCCCGAGATATGTACCGTATTTTTTTTACAAGTGCTCCGAAGCTTTGATGCCAAATAAATAAAGAAATTCTTCAGACAGTTTTCCTGTCTACATGGCATGAAAACACTAGCGCATGGAGAATGTAAATATCTATTTATTATTTTTGACAAATAGGCTCGGTGGCCTAGTGGTATAGCGTACGCCTGGTGATATGAGAGTCGCGGGTTCAAATCCCGCACTCGCGATCTTTGGCTTTATTTATTTTTTACAAGTGCCCGAGTCTTTGAGGCCATATAAATAAAGAAATTCTTCAGACATTTTTCTAAAACATCTTTGAAAAATTAACTGCCAATTTAATTTATATATAATCCGCTATTTATTATCGCTTGTAGTATGGCTCGGTGGGCAGAGTGTCCGGCCTGGCGTTCTGAGCGGCGCGGGTTCAAATCCCGCACCGACAATTCTGGTTTTATTTATTTATGAGCACATAGTGACTCGATACTTTCCCGCCCGCTCTCTTGGAAAACGCCACTTTCGGTGAAGAGAACATGCATGAAAAGAGGCACTTTCGGGGCACATGTAAAAAAAATTATATTTCCTTACTGTTGTTAGTGTTCGTGTTCTACATAAATGATTGAAATCAAGTTGTTCATAAGGAATTAATTTATATTTTGAAAACCTCAATGCATTGCAGACAGAATATATTTTGAAATTAGTTTGTTATATTCACAGTTATTCCACAGTTAATACAATTATTGAAAATTGGAGGAACATTATTAGAACTATGAGAAACATTTTGGACAACATGCGAGGTAGTAGGGTTATTTTGTTGAATATTTTGTACCGTGAAAATTTTATTTGCCACCTCAACCTTATTGTTAAGAGATATATATCCCATCCGCCATGCCTCTTTCAACTAGTTATGTTGGCACCAGAGAAGACCAATATTGTTGCAGAAGACCGACGAAAGCAGTGACCAGTATATTCTGTCGGATTTACCAAGTTCAAATAAGTAGCAACTATTTTAGGCTTTTTTCTAAATCGATGTATTTCCACCACTTGTCAACAACCCTTTCCGCTTTGATATTTAAAGAAAAATCGGTCACTGTTCATATGTTCTGGTCTTAACGAAACATACTTTCGATAAACATTCAAGTACATCTGATTAACTCCAAATGATCTTGGTTTGCTGGTCTTCGAATTAGGTATGCTAATTAAAAGCTTAGAATCTAGGTCTTCTACATCGTGTAGAGTCATTCGGACCAACTCATCCATTCTACAGGCCAGAGAAATACCAAATATTAAAGCCACCTAAAAAATAAATAAATGTGTAATCTATATAGAAATTAAAACCTTGTAAATTACCTTAATCATTAAATTTTCTTTATCTGGAGCTTCCTGGATAAATTTGTCGATTTCTTCCTTCGTTAAAATCTTAGATTTCTTTGCCCTATAACCTTGAGCTTGCCGTTTCAATAAAGAACGAAGTTTTGAATATGTAGATATATCTACATTATGTTTAATTGCAAACATTTTCCGAGAAAGACCTCGTGTCTTTAATCTTGCGATAGTCCATAAAACGTTTATATGCATATTCGTACTTTTCTCTTGATTCTTTGGCAATAATTCTAATGAAGCAATATTCACTGCCACAACCAGCTCTGGAGGAGTCCCAGAAATGGAAAATTTATCATCACTGACTTATCATTTTATACTGTTTTGTTTTCGGAAACACCAACAATTAAATTTATATGCGTCAAGTTTGACAATTCAATATATATCGATATAAGACCGCAGTTTATTGTCAATGTAGTTATGTCACGACTAAGCAATATCTTTTAAGAGGGTTAACTGCGATAGAAAGGCCCAAAAATATCCGTTTTTGTGCAATATTTTTTTCCTATGTAGCTAATAAAAGACAACTGGCAACTCCGTTGAAGATGTCACTTTTAAGTCGAACACAAATTTGACATTGCATAACACTGTTGCCAAGGGAAGTTATACTTTGGCGTTGAAGGAAAAGGAAAGAACAAATCAAAATAAAATGGAAATAGCAAATATAGATAATGTTGACGCAATTACAAGCAAGTATGATGTGGATTTTGCAAAATATTTACAATACAATACATAGGATTGATTAGAGATAATTTCAGATGCAAAACCAGAAATTGTCGTCTCGTATGTACTATTAGGCAGAAAGTTAATGCAAATGCCTTGAATTCCTGCTTTTATTGTTGCAAATGCCGGAAAGATTATCCTTTGTTTTCGGGATCTTTTTTTCAAAATATGAAGATTCCTGTTAGGCAGATATTTAAACTACACCGGTGGCGACCACAAAGTGGTTGTGTTTGCGACCAGCCTGGCTGGTCGCAAACATAGCCACGCCGCCGGTGGCCGCTACACGCTGCGGGCACTATGTTGTACACAGTTCTTATGGGCCGAGGGATGGCGTTTTCAGTGGCTCGGTTGAGGTGCACTGAGTCCATAAGAGGCGCGTCCCAGGGCACTATCAATTTTTGTAACTTTCTTGTGTTTTCTTTAGTCGAATACCCAAACAAATCGGCTACAAAAGGTGTAGCGGGGGCGGGTTTTCACTTGTTTTCCCAGGGCACTGTCAATTTATGTAACATTCTTATGTTTCCTGTTTCCGAATAGGAAATCATCTACAAACGGTGTAGCGGGGGCGGGTTCTCACTTGTTTTCCCAGGGCACTGTCAATTTATGTAACTTTCTTATGTTTTCTTTTCCGAATCCAGAAGGAAATCGGTACAAAAGGTGTAGCGGGGGCGGGTTTCCACTTGTTTTCCCAGGGTACTGTCAATTTATGTAACTTTCTTGTGTTTTTTTTTTGCCGAATACAAAAACAAATCGGCTACAAAAGGTGTAGCGGGGGCGGGTTTTCAGTGGTTTTCCCAGGGCAGTGTCAATTTATGTAACTTACCCTAACTTTCTTATGTTTTCTTTTTCTACAACCATATCTTTTCATTACATTTTCAAAAATTGTTAAATTCCCTGGGTGCTCAAGTGTAGTCATTACACAGAACCTTTACTTTTTATTTTTGTTATAAAATTATAAATCCGGCAACATCGCTAAAATTGTTGGGGTCAGAACCTTGTCAAATCACTCAAAAACCATAAAATCAGGATTTTTATTAATTAATTTCTTAAAAATTACTGAGTATTCAGCAAATTTTTTTATTGAATATTACTACTAAAAATGTATACTTTTAGAAAAAAATAGTAAAAATTTAAAATTCGTGTGTCCGAATAGTGTAACGGACCCCGCGATTTTTTCAAAATTAATCAGTATGTGTCGATTTTTAAACGATTTTCGGAAAAATAGTATGTGTCAATGTACTATTGGTTGCAAGAACTTTCTTACAGTGTAATATTGGACATTTGCTTCCCAAAATATGCCTGTTACTTATACCTTACAAGTTATGAAATGCCACCTTGTCCCTGCGTAATAACCGTTGGTCGACGACAGCCAGAATAAATGTTTATTTATTCAGGAATTTGTTTAAAGTGCGAACATCCTGTAGATCCATTCACCGGGAGGCAATTTGTAGAACTTACCGAAACCCGCGTGACGCCTTCTCCTTCGGATATTGATAGCTCGTTCGACTTTAACGATCCTCTTTGCTTAATGAAATGTTTAACAAAATGTTTAGTTTATTTTAACGGCCAATCAAATTTAATGTGTATGTTAATGGCTAGGCCATTTTTTCTAGGAAGGTGTTTAATGTTTTCCTTGTACTTTTACTTTACTTTTAATGCGCTTTATTGTCAAATCATGCCTGGTATGCGGTCTGTTACGTGTCTCCTGGGGTCTTCGGTGTATTAGAGGAAGCCAGCGTACTTTTTTTTGTTAAATCAACCGTTTAGAAACTTTGGTAACAGTCAGTAAAGTAGTCACAGTGTATGTTTCCAATGCGTCATCACTCACAAGTCATAAAAATCATACGATCGATCAATCAAAATTACGCGGAAGAAAAATATGAAAACAAAGACTGATTTCATAAACATTATATTAATAGACGTGCCTATAGTGTTGCGTTAACGGTCTTTAGCCTGCCATTATATTCAGTTATACAACGTGTCCAGGATAAGGAGGGCCAGTACAGGGATCTCGGAAACCGTAAGAGATACGAAGTCGGTTAAATATAGATCAAGTTGCGCATTTACGTGCCTAATAATATTCCGTTTAGAAAGTTTTGAAATTCCGAGTAGTTCCGGAGATATCCGGAAAAAACCGAAATTCTGATAAAATCGTTATATTGTTTTCCAGGGTTTTGTTGCCACTTTTTCCGCTCTATCGAACAGCGTTAATTGTTTTGTAATCCGACGAGTCGTCTTCGAAGGGCCATTATCAACTTTCTTTTTTTAAATACGGTCCTGTTTTTCTGATATTGGAATTTGAGAGCCATTTTCTTCCGAATGCAACGATGTATGACACATTATGGTTTAATGACGTTTCGAGGTTTTTTTAACAACATCAGGAATTTTTGGGATACGGGCCTGTATTTCTCCTAAATTTATTAATAATATATCATAAGTAAGGTCTAAATTTTTTACTTATGTTGAACTAGTTCAATAAATAACAAATAATTTAATAATAAACCACAAATAAGTGAACAAAAATCATACCAATACAGTAATAGAACGAACAACGAAAAAGTAAGGAACTACTTAATCAGGTGTTCAAAATGATTTCCGTTATTGTCTAAGCACAAATAACATCTTCTAACTGTCACATAACAGTTTTTTTGAGATAAAATAAAACACGATAGAATATCAAACTTTTCAGCATTTGTAAAATTATGTTCCATATTTTGTGGAAAATAGAAAACCTCTTAAAACGCTTTCAAACGATCACAATGGGAATGTCAAGTGAAACAAATCACGCGTCACCATCTTAAGTTTTTTGTTTCAAACGCCTACTTTTCTTTTAAATCCCGAATCAACAGAAGTTTGAAATAATGTTTCTGTATTTTGTTCACTTATTTGTGGTTTATTATTAAATTATTTGTTATTTATTGAACTAGTCCAACATAAGTAAAAATTTAGAGCTTACTTATGAGATATTATTTATAAAATTAGGAGAAATGCAGGACCGTATCCCAAAATTTCCTGATGTTGTTCAAAAAACCCTCGAAACGTCATTAAACCACAATGTGTCATACATCGTTGCATTCGGACGAAAAAAGCTCTCAAATTCCAGTATCAGAAAAACAGGACCGTATTTAAAATAGAAAGTTGATAATGGCCCTTCGAAGACAACTCGTCGGATTACAAAACAATTAACGCTGTTAGATAGAGCGGAATAAGTGGCAATGTAATAGTGCAATTTACTTTAGAATTCGATCTCAAAAAGACCCAGGAAAACAATAAAACGATTTTTCAGAATTTCGTTTTTTTCCGGATATCTCCGGAACTACTCGGAATTTTAAAACTTTCTAAACGGCATATTATTAGGCACGTAAATGCGCAACTTTACCTCCATTTAACCGACTTCGTATCTCTTACGGTTTCCGAGATCCCTGTACTGGCCCTCCTTATCTTGGACACGTTGTATTAGTAACAAATGTCCATAAATGCTTACCGAAAATACAAAAGTACGATGAAATAGCTCTGAAAATAACTGTTTTTAGAATGAAATACAACTTGAAGACACAAAAACTTATAAAAACCAATAAAGATTGACACTCGATTGACACTTCAAAATAGCAACTATGAGTTAACAGCTGGAGGATATTTAATAGCTACAAATCAATATTCAACAACACGTGTAACTTTTAAATATTTAATAGCTACAAATCAATATTCAACAACACATGTAACTTTTGTCTTTATCTAACACGTTATTGAATTTAAAACGTACTGCGGAACTCCTGTAATTGGCGATTTTATTCGCCTTGAATATTTATATAACGATAGTTTTTGTGGTTTTCATCGCAAAAGTCATCTGCCGTGAATAGCTCGTAAAAAAATGCAATCCTGCAAAAATAAGAGCAGTTATCTCTCGCCGCAAAGAAATTGGTCTGTTCTTCGTTGCGATAGCCATATGACGCCTCTAGGGCACCGTCCGACAGTGACGTACCAGCGAATGAAATAATGTTATAAATCCTTCTACCCCCATAAATACTGCAAATATAATGCATCTTACTATATAGCAGAAATACACGACGAACCACTGCCGCCCATCCATATGTGATTCAGGTTAGTACCCCTTCAAGAATTATTTCACCTGGAGGACGTCATCTTTGTGGAACGACCTTCCTGAAGTGTTTTCCCAACCTATAACCTTCAAAAACAAAGTGAATGGCTATTCGCAGACGCACCCACACCCAGAGTGCCTTAAAGAATTTTCCTCAAGAGCTAGTGTTGATAAACACATATATATATATACAGGGTCCTGCAAAAGTATGTCAGGCTTCCATAGCTCCTATACGAATTAAGTTAGGAATTTCATTCATATGCTGATTCTGTATCATAGGGTGTATTTCAAGAGAAAAGAAATCATATACAGGGTTACCCAAAAAGTGTGATAACATAAAGTTGTATTTTTTAAAATTAGACTTTATTGCATATTTAGGTTCGTACTAGTGCCCTCTATAATTACCTATAATGTTATTCAATTTGCTTTGGTAGTTTATGAGTAATAAATTGAAAACTAAAGAAAAAGTTTTGGAGTCCTGGACAAAAAAATCAAAAAAAACATTCTAAAATTACTTTTATAACTACGGCATTGGGTGAGCTTTATAACAAGAGGTCTATAGACACTATGAATCCAATAGTGTGTATCTGTTTTATACAGGGTGTTCATAATAAGGTTCCAAAAATGACACATTTCAAAATCAATTTTTTCAAGATTCTAAAATTTGAACACCCTGTATAATATTTGGTATAAGCAATTTTTTTTTATAATACAAACATATACAAGTTATTTTCAATTTTATGCCGTTTTCCAAACAATTCCAAATTTCATAAATTATGTTGTTTAAATAACATGTGCGCCTTGACTAATGATTGTAAACTACAGTAAATGTTCAAGATGTTTTCCATTTTGATCTGTGCACAAGTAAATACGTTCATTAATAGTGGTTAAGCATGAATTGAATTATATTGGAACGAGTTGAAGCATTATTCATTCTAGACACTTGCTTCTTAAGCTTCAACCGAACTGCACCAGGTCTAGTGCTTAGTCACCCCCCCCCCCCCCCCCCCCCCCGCAACCCTAGGGGTTATTATATACAGGGTGTTATGGAAATGACGTATTATATTTAAATGGGTGACCCCTGGGGTGTCCTAGAGAAGCGCTACATATTTTTTTTTTTAAATCGAACGTTTAAAAAGTGGGGTAATTCTCCCATATACCCACACACAACTCCTCGGCACAGTCACATTACACTGAGCAGCTGTGTAATAAACAGATGTTCTAGCTTGCCAAATTGTTCGTGTAAAACTTTAGATTCTTATAAAAATAAATATTTAGCTACCTAGTATCCAAATAGAAGTGAATCCAGGTGCCAGTATACTAGCAAGTAATCCAGGGCACATAAATCTTCAGTTTTTTTGGTTTTAGTGGGTAAAGCTTATAACCCACCACTAAAACCTCTTCGGCGTTTTTCTTCCAATCTCAGAACATGACCCTGTATATCGTCAGAGACACAGAACAAATAGTGAAACACTGAACAAATTACCATAAATCACTTGAAGAAAAACACACGTTTCAAATTAGTTTTTTTAAGATAGGCCCTTGTCACACAAAATCGCTACATACTAATGCATTCTTTAACAAACCTTAAATATCCCGAAAAAACTCTTTCGCGAGAAGCCGCTTGTTGTCAAGCAAATGTCAACTTTTAACCTGTCGATTTATACTAGAGATGTGCTAATCTTGGGTTTTAAAATACCGCTGTGAAACGATCGATTTAATTTTTTTAAGCTTTTCGAATGAAATAAAGCACCAGAGCAGCGATTAACAAGTTTTTTAATCTTTATTGGTATCTACAGCAGTGAAGGAAAACAATAAATAAATGCTGTAGATTATTATAATTATTTATTTCAACCTTTTTTGGTGAATGCGCAGGAATCTACCGGAAAACATGCATTGCATTATAATACATTTCTAGTTTTTGACAGTTCGTGTTTTGAATATTTCAGGTCAGATGTGATTTTTAATGTTAATTACATTTTACAATGTGTTTTTTAATTAAAAGCAAAAGTTCATGCAAACCTAAGCGAGACAAGCCAATGTTAATAAAAATGATGTCTCCAAGTGAATTTTGTGCAGTTTTATGGCGGCCAATGTTCATGTGTAGTTTAGTTTTGCATAACCAGGTTATGTGACGTGCCGGTTTCTTTACTAAAACGCTGTATAAGTTTTTATAGAAGTTGACATTAATTTTTAAATAAGACCGACAAGGTAAGGGTATGTGTGTGGCCTAAATAAAATTACATTAAAAAATCAGCCAATCAAAAGTCAAAAGGTCATTGACATTTGACCTAGTTACGTAGTTGGGTATTTCAAACTTAAAGAGTGTAATTCTGACAACACCGGTGAGAATTTGGATGTGCCGCAGTGCGGTACAGAGGTATTCCTGGTTTGACGTCAGGTGATTTTTACCGCTGAATGAATTGAAAGCGTCATTTAAGGATATTTTTCTTCAATTTGTATTCATCTCAGGAATTGCCGGTTTAAATATAATACGTCATTTCCATAACACCCTGTAGATATTGTTTTTTTTCTGGTACGCGTACGCCTCTGATTTCAAGACACCACACACACACCAGCAACTATTTTCGCGGACGCTTTTTTATTTCGGCGTGGCAGATGGAGCGCCTCGGGGTGGTTTCTTATGTTACGCGAGGGAGACAGACACACTGCGCTGCGGTTAGGCGGATTCTCATTTTTGCACTGATTGCATATTCCATTTCTAATTTTCCATTATGGAATATGGTTAGTTTCACAAATAAAATATATTTTGCTGCGTAGGGGGGTTTCCTCTTTTCTTAGAGCTGAAATATTTTAACGTTTCACGACGAGCTTGCATTTGAACTTTATGAAGAACTACTGAACATATGCTTCTCAAACTTTGGGGATTTAGGTTTATCGATACGCTCTCTTTCACTAAAATATTTACATGTTCCTGTCATTTCCGGTTATACCGGAAGTAGCTTTCTCGTTATTCAAATAAAACATGGTAGTTTTTATTATATTTTCCGATTAACCATTAAATTCTAAGCAAATTTTATAGAACATCTTTTTGTCTGACTTTGCCAGTTTTTGAAATACCTGGACTTTCTGTAATTATTTTTCAAATGCATGATGGAAACACAATACACATAATTTTTTTACCTTAACTCTTGTACTTCTTACAGAATAGCTAGAAGATCATCAAGTCTCAAAAATATTTTAAACTCGGCAGAAAATGTACAGGGTGGTCACAATTCAAAGTTCATTCTGAAGAAATTCAACCATTAAAAACTATCTTATTTTAATTAGAACATGTATGTTTTTATTTAATTTGATGACAAATCAGTCGTTCTTTAAAATGAGTATTTACTGTTTTTTTTTTATGATCAAATACAAGCACTATAGGAAAAATCCTTTAGGGCACTCTGGGAGTGGTGCGTGTGCGCAAAAAGCGATTCACGTTGGTTTTGAATGGTTGGAGGTTATATTCCTTGGGAAAAACGACCTCGGGAAGGTCGTTCCACAAGGATGAAGTCCTCCAGATGAAAGAATTATTAAATAATGAAGTTCGAGGAGTACTAAGCTTAACCACATATGGATGGGCGGCAGTGGTTCGTCGTGTATTTCTGATATTCGCCGCTCTGGGCGGAATTAAGAGGGCCAGGTCAGCCGAGCACTTTCCATGAAAATATCTGTAAAAGAGAGTCAAATCCCCAACCTGTCTTCGATGTTCTAGACTCCTAGACTGTCGAGGTTGGCCCTCCTTTCGATGGAATCCAGTAGCCGAAGAGTATGTTTGGGTGCAGAGCTCCAGATATGAGAGCAGTACTCTAGTGATGGTCGAATCTGGGCTTTGTATCGTGTCAAAAGTTGTTGAGGTGTGTACAACTTTCTGGTTCGGAAGAGTACACCAAGTTTCTGAGAAGCTATCTTGGCGATTGCCACAACGTGGTTATGCCCAGACATATTTCCTCCCAGATTGACGCCCAGCAAATTAATAGATGAAGCCAGTGGGATTGCGTATCCGTCCAAGACTATATCCGGTTCTGTAATGTTAACCTTTTTAGAGAATCTATATCAATATCAAAGCGTTCCCTCAAGAAATCAAATTTATACCGAAAATACTATTTTTTTCAAGTGTGGTATGAAAACATTCTTTTCTTCAAAAATCCCGAGGGCAATTCCCGCCCGAACGCCACTGGTCGGAATAAAAAAACATGTTATCATAAAATGCCTCTCGATGAATAGAAAGTGTGTACCAAATTTCATCAAAAAACATCTAGAGTCGTATCACATATGTTAATGTTAAAAGGTGATTTTTGAAAATCTTGTATCTCAAAAAGTTAAGACGTTTAGGACATAATATGTATGTTCATATGTTTCTGAAAATGGATCCAAAATTTAAATATATATTATTAAGAAACACCCTGTATACATGACTGTTTTTCAACAAAATCTCTAAATTGCCACTATTCCGGTATTTTTTAACACAAATCAACAACATGCAAAATTGTGATAGAAATGACGCAGACGCTGTTGATAGCAGTGCCAGCCATTTCATTATAAAATAAATGATTGGTCCTGGGGCACCACCAGGTTACTTTCAAGGAATTATTGGTTGTGTTATACATAGGTACGCATTACATTTAGTGTGTGGTATTATGGATAAAAAAATAAGAGTAAAGTACGTGGCACAACCGTACGATATAAATGCATGGCAGTGTATACTTTCATAAGCGTAGTATAAGCGAAAGAGGGAGAATATAAAAAAAACGAAAATAAATTAATATTTAAAAATAGAAAATTAGTCTAAGCTTTTTCCGGAGAAATAAATGAAGAATTTCATTAGGTAATACTGAAAACGTTTAACAGGGATTTTCCCGTAACTTCACCAATCACAAACGTCATACCGCGTGACGGAATTATAAACCGATTTTTATTATCGCCCAATCCGACAATGAAATTCATCAACGAAAAAAGGAAATTGGTACAGAATACGGACACAGGCTTTAGCGAATTGGAGGTTCAGAACCGTATTTTTTATTTATATCCGATGTTCGGTTTATCATGAATGATATCAGTGATTTAAGTCTCGATATTTTTCATAAAGTGTGTTCAAAATGTCGCCTTTCAGCGAACGACAGTGTCCAAGCCTCTTGGAAAACTGGAAAAGCATGTTTTACCTCGAATTAGAATAAGAATTATATCAAATTTAATTACATTATACAGTGATCAAAATAACGATCAAATAATGTGGAATGACATTTGGTTTCACCAAGATGGAGCGCCACCGAATTTTGGTATACGTATCCGAAACTATTTTAATGAAACGTTTCCTGGAAGGTGAGTAGGAAAGAGAGCGGGCATTGAATGGCCTCCTAGATCTCCACATCTAACATCTATAGATTTCTTCCATTGTGATAATTTAACGGCGACGATCATACGAAAACTTTTTGGTTTGGTTTCTTCACTTATTTGTCAATATTTCGAAAATAATTGAATTTAGACATATGGTATGTTATAGAAAAACTATTTTAAATTTATTGAGAATTTACTGTCATTCCTTGACAGTTGCTCAAGCATGTATGCAAGTACTTCAGAGGTACCCCAGGGGTCTAACCTGGGACCTCTTTTGTTTATAAGAGCAATTAATGATCTTATTCGGGTAGTTAATCACTCAAGTACAGGGTGCCCCATTTTCTACACGTTTATAGGGTATCTCCGTAATTGCTAGTGCTATCAAAAAAGTAATGTAGCTGTCATGTGCTCTTTTTGGGTCAAACTTAAAATGGTAAAATCAAAATTTGAAAATTTTCGCTGGCTTAAGTGATACGGGGGAGAATCAAAAATTTTACAATTTTCAACTTACCCTATATTTTCTTAGTTAATAGAGATACAGAAAAATGTTCTATACAGAAGCTTCTTTATAATCATTGTTGAATAATGTGCCGTTTTCAGAATAAGTATACGGGGTCAGGTAAGAAAGTTATTGGACCTAACCTCATTTTTTTAAATGGAACATCCTGTATATTTTAATCTAAAAAGATAGCTCTTTTCAAATTTATAACACACCATGGATGATAGTATCATCAAATTTCTCAAAATGTTGATACCTAAGTCTTTTTCACAAATGAATAGGTAAAAAATTAAATTGCCGTTAAATGTTAATAACAACTAGAATGTCAACATAGTTGTCTCTAGGATATTAGTTTTTGTTTCATGGCCTACTTTGGTTTTAAGGTATAAAGTTTAAATAAATCGCCTAGGAAACCAATATCATCCATGGTGTATTACATGACAACACTGCTCACAATTCACTGACGTTTTCCGCCATATGTTGCTTTATTTACGCACATTTTTGGTCTGACAATAGGTCATGTACAGGGCATATTAAATAAAAGCGCCATTTTTGGATATTTTTCTTCAATTTGTTTTCATCTGAGGAATTGCCGGTTTAAATATAATACGTCATTTTCATAACACCCTGTAGATTAGCATAAGATTGGTGTGTCTGTTATTGGTAATATATTACTGTTGATACATCATAATAAATAAATAAATTGGTGACATATGGAATGCCCAGTCAAATAGTAAAATGTTAGTCCTTTGTCGAAAACCTGGATCAATGGCCGTTCGGGAACATTCCAGCCCTGTATGTATGACTCTATGTTCTTTGATTTCTCAAAGGCAGTCGATTTATTTCACATTTTGTAATAAATCACCGATGGTCAAATTCGAGGACTAACAACAAAACTGCCAAGTAATGAATGGAATTAATGTTTGTAAAATAACTGTGTCCGCCGGGTAGCGTTATTTAATAACACAAACCTTGTTAACATTTAATGAATACTGCTTCTTGTTTCTCGGCGCTCCGCAACGTCCAATTTTCTAGTTAGAAAATACAATTACAAACCCTCACAAATTACTCGCGCGCATCATTCATCATCGGTCTCGTGCAGAAGAACAAAAAAAAAACCGTATAGTGAGCAAAGAAGAATTTTAATCGAGGAACCTTAATCGATTTCGCCATCAAGTAAAGCACAAAATTATTGCCTAACCAAATTATAAAAGCAATTATTTCGTGTGTATTCGCAGTGTGGTAGACGCGAGCTAATGGAATCTCAATCATCATCTGTGCTTACCGTACAATATGGCATTTTAAGAATAGCAAATTGGTATTTAAAGGTTTATAGAGGGTATCCCAAAACTTATGGACCATGGAGCAACTGGAGATACCAAAGATATTACAAACTACAGATAGAAAAATGTACATTTCTAGTAGTTAGAGAGACGGTGACAATAGGGGGTCCGTGAAGTGGAATATCAGTAATTTGGATTTTCGTGGAGTTTAGGTCCCCCTCTACAACTTTTATATCTGATGAAATGCCGTAGAGCATTGCTGAGAGGCGCTGTACCGCTTTAGATAGGAAATTGTCAATAAATTCAAAATTATATCGAGCAATGTCTGAAAATAAATTTACAGCACATTTTCTGACAAGTCAACCTTGCATATACTTTTCCGAGCGTGTCAAAAAAATTAAAATTAAAAAAAAAAAGAAATAAGCAGGCAAGTCATTAATGTCATGTTGTGACACTTGACATATCTGGCGCGAGGGTTCGCTGCAACGACTATAGAAACCTTCTCAGTCAGACCCGTGAAGTGATTGCAAATGTTTAAAGGGTATGTGAAGTATGTGAATCGCAAATCAGAGACACAGATTTACTTGTCGATCTGTTTTTTTTTTTTTTTATGATCAAACACAAGCGCTATAGGGAAAATCCTTTAGACCACTCTGGGAGTGGTGCGTGTGCGCAAAAAGCGATTCACATTGGTTTTGAACCGTTGGAGGTTATATTCGTTTGGAAAAACGACCTCGGGAAGGTCGTTCCACAAGGATGTAGTCCAGATGAAAGAATTCTTAAATAATGAAGTTCGAGGAGTACTAAGCTTAACCACATATGGATAGGCGGCACTGGTTCGTCGTGTCTTTCTGCTATTCGTCGCTCTGGGCGGAATTAAGAGGGCAAGGTCAGCCGAGCACCTTCCATGAAAATATCTGTAAAAGAGAGTCAGTCAAATCCACCACCTGTCTTCGATGTTCCAGGCTGTTGAGGTTCTTCGTCAGCTCGTGGTCTCCAATCAGACGAATAGCCCTCCTTTCGATGGAATCCAGCAGCCGAAGAGTATGTTTGGGTGCAGAGCTCCAGACATGAGAGCAGTATTCTAGTGATGGTCGAATCTGGGCATTGTATAGTATCAAAAGTTGTTGAGGTGTGTACAACTTTCTGGTTCGGAAGAGTACCCCAAGCTTCTGAGAAGCTATCTTGGCGATTGCCACAACATGGTTATGCCAAGACATATTTCCTCCCAGATTGACGCCCAGCAAATTAATAGACGAAGCCAGTGGGATTGCGTGTCCGGCCATCACTATTTCCGGTTCTGTAATGTTAACCTTTTCAGAGAAAACTGCTGCCTGTTTTTTTTAGCGTTTTGGTTACTGTCACCCCAAGCCAAAATTTCTTCCAGGTCTTTATTGAGGCGTGATACTTCATGCTGTCTGCGAGGATGTGCGTCGGCAGCCGATGTTTGTGCATTCAAAGAGAAAGATGAGATAAGTGTGCTATCGTCGGCAAAACTAAATATCGGATTTTTAGTTTTCACTAGAAGGTCGTTAATGTAGAGTAAGAATAGAGTTGGAGACAATATGGACCCTTGAGGAACACCGGCATTGATGGTGAAGGTGTCTGAGAGAAATCCGTCGCCACTTGCAGAGAGCGGTCCTTAAGAAAGCTAGACAACCATGCACAGAATCAACTGGGCATACCATAGGATCGCAGTTTACTTAGAAGCCCCCCATGCCAAACACGATTAAAAGCTTTAGAAATATCCAGTGCAAGAACCCGAGACTCCCCATGATGTTCGATTGCGTTGTTCCAAATATGGGTGACATAGGCTAGAAGATCTCCAGTTGATCTGGACTTCCGAAAACCATATTGATGATCGCTGATAATGTTGAAGCCTTCCAGGTACTTTAGAAGATGTTGGTTAATAGCTTTCTCCATTACTTTTGATATAACTGAAAGCAATGCGACTGGTCGATAGTTGTTAGGCAGGGTTCTCTTACCGTTCTTTGGAATAGGCTGGACTCGCGCCGTCTTCCAGCAAGATGGAAATATTCCTTTTTTGTAGGATAAGTTGAAAAGTCTACAAAATACTCGTGTTAGTTCATCGGCGCATCTCTTGAGAACTATAATATGAATTTCGTCTGGACCAGTAGCTTTTTCGACGTCGAGTCCTTTCAGGATTCTTTTGACGGGACGCTGACGGAATACGATTTCGGTCATTTCGGATTGAACTGCAGGAATGTCGGTCAGGTGGTGTTCTTCCCTGGAAATCTACAGTGGAATGCGAAGAAAATAGTTCAGCAAGTAAGTTTGCTTTGTCTCCGGCTGTGGATGCTATTGTACCATCGGGACGTGTTAGAGGTGGAATAGTTGATTTTGTAAAATTTTGGCTGACGGCCTTTGCGACTGACCAAAAGGACCTTGATCCGTTTGGACAGTCAAGAAGTTTGTTTTTGATCCTCGCGTTATGGGCTTCTTTGCTTTGATCTATTATTACCTTACATTGGTTTCTAGCGGTAATAAAGATGGTACGATTCTCAGTGGTAGGGTTTTTACGCCAGATTTTTTGATTTGACAGCACGCTCACAATATAACTAGCGCCTCAAATGTGAAACTAATAAATGGACCTTCCGGTAACTCTAGTCGTGTATCACTATTTTTTTAAATGGATTTCCGGCTGCTATTTGTACTTTCCTACCTTCGAAAGACGATGATCGGCCTCCCGGCAAAAAAAAATTACCTTCTCTTTTCTCGCCGGCTATTTGCTCTAATTAGGTTAGAAATTGTTGATTAAATTGGGCCGGACCGTACAGCCCAAATACCCAACAGGTAGCAATCACGTTTGATTAGGCCAACTACCGGTTAATTGCGGGCCAGCTTCAAAGAGGGCGTAACTGTTTAGCGAAGTACGTGTGGATGTGCTAAGGACGTTGGTGGTGCCATCTCATGCTAATCCTATGAGTGTAAGGAGAAGAAAATATTAAATGCACTCGAGAGTGCGAAAAAGTACCGTTCTTTCGAAAATATAGGAAAACATTATACAGGGTGTTCGCTAATTAATGGTACATGGATAAACCACAGACTCCTTACATAAAAATATTAGGAATTAATTATACTTACCTATATCGGAAAGTTGATATTAACTGAGATACAGGGTGTTAAAGTTAAAACTTCATTTTTGTTTTTCTCTGATAACTTTGCAGGAAACCAACGTTTTTTTAGCCTTAGTGTATTTAAGTTTTTAATGAAAATAATACCTTTCTCATATTTATTAGGTAAAAAAGGTATAGTAAGTTGAGGTCGGTCAGAGTTACCGTTTCGGAGATATTTGCATTTAAATTGTTTAGTGCACCCTGCCCGATTATTATTAATTTGCAAACAATTTTTTTTTTCTTAAAGTAACCTATGAGGAAACAAATAAAATTTAGAGATGTTGGAGATGTTTCATTTTTGAGTTTATCGTAAGTTTGTGTTTTCATTGGTGTTGTTTTCTTTCTTTCTTTTTTTTTTTTTTTTCTTCTTTTTTTCAAAATATTATTTGCTTGCCTGAGCTAACGCACTAAACAAGTTAAATGCAAATATCGCCGAAACGGTAATTCTGGGCGACCTGAACTTAGTATAATTCTTTTACGTAATAAATATGAGAAAACCATTATTTTTATTAAAAACTTAAATACACTGAGGCACAAGAAAGTTATAATCTAATACATGGGAGAAAATTGTCGCAGACACCGCCCCTCCCCCTACATTGTACATTAAATTTTTACAAAAATTTCTCGTCCTAAAAAACCTTAATTGCCAAATTTTGTATAAAAACGTTAGTTTCTCTCAAAGTTATTAGAGAAAAACAAAAATGAAGTTTGAACTTTAACACCTTGTATCTCAGTTAATATCAACTCTCGGATATAGATAAATATAATAAAATTCTAATATTTACGTAAGGAGTCTGTGGGTTTGATCGGGTTTGTTAGCGGACACCCTGTATAGAATTAAAAGACACGACCTACGATTCTAAAATAGTATATTAAGATACAAGTTTCATAAGACATTATCTTAGAGCACGCGTTTAATTTAGAAAACGACCCGCGAAGCGGGGAGTTTTCTAAGTACAAGTGCTCTAATTGTTTTATGAACCGTGTATTTTATAATACTTTTTCTATTTGGGTCTTTAAAGTCTGAAAATATAGTATACTTTTTCCATTTGAATTAATATTTTCTTTTTGGGTTGGCAATACTTTTACAATTTCATAAAATGTTACCAGTATCAAATATACCATGATAGAAACAATTGAACACAACAAAGCTTCTTCCCATCCGTCATAATTAAAAATAAATATGTTATTAAAGTTAATAAAAATGAGTCAGGAAGAAAGTTATACTCCATCAGAAATACGAGAAATTGCAGAAAATAATCTAGACAAACTTTTAAAAAGAATATGCAAAACTTGAGTTATGGTGCGAGCAGAACAAAGTTCAAAATATTGAATAAAATAATAGATAATAGGTACTATTGAACAAAATATTGTGCCGACACACAATCTGACAGGAATAACAATTAATGCCCAAGAAATGTCTACAGTAACTATAAATATGTATATGTAAAGTAATATATATGATACTATATTGAATTAAAATTAAAGATAGTACTTTATTGAATAAAACTTTAGAAATAGAGCATAAACTGAAAGATATTTCTATTATTTTTAGGTTATGTTGTTTTATAGTTGTGACTAGAAATTAGCTGACGAACACCGTCAGAATGTTATATATTTCCGAGTATAGGTTTTCGGATAAATATCTCTCAAAAACGATATATTTGCAAGGTTAAAAGTTAGTATTTTAAAGTTTTCTATAAAAAATTTCTGTCGAATCCATAATGACTAGAAACGAAATCCAAGTAATCCTAAAATTTGAACCCTACTTGCTGCCAACATAAAAAAAATAAAATTTCAGTTGCATAAAGTGGTAGGTTATTCAATTTTTTTGCATGTCATAATGTAGCCATTATGAAACCCAAATAGAAAAAGAAATATGAAAAATTCTTCTAACATTCAGCTAAGCCATTCAACCTTACGTCACCCATTTTAAATGGTAGTAATTGGGGGGGGGGGGGGGTTATATCCCCCCCCCCCCCCCCCCCCTTGATTTGCCACTGCTCTTCACAATACAATAATTATTTACTGGACGCTAGTTATTAAGTTTTACAATTGACTCCCTGTATAACTGAATTTACCTGGTTCACCGGTGCCGTAATATTTGAAAAAATCGAACAATAAAATTGTCTATAGACCTAACAATACTAGTTCAACATACCTTAACGAGACAGGTTGTAAAAAGAGATTAAATAAAGTACATACAAGGAAAAAAAAAACAAAGAACACTCCAAAATTCGCAAGATAATCGAAGAAATCCATTCGAAAAATGTACCTCGCGTGTGCATTTGCCCTTTCTGATGATATTTGGGATCGCTGCAAGTTGCACAGAAAGTAATTCCACGCCTGTCAGTCAAATCTTAGCGATGGCTGACATTTCGCTAATACGCGGCAAAATTTAATCTCGTTTGGAAATTGGATTAGTTTTTTTTAGGTAAACATACTTTTATTTAGATATTTTCGTTTACGACGTGGGTCTGGGGACGTTTGATTCTGCAGGTTGTATTTTTAAAATCCTCGTGGGATACCGTCTTGGATTAGATTTTTGGAATAAATTTTGTATAAGGTCATGGTTAGATTTTCAAAATAATGTAGTAACTTTACGCTATTGCTTATCCGGTGGTATTTGAACGTTTCCCTGTGAAGAGCGAGGGGAGAAAAATGTATGAAAATCATGCTAGAAAGCGCCATTACCATAGGCGTGCGCAACCAATAATTTGTTAACTGGAAAATAAATAAATACACCGAGGTGAATCCGCAGTTTGATTCTTGTAGACCAATTTTTGTGCGTTTTAACGGCGCTTCGAAGAGCGGGATTACATAAGACATACAATTAGAAGTTTTTGTTTGGTGTAGGATGTCAAATTTGATAAAAAAAATCATATATTTTATTAAACCTATAATGAGTTGCAGATTCGGCGTTCGCCATTGGGATTTCGGAAACGGTACGAGATACCAAGTCGGTTAAATTGGGGCAAAGTTGCGTAATTATTGGCCCAATAATATACCGCAAAAAATCAAAAATAACTGCAGGGACTTTCAAAATATTCGAAAAATCTAAAAATTTTTCGGTTTTTAGTTTTTCCTGACTTTGTTCGAAGAGATGTCCGAAAATAAATTTCACTTTCCCATTGCTACTTTTTATTCTCCACAAGATGGCATCATCAGATTTTCTCATGCGAAGTTTCGTCTTTAGGTCACCATCTTAATTTTTTTAAGTACGGACCTGGATTTTTCTGTTTAAATTATGAAAAAGGACCGAAATCTACGTTCTGTGGTATACAACACTTCTTGGTTTTCCGACGTTTTGCTCCGTAAACTGACCATCTACATTAAAATAACCATAGTACAGGGTATCCCATTTTCGACACTTTTATAGGGTATCTACGTAATTGTTAGTGCTATCAAAAAAGTAATGTAGGTGTCATGTGCCCTTTTTGGGTGAAACTTAAAATGGTAAAATCAAAATTTCAAAATTTTCGCTCGCTTAAGAGATACGAGGGAAAATCAAAAAATTGTCCATTTCAAAATTGCCCTATATTTTCTTAGTTAAATAATTGTTGAATAATCTTCCGTTTTCAGAATAAGTATACGGGATCAGGTAAAAAAGTTATCGGATCTAACTTCAATTTTTTAAATGGAACATCCTGTATATTTTAATCTAAAATATAGCATTTTAAATTCTCTTTTCAAATATATAACACACTATGGATGACATCGGTTTCCTAGGCGATTTATTTAAACTTTATGACTTTAAACCACAGTAGACCATGAAACAAAAGCTAATATCATAGGAACAATTATGTTGATATTCTAGTTGTTATTAACAATTAACGTCAATTTAATTTTTACATATTCATTTGTTAAAATGACTTATCAACATTTTGAAAAATTTGATATGATATCAGTTTAAATGGTGCCAAATTTTTTATTTTGTTCGCTATCCGGAAAGACGGTAATCATTTAAGGACATATTCCGAACATATGCGATGATTCCCGTTATTTTTTACCATAATCTGAATCTTTTATTTCGTTTCAAAGTAATAAAGTTTAAATAAATCGCCTAGGAAACCAATATGTGTTATATATTTGAAAAGACAATTTAAAATGCTATCTTTTTAAATAAAATATACAGGGTCTTCCATTTAAAAAAAAATTAGGTTAGGTCCGATAACTTTCTTACCTGACCCCGTATACTTATTCTGAAAACGGCAGATTATTCAACAATCAATATAAAGAAACTTCTGTATCAAATATTTTTCTCTATCTCTTTTAACTAAGAAAATATAGAGTTATTTTGAAATTGACATTTTTTTGATTTTCCCCCGTAACTCTTAAGCGAGCGAAAATTATCAAATTTTGATTTTACCATTTTAAGTTTGACCCAAAAAGAGCACATGACACCTACATTACTTTTTTGATTGCACTAACAATTACGGATATACCCTATAACACCCTACCCTGTACACAAAGGACAGTCTCAAATATATTCTCTAACGAGATACTCTATATTACTCTCCCGAGAACGCGCGTTACAAGAACCCGTTAGACCTCCCGGTTTAGTGGGAACAGGCAACCCTTTAATATTTAAAAACTACCCTCCAAGGAGCAGCACTGTGCGAGGTTGTATACAGGGCCAGTGGTGGGCACCTAAGAAGCAATTCAATCAACCAAAGGTAAGCCATTTTGTCTCTGTGTCACGTTGTCGCTTCATTTTGATTTTCGATTTTATTCACCCTCATATTATCTCGTCGACCAAAAACATGTACAGTCCACTGGCTCTGATCTTTATCCCAAACCCTAAACACCTTGTATATACAGAGTGTTATGGAAATGATTTATTATATTTAAATGTGTGACTCCTTGGGTGTCCTAGAGAAAGTCTACATACTTTTTATTTAATCGAATATCTAAATACTAAGGTAAAAACCCTTTTTATCCAAATATTGTCGCGCCGTTCCATCTGGATTCAGTTAGCAACATTGTGGGTCATTAGAATATACTAACAGTGTTGTTTGTGTGTTGTTGGATAGCTACCGCACGCGACTATCGTTTCTTCAGTATGTTTCGAGACTCGGGGAAGGAATAGCGCTGTCGAGGGTTCCACGTGCTTGATGTATACGAATTTTAAACGTTTTGCTAGTTGTAGCATTACCCGATTTTTTTCTGTTGTGAAATAATTTATAATAAATAAATATTGTGATGTGATTTCAAATTTGTGTGATATTACCTATTGTTGGTTCTGTTGGAAAACATACTATTTGTGCTTTATTTTTCATGGAATTTAATTATAAAACGGATTATAAGATCGAAGGTTAGAGACTATGTACCTTAAAATTGTAGTATTCTTTTCTAAAATGTTTGAAAAAGAAGTGATAACGCGGGTCAAAGACGTCTTGTTGTCAAAAACTGAACACGGGCGTTTACAATTCTGTTTTGCAATATGACAACACCGCCTCAATAAACTATTGATTGCGAACGTCCTCAGTAGCGGCCACGTAAATTTTGATATTTCATATAAAGTGTATATTTCGCTTAATAATTCAAAGCGCAATTTATGGTTATTCTTCTTCAATATATTTTCATCTCAGGATTTGCCGGTTTAAATATAATAAGTCATTTCGATAACGCCCTGTATAATACTTGTCCGTTGGTAAGTATTCTTTGTATTTTCGACTTTTGTAGGTTCCGATCCTGAGAAATTAAAAATGAAACAATAAATAATCCATAAAACATCAAATTATAAATCCAGGGTCAGGTAAATCGTCGGACCTATATTAATGATAGCTATTAAATCAGCGTTTGGTCTCGCACAAAACCATAAAAAATGAATCAAAATGTTGGCCGGCGCACCGTCATTATAAAAACTTTAAGATTTAATAAATCACCCTCACGAAACCCCATACACGCCGACTGGCGGCCGGCCCTTAGATCGTCATCACAATATATCTAAGAATCTAAATATTTCTATATAGATAAAGATAAGGTTTGTTTGGGTTAAACATAGAGTGAGAAAATCAAGAGAACCAGACTAGGTAACGCATTGACTTGAAACGAACATGGACTTGGTATTTCCATCTGCTTTGTACCACATGTGTACTTTGTAACAGTATATTGCTAATGCAATTATGTCCCCGCTATGGGCATCGAAAGGGGCGTTGTGAGTTTGCGCAGTTCGGAAATTTCCTTGTGAAAGTAAACATTCGACAGGGCCGGATTTCAACTTTTGTAATGTAAATTTCACTGGTTAGTTAGGAAAAATATTGCAATCAAAATTTCGATTAGTTCGAATTAAGACGGCGTTCCGTGCATACGATTTCTGATGATATGATGATCCTACGGTGCCCTGATTGGTGTAAACTTTTGGTGCCAAATTCCCTCCGAATATTTGTAACAATCGACACGATGAGCTTTATTTTAACTTGCATCCGACGTCGTATGTTTCTTCCGACGTCGTATGTTTCTTAACCTCACTTTTTTCTAAACCAAAAATTAAGAACGAATGACTATATTGACTATTTTGGGAATTATTATCAGTCTACTAATGCACCAAATTAAAAATACATTAATTTTAAGGCTAGGTATAGTGACCACATATACAGGGTGTAACTAAATAAGTGTAAAACATTTAAGGGGGTGATTCCTCATCGAAAAAAAGATAGGATCTTTCATATAAAGAAACTTCATTGGAGCATCCCTTGTTAAGATACAGCCCCTTAAAGGGGGTACATAAAATGTGTTTAACAATTTTTTTCACAAGCACTAAAAAAGTTACAATATTGAAATTAACCTGACATTTTCTACTACCAAAAGGACATTTAGCCAGTAATTTATTTGGTTTACCCCATGGTTGTAAGGGGTGGAAAACGCAACCCCTAAAATTTATTTCCAATGTAAGTTTTTGTCTTATTATTTGTTTACCATCTAAAAATTTATTTCCGATAGCCTGTTTCATTCTAAACAAAAAATGTCTCTTGAATTTTTTGCCCAAAATAAACCAGTTCGCAGCAAAAAATTATTTTACGAACAAGATACATATCGCCATAAAACGAAAATACGAAACTAATTTATCCAGTAGGCCGCTATTAGCCATAGTGACAATTAAATTGGTCTGAAGGTAGAGATATTGAACATTTACTATGGTTTCTAGATGTTGTATGTTTTGTTATTAATAAATTAGTTTTGTTTATTTATAAATTTTATGTACCCCCTTTAAGGGGCTGTATCTTAACAAGGGATGCTCCAATGAAGTATTACTGACTATTATTGTATTTTAAGTATTTTTAAAAGTTTAAAATAATTTCTCTAAAAATGCCACAAGAATGAAAAGCTTAAATCAGATGCAACCTACTAATTAGAACTTGTAATTACGGATTATGGATATCACTAATATGCTGCAAAAAAATCTAAAATAAATACAGGACTATCAAAATATTTGGAAAAATCTAAAATTTTGCGTTTCGGTTTTCATTTTTTCCTGGCTTTGTTCGAAGAGATGTCGAAAAATAAATTTCACTTTCTCATTGCTACTTGTTATTCTCCACAAGAAGGCATCATCAGATCTATCATGCAACGTTTCGTCTTTAGGCCACCATCATCAACTTAATGTTTGTAAATACGGGCCTGGACTTTTTTGTTTAAATTATGAAAGAAGACCGACGTCTACAGTGGTATACAACACTTACTGGTTTTTAATATTGTTATTTCTGTCTATAATTGTTATTGTTATTACGTACTACTACTGTTTTTTTTATTTCATACTAATATATTATATTATATATTTATTTATTATTTATTTATTTTATTGATACAAATAAAACTCGACTCTTAAAGCTAGCACCTTCTTAATACTTGTAAAAGAGGCATTGAGTTTTATATTTTCGAATTATACCGAATTTTAAAAAAAAATTTACAGGAACGTATTAGGGGTATTTTAATGAAGATGGTCAATTTAAGGAACAAAACGTCGGAAAACCAGTAAGTGTTGTATACCACTGAACGTAGATTTCGTTCCTCTTTCACCGGCAACACCAAATACATACCGGGTCCTGCATCTTTGAGTTGAACATAGGAAATCATTTTTGAGGTGGCTGAATGGTGACTCCCCTGTACATTTTATAGAAAAACTGTATTATAACTTCTTGAAGAGGCAGACATGGTGAACCCATGTGCCTAGCTTGAATTCATTTTAGTGATAGCAAAACCATGAAACTTTCATAGTTCAGGTAACGCAGCAAATACCAGCAAAAAATTTCTATGGCGTTATTGCCAAAAGTTGACGTAAAGCAGAACATAATGTAGTTTTTTTACATGTGCCCCGAAAGTGCTTCTTTTCATGCATGTTCTCTTCACCGAAAGTGGCGTTTTCCAAGAGAGCGGGCGGGAAAGATTTTTCCCGCCCGCTTCGAGTCACCATGTGCTCATAAATAAATAAAACCAGAATTGTCTGTGCAGGATTTGAACCCGCGACCTTCAGATCGCCAGGCGGACACTCTACCCACCGAGCCATACTACAAGCGATAATAAATAGCGGATTATATATAAATTAAATTGGCAGTTAATTATTCAAAGATGTTTTAGAAAAATGTCTGAAGAATTTCTTTATTTATATGGCCTCAAAGACTCGGGCGCTTGTAAAAAATTAAATAAAACCAGAGATGCCGAGTGCGGGATTTGAACCCGCGACTCTCAGATCACAAGGCGTACGCTATACCACTAGGCCACCGAGCCTATTTGTCAAAAATAATAAACAGATATTTACAGTCTACGCGAGTGTTTTCATGTCATGTAGACAGGAAAACGTTTTGAAGAATTTCTTATTTATTTGGCATCAAAGCTTCGGAGCACTTGTAAAAAAAAATACGGTACATATCTCGGGCCGTTGAAGACTTTTCCGGACTCATGCGGTCCGCATCTCGTCCGTAAAAGCCTCTTTTCGGCCCTTGATACGTAATGTACTAATACGTACCGAGGTGGAAAGTGTTTCATTCTTGTCGAGAGAGTCGGTAGGCGCGAAGCGGCGAGGTTAACTAAATCTCGAGACAGTAATGAAACTTTTTACCGAGGCTTGCATACTATTTTATTTACAACCATATCTAACATCCACTTCTTATTATTTTGAATTAAAATTATTAATAAAAGATAAATGTCATTTTGTCTTTTCCATTGAAAAATTAGACAGAAATTTCAAATAACCGAAGGTGGTAAAATAACGTAGGTAATAATACACATCAAGATGGCAAATATCATTTTTTGAATATGGTTTCCATGTCACTAAACAATATATTATTTTAACAATCAGATGAGGAATTTGATTTTGCTGCTGCTCCACCAGAAATTTGAGAAGCAGCAAAAATAGTAGAAGAAGATCTTCTGCCAACTAAAAGCCACCCGAGATATAACAACGCATATAACTGTTTCAAAGAATGGTGTACGGGAAACAAAGTTCAAAATCCTGGTTCTGCTAGCTCATGTCAGTGAAAATGCCAAAAGACCAAGAAGATATCAACGATTTGGTCACAATATTCAATGCTGAAGACCACTCTATCAATCAGGAAAAAAGTAGACATATCTAAACACGCAAAGCTATAAGCATTTTTAAAAAAGTGTGTTCGTATATTATTTTGAGATATCGATTTTTTTAAAAATTAGAAAAAATAATTTACTTTCCACCCGGGTGGAAAGTAAAAGTAAAAAAACGTCAACTTTCCACTTTTCAAAGATAGATTAAATGTCATCATTACATGCATGGTTGTAAATAAAATAATGAAAATATTGACACTGACACTAATTTTCGTTTTGTCAATGTAAAAATTTAATTTGCTCTGTATTACCTGAACTATGAGACTTTCGTGGTGTTGCCATCACGTTTCATTGAATAGCTTAGGATTGGCGCACCAAAATATATTCAAACTGCGCACATGGATTCATCATGACGGCCTCTTCAAGAAGTTATAATGCATTTTTTTTATAAAGTATACAGGGGAGCCAATAATCAGCCACCTCAAAAATTCCATACGATTTCCTATGTTCATCTTAACGATGCATCCACCAGGTAGAGTTACTTTAAACAGACCATATCGAATCTTATCGCCGTAAAATAGCCACGGAACGACCCTCGGGGTCAAGTCATCGCGTGCTGGCGCCCGGGGGTCCAGTGCCGTCGTGACCGGGGCTGCGTTGGGGCCCCTCATTAAGCCTTCGCCCTCGCCGCCCCCCGACATTAACATACCTAATTAGAGGCACGGACGGCGACCTGGACAAATTTCGAATTTTCGGCGACCATAATGACCGGGTACGGTACCAGTCGTGGACTGTTCGGACGAGTATATTAATATGCGTTTTTCGAAGGTGTATATTTATTAATGCAGATTAAATGTGACTAAACATTAGGCTGCTTGCCTGGGTAACTTTTGGCCTTCGGGCTTAGAAGATGGTGAAACTTTACATGAAATATTAACTAACGTGAACATATCTTACAGTACTTACGGCGCGAGGTTCGGCTTTATGGCAGACTGTTTATAGTCCAATAAACGAAGCCCTTAAATAGAAATTTTAGTTAGAAAGCTGCATTTTTGGTGGAAAGCACATTTTATTATTTGAAAAGACACTTCATTATTCTTTTGTATTCAACCCTTGCATAAGGGATGAAAAATTACTTTTAAATATTTTTTTAGCCGTAGCTTCGAAACAAAACACACTAGTAAATTAAGTTTCAGTCAAAAGTTGTAAATAATTTAAATCTGAATAAAAAAGTTAATAATCATTTTTACGATATCTCGGATAGTTATAGCCATAGAATCATCTGCATTTTGAGAGTTGATCGGAGTCTTCAAAACGTCACGAAGGCATTAAATTTTCAACTGGGCAACACTGCATATCAGCCAATTAAGACTATTTTGGTACTTTAATAGTACAGGGTATCCCATTTGCAACACCTCCTGGGGGGTATTAGACTTATTATAAAAGATAGAATGTTGCCGCTTTGTCATGGCGCTCGTAGTTTTTAATCTACAGGGTGGTTTTGAAAACACCTATTCTAAATATTGAATTGGATTATATAAAACATGCCAATATATCATAACCGACCATTATTAAGAATAATTAAATAAAAAAGCATATATTATATTAAGATACAAGCTTCATAAGACATTATCTAGAATGCGAAGCGAGGAGTTTTCTACAGTACAAGTGCTCTAATTGTCTTATGAACCGTGTATTTTATAATACTTTTTCTATTTGGGTCTTTAAAGTCTGAAAAACTTTTAAAAATATAGTGGATTTTTTCCATTTGAATTAATACTTTCTTTTTGGGTTGGCAATACTTTTACAATTTAATAAAATGTTACAAATATGCCATGATAGAAACAATTGAACACAACAAAGCTTCTTCCCATCCGTCATAATTAAATATAAATATATTATTAAAGTTAATAGAAATGAGTCAGGGAGAAAGTTGTACTCCGTCAGAAATACGAGAAATTGCAAAAAATAATCTAGAAAAACTTTTAAAAAGAATATGCAAAACTTTGAGTTATGGTGCGAGCAGAACAAAGTACAAAATATTGAACAAAATAATAAATAATACTATTGAACAAAATATTGTGTCGACACAGAATCTGACAGGAAAAGCAATTAATGCCCAGGAAATGTCTACAGTAACTATAAATATATATATATAGATAAAGTAATATGTATAATACTATATTGAATTAAAAATAAAAATTGTACTTTAGTGAATAAAACTTTAGAAATAGAGCATAAACTGGAAGATATTTCTATTATTTTTAGGTTATGTTGTTTTATAGTTGAGACTAGATATTAGTTGACGAACCCCGTCAGAATGTTATATATTTCCGAGTATAGGTATTCCAGATAAATATCTAGTAAAAATGATCTATTTGCAAGGTTAAAGGTTTGTATCTGAAAGTTTTCTATATACAATTTTTGTCGAATCCATAATGCCTAGAAAGCTAATTTCAACGAAATCGAAGTAAGCCTAAAATAAAATAAATAAAATAAAATTTCAGTTTTATAAAGTGGCAAGTTATTAAATTTTTTTGAATTTCATAATGTAGACATTATGAAACCCAAATAGAAAAGCTCTTACGTCATAGGGCATTTCAAGTAATAAAAATATGAGAGATCTGTCAAGTTTTGTCCATTTGCATTTGTCTCTACCAAATTGACCATGGCCTATTGTTATAAGTAACGTAAATTATTCAAAATATCGCATTTTTTGCTTCTCTTGGAATATAAATTATATATTTCTGCTTAATTAATGAGAACATATATAGGGTGTCCCATTTTTTATTTCTGTTAATATCTCAAAAGCGAGACTTTTTAGAAAAAAATGGCTACGTCACTGAAGTTTATGTGAAAATCTCTAACAAAATCACCCTGTAGATTAAAAAATATGAGAGCCATGACAAATTTAACATCGATATCTTTGATAATAACGCACTGAGTGCTGTAAATAGCATATTACAGAATAGAAAAGTTCGCCACGTGAAATATGTAGAAAGTTAGTATATTGGTCCTTTTTCCCCAGAAGTTGTGATAGCAGCCGCATACGAGTCTCTTGTTATACTTTAACAAACTCAAGTGGCCATATTGAAAGAAGAGCGTTGCTACCAAAGATTTTGTAAAACTGTACAGGGTGTCCCATTTTCGACACTTTTATAGGGTATCCCGTTATTGTGCTATCAAAAAAGCAATGTAGGTGTCATGTGCGCTTTTTGGGTCAAACTTAAAATGGTAAAATCAAAATTTGAAAATTTTCGCTCGCTTAAGAGATACGGGGGAAAATGAACAAATTGACAATTTTTAAATTACCCTATATTTGCTTAGTTAAAAGATATACAGAAAAATGTTTTATACAGAAGTTTATTAATAATAATTGTTGAATAATCTGTCGTTTTCAGAATAAGTATACGAGGTCAGGTAAGAAAGTTATCGGACCTAACCTCATTTTTTAAATTTAACATCCTGTATATTTTAATCTAAAAATATATCATTTTAAACCATGTTTTCAAATTTATAACACACTAGGGATGATAGATATCATATCAAATATTTCAAACTATTGATAAGTCTTTTTCACAAATGAATATGTAAAAATTAAATTGACGTTACATGTTAATATCAACTAGAATGTCAACATCGTTTTCTCTAGCTTTTGTTTCATGGCGTACTGTGGTTTGAAGTAATAAAGTTTCAATAAATCGCCTAGGAAACCAATACAGTACGCACAGGGGATCTTTACCCTGACGTCATCGCTTACACGTCATAAAAATCGTATGAATCAAATCAAAATTACGTGGAAGAAAAGTTGTCAAAACAAAAACTAATTTCATAACATTTTAATTGACGTAAATAACGTTCCCATATACGGATTTTTAAAAATTTCTTTAAAACTCCGAATCAAAATTTTGAGTCGGTCTTACATAAAATAGATTGTTAGGAATATGTAGGTATGAATCTGATATTCTTGAATTTTTACTGGCAGTTATGTACCTACTTCTTATTTGACAAAATGATAAACTCGGTTTAAATGTGACATTTTGATTACACAGATTAAAAAAACATCAAAGAAAGTTTAATTTTTGATTTAACCAACAGAGATCATTTGAATTAATTTATTAAAAAGTGCTCCGTCCATTCATCCCCTACAGGAATCACCCCAAAAAGTCAAGAGTTTTTTCATAAGAATTGAAGATAAATGGTAATTTATGTCGTAAAACATGAAAAAAAAAAAATCAATTTACGAAAAAATGCAAACTAATAGGCATTGCCTTGGAAATTTAAATAAATTATTTTATTGAACTGTCATATTTGTATTTTTCGACCAATTTTTACCAAATTTTGAGACGAGATTGTGAACTTAATTTGGCGATTTCAGATTTGATTTTGCCCGAAATACGTTCTGTGAACCTTCTAGTTTCGATACATATACAGAGCGTTTGGAAATTCGGGCGATTTTACTTATTTTTTTCGAAACTAAAAAGACGTGTTTTTACGTTTTTGGGATGGCAAAATAGCGGAGCGGAGACTTATCCACAATTTTTAGGGTTAGGAATACTTTATTACAATAAATAAATAACAATAAATATCAATATGTACTTACCACTAACACAAAAAAGCGATACCAAAAGCTCTGAAAAGAACTGTTTGCAGGAGTAAATGAAGTTTTAATGCACAAAAATGTATAAAAACGAAAAAATTGTGAATCAATTGTCACAATGACGTTTTTGTAATTTGTAGTACTGCGTAAGTCAAAATAATTATTTGGCAACTCTTCTTTATAATTCTTTCTCTGTCTAACACGTTTAATTCCGGACGACGTATAATACACAATTTTTATTCGCTTTTATGTCTGTACCAAACAAAGATGCAGAGATATGAAATATGTCGGGATATCTATTTGTTAGCGATGACGTCAGGGTAAAGATCCCCTGTGCGTACTTTATTATCCATGGTGTGTTATATATCTGAAAATAGAATTTAAAATGCAATCTTCTTAGATTAAAATATACCGGGTGCTCCATTTAAAAAAAATGGGGTTAGGTCGGATAACTTTTTTACCTGACCGCGTATAGTTATTCTAAATAGGCAGATTATCAAAAATCATTTTAAAGGAACTTTTGTATGATACATTATTCTGTATCTCTTTTAACTAAGAAAATATAGGGTAATTTTGAAATTGTCAATTTTTTGATTTTCCCCCGTATCTCTTAAGCGAGCGAAAATTTTCAAATTTTGATTTTATCATTTCAAGTTTGTTTGTTTACACAAGGCGGCATTTACTGTGCGATATACTTTACAAGAACCGTGCGATTTACTTTGCAGGGCAGTGCAGATCATAGGTAAACAGCATAGCATACAAAACAGGTCAAATCGATGCGTAAGATCAAGACGAATTACCGATTATTCTTATAAACGTACCAAGGAAATAAGACGCAATAAATTACAGATATTTTGTACCTATGTAAATATATTATCAGAGGCTGCCAAACCACCCTCTCACAATTAGAATATCTAGTCGATAATTCTTGCTCCCAAAAGACGCCGTCACATTAGACATGGCTATTACTGCGGAATAATAACCAGATGATATGGAAATGACATGCAAATCGTCCATATGCCCAAGGAAATCGATTACACACTTCTACGATCAACAAGTTTAAATCGCTAGAGTTAGTTATCAATAAATTCTAGGCGAGAAGAATTACTTTTTGATAAAAGGGGGACACAGTCACAGTAGTCGATTGTAGCACAAGCGCATGCGCATGCATTTAAGCATGAGTATTTGTGGGCAACTTGTGGGTGTGTATTTCTGCTATTCACCGCTCTGGGCGGAATTAAGAGAGCAAGGTCAGCCGAGCATTTTCCATGGAAATATCTGTAAAAGAGAGTCAAATCACCAACCTGTCTTCGATGTTCCAGGCTGTCGAGGCTCTTTGTCAGCCCGTGGTCTCCGATCAGACGAATGGCCCTCCTTTCGATGGAATCCAGTGACCCAAGAGTATGTTTGGGTGCAGAGCTCCAGACATGAGAGCAGTACTCTAGTGATGGTCGAATCTGGGCTTTGTATAGTATCAAAAGTTGTTGAGGTGTGTACGACTTTTTGGTTCGGAAGAGTACACCAAGTTTCTGCGAACCCATCTTGGCGATTGCCACAACGTGGTTATGCCAAGACATATTTCCTCCCAGATTGACGCCCAGCTCCTGCCTAGGGGCGGCAAGGACGGTAAATCTATCTAAGCTAAGTGCGGGGGGGGGGGGGGGTCCAAATCATTGGGTGGGGGCATCTGATTACAGTAAACTGCAAGTATCAATGAGGATTTATTCGGGTATTCACCTGAAGACGACTGGAGATACTTACCAGTTGAAAAGTTGTGATTTTTAACAAATAAAGACAATGCAAGTCCAAAACTCTTCTATCATTCAAGAAACACCAATGTCTATAACTTTCAAACAGACACTAAGTATATTGAGTTGTTTTTGGAGGTTTTATGCCTTTCTTTTCTCCCTTTGTGCTTAATTGAACTTTGTTACGTATAATTAAGTATTCATCATCATCATCATCTCTACAACCCTTTGTTGGTGTTAGCTGACTGCACTATATCCTTCTCCACCTTTCTCTGTTTTGAACAACTGAGCCTCGCTCTTACATCTGCAATGATGCTATATCTCTCCATCCCTGGTGATCTTCGTCCTTCCGGGGTCTGTTCCTAGACCAGTCTTATCACTCGAGAGTGACCATAAATGGCGATTTGAGTTAATAAACGAGACAAATTATCTTATATCATAAAAAGCAGTGTGCGTTGATGGAAATTTGTAAACGAACCACGATTAGTCAAGAGAAGTCAGTCGTCAGCAGTATTGTCGATTTTACCCATTATCTCTCCCGTAAGTTTCAATTTTAGAAAAAAAAATTAAAAATATGTAGGCTTCCTCTACTCTAAGGACACCCAAAGACTCACCCATTTATAAAAATAATAAACCATGTGCATAACACCCTGTATAGTCGTTGAAAAAGTCCTTTAACTTGTCACAACCTTCCAAATATATGAACTTGACGGAACAAGCTATGCAAACAACGGAAATGGTCGGTTTTCTGATATAGATCCGAATATTAGGCAGCAGGAGTGACATTTATCCTGTTACGTATAATAGGGAGAGTGTAACCGCATATGGTCATATTTTTTTGTGTCATTCTTTCTTATTACCCTAATAAAGAGTGGAAATTTCAAGAATTAATAAAACTATAAACAAAATATGTCAGACTATATTTTGTTGTTCCGCCACTGTCCAATTAATTCAGTGGCGGATTGATATTTTTGTGTTTGGGGGCCAACTCTGTATCCTGAAAGTAGTTTAGGTATTCCTAATGTCTTCTTGAATGAAGATTTGCACGGTTTGGAACAAACCCGAAATGCGCGTTGGAATTGAAATTCCTAAGAGGTGGAACTGGATGGCGATGTCTAGAGCATATTGGACCACATACCGATCCTCCCTTTCATTTAGTACTCGAGGTTGCTCTCCCCTACATGGTCTTCTTTCGACTGTACCAGCTTCTTCATAATTTCATAACATAATATGGAGTCTCGGGCTGTTGCACTGGATATTTCTAACGCCTTTGATCCTGTTTGGATGGTATGCCTAGTCGATTCTGTGCATGGTTGTCTACATCTTCGCAGACAGCATGAAGTATCACGCCTCAACAAAGACCTGGAAGAAATTTTGGCTTGGGGTGACAGTAACCAAGTCGAATTTAACGCAAAAAAATCCAGGCCACAGATTTCTGTAAAAAGGTTAACATTACAGAACCGGATATAGTCATGGACGGACACGCAATCCCACTGGCTTCATCTATTAGTTTGCTAGGCGTCAATCTGGGAGGAAATATGTCTTGGAATAACCACGTTGTGGCAATCGCCAAGATAGGTTCTCAGAAACTTGCTGTACTCTTTCGAACCAGAAGGTTGTACACACCTCAACAACTTTTGACACTATACAAAGCCCAGATTCGACCATCACTAGAGTACTGCTCTCATGTCTGGAGCTCTGCACCCAAACATACTCTTCGGCTACTGGATTCCATCGAAAGGAGGGCCATTCGTCTGATTGGAGACCACGAGCTGACGAAGAACCTCGACAGCCTAGAACATCGAAGACAGGTTGGGGATTTGACTCTCTTTTACAGATATTTTCATGGAAAGTGCTCGGCTGACCTTGCCGCCCATCCATATGTCGTTAAGCTTAGTACTCCTCCAACTTCATTATTTAAGAATTTTTTCATTTGGAGGACTTCATCCTTATGGAACGACCTTCTCGGGGTCATTTTTCCCAACGAACATAACCTCCAACGACTCAAAACCAACGTGAATCGCTTCTTGCGGACACGCAGGATTTTTTCTATTGTGCTTGTGTTTGATCATAAAAAAAACAAACTTGGATGAGTTAATTTTAGATGCAGTAGAGGTGTGGAGCATTCCTCAAGAGACGATCGATCAACCGCTTGATTGTGTCAATGTACCGTCATACCAATATATTTAGAATGAATAGGGAAGAGAAGGTCCTACTGACTAGTCATTGATGTTTAGTCCAACATTGCATTTATTGTTTAAATTTTGTAAAAATATTGTTATTACAAAAAATACATTCAGAAATAAACATTCTTTAATAAGCATTTCTTATTTTATTTCAAAAATGAAATAACTTTGCCAAATGCCAGAGGGGTCCAAGACTTTTGACGTTGTGTGTATAAAAGAAAACAATCTGGAAAAAAAAGTGATTAAAAAGTCCAAACGACTGAACCAACCCACCCCAAACTCGCCCCCTTAACTGTTAGATATCTAAATTGTCAAGTAATTGTCTGGCGGTGGTTAAAAGAGCTTGAAATTGTCCCCGGGTGGTTCGCTTTGCATAGACGCGAGCGCCCCCTTTTAAGTTTACCATCGCGTAATTAACCATGGAATGACGGTCTAAACTATGAGGGGGGATGGAAGGAGATGGTGATTTTAGATACGGTTGCTATTTTAAAAGAATAATTCGTTTACTAAAATGACAAATAATATTGCCGTCTTTTGGGTTTCATCGGAAAAACACGAGAAGAAAAACCAAAAATCTTTTGTAAAATTTACTAAAATCTTTTGTAAAATTACTCAAATCTTCTGTAAAAATGGTATTCCCAAGAGGTCACCCATCCGAATACTAACCGTGCCCAACGTCGCTTGACTTCATCGATCGATGGTCTTGCTTCCGATTAAGTTCTCCGCGTATTATTTGTTATGAAGATCGAAATCCCAAGGATCCGTTGCATCTCATTTAGGCCTTTTATTCTTGTTAAAATATTTTTAAACCCCATAGATTTGAAGATATTTAACTACTGGAGTTATAAATAAATTATTTTTACTATACTCGTTGTAAACTTTACAATATACTTAGTAATTATTTGATTTTACTAAATTTATTAGAAATTCTAACTATACTTTTTAGAAATTATGTGTATCTACAATATTATTATCGGATTAATAATGATAATTGTAATTAATACAATAGTTTTCTATTTGAGTTTCATAATGGCTACATTACATGTCAACTAATTTCTAGTCACAACTATAAAACAACATAACCTAAAAATAATAGAAATTTCTTTCAGTTTATGTTCTATTTCTAAAGTTTTATTCAATAAAGTACTATTTTTATTTTTAATTCAATATAGTATTATACATATTACTTTATATACAGGGTTGCCCAGAAGTCCGGAATAAAATTAATATAGCCTTAACCTTCTGAACGCGACACAATGAAGATTTCTTACCTTGAAAGGTAAAAAAACCATCAATGATTTATAATTTCCGCTTATTTAAATAGAGATTTTTTAAAAACTTTTAACAGCCGCCATTTTGAAAAAGCTTGACAGAATCGCGCTAAAATTTATGAGCGTACTGTACGAGATATTAGCTTTCAAATGATGTATCACAAGCTGTATGTTTCTATTTAAAAAAAAGATCGATGTCGTCATATCTTTGACAAAATAAACGAATAACGTCAAAATGTGAGTATATATAAAACTAAATTGGCGTGTCCGAGCGTTTTCTCCAAAAGTTACAGGTTAAGGCTATATTAATTTTATTCCGGACTTCTGGGCCACCCAGTATACATATTTATAGTTACTGTAAACATTTCCTGGGCATTAATTGTTATTCCTGTCAGCTTCTGTGTCGACACAATATTTTTTTGTTCAATAGTATTATTTATTATTCTGTTCAATATTTGAACTTTGTTCTGCTCGCACTATAACTCAATGTTTTTCATATTCTTTTTAAAAGTTTTTCTAGATTATTTTCTGCAATTTCTTTCTTCCCGACAATAATATATTTATTTTTAATTATGACAGATGGGAAGAAGCTTTGTTGTGTTCAATTGTTTCTATCATGGCATATTTCATACTTGTAACATTTTATTAGATTGTAGAAGTATTGCTAACCCAAAAAGAAAATATTAATTCAAATGGAAAAAATCTACTATAAACGCAACAAATTTAATTGTTTAATTTAATTTTGGAAGGAGGTTTAAAGTTGAATTTTTATTCTTTAATCGAATTTTAAAAAAAAATGCAATAAAAATTGTCTTAACAAATTTTTTTTAAGAGGAATACAACCGCCGGCGCCCAGCCGTTTAGGTGAATACCTCCTGGATGGTGGTGTGATGTCCGGTCAAATAATTTCAAACATAAGAGTATTTATCAGTGGTCCGCGTGGTCCGGTTTCGGATTTCGCCGCGGAACGGCATAAGTCATTGTTATTGAACAATGAGACAACATTGTCATTTCACGAGACGATGAAGAGCCAGCGCGCCGGCCGGCTGTATCGAGGAAGTAGGAGACGTTTTCCTCATTCTTCTGCCTCTGATCACCCGAATCGTTGCCAAATCACTTTAGATAGTTGCGATTTTAGATATTTTTTCTGAAACTCTCGGTGTGACATTTTTTGCATTAAAACTAAACTATGAAATTAATTGAGATTATTGATAGTGCATGGCAATACTTTCAGAAATGAATATATCATATTTTTTCAATTTAAACGTTATTTACCGTTTTGAATTCTTTTTCTAAAAATTCCAAATAATATATTCATGTAGTACCATATTTCGAAGCTAAATTTAAAATTTTAACAAATTCTATCCAATAGTTTTATTGTAGTTTGTCACACCTTACCTTAATGGACCTTACCTATTTTAACTTTAGTTAAATGAAAAACCTTTTTGAAAAAATCGAAATATACTTCACTTCGTTCACTATACGAAATTCGTAAATAGCCAACGTATCGCTTTAATAGGGACACCCCAATCATGATTCACCACCATACATTATAAGACAGGTCCAAATTTAACCACACGTTTAGAGGCATACCATACCAATTGAGTCGGGGCTAACCTCTCATTATATCCTCAACCTTACCTTGTGTGTGTGTTAGAAATTTTCGTGATATCTGTGGGAGTTATCCGCCAAAAAAATACGGGGTAAATTTTTCTCTAATTGATTCATTAGAAACTTAGAATATATTGAGTTTTTACATAGTTCTTCGTTTTGAAAAAAAGAAGCTGACGACTATACTGAAGGTTTCCTATTTTTTGCATGACGCCGGACAAACAAACCCGGACTTATACCATTAAAATCCACCTAGCGCGAATCGGTTTATCGGCCGTGGGATTTGAACCTATGAACTCACGTCTTAGAATTCCCGGAGACTGCCCATTTAACCAACCGCATTAAAATTATGTTTAAACGTCAGGCGAAAACCGTCGCCCGTCACTTATTATCTTTCACTCGATACCCGCGCTTCGCTTGCCGCCGAGGGAATTTACCGCTGTAGCGTGATCGAATTAAAAAACTGCTCGTATATTCGAATAGTTTTTCGCTCCATAGGAAATATTCTAGTTTTAAATTCAGGCGAATAACCGAACAATATCAACTGTTATAATGACCTTCGTTTTACAATGCCGCGCGATCCGAAAGCTGGCTAGCCAGCGGCGTAGTTTAGGTCTCCGATTGTAAATATTAAAAAATTAAGGGATATAATTTTAAAATTTTTATTTACTATAAACTCGAGAAAACTTCTCAAAAATAACATAAAAATAGAAATTCTTAATGAAAAATAACAAAACGAACAAAATTGTTAACAACATATATAGAAAAATTCGTTGGTTATGTTATAGTAAACATTTTTAAATCGAAACAGGAACTTTTTATTATTAAACTCAAGAAGACTTCTTAAAAATAACACACATTATAGAAAATGTTAATGGAAAAAAAGAAAACGAGCAAAATAGTTAACAAAACATAGGTATCGAGAAATTTTCTGGTAACCAAAAGTAAACATTCTTAAATTTAAACAGGATCTTTTAGGTAACTATAACCATGAATTTTAAAAAATAATCAGCCACTTTCTTATTTTCCCAGTCGCGTAACTAAGCCTAAATTTTTAAAGGGAACACAGTGGGCACCTGATAATTTAAAGTGGAAGAATTTGACGGCCATTTTAAATATCTATTTATTTTATGCTCGTAGATTGAGAAGGATGTGAAGAAATATAACTCTTGGTAATACTTTTTGTTTTAAAAAAGCACAAGAATAAACCCGAGCAATAAATACATATTTGGGTGATTTTTGCAGTTTATTTGTTTGGTATCGAGACACGTGGTAAAAATTCATTATTCACAAATAAATAAATATCTGGAATTTTTTTGGTGACACTAAGTATAATTTTTTAGCTAAACCTGTGCCCACCAGTAGTTACGTGCCTGCTAAATACCCTACCTGATCACATGTAAAGGGCTAGGCAGCCCGTTAAGCAGTCGGTGACGTCATCGCTTGGTAAATTGGAATTTCAGGCGATTCACTCGAGCGATTAACTCGATTATTAAAATCGCTCGAGTATCAAGTACTCGATTATTAAAATCATCGGTTTTTCCCAACACTACTCTTGACGCAGTACGCGACAATGGCCCACGATAAGAGGTTGCGTGATTACGACGTCTGCATGAAGAAACAACCGAAAATTAAATTTTTTATAAAATTTTTTATTGTATTTATATCATTCACGTGGTTATGCTATTTTTTCTTATATTTTGTGGGTGTGTGGAGTTTCAAAGCATGGCATTGTCTTGCTGTGGTTGCATCTTGTTTCGAAATTACGAATTATTATTCTGACCAGATCGCGATTTTTTACACCTTGGAGAGGTGTGACAGCGTGTCACAACTCTCCTATTACAGGTTATTTTCTGGTCAGCTTATTTTACACGCTTTTTGCATTGTTTTCGTGTGTTTTTGTTCGTTTGGTCAATTCTTACAACCTAAGTTTGATATAATGATGCCAAAATTACTTATAAAAGATTTAATACGGTTATGTTAATGTTTCATGTTATTGTAGTTCCTACAATTATGCCAAATGATAATTAAAGTAATTGTATGCAAGAAAACGTGTGTTTTGTTTATAATTCATATAAAAGTAAGTTTATCTATTAAATATAGTCTAGATACACAGCTGTCACAACTTACTTGGTACCTGTCACAATTTACCTCGGTGTTAGGAGAGTTGTGGCAAAGGGAGTAGTTTCAGTTTTCGTGGATTTTCTCAGAAACCTTTTAACTTTCATTGACTTTGATGACTGTTTTTAAAAGAGCAAGAATTGAGCTACATTGCGGCATTCAATTCATAATAATGTTATGTTTGTTTATTGAGATATGTCCTTTTAAGTAAAAATTGTCACAACCCTCCCTCGGTCTCCCCTACTAATGACTATTAATTGATTTAAATCTACAATAATTGGTATAAAAAGTTATCCTACAAAAAAGGAATATTTCCATCTTGCTGGAAGACGGCGCAAGTCAGGCCTATTCCAAAGAAAGGTAAGAGAACCCTGCCCAACAACTATCGACCAGTCGCGTTGCTTTCAGTTATATCAAAAGTAATGGAGAAAGCTCTTAACCAACATCTTCTAAAGTACCTGGAAGGCTTCAACATTATCAGCGATCATCAATATGGTTTTCGGAAGTCCAGATCAACTGGAGATCTTCTAGCCTATGTCACCCATATTTGGAACAACGCAATCGAACATCATGGGGAGTCTCGGGCTGTTGCACTGGATATTTCTAAAGCTTTTGATCGTGTTTGGCATGAGGGGCTTCTCCACCATCAATGCCGGTGTTCCTCAAGGGTCCATATTGTCTCCCACTCTCTTCTTACTCTACATTAACGACCTTCTAGTGAAAACGATAAATCCGATATTTATATAGCACACTTATCTCATCTTTCTTTTTGAATGCACAGGCATCGGCTGCCGACGCACATCTTCGCAGACAGCATGAAGTATCACGCCTCAACAAAAACCTGGAAGAAATTTTGGCTTGGGGTGACAGTAACCAAGTCGAATTTAACGCTAAAAAAATCCAGTTCTCTAAAAAGGTTAACATTACAGAACCGGATATAGTCATGGACGGACACGCAATCTCGCTGGCTTCATCTATTAATTTGCTGGGCGTCAATCTAGGAGGAAATATGTCTTGGCATAACCATGTTGTGGCAATCGCCAAGATAGCTTGTCAGAAACTTGGTGTACTCTTCCGAACCAGAAAGTTGTACACACCTCAACAACTTTTAACACTGTACAAAGCCCAGATTCGACCATCACTAGAGTACTGCTCTCATGCCTGGAGGTCTGCACCCAAACATACTCTTCGGCTGCTGGATTCCATCGAAAGGAGGGCCATTCGTCTGATTGGAGACCACGAGCTGACTAAGAACCTCGACAGCCTGGAGCATCGAAGACAGGTTGGGGATTTGACTCTCTTTTACAGATATTTTCATAATTCCGCCCACAGCGGCGAATATCAGAAATACACGACGAACCACTGCCGCCCATCAAGCTTAGTACTCCTCGAACTTCACTATTTAAGAATACTTTTATCTGGAGGACTTCATCCTTATGGAACGACCTTCCCGAGGTCGTTTTTCCCAACGAATATAACCTCCGACGATTCAAAACCAACGTGAATCGCTTTTTGCGCACACGCACCACTCCCAGAGTGCCCTAAAGTATTTTCCTATAGTGCTGGTGTTTGATCATAAAAAAAAATGTATGTTCGAGTTTTCATATTTCTACTAATTTATATCAATACAAGATCGTCCACCCTGTACAATCTCACAAATTATCACTTCGCTAACTCTTTATTTTGATGCTCGAAAAGGTCAGTCCGCCCACAAGATCGGTTTGACCTGGTGATTTGAGCGGTCAGTCGGCGCCTTGGCACAAAACATTCCTCGAGGACTGCGGCCCCCCATTCATTAGCTTAATGACAGGGGGCATAAAAGCGGCGCCCGCGAGGGGCGGCCCGGGGGTACGCCTATGGCTCACGACCCGAGGGCATGCCTAAAGATGTTTATTGTTCGATAACAAACGTGCTAATATTTCAAAGTGTGATTAATTTATGCGGCGTCCACTGCAACCCAACAAAGCAAAAAGAAAAAAGCAGTACAATATTTTTCAACAATTTAGAAACAAATCGACCATATTTTACCAACTTTTAGCTGGGTACTGACTTGTATTAAGTATCATTTAAGTATTTAAAAACCGGCATTTACATCGCCCCCTGCGTAATTAAATTTTCTTACTTAAATCATACCTTTAGAGTAGTTTTCCGATTGTCTTGGGTAAATAATCAGGAACATCTAAAAAAATCTGCATATACAACGTGTCCAAGATAAGGAGGGCCAGTACAGGGATCTCGGAAACCGTAAGAGATACGAAGTCGGTTAAATGGAGGTTAAGTTGCGCATTTACGTGCCTAATAATATGCCGTTTAGAAAGATTTAAAATTCCGAGTAGTTCCGGAGATATCCGAAAAAAAAAACGAAATTCTGAAAAATCATTTTATTGTTTTCCTGGGTTTTCTTGAGATCGAATTCTAAAGTAAATTTTCACTTTCACTTTGCCACTTTTTCCGCTCTGTCTAACAGCGTTAATTGTTTTGTAATCCGACGAGTCGTCTTCGAAGGGCCTTTATCAACTTCCTTTTTTTAAGTACGGTCCTGTTTTCCTGATATTGGAATTTGAGAGCTTTTTTCTCCTGAATGCAACGATGTATGACACATTGTGGTTTAATGACGTTTCGAGGGTTTTTTTGAACAACATCAGGATATTTTGGGATACGGTCCTGTATTTCTCCTAATTTTACAAATAATAAATTATGTTGGACTAGTTTAATAAATAACAAATAATTTAATAATAAACCAAAAATAAGTGAACAAAAATCATACCAAAACAGTAATAAAACGAACAAGGAAAAAAGTAAAGAACTACATAATCAGGTGTTCAAAATGATTTCCGTTATTCTCTAAGCAGAAATAACATCTTCTAACTGCCACATAACAGTTTTTTTGAGATAAAACAAAGCATGCGATAGAATATCAAACTTTTCAGCATTTGTAAAATGATGTGCAAAATTTTCCGGAAAATAGAAAACCTCTTAAAACGCTTTCAAACGATCACAATGGAAATGTCAAGTGAAACAAATCACGCGTCACCATATTCATTTTTTTTTTGTTTCAAACGCCTACTTTTCATTTAAATCCCGAATCAACAGAAGTTTGAAATAATGTTCCTGTATTTTGTTGTTCACTTATTTGTGGTTTATTATTAAATTATTTGTTATTTATTGAACTAGTCCAACATAATTAAAAATTTAGAGCTTACTTATGAGATATTATTTATAAAATTAGGAGAAATACAGGACCGTATCCCAAAATTTCCTGATGTTGTTCAAAAAACCCCAGGAACGTCATTAAACCACAATGTGTCATACATCGTTGCATTCGGAAGAAAAGAAGCTCTCAAATTCCAATATCAGAAAAACCGGACCGTATTTAAAAAATAAAGTTGATATTTGCCCTTTGAAGACGACTCGTCGGATTTTAAAACAATTAACGCAGTTAGATAAAGCGAAAAAAATGGCAATGTAAAAGTGCAATTTACTTTATAATTCGAACTCAAACAAACCCAGGAAAACGATAAAACGATTTTTCAGAATTTCGGGTTTTTTCGGATATCTCCGGAACTACTCGGAATTTAAAAACTTTCTAAACGGCATATTATTAGGCACGTAAATGCGCAACTTTACCTCCATTTAACCGACTTCGTATCTCTTACGGTTTTCGAGATCCCTGTACTGGCCCTCCTTAGATTGGACACGTTGTATTAAAAGAAAAAGTTATTAAAACTTGACATTGGTTAAAACTCATTCTCTAGTACTCGGCCTTACTTACAAATGCTTTTTAGAAATATTGTTTACAGATTAGACAGTTTTACCACTTGTAATGAAGATGCAAATGTTATCAGTATAAAACTGCCTATTTGACAGGTGATGGAAATGATCAGAAAGACGCCAGACGGCGTTTCAGAATTTACCAGGGCAATTGTAACAAATATTCACACGGAAAAACGTTTTTTTAGTGTTGGAAAAAACCGATGATTTTAATAATCGAGTACTTGATACTCGAGCGATTTTAAAAATCGAGTGAATCGCTCGAGCGATTAATCACTTGAAATTTTTATGGCTAAGAAGAATGTGTTGGATAAAATACCAGGGGTTGTTTTTGTAAGTTTTAGAAGTTTAGTCTACAGGTTTTATTAAGGAAGAACAGTTCATTCTGATTTAAAAAAAATTATATCCTTTAATTTTTCAAAAATTTATAATCGCCGCTGGCTAGCCAGTCAAAACAAAACCCATGTCGCGATGAATCCACTAAGGGATTTGGCATACTTTTTTATATGCACCTTCTCGGTTATGTGCCTTTAACAAATACGTATGTCGTGTCAGCCTTCTGAGCGTTAAACTCGAACGTCGCCAATCGGCACAGTAGTATTTCCTATCGAGCGAAAAAGTGCTAGAATATACGTAGGCGTCAAGCGAAGCTCAGGTATCGAGTGAAAGGTAATGAGAGCGTTTTTTTTAATAATCGAGCGATGTCGGATATTTCAATAATCGAGCACTAGCCGAAACAGTATATTGGACAGGCGATGGAAATAATCAGAAACACGCCAGATTCCGTTTCCATGTAGAATTTACCAGGCGAATTAGAAAATATATTCACACGGAAAAACATGCGTCATATATCACTTTTTTTTGTAAAAATATCATTAGGATATGTTCGCATTTTCTATACAGGTTTCCACCTTTTTCTTTTATGAACGGTCCTCGTTTCGCTGAACATATTCCCCATATCACGGTTTGACAGCATAAAAAACCCCGAAACAAGAGAAATCAATCAGGATTTGCAAAGTGCAGAAGCGCACCGATTTTGTGCTTTCAAAAGAGGACCTTAAATGCGCCGAGCCCCGATACAAATAACCTGGGGCGACAGGGAACCGGGATTGGATTCTCAACCCCTGTACTTATAACGGGACTCGGGATATTGTGCAGTTTACGCTGATATTGATACAATGAGGTATTTGCTTAATGTTAGACTATACCTTCTCTTCCATTTTTCTCTGCTTCATGGTGGCATAAGCCGAGCAAGTTGTTTTGAATGGTATACCCATTGACATAGTGGCAATTCAGGGCCGTCTTAAGAGCCCGAACAGTAAATCTCTGGTTCATGACATGATGGAATTAATACAAAATACGTAAATTATCTGTTGTAAAATTGACTTTTTCCAATTTAAGAAAATTAATGAGAATTTTACGTTAGATTATTTTAAATAATTTAATAAGGAAATTGGATCGATGGTTGACGTAATCTTGCAATATGTATCATCAGCAACAATCATGAGAACGGCTTTACGGGCGTCGACGGCAAGAGATTAGATGGTTTGAGAATGACGCAATGTAGCATTGGGAAGGATGAAATAAAAAATTATTTTAGAAGTCAGTCGGTTTTCTGGTAACCCCAGAACCGCGCTCACTCTCGCTCACACTAGCTCATTTTATTTTTTCAAAACGGGAGCCGCAATGGTGAATACAGGTTTCAGCGTGTTTACATCAAGCATTCCGAGAACAGCCAACCGCGGATTTTCCCTGAGAAAATTTTTATCTTCGCCTACTCGTGTTTCCGGCGAGTTTAAACAATACTGGACTGCCATTAAACACACTTGTAGTTTCCGTGCAAGTATAAATAACTCTGGAAACACTCGTATGTTTCAGTGCGAGTATAAAGAACTCTGAAATATCTTCGAGCACTCGTGAATTTTAGTGCGGGTCGAAATAACAACTAAATTTGATTTACGAAAACTAGTAGCTGTCCGTGCTAGTATAAATAATGCTGCGATATCTTATTACCCGAGTGTGACATCAAAAGTAAGTGTTAAAATATCTTAAGTTAGTATTAGTAGTCACTACCGCGAGTTATGATTATTTTTGGAAATTATTAGGGTAGTTGAGATCCGTTTAGACGGGAACAAAATGCTAGCTTAGGTTTATTTTATATTGTAAATAATGAAAATAAATCTAAATTTAAACAGACTAAGTGACAGATGAATGCTAGGTTGGTTGAAACAATTGAATTATAGTTCAGGTTAATTCTGATTGTATATAAATTGTGAATAATTAACTACGAGTACTTCGGATCGCGATAATCGACTTACGAAAGGACTAACCCCATAAAATAACCCTCAATGACAACAGACAGTAAAATTAAATAAGTAAAAGCGCTCCGTGTTCAATATATACTGTTATTGTATTCATTGGACATACCCGAGCCAATACAACAATAAGTATAGGTTGAACAAAAGTTAGGCCTCGTCCTACGTTCAAACAACTATACTTCAAATTAAAATCAGTTACTTCTTAGACAAAATTCTTGTCCTCATTTCTTCATGCGCTCTGGTGGACTGCTGACAGCTTCCAGTTAGCGGGGAAAGGATGGTGGCCCCACCCAAGACTGACTGACACGTGCGTATCAAGTCGGCAATGGCATTACGACTGGCATCCCTGACATTACAAAAATAATCGAAATCGTAATCGTAGAGAACAGCGTTCGTAAAAACTAATTAACTTCAGAATGCGGTGGATTTTTTCATTACTTGCTAAGACTGACCAGTTTACTCATAGTGTCGACCAGTTGTTATATTTTCAAAAATTAAATTAAATAGGCTTAAAAGTTAGATAGTCTTTAAATAATCAATTCCTGGGTGGGGAATACACCTTCGGATGGAAGCCAATAATGGGACAACATTAAAATTTCCAAATTGCCATCTAACAAAATTCTGGTCAAATAAGATTCAGAACTAAAATTCTATAAGGGGGAAATTGGTTATACAGGGGTTAACACAAAACGTCCCACGTAAAAACGCGCAGATAAGGAGAATGTTAGAGTTACCTATCAATTACTAAGCGCAAAACTGACGGACGTCTCGGGCTACGTACTCCTCTCAAATCATTAGTATGATGTACGTACGCACCGTTCCTTTCAAAATTTTACATTTCGACGATATATCGTTAACAAGCTTCTGATTTGATTTGATTTGACATTTGCTTCAATTGAACTTCACAATCTCGCTGAGAATGCCCTTTTTCTGGAGAAAGGAGCTTCTATATGCTTAAAATAATTGAAAACTATTATACAGGGTGTTACAAATGCGGCCATCGCCATTGGGATTTAGGAAACGGTAAGGGATACGAGGTCGGTTCAATTGGGGGCAAAGTTGTCTCAAAAAATCAAATACACGGGCTTTCATAATATTTGGAAAAATCTAAAATTTTGCGTTTCGGTTTTTATTTTTTCCTGGTTTTGTTCGAAGAGATGTCCAAAAATAAATTTTACTTTCCCATTGCTACTTTTTATTCTCCACAACATGGCATCATCAGATCTTTCGTGCGACGTTTCGTCCTTAGGTCACCATCTTTAACTTAATTTTTTTAAATACGGGCCTGGATATTTTTATTTAAATTATTAAAGAGGACCGAAATCTACGTTCAATGGTATACATTGGTTTTCCGACGTTTCCTTCCATAATTAAAGGAATGTACTAGTGATATTTTAATGAAGATGATCAATTTAAGGTACGAAACGTCGGAAAACCATTTAGGTATTGTATACCACAGAACGTAGATTTCGATCCTCCTTCGTAATTTAAACAAAAAAATCCAAGCCCGTAATTGAAAAAATTAAGTTGAAGATGGTGACCTAAGGACGAAACGTCGCACGAAAGATCTGATAATGTCATTTTGTGGAGAATAAAAAGTAGCAATTAGGAAGTGCAATTTATTTTTGAACATCTCTTCGAACACAGTCAGGAAAAAATAAAAACCGAAACGCAAAATTTTAGATTTTCCCAAATATTTTGAAAGCCCCTGTATTTATTTTTCATTTTTTGCGGCAGATTATTGGGCCTATAATTACACCATTTTGCCCCAATTTAACTGACTTTGTATTTCTTACCGTTTTTTTTTTATGATCAAACACAAGCACTATAGGAAAAATCCTTTAGGGCACTCTGGGAGTGGTGCGTGTGCGCAAAAAGCGATTCACGTTGGTTTTGAATCGTTGGAGGTTATATTCGTTGGTAAAAACGACCTCGGGAAGGTCGTTCCATAAGGATGAAGTCCTCCAGATCAAAGAATTCTTAAATAATGTCGTGTATTTCTGCTATTCGTCGCTCTGGGCGGAATTAAGAGGGCAAGGTCAGCCGAGCATCTTCCATGAAAATATCTGTAAAAGAGAGTCAAATCCCCAACCTGTCTTCGATATTCTAGGCTGTCGAGGTTCTTCGTCAACTCGTGGTCTCCGATCAGACGAATAGCCCTCCTTTAGATGGAATCAAGTAACCGAATAGTATGTTTGGGTGCAGAGCTCCAGCCATGAGGGCAGTATTCTAGTGATGGTCGAATCTGGGCTTTGTATAGTGTCAAAAGTTGTTGAGGTGTGTACATACTAAGCTTCTGAGAAGCTATCTTGGCGATTGACACAACGTGGTTATGCCAAGACATATTTCCTCCCAGATTGACGCCCAGCAAATTAATAGATGCAGCCAGTGGGATTGCGTGTCCGGCCATGACTATTTCCGGTTCTGTAATGTTAACCTTTTTAGAGAAAACTGCTGTCTGGGGTTTTTTAGCGTTAAATTCGACTTGGTTACTGTCACCCCAAGCCAAAATTTCATCCAGGTGACAGGCCACAGGCCTTCCAGGCCACCGTTGCCGAAATCCCCAAGGTGAAGGCCAAATTTGTAACACCCTGTATAGATCGAATAAACACGACTGACTGGTTAACAACAACAACTTATCCGGGTAAACCAAGATGTGTACGGGGTTAAATTCAAACCTATAAGAAGGCTTACGATGAATTTTGTCTGCCAATTTGCAAGTAGGATTAAATATGTACAAGATAAATATGATTTTATGTCTATTATTTTAGAAATAGGTTTGTTTTAAATTGCAAGCGTAACATATTTGCTATAAGAATATTCTTAAATCCTTTAGAAATAAATAAATGTCGGTTCGGATACATTCATATCAGGATATATACAAGACTATTTAAATCCTGCTGGGTTTTACGTTCCAGAAGTCGCAACATGTCGGATCCCCACAGCGAACCCCGCTGCGAACACGACCCTCACGCCAAGTGTATCGCATCGATTTGCGCCCAGGGCGCGTGGGGTTCGTGCCGATACCGATGTCGATGCCGTTTTCGTTTTAATGACGAGACGTGGTTGTCGGGAACGAATTTGAATAATCAATCAAAGCGTTCTGAATAAACGATATCTATATCCCCATAGTGGATGGTTTCGGACGTCGCAATTAAAATTTAATAAAAAAATTACCAATATACCGCCGTCTTTAATGAAATACAGGGTGTTCAGTATATTTGGAGAGGTGATTCTACATCTTAAAATAACGGTAGTAAGTCATACAGTGTCACCATTAAAGTTGGAACCTTATGGGGGAAAAAATGTATTTTATTTACAACCATGCATGGAATAATGACATTTCATCTATCTTTGAAATAGCTATTTATCTATGAAAGTGATAGCAGTAATGGGGATAGCTGGAGCATGCCGGACAGATGAGATCTATAAAATGAAATTGAACGACATCGAAATCAAGGATGATGTAGCTATTGTTAAAATCCTCCAGAGCAAAAACAAGGTTCAAAGAAGTTTTGTGATAGCCGATGATGGAGGTACAGTTTCTTTTATGAGGTTACTTCAAGATTATATTAAACTTAGGCCAAATAATGCACAAGACGAACGCTTATTATATCGCTATGAATGAGGTAGGTGTGTGAATCAGGTGATTGGAAAACACACTATTTCAAATGTTCCCAAAGAAATTGCCAAATTTTTGAAACTTCAAGATATAAATAAATACACTGGTCACTCGTTTAGAAGAACATCAACTACCTTTCTTGCAAATGCTCCAGGTATCGATATTTTGGATTTAAAAAGACATGGCGGTTGGAGATCGTCGTCCGTTGCGGAGGGATATATTGGTGATTCGTATACAAATAAAATCGAAATTTCCAAAAAGATCTTAAATCGATCTCCTACTTTTATTCCATCTAACGACGCGAGAGTGACAAATAGTTGTATGGTCCAAGTCCAGGATAATAACGAGTCTCTAATAAGAAGCGGCGAAGGTATTGAATTGAATAATATTCCATCAATTAATATTTCTAACTGTTCAAATTTCACTATTAACCTTAATGACAATAAATAAAAATTAGTGTTATTTAAGTTTTATATTATTGTTATTATACCACTTGTTTTTTCAATAAATATAAACTTTTTATTATTAAGTAAGATTAATTTGCTTTAATTCGCTTGAATAAATACAATAAAAAATTGTATTATTGTTTTTTTGTCCTGGCACCGAAAGTATTACTTTCGTAGCTAGCAACCTACTTTCGTAGCTAGCAACGGATAATATTCAGGTAACTGTAACATTTACTTTCGTTTTCTTTCGTGTTGCTCCGGCCCGAAAGTTGTTTTATTTATACAGTAGTAGAAAAATGATATTTGCCATCTTCATGTGTATTATTACCTACGTTATTTTACCACCTGCGGTTATTTGAAATTTCTGTCTAATTTTTCAATGGAAAAGTCAAATCAAAATTGATCTTCTATTAATAATTTTAATTCAAAATAATAAGAAGTGGATATTAGATGTGGTTATAAATAAAATAGTATACAAACCTCGGTGAAAAGTGTCATTACTGTCTCGAGATTTAGTTAACCTCGCCGCTTCGCGCCTCGGTTAACTACCGACTCTCTCGACAGGAATGAAACACTTTCCACCTCGGTACGTAATAATATACTATTTCGATTTAGGACTTTTTGTTTCAATAAAGAACAAAAATGACGTAATTAAATGGGACCAAGCGGCTTTTATTAACTGTAAAATTTGACATTTTCTCGACAAAATGTCGAAACGTGCATTTATTGATCGAATTTTAAAAAATTTTCAAGTTGTTTGTATTCTAATCTTATGCCCAAATATCAAAGTTGAATCACTTATGGTAATTTTTGTTCTATCTATTTTTGGCCAATATCTATTTTCATCGAAAACGGAAGTCGACCCTAGCACCGTAAATCTATTTATATATTCAATATTAATCGTCTAAATTCATTATTTATACCAAAAATTCTGTTTTTACATACCCATAAAAATACATGGATAGACAGCCAAAGGAAACGATTCACTATAATTTTAAGTACTTTTTGCGACATCATATATTTTGATCCGCTTAATGGATTTTGATAAACTTTTCACCACTGGCGGGTAGCCCCACTATTTAGCTACACATTGACGTGGCAAAGTTTAATTTTTCCATTCATTTAATTCAATATACGGGACAAAATTTTAATAAAATTTAAAACTGAGAGCCAGGTGTTTTAAGGGTTTGTTCGGGTTTGTTCGTACTTAGTACTTACATACTCACGAGAGTAAAGGTTAGTCCGTTTCCTACATTTTCCTTCTTAATTTGTAAAATAGTTTTAAAGTTATGCTGGTTTCTCCAGAACATTACATTTTATGTAAAGGGTGTTCCTTTTTGGAACACCTTTATAGGGTAACTTCGTAATTGTTAGTGCTATCAAAAAAGTAATGTAGGTGTCATGTACTCTTTTTGGGTCAAACTTAAAATGGTAAAATCAAAATTTGAAAATTTTCGCTCGCTTAAGAGATACGAGGGAAAAATAAAAAAATTGACAATTTCCAAATTACCCTATATTTTCTTAGTTAAAAGAGACACAGAAAAATGTTTTATAACGAAGTTTCATTATATTGATTGTTGAATAATCTGCCGTTTTCAGAATCAGTATACGGGGTCAGGTAAAAAAGTTATCGGACCTAACCTAATTTTTTTTAATGGAACACCCTGTATATTTTAGTCTAAAAAGATACTATTTTAAATTCTACTTTCAAATATATAACACACCATGGATGATATTGGTTTCCTAGGCGATTTATTTAATCTTTATTACTTACAAAATATACTTAAAATTATAGTGAGTTTTGAGTTTCGTATGTCCTTCTGTGTAGAATAAAGTTTTAATTTTCTTCTTTAGTGTAAGCGGTCCGCAAAAAAATTTTAATTATATACCGGCCCGTCGAAATAAAAGGTTGGCTACGACTGCTGTAGAGGCCTTTCTTGAAATTCACATTTAATTTTTGGCATATATTATCTATTTTGACAATTATTGGAAAAAAGGACATGTCATTTCAAAAACACTAATAAATAAAGGTAGGTATTCTTTATTCAAGTCGTTTTGCATGCCTCCTTATAATTTTTATTGCCACAAGAGAACAATTGCCGCTGCAAGAGAATAGTTGCCGCTGCAGAAGAAAAATTGCCGCTGCAAGAAAATAATTGCCGCCGCAAGAGAAGAATTGCCCCTGCAATATAAAAACTTGCCGCTGCAAGAGAATAATTGCCGCTGCAAGAGAATAATTGCCGCTGCAAGAGAAAAATTGTGGCTGCAAGAGAAGAATTGCCGCTGCAAGATAAAAAAAAAATTGCCGCTGCAAAAGAATAGTTGCCGCTGCAAGAAAATAATTGCCGCTGAAAGAGAAGAATTGCCGCTGCAAGAGAATAGTTGCCTCTGCAAGAAAATAATTTGTCGCTGCAAGAGAAAAATTGCCACTGAAGGATTAAAAAAATTGCCGCTGCAAGAGAAGAATTGCCGCTGCAAGAGAATAATTGCCGACTCTAATACGGCTTTTAGATGCTATTATTTTATTATATGCAACAAAAGCACCGTTTACGATTCCAATACCGTACTTTCGACTATCACTTTTCCACTTCACCTGTTTTGCGCTGAACCTGCTGAGGTCATCCGCCCACTAGCTCGTTTGACCCGCGATTAAGGGGTCACTCTGAGGGTCGGTCGGCTCGACTTAACGCGCTCTATAATCTGTTAAAAGTGTCTGAGCGTTATTGTCTTGAATTTCTCTAATAAATAATTGGTAATCGTTCCTCGCTATCAGCATAGTTTCACAGTTCAACCCATTCGAGACGCGCGGGCAGATCTTCGAAAATTCGACCTCTAGAATCGTAAGCACTATACAGGGTGTTATTAATTATGAAATTACTTATTATACAGGGTGTTATGCAAATGACGTATTATATTTAAATGGGTGACTCCTTGGGTGTCCTAGAGAAGCGCTTCATATTTAATTTTTTTTAAATCGACCGTTTTAAAAGTGGGATAACAAACGCTCTTAATAACAGGTCAGTCCGCGCTACTGTACAACATTTCACCTAGACCCAATGGCAATGTTGCCAAACTTAATGTAAAACTGAAACTGCATATAAAATTATAAAAATAAATTATTCTCTACCTGCTTGTATTTATCCTTATACCTCAAGAGCGAGGAAATCCAGGCACAAACACAATCAGTTTTTTTCTTTTTCATGGGAACACTCCTGGAAACACTTTATGTATACACAGTAATAGTGAAACAGAACCGATAGTTAGCTTTTGAAAGTACAATAATATAGATTATACTACAGATTATTAGATTTTATTACACGCGACGAAATTTGACGTCCCGAAGAAACGCGTCAATAAAAACAATATTCAAAGATTATTTATGGACGGGCAAGATACATGCGTAAACCGAAAAAACCGAGCGGATTGCTGAGTTTGTTGGTGATCGACGAGACACAACGTATCCGGCCGCTGGTTGGTCTTCAACTAACAGCCCGCAAGTGTGCGGCGCTATATGAACACAGCCGATGTAAGGCGTCAAGAGGTCATTGGCATTTGACCTAGTGACGTACGTGGCTATTACTATTCTATATGTTTTTCGGGTTGTTTAAAACATAGTCCGTCGTAAATGTTCTTCAATTAGTTGTACAAAAAGGTATTACAGAATGGAAAAGTGTTTAAATTATTTTATTTTGTCTAAAGAGTTTAAGGTGTACATATGACAACGCCGGCTTGATTGCTTACATGTATCGCAGTGCCACACAGGTGTTTCTCTGGTTTAACGTCATGTCACTTTTACCGCTGAATGAATTGAAAGCGCCATTTATGGGTATTTTTCTTCAATTTGTCTTTATCTCAGGAATTGCCGGTTTAAATATAATACGTCATTTCCATAACACCCTGTATTTATAGCCATTTGCACGAGTTACACTTAAATCTGATTCGTACGTGAATGGCGGTACACATTCATGATCATTTCGTTTGCTGATGTTCCACTTATCTAAAGTTTAGATAAATGGTAATAAAATGTGGCAACATTGCAACACATCACAACTAACAATGAATATTTCCATGGTAATTTATATGTCACGTCAAGATTCGCAAGTCAACAAACGGCAAAGATTATTTTCGTTGGAAGGATTTATTATTGTTTCGAATACTTACGTTAAAGCTGGATTTATAAACTTGGCGTTACGATTGACGGTGCCGTTTGACGGCCAACATAAACCAATTTGATCTTTTTGCGGTGGCCGGTAGTAGCAAGTTTACAGAGCCAATCGAAATCGTGTTTGCGTGTCACGTGATATTTAGTAAATATTATTTTACTTTATACCATCTTATTAACCATTTTAAAGTGTACTGTTGATAAGTATTGATAGTATCATTCAGATAACATAACCACTATAATTAATATAATCACATAAACATGTAGAAAAGCTGAGAAAAACAGGTTATGTTATTGTGGCCAACGTCAAGTCTATAAATTGGCCTTTAAAGGCTTAATTGAAATTATAAAGAAAAAACGGATCCTGTAACTTGGTCTCAAAACGATGATGCACGAAACTTTTTAGAGAGAAACTGGCTACGCCACTGAACTTTATGTGCAACTCTCTAATAAGATCACTTTTTACATTTTTGATAGGAAATACGAAGATTCTCAATATGATCCCGTAGAGTAGGACACTAAAGTGAAAACCAAAACATTCTAACTTGGAGAATAACTCTAATGCCCCCCAGAAAGTGTCGAAAATGGGACACAATGTAGATCTCTCGCAGTGCCTTCCACGTGGTTTTGCAGGTTTGACTTAAGGTGGCGTATTAATTTAATTTCTTGAATTTGTTTTTATAATAATATTATTTAAGTATACATGTTCGAGTTTAGTCTGGTTTGCTCGGGTTAAAATAAAGTTAAATGAATGAACATGAAATTTGTATAAAAATCGACTCTTATATTTGACAAGACCCCCTTGACAAAGTTTAAAATTAACTAATTCAAATTACTACCTGCTGCCAACGTTTAGTTAAACTTTGACAAAATTGTCAAATATTTTCCAAATTGTCATGTTTTAGAAACTCCATAATTATTCCAAAATCATAAATTTTGAGTTTCAAAATTCATAGTTATTCGCTTCGTGCTCACCTGGACATCATCGGTTAGAAAACTACATCATGTCGTTTGAATTATACACAAATTGGTGGATAAAATCGAAAAAAGATCTAGAAAATCTTCAACAACAAGATGAAAATTTCGGTGCGAAAAATAAAGTTATTACCAATAGGAATCTTGCAAATTCCCTTATTGGAGGACTGTATGCCAAGTATTGTATGCTGGTGCAAGATTTGAGCATGTGTGTAGATCAGATGGCACAGGTAGATAATCGAAATATATTATTTTAGAGAAAAAGGGCGCATTCAGCAGAACCCATCGATCTGTAAAAGCATTTTTAAAAATGGGAAATCTTATGCCTTTGGCTGTATTTAGCAGAGCCCATCGATCACGATGAGCATCGATTTGTAGTTCTTATGAATGCATTTTGTTGTCAGTTTTTGTTTGGTTGGGATCCCTCCTAAAAATTTTCATAAAATATTACATTTTTTTTCTGTATGAAAAGGATAATTTTATTTTTAATGCTCCTCTTCACTATCGGATATCGTGTAGAATATATTTTTATAATTATAATCACATCTTTCGTCATTTTATAATTTTCATTCCTCAACTTGACAAACAAAACTTATATAAATCGCTTTTAGCGTCCGATCATAGCGTCCGATTTCCTATCGATTTGTGAAATTGATTGTTTTTTAGGACATTCAGCAAATGATTACTAATCGATTACAAATCGATGGGCTCTGCTGAATGCGCCATTGGGTCTATCGACTTTAAAAAGCGATTTGTTATTCGATAGCGTGGTTTTGGGTTAGTGGAAAGTTAAATTTTTGTTTTAGTATCCTTATTAATTTCTTAATAACTTTCCTTAATATTTTCCTATACCTATTTGTAGTAGTTTTCGAGATAATAATTAATTTCACTTTTTTATGTCCTACAAAAAGTGATGATATTTTTAAACTCTGACAAATTAAAGCACTGACATTTGGTATGGAGTCAGGTTATATCCAGAGGTCTTTCACCCTCTTTCCAAATATGCGTTACAATAGTACAGGGTGTTTCAAAATACAATTATTTTGATGGTTTGGAAAGATGGAAAATAGTACGCCTTTTTAAATGAAATACCCTATATTTTATCTGTTGTCCTAAAAGCTATTGAAATTGTATATCTTCCTATGTATAATGTTACTATACCTATCTTGATCACTTTTTGACTTATGTGCATTTATTTAGCAAAATTAATTATTACAGATAACAATCACACTTTTTAGACCAATTTGGCAAGTAGCATAAATGGAAATTGTTTTCTAATGGTTGACATTTTGCTGTTATTCATTCAGTCTTGTTGTCAGTTGGTGTATTTAAATATTTTAATTTTTTAAAGTTAAATTTAAAGTTAAAGAAAAAAATGGAAGAAAACAACAACTATTCAATGTAGTACTTATGAATTTATTTATTTTACATGGTCAGTCTAATAAGATCATCAGCGCGTACATGTAGAAGATTCAATGAAATGTATCCAAATTTACCATCAATGAGCAATAAGAAATTTAAACGCCAAAGCAATTTTGAAAATTTTGGATCATGGTTGGAAGCATCCAGAAATTTACCTACACCTATAACGTCCAATGAGGAAAATGAAATCAATATTTTGGCTTATTTTCATGCCTATCCGCAGGCTTCAATAAAAAATGCCAAAGAAGATTTGGGCTTATCGTTTTTTTGTGTGCAAAAAATATTGTCTACACATAATAATATGCATGATTATATGTATACCAAAGTTCAATTTCTCAAGGCTGAGGACTGTCCACAAAGAACTTTGTTTTGCGAAAACTTATTAATTCGTATACAGGAAGACCCACAATTCTTACGAAATATTATTTGGACTCGCGAGTCGAAATTTTCACGCGAAGGAATTTTTAATAGTAAAAAATTTTCATTATTGGGCGCAAGAAAATCCCCATGTTACGAGAGATTTTTCATTCCAAGAAAAGTTTAGTTTTAATGTTTTTTGTTTATTGATGGTTGACAAAATTCGTATATTTGATATATGATGAAATTTTAACATCCAGAAGCCGAAGTAAGTGTAGAAATACGGAGAATATTTGACGACCGCTGGTTCAGGCGTTTGGGACCTTGGAATTGGCATGCCAGGTCTCCAGACTTAACGCCTCTAGATTTTTACCTTTGGGGTACTCTCAAAGATATTGTTTACAAAACACCGGTAAATTCAAGGGAAGATTTAGAAGATCGGGTGATTCGTGCTTTTCAAAGTTTGGATATTGATGAGCTTAGACTTACTACTACATATGGTGTCAATACCCGAATTCTGAAAACAGATGGTGTCAATACCCGAATTCTGAAATGCTTAGAAGTGAACGGCCAACATATTGAACATTTATTGAATAGTAATTAGATATTTTTTGCAAAATGTCAACCATTACAAAACAACTTTCATAGGCTACTTGCCAAATTGGTCTAAAACGTGTGATTGTTATCTGTAATAATTAATTTTGCTAAATAAATGCTCATAAGTCAAAAACTGTTCAAGATAGGTATAGTAACATTATACATAGGAAGATAGGCAATTTCAATAGCTTTTAGGACAACAGATAAAATATAGGGTAATTCATTTTAAAAAACGTACTATTTACCATTTTTCCAAACCATCAAAATATTTGTATTTTGAAACACCCTGTATTATTATAACTAATATTTGGAAAGAGGGTGAAAGACCTCTGGATATAACCTGACTCCATACCAAATTTCAGTGCTTTAATTTGTCAGAGTTTAGAAATATCGTCACTTTTTGTGTTTTACAAAAAAAAAGTGAAATTAATTATTATCTCGAAAACTATTACAAATAGGTATAGGAAAATATTAAGGAAAGTTATTAAGAAATTAAACGGATTCTAAAACAAAAATAATGCACAGGGTGTTCCGTTTAAATTATCAAAGTTGCTAATACTTTTAAGTAGAAGCGGCAACACTGCATGGCAAAAAATATTTTTAAAAGAGAGATCATGTCTGCTTCTATAAGCTCCGAAATTTTCAAAGTGATCCGATGACTAGTTCTCCATAAACGTCTAATAGGCCATCCACCATTAATCATCCTGTATTTATCAGAAACCAATAGGTATGATAAAGGTTCTCTTTTAATCTAACAGACCTGAACATTATGAACAAACTTCAATTATTATTTGCAGCCTCAAAGAAGAAATTCAGTAAAAAAACTCGTCGACGCGGCATGCATCCGCTTAAACGAACTCAACGACGAACTCAGAAAAATCAGCATTTCTGAGTACCACTATATCGATGGAAGTTTAATAGAATTAAAGCTGATTCCTTACGATGTCGAGATTTTACACCCGTGTATGTTTCATCATAGGCCCGTTAATATTGAAGATATGATACGAAGAATAAACGTGAGGCCAAATTATTATTTAAATTTTCAAATTCATTATGAATTTCTACTTGTACAGGGTGTCCCATTTTCGACACTCTTATAGTTATATATGTTGAATAATCTGCCGTTTTCAGAATAAGTCTACGGGGTCAGGGGTCAGGTAAAAAACTTACCGGACCTAACCTCATTTTTTTAAATGGAACACCCTGTATATTTTAATCTAAAAAGATGGTATTTTAAATTCTCCTTTCAAATATATAACACACCATGGATGACATTAGTTTCCTAGGCGATTTATTTAAACTTTATTACTTTGAAACGAAATAAAATATTCAGATTAAGGTAAAAAATAACGGGAATCATCAGCAAATGTTCGGAATATGTCCTTAAATGGTTACCGTCTTCCCGGATAGCGAACAAAATATACATTTTGCGCTCTTTCTTCGTTTTTTCCACTTTCAATATAAACTGATATCATATCAACTTTTTCAAAATGTTGATAGGTCATTTTCGCAAATGAATATGTAAAAATGAAATTGACGTTAAATGTTAATAGTCAACATAGTTGTTTCTAGGATATTAGCTTTTGTTTCATGGTCTGTTGTGGTTTAAAGTAATAAAGTTTAATAAATCGTCTAGAACACCAATATCATCCATGGTGTGTTATATATTTGAAAGGAGAATTTCCTATCTAAAGCGGTACAGCGCCTCTCAGCAACGCTCTACGCCATTTCATCAGATAGAAAAGTTATAGAGGGGGACCTAAACTCCACGAAAAACCAAATTACTGATTTTCCACTTCACGGACCCCTTATTATCACAGTCTCTGTAACTATTAAAACAAATAATATAATCATAGCAGAAAACCCGTATAACCAAACAAAAAAACTTTTTAATACATTAAAACCCATTGAATCGAAATTAAATCAAACAAATCTGATATATAAAATAGATTATTCCAACTGCTCTAAAACTTACATTGGCCAAATAAAACAATATCTCAAAAATAGATTCAAAGAACATGAAACCAGTCTACGCCATACAAATCAATCCCAAACTGCCATATCGAAACACTCATTAGATTACCTTCACAACTTTAATTTGACAAATTACGAAATATTACAAAAAACGGAACATTAAAGAATATCAGATAAACAATAATACGATTAATTTCAGAACTGATACAGATAACCTTAGTAACATTTACAATAATATAATTACATCAAACTAAATGCAAATCTTTACCATCATAAAAATAAACATTAATAGCACCAAATAATTCCCTTTCTGTAAGCACTATTGTAAAAATGTAAACCAACCAACTACCCAAAATGTAAATAATTTTAAATATGCATACCTTCTATTTCATCGTATTTAAATAAGAGAAGTAATTAAATAGTTTGCCGTTATTAACAGTCTAGCTGCGAAATGATTACTTGGTCAGCAAGCAGTTTACAATTGGTCAATAGAAACAAACATGTCTAGAAGTAGTGTTGTGATCGCTCGAGCGAAAAACCGCTTGATCACTCGATTATTGAAATAACCGACATCGCTCGATTATTAAAAAAACCGCTCGAGTTATCTATTCAGGCGAAAACCGTCGCTCGTCACTTATTATCTTTCACTCGATACCCAAGCTTCGCTTGACGCCGGCGGAAATGTACAGCTGTAGTGTGATCGAGTTAAAAAACTGCTCGTATATTCGAACAGTTTTTCGCTCGATAGGAAATACTCTAGTTATAAATTCAGGCGAAAAACCGAAAAATATCGCCTGTCACTTGATATATGACCTTCGGTCTAGGTGCCGCGCCATCCGATTGGCGTCGTTCGAGTTTGACGCTGAGCAGGTACACGACATACGTCTTTCTTAAAGGCACATAAACGAGAAGGTGCATATAAAAAAGTATGGCAAATCCCTTAGCGGAGTCATCGCGACATGGGTTTTGTAAAGTTTTGTTTTAACTGGCTAGCCAGCGGCGTAGTTTAGGTCTCCGATTATAAATATTAAAGGATATAATTTTAAAATTTTTATTTACTATAAACTCGAGAAAACTTCTCAAAAACAAAATGGTTAACAAAATATATAGAAAAATTCGTTGATAAACTTATAGTAAACATTTTTAAATCTAAACAGGAACTTTTTAGTATTGAACTCAAGAAGATTTCTTAAAAATAACATACATTATAGAAAATGTTAATGGAAAATAAGAAAACGAGCAAAATAGTTAACAAAACATAGGCATCGACAAATTTTTTGGTAACCAAAAGTAAACATTCTTAAATTTAAACATGAACTTTTAGGTAACTATAAACATGAATTTAAAAATAATCACATATTTTCTTATTTTGACAGTCGCGTAACTAAGCCTACATTCTCGAAGGGCACACAGTGGGCACCTGATAATTTAAAGTGGAAGAATTTGACAAGCCACTTTAATTTCTACTTATTTTATGCTCGTAGATTGACAAAGATGTGAAGAAAAATAACTCTTGGAAATACTTTTTGTTTTAAAAAAGCACAAAAATAAACCCGAACAATAAATACATATTTGGGTGATTTTTGCAGTTTTTTTGTTTGGTATCGAGACACGTGGTAAAAATTCATTATTCACAAATAAATAAATTTCTGGAATTTTTGTGGCCGCTACTACAATTTTTTAGCTAAACCTGTGCCCGCCCGTAGTTACGTGCCTGCTAAATACCCTACCTGATCACATGTAAACGACTAGGCTGCCGGTCGAGCAGTCGGTGACGTCATCGCTTGGTAAATTGGAATTTCAACCATTCACTCGAGCGATTCACTCGATTATTAAAATCGCTCGAGTATCAAGTACTCGATTATTAAAATCATCGGTTTTTCCCAACACTATCTAGAAGCATTTTACTTCAGAGGTCCCAGGGCACTGTAAATTTATGTAACTTTCTTGTGTTTTCTTTTGCCGAATACAGAAGGAAATCAGATACAAAAGGTGTTGCGGGAGCGGGTTTTCGCATACAGGCCCGTGACTGTCACAGAGATTAGCTAATTTTCTTATATGTATAGATAGGTGAGAAAATCTACGAAATTCCAGTGCCGACAATTGCGGCACGTTCATCTGTAGAATTAGCTGCTAGATCGGTGACTTTTCCTGCAGGATCCAGGAAGATCACAGTCATAGAGAAACCGGTAATGGCGAATCATTTTTATAAAAAATATTGCATTATTTGTTTAAATACATGTCGATTTCTTAGACGGGTGGAACCCCATATTAAGGACCGATATTTTAATGTTACCTTAAGTTCAAGCCTTAACGTTAAGGTAAACCTTTAAAAACCTGGTTTTAAATTAATTTGAGGGTCACGTAACGCGTTAATTGGAAGATTACCACGTCCTTAAAGGTCTATTCCTGAAGGTGAGTGTTTAAGTTAAGTGAACTTTGGTACACTGTGAAACTTATGTTAAAGATGACGTTATTCAGTACCTTAAGATAGCTTTGAAATACTGGCCCTAAGAACATCAGATCTTTGCTCTGTTTCACCAGCGTAGCGTGTGAATCAAGTTTCCATGCGATAAAAACTCACTTTTCTTGCGCGTTTTTCGTATTTTTAATGGAACAGCATTAATTAAGAAAAATTACAATAAATTATTATAGTCGCCCTTCGTAGGTAAAGATTGTTTCACGAAAAATGGATACGACTTAATGATTTCCTGGGTCGGTCCCATTATGTCGGCAATAAACAAGTGAAGTATGAAGGGACGGACTAAGGAAAATAAGTAATGATATGATTATATTAATGTAATCAAATGAAATAACATTTTTTAAACATATTACTAGTCATATTTATTTACATTTATAATGTCATTCTATAGATAGTTCTATTTCGCTATCGCTATCCTCATCAATATTAATTATAATTGGATTAATTATACGATCCAGACTAATATACGAATTTTCTACAGTTATTACGTGACGGACTGAATTTTTCCAACTACCTGGGGGAATATCATTAAAGCATTTTCGTATTAATTCTACAACACTAGAACTTAAAGTCGGAGAAATATTTTCAGACCTAACCAGTGATTTTAACTGGTGCCACATATGCTCTATGGGGTTAAAAATGCAATAATAGGGTGGGAGCCGTAGCACTGTATGTCCAATTTCTTCTGCCAATGTGTCACAATCATATACTTTTTTTATACAAAATGTCTTTAAATCTTCTAAAAGATCACTTTTTTTATAACTTTCTTCAAAATATATATCATTCGCCGCCATGTAGTTCTGAATCTCCAATTTTGTATTATTTGAGCTTGGAGCTTTATGTAATTCGCGACTGTGATAGCTCGCATTGTTCATTACTATCACGCTATTCTGAGGAATGTTTGGTAAAAGACAATTCTTGAACCATTCCTCAAAAACTAACAAATTTTACCACAAAAAGATATTTAAATATAAATTAAGCAACCTAACCTACCTGATGTGCCTATATTTAATTATAATTATTATAATCCGGTCCTTTCCACATAATAATAACAAACGGTCATAAATAATGGGATGACCCCAGGTACTTTTACTGCAGTCATTAAGTTATATCCATTTTTCGTGAAACAATCTTTACACTACATGCATCAGATAGACATCTGGCAGGTAGATAAATAAATCAAGCAGTTAAGCTGGATTCATAGTGGCCGTAGCGTAGCCAGTGTCTCGATTAACATCGCTCGATTATTAAAAAAAAACTGCTCGAGTTATAAATTCAAGCGAAAATCGTCGCTTGTTACTTATTATCTTTCACTCCATACCTGAGCTTCGCTTGACGCCGACCGAAATGTGCCGCTTGGTAGTGTAATCGCTCGAGGTAATAAACTGCTCGTATATTCGAGCAGCTCTTCGCTCAATAGGAAATACTACTCTAATTATAAATTCAAGCCAAAAATCGAAAATCGTTGTCTTTCACTTGATGCCGATTTTCGTTCGACGTCACGCGCCACCCGAAATGTGCCGATTGGCGACGTTCGAGATTGACGCTCAGAAGGCTGACATGACATACGTCTTTGTTAAAGGCTCATAGGTTTTGTTTGGACTGGGACTGGTTGGCCATCGGCGATTGTAAATTCTTAAAAAATTAAAGGATATAATTTATTTTAAAATCAATCAATCAATTGTTGCTCTTAATTAATAAAAACTTCTAAAACTTACAAAAACAACCCCTGGTGTTCTATCAATACATTCTTCTTAGTCATAAACATTTCAAGTGATTAATCGCTCGAGCGATTCACTCGATTATTAAAATCGCTCGAGTAACAAGTACTCGATTATTCAAATCATTGGTTTTTCCCAACAATACATGTAATAGCAGAACATTATAGCCACTAGTAAATATAAATAAAGTGAAGCTAAGTAGAAAAGAGATTTATCTCAATAAAGTACGCTTTTTTTCTATTAGAAATACGAATAAATGATTTTTCTAATTATTGTGAACATTATATACATATATTAAATACAGGGTGTTATGGAAATGACGTATTATATTTAAATGGGTGACTCCTGGGGTGTCTTAGAGAAGCGCTACATATTTTTTTTTAAATCGAACGTTTAAAAAGTGGGGTAATTCACCCCTAAACCCACCCGGTTACTCCTCGGCACATTCATATATGATCATATTACATTGCCAAGCTGTGTAATCAACAGATGTTCAAGCCCAATGTTGCCAACTGTGTAAAAAATGTAAAACTTTAGATTCTTATAAAAATAATATTTAGTTTACCTAGTATCCAAATAGAAGTGAATCCAGGTGCCAGTACACTAGCAAGTAATCCAGGCACAGACATCTTCAGGTTTTTGTTTTTTTTTCTATGGGAAAATGGGAAAAGCTTTATGCTCATCACGTACCCTGATGATAATGTGGAACTGCATAATAAGCTTATACCTACTAAACCCCATTCGGCCTCTTATTTCCAATCTCTCCGAACATTTGCACTAAATCACTTGAAGAAACACACAGACACCCACGAGTTTCCAATCATTTTTTTTGAAGATATGCACTTATTATTAGATTACACAAAAGCAATAAATATTAACGCATAATTACACTTTACAATAACCTACCGTACACATAAAACAACAGCACTATAGTATACAAATTATTTTGCAATAGAAATTCAGAAATAATAAAAACGCTAATTTCTAATGGGCTAATCAAATTTATTAATCCTTTACTGAAGAAGAATGATGAAATAATTATGTTGATAGGCCCTTCCATCCCTTTAAAATAAATAGTCTCGTCTAACTAGCGCGGTTGCCATTTCCGAGACTATCATTATAAAGAAAAGTATTACAGAAGGAAATTCTGCATGTTATAAATATAACCTTATGAAACATCGAAAGTGGCAACGCTGTATTTTTAAGTATTAACCCCAGCCGCTGCAGTCGCGTAAAGAATATGCAACCCGTTTCTCCAAGATCAGCTGTTTAAAATTAGCCGGCCGGTTTCCAACTGTTTTTCAAGCAGGTTTGTGTGTTAAATTGTATGTTAATACTTAAACCCGAGTTTAAATTATTAAGTTATTTGTTCTTTTCGCGACGGCAGTGTCCCAGTCCAGCAGTTCGATATCGATCGACGAAACCAACGTGTTATTTAGACAATAAGGGCGTACTTTTGTCTACACAGTAGCACTTTAAAATACTAATTCAAATTGAACGGTACTTAGATGTGTTGTGACGCGAAAACTAATGTGATTTTGTGAGTACTTGGTGTTTTTTATAAATTAAGTTGGTTTTAAATAAGTCCGAAAAGGTAAATAAAATTGCATTTTTTTTAAAGGGTAAGTGGCTAGTACTAAATGCTAATAAACTTTTAAGTTGTCCAGATCTGACGGGTGTCGTTCGAATTGAACAAATGAGAACATACCTGACCATTTATAAACTCCGCGGCGGTTCATTCGAGTCAGTTCAAGTTTATAAAACAGGGATTGTTTCCCAGCGACCTGAACTGAACGTAAAAGTTTATAATAATGTACCCTGAAAAATAAACAACTTGCAATATGTCAAACGGTTATTGACTTTCTAAAGAGTTTACCCTGAAGATATTGTTGACATATGTTGCTTTGTTTATCTTCCTGACAGGGGGCACCACGTGGTCATTTTTGGTTTGACATAAGGGCATGTACAGGGCATATTATTATAAAGCGCCATTTTTGGATATTTTTCTTCAATTTGTTTTCATCTCAGGAATTGCCGATTTAAATATAATACGTCATTTCCATAAGACCCTGTATAAGTGTTTTGGATATTATTTCACTACCCTATTTTGATTTACACATTTTTAATATAGTCGCAACAAGAAACTCGTAAACCCGTTCAACCAGGATATGAACCACAATCAAACCCCGATTTGCAGCAAAGACGAGGATCGTCACGAGGAGAGAGTCTTACTTTGTAAGTGAATTTCAGTACAGATGCGGCTCGGGCCAATTTGACGATAGGGGGTCAAAAATTAACATTTAAAAAAAAATAATACTGCCGTATCGAGGAAAAGCCAAGCAAGAATATCCTTAAACGCACAGACTATCGTTACTAGGGGTATTTTAATGAAGATGGTCAATTTAAGGCACAAAACGTCGCGAAACCAGTAAGTGTTGTATACCACTGAACGTAGGTTTCGGTCTACTTTCATAATTGAAACAAAAAAATCCAGACCCGTATTTAAAAAAAATAAATTGATGATTGGTGGCCTAAAGTCGAAACGTCGCATGAAAGATTTGATGATGACATTTTTAAATTTATTTTTGGACATCTCTTCGAACAATGCCAGGACAAAATAAAAACCGAAACGCAAAATTTTAGATTTTTCCAAATATTTTGATAGCCCCTGAATTTATTTTTGATTTTTTTGCGGCATATTTTTGGGCCCATATTTATGCAACTTCGCCACAATTGAACCGACTTCGCATCTCTTACTGTTTTTGTAACACCCTGTATGTTTTCAAATTTTAAAAATTCCGAATATTTCCGAAGATTTTTCGACAGAACGATTTCGTTCTTGTCCTACTTGAAGAGATGTGCGAAAATAATACAATTCAATTACATTGTCAATACGACGTTTCGTTTTTTTTCGCAATCATCGTCAACTTTGTTTTTCTAAATAGCAGTCATTTTTATTTTATGATTTATGAACTCTACTTGACATTCTGAATCTAACGGTAATTACATCTATCTAAAGGTTAACATTACAGAACAGGATATACAGGGTTTCCCTTATTAATGGTACACAGGAAAACTACAGATTCCTTGGGTAAAAATACTGCGATTTGGGCATACTTAGTTTAGTCCAATAGCTGGTAATAACCGAGATACAGGGTGTCCAAGTAAAAATTTAATTTTCAATTTTCCTAAATAACTTATTTCTGAATCAATATTTTTGCACACAATTTTGTGACTAGGGTTTTTTTGGGGAAAGGAATTTGAATTTGTTAATAATTTTGATGTAGATTGTAGGGGGCGCTCTCTGCGGTACTCTGGATACATAAAAATAAGTGTAACTTTTTTGGGCCTTAGTATAATTATGTTTTTATTAAAAATATCAGTTTTTCCATCATTTTTAAGCAATAAAGGTATACTTTGTAAATGTCGCTCCGACTAACCGTTTTCGAGATACTTTCAATTACAATTTCTAATGCGCCCGTTTAAATTTTGATTTGTAAATGTGAAATTTGTTAGAGTAGGCTTTGGTAAAAACAAATACAATGAAAGCACTGAAACCTCATTTCTGTCAAAGTTTATTTTCATTTGTCAGCACTGTGGGTGTTTTTAAGGAGTTTTTGAAGATACTGTTATCAAAAATTAAACTAAAAATGCCGCGACATAACTTGTTTTATAACTTAGAAATGCGAGTCATGGTATGTTTATACGCACAAGAAAATTTCAACGGACGCGGGGCACATCGGCGGTATTTGGAAATGTATCCAAATAGAAGGCAGCCAGATTTTAAAATTTTTAGAAGCTTATAAGACAGACTGGGAGAAACAGGATCCTTGCGCCCAAAACTTTGAACAATTATTGTCAAAAACAGACCATTTCTATTATTGATAGTTTTTTATTTATTTATGTAAAGCTTGAATTCTTATTTATAAAATAATTAAATTATAAAATAATATTTATTTATATTAGTGACCGCTTAAAGTTTTATTTAAATATTTTAAGAAGCGCACTGAGCATTTTAAATGCAAAAATCTCGAAAACGGTTAGTCCGAGTGACATTTACAAAGTATACCTTTATTGCTTAAAAATGATGGAAAAACTGATATTTTTAATAAAAACATAATTATACTAAGGCCCAAAAAAGTTACATTTATTTTTATGTATCCAGAGTACCGCAGAGAGCGCCCCCTACAATCTACATCAAAATTATTAACAAATTCAAATTCCTTTCCCCAAAAAAACCCTAGTCACAAAATTTTGTGCAAAAATATTGATTTAGAAATAAGTTATTTAGGAAAATTGAAAATTAAATTTTTACTTGGACACCCTGTATCTCGGTTGTTACCAGCTATTGGACTAAACTAAGTATGGCCAAATCGCAATATTTTTACCCAAGGAATCTGTAGTTTTCCTGTGTACCATTAGTTATGGGACACCCTGTATAGTCATGGCAGGACACGCAATTCCACTGGCTTCATCTATTAATTTGCTGGGCGTCAATCTGGGAGGAAATATGTCTTGGCATAATCACGTTGTGGCAATCACCAAGATAGCTTCTCAGAAACTTGGTGTACTCCTTCGCATCAAAAAGTTGTACACACCTCAACAACTTTTGACACTATACAAAGCCCAGATTCGACCACACTGCTCTCATGTCTGGAGCTCTGCACCCAAACATACTCTTCGGCTACTGGATGCCATCGAAAGGAGAGCCATTCGTCTGATCGGAGACCACGAGCTGACGAAGAGCCTCGACAGCCTAGAACATCGAAGACAGGTTGGGGATTTGACTCTCTTTTACAGATATTTTCATGGAAAGTGCTCGGCTGTCCTAGCCCTATTAATTTCGCCCAGAGCTGGAGGACTTCATCCTTATGGAATTACCTTCCCGAGGTCGTTTTTCCCAGCGAATATAACCTCCAACGATTCAAAACCAACGTGAATCGCTTTATTTGCACACGCACCACTCCCAGAGTGCCCTAAAGGATTTTTCCTATTGTGCTTGTTTGATCATAAAAATGTAATAATATTTATTAGGCGCTTCATTTTCGAGCACAAAAAAATACATAAAATAAAATATTTAAAGAAAACAAAGTTGATGATGGTTGCGAAAATCGAAACGTCGGTTTAAACATTTATTATTATACAGGGTGTTATGGAAATGACGTATTATATTTAAATGGGTGACTCCTTGGGTGTCCTATAGAGAAACGCTACATATTTTTTTTTCAAATCGACCGTTTTAAAAGTGGGGTCCAGCCAACAACTCCTAGAAAACAAGGACACAGCGCTTAAGAAATATTTGCTGATGACGTCACTGCATGTAGGCCGATGCCTTCGGACCGTGCTGTTTGTCTCGCAATGCCAATTCGTATTTCCCGCTTTGTCTTGACCGCAACATTGTCAGATTTGTCCATAATTCCCGATTATTATAATTGGCATGAGTTAAGTTGTATTTTTTGTTAATAATTACGCAAACTTGGTTATTAGCATAGGCCAACTATAATGTTACAGCAGAATTATTTCATTGGAAGTACTTTGAAGTTAAATAAAGACATAGAATAACAATTTTTAATAAATGGGCCAGTAGACAAGCGAATCGCTAAAGTCGATCTGGCAACGTTGCACTAATTTGGCTGACATTTGGCAGTTAGTTTAATTTGTTGTCGTTTCGAGTGCGAGAGTTTTTAGTGCAAAATTCGAGTTTATTGCCGGTTTAAATTGTATTTTGAATAATTTGAAAATGCCGTACAAATGCTCTGTAGTTGGTTGTAAAGGTAATTACGTAAATGGGCCATCAGTGCGGGTATTTCGTTTCCCCAAAAGTGCGGCAGGACGCTTAAAATGTCAAACCGCTATTCATCGTGAAAATTTTATTCCTAATACAAACAGCAGAGTATGTGAGTGTCATTTTACAGAGGAGGATTTTACTTGGCAGATTTCTCAACAAGACACGAAAACGGGTGAGATCGTTTCATTAAAATTAAATATACCCAGATTAAAGGAAAATAGCGTACCTTGTAAATTTCCCAATTGTCCAAAATATCTTACAAAAACTTTAACGCATCGAAAAAGTAGGGAAGAAAAGCTTAGAAAACTAGATGAAATGCAATTTCAAAAAGGTATTGACGAAAGCAAACGTGAAATTTTAACACATAAACAACTTACGAATTATGAAACTTTTGAAGAATTTAATAATTTGTTTATAACATTTAATTTAAAGGAAGGATGGTTTATCATCGATGAAAAAACTTGCAAGACTCTCTTTAAGATTAAGCATAATCCGGGGCCTTCTATTACATGGGCGGTTAAAATAAATAATAATTTAGAAATAAGTACATATTTATATGGGCAACCAGTAAGCGTAAAAATTGATCAACAAAAGACACCTTTTTTTTCATGTAGTTTGGATGAATTGCGAAATTTACTAGATATTATTGATTGTTCGATGAATATTCTTCCTTTAGATACTGAACAAGACAATAACTCCAATCATGACCCTAATCCCGAATGTGACAATGTTAAAAATAACACCGATATGTCAAACATTAATGAAGTTTTAAACTTTGTTTCTGATTTGCTTAAAAACTTAAAAGTAGACAATGATAGTTTAGCGCAAGCACTGCAATTTCTCTCCGAACAAGTAAAATTAAGAACTTTGCCAAAAGAACGATACAGATATTCCACTACAACTATGGTATTTTGTTCAATAGTATATACAATCAGTCCTCATGCATACAGATATTTAAGAAATCACTGGCCAATAATTTTACCCCATCCTGAAACCATCAAAGGTGTTTGTAATAATTTTTTAACGGATCCTCATATTGATGAAAAAAAAATGTTTTTGACATATGCGAGGAATATTTTCAAATATTTGAATGATCAAGACAAATATGTTTGTCTGCTAATGGACGAAATTCATATTAACCCTTATTTAGACTATAAAGGAGGAAATGTAGTTGGTTTGTTCATAAATCCTTGAGTATCTAAAGTTTTGAATAATTTGTTATCTGAGGATACACACATCCAAGACAAACTTTTTAGGATTTGGTAGTTTAATATTTGTATTATTACATATTTATCGAGATATTTATCCAAAAACAACTACCTACCTACAGTGGCTAAATCATTTTACACAAAATACTTAGTTATTTTTAAAATAAATATGCCCAGATGCACTAATTTTTTTTTCTCACTTACGTTATTAACCTTTAACGCATAATTTACTTAAATACAAGTTTAAAAATTTAAATAACGATCGTCTGAAGTGTATATAAGTCATTTTAGAAGTCACGCAAAATATAAATCCCCCACAGAAGGCATATAATATTATATTGCATATTGCAATCATAGGACCACGGATGATGACGTCACAAGACAGCGCTTTGTCCTTGTTTTCTAGGAGTTGTTGGTCCAGCCCCACAAACCCACACCTCATCCGGCATTTGTTCGGGTTTGTTCGACATGTCACCCTGTGGTGGCGTATGAGGAAACATGTGTTACGTGCAATGTGGCCAAACTTAATGCAAAACTGAAATTCCATATAAAATTATAAAAATAAATTATTTATCTACCTACTTGTATTTATCTTTATACCTCCAGGCACAAATTTTTTAAAAATACACTCAGATCAGATCATTAGATTTTAATACACGCGACGCGAAGAAATTTGACTTATTCGTCAGCGACATTCCATTTTTCTGTCAAGTCAAACGTCCAAAACAAACTACTCGTTTTAACTGAGCAACTTAGGTTCGTCTATAAAAACAATGTCAAATAATATACAAAGTTTGGACGCGTAGCCCGAAAATCATTACAACTATTATACGCGTACCTTCTGAAAACAAAGCGGATAGCCGAGAGTGTAAATGGTTATCAACAGAAGCGACCGCACCCTAACGCTGTTCTTCTACTACCGACACTTGCAAATAGATGGGCGCGTGAGAAAGAAAATAAAATCTTCGTCGGTTTTGTCATTTGGAGTAGAGCTGCTAATTTAATTTTTTAAGCTTCTCAAAAGAAAAAGTACAGTCGCATATCGCCTCGCCATATCAATTAAACGCCTTGCAAGAGATCTCGCGGTTAATAGCCAAGTAATAGAGAAGAATCTCGTGAAATATCAAACTGTCAAATATTTCCCATCTCTACTCCGAGTTTTGAAGGTATCTATTTCGTTCGTTCATAGGTTAACTGTTTTATGGTTCGTAGATAAAATGTCATTTTTAAATTGAAGGATTGCATTGTGTGTATTTAAAATGTGTGTGTCTTAAATTAGTAAAATAAATAAATCTACGCGAGAGAAAAAGGACCAAAATTAAAACAGCGTTCTCGTATATTCTTTCCATGTGAATAGCTGCTATTTTTGAGGTTAGGTGAGAGGTTTTTTCCTAAAACTTAGATTCTGTGTGGTTTGTGTGAAATTATGAAACTAACAATTGTATTTAAATAAATGAAGGTAAGAAAGCATGTGTCTTAAATAAAATTGCATTTTTTTTTAAAGAGTTTGAACGATAATTATTATTTAAAAGGTCAATGACGTTTTACCTATTTCATTTCCTGTGCTTGTAACGAATTTGAAATTTGTGTGTGATATTACCATTATTTGTTTTGCAAAACATCTTTCGGCGTCGGTTGTCTGGAATCATATTTGTTCATAAATGAATTGTTAAAATTATAATTTTTTTTCTAAAGAGTTTGCCGTGTAGATATGACAACACCGGCCGAAATGCGCTGACTTCTTGTGACCGTGCAGACCTCAGTGTTGATTGTTTACATATTGCGTCAGTGCCTCACATGTGTTTGTCTGATTTGACATAAGGTGATGTAATCCGGTCATTAATTGAAAGGGCCATTTATGGGTATTTTTCTTCAATTTATTTTCATCTCAGGATTTACCGGATTATATATAATACGTCATTTCCATAACACCCTGTATATATTAAATTATCTTAGGAGAAAAAGTGGAGTATATAAAATTTACTTTCGCACATCTCTTCAAATAGAATCAGACAGAAAACAAAGAGAACCAAATAGTAAATATTCGGAATTTTTAAAATGACGTTGCACTAATGCGCAACTCTTGTCTAATTTGATCATTTCGGTATGTCCTATGGTTAATGAGATCCTTGTAGAGTGCAGTCTTATCAGGAACACACTGTATATAAATAACATTATATTGTTTCACTACATATAGATCCCGAGAATCATCCGGATTAGGACAATTACCTCCGGAGGAATATATGGCAGCAATCAAACGTTCGAAACTAAAGCATTCGCTGATTTTGGTACAAACGGCAGAACGAGCGAGACAAGAGAGAGTATATTTTTTTGAAAAAAAGATCTTGTATCTGAGATCCAAGGAATTGGTAAGCCATAAGTACATTTTAAAGCTTCATGTCGCATCTTGTCTTTACTACAGGTCGACATGCATCCTAAATATTTAAACTGTGTGACCTGTTCTATACTCTCTTCATTACATGAATCCAAATCTGTAGAATATCATTCCTGCTAACAATAAGTATATAAGAAACTAATATTCTATTATAGTTTCAAAATACAAAAAAGTTACAGGGTCTTAAAAGTGGAACAAACTAAATTGATAACCTTGTACAGATTAGGACTAGTAGTAATATAGGTTAAATTTAAATCGGGTTTGTTCGTTATACGAGCGTAATAATGTACAATACACACAGGCCACGAAAATGTTGATCCTCGTCTAATCAAATAAAAAACGACAACTTCAAAAGTTTAGAATGACATTGATTGACCAGCAGCGACAGAGTCGTCAGAAATTACATTATACAACACCATGTCGGTGGGGAGATCTAGTTATTTTCCAATAAAGTAGCGGGTTTTTTATATGTCCTCTTTGAACTAGTGATGTAATACCTACTTACATAATTTACTTCATCTTTAGAGACAACCTGGTGTTCAGAAAGAACCCCCCAAGACCCTAGAACCAGCCGTAATAAATGGTGCCTCGATAGGGATTCAGAAAGTATGGAGGGGCTATCGTGATAGACAGCTTTTAAAGTTTAGAGAGGATGAAAGGAGACTATTAATAGGTAGAGCACTTTTTTTGCTATGTGAAGGAAAGTGCACTTTTCCACATTCATTTAAGTGGGAAAATTTGCAGGTTTGATTATAATTTCGTTATACGTATATCGGAACGCTAAGCACGTCTATTATAATGTTTATGAAATCAGGCTTTGTTTTGATATTTTTCTTCCGGGTAATTTTGATCGATTCGTATGAGTTTTATGACGTATAAGTGATGTCGCTCGGGTAAACATGCATAGTTACTACTTTATTTACCATAATTGCAAAATGAATTCAATATACAGGGTGTTATGCAAATGACGTATTATATTTAAATGGGTGACTCCTGGGGTGTCCTAGAGAAGCGCTACACATTTTTTTTTTCAAATCGAAGGTTGAAAAAGTGGAGTAACAAACCCTCTTACTCACAGGTGACTTCGCGGTTATAAATCACAGCACGCTGTGACAGTGTATCACAAACACCTGTTACGCGCAATGTTGCCAAACTGTGTGTAAAAATGTAAAACTTTAGTTCCTTATAAAAATAAATATTTAGCTTACTTAGAAATTGAATCCAGGCCGCCGACACGAGTTAGGAATCCAGGGCACAGACACCTTCAGTTCTTCTTTCTATGGGAAGAGGTTTATGCTCATCACGTGCCCTGATGATAGTGTGGGACTGCATAATAAGCTTATACCCACTAAACCCCATTCGGCCTCTTATTTCCAATCTCGGAACATAACCGGCATATCTTCGAGAGAAAGAAATACATAGTGAAACAGAACAAATTACACTTAATCACTTAAAGAAACACACAGACACCCACGAGTTTCAAATTAGTTCTTTTGAAGATATACACCTATTATCAGATTACATAAAAGCACTAAACACTAACGCTAACGCATAATTACAATATCGTACACAGAGAACAACAACACACACAGAAGATAGGATACAAATTATTTCGCAATAGAATGTCAGAAATAATAAAAACGCTAATTTCTAATTTGCCTAAAACAATTTTTAATCCTTTAATGAAGAATGATGAAATAATTATGTTGACAACAACAGGACCTCCCCATTCAGTCTTAACATAGACGAGTCCAACCAAGGGTCGAGTGCTTCGTACATATTCGGAAAATAGCGCGGCTGCCATTTCCGAGACAATAATTATACAGGAAAGTAATACATAGTACAGAAGGAAATTCCGCGATTTATGAATATAATCTTATAAAACATCGAAAGTGGCAACGCTGTATTTTTAGATATTTCCAAATAACGCAATATCGATCTACCGAATCAACCCGAAACAGACTGAAACGTGTAGTTACTAGAAATTTTTAGATGTTAAATACCGATGTATGAAAAAATTATAGTATTTCCCAGACCATCGGATGAAACTTTATACAATAAGAGCGTATATTTGTCTACACAGTAGCACTTTAAAATACTAATTCAGATTGAATGGTACTTAGATGTATTCATGAGATGCATACAAAACTAATGTAAATTTGTGCTGTTGTTTTCGTGTTTTATGAGGTTTTTTTGTTTGGATTATCTACTTGGTGTTTGGTTTTAAATAAGGCCGAAAAGGTAAATAAAGTTGCAGTTTTTTCTAAAGGGTAAAGTGGCATGGTAAAGTTATTCAGTTCCGACGGGTGTCGTTCGAACTGAACAAATGAACAACAACGCCGCGGCGGTTGGTTCGAGTCAGTTCAAGTTTATAAATCAGAGATTGTTTCCCAGCGAACTGAACTGAACGTAAAAGTTTATAATAATGTACCCTGAAAAATAAACAACTTCCAATCTGTCAAACGGTCATTGACTTTCTAAAGAGTGACAAAACTGCTCAAAATTCATTGACGTTTTCCGCCATGGGTTGTTTTGTTTATCTTTCTCCCAGTGTCACCACGTGCTTAATTTTGGTTTGACGTCAGGTCATGTACAGGGCATATTAAATGAAAGCGCCAATTTTAGATATTTTCCTCAATTTGTTTTCATCTCAGGAATTGCCGGTTTAAACATTTCCAATAACACCCTGTAATTAATATAACTTTCGGTTTCAAACACAGGCGATAGATCTAGGACAAGCCGCAGAAATCTGTCCCACTTTTATATTAAATGTCTTTGGTTTACATCAACCAATGTTTTAAAGGAATGACTGAACCTTGTTGGCGATCTACCAAAGAATTCGAAATTTTCGAAGCTAACCTAGAGGAACGACGTAAATACAGAGACGAAAAACTGAGAGAATATATTAACGCAATCGATAAAGAAAAAGCGAGAATTTTAAGAGTAGTGGCACCAGGCCTCTTGGAGGATATATCTGATGAAGTACGAGAATGGTAAGGGATAAGGTTACTTCAAAATGTTCCATTTACATTTAATTTGCAATAAAAATAAACATTTCCTTTTTTCTATAAAAATGTCCAGTTAATTTCTTTTCGCTCGCCATTTTAGTAAAAAATATTGTAGGTTTTATCAATGGTATGTGGGTGCAAGAACTTTTGACAATTATCCCGCAGAAGAAAAAGGGGGTACAGTTTTGGTCGTCAGAGGTGAAACGTTCACGCCGCAGGAGTATTTGGACGAGTACGAAAGGAAGAGAAAAGAAAAAGCTAAGGCGGGAGGACAGGACAAGTTGAAGGAGCAGCAGAAAAAAGAGAAGCAAAAACAAGCAGAGGCAGAGAAGAAAAAGAAAGAGGTAATTTTTAACTACACGGAAAGTAAAATTATTATAGTGAAGATTTTATTGTAAAATTTCCTAGAAAATATAGCATTAACTACATTTCTTCTGTACGAAAATAATATTGTGAACATAATTTCCAAAAAAATATAGTTAGAATTTCTATTAAACTTAGTAAAACTAAGCAAAATACAGGGTGTTAGGGAAATGACGTATTATATTTAAACCGGCAATTCCTGAGATAAAGACAAATTGAAGAAAAATAGCCATAAATGGCGCTTTCAATTCATTCAGCGGTAAAAGTAACCTGACGTTAAACCAGAAGAACACCTGTGTGGCACTGCAATACATGTAAGCAATCAAGGAATTCTATTCGGTGATGCCATATGTACACCTTAAACTCTTTAGACAAAATAAAATAATTTAAACACTTTTCCATTCTGTAACACCTTTTCGTACAATTAATTGACGAACATTTACGACGGACTATGTTGTAAACAACCAGAACAATTAAATAAGTTTGAAATAGGCACGTACGTCACTAGGTCCAATGCCAATGACCTCTTGACGGCTTACATCGGCTGAGCGAAGTGTAGTTTCATATAGCGCCGCACGCTTGCGGGCTGTTAGTTGAAGACCAACCAGCGGCCGGATACGTTGTGTCTCGTCGATCACCAACACACTCTCAGCAATCCGCTCTATTTTTTCGGTTTACGCGTGTATCTTGCCAGTCCATAAATAATCTTTAAATATTGTCTTTATTGACGCGTTTCTTCTGGACGTCAAATTTCGTCGCGTGTAATAAAATCTAATAATCTGTATTAATGTATTTTCAAAAGCTAACTATCGGTTCTGTTTCACTATTACTGTGTGTACATAAAGTGTTTCTCCAGGAGTGTTCTCATGACAAAGAATAAAAACTGATTGTGCCTGGATTTCCTCGCTCTTTAGGTATGAAGATAAATACAAGTAGGTAGATAAATAATTTATTTTTATAATTTTATATGCAATTTCGGTTCTACATTAAGTTTGGCAACATTGCCATTGGGTCTGGATGAAATGTTGTACAGTAGCGCGGACTGACCTGTGAGTAAGAGTGTTTGTTACCCCACTTTTAAAACGGTCGATTTAAAAAAAATAAAATATGTAGCGCTTCTCTAGGACATCCAAGGAGTCACCCATTTAAATATAATACGTCATTTCCATAACAACCTGTATGTTGTAAATTTTACAACGAATGTAAGTGAAAATTATTTACCTACAACTCCAGTAGATAAATATTTTTAAATGTATGGTACATTTTACTGACGACTATTATTGTACTTTAAGTATTTTTTATTATAAAAATGACCAAGTGTAAATAAAGTATTGTAAAAATGCCTTTTTACAAGCATGAAGAGCTTAAATTATCAGATCAATCAGAAGTCGTTCTTCGTAAGGAGAATTAGTAGGGATTAAGAGGAAACATTCTATCGATCACCGACGTCAAGCGACGCAGGGTTAGTATTTAGATCGGTGACCGCTTGGGACCATGTGTCCAGGTTACCAATTCCAGCATACCCTAGTGTACACACCCACAGTTACAAATTTGATTTATGTAATTGTCTTCCTCAGGCTGAAAAGAAAAAAAAAGAAGCCGACGCCAAAAAGAAGAAGAGTAAGGAAAAGGCGGGCGACTTCGAATATGAATATGGTGAAACCTTGTCGAAGGAGCTCAGAGAAATAGGCCAAGAAGAGTTCAAGAAGATATGGGACGAGAGGAATCCGTTTGATAACCCCGAAGATAGTACTTATCTGGATTTGATTACTGAACGTCAGTGTTACGAAACGCAATTGGAAGTTAGGAGAGAAGCGGATGAACTCATGAGGTGACGTCCATTTATCGATTATTCTGGATTGAATTCTGGACAGTAAATAAATTCTTACACAACTTCAACTTTGGATCGCACTGTATAATTTTGTCTACCCTCTACCCATTTTAGGCTTGAACTCGATATTCTTCAAGAGGCTCTAGCTAAAGATAAGGGGAAAAAATATAAAAAAAAGAAACAGAAGAAAAAGAAGGGTAAGAAGAAGGGGAAGAAAGATATTACTGCGGATCGAATGACGGAGGACTTGTTCCAGGAACTAGTTAACAATGGAATTATAAGGCAGTACCCGAAAGTTACACTCGATCAGTTTCGAGGCGATTTCAAGTAAATAATTTGAATCCACTGAGCAAATATTTTCATGATGACTGAGTTTTTAAAATTTAAAAATATACAGGGTGTCCCATTTTCGACACTTTTATAGGGTATCTCCGTTATTGTTAGCGCTATCAAAAAAGTAATGTAGGTGTCATGTGCTCTTTTTGGATCAAACTTAAAATGGTAATATCAAAATTTGAAAATTCTCGCTCACAAATTGACAATTCCTAAACTACCCTATATTTTCTTAGTTAAAAGAGATACTGAAAAATGTTTAATACATACGTTTATTTGTAATGATTGTTGAATAATCTACCGTTTTCAAAATAAGTATACGGGGTCAGGTAAGAAAGTTATCGGACCTAGCCTCATTTTTTTAAATGGACCATTCTTCCACTTTTTTGTCGATCTTTCACATCTCCAGTTTTATGAAAACGATGCAATGTCTTGGAAACAGTTCATTTAGTTTTAGGTTCCCGATCTGGATGCAATTCATTAAAAATATTCACCACTTGGGTAAAACTCCGTGTCCTATCGCCGTACCCTATCATCATTAAAATTTCAATGCGCTCGGTATCACTTAAACGTGCCATATTTACGCGAAAATTGTTCACAAATTGTAAATGTAAACATTTTTGGCATATCTGTTGTCAAGATGACAAAACAACATTGTTATGAAGATAAATATTTTCTAGGGTAACTTGATGGCGTAGAATTGATGAATTTAATAATTTATTTGAAAACGAAATTCGAAACTCGATATCTCGAAAACGGTTAAGATTAGGTATGTGGTGTGCTTAACATTTTTTTTTAGAATCTTGTAAATAATTGAAATATTGAATAATATACAGGGGGTTCCATTTAAAATAAAGTAACTTTGCTTTTCCATGGCTTTTTGACTGATCCTGTATACTTAGTTTATGTGTAGTATAATAGATTTCTAAAAACCCTAAAGTTTTGTATTTAACATTCTTCGCTAGCTATCTTACTTTAGCAAATAATCGACCGTTTCCATACATAAAAGCGACCCTGTATATGTATTACTGCCACCATCAAAAAAACAACTCGGGAATAGAAGATAAAAATGAGCTAATCTGCATCAGCCAAAAACTTTTCTCGCATGAGATTGAAAAGCGCAGTCTCGTTGAAGACTCCAGCAGCTCCGGCCATCATGTGAATGTTCAATCCACCCTGATATCTCTCTGCCATAGCTTTTATATCGTCGCCAAGATTTTCTGGGAATCGTTCCAAATGGCTGTGGAGATAATGAATTTTAATGCTCGGATTACACCCATGTTGCTTAAAGTTGTTAGGCATATCTTCCACTCGGTAATTTACCGATTTATTGTTTCCGATAAAATTTGGTACAACTTCAACAAAAGAGCACCATAAATCCAGTTTCGGTCATCGATTCTGCAAAATGTGAATCTTTTATGAGCTCTCTGATCTGAGGCCCATGAAATATTCCGGCTTTCAATTTCTCCTTGCAGAGTGCATGAAATTTACTGGACAAGTATTCAAAACACGCACCATTTTGGTCTAAGGCCTTTACAAATTGTTTCATTGGTCCTAGATTAATATGCGTAGAAGGTAATATAATTTTTCCCGTTCAACCAACGATTCATTAATCACGTTAGCTTCTCCTTGTACTGAAGCATCTCTACAAGGCCACTCTCTTCTAAGCCAGTGTTGATCCTTAGCCCTGCTGTCCCAAAGATACAGGAAACAAGGATATCTTGAATAATAGAAAAGTTTTGGACTTGCATTGTCTTTATTTGTTATATATCACAACGTTTCAACTGGTAAGTATCTCCAGTCGTCTTCAGGTGAATACTAAATAAGAAAAGTATCTACAGGTCTATTTATACTAGCTATGTGCACTGAAGCGTAATTGAGATGGGTGCAGTCGTGCGTTCAGTTTTGCGCGATATTAGTAATTCTAAGCTTAATCTACTTAACAAGGGCTTCCAGATATTTCTTAAATCTAATGAAGGTTTACTAAAACAGCCAGGGTTCTGGTGTATGGTAGCAGCTTCCTTGAACTTCCTCCAATGTGGTTCTTTGAGCAGGATTTCTGCTTCTGTCCAACTGATGTGATGGCCGTGTGTCCAGGCATGGTCAGCTGCACCAGATTTTTCCGTTTCTCTTTTTTGAGTGTTGTTTATGTGTTCTTTAATCCTTGTTTCCAGTGGCCGTAGTGTTTCCCCAATATACGATCGGCCACATTCGCAGGGGATCTGGTAGACACAGTTTTTCCTATCTTTCTGGCTAGTTGGTTTCGTCTTCGTTAGATGGCTTCTTAAGGTGTCTCTCGAGCTGAATACCGTTCTGATATTGTATCGTTGTCCTAGTGCGTCGTAGTCCTAGAAACGGAAAAATCTGGTGCAGCCGACCATGCCTGGACACACGGCCATCACATCAGGTGGACAGAAGCCGAAATCCTGCTCAAAGAACCACACTGGAGGAAGTTCAAGGAAGCTGCTACCATACACCAGAGCTGTTTTAGTAAACCTTCATTAGATTTAAGAAATATCTGGAAGCCCTTGTTAAGTAGATGTAAGCTTAGAATTACTAATATCGCGCAAAACTGAACGCACGACTGCACCCATCTCAATTATGCTTCAGTGCCCATAGCTAGTATAAATAGATCTGTAGTTACTTTTCTTATTTAGTATTCACCTGAAGACGACTGGAGATACTTACCAGTTGAAACGTTGTGATATATAACAAATAAAGACAATGCAAGTCCAAAACTTTTCTATTATTCAAGAAACACCATTGTCTACAACCTTCAAACAGACACAAGGATATCTTGTATAGCCACCTTGCTGTCTCAGAAGAATGTTCACCATTTTTTAGTCAACACCCACTGATGTTCGTCATAATATTTAATTTTTTTAAGCACTAACGATATTGTTTTATATTCTTCTTCTAATTTTGGAGGATGCCCAATTGGAATACTTCCATATACAATATGTTACCGTTATGTCGATAAAGAGGCTAATGTGTGTATCTACTATGTTATGTTATACCCATTTTCTCTAACAGACCTTTAATATCATTACAAAAAACCATATTATCCTCCTGAGAGAAAAATGGCAAAAGATCCTTTTTCTGTTACTGTAGTAAGTAATTTTGGTACCTGGATAGAGAAGATTCGTTTCATTTAATCTGGAGGCAAACATTTTTTCTAATCTGTAATAATTATACGGCTCATTGCCAATAAAAGATTAGGTATTTCCAGTGATTTATGAGTAAATAGGTATAATTAAAAGGCATTAGTTTTGGAATTCGTTAAATTTTTGATAAAATTATAATTGTCAAATACAGTGTGGCCGTTTAAGTGTGCAACGTATGGGAAAGTTTTTTATTACCGATTTCTCAGAAAATTTTATTCTTGATAAAAGTTGGTGCATGTTCGATAATCGTATTTGGTGCACTTGGAATGGTTGTAAGTCAAATGACGTACAGGGTACGACAAAAAATATAAAACTTGTACAAGAATAAAGTACCCCTATTTCAGAAAATTCAGCGAAATGTTATTAAGAAAAGGTGTTTAGAATTAAAAGTTATGCATAGGTTTGAAAACGTGGCCTCATAAAATAAAAAACAAAATTTTTTTAAAAAGATTAATTATTTCCCAAAAAAATTTTTTTTTTATATCACCCTAAAAACCTTGATAAATTAAACAAAATCAAATCAATTTCACACATCTTTGTTCAAATTCAAGCATATTTGTAAAATTAACTTAGCTTTTTAATTTATTAAGGAATCACAAACTTCATGTTTGTTGCAAGGACATTAAACACAACTTTAAAATACCGTAAAAATTATTTTTAACAAGATAAAACATTATTAATGATAATTTTCAAATTAAAAACTCCCATTTAAAGTGCAAAAATTTCTATTTTAAATGTTTATTAGAAAATTGTACAAAATAATCGACAAACATGAAATTCTACTAAAATAGTCGCAGATACAAACAAATAAGGGTTAAAAAGTAAACATTATGACAGTTTGGTGGCATTATTCTTTCTTAAATAATTATTATTAGCTGATCTCAAATACCTCCTCCAGTACAGTTAACGTTAGCCGAAAAGGCCACGTTTTCAAACCTATGCATAACTTTTAATTCTAAACACCTTTTCTTAATAACATTTCGCTGAATTTTCTGAAATAGGGGTACTTTATTCTTGTACAAGTTTTATATTTTTTGTCGTACCCTGTACGTCATTTAACTTGCAACCATTCCAAGTGCACCAAATACGATTATCGAACATGCACCAACTTTTATCAAGAATAAAATTTTCTGAGAAATCGGTAATAAAAAACATTCCCATATGTTGCACACTTAAACGGCCACACTGTATATTAATATTTTAATTTATTATGAGTAGGCTCTATCTCAAAAACTAGAGCTGATACGAAGAAAAGCTACGTGTTTTTGGAATAACCGCATTCAAAATAACTAGAATCAGTTATTTCTTCTTCGGCAGCAAGACAAAATTTCTATTTTGTTGGGCTGTGTTACATATCTGTTCAAATAGACTCGGAAAACGACAAAAAAGAAATCGTAAAAATGCGGTTTTTCCCAAATATCTTCGAAATTTTTTTCGAGGTTAACGAGAGTCCATTCTTATAAAGGATGTAGTTGGAATGCTTGGAACTTTTAATTTTAAATATTGATCCTTGCTATGCTTTATTATCTGAAATGCTTTTAGCTATAAAGGTACGGAACTTAGGAATATGGATTTCGATCCTCCGGCGTCCATGCTGGACGTTCGTCAAGCTGTAGCACTAAACTGCATTCAACCTTTAGGGGTGGAAGCGATGAAGAAGCCGAGGTAAAATTTGCTGTGGTGATAGGTTTTTAAACTAAGTTTGACTTGTCGCGCGGACAATAGCGTGAAGAATGAATGAAAGTAGTAAAGTTCAGGGTCGTTTTTACACTAGCAGGTAAAAATGACCATTCAGCGGTGCCACAGTGATTTCCTTAGAACATTGTAATTTGATGTTGGGAAACTATAATAGTTATTTATGTATCAAGGGTACTAAGTCGCCCGAGGGTATATATCTATTAGTACCCGTGGTACATACAAACTTTTATGCCATACCAGTTCGTTTTATATAATAAATATTTTTTAAAATTTAATTTGAATTACCAATTTTTTATTTTTACATGCGACTTTACCTTGACATTATTATAGCCTGCCTTTTTGTAGCTAGGGAGATAAGTTTCAAATCAGCCCGGTGAGACCGCTTATGGCGGGGATCGAAGCATATAAGTAGGCCAGGCAAGTTACTCCATACGTTTATCCTTTTGTGTCAGTCGTTCCGTGTCAATATCAGACTTACGTAGCTATATCTGAAAGTCAAAAACGTGAGTGTATTTGTTCGGGTTTGTTCGATTTGATCTAGGCTATATTTGTCTCCCTTTAATGAAGCGGGGAAGGTTGATGCTGACAGAGACAGACATAGAATGCGAGCAGCACACGTTCTTAAATTATTTCACAACCGAACATCCTTCGTCTGGAATGGAATAAAACCAAGTAACATATGATTTATAATGTGATTGAAAATGGTTAAGGAAGCGTCATTAAATTCTAAAATAATTTTTAATTTTCTATTCTTTTCACGAAATCGGACCTTTTCGTTTTGTTGCAGGTAAGTAATTTATGATTAAATTTTTTTTTACTAATTTTTATTCGTTATTGTTATTTTACATTATAAAATTGTCCCATTATGTCTCAAACTTGTCACGCAAACTAGCAACAAACACATTTTTAAAGAATTTTACTTAAATTTTACAATCTACAAGTCAAAAGATACAACATAATATTTACAGCTTAGTTATATTAAAACATAGTCAGAATTTAGTCCGGTAATATATTATTATAATAATTGTTTCTTTTCATAGTTTAATTGACAATCCCATAATAACTTCGATGACTAATGTTGCCAGGAGTATGCTACGAAATAAACAAATTGGAAGCCCATAATCATAATGGTGGTGCATATATTTACTTGGTTAGTAGCTATACATATAGTATTGTATTTACCTTGATTTGTTTGAAGTTGAAGATGGTAAAATATTTTATGTAAATTATGATTTATTTCCTATTTTTTAATAATACTAATTACAACCTTCAATCTCTGAATTCGTTATTTCTAGTTTCGTTACTAGTTTAATAATAATATAAAAGTATGTAAGGACAACTTTAAAGCGATATTTACAGGATATTTACAGCTGAAAACCTATTTCAAAATTCTAATATTTGATTTTCTCTACTTAGTAAATCAAATGAAAGGATTTTGATGTGTTCTTTGCTTAAATGTCATTTTAAAATATTGACATTTGAAAAGCACGTGCGCGCCAGGCATGATGGATGCCGCCGTATCATGCCTGCTTCGATTATTTAACACGGCAATTTGTCTTCTTCCTGGTTATAAGTATTATTGCAAAATATTTGGGTTTGAACAACCCCGAGAAGTACACAGGTCATTGTTTACGTCGAACGTCGGCAACTCTTTTAGCAGAAGCTGGAACAAGTATGACTACGCTGAAGCGCCATGGTGGATGGAAGAGTACCACAGTTGCTGAAGGGTATTTAGAGAATGTTGGCAGGCGTACCATCTGGATCGCGCATTTCCTTATAGAAACTAGAGACCCAGATAATGAATCATGAGTCAACCTTTACTGAAGGAAATTTAGCTATCAGCGGAACCTTCCAGATTTGCCAGTTCTATGTCAATACAACCAAATAATATATACACGTAAATTTATATTTTGTTAATAAAGAATAAATTAATCGAAAACTGTTTTTTGCGTCTTAATGCCAGCGCGGGTCATAATGTGTACTTTATGCCCGCACGGGCATAAAGGTAATCCATTATGTCGATGGTATCTAAGGTATAAAATCACAATAATGCACTGGTATGACATAAATAACTTTATGACTAGAAAATTTAAAAAATACACACCTCTTTAGTACAATAATTTTACTTAATAGTCACACATGAGAAATACATTCAATATATTAAAATACATAAACTCCTGGACAAAATTAACGCAACATCATAAATTTGGCATATTTTTGTTGCTATTTCTTTTCTAAATTTATGATCCGATTTTTTTTTGCATTGTAGGTTGGTTCCTTGACAATGTCATAGTTTTAGCTGTTTATGATAAAAATTTAATTTTCGATTTATACTGGGTTTACTAAAAATGCTATGTTTTTTTCCGAAAATTTGCATCACCCTGTGGAGTATAATAGCAACCGAAGTATACTGCAGTTGACATTAAACGGTAGGTCCATCTTTCCCCAACATTTTCTTTTTTGGCTTACTTCATTATCTCTGTTATTAAAGGAGATACGCCGTTTTATAGCGTAACATGTTTTTATAGACTTTAATATTCACACATTCATTGTTAAATGATTTCAAGTAGGTTTCAAGATTAAAATATTCGTCAGGCAACTGGGCATATGAAACGAACGTTTAATAAGCAGTTTCCGAACAGTTTTATCAGTATGGCGAATTTTATTGACCTTTGTAACTTTAAAACACAACATCTGCTGACACATCGCTTGCAATGTCAGAAAGAGTCCATAGTCTACTTGAAGACATTTAACAATGAATGTGTTGAATATTAAAGTCTATAAAAACATGTTACGCTATAAAACATTGTACCTCCTTTAATAACAGAGATAATGAAGTAAACCAAAAAAGAAAGTGTTGGGGAAAGATGGACCTACCGCTTAATGCTAACTGGAATATGTTCCGCTTGCTAATATACTCCACAGGGTGATTCGAATTTTCGGAAAAAAACATAGCTTTTTTAGTAAACCCAGTATAAATCGAAAATTTAATTTTTATCATAAACAGCGAAAACTATGACATTATCAAGGAACCAACCTACAATGCAAAAAAAATTATTCAAATCGGATCATAAATTCAGAAAAAAAAAATAGCATCAAAAATATGCCAAATTTATGATGTTGCGTTAATTTTGTCCAGGAGTTTATTATACTTCTCGGTTCCAAACGCAGGCGGTAGATTTAGGACTCTCACTACAGGCTTGGCATCATTGATTACTGTTTAAAACTTTGTATGATTCTCACAGAATAAAAACAATTCGGTCTATTTATTAATTAAATGTTTTCGGTTTCTCATAACATTACTTATGAACTTCCGCCCAATAACGACTGATTCAATCTAAAAAATTTTTTTTTGCTTTTTTTAGGTCTGTGGTAATAGCAGGTCCGAAGCAAAGCGGGAAGCAGCTTTTGGCCAATGCCGTTTTCTATCATACACAGTGTGTGCTTTTTGATTTGTCGCCAGAGATCACCGCTGACATTTATCCTGGAACTAAGGCGGGAAAAAGTCTTCAATAATTTCTACAAATACGATAATGTAAATAATATCATTTTAGGGTCTCGCCATGTTAATTCACTTAGTTACGAAAATGTCCAGAGTTCTTCAACCGTCGGTAATATTCTTCAAAGGCGCCGAAAGAATATTTTATAAGAAAGTTCCTAAAACGGAAAGAGAATTAGATCCGAAAAGAGTGGGAAAGAAGCTGGTCAAGGGTATAATAAAAACTATTAAACCCGAAGATAGAATTTTGGTTTTGGGGATAACGTCGGCGCCTTGGTTGGCGCAAGGAGCGAAGCTGAAAAAGGCATTTGAGCGGGTAAGCATAGCCCTATATAGCATAGACTTATATTTAATACTACACAAATTTGATAAATTGACCGTTTAACATTTTTAAAAAGTTAACGACGGCAGAAAAAACTGTATGTCATAGGTAATTTTCGTCACGCCAATACCACATATATATATAAACAGTATATTGCTAATACCATCTGCAATTATGTCCCCGCTATTTGCATCGAAGGGGGCGTTGTGAGTTTGCGCAGTTCGGAAATTTCCTTGTGGGCACGATCGGATTTCAACTTTTTTAATTTAAATTTCATTGGTTAGTTAGGAAAAATATTGCAATCAAAATTTCGATTTGAGACGGCGTTCCATGCATACGATTTCTGACGATATGATGATCCGACGGTGCCCTGATTAGTGTAAACTTTTGGTGCCAAATTCTGTCCGAATATTTGTAACAATCGACACGATGAGCTTTATTTTATCCAACGTCTTCCGTCGACGTTCTTAACATCACTTTTTTCTAAACCAAAAATTAAGAATGCATGACTATATTGACTATATCGTTAATATTGGGAATTATTATCAGCTACTAATGCACAAAATTAAAAATACATTAATTTTAAGATTAGGTAGTGACCACATTTTATATATTATATTTTATAGGTGTACAAGTGGCGATTGACGGATTTCTCTCAGACACCTTCACCATCAATGCCGGTATTCCTCAAGGGTCCATATTGTCTCCCACTCTCTTCTTACTCTACATTAACGACCATCTAGTGAAAACTGAAAATCCGATATTTAGTTTTGCTGACGATAGCACACTTATCTCATCTTTCTCCTTGGATGCGCGAACATCGGCTGCCGACGCACATCTTCGCAGACAACATGAAGTATTACGCCTCAACAAAGACCTGGAAGAAATTTTGGCTTGGGGTGACAGTAACCAAGTCGAATTTAACGCTAAAAAACCCAGGCAGCAGTTTTCTCTAAAAAGGTTAACATTACAGAATCGGATATAGTCATGGACGGGCACGCAATCCCACTGGCTTCATCTATTAATTTGCTGGGCCTCAATCTGGGAGGAAAGATGTGTTGGCATAGCCACGTTGTGGCAATCGCCAAGATAGCTGCTCAGAGGTTTGGGGTACTCTTCCGAACCAGAAAGTTGTACACACCTCAACAACTTTTGACACTATACAAAGCCCAGATTCGACCATCACTAGAATACTGCTCTCATGTCTCGAGCTCTGCACCCAAACATACTCTTCGGCTACTGGATTCCATGGAAAGGAGGGCTATTCGTCTGATCGGAGACCACGAGCTGACGAAGAACCTCGACAGCCTAGAACATCGAAGACAGGTTGGGGATTTGACTCTCTTTTACAGATATTTTCATGGAAGGTGTTCGGCTGACCTTGCCCTCTTAATTCCGCCTAGAGCGACGAATAGCAGAAATACACGACTAACCACTGCCGCCCATCCATATGTGGTTAAGCTTAGTACTCCTCGAACTTCATTATTTAAGAATTCTTTCATCTGGAGTACTACATCCTTGTAGAACGACCTTCCAGAGGTCGTTTTTCCCAACGTATATAACCTCCAACGATTCAAAGCCAACGTGAATCGCTTTTTGCGCACACGCACCACTCCAAGAGTGCCCTAAAGGATTTTTCCTATAGTGCTTGTGTTTGATCATAAAAAAAAAAAAAATAGGTACGAGTGACACTCTCTTTTTTTTACAAGCTTTTTAGTGAAATTCGGTTCCGAAGATCGGATAATGTGATAAGCAAAATATATTCGTATATATGTACATACCTGAAATACGTTATATCTGGTATTGATCCACGACTTTTGCATTTTTCATTTTAAACAAAACAAGCCACTAACCTACCAAACAGCGAATCGAATCACCACAAATTAAAAACTCCTTTACAAAAATTGTTGTTAGGTAATGAAAGTTTATAAGCACTAATATACCGACAACAATGTGGATCAACCACTTTTTATTCTGTAATTTAAAAAAGCATCCAGAACCAAAGATGGCGATGAATAACAACAAACAAATAATGTCGGGCCGGATCTGACGCGATCGATAAAATTTCCACCCTACTGCGCAAACTCAATAGGCCCGCGCCATCTCCCATAGCGAGGACACTTTTTGTATTTTGGAACGTTCCTATTAAAAATATACTTTTTATATATATAGGGTGTTGAAAAAAGGTCGGTACCCCATAACTCCGGTGAATCGATTGCACCCCCCACCCCCTCAACCCCGGGCGCGGGCTTTTTCCACGATCATTTTTTAGTACAAGACAGAGAAAAAGAGTATTTCCTGGATAAAACTTGATTTTCGCACGGTTCTGATTTTGTCTTTCTCATGGTGATTATTGGTGAAGGATGGGCACGAATAAGAAATTTTTCGGACAAAAGATGTTTATTTTTGGTCGGAGAACACGACACGTCAATAAAAAATATGGGCTTCCATTTGAAAATCTTAACTTAACCCCACCCGCGCCCGGGGGTTGAGGGGATGCGGGGTGGTTTAAATTGCAAACTATTCCTCCTTCAAAACCAAACAACTTTTTCCCCACACATTTTCCGCTGCAATGCGATGCACCGGAGTTATTTCGGCGTACTGGCCTTTTTTCAACACCGTGTATATGTGGTCAATACCTAAACAAAAACTGTATTGACCTCAGCCTATTTGATACAATGGGAAGTAATATTTCAATGGTATCACCACACGAGCGATGGCACACGCTTCTTGAAACACCCTGTATTTATATTTATATGTTTTCTATTTTAAGGCAATTTTAATTCCGAGACCGGACTATGGAAGTGTATATTTGTGGTGGCGGGAGCTTCTGCTGCCCTACCCCGGAGTCGACAGAGATTTTAACTTTACAAGCTTAACAACAGCGACAGTGTATCAGCAATATCCCGTTATAAAGCAAGTGGTGGAAAGGGTAGGTGGATCAAAATTTTTTACTTTCAGTAAATCGGAATTTAAAAATAAATAATCTCAAAAACATCTGTTTATTTTGTTAACATGTTTCTTATAGTACGTAATTAGAGGAATTATATATGTCCGCGCAAATGATCATCGTCACAAAGATCTTGGTATATTTTTGTATAACATCGATTTTTTAAATAATTTAACGCCCGTCACATGGCAAATTTTACTCCTCTGAATCATATAACGCCAATATTTGGAACAGAGTTATTTTAATCAGTCACTATAACCATTTTCCTATTATTTATAACAGCCCTGTCTTATATTGGCTTAAAGTTTTGGAATGTTCCTTATAGAATGTTAAAATACTAAAAAAATTAGTCATATTTTTAATCTACCTAAGGTGTAAACGAAATTTGCTCATCAAAATATATTTTTCCTTAATGGTATATAAATGGTTAATAAAAAAATATTGTATATAGCTTCGAATAACAAACCGTCACATCAATGTATCTCCGGTAATATTTTCATGCGTGACCGGTGTTACTGTGACCGGCGATATAAAAATGCACAAATTCGTGGATAACAGCTAGTAATACAAGCTGTTTCTTAAACTTTGTTATACTGAAATGAGTATCTGTACTCAAGAGAATGACTTCGTGTAGTATTTTTCCCTTAAGTAAGACTACTAGGTCTGAGTTGGCCCTGTGACCGGCGATACAACATAAAAACATACGCCTGGTCAAAAGTAGGCAATATTCTAGTTTATACCTAAATAAACATAATAAGGAACTTACCTAAACAGGATGTGAGGTAAAAATAGAGGCATATTCTATTTTTACTCATTTCTTGTAAAACGTTTTTTTATTATTGTTATAGTATTATTTGACATTGGTTCTAATTTCAATATCACGATCGATGGTCAGACGTGCTAATGTTGTAATTAAATGTATAATAATATAACAATAACAATGACATGAACCTTATGGGTTAAGGTTGTAGGTTAAGTAGTTAAGGTAATAATAGGATAATATAAGTATGATTGTAGCAGGAGAGAGATGAATTAATAATCAACCCTTTTTGAGTACATTATTAATATTGAGACTGAGCTAAGATGTAGTTCTTAAAATATACGTTTAGAATGGCTAATGTCCGCTGATGTTTTATTACGAACCTTCAACATCTATTACAAGGAGCACACTTTACACAAATTCAAATACATACCGTTATATTTGTAAAACTATTAGGTCGACCTCTAGTGGCGTTATTTATAAGTAATTTTGGCCGTGACCGGCGATACATGTAGCTGCGGGGACGGAACTTCTGGGTAATAATTGCGTTAGATAAACTAAACTGTTGATCTTTGAACATTTTTTTGTTCAATACAAATTGTAGTAGGAGTGTAAATTATTTATATATAAAAGTAACTTTAGTAAAATATTGACTGGAGACACGTGACCGGCGATACATTTTAAAATTAAAATTTGAATACTGCAGCTATAATCTAAAAAAACTCTTAAAATTGCTTTCTAATGCAGGAAGTAACATATATCTCACAAATTATAATAGTTTCTACAGTCAAATAGTATATTTTAGTAAGTTATATTATGCTAAGGACTGAAAGTTGCATTTAAAAAAATTTTGACCATAAAGTGATTTGAAAATAATGTATTGTGGTTTTCTGGAATTACACTACCTTTATGCGTTCTTCTACTCCTGTCATAGAAAATTGACATTTCGAGCATAGGTTTCTAGACCGAAACACCATATTCTTTTATCTTATCTTACTTTCAATTCGAGATACTTTCGGTTTGCGATACTTTCAATTCGAACGGCTTTCGGTTGTAGCTACTTTTAGTTATATCGATTCTTGTCTGTTAGGTCCTTACACCCAGAAGAATTACACAGCTAAAATACAATCCATTGAGAGCACAGGAGCTATACGAAGTTTTTGTTTCTAACCAAATGGAACCCCTAAGTGACAAGGAGTGGAAGAAATTCACTAAGTGGTAAGAATTTATTTTTGGTTATATGTTATGTCAAATATGTTAAAAATTTTAAAGCACAATCCAAAAAAAATACCGTACTAATATACAGGGTGCCTTAATTTTAAAAAATATGTTGGGTGACAAGTTATCAGTATACTGCGCAAGGGCGGATCCACAACTTCCACAACAACACAAAAAGTAATACCCTGCCGCGTTAGTCAAACCGGTATATATGGTATTTTTCGTGTTAAATTGACCCTGTTTGTGGTGCGTGCGTTTTTTATTTGCAAAAATATTTTGAAGTCTCGACATAAATTTTATCTCATCAAATACATAACACACCATGGATGATATTGGTTTCCTGGGCGATTTATTTAAACTTTATTACTTTGAAACGAAATAAAAGATTCAGTTAAGGTAGAAAATAACGGGAATCATCGCAAATGTTCGGAATATGTCCTTAAAAGGTTACCGTCTTTCCGTATAGCGAGCAAAATATACAAAATGCACTATTTCTTCGTTTTGTCACTTTCAATATAAACTGATATCATATCAATTTTTTCAAAATGTTGATAAGTAATTTTCACAAATGAATATATGAAAATGAAATTGACGGTAAATGTTAATAGTCAACATAGTTGTTTCTAGGATATTAGCTTCTGTTTCATGGCCTACTGTGGTTTAAAGTAATAAAGTTTAATAAATCGCCTAGGAAACCAATATTATCCATGGTGTGTTATATATTTGAAAGGAGAATTAAAAATAGTATATTTTTAGATTAAAATATACTGCCCCGTATACTTATTCCGAAAACGACAGATTATTCAACAATCATTATAAAGAAACTTCTGTATTAAACATTTTTCTGTATCTCTTTCAACTAAGAAAATATAGGGTAATTTAGAAATTGTCACTTTTTTGGATTTTCCCACGTATCTCTTAAGCGAGCGAAAATTTTAAAATTTTCGCTTTTACCATTTTAAGTTTGACCCAAAAAGAGCACATGACGTCTACATTACTTTTTCGACAGCACTAGCGATTACGGAGATACCCTATAAAAGTGTCGAAAATGGGACACCCTGTCTGGATTATTAAAATCATCGGTTTTTCTCAACCATACCAATTTCATCATTTTGTCTTATGGTATGCGAGATTACTGTAGAGTACACACAGTGTATAACAATTTTTTTTTAAATGATTGAACCTTTCTTAACACGAGCTATTTTTTCAATTTAACCTCCTTAATCTAAAATTATCCTCTTTCAGGTACGGTAAGACGCCGTTAGGTAAAGAAAGGACGACATTTAACAAATGGGCCGACGTCAAGAGAGAGCTGGAGATGAAACAGCAAGAAAAGCAAAATAAAGGAAAATAATAATTCATTCGACACCATTATCTCTTAGGCGCTAAAGTATTTATTGCCCTCGGTTTTTATTTCCTTCGTCGGATTTGTCGGATAATTTATATTTTAATTTCTTTTCCATTTCTGCTTTTGATTTGTTTATTCAATAAACGTATTTTCGCTTACTTTGTTTATTTTTCACCACCTACGCACTTCTTAGTATCGCGTTAATAGTAAAGTGCACGGATTTCTCTCAGACACCTTCACCATCAATGCCGGTGTTCCTCAAGGGTCCATATTGTATCCCACTCTCTTCTTACTCTACATTAACGACCTTCTAGTGAAAACGAAAAATCCGATATTTAGTTTTGCTGACGATAGCACACTTATCTCATCTTTCTCTTTGAATGCGCAAACATCGGCTGCCGACGCACATCTTCGCAGACAGCATGAAGTATCACGCCTCAAGACCTGGAAGAAATTTTGGCTTGGGGTGACAGTAACCAAGTCGAATTTAACGCTAAAAAAACCCAGGCAGCAGTTTTCTCTAAAAAGGTTAACATTACAGAACCGGAAATAGTCATGGCCGGACACGAAATCCCAGTGGCTTCATCTATTAATTTGCTGGACGTGAATCTGGGAGGAAATATGTCTTGGCATAACCACGTTGTGGCAATCGCCAAGATAGCCACTCAGAAGCTTGGTGTACTCTTCCGAACCAGAAAGTTGTACACACCTCAACAACTTTTGACACTATAAAGAGCCCAGATTCGACCATCACTAGAGTACTGCTCTCATGTCTGGAGCTCTGCACCCAAACATACTCTTCGGCTGCTGGATTCCATCGAAAGGAGGGCTATTCGTCTGATCGGAGACCATGAGCTGACGAAGAACCTCGACAGCCTAGAACATCGAAGACAGGTTGGGAATTTGACTCTCTTTTACAGATATTTTCATGGAAGGTGCTCGGCTGACCTTGCCCTCTTAATTCCGCCCAGAGCGACGAATAGCAGAAATACACGACGAACCACTGCCGCCCATCCATATGTGGTTAAGCTTAGTATCCTCGAACTTCATTATTTAAGAATTCTTTCATCTGGAGGACTACATCCTTGTGAAACGACCTACCCTAGGTCGTTTTTCCCAACGAATATAATCTCCAACGATTCAAAACCAACGTGAATCGCTTTTTGCGAACACGCACCACTAACAGAGTGCCCTAAAGGATTTTCCTATAGTGCTTGTGTTTGATCATAAAAAAATTTAAAAAAAATTGTATATTAAGATACAAGTTTCATAAGACATTATCTTAGAGCACTCGTTTAATTTAGAAAACGGCCCGGGAAGCGAAGCTCTAATTGTTTTTCTATTTGGGCCTTTAAAGTCTGAAAAACTTTAAAAAATATAGTAGATTTTTCCATTTGAATTAATATTTTCTTTTTGGGTTGGCAATACTTTTACAACTTAATAAAATGTTACAAGTATCAAATATGCCATGATAGAAACAATTGAACACAACGAAGCTTCTTCCCATCCGTCATAATTAAAAGTAAATATTTTATTAAAGTTAATAAAAATGAGTCAGGAGGAAAGTTGTACTCCGAAATACGAGAAATTGCAGAAAATAATCTAGAAAAACTTTTAAAAAGAATATGCAAAACTTTGAGTTATGGTGCGAGTAGAACAAAGTTCAAAATATTGAACAAAATAATACTATTGAACAAATTATTGTGTCGACACAGAATCTGACAGGAATAGCAATTAATGCCCAGGAAATGTCTACAGTAACTATAAATATGTATATAGATAAAGTAATATGTATAATACTATATTGAATTAAAAATAAAAATAGTACTTTATTGAATAAAACTTTAGAAATAGAGCATAAACTGGAAGATATTTCTATTATTTTTAGGTTATGTTGTTTTATAGTTGTGACTAGAAATTAGCTGACGGACACCGTCAGAATGTTATATATTTCCGAGTATAGGTATTTCGGATAAATATCTCGCAAAAAGGATCTATTTGCAAGGTTTTATTTTAAAGTTTTCTATAAAAAATTTCTGTCGAATCCATAATGACTAGAAAACTAATTTCAACGAAATCGAAGTAGGCCTAAAATTCGAACCCTGCTTGTTGCCAACATGAAAAAAATAAAATTTTAGTTTCATAAAGTGGCAAGTTATTCAATTTTTTTGCATTTCATAATATAACTATTATGAAACCCAAATAGAAAAAATATTTTGATCAAAACTTTAACAATTAAATACGGATATTTTACGGTTATTACTGTATACAGGGTGTCCCATAACTTACGGACCATAAAGCAACTGGAGATACTAAACATCTAGACTAGACCAATTAAGTCGTATAAGTTTTCGAAACGTTTCTCTCTCTTGTTGGAAATGGCCACCTTCACTTAAAAGGCATGCTTCCGCCCGTCTTCACATCGAATTGCCCACTGCAACAATTTTTATAAAATAAAATTTATCATTAATTATTTTATCAATGTTAATAATACTGAGTTTCAATATGAATTTAGTGGTTTTAATCAAGAACGGTCTGACGAGAGAAACTCATGAGACGGTTGCCATGTAGAATTAGCCAGGCTAATCAGAAAAAAATATCCACATGGAAACATGTCGGTGGCGTACCATCTCTCTTGTAAAAAATATCAGAGGACATGACATAATTGAATACATTTTCTAACTAAAATTTGTGGTTCTATATCATACCAACTACACATACCAAAATTGAAATTAATATCTAAAGTACTTTCGGAGATATTAAAAACTAACCATTTAAAAAATTTAAATTCAACACCCTGTAAAAAAAATTTGAGCCGTTGCGGACATATGTTCATATGAACTTTTCTTTATAAAATGACTTAAGGAATCACACTCTGAAATACTAGCACGTCATTAAGGAACACCCTGTATAAGATGTTTCAGCTTTCCTAAGCATAGAAACAAAAAATTAGAGTCGGTTTTATTCATTTTATTAACATTTACTTCTTAAGTATTTTCCACTGAAGCCGATGAGGGTATATTCCTTCGAAACATGTATGGAAATTAAAATATTGCTTATTTAACTAGTGAAGCAGACTATGAGTTTCTTTATCTCTTCATAATTTCACTGCACTGAGATGGAATATTTAAAAAATAGTTTAATTTGTATATAACTACTTAGGTCGTATTTTAACTTTAATCTTTGTTGTACGTTCATGAAATAAATATACCTAAATACCATGATATTATTCTTTCATTTCACATGCCATTAAATGCGTAAAACCTTTTAATACCCACCTTCAAAGGAGAGTTAAAAACGCCGTCAGCAGTATAAATCTCCATAAGAGATTTAAAAATCACTCGCCCGTTGACGTCACAAGCCACGCCTCCATCGGCGTGGAATCATACCTCTTAGATTTTTATACCATGCATTACAATTATTTTGATTTTGTTTCGAATAATTTTTATTATAACGTTCAATTTTTACACCACCCCTCTCACCCTCTATTTACGTTCGCCCTGACATAGTTCTCGATCATTGATCCGCAATGGTAACCCCAAATTAACCCCTTAAGAGGGACGTTCGCCAATCTGTATCCCTTGCACGCCGGCGTATTTAACAAATTGCAAGGGCCCCTCGACACAGGATTAGTTAACATCGAAAGTGCATATTTAATCCCCCGGATCAAACAGAACGGCTTGGAATATAAATATTTCTTATTTGTTGTTGTTTTTTATTGTTTTATCTACAACGAACAAAAGACTATAGTAAAATTATTATAGTAAAGATATTATTGTAAAATTACCTATAGAATATAGTATAAAATTCATTTTTTATCAGTAATCCATACCAAAATAATATTGTAAACATAATTTACAAAAAACTATAGCTAGGATTTCTAAGAAATTTAGTAAAATCAAGTAACTACTAAAATATATTGTAAATTTTACAAGGAAATATATACAACGTGATCAAGATAAGGAGGGCTAGTACAGGGATCTCGGAAACCGTAAGAGATACGAAGTCGGTTAAATGGAGGTAAAGTTGCGCATTTACGTGCCTAATAATATGCCGTTTAGAAAGTTTTAAAATTCCCCGAGTAGTTCCGGAGATATCCGGAAAAACCGAAATTCTGAAAAATCGTTTTATTGTTTTCCTGGTTTTTTTTTAGATCGAATTCTAAAGTAAATTGTACTTTTGCATTGCCACTTTTTCCGCTCTATCTAACAGCGTTAATTGTTTTGTAATCCGACGAATTGTCTTCGAAGGGCCATTATCAACTTTCTTCTTTCAATACGGCCCTGTCTACTTATGTTGGACTAGTTCAATAAATAATAAATAATTTAATAATAAACCGCAAATAAGTGAACAAAAATCATTCCAAAACAATAATAAAACGAACAAGGAAAAAAGTAAGGAACTACATAATCAGGTGTTCAAAATGATTTCCGTTATTCTCTAAGCACAAATAACATCTTCTAACTGCCACCTAACAGGTTTTTTTGAGATAAAATAAAACATGCGATAGAATATCAAACTTTTCAGCATTTGTAAATTTATGTTCCATATTTTCTGGAAAATAGAAAACCTCTTAAAACGCTCTCACACGATCACAATGGGAATGTGCCTACTTTTCTTTTAAATCCCGAAACAACAATTAGGGAAAAAGTATACGTATTATTATATAAACACGTAAAGCTATTACCATTGTTACTTGTTAGCTTTCACTCGATACCCGAGCTTCGCTTGACGCCGACGTATATTCGAGTAGTTTCTCGCTCGATATGAAATACTCTAGTTATAAATTCAGGCGAAAACCTTTCACTTGATACCCGATCTACGCGCGCCACCCGAAATGTGCCGATTGGCGACGTTCGAGGTTGACGCTCAGAAGGCTGACACGACATACGTCTTTCTTAAAGGTGCATAAACGAGAAGGTGCATACAAAAAAGTATGCCAAATCCCTTAATGGATTCATCGCGACATGGGTCTTGTTTCGGCTGGGATTGGCTAGCCAGCGGCGATTGTACATTTAAAAAAAATTAAAGAATATAATTTTAAAAAAAATCAGAATCACCTGTTCTTCCTTAATATAAACTCTAGAATAAACCTGTAAAACTTACAAAAACAACCCCCGGTGTTTTATCAACACATTATTCTTAGTCATAAAAATTTCAAGTGATTAATCGCTCGAGAGATTCACTTGATTATTAAAATCGCTCGAGTATCAAGTCCTCGGTTATTAAAATCATCGGTTTTTCCCAACACTAATAACACTGGACAACAACGAAAATGTATGTATATAAAATAAAATCAACTAAATTTTACTATTTTAGGTGTGCTAAAACCGAAAATAAACTTTTTTTTAAATATTAGTTTAAGAGATATGTGCCCCTAATATATTAAGGGCCAATAAACCAGTAGTCCCTGCTCAGTCGGCATTGTGTCCTCTCGTGAGAGATCTAGAACTTCCTAAAGTAAGGCAGAGTTACTAGGATCAAGATTGCAAGAGTGGAACCTATTAGAAGACGATGTCTCTGTAAGTGTTTTTCGTAAACGCCATAAAGGCCTAGCACCATTTTTTGACATGGAAAATAACTTGGGTTTCTGCAATAACATTGGCGGTTTATTGGCGGCTTTAAATATAAACTATAAACCAGTGAGATTGAGATTGTTTATAGATAGGTCAACATTGAGTTTAAAGGCAGTACTATAGCATATTGGCAATATTCTTCCATCTATTCCTTTCGCATATATCATACGACAATATGAAGATCCTATTGACAAGCATAAAATATGATGAGCACCAATGGCAGATATGTGGCGACTTAAAGGTTGTTGCACTGGTACTTGGGTTGCAGCTAGGCTACACCAAGTTTTGTTGTTTTTTATGTGAATTGGGACAAGGTCACTTCATTACAATAGCCAATGCTTGGCCCGTTCGACAATCATTAGATCCAGGGCAAAAGAATGTACAACATATGCCATTGGTAGACTTCAAAAAGATTTTGTTACCACCTCTGCATATCAAATTGGGTCTAATGAAAAACTTCGAAATATTCTGAAAGACGAACACTTTGATAGCACTCTAACAGATATTGAAAAAAATGCTTGGAATTACTTTCGTCTCGTGGTTACTAATTTCTTGGGAAATAAAAAAGCTGACAATTTACGTTACTCTTGTTGCAATATGTCTCTAAAGATCCAATTCCTATACTCCTTTTTCCTGACAACTGCGGAGCTGTAAGTGATGAGCACGGCGAACGCTTCCATCAGGATATATCAACAATGGAGAACAGGTACCAGGGAAACTGGAATGCTTCCATGCTTGCCGACTATTGTTTGACTCTTGTTAGAGATGCTCCAGAAACAATTCACAAAATAATAGCCAAACGACAGCGCATTTAGTGACTCTAAATGTTAACTAGTTTTTATTATTTTGTTAAAAATAAAATAAAAAACTTTTTTTTGAAAGCGGCAACTAAGTTTTTAATTTCATTATCATTTTTGTATTCAGCATCCCGAAATTAACAAGAAAAATGCATTTTGTTACAATATACAACCAATAACCTAAAATTTGTTGTCTAGTGTAATTTGGCTGTAAAGTCCGTTTTGTTGCAGTTGATAGCTCATATCGAGGGTTGAAGCCATAAAACAACCGTAAACCATAGGCGTTGCCAATAGTAATTACCTTATTTAATAAGAAAATTGGCCTCTGTCCATTGTTAAGTAGGATTAGGGTTAAAGTAGGTACAACAGGGGTAATTAATTTACCTATTTTTGCCTGCTTTAGGATGTTATTACGCCATTTGATGTGCGTTTGTCAAACTATGTATTTAGTTGTATTTAGATACTGCATTATCTCAAAGTTGAATTATTTCCTATACTTGTAACAATGGCTTCAAGTTTTTCGCCAACGTGTCTTCGTCAAATTAGCAAGAGTGCATATTCTCTCCGAGAAAAGACATTAATATTAAACGTGCATGATGCTCTAGTGTACCAGAAACCTGCAAGTGATGTTCGTAGCATCATTGCAGAGTGTGCCAATATGGTAGGAGTTGGAGAGGCTACTATATATAGGTTCTTGCGTGAAAGAAAATCTAAGAACCTCAGTGAGCCAAAACCACTCCCAGGAAAGAAACCGTTAGAAATTGACAATTTCATTAAAAATGGTATTAGAAGAAAAGTACATAGTTTTTATTTTGCCAAGGAAATACCAACTATAGACAAAATTTTACAAGCCATTAACTACGACGAGGACTTACCACAGCTATCACGAACGAAACTATGGAAAATACTTCATGATATGAACTTTCGATGGGAGAAGCAAAACAGAAAATATTTTCTTATTGATAGAGCAGATATTATTTGCTGGAGACGTCAATACTTAAGGTCCATCCGAAAATACCGCAGCGAAGGCAAAAACATTTTCTATTTGGATGAAACTTGGCTGAACGAAGGGCACACCGTATCTAAAGTTTGGCAAGATAAAAATGTCCTAAGTTCTCGACAAGCTGTCATGGAAGGCTGGTCAACAGGACTTAGACCACCATCTGGAAAGGGACGCAGACTTATTATAACTCATATAGGAAGTTCAAATGGCTTTTTGGATCAAGGATTATTACAATTCCAGTCGAATTCTACTAAAGACTATCATGAAGAAATGACTGCTGATGTTTTCGAGGAATATTTTAAGCAAATGATAGAATACATTCCCGCTAATTCTGTAATAGTGATGGATAATGCCAGCTATCACTCTAGGCTAAAAGAGAATCTTCCCACAACTTCATGGAAAAAGGCGGAAATCGTAAACTGGTTACAACGAAAGGAATTGAGTTACGATAATACCATGGTAAAAAAAGAACTTTTGGATATTGTTAGGCTACATAAATCACAGTATAAAAAGTATGTTATTGACGAGATGGCAAGAGATCGAGGTATTATAGTGCTCCGTTTACCACCTTACCATTGTGAGCTAAATCCTATCGAATTAATATGGGCTCAAGTAAAAGGATATGTTGCTAGAAATAACAAAACTTTTAAAATGCAAGAAGTGCGACACCTCTTGCTTCATTCTTTAGCAAATGTGTCATCAGAAAATTTGCAAAACGCCATAAAACATGCTATAGTAGAGGAACAAAAAATGTGGGAACTTGACAACGTAATTGACACAACTATGGAAATTGAGCCTTTAGTAATAAGCGTAGCACATGATGACTCTTCAGATTCTTCTGAGGACCATTTTATCGAGTTATAATTATTGAAATTGTCAATATTTTTTGATCTGTAAATAAAAATTAGTTTTCTTGTAAATAAATTCATAAAATCATAAAATCTATTACATTTAAATAAAATAATAAGCGGTTACATTAAAAACCCAACTCTCCGACCATGATGGGCCGTTTTAATCATTATCCTTTCATTTCATTTTATGGCTCTATTGTTACTTTATCTGTTACCCGGTGGAATAGGTCAAAATTTCTTCATCTTTATGCTAGATGTACGTAAAAAGACCATTTTATAGGTAAAATATTTTAGGCCACCGGGCCCTTGTTTTGAATCTTTAATGAGGGTATCGAGCTATCAACGGCAACGAAACAGACTTTAAGAACATCCTCACATATCATCATGTGTAGATATTTGATCCGAAAAACAAAAATGTACCTATGGAAACCTTTATACAACAACTGTACAAGTCGACAGCTTTTATAAAACTGCTATAAATCATCTTATCTTTTAACCAGATATTTTAAGGGAAGTCCGGTCCGGTCGGGTATATGAAAATAAACCGACCAGACTCTACTTCTGGTACACTCTTGTGACGAACAATGGAACGCCGCCATGTTGACTACTCAAGAAGCCATGTTGCGGCTGCCTCAGTGGACGCCCACGACACAAGCCGTACGATCACAAGTACCGAGAGAAGTGGTACAGGGTACCGAGCTATGCTCGATCCGGTACGCTACGGGGAGTGGACGATTTTATTATACAGGGACGTACTCAGGACTCCATGAAAACTGACTCGACGACTCGATGGAATATCATTTCTACCTAACACATTCAAAAAAATTAAGCACTTTCGGAGATAATATGAATTTTTCTTTATATACTCGGCGGCAAAAAATTCCGCCACCCCGAAATTTTAGTCAAGTTTGATATTTTATAACTTTTTTATTTTTTATGCGATTTTCATGATTTTGTTATCAATTTGTAGATCCATTTATTGCATTTTTCCTTAATTACTTTATAAAGTAACGTTTTTCGATTAGGCTATATTATACAGGAGTAAATCAAACTGTTATTTTTTGTCGTTATTTCAAAATACCCTGTAGGAAAATTGAGGTGGATAATTTTATTTACATACTGTTTCTTGACATCTTTGATGTATTCTAAACATTTCGTTTCTTGATTCATTCAATTATCTCATTTCTGTTGCGAGCTGCAAAATTTTAAATGAAACGATGTAATTTTTAGAAAATGTATGTCATGGGTGTTTCTACCGAAGCAAGCACCAATCTTGTTTTTGTTGATCTCTAATCGCCCACCGTTACATTGAGGAAATTCTCCAAGAAGTTTCATTTGCTCCTTTCATTGGGAACCAATTTACATTAATGCATGATAATACTAGACCTCACGTGCACTGAAGCATAACTGAGATGGGTGCAGTCATGCGTTCAGTTTTGCGCGATATTAGTAAGTCTAAGCTTACATCTACTTAACAAAGGTTTCCAGACATTTCTTAAATCTAATGAAGGTATACTAAAACAACCTGGGTTCTGGTGTATGGTAGCTGCTTCCTTGAACATCCTCTTCCTCCAGTGTGGTTCTTTGAGCAGGATCTCGACTTCTGTCCACCTGATGTGATGGCCGTGTGTCCAAGCATCGTCGGCTGCACCTGATTTTTCAGTTCGACTTTTGAGTGTTGTTTCTGTGTTCTTTAATCCTTGTTTCAAGTGTTCGTAGTGTTTTCCCAATATACCATCGGCCACATTCGCAGGGGATCTGGTAGACACAGTTTTTCTTATCTTTTTGGCTAAAGTCTGTTTCGTTGCCGTTGATAGCTCGATACCCTCATTAAAGATTCAAAACAAGGGCCCGGTGGCCTAAAATATTTTACCTATAAAATGGTCTTTTTACGTACATCTAGCATAAAGATGAAGAAATTTTGACCTATTCCACCGGGTAACAGATAAAGTAACAATAGAGCCATAAAATGAAATGAAAGGATAATGATTAAAACGGCCCATCATGGTCGGAGAGTTGGGTTTTTAATGTAACCGCTTATTATTTTATTTAAATGTAATAGATTTTATGATTTTATGAATTTATTTACAAGAAAACTAATTTATTTACAGATCAAAAAATATTGACAATTTCAATAATTATAACTCGATAAAATGGTCCTCAGAAGAATCTGAAGAGTCATCATGTCCTACGCTTATTACTAAAGGCTCAATTTCCATAGTTGTGTCAATTACGTTGTCAAGTTCCCACATTTTTTGTTCCTCTACTATAGCATGTTTTATGGCGTTTTGCCAATTTTCTGATGACACATTTGCTAAAGAATGAAGCAAGAGGTGTCGCACTTCTTGCATTTTAAAAGTTTTGTTATTTCTAGCAACATATCCTTTTACTTGAGCCCATATTAATTCGATAGGATTTAGCTCACAATGGTAAGGTGGTAAACGGAGCACTATAATACCTCGATCTCTTGCCATCTCGTCAATAACATACTTTTTATACTGTGATTTATGTAGCCTAACAATATCCAAAAGTTCTTTTTTTACCATGGTATTATCGTAACTCAATTCCTTTCGTTGTAACCAGTTTACGATTTCCGCCTTTTTCCATGAAGTTGTGGGAAGATTCTCTTTTAGCCTAGAGTGATAGCTGGCATTATCCATCACTATTACAGAATTAGCGGGAATGTATTCTATCATTTGCTTAAAATATTCCTCGAAAACATCAGCAGTCATTTCTTCATGATAGTCTTTAGTAGAATTCGACTGGAATTGTAATAATCCTTGATCCAAAAAGCCATTTGAACTTCCTATATGAGTTATAATAAGTCTGCGTCCCTTTCCAGATGGTGGTCTAAGTCCTGTTGACCAGCCTTCCATGACAGCTTGTCGAGAACTTTTATCTTGCCAAACTTTAGATACGGTGTGCCCTTCGTTCAGCCAAGTTTCATCCAAATAGAAAATGTTTTTGCCTTCGCTGCGGTATTTTCGGATGGACCTTAAGTATTGACGTCTCCAGCAAATAATATCTGCTCTATCAATAAGAAAAGATTTTCTGTTTTGCTTCTCCCATCGAAAGTTCATATCATGAAGTATTTTCCATAGTTTCGTTCGTGATAGCTGTGGTAAGTCCTCGTCGTAGTTAATGGCTTGTAAAATTTTGTCTATAGTTGGTATTTCCTTGGCAAAATAAAAACTATGTACTTTCCTTCTAATACCATTTTTAATGAAATTGTCAATTTCTAACGGTTTCTTTCCTGGGAGTGGTTTTGGCTCACTGAGGTTCTTAGATTTTCTTTCACGCAAGAACCTATATATAGTAGCCTCTCCAACTCCTACCATATTGGCACACTCTGCAATGATGCTACGAACATCACTTGCAGGTTTCTGGTACACTAGAGCATCATGCACGTTTAATATTAATGTCTTTTCTCGGAGAGAATATGCACTCTTGCTAATTTGACGAAGACACGTTGGCGAAAAACTTGAAGCCATTGTTACAAGTATAGGAAATAATTCAACTTTGAGATAATGCAGTATCTAAATACAACTAAATACATAGTTTGACAAACGCACATCAAATGGCGTAATAACATCCTAAAGCAGGCAAAAATAGGTAAATTAATTACCCCTGTTGTACCTACTTTAACCCTAATCCTACTTAACAATGGACAGAGGCCAATTTTCTTATTAAATAAGGTAATTACTATTGGCAACGCCTATGGTTTACGGTTGTTTTATGGCTTCAACCCTCGATATGAGCTATCAACTGCAACAAAACGGACTTTAGTTGGTTTCGTCTTCGTTAGGTGGATTCTTAAGGTCTATGTCTATAATCTATCGAAGACGAAACCAACTAGCCAAAAAGATAGAAAAACTGTGTCTACCAGATCCCCTGCGAATGTGGCCGATCGTATATTGGGGAAACACTACGGCCACTGGAAAGAAGGATTGAAGAACACAGGAGCAACATTCAAAACTCGAACTGAAGAATCAGGTGCAGCCGACCATGCTTGGACACACGGCCATCACATCAGGCGGACAGAAGCCGAGATCCTGCTCAAAGAACCACACTGGAGGAAGAGGAAGTTCAAGAAAGCAGCTATCATACACCATAACCCAGGTTGTTTCAATGCACATAGCTAGTATAAATAGAGCTGTATAGTTACTTCTCTTATTTAGTATTCACCTGAAGAGGACTGGAGATACTTACCAGTTGAAACGTTGTGATTTATAACAAATAAAGACAATGCAAGTCCAAAACTCATTCAAGAAACACCATTGTCTACAACCTTCAAACAGACACTAGACCTCACGTTGCACATGTAGTTAAGGAATATCTGGATGAAGTTAGACTGGAATGGCCCGTAAATATCCCGAATCTCAACCCAATCGAATATCTTTTAAAAGGTCAGTTCGTCGTCGTCCTGTACAACCATAAACCTTGAAAGACTTACGACTGACGCTGACCGAAGAATATCAGGCTATCCCTCAAGAAAGGATAAGTATCCTTATTCGTTCGATATCACGAAGACTGCAAGCTGTCATTGCTGCTAGAGGAGGAAATACAGGATATTAAAATTGTTTTGGTGGCGGAATTTTGTGCTGGCTAGTGTAGAATTAGTGAAATTTGTTAATAGTGGCAAGGCTGTAATAAAGATGATTACAGCTTGCGCCGGCAATGCGAGTAGTATTGGACCAGCTGATCGAGAACGGTTTAGTGCGCATGAATACGTGCAATTATAATTGCCATTGCCGGCGCAAGAGTCAAAAATTGCCGACTCTAATAGGGCTTTCAGGCGACTAGCGTTTTCTTTTCATAAGAGTATTAAAATTAAACCTCGGTCACCATTTATTTCGCATTCGAAATTCAGTGTTTTCATAGTCCACTTTAAAATCATCAATACATCCATTTAACGGACTTTAGCCAGCCCTTAAATTTTCGATATCACATTACAAAGCAAGGGTATATTCAGTTATATTAGTTGGAAATGTCCATAAATACTTACCGAAAACGCAATAGTACGATGAAATAGCTCGGAAAAGGACTGTTTTTAGGATTGAATACAACTTGAAGGCACAAAATCTGATAAAATCAACTATTAGTTATGCAGGTGGCAAATATTTAATGGCTACAAATCAAAAGATGGGGAATTTTAAGTCACGATGGGGTTGTGACGCACCTGTAACGATATAACGTACAGACTTATCACACTCTGAAATATTAGATAACAAATATGTACTATATGTTTCACTAGTTATTTTAATAATGTCTTTATTGTCCCTGTATATTCCAAACTCTTTTTAGTACCTACATGGCAAAACTATAAGCAATAAATAATATTAAACGGTGTTTTTAATTACAGAGTCGGCCGCAGCTACAGGTAGTAATTTTCAGATTAGCCAGAGTAAAGCACAGTGCTATAAAATTACAGAGAAAAATAAGGAAAGAGTTTATAAAATAATAGTGGTTTGTTTATGAATTATTACTATAACATAATAGTACAAGGTGGTCTAAGGAAAAATGAAAATAATTACGTGATTAAAGGCGGAGTTGTTACTATTCAGGATTTTTTTCCTGCCATCATAAAATGCCTCTTGTGAAATTTAAAAATAATACATAATTGGGCAGGGTGCACTAAACAATTTAAATGCAAATATCTCCGAAACGGTAACTCTGGGCGACCTGAACTTAGTATACCTTTTTTACGTAATAAATATGAGAAAAGTATTATTTTTATTAAAAACTTAAATACACTGAGGCATAAAAAAGTTATGACCGTATGAATGTGGGAAAAATACATTGTACATTAAAATTTTACAAAGAAATCAATTTCTCGTCCTAAGAAAACCATAATTGCCAAATTCTGTAAAAAAACGTTAGTTTGTCTCAAAGTTATTAGAGAAAAACAAAAATGAAGAATGAAAATTTATATTTTGTTTGCAATACGGAAAGACGGCAGCCATTTAAGAACATATCCCGAACATTAATCTGAATCTTTTATTTCGCTTCAAAGTAATAAAGTTTAAATAAATCGCCTTTGTTAAAACAGGATTTCAAAAAGCTATCTTTTTAGATTAAAATATACGGATTACCGACAATCGGGCGCGGTCAATTGGGCGCGCGCCAATTGGACGCTGGGACAACTGGTCGCAAAGTATAGAATAATAAAACAGGAATAAAAATATCATATTTTATTTAGAATGTAAAATTCCTTACACTTGCATTGTTAAATGTTTTCAAGTAGACTATGAACTTTTTCTGACATTGCAAGCGATGTGTCAGCAAATGTTGTGTTTTAAAGTTACGAAGGTCAAATAAAATTCGCCATACTGATAAAAAAACTGTTCGGAAACTGCTTATTAAACGTTCGTTTCGTATGCCCAGTTGCCCGCCGAGTATTTTAATCTTGAAACCTACTTGAAATCATTTAACAATGAATATGTTGAATATTTAAGTCTATCAAAACATGTTACGCCATAAAACGGCGTATCTCCTTTAATAACAGAGATAATGAAGTAAGCCAAAAAAGAAAATGTTGGGGAAACATGGACCTACCGTTTAATGTCAACTGCAATATGTTTCGGTTGCTAATATACTCCACAGGGTGATACGAATTTTCGGAAAAAACATAGCATTTTTAGTAAACCCAATATAAATCGAAAATTAAATTTTTATCATAAACAGCAAGAACTATGACATTGTCAAGGAACCAACCTACAATGCAAAAAAAATCATTCAAATCGGATCATAAGTTAAGAAAAAAAATAGCATCAAAGATATGGGAAATTTATGATGTTGCGTTAATTTTGTCCAGGAGTTTATATAAAATTGTTAGAAGTGTCAACAATTTAAGTTCGTGAGTGAAAAAGTGTCGTTTATTGTTTAGAAGTTCCTGAAACGTTTACCTGTACCTACTAATAGCCTGTAAAATAAAAATGAGACAAAAAGTAGCAATTATTACCCCTAATAGATAGTTACGAGTTAGACAGCTCGTCCTCGGCGGTAATAAATCGGTTCAAAGTGGTTATTACGGCCGGGGACCCGTACCGGGTCTTTTGCGGTCGCGGGCCATGGAAAATGCAAAATAATCGCGGATTATGGGCATAACTGGCCGCGATTATATGCTAATGTCACGGTGTACCGCGGGATGGAATGAAGAAGATCGAATCACGACAAGAAGTTCTCCATACAGGGTAAGCAAAAAATGAAATAAAGTCGTCCTATTTTACATTATATACAGGGTGGGACCACTTATAATGGAAACAAGCTTATATGTTCGATGTTTTGAATGGTGTGGTTGTTACATATCGATCATAAATATTGTTTTCGGAAGTCCAGATCAACTGACCTGGAGATCTTCTAGCCTATGTCGCCCATCTTTGGAACAACGCAATCGAACATCATGGGGAGTCTCGGGCTGTTGCACTGGATATTTCTAAGGCTTTTGATCGTGTTTTGCATGATGGGCTTCTAAGTAAACTGCGATCGTATGGTATGCCCTGTCGATTCTGTGAATGGTTGTCTAGCTTTCTTAAGGACCGCTCTCTGCAAGTGACGATTGACGGATTTCTCTCAAGACACCTCCACCATCAATACCGGTGTTCCTCAATGGTCCCTATTGTCTCCCACTCTCTTCTTACTCTACATTAACGACCTTCTAGTGAAAACTAAAAATCCGATATTTAGCTTTGCTGACGATAGCAGACTTGTATCATCTTTCTCTTTGAATGCGCAAACATCGGCTGCCGACGAACATGTTCGCAGAGAGCATGAAGTGTCACAGCTCAACAAAGACCTAAAAGACACTAGCCAAGTCGAATTTAACGCTAAGGAAAGCCAGGCAGCAGTTTTTTCTAAAAAGTTAACATTACAGAACCGGGTATAGTTATGGCAGGACACGCAATTCCAATGGCTTCATCTATTAATTTGCTGGGCGTCAATCTGGGAGGAAATATGTCTTGGCATAACCACGTTGTGGCAATCGCCACGATAGCGTCTTAGAAACTTGGTGTACTCTTCCGAACCAAAAAGTTGTACACATCTCAACAACTTTTGATACTATACAATGCCCAGAATCGACCATCACTAGGGTACTGCTCTCATGTCTGGAGCTCTGCACCCAAACATACTCTTCGGCTATTGGATTCCATCTAAAGTAGGGCCATTCGTCCGATCGGAGACCACGAGCTGACGAAGAGCCTCGACAGCCTAGAACATCAAAGACAGGTTGGTGATTTGACTCTCTTTTACAGATATTTCCATGGAAAGTGCTCCTCAGCTGACCTAGCCCTCTTAATTCCGCCCAGAGCGGCGAATAGCAGAAATACACGACGAACCACTGCCGCCCATCCATATGTGGTTAAGCTTAGTACTCCTCGACCTTCATTATTTAAGAATATATATCTAACGAAATAAATAAATGCATGGTTTTACTCGGAAATTTATTCATCATTATTAAAAAATGTAAAATATCGAATCTGCAGTAGAAACAAAAGCAATCCTACGCGTATTTTAACATCGAGTATGCCGTGGCTTACCGTGGGCAGTGGGTTGAGTGACTCCTCATTCCTGCAGTCCTGCTTGCTCGTTTTTTGCCACCGATGCAGGTTCGCCGTTGTCCTGCGGGCGAGATTTGATTTATTTAATAATCTTTTGTTATTTATCAGTGGCGGGTATTTTTAAAAATTTTATTGTAATAATGGGTTTTAGAGAAATAGCTCTATAGAAATTCAATAATCATTTGTTAAATTTTGCATTCATTTACTCTGTAACATGTACATGATGTCCCAGTTTCGACACTTTCTGGGGGTTATTAGAGTGATTAACAAACGCTGCGGTTTTCACTTTTTAACGGAAGATTCCGGTATCAAATTTGTCAGGCTCTTATTATGCAGGGTGATTTTGCTTTTACGAAAAGTTCAGTGGTGTCGCCAGTTTTCTCTACAAAGTTAGTTTTTGAGATTTTAACAAAAGTAAAAAATTTTAAATAGGACACCCTATATAATATTATTCTTAAATCATTTGAGCATACTTTAGGGTTTAGGGTTTCACAAAAATGTATAGTAGTTTATCTTTAACCCGAACAAACCCCAGAAAGTGTCGAAAAGAGGACACCCTGTACAGGGTGTCCCATTTTCGACACATTTATAGGGTATCTCCGTTATTGTTAGTGCTATCAAAAAGTAATGTAGGTGTCATGTGCTCTTTTTGGGTCAAACTTAAAATGATAGAATCAAAAATTTCGCTCGCTTAAGAGATACGGGAAATTAAAAAAATTGATAATTTCAAAAGTACCCTATATTTTCTTAGTTAAAAGAGATACAGAAAAATGTTTAATACAAAAGTTTCTTTATAATGATTGTGGAATAATCTGCCGTTTTCAGAATAAGTATACGGGGTCAGGTATGAAAGTAATCGGACCTAACCTAATTTTTTTAAATACCTGTATATTTTAATCTAAAATGATTGCATTTTAAACTCTCTTTTCAAATTTATAACACACCATGGATGATAGATATCATCAAATTTTTCAAAATGTTGATAAGTATTTTTCACAAATGAGTATGTAAAAAATGGAATTGACGTTAAATGTTAATAACAACTAGAATGTCAACATAGTTGTCGCTAGGATGTTAGTTTTTGTTTCATGGCCTACTTTGATTTAAAGTATTAAAGTTTAATAAATCGCCTAGGAAACCAATATCATCCATATATTTGAAAGGAGAATTTGAAATAGTATATTTTTAGATTAAAATATACAGGGTGTTCCATTTACAAAAATGAGGATAGGTCCGATAACTTTTTTACCTGACCCCGTATACGTATTGTGAAAACGGCAGATTATTCAACAATCAATATAAAGAAACTTCTGTATACAACATTTTTCTGTATCTCTTTTAACTAAGAAAATATATGGTAATTTTCAAATTGTGAATTTTTTGATTCTTCCCCGAGTTCTTAAACGAGCGAAAATTTTCAAATTTTGATTTTACCATTTTAACTTTGACCCAAAAAGAGCACATGACACCTACATTACTTTTTTGATAGCACTAACAGTTACGGAGATACCCTATGAAAGTGTCGAAAATGGGACACCCTGTACAGTTACGGCCAGAAAGAGTACCTATATCAGGTTCCCAGCCTAGATTATATTATCAAAAGAAGCCGGTCAATAGGTGTTTAGACTGTGAACTAGCCATACGTTGTTGGCCACGCCTACAGGTACGTGCGTATTTATTTATCATAAATAATGTATTAACAATTATTTCTATTACCAGAAAAGGAAGTAAATTTACACGTATCTCTAAAACTATAATTTATTGTTACATTTCTTCGTTACCTTTACGTAGGATGCCAACAGTAAGAAGCATTACTTTACCGACGATACAATTTGTTACCAGATGAATTGCAGGAATCAAACAACTTATTATATTTCTGCTGGCTTTAAAATGGTAGTTTCCCATTGGTTGCAACGGCAAACGCCCCAAGGCTGCTGCGATTCCGCCGCGTCTTTGATTTACTTGCTCCGTTGGGTGCAAGGCGTCCGAGCAGGATCGGACTTTCCATAAAATAATTGGCGTTTTATGACGAAATAGCTCTATGTCGCCTTTATTAAATCTTAGCCAGGAACACCACGGGATGGATAGTATACCCAAGTCTGATATAAGCACCTAACAAGCATTTATTTCATTATAAAGGTTGTAAGAATAATTGTACAGCCAATATATCAAGCTGTACAGTGGCGTAGCGCTACTACCGCGAACCCCCGCAGTCGCGGGGGGGCCCGAAAGCTTCGAGTGCCGATAGAGCCTATTGCTAATTAGCAAATCTTTCAAATAAATACCAATATTACCAATGTCCACCTGATCTAGATTTTGTCACACTGTGCCCGTAATTATATACATTTGAAGAATGAAGCAATTGGTATATCAAGATCATGGAATATAAACCCGGAATTTGAAGATAAAAGACAATTAAAACCAAAAAAATACTTTGATGAAGCCAATACAAATTATCTATTTTCTAGTCGAGAAAACTATTTTAGGATAAATATATATTACAAAGTATTTGATATTGTAATTAACCAAAGATCTTACAAACTCCAGATAGAAATGTTTACATTTGAAGTCGACGTAAGGACTGTAAACGTGCACTCCCCACCTTGCTGTTATGCTTGCAGCATAGCCAGATTGTCCTATTTATCGCTAAGGTATCTGCAAAATCCCAATTAAAAATTTGTTAATTTGACAATTGCAACTCGTTTAAGGTTAATCCGCAATTGCTTTTAAAATAAATTTATTTCCCAATAATTTTAATATAAATTGTGAATAGGCCTTGAGAGATTTAGAAAAAAAATATTATTATTATACATAAAAGTTTGAAATAAACCGACTGCACTCTGACAACATCAAGTTAAAATATAGTACGCTCGACCGTGCTCGACGGCAAACGATGAAACTTTATCAATGGAAGAAGGATACACTGTTGCTACTCGGTACTAACCGCTTTTAAGGGAGTGTTTATATACTTGGTTGTTTTTATTTATTTTTTGTGAGTATTGGTGAAAAATCGTCTTTATTATAAACAATGATGGTGCATTCATGTATAGTTTGTAAAAGAGTGGATCATTTAAGCAAGGATTTATCTTTTCTTCGGTAAGTATGGTTATGTTTTAATATGATTGTATTGATATGATTTCTGACTAACCATTGACGTTTAAAAGGTTATGGACCGGTCCGTGGTGCTAGTCCGGGCAAAAAGCAGTCGAGTTGGTTTATTTCTTAATATAAATCTTGCATTTACAAGATGGTTGAGTCTTGTGCGGCCATAAAATACTTCACTAGAAGATGCAATGGTGTTAAATTTAAATTTCACAGGTTAGTAAATATATTTAGAAATTTGATTTTGAGTTTGCATCACTATGAAAATTCGGTTTGTTTAAGAATGTACCAAATGTTTATCCACTTCGTTAGGATACTAAAGGGCCGTAGCCTACGGCAAATTTGGATACATGCCCTTAGAAGGAATAATTATAGTCCAGGTGATACAACAGTTATTTGTGAGAAATACTTCACAAAAGAAGATTATGTAGGTAATGTACATGGGAATAAAATACTGAAGAAAGGAACAGTCCCGTCAAAATATTTTACATCTTTATTTTTCTATATTTAAACAACGTTTGCAGTGTAACAAGTACGTGAAGACAGGTTTTATATAATTTATTTATTTATTTTTATATATTTGATCTAACTTGTTTAGGTACATAATATTTTAATTTACTTATTTAATTAATCACTTTAGTGTACAATATGCCTTAGTGGCTTGTGTGTGCATTACTAAAGTAATATGGTACTATAACTATATGTAACATCGTTTCACAATATATTATTACTTTATAAATCACAGACATTGTTATTTTATAAATTACAGACAGTGGAAAACCAGTTATACATCACAATGGTAACAATCATCTACCCTCAAAAAATATCAAAGTATCGTATATCAATCTGCAATAGCCAAATTATTAGAAATAAACTTATTTTAAGAGCAATTGCGGATTAACCTTAAACCAGTTGTAATTGTCAAATTTACAAATTTTTAATTGGGATTTTGCAAGATGTCTTAGTGATAAATATGACAGTCTGGCTAGAAATATACACTTATATCTGGAGAGTATCATCCAGTAATGAATACACCAAAAATATTGATGCTAAGCATAAATAGTTAAATCCATCCTTGGACACACTGTATATAAAAACTGGATCAATATTTCTATCTTTTTTATAAATATCCAATATTCGAAACTACACTTTTTGAATAGATAATATAGTTAAACGTAAAGAATCTCAAAGTAAATTATACGCCCTTGTTGGGCTTTTTGCCCAGACTAGTGATAGCGATGAAGACCGCTCCATAACCTTTTAAACGTTATTGGATTTAACCTTGTAAGATCTTTGATTTAACCAGACTTCAACATTGTTGCCATTAGCGAGACCAACATGTTTTGTCACTCTTCCACCCATTACTGATTTTCAATAACATTTCAAACAATCACAAACTCACTTTCCAACAGATTTATGAATGGAGTGTTGGCCCTGTGTAATTAACCAAATAGGTAATCGTTTTGAGGGAATGGAGTTATTTGTTAATAAATTTAGATTTCTATGTCCCCAAGTTCTAGTAACTTTGCCAGAAAAAGAATTATTTATGTCTGCAGAAACACTACAGCAAACATATTCCAGCGATCTGTCTGCGACTTTTCCTTTAGAGATAGTCGCGTTGTGTATGCCGTTAAAGGAAAAATTGCTTCTCTTCAAAGTATTAAAGACTTTGCTGTATTTTTAATTGTGGAAAATAACACTTTATCATCAAATTTTCCAGAGGTAACAACAGCCTTATTATTATTTTTAACTCTTCCAGTAAGTGTTGCTATAGCTGAGAGATCCTTTTCCAAATTAAAAATCATTAAAAATTATTCACGAAATAGTTCCTCTCAGACAAGGTTAACCAACTTGGCTATCCTGTCTATAGAGGCACAAGAGGCGGCCAAAATGGATAATAACCGTTTAATAAAAAATTTTGCGGAGGCAAAAGCTAGAAAAAAACAATTTACCTCCTGAAAGCAACAATATAAGAATAATTTTACAATATAATAATTAAAATAGGCAATTGGCCAATTGCCTCGCAATAACTATTGAGATACCTATAATATTATATTCAAGATTTTGTTGCTTAATTTTAAATACTTTTGGTTTTATCTCACTGTAACTTTCAAGTATCGCTACCTCAGCTCGGTACCTAAAGAATTTTTTCGTGTTTGTTCCTTTGAGTTTTAAAGAATGTTTTTTGTTTTCTTCTTGTTGTTCAATAATTTTATTTTTTTGTAACGTTCTCTACATATAGGTTTGTAGTTTATATAATAAACAGTATTATCTAATTTTGTTTGTTTATATGTTTATATATGTATATTCTTAATATAGGGTAGGGGGCCCTAACTCAATTTTCGCGGGGGGGGCTATAATTTGTCGCTACGCCACTGAAGCTGTAATAAACAACGCTCTTACAACCATTAAAAAACCTATAAAAGTTAAAAAGTTTTCCATGTGTTCCCAATGTTTTTACACACGCTGTATATGTAGGTACCCTTTCTTCATGTCAAAATGTTATAAAGTAGTCACAGTGTGTGTTTACCAGTGCGTCATCACTTATACGTCATAAAAATCTCAAGAAAAATATCAAAACAAAGACTGATTTCATAATAGTATATTACAATACAAGTACGGTAGGTACGTCTTTACCGCATGCGCGTCATGTTTAATAAAACGAGCCGAAGGCGAGTTTGATAAATCACGCAAATGCGGTAAGGACGTACCTACCGTAAGTGTATTGTACGATATTTTATCTACAATCGTGTTTTAGGGCACCAATATTAAAAATTAAGAGAGAATTGTTTTAATTTACCCCGTAGGTGCCTCGTAAGTCGTTATCAACAAAAGCATTAATATCAGGTTGCTAGGGAAATAAATTTTATCATGTATTATAATCAAACCTCGGCCGCCATTTATTTCGCCAGCCTTTAAATTTTCGACATGTTATGCCATGACATTACAAGCCAAGATTATATTAGTAACAAATGTCCGTAAATACTTACCGAAAACACAAAAGTACGATGAAATAGCTCTGAAAGAACTGTCTTTAGGATTAAATTCAACCTGAAGGCACAAAAACCAATAAAGATGGACTACGCTTGATTGACACATCAAAATGATAAAAATAGTAACGATTGTTCCACAAAAAATGGATATAACTTAATGACTGCAGTAAAAGTACCAGGGGCGATCCTATTATTTATGACCGTTTGTTATTATTATGTGGAAAGGACCGGATTGTAATAATTATAATTAAATATAGGCACATCAGGTAGGTTAGGTTGTTTAATTTATATTTAAATATCTTTTTGTGGTAAAATTTGTTAGTTTTTATTTCTTGCTGGAAGAGTTTAGTTGTATTACCGATATTATTTTACCAAACGTATAAAAAAACAGTATGTGGCGTCCATGGAAAAACATTGATGGTGCTTCTTCTAGTGTTGCAGTGAAGAAAATGCATTTATCTCTCGATGCTAGGGAAATTGTAAAAAGAGTATATACTTCTTTACTCAACAGAGGACTTTATGCTAGTGCTGCTGCGACTGAAACGTCTGATTTGACTAAGATACCTCTGACTACAGTGAAAAGAATTGCGAGAAAGAAGCGTAAAGATGCCGGTTTCACCAAATGTTTCGACGAAAGCGACAAGGACTTGATAAGGCGAAAAATCTACACCATGAAATGTAAATTTCTGACCTATCTGTTTTTACTTTTGTATAAAATTAATTGAGATACTAACGAGAGACAATTTTCATAAAGTGATCGAGAAAGTTCCCATTTTGACACCTCGAAATTAATGTATTCTACCATTTCACCTACACCGCCACGGGCTACGGTCAACATGAATATTAATTTATTTTTAAACTCTTTTTTTTCTTGACAAAGCCTTGCACGGCTTCGACGCCCACACGGGCACGAATGTGATAATTTTCGTCGGGTGGTCACGAAAGGTGCTCTTTTAAAAAGCATTATGCTAATAGCGACCTGTACGAAACTCGATGGTCTATTTTTTACACGTAATTACTAGATTTCGACTTAAGCAGTCGATAATATAATACTAGAATCAGTGGCGTAACTAATGAGAAAGAGCCGGGGGGGAAAGGAATGGGTTTCTCTCCCCACAAAAATGAAGTTCTCTATTTATATTCTTTCATCGAATTTAAACAACAATTATCTTCAAAAAAACAAAATATTTTTTCTACGACCGTGCGTCAAATAACTTTCACGCATCACGCCATGACGTATAGGGTGTCCATTTTTGGATAGTTTTACGGGGTATCTCCGTTATTAGTAAAGATAGAAGGATGCGGTTTTCGCAGCACTGTGCTACGTGTTTGTCAAACAGAAGATGCCGAAATTAGAATTTTTCTAGGCCGCCTTGTTTTTGATATACGGGATGTTTTTGAGAATTGTGCATTTTCAGACCCCTCCCCCCATATCTCGGTTACCCCGTAATGCATCAAAAAGAAATAAAATGTTCTTTTTGTAGTTTTCTACGTAGAATCGAGTGACGTACTCAGATGTTTTCTACATTCAATAGTTTTCAAGGAAAATAAACAAATTTGTTTTTTTTAGATGGGTCACCCTATATATGTTTTAATAATATAATTTAGTTTGTAACAAGCTTCTCAAAAATATATAACACTTAATTTTTGGTCTTCGTATTAGACCCAAAATATACGTTTTTCAAAAATATACCATTTTTTTTTAGTAGGCCATGACGGATATTAAAAAAATACTAGTGTGATTAAATATCAGACACAAAAATTGAAAATTTATTAAACTCCCTCATAAATATTGCTCAAATTGTTCTCCATTATGCCTTAGACATGTTTCACACATGGTTCTTATTCGCATTAATGAATTAAAAATAATAAACGGCCGCGCTTGTAACTCCCTAAAAACTCTGTCAATGGCATATCTTAAATCTGCCATTGTTTGGTACTGAATGGAATAAAAACTAGGCGGCCTAGAAAAATTCTGATTACGGCATCTTCTGTTTGACAAAAAAAAGTAGCACAGTGCTGCGAAAACAGCATCCTTCTATCTTTACTAATAACGGAGATACCCCGTAAAACTACCCAAAAATGGACACCCTGTACAATTCCTTATGGGACACGGACAAAACACTATACTTAGTAAAATAATTACAGTAAAGATTTCATTGTACGATTTTCTATAAAATATTGTATTAATTAGAGTTTTCATTATCCGTAACAAAATAATATGGTATATATATATAATTTATAAAATAGAATAGTTAGTTTATTTTTATGATCAAACACAAGCACTATAGGAAAAATCCTTTAGGGCACTGGGAGTGGTGCGAGTGTGTGCAAAAAGCGATTCACGTTGGTTTTGAATCGTTGGAGGTTATATTGGTTGGAAAAAACGGCATCGGGAAGTTCTCCATATGAAACAGTTCTTAAATAATGAAGTTCGAGGAGGAGTACTAAGATTAACCACATATGGATGGGCGGCAGTGGTCCATCGTGTATTTCTGCTATTCGCCGCTATGGGCGGAATTAAGAGGGCAAGGTCAGCCGAGCACTTTCCATGAAAATATCTGCAAAAGAGAGTCAAATCCCCAACCTGTCTTCGATGTTCTAGGCTGTCGAGGTTCTTCGTCAGCTCGTGGTCTCCGATCAGACGAATGGCCCTCCTTTCGATGGAATCCAGTAGCCGAAGAGTATGGTTTGGTGCGGAGCTCCAGACATGAGAGCAGTACTCTAGTGATGGTCGAATCTGGGCTTTGTATAGAATCAAAAGTTGAGGTGTGTACAACTTTTTGGTTCGGAAGAGTACAAAAAAGTTTCTGAGAAGCTATCTCGGCGATTGCCACAACGTGATTATGCCTAGACATATTTCCTCCCAGATTCACGCCCAGCAAATTAATAGATGAAGCCAGTGGGATTGCGTGTCCTGCCATGACTATTTCCGGTTCTGTAATGTTAACCTTTTTAGAGAAAACTGCTGCCTGCGTTTTATAGGTAATATAAATAGAGCGCGTTTTTTTATCGTGAAAATTTTTCATGGTCACGAAGAGTTTTGTTTTGGAAATTTTACGAAATGTCATTGGCATGTCTATTCCGATTAAATCCCGAGAGCGAAACTCGAGGGATTTAATTTATAAATAAACATGCTCAAACGACCATTGAGTAAAATTTCCAAAGAAACAAAACTTTGAGTGTTACAATGAAAAATGTACAAGCCCAGATTCGGCATCACTTGAATACTGCTCTCATGTCTGGAGCTCTGCACCCAAACATACTCTTCGGCTACTGGATTCCATCGAGAGGAGGGCCATTCGTCTGATCGAAGACCACGAGCTGACGATGAACCTCGACAGCGACGGTTGCGGCAAACTTATGGGGCGCGTTCATGCCAGAGGTGGCACGAACGCGGTGGGAAATGTTCGACTGATAATGCCCGCCTAATTTCATCCAGAGCGACAAGCCACTGCCGCCCATCCATATGTGGTTTACCTTAGTACTCCTTGACATTCATTGATTTTTGAAATAACGATTCTCTCATTTGGAGGACGTTATCCTCAGGTCCTGTGGAACGACCATCCTCAGGTCCTGTTGCCCACCGAATATAACGATTCAAAACCAACGTGAATCGCTTTATTCGCGCACACGCACCACCCAAAACAAGACCCTACTCGAACTTGACCTATTTCATGCAACCTTTATAATAAAAAACCAGTGAAAACATGAATACCTTCATCTCTTTAAATGAACCGAATTATCAGTGCTCGGCTTTATTTGTTTTTACAATTAAACAAAATTGAATACACGAGAAAAAGCTCTGGGCGAATTTCGTACACGGCTTGTTATTGATTTAAATTTCTGGTCGGTCGTTTAATCTATCGCTAGCTAGAGGGAAATAATATTTAATCCTAAACGAGGCGATGATATTGCCGTTAAAAGCTTTTTTGTCTCGTACACATCAAGTCCGCAGTGTCGATAGACAGAGTCGATCGACAATGTCGACTAAGTGAGGAGGATTTAGATTTTAACAATCTATAGAATATTTTTTTGCAATAAATGAGTTTAATACGATCAGATTTGCAAATAAAGTAAGTTTTTCTATTTGGGTTTCATAATGGCTACATTATGAAATGCAAAAGAATTGAATAACCTGCCACTTTATGAAACTGATTTTTTTTTATGTTGGCAGCAAGTAGGGTTCGAATTTTAGGCTTACTTCGATTTCGTTGAAATTAGTTTTCTAGGCATTATGGATTCGAGAAAAAAATTTTATAGAAAACTTTCAAATACTAACCTTTAACCTTGCAAATAGATCATTTTTACTAGATATTTATCTGAAATACCTATACTCGGAATTATATAACATGCTGACGGTGTCCGTCAACTAATTTCTAGTCACAACTATAAAACAACATAACCTAAAAATAATAGAAATATCTTCCAGTTTATGCACCATAACTCAAAGTTTTGCATATTCTTTTTAAAAGTTTTTCTAGATTATTTTCTGCAATTTCTCGTATTTCTGACGGAGTACAACTTCCTTCCTGACTCATTTTTATTAACTTTAATAATATATTTATTTTTAATTATGACGGATGGGAAGAAACTTTGTTGTGTTCAATTGTTTCTATCATGGCATATTTGATACTTGTAACATTTTATTAAATTGTAAAAGTATTGCCAACCCAAAACAAAATATTAATTCAAATGGAAAAATGTACTATTTTTTAAAGTTCACACTTTAAAGGCCCTAATAGAAAAAGTGTTATAAAATACACGGTTCATAAGACAATTAGAGCACTTGTACTTTAGAAAGCTTCCCGCTTCGCGGGTCGTTTTCTAAGTTAAGCGTGTGCTCTAAGATAATGTCTTATAAAACTTGTATCTTAATATACTAATCTAGATTTTAACAATCTATAAAATATTTTTTGCAATAAAAGAGTTTAGTATACCATTAGATTTGCAAATAAACTCTCTAAAAAGGTTAACATTACAAAACCGGATATAGTCACGGACGGACACGCAATCCCACTGACTTCATCTATTAATTTCGGGGCGTTAATCTGGAAGGAAATATGTCTTGGCATAACCACGTTGTGGCAATCGCCACGATAGCTTCTCAGAAACTTGGTGTACTCTTCCGAACCAGAAAGTTGTACACACCTCAACAACTTTTGACACTATACAAAGCCCAAATTCGACAATCACTAGAGTACTGCTCTCATGTCTGGAGCTCTGCACCCAAACATACTCTTCGGCTACTGGATTCCATCGAAAGGAGGGCTATTCGTCTGATCGGAGACCACGAGCTGACGAAGAACCTCGACAGCCTAGAACATCGAAGACAGGTTGGTGATTTGACTCTCTGTTACAGATATTTTCATGGAAAGTGCTCGGCTGACCTTTCCCTCTTAATTCCGCCCAGAGCGACGAAATACACGACGAACCACTGCCGCCCATCCATATGTGGTTAAGCTTAGTACTCCTCGAACTTCATTGTTTAAGAATTCTTTCATCTAGAGGACTTCATCCTTGTGGAACAACCTTCCCGAGGTCGTTTTTCCCAACGAATATAACCTCCAACGATTCAAAACCAAACGTGAATCGCTTTTTGCGCACACGCACCACTCCCAGAGTGCCCTAAAGGATTTTTCCTATAGTGCTTGTCAGAATTAATGCTGATTTTAGCTTGGAATAGCATGACCATAAGTCGAAGATTTCGAAATGTTTTATCTTTCTTAATACGTTAACAATATATCTTCGCTGAAACTCATCACTTGCCTTTGGTCCAATGCAATTTTATAAGCGTATTCTATTCCTTTTTGCAACCTTCTTTCGATTTTTCACGCAATACATTTTGTGGTTTCTTCTTCGTAATCGCAATTATCTAATTCCATTTTTGACGTTTTCAAATGTAATCGACATTTGTTACAATAACAATACGATGTCCAGGCAATGAACGATGTGGATGCTGTTTTTATGACAACTTGATACTATAACTTTCAGAGAGAAGTGAAAAAATTACACTAAATTACTTTTTTTACATTCTTACAAAAATACCAATTATATGTATTCATTTGGGTAAAAAAGCATAGTTCTTATAACTATCGTAGAAAAAAAAATCATTTAAGGCACTTTGGGTTTGTGGTGATTGTGCGAATAAAGCGATTCGCGATACTTTGAATCGTTGGAGGTTATATTCGTTGGGAAAAACGACCTCTGAAAGGTCGTTCCATGAGGATGAAGGAATTTTTAAACAGTGAACTTTGAACATTTTCCAGAAAAAATCCCCAACCTGTCTTCGATGTTCTAGGCTGTCGAGGCTCTTCGTCAGCTCGTGGTCTCCGATCAGACGAATGGCCCACTTTTCGATGGAATCCAGTAGCCGAAGAGTATGTTTGAGTACAGAGCTCCAGACATGAGAGAGCAGTACTCTAGTGATGGTCGAATATGGGCTTTGTATAGAATCAAAGTGGTGGATGTGTATACAGAAGAGTAAAAATTATGGAAAATATAATTATTTTTATTATTCGTATAATGTTGAAATGTGCAGGGTAGACTGTGGAAGACTGCATAAAATATGGGGGGGGGGAGATTTGTCTCGGGCTACATTGATTAGATACTCTTTATCCCGAAAATCCCGGGATTGGAACAAAGCTTCGGGACTGGCACCCCTAGCGGCCACCTTTAGGGAAAATAGTAATACATGAACATCGTCCATCAGGGTAACAAGTATATACTTTACAGCCTACCATTTTACGAAATGTCACACAAGATCAAGAAGTTGCAAAAGCTGCCGAGATAAAGCCGACGAACCAGTCCTCGCCTTCACCAGCAGCGGGCCACTTCCACCGCGTAAGCGAAGACCAGCCTCAAAGCCATTCTCCACGTCGTACACCGGCCCCCAGAGGGAGGCGCTATGGCGCAGGTCTGGCCAATGGCCACGGGCCCGGGCCCCCTCCGGCTAGGGCCAGGAGGGGGCCATCGGGACACCCTATCCTGCCCGCAGTTTAGTTGCGAAGCCCTCAGGACTAGCGCGATATCGATAACCGCGCTCCTTTATCGATTGTGATCTGCGGTTTTGTGATTCCGATACGTATTCGAAAGGCACGGAAGGAATCGACTTCGGGGGCTGTTTTTTGCGCAAGCCCTTTGAAATTTTCTGTGATACCGTGTGAAGAGGACGTTTTAATTAGTAATAAGTGCAGTTTTATAATTATTAACTAATTCAATCGTAAGATACACGAACAATTGCAATAGAACTATCCGGATCCCTCGGTAGCAACAGGACGGACTTATTCTTATGTTCTGTAAATAATTTATTTATTTAATTCATTGATAAATTAAACAATCACCCCGGTATACATACGAACATCATTATTTGTCGATAAAATAAAGTAGTTAAACGAAGAAATGTGGCTATAAATTGGGACTGTGTCAGTTTCTGTGCTCAGTGAATTATTTTAAGTATTTTTAATGACTTTCAAGGAAAATGGAATGATGTCACGTTTCTATATAAACTCGAACTCATCCTTGGCGAACTATCAACAATATGAGGTAAGTTCCACTTAACTATTAAAATATAAAAAATGTTTGCAGCCGAGCGTGTGGTGATTATTTCTTTACGAAGATGTATATAATAATAATAATAATAATAATCTTTATTTAGCACTTGGCTAGTTATTACTAAAAAATACAAGTTACAAAACAGTGTTTATATGTCAGTTACAAAAATGATAAATCCTACTCTACTCTACATATCCTTCAAATAAAGAAACAATCTTCTTTTAAAAACATTTAACCCATTTGCCTCCTTTATATGACTTTTACCGCCATGCGATAATCTTAGGGTTTCTTGCTTGACCGACTGTCGCTCTTGGTACAGTGAGAACGAAACCTAGGAACAATTTCATGTAATAAAATGTCTATTTAAATATACAGGGTTGCACAGAAGTCCAGAATAAAATTAATATAGCCTTAACCTGTCACTTTTGGGGAAAACGCTCGGACACGTCAATTTAGTTCTATATATGCTCACATTTTGACGTTATTCGTTTGTTTTTTTATAGACATTTGTCAAAGATATGACGACATCGATCTTTTTTTTAAATAGAAACATACAGCTTGTGATACATCATTTGAAAGCTAATATCTCGTACAGTATGCTCATAAATTTTAGCGCGATTCTGTGAAGCTATTTCAAAATAGCGACTGTTAAAAGTTTTTAAAAAAATCTCTATTTAAATAAGCGGAAATTATAAATCATTGATGTTTTCTTACCTTTCAAGGTAAGAAATCTTCTGAACGCGACACAATCAAGATTTCTTTTCTTGCCTTGAAAGATAAAAAAAACCATCAATGATTTATAATTTCCGCTTATTTAAATAGAGATTTTTTAAAAACTTTTAACAGTCGCCATTATGAATTAGCTTGACAGAATCGCGCTAAAATTTATGAGCATACTATACGAGATATTAGCTTTCAAATGATGTATCACAAGCTGTATGTTTCTATTTAAAAAAAAGATCGATGTCGTCATATCTTTGACAAATGTCTATAAAAAAACAAACGAATAACGTCAAAATGTGAGCATATATAGAACTAAATTGACGTGTCAGAGCGTTTTCCCCAAAAGTTACAGGTTAAGGCTATATTAATTTTATTCCGGACTTCTGGGCCACCCAGTATAATTTTTGTTACTTTGACCTCGATTTTTTTTATCGATGCATCCTTTTTTTACAGCAACAAAATTGTCTCTTAGATGTTCATCACATTAAGCAAAATTTCAGTTTGATAATGACATTATTTTAAACTTAAACGACATATTTTATCATGTTGACAATATAAACTCCTGGACAAAATTAACGCAACATCATAAATTTGCCATATTTTTGATGCTATTTTTTTTCTGAATTTATGATCCGATTTGAATGATTTTTTTTGCATTGTAGGTTGCTTGACAATGTCATAGTTTTCGCTGTTTATGATAAAAATTTAATTTTCGATTTATACTGGGTGTACTAAAAATGCTACCTATGTTTTTTTCCAAAAATTCGCATTACCCTGTGGAGTATTTTAGCAACCGAAACATATTGCAGTGGATCCATTTAACGGTGGATCCATCTTTCCCCAACATTTTCCTTTTTGGTTTACTTCATTATCTCTGTTATTAAAGGAGATACACCGTTTTATAGCGTAACATGTTTTTATAGACTTTAATATTCAACACATTCATTGTTAAATGATTTCAAGTAGGTTTTAAGATTAAAATACTCGTCGGGCAACTGCGCATACGAAACGAACGTTTAATAAGCAGTTCCCGAACAGTTTTTATCAGTATGGCGAATTTTATTTGACCTTTGTTAACTTTAAAACACTACATCTGCTGATACATCAGAAAAAGTCCATAGTCTTGGATATTAAAGTCTATCAAAACATGTTACGCCATAAAACGGCGTATCTCCTTTAATAACAGAAATAATGAAGTAAACCAAAAAAGAAAATGTTGGGGAAAGATGGACCTACCGTTTAATGTCAACTGCAATATGCTTCGGTTGCTAATATACTCCACAGAGTGATGCGAATTTTTGGAAAAAAACATAGCATTTTTAGTACACCCAGTATAAATCAAAAATTAAAATTTTATCATAAACAGCGAAAACTATGACATTGTCAAGCAACCAACCTGCAATGCAAAAAAAATCATTCAAATCATAAATTCAGAAAAAAAATAGCATAAAAAATATGGCAAATTTATGATGTTGCGTTAATTTTGTCCAGGAGTTTATTTATGTTTCTATTAAATTATCATACTTTTATTAATTTTGTTTGTTTATTATACATGGTGTTTTTTTAATTGAGTGCCGATACTTAAGGTCGTGAATCCTTGGGTGATTTTAAGAAGAAAAGTTAATTTTAAGATATGTCCCAAAGGAACGTTAAAATTTCAACAATAACCATTTTTTGTATCAGATTTTACGTCTTACTATAATAATAATTATTTAATAATGAAAAATCAATACCAACCCTATTGTCTTTATGAAAAGAAACGTCAACATTTATGAAACTTTACTCAGCCTACTAATTTTTATTTTTCTAATATGCTTATCGATTTTTCTATTCAACCATTCAATATGAAAAATGCTCCTTAATGATTATAATTGAACGTAGAAAAATATGAGTGCGTCACTGGATTCTACGTAAAAATCTACAAAAAAAAAAACATTTTATTTCTGTTTGATAATGGTATGTACAAAATTTCATAAAAATATCTAAGAGTGATTTTAATTATAATAAAAAAGTTATTGTTTAAATTTTAACATTCTGTAGCTCAAAATTGAAGAGCTTTAGGACATAATTATGTTAATATTAACTTTTCTTCTTAAAATTACCCAAGAATTCACAACCTTAAGTATCGGCACTCAGTTAAAAAACGAATTTGGTATATTCATCAGTAAATATAAAAAGTACCCTCGTATTCGTCACCCATCTGTCTGTGTACCATTAATCGTCAGTTTAGTGTCAGAGCGTTCGTCTCTATTCATGGCAATAAAACAACAAAGTTTAAAAATTTTGTTTTAATTCAAACACATTGAGAACAGTAAAATTTTTTTAGGCTTTTTGATGCTCTAGCGCCTGCACATTTTTCATGCGCTGTATCATGTCTTCCTGGCAATCTACTTCACATATTTTACAAAACCAATTGTTTATTAATTTTATGCGTGACTTAAGACACTTTCTTTTGTTTAATTGTAGCTTTTTCCTCTCTCTCCTTCTTCTTGTCTCGGCATCCTCCACCCTCGATCAACTCTCTTCCAACAGTTTTTCCTCCTCTATTGGTAATTATGGATTTTTCTTTGAATTGGTGTTTTCCATGAACTTTATCAGCTAATGTGGTTCGGGGAACGTTGAAGTTTTTGGCTCATCCTATAATGGATGAACCATTTTTCACATCTTCGATTGCTTTTATCATATCTTCTTCGGAATACGTTAAATTCCTGGCTATTTCTGGAAACTACCAGAAATCGTCACGTATATGTACTAGTATTTAGTGATGAGGGATATCGTGATTTTTCAATCACGTTGTGAAACGTGATTGTTATTTTTTGATATCGGTGAAATTAAAGCGTGATGTGATCACAGGTTATAAATTTTTATCACTGCTAAGCGAGATACTAAGTAGATAATACGTAAGAGAACATATGAAGCGAAATAAAAGATTCAGATTAAGGTAAAAAATAACGGGAATCATCGCAAATATTCCGAATATGTCCTTAAATGGTTACCGTCTTTCCAGATAGCGAACAAAATATACATTTTGCGCCATTTCTTCGTTTTTTCCACTTTCAATATAAACGGATATCATATCAAATTTTTCAAAATGTTGATAGGTCATTTTCGCAAATGAATATGTAAAAATGAAACTAACGTTAAATGTTGTTAATACTCAACATAGTTGTTACTAGGATATTATCTTTTGTTTCATGGTTTACTGTGGTTTAAAGTAATAAAGTTTAAATACGTCGCCTAGGAAACCAATATGGTGTGTTATATATTTGAAAAGAGAATTTAAAATGCTATCTCTTTAGATTAAAATATACGCTTTTAGAAGTTCCATTTGAAAAAAATGAGGTTAGGTCCGATAACTTTTTTACCTGACCCCGTATACTTATTCTGAAAACGGCAGATTATTCAACAATCAATATAAAGAAACTTCTGTATAAAACATTTTTCTGTATCTCTTTTAACTAAGAAAATATAGGGTATTTTTGAAAATCTCAATTTTTTCGATTTTACCCCGTATCTCTTAAGCGAGCGAAAATTTTCTAATTTTGATCTTACCATTTTAAGTTTGACCCAAAAAGAGCACATGACACCTACATTACTTTTTTGATAGCACTAACAATAACGGAGATATCCTATAAAAGTGTCGAAAATGGTACACCCTGTGCATTGTTTCCCCGGCCTAACTGTACCTATCTACGTAAAACACACGAAATAAATTGACATTCTAAACGCGAAATAAGATTTGACAAGTGTAAATCATAAAAACAAATTAAATTAAAATTCGGGGTTACTCATCTAACCGACAGTTGCTCTCTAATCATAATGATCAGTTATAGCACAGTTACAACGGAAGAAATGTTCTTTTAAACCACAAACTGAATACAAGATGGTTCATATAGATTCGAATATTGGATTGATGACTGATTGGTCAATTTCAAATTTTTATCATAAATTGACCAATCAAATCATTATTCGCACTTCGTGATCCGCATCTATAAGACCTGAGCTTAAGTATTTAATCTAAACGTTAGGATACTACTTGCTAATAACCCAGATGTTTCAGATTGAGGTAATTTGTTTTAATCCTTAACATTCGGAAGATTGTAGATGCTGTAATAATATATTAAGATACAAGTTTCATAAGACATTATCTTAGAGCACGCGTTTAATTCAGAAAACGACAAGTACAAGTGCTCTAATTGTCTTATAAACCGTATGTTTTATAATACTTTTTCTATTTGGGTCTTTAAAGTATGAAAAACTTTAAAAAATATAGTAGATTTTTTCCATTTAAATTAGTATTTTCTTTTTGGGTTGGCAATACTTTTACAATTTAATAAAATGTTATAAGTATCAAATATGCCATGATAGAACCAATTGAACACAACAAAGCTTCCCATCCGTCATAATTAAATATAAATATATTATTAAAGTTAATAAAAATGAGTCAGGAAGAAAGTTGTACTCCGTCAGAAACACGAGAAATTGCAGAAAATAATCTAGAAAAACCTTTAAAAAGAATATGCAAAACTTTGAATTATGGTGCGAGCAGAACAAAGTTCAAAATATTGAACAAAATATTGTGTCGACACAGAATCTGACAGGAATACCAATTAATGTCCAGGAAATGCCTACAGTAACTATAAATATGTATATACAGGGTTGTGATTTAATAACGGATAAATTGAATACAAATTAAATGGGGGCGTTTTCGGAAGAACGCTCGAACCCGTCGATTTTGTTTTTTGATTGCGCACATCTTGACATAAAATGTAGGCATACGGCATGTCACACAAAAGTGTGACAGAAAATATATTTTTTTCTTAAATGTAAACCCCTGTATATTATTGCATTTTCGGATTCTCCGGAAAATGCTACTCATGTTTCATGTATAATGTTCTAAACCTAACTGGAAGATATTTCTATTATTTTTAGGTTATGTTGTTTTATAGTTGTCACTAGAAATTAGTTGCCGGACACCGTGAGCATGTTATATATTTCCTAGTATAGGTATTTCAGATAAATATCTAGTAAAAATGATCTATTTGCAAGGTTAAAGGTTAGTATTATAAAGTTTTCTATAAAAAATTTTTGTCGAGTCCATAATGCCTAGAAAACTAATTTCAAGTAGGCCTAAAATTCGAAACCTACTTGCTGCCAACATAAAAAAAATAAAATTTCAGTTTCATAAAGTGGCAGGTTATTCAATTTTTTTGCATTTCATAATGTAGCCATTATGAAACCCAAATAGAAAAACATTTGTTTATGGGGCTGTTTCAAAAATAAAGGTTACAAAGTAAAAGTCTACTCTCGGGATGCACTAATGCATTTACAATCGGAAAATTGTAGACGCTGTAAACCTTTGTTTATGCATATTTCTGATGACTTATTTTAAAATATTTCCTCATTACATTATCACTAATAATGCATACGCAACGAATAAAATTCATTTATGCATAACGCAGTCATATTTCTAATTAATTACAGTTTAATTTAAATCGACTGAACTATAAAAACAAATTACAAGGCGCATTTCACTGAAGTTAACTAACCGTAAAACAAATAACACACTTTTACAACTCAGCCGTGTAATTTTATGATGTAAAAAATGTTCAAGTTTTACACAGCACTTTTATATAACATGAATCGTTTCTCTTTGAAGTAACGGAACTTGCACATTAGTATATTAAGATACAAGTTTCATAAGACATTATCTTGAGCACGCGCGTAAATTAGAAAACGACCCGCGAAGCGGGGAGGTTTCTAAAGTACAAGTGCTCTAATTGTCTTATGAACCGTGTATTTTATAATACTTTTTGTATGTGGGTCTTTAAAGTGTGAAAAACTTTTAAAAATATAATAGATTTTTTCCGTTTGAATTAATTTTCTTTTTGGGTTGGCAATACTTTTACAATTTAATACACAACAAACCTTCTTCCCATCCGTGATAATTAAAAATAAATATACAGGGTGTTATGGAAATGACGTATTATATTTAAACCGGCAATTCCTGATATAAAGACAAATTGAAGAAAAATAGCTATAAATGGCGCTATCAATTCATTCAGCGGTAAACGTGACCTGACGTCAAACCAGAAAAACACCTGTGTGGCACTGCGATACATGTAAGCAATCAAGGAATTCTGGCCGGCGTTGTCATATGTACACCTTAAACTCTTTAGACAAAATAAAATAATTTAAACACTTTTCCATTCTATAATACCTTTTTTGTACAATTAATTGAAGAACATTTATGACGGACTATGTTTTAAACAACCCAAAAAAACATATGGAATAGTAATAGCCACGTACGTCACTAGGTCAAATGCCAATGACCTCTTGACGCCTTACATCGGCTGAGCGAAGTAGTTTCATATAGCGTCGCACGCTTGCGTCTGTTAGTTGCCGGCCGGATACGTTGTGTCTCGTCGATCACCAACACACTCTCAGCAATCCACTCTGTTTTTTCGGTTTACGCGTGTATCTTGCCCGTCCGTAAATAATCTTTGAATATTGTTTTTATTGACCCGTTTCTTCTGGATGTCAAATTTCGTCGCGTGTATTAAAATCTAATAATCTGTAGTATAATCTGTATTATTGTATTTTCAAAAGCTAACTATCGGTTCTGTTTCACTGTTACTGTGTGTATATAAAGTGTTTCCAGGAGTGTTCCCATGGAAAAGAAAAAAAAACTGATTGTGTTTGTGCCTGGATTTCCGCGCTCTTTAGGAATAAGGATAAATACAAGTAGGTAGAAAATAATTTATTTTTATAATTTTATATGGAATTTCAGTTTTACATTAAGTTTGGCAACATTGCCATTGGCTCTGGGTGAAAGATTGTACAGTAGCGCGGACTGACCTGTGAGTAAGAGTGTTTATTACCCCACTTTTAAAACGGTCGATTTAAAAAAATACAATGTGTAGCGCTTCTCTAGTACGCATAAGGAGTCACCCATTTAAATATAATACGCCATTTCCATAACACCCTGTATTATTAAAGTTAATAAAAAGAATATGCAAAACTTATAGTTAACTTAAAGTTAAGGGCGAGCAGAACAAAGTTCAAAATATTGAACAAAATAATACTATTGAACAAAATATTGCGTCGACTCAGAATCTAACAAGAATAACAATTAATGCCCAGGAAATGTCTACAGTAAATATAAATATGTATATATAAAGTACTTAATATGTATAATACTATATTGAATTTAAAATAAAAATAGTACTTTATTGAATAAAGCTTCAAAAATAGAGCATAAACTGGAAGATATTTCTATTATTTTCGATATCTCAAAATAATATACAATAACAATACACTTTTTTTAAAATGCTAATAGCTTTGCATGTTAAGATATGTCTACTTTTTCCCTAATTGTTAGAGCGGTCCTCAGCATTGAATATTGTGACCAAATCGTTAATATCTCCTTTGTCTTGGCATTTTCACTGAAATAAGCTAGTAGCGCCGACTCAGAACCAGGATTTTGAACTTTGTTTCCCGTACATCATTCTTTGAAACAGTTATATGCCTTGTCATATCTCGGGCGGCTTTCAGTTGGCAGAAGATCTTCTTCTACTATTTTTGCTACTTCTCGAATTTCTGGTGGAGTAGCAGCAAAATCAAATTCCTCATCTGATTTGAGCATTTTTCTGCTTTTAAAATAATATATTGTTTAGTGACATGGAAACCATATTCAAAAAATGATCTTGATGTGTATTATTATCTACGTTATTTTACCACCTGCGGATATTTCAAATTTCTGTCTAATGTTTCAATGAAAAAGTCAAAACGAAGTTTATCTTTTATTAATAATTTTAATTTAAAAAAAATTTGAAGTGTATGTTAGATGTTGTAGAAAATAAAATAGTATACAAACCTCGGTGAAAAGTTTCATTACTATCTCGAGATTTAGTTAACTACCGACTCTCTCGTCAGGAATGAAACACTTTCCACCTCGGTACGTAATATAATATTTTATTTTACACTACACAATAAACAACCAAAAACGTAATGATACATTTTTACAAAATATAAACAAAATGTAATAATAATGATTACAGCGATAGGAAGTATTAAGATTAATGTTTAAAGATGCTCAAACAACCCTCCTTTACCCGCCAAACGATATCCTAAACGATTATAAAACTCCCTCTTCTTACATTGGGCAGTTGGATCGGCTAAATTCTATCGCAAACTGCTGAAATTGAGTTTTTATTGAGCAAAGGTACCTTTAGATTCAATTTTGTTAACTATTTTTCTTATTGTTGATCTGTCTGGACTAGGTCGATTAGGAAAATCTACTGAGAACAAGTCGGATACCACTCGATAACTATTTCTGCCGTAGTACCATTTAATCATTGTAACTTTTTCCTGGACCGAATAGCTCTTGGCGATTAGAAATATCCAACGAGAAAAACTAAAAACGCTGTAAAAAATTGACAACTGTAAATCTGATCATAAAGGTGATTACTGGTATTTTAATTTTAACCTGAATTAAAATTAAACAGAATACTACGATGTGTACTATACAACGTGTCCAAGATAAGAAGGGCCAGTACAGGGATCTCGGAAACCGTAAGAGATACGAAGTCGGTTAAATCGAGGTAAAGTTGCGCATGTACGTGCCTAATAATATGCCGTTTAGAAAGTTTTAAAATTATGATTAGTTCCGGAGATATCCGGAAAAAAACGAAATTCTGAAAAATCGTTTTATTGTTTTCCTGGGTTTTTTTGAGATCGAATTCTAAAGTAAAGTACTTTTTCGGCTCTATCTAACAGCGTTAATTGTTTTGTAATCCGACGAGTCGTCTTCGAAGGGCCATTATTTCTTTTTTTAAATACGGTCCTGTTTTCCTGATTTTGGAATTTGAGAGCTTTCTTTCTTCCGAATGCAACAATGTATGACACATTACGGTTTAATGACGTTTCGAGGGTTTTTTGAACTACATCAGGAAATTTTGGGATACGGTCCTGTATTTCTCCTAATTTTATAAATAATATCTCATAAGTAAGCTCTAAATTTTTACTTATGTTGGACTAGTTCAATAAATAACAAATAATTTAATAATATACCACAAATAAGTGAACAAAATACAGAAACATTATGTAAAACTTCTGTTGATTCGGTATTTAAAAGAAAAGTAGGCGCTTGAAACAAAAAAATTAAGATGGTGACGCATGATTTGTTTCACTTGACATTCCCATTGTGATCGTTTGAGAGCGTTTTAAGAGGTTTTCTATTTTCCAGAAAATATGGAACATAGTTTTACAAATGCTGAAAAGTTTGATATTCTATCATGTTTTATTTTATCTCAAAAAAACTCTTATGTGGCAGTTAGAAGATGTAATTTGTGCTTAGAGAATAACGGAAATCATTTTGAACACCTGATTATGTAGTTCCTTACTTTTTTCGTTGTTCGTTTTATTACTGTTTTGGTATGATTTTTGTTCACTTATTTGTGCTTTATTAGTAAATTATTTGTTATTTATTGAACTAGTCCAACATAAGTAAAAAATTTAGAGCTTACTTATGAGATATTATTTATAAAATTAGAAGAAATACAGAACCGTATCGCAAAATTTCCTGATATTGTTCAAAAACCCTCGAAACGTCATTAAACCACAATGTGTCATACATTGTTGAGTTCGGAAAAAAAGCTCTCAAATTCCAATATCAGGAAAACAGGGCCGTATTTCAAAAAACAAAGTTGATAATGGCCCTTCGAAGACGACTCGTCGCATTACAAAACAATTAACGCTGTTAGATGGAGCGGAAAAGCAATGCAATGTAAAAGTGCAAGTTACTTTAGAATTCGATCTCAAAAAAGCCCAGGAAAGCAATAAAACGATTTTTCAGAATTTCGTTTTTTTACGGATATCTCCGGAACTACTCGGAATTTTAAAACTTTCTATACGGCATATTATTAGGCACGTAAATGCGCAACTTTACCTCCATTTAACTGACTTCGTATCTCTTACGGTTTCCGAGATCCCTGTACTGGCCCTCCTTATCTTGGACACGTTGTATACAGTTGCTCTATGTCCCGTTGGTTATGGGACACCCTGTATACGAAATATCATCTCGCTACTCAGACAATTTAAATATTTACGTGTGCCCTATATTTTCCCACCGATCGAATTAATCTCGAAAGGACATAATACCGGGTTCGGTAAAGTTTTATTGCTACTATTCGCAACAAAACTGGTTATTTCGGGCAGTCGTATCCATTGAATTTGATGCACGACCAAAGTGAATAACTTGTGACCATTTCATTTCCATATACTGGTCTTCGATAATCATGGGTTGGTCGGGTTGGTCGGACAAATCGTGGTTAAGAATGTCGTCTGTGTCAGCAGTCCCTGTCATTATTTATCGAAGTACTATAAGTAAAGGCGCACGGGACAAAGGATTATACAGGATGCCCCAAGTAAAGTGGCCTATTAGAAGTATCTCGAGAACTAAATGAGATTTTATTTTGAAAATTTGGCTGTGACTATAAGAGATGGTTTTCTACGTTTATAAAATATTTTCGATGGTGCGGTGTTGCCAGATCATACCGAAAGTGGTAGCAACTTCGGAATTTTAAATGCATTACCCTATATACAGCGTGTCTTCGGAAGTTCTTACCAAATGGGAAACTTTTTAATTATTAACTCTACGAAAAAAAGTGCCTCTTCCTAAAAAGTCCTGCTTGGTGAGAAAATAAATTTGCACAAGAATATTTGTATGTTGATATACAGGGTGGCTTAAACAAGTACCGGATTTAAAATTTATAAAAGACGTCGGCTATATTTACAAAACTAATAGTCGTAAAGATTTGGTAATAAGTATTTCTGGATAAGTATGCTTTGAACAATTGATTGTTGTTGGTAACAGAATAGGCGTTTTAGCAGTGACAGTTTGGCAATTATAATTTCTGTTTCAAAACGTGAACTTCTTGTTAAAAAAAGGTTTTTCCATTTCTTAGTTACTTTAAACAATAATAGTGATGATTAAACTGACTGTTAATGAAAAAATTGAAATGGTTCTCATTGTTGGCGATAATTATAAGACGCATCGGCGAGGCTGCCGACATTTTTAATACTAGACACCCAAATAAACATATTAGCCACGTTACTGTCGGCAATGTCGTCAATAAATTTAAAAATACTGGCTCTGTCGAAAACAATTATTTCAAGAAGAAACATGCAGTTCGAACACTTACTGAAGAAAATCAATTACAAGTATTGCAAGCGGTTGTGAGACTTACTTAAATTTCCTAAGAATCGAAATTTTTATATTTATTAACAGCCTGCCATTAAACGCGCGACAGGCTGTTTGGTATGAGCATGATAGAGCTTCTTGTCACAGCGCAGCCAGGGTAAACGAATATTTGGATAGAACTTTTCCACAAAGATGGATAGGACGCCATTCAGAAGTACCCTGTCCACCTAGGTCACAGGACATTACACCCCTAGATTTTTTCTTGTGGGGTCATTTGAAGCAATTGGTGTACAAGCACAGACCATTCCGTGATATTGATCACCTAGAAGAAACTATAAGGCAGTGTATCCGGCTAGTTACTCCTCATATGATCAGAAACGCTGTGTCGGAGTTTTCTAGAAGGACAATCATTTGTATGCAAAAAGACGGAGGCCATGTGGGGACCTAGATTATTTTTGGAGTCATTTAGTTTTATTGGTTATTGGGAAATTAGAAATTGGCCACCTCATAGAAATTAGTGAACTAATTTTTATCCGTCATAAAAGTAGTTCTCTTAAGTAGAGTTTTTATTGTGTAATTGTTATAGTCTTTAAACATGCACTCTTCAAGTTTTTAGTTTTGTAAATATAGCCGACGTCTTTTATAAATTTTAAACCCGGTACTCCAACATACAAATATTCTTGTGAAAATTTATTTTCTCACCAAGCAGGACTTTTTAGGAAGAGACACTTTTTTTCGTAGAGTTAATAATTAAAAAGTTTCCCATTTGGTAAGAACTTCCGAAGACACGCTGTATTATATTTTTCTTGGAGTCTAGGTAAAAATCTAGAACAGTTTTCTGTATAATATCATATACCTATCTTTAAGAGTTTTTGAATTATAAATAATCTTGTGATTTTTTAACGCCTTATCGGGACCTGAAAAGAAAATCATATCTTTTTAGCAGTTATAGCTAGGAAGCTGAAATATTGACAATAGTTTCACAAGGCCATCGAAATTTTATAATTTCTTAGTTTTATACAGGGCGTCTCCATAACAATATTTCTGAGGGAGATGAATTATTGCAAAAATCTTCTGACCTGATATACTGACCTATATCCGAAAGTTGATATTAACTGAGATACAGGGTGTTAAAGTGAAAACTTCATTTTTGTTCTTCTCTAATATCAATACCGAGGAAAATTACGCGGATTTCTTGCGAAAAACTAACGTTTTTTTACAAAATTTGGCAATTACAGTTTTTTTAGGACAACAAATTGATTTATTTTTGAAATTTTAAAGTACAATGTATTGCGGCATTATTTGTACATTTATTAGGTCATAACTGTCTTGTGCCTCAGTGTAAGTTCTTAATGAAAATAATACTTTTTTCATATTTATTACGTGAAAAAGGTATACTAAGTTCAGGTCGCCCAGATTTACCGTTTCGGAGATATTTGCATTTAAATTGTTTAGTGCACCCTGCCCAATTATTTTTAATTTGCAAACAATTATTTTTTTTCTTAAAGTAACCTATAAGAAAACAAATAATATTCTGAGATGCAGTTGCTATGAAACCTCCATGTTGTTATTTATTAGTTGATTATTGTAGGATAGCTTTGTCAGAAAATGTTTAATTTTTTAGTTTATCGTAGGTTTGTGTTTGCATTGCTGTTTTTCTTTTCGAGTTTCGACACGATATTTTCTAGGATCAAAGTTATTTTAATTAAAGTAAGTTAAAGAACAATCCAATTGTATTTGTTATTCCCAATTACCATTACTAGAATATTAACTATCATGTAAAAGTTAATTGGTAAGAAGTAACAACGTATTATTTGCTTGCCTGAGCTAACACACCAAACAATTTAAATGCAAATATCTCCGAAACGGTAACTCTGGGCGACCTGAACTTAGTATACCTTTTTTACGTAACAAATATGAGAAAAGTATTATTTTTATTAAAAACTTAAATACACTGAGGCACAAAAAAGTTATGACCAAATAAATCTGCAAATAATGCCGCAGACAGCGCCCCCTACATTGTACATTAAAATTTCACAAAGAAATCATTTTTTCGTCCTAAAAAAACCATAATTGCCAAATTTTGTAAAAAAACGTTAGTTTCTCGCAAAGTTATGAGAGAAAAGCAAAAATGAAGTTTTTACTTTAACATCCTGTTTCTCAGTTATTATCAACTTTCGGATATAGGTAAGTATAATTAAATCCTAATATCTTTACGTAAGCAGTCTGTGGTTTTTCCATGTACCATTAATTAGCGGACACCCTGTATAATAAAGATGCTGTAACACAACGTTTATGTAGCAAATCGAGGGTTTGTTCCCCAACTTCGAGATGGAGTCCCACCCTCATGTGCGTTTCTTCGCCGAGTTACAATAAAAATACCCTTGTCAAAATCTTGATCACCGCCACAGCCTAGATCCAAGAACATTAACTTGCGACCAAAGTAAAAATGCAGACATCAGGAACATGGAAATGGCCAGAAACCGTTCCGCAAAGAAATTCCTCGCGTTTTAAGTTATTTTAAACCATTTATACGTATTTAATAAACATATATAATTTACCAAAAATGTGTAGAATGAAAAATAGTACAAAATATTTGGGTAATATAATTACCTACGGTTGTATTCTCAGGTTGCCCGAAACACCTGTTTTACAGCGAGAATGTTCAACGATGGCCCTCCAATACAGACGAGAAACTAATTATCTACATTCCTTAGCTCCGACTTTTTTATGGACATTCCGTCACCCAAATATCCGCAGAACTTTTGGGCAGTTAAAAACTCAATTACCTTCGCTGGAATTGGCAAATGAACTTTGTTTGTTAGATATTTTGCAGATGTCAAAAATATTTGTGTTGGTATGTGAATATATGTATATATAGTAGGTAATAAGAAATAAAATGTTATCGCCTACTGTATATCCAAACCAAACAGAATTTATTCGTTTATTTATAGTGTCAGTGAATTTTTTAATGATGCTGATAGACAAACAATTCATTGCTAAATTTTTAAATGTGTCAAGTAAACTATAGAGTATAGGTGTTTTATAGTCCGTCTTCTTCACAGATTATTGTTATTATTATTAGTGTGTCTATCGTGTTGTTTTGAATTTTTGAGTAAAGTTAAATTATTTTATATGTTATACCATACAATGTTCCCTTCAATTGTGAGTTTTTGTTCTAGATTATGTATCATTTTAATGATGTTAAATTTGTATATAGAAATTGCTGACCTTCTGACACTGTTCAACGCCCGTTTGGGTTTATTTTGTTTCTGTAAAGCATTTTTGAACAACTATCTATTCAAATATAAATTCTCAGCATTTAAGTGGTAAATAGTATATTACGTACAGAGGTGGAAAGTGTCTCATTCCTGTCGAGAGAGTAGGTAGTTAACTAAATCTCGAGACAGTAATGAAACTTTTCACCGAGGTTTGTATACTATTTTATTTACAACCACATCTAACATCCACTTCTTATTATTTTGAATTAAAATTATTAATAGAAGATAAATGTCATTTTGACTTTTCCATTGAAAAATTAGATAGAAATTTCAAATAACCGCAGGTGGTGAAATAACGTAGGTAATAATACACATCAATATGGCAACTATCATTTTTTGAATATGGTTTCCATGTCACTAAACAATATATTATTTTAACAACAGAAAAATGAGGAATTTGATTTTGCTGCTACTTCACCAGAAATTCGAGAAGCAGTAAAAATCGTAGAAGAAGATCTTCTGGCCACTAAAAGCCGCCCGAGATATGACAAGGCATATAACTGTTTCAAAGAATGGTGTACGGGAAACAAAGTTCAAAATCCTGGTTCTGAGTCGGCGCTACTAGCTTATTTCAGTGAAAATGCCAAGAGAAAGAAGATATCAACGATTTGGTCACAATATTCAATGCTGAGGACCACTCTATCAATTAGGGAAAAAGTAGACATATCCAAACACGCAAAGCTGTTGGCATTTTTAAAAAAGTGTGTTATTTTGAGATATCGATTTTTTAAAAGTAACAAAAAAAAATTTTCTTTCCGCCCGGGTGGAAAGTAAAAGTAAAAAAACCTCAACTTTCCACCTTTCAAAGATAGATCAAATGTCATTATTACATGCATGGTTGTAAATAAAAAAATATACAAGGGTATGCCGCAATACCAGGATTGCTCACCACCACACGCCAATTGTTCAGATTTTATAAACATTTCTCAGGTATACGGGGTGTTTCTTAATAACATTCTAATATTTACGGAGTTTATTCTTGGCTCCACTGTCAGAAAAAAACTTCATATGAACATAATATGTCCTAAACGTCTCAACATTTGAGATACAGGCGGTTGCAACAATACAACGTGTTCAAGATAAGAAGGGCCAGTACAGGAATCTCGGAAACCGTAAGAGATACGGAGTCGGTTAAATGGAGGTAAAGTTGCGCATTTACGTGCCTAATAATATGCCGTTTAGAAAGTTTTAATATTCCGAGTAGTTCCGGAGATATCCGGAAAAAACGATATTCTGAAAAATCGTTTTATTGTTTTCCTGGGTTTTTTTGGGATCGAATTCTAAAGTAAATTGCACTTTTACATTGCATTGCTTTTCCGCTCCATCTAACAGCGTTAATTGTTTTGTAATTCGACGAGTCGTCTTCGAAGGGCCATAATCAACTCTCTTTTTTTAAATACGGTCCTGTTTTACTGATATTGGAATTAGAGAGCTTTTTTTCTCCCGAATGCAACGATGTATGGCACATTGTGGTTTAATAACGTTTCGAGGGTTTTTTGAACAATATCAGGAAATTTTGGGATACGGTCCTGTATTTCTCCTAATTTTATAAATAATATCTCATAAGTAAGCTTTAAATTTTTTACTTATATTGGACTAGTTCAATAAATAACAAATAATTTAATAATACACCACAAATAAGTGAACAAAAATCATTCCAAAACAGTAATAAAACGAACAACGAAAAAAGTAAGGAACTACATAATCAGGTGTTCAAAATGATTTCCGTTATTCTCTAAGCACAAATAACATCTTCCAACTGCCACATAACAGTTTTTTGAGATAAAATAAAACATGCGATAGAATATCAAACTTTTCAGCATTTGTAAATTTATGTTCCATATTTTCTGGAAAATAGAAAACCTCTTAAAACGCTATCTTGCGATGGTGTTTTATGAATGGAATGGTTTGTCTCCCCTTTTATATTATAATATGTCCATGGTTTTTACGTTCAAATAAAACTGGACAAACAGTATGTATCACAGATATTTTGACCGGGCAGATTACGTAAAGGGTCCACGAGAAAATGTCTTATTCGAGATACGCTTTGTTTTTTATGCTCGAGGCACTGAAATGGTGGAAGTATTTTATTTTTTTACCTTTTCAGCCAGATGGAATGCAGAATGAAATGTTTACAACAAAAAACATCGAAATTCCGAAAATACAATCCTTTTTTTCCGAACAGGTGCTTACATTGTGCGTGCTTTTAATGGCGTATATTCGTAGCACTGCAACAAACGATTTTTCAAGCAATTTAAATAAATATGCGCAGTTGCGTGTTAAATTAACGGCTGCAATTATGGCCGAAGACAAACGTGTCTCAAACGGCCTACAAACTACATCTTACAGATTAATGTTACATGTGACGCCACGCAATATGATAAGCAATATCCTGTGTCGACTTCTTGAAGAAAAAAAATACGGTTTTATTAATTTCTATTTCCACTTAAATACTGCTTACTTATTTATTATTAAGATTTGAGGTACGGACAGGTGCAATACAGGAATAAACTAGTGTTGGGAAAAAAACGATGATTTTAATAATCGAGTACTTGATACTAGAGCGATTTTTATAATCGAGTGAATCGCTCGAGTGAATCGCTTGAAATTCCAATTCACCAAGCGATGACGTCACCGACTGCTCCACCGGCAGCTTAGCCGTTTACATGTGATCAGGTAGGGTATTTAGCAGGCACGTAACTACGGGTGGGCACAGGTTTTGCTAAAAAATTGTAGTAGCCGCCAAAAAAATTCCAGAAATTTATTTATTTGTGAATAATGAATTTTTACCACGTGTCTCGATACCAAACAAGAAAACTGCAAAAAATCACCCAAATATGTATTGTTCGGGTTTATTCTTGTGCTTTTTCAAAACAAAAGGTATTGCCAAGAGTTATTTTTCTTCACATCTTTCTCAATCTACGAGCATAATATAAGTAGATATTTAAAATGGCTTGTCAAATTATTTTACTTTAAATTATCAGGTGCCCACTGTGTGCCCTTCAAAAATGTAGACTTAGTTACGCGACTGGCAAAGTTAAGGCCGTATTACACTTGGGAATTTTTATGGCGCCAGAAATGGCAATTATAATTCAAGGATTCAGGCGCAGTACACCGTTTTCCGTACTACAGTCAGAAATTCTACTCTTCTGACAATTAAAATGACACGGATTCATGCGCAGTACACTGTTCCCGATCAGCTGTCCCTCATTACCAGAAATGGGACAGGCGCCATTTTAATTGCCCTTGCCGGCGCAATTGGGTAGACATGGATTATTCTGTTATTTTTAACGGTTTATTTTTTGGCCGAACCAGGTATAAACAGGTAATCGCCATTTAAACCCACTGGTACTTAAATTAGCAGTTTACATTCTTTATTAAACTTATAGACTGCTAATTCAGCAACTTTTTGCACCTCCTATTTGTAAATAGCAGTAGCTGCTTTAACTGGTAATCAAAACGAACAGGTTTGCACATCTCTAATTCTGGGGATATTTTAGGGATTTCGACAGTACCCACTGCTGTTCTGACCGTTGACAATGCTCCAGCTGATCGAAAACCGTTTACTGCGCATGAATAAATGCCATTATAATTGCCGGCGCAAGAGAAAAAATTGCCTAGTCTAATACGGCCTTAAGAAAATAGGTGATAATTTTTTTAAATTCATGTTTATAGTTACCTAAAAGTTCCCGTTTAAATTTAAGAATGTTTACTTTTGGTTACCAAAAAATTTGTCGATACCTATGTTTTGTTAACTATTTTGCTCGTTTTCTTATTTTCCATTAACATTTTCTATAATGTATGTTATTTTTAACAAGTCTTCTAGAGTTTAATAATAAAAAGTTCTTGTTTAGATTTTAAAATGTTTACTTACAACGAATTTTTCTATATAGATTGTTAACCATTTTGTTCGTTTTGTTATTTTTATTTACAATTTCTATTATTATGTTATTTTTGAGAAGTTTTCTCGAGTTTATAGTAAATAAAAATTTAAAAATCTATATCGTTTAATCTTTTAATATTTACAATCGGAGACCTAAACTACGCCGCTGGCTAGCCAGTTAAAACAAAACTCTACAAAAAGCCCATGTCGCGATAACTCCGCTAAGGGATTTGGCAACCTTACCTTAATTTTCTTTATTTGAAGTTTCCTGGATAAATTTGTCGATTTCTTCTTTCGTTAAAATCTTAGATTTCTTTGCCCTTAAGCTTACCAATAAAGAACGACGTTTTGAATGTGTAGATATATCTACATTGTGTTTAATTGCAGGGGTTGACTTCAACATTGAATAATTGGCGCATAATGTTAAAGATTTCATCTTTAAACAAAGGTTTAGGAAGTACGCCATTACAACATTTTCCGAGAAAGAACTCGTGTTTTTACTCTTGCGATAGTCCATGAAACGTTTATATGCATATTCGTACTTTCTCTTGATTTCTTTGGCAATAATTCTAATGAAGCAGTATTCACTGCCTCAACCAGCTCTGGAGGAGTCCCAGAAATGGAAAATTCATCATCACATATCATTTTATACTGTTTTGCTTTCGGAAACACCAACAATTAAATTTATATGCGCCAAGTTTGACAATTCAACATTAATACGTTTCCTAACGCAACCAATTTTATTACGAATTTCAATGCACCATTTATTTGGGAATAAAATTATTCGCGATTTTTTCACAATCACAATATATCAATATCTGTCTGTTTTTAAACGATTTTCGGAAAAATAGTATGTTTACCTCGTAGGTAAAGCCCATTCCTGGACTCTGTGTTGCTAATTAGCAATCTTTACAGTCGTCCAGGAATGTTAGGCATTTCCTACGAGGTAAACAATGTAAAGATTGTTTCACGAAAAATGAATATAACTTAATTACTGCTGTAAAAGTACCTGGGCCATCACATTATTTATGACCGTTTGTTATTATTATGTGGAAAGGACCGGATTGTAATAATTATAATTAAATATAGGCACATCAGGTAGGTTAGGTTGCTTAATTTATATTTAAATATCTTTTTGTGGTAAAATTTGTTAGTTTTTGAGGAATGGTTCAAGAATTGTCTTTTACCAAACATTCCTCAGCATAGCGTGATAGTAATGGACAATGCGAGCTATCACAGTCGCCAATTACATAAAGCTCCAAGCTCAAATAATACAAAATTGGAGATTCAGAACTACATGGCGGCGAATGATATATATTTTGAAGAAAGTTATACAAAAAGTGATCTTTTAGAAGTTTTAAAGACATTTTGTATAAAAAAAGTATATGTTTGTGACACATTGGCAGAAGAAATTGGACATACAGTGCTACGGCTCCCACCCTATTATTGCATTTTTAACCCCATAGAGCATATGTGGCACCAGTTAAAATCACTGGTTAGGTCTGAAAATATTTCTCCGGCTTTAAGTTCTAGTGTTGTAGAATTCATACGAAAATGCTTTAATGATATTCCCCCAGGTAGTTGGAAAAATTCAGTCCGTCACGTAATAACTGTAGAAAATTCGTATATTAGTCTGGATCGTATAATTAATCCAATTATAATTAATTTTAATGAGGATAGCGATAACGAAACAGAACTATCTATAGAATGACATTATAAATGTAAATAAATATGACTAGTAATATTTAAAAAAAATGTTATTTCATTTGATTACTTTAATATAATCATATCATTACTTGTTTTCCTTAGTCCGTCCCTTCATACTTCACTTGTTTATTGCCAAGCTCTTGTCGATATAATGGGACCGACCCAGGAAATCATTAAGTCGTATCCAATTGTCGTGAAACGTACTGTACTATTATTCTTCAAAGACTGTGAATAAAAGCTGTATCCTCCATGATTTAAGATCCTTGATCGTACTCCAGATTTAAGCTAGTTTGAAAATACAATTTTCTTAATATCTTAAAATCGGTGTGCGTAAAAAAGTTGAAATTTGGCTGCCTTTTTATTCTCATTATTCTCTTTAAAAAGTCTCAATAAAAGTTTTCTTTAAAATCAATACGCCAGCGAATAATTGACCACGTCAGAATTTACACGGATAATCCCATGTGTCCTGTTCGAACGCACCACCCGGTACATATCGGCAACGAAATAGCCATTTTATGTAACGCGACTGCTATTAAAATTAGTAGGTCTATACGCTTACAGGAAATTAAAGCTCTGAAAGAGAATAAAATCTTCGAGTGATACTCCTCATAGACACGCTATGCAATTTGATGAAATTAAGAAAATGATAGTAATTTGCTAGAAATTCTGGTTAAAAATAAAAAAAACTTTAAAAATTACAAGGTATCCTAACAAATTGCCTAATGATTGGGGGTGTTGTAATTTTAGGAAATTTAATATGTTATTATATAAGATTCGAACCTCCTCAGATTTGGAAATATGATAAAGGATATAAGAGATATTTATAACAGTTTTAAAAAAGTTTTCGATTTCGAAATTTGTTTTACGCTGCGCAACTTATTTAAGGCATAACCAACAATTTGGCTCGACTTTGATATTATGTATTTTCGAAATTTATTGGGCGTTTTAGTTGATTTTTCTTCCGAATTGTAGGTTTTTCCACATATTATACACCGTGTCCAAGATAAGGAGGGCCAGTACAGGGATCTCGGAAACCGTCAGTGATACGATGTCGGTTAAATGGAGGTAAAGTTGCGCATTTACGTGCCTAATAATATACCGTTTAGAAAGTTTTAAAATTCCGATTAGTTCTGGAGATATCCGAAAAAACTGGAAATTCAGAAAAATCGTTTTATTTTTTTCCTTGATTTTACATTGCCACTTTTTTCGCTCTATCTAACAGCGTTAATTGTTTCGTAATCCGAGTAGTCGTCTTCGAAGGGCCATTAACAACTTTATTTTTTCAAATACGGTCCTGTTTTCCTGATATTGGAATTAGAGCGTTATTTTCTTCCGAATTCAACGATGTATGCCACATTGTGATTTAATGACTATCGAGGGTTTTTTGAACAACATCAGGATATTTTGGGATACGGTCCTGTATTTCTCCTAATTTTATAAATAATATCTCATAAGTAAGCTCTAAATTTTTACTTATGTTGGACTAGTTCAATAAATAACAAATAATTTAATAATAAACCACAAATAAGTGAACAAAAAATAATTCAATAATAAACAACAATATGTGAACAAAAAACATACCAAAACAGTAATAAATGCAACAACGAAAAAAGTAAGGAACTACATAATCAGGTGTTCAAAATGATTTCCGTTATTTTCTAAGCACAAATAACATCTTCTAACTGTCGATTCTAAAACATTTGACAACATTCCTGGCGTAATACTTTCAAAGGCTTCAATCACCAACCTCCTAAGTTGGTCTTCTGTTTCGAAGTTGTGTTTATAAACATAATTTTTGACATACCCCCAGAGAAAAAAATCTAATGATGTTTCAGAATATAGTTGTTGCAGAATTATACCGTTGACTCTTACTGCCATAAATAAACTACCTGATTAAACCCTATTGTATACGCCTGAACCTCTTCAAAGCTCAATAAATGGTATCAGGGCCGGCTTGAATATGTATACCACACCACATGATTTATTTTTATAATTTAAAATAAATAGATAGGTATTTTTAGTTTTAGGTACCTATAATAAATGTAAAATAATGATAACAATTAATGATAATTGAAAATAATTTAAAAGTATAACTATTAGGATAACAAGTACAATAAAAATTAATTAAATTCTAAGAAACTATTGATAATTTATTCAAATTAACTCTGTATCACTATTTTCATCTAAGCCTAAACTTATAATTAAGGGTTGAACATTTGTAATCATACAATTGTAAGAATTTTCCACCTTAAGTACACGCTGTACACAGTTTTCACAGCTGTTTGCAGAAATTTTTCTTACTTCGTTTTTAATTAATTCTATTACAGATGCATTTAATGTAGGAGAAATATTATTTCTCCTAATATTGGATTTTAATTGGTGCCATATTAGCTCAACAGGATTGAATAGTGAATATACAATAGTCCGGAGGAAGACGCAACACTGTATGTCCATTTTCTGCTGCAAGTTTGTCACACTCGTATTCCATATTTATTTTAAAAGCTTTTAATACTTCTAGCAGTTCTCGTTTTTTGTAAGTTTCTTTAAAATATAAATCATTTTCAATCAAAAAATTTTGAATTCCTGCTTTTGTATTATTAGAATTGGGAATGATTTTTGCTTGCCGACTATGATAACTAGCATTGTCCATTACAATAACGCTATTTTCAGGTATATTTTTAAGTAGTTTATGTTTAAAACCCATTTTACGCAATATTTTCCTAAGGCTTGAAAGGCTACCAGAGATATTTGTTTCGCCTTTAATCAGCCGCTCCTTGAGCGAAATCAAAGTGGGTACAGTTTGTGCCTCATACATTTGGTAAATCTTTCTTCTTAATAAATCCATGTCATTTTCGTCAATACTTCTAAATGTGCCAGAATCACTCCGACTTTTTCTAGGATTAACAGGTTTAAGTACTATGCTCTTACCGAAGATAAAGGAGTTTTTGTCAAAGTAGACGTCTCTGCTAAAGTATCCATCGAATTAAAATGCTTTCTTTTAAAAATGACACTTGAAGTTGCCCCTATCAGCACAATTCCAAGGACGCCACATTCTACCACTAATAAGCCTAACTAAAAATTACTCGCCGGAAAATGACTAAAGATTAAAATTATTAAAAATCACTTTGTATATATATATATATGCATCAGGCATAGGTATAAATTGAATTTGTATACCTGGTCCGGCTCTGCTCGTAAAGGTTTTAAAATTTGGGATTTCCTTATTTAGTTTATGGTCGAAGGGATAATGCGTTTTATTGCAGTCAAAAGATCAACGGTATAATTCTGCAAATACTATACGTGCTAATCAGTTTTCCAGTAATCCCGAATCAACAGAAATTTGAAATAATGTTTCTGTATTTTGTTCACTTATTTGTGGTTTATTATTAAATTATTTGTTATTTATTGAACTAGTTCAACATAAGTAAGAGCTTACTTATGAGATATTATTTATAAAATTAGGAGAAATACAGGATTGTATCCCAAAATATCCTGATGTTGTGCAAAAAACCCGCGAAACGTCATTAAACCACAATGTGTCATACATCGTTGCATTCGGGAGAAAAAAAGCTCACTAATTCCAATATCAGGAAAACAGGACCGTATTTAAAAAAAGAAAGTTGATAATGGCCCTTCGAAGACGACTCGTCGGATTACAACTTACTTTAGAATTCGATCTCAAAAAAACCCGGGAAAAAAATAAAACGATTTTTCAGAATTTCGGTTTTTTCCGGATATCTCCAGAACTACTCGGAATTTTAAAACGTTTTAAACGGCATATTATTAGACACGTAAATGCGCCACTTTAGGTTTGTTCCAACACCCTATTTTTGTATCGTTCTAGAACCGTCACGAAACTGTTGGAATCGATTTTGTGCGCAGGCGTTAATTTTGCACTGTTTGTTGCCGATGCACAAGGGAGGCAAGGTTGGTACGTTTTTGTGACCATTCTGTGTAAAAATCTCAGCTGATCGCCTGTCTGATTCTAGGAAAGAAGTTTAGTAATTAGTTAATTATCATAACATTCATAAATCACAACCCTACTTTTGTTGTTTTGATTTCTTCGTCTAAGCTTGAGTATTATCTTTTTTCGTTCCGTTTTGTTGTATTTAATAATCATGAAAGAGAATAACGTTTAATGTTAAGAATATCTTGTAGGTTTGGGAACCGGATTATACAAATTTAATAAGAATAAATTAAATAATCAAAATATTAAGCAACAACTCCTACAAAACAAGGCTAAAAGAACTGCATGAATGCCAGGAATACAAAAACAACGGTTAAAATTCTTAGGGCGCAAGTCAGTACAAGCGGTTCCTGGTCTTGGCCATGTATCGTTTTTACCGTTCAGGAACTGGTTTGCGAACGATCACAATTTGGTTGGAACACCAAAGGGATCGCCAGCTACACCGTTTTGTGTCGGTTGGAACGCCTTTCGACTACTACGCATGTGCGTGACCGTACATTGTACGATTTTTAGGGTGGTTGGTGGCCACGGTGTATATGCGACTATGGCGATGATGTTGAATAAAATGATTAAATAACAGTCTTCAACAGTGTTATTGTTAGATAGAGAACATTTCTAGTCCCTCTCGTACATATACAGAACAAAAAGGGGTATTAATACAACGAGATAATTAGTAGACAAACAACCCATAACTACTTATATATATGAATATCTTTAGGAATTTGCAATTTCTTTCATAAATTGCAAATCATGTACCTGCCGCATAAAAATGCTAAATAATGTAAAAACTACTATAGGAAAAAGTTGGAATTTTATAAAGGTGTTGGTTTTAAGGTGCTTATTGTATTTTTATAGCAGAATACATTTACCGCGACTGCAATAAAACAATTCTTACTATATGCAATCTTAAAGAAAGAATTTCAATTCATTTCATTGCTTAGCTTAAATGCAAAAAAAGTCACACCGAGGATTTCTGGAAAAATATATAAAATCGCAACTATCTAAAGCGATCTGGCAACGCTTCGGGTGATCAAAGGCAGAAGAATAAGGAAAGTAGGAGACTGCCCCGATACAGCCGGCCAGCGCGCTGACTCGTCGCGTCTTGGAATGGCGATATTGTCTCATTGTTCAATAACAATGACTTATGCTGTTCCGCGGCGAAAAGTTCATCAGCTGACGACTCTCGTCTCTCTCTAACCTGCCAAGAAGCGGCATATTTTTTAATTGAATTGCTGCAACTTCGATGGCTCTGATTGCTAATTCGGGATCCTCATCTTACCCGATATATTTTTTCTCGCTCGTCAAAGTTGTATGTACAGTACGTTTCACGAAAATTGGATACGACTTAATGATTTCCTGGGTCGGTCCCATTGTGTCGATAAGAGCTTGGCAATAAACAAGTGAAGTATGAAGGGACGGACTAAGGAAAACAAGTAATGAAATTAATGTAATCAAATGAAATAACATTTTTTTAAAAATATTACTAGTCATATTTATTTACATTTATAATGTTATTCTATAGATAGTTCTGTTTCGCTATCGCTATCCTCATCAAAATTAATTATAATTGGATTAATTATACGATCCAGACTAATATACGAATTTTCTTCAGTTATTACGTGAATTTTTCCAACTACCTGGGGGAATATCATTAAAGCATTTTCGTATTAATTCTACAACACTAGAACTTAAAGTCGGAGAAATATTTTCAGACCTAACCAGTGATCTTAACTGGTGCCACATACGCTCTATGGGGTTAAAAATGCAATAATAGGGTGGGAGCCGTAGCACTGTATGTCCAATTTCTTCTGCCAATGTGTCACAAACATATACTTTTTTTATACAAAATGTCTTTAAAACTTCTAAAAGATCACTTTTTTTATAACTTTCTTCAAAATATATATCATTCGCCGTCATGTAGTTCTGAATCTCCAATTTTGTATTATTTGAGCTTGGAGCTTTATGTAATTGGCGACTGTGATAGCTCGCATTGTCCATTACTATCACGCTATTCTGAGGAATGTTTGGTAAAAGAAAATTCTTGAACCATTCCTCAAAAAATAACAAATTTTACCACAAAAAGATATTTAAATACAAATTAAGCAACCTAACCTACTTGATGTGCCTATATTTAATTATAATTATTACAATCCGGTCGTTTCCACATAATAATAACAAACGGTCAGGCCCGCGCCTAGCACTTTTGGCGCCCTTGTGCAACTAGCACTTTTGGCGCCCTTGTGCAACTAGCACTTTTGGCGCCCTTGTGCAAATTTAAAATAAAGCCCCAAATTCGTTCAACGTTGATATGTGAGTACAGATACGGGTTAAGTTAGGTATTATTATCCACTATTGAACAATAATTTTAAAAAGTATATTCATAAATTTATTTTTATATTTTACAAGTACAAGCCATACAAGTATTTTCTCATTGAGATACATAACATAATTATAAAGTTATAGAAAACAGAAATATATTGTTTTGACAATGTTGTTTGTTGCTTTATCTTTTTTTTACTTTTGAGTTCTAAGGCTTTTCGGCGCCTTCGGCGCCTCGGCGCCGTCGTGCACCGCACGACTTTGCCCTTATGTACGGCGCGGGCCTGCAAACGGTTATAAATAATGGGATGGCCCAGGTAGTTTTACCGCAGTCATTAAGTTATATCCATTGTTCATGAAACAATATTTACAATTTGACCGCGATAATAGAAACTTATTGTATTTACCGTACGAAACAGTTCCGTCAAAGAACGATACGTAATTATTGTTCAATTTTCTTATTTAAGAGTGAAAATTTAACACTCCTATCGTCCTAAAAACGCCACCACTGTATAAGGATCGTCGGTTACCCTAATAATTCGACAGTATCCTGCATCGAGCCGCTTGCCGTTTTCGTCAGGCCCCTGTAGATGTCGGTAGTAGTTCAACCGACGGAAGCTGCATGTACCAGAAAATTTCATCTCAATATCAATTGACTACGTTTACATCGGATATGATAACATTTGTTGTTGTGGCTATTCAGGGGTGTTTCTTAATAACATGATAATATTTAAGGAGATTATTCTTGGGTTCATTTTCAGAAAAAAAACTTCATATGTCCTAAACGTCTTAACTTATGAGATACAGGTTACAGGTACTTAAATACGTCAACTAGACTAGGTCCAGGTCGACAACTTTAACTGTAGCTACAAAAGGAATGCGGGCAAAAAAAATTCTGTGGATAACAATGTTGTCACATATATTAAATTTTAATTTAATAACATGTTACCAAGTAAACCCTAAAATTAAATTTACCCATTTAAAGTAAATTGTCATAAGTATTAAAAAACTATGATTCTATTATAATTTCAATGTTCTTAAAACTTTCTTTTCATACTATTTATTTTAATATTTAAATACAAAATAAGATATATTTCATTAAAGTACTTCTAATCTAAAAATAGGGCAACATGGTACAATATCAGCGGTAACCATGGGTAACTGGTGGCTAGAGCTAATTTGATAGGTTACATCCCAGACAGAGGATGACGTCACGCGCCTGGTGACACGCCTATAGTGCCAGCGTGCTTGTTCGGCGATGTCCAATATGCTTCATACAGTTGCGTAGTGATAGGGTTTGTTTTAAAACTGTGATAATGAATGAATATACCCTAGTAAAACCCTTCAGAGTCAAACCCGCGAAGTGATTACCAATGTGTACAGAGGTGTGTGAAGAGGCATCACAAATTAATACATTAAATTGCCACTTAAGCGAAAGCTAGAAAGGCTCGCAATGTATACGGGAGTAAGCGTGGATGCAGTAAAAAACATGCACAAAGAAGATACTGAAAGGAACCGGAATCAATTGTTGTCATCTCCTGTCAAAAAAGTGACCGTCTCTCTGCTGTCGAAAAAATCGAAGGCTTCGACCTTGGCATTGTCAGGAGAACAATACAAAAGTTTAATTTGGAACTAAAAGTATTTCCAGTCTTAAAAAAGTTGCTACAACAGCTGAGAAGCGACATAAACTTTCCATTTTCCCGTGAAACTTTGAGGTGCATGTTGAAATCAAATGGCTTTTATTGGCGAAAATGCCAAAATAAGCGAGGAATATTAATGAAAAGGCCTAATATATTGCACTGGTGATACAAATATATTCATGCAATTATGCAAAATATATATTATTACATTATTAAGATAATAATAGCACGCCCATGACTCGGCCATGTTTTAAAAGATATTGCTTCCCCCTTACCGATACCGCGTAGCTATAGACTTGCTTGTCGAACTGTAGACAACTGTCAAAACTGCTTATGTTTACAAAACAAGATCTGCTTCTTACCTACTAGATCCTTTTTAATCTTTGTTAATACCTAATTTCACAACAGAGTGTAAATGAATGAATTTTAATTTTTTATACGAAAACTATACGTCAAACGACAAGAAATCAAGAGAGGACATTTTCTCAGCAAGGAATGAGAATTTCAAAAATAATTTTTATTTTAAAAAAAGAAGTGGCGTACCATTATTTTCTTCAAAGATACCGAGGGCAATTCCCGCACGAACGCCACTCGTCCTAAAAACACATGAAATTGTCGGTCTTTCTATGTGTAATGTTGCTATACCTATCTCGAACAATTTTTGATTACAGATAACAATCACAAATCAATTCGTACAAGCTTGCAGCCATTGGCGTAGCCAGAGTTTTATTGTTAGGGGAGGCGGTGTAGTCTCTCGGGGGCGTCTATACTCACAACCGCCTCCTCCGCCTCCGTGTGGCTATGCCACTGGCTGTAGCATACAATATACACTCGCATAGATCAATATGTGCATCAAGAAGGTATAAGATCGCAATGAACATAAAACTATATATTTTCATTAATTTTAGATTATCTCTTCAGAAGTATTGCCAATTAACGTGTAATTACACGATGTGCGTGTATTTTCATCGCTTTGTGTGTAATTTGTGTGTAGTCCAACGAGCGTGTAATCTAGAAATCCATCGCCGTTGTTACTTTACTTTCAGGTTTGTTGACCTGAGAGGACTACTAGTCCAAGTCCGAAATAATTACAATTGTTGACCGTTTATTTTTTGGGCGACTAGGGGACATTTAGGCTAGATTAGACTAGATCACTAGCAGTGGCGGTTCTTCCACAGGAGCACATGCGCACGTGCACCCCCAAAACAAAACGAATAAAAAATATTTATTTATATTCACTGAATATCATTTATCGTATAAAGTCCGACCCTCCCTAATATTTTATCGTACCGTCAAACTAAAAAAGTCCGACCCTCCCTAATATTTTATCATCCCGTCAAACCAAACTGTATAGATCCGGCAACCGTGCCTCGAGTCGAGGTAAATGACGATTATGACGATACTTGCTCGCACGTGCGATTAAGTAGTGCAGTTTATCTGCAGTAACAAGTGGCGGGTGGCAGCGGGTTATAGCGGGGCTATGGCGATTTAAAGTTAGAAATTCGAGCGTATATGTTTTAATATTATATATTTATTAAGTTAAAATGAATAGTTGACGGTGGACTATTTAAGAAATAACTTTAGCTCTTTGAGTTTGGAGCAAAAAATTAAAGAAGAATGCGGGAACACCTAATCCCGAAATTAATTTAACGCAGACCACAAAGGGTAAATCTAGGGACTATATATGAAATATATGAAAAAAAATATAGAGACTGTCATTGATCAATTTTCTACAATTAAGAACTGAAGAATGGACTTTACGTTTAAGCACTATTGTATAGGGTCGATAAATGTTGTGTATTTCGATAAATGATACTCGATATGATTTTAAACCATTTTATTTACGGATTTAAACTAAAATACAATGAAAATATGAAGAATGCCAACTTGTCAGTCTCGTGGCTCGATTCATTCTCGTCATAAAACAGTTAACTATTATTCTCGTCTTGGTTACTCCTAATGACGTCGCCGTAGATGGCGTAGTGGAATTAGACATCATTCGGTTTTCTTGATAGCTCGTAGATGGCTTTAGTAGTATTAGTAGTGGACTGTATAAATATTGTTACGAGGGTTGCATGCGACGACGTTAAGATCCGACAGCTATACACACTAAGAAAACCTTTCTAAGTTCCAAAAGTTGTATTTGCTTATGTAAAATGAAGAAATAAATAAAAATATGTTTTACCTAAATTTTCTTATTACTTTTTTTCTTTCTACATTTAAAACGCCTAGTAATTGCCACAAAAATAAAATTTTAAAAATAATTTCAGCATACTTGTGAACCCCCCTCTATCATAAGTTACGAGCCGCCACTGATCACTTGTGAAAGCTCGAAATAATTTCAATTTAGAAATCAGTGCCCAGTGTGTAAAAATCGTGCATTTGTGTGACTAGAAGTGTGCAAAAGCGTGTAATTTTTTCGGCCAATTGTGTATAATTTCACAAATTCAAATTGGTACACACTGGTGTTCGTGCGTACGTCCAAATAGACATGTTTTTGACGTCACCCTGTAAATTGACTGTTAACATTTTTCAGAATATTAAATTTTCCGTTTTCAACAGAATATTTTATGGGATTGCCTATTCTTCATTAAAGGTTCCGATGTGATGCATCAGTAGTTAAAGATGAGTAATGATAAAAATGATCATTAACTACCACATACCATCGCCAACAAATTAGCATAATTTGTTTTCTTTTACTACATTCCTATACGATCTTATTCCTCTTCGAGGAAGCTTTGTCTTATAGTATTCTCAATCTTTTACCAAAGTAGCATTTTTAGATACATTATGGTCAATGTATCGTAACTTTCGTTTCTGTTTCCGATCAAAATTGGAAACTGTTGACAACAAAAATGAAAATATTTTCGAAACGTATACATTTTAAATGGGACATTTACACGTGTTTCCAAGTGGTTGGTACTAGCTGTGACTTTCGCTGTTTCGATGCACAATCGAAACTTTTATCGAGAATGTTTCGAAAATGTTCGAAAATATTTCTTAACTGATACTTCTGTTTATTCAAAAATGACAGTATAATGGGGCGGGGCTATGCTAAACCATGCGCAAAACAATTAGGATACCTTCACTGTTGTAAAATGAAAGAAAATCAATATGAAACGATAATTTCGCCATGATGAATTCGTTATAAGTATATTTCCTATAAGTTATTTTATTTCGTACACCTAGTTATTGCACATAAGAACCAAAACATCATTGTCCCAGTAAATTTTATCCTGAAGTTTAGTAATTTAGCTTTATATTTTTAACGTACCGTCGATTTATTTGCATGTACAGAAAAAAATATACTTGGTCAAAAAAATAAAAATTAAAACATTTTCAAATTTTTATTTATTTCTTTTATAAATCGACTTCGTTAGGAACATGGAACTTATTTAACAACTTTTGGCTTTTCAAGAGATGCAGGAATTTCATTAAAACTCATTTTAACAAACTAAAAATTCATTTCACAAAATGGCCGCTAGAGAGCAATAAATTATTCTGGTCCAAAATGGACTCAACACACAATTTCTAGTCTTTGGCTTCTATAATGTTTCGTATGATGCACAGAAAAATAAAAGGTTTATTAGGGGTGAATGCCACAGAAAAAAAAGTTTTCCTGATGCACAGAAAACAAACGTTGGATATGGACAGCCTAAGTCTGACGTCATGAGAGCTAAAATCTTTCCAAACAAACTAGAATCCCATAAGAGATTTTTAAAGCATCGGTACACTTTTATAAGGGTAAATAGGGATATTTAAATTGTTATTTTTAAAAACAGCTTATTGCACTGTATTTATCAACATAGAGTATACCCACCCTAGAGCTTGAAATATATTTTTTTTATTATAGATTAGGTAGTTATGTTTCGTACCCGATTGTAACAATTTTTGCAGATTTCGAATTTATAATAAAAAATATTTCAAGCTATATGGTGGTTGGCATACTTTATGTTGATAAATACAGTACAGTAGGCTTTTTTACAGAAAAATAACAATTTAAATCTCGCTAAACAATAACATAACCTCAAACTTGTTCAGATGGTGATTAAAAATCTACCTAAAACACTTACCTCAATCTGAGGTTGAAAATGGATCAATAATAATACCTAAAATATAAATAATATCAAGAAGTTGCTTATTTATCGCTAATAAACGTACACCGCTGCTATAAAAAAAATCTCTTATGGGAATTTCAATGCAATCTTGTGTCTTAAGGCCGTATTACAGTCGGGAATTTTTATGGCGTCAGCAATGGCAATTATAATTCAAGGATTCAGGCGCAGTACACCGTTCTCCGTACTACAGTCAGAACTTCTACTCTTCTGACAATTAAAATGACACGGATTCATGCGCAGTAAACTGTTCCTCTCTCATTACCAGAAATGGGACAGGCGCCATTTTAATTGCCCTTGCCGGCGCAATTGGGTAGATATGGAATATTCTGTTATTTTTAACTGTTTATTATTTGGCCAAACCAGGTATGAACAGGTAATGGCCATTTAAACCCACTGGTACTTAAATTAGCAGTTTACATTCTTTATTAAACTTATGAACTGCTAATTCAGCAACTTTTTGCACCTCCTATTTGTAAATAGCAGTAGCTGCTTTAACTAGTAATCAAAACGAACAGGTTTGCACATCTCTAATTCTGGGGATATTTTAGGGATTTCGACAGTACCCACTGCTTTTCTGACCGTTGACAATACTCCAGCTGATCGAAAACGGTTTACTGCGCATGAATACGTGCCATTATAATTGCCGGCGCAAGAGAAAAAATTTCCTAGTCTAATACGGCCTTTAACAAAACTTTATAATTTTATCTAAAAATATTTCGAAAAATATTCATCTTCGCGTGTCGTTAATGTATCACTATGGTTTGTAAAATATTTGGAAACAAATACGTCTTTAAGTGTTTTTAGTACCTAAATGGGTTCGAAAATGTGTCGCAAAAGTTTCGTAACACATGTGTCTCGATAGAACTTTATAATTTTAATCGAAAATGCTTCGAAACGTTTCTCAGCAAAGAATGGTGTCCAATTTGTGTCTAAAAATGCTACTTGGGTAGTTTGAGCTTTTCACCGTAACGAAACGGGCCACAGCTCTCCTTACAAAGAAAACGCTTCGAGAGAAATATTGACCTTGTAACTAATCCACCTAAACACCCAAATGCAAACACACAATTCCATACCAGATATTCTGACGATTGCAAGTCAATTGGAAATCGATACATTTTGCTTTACGAACTCCGAATTTTTGTATAAATATAAAGTTATGCACTTTTAAGTCTGATGATGCCTTGTATAAGGGGGAAACATATGTATGTAACCGTTCAGACATTAAAAACATGGTATTTAATAAGACGCCGACTGTGTGCATTTTAATTTTTTGTTAATGTTTGCCTATAAAATAGTGATCGGCTGATACCGATGTAAATATCGGTGCGTCGGTATCGTATCGGCAGACCGGCGTGGCAGAACGAAAGGACTTCGCCGAATGAAAGTATGTGTGATTCCCCGACAGCAGCACAAAAACGTCGCATTTTGAGTCTGAAAGAGAATATTGATGTTGTGGAAATTTGTAATTTGATAACAATGATTTGGGCGAGTTCATTAACATTGATAGCAATGTGCTATTAGAAGATGATACTGACCCCATTCCTACCGATTATGTAGTCCAAACTGAAACCACATCACTATCTGACGACTTTGACGAAGAAGTTGAATGCAGTAATCAAACAAATGTCACCAATTATCAACAAGCCATTAGTATGGTAAAGGAATTATAAGAGTATGCAAAGAATAGAGGTGACTCTACAGCAATGGAATTGTTTTCAGACTTGGAATTACATTTTCTAGATTGCAAGTATAAAACGCAAACACGTCAAACTACGTTATTAGTACTACATCCTAACTAAAACTAGTGTATTTTTGTTATGTTATGTTTATTTGTACATTCATGTACATAGTAATAATTCTGCATTTACATATTACCTATAATAACAAATATCCCAAGGGCGGACACCTCTATTAGGCGGACACATTTAGACGGTCCCGTACATAAAGAATTTTTATTAACGCCTGTAGAGTGTAACAAAAGCTGCAAACCAATTTGACTGCAAAAGTGAAACAGACAAACACAATACATAAAAAAATATCCAGGGCTGTGTCTCAGCTGGGTAGAGCTTAATTGGGCTGACAGTTGAACCTCCGACAGAGGATCTTTTATGTGCGAGGACCGAGGGAATTGGGGACCTGCCATGGGCATGGACATGGATTAACACCTTAAATCACTAGTTAAGATGGGGTGAATATAGTATATGTCTAAGAACTAATTACACAGTACAATAAAAAAAAATTGTCATGGTGACACAGAAAAAATAACTGATTTTAGTTATTTTGAATGCGGTGAGTCCAAAAATACTTAGTATTCGTATCAGCTATAGAGCCCACTCATAATAAATTGTAATATTAATACATTGGACAATTATAATGGTCATAAATTTTATCAAAAATGTAACTAATTACAAGACTTGTGCCTTTTTAATTATCCCTATTTATTCCTAAATCACTGGAATTACCTAATCCTATATTGGCAAAAGGCCATATAATTATTACAGATAAGAAATAATTTTTCCTTGAATTTTTTTGCACCTGCAGATTTCTTATTCCATTTTTGATTTTTGACTTTAACACATAATAATAATAATAATATAATAATGTCCAGGTAATGTCGCAGGTAAAAATAAAAAAATGGTAAATCAAATTAAATTTTAAAAAAATATTTATTATTTAAAACGAACTGGTATGACATAAAAGTTTGTATGCACCACGGGTACTAATAGATATATTCCCTCGGGCGACTTACGATCTCTCGGGCAGGAAGCCCTCGGCTTTGTAAGACTGTCGCCCTCAGAGCATAATCATCTATAGTATTTGCAGAATTATACCGTTGATCTTTTGACTGCAATAAAACCTCATTATCCCTCCGACCATAAAATAAATAAGGAAATCCCAAATTTTAAAACCTTTTCGAGCACAGCCGGACCAGGTATACAAATTCAATTTATACCTATGCCTGATGCATATATAAATACAAAGTGATTTTTAATAATTTTAATCTTTAGTGGTTTTCCGGCGAGTAATTTTTAGTTAGGCTCATGAGTGGTAGAATGTAGCGTCCTTGGAATTGTGCTGATAGGGGGGCATCTTCAATTGTTATTTTTAAAAGAAAGCATTTATCTACCGATGCCAAACTAATAATTAAAAATGTGTATCAATCGTTGTTGAGTAGAAATTTTAATTCGATGGATACTTTACCAGAGACGTCTACTTTGACAAAAACTCCTTTATCTTCGGTAAGAGACATAGTACTTAAACCTGTTAATCCTAGAAAAAATCGGAGTGATTCTGGCATATTTAGAAGCATTGACGAAAATGACATGGATTTATTAAGAAGAAAGATTTACCAAATGTATGAGGCACAAACTGTACCCACTTTGATTTCCCTCAAAGAGCGGCTGATTAAAGCCGAAACAAATATCTCTTGTTGCCTTTCAAGCCTTAGGAAAATATTGCGTAAAATGGGTTTTAAATACCGAAGCATTGATAAAAGACAAATATTAATGGAATCTCAACGTTTACGGGAATGAAGACTTAAATATTTAACAGCTGTTAAACAATTTAGAGAAGAAAATCGTCCAATTATTTACCTTGACGAAACATGGTTCGATACCCATGACACTCCAAGAAAAGATTGGGATGATTCTTCCAAAAAATGTCAAACCAAGGCACCATAAACAAAAAATAAAAATAAATAAGGAATACGAGTGTGACAAACTTGCAGCAGAAAATGGACATACAGTGTTGCGTCTTCCTCCGTACTATTGTATATTCAATCCTATTGAGCTAATATGGCAAATCCAATATTAGGAGAAATAATATTTCTCCTACATTAAATGCATCTGTAGTAGAATTAATTAGAAAACGAAGTAAGAAAAATTTCTGCAGACAGCTGGAAAAACTGTGTACAGCATGTACTTAAGGTGGAAAATTCTTATAATTGTATGATTACAAATGTCCAACCCTTAATTATAAGTTTAGGCTTAGATGAAGATAGTGATAGTGATACAGAGTTAAATTTTGAATAAATTATCAATAGTTTCTTAGAATTTAATTAATTTTTATTGTACTTGTTATCCTAATAGTTATACTTTTAAATTATATTATTTTCAATTATCATTAATTGTTATCATTATTTTACATTTATTATAGGTACCTAAAACTAAAAATACCTATCTATTTATTTTAAATTATAAAAATAAATCATGTGGTGTGGTATACATTTTCAAGCCGGCCCTGATCCCATTTATTGCGCTTTGAAGAGGTTAAGGCGTATATAATAGGGTTTAATCAGGTAGTTTATTTATGGCAGTAAGAGTCAACGGTATAATTCTGCAACAACTATACTGTGGTTTACCAGATACACAAACAACTCAATATGTAGTTAATCAAAGTTTTCAAAATAAAATGAACTATACTAAAACGACGGAAATACACTTTTAAAACTTATTAGCACCAATCAAACTGGAAAAATATAAAAACACAACACGCTCAATGCGGTTCGTATAAAACTGGGGCATTTGATTAAGTCCCCAAACAGCTGATCGATGTCATATTGCTGATGTCAACTGTCGAAAAGGCTTGAGGGTTCGCTGCAAAGACTATAGTAGAAATTATTGAAAGAAATTCAGAAATACAGGAAACATACGGAAATAAATGTTATTAAATATTATGATTTATTTATTGAAACGTCTTTTTTTCTGGTTTTGTTGGCGCAAATGCATCCTAGAGGTAAATGTACTTTATTCATGATGGTAGTTATCACAAACCCACACAAAACAAAAATGTGTTTTTGCCAGTAAACCAGCCACCTAATTACAATTACAAATTTTGCTTTTGTTAGTACCTACTTTACCTTTACGACCTATGGAATTTAAAATTATAGACACCAAAATACATATTTATGTTCATGCCCATTAAAGGTATTATTGCGAGTAAATTTGAAAAATCACGATAAAAAACATGCCCGTCGCCATCAGGTTTAGGAGCAAGCAGTCCGTTTCAATACCACTTGGTATGTTCACTTTAATGCGTTACCCACTTAACCCTAAAATCAAGAATACATATCAATCAAAATATATTTTTTCTACTTCTATATTAATACGAACATTACCCGTGATATGCCAAAACCGTCATATTACCAATAGATTTTAAGCAACGTCGGCTGTGAATTCCATCGGGTCGCCTTGACAACGTAAATGTCAACATTTTTAATTTGTATATTTTTGGGTAAAGTATGAGTGACTACGATATTCAGATTGAGGGAACGCCACGGGAAATTACATTACAAGCTTCCGAAGGAAATAATTTATAGCTAGAAAAATCCAGGTAGCGGTATGAAAAAGTGTATCCAAAATTAGTGTCGTGATCGCTCGAGCGAGAAACCGCTTGATCACTCGATTATTGAAATAACCGACATCGCTCGATTATTAAGAAAACCGCTCGAGTTATCTATTCAGGCGAAAACCGTCGCTCGTCACTTATTATCTTTCACTCCATACTCGCGCTTCGCTTGACGCCGACGGAAATGTACCGCTGTAGTTGGATCGAGTCAAAAAAAATGCTCGTATATTCGAACCGTTTTTCGCTCGATAGGAAATACTCTAGTTATAAATTCAGGCGAAAAACCGAAAAATATCGCCTGTCACTTGATACACGACCTTCGGTCTCCGCGCCGCGCCATCCTATTGGCGACGTTCGAGTTTGACGCTGAGCAGGTACACGACATACGTCTTTCTTAAAGGCACATAAACGAGAAAGAAGGTGCATATAAAAAAGTATGCCAAATCCCTTAGCGGAGTCATCGCGACATTAGTTTTGTAAAGTTTTGTTTTAGCTGGCTAGCCAGCGGCGTAGTTTAGGTCTCCGATTGTAAATATTAAAAAATTAAAGGATATAATTTTTAAATTTTTATTTACTATAAACTCGAGAAAACTTCTAAAAAATAACATAATAATAGAATAACAAAACGAACAAAATGGTTAACAAAATATAAAGAAAAATTCGTTGGTAATCTTATAGTAAACATTTTTAAATCTAAACAGGAACTTTTTATTATTAAACTCAAGAAGACTTCTTTTAAATGGAAAATAAGAAAACGAGCAAAATAGTTAACCAAACATAGGCAACGACAGATTTTTTGGTAACCAAAAGTAAACATTCTTAAATTTAAACAGGAACTTTTAGGTAACTATAAACATGAATTTAAAAAAATAATCACCTGTTTTCTTATTTTCCAGTCGCGTAACTAAGCCTAAATTTTTGAAGGGCACACAGTGCGCATCTGATAATTTAGAGTGGAAGAATTCGACAGGCCATTTTAAATATCTACTTATTTTATGCTCGTAAATTGAGAAAGATGTGACGAAACTCTCGGCAATACTTTTTGTTTTAAAAACGCACAAGAATAAACCCGAACAATAAACACATATTTGGGTGATTTTTTGCAGTTTTTTTGTTTGGTATCGAGACACGTGATAAAAATTCATTATTCACAAATAAATAAATTTCTGGAATTTTTTTTGGTGGCTACTACAATTCTTTAGTTAAACCTGTGCCCACCCGTAGTTACGTGCCTGCTAAATACCCATGTAAACTTTAAAAAATTGTTAGTACATCCAAACCACTCCCTATAAGGTTCTTTAGCCATGAGTTCCCCTTCCTATAGATCTCTTCCCCTGAATTTTTCTTTCATAATTATTTGTAACATTCCATATTTTTCTCACCTCATGACGTGGCTCTGGGCGGAATTAAGAGGGCAAGGTCAGCCGAGCACTTTCCATGAAAATATCTGTAAAAAAGAGTCAAATCCCCAACCTGTCTTCGATCTTCTAGGCTGTCGAGGTTCTTCGTCAGCTCGTGGTCTCCAATCAAACGAATGGCCCTCTTTTCGATGGAATCCCGCAGCCGAAGTGTATGTTTGGGTGCAGAACTCCAGACATGAGAGCAGTACTCTAGTGATGGTCGAATCTGGGCTTTGTATAGTGTCAAAAGTTGTTGAGGTGTGTACAACTTTCTGGTTCGGAAGAGTACACCAAGCTTCTTAGAAGCTACCTTGGCGATTGCCACAACGTGGTTATGCCAAGACATATTTCCTCCTAGATTGACGCCCATCAAATTAATAGATGAAGCCAGTGGGATGGCGTGTCCGTCCATGACTATATCCGGCTCTGTAATGTTAACCTTTTTAGAGAAAAGTAATGCCTGGGTTTTTTTAGAGTTAAATTCGACTTGGTTACTGTCACCCCCAAGCCAAAACCCCTTTCAGGTCTTGTTGAGGCGAGATACTTCATGCTGTCTGCGAAGATGTGCGCCGGCAGCCGATGTTTGTGCATTCAAAGAGAAAGATGAGAAAAATGTGCTATCGTCAGCGAAACTAAATATCGGATTTTCGGTTTTCACTAGAAAGTCGTTAATGTAGAGTAAGAAAAGAGTGGGAGACAATATGGACCCTTGAGGAACACCGGCATTGATGGTGAAGGTGTCTGAGAGAAATCCGTCAATCGCCACTTGCAGAGAGCGGTCCTTAAGAAAGCTAGACAGCCATGCACAGAATCGACTGGGCATACCGTAGGATCGCAGTTTACTCAGTCCCTCATGCCAAACACGATCAAAGGCTTTAGAAATATCCAGTGCAACAGCCCGAGACTCCCCATGATGTTCGATTGCTTTGTTCCAAAGATGGGTGACATAGGCTAGAAGATCTCCAGTTGATCTGGACTTCCGAAAACCATATTGATGATAGCTGATAATGTTGAAGCCTCAAACATCGGCTGCCGACGCACATCTTCGCAGACAGCATGAAGAATCACGCCTCAACAAAGAAATTTTGGCTTGGGGCGACAGTAACCAAGTCGAATTTAACGCTAAAAAACCCAGGCAGCAGTATTCTCTAAAAAGGTTAACATTACAGAACCGGAAATAGTCATGGCCGGACACGCAATCCCACTGGCTTCATCTATTAATTTGCTGGGCGTCAATCTGGGAGAAAATATGTTGTGGCATAACCACGTTGTGGCAATCGCCAAGATAGCTTCTCAGAAGCTTGGGGTACTCTTCCGAACCAGAAAGTTGTACACACCTCAACAACTTTTGACACTATACAAAGCCCAGATTCGACCATCACTAGAATACTGCTCGAAGAACCTCGTCAGCCTAGAACATCGAAGACAGGTTGGGGATTTGACTCTCTTTTACAGATATTTTCATGGAAGGTGCTCGCCTGACCTTGCCCTCTTAATTCCGCCCAGAGCGACGAATAGCAGAAATACACGATGAACCACTGCCGCCCATCCATATGTGGTTAAGCTTAATACTCCTTGAACTTCATTATTTAAGAATTTTTTCATCTGGAGGACCACATCCTTGTGGAACGACTTTCCCGAGGTCGTTTTTCCCAACGAATATAACCTCCAACGATTCAAAACCAACGTGAATCGCTTTTTGCGCACACGCACCACTCCCAGAGTGCCCTTTAGTGCTTGTGTTTGATCATAAAAAAAAAATTATAAATGGTGTGTAAAAGACGTGTACCTATTTGTATGACAAAAAACGTCTAAAAATGTGTAATTTGTCCAGCCAATTGTGTAATTCCACAAATTCAGATCGGCAACACTGGGTCGAATGCATGTAGGTGTTAGAACACCCTCAAGCCATGGATTTTTTTGCCCCTAACCGACGCCCGTGGGAAATGCCTCTAATTTTATGACCAGTTAAATTTACGAGGCGTTTTAAAAGCTCTTGAATATGGAGAAGCCAAGCGTTGACAAAGAAAATTTTTAATAAATAATTATGACTAGATATGTCGTTAAAAGTTTACTTTTACACATTTATTTTTATTATTATGACAAAATATTAAAATAAAAAATACCGGGATGGGTCCGATGAAGTTCATTGCGCTCAACGTAAAAGAAATACAGTACAGGTCGACAAGTTTATCTGTAGCTACGAAAGGAATGCGGGCCAAAAATTTCCTGTGGTCAACAATGTTGTCACATATAAATGAAAAAACAATTTTGAAATTTTTTATTATTAGTTAATTAAATGTTCAAAATGATTTCCGTTGTTTTGAAGACAATAATAAAGCCTACTTTCAAATTCTTCACGTACATTTGCAAAGGTTTCTCTGGATATAGCACGGCATTCCTGAACTATTCTATGCTGAAGTTGCTCTAGTGACTCAGGTTGCGTTTTAAAAACCACAGATTTTAGGTGACCCCACAAAAAGAAGTCAAGCGGTGTTAGGTCCGGGGTTCTAGGTGGTCATTCAACAGGACCTCTCCTTCCAATCCACTGGTTGGGATAATTATCATCCAACCACTGCCTAACAGGAACTACATAATGCGGAGGTGCTCCATCCTGTTGGAAATGTAGTAAGCGTTCTTCTAAAGATAAATTTCCGAGTATGTCCCTCTGATTTTCTAATTCTCGCACTATTAGTGGTTCGATAGACCTCTGTAGCATTTCAGCATACCTGTCGCCATTTAAATTTCCTTGTATAAATATTGGGCCGATAATACCATCTCCCAATATACCAGCCCAAACATTAATTTTCTGGGGGTACTGGGTATGCCCTTCTCTAAATACGTGGGGGTTCTCGTCATTCCAGTAACGACAGTTTTGCTTATTAATATGCCCATTTAAATAAAAGGTACACTCATCACTGAAGCAAATATTTTTAACTAGTCGAGGTTCCGCCGTAATTCTATCTGTCATTATTTCACAAAACTGTATTCTTCTGTCAGGGTCGTCGTCACCAAATTCTTGCAGTATGTGCAGTTTATAGGGATAAAACTTATGAATTTTAAGTATCTTTCTTATTGATTCACGAGATAATCCAGTTGCTACAGCTTCTTGACGAGTTGATAAAGTTGAATTCATCGCAAACTGCCCCAGAATTTCAATTTGCGCTGCTTCGTCGGCTAGTCTCGGTTGATTTCTCTTTATATTCGCGACAGTAGCAGTTTCTTTAAATTTGGCTACTAGTTGGCGAACATACTCCGGGCTTACATTTTGACATGGATGCCTTTCGTTAAAACGTTGAGCTGTTCTTAAAAAACATTGATCCTGGGAACCATAAATGAAAATAATTTCTACCCGTTCAGCTGTGCTGTACACCATTGTTAAAGATAAGAAGTGCTGCTTTTCGTTTAAACTGAACCGAAAGTTAACTGTTCTTAAAATAATAATACTAGTAGAAGTTACCTTTAAGGTAAATTCTGTGATAATAAAATGCGAATATTTATAAACAAATTTTTTTTTTCGACAAAAAAAAAATAGCAAATAAACCAAAACGAAATACCGAGGCTTAAACTGTTTAGAATTCTTAAGAGATATCTCTTAATATGCCAGGATATTGGTAGCAATCATTTTGAACATTTAATTAACTAATAATAAAAAATTTCAAAATTGTCTTTTCATTTATGGTTTTCCTTAATAAACAGAGAAGAATTTCCTGAAATGTACCTTCCTATGGTACCATTGGAAAGCATTTTTCAAGAGCTTCAAAATGATGTATCACTCGACCCCCTTTCTATTTAAGATTTTAAGGGTTTATCTCACCCTGTCCAAGGGGTTGCAGATAGGGGTGGGCTAATACGCTTGTTTTTGTTCCCCCTTCGTTTTATAGAAACTGTTATTGCGTTTTTTTCTTCAGTTTTTCGTTTCTAATATATGGCCATTTCAAGTTTTTAAATTGTCACCCTGTATATTAAATTTTGATTTAATAATCTCCTACCGAGAAAACCCTAAAATTACATTTACGCATTTGAAATAAATTGTAATAGGTATACAACGTGTCCAAGATAAGGAGGGCCAGTACAGGGATCTCGGAAAGTGTAAGAGATACGAAGTCGGTTAAATGGAGGTAAAGTTGCGCATTACGTGCCTAATAATATGCCGTTTAGAAAGTTTTAAAATTCCGAGTAGTTCCGGAGATATCCGAAAAAAAACGAAATTTTGAAAAATCGATTTATTGTTTTTTTGGGTTTTTTTGACATCGAATTCTAAAGTAAATTGCACTTTTACATTGAAACTTTTTCCGCCCTATCGAATAGCATTAATTGTTTTGTAATCCGACGAGTGGTCTTCGAAGGGCCATTATCAACTTTCCTTTTTTAAATACGGTCCTATTTTCCTGATATTTGAATTTGATAGCTTTTTTCTCCCGAATGCAACGATATATGACACATTGTGGTTAAATGACGTTTCGAGGGTTTTTTTAACAACATCAGGAAATTTCGGGATACGGTCCTGTATTTCTCCTAATTTTATAAATAATATCTCATAAGTAAGCTCTAAATTTTTTACTTATGTTGGACTAGTTCAATAAATAACAAATAATTTAATAATAAACCACGAATAAGTGAACAAAATACAGAAACATTATTTCAAACTTCTGTTGATTCGTGATTTAAAAGAAAAGTAGGCGTTTGAAACAAAAAAAAATTAAGATGGTGACGCGTGATTTGTTTCACTTGACATTCCCATTGTGATAGTTTGAAAGCGTTTTAAGAAGTTTCCTATTTTCCAGAAAATATGGAACATAATTTTAGAAATGGTGAGAAGTTTGATATTCTATCGCATGTTTTATTATATCTCAAAAAAACTGTTATGTGGCAGTTAGAAGATGTTATTTGTGCTTAGAGAATAACGGAAATAATTTTGAACACCTGATTATGTAGTTCCTTACTTTTTTCGTTGTTCGTTTTATTACTGTTTTGGTATGATATTTGTTCACTTATTTGTGGTTTATTATTAAATTATTTTTTACTTATTGAACTAATCCAACATAAGTATAAAAATTAGAGCTTACTTATGAGATATTATTTACAGGGCCTTATCCCAAAATTTCCTGTTCCTGTTGTTCAAAAAACCCTCGAAACGTCATTAAACCACAATATATCATTCAGGGTTGCATTCAGAAAAAAAATCTCTCAAATTCCAATATCAGAAAAACAGGAACGTATTTAAAAAAAGAAAGTTGATAATGGCCCCTCGAAGACGACTCGTCGGATTACAAAACAATTAACGCTGTTAGATAGAGCGGAAAAAGTGGCAATGAAAAAGTGCAATTTACTTTAGAATTCGATCTCAAAAAAACAAAGAAAAAAACATTTTTCAAAATTTAAGTTTTTTCCGCATATCTCCGGAACTACTCGGAACTTTAGCACTTTCTAAACGGCATATTATTAGGCACGTAAATGCGCAACTGTACCTCCATTTAGCCGACTTCGTATCTCTTACGGTTTCCGAGATCCCTGTACTGGCCCTCCTTATCTTGGACACGTTGTATAAGAAACCAATATTCTATTATAGTTTCAATATTATTAAAACTTTCTTTTCATACTATTTATTTTGATATTTAAATGCAAAATAATACTTTTTTTATTATTAAAGTACTTTTCATCTAGAAATATGGCAACATCATGCGCTACAGGTAGCTAGAGCTAATTTGATAGGATATATCCTAGAGTCTAGGACCTAGACAGTTGATAGCGCATGGGTTTCGTGAGACACCCGATGAGCCATCGGGTTTGTTCGGCGATGTCCGATATTTGAAGGATGTACCCACTCAGTTGCGTAGTGATAAGGGCAATAGTAGACTAAAACTGAAAAATTACCGTGACTTAAAACCACCATCATTATTTTTTACAGACTTAAAAATGAATAACACAAAATAAATCGTTTGCGGAGTTCCGGAATACGTTTTGAATCCATAACATGTTAGACACAGAGAAAAGTTACAATCGTAGTTGAATATTATTTGTCGCCATTAAAAGTGTGTGAGCTGATAACTTACGGCTGCTATTTTGATATGTCAGTCAAAAACGACTCTTTCAGTACTTTCGTACTTTTGTGTTTTCCGTTAGTATTTATGGACATTTGTTAATAATATAATTGAATATAACCTTGTTTTATAAAGTCAAGTCATTTGTTTCTAATAAATTGACCATGGCCTACTGTTATAAGTGTTATAAGTAATATCAACTATTAAAAACATCGCCCCTGTACAATGCAAGTGCATGTATAATGCTAAATAGATAGCCGAAACCTATACGAAAAATAAAATCTCGACATGAATTATCGAGGGTATTTTTAACTTTTTGAAAGTCGGCTCTAGACCGATAACTTCTTTCAGGCTCGTTTTCTATTGAAAAGCTTATCCGCCCTGCCTTATGGATATTCCAATTTCCTACAATGCATCTGACTTCCTTCTTCCAGCCACTTTGTTGAGCGATAAGAGATGATATTTTGTAACGATGTTTTTTTTGCATTTAATGGTAAAATCGGTGAGTTTATGCTACGGATTATCGCCAGTTCCCTGTAAAAAATGTATTTGTTTACTATGATTTTTATTGAAATTTTTTGTTTAACTGATCTGTACAGGGTGTCCATTTTTGGGTAGTTTTACTGGGTATCTCCGTTATTAGTAAAGATAGAAGGAAGCGGTTTCGTAGCACTGTGCTACTTTTTTGTCAAACAGAAGATGCCGTAATCAGAATTTTTCTAGGCCACCTTTCTTTTGATATACGGGATGTTTTTGAGAATTGTGCATTTTGGGAAACCCCCCATATCTCGGTTACCCCGTAACGTATCAAAAAGAAATAAAATGTTATTTTTATAGTTTTTTACGTAGAATCCAGTGACGTACTCAGATTTTTTCTACATTCAATAGTATTCAAGGAAAATAAACAAATTTGCTTTTTTTAAATGGGTCACCCTATATATTTTTTTAATAATATAATTTAATTTGTAACAAGCTTCTCAAAAATATATAACACTTTATTTTTAGTCTTAGTGTTAGGCTCGAAATATACGTTTTTCAAAAATATACCATTTTTTTTTAATAGGCCATGACATAGCAGTGCTACGAAAACCGCATCCTTCTATCTTTACTAATAACGGAGATACGCCGTAAAACTACCCAAAAATGGACACCCTGTACAGGGTCTCCCCTTTTCGACACGTTCTGGTGGCCTGGAGTTATTTATTATCAAAAATAGGATGTTGTCGTTTTCACTCTATTGTATTCCACTTTTTTACGAAGCGACAGATTCTGCTGTCAAATTTGTCATTGCTCTTTTAGTTTCTCAGGATGATTTTGAAATTCCTCGCTTTTTAGACACACCTGGTATTTTCGTTAGGCCTGAACTTATCAAAAAGGTAAAAACTGATTTTATTAGAGATTTTTACGTAAATTTCAGTGGTGTAGCCAGTCTTTCTCTACAAAGTTTATTTTATATTAACGGAAGTTAAAATTTTAAATGGCACTCCCTGTATACGAGTATATTATTTTTTTAATTGATTGAGTATACTTTGAGCTTAACAAAAATGTATAGTTGTTTATATTTATCTTCAAAATGAAGTTAAAATGCGATATTTTTAGTTTAAGTTACTTATAACAGTAAGCAATGGTCAATTTATTAGAAACAGATGCCAATTTGACAGATTTTCCTGGGAACTTTCATTTGATTGATTGATGAAATTGAAATAGAAGATATCAAAATATCATACTTTTAATAATTATTATAAACGGCCACTCTTACGTAAAAGGAATTTCATAAATAATAAAAATATTAGAGATCTGTCAAGTTTTGGACATTTGTATTTGTTTCTAATAAATTGATCATGGCCTACTGTTATAAGTAACATAAATTATTAACAATATCGCATTTTTAACTTGTTTTTGAAGATAAATATATTCAATTATACATTTTGGTAAAGCATATTCAATCAATTAAAAATATAATACAGGGTGTTATGGAAATGACTTATTATATTTAAATGGGTGACTCCAAGGGTGTCCTAGAAAAAGCCTACATACTTTTTTTTTAATCGAATATCTAAATATTAAGGTACAAACCCTTTTTACCCACATACTGTTGCGCCGTTCCATCTGGATTCAGTTAACAAGAATTTGGGTCACTATACTAACAGTGTTGTCAGATCACACCGCATATTTGGCCCTTGCTTGGATACCTGCCGCGCGCGACTGTCGTTGCTTCAGTACGTTTCGAGACTCGAGGATGGAATAACGCTGTTGAGGGATCCACGTGCTTGACGTATACGAATTTTAAACGTTTTGTTAGTTGTAGAATTACCCGATTTTTTTTCTGTTGTGAAATAACTCATAATAAGAAATATTGTATTTGTGTGATATTACCTATTGTTAGTTCCGTTGCAAAACATACTTTTTGGTTTTATTTTTTTATGGAATTTAATTATAAAACGGATTATAAGATCGAAGGTAAGAGAGTATGTACCTTAAAATTGTAGTATTTTTTTCTAAAAAGTTTGAAAAAGAAGTGATAACGCGGGTCAAAGACGTCTTGTTGTCAAAAACTGAACACGTGCGTTTACAATTCTGTGTTGCAATATATGACAACACCGCCTCAATAAACTATTGATTGCGAACGTCCTCAGTAGCGGCCACGTAAATTCTCAGATTTCATGTATACAGGGTGATTCACGACGAGCTTGCATTAGAACTTTATGGAGCACTACTGAACATATGTTCCTGAAACTTTGGAGATTTAGGTTTATCGATACGCTCTCTTTAACTAAAATATTCACATGTTCCTATCATTTCCGGTTATACCGGAAGTAGTCAACTCTCGTTTTTTAAACACAACATGGAAATTTTAATTATATTTTTCGATTAACCATTAAATTCTAAGCAAATTTTATAGAACGTCTTTTTGTCTGACTTTGCTAGTTTTTTAGATATCTGGACTTTTTGGTACTTATTTGGCAAATGCATGGTGGTGAAATAATCCACATAATTTTTTTTGCCTCAGCTCTTGAACTAAAGCTTTTTCTTACCGAATAGCTAGAAGATCAGTAAGTCTCAAAAATATTTGAAACTTGCCACAAAATATACAGGGGGTCACAATTCAAGGTTCATTGTGAAATAATTCGACCATTAAAAGCTTTCTTATTTTAAATGGAACACCCTGTATATTTTTGTTTAACTTGATGACAAATTGGTTGTTCTTTATAAAAGCTTTCGCTATTTTATATCTATACCAAAGCGTTTCCTCAAAAAATCAAATTTATTCCGAAAATACTATTTTTTCAAGTGTGCTATGAAAACAATTGTAAATATAAGGTACTGTATACGGAGGGAAATTGATTTGATTGCTTGAAAAATAACTTTTTAATCGTTTCTTCATTAAATTTATAAATAAAATTCAGATGATTATTTTAAATTTATGATCTTAATAATTTTCAAACACATTTTCAATTTCATTAAAGTTTATGAACTTGTTTCCTTGTTACTTTTTAAAAAAATAATATTAAACCATTAAATTCAAAACAATTGAAAATAATCCACTGGATTTTATTTCTAAATTCAATGAAAAAATGCTTTAGGAAGTTGTTTTTTCAAGCAATCAATCAGTTTTCCTCCATATAGACATCAGTATACAGTACCTATGTACAATTGTTTACATAGCACACTTGAAAAAATATTATTTTCGGAAAAAATTTGATTTTTTGAGAAAACGCTTTGATATAGGTATAGGACAGTAAATACTATTTATAAAGGACAACTAATTTATCATCAAATTAAACAAAAATATACAGGGTGTTCCATTTAAAATAAGGAAGTTATTAAGGAATTATTTCACAATGAAGCATGAATTGTGACCACCTTCTACATTTTTTGCCATGTTTGAAATATCCTTGAGACTTTATGATCTTCTAGGTATTCGGTCTGGACCAAGAGCTAATTTATGTGGATTATTTCATCACCATGCAGTTGACAGATAATTAAAAAACGCAAGTTGACAGCTACTTCCGGTATAACCAAAAATGACAGGAGCATGCAAATATTTTAGTTAAAGAGAGCATATCGATAAACCTAAATCCCCAAAGTTTCAGAAACATATATTCAGTAGTTCTCCATAAAGTTCTAATGCAAGTTCGTCGTGAATCACCCTGTATGTGTATATTTCGTATAATAATTCAAAACGCCATTTAAGGTTATTTTTCTTCAATTTATTTTCATTTCAGGATTTGCCGGTTTAAATATAATAAGTAATTTCCATAACATCCTGTATACAGGGTATCCTATTTAAAAAAAATATTTTTGTTATTATCTCAAAAACTAAACTTCTTAAAGAAGAACTGGCTACGTCACTGAACTTTACGTAAAAATCTCTAACAAGATCAGTTTTACATTTTTGATCAATTAACGCGTAACGGAAATATGAAGGGTGTTTAAAAAGCGAATATTTTCAAAATAATCTAATGGATAAAAGAAAAACTAAGAGAGCCATGACAAATTTGACACCGGAATCGGTCGTTTTTTTAAAAAGTGAAAACTGCAACATTCTCTGCATCTCCAGAAAGTATCGAAAACTTACGTAATGACTTCTGTCATTCTGTTATAGAAATGTTTCTCTACCAAAGGCCACCTTACGGGAAATTCAACTTTAATTTTTGACATATCCTTTTTATTTTGACAGTTATTGGAAAAAAGGGTATGTCGTTTTAAAGACAAAAGAATACCTAATAAAAAAGGCTTCTCCTTATTCGAGCCGATAAACCATACCGTTCAGAAGCAAAACTGAAATAAAAGATTTCTTTTAGCAGTAAAATCAGTTTTTCAAACGGAAGCAAGTCGTTGGGGTTCATGCAGAATGTCATAATATGTCACAAAAAGGGCAAAATTGTTTCTTGTCGTAAGTTAAATAGTTTCGCAATGCCCACACAACTGAAAAATATCACAATATCTGTGTCTAATAGGTGACGAGCTATTTCACCTTTACAAAATGAGGTTTGTTCAGTGGTGCGCAAACTTTTTTCATTTGCGACCCCTTATTTTGTGTAAAATTTTGTCACGACCCCTGGATAGACAGTAGGCGTGAATTTCTTTGAATTTGGCGACCCCCAAAAATTTTCCGCGACCCCATCGGGGGTCGCGACCCGCGGTTTGGGCACCACAGTAGTGAACAATCAGTATTGCTAGATGTCTTATATCGTACCACTCTAAATGTTAATGTTTTCAAAATACGACATTTTGCACGAACATCAACGTACTATCCTAATGCATTAAAAATGGTATTCGTACTCCTTGAATTATAAAATTAAAATAACATTGTTGTAGACTGTATTTATACAGGGTGTCCCATAACTAATGGTACACAGGAAAACTGCAGATTCCTTGGGTAAAAATACTGCGATTTGGCCATACTTAGTTTAGTTCAATAGCTGGTAATAACCGAGATACAGGGTGTACAAGTAAAAATTTAATTTTCAATTTTCCTAAATAACTTATTTCTGAATCAATATTTTTGCACAAAACTTTGTGACTAGGGTTTTTTTGGGAAAACTCTGGATACATAAAAAGAAGTGTAACTTTCTTGGGCCTTAGTATAATTATGTTTTTATTAAAAATATCAGTTTTTCCGTCATTTTTAAGCAATAATGGTATACTTTGTAAATGTCGCTCCGACTAACCGTTTTCGAGATATTTTCAATTACAATTTCTAATGCGCCCGTTTAAATTTTGATTTGTAAATGTGAAATTTGTCACAGTAGGCTTTGGTAAAAACAAATACAATCAAAGCACTTTGAAACCTCATTTCTGTCAAAGTTTATTTTCATTTGTCAACATTGTGGGTGTTTTTAAAGAGTTTTTGAAGATACTGTTATCAAAAATTAAACTAAAAATGCCGTGACATAACTATTTTCTAACGGAGAAATGTGAGACATGGTATGTTTATACGCACAAGAAAATTTTAACAGACGCGGGGCATGGAAATGTATCTAAATAGAAGCCAGCCAGATTTTAAAATTTTTAGAAGCCTATACAAAAATGTAGCGGCATTTTTAGTTTAATTTTTGATAACAGTATCTTCAAAAACTCTTTAAAAACACCCACAATGTTGACAAATGAAAATAAACTTTGACAGAAATGAGGTTTCAAAGTGCTTTGATTGTATCTGTTTTTACCAAAGCCTACTGTGACAAATTTCACATTTACAAATCAAAATTTAAACGGGCGCATTAGAAATTGTAATTGAAAATATCTCGAAAACGGTTAGTCGGAACGACATTTACAAAGTATACCTTTATTGCTTAAAAATGACGGAAAAACTGATATTTTTAATAAAAACATAATTATACTAAGGCCCAAGAAAGTTACATTTATTTTTATGTATCCAGAGTACCGCAGAGAGCGCCCCCTATAATCTACATCAAAATTATTAACAAATTCAAATTCCTTTCCCCGAAAAAACCACAGTCACAAAATTTTGTGTAAAAATATTGATTCAGAAATAAGTTATTTAGGAAAATTGAAAATTAAATTTTTACTTGGACACCCTGTATCTCGGTTATTACCAGCTATTGAACTAAACTAAGTATGGCCAAATCGCATTATTTTTACCCAAGGAATCTGCAGTTTTCCTGTGTACCATTAGTTATGGGACACCCTGTATAAACAATCTTATCCGTTAGTTAGTAACACCCCCTTGATTGTATTTCCGATGACAAGGCGACGAAATTTATTGTCGCACCGAGAACAATCGGCCGCGGTTGGGCAACAGACGAGACAACTTTTTAGCAATGACTTCACTTCTTGAAAGTGCTTATTCTCAGGTTTATTGGAGGGTGTGTCTGGGAGACACGAAGACAAGTGTATGTGCGGTGGACCTCCTTTAAAGAATATCCCCAGGGACGGACTATTTGTTGGTGCAGACTCGATTTACTAAATTCACAAGTCGAACCTTTAGATAAATATAAGAAAGTGTCAAACCTCGTCAGTGTCATATACAGTGAAACCTCTCATAACGGACACCTCTAATAAGCGGACATATCTATTAAGCGAACATTTTTTCATAGTCCGGAACTAGGTATATGAAATTCCATGAAAATCAACCTCTCTTTGGCGGACGCGGACAGGCTGTTTTCATACAAAGAGTGCGAAAACCCTCCTTTAAACGGACAAAAAAAATTTAAAGTATTTGGGAGACGAATAAGTACGGTGCAACCAATCGCGTATGCGCGGCAGCGCGAAAGGGCTTCGCCGAATGAAAGTATGTGGAATTCCCCGACAGCAGTCCGCCGTTTATTTGTGAGTTGTAAGGTTAAAATCGTAAACAATGGCACAAAAATGTCGCGTTTTGAGTCTGAAATAGAATACTGATTTTGGGGAAGTTTGTAATTTGATAACGATGATTTGGGCGAGCTCATTATCATTGATAGCAATGTGCTATTAGAAGATGATAGGGACCCCATTCCTACCCATTATGTAGTCCAAATTGAAACCATCACTATCTGACGACTCTGATGAAGAAGTTGAATGCAGTAATCAAATAAAAGTCACCAATTATCATCAAGCCATTAGTATGGTAAAGTATGCAAGGAATAGAGGTGGACTCTACAGCAATGGAATTGTTATTAGACTGCAAGTTTAAAACGCAAACACGGGAAAGTACGTTATTAGATTTTTTTTAGTACTACCTACATCCTAACTAAAACAGCGTATTTTTGATATGTTATGTTTATTTGTACATACATATACATAGTAATAATTTTGCATTTACATATTACCTAATAGCAAATTTCCCACCGGACACCTCTATTAGGCGGACACATTTAGACGGTCCCGTAGGCGTCCGCCTAAGAGAAGTTTCACTGTACTAAATAAACCTATACTGTTCGCTGTCATTTGACGATGTGAGCGTCATTTATGCTGAGATAGAGGCAATTTTCACTAGAACATGTCTACGATACTTAGAAATTCTTCTGGCTAATATAACGGGCTATAAAATAATTCCACCATCATTTTCTGGACGTCGCCACCACGTCTAAAATTTATTTTTAACACTAGTGTTAAAAATAATCAACTTTTAGCTCACCATGACCATGAATGATATGAAATTTCCACCGTGAATAAATTGGTAACTATCAATAAGGGGTATTGAATACCGGGTGCCAACTGATTTACAACTGCGCATTTACTCAATCGGCTGTTTGTTTACTTTTGTCGATTCGTTTTATTTTCCTTAGTTTTGGTTAAACTTACTTTCGTTAATCTTTAACCATCGATTCCAAAACAAAAGGCCAGCTCTAAACCAAACTGAAATGAGCGATAATATGAATACTTGTAGGTTAAGTTAAGAAGTCAATTCTCACATTTGACGTCCACAACCGGAGGTATTGTGAACTACAGATCCCATAATCCAATCATACAACTCTTGGAAAGTGAAGCTGTGATTGTGTGAAATGTTATCATCATCAACTGCCGCCATTTCCGCTAGGAGATGGCGCTGCGCGCTGTATTTTCTCGACTACCGTTGATAATACGGCGTGAAGTATTAGAGTCTTCTCTGATGATGGGTATGTACACCTACCCTGTACTGACGAGAACAAAATAGTTCGATACCGGTCTGTAGGTGGTTACATCCTATCAATGGAAAAGGCTTCCTGTTCTTGGTAGTACCATTCAATCTGAAATAGTACTTTAAAGTGCTACTGTGTAGACTAAATACGCCCTTATTGTATAAGGTATCATCGGGTGGTCTGGAAAAATATTAATTTTTCCATACATTGGTATGAAATATTTCTTTGCTCTTTTAACAATAAAATAGGTAATAATATTAACAAACATAATTATTGCTACTAATAACTAACTATATTGGTTACCGTAAGAATATTTATTCTTATTGTGACTAAGATCCTAAACTATACCATTTTTTAAAGTGTGGTTATATCAAATGATTAAATATTAAAACATAACCATACTTACCGATGAAAAGATAAATCCTTATTGAAATGATCCACTCTTTCACAAACTACACATAAATGTACCATGATTGTTTATAATAAAGACGATTTTTCACCAATAATCACAAAAAAAAACACAAATCAATCCAAATATAACCAATCCGTTAGATCAAAGCGCCAACGTCGCAATGTTACGAGATTAGTATTCATTCATCATTTGGGTCCGAATCGTAGCGCAGTTGTAAAATAGAAATAGATGTTGCCAGAGTGCTGTTGGATTAGTTCAAGATTCGTTCGATATTTTTAAGTATAATAATATTTTTTTAAGAATCTCTCATCGCCTTTTCACAGTTTTATAGTGAAATAATTGGGAAATAAATTTATTTCAAGAGCAATTGCGGATTAACCTTAAACCAGTTGTAATTGTCGAATTAGCAAATTTTTAATTGGGACTTTGCAAGATACCTTTGCGATAAATATGTCTGGCTATGCTGCAATAATGACCGAAATAGGTGGGAAAGGCTGATTGCATTCATTGCGTTGGCTAGAAATGTACGTTTTTCCATCAGTAGTTTGTATTTTCTTTGTCCACAACCGCATGAGCGAAGAATCGCTCTGCCAACTAACCTAATATCAATAGTCAGGCCCTGCACAAGTCGCAGATAGGAATGCGTCCGACATGCACATACATCGTACCGATTTAGCCGGTACTGTTAACTTTGGCCGGTCGCATCAAGTAAAAAAAGTCCTGATAAGTAGGTCGAAGGATCGAAACGAGATGTGGTCAACAGGTTGTTGACCGGACGTTGATTTTTTTTTCTAAAGGGTGTGTTGTCACAGATTGGTGGGTATAGTCAATATAATCGGTTTTATTTGGCATCTCAATAAATTGATAATCGAAAACGTCTTATCCAAAAAACGATAACAAATATTATTGACATTTTTTAAAGAAAAAGTCAAAATTTATTTTCTATTTGGGTTTCATAATGGCTACATTAAATTTTTTTTTTCATTTTTGAATTTTGCATTGAATTCTAAGCATGTTTCATGTACCATGTCCTATACATAAACTCAACAGTTATTGAAAAAATTAGGATTGAACATATCTATAAGTAAGACCTGTTTATTAAAAAAACACAACAAAATCAAATTAAATGTTGAAATTGTGCGCCATTTACGGCTTGACAATATCCAAGACGATCAATAAACTCTCTTTCCACGTTTCCAACCATTTCCGGAGTTATGACACGCACTTCTCTTCGGATCCTTTCTTTCAACTCCTGCATATTGTTTGGCCTGTTAACAAATACTTTTGATTTGAGGTAACCCCACAAAAAAAATCCAGTAGAGTTAGGTCTGGCGACCTAGCAGGCCATTCGATAGGTCCTCTCCTTCCAATCCACCGATTGGGAAAGGTTTCATCCAAAAATGTGCGCACAGTGGCCGCATAGTGCGGAGGAGCACCATCTTGTTGGAATATCAGTTCTTCGTCAGGGGAGTCTGGATCCAATGGATTCGGAAATAAAGCCACTAATGCTGGAATTAATTCTAGTTGGAGAAATTCGAGATATACTTGTCCAGTTAAAGACTGTTCAAAGAAAAATGGACCAATTACTCTTTCGCGTACGATTCCACACCAAACATTTATTTTCTTAGGGTGCTGGCTGTGAACCTCTATCATCCAATGCGGATTTTCTGTTGCCCAATATCGACAATTTTGTCTGTTCACCTTACCATTCAAATAGAACGTAGCTTCATCCGAAAAAATAATATTTTTTACTAAATTATTATCTAGATTGCACATATTTTGCATGCGTCCGCAAAACTCACTTCGCCTATCGAAATCATCTTCAAATAACTCATGCACTGGAATAACTTTGTATGGGTGATATTTGTGCTTTTGAACTACTCGGTGAACAACAGATTTCGGCATGTGTAAATCGCCCCAATGTGCGACAGGGGAGTACATGGATTTTCTTCCAAGGAAAGCAAAACGTCAAGTTGTTCATTTTCATCTCGAGTAGGACGACCAGATTTTGGCAAATCTCTAACATGACCTAAACTCTCTCTAATTCTCTAAACTTAGCCTCTATTCTACTCACCATCTTTTGACATATGGGAGGACGATCAGGATGGATTTCATTAAATAATTGGGCTGTTTCTATTTGAGTAGGTACGTGTTTTATCACCAAACCCAACCATGCATAAAATTTCAATTTTTTCCCGTTCCGTTAACTTCACCATTATTGTGATAACCGCAACGTTGAAACTACGCTTGACAATAATTATACTTATTTGAAATAAAATTGTCATACAGTTTCTATGGAAATAAACGGTGACAGTGAGACAGTACACTCTTACTTATTATGGAGCCCAAAATGCCATATTGCCAGAAGATTTGATAGATCGTTGGATTCCCCGAATTATATGTTCAATCCTAATTTTTTCAATAACTGTTGAGTTTATGTATAGGACATGGTACATAAAACATGCTTAGAATTCAATGCAAAATTCAAAAATGAAATAAAAAATATATGTTTTCATTTGAAAAAATGAAGTTGATGGTCGTAACTTATTTTTGAGCTACCCTGTATACATGAAATTACCACAAAAAAAAATTAAAAAATCAAAATCGACGGGTACGAGCGTTTTTTGAAAAAACTTACCGCTGAATTTTAAATGAATTTAGACATTTCTTCTGGGACTCACTGTATAACATGCTGACAGTGTCCGTCAACTAATTTCTAGTCACAAAATATAAAACAACATAACCTAAAAATAATAGAAACATCTTCCAGTTTATGCTCTATTTGTAAAGTTTTATTCAATAAAGTACTATTTTTATTTTTAATTCAATATAGTATTATACATATTACTTTATATACATATTTATAGTTACTGTAGACATTTCCTGGGCGACGCGGTGTGCCGGGCAACTCATAAGCAACTAGTCGCGTTGCAGTTGAGTTTGCCTTAAGTCAGTGGGAACACGCGTATTTAAACTTGCCTTAAGTCAATGGGAACACGCGTATTTAAACATTAGTGCTGAGTCGCGTTGATGTTGCGTTGCGGTTGCCAGTTGCTTTGGTGAGAACAGGCACTAAGATTAAACTTCTAAAACTTATAAAAACAACCCCTGGTGTTTTATCAACACATTCTTCTTGGTCATAAGAATTTCAAGCGATTAATCGCTCGAGCGATCCACTCGATTACTAAAATCGCTCGAGTATCAAGTACTCGATTATTAAAATCATCGGTTTTCCCAACACTAACTTAAATTGTAGAGATAGAAATATCAAATAGCAAACTGTCATGTTATTTATAATTAACTTACGCTAGAACCTAGTATCGAGAGCAGCCTAGGAAGGATAAATCAAGATGGAACCGTCAAAATGGCCGTCGGAACATCAAAATATCAAATAGAGATTTAAATAAACATGGCCTGAGCCGCGAGTAGAATGTAAATTTATTTCTAGATTTATAAGCGCCTCTATTGCCATAAAGGTGGGGCTCTAAACCCTAATACAGATTAAATATTTCTACAATAAAATGTGAATCTTGGGAAATTAAAGGTCAATGGTAGTTCGTGATTGTGATTAATAATTTATTACTCACGAGCCGAGTCCAATCACATCGGAACAAAGTTATTACTTACAGTTCGAACTAATCAATTTTTACGTTTCGTCACAAAAATCCGTCATCAATACAGGGTCATTTGGCCTATTAAAAGATATCGGGAACTATCTATAAAGTATCTCAAAAGTTAAGACGTTTAGGGCACATGTTCATATGAAGTTTTTTTTCTTAAAATAGACCCAAGAATAACCTCCTAAAATATTAGCATGTTGACGGTGGACTATTTAAGAAATAACTTTAGCTCTTTGAGTTTGGAGCAAAAAATTGAAGTGAAGAATGCGGGAACACCTGAACCCGAAATTAATTTAACGCAGACCACAAGGGGTAAATTTAGGGACTTTATTAGAAAGTTTAAAAATGAAATATATGAAAAAAACTTTATAGAGGATATTTCAAACTTAATGAGGCTGTGTTATTGATCAATTTTCTACAATTAAGAAGCGAAGAATGGACTTTACGTTTAAGCACTATTGTTTAGGGTCGATAAATGTTGTGTATTTCGATAAATGATACTCAATATGATTCTAAACTATTTTATTTAAGGATTTAAACTAAAATACACTTGAAAATATGAAGAATGCCAACTTGTTAATATCGTGGCTCAATTCGTTCTCGTCATAAAACAGTTAACTATTGTTCTCGTCTTGGTTGCGCCTAATGACGTAGCCCTAGATGGCGTAGTGGTATTAGACATCATTCGGTTTTCTTGATAACTCGTAGATGGCGGTAGTAGTATTGGACATCATTCGGTTTTCTTGATTGCTCGTAGATGGCTTTAGTAGTATTAGTAGTGGACTGTATAAATATTGTTATGAGGGTTGCATGCGACGACGTTAAGATCCGACAGCTATACACACTAAGAAAACCTTTCTTATTTTCCAAAAGTTGTATTTCCTTGTCTAAAATTAAAAAATAAATAAAAATTTGTTTTACCTAACGCATTTTCTTATTACATTTAAAACGCCTAGAAAGTATAATAAAAATAAAATTTTAAAAATACTTGAGAAATACATACTTGTGAACCACCTCTATCATAGGTCACGAGCCGCCACTGGGCTGGAAATGTACATTTTCCATCTGTAGATTATAATATCTTTGGTCGTTGTGGACATATTATTTCATTAAATAACCTTTCACCACATCCTTAAGGAAAAACATGTATACATTTCTAAAACTTTGAAAATTAATAATAAACATTTTTGTGTGTCGTATTGTACATAAAGAGTATTATTTTCATTAAATTCAATCTAGACTGGGGCATTCGTTCTGTTTCTCGATCATTATTATCCCACTCGGTACTATTTGGAAAATCAGCATGTTTAACCGAACCTATTCGTCTCTTTAGATAAAAGATCGCGGAGATAACAAAATCATTGTATTAGTGTATGTCAGTCGCCATGGGGCGCAAATATAGTTCTGTTAATAACCGCGGAGAAACGCGCCAGTCATGCAATGTATGCTCGAAAGAGTACTGAATAATATATATGTATATATTTATTGGATTTCTATAAAAAAAAAATTTGATTAGAAAAAATTTAATTATTGTGTTCAAAAATGGTTAAAAAAATAAGTCCCTGGTACAAGACTGAATAAAAGCTACCCACTGTCCTTAAGGTGGGGTTACACGAAGCTAGTAACTTGTTGAAGTCACTAAAAGCAAGTAATTTTAGAGAAGTTGTAATTTACACGGTTCCAGTAACTTGTTCATGGTTTTCTTGGTAGTGTTTAGTTCTCGCGAGACTTATAATTTTTCTCTAGGCGATTGATTCAAAGCAGAAATGTGTTGTACTTATAAAAACGTATGGTATCTTGTGTTAAAATATTAATAGAGGAGTTAATAATTGACAGTTTGCAGAATGAGTTAGCTACTCCCATTTCTTCTCCCTACTACACAATTCTACAAGTTGAACTGTGGTGTCATCCATTCATTCTGAGCATATTTTAAAATACAGGGTTCTCCAATAAGAGGTGTTTTGAAAGGAAAATGCCATTTTTTGAGATAAATGATCGGATGTTTATTTCATTATACAGAGGAAGGTATGCCGTTAATAATGGAAAATAACATCTGCCAAATGACCACCACGACCACGCCTACAGGACCATATCCTTTTCATGAAATTTTCCATAACCAAGTCGCAAAGTGGCTGCCGTATGTCCTCCATAGCCTCACGAATTCCATCTTTGAGGTCTTGAATCGACGCTGGGCTGTTGGCGTAGACCTTCTCTTTCACGTGGCCCCAAAGGAAGAAGTCGCAAGGTGTTAAGTCACAAGATCTCGGTGGCCAATTGTGATCACCTCTTCGCGAGATAACACGGTCCGGAAACTTTTCCCGTAAAAGATCAATGGTTTCGTTGCTTGTGTGGCACGTAGCGCCGTCTTGTTGAAAGTAAACGTTGTCCAGATCAATACCATCCAATTCCGGCCATAAAAAATCATTAATCATCTCTCGATAGCGCAATCCATTCACCGTAACTGGTGCTCCAGCCTCATTTTCGAAAAAGTAAGGTCCAATGACCCCACCGGACCATAAACCGCACCAAACAGTCACACGTTGAGGATAGAGAGGCTTTTGAACAATAACTCTTGGGTTTTCCGAGCCCCAGATGCGACAATTTTGTTTGTTGACGAAGCCACCGAGGTGGAAATGGGCCTCATCAGTCCAGATGATTTTTCGATGGAATTCCAGATCATTTTCATGCATTTCAAGGACCCAATCGGCAAAGACACGCCGTTGTTGATGATCGGCCGGCTTGAGTTCTTGTGTTAACTGAACTTTATAAGCCTTAAGACCCAAATCTTTATGCAAAATACGGTGTAATGATGTTTGTGGAATGTTTAATTCCAAAGAACGACGAGGATAGGACAAACCTGGGTTTTCGGCTACAGTAGCAATATTCTCGGCTGTTCTTGAGCGACGTGCACGGGTTTTATTCTTCACATCACTAACTTGTCCCAACAGCTCGAATTTTCCCACCAACTTCTGTATTGCGGTCCAACAAGGTGCTTCACGACGACCCAAAAATGTTCGAGTTTTACGAACCGTCTCTGCCAAATTTTCACCATTTTTATAGTGAATTTTAATAATTTCAATGAGTTGTTGAAGCGTGTATCGTTCCATTTTTATTAATGGCGTAGTTTCTACTTGTCAAATGACAAAAAAATTACAGCTCCAAAAGTGACATCTACCGAAATAGCGGGCTATTCAAAATAACACCTCTTATTGGAAAACCCTTTATGATCCCGCCTAAAACCAAACCACACTAGCGAAATTAAATTTCTAGAAATTGCGTAATTATGGGGCTTCCAAAATCCTAAATTTTGCGTTTCTGGTTTTATTTTTTCTTGACTTTGTTCGAAGAGATGTCCAAAATTAAATTTTACTTTCTCATCGCTACTTTCTATTCTCCACAAGATGGCATCGTTAGATCATTAATGCGACGTTTCGTATATGTGTCACCAATCATCAACTTAATTTTTTAAATACGGACCTGGAATTTTTCGTTAAAATTATGAGAGGACCTAAATCTACGTTTAATAGTATACAGCAATTGCTGGTTTTCCGACGTTCCTTAAATTGACCATCTTCATTAAAATACCCCTTGTATGTTCCTGTAAACTGAAGATTTTTAAATTATTATTGCTATTTCTTTTTTTTATATGATCAAACACAAGCACTATCATAGGCGTAACTAGGGGGGGGGGGGGGGGTTTGTTCGGGTTGACGCCCAGTAAATTAATAGATGAATCCAGTGGGATTGCGTGTCCGTCCATGACTATATCCGGTTCTGTAATGTTAATATGTTTAGAGAAAACTGCCGCCTGGTTTTTTTAGCGTTAAATTCGACTTGGTTACTGTCACCCCAAACCAAAATTTCTTCCAGGTCTTTGTTGAGGCTCATGCTGTTTGCGAAGATGTGCGTCGGCAGCCGATGTTTGGACATTCAATGAGAAAGATGAGATAAGTGTGCTATCGCCAGCAAAACTAAATATCGGATTTTTCGTTTCCACTAGAAGGTCATTAATGTAGAGTAAGAAGAGAGTGGGAGACAATATGGACCCTTGAGGAACACCGGCATTGATGGTGTCTGAGAGAAATCCGTCAATGGCCACTTGCAGAGAGCGGCCCTTAAGAAAGCTAGACAACCATGCACAGAATCGACTGGGCATACCATAGGATCGCAGTTTACTTAGAAGCCCCTCATGCCAAACACGATCAAAGGCTTTAGAAATATCCAGTGCAACAACCCGTGACTCCCCATGATGTTCGATTGCGTTGTTCCAAATATGGGTGACATAGGCTAGAAGATCTCCAGTTGATCTGGACTGGAAACCCATATTGATGATCGCTGATAATGTTGAAGCCTTCCAGGTACTTTAGAAGATGTTGATTAATAGCTTTCTCCATTACCTTGGATATAACTGAAAGCAATGCGACTGGTCGATAGTTGTTAGGCAGAGTTATCTTACCTTTCTTTGGAATAGGCTGGACTCGCGCCGTCTTCCAGCAAGATGGAAATATTCCTTTTTTGTAGGATAAGTTGAAAAGTCTACAAAATACTGGTGTTAGTTCATCGGCGGATCTCTTGAGAACTATAACAGGAATTTCGTCCGGACCAGAAGCTTTCTTGACGTAGTATAAGAACTTGTAGTACCATTTTCTTCACCTATTTGTTTCATATCCGGGGGAGATTTCCCACATTTACCCGGGCACCCTGTATATCATGCCAACCATGCAATAAAATATTTACTATAATAATTTTACTATATAGTTGTTTTTCCGTGCACGCATTTCCATGCGTCCACCTACTCGAAGATATTTTTCCTTTTATTTGATATGGTATAGCATGACTCCCGTTATACTTTCAAACCAGCTCTATACTCTCTCGCAAATGCCATTGACTGTATTTTTTTGTAATTAAACAAACGGCGAGTCATTAACTTACCTCATTTACGTAGCGTGGGTGTGTCCCTTTTAGCTTATACCAAGCGGGTCATTAGAAAATAAATAGGTTTTCAACGAGGCTCATCGCTGAGAAATTGCTTCGACCGAATAACTCACCAATAACACTCGGTAGAATCATCAGAGGTAAACGAGCGCCGAGATGGAACTCGTATTGTTTGCCCAGTGGTATTTGAACGTTTCCGTATGAAGAGCCAGGCAGGGGAGTAAAATGTTGATTTAAAGGGGTCACAGGATCAAAATCGGTAAACCGCTGACCAGAAAGTGAACGACGAACGAAGTAAATGAACTGATGAGACCCGGGGAACGATTATTGATTGCGATTATTCCTCTCTCTCTCTCTAAAGAACGCAGAGAATATACAGGGTGTTATGGAAATGACGTACTATATTTAAATGGGTCTCCTAAGGTGTCCTAGAGGAGCGCTACATATTTTTTTTTAAATCGACCGTTTTAAAAGTGGGGTAATTCACCCCTAAACCCACACACAACTCCTCGCCACATTCATATATATGAACATATTACATTGCCCAGCTGGGTAATAAACAGATGCTCAGGCACAATGTTGCCAAAATGTTTAATAGTGTAAAACTTTAGTTTCTTATACAAATAAATATTTAACTTACTTAGAAAGTAAATCCAGGAGGCGATTAAGGAATCCAGGGCACAGACACTTTCAGTTCTTTTTTCTATGGGAAAAACTGTATGCTCATCACGTGTCCTGATGATAGTGTGGGAATGCATAATAAGCTTATCACTAAACCCCAACACTAACGCATAATTACACTTTACAATAACACACATAGAACAAGAGCACTTAATCATTTCGCAATAGAAATAATAAAAACGCTAATTTCTATGGGCCATTAACCCTTTACTAAAGATAAAATGAAACAATTATGTTAACAATTGACAGGAACTACCCTTTAAAATAATGGTGTAGTCCGTCTTCGGAACAGTCGTCGAACTTTCTTTCCGAGAAATCTCCGCTCTCCAGAGCCAGCGCGGTTGCCATTTCCGAGACTATAATTATACAGGAAAGTAATATTATAGAAGGAAATTCGGCAATTTATGGTAGTCGCTTATAAAACATCGAAAGTGGCAACGCTGTATTTTTAAATATTAGCCCGATTGTCCACAATCAGCTGTTTAAAGAAGCAGGCCGATATCGAACGAGAGAACCAACGTGTTATTTATTTTTAAAATTTTTAGATGATAAATACTTTATTTCCCAGACCACCCAGACAATAAGGGCGTATTTTTGTCTACACAGTAGCACTTTAAAATACTAATTCAGATTGAATGGTACTTAGATGTGTTATGTGATTTTATTGTGCCGGTTTGTTTTTGTTCAAGTTACCTAGGTACTTGGTGTTTTTTTATAAATTAAGTTGGTGTTAAATAAGTCCGAAAAGCTAAATGAAATTGCATTTTTTTTTTCTAAAGGGTGAGTGGCATTTATAAACTTTTAAGTTGTCCAGATCTGACCGGTGTCGTTCGAATTAAACAAATGCGAACATACCTGATCATTTAAAAACTCCGCGGCGGTTCGTTCGAGTCAGTTCAAGTTTATAAATCAGAGATGGTTTCCTAGCGAACTGAACTAAACGTAAAAGTTTATAATAATGTACCCTGAAAAATAAACAACTTGCAATATGTCAAACGGTTATTGACTTTCTAAAGAGTTTACCCTGAAGATATGACAACACTGTTGACATATGTTGCTTTGTTTACCTTCCTGACAGGGGCACCACGTGGTCGTTTTTGGTTTGACATAAGGTCATTTACAGGGCATATTAAATTAAAGCGCCATTTTTGGATATTTTTCTTCAGTTTGTTTTCATCTCAGGAATTGCCAATTTAAATATAATACGTCATTTCCATAACAACCTGTAGGTGCTACACTGTAGCACTATTCTCGACACCAAACTGAGTACCCTTGCCTCGAATTACTCCGACTCACCGATCACCTCGGTACTACCCAGAGAGACTCGTATAATTGAAAAAACGAGAGACAAACAGAGATCGTTAAATCCTAACCCAGGGGTACCAACGTTTGATAAGTGGTTTCACCTTTTCGATATGTTTCATTGTTTTGCACCTGCAGAACGAATACGTCGCCGCGGGCGAAGATGGAATGTCTTCTCTTAAACACGGGCGTAGACGAAGTACCGGTTTATTTTTCTTGAGATATTACCAAAAATAAAAAAATCCTAAATGGGACACCCTTTTGCCATTTAAATATCAAATATCTGTTTTCTTTGTGTCAGTTGATCAGTTGATCAGTCAACTTACTTGCTGAACTATTTTCTTCGCATTCCACGGTAGATTTCCAGGGAATAACTCCACCCAACATTCCAGCAGTTTCCGTCAGCGGTCCCGTCAAACGAATCCTGAAAGGTCTCGACGTCAAGACGAAATTTCTGTTATAGTTCTCAAGAGATGCGCCGATGAACTAACACCAGTATTTTGCAGACTTTTTAACTTATCTTACAAACAAGGAATATTTCCATCGTGCTGGAACACGGCGCGAGTCCAGCCTATACCAAAGAAAGGTAAGAAAACCCTGCCTAGAAACTATCGACCAGTCGCATTGCTTTCAGTTATATCAAAAGTAATGGAGAAAGCTATTAACCAACATCTTCTAATATACCTGGAAGGCTTCAACATTATAATCAATATGGTTTTCGGAAGTCCAGATCAACTGCAGATCTTCTAGCCTATGTCACCCATCTTTGGAACAACGCAACCGAGCATCATGGGTTGTTGCACTGGATATTTCTAAAGCCTTTGCTCGTGCTTGGCATGAGGGACTTCTAAGTAAACTGCGATCCTGTCGATTCTGTGAATGGTTGTCTAGCTTTCTTAAGGACCGCTCTCTGCAAGTAGCGATTGACGGATTTCTCTCAGACACCTTCACCATCAATTCCGGTGTTCCTCAAGGGTCCATATTGTCTCCCACTCTCTTCTTACTCCACATTAACGACCTTCTAGTGAAAACGAAAAATTCGATATTTAGTTTTGCTGATGATAGCACACTTATCTCATCTTTCTCTTTGAATGCACAAACATCGGCTGCCGACGCACATCTTCTCAGACAGCATGAAGTATCACTCCTCAACAAAGACCTGGAAGAGATTTTGGCTTGAGGTGACAGTGACAAAGTCGAATTTAACGCTAAAAAACCCAGGCAGCAGCTTTCTCTAAAAAGGTTAACATTACAGAACCGGATATAGTCATCAAACTGGCTTCATCTATTAATTTGCTGGACGTCAATCTGGGAGGCAATATGTCTTGGCATAACCACGTTGTGGCAATCGCCAAGATAGCTTCTCAGAAACTTGGTGTACTCTTCCTAACCAAAAAGTTGTACACACCTCAACAGCTTTTGATTCTATACAGAGATTCCAGATTCGACCATCACTAGAGTACTGCTCTCATGTCTGGAGCTCTGCACCCAAACATACTCTTCGGCTGCTGAATTCCATCGAAAGGAGGGCCATTCGTCTGATTGGAGACCACGAGCTGACGAAGAACCTCGACAGCCTAGAACATCGAATACAGGTTGGGGATTTGACTCTCATTTACAGATATTTTCATGGAAAGTGCTCGGATGACCTTGCCCTCTTAATTCCGCCCAGAGCGGCGAATAGCAGAAATACACGACGAACCACCGCCGCCCATCCATATGTGGTTAAGCTTAATACTCCTCGAGCTTCATTATTTAAGAACTCTTTCATCTGGAGGACTTAATTCTTATGGAACGACCTTCCCGAGGTCGTTTTTCCCAACGAATATAACCTCCAACGATTCAAAGCCAGCGTGAATTGCTTTTTGCGCACACGCACCACTCCCAGAGCGCCCTAAAGGATTTTTCCTATAGTGCTTGTGTTTTATCATAAAAAAAACGACCAAGAAAAATTATACTAATTTTCAGAGCTTCCGGACCTACCTAAGAATGTGATTTGTTTATTCTTCAAAGACTCCTGGTCTCCGATCAGACGAACGGCCCTCTTTTCGATGGAATTCAGTAGCCGAAGCCGTGGTTGCATGGCCGCAAGAATATCCTTACAATCTTTATCAAGAAATGAATGTTGTCGGTTGGGTGTGATTTTATTAACGTTTATCGAAATGAGTTTTCTACGTCAATGTATTTGCCCAAAACGTACACATAAAGCTATCTTCCTTCGCCTTACCAAACCGCCTTCTACATCTATCCCTTTCCATCTGTCATTAACGGCTAACGGTGTCCCATTGAACGTTCTCGGCTAGATTCACCGACTTGCTTGTAAGATAACCAAATTTAGATTTCTTGAGTATGTAAATTTGAACCTTTCAGACCGCCTAGAATTTTTTCTCCATAGAGGAATTTAAATTGAAGAACGAAGAACTCTTTCTGCATAATTAGTTTTTATTTGTTCGGGTTTGTTTCGCAGAATAGGATTCGACCGAGCTTTAATGGTACTTTACGTAATAAGGGTTGTAATTAGCATATTACGCAAGAATGGAATAGTTACGCTTTACCTAACGTACTTTACCTACGTTCATCTTTCGTGGTTTAACCCTCATATCTTAAATCGGAGGGGTGGGGGTCAAATCTATTTCCAATAGCATATATTATTTTTAAAGTCGTATGAATTAGAAAATTCAAGCCCTTGCGGGCATTTTATGAACCTTCCGTCATAAAATGATGAAACAAATGGACTATAGGCAGGAAAATATACCGGTGTCCCTCGTATAACCGGGAACCCTGTTCATATACAGGTCGACAACTTTATCTGTAGCTACAAAAGGAATGCGGGCAAGAAAATTTCTTGGGTTAACAATGTTGTCACATATATTAAATTTTAATTTAATAACATGTTACCAAGTAAACCCTAAAATTATATTTACCCATTTAAAGTAAATTGTCATAAGTATATACGAAACGAATATTCTATTATAGTTTCAATGTTCTTAAAACTTTCTTTTCATACTGTTTATTTTAACATTTAAATGCAAAATAAAATATTTTTTTATTAAAGTACTTCTAATCTAAAAATAGGTCAACATGGTGCAATATCAACGGTAACCATGGGTAACCGGTGGCTAGAGCTAATTTGATAGGTTATATCCCAGACAGAGGATGACGACACGCGCCTGGGGACACGCCCGATTGTGCCAGCGTGGTTATTCGGCGATGTCCAATAGGCTTCATCCAGTTGCGTAGTGATAGGGTTTGTTTTAAAACTGTGATAATGAATGAATATACGCTGGTAAAACCCTTCATAGTCAAACCCGTGAAGTAATTGCCAATGTGTACAGGATGTGTGAAGAGGAATCACAAATTAATACATTTAAATTGCCACTTAAGCGAAAGCTAGAAATACGGGAGTAAGCGTGGGTGCAGTAAAAGACATTCACAAAGAAGATACTGAAAGGAAAGAAAATAACCCGGATCAATTGTTGTCATCTCCTGTCAAAAAGGACCCGTCTCTCTGCTGTCGGAAACTCGAAAAGACTTTGGCATTGTTAGGAGAATAATACAAAAGCTTTATTTGGAACTAAAAGTGGTTCCAACCTTAAAAAAGTTGCTACAACAGCTGAGAAGTGACATAAACTCTCCGTTTTCCCGTGAAACTTTGAAGTGCATGTTGAAATCAAATGGATTTTATTGGCGAAAATGCCAAAATAAGCGAAAAATATTAATGGAAAGGCCTAATATATTGCACTGATTATACAAATGTATTCATGCCATGAAAAAATATATATTATTACATTATTAAGATAATAATAACACACCCATGACTCGGCCATGATTTAAAAGATATTGCTTCCCAATTACCGATACCGCGTAGCTATAGACTCGCTTGTCGTGCTGTACAGTACGGTTCTTAAATAACGGACACCTCTAATAAGCGGACATCTCTATTAAGCGGACATTTTTTCATAGTCCGGAACTAGGTATACGAAATTCCATGAAAATCAACCTCTCTTGGGCGGACTCTCCTTGGGGCGGACGCGGACAGGCTGTTTTCATACAGATTGATGTTGTGGAAGTTTGTAATTTGATAACAATGATTTGGGCGAGTTCATTAACATTGATAGCAATGTGCTATTAGAAGATGATAGTGACCCCATTCCTACCGATTATGTAGTCCAAACTGAAACCACATCACTATCTGGCGACTCTGATGAAGAAGTTGAATGCAATAATCAAACAAATGTCACCAATTACCAACAAGCCATTAGTATGGTAAAAGAATTATAAGAGTATGCAAAGAATAGAGGTGACTCTACAGCAATGGAATTGTTATCAGACTTGGAATTACATTTTCTAGATTGCAAGTATAAAACGCAAACACGTCAAACTACGTTATTAGATTTTTTTAGTACTACATCCTAACTAAAACTAGTGTATTTTTGTTATGTTATGTTTATTTGTACATACATATACAAAGTAATAATTTTGCATTTACATATTACCTAATAACAAATTTCTCATGGGCGGACACCTCTATTAGGCGGGCACATTTAGACGGTCCCGTAGGTGTCCGCCCAAGACAGGTTTCACTGTAATAATATAAACTATTTTTTTCTTTTGCTATTTTCGGGTCAATATAATCTTTATTTTCCACCGAAATATTATTTTACCATCCTAAAAATTTGTTATGCAAAACCCATTGGTAATTTGAATATTTTTGTCCGCCTCAATTTAGTCGGACGTTTGGTTCGCTGATTGATGGTTTTATCTGTTGTGAAATCAACTTCGTACCGGGCAAATAGTACCACTGCCCGGCCGGACCGGAATCGATTAATTTATAATGTAGGCATTTTTAACTACTTTAGTCCAGACGAAAATAAAGTACAGATTCGACGCGAAAGTATCGCGATGCCACTCGAGGGACAGTACGTTTCAAGAAAATTGGATACGACTTAATGATTTCCTGGGTCAGTCCCATTGTGTCGACAAGAGCTTGGCAATAAACAAGTGAAGTATGAAGAGATGGACTAAGGAAAACAAGTAATGATATGATTATATTAATGTAATCAAATGAAATAACATTTTTTTTAAATATTTCTAGTAATATTTATTTACATTTATAATGTTATTCTATAGATAGTTCTGTTTCGCTATCGCTATCCTCATCAAAATTAATTATAATTGTATTAATTATACGATCCAGACTAATATACGAATTTTCTATAGATATTACGTGATGGATTGAATTTTTCCAACTACCTGGGGGAATATCATTAAAGCATTTTCGTATTAATTCTACAACACTAGAACTTAAAGTCGGAGAAATATTTTCAGAAATAACCAGTGATTTTAACTGCTCTGTGGGGTTAAAAATGCAATAATAGGGTGGGAGCCGTAGCACTGTATGTCCAATTTCTTCTGCCAATGTGTCACAAACATATACTTTTCTTATACAAAATGTCTTTAAAACTTCTAAAAGATCACTTTTTTTATAACTTTCTTCAAAATATATATCATTTGCCGCCATGTAGTTCCGCATCTCCAATTTTGTATTATTTGAGCTTGAAGCTTTATGTCATTGGCGACTGTGATAGCTCGCATTGTCCATTACTATCACGCTATTCTGAGGAATGTTTGGTAAAAGACAATTCTTGAATTCTTGAACCATTCCTCAAAAACTAACAAATTTTACCACAAAGAGATATTTAAATATAAATTAAGCAACCTAACCTACCTGATGTGCCTATATTTCATTATAATTATTAGAATCCGGTCCTTTCCACATAATAATAACAAACGGTCATAAGTAATGGGATGGCCCCATGTACTTTTACTGCAGTCGTTAAGTTATATCCATTTTTAGTGAAACAATCTTTAACACAAAAATTACATATGAATTACATATATTTAGGAAAAGAAATTATTATTGATGCTTACTCTCAGTAAAGATGACAAATTACTCACTTGCACCAAAAAGGAAACGACGTTTTTCGTGAAAAGATTAGAAAATTAAAAATTATTTTAAAATTTAAAGATGCTGCGTCTTCTCCACCATTTTAAATCACATCAGATGTTGCTCGATTTCCATTCCCGCCAGACGAAGGAAGTTAGCTTGTTTAACAATTCGTGCTGTTCGCATTCTATGCCTGTCTGCTGTCTGCAGCAACCTTCCCTAATTCAGTAAAGTGAGACAAATATGGCCAGGATCAAGTCGCCTGCATAAACAATCACTTTTTGGCATTTCATATTAACTCTACGTAAGTCTTATATTGACGCTTAAATGATAGAGTGAAACAGATAGATAAAAGTAGGTTACTTGTGAGCGTATGGAGCAGAGTAGGCTTAGCATCACTTCCAAGGCCTTCTTACGTGTTTCGATCCCCCCATAAGCAGTCTCACCTGGCTGGAGACTCTCTTGAAGCGGGAAAGCAATTTGACTACTTACAAGAGATTCGACAACGGCCGGGAAGTTACAGGGGGGGGGGGGGGTTCAACTTGTCCGAGAGCTGTCGTTAATGATCGAATGAGTTACGGCAGGTAATTTAAACAATGTTTATGATTGGTCCCTAGATGCAATTGTCATTGGCAATGGCCCTTATCAAGTTGAACTGCTGGTTACCTCATCGTTCTGTCTGACGTTTAGTCAAAGCCTCGGCGACTCCTTGCGGTCACGTCATTAAGTTTAGGTCGCCAATTTGCACGAAATAAAAAATTACCTACTGTAAGATGGGTTTCCTGGACTATATGGCACTGGCCAAACTGTTACGTTACTATCTCCGATATCTTTCTGGTATCTCCGAATGGGAAGTCTTAATAGATCATTCGAAATTGGTTTGAATGTTTTACTATTCTTATAATTAATAATATATATTTTTTTTTGATTTGAACGTACCATTTTCTCAGTAGTTCTAGTTATTATTCTCATACTGTGTCACCATTAAAATTGGAACCAGTACTGCCCGATCGAAAATGACAAAGACGGTAGATTAATGTAAAAAACGGTAGATTACGGTAGACGGTATGCCTGGTACGACATAAAATAGATTTTTTCTATTTGGGTTTCATAATGGCTACATTATGAAACTGAAATTTGATTATTTTTACCTGCTTCGACTTCGTTGAAATTAGTTTTCTAAGAATTATGAATTTTTATAGAAAACTTTAAAATACTAACCTTTAACCTTGCAAATAGATCATTTTTACTAGATATTTATCCGAAATACCTATACTCGGAAATATATAACATGCTGACGGGGTCCGTCAACTAATTTCTAGTCACAACTATAAAACAACATACATAACTTAAAAATAATAGCAATATCTTCCAGTTTACGCTCTATTTCTAAAGTTTTATTCAATAAAGTACTATTTTTATTTTTAATTCAATATAGTATTATACTATTACTTTATATGTACATATTTATAGTTACTGTAGACATTTCCTGTACATTAATTGTTATTCCTGTCAGATTCTGTGTCGACACAATATTTTCTTCAATAGCATTATTTAATATTTTGTTCAATATTTTGAACTTTGTTCTGCTCGCACCTTTGAGTTATCAAAGTTTTGCATATTCTTTTTAAAAGTTTTTCTAGTTCTGCAATTTCTCGTATTTCTGACGGAGTACAACTTTCTTCCTGACACATTTTTATTAACTTTAATAATATATTTATTTTTAATTATGACGGATGGGAAGAAGCTTTGTTGTGTTCAATTGTTTCTATCATGGCATATTTGATACTTGTAACAGTTTATTAAATTGTAAAAGTATTGCCAACCCAACAAGAAAATATTAATTCAAATGGAAAAAATCGACTATATTTCTAAAAGTTTTTCAGACCTAAAGACCCAAATAGAAAAAGTATTATAAAATACACGGTTCATAAGACAATTAGAGCACTTGTACTTTAGAGACGCGTGCTCTAAGATAATGCCTTATGAAACTTAATATACTATTTTTAAACAAAATACTAAAAAAAAATGTCTGGTAAGTACACATAAAGAATTTTGTTAGGCAATTTAGCAAAAAAAATTAATAATTTTAAAAGGCAAAACCTACTAAATTTAATTTTAATACCAGTCAGTCATTCTGCTTTTCATTTTTACGGTAGATTTCGGTGTCTCGGTAGAGTTGGGACTCTCAAAGCGGTAGATCTACCGTAAAAGCGGTAGATCTGGCAGCACTGCTCCCGGCTCACCCTCGCCAACTAAAATGCTCATTGAGAAAATATTAACATGTCTAAATATTCTTGAAATGTAAATAAACGTCATGCTTCAATCAGCAACCAAATGCAGACTACCTACTGAAGAACAAATATGCCATAATGCGCCTATTAGAAGCGAAAAGCCTATATTTTCCAACGGTAGGTCGTGATTTCACACCACGAAGTGCCAGATCGAGACGTGATGAAACAATTTTGCAATCACATGCGTGATTGAAAGAGATCGATCCTACTCTATCGAATTTTTAGAGCGGTATAGAAAAAAATAAATACATGAGTGCGTACTAAAAACATTTAATTAATAAATAGACAGAATCATACAAAGTTTTAAACAGTAAGCAATGATGCCAAGTCTGTACTGGGAGTCTAAATCTACCGCATGCGTTGGGAACCGAAAAGTATAATATTAATTATTATATTGAATGAATTTCTATAAATATTGTACTAAAATATGTGTGTATTTTTAAAATTTATATACAGGGTGTTCCTTAATGACGTGCTAATATTTCAGGGTGTGATTCCTTAGGTCATTTTATAAACAAAAGTTCATATGAACATATGTCCGCAACGGCTTAAATTTTCTGCTACAGGGTGTTTTTATTTTTTAAATGGTTATTTTCTAATAATAACTCCGAAAGTACTTTAGATATTATTTTCAATTTTGGTATGTGTTAATAGGATATAGAACCACAAATTTTAGTTAGAAAAGTTATTCAATTGTTCCACCAGTGGCGTCCCTCCAAACATGTCCTATGGTATTTTTAAAAAAAAAAGGTGGTACGCCACTGACATTTTTCCATGTGGATACTTTTTCTAATTAGCCTAGTCAATTCTACATGAAAACGGTATCTTGAGTTATTCTCGTCGGACGCACCCATTCTTGATTAAAACCACTAAATTCATATTGAAACTCATTATTATTAATACATATATATCCAAGCGCGGATCCAGGGGGGAGGTCATGGGGGTCATGAACCCCCCCCCCCCCCAACCATCAATTTAACACGAAAAATACCATATATACCGGTTTGACTAACGCGGCAGGGTAATACTTTTCGTAATTTTTCCATGCATGACCCCCCCCCCCCCCCCCCCCAAACGAAATTTGACTCCCCCCAAACCAAAGTTCTGGATCCGCCCTTGTACATATCGACACAAAATCTGACAAGAATAACACTTAAAGCCCAGGAAATGTCTACAGTAACTATAAATATGTATATATAAAGTAATAGGTATGTATAATACTATATTAAATTAAAAATAAAAATAGTACTTTATTGAATAAAACTTTAGAAATAGAGCATAAACTGGAAGATATTTCTATTATTTTTAGGTTATGTTGTTTTATAGTTGTCACTAGAAATTAGTTGACGGACACCGTCAGCATGTTATATATTTTCGAGTATAGGTATTTCAGATAAATATCTAGTAAAAACATCTATTTGCAAGGTTAAAGGTTGGTATTTTAAGAGCTGCGTTTATTCACAGGTTGCCAAGCAGGCACTATTTTATGCGAACGTTTAGCCAAATATACTTAACTTTTTTCTAATCTAAAACTGGATTCGTAAAGCGAAAGGATTGGAAAAGGGTATGAAAAAATTGCGTTAAAAAATATAATGTTATAAGAATAATAATAACAATTTCAAATATGAACAATTTTCAAATTTTTGTCACAGATCTTCCTGAAACTTGTTGATACCCCAATCGACATGTCAGACAATCTAAATATCAATAAATTAAGTAAAAAACTTTATTATTACCGGCTAAAACTTCACGAAAAGAAATATTGATCAGCTGATGACTCTCGTCACTTTCTAACCTGCCAAAAATCGGCATATTTTTAATTAAATTGATGCAACATTGATGGCTCTGATTGGTAATTTGGGATTGTTTGGGATCCTCATCTTTAAGTTTTCTATAAAAAAATTTCTGTCGAATCAATAATGCCTAGAAAACTAATTTCAACGAAATCGAAGTAGGCCTAAAATTCGAACCCTACTTGTTGCCAACATGAAAAATATAAAATTTCAGTTTCATAAAGTGGCAAGTTATTCATTTTTTTTGCATTTCATAATATGAACTATAGACGGTTTGCAAAAAGAAACTCTTTCTATCTGGCAATTTATTAGAGCCAGGGGCTCTATTTATGTAAAAATTTTTGCAATCTTATCTGGTTTTAGTACAGGTGATTTCGATAATAATTTTTTGTACGTAAAAGCTCAACGATATAGATACCTAGTCTGCCGTGCAATACAAGAACCTAGTATTAGACTTACTATAAAATAGAGTAGTAAGTTTTTAATATTTATTTAACTGTTTACTTGTTAATAAAAATCAATGATTTTTTGGAAAATGAAACTATGTAACAAGTAGTGTTGGAAAAAACCGATGATTTTAATAATCGAGTACTTGATACTACTACTACTAATCTAGTGAATCGCTCGAGTGAATCGCTTGAAATTCCAATTCACCAAGCGATGACGTCACCGACTGCTCCACCGGCAGCTTAGCCGTTTACATGTGATCAGGTAGGGTATTTAGCAGGCACGTAACTACGGGTGGGCACAGGTTTAGCTAGAAAATTGTAGTAGCCACCAAAAAAAATTCCAGAAATTTATTTATTTGTGAATAATGAATTTTTACCACGTATCTCGTGCTCTCTGCAAAAAATCACCCAAATATGTATTTATTGTTCGGGTTTATTCTTGTGCTTTTTTAAAACAAAAAGTATTACCAAAAGTTATTTTTCTTCACATCTTTCGCAATCTACGAGCATAAAATAAGTAGATATTTAAAATTGCTTGTCAAAATCGTCCACTTTAAATTATCAGGTGCCCATTGTGTGTCCTTCAAAAATTTAGGCTTAGTTACGCGACTGGCAAAATAAGAAAATTGGTTATTATTCTTTTAAATTCATGTTTACAGTTACCTAAAAGTTCCTGTTTAAATTTAAGAATGTTTACTTTTGGTTACCAAAAAATTGGTCGATACCTATGTTTTGTTAACTATTTTGTTCGTTTTCTTATTTTCCATTAACATTTTCTATAATGTATGTTATTTTTAAGAAGTCTTCTTGAGTTTAATAATAAAAAGTTCCTGTTTAGATTTAAAAATGTTTACTATAAGATTATCAACGAATTTTTCTATATATTTCGTTAACAATTTTGTTCGTTTTGTTATTTTTAATTACAATTTCTATTATTATGTTATTTTTGAGTTTTCTCGAGTTTATAATAGATAAAAATTTTAAAATTATATCCTTTAATTTTTTAATATTTACAATCGGAGAACTAAACTACGCCGCTGGCTAGCCAGGTAAAACAAAACTTTGCCAAACTCATGTCGCGATGACTCCGCTAAGGGATTTGGCATACTTTTTTATATGCACCTTCTCGTTTATGTGCCTTTTTTAAGAAAGACGTATGTCGTATTACCGGCTCAACGTCAAACTCGAACGTCGCCAATCGGAAGGCGCTTCGCGTAGACCGAAGGTCGTGTATCAAGTGACTGAATTTATAACTAGAGTATTTCCTACCGAGCGAAAAACTGTTCGAATATACGAGCAGTTTTTTTAACTCGATCACACACTACAGCGGTACATTTCCGCCGGTGTCAAGCGAAGCTCGGGTATCGAGTGAAAGATAATAAGTGACGAGCGACGGTTTTCGCCTGAATAGATAACTCGAGCGGTTTTTTTAATAATCGAACAATGTCGGTTATTTCAATAATCGAGTGATCAAGCGGTTTTTCGCTCGAGCGATCACAACACTAGTAACAAGAGCTTACTGTGTTTAGAACAATAAATGAAATATTAAAGAAGTTGGTGCAATTTTTAAATGGAATGTCATAAAATTTACTTTTACGACTTACTAGGTTCTTGTATTGCATTGCGGCACTACCTTAAATACCTAGTGATAATACTACAATATCATAAACTGTTCATACAGGTAGGTACTTCTGAAATAGCGCTGTTATTATGTAAGAATCCCGAGCATCGCCGTCGATTCGACCGAGATCTACTCTCTACGAACAGGTACCACTTATTTACGACTTATTCAATAGTACCTGTGCAGCGCGGGGGGAAAGGCGGGCGCGATATACCTCCCCCCTCCCCCCTCGAGGCAAGGTACCGCCAGCGGCAACTTTTCCGAGGAACCTCAGTTCGCCCGAAGCCTTCTTCACGCGTCGTCGTGTTGGTACCAGTACTCGAGCGCCCTCTTTGATTTGTCGCTGGAATTTGCGACGGTGGTACCGGGTGACGTCACCGCTAAGATTGGTGCCGACGGTGGTACACTTGAGCGCATTCGTGGTCTGTTTGGGAGATGATGATGCTACGATGACAGGTATTGACGACCTTTTTGTTGCTATGGAGCATGTTGAGTGGAGATTTTCGCGGTACTTTTAGGTGGTTTTGGATTTTGTGGATGATTGATTTTTGTTTTAGTAAATTGTTTAAAAAAAAAAAGCCGTATCTTGGGCTTTCATTGTCTTTATTTACTTATAAAACAACGTTTCGACTAGTAAACCACCAAAACTCCGGTCATCTTCAGGTGAATACTGATTATATTCACCTGGAGGCTACTGGAGATGTTTACCATTTGAAACGTTGTATTATAAATAAATAAAGACAATGGATGGTCCAAAATACGTCTAAGTATTAGATTATCATTACCTGAGGTTTATGTAACGTAAATATATTCATTATACAGGGTGTCCGCTAAGTAATATGATATGGAAAAACCACAGACTCCTTACGGAAAAATATTAGGACTTAATTATACTTAGCTTTATCTGAAAGTTGATATTAACTGAGATACAGGGTGTTAAAGTTAAAACTTCATTTTTGTTTTTCTCTAATAACTTTGACAGAAACCAACGGCTTTTTACAACATTTGGCAATTATGGTTTTTTTAGGATGAGGAGCTGATTTTTTGGTGAAATTTTAATGTACAATGTAGGCGGCATTTTTTGCGCATTTATTAGGTCATAACTTTTTTGTGCCTCCGTGTAAATAATACTTTTTTCATATTTATTACGTGAAAAATGTATACTAAGTTCAGGTCGCCCAGAGTTACCATTTCGGAGATATTTGCATTTAAATTGTTTAGTGCATCCTGACCAATTATTTTTAATTTGCAAACAAAATTTTTTTCTTAAAGTAACCTATGAGAAAACAAATGGAATTTAGAGATACAGTTGCTATGAAACCTCCATGTTGTTATTTGTTTGTTGATTATTGTAAGATAGTTTTGTCAGAAAATGTTGAATTATTAAGTTTATCGTTGTGTTTTCATCGCTGTTGGTTTCTTTCGACACGATATTTTCTAGGGTCAAAGTTATTTTAATTAAAACAAGTTAAAGAACAATCCAATAGTTGTATTTATTATTCCCAATTGCCATTACTAGAACATTAATTATCATGTAAAAGTTAATTGGTAAGAAGTAACCAAAATATTACTTGCTGGCCTGAGCTAACGCACTAAACAATTTAAGTGCAAATATCTCCGAAACGGTAACTCTGGGCGACCTGAACTTAGTATATCTTTTTTACATAATAAACATGAGAAAAATATTATTTTTATTAAAAACTTAAATACACAGGCACAAAGAAGTTATGACCTAATAAATGGGCGAAAAATGCCGCAGACAGCATTGTACATTGTACATTGTACATTAAATCTTCACAAAAAAATCAATTTCTCGTCCTAAAGAAACCATAATTGCCAAATTTTGTAAAAAACCGTTGGTTTCTGTCAAAGTTATTAGAGAAAAACAAAAATGATGTTTTAACTTTAACACCCTGTATCTCAGTTAATATCAAGTTTCGGATATAGGTAAGTATAATTAAATCCCAGTATTTTTATGTAAGGAGTCTGTGGTTTTTCCATGTACCATTAATTAGCGGACACCCTGTATACATCTCGAAGCTCAAAATATTTGCTATAAGAAAGAAATGAATGCTGAAAGACTAATTCCAGAGGTGCAATTCGAATAAAAATAAACTGAATCTGATTTAAATTGAAACTGAATAGGTCAAACAAACATAATTTTAGAATGTAACACGCAAAAACATAAAAATAACTCTAAATTCATGAATTTGTATGAGGCAATTAATTTATACGACTTTTGACGCTTTTTTTAAAAACGATGTCAACAGACAGGTGTAGCATCGCTTAGGAAAAGATTAAACGCCGATTTGTTTTGACGGAAGCCGGTACCGTAAAGTCTCTCACTTTTAACAGTTAGGTGCTAATTTATCTTATTTTTGCTGTAAAAGAAATGACTTTTTAAATTTATGTAGTTAGAAAACGCGTGTCTAATTACCGTCATCCGTAATTTCGACGTTTTTAAGTATTTATAAACATATCACTTTTTTATTACAATCGTTGTCCAAATTAGTGCCGTCGTACACGAGCGTTAATTCTAACGCGCGTCAAATTGTGTGCAAGTACGCGCGCTGTTTAAATGCATTGTCTTCAATGGGGGTGTACACACGTACAGCATAAATCGCCGCGCGTTAATTTAATTTGTGCGTACATTCCCATTGAAGGCAATGTATCTCAACAGCGCGCGTACTGCGGCACAATTTGACGAGCGTTAATTACAATGTGCGTCACATTGTGTGCAAGTACGCGCGCTGTTTAAATACATTGTCTTCAATGGGGGCGTACACACGCACAGCGTAAATCGCGGCGCGTTAATTTTAGTTTGTGCGTACATTCCCATTGAAGGCAATGTATCTCAAAAGCGCGCGTACTGCGGCACAATTTGACGAGAGTTAATTGCAATGCGCGTCACATTGTGAGACAGTACGCGCGCTGTTTAAATACATTGTCTTCAATGGGAGCGTACACACATACAGCGTAAATCGCCGCGCGTTAATTTAATTTGGGCGTACATTCCCATTGAAGGCAATGTATCTCAACAGCGCGCGTACTGCGGCACAATTTGACGCGCGTTAATTACAATGCGCGTCACATTGTGTGCAAGTACGCGCGCTGTTTAAATACATTGTCTTCAATGGGGGCGTACACACGCACAGCGTAAATCGCCGCGCGTTAATTTTAGTTTGTGCGTACATTCCCATTGAAGGCAATGTATCTCAAAAGCGCGCGTACTGCGGCACAATTTGACGAGAGTTAATTGCAATGCGCGTCACATTGTGAGACAGTACGCGCGCTGTTTAAATACATTGTCTTCAATGGGAGCGTACACACATACAGCGTAAATCGCCGCGCGTTAATTTAATTTGGGCGTACATTCCCATTGAAGGCAATGTATCTCAACAGCGCGCGTACTGCGGCACAATTTGACGAGCGTTAATTACAATGTGCGTCACATTGTGTGCAAGTACGCGCGCTGTTTAAATACATTGTCTTCAATGGGGGCGTACACACGCACAGCGTAAATCGCGGCGCGTTAATTTTAGTTTGTGCGTACATTCCCATTGAAGGCAATGTATCTCAAAAGCGCGCGTACTGCGGCACAATTTGACGAGAGTTAATTGCAATGCGCGTCACATTGTGAGACAGTACGCGCGCTGTTTAAATACATTGTCTTCAATGGAAGCGTACACACATACAGCGTAAATCGCCGCGCGTTAATTTAATTTGGGCGTACATTCCCATTGAAGGCAATGTATCTCAACAGCGCGCGTACTGCGGCACAATTTGACGCGCGTTAATTACAATGCGCGTCACATTGTGTGCAAGTACGCGCGCTGTTTAAATACATTGTCTTCAATGGGGGCGTACACACGTACAGCGTAAATCGCCGCGCGTTAATTTAAGCTCGTGTGTACATTCCCTATGACGACAATGTATCTCAACAGCGCGCGTTTGTACAAGTTAAGCGCCCTAGCATGATTATTAATATTTTAAATGGTAACCGTACATCTTAAAAATGCCGATATACAGGGTGTTATGGAAATGGAAATTATTTAAATGGGGGACTCTCCTTGGGTGTCCTAGAGAAAGTCTACATAGTTTTTTTTTTAATCGAATATCTAAATACAAGGCTACATGCTGTGGCGCCGCTCCATCTGATTTCAGTTAGCAATGTAGGTCACTAGAGTAAACTACAGTGATGCCAGATCGCACCGCGTGTCTCGCTTTTGCGTGGATAACGGCCGCGCGCGTACCTATATGTTTAACCTTCGGTATCATTGCTTCAGTATGTTTCGATACTCGGTGTTTGTTCGTGCTTGATGTATACGAATTTTAAACGTTTTGTCAGTTGTAGCATTACCCGATTTTTTTTGTTGTGAAATAATTCATAAAAACAAATGTTGTGGTGTGATTTCAAATTTGTGTGATATTATCTACTGTTGGTTCTGTTGTCTGATGGAATTTAATTATAGATCGGCAAAATTTGCCGATAAAATACCGATTATTGCGTATAAACCAAAACCACCTAAAAGCAAATTTTGAAGACTCCGAACTCAAACAGCGATTATAGGTCGCTGAAAACTTTCATTATACATTCTATTTTCTGTAGGGATGGTCAAATCTGTCTTATAACAAGACCTGTTACTCCATTAGTCGCGAGCTCCACAAAGAGAACACATATTATTACTACCGTGTACTTTTACTCAAAAACAGAAAATCCTTCCAATTTCACAATACTTACCATGGACAATCCAGATTCTCCCGATTCATTAGCCAGCGATCAACTGACCGTAGACCTGCTGAGTCCTCGGTCGAAACGTCGTCGAGTCATCTTAAACGATACCGACAACGATAATCGCGATGAAAACGATACTCCGGACGTTACCAAGAACAACAATAACGATGTCCGGTTCGTTCTGATGGACGACGATGCGCCGGAAAATGGCACTGAAGATGATGATGAGGTAAGTCATTATGCGCTGCGACTTCGTTTGCGTAGATAGATGATAATAATGTGTTTTTATCTCAATTTAATATAGAGTGTCATCATTAAAGTTGGAACCATATGGGGTTTGGAATAATTAAAAGTGACGCATGTTTTGCGCAATTTTTGCTTCTAAGCCTACTAGTTTTAGAATATTTTTGTTTCAAAGCCTACTGGTTTTAGAATATTTTTGTATCAAAGCCTACCCATTATTTTTATCCGACATGATAGTAGTCTGAATAATTTCTTTCCACAATGTTTTGTTGATATCTTTAGTTCGAGAAGACATAGCAACTAGCGGTTTTCACTGAGTTCTTGAAAATTTAGTTCTCCTTTTAACTATGTAAAAACCAACATATGCTTCCATTTACAATTTTGAAAAAAAACAGCAAATTTCGTTGACATTCCCAAAAGCGCTCTCTAGCGGTTACCGCTAGAACTAAAAGGACGTAATTTATCATGCAATTGATAAAGCCATAAAATCTCTTTCTAATGAGACTATGTTTGATAAATTTCGTTTACCTTAACCGGAGTTACTTAGTTTTTTGCAAATGAATGTTTGTCCTTCCCCCACCACTTTATTTGATGAGTTGAAGCAATAAGTATAGAACCGAAGTTGCTCAAACTTCCCCCGGGCTTACTACACATATATTTTTAATAAGACATTCGTATAACGACAGGCGTATTAAAGAGAAAACCTCGATTTCACAGTTGGGTTACGTGGGTATTACGCCCTCTAGCGGCCAACTGGTAAACTTAAAAAGTATTTCCAGCGATTTCTCTTGACCACTTTTCCTATAAAAAACTTTTTTGGAAGCTGTACGATTGTTGGTTACCGAGACATAGCCGGCTTCCTCCCATATATGACCACCCGTCTTTTTAATCTATAAAGATACTATTTTAAATTCTCCTTTCAAATATATAACACACCATGGATGATATTGGTTTCCTAGGCGATTTATTTAAACTTTATTACTTTGAAACGAATAAAAGGTTCAGATTAAGGTAAAAATAACGACAAATGTTCGGAATATGTCCAGCAAACAAAAATTATCATAAGTGATACAAATTTTGGTATGGGGTCATAAAATTACAAAACAAGCGACTTTTCCAAATAATTTTTTTTTAAATCGATCGATAAATGCCATTTTTCGATATTTTGTGGTGAAAATGTCAAATTTGATAGTTAACAAAAGCCGCATGGTGCCTTTAATTATGGAATTTTTGGTTTTAATTGAAGCAAAAACTTATGGCAAATTTAAATTTAAAAATAAATATTTTCCCAAATAGCGGCCAACTGGTAAACTTAAAAATTATTTCCAGCGATTTCTCTTAACCCCTTTTCCTATATATAAACTTTTTTGAAAGCTGTACGATTGATGGTTACGGAGATATAGCCGGCTTCCTCGCTTATATGACCACCCGGTACAGTGGAGTCCCATTTAAAAAAATGAGATTAGGTCCGATAACTTTTTTACCTGACCCCGTATACTTATTCTGAAAACGGCAGATTAGTCAACAATCATTATAGAAACTTGTGTATGAAACATTTTTCTGTTTATCATTTAACTAAGAAAATATAGGGTAATTTTGAAATTGACAATTTTTTGACCTTCCCCCGTATCTCTTAAGCGAGCGAAAATTTTCAAATTTTGATTTTAACATTTTAAGTTTAACCCAAAAAGAGCACATGACATCTACATTACTTTTTTGATAGCATCTTTCGAAATTATGTGTAATAGGCGTCTTACCACCCTTGGTATGTAATAAATATACTATTACACATAGATATGACAAGAAAATAATGCATGTTAATTAGCCACAATTTTAAGCTGCCCGTCATTCTAAAAATGGCTTGTAATAGTTTACTATAATTTTGAATAAAGGCATTTTGTGTACTTAGTATTGTACTTCTTAATTCCGTGTTCAAATTCTCCTTTTGGTGGCCATTCGATCGGCACTGAGAACAACGCAATAAACAAATCTCCGAGGTTTAAAATTTTAAATTACCAACAATACCAGCATAATAACAATAATAACAGCAATAATGTGTCAAGAATTATAGACTCTTAACCATGTTACATGGTATTAAAACACACTTGCAACACTCTTGCGGCATTGGTCGCCATTTAAAATGTTAATAACACCTCCTCGTCAGTGTACAGTTATAATAACACAATATTGGGTTTAATTTGGTCTCGTTAAAGATAGTAATTATGTTTTTGTTATACCAGAAGAATTTCGGTAAGTAGCAGAAGTAGTAACCGATTGGTCCGCGTTGATGTCCGTTTAGAGTTTTCTTGATAACGAAAGGTACGTGTCGGCATACGGAAACCTAAAGCAAAATTATTATAGTAAAGATTTTATTATAATTTCCTATAAAATATACAATTAATTACATTTTTATTAGTAATTAATTCGTACCAAAATAATATTGTAAACATAATTTACAAAAACTATAATTACGATTTCTAATAAATTTAGTAGGTATTAGAGTATTTGCAGAATTATACCGTTGATCTTTTGACTGCAATAAAACCTCATTATCCCTTCGACCATAAAATAAATAAGGAAATCCCAAATTTTAAAACCTTTTCGAGCAGAGTCGGACCAGGTATACAAATTCAATTTATACCTATGCCTGATGCATATATAAATACAAAGTGATTTTTAATAATTTTAATCTTTAGTGGTTTTCCGACGTTAGGCTTATTAGTGGTAGAATGTGGCGTCCTTGGAATTGTGCTGATAGGGGGGCATCTTCAAGTGTAATTTTTAAAAGAATGCATTTATCTACCGATGCCAAACTAATAATTAAAAATGTGTATCAATCGTTGTTGAGTAGAAATTTTAATTCGATGGATACTTTAGCAGAGACGTCTACTTTGACAAAAACTATTTTATCTTCGGTAAGAGACATAGTACTTAAACCTGTTAATCCTAGAAAAAATCGGAGTGATTCTGGCATATTTAGAGGCATTGACGAAAATGACATGGATTTATTAAGAAGAAAGATTTACCAAATGTATGAGGCACAAACTGTACCCACTTTGATTTCCCTCAAAGGGCGGCTGATTAAAGACGAAACAAATATCTCTTGTAGCCTTTCAAGCCTTAGGAAAATATTGCGTAAAATGGGTTTTAAATACCAAGCAAAAATCGTTCCCAATTCTAATAATACAAAAGCAGAAATTCAAAATTTTATGATTGAAAATGATTTCTATTTTGAAGAAACTTACAAAAAACGAGAACTGCTAGAAGTATTAAAAGCTTTTAAAATAAATAAGGAATACGAGTGTGACAAACTTGCAGCAGAAAATGGACATACAGTGTTGCGTCTTCCTCCGTACTATTGTATATTCAATCCTATTGAGCTAATATGGAATCAATTATATATATATATATCCGGTTTCATAGCGTTCTACGCCTTCCGGTTCCCAGTTTCCATGCTTGTCGGTTTTCCCATTCTCTTGGCTGTAAGTTTCGCTCTGACATGGCTCTGCGTATTCCATCTATCCAGGTTGACTTCGGTCTTCCCCTACTTCTTCTCTCTGTTGGAGTCCAGTTTAGTATTTGTTTGGGGATCCGCTCATCGCCCATCCTTTCTACGTGTCCGTACCAAATCAGTTGTCGCTGGTCAATGTCATCTAGTATTGTCTTCTGCACGTCCATCATTTCTCGAATTTGATTATTGTTTATTCGATCCATTCTAGATTTACCGGCAGCTCTGCGCCAGAAGTCCATCTCCAGAACCAGCAGTCTACGTTCTAAGCCTTTGTTCATCTGCCAGGTTTCGCATCCATATAATACAATACTCTTAAAAACCGTGTCATACAACAGTTTTTTCCTTTCTTTGGAAATTTGGCTTGACCATAGTATTGAATTTAAGCATCCAATTACTTTTTTCCCTTTCGTTATTCGATCTTCTACTTCTTTTAGTGTCCGGCCCGTTTTTTCAATTTTAGTTCCCAGATACGTATATTCATCACATGGCGTTATAGAGATGCTGCGATCGATTTCCAGGTCTTGTGATTCTCCGCCAACGCATAAGTATTTCGTCTTACTAAAATTTACCATCAAACCCCATTCACCGTACTCCTTTAGCAACCTTCTAGTCATAAATTCTAGATCTTCTTTGTCTTGAGCTATTACAACCTGGTCATCTGCAAAATGAAGCGTGTACAAGTTCCTGTCATTTCCGAGTTCCATTCCCATTCTGTGACATGATCTTCTCCATTTTACCAGCACTTGGTTAAGGTATATCTTAAAGAGAGTTGGAGACAGACAGCACCCCTGTCGAAGGCCCTTTGACACCGGAAAGGGTTGCGACAAATTGTTACCCGTCTTTATCCGAGAGCCGGCTTGGTCGTAGAGTTGTTTTATGGCCGATATTATTTTCTCGTTTATTGTGGAATGTTCTAGTACCTGCCATAATTTCTTAATAGGAACAGTATCATATGCCTTTGTAAGGTCGACAAATAATAGATGGGCCTCTCTTTTCCGGGCGACCTTCTTCTCGTTCAACTGCACTAAGGTGAATATGTGGTCAATGCAGGATCGTCCGGCTCGGAAGCCTGCCTGTTCCTCTATTTCGAAGGGGGTATATTCTTGATCTATTATACCTTTTATAAGTTTCCCATACATTCGACTCATTGTAGCTGTAACTGATATGCACCTGTAGTTTTCACACTCATCACGTTTGCCTTTCTTGTGTATTGGTGTTATCCAGGCTTCTTTCCAGCTCATTGGAATTGATTCTTTATTGTTTATTATTCTGGTGAAGAGCCCTTGAAGGAATGTAACAAGCTTCTGCGTGCCATTTCTAAGTAGTTCCGCTGGTATGCCATCTGGTCCTGGAGCTTTTTTATTTTTCATGGATTTTATTACCTGCCATATCATTTCCACCGTTATGTCTATACGTTCACCTTGTACGTTATATTGTCTTGGTGACTCTGTAAGGTATTCTTGTCTATCTTCTGTCAGTTTCTCCATGTAATGCGTTCTCCACTTGTCTGTAGAGATTTGTTGTAAGGAGATTCTGTTCGAGGTGTTTGTTCTTAGTGATTTTATTATTCTCCATGCCTCAGATGATCTTGTTCCGCCGATATGTGTATTTATCTCACCACACTTTCTATCCCATGACTCATTTTTGTTTTTTGTTACCATGGTTTTAAATGCTGATTGTTCTTGTCTATATACGGCTTTGTCATTAGGATCTGACGTTCTTAACCACTTGTCGTACGCCTGTTGCTTTTTAGTTTTCTGTTCTTCTAGGGTCTTATTCCAGGTAATGGTTGTGGATGTTCTTGTGTTCGTTTGCGTAATTCCTAATGCTTCTTCTGCCGCTGAGTGTAGGCAGGATAGTATGTGGTTGTATAGAATCTCTGTCGGTTGTAAAAGATATTCCTCCTTCAGTTTGCTGTTTAGTCGATTTTGAAAGAGACCTCTAGTGCTTGAGTCATACAGTCCTTCCAGATTATATTTCTTTTGTTCGAGTCTTTCGTCAGGTGTTGTTGATTTTGTTTGGCTCTCGTTCTTCTTAAATGGTATCTGAATTTTTGCACCCACAAAATAGTGGTCAGAGCCGCATTCCATTCCTCTATATGCTCTGGTGTCCAGTATTTTGAGTGAGGTATCCTGTTTTACTATGACGTAGTCGATTACTGATTTTAGCTGTCGTGTTTCTTGATGCCAGGTGTACTTGTGGATATTCTTATGTTGAAAGAATCCATTCAACACTTGTAGCTTGTGTTGATTGCATATCTCAATAACTCTCTGTCCGTTATTATTGAGAGTGTCCTCCCCATATCTTCCGATAATCTTGCTGCCATCTGTTTTTCCCACTCTAGCATTCAGGTCCCCTAGTATCATGATTTCTCTCTGGTCGCCAATCTTTAGGAGTACGTTATTAAGTTGGTCATAAAAGGTGTCCTTATCTGTCTGTGACGCATCTTCGTTTGGGCCATACAGAGCAACGATAGAGATCCTGTGCCCTTTCAGTGTTAGGTTAACTGTTGCAATTCTTTCGTTTATATTTTCCCATGTAGTTATCTTTCCTTCATATTTCTTGTTTATCAAAACCGAAACTCCTTTTGCTGCTCTCTCATCCTTCTGTACTCCACTGTAGATGTGAATGTACTCTCCCGAGCGTTCTAGACCATTTCCCTTTCTCTTAGTTTCCGTTAGTACCGCTATGTCTACTTTCTTTCGCTCCAAAGTATTCAGGACATCCGCCGATTTTGATCGCCACCCTTGAATATTCCATGTTCCAAAAATCATATCCTTTAGTCTTTGCTGTGGTCGTCTTAAATTTGTTCCGTCTAGGTTCCGAGGCTGTGTACTGGGATTTTTAGCTGTGAAAATTTTTACGAGTAACGGGTAGCTAACCCGTTGCCAAAACCCCCACCCTGGAGGACCGGGAATTTTTGTTCAAGGTTGTCTTCCTTTAGCCTTTGGCGATCCAACGTCATAGAACTACAAGGCAGCAGCTTCGCCGTACCCTGGCAGGGGCCCTAACAGGGTGCTATCATCCGGGCCAGATGAACCCTGGTTTTTTAACGAGGTTGTTACTCCTCCTCAGAATCAATTAAAATCCAATATTAGGAGAAATAATATTTCTCCTACATTAAATGCATCTGTAGTAGAATTAATTAAAAACGAAGTAAGAAAAATTTCTGCAGACAGTTGGAAAAACTGTGTACAGCATGTACTTAAGGTGGAAAATTCTTACAATTGTATGATTACAAATGTTCAACCCTTAATTATAAGTTTAGGCTTAGATGAAGATAGTACTAGTGATACAGAGTTAAATTTTCAAAGTCAAAATATTCAATAGTTTCTTAGAATTTAATTAATTTTTATTGTACTTGTTATCCTAATACTTATAGTTTTAAATTATATTATTTTCAATTATCATTAATTGTTATCATTATTTTACATTTATTATAGGTACCTAAAACTAAAAATACCTATCTTTTATTATTTTAAATTATAAAAATAAATCATGTGGTGTGGTATACATTTTCCAGCCGGCCTGATCCCATTTATTGAGCTTTGAAGAGGTTGAGGCGTATACAAATGGGTTTAATCAGGTAGTTTATTTATGGCAGTAAGAGTCAACGGTATAATTCTGCAACAACTTATACAAAGGTATTGTAAACTACAGATCACATAATACATTCATACAACTCTTGGATACTGAAGCTGTGATTGTGTGAAATGTTATTGAAATTCAGTAGTAGTGGGTGGAAGAGAGAACTACATGTTTGTTGGCTGAATGGCAACAATGCTGAATCTGGTTATGCCAGATGGTTAAATATTAAAACATAACCATACTAACCGATGAAAAGATAAATCCTTATTTAAATGACCCACTCTCTTAAGAACTACCCCGAATGCACCATGATTGTTTATAAAAAAAGACGATTTTTCACCAATAATCACAAAAAAGACACAAATCGACCACAATATATAATCAATTCGTTAGATCAAATCGCCAACGTCGCAATGTTGACGAGATTAGTAATTCATTCACCTTTTGGGTCCGAATCGTAGCGAAGTTGTAAAATAAAAATAGATGTTGCCAGAGTGCAGTTGGACTAGTTCAAGATTTGTTTGATACTTTTAGGTATAATAATATTTGTTTTAAAGAATCTCTCATCGCCTTTTCACAGTTTATAGTAAAATTGTTGGGAAATAAATTGATTTTAAGAGCAATTGCGGATGCGAACAAACTTTAAACCAGTTGTAATTGTCAAATTACCAAATTTTTAATTGGGATTTTGCAAGATACCTTTGCGATAAATATGTCAATCTGGCTATGCTGCAGTAATGACGGAATGAGGTGGGAAAGACTGTTTGCAGTCGTTGCGTAGGCTAGAAATGTACATTTTTCTATCTGTAGTTTGTAATATATTTGAGTAAAATCAAGTAAATACTAAAATATATTGTAAATTTTACAACGAATGTATGTGCACAGAACAAACACTGTAGTAAAACTATTACAGTAAAAAGTTTATTGTACTATTTCCTATAAAATAGTGTATTAATTACAATTTTCATTATTAATCCGTAACAAAAAAATTTTTCACATAATTTCTAAAAAATTTAATAAAGTTAAGTAAATACTAACGGATACCAACGGAATCTTGGGATTTCATTTCTCCTAAGAAATAATAGATAGAGAAGTTAACAGGAAATATACTGATCGATCACTGAAGTCAAGCTACGTTGGGCACGATTAGTGCTTGGATGGGTGGTCGCTTGGAAATACCATGCGTCAAAATGTTTACAAAATATTTTAGTAAATTTTACAAGAGATATCGGTAAATTTTATAAAAACTTTTCATATAAAGGTTTCTGTAATTTTTACTTACAATTTTGCTATAATTTAATGGCAGATCTTCATAAAAGTTATCCCAGTCACATATAGAGCTATAAATTATGGTTAGTTATAGTAAATTTAACAGAGGCATTATAATAGTATATTAAGATACAAGTTTCATAAGACATTATCTTAGAGCACGCGGTTAATTTAAAGAACGACCCGCGAAGCGGGGTTAATTGTCTTATGAACCGTGTATTTTATAATACTTTTTCTCTTTGGGTCTTTAAAGTCTGAAAAGCCTTTCAAAATATAGTAGATTTTTCCATTTGAATTAATATTTTCTTTTTGGGTTGGCAATACTTTTACAATTTAATAAAATGTAACAAGTATCAAATATGCCATGATAGAAACAATTGAACACAACAAAGCTTCTTCCCATCCGTCATAATTAAAAATAAATATATTATTAAAGTTGATAAAAATGAGTCAGGAAGAAAGTTGTACTCCGGCAGAAATACGAGAAATTGCAGAAAAACTTTTAAAGGAAATATGCAAAACTTTGAGTTATGGTGCGAGCAGAACAAAGTTCAAAATATTGAACAAAATAATAAATAATACTATTGAACAAAATATTGTGTCGACACAGAATCTGACAGGAATAACAATTAATGCCCAGGAAATGTCTACAGTAACTATAAATATTTATACAGGGTGATTCACGACGAGCGTGCATTAGAACTTTATGGAGAACTACTGAATATATGTTCCTGAAACTTTGGGGATTTGGGTTTATCGATATGCTCTATTTAACTAAAATATTGACATGTTCCTGTCATTTCCGGTTATACCGGAAGTAGCTGCCAACTTTCGTTTTTTAAATACAACATGGTAATTTTTATTACATTTTTCGATTAAGCATTAACTACTAAGCATATTTTATAGAAAATGTTTTTGTGAGACTCTATTAGTTTTTGAGATATCTGGACTTTTTGTAATTATTCTGCAAATGCATGACGATGAAATATTCCATATAATTTTTTTACCTTAGCGCTTGGACTAAAATTTTTTTCTCACCGAATAGCTAGAAGATCATCAAGTCTCAAAAACATTTCAAATTCGGCAAAAAATGTACAGGGTGGTCACAATTCAAGCCTCATTGTGAAAGAATTCAACCATTAAAAACTTTCTTATTTTAAATGGAACACCCTGTATATTTTTATTTAATTTGATGGAAAATTAGTTGTTCTTGATAAATAGTATTTACTGTCCTATACCTATATCAAAGCGTTTTCTCAAAAAATCCAATTTTATTCCGAAAATACTATTTGTTCAAGTGTGCTATGAAAACAATAATTGTACTTAGGGGCTGTATACTGATGTCTATACGGAGGAAAAGTGATTGGTATCAAAACGATGGGACTCCAGCACACAACGTCCAAGTTGTTAAGACTGCCCTAAACAGACTTTTTCATGACCAGTGGATCGCAAACCAAGGTCCCTTCCACTGGCCAGCTCGTTCGCCAGACTTAACTCCACTGGAGTTTTTCATCTGGGGAACCATTAAAGATAAAGTTTACGCGCGTCCCATCACCACGAAGGAAAATCTAATTGAAAGGGTGAAGGCAGCATTTCAATCTCTCACAAGAAATTAGGAATGCTACAAGAAATAACATGATGAAAAGAATACATAAATGCTTGGAAGTAAATGGCAATCATTCGAACATATTTTAAAAATATGATCAAAAGATAGTAGGTATAATTTTCAAACACATTTTTAATTAAAGAATTTAAAGTTTATAAACTTGTTTCCTTGCTATTTTTAAAAAAATAATATTTAAACCATTAAATTTAAAACAATCAACTGCATTTTATTTATAAATTATTAAGAAACACTTTAGAATATTGTATTTTCAAGCAATCAATCACTTTTCCTCCGTATGGACATCAGTATACAGCCCCTAAGTACAATTGTTTTCATAGCACACTTGAACAAATAGTATTTTCGGAATAAAATTGGATTTTTTGAGAAAACGCTTTGATATAGGTATAGGACAGTAAATACTATTTATAAAGAACAACTAATTTGCTATCAAATTAAATAAAAATATACAGGGTGTTCCATTTAAAATAAGAAAGTTTTTAATGGTTGAATTCTTTCACAATGAGGCTTGAATTGTGACCACCCTGTACATTTTATGCCGAATTTGAAATATTTTTGAGACTTGATGATCTTCTAGGTATTCGGTGAGAAAAAATTTTTAGTCCAAGCGCTAAGGTAAATAAATTATATGGATTATTTCATCGTCATGCATTTGCCAAATAATTACAAAAAGTCCAGATATCTCAAAAACTAATAGAGTCTGACAAAAACATTTTCTATAAAATGTGCTTAGTATTTAATGCTTAATCGAAAAATGTAATAAAAATTACCATGTTGTATTTAAAAAACGAAAGTTGGCAGCTACTTCCGGTATAACCGGAAATGACAAAAACGTGTGAATATTTTAGTTAAAGAGAGCATATCGATAAACCCAAATCCCCAAAGTTTCAGGAACATATATTCAGTAGTTCTCCATAAAGTTCTAATGCACGCTCGTCGTGAATCACCCTGTATATAAAGTAATATGTATAATACTATATTGAATTAAAAATAAAAATAGTACTTTATTGAATAAAACTTTAGAAATAGCGCGTAAACTGGAAGATATTTCTATTATTTTTAGGTTGTGTTGTTTTATAGTTGTAACTAGAAATTAGTTGACGGACACCGTCAGCATGTTATATATTTCCGAGTGTAGGTATTTCAGATAAATATCTAGTAAAAATAAAAATAAAATTTCAGTTTCATAAAGTGGCAGGTTATTCTATTTTTTCGCATTTCATAATGTAGCGATTATGAAACCCAAATAGAAAAAATCAGTAAAGGCATCAAATCTTACTCTTAAAAAACTTAACTACCATAAAAACTTCAAAATCCGGTCCGGCTTTAGGCATTCAGGTCCTGCAGGTCATTTTAGAGTACGCTGAATACGAGAATCCGGCGAGACCGCGACAGTCGGTTAGGACAGAAACCCGTCGAAGGCAGGTAGTACCTTTTTGTGCTATTTTCAATGAAAAAAAACCGCTGTTGCCGTAGTACCATTTAATTATTGTAACTTTTTCCTCAACCGAATAGCACACGGCAATTAGAAATATTCAACGGGGAAATTATTTGAGAAAAACTAAAAACGCTGTCAAATACTGTGATTATAAAGGTGATTTCATTTTAACCTGAATTAAAATTGAACAGAATCGTACTCCAGATTTAAGCTAGCTTGAAGACAAAATTTTCTTGATATCTTAAAAACGGTATGTGGAAAAAGTTCAAATTTGGTGGACTTTTCATTCTCATTATTCTCTTTAAAAAGTCTTAATAAAAGTTTTCTTTAAAATCTCTACGGGAGCGAATATTTGTCCACCTCGCTATTTACATGGGTACATACACATGTGTCCTGTTCGGATGCATCACACGGTATAGCCTGGTAACACTTAAAAAAAAACTCCCAGTACAATGGTGTCCCATTTTCAACACTTTTCTATGGTATTTCCGTTATTGTTAGTGCTATCAAAAAAGTAATGTAGATGTCATGTGCTCTTTTTGGGTCAAACTTAAAATGGTAAAATTAAAATTTTTTTAAATGGAACACCCTGTATATTTTAATCTAAAAAGATACTATTTTGAATTCGCGTTTCAAATATATAACCCACCATGAACGATATTGGTTTCCTAGGCGATTTATTTAAACTTTATTACTTTAAAACGAAATAAAAGATTCAGATTAAGGTAAAAAATAACCGGAATCATCGCAAATGTTCGGAATATACCCTTAAATGGTTACCGTCTTTCCGGAAAGTGAACAAAATATGCATTTTGCGTCATTTCTTCGTTTTTTCCACTTTCAATATAAACTGATATCATATCAAATTTTTCAAAATGTAGATAGGTCATTTTCGCAAATGAATATGTAAAAATGAAATTGTCGATAAATGTTAATAGTCAACATAGTAGCTTCTAGGATATTAGCGTTTGTTTCATGGTCTACAGTGGCTTAAAGTGATAAAGTTTAATAAATCGCGTAGGAAACCAATATCATACATGGTGGGTTCTATATTTGAAACGAAAATTCAAAATATTATCTTTTTAGATTAAAATATACAGTGTTTTTACCTGACCCCGTATATTTATTCTGCAAACGGCAGATTATTCAACAATCAGTATAAAGGAACTTCTGTATATAACATTTTTCTGTATATCTTTTAACTAAGAAAATATAGGGTAATTTTGAAATTGTCAATTTTTTTATTTTCCCACGTATCTTAAGGCCTTATTACACTTGGGAATTTTTATGGCGCCAGCAATGGCAATTATAATAATTCAAGGATTCAGGCGCAGTACACCGTTCTCCGTACTACAGTCAGAAATTCTACTCTTCTGACAATTAAAATGACACGGATTCATGCGCAGTACACTGTTCCCGATCAGCTGTCTCTCATTACCAGAAATGGGGCAGGCGCCATTTTAATTGCCCTTGCCGGCGCAATTGGGTAGACATGGATTATTCTGTTATTTTTAACTGTTTATTATTTGGCCGAACCAGGTATGGACAGGTAATGGCCATTTAAACCCACTGGTACTTAAATTAGCAGTTTACATTCTTTATTAAACTTATGGACTGCTAATTCAGCAACTTTTTGCACCTCCTATTTGTAAATAGCAGTAGCTGCTCTAACTGGTGATCAAAACGAACAGGTTTGCACATCTCTAATTCTGGGGATATTTTAAGGATTTCGACAGTACCCGCTGCTGTTCTGACCGTTGACAAAGCACCAGCTGATCGAAAACGGTTTACTGCGCATGAATACGTGCCATTATAATTGCCGGCGCAAGAGAAAAAATTGCCTAGTCTAATACGGCCTTTAAGCGAGCGAAAATTTTCAAATTTTGATTTTACCATTTTAAGTTTGACCCAAATGAGCAAATGACACCTACATTACTTTTTTGATAGCACTAACAATTCCGGAGATATAAAAGTGTCGAAATTGGGACACCGTGTACATCCCAAATCGATAAAGATTTAGTTGACATTAATAAACCCGATTCATTAAAATTTTAGTAATAAAATTAACACCGTGTATGAATCACAGACGCAAACGAGAAAAACACCACGTTCACTCGTACATAAATAAGGCAAAATCGTTTTAACCTACCTCCAGGGTAGGTAGGAATTCTGTTTACGTTTAAATTTCAATGTGAACCACCTCTGTGGCAACAGTGCTTTGCCTTCAATGCTTCGAAAGGGGGTTCCCTAGTTAACCCCGGGCTAGTTTTTATTATTTCTTTGTTTGGTTGCGGTTGGCAGTGTTGCCGGATTTATTTATGTTTTTATACGGAAATGTTTTTAGGTATAAATAGTAATCGGCCGGTTCAAGGTATTGTAAAGCACGCTTCACTTTGCTTGCCATAAGGTATTGTTGGGTTTGTTTCCGACTGGTTGCAAGTTTCGTTCTGCGCATGTTCGGTTGTGAACGGGTTTCGAACTGGTTGCTGCTTTTAGTCTCTGTTAACGGGTGCGAATGCCCAACCTTCAAATGTCAAAACTGAGAATTGACGTCTTAACTTAGCCTAGAAGCAGTGAACTCGAATAGACAAATGGAAAGGACTCGTAATTGGTCGAATGCAAGCAAAACTATGTTCGCGATTGTAAGAGTGAGAGGGAACGAGGTTCTAGGAGTACCGTCTCTCTCGTTGGCATAGTAGTAACAGGACTCCGGAGTACCTGTAAACGAGTTTTCTGCTCAAGCGTTTATTCCTGTTTCTACTGCTCCATATAGAAAAAAATTATGGACTTTCGTCGAGTTGTTAACGAAATTTAGACATCTTTCGTTAAATTTTTTTTGTTTAATGTACCGTTTTCATAGGAAGCGAAAACTCCATTTTTCAGCGTAAAAAATTGAAGTATAGACCCCCGATCACGTGCAGTCTCTTTCTTCCGATTATCGTTATTTCTGTCGGCGTACCGATTACGGGCGGACGCTCGACGTATTCTTCTATCTGCAAAGGAAGATTAAATTCGCCTCGTGCCTTCAAATCGTGAAACGAACAGGGGTCAAATCGACCCACCGATGAAATAAGTATTTAGGAGGTTCACTTCACACCACCCGACATTCCTGCAGTTCAATCCGAAATGACCGAAATCGTGTTCCGTCAGCGTCCCGTCAAACGAATCCTGAAAGGACTCAAAAAAGCTACTGGTCCAGACGAAATTCCTATTATAGTTCTCAAGAGATGCGCCGATGAACTAACACGAGTATTTTGTAGACTTTTCAACTTATCCTACAAAAAAGGAATATTTCCATCTTGCTGGAAGACGGCGCGAGTCCAGCCTATTTCAAAGAAAGGTAAGAGAACCCTGCCTAACAACTATCGACCAGTCGCATTGCTTTCAGTTATATCAAAAGTAATGGAGAAAGCTATTAACCAACATCTTCTAAAGTACCTGGAAGGCTTCAACATTATCAGCGATCATCAATATGGTTTTCGGAAGTCCAAATCAACTGGAGATCTTCTAGCCTATGTCACCCATATTTGGAACAACGCAATCGAACATCATGGGGAGTCTCGGGCTGTTGCACTGGATATTTCTAAAGCTTTTGATCGTGTTTGGCATGAGGAGCTTCTAAGTAAACTGCGATCCTATGGTATGCCCAGTCGATTCTGTGCATGGTTGTCTAGCTTTCTTAAGGACCGCTCTCTGCAAGTGGCGATTGACGGATTTCTCTCAGACACCTTCACCATCAATGCCGGTGTTCCTCAAGGGTCCATATTGTCTCCCACTCTCTTCTTACTCTACATTAACGACCTTCTAGTGAAAACGAAAAACCCGATAGTTAGTTTTGCTGATGATAGCACACTTTTATCATCTTTCTCTTTGAATGCACAAACATCGGCTGCCGACGCACATCTTCGCAGACAGCATGAAGTATCACGCCTCAACAAAGACCTGGAAGAAATTTTGTCTTGGGGTGACAGTAACCAAGTCGAATTTAACGCTAAAAAAACCCAGGCAGCAGTTTTCTCTAAAAAGGTTAACATTACAGAACCGGATATAGTCATGGACGGACACGCAATCCCGCTGGCTTCATCTATTAGTTTGCTGGGCATCAATCTGGGAGGAAATATGTCTTGGCATAACCACGTTAGCCTCTCAGAAGCTTGGTGTACTCTTCCGAACAAGAAAGTTGTACACACCTCAACAATTTTTGACACTATACAAAGCCCAGATTCGACCATCACTAGAGTACTGCTCTCATGTCTGGAGCTCTGCACTCAAACATACTCTTCGGCTACTGGATTCCATCGAAAGGAGGGCCATTCGTCTGATTGGAGACCACGAGCTGACGAAGAACCTCGACAGCCTAGAACATCGAAGGCAGGTTGGTGATTTGACTCTCTTTTACAGATATTTTCATGGAAAGTGCTCGGCTGACCTTGCCCTCTTAATTCCGCCCAGAGCGGCGAATATCAGAAATACACGACGAACCACTGCCGCCCATCCATATGTGGTTAAGCTTAGTACTCCTCGAACTTCATTATTTAAGAACTCTTTCATCTGGAGGACTTCATCATTGTGGAACGATCTTCCCGAGGTCGTTTTTCCCAACGAATATAACCTCCAACGATTCAAAACCAACGTGAATCGCTTTTTGCGCACACGCACCACTCCCAGAGTGCCCTAAAGGATTTTTCCTATAGTGCTTGTGTTTGATCATAAAAAAAAAAATCAGCTAATTTCCTGATAAAAAACCTTGCGTGGTGTTAAAAAGTCGAACAAAAAGTGGTAATTTTAGCATGTTGTTTGAAGCCTTTTAAAATTGTGTTTTAACTTCGTGACTTGGATCGCTCGAGCGAAAAACCGCTTGAGTACTCGATTGAAATAACCGACATCGCTCGATTATTAAAAACACTCCTCGAGTTATAAATTCAAGCGAAAATCGTCGCTTGTTATTTATTACCTTTCACTCGATACCCGAGCCTCGCTTGACGCCGACCGAAATGTGCTGCTTGGTAGTGTGATTGCTCGAGGTAAAAAACTGCGCGTATATTCGAGCAATTCCTTAGTAGTTTCATCGCGACGTGGGTTTTGTTTTGACTGGGACTAGCTAGCCAGCGGCGATTGTAAATTTTTGAAAAATTAAAAGATATAATTTTATTGAAAATCGGAATCAACTGTTCTTCCTTAATAAAAACTCTAAACTAAACTTCTAAAATTTACAAAAACAACCCCTGGTCTTTTATCAACACATTCTTCTTAGTCATAAAAATGCCAAGTGATTATAATCGCTCAAGCGATTTACTCGATTTTTAAAATCGCATTCACTCGATTATTAAAATCGCTCGAGTATCAAGTACTCGATTATTAAAAACATCGGTTTTTTCCAATACTACCCAGGACGTAAGCTACTCTACCTTAAACCCTAGAATCTGGTTCCTATCGATTAAAAAAAGTTTTAAGAGCTGCGTTTAATCACAGGTTGCCAAGCAGGCACTATTTTATGCGACCGTTTAGCCAAATAAACTTAGTTTTTTTTCTAATCTAAAACTGGACTCGTAAAGTTAAAGGATCGGAAAACGCTATGAAAAAATTTCGTTAAAAAATATAATGTCATAAGAATAATAATAACAATTTCAAATATGAACAATTTTCAAATTTTTGTCACAGATCTTCCTGAAACTTGTTGATACCCCAATCGACATGTCAGACAATCTATATATCAATAAATTAACTTAAAAACTTTATTATTAACGGCTAAAACTTCACGAAAACAAATATAGGTGAGCTGATGACTCTCGTCTCTTTCTAACCTGCAAAAAGCGGCATATTTTTTAATTAAATTGATGCAACATAGATGGCTCTGATTGTTTGGGATCCTCATCTAAAATTGGTTCATAATAACGAAATAATAGTTAGAGAGACGGTGACAATAGGGGGTCCGTGAAGTGGAATATCAGTAATTTGTTTTTTCGTGGAGTTTAGGTCCCCCTCTACAACTTTTATATCTGATAAAATGCCGTAGAGCGTTGCTGAGAGGCGCTGTACCGCTTTAGATAGAAAATTCTCAATAAATTCAAAATTATATCGAGTCATGTCTGAAAATGATTTTACAGCATCTACGTGACCCCCAAAGTCACGGGAAGCACATTTTCTGACAAGTCAACCCTTGCATATACTTTTCCGAGCGTGTCAAAAAAAAATTAATGGAAATATTATAAAGTCTCAAGTGACATGGGTCCAAGTGGGCTTAATCGATTTGTATTCACATGGAGATGAGTCGTAAACAATTTTCTGATAAAAAGAATATTGCGAAAGTGCGGTATTTTTTTTCAAAATTTTTTTTATATTAAAAGTCTGGGTTATTCTGCTCTATTTTCTAAAATATTCCCCTTGGAGAATTATTTTTAGGTTTATCTGATTCCCTCATCTTTTATGAACATTTTGATATCTATAAAGTTACCAGAAATATGTTCTATCTTGGAGAAAATTAAGAGAATTGGAAACGGTGCTAGCAAAATTTCTAAACTTCGCTCGAAATGCATGAAAGGCGTGGCTTTTACTGTAATTAGTGAAAAGTAGACAAGGGCAAATATTTAAATTCATCAGATTTTAATAAATCATATACACCTTATGAAAAAATAGGCTTAATTTGGTAATATTGCGAATATAATATCCAGTCATACAACTGAACGATACCTGTCGTCCGGTATATCTGCGTAATATTGTCAGAATTCCGCCTAGCAAGGTGCAAGAAATTTTTTTTCCACAATATTTGGGTGTCACGGAATGTAGTGTGACAATTCTCTGACATATCACGATCGTTTTCCGAATTTCCTCCGAGGAGATTTTTAAAAAATTCCAATAATGAAACGGCGAGACCTGGATCGATAAATAAATTTTCACATGATCTTTAACATCTGATGTTCCATTCTAGAAAGTTTCAACTTCAAATTCGCATTTATTATTTTGTTTTAAATTTTCATTTTTTTTGGCACGCTCGGAAAAGCATATGCAAGGGTTGACTTGTCAGAAAATGTGTTTCCAGTGACTTTGGGGGTCACGCAGATGCTGTAAATTCATTTTCAGACATGGCTCGATATAATTTTGAATTTATTGCGAATTTCCTATCTAAAGCGGTACAGCGCCTCTCAGCAACGCTCTACGGCATTTCATCAGATATACAGGTTGTAGAGGGGGACCTAAACTCCACGAAGAACCAAATTACTGATATTCCACTTCACGGACCCCCTATTGTCACCGTCTCTCGAACTATAACAGCTGATTAATTAGGACGCGAGTTTTAAATATTCGGTAATTAATTGGGGTACTGTATTTTCCACTCAAATTATTTTAAAATCAGTGTCCAGGACGGTCGCTTAACTACATATTATGTCTGCCGTGTAATACAAGAACCTAGTAAGTCGTAAAAGTAAATTTTAAGACATTCCATTTAAAAATTACACAACTTCTTTAATATTTAAGTTATTGTTCGAAAATTTTATACACAGTAAGCTCTTGCTACATAGTTTCATTTTCCAAAAAATCATTGATATTTATTAACAAATAAACAGTTAAATAAATATTAAAAACTGACTACTCTATTTTATAGTAAGTCGACTTACTAGGTTCTTGTATTGCACGGCAGTTGTGGAGTCTGCTGTTAATACACGTGAAGTGTTACCATAATTAAATAATTGTAAACATTAATAATACGTAGAAATTCTTATATTAAAGAACGATTTAACAATTATTACCGTACATAATAATACACAACGGCTTAATGGTACCTCCATGGTAATTATAGCATTACTCAAATTGTTCCCGGTAACTACAACAATTTATTTTAAATTATTGGATTATGAAATCCCTAAATACATATTTTGGTCAGTGACGCTATGACTTGTTTATTTTAAATATATGTTGTCGGGAACCAATTATATGGAGGCGTAATGACTACGAAGAATCGGTCAACCAAGTTTTGTTTTTAAAATATTTAGTATTTATTTCTTAAAATTTATTAAAAAAAAATTATTTAAGGATATGTTGTTCATTAACAGAACTAAATCTATTTTGGGCAACAACATACAGGTCCAGGTCGAGCGCGGAACTGCTATAGGTACAGCAAATATACAAATTAAAAATGTTGACGTTTAAAATTTCCTGACATTTACGGTGTCAAGTGTCAAGGTGGATTTTACAGCCAACTTTGAATAAAATCTCTTGGAAATATTGACGGTTTTGGCATATAACGGGTAATGTGATTTGTGGAACGTAATATATACAGGATGTTTCCTAACCTCTCTAAAAAAAAATGAAGGAGGTGAATCCTCGCCTTATTTTAAGACGAAAATGTGGTATAAAAGTTTTTCGCGTGTGGCTTCGTTCTCGAAGGGTACGTTAAAAAAAATATTGTATTTTTTATTTTATTAATTAATGCCAATGCTTTGATGCATATGATTTAAAAACTTTGATAATGAACTTAAACAGGAGGCTCATGTCACTGAGAAAACAAATGTGGTTGCCCTGGAACGAAGCAAAGCCTACTCGTATAATTTGACGATAAGAATACGAAAATAACTAAAAAAATTAAGGTATAGTATTTGCAGAATTATACCGTTGATCTTTTGACTACAATAAAATCGACCTTCGACCATAAAATAAATAAGGAAATCCCAAATTTTAAAACCTTTTCGAGCAGAGCCGGACCAGGTATACAAATTCAATTTATACCTATGCCTGATGCATTATTAATGGTAGAATGTGGCGTCCTTGGAATTGTGCATCTTCAAGTGTCATTTTTAAAAGAAAGCATTTATCTACCGATGACAAACTAATAATTAAAAATGTGTATCAATCGTTGTTGAGTAGAAATTTTAATTCGATGGATGCTTTAGCAGAGACGTCTACTTTGACAAAAACTCATTTATCTTCGGTAAGCGACATAGTAGTTAAACCTGTTAATCCTAGAAAAAATCGGAGTGATTCTGGCACATTTAGAAGCATTGACGAAAATGACATGGATTTATTAAGAAGAAAGATTTACCAAATGTATGAGGCACAAAACTATACCCACTTTGATTTGTCTGTGAATGTCAAACCAAGGCACCATCCAATAAAGGCAAAAGAATCACAATATTACATGCTGATTCAGAGAACGGGTTTGTTCCAAATTATCTGTTGCTTTCAGCTAAAAACATAGCAGATTCTTCTTTAGATTACCATCAAGATACCGACGCACAACTTTTTGAATATTGGTTTAAACATAAACTCCTTAAAAATATACCTGAAAATAGCGTCATTGTAATAGACAATGGTAGTTATTATAGTCGGCAAGCAAAAATCATTCCCAATTCTAATAATACAAAAGCAGAAATGCAAAATTTTATGATTGAAAATGGTTTATATTTTGAAGAAACTTACAAAAAACGAGAACTGCTAGAAGTATTAAAAGCTTTTAAAATAAATAAGGAATACGAGTGTGACAAACTTTCAGCAGAAAATGGACATACAGTGTTGCGTCTTCCTCCGTACTATTGTATATTCAATCCTATTGAGCTAATATGACAAATCAAATATTAGAAGAAATAATATTTCTCCTACATTAAATGCATCTGTAGTAGAATTAATTAAAAACGAAGTAAGAAAAATTTCTCCAGACAGCTGGAAAAACTGTATACGGCATGTACTTACGGTGGAAAATTCTTACAATTGTATGATTACAAATGTTCAACCCTTAAGTTTAGGTTTAGATGAAGATAGTGAGTTAAATTTTGAATAAATTAACAATAGATTCTTAGAATTTCATTAATTTTTATTGTACTTGTTATCCTAATAGTTATACTTTTAAATTATATTATTTTCAATTATCATTAATTGTTATCATTATTTTACATTTATTATAGGTACCTAAAACTAAAAATACCTATCTATTTATTTTAAATTATAAAAATAAATCATGTGGTGTGGTATACATTTTCAAGCCGGCCCTGATCCCATTTATTGAGCTTTGAAGAGGCTGAAGCGTATACAATAGGGTTGAATCAGGTAGTTTATTTATGGCAGTAAGAGTCAACGGTATAATGCTGCAACAACTATACTCCTTTACTTGTAATATTTAAAATTAACCCAAAGTAAAGTGCTCTAATCCTTTATGTTGAACAAATATCATTAGAATATCGTTTGGCATTAATTAATAAAATGAAAAGTACCATATTTTTTTAACACCCTGTATTTCGAAAACGAAGCGACATGCGGAAAACTTTTATACCACATTTTCGTCTTAAAATAAGGCGAGGATTCACGTCCTTCATTTTTTTAGAGAGGTTAGGAAACACTCTGTATATGTTACGTAACAGTAAACAGTGCGTATGTAGGTTCTTACTATAATATAGGAGTAGAAAATAGTATATTACATAGAGTGGTAAGACCCCTATTACACACGAGTGCGAAACTTATTACAGTAGTAATAGCCTCACCACTCGAATTGGGTTTGTTCGGGTTTGTTCGGTACTATACTGTTCTACGACTTCATATTTAATTTTATGTTAAATTATCGAAATATGCTCATAAAACATTTTGAGTCGGTACTCACATGGTTATCAGTACACCAGTTAATACAGTACGGCGGTCCGATATAGTCAAAATCAGGCCAACCGCAAAGTACAGATTTGAAATAATTGTAAAATTAATAATATTTCAACAGGAATCAAAGCTGAAGGAAACATAAAGAGAAAAACTATTGTCTTTACAGTTATACTATTTTATTAGTAACTAGCGTCCAAAGCCCATCACAAGGAATACTTTAACAAAATAATATAAGTGAGTAAAGATTGTTTCACGAAAAATATATATAACTTAATGACTGCAGTAAAAGTACCTGGGCCATCCCATTATTTATGACCATTTGTTATTATTATGTGGAAAGGACCGGATTGTAATAATTATAATTAAATATAGGCACATCAAGTAGGTTAGGTTGCTTAATTTATATTTAAATATCTTTTTGTGGTAAAATTTGTTAGTTTTTGAGGAATGGTTCAAGAATTCTGTTTTACCAAACATTCCTCAGAATAGCGTGATAGTAATGGACAATGCGAGCTATCACAGTCGCCAATTACATAAAGCTCCAAGCTCAAATAATACAAAATTGGAGATTCAGAACTACATGGCGGCGAATGATATATATTTTGAAGAAAGTTATAAAAAAAGTGATCTTTTAGAAGTTTTAAAGACATTTTGTATAAAAAAGTATATGTTTGTGACACATTGGCAGAAGAAATTGGACATACAGTGCTACGGCTCCCACCCTATTATTGCATCTTTAACCTCATAGAGCATATGTGGCACCAGTTAAAATCACTGATTAGGTCTGAAAATATTTCTCAGACTTTAGTAACTGTAGAAAATTCGTATATTAGTCTGGATCGTATAATTAATCCAATTATAATTAATTTTGATGAGGATAGCGATAGCGAAACAGAACTATCTATAGAATGACATTATAAATGTCAATAAATATGACTAGTAATATTTTTTAAAAATGCTATTTCATTTGATTACATTAATATAATCATATCATTACTTGTTTTCCTTAGTCCGTCCCTTCATACTTCACTTGTTTATTGCCAAGCTCTTGTCGACACAATGGGACCGACCCAGGAAATCATTAAGTCGTATCCAATTTTCGTGAAACGTACTGTAACTGATCAAGGATACGTGTATGAAGTGGCTACTGAAGCAGGCCATAAAGGCTGGCTTCCTTCTGAACAGGAAATCTTTAGAAATATTTTTTTGAGGAACGAAAAAAAAAATTTATGTTAATTCTTAGGAGTCTTTTATAGCATTCTATTTCAGTTCTATTTGTGTTTAAATTCGATAGAAAAAATTACGTCCGATTGGTCATCGATTTATGAACTCGATTTTTTTTTAGTGCATTTAGCAGATGATTACTAATCGCTTACAAATCGATGGGTTTTGCTGAATGCACCCAAATATCTATGATCAACTTTGCCGTTCATAATTTGTTGAAATATACAAGGCGTGTTAAAAAAAGCAGACTATTTTACAAAATTGTAGTGCTATAGAGGTATCTTCAACATTTAGTAAAAATTTTACGTACAATTTGACAGTAAACTGTTAAAATTTCATTTGCATCTTGTCATTTATTAAATTACATTATCAATTTTCACTCCTAAGTCCCCTCCAACCTTATTCAACATATTTCCTCCCGGATTACGAAGTTATCCATATAGCCTAAGGCCTTATGAACTCACGAGGCATGGCCGGTAGCATTCTTTAAGACCCGCGTGCATGCTATCCGTGCGGCGCCGACGTGTGCCCCGCTCTGCGGCCTCCGGGGCATACGGAGAGGGCTTCCGGACAAATATGCCTTAAGGCCTGAGGCCTGCGAATTCGTTGTTATGGAGATTGTAATCATTTTAAGTAACACGGGGGGGCCTCTTTCGATTTTCTTATATTTTTATCGTATTGTTTGCCCTGTTTTATTTGAAACGTTTCCATTGGTTGATTTGATAACACTATTCATAACATTATATTAAAATTTATTTTGTTACTTGTTAGTTTAATTGCTCTAATTGGAAATTACATGATTATTTTCTGTTAACGATACAATACTAGCATTTAGCTTAAAGATGCTTTACAACGTTGCCACACCCGTACAAATATGGACCCGGTATTTCTATTTGCTTCGTACACGTCAATGTGACGCCTGTTATTACGAAAATAAACACAAACACAACAACAAAAATAGATGGGGGATTTTATCTGTGGAATCCCCATCTCTTTCTATCTTCTGTTCGTTTCTGTTTCCATTCGAACAGCTTATCGGTTTGATATGTCTTGGTGAGGAAAAACAAACAATCGACGGACGTGATTTGGCACAGTCTTACCATGTTGAGTTAAGAATGACTATTTTTTCCACAACCACTGAGAAATAACAAAGAATTTTATTTAACAATAACGACAAATATGACGCAATAAATGGGATCAGGGCCGGCTTGAAAATGTATACCACACCAAATGATTTATTTTTATAATTTAAAATAAATATATAGGTATTCTTAGTTTTAGGTACCTATAATAAATGTAAAATAATGATAAGAATTAATGATAATTGAACATAATATAATTTAAAAGTATAACTATTAAGATAACAAGTACAATAAAAATTAATTAAACTCTAAGAAACTATTGATAATTTATTCAAAATTTAACTCTGTATCACTATCACTATCTTCATCTAAGCCTAAACTTATAATTAAGGGTTGAACATTTGTAATCATACAATTGTAAGCATTTTCCACCTTAAGTACATGCTGTACACAGTTTTTCCAGCTGTCTGCAGAAATTTTTCTTACTTCGTTTTAGTTAATTCTACTACAGATGCATTTAATGTAGGAGAAATATTATTTCTCCTAATATTGGATTTTAATTGGTGCCATATTAGCTCAATAGGATTGAACATACAATAGTACGGAGGAAGACGCAAATCTGTATCTTGATGGTAAACTAAAGAAGAATCTGCTATGTTTTTAGCTGAAAGCAACAGACAATTTGGAACAAACCCGTTCTCTGAACCAGCATGTAATATTGTGATTCTTTTTCCTTTATTTGATGGTGCCTTGGTTTGACATTTTTTGGAAGAATCATCCCAACCTTTTCTTGGAGTGTCATGGGTATCGAACCATGTTTCGTCAAGGTAAATAATTGGACGATTTTCTTCTCTAAATTGTTTAACAGCTGTTAAATATTTAAGTCTCCAAAGGTTTTAAAATTTGGGATTTCCTTATTTATTTTATGGTCGAATGGATAAAGAGATTTTATTGCAGTCAAAAGATCAACGATATAATTCTGCAAAAACTATACCCTCCTTGATTTAAGATGCCTCTAGAAATCGAATTTCATTGAATGGTCAAAGGCGAAGATGGGCTCGGGCTACCGTTGGTAATCAGCAGAAAATCTACGAGATGGGGAGAAGTGTATAATCAAGGCACGATTGCGGGTGAATGATGGAAAAAACGACCAAGAGCGATTGAAATCAAGTAATCCATGGTTACTAAGGAAGTTAATTATTATATCCCACGCTCGCAGATGGTTGGTATATACAGGGCGTTCCTCGAAGACGCGCTAATATTTCGGAGTGTAATTCCTTAGGTCAAAATCACTATATGCTAAATTTTATTATCTAATGAAGCAGGCATATATCCCAAATTGGTAAACTTGAAGTCGGTTAAATTGCGGCAAAGTTGGGTAATTATGACCCAATGATTGACAGGTTCTAGAAACATTTCTTACCAAAATGGTCATCCTGAGTAAGTTTCTTACTTAATAAAGTATTTAACAACGTTATGCAAATCATAAAAGGTATTAAAATCGTCGAATGTTGAAAAAAAAAACAATATTTAAAAAAATATAAATTAAAAAAAGGATTAGTTGTTTCCTAAAATCCTTAAATTGACAGGACGAAAAAGAGGTTGTCCCAAAATCCCAATTGTCTAGGTTCTTCGTCAGCTCGTGGTCTCCAATTAGACGAATGGACTCCTTTCGATGGAACCCAGTAGCCGAAGAGTATGTTTGGGTGCAGAGCTCCAGACATGAGAGCAGTAATCTAGTGATGGTCGAATCTGGGCTTTGTATAGTGTCAAAAGTTGTTGAGGTATGTACAACTTTCTGGTTCGGAAGAGTACCCCAAGCTTCTGAGAAGCTATCCTGGCGATTGCCACAACGTGGTTATGCCAAGACATATTTCCTCCCAGATTGACGACCAGCAAATTAATAGATGAAGCCAGTGGGATTGCGTGTCCGGAAGTTGATGATGGTGACCCAAAGACCAAACGTCACATTAAAGATCTGATTATGCCATCTTGGGGAAAATAAAAAGTAGCAATGAGGAAGCGAAATTTATTTTTGAACATCTCTTCGAACAAAGTCAGGAAAAAATAAAAACCGAAACACAAAATTTCAGATTTTTCCTAATATTTTGGACCGCCCTGTATTTATTTTGGTTTTTCTTGCAGCATATTATTGGGCCCCTAGTTACGCAACTTTGCCCCAATTTACGTATCTCTTACCGTTTCCGAAATCCCAATATTGTGTATATGCTGTGTTGCAGGAAAAATCCTGGATAGACGCATTATCAAAAAATACAGAAGTTATGTTTCTCTGGACCCCTTATATTGTTACAAACTTATAATATGTTTATTAAGATCATCAAACTGCCATTTCCTGTGAGCCCTATTATTCTATGTGCTAATAACTTTAATTTACGGCATGTTCTACGGCCGTACGGTACTAAAATGTTTATGCTTCTCTCGACGGGTTTTTAATTGAACTAGGGTTTACGTCGCCACAGTCACAATATCGAGCGTTGCCGAGTTGTCTTCAAAATCCGATATAGCTTTTATTTGGGAAATTTACAAAAAAGTTTGAAAATAGGCAACTCAGGGTGATGTTTTAAAGTGTTATAAGATGATATCTCGATGGTTTCAATTCGCACGAAGAAAATACTCGCGTACACTGAGAAAAAATTCCAATACCTGGTATAAAAAATATTATATCAGTTATTGGATTTCCACATAAGTATTTGGACAGCGCGACAGTTTTACGTAGTTTTTAATGAAAAATCCATATTTAAAAAAATATAGTTTATATACAGGGTGTTTCCGAACTTCTCTGAAAAAATGAAGGAGGTGAATCCTCACCTTATTTTAAGACGAAAATGTGGTATAAAAGTTTTTCGCATGTCACTTCGTTTTCGAAATACAGAGTGTTCAAAAATATTGTATGTTTCTTTTTTATGGAACTGAAATTTTATTTCTTCATGTTGGCAACAAGTAGGGTTCGAATTTTAGGCCAACTTCGATTTCGTTGAAATTAGTTTTCTAGGCATTATGGATTCGACAGAAGTTTCTTATAGAAAACTTTACAATACTAACCTTTAACCTTGCAAATAGATCATTTTGACTAGATATTTATCCGAAATACCTATACCGTCAACTAATTTCTAGCCACAACTATAAAACAACATACATAACCTAAAAATAACAAAAATATCTTCCAGTTTATGCTCTATTTCTACAGCATAATTTTTATTTTTAATTCAATAGTATAATATTATACATATTACTTTATATAGTATACATGTTTCTAGTTACTGTAGACATTTCCTGGGCATTAATTGCTATTCCTGTCAGATTCTGTGTCGACACAATATTTTGTTCAATAGTATTATTTATTATTTTGTTCAATATTTTGAACGTTGTTCTGCTCGCACCATAACTCAAAGTTTTGCATATTCTTTTAAAACGTTTTTCTAGATTGTTTTCTGCAATTTCTCGTATTTCTGACGGAGTACAACTTTCTTCCTGACTTTTTTTTTAAACTTTAATAATATATATATTTTTAATTATGACGGATGGGAAGAAGCTTTCTTGTGTTCAATTGTTTCTATCAAATGTTACCATATTTCATACTGGTAACATTTTATGAAATTGTAAAAGTATTGCCAACCCAAAAAGAAAATATTAATTCAAATGGAAAAAATCTACTATATTTTTTAAAGTTTTTCAAACTTTAAAGACCCAAATAGAAAAAGTGTTATAAAATACACGGTTCATAAGACAATTAGAGCACTTGTACTGTAGAAAACTCACCGCTTCGCGGGTCGTTTTCTAAATTAAGCGCGTACTCTAATACTGGAAACGATATCGAAATAGCTTTGATATGAAACCAAAATAGAAAAAAAAGGTATTTTCCTTCACCCTAGCGTAATAAAAGCGAATCTGACAACGTAGCATCGCTCGTAATATAGTACTCGAATATTATGAATGTCAACCTGTAGACTAAAGTTTTAATTGGCAGATTTTCAATTCTTTCGCCGTTGGACAGAATAAAACGATGGATTATGGGCAAGGTGCGCTGACATCGTAAATATCAACTTACGTTCATAGCGATATCGATTTTTAATTAGTCGAGGAAACATATTTTAGTTTAATTTATGGATTGTTCGTATTCGTGTTAAAGCTTTAATACGGGGCCGACAATAAAAAAATATATTTATGACATCCAGATCGTTTGCAAATTAATCCGATCAATGACGGAACACATTATTTTATTTTAAAAGATTTAATTTTTTTTATTTTCATCTGGATGTGGATATAGTCATGGACGGACACGCAATCCCACTGGCTTCATCTATTAATTTGCTGGGCGTCAATCTTGGAGGAAATATGTCTTGGCATAACCACGTTGTGGCAATCGCCAAGATAGCTTCTCAGAAACTTGGTGTACTCTTCCGAACCAGAAAGTTGTATACACCTCAACAACTTTTGACACTATACAAAGCCCAGATTCGACCATCACTAGAGTACTGCTCTCATGTCTGGAGCTCTGCACCCAAACATACTCTTCGGCTACTGGATTCCATCGAAAGGAGGGCCATTCGTCTGATTGGAGACCATTGAATTTGTTAATATGGATTTGTGTAAAGGGTTTTTACTCACAGGAAAATTATGGGGGGGACTTAAAACGTCACTGACGTCTCTTGACAGCGTAACTCTCAAAAACAAAAACAAGAAATATTAGCGGGCGATAAAGTTCATAATGCCCGATAATTATTATTATTAAAGAAAATATTGAACAAAATTTGTATTTATTTTTATAGTTATTTTTACATAATATATACCGTTTTTCCTATGCTAAATGTACACTTTTTGAATTTTCCTGAGAACGAAGCTAAACCAACTATGAAATTTTGCGACTCCATTCCTGAATTGATCGATGTGCATGCGGATTCCTGCTCCATTTCAACATTAATTAACATACTTTCTTTTTCGGTAAGAGAGCTAGCTATCATTTTTGCTATTGGGTTTCTCGACGTGATGCTATCTGCTCTATACAACATGTCCAAGATAAGGAGGGCTAGTACAGGGATCTCGGAAACCGTAAGAAGTCGGTTAAATGGAGGTGAAGTTGCTCATTTACGTGCCTAATAATAGGCCGTTTGGAAAGTTTTAAAATTCCGAGTAGTTCCGGAGATATCCGGAAAAAAACGAAATTCTGAAAAATCGTTTTATTGTTTTCCTTGGTTTTTTTGAGACCGAATTCTAAAGTAAATTCCACTTTTGCATTGCTACTTTTTCCGCTCTTTCTAACAGCGTTAATTGTTTTGTAATGCGACGAGTCGTCTTCGAAGGGCCATTATCAACTATCTTGTTTTCAGGATATTGGAATTTGAGAGCTTTTTTTCTCCCGAATGCAACGATGTATGACACATTGTGGTTTAATGCCGTTTCGATGGTTTTTGAACAACATCAGGAAACTTTGGGTTACGGTCCTGTATTTCTCCTAATTTTATAAATAATATCTCCCCCTCTCCCAGGAGATCCGATCTTATCCGGCCTAGTTACGGACATGAATAGGGTAGAGATAGGGGATGATACCATTTTACTCTCGCCATAACTTTAAAATCCATCTAGTCTGAGTGCATTTAAACACTTTCATTGAAATTTTAAGTCTCTTATGTGTTTCTTAAGTACAGTCTAAATATAACTTAAGCGTTTTTCGATTTAATTATTTATAATTTATTGTTTCCCGTACTATAAAAACAGCAACAGTCAGATAGGCCAGTAACCCAGCGGTTTCTGAACATCGGACGGAATACGAACAAAAAATTAGGCAATGCTGCCGTTACTTGTGTTGCAAAAATCGTCAACAGAAAATAATCATGTAATTTCCAATTGGAACAACTAAACTTGTCAGTAGACCAACGTGAAGATGTGTAAAAAATGACCATTTTCCACAATATCTAAATGAATAAAACAAATCTCTATCGATTGTCTTCAGATATATGGCAACGTTGTGGCCGGGGGTCTATTTTTTGTTAAAGGGCGAAACCATGCAAGACTTTTCAATTGCCTTTCGTTAAGCTAACAAGGAATAATTAGGTCAATTTTAACTCATATGTAAATTAATTTAAGATAATTTGTTATACCGACATTATACATTTCATAAAATATATCATTGAATGTTGAATATCAAATTTGACATCGCTACAATAAAACAAAAACTTCATTGCTTTAATTTTATTTCTTATGTAATTCCGCTCTTCGAAGCGCCGTTAAAATGAACAGAAATTTCTCTTTACAGTAGCGTGAAACGCGGAGAGGAATTTTTGTGTTTGTTTTTATACCGGCGTGGGCGTTTTGCTTATATATTTTTCTATCAACTAATAATTCAATAATAATACTCGTCAGAAGGACATTTTTTGAGAAAAAACCCTTAGTTTTGATTTTTCAGGAAGAATTCAACTGTGGAATCAACACACGGAAAAAGAGTAACATTATTATAGTAAAGACTTATATGGTATCTCCGTAACTGTTAGTGCTATCAAAAAAGTAATGTATGTGTCACGTACTCTTTTTGGATCAAACTTAAAATGGTAAAATCAAAATTTGAAAATTTTCGCTCGCTTAAAAGATACGGGGGAAAATCAAAAAATTGACAATTCCAAAACTACCCTATATTTTCTTAGTTAAAAGAGATACAGAAAAATGTTTTATACAGAAGTTTATTTATAATGATTGTTGAATAATCTGCCGTTTTCAGAATTAGCATACTGAGTCAGTTAAGAAAGTTATCGGACCTAACCTAATTTTTTTTAAATGGAACACCCTGTATATTTTAATATAAAAAGATAGCATTTTAAATTCTCTTTACAAATATATATATATATACACCATATTGGTTTCCTAGGCGATTTGTTGAAACTTTATTACTTTAAACCACAGTAGGTCAACAAACAAAAGCTAATATCCTAGAGGCAACTATGTTGACATTCTAGTTGTTATTAACATTTAACGTCAATTTCATTTTTACATATTCATTTGTGAAAATGACTTATCAACATTTTGAAAAATTTAATATGATATCTATCATCCATGGTGTGTTATAAATTTGAAAAGAGAGTTTACTATCTTTTCAGATTAAAATATACATGGCGTTCCATTTAAAAAAGTGAGGTTAGGTAGATAATTTTCTTACCTGACCCCGTAAACTTATTCTGAAAACTGCAGATTATTCAACAATCATTATAAATAAACTTCTGTATAAAACATTTTTCTGTATCTCTTTTAACTAAGAAATTACAGGGTAATTTAGAAATTGTGAATTTTTTTATTTTCCCCCGTATCTCTTAAGCGAGCGAAAATTATCGAATTTTGATTTTACCATTTTAAGTTTGACCCAAAAAGAGCACATGACACCTACATTACTTTTCTGATAGCACTAACAGTTACGGGGATGCCATGTACGAAAATGAGACACCCTGTACTTTAAGTATGACAGGAAGCAATCTATCGATCATCTAAGTCGACCGACGTTGGGAGCGTTTAGTATTTGGATGGGTGATCGCTTGGAAATAGAATGTGTCGAAATTTTTACAAAATTAGTAAATTTTACGAAAGACTTTAGAAAATTTTACAAATATATAAATGGTTTACTAAATATTTTTGTAAATTCTACTAAAAATATTTGTTAAAATTTTGCTATAATTTTATAGCAATTTTTAAGAAAAGTTATTCCATTCACATATAGAGCCCATAAATTATGGTTAACTATATTTTAATAGTAAATTTAACTAAATCTTTCTTCCCGTGTATTTATTTATTTTCCACTTAATAAATTATTGTTTCCTAGCATGTCTTTTATACATTTTTCCCCTCGCTGTTTATATGGAAACGGTCAAATATAACTGGGCAAACAATATGAAATCAAAATTTTTACGTTACGTTTAAATATTAAAACATAACCATACTTACCGATGAAAAGATAAATCCTTATTTAAATGATCCACTCTTTTATAAACTACACATGAATGTACCATGATTGTTTATAATAAAGACGATTCTTCACCAATAATCACAAAAAAACACAAATCCACCGAAATATATAACAATCCGTTAGATCAAAGAACAAACATCGCAATATTTACGAGATTAGTATTCATTCATTCATCTTTTGGGTCCGAATTGTAGCGCATTTGTAAAATAGAAATTTATGTTGCCAGAGTGCAGTTGGACTAGTTCAAGATTCGTTTGACACTTTTAAGTCCAATAATATTTTTTTAAAGAATCTCTCATCGCCTTTTCACAGTTTACAGTTGGGAAATAAATTTATTTTAAGAGCAATTGCGAATTAATCTTAAACTAATTGTATTTGCCAAATTAACACATTTTTAATTGGGATTTTGCAAGATACCTTTGCGACAAACATGTCAATCTGGCTATGCTGCAATAATGACCGAAAGAGGTGGGAAAGACTGTTTGCAGTCGTCGCGTAGGCTAGTAATGTACATTTATTTACAACAATGCCTGTAATAATGACATTTCATCTATCTTTGAAAAGTGGAAAGTTGACGTTTTTTTACTTTTACTTTTCACCCGGGTGGAAAGTGCTCACTTTCTACCCGGGTGGAAAGTAAATTATTTTTTTGTAATTTTTTTAAAAGTCGATATATCAAAATAATATACGAACACACTTTTTAAAAATGCTAATAGCTTTGCCTGTTTAGATATGTCTACTTTTTCCCTAATTGATAGAGTGGTCCTTAGCATTGAATATTGTGACCAAATCGTTGATATCTTCTTTGTCTTGGCATATTCACTGAAATTCACTAGAAATAGTAGCGCCGACTCAGAACCAGGATTTTGAACTTTGTTTCTCATACACCATTCTTTGACACAGTTATATGCCTTGTCATATCTCGGGCGGCTTTTAGTTGGCAGAAGATCTTCTTCTACTATTTTTGCTGCTTCTCGAATTTCTGGTGGAGTAGCAGCAAAATCAAATTCCTCATCTGATAGCATTTTTCTGTTGTTAAAATAATATATTGTTTAGTGACATGGAAACTATATTCAAAAAATGATATTTGCCATCTTGATGTGTATTATTACCTACGTTATTTTCCCACCTGCGGTTATTTGAAATTTCTGTCTAATTTTTCAATGGAAAAGTCAAAATGACATTTATGTTTTATTACTAAGTTTAAGCAAACAATATGAAATCAAAATAGAAAAATACCATTTTTACGTTTAATTGACGAAACGGACTCTCTATAATTCGTTAAGGAAAACCTCAAAAAGCTGTAAATGTCATTTTCGTAAATAAAATCATAAAATCCCGTGGTCGTTCCTCAGGCCCATTAATCTACAAAGTTATTGCACGAGACCGGGCGATGGTGATTACGTACCCGCGAAATAACAAGTTTATGTCGATCGTGACAAGCAAAACCTATCTGACTATTACCATCAATAAGTCAACAATATTATTATAAGGCAGGGCAATAAGAAAAACTTATTAATATTATTGTCGGGTTTTTAAACCAATCTTTTGATCAGCGTGAGCGCAAATTATTTTATGTCACTGTTTTTATTAATATATGTTAACAGCCGGTTGATGGTCTCTGTATGTGGCAACCCTACGGATTGGCAAACTGAATTTTAGTTCCGATCGTAGAAGCAACTCAAACGTATTTTTTTCTACTACTGTATAAATAAATCAACTTTCGGGCCGTAGCAACACGAAAGAAAACGAAAGTAAATGTTACAGTTACCTGAATATTATCCGTTGCTAGCTACGAAAGTAGGTTGCTAGCTACGAAAGTAATACTTTCGGTGCCAGGACAAAAAAAACAAGAATAAAATTTTTTATTGTATTTATTCAAGCGAATTAAAAAAAAATCTTACTTAATAATAAAAAGTTTATATTTATTGAAAAAACAAGTGGTATAATAACAATAATATAAAACTTAAATAACACTAATTTTTATTTATTGTCATTAAGGTTAATAGTGAAATTTGAACAGTTAGAAATATTAATTGATGGAATATTATTCAATTCAATACCTTCGCCGCTTCTTATTAGAGACTCGTTATTATCCTGGACTTGGACCATACAACTATTTGTCACTCTCGCGTCGTTAGATGGAATAAAAGTAGGAGATCGATTTAAGATCTTTTTGGAAATTTCGATTTTATTTGTATACGAATCACCAATATATCCCTCCGCAACGGACGAAGATCTCCAACCGCCATGTCTTTTTAAATCCAAAATATCGATACCTGGAGCATTTGCAAGAAAGGTAGTTGATGTTCTTCTAAACGAGTGACCAGTGTATTTATTTATATCTTGAAGTTTCAAAAATTTGGCAATTTCTTTGGGAACATTTGAAATAGTGTGTTTTCCAATCACCTGATTCACACACCTACCTCGTTCATAGCGATATAACAAGCGTTCGTCTTGTGCATTATTTGGCCTAAGTTTAATATAATCTTGAAGTAACCTCATAAAAGAAACTGGACCTCCATCATCGGCTATCACAAAACTTCTTTGAACCTTGTTTTTGCTCTGGAGGATTTTAACAATAGCTACATCATCCTTGATTTCGATGTCGTTCAATTTCATTTTATAGATCTCATCTGTCCGGCATGCTCCAGCTATCCCCATTACTGCTATCACTTTCATAGATAAATAGCTATGATTAGGAGCGTCAAGTAAAAACTTTATTATTTCTTCTTTTGTGAAAATTTTAGATTTTTTAGCTTCGTAACCATCATTTTTTCGTTTAATAAATGCAATAAGTTTCTTAAACTGCGAAATATCTATATTTTTGTTCACAGAAATAGTCAATTTAAGCATGGAATATTGTGACCATAAGGACGGAGGTGATAGGGCTTCAGATTTCTCTTGGAAGTACGCTAGCATTACATTTTCGTCAATTTGTGAAAGGTTTTTCTCCACGAACCATTCTAGAAACAGGTTGTACGTTTGACAGTACCTATCTTTCGACTTTACGGGTAAGAGTGAGGCACATGCCAACTCGGCCGCCTTCTGTATAGCTTCGTTTTGGTCTTAAAACAACATTTTCGACAATCGAAATTAAAAAATTCGAACTGACAGACTTTGACAGTACTCAAATAACTAGTTGTCATGGATTATTTTACAGGTGTATTTTATTATAATTTGAATAAAATCAAAGTTCATTACTTAATAATATAATTGATCAAAGAACAGTAGTATAAAAAGTTTAATACATTACACTCTGCAAAAGCCCTTTCAGGTGCTCGGAGTTTTTTAAATAGCCTCGGCTTCGCTACGCTTCGCCTCGCCTATTTAAACACACCTCGCACCAAAAAGTAAACTTTCGTAGCTTGTAATGTAAATAACTATTTACTGGAAATTAGTGATCAGCCCAAAGATATTACAAACTACAGATGAAAAATAATATATTACGTACCGAGGTGGAAAGTGTTTCATTCCTGTCGAGAGAGTCGGTAGCTAAATCTCGAGACAGTAATGAAACTTTTCACCGAGGTTTGTATACTATTTTATTTACAACCACATCTAACATCCACTTTTTATTATTTTGAATTAAAATTATTAATAAAAGATAAATGTCATTTTGACTTTTCCATTGAAAAATTAGACAGAAATTTCAAATAACCGCAGGTGGTAAAATAACGTAGATAATAATACACATCAAGATGGCAAATATCAGTTTTTAAATATGGTTTCCATGTCACTAAACAATATATTATTTTAACAACAGAAAAATGCTATCAGATGAGGAATTTGATTTTGCTGCTACTCCACCAGAAATTCGAGAAGCAGCAAAAATAGTAGAAGAAGATCTTCTGCCAACTAAAAGCCGCCCGAGATATGACAACGCATATAACTGTTTCAAAGAATGGTGTATGAGAAACAAAGTTCAAAATCCTGGTTCTGAGTCGGCGCTACTATTTCTAGTGAATTTCAGTGAATATCCCAAGACAAAGAAGATATCAACGATTTGGTCACAATATTCAATGCTAAGGACCACTCTATCAATTAGGGAAAAAGTAGACATATCTAAACACGCAAAGCTATTAGCATTTTTAAAAAGTGTGTTCGTATATTATTTTGATATATCGACTTTTAAAAAAAAAATTACAAAAAAATAATTTACTTTCCACTCGGGTAGAAAGTGAGCACTTTCCACCCGGGTGGAAAGTAAAAGTAAAAAAACGTCAACTTTCCACTTTTCAAAAATAGATGAAATGTCATTATTACAGGCATTGTTGTAAATAAATGTACATTACTAGCCTACGCGACGACTGCAAACAGTCTTTCCCACCTCTTTCGGTCATTATTGCAGCATAGCCAGATTGACATGTTTGTAGCAAAGGTATCTTGCAAAATCCCAATTAAAAATTTGTTAATTTGGCAAATGCAATTAGTTTAAGATTAATTCGCAATTGCTCTTAAAATAAATTTATATCCCAATAATTTTACTATAAACTGTGAAAAGGCGATGAGAGATTCTTTAAAAAAATATTATTATACTTAAAAGTGTCAAACGAACCTTGAACTAATCCAACTGCACTCTGGCAACATATATTTCTATTTTACTACTGCGCTACAATTCGGACCCAAAAGATGAATGAATGAATACTAATCTCGTAAATATTGCGATGTTTGTTCTTTGATCTAACGGATTGTTATATATTTCGGTGGATTTGTGTTTTTTTGTGATTATTGGTGAAGAATCGTCTTTATTATAAACAATCATTGTACATTCATGTGTAGTTTGTAAAAGAGTGGATCATTTAAATAAGGATTTATCTTTTCATCGGTAAGTATGGTTATGTTTTAATATTTAACCATCTGCTATAACCAGACTTCAACATTGTTGCCATTCAGCCAACAAACATGTAGTTCTCTCTTCCACCCACTACTGATTTTCAATAACATTTCAAACAATCACAGCTTCATTTTCCAAGAGTTGTATGATTGGATTATGGAATCTGCAGTTTGCAATACCTTTGGATCAGCAGATACCGATATAAATATCGATATATCGGCAAATATTGCCGATATAATCGGTGTCGGCAAAATTTTGCCGATATATATCGGCATATTTAATATTAACTATTTTATTAATATGTATCACGGAAAGAAACCCTTAGTTAAATATAAAAATAGTATAACTATACATAATTTATGGATATATATGTGACTGGAATAACTTTTAATAAGAAACGTCATAAAATTAGAGCAAAGTTTTAAAAAAAAATTTTTTGAATAATTTACTATAATTTTTTGTAAAAATTTCGCGACACAGGGTATTCCCAAGCGGCCACCAATCCAAGCGCCGACCGTGCCCAACGTCGCTTGACTTCCAGCGATCGATGAAACGCTTCTTCTTGTTGTCCCCGCCTGTTCTCCTAACGAAGAGCTTGTTCTGCTCCGAATATGCGTGCTTTTCGCAAACTTTTGACCAAATATTTATTGGATAAGTAAGGGTGTGTAACATAAGGTTACAGTCTTTAGTAGGTATATTTGATTTTATGTAAAAGTGTGATCTTAACTACCTGAGAGAGGGCTATTATTATTATTATTATTATTATCTCCCTTGTCACAAAATAAAATCACCCTTTTAACACTAACATCATAAACAACTATAATGCATCATTTTAACTTATAAGGTAAATTGGTAACATTATACTACCGAAGAAACTAATAACTAAAGATAATTAATACGAAAGTTGAGTTTGTTTCTCACTTAATAGATCTTCCATACGTGGATCGACATTACAGACCCAAATAAATAAATTATTTTTAATTAGTGACCGTAAATAATTTTCTTATTTAGCTCTTAAAGACACCATAGACGAGACGGCTTCTTCGCACAACTAAGGAGTGACATTTAAAGCATCCGTTAACTAAGCTTCCATATTTACATCATCGCAGCCAAAACTTATCTAAACCGGTTTTGAAGTATTCGGTTATTTTACACATCGATACCCAGTTATTTGAAAAACCCATGACGCGATGAATCCACTAAGGGATTTGGCATACTTTTTTGTATGCGCCTTCTCGTTTATGTGCCTTTAACAAGGATGTATGTCGTGTCAGCCTTCTGAGCGTCAAACTCGATCGTCGCCAATCGGCACATTCCGGGTGGCGCGCGACGTCAAGCGAAAATCGGGTATCGAGTGAAAGGCAACGATTTTCGATTTATCGCTTGAATTTATAACTAGAGTAGTATTTCCTATCGAGCGATGTCGGTTATTTCAATAATCGATTAATCAAGCGGTTTTTCGCTCGAGTGATCAGAACACTAATTCCAGTCACGTATAGACAGGGTAGTTTTTCTATTTGGGTTTCATGATGGCTACATTATGAAATGCAAAAAAATTGAATAACTTGCCACTTTATGAAACTGATTTTTTTCATGTTGGCAACAAGTAGGGTTCGAATTTTAGGCCTACTTAGTTTTCTATAGGCATTATGGATTCGACTGAAATTTTTTATAGGAAACTTTAAAATACTAACCTTTAACCTTGCAAATACATCATTTTTACTAGATATTTATCTGTAATGCCTATACTCGGAAATATATAGCATGCTGACGGTGTCCGTCAACTAATTTCTAGTCACAACTATAAAACAACATAACCTAAAAATAACAGAAATATCTTCCAGTTTGTGCTCTATTCCTAAAGTTTTATTCAATAAAGTACTATTTTTATTTTTAATTCAATATAGTATTATACATATTACTTTATATATTATACATATTTATAGTTACTGTAGACATTTCCTGGGCAATAATTGCTTTTCCTGTCAGATTCTGTGTCGACACAATATTTTGTTCAATAGTATTATTTATTATTTTGTTCAATATTTTGTACTTTGTTCTGCTCGCACCATAACTCAAAGTTTTGCATATTCTTTTTATAAGTTTTTCTAGATTATTTTTTGCAATTTCTCGTATTTCTGACGGAGTACAACCTTCTCCCTGACTCATTTTTATTAACTTTAATAATATATTTATTTTTAATTATGACGGATGGGAAGAAGCTTTGTTGTGTTCAATTGTTTCTATCATGGCATATTTGATACTTGTAACATTTTATTAAATTGTAAAAGTATTGCCAACCCAAAAAGGAAATATTAATTCAAATGGAAAAAATCTACTGTATTTTTTTAATTTTTTGAGACTTTAGAGACCCAAATAGAAAAAGTATTTTATAGGTTTATAAGACAATTAGAGCACTCGCACTTTAGAAAACTACCCGCTTCGCTGGTCGTTTTCTAAATTAAACGCGTGCTCTAAGATAATGTCTTATGAAACTTGTATCTTAATATACTGTAATGTAACTTCCTACAAGCTGTTACTACGTATTTTGTTACATTTAAGGACTACATTTGCTACATTTACTTGTAGTTTTCATTTTTAGAATATTCCTGTTTAGATCAAATCGTACAGTAAAAGGCAAACGAAGAACAATAACCAAAAACCACTATTTTCTACTTTTCCACTTGAAAACTTTTAACATCAAATTTTTCATAATAAAGTTGAGGTTATGTTGTGTTTTTGACGCTTCCAGTCAGTCAAAACATTTGTTACATTTACTACGTTTGCGACGTAACAAATTCAAATTTTCTGCAACATTAACAACCCTGTATACATAAATTATTGTTAGTTTTACTATTTGTATAGCAAATTTAGCAAAATTTTTCTTTCCGTTTGTTAATCAATTTTTTAACCATCTGAAACAAATACAACCATCATCACCGAGTACTGTCCGTACTGTCTTGATATTAAATAACCCAGTTCCAAAAAAGCACAAAGGATATTATTAAGCGTTTGTTTACAATCATGACCTAAGACGGTAAATACATTTTATTGGTAATCAATTTTTTTAACCGCCTGAAACAAACACATACATCATCAGCGGGTACCGCGTCGATACCAAAGGTTACTGAAACGAACAAATCTAAAATTACCAGTAAAATGATTTCTTCTTCAATCCGACTCGATTCTGTGGCCTGCGGGGGGGAGCCAAGGGGGGACCAGAACGCGGGGCCCCCAGGCCGCACCTCGCCGTGCACTTGCCTGACGGCATTCCGAAGCGCTCCGGGCGAGAAGCTGCCTCTGGCCTCGAAATCAGGGGCGTACCCCCCCGATTTTATATACTACGGTTAATATTGCCATTGGCACGGTTAATAAAAACAATGTTATTTCAACATATTTTAAACGTACAAGGAAAAAAGCAACGAATACTTATAAAAAGGAAGAAGACAAACAGCCGTGTTAACAAATCGATGCAAGTATGAACAAACGAACAAACCCGGCATCCATTACGTCTGGCATCAGCTGACAAACGCACGTGCTTTTCAAATGTCATTTTTGTCCAAATTTTTATTACTGTCAATATTTTAAAGTGACATTTAACCAACAAAAAATATTCAAAACCCTTTTATTTGATTTACGTGGTGGAAATCAATATTAGGATTCTGACCTGTTTTAAGCTGTAAATACCACTTTAAAATAATCCTTACACACTCTTATATCATTTTTTGAACTAGTAACGTAACTACAAATGAAAAATTAAACTTCAGAAATAAGCTTGTAAGTAGTTTTATTAAAAAATAGGAAGTAAATCATAATTTACACAAAATATTGTACCATCTTCAACTGAGCTCTAGAGGTCCTAGGAAATATTTCAAGCTTCAAGTCCACGCATATTTTTGGGCCACATATGATTTAGGAAAAGAAATTATTATTGATGCTTACTCTCAGTAAAGATGACTAAATGAATATTTCAATTACAAATTACTCACTTGCACCAAAAGGGAAACGACGTTTTTCGTGAAAAGATTAGAAAATTAAAAATTATTTTAAAATTTAAAGATGCGTCTTCTCCACCATTTTAAATCACATCAGATGTTGCTTGATTTCCATTCCCGCCAGACGAAGGAAGTTAGCTTGTTTAACAATTCGTGCTGTTCGCATTCTATTCCTGTCTCTGTCTGCAGCAACCTTCCCTAATTCAGTAAAGTTAGACAAATATGACCAGGATCAAGTCGCCTACATAAACAATCACTTTTGGGCTTTTCATATTAACTCTACGTAAGTCTGATATTGACGCTTAAATGAGAGTGAAACAGATAGATAAAAGTAGGTTACTTGTGAGCGTATGGAGCAGAGTAGGCTTAGCATCAGTTCCAAGGCCTTCTTTCGATCCACCCCATAAGCAGTCTCACCGGGCTGGAAAAAAGCCTAGAGAAAAATTATTATAATAAATATTTTATTGTTTATTTATTTATTTTATTATTTATTGATTTATTTTATTTGAGGTTAAAAAAAAACGGATCAATGTAAAAATCTAAGTTATTGGGAGATCAACGCCTATCGTCTATCCGTCTATCTCAGATATACCGCATTGAATATCCATGCCCTACAAAACGAACCGCCCGCAGAACTTATGTCGATTCGAGAGTTTATCGTATTATGAATTCCGTCTTTCTTATAGTTCGAGATTCAAAGGTATTTCTAATAAATTTACTAGAACCAAGTAAATGCTAAATATAGTTTAAATTTTACAACGAATGTAAGTGAAAATAATTATTGATAACTTCAGAAGTTACATATTTTACAATGTATGGTGCATGTCACTGACTATCATTTAAGTATTTTTTATTGTAAAAAGACCAAGTTTAAATGAAGTGTTGTAAAAATGTCTTACAAGAATAGAAGGCATAACTCAGATGGGAACGGATTCCTGGGATTTCGATATTCGTAACAAATAATGGGTGGAGAAGTTATATGGGAAACATACCGTCGCGTCGATCGAAAAAGTCAACTTGGATGGGTGACCGTTTGGGAAGGCCATGTGTCAACATTTTTACAAAAGATTTTAGTAAATTTTATAGAAACTTTTCATATAAATGGTTTACTAAATATTATTTCTCTTTTATTACTAAAAATTTGGTTTTAAATTTTACTGACTTTTTCTTTCCGTATATATTTACGATTATTGGACTTATTTTATCTATGATTATGAAATAAACTTATTTTTACAATTTTCTGCGCATGCTTTGTGCAATTTTTATTGCCGCAAGAGAAAAATTGCCGACGGTGATACGGCTTTAACTCTTTCTTACACGTAAAGAAAAACTTAATTAATTTTACTATGAAGATAGTAAAATTAACAATAATTTATGGCCCTATATGTGATAAAATTATGGCAAAATTTCATCAAAAATTTTGGTAAAAATTCCCAAATTATTTACTAAATCATTTAAATTTTTATTAATTTACTAAACTTTTTTGTAAGATTTACTAAAATCTTTTGTAAAAATTTCGACACACGGTATCCCAAGCCACCATCCAAGTACTAATCATACCCAACGTCTGACTTAGCTGATCGATATAATGCTGTCTCTTACCACCTCCATCGTTCTTCTTGATAATTGCGAGCTCTGATAAAATGGTAAAATCAAAATTTGAAAATTTTCGCTCGCTTAAGAGAAGAAGGAGGAAAATCAAAAAATTTACAATTTCAACATTAACCTATATTTTCTTAGTTAAAAGAGATACAGAAAAATATTTCATACAGAATATCAGGTAAAAAGTTATCGGATCTAACCTCATTTAACCCTGTATATTTTAATCTGAAACGATACTAATTTTAAATTCTCGTTTCAACTATATAACACACCATGGATGATATTGGTTTCCAAGGCAATTAAACCGCTGTAGACCATGAAACAAAAGCTAATATTATAGAAACAACTATGTTGACTATTAACATTTAACATCAATTTCATTTTTACATATTCATTTGCGAAAATGGTCTATCAACATTTTGAAAAATTTGATATGATATCAGTTTATATTGAAAGTGAAAAAAAACGAAGAAATGGCGCAAAATGTATATTTTGTTCGCTATCCGGAAAGACGGTAACCATTTAAGGATATATTCCGAACATTTGCGATGATTCCCGTTATTTTTTACCTTAATCTGAATCTTTTATTTCGCTTCAAAGTACTAAAGTTTAAATAAATTGCCTAGGAAACCAATATAATTCATGGTGTGTTATGTAATTGAAAGGAGAATTTAAAATAGTATATTTTTAGATTAAATATACATCGTGTTCCATTTAAAAAAATGAGGTTAGGTACGATAACTTTTTTACCTGACCGCGTATACTTATTCTGAAAACAGCAGATTATTCGACAATCAATATAAAGAAACTTCTGTATAGAACATTTTTCTGTATCTCTTTTAACTAAGAAAATATAGGGTAATTTTGAAATTGTCAATTTTTTGATTTTCCCCCGTATCTCTTAAGCGAGCGAAAATTTTCTAATTGTAATTTAAGTTTGACCCAAAAACAGCACATGACTCATGACACCTACATTAGTTTCTTGATAGCACTAACAATTACGGAGATACCCTATAAAAGTGTCAAAAATAGGACACCCTGTATATCAAGGACCCAGAGACCAGCCAACCCATGGTGACGTCAAATCAGCAAAATGTAAAGATTGTTTCACGAAAAATGGATATAACTTAATGACTGCAATAAAAGTACCTGTGGCCATCTCATTATTTATGACCGTTTGTTATTATTATGTGGAAAGGACCGGATTTTAATAATTATAATTAAATATAGGCACATCAGGTAGGTTAGGTTGCTTAATTTATATTTAAATATCTTTTTGTGGTAAAATTTGTTAGTTTTTGAGGAATGGTTCAAGAATTGTCTTTTACCAAACATTCCTCAGAATAGCGTGATAGTAATGGACAATGCGAGCTATCACAGTCGCCAGTTACATAAAGCTCTAAGTTCAAATAATACAAAATTGGAGATTCAGAACTACATGGCGGCGAATAATATATATTTTGAAGAAAGTTATAAAAAAAGTGATCTTTTAGAAGTTTTAAAGACATTTCATATAAAAAAAGTATATGTTTGTGACACATTGGCAGAAGAAATTGGACATACAGTGCTACGGCTCCCACCCTATAATTGCATTTTTAACCCCATAGAGCATATGTGGCACCAGTTAAAATCACTGGTTAGGTCTGAAAATATTTCTCCGACTTTAAGTTCTAGTGTTGTAGAATTAATACGAAAATGCTTTAATGATATTCCCCCAGGTAGTTGGAAAAATTCAGTCCGTCACGTAATAACTGTAGAAAATTCGTATATTAGTCTGGATCGTATAATTAATCCAATTATAATTAATTTTGATGAGGATAGCGATAGCGAAACAGAACTATCTATAGAATGACATTATAAATGTAAATAAATATGACTAGTAATATTTAAAAAAAATATTATTTCATTTGATTACATTAATATAATCATATCATTACTTGTTTTCCTTAGTCCGTCCCTTCATACTTCACTTGTTTATTGCCAAGCTCTTGTCGACACAATGGGACCGACCCAGGAAATCATTAAGTCGTTTCCATTTTTCGTGAATCAATCTTTACCATACATTTAAAATATTTACCTACTGAAGTTATAAATAAATTATTTTCACTTAAAATCGTCGTAAAATTTACAATATGTATACCTATTTTAGTTGATTTTGAGAAATTTATTAAAAATCCTATTTACTATAGTTTTTTGTAAATTACGTTTGCAATAATATTTTGGTGCGGATTACTAATAAAAATGTAATTAATACTATACATTATAGGAAATTTTACAATAAAATCTTGACAGTCTTTTTTCCGTATAATTTTATAATTTTCAATGTGTAATTTAAAATCAAAGGACGAAATTACCGCTGCGTATGCTACACGTAAAATCGGCGCGCCGCCGCCCTAAAAGCACGGTAGTACCCGGTACTTCATCGCGAGATTCAATTAATGCACTGTAATGAATCGGGGAACGCGTGCAGCAAGCACGAGCGCGTTTACTCAAAATTTCAGTGGTTGATATTTTGAATTATCGCCGAGGCGTAGCGAGGTTACCTGAGCCTTGAAGGAATAGGAAGACACCGAGGTGGAATCCAGTAGCGTAACTTGAATAGCACGGTAATAGACATTTATTGCAAATCTATCCAATACACATTTGTATTTATACAGAATGTTCAGTAACGGGGTTCGAAGAATTCAATTTTTTTTTTAAATTAATGATTTTTAAGTACAGGGTGTGCCATTTTCGACACTTTTATAGGGTATCGTAACTGTTAGTGCTATCAAAAAGGTAATGTAGGTGTCATGTGCTTTTTTTTGGGCCAAATAAAATGATAAAATCAAAATTTGAAAATTTTCGCTCGCTTAAGAGATACGGGGGAAAATCAAAAAATTGAAAATTTCAAAAATACCCTATATTTTCTTAGTTTAAAGAGATAAAGACAAATGTTTTCTACAAAAGTTTCTTTATAATGATTTTTGAATAATCTGCCGTATTTAGAATAAGTTGGTATACGCGGTCAGGTAAAAAAGTTATCGGACCTAACCCCATTTTTTTAAATGCACCCTGTATATTTTAATCTAAGAAGATTGCATTTTAAATTATATTTTCAAATATATAACACACCATGGATGATATTGGTTTCCTAGGCGATTTATTTAAACTTTATAACTTTAAACAGTAGGCCATGAAACAAAAGCTAATATCCTAGAGACAACTATGTTGACATTCTAGTTGTTATTAACATTTAACGTCAATTTCATTTTTACATATTCATTTGTGAAAATGACTTATCAACATTTTGAAATATTTGATATGAGATTATCTATCATCCATGGTGTGTTATAAATTTGAAAAGTGAGTTTAAAATGCTATGTTTTGAGATTAAAATATACAGGGTGTTCCATTTAAAAAAATGAGGTTAGGTACGATAACTTTTTTACCTGACCGCGTATATTTATTCTGAAAACAGCAGATTATTAAACAATCATTATAAATAAACGTCTTTATAAAACATTTCTCTGTATCTCTTTTAACTAAAAAAATATAGGGTAATTAGAAATTGTGAATTTTTTGAATTTTCTCCGTATCTCTTCAGCGAGCGAAAATTTTCAAATTTTGATTTTACCATTTTAATTTTGACCCAAAAAGAGCACATTACACTACATTACTTTTTTGATAGCACTAACAATAACGGAGATACCCTAATAAAAGCGTCGAAAATGGGACACCCTGTACAGGGCACGGGAACGGCAAAATTACGTAATTATGGGCCCAATAATATGCCGCAAAAAATCAAAAATGAATAGAGGGGCTTCCAAAATCCAAAATTTTGCGTTTCTTGTTTTAGTTTTTCCTGACTTTGCTGGTTTTCCGACGTTTTGTTCCTTAAATTAATGATCTTCATTAAAATACCCCTGATATGGTCCTGTAATTTAGTTTTGTCTCGAAGGGACTGAAGATTTTTAAATTATTATTGCTATTTCTGTCCCCCAATTATTATTATTACGTACTAATACTCTTTTTTTATTTCAAACTAAAAGCCGTATTAGAGTCGGCAACAAAAATCTCCGGTGCAATGGCAATTATAATTGCACGAATTCATGCGCAGTAAACCGTTCTCGATCAGCTGGCGCTTTGCCAACAGTCGGAACAGCAGTTGGTAGTTTCGAAATCCCTAAAATACCCCCAGAATTATAGATATGGGCCAATCAGTTCGTTTTGATTAGCAGTTAAAACAACTACTGCTACTTACAGATGGCAGTTCAAAAAAGTTGCTTGGAGTTAGCAGTACATATGCTTAATAAAGAATGTGAACTGTTAATTTAAGTACCAGTTAGTTTAAATAGCCATTAGCTGTTCATAGGTGCTTCGACCAACTAATAAACATTTAAAAATAACAGAATAATCCATCTCTACCCAGACTTGCACCGGCAATGTCAATGTGAGACAGCTGATCGAGAACGGTTTAGTGCGAATGAATACGTGCATCTATAATTGCCATTGCCGACGCAAGAGACAAAAATTGCCTCTAATACGGCTTTAAGAGTCGTTGTATCAAATTTCTATTTAAGTATCAGTAATTTATTTTATTAATGTATAAATAAAATTTGACTCTTAAGCCAGCACATTCTTAAGACTCTTAAAAGAGGCATTGAGTTTTACATTTTCGAATTATACCGAATTTAAAAAAGTAAATTACAGGGACGTACTAAGGCGCATTTAAAAAAAAATCAGTTGATGATGATGACCCAAAGACGAAACGTCGCATTAAATATCTGATTAAGCCATCTTGTGGAGAATAAAAAGTAGCAATGAGAATGTGACATTTATTTTTGGACATCACTTCGACCAAAGTCAGGAAAAAATAAAAACCTAAACACAAAATATTAGATTTTTCCAAATATTGCTGCATATTATTGGACCACTAATTACACAACTTTCCCAATGGTGAAGGACGAATTTGTTACACCCTGTATAACGATTCCATCAACTGCCGGTTTATCGTTTATCTACAGATTGACATCGACCGATCCTAAGATCCTCAAACAGCCAGGAAAGCTCTTGTGTAACAACACGGAACATTAATAAAACGAAATTAAACACAGTTGAACACGATACAAAAAAGCGTACAAAGCGCGGGTTTATAACAAATCGTTTTCAGATGTATAAGCCGGTTATTAAAAAATTAACAAAAACCTTTTAGCAGTGCTGAGATCGTTATCGCGGACAATTTTGTCTGTAATTATTATACGTTCAGCTCAGAAGATATCTGATCGACGAAGTCAACAATTGACCCGGTTTACACGCGATATTATCTGGTGGTTATGTGCTCCAAATGTATGTAACACTTCTTTATTCTTTTTTTGAAACGTTGAATTTTGACCTCATAATAAATGTATAGATTTTTTTAAAATTTCCATTTAATTTATTCCTATTCCAAAGAAAGGTAAGGGAATCCTGCCTAACAACTATCGACCAGTCGCATTGCTTTCAGTTATATCAAAGGTAATGGAGAAAGCTATTAACAAACATCTTCTAAAATACCTGGAAGGCTTCAACATTATCAGCGATCATCAATATGGTTTTCGAAAGTCCAGATCAACTGGAGATCTTCTAGCCTATGTCACCCATATTTGGAACAACGCAATCGAACATCATGGGGAGTCTCGGGCTGTTGCACTGGATATTTCTAAAGCTTTTGATCGTGTTTGGTATGAGGGGCTTCTAAGTAAACTGCGATCCTATGGTATGCCCAGTCGATTCTGTGCATGGTTGTCTAGCTTTCTTAAGGACCGCTCTCTGCAAGTGGCGATTGACGGATTTCTCTCAGACACCTTCACCATCAATGCCGGTGTTCCTCAAGGGTCCATATTGTCTCCCACTCTCTTCTTACTCTACATTAACGACCTTCTAGTGAAAACTAAAAATCCGATATTTAGTTTTGCTGACGATAGCACACTTATCTCATCTTTCTCTTTGAATGCATAAACATCGGCTGCCGACGCACAGACAGCATGAAGTAACACGCCTCAACAAAGACCTGGAAGAAATTTTGGCTTGGGGTGACAGTAACCAAGTCGAATTTAACGCTAAAAAACCCCAGGCAGCAGTTTTCTCTAAAAAGGTTAACATTAGAGAACCGGAAATAGTCATGGCCGGACACGCAATCCCACTGGCTTCATCTATTAATTTACTGGGCGTCAATCTGGGAGGAAATATGTATTGGCATAACCACGTTGTGGTAATCGCCAAGATAGCTTCTCAGAAGCTTGGGGGTACTCTTCCGAACCAGAAAGTTGTACACACCTCAACAACTTTTGACACTATACAAAGCCCAGATTCGACCATCGCTAGAATACTGCTCTCATGTCTGGAGCTCTGCACCCAAACATACTCTTCGGCTACTGAATTCCATCGAAAGGAGGGCTATTCGTCTGATCGGAGACCACGAGCTGACGAAGAACCTCGACAGCCTAGAACATCGAAGACAGGTTGGGGATTTGACTCTCTTTTACAGATATTTTCATGGAAGGTGCTCGGCTGACCTTGCCCTCTTAATTCCGCCCAGAGCGACGAATAGCAGAATTACACGACGAACCACTGCCGCCCATCCATATGTGGTTAAGCTTAGTACTCCTCGATCTTCATTATTTAAGAATTCTTTCATCTGGAGGACTACATCCTTGTGGAACGACCGTCCCGAGGTCGTTTTTCCCAACGAATATAACCTTCAACGATTCAAAACCAACGTGAATCGATTTTTGCGCACACACACCACTCCCAGAGTGCCCTAAAGGATTTTTCCTATAGTGCGAATTGGGAAATTGCTTCAAGTCAACACACATAATGCCTAAAATTGCCCAGATTAGTGAACGTAGTACTCAAAGATATTACAAACTACAGACAGAAAAATGTACATTTCTAGTCTACGCAACGAATGCAAACGGTCTTTCCCACCTCTTTCGGTCATTATTGCAGCTTAGCCTGACTGACATATTTATCGTAAAGGTATCTTGCAAAATCGAAATTAAACATTTGTGAATTTGACAATTACAACTGGTTTAAATTTAATCCGCAATTGCTCTTAAAATAAATTTATTTCCCAATAATTTTACTATAAACTGTAAAAAGGCGATGAGAGATTCTTTAAAACAAATATTATTATACTTACAAGTACCAAACGAATCTTGAACTAATCCAACTGTACTCTGGCAACATGTAATTCTATTTTACAACTGCGCTACATGTGAACTACGATTCGGACCAGAAATATGAATGAATACTAATCTCGTAAACATTACAACGTTGGCGCTTTGATCTGTTTGTATATTTTGGTTGATTTGTGTTTTTTTGTGTGCGCTACAATTCGGACCTAAAAGATGAATAAATACTAATCTCGTAAACATTGCGATGTTTGTCCTTTGATCTAACGGATTCTTATATTTTATATTTTGGTTGATTTGTCTGTTTTTTGTTATTATTGGTGAAAAATCGTCTTTATTATAAACAATCATGGTGCATTCATGCGTAGTTTGTAAAAGAATGGATCATTTAAATAATAAATCATCTTTTCATCCGTAAGTATGGTTCTGTTTTAATATTTAACCATCTGATATAACCAGACTTCAACATTGTTGCCATTCAGCCAGCAAATATGTAGTTCTCTCTTCCACCCATTACCGATTTCCAATAACATTTCACACAATCACAGCTTCACTTTCCAAGAGTTTTATGAATGGATTATTGGACCTGTGGAATGTATATACAAGGTGTTCCACTAAGGTCGGCGAGGTACGTTATTATGGAAGCCATAAACATTATCTCTTTTAAGAAAAAATTACATTGACTAAATTGACCAAGAAAAATTGATGGAAAATATTTTCATATTTTCAAAACGACCGCCAGATGCACCCTCTAGAAGTCACAGTGTGAACTAGCAATCACGACCAGTGATGTTATTTAAGAGGTGTAAAATTATCTTTAAAACAAGCCTAAGTTGATTAAATTTGGATCAAGGGTATGGAATACAGTGATTTGAAAAATATTTTTTTACCTGCTTCCCCCACCCTTATTATCGGTGATACAAAAAAAGTCTAACGAAATTTTCGCAAAAATTAATTATCGTTTGTTTTTAAATCGAAACCTTAACAGTGATAATTCGAAGGAATTTTAATTTTTAGTTATATAATAATAATGTTCATTTAATTCCCAACGAGCTATTTTAGTCCATTACATGGAATATTAATAACATAGAACATAAATAATAATTATTAAAATCTAATTAATCAATATAAAATAAAAATTATTATAAATGGTTGTATTTATTAATTAATTGGTATATTTTCCAGAAGAAATTTCTTTGCATTGTTTTTAAATAATTTTAAATTTTAAATTTTTTTTAATACTTTAGGTAAGTAACGTATTATAAATATGGATTTCATTCCTATGCATATAATTGTGCCCCCTAGCGGTCTTTGTGGAAACGTGAACATATTTTCTATCAGTTTTTCTTAGTCGATTTAGTCAATGAAATTTTTTTCAAAAATATAAGGTTTATTGCTTCCATAATATCGTACCTCGCCGACCTTAGTGGGAGTGGGTAAATGTGTAGCTTATGAACTTTCAGCTTCAAATTGGCTAAACACTTACAAATCGTTCTCACTTATTTAGAAACGGCCCCTTATTACACAATGTAAGTTTTGTCCAGAGGGAGATGGCGCGGGCCTATTGAGTTTGCGCAGTGGGGTGGAAATGTTATCGATCACGTCAGAGTCGCCATCTTTGGTTCTGGAAGCTTTTTCAAATTACAGAATAAAAAGTTATTCATCCACATTGTTGTCGGTATATTAGGTATAGTGCTTATAAACTTTCATTACCTAACAACAATTTTTGTAAAGGAGTTTTTAATTTGTGGTGATTCGATTCGCTGTTTGGTCGGTTAGTGGCTTGTTCTGTTTAAGATGAAAGGACACAAGTGCATGGTGCTTTTTTGCAAAAGTCGTGAATCAATAGCAGGTATAAAGTATTTCAGGTATGTACATATATACGAAAATATTTTGCTTATCACATTATCCGATCTTCGCAACCGAACTTCACTGAAAAGCTTGTGGTGCATTAGTAGCTGACAATAATTCCCAAAATAGTCATTATAGTCAGTCATTCTTAATTTTTGGTTTAGAAAAAAGTGATGTTAAGAAACATACGACGTCGGATGAAAGTTAAAATGAAGCTCACCAAAAGTTTACACCAATCAGGGCACCGTCGGATCATCATATCGTCAGAAATCGTATGCATGGAACGCCGTCTTAAATTGAACTAATCGAAATTTTGATTGCAATATTTTTCCTAACTAACCAGTGAAATTTACATTAAAAAAGTTGAAATCCGGTCCTGTCGAATGTTTATTTTCATATGGAAATTTCCGAACTGCGCAAACTCACAACGCCCCCTTCGATGCCCATAGCGGGGACATAATTGCAGATGGTATTAGCAATATACTGTTTATCTATAGGGTATTGAAAAAAGGTCGGTACCCCGGAATAACTCCGGTGCGTCACATTGCAGCATAAAATGTCTGGGTTTGTTCGACTACAAACAACTTTTTCCACGGGCATTTTTTAGTACAAGACAGAGAAAAAGAGTATTTCCGGGATAAAACTTGATTTTCGCACGATTCTGATTTTGTCTTTCTCATGGTGATTATTGGTGAAGGATGGGCCCGAATAAAAAAAATTTTCGGACAAAAGATGTTTATTTTTGGTCGGAGAACACGATACGCCAATAAAAAGTATGGGGTTTCATTTAAAAATCTTTACTCACCTCACTCGCGCCCGAGGTTGAGGGGGGGGGGGGGGGGGGATTTAAATTGCAAACTATTCCTCCTTCAAAACCAAACAACTTCTTCCCCAGACATATTCCGCTGCAATGCGATGCACCCGAGTTATTCCGGGGTACCGACCTTTTTTCAACACCGTGTATATGTGGTTTTGTCATTTATTTGACTACGTTTTAATCTATCGTGTATTTTTATTAAATAAATATACCTCTAACTACAATGCTATTATTTTTTCATTTCACCGACTATCAAATGCATAAAACCATTTAATACTAAAAGAGAATTAAAAACGCTAACAACAACGTAAATCTCCAAAAGCAATTGCACTGCGCGCGTCAATCGTTTTACATAAATCAATAAATTACACCTTATCTAATGATCTTGTTTCATTATGCACTTATTATAAACATCATTAAACAAGTGATTAAGTGCAAATACTGAAATAAATCCGATAAAATTCTGAATTGTCGTAAAACAAAACGCTCGTAATTGATATATTATTTATATTAATTGAAATATTAACCTAACAATTTGATATAGCAGCAATCCAAGGGCAATAACAACGTACGCCGACTTGTAGATAGAAAGTTGTCCAGGCCATATTATTATAGATCGGAATCTACAAATACCTGGTCGAGAAACAGGTGAAACCCAATATAATCCATAATAATTAGTGATGTTGCATTAAGGTATAGTTGCGGAATGTCATTAATTAATAAATCTAAAACCTTTGAATTTACACGAAAAAAGACTATAATAATATTATTATAGTAAACATTTTATTGTACGATTTCCTATAAAATATTGTAATAATTAAAGATTGTTTCACGAAAAATGGATATAGCTTAATGACTGCAGTAAAAGTACCTGGGGCCATCCCCTTATTTATGACCGTTTGTTATTATTATGTGGAAAGGACCGGATTGTAATAATTATAATTAAATATAGGCGCATCAGGTAGGTTAGGTTGCTTAATTTATATTTAAATATCTTTTTGTGGTAAAATTTCTTAGTTTTTGAGGAATGGTTCAAGAATTGTCTTTTACCAAACATTCCTCAGAATAGCGTGATAGTAATGGACAATGCGAGCTATCACAGTCGCCAATTACATAAAGCTCTAAGCTCAAATAATACAAAATTGGAGATTCAGAACTACATGGCGGCGAATGATATATATTTTGAAGAAAGTTATAAATAAAAAAAAGTGATCTTTTAGAAGTTTTAAAGACATTTTGTATAAAAAAAGTATATGTTTGTGACACATTGGCAGAAGAAATTGGACATACAGTGCTACGGCTCCCACCCTATTATTGTATTTTTAACCCCATTGAGCATATGTGGCACCAGTTAAAATAACTGGTTAGGTCTGAAAATATTTCTCCGACTTTAAGTTCTAGTGTTGTAGAATTAATACGAAAATGCTTTAATGATATTCTCCCAGGTAGTTGGAAAAATGCAGTCCGTCACGTAATAACTGTAGAAAATTCGTATATTAGTCTGGATCGTATAATTAATCCAATTATAATTAATTTTGATGAGGATAGCGATAGCGAAACAGAACTATCTATAGAATGACATTATAAATGTAAATAAATATGATTAGTAATATTTTTAAAAAATGTTATTTCATTTGATTACATCAATATAATCATATCATTACTTGTTTTCCTTAGTCCGTCCCTTCATACTTCACTTGTTTATTGCCAAGCTCTTGTCGACACAATGGGACCGACGCAGGAAATCATTAAGTCGTATCCAAATTTCGTGAAACGTACTGTACAATTTTCCTTATTAATCCGCACGAAAAGAATATTGTAAACATAATTTCCAAAAAACTATACGTGATGGAAATGACGTATTATATTTAAATGGGTGACTCCTGGGGTGTACTAGAGAAGCCTACATATTTTTTTTTTTTAAAATCGAACGTTTAAAAAGTGGGGTAATTCACCCATAAACCCCCTGGTCACTCCGCGGAACAATAATATTACAATGCCCAGCTGTGTAATAAACAGATGTTCTGGCGCAATGTTGCCAAACTGTGGAAAAGTGTAAAACTTTAGATTCTTGTATAAATAAATATTTAGCTTACTTAGAAATTAAATTCAGGCTGCCGACACGAGTCGACACGACAGACAGGACCTCCCTTTCATATAGATTATAGACGCTTCCAAGGGTAGAATGCTTCGTGCATATTCGGAAAATAGCACGCTAACTAGCGCGGCTGCCATTTCCGAGACTATAATTATACAAGAAATAATATTACAGACGGAAATTCCCCAATGTATGAATATAATCTTATAAAACATCGAAAGTGGCAACGCTGTATTTTTAGATATTAACCCAAGGCAGCACAATATCGATCGACCGAATAAACCCGAACGTGTCAACCAGATTCAAACGTGTTTCACTTTCAAACTTTTTAGATGTCAAATACGTACGTAAAAATTATATTATTTTCCAGACCACCCGATGAAACCTTATACAATAAGAGCGTATTTTTGTCTACACAGTAGCACTTTATAATTCTAATTCAGATTGAATGGTACGGTACTTAGAGGTGTTCATGAGACGCATGCAAATCTACGCGAAAACTAATGTGAGTTTATGTGTTTTTGTGTGGTTATTTTGCCGGATTTTGTTCGGGTTAATTACTTGGTGTTTGTTTATAAATTAAGTTGGCTTTAAATAGTCCGAAAAGGTAAATAAAATTACTTTTTTCCCCTAAAGGGTAAGTGGCATTTATAAACTTTTAAGTTGTTCAGATTCGACGGGTGTCGTTCCGGCCCTTTCTAGGGAAGTCTGTTAGTTGGGGACCCTCTAAAGTCCTCAGAGCTTATTTCAAAGGAGTCTTTGTCCAAAAACCTTGCCTTTGATATGTAAAAATTGAACAACAAACGATATCGATCGCACTAGTTTTGTAAAAAAAAATTCTGGGTTGAAATAAGGAAAGTGGAGGGGCGGGGGGGGGGGGGGGGGGGGGAACTCCGCTAGTTCGGGACCTTCTAAAGTCCTCAGAGCTTATTTCAAAAGTCTTTGTCAAAAATCGTTAATACCAGTGCCGCCTCTATAACATTTTATAATCGTCACCTGACGATCGCGTGGCGTTTTAAATCCGAATGAATACATTAAGCTTTATGTGAATTTACCGTTAAATCTCTTAAATTAAATTCTTATATTGTCAAAACTGTTATAATAATAATAATAAAAAAGTAAACCGGTTTATCATTATTGCCTAGTGGATATTTGCTTAAAAACGTCTAATAAAATAACATTGATTTATTATTATTAGTTACAAAGTACGTTTATTTATTTAATTTATGGGGATAATCTGAATTTACGTATCAACCAACTCTTAATATTTGTTGTCGATTTAATTTCTACAGCGGCGGGTTTGTTCGGGTTTGTTCGGTTGTTTAGGTCAAACTTAAAATGGTAAAATCAATATTTGAAAATTTTCGCTCGTTTAAGAGGTACGGGGGAAAATCAAAAAATTTAAAATTTCAAAATTACCCTATATTTTCTTAGTTAAAAGAGACACAGAAAAATGTTTTATACAGAAGTTTATTTATAATGATTTTTGAATAATCTGCCGTTTTCAGAATAAGTATACGGGGTCAGGTAAAAAAGTTATCGGACATAACCTCATAAATGGAACACCCTGTATATTTTAAATTCTCATTTCAAATATATAACATACCATGGGTGATATTGGTTTCCTAGACGACTTTATTACTTTGAAACGAAATAAAAGATTCAGATTAAGGTAAAAAATAACGGGAATCGTGGCAAATATTCGGAATATGTCCTTAAATGGTTACCGTCTTTCCGGATAGCGAACAAAATATATATTTCTTCGTTTTTTCCACTTTCAATATAAACTGATATCATATCAAATTTTTCAAAATGTTTCATTTTCACAAATGAATACGAAAAAATGAAATTGACGTTAAATGTTAATAGTTAACATAGTTGTTTCTAGGATTTTAACTTTTATTTCATGGTCTACTGTGGTTTAAAGTCATAAAGTTTAATAAATCGCCTAGAAACCCATATAAGATGAGGAATTTGATTTTGCTGCTACTCCACCAGAAATTCGAGAAGCAGATAGTAGAAGAAGAGCTTCTGCCAACTAAAATCCGCCCGAGATATGACAAGGCATATAACTGTTTCAGAGAACGGTGTACGGGAAACAAAGTTAAAAATCCTGGTTCTGGGTCGGCACTACTAGCTTATTTCAGTGAAAATGCCAAGACAAAGAAGATATCAACAATTTTGTCACAATATTCAATGCTGAGGACCACTCTATCATTTAGGGAAAAGGTAGACATATCGAAACACGCAAAGCTATTAGCATTTAAAAAAAAGTGTGTTCGTATATTATTTTGAGATATCGATTTAAAAAAAATTACAAAAAATAATTTACTCTCCACCCGGGCGGAAAGTAAAAGTTACAAAAAATGTCAACTTTCCACCTTTCAAAGATAGATGAAATGTCATTATTACATGCCTGGTTGTAAATAAATGTTTATAATGATTAAGTAACCGGTAACCAGATAATGTCACTGCAGAGAAATTGAACGGTCAAAGTTACCAATAATCTAATTATAGAAATTATAAATCCGATAATAACGAGTTTATGCATATCGAATCGTGACGTGCCGTACCTATTTAAGTAATTATCGTGGAAATACTGTTAAGAGAACCCGACCGCAAGAACAATTGGGTTTTCTTTAACCCAAATTATGAACAAAATTAAATTTTTTTATTCATCAACAAATTAGAATATGTATAGTCTTTACATAAGTATTCGTTGGTCTTTATCCTTGCACACGTCATTAAAATCATACCACTCAATGAAAATTTGGCTCAAGAAAATTATTAAAATAAAGACTGATTTCATCGTAGTATATTAAGATACAAGTTTCATAAGACATTATCTCAGAGCACGCGTTGAATTTAGCAAACGACCCGCGAAGCGGGGAGTTTTCTAAAGTACAAGTGCTCTAATTGTCTTATGAACCGTGCATTTTATAATACTTTTTCTATTTGGGTCTTTAAAGTCTGAAAAACTTTTAAAAATATAGTAGATTTTTTCCATTTGAATTAATATTTTCTTTTTGGGTTGGCAATACTTTTACAATTTCATAAAATTTTACAAGTATCAAATATGCCATGATAGAAACAATTGAACACAACAAAGCTTCTTCCCATCCGTCATAATTAAAAATAAATATATTATTAAAGTTGATAAAAATGAGTCAGGAAGAAAGTTGTACTCCGTCGGAAATACGAGAAATTGCAGAAAATAGTCTAGAAAAACTTTTAAAAAGAATATGCAAAACTTTGAGTTATGGTGCGAGCAGAACAAAGTTAAAAAAATTGAACAAAATAATAAATAATACTATTGAACAAAATATTGTATCGACACAAAATCTGACAGGAATAACAATTAATGCCCAGGAAATGTCTACAGTAACTATAAATATGTATATATAAAGTAATATGTATAATACTATATTGAATTAAAAATAAAAATAGTACTTTATTGAATAAAACTTTAGAAATAGAGCATAAACCGGAAGATATTTCTATTATTTTTAGGTTATGTTGTTTTATAGTTGTGACTAGAAATTAGTTGACGGACACCGTCAGCATATTATACATTTCCGAGTATAGATATTTCAGATAAATATCTAGTAAAAATGATCTATTTGCAAGATTAAAGGTTAGTATTTTAAAGTTTTCTATAAAAATTTGTTATCGAATCCATAATGCCTAGAAAACTAATTTCAACGAAATCAAAGTAAGCCTAAAATTCAAACCCTACTTGCTGCCCACATAAAAAAAAAATTCAGTTTCATAAAGTAGCAGGTTATTCAATTTTTTTGCATTTCATAATGTAGCCATTATGAAACCCAAATAAAAAAACATTTTAATAGTCGTGCCTAGCGTTCCGATGTTTTCGTTATCCACCTTAAAATCGTGAATACATCCATTTAACGGACTTTAGCCCTGTTATGACTTTACAAAACATGATTATATTTAGTTATATTAGTAATAAATGTCCATAAATACTTACCGAAACACACAAAAGTACGATGAAATAGCTCTGAAAAGAACTGTTTTTAGGATTAAATTCAACTTGAAAACACAAAATGCATATAAAAACCAATCAAAATGATCAAAATAACAATTTTGAGCTGACAGATGAAAAATATTTATTGGCTACAAATCAATATTCAACAACAATTGTCTTTGTCTAACACGTTATTGAATTCAAAACGTGTTTCGGAACGCACACGATCTATCATGTTTTTATTCACATTTAAGGCTGTAATAAATAAAGATGGAGAGTTTTAGGTCACGATGGCTCATGATCCATGTGTTTGTGACATACCTGTAAAGACTTTACATTAAAATAATTAATGCTCATTGTGACATTAAAAATATTTTCTATTTCCGACGATTATTACACGAGACCTTGTGGTCGGATGCCCTTAATGTAAAGCTACATAACAATTTCATACTTATTTTACCTTTGGCAATGCAAACATTAATTAACTATACTATACAGTGCACAATCGAGACAACAGCGCCGTTAAGAGTTGGTACATACAGGGTGTCCCAGAATATGTGGGCAATCTCCCGGATTCAGATAGAACACTTAAAAATAACAGGAGAAGTTCCTATAAATTTTTCTTCCAACGGCCTCCCCTACGAAGATACGGGCCCATAACGGACGTCCCTGGAAAGCGCTGTTTTTTAAACAATTTCTTAAGTACTAGGTGTAATTTAATAATTTTTTAGTATAATGGTTGCTAGACAGGGACGGACTAGACGTAACACAAAAATGCTTTGTTTTACACCCTGTATGATGAAGGAACGAAATATCTATGCAGTGGCGGTTCTTCCACAGGAGCACATGCGCACGCGCGCCCCCAAAACAAAACGAATAAAAAATATTAATTTATATTCATTGAATATTATTTATCGTATAAAGTCCGACCCTCCCTAATATTTTATCATCCCGTCAAACCAAACTGTATAGATCCGGCAACCGTGCCTCGGTCGAGGTTAATGACGATTATGACGAGACTTGCTCGCACGTGCGATGCAGTTTCTCTGTAGTAACAAGTGGCGGGTGGCAGCGGGGATAGCGGGGCTATGGCGATTTAACATGAAAAAGGCGCACAGTTTTTGTGTGCGCCGCGCTGTTATCTGTTCGTGCATCTAGTTAGAAATTCGAGCGTGTATGTTTTAATATTTAAATATTATATATTTACTAAGTTAAAATGAATAGTTGACGGTGGACTATTTAAGAAATAACTTTAGCTCTTCGAGTTTGGAGCAAAAAATTGAAGTGAAGAATGCGGAAACACCTAAACCCGAAATTAATTTAACGCAGACCACAAAGGGCAAATCTAGGGACTCTTATTAGAAAGTTTAGAAATGAAATATATGAAAAAAAATTTATAGAGGCTATTCCAAACTTAATGAGGCTGTTATTGATCAATTTTCGACAATTAAGAACCGAAGAATGGACTTTACGTTTAAGCACTATTGTGTAGGGTCGATAAATGTTGTGTATTTCGATAAATGATACTCGATATGATTTTAAACCATTTTATTTAAGGATTTAAACTAAAAAACACTGAAAATATGAAGAATGCCAACTTGTCAGTCTCGTGGCTCGATTCGTTCTCGTCATAAAACAGTTAACTATTGTTCTCGTCTTGGTTGGGCCTAATGACGTAGCAGTAGATATAGTAGTGGACTGTATAAATATTGTTACGAGGGTTGCATGCGACGACGTTAAGATCCGACAGCTATACACACTAAGAAAACCTTTCTTCTTATCCAAAAGTTGTATTTCCGTGTGTAAAATTCAAAAATAAATAATATGTTTTGCCTAACGTATTTTCTGATTACTTTTTTTCTTTCTACATTTAAAACTCCTAGAGAAATTTTACCATACTTGTGAACCCCCTCTATCATAGGTCACGAGCCGCCACTGATCTGAACCCGTGGGATTGCCCACATATTTTGGGACACCATGCATAACAATAACTATGTGTAAAAAACCTGATTCCATTGGAGCTCTTTGAGAGCCCATATCTCCGAAGAGGAGGCATATAAGAAAAAGTTTATATGAACTTTCACCCTTTTCATATCCGGGAGATTTTCCACATTTTCCCGGACACAGTGTATAAAGCGTATAGTATATGGAGACTTTTCGGACTGACTGTATGTGCGTTCAAGAAATTAAAAAAAAAAATACTGTTCAAGTTCCGAATAGAAATTCAGGTGCAGTTAATCATATTGTTGTTAAAAAATAAAACGTCCACGTGTCCCAGAAACTATCTAACGAACAACAGAAAAAAACACTTACAACAGAGAGTACTTGAAAGACCACGATATAAAAATATTTATTACCAATAAAATAATTAATATACCGTTTTAATCGACCTCTTCGGATCAGATAAGGTGTGCGTTACAACCGGTGGTAATTAACAGCGAATATAATAAAAAAAATTAATGGGTAACTTCGGCATCTATGTGAGATAATGAGGGCCCGGGTTACTCTTGTGATAGGCGATTGTGTAACTGCCATAATCCATTGATGGGTATTGGTAGATTGAAGGGTCAGTGCCGTGCTATCGAAGAACTTTAAAATAACTATAATAACAATTTTATAGATAGTTAGTTATTGGGTTTCGGTCACTTTGAAAATCAAATTCAAATACAGTGAAACCTCTCATAACGGACAACTCTAATAAGCGGACATCTCTATTAGGCGGACATTTCATAGTCCGGAACTAGGTATATGGAATTCAATGAAAATCAACCTCTCATGGGCTTACGCGGACAGGCTGTTTTCATATAAAGAGTGCGAAAACCCTCCTTTAAACGGACAAAAAAATTTTTTTTAAGTATTTGGGAGACGAATAAGTACGGTGCAAAAACTCTCCGGCAACCAATAGCGTATGCGAGGCAGAGCGAAAGGACTTCGCCGAATGAAAGTATGTGTGACTCCCCGACAGCAGTCCGTCGTTTATTTGTGAGTTGTAAGGTTAAAATCGTAAACAATGGCACAAAAATGTCGCGTTTTGAGTCTGAAAGAGAATATTGATGTTGTGGAAGTTTGGAATTTGATGACAATGATTTGGGCGAGTTCATTAACATTGATAGCAATGTGCTATTAGAAGATGATGGTGACCCCATTCCTACCGATTATGTAGTCCAAACTGAAACCACATCACTATCTGACGACTCTGATGAAGAAGTTGAATGCAGTAATCAAACAAATGTCACCAATTATCAACAAGCCATTAGTATGGTATAAGAGTATGCAAAGAATAGAGGTGACTCTACAGCAATGGAATTGTTATCAGACTTGGAATTAGAATTTCTAGATTGCAAGTACAGAACGCAAACACGTCAAACTACGTTATTAGATTTTTTTGGTACTACATCCTAACTAAAACTAGTGTATTTTTGTTATGTTATGTTTATTTACATATTACATATTACCTAATAACAAATTTCCCATGGGCGGACACCTCTATTAGGCGGACACATTTAGACGGTCCCGTAGGTGTCCATCTAAGGAAGGTTTCAATGTATAATAAAACTTTACTTTTGGGTCTTGGGTTTGTTTATATTTTTACAATGGTGTCTAAAGAAAGGGTTTGGGAAATTCTATATTAAATTATTTGGTGCTATTAATGTTTATTTATTTTGGTTTGTTTATTTATGATTGTAAAAATTTGCATTTAGTTTGATTTAATTATATCATTGTAAATATTACTAAAGTTATCTGTATTAATTCCAAAGATTACAAACTAAAGATGGAAAAATGTACATTTCTAGCCTACGCAACGACTACAAACAGTATTTCCCACCTCTTTCGGTCATTATTGCAGCATAGCCAGATTGACATATTTATCGCAAAGGCATCTTTCAAAATCAAAATTAAAAATTTGCTAATTTGGCAATTACAACTGGTTTAAGATTAATCCGCAATTGCTCTTAAAATAAATTTATTTCCCGATAATTTTACTGTAAACTGTGAAAAGGCGATGGGAGATTCTTTAAAAAAATATTATTATGCTTGCAAAGTATCAAACGAATCTTGAACTAATCAAATTGCACTCTGGCAACAGCTATTTTTATGTTACAAATGCGCTACAATTCGGACCTAAAAGATGAATAAATACTAATCTCGTAAACATTGCGATGTTTGTCCTTTGATCTAACGGATTGTTATATATTTTGGTTGATTTGTGTGTTTCTTGTGATTATTGGTGAAAAATCATTTTATTATAAAGAATCATGGTGCATTCATGTGTAGCTTGTAAAAGAGTGGATCATTTAAATAAGGATTTATCTTTTCATCGGTAAGTATGGTTATGTTTTAATATTTGACCATCAGATATAACCATACTTCAACATTGTTGCCATTCAGTCAACAAACATGTAGTTCTCCCTTCCACCCATTACCGATTTTCAATAACATTTCAAACAATCACAGCGTCACTTCCCAAGAGTTTTATGAAGAAATTATGGGCTCTGTAGTTTACAACACCTTCGATTAGTTCTAAAATTAATCGTATTATTGTTCTTTTTCATGTGAATAATTTCTTTAATTTTGCGTTTCTTGTAATTTGTTTCGTAATCTAAGTTCAAGAACTTCGTCAAAATTAGAGTTGTCTAGGTAATCTAATGAATGTTTCGACAGGGCAGTTTGGGATTGATTTGTAATGCGTTTTCTGTTCTATTGTTGAGATATTGTTTTGTAGGGACTTAAACTACGTATCGTTTATTGTTGGGCGTGTATTCGTGTTTGTTTATATTCTTATTCAGTTTTGAATTGTTATTTGAGGAGTTTAGCGTCGTATTTTGATAGTTTCATCAACTCTCAACTCTCGAGCCAAAAATCAACTTGCAGACTCTAATGCCCGTTATGAAAATCGATAAATATGCTTGCAATATCTGTCCATTGCTTACCCTACCGTACATTTACAAGACAGCGAATATTCGTGAGAACAAAGCAATTATTTATGAATAACACATCGGCCATAAGCCAATAAAAATCTGCATTTACAAGTAGTTTATTAAATAATTGTCTTCGCGAGTCGAGAGTGGATGACACATCGGTTTCAGGAAATAATACAAAGGTGAACTCATCATTTATCCGCCGATCAATGAACAAGTTCTTAAGTGGGACACCTGCCTTGTTGATTTTTTTAATTGTTTTGGGCGTTGAATCCGGATATAACGTTGTTTTTTATGAGTGTGACAGGTATTTGTGTGAACAATTTGGTGATTGTTTATTGTAGGCGGGCAGATTCCGAACGAACACGGTAAAACCTGACCTTTATACCTTTCCTACATGTAAAGAAAGATAGACTTTCCTCCCTTAGAGCAAAATATATCGCTTGCCAACTGATTCGCAACCGTCAAAATAACACGCGTACTGGTACAGAATTGTGGGTTTGGATTTTGCGCGTTTGCTCGATCGATTACTTGTTCATTTTACCGAGTAAGTTAAGAAGGCGATTCTCAACTTTGACAATTGAAGGTTTGGCATTTGCACCGGTTCACAGCGACCACAAGTAGCAACCAGTCAAAAACACGCGCAAGGTCACACTTTAAAAAAAAGAAATTTTGGCTTGGGGTGACAGTAGCCAAGTCGAATTTAACGCTAAAAAAAACCCAGGCAGCAGTTTTCTCTAAAAAGGTTAACATTACAGAACCGGATATAGTCATGGACGAACACGCAATCCCACTGGCTTCATCTATTAGTTTGATGGGCGTCAATCTGGGAGGAAATATGTCTTGGCATAATCACGTTGTGGCAATCGCCAAGATAGCTTCTCAGAAACTTGGTGTACTCTTCCGAACCAAAAAGTTGTGCACACCTCAACAGCTTTTGACACTATACAAAGCCCAGATTCGACCATCACTAGAGTACTGCTCTCATGTCTGGAGCTCTGCACCCGAACATACTCTTCGGCTACTGGATTCCATCGAAATGAGGGCTATTCGTCTGATCGGAGACCACGAGCTGACGAAGAGCCTCGACAGCCTAGAACATCGAAGACTGGGTGGGGATTTGACTCTCTTTTACACATATTTTCATGGAAAGTGCTCGACTGACCTTACCCTCTTAATTCCGCCGATAGCGGCGAATAGCAGAAATACACGACAAGCCACTGCCGCCCATCCATATGTGGAAAGGAGGGCCATTCGTCTGATCGGAGACCACGAGCTGACGAAGAACCTCGACAGCCTAGAACATCGAAGACAAGTTGGGGATTTGACTCTCTTTTACAGATATTTTCGGAAAGTGCTCGGCCGACCTTGCCCTCTTAATTCCGCCCAGAGCGGCGAATAGCAGAAATACACGACGAACCGCTGCCGCCCATCCATATGTGGTTAAGCTTAGTACTTCTTGAACTTCATTATTTAAGATTTCTTTCATATGGAACAGTGGCGGTTCTTCCACAGGAGCACAACAAATAAAATATTAATTTACATTCATTGAATATTATTTATCGTATAAAGTCCTACCCTCCCTAATATTTTATCGTACCGTCAAACTAAAAAAAAAATCCGACCCTCCCTAATATTTTATCATACCGTCAAACCAAACTGTATAGATCCGGCAACCGTGCCTCGGTCGAGGTAAATGACGATTATGACGAGACTTGCTCGCACATGCGATTAAGTTTCTCTGTAGTAACAGATTGCGGGTGGCAGCGGGGGATAGCGGGGCTATGGCGATTTAACATGGAAAAGGCGCACCGTTTTTGTGTGCACCGCGCTGTTGTCTGTTCGTGCATCTAGTTAGAAATTCGATCGTGTATGTTTTAATATTTTAATATTATATATTTATTAAGTTTAAATGAATAGTTGACGGTGGACTATTTAAGAAATAACTTTAGCTCTTTGAGTTTGGAGCAAAAAATTGAAGCGAAGAGTGCGGGAACACCTAAACCCAAAACTAATTTAACGCAGACCACAAAGGGTAAATCTAGGGACTTTATTAGAAAGTTTAAAAATGAAATATATGAAAAAAAATGTATAGAGGGTATTCCAAATTTAATGAGGCTGTTATTGATCAATTTTCTACAATTAAGAACCGAAGAATGGACTTTACGTTTAAGCACTATTGTGTAGGGTCGATAAATGTTGTGTATTTCGATAAATGATACTCGATATGATTTTAAACCATTTTATTTAAGGATTTAAACTAAAAAACACTGAAAATATGAAGAATGCCAACTTGTCAGTCTCGTGGCTCGATTCGTTCTCGTCATAAAACAGTTAACCTATTGTTTTCGTCTTGGTTGGCGCCTAATGACGTAGCCGTAGATGGCGTTGTGGTATTAGACATCATTCGGTTTCCTTGATAACTCGTAGATGGCGGTAGTAGTATTGGACATCATTCGGTTTTCTTGATAGCTCGTAGATGGCTTTAGTAGTATTAGTAGTGGACTGTATAAATATTGTTACGAGGGTTGCATGCGACGACCTTAAGATCCGACAGCTATACACACTAAGAAAACCTTTCTTATTTTCCAAAAGTTGTATTTCCTTGTGTAAAATTAAAAAATAAATAAAAATATGTTTTACCTAACGCGATTTCTTATTACTTTTTTTCTTTCTACATTTAAAATGCCTAGAAAGTAATTGTTTGGTCATTACACAAAAATAAAATTTTAAAAATAATTTCACCATACTTGTGAACCTCCTCTATCATAGGTCACGAGCCGCCACTGATCTGGAGGACTTCATCCTTATGGAACGACCATCCCGAGGTCGTTTTTCCCAACGAATATAACCTCCAACGATTCAAAGCCAACGTGAATCGCTTTTTGCGCACACGCACCACTCCCAGAGTGCCCTAAAGGATTTTTCCTATGATGCTTGGGTTTGATCATGAAAAAAAAACAAGATTGGAGAACAATTTACGAAGTTACATGACTATAAACCTGTATAAATTTACGCAATAACGAGAAAAAAAACAATCTCTATTAAAATAATGCAAAAATTCAACGGATAAACCTCTAGGAAATGTAAATTTCAATTTGCGGTAAAATATCTCTTAAAGCTAATATCATTTAGAATGAAAATTATATACTGTAAGCTTCGAGTGATTTCAACGATATGTGCTTGCTTATTATCAGTTAATGTGTGAAATGCACCAAAACGCGTGTGAATAGCAAAGTGGCACGTTTGTGGGTTCCAACTTTGTTAAATTACATATCAGTTTACTTCCTTTAGCCACAAAATCAATAACCCAGCAGAGTAAAATAACAATTATTTTCTGCGACTGGATATACAGGGTGTTCCTTAATGACGTGCTAATATTTCAGGGTGTGATTCCTTAGGTCATTTTATAAAGAAAAGTTCATATGAACATATGTCCGCAACGACTTAAATTTTTTGCTACCGGGTGTTGAATTTTTATTCTTTAAATGGTTATATTTTAATATCTCCGAAAGCACTTTAGATATTATTTTCAATTTTGGTTCGAAAGTACTAAGCTTAACCACATATGGATGGGCGGCAGTGGCTTGTCGTGTATTTCTGCTATTCGCCGCTCTAGGTGGAATTAAGAGGGCAAGGTCAGCCGAGCACTTTCCATGAAAATATGTGTAAAAGAGAGTCAAATCCCCAACCTGTCCTCGATGTTCTAGGCTGTCGAGGTTCTTCGTCAGCTCGTGGTCTCCGATCAGACGAATGGCCCTCCTTTCAATGGAATCCAGTAGCCGAAGTGTATGTTTGGGTGCAGACCAGAGCTCCAGACATGAGAGCAGTATTCTAGTGATGGTCGAACCTGGGCTTTGTATAGTGTCAAAAGTTGTTGAGGTGTGTACAACTTTCTGGTTCGAAAGAGTACACCAAATTTCTGAGAAGCTATCTTGGCGATTGCCACAACGTGGTTATGCCAAGACATATTTCCTCCCAGATTGACGCCCAGCAAATTAATAGATGAAGCCAGTGGGATTGCGTGTCCGTCCATGACTATATCCGGTTCTGTAATGTTAACCTTTTTAGAGAAAACTGCTGCCTGGGTTTTTTTAGCGTTAAATTCGACTTGGTTACTGTCACCCCAAGCCAAATACAGAAAAATACACTAGAAAAATATCTTTACTATAGTGTTTTTTCCGTGTACGTAAAAAAAGAGCAGCGTACACCCTATTACGGTAAACAATCTGAGGAAGCAAATTAAAATTAAAGTTTAATTTTAGACATTCGATTAGACCGGTGCGCGGCGTAATTAATCTTTTTTATTTTGTTAAAGCCACAAGGAGTGTTGGAAAGTTTCATCGAATTTAACAATAGTGGCCACTGGTGAGGTAACTTTGACGAAAATTGGACGGTCATCAATCTTGTATTGATACTGATCAATTATAGATTAAAAAAATAAGCGGTACGGGGCGAGACGAACTCGCGCGGCTACTTTACCAGGTATTCCGTCGGATAATTTTAATTCGTGAATTGAAGTCTTTTATTTAATAGGTATACAAGGTGTTCAGATAATACGGTGATTTTACATGTTAAAATAAAGGTAGTAAGGCTCTGCGTGACTTGCGATCGAAATTATTTAATAACTACCGATCTAATAGAGGTGCCACATTCAAGTATGAAAAGATTGGAGAAAATCCAGCAAATTATCACTAATTCATGTGTGGATATTTTGTAAAAAAAATTTTTTTCAGCAAAGTCCTGAAATACGTGTCAACTAACTGTATGTGTACAGGGTGTTTCCTAACCTCTCTGAAAAAATGAAGGAGTTAAATCCCATGAAAATGTGGTATAAAGGTTTTTCGCATGTGGCTTCGTTTTCGAAATACAGGGTGTTAAAGAAATAATGTATTATATATTTTTCATTTTATTAATTAATGCCAAATGATATTCTAATGATGTTTTTCTATTTGGGTTTCATAATGCCTACATTATGGAATGCAAAAAAAATTAATAACCTGCCTCTTTATAAAACTGAAATTATATTTTTCTTATGTTGGCAGCAAGTAGGGCTCGAATTTTTGGCTTACTTCGATTTCGTTGAAATTAGTTTTCTTGGCATTATGGATTCGACAAAAAAAATTTTATAGAAAACTTTAAAATACTAACCTTTAACCTTTCAAATGGATCATTTTTACTAGATATTTATCTGAAATACCTATACTCGGAAATATATAACAAGCTGACGGTTTCCGTGAACTAATTTCTAGTCACAACTATAAAACAACATAACCTAAAAATAATAGAAACATCTTCCAGTTTATGCTCTATTTCTTAAGTTTTACTCAATAAGTACTATTTTTATTTTTAAATCAATATAGTATTATTCATATTACTTGACATATAGTTACTGTAGACATTTCCTGGGCATTAATTGTTATTCCTGTCAGATTCTGTGTCGACACAATATTTTGATCAATGGTATTATTTATTATTTAGTTCAATATTTTGAACTTTGTTCTGCTTGCGCCATAACTCAAGTTTTGCATATTCTTTTTAAAAGTTTTTCTAGATTATTTTCTGCAATTTCTCGTATTTCTGACGGAGTACAACTTTATTCCTAACTCATTTTTATTAACTTTAATAATATATTTATTTTTAATTATGACGGATGGGATGTAGCTTGTTGTGTTCAATTGTTTCTATACATGGCATATTTGATACAGTACGTTTCACGAAATTTGGATACGACTTAATGATTTCCTGGGTCGGTCCCATTGTGTCGACAAGAGCTTGGCAATAAACAAGTGAAGTATGAAGGGACGGACTAAGGAAAACCAGTAATGATATGATTATATTAATGTAATCAAATGAAATAACATTTTTTTTAAATATTACTAGTCATATTTATTTACATTTATAATGTCATTCTATAGATAGTTCAGTTTCGTTATCGCTATCCTCATCAAAATTAATTATAATTGGATTAATTATACGATCCAGACTAATATACGAATTTTCTACAGTTATTACGTGACGGACTGAATTTTTCCAACTACCTGGGGGAATATCATTAAAGCATTTTCGTATTAATTCTACAACACTAGAACTTAAAGTCGGAGAAATATTTTCAGGCCTAACCAGTGATTTTAACTGGTGCCACATATGCTCTATGGGGTTAAAAATGCAATAATAGGGTGGGAGCCGTAGCACTGTATGTCATGTGCCATAATGGTTCAAGAATTGTCTTTTACCAAACATTCCTCAGAATAGCGTGATAGTAATGGACAATGCGAGCTATCACAGTCGCCAATTACATAAAGCTCCAAGCTCAAATAATACAAAATTGGAGATTCAGAAATACATGGCGGCGAATGATATATATTTTGAAGAAAGTTATAAAAAAAGTGATCTTTTAGAAGTTTTAAAGACATTTTGTATAAAAAAAGTATATGTTTGTGACACATTGGCAGAAGAAATTGGACATACAGTGCTACGGCGCCCACCCTATTATTGCATTTTTAACCCCATAGAGCATATGTGACATCAGTTAAAATCACTGGTTAGGTCTGAAAATATTTCTCCGACTTTAAGTTCTAGTGTTGTAGAATTAATACGAAAATGCTTTAATGATATTCCCCCAGGTAGTTGGAAAAATTCAGTCCGTCACGTAATAACTGTAGAAAATTCGTATATTAGTCTGGATCGTATAATTAATCCAATTATAATTAATTTTGATGAGGATAGCGATAGCGAAACAGAACTATCTATAGAATGACATTATAAATGTAAATAAATATGACTAGTAATATTTAAAAAAAATGTTATTTCATTTGATTACAGTAATATAATCATATCATTACTTGTTTTCCTTAGTCCGTCCCTTCATACTTCACTTGTTTATTGCCAAGCTCTTGTCGACACAATGGGACCGACCCAGGAAATCATTAAGTCGTATCCAAATTTCGTGAAACGTACTGACAAGGAGTGCAAGCTTTGTTGCCTAGAGACTTTCCAGCTCGAGTTAATTTTTCTAACTGGTTTCAAAAAAATTCTTTAAGGGTCCCACATTGTTCGGCAAAAATACTATTTACAGATGAAGCTCATGGGGGACATTTGCAGCAATTTATTTGACTCTTGTTCATATGAGTTCATTATTGAAAGTTTTTAGATCATATGCATTATCAAACCATTGGCATTAATTAATAAAATGAAAAGAATATTTCCTTTAACACCCTGTATTTCGAAAACGAAGCGACATGCGAAAAACTTGTATACCACATTTTCGTCTTAAAATAAGGTGAGGATTCATCTCCTTCTTTTTTTCCGAGAGGTATACAATTTGTAAAAAAATTTCGGGCGATTCTAAAATGTAATCGACTACATTTTTTTACTTATTTATTTCAAGCTTAAATATTATTTTATTAAATTCCGTTAAATATCAACTTGTAAACCAAGCTGACGGCAAATAAATTCAGAAGATATATATTTTAGTCATTTAAATGTATTTGTTATTCCAATGCCATAAAGCCGAAACTAAATCCCATTGGCAAGTGTTTTCGGGCGGCAGCCAAAGAGCGTGTAATTCTTTATTTCCGTTTCAATTTCCATTGGTCGGCCGGACTCGTGCCGTGCTTACCTTTCCGACTAAACGACCAGTTCCCCTCGATGGTAATCGGTCATGGTAATTTGGAAAAGTAGGGGAGACGCCCTATCGCAGGAAATACGTTATTTGTAGGTAATCGGTAACTTGTTAGTGGAAAATAAGGTGCCAAATAGGATGTTTGGGGAGAAGTGGCCGTCGCGCTTGGCAATTTTAAATGTATACAGAGTAGGGATGGTTGGAACAGGGTATTTTAAATAATAGGTGCAACCTGTTTTAAAAAATACCTTATCTCCGTAAGTGTTAGTGCTATCAAAAAAGAAATGTAGGTCATGTGCTCTTTTTGGATCAAACTTAAAATGATCAAATCAAAATTTTAAAATTTTCGCTCTCTTAAGAGATACGGGGGAAAATAAAAAAATTGACAATTTCTAAATTACCCTATATTTTCTTAGTTAAAAGAGATACAGAAAAATGTTTTATACAGAAGTTTCTTTATAATCATTGTTGAATAATCTGTCGTTTTCAGAATAACTATACGGGGCCAGGTAAAGAAGTTATCGGACCTAACCTCGTTTTTTTAAATGAAAGCCTGTATATTTTAATCTAGAAGGATAGCATTTTAAATTATCTTTTCAAATATATAACACGCCATGGATAATATTGGTCTCCTAGGTGATTTATTTAAACTTTATTACTTTAAACCACAGTGTAGGCAATAAAACAAAACCTAATATCCTAGAAACAACTATGTTGACATTCTAGCAGTGTCATTAACATTTACTGGCAATGTCATTTTTACATATTCATTTGTGAAAATGACCTATCAACATTTTGAAAAATTTGATATGATGTCAGTTTATATTGAAAGTGGAAATAACGAAGAAATGGCTCAAAATTAATATTTTGTTCGCTATCCGGAATAACAGCAACCATTTAAGGACATATTTCGACGATTGGAACGTAATTTAAAAATATACGACTCTTTTACTATGCCGAGATCAAAAACTTATAATAAAGAAAACAAGGAAAATGAAGAAAAGTTTAAATAAATCGCCTCGGAAACCAATATCATCCATGGTGTGTTATATATTTGAAAAGAGAATTTAAAATGCTATCTTCCTAGATTAAAATATACAGGGTGATCCATTTTTAGAAAATGAGGTTAGGTCCGATAACTTTTTTACCTGACCCCGTATACTTATTCTGAACACGGCAGATTATTCAACAATGATTATAAAGAAACTTCTGTATAAAACATTTTTCTGTATCACTTTTAACTAAGAAAATATAGGGTAATTTTGAAATTGTCAATTCTTTGATCCCCCCCCCCCCCCCCCCCCCCCATCCCTTAAGTGAGCGAAATTTTTCAATTTAAGTTTGATCCAAAAAGAGCACATGACACCTACATTACTTTTTTGATAGCACTAACAATAACGGAGATACCCTATAAAAGTGTCGAAAATGGAACACCCTGTTCGTCGGTGAAATATTGCCCTATACTTACCGGAAACCCTGTATAAAACTGGCTCGAAGCTGTACCGTTTTATTTACCACTTTATGGCCGGCCTTTTGTGTAGCCCTGTATATTTCGCTACGATTTCGTCGATTAAACCTCTTAGCACCTTTATGTAAAAGTTTGACCAACCAAGACGAAGAAGAAGTGATAAATGCGTTGCGCCTCCCGAGAAGAAGTATTACTTATAATAACACATTTCGAGAATGTTACATAACGCACTTTTTTAACCGTTAGGTACATTCATTATCCCGAAACTTAGCTGAAACACGTGCTGTATAATTACAGTAGAATCTTAAAATACAAGAAAATGCCTTCTGAAGATTAATGAAATAGGAAATTGGCTATGGGACTACGTCAGCCGATCGTACGGTTCGTCAACAGTCAGTAAAATATGCAAGAATGGGTTTTTTGAAAGGAAGGTCTATGACTCCTTTAGGTATATCAACATTCTAGCTAGGGGGATACGAGATAGTAGAAGCTATGTCAAAATTAACATAAGTTACGTCAAACTTGTCGAGATTGAAGTTTCCTCGCGTGGAATACTCTTTAAAAGAGCCGCCAACAGACTACCTATAGTCTGTTTGAAGGTTGTAGACAATGGTATTTCTTGAATAACAGAAAAGTTTTGGACTTGCATTGTCTTTATTTGTTATATATCACAACGTTTCAACTGGTAAGTATCTCCAGTCGTCTTCAGGTGAATACTAAATAAGAAAAGTAACTACAGGTCTATTTATACTAGCTATGTGTGAGTGTGTGTGAGTGTTATTTCAACACTCAAAAAGGAGAAACGGAAAAATCAGGTGCAGCTGACCATGCCTGGACACACGGCCATCACATCAGGTGGACAGAAGCCGAAATCCTGCTCAAAGAACCACACTGGAGGAAGAGGAAGTTCAAGGAAGCTGCTACCATACACCAGAACCCTGGCTGTTTTAGTAAACCTTCAGTAGATTTAAGAAATATCTGGAAGCCCTTGTTAAGTAGATGTAAGCTTAGAATTACTAATATCGCGCAAAACTGAACGCACGACTGCACCCATCTCAATTATGCTTCAGTGCACATAGCTAGTATAAATAGACCTGTAGTTACTTTTCTTATTTAGTATTCATCTGAAGACGACTGGAGATACTTACCAGTTGAAACGTTGTGATATATAACAAATAAAGACAATGCAAGTCCAAAACTTTTCTGTTATTTAAGACTACCTATAGTAAAATTATCATAGTGAAGCTTTTATTGTATGATTTCCTATAAAATACGGTATTAAATACATTTTTCATTAATAATCCGTACCAATCAGTATATTGTAGCTTTACAAAAGATTTTTCGTAAATTTTACAAAAGATTTTAGCAAATTTTAGAAAAGATTTTAGTAAATTTTACAGAAACTTTTCAAGAGACTTGTGGGGTGATTCTAAGACAAGAAGTTCATATGAACATGGGTCCCCAAATGCTTGGGTGCAACAGGGTGTTAAAAAAATTAACTGAACCATATGGAACAAAAAATAATCACCAAGAATATTTTCTAAACAAAACAAATTAATATCTCATAAATACGCTGACAACTGTCAAGTTAAATGCTGCAATTATTTTCCAAAGCAAACCTTGATTAAATCAGAAAATGTCCATGCATCTCCGGGGACATGCATCAAAGTGTTTTTATTCCTTTTCTCGAAAACAAAGTAAGATACGAAAAAAATTCAAGAGACAAAAGTGTCGTTGAACAAACCCTAATGGTATACAGGGCGTTCCTTATTGACGTGCTAATATTACAGGGTGTGATTCCTTAGGTCATTTTTTAAAGAAAAGTTCATATGAACATATGAACGCAACGGCTTAAATTTTTTGCTACAGGGTGTTGAATTTTTATTTTTTTAAATGGTTATTTTTTAATATCTCCGAAAGTACTTTAGATATTATTTTCAATTTTGGACCACAAATTTTAGTGAGAAAAGTTACTCAATTGTTAGACCAGTGGCGTCCCTGCAAACATATCCTGTGATATTTTTTACAAAAAAGATGGTACGCCACTGACATTTTTCCACGTGAATATCTTTTCTGATTAGCCTGGTCAATTCTACATGAAAACGATCTCTTGAGTTTTCTCGTCAGATTAAAACCACTAAATTCATATTGAAACTCATTATTATTAACATTGATAAAATCATTAATGATAAATTTTGTTTCATAAAAATTGTTTGAGTGGGCAATATGCGAAGACGGGCGGAAGCATGCCTTTTAAGTGAAGGTGGCCATTTCCAACAATTTTTATGAAACAAAATTTATCATTAATTATTTTATCAATGTTAATAATAATGAGTTTCAATATGAATTCAGTGGTTTTAATCAAGAACGGGTGGGTCTGACGAGAAAAACGCAAGAGACTGTTTTCATGTAGAATTGACCAGGCTAATCAGAAAAAATATCCACATGGAAAAATGTTAGTGCCGTACCATCTTTCTTGTAAAAAATATCAGAGGACATGTTTGCAGCCACTGGTTAAGCCGTTGCGGACATATGTTCATATGAAAATTTCTTCATAAAATGTCCTAAGGAATCACACTCTGAAATATTAGCACGTCATTAAGGAACACCCTGTATATATGGGTATACTATGAAAAATCTACATATTCTGTATAGTATTGATATAATTGTAGAAAGTGTTAATGGAAAAACATTGATGGTGCTTCTTCTAGTGTTGCAGTGAAGAAAATGCATTTATCTCTCGATGCTAGGGAAATTGTAAAAAGAGTATATACTTCTTTACTCAACAGAGGACTTTATGCTAGTGCTGATGCGACTGAAACGTCTGATTTGACTAAGATACCTCTGACTACAGTGAAAAGAATCGCGTCAAATCCCATTAAATCTAGAAAGAAGCGTAAAGATGCCGGTTTCACCAAATGTTTCGACGAAAGAGACAAGGACTTGGCGGATAAGGCGAAAAATCTACACCATGTACGAAGAGCAACGCGTACCTACATTAGATTCTCTGAAGCAACGGCTCACCAATGATGAAACCCAAATAAGTTGTAGCCGCACTAGCCTTTGGAGAGTTTTGTCGGAAATGGAATTCAGATACTGCAAAATTGACAAAAGGCAAATACTCATGGAATCCCACCGTTTACAAAAATGGCGTCATGAGTATATAACTTCTGTAAGGAAATCCCGTTCTAAAAACCGTCCTATAATTTACCTCGACGAGACTTGGTTTGACACGCATGAAACACCATCCAAAGGCTGGTCTGATTCTTCCGATAAGTGTAAAACAAAAGCTCCGTCAAATAAAGGAAAAAGAATAAGCATTTTACATGCTGGGTCAGAAAACGGTTGGGTTCCAAATGCCTTGTGGCTTTGTGCAAAAAACATTAAAGGCTCTTGTGTGGACTACCATGAAGATACAACGGCCGAAGTTTTTGAGGAATGGTTCAAGAATTGTCTTTTACCAAACATTCCTCAGAATAGCGTGATAGTAATGGACAATGCGAGCTATCACAGTCGCCAATTACATAAAGCTCCAAGCTCAAATAATACAAAATTGGAGATTCAGAACTACATGGCGGCGAATGCTATATATTTTGCAGAAAGTTATAAAAAAAGTGATCTTTTAGAAGTTTTAAAGACATTTTGTATAAAAAAAGTATATGTTTGTGACACATTGGCAGAAGAAATTGGACATACAGTGCTACGGCTCCCACCCTATTATTGCATTTTTAACCCCATAGAGCATATGTGGCACCAGTTAAAATCACTGGTTAGGCCTGAAAATATTTCTCCGACTTTAAGTTCTAGTGTTGTAGAATTAATACGAAAATGCTTTAATGATATTCCCCCAGGTAGTTGGAAAAATTCAGTCCGTCACGTAATAACTGTAGAAAATTCGTATATTAGTCTGGATCGTATAATTAATCCAATTATAATTAATTTTGATGAGGATAGCGATAGCGAAACAGAACTATCTATAGAATGACATTATAAATGTAAATAAATATGACTAGTAATATTTAAAAAAAATGTTATTTCATTTGATTACATTAATATAATCATATCATTACTTGTTTTCCTTAGTCAGTCCCTTCATACTTCACTTGTTTATTGCCAAGCTCTTGTCGACACAATGGGACCGACCCAGGTAATCATTAAGTCGTATCCAAATTTCGTGAAACGTACTTTACACTGGGGGGATTGTAAACTGTTTTAAATAGCTCTAAGAACATCACAGAACTTACATTATACGGCAAAATAGTTCTATAAGATGTTTGCTGTATAACGTGTTTGTTGAATCTACCTAGGAATATTTGATCATCACTACCGCCCGTGTGTGGTAAAGTTCATCTATATTTTTATGATTTGATCTCTAACCTCATTCCCATACCTCTTGATTTCTATCCAGCTTAATATTCAAATGATTCTTTAAATTTAGCGTATAATTTATTTATTTGTTGGCCGCAGCGCGTTGGAAAAATTATAATAGCTTTCACAAAAATTATTAATGAATAGGAATATAAACAGAGTGTATTTCTGATGTGACTGGACAGGTGTTGAAGCAGTTATTTGGATACAAATAACATTTTATTATAAACCAGTTAGTTTAAAAATTACGACAAAATAATGAAATTAAAAATTGCTAATAACTACTTTAAAATTAGCTGTATTATATCCAAGTTGTGACGACAACTCTCGCAGCTTTATTATTTTTGGCGCAAGCCATACAATAAATAAAGGTTATTTTAAATTTAAACTGAATTTTGCATTATGTTTTCAAATTCAGTACCGCGTAAAGCTTCTGAGGCACATCTTCACAGACAGCATGAAGTATCAAGCCTAAACAAACACCTGGAAGAAATTTTGGCTTGGGGTGACAGTAACCAAGTCGAATTTAACGCTAAAAAAACCCAGGCAGCAGTTTCTCTAAAAAGGTTAACATTACAGAACCGGATATAGTCATGGACGGACACGCAATCCCACTGGCTTCATCTATTAATTTGCTGGGCGTCAAACTGGCAGGAAATATGTCTTGGCATAATCAGATTGTGGCAATCGCCAAGATAGCTTCTCAGAAACTTGGTGTACTCTTCCCAACCAAAAAGTTGAACACATCGGACAAAAATTGTTTTATAAATATTTGGGTGCAAAAACTCTCCGAAGACAGACCGGCAACCAATCGCGTATTGCGTGGCAGCGCGAAATGACTTCGCCGAATGAAAGTATTTGTGAGTTGTAAGGTTAAAATCGTAAACAATGACACAAAAATGTCGCGTTTTGAGTTTGAAAGAATATTGATGTTGTGGAAGTTTGTAATTTGATAACAATGATTTGGGAGAGTTCATTAACATTGATAGCAATGTGCTATTAGAAGATGATAGTGACCCCATTCCTACCGATTATGTAGTCGAAACTGAAACCACATCTCTATCAGTGGCGGTTCTTCCACAGGAGCACATGCGCACGTGCATCCCCAAAACGAATAAAAAAATATTAATTTATATTCATTGAATGTTATTTATCGTAATATCGTATAAAGTCCGACCCTCCCTAATATTTTATCGTACCGTCAATTATCGTATAAAGTCCGACCCTCCCTAATATTTTATCGTACCGTCAACCAAACTGTATATTATAGGCCTCTCGATACGGCAACCGTGCCTCGGTCGAGGTTAATGACGAGACTTGCTCGCACGTGCGATTAAGTAGGCGGGGAATAATGCAGTTTCTCTGTAGTAACAGGTGGCGGGAGACAGCGAGGGATAGCGGGGCTATGGCGATTTTACATGGGAAAGGCGCACAATTTTAGTGTGCGCCGCGCCGTTGTCTGTTCGTGCATCTAGTTAGAAATTCGAGCGTGTATTTATTAAGTTAAAATGAATAGTTTGACGGTGGACTATTTAAAAAGTAACTTTAGCTGTTTGAGTTTGGAGCAAAAACTTGAAGTGAAGAATGCGGGAAGACCTAAACCCGAAATTAATTTAACGCAGACCACAAAGGGTAAATCAAGGGACTTTATTAGAAAGTTTAAAAATTAAATATATGAAAAAATATTTATAGAGGGTATTCCAAACTTTAATGAGGCTGTTATTGACCAATTTTCTACAATAATTAAGAACCAAAGAACGGACTTTAATTAAACACTATACGCACTAAGAAAACCTTTCTTATTTTCTAAAAGTTGTATTTCCTTGTGTAAAATAAAAAAATCAATAAAAATATGTTTTACCTAACGCATTTTCTTATTACTTCTTTTCTTTCTACATTTAAAACGCCTAGAAAGTAATTGTTTGGTCGTTACACAAAAATAAAATTTTAAAAATAATTTCACCATACTTGTGAACCCCCTTCTTCATAGGTCACGAGCCGCCACTGATCACTATCTGACCACTCTGATGAAGAAGTTGAATGCAGTAATCAAACAAATGTCACCAATTATCAACAAGCTATTAGTATGGTAAAGGAATTATAAGAGTATGCAAAGAATAGAGGCGACTCTACAGCAATGGAATTGTTATCAGACTTGGAATTACATTTTCTAGATTGCAAGTATAAAACGCAAACACGTCAAACTACGTTATTAGATTTTTTTTAGTACTACATCCGAACTAAAACCACTGTATTTTTGTTATGTTATGTTTATTTGTACATACATATACATAGTAATAATTTTGCATTTACATATTACCTAATAACAAATTTCCCATGGGCGGACACCTGTATTAGGCGGACACATTTAGACGGTCCCGTCTGTGTCCGCCTAAGAGAGGTGTCACTGTAGTTGACAAGCCGTTCTCGAGAGGCTTCTGTGCTGCAGATCCTTTTTCTTAATCCTCACCACACAGAGTTCTTCATTTATGGTTATTTATTGTCTTCGCCTCTTGTTCTATAATCCTACTGCCATGCGTTTGTAAAATTGAACATAGCAAAAGCAATTCGAACAATGTTCGGTTCGACTACCTCGCAACATTATTTATGATTGCCTCGTGATTATCGAATTTCTTTTACGAAATTTCGACAAGTGTTTTAATGGACGTCGGCGAAATAAATTAACTACATTTTTCAAATCTTGTCCGACAATCGTTTAATTTAATTTTGAACATTGACTAAGTATTTACAGACAATGCTATTCAAATTACTTTGTTTTGTGCGTTTCGAAAGTAGTTTGTCGTTGATTGATTTTCGATCGTCTACTCGACCGATCGCTTCCAGTATACAGGGCGTGCGCTAATTAATGGTACGAGGAAAAACCGCAGACTCCTTACGTAAAAATATTAGGATTTAATTATACTTACCTATATCCGAAAGTCGATATTAACTGAGATACAGGGTGTTAAAGTTAAAACTTGGTGGTTTCTTTAAGACGAGAAATTGATTTCTTTGTGAAATTTTAATGTACAACGTAGGGGGCGCTGTCCGCGGAATTTTTCACACATTCATTAGGTCATAACTTTTCCTCAGTGTATTTAAGTTTTTAATGTAAATAAACTTTTCTCATATTTATTACGTAAAAAAGGTATACTAAGTTCAGGTCGTCCAGAGTTACCGTTTCGGAGATATTTGCATTTTAAATCTCAGAAGATAGTGAAAATAACGTTCTATTCTGCACTTGCTCAAGTTTTTTGAAACAGTATGTATGCAAACATTCTCTAGGTTTGTTCATGTTCGCTCATTATGAAACAAGCAAAGGTGCCCATCGAAGCAAAAAGTTTACCTCTCCACCTGCCTTAGCAAGGAAAGCTCTAATAATCCAATAGTAATTTTTCCTGATTTACCTGTTTTGCAATATTTTTTTTGTTCATACATAATACCTAATTATGTAACAATGACAATACTTGTTTATTTTCTTAATAAAAATATGTTTATTTTGTTAATAAAATTATATAGACGATATATAAATGTGTACTTATCTTAAAGTTTACTAAGTGTTCCAAATTATATATAAATCCAAATAATATAGCCAAATAATATTTTCATCTTGCTGGAAGACGGCGTGTGTCCAGCCTATTCCAAAGAATGGTAAGAGAACCCTGCCTAACAACTATCGACCAGTCGCATTGCATTCAGTTATATCAAAAGTAATGGAGAAACCTATTAACCAACATCTTCTAAAGTACCTGGAAGGCTTCAACATTATCAGCGATCATCAATATGGTTTTCGGAAGTCCAGATCAACTGGAGATCTTCTAGCCTATGTCACCCATATTTGGAACAAGGCAATCGAACATCATGGGGAGTCTCGGGCTGTTGCACTGGATATTTCTAAAGCTTTTTTTTTTTTTTTTTTATGATCAAACACAAGCACTATAGGAAAAATCCTTTAGGGCACTCTGGGAGTGGTGCGTGTGCGCAAAAAGCGATTCACGTTGGTTTTGAATCGTTGGAGGTTATATTCGTTGGGAAAAACGAACTCGGGAAGGTCGTTCCACAATGATGTTCGAGGAGTACTAAGCTTAACCACATATGGATGGGCGGCAGTGGTTCGTCGTGTATTTCTGCTATTCGTCGCTCTGGGCGGAATTAAGAGGGCAAGGTCAGCCGTGTCGTGTTTGGCATGAGGGGCTTCTAAGTAAACTGCGATCCTATGGTATGCCCAGTCGATTCTGTGCATGGTTGTCTAGCTTCCTTAAGAACCTCTCTCTGTAAGTGGTGATTGACAGATTTCTCTCAGACACCTTCACCATCAATGCCGGGGTCCATATTGTCTCCCACTCTCTTCTTACTCTATATTGACGACCTTCTAGTGAAAATTAAAAATCCGATATTTAGTTTTGCTGACGATAGCACACTTATCTCATCTTTCTCTTTGAATGTGCAAACATCAGCTGCCGACGCACATCTTCGCAGACAGCATGCCTCAACAAAGACCTGGAAGAAATTTTGACTTGGGGTGACAGTAACCAAGTCGAATTTAACGCTAAAAACCCCAGGCAGCAGTTTTCTCTAAAAAGGTTAACATTACAGAACCGGATATAGTCATGGACGGACACGCAATCCCACTGGCTTCATCTATTAATTTGCTTGGCGTCAATCTGGGAGGAAATATGTCTTGGCATAACCACGTTGTGGCAATCGCCAAGATAGATTCTCAGAAACTTGGTGTACTCTTCCGAACCAGAAAGTTATACACACCTCAACAACTTTTGCCACTATACAAAGCCCAAATTCGACCATCACTAGAGTACTTTTCTCATGTCTGGAGCTCTGCACCCAAACATACTCTTCGACTACTGGATTCCATCGAAAGGAAGGCTATTCGTCTGATCGGAGACCACGAGCTGACGAAGAACCTCCATTGTCTAGAACATCGCAGACAGGTTGGGGATTTGACCCTCTTTTACAGATGTTTTCATGGAAGGTGCTCGGCTGACCTTGCCCTCTTAATTCCGCCCAGAGCGACGAATAGCAGAAATACACGACGAACCACTGCCGCCCATCCATATGTGGTTAAGCTTAGTACTCCTCGAACTTCATTATTTAAGAATTCTTTCATCTGGAGGACTTCATCCTTGTGGAACGACCTTCCCGAGGTCGTTTTTCCCAACGATTATAACCTCCAACGTTTCAAAACCAAAGTGAATCGCTTTTTGCGCACACGTACCACTCCCAGAGTGCCCTAAAGGATTTTTCCTATAGTGCTTGTATTTGTTCATAAAAAAAAATTCAGACCCAATCCAAAGTGCGATTCTGTTATTTTATAGTAGTGGTCTTAGGTTTAAAAATGTACCTATTCTAAATAGTTAGAGAGACGGTGACAATAGGGGGTTCGTGAAGTGGAATATCAGTAATTTGGTTTTTCGTGGAGTTTCGGTCCCCCTCTACACCTTTTATATCTGAAGAAATGCGGTAGAGCGTTGCTGAGAGGCGCTGTACCGCTTTAGGTAGGAAATTCTCAATAAATTCAAAAATTAGATCGAGCCATGTCTGAAAATGAATTTACAGCATCTGCGTGACCGCCAAAGTCACGGGAAACACGTTTTCAAGTCAACCCTTGCATATACTTTTCCGAGCGTGTCAAAAAAAAATGAATGGAAAAATTAGTCTCAAGTGATATGGGTCCAAGTGGGCTTAATCGATTTGTATTCACATGGTGATGACCCGTAAACAATTTTCTGATAAAAGAATATTGCGATTAAATATGGCTTCCGGTATATCTGCGTAATATTGTCAGAATTCCGCCTCGTTAGGTGCGATTCTTCTGAAATTTTTTTTCCACAATATTTGGGTATCGAGGAATGTAGTGTGACAATTTTCTGACATGTCACGATGGATTTCCGAATTTCCTTCCAGGAGATTTTTCGAAAATTCCAATAATGAATGGCGAGGCCTGGAACGACAAAATATTTTTCACATAATCTTTAACATATAATGTTCCATTCTAGAAAGTTTCAAATTCAAATTCGCTTTTTTTCTTTTTTTTTTAATTTAGATTTTTTTTGACACGCTCGAAAAATTATATGCAAGGGTTGACTTGTCAGAAAATGTGTTTCCCGTGACTTTGGGATCACGCAAATGCTGTAAATTCATTTTCAGACATGGCTCGATATAATTTTGAATTTATTGAGAATTTCCTATCTAAAGCGGCACAGCGCCTCTCAGCAACGCTCTACGGCATTTCATCAGATATAAAAGTTGTAGAGGGGGACCTAAACTCCACGAAAAACCATATTACTGATATTCCACTTCACGGACCAAAGTGAGTTTGTATCTTTTCATAGGGATTTAGCTTAAAGTGAAGATTTAATTAATACAGAGTTCAAATCTGAAATTTTATAGTTTGTAGGCACAAAGTCAGAAGAATTTGTCAAGAGTGCAATTATATATTCGCCATTTAAAAATGCAGTTAAAATGAACAAACGTATAGTTAAAATACCTGAAGTAGTCAGCATTGAACCGTTAACTACTTTTTTAACTACTTTTTGTGAATATTCCATGCAGATTTAAAGTAATCAAAGTATAAGTACTTAGAGAAAACAAGAAGTAAGAACAATACAACTACTTTTATATACAAAAATAAAGTAGTTAACTACTTTTGTCGTTAACTACTGCCCAACCTTGCTATAGGCACAATTCATGGGCGACGTTAGAACTTTTTGGTGGGGGGGGGGGGGGGGAGGCAATGATAAAATGAGTAATTTTATAAAATGAAAAACCAGTATACCAGCGGTAGCAACAAGGGGAAAAAGCTCTCTGCGAACGAAAGCGCCGCAGGCGAAATTATTTATGGACCACGCCCCACGAGCAAACCCAAAATATACATCTAAATTTAGTCCATAATTTATAGTAATTACTAGAAAAACCGAGCGGTAAGGTCAGTAAGGTGTTCTCATTATACTCAATTCAAAAGGCGCGATATTTTTACAAGTTACAGCAGATGAACAAAAGTAATTTTTTTTTCAAGAAGAATTTTCCTTTTTCTGAGGATTTTTCTGTATATTTAAAATTATCCCGGTTTTACGAGCTATATACAAAAGGAGACAGCGGAAAACAAACCAGAAAATAACTCCATACCTATTTATTTTAAGTAACATTGATTAGTATGCTTATTTGTATTTTAATGGTATTCTACGGATGTAATGCCCAAATATGCAATAATTTCATCGTAAATTGCTTCAGTGTCAAATAGTTCTTGCGGAAACAAATGTGAACAGGATTAAAAATTATTTTTGGTCAATAAATCGAAAAAATTGAATCCACTGATGTCCGAAAATCTAGATTTAATTTAAATAATAACGGTGCCAAAAATTTCCTTATAAATTTGTTTATACAATGTGTCTTCTTAAGTTGGAATCATATGGAAAACTTTTTTATTATTGGTTTTATGAAAAAGTCTTCATAAAAAGTCCTGCATGGTCTAAAACTCGAAATGTAACCTTCAGTTATCAAAATTTCCCAGTCATATACGAGGTATATCAGAAATGACGAATTTTGCTCAAGAGTAAAGTACCTTTATTTTTGACAATACAGAAGAATGTTATGAAGAAAAGTTTTTGGAATTAAAAGTTATATTCAAATATGCAATTACAGTTATTTAGCCTGCAAATTTAGGTTTTGAATTTTTTATTATTAAAACAATTTCTATTTTTTCTTCACAACTTAGTAACGATGCCATTTTTAATATATTTTATAAATACCAACGACCTATGACATTCCGTGTCAAATATTTCTTGTCAGTGCATTCTAGATTACGTTAAATTGTATCAAGCCAGAATGATTAGGAAATAATCACAAAACCTAAATTTTCATGCTAAATAACTGTAATTGCATATTTGAATATAACTTTTAATTCAAAATAACTTTTCTTCATAACATTCTTCTGTATTGTCAAAAATAAATGTACTTTACACTTGAGCAAAATTCGTAATTTCTGATGTACCTCGTATATGACTGGGAAATCTTGATAACTGAAAATTGCATTTTGAGTTTTAGACCATGCAGAACTTTTTATTAAGAATAACTTTTTTTCATAAAATCAATAATAAAAAGTTTTCCTTATGGTTCCAACTTAAGTAGACACACTGTATAGCAGCTTCGGATCCGCTATATTCGAATTTTTCTTCGTTTGCCTTAGCTTCGTTTAAGAGAAATATTTTTTAAGGAACAATATCCGACTATGAACCGCCTCGAATGTCAAATTTACTTTAGACTTTAAAAATACGTACCAAATTTAAGAAAAAATAGAAAAACATACGAACTACCTACCTTTTCCGCGAACGAACTAAAAGGTTTTTTTGATGTGTTATTAAGTTATCAATTTTCAGGGGGGCAACTGCCCCGTCTTTCCCCTTATAAACGAAGCCCATTGGCACATATGTATAGTTACATACAGGGTGTTATGGAAATGACGTATTATATTTAAACCGGCAATTCCTGAGATAAAAACAAATTGAAGAAAAATATCCAAAAATGGTGCTTTAATTTAATATGCCCTGTACATGAACTTATGTCAAACCAAAAATTTCCACGTGGTGCCCCTGTTCGGAAGGTAAACACAACAACATATGGCAGTGAATCTTGAACAGTGTTGTCATATGTTGACACCCGTCAGATCTGGACAACTTAAAAGTTTATAAATGCCACTTACCCTTTAGAAAAAAAATGCAATTTTTCTTTTTGGACTTATTTAAAACCAACTTAATTTATAAAAAACACCAAGTACTCGCATCACAAAATCACATTAGTTTTCGCGTCACAATACATCTAAGTACCGTTCAATCTGAATTAGTATTTTAAAATGCTACTGTGTAGACAAAAATACACCCTTATTGTCTGGGAAATAATGTATTTAACATCTAAAAATTTTAAAAATAAATAAAACGTTGGTTTCTCGATCGATATCGGCCGGGTTCTTTAAACAGCTGATTGTGGACAATCGGGCTAATATTTAAAAATACAGCGTTTCCACTTTCGATGTTTTATGAGCGACTATCATAAATTGCCGAATTTCCATCTATAATATTACTTTCCTGTATAATTATAGTCTCGGAAATGGCAACCGCGCTGGCTCTAGTAGCGGAAAGTTCTCGGAAAGAAAGTTCGACGACTGGTCCGAAGATGGACTAGACCATTATTTCAAAGGGTAGTTCCTATCAATAATTGTTAACATAATTATTTCATTTTATCTTTAATAAAGGGTTAATGGCCCATAGAAATTAGCGTTTTTATTATTTCTATTGCGAAATGATTAAGTGCTCTTGTTCTATGTGTGTTGTTGTAAAGTGTAATTATGCGTTAGTGTTGGGGTTTAGTGATAAACTTATTATGCACACTATCATCAGGACACGTGATGAGTATAAAGTTTTTCCCATAGAAAAACGAACTGAAAGTGTCTGTGCCCTGGATTCCTTAATCGCGTCCTGAATTTAATTTCTAAGTAAGCTAAATATTTATTTTTATAAGAAACTAAAGTTTTACACTTTTAAATATTTTGGCAACATTGTGCCCGAACATCTATTGTTTACCCAGCTGAGCAATGTAATATGTACATATATGAATGTGCCGAGAAGTTGTGCGTGGGTTTAGGGGTGAATTACCCCACTTTTTAAACGTTCGATTTTAAAAAAAATTTGTAGCGCTTCTCTAGGACACCCCAGGAGTCACCCATTTAAATATAATACGTCATTTCCATAACACCCTGTATAACAAATAGATAAATTTCACTTGTTTTTTTTTCGCAAGTAGATACCTTCCTAAGCCCTCCTTCCTCTCCCCACCAATCGCCAAAAAAAATCCAATCAAATTGAAATAATTTCTTTCTTTCATCACTCCCATCAATCAAAAATGTAATTATGCTGTTCGGCAAGGATCGGCCACGTGCTCCTTTAACCTCGGGGGCCAGCCGAGGGCAACGTGAATGAAGAAATGTGTTCGTAGTGGCAATGAGGAGCTTAGATTTTGGTGCGACGTGGTCTAGTGGCCTGTGAAAAAGCTCTCCGGTTCGAAGCGCGCGCGATATTCAGATTTTTTCCCGTATATTCAAATATTTTTTTATGGGAAGGTGTAAGTCGTAAGATTATTGTGATATATACGGATTGTGGTTTAACGTTTAAAAATTGGTTTTTGGAAATTGTTACGGGATTGTGTGCGGCTAATTGGATGAAGAATGGATGTTTAAATGGATTATCTCTGGTACGTGTCATGATTGCTTTTTTTATAATTTTAATTTCCAAAATAATCTCCATTAGGTATCAATATAGCAACAAAATGGCCTTCTTTATCACGAAGCAACGAAAGCGCTCCGTTATTGAGCTTGGCCACACCGCTCCGTATAGTTCGGATTAGGCTTCGTCCGAATCAGATATTTAAAAAGTCATCGTTTTGCAGTTTCATTACCCGTCAATGCGCTGAACCTTGGCATTTGTAGTCAGGTTAGGTTAGGACGAGGTCTGCAAAAAAATTGAATAACCTGCCACTTTATGGAACTGAAATTTTATTTTTTTATGTTGGCAGCAAGTAGGGTTCAAATTTTAGGCTTACTTCGATTTCGTTGAAATTAGTTTTCTTGGCATTACGGATTCGACAACAATTTTTATAGAAAACTTTAAAATACTAACCTTTAACCTTGCAAATAGATCATTTTTACTAGATATTTATCTGAAATACCTATACTCGGAAATATATAACATGCTGACGGTGTCCGTCAACTGATTTCTAGTCCCAACTATAAAACAACATAACCTAAAAATAATAGAAATATCTTCCAGTTTACGCGCTATTTCTAAAGTTTTATTCAATAAAGTACTATTTTTATTTTTAATTCAATATAATATTATACATATTACTTTATACAACGTGTCCAAGATAAGGAGGGCCAGTACAGGGATCTCGGAAACCGTAAGAGATACGAAGTCGGTTAAATGGAGGTAAAGTTGCGCATTTACGTGCCTAATAATATGCCGTTTAGAAACTTTCAAAATCCCGAGTAATTCCGGAGATATCCGGAAAAACCCGATATTCTGAAAAATCGTTTTATTGTTTTCCTGGGATTTTTTGAGATTGAATTCTAAAGTAAATTGCACTTTTGCATTGCCACTTTTTCCGCTCTATCTAACAGCATTAATTGTTTTGTAATCCGACGAGTCGTCTTCGAAGGGCCATTATCAACTTTTCTTTTTTAAATACGGTCCTGTTTTATTGATATTGGAATTTGAGAGCTTCTTTCTCCCGAATACAACGATGTATGACACATTGTGGTTTAATGACGTTTCGTTGAACGACATCAGGAAATTTTGGGATACGGTCCTGTATTTCTCCTAATTTTATAAATAATATCTCATAAGTAAGCTCTAAATTTTTTAATTATGTTGGACTAGTTCAATAAATAACAAATAATTTAATAATAAACCACAAATAAGTGAACAAAAATCATTTCAAAACAGTAATAAACCGAACAACGAAAAAAGTAAGGAACTACCACAGGGCCAACACTCCATTCATAAATCTGTTGGAAAGTGAGTTTGTGATTGTTTGAAATGTTATTGAAAATCAGTAATGGGTGGAAGAGTGACAAAACATGTTGGTCTCCCTAATGGCAACAATGTTGAAGTCTGGTTAAATCAAAGATCTTACAAGGTTAAATCCAATAACGTTTAAAAGGTTATGGAGCGCTCTTCATTGTGTCGGAGCGGAGCTAGTCTGGGCAAAAAGCCCAACAAGGGCGTATAATTTACTTTGAGATTCTTTACGTTTAACTATATTATCTATTCAAAAAGTGTAGTTTCGAATATTGGATATTTATAAAAAAGATAGAAATATTGATCCAGTTTTTATATACAGTGTATCCAAGGATGGATTTAACTATTTATGCTTAGCATCAATATTTTTGGTGTATTCATTACTGGATGATACTCTCCAGATATAAAAGTGTATATTTCTAGCCAGATTGTCATATTTATCACTAAGACATCTTGCAAAATCCCAATTAAAAATTTGTAAATTTGACAATTACAACTGGTTTAAGGCCACTAAGGCATATTGTACACTAAAGTGATTAATTAAATAAGTAAATTAAAATAATATGTACCTAAACAAGTTAGATCAAATATATAAAAATAAATAAATAAATTATATAAAACCTGTCTTCACTTACTTGTTACACTGCAAACGTTGTTTAAATATAGAAAAATAAAGATGTAAAATATTTTGATGGGACTGTTCCTTTCTTCAGTATTTTATTCCCATGTACATTACCTACATAATCTTCTTTTGTGAAGTGTTTCTCACAAATAACTGTTGTATCACCTGGACTATAATTATTCCTTCTAAGGGCATGTATCCAAATTTGCCGTAGGCTACGGCCCTTTAGTATCATAACGAAGTGGATAAACATTTGGTACATTCTTAAACAAACCGAATTTTCATAGTGATGCAAACTCAAAATCAAATTTCTAAATATATTTACTAACCTGTGAAATTTTAATTTAACACCATTGCATCTTCTAGTGAAGTATTTTATGGCCGCACAAGACTCAACCATCTTGTAAATGCAAGATTTATATTAAGAAACAAACCAACTCGACTGCTTTTTGCCCGGACTAGCACCACGGACCGGTCCATAACCTTTTAAACGTCAATTGTGAGTCAGAAATCATATCAATACAATCATATTAAAACATAACCATACTTACCGAAGAAAAGATAAATCCTTGCTTAAATGATCCACTCTTTTACAAACTATACATGAATGCACCATTCTTTATTATAAACAATGATGGTGCATTCATGTAAAGACGATTTTTCACCAATACTCACAAAAAAATAAAATAAAAACAACCAAGTATATAAACACTCCCTTAAAAGCGGTTAGTAGCGAGGTAGCGAGTAGCAACAGTGTATTCTTCTTCCATTGATAAAGTTTTACCGTTTGCCGCCGAGCGTACTATCTTCAACTTGATGTTGTCAGAGTGCAGTCGGTTTATTTCAAACTTTTATGTATAATAATAATATTTTTTTTCTAAATCTCTCAAGGCCTATTCACAATTTATATTAAAATTATTGGGAAATAAATTTATTTTAAAAGCAATTGCGGATTAACCTTAAACCAGTTGCAATTGTCAAATTAACAAATTTTTAATTGGGATTTTGCAGATACCTTAGCGATAAATAGGACAATCTGGCTATGCTGCAAGCACAACAGCAAGGTGGGGAGTGCACGTTTACAATCCTTACGTCGACTTCAAATGTAAACATTTCTATCTGGAGTTTGTAAGATCTTTGGGAACTACATAATCAGGTGTTCAAAATGATTTCCGTTATTCTCTAAGCACCAATAACATCTTCTAACTGCCACATAACAGTTTTTTTGAGATAAAATAAAACATGCGATAGAATATCAAACTTTTCAGCATTTGTAAATTTATGTTCCATATTTTCTGGAAAATAGAAAACCTCTTAAAACGCTCTCAAACGATCACAATGGGAATGTCAAGTGAAACAAATCACGCGTCAACATCTTAATTTTTTTTCTTTCAAGCGCCTACTTTTCTTTTAAATCTCGAATCAACAGAATTAAGTTTGAAATAATGTTTCTGTATTTTGTTCATTTATTTGTGGTTTATTATTAAATTATTTGTTATTTATTGAACTAGTCCAACATAAGTAAAAATTTGGAGCTTACTTATGAGATATTATTTATAAAATTAGGAGATATACAGGACCGTATCCCAAAATTTCCTGACGTTTTTTCAAAAAACCCTCGAAACGTCATTAAACCACAATGTGTCTCGTTGCATTCGGAAGAAAAAAGCTCTCAAGTTCCAATATCAGAAAAACAGCACCGTATTTAAAAAAAGAAAGCTGATAATGGCCCTTCGAAGACGACTCGTCGGATTACAAAACGGAAAAAGTGGCAATGTAAAAGTGCAATTTACTTTAGAATTCGATCTCAAAAAACCCCAGGAAAACAATAAAACGATTTTTCAGACTTTCGTTTTTTCCGGATATCTCCGGAACTACTCGGAATTTTAAAACTTTCTAAACGGCATATTATTAGGCACGTAAATGCGCAACTTTACCTCCATTTAACCGACTTCGTATCTCTTACGGTTTCCGAGATCCCTGTACTGGCCCTCCTTATCTTGGACACGTTGTAGAGCCATAAATTATGGTTAGTTTTAATATTTTTATAGTAAAGATTTTCTTTCCGTCTATGGTGGCAGAAAAATAGATAATTTTTTATTTCTTTTTGCGATGCAGGCGCAGCAGAAGTTTCTTTTAGCCATTTTTGATAAAAATTGAAACGTTTCTTGTGTTTTTTCCACCAGTCAAGTAGATTTTGATCACTTCTTAGAACGGTTTGTTGTAAATACAGGATCCGGCCGAAAATGTTAGCGTTGGTTCCGGCATCCGGCAAACTTAGGGAAATGTGGGTTTCAATTTTAACTTTCTTTATCGGCTTATATGCGAAACCTATGAAACCGGTTTTTGATATTTTTTAAATAAAAATTAAATTTCAAAGGACAACTTCGTCTATGCCCACCCGGGCGTTTCATTAATTCAGTTATGCCATAATTTTATAGAAATGTAAATACGGGGAGCTCAGCTGTAAAAGCTGATTAACGATTTCTTGTTAAATGAGGTATTCGCCTTAAGCGTCCCGTTTTATTGCAGTTATTACAATTTTCAAGTATTATAGTTGCTTTTTAGAGATATGAATTTATTATACTATTATGTTTTATTTAAATGGAAATTTGTTTCGATTTATCGCTTAAAGCTTCTTCCTGACCGAATCTCTTGATTAAACATCTTATCATATGTACAGGGTGTGCCATTTTCGACACTTTTATAAGGTATCTCCGTTATTGTTAGTGCTATCAAAAAAGTAATGTAGGTGTCATGTGCTCTTTTGGGGTCAAACTTAAAATGTTAAAATCAAAATTTAATAAGTTTCGCTCGCTTAAGAGATGCGGGGGAAAATCAAAAAATTTACTAATTTCAAAATTACCCTTAATTTTCTTAGTTAAAAGAGATACGGAAAATGTTTTATACAGAAGTTTATTTATAATGATTTTTGAATAGTCTGCCGTTTTCAGAATAAGTATACGGGGTGAGGTAACAAAGTTATCGGACCTAACCTCATTTTTTAAATGGAACACCCTGTATATTTTAATGTAAAAGGATACTATTTTAAATTCTCCTTTCAAATATAACACACCATGGACGATATTGGTATCCTAGGCGATTTATTTAAACTTTATTATTTTAAACCACAGTAGACCATGAAACAAAAGCTAATATCCTAGAAACAACTATGTTGACTATTAATATTTAACGTCAATTTCATTTTTACATATTCATTTGCGAAAATGACTTATCAACATTTTGAAAAAAATTGATATGATAGGTATCAGTTTGTATTGAAAGTGGAAAAAACGAAGAAATCGTGCAAAATGTATAATTTGTTCGCCATCCGGAAAGACGGTCACCATTTAAGGACATATTCCGATCATTTGCGATGTTATTTTTTACCTTAATCTGAATCTTCTATTTCGTTTCAAAGTAATAAAGTTTAAATAAATCACCTAGGAAATCGATATCATCCATGGTGTGTTATATATTTAAAAGGAGAATATAAAATAGTATCTTTTTAGATTAAAATATACAGGGTCTTCCATTTTAAAAAATTAGGTTACTCCGTATACTCATTCTGAAAACGGCAGATTATTCAACAATCATACAAAGAAACTTCTGTATAAAATATTTTTCTGTGTCTCTTTTAGCTAAGAAAATATTGGGTAATTTTTAAATTGTCAATTTTTTGATTTGCCCCCGTATCACTTCAGCGGGCGAAAATTTTCAAATTTTGATTTTACCATTTTAGGTTTGACCCAAAAGGTACATATCTAATATATGTGACAACATTGTTAACCCCAGAATTTTTTTTTGCCCGCATTCCTTCCGTCGCTACAGATAAACTTGTCAACCTGTCCAAACCCACCAAATTTTATTTCTGTAATTTAAACAATAAAAAAGTTACAAGGGTGGGCGTTCTTCTTAAATCACCCGGTATATTAAATATATCAAGTTCGCAACAAATAAAATTTTTACCTACTTTAAGAATATGTGCCTCCGTACAAGTATTATTTTTTCCCGTGTACTTACCGGGAAAATCACCCTGTAGAATATCAGTGTCTTCGGGTTTGTTCGTTTATTCATATTAATTGATATTTGTTGTTCCAGGATCGGCTGACAGCGGGCGGTCACGGTTCGCTAGCCCTCAGCGGCGGCTCGCCGGGCTACGGCGCTGGAGCTTCGGGGGCTGGCCGAGGGGGAGCGGGAAGCCTCCACCACGCCGCCGCCATGCAACACCAGTTGCCCCAGCCCGACTTCCAGCCGCCCTATTTTCCCCCTCCGTTCCATCATGCCCCGAGCCCCCCTCCTCAACAGCACCTGGAGTACTTGGCGGATCCCTATGGTGGGTTGTCGGGATTGCACCATTACAACCAGTTAGGGCTTAGAAGGGAAGGTGATCCCAACCATGCACACGTGGTAAGCATAAATGTAGGTTATTATTTTTTTTAAATTCAAATAAAAAGAACTTAGTTCACTTACGTTTTAACAATTTGGGGGGGGGGGGGGAGGACGCCCCGACGTGGCAACACTGGCAGCCCAGCGTAGACTTGACATGACATACACATATATATAAACATTATATTGCTAATGCAATTATGTCCTCGCTATGGGCATCGAAGGGGGCGTTGTGAGTTTGCGCAGTTCGGAAATTTCCTTGTGAAAGTAAGCATTCGACAGGACTGGATTTCAACTTTTTTTAATGTAAATTTCACTAGTTACTTAGGAAAAATATTAAAAATATTGCAATCAAAACTTCGATTTAAGACAGCGTTCCATGTGTACAATTTCTGACGATATGATGATCCAACGGTGCCCTGATTGGTGTAAACTTTTGGTGCCGTGTTCCGTCCGAATATTTGTAACAATCGACACGATTACCTTTATTGTAACTTTACGTCCTCCATATGTTTCTTAACCTCACTTTTTTCTAAACCAAAAATTAAGAATGAATGACTATATTGACTATTTTGGGAATTATTATCAGCTACTAATGCACCAAATTAAAAATACATTAATTCTAAAGTTAGGTAGTGACCACATATATATTATATTGTATACGAGTGACACTCTCTTCTTTTTTTACAAGCTTTTTAGTGAAATTCGGTTCCGAAGATCGGATAATAGCAAAATATTTTCGTATATGTACATACCTGAGATACTTTATACCTAGTATTGATCCACGACTTGTGCAAAAAAGCACCAAGCACTTGTGTCCTTTCATCTTAAACAAAACAAGTCACTAACCTACCAAACAGCGAATCGAATCGAATCATCACAAATTAAAAACTCCTCTACAAAAAATGTTGTTAGATAATGATAGTCTATAAGCACTAATATAACGGCAACAATGTGGATGAACCACTTTTTATTCTGTAATTTGAAAAAGCATCAAGAACCAAAGATGGCGACGAATAACAACAAACAAATAATGTCGGGCCGGCTCTGACGCGATCGATAAAATTTACAGCCTACTGCGCAAACTCAATAGACCCGCGCCATGTCCCATAGCAGGGACACTTTGTACTTTGGAATTGCCAACTCAAATTTAAAACTGAAATTACGCCACTATACTACCTATAGGGCGGAAAAAATTACGTTCTTAGGAGCATATCGCTGCAACTAAGAGTTAAACGGTTTATCACGTCTATGGCCTATACTGCCACTAGATGCAATCGATCGAAACAAACATGCTGCATGTAAAATACAGGTGCGTCTTTCCACAATTTGAAATGACGGCAGAAAAAGTATGTTTTGCAATACAACTATGTACTATAAAAAAATCACACAAATTTGAAATGAAAATCAGAACATTTCTTTTAATCAATTATTTCACATTTTACCTTAACGTTTAAAATGTGTTATACATATGCAGTGGCGCGCACGACGTGACTTATCTCTTTTGGCATATCAAGACATACTGTCGAGGCCCGCGTTGTGATCTGGCATCACTGCTCGCCTGTTGACCTACAGTCACTTGTTAACTGAAATCAGATGTGTATGGCGTTGCACGTTGGATACTTAGATTTTAAGAAAAAAGTATGTAGGCTGTCTCTAAGACACTCAAGAAGTCAACTGACTTCATATTATGACTCTACATAAATACGCAAGCGCCCCAAATACAGACTTCACGAACTTTATCATTCATTTTTTTTCTTCTAATAATCGATTATGCACGCGGCCCTTAACTGAAACCCCATCATCGTCATCGTACTTTTGATAAAATATCTCTCGAGACGCGGAGGGTTGCGAGGACGCTTTCCGGGCGCATATTTGCGATGTCTTGACATAGTTGCAGCTCAGCGAGGAATTCGGGATATCCGGGCTACCCTAAACTTCGACGGGGCGGCGATAAGGGATTTTTCTAGACTCCTTTCGTAGCGGATAAATCTTGGTATTCGTAGATAAAGGGGTTTTAAGGGGGGGTATCTTGACGAATATAGTTTAAAATTTGATCTTAGGTTAAAGACGATGTCGACAAATGAAGAATAGGGAAATGGCGATGTTTTACATCATTGGGAATACTTTAGTTATTCCTCTTTAACAAAGGGACACCCTATATATTATTTATTGTTTTTAAATGTGAGATAATAAATTTTCTAATTCTTTTTAGGGTCAGCTGGGTCATGGAGCGAGCTTTCCCTATAGCGCCGCCGGCGGAGGTAGGCCGGACTACTCGGGGATCCCCCAACGACACGACGATCCCCTCTCGTTGCACCAGGCCTTGGGTCAAGCGGTGGAAGACGCCCAATCGGGCATTGATGATAACACAGGGTTCATAACGGATTTGCCGTTGCTCAAAGGTAAGGATATTATATATTTTTACAAGACATGTGATACGCCACTGACATTTTTCGTGTGGATATTTTTTATCATTAGCCTGGTCAATTCTACATGAAAATGGAAAACATCGATAATGATCGGGTTTGTTCGTTTTTAGATAGAAATGTATAATAAGCCTTTTTTTTAAAGTTCGTTCTTAAACGAGCTGTAGTCTGTATCCCAACCGAAGGTATTATAAACTACATATCCCATAATCCAGTTATAAAACTCTTGGAAAGTGACGCTGTGATTGTGTGAAATGTTATTGAAAATCAGTAATGGGTGGAAGAGAGAACTACATGTTTGTTGGCTGAATGGCAACAATGCTGCAGTCTGGCTATATCAGATGGTTAAATATTAAAACATAACCATACTTACGGATCGAAAGCTAAATCCTTATTTAAATGATCCACTCTTTTACAAACTACACATGAATGCACCATGATTATTTGTAATAAAGAGGATTTCACTAATAATCACAAAAAAACACAAATCAAACCAAAATATATAAAGAATCCTTGCGATCGCACCGACAACGTTGTAGTATTTACGAGTTTAGTATTCATTCATAGCGCGTAGTAAAATAGAAATAGGTGTTGCCAGAGTGCAGTTGGATTAGTTCAAGATTCGTTTGATACTTTTAAGTATAATAATATTTTTCTAAAGAACCGTTTAGAAAGTTCACTTTACGAACAAACCTATTATTGTATTTTGCCACCTGTAGAACATTGCATATTCTTCGCATTCGTTATTGTAAAGTTTGTATGTAACATAAAGTAAAATCGTTTTCTATACCCCACGGTATATATTCCGATGCCGACAGATGCGTGCTCCGCCCATAAACAAAGTGTAACGTCTGTAATTAGCCCCAACCACCCCTTTTAGGGTTATTTCATTGGGCCACCCATAGGGTTTTTGATTAGATTTTAATAAGCCATGTCTACAAGGGGTGTGAAAAGTCATGGGTAGTGTATTGTGACTCGCAATACGAAATACCAAGGCACCCATAATTTAAAATATCCCACCTTGAATAGAATTATACAGTTATACATAGTTATGTACGATATACAGGGTTCTGCAATAGTGTGTCAGGCTTCCATAGCTCCTATACAAATTAACTTAGGAATTTCATTCATATGCCGATTTATACTCTATTATAGGGTGCATTTCAGGAAAATATTTTTAAGTATACATGGTGGCCCAAAAGTGTGTGGTAAGATAATGTTCACACGACACATTTCAAAATAATTTTTCTCCAAATTTTCAAATGGAACACCCTGTATATTATTTGGCTATTGGATGTAGAATTCATACGCATTCTTTTTTTGTAATGGAAGCATATAAGTTATTTCCAGCCGTTTTCGAAATAATTGCAAATTTCATAAATTATGTTGTATAAATACAGTGAAAATTAAGCATAGGCGACTAGATTAAAATTATAAACTACAGTAAATGTTCAAAATGCCTGCCACATTAATACGCTCTTCAAATTAAGATAAATCAGTGCTTTCGGACGTCTATTAACATAAATAAAAATCCGATTCGTGTATATGAATCCAGGCCTTGTTGCGCTGTCAAGTTGTCAAGAAAACAGCTGGTTTTATTTTTCCTCTACCTACTTATTTTTATCAAAAATTAATTAAAATAATAAAGTTAAAATGGATTTGGTGAGTGATATGGATGATACAGATGAGGATATTTTAGATAATGATATAGAAGTAAAACAAGAAAATGAAGATCTAGTTGGTAATACATAATTTATACAAGTAACAGAGTCTTGAAAGGGACTTAAAAAAACTTTCTAGGTGCAAAGAAGTAATAATTTAAATTTTTTATCCTATTAACAAACAGCTAATATGATACGGTAATCAATTACCGCAATGTCAACGTTAATCATTGGATGGCTTATTCATATTTCTCTTGATTTCTCAAATTTGGCCACATAAATTAACTAACCCATTCAATTTTGATTAGGATATCACTGACATTGGCTGCAATGATCTTCTTGCAATCATTGTGGTGCTGTTAGGTAATTTTTAATTCACTAATTCCTGCCTATTTAATTAATATTTAGTTTGTTAGGTTATAATGTGTTTATACTTTATATAGGAAAAATAATAAGAAATTGAACAAGCTAAAATTGTGCTATCTTTATTTTTCAGGTATGAAAGGGGGAAAGGACCATTTGGGTGCTAGCGCCATGGTATCACCTAGTGATGTGTTTTGCTCAGTTCCTGGAAGGCTGTCTCTTCTTTCATCTACTTCTAAGTATAAGGTAAATTGCATACTTGTGCATATTATACTGTTTTAACTAATCAGTACATAAGAAATCTATTTAAATTGAAGGAGACCACAACAGTTTCCAGTAAATCTAAATGCAACTTGTGTTACAAGTTAATTAACCAAGCAAGCAATATTTTTTCTTAACGTGTCAATGACTCACACCCACTTATCCATTTTCAGGTTACTGTAGGAGAAGTCCAACGAAGATTATCCCCTCCAGAGTGCCTCAATGCTTCGCTACTCGGCGGCGTGTTGAGGAGGGCAAAAAGCAAAAACGGAGGTAGACTACTCAGGGAAAAATTAGAAAAAATAGGTCTAAATCTTCCAGCTGGAAGGAGAAAAGCTGCCAATGTGACTCTCCTTACATCGTTAGTGGAAGGTAAGAATTTAAATGGCCCTCTGCCTTTTATAAAATAGATTTTTGTCTTTTTGTAAGTAGGTATAAATAAACATAAAGCAATTCGCTTATTTTAGTATTTTCCACTCAATGAACCAATAACCATTTTCCTCTCTTTTCCAGGAGAAGCCATTCATCTTGCCAGAGACTTCGGCTACGTATGCGAGACCGAGTTCCCCTCCCGCCAAGTGGCCGAGTACCTGCTGCGACAGCACGGAGAGACTCCGCGAAGGAAGGAGCTCCTCCAAGCCACGAAACAAATCACAAAAGAACTCATGGACTTGTTAAATCAAGACCGATCGCCCTTGTGCAATACCCGACCTCAAATTTTACTCGACCCATCAATTCAAAGACATTTGACGCATTTTTCTCTGATAAGCCACGGCTTTGGGAGCCCGGCGATCGTAGCAGCGCTTACGGCGATACAGAACTTTTTAAGTGAAAGTCTAAAACATTTGGAAAAAGTGTTCCCCAATCAGAATTCGGGGCAACAGGGGCAGGGTATGTTGGTGACTTCCTCTTTAGACAAAGGGAAGCTCGACGATAAGAACAAGTGATGTTGTTCGAGTGTGTGTTGTGATCTGAGGAAGGCGTACGCGTTCGAAACGTAGTGCCGGGGTTTTTGTTTGTTTTCTTTGAAGCTCATGGTAGAGTAGTAATTGTAAATAGGCGTTGTTGAGTTTCGTTTTTTTCTCGTCGTTAGGGAAATAATGTGGAAAATTATCTTTACATAATATTTTATTGTCTTTACAATGGTCTCCTTTTATTTTTTGCTCATTATAACTAGTGATGCAACGATTGTTGTTATACAGGGTGTCCCATTTTCGACACTTTTATAGGGTTTGTTCGTTATTATTAATGCTATCAAAAAAGTAAGGTAGGTGTCATGTGCTCTTTTTGGGTCAAACTTAAAATGGTAAAATCAAAATTTGAAAATTTTCGCTCGCTTAAGTGAACGGCAGAAAATCCAAAAATTGACAATTTCAAAATTACCCTATATTTTCTTAATTAAAAGAGATACAGAGAAATGTTGTATACAGAAGTTTCTTTATAATGATTGTTGAATAATCTGCCGTTTTCAGAATAAGTATACGGGGTCAGGTAAGAAAGTTATCGGACCTAACCTCATTTTTTTTTAAATGGAACACCCTGTATATTTTAATCTAAGAAGATAGCACTTTAAACTTTATTTTCAAATCACACCAGGGATGATAGATCTCAAATCAAATTTTTCAAAATGTTCATTTTCACAAATGAATATGTAAAAATGACATTGACGTTAAATGTTATTAACAACTAGAATGTCAACATAGTTGTTTCTAGGATATTAGCTTTTGTTTCATGGCCTGCTGTGGTTTAAAGTAATAAAGTTTAAATAAATCGCCTAGGAAACCAATATTATCCATTGTGTGTATATTTGAAAATAGAATTTAAAATGCAATCTTCTTAGATTAAAATATACATAAAAAAATGGGGTTAGATCCCATAACTTTTTTACCTGACCGCGTCCTATTCAAAAATCACTATAAAGAAACTTTTGTATAAAACATTTTTCTGTATCTCTTTTAATTAAGAAAATATAGGGTAATTTTGAAATTGTCAATTTTTTTAATTTCCCTCGTATCTCTTAAGCAAGCGAAAATTTTCAAATTTTGATTTTATCATTTTAAGTTTGACCCCAAAAGGAGTACATGACACCTACATTACATTTTTGATAGCACTAACAGTTACGGAGATACCATATTAAAGTGTCGAAAATGGGACACCCTGTACAATTACGATTAATGTTCAGGTTTCCTCAATAAAGCTAATTTTTTTAAATTCTTCGTTTATAATTTGATAATCGTACGATTATTTGGGTCATTAATCATATATAACAACATTCATTGCATTACTAATTATAAACCCTTTTATACACCTCTTTATCTTAATTTTTTCTTGTAAAAACACAAGAATAATTGCTTTTTTATATAGAGTATATATATATTTTCTATTGTTCTGTAGGGTTGTTTGCGCCTAAAGTATTTTTTAATACAGCCGGGTAAAGGTGGGTACCCGGCTATAAAAATATTAAAAATGGCGGATTAAATAAATTTTTCCAAGTTTCCCGACAATATTATTCAGCAGAAATGGCAATTTTTAAATGATGGAGAACTTGTATGTAAAATATAATAAGTCTTATGTTTTTCTAGTACTTAGCCAAAGCTTTTTTTCAGTTTTCAGCATTATTAATCAGATTTTAAAAAATTTAAATAGAAACAATTAATCAGGTGACTCTGCCTATTCCATCACATCTATACATATGTATACTATTACATGATATATGTGCCAGATTTTACTACAAATTTAAAGTATGTACTGGTGGGATGGAGAAAAACTGAAAATTTAATATATACACTGCTCAACTTATTTTACGCACAACCAAAAATTTGCCTCGATTTTCATGTTCTTTATTTTCGAAATTTGTTAGTTGATTTAATTGCTTTTTTTCTAATTGTAGGTTTTTTCTTAAGAATATCACTGCCTTTATGGTTTTGGTTGAAAAAGTAACTTTAATATTATACTGGGTGTTATAAAACTTATTTTTTTTACGAAAATTCAAAACATCCTGTGGAGTATACTAGGCATTGCAAGTTTTTGCAGATACAGTCAAATGAAAGTTTCATGTTTCCTTTACATTTCCTCCTTTTTTGTTTATCTCTGTTACTTCATGAAATACATCATTTTTATGTCTAGTATACTCCATATATGGTGTTTTGAATTTTCGTAAAAAAACAATAGTTTTATGACACTCGGTATAATATTAAAGTTACTTTAAGGCCGTATTACACTTGGCAATTTTTATGGCGCCAGCAATGGCAATTATAATTCAAGGATTCAGGCGCAGTACACCGTTCTCCGTACTACAGTCAGAAATTCTACTCTTCTGACAATTAAAATGACACGGATTCATGCGCAGTACACTGTTCCCGATCAGCTGTCTCTCATTACCAGAAATGGGGCAGGCGCCATTTTAATTGCCCTTGTCGGCGCAATTGGGTAGACATGGATTATTCTGTTATTTTTAACTGTTTATTATTTGGCCGAACCAGGTATGAACAGGTAATAACCATTTAAACCCACTGGTACTTAAATTAGCAGTTTACATTCTTTATTAAACTTATGGACTGCTAATTCAGCAACTTTTTGCACCTCCTATTTGTAAATAGCAGTAGCTGCTTTAACTGGTAATCAAAACGAACAGGTTTGCACATCTCTAATTCTGGGGATATTTTAGGGATTTCGACAGTACCCACTGCTGTTCTGACCGTTGACAATGCTCCAGCTGATCGAAAACGGTTTACTGCGCATGAATACGTGCCATTATAATTGCCGGCGCAAGAGAAAAAATTGCCTAGTCTAATACGGCCTTTATAACCAAAACAATAAAGGCCAGTGATATTGTTAAGAAGAAAACCTACAATTAGAAAAAAAAATCAATTAAAACTGCCGACAAATTTCGAAATTACGTAACAGCAAAGTTTAGGCAAATTTTTGGTTGTGTTTAAATAAGTTGCGCAGTATATATGAATATTATTACATTTGTTGAATAAAGGAGTTGTGTAAATAAGCAAAGCAATAGATAATAATCGTCAAACCTAAGGATCAACTGTAATATTATATGTATTATTCTGCAAACTAAATTTTAATTTTATATCTGTTTTTGTTTATATATATTTTATCATGAGCTTCAAACCTTTATTGTTAATAAGTATTCCAATAGTTTGTTTTGTATTTGATTTGTATATTGCCAATATCAGATATATTTTTCTGAAACAGTGCCAATGCCGATAATGTATTATAAGATATCTACGTGACACTTGGGTAAAAAATAAATTATGACATGAAAATACCTTTGTAGTTTTTATTCCTTATCTTTCTTGTAAAAGGTGCCGGTTATTTTAAACCAGACCTAATTTGCATCTGCCTTAAACCGGTCCTGGCGATTTCACAACATTACCAGCTTGTGCACCTGGCTGATAGATGTCGTCCCATTTCTTCCTCTTTATTATAATGGCAATAGGAACGAGTGCTGTAACCTACGAGGAGAAATAGGCTGATAAGTTACATTTTCTCGTATTCGAAAACCCCTCGCTAGGCTTGGGCTGTAGCAAGCAACTCCCTTTTATAATTAGACTGACTCACATAACAGGCCCCCATTGTCCTGCGACGTAGGGGATCTACCGTTCCTCTGTGTAAGATTATATGATCCAAAACTTTTTACCTAATATTGCCAACTTCATGTTATTTACTTGTGACAATCGTTTCTCGTTGCGTCACAATGGAAAGTAACTTAACCTAAGAAACCTGCTGTAATCGAAATAATTAAATTTCACTAAAAAAAAATAAAGTATAGAATGACGACTAAAAATCAAGTGTTAAAACTGTACAAAACCCTCCTAAGAGAGTCTCAAAAATTTGCTTCGTATAATTTTAGGTGGGTTTTAGTCAAAACCTTGTGTTTTTGTTGACGTCGTTGTGTAATATTACCTATTTATCGAATCTTTCATTGAAATTTTAGATGTTACGCAGTACGGAGGGTTCACGATGCCTTTAAAGAAAATAAAGGTGTTACGGATTCAGAAGTTTTAAATAATAAATTAGCCGAAGCCTATAGAAATTTAGAAATTATTAAAAGACAGGTAAGCATTGCCAAAGGTGCCCTAATTTATCGGTGTGTTCCATTTTTCAGATTTTAGAAGCGATTTTTTTTAAGTTAGACCTTGTTACTTTTACGGGTGGTTTACCTAGTAAACTTTCCTTACAAAGCTTGCGCTCAGAAAAAACTATGACTGTGAAGTTACAATCTTGTACTACGTGGTTGGATATGTGGTAATTGCTACTGTTTTTTATTTTTAACTGTCTCCTAATGGGGAATTTTTTTTTTATTACTTGACCCGTTAATTACCTTTGTGCACAATGTTAAAATGTTACACAGTTAATTGTGCACTTGCCGGCTACGAAAGGGAGCGACAGTTACCTTTATTAATCCAATTTATCTTGACCAGGCAATGCATGCAGTTGATAGTAAGAAATACCATGCTAATCTCTAAGCATTCTCAATATTGATTTAAAATGTTTACATATTTTAATTGATATTGTATGAGTACTTAAGTACATGATTAAATAAACAACATTTTTAAACAAATTACTTGCATCATTAATAATTTTGTTTGTTTTAGGCTCTTATCAGTCAAATGTACAGAGCTGATAAGTTAGTAATAGAAAACCTTCACCAAAAATAGTAATAAAATTTAGAGGGACATAGGAGGAAAGTGTAAAGATTTTTAATAAATACTCCCAAGCACTGATACAAGAAAATATCTCAAATAATTTTTTTAAGGCATATCCCTGTAGTTAAGAAATAAATTATGTTAAGACGACTTACTCACTATTCTCTTGTTGTGTAATTTTTTGGAGTTGATTAAAGTTGGTATGTTTTTTCTTTAATATAAGGATTTGTACTGTGTAATCACTAACTACAGCATGTAAACTAGTGACTTATGGTCAATTTCAAACCATTATGAACAGGAAGAAAAATCATAAAAAAATTAAATAGTCAATGCTTATGTCATGTTGCTTAGAATTTGTAGGCGTGAGGTCAGTGACAGGCAGAAAGTAGAATTGTTTATTCGGATTTGATCATTTGATTTGATTTAAAACTTACAGGGTGTTACAAATTCGGCCTTCACCGTTGGGATTTCGGAAACGGTAAGAGATGCGAAGTCTGTTAAATTGGGGCAAAGTTGCGTAATTATCGGCCCAATAATATGCCTTAAGGAAAACAAAATTAAATACAGGGGATTTCCTGGCTTTGTTCGAACAGACATGATTAATTAACATTATGGTGTTATCTTTACTGTACTAATGCAATTTGAACCAAATCGGTTGAGTAATTTAAGAATTATCCTCGGAGAGACAACCAAACATCTTTTAATTCACTTTTTGATAGATTTTAAATTTGATACGGAACAAATGGAATCACCGCGAGCGAATCGGCGGGTACAAATATTTTTCTCGTAATTAGACACTCATTTTTATTTATTTATTTATTTATTTATTTACGTATACAACATTTACAAGTATGATAAAATTATACAGCTTAAACTAACCTAAGATTATTTTCTTAGCAGAGATTTTAAATTTATAAAGAGATATATTAAAAAAGTTCAGTCTATTATAATAATGGTTAACATTAGTAGCGATTCTATTTATTGGGCTGCTTAATAGATAATTGGTACGACAGTATGGCACGTGCAAAAGGGCGTGAGTACGGGTCTGATAACCAGGTACATGAATAGAAAAAGCCTGAAGACATTCAGGACTTCTAATAAAGTTATTAAATATTTTAAACAGAAAGCAGACATCATAGTACTCCCTCCTACAGGCAAGCGTAGTCAAGTTTAGGTAGGACATGGTCTGGTTGTTAGTAAAATTTGTCCCTGACTTATAAATTATATGACGGGCAAACCTTACAAATCTAGTTTGCACACTCTCAAGTCTATTTGTGTGGATTTGGTAGTATGGTGACCAAACTATAATCGAACATTCCAACACAGATCTCACAAGTGAAACGTACAGAGACTTTAAGGCATTAAGATTTTTGAAGTCCTTACACGACCTCTTAATGAATCCTAGCATCTTATTTGCTTTGCACACCACCTTCTCAAGGTGTTCTGCAAATGTTAACTGGGTGTCGAGGTATATACCGAGATCTTTAACCAACGAAACCTCCTTCAAGGGAATATTGTTAATAGAATATTGACAAGGAAAGAAGCTTTTTAACCTGCTGAATCTCATAAAGCAACATTTGTCAATATTGAGGGACATATCGTTAGACTGACACCAGGAAAAAATTGTATTAATATCTTGTTGCATAGTAATAATGTCTTGGAAGGAGGCTATGCGTTTAAACAGTTTCAGATCATCAGCAAACAATAAATGATATGATAACAATAAGTTAGCCAGATCATTGATAAATAGACAAAACAGAAGGGGTCCCAGATGGGACCCTTGGGGAACCCCAGAGGTAACTTTAAATGGCTGAGATAAATACCCATTGATTTTAACCTGCTGCTCCCTATCGGTCAAATAAGACTCTAACCAGGACAGCAACACTCCGGAAATTCCATAACCCGACAACTTAGACAGCAGGATCACGTGATTTACCTTATCGAAGGCCTTGCTGAAGTCCGTGTATATTGCATGAGTCTCAAAACCTTTATCAAAGGAGTCATATATAAAATTGGTATAAATAAATAGGTTGGTGTCAACAGAACGTCCAGACATAAATCCATGCTGCTGAGTAACTATGATTTTTTGAAAGATATTTGTCAGAATTGTTTCGATACAGTGCTCAAAGAGTTTTGGTATTGCTGAAAGAATGCTAATAGGTCTGTAATTCCTAACATCACATTTGTTACCTGATTTGTAAATGGGCGAAACAAATGATAACTTCCAGACATTTGGGAAAAATCCAGAGGCTAGGGATTTCGAAAATATGTGATGTAAAGGCAGGTAAAGCGAATGTGAGCAATATTTTAGAATACTATTGGGAACCCCATCGGGTCCGGCCCCCTTACTAATATCGAGTTCAGACAAGGCCTTCTCAATCACCACAGCACTAATACTTATGTTTGAGATTGTTTCAAATGTCTTGGATGAAGCGGCGTCTTGAGCATTATATATATTTTTAGGATTTTTAGGATTAAAGACCGATGAAAAGTAACGGGCGAAAAGATTTGCAATGTCAGTTCCGTTAACAGCCTTTTCAGTATCAAAATGTATCTCCTCAGGAACAGTACTTTGGCTAGATTTGGAACGTATGAAATTCCAAAAGAACTTGGGATTTTCGTAAATAGAATTTTCAGCATTGGATATGTAGTGATTATAGCATTCGTTAGTGAGGGACCTACAACGCCTGCGTAACAAATCGAAAGTGTTATAATCAACATCAGTGCTTGATTGCTTGTATCTCTTGTGGGCTATTTTCTTTTGAGTAATTATGTTTTTAAGCTCATTCGAGAACCAGACTGGAAATCTATTGTTTGGTCGAGACCGCTTCAGAGGTACAAACATTTCAAAGCAATTATAAATTACCATGTAGAAGTTATTAACCATTACATCAATATTTTCATCAAGAATCAACAGCCAGTTGTAACACAAAAAATAGTTATTAATTGATACAAAGTTTGCTTGTTTAAAGTCATAATAATAGTAATTAGCAGGCTTTAAATAGTTTGTGTTACTTAAAGATAATGACATTTCAAATGCAGGGTGGTATGGATCACAATTCACTAAACCATCGCATCTCGCAACTGATTCAAGCTCAAAATTGGCAAAACATAGATCGAGAATAGTATTACGATCATTCAACACTCCGTTTAACTGGGATAAGCCCAAAAAAGCAAAAGTGTCACACAGCAAGATTTCATTGGGAGATCCGATGTTTCCTGGTATAAGGCCAGGGTGGTCATCGCTAGAAGACCAAGTTATATGGGACAAATTATAGTCGCCCAAGACGAGAACATTTTTAGATGTGTCACACGCACTGGAAACTGAATTTAGGTGAGATTCATATATGGATGTATCCATAGATGGCGGAATATACACACAGCCAACACAGTACACGGAACCCTCGACAGACACAGAGATCCATATCTCTTCCACAGCAGGACAACCAATGGTGAGGCGACAGGACTTCAAGTCGTTCTTGACGGCCAAAAGAACACCACCCCCACGACTCTTGGTACTATTAGTAGGACATCTATCAGTTCTGTAAACCACATAGCTAGCATCAAGAAATTCAGCATCATTTACATCAGGGTCCAACCAGGTTTCAGTAAGTGCAATAATGGAATAAGATTCCGCATTAGCAGCGCATAGGAAGTCTTTTAATTTTGTTTTCAGGCCTCTGACGTTCTGGTAGAAGATGGATAAATGTTCTAAGGGTTTGAGTTTGTTGGAGGTTTGTGTTGAAAATTTCCTGAGTTATCAGGCCTTTGAGGGCGTCGAGGACGAAACTCTTTAACAGCGGTGCCTACGGGCCATAAATTGGGTTCGAGCAGACCTTTGAGAAGTGTTTCTTTAATTCCGATCTTAAAGGAAGAAACATCTTCATTTCTATCCAAAACAAAACACTTTACATCGGTAATAGAGAGTTGATTTTTCATATAGTCAAGAATTTGTTCTTCCGTTGTACTGGGATCACACCTGCCTAGATACATCCATTGGCGCCTTACGCCTGCCAGTAGAGGACCATTTCCCGCTCCAGTGCCAATAATAATCGGTTGTCTACCATCGTGCACTGAAGCATTAACAACTTGGTTTGCAGCTGAGGATGTTCGTTGAGCGATTGGCTTCGTGGATGTGGGCTGTTGCTGTGTGTCCAAAGATGAAATCGGCACGGAAGCTTGATGAGTTGATGAGTTTAACTTAATGCTGGGTTGCTTCCGTGATGGTAAGGCAGAAGCGGGCTTTGGATCATTGCTCGAGGAGACTTGGACCAAGTTTTTAAGAATTTGAATTTCCTTCTCAAGAAGAGCAACTTTGGTTGACAGATCGTGGTTTTGTCGTTCCAGCTCGCCCAGTCTCAAATCAGGGTTCCTCAAGGGCTCCGTGGGAGAGCTGATTGCCGTGCAATTTTCCACAATACAACGCTTGATCATGTCAATGTCGAAAGGTTTTCCATTGGCCAAATCGGTCCTGAGTACACCTATTTCTTTAGATGCCTCTTTAATCTCAGGTACTAATTCGTCAATACAGGCAGTAAGTGATGCTCTTTGATCTTTCAGTGCATCGAACTTATCTTGAAAAGTGCTATAGAGAGTATCAAATTTTTGAGAAATAAAAACAGAGATGTTAGAACTAAAGGAATCGAAGGCTTTCTGCATCTGAGCATTCAATGTAGCAAAACATTTGACAACATCCCTGCCTTGTTTAACAGAAGTTATACACCTATTACAGGCATATAGCATGACTCTTGATTTCATTTGAGTCACTTGAGCTTCAGATGTCGTGAACTTAGAGCAGGATAGACAGTGAACCGCATTACAGAAGTCACAGATCATCCTGTACTTAAGCTCCTTATCATTCAATTCGGTGACGCACATTGAGCAGGACATATTGGACTCACCAGATGAAACAGACTGTATCAGAACGAAAATTCAATAAAGTACACTGGGTTTAAGATAGAAAACGTACTATACAATAAAACAATTTCTTGTTGTTAAAAGATATTCGCATTCCACAGATTTTTTATAGATGTTGATAAGATAATTGATATACCAAAACAAAGCCGAAAGTCAGTGAAAATAGTTCATGCACAGGTGTAAAACTATGGCAGAATGTTTCTTAGTACCAAAACAAACAGTATGCAAAATTTCGTAAATTTCACTCAAAAACGACCCGTGAAAAAACAGAAAACAGGCGGAACGAGAAAACACGTGCCGGGTACTAGACGAGTTTTTACCTTACTTACTTTGCATAGGTATGGCAAATTAGAGCCAAATCGGTTGAATAATTTAGGAATTATCCTAGGGAGAGACATACAAAACCTGTTTTATTTCACTTTTTGATGGATTTTAATTTTGATACAGAACAAATGGGATCACCGCACGCGAATCGGCAGATACAAATATGTTTCTCGTAATTGCACACTCATTTTACATAGGCATGTCAAATTTGAGCCAAATCGATTAAATAATTTAAAATGGGTATCATTTAACAACTGGTTAGCAAAATATTCTTATTTTTGCGAACAGAAAAATGTAATCGGTCAGCCAAAATGGCTAGTTGGTCAGCAACGTATGGACAGCAAACATTTCTGAATCGTGACAGTGCCCTGGGAAAACAAGTGAAAACCCGCCCCCGCTACACCTTTTGTTGCCGATTTCCTTCTGTATTCGGCAAAAGAAAACAGAAGAAAGTTACATAAATTGACAGTGCCCTGGGACCTCTGAAGTAAACTACTTCTAGACATGTTTCTACTGACCAATTGTAAAATCTTGCTGACCAATAAGTAATCATTTCGCAGCTCGACTGTTAATAACGGCAAACCATTTAATTACTTCTCATTTAAATTATCCTGCGGAGACGCTACAAAACATCTTTTAATTCACATTTTGATATGGAACAAATGGCATCGCCGCGAGCGAATTGGCGGGTACAAATATTTTTATGGTGTTGAGGATAAAAAATCTTACTGTACTAAAATCAAAAATTGCCATTTTAAAATGATACTTGATGCATTTCACCTATTTTAAATTTAATCTCTATTGACAAAGAAAATGTTTGCAAAATAGTGCTTTGCACGCTTTTTACTGTAAGTATAACTTTATTGCAGAAGTTTCGTAGATTCTGTTACACAAATTTTATATAGCGAATCTGGGGTTTTTACAATTATAGATATTGCAATTTTTACAATGAAATTAGGGTTTGTTCGGGTTGTATATTTTCTGCCTCTCACTTTTACATTCACTCTAAGAGAACTTGTAAACGCAGTAAAATAAGTTACACGGGCCCTTACTGGCGTTAAGGAACAAAAATATAAGTTGTACGATTTAGGTAGACAGGATGTCAAAATATATAAAACGTTGTGATAAACAATGATTGTCAATTAATTTTGATTGGTAAGAGTCCCTACAGAAGTTACCTTTAGGAAATTTATTGTACACCTAATGAAACACAAATTATTTGTCATAGTTCCAATTTATTTAAAATAAAAAACTAAACATAGCATCTTCTTGAATGTCATTGCTAATCATGGAAGCTCCTAGTTTCGAATAGCTATAGTTGAGTATGCCTTTTTTTACATTAAATTTGACATAGAGAATATAATGGGAAAGCTTAGGGTCAGTTTCTGAGTTTATGGGGGTTTTGGGGGGCTTATTTATGCTTTTATCTTTTATTTTAATATAATTCTTTATTTAACCAATTCAATTATAATATTTGTAATATTCAATAAATTATCGTATATTTAAAAATTTAATAAATTTATTGTTTTCAAATATCCCTTGTAGCGGCATCTCCAAGATTACTATTCTTTGATTACTATTCGAATCCCTCGTAGACATAGTAGTTGTCAAGAGACCGGAGCCGAATGACTTGAAATATCACCACCAAATTGGTTTGGAAACAAAACATATTCTGTTGAGGATATGCAACCAGTGTATTCTTATTCATAAAATATAAATAATACCGGCTATTAAATCCGAGCCGCAAGCTGTGACGTAGTTCTGACTTTTCTTGCGAGCGGGAAATTAGGGAAACAAAATCTGTGGTTAATTATTTCGATTCGTAACGGTTTGTATTCGATTTTTTAAAGAGATATACGGACTATTTTCGGAAAAATATAAATTCAGTGTTAAAGTTACTTGACTTGTGGTTTGCATTTTGTGTTATTTATTTATAATTTTTAGTAAAATAGAAAGCGGTAGGTTTGAAAGTTTTTAGTAATTTAATTTATAACAAAAATGGAGGGAAATATGCAGATCATGGAAACCGAAACAAATACTGTAAGTAATAATATTAAGGACAAATCTGATATTGTTAATTTTACGATGGCGTTATTAATCACATTACAACATCAAAAGATCGTCGCTTAGAACTAATTTATAAACAAGTTTAGACAGACATGTCACTGTCATACTTCTTAAAATTCTTAGGATTCTTGTCATTCAATTGTTTTCGAATTTTAAATCAATTATGTTCGTTAAAACGCATCTTAAAAACCTGTTATCGTATATTAAATTGTTCTATCTGAGTTAACAAACAATATAAAAAAAATGCAATCTAATTTAATTTATGAAATAAGACAGTATTAAATAGGTGAATTTTTTTAAACTTTGGGCGTGGCCCTGAAATTTTTTCGCCTCCGACGGTTTTTCTGCCGACCCTACGTTCTTGGTTGCGACCCGCCACTGCTTAGGGTACATTTTTTTTATTAGAATGATATAGTTCTCTATGTAAAAAAATATTTTATGTACAACCATGCATTTAAAAATGACATTTCATCTATCTTTGAAAGTCGAGGTTTTTTTACTTTTACTCTCCACCCGGGTGGAAAGTATATTATTTTTTTGCAACTTTTTCAAAAATCGATATCTCAAAATAATATCCTAACACATGCACTTTTTTAAAAATGCTAATAGCTTTGCGTGTTTAGATATGTCTACTTTTTCCCTAATTGATAGAGTGGTCCTCGGCATTGAATATTGTGACCAAATCGTTGATATCTTCTTTGTCTTGGCATTTTCACTGAAATAAGCTAGTAGCGCCGACTCAGAATCAGGATTTTGAACTTTGTTTCCCGTACACCATTCATTGAAACAGTTATATGCCTTGTCATATCTCGGGCGGCTTTTAGTTGGCAGAAGATCTTCTTCTTGTATTTTTGCTGCTTCTCGAATTTCTGGTGGAGTAGCAACAAAATCAAAATCCTCATCTGAAGCATTTTTTTGTTGTTGAAATAATATGTTGTTTAGTGACATGGAAACCATATTCAAAAAATGATATTTGCCATCTTGCTGTGTATTATTACCTACGTTATTTTACCACCTGCGGTTATTTGAAATTTCTGTCTTATTTTTCAATGGAAAAGTCAAAATTACATTTATCTTTTATTAATAATTTTAATTCAAAATAATAAGAAGTGGATGTTAGATATGGTTGTAAATAAAATAGTATACAAACCGCGGTGAAAAGTTTCATTACCGTCTCGAGATTTAGTTAACCTCGCCGCTTCGCGCCTCGGCTACCTACTCTGTTGACAGAAATGGAACATTTTCCACCTCGATACGTAATATACTATGGATGCTATTTTTTATTGTAAAAATGTATTATCATTTTTGTATAGTCTAGTAATTAGTCGATTCAATAAAACAATTCTCATTAAAATGTTTTACAAAAATCTGTTTTATTTTACAAAAAACTTATTTCTTTTCTATCCACTTTACAATGTGTTTGCCTAAAATATAGAAGTCATCCATAATCGCATCCAAATTCAATACTAATTTGTCGTTTACTAATTTTCTTCCGTTAACGTGAGAAACCTGAAAAATATTACAATGTATACAGGGAGTTTAAAGTATACAGGATGTTATGGAAATTACGTATTATATTTAAAGCGGCAATTCCTGAGATAAAGACAAATTGAAGAAAAATAGCCATAAATGGCGCTTTCAATTCATTCAGCGGTAAAAGTGACCTGACGTCAAACCAGAAAAACACCTGTGTGGCACTGCGATACATGTAAGCAATCAAGGAATTCTGGCCGGTGTTGTCATATGTACACCTTAAACTCTTTAGACACAATAAAATAATTTAAACACTTTTCCATTCTGTAATACCTTTTTGTACAATTATTTGAAGAACATTTACGACGGACTATGTTTTAAACAACCCGAAAAAACATATGGAATAGTAATAGCCACGTACGTCACTACGTCAAATGCCAATGAGCTCTTGACGCCTTACATCGGCTGAGCGAAGTAGTTTCATATAGCGCTGGACGCGTGCGTCTGTTAGTTCAAGACCAACCAGCGGCCGGATACGTTGTGTCTCTCGTCGGTCACCAACACACTCTCAGCGACCCGCTCTGTTTTTTTGGTTTACGCGTGTATCCTGCCCGTACATAAATAATCTTTGAATATTGTTTTTTTTGACGCGTTTCTTCTGAACGTCAAATTTCGTCGCGTGTTATAAAATCTAATAATCTGTCGTATAGTCTGTATTATTATATTTTCAAAAGCTAACTATCGGTTCTGCTTCACTATTACTGTGTGTACATAAAGTGTTTCCAGGAGTGTTCCCATGAAAAAGAAAAAAAAAACGATTGTGTTTGTGCCTGGATTTCCTCGCTCTTTTGGTATTAAGATAAATACAAGTAGGTAGAAAATAATTTATTTTTATAATTTTATATGGAATTTCAGTTTTACATTAACTTTGGCAACATTGCCATTGGCTCTGGGTGAAATGTTGTACAGTAGCGTGGACTGACCTGTGAGTAAGAGTGTTTATTTATTTACTTTTAAAACGGTCAATATGTAGCGCTTCTCTAGGACACCAAAGGGGTCACCCATTTAAATATAATACGTCATTTCCATAACACCCTGTATAAATGAAGCTGACTGCAAATAAATATTAAGAGATGTTTTTTTTTAGTCATTTAAATGTCTAACAAAGTGTGCTATAAACATGTGAAGAGACGGTGTCGCACCTATTTTTTGTTAAAATTTTTTTAGAGCGACTGAACGTACACGTAGTGTTAAAATATGTGCTATTTTAGGTACTTTTCATAACCCAAATTTCACTAAAATTACTATACTATATCCAACGAATGGAGGGCGTCACAATAATATCACATAACCTATAAAAGTTAGGATGTTTGTGCAGAGTTGCATTAAGGGTCGATCGGAACTTTAATAAATACAGTGAAACCTCTCCTAACGGACACCTCTAATAAGCGGACATATCTATTAAGGGGGCATTTTTTCATAGTCTGGAACTAGGTCAATCAACCTCTCTTGGGCGGACGCGCTGTTCATACAAAGGGTGCGAAAACCCTCCTGTAAACGGACAAAAAATGTTTTAAAGTATTTGAGAGACGAATAAGTACGGTGCATAATTTCTCTGAAGACAGACCGGCAACCAATCGCGTATGCGGGCAACTCATAAGCAACTAGTTGCGTTGCAGTTGAGTTGCCTTAAGTCAGTGGGAACACGCGTATTTAAACATTAGTGCTGTCTCGCGTTGATGTTGCGTTGCGGTTGCGTTGTGGTTGCAAGTTGCTTTGGTGAGAACAGGCACTTAGAGCTGGGCTATCCATAGATACAGGTTGGTGGTATAAAGCCGTTTCGAAAATATGCTGGAAATGCCGAAATAATTAAAAAACTTAAACAATCTGTATCTTTCAAACAAAGTATCTTCGGACCCATGCTGATACGGACTGTTTGTCTTATTCTTGGGTAAGGAATCACCACACAGACGATAGCACGTGTTTTTTGAAACAGCCTTTATAAGTAAGCAATAAGTTACTGTCACTGTCACTGTATTATCTGGAAGGCTTCAACATTATCAGCGATCATCAATATGGTTTTCGGAAGTCCAGATCAACTGGAGATCTTCTAGCCTATGTCACCCATATTTGGAACAACGCAATCGAACATCATGGGGAGTCTCGGGCTGTTGCACTGGATATTTCTAAAGCTTTTGATTGTGTTTGGCATGAGGGGCTTCTAAGTAAACTGCGATCCTATGGTATGCCCAGTCGATTCTGTGCATGGTTGTCTAGCTTTCTTAAGGACCGCCCTCTGCAAGTGGCGATTGACGGATTTCTCTCAGACACCTTCACCATCAATGCCGGGGTTCCTCAAGGGTCCATATTGTCTCCCACTCTCTTCTTACTCTACATTAACGACCTTCTAGTGAAAACGAAAAACCCGATAGTTAGTTTTGCTGATGATAGCACACTTTTATCATCTTTCTCTTTGAATGCACAAACATCGGCTGCCGACGCACATCTTCGCAGACAGCATGAAGTATCACGCCTCAACAAAGACCTGGAAGAAATTTTGTCTTGGGGTGACAGTAACCAAGTCGAATTTAACGCTAAAAAACCCAGGCAGCAGTTTTCTCTAAAAAGGTTAACATTACAGAACCGGATATAGTCATGGACGGACACGCAATCCCGCTGGCTTCATCTATTAATTTGCTGGGCGTCAATCTGGGAGGAAATATGTCTTGGCATAACCACGTTGTGGCAATCGCCAAGAAAGCCTCTCAGAAGCTTGGTGTACTCTTCCGAACCAGAAAGTTGTACACACCTCAACAACTTTTGACACTATACAAAGCCCAGATTCGACCATCACTAGAGTACTGCTCTCATGTCTGGAGCTCTGCACCCAAACATACTCTTCGGCTACTGGATTCCATCGAAAGGAGGGCCATTCGTCTGATTGGAGACCACGAGCTGACGAAGAACCTCGACAGCCTAGAACATCGAAGGCAAGTTGGTGATTTGACTCTCTTTTACAGATATTTTCATGGAAAGTGCTCGGCTGACCTTGCCCTCTTAATTCCGCCTAGAGCGGCGAATAGCAGAAATACACGACAAGCCACTGCCGCCCATCCATATGTGTTTAAGCTTAGTACTCCTCGAACTTCATTATTTAAGAATTCTTTCATCTGGAGGACTTCATCATTGTGTAACGATCTTCCCGAGGTCGTTTTTCCCAACGAATATAACCTCCAACGATTCAAAAGCAACGTGAATCGCTTTTTGCGCACACGCACCACTCCCAGAGTGCCCTAAAGGATTTTTCCTATAGTGCTTGTTTGTGTTTGATCATAAAAAAAAGTTCTAACCGCATATTAGGGGGGTAAGAGAGCTTCTGTATTGTAGCTAAATAGTTCACCATTTTGACATATCGTCTTAAAAATCTCCATGGTTAAAGCAGAAGTTACTGAGAAGAATGAGAGCGCACGGATTCAAAACCCACGGCCAGTAAACAACCCATTCGCACTCATCAATCGGCAGGCGCAATGCAAGAAACCAAGCGTTGACGGAGAAAATATGCGCGACGGAACCAAATAATTTTTAAATAACATTATTACCTTAAAATCCTTTACTTCCTGAGCTTTAGGAATCCATAATATGCCTATAGTGTTCCCTCCGTAAGTATCGTGAAAGAATGTAGCAATGTCCCCATAGTTTTCCTAAAGAACACACTAAACTAATTAGCATATGATTAAAAATATGTTACGCTACTGATATTTTCAAAACTATTATGTTATTATGAATTATCTTTAAATTCTAAACAAAAAAATGTTATTTTCTTCCGAACGGTACGTTTTAAGAGAAAAATGAGAGAGACCTTTTACGTTTAGAATTGAATGGCAATCAATAACAAAATGATTGTTTCGAAACTATCAATGGCGTAACATGTTTTTTGGTTAAAATTGTAGCGAGGCGTAGCTATACCTACGCCGTTGGCTGGAGAAAAAAAGTTGTTTAGGTAAAAATGGGTAAGTTTATATGATAATAGTCTATACCAAAATTTAATGTAATATCTCACTGGTTTCAAAAATTTTTAATAAAAACCACCCTGTATATCGAAAACGAAGCGTTTTAGGATATACGTGCATATGAACTTTTCGACTTAAACTTGATCCAGGAATCACCCAATAAAATCATAAAGGAACACCTTATACAGGGTGTCCCATTTTCGACACTTTTATAGGGTATCTCCGTAATTGTTAATGCTATCAAAAAAGTAATGTAGGTGTCATGTGCTCTTTTGGGTCAAACTTAAAATGGTAAAAACAAAATTTGAGAATTTTCGCTTGCTTTAGAATGTACGGGGGAAAATCAAAAAATTGACAGTTTCAAAATAACCCTATATTTTCTTAGTTAAAAGAGATGCAGAAAAATGTTTTTTGCAGAAGTTTCTTCATATTGATTGTGGAATAATCTGCCGTTTTCAGAACAAGTATACGGGGTCAGGTAAAAAAGTTATCGGATCTAACCTCATTTTTTTAAATGGAACACCCTGTATATTTTAATCTAAAAAGATACTGTTTTAAATTTTCCTTTCAAATATATAACACATCATGGATGATATTGGTTTCCTACGCGATTTATCTAAACTTTATTACTTTGAAACGAAATAATTAAAAGATTCAGATTAAGGTAAAAAATATCGGGAATCATCGCAAATGTTCGGAATATGTCCTTAAATGGTTACCGTCTTTCCGGATAGCGAACAAAATATACATTTTGAGCCATTTCTTCGTTTTTTCCACTTTCAATATAAACTGATATCATATCAAATTTTTCAAAATGTTGATAGGTCATTTTCGCAAATGAATAAGAAAAAATGAAATTGACGTCAAATGTTAATAACAACTAGAATGTCAACACAGTTGTCTCTAGGATATTAGCTTTCGTTTCAAGGCCTATTGTGATTTAAAGTAATAAGGTTTAAATAAAGCGCCTAGGAAATCAATATCATCCATGGTGTGTTATATATTTGAAAAGAGAATTTAAAATGGTATCTTTTTAAATTAAAATATACAGGGTGTTCCTTTTTAAAAAAATGGGGTTAGGTCCGACAACTTTTTTACCTGACCGTGTATACTTATTCTAAATACGGCAGATTATTAAACAATCATTATAAAGAAACTTTTGTATAAAACATTTTTTTGTATCTCTTTTAACTAAGAAAATATAGGGTAATTTTGAAATTGTCAATTTTTTTGATTTTCCCGGGATCTTGTAAGCGAGCGAAAATTTTCAAATTTTGATTTTACCATTTTAAGTTTGAACCAAAAAGAGCACTTGACACCTACATAGCACTGACAATTACGCAGATACCCTATAAAGGTGTCGAAAATGGAACACCCTGTACATATCGAACACCTGGTACATATAAGATAATCAAAGTGGATGTTGTTGTTTGCAGAAAACGAAAAAAGATAAAATTGCAATATTTTTAATTCTAGAGAATTAAAACAACTTAAAATACACCTACTCGTAAACTTTTCAAGTACAACTGTACAGGATCGAACCCGGCGATCGGTATTTTTTCCCCTTTGTGGTGAACATATTTTTCCAAAACAATTTTGCTGTCTCCCGTATTTTCGATATGTTCATGTCTTCTTGGATTTAGAAGCGGTCTCAGGTGTATCAGAAGATTGTAACCGTCCATATTCGGCACGAAAAGACCCTAAAATAGGAAACATAATACAAGTATTAAGATTGAACTGGTGAATGAATGCGCCAATACGCCATTTTCAATTTGAGCACTATGAATTATTCAAGAAACTGTAGCTCTCTGATTCCTACTACACTGTGACAAGCTGTATTTATTTTTCTAAGACGGTAAATGAAATAAAGGATAATAAAAATAAAAACCATGTAATTTTTAAAACGCCGCCATCTCTCAGAAGTAATAATCCGGCATCGTAAAGTACTCGACAGGACCTTCAAAATGATGTATCGCAAGACCCCTCTTCCTATTTAATCATCTTTACCAAGATGGCGCCCATCCGCCATCTTGATAGTTAGAACTGTCATTTTAGTTAGTTCATTGCCCACACCCAAATTTTGGGACTTTAAAGAACTGCACGCAACGACTGCAAACAGTCTTTCCCACCTATTTCGTTCATTATGTCAGCATAGTCAGATTGACATATTTATCGCAAAGGTATCTTGCAAAATCCCAATTAAAAATTTGTTAATTTGGCAAATACGACTGGTTTAAGGTTAATCCACAATTGCTCTTAAAATGAACTTATTTCCCAAAATTTTACTATAAACTGTGATAAGGCGATGAGAGATTCTTAAAAAATATATTGTTATACTTAAAGTATCAAACGAATCTTGAAGTAATCCCACTGCACTCTGGCAACATATGTCATCTTTTATTTTGCAACTGCGCTACTTTTCGGACCCAAAAGATGAAGTAAACATTGCGACGTTTGCGGTTTGATCTATTTTTTTGTGATTATTGGTGAAAAATCGTCTTTATTATAAACAATCATGCTGCATTCATGTGTAGTTTGTAAAATAGTGGATCATTTAAATAAGGATTTATCTTCTCAAAGGTAAGTATGGTTATGTTTTAACATTTAACCATCTGACATAACCAGACTTCAACATTGTTGCCATTCAGCCAACGAACATATAGTTCTCTCTTCCACCCATTACTGATTTTCAATAACATTTCACACGATCACAGCTTCACTTTCCAAGAGTTTTATGAATGTATTGTGGGATCTGTAGTTTACAATACCTTCGGTAAAACCCCAGATTTACTACATAAAATAGCTCTATCAAGCTAGCGGCACCACAAAAGACCTGCCGCTACAGAGTGCCCACTAGTTTGATAGAGCGACATAAAAGTTGTGTAACAGCAGTTAGGAAAAATTAACAACCAAGCTATACAGTAAAAAGCTTACAGAACCAAGTTGTTGTATAAGGTAAGTTATTCTATTGATGTTCCGACAGTTATTTAAAAAACTTCTGTAACACAGTTTTACAATTTGCTGTAATATTGTAAGCTGTTTGACCCTAAAAACAACAATGTACCACGGCAGCTTTCATAAAACTGTTATAGATCATAATTCCATCAACCAAAACGTATAAGGAAAATCTGCTAGTTGAGTAATAACTCACTCACCTTAATATCAAACAAATTTCGTCCAATAATCCTGTCGATTACTAAGCCCAAAGCCGATTCTGCCAACTGTTGAACGCGGACTAAAATTTCTTTTGACGGAGCCCTCTTTGTGAACACCGATTGTCCTTGATCGTACGACATAATTATGTATAACGGTTGTATGGCGTCTCTATTTTGTTGAAATTTCGACTCCAACTCGACAATGTCGTCTTCTAAAAACATTTAAAGCGGTTTTCTTCTATTAATCAATAATGGGCGCGTTCAGCAGAGCCCAGCGATTTGGAATCCATTACTAATCATCCGCTGAATGCACTAAAAAATCGATGGGAAATCGGATGCCATCTTTTGCATCGAATTTAAAAACCGATTTGCGATTTGACAGCCATTTATCTCCTTTTTGTTTGTCGGGTTGAGGAGCGAATATTATAAAAATTACGAAAAAAGTGAATTATAATTATAAAAATATATTATACACGATCTCCGCTAGTGAAGAGGAGGATTAAAATAAACTCCTGGACAAAATTAACGCAACATCATAAATTTCCCATATTTTTGATTCTATTTTTTTTTTTCTGAATTTATGCTCCGATTTGAATGATTTTTTTTGCATTGTAGGTTGGTTCCTTGACAATGTCATAGTTTTCGCTGTTTATGATAAAAATTTAATTTTCGATTTATACCGGTTTTACTAAAATGCTATGTTTCTTTCCGAAAATTCGTATCACCCTGTGGAGTATATTAGGAATCCAAGCATATTGCAGTTGACATTAAACGGTAGGTCCATCTTTCCCCAACATTTTCTTTTTTGGTTTACTTCATTATCTCAGCTATTAAAGGAGATACACCGTTTTATAATGTAACATGTTTTTATAGACTTTAATATTCAACACATTCATTGTTAAATGTTTTCAAGTAGATTATGGACTTTTTCTGACATTGCAAGCGATGTGTCAGCAGATGTTGTGTTTTAAAGTTACAAAGGTAAAATAAAATTCGCCATACTGATAAAAACTGTTCGGAAACTGCTTATTAACAGTTCGTTTCGTATGCCCAGTTGCCCGACGAGTATTTTAATGTTGAAACCTACTTGAAAACATTTAACAATGAAGGTGTTGAATATATAAAAAACATCTTACGCTATAAAACGTTGTAACACCTTTAATAACAGAGATAATGAAGTAAACCAAAAGAGAAAATGTTAGGGAAAGATGGACCTACCGCTTAATGTCAACTGCAATATGCTTCCACAGGGTGATACGAATTTTCGGAAAAAAACATAGCATAGCATAAATTCAGAAAAAAAATAGCATCAAAAATATGGGAAATTTATGATGTGTGTTATTTTTGTCCAGGAGTTTAGTATATTAAGATACAAGTTTCATAAGACATTATCTTAGAGCACGCGTTTAATTTACAAAACGACCCGAGAAGCGGGGAGTTTTCTAAAGTACAAGTGCTCTAATTGTCTTATGAACCGTGTATTTTATAATACTTTTTCTATTTGGGTCTTTAAAGTCTGAAAAACTTTAGTAGTAAATATAGTAGATTTTTTTCCATTTGAATTAATATTTTCTTTTTGGGTTGGCAATACTTTTACAATTTAATAAAATGTTACAAGTATCAAATATGCCATGATAGAAACAATTGAACAAAACAAAGCTTCTTCCCATCCGTCATAATTAAAAATAAATATATTATTAAAGTTAATAGAAATGAGTCAGGAAGAAAGTTGTACTCCGTCAAAAATACGAGAAATTGCGGAAAATAATATAGAAAAACTTTTAAAAAGAATATGAAAAACATTGAGTTATAGTGCGAGCAGAACAAAGTTCAAAATATTGAACAAAATAATAAATAATACTATTGAACAAAATATTGTGTCGATACAGAATCTGATAGGAATAACAATTAATGCCCAGGAAATGTCTACAAAAACTATAAATATGTATACATAATATATAAAGTAATATGTATAATACTATATTGAATTAAAAATAAAAATAGTACTTTATTGAATAAAACTTTAGAAATAAACTGGAAGATATTTTTATTATTTTTAGGTTATATTGATTTATAGTTGTGACTAGAAATTAGTTGACGGACACCGAGCATTTTCAGATAAATATCTAGTAAAATGATCTATTTGCAAGGTTAAAGGTTAGTATTTTAAACTTTTCTATAAAAAATTTTTGTCGAACTAATTTCAACGAAATCGAAGTAGGCCTAAAATTCAAACCCTACTTTGCCAACATGAAAAAAAATAACATTCAGTTTCATAAATAAATAAAAAATAAATAAAATAGCTTTAATTATCTAACAGTACAGAAACATACCATTTATAAGACAATTTAACTTATCCTAACTACAACAGCATACAGCTCAATTTAATTTTGTGTTGGTTATATTAACATATACTCAACACAGCTCTTGTAATTTCATTTTTATTTGTAAAAAATAGATCTACTTTGTCATGCAAGGAGTCAAAGCTTGCACACATGCTGTATATTGGGGATTTATGAAGTATATTTGTATTTGGGGTATGCAGGTAGAACGGATTGGTTTTTGGTCTTAGATGTAGTATCGGAGCATAAAAGTTAATTTGACCAAGTAAATATGATGACTCAACATAGTTATTTCATATTTTATATAATGTATGTATTTGGTGATATCTATGTCTGTCTTCAATGGTGTTTATTTTAAATCTTTGAAGTAGTACTTTGCTGTCATAACCCCTTGCAGGATAAATGTTGTCCACTTTATATGCAAGGTATTTTAATAATTTACGCTGCACTGACTCCAACTCAACCATGTATTTGTCATAGTAGGGGGTCCAGACAACACAGCGATACTCAAGCTTTGATCTCACATAAGCAAAATACAGAGTTCTAATGGCTTCCACATTGGTGAAATGTTTGCAAACACGAAATATAAATCCTAGCATCCTTATGGCAGAGTTACAGACATTCTCTATATGCTCCGCAAATGTTGTGTCAAGCATTACTCCCAGGTCCTTATAGCTATTGCAGAATGATATTGCGTTAGCATTTATATGATATTGATAAATAAGTTTTGTATGTTTTTTAGTAAAAGTCATTGTCTTACATTTGTCTATGTTAAGTTCTAAACGGTTGTTCAGGCACCACGCCACTATTCTGTCAATGTCACGTTGCAGCGCATCACACTCATTAATGGTCGCGATTTTACGATATATTTTTGCATCATCTGCATATAACAGCATATTGCTTAGCACAACCTGCCATATGTCATTGACAAACAGAGCAAAGAGCAGTGGAGCCAGAACTCCCCCCTGTGGCACACCACTAGTTTGTACAAATGTTTTGGATTTATGCCCATTACACTCTACAAATAAAGTGGCAATTATTCATTTTTTTTTGCATTTCATAATGTAGTCATTATGAAACCCAAATAGAAAAATAAAATTATCCATTTCGTACAGAGAAAAACGTAATACTAACTACAAATCGCTGCTGAATGCAGCCAATATTCAACTGCGATTGTAACTTTTGTCTTTGTCTAGCACGTTATTGAAATCCAAAACGTATTGCGGAACTCCGCCGAAGCTCTATTATGTTTTTATTCACTTTTAAGGCTGTAATAAATAAAGATGGGGAGTTCTAAGGCACGATGGGCCTGGATCCCTACATCTATTACATATATAAAGTACAAACTTTATAAACTTACTCGATACGTCTGCATTAAAATTGACGATCAACGGCTGCAATTGCCACTGAAACTCCGAGATGAATTTCAGGAACCTCAGGAATGAGATCTGCGGTATACAGGACTCGGTAAAACTCGTGCCGTTCACGTATAAAGATGCGTTCAGTAAATTGATCACAATGTCCGGCAGATGGTGGTTATCTATAAGTTGACTGCGGAGCCATCTTTTTATTAAAGCTGTGCTCGGACCAAAACTTGGATATTGTAATTGTATACTGAAAAAAAAACGAATATATGTATGTGTACAACGTGTCCAGGATAAGGAGGGCCAGTACAGGGATCTCGGAAACCGTAAGAGATACGAAGTCAGTTAAATGGAGGTAAAGTTGCGCATTTACGTGCCTAATAATATGCCGTTTAGAAAGTTTTAATATTCCGAGTAGTTCCGGAGATATCCGGCAAAAACCGAAATTCTGAAAAGTCGTTTTCCTGGGTTTTTTTGAGATCGAATTCTAAAGTAAATTGCACTTTTGCATTGCCACTTTTTCCGCTCTATCTAACGGCGTTAATTGTTTTGTAATCCGACGAGTCGTCTTCGAAGGGCCATTATCAACTTTATTTTTTTAAATACGGTCCTGTTTTTCTGATATTGGAATTTGAGAGCTTTTTTTCTTTCGAATGCAACGATGTATGGCACATTGTGGTTTAATGACGTTTCGAGGGTTTTTTGAACAATTTCAGGAAGGGATGCGGTCCTGTATTTCTCCTAATTTTATAAATAATATCTCGTAAGTAAGCCGAGAGATGGTGTCCACCATTCGCATATTGGAATCGGAAAACAATAGACTTTTAGCTGAACTAGCGAAAATTAGAGAAGGTATTCCACAACCAACTTTTGATGGTGATTCCAGTGGTGACTTAGATGGTAACATTATAAACACAAACAATAGTTTAGATTGTAATATTTTACCCAAAATAGCACAAAAAAATAGAAATCTCCTTTTCTTATCAGACGAACATGGAAAATCTTTCTTCTGTCCGCTACGTGATTCTATGACGAATAACAAATATTTAACTGATTTTAATTTACAACATTTTTTAAAGCCAGGTGCATGTCTAATAAATGTTATTGAAGACATTCATAATTTATCTAAAGGTTTCAGTGACAATGATTATGTTTTAGTAATGGCAGGATCTAAAGTCCGTTTTGTTGCAGTTGATAGCTCATATCGAGGGTTGAAGCCATAAAACAACCGTAAACCATAGGCGTTGCCAATAGTAATTACCTTATTTAATAAGAAAATTGGCCTCTGTCCATTGTTAAGTAGGATTAGGGTTAAAGTAGGTACAACAGGGGTAATTAATTTACCTATTTTTGCCTGCTTTAGGATGTTATTACGCCATTTGATGTGCGTTTGTCAAACTATGTATTTAGTTGTATTTAGATACTGCATTATCTCAAAGTTGAATTATTTCCTATACTTGTAACAATGGCTTCAAGTTTTTCGCCAACGTGTCTTCGTCAAATTAGCAAGAGTGCATATTCTCTCCGAGAAAAGACATTAATATTAAACGTGCATGATGCTCTAGTGTACCAGAAACCTGCAAGTGATGTTCGTAGCATCATTGCAGAGTGTGCCAATATGGTAGGAGTTGGAGAGGCTACTATATATAGGTTCTTGCGTGAAAGAAAATCTAAGAACCTCAGTGAGCCAAAACCACTCCCAGGAAAGAAACCGTTAGAAATTGACAATTTCATTAAAAATGGTATTAGAAGAAAAGTACATAGTTTTTATTTTGCCAAGGAAATACCAACTATAGACAAAATTTTACAAGCCATTAACTACGACGAGGACTTACCACAGCTATCACGAACGAAACTATGGAAAATACTTCATGATATGAACTTTCGATGGGAGAAGCAAAATAGAAAATCTTTTCTTATTGATAGAGCAGATATTATTTGCTGGAGACGTCAATACTTAATGTCCATCCGAAAATACCGCAGCGAAGGCAAAAACATTTTCTATTTGGATGAAACTTGGCTGAACGAAGGGCACACCGTATCTAAAGTTTGGCAAGATAAAAATGTCCTAAGTTCTCGACAAGCTGTCATGGAAGGCTGGTCAACAGGACTTAGACCACCATCTGGAAAGGGACGCAGACTTATTATAACTCATATAGGAAGTTCAAATGGCTCTTTGGATCAAGGATTATTACAATTCCAGTCGAATTCTACTAAAGACTATCATGAAGAAATGACTGCTGATGTTTTCGAGGAATATTTTAAGCAAATGATAGAATACATTCCCGCTAATTCTGTAATAGTGATGGATAATGCCAGCTATCACTCTAGGCTAAAAGAGAATCTTCCCACAACTTCATGGAAAAAGGCGGAAATCGTAAACTGGTTACAACGAAAGGAATTGAGTTACGATAATACCATGGTAAAAAAAGAACTTTTGTATATTGTTAGGCTACATAAATCACAGTATAAAAAGTATGTTATTGACGAGATGGCAAGAGATCGAGGTATTATAGTGCTCCGTTTACCACCTTACCATTGTGAGCTAAATCCTATCGAATTAATATGGGCTCAAGTAAAAGGATATGTTGCTAGAAATAACAAAACTTTTAAAATGCAAGAAGTGCGACACCTCTTGCTTCATTCTTTAGCAAATGTGTCATCAGAAAATTGGCAAAACGCCATAAAACATGCTATAGTAGAGGAACAAAAAATGTGGGAACTTGACAACGTAATTGACACAACTATGGAAATTGAGCCTTTAGTAATAAGCGTAGGACATGATGACTCTTCAGATTCTTCTGAGGACCATTTTATCGAGTTATAATTATTGAAATTGTCAATATTTTTTGATCTGTAAATAAATTAGTTTTCTTGTAAATAAATTCATAAAATCATAAAATCTATTACATTTAAATAAAATAATAAGCGGTTACATTAAAAACCCAACTCTCCGACCATGATGGGCCGTTTTAATCATTATCCTTTCATTTCATTTTATGGCTCTATTGTTACTTTATCTGTTACCCGGTGGAATAGGTCAAAATTTCTTCATCTTTATGCTAGATGTACGTAAAAAGACCATTTTATAGGTAAAATATTTTAGGCCACCGGGCCCTTGTTTTGAATCTTTAATGAGGGTATCGAGCTATCAACGGCAACGAAACAGACTTTAATGATTTTCTAGTCAATAAGAACCCTGGTGTAAAGAGAATTTTAGATAAAATTGAACGTTGTTCCCATACCAATTTTATAGTATTTTCGGTTCCATATTTTCCATTCTGCAGTGACTTTAATTATAATGCTAATGCAGCAATTTCTAACTATAACTCTAGGCTAAGGTACTTAATAGAAAGATATAATTCTAAGTCCGAAAATGTTGTTCATTTCGTTGATTTTAATATTACTAAGAGAACTAAAATTAGTCTTATGAAACTATGCGACGTTACCTTAAATCTAGTAACATCAAACAACGTTTTTAAGCAAAAAAACCTTAAATTTATTAAAACAACTTTACTTCCTGGGAAATACGGAAAGGGTGATATCACTCCTCACCTACGCATTTCAGACTCTCTAAACGAGGCGCAAACTGTTGATCAAAATGACCAAACTAGTAGTATAATGTTTGATGCTCCTGAAAACAATAATGAGAGTATGCCCAATATACATTTTTTATAGCCAGGCCTCCATTAGAGGAGGCCTCTAACAGAAAAAATATCTCAATTTCGGACTCGGAAAAAAAGTTTAATATCTCATTACTTCTGTTAAATATTCAATCCTTAAGGAATAAGTGTGATAGTTTATATGTATTTTTAGATAGCATAGGATATCCCGACATAGTGTTAATTACTGAGCACTGGCTTAGGCCAGATGAATGTTTTTCTGTACCTGAGTATAAGCCAATATGTATTACTTGTAGAGAAAATTTTCTTCATGGGGGTACACTTATATTAATAAAAAGGTCTTCTGGCCTCAGTGGGTGTTTCGTAGCGATTAATACATTTAATTATCTTATGGAAGAAAAGACCTTTGAATTTTCACTATGTTTTTGCAGGCAGAGTAATTTGTATATTATCTGTTTATATCGCTCGCCCTCGGGCTCAATAAAGGAATTTTTTGAGCGCCTCGACTTAATTCTGTCGAATATTCCATCTTCATCCAAAATTATTCTGGCTGGAGATTTTAATGTTAACTTTACTGACAGGTATTCTGTGAATACCACCCTGCTTGCGAACCTACTTATCACGTATGGTTTATGCATGCATGTTGACAAGCCGACTCGGATCACAGGGAGTTCTTCTACTACAATCGATTATTTTTGTTCAAATTATGACAATGTATCCTGCTCAGTTTCAAATGCAGGAATCTCTGATCACGAGGCGGTAAGTTCCACTATTAACAACGTAGGGGCTCCGAAGCGGGCCTCCAGGCGTAGTCCCGGTAGAATTTTCAATGCCACTAGTTTTTGCAAGTTTTATTCTTTATGTCTTAGGGTAGACTGGCAAAATTTGGATCTTGTGTCAGATCCGGTTACCAGCTTTTATATTGTGTTATGTGATTTGTTTGATCGGGCTTTTCCCGTGCGCTTAATTAAAAGGAAATCCAAAAAGCAAAAACCCTGGCTTACCAGAGGTCTAAAAAAATCAGCAAATAACCTTCGCTGTTTAAATTATTTGAAAAAAATCAGTGATAATCATAACTTTATTTCCTATTGCAATAACTACCGTAGCTTTTATAGGAAACTTATTAAATCTGCCAAAAATGCATACTACAATGGTAGGCTCTCTCAGGCAAGAAATAAGCAGAGGGAGAGCTGGTCGATAATTAATGAATTTCGTAATAGGTCGTTTCATGGCAACTACGACATTGATCCGGAGTTTCTAAATAATTTTTATTGTAATATAGCAAATGATCTGACAAAGAATTTATCATCTAACTCCGACCCACTGTCTTATCTTAAAAATTTTCACATTTTGCTTTTTTGAAACTGACAAACAAGAAATTAAAGAGATTATTTCTGAGATAAAAAACAAAAAGTGTAGTGGAGATGATGGGATCTCTGCTGAGGTGCTTTTGCGGCTGCCTGATGGGGCTTTGGATGCTCTCTCGGTCTCTATTCTACATTTCCTGCTTGTCTGAAGTCTGCAACGGTAATCCCCTTATTCAAGGGTGGTGACTCTGAAGAGCCATCTAACTTTCGCCCAATCTCTTTACTGCCTACTCTGTCTAAAGTTATCGAGAAACTTGTCAAAAGAAGGGTCTGGAACTATCTTCAGTCGTTTAACCTGATAACTGTAAGGCAGTTTGGATTTCAGTCATCAAAGGGAACTCATGATGCCATCTACAGTTTTCTTGAGGGGGTCTATTTCGGGGTGAATCAGGGCAACACATCGGCGGCGGTGTTTTGTGATCTGTCCAAGGCATTCGATTGTGTGGATCATGGAATACTGTTGTCTAAGCTGGAGAGATATGGCTTTAGGGGCTTGGCTCATTCCTGGTTTAGATCCTATCTTGAAGGTCGATCTCAAGCTGTGGTGCATTTAGGAACAAGGTCCTCGGCATTAAGAGTTAACTGTGGAGTTCCACAAGGCTCAGTTTTGGGACCAATCTTGTTCCTAATCTATATTAATGACCTTGTTAACTTAAACATCTCTGGAAACTTCACCCTTTTCGCTGATGATACGTCGATATTGTGGCAAGACAGGGATATTGTGCAGCTAAGACAAACCATTTCAAATGACCTAAAAATCATTAAAGAGTGGTTCGACTCAAACCGCCTTTGTTTAAACTTGAGTAAAACCCACATTGTTGGGTTTAGGTGTAATGTAGCGGATTTAGCTTTGGATGGAGCTCGCCTTTCGGAGATGGGAGCGACTAGGTTTCTGGGGATCCTGATTGACGGTGATTTGCATTTTGAGGAGCACATATTAACATTAAGTAAGAAACTCTCATCTGGATGTTTTGCTGTGAGAGCAGTTAGAGAGGAACTGGGCCAACAACTAGCCCGAACAGTGTATTTCTCCTTATTTGAGTCGCACCTTAGTTATGGTATACCATTTTGGGGTGTGACCAATCAGGGCCTATTGAATATGCTTTTCGTCCTTCAAAAGAAAGCAGTTCGGTTTATTGTGAATGTAAATCAGAGGGAGCATTGTAGACCACATTTCATAGCGCAGCGAATTTTAACCCTTACGTCTCTCTTTATCTTGGAGACATCGTCCCTCATTTTTAAAAACCGTGCTGTGCTTCAGGGTCCTACCCCACAGCATGAGACTCGTCAAGTACTCAATTTGCCTCTGCCACTGCCGAGAAGCGCTTTGGTAAAAAGGTCACTCATTTATGGGGGTCGAAGGATTTTCAATCATTTACCAACAAATATCAGAACGGTTAATTCACTAAAAACCTTTCGTCGTTTGCTTAAAAGATTGCTTCTGAGTAGAGCATATTATGGTCTGGATGAATTCTATCGGGATGCTCTTGAGAATGTTGAGTTTTAGTGCTGTTCATTGTGCATTTTTATACTGTATACGTTTTTTTTTTTTTTTGTTAAATATCAAGGCTTATGTTTGGCCTGTACAAGTATTAATTTCAGCTTACCCCTAATTTTATTTGAAAACTGTTTATTGTACATTTATTGTTTTGTACCTAAATTATGTTCTTTAGTTAGTGTTTTTGTGTTATTGACTGTATGTTTAAATTTTTAATAATTTTTTACTAAGCTTGCTACTATTTATAATTTTTTTTTTCTCTCTTCATTTTGAATGTTATTTTAGGAGTATTAGATCATGCTTTGTCAACAAAAATTTATGTTTTTTGACTAATAAAGTACTTTTTGATTTGATTTGATTTGATTTGAAGCTCTAAATTTTTTACTTATGTTGAACTAGTTCAATAAATAACAATTAATTTAATAATAAACCACAAATAAGTGAACAAAAAATAATTCAATAATAAACAACAATAAGTGAACAAAAATCATACCAAAACATACAACGAACAACGAAAAAAGTAAGGAACTACATAATCAGGTGTTCAAAATGATTTCCGTTACTCTCTAAGCACAAATAACATCTTCTAACTGCCACATAACAGTTTTTTTGAGATAAAATAAAACATGCGATAGAAAATCAAACTTTTCAGCATGTGTAAAATTATGTTCCTTATTTTCTGGAAAATAGAAAACCTCTTAAAACGCTCTCAAACGATCACAATGGGAATGTCAAGTGAAACAAATCACGCGTCACCATCTTAATTTTTTTGTTTCAAGCGCCTACTTTTCTTTTAAATCCCGAATCAACAGAAGTTTGAAATAATGTTTCTGTATTTTGTTCACGTATTTGTGGTTTATTATTAAATTATTTGTTATTTATTGAACTAGTCCAACATAAGTTAAAATTTAGAGCTTACTTATGAGATATTATTTATAAAATTAGGAGAAATGCAGGACCGTATCCCAAAATTTCCTGATGTTGTTCAGAAAACCCTCGAAACGTCATTAAACCACAATGTGTCAGACATCGTTGCATTCGGAAAAAAAAACTATCAAATTCCAATATCAGAAAAACAGGATCGTATTTAAAAAAAGAAAGTTGATAATGGCCCTTCGAAGACGACTCGTCGGATTACAAAACAATTAACGCTGTTAGATAGAGCGAAAAAAGTGGCGATGCAAAAGTGCAATTTACTTTAGAATTCGATCTCAAAAAAACCCAGGAAAACAATAAAACGATTTTTCAGAATTTCGGTTTTTTCCGGATATCTCCGGAACTACTAGGAATTTAAAAACTTTCTAAACGGCATATTATTAGGCACGTAAATGCGCAACTTTACCTCCATTTAACCGACTTCGTATCTCTTACGGTTTCCGCGATCCCTGTACTGGCCCTCATTATCTTGGACACGTTGTATAGGATATTTCAAAAAAACATGGGCCATCGTTTGTGTGGTGATTGCGTACCCAAAAATAAGACAAATAGTTTCTATCAACAAGAGATGTATTCTTGCTATAGAATTTTGTTTATTTTCGTAATGTAATAGGGTCAAAAAAATTTTACCGGCAACTTTCAGTAAATCGGATTTTAAAAATAAATAATCTCAAAAACACCTGTTACCTAATTTTTTAATAGGTTTCTTATAGTATCTAATTAGAGGAATTATATGTCCGCGCAAAAGATCATCGTCACAAAGATCTTGGTCTATAGCATCGATTTTTTAATGATTTAACGCCCGTCACATGGCTAATTTTACTCTTCTGAATCATATAACGCTACTGGTTGGAGTTATTTTAATCAGTCACTATAACCGTTTTCCTATTATTTATAACAGCCCTGTCTTATATTGACTTAAAGTTTTGTAATGTTCCTTATAGAATGTTAAAATACTAAGAAAATCAGTCATAATTTTTTATCTACCTAAGGTGTAAACGAAACTTGCACATCAAAATATATTTTTCCTTAATGGTTTATAAATGGTAAATAAAAAAATTTTGTATATAGCTTCGGATAACAAACCGTCACATCAATGTACCTCCGGTAACATTTTCATGCGTGACCGGCGATACAAAAATGCACAAATTCGTGGATAACAGCTAATACAAGCTATTTTTTAAACTTTTTTTAGACTGAAATGAGTATCTGTACTCAGGAGAATGACTTCGTGTAGTATTTTTCCCTTAATTAAGACTACTAGGTCTGAGTTAACCCCGTGACCGGCGATACAACATAAAAACATACGCCTGGTAAAAAGTAGGCAATGTTCTAGTTTATACCTAAATAAACATAATAAGGAACTTACCTAAACAGGAGCACGCTTTACACAACTTCAAACACATACCGTCATATTTGTAAAACTATTAGGCCGACCTGTAGTCGCGTTATTTATAAGCAATTTCTGCCGTGACCGGCGATACATGCAGCTGCGGGGACGGAACTTCTGGTTAATAATTGCGTTAGAGAAACTAAACTGCTGATCTTTGAACATTATTTTTTCAATACAAATTGTCGTACGAGCGTAAATTATTTATATATGAAAGTAACTTTAGTAAAATGACGTGAAATATAAAAGGGTAAAGTAAGAAATTATTGACTGGGGAAACGTGACCGGCGATACATATTTAAATTCAAATTTGAATACTGCAGCTATAATCTAAAAAAATACTTTTAAAATTGCTTTCTAATGCAGGAAGTAACATATATTTCGCAAATTATAATCGTTTCTACAGGCAAATAGTTTATTTTAGTAAGTTATATGCTAAGGACTGAAAGTTGCCTGTAAAAAAATTTCGACCCAATAACACGCGTCACACGTGACACGTACGAAGCAGATAAAAGATAGAAATACCGCGTCCATGTTCTTTTGCAAATCGATGGGTTGGGCCCTGATAAAATTATTCCGAACATGTTAAAAATATTGGCGTCCTTAATCTTACCCCTTTAATGCTCCATTAACCTTGGGCAAGATATTTAACGTTTTTTCACACTCCATACTCTTGTGAGTTTCCGCATATTTGGTGACACCGGAGTCTGTAGATTCCCTTTTCATCAAGGCGATTTCTTTGGGAACGTAGAGATGATATCTAAAAAAAATACCGGCGTATTATTTTAATACTTTTTACTGCCATTCGATAACTTTAAAATGAAATTTTATTAGAATGGCAACGTTTACCGAAAAACTAAACCCTGGTAAAATACTTCTAGATAGTTCCTCGTCACGTGACTTGTAATATTGTGGGCCTCTTGAAGCATTTTTGACAATTCGATGTAAAACGACGTTTTGACGTGCCGCACCGCCTCTAAATTGTTCGGCCATTTCGAGCTATGTTCTGCAAAAGAAAATAAATAATTACAGTGAAACCTCTCTTAGGCGGACACCTATGGGACCGTCTAAATGTGGCCGCCTAATAGAGGTATCCCCCCATGGGAAATTTGTTATTAGGTAATATGTAAATGCAAAATTATTACTATGTATATGTATGTAGAGTACGTTTCATGGATACGACTTAATGATTTCCTGGGTCGGTCCCATTGTGTCGACAAGAGCTTGGCAATAAACAAGTGAAGTATGAAGGGACGGACTAAGGAAAACAAGTAATGATATGACTATATTAATGTAATCAAATGAAATAACATTTTTTTAAATATTACTAGTCATATTTATTTACATTTATAATGTCATTCTATAGATAGTTCTGTTTCGCTATCCTCATCAAAATTAATTATAATTGGATTAATTATACGATCCAGACTAATATACGAATTTTCTACAGTTATTACGTGACGGACTGAATTTTTCCAACTACCTGGGGGAATATCATTAAAGCATTTTCGTATTAATTCTACAACACTAGAACTTAAAGTCGGAGAAATATTTTCAGACCTAACCAGTGATTTTAACTGGTGCCACATATGCTCTATGAGGTTAAAAATGCAATAATAGGGTGGGAGCCGTAGCACTGTATGTCCAATTTCTTGTGCCAATGTGTCACAAACATATACTTTTTTATACAAAATATCTTTAAAACTTCTAAAAGATCACTTTATTTATAAAACTTTCTTTAAAATATATATCATTCGCCGTCAGGTAGTTCTGAATCTCCAATTTTGTATTATTTGAGCTTGGAGCTTTATGTAATTGGCGACTGTGATAGCTCGCATTGTCCATTACTATCACGCTATTCTGAGGAATGCTTGGTAAAAGACAATTCTTGAACCATTCCTCAAAAACTAACAAATTTTGTTGTGAAACAGTACCCGTATCCCTCTAACAACACGCTTAATAATTCGCTTATTATATTCAAGAACTTACAAAACATGTCCATGCAATTTATAACACGTCAGAATAGGCACGGTTCGAGAATAGCCAAATAATCTATCAGTTTAATCATTAACAATAACTCCTTTCATGTAATTTGCGCTATATACCAATCCCAAATATACTTTCCGAACCTAATATAAGCATAATCAAGTAATACAATATAAATACTCAAATCAACATCAAACCATATTTGCATATTTTGACAGAACTGTACCACATTCCAACTCTAGACACGATAAGCAAACAGCTCCCTTATTATTAAATACATGCATGTGTCGAAGTGACACACAATATATTCGCTCTTTGTCACACCTGTTAGCGAAGAATATTTAAATGCATTTTAAAACATTGAGAACGAATTATCGATTAGTTTGAAGCAGCTGTACAGTCGACCGGTCTATTTCTCACCTACATTTGACGTACTTGCAGATGATTGTACATCCTACCTACTGTACCTTGCCGTTGGGCCTGCTTTAACTAGCATGTCGCCGTTCGATTGGCCAACACCGATCACATGGACCTTTTCGCTCTAGGAACACCGCGTTTTACTACCATTGTATATCGAGAACCCAAACAAAGTGCTACGGAACGACAGGTTCGAAAAGGGCGATAGTTTAGGGGATTGCAATCATTAAAGTTCAAATACTTTTCTTAACTACCGACATTGAGGTCAAATATTTCTTACTACCGACATTGAGGTCAAATACTTTTATTAACTACCGACATTGAGGTCATTCTTATCTACCGACATTGAGGTCAAATACTAATATTAACTACCGACATTGAGGTCATTCTTATCTACCGACATTGAGGTCAACTACCATTTTACTACCAGTTTAACGTCTAAGTACTGAGTCATAACAGGTCGTCTCACACAACAGATTAGTGAACAATGTGTTAACGATAATTAGTACTAAGACTACCATGTAAGTAAGCCTAACATCACAGATTGTATACACAGTAGAAGTTGTACTTTCTGTACTTTATTACTTACCCGAAGATAATAGATATATTTTACCCTACAAATTGTTTAACCTTACATTTTACCCTAAAACGAACCAGCGACCAACCTAGGGAAATACAGTACTAACCCAGTGAGTCTGAGGATTGAACCACCCGGACCCATCAAATTTATTTTACCAAAGTAATTTACTCCCGACCAACGTTTCCTTCTTCAGGGTCAAGGTTCAAATCCCACGTTAAGCTGTAGATAACCTCAGGATTCTCCTTGGCAACGAACGAAAAGGAAAAAGTTATTGTCGGCGTATGTATGAAGTTTTTTTCTTTTTTTATTTATACTGGGTGTTCGGGTAAAGTATCAGGATAATTGGAGAGGTGATTCTGCATGTTGAAATAAATATTATATAACAAAAATTCGAAACCTCGATATTTCTTATTCGTTTCCATTTGAAAAACTTATTTTTCCGCTAACAAAAAAAACTTTAATTCAAGATTTTCGCCTGAACGTGCTAATATTTCAGGGTGTGATTCCTTAGGTCATTTTATAAAGAAAAGTTCATATGAACATATGTCCGCAACGGCTTAAATTTCTTGCTACAGGGTGTTGAATTTTTACATGGTTATTTTTTAATATCTCCGAAAGTACTTTAGATATTATTATCAATTTTGGTATGTGTCAATAGGATATAGAACCACAAATTTTAGTTAAAAAAGATATTCAATTGTTCCACCAGTGGCGTCCTTGCAAACATGTACTCTGATATTTTTTACAAAAAATATGGTACGCCACTGATATTTTTCCATGTGGATATTTTTTCTGATTAGCCTGGTCAATTCTACATGAAAACGGCCCCTTGAGTTTTTCTCTTCAGACGCACCGTTCTTGATTAAAACCACTAAATTCATATTGAAACTCATAATTATTAACATTGATAAAACAATTAATGATAAATTTTGTTTTATAAAAATTATTGGAGTAGGCAATTCGATGCGAAGACGGGCGGAAGCATGCCTTTTAAGTGAAGGTGGCCATTTCCAACAATTTTTATAAAACAAAATTTATCATTAATTTTTTATCAATGTTAAGAATAATGCGTTTCAATATGAATTTAGTGGTTTTAAATTAAAAAATTATAAAATGACCTAAGGAATCACACCCTGAAATGTTAGCACGTCATGAAGGAACACCCTATATATTTAATACAAACCTTGAAACCTATAAACAATTCCTAAAAAATACAATAAAGCTTACTTACCCAACTGCAATACCAACTCTACCGGCTGAACAAACTTCGGTATCATTCCGATTTTTTTGTCGGAAAATATAACGTTTTTCCCTTTTACTTCCGTCACAGTGAAAGCTGGCTTAAATGTGGCCGCTATTGGAGGAAAAACTTCGCTATAACTAAAAATAAAGTGAACCGATTAGCCCGTCCCTCCTTAGGTTTCCCGGTTGAATACTTTTTAATGAAACCTCAATATCAAAATGAAATTAACAAACCTAAAAGCATCCGATATGCCCTGTATACCGTTTATGTTTAAAGACATCTGGAAACTTCGTATTTTTTGTCCCAACTCGTCCGCCAGCGTGATAATTTTCAAAGAACTTTCCTCGTTGGTGCCAACAGGATACGGGGCGACGACCTTCTTGTTAATCAAGAATTCCTCAAACTCGTCATAATGTAGTTTAAAGTTAAGGTTTAGTTTCTCGGTAAGCAGGAATTTTATAATTCTCTTGGCGATGCCTCTTTTGCCGCGTATGGTGTTCGTCTTAAAGTATACTGCTACACGAGTGCTGCCATCTCGAAATCTAACAAATACATTTAATTATATGTATGTCATTTTGTGAAGAAATGTTCCTATGAACATATAAAGCATATACAGGGTGGCCCGTCTAAGAATACACTCTATCTAAAAAAAAACGGCTTAAATTTGCTTCGCAAACATTTTGCGCGCTTGAAGGCAGTGGCGGCTCGTGACCTATGATATCACAATTCACACAAATCACAAGTATGGTGAAAGAATTTTTTAAATTTTATTTTTGTGTAACGACCAAACAATTACTTTCTAAGCGTTTTAAATGTAGAAAGAAAAGAAGTAATAAGAAAATGCGTTAGGTAAAACATATTTTTTATTTATTTTTTAATTTTACACAAGGAAATACAACTGTTGGAAAATAAGAAAGATTTTCTTAGTGTGTATAGTGCTTAAACGTAAAGTCCGTTCTTCGGTTCTTAATTGTAGAAAATTGATCAATAACAGCCTCATTAAAGTTTGGAATAGCCTCTATAAATTTTCTTTCATATATTTAATTTTTAAACTTTCTAATAAAGTCCCTAGATTTGCCCTTTGTGGTCTGCGTTAAATTAATTTCGGGTTTAGGTCTTCCCGCATTCTTCACTTCAATTTTTTGCTCCAAACTCAAAGAGTTAAAGTTATTTTTTAAATAGTCCACCGTCAAAATTTCTAACTAGATGCACGAACAGACAATGGCGCGGCGCACACTAAAATTGTGCGCCTTTCCCATTTTAAATCGCAATAGCCCCGCTGTCTCCCGCCACCTGTTACTGCAGAGAAACTGCATTATGCCCCGACTACTTAATCGCACATTCGAGCAAGTCTCGTCATAATCGTCATTAACCTCGACCGAGGCACGGTTGCCGGATCGAAGGCCTACAATATACAGTTTGGTTGACGGGTTGACGGTACGATAAAATATTAGGGAGGGTCGGACTTTATACGATAATTGACGGTACGATAAAATATTAGGGAGGGTCGGACTTTATACGATAAATAATATTCAATGAATATAAATTAATATTTTTTTATTCGTCTTGGGGGTGCACGTGCGCATGTGCTCCTGTGGAAGAACCGGCACTGTATTTAGGCTTCCTTACCTTCTATCACTAGACAAATGCTTCCAGAATGCTCTAAACTCGTCAGCTTCAATATGATCGCTAAGCGCAGGCCCCAATTCGAGAAAGTTAAATGCCGTTTCGGGATTTAGATTCATGCCAAACAAAACCTTTTTTACGGGATATTCGGGTTTGTTTGAAAACGCCACTTCGATGTGCGGCACCAAATTTACTATTCTTTTATTCAAACCTTTCTGTAGTAGTTCCGAGAGGCGTGTTATGTACAGGATAGGTTCGTAGCCGATGTTTTTCGATTTTTCTTGATCTGTCGAGTTGAAGGAATCGTTGAGGGGCAGCGATTCCGATACGCTGAAACATTTTAAAGCTTAACTTAAAAAAAATTATTAGGTATTTGTCCTGCAAAACTAAAATTAAAGTATCCGTTAGAGACACTTCTCGTCAAAATTAGCGAATAATGTAAAATGTAACAAAAGTTCGTTGTTCAATATTCTTGGAAGTACTCAATCGATTTTGAAGATCTTTTTTAAAAATTTTAGACCAATATTGCGGAAATCTTACAAACATTCTAATGTTCTTTTATAAAACATTTGTGCAGCTATACAGGGTGTTTTTTGTAACAATGATTTTTCCCCAGATATTCAGAACACCCTGTAGAGTGAACTGGTGATCGCTGCAAATCCCGGAAGAGGTACCATCCTAGTAGCATCCTTTATCAGTATTTTCTTTTTTGATTCGCCTTTTTATTGCCATTTTTAGTGGAGATATACGGCTTTTTGCCCGTACATGTTTTTGAACGACCAAAAAAGCTACGCAAGGTTTGAAATTTACTTTTATTAAAGAGGTTTACAAAACCAAGAAAGACAGGAAACAAGTACAAACAGTGCATGAAAAAGAAATGATCGAACGGAGTTAGTGGTTTTAAATTATGGTAGATTAACAGCTGAGAGGTGCATTACTGATGTCCTGGATCCTCAAGTTGTGCCATATGCGTTATTTATAGGGCAACAGTTCATGCTTATGCATGATAATGCCCGGCGTTATGTAGCTAGGGTAGTGCAAAACCGTCTTCAAGAGGTCGGCATTGACACAATGGATTGGCCGCCACGGAGCCCGGACCTTAACCCCATTGAACATCTATGGGATATGATGGGTAGGAGGGTAAGAGCTCTACAACGTCAGCCTAGTGACTTACATCAGATGGCAGAAAGGCTTGATGAAATTTGGAGAGAGTTTGACCAAGAAGAAATCCGAAGGCTAATTATGAGCATGCCACGACGTTGCCAGGCTGTGATCTCCGCAAGAGGCGGAAATACTCATTATTAAGCGGACAATTTCTTTTTCATGCACTGTTTGTACTTGTTTTCTGTCTTTCTTGGTTTTGTAAACCTCTTTAATAAAAGTAAATTTCAAACCTTGCGTAGCTTTTTTGGTCGTTCAAAAACATGTACGGGCAAAAAGCCGTATATCTCCACTAAAAATGGCAATAAAAAGGCGAATCAAAAAAGAAAATACTGATAAAGGATGCTACTAGGATGGTACCTCTTCCGGGATTTGCAGCGATCACCAGTTCACTCTACAGGGTGTTCTGAATATCTGGGGAAAAATCATTGTTACAAAAAACACCCTGTATAGCTGCACAAATGTTTTATAAAAGAACATTAGAATGTTTGTAAGATTTCCGCAATATTAGTCTACAATTTTTAAAAAAGATCTTCAAAATCGATTGAGTACTTCCAGAAATATTGAACAACGAACTTTTGTTACATTTTACATTATTCGCTAATTTTGACGAGAAGTGTACATTAATTGGAGTACAAGAGAACATTCAGTTTTTCGATAATTTCCCTTTACAAAAATTCGTTTTGCTACCTACACTATTCTATTGACAATCTTTAATTATTCTACAGGGTGTCATACTGGGAACGGCCTCTATCTATAATACAGATCTTGATAGAGCAATTGACTGTATTTCAATAAAATAAAAATATTAAATTGGCATTATTTCGAAAACTAAAAATTTTCGGAATAGATAATACACATAGATTCAAAAGTTTTGCATCACTCTGATTTTGGCATGTTCAGATAATTTCAGGAATGAATTATTTTTTTCTAAATGTTTGTCTATGTTTATCAGTTAAAACGATACCATTTTTTGGAGCAAAAAAAATGTTATCAAGACATTTGTTTAGGATAACATTTTCAGTGTTGTGTTTTGTTGGCGCTGGCCAATTAAATTTTTCGGTTCAGTGTGTAAAAATGAATCGCGGAGTAATATCTGAAATTGATCATGCAAGAATAGTAGCTTTAGTTGAGGAAGGTCATTCCCAAAGATTTGTTGCTGAAAGAATAGGGGTTTTTCAAAGTGTTGCATCTCGCATATGGAATCGCTATCTAGAGACCAATTCTGTGACCATGAAGTGGTAGAAGGCGTGTTACTAACAAACAGCAGAACCGCTATATTACGTTAACAATTCGGAGACATCCTACTATGCCAGTCCCACAACTTCAGAGAGATGTTAAGCATGAAATTGGAATACAAACAACTTTTTCCACGGGTATATTTTAGTACAAGACAGAGAAAAAGAGTATTTCCGGGATAAAACTTGATTTTCGCACGGTTCTGATTTTGTCTTTCTCGTGGCGATTATGGTGAAGGATGGGCCCGAATAAAAAAAATTTTCGGACAAAAGATGGTTATTTTTGGTCGGAGAACACTATACGCCAATAAAAAATATTGGGTTCCATTTGAAAATCTTAACTTACCCCGCGGGTTGTTTAAATTATAAACTATTCCTCCTTCAAAACCAAACAACTTTTTCCCCAGACATTTTCCGCTGCAATGCGATGCACCGGAGTTATTCCCGGGTACCGACCTTTTTTCAACACCCTATATAGATCGAGGTGGTTCCCGCTGAGACATAGGTCAATTTTACTTACTCCAACAATACATCATACTGCAGGCAAAATGGTAACTTGGTCAAAAACAAAGAATGAAACGATTCCATCCTACCATCGTCCAAATGTTTAATGGCCAATTCACATTCTAACTTAACTTTCCCAAAAACCTCTAAATTTAAAAACGCTGCCAAATTATAACAACCTGTCCTGTCCACGAAAACGATATCGAAAGATTTACTAAACTCCTCCAAAGTATCTGGCTTGACGTCTCCAAGAGTTATAGGGTTCTTTTGTAAATCCGTGGAAGTGATAAAATTCCAAAAGTTTCTTATTACTTGGTACGAACTCATGAACTTGTTAATTTTCTTTTTAGTAAGTAAATATGTTACTAAATATAAAACTAAGTTTTCCGTGAATGCCCCAAAACCAACCTGCAACTCTCTTTGCTTCAACCAAATGCAGAGCAGCTTAATTCCTTCTTGCACATTGACATGATCATTTAATAAAGATTTTACATATGCACTGTTTTCGCTTAAAGTAACATCATGAGCTAATGCACTATTGTACAGCACTGTTGGACTGCCCTTTAAGACTTCTATATCGTTAATATGTGCCTCAAAAAGATCTTGTTTCATATTGTTTGAGTTTGGTAAAAATCTGGACGGTTTAAAATATCCTTCCGATGGTGTAACATAGATTTTAACATTTATTTTGTCATCTTCTGTAGGCTGAATGCTTAATACAGGCAAAAGAAGGTTACTTTCATGGTAGACAATACTCTTTTTAACAGCTGGTATGTTCTCACAAATGTACACCAAATAATAAAAACGTTTAATCAAATATCTATTATTTAGAAAATCCTTTATATGTAAACACTGTTTAGGTATCTTAACGTTGATGAACGTTTCTAAATTGGGCCCGGGTGAAGAATTGTTGTCAAATAATCCAAAATATTCTAAGAAATCTGGTTTTAAAAATTTTACGGTCAAATCTGGATTGCTTTCAGGTTCAATACTGCAAATATATTTCGTTGTTAATGCGCTTATAAGCTTCTCCTTTTTTGTTAATTTTTTGGTTCTCGAAATGGGTCCCAATTCTGATAAGGAAATGTCAAATATTGGTAGGGCATCTATTGCCTTTTTAAAACTGTCCAACCAAGAATTTAGTGCATTTTTCCTCTTATTTTTTATCGTTACTTCTTTTATAAGTTCTCCAATCTGCAGCCTGAAAAGATTATTGTTATACAAGTTCTCCGTTTCTTTTAAATTGTTTAGTTCTTCGACTGTGGGAGGTTTATGTAGTTCATTTTTCTTTTTCCTTTCTTTGGGATCCTCATTGGAAATAGGTTCATATTTCACTTTTTTAGATTTTTGATGGGAGATACTTTTTTTCCGTTTGTTATCTTTCATAGAATCGGAATTTTCTTCCTCGTTCTGTGATTCTTCACTTTCTGATGCATTATCGCTGCTTATGCTTTCCTACAATACATTTAAATAATAAATTGACATTTTAAGAACAAATAAATTGAATTTTTTCCTTACCTCATCTCGCGAATCCATATTTTATTGGACCTAAAAATTATAAAAAAAAACTCAAAATAATAAATATAAAACTTTTGGTATTTTCATATTTTCATGCTGAGAAAGTAAGGTTAGGTAAATGTCAACAACACGTGTTTTGTTAGTTCCATTCCGATTTTCGTTCGGACGGTTGGCGACACTTAATTACCAAAAATATAAATTCTCTATAAAAATTAGGAACAATTTTAAAAACTTAAATGCGGAAAACGTTCTAAAAACTTCACCAATTCACAGACAGTAGTCAAATGTAAAAATATATATCAATTTGTTATGGTAGAAATATAAAGCAATCCTATGACCGTTAAGTTTTTTAAAAAACCCGGGGCACGTTGGACCAATCCTTTTATTCGTTGTCAAAAACTTATGTCAAATGTCAAAATATATGAAAAATTCGAAAACCGATGTTTTCAAGATGAAAGCTTTTGTGTGATTTTTTACAAAAAATAGTGAATAAACTGCTTTAAAAATGTTTATAAACGATGTAAACCGAAAGGAAGAAATACAGAACATCGCCATTCAGCATTTAAAAAAATATGGAATAAAGTATAGGCCAAAAAAACCTCGACCACCACCACAGGTAATTGTTACAAATTGTATTTTATTTATTCTAGTAATAATGATTAATATTTAGGGAAAGAGAAACGGGAAGAAATTCTTCAAAGTGCCATTGCAAAATCTTGAGACTGAAACTGTGACATTAACAAATGGTCAGCAACTGATTATACCCAAACGAATTCATGAAATGTGTTCATATATTTTGTTAAAAGTGCAGACTGAAGGTATATTTAGGAAAGAGGGATCGAAATCTAGACAAAACGAAATTAAGGTATTGTATATCTTGATATTAAAGTAGTTTTCCGAAATTGCAAGTGACGTTGTTCATCATTTTATAGTTGTCTTTGGATAGAGGATGTCCGTTAGGTGATCAGCATCATGTGATAGACGTAGCAGTGGTTTTAAAGTGTTTCTTAAGAGAGCTTCCAGAGCCTCTCATTCCACAGGCTTACCACGAGCTCTTTTTACGATGTAGTATAATAGAAAGCAAATTACGGTCCATTTTACTGGCATGTTTGTTATTACCCAGTGAAAATTTGAATGTATTGTCATATTTAATGCAGGTTGGTTACTTATAATAAAATGCTTTAATTAAAGAAAGTTATCTACTGTAGTAGGGTTTAATTTGTTTACTATTAATTCATTTTTAGTTCTTTTATGAAGTAGCAAGTTTTTCAACATGCAACAAGATGACGATTAGTAACTTGTCTATTCTAGTAGGACCAAATATATTTCCTATAGATGAGAAAATTGTCCCAAAATCTTCTTTGATGATAACAAAAATATGTGATATTACAAAGGTATGAAATAACTAAATTAAGGTATGTATAAAGATGAAGTATTTATGCCCAGCTATTTCGGCATGTTGGAAGGAATAGAAGCAAAAAAATTAGGCTATGCTGCTGTTAGTTGTGTTGTAATCTTTATCAGAAGAGAATAACAACTAAACCTATGGAGTGATACATACTACTTATATATTTTAATAGGATGTTATGCATATAGTGTTATCAAATCCACCTAGACAAACATGAAGATATATGTAAAAAGGATCATTTTCCACAATATTTAAATGAATAAGATAAATCTCTATTGTCTTCAGAGGTTTCGTTACACTATTCGGACACACTAATTACTTGTATTTTTAACGTTTTTTTTGTTTAATTGTGTAATATGAATACTTTTAAGTAAAATTAGATGCGGAAAACACACATTAATTCATAAAATTTGAGTTTAAATGCAAAAATGGTCGTAAAATTGTTGATTCTTAAAATTTACGCTGCGAACATGTCATATTTGCAAAATTCGGTATTATAACAGTGTTGCCACATAGAAAAGCTTTCTGCAATAATACAGTTTTTAGGTTGTTCGGGTTTGTTTATATCGATATAAGACCGCAGTTTATTGTCAATGTAGTTATGTCACGACTAAGCAATATCTTTTAAGAGGGTTAGCTGCGATGGAAAGGCCCAAAAATATCCGTTTTTGTGCAATATTTTTTTCCTATGTAGCTAATAAAAGACAACTGGCAACTCTGTTGAAGATGTCACTTTTAAGTCGAACACAAATTTGACATTACATAACACTGTTGCCAAGAGCAGTTATACTTTGGCGTTCAAGGAAAAGGAAAGAACAAATCAAAATAAAATGGAAATAGCAAATATAGATAATGTTGACGCAATTACAAACAAGCATGATGTGGATTTTGCAAAATATTTACAATACAATACAATACATAGGATTGATTAGAGATAATTTCAGATACAAAACAGAAATTGTCGTCTCGTATGCACTATTAGGCAGGAAGTTAATGCAAATGCCTTGAATTCCTGCTTTTATTGTTGCAAATGCCGGAAAGATTATCCTTTGTTTTCGGGATCTTTTTTTTCAAAATATGAATATTCCTGTTAGGCAGATATTTAAACTACACCGGTGGCGACCACAAAGTGGTTGTGTTTGCGACCAGCCTTGCTGGTCGCAAACACAGCCACTCCGCCGGTGGCCGCTACACGCTGCGGGCACTATGTTGTACACAGTTCTTATGGGCCGAGGGATGGCGTTTTCAGTGGCTCGGTTGAGCTACACTAAGTCCATAAGAGGCGCGTGGCGGAATGAGACTCCAAAAGCTGTAGCGGGGCGGATTTTCACTTGTTAGGACATTATCAATTTATGTAACTTTCTTGTGTTTTCTTTTCCCGAATACAGAAGGAAATCGGCTACAAAAGGTGTAGCGGGGGCGGGTTTTCAGTGGTTTTCCCAGGGCACTGTCAATTTATGTAACTTTCTTATGTTTTCTTTTGCCGAATACAAAAATAAATCGGCTACAAACGGTGTAGCGGGGGCGGGTTTTCACTTGTTTTCCCAGGGCACTGTCAATTTTTGTAACTTTCTTGTGTTTTCTTTAGTCGAATACACAAACAAATCGGCTACAAAAGGTGTAGCGGGGGCGGGTTTTCACTTGTTTTCCCAGGGCACTGTCAATTTATGTAACATTCTTATGTTTCCTGTTTCCGAATAGGAAATCGGCTACAAAAGGTGTCGCGGGGGCGGGTTCTCACTTGTTTTCCCAGGGCATTGTCAATTTATGTGACTTTCTTATGTTTTCTTTTTCCGAGTACAGAAGGAAAGGGTACAAAAGGTGTAGCGGGGGCGGGTTTTCACTTGTTTTCTCAGGGTACTGTCAATTTATGTAACTTTCGTGTGTTTTTTTGCCGAATACAAAACCAAATCGGCTACAAAAGGTGTAGCGGGGGCGGGTTTTCAGTGGTTTTCCCAGGGCAGTGTCAATTTATGTAACTTACCCTAACTTTCTTATGTTTTCTTTTTCTACAACCATATCTTTCCATTACATTTTCAAAAATTGTTAAATTCCGTGGGTGCTCAAGTGTAGTCATTACACAGAACCTTTACTTTTTATTTTTGTTATAAAATTATAAATCCGGCAACATCGCTAAAAATGTTGGGGTCAGAACCTTATCAAATCACTCAAAAACCATAAAATTAGGATTTTTATTAATTAATTTCTTAAAAATTACTGAGTATTCCGCAAATTTTTTTATTGAATATTACTACTAAAAATGTATACTTTTAGAAACAAATAGTAAAAATTTAAAATTCGTGTGTCAGAATAGTGTAACGGACCCTCTTCCTCTTCAGATATAAGTATGACAACATTGTAGCTGCAGCATGGTTTTCATACGGAAACTTTCAGAAACCACTGAGTAAACAATACAACTTATATAAAGAAAAGAAGATATAGTTCTGCGGTACTGACTAAATGTCTTGTCGCTGATAAATAAAATATACAGTATGTCCACGGATGGGGTTTACAAGAGGACAAATGGACTAAAAATTGAAAGATACGAAAAAAAGTCACTCTTAATAAACATTTTTGCTTGTCTAGAAAATACGATTCATCATAAGAAACTTCAATTTTTTTATACAGGGTGGGTAAACGTACTTTATTTTGAAAGATATACGAAAAAAGTCACTCTTAATAAACGTTTCTACTTGAATAACGAATAGGTGATACTTATTGTCAATGTCTTTATTTAATGAAATAATAATAATAATAATAATAATACGAACGTTTTTATTAACATGAAAAGAATACGATAACAATTTCATAATTCAAAAACTCCACCCCCATACTCGACACATTTTTCTAATTGCTTTCTCAAATAAGTGAAAGAATTTCTGATTTCTTCCTGAAATATCGATTGGACAGCCCGGATAATTCTGCCCTTCAGCACTTCAATATCATTCGGTATTGCGGTTGCAAAAACAATTTGTTTTAAGCGGCCCCATAAAAATATATCGGCCAAGGTTAAGTCGGGACTTCTTGGGGGCGACAAAACTGGGCCATTCCTGCCAATCCACCTTGGACCAAATCTGCGGTCAAGCCATTCTCTAACCTCACGAGCGACATGGGCTGGACAACCATCTTGCTGAAAATACATATTTTGTCGAAAATTTAATGGTAGATTTTCGAGTTCATCATTGAAAAATGTATCCAGCATTTCTAAATATGATAATCTATTGCACGTGTTATCAAAAAAATATTGCCTTATAATGCCATGGATGGATATCGCACACCACACGTTCATTTTTGTGAAATATTGTCTTCTCGTCATAATTCTGAATTCGGGATTTTCTAAAGACCAGTACCTAACGTGCTGGGTTTGTTGAAAATGTACTTTCATCAGAAAACATGATACATTTATAGAAATCAACATTTCCACTTAAAATTTTGTCTCCTATCCACAGGCAAAAGTGCGGTTTATACGGATACAGTTTATTTGCTTTAAGGATCTTCTGAATTTGACTTTTTTTCACAACTTCCAACTGAGTAACACAATTTCTAAGGGACGTCATAGGATTTTCTTCAACAGAATGAAACTAAGACTGTAGCAGCATCATCATGGTCGTATTTCTTTTTTTTTTTTCGAGGTCTAAACCCGAACCAGTTCTCTTGAACTTTTTTATTAACTTGCAAATTGCCATCCTAGTTAACGGGATTCCTACAAATTTCTCCGTAAATTGTTCCATGACGTAGCGGTATGAAACTTGACCATCCCCATAACATTGTATTATAAAAACTATTTGTTCAGTAGATAGCATTTCTACTTAAATAATAACTTCATTAAATAAAGACATTGACAACAAGTACCTATCACCTTAAGTGTCATTATTATTTTAACTAGGTTCACCAGTCAGAGGTGTGCCAGTTTTGGGAAATAATTTTTACATAGGTAAACCTTTTAATGAATTGTTCTACTTCGGTTTGTTGTGTAGAAAACACATTCATTAAGAGTGACTTTTTTTCGCATCTTTCAAAATAATGTATGTTTACTCTTTGCTACCGTTTTTACCCACCCTGTATAAAAAAATTGAAGTTTCTTATGATGAATCCTATTTTCTAGACAAGCAAAAACGTTTATTAAGAGTGACTTTTTCGTATCTTTCAATTTTTAGTCCCATTTGTCCTCTTGTAAACCCCATCCGTGGACATATTGTATATTTACTTACTTTCTATTTTTTTTTAGTTGTTAATAGAGAACTCGAGGAGTATAGGGGTGATACCGGACTATATTATTGAACAAATAGGACAGCTATCGGATGCTGAAAATGAAAAAAAGCGAAAAAACAAGAGGAGAAGTGGTTCGTTAACAAGTAAATATAAATGAAGTCAATAAAGGTCTAAATTTTATCTGAGCTTGCTTGTTTTCTCTATTGCTCTTAGCTTAATTGCAATTACGACAATAATAAATAATTTCGATCGATGATAATTTTCATTATTTTTTTTTGATAAGTTTGACTTTTGTCAGGAATGTTGAATGGGCTAAAGAAAATGGTTGGTGGCAAGATAGAAGAAGAATCGTACCCAGCAGCTGTACCACCCGACCTGTTGTTAACTCCAACAATTTACAGTTTTGTTAAGAAAAGGAAGGCCGAATCTGGGCTTTCTATGAAACACAAGTAAGGAAAAAATCAATTACTTATTATTGTGATTACTAACTAGGAGATATTTTCGCCCAGCACATTGTCTGGCAAATAACTCAAATTCTCACCTAGAATTTTACGTATTTTTATTTAATGCATGAAATCTGATTCTGTTTAATTTGAATAATTTTTTTAATTCAGGAAAGCAGTAATAAATAAGTTACCTGACTGTGCCTTGCTAAATACCCCGTTCACACCCAGTAGGACTCCCGTCAGTATACATCCAGCGTGAGTATGATACGTCAACTAGCAGACTGCTCTTATAAGATTTTGTTAAAAGAAATTTATAACAGTTTTATAAAACCTCTTGATTTGCACATTTGTTGTATAAAAGTTTACAATATTACATTGTAAGAATGTTTTTTTCTAAATAAGTAAGTAAATAAGTTGCGCAGTGTAGATCTATTTTAATGATTGTAAGTTTTCTTTGATTGTGAGAAACTTCATACAGCTTGAAAATATTTACTGTAAGAAGATTCTTAATGTTTCTTTGCTAGTGAGAGAGGTTTTTAGGGCTCGTCATTAGTGTGAGATAATTTAATGTATTTTTTTGTGTTCTTAGTGGAAAGAAGAATAATGGCGAACACGATAGCGAATTGGAGAAGTAAGTATATGTTTATATTGCTTATCCTTGGTAATAACTAAATATCGCTGAAATCTGGGATAAACAAAGCCGATATTGAAATTAACATAAAATCTAAAACGAAAATTTCTATATCCACATTTATTTTTCACTTTTACGTAAATTTATAATGACCAGTGGCGGTTCTTCCACAGGAGCACATGCGCACGTGCACCCCCAAAACGAATAAAAAAATATTAATTTATATTCATGGAATATTATTTTTATCGTATAAAGTCCGAACCTCCCTAATATTTTATCGTATAAAGTCCGACCCTCCCTAATATTTTATCATACTGTCAACCAAACTGTATATTATAGGCTCTCGATCCGGCAACCGTGCCTCGGTCGAGGTTAATGGCGATTATGACGAGACTTGCTCGCATGTGCGATTAAGTAGGCGGGGCATAATGCAGTTTCTCTGTATTAACAGGTGGCGGGGGATAGCGGGGCGATGGCGATTTAACATGGGAAAGGCGCACAATTTTAGTGTGCACCGCGCTGTTGTCTGTTCGTTCATCTAGTTAGAAATTCGAGCGTGTATGTTTTAATATTATACACAGTGTGTAAAAAGTCCCGGAACAGTCAATTATTTCAAAAATGGTGCACGATATAAAAAAACTTTCTGTATAAAAGTTGTTGGTCTTAAAGAAATTTATTAAACTTAGATCCCTGTAATTATACAGGGTTGCCCAAAAAGTCGTGGTAACCGAAACTTCATTTTTTTTAAATGGAATGACCCTTTTTTGATCACATTTTCTGATTCCTCTAAACATTCTAACCAACAATTATAGAACATGTCATATGGCTAAACCTATTAGTTTTAGAAATTTTATTTTTGTTCTTTTCAAGTTATTGTTAATTTTACTGCTTGTATTTAATAATTTAGTTGTTATTAAAATTTTGACACAACTTGAGTGAGGTTCATTTTACACGAGTTTAATGTTTTTCTTTTAATTTTAACGTAAAACATTTGAGCCGACTCGAAACAATGCAAAAGGTAATATCGTACCTATCGCATTTATGTCCTTCAACTCAAATTATTTCTAAAACTAATAGGTTTAGCCATATGACATGTTCTATAATTGTTGTTTAGAATGTTTAGAGGAATCAGAAAATGTGATCAAAAAAGGGTCATTCCATTTAAAAAAAATGAAGTTTCGGTTACCACGACTTTTTGGGCAACCCTGTATAATTACAGGGATCTAAGTTTAATAAATTTCTTTAAGACCAACAACTTTTATACAGAAAGTTTTTTTATATTGTGCACCATTTTTGAAATAATTGACTGTTCCGGGACTTTTTACACACTGTGTATATTTATTAAGTTAAAATAAATAGTTTCACGGTGGACTATTTAAAAAATAACTTTAGCTCTTTGAGTTTGGAGCAAAAAATTGAAGTGAAGAATGCGGGAAGACCTAAACCCGAAATTAATTTAACGCAGACCACAAAGGGCAAATCTAGGGACTATATTAGAAAGTTTAAAAATTAAATATATGAAAAAAAATGTATAGAGGGTATTCCAAACTTTAATGAGACTGTTATTGATCAATTTTCTACAATTCAGAACCGAAAAACGGACTTTACGTTTAAGCACTATACACACTAATAAAACCCTTTCTTATTTTCCAAAAGTTATATTTCCTTGTGTAAAATTAAAAAATAAATAAAAATGTGTTTTACCTAACGCATTTTCTTATTACTTTTTTTCCTTCTACATTTAAAACGCTTAGAAAGTAATTGTTTGGTCGTTGCACAATAATAAAATTTTAAAAATAATTTCACCATACTTGTGAACCCCCTCTATCATAGGTCACGAGCCGCCACTGATAGTGACGTGTTCCAACTTCATATATATTTTTTTCAGTATCAAAGAGAAACGAATAAACTTCAACATGAGAAGTTGCAGCATGAAGAATCTGAAAGCCGACAAGTCTACATTGAGCGGTTCCGATAATAGGAGAAGTAGTTTAGGACCTAAATCGATGATAGAACGAATTAGCAGTGCAACTTTTCGGTACGTAATGGGCATACTTTTAATTTCCGACAAAAAGTAATGAGGAACATTAAAAAATATTTCCATTAAATTTCAGGTAAACTATATACAGGGTAAACTAGAAAATATACACATACATGAACGTGCGTCATTGTAGCGTCCAGCTCCTGACACCAGTTGTAGTACCCACCCTCAGCTTAGCGCCCAACTCTTGCTGTAGCGCTCCGTCTGATATCGGTTACAGCGGCTGGAGCCGGATATACAACCCACCTCGTGTTATCTCTATTCTGGAAATCCGAGCGGTCTAAATTTCAACACAAGAGGGTTGGCTACAAATTATATTTTTGCCGGGTTCGGAAGATTCCCGTGTTAGTGGCGGACTACTATACTACCTAACTATCACTTCCCTGATAGACGCGCGACCCTGTATATACTTTCCTCAAGGGCTCGCTTAAAGCTGTCAAGTTTCAGCTATCCCTATTAGTCGTATCAATAAACAACACAATTTTCAGGTATAACGTACACAATTTTATTTTAATTTTGTTAGTAAACTCATTTCTTTAGTTATTACAGTTACACAGTTATCATCTTAAATCTGGTTTATAAATCTTTTACAGACTTTTACACACTATTACTAGTATTAAGGAGTCACCAACAACTTAATGGGCCATATGTAACACTTACTTCCGCTTTAAACAAAATACTTTTTAATACAATATTAATTTCGACCGATCTCGAACATTAATTATTTAATTCAAGAGATTTTTGGGCATTAATTCACCTTAATGCCATTTTCCACTTATTTCACTTTAATCACATTAAAATCACTACACTTTACTTCGGCCTACAACTTCGCGGATTACTTAGAGATTCGACGGTAACACTTTGGTGACTAGCTTGGAGAAATTCCGCTTCCGCTTAAATAGCCGAAAATTCCACTCTATTTCCCTTCCAAAACCTCTCCGTGACAATTTTATTACCATATTTGGACATGCATCATAGTCATATAAGGTCCAAAGTCGCGTATTCCGGGGAAATCTAGGACACGCAGGTGTTCTATTACGCAATATTTCTACGATCGCCACCGCGTTCTCCTTATAAGGTCATGAATGTCTCGCGGTGATTGAACCTTTGGTGTTTTTTTTTTAGGTCACACGTGTGTTGGGTCAGTGTCCTATTGTTGTAAGTGGGGGTGATGAACGCGGCATCTTCCCGGGGCTTTATTCATTAGTTTGTCGCGTCCCGAAGTGCATTGGTGTTGGTAAAAAAAATAAAAATGTTTTGTTTTCTCCGAAGTTCCCTTTATGAAGAATTTAGTTTGTTAATAAATCGGATTAATTCCACGTAAGTTTTTCTATAAATGATTTTGTTTCGCGTTTCCCCTGGAATTTAATTTTAATACTTAGTTTTTATTTTAAGTAATTAATTCAACCCTCAATTAACTTTTATTCATTTAGACTAGTGTTTTACTCGGATTCTTTAAAATTTTATTTTAATAAAATCATTCTTATGTCGTCCTTTTCCGTACCGTATTTTGAGGTCATTACACCACTTCCCCCTTAAATTTTTAAAATACCTTTCTTAATGAAAGTATTTTAAAAGAATTTCAATCCGCACGTGTCTTACTGTCAGTCGGTTAACAGGTCACGGCCTCCGGTCGTTGACTCAAACATCTGTCACTGTTTTGGGAAAGAGTGTGGTTCGGTTGGAAGCAAGTGTTGACACTTATGGCCCTTATGATTTACAATATTAGGGGTGCTACTCGAGAACATTATAATGTTAATGCATTAAAATAGTTAGATAAATAATTAGTCAGATATAGGTACATGGACTTTAGTCCTTTACTTCTGTGTTTAGGTTTTCGAAAATCTTTTTTACCCGTTAAAAATTCCTTTCCATGTACCTATTATTCTGTGGACCTTACATTTCTAGTTATTTTATACCGTATTTTGGAAAATTCAATTTTTGTTTTTAAGCGACTAGTTTCACCCATCGGTTGTCTAATTTTACATTACTATTCTACTTCCTTGTTATACTTAGATACCTTAATGCTAACAGTCTTTATTAGGAGACTCAAAATTTTATGATTCCACTGAAATTTTCTTAAGAAAAAATATATATATATTTTTTTTTTATTGCGCGTACCGCGACCAATCAATAGTTATTGAACTATAAAATTTTGGTTTGATTAGTTTATCAAATAAATCTAAATATAGCATCTAAATATGTTTCTTAAAAACTAAGAAAAATTAATGGAATGAGAGTATGGAAATATAATATTTTACTTACTACTCTAGAGGTATCAATACTCTACAAAAATTCTAAGCTAAAAGTTTTGTTTTTAATTATTCAGTTGCAATCCTAATTAAATTTCTGGTAGCACCCCAAAATTTTATGCTTATTAATTTTCCTAGTTTTAAATTCTTAGAAACTAAATTTACTAATTCTAAACGGTTACTTAGCTTAATAAATGTTATAGGTATGAGCATCCGTCTGCTCGTGCCTAATCGGAGTCCTCGGTGTCCGGTTGTTTTCGTTTGAGGGTCATCCTTAAACCCACCAGTCTGGAGACTTGGTATGCATCCTCATCGGGGGGATTTGGTCTTTGGGCTGTCGTCGCTTCCGGGGCGACTGCGTGGTGGACCCATTCAGCTGTGGCGGCTAGTTGATCCAGCGCACTTTCCACGACATTAGGCTGTATTGTCGAGTCAGGGCTTGGTGGAGCTGACTGGGGTTCACATGGCCTGCTTGGACCTGGCTGTGGCTCAAATATCCTGCTTGAACCTGGTTGTGGCTTAAATGTCCTGCTTGAACCTGGTTGTGGCTCAAATGTCCTGCTTGTACCTGGTTGTGGCTCCGGCTGTTGGTTTCGGCCTGTTCCTTCAGTGGCAGGAGGACGTCTCTGATCCCGGCATTGCTGGCAGGGACATTCCGGCATTCCATGGCCTTGCGTTAATTGCCAGAATTCCTCTAGGCGGAACAGGTCTTTGTTCAGGGGAAGAGGGCGACAATTTGGACAATCGCACAATTCCGACAGGTAACTTTGCCCGAATGCAATTGCCCAATCTGTCCGGAACACCTGGTATTCCATATGGACCAATCCTAGCCATAGGGCTACGGTAGCCCGGTATGGCAGATAGTTGCTGGCCGATGGTCCATCTCCTCCCAACTGCTCGTATGCGTCCTTGAGGTGGTATAGCGCCACTCGCAAAATTCTATCAATTACCTTCCACTTCCCTTTCATCATTCGCGTATAGGTAATGAATAGCACTATCCACTCCATAATTGTCTCGTTTTAGTTTGTTTAATGTATATATAAATGTCTTTTCCTTGTGATTCCGGTCACGTCCCGATTGTCCAATATAAACCGCACTAATCTGTCTCTTAAAGTCAATTAGCGGAATTTGCCTGTTCACGAAAAATTTCGATTATTTCACTGTTTACTTTTTACGTAACACTCGCGAAGCTTGGCTTTTAACTGGAATATTTTAAACCTTCCTTCTGTTTTTAGGGGGGTTTATATAACTAGGCAGGGTGGGAAAACTTTTTTATCCCACGGGTTGATTTCTCCGTTCCCATAAACTGTACATTTTTTTGTTTAGTAAAAGTCTCTTCCAATCTTCCCTTTTTGTAGGGGGAACCTAAAAATTGTATTTTTATCACTTTCTTCCCAAGGTTTTAAAGTGGTTTTTAATTTACTATATTACTTAATTAGGGCTAAGTTCCTTTTAGTTGGTTTATTTTCCTAAATTTTGATTAAATTTATGGACCTACTTAAGAGTCTCATTAATTCCTTATCTTAAGGTTCAAGATTTTATTCTTGCATCCTACGAGAAATTTTATCAGCAATCCCTATACCACTTGAGTCCCTTGTGTAATTAAAAGGTTCGTTAGTCTATGCTCTCCCACGGCAATTTCTTTTAACAGTTTCCAGGTGACAGCACCTACCGGATACTAATCCCCGTATATCGGTATCCTTTTTCTTCTTATAGTAAATAAGTTATACTTTAATTTGTCTTAACTAGAGGGCGCTAGGAGGTAAGTTTCGAAAATCAGCATTACGGTTTGTCGTTTCCTTCGTTTCCGAACAAGCTCCATTTGATTCGGGGCATATTCTTCATTTCTTTCCTTAAGAGGGCGTAATCTGTTTGTTTGTTCATTTCAGACGTCGTTGCCTTTTGGGTTATTTCTTTCTGTTCATTTTCTATATGAAATGTGACATGCCGGGTTGGTGCATCGGTGTTTGTTTTCACTTCTGCCGGCAGATGACACGCGGGGTCTTCTCCTTGCCAAAATGTGGTTACTTGTTGATTCTCAGTTTTTCTTTGTTTTTCTTGGCGGTCATGTAATACAAATAAAGTAAGCGTGTCCCAACAAGAGGCTATAATATGAGGGGTACACCCTGCAACTCGGTGAATAGCCACTGCATTTATAAAGACTTCCACTATGAACTTACAGATTTTAAATAGGAAGTAAATTCCTATAAAGCCGCTTATGAGATCACCTAATATAGTAAAATACCCATACAACTTGCGAATTGTTGTATTTGCTAAGTTTTCCAGTTCTTCTTTATTGAATAAGCTTAGGGTTGAAAATCCTTGATTTTGAACCTGTTGTCCCGCTATACGGCGAATTAATAAATTGGTCACCGCATTCCGTTCGGCGTCAAACATTACGGAATCTTGTGCCCTTCTCACTTCTTCGTAGGTATATAGTCCACCCGCACCAAGATTTTTTATCGTTTGGAATCGATGCGGAAACTCGTAATCTGCTTTAAGCTCCATAGGCTCTATACCGTGACTTGGATATGGATTAAAACCTGTCCACCTTCCTTCTATTTGAAATAGGGGTGGTATGATTGCGTTACATTCTATTTCTACTCCGTATTCTTGCAATATCCTAGTTACTGGGGACATAAACATGCTTTGGTTATTGGCGCTGACTGGCAATTCCGAATAGCATCTCTCCGTCCTTCTCACTTGTACTGAAATGGGTACGCATTTTAATATGTAAAGGGCTTCCCCGCTAACCTTAGCTGCGTATCCTAATTGATTTTTTACTAAGCTGGCTACTGCATTCGGATTATTAGTAGCCATTGTCAATCGATTCTTCAATATTTCCCGATGTAGTAAACATCTCCGATGTATAGTTTGTGTAAACATTTCATTTATTGTCCGTTTAAAGGACTGTTCTATGTAAAGAAATTTAGTGTTTACGTAAGTAAGAAGGTCTGCATCCTTATTATCCGTTATCTTATTGAACGGTGTTTCTTCTGTAGCGCTCATTTTTCTGTACATGAATAGTCTCGGATGTTCGCTATGCCATACCTTTCTTCCGCAAATTTGACCTATCTCTAGCACTTGTATAGCGAATACCTTGTCCTTATCTTCCACCACTACATACATGTTAGGTTTTTCTCCCTTCTCTTGTACGAAGGTGGAAATACCTTCATAAATTAAATTATATTCACTGCACGATTCCGGTCTGATCTGTTCCCATAGTGTTTGTCCATTAACATAGTCTGTACATTCTCCCGGTAAATAGGGACATTTAACTCTATTTTGTAAATGAATTTCATTAGTGTCTAGGGTAACCTTGGTATAATAATCCCTTAAGGAAATTTTTAGATCAGCTTGCACTACCACATTGCTCCATTGTCTATCCTCCTCTATGTATTGAGTTCCCTCGCAATTGTGTTTGCTGTCTATTTTTCCCGCTAACGTGAGTGATATAGCCGTAGTCGCATTCGGCTTTAACTTATTTATAATATGTCCATTAATTCCATTGAATTGCCTATAAGCATGGGTCTTACGGCATTCTTCCGTGCTGATATCATATAGATAACTTGATAACCCACCATCTACCGCTGACTGGTGAGAAAATGCTCCACAATAAGTGATGAGTCTATTTATCTCTATTAAACAAGAGAATACATGTACATATTCAAATTTTCGTCTCTCCATTACTTGAATATAGGTTTCTTCGACATAATATCCTGATTCCGGATCTGGACAGTTACTAACGTCTTTTAACGATATAGCCGTTATATTAGTCGCCGGATCCCTGCAATCATATGCAATTAAACTTGCATCCGCTTGTTGCACTACTGTGATCCATAAAAACATCCATGCGTACTTCATTTGTGCTATCGCAATATTTTTCTTCACTGTAACAAATAACTGTGTTACTCAAGTAGTATCTTAACTATACTCCTAATCTAAGGTGACTCCTTATACTAAATTAATTCATTTGATAATCTTCATATCTTCTTGGTAATCTAACCTCTCTTGTGCGCGTGCGCCTTTCGATTACCGGTAACTCTTGATCCGATTCCATCGATTCATATTCTGATTCATTTGAATCGCTTGCTGAGTCATCGCTTTCCTCGTGACTGACTTCTTCTTCATTTTCCTCTACAATTAAAGGTGCCTCTTCCTTCCCATGATTTATATAAAAATCAATGTCATCTTGAACCATCTCGTTCTCCTCTGAATCTGATAGTTCTTTTCCCTCTTCGGATTCTTCTTCTTTTCTTCCATGGTTATCTAACCTCACTTTTTCCTTGGAGATATCCATCTCCTTACATGGCTTCAATCTGTCTGCATGTACCATCTGTTCCTTTACTCCTCTGGGTGCCTTAATTTTAAAAGTGACTGGTCCCTTTTTCTCAATAATTCTATAAGGGCCGGTCCATTTATTGTAAAATTTTGATGCTAACTTCTTTCCTGGAATAGCAGGAGTATATAAATACACTAGATCTCCTAACATAAATTCTTTTCTAACTTTCTTTTTGTTATGTTTTTCGCATCTTGTTTTAATACTCTTCTCCAAATTTTTCTTGGCTAGCTCATGCGCACTGGACATAACCCTCCTTTCCTTTAACTTTGTTTCTTTGTCCGTTCCATTCACAACTCCCATAGGAATAGTTTTACTTGTTCTACAGAGCACTCCGGCGACGAGTAGTCCTGTCGGCGTATCGTCGCTTGGTTCTAAAACCGCGAATGGTGTAGAATCTTTCGCTAATCCTCTTAAGTTGGCTGGAAAAACTGCTCGAGTCATTGGAGGTATGACTATTTCTTCTAATACGGACACAATTACTCCATTCTCTTCTACTCCAGAAGATAACTCCTCCAAATTTTCCTTGTGAGACTCTTCCTCAACCCACCCTTGGGTTTGAGTACACACATTTTTAAAAACTTTAGAAACTCTCTTTTCTAAAAAGTCTTTTGAAGCTATACTCTCTTCAAAACTTCGGGACATTCTCCCCTCTGAAACATCCCTGGAAGCTATATTACTTTCGAAATTTTTGGAAACTTTTTCACTTAAAACTCCTTTGGAAAATTCCTTCTCTCCAAAATCCTGGGAAACCTGTCCATCCAATTTTACTTTGGAAACCTTCCCTTCTAAAATGTCTTTGGAAGCTGCGGCCTTCCGAGACGATATCACTAACTCCTTCTCTGGCTTCTGTTGTTTACCCTTAGAATCCAAATGACTACCAATCACTTGAAAACTACATCCTGGCGTTATTGGTAGTAACGCAGGGCGATCCATCGAAGTAGCTTGTGTTAACATCTTTTTATCTTTTTCTCTATTTTTCCTTTCCAAATATTTTCCCTTAATTTCCAATATTTCCGCTTCCAAACAGGCAAGTCTTGCCTCCAATTCGTCTGTGCCCTGTTCCTCCATCATAGGAATGACACTCTCGAATAAATACATGGAGTTATTACTCCAATCCAACTTAACACTGTATTTTCTCAAAAAATCGATTCCCAGCAGGATATCAGCCTGAAAACTGTGCGATTCTATCACAAATAAATCCTGCTGCAATATGATATCTCCGGGAAATTCTATTGGTACCTGTACTACTCCTGAGGTAGGTATCTTGTTTCCTTGGATATCCACTAAACTAATATTTGACTTTTGTATGAACCCCTTGACAATATCAGGTTTTATTAGGGATATAACTGCTCCACAATCAATTAAAGCTAGGTATGGCTTACCATCAAGTCTAACTTTAATCACACTACATGGTTTTGGGTTCTGTTCTTCTGAGCACGTATATATCCCAACCTTTGACTGTTTACTTATTCCCAATTTGCCTGAGTTATGGCAGTCGAACTCAGGGGCTGAAATCCGGCTGCTTTGGAGTTTAAATCTTTGTGTTGCTGAACAGCATAGTTCTTTTTCCTTGGACAGGTCCGGGCTAAGTGTCCAATTTCATTGCACGTAAAACATCTCCTGTCAGGTGCTTTCTTTATAACATTGTTGTTTTGATATACCCGGTTTGTTTGATTTGTATAATTACCTGGGTTGTTGTTTTGTACATTTTTCGCCCAGCAGTAGTTTGCTGTATGACCCGTTTTTTGACATTTTGTACATTTCCATTTATTATTTTTAGCGTTGTTATATTTTCTAGAATCTGTTGTCGTTGTACTGGTCACTAATCTACAATGTTCACCTCTCGATGGATGTATTAAGTTTTCTATGCTCTCCTCTCGTTCAGCTATTTTTAATGCTTCCTCCAATGCTTGGGGATTTCCTGATAAAACCCTTTGCTTAATTGGCATCATCAGTCCTAACGTAAACTGCATCGTAATATCTTCTTCTAACTTTTTCTTTATAGGGTCGTCTTGCACGGGGTCTCCTGTTAAAGTTATTGTCCTGTTACCCAATAATTTTAACCTAGTCAAATATTCACGACACGTCTCTCCTGACCTTTGTCGACATTCGATAAAATTTTTCATTGCTGCTCCCTTGACATACTGTCTCTTGAATTGATCCTTTAATCCTTTTTTTAGTGTTACCCAACTTTTTGTATCTCTTAATACTGGTTCTGAATCTATGAACTGCTTTGCCTTATCTCTCAATTTTAAAAGCGTAATAGCTATTAATTGTGTGTCTGTCCAATTTGCAAGTGTACCTGTACCTTCCACTATCGTCAAAAAATCGTCGACTGGCGTTGTTCCATTATATACTGGCAATGAATCCAGTCCTATTACAATATTTCCATAGCTTGCTGGCATTCCAGGGCTTGATGTCGTAGCGGTTCCCGTGGTTGTAGCTGTCGTTGTAGTAGTAGTCATGGCGATGAAATTTTGCACACTAACACGTTATGGGGTGGTATCCACAAGTAAAATCTTCTTTTGTTCCAGAAACAAAAACCCCACACCTGACACCAGTTGTAGCGTCCAGCTCCTGACACCAGTTGTAGTACCCACCCTCAGCTTAGCGCCCAACTCTTGCTGTAGCGCTCCGTCTGATATCGGTTACAGCGGCTGGAGCCGGATATACAACCCACCTCGTGTTATCTCTATTCTGGAAATCCGAGCGGTCTAAATTTCAACACAAGAGGGTTGGCTACAAAATATATTTTTGCCGGGTTCGGAAGATTCCCGTGTTAGTGGCGGACTACTATACTACCTAACTATCACTTCCCTGATAGACGCGCGACCCTGTATATACTTTCCTCAAGGGCTCGCTTAAAGCTGTCAAGTTTCAGCTATCCCTATTAGTCGTATCAATAAACAACACAATTTTCAGGTATAACGTACACAATTTTATTTTAATTTTGTTAGTAAACTCATTTCTTTAGTTATTACAGTTACACAGTTATCATCTTAAATCTGGTTTATAAATCTTTTACAGACTTTTACACACTATTACTAGTATTAAGGAGTCACCAACAACTTAATGGGCCATATGTAACACTTACTTCCGCTTTAAACAAAATACTTTTTAATACAATATTAATTTCGACCGATCTCGAACATTAATTATTTAATTCAAGAGATTTTTGGGCATTAATTCACCTTAATGCCATTTTCCACTTATTTCACTTTAATCACATTAAAATCACTACACTTTACTTCGGCCTACAACTTCGCGGATTACTTAGAGATTCGACGGTAACACTTTGGTGACTAGCTTGGAGAAATTCCGCTTCCGCTTAAATAGCCGAAAATTCCACTCTATTTCCCTTCCAAAACCTCTCCGTGACAATTTTATTACCATATTTGGACATGCATCATAGTCATATAAGGTCCAAAGTCGCGTATTCCGGGGAAATCTAGGACACGCAGGTGTTCTATTACGCAATATTTCTACGATCGCCACCGCGTTCTCCTTATAAGGTCATGAATGTCTCGCGGTGATTGAACCTTTGGTGTTTTTTTTTTAGGTCACACGTGTGTTGGGTCAGTGTCCTATTGTTGTAAGTGGGGGTGATGAACGCGGCATCTTCCCGGGGCTTTATTCATTAGTTTGTCGCGTCCCGAAGTGCATTGGTGTTGGTAAAAAAAATAAAAATGTTTTGTTTTCTCCGAAGTTCCCTTTATGAAGAATTTAGTTTGTTAATAAATCGGATTAATTCCACGTAAGTTTTTCTATAAATGATTTTGTTTCGCGTTTCCCCTGGAATTTAATTTTAATACTTAGTTTTTATTTTAAGTAATTAATTCAACCCTCAATTAACTTTTATTCATTTAGACTAGTGTTTTACTCGGATTCTTTAAAATTTTATTTTAATAAAATCATTCTTATGTCGTCCTTTTCCGTACCGTATTTTGAGGTCATTACATCATGATTACAGTACCTAATATCAAAAACCTGTTATTTTTAATAACTTTTTGTTTTATCAGTTAACGAAAAAGCATAAAATAGTTAGAGAGACGGTGACAATAAGGGGTCCGTGAATGTGGAATATCAGTAATTTGGTTCTTCGTGGCGTTTAGGTGCCCCCCTCTACAACTTTTATATCCGATGAAATGCCGTAGAGCGTTTCTGAGAGGCGCTGTACCGCTTTAGATAGGAAATTCTCAATAAATTCAAAATTATATCGAGCCATGTCTGAAAATGAATTTTTTTTACATGTGCCCCGAAAGTGCCTCTTTTCATGCATGTTCTCTTCACCGAAAGTGGCGTTTTCCAATTTCTCGGCATATTTTGTAATTAATTGGTTACCTTTGTCATGTGATGACACGCACGTTCATTCTTTGCCGGATTCAACAGTATGTCCTTGTCCATTATTATGGTCGAATCAAATCATACAAGCCGACCGTTTCATGTGGCAAAGTACAATTATTTTCGATACATTTTGTGTTATTGATGTTGATGATTTGAATTCGTTTCATTATACAGGGTGTTATGGAAATGACTTATTATATTTAAATGGGTGACTCCTACGGAGTCCTAGAGAAAGTCTACATACTTTTCATTTTAAATCGAATATCTAAATACTAAGGTAAAAACCCTTGTTACCCACATACTGTCGCGCCGTTACATCTGGATTCACCTAGCAACAATGTGGGTCACTAGAGTATACTAACAGTATTGTCAGATCACACCGCGTGTCTCGCCCTTACTTGAATACTGGCGGCGCGCCCTTCATACTTCAGTAGGCTTCGCGACTCTGGAGTGGAACGACGTCGAGCATTCCACGTGCTTGACGTATACGAATTTTAAACGTTTTGTTAGTTGTATTGCCCGATTTTCTTTTTGTTGTGAAATAATTCATAATAAGAAGTTGTAATGTGATTTCAAATTTGTGTGATATTATATACTGTTCTGTTGAAAAGCATACTTTTTGTGTTTTATTTTTTTATGGAATTTAATTATAAAACGGATTATTTTAAAATAAGATCGAAGGTAAGAGAGTATGTACCTTAAAATTGTAGTTTTCTTTGTCTAAAAAGTTTGAAAAAGAAGTGATAACGCGCGCCAAGACGTCTTGTTGTTAAAAACTGAACACGTGCGTTTAGAATAAGAATGACAACACCGCCTACAATGCGCTGACCTCTTTTGAAACTTGAGACTGCATCAATAAAATATTGATTGCGAAGGGCCTCGGGAGCGGCCACGTAAATTTTGAGATTTCATATAAAGTGTATATTTCGCTTAATAATTCAAAGCGCCATTTATGGTTATTTTTCTTCAATTTATTTTCATCTCGGGATTTGCCGGTTTAAATATAATACGTCATTTCCATCACCCTGTATATATATATTTTTTTATTTATTAAGTACCTATATTAACCTAATCTAACCTGTTTATAATCAGGAAAAAACGGAGACATTCTTTAGCGGCGGTACCCAAAAAAGAAATTATTCTGGCTGAAAGGAAACTAGAAACTAAACAAGAAGAACCGGATTATGTGAGAGTTTCCAAACGAGAGTATGAAGAGTTGGGAAATAGAGTACTCGCTATGGGTATGATTATTTTTTTTCTCTCTCTAAGATGCAAATGTGTTTGTTGTTGTTATACGTTTGATAATTTTTGTCATCATAAGCTGTAAATATTAAAAAAAAAAAATATGGCATTTTGTAAACATAGGGACTATGTATATTTTTTAGAGAGGAAGATTAGAGAATTTGATAACGCCGAATCGCTTGTCGACAACGATAACGGCAACAATGTGAATCGTGATATCGATATTAGTCTCGACAACAACATAGAAAGCGTTCAGACTGCGTACGAGAAGACGCTGGATAGCGCTTCGTTAAGCCCGACAACGGATCAATTGGCGAGAAGACTAAGTAGGGATTTGAGAATTAGAAGAAGTACGGAACAAAAAATGATAAGGTAAGAAAATATCGTTGTGTTGTATACAGTGTGTTCCATATAAAAATTCACTCTACATGGATATCGTTAATCATATAACGTAGAGAGATGATCAAGTCAGATTCAAATTAAAAAAAGTCCTAATAATTTCGAAGTTATTTGGGTAAAAAAAAAAAAGATACGTGAAAATACATTTTACATTCTCATTTATAAGATAATTTAATTGAATTTTCAATCCGACGTTTCGCTTTTTCGCAACCATCATCAACTTTGTTTTTTTAAATAGTAGTAACATTTTATTTTATGCCTTTATGAACTCCACTTTATATTCTGAATCCAACAATACATATATCACACGTATTATACAGGGTGTCCCAGAATATGTGGGCAATCTCCCGGGTTTAGATAGAACACTTAAAAAATTAGGAGAAGTACCTATAAATTTTTCTTCCTACGGCCTCGCCTACGGAGATACGGGCCCATAACGGACGTCCCTGGAAATCGTTGTTTTTTAAATCATTTTTTAAGTACTAGGTGTAATTTAATAATTTTTTAGTATAATGGTTACTAGATGAGTCTCCTTAAAATTCGCCCTTTTAAACACATTTGGCTTATTTAGTTTGCCAGGGACGGACTAGACGTAACACAAAAATGTTTTTTTGTACACCTTGTATGATGAAGGAACGACTATAATATTTTTGGATACCCTAAACCTAAAGCTGAAAAAAAGGTACTCTTGATCAATGTCGATAAAATAAACTGTTTTCGAAAAAAAAATATATTTTTGTTCAATATGATTTATATTCAGTATACGTAAATTCCATTACTAAGTTAGTAACTAATAAGAGAAAGGCGAAAAACCGCAAATTTCAAGACACTACCATAAACTGACACTGGCATAAATATTCTTATTTAAATCGGTACATGTGAAAAACCATAACAATGAGGGAATTTTATGAACATAAAACAACAACTAATGCAAAAAACCATATTGAATAAAAATATATTTTTTTCGAAAACAGTTCACTTTATCGACATTGATCAAGAGTACCTTTTTTCAGCTTAAGGTTTAGAGTATCTAAAAATATTATTGTCGTTCCTTCATCACACACGGTGTACAAAAAAAACATTTTTGTGTAACGTCTAGTCCGTCCCTGGCAAACTAAATAAGCCAAATGTGTTTAAAATTATACTAAAAAATTATTAAATTACACCTAGTACCTAAAAAATTATTTAAAAAACAACGATTTCCAGGGACGTCCGTTATGGGCCCGTATCTCCGTAGGGGAGGTCGTAGGAAGAAAAATTTATAAGAACTTCTCCTTTTATTTTTAAGTGTTCTATCTGAACCCGGGAGATTATTGCCCAAATATTCTGGAACACCCTGTATATTAATATTATTATTTTTGTGTTCGAAAATGATGTGTTTTGAAAATGAAATATAATTTTCGTTACATTAATATTATTTTAAATAATGCCAAATAAAAAATAGTGTTTAATGCTAACTAGAGTATAAATACAACAATAAAAACAATATTTTCAATAAGCCGCTTATTTGCATTGAAGATGAGTGTTTTTAGTCCGAAACGTCGAATCAATAATAATAGGTGTGATCTATCGTTGGATTTACAATATATAGTGGATTTAATAAAGCATAAAATAAAATATCTATTTAAAAAGCAAATTTGATGGCGGTGGCGAAAAAACGAAACGTCGGATTGAAAATGTAATTCTCTTATCTTATAGAGGAGAAAATGTGGCAATAAGAATGTAAAATTTATTTTCGCATATCTCTTCAAATGGAATCAGAAAACGGTTTTGCCCACAGGGCCAACACTCCATTCATAAATCTGTTGGAAAGTGAGTTTGTGATTGTTTGAAATGTTATTGAAAATCAGTAATGGGTGGAAGAGTGACAAAACATGTTGCTCTCGCTAATGGCAACAATGTTGAAGTCTGGTTAAATCAAAGATCTTACAAGGTTAAATCCAATAACGTTTAAAAGGTTATGGAGCGGTCTTCATGGTTTCGGAGTGGAGCTAGTCTGGGCAAAAAGCCCAACTAGGGCGTATAATTTACTTTGAGATTCTTTACGTTTAACTATATTTTCTATTCAAAAAGTGTAGTTTCGAATATTGGATATTTATAAAAAAGATAGAAATATTGATCCAGTTTTTATATACAGTGTATCCAAGGATGGATTTAACTATTTATGCTTAGCATCAATATTTTTGGTGGATTCATTACTGGATGATACTCTCCAGATATAAAAGTGTATATTTCTAGCCAGATTGTCATATTTATCACTAAGACATCTTGCAAAATCCCAATTAAAAATTTGTAAATTTGACAATTACAACTGGTTTAAGGTTAATCCGCAATTGCTCTTAAAATAAGTTTATTTCTAATAATTTTACTATAAACTGTGAAAAGGATGATTCTTTAAAATAATATTATTATACTTAAAGGTATCAAATAAATCGTGAAATAATCCAACTGCACTCTCATCTATCTTTAGTTTATTACCTGCTCACATGCATTGGGTGTGGCCAATTAGCAAGGAGGGAGAAACGGAATGGGTGATGCAAACTCAAAATCAAATTTCTAAATATATTTACTAACCTGTGAAATTTTAATTTAACACCATTGCATCTTCTAGTGAAGTATTTTATGGCCGCACAAGACTCAACCATCTTGTAAATGCAAGATTTATATTAAGAAATAAACCAACTCGACTGCTTTTTGCCCGGACTAGCACCACGGACCGGTCCATAACCTTTTAAATGTCAATGGTTAGTCAGAAATCATATCAATACAATCATATTAAAACATAACCATACTTACCGAAGAAAAGATAAATCCTTGCTTAAATGATCCACTCTTTTACAAACTATACATGAATGCACCATCATTGTTTATAATAAAGACAATTTTTCACCAATACTCACAAAAAAAAAATAAAAACAACCAAGTATATAAACACTCCCTTAAAAGCGGTTAGCAGCGAGTAGCAACAGTGTATTCTTCTTCCATTGATAAAGTTTGATCGTTTGCCGTCGAGCGTAGTATCTTTTAACTTGATGTTGTCAGAGTGCAGTCGGTTTATTTCAAACTTTTATGTATAATTTTTTTTTTTCTAAATCTCTCAAGGCCTATTCACAATTTATATTAAAATTATTGGGAAATAAATTTATTTTAAAAGCAATTGCGGATTAACCTTAAACCAGTTGCAATTGTCAAATTAACAAATTTTTAATTGGGATTTTGCAGATACCTTAGCGATAAATAGGACAATCTGGCTATGCTGCAAGCATAACAGCAAGGTGGGGAGTGCACGTTTACAGTCCTTACGTCGACTTCAAATGTAAACAATTCTATCTGGAGTTTGTAAGATCTTTGGTTTTGCCCAAGTATTTTCGGAAATATTTGGAATTTTTTAATTTGATAACATGATGTTGCATAACTCAGTAACGCGCAACTTTTGTCTAATTTGATAATTTCTGTATGTCCTATGGTTAACGATTTTCCGTTAAAGTGCATTCTTATCGGGGACACCCTGTAGATACAGTGGAAAAATAAAATGATGAAAAAATAGGAACCCTAAAAAATTCGTTGTTTCAGGTCTCCTAGTGCAAGAAAAATAGGAATCATACGAAGAAAGTCTAGCGAGAGGGAGAAGAAAAACGCTCAGATTATCAGGAACCAATCGTGGCACGTGAGCACTTCGCTATCGGCCATCGGGGCAGCTCCGCTGCTACCCAGGATCAGTATGAGGAAGAAGAAGAATGTTAATCAAGAAACAGTTGTTATAAATAATATGGATTTGGAACCTCAGCAGGTAACCGTTGCGATGGTGTGATAAGGATGTAATCGGTTGTCGCATGGTCATCAGTACACCAGTCAATACATTTTTCCTACCGCTCTCTGGATTTCTCTAGTAATGAATTATTTGCTGCGGAAGTAGCTTGTAATGTAATTCCCCATGGCGTTGCCCCAATCTGAATATCGTAGTCACTCACACTTTACCCAAAAATTTACAAATTAAAAATGTTGACGTTTAAAATTTCCTGACATTTACGGTGTCAAGGTGGATTTTACAGCCAACTTTGCATAAAATCTATTGGATACCATGTCATATCACGGGTAATGTGATTTGTGGAACTGTTACGTAATATAGAGGGACTCCTTACGTAATATTTGGATTTAATTATACTTACCTATATACGAAAGTTGATATTAACTGAGATACAGGGTGTTAAAGTTAAAACTTTATTTTTCTTTTTCCCTAATAATAACATTGAGAGAAACCAACGGTTTTTTACAAAATTTGGCAATTATGGTTTTTTTAGGACGAGAAATTGATTTTTTTGTGAAATTTTAATAATGTCTGCGGCATTTTTCACACATTTATTAGGTCATAACTTTTTTGTGCCTTCGTGTATTTAAGTTTAATGAAAATAATACTTTTCTCATATTTATTACGTAAAAATGGTACTATCTATACTAAGTTGAGGTCGCCCAGAGATACCGTTTCGGAGATATTTGCATTTAAATTGTTTAGTGCACCTTTTTTTTTTATGATCAAATACAAGCACTATAGGAAAAATCCTTTAGGGCACTCTGGGAGTGGTGCGTGTGCGCAAAAAGCGATTCACGTTGGTTTTGAATCGTTGGAGGTTATATTCGTTGGGAAAAACGACCTCGGGAAGGTCGTTCCATAAGGATGAAGTCCTCCAGATGAAAGTATTCTTAAATAGTAAAGTTCGAGGAGTACTAGGCTTAACCACATATGGGATGGGCGGCAGTGGTTCGTCGCGTAAAGAGAGTCAAATCCCCAACCTGTCTTCGATGTTCAAGGCTGTCGAGGTTCTTCGTCAACTTGTGGTCTCCAATCAGACGAATGGCCCTCCTTTCGATGGAGTCCAGCAGCCGAAGAGTATGTTTGGATGCAGAGCTCCAGACATGAGAGCAGTACTCTAGTGATGGTCGAATCTGGGCTTTATATAGTGTCAAAAGTTGTGGAGGTGTGTACAACTTTCTGGTTCGGAAGAGTACACCAAGTTTCTGCCTTGCAGATTGACGCACAGCAAATTGATAGATGAGACCAGTGGGATTGCGTGTCCGCCCATGACTATATCCGGTTCTGTAATGTTAACCTTTTTAGAGAAAACTGCTGCCTGGGTTTTTTATCGTTAAATTCGACTTGGTTACTGTCACCCCAAGCCAAAATTTCTTCCAGATCTTTGTTGAGGCGTGATACTTCATGCTGTCTGCGAAGATGTGCGTCGGCAGCCGATGTTTGTGCATTCAAAGAGAAAGATGAAATAAGTGTGCAGTGCAGCAAACTAAATATCGGGTTTTTCGTTTTCGCTAGAAGGTCGTTAATGTAGAGTAAGAAGAGACTGGGAGACAATATGGACCCTTGAGGGACACCGGCATTGATGGTGCGGGTGTCTGAGAGAAATCCGTCAATCGCCACTTGCAGAGGGCGGTCCTTAAGAAAGCTAGACAACCATGCACAGAATCGACTGGGCATACCATAGGATCGCAGTTTACTTAGAAGCCCCTCATGCCAAACACGATCAAAGGCTTTAGAAATATCCAGTGCAACAGCCCGAGACTCCCCATGATGCGCGATTGCGTTGTTCCAAAGATGGGTGATATAGGCTAGAAGATCTCCAGTTGATCTGGACTTCCGAAAACCATATTGATGATCGCTGATAATGTTGAAGCCTTTCAGGTATTTTAGTAGATGTTGGTTAATAGCTTTCTCCATTACTTTTGATATAACTGAAAGCAATGCGACTGGTCGATAGTTGCTAGGCAGGGTTCTCTTACCTTTCTTTGGTATAGGCTGGACTCGCACCGTCTTCCAGCACGATGGAAATATTCCTTGTTTGTAGGATAAGTTAAAAAGTCTACTGGTGTTCGTTCATCGGCGCATCTCTTGAGAACTACAACAGGAATTTCGTCTGGACCAGAAGCTTTCTTGACGTCGAGCCCTTTCAGGATTCGTTTGACGGGATGCTGACGGAACACGATTTCGGTCATTTCGGATTGAACTGCAGCAATGTTGGGTGGTGTTCTTCCCTGGAAATCTACAGTGGAATGCGAAGAAAATAGTTCAGCAAGTAAGTTTGCTTTGTCTCCGGCTGTGGATGCTATTGTACCATCGGAACGTGTTAGAGGTGGAATAGTTGATTTGGTAAAATTTTGGCTGACGGCCTTTGCGACTGACCAAAAGGACCTTGATCCGTTTGGACTGTCAAGAAAATGAAACATTTTCTCACACAGCTATCTTACAATAATCAACAACCAAATAACAACATGGAGGTTTCATAGCAACTGCATCTCTAAATTTCATTTGTTTTCTCATATTTTAATTGGGCAAGGTGCACTAAATAATTTAAGTACAAATATCTCCGAAACGATAACTCTGGGCGATTTCAACTTAGTATACTTTTTTTACGTAATAAATACGAGAAAATTATTATTTTCAATAAAAACTTAAATACACTAAGGCACAAAAAAGTTATGACCTAATAAACGTACGTAAAATGCCGCATACAGCGCCCCCTACATTGTACAATAAACGTTCACAAAAAAATCAATTTCTCGTCCTAAAAAACCATAATTGCCAAATTTTGTAAAAAGCCGTTGGTTTCTGTCAAAGTTATTAGAGAAAAACAAAAATGAAGTTTTAACTTTAACACCCTGTATCTCAGTTAATATCAACTTTCGGATATAGGTAAGTATAAGTAAATCCTAATATTTTTACGTAAGGTTGTTCCATGTACCATTAATTAGCGGACACCCTGTATATATATTATGTAACAGTCATTACCTTACAGTAAACAGTGCGTGAGTAGGTTCTTACTAATATAGGAGTAGAAAAAGTGTGTTTTCCACACTTGTTGGATAACTTTTTAAAATCTTTATATCTTTTAGGAGACGCCACCGCCGGACGTAATCAGTCAACCAATAAACTTGCAGAGGTCTATATCTTTTCCGAAAAGATCCGGCAGAAAATCGAAAAGTTCAATCCCTCGCGTTTCGAGCAGCCCCGCGTCTTTTACCGTTCAAAATTCGCTCGTTCACCAATCCAGTCCTCGATGTGCCTTCGCCGGTAATTTGTCCGATTCTGGAATGTCACATAATACGACAAATACGTCGGGTAAGATTTTGTAATTTTTTTTGCATATTATCTCGCCAAAATTTTATGAAAATATTTTACAGTTTTCAAGATAACACCTTTTCAAAGAACCAATGCTGCTTATTATTTATTTACTATTGTACAGGGTGTTACGGAAATGCCTTATGTTATATTTAAACCCGCAAATCCTGAACGAAAACAAATTAAAATGAAGTACCAAAATCTATTTTTGAAAAAATGCTATTTAAGTACATTCTAATTGTACTACTGTGTTGTCTATTTAAAGGTACGTCAAATGACCACTGGGTAAGCGCAGAAGGCTACTTTAGCGCCGTAAAAACGCCGCGAGATGTCGTTTCAGGCAACACTAGAGCTTCGATAGCCAAACTTAGGTGTCAGAATATTGGAATGGTACGAGCCAAAGCCAGGTAAATATTTGGTCAAATTTTACAATATGAAACAGGTCTAAAAACGTGTAAAATTGCTGTTTTTCTTCTATTAATGTGAATTAATTAAAAAGAAAGCATTTATGCTTATTTTTATTATAATCGATTTTAAAGTACGAAAGGTAAGGATTTTTACTTTTTTACTTAGACACCTTCACTATCCATGTCGGTGTCGGGTCCATATTGTCTCGCAATCTCTTCTCATTAACGACCTTCTAGTGAAAACGAAAAATCCGATATTTAGTTTTGCTGACGATAGCACACTTATCTCATCTTTCTCTTTGAATGCACAAACATCGGCTGCCGATGCACATCTTCGCAGACAGCATGAAGTATCACGCCTCAACAAAGACCTGGAAGAAATTTTGGCTTGGGGTGACAGTAACCAAGTCGAATTTAACGCTAAAAAAACCCAGGCAGCAGTTTTTCTTCTAAAAAGGTTAACATTACTGAACCGGATATAGTCATGGACGGACACGCAATCCCACTGGCTTCATCTATCAATTTGCTGGGCGTCAATCTGGGAGGAAATATGTCTTGGCATAACCACGTTGTGGCAATCGCCAAGATAGCTTCTCAGAAACTTGGTGTACTCTTCCGAACCAGAAAGTTGTACACACCTCAACAACTTTTGACACTATACAAAGCCCAGATTCGACCATCACTGGAGTACTGCTCTCATGTCTGGAGCTCTGCACCCAGCATACTCTTCGGCTACTGGATTCCATCGAAAGAAGGAGACCACGAGCTGACGAAGAACCTCGACAGCCTAGAACATCGAAGACGGGTTGGGGATTTGACTCTCTTTTACAGATATTTTCATGGAAAGTGCTCGGCTGACCTTGCCCTCTTAATTCCGCCCAGAGCGGCGAATAGCAGAAATACGCGACGAACCACTGCCGCCCATCCATAAGTTTAGTACTCCTCGAACTTCATTATTTAAGAATTGTTTCATCTGGAGGACTTCATCATTGTGGAACGACCTTCCCGAGTTCGTTTTTCCCAACGAATATAACCTCCAACGATTCAAAACCAACGTGAATCGCTTTTTGCGCACACTCACCACTCCCAGAGTGCCCTAAAGGATTTTTCCTATAGTGCTTGTATTTGTTAATATGGATTTGTGTAAAGGGTTTTTACTCATTATGGGGGGGACTTAAAACGTCACTGACGTCTCTTGACAGCGTAACTCTCAAAAACCTATGCGTTTATTTTTAAGCTTTGTAGATCAGTTGGACAAGTAAGAATTAATTTTAAATAAATAGACAAATATCTGAGATTTGAATTATTTCTCCCGTTTCAGGTTATTCGATAATTATAAAGATTCCGACACGTCGTCGTGCTCTTCGGTTCAGTCATCGAGTAGGTCACAACCCGGCTCGGCCAATAGAAAGTTGTTAAATAAAAGTGATCATTGTAAGGCCGGATCGCCCAGGATGAACGAATCGACGAGATTGTCATATAGGTAAGTCAGTAACATAGTTTGCTGCATATTTGAATGAATTTGAATTGTGAGGGACAATTGAACTCCTTCCTATGTTCCTGTCGGATCCATGTTGTGACAACTGGGTTTAAGAGTGTCTCTGGAATCTTAGGAACTGAATGAACTATAGCACAACAGCAAACAGCAATGCTGCACTTCGCCGAGACGTTTCTTATCTATCTATCTAAGTAGTATCATTGACTTGAAACACATAGGAACCTGTATTTCTATCTGCTTTATACACGTCGATGTGACTCCTCTTATTACGAAAATAAATACAACGAAAATGAGATGAGGATTCTATCTGTAGAATCCCATTTCTTTTTACCTTCTGTCTGTTTGTGTTTTCATTTTAATAGGTAACCGGTTTGATATGTCTAGGTTAGGAGAAACAAACATCGACGGACGCGACTAGGGAATCTAATCCCGCAAATGCGGGATCCCGCATTGATATTGCGGGATTAAACGTGCGGGATTTGCGGGACTCAATGTGGGTGCTGTATGTTAATAAAAAGTTGTTTTATGCAATTAGGAATAGAGTATAGTAGCAGGAAAATATTTATTGCATATAGGTACAATACAATAGTACGACTAGTTTAACGGTTACATGTTACATTGATTTTGAAAGTATTTTCGGAGAAAAGATAACATATTTAATGTTTCATCTTTTAGATTTGATCTTATTTTATTGCACATGTATCCTGCGGCTGGAAACGCACGTTCAGCTTCGACACTTGTCGGCGGAATAGATTTTACACAATTTGTGGCCCTCTGATTCGAATAGTTGGCGCATATCGTGTTTGGCATGAGGGGCTTCTAAGTAAACTGCGATCCTATGGTATGCCCAGTCGATTCTGTGTATGGTTGTCTAGCTTTCTTAAGGACCGCTCTCTGCAAGTGACGATTGACGGATTTCTCTCAGACACCTTCACCATCAATGCCGGTGTTCCTCAAGGGTCCATATTGTCTCCCACTCTCTTCTTACTCTACATTAACGACCTTCTAGTGAAAACGAAAAACCCGATAGTTAGTTTTGCTGATGATAGCACACTTTTATCATCTTTCTCTTTGAATGCACAAACATCGGCTGCCGACGCACATCTTCGCAGACAGCATGAAGTATCACGCCTCAACAAAGACCTGGAAGAAATTTTGTCTTGGGGTGACAGTAACCAAGTCGAATTTAACGCTAAAATAACCCAGGCAGCAGTTTTCTCTAAAAAGGTTAACATTACAGAACCGGATATAGTCATGGGCGGACACGCAATCCCGCTGGCTTCATCTATTAGTTTGCTGGGCGTCAATCTGGGAGGAAATATGTCTTGGCATAACCACGTTGTGGCAATCGCCAAGATAGCCTCTCAGAAGCTTGGTGTACTCTTCCGAACCAGAAAGTTGTACACACCTCAACAACTTTTGACACTATACAAAGCCCAGATTCGACCATCACTACACTACTGCTCTCATGTCTGGAGGTCTGCACCCAAACATACTCTTCGGCTACTGGATTCCATCGAAAGGAGGGCTATTCGTCCGATCGGAGACCACGAGCTGACGAAGAACCTCGACAGCCTAGAACATCGAAGGCAAGTTGGTGATTTGACTCTCTTTTACAGATATTTTCATGGAAGGTGCTCGGCTGACCTTGCCCTCTTAATTCCGCCCAGAGCGACGAATAGCAGAAATACACGACGAACCACTGCCGCCCATCCATATGTGGTTAAGCTTAATACTCCTCGAACTTCATTATTTAAGAATTCTTTCATCTGGAGGACTACATCGTTGTGGAACGACCTTCTCGAGGTCGTTTTTCCCAACGAATATAACCTCCAACGATTCAAAACCAACGTGAATCGCTTTTTGCGCACACGCACCACTCCCAGAGTGCCCTAAAGGATTTTTCCTATAGTGCTTGTGTTTGATCATAAAAAAAAAAAAAAAAATATCGGTCTATGCGATAAACTTTTCAAAGGGATACCATCTTTAGCTACCATTCGAGACACTCTTTCCTCCATCGAAACTTTTTCTCAGATGAAAGAAAATCTGTAATTTTCATTTTCTTAGGTAGCACAGAAGAACCACTAACATCTGAGCGCTTAGCAATAGAACTAAACGAACTACTCGAACTGCTGGTACTAGCTTTCATTTCCCGTGTTATTTTATCAATATCAACACTACCGCTGCTGCTCTGGACTTTCAAATTAATATTATGCTTTGTTTGTAAGTGGGTGTGAAAACCTTTGGTGGAACGAGCAGAGATTTTGATAATGCCAGGGCATAACTTACATTTAGCTGTAAGACCATTTTCAGACTTTAAAAAATAATTCCAAACTAAACTTGAACCTTTATTGTCTTTGTAAACTACACTGACACTCATTTTTGAGATTGCTGTTTAAATTCCATGTATTATATTCAACCACTTGATAAATGTCACTAGATACTAGTAGAATAACGCTCTTACTTTCGCACGTACGCCATGGCCGGGAATCCCCGACAAAAATACCGCAGTTCATTGTTTGCTCTCCCGCAAATCCCGCGGATCCGCGGGATCGATGGGCTCAATCCCGCAGGTTTGCGGGATTAAAGTTTGGGTATGGGATTGGATTCTCTAGGCGCGACTCAAAAGTCTACATTTTTATCCAGTTTACGGTCTTGAAGAGGGTCTATTGCGATTTCTCGTCAGGCACACAGTTCTTGATTAAAACAATTAAATTCATAGTTATTGTTAACATTTAAAAATATACTTTCTAAAAATTGTTGGAAATGGCCCTTCCCTTCGTAGACACGATTTTCAATTTAAATGACGAAACCGTGTGAAATCTAACAATTTATGTTTCAGGATAAAGTCTTTACGATCTGATGAAAGGAGAAGCAAAAAGAGCAACGTATCGCCGAGACGCCGGCACGGAAATGTGTCTCAGAAGCAACGATTACAGCACATGGGCAGACAGTACGTCAGACACAACAAGGAGAGCAATTCTCCAATGGAAATTACACAAGTCAGTCACAGTGCTTATATACAGAAATCAGTTGATTTGCCAGCGTTATTATTGGTGTAAAATCGGCACCCTTCGACATAATACTCTCTTAATAGATTTAATTTACGGGTTATTGAAAACTGGACGTTTATTCCTAACTTAGGAGAACGTTTTGTTGTAAATACAGGTTCCGGTTTGGGGTCTGGCTAAAATTGTTGGCGTTAGTTCCGGTATCCGGCATTTTCAAAAAGTGGAGTACCATTCTAATGACAATTCCTAAATACCGCAGCAAGCCAATAGAATCCCATCGCTCGTGAATAATGTCCCATTTTCGACACTTTTATAGGGTATTTCCGTAATTGTTAGTGCTATCAAAAAAGTAATGTAGGTGTCTTTTTGGGTCAAAGTTAAAATGGTAAAATCACGATTTGAAATTTTTCGCTTGTTTAAGAGATACGGGGGAAAATCAAAATTACCCTACATTTTCTCAGTTAAAAGAGATACAGAAGAATGTTTTATGCAGAAGTTTCTTTATAATCATTGTTGAATAATCTGCCGTTTTCAGAATAAGTATACGGGGTCAGGTAAGAAAGTTATCGCACCTAACCTCATTTTTTTAAATGGAACACCATGTATATTTTAATCTAAAAAGATATTATTTTAAATTATCCTTTCAAATATATAACACACCGTGGGTGATATTGGTATCCTAGGCGATTTATTTAAACTTTATTACTTTAAACCACAGTAGACCGTGAAACAAAAGCTAGTATCCTAGAAACAATTGACTGTTGACTATTAACATTTAACGTCAATTTCATTTTTACATATTCATTTGCGAAAATGACCTATCAACATTTTGAAAAATTTGATATGATCTGTTATATTTATCTGTTATATTTTTGTTTATTCAGTTAGGTTATTCATTACATAATCACTTAGATAATACATAAAATACCCTAGATCTAGTTCCCTGCATATTCTACTAGTGTAGCGTAAGGTACCCAGATGTAGAAAACATCTGTATGTACCGAGTTCATAATCAATTATAGTAAATATCTGACTTAATTATTTGTACAGCCAATTACATAAGATCATAATTATAAATCAATATAGATACCAATATAAACCAATATAGATAATATACTCACATAAATATACCTAGTTGAAAAACCTTTTAAATGTATGTTGATTTTGAAAAATTACATTTTTACTGAGTGTCTTAAAGCGATTTATATTTTTACAACTTCTTACTTCACCAGGTAGCAAGTTGTATAATTTAGGGCCAAAATAATTTATATATCTATGATTAAGGTTACTGTGACGTAATGGTAGTGTTATTTGTTTGTCCAGTCTGGCTCGTGTATCGTAGTTATGATTACCAAGAGGTTTTAAATTTGAGTGAATATGAATATACAGGGTCCGCAAACGAAGCGTGGACGGAAGATTAAATCGTTATCGAAGAACTTATCAACAATACTAAAACAACTTGATATATTGGATTAAAAGCGGCATGTTTTAAAAATATTTTACATTATACAGGGTGGCCCAAAAAAGTGTGACAGCATAGAGTTATATTTTTTTAAATGGGACACCCAGTATTTTATTGCATATTTAGGTTCGTATTACTATTGTTTATAAGTGCCTCAAATTTTATTTAATTTGGGTTTGTAGTTTCGGAGAAAGAAGTTAAAAACTAAAAAAAAAAGTTTTGCAGTCCTGAATAAAAAAATCAAAAAAAAACAATCCAGAACTATTTTTTTAACCTCGGCATTGAGTGAAATTTATGACAAGAGGTCTAGAGATACTATGAATGTAATTGCGTTTATTTATTTTATACAGGGTGTTCATAATAAGCTTTCAAAAACCCCACATTTTAAAATAATTTTTCTCAAGTTTTTCAAATGGAACACCCTGTATATTATTTGGCTATTTGACGTAGAATTCATAGACAATTTTTTTTTATAATACAAGCATATAAGTTATATCCAGCCGTTTTCGAAATAATTATGAATATCATAATTTTTATTGGGAAATTTTGTTATAGGCGACTAGACTAATAATTGTAAACTAAAGTAAATGTTCAAGATAGCTTCCTTTTACTCTTTGAGTTTACCGTATTTTAGTTATTTCGATATAAATTTTAAAAGCCTATATTTTTGCTACTTTTATTTATTTAATTTTATTTTTTATTCTTAATCGAGTTGCCATGATTTTTTTTGTTTAGATTGTCACTATGACAGCCAAATAAAATTATTTACATTTGTTAAGTCGTCGAAATTAAGTACTAACTTACACAAAATGTCGAATTTTACAACTTTAGAAATGGTAAATATGATTTTTATACTGGGTGAATGTGCAAGAAATTGCCTCCTCGCGAGCCGAGTGTATTCTGAAAGATATACAGATATTGAGAGAAAGCCGAGACCAAAAACCTTCGAGAAGTTGTTGCAAAGATTTGTTGCAACAGGAAGCACTGCGTACACAAAAAGGATGATAATCAATAAACCCGTTATTAATAAAGAAAATTAATTAAGAGTTCTGTTGGCAGTAGAGGAAAATCATTAAATTAAGTAAAAGGAAGCTATTTTGAACATTTACTTTAGTTTACAATTATTAGTCTAGTCGCCTATAACAAAATGTCCCAATAAAAGCTCTATTTAAACAACATAATTTATGATATTTATAATTATTTCGAAAACGGCTGGATATAACTTATATGCTTGTATTACAAAAAAAAATTGTCTATGAATTCTACGTCAAATAGCCAAATAATATACAGGGTGTTCCATTTGAAAAACTTGAGAAAAATTATTTTAAAATGTGGGGTTTTTGAAAGCTTATTATGAACACCCTGTATAAAATAAATAAACGCAATTACATTCATAGTATCTCTAGACCTCTTGTCATAAATTTCACTCAATGCCGAGGTTAAAAAATAGTTCTGGATTGTTTTTTTTTTATGTTTTTATTCAGGACTGCAAAACTTTTTTTTTTAGTTTTTAATTTATTTCTCCGAAACTACAAAACCAAATTAAATAAAATTTGAGGCACTTATAAACGATAGTAATACGAACCTAAATATGCAATAAAATACTGGGTGTCCCATTTAAAAAAATATAACTTTATGCTGTCACACTTTTTTGGGCCACCCTGTATAATATAAAATATTTTTAAAACATGCCGCTTTTAATCCAATATCTCAAGCTGTTTCAGTATTGTTAATAAGTTCTTCGATAACGATTTAATCATCCGTCCACGCTTCGTTTGCGGACCCTGTATGTACAGATTGTCAATATGTAGCTTGATCTTATATCGCAAATATCTTTATCAAAAAGTAGATGTGTCGGATATAGTCTGTGCAGTCCATACATGATTTTGAGGATATATTGCTGAATTATATTCAATTTGTATAAGCTATTGTCATAGAGTCCACCCCACGCTAAAATTCCGTATCTTATAATTGAGTCAACAATTGATTTATATACTAAAATTAGTGTTTTTCTATCTAAAATTCTTCTTAACAAGTAGAACTTATGAATGAGTTTACATAATTTATTTGAAATATAATCAATATGTGGTTGCCATTTAAGAAATTTGTCGATAACAATGCCAAGGTATTTTATGGAAGATGTTCCTTTTATAGTATGATTATCAACAATAATACTATTATACCCTGGTCTGTTAGCGCTGGTAAGTGAGAAAGCTATATACTTTGTCTTTGACAGGTTTAAAGTTAATTTATACGTCTGTAGCCAGTTTCTTACTCTCATTAAACTAGTTATTGTTTCATTCTTCACCTCCCAGCTCTCTCCCGAGATAACTATGGCTGTGTCATCAGCATATGAGATTGTTAAGCCTTCAATGGGCAAGTGTAACAATGAGTTTATATAGATGATATCAGTTTATATTAACCCTTTCACTGCGCGGTGCTGAAACAAAGCGGTACGGCAGATTCACTATTTTTTCATCGTTTGCGAATATATTCGTCAAGAGCACATTGATCCAATTTAGTGTGTCAAAGTTTGTTTTTTTTTAATTTCTTTCAATAAAACAAACAATTTAAACATATTTTCTATTTTCAAAGTTAGTTATTATAACCAAATTACATAAAATGCAAAAAAGTCTGATAAAAACATAAAAGATAATTTCTAGAAAAACTCACAACGTTACCAGGTATATACAAATAGCAACTCGCGAGTGCTTTTTAGTATGATATAACTGAAAACACGGAATTATACAGCGGAACACGTGGCAAAACTATGCCAACGTACTCATTTGTCTAGAGCAGTGTGATCCTATTTATACAAGCAATGCGAATATACTCGCCTAGAGCAGTCTACGGCATAGCGAATACAGGGTGATTCACGACGAGCGTGCATTAGAAATTTATGGAGAACTACTGAATATATGTTCCTGAAACTTTGGGGATTTGGGTTTATCGATATGCTCTCTTTAACTAAAATATTGACATGTTCCTGTCATTTCCGGTTATACCGGAAGTAGCTGCCAACTTTCGTTTTTTAAATACAACATGGTAATTTTTATTACATTTTTCGATTAAGCATTAAATATTAAGCACATTTTATAGAAAATGTTTTTGTCAGACTCTATTAGTTTTTGAGATATCTGGACTTTTTGTAATTATTTGGCAAATGCATGACGATGAAATAATCCATATAATCTTTTTACCTTAGCGCTTGGACTAAAAAATTTTTCTCACCGAATAGCTAGAAGATCATCAAGTCTCAAAAACATTTCAAATTCGGCATAAAATGTACAGGGTGGTCACAATTCAAGCCTCATTGTGAAAGAATTCAACCATTAAAAACTTTCTTATTTTAAATGGAACACCCTGTATATTTTTATTTAATTTGATGGCAAATTAGTTGTTCTTTATAAATGGTATTTACTGTCCTATACCTATATCAAAGCGTTTTCTCAAAAAATACAATTTTATTCCGAAAATACTATTTGTTCAAGTGTGCTATGAAAACAATTGTACTTAGGGGCTGTATACTGATGTCTATACGGAGGAAAAGTGATTGGTATCAAAACGATGGGCTCCAGCACACAACGCCCAAGTTGTTAAGACTGCCCTAAACAGACTTTTTCATGACCAGTGGATCGCAAACCAAGGTCCACTATCCAGCTCGTTCGCCAGACTTAACTCCACGGGACTTTTCATCTCGGGAACCATTAAAGATAAAGTTTACGCGCGTCCCATCACCGCGAAGGAAAATCTAATTGAAAGGGTGAAGGCAGCATTTCAATCTCTCACAAGAAATTAGGAATGCTACAAGAAATAACATGATGAAAAGAATACATAAATGCTTGGAAGTAAATGGCAATCATTTCGAACATATTTTAAAAATATAATCAAAAGATATTAGGTATAATTTTCAAACATATTTTTAATTAAAGAATTTAAACATATAAACTTGTTTCCTTGCTATTTTAAAAAAAATAATATTTAAACTATTAAATTTAAAACAATCAACTGCATTTTATTTATAAATTATTAAGAAACACTTTAGAATATTGTATTTTCCAGCAATAAATCACTTTTCCTCCGTATAGACATCAGTATACAGCCTCTAAGTACAATTATTGTTTTCATAACACACTTGAACAAATAGTATTTTCGGAATAAAATTGAATTTTTTTAGAAAACGCTTTGATATAGGTATAGGACAGTAAATACTATTTATAAAGAACAACTAATTTGCCATCAAATTAAATAAAAATATACAGGGTGTTCCATTTAAAATAAGAAAGTTTTTAATGGTTGAATTCTTTCACAATGAGGCTTGAATTGTGACCATCCTGTACATTTTATGCCGAATTTGAAATGTTTTTGAGACTTGATGATCTTCTAGCTATTCGGTGAGAAAAAATTTTTAGTCCAAGCGCTAAGGTAAAAAAATTATATGGATTATTTCATCGTCATGCATTTGCCAAATAATTACAAAAAGTCCAGATATCTCAAAAACTAATAGAGTCTGACAAAAACATTTTCTATAAAATGTGCTTAGTATTTAATGCTTAACCGAAAAATGTAATAAAAATTACAATGTTGTATTTAAAAAACGAAAGTTGGTAGCTACTTCCGGTATAACCGGAAATGACAGAAACATGTCAATATTTTAGTTAAAGAGAGCATATCGATAAACCCAAATCCCCAAAGTTTCAGGAACCTATATTCAGTAGTTCTCCATAAAGTTCTAATGCACGCTCGTCGTGAATCACCCTGTATATCCGTCCAGAGCACTGAAAGGGTTAAAACTGGAAAAATCGAAGGAATGGCGCAAAATGTATATTTTGTTTGCTATCCGGAGAGACGGTAACCATTTAAGGACATATTCCGAACATTTGCGATGATTCCCGTTATTTTTTTACCTAAACCTGGATCTTTTATTTCGTTTCAAAGTAATAAAGTTTAAATACATCGCCTAGGAAACCAATATCATCCATGGTGTGTTATATATTTGAAAGGATAATTTAAAATAGTATCTTTTTAGATTAAAATATACAGGGTGTTCCATTTAAAAAAATGAGGTTAGGTCCGATAACTTTTTTACCTGACCCCGTATACTTATTCTGAAAACGGCAGATTATTCAACAATCAATATAAAGAAACTTCTGCATAAAACATTTTTCTGTATCTCTTTTAAATAAGAAAATATTGGGTATTTTTGAAATTCTCAATTTTTTGATTTTCCCCCGTATCTCTTAAGCGAGCGAAAATTTTCAAATTTTGATTTTACCATTTTACGTTTGACCCAAAAAGAGCACATGACACCTACATTCCTTTCTTGATAGCACTAACAATTACGGAGTGTCGAAAATGAAAGGGGACACCCTGTACTATTAGCACACTGTGTAAATAATACTTCTTTGATTGCAGGATTCCTTGGAGTTAACGACCCCGCGCAAGGACCTTAATAGTCCCGTCCCGTCGCCCAGAAAAACGCCCACTACAAAGAACGTGCCATACATCAAGGTGCCATTAATAGCGAGGACGCCCAAACGGCTGTGTAGGACGCCGGGCGTCGATAGGAGGACGCCCTTTAGAGTAACCGCGACGCCCATGTAAAAAATTATGATTATTATGAACGTTTCTTGTTTTTTTGGTTAATTAATTTTTGTCTTATCTACAATCTGTAGCGGTATCCTGTTTGAACCATTTAAATGGTTCTAATTTTACAGATACCGATTTAAAATAATGCTCCATGTAGATTTTTTGCTCTTCCCTGATATTTGAGTTATTAAAGTTGGTTAGGACGACTTTGTCATCCGCCAACTTTTATCAAGGAATTTTAGTACAGTTGCATGTTTATCTTTGATCGAATTTAAATAGAAATGAAAATTATCATATTTTTTTGCGTGGATTAGAACGGCCGGCGCCGAGCCATCTAGGTGAACACCTCCTGATGGCTATCCAATATCCGGGCAAATACACTCCCCCGACAATAAAACCCGCACGATGATAATGTTAGTCAGGTTCAGAGTCATGGAACTTTTTTAATTGTTGTCCGGTGAACTTTTTAGCAAAGTGTGGACTTGTGCCTTGGGATGATATCCTGAATTTTAGTTTTCAAAAAATACCGATGTCTTGATCATTATACAGGCAGAAACAAAGTTACTGTTTTACCCTTAATTTCTTAACGCCCTGTGTAGTGGCGTCTGTGAGTTCGAAATATCTTCAGCCGGAACAAGAGTACCTCTGACCCCTTCCGACAAACCGACCAATACTCGCCCCCATTATGGAACGACATTACCTTTTAATAAAAAAAAATTACAAGTGTTTAAAAATTTCTTTTTTAAAATTACTCTTTCTATTTTATGATTTTTTTATTTAATTGAAATTTAAAAAAAAAATTAACTTAGAAAAAAAACTTTTCTAAAAAATTAAAAATAAACTAACCACGCCTTGGCGTATATTCGCCAAACTATTTGATTATATTTTTTCAGTTGGACCAGAATGAGAGACCATTATAACCAAAAAGAGAAGTACAACTAAACTGCTGGCCATTTGCTTTCGAGCAAGAAAAATTTCGCCTCAATTTAAAAGTTAATATTTTCTGAACCAGATATGACATCGATCTCCGGTTTTTAATGGTTGATAGATTTGTCCCTTAGGAAACAATTGCCAAAGTTGGATTGTCTTAAACTGTCAGAAAATTTTATATACAGGGTGTTAAAGAGGACGATGATTTTTGCTCCAATTTCAATAGCATGTAACTTTCACAATAATATTTTTAAATTTTATCACTGTACGTCAATTGAATCACTGGTTAATAGCAAAGAAAGTAATTTGTCAAATTTTTTATATCTGCTATATTTTAAGAGATACCGATTTTTTTGAAAAATTTTGCTTTTTTCTCAACTTTTTGTTAGCTAGATCCCACTGTGCGTTGTATCGTGCAAACTTTGCAAGTGATTATTATACCTTATGAAAAGCTTGTTTATGTCAGTAACAACAATTGCACCTAAATGTTGTGATGTGCAGTGGCGTACTTATAATCACTTATATGTCTATGCTTTATGAGTATCTCACAATTTTTTTGTATTGGAAAGTACTCGCCCCTAGATTAGGCAAGTTTTTCCTTATTTTTTAGTTTTTCATATCGCGCTACAGGTACAGGTACAGTGTCTACAAAATTTTAAAAAAGATAATTTTTTTATTTAATTGTTTGAAAAAAATTATTTTTTTTTAATTTTGTAGACACTGTATAATATACCTGTAGCGCGATATGAAAAACTAAAAAATAAGGAAAAACTTGCCTAATCTAGAGGCGAGTACTTTCCAATACAAAACAAATGGTGAGATACGCATAAAGCATAGACATATAAGTGATTATAAGTACGCCACTGCACATTACAATATTTAGGTACAGTTGTTGTTACTGAACATAAACAAGCTTTTCATAAGGTATAATAATCACTTGCAAAGTTTGCACGATACAACGCACAGTGGGATCTAGCTAACAAAAAGTTGAAAAAAAAAGCAAAATTTTTCAAAAAAATCGGTATCTCTTAAAATATAGCAGATATAAAAAATTTTACAAATTACTTTCTTTGCTATTAACCAGTGATTCAATTGACGTACAGTGATAAAATTTAAAAATATTATTGTGAAAGTTACATGCTATTGAAATTGGAGCAAAAATCATCGTCCTCTTTAACACCCTGTATATAAAATTTTCTGACAGTTTAAGACAATCCAACTTTGGCAATTGTTTCCTAAGGGACAAATCTATCAACCATTAAAAACCGGAGATCGATGTCATATCTGGTTCAGAAAATATTAACTTTTAAATTTAGGCGAAATTTTTCTTGCTCGAAAGCAAATGGCCAGCAGTTTATTTTCCCCATTCTCGACATCCTCGAAAACGGGGGGGGAATATATATGTGCCGCTGTTACTGGAAGAAAAAAAAATTCACCCCTTTCAGGGGCGAGTATTGGCCGGTGGAGGGGCTGGAAGGGGTCGGACGCGATATCCAACACCACCGCCGTGCTCAGCAGCATCCTCGAAAATGGGGGGAAAGTGTGTTTCTCTGCAGGGAAACCTCTTAAAGCGGGAGGTGCTCTTGTTCCGGCTGAAAATATTTTATTTCAATGTTCGTCCGACTCACAGACGCCACTAGTGGGAGAATTGAGCGGTATAATTTAGCTGAATTATGTTTTGTTTTAAAGTGTGATCTCTTCTTAACCCAATGTTTTTTCGTTCACGTCATTAACTGCTTTGTAAAAGAAGATACAAATTTTTAAAGAATATTCTGCAGTTCGTTGTGTGGAGACAAAGCGAGATACAGAGTTGCCGTTTGGTACACGTCTTTATTCATATATCATAAGTATGAGTATCTTTTTTTTTTAATTTTGAAAATTGCGGAAGTTGAGGTCCAGAGACGGTGGTTACGAAAAATCGGCAACGCTGCAGAACTCCGGTGATTGTAGGTGACTTTGGCTTAATTTTAAAAAAAATGCATTTCTTCGTTTTTTTGAAAGGTTTTTGGCTTGTAAACAAGAAAATTTTGTTTTTACGACAGTCATTAAGGTACCGGTTATAGCGATGCATGCACTAAAGATCTGTGCCAAATTTCAGCCGAATCCGTTGGGAACTTTCCGAGATATCGCCGGAGATTCCCGGAAAAACATTGTTTCGAGAAAAACGAGATTGAAAATCCGAGGATCGGATCATTTTTTATATAAATAAATTGGAGCACGTGGAGGGAAAGATGGAAAATAGTCGACTGCCGAGAAGAAACTAACCGTTTACAATACAGGAATCTCCGTCAGTCGGACAATAGAAGTGGGCGGAGAAGAAGCAGCCGGCCGCGCGGTAGGTACCTGAGGCGGCGCGGTAGGTACCTGAGGCGGCGCGGTAGGTACCTGAGGCGGCGCGGTAGGTACCTGAGGCTGCGCGGTAGGTACCTGAGGCCGCGCGGTAGGTACCTGAGGCCGCGCGGTAGGTACCTGAAAGCGTTCGCTCGCTCGGGACCACGGCAGCGCTTGCCTTTTCATCTGTATCTCCGTTAATTATGGAAGAAAAAAAAATTCTCTGGCACAAATGTTCTTGAAACCCTAGAGATCAAATTTATGTAAAAAAAAAAACCGAAATTTTCAAATTTCTGGGTAGACGACCCCCTTAAAAGATGGATAATGACATGAACCAAAAAACATTGTGTTAAGAACAGGTCACATTTCAAAACAATACATAATAAAGCTAAATTATACCGCTCAATTTTTCCACAGGGCGTTGAGAAATTAAGCGTAAAAAAGTTACTTTTGTTTCTGCCTGTATAATGATCAATACATCGGTATTTTTTGAAAACTAAAATTCAGGATATCATCCCAAGACACAAGTGTACATTTTGCTAAAAATTTAACCAAAATCGGACAACAATTAAAAAAGTTACAGGACTAAAAATATTATCTTTGTCCGGAATTCATTGCCCGGGACTACAGTTTCTGTCTGAATGGTCAAAACTTTTTAAATCAAGAAATCATATTTTCATTCCAGTATTAGTGCATACCCATGATCAGTGTAATATCATATACATACCGAGTGATGCATCGTTAAGATCACGATAGGAAATCCCATGTAATTTTTAAGGTGGCTGAATATTGACTCCCCTGTACATTTTACAGAAAAACTGAATTATAACTTCTTGAAGAGGCCGACATGGTAAAGCCACGTGCCGAGTTTGAATAGGTTCTAGTGAGCCAATCCTAAGCTATTGAATTAAATGTGATTGCAAAACCAGGAGACTTTCATAGTTCAAGGGATACAGAAAACTAAAGTTAGTGTCAGTGAAACTATTTTCATTATTAGTTATGTTTGCAGCTTTGCGTCAATTTTTGGCAATAGCGTCATAGAGATTATTTGCTGGTGTTTGCTGTATTACCTGAACTATGAGAGTTTCGTGGTTTCGCCATCATATTGAATTGAATAGCGCAGGATTGGCTCACAAAAATGTATTGAAACTCGGCACATAATTTTACCATGTCGGTCTCTTCAAGTAGTTATAATGCAGTTTTTCTATGGAATGTACAGGGCACTATTCAGCCACCTCGAAAATTACACGGGATTTCCTATGTTCTATATCGTTTTCGAGGTTTTTAAACTTTTTTTACGCCCTGTATCTCTGTTCTAAATTGACCTCTAAAATAACACCTTGCAGAATAAACATAATTATTGTTATAGAGAATTTTCATTTCATTTTAAATTCGACGACAAGGAATGAAACTTCAACTTTATAATTAACGGATAGGTTCGCTTATATTTTAATTCGTAAATAGTACGGCTGTAAATACCTTAAAGTGTTCATACCTATAAACTTGCTCAATATAATATCACTTTCAATAGATTTATAGATATGTCCTAAATTGGGACACCATATAGAGTGTCCAGTTTGAGCGATACCTATTTTTCTAACTCTTAAACAATAAAAGTCTTACCCCGCTTTGATAGAACAAATTTAGCTAGAGATCGCACGATATGACTTTTATTTTGCCGATACCTATATTTACATACCAATATATCATATTGGCAAAGACATACATGATTCAATGTTTAGTTCTTTCAGGGTTGGAAGAGGTCATGACTTTTATAAAACAAGTCGTGAATTAATTCATGCCAACCCTGGTTTTTATAACGTCGATTATAAATACAAATTTCGATTCTTAACCTCCAATTCGCTAAAACCTATACGTATTCTATATCAATTGCCCTTTTTCGTTGGCGCGTCTTGTGACTGATAGATAATGAAAATGTGGGAAGTCCCGGTTTATTCCTAACGTTTCTGAGGATGAAGTTTCGGGGATGCCCCTGCTGTACTTTTGTACCGTACACTTTACAAAGTTTTGGCACGATGGTACCTCTTTCGAGCTTTTGGTACACTTTTGATGCGGCCCCATATGACAGTAACGACCTTTTTTAGTACCATGGTGGTCCGTTTACTACTGGCGACCGTTTTTTTTTTAGTTCACTCTCTTGGTGAGTGTTGGTACATTTTTACCAAATTTGGTACAATTTTGACGATCCAGACGGTACGAATATTTAATACTTTGGAACAACGCTGTTTCCCATGATACCACAAGACAAGGTAATAAACCGTCTCAATTTCGTCTGCCGTGCGCAGTGACGTCACCTGTAGAGTAATTTTTAAATCTCTTATGGAGGGTTACATTGCTGCCAGTGTTTTTAACTCTTTTTTGAAGTATTGAAAGGTTTTACGCATATACGCATATACGCATATCACGTATATGAAATGAAAGAATAATATATGGTAAGTATTTACGTATATTAATTTCATGGAAATATGACAAACAAATACCACTAAAAAAGAAAAGAACCCGACAAATTTTTGCCGCCATTTAAGCCGGTCGACGATAGGCGAAGCATGCCGAGAGCTGCTCGGGGACCGCTTCTGGTTTTGAAACGGCGTTACCTGTCGTTTACAATTGTAATATTACTATTACTATATCCATTACTATTTTAACAATTCAATTTTTAACATTCTTGTTGTGGGGCTCCCCATATGAAATTTATGCTCAATCTGAAGGTGGCCCCATCTAATAGGAAAGTAACATAACATGTTTTTTCGTACTCTTTTTACTCTGACGCCGTTTTAATTAAAAGGTTTTACGCATTTAATGGTATGTGAAATGAAAGAATAATATCATGGTATTTAGGTATGTATATTTATTTCATGAACATACAGCTAAAATACGTGCGGATGTTACACTAAATTTGTCTTTCCGACAACACAACCGTATCCATTCTTATTTTTTGTTTTTATCCTTAGAAAAGCGAAAAACCTTATATTTCTATCAAGTTTCTTTGCTTGGTTATTCATATCACAACCGAACACAGCGCACCTCATTTTATGGAAATTCAGATATTTATTTTAATAAACACACAAGACTAAATAAGAAACAATTCTGGTGAACATAAATAACTGGTGAACTTACAAAATTTCCATGGAAAACTACGGCAACCATGCAGCAGTGTTGCCAGAAATCCTCGATCAAAAGTAATAGGTTGGACGTTTCGAAACCTAATAGAATAGTAAAAAACTTTCATATGGGAACTCCCACAACCCATAACAAGAATGTTAAAAATTGAATTGTTAAAATAGTAATGGATATATTACAATTGTAAACGACCGGCAACGCTGTTTCAAAACCAGAAGCAGTCGCGCAGTAGCTGTCTGCGTGCTTCGGCTATCGTCGACCGGCTCAAATGGCGGCAAAAATTTGTCGGAATGTTTTCTTTTTTTTAGTGGTATTTGTGTGTCATATTTCTATGAAATTAATATACGTAAATAGTTGCCATATATTATTCTTTCATTTCATATACCATTACATGCGTAAAGCCTTTTAATAACTTCAAAAAAGAGTTAGACACACTGACAGATATATAACCCTCCATACGATATTTAAAAATTACTCGCCGGTGACGTCATAAGCCACGCCCAAACCCGACGTGCAATCATACTATCTTACTTCTCCAGAAGAAGGATTCAGTTATTCAGTTCTGTTATAAATGATCAAATATCATTAGTGACTAGAAAAGGCAAATTTTCTTACTGAGCCTACAGGCGGATATATTGGCCATTTTCGTGCCGATACGATACCTACCGATAATCGGCAACAACTGCCGATATAACGATACCGTGCGATCTCTAATTTTAGCCGTTTTTATGCCCTAGATTAGATAGTGGGTATTTGTATCTTCATAACTATATTAGCAAAACGAACCCCTTATATAAAGGTTCCGTTTTGATTGAAACACCTAAAACGTGTACTTGGGCTGTTTGCAAATCGAATCTATGCGGTTTACACGTTAATAAACGGGCATAACATAATTATTAGCCATTTATTCTTTGTTGACTGTCCCTTTATATTCTCCTTTTAAAGTTTTTCTTTTATTAATTAGTGTTTCTCCTTGCATATTATGTTTGTTTTTGACAACGGACCCCTTTAGGTAGCATATTATGTTACCTAGTTGTGTATATGTTACATATTATATATTTTTTAAATATTGAATTGATGTTATAAGTTTTATGTAATAAATACATTATAAAGGTTGTCTTAGTTTAAATTTGCAGACGCCAGTTTCATCGACAATTTTTATAAAACAAAAATGTATCATTTATCAGCGTTAATAATAATGGGAGGGAGCGTCTCCATGTAGAATTTACCAGCTAATCAGGAGAAATATTCACAGGCATGTGCGCCGTTAGAAAGTTTGGTGTAACTGGCCCCCACAGGGAAGAATGCCAGTGGCGTAACACTTTTTTTTTGTAAAAATACCAAGACGACATGTTTTTAAGGATAGAGCGATAGAATGACTTTTAATATCAGGTTTTATATTAAAATCAACAGCTAATATCAAAGCATAACATTTTAATTTGTATTAAACTAATAACAAGTATAACATTAATTTGTACTAAACAAGTATAACATTAATCTGTACTAAACAAGTAGTAACTATAATTTGTGCAATTAATGCAGCAACAACAAAATACTAAGTATATTAATTTGTACTAATAGGTAACAAGACTTCTCCTAAAGCAAATTTAATAAGCAGAGTGGGTAATAACTTCCTTGTCAACCGCAAACAACTTTGGTTCATAATCTCGAAAAAATTGACTCTTCGCTCTTCCGATAATATTCTTCTTCGGTTTCTTCGCTTTTCGTTCAGGAATATCATCCAGGTTTCGCGGCGTCTTAATTTTATCAGGTTTTTCTTTATTTTTATCTTTGGTGTTACTTATGTTTAAATGGCGTTCATTTGTAGGGCATAGGCATTTGTCGCACAGTTTCTAAAAAAGTTCAGGGCGCGTCAAAGTTTTCTTAGGATTTAACGCCCCATTTCGGCTACACTACTGACTAAGAACTTATTAAAATTGTGTAGCCTAGATTTTTTTCTACAGTTTGAGCTTACGGGAAAAATCAGCCCGGTGAGACTGCTTATGGGGGGGGGGGGGGGGGGGGATCGAAACACGTAAGAAGGCCTTGGAAGTGATGCTAAGCCTACTCTGCTCCATGCGCTCACAAGTAACCTACTTTTATCTATCTGTTTCACTCTATCATTTAGAGACTCATGTATGCAGGCGACTTTCCTGGTCATATTTGTCTCATTTTACTGAATTAGGGAAGATTGCTGCAGATAGAGACAGGCATAGAATGCGAACAGCGCGAATTGTTAAACAAGCTAATTTCTTTCGTCTGGCGGGAATGGAAATCAAGCAACATCTGATGTGATTTAAAATGGCGGAGAAGACGCAGCATCTTTAAATTTTAAAATCATTTTTAATTTTCTAATCTTTTCACGAGAAACGTCGTTTCCTTTTTGGTGCAAGAGTGAGTAATTTGTAATTGAAATATTCACCATGCATGCTTGGACTTGAAGCTTGAAATATTTGCTAGGACCTAGAGGTAAGAGTTGAAGATGGTAAAATATTTTATGTAAATTATGATTTACTTCCTATTTTTTAATAAAACTACCTACAAGCTTATTTCTGAATTTTAATTTTTCATTTGTAGTTACGTTACTAGTTCAAAAAATGATATAAGAGTGTGTCAGGATTATTTTAAAGTCATATTTACAGCTTAAATCATGTCAGAATCCTAATATTGATTTTTACCACTTTAGTAAATCAAATAAAAGGGTTTTTAATGTTTTTTTGTTGGTTAAATGTCACTTTAAAATATTGACAGTAATAAAAATTTGGACAAAAGTGACATTTGAAAGGCACGTGCGCTCGTCAGCTGATGCCAGACGTAATGGATGCCGGGTTTGTTGTTGAACACGGCTGTTTGTCTTCTTCCTGTTTATAAGTATTCGTTGGGAAAAATAACGGACAAACTTGACAACATCCCTGTCAAGGACAATGACATAAAATGATTTTTCTCACTAACTAAAGGGCTATTTATGGCTATTGTTTCACAATTTGTTGTCATATCCGGATTTGCGGGTTTAAATGCATTAACGCAATTCCACAACACCCTGTAGCGGCAGAGCGAAGGCCATTATTGATATGTCAGGTATGGTATGCGTTAGATGTAAGATTGGAGAAGCAATGTTTAGTAAAGTCACCCCATGATGCAATAACACAAGGTATGATATCAAACAAGAAGGCGCCGGTTTAGAGACATCAAGTTTACCGGAATGTTTTCTTATTTTAGTGGTATTTTAGCTGTAACCTTTTAATACCTTTAAAAGAGAATTAAACGCTAACAACCACGCAAATCTCCATAAGCAATTTAAAAATTGATCGTCACTTGACGTCACTGCGTGCGCCATACGTAATTATAACGGCTAGATATCGTACATTGGGTTTATATTGTATCATGGACATCCCCAAATCTGAGAAGGTGTAGCTGATGCCCCCCATTGCCCCCATCCCCCGGATGAGGGCTAAACAAACCACGGCCTTTTATAATAATTATTTGACATATTTACTTTGTTAGTTAAATAGCCGGAATGTAATTCCCTCCTACGTTTTTCTAAGACCTTGTGTGAAACCAACCGACACAATATCTTGCAAATCTTCCGATCTACCAGCCCTTTGTATTGCATCCTTTTAAAGAGGAACAATTTGTCCCAATGAAAGGCTACTTTGGTCTTGTCTCTGACGCCATCGTTTCGACTGAGATAATACGTCATAATGATGTGCTTTAAAATTTTGGATTCCTCGTATAAATCATGGCTTAAAGTTCTAAAAAAAGAACGTTAGATCAACGATTGGTGAATTTGTCAAAAGTTATCTACTTACAAAGCTAAAAAGAAGTTTCTAGGTGTATAATCTACCGCCTTGAATTCTGCTCGCAGGAAAAATTGAAAAACTATGATAAGATGATACTTATCGCACAAAGCCCCACAGCGATCTTTCCTTAGAAATTCTTCTATATGGAAATTGTCTACAAACAAATTAATTTAATTTTGAAATTAACTTTTACTCTGCCTTTTAGATACCTAAGAGTTGTTGAAAATATTCAATCTGCTGCTTAAAATCCATTTTCTTTGCCAATAATGCCAATTTTTCACAGGTTATTTGTAGATACAAACTTTCCGGCCGGGCGAGTCTCGCGGCGAGTCGCTCGCGACAGACAGCGACTAGATTAGATTAGACGTTCCCAAAACCTTAGTTTATGTATATTGGGTGGCCTACCTCTCATTATAAATAAAGAATCCTTTATTTATGGTGTATCAGTAACCAATCAGAAGCTTCCACGCCCAAAGTTTCTCGAATTCACCACTAGGGCGATCGTAACAACTTTTGACGTTTTTGTCACACAAAAACAACAAATCGACAAACCACGAAAAGATAAACACGTATAACTAATTTTATTTTAATAAATTTTGTTAAAACAGATGTGAAGATTTTAAGAAGTGTGAGTAAATCTAAAAAAAATGAGGCTGCTAGGCATATCGTTCGTTAGTTTTCTTTTGACTTCCGTTGTGGTGGCAAATGCTTATTATCAGAAGAAACAGTTTTACCCCTCTGTGGTCTATATTACAAAATCTAATCCTAGCATGGCTGTAAGTACTTATTCTAATAATTACACTTTCCTTATATATCCTTATACTCCTATAATATGTACATTTTTGATGTCTTATTTGCTGAAAACCATCCAATGTAAATTGAGACTCGAACAACTACTGACTACTTTCAGGATCTTATGAAACTTTTCATATATTTAATAATTTTCTTTTTGTTTTAATCATGCACTTATGCTTCTAGGTAATTTATATACAAGCTTTTATTGGTGTATGGATCTTGGGGAAACTCATGAGGAAGATATTTTTTGGACAACTACGTACAACTGAATTTGAGGTAATTTTCTATTTACTCTTATGTTTTATAGATATTTTCGATTTACATGGATTTATATTTAACGTACATATCATTTGAATTGTAATTATCTATCGTTTTTAACTGGATTCCTAATATTTTTCACAGCATTTAATGGAACGATCGTGGTATGCAGTAACTGAAACATGTTTGGCTTTTACGGTTTTTCGAGACGATTTCACTCCAAAATTTGTAGCCCTGTTTACACTGTTGCTGTTTTTGAAATCTTTTCACTGGTTGGCTGAAGATCGAGTGGATTATGTAAGTAGTAACTATTATTTGCTATAAATTAATTAGAGTATGTAGTTTGAGTTAATACTTTAAAAGATAGTCGGATGATTTTCCTAATCCCAGAGTCCCGGTATTTTGTATTTGGCGCCTGTAATTCCCCCAAAGCATATCTGTAATTCCCCGAACAGCCAAACATTGACATTGAGCATTGAAGTTTATAAATATTTTATGCACTTTAAGCAAAAGTATTGTAAACTACAGATACCATAATCCATTCACAAAAATATGATCAAAATATCCTTATTGATATGATCCCCTCTTTTACAAACTACACATGAATGCACCATGATTGTTTATAATAAAGAGGAGAGTCCAGTTGGATTAGTTCAAGTTTTGTTTGATACTTGTAAGTATAATAATATTTTTTTAAAGAATCTCTCATCTTTTCACAGTTTATAGTAAAATTATTGGGAAATAATTTATTTTAAGACCAATTAAGACATTTTTAATCGGGATTTTGCAAGATACCTTTGCGATAAATATGTCAATCTGGCTATGCTGCAATAATGACTGAAAGAGGTGGGAAAGACCGTTTCCATTCGTTGCGTAGGCTAGAAATGCACATTTTTCTATCTGTAGCTTGTAATATCTTTGACTTTAAGAAAAATGTTTAGTTTTGCCTTTGTTATGATAATTTTGTTGAATAAATTTTGCTTCAATTTACTATTATTATTCTGACAGCAGTGTTGTAACCGTAACATTGACTTCTGTTGTGGTGGCAAATCCCTATTATCAGAAGAAACAATTTGGCCCCTTTGAATATCGAAGGTTAAAGATAAACGTATCAACGTAAGAATCTGACAAGTTATATTTGGAGACGAACGCCGGGTTTATATGGAGATTTCAGTCTATCTCAGATATACCGCGTTAGATATCCGTGCGCTACAAAACAAAACGTACGCTGAAGTCATGTCGATTTTGTATTTCTTCGAAAATCAGAGTAAAACTATGAAAAAAAAAAGAACGAACAACGAACCACACGAACAAACCCGATCTCGGGATCCTGGGATTTGCAGTTCCCTGCATACTTTAATCCCAAAAACAGTGTACTCACACTGATCTAATAACCAGTATTATTTTCTCTGATTTGACGATATTAAAATCTGAAATTTAATTTTAGTAAAATATTTATAAAATAGCAAAAAACTGCAATATTTATTTTGCAGGAAAACACATTTGAGTTATAACAATAGCTTTTTAAAAAAAGTTATTTGATAGTAAGATTACGAGTTCATTAATATGGTTTTAAGATACAATTATGTTGTCTTGTCTGCAAATATACAACCTTTTTTTGATAGATATAATGTCATGGCTAGAATTAAGTTTTTTTTAAATGTTTGTAATGTTCCAAATTTCGAACGGAACACTTATGGAATGACGTTACCGTCGCAGCCCTTTTACTCAAGAACTATTTGGCGTGGCGAGCTAAAATTAGGCAGAAATTATTTCTCAAAATAACTGCATTCAGTATACAGGCTGATTCACGACGAGCTTGCATTAGAACTTTATGGAAAACTACCAAACATATTGACATGTTTCTATCATTTCCGGTTATATGTCATCAAATTAAAGAAGAATATACATGGTGTTCTATTGGAAATAAGAACGTGTTTAATGGTTGAATTATTTCACAAAGCACCATGAATTGTGACCACCCTGTGCATTTTGTGCCAAGTTTGAAATATTTTTAAGACTTGCTGATCTTCCAGCTATTCGGTAAAAAAAAGGTGTTAGTCCAAGAGCTAAGGTAAAAAAGTTATATGGATTATTTCATCACCATTCATTTGCCAAATACTTACAAAAATCAGACAAAACCGGTTCTATGAGGTTTGCTTAGAATTTAATGGTTAATCGAAAAATATGATAAAAATAACCATGTCGTATTTACAAAACGACAGTTGACAGCTACTTCCGGTATAACCGGAAATGACAGAAACATGTCAATTTTCCAAATTTTCAGAAAGATGTGTTCAGTAGTTCTCCAGCAATTTCTAATGCAAGCTCGTTGTGAATCACCCTGTATAAAAGTTCGGTTCATAGCGAGACCTCCAAACTTTTTTGAGCATGATTGATCTGTATTGGTGTAATTTAATTTTTTTTTAGATGGAAAGAAGTCCCGTAATAAGCTGGTTATTCCATATGAGAGTACTGAGCTTACTATTATTATTGGGAGCTTTGGACATGCACTTTATCTCCCATGCTTATCAGTCGACTGTCACTAAGGTAAGTCGGCAATTTTTCTTTATGGGGGCGTTTAAAACAATTAGTATACAGAGTGTTATGGAAATGACGTATTATATTTAAATGGGTGACTCCTTGGGTGTCCTAGAGAAGCGCTACATATTTTATTTTTTTTAAATTGACCGTTTTAAAAGTGGGCTAACAAACCCTCTTACTCACAGGTCAGTCCGCGTTACTGTAAACATATATCACCCAGGCCCAATGGCAATGTTGCCAAACTTAATGTAAAACTGAAATTCCATATAAAATTATAAAAATAAATTATTAATCTACCTACTTGTATTTATCTTTATACCTAAAGAGCGAGGAAATCCAGGCACAAACACAATCAGTTTTTATTCTTTTTCATGGGATCACTCCTGGAAACACTTTATGTACACACAGTAATAGTGAAACAGAACCGATAGTTAGCTTTTGAAAATACAATAATACAGATTAGACTACAGATTATTAGATTTTATTACACGCGACGAAATTTGACATCCAGAAGAAACAATCGGGAGTAAATTTGTTTCGTCAATAAAAACAATATTCAAAGATTATTTATGGACTGGCAAGATACACGCGTAAACCGAAATAACAGGATTGCTGCGACTGTGTTGGTTATCGACGAAATACAACGTATCCAGCCGCTGGTTGGTCTTCAACTAACAGCCCGCAAGCGTGCATCGCTATACGAACACTTCGGCTCAGCCGTTGTAAGCCGTCAAGAGGTCATTGGCATTTTACCTAGTGACGTACCATCGTGCCGGTAAAAAACTAGGACAGTAAAATTTCTTATTTTCTCCTTGACTATTAGGAATTTTTTACTTTCGAGTCTGGTACCAGTAAAATGTCATTTACAAATTTTACATGTCAACATAGATTGTCACTTTATCATTAACTTGTCAAGCAAATTTTTCTTTAAAAAGTATGCCACAATTAACACCCCAGCAAGAGGCTATAATCTACAGTCGGTTGCGAGATTGTGCTTTTGTTAGGAATATTGCAGACGAACTGGGAGTAAACAAAAATATCGTGTTGGCAAAACAAAAAATAGCAAGGCATGGGACTATTATTAGGAAAGCAGGTTCAGGTCCCCCTAGAATTTCTACTGAAGATGAAGATAAGAAGACTAGTTAATTATCTAAGGGATTATCCATTCGCATCTGCAATAAAGGCGAAAGAAGAGACGAACTTTCCAGCTTCTGCAAATACTGCTAGAGACAGGGTTCGAATTTCCGATATACGAAGTCGTAGTGCTACTAATAAAATATTTTTAATGGAAAGAAATAAACAAGGCAGGTTAGAATTTGCACATGAATATTTAAATCGGAATATTTTCTGGGAAACAGTTATATTTTCTGACGAGAAAACTTTGCAATCGTGTAATAATGGAATACACTCACAAAACAAACCAAAGCGGGCGTTTTTCTATAAATGTATGTGGTTGGATTAGCGCTAGAGGTCCAGGAATTTGCCAAATCGTGGAAGGAAGACTAACTGCACCTGAATACGTTAATATCCTAAATGCAGATGATACCATCGATAAACGATGTATATGGTTAAAATTTTACATTTCAGCATGATAATGCTCCAATACACACAGCACGCATTGTGCAAAATTTTCTCCTAGAAAATAAAATAATAGCAGTTCTTCCCTGGCCTTCGAAGAGTCCCGATTTGAACCCGATCGAAAACATTTGGGGTAAAATGGTGAAATCAATGTATAAACATGATTTTCGGCCACGAAACAGAGATGAATTACGCTACAGGATAAAAGAAGCTTGGGATGAAATAATAGGCGAATTATGCAGAAACCTAGTTTCAAGTATGCCGCAAAGGCTTCAAGAAGTAATAAACAGGAATGGTTCTATGACTAAATATTAAAAATGTTTTGTTGCTTCGACAAATTTTGAGTTTGTATTTTTGTAACCTTCTATTAAATTTCTTTTATTATTTATTTTCGTTTTCATTTTTAGGCGACGTTATATATACCTACTTTAAATAAGGTATTACACTTTTTCTTAATAAAAATGCCCAATATATTTATTGCCGCTCAAGTTTATAAAAGAAATAAGATATTTTGATGCCACCTCGTATCGAAAAATATAAAACGTTAAATTATGTAACCTAGGATACTTCCTTGTGTATTTACCTTTACAGCTGTCGAGCACCTTTTATAGTCTATGAGATATGTATATCCGTTCCCAGTTTTGTGATTTTGTTGTCCTAGTTTTTTATCGGCACGATAGTACGTGCCTATTTCAAACTTATTTAATACTATTCTGTATGTTTGTTCTGGTTGTTTAAAACATAGTCCGTCGTAAATGTTCTTCAATTAATTGTACAAAAAGGTATTACAGAATGGAAAAGTGTTTAAATTATTTTATTTTGTCTAAAGAGTTTAAGGTGTACATATGACAACAGCGGTCAAAATTCGCTATTTGTTTACATGTATCGCAGTGCCCACAGGTGTTTTTCTGGTTTCACGTCAGGTCACTTTTACCGCTGAATGAATTGAAAACGCCATTTATGGGTATTTTTTTCAATTTGTCTTTATCTCAAGAATTGCCGGTTTAAATATAATACGTCATATAACACCCTGTATAACCTCTAAATAATGACGACCTACTGAATAAAAAAGCTTTTCCACTTGTTTTGTTTACATTGTTTATTAACTTTTACACATTTTAGGGAGCTTCAGTACAGCTTGTATTCGGCTTCGAGTATGCTGTTCTCATTACGGTGGTAATAAACATAGGTATAAAATATGCCCTACATTCCGTTGACCTTAACAGCGAGACCCCATGGGACAACAAAGCCGTATTTCTACTGTATACCGAGTTGGTTATGGGACTGATTAAAGTAATTTTGTACGTTGCATTTGTCGCTATTATGGTAAGCATGTACGTCGTACTATAAAAGGTGTCCCTACCCTGTATACAACGTGTCCAAGATAAGGAGGGCCAGTACAGGGATCTCAGAAACCGTAAGAGATACGAAGTCGGTTGAATGGAGGTAAAGTTGCGCATTTACGTGCCTAATAATATGCCGTTTAGAAAGTTTGAAAATTCCGAGTAGTTCCGGAGATATCCGGAAAAAAACGAAATTCTGAAAAATCGTTTGGTTTTCCTAGGTTTTTTTTGAGATCGAATTCTAAAGTAAATTGCACTTTTGCATTGCCACTTTTTCCGCTCTCTAACAGCGTTAATTGTTTTATAATCCGACGAGTCGTCTTCGAAGGGCCATTATCAACTTTCTTTTTTTAAATACGGTCCTGTTTTTCTGATATTGGCATTTGATAGCTTTTTTTCTTCCGAATGCAACGATATATGACACATTGTGGTTTAATGACGTTTCGAGGTTTTTTTGAAGAACATCAACAAATTTTGGGATACGGTCCTGTATTTCTTCTAATTTTATAAATAATATCTGTAAGCTCTAAATTTTTACTTATGTTGGACTAGTTCAATAAATAACAAATAATTTAATAATAAACCACAAATAAGTGAACAACATACAGAAACATTATTTCAAACTTCTGTTGATTCGGGATTTAAATGAAAAGTAGGCGCTTGAAACAAAAAAATTAAGATGGTGACGCGTGATTTGTTTCACTTGACATTCCCATTGTGATCGTTTGAGAGCGCTTTAAGAGGTTTTCTATTTTCCAGAAAATATGGAACATGAATTTACAAATGCTGAAAAGTTTGATATTCTATCGCATGTTTTTTTATCTCAAAAAAACTGTTATGTGGCAGTTAGAAGATGTTATTTGTGCTTAGAGAATAACGGAAATCATTTTGAACACCTGATTATGTAGTTCCTTACTTTTTTCGTTGTTCGTTTTATTACTGTTTTGGTATGATTTTTGTTCACTTATTTGTGGTTTATTATTAAATTATTTGTTATTTATTGAACTAGTCCCATAAGTAAAAATTTAGGGCTTACTTATGAGATATTATTTATAAAATTAGGAGAAATACAGGACCGTATCCCAAAATTTCCTGATGTTGTTCAAAAAACCCTCGAAACGTAATTAAACCACAATGTGTCAAATTCCAACATCAGGAAAACAGGACCGTATTTAAAAAAAGAAAGTTGACAATGGCCCTTCGAAGACGACTCGTCGGATTACAAAACAATTAACGCTGTTAGATAGAGCGGAAAAAGTGGCAATGCAAAAGTGCAATTTACTTTAGAATTCGATCTCAAAAAAACTCAGGAAAACAATAAAACGATTTTTCAGAATTTCGGTTTTTTCCGGATATCTCCGGAACTACTCGGAATTTTAAAACTTTCTAAACGGCTTATTATTAGGCACGTAAATGCGCAACTGTACCTCCATTTAACCGACTTCGTATCTCTTACGGTTTCCGAGATCCCTGTACTGGCCGTAGCGTACTAGCTGGTTTTATGAAAACAAGTCTCTTCCTAAAAGCTCTGCTTGGCAAGGAATTAAGATTTTCGAAGAAACAATTTATTATACAGGGTGTTTCTTAATAACATGCTAATATTTAAGGAGGTTATATGTCCTAAACGTCTTAACTTTTGAGATACAGGGTGTTAAAGATTTTCAAAAAATCTTTTTTATTACCATCGGTCATACTGCTATATTTTTGTGAAATTTGGTACACGCTTTCTAATCGTCAAGGGGCATTTTATGGTGTGTAACATGGTTTTTTATTCCGGCCAGTGGCGCCCGTGCGGGAATTGCCCTCGGTATTTTTGAAGAAAAGAATGGTACGCCAATTTAAAAATATTTTTTGATATTCTCATTCCTGGCTGAGCAAATTTTGATTTTTTTGTCATTTAACGTACAATTTTCATATGAAATTTGGTATTAACAAAGATTAAAAAGGAACTAGTTGGTAAGAAGCAGATTTTGTTTTGTAAACATGAACAGTTTTGACAGTTGTCTACCTAGTCTAATTATGACGTATTGAACCTTAACAAATTATTAAAAATCATGAAAAGCTTCATATTAACATATGTCCTAAACGTCTTAACTTTTGAAATACAGGGTGTTAAAGATTTCCATGCATTTTTAATAATTTGTTAAGGTTAATAATATAAGGGTATCATTTAACTGGTTAGCAAAATATTCTTATTTTTGCGAACAGAAAAATCGGTCAGCCAAAATGGCTAGTTGGTCAGCAACTTATGCCTTGGGAAAACAAGTGAAAACCCGCCCCCGCTACACCATTTGTAGCCGATTTCCTTCTGTATTCGGCAAAAGAAAACACAAGAAAGTTACATAAATTGACAGTGCCCTGGGACCTGTGAAGTAAATTGCTTCTAGACATGTCTGTTTCTACTGACCAATTGTAAACTCTTGCTGACCAAGTAATCATTTCGCAGCTCGACCGTTAATAACGGCCAACCATTTAATTACTTCTCATAATATAATAATTTTTTTTCTATTGGACACGCCTATCATTGTCTTAATTTTTTTTTAGGTTAGAATATACACGCTTCCGCTATTTGCCTTCAGGCCGATGTACTATACGATACGGAACTTCAAGAAGGCGTTCAGCGACGTGATTTTATCTAGAAGAGCCATCCACAATATGAACACGCTGTATCCTGACGCTACACCGGAGGAGCTGGCGGCGGCCGATAATGTGTGCATTATCTGTCGCGAGGAAATGGTCACCGCTTCGAAAAAGCTGCCTTGTAATCACATTTTCCACACTTCCTGTTTAAGGTTAGTGCTCAAGGAAGAGATTTAAATATAGATCACCGTATTAAAGGTCCCATATTCCATTAATAGGACTCTTGGAAAGTGAAGCTGTGATTGTGTGACATGTTATTGAAAATCAGTAATGGGTGGAAGAGAGAACTGCATGTTTGTCGGCTGATTGGCAACAATGTTGAAGTCTAGTTATATCAGATGGTTAAATATTAAACCATAACCATACTTACCGATGACGTGACAAATGTCAAAATACATTTTCAGGTTAACAATCGAGCAGACGCAATCGGCGTGAAAAGTTATTGTAGACAATTTTTTGCCGGTTACTGTACCGGATGTTTCAGCAGGAACAATCACCCCATAACTTTTTTTATTGTTTAAATTACAGGAATAGCATTTGGTGGGTTTGTATGTGATATTATTGTGCATTTTATGACATGGCCGACTCCATTTTGTCACTTCCGGTTTAACCGGAACTGATCTCAGCTTGAGATTTTTAAATGGTACACTCAGTATATTTTTGGCTATATCGATTCCATTCTCAATGACACCCCAGACGTCACTTTTTGACACTTTAAATCATTTTGTCTTAATTTTATTTGTAAATCATGGTGGATTTTAAAATTGTAATTTTGTTCATTTGTTTCTTAGCGTTATGGTGTCATGGGTACCTAGATAAATGCAGAACCGTTTGCCCGGTATTGCGCATGACATCTGACGATCAACTTTGGTTACATGCGCGAGGCCATAATTTTGTCACTTTTGCTTTTAGAGTTTGGCTATCCATAGATTGAATTTGGAATGATGTTCTGATAGCCACAAATATACTGGATTTAAAAATCCAAGCTTGAGGTCATTTCCGGTTAAACCGGAAGCGACAAAATGGAGTCCGTCATGTCATAAAATGCAAAATAATTTCACATACAAACCCACCAAGCGGTGAGCGTTCCTCCTGAAACACCCGATATATACAAAAATTCTCATTTTTTCAGATCTTGGTTCCAGCGCCAACAGACCTGCCCGACTTGCCGTTTGAACATCTTGCGCACGCCGGCGCCGCCCCCGACCAACAACAACATTCCAGGAGCACAAGCTCCGGGCGCCGCGCCGCCGAACGCGGGACAGAATCCGTTCTTTAACGCTTTTGGTGCGGCCGGACCGAATCCATTCCAGCTTTTCAATCAACCACCGCAGGTAGTTAATCGCCAGCGTAAATCGAATATTTTCAATTACATAGCAAGTGTCGAAAGTGGCGGATTTTCCGCCGAGTTTGATAATATCGCTTTCACACACGTAATGTACAGGGTGTCAATTTTTGGGTAGTTTTACGGGGTATCTCCGTTATTGGTCAAGATAGAAGGATAGAAGGATGCGGTTTTCGCAGCACTGTGCTACTTTTTTGTCAAACAGAAGATGCCGTAATCAGAATTTTTCTAGGCCGCCTGGTTTTTGATATACGGGATGTTTTTGAGAATTGTGCATTTTGGGACACCCCCCCCCCCCCCATATCTCAGTTACCCCGTAACGTATCAAAAAGAAATAAAATGTTCTTTTTGTAATTTTTTACGTAGAATCCAGTGACGTACTCAGATTTTTTCTATCTTCAATAGTTTTCAAGGAAAATAAACAAATTTGCTTTTTTTAAATGGGTCACCCTATATATTTTTTAATAATACAAGTTAGCTTGTAACAAGCTTCTCAAAAATATATAACACTATATTTTTAGTCTTAGTATTAGGCCGAAATATACGTTTTTCAAAAATATACCAGTTTTTTTTAGTAGGCCGTGACGGATATTAAAAAAAATACTGGTGGGATTAAATATTAGACACAAAAATTGAAAATTTATTGAACTCCCTCATAAATATTGCTCAAATTGTTCTCCATTATGCCTTAGACATGTTTCACACATGGTTCTTATTCGCCTTAATGAATTAAAAATAATAAACGGCCGCGTTTGTAACTCCCTAAAAGCTCCGTCAGTGGCAATTCTTAAATCTGCCATTGTTTGGTACTGAATGGAATAAATTTTATTTTGAAAGTATCCCAATAAGAAGAAATCCAAAACCGACAAGTCGGGTGACCTTGGTGGCCATCTTACAGGTCCATTAGTTCCAATCCAGCGACCTGGGAAGTTATTATCTAGGTAGGCCCTTACAATTTGGGCATTGTGAGCGGGCGCTTTATCCTGTTGAAGATGCAAGTTATTGAGACCAGCTAAGGCCACATCTTCTATTATTCCTGGCACAACGTTTTCCAGAATTTCCAAATATTTATTTGCATTAAGGCTTCCTTCAAATATATTATAAACTATTTTGCTATTCAGTATCAAGCATGAAACGCTAACGCCAAATCTGCCTTGCCGTTCGATTGGAAATATTACATGCTGGTTTTCCTGAGACCAAAACCTCGAATTCTGTCGATTAAACATGCCAGCACTGGTAAAATGAGCGTCATCAGACCATATAACGGTTTTTTCAAAATTGTTTTCCCCGTTCAGATTTTGTAAATACCAATTGCAAAACTCTATACGGCGCTGTGCATCACCACGATGTAAGTTTTGTACACGGTGGAATTTATATTGCTTAAAATTGTGTTTTTTTAGGATTGTTTGCACTCTTGATTTAATTATTCCGACCGAACCTTCAACTTGTCTGCAATAACTACTTGGATTTGTTTCAATTGAAGCTAACACATTTATTTCATCAGTCTCGCGATTATCCTTGTGGTAGATTTTAAGGCGAGGTTTAGAAAATGAACCGTGTTCAATTAAATTTGATTTTATTCTTGAAAAAATTCGTTTATCCGGTTGTCGTCTTTCGGGACATCTGCAAGTAATTTAAGAAAATTTATAAATTTCATAGAATTTTTAAGGGCTTATATTTACCTATTCAAATACACTTCTAATGCTCCATCTGCATTTTCATTGCACTGGATATAACAAACGAGCATGTCGTACTTCTCAAAATTTACATGCTCTGCCATAATTAGGACAAACTGATTTTTCACTATTAATTAGAAATTTTAAAACAACTTAGAGAACCTGAATGCTCTGACAGAATTAGAAGATTTTATTATTATGACACATAGGACTGTGTTCTTTTGTTTGTTTTTAATATCCGTCATGGCCTATTAAAAAAAAATGGTATATATTTCGGGCCTAATACTAAGACTAAAAATAAAGTGTTATATATTTTTGAGAAGCTTGTTACTAGAGATGTAAAGGTAATATTACCGAGGTAATGTTACCGTAATATTACGTAATATTACCGCAAGATCGGTAACATTGGAAATATTGTTTTTTTTTTTTTTTTTCCATAAGCCAAATCCAGTTGAACAAAACGGGGCGATACATCTCTTTAAAATCCAAAAGCTTTTTGGAGACTAAACATTCATTAAAAAGTTTAGCAGTTGATGATAGCCCAGATATTTCTGATGTTCTTTCATCAAATACAGTAAGACTTCTTCTTCAAAACGAATTTTGGTTGCAAATAGAAGCAACTTATGACTTGTTCCAGCCAATGTCTAAGTGGATAACGATTTTTGAAGCTAACGGGCCAACAATCTCAAAAGAGTTTATCTGCTTTTTTGAAATAAGGTCTATATTACGTGACAAAGTATCAAATTTATCTATTACTATGTTTGAAAACCAGAAAATGTGTTCAATTCTTGAAAAACGAGAAAATATATGTTTAAAACCCGTTCATCTTGCTGCTTACCTATTAGAACCAAGTCAACGCGGCGAGAAGTTAACTGAAGCTGAAATTTTAATTGCAACGGAGTTCATCTATGAAACTGCAAGGCGTCATCCAAAGTATTCTTCACAAGTAGATCTTATTATGGAAGCACTCGCACAGTACAAAATTAGAGGTAATATTTTTGCTAAGGAATTCGTCATTTCCAGCGAAAAATCTATGTCTGGATCTGTTTGGTGGGCAGGAATTTGCTCCAGTTCTAAAATAAGTAGGTTAGCTGTAGACATTTTAAATTTACCATCGTCAACAGCCGCAACCGAAAGAACCTTTAGTACTTATGGATTTATTCATCGGCAAAAAAGAAACAGACTAACCGTGGAGAGGGCCGGAAAACTAACTTATATTGCCCATAATTATAAATTACTAAATGAAGAAGATCATTCGAGAATAGTAGAAGATACTGAGGAAGAAATAGAAAAAGAAGATATCGGTTTCGAAGTTATAGACTTGACTCAATTAACGAAAGAGAAAGAAGAATCAGATGACGAGGTTGGGGATGATGATGAGGATGATTTACCATTATCCACTCTATTACGTAGTCCATTCTGACTCTGACTAGTTTAAAAAACGTTCTTATTGTTTTTCGTAATGTTTTAACAGTTTTGAAATAAAAAAAACTAGTATTACTTAAAAAGCTGTTTTTTTTATAAATTACCAATGTTACCAATGTTACCGTAATATTACGTAATATTACCGGTAATATTACCGATTTTTAAATTACCGGTAATTTTACATCTCTACTTGTTACAAACTAAATTATATTCTTAAAAAATATATAGGGTGGCCCATTTAAAAAAAACAAAACTGTTTATTTTCCTTGAAAACTATTGAATGTAGAAAAGATCTGAGTACGTCACTGGATTCTACGTAAAAACCTACAAAAAGAACATTCTATTTCTTTTTGATACGTTACGGGGTAACCGAGATATGGGGGGGGGGGGGGGGGTCCCAAAATGCACAATTCTCCGGTATATCAAAAACAAGACGGCCTAGAAAAAATCTGATTACGGCATCTTGTGTTTGACAAAAAAGTAGCAGTGCTGCGAAAACCGCATCCTTCTATCTTTACTAATAACGGAGATACCCCATAAAACTCCCCAAAAATGGACACCCTGTACATAGGGTTTTCGACGATCGTTATAAAAACTATTTCTTTACGCAAATGAATGCGCATAAAATTGGTTATATTTTAACAAGTTATGAAAACGGCATCCTCGTCGTTCGTTGCCTGGCCGCCGCATTGTTATTGGCACCTTCCAAATGTCCATAATATTGGAAACGATCAAAAATGGAAAGAAATTATTCCGAAGTAAGAAACTCTTTTCAATGCGCTCCAGACGAAATAATTAATTAAGCCAATGAAGCAACACAAAATTTATTGCTTGAAAAATCGAAAGCAGCTTACAGTGTTTGGTGAATGTAGAATTGATATGTTTTGGTTAGGAAACCAATGTACCAGTGTAATTTATGATACGAATGTTACGTTTTGTTTTAAGGCGAATGCAAATGCAAATGTTGGCGGAGGAGCGGCAGGTGCTAATGCTGCACCCCAGAATCCACCGGGAGCACCACAGCAAGGCGGTGAAGCTACTCAGGGTGGAGGGACGGGATCTGCACCAGCTGCGGGTAAGTAATGGCACTCCCCAATCGTAATGGGAGAAACCAAGGGTCGATAGCCCTTGGGGGAGCAGCGTACGTTTGTAACTTTTTTTTCTCTATTGTAGGTTCATCTTCATCACAACAAATACCCCCCGCATTCGTCCCCCCCTTCGCTTTCCCGCCCTTTCCCTTCGCCATGCCGTTCATGGCTCCCCCTCCCATGCCTCCGACCAACCTGACGAACCTGTCCGAAGAGGAACTGCGGACTTTGGAGGGAAACGAGAGGCAGAACATCGAGGCTAGGATACAGTGTTTGAGGAATATCCAGGTAACGCTTGTATGTTTTTTTACTGTCGATAGATTTATTGATTATTTTTCGTGATCGATTGTTGATATTTTTTTAACATGATCCCCCTTAAAGATCTAGCCCAACCGACGACTTCGATAGCCTCCTTCAATTGATAACTAAAATCGAAATGGGTCCGTGGTCAAAATAGTTTGAGGAACGCAATAGAAACTATAAAAGTCACAATTTAGTGAAAGTTCTAAACGGTTATCTTAGTAAGAGAAAAAGAGAAGTAATTAAATGGTTTGCCGTTATTAAAATTGGTTCGCAGCAAAAAATAGCCGTTAAATCATTTGATCAGCATAAAAAGATTTTGCTGGCAATAACTAAAAATCGGGCTGCAGCACTTGTTCTGCAAAAAATGCTACAAACTGTCAACAATTTAACCGATATCACTCCGCTTGTAATATCATATGTTCGCTTAATTAACAGTCGAGCTGCGAAATGATTACTTGGTCAGCAAGATTTTACAGTTGGTCAGTAGAAAAAAACATGTCTAGAAGCAGTTTACTTCAGAGGTTTGCATATTAAAAGAATAGTTATCAATATAAATAATTGGATTGCGTTTGTTTTGAATAATCGGCAAAGTTCGTTATTGTGGGCGGAGCGTGATACGAGTAGCTAATTGCGTGTATGTGTTTTCATTCGGTGTAGCAGTCAATATCCAAAAGGTAGCGGGGGCGGGTTTCCACTTGTTTTCCCAGGGCACTGTCAATTTATATAACTTTCTTGTGTTTTCTTTTGCCGAATACAGAAGGAAATCGGCTACAAATGGTGTAGCGGGGGCGGGGTTTCACTTGTTTTCCGAGGGCACTGTCACTATTTCACGTTTTATTGCTTTTTTTTTATTACCAAGATTAAATATTTTGCTTATCCGCTGATAGCTTACCAATATCTGATTAAAACTGGATCGCTCATAGCAGCTTATATATTTAATTTGCGTACCAAAATAATTTAGATCACTCTAGTATGACATTAATTACTGATCGATTCAGAAATGTTTGCTGTCCATAAGTTGCTGACCAACTAGCCATTTCGGCTGACCGATTACATTTTTCTGTTCGCAAAAATAAGAATATTTTGCTAACCAGTTAAATGATACCCTTTTAGTAATCACAACTATTAGGTGCTGCGTTGAATCACAGGTTGCCAACACAGGCACTATTCTATGTGAAGGTTTAGCCATATACAGGGTGTTATGGAAATTACGTATTATATTTAAACCGGCAAATCCCGAGATGAAAATAAATTGAAGAAAAATAACCATAAATTCAAACTTTTTAGACAAAGAAAACTACAATTTTAAGGTACATACTTTCTTACCTTCGATCTTATTTTAAAATAATCCGTTTTATAATTAAATTCCATAAAAAAAAATAAAACACAAAAAGTATGCTTTTCAACAGAACTAACAGTAGATAATATCACACATATTTTAAATCACATCACAACATTTCTTATTATGAATTATTTCACAACAAAAAAAAAATCGGGCAATACAACTAAGAAAACGTTTAAAATTCGTATACGTCAAGTACGTGGAACGCTCGACGTCGTTCCACTCCACAGTCGCGAAGGCTACTGAAGTATGAAGGGCGCTCCGCCAGTATTCAAGTAAGGGCGAGACACGCGGTGTGATCTGACAACACTGTTAGTACACTCTAGTGACCCACAAGTGAATCCAGATGTAACGTCGCGACAGTATGTGGATAAAAAGGGTTTTTACCTTAGTATTTAGATATACGATTAAAAAAAAAAGTATGTAGACTTTCTCTAGGACTCCGTAGGAACAAACCCATTTAAATATAATAAGTCATTTCCATAACACCCTGTATACTTAATGTTTTTCTAATCTTAAACGGGATAGGTAAAAGGTATGAGAAAATTGCTTTAAAAAAATATAATGTAATAAGAATAATAATAACCATTTCAGATATGGACAATTTTCAAATTTTTGTCACCGATATTCCCGAAACGTGCTTGATACCCCAGACAATCTAAATATCAATAAATTAACTAAAAAACTTTATTATTAACGAAAATAAATATTGATCAGCTGATAGCTCTCGTCTCTTGCTAACCTAGCCTGCATATTTTTAATTGAATCGTTGCAATTTAGATGGCTCTGATTGCTAATTTGGGATCGTCATCTTAATAGATATATTTTTTTTTTACTCTAGACTTTGTTAGACGCGGCAGTGCAAATGATGCAACAATACAGCGCAGCGGCTAGCATCTCGTCGATGCAGAGGGGCCCCGTGCCCACGACGGGGGCGGCTAATAGCGCCCAGAACCCCGCCTTTGTCAACCCCAGTTCGACCAATGCGAATCCTTCGAGCAGTGCCAATGTCACCGCTGCGAACGGCACCGACAGCGGTGCCGTCTTGAACGGGACCGTGCCGAGTACGAGCGGCGGGGAAGGTGGGGTGTCGAATGATGGAGATTCGGAAAAAGGTAAAATATTGTATACCTTTCCTTCCTTCTATGAACCTATGTCCGCAGCGGCATAAATTTTTTGCTACAGATTTTTCAAAATCGTTATTTTTAAATATCTTCGCAAGTAATTTAGATATTATTTTCAATTTTGGTCTGTATTAATATGATATAAAACCGCATACTTTAGTTAGAAGAGATATTCTATCGTCCCACCAGTGGCGTCCCCGCAACCATGTCCTGTGATACTTTTAACAAAAAAAGTGTTACGCCACTGACATTTTACCATGCGGATATTTTTTCTGATTAGCCTGGTCAATTCTACATGAAAACGGTATCTTGCATTTTTCTCGTCAGATGCACCGTTTTTGATTAAAACCACTAAATTTATATTGAAACATTTCCAACAATTTTTATGAAATGAAATTTGTCATTAGCAATGTTACCAGCGTAGTGCGTCGGCGTGTAGTCGCTTTCACGTGCACTGTGTTTGAATGGCGTCAGCGCATATAATACGATGATTTTAAGGGTTTGCTTTTAGGAACTCTTAATTGCATATTAATACAGCTTCCTAATATCAATAAAACGTGATATATATGTCAGCGTCAATTAGTGAATTCCGTCATTCCCAGAAATGCCTAGTCATTTCACGTATTTCCGGCATTAGTGTAACTCTACGTTTGGTACACCGTAGTATCAGGCATTCCCTGTAATGACGGAATTCTCTCAGTCAAACGCTGTACTTAACTAAATGATTTAAGTTACCCTGTTTGTCGGTTTTAGTCGAACACTGTTGTAATTGTTGTTAACATCTGTTTAGTGATTTTTTTTTTTGAAAATGAAAAGTTGAAGCATTCAGAATTGTTTTATAAGAAGTTAGATGACTATTAGTCCAATCAAAGTAAGAAAAAACCTTGGAATATTACGGAATTGACGGAAAATTCTTTTCAATTTTAAGGAAATTCCTGATAATAATCAGTTATTTACAAACTTTTTAATGTAAAATACCTTATTTTCATGCACTACTGGCAACACTGTCCTAATTACAATGATTGACTAAAACCGGCAAACAGGAACTTAAATCATTTAGTTAAGTACAGCGTTTGACTGAAAGAATTCCGTCATTACAGGGAATGCCTGATACTCTTAGGCAAACGGTGTACCAAACGTAGAATTACACTATTTGCCGGCAATACGTGAAATAACTAGGCATTTCTGGGAATGACGGATTTCACTAATTGACGCCGACATATATTGTGTATAAAATTCTTCGAATTGCTGTAACATTAAGTAATTTATTTTAGTGTCACCACCCCCACCATCACCACCACCATCAACAAAAACATCACCGTTACTCACAGAGGTAAACGGAATTAGTGATAATATAGAAGAGACAAGCACAAGTGATGAAAACAACCCGCTCACGACCGAAGAAGAAATCAGGAGGAGAAGGTAAGCGTCTACACTTTAATTTTCCGACAAAAAAAAATGTTAAAAGAGTTAAAATATACCGAACTTGTTGACACCGTTGGTTTTTTTTTTAAGTTTTACTAATCAGATTCTCACTTTAGCTAGCCTTGTCAACCACTGCTCGGAGGACCGGGGACATACACACACTCTTTCACGTTGCCAAATTTAAGGGCTCACTTGAATAGTTTCTTAAGGGATTTTTACAAAATCAAATTACTTCGTACAGTACGTTTCACGAAAATTGGATACGACTTAATGATTTCCTGGGTCGGTCCCATTGTGTCGACAAGAGCTTGGCAATAAACAAGTGAAGTATGAAGGGACGGACTAAGGAAAACAAGTAATGATATGATTATATTAATGTAATCGAATGAAATAACATTTTTTTAAAAATATTACTAGTCATATTTATTTACATTTATAATGTATAGATAGTTCTGTTTCGCTATCGCTATCCTCATCAAAATTAATTATAATTGGATTAATTATACGATCCAGACTAATATACGAATTTTCTACAGTTATTACGTGACGGACTGAATTTTTCCAACTACCTGGGGGAATATCATTAAAGCATTTTCGGATTAATTCTACAACACTAGAACTTAAAGTCGGAGAAATATTTTCAGACCTAACCAGTGATCTTAACTGGTGCCACATACGCTCTATGGGATTAAAAATGCAATAATAGGGTGGGAGCGGTAGCACTGTATGTCCAATTTCTTCTGCCAATGTGTCACAAACATATACTTTTTTTATAAAAAATTTAAAACTTCTAAAAGATCACTTTTTTATAACTTTCTTCAAAATATATATCATTCGCCGCCATGTAGTTCTGAATCTCCAATTTTGTATTATTTGAGCTTGGAGTTTTATGTAATTGGCGACTGTGATAGCTCGCATTGTCCATTACTATCACGCTATTCTGAGGAATGTTTGGTAAAAGACAATTCTTGAACCATTCCTCAAAAACGAACAAATTTTACCACAGAAAGATATTTAAATATAAATTACGTAACCTAACCTACCTGATGTGCCTATATTTAATTATAATTATTACAATCCGGTCCTTTCCACATAATAATAACAAACGGTCATAAATAATGGGATGGCCCCAGGTACTTTTACGGCACTCATTAAGTTATATCCACTTTTCGTGAAACAATCTTTACATATTATCTAAAATGAACAGGCAGTTAACTAGAGGCAATTCAACTTCGTTCGTTACATGTCATGTGGTTCATCCGTCAAAAGTCAGAACTAGATGGCAACCACCGACCTATAACTATGGATACGTGCAACTTATGGGGTACGCAGTAAAAAGTTAAATTTTATGAGTGAAAAAATGGGTTGGTGCGCACGGTTTACCGGCCATATTTTTAAAGGTTGCGCGCAATGTTGTCGCCGTTTTATAGGCAACCCCGCCGGTATTGGTGCCTGTTTGGTTGCCAACCAACGACGACCGTCCAGAACCGAAATCAGTCGTAGGGATGTAACGACATTAAAAATCTATCGATACGTGGACAATAGATATCAAAATTAATTCTAAAAGTGGCTTTCTTTTATGCGAGAAAGTAGATTGTTTATTTCACGGTAAAGAAGGTCTTCATGTGCCAAAATATGGCCGTGTAATCATTTGCATTAAGGGCGACGTACGGTCCTGTTCGCCGATTAAGGTCAATAGTTTATCAGCCGACGTTGCGCATGACATCTGACGAGCATCTTTGTTTACATTGGCGAGGCCATCAATTTTCCACTTTTGCTCTTAGAGTTTGGTTATCCATAGATATGGGTCGGTGGTGGTAACTCTTTAATTGACCACTATGGGTATCTTTTGAACGGTAATATCTACAAATTTGGTTAAGTCCATCGACTTGAAGCAAACATGGGTCCGGTATTTCTATCTGCTTTGTACACGTCAAAGTGACGTCTGTTTTCGTTCCAACAGCGGATCGGTTTGATATGTCTTGGTTAGGAAAAACTACGGACGTGACTCAAAAGTCAAACACTGAAAAACCACAAAGAATTTAATTCAACAATAAGGACTAATTAGTGGAGTCGTCCAGGCGAAATAAACGGCTCGAAAATCCCTTGACGAAAGTTTTTTTTTCCTCAATCGATACAGTAGGATCCCCTCGACATTCTGAAATGATTTGTGTAGGGCGCCGCATGGGGGGGGGGGGGGGGGCTTGACAGCGCGTAAGCTCGAACAAACCCGATCCCGATATCTCGATGAGTTCGCGAATTAACGCAATTTTCAACCTGCAAAAACAATAAAATTTAATTAATTATATCTCGAGAAGGGGCGGAATTAGGGCATCATTTTTTCGCGAATTAACGGGTGATACCGAGTACTTTGATAGACCGGAGGCTGGGGTTGGTGGGACAATTAGGAGGGGAGTAAGGGGGATTGGAAATTTTTTTACATAAATGCTAATAAGTAGTTTATTAATCGAGCTACAGGGATCAGGCCGGATTCAATTTGTTCATTGTTTTATCAGCTACGAGGTGGGATTGGCGAAATTTTTTTATTTTACCAAATGCGCGCTGGGCGCAGCATACAAGAAATGGCCATCTCCGAAAATACTTCAGATATTATGTTTAATTTTGGTATGTGTTAATAGGATATAGGACCTTCATTTTAGTTAGAAAAGTTATTCAATTGTTCCACCAGTGGCGTCGCTGCAAACATGTCCTGGAACAATTGAATAACTTTTCTAACTAAAACTTGTGGTTCTATATCCTATTAACACATACCAAAATTAAACATAATATCTAAAGTATTTTCGGAGATGGCCATTTCTTGTACAGCGCGCATTTGGGAAAATAAAAATTTTTCGCCAATCCCACCTCGTAGCTGAAATGAACAAATTGAATCCGGTCTGATCCCCGTAGCTCGATTAATAATCTACTTATTAGCATTTATGTAAATAATTTCCAATCCCCCTTACTCCCCTCCTAATTTCCCCACCAACCCCAGCATCCGGCCCATCAAAGTACTCGGTATCACCCGTTAATTCGCGGAAAAATGATGCCCCAACTCCGCTCCTTCTCGAGATATAATTAATTAGATTTTATTGTTTTTGCAGTTGAAAATCGCGTTAATTCGCGAACTCATTGAGATATCGGGATCGGGTTTGTTCGAGCTTACGCGCTCTGTCAAGCTCTTCAATTTTGCATTTCACATTTTTTTTGTAGCATCAAAACCGGCTGTGTTATTTTCAATTTCCCGTTGTATGTTAGATTTACGGGGCGTGCCCCCCCCCCCCATACCGCGCCCTACACAAATCATTTCAGAATGTCGAGGGGATCCTACTGTATCGATTGGGAAAAAAAAATTACTCCATTTGGTCAAGGGATTTTCGAATACCGGAACGACTTGTTTATCCTTCAAAGACTGTGAACCAGAGTCTTAAAATCCTTGGCTTGTATCCATAAATCAATCGAGCTTATCTTTGCTATTTTTGGCGCGTTCATCGCAAACCTTCGGTACGGAATAAGTGAAAATATTTACAAAAACAAAATGTAACGTAGATATTTTTTCAGGTTACAGCGGTTTCTACAGCAAGAACAGCAACAACCCAACTAGGTATCGCTATAAAAAATAACTATAGAAGACATTTACTACCCTAAACATTTGCCGGAAAAGGTAATGGGTTTTTTGTATAATATACAAACAAAGAAAAACTGGACTGGATACTTTTATTATTATTTCGCTTAAATGGTTATTTATTAAATATATTTTTTTAACTTAAGAAGTCTAATAAAACTATATGATTACTTTGAGGCGACCGAAACGTTTTAATTTTACTAAATATGGTTACTAGGGTGGTCTTTGGTTGTTCTGTTAATTTTTAAAAATACTAGTACCTGCAGCAGGCAAGCACTTTACGTGCAAAGAAAACGGCCCTTGCAAGATTGTCATTTAATTTTTTAGTCAGATTTTAGTGATTTTTCTTAGAGGACTATAGGTACAGGGTGTCCCAATTTCGACACTTTTATAGGTTATCTCCGTAATTGTTAGTGCTATCAAACAAGTAATGTAGGTGTTTTTTTGGGTCAAACTTAAAATGTTAAAATCAAAATTTGAAAATTTTCGCTCGCTTAAGAGATAGAGGAGAAAATCAAAAAATTGACAATTTCAAAATTAACCTATATTTTCTTAGTTAAAAGAGATACAGAAAAATGTTTTATACAGAAGTTTCTTTATAATGATTGTTGAATAATCTGCCGTTTTCAGAATACGTATACGGGGTCAGGTAAAAAAGTTATCGAACCTATTTTTTTAAATGGAACACCCTGTATATTTTAATCTAAAAAGATAGCATTTTAAGTTCTCTTTTTAAATATATAATACACCATGGATGATATGGGTTTCCCGGGCGGTTTATTTAAACGTTTCTTCATTTTCCTTGTTTTCTTTATTATAAGTTTTTGATCTCGGCATAGTAAAAAAGCCGTATATTTTAAAATTATGTTTCAGTCGTCGGAATATGTCCTTAAATGGTTGCCGTTTTTCCGGATAGCGAACAAAATATAAATTTAGCGCCATTTCTTCGTTTTTTCCACTTTCAATATAAACTGATATCATATCAAATTTTTCAAAATGTTGATAAGTCATTTTCGCAAATGAATATGTAAAAATGAAATTGACGTTAAATGTTAGTAACAACTAGAATGTCAACATAGAAGTTTCTAGGATATTAGCTTTTGTTTTATGGCCTATTGTGGTTTGAAGTAATAAAGTTTAAATAAATCGCCTAAGAAACCAATATTATCCATGGTGTGTTATATATTTGAAAAAACAATTTAAAATGCTATGTTCTTAGAGTAAAATATACAGGGTGTTCCATTTAAAAAATGAGGTTAGGTCCGATAACTTTTTTACCTGACCCCGTATACTTATTCTGAAAGCGGCAGATTATTCAACAATCATTATAAAGAAACTTTTATATAAAACATTTTTCTGTTCTTCCGTATCTCTTAGGCGAGCGAAAATGTTCAAATTTTGATTTTTACCATTTTAAGTTTGACCCAAAACCAAAAAGAGCACATGACACCGACATTATTTTTTTTAATACATGCTTTTATTGTCCAACAAGTGCAAAATGATCTTGATTATCAATAATTTAAATTTTTCCATAATTTCTAATGCAATATGAATAATATATATGTAGTATACAGGATGTCCAAGATAAGGAGGACATCTATGGGATCTTGTTAATGGTAACAGATACAACTTCGATTAAATGGGGAAAAAGTATCGGAATCAAAGTGAAAATGTTTTGTCAGTTTTGCTCTAACTTTAATATTAACTACGAAAAAAAATTAAATTAAAAATTCAAAATTTCACTTTTTTAAAGAACTCAAAACTTAAAAATCTTACCAAAACTTTTTGTACGGTACATTTTGATTGCGATACTTTTTCCCCATTGAAGTTGCATCTGTTACCATTAACGAGATCTCCATAGAGGTCCTCCTTATGGAGGAGGGCACCCTGTATATAATATATAGTTAGAGATTAGGGCTAGATGAGGCAATAAAAAGAATTGAGGCATATTTGCACACAAAGTGTTTTGAAATTAGATAAAAAACAACAACATTTGAATTATCCTTATAATAATATATCCAATGTTACTGAAAATTTGTAAAAAACCATTTAAAACTGATAGTTGTACCATCGTTCCGATAAAAAACTGGGACAGCAAAATCTCAAAACTGGGAATGGAAATACATACAGGGTGGCCAATTAGTGCGACAAAGCTCAATATCTCTTTTACCGCTAGGGATAGCGGAAAACTGTTTTCACGCAAGTTATTAAGCGTTAAGAGGTGCAGCTTTTAAAATTATTTTCGACCATACAGGTCAATTTGAACACATTTTTGCAACGTTGCCAAATAGATTGGAAAATTCCTAAAATTTGTGCGAAAACATGGTTCAAGGAAATGTGTAATATTTCTTAACTTATAATAATTTGAAATAAAATATTTTTATGTCGGAAAGAGAAATGTTGACAGAAGTCCCCTATGATAACACATATCAATATTATTATACAGGGTATTTTCTATGGATATGCCAACATTACGAACTTGAAACCAGAGTTTCGTAAGTTTTTTAAATGAAACACCCTGTATATGATTACTTTATCTTGTAGATATTTTAATCCTCTCTAATTTTTATTAAGGTCTTTCTATGCCTATCTCAACCAATCTTGGTATTTCAATTTTTATTTAAACTCGAGCAAAAAAAAGTGGATGCATTTTACCATTGTCCTTTTTCTAGTCACCTATGACAAAATGAAAACAAAATGTTGTAATTTAAAAAAATATATTTATTCATACGGGAGGATACGACACAAAAATATTTTAGCGATTCAAGCTTGTGTACAATTTCAAAAATAAATTATTACCTAATTATTTGTTCATATAGTGACCCCCATTAACTTGAACACATAATTCAATACGTTTTTCAAAAGAATGAGTCATGTTTCTACACATTTGGAACTGTTTTCAAAGTATTACCTAAATATTTGTTCATAGTGACCCCCATTAACTTTAACATATAATTCAATACGTTTTTCAAAAGAATGGGTCATGTTTCTAGACATTTGCCGAGTAATACTTTGAAAACAGTTGAAAATGTGTAGAAACATGACTCATTCTTTTAAAAAACTTATTGAATTATGTGTTCAAGTTAATGGGGGGTCACTATAATTATGAACAAATAATTACGTAATAATTTACTTTAGAAATTGTCCACAAGCTTGAATCCCTAAAATATTTTTGTGTCGTATCCTCCCGTATGAATAAATATTTTTTTTTAAATTACAACATTTTGTTTTTATTTTGTCATAGGTAACTAGAAAAGGGACAATGGTAAATAAAATACATCCACTTTTTTTGCTCGAGTATAAATAAAAATTGAAATACCACCAAGATTGGTTGAGATAGGCATAGAAAGACCTTAATAAAAATTAGAGAGGATTAAAATACCTACAAGATAAAGTAATAATATACAGGGTGTTTCATTTAAAAAACTTACGAAACTCAGGTTTCAAGTTCGTAATGTTGGCATATCCATAGAAAATACCCTGTATAAAAATATTGATATGTGTTATCATAGGGGACATCATTCCTCTTTCCGACATAAAAATATTTTATTTCAAATTATTATAATTTAAGAAATATTACACATTTCATTGAACCATGTTTTTGCACAAATTTTAGGAATTTTCCAATCTATTTGGCAACGTTGCAAAAATGTGTACAAATAATTACGGTGCTATGTACAGAATTTTACGGTGAATTCAAATATGTAAAAATATACATAATGTCCCATTTAAAAAATATGAAATTTTTATCACACCGCCCTTTTGGAGTACCCTGTATGGTTGAAAATAATTTTAAAAGCTGCACCTGCACGCTTAATAACCTTCATGAAAAAAGTTTTCCGCTATCCCTAGCGGTAAAAGAGATATTGAGCTTTGTCGCACTAATTGGCCACCCTGTATCTCATAGACTATAAAAGGTGCTCGACAGCTGTAAAGGTAAAAACACCTAACTTTTAGAAAGTAACCTAAGTTACATAATTTAAGGTTTGTATTTTGCAATACAAGGTGGCATCAAAATATGTTACTTGTTGTATAAAGTTGTGCGGAAGTTTATATGGAGGAACTAAATGTATTACGCATTAAGAAAAAGTCAAACGCTTTATTTAAAGTATTTTAATGTCGAAAAAATATGAAAATAAAACTGAATAATAAAAGAAATTTAACAGAAAGAAAAGAATATACAAACACAAAGTTTGTCGTAGCAACAAATTTTTTTTAATATGTAGTCATAGAACATTCCTGTTTATTACTTCTTGATAATTAGTATTCTTCTATTTTCATCTTTAGCAAACATTCTAGGGGAACCTGAAACTGCTCCTAATAATAGTTCGATGCCTTGCTATTTTGTGTTGTGGCATATTTAAAAAAATGTGCTTGACAAGTTAATGATAAACTGACAATCTATGTTGATATGTAAAATTTGTATATGACCTTTTTCCTGGTACCAGACTCGACAGTAAATAATTCCTAATAGTCAAGGAGAAAATAAGAAATTTTGCTGTCCTAGTTTTTTATCGGCACGATGGTACCTGCAATAAAATAAGTCGCTAAAATTGGACTAGAAATAAAAAAGTTATCAAGCAAAGATTTTGAAAATTTTGTAGGGGGGCTTTTCTTTGCACATAAGTGTATTTTTGGTGAGGTAATACGTAACTATAAAATACATTTTTATATTTACCCGGGTTTGTTCGGGTTTGTTTTGACAGTTTCCATGATTACGACTGTTCCGTCACTGTCGGTTTTGGACGCGAACTATAGAATGAGTACATCTAGACTTAAGAAAACGGTTCAAGATAACATAGACAAACTATATATTTTTGAAATCAGGAAATTATAAAACATACAGTGTGTTCCGTTAGAACAACAACTATCCTCCACAGTTATTTTGTTGTAAGCTAAGTCGCCTATTCATAAATTACAATTTCATACTCCACGGGAAAACTTAAATACGATTGTTTAAAAAAAAAATACAGGGAAACTCAAAAATATACCCCTGTTCAGTCTGGGTTGTTTGGCCCCTATACCTCACCAAAATGATATGAATATATTTTAAATCGTTATATCTCCTGGTAACATTTAAAATGAACCCAAACAGTAAACAAGCTAGGACCACCTTATACTTATTTAGCTCGTTGTGATGATGTTCCTTGAAGTACCGAGATATATTTAATTTTCCTGTTAAGTTAAAAGTTTCTTTCTTATCCTGCAAGTACGTTTGTGAAGGATATTCAACCCATGGATCCTCTTCGTTTAAAAATAAATTCGTTTTTAGATATATATGTAAATGTTTTATTTTAATATAAAATTGGAAATATATACAGGTTGTTATGGAAATTCCATAACACCCTGTATTTCTTAAACAAACACATAGTGGGGGGTGTGTGTGGGGTTCTCCTTAAGTAGATGAGATATGTACCGAATTTGTATTTGGGTTCCTTCTGTAATTATTTTTGAACGTCCCATTTTTTCACTCATAAAATTTAACTTTTTACTACGCATCCCATAAGTTGTACGTATCCATGGTCGGTGTATAAAACGAACAGGATGTCCCATTTTTCAAAAAAGTAATGTAGGTGTCATGTGCTCTTTTTGGGTCAAACTTAAAATTGTAAAATCAAAATTTGAAAATTTTCGCTCGCTTAAGAGATACGGGGGAAAACAAAAAAATTTATAATTTCGATATTACCCTATATCTTCTTAGTTAAAAGAGATACAGAGAAATGTTTTATATAGAAGTTTCTTTATAATGATTGTTGATTGATATGCCGTTTTCCGAATAAGTATACGGGGTCAGGTAAGAAAGTTATCGGACCTAACCTAATTTTTTTAAATGGAACACCCTGTATATTTTAATCTAAAAAAAATACTATTTTAATTATCCTCTCAAATATATAACACACCATGGATGATATTGGTTTCATAGGCGATTTATTAAACTTTATTACTTTAAACCACAGTAGACCATGAAACAAAAGCATATCCTAGAGACAATTATGTTGTGTTATAAAGTTGAAAAGAGAGTTTAAAATGCTACCTTTTTAGATTAAAATATACAGGGTGTTCCATTTAAAAAAGTGGGGTTAGGTCCGATAACTTTCTTACCTGACCCCGTATACTTATTCTGAAAACGGCAGATTATTCAACAATCATTATAAATAAACTGCTGTATAAAACATTTATCTGTATCTCTTTTAACTAAGAAAATATAGGGTAATTTAAAAATTGTCAATTTTTTGATTTTCCCCCGTATCTCTTGAGCGAGCGAAAATTTTCAAATTTTGATTTTACCATTTTAAGTTTGACCCAAAAAGAGCACATGACACCCACATTACTTTTTTTGATAGCACTAACAATTACGGAGATAGATAAAAGTGTCGAAAAAGGGACACCCTGTAGGTACCTATAACAATGGACATGTTCTCTTTTTATTTTGTTCTTCTTCGTAAATTTGTTCCAATCTATTTAATAGTTCTGGCGGGACTACTGCGTACGCTCTCGCATTTTCTATCATTGTCTAAAACAACATGTTATAATTTTAAGAATTATTTTTTATGTAAAAATACAGATTATGGCTGTGGATGATTTTTTTTTGCTCACGCCTATTGGGCGCCTTGCTACAGCGGTATAGCTACTCCCAGTGACGTAGCCACGGGCCTGTGTGCGAATAGTTTGCTTAACAATGTCAAAATTGTCTGCTTATGTACAGTGGCGGCTCGCGACCTATGATAGAGGGGGTTCACAAGTATCGTGAAATAATTTTAAACAACAGCTGCATCTTCAACTGAGCATCGATATGAGCTTGAGCGTTTTCATTTTTTTAAAATTTTTTGTGTTAAGTGCCCCAAGTCGGCTATTCCATTTTTGGTCCAGGCAGGTTCCAAACGACAAACAGGAAAAAAAACGGTTAGTTGTGCTGCATCCACAAATCCAGTTATTTTGTTCGTATATTTCATTTTTAAACTTTCTAATAAAGTCCCTTGATTTACCCTTTGTGGTCTGCGTTAAATTAATTCGGGTTTCCGCATTCTTCGCTTCAATTTTTTGCTCCAAACTCAAAGAGCTAAAGTTATTTCTTAAATAGTCCACCGTCAACTATTCATTTTAACTTAATAAATATATAATATTAAAACATACACACTCGAATTTCTAAATACACGCACGAACAGACAACAGCGCCTTTTCCATGTTAAATCGCCATAGCCCCGCTATCCCCCGCCACCTGTTACTACAGAGAAACTGCATTATGCCCCGCCCACTTATTCGCATATGCGAGTATATCGCGTCATTATCCTTGCTGAGTTGCTGGATGAATCGAGAGCTTATAATACAGGGTGTTATGGAAATGACGTATTATATTTAAATGGGTGACTCCTGGGGTGTCCTAGAGAAGCGCTACATATTTTTTTTTAAATCGAACGTTTAAAAAGTGGGGTAATTCACCCCTAAACCCACACACAACTCCTCGGCACATTCATATATGAAGATATTACATTGCCCAACTGATTAATCAACAGATGTTCAAGCAGAATGTTGCCAAAATGTTTAAAAGTGTAAAACTTTAGTTTCTTATAAAAATCAATATTTAGCTTACTTAGGAAGTAAATCCAGGACGCGATTAAGGAATCCAAGGCACAGACACTTTCAGTTCTTTTTTCTATGGGAAAAACTTTATGCTCATCACGTGTCCTGATGATAGTGTGGGAATGCATAATAAGTTTATCACTAAACCCCAACACTAACGCATAATTACACTTTACAATAACACACATAGAACAAGAGCACTTAATCATTTCGCAATAGAAATAATAAAAACGCTAATTTCTATGGGCCATTAACCTTTTACTAAAGATAAAATGAAACAATTATTTTAACAAATTAACAATTGACAGGAACTACCCTCTGAAATAATGGTCTAGTCTGACTTCGGACAAGTCCTCAAACTTTCCTTTCCGAGAAATCTCCGCTCTCTCGAGCGCGGTTGCCATTTCGGAGACTATAATTATACAGGTATGTAATATTATAAGGAAATTCGGCAATTTATGATAGTCGCTTATAAAAGATCGAAAGTGACAACGCTGTATTTTTAAATATTCCCCGATGTCCACAATCAGCTGTTTAAAAAAGAGAGAAACGTGTTATTTATTTTTAAAAATTTTAGATGTTAAATACATTATTTCCCAGACCGCTCAGACAATAAGGGCGTATTTTGGTCTACATAGTAGCACTTTAAAATACTAATTCAGATTGAATGGTACTTAGATGTCTTATCTGATTTTATTGTGCCGGTTTGTTTTTGTTCAAGTTACCTAGGTACTTGGTGTTTTTTATAAATTCAGTTGGTGTTGTTCGAAAAGCTAAATAAAATTGCATTTTTTTTTCTAAAGGGTAAGTGGCATTTATAAACTTTTGTCCAGATCTGATCTGGTGTCGTTCGAATTGAACAAATGAGAACATACCTGACCATTTAAAAACTCCGCGGCGGTTCGTTCGAGTCAGTTCAAGTTTATAAATCAGAGATTGTTTCCTAGCGAACTGAACTGAACGTAAAAGTTGTTAATAATGTACCCTGAAAAATAAACAACTTGCAATCTGTCAAACGGTTATTGACTTTCTAAAGAGTTTACCCTGAAGATATGACAACACTGTTGACATATGTTGCTTTCTTTACCTTCCTGACAGGGGCAGCACGTCATTTTTGGTTTGACATAAGGTCATGTACAGGGTATATTAAATTAAAGCGCCATTTTTGGATATTTTTCTTCAATTTGTTTTCATCTCAGGAATTGCCGATTTAAATATAATACGTCATTTCCATAACACCCTGTATACAGTTTGGTTTGACGTTACGATAAAATATTAGGGAGGGTCGTACTTTATACGATAAATAATATTCAATGAATATAAATTAATATTTTTTCATTCGTTTTGGAGGTGCACGTGCGCATGTTTCCACTGAAGACGAGGGTATGTGCGCTCGAAACATGTATGGAAATTAAAAACCGAACTTTTATTAACCTAGTGGAGCAGACTTATTTTCCTCTTTATAAATTCACATCCATTGAGAGACGGACTCTTCAAAAATGAATAAAATAAATAGGATATTGTTCTTGCACCGGCGCTTCCGGGCCCCTTTCGGGGCCTGGCCACCCACCTCTATCTATGGATACGTACAACTTATGGGATGCGTGGAAAAAAGTTAAATTTTACGAGTGAAAAAATGGGTTGTTGCGCACGGTTTACCGGTCATATTTTTAAAGGTTGCTCGTCGGTTGTTTGGCGCACTATGTTGTCGCCGTCATATAGCCAACCCCGCCGGTATTGGTGTAGGTTTGGTTGCCAACCAACGACGACCGTCCAGAACCGAAATCAGTCGTAGGGATGTAACGATATTAAAAACCTATCGATACGTGGACAATAAATGTCTAAATTAATTCTAAAAGTGTCTTTCCCATGATGGCCACAAGGCCTTCTATTATGCGAGAATAGATTGTTTATTTCCCAGTAAAGAAGGTCTTGATGTGCCGAAATATTGCCGTGTAATCAGTTTATCGGTCGGCATTGCGCATGACATCTGACGATCAGGTTTGTTTACCTGCGTGAGTCCATAAATTTACCACTATTACTTTTAGAGTTTGACTATCCATAGATATAGGTCGGTTGGTCGGGCTCGTGATAAATACCGGTAGATACGTCACTGGCTAGTCCCCTACGTAAATTCGTATATCGCTCCAGTAACTTACTTGCGTTACATTTAAAATTTGTCTCGATGTTTCACTTTGTGCTTCTAGACTTGTATCTGCCGACGGTGGGAATACATTTGGAGCGACAACGACGGCCATATTGTAAGCTGTCATTTTGTTCGATGAGGATTGTCCCGTTACTTCGTTAAAAAACTGTAAATTGAAATATATTTTCGCAACAGTAAAAATGTTCAAAAATATAGACTTGTACAGTACGTTTCACGAAATTTGGATACGACTTAATGATTTCCTGGGTCGGTCCCATTGTGTCGACAAGAGCTTGGCAATAAACAAGTGAAGTATGAAGGGACGGACTAAGGAAAACAAGTAATGATATGATTATATTAATGTAATCAAATGAAATAACATTTTTTTTAAATATTACTAGTCATATTTATTTATATTTATAATGTCATTCTATAGATAGTTCTGTTTCGCTATCGCTATCCTCATCAAAATTAATTATAATTGGATTAATTATACGATCCAGACTAATATACGAATTTTCTACAGTTATTACGTGACGGACTGAATTTTTTTAACTACCTGGGGGAATATCATTACAGCATTTTCGTATTAATTCTACAACACTAGAACTTAAAGTCGGAGAAATATTTTCAGACCTAACCAGTGATTTTAACTGGTGCCACATATGCTCTATGGGGTTAAAAATGCAATAATAGGGTGGGAGCCGTAGCACTGTATGTCCAATTTCTTCTGCCAATGTGTCACAAACATATACATTATTTATACAAAATGTCTTTAAAAATGTCTTCTAAAAGATCACTTTTTTTATAACTTTCTTCAAAATATATATCATTCGCGGCCATGTAGTTCTGAATCTCCAATTTTGTATTATTTGAGCTTGGAGCTTTATGTGATTGGCGACTGTGAAAGCTCGCATTGTCCATTACTATCACGCTATTCTGAGGAATGTTTGGTAAAAGACAATTCTTGAACCATTCCTCAAAAACTAACAAATATTACCACAAAAAGATATTTAAATATAAATTAAGCAATCTAACCTACCTGATGTGCCTATATTTAATTATAATTATTACAATCCGGTCCTTTCCACATAATAATAACAAACGGTCATAAATAATGGGATGGCCCCAGGTACTTTTACTGCAGTCATTAAGTTATATCCATTTTTTTCGTGAAACAATCTTTACGTTCGCACCCTTTAATCACAGTTTGCTAAGCAGGAATTTACTCAAAAACTGTACAACAAACCCTAAACACCCCCCCCCCCCTACCTCTCCAATTATACAATTTCATTTCAACGATAGCCCAAAATACATATCTGATTTTTTCAAAAAATATTATTTCTTGATAAATATAAATTTTGCTTTACTCGAGTTCTGTGTCATCAGATGGCATGTAAGAGACTTTTTTTTCCAAATATTCATGTTGTTCTTTAGCGCTTTTGCATGGACAGTCCCTTAATCATTCCACGAGCTGAATCCTTGTGCAAGATTCTGATTTTGCTGTGGATCCGGCAAGAACAACAAAAAATTGACAAACCGTATGATTTTTTGTCAAAATTTATATACTCAGAAAATATCGGCAATTTTCTTTCGGCTGTTTAAAAGTATGTTTAATTCTCCATGAAACTATGTACGTTTTATCGGAATCGGTTTAGTAATAATAAAGTTATTCAAAATTGGTTCGATGTCTTAATCACATATTTGTAAAAATGTACCTAACAAATTTTTTTTTAAATTCAATTTTCGGGAAGGTCGCAAATTGTCGCAGCAACTCTCAGTTGGACCTTATTCAGGACCCTTCAAAGAATAGAACATAAATAGTTTGGTCGCATTCCAACACGCCCTTTTTTACATTTTGCCTGATACAAAATTAAAAAAAAATTGTTTCATTTATTTTAACTTATGTTAACAAAAGGTATGAAATCAAAAGTACTAGTGTAAATATTTGTAATTTGAAAAAATTTATAGGATTGTACTTACCACCAGCAATAGGCTCCATGATGGTTTTTCAAAATTTTTACAAAAACTTAGCGGAATACAGAGGTTTTTTTTCAACCACTCTAATTTAATTGGCACACCACACTAGAAAAACAAACTTTGAACTGAAATAATTTTAAGGTTGGCCATATTATAAATATAACAGGGATGATTTATGACACCCTGGTTGTTTCTCAATTAAGTGCTAATGATTTTACGACATAATTATAACTTTGGTTTTATCTATTTTGACCAGCTTTTACCTGAAATTCGCTTGTGTGCGACGTGTCCGAGCGTTTTTTCGCACACACCCCCATTTATTTATTATAGAATTTATTGCATTTGACTGATACTCGCTGTATATAGAAAATATCAACAGGTCTGTCTTCCTGAATTTTTATTAAAAGTTCCTAAACCACGACCGTGATTTAAATAAATAAATACCTGCATTAGAAACAACAGAAGGTAGATATTTCGCACTGGCAGCAGCCAGATACATAACCCGATGGCCTCGGCGTAGTTCCTTTCCAGTTTTCCCGCCTCCAGGAACCACGGGACGCAATCGGTCGGTATCAAGTACCCGGGAATATTTCGTAGGAAGATTTTGGTGACGGCGCATACTTCGACGATACTTGTATCATCTGGAATCGAGTTGCCCTCGTCCAAGCTGTTCTAAAAATACAGGAAAATAGGAAACATGAGAGATCAATATTAATAGGGATCTAAAAGTGTAATTTTTTTTTAATCCCTCTAGGATTAACTTTTTATCCCTTAGGGATGAATTGTTTTTCTAATTTCTATGTATTTTGAGGGTTTAAGGCCAATATTTCAAAGTCACATTAAGGTACAGAATCACGAGTCATCCTTAACATAAGTTTGACAGCATATTAAAGTTCGCTTTAACTCTTATCTAAAGGTATAGATCTTTAAGGACGTGTTAATCTTCCACTTAACGCGTCAAATGACCCACAAATTAATCTAAAACATAGTTTTTTTTAAGGCTTACCCTAACGTTAAGGCTACCTTAGCTAAGGTCTAACTTAAGGTAACATTCAAATATTGGCTTTAAGGGCCGATATTTCAAAGTCACTTTAACGTACATAATGACATAAGTCATCCTTTACACAAGTTTGACAGCATATTAAAGTCTCTTTAACTCTTATCATAGTTTTTGTAAAGTTTACCATAACATTAAGGCTATCTTAACTAAGGTCTAACTTAAGTTAACATTGAAATACCGGCCCTAAGTGTAGATACAGAACGCCTGCTTCTCGTCAGCAGGTTATACTTGCAATATTCTTAACGCAATATGGTAAGACTGTGCCAAGTCTGCAAGATTGAGTCACGTCCGTCGTATGTTTGTTTTTCCTATCAAAGATATATCAAACCGGAGAGACGACACACTGTATATTTTTTACGTTCTTAATGTTTTAGTGTATTTAGTAGAGGTGGAGAACTAGCGATAGCGCCTACCGATATATAGTGCTGCCGCTACGAACTATCGATGATTTTATCGTACTTGTATCGATAGTAATTATGTCTGATATAATGACTTATTAGTCAATTGTAAATTATTCCCTGGATCACTTTTTTTTAGATATTTGTCCCGATTCAAAGTGATTTTTTTTTAGATATTTAGAGAAAGTTTTGCAGTACCCGATTACTCCAGTCCCGCTTTCTCTCTGTTATACCTTCCGGTATCTCTGCGTAATATTGTCAGAATTCCGCCTAGCTAGGTGCGATTCTTCTGAAAAAAATTTTTCCACAATGTTTGGGTGTCAAGGAATGTAGTGTGACAATTTTCTGACATGACACGATCGTTTTCCGAATTTCCTCCGAGGAGATTTAAAAAAATTCCAATAATGAAATGGCGAGACCTGGAACGACAAAATTTTTTTCACATAATCTTTAACATATAATGTTCCATTCTGGAAAGTTTCGACTTCAAATTCGCTTTTTTTCTTTTTTTTTAATTTTAATTTTTTTTGACACGCTCGGAAAAGTATATGCGCAGGTCACGCAGATGCTGTAAATTCATTTTCAGACATGGCTCGATATAATTTTGAATTTATTGAGAAATTCTACCGCTATTTTTTCCAAATATTCTCCTTCATTTGTATGTCTTTAAAAGTTTTTCATTTTTTTACATATATGGGTGGATAGTCTTTTACCCTCTATCTATAATTTTTACTTTCTATCAACAATTCATCTTCTAAGGCACTAAACTCTAGTTTATGGTATTTTACACTCATAGTTTAAAAGTTCACAAAAATAATAATCTGCAGCCGAAAAACTCCGTTCAAATCCAAAAGGTTGGATACCGACGAAATTTCGTCAAAGAAAAGTTATTCCGCTTGACGTGTGTCATTATTAAGTGACACGGGTTATCGGTTCTTTGTTTCCATAGCAATCACGATTTTCCACAATAATCAGCCGCCAAAAAACACCGTTCAAATCCAAAAGGTTGGATACCGACGAAATTTCGTCAACGAAAAGTTATTCCGCTTGACGTGTGTCATTATTAAGTGACACGGGTTATCCGTTCTTTGTTTTTGGATATATCACTAGGCATACTAGGCTCTAGCCTACGGCCTCGTGTTTAAAGGGGCCTCGAAAAGTGACAAATTAAATTGCCTAAAACAGGGCAAGAAAATCTACGACAGAATAAAGAATGGGCGTAACTAAACGTGCTCATTATTTTTACCGACTTATTATATTATTATAATTTACTAATATCATACGATCACAAGTTAGTGTCGTCTTATATATCCTGTACATAACTCTGTAGGTTATTTCGTAAATTACTTGGTTGCATATTATAAAATAGGTGTCTAACAAAGGGCCTCAACATCATGTTGAGTAAAACCAACCCTACTTGTAAGTCAACAGATCTAAATGATATTTGTTCCCATTGCAAAGACTACTTTAAAAACCTTGTATACCAGTCGTTTTAAATTTTCTCAAGTACGTAAAATGAAAAGGTTATGATGGGGGGGGGACATAATACGTGATCACCCTGTACAAATGAATCTACTAATATCGTCCATTTTTAAACACGCACTTATACGGCAGGAAAAACCACACATGTGACCAAATGTCCAACGACGAACTTTGCCGTTCCCAATCCACCGAACTATTTCGTAACGAAATGTAATAAAAACCCGGGCTTAAGACGTGATAAAATACCCGAAAATAATTCATTTTCCGATTACATACGATGCTGCCGGCAAGGAAACCAAAAAGCAATACTTACTACGAGTTTCCTTTCTCGTACTTTCGACCCTTCTTTTCGAAATATACCCTCCTCCCCCAAATCTCTCCTTATAAAAGTAACCAAGTCGTTAAAGATTTTCGGAACAGGTACCGGATCATTGCCAATCTTTACTTCCACAGTTTCCAGTTGGTGTAACGGTACCGCGTAACATTTCTTTTTGGGACTAAGCTTCTAAATAAGTAACAAATAAAATACATATAATAAATAAAATAAACGTAAACGAAACGTTTTACTTTACTTGGCAATTTTTTCAACTTCACTTTTATGCCGAATTTGTGCAGTTCCCTTGACGCCAGGGTTCTTATACGTTTATGTTCGATTTTTAACGGTTGCATCTGTGTAAAATTTATGTAAAACTGTGTAAATGGGTGTAAAAACGTTAGCGTTTGGTGGACGTTGAGTAATGAACGACAATGAAATTTTGAAGATGTCATTTTTGACTCACTCAAGGTTATAATCATTAACGTTGTCAGGTGTGATGCAAAAAAGTACTTTTTCCGAAAATCGTTCGGAAATATTGACGTTTTTGATAACTTTTTGAAAGAAAAAGTCAATATTTCCCTACACTTAGTCGTTTGCTAGGTAACGGAAAATAACTGTTAGGAAATATTCATTTCCTTACTATAAGGAAATGATATTTCCTTACAGTTGTTAGTGTTCTACATAAATCATTGAAAAGACGTTGTTCATAAGGAATTAATTTATATTTTGAAAACCTCAATGCATTGCAGAATACATTTTGAAATTAGTTTGTTATATTCACAGTTAGTTGACAGTTAGTACAATTATTGAAAATTGGAGTAACATTATTAGAACTATGAGAAACATTTTGGACAACATACGAGGTAGTAGGGTTATTTTGTTGATTATACAACTCCATGTATATTTTTCCCATATAGAAGGATGTGATTAATAAGTGATAATCATTTAAGTGATTATCACTTGGTGGTCACATTGTTGTAATTGTCATTTTTTGACAAATTACTTCAGAAGTAATTCGATGCTATTAAAAATGTGAAGCCCAAAAATACCGAGCGTTCCGACAAATATGTATGGAAGCAGTTTACTGAGTTTTGCCTTGCGCGAAGTTTCGAAATTGAGAAAATGTCAACAGACAAGGATTTGTGCAACATTTTAAAAGACTGGGCATATAATATGCGAAAATCCGACGGAAGCGATTATAAAGAAGGTGTGGTCAAGCTTTTATGGAACAAAACGGCCAAAATGCTCCAGGAACTATATTTTGAAAAATATAATCGCCACATAGATCCATTCAATGACATGGTTTTTCAAAGCGCCCGTTTTGCCCGTAATGCAAAACGAAAAGAGTTGCAGGCGGTACCTGGTGCACGAAAGGAGAGTTCCACGGGTTTGACGAGACAGGAAATAGAAAAAATGGCCTTTAGTTTGGATGAAAATACCCCAGATGGGCTTCAACGGAAATTTTTCCACATAGCTGCATCCGAACTAGCATGGAGGGGAAATGAAGCAGTTTTTTTGCTATTGGAATATTTTAAGGAGGAAAAATATAATAACGGGTCTAGTACCGGTCGTCTGGAATAGAACCCAATATTTTCTAAAACGGCGCAAGGAGGAGCAAGTCGAACATGCGAAAGTAAGTGGCTTGTAAAAAATCTTGTGAATCCGGATTTATGTCCAATACGGTTATATTTTAAGCTAATGTCCAAAAGAGGCGAAAACATTAAAACTAATCGATTCTTTTTGACGGTCAATCAGAAATGGAAACAGAATGATAATTTCCCATGGTTTAAGAATTGTCCAGCAGGTATTAACATTATAAGAAACTGGACAAAAATGGGAGCAATCAACATCGGCCTAGATACGAAAAATAAAAAGATTACGAATCACTCTAATAGAGCTTCAACAGTAAGTGCCCTTAGCAGTTCAGGTGCTAATCTCCAGGAAGTTATCAAAATAACGGGCCATAGTTCTATAAATTCTGTTACTCCCTATCTCCAGCTCAGCGAGCAGCATCATCTGAAGATTTTGTCGCAAATGAGAGCCGAAAATACATCGTCATCTACTTCTGATGCTGAAGCCCAATTTCAAACACCTCCAACCTATGATAATAATTTATCCAATAGTTCAAGTTTTAACTATAATAATTGTAATTTCGTAATTAACAATAATTACTGTAATAAAAATGTTTAACTCAGAAAGATATATGTACTTTATTTCGTTGTATAATCCTTTGAATACAACTCGATGCTTCGGTATTACCTAATACTTTTACCTGACACGAAACGCGTTACCCGGCAACAACACTACGACTCCGAAGGAGGAGTAGTGTTGCCGGGTAACGCGTTTCGTGTCAGGTAAAAGTATTATTCGGTAATCCCGACACATCTTGTGGTATTACATTCGAAAATTAATTATCCTCATACATTAAGCTAGAGGTGTTGTTTTCGATTGATAACATCGATTATACAACTCCATGTATATTTTTCCCATATAGAAGGATGTGATTAATAAGTGATAATCATTTAAGTGATTATCACTTGGTGGTCACATTGTTGTAATTGTCATTTTTTGACAAATTACTTCAGAAGTAATTTCTGTCAGTTCTTGTTACAAAATGACAAAAGAAAGATTTGGTAAAATTTTGTTGTCTAAAGTCGACGATGCTATTAAAAATGTGAAGCCCAAAAATACCGAGCGTTCCGACAAATATGTATGTATTTTATTTCGTTGTATAATCCTTTGAATACAACTCGATGTTTCGCGTTACCCGGCAACACTACTCCTCCTTCGGAGTCGTAGTGTTGTTGCCGGGTAACGCGTTTCGTGTCAGGTAAAAGTATTATTCGGTAATCCCGACACATCTTGTGGTATTACATTCGAAAACAACCCCTCTAGCTATCGAAAACAACCGGCCAAGTTTTTATTGTTTATTGACAAAGATAATGACACTTTTTGACGTTTAAAAAAATAAATCGATTTTCCAGCTACAAACTCAAATATTAAATATTATTACAATTGCGTTATTAATAATTACTAATTTTTTTAGTTCTTTATTTAAAAGTTGTAATATAAAGTTGTTTTAACCATTATTCGAGTAATTTTCTCCCTAAATTACACTCGCGCATAAAAATTCTCAGATAATTTTGCATTTAAGCGTATTTCCTTTGAAAAACAACATTCGTTCATTTTCAAATTTTGTAAAATAGCCCTCCTCCTTCGGAGTCGGGAGTAGTGATAGTTAGTGCGTTCTGCGCCACTTTGCACACACCCTACTGCGCAGGCGCGTCATCTGTCATCTGTCATGTCATCTGTCATCTGTCATGTCATGTGTCATCCGTCACGTCATGTGTCATCTGTCATGTCATCTGTCATCTGTCATGTCATGTGTCATCTGTCATGTCATCTGTCATGTGCCAGTGGCCCTAACTACCAATGGCCCTAACTACTTGAGCCCTAACTACCATGGGTACTAGTGGCCGCGTATGTTCTCTGTGACAGGGGCGAAGCCATACCTCTAGGACCGGGGCCCCATGACTGTCCTACCTCTAGAACCGGGCGCCCCATGACGTCACTGCTAGTCACGTGGTCCATGATGTCGTCGGTGCCAATATTAAACCTGAAAAAAAGTATACCATCTGCAAGCCTCGAACCGCCGACCTCTAGATTGGTAGCCGGGAGTCATACCATTGAGCCGTCGCGGCAATTGATATAATTTCGCAACTATGCGTACCGTTAATACCACTGCATGCGCTTAATTAACCAAATTGTCAAGAAGTTGCTTAATAATAAGTAATGGTGACTGTTATATCAATATAAATGCTGTTAGAATATAGACGAGTTCACTATATTTGCGTTCAAGACCCTTTAACAGTAGGCAACCATATATTGTGCTAATACGAAGAAACATAGAAGGTGTTATTATTGAATAAAGTAACTAGGTGTATAGAACTATAAATACGAAGAAGCATAGTGTATTATTGATCAGATGTATAGGCCTATAGACAGATGGTATTATCGGCTTATAAAACATAGAGGGCGCTAATATCGTATTATTTTAAGTATAGAGGTCATTCAAGAATGCTATAGATGCAGCAATGCGAATATGGGGTATACTTAATTACAGTACGTATCAACGCAGAGTAACGCAGCAACTGTAATCAATACTGCTATCATACTTGGTAGTATCAAAGCGCAGGTAAAAAACGAGAACAACAAGAACTAAAAGTTTTTATTAACACTATCAAAATTACACAGAAATATCTAAAAAGTATAACCGCCGTTATGTAAATCAATGGTAATTATTAGGGAAAATATAGACTTAAAAGTATCCATGTGTAGTAAATATGGTATTAAGACATTGACCATGTGTAGTAAATATGGTATTAAGGCATCGTAGGACAAGTATCACAGAAGACATATTTCTGAAAATTACAATAACCTCAATTTAGGACCAGGCGAGTAAGGAAGCTATTATGAACAATATTATGGCGGTTCACCACTAGTTCGGGGTTCAGCTAAACCACTAATTCGGGGTTCGGGGTTCATCTAAACCACTAATTTGGGGTTCGGGGTTCATCTAAACCACTATTTTGGGGTTCGGGGTTCATCTAAACCACTAATTTGGGGTTCGGGGTTCATCTAAACCGCTATTTTGGGGTTCGGGGTTCATTCAAACAACTAGTTAGGGGTTCATTCAATCCACTGGTTCATGGATCAGTGGTTCATTCAAACCACTATGTTGGTAAAAATATACACAGTCACACTGTATATATCATGTTGGTAAAATTAGCCACCCTGTAAAATACCTGTTTCCTTTTATATCAAATAGCTGCCACAAATCATTAGATTATAAAAATATTAGATGCAAAAATGTGGATATGACAGTATAACAATTAATACTTCTAGTACGTATCATGTAACAAAGCGCAATCACTAGTGTGAAATTAAAGTTATTTCCTTGAGGATAATAAATGAGGGTGTGCGCAACATGCAATGACACTGTAAACAGAAGAAGGTAATCAAAGTACGGGTCTGGTATATTAGTCATGCATTTAATAAAAGACGACAACATTCCGGAAACGCGTTAATTAGTATTCATACAATGTTACAGTTGCTTACATTAATAGTATTATTGACAACATAGTTATATCACATTGAAGCAAAAATACGGTACAGAGGCGGACTAAAACAGCTTCTATGACCAGAACAAAGCTAACGTAATAACAGTGTTCAATAAAAATCACCAATTCACTCCAGAAACCTCTGTAATAAACAGGAAAACACTTAAACCCCGTTTAGGGAACAATGCAGGGTAGTGTAAGTGGTGGCTTAGGGTACTGTCATGGTATTGTATACGTCGTGTAGGTGGTTTGTCTCACTATTAGCTGTTCAAGGGACCATACAACGTAAAATCAGTGGCGATTATACCAAACATAGCTTATACCTAGACGGTTCATCATTAAATCTTGAACAAAAACTAGGCCCTTTAACCTGAAAAACACTTAAACCCTTTAGAGAACAAGACAGTGTTATGGGCTTGTATGCGTACTGTCATAGTAGGCTCCTGTTAGTGACCTTGTACACCTAGAAATGGTTTTATTACAGTTAAACAGTTGCTATGCCTCAGAACAAAGTAAATTAACGTAATTGTATTGTACATGGTACGCATATGAAAAAAAATTAACATAGGATACCAGAGAAAAGCGGATTAATGCGACGCTATATGCTGAACCTTTTAGCATATTAAATTAGCCATTATGCAGCTATTTTAGAATAGAATTATATATTTAAAAATAGGCATCAAGAAAATCATTTAATAAAGTGTTAACTCAACATTTCGGAACTGAAAAATATCAAAGTTTCATAAACAGTCGAGGCGATTTCAATAAAAGTACCAAAGAATAATAACGAATACGCTCCTGAAATAAAAAAATAGGCGGTGTATCAATTGCAACAGCACATGCATTCAGGATGTGAGGTAATCCAAATAAGGAAAACGACAACAGCAATTAATCATTATTTCATTCAATATTATAGGTATTAAAGATAGGCAACTAATTAAACTGCAAACATTCATACTTGCAATAATCGTGAATACTAAAAAGGTTCTCTAGAAATCTACATAACAAATACCGTAAACCAGATATAATTGAACAAATCTGAGCATGTTATGTCAGGGCGACATCCCACATCACAAGGTATGTATTAAATCCATAAAATCAAGGATGAGGTAGATACAATGAACCACAGGCGAGATATAATCACCACAACTAAAATATATGGAGGTTCTACTACTGGGTATGTATTATGTAATTAAAAAAAAAAAAAAAATAGAACGATGTACCTAGCCGCAGGCGAGAATTGGTGCTGGTATGTAATACATCGTACATGATATCCTACCCTCTGGTGTCCCCTCTAGAGCCTCCATATTAATCCGAAAAAGTAAGTACAATCCGGCCGGAACCACCGATCTATGGGCTGCTAGGTATGCATCACAGAGACGATCGACGGATTTATGCAAATAATCGTTTTGATGACGCCGTTACACGTGGTTAAGATGCAGAAATTAATCACCTAATTTGATATTTATTTCATAAAATTCCACTATATATGTTCTAGAATGTGTACTTAATATGCGGCAGAAATTACTGTTATTTTGATACAATAAGAGATCAATAATTATACCTATACGCGGCAGCGACTAAAAGCGAGGTTATGGTATCGGTATATTAACATAATAATATATAACAATGATAGCAAGCTGGGATATTATACAACAAAACCACTATACATATTAAACATATTTAAATCTATAAGGTAATGTAGAAAAACATTATTATACTTAAAATTATAGGTATTAAAGATAGGCAACTAATTAAACTGTAAACCAATGTACATTAAAACAGGGTAGGCACAGACAACACATAACAAATACCCCATAAAACCAGATACAATCGAACAAAAACCAAACAAAAAATAACGATGTAAGGATCAAGACGATTAGCGAATAAAAAGACGTTGCACAAAGCATCAAAAATAATATCACTACTGTATGCTATTACACAGATCATTAAGGTTAAGGAACCACAGGCGAGCATGCTATGCCAGGGTATCATTTTCACATCACAAGGTATGTAGTAAATCAATAAAATCAAGGATGATGTGGGTACAACCGAGCCGCAGGTGAGCAAGATATAATAACCACAACTAAAATATATGCAGGATTCTAGTTACTACTACTGGGTATGTATTATGTAATTAAAACTAAACATAGGACGATGCGACTATTAACGAGCAGCAGGCGAGAACTGACGATGGTATGTAATACATCAAACATGATATATTAAACACGATCAATACTTTATGTGTAATATAATTCACGCCTTCACAATTTCCGCTAAAGTACGGATCTGTAACTGAAATAGATTTAATCATCGAAAAACAAATAAACATACGCACCTTTAATAAGGAACCGGTATCAATAAATTACGAGACGGTGCATTAACATATTAAACAGCGGGTTATATAGAGGCAGTCATGTGGAGTGGTTTGCAGATCTTATTAATTTTTCCGATATTGTTTTCTCTGTAAAGGTTCAGGTATCGAGGCACTAAAACTGCAAATAAATATGTAGCCATTTTCTATGAACCGACAGAACGGTCAAAGCCAAGGACAAGGTTTTTACTGAATAAACATATCAAGAGGCGTGTTTATGGTAATTCCAGAACACCAGTATTTAAAATAACAGTAGTTTTGCAAGTTCAACAATAACATTCATTAATGATTGTAGTACTTTAAACTTAAGATATTAGAGCTTCTGTGACCATCCCAGTTCATTAAACGCTGGAATGTGTTCTAATGTTTTCCATGGTTTCCCATAGACACAGTTATTAAATAATTTCCATAAATTCTTCTCAAAATCGTTTTGGCAGCTTAGCATAAGTCCGTATTTAAAACAATGTATGAATTTATCCATGTAGATTGATTAAGCGCCAACACCCGTGCATCAGTTTAACGCCCAAAGCCAATACATACTTCAAGTTCCTATAGTGGATTACTGGCTTATTATGCAACTTTGTCAATAGTTTAACATTTTTTACATAGGGTGATATATCGCGATTTAGACACCGCCGACCTTCAACTTAGTAATCGTAAGCCATACCACGGGACTATGGAATTTTACCAATAAAAACACCAAGTATTATACGGGCGGATGTTCTAGAATGTGTACTTAATATGCAGCAGAAATTACTGTTATTTTGATACAATAAGAGATCAATAATTATACCTATACATAGCAGCGGCTAACACTAAAAGCTAGGGTATGGTGTCGGTATATTAACATAATAATATATAACAATGATAGCAAGCTGGGATATTATACAACAAAACCACTACACGCAGTATCTATTAAACATATTTAAATCTATAAGGCAATGTAGAAAAACATTATTATACTTAAAATTATAGGTATTAAAGATAGGTAAATAATTAAACTGTAAGCCAATGTACATTAAAACAACACAAACATTACGCAGATGAGCTGTATATGCATACTTGCAATAATCACGAATACTAAAAAGGTCCTCTAGAAATTCACATAACAACTGCCCGGCTAGATATAAACGAACAAAACCAGACAAAAATAACGATGTAAGGATCAAGACTTAACGAATAAAAAAGGAGCCTGTGTTATACAAAACATCAATATAATATCGCTATCTACTAAGGACGCGCTATTACACAGATCATTAATGTCAGGGTGCCATTCCACATCACAAGATATGTATTAAATCCATAAAATCAAGGATGATGTGGATACAGCGAACCACAGGCGAATAAGATATAATAATCACAACTAAAATATATACAGGTTTCTATTTACTACTACTGGGTATGTATTATGTAATTAAAACTAAAATAGGACGATGTGACTATTAACGAACAGCAGACGAGAACTGGTGATGGTATGTAATACATCGTACATGATATCATACCTATAGGATCTGGTACTCCTCTAGAGCCCCATATTAATCCGAAAAAGTAATTACAAAATTATAAATTACAGTTGTGTACAATTCCAAGACAAAAAACAACATAAACAGGGGTTATTATAAGTGACTTTTATTCCATTTGTATTGCAACAAAATTTTCATTAAAACCTAGTCGATTTTAAAGTTGGGTTTAGCACTCAATGTTTGAGCTACATGTTTTTTACCAATATTTTTCTCAATGTATGATTAATCTAATATCAACACGCATGGACAAGAACGTGTTCTATCAGAAAATTTTTCGATCGGAAATCATGTATTACAACCAACCGAAACATTATCTTTTGGCGCAGGAATATATGAGGATGCTTTAGCTAGATTATAGTTGGTTATGATAATCTCTAAATGTAATATTTTCCAAAACCCAACCTGATCTGTTTTCAGCAAATTTTTGGCATTTTTCTCATTTATATTGAATAAAAAACTTCTTATAAATTTCGCTTAAATCTGTTGTTTATGACATAGCCTCATTTTTAGTGTTAAATGATTTTTCTCTATTGTTTCTTTTGTTTGTAAACTATAATAACCAAATAATTCCACATTAAACTTTAGACATCTATGTTTTCGTTAATTTCCACGTGGTAATCACGTTTAAGTCTGCGATTGATGGTTTTTAAAAGATTGATGGATTAAAACATTTTTGTACTCACTGCACTGATACACCTTGTATGTTTAGAACTAATTCTTTTTCTCATCATTTTTTTTAAAATAACAGTAACAGAATGGTAACAATACCGTTTTTATGTTCATAGGGTTGTTCGTTAGTAGTAATGCCTTCTTGTGGTTACAAGGATTGTATGTCTCAGAATGTTGAAACATCAACTATCGTGACACCTTTTATAGTACAGTGAAAACAATTTAAAGATGGTTCTGAACAAAGATAAGCGTACTATTTTTTGTTCTAGGTGTTTTAATAGGGCTTTCAATTTTCACGTTATCATCACCTTTAGGCTGCTTTTTTTTGGATTCTTCTGTTTCTAAGTTTTAGGCTCATCACATAGTTGAGACTTAGATTTTTATGGATTAGAATAGTGTATTTCCATCTGCGTTTCTGCGCATTTTTAGTTTTCTTTTTTATGGTGAATATGAATTCTTTGACGGAATATTTGTATATATTTAGATGAACTAAGACGTCCTTTTGATCGTTTTCCTATTGTATGCGCAATAGTTGGCAATAATTTTTTGTTTATTGGTATTTAACTCCTTAGCAGTATTTTTATAGGATGACTCATGATTAGTAAATGCCCTTTAGTTAACTGAAATTCTTCCCCAACAACACCAAGTGTGATGTTGATAACAGTATTGGCTGAGAAGAAACAAACCATTATCACTTCTAAATCCGTACAATACAGGGTGTTCAAGAGATCGTTCATAGTATATCATGAACACAACTCAAAACGGATATTTTTAGTGAACAAATCCTGATTATTACCCTATTTTGTTACTACCAAAACAATATAACGACATATATAGGATTAAAATCAACTTCGCAGATAATAACCATACAATTGAAATACACTGCTTTATGAGAGATACGTAAACATGTTAAATTAAAGATTATTTTAAACTTTCGTGTGAAATGAGGCGGATTCTGAGGGCTTGAACTTTGACGTTTTCAAACACAGTAGACATGTAATAGGTGTTATATTTATCGCATAAATCTTCTTCAACATTATGTTATGACCTTTATAACCTTAATAACTTGATGCTCAACATTGAATCTATATAAGTTAGGATCTTAATACCAGCTAAACAGGGCTAATAACCCTGGTTTTTAACCCAATAACAGTTAAACAGGGTTTAATAACCCTGTTTCTAACCCAATAACAGCTAAACAGGGTTTAATAACCCTGTTTTTAACCCAATAACAGTTAAACAGGGTTTAATAACCCTGTTTTTAACCCAATAACAGTTAAACAGGGTTTAATAACCCTGTTTCTAACCCAATAACAGCTAAACAGGGTTTAATAACCCTGTTTCTAACCCAATAACAGCAAAACAGGGTTTAATAACCCTGTTTTTAACCCAATAACAGCTAAACAGGGTTTAATAACCCTGTTTTTAACCCAATAACAGCTAAACAGGGGTTGTTAACCACCCGAACAAACCACTGAGTGGTTAACAACCCCTGTTTAGCTGTTATTGGGTTAAAAACAGGGTTATTAAACCCTGTTTAGCTGTTATTGGGTTAAAAACAGGGTTATTAAACCCTGTTTTGCTGTTATTGGGTTAGAAACAGGGTTATTAAACCCTGTTTAGCTGTTATTGGGTTAGAAACAGGGTTATTAAACCCTGTTTAACTGTTATTGGGTTAAAAACAGGGTTATTAAACCCTGTTTAGCTGTTATTGGGTTAGAAACAGGGTTATTAAACCCTGTTTAACTGTTATTGGGTTAAAAACCAGGGTTATTAGCCCTGTTTAGCTGGTATTAAGATCCTAACTTATATAGATTCAATGTTGAGCATCAAGTTATTAAGGTTATAAAGGTCATAACATAATGTTGAAGAAGATTTATGCGATAAATATAACACCTATTACATGTCTACTGTGTTTGAAAACGTCAAAGTTCAAGCCCTCAGAATCCGCCTCATTTCACACGAAAGTTTAAAATAATCTTTAATTTAACATGTTTACGTATCTCTCATAAAGCAGTGTATTTCAATTGTATGGTTATTATCTGCGAAGTTGATTTTAATCCTATATATGTCGTTATATTGTTTTGGTAGTAACAAAATAGGGTAATAATCAGGATTTGTTCACTAAAAATATCCGTTTTGAGTTGTGTTCATGATATACTATGAACGATCTCTTGAACACCCTGTATTGTACGGATTTAGAAGTGATAATGGTTTGTTTCTTCTCAGCCAATACTGTTATCAACATCACACTTGGTGTTGTTGGGGAAGAATTTCAGTTAACTAAAGGGCATTTACTAATCATGAGTCATCCTATAAAAATACTGCTAAGGAGTTAAATACCAATAAACAAAAAATTATTGCCAACTATTGCGCATACAATAGGAAAACGATCAAAAGGACGTCTTAGTTCATCTAAATATATACAAATATTCCGTCAAAGAATTCATATTCACCATAAAAAAGAAAACTAAAAATGCGCAGAAACGCAGATGGAAATACACTATTCTAATCCATAAAAATCTAAGTCTCAACTATGTGATGAGCCTAAAACTTAGAAACAGAAGAATCCAAAAAAAAGCAGCCTAAAGGTGATGATAACGTGAAAATTGAAAGCCCTATTAAAACACCTAGAACAAAAAATAGTACGCTTATCTTTGTTCAGAACCATCTTTAAATTGTTTTCACTGTACTATAAAAGGTGTCACGATAGTTGATGTTTCAACATTCTGAGACATACAATCCTTGTAACCACAAGAAGGCATTACTACTAACGAACAACCCTATGAACATAAAAACGGTATTGTTACCATTCTGTTACTGTTATTTTAAAAAAAATGATGAGAAAAAGAATTAGTTCTAAACATACAAGGTGTATCAGTGCAGTGAGTACAAAAATGTTTTAATCCATCAATCTTTTAAAAACCATCAATCGCAGACTTAAACGTGATTACCACGTGGAAATTAACGAAAACATAGATGTCTAAAGTTTAATGTGGAATTATTTGGTTATTATAGTTTACAAACAAAAGAAACAATAGAGAAAAATCATTTAACACTAAAAATGAGGCTATGTCATAAACAACAGATTTAAGCGAAATTTATAAGAAGTTTTTTATTCAATATAAATGAGAAAAATGCCAAAAATTTGCTGAAAACAGATCAGGTTGGGTTTTGGAAAATATTACATTTAGAGATTATCATAACCAACTATAATCTAGCTAAAGCATCCTCATATATTCCTGCGCCAAAAGATAATGTTTCGGTTGGTTGTAATACATGATTTCCGATCGAAAAATTTTCTGATAGAACACGTTCTTGTCCATGCGTGTTGATATTAGATTAATCATACATTGAGAAAAATATTGGTAAAAAACATGTAGCTCAAACATTGAGTGCTAAACCCAACTTTAAAATCGACTAGGTTTTAATGAAAATTTTGTTGCAATACAAATGGAATAAAAGTCACTTATAATAACCCCTGTTTATGTTGTTTTTTGTCTTGGAATTGTACACAACTGTAATTTATAATTTTGTAATTACTTTTTCGGATTAATATGGGGCTCTAGAGGAGTACCAGATCCTATAGGTATGATATCATGTACGATGTATTACATACCATCACCAGTTCTCGTCTGCTGTTCGTTAATAGTCACATCGTCCTATTTTAGTTTTAATTACATAATACATACCCAGTAGTAGTAAATAGAAACCTGTATATATTTTAGTTGTGATTATTATATCTTATTCGCCTGTGGTTCGCTGTATCCACATCATCCTTGATTTTATGGATTTAATACATATCTTGTGATGTGGAATGGCACCCTGACATTAATGATCTGTGTAATAGCGCGTCCTTAGTAGATAGCGATATTATATTGATGTTTTGTATAACACAGGCTCCTTTTTTATTCGTTAAGTCTTGATCCTTACATCGTTATTTTTGTCTGGTTTTGTTCGTTTATATCTAGCCGGGCAGTTGTTATGTGAATTTCTAGAGGACCTTTTTAGTATTCGTGATTATTGCAAGTATGCATATACAGCTCATCTGCGTAATGTTTGTGTTGTTTTAATGTACATTGGCTTACAGTTTAATTATTTACCTATCTTTAATACCTATAATTTTAAGTATAATAATGTTTTTCTACATTGCCTTATAGATTTAAATATGTTTAATAGATACTGCGTGTAGTGGTTTTGTTGTATAATATCCCAGCTTGCTATCATTGTTATATATTATTATGTTAATATACCGACACCATACCCTAGCTTTTAGTGTTAGCCGCTGCTATGTATAGGTATAATTATTGATCTCTTATTGTATCAAAATAACAGTAATTTCTGCTGCATATTAAGTACACATTCTAGAACATCCGCCCGTATAATACTTGGTGTTTTTATTGGTAAAATTCCATAGTCCCGTGGTATGGCTTACGATTACTAAGTTGAAGGTCGGCGGTGTCTAAATCGCGATATATCACCCTATGTAAAAAATGTTAAACTATTGACAAAGTTGCATAATAAGCCAGTAATCCACTATAGGAACTTGAAGTATGTATTGGCTTTGGGCGTTAAACTGATGCACGGGTGTTGGCGCTTAATCAATCTACATGGATAAATTCATACATTGTTTTAAATACGGACTTATGCTAAGCTGCCAAAACGATTTTGAGAAGAATTTATGGAAATTATTTAATAACTGTGTCTATGGGAAACCATGGAAAACATTAGAACACATTCCAGCGTTTAATGAACTGGGATGGTCACAGAAGCTCTAATATCTTAAGTTTAAAGTACTACAATCATTAATGAATGTTATTGTTGAACTTGCAAAACTACTGTTATTTTAAATACTGGTGTTCTGGAATTACCATAAACACGCCTCTTGATATGTTTATTCAGTAAAAACCTTGTCCTTGGCTTTGACCGTTCTGTCGGTTCATAGAAAATGGCTACATATTTATTTGCAGTTTTAGTGCCTCGATACCTGAACCTTTACAGAGAAAACAATATCGGAAAAATTAATAAGATCTGCAAACCACTCCACATGACTGCCTCTATATAACCCGCTGTTTAATATGTTAATGCACCGTCTCGTAATTTATTGATACCGGTTCCTTATTAAAGGTGCGTATGTTTATTTGTTTTTCGATGATTAAATCTATTTCAGTTACAGATCCGTACTTTAGCGGAAATTGTGAAGGCGTGAATTATATTACACATAAAGTATTGATCGTGTTTAATATATCATGTTTGATGTATTACATACCATCGTCAGTTCTCGCCTGCTGCTCGTTAATAGTCGCATCGTCCTATGTTTAGTTTTAATTACATAATACATACCCAGTAGTAGTAACTAGAATCCTGCATATATTTTAGTTGTGGTTATTATATCTTGCTCACCTGCGGCTCGGTTGTACCCACATCATCCTTGATTTTATTGATTTACTACATACCTTGTGATGTGAAAATGATACCCTGGCATAGCATGCTCGCCTGTGGTTCCTTAACCTTAATGATCTGTGTAATAGCATACAGTAGTGATATTATTTTTGATGCTTTGTGCAACGTCTTTTTATTCGCTAATCGTCTTGATCCTTACATCGTTATTTTTTGTTTGGTTTTTGTTCGATTGTATCTGGTTTTATGGGGTATTTGTTATGTGTTGTCTGTGCCTACCCTGTTTTAATGTACATTGGTTTACAGTTTAATTAGTTGCCTATCTTTAATACCTATAATTTTAAGTATAATAATGTTTTTCTACATTACCTTATAGATTTAAATATGTTTAATATGTATAGTGGTTTTGTTGTATAATATCCCAGCTTGCTATCATTGTTATATATTATTATGTTAATATACCGATACCATAACCTCGCTTTTAGTCGCTGCCGCGTATAGGTATAATTATTGATCTCTTATTGTATCAAAATAACAGTAATTTCTGCCGCATATTAAGTACACATTCTAGAACATATATAGTGGAATTTTATGAAATAAATATCAAATTAGGTGATTAATTTCTGCATCTTAACCACGTGTAACGGCGTCATCAAAACGATTATTTGCATAAATCCGTCGATCGTCTCTGTGATGCATACCTAGCAGCCCATAGATCGGTGGTTCCGGCCGGATTGTACTTACTTTTTCGGATTAATATGGAGGCTCTAGAGGGGACACCAGAGGGTAGGATATCATGTACGATGTATTACATACCAGCACCAATTCTCGCCTGCGGCTAGGTACATCGTTCTATTTTTTTTTTTTTTTTAATTACATAATACATACCCAGTAGTAGAACCTCCATATATTTTAGTTGTGGTGATTATATCTCGCCTGTGGTTCATTGTATCTACCTCATCCTTGATTTTATGGATTTAATACATACCTTGTGATGTGGGATGTCGCCCTGACATAACATGCTCAGATTTGTTCAATTATATCTGGTTTACGGTATTTGTTATGTAGATTTCTAGAGAACCTTTTTAGTATTCACGATTATTGCAAGTATGAATGTTTGCAGTTTAATTAGTTGCCTATCTTTAATACCTATAATATTGAATGAAATAATGATTAATTGCTGTTGTCGTTTTCCTTATTTGGATTACCTCACATCCTGAATGCATGTGCTGTTGCAATTGATACACCGCCTATTTTTTTATTTCAGGAGCGTATTCGTTATTATTCTTTGGTACTTTTATTGAAATCGCCTCGACTGTTTATGAAACTTTGATATTTTTCAGTTCCGAAATGTTGAGTTAACACTTTATTAAATGATTTTCTTGATGCCTATTTTTAAATATATAATTCTATTCTAAAATAGCTGCATAATGGCTAATTTAATATGCTAAAAGGTTCAGCATATAGCGTCGCATTAATCCGCTTTTCTCTGGTATCCTATGTTAATTTTTTTTCATATGCGTACCATGTACAATACAATTACGTTAATTTACTTTGTTCTGAGGCATAGCAACTGTTTAACTGTAATAAAACCATTTCTAGGTGTACAAGGTCACTAACAGGAGCCTACTATGACAGTACGCATACAAGCCCATAACACTGTCTTGTTCTCTAAAGGGTTTAAGTGTTTTTCAGGTTAAAGGGCCTAGTTTTTGTTCAAGATTTAATGATGAACCGTCTAGGTATAAGCTATGTTTGGTATAATCGCCACTGATTTTACGTTGTATGGTCCCTTGAACAGCTAATAGTGAGACAAACCACCTACACGACGTATACAATACCATGACAGTACCCTAAGCCACCACTTACACTACCCTGCATTGTTCCCTAAACGGGGTTTAAGTGTTTTCCTGTTTATTACAGAGGTTTCTGGAGTGAATTGGTGATTTTTATTGAACACTGTTATTACGTTAGCTTTGTTCTGGTCATAGAAGCTGTTTTAGTCCGCCTCTGTACCGTATTTTTGCTTCAATGTGATATAACTATGTTGTCAATAATACTATTAATGTAAGCAACTGTAACATTGTATGAATACTAATTAACGCGTTTCCGGAATGTTGTCGTCTTTTATTAAATGCATGACTAATATACCAGACCCGTACTTTGATTACCTTCTTCTGTTTACAGTGTCATTGCATGTTGCGCACACCCTCATTTATTATCCTCAAGGAAATAACTTTAATTTCACACTAGTGATTGCGCTTTGTTACATGATACGTACTAGAAGTATTAATTGTTATACTGTCATATCCACATTTTTGCATCTAATATTTTTATAATCTAATGATTTGTGGCAGCTATTTGATATAAAAGGAAACAGGTATTTTACAGGGTGGCTAATTTTACCAACATGATATATACAGTGTGACTGTGTATATTTTTACCAACATAGTGGTTTGAATGAACCACTGATCCATGAACCAGTGGATTGAATGAACCCCTAACTAGTTGTTTGAATGAACCCCGAACCCCAAAATAGCGGTTTAGATGAACCCCGAACCCCAAATTAGTGGTTTAGATGAACCCCGAACCCCAAAATAGTGGTTTAGATGAACCCCGAACCCCAAATTAGTGGTTTAGATGAACCCCGAACCCCGAATTAGTGGTTTAGCTGAACCCCGAACTAGTGGTGAACCGCCATAATATTGTTCATAATAGCTTCCTTACTCGCCTGGTCCTAAATTGAGGTTATTGTAATTTTCAGAAATATGTCTTCTGTGATACTTGTCCTACGATGCCTTAATACCATATTTACTACACATGGTCAATGTCTTAATACCATATTTACTACACATGGATACTTTTAAGTCTATATTTTCCCTAATAATTACCATTGATTTACATAACGGCGGTTATACTTTTTAGATATTTCTGTGTAATTTTGATAGTGTTAATAAAAACTTTTAGTTCTTGTTGTTCTCGTTTTTTACCTGCGCTTTGATACTACCAAGTATGATAGCAGTATTGATTACAGTTGCTGCGTTACTCTGCGTTGATACGTACTGTAATTAAGTATACCCCATATTCGCATTGCTGCATCTATAGCATTCTTGAATGACCTCTATACTTAAAATAATACGATATTAGCGCCCTCTATGTTTTATAAGCCGATAATACCATCTGTCTATAGGCCTATACATCTGATCAATAATACACTATGCTTCTTCGTATTTATAGTTCTATACACCTAGTTACTTTATTCAATAATAACACCTTCTATGTTTCTTCGTATTAGCACAATATATGGTTGCCTACTGTTAAAGGGTCTTGAACGCAAATATAGTGAACTCGTCTATATTCTAACAGCATTTATATTGATATAACAGTCACCATTACTTATTATTAAGCAACTTCTTGACAATTTGGTTAATTAAGCGCATGCAGTGGTATTAACGGTACGCATAGTTGCGAAATTATATCAATTGCCGCGACGGCTCAATGGTATGACTCCCGGCTACCAATCTAGAGGTCGGCGGTTCGAGGCTTGCAGATGGTATACTTTTTTTCAGGTTTAATATTGGCACCGACGACATCATGGACCACGTGACTAGCAGTGACGTCATGGGGCGCCCGGTTCTAGAGGTAGGACAGTCATGGGGCCCCGGTCCTAGAGGTATGGCTTCGCCCCTGTCACAGAGAACATACGCGGCCACTAGTACCCATGGTAGTTAGGGCTCAAGTAGTTAGGGCCATTGGTAGTTAGGGCCACTGGCACATGACAGATGACATGACAGATGACACATGACATGACAGATGACAGATGACATGACAGATGACACATGACGTGACGGATGACACATGACATGACAGATGACAGATGACATGACAGATGACAGATGACGCGCCTGCGCAGTAGGGTGTGTGCAAAGTGGCGCAGAACGCACTAACTATCACTACTGTCGGGCTATTTCGCCAAAATATGAAGATGAACTCTTGTTGTTTTTAGGCAATACGCTTTCATGCAAAATTATCGAAAATTTTTAGGCACTAGTGTTATTACCTCCGAATATTTGGTACTGTGAAAATATTATTTGCCACCTCAACCTTATTGTTAAGAGATTCTACGATATATCCTTCAGCAACGTTTGATGACTTCCATCCGCCATGCCTCTTTAAACGAGTTATGTTGGCACCAGAGTCAACCAATATTGTTGCAGAAGACCGACGAAAGCAGTGACCGGTATATTCTGCCGGATTTACCAAGTGCAAATAAGTAGCAACTATTTTAGGCATTTTTCTAAATTGATGTATTCCTACCACTTGTCTACAACCCTTTCCGCTTTGATATTTAAAGAAAAATTGGTCACTGTTCATATGTTCTGGTCTTAACGAAACATACTTTCGATAAACATACAAATTATCTTGGTTTGCTGGTCTTCGAATCAGGTATGCTAATTGAAAGCTTAGATTCTAGATCTTCTACATCGTGTAGAGTCATTCGGGCTAACTCATCCATTCTACAGTCCCCAGAAATACAAAATATTAGAGCCACCTAAAAAATATATAAATGTAATCTAAATAGAAATTAGAACCTTGTAAATTGCCTTAATCATTAAATTTTCTTTATCTGGAGCTTCCTGGATTCTTCGATTTCTTCCTTCGTTAAAATCTTAGATTTCTTTGCCCTATAACCTTAAGCTTGCCGCTTCAATAAAGAAAGAAAGTTTTGAATATGTAGATATATCTAGATTGTGTTTAATTGCAAGGGTTGACTTCAACATTGAATAATTGGCCCATAATGTTGATGATTTCATCTTTAAACAAAGGTCTAAATCAAGGTCTAGGAGTACGCCATTACAACATTTTCCGAGAAAGAACTCATGTTTTTACTATTGCGATAGCCCATAAAACGTTTATATGCATATTCGTACTTTTCTCTTGATTTCTTTGGCAATAATTCTAATGAAGCAGTATTCACTGCCTCAACCAGCTCTGGAGGAGTCCAGAAATGGAAAACTCATCATCTCTTATCATTTTATACTGTTTTGCTTTCGGAAACACCAACAATTAAATTTATATGCGCCAAGTTTGACAATTCAACATTAATACGTTTCCATAGTAACGCAACCAATTTTATTACGAATTTCAAAGCACCATTTATTTGCGAATAATATTATTCGCGATTTTTTCAAAATTAATCAACATCTGTCGAATTTTAAACGATTTTGGGAAAAATAGTATGTTTACCTCGTAGGAAAAGCCATATTCCTGGACTCTGTGTTGCCATCTTCACAGTCGTCCAGGAATGTTAGGCATTTCCTACTCGGTAAATTTTAAATGAATTATCCTATATATTATATATTTTTTGGAATCTAGGTAAAAATCTAGAATAGTATTCTGTATAATATCATATACCTATCTTTAAGAGTTTTTGAATTATAAAGAAAATCATATCTTTTTAGCTAGAAAGCTGAAATTTTTTGACAATAGTTTCACAAGACCATCAACATTTTATTATTTTGAACAGTATTTAATTAGTTTTATACAGGGCGTCTCCATAATAATATTTCTGAGGGAGAAAGCTAATTAAATACTGTTCAAAATGATAAAATTTTGAGGGTCTTGTGAAACTGTTGTTAAAGTTTCAGCTTTCTAGCTGTAACTGCTAAAAAGATATGATTTTCTTTTCAGGTCCCGATACGGCGTTAAAAAATCACAAGATTATTTATAATTCAAAAACTCTTAAAGATAGGTATATGATATTATACAGAAAACTGTTCTAGATTTTTACCTAGATTCCAAAAAAAAATATAATATATAGGGTAATTATTCATTTAAAATTCCGAAGTTGCTACCACTTTCGGTATGATCCGGCAACACCGCATCATCCAAAATATTTTAGAAACGTAGAAAACCATCTCTTATAGCCACAACCAAATTTTCATACTCATTTCATTCATTACATGAATGGTAATGATTTGTTTGTCTTTTGGTGTCCCCCTAAAGCCAATCACTGGATCCGCCCCCGATTCATAAGCAATTAAAAAATATCTTACACTATGACGTTACTGCGTGCGCCAAACGAAATTGGAACGCCTATAGATAATTACTTTTCAATAAATTATCCTCTTATCATCATTGCTCTCTTGTATTCATTTACGACATAGCGGTGTTCGTGTGATTCACAGGTAGAAATAAACCAATACTCAGTCCCAGTGAATACGAATACGTTTGAGAAAAGCTTGTGTGTTTATTGTTCCATTTTCTGCACGTTAGAATGGTAAGCGAAATATCCGAAACCAAATAAACTTTTTTTTCCAGAACGATGTGTTTTGGAGCGTAAATTAGGAATCTAATTGGCGAGGAAGCTTAGTTTCTGTAGACCGTTCTGTACATTCCTGTAATTCTAAAATCATAATGAACGAAATATTTAGACCTAATTATTTGTATTGTTCTAAACAAATAGATAACGTAATATTGATGCTAGACTTGTTTGCGGAAATTATATCATGTTACATTGTCCTCAACCTCAATTTCAGTTCCTCCCTACTCTAAAATCCGGTATGACTATTCGTCGCTTCCGTCTTTTGAATCACCGGAATCAGAATCATAGAGATTTGTGTATCTCTGAGGTTTTGACAAGTCAAGTCGCCACGCCTATATTTTCTATTAGGCGAAAACAAACAAAGAAATAATTTTTCAATAAAATCAATTGACTGATTACAGCTAATAATTGATAATTTAGTAAAATTAGTATATTTACATTTAAAAAAAATTTTGATGACCGTATAAGAAACAATACCAAAGATTACAGCTTTATCTGCTACTGATTGGCGGTACTTTCACAAAGGCTGGGGTACAGGCAGTGTGGCGGCTCGTGACCTATGATAGAGGGGGTTCACAAGTATGGTGAAATTTTTCTAGGCGTTTTAAATGTAGAAAGAAAAAAAATAATAAGAAAATGCTAAATTTTTATTTATTTTTTAATTTTACACAAGGAAATACAACTTTTGGAAAATAAGAAAGGTTTACTTAGTGTGTATAGCTGTCGGATCTTAACGTTGTCGCATGCAACCCTCGTAACAATATTTATACAGTCCACTACTAATACTACTAAAGCCATCTACGAGTTATCAAGAAAACCGAATGATGTCATTAGGCGCAACCAAAACGAGAACAATAGTTAACTGTTTCATGACGAGAACGAATCGAGCCACGAGACTGACAAGTTGACATTCTTCATATTTTCAGTGTTTTTTAGTTTAAATCCTTAAATAAAATGGTTTAAAATCATATCGAGTATTTCGGTTCTTAATTGTAGAAAATTGATCAATAACAGCCTCATTAAGTTTGGAATACCAGCTATAATTTTTTTTTCATATATTTAATTTTTAAACTTTCTAATAAAGTCCCTAGATTTACCCTTTGTGGTCTGCATTAAATTAATTTCGGGTTTAGGTGCAAACAAACCCGCATTCTTCACTTCAATTTTTTGCTCCAAATTCAAAGAGCTAAAGTTATTTCTTAAATATTCCACCGTCAACTATTGATTTTAACTTAATAAATATATAATATTAAAACACACACGCTCGAATTTCTAACTAGATGCACAAAAACTTTGCGCCTTTTCCATGTTAAATCGCCATAGCCCGCCTATCCCCCGCTGCCACCCGCCACCTGTAACTACAGAGAAACTTCACTACTTAATCGCACGTGCGAGCAAGTCTCGTCGTAATCGTCATTTACCTCGACCGAGGCACGGTTGCCGGATCTATACAGTTTGATTTGACGACATGATAAAATATTAGGGAGGGTCGGACTTTATTAAGTTTGACGGTACGATAAAATATTAGGGAGGATCGGACTTTATACGATAAATAATATTCAATGAATATAAATTTTTTTTATTCGTTTTGTTTTGTGGGTGCACGTGCGCATGTGCTCCTGTGGAAGAACCGCCATTGGGTACAGGTGTCTCCTAAGTGGCATTCCAGGGTTAAATTATACATAAAACGTCTTTCTTTATTTTATTGTGAAGGGGACGCTTTTTTTAAGCATTTGCAGCCCTCGCGGTGTAACCCTTTTGGAAGAAGTAGATATTAACCTTAAAATTTGAATAGTCCCACCAAAACTCGAAAGGAAGGTAAGAGAACTTAAAATTATAAATTTAATGCTGGTAAATTAATCTAAATGATTCTTTATTAAATTTATGATTTTAAGTTTACTTGCAATGTCACCTTTTTTCGACCTTTGTTAGGACTATTAAATGTTTGTAAATAATTAGTATTGTAGGTTCTTATTTCATCAACTTGTAAGAGATATACTCAAATGACAGGGTCGATAAATTCTACTGATTACTCCTAATAGTACGGCAGCCCGTTACCAAAATGTCCTGTTATCACGCCTTCATCTAGTCAATGACTAATCGCTAGATCATTAAAAAATAAGAAAGTTTTACTCGAGCGAAAAAGTTCGGCAACGCTGCGCTTACCCGTCAGATTGATTTCAGTTCGTAAGAACGCAGATTGTCTTTTTGTTAATACGCCTTGTCCGTTCTTGATGAAATCATATTAAAAATATAAAAAAGGAACGGGAATTCATCGACAACGGACGTTGCGAGTGTTGCAAAAATTCCATAGTTTAAATAAAAGATGTAAAGAAAAGGGGTATAAAAAAGTTACAGCGCCCGAGTCAATTTCTTTTAATTTTAAAAAATAGTAAATCGAGTCGAACGGACATTTTCCGTGTTGCGCAGCTGCATTCGGATCTCGTATCTGTTCATTTCATGCTCGCGGTACAGTACGTTTCACGAAATTTGGATACGACTTAATGATTTCCTGGCTCGGTCCCACCCAAACAGCACACCATATCCATTGGACATCCATTTTAAAGCCATTAGAGGCCCATGACATCCATGGACCACTTACGGAATTCAAATGGATATCCATTTATGTAATGTAAATGGACATGCGGATTTTGGACGTCTATTGGTAATCCAGAATGTCCATGATCCTATAACGGATGTCACATGGATGTTCATTTTTGTACAGCCATTGAACATTTGGTTTGTGCATGTCCATTGTTAATCCTGAATATCCATGTTCTTGTAACGGATGTCACATGGAGGATCATTTTTGTAAAGCCATTGGACATACAGTTTTAGATGCCTATTGGTAATCCAGAATGTCCATGATCCTATAACGGATGTCACATGGATGTTCATTTTTGTACAGCCATTGAACATTTGGTTTGTGCATGTCCATTGTTAATCCTGAATATCCATGTTCTTGTAAGGGATGTCACATGGAGGATCATTTTTGTAAAGCCATTGGACATACAGTTTTAGATGCCTATTGGTAATCCAGAATATCCATGGTTCTCTAACGGAAGTCACACAGATGTTCAGTTTCCAAGCCATATTGGACATATAGTTTCAGTTATCCAATTGTAATCCAGAATATCCATGGTCTTGTAACGGAGGTCACATTGATTTTTGTTTTGTTAAGCCAAACCATGTGATTTTGGATAACCATCGATTTTTTAAATGAGGAAAATACTTTGTTATTTTTATCTCGAACGCCAGCTCCGACAAAGTTTAAAACTTGAAGCAAGTTATCAGTAAGGCACACCGTGTTCAGTTCATGGACAAAATTAAAATCATTTACCGACGGTTTTATAACGACATTGATTTTCAAACATTGTATCTTTTCAATCGAACATCGCTTGCATTTTAAAAGGATTCAGTGTTGCCAGGCGGTGCATAAATACAAGAAAAGGTTCTTTTAAATCATTAATGTGTCCTAATTTTAAATTTTATTGATGAAATTTAATGTTTAAAAATATATTAACTCATTGTCTAATTCACAAAAAATTTACATATTGTTTGATATTTATATAATAATATAAATATCTGATATAATATCTAATTTTCCCCAAAAAAGGTCTTGTCCGATGAAAACGAAACTAAAATGTGGCAACTCTGGAAAGGCTGGTCGCGCTTCGCGCCATATTTTACCACGCCCGTTCCTTCTTCGACTTAACCTCTCTTTTCTCCGGTCGGCGTTCTCGGCGTGCTTCAGAGTTGTGAATTGTTTTCTAGTTTCAGTGTTATTTTATAAATCTAATTCACTGCTAATTTGCTATATATTTCATTAAAAGGTAAGTAAATGCCAAAAATTTCGAGGCAAAACTATAGACATGCAAAAGCCGAAAAAGATGCTTCGGCTTTACACGTAAATTTGCAAAATGTTTTACAGCAAAATGTCAATCTTCCACTACCAAATACACATTTTTCACCTGAAAATACCGGTGGACCTAGTCTTGATTTAAACTTGCCAGATTGTGATAGTGAAAAATTAGAAAGTATTGCATCTAGTTCTAATAACTCCGATTTAGACACGTTTGAAAGTGAACCTTTTTTATAAATAATGGTTCCATGTCTGAATTTCTTTCTGTATAATATTTGTTGTTGGGACAGATACCTATATTTTTTAAATGTTAGTATCTCAAATAAACACTTTTAGGACCAGGCATAGATTAGTTAAAAAGTATTTAATAATTTCTATGAATAAGTAATATCAGCTTTAACTTCTTTAAGGCAAAGGAATTATCCAACCTTGGTGGGACAACAGCATATGAATATGTAAGGCGATGTTTGTCAGAATTAATGACCAATGAGCTGGCATCGAAATATTAATTTTTTGGACTTATAGGAAAAGCCACTTTTAAAGGTTTAAGAATCTGGGATGTTATAAAAGGTAAGATTAAAAATTATATTATATCTGCCTTAAACAAAAACAGAAGAAAATGTCAAAGTTAAAAATGTTGGAAGTTGTATTCAGAGTACATAAGAAACCAGAATCAGTTATAATTTCTTATAGTTCTTATTAAAAATATAAAACGACAAACATTTATTAAATAAGTGCTATAAACAGTTTTTAGTACTTGCTTTTCTAATCGCTATTTTTAAACTTCATTTAAAATTTGTTTCCATTTCAGATTCTGGAAGCTTCGATGTTGCCAGCATTGAAGATGGTGCGAAGAGCAAAAGAAAGGGCGGCGTATCAAACAAAAAATGTCCAAATGTAATTGTAAATATATTCCAAATAAATTCTAATAATATTTTACTTTACAAGGATTATTTATTGTAAGCCTAAAATTCATTAGACTATTTTGTATCCTTATTTGGACATTCATTGGACAACAAATTACCCAAATTTGGACATCTTCTGGACGTGTTGTCTATGTCCTATGGATAAATTAATTTCTGACAACTATATAATCTAATGGACAGCCTAAGATGTCATCCTGTAGGAAATTCATTGGACGTTCTTAACGGTACATCCCGCGAATGTCATAATTTGTGACATTTGTATCATCAATTGGACATCCTTTGGACAAAAACTGAACCTAATTTGGACATCCTCTGGACGTGTTTTTGATTATTTCCGAACTTCCGTAGGATGTCCAAAAGATGTAAGTTGCTGACAGCCTAAGGATGTCATCATGGAGGAAATTCATTGGACGTTCTTAACGGTACATCCCGCGAATGTCATAATTTGTGACATTTGTATCATCAATTGGACATCCTTTGGACAAAAACTGAACCTAATTTGGACATCCTCTGGACGTGTTTTTGATAATTTCCGAACTTCCGTAGGATGTCCAAAAGATGTAAGTGTGCTGTTTGGGCATTGTGTCGACAAGAGCTTTGCAATAAACAAGTGAAGTATGAAGGGACGGACTAAGGAAAACAAGTAATGATATGATTATATTAATTTAATCAAATGAAATAACATTTTTTTTAAATATTACTAGTCATATTTATTTACATTTATAATGTCATTCTATAGATAGTTCTGTTTCGCTATCGCTATCCTCATCAAAATTAATTATGATTGGATTAATTATACGATCCAGACTAATATACGAATTTTCTACAGTTATTACGTGACGGACTGAATTTTTCCAACTACCTGGGTGAATATCATTAAAGCATTTTCGTATTAATTCTACAACACTAGAACTTAAAGTCGGAGAAATATTTTCAGACCTAACCAGTGATTTTAACTGATGTCACATATGATCAATGGGGTTAAAAATGCAATAATAGGGTGGGAGCCGTAGCACTGTATGTCCAATTTCTTCTGCCAATGTGTCACAAACATATACTTTTTTTATACCAAATGTCTTTAAAACTTCTAAAAGATCACTTTTTTTTTATAACTTTCTTCAAAATATATATCATTCGCCGCCATGTAGTTCCGAATCTCCAATTTTGTATTATTTGAGCTTGGAGCTTTATGTAATTGGCGACTGTGATAGCTCGCATTGTCCATTACTATCACGCTATTCTGAGGAATGTTTGGTAAAAGACAATTCTTGAACCATTCCTCAAAAACTAACAAATTTTACCACAAAAAGATATTTAAATATAAATTAAGCAACCTAACCTACCTGATGTGCCTATATTTAATTATAATTATTACAATCCGGTCCGTTCCTCATAATAATAACAAACGGTCATAAATAATGGGATGGCCCCAGGTACTTTTACAGCAGTCATTAAGTTATATCCATTTTTCGTGAAACAATCTTTACACGGCGGGCGCAAGGGACGGCTTGCTGTGTGGCTTGGTTGTCTATAACAACTCAGCATCTATGTAAAGATTGTTTCACGAAAAATGAATATAACTTAATGACTGCTGTAAAAGTACCTGGGGCCATCCCATTATTTATGACCGTTTGTTATTATTATGTGGAAAGGATAATTATAATTAAATATAGGCACATCAGGTAGGTTAGGTTGCTTAATTTATATTTAAATATCTTTTTGTGGTAAAATTTGTTAGTTTTTGAGGAATGGTTCAAGAATTGTCTCTTACCAAACATTCCTCAGAATAGCGTGATAGTAATGGACAATGCGAGCTATCACAGTCGCCAATTACATAAAGCTCCAAGCTCAAATAATACAAAATTGGAGATTCAGAACTACATGGCGGCGAATGATATATATTTTGAAGAAAGTTATAAAAAAAAAGTGATCTTTTAGAAGTTTTAAAGACATTTGGTATAAAAAAAGTATATGTTTGTGACACATTGGCAGAAGAAATTGGACATACAGTGCTACGGCGCCCACCCTATTATTGCATTTTTAACCCCATTGAGCATATGTGACATCAGTTAAAATCACTGGTTAGGTCTGAAAATATTTCTCCGACTTTAAGTTCTAGTGTTGTAGAATTAATACGGAAATGCTTTAATGATATTCCCCCAGGTAGTTCAGTCCGTCACGTAATAACTGTAGAAAATTCGTATATTAGTCTGGATCGTATAATTAATCCAATTATAATTAATTTTGATGAGGATAGCGAAACAGAACTATCTATAGAATGACATTATAAATGTAAATAAATATGACTAGTAATATTTAAAAAAAATGTTATTTCATTTGATTACATTAATATAATCATATCATTACTTGTTTTCCTTAGTCCGTCCCTTCATACTTCACTTGTTTATTGCCAAGCTCTTGTCGACACAATGGGACCGACCCAGGAAATCATTAAGTCGTATCCAATTTTCGTGAAACGTACTGTACCCATGTAGCTTTTTCTGCCACCACGTCATCCTGTGGAAAAACCCCCCTCGATTAATTTATATGTATAAATAAAAATTGTAAAAGAAATAAGAGGACGTAGTCCTAGCTTATTGACAAATAAAGAAGCTAGAAACTAGATGTCCCTATGTAGCATTATTATTAATACACGTGCTGTGTTATATCGATATTTTAATTCATTTTTATTTGGTTAATTGGTGTTAGTTAGTCGGTGTTATTTTAAATATCGGAATAATGGCCTCGGTTCAGAAGTGCACAAACCAACAAATATCAATTAATTTTTTCTTGACTGAAAACGGTTTTACTAAAAAATGCGTGTGTAAAAATGTCAGTTCATATTTTCCCCCCATTTTCCGAGCCACAATACACGATTTCTGCTTGAAAGCGGACGAGGCGCGATAACTCGAACAGCGTTAAAAAAACGACATACCTAAGATCCAACACTGCCCTTGCGCGTCGATGAAAATGTCCGTTCTCATTTTTTTCCGTTCACGAATAACGAAAAATAACATCCGACAAGTAAAATGGACGAGGCGTGTTAAGTTTAATTCTCCGCTGTAAACAAATTTCAATTTTTCTCAGACGAAAACTGTTCACCGCAAGGAAAATGTCAGTTACTATTTTCCTCTCCTCAAAAACATCACTCTGAGGCAAAAATTAAAAAGAACGGACGAGGCGCGATAACTATTACGACCACTTCTTTTTTACATATGTAAAGATGATTCTCAATGATTTCGCAACGTTGCCAATGTCCGTTCTTGTTAATTTCCTTCTCAAGTCCTTATTAAATCACCAAAAAACTCAAAAAAAATTTCAGTCGTGATCAGTCTGAACTCATGGTAACGGGCTGCCGTACTAACGGGTTCTCCAATAAGAGGTGTTATTTTGATATTGAAAGGAAAATGCCATTTTTTGAGATAAATGATCGGATGTTTATTTCATTATACAGAGGAAGGTATGCCGTTAATAATGGAAAATAACATCTGCCAAATGACCACCACGACCACGCCTACAGGACCATATCCTTTTCATGAAATTTTCCATAACCAAGTCGCAAAGTGGCTGCCGTATGTCCTCCATAGCCTCACGAATTCCATCTTCGAGGTCTTGAATCGACGCTGGGCTGTTGGCGTAGACCTTCTCTTTCACGTGGCCCCAAAGGAAGAAGTCGCAAGGTGTTAAGTCACAAGATCTCGGTGGCCAATTGTGATCACCTCTTCGAGAGATAACACGGTCCGGAAACTTTTCCCGTAAAAGATCAATGGTTTCGTTGCTTGTGTGGCACGTAGCGCCGTCTTGTTGAAAGTAAACGTTGTCCAGATCAATACCATCCAATTCCGGCCATAAAAAATCATTAATCATCTCTCGATAGCGCAATCCATTCACCGTAACTGCCATAAACCGCAATAAACAGTCACACGTTGAGGATAGAGAGGCTTTTCAACAATAACTCTTGGGTTTTCCGAGCCCCAGATGCGACAATTTTGTTTGTTGACGAAGCCACCGAGGTGGAAATGGGCCTCATCAGTCCAGATGATTTTTCGATGGAATTCCGGATCATTTTCATGCATTTCAAGGACCCAATCGGCAAAGACACGCCGTTGTTGATGATCGGCCGTCTTGAGTTCTTGTGTTAACTGAACTTTATAAGCCTTAAGACCAAATCTTTATGCAAAATACGGTGTAATGATGTTTGTGGAATGTTTAATTCCAAAGAACGACGAGGAATGGACAAACCTGGGTTTTCTTCAACATTTTCGGCTACAGCAGCAATATTCTTGGCTGTTCTTGAGCGACGTGTCCGGGTTTTATTCTTCACATCACTAACTTGTCCCAACAGCTCGAATTTTCCCACCAACTTCTGTATTGCGGTCCGACAAGGTACTTCACGACGACCCAAAAATGTTCGAGTTTTACGAACCGTCTCTGCCAAATTTTCACCATTTTTATAGTGAATTTTAATAATTTCAATGCGTTGTTGAAGCGTGTATCGTTCCATTTTTATTAATGGCGTAGTTTCTACTTGTCAAATGACAAAAAAATTACAGCTCCAAAAGTGACATCTACCGAAATAGCGGGCTATTCAAAATAACACCTCTTATTGGAAAACCCTTTATAATGGCATGTTCTGCATTAATGGTTGATCGCGTTGAAGTATTTTTAATAAATACAGTTACTAAAACCGTCGCGAAAGATAGTAGAGAGATCTTCGCGAACATAACCGAACATTTCTAACGTTCATCGAAAATTTAAATTTCTTTCTTAACAAGCCAGTATTAGCGTATTAATATGCAGACGTTTCCTAATTCTTAAACCTGGTGGGTGTGTAATGCTAAATTTCTTTTCAGGACAGTAAAATTGACGAGATTATTTCAGCCGTCAGAAACCGCGACTACAGACAACTAGAGTATAACTTGAAACAAGTCAACTGGCTAGATCAGGGTATCTACAACTGCCTCTTTGACATTTGTAGTCGGGAAAAAACCGATTGCAAAGTTTTAGATATTTTTCTCAAAACTCCAAATATCGATCTGAACTACAGAAACGTCAACGGCGAAGGGATCTTACACATTCTCTCCCGACATGGGCACTTGGAGGAAATCAAATTCATCGTCCAGAAATATCCTAAAGTAAAAATAGATGGCAAATGTTATAAACGAAAAACACCCCTATTGGTGGCAGCCGAATTTGGTCATCTGAATATTTTCAAAGTGTTAGAAAGTCATGGAGCTGACATTAATCACTGTAGCGCTGTTGAAGATGGGGCAATTCATTTGGCAGCAACAAACGGTCATTTGAACTGCATTAAGTATTTGATAGAGGAAAGATCCGTAAATGTCGATATAAAAGATAAATATAATGATACCCCTTTGATGAAGGCGGCAAATTCCGGACACGAACGAAGTGTTGAATATTTGTTGAATAAAGATGCTAACGTACATGATACCGATACCGACGGTGAGTCTGCTTTTTATAAGTCTGCTTTTGGCGGACACCACAAGTGCCTCAAAATCCTCCTAGAGCATAAATCAAATAGAAAACTTGATATTAACATGACAGATTTGAAACAAAGAACAGCCTTGCATTGGGCAGCAGCACACGGTGATATTAATGTTGTCTCTTGTTTAATAGATGCCGAAGCTAACCTTAATGCCCAAGATAAAGAAGGAAAAACTCCTTTATTTTGGGCAGCAGGAAATGGCCATTTTGATGTTGTCACTTGTTTAATAAATGCCAGAGCTAACGTTAACGTCCAAGATAAAGAAGGGAAAACTGCTTTATTTTGGGCAGCAGGAAATGGGCATATTGATGTTGTTATTTGTTTATTAAAAGCTACAGCGGATACAGAAATTCAAGATTTAAAAGGAAGTACTGCTTTAATTTGGGCAGCAGCAAATGGCCATGTTGATGTTGTCACTTGTTTATTAGAAGCTACAGCGGATACTGATATTCAAGATTTAAAAGGAAGTACTGCTTTAATTTGGGCAGCAGCAAATGGCCATGTTGATGTTGTCACTTGTTTAATAAATGCCAAAGCAATTATTGACATTCAAGATGTCAACCTGGAATCCGCCTTAACTTGGGCATCCCGCAAATGCCACTTTAAATGTGTAAAGCAGCTTATTGAAGCCAATGCAAATATCGATTTAACCAATCACCTTGGTGAAACAGCTTTAATGATAGCAGCTAGATATAACTGTTCAGAAGTTGTTCAGTTTCTAATCGAAGCTGGTGCAAATATCAATTTACAAAATAGACGAAATAAGACAGCAGTTGATTTGGCCACAACTTCCGAAATTAAACAGCTGTTACGTTAAAATATTTTAAAGGCAACGTAGGTACAAAAGTTTAGGTGCAAGTAGCTGCGGAATAATTTTGTAGGTACATCGTAGTATCCTTGCCCAATGTTGAAGTACTCTTAAATATAAGGCCTGAGCTTGAGCTACACGAGCGTTTAATAATAAAGGTGCAAATATAAAGAATGCGTCCTTCCTCTTGCTTGCTCCTTCGGTGGCAACGAACCTTAAAACGACGCGCGTTCTGTCTTACTGTTCAACTACACTAATGTTCATCTGCCCTAATCGAGTATATTCGGGTGATGTTCGGTTAAGGTCGTATGACCTAATCCGTTGGGAACGCCTTTTCCCCCTGTTTACATGCATTTTTATTTTTGGGTAGAGACTTAAAATGTTGCTCTTAGCGTCGAACGATTGAATGGTTATGTCATATTAGAACTGTAATATTTTCGGATTTCCTGCACCGTACCTGACTACGCCATAAGATGATAATTAATGCGTAATAATATGTATAGATGCCCTGGGGAAACAAGTGCAAACCCGCCCCGATACACCTTTTGGAGACGATTTCCTATTGTATTTTAATTTGAAAAAACAAAATTCGAGCGCAAACCGGCCGACAGCTACTCTACATATAAATAAATTAGAGAACTATAACAAGTATTTATTATTTCTATCTAATGTTGATCTGTCCTACACGACCTCATTGGCTAACATGTCTATTCCAAAAAACAAATTTCGAATCATGCTCGAACCCGAAACTTACAAACTATACCAAATAATTTTTCCGTAACGAAACTCGCACGAAACAACAAAAAAAGTATATTCCATCCTTGGTTGTCGACTTCCGCTCCCTCCGCGTCGCAAGGGTGGGTAGGGCAATTGCAGAAACGAAGATTCCCGGTTCAACACGAAGTGACGTCCGAGAGGTAGGCCAGATGCACTTTAGGGCAGTTGTTGTTTCCCCACCTTTATAGGCCAAAGCCACTACACGAGCGTTTTTCGGCGTGTTCAACGCTCGTGTAGCTCAAGCATCATAGACATTAGTAAGTTTGTATAGTTGTTGCAGAATTATACCGTTGATCCTTACTGCCATAAATAAATTACCTGATTAAACCCTATTGTATACGCCTGAACCTCTTCAAAGCTCAATAAATGGTATCAGGGCCGGCTTGAAAATGTATACCACACCACATGATTTATTTTTATAATTTAAAATAAATAGATAGGTATTTTTAGTTTTAGGTACCTATAATAAATGTAAAATAATGATAACAATTAATGATAATTGAAAATAATATAATTTAAAAGTATAACTATTAGGATAACAAGTACAATAAACATTAATTAAATTCTAAGAAACTATTGATAATTTATTCAAAATTTAACTCTGTATCACTATCACTATCTTCATCTAAGCCTAAACTTATAATTAAGGGTTGAACATTTGTATAATCATACAATTGTAAGAATTTTCTACCTTAAGTACATGCTGTACAGTTTTTCCAGCTGTCTGCAGGCATTTCTCTTACTTCGTTTTTAATTAATTCTACTACAGATGCATTTAATGTAGGAGAAATATTATTTCTCCTAATATTGGATTTTAATTGGTGCCATATTAGCTCAATAGGATTGAATATGCAATAGTACGGAGAAAGACGCAACACTGTATGTCCATTTTCTGCTGCAAGTTTGTCACATTCGTATTCCTTATTTATTTTAAAAGCTCATAATACTTCTAGCAGTTCTCGTTTTTTGTAAGTCTTTTCAAAATATAAATCATTTTCAATCATAAAATTCTGAATTTCTGCTTTTGTATTATTCGAATTGGGAATGATTTTTGCTTGCCGACTATGATAACTAGCATTGTCCATTACAATTACGCTATTTTCAGGTATATTTTTAAGGAGTTTATGTTTAAACCAATCTTCAAAAAGTTGTGCGTCGGTATCTTGATGGTAATCTAAAGAAGAATCCGCTATGTTTTTAGCTGAAAGCAACAGACAATTTGGAACAAACCCGTTCTCTGAACCAGCATGTAATATTGTGATTCTTTTGCCTTTATTTGATGGTGCCTTGGTTTGACATTTTTTGGAAGAATCATCCCAACCTTTTCTTGGAGTGTCATGGGTATCGAACCATGTTTCGTCAAGGTAAATAATTGGACGATTTTTTTCTCTAAATTGTTTAATAGCTGCTGTTAAATATTGAAGTCTCCATTCCCGTAAACGTTGAGATTTCATTAATGTTTGTCTTTTATCAATGCTTCGGTATTTAAAACCCATTTTACGCAATATTTTCCTAAGGCTTGAAAGGCTACAAGAGATATTTGTTTCGTCTTGAATCAGCCGCTCTTTGAGGGAAATCAAAGTGGGTACAGTTTGTGCCTCATATATTTGGTAAATCTTTCTTCTTAATAAATCCATGTCATTTTCGTCAATGCTTCTAAATGTGCCAGAATACTATGTTTCTTACCGAAGATAAAGGAGTTTTTGTCAAAATCGATGTCTCTGCTAAACCATCCATCGAATTAAAATTTCTACTCAACAACGATTGATACACATTTTTAATTATTAGTTTGGCATCGGTAGATGGCTTTATTTTAAAAATGACACTTGAACCTATCAGCACAATTCCAAGGACGCCACATTCTACCACTAGGTAATAAGCCTAACTAAAAATTACTCGCCGGAAAACCACTAAAGATTAAAATTATTAAAAATCACTTTGTATTTATATATGCATCAGGCATAGGTATAAATTGAATTTGTATACCTGGTCCGGCTCTGCTCGAAAAGGTTTTAAAATTTGGGATTTCCTTATTTATTTTATGGTCGAAGAGACAATGAGGTTTTATTGCAGTCAAAAGATCAACGATATAATTCTGCAAATACTATACCTATGTTATTAGCAGTGTTGGTAATTATCGTGTAATTACACGATTTGCGTACATTTTCATTGCCTTGTTTCCGTGTAATTTTCGTGCATTCACAAAAACGTGTATTTCAAAATATTTAACAAATCCCCTCTTTATTTTCCATTATATTTAAATTAGGTATCTTTTTATTTTTTCTTTCACATGATTTGTAAAGATCGTGTATTTGTGTGACTAAAAGCATGCAAAAGTGTGTAATTCGTCCAGCTTATAGTGTAATTTCACAAATTCAGATTATCAACACTGGTTATTAGTTAGCTGTAAAGTTACCTTATAAAGTCGGTTCGTTTTATGAAGTCCGATATCGGATTAAATCATTAAAGGTTGTTAAACACTAAGACGGTTAAGTTAACAATACCTTCGCTATACTTGATCGTACCGAACATTCCACTGGTTCACTGTAGTCGGCTGAGCAAAATCAGCGGTTCCAAAACAAAATTATTTTAGAATTATGTACCTCGATAAATATTTTTATTTTGTTTATTTTTCACTCATAGTTTTTTTTATTTATCAAATGAAAAACATTTTGCGTCAATAAGTTAAAGATGTTCTCATCAGGTACTTTTTCCTAGAATTTAGTTACATTAAGATCATTATAGTTAAATCTATATAATAATCACTATTTTCCAAGAGATAATTAAAATTTGCTCAAGTACAGGATGGTATGTTCTATTTTAAATAAGTAGTTATGCTTTTTGCTTTTAGTTTGTTTATCATTATCATAATTTGCCTAAATACTATAAAAGCTAAAAAACAATAATTTTTCTTTACCTAAAGTAATTTTTATTTACTTTAAATTATTTTATTTAGAAAATACCTAAAATATAATATATTGTTTGAGAGCCACCGACTACCCTGCTCGAGAGGTTTTATTGCTTAGCGGACTTCACACGCCGTACCGACTTCATCACTGAATGTTGTAACACTTTTGGCACTGTCATTAAAAATTTTTAATTAGAGAAACAAAATTAAATTTTTTTGAAAAGAAAAAGCTAGGTGTATTTTATTCCAAACACTAATAATGTAGGGGAGAATGGGAAATGATGATGTAAAATTGATAAAATATTAGTCTTTTGATATAAGTAAATAGAGTAGAAGATAGCCTGACTCATCCACTAGACTAGATCATACATTTCCATTCAAATTTAAATATCAGGACCTGCGAAATGAGGTGTCATTGAGCAGTATTCCCCCACCCTGCGGGTAATTCCAGTCAGGTAATTTTTAATGCTTTTTATGTAGCAAAAAATTACTTTAGGATTTTTTTTTTGAAAATAAGAAAGAAATAAAGCAATGTTGGGAAACAACCCCTGCTCTATTCTAACGATTTATTATTATGAGTTACTATGGGAAACAACAATATCGAGCAAACATCATCCCGCATTTTTCACTAGCAAATGAAATTACTCGAGTTTTAATTTTAAATCCGTAACCGCTATGGTGTTGTGTATTGGACCCGAAGGATCAGGAAAAAGCCTCCTTTTAAAAAAGATACAGCACCCGGAGTATGTGGACAACACCACCACGTCGGTGCCTACAGTTGGAACCAACATTTTAAATTTAAGAGTCGGCGATAAAATTTATACGATACGGGAGCTGGGCGGTAAGTAAACAAAGTTTCAAGGCGACCTCTTTCACCATGTCAACTGGTGACAACACTACAACGTCAGTACCTACAGTTAGAACCATAAAGGGCGATAAGTATCAACCTTCCGGGCATTATAGTCTAGTAACGCCTGTGGTGTATACAATACTTGATTTTTCATCTATTTAAAATATAAATAGTTAAATTCCTGCATCTTTTTTACAACTATTTTCGCCAATATTTAGTGTGCTTTGATCGGTTGTTATAGAATAAGTTTGGCGGTTGCTAAGGGTTGTTTAAGCGTTGCGTCGTTTACGTTTTATAAACGAAAATATGGAGATTCCACAATAGTATATTAAGATACAAGTTTCATAAGACATTATCTTAGAGCACGCGTTTAATTTAGAAAACTACCCGCGAACCTAAGAAGAATTGTTTAAGAAAATTTCTTTCATCTTTGAACCTCGTGTAGAGATGAGCCACCTTTTCAAAATGAACGAGTTCTATATAAAATTCAAAATTAAAAAATTTTTTAAAATTTTAATTATGCATTCGTATTTCTAAGAAGAAAAGAAAAGAAACCTTTAGTTTTTTACCTTTTTTATTTCTATTCTTATTTTTGCATAATCATAGACGTTTTTCTTTTCCTGCTTTGTTAGGTAAGAAGGAGTTTTCATACTTTTTACTCCCCTTGAATTAAACTACTCCATTGAGTCAATTCCATTTCTTTCAATCTTTTTTGCTTAAACTCAACTTATTTAAACTTCTTTTTTCTTATTTACAGTTTAACAATGTCATAGGTACCCTTTGATGTTGTATTTTTCACTGAAGATGAAGCTTTCGAAACATGTATGGTTTTATTAATTGTTATTAAACTAGTGGAGCAGACTGTGAGTTTCTTTACCTTCTTATAATTTCACTCCACTTTGAGATGAACTACTTCAAGAAAATTTATAATTAAGGGTTGAACATTTGTAATCATACAATTGTAAGAATTTCCCACCTTAAGTACATGCTGTACACAGTTTTTCCAGCTGTCTGCACAAATTTTTCTTACTTCGTTTTTAATTAATTCTATTACAGATGCATTTAATGTAGGAGAAATATTATTTCTCCTAATATTGGATTTTATTTGGTGCCATATTAGCTCAATAGGATTGAATATACAATAGACGGAGGAAGACGTAAGACTGTATGTCAATTTTCTGCTGCAAGTTTGTCACACTCGTATTCCTTATTTATTTAAAAAGCTTTTAATACTTCTAGCAGTTCTCGTTTTTTGTAAGTTTCTTCAAAATATAAATCATTTTCAATCATAAAATTTTGAATTTTTGCTTTTGTATTATTAGAATTGGGAATGATTTTTGCTTGCCGACTATGTTAACTAGCATTGTCCATTACAATGACGCTATTTTCAGGTATATTTTTAAGGAGTTTATGTTTAAACCAATCTTCAAAAAGTTGTGCGTCGGTATCTTGATGGTAATCTAAATTGTGTTTTTAGCTGAAAGCAACAGACAATTTTGAACAAACCGGTTTTCTGAACCAGCATGTAATATTGTGATTATTTAGCCTTTATTTGATGGTGCCTTGGTTTGACATTTTTTGGAAGAATCATCCTAACCTTTTCTTGGAGTGTCATGGGTATCGAACCATGTTTCATCAAGGTAAATAATTGGACGATTTTCTTCTCTAAATTGTTTAACAGCTGTTAAATATTTAAGTCTCCATTCCCGACACTTGAAGATGCCCCCCTATCAGCACAATTCCAAGGACGCCACATTCTACCACTAATAAGCCTAACTAAAAATTACTCGCCGGAAAACCACTAAAGATTAAAATTATTAAAAACCACTTTGTATTTATATATGCATCAGGCATAGGTATAAATTGAATTTGTACACCTGGTCCGGCTCTGCTCGAAAAGGTTTTAAAATTTGGGATTTCCTTATTTATTTTATGGTCGAAGGGATAATGAGGTTTTATTGCAGTCAAGAGATCAACGATATAATTCTGCAAAAACTATACCGACAAAGTCTAAAGTCCTATACGACAAGGAGTATGAAAATTTTCTACATCGGAAAGTAGAAAACCAAATTACGGTGATTACTGAAACAGTAATGACGGCTTACTTTCAGGAATTGGTATGTAATCCTTTCGCTCATTGATAATAACAATTTTTAATTAGTTTTATTTTATTTTAGTCGGAAAAATATACCCGGGTCAAAATTATTTTACATGCAACTTTCAGTAAATCGGATTTTAAAAATAAATAATCTCAAAAACACCTGCATGCGCATGTCCGCGCAAAAGATCATCGTCACAAAGATCTTGGTCTATTATAGCATCGATTTTTTAATAATTTAACGCCCGTCACATGGCTAATTTTACTCTTCTGAATCATATAACGCCAATATTTGGAACTGAGTTATTTTAATCAGTCACTATAACCATTTTCCTATTATTTATAACAGCCCTGTCTTATATTGACTTAAAGTTTTGTAATGTTCCTTATAGAATGTTAAAATACTAAGAAAATTAGTCATATTAAGGTGTAAACGAAACTTGCACATAAAAATATATTTTTCCTTAATGGTTTAGAAATTGTTAATAAAAAAATATTGTATATAGCTTCGGCTAATAAACCGCCACATTAATATATCTCCGGTAACATTTTCATGCGGACCGGTGTTACTGTGACCGGCGGATACAAAAATGCACAAATTTATGGATAACAACTAATACAAGCTATTTCTTAAACTTATATAGACTGAAATGAGTATCTGTACTCAAGAGAATGACTTCGTGTGGTATTTTTGTCTTAATTAAGACTACTAGGTCTGAGTTAACCCTGTGACCGGCGATACAACATACGCCTGGTAAAAAGTAGGCAATGTTCTAGTTTATACCTAAATAAACATAATAAGGAACTTACCTAAACAGGAGCACGCTTTACACAAATTCAAACACATACCGTCATATTTGTAAAACTATTAGGCCGACCTGTAGTAGCGTTATTTATAAGCAATTTCTGCCGTGACCGGCGATACATGCAGCTGCGGGGACGGAACTTCTGGTTAATAATTGTGCTAGAGAAACTAACCTGATCTTTAAACATTATTTTTTCAAAATAAATTATACTAGGAGTGTAAATTATTTATATATAAAAGTAACTTTAGTAAAATGACGTGAAATATGAAAGGGTAAAGTAAGAAATTATTGACTGGGGAGACGTGACCGGCGATACATTTTTAAATTCAAATTTGAATACTGCAGCTATAATCTAAAAAAACTTTTAAAATTGCTTTCTAATGCAGGAAGTAACATATATTTCGCAAATTATAATCGTTTCTACAGGCAAATAGTTTATTTTTGTAAGTTATATGCTAAGGACTGAAAGTTGCCGGTAAAAAAATTTTGACCCACGGTCCCAAGTAGCCTTTTAACAAAATATTCCCAGATATTATCAATTAATAGCATTTTTAAAAGTTAAATCGATCGGATCTTCCTAAAAAGTCAAAAGTTTTGGAAGATGAACAAGTTTTACCATTTATCAAAAATACGCCGAATGATACCTTCCTGCTGCATAAAGTGGTACTCGTAAATGGGAGTTTTTGGAGGCTAAAGATGGGATGAGATGGTAAAAATGACCATTGATGATATTGAGGATAAGGGGGCTAGTATGCTTGTCAAGGTACCAGAAATTAAAACTGCTACGCCAAAAAGTTTTATTATAATCGAAGGAGACCAACCATATGCCTTAAAATTAGTTAGACAGTACCTTGCATTAAGGCCAAAAAGAATTAAGGAACGCAGATTTTTCCTTACATACCGAAATGGTAAAGCCTGTGGGTAAAAATACACTAGGACGTGTTCCTTCAATCATAGCAAAAATTCTTAATTTAGAAAACGCCAAGGAATATCCAGGACATTGCCTACGTCGGACCTCGTCCACACTTATTATCGAGGGTGGTGCTTTCCTTGCAGCCCTTAAGCTGCACGGAAAGTGGAAGAGTACTAGCGTAGCGGAGGGTTATATAAAGGAAAGCATCGACAGTCTTACAAAGCCAAGGGCCTCTGGCCCGAGGGTTCGTAAGTCGCCCGAGGGTATACATATATCTATTAGTACCAGTGGTACATACAAACTTTTATGTCATACCAGTTCGTTTTAAATAATAAATATTTTTTTTAAATTTAATTTGATTTACCAATTTTTATTTTTACCTGCGACATTACCTTGACATTATTATGGCCTGCGTTTTTGTTGATAGGGAGATAAGTATTCAAATGTTTAATGTGTCCAAGTCAAAAATCAAAAATGGAACAAATTTTTGAAATTCCCGACGAAATTGAAAAAAAGGCAATGCAAAACCTGCACTGACAAAAATGCATTTACCAATGTCGTGGGTTACAAAATTGGAACTACCTCAACCCACCTCTCTATGTTGTTCTAACTGAGCCTACGAATTATCACAAATTATTTAATAACGCTACAGTAATTCAGCTTCTTTTGGTTCGCCTCAACCCAGAAAGAGAGTTTTTATCAACATTTTAAACATATTTGGGATCACCACAATTTTTCATCTTGTAACTATTTTATGAGTTACCTGAACTCGGTTTCTGGGTTGGGAAAATTTACTAATTGATTATAAAGTGTCGTTTTAACCCGGACGTGCATTATTTTAACTCATTACCATGTGTAAATTATTTTCAGTTGGAATAATTCAGGAAATGTGCTCTAAAACCCCATATCGAGGGTAAAACGCAAGATCGTAAGGTCACGGAAAGTTCCGAATTCGTGCTCGTGCAGGTTTTTGCGCGGTTCGTTCCATTGTTATTCGTCAATTCTCCTTCGATCGCGCGTATAGACACCTGTTGGCCCTTGGTTGCCTTGCGCCCGCGCGCCGTTTGCGGGATTTTTCATCTTTGTTCTCTGTGCGTGAAAATTCGTGTTTGGCATAATTTTGGTCAGTTGGCGTAAAATGGAGGGACAGGAGGTAGATGCATACAAATTGTTATTATTGGAATGGAGCCTTATTATTTATAAGCAATCGTCATCACTTCGTCCGCATGGTTTCTTAGCCGTATTATGCTCTCCTGTCTATAATTCATTTGATTATTTTTTTTAAATATACAACAAAAATGTGATATCTTGAAAAAAGAAAAGGCAATTGAAGTCCACAATATGCAGGCGTTAAATCAAAGAACTATTTTGAGTTCCGATAGACCACAATTTAGGTACCTACTGGTAGTCCAAAATTTGGAGTCTGGTAGCCCAAAGAGTGAGTTATTCCAGCCACCATCGTCAGCTAGAACAACTTAAATGTCAAGTTTTGATAACTCGAATCATGAATTAATCTAGCCCGACCAGTAACGCATCACAATTCACATACTGATAGCTACGGTAGCCCATCAATAATTTAAGACGGTGGGGCGTGAGCTATTCCAATGCATAAAATAACCCATCTTTTGTGCTATCATAACTTATGAATAGTGAGTTGGTGCAATTTCTTCGATTTGGTTGCCGTAATTCAGAGGTCTGGGCTGTCCCCTATTAGCAACACGCGTCGGTCTAAAGTCCGTTTTGTTGCAGTTGATAGCTCATATCGAGGGTTGAAGCCATAAAACAACCGTAAACCATAGGCGTTGCCAATAGTAATTACCTTATTTAATAAGAAAATTGGCCTCTGTCCATTGTTAAGTAGGATTAGGGTTAAAGTAGGTACAACAGGGGTAATTAATTTACCTATTTTTGCCTGCTTTAGGATGTTATTACGCCATTTGATGTGCGTTTGTCAAACTATGTATTTAGTTGTATTTAGATACTGCATTATCTCAAAGTTGAATTATTTCCTATACTTGTAACAATGGCTTCAAGTTTTTCGCCAACGTGTCTTCGTCAAATTAGCAAGAGTGCATATTCTCTCCGAGAAAAGACATTAATATTAAACGTGCATGATGCTCTAGTGTACCAGAAACCTGCAAGTGATGTTCGTAGCATCATTGCAGAGTGTGCCAATATGGTAGGAGTTGGAGAGGCTACTATATATAGGTTCTTGCGTGAAAGAAAATCTAAGAACCTCAGTGAGCCAAAACCACTCCCAGGAAAGAAACCGTTAGAAATTGACAATTTCATTAAAAATGGTATTAGAAGAAAAGTACATAGTTTTTATTTTGCCAAGGAAATACCAACTATAGACAAAATTTTACAAGCCATTAACTACGACGAGGACTTACCACAGCTATCACGAACGAAACTATGGAAAATACTTCATGATATGAACTTTCGATGGGAGAAGCAAAACAGAAAATCTTTTCTTATTGATAGAGCAGATATTATTTGCTGGAGACGTCAATACTTAAGGTCCATCCGAAAATACCGCAGCGAAGGCAAAAACATTTTCTATTTGGATGAAACTTGGCTGAACGAAGGGCACACCGTATCTAAAGTTTGGCAAGATAAAAATGTCCTAAGTTCTCGACAAGCTGTCATGGAAGGCTGGTCAACAGGACTTAGACCACCATCTGGAAAGGGACGCAGACTTATTATAACTCATATAGGAAGTTCAAATGGCTTTTTGGATCAAGGATTATTACAATTCCAGTCGAATTCTACTAAAGACTATCATGAAGAAATGACTGCTGATGTTTTCGAGGAATATTTTAAGCAAATGATAGAATACATTCCCGCTAATTCTGTAATAGTGATGGATAATGCCAGCTATCACTCTAGGCTAAAAGAGAATCTTCCCACAAATTCATGGAAAAAGGCGGAAATCGTAAACTGGTTACAACGAAAGGAATTGAGTTACGATAATACCATGGTAAAAAAAGAACTTTTGGATATTGTTAGGCTACATAAATCACAGTATAAAAAGTATGTTATTGACGAGATGGCAAGAGATCGAGGTATTATAGTGCTCCGTTTACCACCTTACCATTGTGAGCTAAATCCTATCGAATTAATATGGGCTCAAGTAAAAGGATATGTTGCTAGAAATAACAAAACTTTTAAAATGCAAGAAGTGCGACACCTCTTGCTTCATTCTTTAGCAAATGTGTCATCAGAAAATTGGCAAAACGCCATAAAACATGCTATAGTAGAGGAACAAAAAATGTGGGAACTTGACAACGTAATTGACACAACTATGGAAATTGAGCCTTTAGTAATAAGCGTAGGACATGATGACTCTTCAGATTCTTCTGAGGACCATTTTATCGAGTTATAATTATTGAAATTGTCAATATTTTTTGATCTGTAAATAAATTAGTTTTCTTGTAAATAAATTCATAAAATCTATTACATTTAAATAAAATAATAAGCGGTTACATTAAAAACCCAACTCTCCGACCATGATGGGCCGTTTTAATCATTATCCTTTCATTTCATTTTATGGCTCTATTGTTATATATAATGTGTAGGTAAAATATTTTAGGCCACCGGGCCCTTGTTTTGAATCTTTAATGAGGGTATCGAGCTATCAACGGCAACGAAACAGACTATAGGACAACTCATATTTGAGTTATATCAACTCGAAATTTCGCTCAGTGTGTTACCGAGAAAATCCAGAGACTCATACGACAAGGAATATGACCCAATTTTTGAAGTGGATGTCAGAAAATGCGGTAGAGAACACTAACGAAAACTGTTCTTGCGTCTTAGTGCCAGCGCGGGCCATAATGTGTACTTTATGCCCGCACGGGCATAAAGTAATCCATTATGTAGATGGTATCTAAGGTATAAAAACACAATAATGCACTGGTATGATATAAAAAAAATTAAATCTTAAATTTTCTTTTGTAATTTTATGGTCAGATATTATTCTGTTGATGCTTATAATTTAATTTTCAAGGTGCATTAGCTCCAATATGGCCCAACTATTTTAACAATGTAGGAAAGGTTATGTACGTGGTGGACGCCTCGAATTTGTGCCAAATCTCGGCAGCAGGAGTCTTGCTTTACACCGTGTTAGCGAATCCGCTGTTAAAGACCGCAAAGGTAAAATTCAAAACGTTATTTTAAAAAAACCATAAATACACAATCACTCTTAACTTGAATAAAGTATATCGCTCTCTTTTATTTTTTTTAGTTTCTATTGGTGCTGACTAAAATGGACGCGAGCTATCGGCAAATGAGAAACGAGGCGTTACTTATGCTGCAAATGAAGAGACTTCAGAAAGAAATACGTCAAAAAATTACCATAGTTGAAGCCAGTGCCATTACAGGAACTGGCAGGGACGATATTTTAAAATGGATAACGGATGCCTAAGTACGACCTGTAATAATTATTATGGTGACGGACATCACTTGCAAGACCGGGCCAGAGGCTATTCCTCCCCTTTTTTACAATTTTTATTTCAATAAAGAAAAATGTCCATTTTTGAAAGCAAGAAAATTACCACTTTCACTCATTTAATAAAGAAAACCACATATTATTCAGCCGAAATAGAAACTCTTTCGCTTAATTTAATTGTTTAAAACCCTTTCGATTTTAAAATGCAATTTAACGCCAGGCAAAGTTGGTTTTTGTTATTAGAGAAGTTATAAATCACATGTATTACGGTAACGTTATTTGAACAAACGCGTATTATGTACCTATAGTTCGTTATCGAATAATATAATTAACAGTTTTGTCCACGTATCGATAACTTTTTAATATCGTTGCATCCCTACGACTGATTTCGGTTGGTTGGCAACCAAACCGGCACCAATGCCGGCGGGGTTGCCTATATGACGGCGACAATATTCTGCGCAAGGCAAACGACCTTTAAAAATATGAGTCTAGCAGACGCGTGGTGCCAGGACGTTACTGCCGGCAGTTCTACCGAAACCATGAGGATCCCAAACAATTCCAAATTAGCAATCAGAGCCATCTAAGTTGCAACAAATCAATTAAAAAATAGGCCGCTTCTTGACAGGTTAGAAAGAGATGAGAGTCATCAGCTGATCAATATGTATTTGCGTGAAGTTTTAACCGTTAGTAATAAAGATTTTTAGTTAATTTATTGATATTTAGATTATTTGACATGTTGATGATTGGGGTATAAAGCAAGTTTCAGGAATATCTGTAACAAAAATTTGAAAATTGGTCATATTTAAAATTGGCATCATTAGATATTCTTATAAAATTATATTTTTTAACACAATTTTCTCATACCCTTTTCCAATCCTTTAACTTTACGAATCCATTTTTAGATTATAGAAAAATTAATAGTGTTGGGACAAACCGATGATTTTAATGATCGAGTGATTTTAAAAATCGAGTGAATCGCTTGAAATTCCAATTCACCAAGCGATGACGTCACCGACTGCTCGACCGGCTGCCTAGCCGTTTACATGTGATCAGGTAGAGTATTTAGCAGGCACGTAACTACGGGTGGGCACAGGTTTAGCTAAAAAATTGTAGTAGCCACAAAAAAATTCCAGATTTATTTATTTGTGAATAATGAATTTTTACCACGTGTCTCGATACAAAACAAAAAAATTGCATAAAATCACCCAAATATGTATTTATTGTTCGGGTTTATTCTTGTGCTTTTTTAAAACAAAAAGTATTACCAAGAGTTATTTTTCTTCACATCTTTCTCTATCTACGAGCATAAAATAAGTAGATATTTAAAATGGATTGTCAAATTATTTCTCTTTAAATTATCAGGTGCCCACTGTGTGCCCTTCAAAAATGTAGACTTAGTTACGCGACTGGCAAAGTAAGAAAATAGGTGATTATTTTTTGAAATTCATGTTTATAGTTACCTAAAAGTTCCTGTTTAAATTTAAGAATGTTTGGTTACCAAAAAATTTGTCGATACCTATGTTTTGTTAACTATTTTGCTCGTTTTCTTATTTTCCATTAACATTTTCTATAATGTATGCTATTTTTAAGAAGTCTTCTTGAGTTTAATAATAAAAAGTTCCTGTTTAGATTTAAAAATGTTTACTATAAGATTACCAACGAATTTTTCTATATATTTCGTTAACCATTTTGTTAGTTTTGTTATTTTTATTTACAATTTCTATTATTATGATATTTTTGAGAAGTTTTCTCGAGTTTATAGTAAATAAAAATTAAAAAATTATATCCTTTAATCTTTTAATATTTACAATCGGAGACCTAAACTACGCCGCTGGCTAGCCAGTTAAAACAAAACTTTACAACACCTATGTCGCGATAACTCCGCTCAGGGATTTGGCATACTATTTTATATGCATCATCTCGTTTATGTGCCTTTAAGAAAGACGTATGTCGTGTACCTGCTCAGCGTCAAACTCGAACGTCGCCAATGGGATGGCGCGGCGCGTAGATCCAAGGTCGTGTATCAAGTGACAGGCGATATTTTTCGGCCTTTCGCCTGAATTTATAACTAGAGTATTTCCTATCGAGCGAAAAACTGTTCGAATATACGAGCAATTTTTTAACTCCATCACACTACAGCGGTACAATTCCGTGGGCGTCAAGCGAAGCTCGGGTATCGAGTGAAATATAATAATTGACGAGCGACGGTTTTCGCCTGAATAGATAACTCGAGCGGTTTTTTTAATAATCGAGCGATGTCGGTTATTTCAATAATCGAGTGATTAAGCGTTTTTTCGCTCGAGCGATCACAATACTAAAAATTAAGTATATTTGGCTAAATCTTCACATAAAATAGTGCCTGCTTGGCAGCCTGTGATTAAACGCCGCTCCTAACATTTTTCTTCATAAGGAACTGTTCAAATAAAACTGGGCAAACAATAATCGCACAGCGGATCCATTAAAATAACGTCATCGAAATCTATACCGTTCAAATTTGACGATCGAAAACTCGATTTCGCGTTACTTGCGGTTTTAACGCGGTTTAAAAACGTCCTTTTTTTGGAGGATGTATTGCAGAATAATTTGATATTTGTTCTATTGGCTGTTTGTGTGGTATAAATACGAATTTCACAGATCAGGAAGTATCAGTTAATATTGACTTAGTGACATAAGATTAACGGAAACAAAAATATGTTCAGTTTTAGGGTAATTATTATTGAATTTGTTGAAATTAACGAACAAGACTCGATATTCAAACCTCCATCATTTCTCGCACAGTGAAAAGCGCGCCATATTAATGCTAGTGTTACAAAAAAAAGAAAATACTCTATCAAACAAACAATCAAAACTCATGTCTTATTTTTAGGTCCTGCTTTTAGTATGTGCTTTAGTTAACATAATACTTGCAAGTCCACTTCCCTATGAGGATTCAGAAGCAGCTGCATCTGGAGGTAAGAAAAAAAAACACACTTTCAGGTAGATCTGCCGCTTTGAGAGTCTACTATAGTTGTTGCAGAATTATACCGTTGATTCTTACTGCCATAAATAAATTACCTGATTAAACTCTATTGTATACGCCTGAACTTCTTCAAAGCTCAATAAATGGGATCAGGGCCGGCTTGAAAATGTATACCACACCACATGATTTATTTTTATAATTTAAAATAATAGAAGATAGGTATTTTTAGTTTCAGGTACCTATAATAAATGTAAAATAATGATAACAATTAATGATAATTGAAAATAATATAATTTAAAAGTATAACTATTAGGATAACAAGTACAATAAAAATTAATTAAATTCTAAGAAACTATTGATAATTTATTCAAAATTTAACTCTGTATCACTATCACTATCTTCATCTAAGCCTAAACTTATAATTAAGGGTTGAACATTTGTAATCATACAATTGTAAGAATTTTCCACCTTAAGTACACGCTGTACACAGTTTTCACAGCTGTCTGCAGAAATTTTTCTTACTTCGTTTTCTAATTAATTCTACTACAGATGCATTTAATGTAGGAGAAAATTATTTCTCCTAATATTGGATTTTAATTGGTGCCATATTAGCCTAATAGGATTGAATATACAATAGTACGGAGGAAGACGCAACACTGTATGTCCATTTTCTGCTGCAAGTTTGTCACACTCGTATTCCTTATTTATTTTAAAAGCTTTTAATACTTCTAGCAGTTCTTGTTTCTTCAAAATATAAATCATTTTCAATCATAAAATTTTGAATTTCTGCTTTTGTATTATTAGAATTGGGAATTGTGCGTCGGTATCTTGATGGTAATCTAAAGAAGAATCTGCTATGTTTTTAGCTGGAAGCAACAGACAATTCGGAACAAACCCGTTCTCTGAACCAGCGTGTAATATTGTGATTCTTTTGCCTTTATTTGATGGTGCCTTGGTTTGACATTTTTTGGAAGAATCATCCCAACCTTTTCTTGGAGTGTCATGGGTATCGAACCATGTTTCGTCAAGGTAAATAATTGGACGATTTTCTTCTCTAAATTGTTTAACAGCTGTTAAATATTTAAGTCTCCATTCCCGTAAACGTTGAGATTTCATTAATGTTTGTCTTTTATCAATACTTCGTTATTTAAAACCCATTTTACGCAATATTTTCCTAAGGCTTGAAAGGCTACAAGAGATATTTGTTTCGTCTTTAATCCGCCGCTCTGCGAGGGAAATCAAAGTGGGTACAGTTTGTGCCTCATACATTTGGTCAATTTTTCTTCTTAATAAATCCATGTCATTTTCGTCAATGCTTCTAAATGTGCCATAATCACTCCGACTTTTTCTAGGATTAACAGGTTTAAGTACTATGTCTCTTACCGAAGATAAAGGAGTTTGCGTCAAAGTAGACGTCTCTGCTAAAGCATCCATCGATTTATAATTTCTACTTAACAACGATTGATACACATTTTTAATTATTAGTTTGGCATCGGTAGATAAATGCTTTCTTTTAAAAATGACACTTGAAGATGCCCCCCTATCAGCACAATTCCAAGGACGCCACATTCTACCACTAATAAGCCTAACTAAAAATTACTCGCCGGAAAACCACTAAAGATTAAAATTATTAAAAATCACTTTGTATTTATATATGCATCAGGCATAGGTATAAATTGAATTTGTATACCTGGTCCGGCTCTGCTCGAAAAGGTTTTAAAATTTGGGATTTCCTTATTTATTTTATGGTCGAAGGGATAATGAGGTTTTATTGCAGTCAAAAGATCAACGATATAATTCTGCAAATACTATACTGGTTTGCTCAGTTTGATCAATTTGAAAATTCCCAGGCACTGGACCTTTTAACGACGAAGCTACCTTAAAATGCAAAAAAGAAAAACTAAAAGAATAATCCACAATGAAATAATAATGTACGAATTGTCCCCGTAAATCTTTACATTATTTTGTAGAACACCATGGAAGGGTACAAATTAAAGTCTTCAGAGGACCCACGGAACACGACGGTCACCATCATTTCGCACCCTGGGGATACTGGGTGAAACAACCGGGCGACGACCACCACTAACCTGTATTGCTTAGTTTTAAGTTGTTATTTTTTTTCTTGTTAATAAAAAATTGTATTTTCGTCCGAAGAAGTAAATTTTAAAAAAAATCCACCACACACAATTGTTAACAATTTCCTATACAGTACGTTTCACGAAAATTGGATACGACTTAATGATTTCCTGGGTCGGTCCCATTTTGTCGACAAGAGCTTGGCAATAAACAAGTGAAGTATGAAGGGACGGACTAAGGAAAACAAGTACTGATATGATTATATTAATATAATCAAATGAAATAACATTTTTTTTAAATATTACTATATATTTACATTTATAACGTCATTCTATAGATAGTTCTGTTTCGCTATCGCTATCCTCATCAAAATTAATTATAATTGGATTAATTATACGATCCAGACTAATATACGAATTTTCTACAGTTATTACGTGACGGACTGAATTTTTCCAACTACCTGGGGGGACCAGTGATTTTAACTGGTGTCACATATGCTCTATGGGGTTAACAATGCTATAATAGGGTGGGAGCCGTAGCACTGTATGTCCAATTTCTTCTGCCAATGTGTCACAAACATATACTTTTTTTATACAAAATGTCTTTAAAACTTCTAAAAGATCACTTTTTTTTATAACTTTCTTCAAAATATAATATATCATTCGCCGCCATGTAGTTCTGAATCTCCAATTTTGTATTATTTGAGCTTGGAGCGACTGTGATAGCTCGCATTGTCCATTACTATCACGCTATTCTGAGGAATGTTTGGTAAAAGACAATTCTTGAACCATTCCTCAAAAACTAACAAATTTTACCACAAAAAGATTATACTATATAAATTAAGCAACCTAACCTACCTGATGTGCCTATATTTAATTATAATTATTACAATCCGGTCCTTTCCACATAATAATAACAAACGGTCATAAATAATGGGATGGCCCAGGTACTTTTACAGCAGTCATTAAGTTATATCCATTTTTCGTGAAACAATCTTTACCCACCTCCAACCGTTCCTGTTGTGTCAAGTAAAACGTAATTAAGTTGACCTTACTTTGGAACTAATTCTGTTAAAGATTTGAGAAAATTTAGAGAAGGTATGGGTCTTTTTATTCAGTAAAAACACTAGACATGTTTTATGCAGGTTATTTTAGAAAATATATCTTTCTGGTATAATATAATAAATACCCATAAGTCAATTATTTTCTGAAATGGAACACCCTGTATGTTAATTTACTATTACGTGTAGAATTACATTCTTTATCTAATTGCTCAATACAGAGGGTGTCCCATTTTCGACACTTGTATAGGATATCTCCGTAATTGTTAGTTTTATCAAAAAAGTACTGTAGGTGTCATGTGCTCTTTTTGGGTCAAACTTAAAATGGTAAAATAGTTAAAATCCAGATTAAGCTTGCAATTTAAGTATAATATTTTCATAAATTAAATCAGGATGGTTACATCAATACGTTTCTTTTAATACTGTAATAGTTAATTACAATATAATTGAATTGTTGTTTTTCGTCACTATTTCAAAATATCCTGTGGAAAAGAGGTTGCTGATTTTTTTTATAACCTTTTTATAATAATCTATCTATGAGATGTATTCCTGTTCTTGAATTATCCCATTATCTCATTTCTTGTAAGAGCGTACAATTTAAATACACACTGATAATGGGTATTTTTTTTTCTTTTATATTATATATACATCATGTATTTGGCGTATTTCAATAAAAGATACATCTTTGTTCCGATCAAATGTTCAACCTTCAAAATTCCGCTTTTTCATATTTAACCCGTGAGAATTTAGGGGACTGGTGTAAATAAAATGACGTTTTTTCCGAAAACGGTTAGGATTAGCGACATGAATGAAGAGTACTTAATTTTTAGCCAATAGTTAAAGGTATGTAAAAAACATTGTCCAAAGTTCTCATCATACAGGGCGTAAAAAAAGGGCCCATGAGTGTTACAGCTAGTCCGTCCCTGCAGCTGTGAGTAATTCACAGCACTTTCTTGGGTAGTAATTTGACGGGTCTTACCTGGTATACATCATATTAAAAAATAATGGAAATATACCAGGTGGTTCAATAATTATGTGTAAAAAACTTGATTCCATTGGTGCTCCTTGGGAGCCCATATCTCCGAAGAGGAGGCCGATACGAAAGAAGTTTATATGAACCTATAGTATTCTTTTCACGTGTTTTCTTCATATCCGGGAGATTTCCCACATGTTCCCGGACACCCTGTATACAAGAAACTGTCGAAATCACGTGCCCATGTCCAGATCGAAATTCACCGTAACGGCTGTGGTTTGCACCAGGTAAAAACACACAATATTAACTTGAAATATATATTTCTAATAACTTTAATAAGTACACGTGTGATGCAACTATGTATATATGATTGCATATAAAATGTACCTTTAACAATACCATAGCTAAAATTTGTAAAAAAATCTGTTTTATACGCTAAAATTTTAATACTCTTTATACGATCTCTTTAAAGGCGAATTTTAGGACGGATAAGGCTTTTTTTATTTAGAATGTTCCGATAGGATAATAATGGTTAAGATATATAATATATTTAGAAACCGCAAAATTTTTTATATTTGGAAAAATATTTTGCACTGATGATGAAAGACGTAAAAATTGTATTCTGACAAAATATTTTACCAAATCGACCGAGCAAGGGCCATAAAGCACTCGTGTTTGTTCTCTTGAGGTACACGTCAAATTTATTATATTTCTTAATCACACTATCATATATGATTGAATAATTCCGTAATTATTACATGGGAAAACAGACAAAAGAAGTACAAAGACCGATAGAATTACGAGGAATGTAAAATACAATACGAAAAAGGTACTAAAAGTAATAAAATTAAAAGTAATAAATATGTACAAGATAAAAATTAAAAATAGGGTTTTGTAAAATCGATTAAGTACTAGACATTAGACAGCTGTCGATTATTTTTATAACAATAATAACGGTCGACAAACAAGACGGACGAAACGAGAAACAATAAAAACGCCATATTTAAGTACTTGTTATTGTGTAGTAATCAGTTTAAATCGCAGCGGCTGAAGTTAAAAATGAAATTTTAAAACTTATACAATTTAAAAAATTTAATTAAAATTTCATTCAAGCCACATACGAAATATTTATATGAAGTACTGGTACATTATTTCGACTTCCCCTGTATATTCGATCATTTATGACCACTATGCTAGATCCGCCACTGACCATGGATACCGCAACCAAGAGTTTGTTTGTCGACCCAATACTATACAGGTTTGTCAAAAAAGTTATCGATGGAGAAAAAATTAGGTGGTGTTGTACTTGTACAATTTTGTATATTGATTTGGCCTAACTCTTACCATAGTCTATATCACTTCAGTTTTTAATATGTAATTTCTAGCAATATTCTGTTTTTCACATTTCTTGGGGAATGGCGCCTACAGTAGCCGACGCCATAAAGAAATGAAGAAGAACGCTTTTTCGGTTAAGACGATGGGAAGCACATATGCATTTTCGTCGCGTACATGTAAATATACAGGGTGTAACTAAATAAGTGTAAAACATTTAAGGGGGTGATTCCTCATCGAAAAAAAGATAGGATCTTTCATATAAAGAAACTTCATTGGAGCATCCCTTGTTAAGATACAGCCCCTTAAAGGGGGTACATAAAATGTGTTTAACAATTTTTTTCACAAGCACTAAAAAAGTTACAATATTGAAATTAACCTGACATTTTCTACTACCAAAAAGACACTTAGCCAGTAATTTATTTGGTTTACCCCATGGTTGTAAGGGTGGAAAACGCAACCCCTAAAATTTATTTCCAATGTAAGTTTTTGTCTTATTATTTGTTTACCATCTAAAAATTTATTTCCGATAGCCTGTTTCATTCTAAACAAAAAATGTCTCTTGAATGTTTTGCCCAAAATAAACCAGTTCGCAGCAAAAAATTATTTTACGAACAAGATACATATCGCCATAAAACGCGCGAATACGTTGCTCAATGCGCCGACGTCTAGACGCATGCGTAATGTCTGAAGGTAGACATATTGAACATTTACTATGATTTCTAGATGTTTTATGTTTTGTTATTAATAAATTAGTTTTGTTTATTTATAAATTTTATGTACCCCCTTTAAGGGATGCTACAATGAAGTTTCTTTATATGAAAGATCCTATCTTTTTTTCGATGAGGAATCACCCCCTTAAATGTTTTACACTTATTTAGTTACACCCTGTATATCTGTCTGTTATCAATCAATTCAGCAATTGACTGAGTTCGAGCGTTTAGCTACTTTTCGATTAGGTGTTGGCAACATAAATGTGCCGTTATGTTAATTGCCAACGTTAAAAACTAAGGTAATATGAGATAGATTATATAGCCCAGAAGACCGTGGGAAAGAGAGAAGAAACAATTGCGTTAGAAACAGAAAAAGAAATAGTACTTCACGGGAAAGGGTGAATTTGGATGCATGGCACCAACTTTTATCAATAATACAATTTTCTGAGAAATCAATAATGAAAGTTTTTCATTTGTTGCAAACTTTCTTGACCACCCCCGTATACATATTCGCGAGGAACATGCTAAGGTATTGCAGATATTTTTTGTTCTCTTCGTCCTTCCCAAGGCGTCCTAGAGCATAGTTAAAAATAAACCGAACCTGTATATTTGAAGCCGAACCTGTATATTTGACACAAATTCATTTTTAGGGTTGCTAAAACTAAATTTAGAACCGATCTAATGTATCACGAAAAAAATCAAATTTGATAAAAATGTATAATGAAATCTTTTAAAACCCAAGAATTATAAATGATATTTACAGGTTCTTGTTATAGTTAGAGATACGGTGACAATAGGGAGTCCGTGAATTGAAATATCAGTAATGTCGTTTTTCGTGGAGTTTAGGTCCCCTCTACAACTTTCTTATCTGATGAAATGCCGGACAGCGTTGCTGAGAGGCGCTGTACCACTTTAGATAGGAAAGTCTGAATAAACTCAAAATTATATCGAGCCATGTTTGAAAATGAATTTACAGCATCTGCGTGACCCCCAAAGTCACTGGAAATACATTCTCTGACAAGTCAACCCTTGCATATACTTTTCCGAGCGTGTAAAAAAAAATTAATGGAAAAATTATAAAGTCTCAAGTGACATGGGTCCAAGTGAGCTTAATCGATTTGTATTCCCATGGAGATTAGTCGTAAACAATTTTCTGGTAAAAAGAATATTGCGAAAGTGCGGTATTATTCTCAAATTTTTTTTATTAAAAGTCTTCTGGAATATTTTCTAGAATATTCCCCTTGGAGAATTATTTATAGGTTTATCTGATTCTCTCATCTTTTCCGAAAATTTTGATATACATAAAGTTACCAGAAACATGGTCTAACTTGGAGAAAATTAAGAGAATTCGTAACGAAATGCATGAAAGGCTTTACTGTAATTAGTGAAAAGTAGACAAGGGCAAGTGTTTAAATTCATCAGATTTGAATAAATCATACACACCTTATGGAAAAATAGGCTTAATTTGGTAATGTTGCGAATATAATATCCAGTCATACAACTGATCGGTATCTTTGCGTAATATTGTCAGAATTCCGCCTAACTAGGTGCGATTCGTCTGAAATTTTTTTCCCACAATATTTGGGTGTCAAGGAATGTAGTGTGATTTTCTGACATGCCACGATCGTTGTCCGAATTTCCTCCGAGGAGATTTAAAAAAAATTCCAATAATGAAATGGCGAGACCTGGATCGATAAAATTGTTTTCACATAATCTTTAACATATGATGCTCCATTCTAGAAAGTTTCAACTTCAAATTCGCTCCGAAGCTTTGATGCCAAATAAAGAAAGAAATTCTTCAGACAGTTTTCCTGTCTACATGACATGAAAACACTCACCGCATGGAGAATGTAAATATCTATTTATTATTTTTGACAAATAGGCTCGGTGGCCTAGTGGTATAGCGTACGCCTTGTGATCTGAGAGTCGCGGGTTCAAATCCCGCATCTCTGGTTTTATTTATTTTTTTACAAGTGCCCGAGTCTTTGAGGCCATATAAATAAAGAAGTCAGACTTTTTTCTAAAACATCTTTGAAAAATTAACTGCCAATTTAATTTATATATAATCCGCTATTTATTATCGCTTGTAGTATGGCTCGGTGGGTAGAGTGTCCGCCTGGCGCCCTGAGGGTCGCGGGTTCAAATCCCGCACCGACAATTCTGGTTTTATTTATGAGCACATGGTGACTCGAAGCGGGCGGGACAAATCTTTCCCGCCCGCTTCGATACTTTCCCGCCCGCTTTCTTGGAAAACGCCACTTTCGGTGAAGAGAGCATGCATGAAAAGAGGCACTTTCGGGGCACATGTAAAAAAAATTAATTTTCAGACATGGCTCGATATAATTTTGAATTTATTGAGAATTTCCTATCTAAAGCGGTACAGCGCCTCTCAGCAACGCTCTACGACATTTCATCAGATATAAAAGTTGTAGAGGGGGACCTAAACTCCACGAAAAACCAAATTACTAACATTCCACTTCACGGACCCCCTATTGTCACCGTCTCTCTAACTATAATGTATCACGAAAAAAATCTAATTTGATAAAAATGTAAAAATGAATCTTTTAAACCCAAGAACGTGTTAATTCTCGACGATACAAATGATATTTACAGGCTCTTATTACGGTGTGGGAGTTTCATAACGCAAAAATCTTACCAGTAGTTGGCTCCCCAACCAACATTTCTAAAGGTTTATAAAGGTTGTAAGAATATTCTGCTGTATACATTTTCCCTAAAAACGACCAGTAAAAGAGGGTGTTCCAAGATTATTGCGTTAAAAAAATCCCGCTAGTAAATGGAACCCGAACATACATACATAAACGTACATTCAATATAAAATAAACAATAATTAAGATGAAAATAAATATCGTTAAAACCGCAGTTTCATACCTAAAATTCTAATTACAGACATAACCGATTAAAAGATAATTCTTAGATTAAAATAAAACTGACATAACAGGATACAAACATTATTTTAAAAAGATAAAGGCGCGATCGTGCAAAAATTCTTTATTTCTATTCTTATGTTCATGAAAGTACACAGGGTGTTAGTTAATGATATGTACTTTTTTTAATGGGTGATTTCCTGGATAAATTTTAGGTCGAAAAGTTCATATATACGTATGTACGTCCAAAATGCTTCGTTCGTTCGTTTTTTATCAAAAATTTCTAAACCACTTGCGAGATACCACCCTAAATCTTTGTATACACCGCGACCGTGTCCAAGATAAGGAGGGCCAGTACAGGGATCTCGGAAACCGTAAGAGATACGAAATCGGAGGTAAAGTTGCGCATTTACGTGCCTAATAATATGCCGTTTAGAAAGTTTTAAAATTTCGAGTACTGAAAAATCGTTTTATTTTTTCCTAGGTTTTTTTGACATCGAATTCTAAAGTAAATTGCACCTTTACATTGCCACTTTTTCCGCTCTATCTAACAAACCCGTAAAAACCCGACGAGTCGTCTTCGAAGCGCCATCATCAACTTTTTTTTTAATACGGTCCTGTTTTCCTGATATTGGAATTTGAGCGCTTTTTTTCTTCCGAATGCAACGATATATGACACATTGTGGTTTAATGACGTTTCGAGGGTTTTTGAACGACATCAGGAATTTTTGTTATACGGTCCTGTATTTTTCCTAATTTTATAAATAATATCTCATAAGTAAGCTCTAAATTTTTACTTATGTTGGACTAGTTCAATAAATAACAAATAATTTAATAATAAACCACAAATAAGTGAACAAAAATCATTCCAAAACCATAAAAAAGGAACAACGAAAAAAGTAAGGAACTACATAATCAGGTGTTCAAAATGATTTCCGTTACTCTCTAAGCACAAATAACATCTTCTAACTGCCACATAACAGTTTTTTGAGATAAAATAAAACATGCGATAGAATATCAAACTTTTCAGCATTTGTAAATTTATGTTCCATATTTTCTGGAAAATAGAAAACCTCTTAAAACGCTCTCTCTAAATTTGTACTTATGTTGGACTAGTTCAATAAATAATAAATTATTTAATAATAAACCACAAATAAGTGAGCAGAAACATACCAAAACAGTACTAAATACTTTGAAAGGATTCAAGCACCAACCTAAGTTCGTCTTCTGTTTCGAAGTTGTGTTTATAAACATAATTTTCGACATACCCCCAGAGGAAAAAATCTAACGGTGTCATATCAGGCGAACGTGCTGGCCATGGTGTTTCAGAACACCTGATTATGTAGTGCCTTACTTTTTTCGTTGTTCGTTTTATTTCTGTTTTGGTATGTTTTCTTTGTTCACTTATTTGTGGTTTATTATTAAATTATTTGTTATTTATTGAACTAGTTCAACATAAGTAAAAAATTTAGAGCTTATTATTTATAAAATTAGGAGAAATACAGGACCGTCTCCAAAAATCTCCTGATGTTGTTAAAAACACCCTCGAAACGTCACTAAACCACAATGTGTCATACATCGTTGCATTCGGGAGAAAAAAAAGCTCTCAAATTCCAATATCAGGAAAACAGGACCGTATTTAAAAAAGAGAAAGTTGATAGTGGCCCTTCGAAGACGACTCGTCGGATTACAAAACACTTAACGCTGTTAGATAGAGCGGAAAAAGTGGCAATGTAAAAGTGCAATTTACTTTAGAATTCGATCTCAAAAAAACCCAGGAAAACAATAAAACGATTTTTCAGAATTTCGGATTTTTTCGGATATCTCCGGAACTACTCGGAATTTTAAAACTTTCTAAACGGCATATTATTAGGCACGTACATGCGCAACTTTACCTCCATTTAACCGACTTCGTTACGGTTTCCGAGATCCCTGTACTGGCCCTCCTTATCTTGGACACGGTGTATACTTGTCGTTTTCATGTAGAATTGGTGCTTTCAGGACAAACTCCGAAATATCAGCACGTCATTACAACGTCTCGGTTAAAAATAAACATCGTTCAGTCAAAATAAATATGAAGAATTATTGCACAACCTACCTACCATTGGAAAACTTCATTAAAGCATATTAGTCTTGTTTTTATCTTCTTTTGGAGAACAGTTCCTTATAAAATACATACACTTTGGTGTATTCCAAAATCAGAGTTATATGGCAAAAGTTCTGCACGTTGTATCATAGCCATAGGATTTGTATACTATACAGAAATTATTTTCAGTTCGTCATAAATACAAAAATATCTGTCGCCAAAGTTGCACGAGTAGTTTCGCAGATTCTTACGTTTAAGGGTCGTTTTATATGCTGCAAGATACATGCAGCAAGACAATGCAAAAGCGAGACGTAACCTGCAATCTTTACTGCTACTTGATTATACATGTCGCAATACTATTTTAGTTGCAAGCCATTGCCATCATTGTAAAAAATAATAATTCTTAACCTTACTTTTATTTTTGGCCCAAAAAAACATGGTTTTCCCATAAACGATCAGCTGGCAGGAGTCTTGTCCATATGTAAATACTCTTGAAAGAGTCTTAGAAAGACTGAACTTACTAAATCTTCCCCCAGAAATTGGTCCCGCACTCACAGGAATATTGACCAAACCGATAAAGGCCGCATTACAATGGGCAAGCTTTTCTGCAATTGCAATAGACTTGAAGGGATAGGAATAGAATGCATGGCTTGCCAAAAAACGGATCTGTCATATCATTGTTGCAGCTTCCGCTGCAAGTCTGGTGGAAAACAGTGATTTTTAAATTACCCATCAAAATAAAAGTTGCTTAACCTTAAAATACGTCTCGAGTGTTTATTGTTGAACGTGAATTCGTGTTTATTTATGTTTTTATTCAGTTTTTCTTGGGATTTGCGGAGTTTAAGCGTTATTATTTTAGTAGTTTCACGCAACTGCAATAGAACTGCCGACTGTAAAACGACTTGCAGACATACTGCTTGCAACTCTCATGCCAAAAATTAATTCGCAGCAACAAAATTCCAAAAGTATTGCAGAACGTCATGCGGCCAGACTTGCGAGTTGCGAGAATAAACAGCGCATGCCTCTGGACAAGATCCCTTGAGTCTTGAAACATGTAAAACGGCGTTAAGGATTTGATTCGCGTCTTGACAAAAACGGTCTATTAAAGCTTACGTTAAAAATGTAAGTAAGTTTGCCGTTTAAAGACCGAATATTTAATAAAAACTCTGCAGAACTTTTGCTAAATTCCATAACCTATAAATACACTAATTAAAGTATTTGGAATAAAATGGAATGTAGACTATAGTCTTTACGTTCATTAATAACTTAAGTACATCGCTCAGTTCAAATTCTACTCGTCTGTAAGGTGTTAACGCTCTTATGAAAATGATGTGACTGTGCCGGAAGCAACCTGCCTTACTACAATGACGCCGATTTGTCAGAAAGCTCCGTTTAAGTCTGACAACATTGTAAATAACTTAATGGACAGTTAACGGGCTGCACCGATCACACATTAAAATTAATCGTCATCGTCATATGACATGTTTATTCGTGCACAAAATACCAATATGTTAAGTTATACAGTGACAGGCAGAATGTATGGGACTTTTCTATTGTCAAATTTCAACAAAACCCGATGTTGGCGATCGATTTCGGAAATCCCAAAAACATTGGCGTTTATGTCAAAAAATAAGCTTTTTAGAGAAAAACTGGCTACGCCTATGAACTTTACGTGAAAATCTCTAACAAGATCAGTTTCTACCTTTTTGATAAGGCAATGCGTAACGGAACTACGAGGGGTGTCTAAATAACGAAAATTTTCAAAATCACCCTGTAGATTAAAAGCTAAAAGCCGTATTAGAGTCGGCAATAAAAAATTCCGGTGCAATGGCAATTATAATTGCACGAATTCATGCGCAGTAAACCGTTCTCGATCAGCTGGCGCATTGCCAACAGTCAGAACAGCAGTCGGTAGTGTCGAAATCCCTAAAATACCCCCAGAATTACAGATGGGCAAACCTGTTCGTTTTCATTAGCAGTTAAAGCAGCTACTGCTACTTACAGATGGCAGTTCAAAAAAGTTGCTAGGAATTAGAAGTACATATGCTTAATAAAGAATGTCAACTGTTAATTTAAGTATCAGTTAGTTTAAATAGCCATTAGCTGTTCATCATAGCTGCTTCGACCAACTAATAAACAGTTAAAAATAACAGAATAATCCATCTCTACCCAGACTTGCACTAGCAATAAAAATGGCGCGTGGCCCATTTCTGGCAACGCGAGACAGCTGATCGAGAACGGTTTAAGGCCGTATTAGACTAGGCAATTTTTTCTCTTGCGCCAGCAATTATAATGGCACGTATTCATGCGCAGTAAACCGTTTTCGATCAGCTGGAGCATTGTCAACGGTCAGAACAGCAGTGGGTACTGTCGAAATCCCTAAAATATCCCCAGAAGTAGAGATGTGCAAACCTGTTCGTTTTGATTACCAGTTAAAGCAGCTACTGCTATTTACAAATAGGAGGTGCAAAAAGTTGCTGAATTAGCAGTCCATAAGTTTAATAAAGAATGTAAACTGCTAATTTAAGTACCTGTGGGTTTAAATGGCCATTACCTGTTCATACCTGGTTCGGCCAAATAATAAACAGTGAAAAATAACAGAATAATCCATGTCTACCCAATTGCGCCGGCAAGGGCAATTAAAATGGCGCCTGTCCCATTTCTGGTAATGAGAGACAGCTGATCGGGAACGGTGTACTGCGCATGAATCCGTGTCATTTTAATTGTCAGAAGAGTAGAATGTCTGACTGTAGTACGGAGAACGGTGTACTGCGCCTGAATCCTTGACTTATAATTGCCATTGCTGGCGCCATAAAAATTGCCAAGTGTAATACGGCCTTTAGTGCGCATGAATACGTGCAATTATAATTGCCATTGCCGGCGTAAGAGACAAAAATTGCCGACTCTAATACGGCTTTAAGAGCGCTATGCCCCCCCCCCCTCATAACAAAATACTTTTATGGCCTTTACATGCCTCCGACCCTCAAATTAATTTATTATCAATAAAAAAGACATGCTAATTAATGCAGAATTTGTAAATATTCGTCAAACGAAATTAAAAATTGAAGAATAACAAACCTGCCAGCCCCCTATAGACGAACGCAACTGTTTAATGTTTTTTTTTTGGATTTCCGCGGTTTTTGTCGAAATCTAACAATAAAAAATGTTTCGATATGCTGCGTAAACTCTGCCCGTCACGTGTATACAGTTTTAGCTGTCATAATTTTCCGCATACGCATTATCCCTTTTATAGAAATATTAAAATTCCCACGAATGCAATAATTTCCCAATAATTTCTTTATATCACAAGTAGGAAAGCGCAAAATAAGTCGGAGGAAACGTTGTAAGTTGCAAAAGGTGTACAGGGTGATCACGTATAATGAATGTCTCCCCTTTTTATTTTTCATACTTGAGACAAATTAAAAAGATTGCTATATGGGGTTGTTTCAAGTGGTATTTGCAAGCGGGTCAAATATTATTTTAGGTATGTTGATTTACAGGGGAGATAAAAGAGTTTTTCTTAATGGGACATCCTGTATATTGACTGATTTTCCAATGCCTATGTCAAATTCTGAACGTAATTTATGTAATATATCCAAATTCAACCGTTTTCGATCTATTGACGATTGATCTTGCCAATTTTCAATTGTCAATATATCGAAAACGATATTTCCTCTTGCAAATACTACTTGAAAACCCTGTATAGCAATCTTGTTAACCACGAAAAATAAAAAAGTTAAGAGGGGGAGATATCATACGATATCACCCTGTACAGGGTGTCCCATTTTCGACACTTCTATAGGGTATCTCCGTAATTGTTAGTGCTATCAAAAAAGTAATGTAGGTGTCATGTGCTCTTTTTGGGTCACACTTAAAATGGTAAAATCAAAATTTGAAAATTTTCGCTCGCTTAAGAGATACGGGGGTAAATCAAAAAATTGACAATATCAAAATTACCCTATATTATTTCAGTTAAAAGAGATATAGAAAAATGTTTTATACAAAAGTTTCTTTATAATGATTTTTGAATAACTTGCCGTATTTAGAATAAGTATACGCTGTCAGGTAAAAAAACGAATTTTTTTTAAATGGAACACCATGTATATTTTAATCTAAGAAGATTTTAAATTCTATTTTCAAATATACAGGGTGTCCCATAACTAATGGTACACAGGAAAACTGCAGATTCCTTGGGTAAAAATACTGCGATTTGGCCATACTTAGTTTAGTTCAATACCTGATAATAACCGAGATACAGGGTGTACAAGTAAAAATTTAATTTTCAATTTTCCTAAATAACTTATTTCTGAATCAATATTTTTGCACAAAATTTTGTGACTAGGGTTTTTTTGTGGAAAGAAATTTGAATTTATTAATAATTTTGGTGTAGATTATAGGGGGCGCTCTCTGCGGTACTCTGGATATATAAAAACAAATGTAACTTTTTTGTGCCTTTGTATAATGATATTTTTATTAAAAATATAAGTTTTTCCGTCATTTCTAAGCAATAAAGGTATACTTTGTAAATGTCGCTCCGACTAACCGTTTTCGACATATTTTCAATTACAATTTCTAATGCGCCCGTTTAAATTTTGATTTGTAAATGTGAAATTTGTCACAGTAACCTTTGGTAAAAACAAATACAATGAAAGCACTTTGAAACCTCATTTCTGTGAAAGTTTATTTTCATATGTCAGCATTGTGGGTGTTTTTAAGGAGTTTTTGAAGATACTGTTATCAAAAACTAAACTAAAAATGCCGCTACGTTTTTCGTTTTGGACGCAAGGATCCTGTTTCTCCCAGTCTATCGTATAGGCTTCTAAAAATTTTGAAATCTGGCTGCCTTCTATTTGGATACATTTCCAAATACCGCCGATGTGCCCCGCTTATGTTAAAATTTTCTTGTGCGCATATACATAGCATGTCTTGCATTTCTCCGTTAGAAAGCAGTTATGTCGCGGCATTTTTAGTTTAATTTTTGATAACAGTATCTTCAAAAACTCCTTAAAAACACCCACAATGTTGACAAATGAAAATAAACTTTGACAGAAATGAGGTTTCAAAGTGCTTTCATTGTATTTGTTTTTACCAAAGCCTACTGTAACAAATTTCACATTTATAAATCAAAATTTTAACGGTCGCTTTAGAAATTGTAATTGGAAATATCTCGAAAACGGTTAGTCGGAGCGACATTTACAAAGTATACCTTTATTACTTAAAAATGACGGAAAAACTGATATTTTTAATAAAAACATAATTATACTAAGGCCCAAGAAAGTTACACTTCTTTTATGTATCCAGAGTACCGCAGAGAGCGCCCCCTACAATCTACATGAAAATTATTAACAAATTCAAATTCCTTTCCCCCAAAAAACCCTGGTCACAAAGTTTTGTGCAAAAATATTGATTCAGAAATAAGTTATTTAGGAAAATTGAAAATTAAATTTTTACTTGGACACCCTGTATCTCGGTTATTACCAGCTATTGAACTAAACTAAGTATGGCCAAATCGCAGTATTTTTACCCAAGGAATCTGCAGTTTTCCTGTGTACCATTAGTTATGGGACACCCTGTATAACCCACCATGGATAATATTGGTTTGTTCGCTAATTCCTAGTTTCCTAGGCGATTTATTTAAACTTTATTACTTTAATCCACAGTAGGCCATGAAACAAAAGCTAATATCCTAGAGACAACTATGTTGACATTGTAGTTGTTAATAACATTTAACGCCAATTTCATTTTTACATATTTATTTGTGAAAAAAACTTATCAACATTTCGAAAAATTTGATATGATATCTATCATCCATGGTGTGTTATAAATTTGAAAAGAGAGTTTAAAATGCTATCTTTTTAGATTAAAATATGCAGGGTGTTCCATTTAAAACAATGAGGTTAGGTCCGATAACTTTCATATCTGACCCTGTATACTTATTCTGAAAACGGCAGATTATTCAACGATCATTATAAATAAACTTCTGTATAAACCATTTTTCTGTATCTCTTTTAACTAAGAAAATATAGGGTAATTTAGAAACTGTCAATTTGTTGATTCTATATTTCTTAAGCGAGTGAACATTTTCAAATTTTGATTTTACAATTTTAAGTTTGAACCAAAATGAGCACATGACACCTACATTACTTTTTTGATAGCCCTAACAATAACGGAGATATCCTATAAAAGAGTCGAAAATCGGACACCCTGTACATAAGTTAAAATAATTTAAATCGGTAGATTTCCTTATCCATTTTAGTTAAACTTCAACGTTTCCATACATTTTTAAATAAAGTCTCCGGTTGGGATTGATTTCCATCGCCTAAATGGCGTAAAACAGACGTTTTCTAAAATAATTTAAATGTTTAAAATATTGCCTTTTCATTACCTTACACTTTAGCAGAAGGTCAAGTATTTGAGTACGCAAAATCTCTGATTTCGTAGAATGATTTTTTTAGTTGATATTATACAGGGTGTTTCTGCATGATATTTTAATATTTCAGAGTGCGATTCCTCAGGTCATTTTATGAAGAAAAATTCATATGAACCTATGACTGCAGCGGCTTGAATTTTTTGATACAGGGTGTTGGCATTTTCTTTTATAAACCGTTATTTTTTAATATCTCCGAAAGTACTTTAGATACCATTTTCAAATTTGGTGTGTGTTAATAAGATATAACAGCACACATTTTAGTTAGAAAAGTAATTCAATCGACCCACCAGTGGCGTCCCTGCAAACATGTCCTCCAATATTTTTTTACGAAAAAAAGTAGTACGCCACTGACCGTTTTCCGTGCGGCTATTTTTTCTGATCAGCCTGGTAAATTCTACATGGAAACGACCTCTTGCGTTTTTTTTAATTACTAAAGAAACTCATTATTATTAACATCAACTTGATAGGCATAATCATGGCCTTTAATTTGAATTTAATCGTTTTAATCGAGAAAAACCCCGACGAGAAAAACGCAAGAGACCGTTTTCATGTGGAATCGCCCAGGCTAATCGGAAAAATATCCGCATGAAAAAATGTCAGTGGCGTATCACTTTTTTTATAACAAATATCAGAGGACATGTATACAGGGACGCCACTGGTGGAACAATTGAATAAGTTTTATAAATAAAATTTGTGGATCTATATCCTATTAACACATACCAAATTTGAACATAATATCTAAAGTACTTTCGGAGATATTGAAAATTAACGATTTTTAAAAATAATCACACAAAACACCCTGTAACAAATAATTTAATATGCACTTTTCTTCATAAACCTAAGGAATTACACTATGAAATAATACCATATCATTAAGGAACACCGTGTATTGTATTATACAAATAAAACGACAAATTATTTGTAAGAACCACAATCTAAACTCCCACTTGAGCGGCTTTCTTACGATAATCCCGCTTAGACTGCGAGTTAGAACAACTGGTTTTATTGACGCCTGTACCAAATAAAACCTGCACTAATTCGGCCTAAAAGGTACCGTCGTCCCATTTGACAGTACAGCAACTATATAAAGAAAAATTTTAAAAATCACAATTTCAGCACCAAAGAAATTGCGCACAAAACCGACATAATTATTCCTCTTCCACATAACTTACTCCTGCCTTACGTTAAAGATGTAAAATCCCGTCGTCCTTCGCGTTTCCCTCCTCAAGATTGATGTTCGCCGTCAAATCGACGATCTCGTCCTGATCGAATTTGTCGTCCGGATCGGATCCGGCCATGGGGTCGGATCCGGCCGTCGTGTGCGACTGCTGCGACCCGCTGGACATGTGCGAGTTCCTGCCGAAGCTGCCGCGTCTCACCGGACCGACTGTCCTTTGATTGGCCGGTTTGACGGTGATTATCAGATTGGAACTGTTGGCGATCATCATATCGGTGACCTGGAAATTTACATACAGGTTGATTCGTTTAATTTAGTTAAAACACATATTCCCACCGTATAATGTTTGCCGTGTTTTCAATTCTCAGTATTCTAAAAATAACCTACAACAGTTTTATTCCCCGAAATCGCGCCTACAAATTTTCGGAATAGACACCCTTACACAAACTTATCGTTATTTTTAATGCTAAATAGAAAATAATTTATAAAATTAGGGCGTGAATTTCTGAATATTCTTCGATAATTAATTGGGATTATAAAAAGTAGGGGATCCAAAATACTGCCATGGAGTACGCCAGCTCAATAGACCAATAGCGGGCCATACACCAGCGGATATCTTAACAAATTTGATATGGCACGAGCCAAATATGCGGATAAAACTTTGTGTGTATGTGGCGAGCCGAGCTTCATCGGGCCGTGTCGTATCGGCCCCGGATGAAATCAGCAGGTCGGAACTCATCAGTAGATCGCTAGGTATTGGCGGACGGGGCGCGTACCAAGTCTTCCAACTTAGTTTCACCAATTTGAAATGTAAATTTAAAATAATAATTTTAAATCATGTCTGCCGATTCAAGTTACATGTCGAACTAAAAAAAATCGATCTCACAAATCGGACGGCATTTTTTCCATCGAATTTAAAAAGCGATTTGTGATTGGACAGCAATTTATGTCAGTTTTGTTTGTCAGGTTGAGGAGTAAAATTTATAAAAAATGACACAAGAAGTGAATTATACAGGGTGTCCGCTATTTATTGGTACATGGAAAAACCACAGACTCCGTATGTAAAAATATTAGGATTTAATTATACTTACCTATATCCCAAAAGTTGATATTAACTGAGATACAGGGTGTTAAAGTTAAAACTTCATTTTTGTTTTTCTCTGATAACTTTGAGAGAAACCAACGTTTTTTTTAGAAAATTTGGCAATTATGATTTTTTTAGGATGAGAAATTGATTTTTTTGTGAAATTTTAATGTACAATGTAGGGGGGCGCTGTCTGCGGCATTTTTCGCACATTTATTTGGTCATAACTTTTTTGTGCCTTAGTGTATTTAAGTTTTTTAATGAAAATAATACTTTTCTCATATTTATTATGTAAAAAAGGTATACTAAGTTGAGGTCGCCCAGAGTTACCGTTTCGGAAATATTTGCATTTAAATTGTTTAGTGCACCCCAATAATTACTATTAATTTGCAAACCAAATTTTTTTCTTAAATTAAAATACGAGAAAACAAATGAAATTGAGAGATGTAGTTGCTATGAAACCTCCATGTTGTTCCATGAATTATTGGGAATTTCGTTTAGGACGAAAGCTACCTGTTTCGCCTAATGGGTCGTAAATATTTTGAAGATCTTCAAATGAGGTTGTTGGATAGAGTTCCGAATATTGTCCCTGGGCGCCTTGTCCATTAAAATTTTCTTGCGCCAATACACAGAACATATCCTGCATTTCTGCGTTTGAATACAAATTGTGTCTCACGATAAACTCACAAGTGAAACATTTTCTCACACAGCTCACATAATAATCAACAAACAAATAAAAACATGGAAGATTCATAGCAACTGTATCTCTAAATTTCGTTTGCTTTCTCATATTTTAATTCAAGAAAATGATTTTGTTTGCTAATTAATAGTAATTGGGCACAAAACAATTCAAATGCATACAGTGAGTCCCAGAAGAAATGTCTAAATTCATTTAAAATTCAGCGGTAAGTTTTTTCAAAAAACGCTCGTACCCGTCGATTTTGATTTTTTAATTTATTTTTTTTGTGGTAATTTCATGTATACAGGGTAGCTCAAAAATAAGTTACGACCATCAACTTCATTTTTTCAAATGAAAACATATATTTTTTATTTCATTTTTGAATTTTGCATTGAATTCTAAGCATGTTTCATGTACCATGTCCTATACATAAACTCAACAGTTATTGAAAAAATTAGGATTGAACATATCTATAAGTAAGACCTGTTTATTAAAAAAAAACACAACAAAATCAAATTAAATGTTGAAAATGTGCGCCATTTACGGCTTGACAATATCCAAGACGATCAATAAACTCTCTTTGCACGTTTCCAACCATTTCCCGAGTTATGACACGCACTTCTCTTCGGATCCTTTCTTTCAACTCCTGCATATTGTTTGGCCTGTTAACAAATTCTTTTGATTTGAGGTAACCCCACAAAAAAAAGTCCAGCGGAGTTAGGTCTGGCGACCTAGCAGGTCATTCGATAGGTCCTCTCCTTCCAATGATTTCATTAAATAATTGGGCTGTTTCTATTTGAGTACGTGCTTTATCACCAAACCCAACCATGCATAGAATTTCACTTTTTCCCGTTCCGTTAACTTCACCATTATTGTGAAAACCGCAACTTTGAAACTACGCTTGACAATAATTATACTTATTTGAAATAAAATTGTCATACAGTTTCTATGGAAATAAACGGTGACAGTGAGACAGTACACTCTTACCTATTATGGAGCCCAAAATGCCATATTGCCAGAAGATTTGATAGATCGTTGGATTCCCTAAATGATATGTTCAATCCTAATTTTTTCAATAACTGTTGAGTTTATGTATAGGACATGGTACATAAAACATGCTTAGAATTCAATGCAAAATTCAAAAATTAAATAAAAAATATATGTTTTCATTTGAAAAAATGAAGTTGATGGTCGTAACTTATTTTTGAGCTACCCTGTATACATGAAATTACCACAAAAAAAATAAAAATAAAAAATAAAAGTCGACGGGTACGAGCGTTTTTTGAAAAAACTTACCGCTGAATTTTAAATGAATTTAGACATTTCTTCTGGGCCTCACTGTATATCTCCGAAACGGTAACTCTGAGCGACCTGAACTTAGTATACCTTTTTTACGCAATAAATATGAGAAAAGTATTATTTTCATTAAAAACTTAAATATACACTGGGGCACAAAAAAGTTATGACGGTATGAATGTGCGAAACATGCCCCCTACATTATGCATTAAAATTTCACAAAGGAATCAATTTCTCGGCCTAAAAAAACCATAATTGCCAAATTTTGTAAAAAACGTTAGTTTCTCTCAAAGCTCTTAGAAAAAACAAAAATGAAGTTTTAACTTTAACACCCTGTATGTCTGTACCATTAATTAGCGGACACTCTGTAATTATAAAAACATATGATACGCGATCTCCGCTAGTGAAGAGAAGCATTAAAAATAATATTATCCATTTCGTAGAGATAAAAAGAAGGGAACCTAACCAAACAAAAAACCGACAACGAAATGCATTCAGCAGAACTACAAATCGATCCGAATCCTAACGTCACCCATCAAAAATCGGTTATAAATCGATGGGATCTGCTGAATGCAGCCATTGATCACAACGTTACATTTCCCGATTAAACTAACCTGATCTAAAGTTTTCCCAGCTACTTCAATGCCGTTTACTTCGAGCACCTCATCGTTTACAGCTAGCAGACCGGTGGACTCCGCTAGACCGCCCGGAACGAGTCTTGATATAAAAACTCCTGGTATTTTCTCTAATCCTAAATAAAACATTAATTTCAGTACAATAACTTGGCATAAGAATCTACCCAATATTTCTTTATTTAAAGCCGTATAAAGGCCGTATTACAATCGGGAATTTTTATGGCGCCAGCAATGGCAATTATAATTCAAGGATTCAGGCGCAGTACACCGTTCTCCGTACTACAGTCAGAAATTCGACTCTTCTGACAATTAAAATGACACGGATTCATGCGCAGTACACTGTTCCCGATCAGCTGTCTCTCATTACCAGAAATGGGGCAGGCGCCATTTTAATTGCCCTTGCCGGCGCAATTGGGTAGACATGGATTATTCTGTTATTTTTAACTGTTTATTATTTGGCCGAACCAGGTATGAACAGGTAATGGCCATTTACACCCACTGGTACTTAAATTAGCAGTTTATATTCTTTATTAAACTTATGGACTGCTAATTCAGCAACTTTTTGCACCTCCTATTTGTAAATAGCAGTAGCTGCTTTAACTGGTAATCAAAACGAACGTTTGCACATCTCTAATTGTGGGGATATTTTAGGGATTTCGACAGTACCCACTGCTGTTCTGACCGTTGACAATGCTCCAGCTGATCGAAAACGGTTTACTGCGCATGAATACGTGCCATTATAATTGCCGGCGCAAGAGAACAAGTTGCCTAGTTTAGTACGGCCTTTAGAGTCGGCAATTGTTTCACTTGCGCCGGCAAAGGAAATTATAATTGCACGTATTCATGCGCAGTAAACCGTTCTCGATCAGCTGGAGCATTGCCAACAGTCAGAACAGCAGTTGGTACTGTCGAATTCCCTAAAATATCCCCAGAATTAGAGATGGGCAAACCTGTTCGTTTTGATTACCAGCTCAGCTACTGCTATTTACAAATAGGAGGTCAAAAAAGTTGCGACGAATTAGCAGCACATAATTTCAGTACCAGTTAGTTTAAATAGCCATTAGCTGTTCATAGCTGCTTCAACCAAATAATAAACAGTTAAAAATAACAGAATAATCATCTCTACCCAATTGCACCGGCAATGGCAACTAAAATGGGCGTGCCCCATTTCTGGCAATGAGAGCTGATCGGGAACGGTGTACTGCGCATGAATCCGAGCAATTTTAATTGCCAGAAGAGTAGATTTGCCGACTGCAATACGGATTCCATTCTCGCATTGCGCCCAATACGAGCAGTATTGGGCCAGCTGATCGAGGACCGTGTGCTGCGCACGAATCCTTGCAATTATGATTGCCTTTGCAGGCGCAAGAGACAAAAATTGCCGACTCTAATACGGCTTTTATAAACGCCGTTCGAATATTTTCGACGGTTGCTGGGTAAAATTCTATCGGCCGCGAAAATTTTTCGTGTTCGTGTTCTTACCATTTTGAGTAACCTTTACACTGGTTCCATCTCGTATGTAAAACCCCAACGGTTTGTCCGATCCGTGTTTTAAAAGTCGCACCCTCCGACAGGTCTCGGGTACTATATCCACGTCTATGATTGCCGACACTTGCCGAAAATCGTGCGGATTCGATATGGGTAGCGTTTTCGTTCTTGCCGGCGTGCCCCCGAGAATGGTCGAGATTAGATTACGTGGTTTCATGGTACCATAGCCGTTCAGTTCTTCTAAGCTGTCCCCTACAAATTTCAAGGATTCATTTATTAGTAACTGAAAACTGCCTCAATAAATAGGCTCGCTGAGCAGTTAGAAATAGGTACGAAGGTAAGATTTCTATTTAGTTTATTTAGTAAACACAATTTTTTTTTTCTTTTATGATCAACACAAACACTACAGAAAAAATCCTTTAGGGTACTCCGAGAGTGGTGCGTGTGCGCAAAAAGAGATTCACGTTGGTTTTGAATCGCTGGAGGTCATATTCGTTGGGAAAAACGACCTCGGGAAGGTCGTCCCATAAGGATGAAGTCCTCCAGATGAAAGAATTCTTAAATAATGAAGTTCGAGGGGTACTAAGCTTAACCACATATGGATGGGCGGCAGTGGTTCGTCGTGTATTTCTGATATTCGCCGCTCTGCGTGGAATTAAGAGGGCAAGGTCAGCCGAGCACTTTCCATGAAAATATCTGTAAAAGAGAGTCAAATCCCCAACCTGTATTCGATGTTCTAGGCTGTCGAGGTTCTTCGTCAGCTCGTGGCCTCCAATCAGACGAATGGCCCTCCTTTCGACGGAATACAGTAGCCGATGAGTATGTTTGGGTGCAGAGCTCCAGACATGAGAGCAGTACTCTAGTGATGGTCGAATCTGGACTTTGTATAGTGTCAAAAGTTGTTGAGGTGTGTACAACTTTCTGGTTCGGAAGAGTACACCAAGTTTCTGAGAAGCTATCTTGGCGATTGCCACAACGTGGTTATGCCAAGACATATTTCCTCCCAGATTGACGCCCAGCAAATTAATAGATGAAGCCAGTGGGATTGCGTGTCCGTCCATGACTATATCCGGTTCTGTAATGTTAACCTTTTTAGAGAAAACTGCTGCCTGGGTTTTTTTAGCGTTAAATTCGACTTGGTTACTGTCACCCAAAGCCAGAATTTCTTCCAGGTCTTTGTTGAGGCGTGATACTTTGAAAATTCACGAGGCCGCTACTGAGGATGTTCGCAATCAATAGTTTATTGAGGCGGTGTTGTCATATATTGCAACACAGAATTGTAAACGCACGTGTTCAGTTTTTGACAACAAGACGTCTTTCACCCACTTTATCACTTCTTTTTCAAACTTTTTAGAAAAAAAAAATACTACAATTTTAAGGTATATACTCTCTTACCATCGATCTTATCATCCGTTTTATAATTAAATTCCATAAAAAAATAAAACACAAAAAGTATGTTTTGCAACAGAACCAACAATAGGTAATATTATACAAATTTGAAATCACATCACGATATTTCTTATTATGAATTATCACAACAGAAAAAAATCGGGTAATCTACACCTAACAAAACGTTTAAAATTCGTATACATCAAGCACATGGAACCCTCGACAGCGTCATTCCACCCCCGAGTCTCGAAACATACTGAAGCAACGATAGTCGCGCGCAGCATGTATCCAAGCAAGGGCGAAACATGCGGTGTGATCTGACAACACTGTTAGTATACTCTAGTGACCCACATTGTTGCTAACTGAATCCAGATGGAACGGCGCGACAATATGTGGGTAAAAAGGGTTTTTACCTTAGTATTTAAATATTCAATTAAAAAAAATATATATGTAGACTTTCTCTAGGACACCCTAGGAGTCACCAATTTAAATATAATAAGTCATTTCCATAACACCCTGTATATCGCACGTGTTCAGTTTTTGACAACAAGACGTCTTTCACCCGCTTTATCACTTCTTTAGCAAACTTTTTAGAAAAACAAAAATACTACAATTTTAAGGCACATTGTGTCTACAATTTGAAGCACACACTCTTTTAAAAAAAACAATAGATGATAAGGTTAGCATTATAGCGGGTAAAGATGAAATTATAACTCTTTTAAAACAAAAATTAACATACCTAGAAACCAGATGTAATTCCGAATCATATAGCAAGATTGTAACAAAATCATCAAATGCAGTCATTAAGGAACAATACCCTAACATACCAGGCTTAATTATTAAACCTAAGAAAAAACAAGACGCCGAGAAGACCAAAATTGATTTAAAAAATAACATAAAACCCGCAGAAATTAAGGTTGGCATAAAGAATACAAGAAACACCAAGAATGGCAATGTCATTATTAAATGTAATAGTCTCTCCGATGTAGAGATTTTAAAAAAGGAGGCTGAAAGCAAATTAACTGACTACGAAATACAAATTGCAAAAATGAGAAAACCTAGATTTAAGATTGCTGGCTACCATGGAGAAATACTAGACCTACGGCAAATCGAGAGTGGTATAAGGGAACAGAATGACTTTATTTGTGAAGATGATGAACTAACAATAACATTTATTAAGCCTAATAAAAAGAACAATACGTCCACGATTTATGGGGAATGCTGCGCTGGAGTTTTCCATAGGTTGATGGATAATGGAAAGGTATGTCTACAATGGGAGAGATTTCCCGTGTATGAAGATATTAGCATACAGAGATGTTTTAAATGTCAACAACACTACCATAAAAATGCAGTCTGTCAAAATAATATAGCTTGTGAGCATTGTGCTGATAACCATGATATTCGTGAATGTGCCAAAACTGTAAAAAAGTGTATAAATTGTGTAAATGCTAATCATAGGTTTAGCCTGAAATATAATAGTAGCCATAGTGCCAATGATCCAGCCTGTCCATCCTACCAATACCTCTTAAAAATTCTGAGAAGTAAAATAGACTATGGTAGTTATGGCTGCTAAAGAACAAGAAATTGATGTGTTGCAGCAACTGGATGATCTGGATTGCATAAACATTCAGGAAAGTATTGACTGTGATGGAATTAGTTCCAAAATAGACTTACACCACAAAGTTCTAAATGTTCTACATTTTAATATACGCAGTATTCAAAAAAACTTAAATGACTTACTAATCTTTATTGAAGCTTTTAATTTGTTTTTTACTGACATTATTATATTATCCGAATGTTGGCAAATTAATGATAAATTATATAACATAAAAGGTTACAATACATTTTATAACAACGCGAACTATAACCAGAATGACGGGGTAATTGTTTTTGTAAGACAGGAATTAGATATTAATTTTGAAATTGTAAAACTTATACAATCTGGTGTTACACTTGGCAAAATCACCTTAGTAAAAAATGGTACTAGCTATGGTATCACATGTGTATATAGGCCCCCCTCCAGTAATATAACACATTTTCTTGCTGACCTTGACAATTACTTTCAGGGTAATATGAAGCAGAATATTGAAATTTTACTTGGTGACATTAACATTGATATACTGGATAAAAATAATAATAATGTAAATACATATATCTCTATTATGAACTTCTTTGGCTTTCAATCTGTTATTAACGGCCCTACACGTGTGACCCCAAACCACGAATCTTGTCTGGATCATATATTTCTTAGAAATAAATTACAAAAAAATTCAATAAAATACTCTTCTTTTATAATGAAATGTGACTTAACAGATCATTTCCCAGTAATGATTAACTTTTATAACAATAATCTTACCGGAACACACATTTCTCCCTTGTATGTTTCAAAAACACTAAACAGACTAAATTTTCAAACTTTTATGGAAGCCATGAGTTCTCTGGATTGGTCTAGTGTGATGCACGTGAATGATGTTGAAACTGCCACCAATAACTTTACACAGATTATATCAGATACCATAAAAAAAACTACAGAAACAAAAACTTTTGTTTGTAGGGAATTTAAAAAACTCAAACCATGGATAACGAATGGTATAATTTATTCTATAAAGCATAGAGATAAAATGAAAAAGAAACTTTTATTAAACTATAGTGTAGATAATGACAATAAATATAAAACATATCGAAACAACTTGAGTAAAATTATACAAAAGTGTAAGAATGAGTACTACAAAAAAGAAATTGACAATGGTAGAGGTGACATTAGAAGGATGTACAAAATAATATCAGATGCTACCAATGAAAGATCAGATAAAATCAAAATTAGTAATCTTCAAATAAAAACTGATAATGCACATCCTTCTGATGATAAATCTATAGCCAACTATTGCAATAAATTTTTTACTGAAATAGGCATCAAAATGTTTAAAAAAATAAAAAACCCTATTACACCTTTTGTACATGAATATCAGTCAAATTCGTCTATGTTTTTAAAACCAGTGAATGAAGGTGAAATAATTAAACAAATAAATTCTCTTAAGAACAATAGTGCCTCTGGCATTGATGGTATTGGCTCCAAAATCATAAAATGCTCTCATGTTTATTTGCTAAAACCTTTAGTCCATATCATTAATTTAGTATTTCAGACAGGTGAAGTACCCAGCCATTTTAAAACCACAGTAGTAACTCCAATTCACAAGGCAGGCGACAAGACTGATATAAATAACTTTAGACCAATCAGTGTGATAAATAATTTCTCAAAGATTTTTGAAAAATGTCTGAAGGACAGACTGGTTGAATTTTTTAACGTAAATAATGTCTTATCAAAAAACCAATTTGGTTTTACTAATGGCCTTAGTACCACTGATGCAATTTACCAACTTACTAAGCAAGTGACCGACAATCTAAATAAAGGTAATAAATGTCTGACGGTGTTCCTGGACCTGGCCAAGGCATTCGATACTGTACCCCATGCAGCACTCCTGGATGTACTGGAAACCTATGGTGTTAGAGGAAGGGTGTTGGGCGTATTGGGGAACTACCTCCATGATAGGAAACAGGTCCTAAAAATTGGCAACACTCTTAGCGACCCCTTAACAGTAAAAATCGGCATCCCGCAGGGAACAGTCTTGGGGCCCATTCTCTTCATAACATATATTAATTCGCTAACCAACTTAAATGTTAACAACGGCACAATTATTTCATACGCCGACGATACTGCAGTAATTTTTTCTGGTGAGAATTGGAATGACGTTAAAAATTCAACCAACAACGGTATGACTCAAATAATAGATTGGCTCGATTCATATAAACTTACTTTAAATATTATTAAAACTAACTATATCGCATTTTCGTTGACCGCGGCGAATAGACCAAATTTCAATAACATAAAAGTAAAGAATCTGGATGATTGTATAAATGAAGTTACCCATATCAAATATTTAGGAATTATAATGGACCAAAATCTTAAGTGGGACAAACATGTACTCAAACTCACAAAAAATATAAGATCATTGTTGCACAAATTTTATATATTAAGAGACATATTAAGTAAAAAACTGTTAATAAGTATTTACAAAGCCTTAATCGAATCCCTACTTCGATATGGACTTGTCGTATGGGGTGGTTTATATACAAACTCTTTGTGTCAACTGAACGTTGTTCAAAATTACATATTGAAAATTATTTTTAGGAAAACCAAGAGATTCCACACTCAACAATTATATTCTGAAGACATCATGAATGTTCGCTCACTTTACGTTTTGAGTACTTGTTCTTTTGTGCATAATAATAACAGATTGAAGGCATTTGTGGATCATACATACAATACTAGAACCAGAATAAATAGACACTTAAAAATACCAAACAGTAATAAAAACGTAAACTTGCGATTTATTAACTATCTGGCTCCAAAAATATATAATATTTTAACACCAGAATTGAAAAGTATTAATAATATAAAAACTTTTAACATAAAATGTAAGTCCTTTATTACAACAAACTGGTCGAAGTTTGAGATATTGTTTTGAAAATTTAAATATTGTTTTGATCTTTGTTTATAATGACTTCCATAGCTGTACCTTTTAAATACTACTATATTTAAGATTTACTTTATGCTAATTGTGAATTCTTTAAGATATAACACAAATTTTTCCTTGCACATACAGATGTTTAGTCATCTAGGTGCATGTTCTAACAAGTTTTGTAGAACCCTATTTAGTATCATACTATATTTTGTATATCGTTATGTAATCAAAGTTGTTAATAAATGATTGATTGATTGATTGATTGACATACTCTCTTACCTTCGATCTTATCATCCGTTTTATAATTAAATTCCATAAAAAAATAAAACACCAAAAGTATGTTTTGCAACAGAACCAACAAAACGTTTAAAATTCGTTTACATCAAGCACGTGAAACCCTCGACAGCGTGATTCCACCCCCGAGTCTCGAAACATACTGAAGCAACGATAGTCGCGCGCGGCAGGTATCCAAGCAAGGGCGAAACATGCGGTGTGATCTGACAACACTGTTAGTATACTCTAGTGACCCACATTGTTGCTAACTGAATCCAGATGGAACGGCGCGACAATATGTGGGTAAAAAGGGTTTTTACCTTAGTATTTAGATATTCAATTAAAAAAAGAAAATATGTAGACTTTCTCTAGGACACCCTGGGAGTCGCCCATTTAAATATAATAAGTCATTTCCGTAACACCCTGTATATCTGCTTTTGTTTAATAAAATGTATCCTATAAAAACACCGATGATCCCTTTCTACGTGAATACTTTGATTCACAGAATAAACTGAATTTCCATTGCTTCATTAGCGTCATAATTTAAACAGATTTTTAAAAAATTATACCATATAAAGATTAAGATGACTACATCATTTAAATTCCGATATAATTAGTATGCAACAGCAATCAAGAATAAATTTATCAGTTATCGTTCAAAAATAACCGATGTGAATATTAAAATATAAAACTGTAGGAATAGTAATGAGGATCAATGAAAGGTGAAAATTTTCCAAAACAATCATATTTCAATCTATGGCCCCTCAAAAAGTCCTCTGGTGGATAACGATATTTTTCATATTTCATTTTGATGAGGTTTTGCATGAAAAAATGTTAAGATTACAGGTTTTTTCTCTAAAGCGATTGACGATTTTGTTCTTGATGTTCCATCTGGTGGTGGGAGTCTCGAATGAAAGTAGAAAGAAACGACTTTACTCAACCACGGGGCTGTGGCAAAATACCGAAGCTCAAGTGCACCGCGAAATCTAAAAGGTTGGGAAACCCTGCCCTATATAATTTTATTTTATTTATTAAATTGCCAGAATAGTAGGGACACCTGTTGATAAACATACCACTGACGACAATGGATTTACTTTGCGACGCAGTGAAAAAATATTTAAAATATAAATAAATTCAGATTACACACTGGTAATACTTTGTAAATATTGAACTAAGGTGATAAGAACTATTAGTATTGTTGTTACTATTGCGTAAATTATTTTAAAGTCAATTATTTAGGACATTAAAAATTAAAAAAGATATGTTATATAGTAGAGGCACCCAGTGGGAGCCTCGGGGGACCCCCGATGGTACTGCAATGTTTACCAAATAACAATTGTTCACTTTCAGAATCTAAAATTGTCATTTAAGTAGCTCATTATCCAGGACAAACGAGTACCTGCAGCACCAAATCTCTGCAGCTTGAACAGAAGATGATGGTTCAAAAGTACTAAAAGGAAACATTATTCCTGCCTTTTATTTTATAAATCTTACCTTTTCTTTGTATAATAAGTCTCAACAGTGGTTTAGCATTGACCAGAGCTCTCCTCAAGTTATCATCGTTATTTATCGGCAACAAGTCTTGATCGCTCGGGTCTATGTACGAGATTAAAAATGGTAAGTCCCTAAGTTTATGCAGTCTGTCCAGCAGGGACTTGAAATCTTCGAATTTGGCTTGAGCATTGCGTTCGAGGGAAAAACGTCGAAATTCGGCCTCAAACTATTGAAACAGAAATAAGATTAGCTTCTGTTTAATAATACAGACATGGAGTCTGATAATGCTAACAATGTTTCCTTGGTGTGTTTATATCCATCTTATCGATGGTCAACACACATGAAAGTTTCCATCCACTTTTCAGGTTTCCATCTAACAATTGAGGCTATGATTTTCCGAGCATAAGTGTGATATTATTAATAATAAAAAGCAATACGTTTTTGCCTAGTTAATTTTAATGCTATTAATTAATTAGCTCAATAATTTACGCTCTCTTTAACTAATTTTTTACAAAGTGGATGGCACCGTTCAGTAGACAATTAATATTAGGCTATTGAACTTTTGTATTAAATTTTCTCTTAGCCCGACCGTTTTATCTAAAAATCTAAATAACGTGTGCTTCGATTTCGGCACTTATTCAGAAATTACATGTTTTAAAAGGCGTTCCCATACTTGCCTTGCTTTTAACTTCTATTTTGTTGTCCACAATATTCCTCACTACAATTTTGTTCTTGGACATTTTGGTGCATTTAGGGGTTTATTTGGCTAAAATTCGTAAATCCTAGGAACACACATATAAACAGGCGCTGTTGTTTTAGTAAAAACAAAGAAAACTAACACAAAACTTAAAGAAATAAATCACAAATTCCAATTTATTTACGTTTTGGACTTCATTCTTTCAATGGCTAATCACCGAATTGGATGACTACTTGTCAGTCAGTGCACACCAAAAGTTGGACGTGGTTATCGCCTAGTCGACCGTCGACCACTTTTTCTTTAAAGTATGTTATCTTGTGATATAGTTGAAAAGGGATAGTAGGCTTAAACTAAACAATAATGTATTATAGAGTACAAAGTAAATTTTAATGCGTCCATGTAAAATAAATTATTATTTTCCATAAAGAACTTAATGTTCTAGGACCACTGGATGCGGCGCTGTCAGTTTTGACGCTTTAGCAAAAATGACAGAAAAGCATTTTACGAGGACTGCTCATAAAATTTATACAATTTTGTTGGAAGGAAAAGAACCATAGAAAAAGAACCTACAAACCCGGTTCTCAAATTCATCGACCAAGTGACTCACGGTGTGTAGTTTTAGTTGATTGGAGAAGGTAAATTTCGTATAATGCAAAATTGATAAAATAATAGTATATTCTCTTCCATCTTACGCAAGATGGTAAAGTAATTATCAGCTAACTTTTTAATGATAATTCACATAATGTCAAATATGTTCCCAACACCTAATTGAAGAGTAACTAAACGCTCGAACATGACATGTACGCGACGAAGATGCATATGCGTTTTAGTCTTTTCAGGAAGGAATTTTTCATTATTCTCTGTTTATTAAACATTTTGGTAGTATATTGTTGAACTTTGCGTACCTGTAATTGAAAAAATCGTACCAGAAGCAGCGTACGAATTAGTGAAAAATATCATGCACCTAAATTTGTATAGTTATACTATAATAATTGGTTTTTCATGTCTACAATTTCAGAAGAATATTTTATTGCCATTTTAAGCAATAAATATTTATAAAGAATGTGTGTGTCCGGCCCTGACCGTTTTAAATGTGATTCTTCTTCACTTCTCTATGGCGCCGGCTGCTGTTAGGTAGTGCTGTAGGCGCCATTCGCCAAAAATGTGAAGGTTATGGAAACAGAATAATACTAGAAGTTGTCTATGACTAGAAGTGACATATGTGAATTGTCATCATTAAAAAGTTAGATGATAATAACTATAGGCATTGTTGCCAGTCAATTACAATTTGTAATAGATCTAATACTATTTTAACAATTCTATTACCCTATATATTAATTACTAATCACTAAATTTATTACTATTTATACATTTCAGTAATTAGACTATATCGAGCGATGTCCGACCTTTTTTTTAGATGTTCAATTTTGATGGGTGGTTCCCCATATGAAATTTATGTTCAATCTGGAGGTGGCCCACGAATTATAGGAAAATATAGAACTTTTCTTTTGTGCTCTTCTTATTCTGTAATATATAATTTTAAAAAAGCTTTTTCATAAGGTAAAAACGTGATTTTCTATAAGATGCCTGCCTATTAATTTTGTAGCCTGAAATTATACTCAAATTACAATAAATATTTTCGTCAAATCAAATTTCTAGCTTCAGGTTTCTTCCTTTATTCATAATGTGATGAATGATAACATACGTATAACAGAAATTCATTATTATAACACAAAATATGTCAAATATCTTATTGTAGCAAAAGTACACACTAATTTTTCGACCTATTTAAAGGGATAAAATACTAGAATAATTTTTCTGCGAATTTTAAACGCACTAATAGTAAAAAACTTAAACATGAAATAAAAACTTTGATCTTGTTTCTCTAACTAAAAAATAATAATAATAATGATAGCGTCAACAGAGGCTCTCTTTTTTGGAGTTTTTTTTTTAAATATTTTTAGGTTCTATTTTCTATCTATGATGATGATGTATTCGTATAACGCATTGAATACATTTACATCATTCAGTTATATAAGGTAACTTTACAAACAACTAATAACATACAAACTTACTAATTAATATCTATTATAGTTAAGCAGAGTATAGCGGGGAACCGATCCGAATATGGGCGGCCATGTAGTTTTCGTCATTGCAAACCACGCAAGGGGTTCCCACATTATAATTTTTCCACGTGTTCCACTGTATAATTCCGTGTTTTCAGTTATATCATACTAAAAAGCACTCTCGAGTTGCTATTTGTATTTACCTGGTAACGTTGTGAGTTTTTCTTGAAGTTATCTTTTAAAACTAGGTAAATAATACAACAATGTGTAGAAATCTTCACTGAAATTCACTGAAATTCAGTGAAGATTTCTACACATTGTTGTATTATTTACCTAGTTTTATAATGGATCTTCATCAAGTAACGGCTACTTGATTGACTTATACTACTTATTGATTACTTTTATGTTTTTATCAGACTTTTTTTGCATTTTAAGTAACTTGGTTATAACAACTAACTTTGAAAATAGAAAATATGGTCGGATTGTGTATTTTATTCAAAGAAATTAAAAAAAATATATAACTTTCACCCACAATAAATTGGATCAAGCTGCTCATGACGAATATATTCGCAAACGATGAAAAAATAGCGAACCTGCCGTGCCTCTTTGTTTCAGCACCGCGCAGTGAAAGGGTTAAGTTGAAATAATAATGAGTTAAGATTATTTCTATTTTTATCAATATTTTTTTTATAGTTTTTATATTTCTTGCTTTTAAAGCTATATTTTTATATGGCCCATATTCCAAAGTGCATGTATTCATGTGTTTTGTAATGAAACTTATGCGTGATAACACAGAATTATTTGATTGACAATCATGAAAAACCGAAATATTGCAATTTTTTTCACAAAAATTATTAGACATTTTTAACAAAGAAAGGGGGGTATTCGGGTCAGCTCCTCTACTTTTAACATAGGTGTTGAAAAAATTATACAAAATAATTCCGCAGATATGTATAACTTACACCTCAAACTACATTTTTAAATTTTAACGTAACATATTATGTTTAATTTCGGAGCTTGTAGCCACATCAAATGCTGTTTTATTTCGTCCGTTTCGTAAATTGATATTTGCCCCGGCTTCAATTAGAAACTGAACAACTTCTGGACAGTTATATCTAGCGGCTTTCATTAACGCAGTTTCACCAAGCTGATCGGTTAAATCAATATTTGCATTGGCTTCAATAAGCTGTTGTACACATTTTAATTGGCCCTTGCCAGCTGCCCATGTTAAGGCGGTTTCACGATTGCCATCTTGAATGTCAATAATTGCTCCGGCATTTATTAAACAAGTGACAACATCAACATGTCCCATTGTTGCTGCCCAAATTAAAGCAGTACGTCCTTTTAAATCTTGAATTTCTGTATCCGCTGTAGCTTTTAATAAACAAATAACAACATCAATATGGCCATTTCCTGCTGCCCAACTTAAAGCAGTTTCCCCTTCTTTATCTTGGACGTTAACGTTAGCTTCGGCATTTATTAAACAAGTGAGAACATCAACATGTCCCATTGTTGCTGCCCAAATTAAAGCAGTATTTCCTTTTAAATCTTGAATTTCTGTATCCGCTGTAGCTCTTAATAAACAAATAACGACATCAATATGGCCATTTCTTGCTGCCCAACTTAAAGCAGTTTGTCCTTCTTTCTCTTGAACGTTAACGTTAGCTTCGGCATCTATTAAACAAGTGACAACATCAACATGGCCATTTCCTGCCGCCCAAGTTAAAGCAGTTTTTTCTTTTAAATCTTGAATTTCTGTATCCGCTGTAGCTCTTAATAAACAAATAACGACATCAATATGGCCATTTCTTGCTGCCCAACTTAAAGCAGTTTGTCCTTCTTTCTCTTGAACGTTAACGTTAGCTTCGGCATTTATTAAACAAGTGACAACATCAACATGGCCATTTCCTGCCGTCCAAGTTAAAGCAGTTTTTCCTTTTAAATCTTGAATTTCTGTATCCGCTGTAGCTCTTAATAAACAAATAACAACATCAATATGGCCATTTCCTGCTGCCCAACTTAAAGCAGTTTTTCCTTCTTTATCTTGGACGTTAACGTTAGCTTCGGCATTTATTAAACAAGTGACAACATCAACATGTCCCAGTGCTGCTGCCCACATTAAAGCAGTACTTCCTTTTAAATCTTGAATTTCTGTATCCGCTGTAGCTTTTAATAAACAAATAACAACATCAATATGGCCATTTCCTGCTGCCCAATTTAAAGCAGTTTGTCCTTCTTTCTCTTGAACGTTAACGTTAGCTTCGGCATTTATTAAACAAATAACGACATCAATATGGCCATTTCTTGCTGCCCAACTTAAAGCAGTTTTTCCTTCTTTATCTTGGACGTTAACGTTAGCTTCGGCATTTATTAAACAAGTGACAACATCAACATGTCCCTTTGTTGCTGCACTTCCAGTTACTGCACTACTTCCTTTTAAATCTTGAACATCAGTATCCGCTGTAGCTCCGGCATGATGTAGGAGGATTTTGAGACACTCGTGGTGTCCCCCAAAGGCAGATTTAATAATAGCAGACTGACCGTCGGTATCTGTATCATGTATGTTAGCATCTGTATTCAACAAATATTCAACACTTCGCTCGTGTCCGGAATTTGCAGCCTTCAGCAACGGAGTGTCATTATATTTATTTTTTATATTGACATTTACGGATCTTTCTTCTATCAAATACTTAATGCAGTTCAAATGACCGTTTGTCGCTGCCAAATGAATCGCCCCATCTTCAACAGCGCTACAGTGATTAATGTCAGCTCCATGACTTTCTAACACTTTGATAATATCCAGATGACCAAATTCGGCTGCCACCAATAGGGGTGTTTTTCTTTTATGACATTTGCCATCTATTTTTACTTTAGGATATTTCTGGACGATGAATTTGACTTCCTCCAAGTGCCCATGTCGGGAGAGAATGTGTAAGATCCCTTCGCCGTTGACGTTTCTGTAGTTCAGATCGATTTTTGGAGTTTTGAGAAAAATATCTAAAACTTTGCAATCGGTTTTTTCCCGACTACAAATGTCAAAGAGGAAGTTGTAGATATCCTGATCGATCCCTTGTTTCAAAATAGAGCTGAGTTTTTTGTAATCTCGGTTTGTGATGGCTGAAATAATCTGGCTCTTTTTACTATCCTAAAAAGAAATTTAGAATTAGGAAACGTCGCATATATATGATATTGATACTCTAATGCAGGATTGTTAAAGACAAGGATCTTAAAGCAAGGATGATCGGCTTTTGGTTCACAGTCTTTGGAGAATAAACAATTCACATTCTCAGGTAGGCTGTAAACAACTTTCCAGAAAAACAATCGGGGAGCGCCGAAAATTAGTATAATTTTTCTTTGTCCTTTCTTGTTAATTGGGCAAAGACATTAAGTCATCTTCGAGCATTCCGAACGTACTTTATAAAGTCCAATCTTGGTGAAATTTATAGCAAAGCTTGGACTTGTGTTTGGGATGATATTCTGAATTTTAATTTTCAAAAATATTGATGTCTTGTTCATTATACTGGCAGAAACCAAAGTTACCTTTTAAACTTTAATTTCTTAACGTCGTGTGGAAAACTTAGGGGAATAATTTAGCTACATTGTGTTTTGTTTTGACGTACAGGGTGTCCCATTTTCGACACTTATAGAGTATCTCCGTTAATGTTAGTGCTATCAAAAGAGTAATGTAGGTGTCATGTGCTCTTTTTGGGTCAAACTTAAAATTGTAAAATAAAAATTTGAAAATTTTCGCTCGCTTAAGAGATACCGGGGAAAATCAAAAAATTGACAATTTCAAAATTACCTATATTTTCTTAGTTAAACGAGATACAGAAAAATGTTTTATACAAAAGTTTCTTTGTAATGATTTAGAATAAGTATACACGTTCAGGTAAAAAAGTTATCGGACCTAACCCCATTTTTTTAAATGGAACACCCTGTATATTTTAATTTAAAAATATACCATTTTAAATTCTCTTTTCAAATATACAGGGTGTTATGGAAATGACGTATTATATTTAAACCGGCAATTCCTGAGATGAAAACAAATTAAAGAAAAATATCCAAAAATGGCGCTTTAATTTAATATGTCCTGTACATGACCTGACGTCAAACCAAAATTAAGTACGTGGTGACACTGGGAGAAAGATAAACAAAACAACATATGGCGGAAAACGTCAGTGAATTTTAAGCAGTGTTGTCTGCTGTCAGTTGTTTATTTTTCAGGGTACATTATTATAAATTTTTACATTCAGTTCAGTTCGCTGAAAAACAATCTCTGATTTATAAACTTGAACGGACTCGAACCAACCGCCGCGGCGTTTATAAATGGTCAGGTACGTTCTCATTTGTTCAATTCGAACCATACCCATCGGAACTGAACAACTTAAATGCCAGGTAATCCAAACAAAAACCGGCACAATAACCTCACAAAATACAAAAACGAAAGCACAAATTCACATTAGTAATCGCGTAAATTTGTATGCATCTCATGAACACATCTAAGTACCATTCAATTAGTATTTTAAAGTGCTACTGTGTAGACAAAAATACGCCCTTATTGTATAAAGTTATTTGGAAATATCTAAAAATGCAGCGTTGCCACTCTCGATGTTTTATAAGATTATAAGAAATAGCAACCGCGCTATTTTTTCGAATATGTACGAAGCACTCGACCACTGCCGTCGCGGTAATAACATTTAACGTCAATTTCATTTTTACATATTAATTTGTGAAAATGACCTATCAACATTTTGATAAATTTGATATGATATCTAGCATCCATGGTGTGTTATAAATTTGAAAAGAGAGTTTAAAGTGCTATATTTGTATATTAAAATATACAGGTTGTTCCATTTAAAAAAAATGAGGTTAGGTCCGATAACTTTCTTACCTGACCCCGTATACTTATTCTGAAAACGGCAGATTATTCAACAATCATTATAAACAAACTTCTGTATAAAACATTTTTCTCTATCTCTTTTAACTTAGAAATTGTCAATTTTTTGATTTTCCCCCGTATCTCTTAAACGAGCGAAAATTTTCTAATTTTGCTTCTACCATTTTAAGTTTTACCCAAAAAGAGCACATGACACCTACACAGAGCTGGGCAGTATTTGTACATTTAAATACTTTTTTATAATAGGTATTTGTATTTATTTCACAAATACTTTGCAAAAGTATTTAGTATTTAAATACTTTTTTTGTTTTCCTTTCAGTATTTAAATACTTTTTGGAGTATTTAAATACTTTTTTAGTATTTAAATACTTTTTGAAGTATTTAAATACTTTTTTATTATTTAAATACTTTTTTAGTATTTAAATATTTTTTGAGTATTTAAATATTTTTTTAGTATTTAAATATTAAGTTTGCACTTGTCACGCCTGTCAGGAAGCGAAAGATAGTTTCCGTACGATGCCGACACAAGTGGAAGGAACGAAATGGTAGCTTTGATGGTCAGAAATCAAATGATTCTGGACCGAAAATCATAGCTGTTCATCCTGATCAATGGCGTAGGAATCTCGAAAATAGGTCATGCAAACGCGTATAAAAGGAGGGGGGCCCTTGGTTGTAATTACCTCCCATAAACGATGAAACAGAAAAAAAAAACTGGAGAAATCAGGCAAAAGTAATTTAAAAAAATACGATAATCTTAGCACATGTTACGTAATATACGAAGTTATTAATGTGTTTTGTATTTATTAAAGTGTGTTTTTTAAAAATATAATTCAGCTTCAAGTTTGCAGCTTAATTTTATCATATCACAAAAGAATGTAGGTACTTAATGTACAAAAGACTAACTACATTGCATTTTCTCTCACGGAAGCAAATCGTCCCCACTTTGAAAGCATTCACAATATATGCAAGACTCACAAACAGACATAGAAATGCTGAGAAAATATCCCATTATCAACAAATTATTTTTGAAATATAACACTACTCTTCCCTCATCTGCCCCAGTTGAAAGAATGTTTTCATTTGCAACATTCATTAATACGCCACGACGACATGCTTTATCAGACGATAATTTCGAAAATCTTGTTCTTATGAAAGCTAACGCATCGAACATTTAAAACATTACATTATAAATTATTATTCTTGCATTACAAATTTTGAGTAATTAGTTTTAGATAGAAAGTCTTTTGTTATGTTATCAGTTGAAGAATACAGGGATAAAATAAGGATTGTCAGAAAATCAGAGTTTTGAGATAAAATGCATTTTTTAGTATGGACATCCCTAGTTTTATTTCAGTACAGTAAAACTTTGACTCTAATTTCTACAGACGTTCCTAGTTTTATTCGGCTAATATTTTGACCATAGAAAGTAATATGTGCCAACAGGTTGCGCTAGTAATCTCGATTTCGATAAATATGGACAATTCCTGTTTTATTCCTGTACCCTTAAGTTTATGTTGTCGTGGTTTTTTAATTAAAATTTACTGTCAATACCAATAAAATATTACAAAACACACTTTTTATTGCTGTTGAATCTTATTTGATTCTAAAATATTTTGAGGATTGAGGTACCTACCTATTCAACTGCCTACTTAGAGGAGACAAAAATACTACTATACTATTTAAATATTTTTAAAAGTAATTACAGTCGAACCTCTATAACTCGAACTTGAAGGGACAACCAAAAAAGATCGAGTAACAGAGAGTTGGAAGAGAGAAGGGAAAACCACATGAATATTCCAAAACATTTTTTTTATTACATACATTATGTCTATGTACCATTAAAATATGTACATAGAAATCTTGGAAAATGTACAAAAACCACTAAAAAGTCCGAGTTAAAGAAAGGTTCGAGTTATAGAGGTTCGACTGTAATTATTTACAAAGTATTTAAATTTTGTGTTTCATTGTTAGAAGTATTTATAAATATTTAAAAAAAAAGTAATTAAATACTCAGAAAGTATTTATAAATACTTAAAAGTAATTAAATACTTAGAAAGCATTTAAATATAGTATTTAAACCTAAAAAGTAATTAAATACTTTTAGTAATTAAGATTTAAATACTTCATTACTTCAAAAAGTATTTAATATTTAAATACTTTTGAATTTAATTAAGTATTTAGTATTTAGTATTTAAATACTTTTAAAAAGTATTTGCCGAGCTCTGCACCTACATTACTTTTTTTGATAGCACTAACAATAACGGAGATACCCTATAAAAGTGTCGAAAATTATACACCCTGTACGACCTTTTCTTACACAATGTTCTTTGGTTCACGTCATTATCTGCTTTTTAAAAGAAGATACAAAATTTTAAAGAAAGTACTGCAGTTTTTCAATTTTAATCACAATTCATCCTGTAACCTTTTTATTTGTTGTCCGATCTTGGTGAAATTTTTAGCAAAGTTTAAACTTGTGTCTTGGATGATATCCTGAAAAAATAATCATGTATTGATCATTATACAGGCAGAAACAAAAGTAACTTTTATACCCTTAATTTCTTAACGGCCTGTGAGAAAATTGAGCGGTAGGATTTAGCTTACATTTCGTTTTGAAGTTATCAGACAACTAAGCAATGAGACAAAAAAACTTAAATTCAGGATATCATCCCAAGACACAAGTCTACGCTTTGCTAAAAAATTCACCAAGATCGGAAAAGAATTAAAAAAGTTACACGACTATAAAAAAAGACTAACATTTATTGTCGAGGAGTGTATTTGTCGTTATTGTTAAATAAATTCTCTGGTGTTTGTGTGTTAAATTTAAGTATTAGTTGTGGAAAAAATAATAATTCTTAACTCAATATGGCATTACTGTGCCAAGTCTGCCGTAAACTGGATAAAAATATAGACTTTTGAGTCACGTCCTACAATTGTTTGTTTTTCCTAACCAAGATATATCAAACCGATCAGCTGTTGGAATGAAAACAGACAGAAGATAAAAAGATTCTACAGATAAAATTCCCATCTTTTTGTTGTTGTGTTTGTTTTCATAATAACAGAGGCGCCACATTGACGTGTGATAAAGGGGCTTTTAATCACTGTGTTTTAAAACTGTCACATGGCGAGGGGACATCGGCAGTCTACGTAACCGAATAAAACCGTCTTGACATAAATTTTGGTGAACTTTTATTTTACTTTGTTAAACTATGTTTTAATGATTCTATAGGGTCTTCAGGTCAAGCGCGGATCCAGGGGAGGGCTCATGGGGGTCATTAGATTTGTCTGAATATTTCGTTCGTTCAAATTTAAGAACTACAGGAAGGTGTTCACAGAAACTGTCTAGAAACGAAGCTTTTTCGTCCATTTGATACCTCTACGCCCCAAAACCACATCATCCAGAAAAATCATTTTGTTGGATTTCCTATAGTTCGCTTACCATTGCCTATGGATTGTTATAGTGCAGAAAATAGAACAATAAACACAGTACAGAAGCTTTTCTCAAACGTATTCACTCACCGATCAACGATTTATTTCTATAAATTATATTTGGGAATCACACAAAGATCTACGTCGGAAATGCAAGAGACTAGTGATGTGCAAAAAGTATTCAGTTACTCAGTACTCAGTTCAAAATATCGGATACTTCTTACAACAGTATGGATACAATGAATAATTTTCCGATTTTTTCTTTGTTATCGTCTAAAGTTAGAAAAGCCCACAACAATTATTTGTCAATGTGAAGTCGGAAAATACACAATACATTTGGCCTTTTTGCTTTGAACTTGCAACACAGCTGTTATTTATTACGTATAAAAGGCACTTTTAAAAATTATCGTTACAAATATATTTAATTAATAATTAGACAAGATTGTTTTTATTCTGTCAGAATCATACAAGGTTTTAAACAGTAATCAATGATGTCAAGTCTGTACTGAGAGTCCTAAATCTACCGCCTGCGTTTGAACCCGAGAAGTATAACATTATCCGAACATCAAATTGCAATGTTTTAAGGAAATCACAGTGGCAATGCTGTATGCTCTTTTGTACCTGCTAGTGTAAAAATGACCCTGAAGTTTACTATTTTCATTTGTTTTCGTCGGGCAACTCGACAGGGTCGTTTGTTATCGTTTTATCGCTTCTGCTTGTATGTTGTCTATTGTGTTTTTGGATTAATTTTTAGTGTTTTTTCGAACTAAAACTATTTAGAGCTATTTATTAGCCATCTACCCTGGTTCGTCAGTGTGTGGTGTGTAAGAAATTCAACGATTAATATTTCGTCGGTAGGTGAGAACAATGAGAGGTTATGTTTTTTTTTAGGTGAAACTGTAGAACTGTGCATGATTGTAAAATAAATGGTGTTTTATGAATTGAATGTTTTGTCTCCCCTTTTATATTATATGTTTATGGATTGTTCTTTATTGTGTTTTATTGCAATGCAATAAACACAAAAGTGTCCATTCAATATCCATCACAAAGTATCGGATATGTGTGATTAAGTATCCGATATTTAAAAAGTATCCAAGTTGCACATCACTACAAGAAACAGAGAGCCGAGAGCAACTCAAGTTACTCTAGGAATGCAAAGTAGACAAATCCAAAAATAGAAATAAATATAACATACAGTGTTGCCAACCTGCCAATATGAAATTATTTCTGGGATCCTAATTTATCTTATTTACTCATGGCCAAAAGTTTAAATATTTCATCGCTTTCTATACATATTTGGTCAAAAAATCGGTAGTGGAAACTGATAATCTCAGTTTTACATTTATTGTTCCTTTAAAACTCGGCAAGGATTATAAAGTTGGATGTACGTGTGACGTAATACAATAAAAAATAGAAATAATTAGTTAAAATCACGACTATACAGGGTGTAACAAATTTGTTGCTCGCCATTGGGATTACGGGAACGGTAAGAGATACGAAGAGTCGGTTAAATTGGAGGCAGAGTTGCGTAATTATGGGCCCAATAATATGCCGCCAACAAATCAAAAATAAATACAGGGGCTTTCAAAATATTTGGAAAAATCGAAAATTTTGTGGTTCGGTTTTGATTTTTTTCCGACTTTGTTCGAAGAGATGTCCAAAAATAAATTTCACTTCCCCATTGCTACTTTTTATTCTCCACAAGATGGCATTATGAGATATTCAATGCGACGTTTCGTCTTTGGGTCACCATTATCATTTATTATACCTACCGGGTGTTTCAGGAGGAACGCTCACCCCTATAACATTATTGTTTAAATGATCGAAATAAAATTTAGTGGGCTTGTATGTGATCAAAGATCTTTATGTGATAGTATTTTGCATTTTATGATATGAGGGATTCCATTTTGTCACTCCGGTTTAATCGGAAATTACCTCAACTTTAAACTTTTCATTGTTGTTGTTCGTAACAAAATCTCTTATTTACATTCTACAAAAATAACCCATAAATATTATTTTATATGTTGACACATAAAGTGCTGGAGTCTCGGTTGGCGTCACCAGCGCGGTTCCCTTACATACATGTAAGAAAATACTGAATTTTTCAAAAAAATATGTATTTTTCATCAGTTAATTACAACAAACACGTCGAGGAAAGCGACATGCACTCCAAGTGACAAACGGAGCATAAGTATCCATCCGCCTCCTTAAAATAATCTGTCTATAATACTCCCAAAGTCGACTAAACATATTTTCTAAGAACTATGTTGTTCTTGCCTAATAGCCGTCGTAGGTCATAAATTTATTTCCTTATCGGCTATAACTTATAACTAACTTCTAACACATGGGGCCGTATACAAGTGCGTTTCGTTATGGTAGTTCCGGCCAGCTTAAGGGTGGAGACTCACAGCTTAAGGGTGGAGTATGCTGACATACATATACAGGGTGTTCCTTAATCACGTGCTAATATTTCAGGGTGTGATTCCTTAGGTCATTTTATAAAGAAAAGTTCATATGAACATATGTCCGCAACGGCTTAAATTTTTTGCTACAGGGTGTTGAATTTTTATTATTTAAATGGTTATTTTTTAATATCTCCCAGAGTACTTTAGATATTGTTTTCAATTTTGGTATGTATTATATAGGATATAGAACCACATATTTTAGTTAGAAAAGTTATTCAATTGTTCCACCAGTGGCGTTCCTGCAAACATGTAATCTGATATTTTTTACAAAAAAAAATGGTACGGCACTGACTTTTCCCATGTGGATATTTTTCTGAATAGCTCGCTCAATTCTGCATGAAAACGGTCCCTTGAGTTCTTCTCGTCAGACGCACCGTTCTTGATTAAAACCACTAAATTCCTATTGAAACTCATTATTATTAACATTGATAAAATAATGAATGATAAATTTTGTTTTATAAAAATTGTTGGAGTGTGCAAATTGATGCGAAGACGGGCGGAAGCATGCCTTTGAAGTGAAGATGGCCATTTCCAACAATTTTTATAGAACAAAATTTATCATTAATTAATTTATCAATGTTAATAATAATGAGTTTCAATATGAATTTAGTGGTTTTAATCAAGAACGGTGCGTCTGACGAGAAAAACTCAAGAGACCGTTTTCATGTAGAATTGACCAGGTTAATCAGAAAAAATATCCACATGGAAAAATGTCAGTGGCGTACCATCTTTTTTGTAAAAAATATCAGACGACATGGATGCAGGGCCGCCACTGGTTGAACAATTGAATAACTTTTCTAACTAAAATTTGTGATTTATATCCTATCAACACATTACAAAATTGAAAATAATATCTAAAGTACTTTCGGTGATATTAAAAAATAACCATTTAAAAATAAAAATTCAACACCCTGTAACAAAAAATTTAAGCCGTTGCGGACATATGTTCATATGAACTTTTCTTTATAAAATGACTTAAGGAATCACACCCTGAAATATTACCACGTCATTAAGGAACAGTCTGTATATATTTTTTATTTTAGACGCGGTCATAATATGTTAATTATTCGACTTGAAAATACCCAAATAAGTTATATCCCAGATCGCAAATGCTTGTTTATTTATCTAACAAATGGTTATTTATCAGATAGTGAAAATTTATATGAGAGTGACAGTAACGGGCCTAAGCCAAATTATGGAGGATTTTAAATTTGTAATTATGATTTGAAATCTGAATTATTATAATTCGTCTGTTTCTTTGTTTGTTATTGTGAGCGATCACACTACCAAGCAGCACATTTCGATCGGCGTCAAACGAAGCTCGGGTATCGAGCGAAAGGTAATAAGTAACAAGCGACGATTTTCGCTTGAATTTATAACTCGAGCAGTTTTTTTTAATAATCGAGCGATGTTGGTTATTTCAATAAACGAGTATAGTATTTGCAGAATTATACCGTTGATCTTTTGACTGCAATAAAAACGCATTATCCCTTCGACCATAAAATAAATAAGGAAATCCCAAATTTTAAAACCTTTTCGAGCAGAGCCGGACCAGGTATACAAATTCAATTTATACCTATGCCTGATGCATATATAAATACACAGTGATTTTTAATAATTTTAATCTTTAGTGGTTTTCCGGCGAGTAATTCTTAGTTAGGCTTATTAGTGGTAGAATGTGGCGTCCTTGGAATTGTGCTGATAGGGGGGCCTCTTCAAGTGTCATTTTTAAAAGAAAGCATTTATCTACCGATGCCAAACTAATAATTAAAAATGTGTATCAATCGTTGTTGAGTAGAAATTTTAATTCGATGGATGCTTTAGCAGAGACGTCTACTTTGATAAAAACTCCTTTATCTTCGGTAAGAGACATAGTACTTAAACCTCTTAATCCTAGAAAAAATCGGAGTGATTCTGGCACATTTAGAAGCATTGACGAAAATGACATGGATTTATTAAGAAGAAAGATTTACCAAATGTATGAGGCACAAACTGTACCCACTTTATCCAATATTAGGAGAAATAATATTTCTCCTACATTAAATGCATCTGTAGTAGAATTAATTAAAAACGAAGTAAGAAAAATTTGTGCAGACAGCTGGAAAAACTGTGTACAGCATGTACTTAAGGTGGAAAATTCTTACAATTGTATGATTACAAATGTTCAACCCTTAATTATAAGTTTAGGCTTAGATGAAGATAGTGATAGTTATACACAGAGTTAAATTTTGAATAAATTATCAATAGTTTCTTAGAATTTAATTAATTTTTATTGTACTTGTTATCCTAATAGTTATACTTTTAAATTATATTATTTTCAATTATCATTAATTGTTATCATTATTTTACATTTATTATAGGTACCTAAAACTAAAAATACCTATCTATTTATTTTAAATTATAAAAATAAATCATGTGGTGTGGTATACATTTTCAAGGCGGCCCTGACCCCATTTATTGAGCTTTGAAGAGGTTGAGGCGTATACAATAGGGTTTATTCAGGTAATTTATTTATGGCAGTAAGAGTCAACGGTATAATTCTGCAACAACTATACTCGAGCGATCACATCACTAATTACAGCGATATAGGCCGGTTTTTCAGCAGCGGCGTGCGAAACCTGTTGGAAACTAAGAATTAATAGATATAAAACGCATTCAGAACAATTATAAAGAAGAAAATATTCACGCCATTAATTTAGTCTTAATTATTGCTCGACGGTACGGCTATGAATATATTTTATAAACGGCAAAGCAACGTCGTAAAGAAAAAAAGTGCTCTTTTAAAATATTTTATTTTATATCACAAGTAATCAATTATTTTACATATTGACATTTAATATTACCCACAATTGATTTATTTTGATTAAAGATCGATTTATACAACTAAAAAAACGTCCATAGTGTCGGCGATTTTCTTACAAAACTATTTTTGTCATGATTTTTTTCTGGAAATATTGAGAAGGTTTATTCAAGGTGTTTTTATCGCTTACATGCACTGGGGGCATAAAAATTCAGTTCTTTGCATTACAATACAAGTGTAAAATTTAGGTTCTATTCAAAGATACATATTGTAAACTCCAGATAGAAAAATATCCATTTCTAACCTACGGAACGAATATAAACAGTCATTTCCACCTCTTTCGGTCATTTTTGCAGCATAGCCAGATTGACATATTTATCGCAAAGGTATCTTGCAAAATCCCAATTAAAAATTTGTTAATTTGACAAATACAACTGGTTTAAGGTTAATCCGCAATTGCTCTTAAAATAAATGTATTTCCCAATAATTTTACTATAAACTGTGAAAAGGCGACGAGAGATTCTTTAAAAAAATATTATTATACTTAAAAGTATCAAACGCATCCAACTGCACTCTGGCAACATATATTTCTATTTTACTACGCGCTATGAATGAATATTAAACTGGTAAATACTACAACGTTGTCAGTGTGATCGCAGGATTGTTTATACAGGGTGATTCACGACGAGCTTGCATTAGAACTTTATGGAGAACTACTGAATATATGTTTCTGAAACTTTGGGTATTTAGGTTTATCGATATGCTCTCTTGAACTAAAATATTCACATGTTTCTGACATTTCCGGTTATACCGGAAGTAGCTGCCAGCTTTCGTTTTTTAAATACAATTGTTTTCATAGCACACTTGAACAAACAGTCTTTTCGGAATAAAATTGGATTTTTTGAGAAAACGCTTTGATATAAGTATAGGACAGTAAATACTATTTATAAAGAACAGCTAATTTGCCATCAAATTAAGCAAAAATATACAGGGTGTGCCATTTAATTTAAATAAGAAAGTTTTTAATTATTGAATTCTTTCACAATATACCTTAAATTGTGACCACCCTGTACATTTTCTGCCGAATTTGAAACATTTTTGAGACTTGATGATCTTCTAGCTATTCGGCGACAAACAATTTTTAGTCCAAGAGCTAAGGTAAAAAAATTATATGGATTATTTCATCGTCATGCATTTGCCAAATAATTACAAAAAGTCCAGATATCTCAAAAACTAACAGAGTCTGACAAAAACATGTTCTATAAAATATGCTTGGTATTTAACGCTTAATCGAAAATATAATAAAAATTACCATGTTGTATTTAAAAAACGAAAGTTTACTTCCGGCCTAACCGGAAATGACAGAAACATGTGAATATTTTAGTTAAAGAGAGCATATCGATAAACCTAAATCGCCAAAGTTTCAGATACATATATTCAGAAGTTCTCCATTAAGTTCTAATGCAAGCTCGTGGTGAATCACCCTGTATATTTTGGTTTATTTGTGTTCTTTTTGTGATTATTGCTGAAAAATCGTCTTTATTATAAACAATCATGGTGCATTCACGTGTAGGTTGTAAAAGAGTGGATCATTTAAATAAGGATTTATCTTTTAATCGGTAAGTATGGTTATGTTTTAATATTTAATCACCTGATATAACCAGACTTGAACATTGTTGCCATTCAGCCCACAAACATGTAGTTCTCTCTTCCACCCATTACTGATTTTCAACAACATGTCACACAATCACCGCTTCACTTTCAAAGAGTTTTATGAATGGATTATGGTACTTTTGGTTCTATTAATCTCTGCAGGTTATAGTTCTCTATTATTGGAGGGAAGAAAAAACCACTCCTCTTTAATATTATAGCAAAAAACATGGGATCATTCAAAACTTCCATGTTTCTATAAAACAGCGTTTAAAATAATTCGTAAATAATTTAGAGCTTTGATAAATGAATCTTTGGAATTAGCTAGACGCTAGCGTGCATGTAAGTGATATGATAGGGTGGGATGTTTTCAAACCGACACCCTGTATAAGCCTTCAAAGAAAGAAGGGTGCAGAGTCTGTTGTACAGCTTCCAGTATTATTCAATATATAGGGTTGATAAGAAAATAAAATGCATGAGAAAAATAAAAATGTTGCAGCTTAACAATGAAATAAATTTTTTTATACTAAAATAATAATGGTCATATTTTTCTACGCGATGTAAATTATATTATCTGCCCCCCTTCTCTCCTAAAATGTAATATAAATTAGTACGTATTACCTAGGTAATAAAAAATACCTTGTTTTTTTTTATACTTAAAATACACTGTAACAAAATTATTGAGTTAGGCCTTTTAAAACAACCGCAAAATAGAAGTTTTGTCCCACATAAGTGCAAATTATCAAGAAGAAACCAAGCCGATACATAACGGCAATAATATTGGTTTGATCCTGTGTTCGTTAAAACTTGGAAAAGTAGATCACCATCAAGACGTTCTAGCGATAAGTTAGTAAAAATTTCAATTGAGCCAATGAATGGAGACTGTTTGAGTCGCATATATATATATAAACAGTATATTGCCAATACGAACGTTCCAAAATACGAAAAGTGTCCCCGCTATGGGAGATGGCGCGGGCCTATTGAGTTTGCGCAGTAGGGTGGAAATTTTATCGATCGCGTCAGAGCCGGCCCGACAGTATTTGTTTGTTGTTATTCGTCGCCATCTTTGGTTCTGGATGCTTTTGCAAATTACAGAATTAAAAGTGGTCCATCCACATTGGTCTCGGTATATTACTGCTTATACACTTTCATTACCTAACAACAATTTTTGTAAAGGAGTTTTTAATTTGTGGTGATTCGATTCGCTGTTTGGTAGGTTAGTGACTTGTTTTGTTTAAGATGAAAGGACACAAGTGCATGGTGCTTTTTTGCAAAAGTCGTGGATCAATACCAGGTATAAAGTATTTCAGGTATCTACATACTATATACATACGAAAATATTTTGCTGATAACATTATCCGAACTTCGGAACCGAATTTAACTAAAAAGCTTGTAAAAAAGAAGAGGGTGTCACTCGTATACAATATAATATATATGTGGTGCATTAGTAGCTGATAATAATTCCCAAAATAGTCATTCATTCTTAATTTTTGGTTTAGAAAAAAGTGAGGTTAAGAAACACGACGTCGGATGAAAGTTAAAATAAAGCTCATCGTGTCGATTGTTACAATTATTCGGATGGAATTTGGCACCAAAAGTTTACACCAATCAGGGCACCGTCGGATCATCGTATCGTCAGAAATCGTATGCATGGAACGCCGTCTTAATTCGAACTAATCGAAATTTTGATTGCAATATTTTTGATAAATAACCAGTGAAATTTACATTAAAAAAGTTGAATTCCGGTCCTGTCGAATGTTTACTTTCACAAGGAAAGTTCCGAACTGCGCAAACTCACAACGCCCCCTTCTATGCCCATAGCGGGGACATAATTGCAGATGGTATTAGCAATATACTGTTTATATATATGTGGTTTGAGTACAATTCTGTTGGGTTGTAAAAATATTTTAACAATACATATTTAGTAGATTAGCAACCGGGCTATTTTCTGAGAAAAATATATACGTCACAGTCAAAGTTATTTGGCTATGGTCTATTCATTTTCCCAGTTCAGTAGACCAAAACAAATACACGCGACGAGCACGTGAACAGCACACTGGGTCGCATTAAGAACAATGTATCAGTACAATCTCGAACCTGGCATGAATTGACCTGAAATAATAGCCCACACTGAACTACGATCTCGCCAGCATCGGAAGTTTTATCTCCGATTGACCAATAGCAATGAGTTTATGCATCGAGCATGTCGCTATCACATGCGCAGAGGTTTGTTTATGCTCCTGAATTGGTAAAATGAATAGAGTACAGTCATTTATTGAATAACGAATTGAAGACGACCACGCCAAATCGTCAAATAATAAAATGACGCAGCAACCGTAGCATTTACTGTAAGCAGACACTAGCACTTGACACGAGATAGTTTGCACTTATTTTTAAGCTTTTATTGCCACTTTCATCGCCTATTCTAAGTGATAGTCAGAGGAATCGTACGCTAGAAAAATTATAGTATCGCCAACCAGCAGTAGACGCTTAGGGCCGATATTTTAAATTCACCTTAAGGAATAGAATGGCATAAGTCATTATTCTTAACACATGTTTGACCGTATATTAAAGTTCTTTTTAAATCTCATCTAAAGGATCAGGTCTTTAATGACATGTTAATCTTCTACTTAACGCGTCAATTGACCCACATATAGGCGATAAAATGGGCTATTCTAACTACATAAATTAAAAATTGCATATTTTTTTGTTCCTAGACGTTCCTTTACCAGACACATGTGGTAAGTATTAATTATTAAAAAAATCTTTGGTGACATCTACCTCGGAAGCCTCCAATATTAATAAAAAAATATCAGATTAGAACAGATTTCGCGATTAGGTGCTCTAAAGAGGGGCAAAAAATAAACCCGAAACCACTGGACTAGCCCACAAAATGCATTGACGTCTTTGCACGCAGTTTTCTTCGACAAAAAATCATAAAGTGACTAATTTGTTCGTTTTATAGGTTAAATTATATTGCTTATTTTTATAATTTGTACTTTTGACAGCACCGTACAAGATGCCGAAACGTGAAACTTAAAGATTAAGGCCGGTAAGATCGATGTGGTGTCAAGTTATGATACGACAGAAATCATTAAATTCAAATTATAACTGTCAAATTCTATAGGACCGATAACATAAATAAAACAACTCGGAACTTCCAGCACATAAATTAGAAAAATTTTAAATGTTTTTCTTATTTTTGAACAAGAACAGGTTGCCGTTAAAATACTGAATCATCTTATCATATTTAGTGTATATACAAAGCACATTTTTCTAGATGTTTTTTGCGTTTGGCAACACAGCATTCATCACGTGGTGGTACAGGACCGCCCTCTGTGATGTACAACTCGAAGTATAATACACCCACCGTGTCCAAGATAAGGAGGGCCAGTACAGGGATCTCGGAAACCGTAAGAGATACGAAGTCGGTTATATGGAGGTAAAGTTGCGCATTTACGTGCCTGATAATATGCCGTTTAGAACGTCCTAAAATTCCGAGTAGTTCCGGAGATATCCGGAAAAAAACAAATTCTGAAAAATCGTTTTATTTTTTTCCTGGGTTTTTTTGAGATCGAATTCTAAAGTAAATTGCACTTTTGCATTGCCACTTCTTCCGCTCTATCTAACAGCGTTAATTGTTTTGTAATCCGACGAGTCGTCTTCGAAAGGCCATTATCAACTTTCTTTTTTTTAAATACGGTCCTGTTTTTCTGATATTGGAATTTGATAACTTTTTTTCTTCCGAATGCAACGATGTATGACACATCGTGGTTTAATGACGTTTCGAGGGTTTTTTGAACAACATCAGGATATTTTGGGATACGGTCCTGTATTTCTCCTAATTTTATAAATAATATCTTATAAGTAAGGTCTAAAATTTTACTTATGTTGAACTAGTTCAATAAATAACAAATAATTTAATAATAAACCACAAATAAGTGAACAAAAAATAAGTCAATAATAAACAACAATAAGTGAACAAAAAACATACCAAACCCGAACAACGAAAAAAGTAAGGAACTACATAGTCATGTTCAAAATGATTTCCGTTATTTTCTAAGCATAAATAACATCTAACTGTCGATTCTAAAACATTTGACAACATTTCTGGCGTAATACTTTGAAAGGCTTCAAGCACCAACCTCCTAAGTTCGTATTCTGTTTCGAAGTTGTGTTTATACACAACACAACACAGAAGAAAAACTCCAACAGTGTCATATCAGGCGAACGTGCTGGCCATGGTGTTTCAGAATACGTGCCAATCAGTTTTCCAGTAAATCCCGAATCAACAGAAGTTTGAAATAATGTTTCTGTATTTTGTTCACTTATTTGTGGTTTATTATTACATTATTTGTTATTTATTGAACTAGTCCAACATAAGTAAAAATTAAGAGCTTACTTATGGGATTGTATTTATAAAATTAGGATAAATACAGGACCGTATCCCAAAATCTCCTGATGTTGTTAAAAAAAAACACCCGAAACGTCACTAAACCACAATGTGTCATACATTGTCATGTATTCGGAAAAAGCTCTCTAATTCCAATATAAGGAAAACAGGACCGTATTTAAAAAAAGAAAGTTGATAATGACCCTTCGAAGACGGATTACAAAAAAATTAACGCTGTTAGATAGAGCGGAAAAAGTGGCAATGTAAAAGTGCAAGTTACTTTAGAATTTGATCTCAAAAAAACCCAGGAATCGTTTTTTTCCGGATATCTCCGGAACTACTCAGAATTTTAAAACTTTCTAAACGGCATATTATTAGGCACGTAAATGCGCAACTTACCTCCATTTAACCGACTTCGTATCTCTTACGGTTTCCGAGATCCCTGTACTGGCCCTCCTTATCTTGGACAAGGTGTATATTTAAACCACAACTGGCAATTTCTCGTGTCATGATGTTGTTATCGGCACATCAATCTTACGGGTCTAATAAAGTTTAAAAAATCCACTAACGAAACCATTCTAGTCGTCAGACCAAGAATTCGCCGTCATTAGACGGGGAAAAAAATCGCGAATTATATAAATCCCGATAGTAATTAATTCTAAGAGAGTATCTGGAGTATCTGCGTAATCATTTTATTAATCTGTCGCATTGTAAATATTGGAGACTCCGCTACACCACTAATATATTCTATGTACGAAAGAAATATTCTTAGTTTAAATATTTCGTTTCGGGACAGCCTTTTAACTAAATGCACGATCTTCGGAATCGAAAAGGTTTTCAGAATAGTTAGTCCCCCCCAAAAAAAATGTAAACCACGAAAATATTGTCAAAAGAACCTTAATAGTTAATAAGTTACGGAAGATAAAGAAAGAGAAATAACTACATACGAAAAAGATACAAGAATTACGTCTAATTGGTGATTTATCGTATGGGAGACGACCTCTAGCGGACGTTTTGTACACTCTCTTGGCTACTGACAGCTACGGAGTCAACTTGTTAGTCATTTGTACAGTCCTGTAACTTTTTTAATTGTGTAGTGTAGACTTATCTCGGGATGATATCCTGAATTTTAGTTTTTAGACCATTATACAGGCAGAAACAGAAGTTACTTTTTTACCCTTTATTTCTTAACGCCGTGTGGAAAATTGAGCGGTAGAATTTAGCTGAATTATGTTTTGTTTTGAAGTGCGATCTTTTCTTAACCCAACGTTTTTTGGTTCCCGTCATTAACTGCTTTGTAAAGGAAGATACAGGTTTTTAAAGAAAGTATTGCAGTTTTTCGATTCTATTCCCAATTGAGAACATTACATTATTTTATGGAGTAGCATAAACAAATATCCAAAAATTAATAGCGCGTTTTGCCAGCTCATGTTCTTATCACTTCTACCACGTGATGAGGCATGCTTCAATACAATACGGGCTATTAATTTTTGGCTATTTGTTTATGCTACTCGATAATGATGTTCTCAATTGTGAATAGAATTGAAAAACTTTAAAAATGTGTATCTTCTTTTACGAAGCAGTTAATGACGTGAACCAAAAAACATTGGGTTAAGAAAAGGCCACACTTCAAAACAAAATAGAATGAAGCTAAATTATACAGGTCAATTTTTCCACAGGGTTTAAAGAAATTAAGCGTAAAAAAGTTATTTTTGTTTCTGCCTGTATAATAATTATTTTTTGGAAACTAAAACTCAGGATATCATCCCAAAAACAAGCCTATACTTTGCTAAAAATTTTACCAAGATCGGAAAACAATTAAAAAAGGTACAGCACTATAAAGAAGACAAACTTTATCCTTGTATCTGAGATTTATTGGCGGCGACTGTACTTTGACGGTTTTGTCTGCGCCAACCAGCACCCCGAGTAGTTTCATTCCATTGAATATTAGTAAAATTATAGAACCGACTCGGGCGCAAAATAATTTGACCTATCAGCAGTCCATAGCTAGTCAGAACATTGTCATTATAAGCCGCCATGGCGCTGCGGTAGTTTCCCAAATATCTATTTTTTTCCTATAAAAACCGCTCAAGTTCTTATTGGCATTTATAGATTTTATTATGCTTCAAACCTCTTAAATAGTTTGAGACGTGAGATCGTTGCTAGCACAATGTACACAGCGAACACAATTTGCAATATTGACTGACATTTTTTATAGGAAAAGAACAATGTATACGTTTATCACCAAACCTAATGATATAGTGTATATCAGCTAAGAGTTTTAATAACATCTAATAATTATCATTAGCTGCTTACGAACAAGCACTTGTCTTACCTAAGTTCAAGTTAGTTTCTGACCTGATCTAAGTTGTCGAATATCAAAAGTAAACAAAGCAATTTATGAAACATAACCTGAAAATGATGGAACGTCAAATTTTGCTCAACAGATATAGCCTTTGCAGCGAACCCTCAAGCTTTTTCAACAGTTGACATCAGCAATATGTCAACGATCAGCTGTTTGGGGACTTAATCAAATACCCCTGTTTTATACGAACCGCATTCAGCGTGTGGTGTTTTTATATTTTTCCGGTTTGATTTGTGCTAATAAGTTTTAAAAGTGTATTTCCGTCGTTTTAGTATAGTTTATTTGGTTTTGAAGACTTTGATTAACTACATATCGAGTTGTTTATGTATCTGGTAAGCCGCAGTAAGTACTAGTCCCGTAACGAAAAATTTATAGGTTAATATTTTATTTATCTGTTTTTAGGCGAAAATAATAATTATGGAGCATAATATTGTCTGCCTTCTACCTCAGCCGATGCCACCGTTAGAGAAACCAAGGTGAATTTTAATATTAATAAAAAAAATTCTAGATGTTTTATTTCTTTCCGAGTGAGTTGAGATTTATGTCAGTTAAATATCAGGTAATACTTTTGTGTGGCGACTTGAATGTAGACAGTTTGGTTAGCAGAGAAAGGAGGAACGAAAAAAGATAATACTCAAGCTTAGACGAAGAAATCAAAACAACAAAAATAGGGTTGTGATTTATGAATGTAATTAACTAATTACTAAACTTCTTTCCTAGAATCAGACAGGCGATCAGCTGAGATTTTTACATAGAATGGTCACAAAAACGTACCAACCTTGCCTCCCTTGTGCATCGGCAACAAACAGTGCAAAATTAACGCCTGCGCACAAAATCGATTCCAACAGTTTCGTGACGGTTCTAAAACGATACAAAAAGAGGGTGTTGGAACAAACCTAATATGTTTATCTAAGAAATGCAGGTTTTATAATAAAAAGAGTTGTATTAAGTGATTTATATTTATATAACAGGGAAAAGAAATGATCGAGGATGACTTTTTTGAAAAATTGAAGATACATTTTTTTAGAGGTATAGTTAAGTCCATATGTAGACACCACCTATAAAGTTTACAGTAGGTAAAGATGGACATACATATAGATACGTACTTCCTATCTTTTTGTGAAGATAGAGGTAACTACCTACTAGACATGTAATCATAGATAATGACTTTATTTTATATATTTGAATAAATAAATAACAAAAAAATACAATGTGTTTGTGTGTTTTATTCCCTATAATAAATAATAAAAAATGCATTTAAAAATATAAATACAATCGTTTCATTTTTAAAATAAACGTACGTACTATTTTAGTACGGTCCTGGAATTTCATACAAACCTAGGCAAAATAAATAACCAGAAATAAGCAGGCATGTCATTAATGTCACGTGACACTTGACATATCTGGCGAGAGGGTTCGCCGCAACGACTATATCTCAGTGGAGAATCCGGTTGTCTTAGCAGGGGCAAGGGAGGAATAGTAGTGACAAATCATACGTGCAACTCAGTTACTTTACTTCAAGTTAGGTCAGAATTTGTGCTATTCGTAAGCAGCTGCAACAATGACTTATCGACAAATTTGACAGACAAGAACGTCACGGAGCTGTCAGATGTATTTCTTTTTAACCTGAAAGTACTTGCAATGATTTATTTGCTGCATTCGGTAGAGCCCATCGATTTATAAGCGATTTTTAATCGATGCCATCGCGATGCTCATCGATTTGTAGTTTTGCTGAATGCATTTTGTTGTCGGTTTTTTGTTTGGTTAGGATCCCTCCTAAATATTTTCACAGGAATTATTACATTCTTTTCTGTACGAAATGGATGATTTTATATTTAATGCCTTTGTTCACTAGCGGAGATTATGCATAATATGTTTTTATAGTCATAATCCACTTCTTTCGTCATTTTTTTATAATTTTCACTCCTCAAGCTGACAACCAAACTGACATAAATCGCTGTAAAGTCCATGAGGAAAATGGCCTCCGATTTCCAATCGAATTTTTTTTCAGTGCATTCAGCACATGATTACTAATCGATTACAAATCGATAGCTTCTGCTGAACGCGCCCATTGATAAATTTGACAGACAACGTGACGGAACTGTCCGATGTCAATGACTATAGACCAATTTGACAGACAAGAACGTCAAACGTAAAAATCCAAGGTGATAATGACTATATCATTATTTCTGCACAATAAAAAGTGCATGCATAAATAAATAAAATGATACGTAAGACTACTGAATAAATAACAAAACTATAAATATAACATAAGTTCCTAAAATTCGGACATCTGTCAAAAGTACGTCACTTCTTGCTAATCATTTAGGGTAGACTTTTTTTTGTAAATGAACAAAGAGTATTAATTTTCTTGAAGTAGTCCATCTCAAAGTGGAGTGAAGTTATAAGGAGGTAAAGAAACTCACAGTCTGCTCCACTAGTTTAATAACAATTAATAAAACCATACATGTTTCGAAGGCTTAAGCCTTCATCTTCAGTGAAAAATACAACATCAAAGGGTACCTATGACATTGTTAAACTGTAAATAAGAAAAAAGAAGTTTAAATAAGTTGAGTTTAAGCAAAAATGATTGAAAGAAATGGAATTGACTCAATGGAGTAGTATAATTAAAGGGGAGTAAAAAGTATGAAAACTCTTACCAAACAAAGCAGGAAAAGAAAAACTTTTATGATTATGCAAAAATAAAGAATATAAATAAAAAAGTAAAAAATAAAGGTTTCTTCTTAAAACTACGAATGCATAATTTTAAAATTTTAATTAAACCTTTATTTTTTACTTTTTTATTTCTATTCTTTATTTTTGCATAATCATAAAAGTTTTTCTTTTCCTGCTTTGTTAGGTAAGAAAGAGTTTTCATACTTTTTACTCCCCTTTAATTATACCACTCCATTGAGTCAATTCAATTTCTTTCAATCATTTTTGCTTAAACTCAACTTATTTAAACTTCTTTTTTCTTATTTACAGTTTAACAATGTCATAGGTACCCTTTGATGTTGTATTTTTCACTGAAGATGAAGGCTTAAACCTTCGAAACATGTATGGTTTTATTAATTGTTATTAAACTAGTGGAGCAGACCGTGAGTCTCTTTACCTCCAAAGAGTATTAGTCATCACGTTCATTGGTTCAAAATCGTTAGAAAATTGTACAAGTACGTCATTGTCATGTTTTAGTTTCGTAATAATCAAACTGTAGAGATTATGAGACGGGACTCTTTTTGTTGTCCATTTCGCACTGGCCTTGTATTCTAGTTCATTTTTATCCATATGACAGTAAGGTCCATCATGTGTGTCATATTTAATATCTATCATTATCGTAATAAAGATGAGAACATGTCGCAAAAAAAAAACTAGAACTTTGTAATAATCGCTGCGATTTCTTTGTGCAGTGACTACTTTTGACTTTGCGAAACTATAGATAAGGAATTAACAAATATTCTCTTACTTTGTCTTATAAATTATTATACATCCGCGATAAAAATCGTTAAATAAAAAAACTACATAATAAACCCAGATTGTTAGTAATTTTTTGGTATATGGAAGAAAATTGGTTAGTACTTAAACTATCGTTAGTATGAAAACATACTTACAAAAATATACATAAAATAATATGTACAGAAAAAAAAACCTAAATACCAAAAATAGAATAAAATCAGTTTGAGAGAAGGAAGTGACTTTTTGCTACGACAAAAACAGCGCCCTCTTTACCATATTTTCACAGAACAAGATGATCACGGAATTGCACCTACCATTAGATTTCTCAGCGACCGGTTAAAGCGCACACCCAATACCTTCTCTGTGTTAGTTCATAAAATCCGTATTAGAGTCGGCAATTTTTGTCTCTTGCGCCGGCAATGGCAATAATAATTGCACGTATTCATGCGCACTAAACCGTTCTTGATCAGCTGGCCCAATACTGCTCGCATTGCCGGCGCAATGCGAGAATCGAATCCGTATTACAGTCGGCAATTCTAGTCTTCTGGCAATTAAAATTGCACGGATTCATGCGCAGTACACCGTTCTCGATCAGCTGTCTCGCATTGCCATTTTCATTGCCATTCCCGGTGCAAGTCTGGGTAGAGATGGATTATTCTGTTATTTTTAAATGTTTATTAGTTGGTCGAAGCAGCTATGAACAGCTAATGGCTATTTAAACTAACTGGTACTTAAATTAACAGTTCACATTCTTTATTAAGCATATGGTACTGCTAATTCGTAGCAACTTTTTTGAACCGCCATTTGTAAGTAGCTGTAGCTGCTTTAACTGCTAATCAAAACGAACAGGTTTGCCCATCTCTAATTCTGGGGGTATATTAGGGATTTCGACACTACCGACTACTGTTCTGACTGTTGGCAATGCGCCAGAGAACGGTTTACTGCGCATGAATTCGTGCAATTATAATTGCCATTGTACCGAAAATTTTTATTGCCGGCTTTTATGTTGACTCGTACGACAACTCTGTCCAATGTCGAAGTCCTAGCCGAGTCCGAGTCACACACTTTGTTTTCGTTTTCGAACTGACTTGTACAGTTGTATTCATCGACAATGGGGACAAGTCTCATGACCAAAGATATTACAAACTACAGATGGAAAAATGTACATTTCTAGCCTACGCAACGACTGCAAACAGTCTTTCCCATCATTATTGCAGCATAGCCAGATTGACATATTTATCGCAAAGGTATCTTGCAAAATCCCAATTAAAAATTTGCTAATTTGACAATTACAACTGGTTTAAGGTTAATCGGCAATTGCTCTTAAAATAAATTTATTTCCCAATAATTTTACTATAAACTGTGAAATGGCGATGAGAGATTCTTTAAAAAAATACAATTATGCTTAAAAGTATCAAACGAATCTTGAACTTATCCAACTGCACTCTGGCAACATCTATTTTTATTTTACAACTGCGCTACGATTGGGACCCAAAAGATGGATGAATACTAATCTCGTAAACATTGCGACGTTTGTCCTTTGATATAACAGATTGATTATATATTTTGCTTGATTTGTGTTTTTTTTTTAGTATTGCTGAAAAATCGTCTTTATTATAAACAATCATGGTGCATTCGGGTGTAGTTTGTAAAAGTATGGTTATGTTTTAATATTTAACCATCTGATATAACCAGACTTCAACATTGTTGCCATTCAGTCAACAAATATGCAGTTCTCTCTTCCACCCATTACTGATTTTCAATAACATTTCACACAATCACGGCTTCACTTTCCAAGAGTTCTATGAATGGATATGGGATCTGTAGTTTACAGTACCTTTGCTTATGACTAGTTTTTGCCATATTTGTGTAAATCGGGCTTTCCTTATTCATTTATTGTTTTTGAGGTTATGTGCAAAAAGCATTGACAAATTAAATGTGAAAAATGAGTTAAATGCATAAAAATTATGCTGTAATAACACGTATTTTTTACTCAACGAAACATAACTAATAACGGTGCACCCGAATTTAGCCTTAGACTTAGATCGAAAACCCTTTTCGTCAGTGAACACTGCCGTGTTCCACAAACAACTGATTGTCGCGGAATATGTAATTTAAGGTGAGCATTATTTTTTTCCCGCTTTTGGGTCCGAAATGCGGGTCTGGCCAGTACCAGTTTTTCTATTCAAATGCCCCTCTTGCCCCCCAAAGTTGCTTAACTGTTAAAATGCTGTTCGTGCTTTGGAAGATGAGGCCAATCAAATTAATGAAAAAAAAAGAAGGTACGGGACAGTCAACAGTTTGCTAATTAAGTCGCAAAAACTTATTTTAACGCGATGTAACGCCAAAAATGATTTGGTCTACTAAAGTTTTAACCATTTTTGTCGCAGTATTGCAGGATATTTAACGTCAAACATCTCGCAAAGCGCACGTTCACACGGGCGGCAATATATTACACGTTTTTTACAGTACATATTCGGTGTTCACCGAATAAACAGCCGGATGTTAGCACGATACATTAAAAAACGAATAAGATCACCTGGAGTTCATTCCATAAATCAAGAAGCAAAAATTAACACAAATATGCACTAGACATTGTACTAAGTCGGTTGCTATTCGTTAAAACACGTGTTGTTTCGCGCCCTGTCAAAGACGTGTTGCAATACTGCAAACCGAACACGGTTCAATTCATTCGGTTTGCGTGACAAGCCGTGGACGTTTTCAACCGTATACTACAAACACTTATTCGGTAAGATTTATCCTGCAAAAAAACGTGCGGTGTGCTGTCGTGTGAAGCTAGCTCTCATGAGACAAAAAAATACATTTTCTTATCACGAAACTGATTTTGGGAATTCTATCTTTAGTAGTTATGGCACCATCCAATTTTCCGGCAAGAAAATAGCAGAGAAAAACTAATATACAGAAGAAAAGTAAAAAGGGGATTCCGAGGGACAACACCTGATCCTGATACCTAAAAGAAGCAAAATATTATTATAAATCTTGAAGTCTTATGTGAGTTGTTTCTTATAAAAAGAATAAAGGAAACAAAGTTTTCTGTCTCACAAAATTTTAAATTTATTAGTTTCGAACACTTTTTTATTGTTCTTCTTTAGAACCTCTACAAAAACAAACAATGTTTGTACGAACACAGCATGGAACGTTGGTAAAAAATAGAGGAATAGTGCCATTATAATTAACGAGTTCCCAAAAAACACATGTTGAAGAAATACACTTACAAATCTTCTTCCAAGAAGCCATAACAGGGATCTCGGAAACCGTAAGAGATACGAAGTCGGTTAAATGGAGGTAAAGTTGCGCATTTACGTGCCTAATAATATGCCGTTTAGAAAGTTCTTAAATTCCGAGTAGTTCCGGAGATATCCGGAAAAAACCGAAATTCTGAAAAATCGTTTTATTGTTTTCCTGGGTTTTTTTGAGATCGAATTCTTTGCATTTTTACATTGCAACTTTTTCCGCTCTATCTAACAGCGTTAATTGTTTTGTAATCCGACGTCTTCGAAGGGCCATTATCAACTATCTTTTTTTAAATACGGTCCTTTTTTCTGATATTGGAATTTGAGAGCTTTTCCGAATGCAATGATGTATGACACATTGTGGTTTAATGACGTTTCGAGGGTTTTTTGAACAACATTAGGAAATTTTGGGATACGGTCCTGTATTTCTTCTAATTTTATAAATAATATCTCATAAGTAAATAAATAACAAATAATTTAATAATAAACCACAAATAAGTGAACAAAAATCATACCAAAACAGTAATAAAACGAACAACGAAAAAGTAAGGAACTACATAATTAGGTGCTCAAAATGATTCCGTTATTCTCTAAGCACAAATAGCACCTTCTAACTGCCACATAACAGTTTTTTTGATATAAAATAAAACATGCGATAGAATATCAAACTTTTCAGCATTTGTAAAATTATGTTCCATATTTTCTGGAAAATAGAAAACCTCTTAAAACGCTTTCGAACGATCACAATGAGAATGTCAAGTGAAACAAATCACGCGTCACAATCTTAATTTTCATTTAAATCCCGAATCAACAGAAGTTTGAAATAATGTTTCTGTATTTTGTTCACTTATTTGTGGTTTATTATTAAATTATTTGATATTTATTGAACTAGTCCAACATAAGTAAAAATTTAGAGCTTACTTATGAAATATTATTTATAAAATTAGGAGAAATGCAGGACCGTATCCCAAAATTTCCTGATGTTGTTCAGAAAACCCTCGAAACGTCATTAAACCACAATGTGTCATAAAAAGCTCTCAAATTCCAATATCAGAAAAAAAGAAAGTTGATAATGGCCCTTCGAAGACGACTCGTCGGATTACAAAACAATTAACGCCGTTAGATAGAGCGGAAAAAGTGACAATGCAAAAGTGCAATTTACTTTAGAATTCGATCTCAAAAAAACCCAGGAAAACAATAGAACGATTTTTCAGAATTTCGTTTTTTCCGGATATCTACTAGGAATTTTAAAACTTTCTAAACGGCATATTATTAGGCACGTAAATGCGCAACTTTACCTCCATTTAACCGACTTCGTATCTCTTACGGTTTCCGAGATCCCTGTACTGGCCCTCCTTATCTTGGACACGTTGTATAGTGACATACTCCAAGAGTAGATGTTAAAAAGGTATAAAAATCTAACTTTAATTAAGTTTTAAGGCATTTTAAAATGTCATCCAAAAGAAAAATTAAAGTTAATTAAATTTACATTTTTTATACCTTCTTAACATCTAATGTTGGAGTATGTCACTATATATTTGATACGTTATGTTATGGCTTCTTGGAAGAAGATTTGTAAGTGTATTTCTTCAACATGTGTTTTTTAGGAACATTAAGTATAACTGCACTATTCCTCTATTTTTACCAACGTTCCATGCTTTATTCGTACAAACATTGTATCTTTTTGTAGAGGCTCTGAAGAAGAACCAAAAGTGTTCGAAACCGGTAAACCAATAAATTAGTGTTGTGATCGCTCGAGCGAAAAACCGCTCGAGTACTCGATTATTAAAAAAACCGCTCGAGTTATAAATTCAAGCGAAAATCGTCGCTTGTTATTTATTACCTTTCACTCGATACCCGAGTTTCGTTGGACGCCGACGTATATTCGAGCAGTTTTTCGCGCCCTTAGTGGATCCATCGCGACACGGGTTTGTTTTGACTGGGGCGGCTAGCCAGCGCGAAAATTTCGGGACACCCTGTATAAACTTTTACTAGACTTCACGGGGATTTCTTGTATCGTAGAGACGCTTACCTGATCACGCGTTGTCGGCACCTAGTCAATCTGAAGGTTTCTTTATCGTGAAACAGTTAATCTTGAAATGTCTGCACATTTGGCGAACCTACAAAAGAAAACATTTTTTTAAGAAAAATAATCAAATAAAACAGTTATACAGTGAGTCCCAGAAGAAATGTCTAAATTCATTTAAAATTCAGCGGTAAGTTTTTTCAAAAAACGCTCGTACCCGTCGATTTTGATTTTTTCTTTTTATTTTTTTGTGGTAATTTCATGTATACAGGGTAGCTCGAAAATAAGTTACGACCATCAACTTCATTTTTTCAAATGAAAACATATATTTTTTATTTCATTTTTGAATTTTGCATTGAATTCTAAGCATGTTTAATGTACCATGTCCTATACATAAACTCAACAGTTATTGAACAAATTAGGATTGAACATATCATTTAGGGAATCCAACGATCTATCAAATCTTCTGGCAATATGGCATTTTGGGCTCCATAATAAGTAAGAGTGTACTGTCTCAATGTCACCGTTTATTTCCATAGAAACTGTATGACAATTTTATTTCAAATAAGTATAATTATTGTCAAGCGTAGTTTCAAAGTTGCGGTTTTCACAATAATGGTGAAGTTAACGGAACGGGAAAAAATTGAAATTCTATGCATGGTTGGGTTTGGTGATAAAACACGTACTCAAATAGAAACAGCCCAATTATTTAATGAAATCCATCCTGATCGTCCTCCCATATGTCAAAAGATGGTGAGTAGAATAGAGGCTAAGTTTAGAGAATTCGGTCATGTTAGAGATTTGCCTAAATCTGGTCGTCCTACTCGAGATGAAAATGAACAACTTGACGTTTTGCTTTCCTTGGAAGAAAATCCATGTACTCCCCTGACGCACATTGGGGCCGATTTACACATGCCGAAATCTGTTGTTCACCGAGTAGTTCAAAAGCACAAATATCACCCATACAAAGTTATTCCAGTGCATGAGTTATTTGAAGATGATTTCGATAGGCGAAGTGAGTTTTGCGGACGCATGCAAAATATGTGCAATCTAGATAATAATTTAGTAAAAAATATTATTTTTTCGGATGAAGCTACGTTCTATTTGAATGGTAATGTGAACAGACAAAATTGTCGATATTGGGCAACAGAAAATCCGCATTGGATGATAGAGGTTCACAGAATGCATAGAATTTCATTTTTTTTCCCGTTCCGTTAACTTCACCATTATTGTGAAAACCGCAACTTTGAAACTACGCTTGACAATAATTATACTTATTTGAAATAAAATTGTCATACAGTTTCTATGGACTCACGGTGACAGTGAGACAGTACACTCTTACTTATTATGGAGCCCAAAATGCCATATTGCCAGAAGATTTGATAGATCGTTGGATTCCCTAAATGATATGTTCAATCCTAATTTTTTCAATAACTGTTGAGTTTATGTATAGGACATGGTACATGAAACATGCTTAGAATTCAATGCAAAATTCAAAAATGAAATAAAAAATATATGTTTTCATTTGAAAAAATTAAGTTGATGGTCGTAACTTATTTTTGAGCTACCCTGTATACATGAAATTACCACAAAAAAAATAAATCAAAAAATCAAAATCGACGGGTACGAGCGTTTTTTGAAAAAACTTACCGCTGAATTTTAAATGAATTTAGACATTTCTTCTGGGACTCAATGTATAAACATTCGCCCGTAGTTAATCGAAGAAGATCGATTATTAACAAACACCGTACTACGTTAACGACTCACGAGCCTTTAAATTTACAAGGTGCGCGTGTTTGCCTCCAGCCAAAGGGAATGAAACTTACTATCTGTTCTAAAACATAATGCTTATTTGGCAATTTATTCCAAAAACATCGGTTCGGTCCGGAGGCAAGGCTCTGACGCGGGAGCCAGACGTTGAACAATTGAATATTATTAGAGCTGATTGCAAAATGTATTTAGCTATAGTTTGTATTTAAAAAAATGTTATACCGTTGATCTTTTGACTGCTATAAAACCCTAATTATCACTATGACCATACATTTTATTTACGGGCATGAAGATATATAGTTTATTTATTGCAATATTAACGGTATAATGTAAACTATACAGTATGCACTTACCACACACGTTCCATAATGAAGATGTGCTACAGTGACCGACACACACAAACTGTACAAAAACATTATCTCTAAGTTGGCCCATTGAGTGATCACCGAAATTACTACCACCAGTAGCGTAGGAAGGATCATCCAGTTGAACCAGTCGCATCGGGTACCGCTCATTTGCGCTACGATTAGACGGCACTAAAATCAATACGTTCTAGCTGAAATATTTGAACTAATTGATCGCATAAGGACTGGTTTTGTTGATTAAATTCTAAATACCAAAGTAATTTCTTTTAGAAACTTGCAAAGCACACGACACACAACATACAGGGTGTTATGGAAATGACGTTTTATATTTAAACCGGCAAATCCCGAGATCAAAATAAATTGAAGAAAAATAACCATAAATGGCGCTTTAAGTTATTAAGCGAAATATCCACTTTATATGAAATCTCAAAATTTACGTGGCCGCTCCTGAGGCCCTTCGCAATCCATATTTTATTGAGGCAGTCTCGAGGTTCAAAAGAGGTTAGCGCATTATATGCGATGTTGTCATATTGCAACACAGAATTCTAAACGCACGTGTTCAGTTTTTGACAACAAGACGTCTTTGATTCGCGTTATCACTTCTTTTTCGCTTTAGACAAATAAAACTACAATTTTAAGGTACATACTCTCTTACCTTCGATCTTATTTTAAAATAATCCGATTTATAATTAAATTCCATAAAATAATAAACTACAAAAAGTATGTTTTTGAACAGAATCAACAGTAGATAATATCACACAAATCTGAAATCACATCACAACATTTCTTATTATGAATTATTTCACAACAAAAAAATAATCGGGCAAAACAATTAACAAAACGTTTAAAATTCGTATACGTCAAGCACGTGGAGCCCTCGACACGACGTCGTTCCACTCCCCAGTCTCGAAACATACTGAAGTATGAAGGGCGCGCCGCCAGTATTCAACCAAGAGCGAGACACGCGGTGTGATCTGACAACACTGTTAGTATACTCTAGTGGCCCACATTGTTGCTAAGTGAATCCAGATGGAACGGCGCGTGGGTAAAAGAGGTTTTTACCTTAGTATTTAGATATTCGATTTAAACAAAAAAAGTATGTAGACGTTCTCTAGGACTCCCCCATTTAAATATAATAAGTCATTTCCATAACACCCTGTATAAATGTCAGTAATGACAAGTCAATATTTTGATTTCGCCATTTCCGTCCAAATCTTGCACATGTGTGAGATTTTAAGAAAGTTAAGAATATGTCCATAATATACAGGTTGAAACAAGAACGGTTTTTTGACTCAAACTTTAAAACACTACTGTTTTGTTCTATTTATTCTCTTATCTACAACACCCATTTTACGAAAAAGCGGTACCTCTATTAGATCGGTAGTTATTAAATATTTTCGATAGCAAGTCACGCAGCGCGAGGGAACTGTGCCAGCGACCAGACAATCGAGCCAGATGCCGTGTGAATCCGTAATATTTCGGTCGTTCCACAGCATAGTTCTGGCCACTCAACGACTAGTACTTGCGTTCGAAACATATTTAATAACTACCGATCTAATAGAGGTACCGCTTTTTCGTAAAATGGGTATGATAGATAAGAGGATAAAGAACAAAACGGTATTTTTCTTAAAATTAATTTAACGTGGGGGGGGGGGGGGGGGGGGGAGCATGTTAAAAGTATTTAAACGTTGTTATTTTGCATTTGTTCACAATGACAATTTTGTTTTTAATACACTTGGAAAGCTAACATTAAAATAACAGGTGTTTGAAATTACTAGAAAGTCCCAACTGTACAGGGTGTCCCATTTTCGACACTTTTATAGGATATCTCCGTAATTGTTAGTGCTATCAAAAAAGTAATGTAGGTGTCATGTGCTTCGCTCGCTTAAGAGATACGGGGGAAAATCAAAAAATTTACAATTTCTAAATTACCCTATATTTTTAAGTTAAAAGAGATACAGAAAAATGTTTTATACATAAGTTTCTTTATAATGATTGTTGAATAACCTGCCGTTTTCAGAATAAGTATACGGGGTCAGGTAAAAAAGTTATCGGACCTAACCTCATTTTTTAAAATGGGACACCCTATATATTTTAATCTAAAAATTTAGCATATTAAATTATCTTTTCAAATGCATAACACCCAATGGATGATATTGGTTTCCTAAGAAATTTATTGCGTCTTTCCGGATAGCGAACAAAATATAAATTTTACGCCATTTCTTCGTTTTTTCCACTTTCAATATAAAATGTTGATAAGCCATTTTCACAAATGAATATATAAAAATGAAATTGACGTTAAATGTTAATAACAACTAGAATGTCAACATAGTTGTTTCTATGATATTAGCTTTTGTTTTATGGCGTACTGTGGATTAAAGTCATAAAGTTTAAATAAATAGCCTAGAACACCAATATCATCCATGTTGTGCTATACAGGGTGATTCACGACGAGCGTGCATTAGAACTTTATGGAGAACTACTGAATATATGATCCTGAAACTTTGGGGATTTGGGTTTATCGATATGCTCTCTTTAACTAAAATATTAACATGTTCCTGTCATTTCCGGTTATACCGGAAGTAGCTGCCAACTTTCGTTTTTTAAATACAACAAGGTAATTTTTATTACATTTTTCGATTAAGCATTAAATACTAAGCACAATTTATAAAAAATATTTTTGTCAGACTCTATTAGTTTTTGAGATATCTGGAGTTTTTGTAATTATTTGGCAAATGCATGACGATGAAATAATCCATATCATTTTTTTACCTTAGCGCTTGGACTAAAAATTTTTTCGCACCGAATAGCTAGAAGATCATCAAGTCTCTAAAACATTTCAAATTCGGCATAAAATGTACAGGGTGGTCACAATTCAAGCCTCATTGTGAAAGAATTCAACCATTAAAAACTTTCTTATTTTAAATAGAACACCCTATATATTTTTATTTAATTTGATGGCAAATTAGTTGTTCTTTATAAATAGTATTTACTGTCCTATACCTATATCAAAGCGTTTTCTAAAAAAATCCAATTTTATTCCGAAAATACTATTTGTTCAAGTGTGCTATGAAAACAATTGTACTTAGGGGCTGTATACTGATACTGGAGGAAAAGTGATTGGTATCAAAACGATGGGGCTCCAGCACACAACGCCCAAGTTGTTAAGACTGCCCTAAACATACTTTTTCATGACCAGTGGATCGCAAACCAAGGTCCCTTCCACTGGCCAGCTCGTTCGCCAGACTTAACTCCACTGGACTTTTCATCTGGGGAACCATTAAAGATAAAGTTTACGCGCGTCCCATCACCACGAAGGAAAATCTAATTGAAATGCTACAAGAAATAACATGATGAAAAGAATACATAAATGCTTGGAAGTAAATGGCAATCATTTCGAACATATTTAAAAAATATAATCAAAAGATATTAGGTATAATTTTCAAACACATTTTTAATTAAAGAATTTAAAGTTTATAAACTTGTTTCCTCGCTATTTTTAAAAAAAATAATATTTAAACCATTAAATTTAAAACAATCAACTGCATTTTATTTATAAATTATTAAGAAACACTTTAGAATATTGTATTTTCCAGTAATCAATCACTTTTCCTCCGTATAGACATCAGTATACAGCCTCTAAGTACAATTGTTTTCATAACACACTTGAACAAATAGTATTTTCGGAATAAAATTGGATTTTTTGAGAAAACGCTTTGATATAGGTATAGGACAGTAAATACTATTTATAAAGAACAACTAATTTGCCATCAAATTAAATAAAAATATACAGGGTGTTCCATTTAAAATAAGAAAGTTTTTAATGGTTGAATTCTTTCACAATGAGGCTTGAATTGTGACCACCCTGTACATTTTATGCCGAATTTGAAATATTTTTGAGACTTGATGATCTTCTAGCTATTCGGTGAGAAAAAATTTTTAGTCCAAGCGCTAAGGTAAAAAAATTATATGGATTATTTCATCGTCATGCATTTGCCAAATAATTACAAAAAGTCCAGATATCTCAAAAACTAATAGAGTCTGACAAAAACATTTTCTATAAAATGTGCTTAGTATTTAACGCTTAATCGAAAAATGTAATAAAAATTACCATGTTGTATTTAAAAAACGAAAGTTGGCAGCTACTTCCGGTATAACCGGAAATGACAGAAACATGTCAATATTTTAGTTAAAGAGAGCATATCGATAAACCCAAATCCCCAAAGTTTCAGGAACATATATTCAGTAGTTCTCCATAAAGTTCTAATGCACGCTCGTCGTGAATCACCCTGTATATTTGAAAGGAGAATTTAACATGCTATCTTTTTAGATTAAAATATACAGGGTGTTACATTTAAAAAAAATGAGTTTAGGTCCGATAACTTTCTTACCTGACCCCGTTTACTTATTCTGAAAACGGCAGGCTATTCAACAATCATTATAAAGAAACTTCTGTATAAAATATTTTTCTGTATCTCTTTTAACTAAGAAAATATAGGGTAAATTAAAAATTGTAAATTTTTTTGATTTTCCCCCATATCTCTTAAGCGAGCGAAAATTTTCTAATTTTGATTTTACATTTTAAGTTTGACCCAAAAAGAGCACATGACACCTACATTACCTTTTTGATAGCACTAACAATTAATGGGACACCCTGTACAAGACCATACTTACCGATATGTTTGAAAATATTGTTCCCAGTAAAAGAAAGAGCGCCCTCGGATCCCTCTCGACGACGTTCGCGGGACTGAGGTACACCCAAACCAGAGTGATCAGAAAGAGAATGACCAGAGGTACCAACGGTCTGACGGCTTCGGAAAACGACCGCATGTGTCCAGTCTTATCCCTGTACGACGTGTATATGTTGTAAAACACTATGGGCACGTTCGAAATTAGTGCCGAAATATACAGGAGCAGTTCGAATAGTAAGCCGTTCGTTATGCCACCGGGTAGGCTATATTGCCAGAAGTCGGTGCCGACAAACTAAAAATAAAAGAAAATAATTGTATTGCCGGTATACCATGTGGGGCAAAAGTCCCGCAACGGCCAAATATCTCCCGAGGGGAAGGTTTTTTAAAAAAATGTTTCGGGCAAAAGTTGTATGGCTTTGAAAGAGGAATCATTTGCATACAAAACCATCTCCCACCCCTTCACCCCCTCCTGAGGGGTGGGGGTAACTTGTAAATTTTAAATGGCCAACCCTATTTTTTTTTGCTGATTAATATTCTCTAAGAAAAAACAAGAAACTTTTGTCCGAAATTTTTTTTTTAAAAAGACGAATTTCGCGATTGACCCAACGAACAAAATTTGGATATTCCAAAATATTCCGACTCTTTTACGCGAAAATGACGGGGTTTTCAGAAAAATTACAAGAGGTAAAGCTAAGCCTTTTTTGTTCGTTGGGTCAATCGCGAAATTCGTCTTTTTAAAAAAAAAATATTTCTTGTTTTTTCTTAGAGAATATTAATCAGCAAAAAAAAATAGGGTTGGAAATTTAAAATTTACAAGTTACCCCCACCCCTCAGGAGGGGGTGAAGGGGTGGGAGATGGTTTTGTATGCAAATGATTCCTCTTTCAAAGCCATACAACTTTTGCCCGAAACATTTTTTTAAAAACCTTCCCCTCGGGAGATATTTGGCCGTTGCGGGACTTTTGTCCCACCCAGTAGAGTATAAATCTGGTGATTTTTACATTACCAACCAAAATAAATCCTTCTTCCCAACATAACCTAAGAAACCATACTCTGAAATCTTAGCAGATCATTTACAGTACGTTTCACGAAATTTGGATACGACTTAATGATTTCCTGGGTCGGTCCCATTGTGTCGACAAGAGCTTGGCAATAAACAAGTGAAGTATGAAGGGACGGACTAAGGAAAACAAGTAATGATATGATTATATTAATGTAATCGAATGAAATAACATTTTTTTTAAATATTACTAGTCATATTTATTTACATTTATAATGTCATTCTATAGATAGTTCTGTTTCGCTATCGCTATCCTCATCAAAATTAATTATAATTGGATTAATTATACGATCCAGACTAATGTACGAATTTTCTACAGTTATTACGTGACGGACTGAATTTTTCCAACTAACTGGGGGAATATCATTAAAGCATTTTCGTATTAATTCTACAACACTAGAACTTAAAGTCGAAGAAATATTTTCAGACCTAACCAGTGATTTTAACTGGTGCCACATATGCTCTATGGGGTTAAAACCGCAATAATATTCTTCTGCCAATGTGTCACAAACATATACTTTTTTTATACAAAATGTCTTTAAAACTTCTAAAAGATCACTTTTTTTTATAACTTTCTTCAAAATATATATCATTCGCCGCCATGTAGTTCTGAATCTCCAATTTTGTATTATTTGAGCTTGGAGCTTTATGTAATTGGCGACTGTGATAGCTCGCATTGTCCATTACTATCACGCTATTCTGAGGAATGTGTGGTAAAAGACAATTCTTGAACCATTCCTCAAAAACTAACAAATTTTACCACCAAAAGATATTTAAATATAAATTAAGCAACCTAACCTACCTGATGTGCCTATAATATTTAATTATAATTATTACAATCCGGCCCTTTCCACATAATAATAACAAACGGTCATAAATAATGGGATGGCCCAGGTACTTTTATTGCAGTCATTAAGTTATATCCATTTTTCGTGAAACAATCTTTACCAACTTACCCCGGTGAGAAAAAACGTTATAATCATACCGCACATGGTGAAATCGTACCCCCAAGGCAGGAACAGCACCCCCGTATTGTATTTCTCGAAGTGCGACAGGAAAAAGTTGAGCAGGACGTTCCACACGAGGAAGAACATCCGCATCGGGGGGACACTGTACCGGGCCCCCCGTCCGAAGATCGAGTAAATGGTGGCGGGCAAAAGGCCGGCCGTGTAGGAATCGAGACCGTGGTCGAATAGTTCACCTAGAGGACCGCTAGTGCCGGTACGGCGGGCTTGTTTCCCGTCAATTCCATCTAAAACAAACAAGAAAATAGTGAAATAGTGATATATTACGCGTTTCGGGACTATAAGGGCAAGGCCATCATCGGGGTTTAACCACATATATATAAACAGTATATTGCTAATACCATCTGCAATTATGTCCCCGCTATGGGCATCGAAGGGGGCGTTGTGAGTTTGCGCAGTTCGGAAATTTCCTTGTGAAAGTAAACATTCGACAGGACCGGATTTCAACTTTTCTAATTTACTGGTTACTTAGGAAAAATATTGTACTCAAAATTTCGATTAGTTCGATTTAAGACAGCGTTCCATGCATACGATTTCTGATGATATGATGATCTGACGGTGCCCCGATTGGTGTAAACTTTTGGTGCCAAATTCCGTCCGAATATTTGTAACAATCGACACGATGAGCTTTATTTTAACTTTCATCCGACGTCGTATATTTCTTAACCTCACTTTTTTCTAAACCAAAAATTAAGAATGAACGGCTATATTGACTATTTTGGGAATTATTATCAGCTACTGATTCACCAAATTAAAAATACATTAATTTTAAGGTTCGGTAGTGACCACATATATATTATATTGTATACGAGTGACACTCTCTTCTTTTTCTACAAGCTTTTTAGTGAAATTAGGTTCCGAAGATCGGATAATGTGATAAGCAAAATATTTTCGTATATATGTATGTACATACCTGAAATACTTTATACCTGGTATTGATCCACGACTTTTGCAAAAAGCATCATGCTACTACATCAACTAACCTATCAAACAGCGAATCGAATCACCACAAATTAAAAACTCCTTTATAAAAATTAATGTTAGGTAATGAAAGTTTATAAGCACTAATATACCGACAACAATATGGATGAACCACTTTTTATTCCGTAATTTGAAAAAGCATCCAGAACCAAAGACGGCGACGAATAACAACAAAGAAACAATGTCGGGCCGGATCTGACACGATCGATAAAATGTCCACCTTACTGCGCAAACTCAATAGGCTCGCGCCATCTCCCCTAGCGGGGACACTTTTTGTATGTTGTTATTTATTTATTCTTTTTGCAATTGCAAAAAACTTGAAGGAAGGGATGCGCATTAAGGACCAACTGATTTCTTTATGCAATATTCTTGCAAAACGGGGTGCTCGATTTTTGTTCCAGTTTCTGCTGCAAGTGTGGTGGAAAACATAGTAATTTTTACATTACCAACCAAAAATAAAAGTTACTAAATATTAACCTTAAATTACGTCTCGTCTCGTGTTGATCGTGTTTATTTATATTCTTATTCGGCTTTTAGTTGTGTTTTGCGACGTTTAATCGTCGTATTTTGATAGTTTCATGGTACTTTTTTTTGCTGGGTTGGCAGTCTCGCCGTAAAAACCGCAGCTGAAATAGAATTGCCCACTGTAACACGACTCGCATGACATATTGCATGCAACTCTCATGCCAAGAATTAACTTGCAGCAACAAAAAGTGCAGATTCTAATACGGCCATTAAATTTCTAGTTTCTACTATTTTCTTAAATATATTTAATTAAAAACATTATTATATTAATTTGTACTCTGGACCAGCATTATTTGATCAATCTTATAAATAAAGTTATAATAATAACATTATATTGCTATTTTATCAATTACTTATCGAAATAGAAGGACTACACGAGTTTTGTGAAATACAGTAAATTGATGACTTCGAATTCCTCCAAAAGAATCGTCTTTATCAAAAAACGGGTCAAATCATAGGTCAATCGAAAATGTAAAATAAATAGGTCGTGTAGAATGATTTAGATTAGCTACGATTATATCCGGGTTGGAAATAAATTATAGAGGAAATTTTTATTATAAGCTGGCAGGTCTAGTTATTGTAAACAGCCGTAGTTCTATTAAACAATATTTTTGGTATAAATTTGAAGGAAATCATGCCTAAAATTACGAGGACTATTAAATCTAATAAATTTTAGCTAACTAAGTACAGGCTGTCCCAATTTCGACACTTTTATAGGGTATCTCCGTAACTGTTAGTGCTATCAAAAAAGTAATGTAGGTGCCATGTGCTCTTTTTGGGTCAAACTTAAACTGGTAAAATCAAAATTTGAAAATTTTCGCTCGATTAAGAGATACGGGGAAAAATAAAACATTTAGAATTTCTAAATTACCCTATATTTTCTTAGTTAAAAGATATACAGAAAAATGTTTTATACAAAAGTTTCTTTATGATGATTGTTGAATGATCTGCCGTTTTCAGAATAAGTATACGGGGTCAGGTAAAAAAAGTTATCGGACCTAACCTCATTTTTTAAAAATGAATTAAATTCTAAGAAACTATTGATAATTTATTCAAAATTTCACTCTGTATCACTATCTTCATCTAAGCCTAAACTTATAATTAAGGGTTGAACATTTGTAATCATACAATTGTAAGAATTTTCCACCTTAAGTACATGCTGTACACAGTTTTTCCAGCTGTCTGCACAAATTTTTCTTACTTCGTTTTTAATTAATTCTACTACAGATGCATTTAATGTAGGAGAAATATTATTGGATTTTAATTGGTGCCATATTAGCTCAATAGGATTGAATATACAATAGTACGGAGGAAGACGCAACACTGTATGTCCATTTTCTGCTGAAAGTTTGTCACACTCGTATTCCTCATTTATTTTAAAAGCTTTTAGCTTTTAGTTTTTTCAAAATATAAATCATTTTCAATCATAAAATTTTGAATTTCTGCTTTTGTATTATTAGAATTGAGAATGTTTTTTGCTTGCCGATTATGATAACTAGCATTGTCCATTACAATTACGCTATTTTCAGGTATATTTTTAAGGAGTTTATGTTTAAACCAATCTTCAAAAAGTTATGCGTCGGTATCTTGATGGTAATCTAAAGAAGAATCTGCTATGTTTTTAGCTGAAAGCAACAGACAATTTAGAACAAACCCGTTCTCTGAACCAGCATGTAATATTGTGATTCTTTTGCCTTTATTTGATGGTGCCTTTAATTCTAAGAAACTATTGATAATTTATTCAAAATTTAACTCTGTATCACTATCACTATCTTCATCTAAGCCTAAACTTATAATTAAGGGTTGAACATTTGTAATCATACAATAGTAAGAATTTTTAACCTTAAGTACATGCTGTACACAGTTTTTCCAGCTGCCTGCACAAATTTTTCTTACTTCGTTTTTAATTAATTCTACTACAGATGCATTTAATTTAGGAGAAATATTATTTCTCCTAATATTGGATTTAAATTGGTGCCATATTAGCTATATGTATATTGAATATACAATAGTACGAAGGAAGACGCAACACTGTATGTCCATTTTCTGCTGCAACGTTGTCACACTCGTATTCCTTATTTATTTGAAAAGCTTTTAATACTTCTAGCAGTTCTCGTTTTTTCAAAATATAAATCATTTTCAATCATAAAATTTTGAATTTTTGCTTTTGTATTATTAGGATTGGGAATGATTTTTGCTTGCCGACTATACTAGCATTGTCCGTCCATTACAATGACGCTATTTTCAGGTATATTTTTAAAGAGTTTATGTTTAAACCAATCTTCAAAAAGTTGTGCGTCGGTATCTTGATGGTAATCTAAAGAAGAATCTGCTATGCTTTTAGCTGAAAGCAACAGACAATTCGGAACAAACCCGTTCTCTGAACCAGCATGTAATATTGTGATTCTTTTGCCTTTATTTGTTGGTGCCTTGGTTTGACATTGTTTGAAAGAATCATCCCAACCTTTTCTTGGAGTGTAATGGGTATCGAACCAGCTGTTAAATATTTAAGTCTCCATTCCCGACACTTGAAGATGCCCCCCTATCAGCACAATTCCAAGGAGGCCACATTCTACCACTAATAAGCCTAACTAAAAATTACTCGCCGGAAAACCACTAAAGATTAAAATTATTAAAAATCACTTTGTATTTATATATGCATCAGGCATAGGTATAAATTGAATTTGTATACCTGGTCCGGCTCTGCTCGAAAAGGTTTTAAAATTTGGGATTTCCTTATTTATTTTATGGTCGAATGAGGTTTTATTGCAGTCAAAAGATATAATTCTGCAAAAACTATACGGCCGAGGAATTTTGGGGTTTATTCGACATTAGACTTAGACTATTTGGTGCAAAATGTTCAACATTGAGACACGGAAAATTGCGAACAAACCCGTTTTGGAGTATTTTCAAAATAAAAAAGAAAATAGCCTTCAGCCAATTTCAGCTGTGAAATGCACACTGCAGCAACCTGTAAGATTAAATGCAAACTTCATGTAAGATTTGTCAATTTATATGCTTTATCTATTTGGGTTTCATAATGGCTACATTATGAAATGCAAAAAAATTTAATAACTTGCCACTTTATGAAACTGAAATTTTATTTTTTTCATGTCGGCAACAAGTAGGGTTCGAATTTTAGGCCTACTTCGATTTCGTTGAAATTAGTTTTCTAGGCATTATTGATTCGACAGAAATTTTTTACGTTAAAATACTAACCTTTAACCTTTTTTAAAGTTTTTTTTAGCTATTTTCTGCAATTTATCGTATTTCCGGCGGAGTACAAGAGTCTTCCTGACTCATTTTTATTAACTTTAATAAGATATTTATTTTTAATTATGACGGCTGGGAAGAAGCTTTGTTGTGTTCAATTGTTTCCAGCATGGCATATTTGATTCTTGCAACATTTTATTAAATTGTAAAAGTATTGCCAACCCAAAAAAGAAAATATTAATTTAAATGGAAAAATCTACTATATTTTTTAAAGTTTTTCAGACTTTAAAGACCCAAATAGAAAAAGTATTATAAAATACACGGTTCATAAGACAATTAGAGCACTTGTACTTTAGAAAACTCCCCGCTTCGCGGGTTATTTTCTTTCCTTTCAGTATCTTCTTTGTGAATGTTTGTGATTCCTCTTCACACGCCCTGTACACATTGGTAATCACTTCACGGGTTTGACTATGAAGGGTTTTACCAGGGTATATTCATTCATTATCACAGTTTTAAAACAAACCCTATCACTACGCAACTGGATGAAGCATATTGGACATCGCCGAACAAGCACGATGGCACAATAGGCGTGTCACCAGGCGCGTGTCGTCATCCTCTGTCTGGGATATAACCTATCAAGTTAACTCTAGCCACCGGTTACCCATGGTTACCGTTGATATTGCACCATGTTGCCCTGTTTTTAGATTGGAAGTACTTTAATAAAAAAATATTTTATTTTGCATTTAAATATTAAAATAAATAGTATGAAAATAATTTTTTAAGAACATTGAAACTATAATAGAATATTAGTTTCTTATATACTTATGCCGATTTACTTTAAATGGGTAAATTTAATTTTAGGGTTTACTTGGTAACATGGTATTAAATTAAAATTTAATATATGTGACAACATTGTTATCCCAAGAAATTTTCTTGCCCGCATTCCTTTTGTAGCTGCAGATACAGTTGTCGACCTGTATGCACCTTCTCGTTTATGTGTCTTTGACAAAGACGTATGTCGTGTCAGCCTTCTGAGCGTCAAACTCGAACGTCGCCAATCGGCACATTTCGGGTGGCGCACGAAGCTCGGGTTTCAAGTGAAAGGTAATAAGTAATAAGCGACGATTTTCGCTTGAATTTATAACTCGAGCGGTTTTTTTAATAATCGAGCGATGTCGGTTATTTCAATAATCGAGTACTCAAGCGGCTTTTCGCTCGAGCGATTACAACACTAATTAGATGTATCAGGAAGGTACATCATGTATTTTGAGGAAAAATGACATACCATGACGTTCTTCCGCTTTAATTTAACTAATTAAAATGTGTCATCTTCGTTTCTTGGAAAAATGTAAACATCAATCATAGGCATCGCCTTATTTATAATACCAAGGTTAAGACAAGGGTCACAAGCTATCTTATCGTATCAAGTGCTTAATGATCAGGCCATCCCATTTAACTAGCTGATTAAACTATCAGTTAACTCAGTCATTCAACTTTTTATTTTTAACAATAATTATGTTATATTTTGCGACTTTTCCTATAATATTTATCTATTAGACTTTTTTTTACAGAATGACAGAAATAAGATAAACTTTTATCCACGTTTAAGGCTGCCCATAAATTATGTACGACCCTTTTCAGCGATTTTTTACCGCTCCCTACGTAAGCGCAGTGGCGGCTCGTGACCTATGATAGACGGGGTTCACAAGTATGTTGAAATTTTTCTAGGCGTTTCAAATGTAGAAAGAAAAAAAGTAATAAGAAAATGCGTTAGGTAAAACATATTTTTATTTATTTGTTAATTTTACACAAGGAAATACAACTTTTGGGAAATAAGAAAGGTTTTCTTAGTGTGTATAGCTGTCGGATCTTAACGTCGTCGCATGCAACCCTCGTAACAATATTTATACAGTCCACTACTAATACTATCTACTAAAGCCATCTACCAGCTATCAAGAAAACCGAATGATGTCCAATACTACTACCGCAATCTACGAGTTATCAAGAAAACCGAATGATGTCTAATACCACTACGCCATCTGCGGGCTACGTCATTAGGGGAAACCAAGACGAAAACAATATCGAGCCACGAGACTGACAAGTTGGCATTCTTCATATCTTCAGTGTTTTAGTTTAAATCCTTAAATAAAATGGTTTAAAATCATATCGAGTATCATTTATCGAAATACACAACATTTATCGACGCTACACAATAGTGCTTAAACGTAAAGTCCATTCTTCGGTTCTTAATTGTAGAAAATTGATCAATAACAGCCTCATGAAGTTTGGAATACCCTCTATACATTTTTTTTCATATATTTCATGTTTAAACTTTCTAATAAAGTCTCTAGAATTACCCTTTGTGGTCTGCGTTGTAATACGGATTTCATGCTCGCATTGCGCCGGCAATGCGAGCAGTATTGGGCCAGCTGATCGAGAACGGTTTAGTGCGCACGAATACGTCCAATTATAATTGCCATTGCCGGCGCAAGAGACAAAAATTGCCGACTCTAATACGGCTTTAACCGATGCTGCCCTTAAAATCTAAAATGGGAAGTGGGGGGAGGGGGGCGGTCAAGTGGCTCGATTTTAAAGGTTGTTTAAAACAATAATGTTCCTTAAAATAATTACTTTAAAGAGCGAGATCTGATACGATGAAGTGAGGGAAACATAATCTACGCACCTCTGTTTACTTAACGATTTTTTTACTATTTTAACTTAATACAAGTACCTAGTATATGATATGTTTACTATAATGCGGTACTTACATCAATGTTGCCAATACAATAAAAATACAAAGAACGTATGACGACCTATGGCCTATGGCCTATGCATGATTACATGTATTTATTTCGCTTTAGAGTTAAAAACAGTAGTTAGATGGAACTAGGTTTTTATAAATTACTAATATCTTTGGACAACCTCGAATTTAATTATTTTAATTGAATTATTTAGTTTTGTGCATATATATTTTTTTTTTAATTGATGGGAAATTTAACACATGTCCAAAGAAGTTACCCATTGCTTTTAAAAAAACAACTTTTAAAATTTGAAAAACGTCATACGACTTTCCAGAAAAATAATCGGGAAACTCTGAAAATTAGTATATTTCTTTGTCGTTTTCTGTTAATTAGACAAAGACATTATAGTACGGCAGCCCGTTACCAAAATGTCCTGTCATCACGCCTTCATCTAGTCAATGACTAGTTAATAAAAATAAGAAAGTTTTACTCGAGCGAAAAAGTTCGGCAACGCTGCGCTTACCCGTCAGAGTGATTTCAGTCTGTAAGAAAGCAGATAGTCTTTTTGTTACTACACCTCCCGTCCGTTCTTGATGAATCATATTAAAAATATAAAAAAACGTGAATTCATCGACAACGGACGTTTTGAGTGGTGCAAAAATTCCATAGTTTAAATAAAAGATGTAAAGAAAAGGGGTATCAAAAAATTACAGCGCCCGGGTCAATTTTTTATTTAAATTGTTGATAACACTCTAAAAAATAGTAAATCAAGTCGAACGGACATTTTGCGTGTTGCGCAGCTGCAGGGATGGCAGCGGAGTCGGATCTAGTATCTGTATAATTCATTTCATGCTCGCGGTACACGGCGCGCGCATGGTACGGCTTGCTGTGTGGCTTGGTTGTCTATAACAACTCAGCATCAGCTATGTCCCCATATTATATTATTATTGATACACGTGCTGTGTTGACTGAAAACGGGTTTGCTAAAAAAATGCGTGTGTCAAAATGTCAGTTCATATTTCTCCCCCATTTTCCGAGCCACAATACGCGATTTCTGCTTGAAAACGGACGAGGCCCGATAACTCGAACAGCGTTAAAAAAATTACATACCTAAGATCCAACACTGCGGTTGCGCGTCGATGAAAATGTCCGTTCTCATTTTTTCCGGTCACGAATAACGAAAAATAACATCCGACAAGTAAAACGGACGAGGCGCTATAAGTTGAATTGTCCGCTGTAAACAAATTTCGATTTTTCTCAAACCAAAGCTATTCACCGCACGGAAAATGTCAGTTACCATTTTCATCTCATCAAAAACATCACTCTCAGTTAAAAAATAAAAAGAACGGACGAGGCGCGATAACTAGTACGATGATTCTCAATGGTTTCGCAACGTTGCCAATGTTCGTTCTTGTTAATTTCCTTCTCAAGTCCTTATTAAATCACCAAAAAACTCTAGGTCGTGATCAGTCTGAAATCCTGGTAACGGGCTGCCGCGGCCGTACTCTTATGTCGCCTTTGAGCATTCCGAACGTACTTGTTATAAAGCAGCGTTTGTCAAACTGGGGTCCACGGACCCCCAAGGGGGTCCGCGAACCACTAACGATAAATAATTTTTTTTTTATGATCAAACACAAGCACTATAGGAAAAATCCTTTAGGGCACTCTGAGAGTGGTGCGTGTGCGCAAAAAGCGATTCACGTTGGTTTTGAATCGTTGGGAAAAACGACCTCGGGAAGGTCGTTCCACAAGGATTAAGTTCTCCAGATGAAAGAATCCTTAAATAATGAAGTTCGAGGAGTACTAAGCTTAACCACATATGGATGGGCGGCAGTGGATCGTCGTGTATTTCTGCTATTCGTCGCTCTGGGCGGAATTAAGAGGGCAAGGTCGGCCGAGCACCTTCCATGAAAATATCTGTAAAAGAGAGTCAAATCGATGTTCTAGGCTGTCGAGGTTCTTCGTCAGCTTGTGGTCTCCGATCAGACGAATAGCCCTCCTTTCGATGGAATCCAGTAGCCGAAGAGCATGTTTGGGTGCAGAGCTCCAGACATGGAAGCAGTACTCTAGTGATGGTCGAATCTGGGCTTTGTATAGTGTCAAAAGTTGTTAAGGCGTATACAATTGTCACAAAAACAAATTATCGTAATCGACTTAATGCCGAACCAGATTTATAAGCCTGTAGCTTTCCTTCAAATCAAGCCCAACATAAAGTATAAAGCTCGCCGGGCCGCCAATTACCCATAGAAATCTTAATATTAAAATCATCCACAACAATAAATTTAAAATAACAAATAAGTTTCAAATCAGATAGATGTTGAGTGAATTGTTGACGACATTTGGGTGTAGTCGAGTACTCGACTACTAAACCCAAACAAACAAAATAGTTTCACCTGCGGTGCATTGTTTGTAGCTGTATTCAAGTAAAGGGCGGTACTATCCATCTTACTAAGAACATTTGCTGCAGCCAGCGATATATTATTCAGATTATTGCTTATTAATGCTTTTTGATTTTTTTTTAAAGAATAACATTCAAATAAAAATTATTTTTATATCTTGTAAAACTCCAAATAGAAAAATGTGCATTTTTAGCCTATGCAACGAATAGAAACAGCCTTTCCCACCTCCTTCGGTCATTATTGCAGCATAGCCAGATTGTCATATTTATCGCAAAGGTATCTTGCAAAATCCCAATTAAAAATTTGTTAATTTGGCAATTACAACTGGTTTAAGATTAATACGCAATTACCCATAAAATAAATTTATTTCCCAATAATTTTACTATAAACTGTGAAAAGGCGATGAGAGATTCTTTAAAAAAATACAATTATACTTAAAAGTATCAAACGAATCTTGAACTAAACCAACTGCACTCTGGCAACATCTATTTCTATTTTACTATGCGCTAGGACCCAAGAGCCAAACTATGAATAACTAAAAATCTCGTAAAAATTACAGCGCTGGTGCTGTTTTCTAACGGAGTATTTACATATTTTGGTTGTTTTGTGGTTTTTTTTGTGATTATTGGTGAAAAATCGTCTTCATTATAAACAATAATGGTGCATTCATGTGTAGTTTGTAAAAGAGTGGATCATTTAAATAAGAATTTAATCTGATATAACCAGACTTCAACATTGTTGCCATTCAGCCAACAAATATGTAGTTCTCTCTTGCACCCATTACTGATTTTCAATAACATTTCACACAATCACAGCTTCACTTTCCAAGAGTTTTACGAATGGATTATGGGATCTGTAATTTACAACACCTTTGTTTATGACTAGTTTTTGCCCTGTTTGTCTAAATCATGCTGATTGATTTATTGTTTTTCAGGTTATGAGAAAAAAGCATTGACACAAAATAAAATAATCTAATTAAATGTGATAAATGAGTTAAATGCATAAAAATATCGTTCTCTCTTCCACACATTACTGATTTTGTTGTTTTTTCAGTGTTTGTGTGTTAAATTTAAGTATTGCTTGTGGAAAAAATAGTAATTATGAACTCAATATGGAAAGACTGGGCCAAGTCTGCCGTAAACTGGATACAAATATTGAGTCACGTCCGTCGGTTGTTTGTTTTTCCTAACCAAGACAGGAACAGACAGAAGAGAAGATAAAAAGAGATGGGAATTCTACACATCTCTTTTTTGTTGTGTTTATTTTCGCAAGAACAGGCGGTACATTGACGTGTACAAAGCAGATAGAAATACCGGATCCATTGTTTCAAGTCAATGGGTGTATTCTATATTTTACTATGTTGCAAAATACAGGGTGTTATGGAAATGACGTATTATATTTAAACCGGCAATTCCTGAGATAAAGACAAATTGAAGAAAAATAGCCATAAATGGCGCTTACGACGGACTCTGTTTTAAACAACCCGAAAAACATATGGAATAGTAATAGCCACGTACGTGACTAGGTCAAATGCCAATGACCTCTTGACGCCTTACATCGACTGAGCGAAGTAGTTTCATTTAGCGCCGCATGCGTGCGTCTGTTAGTTGAAGACCAACCAGCGGCCGGATACGTTCTGTCTTGTCGATCACCAACACACTCTCAGCGATCCGCTCTGTATTTTCGGTTTACGCGTGTATCTTGCCGTACACGAATGATCTTTGAATATTAATTTTATTGACGCGTTTCTTCTGGACGTCAAATTTCTCGCATGTAATAAAATCTAATAATCTGTATTATTGTATTTTCAAAAGCTAACTATCGGGTCTTTTTCACTATTACTGTGTGTACATAAAGTGTTTCCAGGAGTGTTCCCATGAAAAAGAAAATTGTGTTTGTACCTGGATTTCTTCGCTCTTTGGGTATAAGGATAAATACAAGTAGCGCTTCTTTAGGACACCCAAGGAGTCACCCATTTAAATATAATACGTCATTTCCATAACACCCTGTATATGGATTTGTTACCTTATCTGAATTTCTTTGAAAAAACACCTACAACGTGTACTTGTTTATGTCTAATTTTAGATCGAAATTATCTAATTGCGTTATCATAAAATTATTGTAAAATTCCCAATCCGGATTTCCCAATTTCTAAACGGTAAATAATTTTGTTGCGACTATTTGAAATGCCAGGGCGCGGGTTTGTTTCGAGTTTGTACATAAAATATACTAAACTTACCTAATGTATAGGCAAGAAACAACAATATGGCGGCAATAAACCACGTCCATCGTGGCAACAACGCAACCTCTGGGTGGTCTGGATCCGACGCTGTAAAGTCATAATCGAGAACGGTATACAGTAGGTACATGGCAACGGTGCAAAGGAAGCCGCTGAATGTCAGAAGGTTAGGGGCTATGTTTTTTGGACAATACTGAAAAATATAACGGCCAGAATTAAAAAGAGGTTTTCAATTTAAAATTACGAAACATCATCATGCATCCTTTTTTTTATTATAAAATCGAAAATCTGGCAACATTGCAAACATTTTTTGTTGCTACTTATCTTTAAGGCCGTATTACAGTCGTCAAGTCTTTCGCATGCGCATTAAAGGCCGCATTATAGTCTGCAATTCTGTCGCTGCAAGTTAGTTTTTGGCATAAGAGGAGTTGCAAGCAATATGTCACGCAAATCGTTTCACAGTCGGCAATTCTATTGCAGCTGCGGTTTCAAAGGCGAGAACTTCCAACCCAGCAAAAAAAGTACCGTGAAACCATCAAAATACGACGCTTAAACTCCGCAAAACACAACTAAAACTTTTATTTTTGGTTGGTAATGTAAAAATTACTATGTTTTCCACCAGACTTGCAGCAAAAACTGCAACACAAAACGGGTCAGCTCGGTTTTCGTTGCAGTCTGGTGAAAAACATGGTGATTTTTACATTACCAACCAAAAATAAAAGTTACTAAATTTTAACCTTAAAATAAGTCTGGCCTATTTATTGTTGATCGTGTTTATTTATATTCTTATTCATTTTTTAGTTGTGTTTCGCGGAGTTTAAGGGTCGTATTTTGATGATATTTCATGGTACTTTTTTTGCTGGGTTGGTAGTCCTCGCCTTTGAAACAACTGCAATAGAATTGCCGACTGATAAAGCCGTATTAGAGTCGGCAATAAAAATTTCCGGTGCAGTGGCAATTATAATTGCACGAATTCATGCGCAGTAAACCGTTCTCGATCGGCTGGCGCATTTCCAACAGTCAGAACAGCAGTTGGTAGTGTCGAAATCCCTAAAATACCCCCAGAATTAGAGATGGGCAAACCTGTTCCTTTTGATAAGCAGTTAAAGCAGCTACTGCTACTTACAAATGGCAGTTCAAAAAAGTTGCTACGAATTAGCAGTACATATGCTTAATAAAGAATGTGAACTGTTAATTTAAGTACCAGTTAGTTTAAATAGCCATTAGCTATTCATAGGTGCTTCGACCAACTAATAAACATTTAAAAATACCAGAACAATCCATCTCTACCCAGACTTGCACCGAGAAAGGCAATGAAAATGGCACGTGTCCCATTTCTGGCAATGCGAGACAGCTGATCGAGAACGATGCACTGCGCATGAATCCGTGCAATTTTAATTGCCAGAACGGATTCCATTCTCGCATAGCGCCGGCAATGCGAGCAGTATTGGGCCGGCTGATCGGTTTAACGGCTGAACGGTTTAGAGCGCAATTATAATTACCATTGCCGGCACAAGAGACAATAATTGCCGACTCTAATACGGCTTTAAAACGATTTGCATGGCATATTGCTTGGCAACTCTCATGCGAAACTTAACTTGCAGCGATAGAATTGCAAAAGTATTGCCGACTGTAATGCGGCCTTTATAAAAAAAATTGTAAAAATTGCAAATTCGTGTGTATAAATAGTATAACGGTCCCAAAACATCGTCAAAAAAACCCTTAATTATAGTTTTACCTAAATGATCGTGTCGATCTCTGAGAGTATGAGAATAAAAAATAAAATCTAAAAAAATTAATTAAAAATAATAACTGTTTTTCCTTTTATTACTTTTTATTAGATAAGCAAAGATTAACCGATCCGAAACATATTTTTATTTCCACCTATAAAACATTACTTTACTTTATAGCGAATCGGTTAATAAATGTTTAATGTCCATTCTCAAGATATTAATACAATGAAGGAGAAACGGCTGTTTTTCTTCAGTTTTCTGTTTGAAAAAAGAAGCATCGTTTTATATCGAGTTTGTTCAAATAAATGAACTACTTATGTATTTTTTCTTTAGAAATGACCATTTATTATAAATTTTAATCATCAGAATCCCAATTAAGTTACCTGCAAAACATTTTGGGCGTCCTATAGTGGGCATTAGAGTGTAACTAGCATGTTATTTGAAAAACAGGAATAGATTGATGTTACTGGCCCTCAAAAACTCCCAATTACAAATTTTCATTTATCTATACAGGGTGTCCGCTAATTAATGGGACATGGAAAAACCACAGACTCCTTACGTAAAAATATTAGGATTTAATTATACTTAGCTATATCCGAAAGTCGATATTAACTGAAATACAGGGTGTTAAAGTTAAAACTTCATTTTTGTTTTTCTCTAATAACTTTGACAGAAACCAGCGGTTTTTTACAAAATTCCGTCAATTATGGTTTTTTTAGGATGATAAACTGATTTTTTGGTGAAATTTTATTGTACAGTGTAGGGGGCACTGTCTGCGGCATTTTTACACATTTATTAGGTCATAACTTTTTTGTGCCTCAGTGTATTTAAGTTTTTAATGAAAATAATACTTTTCTCATATTTATTACGTAAAAAGGGTATTCTAATTTCAGGTCACCCAGAGTTACGGTTTCGGAGATATGTACATTTAAATTGTTTTGTGCGTTAACTCAGGTAAGCAAATAATATTTTGTTACTTCTTACCAATTAACTTTTACATGATACTTAATGTTCTAATAATGGTAATTGAGAATATTAAATACAACAATTGGATTTTTCTTTAACTTACTTTAATTAAAATAACTTTGACCCTAGAAAATATCGTGTCGAAAGAAACCAACAGCAATGAAAACACAAACTTACGATAAACCCTACAATGAAACATTTTCTGTTCCATAGCAACTGCATCTCTAAATTTCATTTGATTTCTCATAGGTTACTTTAAGAAAAAAATTTTGTTTGCAAATTAATAGTAATTGGGCAGGGTGCACTAAACAATTTAAATGCAAATATCTTCGAAACGGTAACTCTGGGCGACCTGAACATAGTATACCTTTTTTACGTAATAAATATGAGGAAAATATCATTTTCATTGAAAACTTAAATACACTGAGGCACAAAAAAGTTGTGACCTAATTAAGGTGCAAAAAATGCCGCATTAAAATTTCACCAAAAAATCCTTATCATCCTAAAAAAACCATAATTGCCAAATTTTGTAAAAAAACCGTTTTTTTCTGTCAAAGTTATTAGAGAAAAATAAAAATGAAGTTTTAACTTTAACACCCTGTATCTCAGTTAATATCAACTTTCAGATAAAGCTAAGTATAATTAAGTCCTAATATTTTTACGTAAGGAGTCTGTGCTTTTTCCCAATGTCCCAATAATTAGCGGGCACCCTGTATATCTCAAAAACAGCTTGAGCTAAGAAAAACAACATTATTTAGAACTTTAACACCCTGTACTGTAACTAATTAACGACCAACATTTTACTAAGGCATGCTTAGTTCAAACCTATTATTTTCATGTGTGCAATCTGTGATTACTTTATGGCGCTTTCATTACAGACCACCCTGTATATAAATTGTTTGTTGTTATACTCTTATCTTTGTCATTTTAAAATGACTATCAAATCCAGATCAGTTAAAATTTAAAAGGCTCTAGTGAATACCATTGTGAATGTTTTATCAGCGGAATCAAAGACTTTAAGGGCCAATATTTTAAAGTCACCTTAACACAAGAGGAAAGTTATTTTTAACTCTTATCAAAAAGAATAGATCTGTAAGAATGTGGTAATCTTCCACCTAAAGCGTCAATTGACCCCTAAATTAGCTTAAAATATAGTTTCTTTAAGGGTTAGCTTAACGTTAAGGCTCCCTTAGCTAAGGTCTAATGTAAGAGAACATACAATTATCGGCCCTATGGGCCGATATTTCAAAGTCACATTAAGGTACAATGAATGACATAAGTCATCCTTAAAACAAGTTTGTCTGTATATTGAAGTTCTCTTTAACTCCAATCTTGGTAATCTTCAACTTAACGCGTCAATTGACCCTCAAATTAATTCAAAACATAGGTTTCTGAAGGTTTACCTTAATGCTAAGGCTACCTTAACTAAGGTTTAACTTAAGGTAACATTAAAATATCGGCCCTAAGTGTAGCAAAAATATAAAAGGAAACCAGCTAATTTGAACTTATATGATGTATTTTAAATATAGTACCTTACCTGTACTACCCAATTCCAGAAGGGGTGCATAACATAAATACTGAGGATTCCCGTATCTTTGGAATTGTACTGAAAAAAAAAAAAAAACAATTAAGTGTTAGTAGGTAAAGGACAAAACGAGTTTATGTTTTGTCAATTTTTATGCTTGCAAACTTTCTGCAAAAATGGCTTAGACATAGTTAATTCAAAATATGTTAAAACTATTCATTCTTACACCATAGTTTTTATGATAAATTATTCACTTTGTTTAGATCCAGTATAGGTTTAAAGGAAGATTGTGTATTTTGCATCCCTTGTGAATTGAAAATATGTTGTATGTGTGATGAGCATTCTGTAAATTGTAATTTCTTTTTTAATTGGGCAGGAATGAGATCTTAAATCAGTGTGCAACAAAACAAACAAATGTTTAATATTTATTTAGTAAGCATCCTTAAAACACTACCTAGCTAAATTAGTAGTAGTTTTAAAATGTGTCTAGGGCAACAAAATTAGGAAACCTCCCACTTCAACTTGGGAGAGATAATTAGGTACAGTATTCTCAATAAACTGTATTTATTTATTTCATACATTATCAAAACAACATTGTTCTATTAATTATTAGCAAGTAACTACCTACTTATAGTTCCGACTACGTGTATATTAAACCTAATAACTAAGTAATTTAAAATGAAAGGAAGTAAAAAGGTATCTAATTACAACACATACTGTTTTAAATCGAATCAAATATTATCGTACCTTGTAATTATCAAATCCATCTAAATGCTTTTGGCTTAAATATTCGGTTTCCAAAATCATGATGATCGCTACTCACGAAGCTACGGAACACTATAAATGCAAAGAACAATCTATTTCCTTATCGTTACTAGTTTAATTCATAATTTTAATTTAAATCAAAAATCAATAACTTTATTCTTAAAACTAATTCGGGTATATGCATTATATTAATGCGGCAACAAACAGTACAAACACATGACTGACGGTGCCATCTTAAATGTTCTTGAATTTCTACTGAGTGAAGGAAGCAATAGAACTCTTGGCTCTGTCTACGTATACTGTAGTAAGCAAATTTAGTACAGCTGAAGGCGAATATGACAAAAACTGCTTGTTTCCAGCACAGAGAATTTTATCGTTTTGTTAAGGCCAGAAAAATATATTTATTTCGTTGGCAAAATTCACCCCATTCAGCGTTTATTGAGCCTGAACGACCTTTGAGGTGGATTTACACGCATTCTGATTTATAAGACATGGTTTCCTTCCTTTTTCCTATATTGAAGATTAGCGCATTTGTATGTCAGGGGATGTCTCATCATTGGATAAAACGACAAGATTGTTCAGAATCTACTTTGTGCAATATCGAGGCCAACAATGTGCGTCAACTTCAACAACAGGGCCGGAGCTATTTCTGGTTTATAGATTGATACTACATAATTACCTCTTTTCTTCGTCCGACATAAATTAAATCCTTTCCCGTCTTCCCGCTCGGCAAGTGAAGATTATTTTAAAAGATGTTGCCCAAGTTACAAGCTGGTAAAACTTTTACACCATAGGAACAGGAACAATTGTGTTTGATGCATTTTGCAATTCATTTTATATGGAAGGTAAGATGTAATTAATGTTCTTACCGGCCTTTAGTATTCGCAGCATAAATATTACAGTTATACCAGTTTCCCACTTGGCAAATCTAGGCCATATACTTATGCAATAAGAACCAATCCTCGGGAAATAAAATTACATCCAAGTGGGAAGCAGACATTAAAACCATATAAAATTGTTTAGAACGAAATTAAAATATAATAAATTAGTGGATAGTTTTATAATCTTATACAGGCCGGGTGATTGATGGTGGAGAGACGTTTAAGAACTAGTCGACAGATCACGAAAATTATAGTATAAGCAGACATGCTTTCTCTATAATATAATAGATATAATTAATTTTGCTAAATAAATGCCCCTCAGTCAAAAACTTTCGAGATAGGTATAGCAACATTATATATAGAAAGATAGACAATTTCAAGAGCTTTCAGGACCTAATACTACACCGGGAAGTAGTTTTAGAACAGATAACCCTATTTTTTTTTTTTTTTAATAAGAAAACAAAGAAAAACATTTTTTGAAATTTTTATATATACCCTTTGATAACATTCACTTATGAAATGTAATTTCACACGATATAAAAATATACCTATATAATCATACAGCCCTATTTACTAAAGGGATTTTAATTTAAAACCGTCCTAAATTGACAGTTGGAGTTGACTTACAATGACAACTGACTAAAATGTAAACCCCTTCAGTGAATAAGGGAGTAAGAATGTGTTACACAAAATATCACCTTTGGATTAAACTTTATATTAATAAGAATTATAAAAATCCTTTTTTTGGACCTTTTAATATTTCATTTCCTATTTTACATTCACATCCTTAAAACTATAAACATATTGCACTAAAGTAGAGGGCTCTCCAGTATACAGGGTGTTCAGATAATGCATCAGGACTTGGAGAGATTCTATATGTTAAAATAAAGGTGGTAAGTGATATAACAAAACAGTCGAAAACTCAATACTTTTCGAGTTACATCCTGTCAAGCATAGGCGTAACTAGGGAGGGGGCCAGGTGGGCCGTGCCCACCCCAGATTGCTCTGGTGCCCACCCCAGTGTTTCCGAAGTTCGAACCCATACATACGTCATAGTGACACTTGCCATTAAAATCCTACTGGACTAGGGCCCAGGCCCCCCCCTACAAAATCATTCTAGTTACGCCAATGCTGTCAAGGTTCAATCTTTTTTCTTAATATTAAAACATGTTGTGGTTAGTTTTTAAACACCCTGTATAATCATACCCTCTCAAAATATTCACACATTGCATCTGAAATCTGTCAAAAATTGCCACTTTCTAACAAATTTGAACTCTTCTAAATTTGTGATTGAAAGTTTTTTGATTTGTAGTAATTTTCTACTAAAAGAAATAATATGTATGTACCTTACCCATCGTCATATTTTAAACTAAATCGAATTCCTTTTTATTCTTCAGGTACAATCTAAACAAAGTAAAAGTGAAAATAGAATTGTAACAATCCTTAATAAAATTGTTTCCCATATAACGCGAGCTTTTGAAAGACACTGTACATTAACCTATACCATCTTGATAAATTTTGATCAACTAGAGACGTGATTAGAACAATATTTCCTCGAAATTTTTACATTTAGAAATGATATTATTGAGGAGGGCAGAGTCTCCTAAGAAAATTTAAAAATATATTTAATACATTAACATTAAATATGTCAATGTCTTTAAATATTTACATATAGTATATCTGTTCGTGAAAGAGGTAGATATATAAAAATATATGTAGGAATGGTAGTCAATGTTTAACCCCTTACGATGTATCATTTTCATCATTAAAAAATTTATCTAGTTCACTTTGGTCAAAATCCAGCTGGATTTCCTCTAGGATAGCACCGTTTTGAGTTTTTGATAAATCAACTTCTGTAAAAAAATATTAGAATAATTTAAAAGAAAAATAGATGTCTACATTGTTTATACTGTTTTTCTTGTCACAAAATAACCAGTTGTGCTAGTGTGATGGCTACGCAAGTAATTTATATTATTTTCATCATTCCTTTTAATGCCGAACCCTTATTTTTAACAATATTTAATCAGTTCTTGTAGTTAAAAAAGTTCTAGCTATATAAAGGTTGTAAGAAATAACCGATCCACGGAATAGTAGTTAGAACGATTTGTTTTTATTATTCTTTTTTATATTGTAGGTAAATCTATCGAAAATAGCGCACATGTGTGAGCTTGTAAGAAAGTTAAAAATATGTTAGAATAGAAGCCGCCTTCTGTATAAATTTTGCCTGAGAACATCCTTAGAGTCATTGTAAGTGTAAAAACCCCAGATTTGCTACATAAAACATGTGTAACAGTATTCAGAAAACATAAACAACCTAGCTATAAAGCAAAAAGCTTACAGAATCATTTTGCTGATACTGTAAAATCTATTAATGTTTTTACAACAATTTAAAAATAACTTCTGTAAAACAGTCTTATAATTTGGTTATAAGACCATTTTTACCAAGTAATATTGAACCTTAAAATCCAAAATGTATCATACAACATCTCTCATCTTATCCTAAAAAACTAAAATAAAAAAATGTACTTACTGGGTATCGTACCAAGACTTTTGTATACTTCTAAATCACTTTTAAAGGCCTCTTGAAACACTTTTTGTCTTTCTTCCAACATTGTTTTCTTGCCGTTCTCATATTGCGTAAGCTTTTTCTTGTAATCTTCCTCCGTGAGTTTTTTAAGATTATCCAACGTTTCTAAAACATGAAAATAGAACTGATTCACCATTTTCAATAAATTGTTAAATATTGTCTATTTATTTAAAAAAAACATGCTATCATAGTACTTGTATTTTCATAAAGAACAAATTTAAATTTTACCTTGTTTTCTATCTTTGTAATTTTTCAAATGATACCTATGTTGCACTTTCATTTTTTCAAATTCGGCCTCGTCTATTAAATCTTCCAATTCGACAAGTTTCTGTTCTAAACTTTCAGAAACATTATAAAGTTCCTGAACTTGATTTAGGCACTGATTTATGTTGATTGTTAAATTCGAATTGGTTAAAATATGTGTTATCAAATTAAGATTATCTTTACTCGTACTAATTTTTTTCGATATCGTATCAACTCCAACGGCTACATTTTCTGCTGCCTTCGCATTGTTCTCGTTTAAACCGTGAATTTCCACCCATTGATTTTGAAAGTGGTCCAACAGACTTGCACCAGCAAATTGGTTAAATTTTGACTTCCCTTTCGATTTAGATGATGTTTCATCGTTCGCAAACAAACTTACATTTTTCTTAACGTTAAGTAGTTTATCTTTTATTCCTGTGAACATGGTAACATTTTAAAATAATATAAAATAATTTTAAAACCGAAAATACGCCAAATCAGAACAAATTCCAACAAACCAAAATAAAAGTCAGCTGGTTTTGACAAATACATACGCGATGAAGTTAGCAGTACAATAGCCAAGCACTATTCTTCGTTTCAGATATTTTCTATGATATTTCGCTTTGCTGCACGTTCGCCGATTTATGTGGGTACTAAATATTTTCTTCTCCAATCTTATCTCTAACACAGTGTAAGGAATTTCTCAGAAACGGCTGAGTTTGGATTTGACGCTACCTGGTGAGAACTGACGCCCGCCGAGCAAACGCCGTGGTGGAAGCGGCAATAGTAATCCAGAACAGAACAAGTCATTGCAATATCATGTGCTGAAAATAAGCGGAATGTAACCTAGTCCTCTTCTGTGGTCTTGACATTACAGGGCCGTATTATCAGAATTGATTTTTAGAGTTAATTTATTTTTGCTTTATAAAAATTGTTGGAAATGGAAAAATGTCAATACCCACTGACTTGAAACATGGACCCAGTATTTCTATCTGCTTTGTATACGTCAATGTGGCGCCTGATATTACGAAAATAAACACAACAAGAAATAGACGAGGATTCTATCTGTATAATACCCATCTCTTTTTATCTTCTGTCTGTTTCTGCTCTCATTCATTGTCTTTGTTAGGAAAAGCAAACAATCGACGGACGTGACTCAAAGTCTGTATTTCTATTTAGTTTAAAGCAGACTTGGCACAATCTTACCATATTGAGTTGCAACTTTTTCCACAAACAAATACTTAAATTTAACACACAAACGCTGAAAAACAACAAAGAATTTTCTGGTTTTTCTGGAAAGTTGTTTACCACCTTAACAGCCGTATTACAGTCGGGAATTTTTGTGGCGCCAGCAATGGCAATTATAATACAAGGATTCATGCGCAGTACACCGTTCTCCGTACTACAGTCGGAAATTTTACTCTTCTGACAATTAAAATGACACGGATTCATGCGCAGTACACCGTTCCCGATCAGCTCTCATTACCAGAAATGGGGCACGCGCCATTTTAATTGCCATTGCCGGCGCAATTGGGTAGACATGGATTATTCTGTTATTTTTAACTGTTTATTATTTGGTCGAAGCAGGTATGAACAGCTAATGGCCATTTAAACCCACTGGTACTTAAATTAGCAGTTTACATTCTTTATTAAACTTATGGACTGCTAATTCAGCAACTTTTTGCACCTCCTATTTGTAAATAGCAGTAGCTGCCTTAACTGGTAATCAAAACGAACAGGTTTGCCCATCTCTAATTCTGGGGGTATTTTAGGGATTTCGACAGTACCAACTGCTGTTCTGACCGTTGACAATGCTCCAGCTGATCGAGAACGCCTTTAAGGCCGTATTAGAGTCGGAAATTTTTTTCTCTTGCGCCGGCAATTATAATGGCACGTATTCATGCGTAGTAAACCGTTCGTTCTCGATCAGCTGGAGCATTGTCAACGGTCAGAACAGCAGTTGGGTACTCGCGAAATCCCTAAAATACCCCCAGAATTAGAGATGGGCAAACCTGTTCGTTTTGATTACCAGTTAAAGCAGCTACTGCTATGTGCAAATAGGAGGTGCAAAAAGTTGCTGAATTAGCAGTCCATAAGTTTAATAAAGAATGTAAACGGCTAATTTAAGTACCAGTGGGTTTAAATGGCCATTACCTGTTCATACCTGCTTCGGCCAAATAGTAAACAGTTAAAAATAACAGAATAATTCATGTCTACCCAATTGCGCCGGCAATGGCAATTAAAATGGCGCGTGCCCCATTTCTGGTAATGAGAGACAGCTGATCGGGAACGGTGTAGTGCGCATGAATCCGTGTCATTTTAATTGTGAGAAGAGTAGAATTTCCGACTCTACTACGGAGAACGGTGTACTCCTTGAATTATAATTGCCATTGCTGGCGCCATAAAAATTCCCGACTGTAATACGGCTTTAAGAATGTTGATTTCTTCAAAGTCGTATCCTCCTTGAAGTTACCACTTTTTTGTAAAAAAATATTGATTGAAACGCCAAAAAGTTAAAGTTAAATTGACAATTTTATTATTAAAATTATATTACAAACAGTTATCATACGAACATCACATTATTTTTCTCATTTTTGCAAAAATTTTTGACCTATAGGCGAGACTCTTAACTCCTATTATATCCCAAAAGTAAGCTTGGAACTTCAGTCTTAAATGTACATCCTAACCCTAGAATCTCTTCCATGCACCTAAACCTAACCAACCTAATGTTAGAAAACCCCCCGAAAGTGAAGTCATCGATATCATCGCATTTCGGGGGGCTTTTCCAGTTTTCCGACGTCTCATACTGCTCCGCCGCTTGTCGTTCCAGTTCCTGGAACACGTTGTCGTTCGAAGGACTGTACTGTTCCAGAGCTTGCAACTCTAACTCGTCCGACGGTGTACCAGTAACGGGGACGTAAGGATCTGGATCGTCGAGCACCACGCTTACCGTCTTGGCAACGATATTTTCCAAATCTTGGTTCACCGAATCGTCCTTTGGAGCAGTTCGAGTCGTCTGAGTAGAAGAACCTAAACTACAAGGCGGAGGAGGCTTGCTTAGCCTTGGTTTAACGGAACTAGGGCATCTATATTGGTAGCTAGGCGTGTGAATGGGAGGTCTAGGGGCTAACAAATTCACCGTGGGTTGTCCAATCTTAACAGGTTGCTGCAAAAACCAACCGGAAGTAGGTACCACGACTTGTGGTCTTTGAGGAAACATCACGGTCCTTCCGTAGTTGGGAAAGGTGCCCCTTTGGTAGTTAAAAAACGGCGATTGTGCGTAAGGTGCGGCTGCGTTCTGCAACACCAAAGGAAAATAGTTGGTTTGCCTAAAGTTAAGGACGCTCGTATTGGGGATAAAGTTATTCGAATACAAGCGGGGGTTAAAGAAGTTGTTGGATTGGGGAAAGTACTGGTAGTTTGTGTAATTAGTGGGTGCAGCGAAAACGCTAGGAATGGGGGTGGAAGTAGACGGGGTGGTCTGAACGTTGGTTCTCGAGTTGTAGTAGGAATACCCTTGATTAACACCACTATTGCACTGGAAACCTAAAGAGTTCACGTCTACCATTCTTCTGTTCATTTGTACTGATTGCTCTACCGAGGAATATCCAGTGGATGAGCATGCCGGACCGCCATATCTATAACACTTGGTCTCCGATGTTTCTGTTGACATTTCGGTTTTTGTGGGTAAATCTCGGCTCTTCACCGTAGGAAATTGAAAATTGGTCATGACGTTCGTATCCGACGCTAGTTGGTTTTGCGAGGAACCTTGTAAAACTGCCGAGTACAGTCTCCTGTGCGTGGACAGGTCGACCGGATCGTGATTTGGATCGAGCCATGATCGCGAAGAATTTTGCTTTTTGAATATCCAGGTGTTTTGTTCCTTGAAACTTTGCGTTAATGCCTAAAATAATAAAAGCGCAATATTTGGTAAAGTACGTTTCACGAAATTTGGATACGACTTAATGATTTCCTGGGTCGGTCCCATTGTGTCGACAAGAGCTTGGCAATAAACGAGTGAAGTATGAAGGGACGGACTAAGGAAAACAAGTAATGATATGATTATATTAATGTAATCGAATGAAATAACATTCTTTTTAAATATTACTAGTCATATTTATTTACATTTATAATGTCATTCTATAGATAGTTCTGTTTCGCTATCGCTATCCTCATCAAAATTAATTATAATTGGATTAATTATACGATCCAGACTAATATACGAATTTTCTACAGTTATTACGTGACGGACCGAATTTTTCCAACTACCTGGACGAATATCATTAAAGCATTTTCGTATTAATTCTACAACACTAGAACTTAAAGTCGGAGAAATATTTTCAGACCTAACCAGTGATTTTAACTGGTGCCACATATGCTCTATGGGGTTAAAAATGCAATAATAGGGTGGGAGCCGTAGCACTGTATGTCCAATTTCTTCTGCCAATGTGTCACAAACATATACTTTTTTTTATACAAAATGTCTTTAAAACTTCTAAAAGATCACTTTTTTTTATAACTTTCTTCAAAATATATATCATTCGCCGCCATGTAGTTCTGAATCTCCAATTTTGTATTATTTGAGCTTGGAGCTTTATGTAATTGGCGACTGTGATAGCTCGCATTGTCCATTACTATCACGCTATTCTGAGAAATGTTTGGTAAAAGACAATTCTTGAACCATTCCTCAAAAAGTTCGGCCGTTGTATCTTCATGGTAGTCCACACAAGAGTCTTTAATGTTTTTTGCAGAAAGCCACGAGGCATTTGGAACCCAACCGTTTTCTGACCCAGCATGTAAAATGCTGTTTTACACTTATCGGAAGAATCAGACCAGCCTTTGGATGGTGTTTCATGCGTGTCAAACCAAGTCTCGTCGAGGTAAATTATAGGACGGTTTTCAGAACGGGATTTCCTTACAGAAGTTATATACTCATGACGCCATTTTTGTAAACGGTGGGATTCCATGAGTACTTGCCTTTTGTCAATTTTGCGATATCTGAATCCCATTTTTACGCTTCTTTCTAGATTTAATGGGATTTGACGCGATTCTTTTCACTGTAGTCAGAGGTATCTTAGTCAAATCAGACGTTTCAGTCGCAACAGCACTAGCATAAAGTCCTCTGTTGAGTAAAGAAGTATATACTCTTTTTACAATTTCCCTAGCATCGAGAGATAAATGCATTTTCTTCACTGCAACACTAGAAGAGGCACCATCAATGTTTTTCCATGGGCGCCACATACTGTTTTTTTATACGTTTGGTAAAATAATATCGGTAATACAACTAAACTCTTCCAGCAAGAAACTAACAAATTTTACCACAAAAAGATATTTAAATATAAATTAAGCAACCTAACCTACCTGATGTGCCTATATTTAATTATAATTATTACAATCCGGTCCTTTCCACATAATAACAAACGGTCATAAATAATGGGATCGCCCCAGGTACTTTTACTGCAGTCATTAAGTTATATCCATTTTTCGTGGAACAAATTTTACAGGTCAACAGTTATTTGTTCTTCTGTCATTTACAAAGTTAATCATGATCAATTTGGTTAATCATGTGTTAGTACAGTAAAAAGGTATATTTTACTAAAAAAAAATACTTAATGGCTGAAATTTTAAGGGGGTGTTCGGGGGCATGTCCTGAGTCTAAAACTGAGTTTTCGTATTCGAGGGGGTGGGGGAAGATACAACCCCCGGTCTATATGGGGGTGAGTTCGTTTTAATTCTATATCTCCGTTGCTGTTGCCCGTACAGTCAAGTCCAAGAGATCATATTTGTAGGAAATTGAATTATCTATCCAATGATAATAAAATCGAGGTCATAGGTCAATTAGGTCAATTACAATTGCCGGTCAAAGGTCAAAAGTGAAGGGAATTTTTTCATTTTTCGCGAATACCGTGAAACTGGTAAGTTTTTTGCATACTGCTTCAATACCATTTCGAAGTACTTGAAGTTACCTACAAAATGAGCTCTCGAACACCCTTCTACGATGAAAAGTTTTCCGTCACTCCAACGATCAAGTTGACCTATAAAACCCCAACTTTTGAATGTTCAGTGCTCTGTCATGTATGTGTGTGTATTGCCGTGTACTGTTTAATGATTTGAAGTGTCTCGATCATTAATTTACCTCGAAATTTTCCTGCTGGCGACTTTCATGTGAATTTGGCTCTTTTGGATGGACTTTTTTCGCCATCTTCGTATTCATCATCCTTTTCGAATGTGTCACCACGAACGTCTTCTTCAGGAATGGATGGCGAGTTCCTGTCGTCGTTGAGAAAATCGTCATCTTCTTGCAGGGTAGAATATTGGGCGATGTTGTCGCACGCGGTACCGCTACAAGTCCCACAAATCGGAGAACATTTCAGCCCAGCTTTTCGACATCCACAGGCCTTTCCACAACCAGTTTTGCAGGTGCAGGAAATTAATTTCAGCAAACTTGGCGGCGCCGGATCTTTTTCGCAGGCGACGGGCATATAAATGCGTCACGTGACTAATGGCTTTCCTGCAGCACAGGTTTTTGAATATTAATGACCTGTCAACACCGTGACGTAGCTCACTGATATATTTCCTAAATTTTAGGGAGTATTTACAAAACTTCCCTGAAGTATTTTAATAATCTACGGCGAGTTTTAAAAAAACGCACGTAAAAACAAGTCCACCTTCACCCATATTATTCATTCTAATTAGGAAAAAACTCAACCATAATTATTAACTGCACGTAGAGAGTGCAATGTACGAGCAATGAGAGTACGACACGCAGCTCGCGCGAACGGCGCGGCTCGCGCAGTCAACATTGGCGCGCGCGGTCAACTTGATCGTTGGAGTGACGGAAAACTTTTCATCGTAGAAGGGTGTTCGAGAGCTCATTTTGTAGGTAACTTCAAGTACTTCGAAATGGTATTGAAGCAGTATGCAAAAAACTTACCAGTTTCACGGTATTCGCGAAAAATGAAAAAATTCCCTTCACTTTTGACCTTTGACCGGCAATTGTAATTGACCTAATTGACCTATGACCTCGATTTTATTATCATTGGATAGATAATTCAATTTCCTACAAATATGATCTCTTGGACTTGACTGTACGGGCAACAGCAACGGAGATATAGAATTAAAACGAACTCACCCCCATATAGACCGGGGGTTGTATCTTCCCCCACCCCCTCGAATACGAAAACTCAGTTTTAGACTCAGGACATGCCCCCGAACACCCCCTCAAAATTTCAGCCATTAAGTATTGTGTCTCTATTTACTGTAGTATGTGTTAAAAGAACGATTATTTACTTAACAGTCGTATTCATTATAAATTAGCCTTGTTAGCAGTGGCGGCTCGTGATATATTTGTTATGGGACGCTAGAGGAGTGTTAGGAATGGCAAGAAAAGAACCGCCAGAGGCGAATGCGCCGCAGGCGATTTTTCTTTTGGGACCACGCCCAAATATTTTTATTTATACAGGGTGTTATGGAAATGACGTATTATATTTAAATCGACAATTCCTGAGATGAAAACAAATTGAAGAAAAATATCCAAAAATGGCGCTTTAATTTAATATGCCCTGTACATGACCTTATGTCAAACCAAATATGATCACGTGGTGCCCCTGTCAGGAACGTAAACAAAGCAACAGTGTTGTCATATCTTCAGGGTAAACTCTTTAGAAAGTCAATAACCGTTTGACAGATTGCAAGTTGTTTATTTTTCAGGGTACATTATTATAAACTTTTACGTTTAGTTCAGTTCGCTAGGAAACAATCTCTGATTTATAAACTTGAACTGACTCGAACGAACCGCCGCGGAGTTTTTAAATGGTCAGGTATGTTCTCATTTGTTCAATTCGAACGACACCCGTCAGATCTGGAATTTTATTTAGCTTTTCGGACTTATTGAACACCAACTTATTTTATAAAAAAACCCCAAGTACCTAGGTAACTTGAACAAAAACAAACCGGCACAATAAAATCACATAACACATCTAAGTACCATTCAATCTGAATTAGTATTTTAAAGTGCTACTGTGTAGACAAAAATACGCCCTTATTGTCTGAGTGGTCTGGGAAATAATGTATTTAACATCTAAAATTTTTAAAAATAAATAACACGTTGGTTCTCTCGATCGATATCGGCCTGCTTCTTTAAACAGCTGATTGTGGCAATCGGGCTAATATTTAAAAAATACAGCGTTGCCACTGTCGATGTTTTATAAGCGACTATCATAAATTGCCGAATTTCCTTCTATAATATTACTTTCCTGTATAATTATAGTCTCGGAAATGGCAACCGCGCTGGCTCTAGAGAGCGGAGATTTCTCGGAAAGAAAGTTCGACGACTGGTCCGAAGACGGACTAGACCATTATTTCAAAGGAGGGTAGTTCCTGTCAATTGTTAACATAATTGTTTCATTTTATCTTTAGTAAAGGGTTAATGGCCCATAGAAATTAGCGTTTTTATTATTTCTATTGCGAAATGATTAAGTGCTCTTGTTCTACGTGTGTTATTGTAAAGTGTAATATGCGTTAGTATTGGGGTTTAGTGATAAGCTTATTATGCACTCCCACACTATTATCAGGACACGTGATGAGCATAAAGTTTTTCCCATAGAAAAAAGAACTGAAAGTGTCTGTGCCCTGGATTCCTTAATCGCGTCCTGGACTTACTTTCTAAGTAAGCTAAATATTTATTTTTATAAGAAACTAAAGTTTTACACTTTTAAACATTTTGACAACATTGTGCTTGAACACCTGTTGATTAATCAGCTGGGCAATGTAATATGTTCATATATGAATGTGCCTAGGAGTTTGTGTGTGGGTTTAGGGGTGAATTACCCCAATTTTTAAACGTTCGATTTAAAAAAAAATATGTAGCGTTTCTCTAGGACACCCCAGGAGTCACCCCTTTAAATATAATACGTCATTTCCATAACACCCTGTATAATCTTACTTTTATTTGAGAAAAGGCTCCGTCGGAATCCGGTATGTTTTTCAACCAATCACTTTCTTCTATTTCTTCTTTGACAGTTGAAAACATTTGACATGCGGGAGATTTAAACAGGATGAGATTTTTCGCTTTCGTAACTGGATGCCATCCATAATATGGGAAATAGTTCGTGTCCCAAAGTTTTTTTAGGTTTTGTGATACTAAAAATATTAAAACGATTTAAAACGTACTAGCCAGTGATTTTTTTTGGCAACCCTTTTACTATAACCTTGTAATAATTGTTAATATTGAAGTTACTCAATATAATCAAACCTATTCTTAATTTCAAAGCCATTTCTTCAAAATTATTTGCTTCTAGAAAGGACGATTCGTGGGACATTTCACAAAAATCTTTACTACAGGGCAAATTTTCATGATTTTCATTACAGTTTTCTATTTCTCCGGGGTAATCCTCCAAGAAGTAATCTAAAAAATATAAATTGCGTCGATAAATTAAACTGTTCTGTACTGTGAGTTGCTTGCAATATTTTTCAATGTAGACATCATATACAGTGAAACCTCTCTTAGGCGGATACCAACGGGACCGTCTAAATGTGTCCGCCTAATAGAGGTGTCCGCCCATGGGAAATTTGTTATTAGGTAATATGTAAATGCAAAATTATTACTATGTATGTGTATGTACAAATAAACATAACATAACAAAAATACACTAGTTTTAGTTAGGATGTAGTACTAAAAAAATCTAATTTCGTACTTTGACGTGTTTGCGTTTTAAACTTGCAATCTAGAAAATGTAATTCCAAGTCTGATAACAATTCCATTGCTGTAGAGTCACCTCTATTCTTCGCATTCTCTTATAATTCCTTTACCATACTAATGGCTTGTTGATAATTGGTGACATTGGTTTGATTACTACATTCAACTTCTTCATCAGAGTCGTCACATAGTGATGTGGTTTCAGTTTGGACTACATAATCGGTAGGAATGGGGTCACTATCATCTTCTAATAGCACATCGCTATCAATGTTAATGAACTCGCCCAAATCATTGTTATCAAATTACAAACTTCCACAACATCAATATTCTCTTTCAGACTCAAAACGCGGCATTTTTCTGCCATTGTTTACGATTTTAACCTTACAACTCACAAATAAACGGCGGACTGCTGTAGGGGAATCACACATACTTTTACGAACAAACCCGAACAAACCCAAATAGATACTTTAAATTTTTTTTGTCCGTTTAAAGGAGGGTTTTCGCATTCTTTGTATGAAAACAGCCGGAGATTCCGCCCAAGAGAGGTTGATTTTCATGGAATTTCATATACCTAGTTCCGGACTATGAAAAAAAATGTCCGCTTATTAGAGGTGCCCGTTATGAGAGGTTTCACTGTATTAAGGGTGATTTTCAAATTGACACCCATGTATAATAAGTATTTTTGCAACTTACTGTAACTTAAAAATCCTATGAACAAATCGTCTATCTCCTCCAGCATCCACGGTTCGATGATTTCCTCCCTCTCGAAAGTCTCGTACAGTCGCTCGAACTTGATCACCATGGGCGAGTACGAGAGCTCTCTCGCCTCGTCGTACTCGTAGTTCGAGTAGTGTGCCAGTCTGCTGCCGGGGATGCAGTCTCGTACCGTTCGGGGTGTCAGTCTTTCCCACCTGCTGGTTTTCGCCTTGACGTGACGTTCTCGAAGAATTAGCGTCTACGAGAAGAAGTAAAATCAGCTTTCGATGCGGCGATTTACGGCTGATTCGAGGTTTACACTGATTTGTGGAAACCCCCTAAATTGTTAAGAAAATTGAATTGTCTGCGTCAAATGTATACGTTTATTTTAAAAATCGTTACTTTCTGTCTGTGCCTTAGAAAGACGAGTAATTTAAAGAGATTTCTTTTTATAGAACAAGAACTATGTACCTTGATTTTTCTCCAAAAATTCCCCATCTGAGTATCCGCCCTAATATACTTAAAACCATAAAAATTACATTTTTTTAGGTTCAAACAACATCGTACCTACCCGCCGCGTTTTTAAAAACGGTATAAAATTATGACCAAAACATAAATATATCACATCACTATATCGCGTGTTGGAAAAGTAGTCGTCATTTTTTTTTACTTGTAATCACACATCTTTCCCATCGGCATTCTTTGTTAATTGAAGACTGGCGATTTTCAAAAGACCTTTATCCATCAAGCTGTCACAGTGACAAGAAATAAATTTTCAAAATCTAAAGTTAGTTTTCTTGTAATTTTACCATGTTAGCTCTTTGGAATGTACACAGGTCGCTAGTCCAAGTGCTGTCGGCGCTGTAGGCCACATTTCTATAGGCTTCCTTTAGCTGATCGATGTTGCACATATGATTGAAGATGGTGTGCCTAGGCGCGAATTTCTGACACCCACATTAGTCAAATGGAAGTAAAATATGGCATTTCCTAACCTGGTTTTAGGTACAAAGGTGAGAATTGGAACGATGTGTTCCAGATAATGTTCCGGCGGTATTTTAACTTCCTTTTTATTTTTAAGAGATAGGAAAGTAAGAATGTACACTTCGCCGCAATAAAATCCGGACAAAAATAACGTTAGTCGGTTTTGTAGTCATGTACTTTTTTAATTGTTGTCCGGTCCTGGTGACATTTTTAGCATGGTGTAGACTTGTATCTTTTGATGATATCCTCAATTTTAGTTTTCAAAAATACTGATGTCTTGACATTAACAGAGAGAGAGAGAACATCACATCTGGAAATTTTGGGATACGGCCCTGTATTTCTGTAACCTGTTTTTCAGAAAAATGTATGAAAAATACAAAACTTGGTACAATCAAGAAATAAAAAAATTGGAACAATAAAGAATCGATGCCTCTGCACGTGACGGCTCTAACAGAAAAATGAAACAAATAAATACCCTAGCGCGTCTTCCAAATCCTCTAGCTCCCTTAGGCGACATTTTTAGGGGTATGTTTATACAGGGTGTTATGGAAATGACGTATTATATTTAAACCGGCAATTCCTGAGATGAAAACAAATTGAAGAAAAATATGCCACTTACCCTTTTCGGACTTATTTAAAACCAACTTAATTTATAAAAAAACACCAAGTACCTAGGTAACTTGAACAAAAACAAACCGGCACAATAAAATCACATAACACATCTAAGTACCATTCAATCTGAATTAGTATTTTAAAGTGCTACTGTGTAGACAAAAATACGCCCATATTGTCTGGGAAATAATGTATTTAACATCTAAAAATTTTAAAAATAAATAACACGTTGGTTCCGTCGATCGATATTGAACTTCTGGGCTGGGGCACTGCCGTCGCGAAAAGAACAAGTAACTTAATAATTTAAACTCGGGTTTAAGTATTAACACACAAATCTGCTTGAAAATTGGTAAAAACAGTAGGAAACCGATAACGCGTGAAAATCGGCCGGCTTCTTTAAACAGCTGATTATGGACAATAACGGGTTGCCTGTTCTTTTCACCGGCTGGGGTTAATATTTAAAAATACAGCGTTGCCACTTTCGATGTTTTATAAATAAATTGCGGAATTTCCTTCTATAATATTACTTTCCTGTATAATTATAGTCTCGGAAATGGCAACCGCGCTAGCTCAAGTTAGTTCTCTGAATGTGCACAAAGAAAGCACCATGGACGAGCCCATTTATTTCAAAGGGTAGTTCCTGTCAACATAATTGCTTCATTTTATCTTCAGTAAAGGGTTCATGGCCCATAGAAATTAGCGTTTTTATTATTTCTATTGCGAAATAATTAAGTGCTGTTTAGTGTTTGCGTGTAATCTGATAATAGGTGCATATCTTCAAAAATACTAATTTGAAACTCGTGGGTGTCTAAGTGATTTAGTGCAAATGTTCCGAGAGATTGGAAATAAGAGGCCGAATATGGTTTAGTGGGTATAAGCTTATTATGCAGTTCCACATTATCATCAGGGTACGTGATGAGCATAAAGCTTGTCCCATAGAAAAAAAAACCTGAAGATGTCTGTGCCCTGGATTACTTGCTAGTATACTGGCACCTGGACTCACTTCTATTTGGATACTAGGTAAACTAAATATTATTTTTATAAGAATCTAAAGTTTTACATTTTTCATACAGTTGGCAACATTGTTCCTGAACATCTGTTGATTACACAGCTTGGCAATGTAGTATGATCATATATGAATGTGCCGAGTAGTGACCGGTGGGTTTAGGGGTGAATTACCCCACTTTTTAAACGTTCGATTTAAAAAAAAATATGTAGCGCTTCTCTAGGATACCCCAGGAGTCACCCATTTAACTATAATACGTCATTTCCATAACACCCTGTATGTACGTGTCTTATTTTGGGGTCTAGATTAAACCCATTAGTATTTCTAAAATATGTACTATTTTAGGTAAAGATTGTTTCACGAAAAATGGATATAACTTAATGACTGCAGTAAAAGTACCTGGGGCCATCCCATTATTTATGACCGTTTGTTATTATTATGTGGGAAGGACCGGATTGTAATAATTATAATTAAATATAATCACATCAGGTAGGTTAGGTTGCTTTGCTTAATTTATATTTAAATATCTTTTTGTAGTAAAATTTGTTAGTTTTTGAGGAATGGTTCAATAATAGTCTTTTACCAAATATTCCTCAGAATAGCGTGATAGTAATGGACAATGCGAGCTATCACAGTCGCCAATTACATAAAGCTTCAAGCTCAAATAATACAAAATTGGAGATTCAGAACTACATGACGGCGAATGATATATATTTTGAAGAAAGTTATAAAAAAAAGTGATCTTTTAAAAGTTTTAAAGACATTTTGTATAAAAAAAGTATATGTTTGTGACACATTGGCAGAAGAAATTGGACATACAGTGTTACGGCTCCCACCCTACTATTGCATTTTTAACCCCACAGAGCATATGTGGCACCAGTTAAAATCACTGGTTAGGTCTGAAAATATATCTCCGACTTTAAGTTCTAGTATTGTAGAATTAATACGAAAATGCTTTAATGATGTTCCCCCAGGTAGTTGGAAAAATTCAATCCGTCACGTAATAACTGTAGAAAATTCGTATATTAGTCTGGATCGTATAATTAATCCAATTATAATTAATTTTGATGAGGATAGCGATAGCGAAACAGAACTATCTATAGAATGACATTATAAATGTAAATAAATATGACTAGTAATATTTAAAAAAAATGTTATTTCATTTGATTACATTAATATAATCATATCATTACTTGTTTTCCTTAGTCCGTCCCTTGATACTTCACTTGTTTATTGCCAAGCTCTTGTCGACACAATGGGACCGACCCAGGAAATCATTAAGTCGTATCCAAATTTCGTGAAACGTACTGTACTTACGTTTCGAAAACACGAAAAAAAATCTTAATTTGAACACCCTATATCTTCATCTTTTTTGAAACATCCTCTGTATCTATATGCATTAAGCAGTGTCGTACCGCCAAGAGACTATACAACTTTATATTTACCTCTGAACGGTTTTGTTTTATTTATTAACGAATTGCGACTTCAATTTTAACAACTTAAGAAATATATTGACATTTAAAAACTGCATTTTTAAATTTAATGTACCCCCATCCCAATTCCGTCATACTCTTATTGTCACCTGTCTAAAAACCGCCGGTTTCTGATCCCAATCGTATGTATTAGTTAACATTCCAGAATTCATACGAATTTCTCATTTAATTTTCATACGTATACCTAATTCATTTCAATTTAAATCACCTATTCATTACAACGCTCCACATTTAAATTCCCCCCTATGCGGGCCCCTTCATACGCTCTGCATAGATATAAACGCTCAAAACTTACTTCCGCTCATTAAAGATAATGGATAAAAACCCACGCATAGCTTGAAGTAAAAATAAACTCTACGACGATGAGTCATAACATATTCACTAAAACCTTTTTCAACGATCAGGGGGAATAGGAGAGAGAGGTGAGAAACGAATTAATAGGAGTATTAAAGAGAGACGGGGAAAGAGCGAGGATGTAAAACGTACACGCGAGTACAAAATGAAAAGAGAGAGGTTCGAGGTTCGTTTTACTGTGTGAGTACAGTCAGGCGCACCAAAACGGTCGATATCAGGGCCAGGGGTCGTTTCAAGGTTAGTTTCATTCTATGGCGCATTGTAAGCAAGTTTTGCGGCCGCGCCTCGCATAAGCATGGTTTACTGCTGGCTCGGGCGTGGTTGGATATTTTTACGACCTGACCTAGCGTCGTTTCACTTTACTGAGTACCGCCGTCCTCTTTCTTTTACGAAGCGGACGTAAAGAAATTCGTAAAACAAGTTTTCGTTTCTCGCCAGGAAATAATAAAAAGCGGGTTTTTACGCTGGAAAAGCTATTTCGAGAGTTCTTGAATTCGTAATTATTTATTACGAGTTGTCCCCTACGATAATAATTGACTAATTTCGTGAGTCAGTGATATATAGTACCTATATGAAATATTATTACTGGAATTCAAATGAATTATGTATTTTTGGAATTAAGCAAGGGTTTTTCACATTGATTTGTGAAAGGAAATTTGAAAACGCGCTTCAGGGACCGCTGAACATAAAATGTTGTGCTCCAGGCTCTAGTACCTATATTTTTAAGCCTCAGCATGACTTCTGAAAAGTAATTATTAGCGATACCTGACCAGAGCTGGGCAGTAGCTAGCTACCAAGTAGTTAAGCTGCTAGCTTAGTCACTTTTTTGGTAGCTAATAGCTTTATTCAAGCTACTTTTTACAAAAGTAGCTTGTAGCTGTAGCTTCTAGTTTTTCTTCGGTGTATTCATGAAGCTTAAGCTACCGAGTGCAGCCGAAGCTACCGAATATTAAAATATAATATGAACAGTACAAAATAATGCTCCTGTTTCTTCAAAATAACTAGGTACTCAAAAATTACTAGGGAATTGATCGCTCTACCAGGGTTGGATAGAGAATTTTATCGACTTTCATATGACCTTCGTTTATCATTAAAAAGGCTATGTTTCTGAATTATACAGGGTGTTTTAGTGGATTGCAAATTTCAACAATCTTTTATGGGTAATGTGATTTCTTATTCTAGGGTATTTTCTGGAAAGCTTACTAGGTTCCCTGCTACTCACGCTAAACTCTACTGACTAGTACTGACCTATGCACCCTGTCCAAATAAACTGTTCTCTTTCTAGTTTTTTACGTTGAATCCAGTGACGTGCTCAGATTTTCTCGAAGTTCAATAGGTTTCAAGAAAAAAAAATTGCCTTGTTTAAATGGGTCACCCTATATATTTTTTTAGTAATGTAATTTAGTTTGTAACACGGTTGTCAGATATATACAATACTCTATTTTAGTCTCAATATTATACCCGAAATTTACGTTCTAAAAAAAAAATACAATTTTTTTTAGTACACTAATAACGGATATCCCGTTACCATCGAAAAATGGACACCCTGCACCAGTTTCGGAGATATTCTAAAAAAAATCACGATTTAAAAATATAATTTCAACACCCTGTAGCAAAAAATTTAAGCCGCGGCGAACTTATGTACTCTACAACGTGTCCAAGATAAGGAGGACCAGTACAGGGATCTCGGAAACCGTAAGAGATACGAAGTCGGTTAAATGGAGGTAAAGTTGCGCATTTACGTGCCTAAAAATATGCCGTTTTGAAAGTTCCGAGTAGTCCCGGAGATATCCGGAAAAACCCGAAATTCTGAAAAATCGTTTTATTGTTTTTCTGGGACTTTTTGAGATCGAATTCTAAAGTAAATTGCCCTTTTGCATTGCCACTTTTTCCGCTCTATCTAACAGCGTTAATTGTTTTGTAATCCGACGAGTCTTAAATACGGTCCTGTTTTTCTGATATTGGAATTTGAGAGTTTTTCCTTCCGAATGCAACGATGTATGACGTTATATATATGTGTGTATGACACATTGTGGTTTAATGACGTTTCGAGGGTTTTTTGAACAACATCAGGAAATTTTGGAATACGGTCATGTATTTCTCCTAATTTTATAAACAATATCTCATAAGAACGCTCTAAATTTTTTTACTTATGTTGGACTAGTTCAATAAATAACAAATAATTTAATAATAAACCACAAATAAGTGAACAAACATCATTCCAAAACAGTAATAAAACGAACAACGAAAAAAGTAAAGAACTACATAATCAGGTGTTCAAAATGAATTCCGTTATTCTCAAAGCACAAATAACATCTTCTAACTGCCACATAACAGTTTTTTTGAGATAAAATAAAGCATGCGATAGAATATCAAACTTTCAGCATTTGTAAATTTATGTTTCATATTCTATGGAAAATAGGAAACCTCTTAAAACGCTCTCAAACGATCACAATGAGAATGTCAAGTGAAACAAATCACGCGTCACCATCTTAATTTTTTTGTTTCAAGTGCCTACTTTTCTTTTAAATCCCGAACAACAGAAGTTTAAAATAAGGTTTCTGTATTTTGTTCACTTATTTGTGGTTTATTATTAAATTATTTGTTATTTATTGAACTAGTCCACCATAAGTAAAAATTTAGAGCTTACTTATGAGATATTATTTATAAAATTAGGAGAAATACTTACAGGACCGTATCCCAAAATTTCCTGATGTTGTTCAATAAACCCTCGAAACGTCATTAAACCACAATGTGTTGCATTCGGAAGAAAAAAAGCTCTCAAATTCCAATATCAGAAAAACCGGGCCGTATTTAAAAAAAGAAAATTGATAATGGCCCTTCGAAGACGACTCGTCGGATTACAAAACAATTAACGCTGTTAGATAGAGCGGAAAAAGTGACAACGCAAAAGTGCAATTTACTTTAGAATTCGATCTAAAAAAAAAACCAGGAAAACAATAAAAGGATATTTCAGAATTTCGTTTTTTTCCGGATATCTCCGGAACTACTCGGAATTTTAAAACTTTCTAAACGGCATATTATTAGGCACGTAAATGCGCAACATATCTTGGACACGTTGTATATGAACTTTTCGTCATGAAAATACCAAAGGAATCATAATCTGCAAAATTAGCACGTCATTAACAGGATCACCCAGTATGGGTACGTACAACTTTTTTAACAAACTGATTTTCACTATAAAATAAATCTAAAAAGGTAAGCTTACAAAAAAAACCATGGCGTTCTCAAGCCTCTTTCAAATTACAATTTCCTCAGTGAACTCCCTACTATACCTAACTCCCCTCCGATTCCACAGCATGGCCTCGTCCAATTTCCGAAGTTATAATATATGTTATCTCCCAGTTCAGGGCCAGAAACACGAATAGAGAGAGAGAAGAGTAACAGAGCAATTTGGAATACGTATGGAATTCCGTCTCTCCCCTCACCGTCCCCTTCTTTTATCAGCCCCGTCCTTGTCTGTCCCCGGCCCCTTGAAATCGCACCCGCGCCTCCTCGTTAAAGTGTTCTCGCTCTCTTTCCGACTCATTGAGTCAAGCAACAAAAGGCCGAATTTGAAATGAATTATTGAGCAACTGTGAGGGATAACAGAGGCTTTGTTTTGTTCCGTTTTGATTGATGCGCCGAGGGGCTTTTGCTTGCGTCCTGGATAATTGAGTTTAAGCGTAAAATTCAGGGTCGAGTAGGGGAATAATGAAAGGCTTAAAATGCGAATAAACATTTTCAGGAGAATTTAAAATATGAAAATGCTTGCCGTATTTCTAAACTAAAAAGGTATAATACCTGCTCGATCGAGTTTCAATATGTCGAAAACGGTTTAAGATCGAGCATTTCCATTTTTACTTTGATTTTTTTGATGGTTTTTAAATGGAAATATCTCGAAAACGATTAGAGATATTAATCTGTATGGGAATGTCGTACGTAAATTTTCTATAATTTAATAATAAACGTTTATTTTGAAGTTTTTAATTGGATAATTGCTTAAAATGCGCTTTTTGGAGGTGAACTTTTCGCGCCACAGGCTCGGCCCTGGGGCCCACAGATCCTAAATTCGGCCCTGTTTCCAAGTACGATCTGTAACAATCAAAAGAAAAGTAAATTCAAGCCAAACCCTTAGCAAATAGAGCTGTGACAAATCATTTTTAAAAAGATTTAAACCAAAGATCGTTTTGTATGCAAGAAAAGATTTAAGTGACAAAACTTTTTATATTTAATTCTTGTTTACATGTTAAATCATTTTAGGAAAAATTTATATCTTTTTATAAGATTTAAATCATTTGATAAGATCTCTAAATAGTATTTATATTGTCATGTAGGACTCTTTAAATCAGGAAGTATTTAAATCATGTAAGATGATGAATCAGGTGATTTTCTCGTTGTGTGATTGGCAAATCGTCATGATACTCAACTATACAGGGTGTTATGGAAGGGGTGTCCTAGAGAAGCGTTACATATTTTTTTTAAATCGAACGTTTAAAAAGTGGGGTAACTCACCCCTAAACCCACCGGTCACTACTCGGCACATTCATATATGATCATATTACATTGCCAAGCTATGTAATCAACAGATGTTCAGGAACAATGTTGCCAACTGTGAAAAAAATGTAAAACTTTAGATTCTTATAAAAATAATATTTAGTTTACCTAGTATCCAAATAGAAGTGAATCCAGGTGCCAGTACACTAGCAAGTTATCCAGTACACAGACATCTTCTTTCTATGGGAAAAGCTTTATGCTCATCACGTACCCTGATGATAATGTGGAACTTCATAACAAGCTTATACCCACTAAACCCCATTCGGCCTCTTATTTCCAATCTCTCGGAACATTTGCACTAAATCACTTAAAGAAACACATAGACACCCACGAGTTTCAAATTAGTTTTTTTGAAGATATGCACCTATTATCAGATTACTCGCAAACACTAAACAACACTTAATTATTTCGCAATAGAAATAATAAAAACGCTAATTTCTATGGGCCATTAACCCTTTCACTAAAGATAAAATGAAGCAATTATGTTGACAGGAACTACCCTTTGAAATAAATGGGCTCGTCCTTGGTGCTTTCTTTGTGCACATTCAGAGAACTAACTTGAGCTAGCGCGGTTGCCATTTCCGATACTATAATTATACAGGAAAGTAATATTATAGAAGGAAATTTCGCAAACATCGAAAGTGGCAACGCTGTATTTGTAAATATTAACCCCAGCCGGTGAGAAGAAGAGGCAACCCGTTATTGTCCATAATCAGCTGTTTAAAGAAGCCGGCCGATTTTCACACGCGTTATCGTTTTCCTACTGTTTTTACCAATTTTCAAGAAGATTTGTGTGTTAATACTTAAACCCGAGTTTAAATTATTAAGATATTTGTTCTTTTCGCGACGGCAGTACCCCAGCCCAGCAGTTCAATATTGATCGACGGAACAACGTGTTATTTATTTTTAAAATTTTTAGATGTTAAATACATTATTTCCCAGACCACTCAGACAATAAGGGCGTATTTTTGTCTACACAGTACCACTTTAAAATACTAATTCAGATTGAATGGTACTTAGATGTGTTATGTGATTTCATTATGCCGGTTTGTTTTTGTTCAAGTTACCTAGGTACTTGGTATTTTTTTATAAATTAAGTTGGTTTTAAATAAGTCCGAAAAGCTAAATACAATTGCATTTTTTTTCTAAAGGGTAAGTGGCATTTATAAACTTTTAAGTTGTCCAGGTCTGACGGGTGTCGTTCGAATTGAACAAATGAGAACATACCTGACCATTTAAAAACTCCGCGGCGGTTCGTTCGAGTCAGTTCAAGTTTATAAATCAGAGATTGTTTCCTAGCGAACTGAACTGAACGTAAAAGTTTATAATAATGTACTCTGAAAAATAAATAACTTGCAATCTGTCAAACGGTTATTGACTTTCTAAAGAGTTTACCCTGAAGATATTACAACACTGTTCAAGATTCAGTGACGTTTTTCGCCATATGTTGCTTTGTTTACCTTCCTGACAGGGGCACCACGTGGTCATTTTTGATTTGACATAAGGTCATGTACAGGGCATATTAAATTAAAGCGCCATTTTTAGATATTTTTCTTCAATTTGTTTTCATCTCAGGAATTGCCGGTTTAAATATAATACGTCATTTCCATAACACCGTGTATTTAAAGATTCAAATCATTTCATAAAGATTTAAAATCTTTTTAAAGATTTAAATCAAAGATCTTTCTCTACAAGATTAGAATCGAAGTATTTAAATCAAAAAATGTATTTAAATCAACAAAATATTTAAATCTCACTAATTGTGTTAGCAAATATATGTATATTCCGAGTAAACTCCAGGGGTTTGTTCGAGCTTCTTATTGGTTAAAAGCCCTTCGTGAATTTTTATCTTTTCTTATCTACTATTTAACAATAATATCATGAACCATTAAAAGATACCGTGTAATACAGTAATAAAGCTTAAAAATTCAATTTTATCATAAATTTACGATAAAAATAATAATTTAAAACGAGTAAAAATTATTACTTAACGTTGTTTTCGATAACAAACGTAGCGATAAAAATTTAATTATGGAGATAACTAGTTCCATATCACAAATCACTATTCACATAGAATTAACTTGTAACTTTCCAAATAATGTTAACGGTGGAACGGTTAAGCTGACGTCACCGAGCGGAAATAAGTTTAGATATTCCGTGCATAGGTAACGTTGGTTGGTGAATAGCCTTGGGTGATTATGGGATTGTAAATTCTACGTTACAATACCAGCTTACCGTGTTATAAATCTGTAAAACTGCCACGTGTTTCCGAGTTTTTAATGCGTAATGCCAAGTAAGTTTTAATTATATTACAGTATGTTGTTAATAGGGGGGTGTACTTACTTCCTTACTTGTTATTATGTGACAATAACAATAGTCTGATAGGTTCGGTCGGGTTTTCACGGTTAAAACACGTTTGTAGGCTCTTGGGAGGGACTGTATGAAAGCGAATGTTGCGCATAACGTTTTTAATTAAAACTTGTGAATTTTTAAAGGGATTGTGGTGTGTTGTTATGAATTTAATTAGAGGTACTGCTTTCATCCGTGGCTGATATTAGAAATTGGTTACGATATACCGGCTTACCGTGTTATAAACTGTAATAAAATGCCACTTGTGGCTCATCAGTTTTAATTTAATAATTGCATACTAATAATAACCAATCGAGTTTTAATTGTTTTTAGTTTGGGTGTGGTTACTTGTAATTACATCACAATACACTCCATAAGTTTTGTGATAGTTTGTACATTCCTTAGAGAATGAGTATATTATACAGGGTGTTATGGAAATGACGTATTGTATTTAAAAATAGCCAAAAATGGTGCCTTAATTTAATATGCCCCGTACATGACCTTATGTCAAACCAAAAATTACCACGTGGTGCCCCTGTTGGGAAGGTAAACACAGCAACATATGGCAGTGAATCTTGAACAGTGTTGTCATATCTTCAGGGTAAACTCTTTAGAAAGTCAATAACCGTTTGACAGATTTCAAGTTGTTTATTTTTCAGGGTACATTATTATAAACTTTTACGTTCAGTTCGCTGGGAAACATCTCTGATTTATAAACTTGAACTGACTAGAACGAACCGCCGCGGAGTTTATAAATGGTCAGGTATGTTCTCATTTGTTCAATTCGAACGACACCCGTCAGATCTGGACAACTTAAAAGTTTATAAATGCCACTTACCCTTTAGAAAAAAAAAATGCAATTTTATTTACCTTTTCGGACTTATTTAAAACCAACTTAATTTATAAAAAACACCAAGTACTCACATCACAAAATCACATTAGTTTTCGCGTCACAACACATCTAAGTACCGTTCAATCTGAATTAGTATTTTAAAGTGCTACTGTGTGTAGACAAAAATACGCCCTTATTGCCTGGGAAATAACGTATTTAACATCTAAAAATTTTAAAAATAAATAACACGTTGGTTCTCTCGATCGATATTGGTCGGCTTCTTTAAACAGCTGATTATGGACAATCGGGCTAATATTTAAAAATACAGCGTTGCCACTTTCGATGTTTTATTAGCGACTATCATAAATTGCCGAATTTTCTTCTATAACATTACTTTCCTGTATAGTTATAGTCTCGGAAATTGTAACCGCGCTGGCTCTACTAGCGGAGAGTTCTCGGAAAGAAAGTTCGACTGGTCCGAAGGTGGACCAGACCATTCATTTCAAAGGGTAGTTCCTGTCAATTTTTAACATAATTGTGTCATTTTATCTTTAGTAAAAGGTTAATGGCCCATAGAAATTAGCGATTTTATTATTTCTATTGCGAAATGATTAAGTGCTCTTGTTCTATGTGTGTTATTGTAAAGTAATTATGCGTCAGTGTTGGGGTTTAGTGATAAGCTTATTATGCACTCCCACACTATCATCAGGACACGTGAACATAAAGTTTTTCCCATAGAAAACCGAACTGTGCCCTGGATTCCTTAATCGCGTCCTGGATTTACTTTCTAAGTAAGCTAAATATTTATTTTTATAAGAAACTAAAGTTTTACACTTTTAAACCTTTTCACAACATTGTGCCTGAACATCTGTTGATTACCCAGCTGGGCAATGTAATATGTTCATATATGAATGTGCCGAGGAAGTTGGGTGTGGGTTTAGGGGTGAATTACCCCACTTTTTAAACATTCGATTTAAAAAAAAATATAAATGTAGCGCTTCTCTAGGACACCCCAGCCCAGGAGTCACCCATTTAAATATAATACGTCATTTCCATAACACCCTGTATTAACGTTTTTAATTAAACTGTTGTTAGCCGGATTTTAGAATACGAAATCAAATCAAATCGACAACCAAAGAAATTAAATACTGATTTATTTCCGAAATTTCCCGCCCACGAGAAACATTAATGACGTGCCCTGCTATTACGTCACATTACGGCCGGAACAAATTTGCCGGTGATATCTTGGGACCAGATATTTAATTCCATGTTAAATTAGTTTTTGTATGTTGGGTTGCATATCGTCAATAGTGTATGGGTGCCAATGAGGTAGTGTTATTTCAAGGTCAAAATATTACGTCACATTACGGCAGGAACAAATTTGCCGGTGATATCTTGAGACCAGATATTTAATTCATTTTATTAAATTGTAAAAGTATTGCCAACCCAAAAAGAAAAAATCTACTATATTTTTTAAAGTTTTTCAGACTTTAAAGACCCAAATAGAAAAAGTATACACGGTTCATAAGACAATTAGAGCACTAGTACTTTAGAAAACTCTATGGTTTGGGGGTTGTTTTATAAATTATACGCGTGCTCTAAGACAATGTCTTATGAAACTTGTATCTTAATATACTATTTAATATGCTTTTTTTTATTTATCCGTAAGAGTTTCGTGGATTTGCCATCACATTTCATTGAATAGTTTAGAATGGGCTCATCAGCTTGTATTCAAACTCGGCACATGGATTCACCATGTCGGCCTCTTCAAGAAGTTATAATGCAGTTTTTCTACAAAATGTTCAGGGGAGCCAATATTCAGCCATCAGCTCAAAAAGTACAGGGGTACCCGTGGTAGTTATTACTATTGCCATATTATATAATCAAAACCCTTTTAGATTACATAGAAATTTAACCTTATACCGTGTGTTTCAGGAGAACCTCCCACCAGTGGCGTAACTACGTCAGAAAAACTTGTGTTCGGTGACAAAAATTTGTGCAGCTTTCTAAAATTTCCCAGGCCCTAGCCTTGCAGGTCCCCGAGCTTTGGAGGCCCCTTCGGGGCTCCCAAAGCTCGGGGGGCCTGTGTTCCTGGGACACATGGAACACCGGTAGTTACGCCACTGCCTCCCACCCCTATAACTTTTTTATTGTTTAAATTACAGAACTAAAACTTGGCGGGTTTGTATTGTGATATTATTTTGCATTTCATGACATTGGCAGACCCCGTTTTGTCATTCCGGTTTAACCGGAAATGACCTGCACTTTAGATTAGGGAATCCAATCCAAATCCAAACCTGGGGGATTGAGCCCATCGATCCCGCATATCCGCGGGATTTGCGGGATAGCAAACAATGAACCGCGGTATTTTTGTTCGACGCGTCGGGGATTCCCCGCTATGCTAGGCTATTTGAATATAATACACGGAGTTTAAACAGTAATCACAAAAATGAGTGTCAGTGTAGTTTACAAAGACAAGAAAGGTTCAAGTTTAGTTCGGAATTATTTTTTAGTCTGAAGATGGCCTTACAGCTAAATGTAAGTTATGCCCTAGCATTATCAAAATCTCTGCTCGTTCAACCAAAGGTCTTCACACCCACTTACAAACAAAGCATAATATTAATTTGAAAGTCCAGAGCAGCAGCGGCAGTGTTGATATTGATAAAATAACACAGGAAATGAAAGCTAGTACCAGCAGTTCGAGTAGTTCGTTTAGTTCTATTGCCAAGCGCTCAGATGTTAGTGGTTCTTCTGTGCTATTTAAAAAAATGAATATGACAGATTTTTTTCATCTGAGAAAAAAGTTTCGATGGAGGAAAGAGTGTCTCGAATGGTAGCTAACGATGGTATATCACATCGATCGATATGCGCCAACTATTCGAACTAGAGGGCCACAAATTGTGTAAAATCTATTCCACCGACAAGTGTCGAAGCTGAACGTGCGTTTTCAGCCGCAGGATACATGTGCAATAAAATAAGATCAGATCTAAAAGATGAAACATAAAACATGTTATCTTTTCTCCGAAAATACTTTCAAAATTAATGTAACATGTAACCGTTAAACTAGTCGTACTATTGTATTGTACCTATATGCAATAAATAGTTTCCTGCTAGTCTATTCTGTATTTAATTGCATAAAACCACTTTTTATTAACATACAGCACCCAAATCGAGTCCCGTAAATCCCGCGAATCCCGCACGTTTAATCCCGCAATGTCAATCCCGCCAAATTACTGCGGGATCCAGCATTTACGGGATTGGATTCCCTACTTTAGAATTTTAAATGGTACACCCAGTATAGAGGGTGCACCAAGCAAAGTGGCCTATTAGAAGTATCTCGAGAACTGAATGAGATCTTATTTTGAAAATTTAGTTGTAGCTATAAGAGATGGTTTTCTACGTTTCTAAAATATTTTGGATGATGCGGTGTTGCCGCATCATACTGAAAGTGGTAGCACCTTCGGAATTTTAAATGGTGGGGGGTTGTTCGGGTTTGTTCGGGTTTGTTCGGGTTTTTTTAATGTCTATGGGGGGGTGTGGATTTTTCATTATTTTGTTTCTATGAATCGATTCCACAGCCTACTATCAAAAAATATATTTTTTTAAGATGAGTTTTAAATTTCGCTATAAGTCCGAAAATATAGAAGATAGGTATATGAACACTTAATATCATTAGGTAGAAAATTCGATCCTCCATGAGCAAAACGTATCAAATACAGGGGTCCCATTTAAAAAAAAAGAAGATTTTTGCAATAATTCATCTCCGTCAGAAATATTGTTATGGAGACGCCCTGTATAAAACTAATTAAATACCGTTCAAAATTATAAAACTTCGATGGTTTTGTGAAACTATTGCCAAAATTTCAGCTTTCTAGCTGTAACCGCTAAAAAGGGTGTGATTTTCTTTTCAGGTCCCGATACGGCGTTAATTCATTTAAAATTCCGAAGTTGCTACCACTTTTGGTATGATCCGGCAATACCGCACCATCAAAAATATTTTAGAAACGTAGAAAACCATCTCTTATAGCTACAACCAAATTTTCAAAATAAAATCTCATTCAGTTCTCGAGATACTTCTAAAAGGCCACTTTATTTGGTGCACCCTGTATTTTTAGCTATATCGATTAAGAACTCCATTCCAAATTCAACGACACCACCAGAAAACTGCTAGACACCACATAGGTCACTTTTTGACCCCCAATTTTTCTTTTTTCATCTAGACAGCCATGAACTTTCTAAAATGGTTTGTTCGGGTTTGGTTGGTCAACTTCCAAGCCAAATCATTTCGCTGAACTTTATATTTATTGTATCGTTATTTTCGAATTTGTAATATTTAAGATGAATTAAAAGAATTGATAATTGCGTAGCACTCTGTATTATAGACTTTATTTGTTGAAATAATTTTTTATTTACCTACGCTTTTTCGACAATGTAACGTGTTTGGAAGTCATTTTTGTTACCTAGAGTGGCATGGCCATTCTTTTGGGCCAATGTCTAACCGTACTATATCAGATTGGTTTATTCAAAAAGTAAATAAAATTCAATTTTTATGTCAGAATGTCAAATTTAAATTTTAGGAAATTTAATTTTTAAATTTATGCCAGTGGCGCAGGTGCTACAGGTTTTGTAATAAATATCAGGGAACATGTTTGCTGGGACGCCACTGCGTCACTGCACAAGAACTCTTTCTAACTAAATATGTGAATTTATATCCTATTAACAGATACTACTAACTATGTATTCCGAGGAAAGAATCAACGTCCTAATTACGATAACGCTCCAAGAAAATAGCAAAACCGAAAAAACATTTCTTTATCTCAGCGCAAACAAAACACAAAGCCATAAAATATATCATATCATAAAATTTCATTATGTTCGCGTCATTTCTCATTTGTATGCAGGCCAGCCGAGCCGAGCCGAGCGACAAGGACCGACTGCTTCTGGCCGGCTTCGTAGCGAGCGCAAGCGAAACGGCGCCCAGTTTCGAATCAATCCTCCCTCGCCCCCTATGTGAAACAGCCTAGCCGATGTGAATAGTGAAATGCTCCGCCGCGCTGACGCAGCAGGCTGTGAACGAGCGTTTTGGGACGCTCGATACTGTTTTCCTATGATGTTGAAATGCAAGAGTTGGATAACCTCGGCTTACTCGGCCGTACGTGAAACACGGGACAGCGCTACAGCCGTCTCGCTTTAGTTATTTATTTCATTAGTGACAGCACGAGGGAATTATTGCTAATTTTAGCTGGTTTATTTTTATTACGTGAAAATGAACTTGTGCGTTTCGTTCCCTCGATTTCATGAGATATTTGTTGGAATTTACTCGAGACGTGTTCAAAATTGATGATAATGGATTTATATTAAGTCTACATCAGCGTATTATTATTGATTATTAGTTAAAAACGTCTGAACAGGGTCAACCGTCGCCAGACGAAAGTGTAAACAATGAAATAGCGAAATCGACTCTCGTAGAACAGAACCTACTAATTAAATGCCCGCTGGCTCGAGATAATCGACATGGGCGCCCGACCGCTTTCTTATCGCAGCGCAAACATGTTTATCTCGAAATTGGCGCGATAAAAACAAACTGAAATAATAAATTCAAGGCTGTCGGGCGCAGCTATTCCCGTCTGAATTCGTGTCGGGCAACGCTTAGCTGAGCGAGAGAGACGGGCGATCGCTTAAATTAGCTTTGCTGCCTAATGGCTTCCCCCGTCGCCTCTCCGGGCGAGAACGAGATAGCACGATCGGCTCCCCTCCCGCCGCTCGTCCCGCTGTTGCTAGGCGAACGCCGTGCTATCGGAGCCGGTTTCCGAACAAAGGCCGATGGTTTCAATGGTTCGCTTGCGCCCGTAAACCATCTTAGGCCCCCTCGCCCCTGGCCCGAGCGGTTCTCCTCGTCGTCGTCGTGATAGGTCGGCGGGGCGCAGTATTCGACATACTGGAGCAGGCATAGTGAGCGCGCTCCTCAACATTTTCCTTGGCCGGCGTTACGTTGTTCGATTGTTTTTTCGACGCTGTCACACGTTGATTTTGTTTATCCGTCGATTGCTTCGATTAAAATTCGTACTGATTAGTTTTCACAATCGATTGATTACCCGGGCGCGACCTTTTAAGGGAGTTGGATTATGAGCATGACAATGATGATTTAGTTGATGTGAGTTGAGAGTACCTAATTATTATTGCGCAAGGTTTATTTCAACTTGTGTGTGAGTGATGTGTGTGTTGATGTAGCGTTCGTAATTAATCGTAAGGAAGCGAGTTCGCGTCGCGAAGTGTCAATTTATGCATGACATTTCGAATAGTTCATTATTTTTGCATGTTTTCTAACTATTTTATTTATAAATTGTGGTTTTTAGGCGTAAAATGAAATTTGATGATGCCGATGAAGAAAAATCGGATAGTTCTAACGGTAGGTTGTTTTTGTGCTTTTTGATTTGGTGTGTGGGTGGTTTTTTTGCATGTTTCTTGGGGTTGTTATGCTAAATTGTGATTTAGTCGGTTTTAGTAGTTTTATTAACAAACATTTACTTACCACAACTTCCTGGGTTATTTTTTATTTGACTACAAAATATTACCGGGGCTGTTACGAAAGTTGATAACACATTGTATACAAACAAACAAAATGACCCGGTACTATGACCTAATAATAACAAACCTATACCGAACCACTTTGGTCACTTTGGTGCATGCGCATATATGACATTTCCGTATTGATTGATTTTAGGAAATTATCTTCAATTGCCAATTTGCGCCCAGGAAACAGTGGCGTAGCCTGGGTTAAATACATTTAAAAAGATTTTTTTATTTTAAAACCAGCATTTGTGATTTGATATTTTTTGGAAGTCTGTGCGCTTTGTTGTTAGATAGTTAAGTAGTATAGGGGCGGGAGACGATTGACCCCCCCCCCCCCCCCCCCCCTTGTGGCTATACGCCGCAGTCAGTTATTGCAGTGTCAGGAAATGAACCATGTTAATAAACATTGTTTACATAGTACTTTATGCATGTTGTTTATAAATGCTTTTTTAATTTTTTCCACCCTGGGTCTAAAAATTCACGTTTTGTAAGATTTTTGTATATTTTTTATAAAATCTATTTAAAAAAATAATTCAATCTGAAATGTCGTCTCGAGACGACGCCGTAAATTGGGAATGTTTTTTAGCAAAATACATAAAAAAAAATTTAAAAATTTGTTACCTATATTTTTATTCATTATACAGTATGTCCACGGATGGGGTTTACAAGAGGACAAATGGACTAAAAATTGAAAGGTACGAAAAAAAAGTCACTCTTAATAAACGTTTTTGCTTGTCTAGAAAATACGATTCATCATAAAAAACTTCAATTTTTTATACAGGGTGGGCAAAAACTGCAAAAATAGTATTTTGCTTTAAGAGTAAACATACTTAATTTTGAAAGATACGATAAACAGTCACTCTTAATAAACGTTTTTACTTGAATAATGAATAGGTGATACTTGTTGTCAATGTATTTATTTAATGAAGTAATTATAATAATAATAATAATACAAACATTTTTATTAATATGAAAAGAATACGATAATGATTTCATAATTCAGAAACTCCACCCCCATACTCGACACATTTTTCTAATTGCTTTCTCAAATAAGTGAAAGATTTTCTGATTTCTTCCTGAGATATCGATTGGACAGCCTGGGTAATTCTGCCCTTCAATATCATTTGGTATTGCAGTTGAAAAAACAATTTGTTTAAACGGCCCCATAAAAACATATCGGCCAAGGTTAAGTCGTGACTTCTTGGGGGCCACAAAACTGAGCCATTCCTGCCAATCCACCTTGGACCAAATCTGCGGTCAAGCCATTCTCTAACCTCATGAGCGAAATGGGCTGGACAACCATCTTGCTGAAAATACATATTTTGTCGAAAATTTAATGGTAGATTTTCGAGTTCATCATTGAAAAATGTATCCAGCATTTCTTAATATGATAATCTATTGCACGTGTTATCCAAAAAATATGGCCCTATAATGCCATGGATGAATATCGCACACCACGTTCACTTTTGTGAAATATTGTCTTCTCGTCATAATTCTGAATTCGGGATTTTCTCAAGACCAGTACCTAACGTGCTGGGTTGCAACGGTTCCATTTGTTGAAAATGTACTTTCATCAGAAAACATGATACATTTATAAAAATCAACATTTCCACTTAAAATTTTGTCTCCTATCCACAGGCAAAAATTAAGTCGTTTCGCGTCGTCCCATCTTCCAATCTTTGATTAAAGTGCGGTTTATACGGATACAATTTATTTGCTTTAAGGATCTTCTGAATTTGACTTTTTTTCACAACTTCCAACTGAGTAACACGATTTCTAAGGGACGTCGTAGGATTTTCTTCAACAGAATGAAGAACTAAGACTGTAGCAGCATCATCATGGTCGTATTTCTTCTTTTTTTTGAGGTCCAAAACCGAACCAGTTCTCTTGAACTTTTTTATTAACTTGCAGATTGCCATCCTAGTTATTGGGATTCCTACAAATTTCTCGGTAAATTGTTCCATGAAGTAGCGAGTATGAAACTTGACCATAACATTGTATTATAAAAACTCTTTGTTCAGTAGATAGCATTTCTACTTAAATAATAACTTCATTAAATAAAGACATTGACAACAAGTACCTATCACCTTAAGTGTCATTATTATTTTAACTAGGTTCACCAGTCAGAGGTGTGCCAGAGAATACTTTTAGGGAAATAATTTTTACATAGGTAAACCTTTCAATGAATTGTTCTACTTCGGTTTGTTGTGTAGAAAACACATTCATTAAGAGTGACTTTTTTGGTATCTTTCAAAATAAAGTATGTTTACTCTTAAGCAAAATAAAAATTTTGCAGTTTTTACCCTCGCACTTTTTAAAAAAATTGAAGTTTCTTATGATGAATCGTATTTTCTAGACAAGCAAAAACGTTTATTAAAAGTGACTTTTTTTCGTATCTTTCAATTTTTAGTCCATCATTTGTCCTCTTGTAAAGCACCCGTGGACATACTGTAGATGTTGAGATCGAAAAAATCCTCTGAACGAAATAAAATTTAACAAATATTGTTTCGGAAATTACATTTTTATTAGGTAGGTATATAGCTAAAAAACAAAAAAAAATCATATTATCAAACTTAGCGGAACTGAAACAAAACTAAATACCATTATCTATATTAATCATCCTTTAAATGGCTACAAAGGCTCTGCTCCAACAAATGAACTGCAAAAAACATATAAAATTCTAAATAAAGAAGCTATTACAATAGCGAAAAGTTCGAGTTTTTCACAGGTCTTCGGCACACTACTGAAGACATATTTTCTTCACACACTGGAGACAAATTGGCTTATTGCATGAATGACAAAGATATTTCGTCATTCTTCTTTTTCTGCTAGGACAAATTGAGCGAAAAATATCGCTTTTCCAGAATCTGTTCAGGAACAGGATCCAAAATAAGTTCCTCTTCAATGCCAAGATATAGTTACATTCGTACTGACGCGTAGTCTACTAGACGACGCTGCATTTTCTAAGCAGGAAAATTTCGGTTACACTCGACCTAGGCTGCTCTTGCCTAGGCTGCATACTTGACTAACCTGTACTTGATAGTACACTGACAGAAAATTATTAAACGTAATAATAACGGAAATATTCTGATTCTAAAATTACGAGTAGTCTGCTGGACGACACGTCAGTACTGAAGGGGTAAAGTGGTACTGTGTAGACAAAATACGCCCTTATTGTATAAGGTATCATCGGGTGGTCTGAAATAATAATTTTCCATACATTGGTATTTGATTTTTTTTATAACTGATAACTTACAAATAGAAAAGAGTTATGGCATGCTTATGCACAATTTTAGAATTTTTAATACAATAATTGTATAGATCTTTACCTTTCGTAGCACAAACTTAAACTAAAAGAACATTCCGACGAACAAATAATCCGTCCACACCAAAACTAGATAAACAAAATTTCTCTTTGACCTACCGACGTCTCCTCGAACATGTGCGAACAAGAACAAGCAAACGTTTGTTCGCTATATTTACCGTCCATACAGAACAAAAACAATTGTTCGCTGATGTTTGTTCTTGTATGTTTTTTCGGCGTGTACATACCTTATGATGTGTTTTTAGTTAAATGATAATGAATGTATTAGCATTGGTCTTTAAGAGTTAGTGCAAGTAAAGTTTAAGCGAGATTATATAGATAAAGTACGTTTCACGAAATTTGGATACGACTTAATGATTTCCTGGTCGGTCCCATTGTGTCGACAAGAGCTTGGCAATAAACAAGTGAAGTATGAAGGGACGGACTAAGGAAAACAAGTAATGATATGATTATATTAATGTAATCAAATGAAATAACTTTTTTTTTAAATATTACTAGTCATATTTAATTACATTTATAATGTCATTCTATAGATAGTTCTGTTTCGCTATCGCTATCCTCATCAAAATTAATTATAATTGGATTAATTATACGATCCAGACTAATATACGAATTTTCTACAGTTATTACGTGACGGACTGAATTTTTCCAACTACCTGGGGGAATATCATTAAAGCATTTTCGTATTAATTCTACAACACTAGAACTTAAAGTCGGAGAAATATTTTCAGACCTAACCAGTGATTTTAACTGGTCCCACATATGCACTTTGGGGTTAAAAATGCAATAATAGGGTGGGAGCCGTAGCACTGTATGTCCAATTTCTTCTGCCAATGTGTCACAAACATATACTTTTTTTATACAAAATGTCTTTAAAACTTCTAAAAGATCACTTTTTTTATAACTTTCTTCAAATCATCGCCGCCATGTAGTTCTGAATCTCCAATGTTGTAATATTTGAGCTTGGAGCTTTATGTAATTGGCGACTGTGATAGCTCGCATTGTCCATTACTATCACGCTATTCTGAGGAATTTTTGATAAAAGACAATTCTTGAAAACCAACAAATTTTAGCACAAAAAGATATTTAAATATAAATTAAGCAACCTAACCTACCTGATGTGCCTATATTTAATTATAATTATTACAATCCGGTCCTTTCCACATAATAATAACAAACGGTCATAAATAATGGGATGGCCCCAGGTACTTTTACTGCAGTCATTAAGTTATATCCATTTTTCGTGGAACAATCTTTACCTGTTTGTAATTCTTAGTGGGTTGGGTAGGTACAAAAATTATTACAAAATTGGCGTGTTCACTTCACACACAAATATTGTTATATTATTCTGTTCTGTTGTTAATATTCCCTGTAATAGAAATGATCGTTGGAAATAAAATAATAGTAAATATTGAATAACTGATCTTCTGACATAATTCGGCCATTTGGAAAACTTACAAAGCGATTTTTTACAGGATTAAAAGAAGAATATGAACCCTGGCGATGCCTAGAGTGCGAGGTTAATTTTACCAGCAAGCTATATCTTTTCAACCACCTTCTTCACCACATAAAGCAGCCATTTGTAAAGCTGGATAGATTGCAACCAGTCAATCCTCCTCTGAAGATCACCCTCAAAGTAAGTTTGTCAGCTGGGTCGATTCTGATTAACTATAGATATTCCAGCGAACCCTCTTGTACCAGCAACATGTTATCGATCAGTTGCCGGGGAAATTCAATAAACTTCCCCAATTTAGTGGTGAGCTGTGTTTTTAAATTTAATTGGTGCTTACAAGTTTTAAAAGTGTATTTCCATCGTTTTAGTATAATTTATTTTGTTTTTAAGAGTTTGATTAACTACATTTGAATTGTTTTTGTAAACAAAATAGATTCAACTGAATTTTTGTGTCAATTTTCAATAACTCATGTCATTTTTAAATAAACAAGTACCACAGGGCCAACACTCCATTCATAAATCTGTTGGAAAGTGAGGTTGTGATTGTGTGAAATGTTATTGAAAATCAGTAATGGGTGGAAGAGAGACAAAACATGTTTGTCTCGATAATGGCAACAATGTTGAAGTCTGGTTAAATCCAATAACGTTTAAAATTTTATGGAGCCTCCTTTCGCGTTTTCTTGCAGCGGAGCTAGTCTGGGCAAAAAGCCCGACAAGGGCGTATAATTTACTTTGAAATTTTTTACGTTTAACTATATTACCTATTCAAAAAGTGTAGTTTCGAATATTAGATATTTATAAAAAAGATAGAAATATTGATCTAGTTTTTATATACAGTGTGTCCAAGGATGGATTTAACTATTTATGCTTAGCATCAATGTTTTTGGTGTAATCATTATTGGATGATAATTCTCCAGATATAAAAGTGTATATTTCTAGCCAGATTGTCATATTTATCACTTAGGTATCTTGCAAAATCCCAATTAAAAATTTGTAAATTTGACAATTACAACTGGTTTAAGGTTAATCCGTAATTGCTCTTAAAATAAGTTTATTTCTAATAATTTTACTATAAACTGTGAAAAAGATGAGAAATTCTTTAAAAGAATATTATTATACTTAAAAGTATCAAATAAATCGTGAAATAATCCAACTGCACTCTGGTCATCTATCTTTAGTTTATTACACGCTCACATGCATTGGGTGTGGCCAAGCCAATTAATTAGCAAGGATGGAGAAACGGAAAGTTAGATCAAATAAATAAAAATAAATAAATAAATTATATAAAACCTGTCTTCACGTACTAGTTACACTGCAAACGTTGTTTAAATATAGAACAAAAAAGATGTAAAATATTTTGACGGGACTGTTCCTTTCTTCAGTATTTTATTCCCATGTACATTACCTCCATAATCTTCTTTTGTGAAGTGTTTCTCACAAATAATTGTTGTATCACCTGGACTATAATTATTCCTTCTAAGGGCATGTATCCAAATTTGCCGTAGGTTACGACCTTTTAGTATCCTAACGAAAGGGGATAAACATTTGGTACATTCTTAAACAAAGCGAATTTTCATAGTGATGCAAACTCAAAATCAAATTTCTAAATATATTTACTAACCTGTGAAATTTTAATTTAACACCATTGCATCTTCTAGTGAAGCATTTTATGGCCGCACAAGACTCAACCATCTTGTAAATGCAAGATTTATATTAAGAAATAAACCAACTCGACTGCTTTTTGCCCGGACTAGCTCCACGGAATGGTCCATAACCTTTTAAACGTCAATGGTTATATCAGAAATCATATCAATACAATCATATTAAAACATAACCATACTTACCGAAGAAAAGATAAATCCTTGCTTAAATGATCCACTCTTTTACAAACTATACGTGAATGCACCACCATTGTTTATAATAAAGATGATTTTTCACCAATACTCACAAAAAAAAGTAAAAACAACCAAAATATATAAACACTCCCTTAAAAGCAGTTAGCAGTGACCAGCAACACTGTATTGTTTACTATAATCCGATCTATTGATAAAGTTTGACTTTGTGCCGTAGATCGTAGTAGCTGTAGCGTTGATGTTGCCAGAGTGCAGTCGGCTTATTTCAAACTTTTATGTATAATAATATTTTTTTTTCTAAATCTCTCAAGGCCTATGCACAATTTATAGTAAAATTATTGGGAAATAAATTTATCTTAAAAGCAGTTGCGGATTAACCTTAAACCAGTTGTAATTGTCAAATTAACAAATTTTTAATTGGGATTTTGCAGATACCTTAGCGATAAATAGGACAATCTGGCTATGCTGCAAACATAACAGCAAGGTGGGGAGTGCACGTTTCCATTCCTTAGGTCAACACAAATATAAACAATTCTATCTGGAGTTTGTAAGATCTTTGTAAAGTACGGTCCTGGAATTCATACCAACCTATACAAATACAAAGTAAATAAGCAGCCAGGTCATTAATGTCACGCCAGATTGTAATTTTTGTGGTTTTATGAATAATCTAGTCCGATTTCTGGTGATTTTTAGTAACCGATATCATCTCTCCTGAGAAGCTCTTATAAACGGAGAATAGATATCTTTTTGGGTTAGAATATACACGCTTCCACTATTTGCCACGTCAGACTGTCATTTATCTGACTAGAGGGTTCGCTGCAAGCACTAAACATACCAACAAATAGCGCTTACTAATTGTAAACCTCATATTACAAGATTTTTTCATAAATAAGCATATCTTAGAAACGAACGAATCAAGCAACCTACTCTTTTACTTTATTCTTCTTGCAGAACCGGAGTGGCAACAGCTTCGAGATCGTTTCACCAGTCACCTCGCCCGAGTCCTCGGACCCAGGCTGGACTCCCAACAGCCTGGACGAGGGCGTTAAAGACGAACAGCACAGTTCGGACGACGAGTCTGTGCACAGTCTCGCAGACGAGGAAGACATTCCGCAAACGGAGGACGCACATACTAAAGAAGGTATGATATTAAGGAGGTTTTATATTTTATAACAGTTTTATAAACGCCCTCGAAATGACTTATTATATTTAAATGGGTGACTCCTGGGGTGTCCTAGAGAAGCGCTACATTTTTTTTTGAAATCGACCGTTTTAAAAGTGGGGTAACAAATCCTCTTACTCACAGCACAGGCGACTCTGCGGTAATGAATCATAACACCCTGAGGCAGTGTATCACAAACACCTGTTACGCGCAATGTTGCCAACTGTGTAAAAATGTAAAACTTTAGTTTCTTATAAAAATAAATGTTTAGCTGCTTAGAAATTAAATCAAGGCCGCCGACACGAGTAAGGAATCCAGGGCACAGACACCTTCAGTTCTTTTTTCTATGGGAAGAGGTTTATGCTCATCACGTGCCCTGATGATAGTGTGGAACTGCATAAGAAGCTTATACCCATTAAACCCCATTCGGCATTTTATTTCCAATTTCGGAACATAACCGGCATATCGTCGAGAGAAAAAAATACACAGTGAAACAGAACAAATTACACTAAATTACTTAAAGAAACACACAGACATCCACGAGTTTCAAATTAGTTTTTTTGAAGATATGCACCTATTATCAGATTACACAAAAGCACTAAACACTAACGCATAATTACACTATCGTACACATAGAACAACAGCACACACAGAAGATAGGATACAAATTATTTCGCAATAGAAAGTCAGAAATAATAAAAACGCTAATTTCTAATGGGCCTAAACCAATTTTTAATCCTTTAATGAAGAATGATGAAATAATATGTTGACAACAACAGGACCTCCCCTACAGTCTTAACATAGACGAGTCCAACCAAGGGTCGAGTGCTTCGTACATATTCGGAAAAATAGCGCGGTTGCCATTTCCGAGACAATAATTATACAGGAAAGTAATATTACAGAAAGGAAATTCCGCAATTTATGAATATAATCTTATAAAACATCGAAAGTGGCAACGCTGTATTTTTTTAGATGTTTCCAAATATCGCAATATCGACGGAATAAACGTTTCGCAACGTGATTGAAAAATCACGATATCGCGCACCACTAGTCAATTCTCAGATTTAACAGTTGAATGCTTGGCATTTGTACGCGTGCACAGAGAAAAGAACAGCACAACCGAACATGTGCAGAGCGCCCTGCGGATGAACCTATTAATTGCTAAAATATTTTCTGTTGTATTTAGTAACTGTTATTAGTATTACCAATTACCACCCACTTATCGAATAATATGCTATTATTTTAGAGTCAGAAGTAAACGACGAACAAGATCAAGCCGATCAAGATCCATTTGAAGGCCTAGACGGTGACGAAAATAATTCAGACAGTGAGGAAAGCAACCCAAAAACTATAGATACCAAAATTCCTCCAGAAGTAAGTGTAAATAACTTAAAATATTAGTATACGTACAGCCCGAAAAAGCCTAGGTATTTAAATATTTCACCTTTGTAGCTAAAATGTCGATAAAAACCTCTCCAGCTAAAAATTAGGTGCTAAAACCTTTCCAACTCAAAATTAAGCATAAATTCATAGCAGTTGGTAAAGATTGTTTCAAGAAAAATGGATATAACTTAATGACTGCCGTAAAAGTACATGGGTAATCCCATTATTTATGACCGTTTGTTATTATTATGTGGAAATGACCGGATTGTAATAATTATAATTAAATATAGGCACATCAGGTAGGTTAGGTTGCTTAATTTATAATTAAATATCTTTGGTAAAATTTGTTAGTTTTTGAGGAATGGTTCAAGAATTGACTTTTAGCAAACATTCCTTAGAATAGCGTGATAGTAATGGACAATGCGAGCCATCACAGTCGCCAATTACATAAAGCTCCAAGCTCAAATAATACAAAATTGGAGATTCAGAACTACATGGCGGCGAATGATATATATTTTGAAGAAAGATATAAAAAAGTGATCTTTTATAAATTTTAAAGACATTTTATATAAAAAAAGTATTTAGTAATAGTAAATTAATACGAAAATGCTTTAATGATATTCCCCCAGGTAGTTGGAAAAATTCAGTCCGTCACGTAATAACTGTAGAAAATTCGTATATTAGTCTGGATCGTATAATTAATCCAATTATAATTAATTTAGATGAGGATAGCGATAGCGAAACAGAACTATCTATAGAATGACATTATAAATGTAAATAAATATGACTAGTAATATTTAAAAAAAATGTTATTTCATTTGATTACATTAATATAATCATATCATTACTTGTTTTCTTTAGTCCGTCCCTTCATACTTCACTTGTTTATTGCCAAGCTCTTGTCGACACAATGGGACCGACCCAGGAAATCATTAAGTCGTATCCAATTTTCGTGAAACGTACTGTACTGTCAAAATCCCTAAAATACCCCCAGAACTAGAAATGGGTAAACCCGTTCCTTTTGATTACCAGTTAAAGCAGCTATTGCTACTTACAAAACACAGGTCACAAAAGTTGCGACGAATTAGCAGCATATATGCTTAATAAAGAATGAACTGTTAATTTAAGTACCAGTTAGTTTAAATAGCCATTAGCTATTCATACCTGCTTCGACCAAATAATAAACAGTTAAAAATAACAGAATAATCCATCTCTACCCGGACTCGCACCGACAATGGCAATGCGAGACAGCTGATGGAGAACGGTGTACTGCGCATGAAACCGTGCAATTTTAATTGCCAGAAGACTACAATTGCCTACTGTGAAGGCCGTATTAGAATAGGCAATTTTTTCTCTTGCGCCGGCAATTATAATGGCACGTATTCATGCGCAGTAAACCGTTTTCGATCAGCTGGAGCATTGTCAACGGTCAGAACAGCAGTGGGTACTGTCGAAATCCCTAAAATATCCCCAGAATTAGAGATGTGCAAACCTGTTCGTTTTGATTACCAGTTAAAGCAGCTACTGCTATTTACAAATAGGAGGTGCAAAAAGTTGCTACGAATTAGCAGTCCATAAGTTTAATAAAGAATATAAACTGCTAATTTAAGTTCCAGTGGGTTTAAATGGCCATTACCTGTTCATACCTGGTTCGGCCAAATAACAAACAGTTAAAAATAACAGAATAATCCATGTCTACCCAATTGCGCCGGCAAGGGCAATTAAAATGGCGCCTGCCCCATTTCTGGTAATGAGAGACAGCTGATCGGGAACAGTGTACTGCGCATGAATCCGTGTCATTTTAATTGTCAGAAGAGTAGAATTTCTGACTGTAGTACGGAGAACGGTGTACTGCGCCTGAATCCTTGAATTATAATTGCCATTGCTGGCGCCATAAAAATTCCCAAGTGTAATAAGGCCTTAATACGGATTCCATTCTCGCATTGCGGCCGCAATGCAAGATGTATTGTGCCAGCTGATCGAGAATGGTTTAGTGCGCATGAATACGTGCAATTATAATTGCCATTGCCGGCGCAAGAGACAATAATTGCCTACTCTAATACGGCTTTTAGCAATTTAAATGCGAATAAACCGCAGCTACAGCGAAGCTGGAGGAAAAAGAAGCTTTTACAAATGATTGAATTGAACTGATTTAAATAGTCGCATTGATGTAGTATGAACAAAATCCTGATTTAAAAAAATAGAAATACACAGTAAATTAAAATACAGGGCTTTCCATTTAAAAAAAAATTACTACAAATCAGAAAGGTATAATTTTTAAAATACCCTGTATAAGATGTCCAGTATTTTTATGAAATAGAGACCCATACCTTTTCTAAATTTTCTCAAAAATCTTTAAATGCATTAGTTACCAAGTAAGCTCGAATTACCTTAGACATGTTTTTTTTAATACCTTCAGTGATCTGAGAAACGGTTGGAGATTGGTATAGGAAATTGTTAACAAAAGTACTTGCATTTGTACATAGAATCGAAAAATGCAAATTATACAGGATATTCTGTCTAAAATAACAACGTTAACTCTAACGTCCCGTTTAACCGGAAGTGATAGATATCTCAAAATGTCTTCTTTAATAGCGAGTACCAATATATCAAACAAATATCCATTTTTGTTCCCCACATCTTTTACAGTACATTTCACGAAAATTGGATACGACTTAATGATTTCCTGGGTCGGTCCCATTGTGTCGACAAGAGCTTGGCAATAAACAAGTGAAGTATGAAGGGACGGACTAAGGAAAACAAGTAATGATATGATTATATTAATGTAATCAAATGAAATAACATTTTTTTTAAATATTACTAGTCATATTTATTTACATTTATAATGTCATTCTATAGATAGTTCTGTTTCGCTATCGCTATCCTCATCAAAATTAATTATAATTGGGTTAATTATACGATCCAGACTAATATACGAATTTTCTACAGTTATTATGTGACGGACTGAATTTTTTCAACTACCTGGGGGGAATATCATTAAAGCATTTTCGTATTAATTCTACAACACTAGAACTTAAAGTCGGAGAAATATTTTCAGACCTAACCAGTGATTTTAACTGCTCTGTGGGGTTAAAAATGCAATAATAGGGTGGTAGCCGTAGCACTGCATGTCCAATTTCTTCTGCCAATGTGTCACAAACATATACATTTTTTATACAAAATGTCTTTAAAACTTCTAAAGTCTGTTTCGTTGCCGTTGATAGCTCGATACCCTCATTAAAGATTCAAAACAAGGTCCCGGTGGCCTAAAATATTTTACCTATAAAATGGTCTTTTTACGTACATCTAGCATAAAGATGAAGAAATTTTGACCTATTCCACCGGGTAACAGATAAAGTAACAATAGAGCCATAAAATGAAATGAAAGGATAATGATTAAAACGGCCCATCATGGTCGGAGAGTTGGGTTTTTAATGTAACCGCTTATTATTTTATTTAAATGTAATAGATTTTATGATTTTATGAATTTATTTACAAGAAAACTAATTTATTTACAGATCAAAAAATATTGACAATTTCAATAATTATAACTCGATAAAATGGTCCTCAGAAGAATCTGAAGAGTCATCATGTCCTACGCTTATTACTAAAGGCTCAATTTCCATAGTTGTGTCAATTACGTTGTCAAGTTCCCACATTTTTTGTTCCTCTACTATAGCATGTTTTATGGCGTTTTGCCAATTTTCTGATGACACATTTGCTAAAGAATGAAGCAAGAGGTGTCGCACTTCTTGCATTTTAAAAGTTTTGTTATTTCTAGCAACATATCCTTTTACTTGAGCCCATATTAATTCGATAGGATTTAGCTCACAATGGTAAGGTGGTAAACGGAGCACTATAATACCTCGATCTCTTGCCATCTCGTCAATAACATACTTTTTATACTGTGATTTATGTAGCCTAACAATATCCAAAAGTTCTTTTTTTACCATGGTATTATCGTAATTCAATTCCTTTCGTTGTAACCAGTTTGCGATTTCCGCCTTTTTCCATGAAGTTGTGGGAAGATTCTCTTTTAGCCTAGAGTGATAGCTGGCATTATCCATCACTATTACAGAATTAGCGGGAATGTATTCTATCATTTGCTTAAAATATTCCTCGAAAACATCAGCAGTCATTTCTTCATGATAGTCTTTAGTAGAATTCGACTGGAATTGTAATAATCCTTGATCCAAAAAGCCATTTGAACTTCCTATATGAGTTATAATAAGTCTGCGTCCCTTTCCAGATGGTGGTCTAAGTCCTGTTGACCAGCCTTCCATGACAGCTTGTCGAGAACTTAGGACATTTTTATCTTGCCAAACTTTAGATACGGTGTGCCCTTCGTTCAGCCAAGTTTCATCCAAATAGAAAATGTTTTTGCCTTCGCTGCGGTATTTTCGGATGGACCTTAAGTATTGACGTCTCCAGCAAATAATATCTGCTCTATCAATAAGAAAAGATTTTCTGTTTTGCTTCTCCCATCGAAAGTTCATATCATGAAGTATTTTCCATAGTTTCGTTCGTGATAGCTGTGGTAAGTCCTCGTCGTAGTTAATGGCTTGTAAAATTTTGTCTATAGTTGGTATTTCCTTGGCAAAATAAAAACTATGTACTTTTCTTCTAATACCATTTTTAATGAAATTGTCAATTTCTAACGGTTTCTTTCCTGGGAGTGGTTTTGGCTCACTGAGGTTCTTAGATTTTCTTTCACGCAAGAACCTATATATAGTAGCCTCTCCAACTCCTACCATATTGGCACACTCTGCAATGATGCTACGAACATCACTTGCAGGTTTCTGGTACACTAGAGCATCATGCACGTTTAATATTAATGTCTTTTCTCGGAGAGAATATGCACTCTTGCTAATTTGACGAAGACACGTTGGCGAAAAACTTGAAGCCATTGTTACAAGTATAGGAAATAATTCAACTTTGAGATAATGCAGTATCTAAATACAACTAAATACATAGTTTGACAAACGCACATCAAATGGCGTAATAACATCCTAAAGCAGGCAAAAATAGGTAAATTAATTACCCCTGTTGTACCTACTTTAACCCTAGTCCTACTTAACAATGGACAGAGGCCAATTTTCTTATTAAATAAGGTAATTACTATTGGCAACGCCTATGGTTTACGGTTGTTTTATGGCTTCAACCCTCGATATGAGCTATCAACTGCAACAAAACGGACTTTAAAAGATCACTTTTTTTTATAACTTTCTTCAAAATATATATCATTCGCCGCCATGTAGTTCTGAATCTCCAATTTTGTATTATTTGAGCTTGGAGCTTTATGTAATTGGCGACTGTGATAGCTCGCATTGTCCATTACTATCACGCTATTCTGAGGAATGTTTGGTAAAAGACAATTCTTGAACCATTCCTCAAAAAATAACAAATTTTACCACAAAAAGATATTTAAATATAAATTAAGCAACCTAACCTACCTGATGTGCCTATATTTAATTATAATTATTACAATCCGGTCCTTTCCACATAATAATAACAAACGGTCATAAATAATGGGATGGCCCAGGTACTTTTACGGCAGTCATTAAGTTATATCCATTTTTCTAGAAACAATCTTTAATAGGCCATTTAGCGTGAAGAACCCTGTATAAAAAGTTGAGAATACTTTATTTTGACATAACAGAGAACCCTTTGTGTCCCTAGGAAGAAACGGACGAACCTTGCAACGTGAGTTTCTCCCCGGATCTCGCTTCAGTTATCGGCGGTGCCTTCCTAGCCGACATCGACTCGCCCATCTCGTTCGAGGAGGGGTTGAATACCGGCGCCGAGGAGGCGGAAGGACCAAAAGAGATCCACACTGCCGACAGTTCGGCCGACAGAACAGACGGGGACAACAGCGGCAACACGGCGGGGGTAAGATGATACAATATAATGATATTCTGTATGTATAGGCACACTTTAATGACGTGCTAATATTTCAGGGTGTGATTCCTTAGGTCATTTTATAAAGAAAAGTTCATATGAACATATGTCCGCAACGGCTTAAATTTTTTGCTACAGGGTGTTGAATTTTTAATTTTAAATGGTTATTTTTTAATATCTCCGCAAGTACTTTAGATATTATTTTCAATTTTGGTATGTGTTAATAGAATATAGAACCACAAATTTTAGTTAGAAACGTTGTTCAATTGTTCCACCAGTGGCGTCCATGCAAACATATCCTCTAATATTATTTATAAAAAAGATGGTACCCCACTGACATTTTTCCATATGGATATTTTTTCTGATTAGCCTGGTCAATTCTATATGAAAACGGTCTCTTGAGTTTTTCTCGTCAGATGCACCGTTCTTGATTAAAAGAATTAAATTCAGATTGCTTCATTTAGCAGTATTGACGAATACTTTTTGAACACATACATCTAATTATCCTGGAATAAATGACGTTTTTACAAGCATCATTTTCCAACCAATACTTGTTGATATAAAGTAAGTTGTTGGTGTTCAAAACCATCTCATAAGTATTATTTCCTCGATTTTTAGTGTTTAATCGAATTTATTTTTCGCTGTTATTTGAATATGGTGAATTGAATGAATATACGAATGCGGAAATGGAATGGAATTATTGGTAATCATTAGTGTTGGGAAAAACCTATGATTTTAATAATCGAGTACTTGATACTCGAGCGATTTTAATAATCGAGTTAATCGCTCGAGTGAATCGCTTGAAATTCCAATTTACCAAGCGATGACGTCACCGACTGCTTAACGGGCTGCCTAGCCCTTTACATGTGATCAGGTCGGGTATTTAGCAGGCACGTAACTACGGGTGTTCTCAGGTTAAGTTAAAAAATTATAGTGTCACCAACAAAGTTCCAGGTATTTGTTTATTTGTGAATAATGAATTTTTACCACGTGTCTCGATACCAAACAAAAAAACTGCAAAAAATCACCCAAATATGTATTTATTGCTTGGGTTTATTCTTGTGCTTTTTTAAAACAAAAAGTATTACCAAGAGTTATTTTTCTTCACATCTTTCTCAATCTACGAGCATAAAATAAATAGATATTTAAAATGGCCGTCAAATTCTTCCACTTTAAATTATCAGGTGCCCACTGTGTGCCCTTCAAAAATTTAAGCTTAGTTACGCGACTAGCAAAATAAGAAAATAGGTGATTGTTTTTTTAAATTCATGTTTATGTTACCTAAAAGTTCCTGTTTAAATTTAAGAATGTTTACTTTTGGTTACCAAAAAATTTCTCGATACGTATGTTTTGTTAACTATTTTGCTCGTTTTCTTATTTTCCATTAACATTTTCTATAATGTATGTTATTTTTAAGAAGTCTTCTTGAGTTTAATAATAAAAAGTTCCTGTTTCGATTTAAAAATGTTTACTATAACATAACCAACGAATTTTTCTATATATGTTGTTAACAATTTTGTTCGTTTTGTTATTTTTCATTAAGAATTTCTATTATTATGCTATTTTTGAGAAGTTTTCTTGAGTTTATAGTAAATAAAAATTTTCAAATTATATCCCTTAATTTTTTAATATTTACAATCGGAGACCTAAACTACGCCGCTGGCTAGCCAGCTTTCGGATCGCGCGTCGTGTAAAACGAAGGTCATTATAACAGTTGATATTTTTCGGTTTTTCGCCTGAATTTATAACTAGAGTATTTCCTATCGAGCGAAAAACTGTTTGAATATATGAGCAGTTTTTTAATTAGATCACGCTACAGCACACACACACACAATTCCGTCGGCGGCAAGCGAAGCGCGGGTATCGAGTGAAAGATAATAAGTTACGGGCGACGGTTTTCGTCTGAATAGATAACTCGAGCGGTTTTTTCAATAATCGAGCGATGTCGGTTATTTCAATAATCGAGTGATCAAGCGGTTTTTCGCTCGAGTGATCACAACACTAGTAATCATCTTATCGGCTCATTTTTTCTGCCAGGACGTCTTGATGGACAGTCTTACCTACATTTCCTCCAAAAGAAACTACCTGTCTTGCTTGAAGATGTACCAATTGAGTTAAGGAATCAAATGTGGTACATGCACGATGGAGCTCCTGCTCATTTCAGTGTCATTGTTCGCGACTATTTGCATGCAGTTTATCCTAATCGTTGTATAGGTCGCGGAGGACCGCACAAAGGCCAGCAGCAGTTTAGCAATAGTTTAGATTTCTTTTTGTGGGGTCATATTAAAACTCCCATTAACACTTTAGAAGATTTAAGAGAGCCAATAGTTAACTTACCTCGTGTGAAACAATATGGAATACGCTGGGAATATTTGAACGAGTGGGCAATTCGATGTGAAGTTGGCCATTTCCAACAATTTTTATAAAACAAAATTTATCATTAATTATTTTATCAATGTTAATGAGTTTCAATATGAATTTAGTGGTTTTAATCAAGAACGTTGCGTCTGACGAGAAAAACTCAAGAGACCGTTTTCATGTAGAATTGACCAGGCTAATCAGAAAAAATATCCACATGGAAAAATGTCAGTGGCGTACCATCTTTCTTGTAAAAAATGTCAGAGGACATGTTTGCAGGGACGCCACTGGTGGAACAATTGAATAACTATTCTAACTAAAATTTGTGGTTCTATACCTTATTAATACATACGAAAATTGAAAATAATATCTAAAGTACTTTCGGAGATATTAGAAGATAACCATTTAAAAAATAAAAATGCAACATCCTGTAGCAAGAAATTTAAGCCGTTGCGGACATGTGTTCATATGAACTTTTCTTTATAAAATGACCTAAGGAATCACACCCCGAAATATTAGCACGTCATTAAGGAACATCCTGTATAGGGACATTCATACTGTTTTTTTCTATGGAAAATTAACCTAGTCTAGCTTACATCATACATGTTGTCATGTATTTTTATTTAAAAAAAAAAAACCACACTTCTAACCTCCCAATCTCATATTTTGCAGGTAGATACCTTGACGAACGGCAGTCATGCCTCTCCTCCTTACGGCAGCATTCCGGGTGCCGAGCCCACGCCCCCACCCGAACCGTCGCCGACGGGAGCCACCGAGTATCCGAAGATCAAGATCAAGACGACGGGGCTGTTCAAGGATCCCGAGCCTCGAGGGTGCACCATCACCGAGATCACCGACGATAACCCCACGGGGGATCCGAATTTAAGTAGGTATAGAAAAGGTGACGTGGTCACATTCCACGATTTTTTCTAGCAACACTCTCACACCGCGACTATAAATTTAACGGCATACATCTGGGGATCCTTGTATTGTAGGACACATTGTGTAATTTTATACAATATTACCATAAACGAATATCGCTATTAATACCTGTTCCTGAACAGATCGATTTTTTGCAGGCAATAACCATCCCGCGCCCATATGGACTACGCCATCCTTGGAGGATCCTTTAAAACTGCCCGACGGCGACGACAGCCAGCTTCTAAATCTGTTCAACAACAATGACAGGGCCAAGGATCTCGGGTTCTCCACCAGTAATGACAATGAGTTTATTTCACTCGACACGTACAATGAAAGAAATAGTAGGGGCGCTATGGTAAGTAGTTTGTATTGTATAGTATTAATAAGGGTAGTTCCCCTAAAACAATATTATATTTGCTCAGAGACCCCAACATAGTAATTAAATCCTTACATTCACTTTAACCTTCTGATAAAGTACATTCAGGTTTATTTGTCCATGCACTACTTTTAACTTAAAATTAGACAGATCAACGACCCAGCAAGGGTTCTGGGCAATAATTAGCATACCATGAGGACAAGGGCAGTACCGGATAATAAGGGCTGATTGAAAGAAATAACAAGGTTCAGAAATTAAGTTAATATTTGTTTTGATGATTTGTTTTTGTTTGTAAGTGTAGCTTGGACACACAAATGTATTGCAACTGCTTCCAGCAAGACATTCCAGTCCCAAACTCATATCCAATCGCAGTTTTTGTTGCTAATTACACAATGTTCACTCTCTGTTTTTTCCCTACTTTATAGATTTTGTACACAAAGCATAGAAATAGTTAATCAAGTTAATAATTTACTCACCAATATAATACATTTCGTCCATCTACTATGTCCTCAAAGTAGGAAAAATATTGTGATCAGCGACAAAATAACAATCGTACCAAAATTGATTTATATAAAACGTTATTTTGGGCTCGTTTCTCCGTTGCCGTTATTTCTAATCCACACCTCTAACCTACGAATTTTGAATCCGGTCTTGACCTTGTGCTTCAGTTCTGGCGGGAACGTCGATAAGAATTTCTGTGTGGCTGTAGCTGCTCGCTTGCCTTGTCTATTATAAACATAGATTATAAAGAACAATTTTATTCAACGGCTATGCTCATGATACAATGGCTATGCTATACTAGATAGACCGAATAAAATGCACTGGAAAGAGATATACGTCCATAAGACTTCTCTGTGTGGCTGTAGGCGATCGCTGTAGCTGCAAATAACTAGCCTCGAATGTTATTCGATAAAAGTGTTCTATTTAGCATCTCATGCTCTTGTATACAGTAAGAAAGAAATAGAAATACTCTATGGTAGAGTTACTCATTGTTAGGTAATGCTAATGGGAAATGCGTCAAAAAATTCAAAAGTTTCGTTGAAATAAAGGTTTTTTATTCAAAACGACACAGTTTTGCATGTTTAGTGAATGATGTGAAACCAGTTTTTTTGGTGAGCACAGAATATTTATGTACAAGCTCGGTAAAAGATACAAATTGTTTTTGAGTTCATGAAATTTTATCCTAGTTTGTTTAGAAGGTCATATAGGCCAAAAGAAATGGCTTTCAACTTCTAAATAAAATACAATTTTTAACCAAAATTATCTACTAATTTATTAAACTTATTTTGACAAGACTTGTTTAATTGCAAATTTTGATATTGTCATGGATTTCGTGAATAATAAAGCAGTGACATTCTATGGCAGTGACGACCATTTAACAAACTAAATATGATGTATAAAACTGACTCAAGTATAAATTCCCTTGTACTGGATTATTTATTAGTTTGAAGATGTTAATTAACAAAAACATAGCAATAAAGAAGAATAGATGATTATTTTCCATTTGTTATGGAGAATTTGTTACTAGCTGCTAAAGTAAAAACAATGCGTCTGGGGAGTAGACAGATTTGTGTATACAGGGTTAAAAGAGTAAGTATAACAGACTAAATGGATTTAAAACGTTAATATTTTCAATTTTGTGATTATAATAATCCATCTCGTAATGGAATAACAGTATTGTTTCCCTCCCTTAACGTTTTATTGTGTAGGGAACTCCGAATACAAGTTTGGTTTTGTTATTGTGACCTAGCGTAGCAGTACACAACACTTTTATTTAAATCTACGACAACGCCATATTATGTAACGACTTTGCTTTCAGCCCAGGGGAAGAAACTTATAATATGTTTTAAAACATAATGCTTATTTGTCAATTTTCTCTAAAAACATCAGTTTGGTATGGACACGAGCCTAGTAAGGGTGGGAATTTTGATTAACTAATGAGTTTTATGTGAATTTTGGACGAAATCTGGTAAAATAATAATAAGTGAACCATATTTATTTTCAGCAACTCTACAACCCCAACCCAGCCTCGTCATCGCTCGAAAGTCTCACCGGGCTGCCTATGCAAGCCTTGGCCCAGCAGGTGTCCCGTTTGCAACCAGGAGGTGCCGCCGGCCAAGGTCTTCACCAACAGAACGTACTCATAAATATCCAGCAGTTCCCGACGCAGCCACAGCCGCAGTATCCGCAGCAACATCAACCGATGTATCCGCATTATCCGCCTCATCCGGGACAGCCGCCGATGCACAACTACGGATACCAGTGAGTAAATTTATAGATTCGATTTTTAGATAGTTTCCGATCAGTTGATTATTCACAATAATCGCAAATGTCGACTGATTAATTGATTACTGTAGGGTTTGTTTGAATATTGCCATTTTGATATTCTTTATCTAAATTTCCGTATTTCTTCCAGACCTCCAAGCCACGTGTATCCGTACCCGCCGGCTCCCGGCTACCCCCCTCAACCTCCCGGACCCCACATGCCTCATCCGCCGCCTCAGCATCAGATGGGACAGATGCCGCATCCGCCGCCAATGGGTCAGCAGCCGCCTATGGGCGGACCAGGGCAACAGCAGATGGGCGGACCGGGGCAGCCTCCTCCCAATTCGATGGTAAGTGATCAACTACTATTAAGTTTATTAGTTCTAAATTTCGTGAATATTTATATATACGAAACACTGCGATGACTAAATTTAACAAGTAAAGAACAACGTTTTCACATATGCGAAACACTGCGGCAACTTAAAAATTAAACAATAACTTTTCGCAGTAGATATATGGAACACTTTAAACAAATCAAATCAAATCAAATCAAAAAGTACACTTTATTAGTCAAAAAACATAAATTTTTGTTGACAAAGCATGATCTAATACTCCTAAAATAAACATTCAAAATGAAGAGAGAAAAAAAAAAAAAAAATTATAAATAGTAGCAAGCTTAGTAAAAAATGAACAGCACTAAAACTCAACATTCTCAAGAGCATCCCGATAGAATTCATCCAGACCATAATATGCTCTACTCAGAAGCAATCCTTTAAGCAAACGACGAAAGGTTTTTAGTGAATTAACCGTTCTGATATTAGTTGGTAAATGATTGAAAATCCTTCGACCCCCATAAATGAGTGACCTTTTTACCAAAGCGCTTCTCGGCAGTGGCAGAGGCAAATTGAGTACTTGACGAGTCTCATGCTGTGGGGTAGGACCCTGAAGCACAGCACGGTTTTTAAAAATGAGGGACGATGTCTCCAAGATAAAGAGAGACGTAAGGGTTAAAATTCGCTGCGCTATGAAATGTGGTCTACAATGCTCCCTCTGATTTACATTCACAATAAACCGAACTGCTTTCTTTTGAAGGACGAAAAGCATATTCAATAGGGCCTGATTGGTCACACCCCAAAATGGTATACCATAACTAAGGTGCGACTCAAATAAGGAGAAATACACTGTTCGGGCTAGTTGTTGGCCCAGTTCCTCTCTAACTGCTCTCACAGCAAAACATCCAGATGAGAGTTTCTTACTTAATGTTAATATGTGCTCCTCAAAATGCAAATCACCGTCAATCAGGATCCCCAGAAACCTAGTCGCTCCCATCTCCGAAAGGCGAGCTCCATCCAAAGCTAAATCCGCTACATTACACCTAAACCCAACAATGTGGGTTTTACTCAAGTTTAAACAAAGGCGGTTTGAGTCGAACCACTCTTTAATGATTTTTAGGTCATTTGAAATGGTTTGTCTTAGCTGCACAATATCCCTGTCTTGCCACAATATCGACGTATCATCAGCGAAAAGGGTGAAGTATCCAGAGATGTCCAAGTTAACAAGGTCATTAATATAGATTAGGAACAAGATTGGTCCCAAAACTGAGCCTTGTGGAACTCCACAGTTAACTCTTAATGCCGAGGACCTTGTTCCTAAATGCACCACAGCTTGAGATCGACCCTCAAGATAGGATCTAAACCAGGAATGAGCCAAGCCCCTAAAGCCATATCTCTCCAGCTTAGACAACAGTATTCCATGATCCACACAATCGAATGCCTTGGACAGATCAGAAACCAACAGTTACTGCGCATGCCTCTGTCACTTGCAACTATTTCTAACCATGGTACAAATAACACGCAGTGACGTCACCGAGAAAGTGATTTTCAAAATTGCTTATGGAGATTTACATTGCTGTTAGCGTTCTTCGTTCCCTTTTAATGGAGAGTAAAGGAGCGGGACCGGATGACATCCCGCCTCTGTTCATAAAAAATTGTAGCCCAACTTTAGCTTTTCCGCTCAGTTATCTTTTATCAGCTTTCCCTAAACTCAGGTCAGTTCCCCAATATTTGGAAATTGGCTTACGTCAACGCAATATACAAGGGTGGGGATAGAGGTGACGTGAGCAACTACCGACCAATATCTGGGCTAGACTGTATGGCAAAGATCCTTGGAATCTATTGTTGTTGACCTCTTAACCTTTCACAGTACCCTTTCCACGCGTCAACACGGTTTCTTGCCTCACCGTTCTTGCCAAACTAACTTGAGTATTAATACCCAATATTTAAGCTCTACTGTAGATTCCGGCTCCCAGGTAGATTCGATCTATTTGGACTTCAGAAAAGCCTTCGACAGGGTGAACCATCACATTCTTGTTGAGAGGCTGAGGTCTTACGGCGTTGCAGACCCTTTGCTTTCTTGGATTTCTTCTTACCTCTGCAATCATATACAATTCGTCAACATTCATGGTGTCCTGTCAAGGGTAACATCAGGAGTACCTCAGGGGTCGCATTTGGGTCCAATTTTATTTCTCATATTCATAAACGAGCTTACGGTTTTATTTAAAAACTGTGAGTTCCTGTTGTACGCCGACGACCTCAAAATATTTTGCAGGATAAGAAATATTATTGACTGCTTAAACCTGCAAATTGAAAACAAACTAATTGCCTGGTGTATATTAAACCAAATGGAGCTGAACACCTCAAAATGCAGGGTAATGTCATTTTCAAAAAAAAAGGCACCATTATTACTATATCAATATTCTATTTCCGATTTTCTTATACCCCGAGTAAACTTAATTAATGACCTCGGAGTTATTTTTGTCACCGAGTTGAGATTCACTACCCATATTAATTATATCCTATCCAAATGGCAGGATTTATAATGAGACGTTGCTGGGAGTTTACCAATGTTGAGGTTCTAAAGTCTCTTTAGTACTCCCTGGTCCCCAAACTATAAAATTCATATTAATCGAATTGAACGCGTTCGGTCAAAGTTTGCGCGAATTTCTTGTTATTTAAATTGGGTATAGACAAGAGCTCTTTATCACATCAACAGCGGTTGTGAATCTTGGGCCTGGATAGCCTGGAAGACCGAAGAATCTTCCTAACTATTTTGTTAGGGTTTAAAATTATTACTAATAACATGGACTGCTCCGATCTTTTAGAGCTTATTACTTATCGGGTACCCGCACGTGATACGCGTCTTATTGAAGTATTCTCAATTAATAGAAGTCGTACCGACGTTGCCAGAAACAGTGTTATGAATCGTATAATGCAGTACTTAAATACATATATTCCTTTTACCGTTGAGTTAACATTTAGAAGGAACTTGAGTCTGATTTTATATACAGGGTGTCCGGAAAAAGGAGGTCAATCCGTTAACCATATATTCCTTGAGCAAAAATAATATTACTTTTATAATGTTATTTTTCATTTTTGACCCTCATGTGCGATATACAGGGTGTTAAAGTTTGATATTAAAAACTGATTTTTTTGAATAATTCGACTATTTAATGAGATATTAATTTAAAATTTGGTACATTACGTCAGCACAAAATGTTACATCTTTTGAGAGGAACAAAACAAGAAATGTTTGTCAAATACTCAAAATAGGGGGGGTTCAGTTCCCGCTGACCACCCCTATTTTTTAGTGTGTGCGCCAGTGACTTCTAAACTATATTTTTTTAGGTAATCATTTATTTTTGATTATTTTTTCTCCCTTATAAAATTTCGATCAAATCATGTGTTTTGGAGATAATTTGAAAAGCATGGATCCTTACCAGATGCCAGCGCCTTACTCCTTTGGACTATTCAGTCTGGGGGTGTATGAAAGATCTTGTGTATATGGTTCCGATTTTGAGCGAGAATCATTTAATAGGAAGAATACTTCAAGCTGGACAGCAATTCAAGTTAAAACCACATATTTTTCAAAAGTTAAGATTTTCTTTAATAAAGAGAGCTCGCATGTGTATTAAAAAAAATGGAGGTCATATCAAGCAATTCCTTTAGACTATTTTTTTTGTTTGTTTTTTTGTTACTAACGTTAATTTAAAAAAATAATATTTGAATATAGAAATTTGTTTCCATTTTCCTCCACTAATACCCAGACGCGTTTCGCCGTTTTTATGTACCATGGCGAGATGTCACGACGATTACTATACTCCTTTCGAAAATAATATCTTCTGAGTATTTGTTATCTTGTTATGACGTTTCAAATTTATTTAATAAGTAATAGTAAATTATTGTCTTAGAACGAATGATAACAATGGTTTACTGTTATATGAAGATTAGCAATAGTAAGTTCTTAGTAGGTCAATAAACTAATTTCATTTAACTGAATTAGTACTACAGGTTTTTATCTGTACGCCACTGTCCTTATTTTTGGTTAGTCTTTTGTTTTCGGTATTGTCACTTATTGCAAAGTTTTACTTAATTATATCTTGTATCCATGGTAATGCCACAACGGCTGACTTGATTTAGCATTTGAAAATTATTGGATTACCGTCAGCCGCGCTGGCATCTGGTAAGGATCCATGCTTTTCAAATTATCTCCAAAACACATGATTTGATCGAAATTTTATAAGGGAGAAAAAATAATCAAAAATAAATGATTACCTAAAAAAATATAGTTTAGAAGTCACTGGCGCACACACTAAAAAATAGGGGTGGTCAGCGGGAACTGGACCCCCCCTATTTTGAGTATTTGAAAAAAGTTTCTTGTGTTGTTCCTCTCAAAAGATGTAGCTTTTTAGGCTGACGCAATGTACCAAATTTGAAATTAATATCTTATTAAATACTCGAACTATTCAAAAAAATCAGTTTTTAATTTCAAACTTTAACACCCTGTATTAGGCACATGAGGGTCAAGAATGAAAAATGGCATTATAAAAGTAATATTATTTTTGCTCAAGGAATATATGGTTAATGGATTGACCTCCTTTTCCCGGACACCCTGTATATAATAAACAAAAGATTTACACTGTAATGTCCTGTGGATTTGGTGAATTGCGTCTGGTTTGTCATTTGGTAATGTTGGTCTTTCTACCGGCATGTATTATATAATTTAGTAGCTATTAAGTAATAGGTTGACAAGTGTTTAAATGTAGTATTTGGATGTTTTCTGTAATGTACTAAATAAATAAATTGAAAGGTTTTACGCGTTTAATAGTAGATGAAATGAAAGAACGATATCATGGTATTTAGGAATGTTAATTTCATAAAAATATAACACAGCTAAAATACCACTAAAATAAGACAAAATTCTTGTGTTATTTGTGATTTCCGACCGTTCTGCCAACGACGAACCTATCTTTGAGGCAGGAAACTGGGTACAGGTCCAAGAAACTATAGTCTATTCATTTTCCCAATTCAGTAAATCAAAACAAACACACGCGACGAGCACGCAAACAGTACACAGGGTCGCATTAAGAACAATTTAACAGTACAATCTCGAACCACGCATGAATAGATAGAGATGTAAAATTACCGGTAATTTAAAAATCGGTAATATTACCGGTAATATTACGTAATATTACGGTAACATTGGTAATTTATAAAAAAAACAGCTTTTTAAGTAATACTAGTTTTGTTTATTTCAAAACTGTAAAAACATTACGAAAAACAATAAGAACGTTTTTTAAACTAGTCAGAGTCAGAATGGACTACGTAATAGAGTGGATAATGGTAAATCATCCTCATCATCATCCCCAACCTCGTCATCTGATTCTTCTTTCTCTTTCGTTAATTGAGTCAAGTCTATAACTTCGAAACCGATATCTTCTTTTTCTATTTCTTCCTCAGTATCTTCTACTATTCTCGAATGATCTTCTTCATTTAGTAAATTATAATTATGGGCAATATAAGTTAGTTTTCCGGCCCTCTCCACGGTTAGTCTGTTTCTTTTTTGCCGATGAATAAATCCATAAGTACTAAAGGTTCTTTCGGTTGCGGCTGTTGACGATGGTAAATTTAAAATGTCTACAGCTAACCTACTTATTTTAGAACTGGAGCAAATTCCTGCCCACCAAACAGATCCAGACATAGATTTTTCGCTGGAAATGACGAATTCCTTAGCAAAAATATTACCTCTAATTTTGTACTGTGCGAGTGCTTCCATAATAAGATCTACTTGTGAAGAATACTTTGGATGACGCCTTGCAGTTTCATAGATGAACTCCGTTGCAATTAAAATTTCAGCTTCAGTTAACTTCTCGCCGCGTTGACTTGGTTCTAATAGGTAAGCAGCAAGATGAACGGGTTTTAAACATATATTTTCTCGTTTTTCAAGAATTGAACACATTTTCTGGTTTTCAAACATAGTAATAGATAAATTTGATACTTTGTCACGTAATATAGACCTTATTTCAAAAAAGCAGATAAACTCTTTTGAGATTGTTGGCCCGTTAGCTTCAAAAATCGTTATCCACTTAGACATTGGCTGGAACAAGTCATAAGTTGCTTCTATTTGCAACCAAAATTCGTTTTGAAGAAGAAGTCTTACTGTATTTGATGAAAGAACATCAGAAATATCTGGGCTATCATCAACTGCTAAACTTTTTAATGAATGTTTAGTCTCCAAAAAGCTTTTGGATTTTAAAGAGATGTATCGCCCCGTTTTGTTCAACTGGATTTGGCTTATGGAAAAAAAAAAAAAAAAAAACAATATTTCCAATGTTACCGATCTTGCGGTAATATTACGTAATATTACGGTAACATTACCTCGGTAATATTACCTTTACATCTCTATGAATAGACCTGAAATAATAGCCTACATTGAGCTACGACCCTGTTAGGAATGCATCTCGTCAGCATAGGAAGTTTTATCGCTAATTGACCAATAGCAATGAGTTAATGCATCGAGCATGTAGCTATCGCGCGCTTATTTTTGTTTATGCTCCCGAATTGGTAAAATGAATAGAGAGTATACCTGAATATACATAATGAAACTGGACACGTGGTATAGAAATTTATTTATATCGTAGAAGATTTCTGATTTAAATTCAAAAAACGTAATCGAAAATTATCTTCGGGGAAAACGACGTGGAGGTGTATTAAAACGGGATGAAACGCCCGCTTAAAAACCAACGGGGACGCTTCTGGTTCAGTGTTAACTTTTTCTAAACAAAGCAATTCGCACGAACCGGAGCCCGAAAATCTTTTGCAAATGCAAATATTAACTCAATCGGCCAAAAGAAAAGCGGAATGCCATCGGGCAGAAAAGCCGGTCGATATAATAAGGAAAGCATTGGCGGAAGACAATCGTACCAATGCGCTCATCGTAACTGATTTGGAGTGTATTAGAAAAAATATACGTTACGCTCGACGGATAACCCTCGTGGTAAGTATAGTAACAGGGGTTCTCTAATTGAAGTAAATGTATTGAACCGTTTTCAATAACTGACGGCGGTGATGGTCCCCTATCCTCTAAATATGGTATTTATTTAATAACCCTCATTTATCCTAAATAAAGAATATGAATAAGCAATGCGAGTGCAACGTGATAAATTTAAGCTGAAAGGTTCGTCCAACGAATACTTATAACCAGGAAGAAGACAAAGTGCCGTATTAAATAATCGAAGCAGGCATGATACGGCGACATCCATTATGCCTGGCGCGCACGTGCTTTTCAAATGTCACTTTTGTCCAAATTTTTATTACTGTCAATATTTTAAAGTGACATTTAAGCAAAGAAAACATCGAAACCCTTTTATTTGGTTTACTAAGTAGAGAAAATTAAATATTAGGATTTTCACATAGGTTTTCAGGTGTAAATATTGCTTTAAAATTGTCCTTACATACTTTTATATTATTATTGAACTAGTAACGAAACTAGAAATAAAGAATTCAGAGATTGAAGGTTGTAATTAGTTTTATTAAAAAATAGGAAATAAATCATAATTTACATAAAATATTTTACCATCTTCAACTTCAAACAAATCAAGGTAAATACAATACTATATGTACAGCTACTAACCAAGTAAATATATGCACCATCATTATGATTATGGGCTTCCAATTTGTTTGTTTCGTAGCATACTCCTGGCAACATTAGTGATCGAAGTCCTCTTTAATGTTCAGTCATTATGGGATTCTTAATTAAACTATGAAAAGAAAGAATTATTATAATAATATATTACCGGACTTATCAAAATTCTGGCTACGGGTTAATATAACTAAGCTGTAATTATTATGTTGTAGCTTTTGACTTCTGGATTGTAAAATTTAAGTAAAATTCTTTAAAAATGTGTTTGTTGCTAGTTTGCGTGACAAGTTTGGGACATAATGGGACAATTTTATAATGCTACAAAACGAGAAGGTCCGTTTTCGTGAAAAGAATAGAAAATTAAAAATTATTTTAGAATTTAATGACGGTTCCTCCACCATTTTCAATCACATTATAAATCATATGTTACTTGATTTTATCCCCTTCCAGACGAAGGATGTTCGGTTGTGAAATAATTTAAGAACGTGTGCTGCTCGCATTCTATGTCTGTCTCTGTCTGCATCAACCTTCTCCGATTCAATAAAGGGAGAAAAATATGGCCTAGATTAAATCGAACAAACCCAAAGTCTAATATTGACACAGAACGATCGACACAAAAGGATAAACGTATGGAGTAACCTGCCTGGCTGTGACGTCACTTGCACGGCCTACTTATATGCTTCGATTCCCGCCATAAGCGGTCTCACCGGGCTGGGTTCGTCTGGAATGTTATATGAATAATATTTACTAAATATGAGGTGACAGGCAAACACGATTGGCTGTGCAAAGTTGCTACGAACGTTGCTACGACGGCCACCGTCAAAAGATAAAATTGGTTTATGTCGGCCGTCAAACTGCACCGTCATCGTCAAATATAAAATGGTCTTATGCATTTCAATATGTTTAAGCTCTAACGTCACCGTCAAACAGCACCGTCAATCGTAACGTCAAGCTTATAAATCCAGCTTTAATTACCTAAGTCACTAGAATGCTGTTCACTAATAACAGTGCCGTAGATGGCTTCCTCTAGGGAGGGGTCGGCAACCTGCGGCTCGCGAGCCACATGCGGCTCTTTGGATGTGAAGCTGCGGCTCTTTAGTTCCATACGCAAATATTATTTATTTTATCGAAAAAAAAAACATTAAAAATTTCTGTTCTGAATCGAGTAACGAGGATTAGGCACCAATTCTATCTCTCAGCCGCTTGTACTCGCTTTTCACTGCACCCTTCCCCCGTGACACGCGTCGCTACTGTCGTCAGTCCGTCGAAAGCTCTCGAATGACGCCGTCGTCGGATGTTTCTATGTAGGTTTTAATCGTTTTCGACGCAAGACAATTTTGCGTCTTCACCAGTGCTTTGGCTGGCAACCTAGGGCTCGCGAGCCGCATGCGGCTCTTTCGATGGTAAGTTGTGTCTCTTTCGATATCAAATTGCGGCCGTTAGTGGCTCTTTAAAAACTGAGAAATTGTGTAAATTATAACTTTTGGCTCCTGCTCTAGGAGGGTACTGGGTCACCTTATTAGGACACCGATGCGTGCGAAGTTTAGATAAAATGGCCCACCCTGGCCTACTGTTATAAGTAACGTAACTTATTAAAAATATCGCGTTTTTAGGTTATTGTTGAATGTGAATACGGAGTGTTACAAATTCGGCTTGCGCCATTGGGATTTCGGAAATGAGATACTAAGTTGGTTAAATTAAGACATAATTATGGGCCCAATAAGATGCCGGAAGAAAATCATAAATAAATATAGGGGCTTTCAAAATATTTGTAAAAATCTAAAATTTTTTGTTTCGGTTTTTATTTTTTCCTGACTTTGTTCGAAGAGATGTCCAAAAATAAATTTCACTTTTTTATTGCTACTTTTTATTCTCCACCAGATGGCATTATCAGATTTTTCATGCGACGTTTCGCCTTTGGACCACCATCAATTTAATTTTTTTAAATTGGAACCTGGATCTTTTTGTTGAAATTATGAAAGAGAACCGAAATCTACGTTCACTGCCATACAACACTTACTGGTTTTCCGACGTTTTGTTCCTTAAATTGATCATCTTCATGAAAAAAACAAAACTGAGTTTTTTTGCGGCATATTATTGGGCCCATAATTACTTAACTTTGCCCCAATTTAACCGACTTCGTGAAGGTCGAATTTGTAATACCCTGTATAAGCAACTATACAGGGTGTCCGCTAATTAATGGTATATATGGAAAAACCACAGGCTCCTTACGTAAAAATATTAGGATTTAATTTATACTTACCTATATCCGAAAGTCGATATTAACTGAGATACAGGGTGTTAAAGTTAAAACTTCATTTTTGTTTTTTTCTAATAACTTTGAGAGAAACTAACGTTTTTTTACAAAGATTGGCATTTATGGTTTTTTTAGGATGAGAGATTGATTTCTTTGGGAAATTGTGAAATTTTAATGTACAAGTTTTTAATAAAAATAATACTTTTCTCATATTTATTACATAAAAAAGGTATACTAAGTTCAGGTCGCCCAGAGTTACCGTTTCGGAGATATTTGCATTTAAATTGTTTAGTGCGTTAGCTCAGGCAAGCAAATAATATTTTGTTACTTCTTACCAATTAACTTTTACATGATAATTAATGTTCTAGTAATGGTAATTGGGAATAATAAATACAACAATTGGATTGTTCTTTAACCTACTTTAATTAAAATAACTTTGACCCTTGAAATATCGTGTCGAAAGAAACCAACAGCAATGAAAACACAAACTGATGATAAACTCAAAAATAAAACATTTTCTGTTCCATAGCAACTGCCTCTCTAAATTTTATTGGTTTTCTCATGGGTTACTTTAAGAAAAAAAATTTTGTTTGCAAATTAATAATAATTGGGCAGGGTGCTCTAAACAATTTAAATACAAATATCTCCGAAACGGTAACTCTGGGGGACCTGAACTTAGTATACCTTTCCTATGTAATAACTATGAGAAAAGTATTATTTTTTTAAAAACTTAAATACACCGAGGCACAAAAAGTTATGACGGTATGAATGTGCGAAACATGCCCCCTACATTATGCATTAAAATTTCACAAAGGAATCAATTTCTCGGCCTAAAAAAACCATAATTGCCAAATTTTGTAAAAAACCTTTAGTTTCTCTCAAAGTTATTACAGAAAAACAAAAATGAAGTTTTAACTTTAACACCCTGTATCTCAGTTAATATAAACTTTCGGATATAGGTAAGTATAATTAAATCGTAATATTTTTACGTAAGGAGTCTGCGATTTTTCCATGTGCCATTAATCGGACACCCTGTATACAGGGTGTTCCTTAATGACGTGCTAATATTTCAGGGTGTAATTCCTTAGGTTATTTTATAAAGAAAAGTTCATATGAACACATGTCCGCAACGGCTTACATTTTTCGCTACAGGGTGTTGAATTTTTATTTTTTAAATGGTTATTATTTAATATCTCCGAAAGTACTTTAGATATTATTTTCAATTTTGGGATATAGAACCACAAATTGTAGTTAGAAAAGTTATTCAATTGTTCCACCAGTGGCGTTCCTGCAAACATGTCCTCCGATATTTTTTACTAAAAAGATGGTACGCCACTGATAGTTTTCAATGGGGATATTTTTTCTGATTATCCTAGGCAATTCTACATGAAAACGGTCTCTTGAGTTTTTCTCGTCAGACGCACCGTTCTTGATTAAAACAATTAAATTCAAATTGCTTCATTCATCATCACGTCGTGTGAAACAATAAGGAATACGCTGGGAATATTTGAACGAGTGGCCAACTCGATGCGAAGACGGGCGGAAGCATGCCTTTTAAGTGAAGGTGGTCATTTCCAACAATTTTTATAAAACAAAATGTATCATTAATTATTTTATCAATGTTAATAATAATGAGTTTCAATATGAATCAAGTGGTTTTAATCAAGAACGGTGCGTCTGACGAGAAAAACTCAAGAGACCGTTTTTATGTAGAATTGACCGGACTAATCAATCAAATATCCACATGACAAAATGTCGGTGGCGTACCATCTTTTTTGTAAAAAATTTCAGAGGACATGTTCGCAGGGACGCCACTGGTGGAACAATTAAATCACTTTTCTAACCAAAATTTGTGGTTCTATATCCTATTAACACATACCAAAATAGAAAATAATATCTACAGTACTTTCGGCGATATTAAATAATAACCATTTAAAAAATAAAAATACACCCTGTATACATTTTTGTAAAGTCCAAATTATACTTAATTAATTAAGGAAATTATATGTAGGGTGCCCCATTTAAATATAGTATTTATTTTTGTTAATATCTCAAAAATGAAATTAAGAAAAACTGTCTACCCCACTGACCCTTACGTAAAAAATCTCTAACAAGATCAGTTTTTACGTTTTTCTGATAAGTTAACGCGTAACGGAAATATAACCATAATTCGAAGCGAACTTATCTGAATCAGGCCCTGGCCTAGCCTAAAATAACATTTATAATATCTCGTGTCATGCAGTCGTGTTCCTTATTTATGTTTTGATACTGATAACGGTTTCACGGAATGTCATCGGTTTTCGCTAAGCAAACGGAAACGAGATAAAATATAACGATCGCACACATGTGACACGGTCTTTCCCGAAATCCTTATTATTATTTTTCAGCCGCCATATTATACAAATGTGACACCGTTTTAAATCGTATTCAATTCAAAATAATGCTCGGTATTTTTTCTTTCGCTATGCACTTGTATCGGCCAGTTGACCTTAGAAAGCAGGTAGAAGAGAATCGGACTGGTGTTCGGTGACCGTGGAACGCAAGCCGAGGATCGCCTGTTGCTAATTATAAATTTTAAAGCCAAGAGAATAACGACCTTCCCAGAACGATGGCTTTATGACTTCGTATCGTAAGCCGGCCAAAACGCTCGGCTGCTTAGGTTTAGTCACATTTTGTACCCACATGGTGATGTTACGCGACGCTATGGTTGATTAAATTGTGTTTCGTTGGTAATTAATCGTTTCAGGAGAACAACATGGTTAAGTTAACGCCGCGTCTACGAATAGAACTGATTGAACATCACGAAAAAACCGGGGGCACGCTTTTGTCCACGGCGCGAAAATACAACGTGACGATAACGGCGGTGCATAACATTTTGAAAAACAAAAGTGCAGTGGTTAAACGATACAATGAGGGCAAAGACGGGCGATCGAAACGGTTTTCTCTGAGCGAGCACGCGGTTTTAGATTCCGAGGTAGTTAAATGGTACGCGAAACAAGAAAGTGGTAAAAATTTCGGCGGTGTGACCAAATGGGAGTTGCGGAGGATCGTCAACAGTGTTGCCAAAGAGTACAAAATTGATTTCCAGATAACCAGTGCGTGGCTGAAAGAGTTCGCCGCGAAAAACGGGGTTGTAGTGAAGGTGGTCGCTAGGAACAGCGACGTCGGCAAAACGACGGTGTTTTCTAAGAAAACCGGTACTTTCGTGAAGGGTACTCTACAAAAAAATTGCGAGAAATTGAAGTTAAAATTAAAAAATGCCGACATTAACAGGAAACGTAAAAATAAAGATGCCACCGTCGAAGAATCGGCGACGTCGAAAATCTTTTTGGATCAAGATAAGGTTGGAAAAATTGATAATACAGAACGTCGAAAGCTTCCTACAAATACCGATGCTACTAAAGGTTTAAATGTCAATTTAAAAGGGACTAAAAAAAAACACAGTGGCGTTTCCAATCTCGATCAGATTGATGAAAAGATAGACAATTTAAAAAACAGGTCTAAAGAAAAGCAGTTCCTTAAATTAGGTCATATTCCTAGCAATTTGAAAATAATAAATGATATACAAGCAAGTCTAGCAATAAAAAATAGGCCCGCTCGTCCCAAAAGCCTTAAGAAAGATGTGGATGTTAAAGAGATTCTGTCTAAACCTAGTGATAATGCAAGTGATAAAAGATCTACGCAAGAGCAATCAAAAATTAGTGATGTCAGAAAAGATGTGAAGGACGATCTACGACTTGCCAATGGTCCTGTAATAAATCCAATTAAGAGAAATAAAGTGGGTCGCCCTAGAATAAATCCTGTAAGTGACAAAACTATTCCGACAAAATCCTTCTACAGCCTCATATCAAGAACGGCGTTAGGAGCAGCACGTTTAAAAGCAAAAAGTGGTACTGATGACCCTGATAATATTAAATTAAAACCTAAGGAAGATCCAGACGCTTCGCATACCAGCCAAAGCGATTATGTTGTTATTAAAGTAGATGATAATAATGAAGATTCAGTTATTAAAAGGAAAGTAGGTCGGCCGAAACGTAGTACGTTAACTCCTAAAAATAGTGATATAAAGAAGGCTGTAGATAATAACTTGAACCCAGCACGCAAAAGTAGATCTGGCTGCTTAGAAATTGTTGGGATAGATCAAGAGGATCTTGTAACAGGCGACCGTAATAAACCGAAAGTAGGTCGTCCTAGGAAGACCATATCAAAACCGGGAATGAATAAAAACGTCAGCATGACGAGAAAGAATACTTTGAAACAGAGTTTAAAACTTAAGGTTACTAGGTTGACGTCGAAAGGACAATGGAAAGTAAAAATAGAGACGACGCGCGAGAAACGGAAAGACGAACGTAAGATTTCGAAAAAGTATAATAAAATCAGTAAGATAGATAAAGGGACTGTGATAAATAATAACAAATCTGGCTTAAACAATAACGATACGATTATCAAACAAGAGGGTGGTGACAAGTGGAGAGATGTTTTTGAATTCAAGGACGAAACGGAAGATGCAAGAATTCTTCCTATCAAGCGAAAACGGAAGACTATAATCGATTTGAAACCCAAGAAGATTGTGCCTATTAAACAATGTAACAGCACACAAGAAGGTATGGGAGCGAAACGTGTTTGTTCACGTTCAGCTAAATTGAATGTGACGAGTATTTTCGAAGTAAAAGGCCAGCAAATAAGTTCCAGCCGGGATGACGGGAAAATTTACATTAAAGATAACATAAAAACTGCTAATGACGAGGTGCCTAAGAATCGTAGGATTAAATCCAGTAATATTGATATATTTGAGGCTGATGTAAAACCTAGTTTTGAACATTTAGAGTTTACACCAAAGAACCCGAGAGCAATGTCGAGTAGTTTCTTAAAAGATCAGTGTCCTTGTCACAGGAGCAATAGGAGATCTACTAGGAATAATATTCAAAGTAGTACAACATCGGTTGATTCTGAGAAAAATATGGCACCCTGTCAGAAAATTATTTCTAGTAATTCATGTACAGCCTGTATATGTAAGGAGCAAGACGAAGGTCTAGAAAGAGTAGCTGATGTTATGGATACAATAGTTACAAAAACGGGAGATTTTGAAAATAATGACGATGATAATGAATATTTTAATGATTATTCATACGAGTATGAGAATTTTGAAGGCGATAATGTTGATTTGGACGATACTGATTACTGCGTAGCAGTAGAAAATGGAAACGTAGTGGAAATAACCGTCGACAAATTTAAAGAAATTGACGAAGAACAGTCTGTTAATGTCAAGGATAAAAAAGTTTTTGACGAGAAACCAAATACACCGAAAATTGACATTATAAGTGATATAATGATCAGCGGCGGCTCAAAAACAATAATGAAAAGGAATACTCGTTCTACCTCAAGTTCGTATGTTCTCCTGAGCAACGGCGCTGAACAAATGACGGAATCTTTGGCACCGTCGTCTACCAGAACGATGGAGACTCAGACTTCAAGGCCGTCTTCGCCTATCGAGCAAGATGAGCCTACCCTGGACGAGTCTTGGTCGAATCTGTTTCCCGAGTTGGAATCGGATCTGTCGGCCGATGAGTTGGTGACGAAAATCAACGAGATCGAATTCCAGTACGATTCGGATCCGTTTAAAGATGTAAAGATCCAGGTTCATTCGGGCTATGAGGCCGAAGAGGAGGAGAGTTATGAGTATGAGGACTATGAGTATGAAGACGATGATGTAAGCAAAACATACTGAAAGTTAATTTTCTGGGTTTTTGATGAATTGGGTATATTACCTATCTTTTTACGCAGTTGTTTTCTGTTTGTAGCAGCAACAGCTTGAGATATTGGATTAAAAGCGGCATGTTTTAAAAATATTTTACATTATACAGGGTGGCCCAAAAAAGTGTGACAGCATAAAATTATATTTGTTTTAAATGGGATACCCAGTATTTTATTGCATATTTAGGTTCGTATTAGCATCCTTTATAAGTGCCTCAAATTTTATTTTATTTGGTTTTGTGGTTTCGGAGAAATAATTTAAAAACTAAAAAAAGTTTTGCAGTCCTGAATAAAAAAATAAAAAAACAAACAATCCATAACAATTTTTTTAACCTCGGCATTTGGTAAAATTTATGACAAGAGGTCTAGAGATACTATGAATCTAATTGCGTTTATCTATTTTATACAGGGTGTTATATAAGCTTTTTAAAACGCCACATTTTAAAATAATTTTTCTCAAGATTTTCAATTGGAACTCCCTGTATATTATTTGGCTATTTGACATAGAATTCATAGACAATTTTGTTTTGTAATACAAGCTATATACAGCCGTTTTCGAAATAATTGTAAATTTCATAAATTATGTTGTTTAAATAGAGTTTTTATGGGAAAATTTTGTAAGCTTATTATGAACACCCTGTATAAAATAGATAAACGCAATTAGATTCATAGTATCTCTAGACCTCTTGTCATAAATTTCACCCAATGCCGAGGTTAAAAAATAGTTCTGGATTGTTTTTTTTTTTTGATTTTTTTATTCAGGACTGCAAAACTTTTTTTTTAGTTTTTAATTTATTTCTCCGAAACTACAAAATCAAATAAAATAAAATTTGAGGCACTTATAAAGGATGCTAATACGAACCTAAATATGCAATAAAATCCTGGGATCACATTTAAAAAAATAAAGCTGCTGTCACACTTTTTTGGGCCACCCTGTATAATGTAAAATATTTTTAAAACATGCCGCTTTTAATCCAATAACGATTTAATCTTCCGTCACCGCTTCGTTTGCGGACCCTGTATGTGCCTAGTTTTGATATCACAGACTGTTCTAGGACTGTCAACAGAGTTGTAAAACCCGAACGCATTCGAAACATGTAAAATTGACAAATAACATAACCTAATTTGTCAGATTGCGACTATCTTTTTTTTATTTTAAGGTTATATTTCCAACAAGCCATCTTCGTTCTGAGATGCTGACCAACTATATGATTCTATAATATTTATCAAATCCATATTAATTATTTGAAAATACAACAACTATGAACAAATATAACCATAAAACACACGCCTTCAAGACTGCACACCGTGCACACGTCACAATCCCAAAATCGATGAAAGATGACAAGTGTATGCGAATGTATAACAAATAATCCGAAAACGGTACTTGCTCCAAAGCAGGTGTCGATTCTGACTGTTACAGGACTGTTCCAAAACAGTTCTGATGTTAACCCGAGCGTCAAACTTCTGATTCTAGGACCGTCCTAAATTAGAACTGTAAAACCCGAACAGATATATTTAAACTGCGCATACTCCCGACAGTCCTAGAACAGTTATTGCGTGAACCCGAATAGAGCTATAAAATCAGGGCCGTATTCGAAAAAATTAAGTTGATGATGATTCCTTGAAAACGAAACATCGTATAAAAAAAAATTGTTGTGTAATCTTTGGGTTCATAGTTGCTGTAAGAATGTTTTGTCAGTTTTGCTTTAACGTTAACATTAAGGGCGGAAAAAAATAAAATTGAAAATCCAAAATTTCAATTTTCTTTATATAACTCGAACCTTAAATATCTTACCAACACTTTTTGTGTTGCATATTGTTATTCCTTTGATTCCTTTTTCTCATTTAATCGAAGTTATATTTGTTACCATTAACGAGATCGCACCCTATATTTTAGTATTTACTTGATTTTACTAAATTTATTAGAAATTTTAATATAACTGTATTTTTTAGAAATTGTTTACAACATTATTTTGGTCCAGATTGCTAATAAAAAATGTAATTAATACTATATTTTATAGAAAATTTTACAATAAAATCTTTATGTGATCTTCATAATCTAATTATTTTAAATAAACTCAACTAAATTTTTTTTTCAGGGGCCATCGTCTCAAGGCCAACCCATGCCCCCTCCCAACCAAATGCAACAGCCTCCCAATAACATGCAGAACGGGTATCGCCCTCCAATGCCCCCGACCGGTAGGGCGCCGGCGCCTCGTGGTCCTCAACCGGGTATCCCTAGGATGCCAGGGGGTCCGCGCGGTCCGCAGATGAACCAGAGGGCTCCCGGAGCCAGACCCAGGGCACCGATGGTTAGGCCTAGGGGTGCAGGTAAGGCATTATATTGTTAACTTGGCACATTGGAACTTAATTGTGTGAAAACTATACAAATATTTAATGTATTATAAACACATATATAACCATTATATTGCCAATACGAACGTTCCAAAATACAAAAAGTGTCTCCCGTGCTATGGGATGGCGTGGTGCTATTGAGTTTGCGCAGTAGGATGGAAATTTTATCGATCGCGTCAGAGCCGGCCAGACATTATTTGTTTGTTGTTATTCGTCGCCATCTTTGGTTCTGGATGTTTTTTCAAATTACATAATAAAACATTGTTGTCGGTATATTAGTGCTTATAAACTTTCATTACCTAACAACAATTTTTGTGAAGGAGTTTTTAATTTGTCGTGTTTCGCTGTTTAATAGGTTAGTGGCTTGTTTTGTTTAAGATGAAAGGACACAAGTGCGTGGTGTTTTTTTGCATCATTCGTGGATCAATACCAGGTATAAAGTATTTCCCGTATGTACATATATACGAAAATATTTTGGTTATCACATTATCCGATCTTCCGAACCGAATTTCACTAAAAAGCTTGTAAGAAAAGAAGAGTCACTCGTATACAATATAATAATAATATATATGTAGCTACTACCCAACCTTAAAATTAATGTATTTTTAAGTTGGTGCATTAGTAGCTGACAATAATTCCCAAAATAGTCAATATAGTCATTCATTCTTATTTTATGGTTTAGAAAAAAGTGAGGTTAAGAAACATACGACGTCGAATGAAACTTACAAATATTCGGACGGAATTTGGCACCAATAATTTTGACCAATCGTCGGATTATCACATCGTCAGAAATCGTATGCATGGAACGCCGTCTTAATTCGAACTAATCGAAATTTTGATTGCAATATTTTTTCTAACTAACCAGTGAAATTTACATTAAAAAAGTTGAAATCCGGTCCTGTCGAATGTTTACTTTCACAAGGAAATTTCCGAACTGCGCAAACTCACCATTAGCCCTTCGATGCTCATAGCGGGGACATAATTGCAGATGGTATTAGCAATATAATATGTAGTTATATATATGTTATTATAAATGATACAGGTAATACAATTTATCGAACTCTATTTTCCGCCGATATCTAAACCTGAAATACTTGATGGGGAATGTTAAATATTGAAAGGTTTTCCCAAAGATCAGAATATATCACCAACTTATGTTTTAATTGACACCACGAGTGTATTATACGAGGGCCGCCAAAAAACGTGGTGGCGTTTTAAAGGTCTTTTAAATCTCTTTCAAATAACACCATAATTTTTTATATTTTGATGCCCAAAATATCTTTTTTTCTGGTTTAAGTAGCATAATTTTCAAACATGGTAACATCAGGATCGTATTGCAAACAAAAATAAGCTGCTGATGATGTATCTTGGGTTCGAAACGGTGAAATTTTGGCAAAATGTTATTGGTTTATGTTTTGGAAGGAACGAAACTATTGAAACTAAAGTAATATAATAACTAAAACCGAGACGTCCTTTATTAAAACGGAAACGGAAATTGAAATAATTTTTTTTTTCGGATATTTCCGGAAGGAGTCGGAATTTTCTTAATTTTTCACACACACAACTCCAAATTCTGCGACTTTACCATAATTTAACCTTGTTTAAAATAGTTTTCAAGGTCTCAATAGTGGGCATCGAATTCGGGACACCCTATACAGGGTGTCCCATTTTCGACACTTTTATAGGGTATCTCCGTAATTGTTAGTGCTATCAAAAAAGTAATGTAGGTTTCATGTGCTCTTTTTGGATCAAACTTAAAATGGTAAAATCAAAATTTGAAAATGTTCGCTCGCTTAAGAGATACGGGGGAAAATAAAAAAATGACAATTTCAAAATTACCCTATATTTTCTTAGTTAAAAGATATACAAAAAAATCTTTTATACAAAAGTATCTTTATAATGATTGTTGAATAATTTGCCGTTTTGAGAATACGTATACGGGGTAAAAAAGTTATCAGACATAACCTCATTTGTTTAAATAGAACACTCTATATATTTTAATCGAAAAAGATAGCATTTTAAATTATATTTTCAAATATACTAATCAAATATACTAAATAAGTGTAAAACATTTAAGGGGGTGATTCCTCATCGAAAAAAAGATAGGATCTTTCATATAAAGAAACTTCATTGGAGCATCCCTTGTTAAGATACAGCCCCTTAAAGGGGGTACATAAAATTTGCTTAACAATTTTTTTCACAAGCACTAAAAAAGTTACAATATTGAAATTAACCTGACATTTTCTACTACCAAAAAGACACTTAGCCAGTAATTTATTTGGTTTACCCCATGGTTGTAAGGGGTGGAAAACGCAACCCCTAAAATTTATTTCCAATGTAAGTTTTTGTCTTATTATTTGTTTGCCATCTAAAAATTTATTTCCGATAGCCTGTTTCATTCTAAACAAAAAATGTCTCTTGAATTTTTTGCCCAAAATAAACCAGTTCGCAGCAAAATATTATTTTACGAACAAGATACATAGCGCCATAAAACGAAAATTCGAAACTAATTTATCCAGTAGGCCGCTATTAGCGATAGTGACAATTAAATTGGTCTGAAGGTAGACATATTGAACATTTACTATGATTTCTAGATGTTGTATGTTTTGTTATTAATAAATTAGTTTTGTTTATTTATAAATTTTATGTACCCCCTTTAAGGGGCTGTATCTTAACAAGGGATGCTCCAATGGAGTTTCTTTATATGAAAGATCCTATCTTTTTTTCGATGAGGAATCACCCCCTTAAATGTTTTACACTTATTTAGTTACACCCTGTATAACACACCATGGATAGTATTGGTTTCCTAGGCAATTTATTTAAACTTTATTACTTTAAACCACAGTAGGAATTGAAACAAAAGCTAATATCCTAGAAACAACTATGTCGACATTCTAGTTGTTATTAACATTTAACGTCAATTTCATTTTTACATATTAATTTGTGAAAATGACTTATCAACATTTTGAAAAATTTGATATTATATCAGTTTATTGAAAGTGGAAAAAACGAAGGAATTGTTCAAAATTTATATTTTGTTCGTTATCCGGAAAGACGGCAACCATTTAAGGACATATTCCGATGACTGGAACATAATTTAAAAAGATACGGCTCTTTTTCATCCATGTTGTGTTAATATATTTGATAGGAGAAATTAAAATGGTATCTTTTTTAGATTAAAATATACAGGGTGTTCCATTTAAAATAATGAGGTTAGGTCCGATAACTTTTTTACCTTATCCCGTACACACAAATTTTGATTTTACCCTTTTAAGTTTGCCCCAAAAAGACCTACATTACTTTTTTGATAGCACTAACAATTACGGAGTTACCCTATAAAAGTGACGAAAATGGGACACCCTGTACAGTTTCATGAGAATGAAGTTTAAGACAAAAAAAATAATGTCTATTCTTTAATTTATTCAAGGTGCGACACCAGTCAGGGGACAAATGCGACCGCGCATGTCGGGACCTCAGAACGGCATCAGACCGTCCAATCAAACGTCGCCAGCCAAGAGGACCCCGGAACAGAACAACGCGATGCAGGCGAAAAGAAAAAAGCTGGACGTTTTGACGCCTTCGGACAAAGACGACGACGACTGCCAAGTGATTTGTATGCAACCAAAGAACACCGACGGAGGTTTACCACAGATAGAAAGTGTACAGGTAAATTAGCATACAGTTGAACCAGTATTCCCTCTAGTTTAAGGACCAATAGGCATGATTTATTTAAGGAAACTCTAAGGACGGGGTTTCGCGTGTATTACTAAGTTAGCAATCGTGTTAAGATGTGACAAGAGCCATCAGTATCGAACTAGTAGTCGATCTGATTGCTAACATCAAGATGCCGGTCAGATTGAGTGCGTAATTCTTATACAGGGTGTTATGGAAATGACTTATTATATTTAAATGGGTGTCCTAGGTCCTAGAGAAGCGCTACATTTTTTTTTTCAAATCGACCGTTTTAAAAATGGGGCTGGCCCATAAACCCACCCTCATCCGGCGTTTGTTCGTGTCTGTTCGTCATGTCGCCCTGTAGTGGCATATCAGAAAACCGGTGTTATGTGCAATGTTGCCGAACTGTGTAAAAATGTAAAACTTTAGTTTCTTATAAAAATAAATATTTAGCTTACTTAGAAAGTAAATCCACGCTGACAGGAGTAAGAAATCCAGACATTTTCAGTTCTTTTTTCTATGGGAAAATCTTTCGCTCATCACGTGCACTGATGATAGTGTGGAACTGCATAATAAGCTTACACCCACTAAACCCCATTCGGCCTTTTCTTTCCAATCGCTCGGAACATAACCGGCACATCGTCGAGAGAAAGAAACACATAGTGAAACACAACAAATTGAACTAAATCACTTAAAAAAACACACAGACACCCACGAGTTTCAAATTAGTTTTTTTGAAGATATGCACTTATTATCAGATTACACAAAAACACTAACGCATAATTACACTTTACAAACACTATCGCACACATAGAACAACAGCACTTAATCATTTCGCAATAGAAATAATAAAAACGCTATTTTCTATGGGCCATTAACCCTTTACTAAAGATAAAATGAAACAATTATGTTGACATAGGAACTACCCTTTGAAATAAATCGTGGAGTCCAAGGTGCTTTCTTTCTCCGAAAACTTACTGGTGCTAGCGCGGTTGCCATTTCCGAGACTATAATTATACAGGAAAGTAATATTATAGAAGGAAATTCCGCAATTTATGAATATAATCTTATAAAACATCGAAAGTGGCAACGCTGTATTTTTTACCGATGAGCTTAATATAATAAACCCGAACAGACAACGTCAAGACACGAACAGGCTTAAAGGTGTTATTTAGTTTCAACATTTTTAGATGTCAAATACCAATGTATAGAAAAATTCAGATTGAATGGTACTTAGATGTGTTCATGAGATCCGTGATAACTAATGTGAATTTATGTGACTTTGTTTTGGTGTTTTGTGACGGTTTTTGTTCGGGATACCTGGTGTTTTTTTTATAAATAAAGTTGGTTTTAAATAAGGCCGAAAAGGTAAATAAATTTGCATTCTTTTCTTCTAAAGGGTAAAGTGGCATTTCTGTTGTTCAGATCCGACGGGTGTCGTTCGAATTGAACAAGTGAGAACATACCTGGCCATTATAAACTCCGCGGCGGTTTGTTCGAGTCAGTTCAAGTTTATAAATCGGAGATTGTTTCCCAGTAAACTGAACGTTGTACCTTGAAAAATAAACAACTTGGAATCTGTCAAACGGTTAGAGTTTACCCTGAAGATATGACAACACTGTTCAAGATTTATTGACGTTTTTCGTCATATGTTGCTTTGTTTACTTCCTGACAGGGGCACCACGTTTGGTTTGACATAAGGTCATGCACAGGGCATATTAAATTAAAGCGCCATTTTTGTATATGTTTCTTCAATTTGTTTTCATCTCAGGAATTGCCGGTTTAAATATAATACGTCATTTCCATAACACCCTGTATTTTGACTACAACGTTCCTTGTCGCAATTTATTTGAATTCAAGGACCTTAAAACGAGAAGGATACTGCTTTGAGTCACAATCCTTGAAGAATAAACAATTCACATTCTTATGTAGGTTGTAAACAACTTTCCTGGAAAAGGAATACTTTTTATAAAAAGCCCTTATTGGAACGACCGTCTTTCGTACCTTGCTTTCACGTTTGACAGTACCGAATTAAGAACTGTCATATTCTTTTTTTTTCGGTGTTTGGGTGTTAAATTTAAGTATTGTTTGTGGAAAAAATAGTAATTCTTAACTCAATGCGGTAAGACTGTGCCAAGTCTGCCGTAAACTGGATAAAAATATAGACTTTTGAGTCACGTCCGTAAATTGTGTGTTAGCGATACATTAACAAACCCTAACCCTGTTTACCTTGTGTATAGAAAAGTGATACAACTCTTATATTTTTATTTCAGGGTGCAGAGTCCGTCGAGAACAGCATAATGCACCTTTCCGACTCGATTACCTTGTCGGTCCGCAATCCCCCGCCTAAACCAGTGGCCAGTCCAGTGAAATCCGACGCCAAGGCGGTTGCGAACATTTTAGCGACGAGGGGTATAACCGTCACGGCGTCGGCTAAGTCTAAGGAGAGCTCGTCGCCGATAAAACAGGCACCCGCGTTACCGCAAGCGTTGAGTTTGAACGGTGCCGTTAGTATAGTAGCTTCGAAGAATGCCAGTCCCGCTAAGGTAAGAATAGAAGTAAGGATACTTTCAACAGTACCGGTATTGGAGGATCGATATGTATCGACATGGAAGTACCGGTACTGTGAGCACCGTTACATAAGTTACATCGTTTTATATTAATTTTTTTTCAGCCCGCCACCGAAGCTCTGCCAACGGTCGATCTGACTGACGACACCCAAGCGACCGGTTCGCCTCCGAAGAATCGTCCCGGTTTGCCGTACCGGTGCGACCTGTGCCCTGCCCAGTACCCCAACGCGATGGGGCTGAATAAGCACCGACAGGCTTACCATAAAACCACTAGCGGCATGTGCGAATTGGGTGTGCCTTTGATTAATATTAAACAGGTAAGAGAGGTGGGAAGTAAACTGTATGGTTTCTGTGGGGCCTAAAAAGACTTCAGGGTGTCTCGGATAAGAATGTACTTTAGGGTCCCTGTTAACCATAGGATATACAGTAATTAAAGTTACGCCTTAATGAGTTCTGCAATGTCCCGTTTTCAAAAAAATATAAAAGGAGAGACAAAACATTCGATTCATAAAACACCATTTATTTACAATCAATCATACACAGTTCTACAGTTTCAAATAAGTTAGGGGAAGATGGCTTTAAAAAATGGTAACCCTGTAATAAGGTACGCGTTTAGATAATTTCGATCTAACATTTGTCATAAACACGTTGTAGGTATTTTTTACAGAAATTCAGATAATATAAAGAAAAATCCATATTTTTACAATATTTACTTAAAATATAGAATTAGGTAAACCACTGCGTTACCTAGAAAAAAACATAACTTATTAACACTTACCGATGAAATATTAATCCGGGATTGGAATAGTCGAATTTCTTACACACCACGCACTGATGAACCAGCTAATAAATAGCTCTAAATACACAATAGATCACAAACAATCACAAAACTTCGCAATGTTTTCAAGTTAAAAAAATTCCGGGCAAAACCCATAGATATACAGGGTGTCCGCTAATTAATGGTTCATGGAGAAACCACAGACTCCTTACGTAAAAATATTAGGATTTCATTATACTTTCCTATATCCGGAAGTTGACATTAACTGAGATACAGGGTGTTAAAGTTAATACTTCATTTTTGTTTTTCTCTAATAACTTTGAGAGAAACTAACGTTTTTTTACAAAATTTGGCAATTATATTGTTTGTAGGACGAGAAATTGATTTTTTTATGAAATTCTAATATAGAATGTAGTCTGCGAGATTATTCGCACATTTATTAGGTCATAACTTTTTGTGCCTCAGTGTATTTAAGTTTTTAATGAAAATAATACTTTTTTCATATTTGTTACGTAAAAAAGGTATACTAAGTTCAGGTCCCCCAGAGTTGCCGTTTCGGAGATATTTGCATTTAAATTGTTTTTTTATTGTAACCTATGAGAAAATCTATCTAAATGAAATTTAAAGATGCATTTGCTATGAAACTTCCATGTTGTCATTTGTTTGTTGATTATTGTAAGATAGCTTTGGCAGAAAATGTTTCATTTTTGAGTTTATCGTAAGTTTGTATTTTCATTGCTGTTGGTTTCTTTCGACACGATATTTTCTAGGGTCAAAGTTCTTTTAATTAAAGTAGGTTAAAGAACAATCCAATTGTTGTATTTATTATTCCCAATTACCATTACTAGAACATTAATTATCATGTAAAAGTTAATTGGTAAGAAGTAACAAAATATTATTTGCTTGCCTGAGCTAACGCACTAAACAATGCATATCTCCGAAGCGGTAACTCTGGGCGACCTGAAACTTCGTATACCTTTTTTACTTAATAAATATGAGAAAAGTATTATTTTTATTAAAAACTTAAATACACTGAGACACAAAAAGTTATGACCTAATAAATGTGCGAAAAATTCCGCAAACAGCGCCCCCTACTACAAATAAATCAATTTCTTGTCCTAAAAAAACCATAATTGCCAAATTTTGTAAAAAAAACGTTAGTTTGTCTCAAAGTTATTAGAGAAAAACAAAAATGAAGTTTTAACTTTAACACCCTGTTTCTCAGTTAATATCGACGACTTTCGGATATAGGTAAGTATAATTAAGTCCTAATATGTATTTTTACGTAAGAAGTCTGTGGTTTTACCATGTACTATTAATTAGCTAACACCCTGTATAATATAAAAGGGGAAACAAACCATACCATTCATAAAACACTATTTATTTACAATCATACACAGTTCTACGGTTTCAAATTAGTTAGAAGATGGCTTAAAGAAATGGCAACGCTGTAATAAGGTACTCGTTTAGATAATTTCGATCTAACATTTGTCATAAATCGGTAATCGTTCTAGGTATTTTTTACAGAAATTCAGATAATATAAAGAATCCATATTTTTGCAATATTTACTTAAAATATAGAATTAGTTACACTACTTTACCTAAAAGAAAACATAACCTCCTTAATCTCACTTACTGATGAATTTCTTATACACCACGCACTGATGAACCAGCTAATAAATAGCTCTAACTAGTTTTAGTTCGAAGAAACTCTTAAGAATTAATCCAAAAACAAAATAGATCACACAGGCAGTAGCCAATAAGCGTGAACTACATCGCCACCGAGAAATGAATGAGAATCCTAACCTTCAGGGTCATATGTGTGCTATATCCCGTAAAAAAGGCCATACAGTGTTGCCACCGTGATTTCCCTAAAACATTGAAATTTGATGTTGGGTAGCTATAAATAACATTACTAGCAGAAAATTTAAAAAATACACACATTTAGTATAATATTTTTACTTAATTTGGTACATTGAGAAATGCATTCAATATAATTAATATTCGGTTTCAAACGACGGCGGTAGATTTAGGACCCTCAGTACTTGGCATCATTGATTTCTGTTTAAAACTTTGTACGATTCCGACAGAATATAAACACTGTTTTTGCTTAGTAAGTAATCTAAACTAATTTCCGCTTTCAGCCGGGCATCATGCAAAAACTGAGCCAAATGGGCATCAACAACTACATCCCGCTACCGAGCGCCGGTCCCGAAGGTACCTACGCTCTGCCCATCATCAGTACCAAGAATCCCGGTAATATGGCCAACATAGGGGCCACGCAGATGCTGTCTTTGGGCCCGGTCCGGGCCATTCCGAGAACGGGCGTCGCTAATACTGCCAACGTGAAGAAGTAATTTTTTTTGGTCGGCGTTAATAGGGGAGGATTACGACTGGCGTCTTGTCTGTGTATCGGCGAGTGTATTTTTTTTTAAAAGTGCTTTCAAAATTTGGTCGTCGTCGTAAGAGAACAGACGGACTAAGACTGGCCACATGATGAACGGGTAGTTCTTCAAAATACCAGAAAGACGGCAGCAACTACCCTTTGTTTATAATTATCCCAACCCATCACTTTATATTTTATACACAAGTGTTGCCAAATTACAAACGAAGGAAAATGTCTATTGGTGCTATGTAGACATGGTGGGCCTTAATGATTGCTGTTAATATCTCCGTAGTAAAAGTAATTTGCTACATGCTCTTACTACAAGCAACAGAAGAACAATAACCAAAAACTACTATTTTTCTACTTGAATTCCATCTTTTAACATCAACTTTATAATAATAAAGTTGAGGTTATGTGGTGTTTTTGACACTTTCGGCCAATCAAAACAATAATTACATTTACTACGTTTGCGACGTAGCAAATTCAATTTTCCTGCAACATTAGGTTTGTTCCAACACCCTATTTTTGTATCGTTCTAGAACCGTCACGAAACTGTTGGAATCGATTTTGTGCGCAGGCGTTAATTTTGCACTGTTTGTTGCCGATGCACAAGGGAGGCAAGGTTGGTACGTTTTTGTGACCATTCTGTGTAAAAATCTCAGCTGATCGCCTGTCTGATTCTATGAAAGAAGTAATTAGTTAATTATCATAACATTCTTAAATCACAACCCTACTTTTGTTGTTTTGATTTCTTCGTCTAAGTTTGAGTTTTATCTTTTTTCGTTCCGTTTTGTTGTATTTAATAATCATGAAAGAGAATAACGTTTAATGTTAAGAATATCTTGTAGGTTAGGGAACCGGATTATACAAATTTAATAAGAATAAATTAAATAATCAAAATATTAAGCAACTACTCCTACAAAACAAGGCTAAAAGAACTGCATGAATGCCAGGAATACAAAAACAACGGTTGAAATTCTTAGGGCGCAAGTCAGTACAAGCGGTTCCTGGTCTTGGCCATGTATCGTTTTTACCGTTCAGGAACTGGTTTGCGAACGATCACAATTTGGTTGGAACACCAAAGGGATCGCCAACTACACCGTTTTGTGTTGGTTGGAACGCCTTTCGACTACTACGCATGTGCGTGACCGTACATTGTACGATTTTTAGGGTGGTTGGAACGAACCTATTAACAACCCTGCTCAGGGCTGGCAAAATTTTCATTATTTCATAAGAAGTACCCGTTGCTGGTGCACTCTTTAGGCATGATCTATGGCCAGACGTAACTCCTAGAATAATGTCCTCCAGTTTGGTTAATGGTTGGCAATTTTTCATTCTGTGAATGATTTGTAAATAACTTAAAACGTTTACAAAAACGTTCATTACATGTACATAGAAATTTCTATACAGTTATTATTATTATTTTTAAGACAGTTGTGTTTAGTGGACAATTTTTTGAATCTGAAGAAACGCTAAATATTAATTAGCATACGAAAAGCAAAGTATTTTACACCGTCTCGATTTTTAGTGGAAGAGAAATCTCTTATGAAATTAAAACGCATGCTGACTGATAAAGTGAAATATGGTTATTTTTCTACAAACACTATTAAAAGTATACTTTACAACGCTTGTTGTCTAAAACGTCATTTTATGTCGCTAGTGTTAAAAGTGGATTACTTTTAACACTAGTAAAAATAAATACCTGATTGATTTATCGACGGGAATTTTTCCATAACTAACAACGATACGCATTGTGTGTGTGTTTTTTAGCCAACGTTCCGATCTCTACGAGATCATCCTCAGTGTTCTAGGAAATGTTTTTTTGATAAAAATAAAATAATAATTTTAACGAAGAATTACAACATTAATTGATTAATAAAATATCCTATAAAGAACCTTACATTTGAATAAACGTTAATAAAAACATTTAGAATAGTGCTTATTCGTAAAAAATATATACATAGTGTGTCCACCACGGATATGCTCCGGAGGAGGGAAAGCTTTTTAAATTTATGTGAGTTCATGAAAAAAGTTATTTCTCACAAAAACTACTGCTCAAACAACCCAAAGGTATATTATTTTCTCAAATTTGTAGGTTTCTCTTAGGGCATTGGTACTTCTTGTGACCTTTTTCCCCACATGAATAGCACTTGAATATAAATTTTGATGGACTACCAAAATTTCCATTTCTTTCCTTCTGTTTTCTGAAATTCTTTCTGCCACTGTAAAACACTTGAGGCGCTTCCTGCTCTTCTAAATTCTTATCTTGCCTCGCTTCCTCCATTAATAATTTATTCTTCACAAAATCAAGGGTAACACTAGTACCACCTTGACAGAATATTATATCAATAGCTGTAGTTACCACTTGATAGCTTTCCGGCATGGCTGAGAGTACTTGAGTTATTATTTCTGTATCCTCAATTTTTCCTCCACTGTTCTTGATTTCAGATACTGTTCTTTCAAATTCAAAAAGAAATTCACTAAGCTTGTCTTTTCCAGAAAATTTTAAAATTCTTAATTTTCTTTGCAGTTGAACTTGATTAGCTAGCCCTTGCTTCTGAAATGTACCCTTTAGCTCTTCCATAATTTCCTTGGCGGTGCTTTTGGATTTAATCATTTCTAACACATTATCTCCTAATAATTGGATTATCAGGTTTCTAGCCTTTACGTCATTTTTCTTAAAATTGGTAAGCTCGGCACCTTCCTGTGTTGGAGCTTTTCGTTCTAACATCTCCAGAACCCCATGATGTTCGAGACATAGTTTTACTCTGAATTCCCAGTTTGAAAATCCTTGTCCATCGAATGGTTTCAAACTTAAAGCCGGTGACAATGCCATTTTGTATGCCGACCTTCTGCTTTCTACTTCTCAAGAAAATGCTTTTCACTTGTAATTAACTTCCCGTGCTTTTTACTCTTTCCTCACTTAGTTTTCTACTGGGCCCATAACCTGTTGACCTTCCAGCGTAACTTGTGTAGTAAAATAACACTGTTAAAGAAAAGATTTTCGGGTCTAGTAAATTATAGGTATGACGGAATTTAACGATTTCTGATATTTTACTAGTAAAAGCATATTCAATAGAACAGTTTGCAAGAAAAAAACTATTGGATGAACCTTTATTTTCATCAAAAAAACCGAAAAATGATTAGGAAAACGAGGTTATTTTCAATGCAAAAACTCTCTAATTTTGTCTTAAAGAGCGGAAGGGGCGGACAGTGTTGCCAAAGTTAAAAAGTTTCCAAACTATTTCGGGGCACTTTTTGAAACATATTTTGATCCACTTACCTGTCAAAACAAAACAAATAATATTATTAAAGTTGAAAGAGAAACGTAAGAAAATCAAAGTAGTTTAAACCAAATCTATTAAAGTAACTAACTGAAAAATAATAATAATTTATTGGTAATAGTTACCAAAAATAATCACATGTAGCTACGTATCACACAAAAATTTAACAAAACAATAAAATGACTGAAATGACAATAAATAAAACAGTACCTTCACCCCAATAGACTTTGTGATTTTTCACTGGTATATCGGTGATATATAAGTTGTATTCGACAAAAGAAAACATAAGAAAATTATATAAATTGACAGTGCCCTGGGAAAACAGGCGCAAACCCGCCCCGGTACACCTTTTAGAGCCGACTTCCTTTTGTATTCAACAGAAGAAAATATAAGAAAGTTATATAAATTGAAAGTGCCCTGGGAAAACAGGCGTAAACCCGCCCCGGTACACCTTTTAGAGCCCACTTCCTTTTGTATTCGACAAAATAAAATATAAGAAAGTTATATAAATTGACAGTGCCCTGGGAAAACAGGCGCAAACCCGCCCCAGTACACCTTTTAGAGCAGACTTCCTTTTTTATTCCACAAAATAAAATATAAGAAAGTTATATAAATTGACAGTGCCCTGGGAAAACAGGCACAAACCCGCCCCGGTACACCTTTTAGAGCGGACTTCCTTTTGTATTCGACAAAATAAAATATAAGAAAGTTATATAAATTGACAGTGCCCTGGGAAAACAGGCACAAACCCGCCCCGGTACACCTTTTAGAGCGGACTTCCTTTTTTATTCGACAAAATAAAATATAAGAAAGTTATATAAATTGACAGTGCCCTGGGAAAACAGGCGCAAACCCGCCCCGGTACACCTTTTAGAGCCGACTTCCTTTTGTATTCAACAAAAGAAAATATAAGAAAGTTATATAAATTGACAGTGCCCTGGGAAAACAGGCGCAAACCCGCCCCGGTACACCTTATAGAGCCGACTTCCTTTTGTATTCGACAAAATAAAATATAAGAAAGTTATATAAATTGACAGTGCCCTGGGAAAACAGGCGCAAACCCGCCCCGGTACACCTTTTAGAGCAGACTTCCTTTTTTATTCGACAAAATAAAATATAAGAAAGTTATATAAATTGACAGTGCCCTGGGAAAACAGGCGCAAACCCGCCCCGGTACACCTTTTAGAGCCGACTTCCTTTTGTATTCAACAAAAGAAAATATAAGAAAGTTATATAAATTGACAGTGCCCTGGGAAAACAGGCGCAAACCCGCCCCGGTACACCTTATAGAGCCGACTTCCTTTTGTATTCGACAAAATAAAATATAAGAAAGTTATATAAATTGACAGTGCCCTGGGAAAACAGGCGCAAACCCGCCCCGGTACACCTTTTAGAGCAGACTTCCTTTTTTATTCGACAAAATAAAATATAAGAAAGTTATATAAATTAACAGTGCCCTGGGAAAGCAGGCGCAAAATAAATTATCATCTTGTAAAAGTTTCCAAGAATATCTATATATTGCTGAACTGCGCTAACGCGCCAACATCCTGAAAACGTAGCAGCACCTCCAATCCTGGATTCACAACACCACTGCCACAGTAACAGAAGAATTACACGTATTGGAAGATTTGAGTGTTCAACAAATGAACCTTTCAGTATACTATAAAAAGTCTTACATTTACAACAGTAAAACACAAAACATTCCTATGCTGTATACTACAATTTCTCCTACAACGGCCTACAGGACATCTAAATTTTTTGCGGATTAACAGACATTGTTGAAGCACTCTTAAAAGGCGTTCATTATTGTACGAGAAAATTCGCATTAAAATAAAATAATTGGAGCCTTCCATTTGAACAAAATTAAATAAAACCTGACTGAACAATTTGAAATGACAAATCATAAATATTTATTAAAAATAACTTGGCAACGTCTATTTTTCAAAAAATTTGACATTCGTGAATCTCCCTGACAGCTGAATCAACGAGTTACGAGGTAAAAGAATTGTTAAGTCGTTTCAGTAAATTTAAAAACAGCTTATAATTTATAATCTTTTTTCTAATTAAATAATAATTCTAATACGATAAATTGCAATTCCATGTAAAGTTGAAATCTAAGTATATCTAAAAATATTAATATGTGCAATAGTTATATAGTAATTAAAGTGTATAAATATAGGTAAATTATCCGGTAATATTTTTCTTATTTTAGAAATTTTTTAAAGAAAAATTGCTTGATCCAAAGATTTTTTTTTCTCAATGTGCTTGTAAAAAGGTACTCTTCCCATAGAATATTCAAAAAATATGAAATTCCGTCATACTTTATGTTTACTATAACCAAGATTTTCTATTGACTTCTTCAGATTACATGAAAAACTATTAACTATTTATTTACCTCTGTTTTCTAGTTACTATTGCTAAGAAGCACTACCAACCTAACATAACGTAATATAACTATATCCTAATAATATGAATTGCTGCAACCTAAGGTCTGTATACTGCAACCTAAGGTTTGTATACATCAACAGTGATAGGGCTTCAGATTTCTCTTGGAAGTACGCTAGCATTACATTTTCGTCAATTTGTGAAAGGTTTTTCTCCACGAACCATTCTAGAAACAGGTTGTACGTTTGACAGAGTACCTATCTTTCGACTTTACGGGTAAGAGTGAGGCACATGCCAACTCGGCCGCCTTCTGTATAGCTTCGTTTTGGTCTTGAAACAACATTTTCGACAATCGTTATTAAAAAATTGGAACTGACAGACTTTGACAGTACTCAAATAACTAGTTGTCATGGATTATTTTACAGGTGTATTTTATTATAATTTGAATAAAATCAAAGTTCATTACTTAATAATATAATTGATCAAAGAACAGTAGTAGAAAAAGTTTAATACATTACACGCTGCAAAAGCCCTTTCAGGTGCTCGGAGTTTTTTAAATAGCCTCGGCTTCGCCTCGCCTATTTAAACACACCTCGCACCAAAAAGTAAACTTTCGCAGCTTGTAATGTAAATAACTATTTAGGTTCTTTTCATATTTTTCTAAATTCTGAACACCCGGTATATAAATCCGAGCAAATAATATGTGTTTGGTTCGTTTGAGCATCGGCAGGAGTTTTTATGAAGAATAACTTTTGTTCACAAACCCACAAATAAAAAAGTTCTCCCTCTCCCGGAGTCAATCCGCGGACACACTGTATTTTAGTGTCTGGTTTAATAGTGTTTGTAAATAAAATAATGTACGAGGCGCGTATTAAGTGTTTTTAAATAATACTTAATGGTAACATCATAAAGATTTTTTCAGTGTTTAAGAGTAATTTATTATTCTTTAAACGGTTCAAATGAACCTCAAAAGGGTCGCATAAGTATTTTAATTTTATTCAATCGTACGCGCATGACTAGTTATTTTTAAATCGCCCATTTGGGCTTATTGTTCCTTGAAAAGTTTTTTTCAGAGACTGATTTAAGTTTAGGGTTATATTAGTGTAAGTTTTTTTTTTATAATAATTTTGTGCAATGTTTATGCTAAACTTTTGGCTTTTTGAAGGCCGAATCGACAGGTTTCCAGTTAAATTGAAAATCCCGACATATTTTACGTATATAAGTCTTTCTATCCGGTAACCAGATTTTAGATGGTTACCAGTGTAGATATTTTTGTGATAATAAAGTAATATTTGTATTAAGTCGTTTTTCAATGTCCCAAAATTACGTTTCCTTGTCTGTAAGCGTAAAAACGCCCAGATATGCTATATAAAAGTTGTGCAACAGCATTTAGGAACGATTCAACAACGGAGTTATACAGCAAAATAGCTTACAGAACCATTTCGTTGTATAATGAATGAAGTGAAAATTTTACACATATATTTTGTAGCCAATCCAGGTTTTGAATAAGGACATTTTCGTAATGTTGCATCTATACTGGATAGTTTCGATGTCATTTTTTAATGTAAGTCACGTGATAGAATGTTCGATTTCCTTCTTAAAAGTCGTATTAAGGCCGTATTAGACTTGGTAATTTTTTCTCTTGCGCCGGCAATTATAATGGCACGTATTCATGCGCAGTAAACCGTTTTCGATCAGCTGGAGCATTGTCAACGGTCAGAACAGCAGTGGGTACTGTCGAAATCCCTAAAATATCCCCAGAATTAGAGATGTGCAAACCTGTTCGTTTTGATTACCAGTTAAAGCAGCTACTGCTATTTACAAATAGGAGGTGCAAAAAGATGCTGAATTAGCAGTCCATAAGTTTAATAAAGAATGTAAACTGCTAATTTAAGTGCCAGTGGGTTTAAATGGGCATTAGCTGTTCATACCTGCTTCGACCAAATATTAAACAGTTAAAAATAACAGAATAATCCATGTCTACCCAATTGCGCCGGCAAGGGCAATTAAAATGGCGCCTGCCCCATTTCTGGTAATGAGAGACAGCTGATCGGGAACAGTGTACTGCGCATGAATCCGTGTCATTTTAAGTGTCAGAAGAGTACGGAGAACGGTGTACTGCGCCTGAATCCTTGAATTATAATTGCTGGCGCCATAAAAATTCCCAAGTGTAATACGGCCTTTAGAGTCGGCAATTCTTCTCTTGCGTGTGCAATGGCAATTATAATTGCACGTATTCATGCGCACTAAACCGTTCTCGATCAGCTGGCCCAATACTGCTCGCATTGCCGGCACAATGCGAGAATGGAATCCGTATTACAGTCGGCAATTCTATTCCTCTGGCAATTAAAATTGCACGGATTCATGCGCAGTACACCGTTCTCGATCAGCTGTCTCGCATTGCCAGAAATGAGGCAAGCGCCATTTTAATTGCGATTGCCCGTTGGAGTCTGGTTAGAGATGGATTATTCTGTTATTTTTAACTGTTTATTAGTTGGTCGAAGCAGCTATGAACAGCTAATGGCTATTTAAACTAACTGGTACTTAAATTAACAGTTCACATTCTTTATTAAGCATATGTACTGCTAATTCGTCGCAACTTTTTTGAGCTGCTATTTGTAAGTAGCAGTAGCTGCTTTAACTGGTAATCAGAAGGAACAGGTTTGTCCATTTCTACTTCTGGGGGTATTTCAGGGATTTCGACAGTACCAACTGTTGGCAATGCGCCAGCTGATCGAGAACGGCTTAGTGCGCATGAATACGTTCAACTATAATTGCCATTGCACGCGCAAGAAAAGAATTGCTGACTCTAATATGGCTTTGACAAACGCTTAAAGCCGTATTAGAGTCGGCAATTTTTGTGTCTTGCGCCAGCAATGGCAATTATAATTGCACGGATTCATGCGCAGTACACCGTCCTTGATCAGCGGGCGCAATGCGAGAATGAAATCCGTATTACAGTCGGCAATTCTACTCTTCTGGCAATTAAAATTGCACGGATTTATGCGCAGTACACCGTTCTCGATCAGCTCTCTTCATTGCCAGAAATGAGGTAAGCGCAATTGCCGTTGCCGCTGCAAGTCTGGGTAGAGATGGATTATTCTGTTATTTTTAACTGTTTATTAGTTGGTTGAAACAGCTAATGGCTATTTAAACTAACTACTGAAATTAGCACATTATTTATTAAGCATATGTGCTGGCAATGCGCCAACTGATCGAGAGCGGTTTAGTGCACATGAATACGTGCAATTATAATTGCCATTGCAGGCGCAAGAGAAGAATTGCCGACTCTAATACGGCTTTTACCCAAGTTTTGTCTTGCCAGACGTGTATATCCGACATCGCAAAATTCTCCCAAAAAAGAAAACATCGGTAGGGGCAGTTCTTAAATAAGACATATTTATTACAGTTTATAGTTACATATTTTAAATAATTTTATATTCATTCATTTATTTATATATTTATAAATACGCGATTCATTACAGGCAGTTTGTTCCAAACTTACTTGCCTAGAACCACACAAAGTTCACAGTTATACAATATTGGCAAAACGGAGAAATAATAAAAACAAAAAAAATACTGCTTTTGATCAGCTTCATGGGAAAAGTGGTGGGCTTTCCAAGGAATGCTTCATCTTTGCGTATTGGTCGTTACGGTTCCGGTTAGCAACGGGGCAATCGCACGATACATGGGACAATTTTTGAAATGGACAACAAATAATTTTATTTAAAGGATTCTATTTAGTTAGAGAGACGGTGACAATAGGGGGTCCGTGAAGTGGAATATAAGTAATTTGGTTTTTCGTGGAGTTTAGGTCCCCCTCTACAACTCTTAGATCTGATGAAATGCCGTAGAGCGTTGCTGAGAGGCGCTGTACCGCTTTAGATAGGAAATTCTCAATAAATTCAAAATTATATCGAGCCATGTCTGAAAATGAATTTACAGCATCTGCGTGACCCCAGTCACGGGAAACACATTTTCTGACAAGCCAACCCTTGCATATACTTTTCCGAGCGTGTAAAAAAAAATGAATGGAAAAATTATTAAGTGACATGGGTCCAAGTGGGCTTAATTGATTTGTATTCACATGGAGATGACTCGTAAACAATTTTCTGATAAAAAGAATATTGCGATTGAATATATACAACTGAACGATACCTGCCTTCCGGTATCTCTGCGTAATATTGTCAGAATTCCGCCTAGCTAGGTGCGATTCTTCTGAAAAAAATTTTCCACAATATTTGAGTGTCAAGGAATGTAGTGTGACAATTTTCTGACATGTCACGATCGTTTTCCGAATGTCCTCCGAGGAGATTTTTAAAAAATTCCAATAATGAAATGGCGAGACCTAGAACGACAAAAAATGTTTCGTATAATATTTAACATACAATGTCCCATTCTAGAAAGTTGCAACTTCAAATTCGCTTTTTTTCTTCATTTTTTTTTTACACGCTCGGAAAAGTATATGCAAGGGTCGACTTGTCAGAAAACGTGTTTACCGTGACTTTGGTGTCACGCAGATGCTGTAAATTCATTTTCAGACATGGCTCGATATAATTTTGAATTTATTGAGAATTTCCTATCTAAAGCGGTACAGCGCCTTTCAGCAACGCTCTACGGCATTTCATCAGATATAAAAGTTGTAGAGGGAGGGACCTAAACTCCACGAAAACCCAAATTACTGATATTCCACTTCACGGACCCCCTATTGTCACCGTCTCTCTAACTATTTGCGTTAATTGAAAATATTTTAACATCAAAGAGATTCTTTCGCAGTGCTATATTTAAAGTAGGTTTGTTTTTAACAAATAATTTAATGCTACACGAATTATTGATATAAGTAAAAATTTAATAACGTGGGTCTGTATCACGATAGTATGTGTGTTTAAGAATATTTCTGCTTGGCTCTTCCTCGTTATTTTCGCCCACGAGTCGCCGCTGGCAGCCTCCAAAGCGTATTTAAGATCACAGACATGAACCATTATGAAAAAATAGGATAGATAGCTTTCCTTCAGCTTCGCGATTAGAACTGAATCCCATATGTATCGCGAAATTGAGTGTTGCATCGGGATTCTTGACTCTGTTAGTAGAAGGAAGGAAAATAGACATATTCCAAAAACTTTGACGCCATCACAGCAAATTGATTTAATTTCGATAAATTTATTTGAAGACCTATATCTAGTTTCAGTCCCCTTATTCGATACTTAAAAGCATCTTATGGAAAGCCTCGACCACTTTTTAATAAAATCACTTACATAACTCATTCGCATTCTCCCATTTACCCATTTTCTACACAAAATTGCTTAAACTGCATGTTGTGCATTTTTTTTTTCGACCGCTCGGGTCGTTCTACAACCAGGAAAGGACAGATTTTCTATTTTATCAACATGGCTACGACTATCATTGATCTATACACAATTTAAAGATATTTCGAAACTAAAAAGTTCGCGATTTCCCAACGGATAGACAATGGTTTTAGGGAAGAATTTTTTTTCTACTCTCAATCCGACGCTGTCAAAATAGATATAGATTTCTGCTATTCGTTGGGAATCGCTTTAATTAAAAAAGTATCATTATGTTGATATAACGTAATCTGTCGACCTTGGAGTGTGTCTATACAGGGCGTTCCGAAATACGTACGTTATTTAAACCAAACGTTAGTTGACGACGTACCGCTTGTTCAGTTTAAGAGTTCTTGTGTTATTAGTCGAGATGCAAAGGTTTCGCGACATTTTTAGGAAACGTAACGTCATGCGAGCAGAATTTTTATAGCCCTCTACAGGGTGAACTATAAACGTTCTGTTGGCAGTCCGTTCCATTCCCTAAAAACAGTCGCGGTATGGAGATAACAACATCAATGAACATTTACTAAAAATGAACAAAAACATCGAAAACTGGACAGGTTATACATAAAATACCTTTATACAAAATATATACAGGGTCATTTACAGTGAGAGTGGCCTCTTAAAAGATCTCGGGAACTAATAAACATATTTGTTTGTAATATTGGTATTCGCTATAAAAGATGTCGATCTTTTTAATGAAGACATTTTGACGTATCTATCACTTCCGGTTATACCGCTCTTATATGGCGGCATTTTTTATACAGGGCATTTTAAAAATTATACCTTTCTGGTATATAATATAATAAATACTCGAGTCATTTTTTTTAACTTAAAAACTACTAAAACTAGAAACATGACACTTTTCTAGGGTATCTCCGTAATTGTTAGTGCTATCAAAAAAGTAATGTAGGTGACATGTGCTCCTTTTGAGTCAAACTTAAAATGGTAAAATCCAAATTCGAAAATTTTCGCTTGCTTAAGAGATACGGGGGAAAATCAAAAAATTGACAATTTCTAAATTACCCTATATTATCTTAGTTAAAAGATATGCAGAAAAATGTTTTAAACAAAGTTTCTTTATAACGATTTTGGAATAATCTGCCGTATTTAGAATTAGTATACGCGTTCAGGTAAAAAAGTTATCGGACCTAACCCCATTTTTTTTAAATGGAGCACCCTGTATATTTGAATCTAAGAAGATTGCATTTTAAATTCAAATTTCAAATACACACCATGGATATTTCATTTTTACATATTCATTTGTGAAAATGACTTATCAACATTTTGAAAAATTTGATATGATCTCTATCATCCATGGTGTGTTATAAATTTGAAAAGAGAGTTTAGAATGCTATCTTTTTAGATTACAATATACAGGGTGTTCCATTTAAAAAAAAATGAGGTTAAGTCCGATAACTTTTTTACCTGACCCCGTATACTTATTCTAAATACGGCAGATTATTCAAAAATCATTATAAAGAAACTTTTGTATAAAACAGTTTTCTGTATCTCCTTTAACTAAGAAAATATAGAGTAATTTAGAAATTGTCAATTTGTTGACTTTCCCCCGTATCTCTTAAGCGAGCGAAAATTTTCGAATTTTGATTTTACCATTTCAAGTTTGACCCAAAAAGAGCACATGACACCAACATTACTTTTTGGATAGCACTAACAATTACGGAGATCCCCTATAAAAGTGTCGAAAATGGGACACCCTGTACAGAGATTAGATTCAATTCTAAACGTAATGATAAATTAAAATACAGGGTGTTCCATTTTAAAAAAAAATTACTTATCAGTATTTATTATATCAGAAATGTAGAATTTTTAAAATATCCAATTTAAAAAATGTCTACTTTATCATAAAATAAAAAATTTTCTCAAATTTTTAAACCTTTAACTTGATTGGTTACAAGGTAAGGTCAAATTACCCGACATGTTTTTACGACAAAATATTTTAATCTGATCTTAAAAACGGTCGGAGATGGGTAGAGGTTATTTTTTTTATATAATTTGCAAAATATACCGGGCATTCCGTTTAAAAGAACCATGTTAAGCCTAACTTCCGGTATAACCGGAAGTGATAGATACGTCAAAATATCTTCATTATATGGCGAGTACCAATATTTCAAACAAATATCATATTTTTTAGTTCCTCGAGATGTTTTAATAGGCCAATCGCCGTGAATCACCCCGTATTTTGGAACGGCCCCGGGAAAATATTAGTCAAGAAGTAAAACTCTAATTTATAAAACTAACATCCATTGACATCGATTTCCAATATGGCCGGAGAAAAAACACGAAAATATAAAATAGACTTTTTTTACGTTGTTTTCTACAACTTGACCACAGACTCACAAATATAAATATTTATAATTTATTTAACAAATATAACATTCATTTAAAAGATTTACGGAGGGCGGGAAACAGCGAAATTACACTTAAAACGTTTTTCGATATCTTCATAGAAGAAATTTAGATTTTTTTTGTTATTATATTCAATTAAATATTAAATTACAAAGGCTTAAGACAGGTTTAGTGCGGGTGTAATTTTTTTACCGTAAGATTGTTAAGCTGTTATACAGGGTGTCCCATTTTCGACACTTTTATAGGGTATCTCCGTTATTGTTAGTGCTATCAAAAAAGTAATGTAGGTGTCATGTGCTTTTTTGGGTCAGACTTAAAATGGTAAAATCAAAATTAGAAAATTTTCCCTCGCTTAAGAGATACGGGGAAAAATCAAAAAATTGCAATTTAAAAATTATCTTATATTTTCTTAGTTAAAAGAGATACAGAAAAATGTTTCATACAGAAGTCTCTTTATATTGATTGTTGAATAATCTGCCGTTTTCAGAATAAGTATACGGGGTCAGGCAAAAAAGTTATCGGACCTAACCTAATTTTTTTAAATGGAACACCCTGTATATTTTAATCAAAAAAGATAGCATTTTAAATTGTCTTTTCGTAAGCGAGCGAACATTTTCAAATTTTGATTTTACCATTTTAAGTTTGACCCAAAATGAGCACATGACGCCTACATTAGTTTTTTGATAGCACTAACAATTACGGAGATACCCTATAAAAGTGTCGAAAATGGGACACCCTGTGGTGACCCATTTTCGACACGTTCTGGGGGGGGGTATTAAAGTTATTATCAAAGATAGAATATAATGTTGCGGTTTTGAATTTAGTGTCCCATTTTTTACCGAAACAAAAGATCCCGGTGCAAAATTTGTCATTGTTCTCAAAGTTTTTCATCTACATGGTGATTTAGACGCTACGCGAAATCGAGGATTTTAAAAAATCACCCTGTAGATTAAAAAACTAAGATAGTCATGACAATTTTGACACCGGAATCTTCCTTTTTCATTAAAAAATGGGACACTAAAGTGAAAACCGCTATTCTATTCTATCTTTGATGACAACTCTAATACCCCCCAGAAACTGTCGACAATGGGACACCATATACTTGTAGCCCACACCTGAACCCACTTAAGGCTACATCTATTAAATTAAAACACTATTTTTTCCCCGTCTGATCAAGATCATAAACAGGGAGACAGAAAATATTACTGTACAGGTTTCCTGCAGTCTAAGCAGCGCCAGCAAGTTTCGCGCGGTACGATTCTATTCGATTACGATAAGCCTGAGGGGTGCTATTAAAGAAAAACCAGGAAACTAACGTTTCGAAAGTTGGGAAAGTAATTTTCAACTGTTTCAACTGAATTCAGATTTTGCAAGTGCTAAAGAGGATTCGAAAATGAACAGTTGATTTTTCTGTAAAATACTTGCAAACAAAATGTTTTTAATTACTGAAAGGGTACTTTTTTCTTTTAAAGATGAAATGTGATTAAATATCCGTGCCAGGGGTAATAATAGTCAAAAGTTCTCTCAGTTATGGCTTCGTTCGGGCCTCGAGCCTCCAATATATACAGGGTAGGTCGTTGACAGTGAGGCACCAATTAGTTCTCGGGAACTAAAAAGATATTCTTTTAAAATCGGCGTTCGCTATAAAAGATGACGATCTTTTTATTGAAGATATTCTGACGTATCTATCACTTCCGGTTATACCGGAAGTTAGGCTTAACATTGTTATTTTAAATAGGATCCTCTTTATTTTCTCGATTATATTTAAAAATACAAGTAACTTTTGTTGACAATTTCCTAAAATGCAGTTAAAGATTTAAATATTGAGAGAATATAGCAAAGGTATGGGTCTCTTTATTTCATAAAGATGCTGGACATTTTTTATACAGGGTATTTTTAAAATTATACTTTTCTTGATTAATACTCATAATTCGTTTTTTTTTTAAATGGAACACCCTGTATTTCTTTACCTAATTACTAAGTCCTGTTTCTATCTTAGGTGGCCTTTAAGTTAAAAAATTGACTTGACGAGTATTTATTACAATATATGACAGAAAGGTATAATTTTTAAAATACCCTGTATAAAAAATGTGTAGCATTTATATGAAATAAAAAGACCCATACCCTTCACTAAATTCTCTCAAATTTTTTTACCTTTAACTGCATTAGTTACCAAGTAAGGTCAAATTACCTTTGCCATGTTTTTTTCTTTTAATGAATTTTATCTCATAATCGGTTGGAGATGGGTATAGGAAATTGTTAACAAAAGTTACTTGGATTTTTACATAGAATGCCAAAATGTACAGGGCATTCTATTTAAAATACCAATGTTAAGTCTCCGGTATAACCGAAAATAATAGAAAAAGACCGCCATCTTTTATAGAGAGCAATAATATTTCAAATCTATATAATTTCTAGTTACAGAGATCTTTTAATAGGCCACTCACCGTAAATGACCCTGTATATAGCCGTCCCCACGCTATGTCCGATCTCATCCGGCGTGAATGGATGACGAACCCACAACTATCCTAGTAATACAGTCATTTAGTGCTCACAAGGGCCCCTAGCGGGTTTGTTCCAAAATAAGGTAAAAATCTAATTTTTAGGCTTTTTTTGCTGTTTGTTTCCGCAAAACCCCTCTTTTACACTACAAAAATCTAATTTGTTATTAAAGGCTGTGATTTAGTGAATTCCTTCCAGATTTAGGTTGAATACAATGTGAACTCAACTGTCAATGCTATTCCCCGTGGTGACATTAGACCAACCCCTCTACCTTACAAAAAAAGAGATTTTTTTGCCTTTTCTTGGATGTTGCGTCACGAAATTTTGCTAGCAAATCTCAAATTCGGATTCAACACCCCAAAAAAAATATATAAAATGTAAGAAACTGTCCCAAAACTTTCCTGGTAAAAGCGCAATTTAATTGGAGTATAGAGCCAGTTCAGAAGAATTAAAAAATAAGCCGAAATGATTAGATTCCGAGGCCGTGTTTTACGATTAAAAATTTCTTTCTAACATAATTAATATAGTTCCTAAAGATTCTCGTAAGGCAGTTGTATAGCACTCGTAATAATATATACTTAAATATTAACCGCAATTTAAATTTGCAATAATCCCTAAATTCATTTATCCATATCCACGTCAAAAAAAAAATTAATTCGAAATGCCACTTAAATAAAAAAATTCTCACACCGAGAAATTTCTACACAATTTTCTACTTTATCGACGTAATTTCACTGTTTCCTTCGATTGGTTTTTAGACTAGCGGCACATGTATTTTCTTTTAGTTACTTACTAGTCTCTATAGAACGAAAAATCAATCGTGAAATCGATCGAACGTAAATCAATCAATCACCTTTACAGTACAAAATTTAAACATAAAAAAGATGGAAAAAAATTATAACAAAAGATGTATGATTTCCTTATATAATTTGCCATTTACAAAAAAATTCCAACGAAAGAAAATAATTGGTAAGAACAAGTGATGCATTATTGACGTCGAGTAAATTACCTAAAGACTTCGTCGTCAGAATCACGTTTCATTTGTGCATCTAGAGATTGTGAATATTAATAATAGCTCCCCGTCGCGTACCACATTGCACTTCTCTATTCCTTAAACGGCACTGCGTCGGAAAGGTTCGACAAACGTTCAAAACCTCGAATTGAGCCAAACAGAGATCTCAACGGTGCAGCAAACAAGACATTTAACACAGAGTGTCCTTCAAAAAGTTCGTATCATATGAGAACCATTTTTATTAAGGTTTGTTACAAAAGAAGAACCGAATGATTTTCGTTCTCAGTCAAAATTGGTATTTTTATAAAAGAAAATTTCTTTTCTTTCTTCTAGTTATTTTCTAATAACAAAAAGTTAATTAACATAATAAAATTACCGATATAAAGTACTTTTTTTATTAGATTTTAAATTTTTCTAGAAATTAAAAAAAAATGGAAAAATCAAACCGCTTCACACACTTAAAAGGTTTAAACTTAGTCCATCAAAATATTTAGATCTCATAGTCGATCAGTTGTGTTTTCACTGCCTTCTGTTTGATTTAATGTTATATTTTTACAGCCGATTCGTTTTTCAGCTGAATGTTATTGTCAAAATTCTTTTAATTTGAAGAAATTTTCAAAAACAATACAAGACTTAAGGCCAATTTATAAACTTGACGGTGGCGACGATCACATAACCTGTTTTTCTCGGCTTTTCTATATTTTTATGTGATTATATTAATTTTGGTGTTTATGTTATCTGAATGATACTATCAACACTTATCAACAGTACACTTTAAAATGGTTAATAGATGGTATAAAGTAAAATAATATTTACGAAATAAACTCCTGGACAAAATTAACGCAACATCGTAAATTTCCCATATTTTTGATGCTATTATTTTCTGAATTTATGATCCGATTTGAATGATTTTTTTTTGCATTGTAGGTGGGTTCCTTGACAATGTCATAGTTTTCTCTGTTTATGATAAAAATTTAATTTTCGATTTATTCTGGGTGTACTAAAAATGCTATGTTTTTTTCCGAAAATTCGTATCACCCTGTGGAGTATATTAGCAACCGAAGTATATTGCAGTCGACATTAAACGGTAGGTCCATCTTTCCCCAACATTTTCTTTTTTGGTTTACTTCATTATCTCTGTTATTAAAGGAGATACGCCGTTTTATAGCGTAACATGTTTTTATAGACTTTAATATTTCAACACATTCATTGTTAAATGTGTTCAAGTAGGTTTCAAGATTAAAATACTCGTCGGGCAACTGGGCATACGAAACGAACGTTTAATAAGCAGTTTCCGAAGTTTTTATCAGTATGGCGAATTTAATTTGACCTTTTGTAACTTTAAAACACAACATCTGCTGACACATCGCTTGCAATGTCAGAAAAAGTCCATAGTCTACTTGAAAACATTTAACAATGAATGTGTTGAATATTAAAGTCTATAAAAACATATTACTCTATAAAACGGTGTATCTCCTTTAATAACAGAGATAATGAAGTAAACCAAAAAAGAAAATGTTGGGGAAAGATGGACCCACAGGGTGATGCGAATTTTCGGAAAAAAACATAGCATTTTTAATACACCCAGTATAAATCGGAAATTATCATTAACAGCGAAAACTATGACATTGTCAAGGAAACAACATCAATTTTGACATGCAACGAGTCACATGTTCACATTTAACATAACTTTGTGTGTGGGTAATGTAACGGGTTTATTAAATATCCGCTTGCTGCACCATATACAATTCCTTAAAAATATAAAACATTTTTACCTTAACCTAAAAATACAAAATTTATAATGCCCTAAGAAAACAGATAAACAAAACGACTCGATTTTTCGAACGATCCGTCATACAGCGCCCTCAAAGGAAAATTTAACAAAAAAAAATACAAAAACCACAAAAGACTCTCCATTTTTTAAAATTTCTTACGTATATTATTAATTCTGCGTTTTATAATAGCTACCTTTTAAGTACTTTACAAAATAACTTGCTAAGTAGGGAGAGGGTTTTTTTTCCTAAAATGTACCGAACTTTTGGAAATGCGCTCGACGAATCTAATAGGAGAGAACCCTAACTTACAACTTGTTTCTCTCCCTATTATAGTCCTCGTAACGCATTTCTCGTTGATTGTACAACATAACCTAAACAAACATTATAACGTAATGTAGAATCAATATGTGTTCTGATCGGAGAAAAAGTGGCCATTATTTTAAACAACTTGACAAGACTGACTGGCTGCCTGTAAAGAGCGTGCCAAAGTGTAGGAAATCTCATTTTTCTGTATATTTTGTATGACGTATGTTGCCACCAATCTTCCTCTCACGACACTAGGCCCCACCCCCTGACGCAGCTATCAATCACTTGGGCTAGAGCTGCAGTGATAGCTATTATCGGTTTTGTTCGAAATTTCATTGCAAGACTAATTTCTGGGGGAAATTTTAGCATATTCTTCAGCCTTGTAACGTGTATCTTTACACATGCGTCACAAATCCATGGATCAAGAGTCGTCGGGACTTAAAACTCCCCATCAAAACGAATAAAAACATAATAGAGCGTCTGCGAAGTTCTGCAATACGTTTTGAATTCAATAACGTTTTAGACAAAGACAAGAGTTACAATTGTTGTTGAATATTGATTTGTAGCAATTAAATAGTTGCCAGCTGTTAAAACTCAATACTTAAAACCAGTCCTTTTTAGAGCGATTTCGTCGTACTTTTGTGTTTTCGGTAAGTATTTATAGACATTTGGTACTATACAGGGTGTTATGGAAATGACGTATTATATTTAAACCGGCAATTCCTGAGATAAAGACAAATTGAAGAAAAATACCCATAAATGGCGCTTTCAATTCATTCAGCGGTAAAAGTGACCTGACGTCAAACCAGAAAAACACCTGTGCGGCACTGCGATACATGTAAGCAATCAAGGAATTCTGGCCGGTGTTGTCATATGTACACCTTAAACTCTTTAGACAAAATAAAATAATTTGAACACTTTTCCATTCTGTAATACCTTTTTGTACAATTAATTGAAGAACATTTACGTTTAAACCCGAAAAAACATATGGAATAGTAATAGCCCCGTAAGTCACTAGGTCAAATGCAAATGACCTCTTGACGCCTTACATCGACTGAGCGAAGTAGTTTCATATAGCGCCGCACGCTTGGGTCTGTTAGTTGAAGACTAACAAGCGGCCGGATACGTTGTGTCTCGTCGATCACCAACACAAGCTCAGCAATCCGCTCTGTTTTTTTGGTTTACGCGTGGATCTTGTCCGTTCATAAATAATCTTTGAATATTCTTTTTTTGACGCGTTTCTTCTGGACGTCAAATTTCGTCGCGTGTAATAAAATCCAATTAGCTGTATTATAGTATTTTCAAAAGCTAACTATCGGTTCTGTTTCACTATTACTGTGTGTACATAAAGTGTTTCCAGGAGTGTTCCCATGAAAAAGAAAAAAAATTGATTGTGTTTGTGGCTGGATTTCCTCGCTCTTGGGGTATAAGGATAAATACAAGTAGATAGAAAATAATTTATTTTTATAATTTTATATGGAATTTCAGTTTTACATTAAGTTTGGCAACATTGCCATTGGCTCTGGGTGAAATGTCGTACAGTAGCGCGGACTGACCTGTGAGTAAGAGTGTTTGTTACCCCAATTTTAAAACGATCGATTTAAAAAAAATAAAATATCTAGCGCTTCTCTAGGACACCCAAGGAGTCACCCATTTAAATATAATACGTCGTTTCCATAACATCCTGTATAACTGTTGTTTTGTAAAGTTTTTTTTTTCAAAATTATTTTTCGGAATACGTATATCGGAACTCTAGGCGCGACTATTATAATGTTTATGAATTCAGTCTTTGTTGTGATATTTTTCTTGCGTTCAATTTTGATTGATTCGTATGATTTTAATGACGTGAAAATGATGACGCATGGGTAAAGATGTACCGTACAGGCTCTAAGTACAAGACCCGATAAAAGTCCCGGTAGGGGCAGCATGCTTGACAGCTGCTGTCAGTGTTGACAGCTGATGGTTTATAGGAAAAACTATGGATTTTCTGGGCAAAAAGGGAAGAGTAAGTTTTAAAATGTATGTCCATTCGCTTCGGTCGGATTTTTTTAAATGTTGCAAGCTTAAAATGGTTTAGCCAAGTGATTGAAGTTTGATGTCAAAGGTACTTTAGAACCACAAAGGAGTTATAATTTATAATTAGAAGAAAGAATACACATTTCTTTCCACCACCCTGAAAATCTTGTTTCAGAACCGCCTAAAATGTGAGACTTGACCTACCTCAATAAATTATGGATAGTGCACGTCGCCAGTAGCGTTTCAGAATGCGTTGAAAGAAACGATGAGCGTGTCGCCCTGACTTTTTTTTTTATACATTACACGATATTGTGGAACTTGTATTGTTGAATTACTTGAAACCACCTTCTCTCCGACTATCTAAGAGGCATATACATGTAAAAATATTGCACTAACAGATATAAATAACAAAAAATAAATATAAAAATGATCTATGTAAAAATAGGTTAACATTTGTAAAATAACATACAGATAAACAACAAGTAACCGACATTCTTTCCTCAAGTCGAAAAAAACATAAAAACAACAGGATGATAGTTTGACATTAGTTTTGTTCTAGAAGTTAATCGTGTCTCTGGCTTATTTACTGGCATTTCAGCCGCTTTATTGCGAAGTTGTGCAGTCAAAAGTATATGTGACGATGGCGAGGGAGGGATTTGACGTAATTTGACACCTTTTAGACGTATTTCGTTATAACAAAGGATTAATATCACACGTTAAAATAGGGCTTAAGACTTATTTACCAGCCCTGTAGCGTTAGCTACATACATGGGCCCAATTATGTACATTATATCAGCAATTTAATTGAGAAATGCCCTCATTTTCTTACCTAACAATATACAGTGACAAACTTTTTTATTATTGATTTCTCAGAAAATTTATTAATGGCAAAAGTTTCTGCGCCAACTAAACTAAAAAACAAAAACGCGCATTAAATTTGAAGTAAACTGTAGTGCATACGAGGCAGATTCAGTTTTTTAAAAGTTGCTCTGGAGTAAAGTACTCTTGTTTTCGTTTTAGATGCAATTTATATTTGTAAATGTTGTTTAGAATTAAAAGTTATGTCAGAATACGCAGTCATGGCCTTCTATTAAAAAACGAAAAAAAAAATACTTATTTTTTGTCTTACCCTGTATAGAGACTAGATTGAAAAAAGTTCTTTGCAATGCTTACTTTTAGAATATTGATCGAACGTTCAATTTCTCGTTATATCTAATTCTTCTTAAACCATTAAAAAAAAAGTATGCAAACGTATGGAAAAATTGGGTTTAAACAAAAATTAACTGACTTAAACAAAGATATTACAAACTACAGATAGAAAAATGTACATTTCTAGCCTACGCAACGACTGCAAACAGTCTTTACCACCTCTTTCGGTCATTATTGCAGCATAGCCAGATTGACAAATTTATCGCAAAGGTAAAAATTTGTTAATTTGACAATTATAGGTTCGTTCCAACCACCCTAAAAATCGTACAATGTACGATCACGCACATGCGTAGTAGTCGAAAGGCGTTCCAACCGACACAAAACGGTGTAGCTGGCGATCCCTTTGGTGTTCCAACCAAATTGTGATCGTTCGCAAACCAGTTCCTGAACGGTAAAATCGATACATGGCCAAGACCAGGAACCGCTTGTACTGACTTGCGCCCTAAGAATTTTAACCGTTGTTTTTGTGTTCCTGGCATTCATGCAGTTCTTTTAGCCTTGTTTTGTAGGAGTTGTCGCTTAATATTTTGATTATTTAATTTATTCTTATTAAATTTGTATAATCCGGTTCCCAAACCTACAAGATATTCTTAACATTAAACGTTATTCTCTTTCATGATTATTAAATACAACAAAACGGAACGAAAAAAGATAATACTCAAGCTTAGACGAAGAAATCAAAACAACAAAAATAGGGTTGTGATTTATGAATGTTATGATAATTAACTAATTACTAAACTTCTTTCCTAGAATCAGACAGGCGATCAGCTGAGATTTTTACACAGAATGGTCACAAAAACGTACCAACCTTGCCTCCCTTGTGCATCGGCAACAAACAGTGCAAAATTAACGCCTGCGCACAAAATCGATTCCAACAGTTTCGTGACGGTTCTAGAACGATACAAAAATAGGGTGTTGGAACAAACCTTATAACTGGTTTAAGGTTAATCCGCTAACTGGTTTAAGGTTAATCCGCAATTGATAATCTATTTCCCAATAATTTTACTATAAACTGTGAAAAGGCGATGAGAGATTCTTTAAAAAAATATTATTATACTTAAAAATATCAAACGAATCTTGAACTGATCCAACTGCACTCTGGCAACATCTATTTTTATTTTACAATTGCGCTACGATTCGGACCCAAAATATGAATGAATTGCTAATCTCGTACACATTGCGACATAGCCGCTTTGATCTAACGGATTGATTATATATTTTGGTTGATTTGTGTTTTTTTTGTGATTATTGGTAAAAAATCGTCTTTATTATAAACAATCATGGTGCATTCATGTGTAGTTTGTAAAATATTAGATCATTAAATATGGATTTATCTTTTCATCGGTAAGTATGGTTATGTTTTAATATTTAACCATCTGATATAACCAGACTTCAACATTGTTGCCATTCAGCCAACAGACATGTAGTTCTCTCTTCCACCCATTACTGATTTTCAATAACATTTCACACAAGCACAGCGTCACTTTCCAAGAGTTTTGTAAATGGATCATGGGATCTGTAGTTTACAATACCTTTGGACTTAAATTTTATAATTGGGAAGAAAATAAATTTTTAAAGTATTTTAAGTAATTTAAAAAGATCGTGAATATATTCATTAAAATTAATTTTGGTTTTAATTGCTCAAAAAAAAACGAATTTTGGAAAAAATCATTTAGGAAAAATAACGAGAAATATAATGTTTGAGCAATATTCTAAAAGCAAAGATTAAAAATAATTGATTTCTTCAATCTAGTCTCTATACCAGCGTTTCTCAACCGGTGGTCCGCGACGAACTTCCAGGTGGTCCGTGACCAACTTCCAGGTGGTCCACAAGAAGACAGTGGGTACATTCACACCGCATCGTTCGAAATTTCAAAACTGATTGCAGAATCAAAAAAACCGCATAGAATCGGTGATACATTAGTAAAGCCATGTTTGCTAAAAGGTGTGGAAGGTGTTCTAGGAGAGGAAAAAAAAATAAGGTTCAGGAAATATCATTGTTAAACAGCTCAGTTAAGAATCGAATTCACAAAATGTCGCAAGATATTGAAGAATTACTCTTGGATAAAATTTAAAAATCACCATTTTTTGCCCAACAATGCGATGAGACTACTGATGTGGCACAATGTTCCCAGCTACTTGTTTTCGTCCGATTTTTAGACGAAGACAATAATATTCGCGAGAAGTTACTGCCCCGAGAACTTGAAACCACTTGGAGAGGACAGGACATCTTCAAAATAGCAGCACGACATCATGTGGAAAAAGGTTACTGTTTTTTGCACAGATGGCGCTCCAGCAATGTTGGGATCACGTTCAAGTTTATCACCACTAGCGTTGCTTGAAATAAAAACAGTATCCGATTTGATGCAGGCGACGATATGTGCTAGCATTTTAGCAGCAACATCAGCCCCAGAATTGCTCTGTTAATCAAGCAAATGCAGGCTCACAAGTCTCATTAGAAAATGTTTTTAGAACCTAATAATGGGTTTTGTACTGTTTTTAGGTGGTTTGGTTCCTCAATAAACGTTTTATACAAAATTAGTTTTTTATAATAATATAATACGTGGTACCCAGTGATTTTGTTAGTTTTATATAAATTATTGACCAAATTTAGCAACTTTTGGGCATGGTCCCGAAAAAAAAACGCGAGCTTTCGTTCTCTTTCCACGCAACCCCCTTCATTCATGGTCCCTAAAGAGTCCAAGTTTTGCTTTAATTGTCCGCCATCACTTAAAGGTTGAGAAACGCTGCTCTATACAGTGGAACACAAAAAAAATAAGTATTTTCCTATTCGGACATAGTAACTTTTAATTCTAAACAACTTTTACAAATGGAAACTGTATCTAAAACGAACAATAAGAGCACTTTACTCTTGAGCAACGTTTAAAAACGTCAACCTCCCTCGTATGCACTGCAGTTTTCTTCAATATTAATCAGCGCTTGTTAAGTTTAAGTAGACGCAGAAATTTTTAGCAAGAATACAATTTTTTGAAAAATCAATAATAAAAGTGCTCCATATGAAGCGGGAATCCTGCCGCTCACTGTAGGTACTTACTTGGTCATTGAAAAATATCGAAATGTCAACCAAAAAGTATTGATTGACTTGTGCGGAAACCTTTCTCTAAGAACGAAAAATCACTCGACTACACAACATCGCAACCTTTAGAATCGTTACATCGACAATAAAAATTTACATCCAAATACATGTCAAGTCGAATTTAGGGAAACTGTACACTGACACTGAATAGTTCACTATAAAAACACAATTCACTGGTCTATGTATGTCTATGTATAATCTAAAAACATTTAAAATTGAAACAAGTCCGTATATTATATATATATGTCAAAAAAGTAGACAGAACACAACATGACATACTTAGTTCGAAAGGGAGAGGAGGAAGGTTCGTATCCGCATTCTTTCGCTGGTCAAAATACATGCACGTTTTATCACGAAAAATACAGGGCCGGACGGCGATTTTGTACAACATATGTCGGCCACAGCGGTGATTACGCAAACATTCAATTTAGTTGGAAATATACGGTACAGGATGTCCCATTCTCGACACATTTATAGGGTATCTCCGTTATTGTCAGTGCTATCAAAAAAGTAATGTAGGTGTCATGTGCTCTTTTCGGGTCAAACTTAAAATGGTAAAATCAAAATTTGAAAATTTTCGCTCGCTTAGAGATACGGGGGAAAATCAAAAAATTCACAATTTCTAAATTACCCTATATTTTCTTAGGTAAAAGAGATACAGAAAAATGTTTTATACAGAAGTTTATTTATAATGATTGTTGAATAAGCTGCCGTTTTCAGAATAAGTATACGGGGTCAGGTAAGAAAGTTATCGGACCTAACCTTACTTTTTTAAATGGAACACCCTGTATATTTTAAAAAGATAGCATTTTAAACTCTCTTTTCAAATTTATAACACACCATGGATGATAGATACAGTGCCTCCTAAAACTCCGGGCCGCGAAGAGTAGTCACTCCGGCATCACTGTCGTGGGACTTTTGCGCCATTTTAGAACTGTCAAATCTCGTTGACCGCCGGGTACAAATTTTATTTTGCAGTTCATTTTAATGATATTACGAACAGTTATTTATTAAAACGTTAACAGGGTGTTTCCTGGGTTTGTGTAGAGGATATTAAAAGCTTTTGTGATACAATATCTCATATATTTCTTCCATAGTCGTGTGCTAACCGGATCGGCTCTCTCGTAAGAAAGTCCCGCCGTGTGTGACAATTTTTCAGCGTTTTAGTGCTTATTTGCGTTAGAATTTCAGTTGAATACCGGAAAGCCGGTAATTTAAAAAGCAGTGTGTGCTCTTCTAGTTTGTCACATTTTGGAGTTTAAAAATAAAAAAGCTATTGGATCTATGCTATCGACTTTTGGTTTCCCAAAAGATGAAATTTTGAAAAATATTTGGCTAAAAGCTTTTCCCCGAGATAGTTGGTCACCTACCCAACATTCTGTAGTTTGTAGTAATCATTTTGCAGAAAGCGATATCATTAGGGAAGAGATTTATAGTTTACCAGACGGAACTGTGAAAATAATTCCAACAAAGACTAGGCTTAAATGTGGTTCATTTCCTTCTATTTTTCCAAATTTACCTGTATATTTATCTAAAAAAGTACCTATGCCAAGAAAATCTCCCGATGATAGACATAATGAAAATCTAGCTCGTCATAATGAATTATATGAATCATTTGAAAACTCAGATATAATTAATAGTTTTCAAGACTTACTTTTAAACTATCTTAAAAAAATTAATATTTGTGAGTCTTGGACAGTAAAAGTAGAAGAAGATAGAAAAATTTATTTTTATATTCTAAATTTAAAAGAGGACCTTATTAGCATTGTAAGTCAAATTTCAATTGATAAAAATATGGTTGTTAAGGTATTTATAAATAATACAGAATTAACTTTTAAAAACTTAAATTGGATTTTACCTTTTAATTTGAAACTAACTAGATGGTCCCAACTAGAAAATTTATTAGTTAGATACAAAGATAAAATATCTATCCACCAATCATTCACTTTTTTAATAGAAAGGAGTATATATTTTTTGAACGAAGCTTATACCAAACTGGTTTCAGAATCAGATATATTGCAGGAGGAGAATGATTCAAAAGACAATAATAATTTAAATTATATGTTACCAATTTTAATTAATCAAGTACAATTACTCATTTTGAAAAAAAAGCGCTATTCATCGGAAACTATAATTATGGCTTTTATGTTGTATACACTTTCTCCGTGTGCATATGATTTAATACGGGATTATTTAAACTTGCCCACTAAAAGATATATACAAAATATTTCTTCTAGTCTCAATGTTGTTCCCAATTCGTACCCAAATACCACTGATAAGGACCCAAACACCAATAATTACCTAAACTATGTCTCTGATTCCTTAGAACCTCATACATGTTATGTATTTTAAATTCCTTTCCATTTTAAACTTCCCACCAAACACCATTTGGCAACAGCGCATCGCTGCTCTGTACACGGCCTGTCTGAAGTTGGCCGTGATAGATATATCAAATTTTTCAAAATGTTGATAAGTCATTGTCACAAATGAACATATAAAAATGAAATTGACGTTAAATGTTAATAACAACTAGAATGTCAACATAGTTGTCTCTATATTAGCTTTGGCTTCATCGCCTACTGTGGTTTAAAGTAATAAAGTTTAAATAAATCGCCTAAGAAACCAATATCATCAATATTGTGTTATATATTTGAATAGAGAATTTAAAATCCTATCTTTTTATATTAAAATATACAGGATGTTCTGTTTAAAAAAATGAGGTTAGGTCCGATAACTTTCTTATCTGACCCCGTATAGATATTCTGAAAACGGCAGATTATTCAACAATCAGTATAAATAAACTTCCGTATAAAACATTTCTCTGTATCTCTTTTAACTAAGAAAATATAGGGTAATTTTGAAATTGTCAATATTTTGATTTTCCCCCGTATCTCTTAAGCGAGCGAAAATTTTCAAATTTTGATTTGATCAAGTTTGACCCAAAAAGAGCACATGACACCTACATTACTTTTTTGATAGCACTAACAATTACGGAGATCCCATATAAAAGTGTCGAAAATGGGACACCCTGTACAGTGTAGATTTAACGTAAATTTTAAATTTGTAACATACGAAGTGTCCCATATAAGAATGCACTGTTCAGGGACCTCCTTAACCATACGACATACAGAATGGTCAAATTTTAAAAAAATTGCGCCGCAGTGTCGTTTTCAAATTTAAAAATTCCTTATAAAGCGCGATTCGAAAATGGGTTTCACAGAAAAGTGCTTATAAATCATACAAAAACACAATAATATAACATAATGGATGGTGCGCTGTACCAATGTATAGTTTCTAATAAGAGTACTACTGCGTCAATGTATACTTATAAAAAAATCAACACGATCCGACGAAATTGAATGTGCGCAAGACCGGCACAGGGGCCACCACGTACGTTTCACAAAATACAGGGCCGTGCGCCCAGAAATTAAGATACACCCTGCACTATGTATTTGAACGAACTGGCTAACAGGTGAAATGGGCAGCATTAAAAGTAAAAGTGATTTTTTTCTTGTTTAGTTAGTGCGACTTTTGTACTATGCATTATATACTTTGGAGATTCAAAAAAATTACCTTATTTACTTAAATCTTACAGAAAGGTAGAATTAGAAGTAATAAAATGACTTGGTTTTCAGAACAGTAAAAATATTTTGTCCACAAAGCCTGGTGCAACACAATACAGAGCTCAACCTTTCAGTCAATAATAAGAGTGAGAATCCAAAACAACTACAGATGTACAACTGTACTTATACTACAGATGTACACAGATAGTTATACAACTGGAGTTACACTACAATTATTGTGCATCTGCAGTACAACTGTAGTTGTACAGGGACCTCCTGTAGTTGTACTGCAGTACAACTGTAGTTCTACACCTGTAATATAATTACAGATGTACAACTGTAGTCGTATTACAGATGTAGTTATATAACTGAAGTTACACTACAATTGTACATCTGCAGTAAAACTACAGAGTTACAACTGTAGTTGTACATCTGTAGTACAAGTACAGTTCTACACCCGTAATTGTACTACAGGTGTACAACTACAGTTGTAAATATGTAGTTGTACACCTGTAGTACAATGACAGATATACAACTGTACTTGTACTAGAGATATACAACTACTGTATGAATTAATCGATATCAGGGAATAATATTTTAATAGATTTGGATACCTCATAAAACGTATGGCATTTTTCTATACAAATTTTATCTGCACACGTGGTTATCATTTTATTACTTCCATTCCCCGTTATACTTTCCCAATTCCGCCGAACACTTCGACCTAACACGAGGTAAAACTATTTTTCTTTATTTTGCGTTGTATTGAGTTGGTCCTACTGATTATTACTTTATTTTTTTACTTTGGCGTTTCTATATGAAATGATACGACGATGATTTCCGGGAAAAGGCAATATCTCCGAAACTATTAGGACTAGTTTATATTTAAAAAAAAGCACTGTCTTTTACGCCGTTATTGCATTTGATTAGTCTTGAAGCTTAACGCGCTTGTTCCTAACAGTTCAGGAATAGGACCTAGAATAATGTCGTTATTTAAATAAGTTTTAGCATTGTATACAGGGTGTTATGGGAATGACTTATTATACCCTTTGGGTGTCCTAAAGAAATCCTACATACTTTTTTTTATCGAATATCTAAATACTAAGGTAAATACAATTTTTGCCTACATGCTGTCGTTGTAAAATAATTCATAATAAATGTTGTGATGTGATTTCAAAGTTGTGTGACAGTACTATTTGCTCTGTTGCAAAACATACTTTTTGTGTTTATTGGAATGGTTTCATGGAATTTAATTATAAAACGGATTGTTTTTAAATAAGATCGAATGTGTGTGCACCTTACATCGGTAGTCTTTCTTTTCTAAAAAGTTTAAAAATAAGCGGTCAAAGATGTCTTGTTGGCAAAAACTGACCAAGTGCTATTACAGTTCTATGTTGCAATATGACAATACCGTCTAAAATGAGCTGACCTCTTTTGAGGCTTGACCTACCTCAATAAATTATTGATTGTGCACGTCGCCAGTAGCTTCCACATGAATTTTAAGATGTCACATAAAGTGTTTGTTGAAAGCGCCATTTATAGTTATTTTTTTTCCATTTATTTTCATCCCAGGATTTGCTGGTTTAAATATAATAAGTCATTTCCATAACACCCTATATAACATCTTATTCTCATACCAACATTACGTTTAATTATTATAAAAATAAGAATAATCGAAAAGATCTGTCTATATGTGCATAAAAATCAGAGCAAATAGAGGTTAGGTGACGTTACTTTTATTACGTTAAGTTTTAGACGCACGAGTCAGACTTTGTTTTAACGGAGCATGGGCACATACGCTCGGAATATTCCACAGTTGGATATTGCAGTCTAGTCTACATATTTAAAATTTCCGAAAAAAAACAAATTTTTAGAAAAAATCCCGGAATTTTGGGAAAAATTGCTTTTATAAGTTTGACAGTTGAACCGGGAAACTAGGATAGAAAAAGAAAGTTCGTGTCAAAGCACAGAAATTGTCATATATCTGATGAAAGGTACAGATCCATATTTCCTCAAAATTGCATTATCGGTATCCAGACGTGAAACATTCCCGAGCTAAACTGACGCACAAGCAAGAAATGGCGTAAAATTCTCGTCAATTCAACATCGAAAACTTTAGCACCAATCTTGCCCGTTAAAAATATATCGCTATAACCGACAATCAAACGCGCAAGCTTACGCCAATGGCACATTCTAAACTACAGACAGTTTCTTAATTACAACAGTTCGAATTTAGTGAGAAAGCCCTGAAGACAAAGTCAAACGTATAAAACAGGAAATTTTTGATAAGATTCTTTTTTGGCTAGAAATGTTGTTTTCCATAAGAGTTCACGTACGCGATGCTTAATCTCGATATTAAGAGCCTCCTCCTGCGTATTCTTAGGAACCAGAGCGATAGATACGACTCTCTGTATCGGCGCTTTAAAATCAACGTTAAGCATCGCGTGGATTAAGCGAATTTGTGGAACGATCGCTGGTTTTGTTACGAGCCCGTCGAGGTACTTTTAATCTACAGTGTTTATTTAGATCACTTCTGAAACGGCTCGCGACTTTTGCCAATCCATGTCAGTCAGAGTCTCTCTTTCTATCGCATGTCGCGGAAGTGAGCTAAAAAATCCGAGCTTTATATCAACAACATAATGAAAATCTGACCACACCCGCCATAAAAGGCTCCGCTAAACGCCAGAGAATGCAAATTAAAAGTACCGATAACGCGGATCCATTCACGTACTTCCAAAAACGGAGAAAACTAAACAGGTTATATTTGAGCAAGCCAAAAACCAGCCAAACGACCCCACCGAAAGTAACCCGGTCACCCGCCGGACGCGAGGTTCGGCGGGCGACCGCGAAGCCCGAGAATCATGCTCGATGTACACGAGCAAAAGAAGACGACGAAAGGTTTTGGAGTAGCGGTAGCCAGAAGAAGGGGGCGTACCGGGTGGTGGGGGCCGATCCGACGACGACGAAGGGGGGAGGACAGGGGAGGAGGGGGCGGTTATAACAGTTCGTACTGGCGGAGGTGCATGCGCTGGATGATATCACGGCAGTCGTTGAACACCCGCTTGATGTTTTCGGTGTCGACGGCGCAGGTGAAGTGGGGGTAGCAGTAGTGCTTGCCCTCGCCCGAGGCCGTGCTGATGCGCTGGAAATAAAAAGAAATATTTAAAGGAGCATTCTTTACGACGTTCAGAAACGACTGGGCGTACAATGTATGTAGTATACTTACGAGGAACTCATCACGGATGAAGTACTTGGCCCTGAACACCTCGGGAGGCTCGTTATTTTCATTTGGTACTTCGGGGGGAGGTGTGTACCTCGCGAACTCCGCGAAATAATCTTCTAATCTACTTTTACCTGAAAAATATTTAGAAACGTTTTAATTGTTGCCTAATAACAAGTTTGTATTTATCATTGATCGTCCTTTGAATGTCGTAATCTAAAGAACAACGGAACAGTATAAAATTCCGGTTCAACAACTGTAAAATTCCATGACTTTTTCAGGGAATTATTTGGTTATACTCCGGGTCTGTTAAAAATTGTTTAGTATATTTTATTTCTTAATTTTTCCTATTATTATCACATATACTGGGTGGCCCAGAAGTCCGGAATAAAATTAATAAAGCCTTAACCTGTAACTTTTGGGGAAAACGCTCGGATACGTCAATTTAGTTTTATATATGCTCACATTTTGACGTTATTCGTTTGTTTTGTATAGACATTTGTCAACCCCCAAAAAGCTCTACTTAAATAAGAAGAAAATAATAAATCATTGATGGTTTTTTAACTTCATTGTGTCGCGTTCAAAAGATTTCTTACCTTGAAAGGTAAAAAACATCAGTGATTTATAATTTCCGATTATTTAAATAGAGATTTTTTGTAAATTTAACAGTCGCCATTTTGAAATAGCTTGACAGAATCGCGCTAAAATTTATGAGCATACTGTACGAGATATTAGCTTTCAAATGATGTATCACAAGCTGTATGTTTCTATTAAAAAAAAAGATCGATGTCGTCATATCTTTGACAAATGTCTATAAAAAAAAAAAAACGAGAGCATATATAGAACTAAATTGACGTGACCGAGCGTTTTCCCCAAAAGTTACAGGTTAAGGCTATATTAATTTTATTCCGGACTTCTGGGCCACTCGGTATATAAACAGTATATACGAACGTTCGAAAATACAAAAAGTGTCCCCGCTATGGGAGATGGCGCGGGCCTATTGAGTTTGCGCAGTAGGGTGGAAATTTTATCGATGGCGTCAGAGCCGGCCCGACATTGTTTGTTGTTACTAGTAGCCATCTTTGGTTCTGGATGCTTTTTCAAATTACAGAATAAAAAGAGGTTCGTCCACATTGTTGTCGGTATATTAGTGCTTAGAAACTTTCATTACCTAACAACAATTTTTGTAAAGGAGTTTTTAATTTATGGTGATTCGATTCGCTGTTTGGTAGGTTAGTGGTTTGTTGTGTTTAAGATGAAAGGACACAAGTAAGTGTCGTGGATCAATACCAGGTATAAAGTATTTCAGGTATGTACATGTATATACGAAAATATTTTGCTTATCACATTTTATCCGATCTTCGGAACCGAATTTCACTAAAAAGCTTGTAAAAAAGAAGAGAGTGTCACTCGTATACAATATAATATATATGTGGTCCAGTACCTAACCTTAAAATTAATGTATTTTTAATTTGGTGCATTAGTAGCTGATAATAATTCCCAAAATAGTCAATATAGTCATTCATTCTTAATTTTTGGTTTAGAAAAAAAGTGAGGTTAAGAAACATACGACGTCGGATGAAAGTTAAAATAAAGCTCATCATGTCGATTGTTACAAAAATTCGGACGGAATTTGGCACCAAAAGTTTACACCAATCAGGGCACCGTCGGATCATCATATCGTCAGAAATCGTATGCATGGAACGCTGTCTTAAATCGAACTAATCGAAATTTTGATCGCAATATTTTTCCTAACTAACTTTCACAAGGAAATTTCGGAACTGCGCAAACTCACAACGCCCCCTTCGATGCCATGCCCATTGCGGGGACATAATTGCAGATGGTATTAGCAATATACGTGATTATTATGCAGCTTGTCATATACACGGTTGGCAAAAAAATTTTACAAATTTTGACAACTTTTAATATTATACAGGATTGCTCAAACAGTCGGGGCACACGTCAACCTGTATAGTTAACGCCCACGTGAACAAGCAGATACATTTTTCAGAGTATATTTCTATTAAAAAAAAAACGCTCAAGCAGAATTGTAAGGGCTTTCTAAAATTTCAGCTTCTAAAATATTAATTAATAAATAATTCATATTCTTTCAGCTTTTGAGATTGAAATTGTCCCATATTGTGACGGTTAATTTAAGTCAATGTTCATTATTTATAATCAATTCAAGGTATATACATAATAAGATAGAAGCAGCCCTCAAGAAGACGAAACGGCCTGAAGGTATCTGAATAAAACATTATGTAAGCGTATATAAGTTAATTTCATCAAATTTTAAACGAAAGTTGTCTCTCAATATCATCCATTTATTTTATCATTTCTCCTTTTCCCAGTGTAATAATAGTTGCTTACGAACAGCACAATGACTGAACTTCAAGAAAAATAACTTAATTGCACGTATGATTTGTCACAACTAGTGAGAATCGGACTTCCCCCCTTGCCCCTGCTAAGACATCTGCATTTTCGACTGAAATATCTAAGTTGAGCAAATTTTGACATTTCAGCATTTTCAGACAGGTTGTGTTTACTTTTGATCTTCAATTTTTAAAAATATCATCAGGTATTAATTATGTAAAATGGGTGAATTAAAGTTAATTAAAAAAAAAATGCCGAATGACCCATACGAACAAACAAGGTCAGAAACTAACTTGAACTTAGGTAAGATAGATGGTTGTTCGTAAGCAGCTAATAATTCCTAGGTAAAGATTGTTTCACGAAAAATGGATATAACTTAATGACTGCAGTAAAAGTACCTGGGGCCATCCCTTTACTTATGACCGTTTGTTATTATTATGTGGAAAGGACCGGATTGTAATAATTATAATTAAATATAGGCACAGCAGGTAGGTTAGGTTGCTTAATTTATATTTAAATATCTTTTTGTGGTAAAATTTGTTAGTTTTTGAGGAATGGTTCAAGAATTGTCTTTTACCAAACATTCCTCACAATAGCGTGATAGTAATGGACATTGCGAGCTATCACAGTCGCCAATTACATAAAGCTCCAAGCTCAAATAATACAAAATTGGAGATTCAGAACTACATGGCGGCGAATGATATATATTTTGAAGAAAGTTATAAAAAAAGTGATCTTTTAGAAGTTTTAAAGACATTTTGTATAAAAAAAGTATATGTTTGTGATACATTGGCAGAAGAAATTGGACATACAGTGCTACGGCTCCCACCCTATTATTGCATTTTTAACCCCATAGAGCATATGTGGCACCAGTTAAAATCACTGGTTAGGCTAGAAAATATTTCTCCGACTTTAAGTTCTAGTGTTGTAGAATTAATACGAAAATGCTTTAATGATATTCCCCCAGGTAGTTGGAAAAATTCGGTCCGTCACGTAATAACTGTAGAAAATTCGTATATTAGTCTGGATCGTATAATTAATCCAATTATAATTAATTTTGATGACATTATAAATGTAAATAAATATGACTAGTAATATTTAAAAAAAATGTTATTTCATTTGATTACATTAATATAATCATATCATTACTTGTTTTCCTTAGTCCGTCCCTTCATACTTCACTTGTTTATTGCCAAGCTCTTGTCGACACAATGGGACGGACCCAGGAAATCATTAAGTCGTATCTATTTTTCATGAAACAATCTTTAACTGATTTTAATCCATTACCAGGCATGCAATTTACTAAACAACGTACCACCAATCTACATATACAGTTGCGCAGGGGAAACGTGCGTTATAACTTTACAGTAATATTAAAGAATAAGGAAGAAAAAGGATAAACCAGACAAAGTTTTTAATTAATAAGAACTCCTAAGTGATTTTAATCCTAACAAAATATTACCATGCGATCTACTAACAACCTACCACCAATCTACATACATGTAGAGAGATAGTCAGTCGAGTACTTTGCAGAGACATAAAGACCGATAAAATCAAAGATATTACAAACTACAGACGGAAAAATGCACATTTCTAGCCTATGAAACGACTGCAAACAGTCTTTCCCACCTCTTTCGGTCATTATTGCACCATATCCAGAATGACATATTTATCGCAAAGGTATCTTGCAAAATCCCAATTAAAAATTTGTTAATTTAACAATTACAACTGGTTTAAGGTTAATCCGCAATTGCTCTTAAAATAAATTTATTTCCCAATAATTTTACTATAAACTGTGAAAAGGCGATGAGAAATTCTTTAAAAAAATATTACTATACTTAAAAGAATCTTGAACTAATCCAACTGCACTCTGGCAACATCTAGTTCTATTTTACAATTGCGCTACGATTCGAACACAAAAGATGAATGAATACTAATCTCGTAAACATTGTGATGTTTGTCCTTTGATCTAACGGATCGGATCGTCTTTATTATAAACAAGCATGGTACATTCATGTGTAGTTTGTAAAAGAGTGGATCATTTAAATAAGGATTTATCTTTTCATCACGAAGTATGGTTATGTTTTAATATTTAACCACCTGATAGGTTTGTTCCAACACCCTATTTTTGTATCGTTCTAGAACCGTCACGAAACTGTTGGAATCGATTTTGTGCGCAGGCGTTAATTTTGCACTGTTTGTTGCCGAGGCACACGTTTTTGTGACCATTCTGTGTAAAAATCTCAGCTGATCGCCTGTCTGATTCTAGGAAAGAAGTTTAGTAATTAGTTAATTATCATAACAGTCATAAATCACAACCCTACTTTTGTTGTTTTGATTTCTTCGTCTAAGCTTGAGTATTATCTTTCTTCGTTCCGTTTTGTTGGATTTAATAATCATGAAAGAGAATAACGTTTAATGTTAAGAATATCTTGTAGGTTTGGGAACAGGATTATACAAATTTAATAAGAATAAATTAAATAATCAAAATATTAAGCAACAACTTCTACAAAACAACGCTAAAAGAACTGCATGAATGCCAGGAATACAAAAACAACGGTTAAAATTCTTAGGGTGCAAGTCAGTACAAGCGGTTCCTGGTCTTGGCCATGTATCGTTTTTACCGTTCAGGAACTGGTTTGCGAACGATCACAATTTGGTTGGAACACCAAAGGGATCGCCAGCTACACCGTTTTGTGTCGGTTGGAACGCCTTTCGACTACTACGCATGTGCGTGACCGTACATTGTACGATTTTTAGGGTGGTTGGAACGAACCTGATATAACCAGACTTCAACATTGTTGCCATTCAGCCAACAAACATGTAGTTCTCTCTTCCACCCATTACTGATTTTCATCGATTTCAAACGATCACAGCTTCACTTTCCAAGAGTTTTATGAATCGATTACGGGATCTGTAGTTTACAATACCTTTGGATAAAATATAGAATTGCTATCAATGACTACAGATCCCTCTTTTGCTGCTAGTATCAGTATTTACTGTGACACTGCTATTTGACGTACAGTGTGTGTATATAGTCTGGAAACTAATAACTTTTGACCCGCAAATTTATTTTACCAAATTTATGTGTGTGGCTTAAAGCGTTACTTTCTAACGGAAGAATTACAGTACCTCAAAATGGCGGATGAGGGCCATCTTGGTAAAGAAAACTATATAGGAAGAGGGGTCTTGCGATATATATTTTTGAAGGTACTATCGAGTACTTTACGATGCTAGAATATTACTTTCTGTAAAAAGCTCTTTAGTGAATATCGATACGGCTGCTTAACAAAGTACTCCGATTCCTGACTTCTACATTTTAAAACCCGACCATTGGTCTAGTGCCTCTTAAAGGTGTGCAATCTGCTATCACAAAAAAACGCATGCACATCGACGATCGGGTAGAAGACCCGACAGACCCAAAAACTTTTATCTTCTTCCTCATTATTTTATTTTGATAAAACGGTAAAAGGGTTGGGAAACATCAATGGAAAAAGTAGTAGTTTACAAGCAATCGCTCTCAAAAGACGTAATTGGGTCACAATTTTTTTACAGGCAACTTTCAGTAAATCGGATTTTAAAAATAAATAATCTCAAAAACACCTGTTAATTTTTTAATAGGTTTCTTATAGTATCTAATTAGAGGAATTATATATGGCCGCGCAAAAGATCAACGTCACAAAGTCCAGTCTTATTTTGGCTTAAAGTTTTGGAATGTTCCTTATAGAATGTTAATATACTAAGAAAATTAGTCATATTTTTAATCTACCTAAGGTGTAAAAACGAAACGTGCACATCAAAATATATTTTCCGTAATGGTTTATAAATGGTTAATAAAAACATATTATATATAGCTTCGGATAACAAACCGTCACATCAATAACACAGCACTTTGAAACCTCATTTCTGTCCAAGTTTATTTTCATTTGTCAGCATTGTGGGTGTTTTTAAGGAGTTTTTGAAGATACTGTTATCAAAAATTAAACTAAAAATGCCGCGACATAACTTGTTTTCTAACAGGGAAATGCGAGACATGGTATTACGCACAAGAAAAGTATCTTGGAAATGTATCCAAATAGAAAAGGCAGCAAGATTTTGAAATTTTTAGAAGCCTATACTACAGACTGGGAGAAACAGGATCCTTGCGTCCAAAACGCAATAGTGTGACAAATTCACATTTACAAATCAAAATTTAAATGGCGCATTAGAAATTGTAATTGAAAATATCTCGAAAACGGTTAGTCGGAGCGACATTTACAAAGTATAACCTTATTGCTTAAAAATGACGGAAAAACTGATATTTTTAATAAAAACATAATTATACTAAGGCCCAAGAAAGTTACACTTCTTTTTATGTATACAAAGTACCGCAGAGAGCGCCCCCTGCAATCTACATCAAAAGTATTAACAAATTCAAATTGCTTTCCCCCAAAAAAACCCTACTCACAAAATTTTGTGCAAAAATATTGATTCAGAAATAAGTTATTTAGGAAAATTGACACCTTGGACACCCTGTATCTCGGTTATTACCAGCTATTGAACTAAACTAAGTATGGCCAAATCGCAGTATTTTTACCCAAGGAATCTGCAGTTTTCCTGTGTACCATTAGTTATGGGACACCCTGTATAAAAGTAACTTTAGTAACATGACGTGAAATAAAAAAGGGTAAAGTAAGAAATTATTGACTGGGGACACGTGACCGGCGATACATTTTAAATTCAAATTTGAATACTGCAGCTATAATCTAAAAAAAAATACTTTTAAAATTGCTTTCTAATGCAGGAAGTAACATATATTTCACAAATTATAATCGTTTCTACAGGCAAATAGTTTATTTTAGTAAGTTATATGCTAAGGACTGAAAGTTGCATGTAAAAATTTTTTTACCCAATTATCGTTTTGATTAGCTAGAAGTGTCAAAAACACAACATAACCTCAACTTTATATTATAAAGTTGAAGTTCTCAATTTTATTATTATAAAATTGATGTTAAAAGGTGGAATTCGAGTGGAAAAGTAGGAAATAGTAGTTTTTGGTTATTGTTCTTATGTTGCTTTACGATTTGATCTCATTAAAAATATTCTAAAAATGAAAGCGTGACAGTAGTACATGTAACAAAATACATAGCAAGAGCATGTAGCAAATTACATTTTCTACGGTAGTATATTACGCAGTAAATGTTACATAAACTACTTTAACAACCATAATGATAAGTCACTTCATAGACAAACAAGACAGCAGATTGGACATTAAGCTGGACACCAATCACCAACCCTCTCCCCCGCCCCCCATCTACTGTACGACACGTATAATAGAAAAATGATCGACTTACATTGTGACGACTTACCTGCCAGGATCTTCTCGGCCAACAGATCCTGTTTGTTCAGGAACAGGATGACCGAGATGGTCCTTAGCCACCGGTTGTTCCAGATCGACTTGAACAGTTCCAACGACTCCTTGAGCCGGTTCTGCGTCGGGTCCTCGCGCAGCACCATGTTGTAGGACGAGCAGGCCGTCACGAAGATGATGGCGGTCACGTCGTTGAAACACTGGATCCATTTACGCCGCTCGTCGCGTTGCCCGCCGACGTCGAACATGCTATAAAAGCAATGCGATAATTGAAGGATGTTAAAATTGTATATTAAGATACAAGTTTCATAAGACATTATCTCAGAGCACGCGTTGAATTTAGCAAACGACCCGCGAAGCGGGGAGTTTTCTAAAGTACAAGTGCTCTAATTGTCTTATGAACCGTGTATTTTATAATACTTTTTCTATTTGAATCTTTAAAGTCTGAAAAACTTAAATACGAGAAATTGAAGAAAATAATCTAAAACTTTTAAAAAGAATATGCGCCGTTACATCTGGATTCACTTAGCAACAATGTGGGCCACTAGAGTATACTAACAGTGTTGTCAGATCACACCGCGTGTCTCGCCCTTACTTGAATACTGGCGGCGCGCCCTTCATACTTCAGTACGCTTCCCGACTTTGGAGTGGAAGGACGTCGAGCGTTCCACGTGCTTGACGTATACGAATTTTAAACGTTTTGTTAATTGTATTGAACGATTTTTGTTTTGTTGTGAAATAATTCATAATCCACCCGGGTGGAAAGTAAAAGTAAAAAAACGTCAACTTTCCACCTTTCAAAGATAGAGAAATGTCATTATTACATGCATGGTAGATTCAGAATTTAAAGGGGATTTCATAAAGCATAAAATAAAATGTAAATGATGATGATGGTGTAATTAAATTATCTGATAGAGGAGAAAAACAGCCAATGGGAATATAAACTTATTTTCACTCAGATCTCTTCATATAGAATCAGAAAACAAAAAGAACGAAATCGTAAAAATAGGTACTCACTGGAAGTTAACTTTGTCGACCTGGAACTGGGTCTCGAAGATGCCGCTGGTGAGCACCCGGCATCGCAGGATGTCCTGCTCGGAGGGCGTGTAGTCGGACCGCTTGATCACGTCCACCTGGTCCAGGAAGTACTTGGCGCAGTCGATGAGCTGGTACTCGTTGCTCCGCTCGTAAGTCGTCTGTAATTTAAACGAAAAATAATTTACTGTTGGTCGTACAACTTAACCAAGTACTATTATGCTACTCATGGCAGAACTGAAACTTTTTCATACACAATTGAATAACAACTTTAAACGCTTTTAGAAGCAAATTTGGTTATAAAATTTATATGCAAGCAGTAGGCAAGTCACGTCTAGGCAAGCAGTCGACTGCCAACCGTTGAGCCGTGACGTCTCGGACGTTCTAGGGGAACCACATATTTTATTTTCTTAAAGACAAGTGCTCGGTTGCCAGCAGATATGGTTTGTTCTATATTTTTTGTTGTAAAAATGCTTTTTTCAATTAAAAATGAATGATGGTTTGATATAAAATCAGACTGGCTTTTTATGATTTGATTTTGCAATGTCAGCAGTTTCGTTTCCTGCTCTCCTTTATCGCAACATGACATCATCAGCAAAAATCATTAGAACGGCTTTTGAATGGTCGCATTGGTTATTTTTTAAGATCGCGTTTTTTTGCGGGCAGAGAAGGGAGTCAGTCGGTTTTGGGTTCTTCAAGAACGCGGTATACCGTCGATTGGGGATTCCCAGAGTCGTCTCAAACGCGATTTAGTTTTTTTTATTAATTTTTACGTAAGAAGGGGGGTCCGTATTTTCGGCTACAGGTATTAGAGTGTTTATCACGTGAAAAGTCAAACCGCGGATCTTTCCCTCAGTGAATTTTATTTTTAAACACTCGTGTTTCCGGCGAGTATAAACAACACTGGAATATCTTCAAACACTCGTATTTCTGGCGAGTATAAACAACACTGGAATATCTTCAAACACTCGTATTTCTGGCGAGTATAAACAACACTGACATATCTTCGAACACTCGTGTATTTTAGTGCGAGTATAAATAATAACTAAAATTGATCTGCGAATACTCGTTTCTGGCACGAGTATAAATAAGACCATAAAGACACTTGTATTTTGGTGCGAAGATTTATTCAAAACTGACTTTGTGCCCAAAGCTAGAATAATTTTCGAAACTAAAATTTACCTAATTGTGACATAAAAAGTATTCAGAGACCAGAAAAGAAAGTAATGGTAACTATAAGTTCAACATGAAATATCTTAAGTTAGTATTATAAGCCTCTACCGTGGGTTATAATTTTTTGGAAATGATTAGGGTAGTTTGAGCTCTCTTTAGTTGAGAAAAAATATTAGCTTAGGGTAGTTTTATATTGTAAAAAGTGTAAATACCAAAATTTAAAACTGAGTATGTGATAGATGAATGATAGGTTGGATTGAAAAACTGAGTATCAGTCTAGGTTAATTCTTATTGTACATAAAATGTAAATAATTAACTACGAGTACTTCGGGTCGCGTTACTCGACATACGCAAGGACTAACCCATAAATCAACCATCAATGACAACAGACAGTAAAATTAAATAAGTAAAAGTCCTCCGTGTTCAATATAATAACTTGCATTGTTATTGTGTTCATTGGACATGCCCGAGCCAATACAACAATAAGTATAGCTTGAACAAAAGTTATGCCTCATCCTACGTTCAACTAACTATACTTGTAAATTAAAACTTTCAGACAAAATTCTTGCCCTCATTTCTTCATACGCTCTGGTGGACTGCTGACAGCTTCCAGTTAGCGGGGAAAGGATGGTGGGCCCACCCAAGACCGACTGACACGTGCGTGTCAAGTCGGCAATGGCATTAATTGCCTGGCATCCCTGACAATAAACAACGAAAAGTCGTAATCGACGAAGATATGCGTCCGTAAAACTAATTAAGTAGGAACGGTCTTCAGTTGCGATGACTTTTTCATTAATTACTAGGAATGGCGACATAACTGATAGTGTCGACCAGCAATCATAGATTTTCAAAATTTAAAATGATTCAAATAAACTCCTGGACAAAATTAACGCAACATCATAAATTTGCCATATTTTTGATGCTATTTTTTTCAGAATTTATAATCCGATTTGAATGATTTTTTTTGCATTGTAGGTTGGTTCACTGACAATGTCATAGTTGTCGCTGTTTATGATAAAAATTGAATTTTCGATTTATACTGGGTTTACTAAAAATGCTATGTTTTTTTCCGAAAATTCGTATCACCCTGTGGAGTATATTAGCAACCGAAGCATATTGCAGTTGACATTAAACGGTAGGTCCATCTTTCCCCAACATTTTCTTTTTTGGTTTACCGCATTATCTCCGTTATTAAAGGAGATGCATCGTTTTATAGCGTAACATGTTTTTATAGACTTTAATAATCAACACATTCATTGTTAAATGTTTTCAAGTAGGATTCAAGATTAAAATACTCGTCGGGCAACTGGGCATACGAAACGAACGTTTAATAAGCAGTTTCCGAACAGTATTTATCAGTATGGCGAATTTTATTTGACCTTTGTAACTTTAAAACACAACATCTGCTGACACATCGCTTGCAATGTCAGAAAAAGTCCATAGTCTACTTGAAAACATTTAACAATGAATGAGTTGAATATTAAAGTCTATAAAAACATGTTACGCTATAAAACGGTGTATCTCCTTTAATAACAGAGATAATGAAGTAAACCAAAAAAGAAAATGTTGGGGAAAGATGAACCTACCGTTTAATGTCAACTGCTATATGTTTCGGTTGCTAATATGCTCCACAGGGTGATGCGAATTTTCGGAAAAAAAACATAGCATTTTTAGTACACCCAGTATAAATCGAAAATTAAATTTTTATCATAAATAGCGAAAACTATGACATTGTCAAGGAACCAACCTACAATACAAAAAAAAATCATTCAACTCGGATTATAAATTCAGATTAAAAAATAGCATAAAAAATATGGCAAAATTATTATTTTACATATTTTAGTTAGATTGGCTCTAAATAAATAATTCCTGAGTGGGGAATTAACCTCTGGATAGAATTCAAACATGGGGAAAAAATACTTAATAATCTGATTAAATTAAATTCAAATAAAACTTAAGGGGAAACTTGGTTATACGGGGGTTATCAAAAACGTCTTACGTGAAAAGCGCAGATAAGGAGAACGCTTAGAGTTGCCTATCATTTATTAATCGCAAAACGGACGGACGTTTCGGGCTACGTACTCCACTCATATCATGGAATAATATACGTACGTTCCGCTTGAAACAAAAATCCTTCGTGTCTTTTTCTCAATTAGGCGACATTTTCTTCAAGGGGCAAACAATACCTAACTATCTTTTAAAAAATTTTAATCTGTCATGACAAATAACATAATTTTCTTAATCTACCCGACAGAATCATCATTAATACTTTTAATTAATCAATTACTCAATATTTTCATTTTGAAACCGTATATCAGATTTTAATCAAATCGCCTTGTTGTTATAGTTACTCATAATTTCGTTCACACGCTGCACTTATGTGGAGTGAATCATTCGATTTTTACGGTAGCGGGCAATTACAAAATAAATCATTTACTAGGAAACGGTGTTTTATCGCCTATTCAAATTACCTTCGACATTAAGCAGCGCTTAAGTGTGGCAACGAGAAATTGTTGTTTTTTAAATACAATACTTATCGGTGCGTTAGTACCTATTCAAAGTATTGGGTTATGTCATATGTTTACAAAAAAATATAATGGGCTATTTTCGCTCTCGTGAGTATTGTTTACCTTTACAATGGAATCATTAATAAAATGTATCGGTTTTCATTCAGTATTTTTTTTTGGGCGGGTCGGAAAAGTTTACTTGGCACATTATTCGGTTTTAAAGCAATTAAAAAACGTTCTTGCCAAATTGCGGTACGATACTTCCTTGCGTCGACATCAAACATATTTGAAACCTTCTGGAACTCTTGTTGAGGTAAAATTCTCCACGTCATTATTTTCAGACTTGCACTTCATTTTTATAGAACATATCCGAAAACACAACACAATGCTGCCAGACGCGTTCCTACATCTGCGTACATTTGTGTTCACAAATGGCATATTCCCGACTTAATACCTCCCATTTCCTTACGATTGTACCGTCCCTCGTACCTAGGCCTTTTCCTATACTTCCGAAGTACTACCGGAGCGGTACGATGGACGACCTACAATCAGTGGCGGCTCGTGACCTATGATAGAGGGGGTTCACAAGTATGGTGAAATTTTTCTAGGCGTTTTAAATGTAGAAAGAAAAAAAGTAATAAGAAAATGCGTTAGGTAAAACATATTTTTATTTATTTTTTAATTTTACACAAGGAAATACAACTTCTTGGAAAATAAGAAAGGTTTTCTTACTGTGTATAGCTGTCGGATCTTAACGTCGTCGCATGCAATCCTCGTAACAATATTTATACAGTCCACTACTAATACTACTAAAGCCATCTACGAGCTATCAAGGAAACCGAATGATGTCCAATACTACTACCGCCATCTACGAGTTATCAAGAAAACCGAATTTTTTTTTTTTTTTTTTTTTTTTTTTTATGTTCAAACACAAGCACTATAGGAAAAATCCTTTAGGGCACTCTGGGAGTGGTGCGTGTGCGCAAAAAGCGATTCACGTTGGTTTTGAATCGTTGGAGGTTATATTCGTTGGGAAAAACGACCTCGGGAAGGTCGTTCCACAAGGATGAAGTCCTCCAGATAAAAGAATTCTTAAATAGTGAAGTTCGAGGAGTACTAAGCTTAACCACATATGGATGGGCGGCAGTGGTTCGTCGTGTATTTCTGATATTCGCCGCTCTGGGCGGAATTAAGAGGGCAAGGTCAGCCGAGCACCTTCCATGAAAATATCTGTAAAAGAGAGTCAAATCCCCAACCTGTCTTCGATGTTCTAGGCTGTCGAGGTTCTTCGTCAGCTCGTGGTCTCCGATCAGACGAATAGCCCTCCTTTCGATGGAATCCAGTAGCCGAAGAGTATGTTTGGGTGCAGAGCTCCAGACATGAGAGCAGTATTCTAGTGATGGTCGAATCTGGGCTTTGTATAGTGTCAAAAGTTGTTGAGGTGTATACGACTTTCTGGTTCGGAAGAGTACGCCAAGCTTCTGAGAAGCTATCTTGGCGATTGCCACAACGTGGTTATGCCAAGACATATTTCCTCCCAGATTGACACCCAGCAAATTAATAGATGAAGCCAGTGGGATTGCGTGTCCGGCCATGACTATTTCCGGTTCTGTAATATTAACCTTTTTAGAGAAAACTGCTGCCTGGGTTTTTTTAGCGTTAAATTCGACTTGGTTACTGTCACCCCAAGCCAAAATTTCTTCCAGGTCTTTGTTGAGGCGTGATACATCATGCTGTCTGCGAAGATGTGCGTCGGCAGCCGATGTTTGCGCATTCAAAGAGAAAGATGAGAAAAGTGTGCTATCGTCAGCAAAACTAAATATCGGATTTTTAGTTTTCACTAGAAGGTCGTTAATGTAGAGTAAGAAGAGAGTGGGAGACAATATGGACCCTTGAGGAACACCGGCATTGATGGTGAAGGTGTCTGAGAGAAATCCGTCAATCCCCACTTGCAGAGAGCGGTCCTTAAGAAAGCTAGATAACCATGCACAGAATCGACTGGGCATACCATAGGATCGCAGTTTACTTAAAAGCCCCTCATGCCAAACACGATCAAAAGCTTTAGAAATATCCAGCGCAACAACCCGAGATTCCCCATGATGTTCGATTGCGTTCGATTGGAATGATGTCTAATACCACTACGCCATCTACGGCTACGTCATTAGGCGCAACCAAGACGAGAACAATAGTTAACCGTTTTATGACGAGAACGAATCGAGCCACGGTACTGACAAGTTGGCATTCTTCATATTTTCAGTGTTTTTTAATTTAAAAATCCTTAAATAAAATGGTTTAAGATCATATCGAGTATCATAGTGCTTAAACGTAAAGTCCATTCTTCGGTTCGTAATTGTAGAAAATTGACCAATAACAGCCTCATTAAGTTTGGAATACCCTCTATAAATTTTTTTTCATATATTTCATTTTTAAACTTTCTAATAAAGTCCCTAGATTTACCCTTTGTGGTCTACGTTAAATTAATTTCGGGTTTAGGTGTTCCCGCATTCTTCACTTCAATTTTTTGCTCCAAACTCAAAGAGCTAAAGTTATTTCTTAAATAGTCCACCGGCAACTATTCATTTTAACTTAATAAATATATAATATTAAAATATTAAAACATACACGCTCGAATTTCTAACTAGATGCACACAAAAACTGTGCGCCTTTTCCATGTTAAATCGCCATAGCCCCGCTAACCCCCGCTGCTACCCGCCACCTGTTACTAAAGAGAAACTGCACTACTTAATCGCACGTGCGAGCAAGTCTCGTCATAATGGTCATTTACCTCGACCGAGGCACGGTTGCCGGATCTATACAGTTTGGTTTGACGGGATGATAAAATATTAGGGAGGGTAGGACGTTTTTAGTTTGACGGTACGATAAAATATTAGGGAGGGTCGACTTTATACGATAAGTAATATTCAATGAATATAAATTAATATTTTTTATTCGTTTTGTTTTGGGGGTTTGTTCCTGTGGAAGAACCGCCACTGCCTACACCTACTTACAATAATTCCATTTTACGATGTTCATGATAAAATCCTTTTTTAAATTAAAGTTTTCTCTCCGATTGACCAATAGCAATAAGTTTATGCATCGAGCACGTGCTCACCCGCTGATATTTGTTTATTCTCCTGAATTGGTAAAATGAATAGAGTTTAGTTTGTTTTCGTTGATTTTTTAAGGTTCCAAAAAAGCCAAATTTTGTTGGCAGTTAAAATAACACTTTCGTCCACTCACCTGTACTCCCTTATCCTTCCAGAGAGCCTCTGTGTGTTCATAAAACTCGGTGGGGTAATCGAAATCAGGCCCGGTGGCCACGTCTTGGATCCAGTCGACCCGCACCTGATTCTCGGGCTTTTCCAGCTGAACGGGGGGACTCAAAGTCGACATTGCCCCCGTTATTGTCTAAAAACAAAATCTATAACAATACGAGTTTTGTCGCCCTTTTATTAAATTTTTCGTATTTTTTTGTCAATTAATATTTTAGGTTTTAGCATGAAATTTGGCAATTATACAGGGCGAGTTTGGAGGAAGCGATCAAACTACAGGAGCGTATTGTATACGTGAAAATAATGAAAGAAAACTCATATGTTGGTAATTTTTTGACAAACGGCACAGTTAACCATGACATTTTAGAATCGTCAGAAAATTTTTGCAAATTGTATACATACATACAGGGTGTTATGGAAATGACTTATTATTTTTAAACCCGCAAATCCTGAGATGAAAATATATTTAAGATAAATAACCATAAATGGCGCTTTGATTTACTAAACGAAATAAACATTTTATATGAAATCTCAAAATTTACGTGGCCGCTACTGAGGACGTTCGCAATCAATAGTTTATTGAGGCGGTATTGTCATATATTGCAACACAGAATTGTAAACGCCCGTGTTCAGTTTATGACAACGAGACGTCGTTGACCCGCGTTATCACTTCTTTTTCAAACTTTTTAGAAAAAAAAACTACAATTTTAAGGTACATACTCTCTTCCCTTCGATCTTATTTTAAAAAATCCGTTTTATAATTAAATTCCATAAAAAAAAACACAACACAAAAAATATGCTTTACAACAGAACCAACAGTAGATAAAATCACACAAATTTGAAATCACATCACAACATTTGTTATTATGAATTATTTCACAACAAAAAAAAATCGGGTAAAGCTACAACTAACAAAACGTTTAAAATTCGTATACATCAAGCACGTGGGACCCTCGACATTCCATCCTCGCATCTCCAAACATACTGAAGAACGATAGTCGCGTGCGGCGGGTATCTAAGCAAGGGCGAGACACGCGGTGTGATCTGACATCACCCTTAGTATACTCTAGTGACTCACATTGTTGCCAACTGAATCCAGATGGAACGGCGCGACAGTATGTGGGTAAAAAGGGTTTTTACCTTAGTATTTAGATATTCAATTAACAAAAAAGTATATCGAATTTCTCTAGGACACCCTAGGAGTCACCCATTTAAATATAATAAGTCATTTCCATAACACCCTGTATATTATTTGACACATATTTCAGGATTTTGCTGAAAAAAAGTTATTTTCCAAAAGATCCACATATGAATTTTTGATGATTTGCTGGATTTTCTCCAATCTTATCATATTTGAGTTGTACTGATCGTATAAATGTAGGTTTTTTTTTATTTAAGACTTTGTTATAATAGCTTTCTATTAAAAAAAAAATCATTGTGAACAAATTCAAAATAATAACAATTTAATTGTTTAAATAGTTTAAACATACCGTTTTATTCTTTATCCTCTTATCGGCTAAATCCATTTTACGAAAAAGCGGCACCTCTATTAGATCGGTAGTTATTAAATATTTTCGATCGCAAGTCGCCCAGCGCGTGACGGGTCGCAGAACTACGCTGTCGAACGACGGAAAGTATGGAAATAAATGATTCACACTGCACCGAGCTCGATTGTAGACGCCTCGACCCGTCGCGCTTTTGCATTCCCAGCGCTCTGCCTGATTTTCGATCTAATAGTGTGCCCATTGTGCGTTACCCCCATCAGCTTATTTGAAGGGTTAGAGAGTATTTTCAATATACATTATCTAATCAAATTGTAGGGAAATCGACTGTTAACAAATTATTCTTAGTATTACGCCCTCTAGTGGCCAACATAGCAACTTAAAAATTATGTCCAGATATTTCCCTTGGCCACGTTTCTTAGCAATTAATGTTTCCCAAAGCCGTGGGATTAACGGTTCCCCAGATACAGCCGTCGTCCTCTCTTAGAGGGCCACCCGGTACAATAATACACTCCCAGAATTTGGTCCGTTTCTTCCGAATGATCCTGTATATACAGGGTCCGCAAACGAAGCGTGGACGGAAGATTAAATCGTTATCGAAGAACTTATCAACAATACTAAAACAGCTTGAGATATTGGATTAAAATCGGCATGTTTTAAAAATATTTTACATTATACAGGGTGGCCCAAAAAAGTGTGACTGCATAAAGATATATTTTTTTAAATGGGACACTAAGTATTTTATTGCATATTTAGGTTCGTATTACTATCGTTTATAAGTGCCTCAAATTTTATTTAATTTGGTTTTGTAGTTTCGGAGAAATAAATTAAAAACTAAAAAAAAAAGTTTTGCAGTCCTGAATAAAAAAATCAAAAAAAAAAATCCAGTACTATTTTTTGTACCTCGGCATTGAGTGAAATTTATGACAAGAGGTCTAGAGATACTATGAATGTAATTGCGTTTATTTATTTTATACAGGGTGTTCGTAATAAGCTTTCAAAAACCCCACATTTTAAAATCATTTTTCTCAAGTTTTTCAAATGGAACACCCTGTATATTATTTGGCTATTTGACGTAGAATTCCTAGACAATTTTTTTTTGTAATACAAGCATATAAGTTATATCGAGCCGTTTTCGAAATAATTATAAATATCATAAATTATGTTGATTAAATAGAGTTTTTATTGGGAAATTTTGTTATAGGCGACTAGACTAATAATTGTAAACTAAAGTAAATGTTCAAAATAGCTTGCTTTTACTATTAGAGTTTGCCGTATTTTAGTTATTTCGATATAAATTTTAAAAGCCTACATTTTTGCTATTTTTATTTATTTAATTTTATTTTTTATTCTTAATCGAGTTTCCATGATTTTTTTTGTTTAGATTGTCACTATGACAGCCAAATAAAATTATTTCATTTGTTCAGTCGTCGAAATTAAGTACTAATTTACACAAAATGTCGAATTTTACAAGTTTAGAAATGGTAAATATTATTTTCATACTGGGTGAATGTGCAAGAAATTGCCTCCTCGTGAGCCGAGTATATGCTGAAAGATATCCAGATATTGACAGAAAGCCGAGACCAGAAACCTTCGAGAAGTTGTTGCAAATGAACTTATGCATAACAAATGTAAACCATTAAAAAGTGACCGCTAGATTTTAAGAAAAAGTAGCAAAAATGTAGGCTTTTAAAATTTATATCGAAATAACTAAAATACGGTAAACTCTAAGAGTAAAAGGAAGCTATTTTGAACATTTACTTTAGTTTACAATTATTAGTCTAGTGGCCTATAACAAAATTTCCCAATAAAAACTCTATTTAAACAACATAATTCATAATATTTATAATTATTTCGAAAACGGCTGGATATAACTTATATGCTTGTATTACAAAAAAAAATTGTCTATGAATTCTACGTCAAATAGCCAAATAGTATACAGGGTGTTCCATTTGAAAAACTTGAGAAAAATTATTTTAAAATGTGGGGTTTTTGAAGGCTTATTATGAACACCCTGTATAAAATGAATAAACGCAATTACATTCATAGTATCTCTAGACCTCTTGTCATAAATTTCACTCAATATTGAGGTTAAAAAAATAGTTCTGGATTGTTTTTTTTGATTTTTTTATTCAGGACTGCAAAACTTTTTTTTTTAGTTTTTAATTTATTTCTCCCAAACTACAAAACCAAATTAAATAAAATTTGAGGCACTTATAAACGATAGTAATACGAACCTAAATATGCAATAAAATACTGGGTGTCCCATTTAAAAAAATATAACTTTATGCTGTCACACTTTTTTGGGCCACCCTGTATAATGTAAAATATTTTTAAAACATGCCGCTTTTAATCCAATATCTCAAGCTGTTTTAGTATTGTTGATAAGATCTTCGATAACGATTTAATCTTCCGTCCACGCTTCGTTTGAGGACCCTGAATCCATATGAAGTCAGGGGAAAAAACGATGAAAGTCCATTTTAGGTCGAAAATAAAGTAATCAGTGTAAAATGTAGATTCATACGTATATTTTACTATACCATACCAAAAGGAGGAAAAAATGCTGAGAATCACGAGTTACCATGGCTTGAAAATACATTACACTTGGAAAGAACGATGAAAGTCCACGCGTCAGGGGAAAAAAAGCTGAAAGTCCACTTCTGCGTTGAAGCGCTTCGGCCATTTTTATTTCCTGTTGCTTTTTTAGTTATCGTTAGAACTTGTCGGAAGCATAATAATATATTATTGTTTTTCCACGTGCAGGCTGAATTTCCGTTTTTTTTTTGGTTTAATTCAGTTTAATTATGGAAGAAAGTGAGATTAACGTGAAGAAGCGTAAATAAGGGGAAATATCGATGAAAGTCACTGGACTCTCATCGTTTTTTCCTAGTATTTTTTGACATCGCTCTAAGTTTTTGCTAATAGTAATGAAGTTTTTCACGTAATTTGTTCTAATTAAACATTATGCCAATTTAAACATTATAAATAACTATCTGAGAGTGACCTATTTACGCAATGAGTTTTCAATATGGAACCAAAGGGTTTCTAAACTCAAATTTGAGTTTTCTCGAAATCATGGTCCATTGACTTTCATCGTTCTTTCCCCTGACTCTTCATATGTATCCCACTTCGAAAAATCAAGATTTCACGAAAATAATACATTTACTAAAAGGAATACTTACAATTATAGCATCTCGGATATTCTTTTTGATATCCTCAATTTTCTGCTTCTTCTCGCGTTCACTGAACCCGTTCACGTGAAGGATGCGCATCTGCTTCACAATGGTGGACTTGCCAGACTCGCCGGCGCCGAGCAGCAGCAATCTGTGGGTTGCTCGGTATACCTAAAGGTAGAAAATAGTACAATCATTTTGTCGCCTTTGAACCAGACAGCTATCACTCGATAGATTTTTGACAAAACGCCTAAAGGCCGTATTAGACTCGGCAATTTTTGGTCTTGCGCCGGCAATTATAATAGCACGTATTCATGCGCAGTAAACCGTTTTCGATCAGCTGGAGCATTGTCAACGGTCAGAACAGCAGTGGGTACTGTCGAAATCCCTAAAATATCCCCAGAATTAGAGATGGGCAAACCTGTTCGTTTTGATTACCAGTTAAAGCAGCTACTGCTATTTACAAATAGGAGGTGCAAAAAGTTGCTGAATTAGCAGTCCATAAGTTTAATAAAGAATGTAAACTGCTAATTTAAGTACCAGTGGGTTTAAATGGCCATTACCTGTTCATACCTGGTTCGGCCAAATAATAAACAGTTAAAAATAACAGAATAATCCATGTCTACCCAATTGCGCCGGCAAGGGCAATTAAAATGGCGCCTGCCCCATTTCTGGTAATGAGAGACAGCTGATCGGGAACAGTGTACTGCGCATGAATCCGTGTCATTTTAATTGTCAGAAGAGTAGAATTTCTGACTGTAGTACGGAGAACGGTGTACTGCGCCTGAATCCTTGAATTATAATTGCCATTGCTGGCGCCATAAAAATTCCCGACTGTAATACGGCCTTTAAGCGTCGCAAATTTTACAGTTCAAGTTTTTCTCTTCTCATTATTTTGGTTTTAAACATAAACTTGTTTAATTTTTTACGTACTCTTTCGTATTGTTATAATTTAGTGTAGACTAGTCAATTTTAGTAAACTTCAATATTTTTCCGGTAATTTTGCAACTTATGATACATTTTTTGAAAGTTTGTCGCTTACGATGATTCGTCAAAAAACCATAAATATGCCTAAACTCTTAGGAAGTGGACCGCATGTAATTTGACCGTTGTAAGCAAATTTCACATGGGGCAGACAACTAAATCAGCGTGGCAATGGACAGCCTAAGTAATGACGTCAGAAACGTCAAATTTTTGAAAACCTTTCCAAACAAAAAAAGATTGCATTGAATTTCCCATAAGAGATTTTTTATAGCATCGGTGTACGTTTATTAGTGATAAATAATCAACTTCTTGATATTATTTATATTTTAGATGTTATTATTGATCTATTTTCAACCACAGATTGAGGTAAGTGTTTTAGGTAGATTTTTAATCACCATCTGAACAAGTTTGAGGTTATGTTATTGTTGTTTACTTTATTGTTTAGAGAGGTTTAAATTGTTATTTTTCTGTAAAAAAGCTTATTGTACTGTATTTATCAACATAAAGTATGCCGACCACCATATAGCTTGAAATATTTTTTATTATAGATTTGAAATCTGCAAAAATGGTTGTGTTTTATAATGAGAAGTACCTACATTTGCAAAGGAAGAAAAGAAAGCCTGGATATCACTTATAAGGTACCTTCTACTACATATATGAACACAATGATTGGGTAAATCAATTATTATGTTAATGTTTGCTATTTAAAATAATTCCTTTTTTTTAGAAAAGATAGGAAACCTTTACTGTATTCTTTGGTTTGTAGCTGCTATTTTGTGACGAAGACAGCTATGCCAGGCAGCATGAGAACTTATACTAGCTGACGAGGGTTTTTTAATAGAAGAGTTGCTACCTGAATGAGTCCTTTTAAATATACCATCATTTTTGAGCACTCATCAATTTACAGAAGTTCGGTTTATGAAATCCAGACAATTATGAAGGCAAGAATCCATGTCGAGAGAGCAAAACCGAATAAAATGCATTATTTTGCAACAAATACCTCAACATTATATGTTATGTGTAGCACTTACTAGCTTTCAGTATCCACTAATTAAAGAAGTAGAATAATATATTCATAAATATGTATTTATTTTTTAAATTTTCAGTGGTTATAATATTTAAACATTATACTTTATTGCCAAGTAGTGTTTTATTTCTTTATAGGTATGAACATTTCCGTCCTCGAGAACAAAACTATATAGCGTTATAGTGTTTACATGAGCTAATAGGTCAGACTCTAATTTTCCATGCTGCCGGACATAGCTGTCTTGGTTCACAATACGGCACCCAAAAATCAAAATGTTGGGAGGGTTCCCTATCTTGTCTAAAAAAAAAGAAACTAATTTGTAAAGCAGACATTAACATAAATAATTGGGTTACCCAATAATTGTTTCAATATATTTATGGTGATATGCAGACTTTTCTTCCTACTTTGTAGGCAGTGTAAAAACTTTCAAATTTTCTTTTCATTATAATGTTTACAATCTGGTACGAAACACAATCATTTTTGCAGGTTTTCAATCTATAATAAAAAAAATATTCCAAGCTATAGGGTGGGTATACTCTATGTTGATAAATACAGTGCAATAAGCTGTTTTTAACAGAAAAATAACAATTTAAATCTCCCTATGCAAACAATAATAACATAACCTCAAACAAGATGTTGATTAAAAATCTTCAAAAAACACTTACGTCAATCTGTTTCTGAAAATCAATCAATAATAACATCTAATATACAAATAATATCAGGAAATTGCTTATTTATCCTTTATAAACGTGTACCGATGCTTTAAAAAATCTCTTATGGGATTTTCAATGTAATTTTAGTTTGTTTGGTTGGAAAGGTTTTTGAAACCACGCCTCTCGTGACGTCAGACTTAGGCTGTCCATTGCCAAAAATCACCCGTCGTCGATAGTGACAGTTCGTCAACCAATAAATCCTCGTATTTAGATTTAGGTTAGGTTTAGGTTTTTTTATGCTTTCCGTTCATCACAGCAAGAGGCGTGAAGCATATTAGCATTTAATTTGCACTTAGTTGTAACATCACGGCCACTTCGTATGAAACTGTTTATTCTCTTAAATACACGGTATTAAAATAATGATTTCGTATAAATTCTGGTTTTTACCAGACCATACAGAACATTTTTGCCAGATATTTTATATCTAATCTGCATCGGAATGATGCAATCTCCAGCCTGTAGTCAATACAGAGCAGTCAGTCTGCGAACGATCCCCCCCCTATTGGTCGATATATTTTGTAACAAGTGAAGTATTGTCTTCACCGTCATCAACTTAGGCCGTTGGCCAGTTTACCAACCGCTCTAGCGCTTACTCGAGGCCCTAGTCACCAGGGAATCCAATCCCGCACCCAAACTTTAATCCCGCAAATCTGCGGGATTGAGCCCATCGATCCCGCGGATCGGCGGGATTTGCGGGATATCGAACAATGTTCGACGCGTCGGGGATTCCCCGCTATGCTGGGCTATTTGAATATAATACATGGAATTTAAACAGCAATCACAAAAATGAGTGTCAGTATAAACTGCTGGCCATTTGCTTTCGAGCAAGAAAAATTTCGCCTAAATTTAAAAGTTAATATTTTCTGAACCAGATATGACATCGATCTCCGGTTTTTAATGGTTGATAGATTTGTCCCTTCGGAAACAATTGCCAAAGTTGTATTGTCTTAAACTGTCAGAAAGTTTTATATACAGGGAGGACGATGATTTTTGCTCCAATTTCAATAGCATGTAACTTTCACAATAATATTTTTAAATTGTATCACTGTACGTCAATTGAATCACTGGTTCATAGCAAAGAAAGTGTCAAATTTTTTATATCTGCTATATTTTAAGAGATACCGATTTTTTTGAAAAACTTTGCTTTTTTTCAACTTTTTGTTCTCACAATTTTTTTGTATTGGAAAGTACTCGCCCCTAGATTAGGCAAGTTTTTCCTTATTTTTTTAGTTTTTCATATCGCGCTACAGGTATATTATACAGCGTCTACAAAATTTTAAAAAAGATTATTTTTTTATTTAATTGTTTGAAAAAATTTATTTATTAATTTCTAACTTTCTAACACGACGCTATTCACTATTCACACTATTAATTGACGATAATGCGAGACCACCAGGGAAAGGAACGTTCAGCAGTTAAACCTGCCGCCAAAATCTCCTGATTTAAATGTAATAGAGCATGTGTGGTCTCGGCTGAAATTATTAGTGCGATCCAGAGAAAATCCTCCTCAAACTTTGGAGGAACTGGCAGTGGCAAAATATACCTAGGGCATTTATCAACCTGTTAGTCCTCAGTATGCCACGGCGATGTCAAGAGGTCGTTAATGTACGAGGAGGGCCTACAAGGTATTAATCCCATCATAATCAAACTAGCGTTATTTAATATTAAAGTGCCTTTCAATGTATGTTTAATTTTAGGAATAGTGTCGTGTTAGAAAGTTAGAAATTAATAAATAAATTTTTTCAAACAATTAAATAAAAAAAATATATTTTTTAAAATTTTGTAGACACTGCAGCGCGATATGAAAAACTAAAAAATAAGGAAAAACTTGCCTAATCTAGGGGCGAGTACTTTCCAATACAAAAAAATTGTGAGATACTCACAAAGTATAGACATATCAGTGATTATAAGTACGCCACTGCACATCACAACATTTAGGTACAATTGTTGTTACTGAACAGAAACAAGCTTTTCATAAGGTATAATAAGCACTTGCAAAGTTTGCACGATACAACGCACAGTGGGATCTAGCGAACAAAAATTTTTAAAAAAGCAAAGTTTATCAAAACAATCGGTATCTCTTAAAATATAGCAGATATCAAAAATTTGACAGATTACTCTCTTTGCTATGAACCAGTGATTCAATTGACGTACAGTGATAAAATTAAAAAATATTATTGTGAACGTTACATGCTATTGAAATTAGAGCAAAAATCATCTTCCTCTTTAACACCCTGTATATAAAATTTTGTGACAGTTTAAGATAATCCAACTTTGACAATTGTTTCCTAAGGGACAAATCTGTCAACCATTAAAAACCGGAGATCGATGTCATATCTGGTTCAGAAAATATTAACTTTTAAATTTAGGCGAAATTTTTCTTGCTCGAAAGCAAATGGCCAGCAGTTTAGTTTACAAAGATAATAAAGGTTCAAGTTTAGTTTGGAATTAGTTTTTAAAGTCTGAAGATGGTCTTACAGCTAAATGCAAGTAATGCCCTAGCATTATCAAAATCTCTGCTCGTTCCACCAAAGGTCTTCACACCCACTTACAAACAAAGCATAATATTAATTTGAAAGTCCAGAGCAGCAGCTGTAGTGTTGATATTGATAAAATAACACAGGAAATGGAAGCTAGTACCAGCAGTTCGAGTAGTTTGTTTAGTTCTATTGCTAAGCACTCAGATGTTAGTGGTTCTTCTGTGCTACCTCAGAAAATGAAAATTACAGAATTTCTTTCATCTGAGAAAAAAGTTTCGATGGAGGAAAGAGTGTCTCGAATGGTAGCTAAAGATGGTTTGCAAAGTTTATCACATCGACCGATATGCGCCAACTATTCGAATCAGAGGGCCACAAATTGTGTAAATTCTATTCCGCCGACAAGTGTCGAAGCTGAACGTGCGTTTCCAGCCGCAGGATACATGTGCAATAAAATAAGATCAAATCTAAAAGATGAAACATTAAACATGTTATCTTTTCTCCGAAAATACTTTCAAAATCAATGTAACATGTAACCGTTAAACTAGTCATACTATTGTATTGTACCTATATGCAATAAATATTTTCCTACTACTCTATTCTGTTTTTAATTGCATTAAACCACTTTTTATTAACATACAGCACCCACATCGAGTCCCGCAAATCCCTCGAATCCCGCGAAATCACCGCGGGATCCCGCATTTGCGGGATTGGATTCCCTACTAGTGACCCACGACGATGATTCAAAAACTTATAACACTCACCTGTTTTTCCTTGGCCAGCTGCCTGTTGATCTGGTCGCTGATGCGCTTCTGCGAGCGGATGTCCTCGGTGGCCTGCGCCGTATCCCGGTCCCCGAAACAGCCCATGGCCGCCAGGGGGGACCACCTGCACGGCCAAAAATTAGAAAAACAAAAGTGTACGCGCATCGCTCACACCAGACGATACTAAGCAACATATACCTCCTGCCCGCTCAAGGAGATGCTACCACTCATCACCAGGTTTGTCATATATTGTGTTTTTGACAAATTGATCTTTAGCCAAGCTATTTTTACGCTTTTTCTAGATCTTATAGCATCTCTAACAAGATCAGTTTTACCTTTTTGATAAGTTAACGTTTAAAGGCGAAAATTTTCAAAATTCCCCTATACAGGGTGTTCCTTAATGACGTGCAAATATTTCACGGTGTGATTCCTTAGGTCATTTTATAAAGAAAAGTTCATATGAACACATGTCCGCAACGGCTTAAATTTTTTGCTACAGGGTGTTGAATTTTTACTTTTTAAATGGTTATTGTTTAATATCTCCGGAAGCACTTTAGATATTATTTTCAATTTTGGTATGTGTTAATGGGATATAGAACCACAAATTTTAGTTAGAAAAGTTATTCAATTGTTGCACCAGTGGCGTCCCTGCGAACATGTCCTCTGATATTTTTTACAAAAAAGATGGTACGCCACTGACATTTTTCCATGTGGATTTTTTCCGATTAGCCTGATCAATTCTACATGAAAACGGTCTCTTGAGTTTTGCTCGTCAGACGCACCGTTCTTGATTAAAACCACTAAATTCATATTGAAACTCATCATTATTAACATTGATAAAATAATTAATTAATGACAAATTTTGTTTTATAAAAATTGTTGGAAATGGCCACTTTCACTTAAAAGACATGCTTCCGCCCGTCTTCGCATCGAATTGCCCACTCCAACAACTTTTATAAAAGAAAATTCATCATTAGTTATTTTATCAATGTTAATAATAATGAGTTTCAATATGAATTTAGTTATGTTAATCAAGAACGAGAAAATAATCAGATATAATATCCACATGGAAAAATGTCAGTGGCGTACTATCTTTTTTGTAAAAAATATCCGAGAAATGTTTGCAGGGACGCCACTGGTGGAACAATTGAATAACTTTTCTAACTAAAATGTGTGGTTCTATATCCTATTAACACATACCAAAATTGAAATTAATATCTAAAGTACTTTCGGAGATATTAAAAAATAACCATTTAAGAAATAAAAATTCAACACCATGTAGCAAAAAATTTAAGCCGTTGCGGACATATGTTCATATGAACTTTTCTTTATAAAATGACCTAAGGAATCACACCCTGAATTATTAGCACATCATTAAGGAACACCCTGTATATTAACAACTAAGAGAGCCATGACAAATTGGAGAAAGTGGAAATTGCAACATTCTATCTTTGATAATAACTCTAATACCCCCCAGAAAGTGTCGAAAATGGAACACCCTGTACAATGTGCACACACACTCACACACACACATACACACAGAACTATGTTTTTCTCTACATGGTCATTATGTCACTGAATTAAAAGCATTCAGACCGAGACTCCTTATAAGCAGTGGCGGCTCGTGACCTATGATAGAGGGGATTCACACGTATGGTGAAATTATTTTTGTGTAACGACCAAACAATTACTTTCTAGGCGTTTTAAATGTAGAAAGAAAAATAGTAATAAGAAAATGCGTTAGGTAAAACATATTTCTCTTTATTTTTTAATTTTACACAAGGAAATACAACTTTTGGAAAATAAGAAAGGTTTTCTTAGTGTGTATAGCTGTCGGATCTTAACGTCGTCGCATGCAACCCTCGTAACAATATTTATACAGTCCACTACTAATACTACTAAAGCCATCTACGAGCTATCAAGAAAACCGAATGATGTCTAATACCACTACGCCATCTACGGCTACGTCATTAGGCGCAACCAGGACGAGAACAATAGTTAACTGTTTTATGACGAGAACGAATCGAGCCACGAGACTGACAAGTTGGCATTCTTCATATTTTCCGTGTTTTTTAGGTTAAATCCTTAAATAAAATGGTTTAAAATCATATCATTATCGACCCTACACAATAGTGCGTAAACGTAAAGTCCATTCTTCGGTTCTTAATTGTAGAAAATTGATTAAGTTTGGAATACCCTCTATAAATTTTTTTTCATACATTTCATTTATAAACTTTCTAATAAAGTCCCTAGATTTACCCTTTGTGGTCTGCGTTAAATTAATTTCGGGTTTAGGTGTTCCCGCATTCGTCACTTCAATTTTTTGCTCCAAACTCAAAGAGCTAAAGTTATTTCTTAAATAGTCCACCGTCAACTATTCATTTTAACTTAATAAATATATAATATTAAAATATTAAAACATACACGCTGGAATTTCTAACTAGATGCACGAACAGACAACAGCGCACAAAAGCTGTGCGCCTTTTCCATGTTAAATCGCAATAGCCCCGCTATCCTCCGCTGCCACCCGCCACCTGTTACTACAAAGAAACTGCACTACTTAATCGCACGTGCGAGCAAGTCTCGTCATAATCGTAATTTACCTCGACTGAGGCACGGTTGCCGGATCTATACGGCTTGGTTTGACGGGATGATAAAATATTAGGGAGGGTCGGACTTTATCCGATAAATAATATTCAATGAATATAAATTAATATTATTTATTCGTTTTGTTTTGGGGGTGCACGTGCGCATGTGCTCCTGTGGAAGAACCGCCACTACTTATAAGTTAATTGTCTGAACGCAATCAGCTGTTCGTTATGTCAACTATCATCGGTCTACTACAAAATATAATCATATTTACCAACAATCGGCCCCCTTATCGGCGGCCACGGGGCCACACTCCGGGCCTGAAGCCACCGTGGTTAGTTTGCCGGAAAACTGTCACTCAGATCCTGACCATTCGATCTCGACGACGATTGCAGAACGGGACGCTCGGTTCACGGTCCTAGATCCATCACTGGTCGCTTATAATGTCCAACATGTTCCTCGACGGATGAGAATTTGTTCCTAGGGTCGTTATTAACTAATGCAGCTGATAAGCAATCACCAACTCTGAAATCTGAAAAAGAAATTGAATTTTTATTTTTTATCGATAGATTTTACAGGGTTCGGATTTTTCTGTAAAAGTAAAATTTCCTGACTTTTCCTGGTTTTCTAGGGAAATATTTACTTATACTCCAGGTTAGTGTTGTGATCGCTCGAGCGAAAAACCGCTCGATCACTCGATTATTGAAATAACCGACATCGCTCCATTATTAAAAAAACCGCTCGAGTTATCTATTCAAGCGAAAACCGTCGCTCGTCACTTATTATCTATCACTCAATACCCGCGCTTCGCTTGACGCCGGCGGAAATGTACCGCTGTAGTGTGATCGAGTTAAAAAACTGCTCGTATATTCGAACAGTTTTTCGCTCGATAGGAAATACTCTAGTTATAAATTCAGGCGAAAAACCGAAAAATATCGCCCGTCACTTGATACACAACCTTCGGTCTACGCGCCGCGCAATTCGATTGGCGACGTTTGAGTTTGACGCTGAGCAGGTAACACGACATACGTCTTTCTTAAAGGCACATAAACGAGAAGGTGCATATAAAAAAGTATGCTGAATCCCTTAGCGGAGTCATCGCGACATGGATTTTGTAAAGTTTTGTTTTAACTGGGTAGCCAGCGGCGTAGTTTAGGTCTCCGATTGTAAATATAAAAAAATTAAAGGATATAATTTTTAAATTTTTATTTACTACAAACTCGAGAAAACTTCTCAAAAATATATTAACAATAGAAATTGTTAATGAAAAATAACACACGAACAAAATGGTTAACAAAATATATAGAAAAATTCGTTGGTAATCTTATAGTAAACATTTTTAAATCAAAACAGGAACTTTTTATTATTAAACTCAAGAAGGATTCTTAAAAATAACATACATGATAAAAAATGTTAATGGAAAATAAGAAAACGAGCAAAATAATTAACAAAACATAGGTATCGACAAATTTTCTAGGAACCAAAAGTAAACATTCTTAAATTTATACAGGAACTTTTAGGTAACTATAAACATGAATTTAAAAAAATAATCACTTATTTTCTTATTTTGCCAGTCGCGTAATTAAGCCTAAATTTTTAAAGGGCACACAGTGGGCACCTGATAATTTAAAGTCGAAGAATTTGACAAGCCATTTTAAATATCTACTTATTTTATGCTCCTAGATTGAGAAAGATGTGAAGAAAAATAACTCTTGGTAATACTTTTTGTTTTAAAAAAGCACAAGAATAAACCCGAACAATAAATACATATTTGGGTGATTGTTTGCAGTTTTTTTGTTTGGTATCGAGACACGTGGTAAAAATTCATTATTCACAAATGAATAAATTTCTGGAATTATTTTGGTGGCTACTACAATTTTTGAGCTAAATAACCTGCCTGATCACACGTAAACGGCTAGGCTGCCGGTCGAGCAGTCGGTGACGTCATCGCTTGGTGAATTGGAATTTCAAGCGATTCACGCGAGCGATTCACTCGATTATTAAAATCGCTCGAGTATCAAGTACTCGATTATTAAAATCATCGGTTTTTCCCAACACTATTCCAGGTCTCTTAAAAATAGTTTAGTATATTTTTATTTCTAATTTACCCACTATTATGTACTAGATTGCCCCATATACACGGTTGGCAAAAAGAATGGAACACCCCCGATATTTTCAAATACACGTCTTTTTTCGAAAGACTCGTCGATTTTACTTTTCACTTTAACAAATTTTGCTAGTATTGTACAGGATTGCTCAGACAGTCGGGGCACACACGTCAATTTTAAATTTTTAAATGGAATAACCCAAATTTTGTTCCTAGTTTCGAATTCTACTTGAAATTCTGAATAGTTTTCATGCAACATGCCCGATTTCGAGATATCACACGTTCCGTAACCTTGCTCGCATCTCAAAGCAATTTTCCCCATTGAAATTAATTGAAATGCCATTAATCTGTTCCAGCCCCAAAAATGCTATGTTGTTGTTACGTGTTTTTGAATAAGAAAAATGTATTTATAAATGACAAATATTCTGATGGGTATTACTACAATTTTAGAGCCGCGGATTTGTTCTCTATGAACCAATATCTTGGTGCTGTGGACTGGGACGCCTTGTTTAGCATGTTATCCCTGGATGAAATGACTAACCTGTTCTATGATGTGATGTACACGGCGGTTGAGCTATTTGTCCCTGTTAAGCGGTATGCATCTGGTAAGTTTCCTCGTTGGGTTTCTCCTGAACTCAAAAATCTTATTGCTCTGAAAAAGGTTGCGCACAGGCGTTTCAAGCGGACTCATTCACCAGCTGATTATGCAGAATTTTCGGCGTTGAGATCCAGATGTAAAGAATTATCTAAGAATTGTTATAGTCAGTTTGTCCATTCTACTGAACTGTCATTGCGGACCAATTTGAAATCATTCTGGAACTTTGTAAATAGCACCCGAACCGATAATTCCATTCCCGAAAGATTGTCTCTGAACAATATCTCTGCTTGTGATGGACCTGACATTGCGAACCTTTTTGCCCAGTATTTTTCATCAGTATATTCCAGAACCGCCTATGTCACACCCGACATTTCTTTTACGGGGGATGCTGTAAATGTGTCTTGTCTTCACATTCCTATTTCTAGGGTGTATGATGGATTGGCGTCATTAGATATAAATAAGGGGCCTGGTCCTGACGGACAGCCACCTATTCTCCTTAAGGGCTGCAGCTTTGTCCTGGCGCGTCCTCTTTACTACATATTTAATAAGTCCCTGTCGACTGGTCGATTTCCAGATTGCTGGAAACTAAGCTACATCACTCCCATTTTTAAATCAGGATCAAGAAGTAACGTTCAGAATTATCGTCCCATTTCCATATTGAGTACCATACCAAAGCTGTTTGAGAACTTTGTTACCGATTTCTTGACTCCAATGCTCTCTGGCCTCATCATTGATGAGCAGTTTGGGTTTCGGGCGGGTAGATCGACTGAGCTCAACCTGGTGTCCTTTGTTGACTTTTTGTCAGGCGCCGTGGAGGTGGGTAGTCAGGTTGACTGCATTTATACTGATTTTTCCAAGGCGTTTGATAGGGTGAATCATGAGCTGCTTATTTATAAGTTGGGGGCTTTGGGTTTGCATGGGCCGCTGTTGCAGTGGCTTCGGTGCTATCTCAGTGGTCGAGTCCAGACAGTGCGGGTGAGGGGCATTCTGTCGAGAGGGATCGAGGTAACATCCGGTGTACCCCAGGGATCCCATTTGGGTCCCCTGTTATTTAATGTTTTTATTAATGACATAATGAAATCCCTGTCCTGTAGAGGCCTCTTGTTTGCCGACGACATGAAGATCTACACCAAGGTATCCTCAATGGATGACGCCTTGAACCTGCAGGCACAACTTGATGCCCTTGTCGCGTGGTGTGAGCATAACGGAATGGATTTAAATGTTCGAAAGTGTCATGTTATGCGTTTTTATCGCCTCAGACATCCTGTAAGATTTCCTTATTGCCTCAATGGGGTTCAGCTGGAATCCAGGGACACTGTTAGGGATTTGGGTGTCACTCTTGACAGTTCTCTTTCTTTCATCCCACATGTTAGCAACATAGTCAGCAAGGCCTTGCAGATGCTGGGTTTTGTGAAGAGAGCCACTCACGACTTTCGTGACACGAACTCAATTAGACTGTTGTACTGTGCGCTGGTCAGGCCCTGTTTGGAGTACTGCTCTAGTGTATGGTCTCCTTCTTATACAGTCCACATTCATAGTCTTGAAAGTGTACAGCACAAATTCTTACGTTATATTTTCTTTAAGAGCAATCTTGTGCCCGATTACCAGATCTTACAGTCCCAATTAAACTTGCTATCCCTTGAAACCAGACGTCAGCATAGAGACCTTAGGTTCATTTACAACCTTCTCAATTACAGAACGGACTGCTCTTACTTGCTTTCAAGGATAAATCTGCATGTACCCATCAGAAACACAAGAGCTGGAACACTGTTTCATTTGCCATTCCATAGGACAAATTACGCTTATCATGCTTCCATGTCCCGAATGTTGAGATTGGCAAATCTTTCAGTTGCGAAGTGTGGCCTGGAGTTTGCTGGCGTTTCCCATTCTGAATTTCAAAGACATCTGAGACTAAATTTTACTACTCCTATAATTATAGGCTGAGATGTGTTTTATGTGTGTTGAATGTTAAGTTAGTTTTTGAATGTCAGGTTTTTGGAATTTTTTTTGTAATGTTTTTGATTGTATTACTCTTGTAATTTTTAATTTTAAAATTTTAATTTTAATTTTTGTTAGTTTTTAAGTCTTTGTACTTAAATTTTCCGAAATGGGTTGTAACCCGTTAATAAATAAATAAATAAATAAATATTGTATTAAAACAGAATGTATAGCAAAAGAATCTGGTTTTATAAAGTGTACATACATATTTGTATTTTGGTCACTTAAATACTACTGTATGCTTAATTTTAGTCACTGCTTTTCCCTTCACTGGTCTTTCTTTGCCCTTTTCGCCGGATTAAAAAAAAAACTGTCCAAGGTTTGGTTTGTTGCTTCCTCCCTTTCAGAATGCTGCGGAAATGAGTTAGGCAAGTGTCATTAAATAGATCCGTTGCTCGACCAGTTGCAACTTGTGTGCAGTGTCGCAGCTGACCGTTCCACGTATCTCAAATGTCGCTCGTATTTCAAACAAGGGCCACTCGTATCTCGAGGTACCACTGTACTGTGGTTTGCTACCAGGTTACTACAATAAATGTAATAATTTTCTTTGTTTTCTTCCCTAGTAATTAGTTCTCTGGTCATCTCCATTGAGTTTAGATTTCGAAAACAGCTGAAGATCGAAATAGGGTATGTTACATGAAAAATATTCAGTTCATTAAAAAACTAAAAGTGAAGTGTGCCCCCCGATTTTTTAGCAATCCTGTAGAATACAAAAAATTCTCAAAATTTGTAAAAGTTGAAAATAAAATTGACGGGTCCGAGGGTTTTTTGAAACTATACAGGGTGTTCCATTCTCTCCCCGTGTATTACTAACCAGAAAGACAATAAATGGTCGCAACGCAGCAAATTGAATTCCAACAATTTGATAATGAATAAAAATACATGCAAGGATTTCAGGTTACCATATCAAATTTCCAGGATTTTGGGTACAATTACGACAGTCCATTACTTTTCCAGGTATTCCAGGTCAGTCCGAACCCTGTTTTAAGTAATTATTCATCTACATTTTTAGGCGGTAACTGTGTCCCTGGCAAAGAATTGAAACGGGTGTCACCCAGAGAGTAAGTACCTAAGAACCCCTAATCATTCTAGTAAAAGCGGAGTCAACTTTTTTTTAAAAAATAACCTAAAAACAATAAATCTCAGCGCATGTATAGTTGTTGCAGAATTATACCGTTGGCTCTTACTGCCATAAATAAACTACCTGATTAAACCCTATTGTATACGCCTCAACCTCTTCAAAGCTCAATAAATGGGATCAGGGCCGGCTTGAAAATGTATACCACACCACATGATTTATTTTTATAATTTAAAATAAATAGATAGGTATTTTTAGTTTTAGGTACCTATAATAAATGATAACAATTAATGATAATTGAAAATAATATAATTTAAAAGTATAACTATTAAGATAACAAGTACAATAAAAATTAATTAAATTCTAAGAAACTATTGATAATTTATTCAAAATTTAACTCTGTATCACTATCACTATCTTCATCTAAGCCTAAACTTATAATTAAGGGTTGAACATTTGTAATCATACAATTGTAAGAATTTTTCACCTTAAGTACATGCTGTACACAGTTTTTCCAGCTGTCTGCAGAAATTTTTCTTACTTCGTTTTTAATTAATTCTACTACAGATGCATTTGATGTAGGAGAAATATTATTTCTCCTAATATTGGATTTTAATTGGTGCCTTATTAGCTCAATAGGATTGATTATACAATAGTATGGAGGAAGACGCAACACTGTATGTCCATTTTCTGCTGCAAGTCTGTCACACTCGTATTCCTTATTTATTTTAAAAGCTTTTAATACTTCTAGCAGTTCTCGTTTTTTGTAAGTTTCTTCAAAATATAAATCATTTTCAATCATAAAATTTTGAATTTCTGCTTTTGTATTATTAGAATTGAGAATGATTTTTGCTTGCCGACTATGATAACTAGCATTGTCCATTACAATGACGCTATTTTCAGGTATATTTTTAAGGAGTTTATGTTTAAACCAATCTTCAAAAAGTTGTGCGTCAGTATCTTGATGGTAATCTAAAGAAGAACCTGCTATGTTTTTAGCTGAAAGCAACAGACAATTTGGAACAAACCCGTTCTCTGAACCAGCATGTAATATTGCGATTCTTTTGCCTTTATTTGATGGTTCCTTGGTTTGACATTTTTTGGAAGAATCATCCCAACCTTTTCTTGGAGTGTCATGGGTATCGAACCATGTTTCGTCAAGGTAAATAATAGGATGATTTTTCTTCTCTAAATTGTTTAACAGCTGTTAAATATTTAAGTCTCCATTTCCGTAAACGTTGAGATTCCATTAATGTTTGTCTTTTATCAATTCTTGGGTATTTAAAACCCATTTTAAGCAATATTTTCCTAAGGCTTGAAAGGCTACAAGAGATATTTGTTTCGTCTTTAATCAGCCGCTCTTTGAGGGAAATCAAAGTGGGTACAGTTTGTGCCTCATACATTTGGTAAATCTTTCTTCTTAATAAATCCATGTCATTTTCGTCAATGCTTCTAAATGTGCCAGAATCACTCCGATTTTTTCTAGGATTAACAGGTTTAAGTACTATGTCTCTTACCGAAGATAAAGGAGTTTTTGTCAAAGTAGATGTCTCTGCTAAATCATCCATCGAATTAAAATTTCTACTCAACAACGATTGATACACATTTTTAATTATTAGTTTGGCATCGGTAGATAAATGCTTTATTTTAAAACTGACACTCGAAGATGCCCCCCCCCCCCCCCCCCCCCCCCCCCCCCCCCCTATCAGCACAATTCCAAGGACGTCACATTCTACCACAAATAAGCCTAACTAGAAATTACTGGCCGGAAAACCACTAAAGATTAAAATGATTAAAAATCACTTTGTATTTATACTTATATGAATCAGGCATAGGTATAAATTGAATTTGTATACCTGGTCCGGCTCTGCTCCAAAAGGTTTTAAAATTTGGGATTTCCTTATTTATTTTATGGTCGAAGGGATAATGAGGTTTTATTGCAGTCAAAAGATCAACGGTATAATTCTGCAAATACTATATGTTCTAATTACGTCCGTTTTTGGAAAACTACTACACGAAATTTAAACCACCCTTCCAAATTAAGATATCACGGGTAACATATCCCCCAGGGGCTTAAACCATGAAACATTCTTTAAAATCGTTTCACAGTAAAATTAACTGTATTTTTAGCCTTTTAGATAGATACAAAACTGCATCCATATCTAACCTAATTTGATAAGAATCTATAATCTTTACTGGAATTTACCACAATAGAAAATTGATATTGCCCGGGTACGGGTACGGTATATTTCCAGTATTTTCTCAGGCATTTTGTTTTAGTTTATGTACCAAGTAATAACAATGATGGCCATAAAATTTTAAGCCAACTTCCTCTTATTGTAAGGCAATATATATTTAAACTTTGTTGGAAACATTCATTCGCTTTATTGGCACACGCACCACTACCAGAGAACCTTAAAAGGATTTATCCTATAATAGTGCTTGTGTTTGATCATAAAAAAAGTATCTATTAACTAAGTACCCACTTAACAGATGACTAAGTATACTAAGTAATCAGAAAAAAATGTTAAAGAATATTTGCAGCCTTTGGGACAGGTTGATGTTACCTTTAAAATGTTAAATGGGATAGGGGGTCCCCATATGGTTCCAACTTTAATGGTGACACTGTATACGAACATATTATGTGATTGTATTTTGTAATTAAAATTAAGTAAATATAGTTTTCCATCTATGGCATTTATATTTCTTACTTCGCTGGCTCAAAAGCTTCGATTTAAGTGTTATTTTCGATACAAGCAACACTTTTTATGAAGAGTAACTATTTTTTTTTGTAAACTCAATAGTAAAAAATATTATATACTTTTCTCAAGAAAAGAAAACATGCTGACCTTTATAAAAACAACCAATTAGGTAGGAATACTCTTAAAAAATGTATAGGTACCCTGTATTTGTACAGCCAATTAATAGGTAATGTTAAAGAATTCTATAGGGGATTTAACATAATCCAAATGATAAATTTCTCAGTAGATAAAACTAAATAAAATACTATCTTGTCACAAACTTTATCCCTATTTTTTCCTAGATCAGGGTCCAGACTGCCAAATCCTTACTTGCAAAAAAACAGCAACGTTGCCAAAGTCAAAACAAACAATAATTCCCAGAATAAGTGGGTAGCAACTCTCTCTAGGACTTCAAATAGTTCAAACGCGATAATTTCATAAAAATATACTGGATTCAATGATCAGTATCTGATGTGGTTAAATTTGATCTTGAAATTAATTATCAAAACCACACTTTATTAATTAATTTATCTACCTGTGCTAACTACAACGGCGAAACCGCAGCACACAACGTTTGCTTAAACTTACAATCGATAAATATAGATGAAAGTTGGAATTTAAATTTGTTAGTAGTTTTCTTTTTTAAAAGCGACTGTCAAAAAATTCCTCGATTTAGATTATTTCTGGATGGATATGGCAATGATGCACATCTTTGAAGGTTGAGGTTGGATTAATTTTTGCTTGTTTTGGGCAAAATTCGATACCTGAATTATTTAACATTATCCGTTTCGCAAAGAGCAGGAACGAACGTTGCATTCCAAATCGGTTACATTATTCGTTAATTATTCTACAACTTGGAAATGTAAAGTCAAAGTATACTCACAGAACTATATTGAATTCGTTTAAAACTGGGAGAAAAGCACTGCAAATCCTTCGAAATTAAAATATTGAGTCTTTAATACACAGAATACCTTTGAAAGACACTGAGAATGTTGCAAAAACTTGAGATTTTTGCACAAGTGAAAAATAATTAGCCAAAAATTTAAGTTGAAAAATGGCCTCGCGGCAACATCCTCCGTCCACTGTCGGCAGACACCGCGGCTATTTTTACCCCGCGGGATCGCGAAAATAGCCTAGACCGTTGAGACAGATATATATTAATGGTGCACAACAGAAAGGCGCATTTAAAAATAGATCTCGGTCAATTTTTTATCCGTTTTGATAGCGATTGCTCTGACGGGACCCGTAAAAACTACTCCGATACACCCTGTCTCAAAATCGACTTTACCTTTTCTCGTCGTGGCTCTCCGCCCGATTTTTATCACGATCCGCAGAGGGAATTCTTTTTAAAACACTCCGAGGAGCCTGGCGCGAGTCACAAAACCATTTTTTACCAAATAAAACGTTTATTTTTTAATGTATACAGCTAAACTTAACATGTCGTCAGACAAACTGGATCGGCCTTGTCGTTTTTTTGTTGTTGGCGGCGCCACCGTCAGCTGTCAACCGTGCGCAGCTGGCTTGATTGACCCGCCCGGACGCAAAATTTAAATGTTAATTTTTTTTTAACGATTAGGTTTGCATACATTTTGCAAATTTATTTTTTCATAAATAAATACTCGATTATGGTTTAAATATTTGCAAAACATTTTTGGTTCTGTTTTATTATTAGAAATGTAGCGTACACAAAGTGGTTAGGAATGAAACAAAAATATATTTACCAGTGCCGGACTCGGCCCAAGCAAGGCAAAATTACCGTTGCCGAGAGCCGCCTCCCGGGATTGCTTTGTATAATCCCTGAATTTTGTGCCAATACCAAGGATATTAAATCAATGAGGATATGGCCTTGGTTCATAGTTTTTGAGGAATAAACAATTCACATTCTTAGGTACATTGTAAACATCTTCCATGAAAAACAAACGGAACGTCGTCATCCAGCGTTCGGAACGTACTTTACTTTTATAAAGCCCATATTGAAACGACCGTCTTACATACTTACCGGATTAACTATTGTCATATTTGTCGTTTTGTTTGTTAAATAAAAGTCAAGGTTGTTTTTCAGTGTTTGTGTGTTAAATTTAAGTATTGTTTGTGGAAAAATAGTAATTCTTAACTCAATATGTTAAGACAGTGCCAAATCTGCCATAAACAGGATAAAAATATAGACTTTTTGGATCACGTCCGTTGATTGTTTGTTTTTCCTAACAAAGAAAGAAACAGACAGAAGATAAGAAGAAGAGGATTCTACACATAGGCCCCCGCCCTTCTTCATAAATAAAGACTTTTTTAAATTTTCCTACGTTGCGTACGTTTTCCGCACGTAGGTCGGTTTGGAAAGTGGTACTGTTCCGCTTTACCTTGGTTTTTCGAGTTTGATCAACAACTCGAGCAACATAACAACGATAGAAAACTCAGTAATTTATTTTAATACTTATAACAATTGAAATCATATTTAGTCCGGTCCTGGATGGCCCAACCTTTCCAGTTATAGGAAAGCATGCGGCAGCGTAGAACATAGAGCGCCATCTATTAGTGACCGACCATACAAAATATATTCTTTGTATACCAGGCATCATCAAAAAATTTAGGAAACGAAGCTTTTTCCCGTGAATTATCCCGGGGTTGCTGCGAGGTATATTAACAATAAAAATGCATTTGTATGTGTCTTATTTTATATATAATTATTATAATATACTCGAATTTCTTAATATCTATAAATAATATCCGTAAAATGGAAATAAGATTTTTAAGTAGTATAGACTAGACAAGAGTTCAGTGCATGGCACCGTTAAAAAACGACAATCCCTTATTAAAAACCATGAACACTCTCACTGGTAGCAATTTCATACATGTTCTGCAGTTTAAATTCCACCCAGAACAAAAAAATTACGATATAAAGGAATCTCAAAAATACTAAAACAACGCAATACTATTTGGCAACAGCGCACCGTAGGTCTCTTCACGGCCAGCATAGAGAAGGTCGTGACGTTCTTAATTAAAAAATAGAAACAATTAAATAATGTTTTGAATTGTTCTTACTTACATATGTGCCAACAGGTAAAAATTAAACTTTTCTAATAAATAATTATAAAAATTTTAAGCATTAAAAATTATAAGTCTTTCATGGATTTTAATAAGCTAGTCGGTAAATATTACACTATTAGCATTCAATCAAGGTATGATGTTAATACAATTTATACAGTGTGTTCCTTAATGACTTGCTAATATTTTATAGGCCATTTTATGAAGAAAAGTCATCACACATTCATTCATATTATGAACTTTCCTTTATAAAATGACCTAAGGAAAAACACTCTGAATTATTAGCACGTCATTAAAGAACACCCAGTACCTATATTATTACACTAAAAACTAAAATATTTATCGGAGACGTACTGCCAACACGCTAAATAATTATTTAAACGCTATATTCTCGTAAATGACCCCTGATATGATTTTCGGTTCAATGGAAATACAATCAGTGGTGTAACCATAACGCACCCTTGCTTCTAGTGAATTATGTTAAAAATCAGAAAGAGAAGCCAATGTCATTGTAACGCCGGGCTAAAAAAAGGGAGCGAAAAAAACTTTTTGTCAAGACAGAACAAGTAAGAAAAGAAAGTGACAAGTCCTCCTGGGTTTGTTCGGGTTTGTTCACCTTAATACAAGTGTATTTCCCTAAATAAGACATCAGTGTTGATAAAATTGACTCTGGTTGATAAGATATTTAATTAATGACGTTTAAATATTGAATTAGAGTGTTAGCAATATAACAAAGCAAGTAGAAAAATTATAAAGGATATTATTTTGTGCAGGATGTATTAGAGAGGAAAAAAAACACGTTTTCCATGGGAAAAATCATCGCAAACTAACTATAGTTTCGTCCTTTATTAACTTTGTAAAACAGTATATCATGCAGATTGCACCAGTTCTTCCAACAGAAAATACTGTTACACGATTACATCAATGTTTTATGTAGCTAACAATAATTGGCGTTAGATTTAATCTATGTTTTGATTGTATACTAGATTTTGATTGCTTAATATGGGATATATATTATGGTATATTTTATAATGTATACTATAGTATAAACAGGATGTCAATTTGAAAACCCTACGCACCCTTGCTTCTAGTGAATGATGTTAAAAATCGGAAAAAGACGTCAATGTTATTGTAACGCCGGGCGAAAAACAGGGAGTGAAAAAAAACTTTTTGACAAGACAGAACAAGTAAAAAGAAGAAAGTGTGTCTTCTGTCCCGCGTTAGAAAGAAGTCTAATCTCTGGCTCTTTCTGCATCTTACTATCTGGCTCTTTTGTAATCACATTTCAGTAGAATTTGCTCCGCAGTAATTTCACTGCAGAAAATCGTGTTTTTAAGAAGTTAATACCCAGTCCAATGATTGTATTGCATTGATGATATTGATTGTGTGTCTAAGTTAAAGTTTCTATAAATCCACTGTTCAATCATTATGACCAGATGGTTCAACGTTCACATCCAGCAAATTAAGGTAGGATCTAATCTAAAAACCCCAAGACAAGCAGTTTAGCACAGAGATATTAAAGCTAATATACTTTAATGTTTAGTATCTATATCTCAAATTATATAATTCGATATATTGGATATCTGGACCGATAACACTTTAAATCGTCAGTTTCTGTAGACTTTTGTGGTCGTTTGGCTTAAGTATTGAGGCCACATACAAAATTTAAGACTATTGTCGGGAATAATATGTTTTTATGTGACCGCTATGTTACTTTTATAACCCATTATTTTGAGTTTTATGGTAAAGCCACAAAGGCAAGTAAATTATTCTTCAAATTGGTCCTCTTCAACAATAAAATTCATGTGTCTATCCGATTTTTAATATTATTTACTGGAACGGAGATATGTGGGACGTTCTAAACTGACACACTGTATATCTCGGAATGAGGTGTCCATGTTTGAATTCATAAAAATAATTCTGAATACAAATTTCGAAATAATTATACCGGGTTACGTGTTATTCTCGTTCAAAAATGTCATAAAAGTGTCATCCCAGTTTCACACTGGTGAAAAATCAATATCCGTAGCTAAAACACAGACAGAACTTGTCACGGACCCAATTTACCTAATTTCCAATGGAATTTCGTTAACTAAATTCGACAATATACGGGATGCTATGGAAATGACTCTTTGTTATAATTAAAGTCGCAAATCCCGAGATGAATACAAATTGAAGAAAAATAATCATAAATGGCGCTTTGAATTAATAAGCGACCCACCTTATGTCGAATTCATAAAACCACGTGGTAGGCGTTGGCGAGAGATGTAAACAATCAAGGTGGTAGGTGGGTTACGCTCTCAAAAGACGTCGGTGGCCGCTTGAATGCAGCCCGGTGAGACTGCTTATGGAGGGGATCGAAACACGTAAGAAGGCCATGGAAGTGATGCTAAGCCTACTCTGCTCCATACGCTCACAAGTAACCTACTTTTATCTATCTGTTTCACTCTATCATTTAAGCGTCAATATCAGACTTACGAAGAGTTAATATGAAATGCCAAAAAGTGAGTGTTTATGCAGGCGACTTGATCCTGGTCATATTTGTCTCACTTTACTGAATTAGGGAAGGTTGCTGCAGACAGAGACAGGCATAAAATGCGACCAGCACGAATTGTTAAATAATTTTACAAGTCAATTTTCTTCGTCCTTAAATTCTAAAATAATTTTTAATTTTCTAATCTTTTCACGAGAAACGTCGCTTCCTTTTTGATGCAAGTGAGTAATTTGTAATTGAAATATTCATTTAGTCATCTTTACTGAGAGTAAGCATCAATTATAATTTCTTTTCCTAAATCCTGTGGGGCCCAAAAATATGCTCGGACTTGCAGCCTGAAATATTTGCTAGGACCTAGAGCCCGGTTGAAGATGATAAAATATTTTATGTAAATTATGATTTACTTCCTATTTTTTTAATAAAACTACTTACAAGCTTATTTCTGAAGTTTAATTTTTCATTTGTAGTTAAGATACTAGTTCAATAAATGATATAAGAGTGTGTAAGGATTATTTTAAAGTGATATTTACAGCTTAAAACATGTCAGAATCCTAATATTTGATTTCCATTACTTAGTAAATCAAATAAAAGGGGATTGAATGTATTTTGTTGGTTAAATGTCACTTTAAAATATTGACAGTAAAAAAAATTTGGACAAAAGTGACATTTGAAAAGCACGTGCGTTTGTCAGCTGATGCCAGACGTAATGGATGCCGGGTTTGTTCATACCTGTTTCGATTTGCTAACACGGCTGTTTGTCTTCTTCCTGTTTATAAGTATTCGTTGCTTGAATGTTGGCAGGTGTTGCCATAGTTACACGTCGACTCTTGAGAAAAAAATACTATAATTCGTTTTTCATCCATTCATGCCTTTTTAAACAATTCATTCCATAATTCGCAACACAACGAATAGTAATTTGAAATCACATCGAAGCATTTATTAATGAATTATTTTACAACAGACCAGAAAAACGGTAATGCAATAACTGGTAAATTTAACATCGTATTTATTAAGATGAGGATCCTGAACAATCCCAAATGAGCAATCAGAGCCATCTAAGTTGCAACAATTCAATTTTAAAAATATGCCGCTTCTTGACAGGTTAGAAAGAGACGAGAGTCATCACCTGATCTATAGATATTTATTTTCGTGAAGTTTCAGCAGTTAATAATAAAGTTTTTTAGTTAATTGATTGGTATTTAGATTGTCTGACACGTTGATTGGGAGTATGAAGCAAGTTTCGGGAATATCTGTGACAAAAATTTGCAAATTGGTCATATTTGAAATTGTTATTATTATTCTTATAATATTATACTTTTTAACGTAATTTTCTTATACGGTTTTCCAATCCTTTAACTGTAGGAATCCAGTTTTAGATTAGAGAAACATTAAGTATAATTGGTTAAACCTTCACATAAAATAGTGCTTGCTTGGTAACCTGATATTAAACGCAGCTCTTAAACCAGAAATATTTTGACGTTTAAAATTCCTATACGAACAAGTACGAGACTGAAGCGTTTGAACCAACGGTTTCCAGCTACCAAGGTCGAGGCACGCGTTTTGATCTGCTAACCGACTGACCTACATACACTCGTTAAGTGAAAACAGATATGTATGGCGTGATAGCAAGTGAGGTAATGTTATTGGTTTTTACCTAAGTATTTAGACATTCGATTTAAAACGAAATAAAGCACGTAGGCTAGAACCCCCATTTAAATACAGGGTATTATGGAAATTACTTATTATATTTAAATGGGGACTCCTAGGGTGTCCTAGAGAAAGTCTGCATACTTTCTTTTAAATCTAATATCTAAATACTAAGGTAAAAAACCTTTTTACCCACATACTGTTGCGGCGTTCCATCTGGATTCAGTTAGCAACAATGTGGGTCACTAGAGAATACTAACAGTGTTGTCAGATCACACCGCATGTCTCGCCCTTGCTTAGATACCTGCAGCGCGCGACTATTGTTGCCTCAGTATGTTTCGAGACTCGGGGATGGAATGACGCTGTCAAGGGTTCCACGTGCTTCATGTGCGCGAATTTTAAACGTTTTGTTAGTTGTAGCATTACCCGATTTTCTTCCTGTTGTGAAATAATTCATAATAATAAATGTTGGGATGTGGTTTCAAATTTGTGTGATATTACCTACTGTTGGTTCTGTTGCAAAACATACTTTTTTGTGTTTTATTTCTTTATGGAATTTAATAATAAAACGGATTATAAGATCGAAGGTAAGAGAGTATGTACCTTAAAATTGTAGTATTTTTTTTCTAAAAAGTTTGAAAAAGAAGTGGTAATGCGGGTCCAAGACGTCTCGTTGTCAAAAACTGAACACGTGCGTTTACAATTCTGTGTTGCAATATGACAACACCGCCTCAATAATTGATTGCGAACGTGTTCAGTAGCGGCCACGTAAATTTTGATATTCCATATAAAGTGTATATTTCGTACAATAATTCAAAGCGCCGTTTATGGTTATTTTTCTTCAATTTATTTTCATCTCAGGATTTGCCGGTTTAAACTTAATAATAAGTCATTTCCATAACACCCTGTATAATAAATCATTTCCATACAATCAATTTGTAAAAACAACATAAAAATAAAAAAAACGTTGGGGAACAAAAAAGAAAATACTTCGTAAATTAACGATTCTAAAAAATCTGTAAAGAAAGTCTATAAATCACATTTTAAGCAAAACTTTTGGATAGTTGGCCACCAAAAATGGTTCATTATGTAATTTTGTGGCTTTTCTTCTACGATTTATTGTACAGCAGCAAAATATCCAAACTTTAAACTCAAAATACATAGAAATACCTCAGAAATGTACAGATCGAGATTATCGTACGACTTAACTATTTATTTGAGAATTATAACCTTTTGCAGCTTATTATGTCTTATTATCACACATCACAAACACTATATTAATTATTAACGTTACTATATAAATTATCAAACAAAATATACATTATATTGTACAAAAAAATAGTCATATGGTACAAATTACGTAAGATGTACAAAATGTTCCCAATTCTTTACCGGATAATACAGATTTTACAGCGAAACTGGGTATCCAAAAAGTTATAAGAATATGTACACGTGTACAGGTGCGTACGGAAAAAAGTTCCATCTAACGTACAGTCGAGCAACGTTGCCATATAGCAATTCAGACTATGAGGAGATTTTTTGCCACGACACTTTCTAGGGCTTAGACAAGGAAAGAGAGGGGACGGATAATTCCGCTTTACGGGCCGTCGCAGAAAGTGAAGCCTAAAATTGATACGCCGCCATTTTTTAGGAGCCAGACATTCGAGGTGGCACCTAGTCCTAGTGTATTTCAGTGATTTGTGGTGTGAAAAGCTATGAAAAGAATTCAGTGTATTTATAGAAATATGGTGTATTGTTGTGCCTATGGCTGTAAAAGCCGAAATGAGCGAAAGGATCTTGGAATTACTTTCCATCGGTAAATATTCTACTCGTGTTTTTTGCATGTATTTATTTTATATTAGATATCTCCGTTGTAAGTTTAGCAGTATATATTATTTGAAACTATGTTTAAGCCCATAGTTGAAGCTACCTTTCTTTGTAATTTGTACTAGATTTGTTGCACTTTTCATTCAAGATTTCTAATAAGAACCAGCTAATTGCCCTTGAAGAGGGTGTGTCACTCAATGGCGTACCTGTATGATTGGTATATTTTGAAAAACTTTTTTTTTATAAAGTTTTTTTTGATAAAGAGTTCGATTACTTGGAGGTGCTGTGCCAACAATATTTTCAGAACTACCAGTACCTATATATATACCACCAAAGAAGGTATTTACTTTAAGTTAATTTCTGGAATAAAAAAATTATTCATTTTCAGAACAGAAACATTTTAAATTACAGAAGCATGTAGATAATATTGACTTTTTTACAGGGTTTAAAAAGGCGAGCTACTGAAAGGTCATCTCAACATGATGTTGAACTATATATAGCTGGTACTTCAACAGCTGGGTCCACGCAACCGAAGAAGAATATATTACTTTTAAATAATTTCTAAAAAATGTCTTCACTCTAACAACATCTCGAATCATGTATGTAATATTAATTTTTTTATAGGCTACCGAAAGTTCAAATCAGCTTGATGAAGAACTAGTTTTACCTGGCACTTCATCTGGGCTAACTGAACAGAAAGAAGACACTCCGAGAAAGAAAAAACTAAAGAACTTTGAGGAGGCCGTTAAAAGTCGTGCTTCTTTGTAATAAATTTTGAATCGACCAATTTTGTTTTTTTATCTTACATTTTTCCTAAAGTTGAATGTTATTTAAATTACACAACCTTTCCTATATGAAATTATAATTTTGACGAATAAAATTAATATCTACCAAGGATTCAATAAATTATTGAAAAAGAACATTTTTAATATCAACCTCAGTAAAGTACCTAACAATTCAACCAATAAAAATATTACTTTCATATTCCATACAAAATAATTTTGTACTGGGATAATACTAATAAAATATTCATGTTACGCCACTGCTAAACCCGGTTTGGTGCCACGCGGTAACAAAATCGCTTCTAGTTTTACGCGTCCCCTCTCTTCCCTTGTCTAAGTTCTAGGGAGAATCTTTCGTTTGGCTAAAAAGTGGGACACTAAAGTAAAAACCGCAGCGTTCTATCTTTGATAATAACTCGAATACCCCCCAGAAAGTGCCGAAAATGGGACACCCTGTACATTTATATATACAGGATGTCCAGAAACTAGTGGTCATAAATGATAGGATATATAAGGGAAGCCGAAATAATGTCAGTACATCATATAAATCTCTTTCCTATCCGGCTTCCTTGTTGATATACAGTGTTTCAAAGTTACAAGTTAAATAACCACTAGTTTCTGGACACCCTGTATCGCTGGGTAGTACAGGGTTTCCCATTTTCGACACTTTTATAGGGTATCTCAGTAATTGTTAGTGCTGTCAAAAAAGTAATGTAGGTGTCATGTGCTCTTTTTAAATTACCCTATATTTTCTTAGTTAAATGAGATACACAAAAATGTTTTATACAGAAGTTTGTTTATAATGATTGTTGAATAATCTGCCGTTTTCAGAATAAGTATACCGGGTCAGGTAAGAAAGTTATCGGACCTAACCTCATTTTTTTTAAATGGAACAACCTGTATATGTTAATCTAAACATATAGCATTTTAAACTCTCTTTTCAAATTTATAACACACCATGGATGATAGATATCATATCAAATTTTTAAGATGTTGATTTTCACAATGAATATGTAAAAATGAAATTGACGTTAAATGTTAATAACAACTAGAATGTCAACATAGTTGTCTCTAGGATATCAGCTTTTGTTTCATGGCCTACTGTGGTTTAAACTAATTTGAAAAGAGAATTTAAAATGGCATCTTTTTAAATTAAAATATACAGGGTGTTCCATTTAAAAAAAATGGGGTTAGGTCCGATAACTTTTTTACCTGACCGCGTATACTTAGTCTAAATACGGCGGATTATTAAAAAATCATTATAAAGAAACTTTTGTATGAAACATTTTTCTCTATCTCTTTTAACTAAGAAAATATAGGGTAATTTTGAAATTGTCAATTTTTTGATTTTCCCCCGTATCTCTTCAGCGAGTGAAAATTTTCAAATTTTGATTTTATCATTTTAAGTTTGACCCAAAAGGAGTACATGACACCTACATTACTTTTTTGATAGCACTAACAGTTACGGAGATACACTATAAAAGTGTCGAAAATGGGACACACTGTACACGGTGATCATTTATAATGTGCCCCTCTCCTAACTTTTTTGTTTTTAGCATTAGATAAAATTGTTAAATACAAAAGTTGTACAGAACAATGTAAGCTATTTGCAGAATAATATATTTATATACAGGGTATTGCAGAAATTAGCCACAGGTTAATTTTTTATTTTTTTTAAATGGCACACCCTATATATTATTATTTTTTTAGAATCTCCTAAAACTTCGAAACATTTATCTTATAACATGTCATATACCTAAATATAATAGTTTTCGAAATAATCGAATTTTAACTTAGCGCGGCTACATGCATTCAAAAATATATAATATTCTAGATTTCAGTTCTTAGGTGGCCGTGCTAATTGCCTAATGGCGGTGACGGAGAAACAAAAACGTTGTTTGTTACTGACAGTTACTGACATATTTAGTAAATATAACATTTTTGCGATAAAAATGCCTTATTCAGAAAGGGAAAAACAATTAATTTTGCAAACATTTATTAAAGCAAACAATAGCGTGAAATTAGCTAAAAGGGAACTGCTCAGAATTAATTCCCGGATGCACGTTCCACACAAAAACACATTTCATCGAATCTATGAAAAGTTTCAAGAAACATCCAGCTTGGCGAGAAAGAAGAGAACAATGGAAAGAGACGAAAATAGTGATTTAAATATACTACTAAAAGTTGAAGAAAATCCAAACATTTCTTTAAGAACAATATCGACAAGTTTAAAGGAAGAGCTTGATAATTCAAAAAATAGATCTTATGGGAGAGTTCAAAACACTCTTAAATGATCTGGATATAAACCTTTCAAAATTAGGCCTGTTACAAAATTAACGCAGAGACAACGAGAAAAAAGAGTTGAATTTTGCCAAACTATGTTGGAAAAAATTAATTTAAATCCTAGTTATTTCAAAAATATATTTTGGACCGACCGAGTCATCATTTTCAACTAGTGGCATGATAAACAGAAAAAATACCAGACAGTGGGCAACAGTAAATCCCCACTGCTACATTGAATTTAAATTTCAAGGGCGTCAATCTGTCAATGTATGGTGTGCTATTTTAAACAACAAAATAATAGGCCCCCATTTCTTTAACGTTACTTTAAATCGAGAACGTTATCGGAATTTTCTTCAGCAAGAACTAGAGGACTATTTTGATGAGCTTCCGTTGGAACAAGAGAGAAACATCGTCTTCCAACAAGATGGCGCTCCACTCCACAGTGTAGTAGCTGTTACAAACTACCTTAATCAAAGGTTCAATGAATGGATTGGAAGGAATGCACCAATAAAATGGCCACCTAACAGTCCTGATTTGACGCCGATGGATGCATTTTTATGGGGAACGCTAAAAGATCGAGTGAATGCAAATACCAATGAAAACACTGAACGTTTAAAAGAACTTATTAGAACAGAAATTCTAATTCTGAATGAAGATTACTCCCAATCTATCACTGCCGCATTACAAAGGTTACGAAGAACGTATAGGAAATGTATTCAACAAAACGGTGGCCCAGTTGAACAATTTAATTTGTAATTACCACAAGTTCACCTATTTTTCTACATGTAAAATATAAAACTTATTTACGATTTTGCATTTCACTTTAAAATAAGAGCATATATATTTATTTCATCGAAAAGTTCATAAATAGTGGTCTCGTATTATTGTATTAGCTGGCTAATTAATTAGGTGGCTTAAGAACTGAAATCTAGAATATTATATATTTTTGAATGCATGTAGCCGCGCTAAGTTAAAATTCGATTATTTCGAAAACTATTATATTTAGGTATATGACATGTTATAAGATAAATGTTTCGAAGTTTTAGGAGATTCTAAAAAAATAATAATATATAGGGTGTGCCATTTAAAAAAAATAAAAAATTAACCTGTGGCTAATTTCTGCAATACCCTGTACATAAATATATTATTCTGCAAATAGCTTACATTGTTCTGTACAACTTTTGTATTTAACAATTTTATCTAATGCTAAAAACAAAAAAGTTAGGAGGGGGGCACATTATAAATGATCACCGAGTACATAGATTAGGAAAATTATGTCATTGTCAGCTTGCGATTGCAGATATAAAAATAGGGTGTCCCACTAAGTTAGGCGAGGTACAATATTATTGAAGTCTCTTTCAGTGACTATTAGCGTTTCCAAAACGACCGCTAGGGGACGCAATTACTATGATATATCGTTGTTAAGTCCTTCATTTAATAACGGATATAAAAAGGTTATTCATTTTTGCGATAGTCTGTACCGGCGATAATATAGGCAGCTTATAAAAAAATATTTTTAAAATTGCAGTATCTTCCATACCCTTCATCCAAATTCAATCAACTTAGGCTCGTTTTAAAGATAATGTTACACTTACATTCCCTAGTTCCCACTGCGTCTTCTAGAGGGCGATGTCTACCATGAATATTTTCTTTTTTTAATTTTCTTAATAAAATTACATAGCACGACATAAACTCCTGGACAAAATTAACGCAACATCATAAATTTCCCATATTTTTGATGCTACTTTTTTTCTGAATTTATGATCCGATTTGAATGATTTTTTTTTGCATTGTAGGTTGGTTCCTTGACAATGTCATAGTTTTCGCTGTTTATGATAAAAATTTAATTTTTGATTTATACTGGGTTTACTAAAAATGCTATGCTTTTTCCGAAAATTCGTATCACCCTGTGGAGTATATTAGCAACCGAAGCATATTGCAGTTGATATTAAACGGTAGGTCCATCTTTCCCCAACATTTTCTTTTTTGGTTTACTTCATTATCTCTGTTATTAAAGGAGATACACCGTTTTATAGCGTAGCATGTTTATATAGACTTTAATATCCAACACATTCATTGTTAAATGTTTTCAAGTAGGTTTTAAGATTAAAATACTCGTCGGGCAACAGGGCATACGAAACGAACGTTTAATAAGCAGTTTCCGAACAGTTTTTATCAGTATGGCGAATTTTATTTGACCTTTGTAACTTTAAAATACAACATCTGCTGACACATCGCTTGCAATGTCAGAAAAAGTCCATAGTCTACTTGAAAACATTTAACAATGAATGTGTTGAATATTAAAGTCTATAAAAACATGTTGCGCTATAAAACGGTGTATCTCCTTTAATAACAGAGATAATGAAGTAAACCAAAAAAGAAAATGTTGGGGAAAGATGAACCTACCGTTTAATGTCAACTGCAATATGCTTCGGTTGCTAATATACTACATAGGGTGATGCGAATTTTTGGAAAAAAACACAGCATTTTTAGTACACCCAGTATAAATCGAAAATTAAATTTTTATCATAAACAGCGAAAACTATGACATTGTCAAGGAACCAACCTACAATGCAAAAAAAATCATTCAAATCGGATCATAAATTCAGAAAAAAGATAGCATCAAAAATATGGGAAATTTATGATGTTCCGTTAATTTTGTCCACGAATTTATTTTTTATTACTGTGCTTAAAGAGTACAAAAATAGCGGCATTTTGGCGTAAACCAACTTATCGTAATCGCGCCATCTAGCGATCAATTCGGAAACGTGGAAATATTTAACATCAACAACAAACCCGAACAAACCCGAAACAAACACCAGAGTTGAATTCGGAACACCCTGTATATTTTTCCCGTTATCTTCAAGACGTCGAGATTTTTCTAATGTTTTCGATTCGAAATTTGAACTAAAACTGAGCTTTTGTACTCGAGGTAAAAGTAATAAAGTTGGACCACAATCAACAGCGCAATTTTAACAATTTCATAAAGAATATGATAACTGGCGGTCCATCGACATGAAATGAGAGGCACCGAAATTATACATTTTTTAATGCACCGTTTGTGTAGAGCAAACGTATTTTGCAAAATGTACCAGGCCAATAGAAAAGCCCATACCTGATAAAAGTGTTCCGCCATATTTGAAAATTATCAAGAAAGTGCCCGATTGGTAACAAGAGAAGTCATTATTGGTTCTTACAGGTCAAGCGATTGCGCCGCCCTATCATTCCTCTGTGCAACAGACTCAATCACAGAATAGTTAAACGTTTGCTATACCCAAAACGAGCGCGTAAAAAACTTTCTAATATTAAAAATTAACAATCAGTTAAATATCTACTGTATCACAAACGCCAATATCGACGCTTAAAAAGAGAATTGACTAATTCGCCATTTACCGCAACAAATCCGAACAACCCCCCCCCCCCCCTATGCGGCGCCCCCTACAAATCATGTCAGAATGTCGAGAGGATCCTACTGTATCGATTGGGGGAAAAAAATTACTCGATCTCGTCAAGGGATTTTCGAGCCGCTTATTTCGCCAGAACGACTCCACATAATCGATAAGGTGTTTTCTTAACATGTGTAATATTAGTTACGACAGCATTTTCTTCGCGGGAATTCAACGGCGTATTATGCATTTCTCTTTTTAAGTGTCGACATTATACTCCTCAAACAACAGCTAAAAACGGTAAAAATTCGATTTTTTAATCACTTGGATTTTGGTTTATTGAATAATTTATTACAACCTCTTTGATTTGTAACGATTTTTCAAATAATAAGATAAAATACTGGGGGCTCTCGCTATTTTAGGTTGGGGGAATTTAAAGGGAAAGTTAGCGTGCGTATTTTGTTTATGAAATACGAACTTTTAGATTACCAGTATACCATGATAAAAATAACACAAGGGAAGATATTGCGGTATTGTGCAAAGAGAGAGATACATACCATGACACTGATGACAGTCATCGTACCAAATTTTTAACCCATTCGGTGATTATGAGGATAAACCAACAATTTCAACGGACTATTTTAAAATGTCAAATAGGGATGTTCCCTATTTTTTAAATTTATTTAAAAATGATAGCTCTAAGGTCACAAAGACACGTGGTAAATACTAAAACGTCCTAAAAAATGTTTACCTAAAAATAAACTGGCCAAAAATAGCGAGGCTAGCAAACATAACCCTACTTCAAGGCTACCGATGTGCCGTCAGAGGTCGGACCGAAGAAAGCCGAACAAGCTTGAACGTCAGTCAACGGAGACTATTCTGGGGAAACCTCATCTGTCCTACCACTAGGACGTCACTTCGTGTTGGACTGGGAATCTTCGTTTCTGCAATTGCCCTACCCACCCTTACGACGCGGAGGGAGCGGAAGTCGATAAACAAGGATGGAATATGCATACTTTCTTTGTTGTTTCGTGCGAGTTTCGTTATGGAAAAATTATTTGGTATAGTGTGTAAGTTTCGGGTTCGAGCATGATTCGAAATTTGTTCTTTGAAATAGACATGTTGGCCAATGAGATCGTGTAGGACAGATGAACATTAGGATAGAAATAATAAATACTTGTTATAGTTCTCTAATTTATTTATATGTAGAGTAGCTGTCGGCCGGTTTGCGCTCGAATTTTGTTTTTTCAAATTAAAATACAATGGGAATTCGTCTCCAAAAGGTGTATAGGGGCGGGTTTGAACTTGTTTCCCCAGGGCATCTATAGATATTATTGCACATTAATTATCTTCTTATGTAAGAATAAAATTTCGATAATGAAGTAACTACAACTAATGGCGTAGCCAGGTAGGGTGCAGGAAATCCCAAAAATATTACAGTTCTAATATAAAAATAAATATGACATAACCATTCAATCGTTCGACGCTAAGGGCAATATTTTAAGTCTCTATCCAATAATAATTCACAGCATGTCAGTAAAAATGCATGTAAACAGGGGGAAAAGGCGTTCCCAACGGATTAGGTCATACGAGTTTAACCGAACATCACCCGAATACACTCGGGTTGTAGGACAGAGGAACATTAGGGTAGTTGAACAGTAGGACAGATGAAGCCATCTCCAGATAGTTCACCGCTATAATCTCCGACCCGTGCTTCGGCATCAGCTGTTCCGTGTCGTGACCTCAGAGCCCGTGTTTCATTGGTTCAAACGAATATGGATACTTGTCTTGGGTTTCTTCCCACAGAACCGTTCTGTTGATTTTTGTAAAACTTTGCAGATGTGATTATAACACTATTTTTGCTATCACCGTGTCCAAGATAAGAAGGACGAGTACAGGGATCTCGGAAACCGTAAGAGATACGAAGTCGGTTAAACGGAGGTAAAGTTGCGCATTTACGTGCCTAATAATATGCCGTTTAGAAAGTTTTAAAATTCCGAGTAGTTCCGGAGATATCCGGAAAAACACCGAAATTTTGAAAAATCGTTTTATTTTTTTCCTGGGTTTATTTTGAGATCGAATTATAAAGTAAATTGCACTTTTACTGCCACTTTTTCCGCTCTATCTAACAGCGTTAATTGTTTCGTAATCCGACGAGTCGTCCTCGAAGGGTCATAATCAACTTTTTTCTTCCGAATGCAACGATGTATGACACATTGTGGTTTAATGACGTTCCTGGGGTTTTTTGAACAACATCAGGAAATTTTGGGATACAGTCCTGTATTTTTAATAATTTTATAAATAATATCTCATAAGTAAGGTCTAAATTTTGTTGGACTAGTTCAATAAATAACAAATAATTTAATCCAATAAGTGAACAGAAACATACCAAAACAGTAATAAAACGAACAACGAAAAAAGTAAGGAACTACATAATCAGGTGTTCAAAATGATTTCTGTTATTCTCTAAGCACAAATAACATCTTCTAACTGTCGATTTTAAAACATTTGACAACATTTCTGGCGTAATGCTTAGAAAGGCTTCAAGCACCAACCTCCTAAGTTCGTCTTCTGTTTCGAAGTTGTGTTTATAAACATAATTTTCGACATACCCCCCAGAGGAAAAATCTAACAGTGTTGTTCTTCTATTACAATTGTAATAGATCTATTACATTTGTAAAAAATCCCAAAAATCTATTACCCTATTACAAATTTATATAATCTATTACATTTTTATTTAATGCGAGGAAATAAAGAAAACAAAGGAAAAAAGAAAAATATAACGAAATGAAACATTAAAAAAACTAAAACAAAATTTTTTGACAATTAATAATAAGTATATAACGACATCTATGGACCAACTAATCAAACAGAGGAGAAGATAGAGTCAAAAAACTTGAAATTTCAGTACATTTTCCTAGGAAACTATTACAATTTTCTGTAAATTCTAGTACAATTAAACTTAGGCCGAGAACAACACTGAATCTAACGGTGTCATATGAGGCGAACGTGCTGGCCATGGTGTTTTAGAACACGTGATTATGTAGTTCCTTGCTTTTTTCGTTGTTCGTTTTATTACTGTTTTGGAATGATGTTTGTTCACTTATTTGTGGTTTATTATTAAATTATTTGTTATTTATTGAACTAGTCCAACATAAGTAAAAATTTAGAGCTTACTTATGAGATATTATTTATAAAATTAGGAGAAATACAGGACCGTATCCCAAAATGTCCTGATGTTGTTCAAAAAACCCTCGAAACGTCATTAAACCACAATGTGCTGCAAACATCGTTGCATTCGGAAGAAAAAAGCTCTCAAATTCAAATATCAGGAAAACAAAACAAACAAACGATCTCAAAAAAATAAAACGATTTTTCGGAATTTCGTTTTCTTCCGGATATCTCCGGAACTACTCGGAATTTTAAAACTTTCTAAACGGCATATTATTAGGCACGTAAATGCGCAACTTTACCTCCATTTAACCGACTTCGTATCTCTTACGGTTTCCGAGATCCCTGTACTGGCCCTCCTTATCTTGGACACGGTGTATTATAGCCTTTAAATAGGATTATTTTTTTTTGTGAACATCCCTATTCGGCAAAAAAAATCCAACCTAAAATAGCAAAGGACCATTCATAAAACAATTTAATAAAATTACGTTAACGATTAGACTAGACGCGGTTTAGAGTAAACGAGTTCGGTACGCTCGCAGTTACCAATAACTTGACCCCATGCAGCGTTATACGGGGTGTCGATTTGAAAACTGGCCGCCCTTAAAATGTCGCTTCCCCTAAATTCCCGTTATACTATACTTCTATACGATAATGTTTTGTTAAACAATAACCTAAGGGAAGTTTTTAAATCGACACCCTTTACAGCTCCCAACAATCAGAAAACATTTTTATTATCTGCTTCCTTCTTTGATTTTATCCGTTAAATATGACACAGAAAAGTTAAACATACATTTTTCGAAAAACGAGAGAAAAAACGTCCATTTTATTTTGATACTTCGCTGGAGGATTTTTTATCGCATTTAAGCGGGAAAGAACATGAGAATATTTTCTCCCACTGCAATTCTATAGGAATCTGTACATAACTGTATCTATTTATACTCCATATTATGTATTTTGAATAAATTGAACACATTCGTTTTATAAACAAGACCAACACTTTTATGAGTCCGCCGAATTCGAATTTGGTAAAGTAACGACCCTTAAAGCCGTATTAGAGTAGGCAATTTTTGTTGCGCCGGCAATGGCAATTATAATTGCAAGGATTCATGCGCAGTACACCGTCCTCGATCAGCTGGTCCAATACTGCTCGTATTGCGGGCGCAATGCGAGAATGGAATCCGTATTACTGTCGGAAATTCTACTCTTCTGACAATTAAAATTGAACGGATTCATGCGCATTGCGAGAAATGGGGCACGCGCCATTTTAATTGCCATTGCCGGTAGAGATGGATTATTCTGTTATTTTTAACTGTTTATTGTTTGGTCGAAGCAGCTATGAACAGCTAATGGCCATTTAAACCCACTAGTACTTAAATTAGCAGTTCACATTCTTTATTAAACTTATGGACTGCTAATTCGTAGCAACTTTTTGCACCTCCTCTTTGTAAATAGCAGTAGCTGCTTTAACTGATAATCAAACGAATAGGTTTGCCCATCTCTAATTCTGGGGGTATTTTAGGGATTTCGACAGTACCAACTGCTGTTCTGACTGTTGACAATGCTCCAGCTGATCGAGAACGGTTTACTGCGCATGAATACGTGCAATTATAATTGCCGGCGCAAGAGAAAAAAAATTGCCGACTCTAATTGCACGAATTCATGCGCAGTAAACCGTTCTCGTTCAGCTGGCGCATTGCCAACAGTCAGAACAGTGTCGAAATCCCTAAAATACCCTCCCGAATTAGAGATGGGCAAACCTGTTCGTTTTGATTACCAGTTAAAGCAGCTACTGCTACTTATAAACGGCAGCTCAAAAAAGTTGCTACGAATTAGCAGTACATCTTAATGAAGAATGTGAATTGTTAATTTAAGTACCAGTTAGTTTAAATAGCCATTAGCTGTTCATAGCTGCTTCGACCAACTAATAAACAGTTAAAAATAACAGAATAATCCATCTCTACCCAGACTTACACCCGCAATGGCAATGAAAATGGCGCATGCCCCATTTCTGGCAATGCGAGAACAGTGTACTGCGCATGAATCCGTGCAATTTTAATTGGCCAGAAGACTATAATTGCCGACTGTAATACGGATTCCATTCTCGCATTGCGCCGGCAATGCGAGCAGTATTGGGCCAGCTGATCGAGAACGGTTTAGTGCGCATGAATACGTGCATCTATAATTGCCATTGCCGGCGCAAGAGACAAAAATTGCCGACTCTAATACGGCTTTAAGAAAATAATTTACTGGAAAATAATGACATCAGATAGTTGTTCACTGGTTTCTACTAAAATAATCGAGAACTTTAATATTAGTTTTTTTGTTACTTACTTTTAGAACTAATTGGTAAAAAATAAAAAATATCGATTAATTCTGGTTACTGGGTTACGATAGAATTACAAAATATTATTTTTCTTTTAGTTCGGTTATATTTTTGATAACCCTAGCCTTATTATGTAACTGGGCTTCATCGTACATAGGATTTCTTTTAACAGTAATTATCACCATAATATAGAACTTGACAGTTATAAAATGTCAAATCCTGGTAAAAAACTTGTCACGCAATAATACAGGGTGTTCCCCGATGGGGGTCACCTATACCACAAAAGAACTTAATTTTTCATTTCTAGATAAAAAGTAATTCTTTATAAAAAAAATTTTGCTTGTAAGATTTGTCATTTGGAAATTTAGTTTATGTATACAGGGAGGTCTGTACAGGGTGATTCACGACGAGCGTGCATTAGAACTTTATGGAGAATATGTATGTATAGAATTATATGTATTTTTGCCTTTCTTGATGATTTGTATTTGCGTCTGAATGATGGGGAGGGAGCCGCGGCGGTGTTCTGTGACCTCTCTAAGGCCTTTGACTGTGTCGATCATGGAATACTGCTGCGCAAACTCGAAATCTATGGCTTTAGAGGCATATCGTTGGAATGGTTTAAATCGTACTTATCGGGGCGTCACCAGGCGGTTTCTATTAATAACAAATTGTCTACCCCACTGGAGGTTGCGTCAGGGGTGCCACAGGGATCTGTGCTGGGGCCTTTACTTTTTTTGATATACGTGAACGACTTACCAATGCTGAATATCTCTGGAAAATTCATTATATTCGCAGACGATACAACGATCCTGTGGCATCATATAGATGACAGAATCCTGGAGGAGACTGTAAGGGCTGATATTATTAAGGTTAAGGATTGGTGTGATGCAAATAAATTGTCACTTAACATCTCAAAGACTAACATTGTAAATTTTAAATGTTGTATAAATGATATTCATTTACAGGATCGGGTTATTAATAATGTGGGGGAGAATAAATTTTTGGGGCTTTTCATTGATTCTAAGTTGAAATTCGATGGTCACTTATTGAGTTTAAATGCAAAGTTGGCTCGCGGATGCTATGCATTGCGAGTAGTGTCTCGTGATTTGGAATTTGCAATAGCTCGTAATGTCTATTTTGCGCTAATTGAGTCTCACCTGAGATATGGCATCTGCTTTTGGGGTTCTTGTTCTGACTATCTTTTCAACAGGGTGTTTATCTTACAAAAAAGAGCTGTCCGATTCTTGTGTCGGGCTAAGTCTAGAGATTCATGCAGACCGCTATTCATTAAGCACAAAATTTTAACTGCTGCTTGTCTGCTGATTCTTGAAACGGTTTGCCTTATAAGAAAAAAATCTATAATTAGAACTGCCCTAGCATACCCCTTGCGTAAGACACACACTTTGGCCTTGCCGATCCCAGACTCGGCTCTAGTGAGGAATTCCTTTTTCTACAATGGGAGGAAACTCTTTAACTCTCTTCCACTGGGTATCAGAAGTATCCAGTGTGACATGAGATTTAAGAAACAATTAACAAAACTCCTCGTTGCAAGGGCATATTATACTGTGGATGAATTTTATAGTGATAACATCCACTAATTGTTTTTATTCTGTATTGTTATTCAGTGTGATGTGAATGAATTGTACCTATATTGAAAAATTTTTTTTTTATTCCCTTTTATTTAATGTGTAATGGTGTTACTTTATTTCAGCTTTGTCAATAAGAATTTGTTTCTTAAGATAATAAAGCATTATTGATTGATTGATTGATTGATTGATTCCTGAAATTTTGGGGATTTGGGTTTACCGATATGCTCTCTTTATCTAAAATATTGACATGTTTCTGTCATTTCCGGCTATACCGGAAGTAGCTGCCAACTTTCGTTTTTTAAATACAACATGGTAATTTTTATTACATTTTTCGATTAAGCATTAAATACTAAGCACATTTTATTTGGCAAATGCATGACGATGAAATAATCCATATAATTTTTTTACCTTAGCGCTTAGACTAAAAATTTTTTCTCACCGAATAGCTAGATGATCATCAAGTCTCAAAAACATTTCAAATTCGGCATAAAATGTACAGGGTGGTCACAATTCAAGCCTCATTGTGAAAGAATTGAACCATTAAAAACCTTCTTATTTTAAATGGAACACCCTGTATATTTTTATTTAATTTGATGGCAAATTAGTTGTTCTTTATAAATAGTATTTACTGTCCTATACCTATATCAAAGCGTTTTCTCAAAAAATTCAATTTTATTCCGAAAATACTATTTGTTCAAGTGTGCTATGAAAACAATTGTACTTAGGGGCTGTATACTGATGTCTATACGGAGGAAAAGTGATTGGTATCAAAACGATGGGGCTCCAGCACACAACGTCCAAGTTGTTAAGACTGCCCTAAACAGACTTTTTCATGACCAGTGGATTGTAAACCAAGGTCCCTTCCACTGGCCAGCTCGTTCGCCAGACTTAACTACACTGGACTTTTTCATCTGGGGAACCATTAAAGATAAAGTTTACGCGCGTCCCATCACCACGAAGGAAAATCTAATTGAAAGGGTGAAGGGAGCATTTCAATCTCTCACAAGAAATTAGGAATGCTACAAGAAATAACATGATGAAAAGAATACATAAATGCTTGGAAGTAAATGGCAATCATTTCGAACATATTTTAAAAATATAATCAAAAGATATTAGGTATAATTTTCAAACACATTTTTAATTAAAGAATATAAAGTTTATAAACTTGTTTCCTTGCTATTTTTAAAAAAATAATATTTAAACCATTAAATTTAAAACAATCAACTGCATTTTATTTATAAATTATTAAGAAACACTTTAGAATATTGTATTTTCCAGCAATCAATCACTTTTCCTCCGTATAGACATCAGTATACAGCCCCTAAGTACAATTGTTTTCATAGCACACTAGAACAAATAGTATTTTCGGAATAAAATTGGATTTTTTGAGAAAACGCTTTGATATAGGTATAGGACAGTAAATACTATTTATAAAGAACAACTAATTTGCCATCAAATTAAATAAAAATATACAGGGTGTTCAATTTAAAATAAGAAAGTTTTTAATGGTTCAATTCTTTCACAATGAGGCTTGAATTGTGACCACCCTGTACATTTTATGCCGAATTTGAAATGTTTTCGAGACTTGATGATCTTCTAGCTATTCGGTGAGAAAAAAATTTTAGTCCAAGCGCTAAGGTAAAAAAATTATATGGATTATTTCATCGCCATGCATTTGCCAAATAATTACAAAAAGTCCAGATATCTCAAAAACTAATAGTCTGAAAAAAACATTTTCTATAAAATGTGCTTAGTATTTAATGCTTAATCGAAAAATGTACTAAAAATTACCATGTTGTATTTAAAAAACGAAAGTTGGCAGCTACTTCCGATGTAACCGGAAATGACAGGAACATGTCAATATTTTAGTTAAAGAGAGCATATCGATAAACCCAAATCCCCAAAGTTTCAGGAACATATATTCAGTAGTTCTCCATAAAGTTCTAATGCACGCTCGTCGTGAATCACCCTGTATAATTTTTTCTTCTTTTAAAACATAAACTCTAAATAAAATCAAAGTTTTAAACAGAAATCAATGATGTCACGTCTGAACAACGAACCTATTGTATTTTAACCTCCTTCCAATATGACATAAGGCATTATACGTTAAAACTCCCACAGATGGCATTCTATAACTGTCAAAAATGAGTGCCGTACCCTAATAAACTTCTACGCTTAGTACAAAGACATTTAGTATCCTATCTAACAACATACATACGGGAAAACGCACCGTAAGGGGAATACTATATCTAAATCGCACATTGAATATGTTGAGCTACCGAATACCGAAAATTTTCTACCCTGAAATTTTGACATCACCTTGATACGACGTATTTTCTTGCTTTATTATCAATTTTTACCCTATCCAGTTTCATTTCTGATCAATATCACTCCGGCAATCGATTGATCCTTCATTCAAGTCCCTTCATCCATTTTCCTTCTCGAGAATTTATGAGCATTGTTGTCAAGTCTTACGTCAGTTGAGATTTTCGACAATTGCACAGCCATTTTATGATGCGAGCATTCCGTTCGACGATCGATGGAGGTTCACTATTTCTGGAAGAGGAAATAGTGTGGTTACAATACGCGCTCGCCTACGGCTCGTGTCGCACATTTCGTTCTCGTAAATAATTAACAGTCACTAGCGCTCGTGGAATACAAATATTCGAGAATCTTTCTTGCCAGACGAACTGAATCTGGTCATGAACGATAGTACAACGTGTCCAAGATAAGGAGGGCCAGTACAGGGATCTCGGAAACCGTAAGAGATACGAAGTCGGTTAAATGGAGGTAAAGTTGCGCATTTACATGCCTAATAATATGCCGTTTAGAAAGTTTTAAAACCGAAATTCTAAAAAAATCGTTTTATTGTTTTTCTGGGTTTTTTTTGAGATCGAATTCTAACGTAAATTGCACTTTTGCATTGTCACTATTTCCGCTCTACCTAACAGCGTTATTTCGAAGGGCCATTATCAACTTTATTTTTTTAAATACGGTCCTGTTTTCCTGATATTGGAATTTGAGAGCTTCTTTCTCCCGAATGCAACGATGTATGACACATTGTGGTTTAATGACCTTTCGAGGGTTTCTTGAACAACATCAGGAAGTTTGGGGATACGGTCCTGTATTTCTCCTAATTTTATAAATAATATCTCATAAGTAAGCTCTAAATTTTTTACTTATGTTGGACTAGTTCAATAAATAACAAATAATTTAATAATAAACCACAAATAAGTGAACAAAAATCATTCCAAAACAGTAATAAAACGAACAACGAAAAAAGTCAGGAACTACATAATCAGGTGTTCAAAATGATTTCCGTCATTCTCTAAGCACAAATAACATCTTCTAACTGCCACATAACAGTTTTTTTGAGATAAAATAAAACATGCGATAGAATATCAAACTTTTCAGCATTTGTAAATTCATGTTCCATATTTTCTGGAAAATAGAAAACCTCTTAAAACGCTCTCAAACAGTGACAATGGGAATGTCAAGTGTAACAAATCACGCGTCACCATCTTAATTTTTTTTGTTTCAGGCGCCTAATTTTCTTTTAAATTCCGAATCAACAGAAGTTTGAAATAATGTTTCTGTATTTTGTTCCCTTATTTGTGGTTTATTATTAAATTATTTGTTATTTATTGAACTAGTCCAACATAAGTAAAAATTTAGAGCTTACTTATGAAATATTATTTATAAAATTAGGAGAAATACAGGACCGTATCCCAAAATTTCCTGATGTTGTTCAAAAACTCCTCAAAACGTCATTAAACCACAATGTGTCATACATCGTTGCATTCGAGAGAGAAAAGCTCTCAAATTCCAATATCAGAAAAACAGGACCGTATTTAAAAAAAGAAAGTTGATAATGGCCCTTCGAAGACGACTCGTCGGATTACAAAACAATTCACGCTGTTAGATAGAGCGGAAAAAGTGGCAATGTAAAAGTGTAGAATTCGTTCTCAAAAAAACTCAGGAAAAAAACAAAACGAGTTTTCAGAATTTCGTTTTTTCCGGATATCTCCGGAACTACTCTGAATTTTAAAACTTTCTAAACGGCATATTATTAGGCACGTAAATGTGCAACTTTACCTCCATTTAACCGACTTCGTATCTCTTACGGTTTCCGAGATCCCATACTGGCCCTCCTTATCTTGGACACGTTGTATACAGGGTGTTAGTTAGAGTGACTCCTAGGGTGTCCTAAAGAAAGTCTACATACTTTTTTTTAAATCAAATATCTAAATACTAAGGTAAAAACCCCTTTTACCCACATATATATTCAGTTAGCAACAATGTAGGTCACTAGAGTAAACTACAGTGATGACACATCACACCGCGTGTCTCGCCCTTGCTTGGATAAGCGCCGGGCGCGTATTGAAATATTTAACCTTTAGTATCGTTGCTTCAGTATGTTTCGATACTCGGTGTTGGAACGACGTTGCAGAGGGTTCCGCGTGCTTGATTTATACGAATTTTAAACGTTTTATTAGTTGTAGCATTACCCGATTTGTTTCTGTTGTGAAATAATTCATAATATTAAATGTTGTGATTTCAAATTTGTATGATATTATCTACTGTTGGTTCCGTTGCAAAACATACTTTTTGTGTTTCATTTTTTTATGGAATTCAATTATAAAACGGATTATTTTAAAATAAGATCGAAGGTAAGAGAGTATGTACCTTAAAATTGCAGTTTTTTTCTAAATAGTTTGAAAAAGAAGGGATAACGCGGGTCGAAGAAGTATTGTTATCAAAAACTGAACACGTACGTGTACAATTCTGTGTTGTAATATGACAACACCGCCTACAATGCGCTGACCTCTTTTGAGACTGCCTCAATAAATTATTGATTGCGAACGTCGTCAGTAGCGGCCCCATAAATTTTCACATTTAATATAAAGTGTATATTTCGCTTAATCATTCAAAGCATTTTTGGTTAATTTTCTTCAATTTATTTTCATCTCAGGATTTGTCGGTTTAAATATAATCAGTCATTTCCATAACACGCTGCATACGGGGTGGAATCCCGGATAAAGATGCGCTCCACAGAGATCTCCTTAACCATAGCACATACAGAAATGATGAAAAGTTATGCAGTATTGAGTTCTGCAACGTCATATTTTCAAATTTAAAAAATTTCGGGAGATATTTGGGCAAAACAGAATTTTTGAAGAGACATGTGAAAATACATTTTACATTCTCATTGCAAATTTTCCTCCTCTATAAGATAATTTGATTAAAGTTTCAATCCGACGTTCCGTTTTTCGCAACTATCATCATCTTCATCGTTTCTGTATGTCCTATGGTTAACTACATACCTGTAGAGTGCATTCTTATCTGGGACACCCTGTATATCCTATCTACGACTACTAGTTTCCGGACAACCTGTATAAAAACCTCCTAATACATACCTATAAGTCTGTTGCGGACAACAATCGATATTATCCAGCGGCCTCGACGAATCCACCGTAGACACATCCGAGAAAAACACCGGACTATCAGACGAATGACCGCTGCCGCTCAACATTTCCTCATAGCAGTCCGAAGTTAGTCCAAGGTGCTCGAAGAACTGTTCCAAGTGACTCGTGGGGGGCTCGGGGGGACGCCAGTAGCGATCGCTTATGTCAGACTAGAGAATTAACATACAAATTAATTAAAAACACGAGCAACTATTAAGTGATGTTCCACAAGGGTCAATTTTAGGACAATTGTCATTGATATTGATACGTACTGAAGGAGTATAATGCAACTTTCTTACCTTAGATCTCAATATAGGTCTATCTCGCTTGTACCTCAAACACTTCTGCCTTTTAAAAGTTGATATTGGGGGAGGTGGATAGGCGGATTGACGGTTCGCCCTGCAATCGGGTTCCTGACAGCAGTAGTATGAGCTACCGCCGCTGTGTTGAGTACTAGAGCCACTGTCGCGCCGCGTGTCTTGCGAGCAGAACTGAAACGGAAATTATTTTATGTTAATTTATACCACCCAACCCGAATCCTTAGAATGTCAACAAATTACACCAGATGTTCTTCACAATGTCCGAGAACACTTTGAACAGTTGTTGTACTATTGTATGGAGGTGAATGGCGGACATTTTCAACATTTAATTTAAAATTTACAAAACAATGCGCCATTTTAAAGAGAAATTAATGCCCGTTAGAAAGATGTATCACAGCATACCCATTCCCATTTGAAAAAACAAGGGCAGTAGCCGCCCCCGCTAAGGGAGGTTGAGGGTACTAGAGGGATGAAATTAATAGTGAAACGTGTCCCCCTGGAAACACAAGTTTACGGGTTCGAGGTCTTTTTTTAATTTTCACGTACACAGCCGTAAACCTTGCTGGACTGTTTTCGATGGGCCACCCTGTATTTGATATTTTCAAGTTTGAAAACGAAGAATATATTATTTTAAAGTCGCAATTGCAATGCATCGCGGCATTCAATTATAATAAATTATACCAATTCTTAAATTCAAGTAACGGTTAAGATTTGATAAATATTAAGTAATGAATACTGCACATTAATCGAGTCCTAATTATATTTAATTATTATTTATTGTTTCTTAATAAGGATTGACTATTGAAATTATCGGACAAGGACAATATGTTCAATATTATTATTATTATAAAGAGGAAGTTGGTACCATAAATATGTCGTCTGCATGTTTACTAACTAAATTTCCGAATTTTATTTATTAGTAATATTAACCGATGCATCTTACATATTGCCAATACGAACGTTCCAAAATACAAAAAGTGTCCCCGCTATGGGAGATGGCGCGGGCCTATTGAGTTTGCGCAGCAGGGTGGAAATTTTATCGATCGCGTCAGAGCCGGCCCGACATTATTGGTTTGTTGTTATTCGTCGCCATCTTTGGTTCAGGATGCTTTTTCAAATTACAGAATAAAAAGTGGTTCATCCGCATTGTTGTCGGTATATTAGTGCTTATAAACTTTCATTACCTAACAACCATTTTTGTGAAAGAGTTTTTAATTTGTGGTGATTCGCTGTTTGATAGGTCAGTGGCTTGTTTTGTTTAAGATGAAAGGACACAAGTGCATGGTGCTTTTTTGTAAAGTCGTGGATCAATATCAGGTATGTACGAAAATATTTTGCTTATCACATTATCCGATCTTCGGAACCGAATTTCACAAAAAAGCTTGTAAAAAAAGACGAGAGTGTCGCTCGTATACAATATAACATATATGTGGTCACTACCTAACCTTAAAATTAATGTATTTTGAATTTGGTGCATTAGTAGCTGATAATAATTCCCAAAATAGTCAATATAGTCATTCATTCTAAATTTTTGGTTTAGAAAAAAGTGAGCTTAAGAAACATACGACGTCGGATGAAAGTTAAAATAAAGCTCATCGTGTCGATTGCTACAAATATTCGGACGGGATTTGGCACCAAAAGTTTACACCAATCAGGGCACCGTTGGATCATCGTATCGTCAGAAATCGTATGCATGGAACGCTGTCTTAAATCGAACTAATCGAAATTTTGATTGCAATATTTTTCCTAACTAACCGGTGAAATTTACATTAAAAAACTTGAAATCCGGTCCTGTCGAATATTTACTTTCACAAGGAGATTTCCGAACTGCACAAACTCACTTTGTTGCTATTACCCGTTCGATGCCCATAGCGGGGACATAATTTCAGATGGTATTAGCAATATAATGGTTATATACAGGGTGTTATGGAAATGACATATTATATTTAAATGGGTGACTCCTGGGGTGTCCTAGAGAAGCGCTACATATATTTTTTTAAATCGAACGTTTAAAAAGTGGGGTAATTCACCCCTAAACCCACACACAACTCCTAGGCACATTCATATATGAACATATTACATTGCCCAGCTGTGTAATCAACAGATGTTCAGGCACAATGTTGCCAAAATGTTTAAAAGTGTAAAACTTTAGTTTCTTATAAAAATAAATATTTAGCTTACTTAGAAAGTAAATCCAGGACGCGATTAAGGAATCCAGGGCACAGACACCTTCAGTTCTTTTCTCTATGGGAAAAACTTTATGCTCATCACGTGTCCTGATGATAGTGTGGGAGTGCATAATAAGCTTATCACTAAACCCCAACACTAACGCATAATTACACTTTACTGTAACACACATAGAACAAGAGCACGTAATCATTTCGCAATAGAAATAATAAAAACGCTAATTTCTATGGGCCATTAACCCTTTACTAAAGATAAAATGAAACAATTATGTTAACAATTGACAGGAACTACCCTTTGAAATGAATGGTCTAGTCCACCTTCGGACCAGTCGAACTTTCTTTCCGAGAACTCTCCGCTAGTAGTTTTGCCATTTCCGAGACTATAATTATACAGGAAAGTAATATTATAGAAGGAAATTCGGCAATTTATGATAGTCGCTTATAAAACATCGAAAGTGGCAACGCTGTATTTTTAAATATTAGCCCGATTGTCCAAAATCAGCTGTTTAAAGAAGCCGGCCGATATCGATCGAGAGAACCAACGTGTTATTTATTTTTAAAATTTTTAGATGATAAATACATTATTTCCCAGACTATAAGGGCGTATTTTTGTCTACACAATAGCACTTTAAAATACTAATTCAGATTGAACGGTACTTAGATGTGTTGTGACGCGAAAACTAATGTGATTTTGTGATGCGAGTACTTGGTGTTTTTTATAAATTAAGTTGGTTTGAAATAAGTCCGAAAAGGTAAATAAAATTGCATTTTTTTTTCTAAAGGGCAAGTGGCATTTATAAACTTTTAAGTTGTCTAGATCTGACGGGTGTCGTTCGAATTGAACAAATGAGAACATACCTGACAAGTTATAAACTCCGCGGCGGTTCGTTCGAGTCAGTTCAAGTTTATAAATCAGAGATTGTTTCCCAGCGAACTGAACGTAAAAGTTTATAATAATGTACCCTGAGAAATAAACAACTTGAAATCTGTCAAACGGTTATTGACTTTCTAAAGAGTTTACCCTGAAGATATGACAACACTGTTCAAGATTCACTGTCATATGTTGCTGTGTTTACCTTCCGAACAGGGGCACCACGTGGTAATTTTTGGTTTGACATAAGGTCATGTACAGGGTATATTAAATTAAAGCACCATTTTTGGATATTTTTCTTCAATTTGTTTTCATCTCAGGAATTGCCGGTTTAAATATAATACGTTATTTCCATAACACCCTGTATATATGATCTACACTGCGACGAACCAAACGAACTTGGATGATAAGTCCCTTTTCAACCGCCTCTTACCTGTCTGGGTGGTGGCGCCGGTTCGCTTCTCTGCGTATAGTGTCCGCTGGAACCCCCGCTGTCCCTGTTCGAGAGACTCTTGTTACTGCTTTTATTTGAGCTTGGTTCGGCACCACCGCTGCCACTGCTACCGCGACAATGCAGATCCGGTAAGCTCTTGTGGCAACGTTGCGACGAGTATTCAGCCGGAGGGCTTAGAGGAGCCATCTGGAAAAGTCGGGTTAGAATTAATGATGCGATCGGATCTGGATCCGGTATTCTTGTGCTCGTCGATTCTCTTGCGCTGTCGCCGTCATATAGGCAACCCCGCCGGTGGCATCACTAGTTAGAATGTTTAGATTTATACTTATTTATAGTGCTCGTACTGTACATTCAAACCATTTACATTGGCAATTATCGCAAAATTTTTCCTGTTTTTACTCGAAAGGTTATTGTACCTGCTACAGACACCTCCCATCACCAAAACCCGAAAAAATCGAATTCACTTACTCTAGTTCTATCTTCCGATTTCCTACAGTTTCTCTTGTCTTTTACCTGATCGACCCGCAGCTCCTCCGCACTATCACAGACGAGCAATTGACGCAGTCGGTTCTGTAGCAGATCTGTAGTGTTGACGGCGTGGGCTGTAGCTATGGTGGCGTGTATGGAACGACGGTGGGTCAGGGGCGGCAGGGAACGGGAGGGTGAGACAGCCATATCTGAAAAAATTGCCATCCTGTATATATATATTGTTTATGCGAGAAACCCACCGACCTATAACTATGGATACTTATAACTTATGGGGTGCGAAGTAAAAAGTTAAATTTTATGCGTGATATTTTTAAAGATTCCTCCTCGGTTGTCTTGCGCGCAATATTGTCGCCGTCGTATAGGCAACCCCGCCGGTATTGGTGCCGGAATTTCGTTTTTTTCCGGATATCTCCGGAACTACTCGGAATTCTAAAACTTTCTAAACGGCATATTATTAGGCACGTAAATGCGCAACTTTACCTCCATTTAACCGACTTCGTATCTCTTACGGTTTCCGAGATCCCTGTACTGGCCCTCCTTATCTTGGACACGTTGTATAAATTTTTTTATTTGCGAAAAATAAAAATATTCACTACTTGCAACTACCTGTTATGTTTTTATAGGTAATTAATAACAACCTATTTTATTAATCGTTAATTAAATTTCTCAACGAATAAGCGTTTCAGCTATTTTATGCATTATTTGCACAAAGCGACAAGTTAGGTAAGGTAACGATATTTAAATTATAGTATATGCATGGGTTGCATTTGTAGAAATAACCATTGATAATTAAAAAAAAAATTATAGATTACACATGACATTTAAAAAAATGTTAATGTTTTTTTTTTCTGATTTTTTTCTCTTCGCTATTCCCGAGGGGACCTAGGGCAGGCAGCTGGTTAACGGCATGAATGGGGTAGCACTACGTAGTTTATAAAATTAAATATTAAATAATCAAAAATATGTTTTTCATTTCTCTATAAAATAATTAATTATATCTTCTTTACAAAAAAAAAAAACATTAACATTAGCTCAGTCAGCAAATTATTGCACATTCATATTGCCGATTTATGAAGTGGAGTCAACATATTGACTATGTTTCTAATAAAATACGTAGACTCATACACAAATTTTATATATTAAGGGAATTTCTAAATGAGAAAACATTGGTGATGGTTTATAAAGCATTTGTGGAGTCGCTAATACGAATAATAATAAAAATATATTAATAAACTCCTGGACAAAATTAACGCAACATCATAAATTTCCCATATTTTTGATGCTATTTTTTTTCTGAATTTATGATCCGATTTGAATGATTTTTTTTCCATCGTAGGTTGGTTCCTTGACAATGTCATAGTTTTCGCTGTTTATGATAAAAATTTAATTTTCGATTTATACTGGGTGTACTAAAAATACTATGTTTTTTTCCGAAAATTCGCATCACCCTGTGGAGTATATTAGCAAGCGAAACATATTGCAGTTCACGTTAAACGGTAGGTCCATCTTTCCCCAACATTTTCTTTTTCGGTTTACTTCATTATCTCTGTTATTAAAGGAGATATATCCGTTTATAGCGTAACATGTTTTTATAGACTTTAATATGTTTTCAAGTAGACTATGGACTTTTTCTGACATTGCAAGCGATGTGTCAGCAGATGTTGTGTTTTAAAGTTACAAGGGTCAAATAAAATTCGCCATACTGATGAAAACTATTCGGAAACTGCTTATTAAACGTTCGTTTCGTATGCGCAGTTGCCCGACGAGTATTTTAATCTTGAAACCTACTTGAAAACATTTAACAATGAATATGTTGAATATTAAAGTCTATAAAAACATGTTACTCTATAAAACGGTGTATCTCCTTTAATAACAGAGATAATAAAGTAAACCAAAAAAGAAAATGTTGGGGAATGATGGACCTACCGTTTAATGTCAACTGCAATACGTTTCGGTTGCTAATATACTCCACAGGGTGATACGAAAATTCGGAAAAAAAACATAGCATTTTTAATACACCCAGTATAAATCGAAAATTAAATTTTTATCATAAACAGCGAAAACTATGACATTGTCAAGGAACCAACCTACAATGCAAAAAAAAAATCATTCAAATCGGATCATAAATTCAGAAAAAAAATAGCATCAAAAATATGGCAAAGGACCCCGCAGTTTTTAAATGGAAATTGGGTTTCACTCAAATTTACTAAAAAGTATTGCATCATACGAATTGTATTATCCTGATAAAATGTCTCCATGGGCGCAATGAAAAATAATGACAGGATTTCGAGATACGAGAGCCATGCAAGGTGGTGATGTTTCAAGTCCAAAAGTCGTATCTGACCGGTACGTATTACGAATAATGATCAATATATTCACGTATATTCTCATAAACATCGTACATATATATATATTGTTTCTTAGTACATTAGTCAGCCCGCTATATAGACGGGTCGCTGGTCCACCCAGCACTTCTAAGGTAGATAGAGGCGTATACTTCCAAGAAATAAAAAAAATGGGTTATTTTGATGAAGTGGACGCTTAGAGGGGTAAAAAATTACGATAAATAAAAATACTACATATAATTAGTATTTAAGTGAGCCCTTAGCCTTGGTTAGCCCAACTAAATACATATATGTGCATTAAAGACACATTGGTCATCCCAGCGCTGTTGCCACTATCTCATACCGATACTAGGGGTTCACCCAGAACTTAATATAATTCTATTAGTGGCTGCTGAGACGGATGATTCGTGAGGAAATATTTGTATTTTCATAGTTTTGTTTTCTTGACCGTTTTTTCAAATTATAGGTAGTTAGTTTGTTTTTGGGTTTCAGTCACTTTGAAATTAAATTCCGGTATTTGGTTAACGTTTCGGTTTATTATACTAAACCATCGTCAGCTATTTGTTATAGGGAAAAAAGGCGAATACATAAAATAGAAAGAAGACAAAATTCTTATTTTATATTAATATTAGTTTGTATAGAATGAAATGAAAAAATATATAAATGAACATACCTTGTACAATTTTCACTCACTTACACTAAATTTGGTAACATTTTGTCTTGTCTTGTTGTTGAGTGGACATTAACTAACTTAGTTAAACAACTTAAGTAGTAAGGTAGGTTATTATTTTAAAAATATAAATAAACCAAATACCCAAAATGTAAATTATATTAAATGTACATAGCTTTTATTTTATGGTATTTAAATAATAACCTACCTTACTACTAAATTTGTGTAACTAAGTTAGTTCATGTCCATTCAACAACAAGACAAAATATTACCAAATTTAGTGTAAGTGAGTGAGAATTTTACAAGGTATGTTCATTTATATTTTTTTTCTTTTCATTCTATACAAACTAATATTAATATAAAATAATAATTTTGTCGCTAACACCGTCAAAAATATTGCATCCTTCTACTTTATTTATACGCTCTTTCTCTTTATTACAAAAAGTTTTGACGATGGTTTAGTATAATAAACGTTAACCAAATATTGGAATTTCATTTCAAAGTGACCGAAATCCAAAAACAAACTACCTATAATTTGTATTTTCACATTTCGTCTGTAACTACAATATTTATATCAGTGTGTAAGTCACAGGCTTTTGATATATGTTCTGGCATTTAAAATTAATTTTACGATTCTCTAAGACTAAAAAAAGAAGTGCTAGATAAAATGCGTGCAGATGACGTATCAAAAACTGTTATTGGTGACGTGTTAATATGCTCTTACGGCGAAAGTCAATTAAAGAGACATAAGCGGGTTTAACTAGCTACAATGGTGTCGAACAAACTTGGTCGGTTGTTAATAGTATTAAAGAAAACGACCGGCGTCCAGCATTTTTAGATGTATAAAACAAGAGGTTTTTGATAATCTCGTAACAGCTGCTAAGGTGGGTACGATGAGAGAAAAAAAGCTTTAAAGCACCAAGCTTAGCCCTTCATTTGAATACCAGATTAAGTTTGCGATATAGCAGCCAAGATGATTATCAAAAAACATCGTTTCCTGGAATGTAAGGATCCAGAGGTAGCTCTAAAAGACATCAAACGTTTGCGATCTTTAATATCAGGTCATTGGAATTCGGAAATATCTAGTATGGCTTTGAAAGATCTTAATGAGAAGCACTGGGAAAAAACAGTGTTTCCACTCACTTCGGAACTAATGGAATTTCAAAAATTTGTAGTTAGTGAAGCAGATATTGAGTGTGAAAATATTAAAGCTAAAAAATAACTAAACATTCAGTATCGGATATTAACAGAGTGTATTATGGGTTTGACCCTGCTATTAAATAGGAAACGAATAGGAGAAATACAGTTTCTGAAGCTTGATACGTACAAAAATGATAGAAATTCAAATAACCAAAACAAAAGTTTCTTGAATCTGAAAGTGAAAAAATTTTATCAAAAAATTTCAAAAGAGTTGTAACACCTGTTGTTCTTTGGTTTCCAAAAAAAATCCAGTTACTCATTGATATAATGTTGTCTATTCGATCTGAATGTGTCCCAAAATCGAATGAAAATCTATTTGCAAACGCTAAAAGCAATAATCGATGGCTTAGTGGATACCCTATTTTAAAAAAGCTAGCCCAATAGTCAGGAGTCTCCAATCAAGATTTATTTAGTTCTACCAGACTCAGGAAACAAATTGCTACTGTTCTTCAAGTTATGAATATTTATCAATCTGAAATGGAACAATTTGCTAATTTTATGGGCCATACAAAAAAAACTTATTAGGAGTACTATAGGTAAGTTACGAAAAAAATTTTAAAACGGTGTATTTCCTTAATTTAATATAGAGCGTGTTATACAAACCTTTTACAATCCATAAACCCAATGTTATTGGGAAACAATTTTTTTTCTATCCTGTTATTTGCTAGGCTTAATTTGATATTTATTTAAAACTTCATTTTTTGTTAAAAATTCGAAAGTAAAAACGAAATTAGTTTGAGATTTTTAACGGGTAAGAAAAAAATTGATCAAATGTGTCATGCTATTTAATTTTAATAAGAAAATCAAAAAGGAACCGAATCATGACTAAACAGCGCCCTCAAAATGATGTAATGATCTTTAACAAGTTTAGTATAAAATTATCTTTAAAATGATCCTAAGGGCCGATATTTCAAAGTTCCCTTAACCTAAGGTAAACCTTAACACTCACCTTAAGAACTACATCTTTAAGGACGTGGTAATCTTCCGCTTTACGCAAAGTATTTTTTTTCAAGCTTCCACAACTTTCGCAAAAATTAATGGCCTTCTTATATCCGTTATTCAACAAAATCCTTAACAGCGATTATTCGAATAAATTTGATTTTTTAGTTAAGTACCTATATTACAATTATTGCGCCCTCTCATTTTGTAAACTTGAAAATATTTTATTTATGATTCACTTACGGGAGTCCTGTTTAAAAAATTTGCATCTTTTAAGTTTCTATATAACCTACTAAGTGAACATATGACAAAATATCCTTTAGGATAATATTGGCAACTGATGATAATGTGTTTTTATTAGAAATGAATAAATTTTTGAAAAATATCCTGTATATTAAAAATCAATAAGAAAATTAGAAGAGATAAAGAATTATATTTTGATTTGTAGATTGAGATAACTCACTAATTTACCATCCTGTACCTACTAAGTGGAGTATTTGTAAAATATAACCTGTATCTGTATCCTAAGTCCAAACAAGGGGCTATAATGTGCCGAGAACATAAGTCAAATATCTTTGGTAGTCCTTAAGAAATTTATTTATAACTTAAGTAAAAAAATTCTTCTATCTCATTTACTGATTAAGTAAAGAATTATGTTATTTGATATATTATTTAAGGTTACCTCAGGACATTTATCAAACTGCCAAAGTGGCAAAAATTCTAATTGCTATATGCAGATAACGTCGAATCAGATTCCGATACCGAATCACTTCCTATACAATCTTTGACTTGTAAAGGTTCCAAAAAAATATCAGATCCTAGTATTTTAGAATCCAATGTGAGTGAAGGGATTGAGACCAGTATTTTTAGTGAACGACGTATGCCAACTACTTCAACTGAATTAAAAGGTAAAGGCCTAAAAGACATTTTCAGAACTAAAACTAATTATTATTATTTTTATAGATAAGCTAGATGGTGACAAATAATTAAAAAGCAAAAGAAAGGCTTGGACTCCCGAACAAGGCAAAATAATTCGAAAATTTTTTGCTGAACATATCAGAGAAAAAATCTCTCCTAAGAATCATGAAGTTGAACTATTAAAAAAAGAATATTCCAAAATGTTTAATGATAGAGACTGGGTTACCATTAAGGCATTTGTCTACAATACATACAGACAAAAATAAAAAAATATAATCAAAATAATTCTGTTTAAAAGGAAAATAAAAATATTTTTCCAATATTTTTAAATTTATTTTTGTTATTTTTCCCATTAAAATGCATACCCGTACAGAAGAAATATAAATTTTTCAACGTCTTCCAAGAAATCTTAATATGTCATACAACTGTATAAAGATTTGATACGTTGCCAAGTTTAGGGCTAACCAACATTCTATCGGCCAACAAATTTGTATAAAGGTTGGGCTCACCAAAATGCTGTTTACTAGATAAGTGTATATCGACCGCAGCGCCATTTGTGTGGAATTATTATGAACTATGTCATGTATAAGCTAGGTGTGCATAGGCTTTAGGTCATCCCGACCGAAAAACAAGGACATACCATTTTATAATTTTGTCTCTCTTTTAAAGCCTATATACACGGCGATTTCTTGGTGAGCCCGATACCGGGACGACCAAGGTTCAACTGGGCTGACGAGCGACCGCATCATATATTGTACGGGCTCACCAATGACCATAAAGATATCTATACATAGATAGATATCTACCCTCTTCATGTATATGCACACATACACGAGATTTTCGGATTCAACGCCACCCGAGAATGAGAATATACGTGAATATTTTGATCATTATTCGTAATACGTACCGGTCAGATACGACTTTTGGACTTGAAACATCACCACCTTGCATGGCTCGTATCTCGAAATCCTGTCATTATTTTTCATTGCGCCCATGGAGACATTTTATCAGGATAATACAATTCGTATGATGCAATACTTTTTAGTAAATTTGAGTGAAACCCAATTTCCATTTAAAAACTGCGGGGTCCTTTATGATGTTGCGTTAATCTTGTCCAGGAGTTTATTTAGGAAAAACGTGTAGACTTCCGATGGAGCTACGTTGGTTTTAAAAACTTTCGTAGAGCTGTGAAATAATTTTTTCAAAACAAACAAACATTCCTAGTTTCGCCCAAAAATATTAATAGATGCTCGTCATTTAAACACCTTGCGAAATAACATTTAAATACATATAAATGTGAGTAGGTAAATACAGTTAATATTTTATGCTAATAGAGAGTCTGGTTTTTCAAGGCGCCACCATTATGCGTAATTTAACATTCAACCATTTTTAATAATAAGAAAACTTAAATAAACGGAGGTATTATGTCACAAAGTTGTTAATTTTTACCACACGTATACAGAATTATTAGGGAGTATTTTTAAACTACAAGGGATGTAAAATTCAGTAAAATAACTATACAGTTTCATAAGCATTCCTCACTATCCCTTGTAAGCTGTAATAATACACAACTATTTATTCTTTGGTCGAATTTAAATAGAAATAAAAATTCTCATAATTTCTTTTGCGGTAATAGAATTGTTTTAAAAATTTTCGCTCCTTATCTCTTACTGTTTCCGAGATAAAAAATTATTTTTGTCTAATACTGCACAAAACATGACCTTAATTACAGATTTTTCTTCTATTATATGTATGTATTTTTATTAAGGCTATACATAAAAAGGGCGAGGCCGATAAAGAAGGAAACTATAGACCTATTTCCCTTCTTTCTAACCTAGGAAAGATTTTTGAAAAAAGTATCTTCAACAGGCTAACAGATTTTTTGGAAAAATATTCGTTGATTGCTGATAGTCAGAACGGCTTTAGGAGGGGAAAGTCTACTGTTAGAGCAATATACCAGGCAATTACAAATATCTTGGAGTCCTTGAATAATAAGAGATTCACTATGGCGATGTGCATGGATCTTTCAAAGGCTTTCGATAGTGTCAATCACAAAAAACTATGTGCAAAACTAGAAACATATGGAATCAGAGGTAATGCTCTGAAGTTAATTCAATCTTATTTGGAAAACCGAACACAACAGGTGATTGAGATTGACACTTCCGGTAGGCATATAGCCTCCGACAGGATCGGCGTTGCTAGGGGTGTACCTCAAGGGTCTATCTTGGGACCGTTGCTTTATATAATGTATACAAACGAACTTCCTGATGTGTCAGGACAGTACACGGTTTTGTACGCGGATGATACAACACTGATCTTTAGTGAGGAGAACCCCGATGCGATGCTGCTGAGTGTGAAGGGGGCTTGTGAGGTCCTTGACAGGTACTTTTCAGAACATGATCTTCTCTTGAACGTGGCCAAGACTCAATGTATTGTATTTGGACATCGAACAGATAACGCATTTTCTTTCCAATACAAGCATAATCAAATTCAAAATTCTGAACACGTTTCCTTTCTCGGTGTAAAAATAGATAGGAGATTAGACTGGAAGGTGCATGTCGAGAGCGTTGCGACGGGTGTGTCTAGGTATTGTTATGCTTTACGAGTTATTGCGGGAAATGTTGGAGTGGATGCGGCCATTTCGGCCTATCATGCCTTTATTCACTCTAGAATAAGGTATGGTCTTATTTTTTGGGGAAACTCGATAGAAATTGAGAGAATTTTAATACTTCAAAAAAGATGTCTCAGATGTATTTTCGGCATGACTCAGCGTGAAAGTTGTAAGGATGTGTTTAGAGATAAGAAAATTTTAACTTTGATTAGTATGTACATTTTGGACTCTTTTATGTTTATTTATAATAACAAAGATTTATTTACAGACGCTATAAATGAGCACTGCTATCCAACTAGACATAAGACGGATTTGTTAACAGAAAAATTGAATTTTAGTTACATGCAAAAAAATGTCCCCTATACATTGATTAAAATTTATAATAGCTTCCCAGTGAGTGTGCGTGAACTGCCTCAAGACAGAGTTAAAACTGTTTTAAAGACTTATTTAATAGGAAAGGCCTTTTACAATATGGGTGAATTTTATAATGACCTTGATAGATCTAGTATGGCATAGTGGGGTTCATTGTGACTCTGTTTCTGTTTTAATGTATTTAAGGTATTTGATCTTGATATGTTATGTGGTCTTAAATATTATTACTATTGTCGCTACTGCGTGTGTTCTGTTTGTAAGAGAAAGTATTGTTTCATATTGTTTAATTCTGATGTAGTTTCAAAATATGATTTTTTTGGAAGAGTGAAGATGTTTTATATATTTCGTGTACTGGATTTTTTTTAAAATGTTTATTTATTTAATGTTATATAGTATTGTAATTGTAACATTGTTCTATGCCTCTTTGGCTTATTGAATAAAAAAAGTTTATCTATCTATCTATCTATCTATATTATATCTAGGTTCGCTTATGTTCATAAACACTTATAACTTATAAACATAATATAACAATGAAAATTATTTTTATATACTTACATTGCGGAAGATATGTAGGTTTACAGTAACCACTATTTCCATGCACACCTCCAGTAACATTCACACTCTTGCTCCGATTGTATGTTCCATATGCACCGAAATTCGAATAGGGTCTAGTAGGTAACTGCTGAGTATTATCTCTTACAATTTCAGACTTAACGTAGAAGGGCTTGCTCTCAGCTAGCAGTTCTACCGCCGATTTTCTTTTCGCCCTCATCGACTGGGATTTTGTAAGACTGGGGTACATCATCGTAGCCATGTTTCAGGATTCCTGGGCAGTGGAAGTGCCTTGTTTATTATTAATTTAGGAAGAACCTGTATTAATTACGGATTATTTGTATTCCATGGGCTTGTCTGGTAAATAACTCCCACCGAGGTGGATTTTCTAAAAACCAAAACAAATAAAAAGTGGATCCACTTTCGCAACAGGGTCAAAACGAGATAGTACCTTAAATGAAATTAGTATTTGAAAACATTGTGCGACCGTTGTAAAACTTCACGGACTCGTTGTGATTTACCTCACATGGTTTTAAGTCAGAGTATCTTACTGAACTGCAGAAAAAATTAAAGAATTTCGCAATGAACCTCGGTAGCCATTTCAGTATTTCACAGCTGACTGCGTGTCACGCATGCGTTATCTGTCAATCCGCCCCTGGTGGCCCTGTACTTGGCAACATTGCACTCCTCCTTTTTTGCTAACAGGTGCTTGTTACCATGTCTGTCGATTTATGCACAAAGTAGGTCTAGGTAACTTATTCAAATTCTTCTTTTCTATAAGCAAGCACAAAGCTGCCAGGTATGTAGTGTAATTGTTTTATGTGAATAAAATTTTTTTCCAGTTTTTCAAAGCAAATATTAATTAAAAGTACTGCGCATTATTAATTTTTTTCAAAATATTATTGAGAGGTAGAAAAATTAATTTTATTGCAGCCGCTACACTAATAGTTGATAGTTCCTTGGTATAAATACGTACTTAGTCTAATTACGTTCCTAAAAAAACAATAAAACCAATGAATCAAAAATATTCGCACAGACCGATTGGTGCCAACAATAAGCTATTGTTTTAATCATAACTCATTATTTTTATTACATCGTAAAACGGTATAAATACCGATTGTTATTAAAATAAATTATTTTTTAATGGCGTAAAAGTTTTATACTGCGTCTTATATTACGTTAAAAAGAAAACAAAGTATAAAATGCGAATTACGAGAATTATGAAATATTTCCTTTTTTAGAAATGCGCTTGGTCAATAGAATTTTCAAAATATCCTCCAAAAATAATCACGACCAATCCGAGCTCCCTGACTTACGAATACCTCTTTTGTTTTGATTACGAAACGAATCGATAACGCTTGATCCAATTTTAACCCATATGTTCCTCTACATAAGGTCGGTATTTGCCCGCGCATGTGACAATCAGCTGTTCACGGTGACAGTTCCCAATCAAAATGGCGTTATAAGTAAATCCAGACAAAGGATTGTGGACATTTTAACGCGTATTTCTAGTGAAAAATAAAGTGATTCAAAGCGAAAATAGTTGGAAAAGGAAGTTTTTTAAGTGGAGCAGAAAATGTTAACGCTTGAAGTCGTGCCAGAGCGTTCTTTAGGCTGTGAACAATGGGAGTTTATTTTAGGTGGGTACACAGTTGTTTTCTTCGATTGTCAAAATGCGTTTTATTTATTTTAGAGCTGCATCATAAACAAAACTAATTGCCTGGTTTATAAAAAATTAAACGAAGTTCGCACTTAAGTGCATTTCTTAAAAAAATAATTAACAATAAGAATGACCTTTGATAAGAACGCAGTTCACTGACAGATAGGTGTACAGTGGACTTTTTATAATTTTTTATGGACATGTTTTGTCTGGCTTTATTTTTAGCGTTAATGGATCCCTCGTAGAGATTGGGACCCGTTATAGTGTTTATAACACATTGCATGCATTCTTATAGTTTAAATATGTTTTAAATTAAACTGGAAAAAAATTTAAGGGTCTACTGACATTGACATTGAAAATATTTAAATTATAACAATCAACAAGTCTGTGCAAAGACACAGTTCATGAATAATTATTTATGTCTCTCGTTTGTGCTGTAGGGGAATCCACTGATTATGATTATATTTCAATATATCTTCCCCCAGTCCTTTACTGGTAAAAGAAAAAGTGCAACAGAGTGCAGTATTGGGTCATCTTATGAAAACACACAAAGGATATTGTAAAACAAAAATATATACCCATATTTTCGAATTAATTATGTTAATTATGTGTGCAATGTGATTTGTCAGCAATTTGGTATTGTAAACTTCTTTCATCTACATAATGATCATACAATTATAAAACGAGCAACCCAGAACAATTGTTATTAATGAAAACCCTAGACTAGAAAGTATTATGCAAAATAATGATTCATATCTCATATAAAAAAAAAAATAATGTCAGTCACTTTTAGCGCTGTTTAGGTTGTTTTAGGCTGAACAGTACAGTAGTAGTACAACTAAAAGTAGAAAACTCGATACTTTGGCACTTCCGGTGATACCGGAAGTCGGTGTCAACTTTATTGTTTTAAACACCCTATATATTATTACATTTCTGTATTCTACGCAAGATTCTAGTCAGATTTCATATATCATGTCTTATACCTAAGTCTAAGCATGTTTGACATATTTAAGATTTTATGTCTAAAATGACGTTTGCAGAACTTAAATGAATAATAATTTTTTTTCTCAGTGTAGCATAATCCTGTACCGTGATCTACCGACAATAAATAATGCTGGACATAGGCACCTTCTAATACATTTCACCAAAATGTATCTACAACATGCTTTGCGCCCTGCAAGATTACTCGCTTAGAACGAAATTGTAATATCTCAATTTTTGGAATTGTAAAGATAAGACATGAAAGTTCTAAGGTACATCGCTACTTTTTTCAATAAAATAATAATATATATATTAACCTTGAAAATGTCTAAAAATACGTGCTTTTGGTCAGATTTTTTAAAATGTTTTACTTACTTTTTGCAAAAAAGGGCTATGTACCTTAGAAATAGAGACATTTCTTTAATAAAATTTAACTTGTCCCGTCAGGTAGTTCAAATAGCCATTCCAGAATCCTGCAGTAGCGAAACGTTGTTAATCATCTTATAAAATTGCGCATTGTACGCCTTTAAATAAATTATTATCTTATTAGGAAACCTTTATTAGTTTGATTTCTTATTGAAAAGGACTTGTGCTAATAGATTTTTATAATATTTTTTAGCTATACAGGGTGTTCAAACAATAACATTAAAAATGAAACTGAGAAAACTGCAAGGAATCTACATTTTCAAAATGAAACCCCCAAATTTTATAATTATTTTCTATTTAGCATTAAAAATAAGAGTAGGTTTGTATCAAGTTGTCTATTCCCAAAAATTTGTAATTTTCGAAAAGTTTGCCAATTTAATATTTTTATATGGCGATTTTGCTGCTGATTTTAAGTTCAGTTACTCCTAATTGGCTATGACGGCGGCGTTGAAAATTAGTCAAAGAACTAAATTTGTTACATGTTCTTGTTATTACTTTATTGCATTCTCAATGAATAATAAACATAAAATTTATATCGTATCTGCCGATCACTAATTATTGGGTATCATTTAACTGGTTAGCAAAATATTCTTATTTCTGCGAACAGAAAAATGTAATCGGTCAGCCAAAATGGCTAGTTGGTCAGCCAAAATGGCTAGTTGGTCAGCAACTTATGGACAGCAAACATTTCTGAATCGTGACAGTGCCCTGGGAAAACAAGTGAAAACCCTCCCCCGCTACACCTTTTGTAGCCGATTTCCTTCTGTATTCGGCAAAAGAAAACACATGAAAGTTAAAGATTGTTTCACCAAAAATTGATAGGACTTAATGATTTCCTGGGTCGGTCCCATTGTGTCGACAAGAGCTTGGTGAAGTATGAAGGGACGGACTAAGGAAAACAAGTAATGATATGATTATATTAATGTAATCAAATGAAATAACATTTTTTAAAAATATTACTAGTCATATTTATTTACATTTATAATGTCATTCTATAGATAGTTCTGTTTCGCTATCGCTATCCTCATCAAAATTAATTATAATTGGATTAATTATACGATCCAGACTAATATACGAATTTTCTACAGTTATTACGTGACGGACTAAATTTTTCCAACTACCTGGGGGAATATCATTAAAGCATTTTCGTATTAATTCTACAACACTAGAACTTAAAGTCGGAGAAATATTTTCAGACCTAACCACATATGCTCTATGGAGTTAAAAATGCAATAATAGGGTGGGAGCCGTAGCACTGTATGTCCAATTTCTTCTGCCAAAGTGTCACAAACATATACTTTTTTTATACAAAATGTCTTTAAAACTTCTAAAAGATCACTTTTTTATAACTTTCTTCAAAATATATATCATTCGCCGCCATGTAGTTCTGAATCTCCAATTTTGTATTATTTGAGCTTGGAGCTTTATGTAATTGGCGACTGTGATAGCTCGCATTGTCCATTACTATCACGCTATTCTGAGGAATGTTTGGTAAAAGACAATTCTTGAACCATTCCTCAAAAACTAACAAATTTTACCACAAAAAGATATTTAAATATAAATTAAGCAACCTAACCTACCTGATGTGCCTATATTTAATTGTAATTATTACAATCCGGTCCTTTCCACATAATAATAACAAACGGTCATAAATAATGGGATGGCCACAGGTACTTTTACTGCAGTCATTAAGTTATATCCATTTTTCGTGAAACAATCGTTACATAAATTGACAGTGCATGAAGGACCTCTGACATGTTTTCTTCTACTGACCAATTGTAAAATCTTACTGACCAAGTAATCATTTCGCAGCTCGACTGCTAATCACGGCAAACCATTTAATTACTTCTCATTATTATTATGAAATACTTTTTTGTTAAGCTACCTAACAATAACACGAACCTTTTTTTCCAGGCATGCATTTCTCTCAAGCAGTTGCCATAATTCAGGCACAAATCGGTATTATCAAAGGTGTTCAAGTGTTGTACAATGATGCCGTAAGTGTTATTTTAGTTACACTATTATTTTCACTTCTATATTTTACTCATACCTTATGCCCCAGTCACGGGCCAGAAGTTCAAAAAAATTAAGTTTAAGGGTATTTGTGAGGGTTAACCGTGGAACCCAAAGAATCAATGTTGTGTTTTTTAGCGTTTTATGTGGTGTTTGTTTAAAAGACATTTTTAAATTTGAATAAACATGGATAAAAATTCTTTCAAATTATGTATTTTTTGAATAAATTACTCAAATTAAGGTACTATATTTTTTTTTAGAAACCGTTAGAGATAGATTTGGTAATAAATCTGCCCCAGGATGGCATTAGGTTATTTTTTGATCCCGTTTCGCAACGGCTGAAGATTATCCTTATTTATAACATGAAGTTAGTAAAATTGAAATATTGGTAAGTGATATTTTATTTATTATTCTATTTATGAAATAATACATACAGTTGGGACGGGGAAAGAATGAATGTGCGTTACTTTACGGTAATATCAACGTGTGATGTCTTTCTATTTTATCAGTTAATGAAAAAGGATAAAACAGGCAACGTTTTTGTTTGAAAACGAAATACAATTCGAGTGTATTATTACATGACATTATTGACGTCATTTATTTTGTAGTTACACTGTGATTCACAAGTTTTTAATGGCCGTATTACAGTCTGGAATTTTTATGGCGCCAGCAATGGCAATTATAATTCAAGGATTCAGGCGCAGTACACCGTTCTCCGTACTACAGTCAAAAAATTCTACTTTTCTGACAATTAAAATGACACGGATTCATGCGCAGTACACCGTTCCCGATCAGCTGTCTCTCATTACCAGAAATGGGACAGGCGCCATTTTAATTGCCCTTGCCGGCGCAATTGGGTAGACATGGATTATTCTGTTATTTTTAACTGTTTATTATTTGGCCGAAGCAGGTATGAACAGGTTATGGCCATTTAAACCCACTGGTACTTAAATTAGCAGTTTACATTCTTTATTAAACTTATGGACTGCTAATTCAGCAACTTTTTGCACCTCCTATTTGTAAATAGCAGTAGCTGCTTTAACTGGTAATCAAAACTAACAGGTTTGCACATCTCTAATTCTGGGGATATTTTAGGGATTTCGACAGTACCACTGCTGTTCTGACCGTTGACAATGCTCCAGCTGATCGAACACGGTTTACTGCGCATGAATACGTGCTATTATAATATAATTGCCTAGTCTAATAAGGCCTTTAAGGCCGTATTAGACTAGGCAATTTTTTCTCTTGCGCCGGCAATTATAATGGCACGTATTCATGCGCAGTAAACCGTGTTCGATCAGCTGGAGCATTGTCAACGAGTCAGAACAGCAGTTGGTACTGTCAAAATCCCTAAAATACCCCCAGAATTAGAGATGGACAAACCTGTTCGCTTTGATTACCAGTTAAAGCAGCTACTGCTATTTATCAATAGGAGGTGCAAAAAGTTGCTGAATTAGCAGTCCATAAGTTTAATAAAGAATGTAAACTGCTAATTTAAGTACCAGTGGGTTTAAATGGCCATTACATGTTCATACCTGGTTCGGCCAAATAATAAACAGTTAAAAATAACAGAATAATCCATGTCTACCCAATTGCGCCGGCAAGGGCAATTAAAATGGCGCCTGCCCCATTTCTGGTAATGAGAGACAGCTGATCGGGAACGGTGTACTGCGCATGAATCCGTGTCATTTTAATTGTCAGAAGAGTAGAATTTCTGACTGTAGTGCGGAGAACGGTGTACTGCGCCTGAATCCTTGAATTATAATTGCCATTGCTGGCGCCATAAAAATTCCCGACTGTAATACGGCCTTAAACGAAAATACTTTGTTATATAAATTTTAATTATCAAAATCAAATTATAAGAACTATTAGGTACAAATTTGTTTCCTTTACTGTAAAAAGTGTTAAATATTGTATTTAGTTGTGAAAATTTGTATTTTGCTCAATAAATTAATTGGGATAAGTATGTTATTTATGTTATTACAAGGCTGTTTGTTTTGACTGATTTAGACCACACAGGAACTACCTAAATAAATCTGTTCATTATCTAACCAGGTGATAACCCTAAAAATCAATGAAAAAATCGTATTTTTAGAATTTTTTTTTGGCAAAATTATATATACAAAATTTTAGAAAATGTGGTATAAGTAAGTAAAAATGAATGATAAATTTTGAAAAAATTGTTTTACGCTGCATTGTTTCGAATTATCGATTTTTGTAAATAGATAAAGTAAATATTTAAAGGAACAAAAGCTGTAAAACGCAACGTAGGTAATCTCTGCAGTGTTTTTGCTGGTTGGGACTGTACAGGGTGTCCCATTTTCGACACTTTTATAGGGTATCTCCGTTATTGTTAGTGTTATCAAAAAAGTAATGTAGGTATCATGTGCTCTTTTTGGCTCAAACTTAAAATGGTAAAATCAAAATTCGAAAATTTTCGCTTGCTTAAGAGATACGGGGGAAAATCAAAAATTGTCCATTTCAAAATTACCCTATATTATCTTAGTTAAAGAGATACAGAAAAATGCCTTATACAGAAGTTTCTTTATGATGATTGCTGAATAAGAAAAATGCCTTATACAGTTTCTTTATGATGATTGCTGAATAATCTGCCGTTTTCAGAATAAGTATACGGGGTCAGGTAAAAAAGTTATCGGACCTAACCTCAATTTTTTAAATGGAATACCCTGTATATTTTAATCTAAATTGAGCATTTTAAATTCTCTTTTCAAATATATAACACACCATGGATGATATTGGTTTCCTAGGAGATTTATTTAAACTTTATGACTTTAAACCACAGTAGACCATGAAACAAAATCTAATATTATAGGAACAATTATGTTGACTTTCTAGTTGTTGTTAACATTCAACGTCAATTTCATTTTTACATATTCATTTGCGAAAATGACATTTTGAAAAATTTGATATGATATCAGTTTCTATTGAAAGTGGGAAAAACGAAGAGATGGCGCAAAATTTATATTTTGTTCGCTATCCGGAAAGACGGCAACGAGTTAAGGACATAGCCTGAACATTTGCGATGATTCCCGTTATTTTTTTACCTTAATCTGAATATTTTATTTCGTTTCAAAGTAATAAAGTTTAAATAAATCGCCTAGGAAACTAATATGTGTTATACAGGGTGATTCACGACGAGCGTGCATTAGAACTTTATGGAGAACTACTGAATATATGTTTCTGAAACTTTGGGGATTTGGGTTTATCGATATGCTCTCTTTAACTAAAATATTGACATGTTTCTGTCATTTCCGGTTATACCGGAAGTAGCTGCCAACTTTCGTTTTTTAAATACAACATGGTAATTTTTATTACATTTTTCGATTAAGCATTAAATACTAAGCACATTTTATAGAAAATGTTTTTGTCAGACTCTTAGTTTTTGAGATATCTGGACTTTTTGTAATTATTTGGCAAATGCATGACGATGAAATAATCCATATAATTTTTTTACCTTAGCGCTTGGACTAAAAAATGTTACTCACCGAATAGCTAGAAGATCGTCAAGTCTCAAAAACATTTCAAATTCGGCATAAAATGTACAGGGTGGTCACAATTCAAGCCTCATTGTGAAAGAATTCAACCATTAAAAACTTTCTTATTTTAAATGGAACACCCTGTATATTTTTATTTAATTTGATGCCAAATTAGTTGTTCTTTATAAATAGTATTTACTGTCCTATACCTATATCAAAACGTTTTCTCAAAAAATCCAATTTTATTCCGAAAATACTATTTGTTCAAGTGTGTTATGAAAACAATTGTACTTAGGGGCTATATACTGATGTCTATACGGAGGAAAAGTGATTGATTGCGTGAAAATACAATATTCTAAAGTGTTTCTTAATAATTTATAAATAAAATGCAGTTGATTGTTTTAAATTTAATGGTTTAAGTATTATTTTTTTAAAAATAGCAAGGAAACAAGTTTATAAACTTTAAATTCTTTAATTAAAAATGTGTTTGAAAATTATACCTAATATCTTTTGATCATATTTTTAAAATATGTTCGAAATGATTGCCATTTACTTCCAAGCATTTATGTATTCTTTTCATCATGTTATTTCTTGTAGCATTCCTAATTTCTTGTGAGAGATTGAAATGCTGCCTTCACCCTTTCAATTAGATTTTCCTTCATGGTGATGGGACGCGCGTAAACTTTATCTTTAATGGTTCCCCAGATGAAATATCCAGTGGAGTTAAGTCTGGCGAACGAACTGGCCAGTGGAAGGGACCTTGGTTTGCGATCCACTGGGTCATGAAAAAGTCTGTTTAGGGCGGTCTTAACAACTTGGACGTTGTGTGCTGGAGCCCCATCGTTTTGATACCAATCACTTTTCCTCCGTATAGACATCAGTATACAGCCCCTAAGTACAATTGTTTTCATAACACGCTTGAACAAATAGTATTTTCGGAATAAAATTGGATTTTTTGAGAAAACGCTTTGATATAGGTATAGGACAGTAAATACTATTTATAAAGAACAACTAATTTGCCATCAAATTAAATAAAAATATACAGGGTGTTCCATTTAAAATAAGAAAGTTTTTAATGGTTGAATTCTTTCACAATGAGGCTTGAATTGTGACCACCCTGTACATTTTATGCCGAATTTGAAATATTTTTGAGACTTGATGATCTTCTAGCTATTCGGTGAGAAAAAATTTTTAGTCCAAGCGCTAAGGTAAAAAAATTATATGGATTATTTCATCGTCATGCATTTGCCAAATAATTACAAAAAGTCCAGATATCTCAAAAACTAATAGAGTCTGACAAAAACATTTTCTATAAAATGTGCTTAGTATTTAATGCTTAATCGAAAAATGTAATAAAAATTACCATGTTGTATTTAAAAAACGAAAGTTGGCAGCTACTTCCGGTATAACCAGAAATGACAGAAACATGTCAATATTTTAGTTAAAGAGAGCATATCGATAAACCCAAATCCCCAAAGTTTCAGAAACATATATTCAGTAGTTCTCCATAAAGTTCTAATGCACGCTCGTCGTGAATCACCCTGTATATTTGAAAATACAATTTAAAATGCTATCTTTTTAGAATAAAATATACATGGTGGTCCGTTTAAAAAAATGAGGTTAGGTCCGATAACTTTTTTACCTGACCCCGTATACTTACTCTGAAAACGACAGATCATTCAACAATCATTATAAAGAAACTTCCGTATAAAACATTTTTCTGTACCTCTTTTAACTAAGAAAATATAGGGTAGTTTTGAAATTGACAATTTTTTGATTTTCCCCCGTATCTCTTAAGCGAGTGAAAATTTGCAAATTTTGATTTTACCATTTTAAGTTTGACCCAAGAAGATACCTATGTACATTACTTTTTCGATAGCACTAACGATACCCTATAAAAGTGTCGAAAATGGGACACCCTGTAATGATACTGGGACCACCGACCTATATCTATGGATAGCCAACCTCTAAAAGCAAAAGTGGCAAATTTATGGCCTCGCGCATGTAAACCCATCGTCATGGGTCATGCGCAATGCCGACTGATAGACTATTAAGCTTAACCAACAACACATCAAGACCAAGATGTGCAATAAACAATCTATTTTCTCACATATGTATAAGAAGGCCTTGTGGCCATCACTGAGAAGTCACTTTTAGAATTAATTTTCATATCTATTGTCCACATATCGATAGATTTTTACACCGCACTTAATGTGGAGTCACACTATCCCGTTTTGCGGGACCCGTTCGGCGCAATAGCAAAGATAATGCGTTTTTGCGGGCGGCAAAGATGTGACAGTGGCGATAAGACATAATGTACTTTGACCATCCCGCCGAACGGTTCCCGTTTTGCGGGTCAGTGTAATACCCATAGACAAAGGAAGAGAGGGGACGCGTAAAACCAGAAGCTATTTTGTTACCGCCTGGCTCCATATCGGATTTAGTAGTGGCGTTACATGAATATTTTCCTTAGTATTATCCCAGTACAAAATTATTATTTATGGAATATGGAAGTAATATTTTTATTGAATTGCATTTGTATATTGTGTCCCTTACTGAGTACAAATGTTCTTCTGCTTCTCAATAATTTATGAATGCTTAGTAAATATTAATTTTATTAGCCAAAAATAATATTTCATATAGGAAAGGTTGTGAAATTTAAATATCTTTCAACTTTAGGGAAAATGTAAGATAAAAACAAAATTGGTCGATTCAAAATTTATTACAAAGAAGCACCAAAATGTAATTACTGATAGTTTTGAAAATATTGTTGGCACAGCACCTCCAAGTAATCGTACCCTTTCCTCAACTTTATAAAGAAGGGCTTCTCAAAATGCTCTGAACAAACCTGTAGGCAGGAGAAGGTGTCCAATCTCTAAGTCCCATGTTCTGCACCCAAATGTTTGCTTCTTGTGGATCTTTCGGAAATCTAAAAACAATACAACAATGTGTGAGCTTAGTGGTTTAAAATAAGTTTTAACAGGACGCCATCCTTGTGAAACGACCTTCGCCTGAAGTCGTGTTTCTCAAAGACTATGACCTTCAACGATTCAAGACAAACGTTAATCGCTTTCTTTAAAAAAATAACACTGGTATACATGCTTTCACTAATAATTAACCAAAATTAAATAAGAAATAATTTAATTTTGTCAAAATATACAAATCATGCAGGTACGCCATTGAGTGACACAGCCTCTCCAAGGGCAATTACCTGGTTCTTATTAGAAATCTTGAATGAAAAGTGCAACAAATCTAGTACAAATTACAAAGGAAGGTAGCTTTAACTATAGACTTAATCATAGTTTCAAATAACATATACTGCTAAACTTACAAGGGAGATATCTAATATAAAATAAATGCATGCAAAAAATACAATTTGAATATTTACCGATGGGAAGTAATTCCAAGCTTCTTTCGTTCATTACGGCTTTTACAGCTATTGTCTGGCTCCCTATCAATGGGGGCCGATCAATTTTAGGTAACACTTTCTGCGACGGCCCGTAAACCGGAATTATTCGTCCCCTCTCTTCCTTTGTCTATGGTAATACCGCACACACACGCTCGTACATTCATTTCCCGGCTCAACGGTACAATATGCAGTGCTAGATTAATATTAATTATTTTCAGTGGTTTAACATTTAATTCGCCCGAACTACTGCCTTCAATCGAACAGATCGAGCACTCGTTCGGGGCCACCCATCCCGGCGAGTACGACTCCGAAAAGCAGGTTTTCACTTTGAACTTCAGGGGCCTGAGTTTCTATTTTCCCGTGGATTCCAAGTACCAGAAGGGCAGTACCCATAATCTGGCCTCGCTGCAGTTTCCGCCCGGAAATAGTCCCGTAAGTGGTTCTTGGAAGCCGTTATTTTCGATTTTTTAATTGCAAAATATAAAAACTATTTTTTTTGTTGGTAATTTAATTTTTCCACATGATCTTATTCGATCAATGCTTCGTTAAAACCTATAAATACTGAATTAAAAATAATTTTTATTGGAAAAATATACTCGCCAACACAAAATTCCGCCACCCCTGAAATTTTGGTCAAGTTTGATATTTTATAACTTTTTTATTTTTTATGCGATTTTCATGATTTTGTTTTCAGTTTTAGATCCGTTTATTGCGTTTTTCCTTAATTATTTTATAAGGTAACATTTTTCGATTAGGCTATATTTATACAGGAGTAAATCAAACTGTTGCTTTTTATCGTAATTTCAAAGTACCCTGTAGGAGAATTGAGGTGGATAATTTTATTTACATACTGTTTCTTGTAATCTTTGATGTATTCTAATCATTTCGATTTTTGATTCATTCTGCTGCGAGCTGCAAAATTTTAAATGAAACGCTGATTTGAAGCCTATTTTTATTAAGAAAAACAAACACTAGGTATATCATAACGTTAATTAACAAAAACAATTTTAGAATTGTGTATTTCCTCCTCTCGTAGCAATGCCAGCTTGCAGTCTTCATGATATCGAACGAATAAGGTTACTTATCCTTTCTTGAGGGATAGCCTGATATTTTTCGGTCAGCGCCAGTCGTAAGTCTTGCAAGGTTTATGGTTGTACAGTATCCCAAAGATGTTCGATTGGGTTGAGATCCGGTCTACATGCGGGTCATTCCAATTTTGGAAGTCCAACTTCGTCCAGATGTTCGTTCACTACATGTGCAACGTGAGGTCTACCATTATCAAATATTATTTTTCCAGACCACCCGATGATACCTTATACAATAAGGGCGTGTATTTAGTCTACACAGTAGCACTTTAAAATACTAATTCAGATTGAATGGTACTACCAAGAAAAGTGCTACTGTGTAGACTAAATACGCCCTTATTGTATAAGGTGGTCTGGAAAAATAATATTTTTCCATACATTGGTATTTGATATTAATACCACCTGACAAGTATAGACTTCTCTTATTTCTTACTAAGATATTGCGCTGCGCGCTGTATTTTGTCGACTACTGTCGATAGTACGGCGTTAAGTTGGAGTCCTCTCTGTTGATGGGTATGTACACCTACCCTGTACTGACGAGAACAAATAAGTTCAAAGCCGGTCTGCAGGTGGTTGCATCCTATCAATAGAGAAGGCTTCCTTTTCTTGGTAGTACCATTCATCTGAAATAGTATTTTAAAGTGCTACTGTGTAGACTAAATACGCCCGTATTGTATAAAGTATCATCAGGTGGTCTGGAAATATAATATTTTTCCATACATTGGTATTTGATATTAATACCACCTGACAAGTATAGACTTCTTATTTCTTAAATAGATTTTTTTTAAATTTGATCTAGCATTATCATGCATTAATGTAAATTGAGGGCACTCAGGGTCCCCACCGAATCACAGGTTTTTTCGGGATTGAATTCATCGGTAAAAATAAAACTGTTTTATTTACTTAAAAATTAAAATTTGCAAAATTTTTATTCAGGTGGTGTCAAGAATGGCCATCTATTCGGGGTCGACGGTGGATCAAGCGTCTGCACCTGAATTGCCGCTTTCTTGTTACCATGGGCAACTCTATTTGCACAAGGCCGAAATCCTGAGAGGCGAGGGATTCACAAAGGGCATAAAATTAAACCTTTTAGCAGGTAAAGATCTAGTACGAATTAGGGATAGTTGGAACAGGGTATTTGAATTTACAGGTGCAACCTGTTCCTGAGTTTCAATACATTTTGGTGAGCCAATCATGCGCTATTCAATTCAATGGGATGGCAACACCACGAAACTCTCATAGTTCAGGTAATACAGCAAACTAAATTTTGACATTGACGTTTAGCTATAATTAAAGCGTCTCCAATGAAAAGATTGTCATTGACACTAATTTTTGTTTTGTCAATGTCAAAATTTAATTTGCTGCCGCTTGCTATATTACCTGAACTGTTCGTGCTATCAAAAAAGTAATGTAGGTGTCATGTGCTCTTTTTGCTTCAAACTTAAAATGGTAAAATCAAAATTCGAATATTTTCGCTTGCTTAAGAGATACGGGGGAAAATCAAAAAATTGACAATTTCTAAATTATCCTATATTATCTTAGTTAAAAGAGATACAGAAAAATGTTTTATACAGAAGTTTGTTTATAATGATTGTTGAATAATCTGCCGTTTTCAGAATAAGTATACGGAGTCAGGTACGAAAGTTATTGGACCTAACCTCATTTTTTTAAATGGAACAACCTGTATATTTTTTATTTAGGTTTAAATAAATCGCCTAGGAAACCAATATTATCTGGTGTGTTATACAACGTGTCCAAGATAAGGAGGGCCAGTACATGGATCTCGGAAACCGTAAGAGATACGAAGTCGGTTAGTGGAGGTAAAGTTGCGCATTTACGTGCCTACTAATATGCCGTTTAGAAAGTTTTAAAATTCCCAGTAGTTCCGGAGGTATCCGGAAAAAACCGAAATTCTGAAAAATCGTTTTATTTTTTCCTGGATTTATTGGAGATCGAATTCTAAAGTAAATTGCACTTTTGCATTGCCACTTTTTCCGCTCTATCCAACAGCGTTAATTGTTTTGTAATCCGACGAGTCGTCTTCGAAGGGCCATTATCAACTTTTTTTTTAAATAGGGTCCTGTTTTCCTTTTTTTTCTCCCGAATGCAACGATGTATGACACATTGTGGTTTAATGACGTTTCGAGGGTTTTTTTGAACAACATCAGGAAATTTTGGGATACAGTCCTGTGTTTCTCCTAATTTTATAAATAATATCTCATAAGTAAGCTCTAAATGTTTTACTTATATTGGACTAGTTGAATAAATAACAAACAATTTAATAATAAACCACAAATAAGTGAACAAAAATCATTCCAAAACAGTAATAAAACGAACAACGAAAAAAGTATGGAACTACATAATCAGGTGTTCAAAATGATTTCCGTTATTCTCTAAGCACAAATAACATCTTCTAACTGCCACATAACAGTTTTTTTGAGGTAAAATAAAACATGCGATAGAATATCAAACTTTTCAGCATTTGTAAATTTATGTTCCATATTTTCTGGAAAATAGAAAACCTCTTAAAATGCTCTCAAACGATCACATTGGGAATGTCAAGTGAAACAAATCACGCGTCACCATCTTAATTTTTTTGTTTCAAGCCTACTTTTCTTTTAAATCCCGAATCAACAGAAGTTTGAAATAATGTTTCTGTATTTTGTTCACTTATTTGTGGTTTGTTATTAAATTATTTGTTATTAATTGAACTAGTCCAACATAAGCAAAAAATTTAGAGCTTACTTATGAGATATTATTTATAAAATTAGGAGAAATACAGGACCGTATCCCAAAATTTCCTGATGTTGTTCAAAAACCCTCGAAACGTCATTAAACCACAATGGTTCATACATCGTTGCATTCGGAAGAAAAAAAGCTCTCAAATTCCAATATCAGAAAAGTTTTATAAAAAAAGAAAGTTGATAATGGCCCTTTGAAGACGACTCGTCGGATTACAAAATAATTAACGCTGTTAGATAGAGCGGAAAAAGTGGCAATGCAAAAGTGTCATTTACTTTAAAGTGCGATCTCAAAAAAACCCAGGAAAACAATAAAACGATTTTTAGAATTTCGGTTTTTTCCTGATATCTCCGGAACTACTGGGAATTTAAAAACTTTCTAAACGGCATATTATTAGGCACGTAAATGCGCAACTTTACCTCCATTTAACCACTTCGTATCTATTACAGTTTCCGAGATCCCTGTACTGGCCCTCCTTATCTTGGACACGTTTTATATTTGAAAGAATTTAAAATGGTATCTTTTTAAATTAAAATATACAGGGTGTTGGGGTTAGGTCCAATAACTTTTTTACCTGACCTCGTGTACTTATTCTAAATACGGCAGATTATTCAATAATCATTATAAAGAAACTTTTGTATAAAACATTTTTCTGTATTTCTTTCAACTAAGAAAATATAGGGTAATGTTGAAATTTTCAATTTTTTGGTTTTCCCCCATATCTCTTAAGCGAGCGAAATTTCGATTTTATCATTTTAAGTTTGACCCAAAAAGAGCACATGACACCTACATTACTTTTTTGATAGCACTAACAATAACGGAGATACCCTATAAAAGTGTCGAAAGTGGGACACCCTGTACAGGGGAGCCAATATTCAGCCACCCCAAAAATTAATTGGACTTCCTATTTTTAACACTTGACAACTTTGAAGTTTTAAATCTTTCTCCGTATCTGGACTGGAAGACCTATATTTTCCCTCCGGATCATTTTGAGGGCGTCGTATAACGGGTCTGTTCTTCTAGGCACCAATAATAGGATCATAGACTCGACCATTCTGCACTTGGACCGTCGAATTCTGTTGGGGCAATCGGCGCAGGACATCTCGTCCGCCTTGGGGGCCCCCTCGAAGGTGTTCTACAAGAGCGAGGATAAAATGAGAATACACGCGCCCAACGCGCACAGACGGGTGACCACGAACAGGAGCGATTATTTCTTTAATTACTTCACTTTGGGACTGGTAAGTATGGGGAATTTTGACGGGGAGGTTTTCGTCTTGCTATTTTTTTTATAAAAACGCATTAAAGTTATACAGGGTCTTATGGAAATGACTTATTATCCTAGAGAAAGTCTACATACTTTTTTTTTTAATCGAATATCTAAATACTAAGGTAAAAACCCTTTTTACCCACATACTGTCGCGCCGTTCCATCTGGATTCAGTTAGCAACAATGTGGGTCACTAGAGTATACCAACAGTGTTGTTAGATCACACCATGTTTCGCCCTCGTTTGGATACCTGCCGCGCGCGACTATCGTTGCTTGAGTGTTTCGAGAGTCGATGGTGGAATGACGATGTCGAGAGTTCCACGTGCTTGATGTATACGAATTTTAAACGTTTTGTTAGTGCATTACCCGATTTTCTTCCTGTTGTGAAATAATACATAATAAGAAATTTTGTGATGTGATTTAAAATTTGTGTGATATTACCTATTGTTGGTTCTGTTGTAAAACATACTTTTTGTGTTTTATTTTTTTATGGAATTTAATTATAAAACGGATTATTTTAAAATAAGATCGAAGGTAAGAGAGTATGTACCTTAAAATTGTATTTTTTTTTCTAAAAAGCTTGAAAAAGAAGTGATAACGCGGGTCAAAGACGTCTTGTTGTCAAAAACTGAACACGTGCGTTTACAATTCTGTGTTGCAATTATATGAAAACACCGCCTCAATAAACTATTGATTGCGAACGTCCCCAGTAGCGGCCACGTAAATTTTCAGATTTCATATAAAGTGTATATTTCGCACAATAATTCAAAGCGCCATTTCAGGTTCTTTTTCTTCAATTTATTTTCATCGCAGGATTTGCCGGTTTAAATATAATAAGTCATAAGCCATAACACTCTGTATAATCAACAATTTTGCAGTTTATACATTTTCAAAATTTTAAAAAGTTCCGGTCGACCCTTAATGCAACTTTGCACAAACATTCTGACTTTGATGGAGCACGTGATATTTGTTCGGACGCCGGCCATTCGTTCATTGGATTTAGTATAGCCTCGTTTAATGAATATTTAAAGAATAATGGAAAGTAAGTTTACTTAAAGAAAACTAAACGAATTTATTCTGACGGTCGCAAATAACTTGACAAGCGAGCACTTTAAATAATCCGGCTTCCTCTCTTTCAGGACGTCCTCTTCGACGCCCGCTCCCACCTAGCAAAAAAATTCGTCCTGCACACCAACTACCCGGGGCACTACAACTTCAACATGTACATGCGCTGCGAGTTCGAGCTGCCGCTGGACGGCGCCACCGTCACCGCCTACTCGAATTGGAGCGAGGTGTGTAAGAAGCTGACGCCGAGCGAGAGGCCGGTCGTGTTGAATCGTGCCAGTTCGACCAATACGACCAATCCGTTCGGCAGCACGTTGTGTTACGGATATCAGGATATTATTTTCGAGGTGGGTCTAACACTGTTTTGAAGGTTATGGGCCGGTTTTTCCCAACACTAGTATTTCATACATATTTTATTTCAGTGGTTAAATTGACGACTTGTTTCTAGGTGATGCCAAATCATTACATAGCCTCTTTAAGTATGTACGGGGACGGTAGGCCTATTCAACATCAACTGTCGAAGCAAGCGTGACAGAGGCTGTCTGCCACTTACCTTATTTTGGCGAACAGGTAACACATTTTTTTTGTTTTAAATACAGTTTCGTCATCACTTGTAAAACAGTACGATTCAAATCGAGATTGTGTGGATCAAATATGACAAAAGTGATTAACATTGTTAAGATCGTGGAAATTAACTTTTTGTGGTACTAAAGTCAAAAATCAAATTTTAAAATGGTAGTTGATAGAAAAATGATAAGAACTATGTTTTTTAAAATGAAACACCCTGTATTTTATCTGTGGTTCTAAAAGGTCTTGAAATTGTCTATCTTTCTATACAGGGTGTCCGCTAAGTAATGGGATATGGAAAAACCACAGATTCATTACGGAAAAATATTAGTATTTAATTATACTTACCTATATCCGAAAGTCGATATTAACTGAGATACAGGGTGTTAAAGTTAAAACTTCATTTTTGTTTTTCTCTACTAACTTTGACAGAAACCAACGGTTTTTTACAAAACTTGGTAATGATGGTTTTTTTAGGATGAGGAACTGATTTTTTTGGTGAAATTTGAAAAATTTCAGAAAGAATGTAATTTTATTTAAGTCCCGTGCTTTCTTACCTTTACTTATACACACACTTTAAATACAATTCTTTCGATTTAAGAATGACATTTTATCTACGAACGAACGAAGTGGTACGTGCAAAACTCGGAATAGAGATGGGCAATATTTGACAGTTTGATATTTCACGGTCACGGTAATTGAATCCTAATAATAGGCGTTACGGGACGGACTAAGATCGCTTAAATGCGTTTCTTATGGTGATGGTGATGAAACGAGATTCTTCCCTGAATTGAATAAAATGATAGTAGGGATATATCCAAATTAAGGTAAGGGATAATACTGCGACTGTACTTGAGAAGCTCAAAAAATTAAATTAGCCCAGCTCTACTCTAAATGACAAGACCGACGAAGACTTAATTTTCTTTCTCACACGGCCATCTCTTTCACACAATTCACTGGGCGTCGGGGCAACGTAAGTCTAAGCGTACAAGAGTGCGTCTTGCAACTGTCAGTACTGTCAGTATTAGAAGATACGCGTTAGAATATGGTCGGTTCTGTTGCTTACCATTTACACTCTCGGCTATCCGCTTTGTTTTCAGAAGGTACGCGTATAAGAATTGTTTCGTAATGAATTTCGGGCTACGCGTCCAAACTTTGTATATAATTTTACATTGTTTTTATTGACGAACCTAAAACGAGTAGTTTGTTATGGACATTTGACTTGATGGAATGTTTCGAGCATAAAGTGTTTCCAGGAGTGTTCCCATGAAAAAGAAAAGAAACTGATTGTGTTTGTGCGTGGATTTCCTCGCTCTTTAGGTACCTATAAAGATAAATACAAGTAGGTAGATAAATAATTTATTTTTATAATTTTATATGGAATTTCAGTTTTGCATTAAGTTTGGCAACATTCCATTTAACACCTGTTTTCTGCCATGCCACCACAGGGTGAGGTATTACAGTGAGCGGGATGAGCTGTGGGTTTATGGGACTGGACCCCACTTTTAAAACGGTCGATTTAAAAAAATATATATGTAGTGCTTCTCTAGGACACCCCAGGAGTCACCCATTTAAAAACAATACGTCATTTCCATAACACCCTGTATAAGCTACCAAATTTTCAAGGTGATCCGTGACTAGTTGTTCATAAACTTATAATAGGTCATCCACCATCAATCACACTGTATTTTGCTCTAAATTAACGTATAGTTGTTGCAGAATTATACCGTTGACTCTTGCTGCCATAAATAAACTACCTGATTAAACCCTATTGTATACGCCTGAACCTCTTCAAAGCTCAATAAATGGGCCGGCTTGAAAATGTATACCACACCACATGATTTATTTTTATAATTTAAAATAAATAGATAGGTATTTTTAGTTTTAGGTAATAATAATAATAATAATAAAATAATAGATGTAAAACAATGATAACAATAATTAATGATAATTGAAAATAATATAATTTAAAAGTATAACTATTAGGATAACAAGTACAATAAAAATTAATTAAATTCGAAGAAACTATTGATAATTTATTCAAAATTTAACTCTGTATCACTATCACTATCTTCATCTAAGCCTAAACTTATAATTAAGGGTTGAACATTTGTAATCATACAATTGTGTGAATTTTCCACCTTAAGTACATGCTGTACACAGTTTTTCCAGCTGTCTGCAGACATTTTCTTACTTCGTTTATAATTAATTCTACTACAGATGCATTTAATGTAGGAGAAATATTTCTCCTAATATTGGATTTTAATTGGTGCCATATTAGCTCAATAAGATTGAATATACAATAGTACGGAGGAAGACGCAACACTGTATGTCCATTTTCTGCTGCAAGTTTGTCACACTCGTATTCCTTATTTATTTTAAAAGCTTTTAATACTTCTAGCAGTTCTCGTTTTTTGTAAGTTTCTTCAAAATATAAATCATTTTCAATCATAAAATTTTGAATTTCTGCTTTTGTATTATTAGAATTGGGAATGATTTTTGGTTGCCGACTATGATAACTAGCATTGTCCATTACAATGACGCTATTTTCAGGTATATTTTTAAGGAGTTTATGTTTAAACCACTTCAAAAAGTTGTGCGTCGGTATCTTGATGGTAATCTAAAGAAGAATCTGCTATGTTTTTAGCTGAAAGCAACAGACAATTTGGAACAAACCCGTTCTCTGAACCAGCATGTAATATTGTGATTCTTTTGCCTTTATTTGTTGGTGCCTTGGTTTGACATTGTTTGAAAGAATCATCCCAACCTTTTCTTGGAATGTAATGGGTATCGAACCAGCTGTTAAATATTTAAGTCTCCATTCCCGACACTTGAAGATGCCCCCCTATCAACACAATTCCAAGGACGCCACATTCTACCACTAATAAGCCTAACTAAAAATTACTCGCCGGAAAACCACTAAAGATTAAAATTATTAAAAATCACTTTGTATTTATATATGCATCAGGCATAGGTATAAATTGAATTTGTATACCTGGTCCGGCTCTGCTCGAAAAGGTTTTAAAATTTGGGATTTCCTTATTTATTTTATGGTCGAATGAGGTTTTATTGCAGTCAAGAGATCAACGATATAATTCTGCAAAAACTATACCTATTTTCTCTAAAAAAATCGTTTTACTGATAATACAATTTTTGTTAGGTACTGGCAACCGAGGGATGAGCTCGCCTATTAACGGAGTTGCCCCATCCCTCCTTATAACATCGCCCGTTAGCGGAAAAGAACATACAGGGTGTAATCTGTATCATGCACCTAAACCACTGCTTAGCATAAGATTTACCAGTTGCAACTGAAGTATTAAAAATATTTGATAGAAAGTTAGGCCGGAATCTGATTCTGTCTGTAAATTACGTAAAAAGAAAACTGATACCTAAGAGCTCAGCATGTTAACGATTGCACGCTGTATAATAATTTAATGGTAAATAAGACGGTAACTTGGAAAAACGTTATAAAAATTACAAAATGGTATAAAAGTCATAAAAAAATACGCTTAATTTATATATTTTAATTTAACTTATGTAATATTATGTCTCTTATGTAAGTCAGTGTGGCCTGGTATTGGAAATGGTTGTTGTATACGCAACGGATTCTTTACATATAAAAGATGATATAAACCAAAAACGTTAGTTACTCTCAATACTCAATAATATCGGAACAAATAAAACAAATTGTGTTTTAAAAGCTTATGTAATTGGGTCGTTACGAGCTCGTGTGATATTTATAACTACAGGAAATTCGCTGCAAAGGTTGTAAACACGTACCTATATCGGCAATTCTACTCTTGCGACAATAAAAGTTGAAAGGAGGCATGCACAGTAAACTGTTCTCGATCAGCTGGCTCAATACGTCTTGCATTGTCAGAATGGAGGCCCGTATTAAGGTCGATTCACATGCTGTAAGATAACCTGTAAGATATAGTGGAAACGCAAACGAACGAAACTTTTTGTCCAAAAAAACATCTTTTTTCCCATAAATCATCAGCTGTCGATATTGACGGTGGTTGTCAAGCATGCTGGGACTTTTATCGGGCCTTGGCAAGACTGAAATTACTAAATTCCCCCTAGAAATTCGCCTTGCACTTGCAGACAAAAATATCGCTATCCCAAAAGTTATAGTTGTTAAGATGGAAGTTTTACTTTACTTTACTTTTTTTACTTTATACTTTATTTCCTTAGACATTACAATTTACAATGTATGGAAAACGTCAGAGTCAAATACATGAGTATATATAAAATGTATGATATACAAATACACAATATACAAAATTTAGAAAAAGCAAACTTATCCCAAAATAAAAGTTATGTTATTGTTAAAAAAAAAGTAAATATAAAAAAATGTACAGGCATTATTGCACCCTTGTAAGATATTCATTAACTGAATAAAAAGCCTCAGACAACAAATATTGCTTTAAACGTTTTTTAAACAACATAAGACTATCAACCGCCTTCAGGTTTGGTGGTAGCTTGTTAAAGATTGCTGGCCCCAATGAGTTTGGTGATGTTCTACCAACATTCAGTCGGTTAAAAGGAACTCTAAATGAGCTGACTTGTCGTGTGTTATAGGTATGAACATCACTGTTAATGGCAAATCGACCTTTATTTTTAAAAATATATATACATAGTTCAAATAAGTATACACAAATTACGGTCAAAATCTTGTATTTCTTAAAGAGCCCTCTGCACGAGTAAGTCCTTGACACACCCACCAAAGTCCTCAATATTCTCTTCTGACACACAAGCAATTCCGCAACCACACCGGACGAGCCCCAGAAGATCACCCCGTAACGCAGACGAGAATCAACTTGTGCGTTATACACCATGAGGAGCTCCCTCATAGAAATCGCTGTCTTGAGAGAACGAACAAGAAAACAACATGAATTTAATTTTGATTTGAGCAGATCACAATGATTTTTCCAATTCAGATGCTCATCAATTTGCACTCCTAGAAATTTTATAGTATTGATTTTTAATATTTCTTCATTATTTATAAGCAGTTCCATATCCAGATTATTATGATCCTGGTAATTGTGAAAACGGATGTAATTAGTTTTAGTGTTATTGAGAAATAGTGAATTTTGACAGAACCATTTACACAGACTGTTCAAATTTCGATTACAGTTTTGAGTCAAAATGCTATCGTCCCCATGAGAAAATAAATAGGAAGAGTCGTCGGCATACTTTGCCGAGGTGCATTCCTCGTCCAGCTCGTCATCTGCGTCATTAATATACAGATTAAAGAGAATCGGAGCAAGAACCGCCCCCTGCGGAACGCCCATAACAATTTCCAAAAGGCCAGAAAGGCTTTCACCTTTCGTTGCATTATCAGGATTATTGATCGCTATGAACTGTTTTCTTCCTCTTAGAAATTGCGACAGCCAACTCAGTGCCTGACCACGGATTCCATATCTTTCAAGCTTCTCCAAAAGTAAATCAATGTTAACACAATCGAAAGCCCTGCTTAAGTCGCAGAAAACCCCGACAGGACGTTCTCCCCTCTCCATGCCGGAAATTATTTTTTCATAGAAATAATTAATAGCGTCTATCGTTGAAGAACCCTGTCGAAACCCGAACCTGGAAAGTTCAGTCTCGAGGTTGTATTGAGAAAGAGCACTTTGATTTTAGATCGCTGATCACTTCAAACAGCACGGAAACGAGAAAATATGAAAAATTTGACGTTTCAGTTTGTTCTGTCATCTTTCATTTCTGTCAAAAGTCAGAACAGCAGTTGATCGTGTCGAAATTCCTAAAATTCTTCTGACAATGCGTTAGCTGATCGCGAGCGCATTACTGCGCATGCTTGCTTTCAACTTTTATTGTCGCAAGAGTAACATGGCCAACTGTACTACGGGCCTTTACAGCTAATCTCATATCAGTTCGGAAAGGCCCGAAACTAAAACGAATAAGAATCTAATTATAGTGAAATAAATATTGATTTACTCTTTGAATCTCGTGCAATAAAGATCCAAACAAATGTCTGACGTAACTGCAGGGCAAATATCGCGTCGGAATGCCACTTTGGAAAGAAGTAACCAAAAAATTCATAGAACAATTTTTGTTTGTTAACCTGTTATAGAAATTTCAAGGCATTTTTCAGTTACCTACATATCCTAAATAAACTGCTTTCTATCTGTGCATATGTAAAGAATGTTGATATTTGGGGGCCAGTGTTTTTTTTTTTAAGAACTGTGTTCATTTTTGTGAATTTAAGGTTAGGTTTCGAACGGATGGCAAAGGTCGCAGGGCAGAACTATAAAATAGAGATGACAATTCATATCATTTCAGAGTGCGATTGTCAAAAGTTCAAGTTTGAGATCTTGCTGTGAGACTTGAAGGTAATATTAATGTACGTAAATATTCTAATATAAAGATCTTGGTGTGGATTGAAGTTTATTTCAATATGAAAAACGCAGCGACTCGGGTTGTGAAACTTACGTCAAGTGTAATTTTTACTTGACGAGCTTACTCGGCCGACAAATTACACTATTTATGTGTGTAACTTTTTAAGAAAAAATGTAGTCTCACTTATGCTTGCGATCTTGCCATTTATGTCGTTATGCGACATGCAACAGAACGTGTGCTTAGTATTATCGTAAAAGTGTTGGGTATTCTTTTTTATAAATTTATGCGTTCGTCGGTTCTTAGTGCTATCATTGTCACGTATACAACGTGTCCAAGGAAGTTTTACACAAATTTTAATATGTGTTTTATAACAGAAAGTGTATCTTATAGTCATGGGTAACACCCTAAATTTTCTAGCGTCGATACATCGCTTATTGTATCAACACACTGTATCTGCACATTGCGTCAAATTGTGCAGTTTCGGTTTCACGGTCATAACACCCTAAAATGACACTATCGACACTGATTTTTACAATTGCGCCATATGGCACAGTGTCTCATGGTATAAGTCGCAGTTTCGGTGTCACGTTTTCTGTAACCGAAACATGACAGATGATATGAACCACTTCGCACGGTATTTTTCAGCGATGGGTCCAGTCAGATGAACGGTAAATCGCGACCATCACCCTCATAAACAAATATAAAAATATTTGAATCTTGGCTCAACCATAGGTAGAGATGTAAAATTACCGGTAATTTAAAAATCGGTAATATTACGTAATATTACGGTAACATTGGTAATTTATAAAAAAACAGCTTTTTAAGTAATACTAGTTTTTTTTATTTCAAAACTGTAAAAACATTACGAAAAACAATAAGAACGTTTTTTAAACTAGTCAGAGTCAGAATGGACTACGTAATAGAGTGGATAATGGTAAATCATCCTCATCATCATCCCCAACCTCGTCATCTGATTCTTCTTTCTCTTTCGTTAATTGAGTCAAGTCTATAACTTCGAAACCGATATCTTCTTTTTCTATTTCTTCCTCAGTATCTTCTACTATTCTCGAATGATCTTCTTCATTTAGTAAATTATAATTATGGGCAATATAAGTTAGTTTTCCGGCCCTCTCCACGGTTAGTCTGTTTCTTTTTTGCCGATGAATAAATCCATAAGTACTAAAGGTTCCTTCGGTTGCGGCTGTTGACGATGGTAAATTTAAAATGTCTACAGCTAACCTACTTATTTTAGAACTGGAGCAAATTCCTGCCCACCAAACAGATCCAGACATAGATTTTTTCGCTGGAAATGACGAATTCCTTAGCAAAAATATTACCTCTAATTTTGTACTGTGCGAGTGCTTCCATAATAAGATCTACTTGTGAAGAATACTTTGGATGACGCCTTGCAGTTTCATAGATGAACTCCGTTGCAATTAAAATTTCAGCTTCAGTTAACTTCTCGCCGCGTTGACTTGGTTCTAATAGGTAAGCAGCAAGATGAACGGGTTTTAAACATATATTTTCTCGTTTTTCAAGAATTGAACACATTTTCTGGTTTTTAAACATAGTAATAGATAAATTTGATACTTTGTCACGTAATATAGACCTTATTTCAAAAAACCAGATAAACTCTTTTGAGATTGTTGGCCCGTTAGCTTCAAAAATCGTTATCCACTTAGACATTGGCTGGAACAAGTCATAAGTTGCTTCTATTTGCAACCAAAATTCGTTTTGAAGAAGAAGTCTTACTGTATTTGATGAAAGAACATCAGAAATATCTGGGCTATCATCAACTGCTAAACTTTTTAATGAATGTTTAGTCTCCAAAAAGCTTTTTATACAAGAAACAAAGGAACCCCATCTTGTTTTCACCGGCAATTTTAAAGAGATGTATCGCCCCGTTTTGTTCAACTGGATTTGGCTTATGGAAAAAAAAAAAAAAAAAAACAATATTTCCAATGTTACCGATCTTGCGGTAATATTACGTAATATTACGGTAACATTACCTCGGTAATATTACCTTTACATCTCTAACCATAGGCAACCCACAGTACGTGTGTATTGTGTATCATGAGTTGTCTAAATATCAAATATGGAAAGGGTAACAGTGTTATGAAAACAAGACTCTGTACAGGGTGTCCCATTTTCGACACTTATAGGGTATCTCCGTAATTGTTAATGCTATCAGAAAAATAATGTAGGTGTCATGTCCCCTCTTTGAGTCAAACTAAAAATGGTAAAATCAAAATTTGAATATTTTCGCTCGCTTAAGAGATACGGGGGAAAATCAAAAAATTGACAATTTCAACATTACCCTATCTTTTCTTAGTTAAAAGAGATATAGAAAAATGTTTTATACGGAAGTTTCTTTATATTGATTGTTGAATAGTCTGCCGTTTTTAGAATACGTATACGGGGTCAGGTAAAAAAGTTATCGGACCTAACCTCATTTTTTAAATGGACCACCCTGTATATTTTAATCTAAAAAGATACTATTTTAAATTCTCCTTTCAAATATACAACACACCATGGATGATATTGGTTTCCTAGGCGATTTATTTAAACTTTATTACTTTGATACGAAATAAAAGATTCAGATTGAGGTAAAAAATAACGGGAATCATCGCAAATGTTCGGAATATGTCCTATCCGTCTTTCCGGATAGCGAACAGAATATACATTTTGCGCCATTTCTTCGTTTTTTCCATTTTCAATATAAACTGATATCATATCAAATTTTTCAAAATGTTGATAGGTAATTTTCGCAAATGAATATGTAAAAATGAAATTGACGTTAAATGTTAATACAAATAGAATGTCAACATAGTTGTTTCTAGGGTATTAGCTTTTGTTTCATGGTCTACTGTGGTTTAAAGTAATAAATTTTGATAAATCGCCTAGGAAACCAATATTGTCCATGGTGTATTATATATTTGAAAGTAGAATTTAAAATAGTATCTTTTTAGATTAAAATATACAGGGTGTTCCATTTAAAAAAATGAGGTTAGGTCCGGTAACTTTTTTTACCTGACCCCGTATACTTATTCTGAAAACGGCAAATTATCCAACAATCGATATAAAGAAACTTCTGTATAAAACCTTTTAACTAAGAAAATATAGGGTAATTTTGAAAGTGTCAACTTTCTGATTTTCCCCCGTATCTCTTAAGCGAGCGAAAATTTTCAAATTTTGATTTTACCATTTTAAGTTTGACCCATAAAGAGCACATGACACCTACATTACTTTTTTGATAGCACTAACAATTACGGAGATACCCTATAAAAGTGTCGAAAATGGGACACCCTGTATAATGGCTACAACTGTTCCATGCGAAAGAATATTTTCAAAAGCGGGACATATAGCTAATGGTAGTTCTCTCCTGGACCTTTTTACATTCTTGTACTTTTCGAGAACCCTGTATAAGATAATACTTTTTTTCTTCGTAAATATTCCGCCCTTCCTTGAACACGTTGTATATTTTTAGCGGTTTATTTTTTCTTTGCATATTTTTATAGAAAAGAATCTCAACAGAGATAGTCCATTCTCTTATACGAGAATCGATTGTATTTAGTATGTTTTAAGGTTTTATAAACCTCCAAAGTTAAATAAAAAAAAACTTGTAGTTTGTCATTGTTAACTTATTGTAATATTAGGTTAATATGTATTTGGTTATTACATAGAATGAATGTTTGTTTAAGTTATAAAAAAATTCGCAATAGTTTTTAATTTTAAATCGATTTGGTTGATTTTTGTTACTTATAATTATTTCCATATAACTTTATATTATAGGATTATAAATTATTATGCCAAAAGAATGTATTAACGTTTTGTTTATATGTAGTTAACTCTAATGTAATAACCAAAATGCATTTATGTATAAATAGGTAGGATTTTATTTCGTATTGAAGAAAAGCACATGATTATCTAACCAAAAGTGTATACGTTATATTAAGATGCAGCAGCAAAAATGTTAAGAAGAATTATTTGCCTGTATCGCACGTTTCTTGCTTTTTACCTTCAGCCAAACTTGATCCGGTTAGGCGGCCCTTAGTCGGAGCCCAGGCAACCCTAGGGGGATTACCCGTTCTCTGATTTGGGGTGACTACCACCAGGGTTGTTGACGTCGCAGAAAAATTGTATTTACTACATGGTTACATTTGTTACGTCGCAAACTTACTAATGTAATTATTGCTTTGATTGGCTGAAAGTGTCTAAACCACATAACCCCAACTTTATTATTATAAATTTGATTGACGATTGACGGTCCTGTTTGACGGTGACGTTACAGCTTAAACATATTGAAATGCATAAGGCCATTTATATTTGACGATGACGGTGCCGTTCGACGAATACTTATAAACGGGAAGAAGACAAACAGCCGTGTTAACAAATCGAAGCAGGTATGAACAAACGAATAAACCCGGCATCCATTACGTCTGGCATCAGCTGACAAACGCACGTGCTTTTCAAATGTCACTTTTGTCCAAATTTGTATTACTGTCAATATTTTAAAGTGACATTTAACCAACAAAAAACATACAAAACCCTTTTATTTGATTTACTAACTGGTGAAAATCACTATTAGGATTCTGACATGTTTTAAGCTGTAAATATCACTTTAAAATAATCCTTACACACTCTTATATCATTTTTTGAACTAGTAACATAACTACAAATGAAAAATTAAACTTCAGAAATAAGCTTGTAAGTAGTTTTATTAAAAAATAAATCATAATTTACATAAAATATTTTACCATCTTCAACTGAGTTCTAGTCCAAGTAGCAAATATTTTATAAGTCCAACCATATTTTTGGGCCCCATATGCGTTAGGAAAAGAAATTATTATTGATGCTTACTTTCAGTAAAGATGACTAAATGAATATTTCAATTACAAATTACTCACTTGCACCAAAAAAGAAACGACTTTTTTCGTGAAAAGATTAGAAAATTAAAAATTATTTTAAAATTTAAAGATGCTGCTTCTTATCCACCATTTTAAATCACATGAGATGTTGCTTGATTTTCATTCCCGCTAGACGAAGGAAGTTAGCTTGTTTAACAATTCGTGCTGTTCGCATTCTATGCCTGTCTCTGTCTGTAGCAATCTTCCCTAATTCAGTAAGGTGAGACAAATATGACCAGGATCAAGTCGCCTGCATAAACAATCACTTTTTGGCATTTCATATTAACTCCACGTAAGTCTTATATTGACGCTTAAATGATAGAGTGAAACAGATAGATAAAAGTAAGTTACTTGTGAGCGTATGGAGCAGAGTAGGCTTAGCATCACTTCCAAGGCCTTCTTACGTGTTTCGATCTCCCCCATAAGCAGTCTCACCGGGCTGGTGCCGTTTGACGGCCGACATAAAACAATTTTATCTTTTGAGCCAATCAAGATCGTGTTTGCCTGTCACGTGATATTTAGTAAATATTATTTTATTTTATACCATCTTATTAACCATTTTAAAGTGTACTGTTGATAGTATCATTCAGATCACATAAACACCAAAATTAACATAATCACATAACAATATAGAAAAGCCGAGAAAAACAGGTTATGTTATCGTCGTCACCGTCATTTATAAACTAATCTAGCTTTTTACGGCACCGACAAACTGCACCGTCAGTCGTAACGTCAAGTTTATAAATTGGCCTTAAAAGTTGTAACTTAGAGTGGAAAAGTACAAGAGATGATGTAATGTCTTTGTCTAATTAAAGAAGCAAAATGACGAGGAAAAATTATTTTGCAAATGATTCTATTCAATAGGTAACAAAAATCCATTATAATCGTTCTTAACATTTTCTGGCTCTTCTAAAGGCATAAAGTAAACAAATATCCGACGCTCTTTCTTTGGATAATCCTGTGCATTAGATTAGGCTCATAATAAGTTAAAACATAATATTTTTGTAAACAAAAAACATACATAGAAGCATTTTTTCTATGATCAACCGCTTTTCGTCAGTTTCGAAGACGTTAAAATCATTTTAATATAGCAAACATTCTTTCATTATGTGTACTAAACGCTTTCCTCTCGTTAAATTCTAGATTCTGTTCTAGGAGTTCTGGTACCCGGCCAGTTTTCTTACCGGTACACCGGTTACCCGGCTTAAAAAACACAGTGTCGGCTCATGGGGGGGTGGTGGAGCTACGGTGGAGTAATAATTCGTTAACATAAAGTCAAAATCATCTCGCAGTTTTCAAATAAACGACGACATTGTTTTCATTCGCAGCAAGCAGCTGTGAGGATCATTAGTTGTCGGGCCTAGAAATACGGAGGTGTGACCCATTGATACCGCTTCGTAGCCTGTCAATTTTAGTGCGGAATTAGACGAAGACGAAATGTATTTATCGGTTCCACCCCTTAAACGAGCACGAACCGCCTCCGATATATTTTTTTTCGTAGTAATACACGTACAGGGTGTCCCATTTTCGACACTTATAGGGTAGCGCTATCAAGAAAGTAATAGGTAAAATCAAAATTTGAAAATTTTCGCTCGCTTAAGAGATACGGGGGAAAATCAAAAAATTGACAATTTCAAAGTTACCCTATATTTTCTTAGTTAAAAGAGATACAGAGAAATGTTTTATACAGAAGTTTCTTTATATTGATTGTTGAATAATCTGCCGTTTTCAGAATAAGTATACGGGGTCAGGTAAAAAAGTTACCGGACCTAACCTAATTTTTTTTTTTAAATGGAACACCCTGTATATTTTAATCTAAAAAGATGGTATTTTAAATTCTCCTTTCAAATATATAACACACCATGGATGATATTGGTTTCCTAGGCGATTTATTTAAACTTTATTACTTTGAAACGAAATAAAATATTCAGATTAAGGTAAAAAATAACGGGAATCATCAGCAAATGTTCGGAATATGTCCTTAAATGGTTACCGTCTTCCCGGATAGCGAACAAAATATACATTTTGCGCCATTTCTTCGCTTTTTCCACTTTCAATATAAACTGATATAGCAAATTTTTCAAAATGTTGATAAGTCATTTTTTTCACAAATAAACATGTAAAAATGAAATTGACGTTAAATGTTAATAACAACTAGAAAGTCAACATAGTTGTTTCTAGGTATTACCTTTTGTTTCATGGTCTACTGTGGTTTAAAGTAATAAAGTTTAAATAAATCGCCTAGGAAACTAATCTCATGCATGGTGTGTATATATTTGTAAAAAGAATTTAAAATAGTATCTTTTTAGATTAAAATATACAGGGTGTTCCATTTAAAAAAACTAGGTTAGGTCCGATAACTTTTTACCTGACCCCGTATACTTATTCTGAAAATGACAGATTATTCAACAATCAATATAAAGGAACTTCTGTATAAAACATTTTTCTGTATCTCTTTTAACTAAGAAAATATAGGGTAATTTTGAAATTGTCAATTTTTTGATTTTACCATTTTAAGTTTGATCCAAAAAGAGCACATGACCCCTACATTACTTTTTTGAAAAGCACTTACAATTACGGAGATACCCTATAAAAGTGCCGAAAATGGGATACCCTGTACAATACAAATGTCGAGCGCCGATTTCATTCGTTGATTGTTCGCTTCCCGAAACACGAGCTTTCATAATTTACGGTAGGTATGTTAACGGTGTAGTTTACAATCATATATAGTGTGAACATATTATAGTTTAAATGACAAGTATCGGAATACATTTTTAAAAAGCTGTGTGTACAGTATGTTTAATTTTATCGTCGAGGATATAATGTTTCGTTTTTTAGGTCAATATTCGACAAAGTAAAATCACTCTTTTTTTGTTAAAAATTTGTCATTTTATTTTTATATTAGTGTTGTTTCATTAAACTAATAATTGTTTGAACCCGATAAACCCGTTAAACGTAATTAGAAAAAGAGCGTTTTTAAAATTATAATTGTAATTTCTACAGGGTGGCACAGGTACAGAGAACCGGCTTATTCCATAGAAAAACGAGAATAAATACTAAAACTTGTCTTGCCACAGAAAATTTTAGTAAGATGAAACAATTTAAGTAATCGCGTGTCATTTTTTATTAGAATATTAGTACCCGTTTAAGTAACCTATGTTTAAGTAGATTTAAATAATTTGTGTGAGAAAAATGTATTTTTGTTATTTACGCTGTTGTTATAGGTATAAAAAAAATGTTAGTAATATGTATTCGAAATTAAGCAGACTGTACGGTTGAAACATAATGTCGAAGCATAATGTTTATTTTTGTAAATCAAACCTCATGTTGGTGATATTTCTGTTAGATCTCATATTCATCTAAGTTTGTACATAGTTCGATGATCGCACATCAAAAGAAGAAGGAAAATAAATCATTTAATAAAACTTTTTTTAAGCTCAATGTTGGCTTTTTATTGTCGTATTGTACTCGGGAGGCCTGCGACCACAGGGCCAACACTCCATTCATAAATCTGCTGGAAAGTGAGTTTGTGCTTGTTTGAAATGTTATTGAAAATCAGTAATGGGTGGAAGAGTGACAAAACATGTTGGTCTCGCTAATGGCAACAATGTTGAAGTCTGGTTAAATCAAAGATTTTACAAGGTTAAATCCAATAACGTTTAAAAGGTTATGGAGCGGTCTTCATCGTTTCGGAGCGGAGCTAGTCTGGGCAAAAAGTCCAACAAGGGCGTATAATTTACTTTGAGATTCTTTACGTTTAACTATATTATCTATTCAAAAAGTGTAGTTTCGAATATTGGATATTTATAAAAACGATAGAAATATTGATCCAGTTTTTATATACAGTGTATCCAAGGATGGATTTAACTATTTATGCTTAGCATCGATATTTTTGGTGTATTCATTACTGGATGATACTCTCCAGATATAAAATGTATATTTCTAGCCAGATTGTCATATTTATCACTAAGACATCTTGCAAAATCCCAATTAAAAATTTGTAAATTTGACAATTACAACTGGTTTAAGGTTAATCCGCAATTGCTCTTAAAATAAGTTTATTTCTAATAATTTTACTATAAACTGTGAAAAGGATGATTCTTTAAAATAATATTATTATACTTAAAGGTATCAAATAAATCGTGAAATAATCCAACTGCGCTCTGCTCATCTATCTTTACGCACGCTCACGTGCATTGGGTGTGGCCAATTAGCAAGGAGGGAGAAACGGAATGGGAGAATATTCTCGTAAATCCTACAGTGTTGTTAGTTTGTTCGCAGTCTCTCGCAGTCATCGTTAATTTTTTTTTGTTTCATTTGTGCTTATTTGTGATTATTGGTGAAAAATCGTCTTTATTATAAACAATCATGGTGATTAATTAAATAAGTAAATTAAAATAATATGTACCTAAACAAGTTAGATCAAATATATAAAAATAAATAAATAAATTATATAAAACCTGTCTTCACGTACTTGTTACACTGCAAACGTTGTTTAAATATAGAAAAATAAAGATGTAAAATATTTTGACGGGACTGTTCCTTTCTTCAGTATTTTATTCCCATGTACATTACCTACATAATCTTCTTTTGTGAAGTGTTTCTCACAAATAACTGTTGTATCACCTGGACTATAATTATTCCTTCTAAGGGCATGTATCCAAATTTGCCGTAGGCTTCGACCCTTTAGTATCCTAACGAAGTGGATAAACATTTGGTACATTCTTAAACAAACCGAATTTTCATAGTGATGCAAACTCAAAATCAAATTTCTAAATATATTTACTAACGCCGGTATTCTCCGTAAGCATTTGATCCAGATTAGATGCTCAATCCCGCTTAGATCATATTTTTGCTATGCACCGTCAACATTTGACATTTCTAATTGAGATTAAAGTAATCCGTCAAGGTTGAAATATTGCATTTGATCCAGATTAGATGCTCAATCCCGCTTAGATCATATTTTTGCTATGCACCGTCAACATTTGACGTCCCTAATTGAGATTAAAGTAATCCGGAAAAGTTGTTGGCTTAAGCATGTTTTTATTACATTATATTAGTAATTTAATATCGAATGGAGAGCCACCGCCTGTTAAAAATACTTGTTTGCTATTTTCAGGTAATTTTTTATCAGCAGCCGGATTGCTGAACAGAAAAATCATTTTCGAATGGCAAAACAACGCTTGTTTTAGAACTTTGTTACTCCGATTGATTTTTCTATCGTTTTCGTCCTTATGAAATGGGATTTCTAAAACGGGTTTGTTCGAAACTTTTCCGAAATGATTTCGATTCAGTATTAAACTTTTGTGTCCATACCTGGCTCTTTTCCTCTATGTTTACTCGGCTACTTTTTTTGGAATTACCCATTTTTAAGAAATACTAAAAAAAATAACGTACAGACTTGTCAATAATAATTCTCGCTAAAACCATTCTGATTTTACATTATTAATTTTTTAAGTTGCGTGTGATTCGAAAGCAGTAAAGTTTGTTTACTAGTTTTGTTAACAAAAAGAATGAATGAGTATAACAAATCCTGCAAAAATTTGGAAACAAAATGTAGTGAAGAACAACACAAAGGTTGATGTGAATAATTTATTAGTGCATCATTTCGGAGATGAGTGGAAAAATGATCCACGTCTTTTACAAATGCGTCATAGAAAAGAACACAGTTCCAGAAATCGAAACCGTCGATGATGAAACGACACTATGTGAGAAAGTCAAAGAGGACGTGGAATTTTCTATTAACTGTTTTTGAATTTTTTTGTCCCCTCCATCCGCTATTTCTTCTTTGTATTTTCTTTTACTGAATTTAAAGTCTTTTTTATTTTTTTTATATGAATAAAAATAATTTAAAAATAATTATCTTGCGTTATTTTCAAAGCTTCTTCAAGCAACTTCGATTGTTATTTTTATAACGTATAATCTACAAATATTTTTTCAAAACAACTCTTATGTTTTTCAAACATTTAAAAGAAAAAAAATTAGTGTAAATGTAGTGTGTGATGTAAATGCAATAAAAAGGGAAAACTATCTTAATTGTTTATATTTAATGAATTATTAGTTTTTTCTTCTACTGAGAATTTAGGAAACATGGAGATTGTCCACTTTGAAACTATACTTCTCATTTAATTGTATAAAAATCCAGTATTGCCAAATTGTTAACTAGGATTCCCAAAACGATTACGGTGCATAACAAATAAACCGGATTCAACTAAGCTGGATTTGCCAATCTCAATTAAATCTTAAAACACGTGTTTCCGGGTTTGACTTTGACATAATTTTCTTTTGTGTCATGTTTGGAAATTAGTAGTTAATATGGAAATTGAAGAGGAAATTTTCATTTAAGATGATTAGGAGATGTTAGACATCATAAATGTTGCTCTTAAAAATAGTTTTTGGTGTAATATAAGATTCGTTTTTGTAATGTAACAGTTTTAGTACTTTATTCAATTTTTTTTTTTGAATTTTAACTTTGCTTGCAATTTAAAACTGTTTTCAAGCAACAAATAACTTTTAAAATTGAATCTAATATTACAAGCCAAATTATTAAGTATTTATGTTGCCATTTTTGTCAAATGAAGAATCAAAACTAAGACAGCTTGTACTGTTCATAAAATAATAAACTAATATATTTCAAATACTATATAATGTGTGGAAAAATTATTTCCTAACCACCTGAAGAACCGCAGGGCGTAGTTTTGTCTAATATTGTAGCGTTTAAAATACTAATTCAGATTGAATGGTACTACCAAGGAAGGGAATCCCTCTCCATTGATTGAATATCACCACTTGCAGACCCGTTCCGAACTCTTTTGGTCTCGTCAGTACAGGGTAGGTGTCCATACCTATCATCAGAGAAGTCTCTACTACTTCAAGCTGTATTATCAACCTTAGTCGAGAACAAAAGAGTTCGAAACCGGTCTGTAGGTAGTGACATCCTATCAATGGAGAGAGCTTTCCTTTATTGCTAGTATTTGATATAAATACCACCTCAAAAAATACACATTGTTTTTTTTATATATTTCAATTATAAAAATATTCTTTTATTTAGCCACAAAAAATTAGAAACAATTTATTATTGGTATTGGAACATACATAAGTACCTAAAATGAACTCGAGAAATAATCTAACACATCTTAACACGAAAGATCAACTGATCTTTAACACGAAAGTATATTCAGCTGCAAATAAAAGAGCACCCTCGCGACTGCAAGAGTAGCTGGTTCCAGCTATACATGGCAATGTACTGTTGATATGCTTCCATCTTTGTGGGCTATCTTTTATGGGCCTTTATTTCCTCTCTACTTCCAGCACTAAATATGAAAAAATATCAATCCTTTGTAATAGGTGGAACTCCATGAATTAAATTATGGATATTGAAAGTTCAGTGTAAAGGGGTCCATATTATGTATTAAGTTTAGCTTCGTTTGATATCTGTAAAGAAATATTTTACTTCATAAAAAGGGAAAAGAAACTGCCAATGTTTCGTAAACAAAGGCAAATGAGATATTTCAGCTTACCTGTCGCGGATATCATGCAATTTTGCAATGATAATGTCTTTAAATATTCACTCTGCATCTAAAAAATATATTAAACACCATTGTTTCCAAAACTTTGAAGAAAATTCTGTTTTAAAGGCTACAAATTGCGAATTTCAATGATTTCTTAATGCACGTCAGAACAGAGTTTGCCGTCAGGTCAAACGAAAGTAGGGTTATCTCTTGCGTCATCCGCTTTTCCACGTCATATTTGTTGAAAATCCACTGTTGCCAATTTGTTAACTTGGATTCCCAAAACCGATTACGGTGCATAACAAATAAGTCAGATTGAACTAAGCCGGATTTACCAATCCCAATTAAATCCTAAATACTGAGAATACGGGCGTAACCTGTGAAATTTTAATTTAACACCATTGCATCTTCTAGTGAAGTATTTTATGGCCGCACAAGACTCGACCATCTTGTAAATGCAAGATTTTAGCAGCGAGTAGCAACAGTGTATTCTTTACTATAATCGGATCCATTGATAAAGTTTGATCGTTTGCCCTCGAGCGTAGTATCTTTTAACTTGATGTTGTCAGAGTGCAGTCGGTTTATTTCAAACTTTTATGTATAATAATAATATTTTTTTTCTAAATCTCTCAAGGCCTATTCAAAATTTATATTAAAATTATTGGGAAATAAATTTATTTTAAAAGCAATTGCGGATTAACCTTAAACCAGTTGCAATTGTCAAATTAACAAATTTTTAATTGGGATTTTGCAGATACCTTAGCGATAAATAGGACAATCTGGCTATGCTGCAAGCATAACAGCAAGGTGGGGAGTGCACGTTTACAATCCTTACGTCGACTTCAAATGTAAACAATTCTATCTGGAGTTTGTAAGATCTTTGCCTGCGACCTATAAAAGCGACGCTTCCCCTAAAACGCAGGGTGCCTCGTATAAGAATGCACAGGACATACAGAAATTACCAAATTAGTGAGTTCTCTTATTAATTGAAAGCGCAATTTATGGTTATTTTAGTTGCAAGATGGCAAGGATTTTCCCGGAATTCCCTGAAAACTCTGACGTCAATCTGGCATCCTAAACCTATGTGTTCATGCACGCATAATCATGCAATATGTATTGCGATGTCGCCAAAGCACCGAGTAATCATCCAATCGCCCGATGTAATCAAATTTCGTTCGAAATTTCGCTGATACAGAAGCAAAATCGACAAATTGATATAATTAATACACGAATTGCCATTAAATTAAAAAATCATTATTAATAAAATTTGTCTTTTAATCTTAAGCCTATTACCAACAGTTTGGTATCACATTCTTAAAATATAGCATTTGTAAATTGTCATCTTAAAACATAAAATACTTTCGTCGCCTTAAAAAGTAAGTCGCGCTTACTTTACAACAAAAACCGGAATATTTTAAGCAAAATAATATCTTAAATTAATGAGTATTTTCTGGGGGAGGCGCCATACAGTTCCCCGTCGGGTACCTCTTCTTAAAGCTTTCGATGAGATCTTGGTCGATGAGTCTTATTCCGTCCACTTGGTTGCCCAACGTTATCCAATTCGGCTGGATATTGTGAGGTCGGCCGAAAAGTTCTATTTTTCTCGTACCAGGCGACAATCTACACAATGATAAGGGTTTAAGAGCTCCCAAGAAGGTACTATTTTACACATAATTTCATGCAGAATAATTTTGAAATAATAGTTATTTATGTATCAAGGCTACTAAGTAGATGATTATGCCCTGAGGGCGATAGTCTTAAAATGCGAAGGGCATCTGGCCCGAGGGTTCGTAAGTCGCCCGAGGTTATATATCTATTAGTACCCGTGGTGCATACAAACTTTTATGTCATACCAGTTCATTTTAAATAATAAATATTTATTTAAAATTTAATTTGATTTACCAATTTTTATTTTTACCTGCGACATTACCTTGACATTATTATAGCCTGCGTTTTTGTTGCTAGGGAGATAAGTATTCAAAGTGGCGTAGCGACAAATTATAGGCCCCCCGCGAAAATTGAGTCATGACCCCCTACCCTAGATTAAGAATATACATATATGTATAAACATATAAACAAACAAAATTAGATAATACTGTTTATTATATAAACTACAAACCATATGTAGAGAACGTTACAAAAAATAAAATTATTGAACAACAAGAAGAAAACAAAAAACATTCTTTAAAACTAAAAGAAACAAACACGAAAAAATTCTTTAGGTACCGAGCTAAGGTAGTAGTAGAGTAAGGTACTTGAAAGTTACAGTGAGATAATACCAAAAGTATTTAAAATTAAGCAACAAAATCTTGAATATAATATTATAGGTATCTCAATAGTTATTGCGAGGCAATTGGCTAATTGCCTATTTTATTTATTATATTGTAAAATTATTCTTATATTATTGCTTTCAGGAGTTAAATTGTTTTTTTCTAGCTTTTGCCTCCGCAAAATTTTTTATTAAATGGTTATTATCCATTTTGGCCACCTCTTGTGCCTCTATAGACAGGATAACCAAGTTGGTTAACCTTGTCTGAGAGGAACTATTTCGTAAATAATGTTTAATGATTTTTAATTTGGAAAAGGATCTCTCAGCTGTAGCAACACTTACTGGAAGAGTTAAAAATAATAATAAGGCTGTTGTTACCTCTGGAAAATTTGATGATAAAGTGTTATTTTCCACAATTAAAAATACAGCAAAGTCTTTAATACTTTGAAGAGAAGCAATTTTTTCCTCCAACGCGACTATCTCTAAAGGAAAAGTCGCAGACAGATCGCTGGAATATGTTTGCTGTAGTGTTTCTGCAGACATAAATAATTCTTTTTCTGGCAAAGTTACTAGAACTTGGGGACATAGAAATCTAAATTTATTAACAAATAACTCCATTCCCTCAAAACGATTACCTATTTGGTTAATTACAATATCAAATACTTTGTAATATATATTTATCCTAAAATAGTTTTCTCGACTAGAAAATAGATAATTTGTATTGGCTTCATCAAAGTGTTTTTTTGGTTTTAATTGTCTTTTATCTTCAAATTCCGGGTTTATATTCCATGATCTTGATATATCAATTGCTTCATTCTTTAAATTTATATAATTACGGGCACAGTGTGACAAAATCTAGATCAGGTGGACATTGGTAATATTGGTATTTATTTGAAAGATTTGCTAATTAGCAATAGGCTCTATCGGCACTCGAAGCTTTCGGGCCCCTCCGCGACTGCGGGGGTTCGCGGTAGTAGCGCTACGCCACTTAATGTTTCATGTGTCAAAGTCAAAAATCAACAATGGAACAAGGTTTTGAAATTCCAGACGAAATTGAAAGAAAGGCTGAAAAGGCAACGAAAATCCAGAGACTCATACGACAAAGAATATGATCAATTTTGGAAGTGGATGTCAGAAAATGCGGTAGAAAACATTAACGAAACTGTGCTGTTGGGGTACTTTATTGATCTATCTGAAAAATATTCCCCGAGCTCTCTGTGGGCTAAATATTCGACGATAAAGAAAGCTTTAATGGTAAATAATAATATTAATATATGTAATTTTCACAAATTATGCGAGTATTTAAAGCAAAGGCCAAAAGGGTACCAACCAAAAAATCCAGTGTGTTATCCAGAGAAAATGTACTAAAATTTATTCATGAGGCACCAAATGAAACGTTTTAATGAACAAGGTCCCATTATTATTTGGTGGATGTCGGCGGCAAGAACTTGTAAATATGTTAGTCACACATGTAGAATTTAGAAAATCGGTCTTTGTTGTAACGGTGCCAGAAACCAAAATTGACAAAACACGAGTTTTCACCATTATTGATGAAGACGAAATGAATAGTTTGAAACTTATAAGAGATTATATGTCTTTGAGGCCACATGGCTGCTCAGAAGACTATTCTTAAGCTACAGACAAGGCGGCTATACTGTACAACCTGTTAGAAAAAACACATTTGGGAAAATTCCCTGTATTATTGCAAAATATTTGGGTTTGAACAACCCCGAAAAGTACACTGGTCATTGTTTACGTCGAACGTGGGCAACTCTTTTAGCAGAAGCTGGAGCAAGTATGACTACGCTGAAGCGCCATAGTGGATGGAAGAGGACCACAGTTGCTGAAGGATATTTAGAGAATAGTATATCTTCAAAAAATGAGGGTTCAAGGATGTTGGCAGGCGTACCATCTGGATCTCGCATTTCCTTAACGAAACTAGAGACCCAGACAATGAATCATGAGTCAACCTTTGCTGCAGGAAATTTAGCTTTACAATTTATTACAACCAAATAATATATAAACTTAAAATTATATTTTGTTAATAAAGTTAAATAAGTTAATCGAAAACTGTTTTTTGCGTCTTAATGCCAGCGCAGGCCATAATGTGTACTTTATGCCCGCACGAGTATCTAAGGTATAAAAACACAATAATGCACTGGTATGTTATAAAAATTATTATTAAATTCAACTATTTTCCAGGTAAGACATGCGTCATCACATGAAAGATAATTTAATTGGTACTTTGGGAGTATCGCACATCCCTAGGTTAAGTTTCAAGTCTCAAATTTGACAGTTGAATATTGGGCATTTGTATCCATGCACAGAGAAGACTCGTCATCAACCGAACACACGCGCAGAATGAAATTTCGCTCAGGGAACAAACATACGATTAATTGGGCTTCATAATTAATTTAATTTGGGCTCGAAGGTAATTCCTTGAAAAGGGAGTTCCAAGATCTTTCTTACCTTTCTATCATCCCATAAATTTCGTCTGGTTTGTGACTAGTGGCTCTGACTTCGGCAACGATAACATCAGAGTCCAAGCCCCTATTTAAATCTTTGGGGTTCCCCTTCATGCCGACTAAGCAATGTTCCTTGCCGTGGTTTAGCCAATGACCGGTCCGCCCTAGAAATAAAGTATGATCATACAGACATCTCGATCGGCGATTATGTCTTCATAAATGCTGTAGGAATATTCGTACAGCCCCGATATTTTCAGCCTAAAGCATACATTTTCCCCGAGAACATTCTTGACAGATCTGTAAGTGTAAAACCCCATATTTGCACCATAAAAGTTCTATACCAGGATTTAGGGAACATCAACAATCAAGTTATACCAAGGATCTTAAATCAAGATACGTCTTTGGTTCACAGCCGTTGAAGAATAAACAATTCACATTCTTAGGTAGGTTGTAGACAACTTTCCAGAAAAACAATTGAGGCGCTCGTGAAATTAGTATAATTTTTCTTTGTCGTTTTCTGCTAATTTTACAAAGACATTACGTCGTTCGAGCGTTGGGAACGTCATTTTGATAAAGCCCTTATTGGTACGGCCGTCTTTCATTCTTTGCTGTTTTTCAGTGTTTGTGTGTTAAATTTACGTATTGTTTGTGGAAAAATAGTAAATATTAACTAAATATGTTCCAGTGTGCCAGGTCTGCTGTAAACTGGATAAAAATATAGTCGTTTGAGTCACGTCCGTCGAATGTTTGTTTTCCTTAGCCAAGACCATATATACAGGGTCCGCAAACGAAGCGTGGACGGAAGATTAAATCGTTATCGAAGAACTTATCAACAATACTGAAACAGCTTGAGATATTGGATTAAAAGCGGCATGTTTTAAAAATATTTTACATTATACAGGGTGGCCCAAAAAAGTGTGACAGCATAAAGTTATATTTTTTTAAATGGGACACCCAGTATTTTATTGCATATTTAGGTTCGTATTACTATCGTTTATAAGTACCTCAAATTTTATTTAATTTGGTTTTTAGTTTCGGAGAAATAAATTAAAAACTAAAAAAAAAGTTTTGCAGTCCTGACTAAAAAAATAAAAAAAAAAAACAATCCAGAACTATTTTTTTAACCTCGGAATTGAGTTAAATTTATGACAAGAGGTCTAGAGATACTATGAATGTAATTGCGTTTATTTATTTTATACAGGGTGTTCATAATAAGCTTTCAAAAACCCCACATTTTAAAATAATTTTTCTGAAGTTTTTCAAATGGAACACCCTGTATTTTATTTGGCTATTTGACGTAGAATTCATAGACAATTTTTTTTTTGTAATACAAGCATATAAGTTATATCCAGCCGTTTTCGAAATAATTGTAAATATCATAAATTATGTTTAAATAGAGGGAATATTGGGAAATATTATTATAGGCGACTAGACTAATAATTGTAAACTAAAGTAAATGTTCAAAATAGCTTCCTTTTACTTAATTTAATGATTTTCCTCTACTGCCAACAGAACTCTTAATTCATTTTCTTCATTAATAACGGGTTTATTGATTATCATCCTTTTTGTGTACGCAGTGCTTCCTGATGCTACAAATCTTTGCAACAACTTCTCGAAGGTTTTTGGTCTCGGCTTCCTCTCAATATCTGCATCCATTTCAGCATACACTCGGCTAGCGAGGAGGCAATTTCTTGGACATTCACCCAGTATAAAAACCATATTTACCATTTCTAAAGTTGTAAAATTCGACATTTTGTGTAAGTTAGTACTTAATTTCGACGACTGAACAAATGTAAATAATTTTATTTGGCTGTCATAGTGACAATCTAAACAAAAAGGAATCATGGCAACTCGATTAAGAATAAAAAATTAAATAATAAACGTAGCAAAAATGTATGCTTTTAAAATTTATATCGAAATAACTAAAATACGGTAAACTCTAAGAGTAAAAGGAAGCTATTTTGAACATTTACGTTAGTTTACAATTATTAGTCTAGTCGCCTATAACAAAATTTCCCAATAAAAACTCTATTTAATCAACATAATTTATGATATTTATAATTATTTCGAAAACGGCTGGATATAACTTATATGCTTGTATTACAAAAAAAATTGTCTATGAATTCTACGTCAAATAGCCAAATAATATACAGGGTGTACCATTTGAAAAACTTGAGAAAAATTATTTTAAAATGTGGGGTTTTTGAAAGCTTATTATGAACACCCTGTATAAAATAAATAAACGCAATTACATTCATAGTATCTCTAGACCTCTTGTCATAAATCTCACTCAATGCCGAGGTTAAAAAAATAGTTCTGGATTGTTTTTTTTTATGTTTTTATTCAGGACTGCAAAACTTTTTTTTTTAGTTTTTTATTTATTTCTCCGAAACTACGAAACCAAATTAAATAAAATTTGAGGCACTTATAAACGATAGTAACACGAACCTAAATATGCAATAAAATACTGGGTGTCCCATTTAAAAAAATATAACTTTATGCTGTCACACTTTTTTGGGCCACCCTGTATAATGTAAAATATTTTTAAAACATGCCGCTTTTAATCCAATATCTCAAGCTGTTTCAGTATTGTTGATAAGTTCTTCGATAACGATTTAATCTTCCGGCCACGCTTCGTTTGCGGACCCTACGAAACAGTATATTGCCAATACGAACGTTCCAAAATAAAGTGTCCCCGCTATGGGAGATGGTGCGGGCCTATTGAGTTTGCGCAGTAGGGTGGAAATTTTATCGATCGCGTCAGAGCCGGCCCGACATTATTTATTTGTTGTTCGTCGCCATCTTTGGTTCTGGATGCTTTTTCAAATTACAGAATAAAAAGTGGTTCATCCACATTGCTGTCGGTATATTAGTGCTTATAAACTTTCATTACCTAACAACAATATTTGTAAAGGAGTTTTTAATTTGTGGTGATTCGATTCGCTGTTTAGTACGTTAGTGGCTTGTTTTGTTTAAGATGAAAGGACACAAGTGCATGGTGCTTTTTTGCAAAAATCATGGATCAATACCAGGTATAAAGTATTTCAGCCATGTACATATAGACGAAAATATTTTGCTTATCACATTATCCGATCTTCGGAACCGAATTTCACTAAAATGCTTGTAAAAAAAGAAGAGAGTGTCACTGGTATACAATATAATATATATGTGGTCACTACTTAACCTTAAAATTAATGTATTTTTAATTTGGTGCATTAGTAGCTGATAATAATTCACAAAATCGTCAATATAGTCATTCATTCTTAATTTTTGGTTTAGAAAAAAGTGAGGTTAAGAAACGTACGGCGTCGGATGAAAGTTAAAATAAAGCTCATCGTGTCGATTGTTATTATTAAATATTCAGATGGAATTTGGCACCAAAAGTTTACACCAATCAGGGCACCGTCGGATCGTCATATCATCAGAAATCGTATGCATGGAACGCCGTCTTAAATCGAACTAATCGACATTTTGATTGCAATATTTTTCCTAACTAACCAGTGAAATTTACATTAAGAAAGTTGAAATCCGGTCCTGTCGAATGTTTACTTTCACAAGGAAATTTCCGAACTGCGCACACTCACAACGCCCCCTTCGATGCCCATAGCGGAGACATAATTGTAGATGGTATTAGCAATATACTGTTTATATATATGTGGTTTCAAGTCAATGATTTACACGGCAAAAAAGCTTTGTTGAACCAGAATTAATTCATTCTTATTATTTTCAGCAACGGTAATTAAATAAAAACAATACTACATACCAGTCCTTATAATCCTCTGCAACTGGTTAGTTTTTACCCATATAATTTCGTCGACGCGTTCATAACCCCACAGTTTCAAACACTCTCTGCCTAATTCCATTGCTCTTCCTGTCACCCATAGGAAAATTAAACCTGGAATAAACGAATAAACTAAAGCCGTGTAAATTTTAATTTAGTCTGCGTTTTAAAAGATAAAAGCGTATGCAAAAAATTATTATTATATATGTCCTAGGTTATGTATTAACATACCTTCATCCTGTAACTGTGGGATTCCCAGCTGTCTCATCTCGTCATCTGACATTGTTCCATAAGGAAGTTCCATGTGGATATCCCATGGGGGATCAGCCATTATCACAGCAAATTTTCCTACAAAGTAGATACTCGTCTAGGAGAAATTTTTTTTAAAAAATTGAGATTTTTTCCTATTTGATATCACAAAACTCATGTAAATTAAAACGTTTAGCCAAATGCAATTTTTTATATCTCAATTCTAAAGGGTGTCCAAATTCTTAAAAAGAAACCTTAATACTCTTTTTTCCTCCGATTTGAAGAACCGATTTTACTGCTATCAAAAATTTAAATTTCAGTCTTGCGTCTAAACGGTGTGATTTATCCAAAGATATTACAAAATACAGATGGAAAAATGTACATTTCTAGCCTACGCAACGACTGCAAACAGTCTTTCCCACCTCTTTCGGTCATTATTGCAGCATAGCCAGATTGACATATTTATCGCAAAGGTATCTTGCAAAACCCCAATTAAAAATTTGTTGATTTGGCGAATACAACTGGTTCAAGATTAATCCGCAATTGCTATTAAAATAAACTTATTTATCAATAATTTTACTACAAACTGCGAAAAGGCGACGAGAGATTCTTTAAAAAAAATATTGTTATACTTAAAAGTATCCAACGAATCTTAAACTAATCCAACTGCACTCTGGCAACATCTATTTCTATTTTACCAATGCGCCACAATTCGGACCCAAAGTCCCAAAAGGTAAGCAAAAGATGAACGAATACCTTTGTCTGTCCTTTTGATCTAAGAGATTGTTATATATTTTGGTTGGTTGGTGTTCTTTTGTGATTATTGGTGTAAAATCGTCTTTATTATAAACAATCATGGTGCATTCATGTGTAGTTTGTAAAAGAGCGGATCATTTAAATAAGGATTTATCTTTTCATCGGTAAGTATGGTTATGTTTTAATATTTAACCATCTGATATAACTAGACTTTAACATTGTTGCCATTCAGCCAACAAACATGTAGTTCTCTCTTCCATCCATTACTGATTTTCAATAACATTTCACACAATCACAGCTTCACTTTCCAAGAGTTTTATGAATCGATTATGGGATCTGTAGTTTGACAATACCTTTGGTGTTATCGACTTGAAGTGTCCTTCTTTCGAATAACCGTTAAAACAAAATAGATATGCCAAAAATTAAATTGAATTTCACGTACTATAACCACATACCAAATTTCACCTCCACATGATCCTGACCCATTTTTGAGAATTAAAGGTGCAATAGGTATTTGTATCTTACCTAATACAGTCATGTCCAAAAATCTCAAGTCGCATTGCACCCATTGGGGTGGGTACAAAGTGGTACTTTCGACCCTTCCAACTGCAGATCGATTTGGCATAGCGACAAGATTGCCTTTACCTTGTCCAGCTCTGTCCACCTCATAATGGACATACTTGCACGTATCCATGTGGAAGCATGTGTTTAAAAAGGAACAATCTCCTAAATAAAAAAAAATATGTGAAAACTGAAATAATCTTGAAAAATTTGCTGTCGTTTCCAAGAAACTAATGTTATTGTGACAAAATCAGTATTCTTATCTTTAGAGATGGACTACTAATAATGGACGCTGATTTTAAAACTGTTTCAATACAAGAGTACTGCATGAATCATGATTCTCGGGCCTGTGTGCAAGTAAGTAATAGATAGCCCAAGTACACTTACCTAATGATTCGTCTGTATGTTTCTGAATTATTTTTTTAAAATGAAGCTTTTTACAATCAGCTATTCCACTTTTCTCACAGTCCATCTTAGTTCCGTGGGGACAGAATTCCATAAGTTGCTTTCCACCTAAAAACAGTTCATATTTACACTCTCTTACTGAAGAAGTGGTAATCTATATTTTTCAATATAACGCCAGCATAAAAAGCTCCTTTTGAGATTATATACCACCTTGATTCCATTTGTATTACCTTGTGATTTAAACCTCTCCGTCAAAGACCTCTCTTTTGCTGTTGGTTTACTTAGTAGATCCAAGATTTCTTCACCTATTTTTTTCGTTTCTTTTTCTTTAGTTGAGGGCATGGATAAAAGAGACTAAAATAAAGTGCTAGTCAGGTATAATAGTGTATAAAATGATTTTATTCAATTAACGTTGAAGTTATATTATAACTCAATTATTTACTTATAGACTTGCGTATGTATGTAAACTTACCAAAAGATCAGCCTTGGGTTCCTTTTTTTCTTTCTTTCGTCTATCCTCTTCTGCATCATCACATTTATCATTAGCTTCTTCCCGTTTCCTCTTGGCAATATCTTTCGAAGTGCCTGGTTTTGACTCCTCTATGAATTCTGCTATCATTGCATTTACCTAAGAAAGCAGATACTCCTTAGAACTCAAAAATTAAGAAATATGTAAGCCTACCTTTGTTCCTTCTATAGATGTTACATCTAATGTGTTAATACCATCTTTTACAGAATCCTTCACAATAATTAGCTTTTGAATGGCAAATTTCTTTAATAGATTACATACTTTCTTATGTGATGCGTCTCGTTTTAGATTAGTTCTTATTTTACACACTAAATCACTCGAAGAAATAGGTAATTGCAACGTAACATCTGCTAATTCTCTTAAAAGTTCCTGTTCTAATTCAGGATCAATTTTAATTAAATCGTCGGGTTCAGAAACGTGTTCATTTTTTAGTTCGGTTTCTTCTTTAACTATAGTCGATGTTGATGCTGTAGCGTTTGATTTTATACTGCTGGTGCTCGAACTGACTAAAGTGGACCCCAAAATTCCCTCCCGTTCCTTTTTCCGCTTTTCAAGGCGCTCCCTCAGGCTGTTACGCTTCCTTTGAACTGCTTGGATTTCTTCCCAGGCATCGGACATTGCAAATTTTTTAATAAAAATAATAAATTATCAACAAAAATAATTATTTATGTTTTTCACACACATAACCTCCACGAATATTGTCATGTGTGAAGTTAGCGTCAGTTTATCCTCCGCTCTGACGCTAGCTAGAAAAGAACGGCAGTTGCCTCCATTTCTGTATTCGATGGTCATTACAGGCTGTTGGCGCTATCTTCGCATTTATTTTATATTTTGTCAGTTTGACGTTTTACCTGACATTTTCTTTAAATACAGAGTGAAACGAAATGGCTTACCCTCATAAAAATATGCAAACTAACGATTTATTAAGTTATTACTTGACTATGAATATGAACAATATATGCAGGATATGTCTAGAGAAAAGTAATAAATTGACGCCTATTTTTGATCTAGTCAAGCCTCCACATTTTTCTGTTTTAATTACCGCTTGTGCTGCAGTTCAGGTTTGTTTGTTTGAAATTTGTACAAATAGCAATACTTTCTTTTTTTAATAAACTCATTTCGCATGCATAAGTTCGAAAGTAAGTTTAGAATGCAAAGAAATAGAAAGAAATATTCAATTCTTCAAAATGAAGGTATATAGTATATTATTTATAAAAAAAAACTATATAAATGCAGTAATTTCCCTGGTGTACAATTGTGTTACATTGTTCAAAGAACAAAATATATAAACCAGTGCCCAGGAAGTGCAAATAATATAAATATTAGAAGTTGGCTTTAAAAACTATAATTCTACATACTTGTTTACTACATACGTATCATATCATATTAACATTCTAGGTAGAGGAAGGAGATGGTTTACCCCCTTACATTTGCCAAAGATGTATCTCTAGGTTAAACATAGCTTATCAGTTTAAGACACAGTGTGAATCATCAGATGTAAAGTTGAGACAATGTTTCGCAATCTATAGTGTCTCTCAAACACAAGAACCTAATTATTCAGGTATTGTAGATTTTAGTTACCACTTATAGAAAGATTGAATACTTGGTAAATCACCATGCACGGTAGAGAAAGAGGTAAAAGATATATCTATATATATATTATTTCTTTTTTAAATGTTATAAAAGTAGCAGAGATAATGGAAACTTATAATATTTTCTTATATAGTATACAATGCCAAAGAAACAAATGCAAAGGACCATACACACAACTCGGTCACACAAGAGCCTCAAACTCAACATCGGCAAATCGAAATTGATAAGGTTGATATTGTTCAGGAAGAATTTATTAAAGAAGCAAGTAGTGAAGAAGAAACTAAAGTAGAGGTATATGTTCATTTTGTACTGTAGTAGATACTACCAAAATACAATAACATTGGCAGAAAGTTCAAGTATATCTTTGTATTTTAGGAAGAGGAAACAAAATATAATGATGCAACTATAAATGTTATCCACATTGAGGCAGTTCCCGATGATCACCATGAAAATAGCAAGGTTGAGGATGATTGCAAGGAAGAAAGGACCGGTACAATCCTTGTGAAGGTATTAAATTGGGCCCTAACCCATTGGTGCTTAACAACCACGTTGCTTCTTATATTCTGCTAACTTTGATATATTGTTATAGGAAGAGAATATAGTGTATAATAATCTCTGTGCTTTTAGTTTGAAGATTTAGGAAACCTAACCGTAGCAAATAGTGAACCCAAAACCAATAGAAAACTATCGAAAAAGCCTGCAAGAACCCATCAGTGCCCTACTTGTGGAAAAACTTTCAGGTCGAAACCAAGCTTGGTACATCATGTCAGAATTCATACTGGAGAGAGGCCATATGTGTGTCATTTATGCCAAAAAAGGTAAAGTAGAGGACCAAAATCAAAACAAAAAAAAAATTCTGTGTTTAAATGTATATCCCGATAGGGAATATTGAAAATAATGAATCCTAATTAATACATCTTTAAGGTTTGTTAATGGGGGACATTTGCATACGCACATGAAAACTCACACCGGAGAGAAAAACCACATTTGTTCCGTTTGCAATAGAGGTTTCGCCACATCTCAACAGCTGACGAAACATACCATCGCTATACATACGTCTGAGAGGCCTTATGGGTGCATATATTGTCCTAAGAGGTATGAATTTTTAATGTTAAGTAAATGAATTAAATGAGAAGCAAAAGCCAAAAGAAAATGCATTGATTGTTGGATCTGTTTGGACAAAAAGTTTTTTCGAAGTGTTTAGAAAAGAAATGGCAATTTTTTTGTTTCTCGATTCGCATGGCGATTCTTTTGGACCAGTGGCTAACCCAGATATACAGGGTGTTATGGAAATTACTTATTATATTTAAACCGCTTTTTGCGCACACGCACCACTCCTAGAGTGCCCTAAAGGATTTTTCCTATAGTGCTTGTGTTTGACCATAAAAAAAAAAAAAAAAAACCGGCAAATCCTGAGATGAAAATAAATTGCAGAGAAATAACCTTAAATGACGCTTTGAATTATTGTACGAAATATACACTTTATATGAAATTTGAAAGGTACAGGCTCTCTTACCTTCGATCTTATAATCAGTTTTATAATTAAATTCCATAAAAAAATAAAACACAAAAAGTATGTTTTGCAACAGAACCAACAATAGGTAATATCACACAAATAAATTTGAAATCACATCATAATATTTCTTATTATGAATTATTTCACGACAGAAAAGACATCGGGTAGTCCGTTCTTCGGTTCTTAACTGTAGATTGATCAATAACATCCTCCTCATTAAAGTTTGGAATACCCTCTATAAATTTTTTTTCATATATTTAATTTTTAAACTTTCTAATAAAATCCCTAGATTTACCCTTTGTGGCCTGCGTTAATTTTTTGCTCCAAACTCAAAGAGCTAAAGTTATTTCTAGTCCACCGTCAACTATTCATTTTAACTTAATAAATATATAATATTAAAATATTAAAACATACACGCTCGAATTTCTAACTAGATGCACGAACAGACAACGGCGCGGCGCACACTCAAAATTGTGCGCCTTTCCCATGTTAAATCGCCATAGCCCCGTTGTCTCCCGCCACCTGTTACTACAGAGAAACTGCCTTATGCCCCGCCTACTTAATTGCACATGCGAGCAAGTCTCGTCATAATCGTCATTAACCTCGACCGAAGCACGGTTGCCGGATCGAGAGCCTATAATATACAGTTTGGTTGACGGTACGATAAAATATTAGGGAGGGTCGGACTTTATACGATAAAATATTAGGGAGGGTCGGACCTTATACGATAAATAATATTCAATGAATATAAATTAATATTTTTTTATTCGTTTTGGGGGTGCACGTGCGCATGTGCTCCTGTGGAAGAACCGCCACTGCTTATTGTACAATTAATTTAAGAAACTTTACGACAAAAAATGTGCTCAGTTTAGGACCGGTTGTTTCTTCTGGACGTCAAATTTCGACGCGTGTAATAAAATCTAATAATCTGTATTATTGTATTTTCAAAGCTAACTATCGGTTCTGTTTCACTATTACTGTGTGTACATAAAGTGTTTCCAGGAGTGTTCCCATGAAAAAGAAAAAAACTGATTGTGTTTGTGCCTGGACTTCCTCGCTCTTTAGGTATAAAGATAAATACAAGTAGATAGAAAATAATTTATTTTTATCATTTTATATGGAAGTTTGGCAACATTGCCATTGGGCCTGGGTGATATATGTTTACAGTAGCGCGGACTGACCTGTGAGTAAGAGTGTTTGTTACCCCACTTTTAAAACGGTCGATTTAAAAAAAAATATGTAGCGCTTCTCTAGGACACCCAAGGAGTCACCCATTTAAATATAATACGTCATTTCCATAACACCGTATATATGGAGCCATAAATCTGGCGTCAGAAATGTACCCCAGATGTGCGGCCTGCCTAAGGGAACAAACAAACATTCCTCCTTCATTTTAAATTGCAGATTCGCCAGTTCCAGTAATCTGAACACCCACGTCAAAATCCACACCGGCGAAAAGAATTACCATTGCGAGGTCTGCGGAAAGACTTTTTCGACCAAGGGACAGCTGCAACAACACACGCTGGTGCACACCGGCGAAAAGGCGTTTCTGTGCGAGTATTGTAATAAAAGTTTTTCGCAAAAGGCGCATTTGTTGCGGCATTTACGGACGCATACAGGGACAGAGTGAAATATTCTGAAATGTTATAAAGAATGAATTACAAGTTTTCATCCCTAACGATTTACGATATGACGAACAAAAATTCTTGCAGGTTTATGTCACGAAAATGTCCCGTTTCTTCCAGACAGTACGCGGGTATACAAAGCACACAGGGTGTCCCATAATTTATGGGCCATAGCAACTGGAGATACTAGACCGTTTAAGTCATATAAGGTTTCTCGTTCTAGAAATACAGGGTGTTTTCGAGCGACATTTCGAAAAAACTTATATGGCTTAATCGGTCCAGTTTGACGTTTAGTATCTCCATGGCCCATAAGTTACGGGACACTCTGTATATATTTTTGATGGAACGAGGTGTGCCTGTTATTATTACGCCAAAGAAAATTATACCTTCCAATGAGCACGGTATGTTTATTCATAAGTTTTAAATCCAAGAACCATATTTATTCAATTAACAATAAAACTTATACATACAGGGTGTGAATTTGAATACTTTCCACTCCTGCAGTAAATAATATTAAAAATGAAAGAGACCCGTTAATTTTATTGTAACGGGGGATGGCGGTTTAACCTCCTGGGGGTAGATGTTACCCTTAAAATCTTAAATGCGAAGGGAACCAAGTGGCGTGGCCATAATTTATTATTTTTGAGTAGTAGTTTCCAAGAAATTGCTGCCCCTGAGGCGTATTCGATTGGCAGATTGATCTGTGTTCGATTGGCAAATAATGATCCCTTTTCCCTCACTATCGTCAAAGTGATCCCGAGTCGACCAAGGAAAATGCAGGATCACTAAAATCAGATCAGTAAATTTTGTTGCGGTCTGACGTAAAAATCCGTCTTTCTTTCACCCTGGATCACTGAACTGATTTTTAAATCCAATTTATAAACTCGACGGTGCAGTTTGACGGTGCCGTAAAAAGCTGGATTTATAAACTTGGCGGTGGCGACGATAACATAACCTGTTTTTCTCGGCTTTTCTGTATTTTTATGTGATTATATTAATTTTGGTGTTTATGTGATCTGAATGATACTATCAACACTTATCAACAGCACGCTTTAAAATGGTTAATAAGATGGTATAAAATAAAATAATATTTACTAAATATCACGTGACAAGCAAACACGATTTTGATTGGCTGTGTAAGCTTGCTACGAACGTTGCTACGGCCGTCCACCGTCAAAAGATAAAATTGGTTCATATCGACCGTCACCCGTCGTCAAACTGCATCGTCGTCGTCAAATATAAATGGTCTTATCAGTGGCGTAGCGACAAATTATATGTATATGACAAATATACATATATATACATATAAACAAACAAAATTAGATAATACTGTTTATTATATAAACTACAAACCTATATGTAGAGAACGCTACAAAAAATAAAATTATTGAACAACAAGAAGAAAACAAAAAACATTCTTTAAAACTAAAAGGAACAAACACGAAAAAACTCTTTAGGTACCGAGCTAAGGTAGCGATACTTGAAAGTTACAATGAGATAAAACCAAAAGTATTTAAAATTAAGCAACACAATTTTGAATATAATATTATAGGTATCTCAATAGTTATTGCGAGGCAATTGGCCAATTGCCTATTTTAATTATTATATTGTAAAATTATTCTTATATTGTTGCTTTCAGGAGTTAAATTGTTTTTTTCTAGCTTTTGCCTCCGCAAAATTTTTTATTAAATGGTTATTATCCATTTTGGCCGCCTCTTGTGCCTCTATAGACAGGATAGCCAAGTTGGTTAACCTTGTCTGAGAGGAACTATTTCGTAAATAATTTTTAATGATTTTTAATTTGGAAACGGATCTCTCTCAGCTGTAGCAACACTTACTGGAAGAGTTAAAAATAATAATAAGGCTGTTGTTACCTCTGCAAAATTTGATGATAAAGTGTTATTTTCCACAATTAAAAATACAGCAAAGTCTTTAATACTTTGAAGAGAAGCAATTTTTTCCTTTAACGGCATACACAACGCGACTATCTCTAAAGGAAAAGTCGCAGACAGATCGCTGGAATATGTTTGCTGTAGTGTTTCTGCAGACATAAATAATTCTTTTTCTGGCAAAGTTACTAGAACTTGGGGACATAGAAATCTAAATTTATTAACAAATAACTCCATTCCCTCAAAACGATTATTTGGTTAATTACAATATCAAATACTTTGTAATATATATTTCTCCTAAAATAGTTTTCTTGACTAGAAAATAGATAATTTGTATTGGCTTCATCAAAGTGTTTTTTTGGTTTTAATTGTCTTTTATCTTCAAATTCCGGGTTTATATTCCATGATCTTGATATACCAATTGCTTCATTCTTCAAATTTATATAATTACGGGCACAGTGTGACAAAATCTAGATCAGGTGGACATTGGTAATATTGGTATTTATTTGAAAGTTTTGATAATTAGCAATAGGCTCTATCGGCACTCGAAGCTTTCTGGCCCCCCAAGCTTTCGGGCCCTCCCGCGACTACGGGGGTTCGCGGTAGTAGCGCTACGCCACTGGGTCTTATGCATTTCAATATGTTTAAGCTGTACCGTCACCGTCAAACAGCACCGTCAATCGTCAACGTCGAGTTTATAAATTCAGCTTTAAGATCGGATCATTCCAAATCTCCGTGCCAATCGAATACGCCTCTGATGGTAAAGAATGGCAAGAGTATCAACCGGAATGACTACCTACTGATCCCTAATCATTCTACTAAAAGCTGCACATATTCGTTAAAAATCCCCCTCCCCACTTTTAACAATAAAATTGACGTTTTTTAATATTATTTAATGGAAGAGAGATATTTAGGGTGGGATGTTTTCAAATTGACAGCCTGTATAATATGTAGATAGACTTTTCATTTTTAATTTATTTGATTTATTGTGTATGCACCTAATTGTATAAATTATATTAATATTTTCTATTGAAAAAATATATCTTTTACATAATAACAATATATTTGTGAAATTTTTAGTTTGTTTCCCACTCACCAGAGTTTATATACAGGGCGTTATGGGATCGCCTTATTCTATTTAAACCCCGCAAATCCTGAGATGAAAACAAAGTGAACTGCAGAAAAATAACCCATATAGTCAATAAACGAGAAAAACACCGTATGGTATCGCCATAAAAAGCCGCGTTGTACTCACATATACATATATAAACTGTAGGTATATTGCCAATACGAACGTTCCAAAATACAAAAAGTGTCCCCGCTATGGAAGATGGCGCGGGCCTATTGAGTTTGCGCAGTAGGGTGGAAATTTTATCGATCGTGTCATAGCCGGCCCGATATGATTTGTTTGTTGTTATTATTCGTCGCCATCTTTGGTTCTGGATGCTTTTTCAAATTACAGAATAAAAAGTGGTTCATCCACATTGTTGTCGGTATATATAAACTTTCATTACCTAACAACAATTTTTGTAAAGGAGATTTTAATTTGTGGTGATTCGATTCGCTGTTTGGTAGGTTAGTGGCTTCTTTGTTTAAGATGAAAGGACACAAGTGCATGGTGCTTTTTTGCAAAAGTCGTGGATCAATACCAGCTATAAAGTATTCCAGGTATATTTTGCTTATCACATTATCCGATCTTCGGAACCGAATTTCACTAAAAAGCTTGTAAAAAAAGAAGAGAGTGTCACTCGTATACAATATAATATATATGTGGTCACCACCTAACCTTAAAATTAATGTATTTTTAATTTGGTGCATTAGTAGCTGATAATAATTCCCAAAATAGTCAATATAGTCATTCATTCTTAATTTTTGGTTTAGAAAAAAGTGAGAGAAACATACGACGTCGGATGAAAAAATAAAGCTCATCATGTCGATTGTTACAAATATTCGGAAGGAATTTGGCACCAAAAGTTTACACCAATCAGGGCACTGTCGGATCATCATATCGTCAGAAATCGTATGCATGGAAGGCCGTCTTAATTCGAACGAATCGAAATTTTGATTGCAATATTTTTCCTAACTAACCAGTGAAATGGACATTAAACAAGCTGAAATCCGGTCCTGTCGAATGTTTACTTTGACAAGGAAACGCGCAAACGCACAACGCCCCCTTCGATGCCCATAGCGGGGACATAATTGCTGGTATTAGCAATATCCTGTTTATTTATATGTGGGTGCACTACTGAAAATTTGAAAACAAACCCAAACGATTACGCAAGAGACGTCGGTCGTTAGTAATTTTTTCTTTGCGTTCAAACTCCACTGAAAAAAAGGTACAATAATAATTTTCTTACCTCAACAATTGCTTCCACGACCTCAATAAAGATGACAACAGAAACCTTTTTGCAAACGAAATAAACAAACGTACACCACAAATTTCAAATTTAAAGCACATGGAAGCAAATTATTTCACAACAGAACTTTACGATAGTGATCGCGATGACGCGTTCCTGAAATAATAGGAACTGGTAAAGTTTACACCATATTCGTCGAGCAAGGGCACCTTGAATGGCGACAACATGTAGTCGCTAGCAAAGAGGAAGTTCCATCACGCAATCATCGTAGTAGCGAACGATGGCCAGTTGGCGCACGCGCAGTGTTTTGGCAACATCGTGTGATTAACTTACATTACATAATATGTATGTGCATATTATGCTCAGTGAGCCACATGATTTTCGCCGAATATGGGATGATTTTAAGGTTTTTACCTAAGTTTATAGGGTCGATTGAAAAAAAAAACGTATGTAAGCTTCCTTGATGACCAGAAAACCAAGGAGTCACCCATTTAAATATAATAACCCATTTCTACCGGTCGAGTTTATGCAGATAATAATTGTATTTGGCGCTTCTTGCAGGCCTTGGTACAATCAAGTGGTATTAACTCCGGTCTTCTTTCTTAATATCCGGTTGGGCCGGAGGGGATACAGCGGCATCAGTAAGTCTTAACCGATCAATTTCATCGATTCACTAAAAGTACTAGAAATAAAACAATTTAAATCTTCAACTATCAAATATGTATATTTATTTATAATAAGTACAATTTTTAGGATACAAAACGTTGCAGTTACTATTCGGCAACTCGCGTCATCTTAAAATGACACCGGAACCTGAGACGGTACATTCTTATTGTTCTACAGTGTATTGGAAAAGTTATAAGGCATAGAGGATATTTAAAATACCACCGTTTCATTTTTTTAAATATCCTATACAATTTTCTATTGACAAAAATCTATTTCGAGAAAATATTGTTCACGTATTATCTGCCTATACATTTTTAACAATTACCTAACCTATATTATTTTGTGCTTTTCACATAGTAAAGTGCAAAAATACATACTTTAACAAGTATAATAGTGTAAACTAGAATAAATATAAAGTCTATTAGGTCTAAGGCGTGGTTTAAATAAGTTCGAAATAACATCAACTTTGACTGAATCCTAACTGTTAAGAAAATTCGATATTTATTTTCCTTGAAAATACCTTCAAAATTAAGAGCACGAAAACGAGAATATCCCGTCCTGTCCGATAAATAATTTTACCGGTATTTTGTTGCGAGAATACCCTAAAATCTTTATAAATTTGAAGAAATACCAAACAATTTGGCATTGAAATCCACACGAAGAAAATACGGTCGAAAATATCAAAACAACAGGCGACATTATTTATTTACAACCACATCTAACATCCACTTCTTATTATTTTGAATTAAAATTATTAATAAAAGATAAATGTCATTTTGACCTTTTCATTGAAAAATTAGACAGAAATTTCAAATAACCGCAAGTGGTAAAATAACGTAGGTAATAATACACATCAAGATGGCAAATATCATTTTTTGAATATGGTTTCCATGTCACTGAACAATATATTATTTTAACAACAGAAAAAGCTATCAGATGAGGAATTTGATTTTGCTGCTACTCCACCAGAAATTCGAGAAGCAGCAAAAATAGTAGAAGAAGATCTTCTGCCAACTAAAAGCCGCCCGAGATATGACAAGGCATATAAATGTTTCAAAGAATGGTGTACGGGAGACAAAGTTCAAAATCCTGGTTCTGAGTCGACGATTCTAGCTTAGTTCAGTGAAAATGCCAAGACAACGAAGATATCAACGATTTGGTCACAATATTCAATGCTGAGGATCACTCTATCAATTAGGGAAAAAGTAGACATATCTAAACACGCAAAACTAATAGCATTTTTAAAAAGTGTGTTCGTATATTATTTTGAGATATCGATTATTTTTAAATTAAAAAAAAAAATTACTTTCCACCCGGGTGGAAAGTAAAAAAACCGTCAACTTTCCACCTTTCAAAGATAGATGAAATGTCATTATTACATGCATCACCGTATGAATGATCTTCGCGAAGGGTTCAAATATCCTTGACCTTAAGGATCCGTATACTGCAGGGGTTCCCAAACTTTTTCAGTTGAGTTTCCGATGAGAAAAAAGAGCGCCTTTGTTCCCTCTCCGCGCCGCGGCTCACACTGTGGGAACCCCAAGTATATTAGCGGAGCGGTTGGTTTTAAACTCTTGAAACATTTACTAAGAAAATAGAATAGAAAATTTAATAGTCGAGGAAAAATCAAAGTTTCGTCATTATACACGTAATCAGGTTTGATCAGTCTAAGGAAGGCATTTTAAAAGACGAACAATTGTGCTAGGGTAATAGACAATTATTAGTTACACTTAAGTTAATGAGCAAAGAATAGCTGCTAATGTAGCAAATTTAAAAAAAAAAAAAAAAAAAATGTACGAGTCAGAAATTATACAGCTTATGCGAAAATATTGGCACCATATGAAAAACTTTTTTATATGTGATTTTAGGAAGAAAAACAATTTTTCATAAAAGCTCCTGATCCCCGAAAAAATCACAAATATGTACAGGGTCTCCCATTTTCGACACTTTTATATGGTATCTCCGTAACTGTTAGTGCTATCAAAAAGTACCGTAGGTGTCATGTACTCTTTTTGGGTCAAACTTAAAAATGATAAAATCAAAATTCGAATATTTTCGCTCGCTTAACCCATTAGTGCATCGAGTCCCTTATAAGGGACGCCACTGTTTTCATGCCCATGCGTATTACTAATGTACTTATAGCCTAACTTATACGCTAGAAAATATCCTAACGTCCACGCGGATCAATTAATTTTAAGAAACCGGTGAGTGCGTTTGTTTCCTTGTCTCAATACAATGGCTGATCCCGAACTTTATTCTACCAAAAATGGGGGTAAGTTTTTTCTATATATCTAGAAGCTCTGTAATATTAGAAACTTTAAACTTTGGGAATATATAGTAGCTATCAATAGGTATGTTGTTAAGTTTTTGCTAAAATATCTTATTGTTTGTTTAAAAAATAAATGTGGATATTCGTCCATCCCTTAAAAGGGACTCTATGCAAAATGACCGTTTTTTCTTGTTTCAGTTTACCTCTGCATGAATTGCTTTCCCTCATAGAGAAAAATGATGATCAAGAATACCAGAATCTGGATGTATATATAGGGATTCCTGATGATCAAGGAGCAGATACAGAAGAAGACAGTGACCAATCAGATGACGAGCACAGTGGCGATGTAAACCATTTATGCCGTGGTATACTTCAGCGAAATTGTGAAGTACGACAAAGAAAACAAAATGATTTTGACGATGAGGACCTTGTTCCACTCGCACAGTTATTTCCACAACCGGGACCGTGTCATGTGTCTAAAGCAGGAAACACAAATAACTTTGACGTAGAAGACCTTATTCCACTGGCACAATTATTTCCACAGCCCGTACCAAGTCATGTGTCTACTACCAACGATGACAATTCAGGCCCAAATAAACGTCAAAAGATTCACAAGTGGACAGACAATCGATTATTTTACGGGCCTAAATTTATTGAATCATTTATCGGAAAATAATAGATGTGCCACTGGAACGATGCGGGAAAATCGAACAAAGAAATGTCCAGTTCCAGAAACCACTTTTTGGAAAAACAAGCCAAGGGGAACTCATACTTCATGTGAAAACATGACTTTAGTACAATGGAAGGATAATAAAGTGGTTACTGTTGCTACAAACTTTGAGAGCAATGACATCGTTACGATTTCTAGGTGGTGCAATGAATCGAAAACCAAAAGACAAATTCCACAACCCAAAATGAAATCAAGTTACAATAAACATATGGGCGGGGTCGACAAAGTTGATGGACTTATTGCACTGTATCGAACAAGAATGCGCCAAAGAAAATGGTATTGGCGAATAGTGTCATATTTATTAGATGCCTCTGTATCAAATGCTTGGATCCTAATGAAGAAGCTGACTCCCGATGATCCTAATTGTGTTTCTCTACTGGTCTCTCGCAGATTTATCGCTTTGAGCTTACTGCGGACATTCGGTAAACCACCAAGCAGAAGAAAAACAACAACACCCTATCCAGCCGCTTCAAGATTTGATAATACTGGACATATGATAAGGTACAGCGAAACAGACAGAAGGTGTCAGTCTGTCAGAAGAAAATCAATTTTATTTGTGTTGAATGCGACTGTGGGCAACATCCTAAGATTTGCTTCGAAACTTACCATACAAATTAGAAGTTTTACTAATAATTATATTAATTGTGTTTGGATTTTTTATGTTACCGTTTGCATAGTGTCCCTTTATAAAGGGACCCCATATAACAAATAAACTAAAAACAATTATTGTGTTTTTTTTTGCCTATAGGTTTCTTTTTATCTACTATCTTCATAAATCAAAGAATAACGTCACTAAAAGAAAAAAAAGTAGTTCATGCACTAATGGGTTAAGAGATACGGGGGAAAATCAAAAAATTGACAATTTCAAAATTACCCTATATTTTCTTACTTAAAAGAGATACAGAAAAATGTTTTACACGGAAGTTTCTTTATATTGATAGTTGAATAATCTGCCGTTTTCAGAATAAGTATACGGGGTCAGGTAAAAAAGTTATCGGACCTAACCCCATATTTTTTAAATGGAGCACCCCGTATATTTTAATCTAAGAGATTGCATTTTAAATTATATTTTCAAATATATAACACACCATGGATGATAGATATATAAAAAAATAAGGTTAGGTCCGTATACTTATTCTGAAAACCTGGCCTCGTATACTTATTCTGAAAACGGCAGATTATTCAACAATCATTATAAATAAACTTCTGTATGAAACATTTTTCCGTATCTCTTTTAACTAAGAAAATATAGGGTAATTTTGAAATTGTCAATGGGTTGATTTCCCCCCGTATCTCTTAAGCGAGCGAAAATTTTCGAATTTTGATTTTACCATTTTAAGTTTGGCCCAAAAAGAGCACATGCCACCTACATTACTTTTTTGATAGCACTAACAATTACGGAGATACCCTATAAAAGTGTGGGACACCCTGTACATGATGGTCAAAAAACAAGAAAATGTACTATTTGTGATTTTTTCGGGGATTAAGAGTTTTCAAGGTAAGCAAAACTTTTTTATAAAAAATAGTTTTTCTTAATAAAATCACATATAAAGTTTTTCACACACGCTGCATAATATAACATTGACGGCCTCAATCTTCAGTAAATTCGAACGGTATTTGCACAATAATTTATTGCGTTGCGTTGTATTTATACAGGGTGATTCCCGCCATAGTCGGTTTACGGTAGGTTAGACGTACCTATAAGGAAAACGAGTATAGGATAGTATACTACTACTACTATAGACCGCGAATCACCCTGTATAAATATATTTCAATATTTAATAATCTCAACTATACACGTATATAAAAATAATAATAAGTAAGATATCAAAGGTAAGAAACATCAATACAGAATTTTTGGCACAGCAAGACCTTAAAAATAAAATAAATGCATAAATAGAGCACCAATTATTATAACATGAACGGACCATATACAGGGTGTCCTAGATAAGAATGCACTCTACTTACAGGGATCTCGTTCACGATAGTACATACAGAAATTATCAAATTATTGAAGCATGTTGGGCATTAATGAATTCTGCATCGTGTTATCAAATTAAATTTTTTTTTCCGAAGTTATTGGAGCAAAACCGACGTGACAATGAGAATGTAAAATTTATTTTCGCATATCTCTTCAAATAGAATCAGAAAACAACAAGAACAAAATCATTACAAACATTTAACCGCTGTGGGCTTCATTTATGCTTAGATATTGGCGATTTTGACCAGACCACGCCACCGATACTTAGAAACTCTTCTGGCTAATATAACGTTTAACATGGACTGTAAAATAATTCCGCACCGTTCTCTGGATGTAGCCACGTCTAGGGTTCTGGTTTTGTCTCGGTGGTCGTTCTAGGTCTTTTGTCTATTTTCATAATTTCTGTATGGCGTAAGGTTGCCGAGATTTGGCAATCTTATCTGGAACACCCTGTATACAGGGTCCGCAAACGAAGCGTGGACGGAAGATTAAATCGTTATCGAAGAACTTATCAACAATACTGAAACAGCTTGAGATATTGGATTAAAAGCGGCATGTTTTAAAAATATTTTACATTATACAGGGTGGCCCAAAAAAGTGTAACAGCATAAAGTTATATTTTTTTAAATGGGACACCCAGTATTTTACTGCATATTTAGGTTCGTATTACTATCGTTTATAAGTGCCTCAAATTTTATTTAATTTGGTTTTGTAGTTTCGGAAAAATAATTTAAAAACTAAAAAAAAAAGTTTTGCAGTCCTGAATAAAAAAAATCAAAAAAAAAATCCAGAAATATTTTTTTAACCTCGGCATTGAGTGAAATTTATGACGAGAGGTCTAGAGATACTATGAATGTAATTGCGTTTATTTATTTTATACAGGGTGTTCATAATAAGCTTTCAAAAACCCCACATTTTGAAATAATTTTTCTCAAGTTTTTCAAATGGAACACCCTGTATATTATTTGGCTATTTGACGTAGAATTCATAGACAATGTTCTTTTGTAATACAAGCATATAAGTTATATCCAGCCGTTTTCGAAATAATTATAAATATCATAAATTATGTTGTTTAATAGAGTTTTTATTGGGAAATTTTGTTATAGGCGACTAGACTAATAATTGTAAACTAAAGTAAAAGTTCAAAGTAGCTTCCTTTTACTCTTAGAGTTTACCGTATTTTAGTTATTTCGATATAAATTTTAAAAGCATACATTTTTGCTACTTTTATTATTTAATTTTATTTTTTATTCTTAATCGAGTTGCCATGATTTCTTTTTGTTTAGATTGTCACTATGACAGTCAAATAAAATTATTTACATTTGTTCAGTCGTCGAAATTAAGTACTAACTTACACAAAATGTCGAATTTTACAATTTTAGAAATGGCAAATATGATTTTTATACTGGGTGAATGTCCAAGAAATTGCCTCCTCGCGAGCCGAGTGTATGCTGAAAGATATCCAGATATTAAGAGAAAGCCGAGACCAAAAACGTTCGAGAAGTTGTTGCAAAGATTTTTAGCAACAGGAAGCACTGCGTACACAAAAAGGATGATAATCAATAAATCCGTTATTAATGAAGAAAATAAATTAAGAGTTCTGTTGGCAGTAGAGGAAAATCATTAAATTAAATAAAAGGAAGCTATTTTGAACATTTACTTTAGTTTACAATTATTAGTCTAGTCGCCTATAACAAAATTTCCCAATAAAAACTCTATTTAAACAACATAATTTATGATATTTACAATTATTTCGAAAACGGCTGGATTAAACTTATATGCTTGTATTACAAAAAAAAATTGTCTATGAATTCTACGTCAAATAGCCAAATAATATACTGGGTGTTCCATTTGAAAAACTTGAGAAAAATTATTTCAAAATGTGGGGTTTTTGAAAGCTTATTATGAACACCCTGTATAAAATAAATAAACGCAATTACATTCATAGTATCTCTAGACCTCTCGTCATAAATTTCACTCAATGCCGAGGTTAAAAAAATAGTTCTGGATTGTTTTTTTTTAATTTTTTTATTCAGAACTGCAAAACTTTTTTTTTAGTTTTTAATTTATTTCTCCAAAACTACAAAACCAAATTAAATAAAATTTGAGGCACTTATAAACGATAGTAATAGGAACCTAAATATGCAATAAAATACTGGGTGTCCCATTTAAAAACTTTATGCTGTCACACTTTTTTGGGACATCCTGTATAATGTAAAATATTTTTAAAACATGCCGCTTGTAATCCAATATCTCGAGCTGTTTCAGTATTGTTGATAAGTTCTTCGATAACGATTTAATCTTCCATCCACGCTTCGTTTGCGGACCCTGTATATGTAATATTATCTTAGGTAATACACATTTTCATTAAACTATGTTTCGTAGGTATATTTACAAAAAAAAAACATACTAGAAAGTGTAATTTAAATAGTATAGAAAATACAAGATTTGTAAAATGTTGTAAAACTTACATAGGTATACATACAACGTACTAAAATAATTTTAGAATTATTTATAGAGTGTACGTGTAGGACAGGGCGATTCGAGGGCTTCCGTATGGACTTTTGGGAATACAAGATGTTCACAAATTATGAATGAATATGTTTTTCCATAGGCCCTACATAATTATAATAATGGCTGTTTTCTATGGCTTCTAGTTATACCACAAGTATAGTATACTGATTTCTTTTCCGATATAAAATAAATATTGCTCGATTTTAAATATTTTTTAGGCCATATTCTCTATCAGTCACTTTTGGTGATGTAATTCGAGTGGAGACCACATATATATAAACAGTATATTGCCAATACGAACGTTCCAAAATACAAAAAGTGTACCCGCTATGGGAGATGGCGCGGGCCTATCGAGTTTGCGCAGTAGGGTGGAAATTTTATCGATCGCGTCAGAGCAGGCCCGACATCGTTTGTTTGTTGTTATTCGTCGCCATCTTTGGTTCTGGATGCTTTCTCAAATTACAGAATAAAAAGTGGTTCATCCGCATTGTTGTCGGTATATTAGTGCTTATAAACTTTCATTACCTAACAACAATTTTTGTAAAGGAGTTTTTAATTTGTGGTGATTCGATTCGCTGTTTGGTAGGTTAGTGGCTTGTTTTGTTTAAGTGCATGGTGCTTTTTTGCAAAAGTCGTGGATCAATACCAGGTATAAAGTATTTCAGGTATGTACATATATACGAAAATATTTTGCTTATCACATTATCCGATCTTCGGAACCGAATTTCACTAAAAAGCTTGTAAAAAAAGAAGAGAGCGTCACTCGTACATAATATAATGTGGTCACTAACACCTAACTTTAAAACTAATGTATTTTTAATTTGGTAATCTTATTCATGGAACGCTGTCTTAAATCGAACTAATCGAAATTTTGTTTGCAATATTTTTCCTAACTAACCAGCGAATTTTACATTAAAAAAGTTGAAATCCGGTCCTGTCGAATTGTTTACTTTCACAAGGAAATTTCCGAACTGCGCAAACTCACAACGCCCCCTTCGATGCCCATAGCGGGGACATAATTGCAGATGGTATTAGCAATATACTGTTGATGTACAGGGTTGCCCAGAAGTCCGGAATAAAATTAATGAAGCCTTAACCTGTAACTTTTGGGGAAAACGCTCGGACACGTCAATTTAGTTTTATATATGCTCACATTTTGACGTTATTCGTTTGTTTTTTTTATAGACATTTGTCAAAGATATGACGACATCGATCTTTTTTTTTTAAATAGAAACATACAGCTTGTGATACATCATTTGAAAGCAAATATCTTGTACAGTATGCTCATAAATTTTAGCGCGATTCTGTCAAGCTTCTTCAAAATGGCGACTGTTTAAAGTATTTAAAAAAAAACGAATAACGTCAAAATGTGAGCATATATAAAACTAAATTGACGTGCCCAGTGAGACTGTTTATGGGGGGGGGGGGGGGGGGGGTCGAAACACGTAAGAAGGCCTTGGAAGTGATGCTAAGCCTACTCTGCTCCATACGCTCACAAGTAACCTACTTTTATCTATCTGTTTCACTCTATCATTTAAGCGGCAATATCAGACTTACGTAGAGTTAATATGAAATGCCAAAAAGTGATTGTTTATGCAGGCGACTTGATCCTGGTCATATTTGTCTCACTTTTACTGAATTAGGGAAGGTTGCTGCAGACAGAGACAGGCATAGAATGCGAACAGCACGAATTGTTAAACAAGCTAACTTCCGTCGTCTGGCGGGAATGAAAATCAAGCAACATCTGATGTGATTTAAAATGGTGGAGAAGAGCATCTTTAAATTTTAAAATAATTTTAAATTTTCTAATCTTTTCACGAAAAACGTCGTTTCCTTTTTGGTGCAAGTGAGTAATTGGTAATTGAAATAGTCATTTAGTCAGCTTTACTGAGAGTAAGCATCAATAATAATTTCTTTTCCTAACTCATATGGGGCCCAAAAATATGCTTGGACTTGAAGCTTGAAATATTTGCTAGGGCCTAGAGCCCAGTTGAAGATGGTAAAATATTTTATGTAAATTATGATTTACTTCCTATTTTTTAATAAAACTACTTAAATACAAGCTTATTTCTGAAGTTTAATTTTTCATTTGTAGTTACGTTACTAGTTCAATAAATGATATACGAGTGTGCAAGGATTATTTTAAAGTGATATTTACAGCTTAAAACATGTCAGAAACCTATTATTGATTTTCACCACTTAGTAAATCAAATAAAAGGGTTTTGAATGTTTTTTGTTTGTTAAATGTCATTTTAAAATATTGACAGTAATAAAAATTTGGACAAAAGTGACATTTGAAAAGCACGTGCGTTAGTCAGCTGATGCCAGACGTAATGGATGCCGGGTTTGTTCGTTTGTTCATACTTGCTTCGATTTGTTAACACGGCTGTTTGTCTTCTTCCTGTTTATAAGTATTCGTTGTGTCCGAGCGTTTTCCCCGTAAGTTACAGGTTAAGGCTATATTAATTTTATTCCGGACTTCTGGGCCACCCAGTATATGTGGTGGAGACCCGTCCGTAAATCGCAGTTTACAAATTACAGTGATCAATTATTATTTGCGTAATTCGGATTTATTATTAACTAATCAATAATAACGTTATGATTTATCGCTTAACTCTCGCTTGTCAGAACCAAATGATTCAGGATATTTACATATATTTGCTTTTGTTACTTAAACAAACAAAGATTAGTAATCAAAATTTATGTAAAAACGCTAATTCTTTGTATTTTTTAAGTCGGTATTGAGTTAATTATAATTTTTATGACAAATCCGAGGATTAGACAAATTTTTCCTACCTTATTAACCTCATTTAATATAATTTAGAATTCCATAGCGTCCTAATAGTTAGAAAAACGGTGACAATAGGGGGTCCGTGAAGTGGAATATCAGTAATGATCATCGTGAAATGCCGTAGAGCGTTGCTGAGAGGCGCTGTTCCGCTTTAGATAGGAAATTCTCAATAAATTCAAAATTATATCGAGCCATGTCTGAAAATGAATTTACAGCATCTGCGTGACCCCAAAGTCACGGGAAACACATTTTCTGACAAGTCAACCCTTGCATATACTTCTCCGAGCGTGTCAAAAAAAATTAAAATTAAAAAAAAAAGAAAAAAAGCGAATTTGAAGTTGAAACTTTCTAGAATGGAACATTATATGTTAAAGATTATGTGAAAAAAATTTTGTCGTTTCAGGTCTCGCCATTTCATTATTTTCCTATCTAAAGCGGTACAGCGCCTCTCAGCAACGTTCTACGGCATTTTATCAGATATAAAAGTTGTAGAGGGGGACCTAAACTCCAGGAAAAACCAAATTACTGATATTCCACTTCACGGAAGTAAATTAAAATATCCAAAGACAAGCTACTTATAAACAGGTATTCGGTTTTGGGAATTTTACATTTTGGGACACCCGCCATATTTCGGTTACCCTGTAACTTATCGAAAAGAAATAGAATGTTCTCTTTGTAGTTTTTTACGTAGAAGCCAGTGACGTACTCAGATCTTTTCTGAGTTCAATAGTTTATTGTTTACACGGTTTTGAAGCTTTATAAGAAATTTGATCGCTCATATCTGAAAAACGGTTAAACGAGCTAATATCGAACTATAAATCCTTGGAATCAGGAAATAAAGACATCTTATAAAAATATACAAGGTGTTCCATTAAAAAAACAACAACTTTACGCCACGTTTTAAGCTAAGCCGCCATTTAAATAGCAAAACAAGATGGCTATATTGGTTTAAAAAAAAATCATGGGAACTCAAAAATATACCCCTGTTCAGTCCAAGGTTGTATGACCCTGTACTTCTCTTATACTAATAGATAATATCGTCTTAACGTACTCGAGAGTTATTTTTGATAAAATAACCAACAAAAAAGAATGCAGGGAAAAATATTATACGCTAATAATAATAATAATAAACTCCAAATGATTCAAAAAACACAAGAAAACTTAAAAATAGTATGTACAAATTAATCAATAATAGGAAATAAGGTAAAAATATATAAATAATATGTACAAGCGAAATTGATAAACGTTCGAAAATCGTATGTAGTCAAAATATATAAAAATGTAAATCCCAACTAGTCAAATAAATGTAAAAATCTCAACTTTTCACTACACACGATCAACTTTCACAAATTAAATCTAAACTCTTTGATTAAATAATACCGCTGCAATTTTTAATTAAATAAATACAGAAAATACAAGGGCTGTGATGATTAGAACTTGTCATTAGTATATCTTTGAAATTACATAGATATAAAACCCAATATAAAATATAAGTCAAAATGGCATTGAAGGAAACCCAATACTTCAACTGATCCAGCTTAACATCCATACAAATCAGAGATACAGTGGCTAGTATTTTTAATCAATACTCTTTTCTGTATCCAAAAAAATCAAATTGAATATTCAAAGTCACCTAAAAAAACCTTAATAAACGCAGCTAACGAAAACCACGTTTACGTTTAAATGCATTTTCTCAAAATCAATCAATTCATTCTGACTAATTGCAGTATTTTAACGAATTCCTTAATCTCTGAAACTAAAAATAGTTTAACAACTCTATTGAACAAATCCAAACCTTCAAAACTAATATCATTTAACATATTCACTGTTATGAAATCTGGTATATTGTGGCCAGCAAAACCCAGAGAGAGGCACTTAGTTGGTATATTGTGGCCAGCAAAACACAGATAGTGGCACTTAGTTGGCATACTGTGGCCAGCCATACGCAGAGAGTGGCATTTAGTTGCTATATTGTGGCCAGCAAAACCCAGATAGTGGCACTTAGTTGGTATATTGCGGCCAGAAAACCCCAAAGTGTGGCATTTGGTTGCTATATTGTGGCCAGCAAACATCAGATAGTGGCACTTAGTTGGTATATTGCGGCCAGCAAAACCCAGAGAGTGACACTTAGTTGCTATATTATGGCCAGCAAAAACCAGATAGTGGCACTTAGTTGGCGAATACATCATTTTATCAGTCAGGTAAGATGATAATCATTTCCTGGCACGTCAGATTAACATTTTTAGATCAGTTTATTCGGGGTAAGCTCGAATTCCTTAATTTATAATATTTGATCACTTTATCTGCTTCTATTAGCTGTTACTAACAACAAGTTCCTTTATTATATAAACAAGCCCATAGTTATACTTATGACACCATATCTTGCTGTCGGTCACTATAGGAGTTTTTTTATTGACACCATTGTGCTTGCTGTAAAAATAAAAATATTTAGTATTTTAGCTTTTAGAGGTATTTGTTAGTTAATTCAAAAACACCCTATAATCCGTCGCCCCCCCCCTGGGTGCTGTATACAGGGTGTTATGAAAATAGCTTATTATATTTAAATGGATGACTCCTTGGGTGTCCTAGAGAAAGCTTACATACGTTTTTAATCAATTGTCTAATTACTGACGTAAAAAACACTTTATCCCAAATCCGTTCAAGCCATTCACATCTGCTTTCAGTTAACAAGTGTATGTAGGTCGGTAGGCGAACGGTGATGCCAGACCACAAGGTGGGCGTTTAAATGCATTTTCCATTATAGAGCATGAGATATGCGGCGTATGTCATGCTGCGTAGTCTACGCTCGAACATAAACCATACGCTTAAATGCTGCATCAAACTAGCAGGGCGTTTTTTTCCATTTAAAAATATATGCTAATGCCTCACACTAGTGACTAAACCAACCCAGGATCAAACTACAGTGCAACCTCGATAATCCGAACCTTCGTTACACCGGATTCTTCTATAATCCTGCCAAACATTTCAACTGCATTGTGTACTTTATGATCAGGATTTGATAGTACTCGGTAATTCAAGCAAACAAAAATTACAAATTACTTCACAAACTAATATAAAATTTAATAAGTATGCTTCTGTTTTAAATAATTTTTGTTTATGTACTATTTTCTAGTTGTTTTTTGTATTAAATGTTTCGTTTGTCAATAAAAAAAAACTGTCTCGCTTCAATAATCCGGATTATTTACTAATCCGGATGCCCGCGGTTTTAATTAGTCCGGATTATCGGGGTTGCACTGTATTGAGATACAAATCGGGCTTATTGGTATTATGTTTGAAATATTACAAAATTTAATAATATGAAACTTATCAAAGTCCTGCTAAGACAAAAAAATAGAGAATGTAAGTCCTAACAAATCCTTATTCTTTTTATAATTCTATGTTGCGTATTACAAAACATTGAATTACACGATAGTTTGTAAAAAGACAAAAGGAAGGTATTTAATATCTAAATTCTTGAATGATAAAAAGTAAAATATCGTTAAACGTTTGAATTTCTAATAACGTTTTTCTTATGATAAATTTGGTTAATCACCTTAAAAATTTTGCTATAATTATGGGTATTGAATCGTTCTTGACCTTCATATACTCAATATTACTAACCAATACAATAGGTAAAATTTGTGATAATTAGTAGATACCCTATAAAAACTTTAATTAATTAGATTACTGACAATATACAGAGGGTTCTCAAAATTGCGTTCATTGTATTAATACTTTGACAACTTTTTAATCATCCATTTGCTGGTGTACTGTCGGAAATGTGTCAGGTCAATATTTCATAGTTTATAATTTAAAAAATACATATCGTTCAATAATTCCTGAATTACTAGGAAAATACACTTTAAATTGATCAAGGACATTATTCATACTGTAGTCTTTAAAAAGTCTAAGTACTATCGTGCCGATAAAAAACTAGGACAACAAAATCTCAAAACTGGGAACGGATATACATATCTCATAGACTATAAAAGGTGCTCGACAGCTATAAAGGTAAAAACACATAACTTTTAGGAAGTAACTTAGGTTACATAATTTAACGTTTTATATTTTTCGATACGAGGTGGCATCAAAATATCTTATTTCTTTTATAAACTTGGGCGGCAGTAAATATATTGGGCATTTTTATTAAGAAAAAGTCTAATACCTTATTTAAAGTAGGTATATATAACATTGCCTGAAAATGAAAACGAATCCGAATAATAAAAGAAATTTAATAGAAGGTTACAAAAATACAAACGCAAAATTTGTCGAAGCAACAAAACATTTTTAATATTTAGTCATAGAACCATTCCTGTTTATTACTTCTTAGACCCTTTGCGGCATACTTAAAACTAGGTTTCTGCATAATTCGCCTGTTACTTCATCCCAAGCTTCATTTATCCTGTAGCGTAATTCATTTCTGTTTCGTGGCCGAAAATCATGTTTATACATTGATTTCACCCTTTTACTCCAAATGTTTTCGATCGGGTTCAAATCGGGACTCTTCGAAGGCCAGGACTGCTATATTATTTTCTAGGAGAAAATTTTGCACAATGCGTGCTGTGTGCATTGGAGCATTATCATGCTGAAATGTAAAATTTTGACCATATGCATTTAGGATATTAACGTATTCAGGTGCAGTTAGTCTTCCTTTCATGATTTGGTAAATTCCTGGACCTCTAGTGCTAATCCAACCGCAGACATTTATAGAGACGTCCGCTTTGGTTTATTTTGTAAGTGTATACCTCATCATACCGAATGCCGGAAAGCCTATACACTCGAATTCTTCCATTATTACACGATTGAAAAGTTTTCTCATCAGAAAATATAACTGTTTCCCAGAAAATATTCCGATTTAAATATTCATGTGCAAGTTCTAACCTGCCTTGTTTATTTCTTTCCATTAAAAATATTTTATTAGTAGCACAATGACTTCGTATATCGGAAATTCGAACCCTGTGTCTAGCAGTATTTGCAGAACCTGGAAAGTTCGTCTCTTCTTTCGCCTTTATTGCAGTTGCGAATGGATGATCTCTTAGATAATTAACTAGTCTTCTATCTTCATCTTCAGTAAAAATTCTAGGGGGACCTGAACCTGCTTTCCTAATAATAGTCCCATGCCTTGCTATTTTTTGTTTTGCCAATAACACGGTATTTTTGTTTACTCCCAGTTCGTCTGCAATATCCCTAATAAAAGCACCGTCTCGCAACCGACTGTAGTTATAGCCTTTTGCTGGGGTGTTAATTGTGGCATATTTTTTAAAGAAAAATTTGCTTGATAAGTGAATGATAAAGTGACAATTTATGTTGACATGCAAAATTTGTAAATGACATTTTACTGGTACCAGACTAGAAAGTAAAAAAATCTTAATAGTCGAGGAGATAATAAGAAATTTTGCTGTCCTAGTTTTTTACCGGCACGATGGTACGTTTCTGACCTAAAATAAATAGGGGGTCCTCACCGGACACACACACTTTGTAAAATATTATTGTGCTGTGTTCAGCAATAAAAAGAAAGTAAACTATGAGGTTAGTTTAGTAATTGTTCCTGCAACCAAATATACATGACCCCATTACCAACCTTTAAAAAAGAAAACAACGGTTTCATAACAAGCTCAGTTCAATACTGAAATAGTATATTAAGGTACAAGTTTCATAAGACATTATCTTAGAGCACGCTTCGAGGGTCGTTTTCTAGAGTACAACTGCTCTAATTGTCTTATGAACCGTGTATTTTATAATACTTTTTCTATTTGGGTCTTTAAAGTCTGAAAAACTTGAAAAAATATAGTAGATTTTTTCATTTGAATTAATACTTTCTTTTTGGGTTGGCAATACATTTAAAATTTAATAAAATGTTACAAGTATCAAATATGCCATGATAGAAACTATTGAACACAACAAAGCATCTTCCCATCCGTCATAATTAAAAATAAATATATCATTAAAGTTAATAAAAATTAGTCAGGAAGAAAGTTGTACTCCGTCCGAAATATGAGAAATTGCAGAGAATAATCTAGAATAACTTTTAATAAGAATATGCAAAACTTTGAGTTATGGTGCGAGCAGAACAAAGTTCAAAATATTGAACAAATTAATAAATAATACTATTGAACAAAATATTGTGTCGACACAGAATCTGACAGGAATAACAATTAATGCCCAGGAAATGTCTATAAATATGTATATATAAAGCAATATTATGTATAATACTATATTGAATTAAAAATAAAAATAGTACTTAATTGAATAAGAAATAGAGCATAAACTGGAAGATATTTCTATTATTTTTAGGTTATGTTGTTGTATAGTTGTGACTAGAAATTAGTTGACGGAAACCGTCAGCATGGTATATATGTAGTTCCGAGTATAGGTATTTCAGATAAATATCTAGTAAAAATGATCTACTTGCAAGGTTAAAGGTTAGTAATTTAAAGTTTCTATAAAAAATTTCTGTCGAATCCATAATGTCTAGAAAACTAATTTCAACGAAATTGAAGAAGGCCTAAATTCGAACCCTACTTGTTGCCAACATGAAAAAAATAAAATTTTAGTTTCATAAAGTGGCAGGTGGCATTATGAAACCCACATAGAAAAACGGTATTGAACTAGCTTTGATATGAAACGAAAATAGAAAAAGTTATTGCAGGGAATATTAATAATAACTTTTGCTATGAAAAACTTCAGACCAATATTATTTAATGATAAAATTACGAAAAAATTCCATCTTACCCTTATTGTCGGGTCATACCCCCCTTTGCTTTTCATCTGATTCTGTAAAGCCATCAGCTGGTCACCGGGCATTTCTACGTCCCTACTTCCTATATGTCCAGTATGGACAAAATTTGTTGGGTTACCTATCATAGATCTGAAAAATTATAAAAAATCTTCTATTGTAGTATATTTAAAAAAATTTCCGTAACGTATTCAAGTAAGACAAATTCATACATTAAAAAATTCAATAGCTTTAATCAGTCACCCAAGTGAGGGGACCTGTGTGTGCCAATTATTAGAAAATTTAATGATTTGTTATACAGTGTGTCCAGGGATTGATTCCTGAACTAAATTTTGACTCATTGCCTAAACAAACAGGGACCAATTTGGAATAGCTATAACCAGTCCATTCCTCCGAAAGGTGTATATCTGTATCTGGTCACGAACCCCAGATGTATAGGTACACTAATCATATAAAATCATTTATAGACCAATCTACGAACCTATCAATCCGATGTCTTCTTTTCTGTGGTTGTGCCACACAACAACTAAACCAAGAGACCCATAAATCATTTACAGTCGCAGCCATCTAAAAAAATATATAAATCGTTGAAATGAAGTACCCAGAAAGGATCACGGGAGGACAATGCAGTGGGTACAGGGTGTACCTTCATTTTGGTAAAAGGTACATAAATTCCTATCTATTCACAATTCTGTATCTATTTGTGTTCCTTCCATTGATTCTTTACCTTTATGCATTTTGAGAAAAGAGTTTTCATAATCCAATGCACATTAAAAATACAGAACAAAAATAAAAAACTATGAATCGAGTATTCTTATACATCTAAAAATAGGTAGGTATGTACACAGCTTGAATCAAATAAAAACACTTTAACAACTCCTGTTCCTTTTTTTAAACACTTTTACCTTTTATAAAGAAACTGAGAATGAAATAAACCAAAATGTTTAAGGTACTAGTTTAAGTAGAGCACTTCTAAAAAAAACTAAAAATACAAAATTAGAATGACTAAAGGATTATCCAATTCTTGCAATAAAAACTCATAGAACACGACCGCGCTTTCCTTCTTACTTAAGGCTACTGCTTAATTAAGTATTCTGGACGCTATTCTTAGCTATTATGCTGATAAAATAATAATTAAACTACTTCTTTATTTGTCAATCTCCTGATAAGGAGACATATCCAGAAATAAACCGATGAGGACAGGCGACTAAAACTTATAAAATATTGTGGATAACTATCACATAAGAATTTTTACCTTGTGTTTTACGCGTTAGTTGAAAGGAAACTCGTCTAAATCCACATTAAAGTACAAAAAAAGGAACTAAAGTTGAAAATAGCTCAGCGACAGACACAACACAAAACACAACCTCTCAAAAAATGTCAAAGCGACCAGGACCAAGGTCATTGATGTCAAATGTCGAAATATGCGTCACCATGAAAAAAAACGGGCGCATTCAGCAGAGCCCATCGAATTAGTAATCGAATGAACGAAAAAAAAATCAATGGGAAATCGGACGATATTTTTTCCCTTGAATTTAAAATGCGATTGTAATTTTACAGCGATTTCTTTCAGTTTTGTTTGTCAGCTTGAGGAGTAAAAAATGACCGAAGAAGCATTTTGTTGTCAGTTAACGAATAATTTTATTTTTAATGCTCCTCTTCATTAGCGGAGATCGTGTATAATATGTTGTTATAATTATAATTCACTTTTTTCGTAATTTTTTATAAATTTTACTTCTCATCCTGACAAAAATCGCTGTCAAACCACAAATCGCTTTTTAAATTCGATGGAAAAAATGGCGTCAGATTTCCCATCGATTTGTGAAATCGATTTTTTTAGTGCATTTAGCAGATGATACTAATCGGTTACAAATCGATTGACTCTGCTGAATGTAGCAATTACCAATACCATAGAGGAAATATAAGTCACATTCGCTCAAAATTACTTTCCGTGGGTTTATATGACCTAGAAAGAGAAAACAAGAATATATTTTCCTTTTTTAGCCTCGTTGCCGTCTGTTTAAGGTTCTCAGTAGTATTGGGCACTTAACAAAACTATTATTTTTAAGTTTAAGAAATAAATATTCTTCTGTCAATTATCTATTCATTCAAATCGAACGAATTGAGTGGATGTACGGAAATAGTTTAAAATTTAGTTATTTATTTTCATTTTTCGCGATTTGGATAGTTATGATAAAGTATAAAGTACTAGACGTCACAACACCGCACATCGTTATCGGTCGCCATTTTGCGAGTTATTAAAAGGTGGGCATATTTTTCCTTTAGTTTCTGCTTTAATTTAGTTTTTTTAAAGCTTTAATTGAGCTAAAGATTATCCAGCAAAGTAAATATATTGTTTAATAACATACATATATTTGTGCATACATTTTGGAGTGATTTGTCAGACATTTCCGTGAAATATTTTAGGGGTAACGTGATTAGGTAACAGTAGTTAAATCAAAACTTATGTGTTTTTTTTGGATCTTCCTGGCCAAGTAAAATGTATAAAATTCAAACATTTTCGTTCCCGGAATGCCTTATATATCACATTTTGATTATATAATCTGTTTTCTAACCTAGCTCTTCATTAGTTCTAATCGTTTATGAATTATATTAGATTAGATTATCTTTCAACCTAAATAGGCATCTGATTTTGTAGAGTATTATTAACAGAAATTCTATTCAATCTAGAATGTATTGGCAGACTTAAAAGCTGAGCTTTTTGGTTTAAATTCTACCTAAGAAATTGATAATCCTATTTGAGCAGTGTAGGTACTTTTTATATTTTTACTTGCAGGATATCATCATGGCTAACACCTTGATAGCTTTAAGCGCTAAGCAGGTTCTCAAGAATGTAGTGAAACCATCAATGATGCAAAAATCCCAGATGGGATTGGTTGCTGGGGGTTCATACGCCAGAACCCTTATTGGCAAAAGAGAAATTGTTGGATATGGATTCAGCGGAGAGCCTACATACATGGATCGTTCAGACTTTCCTTTACCAGCCATCAGATGGAAGGAACCAACTGCTGACATTTTGGTAAGCTTCTTAAAGGATTATACAAGGTCTTAAAGTGCATATTTTTATTTTATTGTAAATAATACAGGTGTGGAAATATAATCCATGACCGAGTTATAATATTTTTAAAAAAATCCATAGAATTTATAAATTATATATGTTATCTAAAAGGACAATTTCTTTGTTTGTGAGAGAACAAACTTTCTTAGAACCCCTGGTATGAAGCAGTTATGCCACTTTGAGACACCCGACTAAACCACTTATTGATATGTTTATTGTGTTTAGGCTCTTCGTGAAAAGGAGAAGGGTGACTGGAAAAACCTCTCTATTGAAGAAAAAAAGGCCCTGTATAGAGCATCGTTCAGACAAACTTTTGCTGAATTCAATGCCCCGACTGGCGAATGGAAGTATGTTATTGGTGTGACCTGCGCATTTATAGGGGTTGCCCTTTGGGCTTTCTTTGGTTTAAAGGCGTTTGGTAAGTTACAAGTATTTTAAGCTTTTATACTAAAGTGCTTACACGGGTAATTGTAGTTATCTACTGAGTGATGCATCATTGAGTTGACCAGAGGAAATCCCATGTCATTTTCGAGTTGGTTGAATATTGGTTCAGCGGTATAGCATGTCCCATTTTCGGCACTTTTATAGGGTATCTCCGTAATTGTTAGTGTTATCAAAAAAGTAATGTAGGTGGCATGTGCTCTTTGTGGGTCAAACTTAAAATGGTGAATGAAAATTTGAAAATTTTCTCTTGCTTAAGAGATACGGGGGAAAATTAAAAAATTGACAATTTCAAAATTACCCTATATTTTCTTAGTTAAAAGAGATATAGAAAAATGTTTTATACAGAAGTTTCTTTATATTGATTGTCGAATAATCTGCTGTTTTCAGAATAAGTATACGGGGTCAGGTAAAAAAGTTATTGGACCTAACCTCATTTTTTTTTAATGGAACACCCTGTATATTTTAGTCTAAAAAGATACTATTTTAAATTCTCCTTTCAAATATATAACACACCATGGATGATATTGGTTTCCTAGCGATTTATTTAAACTTTATTACTTTAAACCACAGTAAAACATGAAACAACTATAATAACTTTATTATAATAATAACTTTATTCAGAAATTATGGCTTTACAAAATTTTATGATTTCTCAAACAGTTATACAATATACAAAATGTGTAATGGTACCTATGTAACATGTTTACTTGTATGTACCAGATTCTTTCTCAATTCATATTTTTCTTTATGTTTACAATTTCGTGCTATGCATGAATAATTTGCTCTTTAATTAAATATGTTTTGAAATTTTTTAAATTCTGTAGATAAATATATTCTATATTGTCGTTTAAATTTTTTTATGTTTTTTATATATTTTTTTAAATTTAAAGGAATCATATTATAAATTTTTGGTCCCAAGTAGGCAACGCTCGTTAGATTAATATTATTAAAATTAACTGGAATGATTGCGTCATTATTTATGTTAGCACGAGTGTGATAACAGTGGTTAACAGTATTCTTTGAGGATTTGTATTTATGCATAAACGTTGACACTGTAACAAGATACACGGTTATAAATGTCACCTGAAAAAAGCAATTCTGTCATCATCATTGAAGGACATATTCCGAACATTTGCGATGATTCCCGTTATTTTTTACCTTAATCTGAATCTTTTATTTCGTTTCATAGTAATAAAGTTTAAATAAATCGCCTAGGAAGCCAATATCCTCAATGGTGTGTTATATATTTGAAAAGGGATTTTAAAATAGTATCTTTTTAAATTAAAATATACAGGGTGTTCTTCCATTTTAAGAAATTAGGTTAGGTCCGATAACTTTTTTACCTGACCCCGTATACTTATTCTGAAAACTGCAGATTATTCAACAATCAATATAAAGAAACTTCTGTATAAAACGTTTTTCTGTATCTCTTTTAACTAAGAAAATATAGGGTAATTTTGAAATTGTAAATTTTTTGATTTTCCCCCGTGTCTCTTAAGCGAGCGAAAATTTTCAAATTTTGATTTCATCATTTTAAGTTTGACCCAAAAAGAGCACGTGACACCTAATTTACTTTTTTGATAGCACTAACAATTACGGAGATACCCTATAAAATGACTAATGAAATTATTGTCACTGACACTAGTTTTCGTTTTGTCAATGTCTAAATTTAATTGGCTGTTGCTGTATTATGTGAACTATGAGAGTTTCGTGGCTTTGCCATCATGTATATTTGAATAGCTTAGGATAGGCTCACCAAAATGCATTCATTCAAACTCGGCACATGGGTTCACAATGTCAGTCTTTTCAAGAAGAAGTTATAATGCAGTTTTTCTATAAAATGTACAGGGGAGCCAATATTCAGCCACCTCAAAAATACATGGGATTTCCTGTTGTCAACTTAACGTTGCATCACCTGGTATACCTAAATAACAGGCAAATCCTGTGCACTAACGTTTTTTTGTCTCCCAATATTAGCTTCGTTCTAACAGCGGTGAAGTAAGTGCTTACTGTAAATTTTATGTCAAATTTTTAATTATTAAATATGCCATTTAAGAAATAAACTAAAACCTACCTTCTCCAACTTGAATTTTGTAGTTTTTATTGTTTCTGATGCAACAAATACCTATTTATAATCGTCGTTAAAAATAATTTATTTCTGAGGTTAGGTTTCTATTAGTTACACGTTTGGGGTTGTGTTCACCCTTCACCAAGCAGAAAATAACCAACCAGTTAAAAACCACGCATGCGCAGAGAAATAGTGGCACTCGTTGGATAATTTGCTTGAACGAACAAAGCTAGTATAGAATTTCATTAACAAATTAGACGTGACTACACAAGCACTGCATAATTACACTAAATCACAACGAATACTTATAACCAGGAAGAAGACAAACTGCCGTGTTAAATAATCGAAGCAGGCATGATACAGCGACATCCATCATGCCTGGCGCGCACGTGCTTTTCAAATGTCACTTTTGTCCAAATTTTTATTACTGTCAATATTTTGAAGTGACATTCAAGCAAAGAAAACATCAAACCCTTTTATTTGGTTTACTAAGTAAAGAAAATTAAATATTAGGATTTTGACATAGGTTTTCAGCTGTAAATATTGCTTTAAAATTGTCCTTACATACTTTTATATTATTATTGAACTAGTAACGAAACTAGAAATAAAGAATTCAGAGATTGAAGGTTGCAATTAGTTTTATTAAAAAATAGGAAATAAATCATAATTTACATAAAATATTTTACCATCTTCAACTTCAAACAAATCAAGGTAAATACAATACTATATGTACAGCTACTAACCAAGTAAATATATGCACCATCATTATGATTATGGGCTTCCAATTTGTTTGTTTCGTAGCATACTCCTGGCAACATTAGTGATCGAAGTCCTCTTTAATGTTCAGTCATTATGGGATTCTCAATTAAACTATGAAAAGAAAGAATTATTATAATAATATCAATCAATCAATCAATCATTTTATTCATTTTTGGATATTAATACAATTATATTTTACAATATACAATAATTGTTGTCATATCTATAACTAATTGTATTTTGACACCTAGGTACACTTTTATACCTGTATGTGTCACATAAATTACTATATTTATGTTATCTTCTAAAACTATTCTGAAAGTAGTACTTATTACATGTTGCATTACTTACTAACCTATGGAAAAAAAACAAAAAAAAACAAAAGAGAACAATCGAAAAGAAAAGAACAAAGGAAACAGTAAAAAGGAAAAAAAAAATCACCTATACAATATTTTCAAAGATAATATAGTTTTGAAATATAAAACTTTTACAGTGTCTGTTGAATTGTTTTGGTTGTCTTATATTTTTAATTGCGACAGGCAACAAGTTATAAAACTTAGAGGCAAGGTTATGTAGAGATTTTAAACTGAGGGTTTTTTGACTTTTAGGAATAGTAACATTTTTATTAGTCTTATTGCGCGTGTTATGTTTGTGGTGAATGGATATTACTGTTTTTTATAGAATAGATAGATAGAATGTATAATTGCCGAATATTTAAAAGTTTCTCATTATATAAACATATTGTGGGGTATAATTTATTTTTTCTAAGTATAACCTTTAGTACATAATTCTGGACAATCTGTAGTGGTTTTAGATTAGTTTTATAGGCACCACCCCATGCAGTGATTCCGTAGCGTAATAAAGATTCGATTAAAGCTTTATATATTAGTTCAGTAAGTTTATTATTGAGAATCTCTCTTAAGATATAGAATTTGTATACGAACTTTCTTATTCTGGTTACTACATAGTTTATATGGTGGTTCCACTTAAGATGTTGGTCGATCACTATCCCAAGATATTTTGTTTTTTCACAAGAATTAATGGAGTCATGTTCAGTTATGTCAATGCTGTCAAAGTCCGGTCTGTTTTTATTTACTGGGGAGAATGCGATATAGTTTGTTTTTTGTATGTTCAGTGAGAGCTTAAAGCTTTCGAGCCAATTTTTTACTTGGTTTACTCCTAAAATAACCTTTTGTTTAGTCTCAATCCAGGTGTGACCTCTAAAAATCAGAGCCGTGTCATCTGCGTAGGAGATGGCTGTGCCCTCAAGCTTCATGCTTAGTAGTGAGTTTATATAGCTTATAAATAGTATTGGGCCCAGTATGGTCCCTTGTGGGACACCGGTGTTAATTATTTCTGCGGAACTTATAATTTTGTTAATTTTTGTATGCTGATGTCGGTTTGAAAGGTATCCCTCAAAGACGCCCAGTGCAGCTCCCCTAACTCCAGAATGTTCAAGAACACTCAGTAGCTGTCTGTGGGGTACCGTATCAAACGCCTTAGCGAGATCCATAAAGACCACTATTGTTTTTAAGTTGTTGTCCATATTTTTTGTGATTTCTGATGTTAGGTGTTGTATAGCGTCCGCAGTGCTGGTCCCCTCAGTAAATCCGTATTGATTATTAGATAAAGTGTTATTTGATTTCAAGAAAGTTACTAGTCTGTCCTTCAGAGCCTTTTCAAATATTTTTGCAAGGTTGTTAATGAGGCTTATTGGTCGATAATTCTGTATTTTATGTATGGGACCGGACTTGTGTATTGGTGTTATAACGGATACTTTAAAGTGATGTGGTACGATTCCAGTTTCAAAGATTCGATTAATAATGTGTTTTAGAGGTGTAATTATGTGCGGGTGTATAATTTTTATTAATTTATTGGTTATTCCGTCCAGACCGGGTGCACTATCTGATTTCAGGGATGTAATATATTTGATAAGATCTAAATTAGTTACAGGTCTGAGAAACATAGAACTGTTAGACGCGCTTATTGCAGATAATCGATATGGTCGTTGTGGAGTGTTAATTTGATTTTCTAATTCCACGCCTACATTAATGTAGTAATTGTTACAGTAGTCAACCATGTTATTTTCATTGTCAAATTCCTCGTTATCGCTATTTAATATTTTTATGTTTTTTGAGGTTTTATATTTGTCACCTGTTATGTCATTTACCATTTGAAATTTTTTTTTAATATTATTGTTGTTTTTATCTATTTTCTTGTTGTAGTAGTTATATTTAACTTTTTTTATTAATTTGTTTAGGCTGTTTCTATAGTTTTTGTAGTGTTGTTCAAGGTCTGGGTTATAACTTTTTAATAATTGTTTTTTCAAATTATCTCGTCGTTTTATCGAGGTTACTAATCCGTTTGTTATCCATTCCTTACATTTTCGTGGTAGAACTGTCATAATTTTGGTCGTTTTTGAGTCATTGATACTCTCAAGTAGTTGTTTTACGAATATATCAGTGGCCGCATCTGGATTATTTGATTGTATTACCTCCGTCCAGTTGAGGTCTGTTAGTTTTTGTTTTAGTCTGTCATAGTTAATTGTTTCTCTCTCCACTCTCATCATCTGTCTGCTAACGATTTTGTTTTCCTGTGGTTTATATATTACCGGACTTATCAAAATTCTGACTACGGGTTAATATAACTAAGCTGTAATTATTATGTTGTAGCTTTTGACTTCTGGATTGTAAAATTAAAGTAAAATTCTTTAAAAATGTGTTTGTTGCTAGTTTGCGTGACAAGTTTGGGACATAATGGGACAATTTTATAATGTAAAATAACAATAACGAATAAAAATTAGTAAAAAAATATTTCAATCATAAATTACTTACCTGCAACAAAACGAGAAGGTCCGTTTTCGTGAAAAGAGTAGAAAATTAGAAATTATTTTAGAATTTAATGACGCTTCCTCCACCATTTTCAATCACATTATAAATCACATGTTACTTGATTTTATCCCCTTCCAGACGAAGGATGTTCGGTTGTGAAATAATTTAAGAACGTGTGCTGCTCGCATTCTATGTCTGTCTCTGTCTGCATCAACCTTCTCCGATTCAATAAAGGGAGACAAATATGGCCTAGATTAAATCGAACAAACCCAAAGTCTGATATTGACACAGAACGATCGACACAAAAGGATAAACGTATGAAGTAACCTGCCTGGCTGTGACGTCACTTGCACGGCCTATTTATATGCTTCGATCCCCGCCATAAGCGGTCTCACCGGGCTGCTAAATCACTTTAAAATGTCAAGTCATACTCGCACATGTTGTAACAAGCACGCGGTTCGTCCTCGATCAATTTAAGCTCCGTTAAAACTGTCATAATTTCAATTGTTGAACGATCTATAAACTTGTACTCGGTCCTATGAATGGAAACGCTACTAAATGACCTTTAGCAGTAAAGTAAAAACTTTGCTTTTATTTATTTGATTTTTTCGTGATTTAACAAATAATTTCGAGTGTCCAGTTGACTTGCTGAATTGTTTCTTGGCACTATTTTAGTTTTATATCACAAACTTTATTATTTATATCACGAACATTATTTATATCACGACGCCACTTACTGTATTCATTTCAGTCACATAATTTCCAGAGAAGACACCACAGAGTTATTTTGGCCAATTTTAGAAATGAATAATATTTTTTCCTGTTCCTAGATATTCCTTTAAACCATGAAAATTCCCAAATATTACCTGCATTAGTTCAAGCAATTCCTTCCTACATATTTTTGTGAACTGAATGTTGCTCAGGTAAATTCTGGTAAAAGAGCTATAGAAGGTACATTTATAATATTCTAAAAATGCTTTTTTTTTCATTTAAAAACGTAGAATATCCGATTTTTCTCATTGCCGTTTCTTTACAGTTTATTCGCCATTGCCAGACAGTTTCAAGAAGGAAAATAGGGAGGCCCAACTAGCCCGTATTCTTGACCTTCGTATGAATCCAATTGAAGGTATTTCTTCCAAATGGGACTATGAAAAGAAAGAATGGAAAAAATAGAAATTTAATACATTTAACTAACATTTTACAAATGATGGGCTCTGTGGGAGGACAACGGTACAGATTCCATCATTTTATTTAGTAAAGTAATAACCATTGTAATATACTTTTTATTTTGTTAAATGTTTCGTTTTTCTATGTGATTTTGTGATAAACCTATGGGAGCTCCAGTGCACGATGATAGAAGTATTAATAAAATGCTATTTTAAGTTCCAATTCTAGTGTTTTAATTATCATACAAAAGCTTTTTGCTTATAGTGTTTCGTCACAAGATTGGATGTATCCTTTTTGCAAGTTCACTGGCCACCTCTACTCTTTTTTGTGCAATGGCACCTTTTTTGTCAAAACTAATTCTCGGAAAAGTTCAATCAGTGAATCAGTAGAAGATGAACAAGATATCTTCTATGAAAACGCCTACTTCGTGTCACTAGGAACAGCATTTGTAGTTAGCGCCAAGTATTACGGCTAATTTCAAATCTGTCAGTATAAGTTCTTTTTAGGTTAAAGCTATCCATAAAAATAATTCTTCGAGAATGGGTGAAATTGCGATCGACTGGCCCTGGCAATACAACTTTCCGCCGTTTTTCACTCTTCAACCCAATCCAGAGACAAGGGCCAAACAAGTACAGGCCTGGAAAAGCCTTATTTTGGAATATTGTAAGACTAGTAAATTGTACCTCATAGATGTTCGTGAGGCAAGTAATGTGCCCTTGTTTAATAATTCCAGCATAAACAGAAAGTTAGAGGGTAGTGTCATTGTTTCTATTTTGTCCGAGTTGGAAAAGACTGGTCATGCAGCACCAGTTGATAAGGTAAACGTTTTTTTTAATCACACAACGAATAAACTATAAAATTGGACTTTTTATCTCTTTCTAAGACTAAAAATCGTTGGGAGATCTATTGGCACACTCTAGACGAATGGGCTACAATAATTTACGACCACGTTTCGGCAAGAGGGCTACAGGGTTCAATATTAACCCTGTATGAGCTGTCGCACGGGGACAATGTTCAGCAAGAGGAATTTCTCGGCATTCAACAAGAGGTATTAATTAAAGCTCTGCAAGTGTTGGAAAAAGATAGAAAGTGTGAATTAATCTTGTCCGATGATGACCAGGGGGTAAAGTTCTTTTAGTCATCTGTTCTTTGGAATGGAATGTTTTATGTGATATTATTAGAATACCTTTTTTTATAAAAAAATTCACACATCTGATGTAATTAGTTTTGTTAGATTCAGTATTGCATATTTATTAAAGAAATGCTTTTTTTAACTAGTGGGTGGGCCTAGGTACTGAATTCTATCATAAAAATCCAAATTTTGGCATATCTTTTTTGTTCAGACAGTTATTGCAAAAAGAGAAAAGAATACCTAATAAAAAAGGTACTCCGAGTATCCTGATTAATACCCTGTGTTATATATGTTCTTTCCAATGGCCCTTTCAAATGAATCAACAAGAAACAACATAAATAATATTGCCAATTAAGAAAAATAAGGTAGTTTTTATTTATAAGTAATATACACTCGCGGGCACAAAATTCCGCCACCCTAATATTTTGGTCAAGTTTGGATATTTTATAACTTTTTTTATTTTTAATGCAATTTTCATGATTTTATTGTTTGTAGATCCGTTTATTGTGTTTTTCCATAATTATTTTATAAAGTAACATTTTTCGATTAGGCTATATTATATATGGCGGGGAATTTTGTGCCGGCGAGTATTGTTAAGAACTAATAAAACAAACATGTTATATACAATCATTTTATTGTAATTTATTCAATATACATTTTATAATAAACAATCTTTTGCTCCTTTTTATAATACAAAAATTAAAATATAAATACAATAAAACTATTATTGTTTTGGTACATTGCCTTTTTGATTAAATATAAAAATTGCTACCTTACCTTAGAAACAGAGTATCTTTTTAAAATCAATTTTTTTTTAAGAATTAATATGTAGGTATACAGGGTGTTCCTTAATGACGTGCTAATATTTCAGGGCGTGATTCCTTAGGTCATTTTATAAAGAAAAGTTCGTATGAACATATGTCCGCAACGGCTTAAATTTTTTGCTACAGGGTGTTGAATTTTTCTTCTTTAAATGGTTATTTTTTAATAACTCCGAAAGTACTTTAGCTATTATTTTCAATTTTGGTATGTGCTAATAGGATATAGAACCACAAATTTTAGAAAATATATTCAATTGTTCCACCAGTGGCGTCACTGCAAACATGTCCTCTGAAATTTTTTACAAAAAAGATGGTACGCCACTGACATTTTTCTATGGTCGATATTTTTTCTAATTAGCCTGGTCAATTCTACATGAAAACGGTTTCTTAAGTTTTTCTCGTCAGACGCACCGTTCTTGATTAAAACCACTAAATTCATTATTATTAACGTTGATAAAATAATTAATGATAAATAAAATTGTGTTTCATAAAAATTGTTGGAAATGGCCACCATCACTTAAAAGGGGATGCTTCGGCCCGTCTTCGCATCGAATTGCCCACTCCAACAATTTTTATAAAACAAAATTTATCATTAATTATTTTATCAATGTTAATAATAATGAGTTTGAATTTAGTCAAGGACCGTGCGTCTGACGAGAAAAACTCAAGAGACCGTTTTTATGTAGAATTGACCAGGCTAATCAGAAAAAATATCCACATAGAAAAATGTCAGTGGCGCACCATCTTTTTTGTAAAAATATCAGAGGGCATGTTTGCAGGTACGCCACTGGTGGAACAATTGAATAACTTTTCTAACTAAAATTTGTGGTTCTATATCCTATTAACACATACCAAAATTGAAAATAATATCTAAAGTACTTTCGGAGATATTAAAAAATAACCATTTAAAAAATAAAAATTCAACACCCTGTAGCAAAAAATTTAAGCTTTTCGTATGAACTTTTATTTATAAAATGACCTAAGGAATCACACCCTGAAATATTAGCACGTCATTAAGGAACACCCTGTATAGGTAGTATTTAACAAATTTCCTATAATCTCCGAGAAATTGATGTTTTTTCATTGAAAATTCAAGTTTTATTCCATTTTTAAAGAACGTAGTAAATTGTTTTTGTCATTAAGGCTGTGACAGACACTCTTCAAAGCTGCCGAAACTTGTCTTAATAAAACTAAAAATATTTTTTAAATGTAATAACGTGAAAATTTAATTCAGTTTTAAGGTATAAGAATGTATAGAATTTTACAATGAAACCATGTCACGATGATTTATTAAAAAAATACTCTAACGAACTAAGCTAAGTCTGTTATTATACATTATAAATTGTGAAAACTGTTGAATATAACTTGGCTGTGAAAACTACATAATAAAAATAAAAGCTATGAAAGTCAGCATTAAGGGTAATCATTTGCTCGTACTAGTACTTAACGTCAAGTGATTTTTAAACCAGATCTAGGATGTTACTTACACATGTGATATATGTTTTCAATCACTAACTTCACTAACTTCTTTTCCACCAAAAACGCATTGATAATTTTGGAGCATATAATTTCTCTTAAGTTAGCTTAAGTAGCAGCGACAAAACTAAAACCACTGATTTCGGAAATGTTTGAGAGAAACAGTATAATTTGTTGCCGCAGAACAATCATTCGTTCATGGTAAGGGTGTAATGGTATACAAAATTGTTAAATTAACGTCTTTTTAGAAATGTGCAACTCGTGTCAAAACCAGGAATATCTTCTAGAAGAAAGAAATGATGTCAGTTGTTTGTAAAATCGGCGATAAAAGTGTAATTTGTGAGACGGGAAACTAGATAACGAGCGTAACGAGTGATACAACACAACCTTTGAACAAAATAAAAGCATTTTTAATACGCGCATCGTACGATATTTTATCTAGAAACACTATTAAACCAGCCACAAAAAATTTATACCAAATTCAAAATTAAGCCATAAAATTACGAAATCGAGTGACTTTTTTATTTCTTTGTTGCCAGTTACCAATGTGTTGTTGTCACATATATATATAACCATTATATTGCCAATACGAACGTTCCAAAATACAAAAAGTGTCCCCGCTATGGGAGATGGCGTGGTACTATTGAGTTTGCGCAGTAGGGTGGACATTTTATCGATCGGGTCAGAGCCGGCCCGACATTATTCGTTTGTTGTTATTCGTCGTCATCTTTGGTTCTGGATGCGTTTTCAAATTAGAGAATAAAAAGTGGTTCATCCACATTGTTGTCGGTATATTAGGGCTTAGCTTATAAACTCTCATTACCCAACAACAATTTTTGTGAAGGAGTTTTTAATTTGTTGTTTGATAGGTTAGTGGCTTGTTTTGTTTAGGATGAAAGGACAGAAGTGCATGGTGCTTTTTTGCAAAAGTCGTGGATCAATACCAGGTATAAAGTATTTCAGGTATGTACATATATACGAAAATATTTTGCTTATCACATTATCCGATCTTCGGAACCGAATTTCAATAAAAAACTTGTAAAAAAAGAAGAGAGTGTCACTCGTATACAATATAATATATATGAGGTCACTACCTAACCTTAAAATTAATGTATTTTTAATTTGGTGCATTAGTAGCCGATACTAATTCTCAAAATAGTCAATATAGTCATTCATTCTTAATTTTTGGTTTAGAAAAAAGTGAGGTTAAGAAACATACGACGTCGGATGAAAGTTAAAATAAAGCTCATCGTGTCGATTGTCACAAATATTCGGACGGAATTTGTCACCAAAAGCAGGGCACCGTCGGATCATCATATCGTCAGAAATCGTATGCATGGAACGCCGTCTTAAATCGAACTAATCGACATTATGATTGCAATATTTTTCCTAACTAACCAGTGAAATTTACATTAATTAAAAAAGTTGAAATCCGGTCCTGTCGAATGTTTACTTTCACAAGAAAATTTCCGAACTGCGCAAACTCACTATTACCCCTTCGATGCCCATAGCGGGGACATAATTGCAGATGGTATTAGCAATATAATGGTTATATATATGTGGTTGTTGTTAATAGGCAAAAAGTCGCCGTCAATAACTCAATCAAAAGATTTATTTTTGACACTACTGTTAAAAGAAATCCACTTTTAACACTAGTGTCATAAAATGACATTTTGGACACTGACGACAAGCTAGTTAACGAGACTACTTTTAATAGTGTTTCTAGATAAATTACGTACGTTTGACGTACCTTTATCAAAAATTACACTTAACAACAATCTATTTGCTAAAGATATGTGAAATGTAATTTTTGACATCCACAAAATTTCCCATATGATGAAAAGTTATCGAGGTATGTGGTTCGATCAATTGTATGAAAATTGCAACTAAAAATATTTTCAAAAATTCTTTGACAACTTTCTCGTCATATTTACTTAAGGTGTTCTTAAATTTGAAATCTCTTTAACAAGTTAAGAGTACAAATTTTATTTGATAGACAACAAACACACAAACTAATTATTAACGATTTTATTTTCTAAAAATTGTTATCCAAAGTTCCTATTTGAAATTAATTAATTTATCATGAACGGTTCGCCTGAACTTAGGTTTATTTTGACCTCCTCTGTATGCTCCCGAGATATTAGGAGGTATTTATCGGACACCCTGTATTATCATAACATGGTAAAGAACAAAGTCCAATATTAAGAACACTCTTAAGCTTTTTAAAACTTATTTTACTTCGAACAAAACATTTTAGAAGAAAGAACGTGTAACGATACTAAGTTTGCTGGCACGTACAGGGTGTCCATTTTTGGGTAGTTTTACGGGGTATCTCCGTTATTAGTAAAGATAGAAGGATGCGGTTTTCGCAGCACTGTGCTACTTTTTTGTCAAACAGAAGATGCCGTAATCGGAATTTTTCTAGGCCGCCTTGTTTTTGATATACGGGATGTTTTTTAGAGTTGTGCATTTTGGGACACCCCCATATCTCGGTTACCCCGTAACGTATCAAAAAGAAATAAAATGTTCTTTTTGTAGTTTTTTACGAAGAATCCAGTGACGTACTCAGATTTTTTCTACATTCAATAGTTTTCAAGAAAAATGGGTCACCCTATATATTTTTTAATAATGTAATTTAGTTTGTAACAAGCTTCTCAAAAACACTTTATTTTTAGTCTTAGTATTATTCCCGAAATATATGTTTTTCAAAAATATACCATTTTTTTTTAGTAGGCCATATTAAAAAAAAAACAAAAGAACACAGTCCTATGTGTCACAGTAATAAAATCTTCTAATTCTGTCGGAGCATTCAGGTTCTCTAATTTGTGTTAAAATTTCTAATTAATAGTGAAAAATCAGCTTGTCCTAATTATGGCAGAGCATGTAAACTTTGAGAAGTACGACATGCTCGTTTGTTATATCCAGTGCAATGAAAATGCAGATGGAGCATTAGAAGTGTATTTGAATAGGTAAATATAAGCCCTTATGTAGTAATTCTATGAAATTTATAAATTTTCTTAAATTACTTGTAGATATCCCGAAAGACGACAACCGGATAAACGAATTTTTTCAAGAATAAAATCAAAATTAATTGAACACGGTTCATTTTCTAAACATCGCCCTAAAATTTACCACAAGGATAATCGCGAGACTAGAAATAAATGTGTTAGCTTCAATTGAAACAAATTCAAGTAGTTCTTGCAGAAAAATTGAAGGTTCGGTCGGAATAATTAAATCAAGAGTGCAAACAATCCTAAAAAAACACAATTTTAAGCCATATACATTCCACCGTGTACGAAACTTACATCCTGGTGATGCACAGCGCCGTATAGAGTTGGGCAATTGATATTTACAAAATCTGAACAAGGCTCATTTTACCAGTGCTGGCATGTTTAATCGACAGAATGCGAGGTTTTGGTCTCAGGAAAATCAGCATGTAATATTTCCAATCGAACGGCAAGGCAGATTTGGCATTAGCCTTTCATGCTTTATACTGAATAGCAAAATAGTTTATAATATATTTGAAGGAAGCCTTAATGCAAATAAATATTTGGAAATTCTGGAAATCGTTGTGCCAGAAATAATAGAAGATGTGCCCTTAGCTGGTCTCAATAACTTGCATCTTCAACAGGATGGAGCGCCCGCTCACAATTCCCAAATTGTAAGGGCCTACCTAGCGTGTACTTCCCAGGTCGCGGGATTGGAACTAATGGACCTGTAAGATGGCCACCAAGGTCACCTGACTTGTCGGTTTTGGATTTCTTCTTATGGGCATACCGTCAAAGTAAAATTTATTCCATTCAGTACCAAACAATGGCAGATTTAAGAATTGCCACTGACAGAGCTTTTAGGGAGTTACAAACGCGGCCGTTTATTATTTTTAATTCATTAAGGCGAATAAGAACCATGTGTGAAACATGTCTAAGACATAATGGAGAACAATTTGAGCAATATTTATGAGGGAGTTCAATAAATTCTCAATTTTTGTGTCTAATATGTAATCACACCAGTATTTTTTAAATATCCGTCATAGCCTACTAAAAAAGGTATATTTTTGAGAAGCTTGTTACAAACTAAAGTATATTATTAAAAAATATATAGGGTGACCCATTTAAAAAAAGCAAATTTGTTTATTTTCCTTGAAAACTATTGAATGTAGAAAAAATCTGAGTACGTCACTGGATTCTTCGTAAAAAACTACAAAAAGAACATCTTATTTCTTTTTGATACGTTACGGGGTAACCGAGATATGGGGGGTGTCCCAAAATGCACAATTCTCAAAAACATCCCGTATATCAAAAACAAGGCGGCCTAAAAAAATTCTGACTACGGCATCTTCTGTTTGACAAAAAAAGTAGCATAGTGCTGCGAAACCCGCATCCTTCTATCGTTACTAATAACGGAGATACCCCGTGAAACTACCCAAAAATGGATACCCTGTACACCCGATGTTCTTATAATTCTTTTCATCACACGACCGTTTTAAGTAAAATTACATGAACACAAAACAGGGGCGCGGTGACGGGATTGCCTTCAAAATTTCGACAAAAATTTGTAATACCTATTTATAAATGTACAATTTTTACATTGAGATACACAAAAAAAATACCACAGCTCAATCATAAAAAGTCCATGTCTAGGGCGTTGTACAATGCCGCTATCTCACTGTGACTCGTGATCCGCCAGAAGGGGAAATTTAACGTTTTCGCGGCGGCCTCCTCGTCTTGCCCATCTCCTATCACTACGTAGGTGCACTTGCGACCGAATCTGGTTACGATTCGTTCGAAACAGCTTTCTTTACCTAAAACATCATAGAAAATAAAGTTTTTAAAAATAATATTAATTTTATGATGTATTATTGTAAGCCCACCCGATTCTGAACATCGCAAGGAATGCTAGCAAAAAATTAGGCAATGTTGCCGTTAGTTGTTTTGTTAACAGAAAACAATCATTCGTTTTCAATTAGAACAACTTAACTTACCTGTAATATAATAAATTTTATTGGGTTTTTCCTGAACTATTGTATAAAGTAGCTTTTTTGATTAGGCTATGTTATACAGGAGTAAAGCAAACTGTAGTTTTTGTCGTAATTTCAAAACACCCTGTAGGAAAATTGAGGCGGATAATTTTTTTTACATACTGTTTCTGGTAATCTGTGATGTAATCTAAACGTTTCGTTTTTTGATTCATTCCATTATATCATTTCTGCTGCGAGCTGTAAAATTTTAAATGAAACGCTGATTTGAAGCCTATTTTTATTAAGTAAAACAAACACTTGGTATATCATAAAGTTTAAGTAACAAAATTAATATCGTGGCAGCAGTTTTCTCTAAAAAGGTTAACATTACAGCACCGGATATAGTCATGGCCGGACACGCAATCCCACTGGCTTCATCTATTAATTTGCTGGGCGTCAATCTGGCACATATTTCCATATGTCGTGGTATAACCACGTTGTGGCAATCGCCAAGATAGCTTCTCAGAAGCTTGGGGTACTTTTCAAGTTGTAGATACCTCAACAACTTAGGACACTATACAAAGCACAGATTCGACCATCACTAGAGTACTGCTCTCATGTCTGGAGCTCTGCACCCAAACAAACTCTTTAGCTACTGGATTCAATCGAAAGGCGGTCCATTCGTCTGATTGGAGACCACGAGCTGACGAAGAACCTCGACAGCCTAGAACATCGAAGACAGGTTGGGGATTTGACTCTCTTTTACAGATATTTTCATGGAGAGTGAAATCCATATGTGGTTAAGCTCCTCGAACTTCATTATTTAAGAATTCGTTCATCTGGAGGATTTCATCCTTATGGAACGACCTCCCCGAGGTCGTTTTTCCCAACGAATATAACCTCCAACGATTCAAAACCAATGTGACTCGCTTTTTGCGCACACACACCACTCCCAGAGTGCCCGCTCACGACCATCCGGCGACCTTAAACAAACCCTGGATTCATCAGTGACTAGTACATAAGAATATTGTCACTGTCAAATATTCTGTCACAATAATCGCATAGGTACTTAGCCAACGTCAATAATTTTTAACCGAAAGCTTGACATACATTTTCTAAAAATAACATCGTTTCATTTAAAATTTTGCAGCTAGCAGCAGACATGAAATAATGAAATGAATCAAGTTTAGAATACACCAAGATTACAAGAAACAGTATGTAAATAAAATTATCCACCCCAATTTTCCTACACGGTGTTTTGAAATTAAGACAAAAAACAACAGTTTGAGTTACTCCTGTATAATATAGCCTACTCGAAAAATGTTACTGTATAAAATAATTAAAGAAAAACACAATAAATTGATCTACAAACTGATAATAAAATCATGAAAATCGCATAATAAATAAAAAAGTTATAAAATATCAAACTTGACCAAAATTTCAGGGTGACGGAATTTTGTGCCGGCGAGTGTATTTGACCTTAACAACAAAAATATATCACAAGAAATCTTTAGATCGCTTTTATAAAACTGTTATAAACCATAAATACACGTTTCGGAGGCGTAGAAGTGGGTGGTGTATACAGGGTGTTATGGAAATTACGGTATTATATTTAAACCGGCAATTCCTGAGATGAAAACAAATTGAAGGAAAATATCCAAAAATGGTGCTTTAATTTAATATGCCCTGTACATGACCTTATGTCAAGCAAAAAATTACCACGTGGTGCCCCTGTTCGGAAGGTAAACACAGCAACATATGGCAGTGAATCTTGAACAGTGTTGTCATATCTTCAGGGTAAACTCTTTAGAAAGTCATTTAAAGTTGTTTATTTTTCAGGGTACATTATTATAAACTTTTACGTTCAGTTCCCTGTGAAACAATCTCCGATTTATAAATTTGAACTGACTCGAACGAACCGCAGCGAAGTTTATAAATGGTCAGGTATATTTGTTGAATTCGAATGACACCCGTCAGATCTGGACAACTTAAAAGTTTATAAATGCCACTTACCCTTTAGAAAAAAAATGCAATTTTATTTACCTTTTCGGACTTATTTAAAACCAACTTAATTTATAAAAAACACCAAGTACTCACATCACAAAATCACATTAGTTTTCGCGTCACAACACGTCTAAGTACCGTTCAATCTGAATTAGTATTTTAAAGTGCTACTGTGTAGACAAAAAATACGCCCTTATCGTCTGGGAAATAGTGTATTTAACATCTAAAAATTTTAAAAATAAATAACACGTTGGTTCTCTCGATCGACATCGGCCGGCTTCTTTAAACAGCTGATTGTGGACAATCGGGCTAATATTTAAAAATACAGCGTTGCCACTTTCGATGTTTTATAAGCCACTATCATAAATTGTCGAATTTCCTTCTATAATATTACTTTCCTGTATAATTATAGTCTCGGAAATGGCAACCGCGCTGGCTCTTGTAGCGGAGAGTTCTCGGAAAGAAAGTTCGACGACTGGTCCGAAGATGGACTAGACCATTATTTCAAAGGGTAGTTCCTGTCAATTGTTAACATAATTGTTTCATTTTATCTTTAGTCAAGGGTTAATGGCCCATAGAAATTAGCGTTTTTATTATTTCTATTGCGAAATGATTAAGTGCTCTTGTTCTATGTGTGTTATTGTAAAGTGTAATTATGCGTTAGTGTTGGGGTTTAGTGATAAGCTTATTATGCACTCCCACACTATCATCAGGACACGTGATGAGCATAAAGTTTTTCCCATAGAAAAAAGAACTGAAAGTGTCTGTGCCCTGGATTCCTTAATCGCGTCCTGGATTTACTTTCTAAGTGAGCTAAATATTTATTTTTATAAGAAACTAAACTTTTAAACATTTTGGCAACATTGTTCCTGAACATCTGTTGATTACACAGTTGGGCAATGTAATATGTTCATATATGAATGTGCCGAGGAGTTGTGTGTGGGTTTAGGGGTGAATTACCCCACTTTTTAAACGTTCGATTTAAAAAAAAAATATGTAGCGCTTCTCTAGGACACCCCAGGAGTCACCCATTTAAATATAATACGTCATTTCCATAACACCCTGTATCTATAGACCCATTAAATAGCGTTTCTAATTGGTCCACAAAATCATCAAAAAAAACTCACCTATTTTTGTTGCAGAATAAATATTATCTATAGGAAACACATTGCCGAGCCCGAACAGTAATACTTTCGCCAAAGCTGGTATGAGTTGCGTCGTGGTAACCAGTACGTTCACACAATTACTTCTCGAATTGATCAGGGTTAGGCACTTATTCGCTAAAGTGAGCCAGTTGTCCGTCACCGCTTCTATTTCTTGTCTGAGCTGGAGCCATTGCTCACGTTTGTTTGACCCTAGGAGTCCGCCGACGCTGAAAGGAAATATTTATTTCATCTGAAGTGTACAACGTGTCCGAGATAAGGAGGGCCCAGTACAGGGATCTCGGAAACCGCAAGAGATACGAAGTCGGTTAAATGGAGGTAAAGTTGCGCATTTACGTGCCTAATAATATGCAGTTTAGAAAGTTTTAAAATTCCGAGTAGTTCCGGAGATATCCGGAAAAATCCGAAATTCTGGAAAATCGTTTTACTGATTTCCTGGGTTGTTTTGAGATCGAATTCTAAAGTAAATTGCACTTTTACATTGCCACTTTTTCCGCTCTATCCAACAGCGTTAATTGTTTTATAATTCGACGAGTCGTCTTCGAAGGGCCATTATCAACTTTCTTTTTTTAAATACGGTCCTGTTTTCCTGATATTGGAATTTGAGAGCTTTTTTTCTTCCGAATGCAACGATGTATGACACATTGTGGTTTAATGACGTTTCGAGGGTTTTTTTGAACAACATCAGGAAATTTTGGGATACGGTCTTGTATGTCTCCTAATTTTATAAATAATATCTCATAAGTAAGCTCTAAATTTTTACTTATGTTGGACTAGTTCAACAAATAACAAATAATTTAATAATAAACCACAAATAAGTGAACAAAATACAGAAACATTATTTCAAACTTCTGTTGATTCGGGATTTAAAAGAAAAGTAAGAGTGTGAAACAAAAAAATTAAGATGGTGACGCGTGATTTCTTTCACTTGACATTCCCACTGTGATCGTTTGAAGCGTTTTAAGAGGTTTTCTATTTTCCAGAAAATATGGAACATAATTTTACAAATGCTGAAAAGTTCTATCGTGTTTTATTTTATCTCAAAAAAACTGTTATGTGGCAGTTAGAAGATGTTATTTGTGCTTAGAGAATAACGGAAATCATTTTGAACACCTGATTATGTAGTTCCTTAATTTTTTCGTTGTTCGTTTTATTACTGTTTTGGTATGATTTTTGTTACTTTTGTGGTTATTATTAAATTATTTGTTATGTATTGAACTAGTCCAACATAAGTAAAAAATTTAGAACTTACTTATGAGATATTATTTATAAAATTAGGAGAAATACAGGACCGAATCTCAAAATTTTCTGATGTTGTTCAAAAAACCCTTAAAACGTCATTAAACCACAATGTGTCATACATCGTTGCATTCGAAAGAAAAAAGCTCTCAAATTCCAATATCAGAAAAACAGGACCGTATTTAAAAAAAGAACGTTAATAATGGCCCTTCGAAGACAACTCGTCGGATTACAAAACAATTAACGCTGTTAGATAGAGCGGAAAAAGTGGCAATGTACTTTAGAATTCGATCTCAAAAAAACCCAGGAAAACAATAAAACGATTTTTCAGAATTTCGGTTTTTTCCGGATATCTCCGGAACTACTCGGAATTTTAAAACTTTCTAAACGGCATATTATTAGGCACGTAAATGCGCAACTTTACCTCCGTTTAACCGACTTCGTATCTCTTACGGTTTCCGAGATCCCTGTACTGGCCCTCCTTATCTCGGACACGTTGTATCGTTTAGATAATGAGGGAACTATTGACTATTGTACTTTTACATACAGTTCTTTATTTGAACTAAAAATTGTGTTTCTTATATTATCTGTTAAATTTGGCCGGCAAAACAAACCAGTTACCTGGTGCATCCAAACGAAAAAGAAGAAGTAACTCATACCTGTTCCTATAATTGTTATATGTCTCCTTGATTTTCCGATACCGAAAGGCCAGCTTTCGCATCCAGTCGACGCCGCCCCTCACACCCGCAGCCAAACAGAGATTGCCGCTCCCCGTCGCCGACGCGGCCTGAAATCCGTCCGTGGTAAAACTGTAGTTTGTCAAATCTTGCCCGTTATCGTCCGACGAGACGTCGTCTATATGCACTTGATCACAGTCCTGGAAAATAATATGAACAGGTCTATTATCAGGTAAGGGGTCAAGTCTACTGGGTATGTAAGTAATACTTTTAAAAGTATTTGCTCAGCTCTGAGTATATGTTTATGTGCATAATGATGCTCTTAAGGATGCTGGCCCCGCATATGCTTTAAGTACTTTCATTAAAATAGTAATTATTGCTTGCGAATCCTAAGATCTAAGGTTCTAGTTTCAGAATTACAGTAAATGCTGTTTACCATACCTCAATATCATTAAAAAAGAAATGGGTGTCCGCTAAGTTAAAAACCATCTCCTCCATTTTATACCCCAGTTGACCAACATTGTGACCATCCTAAAATAAAACAAAAATCTAAATATTTAAAATTAATAAGCCATTTCCATAACACCCTGTATTTATCAGCTACATAACCAGTATTATGTAATTGTTATTGAGTCTTTGTTATGCCATAATGAATTTAAGAAAAAAGCATAATATCTCACTGTCTCACTTACATATTAACTTACTTTGTGGTATTTTGCAGCATAACTTCCAGTTAATAAACTATGAAATATAATAATAGTTTCGTCTAAATCCCAAATAAAAACTCTATCTGTCGTAGACTCGGGGGTAGTAGGTGACACTGTATTTGTCCGTCTACCCCTTCCTCTGGTCCTTGTTTCACTACCTGAAAGAAGATAACTTGGAAATAATGGCTAATAGCTTCTGTAATTGCTATTATTATTTTTTTAAATATACACAGTGTAACAGATTATAAATTTTATGTAATGTTTAGTACCTAAACTGCCTGATGACTCTCTGGATCTTCTTGCACTGTCAGCCTTTAATGGTGATGTTGCCCCGTCTACTAATGAAATGCCGTTTGATGGACTTTCTGTAATACAATAAAAAGTATACTAGAATTGGTGAATCCCTCTATAAATACCCATACATATTACATACACAAATCTATAATAATTAATTATTTAGAATCGGTAAAACCAGCTCTAGAATCCAGGCAATCACTAAAGGGTCTGCATCTTTTAAGTGTCGTTTTATTAAGATACGAAAGGACAATATACCTTCATTTTCAGATTCACTTGTATCACTATAAGGGCATAATAACATCTTAAAATTATTATAGTTGTTTGTTTTTAAGTTTTCGTGGTCAATTTGAAAAAAATAAACATAGACAAAAGTAAGGTTAATTTTTTGACATCTTGTCAACCTACTCGTTCTGTTCTGGTTCGAAATTTCATAGACTAGCGTCCAGACAACCTACTCGTCTTTCACTGTGATCTGAACTCCTGAAATATTTCTTGTCAAACAAGATGTACTGATGATACAAAAGAACGATAGGTTATTAGTTGTCGCTGAACCCAAGTGGACACATTGATCAATCAGGAACGTTCTTAAAACTTTTCCAAATCTTTACCTGGTGAGGCTTTATATATCCAATATATCTTTTAGAGAAGTATAATTTTTGCTACAACTTGACGTTGACATTCTGCTGATTTTATGGGATTCATTTCTTCTACACGACCTACAGCTTGAGCGTTTATTATTGATTATCATCATAAAAATCAGACTATTGTCTTTACAATTAATTGACAGCAAATCTGAATTATTAATCTTCATTTTACTTATTAGTTTAACCTTTTTTCGGACAATCTGGATAATAGCAGCCAGCATACCGATTGATGACTGACAAACCAGAACAAACACGACCAATTGGTCGGTCACAAACTATTTTCCTCTGTGACCACAGAGAACGTAGTTCCGGCCTATGCAAGAAGAAAAAAGTAGAACAACCTTTACTCTGTGTTGCAGGCATGTAGGGTAGTTTTTTTATACATAACCTGATGAGATTTAAAAACTAAACTGTTTTTTTACTATTACGTGGCGTGGCTTATTTTCTTTGTGTTTTTTTCAGATCTTCCAGTTGATAAGGTATGAGTAAAATTAATTTATTTAAAATTAAGGGTTTTTCAAGTGAAACGTATCCTATTATAGGAAAAGCTCCAGTACAGTTTTAGGCAGCACAAAAAGAACAAACTTAACAATTTAATTTCTGGTTAAAATATATGCCTTATCGCTGTAAAATAAGTGCATACTTAACGAAATATCATGCTATTAAGATAAAGGTATTCTTGGAATTAAACTTGCTGACAATACATTTCATGCAGATTACATTTTGCAAACCCATAAAGTCGGATCTAAATCTTACCAACAACACAAAGAAAATCTTAACATGACCTTGGTATACCTAACTTTTTTGTCTTGTGTGGCCTTTACTGGTCAAATAGGCCTATGGAGAGTATCAACAATAGAAATATACCTGGCACTTTTATTACTACCAGTCATTATTCGCTTGCTTTTCCAGATATGGATGTCTGACAATGCGAATGCTTACCTGATAACGTCGTCGCTGCCAGTTGGTAAGTCGAGGTGCCTATACTACCGCTGGAACTAGGTGAACTTACATAAGGTGAGTACGATTGAGATGCATAGTAACTGCTGGCGTATTGCGATGTCTGCGTGTCCGTGTAAGTTGAGCTGTACGGACTGTATTCAACACCCTAAAACAACAAGTTAATATTGTTTGATGGCCGGTAATAAGTTTTCTTTTATGTCAAGACGCCACGAGGGAAAAGGATGTCGGAATTGTGCGGGCTTTTATTGAAACATACCTGAGTAAATCCTTGCGCAAACCCCGCCGCTCCGCCACTGGTTGTTCCATAGGCGCTGGCGTAGGGAGAGTATTGGCCTGCTTGAGCATGAGCTGTAGCGGCGCCGAATGCGCTGGCCGGTGATCCATAGGGAGCCGCTATATAACCTTGTAACATTAATACAGTATTTTTAGGGTAAATGTATTTAGTATTAAATCAGAATGAGGATGTGTTACAGATAAACTTATTAAGAATAGGGAGTTAACAGCTCTGCCTCCGATGTAGTTTATTGGGTACTTTTAAAAGAAGCTACAGAGCGAAAATATAGATGTCGCCCGATATTTATTTGGTTAAAGCCGTATTAGAGTCGGCAATAAAAATTTCCGATGCAATGGCAATTATAATTGCACGAATTCATGCGCAGTAAACCGTTTTCGATCAGCTGGAGCATTGTCAACGGTCAGAACAGCAGTTGGTACTGTCAAAATCCCTAAAATACCCCCAGAATTAGAGTTGGGCAAACCTGTTCGTTTTGATTACCAGTTAAAGCAGCTACTGGTATTTACAAATAGGAGGTGCAAAAAGTTGCTAAATTAGCAGTCCATAAGTTTAATAAAGAATGTAAACTGCTAATTTAAGTACCAGTGGGTTTAAATGGCCATTACCTGTTCATACCTGTTTCGGCCAAATAATAAATAGTTAAAAATAACAGAATAATCCATGTCTACCCAATTGCGACGACAATATCAATTAAAATGGCGCGTGCCCCATTTCTGGTAATGAGAGACAGCTGATCGGGAACGGTGTACTGCGCATGAATCCTTGCAATTATAATTGCCATTGCTGGCGCCATAAAAATTCCCGACTGTAGTACGGCTTTTACAGTAAATCCGAAAAGGTGATATCCCATTCCTAATTGAACTGTTTAAATAGGGAAAATATTTTGCTACATACAGGGTGTTACAAATTCGGCCTGCATCATTGAGATTTTGGAAACGGTAAGAGATGCGAAGTCGGTAAAAATTTGCATGAATGTCCATTTATGGAGCGCGATTTCTTAGAAAGTACTATTCAAAAAATAATAAACTATGATATTATTGGAAAGAAAATATTAATTAATATAAGATGACTTACCGGAACCCTTACACGAAGCGTTAAGTCCTCTAGAAGGGCCTAACGTCGAATAGGGATACGAGGACGTGCTGTAAAAGGGGCTAGACGAAGAGGGGCTCATGTATGAGGCGGCTGCTGAGCTAGAAGAACCATAGGCTTGGTGCATACTGAAAAACAAAAATGCTTAAAATAATTTGTTCCTCGAATTTTTCCGTTTTTTTTTTTTTTTATGTGAGTGTATCTAAGTACCTTTCAATCTCTCGGGAGCATACAGATGAGGTCAAAATAAACCTAATTTGTCATAGAAAACAAATTCCTAAAGTGCCCCCGGAGATATACAGAGCCCCAAAAAGACCCGCGGCGATTAACCTTTTTGGCTCTAACTTTTGAACCGCCTGGTATAATTTAATGAAACCTTAATATTTTATAGAGGTCATAAAGTACTCTTAATTTATTGCGACAAAACTGGCGGTTTTCGAGATAAATCGCGTTTTTTTTTACTAATCACGTCGTCGAAAGAATTTCATTCATCGGCAAAATTAATATTTTAGCAATAATACGAGTAATTTATTGTTTGTTTATTTTTATTTGTGTTTAGCGTTAGTAATTTATGAGTGTTTAGCATAAAAGCCCGTTTATATCGAGAACCGATAGTTTTATAGCACTAAATGAAGAGGAATGACCAAAGTATTAAAAAAATCAGTTTATTTACAACCATGCATGTAATAATGACATTTCATCTATCCTTGAAAGGTGGAAAGTTGACGTTTTTTTTTTACTTTTACTTTCCACCCGGGTGGAAAGTAAATTATTTTTTTGTAATTTAAAAAAAAATCGATATCTTAAAATAATATACGAACACATTTTTTTAAAAATGCTAATATCTTTGCGTGTTTAGATATGGTCTACTTTTTCCCTAATTGATAAAGTGGTCCTTAGCATTGAATATTGTGACCAAATCGTCGATATCTTCTTTGTCTTGGCATTTTCACTGCAATAAGCTAGTAGCGCCGACTCAGAACTAGGATTTTGAACTTTGTTTCCCGTACACCATTCTTTGAAACAGTTATGTGCCTTGTCATATCTCGGGCGGCTTTTAGTTGGCAGAAGATCTTCTTCTACTATTTTTGCTACTTCTCGAATGTCTGGTGGCTGTTACTCCACCACTCAAATTCCTCATCTGATTTGGCATTTTTCTGTTGTTAAAATAATATATTGTTTAGTGACATGGAAACCATATTCAAAAAATTATATTTGCCATCTTGATGTGTATTATTACCTACGTTATTTTACCACCTGTTGAAATTTCTGCCTAATTTTTCAATGGAAAAGTCAAAATGACATTTATCTTTTATTAATAATTTTAATTCAAAATAATAAGAAGTGGATGTTAGATGTGGTTGTAAATAAAATAGTATACAAACCTGGGTGAAAAGTTTCATTACTGTCTCGAGATTTAGTTAACCTGCCGCTTCGCACCTCGGTTAACTACCGACTCTCTCGACAGGAATGAAACACTTTCCACCTCGGTACGTAATATACTATTTCAGCTCTGTCAAATGACATCGGTCAAAATGTTGGCCCAACGAATGTAATGTTCCTGACTTCCCTGACAATGTAAAACATCTACTGTAGTATGGTTTAATGACTCTTTATGGCTACTATAAAATATTAAAATTTCATTAAATTATACCGGTCGGTTTTGTGAAAAGTTAGAGCCAAAAAAGTAAACCGCCGGGTGCCCCTTCAGGGCTCTGTATCTCCGTTAGGGGGCACTTTAGGATTGTTTTCTATGACATATTAGGTTTATTGTGACTTCTACTGTATGCTCCCGAGAGGTTAGGAGGTATATACCGTGTCCAAGAAAAGGAGGACCAGTACAGGGATCTCGGAAACCGTAAGAGATACGAAGTCGGTTAAATGGAGGTAAAGTTGCGCATTTACGTGCCTAATAATATGCCGTTTTAAAATTCCGAGTAGTTCCGGAGATATCCGGAAAAAACCGAAATTCTGAAAAATCGTTTTATTGTTTTCCTGTTTTTTTTTTAGATCGAATTCTAAAGTAAATTGCACTTTTACAATGCCACTTTTTCCGTTCTATCTAACAGCGTTAATTGTTCTGTAATCCGACGAGTCGTCTTCGAAGGGCCATTATCAACTTTCTTTTTTTAAATACAGTCCTGTTTTTCTGATATTGGAATTTGATAGCTTTTTTTTCGTCCGAATGCAACGATGTATGACACATTGTGGTTTAATGACGTTTCGAGGGTTTTTTGAACAACATCAGGAAATTTGGGGATACGGTCCTGTATTTTTTTAGTAGAAATACAGGACCGTATCTATCTAACAGCGTTAATTGTTTTGTAATCCGACGAGTCGTCTTCGAAGGGCAACTATCAACTTTCTTTTTTTAAATACGGTCCTGTTTTTCTGATATTGGAATTTGATAGCGTTTTTTCTTCCGAATGCAACGATGTATGACACATTGTGGTTTAATGACGTTTCGAGGGTTTTTTGAACAACATCAGGAAATTTTGGGATACGGTCCCGTATTTCTCCTAATTTTATAAATAATATCTCATAAGTAAGCTCTAAATTTTTACTTACGTTGGACTAGTTCAATAAATAACAAATAATTTAATAATAAACCACAAATAAGTGAACAAAAAACATACCAAAACAGTAATAAAACGAACAACAAAGTCCAACATAAGTAAAAATTTAGAGATTACTTATGAGATATTAGTTATAAAATTAGGACAAACACAGGACCGTATCCCAAATTCTCCCGATGTTGTTCAAAAAATCCTCGAAACGTCATTAAACCACAATATGTCATACATCGTTGCATTCGGAAAAAAAGCTGTCAAATTCCAATATCAGGAAAACAGGACCGTATTTAAAAAAAGAAAGTTGATAATGGCCCTTTGAAGACGACTCGTCGGATTACAAAACAATTAACGCTGTTAGATAGAGCGGAAAAAGTGGCAATGCAAAAGTGCAATTTACTTTAGAATTCGATCTCAAAAAAAATTCAGGAAAACAATAAAACTATTTTTCAGAATTTCGTTTTTTTTCCGGATATCTCCGGAACTACTCGGGATTTAAAAACTTTCTAGACGGCATATTATTATTCACGTAAATGCGCAACTTTACCTTGATTTAACCGACTTCGTATCTCTTACGGTTTCCGAGATCCCTGTACTGGCCCTCCTTATCTTGGACACGGTGTATAGTTACGCTTCAAAAAGACGCTTGTACCGCTTAAGAACCATTTATAAACCTTTTTAAGTTCTAAATTTTAAGTCCAGGTGTTCGACTTAAATTATGTAAACATTCCCCAATTAAATTCCGTAATTTCCCAAAACGATATTTTAATTCGAAACATTAAACAACATTTCGGAGAGGCGCGCTTTTATTTCCTCATTAAAAATTCGAAAATATCAACATTCCCTCTCATCGACGCCTTTTTAAACATTTCATTGCGTTTATGTTAATTATCTCTTTTTTGGGGGAAACGTAAACATAAATTAGTTGAATAAACACGCACATCTGGCGTGTATATGTACCGAAAATTCAAGGGGTTCCGTATTGCCCTAATTTATGTTTGCGTCTCTGTTTAGTACGATGTATTGAAATAAGCAAGGCGATACTCTTATTGGCACGTAGCTATTTTGGAGCGAATTAGAACAGGTGGACCGTAAATTAACAAGAGCCTCTTGGGGACATGCCGTCTAAATATAAATCAATTTTCCGTTTAATTACTGATTTAGGGAAGATTTATTTATTCTGTTTTGGCATGCGTTTCCTTTTTTTTTCAATATAAATAATTGTCTACAAGTATTTGTCAATTATTCGAAAATCGCAATAGAATCACATATATACTGGGTGGCCCAGAAGTCCGAAATAAAATTAATATAGCCTTAACCTGTAACTTTTGGAGAAAACGCTCGGACACGTCAATTTAGTTTTATATATGCTCACATCTTGACGTTATTCGTTTGTTTTTTATAGATATTTGTCAAAGATATGACGACATCGATCTTTTTTTAAAATAGAAACATACAGCTTGTGATACATCATTTGAAAGCTAATATCTCGTACTGTATGCTCATAAATTCGCGCGATTCTGTCGAGCTATTTCAAAATGGCGACTGTTAAAAGTTTTTAAAAAATCTCTATTTAAATAAGCGGAAATTATAAATCATTGATGGTTTTTTTTACCTTTCAAGGTAAGAAATCTTCATTGTGTCGCGTTCAGAACTAACCTACCAAACATAAGCACTGCTATACCGACAAAAATGCGGATGAACCACTTTTTATTCTAATTTGAAAAAGCATCCAGAACCAAAGATGGCGACGAATAACAACAAACAAATAATGTCGGGCCGGCTTTGACGCGAACGAAAAAATTTCCACCCTACTGCGCAAACTGAATAGGCTCGCGCCATCGCCCATAGCGGGGACACTTTTTGTATTTTGGAACGTTCGTATTGGCAATATACTGTTTATATAAATGTGAATATAATTCATAAACCTGAAGATATTTACTAGATGAAACGTGGATCTATTCTCAAAGGATAACGAAACATTTTCTTTGCATGTTTTGAAAGCAATCGGCTACCGTTGTCAAGAAATATCAGTATTTTTTTTAACAATAAATCATATTTGAGTTTAAAATATAAAATTTAATTTTTGACTTTAGTACAATAAAGAAGGTTCTTAAGCGCCGTCCAAACATAAGGTTTTACGTGACGTTTTACTTGTTCAAGTAAGACGTGCCAGTTGAAACATTAGGTATGGACAGGGTCTAACATAAGGTTTATCTGACGTTTTACTTGTTCAGGCAAGACGTCTTATTACGAATCTGTCTTGATAGAGAGAATGCGGACAAAAATAAAAACTGTGTACTGTGTGTGTAGATACCAGTGGCGGTTCTTCCACAGGAGCACATACGCACGTGCACCCCCAAAACAAAACGAATAAAAAATATTAATTTATATTCATTGAATATTATTTATCGTATAAAGTCCTACCCGGCCTAATATTTTATCGTACCATCAAACTAAAAAAGTCCGACCCTCCCTAATATTTTATCATCCCGTCAAACCAAACTGTATAGATCCGGCAACCGTGCCTCGGTAAATGACGATTATGACGAGACTTGCTCGCACGTGCGATTAAGTAGTGCAGTTTCTCTGTAACATGCGGCTAAGGCGATTTAACATGGAAAAGGCACACAGTTTGTCTGTTCGTACATCTAGTTAGAAATTCGATCGTGTATGTTTTAATATTATATATTTATTAAGTTAAAATGAATAGTTGACGGTGGACTATTTAAGAAATAACTTTAGCTCTTTGAGTTTGGAGCAAAAAATTGAAGTGAAGAATGCGGGAACGCCTAAACCCGAAATTAATTGAACGCAGACCACAAAGGGTAAATCTAGGGACTTTATTAGAAAGTTTAAAAATGAAATACATGAAAAAACAGTTATAGAGGTATTCCAAACTTAATGAGGCTGTTATTGATCAATTTTGTACAATTAAGAACCGAAGAATGGACTTTACATTTAAGCACTATTGTGTAGGGTCGATAGATTTGTGTATTTCGATAAATGATACTCGATATGATTCTAAACCATTTTATTTAAGGATTTAAACTAAAAAAACACTGAAAATATGAAGAATGCCAACTTGTCAGTCTCGTGGCTCGATTCGTTCTCGTCATAAAACAGTTAACTATTGTTCTCGTCATGGTTGCGCCTAATGACGTAGCCGTAGATGGCGTAGTGGTAGTAGCCATCATTCGGTTTTCTCGATAACTGGTAGATGGCTTTAGTAGTATTAGTAGTGGACTGTATAAATATTGTTACGAGGGTTGCATGCGACGACGTTAAGATCCGACAGCTATACACACTAAGAAAACCTTTCTTATTTTCCAAAAGTTGTATTTCCTTGTGTAAAATTGAAAAATAAATAAAAATATGTTTTACCTAACGCTTTTCTTTCTGGTTTTTACACAAAAATAAAATTTTAAAAATAATTTCACCATACTTGTGAACCCCCTCTATCATAGGTCACGAGCCGCCACTGATTCTTGATTAAAACAATTAAATTCAAATTGCAAAACTGCTGAAAATGGTCAGTTAATATAAATGATAATAATTATGTGTATCGCCTACAAAGAGTTTTAAATCACGAATCGACAGTAGCAACTTCTTCTTTTCTATCGTTACCTCAATTTGTTCCGATTCTACAAACATCTCGACTTCTCCAATTAAATTATACCGATTCTCTCCTTCCCCCCCCCAAACTTACCTATTATAATACTGATGTGCTTGGGCGTATGCCTGCGGGTAATCCTTATCGTAGGCGGCGGCACCGATGTCTGCCGGCGACGCCCCGTAGAACGGCGCCGACGCCGCCGATACAGCGTCTTGGTGGGCGGTGAGGGCGGCCGCGACGTCCGTATCGGCAAGGCCGGGGGATTTGATCTCGGTCTTGACACCTGGAAGCGAAAACCATCGATTCATTCCTGAATACTATAACTGTACAGTGGCATGCAAAGTATTTCACAAATATTTTGTATGAAGTCTGATCTCTTTCTTGCGACGTTTCGTCTTTAGGTCACCATCATCAACTTAATTGTTTTAATTACGGGCCTGGTTTTTTTTTTGTTTAAATTATGAAAGAGGTCCGAAATCTACGTCCAGTGGTACTGGTTTTCCGACGATTTTTGACCATAGCTGTGTCGAAGAAACTGAATATTTTTAAATTATTACTATTTCTCTCTTTAATTGTTATTGCTATTTCGTACTACTACTGTTGATTTTTATTTCAAACGAATAGTTTTATCGAAAATTACCCTCATACATAAAGCTAGAGGTGTTGTTTTCGATTGATTACATCGAAAACAACCCCTTTAGCTATCGAAAACAACCCGCCAAGTTTTTATTGTTTATTGACAAAGATAATGACACTTTTTGACGTTTAAAAAAATAAATCGATTTTCCAGCTACAAACTCAAATATTAAATATTATTACAATTGCGTTATTAATAATTACTAATTTTTTTAGTTCTTTATTTAAAAGTTGTAATATAAAGTTGTTTTAACCATTATTCGAGTAATTTTCTCCCTAAATTACACTCGTGCATAAAAATTCTCAGATAATTTTGCATTTAAGCGTATTTCCTTTGAAAAACAACATTCGTTCATTTTCAAATTTTGTAAAATATGAAAATGAACTCTTGTTGTTTTTAGGCAATACGCTTTCATGCAAAATTATCGAAAATTTTTAGGCACTAGTGTAATTACCTCCGATAATTACGGGGTCCCACTTTTATAGGGTTTGTCCGTTATTGTTATTGCTATCAAAAAAGTAATGTAGGTGTCATGTGCTCTTTTTGGGTCAAACTTAAAATGGTAAAATCAAGATTTGAAAATTTTCGCTCGCTTAAGAGATACGGGGGAATATCAAAAAATTGACAATTTCAAAATCACCCTATATTTTCTTAGTTAAAAGAGATACAGAAAAATGTTTTGTACAGACCTTTCTTTTTATTGATTGTTGAATAATTTGCCGTTTTGAGAATAAGTATACGGGGTCAGGTAAAAAAGTTATCGGACTTAACCTCATTTTTTTAAAACGAAACACCCTGTATATTTTAATCTAACAAGATAATATATATTTCAAATTCTCCTTTCAAATATATAACACACAATGGATGATATTGGTTTCCTAGGCGATTTATTTAAACATTATTACTGTGAAACGAAATAAAAGATTCAGATTAAGGTAAAAAATAACGGGAACCATCGCAAATGTTCGGAATATGGTTTCCGTCTTTCCGGATAGCGAACAAAATATATATAAATTTTGCGCCATTTATTCGTTTTTTCCATTTTCAATATAAACTGATATATCAAATTTTTCAAAATGTTAATAGTCAACATAGTTGTTCTAGGATATTAGCTTTTGTTTCACGGTCTACTGTGGTTTAAAGTAATAAAGTTTAATAAATCGCCTAGGAAACCAATATCATCCATGAGGAGTTATATATTTGAAAGGATAATTTAAAATAGTATCTTTTTATATTAAAATATACAGGGTGTTCGATTTTAAAAAATGAGGTTAGGTTCGATAACTTTTTTACCTGACCCCGTATACTTATTCTGAAAACGGTAGATTATTCAACAATCAATATAAAGAAACTTCTGTATAAAACATTTTTCTGTATCTCTTTTAACTAAGAAAATACAGGGTAATTTTGAAATTGTCATTTTTTTGATTTTCCCCCGTATCTCTTAAGCGAGCGAAAATTTTCGAATTTTGATTTTACCATTTTAAGCCTGACCCAAAAAGAGCACATGACACCTACATTACTTTTTGATAGCACTAATAATTACGGAGAACCCGAACAAACCCTATAAAAGTGTCGAAAATGGGACACCCTGTACAAATAATTGAGTTTATTAATACAAATTAAATTTGGCTCTTAAAGCCAGCACTTTCTTAAGACCTTTAAAAGAGGCATTGAGTTTTACATTTTCGAATTATACCGAATTAATGCCATATTTACGCAACTTTGCTCCAATTTAACCGACTTCGTATCTCTTACCGTTCCCGAAATCCCAATGGTGAAGGCCGCATTTGAAACACCCCGTATAGAGGAACTATTATAGAGTTTCAGAGCTGATATTAAAAAAATGTATTTTAAACCTATAATTATACAGGGTGTCCCATAACTAATGGTACACAGGAAAACTGCATATTCCTTGGGTAAAAATACTGCGATTTGGCCATACTTAGTTTAGTGCAATAGCTAGTAATAACCGAGATACAGGGTGTCCAAGTAAACATTTAATTTTCAATTTTTCTAAATAACTTATTTCTGAATCAATATTTTTGCACAAAATTTTGTGACTAGGGTTTTTTTACCGTAGTCAGGTTAGCAACGGCATTTGGCAACGCGAGCTATTCGCGTCGACGGCGGCTGCCGCGGTCGGTCGGACCGCGTGGTCTGGTCAATCTGCACCATATCTGAATACCTAATATACATGTAATGTGCTGGCTCTTACGAATATTTTTAGTCTTTTGGAAGTGAAAAATAGGAAAGCGAGTCATTTCTTAATGACAGATATAATTTATTTTCTTACAAATTAAACATATTTAATTCAATAAAGTTTAGAAAAGAGGGAGAATGAAGTCTAAAGTGCCAAGTGGATAAACTGAAAACGAGAGGTAATATTTAAGAAATTATAATTCTAAATTAGTTGTTGACCATTTACAGCCACAAAACCCGCATTGTTGGGGATTTTTTCACTTAAACTTAGGGATACTACCTCCCTTAGCACATTTTTGATGAAGAAACACAAAGGCCGATGTAAATGTCTTCAGAAATGATTTTTGAAGTTGGAAAGAAACCGAAAATTAAATTTCTATATGAGCAGTTCACCATTTACCGCCAAAAAACCCGCGTTGCTGGAGGGTTTTTCGCTTTAACTTAGGGGTACTACCTCCCTTAGTACGTTTTTAATAAAGAGCCAAAAAGGCCGACGTAAATTAATTCAGAAATGATTTTGAAGTTGAAAAGAAACAGAATTTTAAATTTCTATATTAGCAGTTGACCATTTACCGCCACAAAACCCGCGTTGCTGGGGGTTTTTTCGCTTTAACTTATGGGTACTACTTCCCTTAGTACGTTTTTGATAAAGAACCAAAAAGGCCGACGTAAATTACTTCAGAAATGATTTTTGAAGTTGGAAAGAAACAGAATTTTAAATTTCTATATGAGCAGTTGACCATTTACCGCCACAAAACCCGCGTTGCTGGGGGTTTTTTGGCTTTAACTTAGGGGTACTATCTCCCTTAGTACGTTTTTGATGAAGAACCAAAAAGGCCAACGTAAATTACTTCAAAAATGATTTTTGAAGTTGGAAAGAAACAGAAAATTAAATTTCTATATGAGCAGTTGACCATTTACCGCCACAAAACCCGCGTTGCTGGGGGTTTTTTCGCTTTATCTTAGGGGTACTACCTCCCTTAGTACGTTTTTGATGAAGAACCAAAAAGGCCGACGTAAATTACTTCAGAAATGATTTTTGAAGTTGGAAAGAAACAGAAAATTAATTTTCTATATTAGCAGTTGACCATTTACCGCCACAAAACCCGCGTTGCTGTGGGTTTTTTCGCTTTAACTTATGGGTACTACTTCCCTTAGTACGTTTTTGATAAAGAACCAAAAAGGCCGACGTAAATTACTTCAGAAATGATTTTTGAAGTTGGAAAGAAACAGAATTTTAAATTTCTATATGAGCAGTTGACCATTTACCGCCACAAAACCCGAGTTGCTGGGGGTTTTTTCGCTTTAACTTAGGGATACTACCTCCCTTAGTACGTTTTTGATGAAGAACCAAAAAGGCCGACGTAAATTACTTCAGAAATGATTTTTGAAGTTGGAAAGAAACAGAAAATTAATTTTCTATATTAGCAGTTGACCATTTACCGCCACAAAACCCGCGTTGCTGGGGATTTTTTCGCTTTGACTTATGGGTACTACTTCCCTTAGTACGTTTTTAATAAAGAACCAAAAAGGCCGACGTAAATTACTTCAGAAATGATTTTTGAAGTTGGAAAGAAACAGAAAATTAAATTTCTATATGAGCAGTTGACCATTTACCGCCACAAAACCCGCGTTGCTGGGGGTTTTTTCACTTTAACTTAGGGGTACTATCTCCCTTAGTACGTTTTTGATGAAGAACCAAAAAGGCCGACGTAAATTACTTCAAAAATGATTTTTGAAGTTGGAAAGAAACAGAAAATTAAATTTCTATATGAGCAGTTGACCATTTACCGCCACAAAACCCGCGTTGCTGGGGGTTTTTTCGCTTTATCTTAGGGGTACTACCTCCCTTAGTACGTTTTTGATGAAGAACCAAAAAGGCCGACGTAAATTACTTCAGAAATGATTTTTGAAGTTGGAAAGAAACAGAAAATTAATTTTCTATATTAGCAGTTGACCATTTACCGCCACAAAACCCGCGTTGCTGGGGGTTTTTTCGCTTTAACTTATGGGTACTACTTCCCTTAGTACGTTTTTGATAAAGAACCAAAAAGGCCGACGTAAATTTCTTCAGAAATGATTTTTGAAGTTGGAAAGAAACAGAAAATTAAATTTCTATATTAGCAGTTGACCATTTACCGCCACAAAATCCGCGTTGCTGGGGGTTTTTTCGCTTTAACTTAGGGGTACTACCTCCCTTAGTACGTTTTTGATGAAGAACCAAGAAGGCCGACGTAAATTTCTTCAGAAATGATTTTTGAAGTTGGAAAGAAACAGAAAATTAAATTTCTATATTAGCAGTTGACCATTTACCGCCACAAAACCCGCGTTGCTGGGAGTTTTTTCGCTTTAACTTAGGGGTACTATCTCCCTTAGTACGTTTTTGATGAAGAAACAAAAAGGCCGACGTAAATTACTTCAGAAATTATTTTTGAAATTGGAAAGAAACAGAAAATTAATTTTCTATATTAGCAGTTGACCATTTACCGCCACAAAACCCGCGTTGCTGGGGGTTTTTTCGCTTTAACTTATGGGTACTACTTCCCTTAGTACGTTTTTGATAAAGAACCAAAAAGGCCGACGTAAATTTCTTCAGAAATGATTTTTGAAGTTGGAAAGAAACAGAAAATTAAATTTCTATATTAGCAGTTGACCATTTACCGCCACAAAACCCGCGTTGCTGGGGGTTTTTTCGCTTTAACTTAGGGGTACTACCTCCCTTAGTACGTTTTTGATGAAGAACCAAAAAGGCCGACGTAAATTACTTCAAAAATGATTTTTGAAGTTGGAAAGAAACAGAAAATTAAATTTCTATATGAGCAGTTGACCATTTACCGCCACAAAACCCGCGTTGCTGGGGGTTTTTTCGCTTTATCTTAGGGGTACTACCTCCCTTAGTACGTTTTTGATGAAGAACCAAAAAGGCCGACGTAAATTACTTCAGAAATGATTTTTGAAATTGGAAAGAAACAGAAAATTAAATTTCTATATGAGCAGTTGACCATTTACCGCCACAAAACCCGCGTTGCTGGGGGTTTTTTCGCTTTAACTTATGGGTACTACTTCCCTTAGTACGTTTTTGATAAAGAACCAAAAAGGCCGACGTAAATTACTTCAGAAATGATTTTTGAAGTTGGAAAGAAACAGAATTTTAAATTTCTATATGAGCAGTTGACCATTTACCGCCACAAAACCCGCGTTGCTGGGGGTTTTTTGGCTTTAACTTAGGGGTACTATCTCCCTTAGTACGTTTTTGATGAAGAACCAAAAAGGCCCACGTAAATTACTTCAAAAATGATTTTTGAAGTTGGAAAGAAACAGAAAATTAAATTTCTATATGAGCAGTTGACCATTTACCGCCACAAAACCCGCGTTGCTGGGGGTTTTTTCGCTTTATCTTAGGGGTACTACCTCCCTTAGTACGTTTTTGATGAAGAACCAAAAAGGCCGACGTAAATTACTTCAGAAATGATTTTTGAAGTTGGAAAGAAACAGAAAATTAATTTTCTATATTAGCAGTTGACCATTTACCGCCACAAAACCCGCGTTGCTGGGGGTTTTTTCGCTTTAACTTATGGGTACTACTTCCCTTAGTACGTTTTTGATAAAGAACCAAAAAGGCCGACGTAAATTACTTCAGAAATGATTTTTGAAGTTGGAAAGAAACAGAATTTTAAATTTCTATATGAGCAGTTGACCATTTACCGCCACAAAACCCGCGTTGCTGGGGGTTTTTTCGCTTTAACTTAGGGGTACTATCTCCCTTAGTACGTTTTTGATGAAGAACCAAAAAGGACGACGTAAATTACTTCAGAAATGATTTTTGAAGTTGGAAAGAAACAGAAAATTAATTTTCTATATTAGCAGTTGATCATTTACCGCCACAAAACCCTTTTTTCGCTTTAACTTAGGGGTACTATCTCCCTTAGTACGTTTTTGATGAAGAACCAAAAAGGCCGACGTAAATTACTTCAAAAATGATTTTTGAAGTTGGAAAGAAACAGAAAATTAAATTTCTATATGAGCAGTTCACCATTTACCGCCACAAAACCCGGGTTGCTGGGGGTTTTTTCGCTTTAACGTAGGGATACTACCTCCCTTAGTACGTTTTTGATGAAGGAACGCACGACCGACGTAAGTTTCTTCAGAAATGTTCTTATAGATGTTGAATTAAGTTTAAGACTTTGTAATATATTATTTAGTTATTATTTATAATAAGTGTACTATAACAACCAAAAAATTTAAGGACGATTCGATTCCCACTAAAAATAATAAGATAAGTACATTACAGAAGGGAACACATCATCTCTAAAAAATTTGACACTTTATAAGCAATAAATCAATATACAATACATGCACCCGCCGATATTCCTGCTTTGATAAAATTTACCAATTCATACTTTATTAATTTGCATGTCCCCAGATACGTCGAAATGCTAGGACGAACCCACGACTACTTTGTGTTGTGTGATTACAAAAGTGACTTTCTACTACTCTGTTACAAATATCATAATTTCGCTCGTCATAATTTTAGGTATTAACTCACGCCATCTCAATAGTAACACCACCATCTCTCTCACACCCGCTGCCAGACGGTTGCATCGCGCCAGGTACGGGAGAACATAGGCAGCAATAAAGGACTTGCGCGTATTCTGATTCGTTGGCGGTAGCATTGATGGTTGCGACAAAGAAAGTCCAACTAATAGTCCGGCAAACGGTGTCGTAAAGCAACATAATGTAGATTCCGTCTAGTGAGATTTTCGCATGTTTTATTTTGAAATGTCACTAAATACAAAGGAAACATTAAAGGCGAATATTTAGAATACTGTAGAACAGGATATTTTTATACTTTTTGTAAGTCGTATGTTTACATATCGGCGTTAAAATGAACTTGATACTACACCATGGAGCATTAGACAGTTCTCTTTTAAAGCGGCGGGACGTTTTAAACATCTATGTAAATCGTTCTGATATACATAAATACATCTCTTTTGTATAGTTGGCAAGTTTGGAGTTACCAGAGTATTTAAATTTGTTGTTTATGAGATTTTGTCGCGTGAATTGAAGATCATTGGATGAAAAGGCAGGATAATGAAAAATAAACTTATTATTCTACAGAAAAATTATAATTGGCATAATAAAATTCTACTGAACAAAAATGTGTATTCGTTGTTATATTTTAACGCTAGATATTGAGTAAAATGGAGGAAAACATCTGCCAGGATCATAACTGAACATTTTCACTTAGGCTCCGCCTGTTACTTCTTTTCGTTGTAGCGTTTAACTTAAGCTTTTAGCTGATCATTTTTACTGTTTTGGTAGGTTTGGACCTTGCTTTTTCCTAACCTGATACTGTCTACCATGAAGGTGCTTCATATAGAAGGGCTGCCTTACGTATACTTTGTAGATTATTGTTTTGTTTTTTAGATTTAATTTACTTCTTAGTGAATATTTATCCCGGACTAAGACGGTGACCATGGTGAGTTGCCATGATTTTTAAAATGGTTAGACTCCGTTTGATGTTTTATCGGAAGTTACAATGTTGCTAATCTTCTATTTTCCTTCTCTAAGGCTGATTAAAATATCAATAAATTCTCGTTTAAGACTAGACGTATCTTTCTAAACTTGTAATGTGTTTTTTGTGATTATTACAGCATGGGAAACGAATGTAACTTTTTTCTATAAAATTCTTATCACCATTCGATTCAAGTAAACTATGAGACAGTGGCGGCTAGTGGGCGAAAATATAGCGGAAGAGTGAAAGAAAAATATTCTTAGACACCCCCTTCTATCGTTATAGGTCAATATAATTCACGCAAAAGGCGAGGCAGTGGCACTTCCTCTACTTCCTCTGAATAGCTGCTATGAGACATTTTAGGGCTTTTATATATCAAAGCAACATCTGCGTGTAAAATTTTATGAATGACTGATTTATCATTGTACTATATGTTACTACTTTACCTTATAGCTTCCATACAATATGCAACTACAAATAAAAATCATGCGCAAACGCATTTTTGTTCCCAGAAAAGAGCTCCTTCCTCCCCTTCAGCCGTTCCAATATCTGACCAATGACGTAATCGCCAATAGAAACCAAATTTAACTGATCGAGCCCAAGAGGAAACGTAATTTTTGGGGACAATAAAAGGCTCCTTCCTCCCCTACTCCTCCCTTTCTAATCTCTCACCACTGACGCAAGCACCGAAGAAATGAAATTTAACTGATCGAGCGCAAGACAAAACGTCATTTTTGGAAACAAAAAAGCGACCCCTTTCCAATCTCACATTCTCACACCAATGACGTAACAACTAAAGACATCAAATCCAACTGATCGCGCGCAAGGTTTAAAACGCCGCGCCGCTTTAAAAGAGAACTGTCTAATGCTCCATGGTGTAGTACCAAGTTCGTTTTAACGCCGGTATGTAAACATACAACTTCCAAAAAGTATATAAATATCCAGTATTCTAAATATACGCCTTTAATGTTGGCTTTGTATTTAGTGACATTTCAAAATAACGCCTGCGAAAATCTCATTAGACGGGATCTACATTATGTTGCTGTACTACACCGTTTGCCGGATTTCCTTTGTCGCAACCCTCAATGCTACCGCCAACGAATCAGATTACGCGCATATCCTTTATTGGTGCCTATGTTCTCCCGTACCTAGCGCGATACAACCGTCTGGCAGCGGGCGTGACAGAGAGGGTGGTGTTACTGTTGAGATGGCATCGAACGAAATTATGATATTTATAACAGAGTAGGAGAAAGTCACTTTTGTGACCACACAACACAAAGTAGTCGTGGGTTCGTCCTAGCATTTCGACGTATCTGGGGACATTTATTTTATTTCTGTTTCTTTCCAACTTCAAAAATCATTTCTGAAGAAATTTACGTCGGCCTTTTTGGTTCTTCATCAAAAACGTACTAAGGGAGGTAGTACCCCTAAGTTAAAGCGAAAAAAACCCCAGCAACGCGGGTTTTGTGGCGGTAAATGGTCAACTGCTCATATTGAAATTTAAAATTCTGTTTCTTTTCAACTTCAAAAATCATTTCTGAAGTAATTTACGTCGGCCTTTTTGGCTCTTTATCAAAAGCGTACTAAGGGAGGTAATACCCCTAAGTTAAAGTGAAAAAACCCCCAGCAACGCGGGTTCTGTGGCGGTAAATGGTCAACTGCTATTTTCTGTTTCTTTCCAATTTCAAAAATCATTTCTAAAGAAATTTACGTCGGCCTTTTTGGTTCTTTATCAAAAACGTACTAAGGGAGATAGTACCCCTAAGTTAAAGCGAAAAAACCCCCAGCAACGCGGGTTTTGTGGCGGTAAATGGTCAACTGCTAATATAGAAATTTAATTTTCTGTTTCTTTCCAACTTCAAAAATCATTTCTGAAGTAATTTACGTCGGCCATTTTGGTTCTTCATCAAAAACGTACTAAGGGAGGTAGTATCCCTAAGTTAAAGCGAAAAAACCCCCAGCAACGCGGGTTTTGTGGCGGTAAATGGTCAACTGCTAATATAGAAATTTAATTTTCTGTTTCTTTCCAACTTCAAAAATCATTTCTGAAGAAATTTACGTCGGCCTTTTTGGTTCTTTATCAAAAACGTACTAAGGGAAGTAGTACCCATAAGTTAAAGCGAAAAAACCCCCAGCAACGCGGGTTTTGTGGCGGTAAATGGTCAACTGCTAATATAGAAAATTAATTTTCTGTTTCTTTCCAACTTCAAAAATCATTTCTGAAGTAATTTACGTCGGCCTTTTTGGTTCTTCATCAAAAACGTACTAAGGGAGGTAGTACCCCTAAGATAAAGCGAAAAAACCCCCAGCAACGCGGGTTTTGTGGCGGTAAATGGTCAACTGCTAATATAGAAAATTAATTTTCTGTTTCTTTCCAACTTCAAAAATCATTTCTGAAGTAATTTACGTCGGCCTTTTTGGTTCTTCATGAAAAACGTACTAAGGGAGGTAGTATCCCTAAGTTAAAGCGAAAAAACCCCCAGCAACGCGGGTTTTGTGGCGGTAAATGGTCAACTGCTAATATAGAAATTTAATTTTCTGTTTCTTTCCAACTTCAAAAATCATTTCTGAAGAAATTTACGTCGGCCTTTTTGGTTCTTTATCAAAAACGTACTAAGGGAAGTAGTACCCATAAGTTAAAGCGGAAAAAACCCCCAGCAACGCGGGTTTTGTGGCGGTAAATGGTCAACTGCTCATATAGAAATTTAATTTTCTGTTTCTTTCCAACTTCAAAAATCATTTTTGAAGTAATTTACGTCGGCCTTTTTGGTTCTTCATCAAAAACGTACTAAGGGAGGTAGTACCCCTAAGTTAAAGCGAAAAAACCCCCAGCAACGCGGGTTTTGTGGCGGTAAATGGTCAACTGCTAATATAGAAATTTAATTTTCTGTTTCTTTCCAACTTCAAAAATCATTTCTGAAGAAATTTACGTCGGCCTTTTTGGTTCTTTATCAAAAACGTACTAAGGGAAGTAGTACCCATAAGTTAAAGCGAAAAAACCCCCAGCAACGCGGGTTTTGTGGCGGTAAATGGTCAACTGCTAATATAGAAAATTAATTTTCTGTTTCTTTCCAACTTCAAAAATCATTTCTGAAGTAATTTACGTCGGCCTTTTTGGTTCTTCATCAAAAACGTACTAAGGGAGGTAGTATCCCTAAGTTAAAGCAAAAAAACCCCCAGCAACGCGGGTTTTGTGGCGGTAAATGGTCAACTGCTAATATAGAAATTTAATTTTCTGTTTATTTCCAACTTCAAAAATCATTTCTGAAGAAATTTACGTCGGCCTTTTTGGTTCTTTATCAAAAAGGTACTAGGGGAAGTAGTACCCATAAGTTAAAGCGAAAAAAACCCCAGCAACGCGGGTTTTGTGGCGGTAAATGGTCAACTGCTAATATAGAAAATTAATTTTCTGTTTCTTTCCAACTTCAAAAATCATTTCTGAAGTAATTTACGTCGGCCTTTTTGGTTCTTTATCAAAAACGTACTAAGGGAAGTAGTACCCATAAGTTAAAGCGGAAAAAACCCCCAGCAACGCGGGTTTTGTGGCGGTAAATGGTCAACTGCTAATATAGAAAATTAGTTTTCTGTTTCTTTCCAACTTCAAAAATCATTTCTGAAGTAATTTACGTCGGCCTTTTTGGTTCTTCATCAAAAACGTACTAAGGGAGGTAGTATCCCTAAGTTAAAGCGAAAAAACCCCCAGCAACGCGGGTTTTGTGGCGGTAAATGGTCAACTGCTAATATAGAAATTTAATTTTCTGTTTCTTTCCAACTTCAAAAATCATTTCTGAAGAAATTTACGTCGGCCTTTTTGGTTCTTTATCAAAAACGTACTAAGGGAAGTAGTACCCATAAGTTAAAGCGAAAAAACCCCCAGCAACGCGGGTTTTGTGGCGGTAAATGGTCAACTGCTAATATAGAAAATTAATTTTCTGTTTCTTTCCAACTTCAAAAATCATTTCTGAAGTAATTTACGTCGGCCTTTTTGGTTCTTCATCAAAAACGTACTAAGGGAGGTAGTACCCCTAAGATAAAGCGAAAAAACCCCCAGCAACGCGGGTTTTGTGGCGGTAAATGGTCAACTGCTCATATAGAAATTTAATTTTCTGTTTCTTTCCAACTTCAAAAATCATTTTTGAAGTAATTTACGTCGGCCTTTTTGGTTCTTCATCAAAAACGTACTAAGGGAGGTAGTACCCCTAAGTTAAAGCGAAAAAACCCCCAGCAACGCGGGTTTTGTGGCGGTAAATGGTCAACTGCTAATATAGAAATTTAATTTTCTGTTTCTTTCCAACTTCAAAAATCATTTCTGAAGAAATTTACGTCGGCCTTTTTGGTTCTTTATCAAAAACGTACTAAGGGAAGTAGTACCCATAAGTTAAAGCGAAAAAACCCCCAGCAACGCGGGTTTTGTGGCGGTAAATGGTCAACTGCTAATATAGAAAATTAATTTTCTGTTTCTTTCCAATTTCAAAAATAATTTCTGAAGTAATTTACGTCGGCCTTTATGTTTCTTCATCAAAAACGTACTAAGGGAGGTAGTACCCCTAAGTTAAAGCGAAAAAACCCCCAGCAACGCGGGTTTTGTGGCGGTAAATGGTCAACTGCTCATATAGAAATTTAATTTTCTGTTTCTTTCCAACTTCAAAAATCATTTTTGAAGTAATTTACGTCGGCCTTTTTGGTTCTTCATCAAAAACGTACTAAGGGAGATAGTACCCCTAAGTTAAAGCGAAAAAACCCCCAGCAACGCGGGTTTTGTGGCGGTAAATGGTCAACTGCTAATATAGAAATTTAATTTTCTGTTTCTTTCCAACTTCAAAAATCATTTCTGAAGAAATTTACGTCGGCCTTTTTGGTTCTTCATCAAAAACGTACTAAGGAAGGTAGTACCCCTAAGTTAAAGCGAAAAAACCCCCAGCAACGCGGGTTTTGTGGCGGTAAATGGTCAACTGCTCATGTAGAAATTTAATTTTCTGTTTCTTTCCAACTTCAAAAATCATTTCTGAAGTAATTTACGTCGGCCTTTTTGGTTCTTCATCAAAAACGTACTAAGGGAGGTAGTACCCCTAAGTTAAAGCGAAAAAACCCCAGCAACGCGGGTTTTGTGGCGGTAAATGGTCAACTGCTAATATAGAAATTTAATTTTCTGTTTCTTTCCAACTTCAAAAATCATTTCTGAAGAAATTTACGTCGGCCTTTTTGGTTCTTTATCAAAAACGTACTAAGGGAAGTAGTACCCATAAGTTAAAGCGAAAAAACCCCCAGCAACGCGGGTTTTGTGGCGGTAAATGGTCAACTGCTAATATAGAAAATTAATTTTCTGTTTCTTTCCAACTTCAAAAATCATTTCTGAAGAAATTTACGTCGGCCTTTTTGGTTCTTTATCAAAAAGGTACTAAGGGAAGTAGTACCCATAAGTTAAAGCGAAAAAACCCCCAGCAACGCGGGTTTTGTGGCGGTAAATGGTCAACTGCTAATATAGAAAATTAATTTTCTGTTTCTTTCCAACTTCAAAAATCATTTCTGAAGTAATTTACGTCGGCCTTTTTGGTTCTTCATCAAAAACGTACTAAGGGAGGTAGTACCCCTAAGATAAAGCGAAAAAACTCCCAGCAACGCGGGTTTTGTGGCGGTAAATGGTCAACTGCTAATATAGAAATTTAATTTTCTGTTTCTTTCCAACTTCAAAAATCATTTCTGAAGAAATTTACGTCGGCCTTTTTGGTTCTTCATCAAAAACGTACTAAGGAAGGTAGTACCCCTAAGTTAAAGCGAAAAAACCCCCAGCAACGCGGGTTTTGTGGCGGTAAATGGTCAACTGCTCATGTAGAAATTTAATTTTCTGTTTCTTTCCAACTTCAAAAATCATTTCTGAAGTAATTTACGTCGGCCTTTTTGGTTCTTCATCAAAAACGTACTAAGGGAGGTAGTACCCCTAAGTTAAAGCGAAAAAACCCCAGCAACGCGGGTTTTGTGGCGGTAAATGGTCAACTGCTAATATAGAAATTTAATTTTCTGTTTCTTTCCAACTTCAAAAATCATTTCTGAAGAAATTTACGTCGGCCTTTTTGGTTCTTTATCAAAAACGTACTAAGGGAAGTAGTACCCATAAGTTAAAGCGAAAAAACCCCCAGCAACGCGGGTTTTGTGGCGGTAAATGGTCAACTGCTAATATAGAAAATTAATTTTCTGTTTCTTTCCAACTTCAAAAATCATTTCTGAAGTAATTTACGTCGGCCTTTTTGGTTCTTCATCAAAAACGTACTAAGGGAGGTAGTATCCCTAAGTTAAAGCAAAAAAACCCCCAGCAACGCGGGTTTTGTGGCGGTAAATGGTCAACTGCTAATATAGAAATTTAATTTTCTGTTTATTTCCAACTTCAAAAATCATTTCTGAAGAAATTTACGTCGGCCTTTTTGGTTCTTTATCAAAAAGGTACTAAGGGAAGTAGTACCCATAAGTTAAAGCGAAAAAAACCCCAGCAACGCGGGTTTTGTGGCGGTAAATGGTCAACTGCTAATATAGAAAATTAATTTTCTGTTTCTTTCCAACTTCAAAAATCATTTCTGAAGTAATTTACGTCGGCCTTTTTGGTTCTTCATCAAAAACGTACTAAGGGAGGTAGTACCCCTAAGATAAAGCGAAAAAACTCCCAGCAACGCGGGTTTTGTGGCGGTAAATGGTCAACTGCTCATATAGAAATTTAATTTTCTGTTTCTTTCCAACTTCAAAAATCATTTTTGAAGTAATTTACGTCGGCCTTTTTGGTTCTTCATCAAAAACGTACTAAGGGAGATAGTACCCCTAAGTTAAAGCGAAAAAACCCCCAGCAACGCGGGTTTTGTGGCGGTAAATGGTCAACTGCTCATATAGAAATTTAATTTTCTGTTTCTTTCCAACTTCAAAAATCATTTCTGAAGTAATTTACGTCGGCCTTTTTGGTTCTTTATTAAAAACGTATTAAGGGAAGTAGTACCCATAAGTCAAAGCGAAAAAACCCCCAGCAACGCGGGTTTTGTGGCGGTAAATGGTCAACTGCTAATATAGAAAATTAATTTTCTGTTTCTTTCCAACTTCAAAAATCATTTCTGAAGTAATTTACGTCGGCCTTTTTGGTTCTTCATCAAAAACGTACTAAGGGAGGTAGTATCCCTAAGTTAAAGCGAAAAAACCCCCAGCAACTCGGGTTTTGTGGCGGTAAATGGTCAACTGCTCATATAGAAATTTAAAATTCTGTTTCTTTCCAACTTCAAAAATCATTTCTGAAGTAATTTACGTCGGCCTTTTTGGTTCTTTATCAAAAACGTACTAAGGGAAGTAGTACCCATAAGTTAAAGCGAAAAAACCCCCAGCAACGCGGATTTTGTGGCGGTAAATGGTCAACTGCTAATATAGAAATTTAAAATTCTGTTTCTTTTCAACTTCAAAATCATTTCTGAAGTAATTTACGTCGGCCTTTTTGGCTCTTTATCAAAAACGTACTAAGGGAGGTAGTACCCCTAAGTTAAAGCGAAAAACCCCCCAGCAACGCGGGTTTTGTGGCGGTAAATGGTGAACTGCTCATATAGAAATTTAATTTTCGGTTTCTTTCCAACTTCAAAAATCATTTCTGAAGACATTTACATCGGCCTTTGTGTTTCTTCATCAAAAATGTGCTAAGGGAGGTAGTATCCCTAAGTTTAAGTGAAAAAATCCCCAACAATGCGGGTTTTGTGGCTGTAAATGGTCAACAACTAATTTAGAATTATAATTTCTTAAATATTACCTCTCGTTTTCAGTTTATCCACTTGGCACTTTAGACTTCATCTCCCTCTTTTCTAAACTTTATTGAATTAAATATGTTTAATTTGTAAGAAAATAAATTATATCTGTCATTAAGAAATGACTCGCTTTCCTATTTTTCACTTCCAAAAGACTAAAAATATTCGTAAGAGCCAGCACATTACATGTATATTAGGTATTCAGATATGGTGCAGATTGACCAGACCACGCGGTCCGACCGACCGCGGCAGCCGCCGTCGACGCGAATAGCTCGCGTTGCCAAATGCCGTTGCTAACCTGACTACGGTGGTTTTTTTGGGGAAAGGAATTTGAATTTGTTAATAATTTTGATGTAGATTATAGGGGGCGCTCTCTGCGGTACTCTTGATAAATAAAAAGAAATGTAACTTTTTTGTGCCTTAGTATAATTATATTTTTATTAAAAATATCAGTTTTTCCGTCATTTTTAAGCAATAAAGGTATACTTTGTAAATGTCGCTCCGACTAACCGTTTTCGAGATATTTTCAATTACAATTTCTAATGCGCCCGTTTAAATTTTGATTTGTAAATGTGAAATTTGTCACAGTAAGCTTTGGTAAAACAAATACAATGAAAGCACTTTGAAACCTCATTTTTGTCAAAGTTTGTTTTCATTTGTCAGCATTGTGGGTGTTTTTAAGGAGTTTTTGAAGATACTGTTATCAAAAATTAAACTAAAAAGGCTGCAACATAACTGTTTTCTAACGGAGAAATGCGAGACATGGTATGTTTATACGCACAAGAAAATTTTAACACACGCGGGGCATATCGGCGGTATTTGTCGGCGGTATTTTTAAATGTATCCAAAAAGAAGGCAGCCAAATTTTAAATTTTTTAGAAGCCTATACGACAGACTGGAAGAAACAGGATCCTTGCGTCCAAAACGTAATAGTGGAGCATCCTGTTTCTCCCAGTCTATCGTATAGGCTTCTAAAAATTTTTAAATCTGGCTGCCTTCTATTTGGATACATTTCCACCGATGTGCCCCGCGTCTGTTAAAATTTTCTTGTGCGTATAAACATACCATGTCTCGCATTTCTCCGTTAGAAAACAGTTATGTCGCGGCATTTTTAGTTTAATTTTTGATGACAGGAACTTCAAAAACCCCTTAAATATACCCACAATGCTGACAAATGAAAATAAACTTTGACAAAACTGAGGTTTCAAAGTGCTTTCATTGTATTTGTTTTTACCAAAGCCTACTGTGACAAATTTCACATTTACAAATCAAAATTTAAACGGGCGCATTAGAAATTGTAATTGAAAATATCTCGAAAACGGTTAGTCGGAGCGACATTTACAAAGTATACCTTTATTGCTTACAAATGACGAAAAAACTGATATTTTTAATAAAAATATAATTATACTAAGGCACAAAAAAGTTACATTTATTTTTATGTATCCAGAGTACCGCAGAGAGCGCCCCCTATAGTCTACATCAAAATTATTAACAAATTCAAATTCCTTTCCACAAGAAAACCCTAGTCACAAAATTTTGTGCAAAAATATTGATTCAGAAATAAGTTATTTAGGAAAATTGAAAATTAAATTTTTACTTGGACACCCTGTATCTCGGTTATTACCAGCTATTCAACTAAACTAAGTATGGCAAAATCGCAGTATTTTTACCCAAGGAATCTGCAGTTTTCCTGTGTACCATTAGTTATGGGACACCCTGTATATTTATAAAAATAAGGTTTATAATTTCATTTAGTAGGAGAGGCACTGCCTACCATCGACTCCCTTGACGACCCATATTGCGTGCTACTTAAGTATTTTAGATTAGTTAGCTGATAGACGTCTATTCTTGGCTTAGAAGAACGATCATATCGAGAGAAGTGATCCTTTCTCTCTCCAAGAAACGCAGAGAAAGAGAGAGAAAGAAATAATAAACACTTCTCATGATATAATCGTTCTCCTAAGTCGAGAATAGACGTCCATAATCTTAAAAGCTCATCCTTACCTTGCGTATCGAGTAGGGGCCACCCTACCGCAGCCGCGGCCGCGAAGTTCGCCAAACAGGCAGGGGCGGCACCGGAGAGCGGGTCGGCTGGGGCGGAATTCCCGTTCACGTGAGCGGCGGTGGGGGGAGAGCCGCAGGAACTGGAGGTGTGACCGCTTTGGGGGGACATAGGCCCGGGCTCGGTCAGTCTGAAACAAAAATTAAATCGTTGTAGAAAAGGTTAGGTACGTAATTAAACAATATACAAAAATAACAATACACTATACAGGGTGTCCGGGAACATGTGGGAATTCTCCCGGATATGAAGAAAACACGCGAAAAGAATGCTATAGGTTCATATAAAACTTCTTTCATATCGGCCTCCTCTTCGGAGATATGGGCTCCCAAAGAGCACCAATGGAATCAAGTTTTTTACACATAATTATTGAACCACCTGGTATATTTCAATTATTTTTTAATATGGTGTATACCAGGTAAGACCCGTCAAATTACTACCCAAGAAACTGTTGTGAATTACTCACAGCTGCAGGGACGGACTAGCTGTAACACTCATGGGCCCATTTTTTTACGCCCTGTATGATGAGAACTTTGGACAATGTTTTTTACATACCTTTAACTATTGGCTAAAAATTAAGTACTCTTCATTCATGTCGCTAATCCTAACTGTTTTCGAGAAAACGTCATTTTATTTACACTGAGTCCCCTAACTGCTCATGGGCTAAATATGAAAAAGCGGAATCTTGAAGGTTGAACGTTGGATCGGAACAAAGATGTATCTTTTATTGAAATACCCGAAGCACATGATGTATATGAAATGCCGTTTTTTCGAAAACGGTTAGGATTAGCGACATGAATGAAGAGTACTTAATTTTTAGCCAATAGTTAAAGGTATGTAAAAAACATTGTCAAAAGTTCTCATCATACAGGGCGTAAAAAAAATGGGCCCATGAGTGTTACAGCTAGTCCGTCCCTGCAGCTGTGAGTAATTCACAACAGTTTCTTGGGTAGTAATTTGACGGGTCTTACCTGGTATACATCATATTAAAAAATAATTGAAATATACCAGGTGGTTCAATAATTATGTGTAAAAAACTTGATTCCATTGGTGCTCTTTGGGAGCCCATATCTCCGAAGAGGAGGCCGATACGAAAGAAGTTTATAGTATTCTTTTCACGTGTTTTCTTCATATCCGGGAGATTTCCCACATGTTCCCGGACACCCTATATACAGGGTGTCAGGGAAAATGTGGGGAAGAGTACTACAAGTTCATATAAACTTTTTTCGTATATGCCTCCTCTGGAGATATGGGCTCCCAAAGAGCTCCAATGGAATCGAGTTTTTTACACATAATTATTGAACCACCAGGTATATTTAATTTTTTTTTTTAATATGATGTAGGTATACCAGGTAAGACCCTTCAAATTATTATCGAAGAAAGTGTTGTGAATTACTCACAGCTGCTCACTCCATGGCCCCATTTGTTTTAACGCCCTGTATGATACAACTTTTTTACATACCTTTAACTATTGACTAAAAATTAAGTACTCTTCATTCATGTCGCTCATCCAAACCGTTTTCGAAAAAACGGCATTGCTATACATCATGTATTTGGCATATTTTCTATTTCAAAATTCCGCTTTTTCATATTTAACCTGTGAGAAGTTAGGTGGTTGGTTAGGATGCAAAAATATCGAACATTGACAAGATACACACACCATTTTTTGGTAAATGTGATGAGAAAATTGATATTTTTAATAAAAACATAAATACACTGAAACGCAAAATAATTGCACTTGTTTAACTAAAATATTAGTTAAAAATAAGTTGATTAGGAATTCTCGGTTATTATCAACTTTTGAACTAAAAGTAGTTTGGCTAAATCGCAATATTTTTACCCAAAGAATCTGCAGTTTTACTGTGTACCATTAATTCTTATACGCTCTGTATAAGATTTTTAACAAAACCGCAATTTGAGCGATATTATGACTAGTTGGAGAGTGATAATAGTATATTAAGATACAAGTTTCATAAGGCACGCGTTTAATTTAGAAAACGACCCGCTAAGCGGTGAGTTTTCTAAAGTACAAGTGCTCTAATTGTCTTATGAACCGTGTATTTTATAATACTTTTTCTATTTGGGTCTTTAAAGTCTGAAAAACTTTAAAATAATATAGTAGATTTTTCCATTTCAATTGATATTTTCTTTTTGGGTTGGCAATACTTTTACAATTTAATAAAATGTTACAAGTATCAAATATGCCATGATAGAAACAATAGAACACAACAAAGCTTCTTCCCATCCGTCATAATTAAAAATAAATATATTATTAAAGTTAATAAAAACGAGTCAGGAAGAAAGTTGTACTCTGCCAGAAATACGAGAAATAATCTAGAAAACCTTTTAAAAAGAATATGCAAAACAACTTTGAGTTATGGTGCGAGCAGAAAAAAAGTTCAAAATATTGAACAAAATAATAAATAATACTATTGAACAAAATATTGTGTCGACACAGAATCTGACAGGAATAATAATTAATGCCCAGGAAATGTCTACCTACAGTAACTATAAATATGTAGGAGTAATAATATATTGAATTAAAAATAAAAATAGTACTTTATTGAATAAAACTTTAGAAATAGAGCGTAAACTGGAAGATATTTTTATTATTTTGAGGTTATGTTGTTTTATAGTTGTGACTAGAAATTAGTTGACGGACACCGTCAGCATGTTATATATTTCCAAGTATAGGTATTTCGGATAAATATCGAGTAAAAATGATCTATTTGCAAGGTTAAAGGTTAGTATTTTAAAGTTTTCTATAAAAAATTTCTGTCGAATGCCTGGAAAACTAATTTCAACGAAATCGAAGTAGGCCTAAAATTTGAACCCTACTTGTTGCCAACCTAAAAAAAATAAAATCTCAGTTTCATAAAGTGGCAAGTTATTCAATTTTTTTGCATTTCATAATGTAGCCATTATCAAACCCAAATAGGAAAAAGTATCTAATCGATTAATAATCGGGTACTGCCACACTTGAATTTGCCGCCCATTGAAGTTGCCGCCCGGGGCATGGGCACCAGCTTGCCCCCCTAGATCCCAGGAGGTATTGAAATAACTCGTAATATTTTCCGATTTGACAACCCTGTCGAAATATCCCAGCTTCCAGTGCCGGCTAAAACCTAAAACCACGAACCCAAACATGTGCGGACCAAATGGCCCTGCGCTTTTGTCGGCGGAGCGCGCTTTTTGTGACTTTTTGTCCTCGCAAAGCGCCATTAACTCCTCCGGCTTTGTGACACTTGTTGTTTTCTCTGCGTGGCATTTTAATGGTTTTTCTGAATAACTACGCGGGTATAGGACTGTCAGACGGACGACGACGGACACTTTTAAAGTTGTTTTTCTACCGTGACAAGTCAATTTGCCGTTTCTTTGTCTTTGGAAATTGGGATGTTTTAGCTAAAAATGTCGGAAAGCTTTTTAAGATCCGTAATTTTAAGTAAAATCGTCCGCCGAGTCATCCGAATGCCTGGTCGCTTTCCAGTATACAGTGAAACCTCTCATAACGGATTTTTCATAGTCCGAAACTAGGTAGATGAAATTCCATGAAAATCGATCTCTCTTGGGCGGACGCGGACAGGCTGTTTTCATACAAGGAGTGCGAAACCCTTCCTTTAAACGGACGAAAATTTTTTAAAATTATTTGGGAGACGAATAAGTACGGTGCAAAAACTCTCTGAAGACAGACCGGCAACCAATCGCGTATGCGTGGCAGAGCGAAAGGACTTCGCCGAATGAAAGTATGTGTGATTCCCCGACAGCAGTCTGCCGTTTATTTGTGAGTTGTAAGGTTAAAATCGTAAACAATGGCAGAAAAATGTCGCAGTCTGAAAGAGAAAATTGATGTTGTGGAAGTTTGTAATTTGATAACAATGATTTGGGCGAGTTCATTTACATTGATAGCAATGTGCTATTAGAAGATGATAGTGACCTCATTCCTACCGATTATGTAGTCCAAACTGAAACCACATCACTATCTGACGACTCTGATGAAGAAGTTGAATGCAGTAATCAAACAAATATAACCAATTATCAACAAGTCATTAGTATGGTAAAGGAATTATAAGAGTATGCAAAGAATAGAGGCGACTCTACAGCAATGAAATTGTTATCAGACTTGGAATTACATTTTCTAGATTGCAAGTATAAAACGCAAACACGTCAAACTACGTTATTAGATTTTTTTAGTACTAGGTACATCCTAACTAAAACTAGTGTATTTTTGTTATGTTATGTTTATTTGTACATACATATACATAGTAATAAGTTTGCATTTGCATATTACCTAATAACAAATTTCCCATGGGCGGACGGTCCCGTAGGTGTCCGCCTAAGAGAGGTTTCACTGTATATCGAGAGATTATGCCGCTACCTCTAAACACTACACCATCTTCTTAGAGTCTACTACAACCCTCTTACATTTTGCGAAAAAGTGGCACCTATATTAGATCGGTAGTTATTAAACGTTTTCGATTGCAAGTCATGCATCATGCTCCGTAATTGTTAGTGCTATCAAAAAAGTAATGTAGGTGTCATGTGCTCTTTTTGGGTCATACGTAATATGGTAAAATCAAAATTTCCGCTCGCTTGGGAGATACGGGGGTAAATCAAAAAATTGACAATTTAAAAATTATCCTATATTTTCTTAGTTAAAAGAGATACAGAAAAATGTTTTATACAGAAGTTTCTTTATATTGATTGTTAAATAATCTGCCGTTTTCAGAATAAGTATACGGGGTCAGGTAAAAAAGTTATCTGACCTAACCTCATTTTTTTAAATGGAGCATCCTGTATATTTTAATCTAACAAGATACTATTTTAAATTCCCCTATCAAATATATAACACACCATGGATCATATTGGTTTCCTAGGCGATTTATTTAAACATTATTACTTTGAAACGAAATAAAAGATTCAGATTAAGGTAAAAAATAACGGCATCATCGCAAATGTTCAGAATATGCCCTTAAATGGTCATTCCGGATAGCGAAGAAAATATACTTTTTGTGCCATTCCTTCGTTTTCCACTTTCTATATAAACTGATATCATATCAAATTTTTCAAAATGTTGATACTTAGGTTATTTTCGCAAATGAATATGTAAAAATAAAATCGACGTTAAATGTTAATAGTCAAACGACAAAAAATCAAGAGACGACATTTGCTCAGCAAGAAATCAGAATTTCAAAAATAATCTTTATTTAAAAAAAATGAAGTGGCGTACCATTTTTTTCTTAAAAAATACCGAGAGCAATTCCCGCACGAACGCCACTGGTCGGAATAAAAAAACATGGTATACATCATAAAATGCCTCTTGGTGAATAGAAGGTGTGTACCAAATTTCACAAAAATATCTAAAGCAGTATCACAGAAATCAATAAAAAAGGATTTTAAAAAAAAATCTTTAACATACTGTATCTCAAAAGTTGAGACGTTTAGGACATATGTTCATATGGTTTTTTTCTGAAAATGGACCCAACAATAACATCCTTAAATATTAGCATTTTATTAAGAAACACCCTGAATACAGGGTGTCCGCTAATTAATGGGACATGGAAAAACCTTACGTAAAAATATTAGGATTTAATTATACTTACCTATATCCGAAAGATGATATTAACTGAGATACAGGGTGTTAAAGTTAAAACTTCATTTTTGTTTTTCTCTAATAACTTTGACAGAAGCCAACGGATTTTTACAAAATTTGGCAATTATGGTTTTTTTAGGATGAGAATCTGATTTTTTGGTGAAATTTTATTGTACCATGTAGGCGGCGCTGTCTGCGTCATTTTTGCACATTTATTAGGTCAGTGCCTCAGTGTATTTAAGTTTTTAATAAAAATAATACTTTTCTCATATTTATTACGTAAAATAGGTATACTAAGTTGAGGTCGAGATGCCAAGAGACGATATTCGGAACTCTATCCAAATCGAAGACAACCTGATTTTAAGATTTTCAAAAATATTTACTACCCATTAGGCGAAACAGGTACCTTTCGTCCTAAACGGAATTCCATAGATCGCGGACTAGAATTTCTTCTTCTTGTTCCGGATTCTACGGGCGTCTTTTTTCGCCTAATGGGTAGTAAATATTTTTGTAGATCTTAAAATCAGGTTGTCTTCGATTTGGATAGAGTTTGTTTTCTCATAGGTTACTTTGAGAAAAAAAATTTGTTTGCAAATTAATAGTAATTGATCAGGGTGCACTAAACAATTTAAATGGAAATATCTCCGAAACGGTAACTCTGGGCGATCTCAACTTAGTATACTCTTTTTACGTAATAAATACGAGAAAAATATTATTTCCAATAAAAACTTAAATACACTAAGGCACAAAAAAGTTATGACCTAATAAACGTGCGTAAAATGCCGCAGACAGCGCCCCCTACATTGTACATTAAAATTTCACCAAAAAATCAGATTATAACCCTTTAAAAAACCATAATTGAAAAATTTTGTAAAAATCCGTTGGTTTCTGTCAAAGTTATTAGAGAAAAACAGAAATGAAGTTTTAACTTTAACACCCTGTATCTCAGTTAATATCAACTTTCCGATATAGATAAGTATAATTAAATCCTAATGTTTTTACGTAAGGAGTTTGTGGTTTTTCCATGTCCCATTAATTAGCCGACACCCTGTGTAAGTTATAAGAAAAATTTCGGACGATTCTAAATATCGAGGTTAAAAATTGTGCGATTTGTAAAAGCAAGACAGACCCATATACCCCAAAAAATACGATATAGTAACTCCGGCAACACTGCCAAATCGTTTTAATTTTTTACTTTTAGGAAGTCGACTTTTACACAAACACATTAGTACAGAGCGATTATTATGAGACAACTCGCTTGACAGATATAGTGCCCCGGGGGTTTTTACTTAATTAATGAAATAATATCAGGGGCGTAGACAGACACGCCGATAGGCGAGCTATTAACAGATAATAAATATCATTATCAACGGGTTCGGGAGTGTTTATTAATTTGTTTTCCACCTGCTCGGATTAAAATAATTGAATTATTTTCGATTGTGGATTTTATTGTTTATTAGGAAAGTAGTGAGGTTGTTATTCGTTATTATTTGATTATCTGTAGTACCAATATCGTACTTAGGTAGTTTTCCGTTATAAGCATTGTTGTGATCGCTCGAGCTTGAGTACTCGATTATTGAAATAACCGACATCGCTCGATTATTAAAAAAGCCGCTCTAGTTATAAATTCAAGCGAAAAATGGAATCGTTGCCTTTCACTTGATACCCGATCTTCGCGCTCCACCCAAAATGTGCCGATTGGCGACGTTCGAGTTTGACGCTCAGAAGGCTGACACGACATACGTTCTTGGCACATAAACGAGAAGGTGCATACAAAAAAGTATGTCAAATCCCTTAGCGGATTCATCGCGACATGGGTTTTGTTTTGACTAGGACTGGCTAGCCAGCGGCGATTGTAAATTTTTAAAAAATTAACGGATTTTTAAATCAGAATCAACTGTTCTTCCTTAATAAAATCTAGACTAAACTTCTAAAACTTACAAAAACACCTGGTGTTTTATCAACACATTCTTCTTAGTCATAACAATGTCAAGTGATTAATCGCTCGAGCTATTCACTCGAATATTAAAATCGCTCGAGTATCAAGTACTCGATTATTAAAATCATCGGTTTTTCCCAACACTAGTTATAAGATGTATAGTTTTAATAGTTTTACAAAAGCTGTTCGTTGGCAAATTTGATGTATAAATTATCGCTCGAGCTAAATTTTTGGGGCCGGACAAACTTGAGAATAAAGCTGCTCGTAGGAGAAACCGCCGGACGTGAAAAGAAAATGTTTTATTTTAGGACCACGCCCAAATAATGCTAAATTTTGCCAATAATTTATAGTAAATACTAGAAAAACCGATCGTGTTTGGCATGAGGGACTTTTAAGTAAACTGCGATCCTATGGTATGCCCAGTCGATTCTATGCATGGTTGCCTAGCTTTCTTAAGGACCGCTCTCTGCAAGTGGCGATTGACGGATTTCTCTCAGACACCTTCACCGGTGTTCCTCAAGGGTCCATATTGTCTTCCACTCTCTTCTTACTCTACATTAACGACCTTCTAGTGAAAACGAAAATTCCGATATTAAGTTTTGCTGACGATAGCACACTTATCTCATCTTTCTCTTTGAATGCACAATCATCGGCTGCCGACTCACATCTTCGCAGACAGCATGAAGTATCACGCCTCAACAAAGACCTGGAAGAAATTTTGGCTTGGGGTGACAGTAACCAAGTCGAATTTAACGCTAAGAAAACCCAGGCAGCAGTTTTCTCTAAAAATGTTAACATTACCGAACCGGATATATTCATGGACGGACACGCAATCCCACTGGCTTCATCTATTAATTTGCTGGGCGTCAATCTGTGAGGAAATATGTCTTGGCATCACCACGTTGTGGCAATCGCCAAGATAGCTTCTCAGAAACTTGGTGTACTCTTCCGAACCAGAAAGTTTTACACACCCCAACAACTTTTGACACTATACAAAGCCCAGATTCGACCATCACTAGAGTACTGCTCTCATGTATGGAACTCTGCACCCAAACATACTCTTCGGCTACTGGATTCCATAGAAAGGAGGGCTATTCGTCTGATCGGAGACCACGAGCTGACGAAGAACCTCGACAGCCTAGAACATCGAAGACAGGTTGGGGATTTGACTCTCTTTTACAGATATTTTCATGGAAAGTGCTCGGCTGGCCTTGCCCTCTTAATTTCGCCCAGAGCGGCGAATAGCAGAAATACACGACGAACCACTGCCGCCCGAACTTCATTATTTAAGAATTGTTTAATCTGGAGGACTTCCATCCTTGTGGAACGACCTTCCCGAGGTCGTTTTTCCCAACGAATATAACCTCCAACGATTCAAAACCAACGTGAATCGCTTTTTGCACACAAGCACACCTCCTAGAGTGCCCTAAAGGATTTTTCCTATAGTGCTTGATCATAAAAAAAAGATGTGAATTCAGAGATCTGAATTGAAAAGGTTGACGATTTTTTCGCTATTTAAAAATCACCACACAATAAAATGGTAATAAATTCATCTAAAGGAGAAGGCGTCAAAGCAAAGTAAAATGTTGCCTATTTGTTTCTAAATTGTTGAAAAACATTGTGTTGCCGTTTTGTTTGGTTGGTTTGGTGTGGACCTGGCATTAGGATATTTATTTTTATAAATGCACAAATACCTGAGCAAATACCACTAAAATTAGAAAAAATTCCAGTCAACTTTGAAAATATCCGTTTAAATCATATGGGAACCGCAGAAGCGTGCACACAATGACGTCACTACGACACACGCCTCTTCCTGCGCGATATCATACCTTGTGTTTATTGTATCATGCTACTAATCATTTAGACTTTCCGCATTCTCTACTCCCGCCTTGATAACGGTTTGGAAAAAATGGGATTATACTCAATTCGGTTTCAGTAGCGGATCAAGACATTATCTGGCCCCTTTTAGGAAAAAATATGTGTTCGGATATCGGTGCTGAGATTGTCAACTATTCGACCGGGTCCCTGAGGCGCGCGCCTTATGGTTAATCCGTCACCGTTTCGTTTCCAAAATTATCCACCTCTTATAACCCAATAATGCATGTATTTCTGCGATATGACAAATCTAGGCTGTACGTCACTGGACGGAAATGCTAAAAATAAAAGTATACTCAAATGTCTTTTTACCAGTGTCTTAACACTTGTTGCACGCAATGTGGAAGTTAATTTGCCTAAAAATAGAAACGATGCGACGAAGAACTGCTGGTATAGGTTTGTCGTCGTTAATCGTAGTAAATTAAAAAAAAATTAAATCCTGCGTGTGCGAATAAAGCGGTTGTGATTCACGTTGGGTTTGAATCGTCGGAGGTTATATTCATTGGAATCACACGACCTCAGGAAGGTCGTGCCACGAGGATCGCCTACGGCTCGTCCTGGAAAGTTCCTATACTCATTCCGTAAAATATCACTTTGGGATCTTGTTCCGTAAATTACTATATTGTTGTCTTTCAGTGTTTGTGTTAAATTTAAGTATTGTTTGTGGAAAAAATAGTCATTCTTAATTCAATATGGTAAGACTAGGCTGCCGTAAACTGGATAAAAATATAGACTTTTGAGTCACGTCCGTCGATTGATTGTTTTTCCTAACCGACACATATCAAACCGATCAGAGGTTAGAATGAAGACAGGCAGGCAGATATTGGCGTGTACAGGTGTGTTATCGGACCTAACCTCATTTTCTTAAACGAAACACCCTGCATATTTTACTCTAAGAAGATTGCATTTTAAATTATCTTTTCAAATATATAACACACCATGGATGATATTGGTTTCCTAGGCGTTTTATTAAACTTTATTAATTTAAACCAGTGATTCCTAAAGTGGTCTATATCGACCCCCAGGGGTCTATGACAACCCGCAAGGGGTGTACCTCAGCGAAAAAAAAATTTGGGGGTCCATGAAATGAAAATGGGGGTCCACGATAGTGGACATACACTGATAGAACCTAACTACTTTCATTATGCTATCTTATAATATAAAGACCTATACATTATTTATAAAAGTACCTATGAAGTTAAAAAAAAATTATTATATATGTTTATAAAATTGTGTAAGTTGTAGGATGTAGGCATTCGCTTTGTGGTCGCAATGCACTTTGAACTTGTAAAAACATGCACATAATGATATACCAGTATCATCTTGTTACAAGCATACGCGCAGTAAAAATTCTTGTCAATTTTTGTCTCAGAGCTTCGCGAACTTGCACTGACTTGATGGTTAATTTGCAGTTACAAGGCGACATTCTAAATTTGATTAAAACAAAGTCAATCTTATCAGCCTTTCTTGACAGAGTTAAACTAATGAAGCAAAATATTGGACGGGGCGAATTTTCCCAGTTCCCCAATTTGTCCCGGACAAACTGCCAGGAAGACGACGTTTCAATCTACGTTCAACATTTAAATGCCCTCTATTCAGATTTTGAAACTAGGTTTGTGGATGTTTTGACTATGGCAATATCACCGTGGATAATTAACCCATATGGTGACATAGAAGAAACGAATGTCATAATAGAAGAGGAACTGACTGAAATAAGTACAAACGAAGAACTCAAGGTTCAGTTTAAGCACGGATATCAGCACTTCCGGCTGCAAAAAAACATACCCGTTACTTATCCCGTATTATGGAATATAGCGAGGAAATTTTTAATTTCCTTTCCATCGGCATACCTAGTGGAAAGGGGGTTCAGCGCTGTTACCAATCTCCTAACGAAAAAAAGAAACAGACTGGAAAATTGACGCCAAATGTTGATAATTTATTATTAAAGCATCAGGTTCATCCTTCCCACTAAAAACATTTACTTATTGCTTAGTTTATTTTATGTTACGTTTATTTTATATAACAGATACAAAATTTTATTTTTAGTAGTTTTAATTTAAATTCAATTAATAAATGTATAAAACTTAACATATGTTTTTACTTTAAGTTTTTAACACTAAACTTCACTACGGTTAGAAAAAATCAATATCAGGTAAGTAGGGGGTCTACCAAAAACCAAAAAACATGGCAAGGGGTCTTCAACGCAAAAAAGTTTGGGAACCTCTGCTTTAAACCACAGTAGACCATGAAACAAAAGCTAATATCCACATAACACAACTATGTTAACGTTGTTGTATCCACCATACACCCTGTATTTTCCTAAATTAATAATCATGCAACACAACTAAAAGCTTAAAACTTAAATCTCAGGAAGCTCACGTTTTCCAATAATTACCTTCTTTCAAATTACTATTTTTCTATCTTGAATAATCAATAAGATGAGGATCTCATTATTAATTCCATGATGCATTTTTCCCTAATAGTATACTTTCTAAAGTTTTGTTTTAACGACTCTTATTCAAAATAAACAGTTTATTTGTCACGTATGAATGTCCCATTCACACGTTCAAGCTTCTTAATAAAACTGATTGGCCCAACGCAGGATTAATCATTATTCTTTTTCACTTAGTTCGACTCTATACTCAAACGTCTCTTGTCTATTTTTTTGTTCTTATTTTTGTTAATTATAAATAGACATGAAATAAACATCTTAACGACAATACGACTTACTAGTGACAGTTTTTGCAAATAAACCAGTATCCCAACATAAAATTGGCGCAGTCGGTAGGATGTGCAGAAATCCACAATTCTGCAACAAGTCACGGTTTGTGTCGGGAAAGGCAACTGATAACCAAACAAATCGGCGAGTCTCAACTCCTTAGACTTCGGGACCAGTTCGCAACACGGGGAAGATCTTCAGCCAAGGCAAGCAGATCAATAATCCGAGAAGACGAACAATTTGCAAGGACCACTAGAGTAAGTCGTACTTTTCCTTTCTTTTTCCTATCCCACCATTTATAATTTTTGCTGATAAAGTTCTCTACATATTTTTATATCTTATTTTTGTTTCTCTTTTTGATATTTTTTCTTTTTCGTTTCGACACTTGTACCTCTACTTTGTACTTTAATTTTTATATATACATAATTATAAAAGAAAAATGGCAACTTCGTCAACCAGTACTGCAAATAGTACAACTAATATATTAACTGATAATAATGACCGTACCCCTGCTACTCCAGCAGAAGTTATTTACAAATTATCATTTTTGTGTTCACTAATTTCAAAATCTTTTGATGGCACTCGCACAGAGTTACACGAATTTATTTCAAATTGTAATAATGCGTTTCGATTTGCAAATGATCAACAAAAGGATGCATTAATAGCATTTGTAATTTCTAAAATCACGGGTAGCGCTAAAGCACAATTAAGGGATAAAACTATTCAAAGTTGGGCTCAATTAAAAGGGTTGTTGTTACAATTATATTCAGACAAAAAACACTATACTCAATTAATGGAAGAACTTAACACCATTAGACAGAACACTAACGAGACAGTAAATTCTTTTTATAATAGAGTAGATAAACTTTGCACACGTTTATTGAATTGTCTAACATGTCAAAACGAAAACGAACGCGTAGGACGAGTCGAAACTATTAAAGAATTGTCATTACAAAGATTTATTTTGCATAGCAATCCCGATATCTCTAGATTTTTACGAGCCAAAGAACTAAAAACCTTATCCGATGCTTTTAATTCTGCTATTGAAGAAGAAAGAGCACTTCAAATTTCAAAATCTAGCTCATCTTCTTCTTCTTCTTATACACACAAATATTGTAATCACTGCAAAACGAAAAGCCACTTTACGAAAGATTGTTTTAAGAAAAGAAATGTACCAAAGGAAGTTCATTTTAATAAACCATTTTCGAATGACACCAAAGGTCATAAAGTTTGTAATTATTGTAAGAAACAAGGGCATATTATTTCAGAATGTTTTAAAAGGAAACGAAACAACGAAAATAAAAATAATTCTAATAATTCTGGTAACACTCTACACGAGGGGTTAAATCGCGTAAATTTAAACGAAGTAACGTCCGGGAACAGCGTCGTTTCCACGGACTGGGAATAAACGAATCCGACGTTCAATCACAAAATTCGCGAAATAAAAATATCTTTACACTCCACAAGCGTGACCTTAATAGTAAATACGACTCTCGCTCTGTTTATTCACCGCGTGGATCTAATGCAAAGGTTTCAAATAAATTCTCTAAAGAAACTTGTCAAAATTTTGCGAATCTAAACTCTTTAAAAGAATATAAAATATATCTAAATAATAATGATAAAAATCCTTATCTGGAATGTCATTGTCAAAATAATTCGTTTAAATTTCTAATTGATACTGGAGCATCAGTATCTCTCCTAAAAAATCAAGAAAAATTAAATAATCTCGTTTATAATCTGAATACAAACGATAAAATTACTTTAACAGGCCTAAGTGCCAACGCACCTGTCGAGACATCAGGTAGCTGTATTTTAAATTTAAATTTCTCCTCTCAAAAACTCTCCGCTAAATTTCATTTAGTAACCGAAAATCATAATTTGCCACACGATGGTATCTTAGGTAACGATTTTCTTTTATCAAACGGAGCCGTGATAAATTTAAATAAGTCACAATTGTTTCTTGCATCTCTCGAAACACCGATTAAACTATTTTGTAAAAATGAAAATAGTTCTAAAGCTTTTACATTAGAGCCCCGATCAGAAACTGTCATTGAAGTTGATATTTTAAACCAAAATATAACCGAAGGCATCTGTCCTCAAATAAATATCGCGGAAGGCGTATATTTAGCAAAGTCTCTTGTAAAAGTAAATAATGGTAAAGCTTTAACGACCATCTTAAATACTGCAAATAGAAAATTAAGAATTAATAAAATACAATTAGAGCTCGAACCATTTCTAGAGAATACTTCTCGAATTTTAAATTATAATGAAAATAATTCAATTAATATTCAAGACAGGCTTAAACTCTTACACGAGAACTTACGCCTGACTCATTTAAATTCTGAGGAAAAACGGTCAGTCCTTAATATATGTGACGAATATAATGATATATTTTTGTTACCGCATGATAAATTAACATGTACAGAAGTCCTTAAACACGAAATTAGAGTAACTGATAACACACCGATCTCTTCTAAAATATATCGATTCCCAGAAGTTCATAAAAAAGAACTAGATAAACAAATTAATAAAATGCTTAAACAGGGTATTATCAGAAACTCGGTTTCCCCATACAATAGCCCTCTCTGGATTGTTCCGAAGAAACGGGATGCATCTGGAGAACAAAAATGGCGCATTGTAGTAGATTTTCGCAAATTAAATAACGTGACGGTAGGTGACTCATTCCCCCTTCCAAACATTGAGGATATCCTCGATCAACTAGGGCACTCAAAATATTTCACCACCTTAGATTTAGCATCAGGTTTTCACCAACTCCAAATGCACAAGGATGATGTTTGCAAAACGGCTTTCTCCACTCCTTCAGGGCATTACGAATATTTAAGAATGCCTTTCGGATTAAAGAATGCCCCTAGTACTTTCCAAAGGTTGATGACAATCGCCCTTTCTGGTCTTCAGGGTCTTCAATGCTTCACCTATTTGGACGATGTTGTTATTTTTGCTAGTTCTTTGGAGGAACACTCCGATAAACTCCGTAATGTCTTTGATCGTTTGAGAACAAATTCTCTCCTCCTTCAACCTGATAAGTGCGAATTTATGCATCAAGAAGTTGCTTACTTGGGTCATGTCATTAGCGATAAAGGAATATCGCCTAACCCTGATAAAATAAAGGCAATTAAAAATTACCCAACTCCTCAAAATCCAAAACAAATCAAACAATTTCTTGGCCTCATTGGCTACTATCGTCGTTTTATAAAAGACTTCTCGAAATTTGCAAAACCACTTACTTCCCTATTAAAAAAGGATGTACCTTTTATTTGGAATAAAGAACAAGACTCTTCTCTTGACTATTTTAAAGACATCCTTACGAAGGAGCCCATCCTTCAATATCCTGTTTTTTCTGAAGATTTTCTGCTGACGACCGACGCATCTAACTATGCAATCGGCGCAATCCTTTCACAGGGAGAAATTGGCAAAGACCTCCCTATTGCATACGCATCACGCACCCTGAATAAAGCTGAATGTAATTACTCCACAATTGAACGAGAGCTACTAGCCATTGTGTGGGCTGTCCAACACTTCCGCCCATATCTTTATGGTAGAAAATTCACTATTCTTACTGACCATCGACCGTTAACCTGGCTCTTCAATTGCAAAGATCCCAGTAGTCGTCTTATTCGTTGGAGACTAAAGCTCGAGGAATATTCCTATGAGATTCGTTACAAACCGGGTAGAATTAATTCAAACGTTGATGCTCTTTCTAGAAACCCAATACAATTAAACTCGTTAATAAAAAATGAAAAATATTCAGAACGATATAGCGAATTTATTAAGTATCATTACGAGAATCAAAGTATTCCCGACATAAAAATAATCAAAGATAACTTATTTTCTAAATTTCCTAACGCTTTAATTTATTCGAAAGATCTTGACGATAATAATACGTATTCTGAAAATCTATCAGTACTTTATGACTTCACTAGTCTACAAGGTGATCAAATAGAACAGTATGATTCTCTCCTATTAAACTTTGAGAATAAAACTACTTTCCTTTTGATTGCAAAATTAAACCATTTCGACAAATTAACATATAATGATTTATTCCATTCTTTGTTAAATCTAAGAAATTCTTTACAACAAAATAAAATAACCGAGATATATCTAAAAAACCCAGTGGAAGAAATTCCGCATCTAAAACAAAATATGTTTAATGAAATGTTAGAATTTTTGTTCTCGAAAACAAATATAACAATTATATTAGTAAATAGACCACGTTTTATGCCCAAAACTCGCGAAGAAATAAAACAAATTTTTAGAGATAACCACGAATCTTCTCTAGCCGGTCATGCAGGCTTCTTACGAACTTATAAACGCATAAAAGAAAACTATAAATGGCCTAACATGAAAGGCGACATAAAATATTTTTTAAAACTATGTCAATCGTGTCAAAGAAATAAACACGAAAATAAAGCCGCACGCGCACCTATGGAGATTACTACTACAAGCGAACGCCCCTTCCAAAGGTTAGCATTAGATGTAGTAGGTCCTTTAGATCTAACAGAAAACGGTAATAAATTTATAATTACTATGCAAGACGATCTTACAAAATATTCTTATGCAGTTCCCGTCCCTAACCATGAAGCGAAAACAATCGCAAATGAATTAGTGAAATTTATTACTATATTTGGAATTCCAGAAAGCATCTTATCAGATCAGGGCACAGATTTTACATCAAACACAATAAAAGAAGTAAATAAACTTTTCAAAATAAAACACATTCTCTCAAGTCCTTATCATCCACAAACTAATGGAGCATTAGAAAGATCACATCTTACTTTAAAAGAATACCTAAAACACTACATTAACGAAAAACATACCGATTGGGACGAATACGTTCCATTAGCCATGTTTACCTATAATACACATTTTCACAAATCTACAAATTTCAAACCTCATGAGCTCTTATTCGGACACAAAATTGTTATACCTAATACTTTAAACGCTAAACCAGAATTCAAATACACTTATGACGATTATCACTCCAATTTAAAACTAAAGTTACAAAAATCCTTTGAAATTGCAAGGGACAATATTCTTAAATCAAAAGAAACCTCAAAGGTTAATTACGATAAGAAAATAAACATTTATAAATATAAAGTAGGCGATCAAGTTTTAATTCAAAATAAAAATCTTAAACCAGGCATTAGCAAAAAGTTGCAACCAACCTATAAAGGACCTTATAAAATATTAAAAGTTTTTCCAAATCAAACTGTTAAATTGCAAATAAAAAGAAATAAATCCGCAGTTTATCATCATAACTTACTTAAGCCGTTCTTTTCAGATGACGATGATACTGACAACCATCATACTCTTGACTAACCTATTGACCTCTACCTATGCAAATGATTTACCATACCACATTAATCCCATCGATAGCAAAACAGGTATTTTCTTCCATCACATTGGACAAGTAAAAATATCACACGATTATTTTACACTTTTATCTTATACTAATATTAGTATCTATGAAACAAAACTAAAACTCATTCATAATATCTATAAAAAATCTACTCCTTTATGTAACAATAAAAATTTAACTTTTCAAAGTAAATTTTTATGTAAAGAACGCGTTGAATTATTTCAAAATTCACAGAACACTTTAAACGAAAAATTTGATTCTTTAAGTCACTTAACAGGACACGGAATACAATTAGATGCTAAGCGCTCCAAAAGAGGGTTATTCGACGGAGTTTCATATGCATTTAAATGGCTTTTTGGCACACCTGACGCAGAAGACGCGAAATATTATAATGATGCAATCGAATCTATTGCACAACAAAACCGCGATATGCAAATATTAGTTAAACAACAAATTCATATAATCTCCGATGCAATTTCAGACTATAACAAAAGCGCACAAGCTCTTCGTTTAAACGAACAAAAGTTGAACGATAACATAATTAAATTTAATAAATTTTCTGAAGGTACAGTAACCACTATAAATTCTCTTACTTATTTACAAACTATTGTCGATCATTTTAATTTATTATCTCATCTCATAAATGAACTAAATGAAGAATTTGACGTAATTATATCATCTATATTATTTTCAAAACAAAATGTTTTGCACCCATCTATTATTACGCCTAGACATTTATTAAATGAACTTTCAAAAATTAGAATTAATGCCAATTTCGAATTTCCAATAAACAATAACAACATTGAAAATGCTTATAAATATTTCGAAATTTGTGAACTTTCAGTAATTTACGTGAACAAAATTTTAATTTATGCAATAAAAATTCCTTTAGTTACAAATGAACTTTATCAACTGTATAATCTTATTCCACTTCCTATACAGTCCTTTAACACTACCATATACTCATATATAAATCCTTCTTTTCCTTACCTCTTGTTAAGTACGACACGAACATTTTATGGGCACCTTAAAGACCTATCATCCTGTAAGAAGTCACCGCCCTCCGATTATATCTGCTCGCACGTGACCATTCACCTAGTCAAGGAGAGACCTACCTGCGAGACCGATTTGAAATTACGACAACCGCAAAGTATACCTAAAAGCTGTACGACGAAGACAATCAAATCCGAAATTGAAATATGGCACCCATTGTCGCCAAATCAATGGTTGTATATCCTAACTGAACCAGTGGCGGGTACAGTTAGCTGCGATGATTCCACGCCTGTGCTGGATTTCGTACTACACGGCACCGGACTTTTCACCTTAAAAGCAAAATGCAAATGTTATACTCTGTCTACGTTATTGGTAGCCACATCAAATTTGTCTGCCAATTATAGCAATTTCATCCCATCAGTCGATATAACTAACGACGACTGTTGCGTCCAGGAACAAAAGTTTTTACAAAGTGAAAAAATGGACACCATCAAGCTTAACAATCTTAATCTAAACGAACTTCGTCATGCACAACATAAATTACAACAATTCGACGACCAGCTTCGACAAAACATTAATCAACCCTTTATAGTTCATCACTCTAAATGGTACAATGTATTCTTGGGAATAATAGCAACCGCCATCCTAATTATCTTATTCTGTTGCGGATGCTGTCGATGTTGTCACTGGAGACGTTTCCCATGGTTGAGACGACTTTTCAACTCTGATCGATGCCAATACCTAGTTTGTATAAACAGTCATAACACCATAAGTAACAATGACGTACACTCCATGGATTGGGAGCCTCAGCAAACTTTACGCAGACTCACCTCCAATGATGTATTCTCCAACCTTCAAATGGACGTTGTATCGCTGAATGAACCAGATTCACAAAACGGCGATCCAAAAACTTCAAAGGACAGACGCAAAGAACGGAAAATGTTCAAAATTTAAAAAACTTTTCTATCTTATCCGATTTATTTTATTAATATGAATAACTTTGGTTAATTATTATTATTACAATGCTTTTGTATTTTATATCATACATACTCTATATATATTTACACTATACTTTATAAAATATAATTTTATCATATTTTAATTAATATTGAATAATTAGGAACAAAATATCTTACGTTTAGAATCTAGATCGCTAACAACGATTATTTCATCTATCTATATTTAAATACCTAGGATAAATATTTCCAAATATTTAAGTTATTATTGTATTATAATATGCGAAACTGTATTAATTTTACAGATATAATATATCTTAAGGGTTAAATATTTAAGAGAAAAGACAGAGACAATTTGCAAATTAATATTCATATGTCAACTTTTACTTAACCTATTGGAACAAACAGTTTTATGTTTTGATAGCGTGATTGCACCCTTATCAAAACACTTAACGAGGGAGGATTGTTGTATCCACCATACACCCTGTATTTTCCTAAATTAATAATCATGCAACACAACTAAAAGCTTAAAACTTAAATCTCAGGAAGCTCACGTTTTCCAATAATTACCTTCTTTCAAATTACTATTTTTCTATCTTGAATAATCAATAAGATGAGGATCTCATTATTAATTCCATGATGCATTTTTCCCTAATAGTATACTTTCTAAAGTTTTGTTTTAACGACTCTTATTCAAAATAAACAGTTTATTTGTCACGTATGAATGTCCCATTCACACGTTCAAGCTTCTTAATAAAACTGATTGGCCCAACGCAGGATTAATCATTATTCTTTTTCACTTAGTTCGACTCTATACTCAAACGTCTCTTGTCTATTTTTTTGTTCTTATTTTTGTTAATTATAAATAGACATGAAATAAACATCTTAACGACAATACGACTTACTAGTGACAGTTTTTGCAAATAAACCAGTATCCCAACAACGTCAATTTCATTTTTACATATTCATTTGCGAAAATGACCTATCAACATTTAAAAAAATTTGATATATCAGTTTATATTGAAAGCGGAAAAATGAAGGAATGGCACAAAATGTATATTTTCTTCGTTATTCTTTACTTTAATCTGAATCTTTTATTTCGTTTCAAAGTAATAAAGTTTAAATAAATCGCCTAGGAAACCAATATCATCCATGGTGTGTTATATATTTGATAGGAGAATTTAAAATAGTATCTTTTTAGATTAAAATATACCGGGTGTTTCATTTAAAAAAAATTAGATTAAGTCCGATAACTTTTTTACCTGACCCCGTATACTTATTCTGATTATACAACTCCATGTATATTTTTCCCATATAGGAAGATGTGATTAATAAGTGATAATCATTTAAGTGATTATCACTTGGTGGTCACATTGTTGTAATTGTCATTTTTTGACAAATTACTTCAGAAGTAATTTCTGTCAGTTCTTGTTACAAAATGGCAAAAGAAAGATTTGGTAAAATTTTGTTGTCTAAAGTCGACGATGCTATTTAAATAATTACTGTAATAAAAATGTTTAACTCAGAAAGATATATGTACTTTATTTCGTTGTATAATCCTTTGAATACAACTCGATGTTTCGGTATTACCTAATACTTTTACCTGACACTCAACGCGTTACCCGGCAACACTACTCCTCCTTCGGAGTCGTAGTGTTGTTGCCGGGTAACGCGTTTCGTGTCAGGTAAAAGTATTATTCGGTAATCCCGACACATCTTGTGGTATTACATTCGATTATACAACTCCATGTATAGTTTTCCCATATAGAAGGATGTGATTAATAAGTGATAATCATTTAAGTGATTATCACTTGGTGGTCACATTGTTGTAATTGTCATTTTTTGACAAATTACTTCAGAAGTAATTTCTGTCAGTTCTTGTTACAAAATGGCAAAAGAAAGATTTGGTAAAATTTTGTTGTCTAAAGTCGACGATGCTATTAAAAATGTGAAGCCCAAAAATACCGAGCGTTCCGACAAATATGTATGGAAGCAGTTTACTGAGTTTTGCCTTGCGCGAAGTTTCGAAATTGAGAAAATGTCAACAGACAAGGATTTGTGCAACATTTTAAAAGACTGGGCATATAATATGCGAAAATCCGACGGAAGCGATTATAAAGAAGGTGTGGTCAAGCTTTTATGGAACAAAACGGCCAAAATGCTCCAGGAACTATATTTTGAAAAATATAATCGCCACATAGATCCATTCAATGACATGGTTTTTCGAAGCGCCCGTTTTGCCCGTAATGCAAAACGAAAAGAGTTGCAGGCGGTACCTGGTGCACGAAAGGAGAGTTCCACGGGTTTGACGAGACAGGAAATAGAAAAAATGGCCTTTAGTTTGGATGAAAATACCCCAGATGGGCTTCAACGGAAATTTTTCCACATAGCTGCATCCGAACTAGCATGGAGGGGAAATGAAGCAGTTTTTTTGCTATTGGAATATTTTAAGGAGGAAAAATATAATAACGGGTCTAGTACCGGTCGTCTGGAATACAACCCCATATTTTCTAAAACGGCGCAAAGAGGAGCAAGTCGAACATGCGAAAGTAAGTGGCTTGTAAAAAATCTTGTGAATCCGGATTTATGTCCAATACGGTTATATTTTAAGCTAATGTCCAAAAGAGGCGAAAACATTAAAACTAATCGATTCTTTTTGACGGTCAATCAGAAATGGAAACAGAATGATAATTTCCCATGGTTTAAGAATTGTCCAGCAGGTATTAACATTATAAGAAACTGGACAAAAATGGGAGCAATCAACATCGGCCTAGATACGAAAAATAAAAAGATTACGAATCACTCTAATAGAGCTTCAACAGTAAGTGCCCTTAGCAGTTCATGTGCTAATCTCCAGGAAGTTATCAAAATAACGGGCCATAGTTCTATAAATTCTGTTACTCCCTATCTCCAGCTCAGCGAGCAGCATCATCTGAAGATTTTGTCGCAAATGAGAGCCGAAAATACATCGTCATCTACTTCTGATGCTGAAGCCCAATTTCAAACACCTCCAACCTATGATAATAATTTATCCAATAGTTCAAGTTTTAACTATAATAATTGTAATTTCGTAATTAACAATAATTACTGTAATAAAAATGTTTAACTCAGAAAGATATATGTACTTTATTTCGTTGTATAATCCTTTGAATACAACTCGATGTTTCGGTATTACCTAATACTTTTACCTGACACTCAACGCGTTACCCGGCAACACTACTCCTCCTTCGGAGTCGTAGTGTTGTTGCCGGGTAACGCGTTTCGTGTCAGGTAAAAGTATTATTCGGTAATCCCGACACATCTTGTGGTATTACATTCGAAAACGGCAGATTATTCAACAATCAATATAAGTAAACTTCTGTATAAAACATTTTTCTGGATCTCTTTTAACTGAGAAAATATAGGGTAAATTTGAAATTGTCAATTTTTTGATTTTCCCCCGTATCTCTTAAGCAAACGAAAATTTTCAAATTTTGATTTGACCATTTTAAATTTGACCAAAAAAGAGCCTATACTAAGCAGATAGAAATTTTTTTTTTCAAGTCGTTGGTTTTTAATATAGAAAATATCGACAGCCATTGTAAGTTTTCATATTATCATTGCCACTGTGGGAGATTTATTATATTTTTTGGCCAAATAATTAATCATAGGTCGTCGGACCGCCAAATAATAATTTAATTGCCCCATTCTAAATAGCTGGAAAAATATTTTAATTTAAAACGCTTAAATCTTGAAAAAATCTAGCCGAACCCAAGAAAGCGAGCGATTTGTTCCACATGGTCTGGCAATAAAATGACAAAAATCTGACCGACCGAGGCGGCCAGAAAATACCAGGAATAATATATTGGACAGAGGACAAAACGCATAAATTTCCTGGAACGACCGGCTCGATGGTAGAGAGAGCGCGGGTGACGCCGAAGAGATGTGAATCGGAATGGATCACATATATTGCTATTACAATCTGCAATTATGTCCCCGCTGTGGGCATCAAAGGGGCAGTAGTGAGTTTGCGCAGTTCGGAAATTTCCTTGTGAAAGTAAACATTCGACAGGACCGGATTTCAACTTTTTTAATGTAAATTTCACTGGTTAGTTAGGAAAAATATTGCAATCAAAATTTCGATTAGTTCGATTTAAGGCAGCGTTCCATGCATACGATTTCTGACGATATGATGATCCGACTGTGCCCTGATTGGTGTAAACTTTTGGTGCCAAATTCCGTCCGAATATTTGTAACAATCGACAACGATGAGCTTTATTTTAACTTTCATCCGACGTCGTATGTTTCTTAACCACACTTTTTTCTAAACCAAAAATTAAGAATGAATGACTATATCGCACCTCCGGAGGAACAACGACGTAAATGCAAATTTTTCCTTTTCGCGTTAAACACGTTAAAGCGCTAAAAATAGTTTAATCTTCCTAGAGAAACAATGCCGTAAAGATAACTCACCTAGGTTCCGATAGAGGGCAGATGCACCGTTATGCCAAATATCAATTTATAACGACTTTTGGCGCCAACAACGTCGCAACTGCCAGTTATGCGTCGACCTTTGTTTGGGACGGTTATTCTCCGCGGGAACAGTGACGTAAATGTAAATTGTGCTATTGTTATCCTGACATTTTAATTAAAATTCAGTGCAACAACGACGTAAGTGTTCATTGGTCATTATTAACCTTAAAATTAGTAATCTTTTGTTTAAATTCAGTGCAACAACGACGTAAGTGTTCATTGAGTCATTATTAACTTTAAAATTAGTAATCTTTTATTGGCGTAAATGTTTTATACGTCATTATTGTCACTATTTTGCATTAAAGTTAGTACTTAAACATTTTGATAATCAAAGAATTAGGGTTAATATTTTATTTTTAGTGGCAAAATCCGAAGCAAAGATTAAAAAATGGGAACTAGAGCAAGAGTGATATTAAACTTGGCGCGGCAAAATACCCAAGATTTAAACAATCATTCTAAAAATCTTAAAATAAATTCTAGAAATGACCAATGCCAATCGGCATTGACTTCAGAATGTGTGTCCCCATCAGGTATGTTGATTTTATGTATTAAATTATTATTTAGAACAATGTTTCATCAAATTTTAGTGTAAGGTAAAAAATATTGTAATTTTCTTTTAGTTTTCGATGTTAAACAAGTGATGCCCAGTACTTCTAAAGTAACTGTGGAGGTCGAAAGCCTCAACAGTATTATAGGTATGTTAATTTTTATTAAAATGAAAGGTTGCTTTTACAAATGATTAGGTGCCTTGCATGTAGTTATTTTTTGTCACTTTTTAATACGAAGTACCTAAAACAACATTTTTATTATTTTTAGTTTCTACATCGAACGCTACCGACGATGTTAAACCGGTGCCAAATAATACCTCTAATGTGACAATAGCAGTCGAAAGCCTTAAAACAATTACAGGTATGTTAATTTTAATATTCCTTGCCCTTTTGGGCCTCCTTTTTATTACAATAATTTATATTTTAAGATTCTGCGTCGAACGCTACCTACGATGTGGAACCGGTGCCCAGTACATCTAATGTGACAATGGAGATCGTAAGCCCTGAAAATGTATATTATGCTCCAATAAAAACTGGCCCAACTACGCTAACTTTAAGAAAAGTACCTAGACGATTGTTCCATGAGGATTCAGATAATGAAGAAGCTTTCTCAGCGGAGGAGAGTGATGCATATTCACCATCAGATACGGATCAATCCAGTAGTACGAGTACTTCATTAAATAACTCTCCTATCAAGAAAGGAAAGAAAAGACAGCGCAATCCAGAAAATTGGAAGAGAAATAAATCTAAAAGCTTAAAAAACTTAGGAAAAGAGTATGTATCTCGTGTTGGTAAATCTGTTGAAAAAAAAGTAATGAAGCCACCCTGCCAGGAGAGCTGTAAACTTGGATGCTCGACAAAACTCTCCGAAGATCAAAGAATCAAGTTATTTGAAAATTATTGGAAGTTGGGATCATTGCAGCGTCAGCGCGACTTCTTGGGATCATGCGTTGAACCACTAGTTACAAAATATAGACGAATAACAGCTGCAGAGGCTAGACGTAAGAATTGTGTATTTTATTTGCTGAATGATGGTAATATAAGGATTCGTGTATGCAAACAATTTTTAATCAATACATTTGGAATCACGGAAAGAACTATGCGGACGGTAGTTCAAAGCGTAGTTGATGGCAATGGGATGGTATGTCCAGATAAGCGTGGTAAACATGGAAGACAATCATCGATTGACCCAGAGATTCTGGAATCTGTAAGACTTCACATTAATTCCATACCGAAAGTGGAAAGTCACTACTTGCGTGCTCAAACTTCTAGAGATTTTATAGATGGGGGGCTTAGTATTGCGGAATTGCACAGACATTACAATGCAGATCGAAGTTCGAACAACAAAGCAACAGTGAATTATGACACGTATTCTCGCATATTCAATACTGAATTTAATATTGGATTTTTTGCACCGCGAAAGGACCAATGCGATCTATGCGAATCATATAAAAATGCAACAACTGAAGGGAAGGAATGTTTAGAGATAAAATATAAACTACATCAAGAAGAAAAAATATTAAGTCGAAATGAAAAGGCAAGAGATAAAGAAGAGGTAGAGAAAGAAGGATCGAATGTTGTATTAGCTATATATGACTTGCAAGCAGTTCTCCCCGTTCCCACTGGACAAACATCAGCCTTTTTTTACAAATCAAGGCTCAACTGCTATAATTTTACAGTAAGTAGATAGATTTTTCAGTCTTAGAAAACTGTATAAATAATAAATATTATAAAAGTGTTTTTACAATTTTTCTTGTATCGTAGATATCTGAAATTAAAAAAGACCATACTGAGTGTTTCTTCTGGCATGAGGGTCTAGGACACCGAGGTGCAATAGAAATTGGAACCTGTATTTTAAAGTTTCTCGAAGAAGTAGCCAATGATCGACCAGGTTCTGACATCATATTTTATTCCGATAACTGTGGAGGACAGCAAAAAAATAGGTAATCAATTTCAAGTATCCATTTTTGAAAGCGAGATTTTAAAAATATTAATGGTTGTTTCTACAAAACAATTTTAATTTCCACCAAAATCTTTATAACATTTCTTTTAGGTTTATAATTGGGATGTATCTGTATGCCGTAGAGAACTACCAAATTAAATCAATTACCCATAAATACTTGATAAGTGGTCATACCCAAAATGAGGGTGATGCAGTACACAGTGTAATAGAAAAATCTTTGAAGAAATTAAAAAAATCTGGCCCTATATACGTTCCCGAACAATATATATTTTTGATAAGAAATGCTAAAAAAACAGGAAATCCATACATAGTTAAAGAGCTAAATTACAATGATTTCATAGATTTAAAACGATTGAGCGAAGAGCTTGGCTTTAATTATAGTAAAAATATTAATGGCGACCAGGTCAAAGTGTCAGAAGTAAAAATGATACGTTTTATAAAGGGAAGTAATATTTATTATTATAGGACGAGTTATAAAGAAGATAATACATGGCTATCAGTTCCAGTCAGAATGATTGGAACTAGAAGTTCTGAAGCGAAAACTAAAAAAAAAGTTACTTTACATCCAGCATACGCTTCAAAACTTGAAATATCAGAAAATAAAAAAAGGGATTTAAAAAGCTTGTTGCAAGCAAACATCGTTCCTAAATTTTACGAGACTTTTTTTAATACACTGTTTTAAGAATTTAAAAAAAACTATTTCTAAACTTATTTTTAAGTTAGTTTTATATCTGAATGTTAACTTTGTTCTAAACTTAATAATATATCGTTTTTTTAAACTTTAAAACGTTTATTTTTTTGGTTAAATACACAACTTTAAGAAGAACAATGACGTAACTGCAATTTTTTAATTTTTGAGAAGCGATAATTTTCATATTTTTGTTAAAATCCAAATATTACTTATACAACATTCTAGGTACGCCTTTTATTTTCATAATAATATACATTCAATGCTTTTAGTAGGTATCTTTGTGTTGTAATATACTTAATAAAATATTATAAATTTTCAAACGTGTTTCCTGAACAATTATACATTTTGCATTTACGTCGTTGTTCCTCCGGAGGTGCGATATGGACTATTTTGGTATTAATTTTAAGGTTAGGTAGTGACCACATATATATTATATTATTACACACTCTTCTTTTCTTACAAGCTTTTTAATGAAATTCGGATCCGAAGATCGGATAATGTGATAAGCAAAATATTTTCGTATACAGGGTGTTATGGAAATGACGTATTATATTTAAACTGGCAATTCCTGAGATAAAGACAAATTGAAGAAAAATAGCCATAAATGGCGCTTTCAATTCATTCAGCGGTAAAAGTGACCTGACGTCAAACCAGAAAAACACCTGTGTGGCACTGCGATCAAGGAATTCTGGCCGGTGTTGTCATATGTACACCTTAAACTCTTTAGACACAATAAAATAATTTATACACTTTTCCATTCTGTAATACCTTCTTGTACAATTAATTGATGAACATTTACGACGGACTATGTTTTAAAGAACCCGAAAAAACATATGGAATAGTAATAGCCATGTGCGTCACTAGGTCAAATGCCAATGAGCTCTTGGCGCCTTACATCGGCTGAGCGAAGTACTTTCATATAGCGCAGGACGCGTGCGTCTGTTAGTTCAAGACCAACCAGCGGCCGGATACGTTGTGTCTCTCGTCGGTCACCAACACACTCTCAGCGATCCGCTCTGTTTTTTCGGTTTACGCGTGTATCCTGCCCGTACATAAATAATCTCGGAATATTGTTTTTTTTGACGCGTTTCTTCTGGACGTCAAATTTCTCGCGTGTAATAAAATCTAATAATCTGTAGTATAATCTGTATTATTGTATTTTCAAAAGCTAATTATCGGTTCTGTTTCACTATTACTGTGTGTACATAAAGTGTTTCCAGGAGTGTTCCCATGAAGAAAAAAAAAACTGATTGTGTTTGCGCCTGGATTTCCTCGCTCTTTAGGTATAAGGATAAATACAAGTAGGTAGAAAATAATTTATTTTTATAATTTTATATGGAATTTCAGTTTTACATTAACTTTGGCAACATTGCCATTGGCTCTGCGTGAAATGTTGTACAGTAGCGTGGACTGACCTGTGAGTAAGAGTGTTTATTACCCCATTTAGCCGTAAAACGGTCGATTTAAAAAAAAATGTAGCGTTTCTCTAGGACACCCAATTAAATATAATACGTCATTTCCATAACACCCTGTATATGTACATACCTGAAATACTTTATACCTGGTATTGATTCACGACTTTTGCAAAAAAGCACCATGCACTTGTGTTCTTTCATCTTAAACAAAATACGTCACTAACCTACCAAACAGCGAATCGAATCACCACAAATTAAAAACTCCTTTACAAAAATTGTTGTTAGGTAATGAAAGTTTATGAGCGCTAATATACCGACAATAATGTGGAATAACACTTTTTATTCTGTAATTTGAAAAAGCATCCAGAACCAAAGATGGCGACGAATAACAACAAACAAATAATGTCGGGCCGGCTCTGACGCGATCGATAAAATTTTCACCCTACTGCGCAAACTCAATAGTACCACGCCATTACCCATAGCGGGGACACTTTTTGTATTTTCGAACGTTCGTATTGGCAATATGAGTCGTCTAGTTTCAAAAGCGGCCATCTCCTTCCAAGCAAATTATGCGTGAGAGGTGAAAAACCATTGTGGGCAAACTAGTGGACGTGTCGGCAATTGAGTTTATCAAATTAGTTGGTTAGGTAGAGAAAACAAGTTATTTTACCATCATAACAACGAGTTTTGATCCTTAGATTAAAAAAATTGATTAAAATAATGGAGATGGCCAGATTTGGAAGTAACTTCAGGAGATGGCCGGTTTTGAAAACTACCGAGGCGGAGATTGCCGATTTTGGAACAAACGCATGAATATACTAGAATAATATTTATTTAAAAAAATAATATAACATTAATGTGAAACCAAACTACCGACACAATATTAAAATAAAACCTAAACTACAGATTCCCTTTCTTCCATTTCTTCACATACCAGATCGTCCTGTGTATTATTCGTGGATTGCGAATGTTCTATGTCAACATAAAATTTTAAATTCTCAAAACTTCGCCAGTTTTCTCCAAAATGGGCTTGTAAAAGTGCCGAAACATCAGCAAGTTTCTTGATATTTGGAGCCATTCCGATTGCCAGCGGGGCTGGAACTAAATTATTGATCCCCTTTCCTCTTTTTATGACCAGTTTATCACTCCCAAGATCGGAACGATACGCTTCCTCGCCACGGATTGTAATGTTATTTTTTAATGTTCTCTTTAAAATAAATCTTTTACTTGGATTAAATTTGAAATGCCATTGTCCTGGTGGTTCGCCGGTTTTTGATCACGCCATTTAAAACTCGCCTTTTGATTGGCTCGGAGGAGATGGCCAGTTTGGTATCTAAAAGCACAAAGGAGATGGCCGATTTTGAACTTGACTTATTATTTTAGTGCATGATTTTCATTGGATATGGCTTGTATTGATCGGAAAGTATTTTACCGTTCGATAGGAAATAAAATTCGGTTCTCATGACGTATAAAACTTATTTTTCGAATATTTTGGAGATGGCCGCTTTTGAAACTAGACGACTCATATAATGGTTATATATACAGGGTGGCCCATCGAAAACAGTCCAGCAAGGTTTACGGCTGTGTACGTGAAAATTAAAAAAAAACCTCGGACCCGTAAACTTGTGTTTTCAGGGGGACATGTTTCACTATTAATTTCATCCCTGTAACCTCAACCTCCCTAGCGGGGGCGGCTACTGCCCTTGTTTTTTAAAATGGGAATGGGTATGTTGTGATAAATCTTTTTAAAGGGCATTAAGTTCTCTTTAAAATATCGCTTCGTTTTGTAAATTTGAGCTACGCGCCGCCGAGCAACGGAATTTGAAACATTTCACTGCACCTCTTATCGAGTACACAGGTTTGTGCGCAAACAATTTTTTTAAAAGTAATAAGTATCAATCACTTCAACTTTATCTTCAGTAAATGTTCTTCACAATGTCCGAGAACACTTTGAACGGTTGTTGTGCTATTGTATGGAGGTATTACTCAATAAAATTACATTTTTTAAAACGCAATTTTCCAATGGCTCGTAACTCAAATTTACAAAACCAAGCTCCATTTTAAAGAGAATTTAATGCCCTTTAAAAAGATGTATCACAACATACCCATTCCCATTTGAAAAAAACAAGGACAGTAGCCGCCCCCGCTAGGGTGGTTGAGGTTACAGGCATGAAATTAATAGTGAAACGTGTCCCCCTGAAAACACAAGTTCACGGGTCCGAGGTTTTTTTTTAATTTTCACGTACACAGCCGTAAACCTTGCTGGACTGTTTTCGATGACCAGCACGACCCCCCTCTGGATCCGCGCTTGTTTATTATAAGGTTTATAGAATAATATTCTAATTTTGCTACTTCGTTTTACACCTCGATGGCTGAAAGAACCCAATTTTCTCTTTCACTCGTTCGCATTTTCTCACCGCACTCGCAACCTTGTTCTATGGGATTAGAAAAGGACACCAAGAGTAGGGTGCAGGCCACGGCACATTATAAAGAATCCAACTTCGCTTGACAAGTTGCTGGGTGTAACATATGGCTTTCTTGCTTTCTTGGCGAGCTGGAAGACGTCAGAAGTACTTGACCTGCATGAAGAAATTATGTTTGGTTTATTGCCTGCTTGACCGACCATAATTAGTTTTATGCCCACCTACGCGGTACGAGATCGGAAAATAACACTTTTCGATCAAGTAAGTAACACAATCGAAAAAATTATCTATTCTTTAAGTTCCCAGCAATGAAATAATAGACTCGTTTCCACCCAACTAGCCTTATAAGATGTTTTATTGATAAAACATTGATGTCTCATCTCCTAATGCACATTCCGCTGGTAATTGTTCAGTTGCCTTTAATAGCCATTTAGGAAAGGCAACAATAACAACAATAAAACGAATATTCGTAAAAAAGCTAAGGGAATTTTCGCTAAAATGGCGTATTATATTTAAATGGGTGACTCCTGGGGTGTCCTAGAGAAGCGCTACATATATTTTTTTTAAATCGAACGTTTAAAAAGTGGGGTAATTCACCCCTAAACTCACACACAACTCCTCGGCACATTAATACATGAAGATATTACATTGCCCAGCTGGGTAATCAACAGATGTTCAGGCAGAATGTTGCCAAAATATTTAAAAGTGTAAAACTTTAGTTTCTTATAAAAATAAATATTTAGCTTACTTAGAAAGTAAATCCAGGACGCGTTTAAGGAATCCAGGGCACAGACACCTTCAGTTCTTTTTTCTATGGGAAAAACTTTATGCTCATCACGTGTCCTGATGATAGTGTGGGAGTGCATAATAAGCTTATCACTAAACCCCAACACTAACGCATAATTACACTTTACAATAACACACATAGAACAAGAGCACTTAATCATTTCGCAATAGAAATAATAAAAACGCTAATTTCTATGGGCCATTAACCCTTTACTAAAGATAAAATGAAACAATTATGTTAACAATTGACAGGAACTACCCTTTGAAATGAATGGTCTGGTCCACCTTCGGACCAGTCGAACTTTCTTTCCGAGAACTCTCCGCTAGTAGAGCCAGAGCGGTTGCCACTTCCGAGACTATAATTATACAAGAAAGTAATATTATAGAAGGAAATTCGACAATTTATGATAGTGGCTTATAAAACATCGAAAGTGGCAACGCTGAATTTTTAAATATTAGCCCGATTGTCCATAATCAGCTGTTTAAAGAAGCCAGCCGATATCGATCGAGAGAACCAACGTGTTATTTATTTTTAAAATTTTTAGATGTAAAATGTAAATACATTATTTCCCAGACAGAAGGGCGTATTTTTGTCTACACAGTAGCACTTTAAAATACTAATTCAGATTGAACGGTACTTAGATGTGTTGTGATGCGAAAACTAATGTGATTTTGTGTACTTGGTGTTTTTTTATAAATTAAGTTGGTTTTAAATAAGTCCAAAAGGTAAATAAAATTGCATTTATTTTCTAAAGGGTAAGTGGCATTTATAAACTTTTAAGTTGTCCAGATAAATTTCAAAAAGAGAAAGAGAAATCAATTTCTCGTTCTAAAAAAAACCATAATTGCCAAATTTTGTAAAAAAACATTGGTTTCTAGTTACTAGAGAAAAACAAAAATGAAGTTGTAACTTTAACACCCTGTATCTCAGCTTTCTGATATATGTAAGTATAATTAAATCCTAATATTTTTACGTAAGGAGTCTGTGGTTTTGCCATGTCCCATTAATTAGCGGACACCCTGTATAATTACCGGGGCGATTAATAAGTAGTAATTATGTAAAATAATTTTTTATCGACATCTCCGATTAGAAAACAGATAGGAACTTGCGGTTTTCACCAGTTGCTCTGGCCTTTATTCTTCTTTGTAACGGTGTAATAACATCTTTACCAGCATTTAAGTTTTTCGAGAAAAAATATAAAATATGTTAAACCTGCAAAAAGCGCCATCTAGCGACTATAGTAAATATTACATAGACATCGCTGATAGAGCAAGAATACTTTTTTAAATGACACTAATTTTAATATTTTCCGATAAGGTGTTGCTGAGATATTGAATTTTTTCCAAATCAATGTTTGCCTTTTATTTGAAGGGTTAGAGAAAAAGTATATAAGTTGATCATGATACATGAGAGATTTATTTGTAAGTACAGTGTAACCTCCCTTAGGCGGACACCTGCGGGACCGTCTAAATGTGTCCGCCTAATAGAGGTGTCCGCCCATGGGAAATTTGTTATTAGGTAATATGTAAATGCAAAATTATTACTATGTATATGTACGTACAAATAAACATAACATAACAAAAATACACTAGTTTTAGTTAGGATGTGGTACTAACAAAATCTAATAACGTAGTTTGACGTGTTTGCGTTTTATACTTCAATCTAGAAAATGTAATTCCAAGTCTGATAACAATTCCATTGCTGTAGAGTCACCTCTATTCTTTGCATACTCTTATAATTCCTTTACCATACTAATGGCTTGTTGATAATTGGTGACAGTTGTTTGATTACTGCATTCAACTTCTTCATCAGAGTCGTCAGATAGTGATGTGGTTTCAGTTTGGACTACATAATCGGTAGGAATGGGGTCACTATCATCTTCTAATAGCACATTATTGCTATCAATGTTAATGAACTCGCCCAACTCATTGTTATCAAATTACAAACTTCCACAACATTAATTTTCTCTTTCAGACTGAAACTGCAACATTTTTCTGCCATTGTTTACGATTTTAAACTTACAATTCACAAATAAACGGCGGACTGCTGTCGGGGAATCACACATACTTTCATTCGGCGAAGTCCTTTCGCGCTGCGACGCATACGCGATTGGTTGCCAGTCTGTTTTCAGAGCGTTTTTGCACCGTACTTATTCGTCTCCCAAGTATTAAAAATTATTTTTGTCCGTTTAAAGGAGGGTTTTCTCACTTTTTGTATAAAAACAGCCTGTCCGCGTCCGCCCAAAGGAGAGTCCGCCCAAGAGAGGTTGATTTTCATGGAATTTCATATACCTAGTTCCGGACCATTGAAAAAATGTCCGCTTAATAGAGATGTCCGCTTATTAGAGGTTTCACTGTATTTTCAATATCTAAGCAAATTGTAGAGAAATCGACAGTAAACAAATTACTATTAGTGTTACGCCCCCCTAGCGGCCGCCCTACAAACCCTGTACAAATGGGTAAGGCGTAAGGCACCCTAATCGAAAAACACTTGTCACATGTAGATAACAGTGGTTATAAATAAAAACACTTCATGGTTCGGCATAATATATCAATCACGGTTTCCCCTAAAACCCCCGAATAGAAAACAGCAACAAAAGTGCACAAAAAGGCACATTTCACACTTCAGACTTGTTATAAAACGGTACTCCACTCGATAATAACCTCTCGAGAGGCCGGCGTTTATACGGACCTCTCTGCGGGGTCCGCGTGTCCTCGACAAAGGCCCGGCCGGGGGCCTGCACCCGTTCTGCCATAATGAGGGGGCACAATGGACCTGCTTTCATAAATCTTTATGCCTATAATGATAATAGACACGTTATTAGGGTCCTCCGGGCGGATTCTGGACGTTTATCGCGATCGTTCGGCTTCCGATGGGGCTATTGTTGATGACGGACCGTGAAGAGCTGATGATGACATTTCAAAATTGATAATATTTTTTATTCTCGTGGAGGAACTACGTATTTAATTACTTATTACTTTTTTGCGCAATCCCGTACGTGAAATAATAGTATATTAAGATACAAGTTTCATAAGACATTATCTTAGAGCACGGGTTTAATTTAGAACACGATCCGCGAAGCGTATAGTATTTGCAGAATTATATCGTTGATCTTTTGACTGCAATAAATCCTCATTATCCCTTGGACCATAAAATAAATAAGAAAATCCCAAATTTTAAATTCTTTTCGAGCAGAGCCGGACCAGCTATACAAATTCAATTTATACCTATGCCTGATGCATATATAAATACAAAGTGATTTTTAATAATTTTAATCTTTAGTGGTTTTCCGGCGAGTAATTTTTAGTTAGGCTTATTAGTGGTAGAATGTGGCGTCCTTGGAATTGTGCCGATAGGGGGGCATCTTCAAGTGTCAATTTTAAAAGAAAGCATTTATCTACCGATGCCAAACTAATAATTAAAAATGTGTATCAATCGTTGTTGAGTAGAAATTTTAATTCGATGGATGCTTTAGCAGAGGCGTCTACTTTGACAAAAACTCCTTTATCTTCGGTAAGAGACGTAGTACTTAAACCTGTTAATCCTAGAAAAAATTCTGGCACATTTAGAAGCATTGACGAAAATGACATGGATTTATTAAGAAGAAAGATTTACCAAATGTATGAGGCACAAACTGTACCCACTTTGATTTCCATCAAAGAGCGGCTGATTAAAGACGAAACAAATATCTCTTGTAGCCTTTCAAGCCTTAGGAAAATATTGCGTAAAATGGGTTTTAAATACCGAAGCATTGATAAAAGACAAACATTAATGGAATCTCAACGTTTACGGGAATGGAGACTTAATATTGCGTAAAATGGGTTTTAAATACCGAAGCATTGATAAAAGACAAACATTAATGGAATCTCAACGTTTACGGGAATGGAGACTTAAATATTTAACAGCTGTTAAACAATTTAGAGAAGAAAATCGTCTAATTATTTACCTTGACGATACATGGTTCGATACCCGTGACACTCCAAGAAAAGGTTGAGATGAGTCTTCCAAAAAATGTTAAACCAAGACACCATCAAATAAAGGCAAAAGAATCACAATATTACATGCTGGTTCAGAGAACGGGTTTGTTCCAAATTGTCTGTTGCTTTCAGCTAAAAACATAGCAGATTCTTCTTTTGATTACCATCAAGATACCGATGCACAACTTTTTGAAGTGGTTTAAACATAAACTCCCTAAAAATATACCTGAAAATAGCGTCATTGTAATGGACAATGCTAGTTATCATAGTCGGCAAGCAAAAATCATTCCCAAATCTAATAATGCAAAAGCAGAAATTCAAAATTTTATGATTGAAAATGATTGAAGAAACTTACAAAAAACGAGAACTGCTAGAAGTATTAAAAGCTTTTAAAATAAATAAGGAATACGAGTGTGACAAACTTGCAGCAGAAAATGGACATACAGTGTTGCGTCTTCCTCCGTACTATTGTATATTCAATCCTATTGAGCTAATATGGCACCAATTAAAATCCAATAGTAGGAGAAATAATATTTCTCCTACATTAAATGCATCTGTAGTAGAATTAATTAAAATTATATTAAATTATAAAAATAAATCATGTGGTGTTGTATACATTTTTGAGCCGGCCCTGATCTCATTTATTGAGCTTTGAAGAGGTTGAGGCGTATACAATAGGGTTTAATCAGGTAGTTTATTTATGGCAGTAAGAGTCAACGGTATAATTCTGCAACAACTATACAAGTGCTCTAATTGTCTTTTATAATACTTTTTCTATTTGGGTCTTTAAAGTCTGAAAAACTTAAAATATAGTAGATTTTTTCCATTTGTATTAATATTTTACTTTTGGGTTGGCAATGCTTTTACAATTTAATAAAATGTTACAAGTATCACATATGCCATGATAGAAACAATTGAACACAACAAAGCTTCTTCCCATCCGTCATAATTAATGAGTCCGTAATAAAATGAGTCAGGAAGAAAGTTGTACTCCATTAGAAATACGAGAAATTGCAGAAAAACTTTTAAAAAGAATATGCAAAACTTTGAGTTATGGTGCGAGCAGAACAAAGTTCAAAATATTGAACAAAATAATAAATAATACTATTGAACAAAATATTGTGCCGACACAGAATCTGACAGGAATAACAACTAATGCCCAGGAAATGTCTACAGTAACTATAAATATGTATATATAAAATAATATGTATAATACTGTATTGAATTAAAAATAAAAATAGTACTTTATTGAATAAAACTTTAGAAATAGAGCATAAACTAGAAGATATTTCTATTATTTTGAGGTTATGTTGTTTTATAGTTGTGACTAGAAATTAGTTTCTGTCGAATCCATAATGCCTAGAAAACTAATTTCAACGAAATCTAAGTAGCCATTATGAAACCCAAATAGAAAATTTAACTTTATGCATAAGTTGCATACAATAATTTTTTACGATCGCATCAGTAGAATAATCAGTGCTTATATCGACTTGATTATTCAGAATTGATGTTGATTTTAGCTTGGAATAGCACCACCAAGTCGAAGATTTAAAAATGTTTTCCCTTTCTTGAAAATAGGTTAACAATACGGGCTCGCTGAAACTCTTCACTTGCTTTTGGCCCAATGCCATCTAATAAACGTATTATATTCGTTTTTGTAAGCTTCTTTGGATTTTTCAGGCAATACATTTTGCGTTGCTTCATTGGCCGAGCGCATTAGGTTTCTTCTTCGTAATCGCAATTATTTCTTCCCCTTGTTTCCATGTTTTCAAATATTATTGACATTTACAAGGTAACAATAACAGTGTGGCGCCCAGGCAACGAACGACGCGGATGCTGTAACTCGTTAAAAAAGTTTTTATAACGATCGTTGAAAAAGTGCTAACCTTTAATCATAAATTGTAAAATAAAAACTATTAGTTCTTAGATTTAACTCATTTAACATTGTTTACTATAATAAAGTGTCAGTCAAAAATTATTCATATTTCCTTCCAAACAAACGTGCATTTCGAACAAAGACCTTTTTCTTTCATGTTTAACATTTTAAAGAAAATAACGGCTACGACAAGGGGAAAGTATGTTTTGTGTATTGCCCATTGGTTGTTCCATTCCAATACAAATAAAGTCAATCGTTAAGAAAACAAATCGGGTGAGTAAATGACTTGCGTTCCGTCGTTATATCCGCAGTGAATCGATCCGATCCATAAATACGCTTTGTTGATTCCGCAAATATTGTATGAAACTTATAATGAGTCGGTTAACAAATTATCTTGAATTTATTTAGATTTGAGTCAATTTTGAAATAATTATGTCTTGTTACCTTAATGAAACGATATGGAAATATCCTGGATGGTTTCGCTCCTTAGCAAAGAAGGACTGCGGCTATATCTGAAGACAACGAACAGAGATTTATTTTATTCATTTAAGTATTGTGGGAAATGATAATTTTTACTTCCCGTGTGTCTAGGTTGATTTGATAACACTATTCATAACATTATATTAAAATTTATTATATTACTGGTAAATTTAGTTGTTCTTGCCTAATGTTTTGCTCGCATTCCTACCGATGTTCAGAAACGGCTGGACGTACAATATACTATATACTCTAGTAGACGTATGAAAATGAGGGCTGGCTTTTTTAATAAAGAGTGTCTTCTTGTTAAAATTCTAAGAGAAAAGTAGTGGCAATTACAGTGAAACCTCTCATAACGGACACCTCTAATAAGCGGACATCTCTATTAAGCGGACATTTTTTCATAGTCCGGAACTAGGTATATGAAATTCCACGAAAATCAACCTCTCTTGCGCGGACGCGGACAGGCTGTTTTCATACAAAGAGTGGTGTAAAAACCCTCCTTTAAACGGACAAAAAATTTTTTTTTAAAAGTATTTGGGATACGAATAAGTACGGAGCTAAAGCTCTCTGAAGACAGACCGGCAACCAATCGCGTATGCGTGGCAGAGCGAGAGGACTTCGCCGAATGAAAGTACGTGTGATTCCCCGACCAGCAGTCCGCCGTTTATTTGTGAGTTGTAAGGTTAAAATCGTAAACAATGGCACAAAAATGTCGCGTTTTGAGTCTGAAAAAGAATATTGATGTTGTGGAAGTTTGTAATTTGATAACAATGATTTGGGCGAGTTCATTAACATTGATAGCGATGTGCTATTAGAAGATGATAGTGACCCCATTCCTACCGATTATGTAGTCCAAACTGAAACCACATCACTATCTAACGACTCTAATGAAGAAGTTGAATGCAGTAATCAAACAAATGTCACCAATTATCAACAAGCCATTAGTATGGTAAAGGAATTATAAGAGTATGCAAAGAATAGAGGTGACTCTACAGCAATGGAATTGTTATCAGGCTTGGAATTTCATTTTCTAGATTGCAAGTATAAAATGCAAACACGTCAAACTACGTTATTAGATTTTTTTAGTACTATATCCTAACTAAAACTAGTGTCTTTTTGTTATGTTATGTTTATTTGTACATAGATATACATAGTGCTTGGGGTGTCAGTAACCGAGTCGAATTTAACGCTAAAAAAAACCAGGCAGCAGTTTTCTCTAAAAAGGTTAACATTACAGAACCGGAAATAGTCATGGCCGGACACGCAATCCCACTGGCTCCATCTATTAATTTGCTGGGAGTCAATCTGGGAGAAAATATGTCTTGGCATAATCACGTTGTGGCCATCGCCAAGATAGCTTCTCAGAAGCTTGGGGTACTCGTCCGAACCAGAAAGTTGTACACACCTCAACAACTTTTGACACTATACAAAGCCCAGATTCGACCATCACTAGAGTACTGCTCTCATGTCTGGAGCTCTGCACCCAAACATACTCTTCGGCTGCTGGATTCCATCGAAAGGAGGGCTATTCGTCTGGTCGGAGGCCACGAGCTGACGAAGAACCTCGGCAGCCTAGAACATCGAAGACAGGTTGGGGATTTGACTCTCTTTTACAGATATTTTCATGGAGGGTGCTCGGCTGACCTTGCCCTCTCAATTCCGCCCAGAGCGGCGAATATCAGAAATACACGACGAACCACTGCCGCCCATCCATATGTGGTTAAGCTTAGTACTCCTCGAACTTCATTATTTAAGAATTCTTTCATCTGGAGGACTACATCCTTGTGGAACGACCTTCCCGAGGTCGTTTTTCCCAACGAATATAACCTCCAACGATTCAAAACCAACGTGAATCGCTTTTTGCGCACACGCACCACTCCAGAGTGCCCTAAAGGATTTTTCCTATAGTGCTTGTGTTTGATCATTAAAAAAAAAAAAAAATAGTACTAATTTTGCATTTACATATTACCTAATAACAAATTTCCCAAGGGCGGACACCTCTATTAAGCGGCCACATTTAGACAGTCCCGTATGTGTCCGCCTAAGAGAGGTTTCACTGTATATATGTCGCTTACACGAGATAAAAAAATATCGATCGATCCGATCGGCGCCAATTGTACCATATAACGTCAGTCGATGAGATGTAGTAAATATGCGGAATATCTACTTCGTAAAATAAATAAACTGCACCGTGTGTATTTGTGAAGACAGTTTGAAAGGCAAATTAGAGGAATGAATGAATGGTAGAGATTATTTTTGTATGCAGTGCACGGTTTCACGCGCTGCAGGCGTCAGCCTCTAATATAATAAGGACGTTTGTTATTCAGGAAATTAAAAAATAAATAGATTTATAAAATATTAGACGTAAATAACAATTAATTTATATTTCAAATATCCAACTATAAGAACTCCCTAGTCCTATTCTAGACGATTGTTTATTTATACAGGGTGTACCCTAATGACGTGCTCATATTTCAAAAGGTGATATTGTATTTATAAAGAATAGTACCGCTATTTTTTGTTATAGTGTATTTAAGAGCACTTATCAGTGACCTCCATTAAGGTAAAAAGGTGTGACAAACTACAATCAACTATTGGGCAGTGGCGGTTCTTCCACAGGAGCACATGCCCACGTGCACCCCCAAAACGAATAAAAAAATATTAATTTATATTCATTGATTATTATTTATCGTATAAAGTCCGACCCTCCCTAATATTTTATCATCCCGTCAAACCAAACTAGATCCGGCAACCGTGCCTCGGCCGAGGTAAATGACGATTATGACGAGACTTGCTCGCACGTGCGATTAAGCAGTGCAGTTTCTCAGTAGTAACAGGTGGCGGGTGGCAGCGGTGGATAGCGGGGCTATGGCGATTTAACATGGAAACGGCGCACAGTTTTTGTGTGCACCGCGCTGTTGCCTGTTCGTGCATCTAGTTAGAAATTCAAGCGCGTGTGTTTTAATATTTTAATATTATATATTTATTAAGTTAAAATGAATAGTTGACGGTTTAAGTTTGGAGCAAGAAATTGAAGTGAAGAATGGGGGAACACCTAAACCCGAAATTAATTTAACGCAGACCACAAATGGTAAATCTAGGGACTTTATTAGAAAGTTTAAAAATGAAATATTTGAAAAAAAATTTATAGAGGGTATTCCAAACTTAATGAGGCTGTTATTGGCCAATTTTCTACAATTAAGAACCGAAGAATGGACTTTACGTTTAAGCACTATTGGGTAGGGTCGATAAATGTTGTGTATTTCGATAAATGATACTCGATATGATTTTAAACCATTTTATTTAAGGATTTAAACTAAAAAACACTGAAAATATGAAAAATGCCAACTTGTCAGTCTCGTGGCTCGATTCGTTCTCGTCATAAAACAGTTAACTATTGTTCTTGTCTTGGTTGCGCCTAATGACGCAGCCGTAGACGGCGTAGTGGTATTATATATCATTCGGTTTTCTTGATAACTCGTAGATGGCGGTAGTAGTATTGCACATCATTCGGTTTTCTTGATAGCTCGTAGATGGCTTTAGTAGTATAGTAGTGGACTGTATAAATATTGTTACGAGGGTTGCATGCGACGACGTTAAGATCCGACAGCTATACACACTAAGAAAACCTTTCTTATTTTCCAAAAGTTGTATTTCCTTGTGTAAAATTAAAAAATAAATAAAAATATGTTTTACCTAACGCATTTTCTTATTACTTTTTCTTTTTTTCTACATTTAAAACGCCTAGAATGTAATTGTTTAGTCGTTACTCAAAAATAAAATTTTGAAAATAATTTCACCATACTTGTGAACACCCTCTATCATAAGTCACGAGCTGCCACTGCTATTGGGTAGAATTTGTTAAAATTTTAAATTTAGCTTCGAAATATGGTAAAGATTGTTTCAGGAAAAATGGATACGACTTAATGATTTCCTGGGTCGGTCCCATTGTGTCGACAAGAGCTTGGCAATAAACAAGTGAAGTATGAAGGGACGGACTAAGGAAAACAAGTAATGATATGATTATATTAATGTAATCAAATGAAATAACATTTTTTTAAATATTACTAGTCATATTTATTTACATTTATAATGTCATTCTATAGATAGTTCTGTTTCGCTATCGCTATCCTCATCAAAATTAATTATAATTGGATTAATTATACGATCCAGACTAATATACGAATTTTCTACAGTTATTACGTGACGGACTGAATTTTTCCAACTACCTAGGGGAATATCATTAAAGCATTTTCGTATTAATTCTACAACACTAGAACTTAAGTCGGAGAAATATTTTCAGACCTAACCAGTGATTTTAACTGGTGCCACATATGCTCTATGGGGTTAAAAATGCAATAATAGGGTGGGAGCCGTAGCACTGTATGTCCAATTTCTTCTGCCAATGTGTCACAAACATATACTTTTTTTTTATACAAAATGTCTTTAAAACTTCTAAAAGATCACTTTTTTTATAACTTTCTTCAAAATATATATCATTCGCCGCCATGTAGTTCTGAATCTCCAATTTTGTATTATTTGAGCTTGGAGCTTTATGTAATTGGCGACTGTGATTGCTCGCATTGGCCATTGTCAAAAACTAACAAATTTTACCACAAAAAGATATTTAAATATAAATTAAGCAACCTAACCTACCTGATGTGCCTATATTTAATTATAATTATTACAATCCGGTCCTTTCCACATAATAATAACAAACGGTCATAAATAATGGGATGGCCACAGGTACTGTTACTGCAGTCATTGTTATATCCATTTTTCGTGAAACAATCTTTACCTATATTTTGCATTTACATATTACCTAATAACACATTTCCCAAGGGCGGACACCTCTATTAGGCGGACACTTTTAGACGGTCCCGCCTAAGAGAGGTTTCACTGTATTTCAAAGAAATATCTTTTTTAATTCCCGTGATCTTTTAATAGGCTGCCTTATAACACCCTGTATATATATTATAATAGGTATGTTGATTACCGCTGACCGACCCCTCCTAATTATTACTATACTACTTGTTTACAGATCTATCATCTCGACTGTGTGAACCAAAAGTGACAAATGGACGGTTTAAACGGAACATGAAGACGAAAAAGCATCATAATAATTACGAAAATAAAGCAAAACACTTGATGGAGACGCGTACACATGTTTACACAAGGAAGACGTTTGATCGATCAGAGGCGTCCCCAATCTCCATCTCCAAGACCGAAAGGTAGGATGATACATATATTTTAGATCTATTAAGTGATAATTTTCCGATCAAGAACATTACCGACACGTATACAGGGTGTAACACAGATTCGTTCTTCATCATTGGTATTTCGGATATACGAAATCGGTTAAATTGGGGCAAACTTGCGTAATTATGGGCCCCATAATATGCCGCAAAAAAATCGAAGATAAATACAGGGACTTTCAAAATATTTGGGAAAATCTAAAATTTTGCGTCTCGGTTTTTATTTTTTCCCGACTTTGTTGAAAGAGATGTCCAAAAATAAATTTCCCTTTCTCATTGCTACTTTTTATTCTCCATACGATAGCATCATCAGATTTTTTTATGCGATGTTTCGTATTTAGGTCACCATCATCAACTTAATATTTCAAATTACGGACCTGGATTTTCTTGTTTAAATTATGAAAGAGGAACTAAATCTACGTTCAGGGGTATACAACACTTGATGGTGTTCCGACGTTTTGTACCTTAAATTGGCCATCTTCATTAAAATTCCCCTAGTACGTTTCTGTAGTTTACTTTGTTTCGAAGAAACTGAAAATTTTAAAATTATTAGGGCTACTTCTGTTTTTAATTATTATTAGTACGTACTACTACTATTTCAAACTGATAGTTTTTTCAAATTTCTACTTAGACTAAGTAGAAGTAATTTGTTTTATTAATACAATTAAAATTTGACTTTTAAAGCCAGCACTTTTTTAAGACTTTTTAAAAGAGGCATTGCGTTTTACAGTTTCGAATTAAACCGAATTTTTCGAAACAATAGTAAATTGCTATTTGTCTGTTACATTTTGAATCTTACTTGCAAACGGGCAGACAAAATTCCTCGGAATAGAACTGTTCGCAGCTGCCTTCGCCGCTTTTTTTTATGATCAAACACAAGCACTATAATAAACATCCTTTAGGGCACTCTGGGAGTGGTGCGTGTGCGCAAACAGCGATTCACGTTGGTTTTGAATAGTTGGAGGTTATATTCGTTGGGAAAAACGACCTCGGGAAGGTCGTTCCATAAGAATGAAGTCCTCCAGATGAAAGTATTCTTGAAGTTGTTGAGGTGTGTACAACTTTCTGGTTCGGAAGAGTACACCAAGTTTCTGAGAAGCTATCTTGGCGATTGCCACAACGTGGTTGTGCCAAGACATATTTCCTCCCAGATTGACGCCCAGCAAATTAATAGACGAAGCCAGTGGGATTGCATGTACGTCCATGACTATATCCGGTTTTGTAATGTTAACCTTTTTAGAGAAAACTGCTTCCTGGATTTTTTTATCGTTCAATTCGACATGGTTACTGTCATCCCAAGCGAGAATTTCTTCCAGGTCTTTGTTGGGGCGCGATACTTCATGCTGGCTGCGAAGATGTGCGTCGGCAGCCGATGTTTGTGCATTCAAAGAGAAAGATGAGATATGTGTGCTATCATCAGCAAAACTAAATATCGGATTTTTCGTTATCACTAGAAGCTTAGCTTCTTATCGGCTTGAATTTAACCCACGTCTCGGTTTACTCGGATAAGTTGTTGTTGAGTAGTTAGTCGTGTCGCGGTATTACGGGTGTACATGAACATAATGTATTTTTAGTTGAAGTCGACCAACACTTCCTACGTGTTGGGTTATTTAGGTTCGGGACAAGCCTAATATTATTAAAAATTAATTTTTATTGGTTAAATAAGACAAAAGGTCAGGCGTGTGTGTTAATTCTTTTTTTCTAAAGAGTTTCAACAATTACAAGAACCTTATTGCTACGCCATTGCTACCAAACAGTGTGAGAGACAGCTTCGAGGGTTTAAACATTTTAAAATCCAAAAAAGAGAAGCGGTAACGGCTGTTCGCAAGCTGGTTGTAAAGGCGAAAGTGTCGGTATTTTACGCAGACACGGACAAATATAACATTGTAAGTGTACAAACACTAAACATCGCACATAAATCGGAGCTTATGGCTCGGCCCACCGAATATGTGGAAATTAGAAACGTATGTTGATGCGTGATGTTTTATAAACGGCAAAAATACGCTCGAATGGAATGTTTCATCGACGTTATTGTGTGTCTCGTTGGACGTTCCATATATTCCTGTAATAGCATTGTTAGGACAAATTCAAACAGTGTGTTCTACGCCTCTGAAATCTATACCAATACTGTTAACAACTTTTGCGAAATTAAAAATAAAAATCATTTCGACAAATAAGACATACAGAGTGCTACGCAATTGTTTAATTCATTTACTAAACATTAAAAATTCAACGGGAAAATTTTTTACAAGCAGCTTTCAGTCCTTAGCATATAACTTACTAAAATAAACTATTTGCCTGTAGAAACGATTATAATTTGCAAAATATACAGTGAGGACGTAAAGTAAGGAATAAATTCATTATCTCACAAACTACAATTTTTTAAAAAAATCGCTCGGACCCTTCGATTTTGTTTTTCGAACGCGCATATTCTGACATAAAATGTAGATATATACAGGGTGTTGCAAATAAGAGTGACACAAAAAAATTTTTTCTTAAATAGAACCCACTGTATATTATTGCATGTTCGGATTCTTCGGAAAATCCTAAACATTTTTCATGTAGCATGTGCTATACCTTAGCCCAAGCGTTTTGGAGTTATTCTCATTCAAAATTTGAAAATCAGATATTTCGCAATCAATCGAGACTTGCATTGATTCATGCACGCTGAGGAAAACCTGTAGTCAGCTTGCGTGAAGCGCAAGAAATGTCAAGTAGGCTTTGGAGTTATGATGCAAGAACCAAAAGAGTTAATCTCAATAGTTGCTGTTATTGTCAGTTTTATGTGTATTTTCCTAACGTTTTACTAGTTTTCAAAAGTCTCATTTCGGGTTACCCCAATCGTCCGCCAATATCACAATCAACAGTAAGCAAAATTGAGTACCAGTTTAGGCAATTCGGTCATGTAAGAGATGTCCCTAGATTTGGTGGTCCTCAAGTTGATGAAAATCAACAATTAGAAGTCTTACTGGCAGTTCAAGATAACCAGCATGTGGTGTCTAGGCAGGTAGCAAGTGACGTGGATATTGGAAAAACAACAGTTCTTAAAATACTGCATACAAATAAGTCCCAGAGGGACTTTGAGAGGCGCCTTGAATTTTGTGAGCGTTTACAGGATATGTGTTTCGTAAACAGAAATTTTGTAAAAAATATAATTTTTTCCGATGAGTCCACATTTTGCTTGAATGGTGACGTAAATACCCAAAATTATCGATATTGGTCCGATGTAAATCCACACTGGATGAGGGAAGGACACACACAATTTAATCAAAAGATCAATGTGTGGGCTGGCGTTGTCGATGACATTGTTATAGGGCCTTTCTTTTTTGACGGAAATTTAACAGGCGAGAGATACTTGAGTTTTTTAGAACAAGAACTTGTTCCAGCCCTGGCCACCCTTTTTCCTGAGTTAGAACGTCCCATTTGCCACATCATAATATCTGGTTGCAACAAGATGGTGCTCCCCCACATTTCGCTGTGGGAGTTCGTACATATTTGGACGATACTTTTCCAAACAGGTGGATTGGAAGAGGTGGTTTTATTTAGTGGCCGCCAAGGTTACCCGATTTAACACCACTCGAGTTTTTTTTATGGGGATACCTTAAGGGAAAAGTATTCAAAAGCCAGCCTGCAAATTTAGATGATTTAAAAGATCGCATCCGGCAAGAAATTCGGAAAATTACACCCCAAATGGTTCGAAATGTTCAGCGAGAATTTGTAGATCGGTTAGGCTATTGTCAGTTGACCAACGGAAGACACTTCGAACATTTACTTTAGAAAAATTATTTTTAAGTTCACCTAACTGTTTTTCGATAAATAAGACATTTTTAAAATAATTTTATTCTTTGTTTTCTCCATGACTTTTTCCACTTTTCAAATTTTGAATTAGAATAACTCCAAACCGCTTGGGCTAAGGTATAGCACATGCTACATGAAAAATGTTTAGGATTTTCCGAAGAATCCGTACATCCAATAATATACAGTGGGTTCTATTTAAGAAAAAAAAATTTTTTGTGTCACTCTTATTTGCAACACCCTGTATATCTACATTTTATGTCAGAATATGCGCGTTCGAAAAACAAAATCGAAGGGTCCGAGCGATTTTTAAAAAAAATTGTAGTTTGCGAGATAATGAATTTATTCCTTACTTTACGTCCTCACTGTATGTTACTTCTGCATTAGAAAGCAATTTTAAAAGTTTTCTTTAAATTATATCTGCAGTATCAAATTTTAGTTTAAAAATGTAACGCCGGTCACGTGTCCCCAGTCAATATTTCACGTTATTTTACTAAAGTTACTTTTATATATAAATAATTTACACTTCTACTACAACTTGTATTGAAAAAATAATGTTCAAAGATCAACAGTTTAGTTTCTCTAACGCAATTATTAACCAGAAGTTCCGTCCCCGCAGCCGCATGTACCTCCGGTCACGGCAGAAATTGCTTATAAATAACGCCACTAGAGGTCGGCCACGGCACGAAGTTATTCTCTTGAGTACAGATACTCATTTCAGTCTAACAAAGTTTAAGAAATAGCTTGTATTAGCTGTTATCCACGAATTTGTGCATTTTTGTCACGCATGAAAATGTTACCGAAGATACATTGATGTGACGGCTTGTTATCCGAAGCTATATACAATATTTTTTATTAACCATTTATAAACCATTACAGTACTTTGCGAGATTCGGTACGGTATACACGGTTTTTATCGGAGTTAATCCTTTACCTTATCGCCTATTTTTTGCAACGATTAAATTTAATTTACTCGAAATATATGGTTAAAAATTTGTGCTATTTGGCTTTGGTGCGGTACTATATAAAAACATGAATCCTCCCCTAGACGGGGAGGATGCCCTAGTGCATGGGACGTCTGGTGATGCCCTCGGAAAAAGTGATACCAGTACAAACCTTATGGATTTACCTATTGAGGAACAAGAAAAAACACAAGTCAAAAAATATTTTAATATTTATTCGGATAAGTACAGCCTTAATTCAATTTATGTTATGATTGAAAGTATAAATAAAAATAATTTGGGGCGTATACATCCCCTCAGAGTAGGGCATATTCTACATAAAAAATTAATGATAAAAAATATAGTAGAAATAAAATCGGTAGGAAGAAATCGTGTAAGAGTACAGCTTCGTTCTCTTAAAGATGCAAATGAATTATTAAAAAGTAGAGGTCTGGAACAAGAAGAATTGCGTGCATTTATCCCGAATCACATTCTGGAAACAAAAGGTGTAATAAAGGGAGTTGACACTTACTTTGACGATTCATATATTCAGCAAAACATTAAATCTTCTAGTCGAGTACTAAGTTTAAAAAGATTTACTAAAAAAATTCTTAAATTAGGAGAAAAGGAGCCAGTTTTTGTCAAAAAACAAACTGTTCTTCTTACATTCGAAGGTAATATCTTACCGTCCGAAGTATATATTGACAGTGTAATTTTCCCAGTAGATGCATATTATGGTAGGGTAACACAATGTTATAAATGCTTGAATTACGGACACATTTCTAAGCAGTGTAAATCGAATGTTGAGCTCTGTATTTCATGTGGAAAAAATAAATCTGAAGATACTCAACATCTGTGTACTGCAACAGACATACGTTGCGTTAACTGTAAAGTAGGTACTCATAAATCCAATTCTAAGAATTGCCCCTTTTTTATTAAACAACAAAATATTAAAAAAGTTATGATTGACAACAGAATCACCTTTAAAGAGGCTGAAAAATGTTATGAAAATTCATATGCTAATGTTTCTATTAGCAACAGATTTAATCTAATACAGGATCCTGATGACTATAACGCAAATTTTCCCCCATTATCAAATATTAAACACACGTACAGCCAACAGCCTAGGCAGATGCCTAAAAGAATATCACCACCATCTCTGTCGCAACCTGTAGCCAGTAGTAGCAAAATAGATTTATATAATAATAAAAAACGTAAACACACTACATCGCCTGTTCCTGGCTCAATGTTTCCCTTTGTATTCGGCCCAACTACGCCTATTCCTCCGAATTCTAATGTAAACAATAATTCTAATAAAAACAATGATATTGGAAGGTCGATTAGTGACCAAAATGAGTTAATTGATACTTTTGCTGGGTATTTTATTAAACTAATGGAAAAATTTAATTCACTAGATGAACTTAAAAATTTGGAAATAGATACTCTTAAAAAAGGTCTTGTAGAAATTGCAAAATCGTCCTTCTCGTACACAAAATAATGGATCCCACAAACAAACAAAATAAACTTAAGATTTTGCAGTGGAATTCACAATCCGCTGTAGCCAAAAAACGTAGCCTTGAAATTTTTTTATATCAAAATAACATTGACATTGCTTTACTTAGTGAAACCTGGTTTCCACCAGGCCGAAATATCTCCTTTACAGGATACAATATTTATCGTGAAGATAGAGCAGATGGCAAAGCCGGTGTCGCTATTTTTATTGCGAAAAAATTTTCTTGTTGTCCCATAGTCTTTGTACGCAATTTTAACCCTGGTGTGATGGTTTGTGGTATTCAAATTATTATGGACCATAAACCTATTTCCTTTGTTTCGGTCTATAGGCCACCTAATATTAAAACAAACGAAGCCGACTGGCGTAATATTATTTCACAAATAGCACCCCCTTATCTGATAGGTGGAGACTTTAATGCACACAGTGGCGTATGGGGCTCCTCAAAAAACGACTCTATAGGTGAGCAGATTCTTAATATTACAGAGGATCTCGATTTGGTAATTTTAAATGATGGATCGGCTACCAGACGGGTACGGCCTGGTGTTGGCAAATCTGCTGTCGATTTAAGTCTTTGTTCCCCGAATATATGTAATAAATTTAATTGGAACATTGAATCTGATACACTTGGATCGGATCACTTTCCAATTGTGTTGAGTTTCGATTGGTCTAATACATCTCAAGGTCAAATACAACCTAAAACAAAATGGAACACCAAAAAAGCCGATTGGAACATATATCATACTTCTATCGATATTAAAATTAAGGCAGCCCCCTCATTTAAAGACACCCAAGAAAAATACTCTTATTTGATAAATTGTATTAATGATGCTGCGCATATAAGTATACCAATAAATAGGCCATACTCTTTTTATCGCCGTCCCCCTCCACCATGGTGGGACCCAGTAGATTGCGACGAGGCTATACGTAAAAGAAAAGACGCGCTGAGTGAATACAAAAATAATTCTAATCTGGAGAATTATTTAAAATGCAAGAAAGTCGAGGCAGAAACAAAAAAAATTTTCAAAAAAAAAGCAAGGGAGAGCTGGATTTCATGGTGTTCTAACCTAAATAAAAATACTCCTTCTCAACTTTTGTGGACACAGGCACGAAAAATGACTAGAAAAAACAATTTTAAAAAACCTTATAGTAATCAATGGTTTGAGGAATTTTTTGACAAGGTTGCACCTCCTACCGTAATCTCTAATATTGATGGTGGTTTGGATAACTTTCCAAACAATCATTTTCTATGTAGACCTTTTTCTGTCACCGAATTGGAATGTGCTCTAAAAAACACTAATAATACCGCTCCAGGTTTTGATGATGTGCAGTATTGCATGCTGTCAAATTTACCTCTTAATGGTAAAATGTTACTGTTAGAAATTTTTAATAATATTTATCTTTGTGGCGCAAAAATTGAGGATTTTGAGAGGGTTATAGTAATTCCAATACAAAAACCTGGTAAAGATCCTAATTTGAGTAACTCTTATCGACCTATTTCGTTGCTTTCTTGCATCCTAAAGACACTGGAAAGGCTCATTAAATTTCGGTTGGAATATTGGCTAAGCAATCAGGAGCTTTTGCCGGAAAACCAATATGGATATAGGAAGGGGTTTGGTTCTGTAGATGCCGTCTCGGATATTGTGGTCGACATTCATAATTGTTTTTCACATAATGAGTATCTCACAACTCTGTTTCTTGACATTCAAAGTGCGTATGACTCGGTCAACTTAAACATTTTAGAATCAAAAATGGTTACTGAATTTCGCATTCCACCCAATATTTCTAGGTCGATAGTCAGATTGTTTAACTTGAGAAGGGTTTATGTGAGAAATGGCGCTAATGAAAAAATTGGCCCTAGATATGTTATTACTGGCCTACCACAAGGATCGGTACTCAGCCCTCTACTTTTTAATCTTTATACAGCTGAAATACACAAATTTTTATGTTTTAAGATTGTCCAGTATGCCGATGATTTTTGTATTTACATTCAGAACAGTAGATACGACATTGCTATGAGGCTGCTCTCAGAAGCGTTCGGAAAAATACTAAATTGGTGTAGAATAAATGGTTTTGATATTTCACCTGAAAAATCAGTAGTATGTGTTTTTTCTCGACACAATACTCCGAACCTGGATTCTGTTAATTTGCAAAATTTTGATATTTCTCTCAAAACACAAGTAAAATACTTAGGCATTGTCTTAGATAAAAAGTTAAGCTGGAAACAGCATATTGAGCATCTGGTTGATAAATGTGAAAAGGGAATTAATTTTCTTCGCTCCATTTCTAAGACTTGGTGGGGATGTGACGTTCAAACGTCTTTGATTTTTTATAAATCATATATTAGATCCATTCTGGACTATGGGAGTATTCTGTATGGCTCTGCTTGTAAAACCCACTTAAAAAAAGTGGATCGTCTGCAATACAAGGCTCTTAGATTTTGTTTAGGTGCAATGAGATCTTCTCCTGTAGAGGCTTTATTAGTTGAAGCCTTAGAACCCCCATTGTGTTTACGCAGAGAGGCTTTGAGTGGTAAATTTATATTCAAACATAGATTCTTCGACACAAACATTCTTCAAAATATAGCTAGACTAAATACCTACGATCTAACTAACAAGTATTGGCATCATAAAAACTCTCCTCCCTTATGTGAGGCATACAGAAATTTTAATGATATTTTAAATCAGATTGCACCCTGGTGCATATCAGATTATGAATACCATAGTGGTTTTCAGGAGGTTGTTGTAACATTTCCTCCGTTCACTGACATCCAAGTGATTAATAGTATGGTTTTAAAAGCGGAACTTGCACAACATAAAGATTGTCTTCTCATTTATACTGATGCCTCTAAAACAGCAGATGGCAATGGAGCAGCCATATATGTTCCTCAAATAAAAAATGAATTTAAATTCAAAGTTGAAAGAAGTTGTAGTATTTTCACTGCAGAGGCTCTTGCTATTTTTAAGGCACTAAATTTTGCACTCGAATATGACTATCATTTTTTTGTCATCCTATCTGACTCCATGTCTGTTCTTAAGGCATTAATGAATATCAAACCTTGGACATACAGAATTAATCCTATATTATGGCACATTCGAAAATTATTACGACAGATTACGCTACAAAAAAAACAAATAAAATTTATTTGGGTTAAGGCTCATACTGGCCTGGCGGATAATGAATACGTAGATACCTTAGCCAAGGACAGCATTTTTAATGGATCGCCTATCGGCTCTAGCCTTACTCTCAGTGATGCTGCTGTTGTCCTTAAAGCAGCAATCTTGAATAAATGGAATGTAAGATGGAAGACCTATTGCAGCACCTCCTCAACAAGATATTCATATCTTGTTAAAAATATACCTAAAAACTACTGGCATAAAGATCTAATAGTTCCAAGACGTTTTATTACAACTATTATTCGACTTAAGTTAGGACATGCCTGTTATCCAGTACATCTGAATAAAATTCATATTGTACCCTCTGACAAGTGTGATTACTGTCACGTCAAATGTGATTTGGACCACATATTCTTTGAGTGCAAAAAGTACAACAATCACATTAACTCATTAATTCAACAATTAATTCAAGAGTGTAAAATCGAATGTCCCTATAATATCCTAAACCTTTTATCATTGGAAAATATTAAAATTTATAATGTACTTATGAGATACTTATACAGCATCAATTTAAAACTCTGAGTCTTTCAATACGCGGAAAATATTTTACCATCCTAGTCTATCCTTATATGTATTCCCTTCTTGCAGTGGTCGTCATTCCTTGTGTGTCAAAGATAAAGTCGCCCTGACAGACCCCAGAGGCGTGAAGCGTGTGACCCTGTTTTATATGTTTTAAATTCGTACTTTTTTCTTATATTTTTACTTTGTGACTGGCTGCATGACTAATTAGTCAAATGCCAATTAAATTAAAAAAAAAAAAAAAAAAAAATTATAAACCATTAAGGAAAAATATATTTTGATGTGCAAGTTTCGTTTACACCTTAGGTAGATTGAAAATATGGCTAATTTTCTTAGTATTTTAACATTCTATAAGGAACATTACAAAACTTTAAGTCAATATAAGACAGGGCTGTTATAAATAATAGGAAAATGGTTATAGTGACTGATTAAAATAACTCAGTTCCAAATATTGGCGTTATATGATTCAGAAGAGTAAAATTAGCCATGTGATTGGCGTTAAATTATTAAAAAATCGATGCTATGCAAAAATAGACCAAGATCTTTGTGACGATGATCTCTTGCGCTGACATATATAATTCCTCTAAGGTACTATAAGAAACCTATTAAATAATTAACAGGTGTTTTTGAGATTATTTATTTTTAAATTCAGATTTATCGAAATTTGCTCGTAAAAAAATTTTTACCCATAATTGAAAAACTGCAATACTTTCTTTAAAAATTTGTATCTGCTTTTAAAAAGCAGATAATGCCATGAAACAAAAAACATTGTGTTACGAAAAGGCCACAGTTCAAGAAAATAATGACGCTAAATTCAACCGCTCAATTTTTCCACCGAGTGTTAAGGAATTAAGGGTAAAAACGCGCGAGAGACAAGTCTAAGTTAAGTTCACTATCGCGACAAGAAAGGCTTTTGATGATATAATCTTATAATAAATACACGTGAAATGTCCCATCGATTTGTCACGGTTGGTTTGGTTGTTTAAGTTGTTAACGTTGTAAGTTCCCGAAGATATTTTGTCTTCTACGGGACAGCACTACACAGCGGTATATTATATATGAGGCGGTTTCATCCTCTTCGCCGCAGAGTCTACATTCAATGGATCCGTTGTTTAGCCCTATCCGTTGAAGGTGTTTTCGCAAGTGGCAGTGGCCTGTTAGCAGACCCATCACTTGTTTCAACTGGGGCCGCGTCAGGGTTAGTATCCCATTCGATAGTATTTTCGATGGTTTTCCCATTACGGCCTGTGCGTGTATTAGACCAGGTAACTCTTGCCATCGAGATAGGTGTTGTTTTTTCGACCATCTATCTAATGTTGTTTTTGTTGCCTGTTTTGATATTCCAAAGGCCGGTTCAGGGCCCCTGAGACTTTGGTCAGATCCGGCTCTAGCTAGTTCATCCGCTTTTTCATTTCCTAATATCCCGGAGTGACCAGGGACCCACAAGAGTTCCACCTTGTTCCCCCTGGCCGCCAGTACTTTTAGGTTGGTATGACACTCCATTTGTCACAATACAATTATTAAAAAAGATTAAAGATAACGTAATCCAGGGATTATCTGCGATATCAGTAATGTATTTTTTCCCACAAAAAAAACAATTCTGACAAATATCTTTCAAAAAATCATAGTTACTCAGCAGCATGGATTTATGTCTGGACGTTCTGTTGACACCAACCTATTTATTTATACCAATTTTATATATGACTCCTTTGATAAAGGTTTTGAGACTCATGCAATATACACGGACTTCAGCAAGGCCTTCGATAAGGTAAATCACGTGATCCTGCTGTCTAAGTTGTCGGGTTATGGAATTTCCGGAGTGTTGCTGTCCTGGTTAGAGTCTTATTTGACCGATAGGGAGCAGCAGGTTAAAATCAATGGGTATTTATCTCAGCCATTTAAAGTTACCTCTGGGGTTCCCCAAGGGTCCCATCTGGGACCCCTTCTGTTTTGTCTATTTATCAATGATCTGGCTAACTTATTGTTATCATATCATTTATTGTTTGCTGATGATCTGAAACTGTTTAAACGCATAGCCTCCTTCCAAGACATTATTACTATGCAACAAGATATTAATACAATTTTTTCCTGGTGTCAGTCTAACGATATGTCCCTCAATATTGACAAATGTTGCTTTATGAGATTCAGCAGGTTAAAAAGCTCCTTTCCTTGTCAATATTCTATTAACAATATTCCCTTGAAGGAGGTTTCGTTGGTTAAAGATCTCGGTATATACCTCGACACCCAGTTAACATTTGCAGAACACCTTGAGAAGGTGGTGTGCAAAGCAAATAAGATGCTAGGATTCATTAAGAGGTCGTGTAAGGACTTCAAAAATCTTAATGCCTTAAAGTCTCTGTACGTTTCACTTGTGAGATCTGTGTTGGAATGTTCGATTATAGTTTGGTCACCATACTACCAAATCCACACAAATAGACTTGAGAGTGTGCAAACTAGATTTGTAAGGTTTGCCCGTCATATAATTTATAAGTCAGGGACAAATTTTACTAACAACCAGACCATGTCCTACCTAAACTTGACTACGCTTGCCTGTAGGAGGGAGTACTATGATGTCTGCTTTCTGTTTAAAATATTTAATAACTTTATTAGAAGTCCTGAATGTCTTCAGGCTTTTTCTATTCATGTACCTGGTTATCAGACCCGTACTCACGCCCTTTTGCACGTGCCATACTGTCGTACCAATTATCTATTAAGCAGCCCAATAAATAGAATCGCTACTAATGTTAACCATTATTATAATAGACTGAACTTTTTTAATATATCTCTTTATAAATTTAAAATCTCTGCTAAGAAAATAATCTTAGGTTAGTTTAAGCTGTATAATTTTATCATACTTGTAAATGTTGTATACGTAAATAAATAAATAAATAAATAAATAAATAAATAAATAAAAAAAACATTATTTAATTTCAAATTTAGTACCTAATAACGAGTTAATTACTATAATTGTCAAGAATGGCACTTATATTATTAGCAAAAGTAATGGAAGTACAAATCTGCTCGGAGTGTAAACAATATCTATCTCTCGGGCCAACGAAAGTGTACGTTAAAACCGGAGTAAAGTGCGGAAGATGTAGCGACGAAACGGACCCCGTAGGAACCCATTCGAGTTACAATAAAATTGCGGAAAACCTAATTTTTCCATGTGTGAATCGATTCGAGGGTTGCAATCAGTTGCTGAGATACCGGGAAACCGCCGAACACGAGAAAACATGCATCGGAGACGTGTATCAGTGTCCTTTATGCGCGGAAGACAACTTCAAGCCTATAATTCCTTACTGTTTCTGTTGAATCATTGGAAAATATTTCATTCCAAAAGCCTTTTGCGTAAACCGGAATTTCATCTTCCTTATGATTCGAATCGTGAAGCGTTTTACGTATATTTGGACAACAGTGAAAACCTTTTTGTCGTACTATTTGTAAAGTTTGATGGAGGAAAGCTGTATGTCAATGGATCTATACCAGGGAATAGATTTAGGAATGTTCAACATAGAGTAACGGTATCCTGCAATGGTTTGGAGTTGTTCAAGACGGAATATAGAGTATGTAGCCCGTTTGGTTTAAACGTGGATATGGTACATTTGGACTGCAGCAGCATACAAGCAACAAACCCATTAACGACAACGCTGACGTGTATATTAGATTTTGTTCTGGTTGATCCGTTTAATTATCAGGTACTAACTCTAAAAACAAACGATCAGAATAGAAACGAAGATGATGCGATTGAGAATTATGGAACCGCGCTTGGACCCCGGCTAAAAGGTAGCGATATTAAAAAGAAGTTTCCAAAAATACGCTTTTCAGGGATGGATGATTTTGAAATCAGAAACCACCATGGTATTTTATATTGGCACAAGAAAAACGTTAATAGTACAAGCAATTACAGGTGTGACGAAAATATACACGTGTATTGCGATTTTTGCGAAAATTACTGCAGAATGAATTTATATCTTTGTGGTACCTGTTGGGTATTTGTGTGTATAATTTGCTACGTCAGGGGCGTCAGTAAATGTTACGTTTGCTCGGGTTGGCTGGGCATCGGACCGAAACGACAAGCGAACGCCAACGTTGAGTATTTCTGTCGATTTGGTTGTAAAAAAATATTCGATTCCGCGGAATTGTTCGTTCATGAAAGGACATGCGATTTAAACGATAAAAGAGGACTGACGGATGTTGAGGTTGGCAGGCTCTATTTCGATAAATATTTCATTAAAAGCTCCGCGGAAGACAAATCGAGTGTTATAGGACATAACAGAATGTACATAGACGTAAGCTATTTGGGACCTAAAGGGAGAATTTATGTGGTTACCGATTGCAACTTTATGTGTATCGTATTTTATAAGAGGAAGGCAGATTTTTACCATTTTCGAGTCGCTCACGGATACGACTCCAAGAAATATCATATTGTAAATAAAATTGCGGAAAACGACCATTTTAGAACCGAGCCGAGCTCTTTTTCGATAAACGTTGCTACGAACAAATTTTTCTTTGTTATAGTGTTGCGTAAAGTGAAGTAATATCAACAAGTTGCACCATATCTCACAGTTCTTTAGTACTTGTTAAGTGTTCTCAGTATTATATACCGGGTGAGGCATCGTTAAGTTGCACAAAGGAAATTGCATGTAATTTTTGAGGTGGCTATTGCTGTATATATGTCGGCGTCAATCAGTGAAATCCGTCATTCCCTGAAATGCCTAGTCATTTCACGTATTGCCGGCAAATAGTGTAACTGTAACCTCTAACGTTTGGTACACCGTTTGCCTAAGAGTATCAGGCATTCCCTGTAATGACGGAATTCTTTTAGTCAAACGCTGTACTTAACTAAATGATTTAAGTTACCCTGTTTGCCGGTTTTAGTCGAACGCTGTAATTGTTGCTAACATCTGATGAAATGTCGAAGTATTCAGAATTGTTTTATAAGAAGTTAGATGACTATTACTCCAATCAAAGTAAAAAAAACCTTGGATTTCAAATATACGAAATCAATTCAAATTCGTACACTGTTGTCACACTGCACACAGTGTACACTGTTGTCACGTTTAACACGATTTTATAATTCATATGTTTGGGAAGGAGTGACAATATTTTTGTTCAATAGTATTATTTATTATTTTGTTCAATAGTGTTGAACTTTGCTCTGCTCGCACCATAACTCAAAGTTTTGCATACTCTTTTTAAAAGTTTTTCTAGATTATTTTCTGCAATTTCTCGCATTTCTGACGGAGTACAACTTTCTTCCCAACTCATTTTTATTAACTTTAAAAATATATTTATTTTTAATTATGACGGATGGGAAGAAAGAAGCTTTGTTGTGTTCAATCGTTTCTATCATGGCATATTTGATACTTGTATAACATTTTATTAAATTGTAAAAGTATTGCCCACCCAAAAAAAAATTATAAATTCAAATTGAAAAAATCTACTATATTTTTTAAAGTTTTTCAGACTTTAAAGACCCAAATAGAAAAAGTATTATAAAATACACGGTTCATAAGACAATTAGAGCACGCGGGTCGCTTTCTAAATTAAACGCGTGCTCTAAGATAATGTCTTATGAAACTTGTATCTTAATATACTATTTTTTTATTATTTTTTGTCCCATCGAGACATTATATAGGGTGTCCCATAACTAATGGTACACAGGAAAACTGCAGATTCCTTGGGTAAAAATACTGCGATTTGGCCATACTTAGTTTAGTTCAATAGCTGGTAATAACCGAGATACAGGGTGTCCAAGTAAAAATTTAATTTTCAATTTTCCTAAATAACTTATTTCTGAATTAATATTTTTGCACAAAATTTTGTGACTAGGGTTTTTTTGGGGAAAGGAATTTGAATTTGTTAATAATTTTGATGTTGATTATAGGCAGCGCTCTCTGCGGTACTCTGGATAAATAAAAAGAAATGTAACTTTTTTGTGCCTAGTATAATTATGTTTTTATTAAAAATATCAGTTTTTCCGTCCTTTTTAAGCAATAAAGGTATACTTTGTTAATGTCGCTCCGACTAACCGTTTTCGAGATATTTTCAATTACATTTTCTAATGCGCCTGTTTAAATTTTGATTTGTAAATGTGAAATTTGTCACAGTAGGCTTTGGTAAAAACAAATACAATGAAAGCACTTTGAAACCTCATTTCTGTCAAAGTTTATTTTCATGTGTCGGCATTGTGGGTGTTTTAAGGAGTTTTTGAAGATACTGTTATCAAAAATTAAACTAAAATGCTCCACTCTTACGTTTTGGACGCAAGGATCCTGTTTCATCCAGTCTGTCTTATAGGCTTCTAAAAATTTTAAAATCTGGCTGCCTTCTATTTGGATACATTTCCAAATAAAAATAAAAATGTTAAAATTTTCTTGTGCGTATAAACATACCATGTCTCGCATATCTCCGTTAGAAAACAGTTATGTCCCGGCATTTTTAGTTTAATATTTGATAGCAGTATCTTCAAAAACTCCTTAAAAACACCCACAATGCTGACAAATGAACATAAACTTTGACAGACATGAGGTTTCATTGTATTTGTTTTTACCAAAGCCTACTGTGGTAAATTTCACATTTACAAATCAAAATTTAAACAGGCGCATTAGAAAATGTAATTGAAAATATCTCGAAAACGGTTAGTCGGAGCGACATTTACAAAGTATACCTTTATTGCTTAAAAATGACGGAAAAACTGATATTTTTAATAAAAACATAATTATACTAAGGCACAAAAAAGTTACATTTCTTTTTATTTATCCAGAGTACCGCAGAGAGCGCTCCCTATAATCTACATCAAAATTATTAACAAATTCAAATTCCTTTCCCCAAAAAAACCCTAGTCACAAAATTTTGTGCAAAAATATTAATTCAGAAATAAGTTATTTAGGAAAATTGAAAATTAAATTTTTACTTGGACACCCTGTATCTCGGTTATTACCAGATATTGAACTAAACTAAGTATGGCCAAATCGCAGTATTTGTACCCAAGGAATCTGCAGTTTTCCTGTGTACCATTAGTTATGGGACACCCTGTATAGATTTACTAATAAACGAAAAGAAGATTGTTATTGTTTGCCCGGTGTTATTTGAACGAAAAGGAGATTGTTATTCCGATGTGTTCAAATTAAAACGACCTGAAATTCTCCCGAGTGGGTCCTTTGGAACTTGCCGCCTAAACCGAGGAAAAAACGTCTAAGCTAATCTCAATATTCGATCTAATTAGTGCGTTGTATCGGTGTGTCGGCACAACGTCTGGCAGTGGTTACCGCTTCGCTAAATAATTATTAAAGGCACGGTTTAAAAACACGGAATATCGACCGGCGCGGCCGATCGATCGCTCTCGGTTGTTGTGTCACATAACGTGCCGGACCTCCCTGGTCTGTCGGGGGCCACCCGCGACCTGCGGACTCGCTTTTTTTACGCGCCGGGGCCAATGGCAAGGTCCCCCTGGCCGTCGTATACAGGGTCCGCAAACGAAGCGTGGACGGAAGATTAAATCGTTATCGAAGAACTTATCAACAATACCAAAACAGCTTGAGATATTGGATTAAAAGCGGCATGTTTTAAAAATATTTTACATTATACAGGGTGGCCCAAAAAAGTGTGACAGCATAGAGTTATATTTTTTTAAATGGGACACCCAGTATTTTATTGCATATTTAGGTTCGTATTACTATCGTTTATAAATGCCTCAAATTTTATTTAATTTGGTTTCGTAGTTTCGGAGAAATAAATTAAAAACTAAAAAAAAAGTTTTGCAGTCCTGAATAAGAAAATAAAAAAAAAACAATCCACTATTTTTTTAACCTTGGTATTGAGTGAAATTTATGACAAGAGGTCTAGAGATACTATGAATGTAATTGCGTTTTTTCATTTTATACAGGGTGTTCGTAATAAGCTTTCAAAAACCCCACATTTTAAAATAATTTTTCTCGAGTTTTTCAAATGGAACACCCTGTATATTATTTGGCTATTTGACGTAGAATTTATAGGCAATTTTTTTTTGTAATACAAGCATATATGTTATATCCAGCCGTTTTCGATATAATTATAAATATCATAAATTATGTTGTTTAAATAGAGTTTTTATTGGGAAATTTTGTTATGGGCGACTAGACTAATAATTGTAAACTAGAGTAAAAGTTCAAAATAGCTTCCTTTTACTCTTAGAGTTTGCCGTATTTTAGTTATTTCGATATAAATTTTAAAGGCCTATTTTTGCTACTTTTATTTATTTAATTTTTTTTGTTTAGATTGTCACTATGACAGCCAAATAAAATTATTTCATTTGTTCAGTCGTCGAAATTAAGTACTAACTTATACGAAATGTCGAATTTTACAACTTTAGAAATGGTAAATATGATTTTCATACTGGGTGAATGTGCAAGAAATTGCCTCCTCGCGAGCCGAGTGTACGCTGCAAGATATCCAGATATTGAGAGAAAGCCGAGACCAGAAACCTTCGAGAAGTTGTTGCAAATGAACTCATACATAGCAAATGTAAAAAGTTACCGCTAGATTTAAGAAAAAGTAGCAAAAAAGTAGGCTTTTAACATTTATATCGAAATAACTAAAATACGGTGAACTCTAAGAGTAAAAGGAAGCTATTTTGAACATTTACTCTAGTTTACAATTATTAGTCTAGTCGCCTATAACAAAATTTCCCAATAAAAACTCTATTTAAACAACATAATTTATGATATTTACAATTATTTCGAAAACGGCTGGATATAACTTATATGCATGTATAACAAAAAAAAATTGTCTATGAATTCTACGTCAAATAGCCAAATAATATACAGGGTGTTCCATTTGAAAAACTTGAGAAAAATTACTTTAAAATTTGGGGTTTTTGAAAGCTTATTATGAACTACAGGGTGTAAAATGAATAAACGCAATTACATTCATAGTATCTCTAGACCTCTTGTCATAAATTTCACTTAATACCGAGGTTAAAAAAATAGTTCTGGATTGTTTTTTTTTATTTTTTTATTCAGGACTGCAAAACTTTTTTTTTAGTTTTTAATTTATTTCTCCGAAACTACGAAACCAAATTAAATAAAATTTGAGGCACTTATAAACGATAGTAATACGAACATAAATATGCAACAAAATACTGGGTGTCCCATTAAAAAAATATTACTTTATGCTGTCACACTTTTTTGGGCCACCCTGTATAATGTAAAATATTTTTAAAACATGCCGCTTTTAATCCAATATCTCAAGCTGTTTTAGTATTGTTGATAAGTTCTTCGATAACGATTTAATCTTCCGTCCACGCTTCGTTTGCGGACCCTGTATAGGAACAGTGACGAGTTGCAAGCGAGTATATAGCCAAAGTATACAGGGTCGGCAAAAAAGCAGGCGTAAGCGAAATTTGTCAGAGCCTCGCTCAAAGTGTTTAAAAAAATTCACCTAATTATCTTATTTCGTAAATTAAATTACATTAAATTTTATTTAATTTTTTTTTGTTTGCTCAGCTTAGTAAGTACGGGGTGTCCCATTTTCGACACTTGGGGGGTTTGGGGGGGGGGGGTGTATATTAGAGTTATGTTCAAGGATAGTATGTTGCGGTTTTAAAATTTGTCATGGCTCTCCTAGTTTTTAATTTACAGCACGATTTTGAAAATATTCGCTTTTGTGACACCCCTCGTATATCCGTTACGCGCTAACCTATCAAAAAGGCAAAAACTAGTCTCGTTAAGAGATGTTCACGTAAAGTTTAGTGGCGTAATCAGTTTTCCTCTAAAAAGTTTAATTTTTGAGATATTAACAAACATAAGAGCTGTTTTACATTATCCCATTTCTTGCCCAAGAAATTGTACAATTTCTTGTGCAATAAATATACACAATATTACTAGGATGGTAAATAGTTTGTAATATTGTCTGTTTTAAACTTATCAAATTTATTGTACAATAAATGTCCTAGGATTCTGCGCTTTAAGTCAGTGATTTTAGAGTAATGTTTGTTTTTATGTTGGTAACAACAAAAATATTGGTAAGGCTTATAACCTAAATAAATGTGTTTTTAATTTTAACTAAGGTTTTGAATGTTTGTGTTATTTATCTATTTTTATTCAGATAATCTGATATTTCAGAACTTTGTTTTAAAATGTGGAAATGACGACTGGCGAGAAATATGACAAGTGTCAAATTGGGGCAAGCGCAATTGAAAATTGTATGAAAAATAGGACCTGTTATATTTTTGGTACAATTTTATAACCCAATACAATTTACGACACAATTCACTGTATGAAACTATACAATTTAAATTGCACAAGAAATTGTACAATTTCTTGGAAAAGAAATGGGATAATGTAAAACACGCTTAAGACATTCTAAATGGGATACCCTATATATTATTTTTTTAATTAATTAATCATACTTTGGGCTTTATAAGAATATATACCTAGTTGTTTATATTTATAAATGCAAAATTATTACTATGTATATGTATGTACAAATAAACATAACATAACAAAAATACACTAGTTTTAGTTAGGATGTAGTACTAAAAAAATCTAATAGCGTAGTTTGACGTGAACGGTAGAAGAGTTTTGGACTTGCACTGTCTTTATTTGTTATAAATCACAACGTTTCAACTGGTAAGTATCTCCAGTCGTCTTCAGGTGAATACAGTATTCAAGATACTTACCAGTTGAAACGTTGTGATTTATAACAAATAAAGACAATGCAAGTCCAAAACTCTTCTATCATTCAAGAAACAAAATTGTACACAACCTTCAAACAGACATTAGTTTGACGTGTTTGCGTTTTATACTTGCAATCTAGAAAATGTAATTCCAAATCTGATAACAATTCCATTGCTGTAGAGTCGCCTCTATTCTTTGCATACTCTTATAATTCCTTTACCATACTAATGGCTTGTTGATAATTGGTGACATTTGTTTGATTACTGCATTCAACTCCTTCATCAAAGTCGTCAGTATGTGATGTGGTTTCAGCTTGGACTACATAATCGGTAGGAATGGGGTCACTATCATCTTCTAATAGCACATTGCTATTAATGTTAATGAACTCGCCCAAATCAGTGTTATCAAATTACAAACTTCCACAACATCAATATTCTCGTTCAGACTCAAAACGCGACATTTTTGTGCCATTGTTTACGATTTTAACTTACAACTCACATATAAAGGGCGGACTGCTGTCGGGGAATCACACATACTTTCATTCGGCGAAGTCCTTTCGCACTGCAACGCATAAGCGATTGTTGCTGGTCTGTCATCAGGAAGTTTTGCACCGTACTTATTCGTCCCCAAATACCGAACAAACCCGAACAAACCCGTACAGGGTGTCCCATTTTCGGCACTTTTATAGGGTATCTCCGTTATTGTTAGTGCTATCAATAAAGTAATGTAGGTATCATGTGCTCTTTTTGGGTCAAACTTAAAATGGTAAAATCAAAAAATTGACAATTTCAAAATTACCCTATATTTTCTTAGTTAAAAAAGATACAGAAAAATGTTTTGTACAGAAGTTTCTTTATATCGATTGCTGAATAATCTGCCGTTTTCATAATAAGTATACGGGGTCAGGTAAAAAAGTTATCGGACCTAACCTCATTTTTTTAAATGGAACACTGTATATTTTGAAAAATTTCATATGATATTAGGTAATTTTGTGGAAAAAACGAAAAAATGGCACATAATGTATATTTTGTTCGCTATTCGGAAAGACGGTAACCATTTACCAAACATATTCCGAACAATCTTTTATTTCGTTTCAAAGTAATAAAGTTTAAATAAATCGCCTAGGAAACCAATAGCATCCATGGTGTGTATATATTTGGAAGGAGAATTTAAAATAGTATCTTTTTTGATTAAAATATACAGGGTGTTCCATTTAAGAAAATGGGGTTAGGTGCGATAACTTTTTTACCTGACCCCGTATACTTATTCTGAAAACGTCAGATTATTCAACAATCATTGTAAAGAAACTTTTGTATAACACATTTTTCGGCATCTCTTTTAACTAAGAAAATATAGGGTAATTTTGAAATTGTCAATTTTTTTGATTTTCCCCCGTATCTCTTAAGCGAGCGAAAATTATCATATTTTGATTTCACGGAGATACCCTATAAAAGTGTCGAAAATGGGACACCCTGTACAGTGTACATGTAGATATTAAATTCGTTATCTGTTAATAGGTGTACATATTTAATATTATTTATCAGCAGCACAACCGCATGGCGTTTATTATTGTACAGTCTGTTTCTGTTTTGTTTACAATTTGACGAGTGGAATAAAATTATCTCGATTATGTGGTCCCATTGAGACTGTCTTAACTGCCGTAGTGGCGCGTATGCAGATCGTTATATCAATTTAACATAATTCGTTAACAACTGCGTGCAGATAAGAGATGTTTTTTACGTCGAGCGCGAGGGATACCTTCCGGGGGAATTTGTATAATACAGTGCAACCTCGATAATCCGGACTAATTCAAACCGCGGTCATCCGGGTTAGTAAATAATCCGGATTATTGAAGCGAGACAGTTATTTTATTGAAAAATTAAACATTTAATACAAAACAACTAGAAAATAGAACATAAACAACAATTATTTAAAACAGAAGCATACTTATTAAATTTTATATTATTTTGTGAAGTAATTTGTAATTTTTGTTTGCTTGAATTACCGTTACTATCCAATGTTGATCATACATAAAGTACACAATGCAGTTGAAATGTATGGCCGGATTATTGAAGAATCCGGTGTAACGAAGGTTCGGATTATCCAGTTTTTTTTATGATCACACAAGCACTATAGGAAAAATCCTTTAGAGCACTCTGGGAGTGGTGCGTGTGCGCAAAAATCGATTCACGTTCGTTTTGAATCGTTGGAGGTTATATTCGTTGGGAAAAACGACCTCGGGAAGGTCGTTCCATAAGGATGAAGTCCTCCAGATGAAAGAATGCTTAAATAATGAAGTTCGAGGAGTACTAAGCTTAACCACATATGGATTGGCTGCAGTGGTTCGTCGTGTATTTCTGACATTCGCCGCTCTGTGCGGAATTAAGAGGGCCAGGTAAGCCGAGCACTTTCCATGAAAATATCTGTAAAAGAGAGTCAAATCCCCAACCTGTCTCCGATGTTGTAGGCTGTCAAGGTTCTTCGTCAGCTTGTGGTCTCCAATCAGACGAATGGCCCTCCTTTCGATGGAATCCAGTAGCCGAAGAGTATGTTTGAGTTGAGGTGTATACAACTTTCTGGTTCGGAAGAGTACCCCAAGCTTCTTAGAACCTATCTTGGCGATTGCCACAACGTGGTTATGCCAAGACACAATATTTCCTCCCAGATTGACGCCCAGCAAACTAATAGATGAAGCCAGTGGGATTGCGTGTCCGTCCATGACTATATCCTGTACTGTATAATAATTTTTATTAAAAATGATGATTTTTTTTTGATTTTTATTAATTATGTATTGTATTTTAAGTATTTTTACGTATAAGCAATAAGAAATAATACATGTTTCTTAATAAGATGCTAACATTTAAGGAGCTTATTCTTGGCTCCATTTTAGGAAAAAACTTCATATGAACATATGTCCTAAACGTCTTAACTTTTGAGATACAGGATGTTAAAGATTTCCATGTTTTTTTAAATAATTTGTCAAGGTTAGTGACTTAAATACGCGACAACTAGACTAGGTAGGCAACTGTCAAGACTGTTTATGTTTACGAAACAAAATCTGCTTCTTACCTACTAGATCCTTTTTAATCTTTGTTAATACCAAATTTCACAAAAATATCTAGAGCAGTATCACAGATATTAATAAAAAAAAGAAGTGTTTGAAAATCTTAACACCCTGTAATTCAAAAGTTAAGACGTTTAGGACATATGTTCATATAAAGTTTTTTTCTGAAAATAGACCCAAGAATAACCTCCTTAAATTATTATTAAGAAACACCCTGTATTCTTCCACGATCGTTATAAAGACTACATTGTTTTACGGAAATGAATGCATAAAATTTTAAAAAGTTAAAAAAAGTTATTTAGCGTTAAAAAGAATGGGCCGTAACGTCAAACGTGTATTTTTTTTACTTCTCTCTGCATGCTTTAATAATATTAAGTTGTCATGAAAACCGCAACCTCGTCGTTCGTTGTCTGGGCGCCGCATTGCTATTGTTACCTTACAAATGTCAATAATATTCGAAAAGATAGCAAAAATGGTAAGAAATAATTCCGATTCCAAAGAACAAAGCTCATTTCAATGCGGTCCAGACGAAATAATTAATAAAGCCAATGAAGCGACACAATATTTATTGCCTGAAAATCGAAAGTAGCTTACAAAAATAATTCTGAATAATCAAGTCGATATAAGGAAATATCCCAAAGTTATTGCGTTTCGACAGTGAGACGGTTATACACTAATACAGTGAAACCTCTCTTAGGCGGACACCTACGGAACTTTCTAAATGTGTCCGCCTAATAAAGGTGTCCGCCCATGGGAAATTTGCTATTAGGTAATATGTAAATGCAAAATTATTACTATGTATATGTACAGTGATGGGCTAAAATATGGAACAAATTCATTTAAAAATCGGGTATTAATTTTTTGTAAAAACGCTCGGACACGTCGATTATAATTTGTTCTTCCGGATTTTTTGCCTCAAAAAGAAATTATACTGGGTGTGTCAAAAAGTAGATGTAGGTATAATTTTGAAAAATTATTTTATTAAGTGTTGAAGATGCAAACCATTAACTTCTTGACAATATGCCAATCTACTTAAAAACCCTTCTAAAACATTATTTACAGTATTTTCATTAATGTGCCTAATTTCATATCTAATACACTTTTGATTTCAAATAACCCCAAAGAAAGAAATCCATTGGTGTAAGATCGGGAGATCTTGCAGGCCATTCTATGGGTCCTCTTCTACCTATCCATCGTTCGGAAAAAATAGTATTCAAATACTCTCGTACTTGTCGAGCAAAATGAGGCGGAGCAACATCCTGCTGAAACCAAATAGACGCTTCTGTTAGATTAGGCTGATTCGGATTTGGAAAATCCGCTGCTAGTGTGGGAATTAATTCATTTTGAATAAATTGTAAATACCGGTCTCCTGTAAGATTTCCATCGAAGAAAAAAGGTCCAATAATTCTATCATTTAATATCCCTGCCCAAACATTTACTTTTTGTGAGTATTGCGTATGCTGTTCTCTCATCCAACGGGGAGATTATTTGTACTCCGATACCGAAAATTTTGTCTGTTTACCGAACCATTCAAACAAAACGTGGCTTCATCGCTAAAAAGTACGCTGCGATGGAAAAATAGATTTAAGGTGCAAATTTCCATCATAGTTTCACAAAACTGTAGTCGGCGGTCGGGATCATCTTCGTTTAGCTCGTGCAGCAACCTAATTTTATACGGATGGTACTTTTCTTGTTTCAATACCCGCAAAACAGATCGTCGGCTAACATCATTATTAAGGGCTACTTCAGTGGATGCACTATGGGGATTATCTTCAACTTCTAACAAAATGTTCAATTTTGTGTTTTCACTAATTTTTGGACGACCTGGCCGTAGACGATCCATTACATTCCCTGTTTCCCTGAATTTTTTCTCAATTTTACTCACTGTAGATCTTGTAATCCGTCGTTCTGGATACTTAGCGCTAAACAAGTTACAAACTTCTTCTTGACTTCTTGTTTTGTCTCCACATCCAATTAAAATTAAAATTTCGATTCTTTGAGTTTCATTTAAATGCACCATGATCACCGTTTTTTCAAAATTATACTTAAAATTCTTTTTGATTGACACATGACTTGCTATCGTAGTAACAATTAATTTAAATTTACCTGTTTACCTTTAAGTAGGTACATGTACCTTTTTTTAAAGAAATTTCTTTTTTAAGATGTAATTTTTCTCTAAAACCGTTAGAGATAAGGATAGAGTATGCTACATGAATTATGCTCAGAATTTGACGTAGAATTTATGTGATAAGTAAAAATAGGGTGGTTCTATTTAAAATACAAAAAAATTTTACAACATCTACTTTTTGACACACCCAGTATAATTTCTTTTTGAGGCAAAAAATCCGGAAGAAAAACTTATAATCGACGTGTCCGAGCGTTTTTACAAAAAAATAAAACCAGATTTTTAAATGAATTTGTTCCATATTTTAGCCCATCACTGTATGTACCTACAAATAAACATAACATAACAAAAATACACTAGTTTTAGTTAGGTTGTAGTGCTAAAAAAATCTAATAACGTAGTTTGACGTGTTTACGTTTTATACTTGCAATCTAGAAAATGTAATTCCAAGTCTGATAACAATTCCATTGCTGTAGAGTCACCTCTATTCTTTGCCTACTCTTATAATTCCTTCCATACTAATGGCTTGTTGATAATTGGTGACATTTGTTTGATTACTGCATTCAACTTCTTCATCAGAGTCGTCAGATAGTGATGTGGTTTCAGTTTGGACTACATAATCGGTAGGAATGGGGTCACTATCATCTTCTAATAGCACATTGCTAACAATGTTAATAAACTCGCCCAAATCATTGTTATCAAAGTACAAACTTCCACAACATCAATAGTCTCTTTCAGACTCAAAACGCGACATTTTTGTGCCATTGTTTACGATTTTAACCTTACAACTTTCATTTGGCGAAGTCGTTTCGCTCTGCCACGCATACGCGATTGGTTGCCGGTCTGTCTTCAGAGAGTCCGTTATGAGAGGTTTGACTGTATTTTTAATTTCCAAAAATAAAACTGATACTATCGTAGAAAAGAAGTTATATAAAGTGCAAGCAAGTGAAAAAGTTCATAAAAACTTTTATCGTATAGGCCTCCTCTTCTGTGAGTAATTCACAACACTTTCTTGGATAGTAATTTGAAGGGTCTTACCTGGTATACATCATATTAAAGAATATACCTGCTGGTTCAATAATTATGTGTAAAAAACTCTTGATTCCTTTGGAGCTCTTTGGGAGCCCATATCTCCGAAGTGGAGGTATGTACGAAAAAAGTTTATATGCAGTTGTAGTACTCTTTTCACTTGTTTTCTTCATATCCGGGAGATTTCTCACATTTTCCCGGACCATTTCAATGGAAATATTTCCATTCACAACACTAATTTAGACACATGGCTTGTCAAAATATCAAGTATCTATCAGTGGCGGCTCGTGACCTGATAGAGGGGGTTCACAAGTATGGTGAAATTATTTTTAAAATTTTATTTTTGTGTAACGACCAAACAATTACTTTCTAAGCGTTTTAAATGTAGAAAGAAGAAAAGTAATAAGAAAATGCGTTAGGTAAAACATATTTTTATTTATTTTTTAATTTTACACAAGGAAATACAACTTTTGGAAAATAAGAAAGGTTTTCTTAGTGTGTATAGCTGTCGGATCTTAACGTCGTCGCATGTAACCCTCGTAACAATATTTATACAGTCCACTACTAATACTACTAAAGCCATCTACGAGCTATCAAGAAAACCGAATGATGTCCAATACTACTACCGCCATCTACGAGTTATCAAGAAAACTGAATGATGTCTAATACCACTACGCCATCTACGGCTACGTCATTAGACGCAACCAAGACGAGAACAATAGTTAACTGTTTTATGACGAGAACGAATCGAGCCACGAGACTGACAAGTTGGCATTCTTCATATTTTCAGTATTTTTTAGTTTAAATCCTTAAATAAAATGGTTTAAAATCATATCGAGTATCATTTATCGAAATACACAACATTTATCGACCCTACACAATAGTGCTTAAACGTAAAGTACATTCTTCAGTTCTTAATTGTAGAAAATTGGTCAATAACAGGCTCATTAAGTTTGGAATACGCTCTATAAATTTTATTTCATATATTTCATTTTTAAACTTTCTATAATAAAGTCCCTAGATTTACCCTTTGTGGTCTGCGTTAAATTAATTTCGGGTTTAGGTGTTCCCGCATTGTTCACCTCAATTTTTTGCTCCAAACTCAAAGAGCTAAAGTTATTTCTTAAATAGTCCACCGTCAACTATTCATTTTAACTTAATAAATATATGATATTAAAATATTAAAACATACACGCTCGAATTTCTAACTAGATGCACGAACAGATAACAGCGCGGTGCACACAAAAACTGTGCGCATTTTCCATGTTAAAATGGCCATAGCCCCGCTATCCCCCGCCCGCTGCCACCCGCCGCCTCTTACTACAGAGAAACTGCACTACATAATCGCACGTGCGAGCCAGTCTCGTCATAATCGTCATTTACCTCGACCGAGGCACGGTTGCCGGATCTACACGGTTTGGTTTGACGAGATGATAAAATATTAGGGAGGGTCGGACTTTTTTAGCTTGACGGTACGATAAAATATTAGGGAGGGTCGGACTTTATACGATAAATAATATTCAATGAATATAAATTAATATTTTTTATTCGTTTTGTTTTGGGGGTGCACGAGCGCATGTGCTCCTGTGGAAGAACCGCCACTGGTATCTAGTTAACTGCCATAGTTGCTCGAGCCATTTCCTAAGTCAGTTTAGCATCGTTATTGCATTTTGTCCAGACTTCAGATAAAAAGAATGACAATTTCTTGTTACATTCTATTATTATATTGTTAAAACACTTCCCATAATGCGAAACACATGTTATTCCATTTTTGACCTGACGCATCCCTCTTCAAAACGCTTCAAAACCCTATTTTTGTCATTTCGTCATCTTTCAAGAGATTTCACACCCGCTTTTCGAAAACATTCGGGGTGTTTCTGGTGCATTGTCGCACGTCACAAAAGGGCTTCCTGTCGCACGGCCCTAAAAAGGCCTCTTCTAAGCCGATTAATAGCCGTTGTCGTCGTCACGTGATTCTAAATCCTTATAGTCGATTGGTGCGAATAATGGGGATCATCGGGGATTGAGCTGATAATCAACATAAGTGGATGTTTTGTAATAATAGGTCGTCGAAAGGGTCGAACGCCTATAATGTGATCATGCTATTTTTATTTATTTATTTTTTTCTTATGATCAAACACAAGCATTATAGGAAAAATCCTTTAAGGCACTCTGGGAGTGCGCAAACAGCGATTCACGTTGGTTTTGAATCGTTGGAGGTTATATTCGTTTGGAAAAACAACTTCGGGACGGTTGTTCCATAAGGATGAAGTCCTCCAGATGAACCACATATGGATGGGCGGCAGTGGTTCGTCGTGTATTTCTGCTATGCGCCGCTCTGGACGGAATTAAGAGGGCAAGGTCAGCCGAGCACTTTCCATGAAAATATCTGTAAAAGAGAGTCAAATCCCCAACCTGTCTTCGATGTTCTAGGCTGTCGAGGTTCCTCGTCAGCTCGTGGTCTCCAATCAGACGAATGGCCCTCCTTTCGATGGAATCCAGCAGCCGAAGAGTATGTTTGGGTGCAGAGCTCCAGACATGAGAGCAGTACTCCAGTGATGGTCGAAACTGGGCTTTGTATAGTGTCAACAGTTGTTGAGATGTGTACAACTTTCTGGTTCGGAAGAGTACACCAAGGTTATGAGAAGCTATCTTGGCGATTGCCACAACGTGGTTATGCCAAGACATATTTCCTCACAGATTGACGCCCAGCAAATTTATAGATGAAGCCAGTGGGATTGCGTGTCCGTCCATGAATATATCCGGTTCGGTAATGTTAACATTTTTAGAGAAAATTGCTGACTGGGTTTTCTTAGCGTTAAATTCGACTTGGTTACTGTCAACCCAAGCCAAAATTTCTTCTAGGTCTTTGTTGATGTTTGATAATTCATGCTGTCTGCGAAGATGTGCGTCGGCAGCCGATGTTTGTCCAGTCAAAGATACAGATGAGATAAGTGTGCTATCGTCAGCAAAACTAAATATCGGATATTTCGTTTTCACTAGAAGGTCGTTAATGTAGAGTAAGAAGAGAGTGGGAGACAATATGGACCCTTGAGGAACACCGGCATTGATGGTGAAGGTGTCTGAGAGAAGTCCGTCAATCGCCACTTGCAGAGAGCGGTCCTTAAGAAAGCTAGACAACCATGCACAGAATTGATTGGGCATACCATAGGATTGCAGTTTACTTAGAAGCCCCTCATGCCAAACACGATCAAAGGCTTTATTTATTTTGAATTAAAATTTATATTCAAATATGCAATTACAGTTATTCAGCATGAAAGAAAAAATAGAAATTATTTTAATAATTATTAATACGGAATGATTAGTAAATAATCACAAAACCTAAATTTTCAGCCTATATAACAGCCTATATAAATTTTGAGCCTATACAACTAATTGCATATTTGAATATAACTTTTAATTCAAAATTATGTTTCTTCATAACATTCTTCTGCATTGTCAAAAATAAAGGTACTTTACTGTTGAGCAAAATTCGTAATTTCTGATATACCTCGTATATGACTGGGATATTTTGATAGGTTGCATTTCGAGTTTTAGACCATGCAGAACTTTTTATGAAGAATAACTTTTTTCATAAAACCAATAATAAAAAAGTTTTCCATATGGTTCCAACTTAAGTAGACACACTGTATAAACAAATTTATAAGGAAATTTTTGGTACTGTTATTATTTAAATTAAATCTAGATTTTCGGACATCAGTGGATTAAATTTTTTCGATATATTGACCCAAAAAATTTTTTTAATCCTATTCACATTCTTTCCGCGAGAACTATTTGGCATTGACGCAATTTACGATGAAATTATTGCATATTTGGCATTACAACCGTTGAATACCATTAAAATACAAATAATAACCATACTAATCAATGTTTATTTAAAATAAATAGGTATGGAGCTTTTTTTTGGTTTGTTTTCCGCTGTCTCTTTTTGTATATAGCTCGTAAAATCGGGATTATTTTAAAAATCATGGCCGGGCACGCAATCCCACTGGCTTCATCTATTAATTTGCAGGGCGTCAATCCGGGAGGAAATATGTCTTGGCATAACCACGTTGTGGCAATCGCCAAGATAGCTTCTCAGAAGCTTGGGGTACTCTTCCGAACCAGAAAGTTGTACACACCTCAACAACTTTTGACACTATACAAAGCCCAGATTCGACCATCACTAGAATACTGCTCTCATGTCTGGAGCTCTGCACCCAAACATACTCTTCGGCTACTGGATTCCATCGAAAGGAGGGCTATTCGTCTGATCGGAGACCACGAAGTGACGAAGAACCTGGACAGCCTAGAACATCGAAGATTGGGGATTTGACTCTCTTTTACAGATATTTTCATGGAAGGTGCTCGGCTGACCTTGCCCTCTTAATTCCGCCCAGAGCGACGAATAGCAGAAATACACGACGAACCACTGCCGCCCATCCATATGTGGTTAAGCTTAATACTCCTCGAACTTCATTATTTAAGAATTCTTTCATCTGGAGGACTACATCCTTGTGGAACGACCTTCCCGAGGTCGTTTTTCCCAACGAATATAACCTCCAACGATTCAAAACCAACGTGAATCGCTGTTTGCGCACACGCACCACTCCCAGAGTGCCCTAAAGGATTTTTCCTATAGTGCTTGTGTTTGATCATAAAAAAAAAAAAAAAAATACTGAAAAATCCTCAGAAACAGGAAAACTCTTCTTGAAAAAAAAAATTGCTTTTGTTCGTCTGCTGTAACTTAAGTAAAAATGTCGCGCTTTTTACATTGAGTATAACGAGAACACCTTACTGACCTTACCGCTCGGTTTTTCTAGTATTTGCTATAAATTATGAACTCAATTTAGATGTGTATTTTGGGTTTGCTCGTGGGGCGTGGTCCATAAATAATATCCCGAACAAACCCGAGCTTTTTCCCCCTTTTGCTACCGCTGGTGTCTTGTTTTTAAGTTTATAAAATTACCCCTACAAAATTTTCTAACGACGACGCCCATGACCATTCACCACCAATCGCCCTATATAAAAATAATTATTTTAAGAGAAAATTTTTAATTCGAACAAAGAATAGAAATAAAATTTACCATCCTTTTTTATTGGTGGATTCAAAAGCGCTATATCTCGCTCGTCCCGGGCGATGGGGAGGGGACCGTTCGTTCTGATAATAGAAACATCGCAAATGGGGTGCCGGAAGGATCAGTCCTGGGTCCTCTACTGTTCTTGTTATACACCTCCCTCTGTTGGACCGATGAGGACCCAACCCTGTTGGAGCTTAAAAAAATTAATAAAGATTTGTCGCTGATAAGTCAGTGGTGTTATGCTAAATGTCGATAAAACAAAATTCATGACCTTTAATAAAAATCTTGCATTATCATTAACTGTTAATAACTCGACCGTTCTTAGAGTCTCAGACTATAGGTTCCTGGGAGTTATGTTGGATCAAAACCTGAAGTGGGATAACCATATAGATAAGTTGACCAAAAGTCTAGCATCTGCTGTGTTTGCGTTAAGAACTGTATCGCAGGAACTGGACGACGGTCACATCTCTCGCCAGGTCTATTATGCTCTATTTGAATCGCATTTAAGATATGGATCGATGTTCTGGGGGTTTGGAACTGCTGGTAGGCTTCACAGTATATTTCTCATGAAAAAGAGGGCTATCAGAGTCATCTGTAAGGCCAATAGAATAGCACACTGCAAACCTTTATTCAAATCTTTAAAAATCCTAACCCTTTATGACTTGGTTATTTATGAGTGTGTAACCTCTCTTCATAATATGTACTTGGGTAGAAGTGAGTGTTCGCATGAGTACCCTACTACGAATAGAAATGCTGTACGTGTACCCCAATCTCACCTAAGGTTAACTATGGAGACCGTTTTTCATGCTGGCAAAGTATGGTATAATGCTATTCCCTATGGTGTGCGACAGTTAAGCTCCGGGAAATTTAAATCAAAAATTAAGAAAATTTTAATATCTTCGGCAAATTATTCATTTCATGAATTTTTGGAAAATTCCATCCCTAGATTGATTTACGCCTAGCGCTTGACTCTATCAGGCTGTCTTGGGGGGGATTGTTTTAGTAAATTTTTTAAATATTATTATATTGTATATATTTTATATATTTAAAATATTTTTATAGTCTGTTATGTTATTGGCTGTCTTGCCCAATTGTGCATATTTTGTTTGATCTTATTCTATTTTCGACTTTGTGTTTAGTTAATTGTTCTCTGTATGTTGCACGTTGATTGTTTTTTGTTATTGATTTAGTGTGTTCCATTATACAGGGTGTAACTAAATAAGTGTAAAACATTTAAGGGGGTGATTCCTCATCGAAAAAAAGATAGGAACTTTCATATAAAGAAACTTCATTGGAACATCCCTTGTTAAGATACAGCCCCTTAAAGGGGGTACATAAAATGTGTTTAACAATTTTTTTCACAAGCACTAAAAAAGTTACAATATTGAAATTAACCTGACATTTTCTACTACCAAAAAGACACTTAGCCAGTAATTTATTTGGTTTACCCCATGGTTGTAAGGGGTATAAAACGCAACCCCTAAAATTTATTTCCAATGTAAGTTTTTGTCTTATTATTTGTTTACCATCTAAAAATTTATTTCCGTTTCATTCTAAACAAAAAATGTCTCTTGAATTTTTTGCCCAAAATAAACCAGTTCGCAGCAAAAAATTATTTTACGAACAAGATACATATCGCCATAAAACGAAAATACGAAACTAATTTATCCAGTAGGCCGCTATTAGCGATAGTGACAATTAAATTGGTCTGAAGGTAGACATATTGAACATTTACTATGATTTCTAGATGTTGTATGTTTTGTTATTAATAAATTAGTTTTGTTTATTTATAAATTTTATGTACCCCCTTTAAGGGGCTGTATCTTAACAAGGGACGCTCCCAATGAAGTTTCTTTATATGAAAGATCCTATCTTTTTTTCGATGAGGAATCACCCCCTTAAATGTTTTACACTTATTTAGTTACACCCTGTATATGGGGAAATCTCAGCAAATGTGACTTTTTCGAAAAAAAAATAGTTATTTTTCAAACATGTTTCACACTATTTTGGACCGCGAATTATCAATTTTAGATATATTAGAAGTATATTTCCGCCAGCGTTACTGACTTTTTTTGATCGCCTCCCCCAATATCTTGAAAAATCATTTTTCGAGGGTGATGCACTGAATCTAGCGAATCAGACTTTCTTGGAAGAAAATAATTGTTTGTACCAGTGTTGATGTGATCTCAGTTAACACTTGGCTCGATACTGGTCGAAATTTACCCAGTGACCGTTTACATATTAGTTGGCCTTGGATCCAGCGATCACGCGCGGTTTGAGACTGTTTTTTGCCCCCGTGTTGTTGTGCCCCTCAAAATACCGTTTTTTTAGATCCGATTACGCATGAAAAAGTCGCCTTTTGAGCATCTTCTGAAGTGTGTTACAACCGAACCCGAAGTGGCACACCCTTCTATTGGGTCAGATCTTTTAGTCATAACATTAAGAATGAATATTTCATGGGGAATATTGCGAAAAAAAAATCGCCTCGAGAGCGGCGCGTTATAAACCGAAAATTACCAGATTTCGGGAAAAAGCTGTTCACACAACTTGAGAGACCCGTATCTAGCGTTCTAGGGGAGGCACATCAACGGGATGGGGTTTTTCTTACGTCTAAACACCCATATTAAAGATCCTGAAAGTCCCAAACAATCTGCTGAATCGCCTCAAAAGTTATAGCTTAATAACGGAAGCGGTTTTTTCTATTCACACTCAAAATTTGTGGATTTTGATCAAATTTTCGCGAAAAAATGAAAAAATAAAGCTCCCGGGCGGCGGCACACGCATATTTTTGTATTCAGGATCATCCAATAAGTGTCCCAAACATGTTAGAACGGGTGGGAAATGCAACGGGTACTTGCTCGACGAACCGAGGCCTGTTCACACCGAAAGTCACATTTGCTGAGATTTCCCCATATACATATAGAAATTGTGATAGGATTTGTGATCTACACCTTTATGGTTCTATTTTTGTACTGCTGTACTGAAAAATTGATCAATAAATGAAATTGAATTGCTTCTAGATTCTAGAGCGATTGAAAATGTCGTTTTTACGCATACGCGCTCCCTCTAATTATCCTATTTACATCCAATAGACGTCACGGCGTTATTTCACTAACGACGCTTCAAAGGAAATAATAGAAACAACCCAATCGCCTTTCAAACAAGTTAATGATGAGAACCATTTTATCGTGCAATTTTTCACAAAGCCCGATGATGTATTTACGATCGCTCCTTTTGAAACCCAATCCGAAACAATAATACGACCGTAAAGTTATTATCTTCCTAACAACTATCCATTGAAAACAATAAACTCATTTTAAAACGCGATTTTTTCTAGAACGTCGAGCGCATGGCGTCGGTCAGAGGTGGATTCAGATTATTCAGAAACTTATGGGCGCCGGGTGGCCGCTTGGGAGATCGCGTGCGCGTCCCTTGTGTTAAAATTTTTACAAAAAATTTTCATATAAATGTTTACTAGATATTTTTGTACTTTTACAAAAAATATTGGTTTACATTTTTTTTTATATTGTACATTTCTTAATAAATGTTATTCTGGTAATCATTAAAGTTGGAACCATATGGGAAAAATTTTATTATTTACAACCATGCATGTAATAATGACATTTCATCTATCCTTGAAATGTGGAAAGTTGACGTTTTTTTACTTTTACTTACCACCCGGGTGGAAAGTAAATTATTTTTTTGTAATATTTTTAAAAAATCGATATCTCAAAATAATATACGAACAAACTTATTTTAAAATGCTAAAAGCTTTGCGTGTTTAGATATGTCTACTTTTTCCCTAATTGATAGAGTGGTCCTCGGCATTGAATATTGTGACCAAATCGTTGGTATCTTCTTTGTCTTGACATTTTCACTGAAATAAGCTAGTAGCGCCGACTTAGAACCAGGATTTTGTACTTTGTTTCCCGTACATCATTCTTTGAAACACTTATATGTCTTGTCATATCTCGGGCGGCTTTTAGCTGACAGAAGATCTTCTTCTACGGTTTTTGCTGCTTCTCGAATTTCTGGTGGAGCTGCAGCAAAATCAAATTCCTCATTTTTCTGTTGTTAAAATAATATATTGTTTAGTGACATGGAAACCATATTCAAAAAATGATACTTGCCATCTTGATGTGTATTATTACCCACGTTATTTTACCACCTGCGGTTATTTGAAATTTCTGTCTAAATCTTCAATGGAAAAGTCAAAGTGACATTTCTTTTATTAATAATTTTGATTCAAAATAATAAGTAGTGGATGTTAGATGTGGTTGTAAATAAAATAGTATACAAATCTCAGTGAAAATTTTCATTTCTCGAGATTTAACTACCGACTCTCTCGACAGGAATGAAACACATTCCACCTCGGTACGTAATATACTATTGTTTTAGGTAAAATTTGACTTCATAACTTTTTAACTCAAAAAATACTAAATTATGGAATGATTGCCAAAGAGATTTAAACGACCTTTAAAACGGACGCCTGTTTCCTGGATAAAAACACGTTTTTTGTCGGTGGCGAGCTCTTAAAAGACACTGCAAATGAAAATATATCTCGATGGGCCCCTCATAAACCGCCACTGATATCTATTTGTTTGAACTACACCAAAGTCGTTATAAAAATTTATTAACGTTTGAGCTTGCTTGGCACTTTCGGATTTTAACGGCCTTTATTCCGCAGTTTCTGATTTTAATGGTGGCAAGAATGACTAGGCAGTAACGTGAAGTTACGGTGTGTACCTCCGCGAAGGAGGAAATGTTAGGGATGTGCGGTACGACACGATATTCTTGTGTACCGGTACTTTTTTTTTTATCGATACTCGATATTTTATACCGGTATTTTACTGTACGATACATAGTACAGTACGTTTCACGAAAATTGGATACGACTTAATGATTTCCTGGGTCGGTCCCATTGTGTCGACAAGAGCTTGGCAATAAACAAGTGAAGTATGAAGGGACGGACCAAGGAACGCAAGTAATGATATGATTATATTAATGTAATCAAATGAAATAACCTTTTTTTTTAAATATTACTAGTCATATTTATTTACATTTATAATGTCATTCTATAGATAGTTCTGTTTCGCTATCGCTATCCTCATCAAAATTAATTATAATTGGATTAATTATACGATCCAGACTAATATACGAATTTTTTACAGTTATTACGTGACGCACTGAATTTTTCCAACTACCTGGGGAATATTATTAAAGCATTTGCGTATTAATTCTACAACACTTGAACTTAAAGTCGGAGAAATATTTTCAGACCTAACCAGTGATTTTAACTGGTGCCACATATGCTCTATGGGGTTAAAAATGCAATAATAGGGTGGGAGCCGTAGCACTGTATGTCCAATTTCTTCTGCCAATGTGTCACAAACATATACTTTTTTTATACAAAATGTCTTTCTAAAAGATCACTTTTTTTATAACTTTCTTCAAAATATATATATCATTCGCCGCCATGTAGTTCTGAATCTCCAATTTTGTATTATTTGAGCTTGGAGCTTTACGTAATTGGCGACTGTGATAGCTCGCATTGTCCATTGCTATCACGCTATTCTGAGGAATGTTTGGTAAAGGACAATTCTTGAACCATTCCTCAAAAACTAACAAATTTTACCACAAAAAGTTATTTAAATATAAATTAAGCAACCTAACCTACCTGATGTGCCTATATTTAATTATAATTATTACAATCCGGTCCTTTCCACATAATAATAACAAACGGTCATAAATAATGAAATGGTCCAGGTACCTTTATTGCAGTCATTAAGTTATATCCATTTTTCGTGGAACAATCTTTATCGGTACTTTACTTAAAGATATTGTAACAGATCGGCGCTCCCAAATCGATACATATCTATCCATAAATACCGGTACTTTTCGAAGTATCGCACATCCCTAGGAAATGTAATAATTTGGCGGTAGTTTATGGTGCAGTTTATAGAAGTCATTGTAAAGAGTTATTTATGATCGTGCCCGTTGTGGTCGATAATTATTATCGATCGGAAACCTAAACCGGTTGACCACAGGTTGTGGAATGTGAACACAATGACCACTAACTGTTTTCGATTGTTTATATTATTTTGATTTTTTACTCTGGAAAAAATTTTACTTATTTTACATCACTTGAATTTGCCGCCCACTGAAGTTGCCGCCCGGGGCATGGATACAGCCAACTCCCCCCCCCCCCCCCCCCCCCCCCTCGCCTATATCCGGGGCTGATCCGAATACCCTGCATATACATTTAATAACGGCACATCTTGGAAAGAAACTGAAAGGAAACTGTTCCTGTCACCATACAGAGTTAAGTCAGAAATAATAACTTAACTTTTTATTATAAATGGAATGCCCGGTATATGTTTGAAGGTCCAGATAGTCCCTTGCAAGCCAACGAGATTTTTTAAAACTATATATCTCAACTTCCTATGGTACGGCACATATTATTATGTATGTACATATATCACGCGAATTTCGCTTCGTTCTTGAGTCCATCGTCTCAATCTTCTTTTCTACGTCATCAGCGCTTACCCATAAACCAAAAAGCATCCGAACTTCTCTTTTTATCTCGCACCTGACGCGCTGGGTGTTCCGTGTATTCGATGGTATCGATGCCCATTTGTTTTACCAGAGGTTTACAAAACGACACAAGACAAGAGATGTGTAAGCAAGGAAATAGGGGCACATTGATTTAGATAGTTCGGACTTTTTTTGTTCTTGAGGAGGCATTACTACGGGTATGATGGTTTAAGTTCATGAGAAACATTTTTGTATAATTCACGGTGATTTAAGTTTATTAGAAGCATTTTTGTATAATCCTTTTTGGTTTAAGTTTATTAGAAGCATTTTTGTATAATCCTTTTTGCTTTAAGTTTACTCTCTCTTCTTACTCTACATTAACGACCTTCTAGTGAAAACTAAAAATCCGATATTTAGTTTTGCTGACGATAGCACACTTATCTCATCTTTCTCTTTGAATGCGCAAACATCGGCTGCCGACGCACATCTTCGCAGACAGCATGAAGTATCACGCCTCAACAAAGACCTGGAAGAAATTTTGGCTTGGGGTGACAGTAACCAAGTCGAATTTAACGCTAAAAAAAACCCAGGCAGCAGTTTTCTCTAAAAAGGTTAACATTACAGAACCGGATATAGTCATGGACGGACACGCAATCCCACTGGCTTCATCTATTAATTTGCTGGGCGTCAATCTGGGAGGAAATATGTCTTGGCATAACCACGTTGTGGCAATCGCCAAGATAGCTTCTCAGAAGCTTGGGGTACTCTTCCGAACCAGAAAGTTGTACACACCTCAACAACTTTTGACACTATACAAAGCCCAGGTTCGACCATCACTAGAATACTGCTCTCATGTCTGGAGCTCTGCACCCAAACATACTCTTCGGCTACTGGATTCCATCGAAAGAAGGGCTATCCGTCTGATCGGAGACCACGAGCTGACGAAGAACCTCGACAGCCTAGAACATCGAAGACAGGTTGGGGATTTAACTCTCTTTTACAGATATTTTCATGGAAGGTGCTCGGCTGACCTTGCCCTCTTAATTCCGCCCAGAGCGACGAATAGCAGAAATACACGACGAACCACTGCCGCCCATCCATATGTGGTTAAGCTTAATACTCCTCGAACTTCATTATTTAAGAATTCTTTCATCTGGAGGACCACATCCTTGTGGAATGACCTCCCAGAGTGCCCTAAAGGATTTTTCCTATAGTGCTTGTGTTTGATCATAAAAAAAAAATAGAAGCATTTTTGTAGAATCCTTTTTGGTTTAAGTTTATTAGAAGCATTTTTGTAGAATACTTTTTGGTTTAAGTTTATTAGAAGCATTTTTGTATAATCAAGTACTCTATTATCAAAATCATCGGTTTTTACCAACACTAGTTTTTATGGTCAAATAGATACGATATTTCGCTATAAGAATATTCCTACAACCTAATTATAAAACTTTTTTTATTAAATAAGTATAAGATAAGAATATATAGAAGAAGGGTTCCATAATATATTGTTTGACCATTGGCCGTTTTTAAAAGTACATAGATTCAATTGAAAACTGAAAATATTTCATCCCGTCGAATTTTATGTTCGAAATAAATCAAATACGTATCCTTTTTTCGAGTTAAAACGTAAAATAGTTCAACGGGCAATTAAGAAAAAATAAAATTCTTTGGAATGTCGAGAAGTGTCCCACTCGCAGCGTGTGATGCACCGGGTCCACGGACGGACATAAAAATTAATTTCCGATTAGTATCTCCTTAACCTGCCAGACACGTACATAGGTTGGGTTATGATTTTTATAGCTGTCGTGCGTTTTTATGTTACCATTAATTTTTGATCATTTTCGACGAAAACGGTTACCGTAATTAAATTTAAACGATCAAAATATAAAATTCAAAATATATATGGTTTTGATTGGATGTCATTTCTTGTTGTTTTCTTCTTCTTTTTTTATGATTACTAGCGACTTGGAACAAACATGTAACAACGCGGTAATCTATCTGCTTTGTAAACGTCAATGTGACGCCTGTTATTGCGAAAATAAATACAACAAAAAAGAGATAATGTCCATCGCCCTTCTGTCTGTTTCTATTTTCATCCTGATCGGTTTGGTTCGGAAAAACAAACAATATTTTATTTACAACCATGCATGTAATAATGACATTTCAGGTGGAAAGTTGACGTTTTTTTACTTTTACTTTCCACCCGGGTGGAAAGTAAATTATTTTTTTGTAATTTTTTTAAAAAATCGATATCTCAAAATAATACACGAACACACTTTTTTAAAAATGCAAATAGCTTTGCGTGTTTAGATATGTCTACTTTTTCCCTAATTGATAGAGTGGTCCTAAGCATTGAATAGTGTGACCAAATCGTTGATATCTTGTTTGTCTTGGCATTTTCACTGAAATAAGCTAGTAGCGCCGACTCAGAACCAGGATTTTGAACTTTGTTTCCCGTACACCATTCTTTGAAACCGTTATATGCCTTGTCATATCTCGGGCGGCCTTTAGTTGGCAGAAGATCTTCTACTATTTTTGCTGCTTCTCGAATTTCTGGCAGAGTAGCAGCAAAATCAAATTCCTCATCTGTTGTTAAAATAATATATGGTTTAGTGACATGGAAACCATATTGAAAAAATTATATTTGCCATCTTGACGTTATTTTACCACCTGCGATTATTTGAAATTTCTGTCTAATTTTTCAGTGGAAAAGTCAATATGACATTATTTATCTTTTATTAATAATTTTAATTCAAAATAATAAGAAGTGGATGTTAGATGTGGTTGTAAATAAAATAGTATACAAACTTCGGTGATTCGTCAGATTTGGCACAATCTAACCATATTGAGTTAAGAACTATTTTTTCCACAAACAATACTTTTTAACACGAAAACACTGAAAAACAACAATAGTATATTAAGATACAAGTTTCATAAGACATTATCATAGAGCACGCGTTTAATCTAGAAAACGATCCGCGAAGCGGGGAGTTTTCTAAAGTACAAGTGCTCTAATTGTCTTATGAACCGTGTATTTTATAATACTTTTTCTATTTGGGTCTTTAAAGTTTGAAAAACTTTAAAAAATATGGTAGATTTTTTCCATTTGAATTAATATTTTCTTTTTGGGTTGTTACAATTTAATAAAATGTTACAAGTATCAAATATGCCATGATAGAAACAATTGAACACAACAAAGCTTCTTCCCATCCGTCATAATTAAAAATAAACATATTATTAAAGTTAATAAAAATGAGTCAGGAAGAAAGTTGTACTCCGTCAGAAATACGAGAGATTGCAGAAAATAATCTAGAAAAACTTTTAAAAAGAATATGCAAAACTTGGAGTTATGGTGCTAACAGAACAAAGTTCCAAATATTGAACAAAATAATAAATAATACTATTGAACAAAATATTGTGTCGACTCAGAATCTGACAGGAATAACAATTAATGCCCAGGAAATGTCTACAGTAACTATAAATATGTACATATAAAGTAATATGTATAATACTATATTGAATTAAAAATAAAAATAGTACTTTATTGAATAAAACTTTAGGAACAGGGCATAAACTGAATAGAAATTAGTTGACGGACCCCATCAGTATGTTATATATTTCCGAGTATAGGTATTTCGGATAAATATCTAGTAAAAATGAGCTATTTGCAAGGTTAAAGGTTAGTATTTTAAAGTTTTCTATGAAAAATTTCTGTCGAATCCATAATGCCTAGAAAATTAATTTCAACGAAATCGAAGTAGGCCTAAAATTCGAAACATACTTGTTGCCAACATGAAAAAAATAAAATTTCAGTTTCATAAAGTGGCAAGTTATTCAATTTTTTTGCATTTCATAATGTAGCCATCATGAAACCCAAATAGAAAAAATATATATTGGCGTATAACCAACTCACTGTCACTTAGGAATGCAATAAATTTCAGATATTTGCTTATATCGACTCGATTATTCCGAATTAATGTTGATTTTTGCTTGGAATAGCAGGACCATAAAATCGAAGATTCAGAGCCGATATTTCAAAGTCACCTTGAGGTACAGAATGACATAAGTCATCCTTAACACAAGTTTGACAGTATATTAGTTCCCTTTTAAGCTGCAAACACACTATTATCACGTCACGTGAGATCACATGCTATCACGCAATGTCACGGCATACCCGAAATATCTGCAAGGCGGTTTATGCGTGCTTATAAATAGGTTTAGAAGTGCACTATAGTCACCTCATGCAGCGCACGGCAAGTCATACTTGACAGCACAATTTTATTCAACGAATACTTATAACCAGGAAGAAGACAAACTGCCGTGTTAAATATTCGAAGCAGGCGATGATACGGCGACATCCATTATGCCTGGCGCGCACGTGCTTTTCAAATGTCACTTTTGTCCAAATTTGTATTACTGTCAATATTTTGAAGTGACATTCAAGCAAAGAAAACATCAAAACCCTTTCATTTGATTTACTAAGTAGAGAAAATCAAATATTAGGATTTTGACATAGGTTTTCAGCTGTAAATATCGCTTTAAAATTGTCCTTACATACTTTTATATTATTATTGAACTAGTAACAATACTAGAAATACAGAATTCAGAGATTGAAGGTTGTAATTAGTTTTATTAAAAAATAGGAAATAAATCAAAATTTACATAAAATATTTTACCATCTTAAACTTCAAACAAATCAAGGTAAATACAATACTACAGCTACTAACCAAGTAAATATATGCACCATCATTATGATTATGGGCTTCCAATTTGTTTGTTTCGTAGCATATTCCTGGCAACATTAGTGATCGAAGTCCTCTTTAATGTTCAGTCATTATGGGATTCTCAATTAAACTATGAAAGGAAAGAATTATTATAATAATATATTACCAGACTTATCAAAATTCTGACTACGGGTTAATATAACTTATATAGCTGTAAATATTATGTTGTAGCTTTTGACTTTTAGATTGTAAAATTTAAGTAAAATTCTTTAAAAATGTGTTTGTTGCTAGTTTGCGTGAGAAGTTTGCGACATAATGGGACAATTTTATAATGTAAAATAACAATAACGAATAAAAATTAATAAAAAAATATTTCAATCATAAATTACTTACCAGCAACAAAACGAAAAGGTCCGCTTTCGTGAAAAGAATAGAAAATTAAAAATTATTTTAGAATTTAATGACGTTTCCTCCACCATTTTCAATCACATTATAAATCATATGTTACTTGCATAGGTTACTTGATTTTTATTCCATTCCAGACGAAGGATGTTCGGTTGTAAAATAATTTAAGAACTTGTGCTGCTCGCATTCTATGTCTGTCCCTGTCTGCATCAACCTTCTCCGATTCATTAAAGGGAGATAAATATGGCCTAGGTCAAATCGAACAAACCCGAGTATGATATAGACACAGAACGATAGACACAAAAGGATAAACGTATGGAGTAACCTGCCTGGCTGTGACGTCACTTGCACGGCCTACTTATATGCTTCGATCCCCGCCATAAGAGGTCTCACCGGGCTGATTTTATTTCTGCAAATTTCGGCACGCGTGATAACACTGTGTCAGAGTTTAACGCTAGAAGGCTACAAGATTCACATGCGATCTTGACAAACACAAAATATGTAATAAATATGATCTGCAGTGTACGTAGTCTGTTTCTAAGCCGTGACAGCGTGTGCCGATATGACAACACGTGAATTCACGTGACGTGATAATAGTGTGTTTGCGGCTTAACTATCATCTAAAGGAATATACCTTTAAAAAGGTGTTAATCTTAGACGTAACGCGTCAATTGACCCTCAAATTAAACCTAGTTTTTTAAGGTTAAGGCTACCTTGGCTAGGGTCTGTCTTAAGGTAACATCCATATATCGCCCTAACAAAAAAAATCGATAAAGAAAAATTATCGTGTTCCTCAGTAATTCAAATTACAGATGTCCAACATCTTAATTGTCTGTTAAACCCAAAAGAACGTAAAACTACATAAGGAATTTCGACTCCGCTATCGGTATCAAATTTCACGGCACTTAAAAAGATTATACCACCCAAACTATGGCACCCATAGAACCAATTTTAATAATTAATTAAATAGACACTACAATAAAAATTATACCATCAGTGGAGTAGCCATGGGTAACGGACAGGGGCCTGCGGTAATATTTATTAGGATATGTACTTATTTATGTTAAATTGCTATATGTTCCTTTCCCAATTAACCAAATATTTTGAGCTTCAAGCTGTATACATTCTTGCAGCCATTAAAACAGATCTGTAAGTGTAAAACTCTATATTTGCTACATACAAGTTGTGTAACCGGATCAACAATCAAGTTATGCAGCAAAAAAGCATACAAGAACTCTATAATGTGTATGTTAAAGGCAAAATATTCGTACCAGCAGATATTTTAAGCTCAAGCTATATAAATTTGCCTTGAGAACGTTCTTACAATCATTAAATGAGCTGAAACTGTATACATTTGCTTTCAGAACGTTCTTACAAACATTAAAGGAGCTGAAACTATATATATTTGCATTGAGAACGTTCCTACAACCATTAAAAGAGCTGAAACGGTATACATTTGCCTTGAGAACGTTCCTACAACCATTAAAAGAGCTGAAACTGTATACATTTGCCTTCAGAACGTCCACAAATATTAAGAGAGCTGAAACTGTTTATAGTTTCATTGAGAACGTTTTTGCAACCATTAATAGAGCTGAAACCGTATATATTAGCCTTCAAAACGTTCCTTCAACCATTAAAAGAGCTGAAATTGTATACATTTGCCTTGAGAACCATTAATAGAGCATTAACCGTATATATTTGCCTTCAGAACGTTCCTACAACCATTAAAAGAGCTGAAACTGTATACATTTGCCTTGAGAACGTTCCTATAACCATTAAAGGAGTTGAAACTGTATATATTTGCATTGAGAACGTTCTTATAGCCACTAAAAGAGCTGAAACCTTATAGAACGTTCCTCCAACCATTAAAGGAGCTGAAGCTGTATACATTTGCCTTTAGAACGTTCCTTCAACCATTAAAAGAGCTGAAATTGTATACATTTGCCTTGAGAACCATTAATAGAGCATTAACCGTATATATTTGCCTTCAGAACGTTCCTACAACCATTAAAAGAGCTGAAACTGTATACATTTGCCTTGAGAACCATTAATAGAGCATTAACCGTATATATTTGCCTTCAGAACGTTCCTACAACCATTAAAAGAGCTGAAACTGTATACATTTGCCTTGAGAACGTTCCTACAACCATTAAAAGAGCTGAAATTGTATACATTTGCCTTGAGAACCATTAATAGAGCATTAACCGTATATATTTGCCTTCAGAACGTTCCTCCAACCAGTAAAGGAGCTGAAGCTGTATACATTTGCCTTTAGAACGTTCCTTCAACCATTAAAAGAGCTGAAATTGTATACATTTGCCTTGAGAACGTTCCTACAACCATTAAAAGAGCTGAAATTGTATACATTTGCCTTGAGAACCATTAATAGAGCATTAACCGTATATATTTGCCTTCAGAACGTTCCTCCAACCAGTAAAGGAGCTGAAGCTGTATATATTTGCCTTCAGAACGTTCCTACAACCATTAAAAGAGCTGAAACTGTATACATTTGCCTTGAGAACGTTCCTACAACCATTAAAAGAGCTGAAATTGTATACATTTGCCTTGAGAACCATTAATAGAGCATTAACCGTATATATTTGCCTTCAGAACGTTCCTACAACCATTAAAAGAGCTGAAACTATATATATTTGCATTGAGAACGTTCCTACAACCATTAAAAGAGCTGAAACGGTATACATTTGCCTTGAGAACGTTCCTACAACCATTAAAAGAGCTGAAACTGTATACATTTGCCTTCAGAACGTTCACAAATATTAAGAGAGCTGAAACTGTTTATAGTTTCATTGAGAACGTTTTTGCAACCATTAATAGAGCTGAAACCGTATATATTAGCCTTCAAAACGTTCCTTCAACCATTAAAAGAGCTGAAATTGTATACATTTGCCTTTAGAACCATTAATAGAGCTTTAACCGTATATATTTGCCTTCAGAACGTTCCTACAACCATTACAGGAGCTGAAACTGTATATATTTGCATTGAGAACGTTCTTACAGCCACTAAAAGAGCTGAAACTGTATAGAACGTTCCTCCAACCATTAAAAGAGCTGAAGCTGTATACATTTGCCTTCAGAACGTTCCTTCAACCATTAAAAGAGCTGAAACTGTATACATTTGCCTTGAGAACGTTCCTATAACCATTAAAGGAGTTGAAACTGTATATATTTGCATTGAGAACGTTCTTATAGCCACTAAAAGAGCTGAAACTTTATAGAACGTTCGTTCAACCATTAAAGGAGCTGAAGCTGTATACATTTGCCTTCAGAACGTTCCTTCAACCATTAAAATAGCTCTAACTCTATACATTTGCCTTGAGAGCGTTCCTACAACCATTAAAAGAGTTGAAACTGTATATATTTGCCTTCAGAACGTTCTTACAAACATTAAGAGAGCTGAAACTGTTTATAGTTTCATTGAGAACGTTCTTGCAACCATTAATAGAGCTGAAACTGTATATATTTGCATTGAGAACGTTCTTACAACCATTAAAGAGCTGAAACTGTATACATTTGCCTTGAGAACGTTCCTACAACCATTAAAGGAGCTGAAACTATATACATTTGCATTGAGAACGTTCTTACAAACATTAAGAGAGCTGAAACTGTTTATAGTTTCATTGAGAACGTTCTTGCAACCATTAATAGAGCTGAAACTGTATATATTTGCCTTCAGAACGTTCTTACAAACATTAAGAGAGCTGAAACTGTTTATATTTGCCTTCAGAACGTTCTTACAAACATTAAGAGAGCTGAAACTGTTTATATTTGCCTTCAGAACGTTCTTACAAACATTAAGAGAGCTGAAACTGTTTATAGTTTCATTGAGAACGTTCTTGCAACCATTAATAGAGCTGAAACTGTATATATTTGCCTTCAGAACGTTCTTACAAACATTAAGAGAGCTGAAACTGTATATATTTATTTGCCTTCAGAACGTTCTTACAAACATTAAGAGAGCTGAAACTGTTTATAGTTTCATTGAGAACGTTCTTGCAACCATTAATAGAGCTGAAACTGTATATATTTGCCTTCAGAACGTTCTTACAAACATTAAGAGAGCTGAAACTATATACATTTGCATTGAGAACGTTCTTACAAACATTAAGAGAGCTGAAACTATATACATTTGCCTTGAGAACGTTCCTAGAACCATTAAACGAGCTGAAACTGTATACATTTGCCTTCAGAGCGTTCTTTCAACCATTAAAGGAACTATAGTTTTTGTAAATTATATTTACAATATTATTTTCGTACAGATTACTAATAAAAAAGTAATTAAATATATTTCATAGGAAATTTTACAAAAATATCTTTACTATAGTCTTTTTCCCCTGTAATGGTTAAACCGGCGCTCGTATTTGTATGCCAATGTTTATATCAAAACTGTTTGAACAAGTGTGTGGTATTTAAAAAAAAAAGATTTGTTGTGTCGTAAACCCTGTATAATGCAGGAGATGACTCCCCGTCGCTGGTTCCGACAATTAATTAACCAAAGCAATAAAATCCACGTTAAACAAAGAACTAATCATAAAACGTCCACCGCCCGATTATAAATAATAAATTAAAAGCGCTTTTGTGAGTCCTCGTCGCGTGAATATTGGATACTTTAAATATTTTAAAGCTCCGAGATTTCTTTATATTTGACACGAGGTCATTAGTTACGGTAATGTATGGAGTAGGCCGCGTTATAAATTGTGAACTCCGAGATCGAAATTTTCGATAAAACCTCGAAAATCGTTGCGATACAAGATAGTAGTCATCAATGGGTACAGTATACGTAAATCTTAGGGAATTCTTTTCGGGGGATTTTGAAGAGGGTTTTGTTTTGCGAAACGGTTTGTGACAGACCGGGACGGGTAACGAATTAATCTTCTTTTACTGCGGTCAGTGTTTCTTGCCGAGAGGTTGGCGGAAAGAAAATTTTTATAAAGTTCTTTCAACCAATACAGGGTGTCCAGTAAGTACCGGCCAATCTCTCGGGAGCATATAGGGGAGGAAAAAAATCCTAAAGTACCCCTTAAGGGAGATACAGAGCCCCGAATGGGGTACCCAGCTGATTTACTTTTTTGTGGTAGTTAAATTACGCTTTAGGCACGACACTTTAAAAAAAATACCATAAAATTTAGTTTTTCATTCTCATATCTTTTTGAATAATTTGCTTAAAAATAACGGCGAAAAATGTATATAAGAAACCAATATTCTATTATAGTTTCAATATTATTTAAAACTTTCTTTATCTATTTGGGTTTCATAATGGCTACATTATGAAATGCAAAAAATTGAAGAACCTGCCACTTTATGAAACTGAAATTTTATTTTTTTTATGTTGGCAGCAAATAGGGTTCGAATTTTAGGGTTACTTCGATTTTGTTGAAATCAGTTTTCTAGGCATTATGGATTCGACAGAAATTTTTTATAGAAAACTTTAATATACTAACCTTTAACCTTGCAAATAGATCATTTTTACTACATGTTTATCCGAAATATCTGCATTCGAAAATATATAACATACTGATTGTGTCCGTCAACTAATTTCTAGTCACAACTATAAACCAACATAACCTCAAAATAAAATATCTTCCAGTTTATGCTCTATTTCTAACGTTTTATTCAATAAAGTACTATTTTTATTTTTAATTCAATATAATATTATACATATTACTTTATATATACATATTTATAGTTACTGTAGACATTTCCTGGGCATTAATTGTTATTCCTGTCAGATTCTGTGTCGACACAATATTTTGTTCAATAGTATTATCTATTATTTTGTTCAATATTTTGAACTTTGTTCTGCTCGCACCATAATTCAAAGTTTTGCATGTTCTTTTCAAAAGTTTTTCTAGTTTATTTTCTGCAATTTCTCGTATTTCTGACGGAGTACAACTTTCTTCCTGACTCGTTTTTATTAACTTTAATAATATATTTATTTTTAATTATGACGGATGGGAAGAAGCTTTGTTGTGTTCAATTGTTTCTATCATGACATATTTGATACTTGTAACATTTTATTAAATTGTAAAAGTATTGCCAACCCAAAAACAAAGTATTAATTCAACTGGACAAAAACTACTATATTTAAAGTTTTTCAGACTTAATGGCCCAAAAAAGTATTATAAAATACACGATTCATAAGACAATTAGAGCACTTGTACTTTAAAAAACTCCCCGTTTCGCGGTGAGACTTTTTACCGAGGTTTATATACTATTTTATTTACAACCACATCTAACATCCACTTCTTATTATTTTAAATTAAAATTATTAATAAAAGATAAATGTAATTTTGACTTTTCCATTGAAAAAGAAGACAGAAATTTCAAATAACCGCAGGTGGTAAAATAACGTAGGTAATAATACACATCAAGATGGCAAATATCATTTTTTGAATATGGTTTCCATGTCACTAAACAATATATTATTTTAACAACAGAAAAATCAGATGAGGAATTGGATTTTGCTGTTACTCCACCAGACATTCGAGAAGCAGCAAAAATAGTAGAAGAAGATCTTCTGCCAACTGCAAGCCACCCGAGATATGACAAGGCATATAACTGTTTCAAAGAATGGTGTACGTGAAACAAAGTTCAAAATCCTGGTTCTGAATCGGCGCTACTAGCTTATTTCAGTGAAAATGCCAAGACAAAGAAGATATCAACGGTTTGGTCACAATATTCAATTCTGAGGACCACTCTATCAATTAGGGAAAAAGTAGACATATCTAAACACGCAAAGCTATTAGCATTTTTAAAAAAAGTGTATCGTATACTATTTTGATATGTGGATTCTTAAAAAAATTACAAAAAAATAATTTACTTTCCACCCGGGTGGAAAGAAAAAGTAAAAAACGTCAACTTTCCACCTTTCAAAGATATATATTACATGCATGGTTGTAAAATTGAAGAATTTATAGACTAGACCACGTTTCAAACGTTGCTTTCTCCCTTACCGATGGGTCGGAGACACAGGTTCACTTGTCGACCTGTATACCTATACACACATATTTCATGGAGTAGGTATTATCCCGAACCTCATAAAGTTGAAAGATAAAAAATGGGTAGACAGATTTTATCCTCATTTTTATCACTTTTACCACCCAGAACGTTTTCTTTCCGTAAAAAATGTCGCGTATCGGATAAAATCTCGCCTCTCGTGTTCTACCAGAATGCAGAAATGTTGAATAATTTCATAATTTCGACCATAACGGGGGCACAACCGCTTGCGATGTACGTTAAATTACGATTTTTACTTAGGATTTGAATTATGACCGTGACTGGTTCCGTATAGGATTGAAGGTAATTAACATATACGTCTTTTTTCTTTATAGGGAAACATGGGTTTGATTTATCGCGTACAGAACCGTTGACAGTGTCGTTATTGCAGTTATTTTCCTTGGTGGTCCATTACCATACCGTTTTGGCGAACAGTATTAATATACAGTGTACAACCTCTCATAACGGACACCTCTAATAAGCGGGCATCGCTATTAAGCGGACATTTTTTCATTGTCCGGAATTAGGTATATGAAATTCCATGAAAATCAACCTCTCTTTGGCGGACTCTCTTTTGGACGGACGCGGACAGGCTGTTTTCATACAAAGAATGCGAAAACCCTCCTTTAAACGGACAAAAAAATTTTAAAAGTATTTGGGAGACGAATAAGTAAGGTGCAAAATCTCTCACACCGGCAACCAATCGCGTATGCGTGGCAACGCGAAACGACTTTGCCGAATGAAAGTATGTGTGATTCCCCGACAGCAATCCGCCGTTTATTTGTGAGTTGTAAGGTTAAAATCGTAAACAATGGCACAAAAATGTCGCGTTTTGAGTCTGAAAGAGAGTATTGATGTTGTGGAAGTTTGTAATTTGATAACAATGATTTGGGCGAGTTCATTAACATTGATAGCAATGTGCTATTAGAAGATGATAGTGACCCCATTCCTACCGATTATGTAGTCCAAACTGAAACCACATCACTATCTGGCGACTCTGATGAAGAAGTTGAATGCAGTAATCAAACAAATGTCACCAATTACCAACAAGCCATTAGTATGGTAAAGGAATTATAAGAGTATGCGAAGAATAGAGGTGACTCTACAGCAATGGCATCCTAACTAAAACTAGTGTATTTTTGTTATGTTATGTTTATTTGTACATACATATACATAGTAATAATTTTGCATTTACATATTACCTAATAACAAATTTCCCATGGGCGAACACCTCTATTAGGCGGACACATTTAGACGGTCCCGTAGGTGTCCGCCTAAGGGAGGTTTCACTGTATTTCTAACGAGTAAAAAAATTATGCAAAAATATACAGGGTGTCCCACTAGGTCGGCAAAGTACAATATTATGGAAGCCATAAAACTTACCGTCTTTGAGAAAACAATTTCATTGACTAAATCGACCAAGAAAAATCGGTGGAAAATATTTTCAAGTTTCCAAAATGACCGCTAGGGGGCGCAATTACTATTATACAGGGTGTCCGCTAATTAATGGTACATGGAAAAACCACAGACTCCTTACGTAAATATATAAGGATTTAATTATACTTAGCTATATCCGAAAGTTCATATTAACTGAGATACAGGGTGTTAAAGTTAAAACTTCATTTTTGTTTTTCTCTAATAACTTTGACAGAAACCAACGATTCTTTACAAAATTTTACAATTATGGTTTCTTTAGGACGAGAAATTGATTTTTTGTGAAATTTTAAAGTACTCAATCGTTCACCCTTTAACGTCAATGCGCGCGGAAGACGAAATTGGGACGGTTAGATATCTTGCCTTTAGTTATTGTATCATGGGTATTATTCAGTGGCGGTTCTTCCACGGGAGCACATGAGCACGTGCACCCCCAAAACAAAACGAATAAAGAATATTAATTTATATTCATTGAATATTATTTATCGTATAAAGTCCGACCCTCCCTAATATTTTATCGTACCGTCAACCAAACTGTATATTGTAGGCCTTCGATCCGGCAACCGTGCCTCGGTCGAGGTTAATGACGATTATGACGAGACTTGCTCGAATGTGCGATTAAGTAGTGCAGTTTCTCTGTAGTAACATGTGGCGGGTGGCAGCGGGGGATAGCGGGGCTATGGCGATTTAATATGGAAAAGGTGCACAGTTTTGGTGTGCACCGCGCTGTTGCCTGTTCGTGCATCTAGTTAGAAATTCGAGCGTGTATGTTTTAATACTATATATTTATTAAGTTAAAATGAATAGTTGACAGTGGACTATTTAAGAAATAACTTTAGCTCTTTGAGTTTGGAGCAAGAAATTGAAGTGAAGAATGCGGGAATACCTAAACCCGAAATTAATTTAACGCAGACGACAAAGGGTAAATCTAGGACTTTATTAGAAAGTTTAAAAATGAAATATACGAAAATAAAATTTATAGAGGGTATTCCAAACTTAATGAGGCTGTTATTGATCAATTTTCTACAATTAAGAACCGAAGAATGGACTTTACGTTTAAGCACTATTGTGCAGGGTCGATAAATGTTGTGTATTTCCATAAATGATACTCGATATGATTTTAAACCATTTTATTTAAGGATTTAAACTAAAAAACACTGAAAATATGAAGAATCCCAACTTATCAGTCTCGTGGCTCGATTTGTTCTCGTAATAAAACAGTTAACTATTGTTCTCGTCTTGGTTGCGCCTAATGACGTAGCCGTAGATGGAGTAGTGGTATTAGACATCATTCGGTTTTCTTGATAATTCGTAGATGGCGGTAGTAGTATTGGACATCATTCGGTTTTCTTGATAGCTCGTAGATGGCTTTAGTAGTATTAGTAGTGGACTGTATAAATATTGTTACGAGGGTTGCATGCAGCGACGTTAAGATCCGACAACTATACACACTAAGAAAACCTTTCTTATTTTCCAAAAGTTGTATTTCCTTGTGTAAAATTAAAAATAAATAAAAATATGTTTTACCTAACGCATTTTCTTATTACTTTTTTTTCTTTCTACATTTAAAACGCCTAGAAAGTAATTGTTTGGTCGTTACACAAAAATAAAATTTTAAAAATAATTTCACCATACTTGTGAACCCCCTCTATCATGGGTCACGAGCCGCCACTGTGATTATCGGTATCGGCAACTAATATATCTACAGGGTGTCCGGGAACATGTGGGAAATCTCCCGGATATGAAGAAAACACGTGAAAAGAATACTATAAGTTCATATAAACTTCTTTCGTATCGGCCTCCTCTTCGGAGATATGGGCTCCCAAAGAGCACCAATGGAATCAAGTTTTTTACACATAATTATTGAACCACCTGGTATATTTCAATTATTTTTTAATATGATGTATACCAGGTAAGACCCGTCAAATTACTATCCAAGAAACTGTTGGGAATTACTCACAGCTGCAGGGACGGGCTAGCAACACTCATGGGCCCATTTTTTTTACGCCCTGTATGATGAGAACTTTGGACAATGTTTTTTACATACCTTTAACTATTGGCTAAAAATTAAGTACTCTTCATTCATGTCGCTAATCCTAACCGTTTTCGAGAAAACGTCATTTTATTTACACTGAGTCCCCTACCTGCTCATGGGCTAAATATGAAAAAGCGGAATCTTGAAGGTTGAACGTTGGATCGGAACAAAGATGTATCTTTTATTGAAATACCCGAAGCACATGATGTATATGAAATGCCGTTTTTTCGAAAACGGTTAGGATTAGCGACATGAATGAAGAGTACTTAATTTTTAGCCAATAGTTAAAGGTATGTAAAAAACATTGTCCAAAGTTCTCATCATACAGGGCGTAAAAAAAATGGGCCCATGAGTGTTACAGCTAGTCCGTCCCTGCAGCTGTGAGTAATTCATAACAGTTTCTTGGGTAGTAATTTGACGGGTCTTACCTGGTATACATCATATTAAAAAATAATTGAAATATACCAGGTGGTTCAATAATTATGTGTAAAAAACTTGATTCCATTGGTGCTCTTTGGGAGCCCATATCTCCGAAGAGGAGGCCGATACGAAAGAAGTTTATATGAACCTATAGTATTCTTTTCACGTGTTTTCTTCATATCCGGGAGATTTCCCACATGTTCCCGGACACCCTGTATATCCTAAAAATTAATCCGTATTAGCCGATAACTACGTCACCTTGTATATAGAAACCTGCCAAAATATTTTCTAGTTGGTAATCTCCGTACGCACCTACGCATTATAAGAAGCATCACGGTATTATAACGTATGAGAGAACAAAAATTGAATTTGCTATCGCGAGGCGGACCACACAAAATGGCGTACGTGATAATTCTTTCGTTTCTCGATGATTACGAAACCAAAACATGCAGTCAGCTTTTCCTGTGGTCATGTCAATGTTGGGTTTTGTTATTGAAATTGTGCGTCTTAGTTTTTAGTTACATTGTACATTGCGTTTTGCTTTGCGTGGGAGATTTTGCAAAAGTTGCAGTTTCAGCAAGCCGTTAGGAATGAATAATATTTATAAAAGTATTGATTTCGCTATTAATCATCGATATTTTGCCACATATATATAACCATTATAATGCCAATACGAACGTTCCAAATTACAAAAAGCGTCCCCGCTATGGGAGATGGCTTGGCACCATTGAGTTGGCGCAGTAGGGTGGAAATTTTATCGATCGCGTCAGAGCCGGCCCGACATTATTTGTTTGTTGTTATTCGTCGTCATCTTTGGTTCTGGATGCTTTTTCAAATTATAGAATAAAAAGTGGTTCATCCACATTGTTGTCGGTATATTAGTGCTTATAAACTTCCATTACCTAACAATAATTTTTGTAAAGGAGTTTTTAATTTGTGGTGATTCGATTCGCTGTTTGGTAGGTTAGTGGCTCGTTTTGTTTAAGATGAAAGGGCACAAGTGCGTGGTGCTTTTTTGCAAAAGTCGTGGATCAATACCAGGTATAAAGTATTTCAGGTATATGTACATAAACTCCTGGACAAAATTAACGCAACATCATAAATTTTCCATATTTTTGATGCTATTTTTTTTTTCTGAATTTATGATCCGATTGAATGATTTTTTTTTGCATTGTAAGTTGGTTCCTTGACAATGTCATAGTTTTCGCTGTTTATGATAAAAATTTAATTTTCGATTTATACTGGGTTTACTAAAAATGCTGTGTTTTTCCCGAAAATTCGCATCACCCTGTGGAGTATATTAGCAACCGAAACATATTGCAATTGACATTAAACGGTAGGTCCATCTTTCCCCAACATTTCCTTTTTTGGTTTACGTCATTATCTCTGTTATTAAAGGAGATACGCCGTTTTATAGCGTAACATGTTTTTATAGACTTTAACCTTCACCACATTCATTGTTAAATGTTTTCTAGTAGGTTTCAAGATTAAAATACTCGTTGGGCAACTGGGCATACGAAACGAACGTTTAATAAGCAGTTTCCGAAACGTTTTTATCAGTATGGCGAATTTTATTTGACCTTTGTAACTTTAAAACACAACATCTGCGATGTGTCACGCTTGCAATGTCCGAAAAACTCCATAGTCTACTTGAAAACATTTAACAATGAATGTGAAAGTCTATAAAAACATGTTACGCTATAAAACGGTGTATCTCTTTTAATAACAGACATAATGAAGTAAACCAAAAAAGAAAACGTTGGGGAAAGATGGGCCTACCGTTTAATGTCAATTGCAATATGTTTCGGTTGCTAATATACTCCACAGGGTGATGCGAATTTTCGGGAAAAAACATAGCATATTTATTACACCCAGTATTAATCGAAAATTAAATTTTTATCATAAACAGCGAAAACTATGACACTGTCAAAGAACCAGGCTACAATGCAAAAATAAAATCATTCAAATCGGATCATAAATTTAGAAAAAAAAATAGCATCAAAAATAGGGCAAATTTATGATGTTGCGTTAATTTTGTCCAGGAGTTTATATACGAAAATATTTTGCTTATCACATTATCCGATCTTTGGAACCGAATTTCACTAAAAAGCTTGTAAAAAACAAGAGAGTGTCACTCTTATATACTATAATATATATGTGGTCACTATCTAATATTAAAATTAATGTATTTTTAATTTGGTGCATTAGTAGCTGATAATAATTCCCAAAATAGTCATTCATTCTTCATTTTTGGTTTAGAAAAAAGTGAGGTTAAGAAACATACGACGTCGGATGAAAGTTAAAATAAATCTCATCGTGTCGATTGTTACAAATATTCGGACGGAAGTTGGCACCAAAAGTTTACACCAATCAGGGCACCGTCGGATGATCATATCGTCAGAAATCGTATGCATGGAACGCCGTCTTAAATCGAACTAATCGCAATTTTGATGGCAATATTTTTCCCAACTAACCAGTGAAATTTACATTAAAAAGTTGAAATCCGGTCCTGTCGAATGTTTACTTTCACAAGGAAATTTCCGAACTGCGCAAACTCACAACGCCCCCTTCGATGCCCATAGCGGGGACATAATTGCAGATGGTGTTAGCAATATAATGGTTTATATGTATATTTTGCCGATTGGACGTTCTTAATTTTTAATCGGCGAATTTAGGGGATTATTAATCATTAGTACTAAATATCCTTTTTATACCCACGTTTTTAATATGTGCCATAAAGTAATTTTTTCTATTGGGTTTCATAATGGCTACATTATGAAATGCAAAAGAATTGAATAACATGCCACTTTATGAAATTGAAATTTTATTTTTTTTATGTTGGCAGCAAGTAGGGTTCGAATTTTAGGCTTACTTCGATTTCGTTGAAATTAGTGTTCTAGGCATTGTGGATTCGACAAAAAATTTTTATAGAAAACTTTAAAATACTAACCTTTAACCTTGCAAATAGATCATTTTTACTAGATGATTATCTGAAATACCTATATTGGGAAATATATAACATGCTGACGGTGTCCGTCAACTAATTTCTAGTCACAACTATAAAACAACATGGCCTAAAAATAATAGAAATATCTTCCAGTTTATGCTCAATTTCTAAACTTTTATTCAATAAAGTACTATTTTTATTTTTAATTCAATATGGTATATACATTTATTTTCTGCAATTTCTCGTATTTCTGACGGGAGTACAACTTTCTTGCTGACTTATTTTTATTAACTTTAATAATATATTTATTTTTAATTAAGACGGATGGGACGAAGCTTTGTTGTGTTCAATTGTTTCTATCATGGCATATTTGATACTTGTAACATTTTATTAAATTGTAAAAGTATTGCCAACCCAAAAAGAAAATATTAAGTCAAATGAAAAAATCTACTATATTATTTTAAAGTTTTTCAGACTTTAAAGACCCCAATAGAAAAAGTATTATAAAATACACGGTTCATAAGACAATTAGAGCACTTGTACTTTAGAAAACTCTTCGCTTCGCGGGTCGTTTTCTAAGTTAAACGCGTGCTCTAAGACTCTAAGATATTGTCTTGAAACTTGTATCTTAATATACTATTAAACAATTAAATTGCTATTATTTTGCATTTGTTTACAATGAATGAAAATTTTGAATACACTCCGAAAGCTAAGATGATAAAGCGTTAATTAAAAAAAGACCGACATGATACGATCGGTACAACTGGAGATACCTATTAAATTTCAAGGATGAGAAGATTGCAGAAAATCGAGCAAATGATCCAAAATTCTTGTGTCGATATTTTGGAAGATACATTTTTTTCGGCAACATCCTGGAATATGTGTCAACTAATTGTACGTATACATAAGTTGTTAAAAATTTTTCGGACGATTCTAAGATGTCAAGGATAAAAAGTGTGCGGCTTGTAATAGTATATTACGTTCCGAGGTGGAAAGTGTTTCATTTCATTTCTGTCGAGAGAGTCGTTAGCTAACCGAGGTGCGAAGCGGCGAGGTTAACTAAATCTCGAGACAGTAATGAAACGTTTCACCGAGGTTTGTATACTATTTTATTTACAACCACATCTAACATCCACTTCTTATTATTTTGAATTAAAATTATTAATAAAAGATAAATGTCATTTTGACTTTTCCATTGAAAAATTAGACAGAAATTTCAAATAACCGCAGGGGGTAAAATAACTTAGGTCATAATACATAAGGCAAATATCATTTTTTGAATATGGTTTCCATGTCACTAAACAATATATTATTTTAACAACATACAAATGCTATCAGATGAGGAATTTGATTTTGATGCTACTCCACCATAAATTCGAGAGGCAACAAAAATAGTAGAAGAAGATCTTCTGCCAACTAAAAGCCGCCCGAGATATGACAAGGCATATAACTGTTTCAAAGAATGATGTACGGGAAACAAAGTTCAAAATCCTGGTTCCGAGTCTGCGCTACTAGCTTATTTCAGTGAAAATGCCAAGACAAAGAAGATATCAACGATTTGGTCACAATATTCAATGGTGAGGACCACTGTATCAATTAGGGATAAAGTAGACATATCTAAACACGCAAAGCTATTAGCATTTTAAAAAAAGTGTGTTCGTATATTGTTTTGAGATATGGATTTTTTTAAAAATTACAAAAAAACAATTTACTTTCCACCCGGGTGGAAAGTAAAAGTAAAAAAACGTCAACTTTCCACCTTTCAAAGATAGATGAAATGTCATTATTACATGCATGGCTGTAAATAAAAGAATAACCCTTATGAAGAATATGTACTTTTTGCTCATACCCAAATGATTGTTTGTTTCGACATAACATGTCCACATTACCTCACCTTAGCCTCTTCCGAGCATCAAAACATAAGCAAATACACCTTTTGTAAAATAAACACATTTTAAAAATAAATCAACACAACGATGGTCTCTTCAGAGACCATTAGAATGCGTCAACGAGACTCTTTACCTGGCGCTAACTGGAAATGTTTCGCAGCTTTCTGTAAATTTTACGCGTTTTGTTTGCGTTTGGAAATTATGGAAGTTAAAAGGACTGTTTGCTTTGTTTAAATAAGGCTAAAGAGCGTGTTCACGTTTTACACATGGACCGGTTTAAAGTGAAAGAGAATGCCGCAAGGATTTCGTTGAAATATGTACAGGGTGTCTCGTTTTTGGACACGTTCTGGGGTGTATTAGAGTTATTATCGAAGATACAGGGTGTTATGGAAATGACGTATTGTATTTAAACCGGCAATTCCTGAGACAAATTGAAGAAAAATAGCCATAAATGGCGCTTTCAATTCATTCAGCGGTAAAAGTGACCTGACGTCAAACCAGAAAAACACCTGTGGGGCACTGCGGTACATGTAAGCAATCAAGGAATGCTGGCCGGTGTTGTCATATGAACAAACCTTAAACTCTTTAGACAAAATAAAATAATTTAAACACTTCCATTCTGTAATACCTTTTTGTACAATTAATTGAAGAACATTTACGACGAACTATGTTTTAAACAACCCGAAAAACATATAGAATAGTAATAGCCACGTACGTCACTAGGTCAAAATATACCAATGACCTCTTGACGCCTTACATCGGCTGAACAAAGTAGTATCTTACAGCGTCGCACGCTTGCGGTCTGTTAGTTGAAGACCAACCAGCGGCCTGATGCATTGTGTCTCGTCGATCACCAACACACTTTCAGTAATCCGCTCTGTTTTTTCGGTTTACGCGTGTATCTTGCCCGTCCATAAATAATCTTTGAATGTTGTTTTTATTGACGCGTTTCTTCTGGACGTCAAATTTCGTCGCGTGTAATAAAATCTAATAATCTGTAATATAATCTGTATTATTGTATTTTCAAAAGCTAACTGTCGGTTCTGTTTCACTATTACTAGTTAGCTTTTGAAAATACAATAATACAGATTATATTACAGATTATTAGATTTTATTACACGCGACGAAATTTGACGTCCAGAAGAAACGCGTCAATAAAAACAATATTCAAAGATTATTTATGGACGGGCAAGATACACGCGTATACCGAAAAAACAGAGCGGATTGCCGAGAGTGTTTTGGTGAGCGACGAGACACAACGTATCCGGCCGCTGGTTGGTCTTCAACTAACAGACGCAAGCGTGTGGCGCTATATGAAACTACTTCGCTCAGCCGATGTAAGGCGTCAAGAGGTCATTGGCATTTGACCTAGTGACGTACGTGGCTATTACTATTCCATATGGTTTTTCGGGTTGTTTAAAACATAGTCCGTCGTAAATGTTCTTCAATTAATTGTACAAAAAGGTATTACAGAATGGAAAAGTGTTTAAATTATTTTATTTTGTCTAAAGAGTTTAGGTGTACATATGACAACACCGGCCAGAATTCCTTGATTGCTTACATGGATCGCAGTGCCACACAGGTGTTTTTCTGGTTAGACGTCAGGTCACTTTTACCGCTGAATGAATTGAAAGCGCCATTTATGGGTATTTTTCTTCAATTTGTCTTTATCTCAGGAATTGCCGGTTTAAATATAATACGTCATTTCCATAACACCCTGTATAGGGTGTCCCATTGAAAATATCTTATTTTTGTTAATAACTCAAAAACGAAATTTGTTAGAGAAAAACTGGCTACGCCACTGAATTTTAAGTAAAGGTATGTGAGAAAACAGTTTTTGTCTTTTTGATAAGTTTACCTGTAGTGGAAATACGAGGGGTATCTAAAACGCGAGTTTTTAAAATCACCCTGTAGATTCAAAACTATGAAAGACATGACAAATTTGACTGCGGAATTTTCGTTTCGTTAAAAAGTGGGACACTAAAGCGAAATCGCAAAATTCTATCTTTGATAATCGCTCTAATACCCCCCAGAAAATGTCGAAAATGGGACACCCTGTACAGTAAACCAGAAAAATAATCTTAAAATGAAACTTACCGATCTCGTTCTGATGAATCCGATGTATCCGTTCGAGCCCGCTTGGCCTAAAATGAGGAAAACATGAATTATAAAATTGGTATTTTTGTTATGGTCGATGATTTAAGTTTAGACGAAACCCCCCTAATGGCCGAACTGACGCAGGCTTCTCTTATAAGTTTTGGTTAAGGGAAGTTTATAATCTATAATTTTTATACGAAGGATGACGGAAAGGAACAAGGAATGTCCGTTTTTCAATAATCGAGTTTATTGCACCATCAAATAAACTGCTGGCCATTTGCTTTCGAGCAAGAAAAATTTCGCCTAAATTTAAAAGTTAATATTTTCTGAACCAGATATGACCTCGATCTCCGGTTTTTAATGGTTGATAGATTTGTCCCTTAGAAAACAATTGCCAAAGTTGGATTGTCTTAAACTGTCAGAAAATTTTATATACAGGGTGTTAAAGAGGACGATGATTTTTGCTGCAATTTCAATAGCATGTAACTTTCACAATAATATTTTTAAATTTTATCACTGTACGTCAATTGAATCACTGGTTCATAGCAAAGAAAGTAATCTGTCAAATTTTTGATATCTGCTATATTTTAAGAGATACCGAATTTTCTGAAAAACTTTGCTTTTTTTCAACTTTTTGTTAGCTAGATCCCACTGTGCGTTGTATCGTGCAAACTTTGCAAGTGATTATTATACCTTATGAAAAGCTTGTTTATGTTCAGTAACAACAATTGTACCTAAATGTTGTGATGTGCAGTGGCGTACTTATAATCACTTATATGTCTATGCTTTATGAGTATCTCACAATATTTTTGTATTGGAAAGTACTTGCCCCTAGATTAGGCAAGTTTTTCCTTATTTTTTAGTTTTTCATATCGCGCTACAGGTACAGGTACAGTGTCTACAAAATTTTAAAAAAGATAATTTTTTTATTTAATTGTTTGAAAAAATTTATTTTTTTTTAATTTTGTAGACACTGTATAATATACCTGTAGCGCGATATGAAAAACTAAAAAATAAGGAAAAACTTGCATAATCTAGAGGCGAGTACTTTCCAATACAAAAAAATTGTGAGACTCATAAAGCATAGACATATAAGTGATTATAAGTACGCCACTGCACATCACAACATTTAGGTACAATTGTTGTTACTGAACATAAACAAGCTTTTCATAAGGTATAATAATCACTTGCAAAGTTTGCACGATACAACGTACAGTGGGATCTAGCTAACAAAAAGTTGAAAAAAAGCAAAGTTTTTCAGAAAAATCGGTATCTCTTAAAATATAGCAGATATCAAAAATTTGACAGATTACTTTCTTTGCTATGAACCAGTGATTCAATTGACGTACAGTGATAAAATTTAAAAATATTATTGTGAAAGTTACATGCTATTGAAATTGGAGCAAAAATCATCGTCCTCTTTAACACCCTGTATATAAAAATTTTTCTGACAGTTTAATTCAAACCAACTTTGGCAATTGTTTCCTAAGGGACAAATCTATCAACAATTAAAAACCAGAGATCGAGGTCAAATCTGGTTCAGAAAATATTAACTTTTAAATTTAGGAAAAATTTTTCTTGCTCGAAAGCAAATGGCCAGCAGTTTAGATAATATTGACTCTAGTGAGTTAAAAACTCGAGCAATCCGAATAACTTCGCTTATTTAAAATTTCAGCGCGAAGGTTAAAAAATCATTTTTCCTCTGTTCTAAAGATTTAATATTAATATTACTTAACAATTAGTAAAATATTATATTATGTTGCTAAATAAAAAGGAATTTCCCTTTTTCTCGCTGCTTCGCGGGTCGTTTTCTAAAGTACAAGTGCTCTAATTGTCTCCGTGTATTTTATTATACTTTTTCTATTTGGGTCTTTAAAGTCTAAAAAACTTTAAAAAATATAGTAGATTTTTTCCATTTGAATTAATATTTTCTTTTTGGGTTGGCAATACTTTTACAATTTCAAAATATGCCATGATAGAAACAATTGAACACTACAAAGCTTCTTCCCATCGGTCATAATTAAAAATAAATATACCTATTATTAAAGTTAATACAAATGAGTCAGGAAGAAAGTTGTACTCCGTCAGAAATACGAGAAATAGCAGAAAATAATCTAGAAAAACTTTTAAAAAGAATATGCAAAGCTTTGAAGCAGCGAGCAGAACAAAGTTTAAAATATTGAACAAAATAATAATTAATACTATTGAACGAAATATTGTGTCGACACAGAATCTGACAGGAATAACAATTAATGCCCAGGAAATGACTACAGTAACTATAAATATAAAGTAATATGTATAATACTATATTGAATTAAAAATAGAAATAGTTCTTTATTGAATAAAAGTTTAGAAATAGAGCATAAACTGAAAGATATTTCTATTATTTTTAGATTATGTTGTTTTATAGTTGTGACTAGAAACTAGTTGACGGACACCGTCAGCATGTTATTTATTTCCGAGTATAGGTATTTCAGATAAACATCTAGTAAAAATGATCTATTTGCAAGGTTAAAGGTTAGTATTTTAAAGTTTTCTATAAACAATTTTTGTCGGATCCATAATGCCTAGAAAACTAATTTTAACGAAATCGAAGTAAGCCTAGAATTCGAACCCTACTTGTTGCCAACATAAAAAAATTAAATTTCAGTTTCATAAAGTGGCAGGTTATTGAATTTTTTTTTTAATAATGTATAGTCTTTGCAGCGAACCCTCAATCTTTTTCGACAGTTGACATCAGCAATATGTCATTGATCAGCTGTTTGGGGACATAATCAAATACCCCAGTTTTATACGAACCGCATTCAGCTTGTTGTGTATTTATATTTTTCCAGTTTGATTGGTGCTAATAAGTTTTAAAAGTGTATTTCCGTCGTTTTAGTATAGTTTATTTGGTTTCGAAAACTTTGATTAACTACATATTGAGTTGTTTGTGTATCTGGTAAACCACAGTAAGTACGACTCGCGCAACGAAAGATTTATAGGTTAATATTTTATTTATCTGTTTTTGGGCGAAAATAATAATTATGGATCATAATTATTGTCTGCCTTCTACCTCAGCTGATGCCACCGTTAGAGAAACTAAGATGAATTTTAATATTAATAAAAAAAATTTCAAGATGTTTTATTTCTTTCCGAGCGAGTTGAGATTTATTTCAGTTAAATATCTTTTGTGTGGCGACTTGTATGTAGACAGTTTGGTTAGCTGGGAAGGTAGGAAATATCTGCATGATATTTTTAACAATTTTGGTCAGAATTCAAGTGCAATTATTAATAATCTAATAATATCTATAATATAACTCGGTCACCCGACCGAACTAATTTCATAGACTACAATGTTTCATTCATTAGAGAAGTGGACCCATAAATATCAATTTTATGGGTTGTGTAACAAAAACATAACCCATATGAATATAGGGAGAAAAAGGGAACAGCAGTCTGGTCTGACGACGCGTACTTGCACGGACCTTTCTTTATTAATTGGCTTTTTAATTACTTATTACATTTATTTTACAATATTTGCTAATATATTGTTTGATTGACTCTTCGGCATTTTATTGAAATCAGTAGTTTACATATCTAAGTTCATTATTTTTAGAACTTTGCAGAGAATAATAAATATATTGTTTATTAAAGTGGATGTTGAAATTTCAGTTTTCTTGGCATGTAATTATAGATAATGACTTTATTTTATTTATTTGAATAAATAAATAACAAAAAAATACAATGTGTTTGTGCGTTTTATTCCCTATAATAAATAATAAAAAATATATTTAAAAATATAAAGTAGTACGGTCCTGGAAGGTCCTGGAATGTCATACAAACCTAGGCAAAATAAATAACCAGAGATAAGCAGGCAAGTCATTAATATCACGTGACACTTGACATATCTGACGCGAGGATTCGCTGCAACGACTATAGCCATTATGAAACAAAAATAGAAAAAAAAGTATGCCAAATCCCTTAGTGGATAAATCGGGGTTGTTCGTTGACATGGGCGATTGTAAATTTTTAAAAAATTAAATGATATAATTTTTAAACAAATCAGAATTATCTGTTCTTCCTTAATAAAAAGTCTAGACTAAACGTCTAAAACTTACAAAAACAACCCCTGGTCTTTTATCAACACATTCTTCTTAGTCATAAAAGTGTCAAGTGATTAATCGCTCGAGCGATTCACTCGATTATTAAAATCGCTCGAGTATCAAGTACTCGATTATTAAAATCATCGGTTTTTCCAACACTAGTTTCACTTGCTCGAGAAGACGACACGGACTGGGGCGGGATAGTAAAAACTAATTTTGAGTAAAATATGTTTCCTCAAAACTACAATTAACTAAGAATGTTTATTAATTCTAGTTTTAACTAGTTAAATCTAGAACGAAATAGGATAGTTAAAACTAGTTTTCCCTAGTGAAACCGGTTTTTAACTGAAATCGGGTGTTCACGGTAACTTATAGGTACACATGGTCGTCAGTATGTTTCGTCATCGTTTCCAACCCGAGCAAAAAGAGCAAGTGTGTTAATAACGCCCATTAAAATACCCCCGACGTATATCGGCCAGAGGGAAACAGATGAAAATAATTCACAGAAGGAACGGTACCTATTTCTAAACGATTCCCGACAGTAAATCATTTCGAAACTGCCAACTTTGCAACGGGCGATTTATCTGTTTCAGATGTGAAATGATTTCGAGAATGGCTTATAAATAACGAAGGATAAGTCCATATTTTGTGTCGGTCACACCCGCATTAACAGATTTATCAGCTTTTCGATGGTTGCTGCAATAAGGAACCAACTAACAATTTTTGCTAAAATGTGCTAGCTGGTTCTTTAGAATCACAAAAATAGTATGGCCTAATTGAAAATTAGCAGGGTTGCACAAAATCATGTATTTTTTAATTTTAAACAAAACAAGTGGTTTTTTGTTTTAAACGGTTTTTTTTAAACATGTTTTTTTGCTTTTAAAGTTCATGTTTTAAACAAATAAAACCTTATTAAAAACATAGTTTCAAACATGTGTTCAATGAATAACAGAAAAGTTTTGGACTTGCATTGTCTTTATTTGTTATATATCACAACGTTTCAACTGGTAAGTATCTCCAGTCGTCTTCAGGTGAATACTAAATAAGAAAAGTAACTACAGGTCTATTTATACTAGCTATGTGCACTGAAGCATAATTGAGATGGGTGCAGTCGTGCGTTCAGTTTTGCGCGATATTAGTAGTAATTCTAAGCTTACATCTACTTAACAAGGGCTTTCAGATATTTCTTAAATCTAATGAAGGTTTACTAAAACAGCCAGGGTTCTGGTGTATGGTAGCAGCTTCCTTGAACTTCCTCTTCCTCCCGTGTGGTTCTTTGAGCAGGATTTCGGCTTCTGTCCACCTGATGCGATGGCCGTGTGTCCAGGCATGGTCAGCTGCACCTGATTTTTCCGTTTCTCCTTTTTGAGTGTTGTTTATGTGTTCTTTAATCCTTGTTTCCAGTAGCCGTAGTGTTTCCCCAATATACACATTCGCAGGGGATCTGGTAGACACAGTTTTTCCTATCTTTCTGGCTAGTTGGTTTCGTCTTCGTTAGATGGCTTCTTAAGGTGTCTCTCGAGCTGAATACCGTTCTGATGTATCGTTGTCCTAGTCTTCTAATTCTCTCGGATATTCCTTTGACATATGGAATGTTGAGTATTGGTTGAGCCTCTTTTGCCATTTGCAACTCAAATGAAGCACTCAAAACACAAACTGACCACATCAAGACCGACCTCAACAAAAATGGCTATCCCACGAAATTAGTTGATAAAATTTTGGAAAATCGTAAGACTCGGCCAAATACACCAAAAGGAGAGACAAAAGAGGACTGCACCCATCTCAATTATGCTTCAGTGCACATAGCTAGTATAAATAGACCTGTAGTTACTTTTCTTATTTAGTATTCACCTGAAGACGACTGGAGATACTTACCAGTTGAAACGTTGTGATATATAACAAATAAAGACAATGCAAGTCAAAAACTTTTCTGTTATTCAAGAAACACCATTGTCTACAACCTTCAAACAGACATGTTTTCAATGTTTTTAGTAGAATTTAAAAACTTAAACTCCTTTCCCAGTGGACATCCCAGAATGTTTTCTATTCATAGAGTTTTACGATATTTAGGATTTAGGAGAATCATGACAGTCTCAAGATGCTTAGTTTGTTAGATGAACGCTGTGGTGCTCTCGAAATCGTCTACTTCTACTGGTTCAGTATCAAGTAGCAGCATGTTTTATTATTCGAACGAGCGAATCAGACAAGAAAAAGATGGATATACAAATAGCCAGATATTTATATGCGACGAACACACCATTTCGTGCAGTAGAATATCGTGAGTTTAAACTGTTGATTAATTTGCTACGTCCTGGATATTCACCACCAAACAGAAATGTTGTTTCCAACAATTTGCTCGATACGGTTTATAACTCACCACAAACAACAATGAGAGACAATTTGTGTCAGAAGAAAGTTTGTCTAGCCCTTGACGGTTGGAGTAACGTCCATAATGAACCTATAATAGGCATATGTGCCACGGATATAGAAAGTGAACGGGTCCATCTAATAGAGTCAGTAGCCACACATCAGAGTACTTATTACAACTACTGAAAAAATCTAAACAAAAATGCGAAGAAGAGTATGAATGCCAAGTTACCAGTGTAGTAACAGACAACGCTTCGAATATGACTAAAACGAGGAAAATCTTTTTCTTCAATTAGGCCGAAAGGATATAATAACTTATGGTTGTGCAGCGCATATATTCAACTTACTTGCTCATGATTTAGAAGTGCTGGGAGTCAAGAGTAACGTAAAGAAAGTTTGTGGCTCCGCTCTCGTATTACTTCAGGATATTCGCTCGAACACTTTATCAGACTGCTTGGAGAGTTATTTGAAAAACTGGCCAATATTATTTGATGTGTGTACTAACAGAATACTTATTGAGAACGACATCATAAAATTAGTTACTGACATTAATTTAAAAGTTACTGCACAGGAGTATCATGAAAAATTAAAATGTATTGCTGTGGCTCTAGATAAAGTTCAAAAAAACACTTGCACGATAGGAGAAGCGACAGAAATATGGCTCGAACTATTAGACGTTTGAAAACAAAAATCAAATGGGGTATTTTCAATGAGTAACGTAAATAAGGTTATAGAATGTTTGGAGATGGCCCTAACTCCAGTTCATTTTTTAGCAAACTTGCTTGGTAATCGTTTTAGGGGAGATAGACTAACTCAAAGGCAATTAGAAATTGCCATGGAATATGTAGAAACCTACCATTCAGAGGCAATGCCAACGATTGTTAATTTTCAGGCTAGGTGTGCACCATTTATGCCATATGGTTTCTCAACAGAAGATACAGAAAATGTAAAACCATTAGCATGGTGGCGGTCTATTAAACATTTAAATACAAGAGCAATGGAACTTGTCCGACAGCTACATACCGCTATTGCTTCGTCCGAATCGTCCGCCAACATAGAAAGACTTTTTTCGTCTCCGCAATAAGCTAGGCAATGTCAGAGCAGCTAAGTTGGTTACAATTTTTAAAGAACTAAATTCTAATGAACCCACTTACGGCGCTAACTGATGTCACTTCCGATCAGTGATTATTATACATTTTTACCTTATTTCTTTTTTTTTCTTACGGGTTATATACTTATTTGTAGTTTTTTGAACATACCAAAGTTCTGTGCATGATGTTCATAAGGTACATAACTTTTATTATTTTGTTAATTTGAATGGAAATTACTGTTTTAGTATGTAGTTTTATTACTATTTATCAATAAATATTTTTTACACCAAGTTGTTGCATAAATTAAGTATACTCCTGTTAAATAATCAATTTACTAAAAAACAACGTTTGTTTAATTTACTTGTTTTAAACATGTTTTAAACGTTTTTAACAAAACATTGTTTTAAACTCAAACGATTGTTTAAAACATGTTTAAAACAATTGTTTTATACAAAATGTTTAAAACGAAACAACCCTTTGTTGTGTTTTATATCGTGCTTTTCATTGTGTTTCCGTCATGTGTTTTTCTTTAATTGCATTTTTCAAAGAAGAAGAACCAAGTGATTTTTCTTTAATAATATACGACAAAATATTTTTTTTTTCTTTAATGATCAAACACAAGCACTATAGGAAAAATCCTTTAGGGCACTCTGGGAGTGGTGCGTGTGCGCAAAAAGGGATTCTTGTTGGAGGTTATTTTCTTTGGTAAAAACGACCTCGGGAAGGTCGTTCCACAAGGATGTAGTCCTCCAGATGAAAGAATTCTTAAATAATGAAGTTCGAGGAGTACTAAGCTTAACCACATATGGATGGGCGACATTCTAATGTTTTTGATAATAAAAACCAGTTGAGAAGCAACTTACAGCTTTTTATATTCACTGCCAATTTTTTTTAAAAGACAGTTCTTTTAATACCGCTTTTCTCCCTTTTTTTTGGTTTTGTCAGTTGGTTCCTTAGTGCAGAAGGGGGTCCAAATCGCACGTCTACCACGTCGCATTCGAAAATATTGTTTTTTTACGATCGTTATAAAAACTATATTTTTTTTAGGCAATGAATAATTAATAAGGCCAATGAAACAACAGAACATTTTTTGTCCGAAAAATTGAAAGAAGCCTACAAAAAGGAATGTAATTGGACCATTGGACCAAAATGAAGTGAAGAGTTTCAGCGAGAGGGTATTGTTAACGTTTCTTCAAGAAAGGTAAAACGTTTTTTAAATTTTCAACTTTATGGTCGTGCTATTCCAAGCTAAAATCAACATTAATTCTGAACAATTAAGTCGATACAAGCAAATGTCCCAATCTTATTGCATTCCTAAGGGACAGTGAGTTGGTTATAGTGGTGAGCAATATTGTGATTTTTCAATCACGTTGTGCGATTATTATTTTTGATATCGTGAAATTAAACCGTGACCTGATCACGGTTTATACATTTTTATCACTGCTAAGCGAGATATTAACTAGATAATATACGTAAGAGAATATTGCGCGCATCGTAAAATAATTAGCGAGTGATGGTGGATGGATTTGAATTATTTATTATGTATACTACACTGACCAAAATGCATTTACCAATGTCGTGGGATACAAAATTGGAGCTACCTCAACCCACCTCTCTATGTTGTTGTAACTGAGCCTACGAATTAACACAAATTATTTAAAAACGCTACAATAACTCAGGTTCTTTTGGTTCGCCTCAACCCAGAAAGAGATTTTTTATCAACATTTTAAACATATTTGGGATCACCACAATTCCTCATCTTGTAACTATTTTATGAGTTACCTGAAGTCAGTTTCTGGGTTGGGAAAACTTACTAATTGATTATAAAGTGTCGTTTTAACCCGGACGTGCATTATTTTAACTCATTACCATGTGTAAATTATTTTGAGTTGGAATAATTCAGGAAATGTGCTCCAAAACCCCATATCGAGGGTAAAACGCAAGATCGTAAGGTCGCGGAAAGTTCCGAATTCGAGCTCGTGCAGGTTTGGCGTGGTTCATTCCATTGTTGTTCGTCAATTCTCTTTCGATCGCGCGTATAAACACCTGTTGGCCGTTGCACCGTTTGCGGGATTTTTCATCTTTGTTCTCTGTGCGTGAAAATTTGTGTTTTGCATAATTTTGGTCAGTTGGCGTAAAATGGAGGGACAGGAGGGAGATTCATACAAATTGTTATTATTGGAATGGAGCCTTATTATTTATAAGCAATCGTCATCTCTTCGTCCGCATGATTTCTTAGCCGTAGTATGCTCTCCTGTCTATAATTCATTTGATTATTTTTTTTAAATATACAACAAAAATGGCATATCTTGGAAAAACAAAAGGCAATTGAAGTCAACAATATGCAGGAGTTAAATCAAAGAAATATTTTGAGTCCCGATAGTCCACAATTTAGGTACAGGTAGTCCAAAATTTGGAGTATGGTAGCCCAAAGAGTAAGTTATTCCAGCCACCATCGTAAGCTAGAACAACTTAAATGTCTAGCATTGATAGCTCGAATCATGAATTAATCTAGCCCGACTATAGTAACGCAACACAATTCACATACTGGTAGCTACGGTAGCCTATCAATAATTTAAGACGGTGGGGCGTGAGCTATTCCAACGCATAAAATAACCCATCTTCTGTGATATCATAACTTATGAATAGTGAGTTGATGCAATTTCTTCGATTTGGTTGCCGTAATTCAGAGGTCTGGGCTGTCCCCTATTAGCAATACGCTTCGGTCTATGACAACTCATATTTGAGTTATATCAAAAATATCAAAAAATATCTTAACGTATTTTTTGTTCAGAATATAAGAAGAGTTAACATGTAAGTCTAAATTATTTGAGGAAAGAAAAAACCTATTTTTGCCACTGGTTTAAAGTAACTTCTAATTTTAACCTGCCCTGTATGATATTAATTTTACGAGAACTTATACTTTTGTAAATATTTCCTGGAAATTTGGATTAAAATTGATTTTAAACAATAAAGTTATTCAGAAAAGAATAGTGTGGCCACTGTTTATGGGTTCTGGAATAATATTATTATAATAATATACAGGGTGGCCCATCGAAAACAGTCTAGCAAGGTTTACGGCTGTGTACATGAAAATTTTAAAATATCCTCGGACCCGTAAACTTGTGTTTTCAGGGGGACACGTTTCACTATTCATTTCGTTCCTGTAACCTCAACCCCCCTAGCGGCGGCGGCTGCTGCCCTTGTTTTTTTTTTAAATGGGAATGGGTATGTTGTGATACATCTTTTTAAAGGGCATTAAATTCTCTTTAAAATGGCGCTTCGTTTTGTAAATTTGAGCTACGCGCCGCCGAGCAACGGAACAATTTTTTTTTTAAGTAATAAGTATCAGTCAATTCAACTTTATCTTTAGTAAAGTGGCTGATCCAGATCTACATACGTTATTTGGAAAAAAAATTGTTTACGCACAAACCTGTGTACTTGATAAGAGGTGCAGTGAAATGTTTCAAATTCCGTTGCTCGGCGGCGCGTAGCTCAAATTTACAAAACGAAGCGCCATTTTAAAGAGAATTTAATGCCCTTTAAAAAGATGTATCACAACATACCCATTCCCATTTGAAAAAACAAGGGCAGTAGCCGCCCCGCTAGGGGGGTTGAGGTTCCAGGATGAAATTAATAGTGAAACGTGTCCCCCTGAAATCACAAGTTTACGGGTCCGAGCTTTTTTTTTAATTCACGTAAAGATTGTTTCACGAAAAATGGATATAACTTAATGGCTGCAGTAAAAGTACCTGGGGCGATCCCATTATTTATGACCGTTTGTTATTATTATGTGGAAAGGACCGGATTGTAATAATTATAATTAAATATAGGCACATCAGGTAGGTTAGGTTGCTTAATTTAGATTTAAATATCTTTTTGTTGTAAAATTTGTTAGTTTTTATTTCTTGCTGGAAGAGTTTAGTCGTATTACCGATATTATTTTACCAAACGTATAAAAAGAACAGTATGTGGCGTCCATGGAAAAACATTGATGGTGCTTCTTTCTTCTAGTGTTGCAGTGAAGAAAATGCATTTATCTCTCGATGCTAGGGAAATTGTAAAAAGAGTATATACTTCTTTACTCAACAGAGGACTTTATGCTAGTGCTGCTGCGACTGAAACGTCTGATTTGACTAAGATACCTCTGACTACAGTGAAAAGAATCGCGTCAAATCCCATTAAATCTAGAAAGAAGCGTAAAGATGCCGGTTTCATCAAACGTTTCGACGATAGCGACAAGGACTTGATAAGTTGTAGCCGCACTAGCCTTTGGAGAGTTTTGTCGGAAATGGATTTCAGATACCGCAAAATTGACAAAAGGCAAGTACTCATGAAATCCCACCGTTTACAAAAATTGCGTCATGACTATATAATTTCTGTAAGGAAATCCCGTTCTGAAAACCGTCCTATAATTTACCTCGACGAGACTTGGTTTGACACGCATGAAACACCATCCAAAGGCTGGTCTGATTAACAAAAGCTCCGACATGCTGGGTCAGAAAACGGTTGGGTTCCAAATGCCTTGTGGCTTTCTGCAAAAAACATTCAAGACTCTTGTGTGGACTACCATAGCGATAGCGATAGCGAAACAGAACTATCTATAGAATGACATTATAAATGTAAATAAATATGACTAGTAATATTTAAAAAAAATGTTATTTCATTTGATTACATTAATATAATCATATCATTACTTGTTTTCCTTAGTCCGTCCCTTCATACTTCACTTGTTTATTGCCAAGCCCTTGTCGACACAATGGGACCGACCCAAGAAATCATTAAGTCGTATCCAAATTTCGTGAAACGAACTCTACACAGCCGTAAACCTTGCTGAACTGTTTTCGATGGGCCTGTATAATAAATGTTATTTTTAGTATACACCTTAGTTTCTAAAGAGCATTAAAACATTTTCTCTCATAGGAATCATCAGTTTTCTATTTTAAATTCACGAGGAAATTTATTTACCTTGGGCTCGCACATTTTATCGATCATAGTGCACCTGGAAGTTTGCGTGTTCAAATAGTTGCAAGGCATTAAAGTCACCATTTTCGGGTACCGAACGGTACCTTCCACAGTCTCCGAACACTAGTACACTAGGTCACCCATAACGAAAAATAAAAACACTTTCGGAACACCTAAACGGTTCGCACTGCAAAGTTTATTCGGATAACATGGGGGGAAACCAGCGGGCGGCGCGACGCGTAGCGTCGTCGGATGAATTGTTTTGTTTCCGGTTAGCTGTCAAAAGTCGCGTTAGCTGGCAACTAGATCTTACTAAATCTATACCATACAGAACGATTGTTGTCTTTTAAATTAATCGGCTGTTTGTAAACAGTGTATTGTTTAATCGGCTTCAGGTTTAATCTCTGTAACTCGAGCCCCCAAGTTATTTGACGACAGTAAAAGATCGACTGCAGCTCGACGGCTCTATAGAGGGGAGCCGAAACAGCGATCCCCTCTTGCGGCGGTGACGACAACTAAACCGGAGGCTCTACGGCCAATAGTGAACGGCCGAGAACTGGAATCGTCGACGAGAAGGCGGGTCTTGTCCCGAGAGCTGTCTTGGTTCTTGTCCCCCTGGGTTGTTTGAAGTTGAAGAGGAAGTGCAGTTTAGACTGGGCAAGCATTGATAGTTAAAACAGTACCGAATTGCTAACGAGGCACTTGTAGCCCGGCCCCGGGGCCTCCGCTTAAAGAACAACACTTGAAATTTCTTAGACAAGACAAGAAACGGCACGAATTTTAACTACACAACCTCATTTGGTTTGTTCTTCAATGTCGAATTTTTTTTTAAATTTATTTCACTGCCTATGCCCCAACATTAGCTTCCTCAGTGCCCCAGGGCCCCATCAACGTTAAATCCGGTACTTAAAGTAAATTCATGGTGTTTTTTAAGACTCAAACGCAAGCACTGTAGGAACAATCCTTTATGGAACTTTGGGAGTGGTGCGTGGGCCAATAAAGCGATTCACGTTGGTTTTGAATGGTTAGATTCGTTGGTGAATATGACCTCAGAAAGGCCGTTCCATAAGGATGACGTCTTCCAGATGAAGAAGTGGTTAGTGGTTCCTCGTGTATTTCTGCTATTGGTCGCTCTACAGGTGGAATTAAGCTGGCAAGGCCAGTCGACCATTTTCCATGGAAATATCTGTAGAAGAGAATCAAATCACGAATCTGTCTTCGATGTTCTATGCTGTCGAGGTTCTTTGTCAATTCGTGGTCTCCGATCAGATGGATAGCTCTCCTTTCGATGGAATCCAGTAGCCGAGGAGTACGCTTCTGTGGAGACTGCAGAGCTACAGCTATAAGTTGTTGAGGTGAATAAGGTCTATACAACTCTTTGGTGCGGAAAAGTACACCAAGTTTCTGCGAAGCCGTCTTCGCGATTGCCACAACGTGGTTATGACAAGGCATATTTCCTCCCAGATTGACGCCCAGTAAATTAATGGATGGAGCCAGTGGGATTGCGTGTCCTGCAATGACTATAGCCAGTTCTGTAATGTTAACCTTTTTAGAGAAAACTGCTGCCTGGCTTTCCTTAGCGTTAAATTCGACTTGGTTACCGTAATCCCAAGACGGAATTTCTTCCAGGTCTTTGTTGCATGAAGATGTGCTGCATCGAGCCGATCGAGCAGCCGATGTTTGGGCATTCAAAGTGAAAGATGAGACAAGTGTGCTATATTGATGATCGCTGATGATTGAACCATATTGATGATCGCTGGCAATGTTTACCTTTACAAGTTCAAAATAATAATTTTAATATTAATAATTTAACAGTTACTATATAATTTATTGTTATTTTATTCGTTATGAATAAAAAATAGTAAACTAATGTGGTAATTATACCTGAAAAATTCCTAATTTTACATGCCCGGTCTACAGAGAGCGAAACCAAACATATTATTATAAACGGAATGGTAACATATCTCCTTCCTTCTCTGCGATCATTTTTATTGAATGATTGTGAATTAGGGAGATAGAATGTGATGTGGGATGTTTGCGGTCAGTTGTCTATTAGTGGACGCCATTATAGGTCCGCTGCCCGTTGTTGCATTTGTTTTACGGTTTTATTATTGTAAAGTTTGCCAGAGCTGAAGCTTCGGAGGAGGGAACGATGCAGTTTTGCGGTCTTTTATTATGATAATTGGATTTGCCGTGTTATGACCGATGGAAGTTCTGTCGGATAGGATTCGGCATAAGCTAAAGTTTTGCTAGGTGCAGAAATGATAAGTAGATTAAGAATATCTAGGTTAATAGATTATATACTCGCGGGCACAAGATTCCGCCACCCTGAAATTCTGGTCAAGTTTGATATTTTATAACTTTTTTATTTTTTATGCGATTTTCATGATTTTGTTTTCAGTTTGTAGATCCGTTTATTGCGTTTTTCCTTAATTATTTTATAAAGTAGAATTTTTCGATTAGTCTATATTATACAGGAGTAAATCAAACTGTTGTTTTTTGTCGTAATTTCAAAACACCCTGTAGGAAAATTGAGGTGAATAATTTTATTTGCATACTGTTTCTTGTCATCTTTGATGTATTTTACACATTTCGTTTCTTGATTCATTCCATTATCTCATTTCTGCTGCGAGCTACAAAATTTTAAATGGAACGATGTAATTTTTAGAAAATGTACGTCATGGGTGTTTCTACCGAAGCACGCACCAATCTTGTATTTGTTGAGCTCTAATCGCCCACCGTTACATTGAGGAAATCCCCCAAGAAGTTGTTGTTCCAGTTGCTCTTTCATTGGGAACCAATTTATATTAATGCATGATAATGCTAGACCTCACGCTGCACATGTAGTGAGCGAATATCTGGATGAAGTTGGACTTCCAAGATTGGAATGGCCCGCATGTAGCTCAGATCTCAACCCAATCGAACATCTTTGGTATCAACTTAAAAGGGCCGTTCGTCGTCGTCCTATACAACCACAAACCTTGCAAGACTTGCCAATGGCGCTGACCGAAGAACATCAGGAAAGGATAAGTAACCTTATTCGTTCGGTATCACGAAGACTGCAAGCTGCCATTGCTGCGAGAGGAGGAAATACACGATATTAAACTTGTTTTTGTTAATTAACCTTATGATATACCTAGTGTTTGTTTTTCTTAATGAAAATAGACTTCAAATCAGCGTTTCATTTAATATGTTGCAGCTCGCAGCAGAAATGAGATAATGGAATGAATCAAAAAACGAAATGTTTAGAATACATCAAAGATTACCAGAAACAGTATGTAAATAAAATTATCCACCTCCATTTTCCTACAGGGTGTTTTCAAATTACGACAAACAACAACAATTTGATTTGCTCCTGTATAATATAGCCTAATCGAAAAATGTTACTTTATAAAATAATTCAGGAAATACACAATAAATGGATGGACAAACTGATCCCAAAATCAAGAAAAACGCATAAAAAATAAAAAAGTTATAAAATATCAAACTGGACCATAATTTCAGGGTGGCGGAATTTTGTGTTGGCGAGTGTATATAAGTATAAAATAAGACAAATAAAAATGTTGGCCTGATTTTTACTGATTTATCAGTCCGCCGTACCCTGCACGTGTTCATAAAACCTTCTTTACAATAATACTTACTTTTATTCGGATTCGATCAGAAAATAAAATAGGAAATAGGAAAAATAGGAAAATTCAACTCGAACAAAATTTGAAACAACTTTTTTATTTGTCATTGTGCTCAAAAATTAAAAGTAGGGGTAGTTCTCTTGTATTTTTTGAGAACGCGAACAAATCCTGTAGTATATAATATAGTAAATTTTTTTTCCGTAAATCTTAGTTTCTTGCAAAGCAGAGCTTTTTAGGAAAAGGCACTTTTTTTCATAAAACGCACAATAAAACACATTGTATAGGTACCTATATTAAATAATAATAAATATTTATTAAACATTTTTTTGTTCATTTTGCCAATAAAAACATACTTTGCGCCAGAGCTGGGCAAATACTTTTTAAAAGTATTTAAATACTAAATACTTAATTAACTTCAAAGGTATTTAAATATTAAATACTTTTTGAAGTAATGAAGTATTTAAATCTTAATTACAAAAAGTATTTAAATACTTTTTAGGTTTAAATACTATATTTAAATACTTTCTAAGTATTTAAATACTTTCTAAGTATTTAATTACTTTTAAGTATTTATAAATACTTTCTGAGTATTTAATTACTTTTTTTTTTAATATTTATAAATACTTTTAAGAATGAAACACAAAATTTAAATACTTTGTAAACAATTACAGTCGAACCTCTATAACTCGAACCTCTCTTTAACTCGGACTTTTTAGTGGTTTTTGTACATTTTCCAAGATTTCTATGTGCATATTTTAATGGTACATAGACATAATGTATGTAATAAAAAAAATGTTTTGGAATATTCATGTGGTTTTCCCTTCTCTCTTCCAACTCTCTGTAACTCGATCTTTTTTGGTTGTCCTTCAAGTTCGAGTTATAGAGGTTCGACTGTAATTACTTTTAAAAATATTTAAATAGTATAGTAGTATTTTCGTCTCCTCTAAGTAGGCAGTTACCTCTAAGTAGCTGTACTGAAATAAAACTAGGGATGTCCATACTAAAAAATGCATTTTATCTCAAAACTCTGATTTTCTGACAATCCTTATTTTATCCCTGTATTCTTCAACTGATAACATAACAAAAGACTTTCTACCTAAACCTAATTACTCAAAATTTTTAATGCAAGAATAATAATTTATAATGTAATGTTTTAAATGTTCGATGCGTTAGCTTTCATAAGAACAAGATTTTCGAAATTATCGTCTGATAAAGCGTCGTGGCGTATTAATGAATGTTGCAAATGAAAACATTCTTTCAACTGGGGCAGATGAGGGAAGAGTAGTGTTATATTTCAAAAATAATTTGTTGATAATGGGATATTTTCTCAGCATTTCTATGTCTGTTTGTGAGTCTTGCATATATTGTGAATGCTTTCAAAGTGGGGACGATTTGCTTCCGTGAGAGAAAATGCAATTTAGTTAGTCTTTTGTACATTAAGTACATTCTTTTGTGATATGATAAAATTAAGCCGCAAACTTGAAGCTGAATAATATTTTTAAAAAACACACTTTAATAAATACAAAATACATTAATAACTTCGTATATTACGTAACATGTGCCAAGATTATCGTATTTTTTTTAATTACTTTTGCCTGATTTCTCCAGTTTTTTTTCTGTTTCATCGTATATGGGGGGAAATTACAACCAAGGGCCCCCCTCCTTTTATACGCGCCTGCATGACCTATTTTCGAGATTCCTACGCCATTGATCAGGATGAACAGCTATGATTTTCGGTCCAGAATCATTTGATTTCTGACCATCAAAGCCACCATTTCGTTCCTTCCTTGTGTCGGCATCGTACGGAAACTATCCTTCGCTTCCTGAGACGCGTGACAATTGCAAACTTAGAATTTTCCACATGAACCATATTTAAATAGAAAACAGTACTTGAATAGTAAAAAGTATTTAAATACCCCAAAAAAGTATTTAAATACTCCAAAAAATATTTAAATACTCAAAAAGTATTTAAATACTAAAAAAGTAATTAAATACTCCAAAAAGTATTTAAATACTGAAAGGAAAATAAAAAAAGTATTTAAATACTAAATACTTTTGCAAAGTATTTGTGAAATAAATACAAATACCTATTATAAAAAAGTATTTAAATACTCAGTATTTAAATACAAAAAAGTATTTAAATAAAAAAAAGTATTTGTGAGTACAAATACTGCCCAGCTCTGCTTTGCGCAGTGGCGGCTCGTGACCTATGATAGAGGGGGTTCACAAGTATGGTGAAATTATTTTTAAAATTTTATTTTTGTGTAACGACCAAACAATTACTTTCTAGGTGTTTTAAATGTAGAATGAAAAAGTAATAAGAAAATGCGTTAGGTAAAACATATTTTTATTTATTTTTTAATTTTACATAAGGAAATTCAACTTTTGGAACATAAGAAAGGTTTTCTTAGTGTGTATAGCTGTCGGTTCTTAACGTCGTCGCATGCAACCCTCGTAACAATATTTATTCAGTCCACTACTAATACTACTAAAGCCATCTACGAGTAACCAAAAAACCGAATGATGTCCAATACTACTACCGCCATCTACGAGTTATCAAGAAAACCGAATGATATCTAATACGCCATCTACGGCTACGTCATTAGGCGCAACCAAGACGAGAACAATAGTTAACTGTTTTATGACGAGAACGAATCGAGCCACGAGACTGACAAGTTGGCATTCTTCATATTTTCAGTGTTTTTTAGTTTTAATCCTTAAATAAAATGGTTAAAATCATATCGAGTATCATTTATCGAAATACACAACATTTATCGACCCTACACAATACCTACTGCTTAAACGTAAAGTCCATTCTTCGGTTCTTAATTGTAGAAAATTGATCAATAACAGGCTCGTTAAGTTTGGAATACCCTCTATAAATTTTTTTTCATGTATTTAATTTTTAAACTTTCTAATAAAGTCCTTAGATTTACCCTTTGTGGTCTGCGTTAAATTAATTTTGGGTTTAGGTGTTCCCGCATTCTTCACTTCAATTTTTTGCTCCAAACTCAAAGAGCTAAAGTTATTTGTTAAATAGTCCACGGTCAACTATTCATTTTAACTTAATAAATATATAATATTAAAATATTAAAACATACACTCTCGAATTTCTAACTAGATGCGGGGAGTTTTCTAAATTACAAGTGCTCTCATTGTCTTATGAATTTTATAATACTTTTTCTATTTGGGTCTCGAAAGTCTGAAGTTTTTACTTTTTCTTTCCAGCCGGGTAGAAAGTAAATTGTTTTTTTGTAATTTTTAAAAAAATCCATATCTCAAAACAATATACGAACACACTTTTTTAAAAATGCTAATAGCTTTGCGTGTTTAGACATGTCTACTTTTTCCCTAATTGATAGAGTGGTCCTCTGCATTGAATATTGTGACCAAATCGTTGATATCTTCTTTGTCTTGGCATTTTCACTGAAATAAGCTAGTAGCGCCTACTCAGAACCAGGATTTTGAACTTTGTTTCCCGTACACCATTCTTTGAAACAGTTATATGCCTTGTTATATCTCGGGCGGCTTTTTTGGCAGAAGATCTTCTTCTACTATTTTTGCTGCTTCTCGAATTTCTGGTGGAGTAGCAGCAAAATCAAATTCCTCATCTGATAGCATTTTTCTGTTGTTAAAATAATATATTGTTTAGTGACATGGAAACCATATTCAAAAAATGATATTTGCCATCTTGATGTGTATTATTACCTACGTTATTTTACCACCTGCGGTTATTTGAAATTTCTGTCTTCTTTTTCAATGGAAAAGTCAAAATTACATTTATCTTTTATTAATAATTTTAATTCAAAATAATAAGAAGTGGATGGTAGATGTGGTTGTAAATAAAATAGTATATAAACCTCGGTAAAAAGTACAAGTGCTCTAATTGTCTTATGAATCGTGTATTTTATAATACTTTTTTGGGCCATTAAGTCTGAAAAACTTTAAAAATATAGTAGATTTTTTCTATTTGAATTAATATTTTCTTTTTGGATTGGCAATACTTTTACAATTTAATAAAATGTTTCAAGTATCAAATATGCCATGATAGAAACAATTGAATACAACAAAGCTTCTTCCCATCCGTCATAATTAAAAATAAATATATTATTAAAGTTAATAAAAATGAGTCGGGAAGAAAGTTGTACTCCGTCAGAAATACGAGAAATTGCAGAAAATAATCTAGAAAAACTTTTAAAAAGAATATGCAAAACTTTGAGTTATGGTGCGAGCAGAACAAAGTTCAAAATATTGAACAAAATAATAAATAATTACTATTGAACAAAATATTGTGTTGACACAGAATCTGACAAGAATAACAATTAATGCCCAGGAAATGTCTACAGTAACTATAAAGATGTATTGAATTAAAAATAAAAATAGTACTTTATTGAATAAAACTTTAGAAATAGAGCATAAACTGGAATATATTTCTATTATTTTAGGTTATGTTGTTTTATAGTTGTGACTAGAAATTAGTTGACGGACACCGTCAGCATGTTATATATTTCCGAGTATAGGTATTTCAGATAAATATCTAGTAAAAAATCTATTTGCAAGGTTAAAGGTTAGTATTTTAAAGTTTTCTATAAAAAGATTTTTGTCGAATCCATAATGCCAAGAAAACTAATTTCGACGAAATCGAAGTAGGCCTAATATTCGAACGTTACTTGCTGCCAATATAAAAAAATAAAATTTCAGTTTTACAAAGTGACAGGTTGTTCAGTTTTTTTGCATTTCATAATGTAGCCTTTATAAAACCCAAATAGAAAAACCTATTTGTTTAACGATTCTCTTAATTTGGGTCCGAAAATTATTTTGTATTTTTTAATGATGCCTTCCCAATTAACCGCTGCTGTAAAAAAACATTAAAAAGTGACAAGTTGTTTCCGTACCCTCCCGATACAGAATAAAAATTCGTCGGCCCATAAACAGTAAAAAATTGCGGTCGTCCCATAAAAAAGCAAAAGAGGCCGGAATGTGTCCGGGGTCGGGTTTCCCGCGCGCCATTTCGCATACTTTTATGACAGTTGACGCGGCTATTCGTAAATTAGCCCTTAATTGGGTGCACGGAGGCGCTCGGGACACGTCGATAAATTTATTGGGTGGCTTTGGTGGATAAAAATACATTTTTTTTTTGTAATGAATGTTCCCAAGTCGTAATTTCTAACTGGTTGCCGCTATTTGTCGCTGTAAACAGGGCAAATTTGCCTCGCACATGTAAAGAAAGCTGATCGTTAGATGTCATGCGCAATGCCGACTGACAAACTATTTACCTTAACCGGCGAACAGGACCGTACTTCGCCCTTAATGAAAATTATTACATGGCAATATTGGCACATCAAGACCTTTTAAACTGTGAAAAGGCGATGAGAGAGTCTTTAAAAATTTTTTATTATACTTAAAAGTATCACACGAATCTTGTAATCCAACTGCACTCTGGCAACATCTATTTTTATTTTACAACTGCCTTACGATTCGGACCCGAAAGGTGAATGAATTCTGATCTCGTCAAAAATTGCGACGTTTGCGCTTTGATCTAAGGGATTGTTTATATATTTTGGTTGATTTGTGTTTTTTTTGTGATTATTGGTGAAAAATCGTCTTTATTATAAACAATCATGGTGCATTCATGTGTAGTTTGTAAAAGAGTGGATCATTAAATAAGGATTTATCTTTTCATCGGTAAGTATGGTTATGTTTTAATATTGAGAAGTAATTAAATGGTTTGCCGTTATTAACAGTCGAGCTGCGAAATGATTGCTTGGTCAGCAAGAGTTTACAATTGGTCAGTAGAGAGAAACATGTCTAGAAGCAGTTACTTCAGAGGTCCCAGGGCACTGTCACGATACAGAAATGTTTGCTGTCCATAAGTTGCTGACCAACTAGCCATTTTAGCTGACCGATTACATTTTTCTGTTCGCAAAAATAAGAATATTTTGCTAACCAGTTAACTGAACCCGATTAACCATCTGATATAACCAGACTTCAGCATTGTGGCCATTCAGCCAACAAACATGTAGTTCTCTCTTCCACCCATTACTGATTTTCAATAACGCACAATCACAGCTTCACTTTCACTTTCTTGTAATGACAAATGACTTTAATGCCTCCCCGTCTAAATTATTATTTCATCGTTTCAAGCATAAGGGGCTTCTAAGTAAACTGCGATCCTATGGTATGCCCAGTCGATTCTGTGTATGGTTATCTAGCTTTCTTAAGCACCGCTCGCTGCAAGTGGCGATTGACGGATTTCTCTCAGACACCTTCACCATCAATGCCGGTGTTCCTCAAGGGTCCATATTGTCTCCCACTCTTCTTACTCTACATTAACGACCTTCTAGTGAAAACTAAAAATCCGATATTTAGTTTTGCTGACGATAGCACACTTATCTCATCTTTCTCTTTGAATGCGCAAACATCGGCTACCGACGCACATCTTCGCAGACAGCATGCCTCAACAAAGACCTGGAAGAAATTTTGGCTTGGGGTGACAGTAACCAAGTCGAATTTAACGCTAAAATGCCCAGGCAGCAGTTTTCTCTAAAAAGGTTAACATTACAGAACCGGAAATAGTCATGGCCGGACACGCAATCCCACTGGCTTCATCTATTAATTTGCTGGGCGTCAATCTGGGAGGAAATATGTCTTGGCATAAACACGTTGTGGCAATCGCCAAGATAGCTTCCGAACCAGAAAGTTGTACACACCTCAACAACTTTTGACACTATATACAACGCCCAGATTCGACCATCACTAGAATACTGCTCTCATGTCTGGAGCTCTGCGCAAAAACATACTCTTCGGCTACTGGATTCCATCGAAAGGAGGGCTATTCGTATGATCGGAGACCACGAGCTGACGAAGAACCTCGACAGCCTAGAACATCGAAGACAGGTTGGGGATTTGACTCTCTTTTACAGATATTTTTATGGAAGGTGCTCGGCTGACCCGCCCTCTTAATTCCGCCCAGAGCGACGAATAGCAGAAATACACGACGAACCACTGCCGCCCATCCATATATGGTTAAGCTTGTACTCCTCGAACTTCGTTATTTAAGAATTATTTCATCTGGAGGACTTCATCCCTGTGGAACGACCTTCCCGAGGTCGTTTTTCCCAACGAGTATAACCTTCAACGGTTCAAAACCAACGTGAATCGCTTTTTGGGCACACGCACCACTCCCGGAGTGCCCTAAAGGATTTTTCCTATAGTGCTTGTGTTTTATCATAAAAAAAAAAAAAAAAAAAATTTTTACGTTACGATGATTGATAAGACCGCGTCTCGGTGCTCCACCCCTTTCCCAGGGGACATCGTGCAGACGTCACTTCCGTCAAGTGGTTATTGCTAATGATGCTAATGATTTCATTATTCACTTGCCGGGTGACAAGCTTGGGCCCATTAAGAGGCGTACAGCGTGCGGGATTAAAATCACTTATTTATAAGCGTATACACGCGGAAAAAAAGAATACTGGAACGAAGGCAGAAAGTCTGTCTGAAACGAAGTAAAAATTTTATTTAAATTAAAAATTATTGCAAATTTGAAATACATAATTAATTTAGCCAAATAAATGCTTACAAGTCAAAAACTGTTCGAGATAGTTATAGCAACATTAATCATAGAAATATAGACAATTTCAAGAGCTTTTAGGACCACAGATAAAATACAGGGTGTTTCATTTTTAAAAAAATAAGCAACTTTTTATCATTTTTCCAAACGATCAAAATATTAGTGTTTTGAAACATCCTGTACTATTATAACTAATATTGGGAAACATAGTGAAAGGTCTCTGGGTATTATCTGACTCCCAACCAAATTTCAGTGCGCTAAGTTGTCAGATTTCAAAATAATAAGCTCTTTTTGAAGGATGTGTTCCGGCTGAAAATATTTTGAGAGAGGGAACATTTCCACTTATACAGGGCGTCCGGCAAAATCTCCCGGATATGAAAAAACAAGCGAAAAAGATACTACAAGTTCATATAAACTTTTTTCGTATAAACGTCCTCTTCGGAGATATGGGCTCCCGAAGAGCTCCAATGGAATCAAGTTTTTTACACATAATTATTGAACCACCTGGTATATTTCAATTATTTTTTAATATGATGTATACCAGGTAAGACCCGTCAAATTACTACCCAAGAAACTGTTGTGAATTACTCACAGCTGCAGGGACGGATTAGCTGTGACACTCATGGCCCCTTTTTTTAACGCCCTGTATGATAATAACTTTGGGCCACATTTTTTACATACCTTTAATTATTGACTAAAAATTAATTACTCTTCACTCATGTCGCTAATCGTGACCGTTTTCGAGACTTTTATAGGGTTTGTTCGGGCTTGTTCGTAATCTCCGTAATCGTTAGTGCTATCAAAAAAGTAATGTAGATGTCGTGTGTTCTTTTTGGGTCAAACTTAAAATGCTAAAATCAAAATTTGAAAATATTCGCTCGCTTAAGAGATACGAGGGAATATCAAGAATTGACAATTTCAAAATTACCCTATATTTTCTTATTTAAAAGAGATATAGAAAAATGTTTTATACAGAAGTTGAATAATCTGCCGTTTTCAGAATAAGTATACGGGGTCAGGTAAAAAGGTATCAGACCTAACCTAATTTTTTTAAATGGAACACCATGTATATTTTAATCTAAAAAGATACTATTTTAAATTCTCCTTTCAATTATAAAACACCATCGATGATATTGGTTTCCTAGGCGATTTATTTAAACTTTATTACTTTGAAACGAAATAAAAGATTCAGATTAAGCTAAAAAATAACGGGAATCATCGCAATTGTTCGGAATATGTCCTTAAATGGTTACCGTTTTTCTGGATAGCGATCAAAATATACAGTTTGCGCCATTTCTTAGTTTTTCTCCACTTTCAATATAAACTGATATCATATAAAAATTTTCAAAATGTTGATAGGTTGACGTTAAATGTTAATAGTCAACATAGTTGTTTCTAGATATTAGCTTTTGTTTCATGGTCTACTGTGGTTTAAAGTAATAAAGTTTAAATAAATCGCCTAGGAAACCAATATCATCCATGGTGTGTTATATATTTGAAAAGAGAATTTAAAATAGTATCTTTTTAGATTGAAATATATAGGATGTTCCATTTTAAAAAATTAGGTTGGGTCCGATAACATTTTTACCTAACCCCGTATACTTATTCTGAAAACGGCAGATTATTCAACAATCAATATAAAGAAACTTCTGTATAAAACATTTTTCTGTATCTCTTTTAACTAAGAAAATATAGGGTAATTTTAAAATTGTCAATTTTTTGATTTTCTTCCGTATCTCTTAAGCGAGCGAAAATTTTCAACTTGTGATTTTACCATTTTGAGTTTAACCCAAAAAGCATATATATATACCTGGTGGTTCAATAATTATGTGTAAAAAACTTGATTCCATTGGAGCTCTTTGGCAGCCCATATCTCCGAAGAGGAGGCCTATACGAAACAGTGGCGGCTCGTGACCTATGATAGAGGGGGTTCACAAGTATGGTGAAATTATTTTTAAAATTTTATTTTTGTGTAACGACCAAACAATTACTTTCTAAGCGTTTTAAATGTAGAAAGAAAAGAAGTATAAGAAAATGCGTTAGGTAAAACAAATTTTTATTTATTTTTTAATTTTACACAAGGAAATACAACTTTTGGAAAATAAGGAAGGTTTTCTTAGTGTGTATAGCTGTCGGATCTTAACGTCGCTGCATGCAACCCTCGTAACAATATTTATACAGTCCACTACTAATACTGCTAAAGCCATCTACGAGCTATCAAGAAACTCGAATGATGTCTAATACCACTACGCCATCTACGGCTACGTCATTAGGCGCAACCAAGACGAGAACAATAGTTAATTGTTTTATGACGAGAACGAATCGAGCCACGAGACGTTGGCATTCTTCGTGTTTTTTAGTTTAAATTCTTAAATAAAATGATTTAAAATCATATCGAGTATGTAACGTAAAGTTCATTCTTCGGTTCTTAATTGTAGAAAAATTGATCAATAACAGCCTCATTAAGTTTGGAATACCCTCTATAAATATTTTTTCATATATTTAATTTTAAAACTTTCTAATAAAGTCCCTTGATTTACCCTTTGTGGTCTGCGTTAAATTAATTTCGGGTTTAGGTGTTCCCGCATTGTTCACCTCAATTTTTTGCTCCAAACTCAAAGAGCTAAAGTTATTTCTTAAATAGTCCACCGTCAACTATTTATTTTAACTTAATAAATATATAATATTAAAACATACACGCTCGAATTTCTAACTATAGATGCAGGAACAGACAACAGCACACAAAAACCGTGCGCCTTTTCCATGTTAAATTGCCATAGCCGCGCTATCCCCCGCTGCCACCCGCCACCTGTTACTACAGAGAAACTGCACTACTTAATCGCACGTGCGAGCAAGTCTCGTCATAATCGTCATTTACCTCGACCGAGGCACGGTTGCCGGATCTATACAGTTTTGATTGACGGGATGAAAAAATATTAGGGAGGGTCGGGACTTTTTTAGTTTGACGGCACGATAAAATATTAGGGAGGGTCGGACTTTATACGATAAATAATATTCAATGCATATAAATTAATATTTTTTATTCGTTTCGTTTTGGGGGTGCACGTGCGCATGTGCTCCTGTGGAAGAGCCGCCACTGATACGAAAAAAGTTTATATGAACTTATAGTATTCTTTTCACTTGTTTTCTTCATATCCGGGAGATTTCCCCCACATTTACCCGGACACCCTGTATAATCGATGAGGTCAGTGTCGGCGGTTGCGCTGACCCCAACTTCCTACGCCCATGCCTTATGATTCTTATAAACAAACACCGAGACCCAAATAAACACCCGACTCTAAACGAGAAATAACCAAACATATGCTGAGCGTTCGCAAATGGCAATCTCCAGGGAGATCCGTCCGCTCTCGTCGAGTGTTATTGACCAGTTTTCCCGTTTCGCCATTATCATTCCCGGGGGGATCCCCTTCTGGCCCATTATGTTCGTAAATGATTGCTCCGAGAAGCCGGGAATTTAATTTGGGTGACGAAATTGTGAAACCGGACACCGCCGCGGCACTGATAGAGCGAGTGCTATTCAACGTTAATCGATGGGGGCGAGGGAGGAAGGGCGGGTAATAATTATTTCGATTATTTTATCAGCGTTTTAATGAATTGATAAGTTTGTTCGCGGAGCGAAATTTTCAACCGGTTTGAAAGTTTATTTTCGAAAATGACATTTAACTGGTTAGCAAAATATTCTTATTCTTGCGAACAGAACAATGTAATCGGTCAGCCAAAATGGCTAGTTGGTCAGCAACTTATGGACAGCAAACATTTCTGAATCGTGACAGTGTGCTGGGAAAACAAGTGAAAACCCGCCCCCGCTACACCTTTTGTAGCCGATTTCCTTCTGCCATCGGCGAAAGAAAACACAAGAAAGTTACATAAATTGACAGTGCCCTGGGACCTCTGAAGTAATGCTTCTAGACATGTTTTTCTACTGACCAATTGTAAACTCTTGCTGACCAAGTAATCATTCCGCAGCTCGACTGTTAATAACGGCAAACCATTTATTATTTTGAACCACAAAATGTTTTTAGCCAAACTTCACTATTTTGGTCTATCGGAGATTGCTATTAAATTTTTTGAATCGTATCTTAGTGATAGGGCGCACTGTGTTCTTCTTAAGCAAGATTGCAAATCGATAAAGTCAAATTAAATACTTATGACTACCGGGGGGTCTATTTTAGGACCGTTGCTAGTTCCCTTGTATGTCGCAGATATGTTTCACGTTTTAAAATTTTCAAAACTTCAGCAATATGCCAACGACTCACAGATTTATCCAGCCTTCTTATTTGAAAATTTACAGGTTGCTCTAGAGCACTTTAATGCCGATTTAGACATTATTAATTCGTATGCTCAGGACCCTAATTTACTACATCCTAACTAAAACTAGTGTATTTTTGTTATGTTATGTTTATTTGTACATACATATTACCTAATAACAAATTTCCGATGGGCGAACACCTCTATTAGGCGGCCACATTTAGACAGTTCCGTAGGTGTCCGCCTAGGAAAGGTTTCACTGATATGCCAAAAAGGATATACAATAGGTACTGGGTAAAAACTTGTACTATACAGGGTGTTTCGGGAGGAAAGGGAAATATTTTTGGAACATGTTCAGAAGGTCAAAATAAGAGAAATTAACCCATATGTTTTAATCCGATTCTTAACCGTCTCTGCAATAATCGGTTCTAAAGTTTTTTTGTAACTATTTTTTATTTCAAAAGCAACACCAATAGATACTAGTAAAACAACAAAATTCCACTAATTTAGAATGTTTTCGAAAATACCCCCAACAACTTCAATACAAGCTGCACCACGTTTGTAAATCGTTAATGTTAATTAAAAATTCGATTGTGGAGTCCTTCCACGGTTTCTACTCGTGTTTCGTATACTAGTGATTTCATCCACCCCCAGAAGCAATAATCCAGTGGGTTTAGGTCTGGTGACCTCGGTGGCCAAGCTTGAGGTCCTCCTCTGCCAATCCAACGATCAGGAAAACGATTATTCAAGAAATTACGCACCCGGCGACTAAAATGAGGTGGGGCTCCATCGTGCTGAACAATTAGCGGAACAGCATCCAACATGTGTGTTAAATGGTCATTCAATACAAAAGGACCAAACAACTGGTCGTTGAGCATTCCACACCACACATTAATACTGAATCGATGTTGAAAGTTTCGTTCAAATGTGGCATGAAGATATTCATCTGACCACCGATGTTCATTATGACAGTTATTGATTCCATCGCGGGTGAACTGAGCGTCATCGCTAAATAAAATGTATTTATGTAGGCCTCGATTTTGTTGGATCCATTCACAAAATTGAACCCTTAAGCCATAATCACCTTCTTGAAGATGTTGGACCGGTTGAACATGGAAAGGCTTTAAACCGTTTTTTCTAAGTGTCTTCCAAACGCCCACATGTGATTGTATCGACGTTCTTTCGTAATCCGCCTCGTACTAACACCTAGGTTCTCTTCAGCCATATCCAGAACATTCTCTTCATTTTCCACATTTCAGTTCAGAATCAATCCTTACGCTTGGAAACATTCCTGTTTCCTGTGCATTTGCAAAAACTTTTTGAAACACTTTTCGATTAGGAACTCTTCGATTTGGAAAACGACGTCGGCATTCATCAACAGCCCGTAATGCGCTACCATTACAGAAACCATACACGAATATCATGTCAGCATACTCCCTATGGGTGAATGTGTGAGGCATTACGTATGGAACCTTTTCTCTTTTCGAGTCGAAACGCTCAGAATAAATCAAACTGACAACCATGCTTGTCAATTAAATTAGGTATTGACAAGCAATGAAATACCTACAAACTGGAGGTAGAAATACAAAACTTCTTAATTACCACTTTACAAAAAAAACACTTTAGAACCGATTATTTCAGAGACGGTTGAGAATCGGATTAAAACATATGGGTTAATTTCTCTTAGTTTGACCTTCTGAACATGTTCCCAAAATATTTCCCTTTCCTCCCGAAACACTCTGTATATCGGACCGTATCGTGGTACAAAATATCGAATATCGACAAAAGACAAAAAGGTACCGGTACATAAGAAATCGTACTTTCATCACCCTTTATTTCTAGAACGAAAAAACTTATTACGAGAAGTAATATGAAGAGTCAGGGGAAAGAACGATGAAAGTCAATGGACCATGATTTCAAGAAAACTCAAATTTGAGTTTAGAAACCCTTTGGTTCCATATTGAAAACTCATTGCGTAAATAGGTCACTCTCAGATAGTTATTTATAATGTTTAAATTGGCATAATGTTTAATTAGAACAAATTACGTGAAAAACTTCATTACTATTAGCAAATACTGTCAAAAAATACTAGGAAAAAACGTTCAGAGTCCAGTGACTTTCATCGATATTTCCCCTTATTTTGAATACTTTTGAAGTCTTTTATTCAAAAAAGTTACAAAAAATCGAACAAAGACAAAATGACATGTTGTTTAATGTGGCAAGCTTCTCAAGTAGTTTTGTGCTTCACGTCCACAAAATTTAGACAGCTTTTCTATGTCTCTATATTTAGGCAAAGAAAGCGGCAACGGATCTGAAACAAAAGAAAAACAATAGCTTAATTATTATGTACCTATGTATTGTTTTTGGAGAATTATATTGTCGTTAATAAGTCTTATTATTCTTGTTGCTGTTACCTGTATAAGAAAATTTTGGCATCTCAAACTCTCCTGTATTGTCGCCCAGCTTAAGCGATTTTCCGACGATGTCAACTGATTGCCAGCTTCCATTGAAAGTTGTTCGATAGTATATGAGCCTTGGGTTTTCCTTCGAAAGTCTCAGTTCTTTTACAGGTCTAGTGGCAAGTGGACACGTTTTCTTGTAAATTTTCTTAAGGAGTGTGTCCCATTGATGAAAAAAATTGCGATTGACGTTTTCGGTTTTGAATGGTGATGGCTTATTCCGACTACTCTCGAAAGCTGAAATCCAATCTTCCGGGGTCTCAGCTCTAGTTTTCTGGTTTACTAGAGCGAAGTCTTTATCGCACTCCATATATGAGTGCCCTCGCACAGGAAAAGTCATACGAATAGAATCTAGGCGTTTTTGAAAATGAATTACGTGGTGTAGATATCTAAAAACAGTCCAATTTTTATTTTGTCCTGCACATGAATCACAGAATATATTCAGTTCTCTTACTCTGTAATCTAAGTGGTTGTATAGCATATGGTGAATTAAAGAACACACGTCCGTGCTTCCCTTTTTGCCTTCTGTCTCTGGATATGTGTAAAAGATAGCATCGTTGGTGGATAAGAAATGAATAATGAATGTATACATGGATAACTGTCGACAATAATATGCATCATTGGTAGAAATATTAGGCACAGGTACATTTTTAGCGTAGTCAATACAGATTGATTCTATTTCCACTTTTTTTCTACTTTCCTTCTTGGCCTCTGTTTTTCGAGTGTAGAACGTATCTGCCGTTTTTAAATGAAGTTTTCGTTCTACTTCCAGTTTTTTTTATCTCACTAAGAGTAGTTTCTTTAGCGCTACCATTAACATTTGAAATCTCAAGATGCTTATTTTTCAACTTAACATTGATTTCGTCACAAAATGAACATGTGTCTGAGCGGGGGTATCCAAACGCGATGTTGAACTTTGTATTAAAAATTTCCCTATAGCTCATATGAGATTTTGCAAGCAGTGTATTTCTCCTTGAACATGTTATACATTTTTAATATGTTGAGTTCTTCTGGTAAGTAGTTTTTTTTAGTTTTGTTCAGACTGTAGTGGCTGCTGCGTGACTTGAAGGAAGAAATGTGTTTTATCACCGATTCTACAGTCTCCTTTTTCAAAGCATGCTTTCTAGTAGAATGCTTACCTCTGCCATCAACTGGAGAAGAGCCACACATTTTCAATGAACGCTGAACTGATTGAACTCTCCAGCTCATTAAATTTTTTCAAAATTTTATCTCTGGCGTTTTCACCTACTTTAGTAAAACACTTTAACCTCTTACACCTACAATCACTTCCAGACACATTGCTTTGCAAACGAAGTTTTTTAGTTACATCACTCATTCGTCCAAGTTTTTTACGCTTCTTCACGTTAATCTCACTTTCTTCCATAATTAAACTGAATTAAACCAAAAATAAAAAAACGGAAATTCAGCCTGCACGTGGAAAAACAATAATATATTATTATGCTTCCGACAAGTTCTAACGATAACTAAAAAAGCAACAGGAAATAAAAATGGCCGAAGCGCTTCAACGCAGAAGTGGACTTACAGCGTTTTTTACCCTGACACGTGGACTTTCATCGTTCTTTCCAAGTGTAATGTATTTTCAAGCCATGGTAACTCGTAATTCTCAGCATTTTTTCCTCCTTTTGGTATGGTATAGTAAAATATACGTATGAATCTACATTTTACACTGATTACTTTATTTTCGACCTAAAATGGACTTTCATCGTTTTTTCCCCTGACTCTTCATATTTCAAAAGGAATAATAGTTTTTTAAATGAAAGGGTTAACCAGGGGTTTCCCACATTTGAATTACTAGAAATGTGAAATATTTCTTGTCGGAACAGCCCCCATTGGGTTAAAGGGTTGCGAGCAAGTTCTCGACAATTATTCACGTTCACAAGTTAATTTTCGCCTTAAAAATATAAAATTCCTCTTTTAGGTTATACCTGCTCGCTATATTCCAAAAAGGGTGTATTTCCGAAATGGGTTCGAAAGGGCGATAAAAGGTTTAAGGTCAAAACCACTTGTACAACTAACCAAAAAGGGTTTAAAGGGTAAATACAAATTATAAATTGTGCCTTTTGTACACTAAACGTTCCCTTATGTAAAAGTTTGGTAAATTTATTTCGCCCGGGCCTTTAAAGGGGTAGAAAGATCAGATTTTTTTCGAGTCTCACGATAATTTGGAGAAAACTATCGTTTTTGAATAATGAAAAGAGGTAAAATTTCAAATAAAAAATGTTGTTGGTTTTAGTGCGAGTTTGTCCGGGTTCTTTCATTGTTCCTTGCAGAAAATGCAATACCGGAAAACTTACACGGAAAGAAAAACTTAGTTAAATTTAAAGATTGTTTCAGGAAAAATGGATATAACTTAATGACCGCAGTAAAAGTACCTGTGGCCATCCCATTATTTATGACCGTTTGTTATTATTATGTGGAAAGGACCGGATTGTAATAATTATAATTAAATATAGGCACATCAGGTAGGTTAGGTTGCTTAATTTATATTTAAATATCTTTTTGTGGTCAAATTTGTTAGTTTTTGAGGAATGGTTCAAGAATTGTCTTTTACCAAACATTGCTCAGAATAGCGTGATAGTAATGGACAATGCGAGCTATCACAGTCGCCAATTACATAAAGCTCCAAGCTCAAATAATAGAAAATTGGAGATTCAGAACTACATGGCGGCGAATGATATATATTTTGAAGAAAGTTATAAAAAAAGTGATCTTTTAGAAGTTTTAAAGACATTTTGTATAAAAAAAAGTATATGTTTGTGACACATTGGCAGAAGAAATTGGACATACAGTGCTACGGCTCCCACCCTATTATTGCATTTTTAACCCCATAGAGCATATGTGGCACCAGTTAAAATCACTGGTTAGGTCTGAAAATATTTCTCCTACTTTAAGTTCTAGTGTTGTAGAATTAATACGAAAATTCTTTTATGATATTCCCCAGGTAGTTGGAAAAATTCAGTCCGTCACGTAATAACTGTAGAAAATTCGTATATTAGTCTGGATCGTATAATTAATCCAATTATAATTAATTTTGATGAGGATAGCGATAGCGAAACAAAACTATCCATAGAATGACATTATAAATGTAAATAAATGTGACTAGTAATATTTTTAAAAAATGTTATTTCATTTGATTACATTAATATAATCATATCATTACTTGTTTTCCTTAGTCCGTTCCTTCATACTTCACTTGTTTATTGCCAAGCTCTTGTCGACACAATGGGACCGACCCAGGAAATCATTAAGTCGTACCCAAATTTCGTGAAACGTACTATAAAAATTATAGAACTAACCATAATTTATGGCTCTGTATGTGACCGAATAACGAAATACCGTTACATTATAGCAAAAATTTAACCTACATTTTTAGTAATAATTACAAGAATGAAATATATGAAATGTTTTTGTAAAATTTACTAAAATTTTTTACAATCGTAATAAGTTTTTAATTTTCTAAAATATTTTGTGGTTATTTCTATACAGGGTGTTATGAAAATGACGTATTATAATTAAATGTGTGACTCCTGGGGTGTCCTAGAGAAGCGCTACATATTTTTTTTTAAATCGAACGTTTAAAAAGTGGGGTAATTCACCCATAAACCCACTGGTTACTCCTCGGCACATTCATATATGATCATATTACAGTGCCAAGCTGTGTAATCAACAGATGTTCAGGCACAATGTTGCCAACTGTGTTAAAAAATGTAAAACTTTAGATTCTTATAAAAATAATTTTTAGTTTACCTAGTATCCAAATAGAAGTGCATCCAGGTGCCAGTACACCAGCAAGTAATCCAGGTCACAGACATCTTCAGGTTTTTGTTTTTTTTTTCTATGGGAAAAGCTTTATGCTCATCACGTACCCTGATGATAATGTGGAACTGCATAATAAGCTTATACCCTACCCACTAAACCCCATTTGGCCTCTTATTTCCAATCTGTCGGAACATTTGCACTAACTCACTTAAATAAACACACAGACACCCACGAGTTTCAAATTAGTTTCCTTGAAGATATGCCCTTATTATTAGATTACAGAAAAGCAATAAATACTAACGCATAATTACACTTTACAATAACCTACCGTACACATAAAACAACAGCACTATAGGATACAAATTATTACGCAATAGAAATTCAGAAATAATAAAAACGCTTATTTCTAAGGCTAATCAAACTTATTAATCCTTCACTGAAGAAGAATGATGAAATAATTATGTTGATAGACAGGACAATCCCTTCAAAATAAATAGTCTCGTCCAACTAGCGCGGTTGCCACTTCCGAGAATATCATTATACAGAAAAGTATTACAGGCGGAAATTCTGCAATTTATGAATATAACCTTATAAAACATCGAAAGTGGCAACGCTGTATTTTTAAACATTAATCCCAGCCGCTGTCGTAGCAAAAGAATAGGCAACCCGCTCGATGGTCCAAGATCAGCTGTTTAAAGAAGCCGACCGGTTTCCTACTGTTTTTTCAAACAGATTTGTGTGTTAAATTGTGTGTTAATACTTAAACCCGAGTTTAAATTTTTAAGTTTTTTGTTCTTTTCGCAACGGCAGTGCCCCAGTCCAGCAGTTAAATATCGATCAACGGAACCAACGTGTTATTTATTTTTAAAAATTTTAGATGTTAAATACATTATTTCCCATACCAGTCAGACAATAAGGCCGTATTTTTGTCTACACAGTAGCACTTTAAAATACTAATTCAGATTGAATGGTACTTAGATGTGTTCATGAGACGCGATTTTGTGAGATTATTGTGCCGGTTTTTTTGTTTTTGTTCGGGTTACCTAGGTACTTGGTGTTTTTTGATAAATTAAGTTGGTTTTAAGTCTGAAAACGTAAATAAAATTGCATTTTTTTTTTATAAACTTTTAAGTTGTCCACATCTGACGGGTGTCGTTCGAATTGAACAAATGAGAACATACCTGACCATTTATAAACTCCGCGGCGGTTCGTTCGAGCGAGTTCAAGTTTATAAATCAGAGATTGTTTCCCAGCGAACTGAACTGAACGTAAAAGTTTATAATAATGTACCCTGAAAAATAAACAACTTGCAATCTGTCAAACGGTTATTGACTTTCTAGAGAGTTTACCCTGAAGATATGACAACACTGTTGACATATGTTGCTTTGTTTACCTTCCTGACAGGGGTACCACGTGGTCATTTTTGGTTTGACATAAGGTCATGTACAGGGCATATTAAATTAAAGCGCCATTTTTTGGATATTTTTCTTCAATTTGTTTTCGTCTCAGGAATTGCCGATTTAAATATAATACGTAATTTCCATAACACCCTGTATTTTCGTTTATAAAACATAAAAGACGCTTAAAATAAACAACCCTTGGTAACCGTCAAACTTATTCTATGACAACCGATCAAAGCTCACTAAAAATTGAGGAAAATAGTTTTAAAAAAATGAAGGAATTTAACTATTTATATTTTAAATAGATGAAAAATAAAGTATTGTATACACCACAGACAGGCGTTACTAGACCATAATGCCCATCAGGCGAAAACTATCCCTGCTTTCGCCTTCCGGGCATTATAGTCTACTTATTAACGCCGTTGCTACATAAATAACTATAAAAGAACTTTTTTTTTTAAATTTAAAGCCGGAATTTACAGGCTTCCTGACTTTTTTGTGTTTAAATCTTACTTTGTACAAGAAAGCCCCATTGGAACATACATTCATATCGAAATTTGAGAATGTTGTTTATTTTGCACTCTAATTAGCTAAAATAGGAACAAGAAACCACGATTTGGTTGGAGTGCGAGCGAGTCTGGTGAATGGGTAACTTTATATCAATGAAAACAGTTGTTCATGGTGCAATAACTGCATTGTGCGTATTAAAAAATGCATCCATACGTGTGCTTTTAAATCGTTGGCAAAACCCCAAACGCTGTGAATAACAATTAAATTCAATAATCAGCTGATTATTATTTTTTTAAATCGAGCTGTTTGAAATTGCCGAAAACTTGTGAATCAATCTACTTTCCATAGGCGTCCCATATTCATTTTTCGATTAATATATATACACCGTGTCCAAATCACATATGTATAGACAGTATATTGCCAGTACGAACGTTCCAAAATACAAAAAGTGTCCCCGCTATGGGAGATGGCGCGGGCCTATTGAGCTTGCGCAGTAGGGTGGACATTTTTTCGATCGCGTCAGAGCCGGCTTGACATTATTTGTTTGTGGTTCATCCGCATTGTTGTCGGTATATTAGTGCTTATAAACTTTCATTACCTAACGACAATTTTTGTAAAGGAGTTTTTAATTTGTGGTGATTCGATTCGCTGTTTGCTAGGTTAGTGGCTTGTTTTGTTTAAGATGAAAGGACACAAGTGCATTGTGCTTTTTTGCAAAAGTCGTGGATCAATACCAGGTATAAAGTACATATATACGAAAATATTTTGCTTATCACATTATCCGATCTTCGGAACCGAATTTCGTTAAAAACCTTGTAAAAAAGGAAGAGAGTGTCACTCGTATACAATATAATATATATGTGGTCCAGTACCTAACCTTAAAATTAATTTATTTTTAATTTGGTGCATTACTAGCTGATAATAATTCCCAAAATAGTCAATATAGTCATTTATTCTTAATTTTTGGTTTAGAAAAAGTTAGGTTAAGAAACATACGACGTCGGATGAAAGTTAAAATAAAGCTCATCGTGTCGATTGTTACAAATATTCGGGCGGAATTTGGTACCAAAAGTTTACACCAATCAGGGCACCGTCGGATCATCATATCGTCAGAAATCGTATGCATGGAACGCTGTCTTAAATCGAACTAATCGAAAATTTTTATTACAATATTTTTCCTAACTAACCAGTTGTATTTACATTAAAAAAGTTGAAATCCTGTCCTGTCGAATGTTTACTTTCACAAGGAAATTTCCGAACTGCGCACACTCACAACGCCCCCTTCGATGCCCATAACGGGGACATAATTGCAGTTGGTATTAACATTATACTGTTTATATACAGGGTGTTATGGAAATGACGTATTATAAAAAACTCTTTAGAAAGTCAATAACCGTTTGACAGATTTCAAATTGTTTACTTTTCAGGGTACATTATTATAAACTTTTACGTTCAGTTCGCTGGGAAACAATCTCTGATTTATAAACTTGAACTGACTCGAACGAACCGCCGCGGAGTTTATAAATGGTCTGGTATGTTCTCAGTCGAACGACATCCGTCAGATCTGGACAACTTAAAAGTTTATAAATGCCACTTACCCTTTAAAAAAAACGCAATTTTATCTACCTTTTCGGACTTATTTAAAACCAACTTAATTTATAAAAAACACTACAAGTACTCACATCACAAAATCACATAGTTTTCGCGTCACAACACATCTAAGTACCGTTCAATCTGAATTAGTATTTTAAAGTGCTACTGTGTAGACAAAAATACACCCTTATTTTCTGGGAAATAATGTATCTAAAAATTTGAAAAATAAATAACACGTTGGTTTTCGATCGATATCGGCCGGCTCCTTTAAACAGCCGATTATGGACAATCAGGCTAATATTTAAAAATACAGCGTTGCGACTTTCGATGTTTTATAAGCGACTATCATAAATTGCCGAGTTTTCTTCTATAATATTACTTTCCTGTATAATTATAGTCTCTGAACTGGCAACCGCGCTGGCTCTAGTAGCGGAGAGTTCTCGGAAATAAAGTTCGACGACTGGTCCGAAGATGGACTAGACCAGTATTTCAAAGGGTAGTTCCTGTCAATTGTTAACATAATTGTTTCATTTTATCTTTAGTAAAGGGTTAATGGCCCATAAAAATTAGCGTTTTTATTATTTCTATTGCGAAATGATTAAGTGCTCTTGTTCTATGTGTGTTATTGTAAAGTGTAATTATGCGTTAGTATTTAAGTTTAGTGATAAGCTTATTAAGCACTCCCACACTATCATCAGGACACGTGATGAGCATAAAGTTTCTCCCATAGAAAAAAGAACTGAAAGTGTCTGTGCCCTCGATTCCTTAATCGCGTCCTGGATTTACTTTCTAAGTAAGCTAAATATTTATTTTTATAAGAAACTAAAGATTTACACTTTTAAACATTTTGGCAACATTGTGCCTGAACATCTGTTGATTACTCAGCTGGGCAATGTAATATGTTCATATATGAATGTGCCGAGGGGTTGTGTGTGGGTTTAGGGGTGAATTACCCCACTTTTTAAACGTTCGATTTAAAAAAAAATATATAGCGCTTCTCTAGGACACCCCAGGAGTCACCCATTTAAATATAATACGTCAGGTCCATAACACCCTGTATATATCGTCGGTGCAATGCTAAACCCACGAATGTGCAAAATTACTGTTTGGAGATATTCGACTTTTAAAGTTTTAGTTTGTTGTGTAAAATCAGATCTAAACAAAATATATTATTTTGTTTTGCTATTAGTATTATTAAGTATTGTGTTTTTAAAGTTTTTTAATATAATTTAAAATAATTATTTATTTTCAAAAATAAGTTACATTCGTGAATTTGGCATTTTCATTCTTGGTTAAATCTGCACATAGGCAAAATCAAAAATAATAAAAAAACTTTAGATTGTTCATTATCTTTTATTTCAAAAACTTAAAATGATTTTTATCTTAATAGAAAAGACAGTTCTGTAACAGGTCTGTCTGTAACAAAATGAAAATACACTTATTTTAGGAAAAACATTAATCTTCATCTGAATCTTCGCTTTCATTAGGCTGCGGCAAATTGTCTCGAACATTTTGATTGACTTTTATAGATTTATAAAAATTGTGATAAATCTTTGGAATGGTTAGGTCGATACACATTTTTTGAAGATCTTGATATTTAGCAACGGAAATGGGTAACTCACTATCATAAGCTTTTTTTAAGTCAACCTGTTTTGGTCGTCCGCGACTCTTGCAGCAAACTTCTTGAAATTCATCTTGAAACTTTTTTTTGTAAAATAATTTTGGTTTTTCCGTCTTGATGTAGCGTAACCAACACACTTGACGCCAGGGAACTTTATTCATATTAAAGCTTTGACCTCCAAAGGACTTAAAATCAAAAAAATCATCAAACATTAAAGATTTTACTTCAAAAGGACGTGGTCGCGAACGAGCGCTTCTGATTATTTGAGCCCAACCTTCAGGTGAATAAACAGGAACATATTTTGATTTTTGCTCTATTTTGGAATGGATCGAATCACATTCCATTTCGGTATGTCCAGTCTCGAAAAATTTGTGTTCAATAATTTTTAAATTTGGGTGATCTGAAAGGAGCTTTAAACACATTGCAGCAAAAAAAGAATTTTTTTGTTGTCCACCACATCCGTCGGACATCATTCGAACTTCCGTTATATTTGGATGCGACAAAATGTAATTGTAAATACAAGAGGATATTTCATTTGAACCTCTTTTACCTTGGGTTTCATCCCAAAGATAACATACTCCGTCTTGGTTTCCCAAATTATAAATGGTGAAATTGTAGATTGCTAATTTACGTAGGTAAAATATTTGACCTGTTTGCCCTTTCGGAGTCGTTAAAACTGCTTCCAGATCAAAATTAAATGATAACACCTCCGAATTTTCTTTCGCAGTTTCCTTGTCGTCGTCCCGAGCTTTTCGAGCCAATTCTTTTCGTTCCATGTGTTCCCGATAAATCGGTTCTTGTGCCGTTTGTTCCACTTCTGTCATACTTTTATATTGCAAACATTTTTTACACTGGTCCTTCTTAGGTTTGTGAAAACCTAAATTGTAATCTTTAAAAACCTGTCGGTACTTTTCGAATGACACTGCTCGAACATTTGATTCTACGCATTTTTTTTTGTACAAGTTGTGCATAATGGAAATACTAAGTGAGGAATCCAAATACTTTTTTGTAGTGGAGGCTCTGCAGTAATGTGACTCAACCGCTGGAAATGTAAGAATGTGGTCACGAATCATTTTGTCTTCCTCATCTTTTAATTTGTTGTGGGGAACCTTGCCGCGCAAATCTTTATTAACTGCGCCACCAGAAGAAAGCTTTTTCAATGCTCCTCGCATAAATGCATCAGTAACATTAAGAGTACTCATAAAAAATTCGCGACAAACTTGTCTTTTTTCACCATTTACTGTAAAAGTGTAGCACATGGTAAAATTTCTTCTTGAATTTTCAATGTTTCTTGTCACTCTTTTTTTATAATTTTTTTCAATATGAATATTTAAAAAACAACGCTGATCATCTACTGAACCCATTTGACGAAATTCGTTGTAAATTTTTTGCCGGTCTTCCTCCTTAACAAGGCTGTAACATGTATGCTTCGGTTTTCCAGAACATGGAGGTGGTAATAAGGGACGTGCCGGTCTTTCTATATTTTTAGCTCCAATATAAGCTTCACCTTTTAATCTTTTTTGTTTTTTTATATTTTTCTTCCAATTGATTACATTTTTTTTCTTTCTCTTTGGAAAATAATCTAAAACAATTCGTTACTTTAAATGAAAGCCTAACTTGCTTTTCTAATAAACTTACCTAAGTTGTTTACATTTTGATTGCTGGACATTGCTAAATCGCTGGAATTTGAACTACTTGAGTTAGAGCAAGTAGAACAACTGCTGGAGCTTGAGTTCTCGTTGGGATCATAATTATCCGAGGAAGAGGCAGAAAAATCACTTTCAGTTGAAACTACCTCGCTATTGGACATCGGTCTCTCTTTAGAAGTGCTTGGCATTCCTATAAAATCTTTTTCGTCTAAAACAAAGTATAGAAAATAACAACAAACTAATTTATAACTGCATGAGACAAATGGACAGTACTTACCTACTACACCTTTTGCCACCACGCATGCTTGGTTAATTTCGTTTTCGTTATTCAAAGCAATCGCAGCGCAATCGTTTTCTACTGTATATATATCTTGATTATTATCTTTATCTAAATCCTAACAAAAAAAGTAAATTATTAAACAGTTTTGTAATAATTATAGAAGAATTCTTACCTTATTTTCACGCCCTTCCACTGATTCTGATTTATTTGCTTCTGCTTCTTTTAAAAGTTTAAATATTTTAACTGTATGTGAATTCATTGTCCCGCATTAATAAGTTTATATTATAAAACTCTTTCTATGCGTCTCAAGGGACAATGTAAAATCTTTTACTTGTTTTAGTAGAATAACAAAAACACGAATGTACTACTGTTAGAAAAGTTCACCAAATTCGGCAACGCCACAACCACGAAAGTGTCACATTCGCGATACAAGCACTGCAAGTGATGGAGGCAGACTGACTTTCGTGAAATTAGCCACACGCCTCCCCACCTTATTTTTATTGCCTCCACATTCGTGACTATGGCATTGCGTAGTTCTGTTTAAGGTACGTTTGGTAGTACACATAGGTCGAAAACACTGATTTTGCACATTCGTGGGTTTGGCATTGCACCGACGATATGTGGTCCAAATGTCAATTCCTAAAAAGGTCTGCTTGGCAAGGAACTAAGATTTATGAAGAAAAAAGGGGGTTCTCAAATAGTATAATAAATACCCACATTTTTAAGCAAAACGACAAATAGAAAAGTTGTTTCAAATCTTGTTGGGAGTACAAATAAATTAAATTAAATATTATTATTTTTCCAAACTATTACACCCTATTATGAACGCCTTTTCGATTGAAAACCACTATAGGGTTGCCTTCTGCCTTGTCGTCATTTGAAAATAAACAAGTAATTTCCAGTAGATACTCAATTACAACTGAGAACTTCAAAGATTCATTTAAAAAACCGTAATTAACTTCCTCGGGCGTCGTAAATCGCGTGGCAACGCCGAGTTCTTCCCGTTTCTTCGCTTTATTAAGATAACGTCACTCCCGTGCGGATTTAAACGAAAAAACATGCGAATTAAATCGAATTAAATCTGCGGACGAAGAGGCGCGAGGCGCAATACGCGACACTCGAGATGACGGGAAACCCGAAACCATCCAGAGGGATTTGTTACAACCGGGGACGATGGGAAAGTGTGCATTTTGTATGGACGAAGTAAAATCGACAGAAGAAAACACACCAATGTTTTGGGAAGTCAGTAGAATTGCGTGTCCTGCTAAGTGTTGTCGAGCTATAAAAGAAGATAATACTTAAAACACTAAAAGAACTAATTTAAATAGATTTATTCAAGATAAACTATAATTGTTTTATGATGTCACGGTGTTCCCCGTTGCTTTCACTTCTCTCTCCTTGGCCGGGCCCTCGTCAGCGTAATTCGGCACCCATATAAGTCACCAATCCCATAAATCTCAGTATCTGGGTTCCTGGGGACTTATTGTTGACAACATTTTTAGAGAAAACTGCTGCCTGGGTTTTCTTAGCGTTAAATTCGACTTGGTTACTGTCCCCAAAGACAACATTTCTTCCAGGTCTTTGTTGAGGTGTGATACTTCATGCTGCCCGCGAAGATGTGCATCGGCAGCCCATGTTTGTGAATTGAAAGGAAAAGATGAGACGAGTGTCAGCAAAGCTACGTTGATTTACTGTACGAAGAGGGTGTGAGGCAATATGGACCCTTGAGGAACACCTGCATTGATGGTGCAGGTATGTGAGTGAAACTCATCAATTGCCACTTGCAGACAATGGTCCTTAAGGAAGCTAGAGAACCAAGCACAGAATCGACTGGACATACCATAAGATGGCAGGTTACTTAGGAGCACTTCATGCCAAAAACGATTACATAAGGCTTCAGTCAATAGTCAAAATGCAATATCTCGAGACTCATGATGTTCTATTGCATTCAATTAAATAATATTTATAAACATTAGTCATAGCATCGTATATCAGAAATTGAATGTCAAGATCAGTATAAATAAACAAGCACGTTGCTTTTTCTCTGATTAAAACTGTTTCATTGTTCCGAGATAAAAAAATGCTTTCAGTGGATTTCTGGACACGTTTATAATATGTTAGACTTTTTTTTAATTGGCTATTCCTTGGAAGTTGCATAATCGACATACTAACTCTTTCTTTCTGCTAAGCCGCTTTGGGGGGAGGGGGGTCTGTTTCCTTTTAGAATACATAATCTAATCGGCGCCTATGCCAGGGGTTCTCAAACTTTTTACTTAGAGATTTAGTATTTTGTCACGACGCTCTAGTCGAAATATGTGTACCACTGCCTTGAAACAAACGTGGACCCGGTATTTCTATCAGCTTATCTCTTCGGTAGTATAGTGGTCAGTACCCCCGCCTGATATGGGAAACCCGGGTTCGATTCCCGGCTGAAGAGATATCTACTGAGGTTATGTGTGGACCTATCTACTGAGGTTCTGTGTGGACCTATCTACTGATATTCTGTGCGGACCTATCTACTGAGGTTCTGTGTGGACCTATCTACTGAAGTTCTGTGTGGACCTATACTGAGGTTCGGTGTGGACATATCTACTGAGATTCTGTGCGGACCTATCTACTGAGGTTCTGTGTGGACCTATCTACTGAAGTTCTGTGTGTACCTATTCTGAGGTTCTGTGTGGACCTATCTACTGAGGTTCTGTGTGAACCTATCTACTGAGGTTCTGTGTGGACCTATTTATTTGTCTGACATAATATTAATACAGTTTCAATCAAAATTATGGATTGCTGTGCAAGAGCATTATTGATCAAATGAGAAGTAATTAAATGGTTTGCCGTTATTACTGTCGCCGTTATAACGATATCTTTCCGCTTTTGTTATCTTTGGAAGCGCGGTAGTCTCGCCTGCGGCGCGTTGTTCATCAATCGTTATCGTGGGTCCCTCGTATACCCATTTTTCCCCTTGCTTATTTATTGCCAGGTCGCTGCTTTTTTCGCTATTTTTGTCCCACTGGAATTCTAGGCCCGAAGGCGGTGATTCCCCACCCAGAGTTGTTTTTAAAGCCAACAACATACGTTGGCGAGCAGCGGACCTAACATTTGGGTCGTTGTATGGAACATTAAGGTACTGGTCGACACTACCAGTGAGGTCGACAGTCCGATAAAGTTCATTAAAGTCAGCGCTAGATATGGTATCACTTAAATTATCGTTTTCCGCCATTTTTCGATATTTCGACGTTTCGATTTTCGTTAATAGTCAGGGATGCCAGCCGACGACAGGTGTCTGTCGGTCTTAGTGGGGCCCACCACCTTTCCCCGCCAACTGGAAGCTGTCAGCAGTCCACCAATTAAGATGAAGATGAGGGCAAGAATTTTGTCTTAGAATTAAAAGGATTGATTTTACTGTTACAAGTATAGTTGTTGGAACGTAGGACGAAGCCTAACTATTGTTCGAACTATACTTTTGAGTTTATTGGCACGGGCACGTCCAATTGAATATAACAAGGCAAGTTTGTTATATTGAACACGGAGGGCTTTTTGCTTATTTAATTTTAAGTCTTTTGTCTTGAGGGTTATTTATGGGTTAGTCTTACGTATGTCGAGTCTCACGACCGGGGCGATTTTCGATTAATTACTTTTATTTTCTTTACAATAAAAAAAATTAACCTGAGCTAGCAATGGTCCTCTACTAAGAGGGAATTAACCAACCTAACTGTCTTCTAAGACCCTACACGCGAATCCTAGTTTTGCCTTAAATATATCAACTTAAGATTTTTTAAGAACCCTTACTACGCGCCGCACCTAATAACCGTTACTTATTATTCCTAGCGCAAGGCGTCTATAAAGGAATAAATCGGTAAAAACGAATATTTTTTTATTAAGTTATTTCGGGCGCTAATGTCTATAACGAAATACTTATTGATTAACGCAATATTTCTCTCAACCTGCGGTTTTTTGAGAAACTTATGCGTGTCGCATCTTTAAGAAGTTTTTTCGAATTTTTTTAACGCCACGCTGGCCGACGCCGCCCTCAGTGCAGGGACAACGATGCCTTAATGACCGAACAGAAATGACTATTCCGTTTGTCTCTCTACCTTAGCTTCCACCTTATAAAAAGGACGCTATTTTAACGAACGCTTAAGAGACAAACTAGTCCTACTCCGACCGAATTTATTTACTTCTTCTTTGCTTCAAAGATGTCTTCTTTTTTGGCCTTTTCACTTTACAAATATTAGCGATATTTGCCAAGGCGGGCGACTCAATACACTTCGTTAGGAGGGATCGACTTATCAGGAGGTATTCTCCCGATCGAAATAATATTGAGCCTGTGCAACACCGTCTAGATTAATCCGCCGGTATATAGATGATACCTTGCGAGGAAGAATCTATAAAGCTCACACTGAAATCGCGGGGGACCGAGCCAGGGTATACGCACTGGCCTGCTGTTCCAACGGTGGACGCTGAATTAGAAAGTTTATACTCCGCGTTAAAAAACACAGAGTGTTAAATCCCTCGTTGTACGGGTTTCTTCAAAGTTTAAACTCTGTATTCAAAAATACGAGTGTTCGTGAAGACTGTACTGGACTTTTTCCCAGCGAACGATCTCGCGGAGATGGGTCTCTCAAAGCAACCAGAATTCAACTGCCGTATTCGATTTTTTAACATATAGTTTTCGTCATTCCATCTAATCTCGTGCCGACGAAGCGTTTTGATAAACGGACAGCGGGAACCACACACAGCTGTTTACGTTGCAGAAATATAAAAAGCCTCTGATTTTGCATGTTGAAAGATTATATTATAACCTTGTTAAATAAATCGTGCTATAAAAATAATCCTTTTTTGGTAACATATAGGAAAATATGTTGAATTATTAAAAAATAATCCAACGTAAAAATCCTCCTTATTTTCTTAATTTGAAAAAAGCCATTTTTACAACATTACCAGTAGAGCTGCGAAATAATTACTTGGTCAGCAAGAGTTTACAATTGGTCAGTAGAAACAAACATATCTGGAAGCAGCTTACTTCAGAGGTCCCAGGGCATTGTAACTTCTTGTGTTTTCTTTTGCCGAATACAGAAGGAAATCGGCTACAAAAGGTGTAGCGGGGGCGGGTTTTCACTTGTTTTCCCAGGGCACTGTCACGATTCAGAAATGTTTGCTGTCCATAAGTTGCTGACCAACTAGCCATTTTGGCTGACCGATTACATTTTTCTGTTCGCAAATATAAGAATATTTTGCTAACCAGTTAAATGATAGGTACCCATAATTAATGATGATTTTAATGAATATTAGAATAGAATTCAGAAAGTATGTCTTGATTCATTTAAACTTGAGATTGGGTGAATTGGTTGTTCAGATATTGTTTCCTTCTTTTCGGGTACGTTTATACCAGATCCGGCCAAAATTAAAATAATACTTACTTGTAAGTACTACACTTTAATTATTAATATAATTATTCTGGTAATTTAATAAACCGCTCCTACATCACTGACACAATGACATGACCTTTTAAAAGAATGATAAAGAGTAAAATAATAATTATAAACCAGATGTCTAAACCAAATCAATCTTATACAAATTATTTGTAAAGAAAATCCATTTGGTTTTATAGCCCTCCTCGATTCCTCCTCACACTGTGTTTATTATAATTGAAATTATAATTTAACCGACTTCGTATCTCTTACCGTTCCTGAAATCCCAATGGTGCAGGCCGAATTTGAAACACCCTATATTATTCGCGAAAAATGGTAGCGCCTTCGACATTACGTAAGCTTTTGCTCATTTTGACATTGAAAAGTGACGCAGTTAACGAATTACAAATAAAACAATAATAATTAGTTTACGTTAAATAAAGCGAAACAGCACAACAAGCAAATTAGAAAATAACAACAACAAATCCACCTCAGCTATTTTTTCTAAATTTCTCTGAGAGTGCGGGTAAGACCAGTTTCCCACGGTTTTGTGCAAAGTCGCGAAATGCCGCAAAACCGCAAACTATCGGGAAAAAAAATTGCGCTATTTTTCGAGTTTGGTACGAATACATTGCGTTTCTTCAAGGTTTTAGATTGGATGCACAATTAACAAATCTAGACACGATTGATTGAACATTGCGTATGCAATCGATCATGTTACATCATGTTCTTTTCGTCATTTGAAGTCAATTTTATACCTACCCAGTAAAAGTTTAAAAACGCACGCAATATACAGGGTGTTTCACCGGGAACTAACTCGATCTATACAGGGTATTTCCTAACCTCTCTGAAACAATGAAGGAGTTGAATCATCACCTTATTTTAAGACGAAAATGTAGTATAAAAGTTTTTCGCATGTCACTTCGGTTTCGAAATACAGGGTGTTAAAAAAATATTGTATTTTTCATTTTATTACTTCATGCCAATGATTTGATAATGAATATGATTTAAAATCTTTGAATAATGAAACAGGAGACAAATATCACGGAGAAAACAAACGTGGTTGCCATGGAACGAAGCAAAGCCTACTCGTATAATTTGACGATAAAAATACGAAAATAATTCAAAAATTAAGATACATTTTTTTGTCAGATCCCCGCAAATAAATTAACTGTACAATTTAAAATTCACCCATAGTAAAGTACTCATTGATGTTTAACAAATATCATTGGAATATCGTTTGGCACATTTTCGTCTTAAATTAAGGTGAGGATTCACCTCCCTCATTTTTTCAGAGAGGTTAGGAAACACCCTGTATAATACGGTAAACTATACATAGGAAAATTGTTGAAATTGGACATTGTGCTAATGTCGATAGGGGCAACTCGGCTGCGATACATCATTATGAGGGTCCTGTCGAGTACTTTACGATGCCAGAATATTGTGTCCCTATTCGTACCCAAAACAAAAAAGCTGATAAATCGTTGTAAGATCTAAGTAAACTGAAGGAGAAAAACTAAATATTATTTTTTAAATAGCCGCCATTTTGTTTTGGGTATGAATAGGGACACATTGAAAAGGCTCGATAGTTTAAAATGATGCGTCGCAAGACACACTATTAAACTTTTTTTTATCAAGATGGCGCACATCCGCCATTTTGAATTTGAGCGCCAAGAACGCATGTAATTTTCTTAATTTATAAAAATTTTCACATGGTCTGTTCCCAGCTACAATTTAACACTTTTTCGATAAAATAGAAAAAGGGGTTGAAAAGGTGAAAACTAAACCAGATCATTTATTCGCTATTCACCATAACGAGATTCTTGAAACCTGTACCAATTCACACCCTTTAATTTTAACAAAAAGGAGCTGGTGTTCCCGAAAATTCCCTGAACGTTAACATTATACCCCAGTTTTTGCCTAAACTCGTTTGAAAACATAAAATATATCGAACGAAACGAATAAAAATTGAAAAAAGGCACGACGTATCGGATTTCGGCCACCCTATTACATCTGCGTTTTTTACATCCCTTTTCCTTCAAATTTTACCAATTTCAAATAAAAAAATCATTTATTTTGTTATTGTTCAACGAAGTATCGCTTTACAGGTTTTTTAACGGTGAACCGCTTGGAAGGGACATTGATTTGATTTGATCGATGGTCTCTATTTATTTTTATTCGGTGTTAATACTCTTTAGTTCGAAGAAAACAAGACCCTTAGATATGGAATCTTTAAATTTGTTTTAAATTGTGTACGATACACTATAATATGTAAACATATTACCCACAAAAATAAATACACTATTGTTAAGTACACATTAATATTTTAATCTTGTCATAAATTTACTCTTAAAATTGTTATCTTAATATGTATAATAATACACAATATGTGAATATGTGATACACCTTCTAAATTGACGAACATTTATTATAGAATAATATTTTCACCTTGTCAAATATTTGCACAATTGTTATCTCAATTTTAAGCTAACCAAGATAATATATTCGTTATGTGAAATATTCAATATGTGAATATATGATACACCTTTTAAATCAAAGAACACCTATTATAGAGTAATATTTTCACCTTGTCAAATATTTGCACTTAAAATTGTTATCTCAATTTTAAGCTAACCAAATATATTCGTTATGTGCAATATTCAATGTGTGAATATAATATGATACACCTTTTAAATCAAAGAACATCTATTATAGAGTAATATTTTCACCTTGTCAACTATTTGCACTTAAAATTGTTATCTTAATTTTAAGCTAACCAAGATAATATATTCGTTATGTGCAATATTCAATATGTGAATATATGATACACCTTTTAAATCAAAGAACATCTATTATAGAGTAATATTTTCATCTTGTCAACTATTTGCACTTAAAATTGTTATCTCAAATTTAAGCTAACCAAGATAATATATTCGTTATGTGCAATATTCAATATCTGAATATATGATACACCTTTTAAATCAAAGAACATCTATTATAGAGTAATATTTTCACCTTGTCAAATATTTGCACTTAAAATTGTTATCTCAATTTTAAGCTAACCAAGATGATATATTCGTTATGTGCAATATTACATATGTGAATATATGATACACCTTTTAAATCAAAGAACATCTATTATAGAGTAATATTTTCACCTTGTCAAATATTTGCACTTAAAATTGTTTTCTCAATTTTAAGCTAACCAAATATATTCGTTATGTGCAATATTCAATGTGTGAATATATGATACACCTTTTAAATCAAAGAACACCTATTATAGAATAATATTTTCACCTTGTCAAATATTTGCACTTAAAATTGTTATCTCAATTTTAAGCTAACCAAGATAATATATTCGTTATGTGCAATATTCAATATGTGAATATATGATACACCTTTTAAATCAAATAACACCTATTATAGAGTAATATTTTCACCTTGTCAAATATTTGCACTTAAAATTGTTATCTCAATTTTAAGCTAACCAAGATAATATATTCGTTATGTGCAATATTCAATATGTGAATATATGATACACCTTTTAAATCAAATAACACCTGTCCTATTATAGAGTAATATTTTCACCTTGTCAAATATTTGCACTTAAAATTGTTATCTCAATTTTAAGCTAACCAAGATAATATATTCGTTATGTGCAATATTCAATATGTGAATATATGATACACCTTTTAAATCAAATAACACCTATTATAGAGTAATATTTTCACCTTGTCAAATATTTGCACTTAAAATTGTTATCTCAATTTTAAGCTAACCGAGATAATATATTCGTTCTGTGCAATATCCAATATGTGAATATATGATACACCTTTTAAATCAAATAACACCTGTCCTATTATAGAGTAATATTTTCACCTTGTCAAATATTTGCACTTAAAATTGTTATCTCAATTTTAAGCTAACCAAGATAATATATTCGTTATGTGCAATATTCAATATCTGAATATATGATACACCTTTTAAATCAAATAACACCTGTCCTATTATAGAGTAATATTTTCACCTTGTCAAATATTTGCACTTAAAATTGTTATCTCAATTTTAAGCTAACCAAGATAATATATTCGTTATGTGCAATATTCAATATGTGAATATATGATACACCTTTTAAATCAAATAACACCTATTATAGAGTAATATTTTCACCTTGTCAAATATTTGCACTTAAAATTGTTATCTCAATTTTAAGCTAACCAAGATGATATATTCGTTATGTGCAATATTAAATATGTGAATATATGATACACCTTTTAAATCAAAGAACATCTATTATAGAGTAATATTTTCACCTTGTCAAATATTTGCACTTAAAATTGTTATCTCAATTTTAAGCTAACCAAACATATTCGTTATGTGCAATATTCAATGTGTGAATATATGATACCTACACCTTTTAAATTAAAGAACACCTATCTGAGTTAGTATAGTTAAGTTTATTAGTTTATTAAATTTTAAATTAGCCTTCAAATTTAAATGTTTATAGGCAACAAGCACACATCCTCGCTAGTATTTTAATTTGCAGATAATAAATCTCTCGATGAACTTATCTAGCATTTTAGTTAAAAAAAAACTGATGTTCCCCAACACAAAAGCAAATAAAGAGAAAGTCCTTCTTCGCCACGTATGAATGAATAAAACGGTTTTACTGTTCAGTTCGCCCTCTCTGCAAATATTGCCTTTGTTTGTCAGAGTCGGGCCGCGGGGTCGAGAGGGACGCGGGAAGGAAAAGGGACTAGAGGGAGGGGGGAAGAGAATGATACTGATCGATATCAAGACGATGGATTCGGAAAAGATGCGCATCCATGTCCAGAATCAGGGATACAAGATATTTGTAGAATTGTATAAATAAAGATTGGATAAATCGAATTAAAGTTTTAAGTGCAAATATTTTATTTTTTAATATTATCAAGTAGTGTTGTGATCGCTCGAGCGAAAAACCGCTTGATCACTCGATTATTGAAATAACCGACATCACTCGATTATTAAAAAACTGTTCGAGTTATCTATCACTTATTATCTTTCACTCGATACCCGAGCTTCGCTTGACGCCGACGGAAATATACCGCTGTAGTGTGATCGAGTTAAAAAACTGCTCGTATATTCGAACAGTTTTTCGCTCGATAGGAAATAATCTAGTTAAAAATCAGGCGAAAAACCGAAAAATATCGCCGGTTACCTGATAGACGACCTCCGGTCTAAGCACCGCGCGATCCGATTGGCGACGTTCGAGAATGACGCTGAGCAAGTACACGACATACGTCTTTCTTAAAGGCACATAAACGAGAAGGTGCATATAAAAAAGTATGCTGAATCCCTTAGCGGAGTCATCGCGACATGATTTGGTAAAGTTTTGTTTTAACTGGCTAGCCAGCGGAGTAGTTTAGGTCTCCGATTGTAAATATTAAAAAATTAAAGAATATAATTTTAAAATTTTTAATTACTATAAAGACGAGAAAACTTCTCAAAAATAACATAATAATAGAAATTGTTAATGAAAAATAACAAAACGAACAAAATGGTTAGAAAATATATAGAAAAATTCGTTGGTAATCTTATAGTAAACATTTTTAAATCTAAACAGGGGTTAAAAACGCACAATAATAAACCCGAACAATAAATACATATTTGTGTGATTTTTTGCAGTTTTTTGTTTGGTATCAAGACACGTGGTAAAAATTCATTATTCACAAATAAATAAATTTCTGGAATTTTTTTGGTGACACTATAATTTTTTAGCTAAACCTGTGCCCACCCGTAGTAACGTGCCTGCTAAATACCCTACCTGATCACATGTAAAGGGCTAGGCAGCCCGTTAAGCAGTCAGTGACGTCATCGCTTGGTAAATTGGAATTTCAGGCGATTCACTCGAGCGATTAACTCGATTATTAAAATCGCTCGAGTATCAGGTACTCGATTATTAAAATCATCGGTTTTTCCCAACACTATTATCAAGGGATCTTCCAGTGGCGTAGCGCTACTACCGCGAACCCCCGCAGTCGCGGGGGGGCCCGAAAGCTTCGAGTGCCGATAGAGCCTATTGCTAAGTAGCAAATCTTTCAAATAAATGCCAATATTACCAATGTCCACCTGATCTAGATTTTGTCACACTGTGCTCGAAATTATATAAATTTGAAGAATGAAGCAATTGGTATATCAAGATCATCGAATATAAACCCGGAATTTGAAGATAAAAGACAATTAAAACCAAAAAAACACTTTGATGAAGCCAATACAAATTATCTTTTTTCTAGTCGAGAAAACTATTTTAGGATAAATATATATTCCAAAGTATTTGATATTGTAATTAACCAAATAGGTAATCGTTTTGAGGGAATGGAGTTATTTGTTAATGAATTTAGATTTCTATGTCCCCAAGTTCTAGTAACTTTGCCAGAAAAAGAATTATTTATGTCTGCAGAAACACTACAGCAAACATATTCCAGCGATCTGTCTGCGACTTTTCCTTTAGAGATAGTCGCGTTGTGTATGCCGTTAAAGGAAAAAATTGCTTCTCTTCAAAGTATTAAAGACTTTGCTGTATTTTTAATTGTGGAAAATAACACTTTATCATCAAATTTTCCAGAGGTAACAACAGCCTTATTATTATTTTTAACTCTTCCAGTAAGTGTTGCTACAGCTGAGAGATCCTTTTCCAAATTAAAAATCATTAAAAATTATTTACGAAATAGTTCCTCTCAGACAAGGTTAACCAACTTGGGCTATCCTGTCTATAGAGGCACAAGAGGCGGCCAAAATGGATAATAACAATTTAATAAAAAATTTTGCGGAGGCAACAGCTAGAAAAAAACAATTTACCTCCTGAAAGAAACGATATAAGAATAATTTTACAATATAATAATTAAAATAGTCAATTGGCCAATTGCCTCGCAATAACTATTGAGATACCTATAATATTATATTCAAGATTTTGTTGTTTAATTTTAAATACTTTTGGTTTTATCTCATTGTAACTTTCAAGTATCGCTACCTTAGCTCGGTACCTAAAGAATTTTTTCGTGTTTGTTCCTTTGAGTTTTAATAAAGAATGTTTTTTGTTTTCTTCTTGTTGTTCAATAATTTTATTTTTTGTAACGTTCTCTATAGGTTTGTAGTTTATATAATAAACAGTATTATCTAATTTTGTTTGTTTATATGTTTATATATGTATATTCTTAATATAGGGTAGGGGCCCCTGACTCAATTTTCGCGGGGGGGGGGGGGGGGGGGGGGGGCACTACAATTTGTCGCTACGCCACTGGAAACTTCAAATGCAACAAAGTAGTGAATTTCTAAGCACAATTTCAAATTGACATTTAAGTGCAAATAATTGATAAAGCCAAAAACTTGTCTGTAAATGTATTTTAAAGTCATAAGTTCGTAAGTTGTGATTGCTGGAAGAAATTTTATTATTTATTTATTTTTTAATTTAGTTTAATAGGCTCTTCTATAAACGAATCATCCTATCGCCGAATATTCTACTGTAAACAGAATAATAATAATAATAATAATAAAATATGTATGTACCTTTGACGCATCATAGACGAGAAAAACGGAACATGGCAACGTAGCTCTAGCTTGATTAAATTCAATCATATGCAGCATAGGAAGCAGGAACAACAACCACAAACGCGATCGTTAACTAGTCCCCTCGATTAACGCCGTAACTATGGCAACGTCAGAAACTCTCCGGTCCCCGGTCATAACTTGAATAATGCACTTCTCCCATTGGCCGGTAGGAGGGGTTTCGTCTTCGTTACTTGTCAAAACTAGTTGTCATCATTCTCTTTATCAAATTGTTCGGAGGTATTTGATGTTCCCTCTTTGTTTTACTTGTTTTAAGGGGCTAAGTGAGTTCTCTTTATAAAGTCCGCGAGGTTGCCGGGGTTCTTTTTTTTTTGTTAAAGCGGTATTGATATTTTAAAGTGTGTAAGCGTTTAGATGTGATGTTGCGCATCTCGTGGGGAATGAAGAAGTTAATGATATTTGCCGTTAATCGATTTCATTTCGTGTGGTTTCGTGCGTGTTTGTTCCTTCCTTCCTTAGCTATTCGTTTTGTGTTATAGTCAGAAAATATACTTGAATTTTTTTATAACTGTAAAATCAATTTGTTTTAATCGAATAAATTAAAATTGAATTAAAATTTTAAGTGCTAATAATTGATTAACTCAAGAAACTTGACTGAAAAATCTGTTTTATACCGAAAGGATGGTATCATATACTTGCAAATCGCTAAAATCAATTTGTTTTAATCGAATAAATTAAAATTGAATTAAAATTTTAAGTGCAAATAATTGTTTAAGTCCAGATACTTTACTGAAAAATCTGTATTATGCCGAGAGGATGTATCATATACTTTCCAATCGCTAAAATCGATTTGTTTTAATCGAATAAATTAAAATTGAATTAAAATTTTAAGTGCAAATAATTGTTTAAGTCCAGATACTTGACTGAAAAATCTGTATCACATACTTTCCAATCGCTAAAATCGATTTGTTTTAATCGAATAAATTAAAATTGAATTAATATTTTCAGTGCAAATAGTTGATTAAGTCCAGAAACTTGACTGAATCTATTTTATACCGAAAAGATGACATCATTATATGTATACTTGCAAATAAATCGTTAAAATGAATTTGTCTTGATCGATAAATTAAAATTGAATTAAAATTTTAAGTGCAAATAATTGTTTAAGTCCAGATACTTTACTGAAAAATCTGTATTATGCCGAGAGGATGTATCATATACTTGCCAATCGCTAAAATCGATTTGTTTTAATCGAATAAATTAAAATTGAATTAAAATTTTAAGTGCAAATAATTGTTTAAGTCCAGATACTTTACTGAAAAATCTGTATTATGTCGAGAGGATGTATCATATACTTGCCAATCGCTAAAATCGATTTGTTTTAATCGAATAAATTAAAATTGAATTAAAATTTTAAGTGCAAATAATTGATTAAGTCCAGAAACTTGACTGAACAATATGTTTTATACCGAAAGGATGTATCATATACTTGCAAATAGCTAAAACCAATTTGTTTTAATCGAATAAATTAAAATTGAATTAAAATTGTAAGTGCAAATAATTGATTAAGTCCAGAAACTTGACTGAAAAATCTGTTTTATACCGAAAGGATGGTAGCATATACTAGCAAATCGCTAATATCGATTTGTTTTAATCGAATAAATTAAAATTGAATTAAAATTTTAAGTGCAAATAATTGATTAAGTCCAGAAACTTGACTGAAATCTGTTTTATACCGAAAGGATGTATCATATACTTGCCGATTGCTAAAATCATTTTGTTTTAATCGAATAAATTAAAATTGAATTAAAATTTTAAGTGCAAATTATTGATTAAGTCCAGAAACTTGACTGAAAAATCTGTATTATACCGAGAGGATGTATCATATACTTGCCAATCGCTAAAATCAATTTGTTTTAATCGAATAAATTAAAATTGAATTAAAATTTTAAGTGCAAATAATTGATTAACTCAAGAAACTTGACTGAAAAATCTGTTTTATACCGAAAGGATGGTATCATATACTTGCAAATCGCTAAAATCAATTTGTTTTAATCGAATAAATTAAAATTGAATTAAAATTTTAAGTGCAAATAATTGATTAACTCAAGAAACTTGCCTGAAAAATCTGTTTTATACCGAAAGGGTGGTATCATATACTTGCAAATCGCTAAAATCAATTTGTTTTAATCGAATAAATTAAAATTGAATTAAAATTTTAAGTGCAAATAATTGATTAACTCAAGAAACTTGACTGAAAAATCTGTTTTATACCGAAAGGATGGTATCATATACATGCAAATCGCTAAAATCAATTTGTTTTAATCAAATAAATTAAAATTGAATTAAAATTTTAATTGCAAATAATTGATTAACTCAAGAAACTTGACTGAAAAATCTGTTTTATACCGAAAAGATGACATTATATGTATACTTGCAAATAAATCGCTAAAATGAATTTGTCTTGATCGAGTTGTGCACAACAATAGATTAAGGATATGCGAGGGCGGCAGTTCTAATTTTTGGCCCCATCTCGAAAACAAGCAAGATCTGCAACGTTTACGCAGAAAGACATGTTAAACAACTAACGATTGTTTATTAACTGAGCCAATAATTAAACTTTCCCAAGACCTTTTGTCCATTTTAAAATCCCAAATTGCGTCTAAAAGGCGCCCTTCCTCACTATACGAGGCGCCACAACCACGCAAAACCGCCAAATGCCCCAAAATAGCAAAAATGCACGTCTTTCAAATAGTTCAATCACGCGAAAAAGTTGAGATAAAATCCACAAAAGCCATTAGTTCTGTTTATGAGCAATGTGCGGTGACTGCGGATTATGGGCCTTTTCTTTTTTCTCGTTAAAATCCTCTTAAGGCTTGTTGGGGATAATTGCGGTATAAAAGCTTTTAAGCAGGTATAAACAAAAATATGTTGATGCTGTAGAAAAAGAGCAATTATTTTTTACCCAAAATGTTGTGGTTACGTCTGCTCGTTGTGGCGTAATTATTTTTTTTTATTTGGGTTTCATAATGGCTACATTATGAAATGCAAAAAAATTGAATAACCTGCCACTTTATGAAGCTGAAATTTTATTTTTTTATGTTGGCAGCAAGTAGGGTTCGAATTTTAGGCCTACTTTGATTTCGTTGAAATTAGTTTTCTTGGCATTATGGATTTGACAAAATTTTTTTATAGAAAACTTTAAAATACTAACCTTTAACCTTGCAAATAGATCATTTTTACTAGATATTTATCCGACATACCTATACTCAGAAATATATAACATGCTGACGGTGTCCGTCAACTAATTTCTAGTCACAACTATAAAACAACATAACCTAAAAATAATAGAAATATCTTTCAGTTTAGGCTCTATCTCTAAAGTTTTATTCCATAAAGTACTATTTTTATTTTTAATTCAATATAGTGTTATACATATTACTGTATATATACATATTTGTAGTTACTGTAGACATTTCCTGGGCATTAATTGTTATTCCTGTCAGATTCTGTGTCGACACAATATTTTGTTCAATAGTATTATTTATTATTTTGTTCAATATTTTGAACTTTGTTCTGCTCGCACCATAACTCATAGTTTTGCATATTCTTTTTAAAAAATTTCCAAGATTATTTTCTGCAATTTCTCGTATTTCTGACGGACTACAACTTTTTAATTATGACGGATGGGAAGAAGCTTTGTTGTGTTCAATTGTTTCTATCATGGCATATTTGATACTTGTAACGTGTTATGAAATTGTAAAAGTATTGCCAACCCAAAAAGAAAATATTAATTCGAATGGAAAATAACTTCTATATTTTTTAAAGTTTTTCAGACTTTAAAGACCCAAATAGAAAAAGTACTTGTACTTTAGAAAATGACCCGCAAAGCGTGCTCTAAGATAATATCATATGAAACGTGTATCCTAATATAGTATTTTCTAATATATTATACTATATAGTATTTCCAATAGATTTTATGCAAAGTCGGCTGTAAATTCCGGTTCGCCTTGACAACGTAAATGTCAAGAAATTTTAAACGTCAACATTCTTAATTTGTATATTCAAGACAAGACTGCTTGGCCAACTTGTCAAGAAAATAAATATGGTAATAATTCGGCTATTTTCAATCTTAGGCCACTAGTGAATATGAACCCCTTTGTTCTGTAAATGGTACAGGTAATACTTCTTGGTACAGCCTATATAGAATTTAACCATCAAAATCAGTGAAGTATTTGTTAAAATTTGCTACCTTTTCTGTAAGTAGTGTTAAATATTGTATATTTAGTTATAAAAAATTGTATTCTGTTTGAATAATCTGTGACGACCAGTGTTGGAAACCAGGAGTGTCTAATGTACCATCGGTACCTACAAACCTACAAAAATCGCAATAGTATTTATAGACGTGAAGTTAGATGAGACGTGGATCTATTCCAAGGGTAACAAAACATTTTCTTGGCATGTTTGTAACCAATTGGTTATCTTGGATAATCATATTTATATTGATATAATTAAATACAATTATTGAAAATACGTATAATATGCATCAACCAAGGCATCTTTTAACGTACTTTTGAGTATCCACTTGGATACGCATCAGGCCTTTTATTTGGATACCCAGTAAACATCAAATGGATCCAGACATTTTTTAATTACTTAGTAATTTAAAAACTACTAAACTGATACCAGTGATGACTGATACCTAAAAATGCTTTAAAATGATCAGTCAGAAAAAATATTAAAAAATAGGGCTGTTTAAAAAACATGGATACGCAGTAAAAAATCACTAAAAGATGCCTTGGCATCAACTACCTTCTAGAATATGCATCTTTTCGAATGCTCGATTGGAAAAAAAACAGAATTCTTTCCTCCAAATCAAATCATCATTAAAAACAGCGGGAGGCATTCCGCATCGACCCGAATTAAAGGGTGAAATAACGAAAAGAGATCGAACGTCGTCGTCGTTCGGTCAAAATGAGCAACAAAAGCCTGCCGTTTGATCTGCTCCAGGCATTGTGCCCCGCAGGTACGGTCGGAGGGCGCTGGAGGGCCACATAATGGGGTAATTCGACACCGAACAGCCCCCGGTGCATCGCGGTGTTTGCCGGGGGCAGATGCGGATAGAGCGCACCGAGGTTCAATAAGGTGTCGTTGCATACAGGGTGATTAATAAAATGGGGCTTCGTTAAGTTCAACATACCAAATCCCATGTAACTTTTTAGGTGGCTGAATTTTGGCTCCCCTGTATATTTTATACAAAAACTGCATTAGAACTTCATGAAGAGGTCGACATGGTAAATCCGTGTGCCGAGTTTGAATACATTTTGGTGAGCCAATCCTAAGCTATTCAATTAACCGTGATGGCAAAACCACGAAACTCTCGTAGTTCAGGTAATACAGCAAACGCCAGCAAATTAAATTTTGACATTGATGAAACGAAAATTAGTGTCAGTATTTTCAGTAGGGGAATCGTGACAGAGTAGAGTTGTGACAACGACGATTTCTCGGAATCTATGGCCGTTAGCGAGCTGACAATAGCGCACGATTGTTTGTTTATAGACGCGCTACTTGACGCAGGACGCAGTACGCGCCAATGGCCCACGAGAAGCGGTTGCGTGCAGCCCGGTGAGACTGCTTATGGGGGGATCGAAACACGTAAGAAGGCCTTGGAAGTGATGCTAAGCCTACTCTGCTCAATGCGCTCACAAGTAACCTACTTTTATCTATCTGTTTCACTCTATCATTTAAGCGTCAATAGCAGACTTACGTAGAGTTAATATGAAATGCCAAAAAGTGAGTGTTTACGCAGGCGACTTGATCCTGGTCATATTTGTCTCACTTTACTGAATTAGGGAAGGTTGCTGCAGACAGAGACATGCATAGAATGCGAACAGCACGAATTGTTAAACAAGCTAACTTCCTTCGTCTGACGGGACTGAAAATCAAGCAACATATGATGTGATTTAAAATGGTGGAGAAGACGCAACATCTTTAAATTATAAAATAATTTTTAATTTTCTAATCTTTTCACGAGAAACGTCGTTTCCTTTTTGGCGCAAGTGAGTAATTTGTAATTGAAATATTCATTTAGTCATCTTTATTGAGAGTAAGCATCAATAATATTTTCCTTTCCTAAATCATATGGGGCCCAAAAATATGCTTGGACTTGAAGCTTGAAATATTTGCCTAGACCTAGGACCTAAAGCCCAGTTGAAGATGGTAAAATATTTTACGTAAATTATGATTTACTTCCTATTTTTTAATAAAACTACTTACAAGCTTATTTCTGAAGTGTAATTTTTCATTTGTAGTTACGTTACTAGTTCAAAAAATGATATAAGAGTGTGTAAGGATTATTTTAAAGTGATATTTACAGCTTAAAATATGTCAGAATCCTAATAATGATTTTCACCACTTAGCAAATCAAATCAAATAAAAGTATTTTGAATGTTTTTTGTTGGTTGTCACTTTAAAATATTGACAGTAATAAAAATTTGGACAAAAGTGACAGTTGAAAAGCACGCGCGTTTGCCAGCTGATGCCAGACGTAATGGATGCAGGGTTTGTTCGGGTTTGTCTTTTTCCTGTTTATAAGTATTCGTATGAAAAACAACCGAAAAGTAAATTTTTTATAAAATTTTATATCATGATATATTTTACATTCACGTGGTAATTCTATTTTTTTTTATGTTGTGTGGGTTTGGAGTTTCAAAGCGTGGCATTGTCTTGGTGTGTTTGCATCTTGTTTCGAAATTACGAATTATTATTCTGACCAGCTCGCGATTTTTGGCACCTGGGAGAGTTGTGACAGTGTGTCACCTCCTATTAAAGGTTATTTTACACTTTTTTGCAATATTTTTTTCTGTTTATTTCTGTACCTGTTCGTTTGCTTTGGTCAATTCTTACAACCAAGTTTGATATAATGGCGCCATAGTTACTTGTAAAAGATTTAATACTGTTATTGTAGTTCCTACAATTATGCCAAATGACAATTAAAGTAATTTTATTCAAAAGAAAACGTGTGTTTAGTTTAGAATTCATATAAAAGTAATTTTATCTATTAAATATAGTCAATACACAGCTGTCACAACTTACCTTGGTACCTGTCACAATTTACCTCGGTGTTAGGAGAGTTGTGACAAAGGGAGTAGTTTCAGTTTTCGTGATTTTTGTCAGAACCCTTATAACGTTTATTGACTTTGATGAGACTGTTTTTAAAAGAGCAATGATTGAGCTACATTGCGGCCTACAATTCATAATGGTGGTATGGTTCTTTATTGAGATATGTTCTTTTTAGTAAAAATGGTCACAACCCTCCTAGGTCTCCCCTATTCCTTATAGAGTCATGAGAATTCCTATGTTCAACTCAACGTTGCATCACCCAGTATATTTTGATAAATAGAAGAAATCATAAATATGTCCCACTAGACGTTATCAATTTTTATAAGGGCATTTATAATAGGGAGGCACTGTACTCGCAAGAGAATTTTAAATAGACCTTTATAAGTGGCCAATGAGTGCTATTTTACTGTTGATCTTGTTCTTGGCCGTGAGTATACACCACCCAGTCAAGGGCCGACCCTTCTTTGAAGGACCCAGTTCAGAGTTGCATCAATTTTTCGCCTCTAAATAAACAGCCGCTCTTGTAAAGAGAGTGGTGCATAAAATAGAGCCACTGGAAAGTGAAAACCAGTGGTGTTTCATAGGAATATTTACTTGTGACTGATTGACAGATACAGTTGATCCGGGGAAAGGCTGGATGTGCGCCGTCAGCTGTAACGGAATGATTGAAATCGAGATCATGTAGATCAAATAAGACAAAACCACGTCAGCAGCTAATTTTATCAAAAATTTGCCATTTTAATTATACCTATTTATTCATAAATCACTCTGAAAATACCTAATCTTATATTGGCAAAAGACCATTACATATAAGAAATATTTTCTCCTTGAATTTTTTGCACCTGCAGATTTCTTCTTTTCGTATTTGCAATTAGCACAAAATATACATTAGAAGGCAATAAAAGAGAATGACATTGTATACCGTAAGCCTCATAAATTAATTCGTTAAGTTGGCTTGTGTCCTGGGGTATTAGTACCTATACTGGGTGGCCCAGAAGTCCGAAATAAAATTAATATAGCCTTAACCTGTAACTTTTGGAGAAAACGCTCGGACACGTCAATTTAGTTTTATATGTGCTCACATTTTGACGTTATTCGTTTGTTAATTTATAGACATTTCTCAAAGATATGACGACATCGATCTTTTTTTTAAATAGAAACATACAGCTTGTGATACATCATTTGAGAGCTAATATCTCGTACAGTATGCTCATAAATTTTAGCGCGATTCTGTGAAGCTATTTCAAAATGGCGCGTGTTAAAAGTTTTTAAAAAAATCTCTATTTAAATAAGCGGAAATTATAAATCATGACCTTGTCAGAGATTTAAACCTCCCAAAAGAGTCTGCCGAGTTACTTGCCTCCAATAAAAAGAATATTCTTTATCCAGGTACAAGAATCTTATAAAAGGAAATGTTTGGCTGATGCAGATCACCTCATTTTTATTATTAGTTCAAGTTAATTTAAATTAGTAACTTAAGTTAATATTGTTAATGTTATTGACAGATGATTTTTTTATTTGCTGTGGTGTACAATAAATATTTTTCTTCCATTCCCGAGTTATTTTTTTGGTGGTAGCAGTAGGTTAATTATGCGACTATGAAATACCCTTAACTCGAAAATATAACTTACGGCCCTAGTTTTTGAAAACGATCTGATGGAGCAAATATGAATCTTGAACGCGTACAGTGGCTCGTGACCTATGCAATAGTATGGTGCAATTATTTTTAAAATTTTATTTTTGTGTAACGACCAAACAATTACTTTCTAGGCGTTTTAAATGTAGAAAGAAAAGAAGTAATAAGAAAATGCGTTAGGTAAAACATATTTTTATTTATTTTTTAATTTTACACAACTTTTGGAAAATAAGGAAGGTTTTCTTAGTGTGTATAGCTGTCGGATCTTAACGTCGTCGCATGCAAGCCTCGCAACAATATTTATACAGTCCACTACTAATACTACTAAAGCCATCCACGAGCTATCAAGAAAACCGAATGATGTCCAATACTACTACCGCCATCTACGAGTTATCAAGAAAACCGAATGATGTCTAATACCACTACGCCATCTACGGCTACGGCATTAGGCGCAACCAAGACGAGAACAATAGTTAACTGTTTTATGACGAGAACGAATCGAGCCACGAGACTGACAAGTTGGCATTCTTCATATTTTCAGTGTTTTTTAGTTTAAATCCTTAAATAAAATGGTTTAAAATCATATCGAGTATCATTTATCGAAATACATAACATTTATCGACCCTACACAATAGTGCTTAAACGTAAAGTCCATTCTTCGGTTCTTAATTGTAGAAAATTGATCAATAACAGCCTCATTAAGTTTGGAATACCCTCTATAAATTTTTTTTCATATATTTCTAGTCTCTAGATTTACCCTTTGTGGTCTGCGTTAAATTAATTTCGGGTTTAGGTGTAAACGTAAAGTCCATTCTTCACTTCAATTTTTTGCTCCAAACTCAAAGAGCTAAAGTTATTTCTTAAATAGTCCACCGTCATTCATTTTAACTTAATAAATATATAATATTAAAATATTAAAACATACACGCTCGAATTTCTAACTAGATGCACGAACAGACAACAACGCGGTGTACACAAAAACTGTGCGCCTTTTCCATGTTAAATCGCCATAGCCTCGCTGCCACCCGCCACCTGTTACTACAGAGAAACTGCACTACTTAATCGCACGTACGAGCAAGTCTCATCATAATCGTCTTTTACCTCGACCGAGGCACGGTTGCCGGATCTATACAGTTTGGTTTGACGGGATGATAAAATATTAGGGAGGGTCGGACTTTTTTAGTTTGACGGTACGATAAATTATTAGGGAGGGTCGGACTTTATACGATAAATAATATTCAATGAATATAAATTAATAATTTTTATTCGTTTTGTTTTGGGGGTGCACGTGCGCATGTGCTCCTGTGGAAGAACCGAAGAACCCCTCTGAAGGCGTAGTGCCAAAATATACATTTTGTCCTATATCCAATTCCGCACTAAAAGTAGGAGAATTAAAAATTCACTTCATCGACCAAACTTATATTTTCTATTGTATCGATATTTTAGTTCAACGCGTTATCGAAAAGGGCCATCTGTAAAAAAAATCCGTCGATAACTACTCTGTTTAGGTAGCAGATTCGTATAATAGAAAATTTTTATCTAGATTTTCGTTTATCTCGAATCGGCAGCCGCCGAGAGGGCTTATTATGGAATTTTGCAAATGGATTCTTTTTGGTCCGTCTATCTGATGTAATCATTAAAATGTATTTGTCGTTTGTGGATCAACGAACAGATGAAATGGTGCGAGAATAAGAAAAATGAAATTTCTTTCAGATTAAGGATATCTTTATGACAGCTTAGTGTTTTACGAATAGAATTCCGAAAGATAATGCGAGTCAAGTTTATATAGACTTGTAACTTTTCAAATATTTTTCCGATCTTGGTGAAATTTTTTAGCAAAGCGTAGACTTGTGTCTTGGGATGATATCCTGAATTTTAGTTTTCAAAAAATACTGATATCTTAATCATTATACAGGCAGAAACAAATGTTCCTTTTTTACCATTAATTTCTTAACGCCCTGTGGGAAAATTGAGCTGTATAATTTAGCTTCATTATGTTTTATTTTGAAGTGTGACCTTTTCTTAGCACAATGTTTTTTGGTTCAGGTCGTTATGTGCTTTTTAAAAGAAGATACAAATTTTGAAAAAAAAGTCGTGCAGTTTTTCGATTTTATGCACACTTTACAACATAACATTATATTTAGTGTTGGGAAACACCGATGATTTTAATAATCGAGTACTTGATACTCGAGTGAATCGCTCGAGTGAATCGCTTGAAATTCCAATTCACCAAGCGATGACGTCACCGACTGCTCCACCGGCAACATAGCCGTTTACATGTGATCAGGTAGGGTATTTAGCAGGCACGTAACTACGGGTGGGCACAGGTTTAGCTAAAAAATTGTAGTAGCCACCAAAAAAATTTCAGAAATTTATTTATTTGTCTTTTCTTCACATCTTTCTCAATCTACGAGCATAAAATGAGTAGATATTTAAAATAGCTTGTCAAATTCTTCCACTTTAAATTATCAGGTGCCCACTGTGTGTCCTTCAAAAATGTAGGCTTAGTTACGCGACTGGCAAAGTAAGAAAATAGGTGATTATTTTTTTAAATTCATGTTTATAGTTGCCTAAAAGTTCCTGTTTAAATTTAAGAATGTTTACTTTTGGTTACCAAAAAATTTGTCGATACCTATGTTTTGTTAACTATTTTGCTCGTTTTCTTATTTTCCATTAACATTTTCTATAATGTATGTTATTTTTAAGAAGTCTTCTTGAGTTTAATAATAAAAAGTACCTGTTTAGATTTAAAAATGATTACTATAAGATTACCAACGAATTTTCCTATAGCGTGTTTTGAAATTACCACAAAAAACAAGTTTGATTTACTCCTGTATAATATAGCCTAATCAAAAAATGTTACTTTATAAAATAATTAAGGCAAATCACAATAAATGTATCTAAAAACTAGTGTTGGGAAAAACCGATGATTGTAATAATCGAGTACTTGATACTCGAGCGATTTTAATAATCGAGTGAATCGCTTGAAATTCCAATTCACCAAGCGATGACGTCACCGACTGCTCGACGGCAGCCTAGCCGTTTACATGTGATCAGGTAGGGTATTTATCAGGCACATAACTATGGGTGGGCACAGGTTTAGCTAAAAAATTGTAGTAGCCACCAAAAAAATTATAGAAATTTATTTATTTGTGAATAATGAATTTTTACCACGTGTCTATACCAAACAAAAAAACTGCAAAAATTCACCCAAATATGAATGTATTGTTCGGGTTTATTATTGTGCGTTTTTAACCCGAACAAAAAGTATTACCAAGAGTTATTTTTCTTCACATCTTTCTCAATCTACGAGCATAAAATAAGTAGATATTTAAAATAGCTTGTCAAATTCTACCACTTTAAATTATCAGGTGCCCACTTGCTTACTTTTGGTTACCAAAAAATTTGTCGATACCTATGTTTTGTTAACTATTTTGCTCGTTTTCTTCTTTTCCATTAACATATTCTATAATGTATGTTATTTTTAAGAAGTCTCTTGAGTTTAATAATAAAAATTCCTGTTTAGATTTAAAAATTTTACTATAAGATTACCAATGAATTTTTCTATATATTTTGTTAACCATTTTGTTCGTTTTGTTATTTTTCATTAACAATTTCTATTATTATGTTATTTTTGAGAAGTTTTCTCGTGTTTATAGTAATTAAAAATTTTAAAATTATATCCTTTAATTTTTTAATATTTACAATCGGAGACCTAAACTACGCCGCTGGCTAGCCAGTTAAAACAAAATGCATGTCGCGATGACTACGCTAAGTGATTCGGCATACTTTGTTATATGCACCTTCTCGTTTATGTGCCTTTAAGAAAGACGTATGTCGTGTACATGCTCAGCGTCAAACTCGAACGTCGCCAATCGGATAGCGCGGCGCGTAGACCGAAGGTCGTCTATCAAGTGACCGGTGTTATTTTTCGGTTTTTCGCCTGAATTTATAACTAGAGTATTTCCTATCGAGCGAAAACCTGTTCGAATATACGAGCAGTTTTTTAACTCGATCACACTACAGCGGTACATTTCCGCCGGCGTCAAGCGAAGCGCGGGTATCGAATGAAAGATAATAAGTGACGAGCGACGGTTTTCGCCTGAATAGATAACTCGAGCGGTTTTTTTAATAATCGAGCGATGTCGGTTATTGCAATAATCGAGTGATCAAGCGGTTTTTCGCTCGAGCGATCACAACACTACTAAAAACTGATAATAATATCATGACAATGGCATAAAAAATAAAAAAGTTATAAAATATGAAAGTTGACCAAAATTTCAGGGTGGTGGAATTTTGTGCCCGGGAGCTTATAGGGCTTGTGATATTAATATATGAGAAATATATTTAGATGGACTAAATCTTTCATACCATTCTATCGTTTCAGGAGGACCCGGCCGACCCTGCTAGTCCCGGTGTATACAAAGAAATTTCATTAAAATGTTCCCGAATATCCGGTTTCATGAAAATCCAATTGGCGTTGGAATTTATAATTCCCGCCCGTCGACGACGTCTCGGGTGGCGAATTTCATTATCCCCGTGATAAGTGCGCCGTTATTCGTCCCTCGGGATATTATGGGGGGATGGAAAAGGGGAAAACCCGGTTGGAAGCAAGGTAAATTATATTTATAAAATAGTGATTAGGTAGTAGATTTAAGGAATTCTCGACGTATTTAGGTGCGAGTGCCTACAGAACTTACGAATTTAGAAAAAGATAAACGATCGCCAAGGTTTGGCTTCACGGAAAAAATAATATTTGCACGAAGGCACACATTCTTATATTAAGTAAAAATTTGATTTGTATATACGCAATATTAATGTACCGGGTGTCCCAATAAGAATGGCTCTCGGCCGTATCTCTGAAAGTGTTAGTCGTATGGCTTGCGGAAAAATTTTTTAATATGAAAAGTGATCATAAGAAATTGCTGGAAATTATTTTCAAGTTTCTCAGTCGAGCGCTAGAGGGCGCAACCGTAACGGTAAATCCGTAAAGCTTAGTTTTTTCAAAAGTTGCCGCGTTAAGGTATATTGAAAATAGCATTTTCGTATACTTTAAGGTTTTATGAAGAAAATTTACTTATATCATATTTTTGTCACTTTTAAAATAAATTGGTGGGGGAAGGTTGAACATTATTTTAAATAAATGCCTACAACTCCGGGTTCGCTCAACAGAATTTAGTGAACTTTGTTTTGTTAAAAAGAGGTTCCCTTACTCTATACTTTACTGTATAAACTATGACAATATGACTTTTAAAGTAGGCGCTAGAGGGAGCTATTTTACAACTTAACAAACATTGCGCATTTTTTTAAAAATTTTAAATACAACAGTATATTTAATTTTACTTCATCACAAATAAATAAAAATAAATTAATAAAAGCCTAAAAAACTGGCGAAAACCACAACTTGATATCTTTTTTCAAACCGGAGATATTAACAAGAACAAAAATAAACCCGGAAAAATATGATTATATTTAAGTTTCAACGGTACAGGTTTTTTCAAAAGTCAAATAAAAACTTTGACGTGAAAGCACCTAATTTTAAATTAGATTTTGTTTTTCCAAGGCCTATTTGACTTTTGAAAAAACCTGTACCGTTGAAACTTAAATATAATCATATTTTTCCGTGTTTATTTTTGTTCTTGTTAATATCTCCGGTTTGAAAAAAGATATCAAGTTGTGGTTTTCGCCAGTTTTTTAGGCTTTTATTAATCTTTGTGATGAAGTAAAATTAAATATACTGTTGTATTTAAAATTTAAAAAAAAATGCGCAATGTTTGTTAAGTTGTAAAATAGCTCCCTCTAGCGCCTACTTTAAAAGTCATATTGTCATAGTTTATACAGTAACAAAGTTTTAACAAAACAAAGTTCACTAAATTCTGTTGAGCGAACCCGGAGTTGTAGGCATTTATTTAAAATAATGTTCAACCTTCCCCCACCACTTTATTTTAAAAGTGACAAAAATATGTTATAAGTAAATTTTCTTCATAAAACCTTAAAGTATACGAAAATGCTATTTTCAATATACCTTAACGCGTCAACTTTTGAAAAAACTAAGCTTTACGGATTTACCGTTACGGTTGCGCCCTCTAGCGCTCGACTGAGAAACTTGAAAATAATTTGCAGCAATTTCTTATGATCACTTTTCATATTAAAAAATTTTTCCGCAAGCCATACGACTAACACTTTCAGAGATACGGCCCAGAGCCATTCTTAGTGGGACACCCGGTACAGTACAGAAAGAATGCACGTACGTCATAACGTACAGTGTGTCCCATTTTCGACCCTTTTATAGGGTATCTCCGTAATTGCTAGTGCTATCAAAAAAGTAATAATAATAATAATAATAATCTTTATTGTCTAACAGAATAAAATCCAATTACAAGACAATATGACCTGTAAAAAAAATTATACATAAGCAACAAAAAATATAAGAGATAGGAAAAAGAAGAAAAAAAAGAGAGAAATATAATGGTTGCATCACGGTAACAGTTTATGCTTTATAAGTTTAGTAAATTGGGTATTGGACAAACCGAATACATCAATGTCATTAAGGGTATTATTGAAAATCAACATGGATTGGTATACAGGTGTTTTAATCAGAAAGTTAGAGGAGGGAGTTGGGAGATAATAGACGGGATGGTGCCTAACTGAACGAAGAGGAACATGGAAAAGAATACAAGACAGCAGCTCCGGGGAATCGATGAGCGAACAGCAAATACGATACAAAAACTGCATAAACATGAGGTATCTGCGGTTGAGGAGCGATGGCATCTGGAATCTAGACAACAGTGCATTCTGGTTAGTGCCCCGGGTAGGATATATACCATCTTCCCTATAGGCGATAAACTTGACAAACTTTCTTTGTACGTTCTCTAATAAAATAATATATTTATGAAAGACCGGATGCCAAATAACACCACCATATTCCAACTTAGACCGCACAAAACTGTAATAAAGGGTTTTCAGGGTTTTGGTATTTGAGAAATCTGTCGAATTCCGTATGATAAAACCCAGGGCCTTCATCGCACTGCTGTGAATGCTCCTAAAGTGGTGGGAGAAGGCATCGTGTGCTCGTTTGGGATCAAACTTAAAATGGTAAAGTCAAAATTTGAAAATTTGCGTTCGCTTAAGAGATACGGGGGAGAATCAAAAAATTGACAATTTAAAAATTACCCTATGTTTTCTTAGTTAAAAGAGATGCAGAAAAATATTTTATACAGTAGTTTCTTTATAATGATTGTTGAATAATCTGCCGTCTTCAGAATAAGTATACAGGGTCAGGTAAAAAAGTTATCGGACTTAACCTCATACCATGGATGTTATTATGTCCTAGGCGATTTATTGAAACTTTATTAGTTTGAAACGAAATAAAAGATGCCGATTAGGGTAAAAAATAACGGGAATCATCGCAAATATTCGGGATATGTCCTTGAATGGTCCGGATAGCAAATAAAATATAAATTTTGCGCCATTTCTTCGTTTTTTCCACTTTCAATATAAACTGATATCATATCAAATTTTTCAAAATGTTGATAAGTCATTTTCACAGATGAATATGTAAAAATGAAATTGACGTTAAATGTTAATAACAACTAGAATGTCAACATAGTTGTTTCTAGGATATTAGCTTTTGTTTCATGGTCTACTGTAGTTTAAAGTCATAAAATTTAAATTAATCGCCTAGGAAACCAATATTATCAATGGTGTGTGTATATACACACCATAACGGACACCTCTAATAAGCGAACATCTCTATTAAGCGGACATTTTTTCATAGTCCGGAACTAGGCATATGAAATTCCATTAAATTCAACCTCTCTTGGGCGGACTCTCCTTTGGGCGGACACGGACAGGCTGTTTTCATACAAAGAGTGGAAAAACCCTCCTTTTAAACGGACAAGAAATTTTTTAAAGTATTTGGGAGACGAATAAGTACGGTGTAAAATCTCTCTGAAGACTGGCAGAGCGAAAGGACTTCGCCGAATGAAAGTATGTGTGATTCCCCGATAGCAATCCGCCGTTTATTTGTGAGTTGTAAGGTTAAAATCGTAAACAATGGCACAAAAATGTCGCGTTTTGAGTCTGAAAGAGAATATTGATGTTGTGGAAGTTTATAATTTGATAGCATTGTTTTCCGCGAGTTCATTAACATTGATAGCAATGTGCTATTAGAAGATGATAGTGACCCCATTCCTACCGATTATATAGCCTAAACTGAAACCATATCACTATCTGACGACTCTGATGAAGAAGTTGAATGCACTAATCAAACAAATGTCACCAATTATTAACAAGCCATTAGTGTATGGTAAAGGAATTATAAAAGTATGCAAAAAATAGAGGTGACTCTACAGCAATGGAATTGTTATCAGACTTGGAATTACATTTTCTAGATTGAGAGTAAAAAACGCAAACACGTCAAACTACGTTATTAGATTTTTTTTTAGTACTACATCCTAACTAAAACTAGTGTATTTTTGTTATGTTATGTTATATACATAGTAATAATTTTGCATTTACATATTACCTAATAACAAATTTCCCATGGGCGAACACCTCTATTAGGCGGACACATTTAGACAGTCCCGTAGGTGTCCGCCTAAGAGAGGTTTCACTGTATATTTGAAAAGATAATTCTAAATGCTATCTTTTCAGATTAAAATATACATGGTGTTCCATTTAAAAAAATGAGGTTAGGTCCGATAACTTTTTTACCTGACGTCGTATTATGGAAATAACTTATTATATTTAAATGGGTGACTCCCAGGGTGTCCTAGAGAAAGTCGTCATACTTTTTTGTTAAATCGAATATCTAAATACTAGGGTAAAAACCCTCTTTACCCACATACTGTCGCGCCGTTCCATCTGGATTCAGTTAGCAACAATGTGGGTCACTAGAGTGTACTAACAGTATTGTCAGATCACACCGCATGTTTCGCCCTTGCTTGGATACCGGCCGCGCGCGACTATCGTTGCTTCAGTAAGTTTCGAGACTCGAGCGTGGAATGACGCTGTCGAGGGTTCCACGTGCTTGATGTATACGAATTTTAAACGTTTGTTAGTTGTAGCATTACCCGTTTTTTTTCTGTTGTGAAATAATTCATAATACGAAATATTGTGATGTCATTTCAAATTTGTGTGATATTATCTGCTGTGAAGCTGTTAAAAACATACCTTTTGTATTTTATTTATTTATGGAATTTAATTATAAAACGGATTATAAGATCGAAGGTAAGACGGTATGTACCTTAAAATTGTAGTTTTTTTTTTCTAAAAAGTTTGAAAAAGAAGTGATAACGCGGGTCAAGACGTCTCAGTAGGTTTACAATTCTGTGTTGCAATATATGACAACACCACATCAATAAACTATTGATTGCGAACGTCCTCAGTAGCGGCCACGTAAATTTTCAGATTCATATAAAGTGTATATTTCGTAGAATAATTCAAAGCGCCATTTAAGGTTATTTTTCTTGAATTTATTTTCATCTCAGGATTTGCCGGTTTAAATGTAATAAGTAATTTCCATAGCACCCTGTATACTATTACACAAATATTGAAATATCCAACTCAATATGTTTAAATTTTCTCAAAAAACGCTATAAAAATAGAATTTAAAAAAAAACGGTCCCGTCTTGCTCCGACGATGGTAACCCGAGAAGGTGTTATGATATATCCAAGTGGTAAATAAAATATATTGTTTCACGTAAAAAGCACCAAAGGTATTTTAAAACAAGGGGATTTAATTATTACGGTTGTAAAATTTTATGAAGGTGACGGTGTTTTGGAAATATAAATTTGTTTTTTTTTCTAACGGGGATGCCGTGCGGAAATAAGATAAATTTCGGAAAAGAGGAAAAAGGGAGACGCGGCAGTCATAATATTGCTCTAGAAAGGTTTGGATTGGGCCAGGTGAGTGTGTATTTTAATTATTTTTTTAGGAGAGTAGAAACATACAGTGCGTTATTTAAATATAGGGTTTATTAAGACGCATAACCCAAAAATAATTTACAACCGACGCGGTGGCCTCAAAAACTGGGACTGAATAAAAATTACTTAATAAAATATTTTAATTTTTCAACTTATCCTACAAAAAAGGAATCTTTCCATCGTGCTGGAAGACGGCGCGAGTCCTGCCTATACCAAAGAAAGGCAAGAGAACCCTGCCCAACAACTATCGACCAGTCGCAATGTGTTATATGAAAGGTATATTAATCAACATCTTCTAAAGTACAGGATGTCCATTTTTGGGTAGTTTTACGGAGTATCGCCGTTATTAGTAAAGATAGAAGGATGCGGTTTTCGCAGCACTGTGCTACTTTTTTGTCAAACAGAAGATGCCGTAATCAGAATTTTTTTAGGCCGCCTTGTTTTTGATATACGGGATATTTTTGAGAATTGTGCATTTTGGGACACCCCTCATATCTCGGTTACCCCGTAACGTATCAAAAAGTAATAAAATGTTCTTTTTGTAGCTTTTTACGTAGAATCCAGTGACGTACTCAGATTTTTTCCACATTCAATAGTTTTCAAGGAAAATAAACAAATTTGCATTTTCTAAATGGGTCACCCTATATATTTTTTAATAATATAACACTTTATTTTTAGTCTTAGTATTAGGCCCGAAATATACGTTTTTCAAAAATATACCATTTTTTTTTAGTAGGCCAAACAAACAAACGAACACAGTCTTATGTGTCACAATCAATGCCGGTGTTCCTCAAGGGTCCATATTGTCTCCCACCCTCTTCTTACTCTACATTAACGACCTTCTAGTGAAAACTAAAAATCCGATATTTAGTTTTGCTGACGATAGCACACTTTTATCATCTTTCTCTTTGAATGCACAAACATCGGCTGCCGACGCACATCTTCGCAGAAAGCATGAAGTATCACGCCTCAACAAAGACCTGGAAGAAATTTTGGCTTGGGGTGACAGTAACCAAGTCGAAGTTAACGCTAAAAAAAAAACAGGCAACAGTTTTCTCTAAAAAGGTTAACATTACAGAACCGGATATAGTCATGGACGGACACGCAATCCCACTGGCTTCATCTATTAATTTGCTGGGCGTCAATCTGGGAGGAAATATGTCTTGGCATAACCACGTTGTGGCAATCGCCAAGATTTCTGCTCAGAAACTTGGTGTACTCTTCCGAACCAGAAAGTTGTACACACCTAAACAACTTTTGACACTACAAAGCCCAGATTCGACCATCACTAGAGTACTGCTCTCATGTCTGGAGCTCTGCACTCAAACATACTCTTCGGCTACTGGATTCCATCGAAAGGAGGGCCATTCATCTGATCTGAGACCACGAGCTGACAATGAGCCTAGAACATCTAAGACAGATTGGGGATTTGACTCTCTTTTACAGGTATTTCCATGGAAAGTGCTCGGCCAACCTTGCCCTCTTAATTCTGTCGGCAAATAACAGAAATACCGACAAACTACTGCCACACATCCATATGTGGTTAAGCTTAGTACTCCTCGAACTTCATTATTCAAAAACTCTGTCATCTGGAGGACTTCATCCTTATGGAACGACCTTCCGGAGGTCGTTTTTTCCAACGAATATAACCTCCAACGATTCAAAACCAACGTGACTCGCTTTTTGCGAACACGCACCACTCCCAGAGTGCCCTAAAGGTTTTCTATATTGCTTGTGTTTGATCATAAAAAAAATTATACTTCTAGAAAAATATACCGGGTGTGTTTCCTAAATTATCTTCTTTTATTTTTGCTGGCTTACTAACCCTGCGGCGTTAGCTACTAGACACAAAGGAGGCAGCTCGTGTGTATTAATATTATTACTTTAAGGGAAGTTTATGACGATAAAAGATTCGTACTATTTCTTCCGAAATAATTGCGTCGTTACCCGCTGAAATGATGGATTACAAGAGAATGTAGACGAACAAAAACGCATCGACGAGAATTAAAACAAAAGAAGCCTTTAATGCGGCCGACTCATCGGGTCGTGGGGTTTCGCGGGCTTCACGCTCGATCGCATACCAATTTTAAAATCGCCCGGTATAGACGAAGGCTTAGGGCTTCTTAGGATCGTCTTCCTCTACGCACTGGCTTATGACGAGATCGCCCTTGGCAGTTCGATAATTGTTTTCTTTCACGCCGTTGCATTTAATTAGTTATATGGATTTTAAATTACCTGTAAAATAGCGGCGAATTATTTAAGTTTACTTTTTTACTAAGCATATAAAAATAATGTTTGGATTATTATACAGGGTGTCCGGGGTAAGTACTGTCTAATCTCTCGGGATCATGCAGAGGAGGTCAAAGTAAACTTAATTTGTCATAGAAAAAAATGCCTTAACGATTTACTTTTTTGCTCTAACTTTTGAACCTTCCGGTATAATTTAATGAAATTTTAATATGTTATAGAAGCCATAAGGAGTCATTAAACCATATTATATTAGAGGTTTTACATTGTCAGGCAAGTCAGGAACGGAATTGCCCCCCACATTCTTTGGGCCAAAATTTTGACCGGTGTCATTCGAGAAAGCTGAAAACTGACTTTTTAAATTAGTCATTCCTCTTTAAAAACAGGATATATCATAGACATCTGTTTTCGCTTAACAAGTCTGAGGTAGGTCAATCTGCCAAGGTTTTGCAGTGTTGTCAAATCACGACGCGTGGCTCGACGTGCGGCTTTTTGCAACCTCGACCCGTTGCTATTGCACGACGAGTAAGTGCAAGTTTTAAACGCTTATGGTGGTTCTTGCTTAATAAATTATGGTGTAAAATTTGCCCCTATCTGCCGCCGATTCATATGTTGTTCAGGTACTCCTTGAGGTTCATTGTTAAAGAATTCCATCATCTCGATGACGTCGTGCTTGTGGAACGACCTTCCTGAGGTCGTGTGGCCCAACAAATATATCTTTTCAAATTGACAACCTGTATATCTCAGAAGCAACCCTTTTCTAATTGGACCCTTGGGTCTTGACCCCTCCTATATGCCATTTGTGTCTATATCTGAGTTCCACGACTAATTTCGGCAATAGCGCGACGTCGACGCTGATTAAAACTGTCACGACGCCATGCGTCCCGTCGATAATGCATATTATTCGACGTCGACACGTGACCATCTAAGGATAGGTTGGATTAATTAAAGACATACGACCACTGCACCCGCAAAATGTAGAGATAATTATGTTTTAAAGGGGATAAGGAAACCTTTGCACCATAGGAAAAACCCTTTAAGGTACGATTTTGAATCGTTGGAGGTTGTGTTCCTTGGGAAAACGATCTCGAGAACGTCGTTCCATAAGGATGAAGTCCTCCAGTAGTAATTTTATAAAAAAAAACTGCTTTTTTCTTATCGTTCTGATGGCCAGTCCCTCGGAGGGATATCTATTTTTCTATATAAGGTTTCCCCCAAATTCCAGCTTATAATGAAAACACGCATGAAACAAGAATCTTATGTGTATGTTAAAATCAACCATAACTTCACACCATAATGCCATAAACCGATACCTACCATCCATTGTTAAATTATTAACTAGAAGAGATCATCGACGGCGATACCGTGAGTATTTTATTCCCCGGTTAAATTTTAAAGATGGTTTAATATGGCCACACACGCGTCTCGGCGACTGCTCGTTTAATTAATCGTCTAGATCGTTTGAGATAAACGCGTTTAATATAAACGTGAGGACCCGTTTTAATTTTAACTACGACAAATTCTATTACTACTAAGTATTTTAATTGCCAAAGGAACCGCACAATTATTATACAGGTATATATTATTACACTTTTGGATTCTACGCAGATTTCATATATTATTATCATGTCCTATACCTAAGCAGTGGCGGCTCTTCCACAGGAGCACATGCGCACGTGCACCCCGAAAACAAAACGAATAAAAAATATTATTTTATATTCATTGAATATGATTTATCGTATAAAGTCCGACCCTCCCTCATATTTTATCGTACCGTCAAACTAAAAAACTTCGACGCTCCCTAATATTTTATCATCCCGTCGAACCAAACTGTATAGATCCGGCAACCGTGCCTCGGTCGAGGTAAATAACGATTATGACGAGACTTGCTCGCACGTGCGATTAAGTAGTGCAGTTTCGCTGTAGTAACAGGTGGCGGGTGGCAGCGGGGGGATAGCGGGGCTATGGCGATTTAACATGGAAAAGGCGAACAGTTTGTGTGTGCACCGCGCGCGCTGTTGTCTGTTCGTGCATCTAGTCAGAAATTCGAGCGTGTATGTTTTAATATTTTAATATTATTATACAGGGTGTCCGGGAACATGTGGGAAATCTCCCGGATATGAAGAAAACACGTGAAAAGAATACTATAGGTTCATATAAACTTCTTTCGTATCGGCCTCCTCTTCGGAGATATGGGCTCCCAAAGAGCACCAATGGAATCAAGTTTTTTACACATAATTATTGAACCACCTGGTATATTTCAATTATTTTTTAATATGATGTATACCAGGTAAGACCCGTCAAATTAGTACCCAAGAAACTGTTGTGAATTACTCACAGCTGCAGGGACTGACTAGCTGTAACACTCATGGGCCCATTTTTGTTTACGCCCTGTCTGATGAGAACTTTGGACAATGTTTTTTACATACCTTTAACTATTGGCTAAAAATTAAGTACTCTTCATTCATGTCGCTAATCCTAACCGTTTTCGAGAAAACGTCATTTTATTCACACTGAGTCCTATAACTTCTCACGGGTTAAATAAGAAAAAGCTTAATTTTATGGGTTGAATATTTGATCGGAACAAAGATGTATCTTTTATTGAAATACGCCAAATACATGATATAATTAAAATACCGTTTTTCCGAAAACGGTTAGGATTAGCGACATGAATGAAGAGTACTTAATTTTTAGCCAATAGTTAAAGGTATGTAAAAAACATTGTCCAAAGTTCTCATCATACAGGGCGTAAAAAAATGGGCCCATGAGTGTTACAGCTAGTCCGTCCCTGCAGCTGTGAGTAATTCACAACAGTTTCTTGGGTACTAATTTGACGGGTCTTACCTGGTATACATCATATTAAAAAATAATTGAAATATACCAGGTGGTTCAATAATTATGTGTAAAAAATTTGATTCCATTGGTGCTCTTTGGGAGCCCATATCTCCGAAGAGGAGGCCGATACGAAAGAAGTTTATATGAACCTATAGTACTCTTTTCACGTGTTTTCTTCATATCCGGGAGATTTCCCACATGTTCCCGGACACCCTGTATATGTAATTTTAAATTGTCAATTTTTTGATTTTCCCCCGTATCTCATAAGCGAGCGAAAATTTTCTAATTTTGATTTTACCATTTTAAGTTTGCCCCAAAAAGAGCACATGACACCTACATTACTTTTTCGATAGCAATAACAATTACGTAGATACCCTATAAAAGTATCGGAATAAATGGAACACCCTGTCCAATTTTCGTTTAAAAAAATGAAATTCATTTTTTTGTACTCTGTTATGAAATTTGGAATTAACAAAGATTAAAAATTATCAAATTATTAAGAAAACATCAAAATCTTTAACACCCCTGTATCTCAAAAGTGAAGACCTTTAGGACATATGTTCATATACAGTTTTTTTCTGAAAATAGACACAATAATAACCTCCTTAAATATTAGCATGCTATTAAGAAACCCCCTGTATACCCTTGTTTATAGAATTAATTTTGTTATAAAGATAACCCCCTCCCCCCCACACACTTAACCCCCCCCCCACCCACCCCCCCCCACCCCCACCCCCCCCCCCCCCCCCCCACCCCCCACCCCCCTCGTGTATCCTAGAGATTCTAAGAACTATTAAAATCACATCTAAGCTTCCAAATAAAATACCTCTCGACTTTGTCTTTAATAATCGCCCATTGCATTGTAAAAAAAAAACCTACAAAAAAGACACCTGATACGGGGCCCGCAAATATAAAACACACAAGCGCCTATTTTCTAGCTCAATGAATATTTCGACAAGGGACCCACATGTTTTGTTAATTTTTGTGAAAGGGACCTAATGAAAAGGCCCATTCACTGACGAGAATTTCCTAAAATTTGTAAAAAAAGTGTCGTGTTACTCGACAGCGAATGAACATCGGTCGTTCGAGAGAAAGAATGGTCTTTTTGAGCATTAGTTATTTTGTTCAGTTCACGTACACAAACTCAAAGGTGGGCCCCTAATTTCGTTACTTTCTTGAGTAATTTTAAAAGCAATCGGAATTAATAAGTTTATCATTAACATTACCTACAAATTTATCGTAACATTTTTCATGATCATGGCAAAATTGACTTTAGGGCATCAAGTGCTCGTTTTTTATCCTAAAATTTTTCATGATCATGGCAAAATTGACTTTAGTGTATCAAGTGCTCGTTTTTTTCCGTAAAATTTTTGATGATCACGGCAAAATTGACTTTAGAACATCAAGTGCTCATTTTTTTATCCTGAAATTTTTCATGATGGCAAAATTGGCTTTAGAGCATCAAATGCTCAGTTTTTATCCTAAAATGTTTCACGATCATGGCAAAATTGACTTAGAGTATCAAGTGCTCGTTTTTTTATCCTAAAATTTTTCATGATCATGGCAAAATTGACTTTAGATCATCATGTGCTCGTTTTTTATCCTAAAATTTTTCATGATCATTGCAAAATTGACTTTAGAGCATCAAGTACTCGCTTTTTTATCGTAAAATTTTTCATGATCATGGCAAAATTGACTTTAGAGCATCAAGTGCTCGTTTTTTTATCCTAAAATTTATCATGATCATGGCAAAATTGACTTTAGATCATCATGTGCTCGTTTTTTATCCTTTAATTTCTCATGATCATTGCAAAATTGACTTTAGAGCATCAAGTACTCGCTTTTTTATCCTAAAATTTTTCATGATCATTGCAAAATTGACTTTAGAGCATCAAGTACTCGCTTTTTTATCGTAAAATTTTTCATGATCATGGCAAAATTGACTTTAGATCATCATGTGCTCGTTTTTTATCCTAAAATTTTTCATGATCATTGCAAAATTGACTTTAGAGCATCAAGTACACGCTTTTTTATCGTAAAATTTTTCATGATCATGGCAAAATTGACTTTAGAGCATCAAGTACTCGCTTTTTTATCGTAAAATTTTTCATGATCATGGCAAAATTGACTTTAGATCATCATGTGCTCGTTTTTTATCCTAAAATTTTTCATGATCATTGCAAAATTGACTTTAGAGCATCAAGTACACGCTTTTTTATCGTAAAATTTTTCATGATCATGGCAAAATTGACTTTAGAGCATCAAGTGCTCGTTTTTTTACCGTAAAATTTTTCATAATCATGGCAAAATTGACTTTAGAGCATCAAGTACTCGCTTTTTTATCCTAAAATTTTTCATGATCATGGCAAAATTGACTTTAGAGCATCAAGTGATCGTTTTTTTACCGTAAAATTTTTCATGATCATGGCAAAATTGACTTTCTGCAAAGTAGTAAATATTATTTTTTTAAAAGTCTCTATTTTGTTTTGGATACGAATAGGGACCGTAAAGTACTGTATCGCAAATCGTCTTCCTATTAATTTTTTTTATCAAGATGGCGCCAACCCGACATCTTTAATTTGAGTCCATGAAATATGCAAGAAAGTCTAGCTCTCTGATTCCTATGCCGAGTTGTATTTATATTTCTAAGACTGTAAATGAAATAAAGGATAATAGAAAAATTATACAGGGTGTCTCTAAAAGGTATGTACAAAAACCTACCACATATTCATCAGACCACAATTAGCCGATTTAAGTAAACTTACCTTAGTACAAAGTTGCTTAGTTTGGGCACTAGACGGCGCTGAAGTGACAATTTTAAAATCGTTTTTCTGGATTAATTCAAAAACTGCTCATACTATTTTGCCGAAATTTGATACGTTGGCATAGCTTTATGAGGCAAAAAAACCCATGTCACAATTCTGAATAATATCAATCCATGGGCGTGGAATCTTTTTTTTTGTACTAATTGCTTTTTCAGATTTTTACGCCAATGGAACTAGAGGGGTTTGAGCACAAAATTCAAATCAACCAACTCATTTGCTACAAAAAAAGGTCCTCTTGATAAGACTCGATTCCTCTGACGGTTTCCGAGAAATTTGCTTTTTAAAAATTTGCAGTAGTGTTTACCAAAAAATGAAGTGACAGTATAGCTCTAGAATGTATTTAAAGAAGCTCATTACATAATTCCTTAGACCAAAATTAGCCCAATGGAGCAAACTTATCTTAGTACAAAGTGGCTTAGTTTGGGCACTAATATATCGCCTAGGAAACCTATATTATACATACATTATACAAGCGAAATTTCGAGTTGATATAACTCAAATATGAGTTGTCCTAGACCGAAACCTGTTGCTAATAGGGGACAGCCCAGATCTTTGAATTACGGCAACCAAATCGAAGAAATTGCATCAACTCACTATTCATAAGTTATGATAGCACAGAAGATGGGTTATTTTATGCGTTGGAATAGCTCACGCCCCACCGTCTTAAATTATTGATGGGCTACCGTAGCTACCAGTATGTGAATTGTGATGCGTTACTAGTCGGGCTAGATTAATTCATGATTCGAGCTATCAAAACTTGACATTTAAGTTGTTCTAGCTTATGATGGTGGCTGGAATAACTCACTCTTTGGGCTACCAGAGTCCACATTTTGGACTACCAGTACCTAAATTGTGGACTATCGGAACTCAAAATATTTCTTTGATTTAACGCCTGCATATTGTGGACTTCGATTCCTTTTTGTTTTTTCAAGATATGACATTTTTGTTGTATATTAAAAAAAAAATAATCAAATGAATTATAGACAGGAGAGTATACTACGGCTAAGAAACCATGCGGACGAAGTGATGACGATTGCTTATAAATGCATCTCCCTCCTGTCCCTCCATTTTACGCCAACTGACCAAAATTATGCAAACACACAAATTTTCACGCACAGAGAACAAAGATGAAAAATCCCGCAAACGGCCAACAGGTGTCTATACGCGCGATCGAAGGAGAATTGACGAATAACAATGGAATGAACCGCGCCAAACCTGCATGAGCACGAATTCGGAACTTTCCGTGACCTTACGATCTTGCGTTTTACCCTCGATATGGGGTTTTGGAGAACGTTTCCTGGATTATTCCAACTCAAAATAATTTACACATGGTAATGAGTTAAAATAATGCACGTCCGGGTTAAAACGACACTTTATAATCAATTAGTAAGTTTTCCCAACCCAGAAACTGAGTTCAGGTAACTCATAAAATAGTTACAAGATAAGGAATTGTGGTGATCCCAAATATGTTTAAAATGTCGATAAAAAATCTCTTTCTGGGTTGAGGCGAACCAAAAGAACATGAATTACTGTAGCGTTATTAAATAATTTATGACAATTCGTAGGCTCAGTTACAACAACATAGAGAGGTGGGTTGGGGTAGCTCCAATTTTGTAACCCACGACATTGGTAAATGCATTTTTGTCAGTGTATATTTGAAAAGAGAATTTAAAATAGTATGTTTTTAGATTAAAATGTACAGAGTATTCCATTTTAAAAAATGAGGTTATGTCCGAGACCTTTTTACCTGACCCCGTATACTTATTCTGAAAACGGCAGAACAATCAATATAAAAAACTTCTGTATAATATATTTTTCTGTATCTCTTTTAACTAAGAAAATATAGGGTAATTTTGAAATTGTCAATTTTTTGATATTCCTCCGTATCTCTTAAGCGAGCGAAAATTTTCAAATTTTGATTTCACCATTCTAAGTTTAACCCAGAAAGAGCACATGACACCTACATTACTTTTTTGATAGCACTAACAATTACATACCCTAAAAAAGTGTCGAAAATGGGATACCCTGTACTAATCTCTGATCAATTGGTAGAGCCCCCGAATATCTCGATCCATTCACTGTTTATTGATTTACCTGCCGACAAAAATGAAACTGGCTTGCGAAATTTTCCCGTCCAAATTAAGTTTTTCTCCGGAAGAGGGTTACTAATAATTACATTGTGTATCATGTTAATAAATATCATTACAAAACGGATTAGCCACGGTGACGAGACAAATTCGGTAGATAATTCGGTAACGAAGCGGCCCTGGGGCTTGTTATCGGGCCCTCATCCCCCTGGGGCATTGTACCTTTTTGTGAACAGGCGTCGTCCCTTGTTATTCGCGTTTATTAAATCGGACAGGTTCGTGCGGGGGATTTAAATGAATACAGGGTGTCCTCGTCCTGTCTATCACATTCTCAATATTTTAATTACTCGTTAACTTGTTGGATACAGGCCAGTAAAACAAACTTAGAAGATCAAATTTTGTATTTTGGCCTACGTTTCGGCCTCTAAGAGGTCATCCTCAGGGCTACACAGATAAGATCCCTGTGTAACACTTTTTACCAGTATCACTACCATACAGAACATGTAGATAAAAAATTATCTTCTAAAATTCAAGATATTTAAATATGGGTATCATTTAACTGGTTAGCAAAATATTCTTATTTTTGCGAACAGAAAAATGTAATCGGTCAGCCAAAATGGCTAGTTGGTCAGCAACTTATGGACAGCAAACATTTCTGAATCGTGACAGTGCCCTGGGAAAACAAGTGAAACCCCGCCCCCGCTACACCTTTTGTAGCCGATTTCCTTCTGTATTCGGCAAAAGAAAACACAAGAAAGTTACATAACTTGACAGTGCCCTGGGACCTCTGAAATAAACTGCTTCTAGACATGTTTGTTTCTACTGACCAATTGTAAACTCTTGCTGACCAAGTAATCATTTCGCAGCTCGACTGTTAATAACGGCAAACCATTTAATTACTTCTCTTTAAATATCCATCAGTATTGCATTCAAGATTGAAATAATGTATATCGGGTGTGAGACACGGCCAACGACGTCAATGTGAAATCTGTTAAAGAAGAAAGAAAGAAATTAGAAGCTCCATAGGCTCTATCAGCAATTGTAAATGATGCTTCTAGATATTCATATATTTGTAAGAATCTGAAATAAAATCCTAGAGTAACCGTTAAAAATAGACTTTGCAGGGATTGGTTAAAATTGTTTTCGGCAATAAACATTTCGGGTACAATTGCAATTATAATTGCACGAATTCATGCGCAGTAAACCGTTCTCGATCAGCTGGCGCATTGCCAACAGTCAGAACAGCAGTCGGTAGTGTCGAAACCCCCAGAATTAGAGATGGGCAAACCTGTTCGTTGTAATTACCAGTTAAAGCAGCTACTGCTACTTACAAATGGCAGTTCAAAAAAGTTGCGACGAATTAGCAGTACATAAAGAACTGTTAATTTAAGTACCAGTTAGTTTAAATAGCCATTAGCTGCTTCGACCAACTAATAAACATTTAAAAATAACAGAATAATCCATCTCTATCCAGACTTGCACCGGCAATGGCAATAAAAATGGCTCGTGCCCCATTTCTGGAAATGAGAGACAGCTGATCGGGAACGGTGTACTGCGCATGACTCCTTGTAATTATAATTGCCATTGCTGGTGCAACAAAAATTGCCGATTCTAATACGGCTTTAATAATTTCATCTCTCGCGGGTTATTTTTATTCGCTTCGTCATAACAGTTTCGTATGGTGATTTTCTGCAGTCGTGGTATTTTTGCCTTTTTTCACGGCTGTTTAGTATGTTTTTAGATGGTCAATTTGCGTTACAAAAAGATCAGAAAACCCGCAACTGCTTAACGTAGATTTAGGTCCTTTTTGATAATTTAAACCAAAAAAATCCAGGCCCATATTTATTAAATTGATGATCGAGCCCCAAAGGCGAAACGTCATATAAAGATCTGATGACGCTATCTTGTGTAGAATAAAAAGTAGCAATGAGAAAGTGAAATTTAGTTTTGGACATCTCTTCGAACCAAGTAAGGAAAAAAACCCAATCTTTTGCGGCCTATTATACCGGTAATTATACAACTTCACACAATTTAACCGACTTCGTAGCGTTCCCGAAATCCCAATGGCGAAGAACGAGTTTGTTACACCCTGTATACAAAGCTAAGCTTATTCAGGCTGAATATTTTATTTTTAAAATAAGTATCCTGATGATCCCGATCCAAGTTTAATACAGAACACAAAAACTCTTCGCTATGAATATTTATTTTGTTTTACAGTGAAATAAAATATTGTCTCTCATAAACTAAAATCAGTGACGTCTTCATAAGACATATTAAAAGAAGCATTTTACATCCTCGGTATGCATGTTCGTTCCTTTCGGGTTCCCGCCATGTTCCCGCATCGCGTCCACACTTGACAGGTGATTGACAGCTCCAAGCAACCGCCGGCGGATCCGCGCCGACTACGGTTTCCGCTCTGACGTTCGGTTGTTTTTTTTTTAGAAAAAAGGTCAAGATTCATGGGTAATGCAATTGTTGGAAATTTGGACAGATGAAATAATAAAAGGGCCAGATTTAAAATTTGGTGATTTTGTTTATTTTTAAATTTTCCATGTTCTTACAACCCTTAAAACAGGTCTATAAAAGTGAATCTTGGATACATAAGAGTAGCGAACAAACCAGGGGGGTGGGCATTGGGGGCACGTGCACCCCCCCCCCCCCCCCCCCCTTCTTATACGTACGTATACAACGTGTCCAAGATAAGGAGGGCCAGTACAGGGATCTCCGATACCGTAAGAGATACGAAGTCGGTTAAATGGAGGTAAAGTTGCGCGTTTACGTGCCTAATAATATGCCGTAGAAAGTTTTAATATTGCGAGTAGTTCCGGAGATATCCGGAAAAAACAAAATTGTGAAAAATCGTTTTATTGTTTCCTGGATTTTTTTGAGATCGAATTCTAAAGTAAATTGCACTTTTACATTGCCACTTTTTCACCTCTATCTAACAGCGTCAATTGTTTTGTAATCCGACGAGTCGTCTTCGAAGGGCCATTATCAACTTTCTTTTTTTAAATACGATCCTGTTTTTCTGATATTGGAATTTGATAGCTTTCTTTCTTCCGAATGCAACGATGTATGACACATTGTGGTTTAATGACGTTTCGAGGGTTTTTGAACAACATCAGGAAATTTTGGGATACGGTCCTGTATTTCTCCTAATTTTATAAATATTATCTCATAAGTAAGCTCTAAATTTTTACTTATGTTGGACTAGTTCAATAAATAACAAATAATTTAATAATAAACCACAAATAAGTGAACGTTTTGTTCCTTAAATTGACCATCTTCATTAAAAAACGCCTTTTAGAAAAATTAAGTCGATGATGGTGACCCAAAAGCGAAACGTTTTAAAGATCTGATCATGACATCTTGCGGGGAATAAAAAGTAACAATGACAAAGTGAAATTTATTTTTGGGATATCTCTTTTAGATTTTTCTAAATATTTTGAAAGCTCTTGTATTTATTTTAGATTTGTTGTCGGCACAAAAATCCGTAGGGGCCCCCTAAATCTTGAGGGCCCCGGGGCAACTGCCCCCCTCCGGTATTTATGCGCCTAATGATGTGAGGACCAGTGTTACCAGATTGACGGATTAATCCGATTTTGACGGATTTTTGCTACCCTGAGAAAAATAAACGGATTTTCGACGGATTTCAGACTTCGGACGGAATTTTGCGGATTTTTGAATATGGAAGAATCTTAATGCATTTTATCATGATTCAGCTAGTTTTGTTACCGTAAATAGTTGTTACTGTATGAATGATGGCCAGCATGATGGCATGATGGGCGTTTTCATTTCTCAAGTTGGTCAACGATGTAACCAATTTTTTTCTTGGGGTTGGTATGACGTATGACATTATTTTGAACGCGCTTGTTTCATCGACCTGCTTTATTTGCTAGAAGCGTTGCGTTCAAAATATCCTGTTGCGGGAAAGTTGAAACACGGACCCCTATATCTCTATAATATACTCGTATTGGTTACTAGGGTTCATGGCGCAGCTACTTCTGAACAACCAGTAACAACGCAACTTTCAATCGATTTATCCAATAATTTTTTATGAATAAAGTACGTAATTCACGCGAAAACGAAAAATAATACCTTTTTAGAACAAATTTGCATGAAATTAGATAAGTTTAACTATTTCTACACAAAACGGATTTTTGAAAGCCTTCCCCCACTCTTCCCCCACCCTTTCCCCAGTATTCTACGGATATCCCGACGAACCATTCTGGCATCAGTGGTGAGGACACTAGTTCTTACTTTATGTTGTAGGAAATAATAGTATATTACGTACCGAGGTGGAAAGTGTTTTGAGAGAGTCGATACTCGGTAGTAACTAATTCTCTAGACAGTAATGAAACTTTTCACCGAGGTTTGTATACTATTTTATTTACAACCTCATCTAACATCCACTTCTTATTATTTTGAATTAAAATTATTAATAGAAGATAAATGTTATTTTGACTTTTCCATTGAAAAATTAGACAGAAATTTCAAACAACCGCAGGGGGTAAAATAACGTAGGTAATAATACACATCAAGATGGCAAATATCATTTTTTGAATATGGTTTCCATGTCACTAAACAATATATTATTTTAACAACAGAAAAATGCTATCAGATGAGGAATTTGATTTTGCTGCTACTCCACCATAAATTCGAGAAGCAGCAAAAATAGTAGATTTGAACAGAAACAAAAAGTTATAAAATTTCCACAATTTTTATTTAGAAAAAACCGTAACATGTTTCGGCACACGGTGCCTTCTTCTGACGCCATAAAATGGCATCTTTCAATTCGTTTGTGCACAGACTTCTAAATGTCCCATTATCATCAGAAAATTACAAAAAAGAACTAAATATCATCAAACAGGTTGCGGTAAATAACGGATATAATGCGGGTATGGTGGATGATTTAGTTAAGAAAAAAGCATATAAGAAAGCAATAAACTTAGTATATCCAACAACCAATAATACACTCGACCAGAAATTTAAATCTATCACATACACAGGCAATATTACGAAAAAGATTTCCAAAACTCTCTCCAAAAACAAAATAAAAACCGCTTTTAGAACCAATAATAATCTAGGTAAACTAATTAAAAACAACAAAGCGAAACCAAATAAACTAACTAAATCAGGAGTATATTTGCTAGAATGTGGTTCGTGTCCTAAAATGTACATTGGACAAACAGGCAGATCTTTCAAAACAAGAATCAAAGAACACGAATCTAGTTTCCTAAAAAACAATAATCTTTCACATTACGCCTTACATTTAAATTCAGAGAAGCACAATTTTTCCAAAGATTTTAAAATTTTACATACTGAGAAAAAATCAAAGAAATTAAACTATTTTGAAAGTATGAAGATTAACAAAAAGAAAAGGTCGGGTTTATTATTGAATGAACAATTAGACACTAATCATTCACCTTTACTGAATTTATATAAATCTACACAATAAGATTAGGAATTTACACCTATTTGTAACATTAGCATAAATATTACCCTTCTGTTGGGTATAATTATTAAGATTAGTGTAAACCCCATACCATAAAATCGTTCGTTCCATCTTGTACCTACTAAGATATTTAAATCAAATTTTACCACATTTATATTTATTCCGTCAGAAGAAGGCACCGTGTGCCGAAACATGTTACGGTTTTTTCTAAATAAAAATTGTGGAAATTTTATAACTTTTTGTTTCTGTTCAAATTTATAATGGATTTCCATCAAGTATCGGCTAAATCAATCAATTTAAAAAAATAGTAGAAGAAGATCTTCTGCCAACTAAAAGCCGCCCGAGATGTGACAATTCATATAGCTGTTTCAAAGAATGAGTGTACGGGAAACAAATTTCAAAATCCTGGTTCTGAGTCGGCGCTACTATTTCAGTGAAAATGTCAAGACAAAGAAGATATCAACGATTTGGTCACAATATTCAATGCTGTGGACCGCTCTATCAATTAGGGAAAAAGTAGACATATCTAAACACGTAAAGCTATTAGCATTTTTAAAGAAGTGTGTTCGTGTATTATTTTGAAATATCGATTTTCAAAAAAAAATTACAAAAAAATAATTTAGTTCCCACCCGGATGGAAAGTAAAAGTTAAAAAACGTCAACTTTCCACCTTTCAAAGAAAGATGAATTATTACATGCATGGTTGGAAATAAAATATATTCTTTTAACAATTGATATTTTATTGTCTATAATGTGAAAACAAAAAACAGTGTATAAATCGCATAGATTTATAAAATAAATCTTATATATTACTTCTTCTAACTAATTAAGCAGTTCCTCAAGAACTTTGATAAGTATTAAAATCACATTGCTGCAAAATATAAACTGGTTAAAAACTAACAGGATACGTAATGCCAACAACATGTGGTGCGCCTTAAATTTTTAACCTGTGTTAAGGCCCATTTAGATCAATGCTTTTTTTATGTTCGCAACCGAAACTGATGGCATGGAAACTGTCAAAATGCTGTGTTGTCATTGGTGGCTTGTATTGGTTTTCATGGTTTCGACTGCTACGTCACTGTCATCAGTTTTGGTCTAACTCTAGGTATGTCACTTATTATTGACAGGTCAAAGAGCTTTAGTTAAATAGTTGACCGGTCAAAAATAAGGGATTGGTCCAGTCCACACTTTTAGGTGGACTGTGACAAATTCAAATATGCGACCTTATCCAATTTTTGATTTTGGGGGCCCTAAATTGCTAAATCATCTAGATCTCATTTTATCTTAAAATCTACTTGTCATTGCAAAAATATCGCTTAAAACTATAAAATGCAATAGGTACGCTATCTATAGTCCAATTTTGCGGCCTGTCAAAGTGTCAAGAAAATTTTCGTACCGAATTTAAAAAAAATATTTCAACTTTTTAAATTGTGATGAACAGACCCGAGCTATAATTCCTCTGTGCATAGCTGGTAGTTACCGTCGCACGTGTAATACACCACCGAAAGGAAAAGAAGAAAAGTTAATATATTACCACATGACCAATAATTTACGACGAAGTAAAGAAAAGTAAGTTGATTAGGCAATTGTTTTTATTAGGTGGTAATTGTTTTTTGAAAATGTTATTAGAATGACTCCCGATTGGCTGTAGAGAAGAAGTAATAGATGGGCAATACCTACAAGTGAATAATGTTTATTTTAATTACTACTTTAAAATGGCATTATAATGATTAATTTATTAGATAGGTTTTTTTTAAGACAATGTTGCCAGTTCTATTCTATACAAAAAGTTATAGGTACAATTTTTTTTAAACGGTAGAAAATAAGGAGATAAACTATATGAAATTTAACTTTGACAAAATGCAACTGTGGACCAGTTACAGTTTTTTCGGTTTTAACACTGAGAATCTACACAATACAAATTATTTATAGGTTTTAGCTGTTTGATCAGTAGAGTGCCTTAGCTAGCTAGGGAATCCCCTGGAATATTACAATAATATAATATACTGCGTGTCCCAACTCTATACTATATAGTAGTTCTTGGTTTAAAAAACTATTTTTAGTGGGAGTACATTTACGTATACAGGGTGTCTCCAAAAAACAAATTTTAATATCAAACTTTACCTACAAATAGAACACCATGTATTGCTTCTCCATTAAATTCTCTATCAAACATGTATACTATGCCTATTGTAAGCTGTTTTTGAAATAATGATACTTGAATAAAAGTTATGAAAAATATATACCCACTTAAAAAGAATTATAGGAGTGCAATTAAACAATCCTCTTTTATTGCAATTATTTTGGGTGCCAATTATTAGTAACAAGGGAGGATATTATTAGGGAGCGTTTTTGGGGGGTTTATTTTTTCAATTTAATTATACAAAATACTTTTTTTCAATACCAATAACTTAAGCATACATCCTATAGACGCAAATCGAAAGTCTTTAAAAATTGAATTATAAATATGGCTAGGGTTCGAGTCGAGAGATCGCAATATGGTTGCAGACATTTTGGAAAGTGAAAGTCGTAAACCGTCAATCTTTTTTAGAAAAAAAAAATTGTATAATTTTGCGTGTGCCCAACTATACCGGGAAAATGTGGCAAATTTCCTGGATATGAAGAAAACAAGTGAAAAGAGTACTGCAAGTTCGTATAAGCTTTTTTCGTATAGGCCTCCTCTTAGGAGATATGGGCTCCCAAAGAGCTCCAATGGAATCACGCTTTTTACAAATAATTATTGAACCAACATGTATATTGAAATTTTTTTTTTAATATGATATATACCAGGTAAGACCCTTTAAATTACTATCCAAGAAAGTGTTGTGAATTACCCGTGGCCCCTTTTTTTAACGCCCTGTATGATAAGAACTTTGAACCACGATTTTTACATACTTTTAACTAGTGACTAAAAATTAAGTAGGTACTCTTCATTCATGTCGCTATCTTAAAAAATAATATTTTTCAATTTTTGTCCGACATTATCGCAAACTACTAAAACCTATAAACGGCTTTGCTAGGCATAAATGACTGACTGATGTGACATAATATGTCAGAAAAACTATGTCGAATACACAAAATGTGTTAGGTTACACTTAAATATATATTTACCTAGGAAATATATTATATTTAACAATATCTACCTAATTCTATCTAAATAACTAGTTACTTTAAGTAGTTTGACTAAAATATTGATATCACTAAAATATAAAATAATTCTAGACTTATTGCACATACTTAGCTAATTTTTGAGCAGTTGAATAAATCTCTTAATTTTAGTATTTTTGTAACATTATACAAAAAGGGCACGCAACTAAACTATATATTTACTATAAGTATAATAAGGCAAGTGTATTCATTTCTTTGTGCCCTGAACTAAAAAACTAAGTATACATATAGCTGTTTTAAAGGCCTCACAGCTGCCTTTGTTGAAAGGACAATAACAAGTATTTGGTTTCAGTGTAAAAAACAATCTCATAGACTTGTCAAAATTATCTAAAATTGTAAATTGAACTTTAAGAAATATTAGAAAACGTTTATAAAAATAAGAAAATATCATAAATTAATGGTTTTATCATATCAATTAATAGGAATAGTACAGAATGCTTGGTAAACATGTTATTTCGGGTTTCTAAGAATTTCTAAAATAAATTGAAAACGTATGAATTAATTTCTCAAAATATTTTACCCCTCATTCGCTATAATGGGTAATTATTTTTGGACATTTTCAATTTATTTTATTATTCTTGTACCCACATCGAGGATAGTTTTTCATTCAGAATATAGCTTTTCTAAGCTTGTTCGGGAGGTATGTTGTTCCCGAACTAGGCTGTGAAGTATGTTGTTTTCAGACTAGGCCTTGAAGTATGTAATTCCCGGATTAGCCCGTAAAGTAAATGCCAGTCTAGTCCGTGAAGTATGATGTCGTCGGTCTAGTCCGCGAAGTATGATATTCCCGTACTAGTCCGTGAGGGGAACATAACAGTTGTTAAGGCATTTATTACATAAATAAATATATATAGTATACAGGGTATTATGGAAATGGCTTATTATATTCCTATGGAGTCCTAGAGAAAGTCTACATACTTTTTTTTTTAAATCGAATATCTAAATACTAAGGTAAAAACCCTTTTTACCCACGCGCCGTTCCATCTGGATTCACTTAACAACAATGTGGGCCACTAGAGTATACTAACAGTGTTGTCAGATCACACCGCGTGTCTCGCCCTTGGTTGAATACTGGCGACGCGCGCCCTTCATACATCAGTATGTGTCGAGACTGGGAAGTGGAACGACGTCGTGTCGAGGGCTCCACGTGCTTGACGTATACGAATTTTAAACGTTTTGTTAGTTGTATTGCCCGATTTTTTTTTGTTGTGAAATAATTCATAATAAGAAATGTTGTGATGTGATTTCAAAATTTGTGTGATATTATCTACTGTTGATTCTGTTGAAAAACATACTTTTTGTGTTTTATTATTTTATGGAATTTAATTATAAAACGGATTATTTTAAAATAAGATCGAAGGTAAGAGAGTATGTACCATAAAATTGTAGTTTTAATTGTCTAAAAAGTTTGAAAAAAAAGTGTAAACGCGCGTCAAAGACGTCTTGTTGTCAAAAACTGAACACGTGCGTTTAGAATTCTGTGTTTTGCGATATGACAACATCGCTATAATGCGCTAACCTCCTTTGAACCTCGAGACTGCCTCAATAAAACATTGATTGCGAGGGGCCTCAGGAGCGGCCACGTAAATTTTGAGATTTCATATAAAGTGTATATTTCGCTTAATAATTCAAAGCGCCATTTACAGTTATTTTTCTTCAATTTATTTTCATCTCGGGATTTGCCGGTTTAAATATAATACGTCATTTCCATAACACCCTGTATAAATACCGGTCTAGTCCGTGAAGTATGATGTTCTCGGTCTAGTCCTTGAAGTATGATAGTCCCGTACTAGTCCGTGAAGGGCATATAACTGTTATTATGGCATTTATTTGCATAGATATCACGTATGCTTTAGAATATTTGAATATTGCCAACCAAACTTTTATCAAGAAAATATAAGTAGGTTTCTGTTTGTTTCATGAGCGCCGGGAGGCGATTTTAATTTAGGGAGTGCGGGCCTCAAAAAATATGCGAAATCCGAACAAACCCCACCTCTTTTTTTCTGGAAAAATTTCGCACCCTCTTCGAAAGTTTTCTACCGGCCAAGAGGTCTGTCTATATGATATCTTATTAGTTGATTAAAACCATTACGTTTATTATAATTGATGATCTTAATTATAATAATTAAACAAAAAATCACAAAAAATATTTTTATACTATAACTAAAAAAATTATCGTTACATATCTTTAAGCGAGGTTCTGATTTTTTTCTGTAAGAGCACATAGTAAGGATAATTTTGTGAATTCATTATTAGTATAAATATAGCCGTTCTGTATAATATAGTCCTTTTCGTCATTGCACTTGTTTCTCTGTTTATTGTATGGAAATTTAATAAATTGGTGTTTGTAATACAAATATAAATAAAAGGAGTAAATATATTTTAAACGTAAGGCTGTTGAGAAAATGCAAATACTTACTATAAATGGAAGACCTAGGAATTTTGTTGTTTTCTATATCTACATCTATTAAGGAGGATATATTATGATAAACGAATAATTCTTCTAATTGATTATTATCTACAGAATGCCTACAAATAAACAAATTGCAGGTTTATAACAAAAATATACAGGGTAAGTCGAGAGGAATGGACCAAACTAGCAGTGCAGTGCGTAGATAGCTTTGTTTCCTGTGGGGGAGTACTGGTATGGCTACTTCACTTTATTTTATTTTACGGTTCCCCTAAGCTTTCCTGGCGGTACTGTCTCAAAATACCCCCACCCCCTTATTTACGGTGTGCAAACCAGTGACGTAGCCAGGGGATTGCGAAGTCGTTCGGGGGCGCCTATATTTTTAAATACGTATTTTGTCATATTATACAGGGTGATTCTGATTCACCACGAGCTTGGCATTAGAACTTTATGGAGAACTACTGAATATATGTTTCTGAAACTTTGGGGATTTAGGTTTATCGATATGCTCTCTTTAACTAAAATATTCACTTGTTTTTGTCATTTCCGGTTATACCGGAAGTAGCTGCCAACTTTCGTTTTTTAAATACAACATGGTAATTTTTGTTACATTTTTCCATTAAGCATTAAATACTAAGCACATTGTATAGAACATGTTTTTGCCAGACTCTGTTTTTGAGATATCTGGACTGGCATGACGATGAAATAATCCATAATTTTTTTACGTTAGCTCTTGGACTAAAAATTTTTTTCTCACCGAATAGCTAGAAGATCACCAGGTCTCAAAAATATTTCAAATTCGGCAAAAAATGTACAGGGTGGTCACAATTCAAGCTTCATTGTGAAGGAATTCAACCATTAAAAACATTCTTATTTTAAATGGAACACCCTGTATATTTTTGTTTAATTTGATGGCAAATTAGTTGTTCTTTATAAATAGTATTTACTGTCCTATACCTGTATCAAAGCGTTTTCTCAAAAAATCCAATTTTATTCCGAAAATACTATTTGTTCAAGTGTGCTATGAAAACAATTGTACTTAGGGGCTGTATACTGATGTACTGAAGAGATACTGAAGGAAAATCTAATTGAAAGGGTGAGGGTAGCATTTCAATCTCTCACTGCACAAGAAATTAGGAATGCTACAAGAAATAGTATGATGAAAAGAATATGGAATGGCAATCATTTCGAACATATTTTAAAAATATAATCAAAAGATATTAGGTATAATTTTCAAATACATTTTTAATTAAAGAATTTAAAGTTAATAAACTTGTTTCCTTGCTATTTTTTAAAAAAATAATATGTAAACCATTAAATTTAAAACAGTTAACTGCATTTTATTTATAAATTCAATTAAGAAACGTTTTAGAACGTTGTATTTTTAAGCAATCAATCACTTTTCCTCCGTATAGACATCAGTACAATTGTTGTTTTCATAGCACACTTGAACAAATAGTATTTTAGGAATAAAATTGGATTTTTTGAGAAAAAGCTTTGATATAGGTATAGGACAGTAAATACTATTTATAAAAAACAACTAATTTGCCATCAAATTAAACAAAAATATAGAGGGTGTTCCATTTAAAATAAGAAAGTTTTTAATGGTTGAATTCTTTCACAATGAGCCCTGAATTGTGACCACCCTGTAGATTTTCTGCCGAATTTGAAATATTTTTGAGACTTGATGATCTTCTAGCTATTCGGTGAGAAAAAAAATGTAGTCCAAGTGCTAAGGTAAAAAAATTATATGGATTATTTCATCGTCATGCATTTGCCAAATAATTACAAAAAGTCCAGATTTGACAGGTACTTCCGGTATAACCGGAAATGACAAAAACATGTGAATATTTTAGTTAAAGAGAGCATATCGATAAACCTAAATCTCCAAAGGTTCAGAAACATATATTCAGTAGTTCTCCATAAAGTTCTAATACAAACTCGTCGTGAATCACCCTGTATATAATTTAAGTCTTCAAAAAGAACTTTTTTATTTTAAAACCGGCTCTCATAGGCTTTGTGATTTTTTTTGTAGTATGTCCTCTTTTTGTTAGGTATTTAAGTAGTGAAGGTTTGTTGTTCTGATAATTGTGTCAGTGATTTATTCCTCCACTATCCTCCAAGATCTGCAGACCTCGCACCACCAGATTTCTGTTTATGGCTTATGGGACTGGTTCAAAAATGAAGTTTTCAAAGTAAAAGTCGCCCTCGGTTCCTACCGACACACCCTGTAGAATGTATACGAAAATGGTCATATTTTTAAAAAATTGCACAAATGATATATTCTGATAAATCATTTATCACCAATATTTGTCCTTATTTTTAACGCATATAAGTATTAGGTATTTATGCTAAAATGTAAGAAAAACAAATTTGGCAGAAGAAAGCTAATCTCCGAGTTAACCGTTATGATAAACCATAACGGCAAATTGCTAATATTTTTAACAATATTATTGGGCGATATGTATGATCTAATTGTACAGGGTGTCCCATTTTCGACACTTTTATCGGGTATCTACGTAATTGTTAGTGCTATCTAAAAAGTAATGTAGGCGTCATGTACTCTTTTTGGGTCAAATTTAAAATGATAAAATCAAAATTCGAAAATTTTCGCTCGCTTAAGAGATACGGTGTAAAATAAAAAAATTGGCAATTTCTAAATTACCCTATAGATTCTTAGTTAAAAGAGATACAGAAAAATGTTTTATACAGAAGTTTCTTTATATTGATTGTTGAATAATCTGCCGTTTTCAGAATAAGTATACGGGGTCAGGTAGATAAGTTATCGAACCTAACCTCATTTTTTTAAATGGAACACCCTGTATATTTTAATATAAAAAGATACTATTTAAAATTCTCCACTCAAATATATAACACACCATGGATGATATTGGTTTCCTAGGCGATTTCTTTAAACTTTATTACTTTGAAACGAAATAAAAGATTCAGATTAAGGTAAAAAATAACGGGAATCATCGCAAATGTTAGGGATATGTCCTTAAATGGTTACCGTATTTCCGGATAGCGAACAGAATATACATTTTGCGCTATTTCTTCGTTTTTTCCACTTTCAATATAAACTGATATATCAAATTTTTCAAAATGTCGATTGGTCATTTTCCCAAATTCTGCTAAGGTTTAATAAATCGCCTAGGAAACCAATATCATTCATATATTTGAAAGGAGAATTTAAAATAGTATCTATTTAGATTAAAATATACGGGATGTTTAGGTCCGATAACTTTTTTACCTGACCTCGTATACTTATTCTGAAAACGGCAGATTATTCAATAATCAATATAAAGAAACTTCTGTATGAAACATTTTTCTGTGTCTCTTTAACTAAGAAAATATAGGGTAATTTTAAAATTGTCTATTTTCTGATTTTCCCCCGTATCTCTTAAGCAAGCGAAAATTTTCAAATTTTGATATCACCATTCTAAGTTTGAGCCAAAAGGAGCACATGACACCTACACCCTGCTCTATCGTCGTTTCTTTTCGCTTTCGTCGAATTATTAAAAATAAGGCAAATTTTGGTTATAAAGTTACAAAAAATTTTTTAATAAATAATAAGGTATATACTTTAATATTTTTATAATAAAATGACTATATTATAAAGTAACAAAAAATCTGAGAAACAAAATATAAGTTACAAAAACAGCAACAAAGAAATATATTAGACTAAGTTATTTATATATTATCTTTCATTTTCTATTAAATCATACCTGACTGACTATGCGATAATGTATTTACTAAAAGTTTTAATTCAATTTAAAAATGTACTATTTCCAACATATGTTTTTTTTTTTTTGGAAAAGTTGTTTATACATTTTCTGGAAACGAAATTATTTAATAATATTATGGAATAGGAAAGAAGAGGCGTTTTTTTGATTAGGTATATTCACGAACGGGTATCGAAAGACGCTCAATAAAAATCGTACTATTTGGATGTAAAAAAAGTTCAATACTGACGGACAACTAATAACAAATAATCTGGTTACTTTGCCGTTTATACGGGCTAGAATTGCTCTAGAACTAACAGCGTTTTATGCTCAAAAACAAGATACTGCGATCAATAATAATCTAGCCGTATACCACCAAAATAAATCATTTAACTGGTTAGCAAAATATTCTTATTTTTGCGAACAGAAAAATGTAATCGGTCAGCCAAAATGGCTAGTTGGCCAGCAACTTATGGACAGCAAACATTTCTGAATCGGTCAGTAATTAATGTCATACTAGAGTGCTCTAAATTATTTTGGTACACAAATTAAATATATAAGCTGCTATGAGCGATCCACTTTTAATCGGATATTGTAAGCAAAATATTTAATATTGGTCATCAAGAAAAAAGCAAGGGAAAACAAGTGAAAACCCGCCGGGACTGCTACACCGAATGAAAACACATGCACGCAATTAGCTACTCGTATCACGCGACTGCTTTCGCTCCGCCCACAATAACGAACTTTGCCGATTATTCAAAACAAACGCAATCCGATTATTTATATTGATAACCATTCTTTTAATATGCAAACCTCCAAAGTAAACTGCTTCTAGACATGTTTGTTTCTACTGACCAATTGTAAACTCTTGCTGACCAAGTAATCATTTCGCAGCTCGACTGTTAATTAAGCGAACACATGATATTACAAGCGGACTGATATCGGTTAAATTGTTGACAGTTTGTAGCATTTTTTGCAGAACAAGTGTTGCAGTCCGATTTTTATTTATTGCAAGCAAAATCAAATGATTTAATGCCTATTTTTTGGTGCGATCCAATTTTAATAACTAAATTTCTAATTTTAAATGGCGAATAGTTTCATGCTAAACCGCCGACCGCTTCGCGATCTCATAAATTGTATTTCAATCAACTATTTTCCAAGCAAAATCTTGCTCAAAATATTTTGGTTACTTTAATTAATTTATTATTTAATTTTAATCGATTAAATGTATAGGTCTTGTAATATAATATATGATAAATATCACGATATATATTCAGCGTCTAGGGTCACCCAAATAAAGGATAACTGGCCTAAAACATGTCCTTAAAGTTGGCCCCGGTGCCTTTACCAGATTTTTTGCAGAATAAATTAACGAAGCGGCCATTTTACTAGTATGTCGGACTAGAAGGTATTATGTTTGAATTGGTTAATTAACCAAAAGTAGTTTGGTAATTTAGGTAAAAGATTAACGGGGGACATTCAAGACTTATTAATTATTTATATTAAATTTAGCAAAATTGAAAACGTTCATATAACCTGGTAAAAGGAAAGGCTTAACTTTAAGCACACCTTATATCAGACAGAGCTGGACAGTGCTTCAAGCCCTTTAAAGGCTTTGGCTTGTATTAGTGTTGTCAAAAAACTGACATTTCGGAAAATCGTTTTTATTTTGTAGACTTTATATATTTCACCGAACATATCTCGAACTAAATTCTACTCGATGGCAGCTCGCCAGGGAAGATAACATACTACAAATGAATAAATAAAATAATAAACCTTATTTTTGTAAATATCAACTCCAAAACTCTTTAATAGCTCTCCTATATAAATCTCTAATAATATTCAATTTGTTCAACGTCTGGCAACAACGCACCGCGTCCTTATCTGTTTCATTCATTTATAGCAGCTTGTCCTCCCGCGTCAGAGTCTTGCCTCCGTACCGAACCGATGTTTTTGGAATAAATGGACAAATAAGCGTCATGTTTTAAAACGGATAATAAGTTTCTGCCCTTGGGCTGGAGGCAAACACACCTACCTCGGAAATTTAAAAACTCGTTGGTCGTTACATCTTATGGTGTTTGTGTCCATTAGAAATGGAAATAAATGTAAATTATTTGATACTGATATTGAACGACGATATGTTTATCTTCTTCTGATTAGCTGTATGTGTCTGAAGCATTTCTGGGTCTTTTTCAAGGGCCTAAAACTCTTTTAGAGGCCTTGAAGCCATTTTAACGGTCGTGAAGCCTATTTGTGTTTAAAGAACCAATAACTTAAAATTTAAATCCCTTTAATAACACATAATACTTGCAAGCTTAAGAAGCCCAGTAAGGGCTTGATGCTGGAAGCCCGTTTGCTAATGGCTTTGTCCAGCTCTTCCATATACGTATAGAAATAAAAAAATATAATAACAAAGGCTTAAGTCAAATAAATAAAAGAAAAATGTTTTTAGACTGCAAACAGTATTTTTCAGCTTAAATCTTAATTAATGATATCTCTAGCGTTTTATTTTTAGGAATTACTATCGTGTTCAAACCAGTAAGAGTAAAATTAACAGCCACATTAGATTAATCTGGTTCGAACAGACTTGTATCAGAAAACAAGGTCGTAGATGCCATTTTTAACCAATTCTCCAGGTTAAAGGACGTTGAATTTAACAGCTGATCGGCTTTGGACTGGCATCCAAGAGTCTGGCGTCGATTGGTGGCAAATTTTGGAGTGCAGCTGTAGCTATTGGCGGTGGAAGGCCTAGGCACTCTTGTTGGATCTAAAAAAGGGTTATATTAGGTAATCTGGATCATTCTTTTTTTAAACTTAGACTTAACAGATCAAGCTCGATTCGGTCCAACCTTCCGGACCGGCGATTGCGAGCGATCTGGAAACAAGATTAGAGGTGTTAACCTTAAATTGGGTTCCAAATTATTTATTATCGGTTTATTTTGAATATTTGTTTACAAAAATGAAGGAAATAGACTTTTTTGACGGTGAAAAAATCATTAATCCATACATATCACATAAAAATTTAACTGGAATTTCCCCCCTATACATTTTCCCTAGAATAATGTTTACATTTCCTTACAAATATTTTCAAATTTATCGCTTTCTTAATGTCATTAGGAAAGTTCTTTTATTGAACAAGTCCATTGTGGAAAACATTATTTTGACTGTATCGATTTGGAACTGTAGCTACATAGAAGTCCTCTCTGGATCTTGTGTGATAATCGTGTACATCTAATGTACATTTGGTGCTTTTTCATAAATGTTCAGGATATAAAATATGTTTTATTTTATACATGGTGTTATGGAAATTTTTAAACCGGCAAATCCTGAGATGAAAATAAATTGTAGAAAAATATCCTTAAATGGCGCTTTGAATTATTGTACGAAATATACACTTTATATGAAATCGGAAAATTTACGTGGCCGCTACTGAGGACGTTCGCAATCAATCAATAGTTTATTGAGGCGGTGTTGTCATATATTGCAACACAGAATTGTAAACGCACGTGTTCAGTTTTTGACAACAAGACGTCTTTGACCCGCGTTATCACTTCTTTTCTAAACTTTTTAGAAAAAAAATACTACAATTTTAAGGTACATACTCTCTTACCTTCGATCTTATAATCCGTTTTATAATTAAATTCCATAAAAAAATATAACACAAAGAGTATGTTTTGCAACAGAACCAACAATAGGTAATACAACAAATTTGAAATCACATCACAATATTTCTTATTATGAATTATTTCTGAAAAGAAATCGGGTAATGCTACAACTAAAATAACGTTTAAAATTTGTATACATCAAGCACGTGAAACCCTCGACAGCGTCATAGCACATCCGAGTCTCGAAACATACTGAAGCAACGAGAGTCACGCGCAGCAGGTATCCAAGCAAGGGAGAAACATGCGATGTGATCTGACAACACTGTTAGTATACTCTAGTGACCCCACATTGTTGCTAACTGAATCCAGATGGATCGGCGCGACAGTATGTGGGTAAAAAGGTTTTTTTTTACATGTGCCCCGAAAGTGCCTCTTTTCATGCATGTTCTCTTCACCGAAAGTGGCGTTTTCCAAGAGAGCGGGCGAGAAAGTACCGAAGCGGGTGGGAAAGATTTTTCCCGCCCGCTTCGAATCACCATGTGCTCATAAATAAATAAAACCAGAATTGTCGGTGCGGGATTTGAACCCGCGACTCTCAGATCGCCATGCGGACCCTCTACCCACCGAGCCATACTACAAGCGATAATAAATAGCGGATTATATATAAATTAAATTGGCAGTTAATTTTTCAAAGATGTTTTAGAAAAATATCTGAAGAATTTATTTATTTATATGGCATCAAAGCTTCGGAGCACTTGTAAAAAACATACGGTAGATATCTCGGGCCGTCCGAAGCCTCTTTTCGGCCCTTGATACGTAATGTACTATTACCTTAGTACTTAGATATTCGATTACAAAAAAAAGTATGTAGACTTTCTCTAGGACACCCTAGGAGTACCCATTTAAATATAATAAGTCATTTCCATAACACCCTGTATATAAAAATCATTGCGTTTATAAATATACTTTAACTTACCAATTGTTGTTGCTGTTGGATCCCCTGCCCTTGACCCTGATGCGGAGGTCCTAACGGTGGCCCCGGCGGCCCTTGCATGTAATAACCCGTCGGTGACACTGGCGGGCTGGGATACAGCGGCCAATAAAAAATCGGAGCGTGCAAGTACTGGCCGGGGGGCAATGAGGCGGCGGCGAAAGGTATCGGGGCGTAACCTGCCGGGGGGTATTTCAAGCCAGTGGGTGGCGGCATCAGAGTTCCTCCTGATAGATAAAAATATATTGTTTAAAATAGGCTACTACTAAAAACGAATATTTTCATTATTTTATCATCATGACAATAGATATTGATCTACTTATTAAGTGGAAAACAAACCCAATATATTCAACTAGAATCAGTATGTGAAAATATACGTTTATACAGGGTGTCCGGCGGGAGATATTTCGCCAGCGTACAGGGGAGGTTGAAATAACAGTAGTTCATAATCATTTTTCCTAATGTCCCTCCCAAAGGTATGGTTTAGGTGGCGCAGTCGGCGTTTGTGTGTATGTTGTAGGGATAATGGCGGATCCAGGGGGGACATGACACCCCCCCCCCCAAACGAAACTTGACCCTCCCCAGACCGAGGTTCTGGATCCGCCGAGTAGGGATGTGCGGTACGAAACGATATTTTTGTGTACCGGTATTTTTTTAATGATACTCGATATTTTGTACCGGTGATTTACTGTACAGTCAAAAAAATCAAACGAAGAGTACCTTTCTTTATAGAGAAATCCCAAAAGTATTTCAACAAGTAAAAAAAGTGACAGTTTTCCATTGAGCGAAAATCAAATTTCCAAGCTCACAAACAAGCTTGCAATATTCCATTAAAATATACAGGGTTTCTTGAAAGTTATAATCGAAAATGTAATTCCTTGGGGCCCGATATCTTTGTCATGAGGGACATTAGCGAAAATGATTACATGAACTACTAGTATACCTACCGGACATCCCGGTGTAATATGCGGAATGTGTATTTAAGTATAATAAAAAATAATGTTCGCTAATCGATTCTTTTAACGCAAAAAATTTCGAAACCATTCTTCCAATTTTTTAAACACCTTCAGTATTTAGGTAAAAGGGATGTGCACGATGTATCGATGTTCATATCGATATTGTTCATTTTTAAATTTAAACAGAAAAAATATTACAAATAAAATAGACTTATCCACACTTACCTAGTTTATAAATTAAGCATTTAAAATAAATATTGATCTACTGCTTGCATCTGTCCAAATTTATTGTTTAATAATGTTATTATAAAATTTATCAACTTTAAATTTTCTTTCAACATACTTATCGATTTTTATAAAAACATCGATGATTATGAATATCGATATTTTGGGTATAAGATGTATCATTTTTAATGTAAACATCAATGTTTTGAAGTAATTGCACATCCCTACTGAGCGATGCAAGCACGGTGTTCCATGTGCGAGAAGAACAAGCGCCGCACACAAGCGAATTTCAGGTAAAAGCTGGTCAAAATAGATAAAACCAAAGCTATAATTATGTTGTAAAATCATTAGCACTTAATTAAGAAACAACCAGGGTGTCATAAATCACCCCTGTTATATTTATATCATGGCCAACCTTAAAATTATTTCAGTTCAAAGTTTGTTTTTCTAGTGTGGTGTGTCAATTAAATTTAGAGTGGTTGAAAAAAATCAATGTATTTAGTTCTGTTATTCCGAAAAGTTTTTGTAAAAATTTTGAAAAACCATCATGGAGCCTAATGTCCGTTTTGTTGGAGTTGATAGCTCATATCGAGGGTTGAAGCCATAAAACAACCGTAAACCATAGGCGTTGCCAATAGTAATTACCTTATTTAATAAGAAAATTGGCCTCTGTCCATTGTTAAGTAGGATTAGGGTTAAAGTAGGTACAACAGGGGTAATTAATTTACCTATTTTTGCCTGCTTTAGGATGTTATTACGCCATTTGATGTGTGCCAGAGTGTGCCAATATGGTAGGAGTTGGAGAGGCTACTATATATAGGTTCTTGCGTGAAAGAAAATCTAAGAACCTCAGTGAGCCAAAACCACTCCCAGGAAAGAAACCGTTAGAAATTGACAATTTCATTAAAAATGGTATTAGAAGAAAAGTACATAGTTCTTATTTTGCCAAGGAAATACCAACTATAGACAAAATTTTACAAGCCATTAACTACGACGAGGACTTACCACAGCTATCACGAACGAAACTATGGAAAATACTTCATGATATGAACTTTCGATGGGAGAAGCAAAACAGAAAATCTTTTCTTATTGATAGAGCAGATATTATTTGCTGGAGACGTCAATACTTAAGGTCCATCCGAAAATACCGCAGCGAAGGCAAAAACATTTTCTATTTGGATGAAACTTGGCTGAACGAAGGGCACACCGTATCTAAAGTTTGGCAAGATAAAAATGTCCTAAGTTCTCGACAAGCTGTCATGGAAGGCTGGTCAACAGGACTTAGACCACCATCTGGAAAGGGACGCAGACTTATTATAACTCATATAGGAAGTTCAAATGGCTTTTTGGATCAAGGATTATTACAATTCCAGTCGAATTCTACTAAAAACTATCATGAAGAAATGACTGCTGATGTTTTCGAGGAATATTTTAAGCAAATGATAGAATACATTCCCGCTAATTCTGTAATAGTGATGGATAATGCCAGCTATCACTCTAGGCTAAAAGAGAATCTTCCCACAACTTCATGGAAAAAGGCGGAAATCGTAAACTGGTTACAACGAAAGGAATTGAGTTACGATAATACCATGGTAAAAAAAGAACTTTTGGATATTGTTAGGCTACATAAATCACAGTATAAAAAGTATGTTATTGACGAGATGGCAAGAGATCGAGGTATTATAGTGCTCCGTTTACCACCTTACCATTGTGAGCTAAATCCTATCGAATTAATATGGGCTCAAATAAAAGGATATGTTGCTAGAAATAACAAAACTTTTAAAATGCAAGAAGTGCGACACCTCTTGCTTCATTCTTTAGCAAATGTGTCATCAGAAAATTGGCAAAACGCCATAAAACATGCTATAGTAGAGGAACAAAAAATGTGGGAACTTGACAACGTAATTGACACAACTATGGAAATTGAGCCTTTAGTAATAAGCGTAGGACATGATGACTCTTCAGATTCTTCTGAGGACCATTTTATCGAGTTATAATTATTGAAATTGTCAATATTTTTTGATCTGTAAATAAATTAGTTTTCTTGTAAATAAATTCATAAAATCATAAAATCTATTACATTTAAATAAAATAATAAGCGGTTACATTAAAAACCCAACTCTCAGACCATGATGGGCCGTTTTAATCATTATCCTTTCATTTCATTTTATGGCTCTATTGTTACTTTATCTGTTACCCGGTGGAATAGGTCAAAATTTCTTCATCTTTATGCTAGATGTACGTAAAAAGACCATTTTATAGGTAAAATATTTTAGGCCACCGGGCCCTTGTTTTGAATCTTTAATGAGGGTATCGAGCTATCAACGGCAACGAAACAGACTTTATTGCTCTGATGATATGTACAATCCTATAAATTTTTCAAATTAAAAATATTTACACTAGTACTTTTGATTTCATACATTTTGTTAACATAAGTTATAAGTAAATTAAACAATTTTTTTAAAAATCAGGCAAAATGTAAAAAAGGGCGCGTTGGAATGCGACCAAACTATTTGTTTACTATTGTTTGAAGGGTCCTGAATAAGGTCCAACTGAGAGTTGCTGCGACAATTTGCGACCTTGCCGAAAATTGAATTTAAAAAAAAAAATTGTTAGGTACATTTTTACAAATATGTAATTAAGACATCGAACCAATTTTGAATAACTTTATTATTACTAAACCGATTCCGATAAAACGTACATAGTTTTATGGAGAATTAAACATACTTTTAAACAGGCGAAAAAAAATTTCCGATATTTTTCAAAATGGTGGCTATTTTTTTCTGAGTATATAAATTTTTACAAAAAATCATACGGTTTGTCAATTTTTTGTTGTTCTTGCAGGATCCACAGCAAAATCAGTATCTTTCACAAGGATGGTTAAGAGACTGTCCATCCAAAAGCGCTAAAGAACAACATGAATATTGGGAAAAAGTCTCTTACTGATGACCCAGAACTCGAGTAAATCAAAATTTCTATTTAACAAGAAATAATTTTTTTTGAAAAAATCATACTTATATGTATGTATTTTGAGTTATCGTTGAAATGTTGTATAATTGGAGAGGGGGGTTGGAGTTTAGGGTTTCAAAAACTTATTTATATGAAAATAAATATGGGAGGAAGGGACTCGAGAGTGCTGGGGGGAAATATAAAATAAATGTTTCCTCAATGATAATAGCGTAAAAATAAACCACCTTTGTTTACTCCAATTTCTATAATTTAATAACCATAAAAAGGGGTGTGGAGGGGGCAAAGATGTAAGATATTAAAAACAAAATGCAATGTTACCATATTTATAACGGTTTCTTACAATTAAAAACATTTTTTGTCTCATGGTACCAAGATAATCTTTTTGGCCACGATTCCGTCGAAATTCGCCTGTGTGCGCCGGTGCAAAAACAATATTCTAGTTTTTTTTAAATAGCCCATCTCTCAGTGGAGTGAAATTATGAAGAGGCAAAGAAACTCATAGTCTGTTTCAGTAGTTAGAAAAAGATCAGGTTTTAATTTCCATACGTGTTTCCACGTGTTTCGAAGGCTCTTCTTCAGTGGAAAAATTATACATAAGTAGAAACTTTTGCCATTTTGAAGGCAAACTGGAAAAGAGAAGAAACTAATTTAAGCATTTTTTATGTAAAGAACAAAATTATGATCTTGGAAACATTAAATGGGTTTACTAAAAGTTCAGAAAATTAACGAAGAAGAAAAAAGTGTAAAATATATTTTAATTTATTTTTAATATATATTTGTACCAGAAAAGAAAAAAAAATTGTATACAGTGTGTTTCTTAATAACATCACATCCTAATATTTAAGGAGGTTATTCTTGGGACCATTTTGTCCATTGTATGTCCTAAACGTCTTGAAACTTTAACATCCAGATTTTCATGTTTTTTAAATAATTTGTTTAGGTTTACAAAACAAAATCTGTTTCTTACCTACTAGATCCTTTTTAATCTTTCTCTTCTTTTCTGCTACAAAAGGTTTTTTTCTACCTTAATTTTCTGACCCTTCAGTAAACGTTCATAATTTTCCTTGTTACATAAAAAATGCTTAGATATGTTTTCCTCTTTTACAGTTTGCCTTAACAATGTCAAAAATTTCTGCTAATGTATAATTTTTCCACTGAAGACGAGGGTATCTGCCTTCGAAGCATGTATGCAACTTAAAAACTGAAGACTGTGCATTTCTTTTCTCTTAATATTCGATTTGATATGGGGTCCGGTAAAATTTTCGCACACGGACCCGTGGAATGCTAGTAAATATTCAAGCATTGACAGGAGACGTCTTCGGGTGAAGAGCGAGGGTTTGTAAGAAATGGAAGAGACATACTTGCGCAGGCCACGCGATTGTTTGGTTTGTTCGGGTTTGTTTGCGTTCACAGAATCGATTCGCGTGTAAAGATACTCAAAAGAGGTACCAAAAGAAATAACCCCCTGTTCCAAACACGGTGTCTAACCCAGGCAATGATACTTAATGAAAATGCCATGCTTCGTTAAGTATTTTGTGTAAATAAGAACATTAAGCTTTGAATTTCGAACTATAAGAAAGACGGAGATAAATGACCAATTCATAATGCGTTGAACTCCCAAATCGACATGACTTCAGCGCGGGCGTTTCGTTTTGTAGCGCACTGATATCCATCGCGGTATGTCTGAGATAGACCAAAATCCGCTTAAACCCAATATACAGGGTGTAACTAAATAAGTGTAAAACATTTAAGGGGGTGATTCCTCATCGAAAAAAAGATAGGATCTTTCATATAAAGAAACTTCATTGGAGCATCCCTTGTTAAGATACAGCCCCTTAAAGGGGGTACATAAAATGTGTTTAACAAATTTTTTCACAAGCACTAAAAAAGTTACAATATTGAAATTAACCTGATATTTTCTACTACCAAAAAGACACTTAGCCAGTAATTTATTTGGTTTACCCCATGGTTGTAAGGGTGGAAAACACAACCCCTAAAATTTATTTCCAATGTAAGTTTTTGTCTTATTATTTGTTTACCATCTAAAAATTTATTTCCGATAGCCTGTTTCATTCTAAACAAAAAATGTCTCTTGAATTTTTTGCCCAAAATAAACCAGTTCGCAGCAAAAAATTATTTTATGAACAAGATACATATCGCCATAAAACGCGCGAATACGTTGCTCAATGCGCCGACGTCTAGACGCATGCGTAATGTATGAAGGTAGACATATTGAACATTTACTATGATTTCTAGATGTTGTATGTTTTGTTATTAATAAATTAGTTTTGTTTATTTATAAATTTTATGTACCCCCTCTACGGGGCTGTATCTTAACAAGGGATGCTCCAATGAAGTTTCTTTATATGAAAGATCCTATCTTTTTTTCGATGAGGAATCACCCCCTTAAATGTTTTACACTTATTTAGTTACACCCTGTATTTTTACATTGATCCGTTTTTCTTTAACTTTCGATATTCAAAGCTTTAAGCCATTTTTAGGCGATATTGTGGGCAAAACATATAAGTGATGTAGCTGAACTAACGGAAACTAATTTCTTCTTTGTTGATTACTAAGAAAAATTGCGGGTGTTTATAGTGAAAGTTTTGTGTGATGATGGTGTTATTCCTATGATATGATAATACATGCCAGATATGTTTTCATCACCATAATTTAATGTTTAAAAAGAGATCATTATGTCCAGTTGAATCGGGGAAAGAATGAACGGCGCATCGAGGCATGTATCAGTATCATTTAAATCAAGAATATGTAGATCACATAAAACAACATCACGTCAGCAGGTAAGGGACGTGATTAAAGTGGCGACCATACTTAAGGTTTTACCTGACGTCTTAATGGCGGCGTGCACAGATAAGGCTTTACCTGACGTTTTACGTGACAGTCTAACAGTGTTGCCAAGTCTAGTGAAATTTTACCAGATATGAATAATCTGGTTATTGGTGAAAAACTTTTCTTCTGATTGACTTGACTACCTAAAACGTCAGGTAAGAGAATTTGAAAATTTTCGATCGCTTAAGAGATACGGGAGAAAATCAAAAAATTGACATTTCAAAATTACCCTATATTTTCTTAGTTAAAAGAGATATAGAAAAATGTTTTATACAGAAGTTTCTTTATATTGATTGTTGAATGATGTGCCGTTTCCAGAATAAGTATACGGAGCCAGGTAAAAAAGTTATCGGACCTAACCTCATTTTTTTAAATGGGGACACCCTATATATTTTAATCTAAAAAGATAGCATATTAAATTATCTTTTCAAATACATAACACGCCATGGATGATATTGGTTTCCTAGGCGATTTATTTAAACTTTATTATTTTGAAACGAAATAAAAGATTCAGATTTAAGGTAGAAAATATCGGTAATCATCGCAAATATTCGGGATACCTATGTCATTAAATGGTTGCCGTCTTTCCGGATAGCGAACAAAATATAAATTATGCGCCATTTCTTCGTTTTTTCCACTTTTAATACAAACTGATATCATATCAAATTTTTCAAAATGTTGGTCATTTTCGCAAATGAATATGTAAAAACGGAATTGACGCTAAGTGTTAATAACAACTAGAATATCAACATAGTTGTTTCTATGATATTATCTTTTGTTTCATGGCCTACTGTGGTTTAAAGTCATAAAGTTTAAATAAATCGCCTAGGAAACCAATATCATCCATGGTGTGTTATATATTTGAAAGGAGAATTTAAAATAGTATCCTTTTAGATTAAAATATACAGGGTGTTCCATTTAAAAAAAATGAGGTTAGGTCCGAAAACTTTTTTACCTGACCCCGTATACTTATTCTGAAAACGGCAGATTATACAACAATTAATATAAAGAAACTTCTGTATAAAACATTTTTCTGTACTATTTCTTTTAACTAAGAAAATATAGGGTAATTTTGAAATTGTCAATTTGTTGATTTTCCCCCGTATCTCTTAAGCGAGCGAAAATTTTGAAATTTTGATTTTATCATTTTAAGTTTGACCCAAAAGGAGCACATGACACCTACATTACTTTTTTGATAGTACCTACTAACAATTACGGAGATACCCTGTAAAAGTGTCGAAAATGGGACACCCTGTACAGTTACGACGCACGATCATTCTTTCCCCGCCCCAACTGTATTTATTACTGCAAAATAAAATAACTTTAATAAACTTGCAATATCTAACACTCCTTAAAATATATTATAATAAAACGTTCATCGTTTCTTTCTAAAAAATTTCTAATTTGCCAGTATTAGCACAATTATTATTAAAAGATCTGTCCCTATAAACTGAAGAGTTATAGGAAAGAAAAAGGCAATTTTTCATTAAAACACTGAAAATATCCGACCCTAAGGGCGGGGTTGTACAAATGACAAGTTAACCTAAGGTTATATGAACGTCATAGCTTGCTGTGGTCTCAATTCTCGGTTACAAGATGGTAATAACAGGCTTGTCAAACCAGATTATATCGGCTATTTCAAATACCATACAGTGTGTCCCATATGGGCCATAGAGCAACTGGAGATACCAAACATCAAACTAGACCGATATTAAGTTATATAAGTTTTTTTTTAACTATGTCGCGTTCTAGAAATACAGGGTGTCGAAAGTGAAAATTTTTTTTCGAAAAAAATGAATGTATGATTTTTTCTTACATGTTATTAAGTATTTTTAATCCAAGATTCTCAAAGAAGGGCAATTCTAAACCAATAAGCGGAACTTGCTCGATCTTAAATCTCTAACCGTTTTCGAGATATTTCCTGTATATTTTTACTTTAATTTTTTGATGCATTGTGATGGTTAAATGGAAATACAGGGTGTTATGGTAATGACTTATTATATTTAAATGGGTTACTCCTTGGGTGTCCTCATTCTTTTTTTTTAAGCGAACATCTAAATACTAAGGTAAAAACCCTTTTTGCCCACATCCTGTCGCGCCGTTCCATCTGGATTCAGTTAGCAATAATGTGGGTCACTAGAGTATACTAACAGTGTTGTCAGATCACACCGCATGTTTCGCCCTTGCTTGGATACCTGCCGCGCGCGACTATCGCTGCTTCAGTATATTTCGAGACTCGGGCTTGGAATGACGCTGTCGAGGGTTTCACGTGCTTGATGTATACGAATTTTAAACGTTTTGTTAGTTGTAGCTTTACCCCTTTTTTTCTGTTGTGAAATAATTCATAATAAGAAATATCGTGATGTGATTTCAAATTTGTGTGATATTACCTATTGTTGGTTCTATTGCAAAACATACTCTTTGTGTTTTATTTTTTATGGAATTTCGAAGGTAAGACAGTATGTACCTTAAAATTGTAGTTTTTTTTAAAGTTTGAAAAAGAAGTGATAAAGCGGGTCAAAGACGTCTTGTTGTCAAAAACCAAACACGTTCGTGTACAATTCTGTGTTGCAATATATGACAACACCGCCTCAATAAACTATTGATTGCGAACGTCCTCAGTAGCGGCCACGTACATATTCAGATTTCATATAAAGTGTATATTTCGCTTAATAATCCAAAGCGCCATTTATGGTTATTTTTCTTCAATTTATTTTTATCTCGGGATTTGCCGGTTTAAATATAATAAGCCATTTCCATAACACCCTGTATATCGAAATCGGCAAGAGATATTAAGTCGTCGTACCCTTTTAGTTTAGAAATTGCGAATCTTGGATTAAATATACTTAATAACAGATAAGAAAGAAAATCAGATCTATTAAACCCAGTGTATGTGACTAGCGCCCTCTATGTGAAACTACAAATCTACAAATTATTATTTCTTACTCATAAAAACATGATACCGGCAACTTTCAATCCGGCTTATTTTCAACACCCTGTATTTCTAGAACGAGAAACATTTCGAAAAAACAAATATGACTTAATCAACTTTAGTTTGATGTTTAGTATCTCCAATTGCTCTATGGCCGTCCATAAATTATTATGGGACACCCTGCATAACCGCCAAGTTCCATTACGCCTTCTTTTAAATAGTACGCGAGGACACTTCAAACTTGACAGTGTTGACATGACTTATGCTAATTTTGACAGCGCTTCTGTACTAGCTTGTAACCTGAGAATAGCGATCATAAACTCCGTTTATCTATTGGCCGTCTTTTATACAACCCTCCTTAAATATCCTAACGAAAATGATACTTACAAGAAAAATACAATGATTGTGTGTTAATAAGATATCTAAGGCTTTTCGTCCGCGAGCCTAACGTCTTAAACGTTTTCCATTGAAAAACGGCTACCGTGCCTGAATTCATCATTATTTTATTACGATTATTGAAATACAGTGTGTCCCAGGATAAGCGAACCTATTTGACCATTTGAGATCTAGTGACAAGTCTTAATTTCTTTACATGCAAAACTTTTTTTTATAAAAGCCGTATTAGAGTCGCCAATAAAAATGTCCGGCGCAATGACAATTATAATTGCAAGAATTCATGCGCAGTAAACCGTTCTCGATGAGCTGGCGCATTGCCGACAGTCACAACAGCAAGTGTTAGTGTCGAAATCCCTAAAATACACCCAGAATTAGGGATGTGCGAACCTGTTCGTTTTGATTAGCAGTTAAAGCAGCTACTGCTACCTACAAATGGCAGTGCAAAAAAGTTGCTACAAATTAGCAGTCCATAAGCTTAATAAAGAATGTGAACTGTTAATTTAAGTACCAGTTAGTTTAAATAGCCATTAGCTGTTCATAGCTGCTTCGACCAACTAATAAACATTTAAAAATAACAGAATAATCGAAAGCGGTGTACTGCGCATGAATCCGTGCAATTTTAATTGCCAGAAGACTAGAATTGCCGACTGTAATACGGATTCCATTCTCGCATTGCGCCGGCAATGCGAGCAGTATTGGGCCAGCTGATCGAGAACGGTTTAGTGCGCATGAATACGTGCAATTATAATTGCCATTGCCGGCGCAAGAGACAAAAATTGCCGACTCTAATACGGCTTTAAAGAATGACTTTTTGTCGAGAAATGAAAAATTAAGTCCATTTGTGGTATAGGTAACCCCCATATCTAGGGACACCCTGTATTCGATATAGCGATATTTTTTTAGATATCGATATTCGATTTTCCGATTATATTTTCTTACGTCGCTCGTACATGATTTTCGAGTGTGCGAGGAGACGCACGCTACTTTCGTTAGTCCCCAAAATTGTCCATTAATAGTTCGAAGATATTTCAATGGAGCCGTCTAACTATACGCTTGGCGGACGAAAAGTATCTTAAAACTAATAGTAAGTAATTAAAAGGACTCACCACAGGGTAGCAGAGTATTTAAAACCACCGATCCACCACACCTATTTCGACGGGTAGCAGCAGACACCACGAACGATATAGTCCTTAACCCTCGGGAATCACCAAATAGTCAACTATAGCCCATATAAATGGTTTGCACGGGACATTGCTCATTTTTTGGTTTTTTTACATAAATTGCCTTCTCCGGCTTCAATAGCCCCGAACACGAACACATATTGTTTCATTGACCTTTCTTGTCGTCACATTTGTTGTTTACCATCTTAAAATAAGAATACTCTACACCTTTTCCACATATATTTCAGAAAGCATCATTTTAATTTCAGATTCGTCGCATTTCAGCAAGCATCAATTGTGTCAGTTTCATTTCAGAGAAAGCTTCAATTATATTTCAGAAAGCGTCATTTAAATTTCTGATTCATTACTTGCATTTTAGAAAGCTCCAAACTGTATTTCGGATTTGTCAGTTTAATTTTAGGAACCCTAGTTTTAATTTCAGATTCGTCACCTATATTTCAGAAAGTGTAATTTTAATTTCAGATTTATACCTTGTATGTCAGAAAGCTTCAAATTTGTATTTAAATTTTGTCAGTTTAATTTCAGAAAGAGTCATTCAAATTTCCGATTCGTCACTCGGATTTCAAAAAGCTTCAATTCCATACAAAGCGTCATTAAAATTTCAGATTCGTTACTTGTATTTCAGAAAGCGTCAAATGTATTTCATATTTGTCAGTTTAATTTCAGAAAGCGTCATTTAAATTTCAGATGCGTCACTTGTATTTCAGAAAGCTTCAATTCTATTTCAGAAAGCGTCATTAAAATTTCAAATTGTTAGCTTGTATTTCAGAAAGCCTCTTTTGCATTTCAGATTTGTCAGTTTAATTTCAGAAAGCGTCATTTAAATTTCAGATTCATTACTTGCATTTTAGAAAACTGTACTTCCCATTTGTCAGTTTAATTTTAGAAACCCTAATTTTAATTTCAGAATTGTCACTTATATTTCAGAAAGTGTAATTTTAATTTCAGATTTATCACTTGTATTTTAGAAAGCGTCAAATTTCAGATTCGTTACTTGTATTTCAGAAAGCGTCAAATGTATTTGAAATTTGTCAGTTTATTTCAGAAATCGTAGAAAACTGTACTTCCCATTTGTCAGTTTAATTTTAGAAACCCTAATTTTAATTTCAGAATTGTCACATGTATTTCAGAAAGTGTAATTTTAATTTCAGATTTATCACTTGTATTTTAGAAAGCGTCAAATTTCAGATTCATTACTTGTATTTCAGAAAGCGTCAAATGTATTTGAAATTTGCCAGTTTATTTTAGAAATCGTAATTTTGATTTTAGGTCACATATTTCAGAAAGCGTAATTTTAATTTGCATGCATCACTTGTATCTCAAAAACGATTAATTGTATCTCGGGTTTGTCAGTTTAATTTCAGATTTGTCACTTTTATATCGTAAAGCGTCATTTTAAATTCAGATTTATCACCTGTATTTCTGATTGGTCAGTTTCAATTTTAGAAATCGTAATTTTAATTTCAGATTTGTCACTTGTATTTCAGAAAGCGTTCTTTTAATTTCAGATTTATTACTTATATTTCAGAAAGCGTCGATTGTATTTCAGATCTATCTCTATCAATATCCGACTACAAATCTAAACTAGGCAGAAATTAAATTTACTGATACTGAAATATACCTTACATATTCTGAAATACAATTGACCAATCTGAAATACGAAAAATGCTTTCTGAAATAAATTCACAAATATAAACAACGTTTTCTTAAGTTGACGATTTCTGACATACAACTGGAAAAGGTGTAGTAATCACTACAAAAAGAATAACCCAAAAGAAAAGAGACTATCCGCGCATACACATAATGCGATTGAAATCATTATTAAAAATAGATTATAAGTGGCTTGGTCCGATACGTACTTACCTATAACTGAGGCATTAAAAAAAAAGTTATAAAAATGAGCAATATCCTATCGAGCAAAAAAAAAAGGAAAAACTAAACAACAAACCCAAAGCATTATTGTGACAAAACATTTATTAATAAAGTGTCAATTAATTAGAACATAATATTTAATAATGGAGTAAAAAAGGGAGCTGCAAACAGTACAAGAAACAACGGGTGACAAGTAGTGATATCGATAAGATTGGAATTATTTACTTTTTAGGTGATAGACGAAAACCATATTGACCGAAATAGCTAGTCGAAATTAACTTGGGAATGAACATATATTGCAGCAGACAAGATTTCTATCAGTAAGTCTGGGTTGTCTTTAAAATAAACCCTGGGTATTGATATTGCAGAAAAATATCATTAAGATGCTTAATACCCCCTAAAAAAATTGAATTGAAATTTGATATTGAATAACTTTTTTATTTTTAATCCAATTTTCATAATTTTGAAACAGCTTGTAAATACATTTATTAGGATTATTCCGGCTATAATTCATATTTCGCGCTAGGTGTAATGTTATACCGGGGTAATTTAAAATGTTGGTTTTTGTCACAATTTCCTAACACCCTGTATAAAAATCGGGGCGGTTAATTTTGTTTATGATTTTTTGGATTGTCATTTCTTGTGAGAGACACACAATTTTAAATAAACAAAAACAATGATTTTAAAGATTTTTTATCGATAAAAATAAAACACACAGTAATTGTTGGTATGCAGGTCGACGTTTTCAGTGTCAATTTAAAATTGTGTAGCTGTTACAAGATTACTAAGATTATAGCAAAAGAACTATAAACAAAATTATCCTCCTTAATTTTTTTAAATTGTGACAAAAACTAACATTTTACTTTACCCCCATCTAACAATTCCGTTTTAAGAAAATTCAAAAAAAAAAATCAAAGAAAATTTGGAAAATATACAGGGTGTCCGGGAACATGTGGGAAATCTCCCGGATATGAAGAAAACACGTAAAAAGAATACTATAGGTTCATATAAACTTCTTTCGTATCGGCCTCCTCTTCGGAGATATGGGCTCCCAAAGAGCACCAATGGAATCAAGTTTTTTACACATAATTATTGAACCACCTGGTATATTTCAATTATTTCTTAATATGATGTATACCAGGTAAGACCCGTCAAATTACTACCCAAGAAGCTGTTGTGAATTACTCACAGCTGCAGGGACGGACTAGCTGTAACACTCATGGGCCCATTTTTTTTACGCCCTGTATGATGAGAACTTTGGACAATGTTTTTTACATACCTTTAACTATTGACTAAAAATTAAGTACTCTTCATTCATGTCGCTAATCCTAACCGTTTTCGAGAAAACGTCATTTTAATTACATCATGTATTTGGCGTATCTCGGTAAGAGATCCATCTTTGTTCCTATGAAATGATGAACGCAAGATTCCACTTTTTCATATTTAACCCGTGAGAAGATAGGGGGATCAGTGCAAATAAAATGACGTTTCCTCGAAAACGGTTAGGATTAGCGACATGAATGAAGAGTACTTAATTTTTAGCCAATAGTTAAAGGTATGTAAAAAACATTGTCCAAAGTTCTCATCAAACAGGGCGTAAAAAAAATGAGCCCATGAGTGTTACAGCTAGTCCGTCCCTGCAGCTGTGAGTAATTCACAATAGTTTCTTGGGTAGTAATTTGACGGGTCTTACCTGGTATACATCATATTAAAAAATAATTGAAATATACCAGGTGGTTCAATAATTATGTGTAAAAAACTTGATTCCATTGGTGCTCTTTGGGAGCCCATATCTCCGAAGAGGAGGCCGATACGAAAGAAGTTTATATGAACCTATAGTATTCTTTTCACGTGTTTTCTTCATATCCGGGAGATTTCCCACATGTTCCCGGACACCCTGTATATAGGGTGTAACAAATTCGACCTTCGCCATTTACTCGGGAACGGTAAGAGATACGAAGTAGGGTTAAATTCCGTATATGGTTTCCGACTCTCACCAACGAAATTATTACCTTCGCTAGACAATGAATAAGGCTTTGGTGAGAGTGAGTTAGCATGCCTAGGGTGACCTCGATGGTAGTGTTAGTAGTGTAATGAAAACATGATTTTAATACAGACTTTGATAAGAAATTATTAATTAACAGGATTTCGTAGCGTAGAGCGCGACAGTGGGCGACCGATCTGGATTATCAATTGTTCTTAGAAGAGTAAGGAAAAAAATTTTCGGTTTATAAATTTTTTTTATTTTTTTTTAATTATTTCGACAAAAGTTGTTGTAGAATATTGGAAAGTCAATATATTGTTGCTAAATTAAAAATAAATGATTTAAAAATACAGGGTGTTCCTTAATGACGTGCTAATATTTCAGGGTGTGATTCCTTAGGTCATTTTATAAAGAAAAGTTTATATGAACATATGTCCGCAACGGATAAAATTTTCTGCTACAGGGTGTTAAATTTTTATTTTTTAAATGGTTATTTTCTAATAATAACTCCGAAAGTACTTTAGATATTCTTTTCAATTTTGGTATGCACTAATAGGATATAGAACCACAAATTTTAGTTAGAAAAGTTATTCAAAATGGTACGCCACTGACATTTTTCCATGTGGATATTTTTTCTGATTAGCCTGGTCAATCCTACATTGAGTTTCTCTCGTCAGACGCACCGTTCTTGATTAAAATCACAACATTCATATTGAATCTCATTATTATTAACATTGATAAAATAATTAATGATAAATTTTGTTTTATAAAAATTGTTGGAGTGGGCAAGGCGATGCGAAGACGGCGGTAGCATGCCTTTTAAGTGAAGGTGGCCATAAGTTTTCCCATAGAGTTCCAACATCACTTATCCGTGATGAAAAGAAGGGAATTCGACAGAACGATGTGATAGAATGGACATAACGAAGCATTTAAAGCCGGGTTCAGAACAACCGAGCGAAAGCAATATGGCGTTCATACGAATGCTCACGTGGTGTAGACGGAGTGTAAAGCCGTCTATACCACGTGAGCAGACAAACAATGCCCTTGCTCGCCCATTTGGTCTGGATCCGGCTTTAGACGTTTTTTTTTTATTAAATATGAAAACATTCGTTATCATATCAATGTGATTTGATACGACATCTCTTATTATTTTTATTGCAAAATATTACAGGCGCTCTTATCAAAGTCTGTTTTATTTATAGTTAAGTTAGTGTCCTCCCACTCAGCACCATTCCATTCAACACCTTAAAAATGGCGGCTGTTTTAGCACATAAAACCAACCACTACCGGAACAAACTATACCATAGTTCTTACCTTGACCAATGAAAAGACAAATTAAAGTACCCAGTTACAAAAAAAACACTCGTTACATAAAAATATCGCAATTAAAAAATTACTTTTTAGGAAAACTGTAATAGCTGTAATTTTCTTCCTAAAATTACATACAAACGTGAATTATTTCGGGAAATATAGAAACTGTATAGTTCTCGAATGAACACTTTGAAATTATTTTTTAAAATTTTCCGCATTATACGAATATAAATTAAATCGATTTAGTAGAGGAATATACAGGATGTTCTTTACGGAGTCCTAATATTCCTTAGGAAATTTTATGAAGAATTTGCAATGAATTACATTTTTTGCTGCTACAGGGTGTTTGATCGTTATTTTTTACTTTCTCCGAAAGTGCTTTAGGTATTATTTTCAATTTTGGTACGTGTTCACAGTATATGGCCCAGTGGCGTCCCTGCAGGCATATCCTCTGATATTTTTACAAAAGAAAGTGGTACGCCACTGATATTTTTCCATGCGGCTATTTTTCACGGTTAGCCCGGTCAATTCTACATGTAAACGGTTTCCTGCGTTTTTCTCGTCGGGCGCACCCGTTCTCGATTAAAACAATAAATTCAAAATTTAACTCATTTTTATTACCTATAATTAATATTGTTGTTTTTGTTTGATAATAATGAATTTCCATCTGACGAGAAACACGCAAGAGACAGTTTTTATGTAGAATTGACCAGGCTAGCCAGGAAAAATGTGCAAATGGAATACTGTCAGTGGCGTACCAAGGTATTTGTAAAAGGGTAGTGGGCATGTTTGCAGTCACGTCACTGGTGAATCCGATAGAAAAACTATTTTAACTAAATTATGTGGTTTCATATGCCATTAACGCACGCCAAAATTGGAACTAATATCTAAAGTACGTTCGTAAATAGTATTAAAAATAACTATTCTAAAAAATTCAACACCCTGTAGCAAGAAATTTGCGTTCTGCAGCAGATTTCTCACCCCTACTGCGCAAGATCCGAGAGGAAAAAACAGGTCTAGAAACGGAGAAGCAACTTAATAAACAGATCGGAAAACAGACAAAACCAGTCCAGAAAGCAGGAAATCAGGTCCAGAAATAGAAAACAGCGTTATAGGGGTCGGTGCTACTGTTGTGTTAGTGCCATTTTATTGTTGTCCTGTTTCTGGACCTGTTTTTTTGTGTTTTCCGATATGTTTACTAAGGTGTTTCTCTGTTTCTAGACCTGTTTTTTTTTCTCTGGGGTCTTGTGCAGTAGGGGGATGAATTTGACGAAGAACACAGCAACTATATGTTCATATACTATTCTTCATAAAATCACCTTGAAACGTCATTAGGGAACCACCCTGTATATTTTAAAAAAATTAATTGAATTAACCTTCCAGGATAATTTTATGTTTAACGTCGCCTCCTTTATCACGCTTTATTATTGTAAAATATAAACTTCCAAGGAAAAGGTTACTGCTACTTCCTTACAGAGGGTTTGGGGGGATCGAACCCTCTCTCCACCCTCTTCCAGGAGTTCGCTTAATCTCGAAAGCATGTTTTTAAATGCAAGCTTATTGTTTATGAAACAGGTAACCCACTCTGGATATTCCTCAACCGCCGTAAATGTTAATATTCCTGCTCTTCTTAACTTCACCCTCCCCCCAAAAAAAAACCCAAAAATGTATCCATACACACCACCATGCATTCCCAAAGTTAGGTGCTAATCATAATCTCTCTCTCCCCCAGTCGAATTCAAAATCTAGCGAAAGCCAAGAAACAATTGCAATTAAGGCTTAACAATCTAATAACCTTACTACTTTTTTGGTACCCATATTTTTTAATACCCATAGAGCGCCTCTTGGAAACAGGGGGGGGGGGGGGGGGGGGGGACAAAAGTTTAGGTCGATTAGTCCAGTTTCACATGCGACGTAGAATGAGTCCTACGCGCTACGCTTCAGGCTCGTGTGAAACTTACCGGGCGGGGATCGCGGCGTTGCTACGTCGCGCGAGATCGTATGGTGTTCATTTCACATGGATACGCGGCACGCCGAGCGCGCGAGACTGTTGCCAGTTTATTATAGTTACCTGTGGCTAGTTTAAAGGGTTTCTTTGGCAGCTATGGCAATTGAAAGCAAAATATCCGTTATAAATGAAGCGGGACTTACTCTACTTGCAGAGCAGGTCTGTCTTTTGTTATGATTAGACAAAACTAGACATACTCTAACAACGTTATGCCGTTATTGTTGTTAAAGCACCCACCTATTGGATCAGCCGTTTGCAGTTATGGCAACACTGATGTCGGTTGTTCTTATTACTCCGCGGTACTTCAGAAGTACATGCGCCCTCTATTATAATTCAGGAAAACGAAAGATAAAAATAGTCCATGATACAATAAGCACAAGGTACGACATCTAGCGCAGTGACGCAAATTTGACGTCACTAGGTCACGCCTCCTTTCGTTATCTTATGTAAGATAGCTTCATCTGGAAAGCGAAATGACGCAACTGGAGAGTTATTTTTGACAACGCCTCCCCTTGCGTGATATTATACCTTGTGTTATTGTATCATGAAAATACTCTAAGAGTACCGCTGACCGAGGTAATTTGAAAAAGGGTTACAATTTTAAGGTTAGAGAGGCATGGTTTGTTTTTTACTTTAGCAGAGCAACAAAAAAAGATGGGTACCAAAAAGAGAACACAGGTAAATACTAAATAAACTAAAAAAAACCCAATATATATAAATTAAGAGGTAAAAAAATTAATAATGATTATTACACCGTGATTTGTACAAAATATTCATAAAAATATATAACTCTTACAAGTGCTAAACGTTCGAAATGACATACTATAGGAAAATTAACAATTAAAAAAGCCCACGTTTCCTTATTCGTTATATAAAACTTTATTTTATAAAGGAATAACGGAAAACCGCTTTTAATTATTGCTTTTCCTTCTTAAAGTCCCTTGTACCTTTCTATCGACGAAAAACACTGACATACAGAAAGGTCGAATATAAGCCAACTTTTTTTTATACAGGATCGTCTAAAAAACCTGAAATTTTAATATTAAAATTTTTTAAATTAAAAATGCAATAGTACAATATTTTATTGGCAAGCTTTTTAGGCGATTCATGTATGCACTGGATGCCAAAATATCCTGTAAAATAATATCACTATTTACTTAAAGTAGTTCAAATTAAACAAAAAAAACCATGGTGAATATACAGGGTTAGGTACCTCCTAATCTCTCGGTAGCATACAGAGGATGTCGAAATAATGGCAAATTAGGTTTATCTTGACCTCCTCTGTATGCTCCCGAGCGATTAGTCGGTAGTTACCCTGCATTTAAGTAAATACTGATAAAACCAGGATTTTTGATTGGACATATTTAATTACAAACACCGTAACGGCGGCCTCTTACCATACGAAAAATTATATAACCTCTATCCACAAAGGTTGTTATACGACAACAAGGTTACCAATAAACCAATAACTTCGTTAGTTGGCGAATGTTTGTTATGACAGTAAGCGTATCCTTAAAAGTTTTAGTAATAAATGCCAATTCATCTTAAGGGTTCGATCCTTTAAAGCAGTGGTCCCCAACCGCCGCCGGTCCGCAGAAATGTTTCACCGATCAGCGAAAATATGTTTTTTTTAACATACCTACTCATACACTGATGAACGAAACGACTCACCATAATTTTAAGTATTTTTTGCGACGTCATATCTTTTGACTCGCTTAATGGATTTTGATAAATTTTTCACTGGCGTGTACCCCAACTATTTAGCTAGACATTGACGTAGCAAAGTTAAATTTTTCCGTTCATTTAATTCGATATACGGGATAAAAGAAAAAGTGGAATTTTTTTACTAAAATTTAAATTGCGACGTGGGGGTTTTCGGGTATATCTAGGTACTTACATACCCACGAGAGTAAAGGTTAGTCTGTTTCCTACATTTTCCTTCTTTATTTATCGTTTTATCTTGAACAGTTTTAAAGTTATACCGCTTTTTCCAGAACATTACATTTTATATACGTAGGTATACATGATGCGACAACTTACATTTTTAACGCGTCAAAGAAAAAATAAATAACTGCATCTCAACCATGGGCAGGCGATGTGCGGCCGTTTCAAAATCAAGAGGGGAGACTGTTGAACTGTTCATGATTATTTATTTATTCCATTTTGTTTTGTTTTTTATTAACTTTTGTACAGTGGCGGTTCTTCCACAGGAGCACATGCGCACGTGCACCCCCAAAAACGAATAAAAAAATATTAATTTACATTCATTGAATATTATTTATCGTATAAAGGCCGACTCTCCCTAATATTTTATCGTACCGTCAACCAAAGTGTATATTATAGGCTCTCGATCCGGCAACCGTGCCTCGGTCGAGGTTAATGACGATTATGACGAGACTTGCTCGCATGTGCGATTAAGTAGGCGGGACATAATGCAGTTTCTCTGTAGTAACAGGTAGCGGGAGACAGCGGGGCTATGGCGATTTAACATGGGAAAGGCGCACAATTTTAGTGTGCGCCGCGCCGTTGTCTGTTCGTGCATCTAGTTAGAAATTCGAGCGTGTATTTATTAAGTTAAAATGAATAGTTTGACGGTGGATTATTTAAAAAATAACTTGAGCTCTTTGAGTTTGGAGCAAAAAATTGAAGTGAAGAATGCGGGAACACCTAAACCCGAAATTAATTTAACGCAGACCACAAAGGGTAAATCTAGGGACTTTACTAGAAAGTTTAAAAATTAAATATATGAAAAAAAATTTATAGAGGGTATTCCAAACTTTAATGAGGCTGTTCTTGATCAATTTTCTACAATTAATAACCGAAGAACGGACTTTACGTTTAAGCACTATACACACTAAGAAAACCTTTCTTATTTTCCAAAAGTTGTATTTCCTTGTGCAAAATAAAAAAAATTACTAAAAATATGTTTTACCTAACGCATTTTCTTATTACTTCTTTTCTTTCTACATTTAAAACGCCTAGAAAGCAATTTTTTGATCGTTATACAAAAATAAAATTTTAAAAATAATTTCAAATAATAGATCACGAGCATTTGTATTGTTTAATTTAACAGGTATTTTTGTTGTCGCTTTATTGATTATATTGTTTGGCATATTGCTAAATCGTACATTTATTAATGAACGTTCTATGGTCTTTGACGAGGCAAAAATGTAAGTTGTCGCATCATGTATATCTACGTAAAAGTATACATAAAATGTAGCCTTCTGGAAAAAGCGACATAAATTTAAAACTGTTAAAGATAAAAAGACGAAAACTACTCTCGTAAGTATGCGAGTACTTAAATATACCTGAAAACCAACATCCCTGTTGTACTTTAAATTATAGTAAAAAAATCACTTTTTATTTTATCCCGTATATTAAATTAAATGAACGGAAAAATAGAACTTTGCTACGCCAATGTGCTAGCTAAATAGTGGGGTTAAGTGGCAGTAAAAAGTTTATCAAAATCCGTTAAGTGGATCAGAAGACGTGATGTCAAAAAAGTACTTAAAACTATAGTGAGTCCTTCAGTGTAGACTAAAGTTTTAATTTCCTCCTTTAGTGTCAGTCGGAATAAAAGGTTGAAGACCACTGCTTTAACGGTTACTTAACTACGAAAATAGCTTTTCAGGAATCCTATTTAACAAATAATAGTAATTTATTACTGCAACCCTGTATATTTTCTACGTGTGTTAATCTATGTTAAGTTACCATTTTAATGACATACCTATGGCGCACTTGTTTTTAAAATGACGGATTTTAAGGACTTATAAGGGACTTATTGTCATATACAGGGTGTCCCGAATAAGAATGCACTCTACAGGGAGAAACGAACAAATTAGAGGAACGAAATCGTAAAAAATTACGTTCAAAAGTCATTAATGCACGACTTTTGTCTAATTTGATCGTGTCTGTATGTCCTAACGTTGTTAACGTGTAGAGTGCATTTTTATCAGGCGCACCCTGTATGTATTTACTTTTTTCTGTAAAATACCCTGGCCACTGGAATCTTAAAAAATGCTAAATATTACCGCCAATTTTGCATAAAAGCAACATTGTGATGTGCAATTAAAAAGGAAGATATATACAGGGTCGCAAAAAATAACTGTGGCGATATCAAATTAAACGAATTGTTAAAAGAGATGGAATAGTGCCCACTCTATTATTACGATCACCCGGTATACAGTGACGAAAAGACACTACGTCCCGTATGGAAATAAATTATTTTTATTGATTTCTCGAAACCAGTTAGTCAACGTCATTTATGCCATCGCAATCAACGCTGTCTGGTTACTTGATCGAATAAAATATTTCTGCAACCAAACACTGGTCTATCAAGTGTTGTATTATCATTAAATTTAATGGATGTGCTGGTGTCATCAATAGAACTAAAACTATTTTGGTAACGACGTACCGTGAAAATATTTATCGAAATAACGAAATTCATCGGAAAAATATTTAATTAACATGACATTAAAAAAATTTGCTTGTAAAAAAATTGAGATCTGACGTTAGAAAATTAGTTTATACAGGGCGTTCCTTAATGACGTGCTAATATTTCAGGGTGTGATTCCTTAGGTCATTTTATAAAGAAAAGTTCATATGAACATATGTCCGCAGCTACTTAAATTTTTTGCTACAGGATATTGAATTTTTGTTTTTTAAATGGTTATTTTTTAATATCTCCGAAAGTACTTTAGATATTATTTTCAATTTTGGTATGTGTTAATAGGATATAGAACCACAAATTTTAATTAGAAAAGTTATTCAATTGTTCCACCAGTGGCGTCCCTGCAAACATGTATTACGATATTTTTTACAAAAACGCCACTGACATTTTTCCATGTGGATATTTTTCTGATTAGCCTGGTCAATTCTACATGAAAACGGTCTCTTGAGTTTCTCTCGTCTGACGCACCGTTCTTGATTAAAACCACCTAAATTCATATGGAAACTCATTATTATTAACATTGATAAAATAATTAATGATAAATTGTCTTATAAAAATTGTTGGAAATGACCACCTTCACTTAAAAGGCATGTTTCCGCCCGTCTTCGCATCGAATTGCCCACTCCAACAATTTTTATGAAACACAATTTACCATTAATTATTGTATTATCAATGTTAATAATAATGAGTTTCAATATGAATTAAGTGGTTGTAATCAAGAACGGTGCGCCTGACGAGAAAAACTCAAGAGACCGTTTTCATGTAGAATTGACCGGGCTAATCAATAAAAATATATACATGGAAAAATGTCAGTGGCGTACCATCTTTTTCGTAAATAATATCAGAGGACATGTTTGCAGGGACGCCACTGGTGGAACAATTGAATAACTTTTCAAACTAAAATTTGTGGTTCTATATCCTATTAATACATACCAAAATTGAAAATAATATCTAAAGTACTTTCGGAGATATTAAAAAATAACCATTTAAAAAACAAAAATTCAATATCCTGTAGCAAAAAATTTAAGTAGCTGCGGACATATGTTCATATGAACTTTTCTTTATAAAATGACCTAAGGAATCACACCCTGAAATATTAGCATGTCATCAAGGAACACCCTGTATATACAGGGAGGTCAAAAATCTTTAAAAATATTGATTTTACCTTACCATTTTTCGTTTTTAACAAAAACGCCATTAAAATGTTCCTTGAATTACTTTTTGCGTCGTAATGCAAGATTTAAAGAAAATTAATTTTTTTGTCTGATAAATCAACAGATGATTTATCCTGTTTATGTTGAGTTTTGAAGATGACGAGAAAAGTGTGGGGAAGATCGGGGTTTCACGCTAAATAAAAAATTTTTTAAACAAAATGCTATTTCAATTAATACTATTTATGTTTAAAAAAACAAAAAATTATATTGACCTCGCTGTATACAAAAAATTAATTATCTTTAAATCTTGAATTATGACAACATTTTTCTTAAAAACGTTTAGGTAAAATTAATATTTTTTAAGATTTTAACCTCCGTGTATACAAAAACTAACTTTTCGAATATCAAATCCTAATTTTTGTACAAGCAAAATATTTTCCAAAAAATAACTTTTTGGCGAGAAATTAAAAAGTAGGTCCATTTGTGGTATAGGTACCCCCAGCCAGGGCCCAAAACATTTTTTTTACTTCTTGATCATAGATACTTATGCAGAGTAATATTTGAATTTTTAAAAAGGACCATACTGTATATTTAACTATTTTCGTAAAATCCTCGGAAATAAACGTAGTAAGTATAAAAATAACATGAATTGGCATTTTAAATTCCATTAAAAATTTCAAAGAATTTATTTTTGTATAGATAATAAACCCAACAATAACAAGTAACTATCGAGAAAAATGTGGAATGTCGATAAATCACAACGTTGCTAGAAAAATTGACGGTATCAGTCTTTTAGCGCAAACCAACACCTTTCAAAACACACCATATCCAAAGGTAGAAAAATTTTGTAAAAACGTATTTTATCAAAATGTTAGTAATCATTTTGATAAGTTCTAGTTTACAAATTTTTTGCACCGTTTTGTCTAAATTTCATTTGAAATTTCAAAATACCTCTCCATGTATCCATCCCGCAGAATGTACCCCTCTGGGATTCACGCGATTTCTATAAACATATTTTATAAGCGTGAAATAGCGCACGACGGTGCCGGAATTATTTTAACCCATCCCGAGGTATGTATAGAAAACATTATACCAATTTTACCAAATTCGAACCCCAATATTTTAAAATGTTATAAATAACAATTCATAGACATTATGCTCTAGCTCTAGACAAAGGTCTAGCAATAGTTAAACAGACCTGCCAACAGCTAAACAGCTCTAAAAACAGACCTGTTGAGCTGTTGCCAGTCCCGTTTCTAGAACTGCTTAGGCACCAAGAGGTAGTAGGAGGAATTGCGTAAAGAGGCTCATCGTTTCCCATAAGAAATGACACGTAAAAATTACGTGTTTCCCCTCTCAAATATAACTAATTTTCACTTTCTCAAAAAGAGTATTATGTAGATTTACATGGGTCCGATTAAAGCATTTGTTAAACCATATATTTTACCATTTTACCTCTCCAAAGACAAAACTAATTAAAAATAAAATCTCTTCGTTTGAGCTTCGTCCTTATCTTAACCTAATTATTAGTATGTTTTTAGACTAGATACTTAACTATGGAATAGCTGCCGTTGAGAGCTACTAAATGTTTTTTTTTTAAATGTCCCTAAAATTAAGAGGGATAATCCGCTGGATCGCCAGCGTTCAGTTACCATATGCCATATTTTTAACATTGTCTACTAACGAATAAACCGTGTGCGACTTTATAATCGCGCATGAGCGAGGTAAGCAAATGTAGCGACCGACAGACGATTAAAACATCGCCTGAATTTTGATTCAGAGAAAGCTGGAAGAAAATATCGGTTTTAAATCTGTAAGATAATTCTTCTCGGATAAGGTTGATATTTGAATAAAATTTAGGCAATACGTCGCACACGTACAACTCTCGAGTATGCGAGGAGGCGCCCACGGTCCTCTTGTTAGTCCCAGATAATATTTAAAATACGATAACTACGTAGGCTGCTAGCGAGTTGTCTTTTTGAGGTAATGTCATTCGCGGATAATTTTTCGAAATAATCGGTGCTCTTTTACTGTATTTCGAAATAAGAAAAATGCTGTAGATAGGCACAGCAACTTTTATTTAATCATTCAGCAAAGAGAACACCTCTCAAAGAGTAATAGTTTTGGAGATAAAGAGTCTCGAAATGAGTATAAAAATGCGTCCAAATCGCTGAAAATTCCTGTTTTTTCAACCTGTGATTTTTTATCGGGTCCCGGGGACTTTGCGGTAAATAGATACAGGGTTGTGTAGAAAGGGCTTATTTTTAAAAATATTACAACTCTGTTAAAATGTTACAGATCCTTTGTTTCTGTTGTGTAATTTGTATATCTTGTAAACTTCCTATTTTTATAACATACAAGGAAAAACAAAATGTTTTTATGTAAACTGAAATCCGCAAGACCTCTCTCTATCCCCGGATAGAACTTGTATGTTGGCTTGCAAAAAAATGTCGGAATAATAGTTAACTTAACCGGATTTGCTTGTGACATCAACGACAGCAGAAATTAATTACTCGCTCCTGTCAATGTCATTTATGTCGCACGTCACAGTCAAAGGTGTCTGGTAAGTTATAACTGGATTATTTGATGTCGCGAGAAACTAACTAGCATAAAATAGGGCTACTTAAAGAAGGCACTTTTTAATTAAGGTCACTTAATTTTTTCTTATAAAAATATATCTGATATATTGTCGCGTTGACTTGTCACTGCTAAGGCACTTAAGATTATTTTTAAGTATTTTTTAAAAATCCTAACTATTTAAAAAATATATACAAAATATATAAGTATATATACTAATTAATTTAATCATAAAAAAATTAATAATGGAATGTAATAGTAACTTTAAGTATTACAACGGTTAAAACTTAATATTGATTCAAAAATATAACGGAAAAATAATATTTTCAAATTTTTAACGCTAAAACTAAAAAAAAGCAAAAATATACAAAAAAATGTCCATCAAACGTGTCCAAGTTCTACACAATCGGGAAGCTTTTGTGTCTTCCTAAGACGCTCTGCTTGCCAAGAAACTAAGATTGACGAAGAAAAAAATGTATTATATTATACAGGGTTCTCAAAAAGTACAAGAATGTATAGGGAGGTCCAAGGCAGAACTAAACCTATTTTTAATTTTTAAGCGGAACGACAAATAAAAAAGTTTTGTCAAATCTTGTTTGGAGTACAAATAGAATAAATTCGAATTAAATATTAGTTTTTTCTGCCGTCGTCAACTGCTTTTTTCAAAAGACAACTTTTACGAATTAAAAAATATCAAACGGACAATTTTTGTACTCTCAACAATATTTCAAACAATTTCTTTTGTCGCTTTGCTTAAAAATTAAAAATAGGGGACCTTTTTTTACATTCTGGTAGTTTTTGAGAACAGTGTATAATATAATACATTTATTTCTTCCGTAAATCTTAGTTGCTTGCCAAGCAGAGCTTTTTTCATAAAACGCATAATAATAAAGTTTTCCCATTTGTGTAAAACTTCCATGGACACGCTGTATAAAGCTTTGAGTAAGCTAAATTAAAAAATTAGAGCAGTACGAGTATAAGCGCTTTTTCAAGTATTATTCTAGGTTATGTACAAATCGATAAATGAAAATCATATAAAAAATATACACATAAAAACTGTCGACAAGTAGAATAAAATTTGGGCACGCTGTATAGCTGATGAAAGGCACTGGGTCGCAGATAGTATAGAAATAAACATGGGACGTTGAACTGTACAGGGTGGTCCTTTTAATATATTTTTCGCAGAATATTCACGTTAGGATTATACTGATGGCTTAAAAAAGTATAAACCTTTTTTAAAATTACAACGGAAGGAATGTTCATGTCATATAACGACAAAGAATTTTATCGGTGCCTCCTGTACGTTTTGTATCGACATATTTGTTGCATTTTAAATGCTTGAACTTGGACAAACAAAATGGCCACCCTGTATATTGAACGTGCGTAAAATTGGATTTATATTCGTCGGTCGAATTTAAGAGGAAGCAAAAATTATCTTTTAAAATAATTATTTTTATACTTGTTTGCGACGAAATTGAAATAAGAAGAGGCCGCCGAGGCATTTGGATGAACACCCACCACACCTCGTGGTATAATCAAGTAGCAAAATTATTTCAAAATACCGGTTTTCATTTAGAATCGTCTATTCTGTACATTCTGTTTTTTGGTCCATAGGCACGAACTTGTATGATAAATTAATTTAAACATTATTTGGCCTCATATCGGACACCGTCCAGCAGGTGTTCATCTAAACGGCTACGCGCCGACGGTTTTTTATTTCTATAAATGAATGAAAATCCCAACTTTACATGTCATAATTTCATATACTATACTCTATAAGCCAAATAAAGTGTATACACCGTGTCCAAGATAAGGAGGGCCAGTACAGGGATCTCAGAAACCGTAAGAGATACGAAGTCGGTTAAATAGAGGTAAAGTTGCCCATTTACGTGTCTAATAATATGCCGTTTAGAAAGTTTTAAAATTCCAAGTAGTTCCGGAGATATCCGGAAAAAACCGAAATTCTGAAAAATCGTTTTATTTTTTTCCCGGGAGTTTTTGAGATCGAGTTCTAAAGTAAATTGCACTTTTGCATTGCCACTTTTTCCGCTCTATCTAACAGCGTTAATTGTTTTGTAAACCGACGAGTCGTCTTCGAAGGGCTATTATCAACTTTACTTTTTTAAATACGGTCCTGTTTTCCTGATATTGGAATTTGAGAGCTTTTTTTCTTCCGAATGCAACGATGTATGACACATTGTGGTTTAATGACGTTTCGAGGGTTTTTTGAACAACATCAAGAAATTTTAGGATACGGTCCTGTATTTCTCCTAATTTTATAAATAATATCTCATAAGTAAGCTCTAAATTTTTACTTATGTTGGACTAGTTCAATAAATAAGAAATAATTTAATAATAAACCACAAATAAGTGAACAAAATACAGAAACATTATTTGAAACCTCTGTTGATTCGGAATTTAAAAGAAAAGTAGGCGTTTGAAACAAAAAAATTAAGATGGTGACGCGTGATTTGTTTCACTTGACATTCCCATTGTGAACGTTACCAACATTTGAAAGCGTTTTAAGAGGTTTTGTATTTTCCAGAAAATATGGAACATAAATTTACAAATGCTGAAAAGTTTGATATTCTATTGTGTTCTATTTTATCTAAGAAAAAACGGATATGTGGCAGAGCAGATGCATTTGGAGAAGTGTCCAGAAAGAAGACAACCAAAATAGCGGAAATCATTTTGAACACCTGATTATGCAGTTCCTTACTTTTTTCGTTGTTCGTTTTATTACTGTTTTGGTATGTTTTTGTTCACTTATAGGTGTTTATTATTGAATTATTTTTTGTTCACTTATTTGTGATTTATTATTAAATTATTTGTTATTGATTGAACTAGTCCAACATAAGTAAAAATTTAGAGCTTACTTATGAGATATTATTTATAAAATTAGGAGAAATACAGGACCGTATCCCAAAATTTCCTGATGTTGTTCAAAAACCCTCGAAACGTCATTAAATCACAATGTGTCATACATCGTTGCATTCGGAAGAAAAAAAGCTCTCAAATTCCAATATCAGGAAAACAGGACCGTATTTAAAAAAAGAAAATTGAAATTGGCCCTTCGAAGACGACTCGTCGGATTACAAAACAATTAACGCCGTTAGATAGAGCGGACAAAGTGGCAATGCAAAAGTGCAATTTACTTTAGAATTCGATCTAAAAAAACCCAGTATTTCGGTTTTTTCCGGATACCTCCGGAACTACTCGGCATTTTAAAACTTTCTAAACGGCATAATATTAGGCACGTAAATGCGCAACTTTACCTCCATTTAACCGACTTCGTATCTCTTACGGTTTCCGAGACCCCTGTACTGACCCTCCTTATCTTGCACACGGCGTATAATAACTTTCAATGACATTTTTCTCGAGTACCTTTTAAAAAATTTAAAAATTATTACTCCAGAGCATCGAATCACCCATTCACATTCTAATTGTAGTTCTAATGGTGTTTAGATCAATCGGACCGATAGCCTAGTTCTACTTAAACGAAACTAAGGTTTTGCATCATTTTTGTTCCACCCATCGTACCGTAATAATAAGATTTATGCGACTTTGTATCTAAACCAAAGTTTATAGATTCGGATATTCTTAGTCATTACGGTACTACTAGATAAACAAATGATACACGTCTAATTACACCCGATCATAAGCTCGGGCATTCTATTAATCCTAATTAGTAACTCATTTCGATGTGTCAAATGTCAATAATTTTTTTTTTAAATTGCTCCGACCCATGTAACTCTACATATTAGGATAAAAGTGTTGGTAGACGGGTAGCGCGCTGGCGGTAACCGCCGCACTCGCCGCAGTCGTAGGCACATACGCCCTTTTGGCGGCCGAAGCGGCCGACTCCTGAAAAGCATCGCCGTAGCTACGCTTCATCGCTACGTGGGGCACCATAGGCACCATGCTCGGAGGCGGAGGCTGCGGCTGGAGTAAGTGAGAAGGATAGCCCGTCGCGGTAGGCATAGAAGTCCTCGTACCGGGCATGGCGAGGGGGAGTCGCGGGGGGAGAACCAAGTAAGGGTGCGGAGGGAGAAAGTGGTGGGGCAGGAACTGCATTTGAGAAGCCATATTGGGAGGAGGCGGTTTCGTAGCGCCTCCAGGAGATAGAGGAGCGCCGCCGCCGCCGAGCATCGCGAAGTTATGCTGCGCGGCGAAATTGTGCTGCGCTATTTGCCCCATAAGTATCATTTCGTTTTGCGCTTGCGCTTGGCTTTGACGGGCGAGCAGGCTCTGTTGCGCAATGAGTTGAGCCTGCTGTTGCGCGTGTAGTAAAGCGGGGTCCCAGAGGGGCGATTGCGCGGGAGGAGGTACGTGAGTAGGCGGCAACGGTAACATACCGGCACTGAGGAGAGCGGGCGCCGGTGCGGTTGCTTTGGCCGGCGATGTCGGGGCGGGCAAACCTAGAAAAAACAATAACTTTACTATTAAAAGTCCATCGTCCTCGTCTCTCCATTTCCTCCATTGCAGAAGCCGCTGTTCGATGGTATGAAAAAATGCAGGCGCGAGGATTAATTCTATTGTGTAGTACACTTACCTCCAGTAAGGACCAGGTTCATGTCTTCTCCAGAGCACTGGAACACTTCGATGTAGCGCTGTTTTTTCCCGAAAATCATGTACCGGTGGTGCTTTTGTTGGGCCGTTATGAAAGCCGATTGTTCAGAGTCCATTTGGATGAAGGCTTCGCCGCTTGGTTGGCCCTGAAGATGATGAATAGTAATTAACATAAATATATTTTTTTGTTTTTCTTTAACGCTTCAACGACCGTACAGTTTGGGCTGGAGAAAGAAACGTTCGTAAATGGCAAAATTAAAATATTGACATGTCATTAGTGACATTTATATTTTGTGTATAGTGTGCCCCTTAATGATTATTATTGAATGCAGAAAAAAATCTGAGTACGTCTCTGGATTCTACGTAAAAAGCTACAAAAGAAACATTTTATTTCCGTTTAGATTCCGATAGAATTTGTTAAAATTTTAAATTTAGCTTCGAAATATGGTATTACATGACTATATTATCTTGAATATTTCTAGAAAGAATTTAATTTTTTTCAAAACGGTAAGGAAAGTATTGCATGTACAGGGTGTCCATTTTTGGGTAGTTTTACGGGGTATCTCCGTTATTAGTAAAGATAGAAGGATGCGATTTTGGCAGCACTGTGCTACTTTTTTGTCAAACAGAAGATGCCGTAATCCGAATTTTTCTAGGCCGCCTTGTTTTTGATATACGGGATGTTTTTGAGAATTGTGCATTTTGGGACACCCCCCCCCCCCCCCCCCATATCTCGGTTACTCCGTAACGTATCAAAAAGAAATAAAATGTTTTTTTTGTAGTTTTTTACGTAGAATCTAGTGACGTACTCAGATTTTTTCTACATTCAATAGTTTTCAAGGAAAATAAACAAATTTGCTTTTTTTAAATGGGTTACCATATATATTTTTTAATAATATTATTTAATTTGTAACAAGATATATAACACTTTATTTCTAGTCTTAGTATTACGCACGAAATATACGTTTTTCAAAAATATACCAGTTTTTTTTAGGCCATGACGGATATTAAAAAAAAATACTGGTGTGATTAAATATTAGACACAAAAATTGAAAATTTATTGAATTCTCTCATAAATATTGCTCAAATTGTTCTGCATTATGTCATAGACATGTTTCACACATGGTTCTTATTCGCCTTAATTAATTAAAAATAATAAACGGCCGCGTTTGTAACTCCCTAAAAGCTCTGTCAATGGCAATTCTTAAATCTGCCATTGTTTGGTACTGAAAGGAATAAATTTTATTTTGAAGGTATCCCCATAAGAAGAAATCCAAAACCGACAAGTCTGGTGATCTTGGTGGCCATCTTACAGGTGCATTAGTTCCAATCCAGCGACCTGGGAAGTTATTATCTAGGTAGGCCCTTACAATTTGTGCATTGTGAGCGGGCGCTCCATCCTGCTGAAGATGCAAGTTATTGAGACCAGCTATGGGCACATCTTCTATTATTTCTGGCACAATGTTTTCGAGAATTTCCAAATATTTATTTGCATTAAGGCTTCCTTCAAATATATTATAAACCATTTTGCTATTCAATATAAAGCTTAAAAGGCTAACGCCAAATCTGCCTTGCCGTTCGATTGGAAATATTACATGCTGATTTTCCTGAGACCAAAACCTCGTATTCAGTCGATTAAACATGCCAGCACTGGTAAAATGAGCCTCATCAGACCATATAACGGTTTTTCAAAATTGTTTTCCCTGTTCAGATTTTGTAAATACCAATTGCCCAACTCTATACGGCGCTGTGCATCACCAGGATGTAAGTTTTGTAATTTATATGGCTTAAAATTGTGTTTTTTTAGGATTGTTTGCACTCATGAACTTTTTCTGCAAGAACTACTTGAATTTGTTTCAATTGAAGCTAACACATTTATTTCTAGTCTCGCGATTATCCTTGTGGTAAATTTTAGGGCGATGTTTAGAAAATGAACCGTGTTCAATTAAATTTGATTTTATTCTTGAAAAAATTCGTTTATCCGGTTGTCGTCTTTCGGGATATCTACAAGTAATTTAAGAAAATTTATAAATTTCATAGAATTACTACATAAGGGCTTATATTTACCTATTCAAATACACTTCTAATGCTCCATCTGCATTTTCGTTACACTGGATATAACAAACGGGCATGTCGTACTTTTCAAAGTTTACATGCTCTGCCATAATTAGGACAAACTGATTTTTCACTATTAATTAGAAATTTTAAAACAACTTAGAGAACCTGAATGGTCTGACAGAATTAGAAGATTTTATTATTATGACACATAGGACTGTGTTCTTTTGTTTGTTTTTAATATCCGTCATGGCCTACTAAAAAAAATGGTATATATGTAGAAAAAATCGAGTACGTCATTGGATTCTACGTAAAAAACTACAAAAAGAACATTTTATTTCTTTTTGGCACGTTACGGGGTAACCGAGATATGGGGGGTGTCCCAAAATGCACAATTCTCAAAAACATCCCGTATATCAAAAACAAGGCGGCCTAGAAAAATTCTGATTACGGCCTCTTCTGTTTGACAAAAAAGTAGCAAAGTGCTGCGAAAACCGCATCCTTCTATCTTTACTAATAACGGATACCCCGTAAAACTACCCAAAAATGGACACCCTGTACTATCAACCATGTCAATTAATTTCATAGTTTAGTTTTAATGCAAAAAAAGTCACACCGAGACTTTCAGGAAAAATATCTAAAATCGCAACTATCTAAAGCGATCTGGCAACGCTTTGGGCGATCAAAGACAGAAGAATAAGGATAACGCCTCCTACTCCCTCGACACAGCCGGCCAGCTCGCTGGCTCGTCGCGTCTTGGAATGGCGATGTTGTCTCATTGTTCACTAACAATGACTTATGCTGTTCCGCGGCGAAATCTCAAATCGGACCACGCGGTCCACCGATAAATCATCTTAATTCGAACTTACCTGTGCGTTATAAACCATATGAACGCCTTGATAGACGATATTCTTCGCGAAGTCCCCCAGGAAGTCCAGGATGTGCTCCACTTGCGATTCGTACGGTAGGCCACGCAGTCTGATGCAGTCCTTCCTTGTCCCTGAGGTAATCACGTGCTGCGGCAGGAGGGGGTAGTTGGTAATGGGGATCGGAGGCAGTTGGGGCGTTGGAGCGGGCTCCATCATCGATCGGTTCAGGACCTACGAAAATTGTGTTGTGCTTGGTCATTTAAACAATTGAATAACAATTTGTAAATACATAAGGTTTGTTCCAACACCCTATTTTTGTATCGTTCTAGAACCGTCACGAAACTGTTGGAATCGATTTTGTGCGCAGGCGTTAATTTTGCACTGTTTGTTGCCGATGCACAAGGGAGGCAAGGTTGGTACGTTTTTGTGACCATTCTGTGTAAAAATCTCAGCTGATCGCCTGTCTGATTCTAGGAAAGAAGTTTAGTAATTAGTTAATTATCATAACATTCATAAATCACAACCCTACTTTTGTTGTTTTGATTTCTTCGTCTAAGCTTGAGTATTATCTTTTTTCGTTCCGTTTTGTTGTATTTAATAATCATGAAAGAGAATAACGTTTAATGTTAAGAATATCTTGTAGGTTTGGGAACCGGATTATACAAATTTAATAAGAATAAATTAAATAATCAAAATATTAAGCAACAACTCCTACAAAACAAGGCTAAAAGAACTGCATGAATGCCAGGAATACAAAAACAACGGTTAAAATTCTTAGGGCGCAAGTCAGTACAAGCGGTTCCTGGTCTTGGCCATGTATCGTTTTTACCGTTCAGGAACTGGTTTGCGAACGATCACAATTTGGTTGGAACACCAAAGGGATCGCCAGCTACACCGTTTTGTGTCGGTTGGAACGCCTTTCGACTACTACGCATGTGCGTGATCGTACATTGTACGATTTTTAGGGTGGTTGGAACGAACCTATAGTAGGCTAGGAAACTTCAAACTGACTTTTGCTAACTTTGACAACAATTTTATTATCGTGTAAGCGAAGAATAGCCATCAATCTATACTGGGTGTCCGCTATAAATAATTAATGGTATATGAAAAAAAAAACCACAGACTCCTTACGTAAAAATATTAGGATTTAATTATACTTACCTATATCCGAAAGTTGATATTAACTGAGATACAGGGTGATAAAGTTAAAACTTCGTTTTTGTTTTTCTCTAATAACTTTGACAGAAACCAACGTGATTTAAACGAAATAAAGACAATGGAAGTCCAAAACACGTCTATCACTCAGAAACCAACGGGTTTTTACCAAATTTGGCAATTATGGTTTTTTTAGGATGAGGAACTGATTTTTTGGTGAAATTTTAATGTACAAAGTAGGGGGCGCTGCCTGCGGCATTTTTTGCACATTTATTAGGTCATAACTTTTTTGTGCCTCCGTGTATTTAAGTTTTTAATGAAAATAATACTTTTCTCATATTTATTCCGTAAAAAAGGTATACTAAGTTGAGGTCGCCCAGAGTTACCGTTTCGAAGATATATTTTAGATTGTTTAGTGCTTATTATTAATTTGCAAACAAAATTTTTTTTTAAAGTAACCTATGAGAAAACAAATGAAATTTAGAGATGCAGTTGCTATGAAACCTCTATGTTGTTATTGGCTTGTTGATTACTGTAAAATAGCTGTGTAAAAAATGTTTCATTTTTGAGTTAAGTAACAATGCCGAAACACAATAATCAACAAACAAATAACAACATGGAGGTTTCATAGCAACTGTATCTCTTTTTGTTTTCTCATAGGTTACTTTAAAAAAAAATTGTTTGCAAATTAATAATAGGCACTAATCAATATAAATGCATATATCTCCGAAACGGTAACTCTGGCCGACCTGAACTTAGTATACCTTTTTTACGTAATAAATATGAGAAAAGTATTATTTTCATTATAAACTTAAATACACGGAGGCACAAAAAAGTTATGACCTAATAAATGTGCAAAAAATGCCGCAGGCAGCTCCCCCTACATTGTACATTAAAATTTCACCAACAAATCAGTTCCTCATCCTAAAAAACCATAATTGCCGAATTTTGTAAAAAACCGTTGGTTTCTGTCAAAATTATTAGAGAAAAACAAAAATAAAGTTTTAACTTTAACACCCTGTATCTCAGTTAATATCAACTTCCGGATGTAGATAAGAATAATTAAATCCTAATATTTTTACGTAAGGAGTCTCTGGTTGTTCCATGTCCCATTACTTAGCGGACACCCTGTATATATTTTTTTAGCAATAGCAATACATGACAACGACAGATGGAAAAAGAGACAAAACACTCACCTGTTGAACTTCGGCTGTCGTCGATCTGAACAACTCGATGTACCGTGACCCGATCACCTCCCGATGTTTCGCGAGTGCTTTCGGCGCGTCCGATTCGTCGGGAAATAGGACAAACGCGTCCCCAGTGGCGCGTCCGTCCGGTTTTCTGACGAACAGTACCCCGTCGACGCCGTCCATGACTATACATGGCTGATCGCCCGAGGCAAAAAAGTCGAGCTGAAAGAAGAGGGGACGATTATTTTGCGTTTCAACGCGTGAATCGCAGCCCGTGAGTAATCGGTTATTACGCACGCGCCGCGAGCTACCAGCGACTAGTCATTGTTCTTCCCAAAAATGGCGTGATAACTATATTTCTATAATACACAGGGTGTCCCGGATAAAAATGCACACTACAGGGAACGGGTTAACTATACAGAAATGATCAAATTAGATAAAAGTTGGGCACTATAGTGAGTTCTGCAACGTCTTGTTTTGAAATTTAAAAAATTCCGAATATTTCCGAAGATATTTGAACTAAACCGAATCTTTACGATTTCGTTCGTCGCTGTTTGTTTTCTGGTTTTATCTGAAGAGATATGTGAAAATAAATTTTACATTTTCATTGCCATTTTTTCTCCTCTATAAGATAATTTAATTCCGACGTTTCGTTTTTTCCGCAACCATCATTGTTTTTCTAAATAGTAGTAACATTTTATTTTATGTACAGGGTGTCCCATTTTCGACACTTTTATAGGGTATCTCCGCAGGCCCGTAGCCAGGGGGGGGGGGGGGGGGGGGCAGAGTGGGCAATGCCCACTCTGGCAGAAAAAGTTGCCCACTCTAGCAAAACCATGATAGTTGTATATTTATGTAATTTCTTGGGATTCAGTCTCAGCAGAGAATGGCCAATCTGATATATTTAGCGTTTGAGAGTAAACAAACAAATAACATAAACTTTGAGGTGTTTTTACAAAAATTTAACGAAAGGAAGAACAGAAAACTTCCATTATATTAAAGGTATTTACCTACGTTGCGTTTTTTGGTTTTGTTTAAGTTTTATTTTTTGTAATTATATAGGTAGTTAATTCAATGTTGAAATCAACGATGTTTTTTTTTCTTTTGATCTTACGTGATCTGATCACAAAAATTTTCAGGTTTGCCCCTCTAAAACTTTGACTGCCCACTCTAAAATCTAATCCTGGCTACGGGCCTGTATCTCCGTTATTGTTAGTGCTAACAAAAAAGTAATGTAGGTGTCATGTGCCCTTTTTTGTCAAACTTAAAATGGTAAAATCAAAATTTGCAAATTTTCCCTCGCTAAGAGATACGGGGGAAAATCAAAAAATTGACAGTTTCTAAATTACCCTATATTTTCTTAGTTAAGAGAGAAACAAAAAAATGTTTTATACAGAAGTTACTTTATATTGATTGTTGAATAATTTGCCGTTTTCAGAATAAGTATACGTGGTCAGGTAAAAAAGTTATTGGACCTAACCTCATTTTTTTAAATGGAACGCACTATATATTTTAATCTAAAAAGATACTATTTTAAATTCCCCTTTCAAATATATAACACACCATGGATGATATTGGTTTCCTAGGCGATTTATTAAACTTTATTACTTTAAACCACAGTAGACCATGAAGCAACGTCAATTTCATTTTTACATATTCATTTGCGAAAATGACCTATCAACATTCTGAAAAATTTGACATGATATCAGTGGAAAAACGAAGAAATGGCGCAAAATGTATATTTTGTTCGCTATCCGGAAAGACGATAACCATTTAAGGACATATTCCGAACATTTGCGATGATTCCCGTTATATTTTACCTTAATGTGAATCTTTTATTTTGTTTCAAAGTAATAAAGTTTAAATAAATCGCCTAGGAAACCAATCCATGGTGTGTTATATTGAAAGGAGAATTAAAATAGTATCTTTGAGATTAAAATATATAGGGTGTTATATTTAAAAAATGAGGTTAGGTCAGATAACTTTTTTACCTGACCCCGTATACTTATTCTGAAGACGGCAGATTATTCAACAATCAATATAAAGAAACTTCTGTATAAAACGTTTTTCTGTATCTCGTTTAACTAAGAAAATATAGGGTAATTTTGAAATTGTCAATTTTTTGATTTTCCCCTGTATCTCTTAAGCGAGCGAAAATTTTCAAATTTTGATTTTACCATTTTAAGTTTGATCCAAAAAGAGCACATGACACCTACATTACTTTTTTGATAGCACTAACAATTACGGAGATACCCTATAAAAGGGTCGAAAAAGGGAAACCCTGTACTCCACTTTATATTGTGAATCCAACGATATATCACATCTATTTATTTATTAGGTGTTTCGGACTAAAAAACTTATCTCCATGCAAATAAGGACCATTTTGAAAATATTTCTGCTTTGTTGTTGCATTCATGCTCTAGTTGGCGTTAAAAACAATTTTTTTTATTCGACATTATTTACAATAATAATAAATAACTTTTCATTTTCAAAAACGCATCATTTTCGAACACAGTAATAATAATAAATAACAGGCGCGATATACCGTTTCTACTATTTAAAAAAGCAAAGTTGATGATGGTTGCGAAAAAAACGAAACGTCGGATCACAAATTTAATTAAATCATCGTACAGAGCAATCAGAATGTAAAATTCATCGTCACCATCGCCAAGCTGTAACCATATGGGGAAAAATGTATTGTTCGTAATTACGTGGGACCAAGCACCTTCTGTTAACTGTCAAATTTGACATTTTCTCCACAAAATATCTAAAAATGGCATTTATTGATCGAATTTTCAAAAAATGTATTTGGAAAAGTTGTTTGTATTCTAATTTTATTCCCAAATACAAAATTTGAATCACTACAATCCCTGTAGAGTGGCATTCATAAAAAAAATATTGTAATATTAATAAAATTGTCAATTAGGCAATCCAAACCACGTGACTTTTCATCTGTCAAAATTTTCTTGGTGGGCAAACAAACCCATTGTTTGCATTGATTTAGATAGGTTTATTACCTTTCTTGGGAGTTTTAAACCATCTAAATTCTAAATATTTGCTGGTTCTGGCTAGTTCTGTTAAGACCATTTAATTGTGAAAACGTACCAGTGTGTTTTTTCATGCAGAGTTCATATTTGAAGAAATTATTGCAATAATGCTCAGACGTAGACCAGAGGTATGTTTGTTTACATTTTGATTATACTTTCAATTTAAGATTCATGAGCATTTTTCTCATTTAAATAGTAAAATTCTATTCTTGAATATCATATTCAAATGATATAAAATTATAATTTGTTTTAGATTTCTAATGAAACTGAAATTAATAAAGGATTTGAATCTTTTTACCATGGCAGTTGTTGATTTGGACTACACCATTAATGGGATTCTACCAGTGGCCTATCATCTCGTATTTCGATTTTTGTAGCCTTAACACATAGTTTTTATTCACATGAGCAGATGAAAGCCTACAAAACCCTTGAAGCTCATTAATATTTTTCAGCCAGTTCTGTTATAAATCTTGGAACGAAGGTTGTAAATGAGTTCTATGTCATGCTTGGAAAGGTAATTATTTTTGTTTACTTCAAGTGTTTGATACCTAGTGCAGGAGTGACCAACTTTTTTATAAGATCTTTCACTTTTGAACTAGAAAAATTTAAGGCGTGTCACTCAATTTTCGGAATGCAATACTTTATGTTAATTAATGTATATAATATTCTTTTTCAGGTGAAGCATTCACAGAAAGCCAGTGCTAAACCAATTTTTGCTGTGGAATATATCAACAGAAATAAAGGTATGATTATTTGTACCTATGTACCTGCCGTTATTGTCCACGGAACTGCCCATTATCCCAATTGCAAATATGAACTTCGGCACAGTTTCTGGTTCGTTAAGACAGAGGTAGCTTTACCTTCAGTGCTCAAAGAAGGGATGATAAATTTATTCAAATATGAACTCAAAACCTTGCTTACTTATTTTTATTTAATAATAATTTGTTTCCATATTTTCCATTTGGTAAATATATTATTTATATTAAATGTATTGTTTTATTTATATATATAATTCAGTGCGTATTAAATGCGTGCATTTAAATATAAGTACTTATACTAAATATCCTTATTTAACATGAATTGATTTTAAAAATACGTATTATCAAAATGGGTTTATTTACAAATTGTATGTACTATATGTTCTACAAGATTCAAAATATATGTTTTAAAACTATGTAAGTATATTTTTAATTATTATAAAACTTAAGTAGATAAAGTGATAGGAAAAAATATTTTAAAGTTCTCTACACACTCTCTGGTTTCTTAAAATTGATTCTATAAGATCTTCCCTCTTGTTAGCTGCTCTATTAATCACATATCCCGCCTTTTCTTTGATAAATCGTTTATTTGTGGGTAATGAATAGTCTTTTTACTGCGAATCAAAATAAACTAAGGAAATCGTCACGACCACGACGGCTTCCACAATTTAACATTTAATACACGTTGTCGGCATTTTTCTTCCCCAAATACTTATTATATGAATCTACTCTAATAATAAATTTGTTAACAAAAGACCACACAATCACAGTAAAATGCTCCAAAAACGCTACGAACTTAACTGTAAACATATGGACACGACCTTTGTTTGCCCACCAGATAACCTAAAAATTTTATTTGACAGGTCGTTGGATTGGTTAATACTTACAACTTGTTGTGCGGAGCAGTCATAGGGCAAGCCGCGCATGCGCACTATGACCGCCGCGCCCCTGCTTAGGAACGCCAGCGCTTCGCAGCTACTACCACCGGCTACGGACAGGAAATCTTCGCCTGTGGCTCGGTACACTTCGATGTATCTTTGGCCTATGTGATGCTTGTGTCTTTTCAACGCTATGTCTCGATGCTCCTGCGACACGAATCTGACTAGCGCTTCTCCGTTCCGTCGTCCCAGGTTCGATAGGCAAAGGGCTACTCCGCCCCTGGAAAAAAAATTTTTTGTATATAATGAGACTGTTGTTACTGCCTGAACTATGAGAGTTTCGTGGGGATGGCTCTATAGTATAGTTTTATAGATACATATTTGGGTAAAACCGAATTTTTACCCTTTTTGGTTCTTTTTGTTTTCCGATTCTATTTGAGGAGATATGTGAAAAAAAATTTTACATTTTGATTGCCACTTTTTCTCCTCTCTAAGATGAGTTAATTAAATTTTCAATCTGACGTTTCGTTTTTCGCAACTATCATCAACTTTGTTTAGTGGTAACAATTTATTGTATGATTTATCAACTTCTCTTTCTATTTTGAATCCAATGATATACAGGGTGTCCGGGAACATGTGGGAAATCTCCCGGATATGAAGAAAACACGTGAAAAGAATACTATAGGTTCATATAAACTTCTTTCGTATCGGCCTCCTCTTCGGAGATATGGGCTCCCAAAGAGCACCAATGGAATCAAGTTTTTTCCACATAATTATTGAACCACCTGGTATATTTCAATTATTATTTAATATGATGTATACCAGGTAAGACCCGTCAAATTACTACCCAAGAAACTGTTGTGAATTACTCACAGCTGCAGGGACGGACTAGCTGTAACACTCATGGGCCCATTTTTTTTACGCCCTGTATGATGAGAACTTTGGACAATGTTTTTTACATACCTTTAACTATTTGCTAAAAATTAAGTACTCTTCATTCATGTCGCTAATCCTAACCGTTTTCGAAAAAACGGCATTTCATATACATCATGTATTTGGCGTATTTCAGTTAAAGATACATCTTTGTTCCGATCAAAAAATGTTCAACCTTCAAAATTCCGCTTTTTCATATTTAACCCGTGAGAATTTAGGGGACTGGTGTAAATAAAATGACGTTTTTTCCGAAAACGGTTAGGATTAGCGACATGAATGAAGAGTACTTAATTTTTAGCCAATAGTTAAAGGTATGTAAAAAACATTATCCAAAGTTCTCATCATACAGGGCGTAAAAAAAAGGGCCCATGAGTGTTACAGCTAGTCCGTCCATGCAGCTGTGAGTAATTCACAACAGTTTCTTGGGTAGTAGTTTGACGGGTCTTACCTGGTATACATCATATTAAAAAATAATTGAAATATACCAGGTGGTTCAAGAATTATGTGTAAAAAACTTGATTCCATTGGTGCTCTTTGGGAGCCCATATCTCCGAAGAGGAGGCCGATACGAAAGAAGTTTATATGAACCTATAGTATTCTTTTCACGTGTTTTCTTCATATCCGGGAGATTTCCCACATGTTCCCGGACACCCTGTATACATATAAGTATATCACCTCTATAATTTATTATTATTTTTGGGTCCGAAAACGATGTGTTTATCTACATTGAAGAGAGTGTTTTTAGTCCGAAACGTTTAATAAATCATTGGTGTGATATAACGTTGGATTCAGAAAACTACTTAAAAAACAAAATTGATGATGGCTGCGAAACAACGAAACGGCGCATTGAACTATTAATTATCTTATAGAGGCAACAAATGGCCATGAGAATGTACAATTTATTTTCACATATCTCTTCAAATAAAATCAGAGAACAAAACGAAAGAAATCGTAAAAACTCGGTTTTGGCCGGAAATAGCTATTTCTAAGCGGTTTTTTGATAACTTAGTAAGTTTCATGTCCCCACGGTTTGGCATGGAGTTTTTTTGAGGAGTGGAGGATTTTTTTTGGGGGGATTGTTTTTGGGGGATTTAATTTGTATTATACAACGTGTCCAAGATAAGGAGGGCCACTACAGGGATCTCGGAAACCGTAAGAGATACGAAGTTGGTTAAATGGAAGTAAAGTTGCGCATTTACGTGCCTAATAATATGCCGTTTAGAAAGTTTTAAAATTCCAAGTAGTTCCGGAGATATCCGGAAAAAAACCGAAATTCTGAAAAATCGTTTTATTGTTTTCCTGGGTTTTTTTGAGATCGAATTCTAAAGTAAATTGCACTTTTGCATTGCCACTTTTTCCGCTCTAATACGGTCCTGTTTTCCTGATATTGGAATTTGAGAGCTTTTTTTCTTCCGAATGCAACGATGGATGACACATTGTGGTTTAATGACGTTTCGAGGGTTTTTTGAACAACATCAGGAAATTTTGGGATACGGTCCTGTATGTCTCCTAATTTTATAAATAATATCTCATAAGTAAGCTCTAAATTTTTTACTTATGTTGGACTAGTTCAATAAATAACAAATAATTTAATAATAAACCACAAATAAGTGAACAAAATACAGAAACATTATTTCAAACTTCTATTGATTCTGGATTTAAAAGAAAAGTAGGCGTTTGAAACAAAAAAATTATGATGGTGACGAGTGATTTGTTTCACTTGACATTCCCATTGTGATCGTTTGAAAGCGTTTTAAGAGGTTTTCTATTTTCCAGAAAATATGGAACATAATTTATAAATGCTGAAAAGTTTGATATTCTATCGTGTTATATTTTATCTCAAAAAAACTGTTATGTGGCAGTTAGAAGATGATATTTGTGCTTAGAGAATAACGGAAATCATTTTGAACACCTGATTATGTAGTTCCTTACTTTTTCGTTGTTCGTTTTATTACCGTTACATCGTTGCATTCGGAATAAAAAAAACTATCAAATTCCAATATCAGAAAAACAGGACCGTATTTAAAAAAAGAAAGTTGATAATGGCCCTTCGAAGACGACTCGTCGGATTACAAAACAATTAACGCTGTTAGATAGAGCGGAAAAAGTGGCAATGCAAAAGTGCAATTTACTTTAGAAATCGATCTCACAAAAACCCAGGAAAACAATAAAACGATTTTTGGAATTTCGTTTTGTTCCGGATATCTCCGGAACTACTCGGAATTTTAAAACTTTTTAAACGGCATATTATTAGGCACGTAAATGCGCAACTTTACCTCCATTTAACCGACTTCGTATCTCTTACGGTTTCCGAGATCCCTGTACTGGCCCTCCTTATCTTGAAGATGTTGTATATGTCATTTTTCGTGTGCCATTGCTGTTATGGGAGGGTCATGACCTCATGACTTCCCCCCTGGATCCGTGCTTGTATGACCGCCCCCCCAAACGATGTTTGACCGAAGTTCTGGATCCGCCCTTGCCAGGAGACCCTGTATACAGGGCGAGTACTATAAATAAATTCTAGTTTTATAACTCATAGACCTCACTAAATTAATGCGATTTAGGACCACAGCGCACGTGTCTTTCGGATTTTTAATATTATTTACTGAAAGCTCAATTTTAAGGGTGGGAAGTTTCAAATTGACGCCCAATGCTGATGTGGATACTACGCGGCCACTCTGTATATTGCTCAGCTCATGTTCTTTTAAAATAAGTTCAAAAGCACAGTCAGCAAGTAAGTAACAATTGCATAATTATAATAATTTACGTTGTACCGGAAATAACAAAAAGCCTAACCAAAAAAATGTTTTCAATAAAGGTTAACGAAGGGTCAAAATGTGATTTAGAATAATGACTATGACTAAAATATCAATACTACTACGATTTAGTTAAGAATTAATTAATCAAAGTGTAAGGTTGACTAACCGGTAACTATTGTATTAGGAATTGAATTCAAAATATTAGTAGCGCCAATAAATAAAATAATTTCTGAAAAGTGTCGCCTCTATGATTATACAGGGTGTCCGCTAATTAATGGTACATGGAACAGACTTCTTACGTAAAAATATTAGGATTTAATTATACTTACCTATATCCGAAAGTTGATATTAACTGAGATACACGGTGTTAAAGTTAAAACTTTTTGTTTTTCTCTAATAACTTTGAGAGAAACTAACGTTTTTAAAAATAATACTTTTCTCATATTTATTACGTAAAAAAGGTATACTAAGTTCAGCTCGCTCAGAGTTACCGTTTCGGAGATATTTGCATTTAAATTGTTTAGTGCGTTAGCTCAAGCAAGCAAATAATATTTTATGACTTCTACCAATTAACTTTAACATGATAATTAATGTTCTAGTAATGGTAATTGGGAATAATAAATGCAACAATTGGATTGTTCTTTAACTTACTTTAATTAAAATAACTTTGACCCTAGAAAATATCGTGTCGAAAGAAACCATCAGCAATGAAAACACAAACTTACGATAAACTCAAAAATGAACCATTTTCTGATAACGAAATAAAATACCTCGGAATAATTATTGATGAAAACTTAAAATGGAGAAATCGCATAGATTATTTAACAAAAAAAGCAAGTAAACTTATCAATAAATTTCCAACTACGGGAAATACTTTCCCAAAAACTATTAATAATAATTCACAAATCTCTCGCCGAATCCCTCTTCCGTTATGGTATTTTAATCTGGGGTGGCATGTATAAGAACTCACTACAAAAATTAAATGTTACACAAAATTATATATTAAAAATAATATTTAAGAAAAACAGGTCTCCTTCTGATCTGTTGTATACTGAAGAAATTTGTAACATAAGAGCATTGTACTTTCATAGCGTATGCATATACTGCTTCAAAAACAAAACCATTCAAAATTATACATCTTCCGTATACAACATACGGCTTCTATCCGCTCCCAGATTTTACAGAAACATCAGCCACAGATTTATAACCTATACCTCCCATAAAACCTGCAATCTATTACTATTATACATTAAACAAATAAAGAATTTAAAACTATTCTCCAAAATGTCAAAACAATTTATCGTTCAAAACTACGTAAATTTCAAAAATTTATTAGAAAACTAAGTTTCGTTAGTCGCTATTAGATATGTTTGTATAATATCTTAAATATTTTAGTTATATTTTCTTATGTTTAAATTTTATTTTTAGTTAGGATAGTGCATATTTTATTACAAGCACAATACAAGTGTTCAATCACTTAGGTGCTCATACATACATGCCTATAGAACTAGGACCATCTGGAATTTATTATACAATGTAGTCAAATGTGTGTATAAATAAAAAAAAATAAAAAAAAAATAAAGCTATCGTACAATAATCAACAAACAAATAACAACATGGAGGTTTATAACAACTGCATCTCTATTTCATTTGTTGTTCTCATAGGTTACTTTAAGAAACAAATTTTGTTTACAAATTAATAATAATTGGGCAGGGTGCACTAAACAACTCAAATGCAAATATCTCCGAAACGGTAACTCTTGGCGACCTGAACTTAGTATACCTTTTTTACGTAATAAATATGAGAAAAGTATTATTTTCAATAAAGACTTAAATGCACTGAGGCACAAGAAAGTTATGACCTAATAAATGTGCAAATAATGCCGCAGACAGCGCCCTCTACATTGTACATTAAAATTTCATAAAAAAATCAATTTCTCATCCTAAAAAACCATAATTGCCAAATTTTGTAAAAAAACGTTAGTTTCTCGCAAAGTTATTAGAGAAAAACAAAAATGAAGTTTTAACTTTAACGCCCTGTATCTCAGTTAATATCAACGTCCGGATGTAGATAAGAATAATTAAATCCTAATATTTTTACGTAAGGAATCTGTGGTTTTTCCATGTACCATTAATTAGCGGACACCCTGTATGTAACAATTTCCTATACCCATCTCCAACCGTACCTGAGGTAAACTTTTTATAAAAAAAACGTTACTATACAGTTAAAGATTTAAAAAATTGTCTTTATTTCATAAAAACTATACATTTTTTATACAAATTATACCTTTCAAGTTTCAATACCTTTCATAATACAGGGTGTTTCTTAATAAAGTGCTAATAATTAAGGAGGTTATTCTTGGGTCCATTTTCAGGAAAGAACTTCATATTGTGAACATGTGTCCTAAACGTTTTAACTTACAAGTACAAGTGCTCTAATTGTCTTATGAACCGTGTATTTTATAATACTTTTTCTACTTGGGTCTTTAAAGTCTGAAAAACTTTAAAAAATATAGTACATTTTTTTAATATTTTCTTTTTGGGTTGGCAATACTTTTATAATTTCATAAAATGTTACAAGTATCAAATATGACATGATAGAAACAATTGAACACAACAAAGCTTCTTCCCATCCGTCATAATTAAAAATAAATATATTATTAAAGTTGATAAAAATGAGTCAGGAAGAAAGTTGTACTCAGTCAGAAATACGAGAAATTGCAGAAAATAATCTACAAAAACTTTTAAGAAGAATATGTAAAACTTTGAGTTATGGTGCGAGCAGAACAAAGTTCAAAATATTGAACAAAATATTGTGTTGACACAGAATCTGATAGGAATAACAATTAATGCCCAGGAAATGTCTACAGTAACTATAAATATGTATGTATAAAGTAATATGTGTAATACTATATTGAATTAAAAATAAAAATAGTACTTTATTGAATAAAACTTTAGAAATAGAGCATAAACTGGAAGATATTTCTATTATTTTTAGGGTATGTTGTTTTATAGTTGTGACCAGAAATTAGTTGACGGACACCATCAGCATGTTATATATTTCCGAGTATAGGTATTTCAGATAAATATCTAGTAAAAATGATCTATTTGCAAGATTAAAGGTTAGCATCTTAAAGTTTTCTATAAAAAATTTTTTGTCGAATCCAGAATGTCAAGAAAACTAATTTCAACGAAATCAAAGTAAGCCTAAAATTCGAACCCTACTTGCTGCCAGCATAAAAAAAATTTCAGTTTCATAAAGTGGCAGGTTATTCAATTTTTCTGCATTTCATAATGTAGCCATTATGAAACCCAAATAGAAAAAAACATGTTATACATCATAAAATGCCTCTTGATGAATAGAAAGTATGTACCAAATTTCACAAAAATATCTAGAGCAGTATCACAGATATTAATAAAAGAGGAGATTTTTTTGAAAATCTTTAACACACTGTATCCAAAAGTTACTAGGTTTAGGACATACGTTCATATGAGTTTTTTTTTCTGAAAATATACCCAAGAATAACCTCCTTAAATATTAGAAACACCCTGTATAATAAATACTCATTAGTTAATTCTTTTTCAACTTGAAAACTACGAAGCGACCGTTGTACTATTACGAATTGAAGAACTTACTTGGCAACATTAAGTCCTCTGAAGAATTTGGCAATATCTTGATCGCTACTCTGCCACGGCAATCCTCTTGCTCTAACTACACAGTTGGGGTCGATTTCATCGTCTTTTGATCTAAAAAAAAAAAAATTAAATAATATTATTGCCGAGTAAGCGTCCTGTATCAATCATCTCCAGGAAGAGACAGAACAAACCCGAACCAGTGCATCCTATTAACGCAAAGCGAAGATTCAATGGAGAATTTTATCACCTTTATAAAGATCTAAGGAAAGATCCCCAACGCTTTTGTGAATATATAAGAATGCATATCAATACTATATTTTTGTTTAAGAATATGTTATATTATAAAACAATATCTTCTTCATTGGAAGAAGATAACTACGCACAGTCCATGTTTATATCTCGATGTCGATTGGAAAACGGTATGAAAAAATTACGTTAAAAAATATAATGTTATAAGAATAATAATAATAACAATTTCAAATTTTTGTCACAGATCTTTCTGAAACTTGTTGATACCCCAAACAACATGTCAGACAATCTAAATATCAATGAATTAACTAAAAAGCTTGATTATTTACGGCTAAAACTTCACGAAAATAAATACTGATCAGCTGATGACTCTCATCTCTTTCTAGCCTGCCAAAAAGCGGCATATTTTTTAATTAAATTGATGCAAATTTGCGATTGTTTGGGATCCCCATCTTAATTCGTCGTTTTCAGACTTATTGAGGTCAAGGAAACCAACTTTAACTAATAAATGTCGAAAAAATTTAAAGGGGTGGGTGAGAGGGGAGCGGGGAGGATTGATATTGTTCGGGGTTTTGTTCGGATTATACGTAGAATGTCGTGGTCGGAGGAGTGGACTTTTTTTACGATTGATCACTTGAACTTTTGTCCTGCTGAATTATCCTAATAACTGCATTAGATAATAGATATAGTCAAAATATCTGCATCAATCACACTATTAAGAAATCATTTTCATCAATTTTATTATTAAAATCGGGTCGCTTCGAGACATGAACTACTTCTTTGAAATTAATACTATAAACTCGTTAACTTACTTAAGTGCGCCTTATCAATAAACATAAACACCAGCTATAAACTGATAATGGAAAAATAAACGTTACATAACAGAAATAATATCTGATAAAGCAAAACAAACAGCGAATGAAAATTGTATTCTAAGATTTCATGTTTCCCAGTGGCGGCGCGACGAAGCAAACAAATCGGGACATACCCATTTAGCTGTTAAACTGTTTTTAAAGGTTTCCCAGTTAACCAGAGTTATTCTTAAATGGGGTTGCCAGACGGCCGGACATGCCACATCACATGTTTATTCTATGAATAAGCATGCCCAAAGGGTCATTGAGTAACATTTTTTTTTTATGATCAAACACAAGCACTATAGGAAAAATCCTTTAGGGCACTCTGGGAGAGGTGCGTGTGCGCAAAAAGCGATTCACGTTGGTTTTGAATCGTTGGAGGAAGTTCGAGGATTACTAAGCTGAACCACATATGGATGGGCGACAGTGGTTCGTCGTGTATTTCTGATATTCGCCGCTTTGGGCGGAATTAAGAGGGCAAGGTCAGCTAAGCACTTTCCGTGAAAATATCCGTAAAAGAGAGTCAAATCCCCAACCCGCCTTCGATGTTCTAGGCTGTCGAAGTAGTCGAAGAGTATGTTTGGGTGCAGAGCTCCAGACATGAGAGCAGTACTCCAGTGATGGCCGAATCTGGGCTTTGTATAATGTCAAAAGTTGTTGAGGTGTGTACAACTTTTTGGTTCTGAAGAGTACACCAAGTTTCTGAGAAGCTATCTTGGTGATTGCCACAACGTGGTTATGCCAAGATATATTTCCTCCCAGATGGACGCCCAGCAAATTGATAGATGAAGCCAGTGGGTTTGCGTGCCCGTCCATGACTATATCCGGTTCCGCAATGTTAACGTTATTAGAGAAAACTGCGGCCTGGGTTTTTTGAGCGTTAAATTCGACTTGGTTACTGTCACCCCAAACCAAAATTTCTTCCAGGTCTTTGTTCAGGCGTGATACTTCATGCTGTCTGCGAAGATGTGCGTCGGCAACCGATGTTTGTGCATTCAAAGAGAAATATGAGATCAGTGTGCTATCGTCAGCAAAACTAAATATCGGATATTTCGTTTTCACTAGAAGGTCGTTAATGCAGAGTAAGAAGAGAGTGGGAGACAATATGGACCCTTGAGGAACACCGGCATTGATGGTGAAGGTGTCTGAGAGAAATCCGTCAATTGCCACTTGCAGAGAGCGGTCCTTAAGAAAGTTAGACAACCATGCACATGGTTAATACTGATTGAATTGACCTTCGCAAAAGTTAAAAACACAAAAATATTATATATTTGTTTAAATCCATTTGTGTCAAACCTGTTCTTGAATAAAGAATAAAAACTAAAATCATCATGAAAATTTTTAGGCAATTACTTTTCCCCCGGTAAAGAATTGGAGATAAACATAAATCTCAGTACAGGTAAGTTCTAATTACATCAACTTTCGGACGTGATTTCTTGGCAACTACGACTGAAAAAATAATAAATTATGGTAAAGATTGTTTCACGAAAAATGGATATAACTCAATGACTGCAGTAAAAGTACCTGGGCCATCCCATTATTTATGACCGTTTGTTATTATTATGTGGAAAGGACCGAATTGTAATAGTTATAATTAAATATAGGCACACCAGGTAGGTTAGGTTGCTTAATTTATATTTAAATATCTTTTTGTGGTAAAATGTGTTAGTTTTTGAGGAATGGTTCAAGAATTGTCTTTTACCAAACATTCCTCAGAATAGCGTGATAGTAATGGACAATGCGAGCTATCACAGTCGCCAATTACATAAAGCTCCAAGCTCAAATAATACAAAATTGGAGATTCAGAACTACATGGCGGCGAATGATATATATTTTGAAGAAAGTTATAAAAAAAGTGATCTTTTAGAAGTTTTAAAGACATTTTGTATAAAAAAAGTATATGTTTGTGACACATTGGCAGAAGAAATTGGACATACAGTGCTACGGCTCCCACCCTATTATTGCATTTTTAATCCCATAGAGCATATGTGGCACCAGTTAAAATCACTGGTTAGGTGCGAAAATATTTCTCCGACTTTAAGTTCTAGTGTTGTAGAATTAATACGAAAATGCTTTAATGATATTCCCCCAAGTAGTTGGAACAATTCAGTCCGTCACGTAATAACTGTAGAAAATTCGTATATTAGTCTGGATCGTATAATTAATCCAATTATAATTAATTTTGATGAGGATAGCGATAGCGAAACAGAACTATCTATAGAACGACATTATAAATGTAAATAAATATGACTAGTAATATTTTTAAAAATTGTTATTTCATTTGATTACATTAATATAATCATATCATTACTTGTTTTCCTTAGTCCGTCCCTTCATACTTCACTTGTTTATTGCCAAGCTCTTGTCGACACAATGGGACCGACCCAGGAAATCATTAAGTCGTATCCAATTTTCGTGAAACGTACTGTATATTCGTCCACCTTCACAATACAATTGACGTATCTTTCCGATTTTTTTGGCACACTGTTTATCGTAACTCCTAAATTACAATATTTGATGGAGGACCTTTAAAATTACAAGATTTGAAGGGGGACCCTTAAAACAACAAAATTTGATGGGGGACCCTTAAATTGGTGGCGCTTCAGAACAAGATTCTCAAAGCATTATCTCTAATAAATATAAATCAAAGACGTTATAAATGTGTTTAGAAGCGCGCTATCGAATTATTTACATTTGATAATGATTAAGCTGATGTTAGCGTAATTAGTTTTCCATATATCCACACGTTTTGATAAGGATTTTATGTTTAAATAAATTGTTTTGTTTTGTTATCAGTTCATCATATTTGGTTCACTTTGATTTGATATTTCACTTGGAAGCAGTAGCGTGTATCCATAGATATAGGTGGTTTTAACGTGTCTTTTACAAATTTTAAGTAAAGGTATGGTTTCGGTAGAACTGCTGGCAGTAACGACTGGCCGCGACGTCTGGCAGTCGAGCACTGGTCTTTAGGAAAATAAAATATGTGGTTCCCCTAGAACGTCCGAGACGTCACGGTTCAACGGTTGGCAGTTGACTGCTGTGTACCTACTGCTTGCATGTAATTTTATAACCTTTGCTTCTAAAAGCCTTTAATGTTGTTATTCGATTGTGTATGAAGGAGTTTCAGTTCTGCCACGAGTAGCAATTTTTTTTTAGCGGAACCATACCTTAACATCGGTTATTCGACATATTATACAAGGATAATCAGAATGTTGTTTTTTATTTTTTTTATTTCTTATGATCAAACACAAGCACTATAGGAATAATCCTTTAGAGCACTCTGGGAGTGGTGCGTGTGCGCAAAAAGCGATTCACGTTGGTTTTGAATCGTTGGAGGTTATATTCGTTGGGAAAAAGGACCTCGGGAAGGTCGTTCCATAAGGATGAAGTCCTCCAGATGAAAGAATTCTTAAATAATGAAGTTCGAGGAGTACTAAGCTTAACCACATATGGATGGGCGGCAATGGTCGTGATTTAAAAACACCCTATTGAACAATTAAGTCGCAAAAGTATTTCAAAATACGAGTTTTCACTTAGAGTGATCTATTCTTTTACGTTGTGTTTTTTGGTTCATATCAATATTTGCATTTATTCACAAACCAATGAAAAATGATCTTTTTTGATGATGATTGATTCATGATTTTTTCCATAATTTCTAATGCAGTACGAATTCAGTATTTTCTTTGACAAGGAGGAGATACCGTTATGGCATGAACCGACGTGTACAAGTACCTACAGGTTGTAATTAATAATAATAATAATAATAATAATAATAATAATAATAATAATCTTTATTTAGCACTTGGCTAGTTATTACTAAAAATGAAAGTTGCAAAACAGCGTCTATATGTCAGTTACAAAAATTATAAATCCTACTCTACTCTACATATCCTTCAAATAACGAAACAATCTTCTTTTAAAAACATTTAACCCATTCGCCTCCTTAATGCCCTCCGGGAGGTCATTAAGAGGCCGAACTCCCTCGAAAAATAGCGATTTTTGAAGAGATGTGGTCTTAACTGACTCAATGTTATAGTGTTGCCCAGAGCGAATGTCATATTTGATCTTTTTTTAAGAAAAGCATTAATTTAGTATATTAAGATACAAGTTTCATAAGACATTATCTAAGAGCACGCGTACAAGTGCTCTAATTGTCTTATGAACCGTGTATTTTATAATACTTTTTCTATTTGGGTCTTTAAAGTTAAACTTTAAAAAATATAGTAGATTTTTTCCATTTGAATTAATACTTTCTTTTTGGGTTGGCAATACGTTTACAATTTAATAAAATGTTACAAGTATTAAATATGCCATGAGAGAAACAACTGAACACAACAAAGCTTCTTCCCATCCCTTAATAAAAATGAGTCAGGAAGAAAGTTGTACTCCGCCAGAAATACAAGAAATTGCAGAAAATAATCTAGAAAAACTTATACCCCAAAAAACTTTAGAAATAGAAGCATAAACTGGAAGATATTTTTATTATTTTTAGGTTATGTTGTTTTATAGTTGTGACTTTGTGACTAGAAATTAGTTGACGGACACCATCAGCATGTTATATATTTCCGAGTATAGGTATATCAGATAAATATCTAGTAAAAATGATCTATTTGCAAGGTTAAAGGTTAGTATTTTAAAGTTTTCTATAAAAATTTTCTATCGAATCCATAATTCCTACAAAACTAATTTCAACGAAATCGACGTACGCCTAAAATTCGAACCATACTTGTTGCCAACATGAAAAAAATAAAATTTTAGTTTCATAAAGTGGAAAGTTATTCAATTTTTTTGCATTTCATAATGTAGCCATTATGAAACCCAAATAGAAAATAGTGTATTACGTACAGAGGTGGAAAATGTTTCATTCCTGTCGAGAGAGTTGGTAGTAACTAAATCTCGAGACAGTAATGAAACTTTTCACCGAGGTTTGTATACTATTTTATTTACAACCACATCTAACATCCACTTCTTATTATTTTGAATTAAAATTATTAATAAAAGATAAATGTAATTTTGACTTTTCCATTGAAAAGTTGAACAGAAATTTCAAATAATACACATCAAGCTGGCAAATATCATTTTTTTAACATGGTTTCCATGTCACTAAACAATATATTATTTTAACAATAGAAAAATGCTATCAGATGAGGAATTTGATTTGGCTGCTGATCCGCCAGAAATTCGAGAAGCAGCAAAAATAGTAGAAGAAGATCTTCTGCCAACTAAAAGCCGCCCGAGATATGGCAAGGCATATAACTATTTTAAAGAATGGTGTACGGGAAACAAAGTTAAAAATGCTGGTTCTGAGTCGGCGCTACTAGCGTATTTCAGTGAAAAATTCCAAGACAAAGAAGATATCAACGATTTGGTCACAATATTCAATGCTGAGGACCACTGTATCAATTAGGGATAAAGTAGACATATCTAAACACGCAAAGCTATTAGCATTTAAAAAAAAGTGTGTTCGTATATTATTTTGAGATATCGATTTTTTAAAAATTACAAAAAAATTTTCAACTTTCCACCCTGGTGGAATACAATACAATACAAAGTATCGAGGCATATTTAATTTAAAATGGTTTTTAAATAATATAGGATATTTAATTTAATGAGCATATTTAAGTAAAAATTGGCGGTTAAGTTTGTTCCTAATTGAATTCGTAATTAAATCTTGATTACAAAAAGAATAAGTCCTGATAATCTCTTGTTTATCCATCAAAAATAGTATTCTCATTTCAACAACAACAGCAACAACTTCAAACAATAATAAATTGAATGTAACCTGATGGATTAGGCAAAAATGTAATAGAAACAAAAAGTATTATTATTATTAGATTATTTCATCTATTGTTATTATACAGGGTGTCCCATTTTCGACATTTTTATAGGGTATCTCCCTAATTCTTAGTGCTATCAAAAAAAGTAATGTAGGTGTCATGTGCTCTTTTTGGGTCAAACTTAAAATGGTGAAATCAAAATTTGAAAATTATCGCTCGCTTAAGAGATACGGGGGAAAATCAAAAAATTGTCAATTTCAAAATAACCCTATATTTTCTTGGTTAAAAGAGATACAGAGAAATATTTTATACAGAAGTTTCTTTATATTGATTGTTGAATAATCTGCCGTTTTCATAATAAGTATACGAGGTCAGGTAAAAAAGTTATCGGACCTAACCTCATTTTTTTAAATGGAACACCGTGTATATTTTAATCTAAAAAGATACTATTTTAAATTCTTCTTTCAAATATATAAAACACCACGGATGATATTGGTTTCCTAGGCGATTTATTAAACTTTATTACTTTAAACTACAGTAGACCATGAAACAAAAGCTAATATCCTATAAACAACTATGTTGACTATTAACATTTAACGTTAATTTAATTTTTACATATTCATTTGCGAAAATGACCTAACAACGTTTTGAAAAATTTTATATGATATCAGTTCATATTGAGAGTAGAAAAAACGAAGAAATGGCGCAAAATGTATATTTTGTTCGCTATCCGGAAAGACGGTGACCATTTAAGGGCATATTCCGAATAGTTGCGATGATTCCCGTTATTTTTTACCTTAATTTGAATCTTTTATTTCGTTTCAAAGTAATAAAGTTTAAATAAATCGCCTAGGAAACCAATATCATCCATGGTGTTTTATAATTGAAAGGAGAATTTAAAATAGTATCTTTTTAGATTAAAATATACATGGTGTTCCATTTTAAAAAAAATGAGGTTAGGTCCGATAACTTATATATTATCTCATATATGTATAATTTCGTGACAATTCTCATTTGGTTGTTCCAGAGTGGTTGGGATTGTACTAAGAAACAAGAAAAATCAGGCCAAGGAGGAGGAATCATCACGGAAACAAATCTATAAAGGGGACTGTAAACACATCTTACCACTGTCAATTTACCAAAAAAAAACAATGCGAATATAACTTGCAAAAAATACCCACGTGGCAATTACATATTGCACAAAAAATATACCAACTCACTTATCAATCAGTCAACACTATTATTATTTTAGAATTATTTCTTCAGGCACTACCAAATATCCACGCTACCACTATAATATCACAGTTACTATTATTATTAAACTAGTTTTTGTCAAAAATACTTGCACATCGGCGACTATTTCGAATTTTTAGACCCGTATTTCGATGTTCTAAATTTAAAACTAAAGTACAAGAAATGTGACCAAAAGATAAGTCGTCGGTAAAAAAAAAACTTTACCCTATCATGCTCGCACTCGTACGAAACGTGAATTGAAAAGAGAGACGACAAGGGAACTTAAGAACTGATAATCCTCGGTTATCGATATAGTGGGGGCACCAAATGTCAAATACTATTGGTTTTTGGTCTCGGTGGTAGATAAGAGATTTGATTTACTTTGTATATAGTGTGAATAAAAACTATTTGTGTTGTGGTTTCTTTTACCCAAGGAATTTTATTATGGCGTAGTTTTTAGGTAATTTTGTGGAAGAAAACGACCGCATATTGGACGATTACTCTATCAGACGCGACAAACAGTCATTCATATTATAATAAAAGCAAAACTGATTCATTTTCTTATTGTTTGGAATTCCTGTGCGTAATGTTCCGGGTATCTCCGAACAGTTCTGGGTCAAATACCCAAGTAACAATTGTAAGACACTTTTAAAATAAACTAAAAGTTCTTAAATACCACTTATTCTTATGCCAAGAATTTAATACGCTCTTTAAATAAAAAACGATTTGCTCTTAATACTCTATTGTACATTGCCCATATACTGCTTTTATAATACTCGTGACATTGGCTATTTTAAAACTAATTAAGGATTAATTAGCAATCAATTTTGGAACAAATAGTTTTAATGTTTCATCAAATAGTTTTGATGTACAGGGTGTCCCATTTTCGACGCTTTTATAGGGTATCTCCGTAACTGTGAGTGCTATCAAAAAAGTAATGTAGGTGTCATGCACTCTTTTTGGGTCAAACTTGAAATGGTAAAATCAAAATTTGAAAATGTTCGCTCGCTTAAGAGATACGGGGGAAAATCAAAAAATTTACAATCTCAAAAGTACCCTATACAGGGTGTTATGGAAATAACGTATTATATTTAAAGGGGTGACTCCTTGGATGTCCTAGAGAAGCGCTACATATTTATTTTTTTTTAAATCGACCGTTTTAAAAGTGGGGTAATAAACGCTCTTACTCACAGGTCAGTCAGCGCTACTGTACAACATTTCACCCAGAGCCAATGGCAATGTTGCCAAACTTAATGTAAAACTGAAATTCCATATAAAATTAAATTATTTTCTACCTACTTGTATTTATCCTTATACCTAAAGAGCGAGAAAATCCAGGCACAAACGCAATCAGTTTTTTTTCTTTTTCATGGGAACACTCCTGGAAACACTTTATGTACACACTGTAATAGTGAAACAGAACCGATAGTTAGCTTTTGAAAATACAATAATACAGATTATACTACAGATTATTCGATTTTATTAGAAAGGCGAAATTTGACGTCCAGAAGAAACGCGTTAATAAAAACCAATATTCAAAGATTATTTATGAACGGGCAAGATACACGCGTAAACCGAAAAAACAGAGCGGATTGCTGAGAGTGTGTTGATCGACGAGGCACAACGTATCCGGCCGCTGGTTGGTCTTCAACTAACAGGCGCAAGCATGCGGCGCAATATGAAACTACTTCGCTCAGCCGATGTAAGGCGTCAAGAGGTCGTTGGCATTTGACCTAGTGACGTACGTGGCTATTACTATTTCATATGTTTTTTCGGGTTGTTTAAAACATAGTCCGTCGTAAATGTTCTTCAATTAATTGTACAAAAAGGTATTACAGAATGGAAAGTGTTTAAATTATTTTATTTTGTCTAAAGAGTTTAAGGTGTACATATGACAACACCGGCCAGAATTCCTTGATAGCTTACATATATCGCAGTGCCACACAGGTGTTTTTCTTTTTTGACGCCAGGTCACTTTCACCGCTGAATGAATTGAAAGCGCTTTATGGCTATTTTTCTTCAATTTGTCTTTATCTCAGGAATTGCCGGTTTAAATATAATACGTCATTTCCATAATACCCTGTATTTTCTTAGTTAAAAGAGATACAGAAAAATGTTTTATACAAAAGTTTCTTTATAATGATTTTTTAATAATCTGCCGTATTTAGAATAAGTATACGCGGCAACCCCATTTTTTAAATGGAACACCCTGTATATTTCAATTTAAAAATATACCATATTAAATTCTCTTTTAAATATATAACACCCCATTGATGATATTGGTTTCCTAGGCGATTTATTTAAACTTTATTACTTTAAACTACAGTAGGCCATGAAATAAAAACTAATATCCTAGAGACAACTATGTTGACATTTAACGTCAATTTCATTTTTACATATTCATTTGTGAAAAAGACTCATCAACATTTTGAAAAATTTGATATGATATCTATCATCCATGGTGTGTTATAAATTTGAAAATAGAGTTTAAAATGCTATATTTTTAGATTAAAATATACAGGTTGTTCCATTTAAAAAAATGAGGTTAGATCCGATAACTTTCCTACCTGACCACGTATACTTATTCTGAAAACGGCTGATTATCCAAAAATCATTCAAATTTTTATTCAAATTTTATTCAAACAAACAAAATAATTATAACAACATTATAAAAATTAAATTCCTAACCAAAATACTTTGGTAAATAAGATCACAAATACATTTACTGCACCTAGGTATGGAATACCTGTATGTGCATGAATGAAATGAAAGAAACTTCTGTATAAAACATTTTGCTATATCTCTTTTAACTAAGGAAACAAAACTGTAAATTTTTTGATCTTCCCCCGTATTTCTTAAGCAAGCGAAAATTTTCAAATTTTGATTTTATCATTTTAAGTTTGACCCAAAAAGAGCACATGACACCTACATTACTTCTTTTGATAGCACTGACAATTAGGGAGATACCCTATAAAAGTGTCGAAAATGGGAAACCCTGTACTCATTAAAACCCATTAAGGAAACTATTTCATTGAAAAATATAATTTTACCTTTCAAAGAGTACATTAAGAATATTTTAAAACTCAAATGTTTTAATTTAGTCAATTTGGTTAAAAGAAATGCCGCCAAAACAAGTACAATTTGTAAGGTTGAGCATATTAAAGCAACATCGGTTTTAAAATGAAGAGTAAATAGGCGTCTGCAAGAGTAGTTGTACTTAAAGTGGTAAATAAAACGCATTTTAAGTCTAGTAAGATTTAAAATGTTCCATAACCCTATAATTTGTCGGTGGATGAGCACACGCACTTTTTGTTCGGTTTAAATTATGAATTATTTTGCTCCCTGTGTATAGATACTATCCATATTCATTTTGCGGCAAGTATTTCAAAACACTTCAAAAGATATCGATAATCATGTTAACGGCGTATTATTAACCAATTAGTGCGAGTAGTACCGACCACTTGAACAACCATTATTCAGTGGCGCTTCTTCCACAGGAGCACATGCGCACGTGCACCCCCAAAACAAAACGAATAAAAAATATTAATTTATATTCATTAGGTGCCCTTACACCAGCGGATATCTCAACAAATCTGATATGGCACGAGCCAAATATGCGGAAAAAACTTTGTGTGTATGTGGCGAGCCGAGCCTCATCGGGCCGTGCCTTATCGGCCACGGATGAAATCAGCAGGTCGCAACTCATCAGTAGATCGGTAGCTAATAGCGGACGGCGCATCAAGTCCCATTAAGGAGACGATTTAATCAGGCAAATCTAATCGGGTGATTAGGTCGGCGAGCTAGACTCGCCTGCCCAAAATTGACGAGAGTTTTGGTATGTGCCGAGCCTAGTTGGCAGGCCAAATCCGAACGGATCAAATCGGTCCAACTTATATGTTGGTGTATGGGCACCTATTGAATATTATTTATCGTATAAAGTCCGACCCTCCCTAATATTTTATCGTACCAAAAAAGTCCGACCCTCCCTAATATTTTATCATCCCGTCAAACCAAACTGTATAGATCCGGCAACCGTGCCTCGGTCCAGGTAAATGCCGATTATGACGAGACTTGCTCGCACGTGCGATTAAGTAGTGCAGTTTCTCTGTAGTAACATGTGGCGGGGGACAGTGCAGCATCCACAAATCCAGTTATTTTTTTCGTATATTTCATTTTTAAACTTTCCAATAAAGTCCCTAGATTTACCCTTTGTGGCCTGCGTTAAATTAATTTCGGTTTTAGGTCTTCCCGCATTCTTCACTTCAATTTTTTGCTCCAAACTCAAAGAGCTAAAGTTATTTTTTAAATAGTCCACCGTCAAACTATTCATTTTAACTTAATAAATATACAGGGTGTCCCATAACTAATGGTACACAGGAAAACTGCAGATTCCTTGGGTAAAAATACTGCGATTTGGCCATACTTAGTTTAGTTCAATAGCTGGTAATAACCGAGATACAGGGTGTCCAAGTAAAAATGTAATTATCAATTTTCCTAAATAACTTATTTCTGAATCAATATTTTTGCACAAAATTTTGTGACTAGGGTTTTTTTGGGGAAAGGAATTTGAATTTGTTAATAATTTTGATGTAGATTATAGGGGGCGCTCTCTGCCGTACTCTGGATACATAAAAAGAAATGTAACTTTTTTGTGCCTTAGTATAATTATATTTTTATTAAAAATATCAGTTTTTCCGCCATTTTTAAGCAATAAAGGTATACTTTGTACATGTCGCTCCGACTAACCGTTTTCGAGATATTTTCAATTACAATTTCTAATGCGCCCGTTTAAATTTTGATTTGTAAATGTGAAATTTGTCACATCAGTAGGCTTTGGTAAAAACAAATACCATGAAAGCACTTTGAAACCTCATTTTTGTCAAAGTTTATTTTCATTTGTCAGCATTGTGGGTGTTTTTAAGGAGTTTTTGAAGATACTGTTATCAAAAATTAAACTAAAAATGCCGCGACATAACTTTCTAACGGAGAAATGCTCCACTATTACGTTTTGGACGCAAGGATCCTGTTTCTCCCAGTCTGTCGTATAGGCTTCCAAAAATTTTAAAATCTGGCTGCCTTCTATTTGAATACATCTCCAAATACCGCCGATGTGCCCCGCGCCTGTTTTCTTGTGTGTATAAACATACCATGTCTCGCATTTCTCCGTTAGAAAACAGTTATGTCGCGGCATTTTTAGTTTAATTTTTGATGACAGAAACTTCAAAAACTCCTTAAATATACCCACAATGCTGACAAATGAAATTAAACTTTGACAAAAATGAGGTTTCAAAGTGCTTTCATTGTATTTGTTTTTACCAAAGCCTACTGTGACAAATTTCACATTTACAAATCAAAATTTAAACGGGCGCATTATTAATTGTAATTGAAAATATCTCGAAAACGGTTAGTCGGAGCGACATTTACAAAGTATACCTTTATTGCTTAAAAATGGCGGGAAAACTGATATTTTTAATAAAAATATAAATATACTAAGGCACAAAAAAGTTACATTTCTTTTTATGTATCCAGAGTACAAACTCCTTCCCCCAAAAAAACCCTAGTCACAAAATTTTGTGCAAAAATATTGATTCAGAAATAAGTTATTTAGGAAAATTGATAATTAAATTTTTACTTGGATCTCGGTTATTACCAGCTATTGAACCAAACTAAGTATGGCCAAATCGCAGTATTTTTACCCAAGGAGTCTGCAGTTTTCCTGTGTACCATTAGTTATGGGACACCCTGTATAATATTAAAATATTAAAACATACACGCTCGAATATCTAAATACATGCACGAACAAACAGACAACAGCGCGGCGCACACTAAAATTGTGCGCCTTTTCCATGTTAAATCGCCATATCCCGCCACCTGTTACTACAGAGAAACTGCATTATGTCCCGCCCACTTAGTCACATATGCGAATATATCGCGTCATTCGCGTCATTATCCTTGCTGAGTTGCCGGATGAATCGAGAACTTATAATATACAGTTTGGTTTGACGGTACGATAAATAATATTCAATGAATATAAATTAATATTTCTTTATTCGTTTTGGAGGTACGCGTGCGCATGTGCTCCTGCGGAAGAACCGTCACTGCCTGTACGTGCGAATAACATAAAATCCGCTTTTTTATTTATTCAAATATGACTGACGTCTGAAATAACCGATTGTCTTAAAATTCAAAAACCTACAATTTTGATGTCGCTGGTCCTGCTATGCATAAAACAATAATATGTATACCTATCGTGCATTTGGAATGGAAATAAAATGCCATTAATTATGTATTATTCGATATTACTGTCAAACTTTTACGACAAATTTCATAAAGTACGATAAAAAAAAATTTCAGGTCGCCCCGCATACAGGGTGAAACAAAATTTTAAGACTGAATTGACGCTTAGCGCCAGACGAAATTGTCGATGAAATTTTAGATTAAGAACACTTATCGGTGACCTCCATTAAGGTAAAAAGGTGTGACAAACTACAAGAAAACTATTGGATGGAATTTATTGACCGACTACATTATCTTGAATTTTTCGTAAAAGAATTTTTTTTTTTAACGGTAAATAACGTTTAAATTGAAAAAATATGGTTATACAGTCATTTTTAGACGTATTGTATGCACTTACAATAATTTCAATTAATTTCATAACTGTTTCACTAATTTCATAAAGTTTTAATGCAAGGAAATGTCTCACCGAGGTTTTCATAAAAAATATCTAAAATCGCAACTATCTAAAGTAATTTGGCAACGCTTCGGGTGGGGCAGAAGAATAATGAAAACGTCTCCTACTCCTTCGATACTATACAGGGTGTCCCATTTTCGACACTTTTATAGGGTATCTCCGTTATTGTTAGTACTATCAAGAAAGCAATGTAGGTGTCATGTGCTCCTTTTGCGTCAAACTTAAAATGGTAAAATCAAAATTCGAAAATTTTCGCTCGCTTAAGAGATACGGGGAAAAATCAACAAATTGACAATTTTTAATTAGGTAGGTACCCTATATTTTCTTTAAAGTTAAAAGAGATATAGAAAACTGTTTTATACAGTAGTTTATTTATAATGATTGTTGGATAATCTGCCATTTTCAGAATAAAGAAAGTTATCGGACCTAACCTCATTTTTTCAAATGGAACACCCTGTATATTTTAATCAAAAAAAAAATAGCATTTTAAACTCTCTTTTCAAATGTATAACACACCATGGATGATAGATATCATATCAAATTTTTCAAAATGTTGATGATGATGAGTCTTTTTCACAAATGAATATGCAAAAATGGAATTGACGTTAAATGTTAATAACAACTAGAATGTCAACATAGTTGTCTCCAGGATATTAGCTTTTGTTTCATGGCCCACTGTGGTTTAAAGTAATAAAGTTTAAATACATCGCCTAGGAAACCAATATCATCCATAGTGTGTTATATATTTGATAGGAGAATTTAAAATAGTATATTTTTATATTAAAATATATAGGGTGTTCCATTTAAAAAAAATGAGGTTAGGTCCGATAACTTTTTACCTCACCCCGTATACTTATTCTGAAAACGCCAGATTATTCAACAATCAATATAAATAAACTTCTATATAAAACATTTTTCTGTATCTCTTTTAACTAAGAAAATAAAGAGCAATTTTGAAATTGTAAATTTTTTGATTTTCCCCCGTATCTCTTAAGCGAGCGAAAATTTTCAAATTTTGATGGTACCATTTTAAGTTTGACCCAGAAAGAGCACATGACACCTACATTACTTTTTTGATACCACTAACAATTACAGAGAAACCCTATAAAAGTGTCGAAAATACACCCCACTTTGATTATTAGGCTTATTTAATATTATACTAAATTTTAATTAAAATATACAGGATAATTCAAAGGCAAAATACAGAAAAAAAAGATAAATCGGTGAATATTAAGAGATAAACATATACTACTTACAATATTCCGGGTTCTAGCATCAAATTTACAGTCTCAAGAAGATCAAATCTGTGTCCTATAAAAAAAAAGAATGGGTTAAGACCTGTAGTTTAAAATATATGAACATCGAATCGAACATGTTGTTCGAACGTGAATAACATCGAACACGTTGTTCAAACGTGCATAAAGTGTCACTCTGTCACCGGGAATGTTTCACTGCTCCGCGAGCATTCCTTTATTAGTGATGGGAATAACGGTTTTAATTCGATAACGTTACAGATAGGAATGTTATAGAAGAATAACGTTCGAAAATAACAATATTTTGGAACGAGGTTATTATGGTTACTGTGCAAATAATATCAAAAAAAATTTAGGTGTCATGTGCCTCTTTTTTTGGTCAAAATTTGAAAATTTTCGCTCGCTTAAGGAGAAAATCAAAAAATTGACAATTTCAAAATTACCCTATATATTCTTAGTTTCTTTATAATGATTGTTGAATAATCTGCCGTTTTCAGAATAAGTATACGGGGTCAAGTAAAAAAGTTATCGGACGTAACCTCATTTTTTTTAATGGAACATCCTGTATATTTTATTTCTAAAAAGATACTATTTTAAATTCTCCTTTCAAATATGTAGCACACCATGGATGATATTGGTTTCCCAGGCGATTTATTTAAACTTTATTACTTTGAAACGAAATAAAAGATTAAGATTAAGGTAAAAAATAACGGGAATCATCGCAACTGTTCGGAATATGCCCTTAAATGGTTGCCGTCTTTCCGGATAGCGAAAATGCTATCATTTTAGATTAAAATATACAGGGTGTTCCATTTAAAAAAATTAGGTTAGGTCCGATAACTTTCTTACCTGACCCCGTATACTTATTCTGAAAACGGCAGATTATTCAACAATCATTATAAGAAACATCTGCATAAAGCATTTTTCTGTATATCTTTTAACTAAGAAAATATAGAGCAATTTTGAAATTTTCAATTTTTTGATTTTCCACCGTATTTCTTAAGCAAGCGAAAATTTTCAAATTTTGATTTTACCTTTTTGAGTTTAACCCGAAAAGAGCACATGACACCTACATTACTTTTTTGATAGCACTAATAATTACGTAGATACCCTATAAAAGTGTCGAAAATGGGACACCCTGGGCACTTGTTCGTTCCATCTTTTCTTTGATATAATTTTTATTTCTAAAATAAATTGTAAAACCGGCCTCACAAAAAATTAAAGAATAATCTAATACATACATGCGATCCTAAAATTATGATCAACTTATTAAACTTACATAGAACTACCGACTGCACTTTTAATGCACAAATACAACAATGCGGGAAACAAACTGAATAATTAACAAAAAAAAAAACTGTCAAACGGACGTGGTTCAATAAACCTGCTGATTCCTGCAAAATTTTCAGCGCTGTTGCTGGCGCTGCAAGGGGGAAACTAAACAAAATTACATTCTATTGAAAACTAACACTGCTCGTTATACAAGGTGTTTATATAAAAAAAAATTATAGAAGCGGTGCAATACTAATTTGTTTTCGGTCGTCCGTGTGTCAGGTGGGAATATTTTCTAACCCTAATCTGTTATACAGGGTGTTGGTGTTATGGAAATGGGTTATTATCAGCGTTGCCAATCTGAATATGTGAAATTACACAATTAGATGGACAAATAACATATTTTTACACGTTTTTAATCACACAAATACACGTTCGTTACACACCATTTATGATACAGTCAATATGTGCTCATAAAAGCTGTTTTTTGGGGTGCTGAATCCGCCATCTGGGGTGTGTTAACAAAATTTCGTGGCGCAACATTTAAAAAAAATGCAAAAAAGGTCCCTAGTTTCATTTGAGAATCCAAGATAAGGAGGGCAAGTACAGGGATCTCGGAAACCGTAAGAGATACGAAGTCGGTTAAATGGAGGTAAAGTTGCGCATTTACGTGCCTAATAATATGCCGCCTAGAAAGTTTTAAAATTCCGAGTAGTTCCGGAGATATCCGGAAAAAATCAAAATTCTGAAAAATCGTTTTATTGTTTTCCTGGGTTTTTTTGAGATCGAATTCTAAAGTAAATTGCACTTTTGCATTGCCACTTTTTCCGCTCTATCTAACAGCGTTAATTGTTTTGTAATCCGACGAGTCGTCTTCGAAGGGCCATTATCAACTTTCTTTTTTTAAATACGGTCCTGTTTTTCTGATATTGGAATTTGATAGCTTTTTTCGTCCGAATGCAACGATGTATGACACATTGTGGTTTAATGGCGTTTCGAGGGTTTTTTGAACAACATCAGGAAATTTTGGGATACGGTCCTGTATTTCTCCTAATTATATAAATAATATCTCAAAAGTAAGCTCTAAATTTTTACTTATGATGGACTAGTTCAATAAATATCAAATTATTTAATAATAAACCAGAAATAAGTGAACAAAATACAGAAACATTATTTCAAACTTCTGTTGATTCGGGATTTAAAAGAAAAGTAGGCGCATGAAAGAAAAAGATTAAGATGGTGACGCGTGATTTGTTTCACTTGACATTCCCATTGTGATCGTTTGAGAGCGTTTTAAGAGGTTTTCTATTTCCCAGACAATATGGAACATAAATTTACAAATGCTGAAAAGTTTGATATTCTATCGCATGTTTTATTTTATCTCAAAAAACTGTTATGTGGCAGTTAGAAGATGTTATTTATGATTAGAGAATAACGGAAATAATTTTGAACACCTGATTATGTAGTTCCTTACTTTTTTCGTTGTTCGTTTTATTACTGTTTTGGAATGATGTTTATTCACTTATTTGTGGTTTATCATTAAATTATTTGTTATTTATTGAACTAGTCCAACATAAGTAAAAAATTTAGAGCTTACTTATGAGATATTATTTATAAAATTAGGAGAAATACAGGACCGTATCCCAAAATTTCCTGATGTTGTTCAAAAAAACCTCGAAACGTCATTAAACCACAATGTGTCATACTCGTAGCATTCGGGAGAAAAAAAGCTCTGCCGTTTTCAGAATAAGTATACGGGGTCAGGTAAAAAAGTTATCGGACCTAACCTCATTTTTTTTAAATGGAACACCCTGTATATTTTAATCTAAAAATACACTATTTTAAATTCGCCTTTCAGATATATAACACACTATGGATGTTATTGGTTTCCTAGGCGATTTATTTAAACATTATAACTTTAAACCACAGTAGACCATGAAACAAAAGCTAATATCCTAGAAACAACTATGGTGACTATTAGCATTTAACGTCAATTTCATTTTTACATATTCATTTGTGAAAATGACTTATCAACATTTTGAAAAATTTGACATGATATCAGTTTATACTGAAAGTGGAACAAAACGAAGAAATGGCGCAAAATGTATATTTTGTTCGCTATCCGGAAAGACGGTGACCATCTAAGGACATATTCCGAACATTTGCGATAATTCCCGTTATTTTTTAACTTAATCTGAATTATTTCGTTTCAAAGTAATAAAGTTTAAATAAATCGACTGGGAAACCAATATCATCCATGGCGTGTTATATATTTGAAAGGAGAATTTAAAATAGTATCTTTTTAGATTAAAATATGCAGGGTGTTCCATTTTAAAAGTGCGGTTTGGTCCGATAACTTTTTTACCTGACCCCGTATACTTATTCTGAAAACGGGTTTGTTCGGGTTTGTTCGGGTTTGGCAGATTATTAAACAATCAATACAAAGAAACTTCTGTATAAAACATTTTTCTGTATCTCTTTAACCAAGAATATATAGGGAATTTAGACATTGTCAATTTTTTTATTTTCCCCCGTATCTCTTAAGCGAGCGAAAATTTTCAAATTTTGATTTTACCATTTTAAGTTTGACCCAAAAAGAGCACATGACACCTACCTTACTTTTTTGATAGCATTAATAATAACGAACAAACCCTATAAAAGTGTCGAAAATGGGACACCCTGTATAAATGTGTTGGGTTTGTTCGCTAACACGTGTTGGGTAGCACCGGACCCAAAAAGAAGCGGCACTTACCAATAAAAAAAATCACTATTAAATGAAAAAAAAATTAAAACGTGGCAACGTCAACGGAACGACGACGAACTGTGGAATATATAAAAAAATGGCTACTAAAAATAAGAAATTCGAAACGTGTACGCCGTTAAATTTTATTTTTTATTGAGGTGAAAAATATAACAATGAAATTACAATTTTGATTTGTTTAACTAAACCTTATCAAAACAATAAAATATTTAAAATAATTAGCGATTGTTAAAGTTGCTATACCGGTTGGCTGCCGTTTTAAATCGGCGAACGGGTTTGTTTCAGCGAGCCACAAGACCCTAATCAGGGATAGAGATTTAAAATTTCCGTAAAGTGTCGGAAAAAACCGGTTTCTTCCAAAAAAATTGGATCATTTCACAAATTCAGATTGGCAACACTGGCCCCGCGGCACAATTCGTTTTTAAAACTAAGAATATTACGATTTTTTTTGTGTTCGAAAAAAAAAGTAGTGTTGCGATCACTCGAGCGAAAAACCGCTTGAGTACTCGATTATTGAAATAACCGACATCGCTCGATTATTAAAAAAACCGCTCGAATTATCTATTCAGGCGAAAACAGTCGCCCGTAACTTATTATCTTTCACTCGATACCCGCGCTTCGCTTGCCGCCGACGGAATTGTACCGCTGTAGTGTGATCGAATAAAAAAACTGCTCGTATATTCAAACTGTTTTTCGCTAGATAGGAAATACTCTAGTTATAAATTCAGGCGAAAAACCGACAAATATAATGTTATAATTCCTTCGTTTTACACGCCGCGCGATCCGAAAGCTGGCTAGCCAGCGGCGTAGTTTAGGTCTCCGATTGTAAATATAAAAAAATTAAGGGATATAATTTGAAAATTTTTATTTACTATAAACTCGAGAAAACTTCTCAAATATAACATAATAATAGAAATTCTTAATGAAAAATAACAAAACGAACAAAATTGTTAACAAAATATATAGAAAAATTCGTCGGTAATCTTATAGTAAACATTTTTAAACCTAAACAGGAACCTTTTATTATTAAACTCAAGAAGACTTCTTAAAAATAACATCCATTATAGAAAATGTTAATGGGAAATAAGAAAACGAGCAAAATAGTTAACAAAACATAGGTATCGACAAATTTTTTGGTAACCAAAAGTAAACATTCTTAAATTTAAACAGGAACTTTTAGGTAACTATAACCATGAATTTAAAAAAATAATCACCTACTTTCTTATTTTGCCAGTCGCGTAACTATGCCTAAATTTTTGAAGGACACACAGTGGGCACCTGATAATTTAAAGTGGAAGAATTTGACGGCCATTTTAAATAACTATTTATTTTATGCTTGTAGATTGAGAAAGATGTGAAGAAAAATAACTCTTGGTAATACTTTTTGTTTTAAAAAAGCACAAGAATAAACCCGAGCAATAAATACATATTTGGGTGATTTTTTGCAGTTTTTTGTTTGGTATCAAGACACGTGGTAAAAATTCATTATTCACAAATAAATAAATTTCTGGACTTTTTTTGGTGACACTATAATTTTTTAGCTAAACCTGTGCCCACCCGTAGTAACGTGCCTGCTAAATACCCTACCTGATCACATGTAAAGGGCTAGGCAGCCCGTTAAGCAGTCGGTGACGTCATCGCTTGGTAAATTGGAATTTCAGGCGATTAACTCGATTATTAAAATCGCTCGAGTATCAAGTACTCGATTATTAAAATCATCGGGTTTTCCCAACACTAAAAAAAAGTAGTGTTGTGATCGCTCGAGCGAAAAACCGCTTGAGTACTCGATTATTCAAATAACCGAAATCGCTCGATTATTAAAAAAAAATGTATCATTTAATTGGTTAGCAAAAGAAAAATGTAATCGGTCAGCCAAAATGGCTAGTTGGTCGGCAACTTATGGACAGCAAACATTTCTGAATCGTGACAGTGCCCGGGGAAAACAAGTGAAAACCCGCCCCCGCTACACCTTTTGTAGACGATTTCCTTCTGTTATCGGCAAAAGAAAACACAAGAAAGTTACATAAATTGACAGTGCCCTGGGATCTCTGAAGTAAACTGCTTCTAGACATTTCTACTGACCAATTGTAAACTCTTGCTGACCAAGTAATCATTTCGCAGCTCGACTGTTAATAACGGCAAACCATTTAATTACTTCTCTTAAAAACAATCGCTCGAGTTATAAATTCAAGCGAAGATCGTCGCTTGTTACTTATTACCTTTCACTCGATAGTCGATACCCGAGCTTCGCTTGACACTGACCGGAATGTGCCGATTGGCGACGTTCGACGCTCGGAACGCTGACACGACATACGTTTTTGTTACGAGAAGGTGCATACAAAAAAGTATACCAAATCCCTTCCCTTAGTGTATTCATCGCGACATGGGGTTTTATTTTGACTGGCTAGCCAGGGGCGATTGTAAATTTTTTAAAAATTAAAGGATATACTTTTTGTTTAAGTCAGAATCAACTTTTCTTCCTTAATAAGAACTCTAGACTGACAAAAACAACCGCCGGTGTTTTATCAACACATTCTTCTTAGTCAGAATAATTTCAAGTGATTAATCGCTCGAGCGATTCACTCTATTATTAAAATCGCTCGAGTATCAAGTACTCGATAATTAAAATCTTAAATCTCTATTCCTGGCTGATGTAAAAGGTTAGATTAATTTGATTCAGACCTGATCCACAAAATTTATTGGACTTCTTGGCCTACCCAGCACTAAGAAATACATAAAGCACCTTATCCACTACCCGAACAAACCCACTCCAACGTTTTACATTCAAAGCCTTAAACCACCAAACCCTAACCTAAGAATATTTTGACAGTTCAGCAGCATCAAGGTAAAACAATACCACAAAGAAAATATTAGTCTCCGATGTCGCGAAACCAAACCGATATCACGGCACTTTCTAACTAATCAGGAACTTTCTCAATATTCTTCTTAGAAATACAGTATGTGGATAGACTTTTTAAGGACATTTCATGCAAAAAAAAAACAGCACTTACCCTCCATAATCAGCCGCTGCACAATATTCACCATATCTTTGGCTTCTTTCTTATAGAACTCATTCTCACACTCGGGCTTGATTTGAAGTACTAAACTTAAACGTTAAGGAAAAGCAACAGACAAAACACCGTTTCAACCTCGCCTCTCTCTCTCTCTATCTCATTGTCAAGTAGGATGCGATTCTGGATCTCAAATTTCTCGAGTCAGCAAAGTTGAGAGTTTCGGGAGATTTGGCGTGGCCGTGAACAGGCAGTTAAAGTAATTTTAATATGTGTCACGAACCCAGGTCAGAATGGAATTATTTATTATAAGTAGTTTTTTAAAGGTTCCAATAATGCAGGCTATAATCCGCAAAAACAGTTTGCGACTGGGCTAACGGTACACGTTTTTACTTCTTTTAAAAAAAAACTACACTATTTGTACACGTTCACAGAGATAAAAAGCAGCAACCAGTTAGAAACTCGACCACAACCGAACATGCGCAGACCGACGTTTACAACGTTGTAATTTAACGAAATAACTGCAGTATTGTTTCACTGTTATTTACCATTTATTAATTCCTCGACGCTTGCACGAAAAATATGGTTTTTTATCTATGCCGTAAAAAATTACGTTGTAGCGCGCTATTGGGACACCCTGTACCTATTTTTAAAAATAGCGATTGTATTTAAAAACGGATTAATTTCGATTTTATAAAACAAAATCCACCAATTAGCCGACAGAGATATTTTAATTATTAGATATACATATGCGAGCATCTCACTGATGATGGCTTCATTTATTAATTTGCTGGCCGTCAATCTGTGGGAATCGCCAAGATAACTTCTCAGAAACTTGGTGCACACACCTCAACAACTTTTGACACTATACAAGGCCCAGATTCGACCATCACTAGAGTACTGCTCTCATGTCTGGAGTTCTGCACCCAAACATACTCTTCGGCTACTGGATTCCATCGAAAGGAGGACAATTCGTCTGGAACATCGAACACAGGTTGGGGATTTGACTCTCTATTACAAATAGTATTTCCATGGAAAATGCTCGGCTGAGCTTGCCCTCATAATTTCACCAAGAGCTGCGAATAACAGAAATACACGATGAACCACACTGCCGCACATCCATATGTGGTTAAGCTTAGTACGCCTCGAACTTCATTATTTAAGAATTCTTTCATCTAGAGGACTTCATCCTTATGGAACGACCTTCCCGATGTCGTTTTCACAACGAGTATAACCTCCAACGATTCACGCTTTATTCGCACAAGCACCACCCCCAGAGTGCCTAAAAGTATTTTTCCTATAGTGCTTGTGCTTGATCATTAAAAAAATCAAATAGGACACAAACCTTGGCTTCATGCATAAGTTTCATACAATATTCTTTTAAAGCCGTATTAGAGTCAGCAATTTTTATCTCTTGCGCCGGCAATGGCAATTATAATTGCACGTATTTATGCGCAGTACACCGATCTCGATCAGCTGTCTCGCATTGCCAGAAATGGGTGACGCGCCATTTTCATTGCCATTGCCGGTGCAAGTCTGGGTAGAGAGGGATTATTCCGTTATTTTTAAATGTTTATTAGTTGGTCGAAGCACCTATGAATAGCTAATGGCTATTTAAACTAACTGGTAGGTACTTAAATTAACAGTTCACATTCTTTATTAAGCATACGTACGGCTAATTCGTAGCAACTTTTTTGAACTGCCATTTGTAAGTAGCAGTAGCTGCTTTAATTGCTAATCGAAACGAACAGGTTTGCCCATCTCTAATTTTGGGGGTATTTTAGGGATTTCGACACTACCAACTGCTGTTCGGACTGTTGGCAATGCGCCAGCTGATCGAGAACGGTTTACTGTGCATGAATTCGTGCAATTATAATTGCCATTGCACCAGAAATTTTTATTGCCGACTCTAATACGGCTTTTACGATCGTATCAGTTTTCTTTTTCGAAATTAAAAAATTTATATTTATGTATAACCAACTCACTGTCACTAGGAATGCCATAAGTTTGGGATATTTGCTCCTGTCGAATTGATTAATCAGAATTAATGTCGATTTTAGCTTGGAATAGCATGACCATAAAATCGAAGATTTAAAAATGTGGAACTCTTCACTCGCTTTTGGTCCAATGCCATTACGTATTATATTCGTTTTTGTAAGCTTCTTTCGATTTTTCAGGCAATATATTTTGTGTTGCTTGATTGGCTTTATTAATTATTTCGCCTGGAGTGCATTGAAATGAGTTTTCTTCTTCGCAATCGAATTTTTGTTGTTTTCAAATATTATTGACTGACGCTGATGCTGATTTGATGGCGGAATAGAAACATTCCCAACCAAATGTCATAAATAAAAGCATAAATAAATGAAAATATCCAAATTAAACAACTAAAATCAACGCCAACTACAATCATAACGAGCTCAGTTTTAATGTATGCGTATTTTTTTACTAGGAAGGCAACAACCGTGTTTATTGTGATTTATCGTCTCTGCCACTGTTGCAAATAGGCTGAAAAAGGTGTACGATACCACAATCAGTTTTCTTATCGGTTTTAAAGTTAAACTTTTGCAGGTCGTACCGTTTAATGTAAAAGTCCTCGAACTTTAAACATGTCCGCCTATAATAGAAACATATACGGGGGTAGTTTGAAATTATTCCCGTCACAGGGAGTTAAATATTCCCACACTTCATATACAGTGTCATTTTGAAAAGTTCCCACCTAAATATCCTCGCTTCCTGTAAATAATATTAAAAATGGACATGTCAATTTTAATGTGACACATCATTTTAATAGTATATTACAATACAAGTACGGTAGGTAAAGATTGTTTCACGAAAAATGGATATAACTTAATGACTGCAGTAAAAGTACCTGTGGCCATCCCATTATTTATGACCGTTTGTTATTATTATGTGGAAAGGAGCGGATTGTAATAATTATAATTAAATATAGGCACATCAGGTAGGTTAGGTTGCTTAATTTATATTTAAATATCTTTTTGTGGTAAACCTTGTTAGTTTTTGAGGAATGGTTCAAGAATTGTCTTTTACCAAACATTCCTCAGAATAGCGTGATAGTAATGGACAATGCGAGCTATCACAGTCGCCAATTACATAAAGCTCCAAGCTCAAATAATACAAAATTGGAGATTCAGAACTACATGGCGGCGAATGATATATATTTTGAAGAACGTTATAAAAAAAAGTGATCTTTTAGAAGTTTTAAAGACATTTTGTATAAAAAAAGTATATGTTTGTGACACATTGGCAGAAGAAATTGGACATACAGTGCTACGGCTCCCATAGCACTGCATTTTTAACCCCATAGAGCATATGTGGCACCAGTTAAAATCACTGGTTAGGTCTGAAAATATTTCTCCGACTTTAAGTTCTAGTGTTGTAGAATTAATACGAAAATGCTTCAATGATATTCCCCCAGGTAGTTGGAAAAATTCAGTCCGTCACGTAATAACTGTAGAAAATTCGTATATTAGTCTGGATCGTATAATTAATCCGATTATAATTAATTTTGATGAGGATAGCGATAGCGAAACAGAACTATCTATAGAATGACATTATAAATGTAAATAAATATGACTGGTAATATTTAAAAAAAATGTTATTTCATTTGATTACATTAATATAATCATATCATTACTTGTTTTCCTTAGTTCGTCCCTTCATACTTCACTTGTTTATTGCCAAGCTCTTGTCGACACAATGGGACCGCCCAGGAAATCATTAAGTCGTATCCATTTACGTAAAAACTAAAAGAGCATTGTTTTAATTTAAGAAATATCAATATTAATTGTAGAATTTGTAACATTTCCAAACGATATCGACGAAGGAAGTATTTTACTATCCGATGAGACACAAGAATTGAAAGTTACAGATACAAACTAAAAGAGCATTGTTTTAATTTAAGAAATATCAATATTAATTGTAGAATTTGTAACATTTCCAAACGATATCGACGAAGGAAGTATTTTACTATCCGATGAGACACAAGAATTGAAAGTTACAGATTTACTAAAACTGCATATTGTTCTACGCCATTTATTTCCTTTGCAATTCCTATTTTATTTTGTGCAGAATTTTCAATATAGCCCTCCGCAACACTGGAAGACAACCATCCACCATGTCTTTTTAAATTCATGATATCCCCACCAGCATCTACTAATATAAAAACTTGTTTTTATAGTAGGTATGTAATTACTTACGGCATTAGTGCGGTAAAGTACTACTTACCGCACTCAAATCAGTGCGGTAAGTAATAGATAAAGGTCCTTTAACTCTCTTTCCAATAACACCAAATTTTTTTATTTTTTGAGTAGTAGTTTCCAAGAAATCGCCGTCCAAAAATGGACGTGACTTGAACCGCACAGAGATTTATGGTTTATCATCGAATTTATTGCGATGTTGCCAAATCACTGCGCGTGCGCCTACCTTCCATCGTTCGCTACCACAATGAGGCGCGATGGAAGTTTCCTCCGGCGTCCCTTATGCCCCTCTGGTCGGTTTTGTTCCGAGAGACGAATAGTGCCACTAGAAACAGAGTGACCGCAACTACACGTAGCGGGTGGTTCCCTCGAAACTAGTAACAGTACTTCGGCGTAACAAAACAATGGACGGCTTGTACCGAAAGGTAATTTAACTTGTTTTAATAGGTGCTTTCGCCGGGCGAAATTTTCAACCGTTCTGCGCATGTTCGGTTGTCGACGAGTTTCTAACTGGTTGCTGCTTTTCGCCTCTGTGAACGGGTACAATTGCCAAACCTTCGACTGTCAAATATGAGAATTGCGTATCTTAACCGTGAAACCTCTCTTAGGCGGACACCTACGGGACCGTCTAAATGTGGCCGCCTAATAGAGGTGTCCGTCCATGGGAAATTTGTTATTAGGTAATATGTAGATGCAAAATTATTACTATGTATATGTATGTACAAATAAACATAACATAACAAAAATACACTAGTTTTAGTTAGGATGAAGTACTAAAAAAAATCTAATAACGTAGTTTGACGTGTTTGCGTTTTAAACTTGCAATCTAGAACATGTAATTCCAAGTCTTATAACAATTCCATTGCTGTAGAGTCACCTCTATTCTTCGCATACTCTTATAATTCCCTTACCATACTAATGGCTTGTTAATAATTGGTGACATTTGTCTGATTACTGCAATCAACTTCTTCATCAGAGTCGTCAGAGAGTGATGTGGCTTCAGTTTGGACTACATAATCGGTAGGAATGGGGTCACTATCATCTTCTAACAGCACATTGCTATCAATGTTAATGAACTCGCTCAAATCATTGTTATCAAATTAAAAACTTCCACAACATCAATATTCTCTTTCAGGCTCAAAACGCGACATTTTTGTGCCATTGTTTACGATTTTAACCTTACAACTCACAAATAAACGGCGGCCTACTATCGGGGAATCACACATACTTTCATTCGGCGAAGTCCTTTCGCGTTGCCACGTATACGCCATTGGTTGCCGATCTGTCTTCAGAGAGTTTTTGCACCGTACTTATTTTCGCACTCTTTGTATGAAAACAGCCTGTCCGCGTCCGCCCAAAGGAGAGTCCGCCCAAGGAAGGTTGATTTTCATGGAATTTCATATACCTAGTTCCGGACTATGAAAGAATGTCCTCTTAATAGAGATGTCCGCTTATTAGAGGTGTCCGCATCGAGAGGTTTCACTGTATTCTTATTCTTGCTAATTTCTGCTTTATTTAGAGTTATCCATTCGTTTTGTAATGGATATTTAAAGAATAATGGAAAGTACGTTAACCAAAACATCTCAAAAGTGAAGAAAATAAAACGAGACGTCAAAAATATCGATCCAAGCAAACGCGCAGAAACCAAACTCACAATTCCGTACCAGTACGCGAACTATTGTGACGGTTGTAAATCAATTGGAAATCGATACATTTTGCTCTATGAACACATATTTTAAACAGACTGCGCACGCCTCGGACACTTCGAAACTATTTCCGAGTCGTTGATATACCCACAATCGACGACGCTGCTATTACGGATCTCAAAATACAGTTAAAAACTTGAATAAACATTCCTTCGGGCCATCTGTTGGGGTTTAACGGTACCGATTCCGTAGAGTACCTGCAGGCCGCCGTGCAGCAGGTGTCTCGCGAGGTTTATCACACAATGACTCACAGATGGCGCGCGTGCCTCCCAGTCGAGCTTTATGTTTCCTCGTGCAGCGTCGTTTGTTTTGAATAGGTTTTTTATGGTTCCAGTGACAATCGGGATATAATTTTTCTTTGTCGTTTTCTGTTAATTAGACAAAGATATTACGTCGCCTTGGAGCGCTCGGAACCTGCTTTTTACTACTTAATGGAACGACCATCTCTCATACCTGCTTTCACATTTGACACTACCGGATTGACAACCGTCATATTTGTTAATGGTTAAATAAGATTCTTTTTTTGGTGTTTGGGTGTTCAATTTAACTATTGTTTGTGGGAAAAATAGTAATTCTTAACGCAATATGGTAAGAATGTGCCAACTTTGCCGTAAACTGGATAAAAATACAGAGTGTTATGGGAATGACGTATTATATTTAAGGGGGTGACTCCTTGGGTGTCCTAGAGAAGCGCTATATATATTTTTTTTAAATCGACCGTTTTAAAAGTGGGGTAACAACACTCTTACTCACAGGTCAGTCCGCGCTACTGTACAACATTTCATCCAGACCCAATGGCAATGTTGCCAAACTTTTAATGTAAAACTGAAACTGCATATAAAATTATAAAAATAAATTATTTATCTACTTGTATTTATCTTATACCTAATACCTAAAGGGCGAGGAAATCCAGGCACAAACATAATCAGTTTTTTTTCCTTTTCATGGGAACACTCCTGGAAACACTTTATGTACACACAGTAATAGTGAGACAGAACCGATAGTTAGCTTTTGAAAATACAATAATACAGATTGTTAGATTTTATTACACGCGACGAAATTTGCCGTCCAGAAGAAACGCGTCAATAAAAACAATATTCAAAGATTATTTATGGACTGGCAAGATACACGCGTAAACCGAAAAAACAGAGCGGATTGCTGAGAGTGTGTTGCTGATCGACGAGACACAACGTATCCGGCCGCTGGTTGGTCTTCAACTAACAGCCCCCGCAAGCGTGCAGCGCTATATGAAACTACACTTTGCTCAGCCAATGTAGGCCGTCAAGAGGTCATTGTCATTTGACCTAGTGACGTACGTGCGCCTATTTCAAACTTATTTTATTGGTCTGGTTGTTTAAAACATAGTCCGTCGTAAATGTTCTTCAATTAATTGTACAAAAAGGTATTACAGAATGGAAAAGTGTTTGAATTATTTTATTTCGTCTAAAGAGTTTAAGGTGTACATATGACAACACCGGCCAGATTTCCTTGATTGCTTACATGTATCGCAGTGCCACACAGGTGTTTTTCTGGTTTGACGTCAGGTCACCTTTACCGCTGAATTAATTGAAAGCGCCATTTATGGGTATTTTTCTTCAATTTGTCTTTATCTCAGGAATTGTCGGTTTAAATATAATACGTCATTTCCATAACACCCTGTATATAGTACTTTTGACTCACGTCCGTCGATTGTTTGTTTTTCCGAACCAAGACATATCAAACCGATCAGCGGTTAGAATGAAAACAGACACAGGCATGAGATAAAAAGAGATGGGGTTCTGCAGATCCCCATCTCTTTTTTGTCGTTTTTATTTTCGTAATAACAGGCATCACATTGACGTGTACTAAGCAGATAAAAATACCGGGTCGATGTTTGTTTCCAGTCGATGACAATGTCAGTTTGACCGTAAATGATATTCTCGTCATTAAAACTTCTTCACGTTATAAACATTATAACCTACAATTAAATTTTAACTAGACGAAAAAGGATACAGTCTAACATCTCCGCTACACTAGTGGGTATTTCTTCTCGACCTAAAAGCGCCGACACCTCTTTCCGTAAGTCTTGAAACGAATTATAATAATCGGGTAGTTCGAACTCTTTCCGCCAGGCTTCCGGATGGAGACACTGTCGAATAGGGAGTTGTCCGTCCGTTACCATCCTAAAAATAAAGACATAACATATTTTTCATGAGGCCAAACGAATATTCTTTTATGAAAAATGGAAAATACAGGGTGTGACAATATTTCGACAGCGTACAGGGAAGGTCAAAATAATACTATAGTAGATATCGGACCCTAATATTTTAATGACATTTTGTAACTTTGTAGTTCAGAATGTTCCATTTTTGGCAGTTTCCGGGGGTATTAAGAGTTATTATCAAGGATAGATGTTGCGGATTTCGCTTACTTTCTAATGACACGAAAGATTCCAATGTCAAATTTGTCCTGGCTTCTTAGTTTTTAATCTGCGTATCCATGTCTTTAGTGAATTTTTGCTGCGGATCCATGTCTTTTAAACAGGGTTACAAAAAAACATGTATTTTTTAATTTTAAACAAAGCAAGTGTTTTTTTTTTGTTTTAAACGGTTTTTTTTTGTTTTAAACATGTTTTTTTTGCTTTTAAAGTTTCTGTTTTAAACAAATAAAGCCTTATTAGAACCATAGTTTAAAACATGTTTTCAATGTTTCGAGTAGAATTTAAAGGATAACTTAAACTCCTTTCCCAGTGGGCATCTCAGAATGTTTTCTATTCATAGAGTTTTACGACATTTATGATTTTTGCCGCGAATCATGACATTCTCAAGATGCTTAGTTTGTTAGATGATAGAACGCTGTGGTGCTCTCGAAATCGTCTACTTCTACTGGTTCACTATCAAGTAGCAGCATGTCAAGTTTTATTATTCGAACGAGCCAATTAGACAAGAAAAAGATGGATATACAAGTAGCCAAATATTTATATGCGACGAACACACCATTTCGTACAGTAGACTATCGTGAGTTTAAACTGTTGATTAATTTGCTTCGTGCTGGATATTCACCACCAAACAGAAATGTCGTTTCCAACAATTTGCTCGATACGGTTTATAACTCAGTACAAACAACAATGAAAGACAATTTGTGTCAGAAGAAAGTTGGTCTAGCCCTTGACGGTTGGAGTACCGTCCATAATGAACCTATAATAGGCATATGTGTCACAGATATAGAAAGTGAACGGGTGCATCTAATAGAGTCCGTAGCCACACATCAGAGTATTTATTACAACTACTGAAAAAAGCTATACAAAAATGGAAAAAGAGTATGAATGTCAAGTTACCAGTGTAGTAACAGACAACGCTTCGAATATGACTAAAATGAGGGAAAACCTTTTCCTTCAATTGGACCGAAAGGATATAATTATCTTATGGTTGTTCAGCTCATATATTCAACTTACTTGCTCATGATTTAGAAGTGCTGGGAGTCAAGAGTAACGTAAAGAAAGTTTGTGGCTCCGCTCTCGTATTACTTCAGGATATTCGCTCAAACACTTTATCAGACTGCTTGGAGAGTTATTTGAAAAACTGGCCAATATTATTTGATGTGTGTACTAACAGAACTCTTATGAGAACGATATCATAAAATTAGTTAACGTTAATTTAAAAGTTAATGAAGTATCACAAAAAATTAAAATGCATTGCTGTGGCTCTAGATAAAGTTCAAAAAAACACTTGCACGATAGGACAAGCGACAGAAATATGGCTCGAACTATTGGAGACGTTTGAAAACAAAAAATCGAATGGGGAATTTTCAATGAGTGACGTAAATAAGGTTATAGAATGTTTGGAGATGGCCCTAACTCGAGGTCATATTCTAGCAATCTTGATTGATCATCGTTTTAGGAAAGATGGACTAACTCAAAGGCAATTAGAAATTGCCATGGAATATGTAGAAACCTACCATTCAGAGGCAATGTCAACGATTGTTAATTTTCAGGCTAGGTGTGCACCATTTATGCCATATATGTTTTCTCAAGAGAGACTTGAAAATGTAAAACCATTAGCATGGTGGCGGTCTATTAAACATTTAAATACAAGAGCAATGGAACTTGTCCCGTGTCCGACAGCTATATACAGCTATTGCTTCGTCTGTCAACATAGAATGACTTTTTTCGTCTTATGGTTTAGTTCATTCCAAACTCCGCAATAAGCTAGGCAATGTCAGAGCAGCTAAGTGGGTTACAATTTTAAAAAAAACAAACTCTAATGCACCCACTTACGGTGCTAGCTGATGTCATCAGTGATTATTATACATTTTTACCTTATTCCTTTTTTTTCTTACGGGTTATACACTTATTTGTAGTTTTTTGAACATACCAAAGTTCTGTGCATGATATTCATTAGGTACCTAACTTTTATTATTTTGTTAATTTGAATGGAAATTACTGTTTTAGTAAGTAGTTTTATTACTATTTATCAATAAATATTTTTTACGCCAAGTTGTTGTATAAATTAAGTATGCTCCTGTTAAATAATCAATTTACTAAAAAACAACAATGTGTGTTTAATTTATCTGTTTTACAAAACATTGTTTTAAACTCAAACGATTGTTTAAAACAATTGTTTTATACTAAATGTTTAAAACGAAACAACCCTGCTTTTAAACAGCCCTATTTTTTAAATATTTTTTCTGACTCTGATCATTTTAAAGCATTTTTAGGTATCAGTCATCACTGGTATCAGTTCAGTAGTTTTAAGTAATTAAAAAATTTCTGGATCCGATGTTTACTGGGTATCCAAATAAAAGGCCTGCGTATCCAAATGGATACTCAAAAGTACGTTAAAAGATGCCTTGACCAGTTTTTCTCTAAAAAGTTTCGTTTTTGGGATATTAACAACAATAAAAAAACACCCTATATATTATTCTTTTAATTAATTAAGCATACTGTGGGACAAGTGCGGATCCAGGGGTATCATGACCCCCTCAAACCATCAATTTAACACGAAAAATACCATATAGTAGGTATACTGGTTTGACTAACGCGGAGAGAGTATTACTTTTCATAACTTTTCCTGCCAAAAGTATCAAATACTCGATTATTAAAATCATCGGTTTTTCCCAGCACTATTAAAAACGAAGAGAGCCATGACAACTCTAAATACCCCCCAGAAATTGTCGAAAATGGGACACCCTGTACAAACCCTCGTGAAACGGACTTTGGGTACTTCTATAGATTTGAAGTAAGTAGTAAGAGATGGAATATATCAACTGTTTCCTCTGTCTAAATCGATTTATTTATAAAAAAAACTGCGTCAAAAATTAATACGGAGAGACATCATTGTAACATTAAATAATAAAAACGATTCCGTTGTCAGGCTGGTTAAGGAGAAAAGAGAGACGGAGAAATCAACTAATTTATATAATTTTTTTAAAATCCAGTTTTGCGACTTAAATAACGAAGTTTTTTAGGGTTTTTTTAGATTCCCTGCTGTATAAATTAGGAACGTATAAAGTTTCCGTCTTACAAAGTTACATAATGTTGTTATTTTAATAATACCGGACCTAGTTTTTGAAAATGCCGGATATCGGAACCAACGTCCACATTTTTGGCCGGCTCCGGAACCGGATCCTGTATCTATTTTTACTAGAAAGACAAAAAATAGAATCTGCGCCTGCATCAATAAGTGTTTATAGTGAAAGACTTTCCTCAGAGGGCGGCGATGTCTACGAAAAAAAAACAATAAATAGACTTTCCGCAAGCAACGGGGAAAAATAATGTTTCTGCACTCATAATCTGCCCATTATTAATTATAATTTTTTTGAGTTGGAATAATTCAGGAAACGTTCTCCAAAACCCCATATCGAGGGCAAAACGCAAGATCATAAGGTCACGGAAAGTTCCGAATTCGTGCTCGTGCAGGCATTGTTATTCGTCAATTCTCCTTCGATCGCGCGTAGAGACACCTGTTGGCCGTTGCGCCGTTTGCGGGATTTTTCATCTTTGTTCTCTGTGCGTGAAAATTTGTGTTTTGCATAATTTTGGTCAATTGGCGTAAAATGGAGGGACAGGAAGGAGATGCATACAAATTGTTATTATTGAATTGGAGCCTTATTATTTATAAGCAATCGTCATCACTTCGTCCGCATGGTTTCTTAGCCGCAGTATGCTCTCATGTTTTTTTTAAATATACAACAAAAATGTCATATCTTGAATAAACAAAAGTCAATTGAAGTCCACAATATGCAGGCGTTAAATCAAAGAAATATTTTGAGTTCCGATAGTCCACAATTTATTTACTGGTAGTCCAAAATTTGGAGTCTGGTAGCCCAAAGAGTGAGTTATTCCAGCCACCATCGTCAGCTAGAGCAACTTAAATGTCAAATTTTGATAGCTCGAATCATGAATTAATCTAGCCCGACTAGTAACGCATCACAATTCACATACTGGTAGCTACGGTAGCCCATCAATAATTTAAGACGGTGGGGCGTGAGCTATACCAACGCATAAAATAACCCATCTTCTGTGCTATCATAACTTATGAATAGTGAGTTCATGCAATTTCTTCGATTTGATTGCCGTAATTCAGAGGTCTGGGCTGTCCCCTATTAGCAACACTCTTCGGTCTGGGACAACTCATATTTGAGTTATATCAACTCGAAATTTCGCTCAGTGCAAACAGATCTAGTAAGTATGTCAAGGGCGGATCCAGAATTTCGTTTTGGGGGGGTCATGCATGGAAAAATTACGAAAAGTAATACCCTGCCGCGTTAGTGAAACCGGTATATATGGTATTTTTCGTGTAAAATTGATGGTTTGGGGGAGGGGGGGAGGGGGTCATGACCCCCATGACCTCCCCTCTGGATCCGCGCTTGAAGTATGTCGCTGTGGTTCTGTTCATAATTTCTACAACACATTTTTCAAAATTCAGTGCCAGCCGGATTCGGTGCAAAATCCGGCTGAACCAGTTCCGGTTCCGGCGGCATCACTAACAATATTATAGTTGTAACAACTCACCTAAAGCCCTGGTTATGGGGATCCAGGTGTAACGACGCGCAATAGGCGTCGAACTCGGCCAGAGCGTCCTCCAGCCGCCGCCCCGCCGTCCGCACCAGTTCGTCGGTGAGGGTGGATTCGGCCTGAAGCTGCTCGCCGAGGAGGACGTTTCCGTTGGCGTCGCCGACTCCGTTTTGACTAGGAATGCCGATCGGTCGGACGGGGTATTGTTGTACGCCGACGATCTGTAAAGAAAATATATAAATTGAAATTATCGGTCTTCAGAGAACTATTTTTTTAATAAAATTTATGGAAATATCGGAACACAAATATTAAAACATAATTTGTCCGTTAGAATTATTTTTCAGTGTCCATTGTAATGGTTTAAACGTAATACAGGCACGTATACAGGGTGTCTTGGATAAGAATGCACTCTATAGGGATCTCATGAACCATAGGTCCGTAAAACTGTTCGTAAAAAACACCCTATATAGGTAAATGTTTTTAAATCTTCCCATTGTTTGCTATCAATGAAAACGTATGTAGCACGGATCCAGAATTTCGTCTTGGGGAGCGGAGGGAGTATATATGTTATTTTTGTTCCATTGCTTGTTTGGGGAGGGGGGTTATGACCATCAAGACACCCAGCGGCGGCTCCTCCATTAGGTCATTGGGTCAATGACCTCCCTATAAAAATTTAGGAAATAAAACTTTTTTTTAAATTAGAATTTACTACAAATGTACCTACTATAATAATTTACCTATAATATTTGAAACGCCCCCGTAAACGCAAGCGTGTAGTGCGATATTCAAAATTGGGCTGGGGCCGGTAATTGACCACGATAGCTTAAATGGAAACGAATTTAGCCGAGCTCTGACGATTCCGGCAAGCGGCAGAAACATACGCGAAGTTAACCGCCGCTGGGTCAACAGCCCGGTTTATTGAAAATCTGAATAAGATGTACATATGAACCTATGTCGTCTCATCATTAGTAATTATTAAATGCTTGGAAAAGAGATGGCAGGTTCCAGGTTGGACGTAGGTCGTAGGTCGCGCAACATTTTCATTTAGTCTACTATAATTTTGGTTGTAATAATTTGTCTTAATACGAATAGAAAAACCATTTATAAATAGTATTGCTAATTTTAATGAGCGTGTTATAACTCATTTTGCAAATGTTAAAGACCGAAGGGTTGATCTAAAATTTAAAATAGTTTAAAAAAATAATTTTTTCTATATTGGTATCAACTCCAAGCTAATTCGATGCCGTTTTTAGTATCGAACTGAGCTTGTCTCGAAACAATTTTATTTTATGATTGTTTGCAGAAAAAATTTCTAAAGTAGCGTCACACCTGTCAAGTTTACTTTCTTTGTAAAGCTGAACACAGCACTACAATATTTTACAAATTTAAAGCTTTGCAATTTCCGTTAACTCAGGAGGATTAAAATCATCTTGGTTCATATTGTTTAATTATTTAAGAAAAGTTTCAGTTTTGCGAAAAAATGATAGACATGGATAATTTATCAAATGCTAAAAAATCATAATTTGATAGTACATATTACCAACATAAAATTTTCACATAAATATTTACGAAAGTTATATAAGTATAGCATGTATTTTTTAATATGGATTTTTCTTATTAAGAAAACGTAAAATAGAAAAAATAGTACCTATAAAGTACTTGTACTTTAATATACTATTCTTGTATCGCATATAGCGTAATGACCCCCCAATGAGATTGACCACGAGCCGCCACTGAAGACACCCCCCTGGGGACTGGATCCGTGCTACATACTCACATGGTTATCAGTACACAAGTCATTACATTTTTGATACACTTTTTCATGTCACTCCCTGGATTTTTCTAGTAATAAATTACTTGCTGCGGAAGTAGCTTGTAATGTAATTTCCCGTGGCGTTCCCCCAATCCGAATATCGTAGTCACTCATACTTTACCCAAAAATATACAAATTAAAAAGGTTGACGTTTAAAATTTCTTGACATTTACGTTGTCAGGGCGACCCGATGGAATTCACAGCCATTGGCGTAACTAGAATGATTTTGTAGGGGGGGCCTGGCCCCTAGTCTAGTAGGATTTTAATGGCAAATGTCACTATGACGTATGTATGGCTTCGAACTTCGGAAACACTGGGGTGGGCACCAGAGCAATCTGGGGTGGGCACGGCTCACCTGGCCCTCCCTCTAGTTACGCCTATGTTCACAGCCCACTTTGCATAAAATCTATTGGAAATATTGACGGTTTTGGGCATATCACTGGTAATGTGATTTGTGGAACTGTTACGTAATATATTTGTTCTATTTGGGTTTCATAATGGCTACATTATGAAATGCAAAAAAATTTAATAACCTGCCACTTTATGAAACTGAAACTTTATTTTTTTTATGTTGGCAGCAACTAGGGTTCGAATTTTAGGCTTACTTCGATTTAGTTGAAATTAGTTTGCTAGGCATTATGGATTCAACAAAAATTTTTTATTGAAAACTTTAAAATACTTTAACCTTGCAAATAGATAATTTTTACTAGATATTTATCTGCAATACCTATGCTCGGAATTATATAACATGCTGACGATGCCCGTCAACTAATTTCTAGTCACAACTATAAAACAACATACCAACATATTACTTTATATATACATATTTATAGTTACTGTAGACATTTCCTGGGCATTAATTGTTATTCCTGTCAGATTCTGTGTCGACACAATATTTTGTTCAATGTAGGTATTGTTTATTATTTTGTTCAATATTTTGATCTTTGCTCTGCTCGCACCATAACTCAAAGTTTAGCATACATTCTTTTTAAAAGATTTTCTAGATTATGTTTTGCAATTTCTCGCATTTCTGACGGAGTACAACTTTCTTCCTGATTCATTTTTAATATTAACTTTAATAATATATTTATTTTTAATTATGACGAATGGGGAGAAGCTTTGTTGTGTTCAATTGTTTCTATCATGTTCATATTTGATAGTTGTAACATTTTATTAAATTGTAAAAGTATTGCCAACCCAAAAAGAAAATATTAAATCAAATGGAAAAAATCTACTATATTTTTTAAAGTTTTTCAGACTTTAAAGACCCAAATAGAAAAAGTATTATAAAATACAAGGTTCATAAGACAATTAGAGCACTTGTACTTTAGAAAACTCCCCGCTTCGCTGGTCGTTTTCTCACTTAAACGCGTGCTCTAAGATAATGTCTTATGAAACTTGTATCTTAATACACTATTACGTAACAGTCATTACGTAACAGTACACAGTGCGTTAAGTAGGTTCTTACTAGCCATGTTTTCACAATTAGTTGAATTACGTATCGAAGAATTATTATCTATTAAATAAATTATAAGAAGTGCCTACTACGTACGCAACCTATTAAATTGTTATTTTACGAAAATTGAGGTTTTATCGAAGGCCTTCGATGACGTTTGTCGTTTAAAATAGTCGATTGCTATTTTTTTTAATGAGTTGCACTAATTAGAATAGATAATTATTCCCCGTGTTGAAATTTGAAGTTAAACTAGGTTTTTCTTTATTTTTTCCTCCTCGCATGCCTGATAGGGCCATTCCCGAGGGGGACATAACGTGGGCTCAGAACCGCGATCCTCGTGCAAATTATTAAAAAAAAAAACATGAAAATCTTTAACGCCCTATATCTTAAAAGTTCAAACGTTTAAGACATACAGAATGTTATGGATATGACGTATTATATTTAAATGGGCGACTCCAGGGGTGTCCTAGAGAAGCGCTACATATTTTTTTTTCAAATCGAACGTTTAAAAAGTGGGGTAATTCACCCATAAACCCACAGGTCACTCCTCGGCACAGTCATATTACACTGAGCAGCTGTGTAATAAACAGATGTTCTGGCGCAATGTTGCCAAACTGTGTAAAACTTTAGATTCTTATAAAAAAATAAATATTTAGCTACCTAGTATCCAAATAGAAGTGAATCCAGGTGCCAGTCAACTAGCAAGTAATCCAGGGCACATACATCTTCAGTTTTTTTGGGTTTAGTGGGTAAAGCTTATACCCCACTAAGACCCCTTCGCCGTTTTTCTTCCAATCTCAGAACATGACCCTGTATATCGTCAGAGACACAGAACTCATAGTGAAACACTGAATAAATTACCATAAATCACTTAAAGAAACACACACATGTTTCAAATTAGTTTTTTGAGGATAGGCCCTTGTCACACAAAATCGCTACACACTAATGCATTCTTTAGCAAACACACAAATAGGAGATAGGACACAAATTGGCCCTTTATAAACTAAAACGTTCAGCAATTATTTTATCTGCTGCATCCAATATCTTATATCGCAACTGATCCATATCTTCGACATTATAAACTATTTCTTTATTCATCGTACCCCATAGAAAAAAATTGCATGGGGTAAGATCCGGTGACCTTGCGATTTCCAGTCTCTTACTAAAGGAACATTTGCTAATATGCGTTCGACTTGATTTTTCTGTATGTACTAAACATTTTCACACTTATTCGCACTGTTACAGTTGATTAAATATCATGAAAAAACTCTTTCGGGCGAAGCCGCAGAGGAATATCTTGTTGTCAAGCAAATGTCAACTTCTAACCTTCTGTCGATTTTAGTAGAGATGGCTAATCTTTGGTTTTAAAATCCTGCTGTGAAACGATCCATTTAATTTCTTTAGACTTTTCGAATGAAAAAGAGCACCAGAGCAGGGATTAACAAGTTTTTTAATCTTTATTGGTATCTACAGCAGTGAAGGAAAACAATAAATAAGTGCTGTAAATTATTATAATTATTTATTTCAACCTTTTTTGGTGAATGCGCTGGAATCTACCGGAAAAACACGCATTGCAATAGTACGTCTCTACCTCTTGACAGTTCGTGTTTTAAATGTTTCAGTTCAGATGTCATTTTTAATTCAAAGAGATGTTATTTACATTTTACAATGTGTTTTTTTAATTAAAAACAAAAGTTCATACAAATCTAGGCGAGACAAGCCAATGTTAATAAAAACGATGTCTCCAAGTGAATTTTGTGCATTATGGCGGCCATTGTTCATGTGAAGTTTTGCGATTATGGTTATGGGTTTATTACTAAAACGCTGTATAAGTTTTTATAGAAATTGACACCAATTTTTAAATAAGACCGACAAGGTAAGTGTATGTGTGTGGCCTAAATAAAATTACATTAAAGAATCAGTCAGCCAATCAAAAGTCAAAAGGTCATTGACATTTGACCTAGTTACGTAGTTGCGTATTTCAAACTTAAAGAGTGTAAGGTGTAAGTCTGACAACACCGGTGAGAATTCGTATGTGTCGCAGTGCGGTACAGAGGTTTTCCTGGTTTGACGTCAGGTCATTTTTACCGCTGAATGGATTGAAAGCGCCATTTAAGGATATTTTTCTTCAATTTGTATTCATCCCAGGAATTGCCGGTTTAAATATAATACGTCATTTCCATAACACCCTGTATATTCATATGAAGTTTTTATATTAGCATGTTATCAAGAAATACTCTGTATAGTTAAGTGTGAGATTTACTTAAAAATGTCCATGACAAAGAAATAATTTGGGATCGAACGAAACGTATCGAGCTTTTTTAATAGTAGAAAAAATAGATTTTTTTCCATAATATAAACAAATTCGATCGCGGACACATGTTGTTGTTTTACTACTGACGAGAATTATATGCTTAAAAATTGTACTGTAGCAGGAAACCTAAACCGGTTATATTTTTGAGCCATTAGCTTTTTATAGTTCAAATTTTTAAAACGTATTTACATAGTCAACATGTCGATTAAGTAAATAAGTAAATTTTGCGCGGTGGATCCACAACTTAAAACTTAAGGCGTATTTTATTATGTCTTAAAATAAATACTGTGAGAATTATTTGTGGATTTATTATCTAGTGTTGGGAAAACCCGATGATTTTAATAATCGAGTACTTGATACTCGAGCGATTTTAATAATCGAGTGAATCGCTCGAGCGAATCGCTTGAAATTCCAGTTCACCAAGCGGTGACGTCACCGACTGCTCGACCGGCAGCCTAGGCGTTTACATGTGATCAGGTAGGGTATTTAGCAGGCACGTAACTACGGGTGGGCACAGGTTTAGCTAAAAAATTGTAGTAGCCACTAAAAAAATTCCAGAAATTTATTTATTTGTGAATAATGAATTTTTACCACGTGTCTCGATACCAAACAAAAAACTGCACAAAATCACACAAATATATATTTATTGTTCGGGTTTATTATTGTGCTTTTTTAACCCGAACAAAAAGAATTACCACGAGTTATTTTTCTTCACATCTTTCTCAATCAACGAGCATAAAATAAGTAGATATTTAAAATAGCTTGTCAAATTTTTCCACTTTAAATTACTCGGTGCCCACTGTGTGCCCTTCAAAAATTTAGGCTTAGTTACGCGACTGGCACAATAAGAAAATTGGTTATTATTTTTTTAAATTCATGTTTATAGTTACCTAAAAGTTCCAGTATAAATTTAAGAGTGTTTACTTTTGGTTACCAAAAAATTTGTCGATACCTATGTTTTGTTAACTATTTTGCTCGTTTTCTTATTTTCCATTAACATTTTCTATAATGTATGTTATTTTTAAGAAGTCTACTTGAGTTTAATAATAAAAAGTTCCTGTTTAGGTTTAAAAATGTTTACTATAAGATTACCGACGAATTTTTCTATATATTTTGTTAACCATTTTGTTCGTTTTGCTATTTTTCATTAACAATTTCTATTATTATGTTATTTTTGAGAAGTTTTCTCGAGTTTATAGTAAATAAAAATTTTAAAATTATATCTCATATCGCGATGACTCTGTTAAGGGATTTGGCATACCTTTCTATATGCACCTTCTCGTTTATGTGCCTTTAAGAAAGACGTATGTCGTATTACCTGCTCAACGTCAAACTCGAACGTCGCCAATTGGATAGCGCGGCGCGTAGACCGAAGGTCGGTTATCAAGTGACAGGCGATATTTTTCGGTTTTTCGCCTGAATTTATAACTAGAGTATTTCCTATCGAGCGAAAAACTGTTCGAATATACGAGCAGTTTTTTAACTCGATCACACTACAGCGGTACATTTCCGCCGGCGTCAAGCGAAGCTCGGGTATCGAGTGAAAGATAATAAGTGACGAGCGACGGTTTTCGCCTCAATAGATAACTCGAGCGGTTTTTTTAATCATCGAGCGATGTCGGTTATTTCAATAATCAAGTGATCAAGCGGTTTTTCGCTCGAGCGATCATAACACTAATTATATCGTCCCCTCTATGACATAACGACGTATCTGACATAAAATCGAAAGAGAGTTACGCCGTCAGATTATATTATTTTGGTGTAGGTACTTTTCTTGTGCCATAAATGTATTCCTTGCACATTTTCCACAAATCAGTAGCACCGATTTGAGGTATCCGACAAAATTCATATTAATATATTACGTAGAGGCGTAAGAGCACATACGCCGCTTTGTCATACAGAGTGTATCAACCAAATGAAATAAATTCTACAATAAATAAATGGGGACGTGTGCGAAAAAACCCTGGGACACGTCGATTTTGTATTTCTAGTTGCGCATTTTTTTCAGTAAAGATTTTTCATACAGGGTGTGTCATGTAACAGTGGCCAATACAGTGAAACCTCTCATAACGGACGCCTCTAATAAGCGGACATCTCTATTAAGCGGACATTTTTTCATAGTCCGGAACTAGGTATATGAAATTCAATGAAAATCAACCTCTCTTGGGCGGTCGGTTTCAAACAAAGAGTGCGAAAAACGGAAAATAATATTTTTTAAGTACTTGGGAGACGAATAAGTTTGGTGCAAAATCTCTCTGAAGACAGACCGGCAACCAATCGCGTATGGGTGGCAGAGCGAAAGGACTTCGCCGAATGAAAGTATGTGTGATTCCCCGACAGCAGACCCCCGTTTATTTGTGAGTTGTAAGGTTAAAATCGTAAACAATGGCACAAAAATGTCGCGTTTTGACTCTGAAAGAGAATATTGATGTTGTGGAAGTTTGTAATTTGATAACAATGATTGATTTGGGCGAGTTCATTAACATTGTTAGCAATGTGCTATTAGAAGATGATAGTGACCCCATTCCTACCGATTATGTAGTCCAAACTGAAACCACGACGAGTCTGATGAAGAAGTTGAATGCAGTAATCAAACAAATATCACCAATTATCAACAAGCCATTAGTATGGTAAAGGAATTGTAAGAGTATGCAAAGAATAGAGGTGACTCTACAGCAATGGAATTGTTATCAGACTTGGAATTACATTTTCTAGATTGCAAATACAAAACGCAAACTCGTCAAACTACCTACTATTAGATTTTTTTAGTACTACATCCTAACTAAAACTAGTGTATTTTTGTTATGTTTATTTGTACATACATATACATAGTAATAATTTTATTTAATTATTACCTAATAACAAACTTCCCATGGGCGGGCACCTCTATTAGGCGGACACATTTAGACGGTCCCGTAGGTGTCCGCCTAAGAGAGGTTTCACTGTACTAACTTTCTTATTTTAAATGCAACACCCTTGTATATTATTCAATTTTTGGATCCCTCAGAAAATATTAGACATATTTTATGTACAATATCCTCAATATTTGAAAAGACAATTTAAAATGCTATCTTGTTAGATTAAAATATACAGGGTGTTCCATTTAAAAAAATGAGGTTAGGACCGATAACTTTTTTACTTGACCCCGTATACTTATTCTGAAAACGGCAGATTATTCAACAATCATTATAAAGAAACTTCTGTATAAAACATTTTTCTGTATATCTTTTAACTAAGAAAATATAAGGTAATTTAGAAATTGTAAATTTTTTGATTTACCCCCGTATCTCTTAAGCGAGCGAACATTTTTAAATTTTGATTTTACCATTTTAAGTTTGACTCAAAAAGAGCACATGACACCTACATTACTCTTTTGATAGCACTAACAATTACGGAGATACCCTATAAAAGTGTCGAAAATGGAACACCCTGTACCTACTATTTATATAAAAATGGATATTATTCGTAAATTACTCAAAGCAATTATGGGAATCAATTTCTGGCAACGCAACGATAATAATGTTTTTTTTTGTCATTTACTTTTACATAATTCATTTAAAGCTATAAATAAAAATACCAATTAAACTATAAAAACTAAAATGTTTTTAATTATTAAGTTAAAACTAACTGTCCTTGTACTTTCGTATATAACCTGCATTTAAGACCGCTTTTAATTCGTGTACGTTATTAAATGGTTACGAGTTATTACGAATCACGAAATTATACACATTTTCGTTCTAGGTTTGGGTATTTTTCATGAATTTGTCAAATGGTCGAATCATAATACTATAGAATTATGAAGAATGTATGGGTCATGTCATGATGTGTATACAGGGTGAGCCATAGAAGTATACACTAACATTTTTCGATTAGGCTATATTATACAGGAGTAAATCAAACTGTTGTTTTTGTCGTAATTGCATGCACTATCAATAATCTCAATTAATTTTAGAGTGTCAAAAAGATGTCATACCGAGGTTTTCAGGAAAATACCGAAAATCGCAACTATCTAAAGCGATCTGGCAACGCTTCGGGTGATCAAAGGCAGAAGAATAAGAAAAAGTCTCCTACTCTTGGAATGGCGATGTTGTCACATTGTTCAGTAACAATGACTTATGCTGTTCCGCGGCGAAATGTCAAATCGGACCACGCGGTCCACTTATAAATACTTTTAATAGTTAATTAAAGAATATCTATGGATGGTGGTAAATAATAACGTAAGAATGTAATACAATTGTGAAAATAAGACACTGCCTACTGCCTATACAGGGTGTTATGGAAATGACGTATTATATTTAAATCGGCAATTCCTAAGATGAAAACAAATTGAAGAAAAATATCCAAAAATGATGCTTTAATTTAATATGCCCTGTACATGACCTTATGTCAAACCAAAAATTATCACGTGGTGCCCCTGTTCGGAAGGTAAACACAGCAACATATGGCAGTGAATCTTGAACAGTGTTGTCATATCTTCAGGGTAAACTCTTTAGAAAGTCAATAACCGTTTGACAGATTTCAAGTTGTTTATTTTTCAGGGTACATTATTATAAACTTTCACGTTCAGTTCCCTGGGAAACAATCTCTGATTTATAAACTTCAACTGACTCGAACGAACCGCCGCGGAATATATAAATGGTCAGGTATGTTCTCATTTGTTCTATTCGAACGATACCCGTCAGATCTGGATAACTTAAAAGTTTATAAATGCCACTTACCCTTTCGAAAAAAAAATGCAATTTATTTACCTTTTCGGACGGTTTTAAAACCAACTTAATTTATAAAAAAACACCAAGTACTCACATCACAAAATCACATTAGTTTTCGCGTCACAACACATCTAAGTACCGTTCAATCTGAATTAGTATTTTAAAGTGCTACTGTGTAAACAAAAATACGCCCTTATTGTCTGGGAAATAATGTATTTAACATCTAAAAATTTTAAAAATAAATAACACGTTTGTTCTCTCGATCGATATTGGCCGGCTTCTTTAACCAGCTGATTTTGGACAATCGGGCTAATATTTAAAAATACAGTGTTGCCACTTTCGATGTTTTATAAGCTACCAGACTCCAAATTTTGGACTACCAGTACCTAAATTGTGGACTATCGGAACTCAAAATATTTCTTTGATTTAACGCCTGCATATTGCGAACTTCAATTGCCTTCTGTTCCTTCAAGATATAACATTTTTGTTGTATATTTAAGAAAAAATCAAATGAATTATAGACAGGAGAGCATAGTACGGCTAAGAAACCATGCGGACGAAGTGATGACGATTGCTTATAAATAATAAGGCTCCATTACAATAATAACAATTTGTATGCATCTCCCTCCTGTCCCTCCATTTTACGCCAGCTGACCAAAATTATGCAAAACACAAATTTCACGCACAGAGAACAAAGATGAAAAATCCCGCAAACGGCGTAACGGCCAACAGGTGTCTATACGCGCGATCGAAGGCAAATTGCCGAATAACAATGGAATGAGCCGTGCCAAACCTGCACGAGCACGAATTCGGAACTTTCCGTGACCTTACGATCTTGCGATTCACCCTCGATATGGGGTTTTGGAGCACGTTTCCTGAATTATTCCAACGTAAAATAATTTACACATGGTAATGAGTTAAAATAATGCACGTCCGGGTTAAAACGACACTTTACAATCAATTAGTAAGTTTGCCCAACACAGAAACTGAGTTCAGGTAACTCATAAAATAGTTACAAGATGAGGAATTGTGGTGATCCCAAATATGTTTAAAATGTTGGGTGAGGCGAACCAAAAGAACCTGAATTACTGTAGCGTTATTAAATAATTTGTGATAATTCGTAGGCTCAGTTAGAACAACATAGAGAGGTGGGTTGAGGTAGCTCCGATTTTGTAACCCACGACATTGGTAAACGCATTTTTGTCAGTGCGGCTATCCATAGATATAGGTCGCGGTGGTATAACCTCTAGAAACATTAGTCAACGAGCATCTATGTATTTGTTATTTTAAATTCAAAGACTTTAATATAAAACAGTATAAATTATATTAAAACTTCTTATATTTAACTCAGGCTTAACTAGTAGATATCATTTATCCACGAGTGCAGCTGACCATCCTTCTTAACTTTCTTACACATCGCCGCCTTTGTCTTAACGCTACCAAAACTCGATTTTATCTTATTTTTGCATACTGAACACCTAAAATGGAAATAAAACTAAGTATATTCATATATTGAATAAACCTGCACTGTTCACTGTCATTTAACGCTGTGGGCTTCATTTATGCTTAGAGATATTGGCGATTTTCACCACACCCCGACAAGTAAAAGTTCTTCTGGCTAATATAATGTTCCGCGCCATTCTCTGGAGGTAGCCACGTCTAGGGTCATTAAACAACATTTAACGGCAAGTAACGATAGCCGATATTTTTGGCTTGGTGGCCATTCTAGGTTGACTTATTTCTACGGTATAGTTCATTCTCTGATCGAATTCCAATGTAAATTAAAATTCTCTCTTAAATTATTTATTTAACAAAAAAGGAAATGTACAGGTACAGGTCGACAAGTGTATCTGTGTCTCCGACGTATCGGCAAGGGGAAAGCAATATCGTTTAAAACAAAAATATCACTTTACGGATCTGACTCTGTATTCAATATCACAAAGTTCAAAATTTTAAAATTACACCCTAAAACACGACACAATGAACACGTATTTTTACAACACAATTTAACACAAAATACAATAACTATTGCCCTTTCTATCGCTACGCAAATGGGTTGGTACATCCATCAAATATCACCGAATAAGCCCGATGGCCCATCGGGTGTCTCACGAGACCCACGTGCTATCAACTGTCTGGGATATAACCAACCAAATTAGCGCTAGCTACCTGTAACCATTGACAACGGGCTATGTTGCCATATTTTTAGATTTAAAGTACTTTAATCAAAAAAATATATTATTTTAAATTTAAATATTAAAATAAATAGTTAGAAAAGGTTTTAATAATATTGAAACTATAATGGAATATTGATTTCTTACATACCTATTACAATTTATTTTAAATGCGTAAATATAAATTTAGGTTTTTATCGGTAAGAGATTATTAAATTAAAATTTAATGTATGTGAACAAACCCCACAAATTTCTTTGCCCGCATTCCTTTCGTCGTACAGATAAACTTGTCCACCCGTATTTCAGAAAGCTCAAGCAGTATAAAACAAAGCTGTTTACTTTGAGGTTTATTACAGCAAAACTCGCCTTTTGAGGAAAAATTGGATTCGAGTATAATGTACAGGGTTTCCATTTTCGACACTTTTATAGGGTCTCTACGTTATTGTTAGTGCTATCACAAAAGTAATGTAGGTGTCATGTACTCTTTTTGGGTCAACAATTTCTAAATTACCCTATATTTTCTAAGTTAAAAGAGATACAGAAAAATGTTTTATACAAAAGTTTCTTTGTAATGATTGTTGAATAATCTGCCGTATTTAGAATAAGTATACGCGGTGAGTTAAAAAAGTTATCGGACCTAACCTCATTTTTTTAAATGGAACACCCTGTATATTTTAATCTAAAAAGATAGCATTTTAAACTCTCTATTTAAATTTATAACACACCATGGATGATAGATATCATATCAAATTTTTCAAAATGTTGATAAGTCTTTTTCACAAATGAATATGTAAAAATGAAATTGACGTTAAATGTTAATAACAACTAGAATGTCAACATAGTTGTCTTTAGGATATTAGCTTTTGTTTCATGGCCTACTGTGGTTTAAAGTAATAAAGTTTAAATAAATCGCCTAGGAAACCAATCGCATTCATGGTTTGTTAGATATTTGAACATAGAATTTAAAATGCAATGTTCTTAGATTAGAATATACAGGGGGTTCCATTTAAAAAATGGGGTTAGGTCCGATAACTTTTTTACCTGACCGCGTATACTTATTCTAAATACGACAGATTATTCAAATAGCATTATAAAGAAACTTTTGTATAAAATATTTTTCTGTATCTCTTTTAACTAAGAAAATATTATAGGGTAATTTTAAAATTGTCAATTTCTTGATTTTCCCCCGTATTTCTTAAGCGAGCGAAAATTTTCTAATTTTGATTTTATCATTTTGATCCAAAAAGGGTACATGACACCTACATTACTTTTTTGATAGCACTAACAGTTATGAAGAACAAACCCTATAACAGTGTCGAAAATGGGACACCCTGTATATTAAAAAATTAAGCAACTATAAAAGGTATTTGGAATTACTAAAGAAGGCTCACAAGTTTCTATAAAAACGTAAAAGAAACTACATGAACTACTAGTATTATTTTGACCGCCCCTATACCCTCACGAAATAGTATAGTATTGGACACCCTGTATAATTTGAAAATCTCCTTACCTATAAGCGGAAAACTCAAACCATTCCCCTTTCATTCTCTCCACACTTCCAGCACCCATTAACGGAGGTGGAGGATAAATATTGTTTAAACACACAGACTTATATAAAAACAATAACTTGTACATTATTTTGGGGGGAAACTGCACTCCTCCAAGCCGAAAAAGTACCCTCCAATTTTTTTTGTCGTACATTTCTGCATGATCGATATTCACGTTTTTAAGCGAGTTCTTATGATTTCCGCGACGAAGCCGTTTGACTTTTTCCTTTAATTCTGTAAAAATTCTTTTATGTCTGACTGATTTTAGAAAATTCACTATAATCTTCTTCTTTTCGGTTTTATCGCTACAATTTTCTGTAGGGACGTATTTATTGCAAAGATCATTTATTCTAGACAATAGAAGATCGCAGTTACTTGGACCATTCAGATTCTGTTGCAAAGATCTTCTTTCGTCTATTCTAGAATCAATTTCTGCATCGCAATGTGACCCAAAATTATGGCTACCGCCGTAACCGTCTTCTTCAAAAACAGCTAAAGAGGATCGACAAGATCTAGGCGATATTTTAGTAAAACATTTTGCTGTGTGTTCTCGAGAGACCAACTCATAATCGTAGGGTTTTAAGAAACTGTTATGGTTCCTATCTAAAACTGAAAATATATTTTCGGAATTCGGCGAGACTGTTGTAGACATTACTGTCATTTGTCAATGTCATTTAGTTTCGGAACAATATCAACCCTTTGTCAATTACGGAAAATTATGGCACGTTCTTATTGCTTGTAATCCGAGCATGTTTCATACATTTTTCGTCGTTTTCCACTTGATAATCGGTTTCCGAAAGATAAACATAGAGAGCCGGATATAGTCATGGCAATACACGCAATCCCACTGGCATCGTCTATTAACTTGCTAGGCGTCTATCTGAGAGGAAATATTATGTCTTGGCATAACCACGTTATGGCAATCGCCATGGTAGCTTCACAGAAACTTGGTGTACTCTTCCGAACCAAAAAGTCGTACACACCTCAACAACTTTTGATACCATACAAAGCCCAGATTCGACCATTACTAGAGTACTGCTCCCTCATGTCTTGAGCTCTGCACCCAAACATACTGTTCGGCTACTGGATGACATCGAAAGGAGGGCCATTCGTCTGATCGGAGACCACGAGCTGACGAAGAGCCTCGACAGCCTGGAACATCGAAGACAGGTTGGGTATTTGACGCTCTTTTACAGATATTTCCACGGAAAGTGCTCGGATGACTTTGCCCTCTTAATCCCTCGCAGAGCGGCGAATAGCAGAAATACACGACGAACCATTGCCGCCCATCCATATGTGGTTAAGCTTAGTAGTCCTCGAACTTCATTATTTAAGAATTCTTTCATCTGCAGGACCTCATCCTTATGAAACGACCTTTCCGAGGTCGTTTTTTTCCCAAGGAATATAATCTCCCAAGGATTCAAAACTAACGTAAATGGCTTTATTCGCAAACGCACCACTCCCAGAGTGCCTTAATGGACTTTTCCTATGGCGGTAATGCCTGATATTAAATAATAATAATAATCTTAATAATAATAAAAACAATGATGTTCCAAATCGAATTTATTATTTTAATCAAGACGAGGAAACCGCAAGGAATCATGTAGAATTTACCAGGGTAATCAGAAAAAACATGGACAAATGTCAGTGGAGTGTAAAAAACATCAGACCACAATATGTTTGCGGGGACACCACTGGTCGAACGATAGGACTGGCATTTCTAACTAAAATATGTGGTTTTCAACATAAAATTGAAAATAATTATTAAACTACTGTTCGAGATATTACAAAATGAGGTGGGTGGTGGGTTTTTAATGAATTTGGTGATATTTAGGTGCCGCAGTAGTTACGGAGCAAGTTTCAGTTTTGTTACGTTACAAAAAGTTGAATATGTTTATTATTATTTGATCTCTTCAACATTTGGCCATTCGCGCCATTTTTGGTTTCGGATTAGAGAAATTGAGTAACTTTTGGTTTGCCGATCCTGCGGAACATTGGCATTATTCGAAGGCAACGACCGAATGTAACCATTGACCTTGATTGTTGTTTATTTAAAGTAAACAATTGATTCAAAACTATACAGGGTGTCCCAGAATATGTGGACAGTCTCCCTGGTTCAGATAAAACACTTAAAAATAACAGGAGAAGTTTTTATAAAAATTTTTTCATACGGCCTCCCCTACGGAGATACCGCCCCATAACAAGCGTCCCTGGAAATCGTTGTTTTTTAAATAATTTATTAAGTACTAGGTGTAATTTAATAATTTTTTAGTATAATGGTTAGTAGATGAGTCTCCTTAAAATTCGCCCTTTTAAACACATTTGGCTTATTTAGTTTGCCAGAGACGGATTAGACGTAACACAAAAATGCTTTTTATTGTACAGGGTGTCCATTTTTGGGCACTTTTGTAGGGTATCTCGCTTATACTTAAAGATAGAGGGTTGCGGTTTTCGCGGCACTGTGCTACTTTTTTGTAAAACTAAACATGCCGTTAACAGAAATTTCATAGCCCTCTTGGTTTTTGAGATACCGGGTGAAAATGAAAATTATCACTTTTGGAACACCCCCCAATCTCAGTTGTCTTTTAACTTATTAGATAGTTGAAAAGGTATTCTAATAGAACCTTTTCCGTAGAATCCAGTGGAGTAGTTTGTTTTCTTATTGCGTCATCCGTTTTTTAGGTATGAACCAAACATATATGTTTTTAAATGGGACACCCTATATATTTTTAACTAATTAACTTTGGCATTTTCTGGGCTTTCCAAAAATATGAAATAGTATATATTTATTTTTAAAAATAGCTGAATAAACTACACTTTTCTCTAAATTAATACGTTATTTAACAGTAGGCCATGGCGCAAATGAAACAAAAGAAAAATATATGCATAATATTTATTCTGAAAATGTTTTAAAGTAATTTTTTTAAATAATTTTTATTATTAAACAATTTACCTAAATATTTAATAGTATAAATAATAACTATAGGTTTTTATATAACAAACGTTAACTCCAACAACATAAATACATTTTTAATGGGTAACTACAGAAATTGCTGAAAATGATTACCATTTTTTCTAATACACAATTCGTACAGTTTGGTTCTTCGTTCTAGATTTAGGAGAATTATTGAACGTCTTTGTATATTCTGAAATGCGAGGGTAATAATATTGGTGTATTAGAGAAAATGGTAATCATTTTCAGCAATTTCTGTAGTTACCCATTAAAAATGTATTTATGTTGTTGGAATTAATGTTTGTTATATAAAAACCTATAGTTATTATTTATACTATTAAATATTTAGGTAAATTGTTTAATAATAAAAATTATTTAAAACATTTTCAGAATAAATATTATGCATATATTTTTCATTTGTTTCATTTGCGCCATGGCCTACTGTTAAATAACGTATTAATTTAGAGAAAAGTGTAGTTTATTCAGCTATTTTTAAAAATAAATATATACTATTTGCTATTTTTGAAAAGCCCAGAAATTGCCTAAGTTAATTACTTAAAAATATATAGGGTGTCCCATTTAAAAGCATATATGTTTGGTTCATAACTAAAAAACGGATGACGCAATAAGGAAACAAACTACTCCACTGGATTCTACGGAAAAAGTTCTATAAGAATACCTTTTCAACTATCTAATAAGTTAAAAGACAACTGAGATATGGGGGGTGTCCCAAAAGTGATAATTTTCATTTTCACCCTGTATCTCAAAAACCAAGAGGGCTGTGAAATTTCTGTTAACGGCATGTTTAGTTTTACAAAAAAGTAGCACAGTGCCGCGAAAACCGCAACCCTCTATCTTTAAGTATAAGCGAGATACCCTACAAATGTGCCCAAAAATGGACACCCTGTACACCTTGTATGATGAAGAAACGACAATAATATTTTTGTATACTTTAAACCTTAAGCTGAAAAATGTCATCAATGTCGTTAAAATGAACTGTTTTCGAAAAAACAGATATTTGTGTTTCCCTGTGGCGGATCTAGTGGGGGGGGGGGGGACTAGAACGGCTATAGCCAGTCTCTAGCCTACCGTATAACCTTGAAATAATGCAACCCAACATACATTAACTAATTTAACATTTATAATAGTTAATTCACGTTTATCGTAGGCGGGAAATTTCGATGTTAGCGGTCATTATTTTCGATTTTTTTAAGATTATCGGACTACGGACTACTTTACCCAAAAATATACAAATTCAAAATTTGACGTTCCAAATTTCTTGACATTTACGTTGGAATTCACAGCCGACGTTGCATGAAATATTGACGGTTTTGGCATATCACGGGTAATGTGAGTTGTGGATCTGTTAGGTAATATATACATACAGTGGTACCTCGAGATACGAGTGGTCTAACATACGAGTTATTTGTGATACGAGCCTGTCGAGCGAGGGAAATTTGAGATACGAGGAACGGTCAGCTGCGACGCGATCTCTACAAGTGAGATAAAAGAGATCTTGGGAATGTGGGAGAGAGTTGCACGGTTCGTGGAAAAGAAACACCCCGAAAAAGTTGCAACTGGTCGTGCATCGGAGCTATTTAATGACACTTGCCTGACTCATTTCCGCAGCATTCTGAAAGGGAGGAAGAAGCAAATCTCCTTGGACAGTCTTTTTTTGAATCGGGCGAAAAAGGCAAAGACCAGTGAAGAGCAATGCGGATTTTTTCCACGTAGGTCCATTGAGAGCAATCTGGTGGAATTTACAGATTTTATTTTAAGAAGTATGGATGATCGGAAGCAGATTGATGTTGTGTACACGGACTTCAGCAAGGCATTTGACAAAATTAGTCATTCCATACTGATGGAGCGTCTTGCTGATGTCACATGTGCATAGCAGCTTATTGAGATGGATTTAGTCCTATCTTAGTGATAGACGACAAATGGTCTCCGTTGGTGGTTTCTATTCTAAACCTCAGGGCAGTCACATTGGTCCCCTGTTTTTTATCATTTACATTAATAACATACAACAATGTTTTAAATTTTCTACATTTTTGATGTACGCAGATGACCTAAAATTTTTTCGAATAATCAGGGTGCCAGGGGATTGCCATTTGCTGCAAGATGATCTTAATGCCTTAGTAAGATTCTGTGAACGTCAGAGTTTATTTCTTAATCTAGGGAAGTGTGTATCGATTACGTTTACCAGAAATAAGAATGTACACAATTTTCGTTATACTATTAATAATAGTGATCTCGAATCAGTGAATGAAATACGCGATTTGGGTGTTATAATGGACACTAAGTTAATTTTTAGCTCTCACATTGAACAGGTTATCAATAAGTGTAATCGATTTTTAGGATTTATTATACTTAAGAAATAGTTTAAATTTTAATAATCCTCAAACAGTTCTAAACTTGTATTATGCGTTTATATTTAGTAAACTTAGTTTTGCATCGGTTGTTTGGAACCCTCAGTACGCGGTTTACCAGCGAGGGCTGGAAAGTATTCAAAACAAATTTTTACGGTTCTTGTCACGAAAAACAGACATAGCTATAGTCAATAGCAACTATAAGCCTATAATGGAAACATTTTCTGTAATGCCACTTACTGAGAGACGAATGGTTTCCGATGTAGTTATGATCTACAAGTTGGTGACTGGTCTTGTTGATTCGCCAACGCTGAGGTCAAAGTTAAGCTTTAATGTTCCGGTTAGGGACTTAAGGCTTCAAAATACTTTTATTATTCCACTCATAAATACAAATTCTGGAAAAAATTCTCCTCTCTGTAGAGCGACTAGGGCATGTAATAGGCTTTCTTTAGGGATGGAAATGTTCGATATGTCTATAATTAGATTTAAAAAATGTGTAAAATCAATGCTATAAAGGTTCATAGATTTTTGGGTTAATATAATTTAATGTTTACTTAATTTAATAACTCCCACTAGCCAATACCACAACGTGGATGCTATATTGGGTCCAGTGCCTGTTGTATCCCTATTTTTGTAAATAAATAAATAAATAAAATAAAAAAGCAGTGACTAAAATTAAGCATACAGTAGCATTTAAGTTGTGCGTAAGTTATTATGTTTTTATACAATATTTGTCATTTATAAACACATTTTCTTATTCAAAAACACGTAACAACAACAATTGGGGGTAGCATTTTTGTGGCTGGAACGGATTAATGGCATTTCAATTAACTTCAATGGGGAAAATTGCTTTGAGATATCACTGTATTACGTAACAGGAGACAGTGCGTAAGTAGGTTCTTAAAATAGGAGTACAAATTTTTTTTTAATCAACTTGAAACAAATGAAAAACGGATAAGGACATAATAATGAGTTTATTCCATTATTTTCACGTAAGTGAAGCAATAAATAAAAAAGAAGCCCTTTCTTATCCTACAAGTTAAAAAACATGCTATATACCATTGTTCCTTTTAAAGGAAATCAATCGGCGATCAAACATGAATCGGAAATGTATAAAAAGTGGTTGCCGGGATTGCGGTACTTTCATTACGAAAAGTCGCTGCCCATAAACGCTATCGTCCGCGTCGTGACCGTCACAATTTCGATTGTTGCCAGACTGTGTTAAAAATATCACGATTGCGGTAATCCACAGATCTATTAGGTTTCGTTCGTATCTGGGACCGTTGACCAAGAATTCGGTGTTCGTTGAGCAAAATGTATCGATTTCCGACTGATTTGCACCCGCCAGAATAATCCGCGTACTGAACGGAATTGTGGGTTTGGATTATGCGGCTGTTTATGTACTTTACCTTACTTTACTTTATTTTACTTTTGACTTGTTTATCGATTCGTTTTGCTTTCTTTAGTGTTGGCATGTTTCGATTAAACTCACTTTCCAATAATCTTTAAATATACATTCAAAATGAGCAATAATAAGAATCGAGGTGGCGGCGATTAGGATTCCCTTTTTATTGTAAATTGGCAAATAAAATAGATTACTGCTTCTGGAAGGAGAGAGCCTCCCCGCCTGGAGGGCCCCGCGGGCCCCCCTGTTTCCCGCCAGTGCATCAAGTGAATACAATAACAAGAAAAATACGAAACGCTGGCAACCCAGCGTCGCTTGTAGCACGGCAGTACTATTTTTGTGACGGCCGCGATCTAGAACGACAGTTCAAGAATGGAGAACCTGTTGCGCCGAACCATCGTTAACCAACCGGTTACGTAACGATTCTTACGGCCGAGAAAGGCCTTGCCGGCATAAAAATGGCCGCGGTCGGGGACGGGCTGCACGGAGTGGCATCAGTGGCGGGTAGAAAAAAAATATCGCAAAAGGAACCGGAAAAATAGATAAAAATTAAATTTTTGAAAACCCCAAAACACTGTGAACAGCATCACTTATAACCTGTATCGGTTTTTCTAGTACTATCTATTTACAGGTCCGACATATCGGTAAGGGGACAGCAATATCGTTTAAAACATGGTCTAGTCATGGGCGTGCTGTTATTATTTTAAATAATGTAATAAAAATAGGAAATTCTTCAGTAATAATAATTGCATTTTATGTTTGAAGGTAGGTAACTATTTTTATCAAGGATTAAAAAATTATTTTTTACAAGATGTAAATTTTCCAGCATGGATAAACACGACACAATGAACACTTATTTATAAAACACAATACAATAACTAGTGCCCTTTCTATCGCTACGCAACTGGTTGGGTACATCGGTCAAATATCGGACATCGCCGAATAAGCCCGACGGCCCATCGGGTGTCTCACGAGACGCGTGCGCTATCAACTGTCTGTGATATAACCTATCAAATTAGCTCTAGCTACCTGTAACCATTGACAACGCAACTATGTTGCCATATTTTTAGATTAAAAGTACTTTAATCAAGAAAATATATTATTTTCCATTTAAATATCAAAATAAATAGTATGAAAAGAAAGTGTTAATAATATTGAAACTATAATAGTGGCCTCTGTGAGTCGGAAAAAGACCCGAAAAATCGAAATATCTCAGCCGAACAACACCACAATAAACCACAACAACCACCCCCCCAGAGGGGTTAAACGTGCTTCAAGAGGTTTCCCTGCAGAGAAACACACTTTGCCCCCGTTTTCGAGGATGATGAGCACGGTGGTGGTGTTGGATATCGCGCGTCCGGCCCCTTCCAACCCCTCCACCGGTCTATACTCGCCCCCGAAAGGGGTGAATTTTTATTTTTCAAGTATCAGCGGCAAATATACCCCCCCCCCCCCCCCCACACACACACACACACGTTTTCGAGGACGCTGTATACGATGGTAGCGTCAGAATTTCTCTTTGGGGTTGCGCAACCCCTCAAAACGTCTAAAAACCACCCCCCAGAGGGGTTAAACGCGCTTCAAGAGGTTTCCCTGCTGAACAATTCACTTTCCCCCCGTTTTCGATGCTGATGCTGATGAACAAACCCGAACAAACGGTGGTGGTGTTGGATATCGCGTCCGACCCCTTCCAACCCCTCCACCGGCCAATACTCGCCCCCGAAAGGGGTGAATTTTAATTTTTCAAGTATCAGCGACAAATATATATCCCCCCGTTTTCGAGGACGCTGTATACGATGGTAGCGTCAGAATTTCTCTTTGGGGTTGCGCAACCCCTCAAAACGTCTAAAAACCACCCCCCAGAGGGGTTAAACGCGCTTCAAGAGGTTTCCCTGCTGAAAAATTCACTTTCCCCCCGTTTTCGATGCTGATGCTGATGAACAAACCCGAACAAACGGTGGTGGTGTTGGATATCGCGTCCGACCCCTTCCAACCCCTCCACCGGCCAATACTCGCCCCCGAAAGGGGTGAATTTTAATTTTTCAAGTATCAGCGACAAATATATATCCCCCCGTTTTCGAGGACGCTGTATACGATGGTAGCGTCAGAATTTCTCTTTGGGGTTGCGCAACCCCTCAAAACGTCTAAAAACCACCCCCCAGAGGGGATAAACGCGCTTCAAGAGGTTTCCCTGCTGAAAAATTCACTTTCCCCCCGTTTTCGATGCTGATGCTGATGAACAAACCCGAACAAACGGTGGTGGTGTTGGATATCGCGTCCGACCCCTTCCAACCCCTCCACCGGCCAATACTCGCCCCCGAAAGGGGTGGATTTTTATTTTTCAAGTATCAGCGGCAAAGTATTGGGCCGGTGGAGGGGTTGGAAGGGGTCGGACGCGATATCCAACACCACCACCGTGCTCAGCATCCTCGAAAACGGGGGGAAAGTGTGTTGCTCTACAGGGAAACCTCTTGAAGCGCGTTTAACCCCTCTGGGGGGTGGTTTTTAGACGTTTTGAGGGGTTGCGCAACCCCAAAGAGAAATTCTGACGCTACCATCGTATACAGCGTACTCGAAAACGGGGGGATATATATTTGTCGCTGATACTTGAAAAATAAAAATCCACCCCTTTCGGGGGCGAGTATTGGCCGGTGGAGGGGTTGGAAGGGGTCGGACGCGATATCCAACACCACCACCGTTTGTTCGGGTTTGTTCATCAGCATCAGCATCGAAAACGGGGGGAAAGTGAATTTCTCACCAAGGAAACCTCTTGAAGCGCCTTTAACCCTTCTGGGGGGTGGTTTTTGGCCGTTTTGATGAGAAATTCTGACGCCGCCATCGTGTTCAGCATCTTCGAAAATGGGGGGTTTGTTCGGGAACATTGTTAACTCCAGAAATTATTTTGAACGCATTCATTTAGTAGCTATAGGTATTATTTATCCCCCCCTAAAATCTAATCCTAGATCCGCCACTGCTCAGTTTAAGAGTTTCTGTTGCCTTATTCTTTCCCGTTTATTCGATAAAACAGTTAAAAAATATGAATGCCAAGACCATTTTTCAATAAAAGATCTTCAGTTAATTCAATGATTAAATCTTTATTAGCACTTTCCATTTGTTCTCGTAACTGTACATAACATACAATGCATTTTTTGAGATATAGAAAGAAGCGATAGTAATCGGACGTAAGGCCTCAAGTCATACTTGACCGGTTAGTAACATTTACACTCGCCGAAGCCATAAAACCTCAGAGGTCGACAATATACTACCAGGCAACTAATTACTATAATAATTTATTTAAGGCACAAACTGATTATTTCACTTATTTTCTGTTATTCATTACTATTACCACCGACCACCGCGATCATTACAATTTACAATGTTCGCATTTTATGAACAGAAGTCAGTATGATCCCATAATCCATTCATGAAACTCTTGGAAAGTGAAGCTGTGATTGGTGTGAAATGTTATTGAAAATCAGCAATGGGTGGAACTAGGTACATGTTTGTTGAAGTAGCGGAAGTTCAAAATTTGGGCCCCCCCGCAAAATTATTTATTAGGCCCTATAAAATGATTTATTTAGTTAAGCTAGAATAACGTAAATTGGTAAATTATAGATATAGATGTTACTCCATAAGAATTTAAAATAAAAAACTGATGATTCTTATGAGAGAAGAATTTGTAATGCTCTTTAGAAACTAAGGTTTATACTAAAAATCACATTTATTATATAATATTATTTCAAAACCCATAAAAAGTGACCGCACTATTCTTTTCTGAATAACTTTATTGTTTAAAATCACTTTTAAACAAATTTCGAGGAAATATTTACGAAACTATAAGCTATAATATAAAATTAATTTAAAAATACATATATAATAGGATCGAATATCTACAGGGCGGATTAAAATTAGAAGTTACTTTAAACAAGTCGCAAAAAAGTTTTTTCTTTCCTCAAATAATTTAGACTTACATGTCAAATCTTCTTATATTCTGAACAAAAAAATATGTTAAGAGATATATTTCACTCGACCAAAATAAAGAAGGCACCCGGTATAGATGGCATATCAACAAAGCAATGAAAAATCTACCGGATAACACCATTAATGACACCTGCATAACAGATGCAATGCAGATGCTTGGACACTTTCCTATCGCCTGGAAGAAGGCAAAGATCATAATGATAGGAAAGGCAGGCCAGAAGAAAAATCTGATAAGTGGTTATAGGCCGATTAGTCTACTGTCTAACGTGGGCAAGTTAGCGGAAAGGTTAATCTCGGGTAGGCTTTCAGCCTTTGTCGAAATTAATCACTGTATACCAGAGGAGCAGTTCGGCTTTAGAGCAAATCTGTGCACAGTTAGACAGGCGACGAGGTTGGCCTCCAACATACTTAAAGGATTCAACAAGAGAAAAAGCACTGGAGCTGTGCTGTTTGATATCAGTAAAGCGTTGGATAAAGTATGGCACAACGGGATAATTCTAAAAATGATAAGGTTAGGAATCCCCAACTACTTGATAAAGGTGATAGTTTCTTATCTGGAAGATAGAACTTTCCAAACCTGGGTAGATGATGAACTATCTACAGTTAAAAACATAAGAGCAGGCGTGCCTCAAGGATCAGCTTTAGCCCCCCTACTATTCAACGTTTACACAGCGGATATTCCCCAGCTCCAGTGGTGTGACAAATATATATATGCGCATGACACAGGCATCGCAGTGACAGGAAGGAGCCCCCGACTAATACTGCTCAGGCTTAAAAGGAACATAGCCATTCTGGAAGAGTGGCTAAAAAAGTGGAAGATAAAGATAAATCCCGATAAGACTCGGGCAATTTACTTTTCAAAATACAAATTCCCGGCGGGGAAAGTCAAGGTTGGAGACAAAGATATAGACTGGCAACAAAGCGTTAAATATCTAGGTTTGCATTTTGACAGAAGGCTCAATTGGAAAGTAAATACAGCCAATCATAGTAAACATGCCGCGATACACTAGAAATGACGTCATCCATCGAGATCTCGAAGTGGAAACAATCTCCGAGTTCTTCGATAAAACAATCGCGAAATATCACGTTAAGGCTAACATTGCCAACAACAGCATGATACGTGCATCACACGTGCATGCACAGCCAAATGCATGTTATAAACTACCCAAAGACTGGATCAGTCGCAACCGCGACTGATCCAAGAATAAGAGCCCCAAAAATAATAAAAATAGGGCCTTGATTGCTGAACCAAATTCAACCACATCCCCAAATAAGACAGCCTACCTAATACGCCTACGCCTACCCTACATGTTCGGAGCTCCTGAGAGTTTGTTCATTCGATTAACTTCGAGTGGAAAAAATTTCAGGAACTGACACCCAACTTAGCGCATAGCTCAAAAGCTAAATACAGAGACAAACATACACGATTGCAGACAACACTATCGAGTGAATATGAGTCAAAGGCTAATTGCCTCACTCCGCGGTGAGTTTAGTCGGTCGGCCTGCCCTCGTTAACCTACGAGGATGTTCTTTTCCTTCAGAAAAGATGATGTTGAGAGGGCCATATAATTCCCCTCAAGTTGCTAAACCCGACACTACCTTGCAGCCGCGTCTGCAGGGTGTCTGTCTGCAGATTCTCATCGCCAGCTATCCAAAAAAAAAAAAAAATCACAATATTTAATCATCAGTTAGCCATGGAAACAATTATTGTATAAAATGAAACATAAATGATATTTGAATGAAAGAAATGTATTTCAGCTTACTAATAATAATAATCTACCGAAAAAATTATTTGAAAAATTGTTCAATATGACCTCTGGTTAGTTCAATGCATTTCTGTAAACGTATTTTCCCTAAATTGAACTATTGAACAACTTTTCAATTAATTTTGTTTGTAGATTAATATATTACTAGTAAGTTATTCTTAAAATCTAAGGCGATTGACAGATATGTAGGAACGTTACGCAATACGAGGCCCCTCGCCACTTCAAAAAGTGTTTTTTTTTTGTAAAGGAGTTTTTAATTTGTGGTGATTCGATTCGCTGTTTGGTAGGTTAGTGGCTTGTTTTGTTTAAGATGAAAGGACACAAGTGCATGGTGCTTTTTGTAAAAGTCGTGGATCAATATCAGGTATAAAGTATTTCAGGTATATGTACATATATACGAAAATATTTTGTTTATCACATTATCCGATCTTCGGAACCGAATTTCACTAAAAAGCTTGTAAAAAAAGAAAAGATGGTCACACGTACATGTGGTCACTACCTAACCTTAAAATTAATGTATTTTTAATTTGGTGCATTAGTAGCTGATAATAATTTCCAAAATAGTCAACATAGTCATTCATTCTTAATTTTTGGTTTAGAAAAAAGCGAGGTTAAGAAACATGCGACGTCGGATGAAAGTTAAAATAAAGCTCATCGTGTCGATTGTTGCAAATATTCGGACGGAATTGGGCACCAAAAGTTTACACCAATCAGTCGGATCATCGTATCGTGAGAAATCGTACGCATGGAACGCCGTTTTAAGTCGAACTAATCGAAATTTTGATTGCAATATTTTTCCTAACTAGCCAGTGAAATTTACGTTAAAAAAGTTGAAATCCGGTCCTGTCGAATGTTTACTTTCACAAGGAAATTTCCGAACTGCGCAAACTCACTATTACCCGTTCGATGCCCATAGCGGGGACGTAAATGCAGATGGTATTAGCAATATAATGGTTATATATATATCTGGTTTCAACGACGATGGCTACAAACAGTACCAACCCAGCAAAATAAAGTACCTACATACCGTGAAACTATCAAAATACGGCGCTTAAACTCCGCAAAAAAAACGAATGAGAATATACCATCAACAATAAACACAGGAGGCGTTTAAGGTTAACATTTAAGGCCGTATTAGACTAGGCAATTTTTTCTCTTGCGCCGGCAATTATAATGGCACGTATTCATGCGCAGTAAACCGTTTTCGATCAGCTGGAGCATTGTCAACGGTCAGAACAGCAGTGGGTACTGTCGAAATCCCTAAAATATCCCCAGAATTAGAGATGTGCAAACCTGTTCGTTTTGATTACCAGTTAAAGCAGCTACTGCTATTTACAAATAGGAGGTGCAACAAGTTGCTGAATTAGCAGTCCATAAGTTTAATAAAGAATGTAAACTGCTAATTTAAGTACCAGTGGGTTTAAAATGGCCATTACCTGTTCATACCTGGTTCGGCCAAAATAATAAACAGTTAAAAATAACAGAATAATCCATGTCTACCCAATTGCGCCGGCAAGGGCAATTCAAATGGCGCCTGCCCTATTTCTGGTAATGAGAGACAGCTGATCGGGAACAGTGTACTGCGCATGAATCCGTGTCATTTTAATTGTCATAAGAGTAGAATTTCTGACTGTAGTACGGAGAATGGTGTACTGCGCCTGAATCCTTGATTATAATTGCCATTGCTGGCGCCATAAAAATTCCCAAGTGTAATACGGCCTTTAGTAACTTTTATTTTTGGTTGGTAATGTAAAAATCACTATGATTTTTTGACAAGTCTTGCAAGTTCCAAGAATATTTCAGAAAGAAATCAGCTGGGTCCTTAATGCGCAACCCTTCCTTCAAGTTGATATCTATAAGCGAAATCCTGCCATAACACCCGGTACAGAACTCGCTAACTGTATCTTTTGCCTAGAGTTTACGATACATGAATTATTTTCCATACCTATATTTGTTATTTATTATAGCTCGAGGCAAATCATACGGCCTATGCAAATATGCAAAAAATACAACCCGGCATATGATTAACTACAGTTAGTCGCAGTCATCGAGCGTGAGTTAAGAATAGTTTTAAACCCTGTATACAGAGGTTGTTATGGAAATAGTTTAATATATTTACATGGATGACTCGTTGGGTGTCCCAGAGCATAGGTTCTCAAACTGGGTGCCACTGCACCAGTGGCGGTTCTTCCACAGGAGCACATGCGCTCGTGCACCCCCAAAACAAAACGAATCAAAAATATTAATTTATATTCATTGAATATTATTTATCGTATAAAGTCCGACCCTCCCTAATATTTTATCATCCCGTCAAACCAAACTGTATAGTTCCGGCAACCGTGCCTCGGTCGAGGTAAATGGCGATTATGACGAGACTTGCTCGCACGTGCGATTAAGTAGAACAGTTTCTCTGTCGTAGCAGGTGGCGGGTGGCAGCGAGGGATAGCGGGGCTAAGGCCATTTAACATGGAAAAGGCGCACAGTTTTTGTGTGCGCCGCGCCGTTGTCTGTTCGTGCATCTAGCTAGAAATTCGAGCGTGTATGTTTTAATATTTTAATATTATATATTTATTAAGTTAAAATGAATAGTTGACGGTGGACTATTTAAGAAATAACTTTAGCTCTTTGAGTTTGGAGCAAAAAATTGAAGTGAAAAATGCGGGAACACCTAAACCCGAAATTAATTTAACGCAGACCACAAAGGGTAAATCTAGGGACTTTATTAGAAAGTTTAAAAATGAAATATATGAAAAAAATTTTATAGAGGGTATTCCAAACTTAATGAGGCTGTTATTGATCAATTTTCTACAATTAAGAACCGAAGAATGGACTTTACGTTTAAGCACTATTGTGTAGGGTCGATAAATGTTGTGTATTTCGATAAATGATACTCGATATGATTTTAAACCATTTTATTTAAGGATTTAAACTAAAAAAACACTAACAATATGAAGAATGCCAACTTGTCAGTCTCGTGGCTCGATTCGTTCTCGTCATAATACGATAACTCATAGATAGCGGTAGTAGTATTAGTAGTGGACTGTATAAATATTATTACGAAGGTTGCATGCGACGACGTTAAGATCTGACAGCTATACACACTAAGAAAACATTTCTTATTTTCCAAAACTTGTATTTCCTTGTGTAAAATTAAAAAATAAATAAAAATATGTTTTACCTAACGCATTTTCTTATTACTGTTTTTCTTTCTACATTTAAAACGCCTAGAACAATTTCACCGTACTTGTGAACCCCCTCTATCATAGGTCACGAGCCGCCACTGCACTGCACCCCTTAGGCTGACACCTACGAGACCGTGTAAATTTGTTATTAGGTAATATGTAAACGCAAAATTATTACTATATATATGTATGTACAAATAAACATAACATAACAAAAATACACTAGTTTTAATTAAGATTAATTAAGATTAACTAAAAAAATCTAATAACGTAGTGTGACGTGTTTGCGTTTTAAACTTGCAATCTAGAAAATGTAATTCCAAGTCTGCTAACAATTAAATTGCTGTAGAGTCACATCTATTCCTTTACATACTTATGGCTTGCGGATAATTGGTGACATTTGTTTGATTACTGCATTCAACTTCTTCATCAGAGTCGTGAGATAGTGATGTGGTTTCAGTTTGGACTACATAATCGGTAGGAATGGGATGACTATCATCTTCTAATAGCACATTGCTATCAATGTTAATGAACTCACCCAAATCATTGTTATCAAATTACAAACTTCCACAACATCAATATTCTCTTTCAGACTCAAAACGCGACATTTTTGTGCCATGGTTTACGATTTTAACCTTACAACTCACGAATAAACGGCGGACTGCTGTCGGGGAATCGCACATACTTTCATTCGGTGAAGTCCTTTCGCTCTGCCACGCATACGCGATTTGTTGTGTTGTCCGTTTAAAGGAGGGTTTTCGCACTCTTTGTATGAAAACAGCCTGTCCGCGTCCGCCCAAGAGAGGTTGATTTTCATGGAATTTCATATACCTAGTTCCGGACTATGAAAAAATGTCCGCTTAATAGAGATGTCCGCTTATTAGAGGTGTCCGTTATGAGAGGTTTCACTGTACATATAAATAAACCATGACACCCCATTGCATATAAATTGCGACGGTCAGGTCTTGCGAAATTGTTGTTTCGTAGACGCGAGATCTTTTTTTTATTATTATTGTGAAACGTTATTCAACAATTTCATTTATGCATGAATTTCTATAAAATAGGTAGGTACTTAGCTAACAATATATTATCATTATTATCGGAAAAAAGCATTATCATGAATTTATGATTATTAAACATGACTAGGTCAGATACTTATTAAATGTATAAATAAAATGTTATTTAACTTTCTTCTTTTATTATCATTAATTACCTAATTTTTTATGATAGAAGATAGCCACACCAAAGGCCCTTCGGGTTTAGTAGGTGTTTCCCTTAAAATCCTATTTAATTGGGGGGATGGTTGTAAAACGTATCATAAAAATAATGACAGCTGTTGTCAACGTAAGAACTCAATATACATAGATATAATAAGTTAATAACTATTACGGTTAATTAATATACGAAATATTAATAAATTAAAACACAATTATCTACACAAGGTTACGGAACGGGTACAAAAACTAAAGACTTGCATCATTGAGTAGAAAAGTTATTGGTAATTTCAAGAAAAATGTAATTATGTAGTAGGTACTTATACAGGGTGTTTAAAAAAACATATGTGCCATCTGGCGAACGCAAGCTCGTGTTTACCCAATAAGAAGACAAATGGTTTTTAACACGGGTCCGCAGCAGTAAGGAGTCGTCGAAGAAGGAAAGGGGCACGCGCTATTTTCATTTCCATTGCCGGTGTAAGTCTGGGTAGAGATGGATTATTAGGATATTTAAAAATGTTTATTAGTTGGTCGAAGCACCTATGAACAGCTAATGGCTATTTAAACTAACTGGTACTTAAATTATCAGTTCACATTCTTTATTAAGCATATGTACTACTAATTCGTAGCAACTTTTTTAACTGCCACTTGTAAGTAGCAGTAGCTGCTTTAACTGCTAATCAAAACGAACAGGTTTGCCCATCTCCAATTCTGGGGATATTTTAGGGATTTCGACACTAACAGCTGTTGTTTTGACTGTTGGCAATGCGCCAGCTGATTGAGAACGGTTTACTGCGCATGAATTCGTGCAATTATAATTGCCATAGCGCTGGAAATTTTTATTGCCGACTCTAATACTGCTTTAAACGTTTTCTCGGTGTATTAAACCCGTATTAGAGCCGGCAATAAAAATTTCCGGTGCAATGGCAATTATAATTGCACGAATTCATGCGCAGTAAACCGTTCTCGATCAGCTGGCGCATTGCTAACAGTCAGAACAACAGTTGGTAGTGTCGAAATCCCTAAAATATCCCCAGAATTAGAGATAGGCAAACCTGTTCGTTTTGATTAACAGTTATAGCAGCTATTGCTACTTACACAGTTCAAAAAAGTTGCTACGTATTAGCAGTACATATGCTTAATAAAAGAATGTGAACTGTTAATTTAAGTACCAGTTAGTTTAAATAGCCATTAGCTGTTCATAGGTGCTTCGACCAACTAATAAACATTTTTAAATAACAGAATAATCCATCTCGACCCAGACTTGCACCGGCAATGGCAATAAAAATGGCAATGAGAGACAGCTGATCGGGAACGGTGTACTGCGCATGACTCCGTGCAATTTTAATTGCCAGAAGAATAGAATTGTCGACTGTAATACGGATTACATTCTCGCATTGCGCCCGCAATACGAGCAATAATGGGCCAGCTGATCGAGAACGGTTTACAGCGCATAAATCCTTGCAATTATAATTGCCATTGCTGGCGCAGGAGACAAAAGTTGCCGACTCTAATACGGCTTTTACTCAACTAATAATAAGTTTTAATTTGACAGCAAATAGTTTTTAAATTAATTTGAATCTTTCATTTCCTAATATTTAATATTTTTATTACAATCCGACAACAGGGCATACGGCTCTTATCTGTTCTATGCACATAATCATGTCTCTGTTGGTATCGCTATATTACGCTATGTTTGTCTTTGTCGCCGGCAGGAGCGAACGCGGCTAAGCCTTAAACGACCATGACCAATCAACGAGTGTGATTTCTAAACACATGTGAACCTGAGTGCTTCGTGGCCTGGTAACAATAAGGTAAAAGTTAATCGTGAAATATTGACAAACTTAATCGATTTGTTCTTTAAACCACCTCGGTCAAAAAAAAACTATTTAATTTGAACAGTTTTAATGTTACATATTTTTTTTAACTAATAATTTTATCTTCTTGAGCTAAATGAGCGGAATGACTATAGGTCAAATTATCTGAATTCACCTTATCGCATCGTGTTTTCTAATGTTTACTATAAATTATTGACAAAATTGACCAATCAAGGACGGCAGCGTTCACTGTAATGTTAAAATTATTTCAAATCTGTACTTTGTAGTTGTTCTGATGCAGTGGCAGTGGTGAAATTATTTTTAAAATTTTATTTTTGTGTAACGACCAAGCAATTACTTTTTAGGCGTTTTAAATGTAGAAAGAAAAGAAGTAATAAGAAAATGCGTTAGGTAAAACATATTTTTATTTATTTTTTTATTTTACACAAGGAAATACAACTTTTGGAAAATAAGGAAGGTTTTCTTAGTGTGCATAGTGCTTAAACGTACAGTCCGTTCTTCGGTTCTTAATTGTAGAAAATTGATCAATAACAGCCTCATTAAAGTTTGGAATACCCTCTATAAATTTTTTTTCATATATTTAATTTTGAAAGTTTCTAATAAAGTCCCTAGATTTACCCTTTGTGGTCTGCGTTAAATTAATTTCGGGTTTAGGTCTTCCCGCATTCTTCATTTCAATTTTTTGCTCCAAACTCAAACAGCTAAAGTTATTTTTTAAATAGTCCACCGTCAAACTATTCATTTTAACTTGATAAATATATAATATTAAAATATTAAAACATACACGCTCGAATTTCTAACTAGATGCACGAACAGACAACGGCGCGGCGCACACTAAAATTGTGCGCTTTTCCCATGTTAAATCGCCATCGCCGCGCTATACCCCGCTATCTCCCACCACCTGTTACTACAGAGAAACTGCATTGTGCCCCGCCTACTTAATCGCACATGCGAGCAAGTCTCGTCATAATCGTCATTAACCTCGATCGAGGCACGGTTGCCGGATCGAGAGCCTATAATATACAGTTTGGTTGACGGTACGATAAAATATTAGGGAGGGTCGGACTTTATACGATAAATAATATTCAATGAATATAAATTAATATTTTTTTACTCGTTTTGGTGGTGCACGTGCGAATGTGCTCCTGTGAAAGAACCGCCACCGTCCTGATGTGGACTGTATCAGACCGACGCGTCGGTACCCTGCATATGTTCAATCAAACGCATCGGCGCGTGCTGATTATTTCATGCCGGTCGCAATACATGATAGATTTCTTTAAAGAATTATTTTAAGACATACTAAAAGTCCTAAAAAAGGGTCGCTACTTTCATCTGGGGCAGCACCGACCGCGCCTCCACCAAAAAATCTCTCATCAGCTCGGCGGCCGCCATGAAAAAATAATTTCTCAATTGTGTATGCTTTCGTAGCCCCCTCGTATATTGTTTTAAAAATAATATGCATTTAAAAAAATGTTATTGTATTTTTAGATTTATCTTTATTTATTATCGCTTTTACCGTACAAGCGACTAAGATAACGACACTTTGATAAATCAAAATACACATATAATCTTACTGGAAAATCATGTCATTGTGTTGCCGCCTATTTAAAAGACTTGTAATTTTTTTTACCTAAAAACAAGATCACAAATATATTTTGATAAATTAATATAATTTATGTACTTAAGTGAATAAGCAAACTTTGTTTGGGGAAACCGGGGAAAGATGACACATGAGGTACGACGAAATTTAGTCGCCGCTAATAAAGATCTTTATGGGGATGTGATAGGGATGTATATTTTGGATTCTGTGATGTTTGTCTACGATAATAGGGATTTCTTTACTGACTGTAATGTGAAACATGATTATGATACTCGTAATAAAAGTAATTTAGTACCTGAAAAATAAAACTTTACGTACTTGCAAAAAAATGTTAAATAAAGATTGTTTCACGAAAAATGAATATAACTTAATCACTGCAGTAAAAGTACCTGGGCCATCCCATTATTTATGACCGTTTGTTATTATTATGTGGAAAGGACCGGATTGTAATAATTATAATTAAATATAGGCACATCAGGTAGGTTAGGTTGCTTAATTTATATTTAAATATCTTTTTGTGGTAAAATTTGTTAGTTTTTGAGGAATGGTTCAAGAATTGTCTTTTACCAAACATTCCTCAGAATAGCGCGATAGTAATGGACAATGCGAGCTATTACAGTCGCCAATTACATAAAGCTCCAAGCTCAAATAATACAAAATTGGAGATTCAGAACTACATGGCGGCGAATGATATATATTTTGAAGAAAGATATAAAAAAAGTGATCTTTTAGAAGTTTTAAAGACATTTTGTATAAAAAAAGTATATGTTTGTGACACATTGGCAGAAGAAATTGGACATACAGTGCTACGGCTCCCACCCTATTATTGCATTTTTAACCCCATAGAGCATATGTGGCACCAGTTAAAATCACTGGTTAGGTCTGAAAATATTTCTCCGACTTTAAGTTCTAGTGTTGTAGAATTAATACGAAAATGCTTTAATGATATTCCCCCAGGTAGTTGGAAAAATTCAGTCCATCACGTAATAACTGTAGAAAATTCGTATATTAGTCTGGATCGTATAATTAATCCAATTATAATTAATTTTGATGAGGATAGCGATAGCGAAACAGAACTATCTATAGAATGACATTATAAATGTAAATAAATATGACTAGTAATATTTTTTTTAAAATGTCATTTCATTTGATTACATTAATATAATCATATCATTACTTGTTTTCCTTAGTCCGTCTCTTCATACTTCACTTGTTTATTGCCAAGCTCTTGTCGACACAATGGGACTGACCCAGGAAATCATTAAGTCGTATCCAAATTTCGTGAAACGTACTGTACTGTATAATGAAGATATTTAATTGCTTTCCAGATAGAATAAGAACTTTAACAAATAATAAACTTAAATATGTTTTAAAAAGATATCTAGTTAGTAAGGCGTTTTATAGTATCAGTGAATTTTTTGATGATGCTGATAAACAAACAATTCAGTGCTGAATTTTAAACATGTCAAGTATACTATTGGTGTTTTATTGTCCGTCTTCTTCACGGATTATTGTTGTTGGGAAGAAGCCATCCGTCATAATTAAAAATAAATATACGTTATTATTAAAATTAATAAAAATGAGTCTGGAAGAAAGTTGTACTCCGTCAGAAATACGAGAAATTGCAGAAAATAATCTAGAAAAACTTTTAAAATGAATATGCAAAACTTTGAGTTATGGTGCGAGCAGAACAAAGTTCAAAATATTGAACAAAATAATAAGTAATACTATTGAACAAAATATTGTGTCGAGGCAGAATCTGACAGGAATAACAATTAATGCACAGGAAATGTCTACAGTAACTATAAATAAAGTAATATGTATAATACTACATTGAATTAAAAATAAAAATAGTACTTTATTGAATAAAACTTTAAAAATAGAGCATAAACTGGAAGATATTTCTATTATTTTTAGGTTATGTTGTTTTATAGTTGTGACTAGAAATTAGTTGACGGACACCGTCAGCATGTTATATATTTCCGAATATAGGTATTTCAGATAAATATCTAGTAAAAATGATCTATTTGCAAGCTTAAAGGTTAGTATTTTAAAGTTTTCTATAAAAAAATTTTGTCGAATCTATAATGCCTAGAAAACTAATTTTAACGAAACCGAAGTAAGCCTAAAATTCGAACCCTACTTGCTGCCAACATAAAAAAATAAAATTTCAGTTTCCAGGTTATTAAATTTTTTTTCATTTCATAATGTAGCCATTATGAAACCCAAATAGAAAAAATAATATAAGTAGGTATAGTTTTAATATTTAAGACTTTGATTTCGGTATACCCAAGATTCTGAAACCCAATATACAGGGTGTTTCAGAATAAGACGCTGATCCTTAACGTTGTGAATCCTTAGGTGATTTTAAGAAGAAAAGTTCAAATTAACATATATCCTTAACCTATCAACTTTCGAACTACAGGGCGTTAAAGTTTTAAGAAAAAAATCGTTTTTCTATCATAACTTTAACAACTTTCTAGCTATTTTTATGAATTTTTCACACATGCCCTCTAAGCATTTTTTGGTGTAGATAATTTTTAAAAAATTTAACCAGTGGCGTCCTGAAAGGGTTTGGACTAGACATTTTGGAAAAATATTATGTACGCCACTGCTTTTTCTCAAGATAAAAATTATTTTTAAAATACTCATTCATTTTAGGCCACATTTAATATCTTGCCTTTTTATCGTCCGACAAACGGTTTCCGACAAAAAAAATAAAAAGCATTAAATGCACATTCGCTATGTGCCTATGGTTTCTGACTAGTAGGCTATGAACTTTGTTAAGGAAACAATGGCAATAACGAAATATTTAATAATAGTTTGACAGCTATTTATTTATGTACACGGCTTTCCACTTAACTTAAAATTTAAAAACGTAATACTTTTTAAACGTATAAGTATCATGGTAAATTTTACAAATGTCGAGTTTGCGGATATGCATTACCTGTACGGGCTTGCTGGCAGCAATGCATTCGAAGCCAGACGATTATACCAAGAGCGTTATCCAAATAGAATAGTTCCGGATGCACGAACGATTTCAGGAACTCACAGAAAGTTATGTGAAACGGGATCTTTTGAAACAAAAAACTACTTAAAAGGGGCACACCAAACTACACGAACATCGGAAACCGAAGAAGCTGTTTTAAATTTAGTGGAACAAAACCCTAATATAAGTAATTATTTTAAATATTACTCATGTCCTAGTCTGGAGAATTCTTCAAAGTTATCGGGTCCAGGCCCTACTTCCTAGAGATTTTCGATTACGCATCAATTTCTGCCAATGGTTTATTCAAATGGTTACCGAAAATCAACAATTTGATGCCAAAATTTTGTTCACGGACGAAGCTAATTTTTCCAGGAACGCCATACAAAATTTTCATAACAATCACTTCTGGGCAGAAGAAAACCCACATGCCATTACGGAATCCCACCACAAAGAGCAATTTTCTGTAAATGTTTGGGCTGGAATTATTGGTGATTATTTAATTGGGCCTTATTTTTTATCAGCCCGATTGAACGGAATCAATTATCGCCAATTTCTTGAACACACTTTACCAAATTTGCTAGACGACGTCTCTATTTTTACCCGACACGATGGTGCACCTGCCCATTTCAAAACGTTGGTTTACAGCATCCCAATAAATACTGAAGAGGAGTTGAGAAACCGCATAATAGTTTGTTTCGACGCTATCAGGAATACTCCAGGAATTTTTCAAAGGGTACGAGACTCAATGAGGAGAAGAGCTGAAGCATGCATTCTTGCAGGTGGTGGCCACTTTCAACAGCTAATCTAAATTATTTTCGTTTTTGTTCACACGTTATTTAATGTTAGTTGTTTTAATTTAATTTTTTAAAATAAAACATAGGCACATAGGGAATGTGCTTTTTATTTTTTTTGTCGGAAACTGTTTGTCGGACGATAAAAAGGCAAGATATGAAATGTGGCCTAAAATGAATGAGTATTTTAAAAATAATTTTTATCTTGAGAAAAAGCAGTGGCGTACATAATATATTTCCAAAATGTCTAGTCCAAACCCTTTCAGGACGCCACTGGTTAAAAATTTTTAAAAATTTCTACACCAAAAGAAGGCTATTGATGCTTAGAGGGCATGTGTGAAAAATTCATAAAAATAGCTAGAAAGTTGTTAAAGTTATGATAGAAAAACGATTTTTTTCTTAAAACTTTAACGCCCTGTAGTTCGAAAGTTGATAGGTTAAGGATATATGTTAATTTGAACTATTCTTCTTAAAATCACCTAAGGATTCACAACGTTAAGGGTCAGCATCTTAGTCTGAAACACCCTGTATAATACCCATATACATTTCACCCTGTTTGGTGAATGTTATTTTCGTTTGGGCAGAAGCCGTACTTTTATATAACGGAAATTTAATAAATTCAAAGATAAACAATTTTTTTTCACCGTCATATAGTACTCATGTATGATGATTTGATAATTTAGATAATATGCCATTTATTCGAAAACAAAATTAATTTAATATTAGTAGTCATTACCGATGTAAATATTAACCTTTAAAGGTGTATTTTCGTATGTTATGTCCGATGTGTTATTCCGCTTGCCTAACTTCAATCCGAATGTTTTTGTTAAGAACTAATACGAATTAAATACAGATTAATTTAAAATGTATTATTTTTAAAAATTTCACAACACCTTCATTAAGTGACTAATTAGTTATAATTTATTTTAAAGGCTGTCATTTACAGTTACAGGGTGTCCCAAATTCGATGCTCAGCATTGGGATCTCGGAAACTATAAAAGATACATGGAAAGTTAAATTGTGGCAAAGTTGCAAGAATTTGAAGCGGCGAGACAGTACAAAAATTCTTATTATTTCAGGAAATATGCAAAAAAAAAACCTAAATTTCATTTACGGTTCTTGTGTTTTTGTGACGTCATTTATAAATATATTGAAAAATCGAAAGCACTTTCTGCATGCACTTTTTTAGAGATAGTTTCTAATTCAAAAAGGACGTTTCAGTTTTCAGATATAACAATAACATAGGTAACAATTTGGGAATCCAATCCCACAAATGCTGGATCCTGCAAATGCGGGATCCCGCGGTGATTTCGCGAGATTGACATTGCGGGATCAAACGTGCGGAATTTGCGGGACTCGATGTGGGTGCTGTATGTTAATAAAAAGTTGTTTTATGCAATTAGAAACAAAGTAGAGTAGCAGGAAAATATTTATTGCATATAGGTACAATACAATAGTACGACTAGTTTAACGGTTACATGTGACATTGATTTTGAAAGTATTTTCGGGGAAAAGATAACATGTTTAATGTTTCATCTTTTAGATTTGATCTTATTTTATTGCACATGTATCCTGCGGCTGAAAACGCACGTTCAGCTTCGACACTTGTCGGCGGAATAGATTTTACACAATTTGTGGCCCTCTGATTCGAATAGTTGGCGCATATCGGTCGATGTGATAAACTTTCCAAAGGGTATGCCATCTTTGGCTACCATTCGAGACACTCTTTCCTCCATCGAAACTTTTTTCTCAGATGAAAAAATCTGTAATTTTCATTTTCTGAGGTAGCACAGAAGAACCACTAACATCTGAGCGCTTAGCAATAGAACTAAGCGAACTACTCGAACTGCTGGTACTAGCTTTCATTTCCTGTGTTATTTTATCAATATCAACACTACCGCTGCTGCTCTGGACTTTCAAATTAATATTATGCTTTGTTTGTAAGTGGGTGTGAAGACCTTTGGTGGAACGAGCAGAGATTTTGATAATGCTAGTCACATTTAGCTGTAAGACCATCTTCAGACTTTAAAAAATAATTCCAAACTAAACTTGAACCTTTATTGTATTTGTAAACTACACTGACACTCATTTTTGTGATTGCTGTTTAAATTCCATGTATTATATTCAACCACTTGATGAATGTCACCAGATACTAGTAGAACAACGCCCTTACTTTCGCACGTACGCAAGAAAACTCTTCTGTTTAACGTATTTTCAATAGCCCGGCATAGCGGGGAATCCCCGACGTGTCGACCAAAAATACCGCAATTCATTGTTTGCTATTCCGCAAATCCCGCGGATCCGCGGGATCGATGGGCTCAATCTCGCAGGTTTGCCGGATTAAAGATTGGGTGCGGGATTGAATTCGCTAGTAACAATCGTAGAAAATATTTTTGCTCAAGAAAGCGGAATGCTAAAAATATTATCATTCCGCTTTCTTGAGCTTCATAGCGGACTCACAAAATAATAATTACAGTATCATACGCAGTGATACCAGTGTTTTTTTTTCGTACTAATGTAGTGACCTGGGCATACCGCGCAGACATTTTATAGTATAATTTTTTTTTACGTCGCTTTAGTATTTTAATTAAAAGAAAATTTTTCAAAATTATTTTAAGGAAAATTAAAATTATTTTTAAATTAAAAATATTAAAATTTATTTTAAAAAGAAAATTTTTCCAAGTATTCCAAATTTATTTTAAGAAAATAAATAATATTTTTTTTTTTTTTTCAAAAAAAAAAAACTTAAATTATTAAAATTTATTTTATAAGGAAAATTTTTTTCAAAGTATTTGAAAATTATTTTAGGAGAAATAAAATAAAAATTATTTCTTTTTTTAATAAAAAAAAGAAGAAAAATTTTTCAAGTGCTTTTATTAATAATAAAAAAAAATAATTAAAAATTATTTTAAATACATTGAAGGGAAAAATTTTCTTAAAGTGTTTCCTAATTTTTTTTTGACAATTACAATAATTCAAAATTATTTTGAATTACGTGAAAGAATATTTTATTTATCTAAGTCAAATTCACAATATTTTTAAAGAAATTTCTAAGTCATAAAAATAATTATTTGAAATTCAATTTAAATATTAATTTTTTTTTATTTTATTAAATTAATATTTCAGAGGAAAGAAAATATTCTCGTCTGAATAAAACGACCGAATAAGAAATACTTTGGAAATTAATTTGATGGATTTTTTTTAAAAAAAAAGGAAAATTATAAATTTTCAATAAAATTTAAAACTTACTTTTTAGAATCCAAAAGAATTGCAAAATTAAATTAAATAAAAATTGCTGTTTGCTTATAAAAAAACTTAGGAACCACTGTCAGATCACACCTGTAAACTTGTTTCTCGCACCTACATGACTGAATCTTCGGCTCGTAAGCAACGGAAAAATACCACCACCTACATTTTTCCAGGAATTCGATTCGCGATGAGCTAAAAACGTTGTAGGATTCTTCCAGTCCCCTCTTAATTTGGAATCTGGGGGGATATGGCCTATCCTTATAAATAGCCGAATTCTCGCAGCAGCAGTTAGTTGGTAGTTCCAAAGTTATCCAGTTTTAATAAGTAGTTCCGTCACGAAGTAGTCCAGTCAGTTAGTAGCAAGAAATATTTTTCGGGCGCAAGATAATATTTTATTGTGTTTGCGGAAGACCAATTAGTTTATACCAACGGGTTGTCGAATATCCGGAATCGGTACGGTCAACGACCTCGCAAAAGTAAGTGCTGTCGAAAAGAGAAATAATATACTATTTTGAAACTGAAACAAAAATAGATTGAATAGTTTTTAAAAGATTTATTGTTGGGTGGCTCCCTATTATATCTGTATTTGTCTACCAAAAATATATATATATACTTATAATAAATATCATTTGGAAACAATAAGTGTTTACTTAAAATAAAACTCAAGAATTAAAGATTCAGATATTACCGCAACCATACAGTTAAAATTACTATCTAGTCAAGCTCAAGAATAGAGCTCCTTCATAAAACTTATTTATTTATACTACCTCAAAAAGTGATTAGCTGCGAACTCAGATTCTCTCCGGACCCAGCAAAGAAGAGATATTGTTACCAGCCACTTCAGTAGCAGTGCCAACCGACAGGGAGGGTCGTAATACGTAAGTTTATTAGGCCCTAGAAGTGGTGGGTATTACAACTGGTGTCAGGTGTGGGGTTAAGTCGAGGGTTAAGCCGATGGTTATAGTCTTTTAGCCAGGCTACGACAGAAGAGAATCTGACCTGTGGGACATCAAATATTACCCCCTACACTAGTTCCAGCTGTCATAATGAGCACCACTACCTCAACTACCGCTACAACAACCGTAACTACAACTACGACTAGCACTACCACGCCCAGCACTACTACAAGCACAGTACCGATGAATATAATGAGTGGAAACTTTGTGATAGGAATAGAATCCCTACCGACGTATGATGGTACCACTGGTATCGACGAATTTTTGTCTGTGGTTGAAGAAACAGGTGTACTTGCAAACTGGACAAATCAACAGCTAGTATCAATTGTTCGCTTGAAACTACGTCATAAAGCAAAGCAATTTATAGATTCGGAACCAACATTGCAAACAACGAACAATTGGATTGTCCTTAAAGAAAATTTAAAGAAGCAGTTTACCCGTCAATATATAAAAGGAGCTGCTATGAAAAATTTCATGGAATGTCGACAAAGGACTGGTGAGTCGTGCAGACAGTATTTAACCAGACTAAAATTATTGGGAAATCGAACAGTCACGTTAACAGGCGATCCAGCAGTAGACACCCCGATTTTGAGGAAACTGGAACAGGATATTACCACTCAATTTACTCTAGGTTTAGTAATGCCAATTAAGCAGCGAGTTTTATCTGGAAACCCAAAATCATTGGACGATGCAATAATAATAGCTGAAAGGGAAGAGTCTATTGAGAACCTCATACATCCAAGTAATAGAGAATGCCGAATTGTTGGAAATAACAATACTGCAGTTCGTAACAATGGTGACAATAGAAGAAATGGGGCTCGTTATTTTAATCAATCGGCAAGTCAACTATTGAAATGTTACAAGTGCCAGAAAATGGGACACACTGCTAATGTTTGCAAAAATAAGGAGACTCGTTCTTGTTATACGTGCAACCAACGTGGTCATATAAGTCCGGAGTGTCCACAAAAGAAAAATATACGGAGACAGGCTACCCAAGATAAATTGTGTTTTTCTTGCAATGAACCGGGACATTTAGCGAGACATTGTCCTACTAAGAGGAACCAATCCTATAATGCCTCCCAACTGCCAGCTTTAAACACCAACGCAGTCGATTTTCAACCCCGGAATTCGGCTGCCAATCAGGCAAATTGGGAATAGATGAAAAACCTAGGGCTGGGATATTCACGTGCTTTGATGAAGGGACCCCAAAACCATGTAGCGTGATTAAGGTTAGTGTTAATGGTAAGCCATGCATTGCCTTAATAGATTGTGGAGCCGTGATATCCCTGATAAAACCTGATGTTGCCAAGGGGTTCATTAGTAAGTCGAACATAAATTTAATAGATATACAGGGAAATAAGATATCTACGTCTGGAGTATCTAATGTATCAGTGGAATTTCCAGGAAACATAGTAGTAAAGCATAATTTTGTAGTGATAGAAACATACAGTTTCCAAGCAGATATGCTCATTGGAATAGACTTTCTGCGTCAATACGGTATTAAGATTGACTGGGGTAATAATTGTATGTATGCGTTTGACATTGTCGTACCTTTATTGGATGAAAATTGTGCCAAGGAAATGGAGGAGCGCCTTGCTAATTTAGAAGCGGAAATTATGGAAATTAAAGCAAATTATTTAGGAAATAAAGAGAAAATTCGAGACCGGGTGTTATCACAAGCAACTTCTATGGATTGTCCCGCGATACTACCAATATCGCAGGGATATAGTATTCAGGTGATTGGTAGTCCTCTGGATACAAATGCTAAACAACAGGAACCAAAAAATGGAGAAGCTTGTATATCATCCAGGAAGTCTGCAGCTTCCAGTGAATTTATCGAGATGAGCACTCAGACTGAAGAAACAGTTGCCGAGCTTTTAAATGCAAAGGGAAATGAAGAGTTAATTTCAAATGTCCCTGACGATTTTGCAGTGATTGCTTTAATTGAAGATTTGAACATACCTCCTATGACACAGGCAATTTGTGAGGCGAATTTGCGAGGAATGGCTAGTGTTTCTACACCATTCATGGTTCTAGAACCAAGTGACGAGGCACCGAAAGGACTACTTGTCGCTAGAGTTTTGTGTAAAACCAGCAAAACCGTTCCTGTCAGAGTGATAAACCTCACAGAGAGTAACATATTACTAAAACGAAAAATGGTAATAGCAAAAGGGTATGAAACAGAATTAGACGTACCTAGGGAGATAACCAAAGACCATTTTGTACGTAAAGTTAGTGAGAAAGATTCCAGCGAAATTCTAAGGTTGCTTTGTATGGAAAACCCTGCAACAGAAAGCGAGATGAAATTACAAAAGCTTATCAAAGAATATATTGACATATTTAAAAGCCCTGATCAGAAATTAACTTGCACGACAAATGTTACGCATAGGATAATCACAGAGAATGTGCCTCCTATATTAAAACGGCCCTATCGAGTTCCGTATCATCGACAGGAGATTATGAAGGCGGAAATTAAGAAGCTATTAGATGACGGTATAATTACAGAAAGCCAATCTCCTTGGAGCTTCCCTGCCATCTTAGTAGAAAAGAAAAGACACCCAAATGAAAATGGCGTTCAATTTCGCCTCTGTATTGATTATCGTGAATTGAATGGCATCACCAAAACAGATTTTTTCCCTATTCAACAAATCAATGAAATATTAGACAAGCTGTCTGGCGCATGTCTATTTTCAACAATGGACCTAGCTTCAGGATATTTTCAAGTTCCTGTGCATGTAGACGATCAAGAAAAAACCGCATTTTCAACACCTGATAATCACTATCACTTCCTTCGTATGGCCATGGGTCTGAAAAATGCCCCGGCCACGTGGAGTAGAATGATGCATCATATACTAGGAAAGTTAACCTACACAGAGTGCCTAGTATATTTAGACGATATAATTGTGTTTTCTAAAGACGTGGATTCTCACATTGAACGTTTGAGACATGTGTTCGAGAAAATGCGTGAAAGCAATCTCAAATTTAAACCAACCAAATGTAATTTTATGAAAACGGAAATTGAATACCTTGGACACCTTATAAAAGAAGGAGGATTCACAACAGATCCCAATAAAACCAAAATAATCGAAACTTATCCAATTCCAAAAAATGTACGAGAAATTAGAGCTTTTCTCGGACTCTGTGGATTTTACAGAAAGTTTGTTGCCAACTTTGCCAAAATAAGTCAACCTTTAACCCTTCTAACAAAGAAAAATGTCAGATACAACTGGGGCACAGAACAACAGGAAGCTTTTGTTAGTTTAAAGAGATCTCTTGTGTCGCATCCAATCCTAAGGTATCCTGATTTTGGAAAGGCTTTCATAGTAAACACGGATGCAAGTGCTTCATCTGTTGCTGCCATTTTGACACAAGTACATGATGGCGTAGAACATCCTATTTGCTACTCGAGTCGTACATTAAATGATGCTGAACGACGCTACAGCGCCATTGAACGGGAGTGCTTAGCAGTGGTGTTTGCGGTAAAAACCTATCGCAACTATTTAACAGGGACCCATTTTACAATTATGACAGATCACCGTCCTCTAAAATATTTGCTTACCATAAAAGATCCAAGTTCAAGATTAGCAAAATGGGCTATGTACCTAATGGAGTACAGCTTTACTATCGTTTATAGACCGGGAAAGCAAAATGAAAATGTAGACTCTCTCACACGACTGAGAATAGAAGAACCAAAACAAGAAAATATCGTAGCCCGAATAAATAAAGAAGAAAACCAAAATTTAATACCCGTTATAAACGCAATATGGAGCAAAGAAGAACTTCGAGATCTACAACAGAATGATCCAGAAATAATGAAAATCCTAACAACATTAGACCCAGAAAATGAACAATATTACATTAGCTTAGACGGTATCCTATATCGACGCCGAGAAAATAACAATAGACATGATGTAGTTATAGCGCCTGTAAAAATAGTTCCTGATCTTCTTCAAATGTATCACAGTTCACTGTTCGGCGCACATCCTGGACAAAAGAAGACACAAGAAATGATAAGAAGAGATTTTTATTGGCAAAGTATTAGAAAAGACGTTATAAACTATGTCGAACAATGCAGGTCTTGTAACTTAAGAAAAACTAATTACCAACCCCCAGTGGCTCTTCAAGAAACGCCAATGCCAACAGTACCTTTTGGAAGAATAAGCCTAGATCTTGTCGGACCTTTAAATAGGACAATGAATAACAACAAATATATTTTAACCTGTGTAGACTACCTTACTCGTTACCCGGAGTGTATTCCTTTATCAGATATAAAGGCTGAAACAGTGGCTAGAGCTTTTGTGGAGCACATAATATGTCGCTTTGGAACACCTCGAGAATTAATAACAGATTGTGGAACACAATTTCTGAGTAAGTTATTTTGTGAGATCTGCTCGTTACTTGGAATTAAAAAACTAAAAACTACTCCTTACCATCCCAGTGGAAATGCCGTTGTAGAGCGATTTCATAAATCGATCAAAACAATGATTGGGCATTTCGTAAGTGAGAATAATGATAGTTGGGATATGGTCTTACCATATTGTTTAATGGCTTACCGAAACTTACCACATGATGGGACAAAAGAATCACCATTCTTCCTCATGTTTGGACGTGACATGCAATTACCTATCCATCTAAGTATACGAGAACATCGAGTGAAATACGATGTAGATGAAAATTACGTAAGTGAATTTGTAGCCAGAATGCATAGTGCGCATGAACTTGCTAGAAAAAATTTAGAAAACAGTATTAAAAAACGCTGTGAAAAATACAACCAAAAGAGGACTAGAAAAGAATTTCAACTAGGAGATTTAGTCTATCTTTTTACTCCAGTCATCCCTGGAAAGAAACTAGCTTCTAAATTTTACAATAAATGGAGTGGACCTTATAGAATCATAGAGAAGAAAGGACCTGTTACATTTAAAATAAAAGAAATAAATGGAAAGAAAGAACAGATGGTTCATGCCGACAGGTTGAAACCCTGCAAGGAAACTAATTATTCAGCAGAAAAGGTTGAGTTGAATAAAAATAATTACCGTCAAGAGGACACTGCTGTGAATGAAAAAGATGACCCGACTAAGGAAGAAAAGATGCAACTTGAAATTGAAGAATTCTTGGAGTATGGAAGAGAAGGAGAAGAACGTCTACCACAAATAGAGGAATCAGATGATAATGATGACGATGAAGACCTAGAAGAGGAACCGACAGAAGGATCTGTGAGCTCAGAGTCACCAGATTCTGAGGAAGAAAACAGAGAAGTTCATGTTCAAAATAACAGAAGAACTCGGACTAGAGAAATAAGATTACCGAGACGATTTGAAGATTATGAACTATAGGAAATATAGCTTAGGAGCCACCCCAATACCTAGTATTTAGAATAAGGATTAACGCTTTTTATTGTTGCAGTGAAGATTTTCATCTTTACTATGCTAGTCCAATTTACTTACGCCGGACTAATTGCATATGATTGCAGAAACCCATCGACTAATATAACTGCGATTTCATTGAAAGATGTCAGTAATTGTCCTGACCCGGAAACAGGATATGTGACAGAGGATAGACTTGTGCAAATTATTGAGAAACAAAAATATGAATATGTACATGTTTATTCTTGTTTAGTTGTAGTCACTAGAATAATAACACATTGTGGTGCATTTTCCCACCAATCAGCTGTAAATGGTGGAATTTCGACGTATATATACGAACTCAGCGGCGAGGAGTGCAGAAAAACGCACGCTTACCGCCAGCTTAATGGAATAAACGGACATATCATTAACAAACTAAAGCCGAATTCTACAATTTCCATCTCACTTACGTTAGCAGGAGCAATCGATGAAAAATATAATTGCGAAGGTACGCAATATAATGAGGATGGAAAGCAGTGGAAGGGTGTAGTTGTTCAAGCTGATATAAAATTACTTTACAAGATTACTTCACGCGAGTTTCTTTAGATACTAATGAAATTCACTTGCAAAATGGCATAAAATGTCCTTTCTTGCCCCGCGAGTGTAATGATCATATTAACGGTCAATCTACATGGGATCGAAATTATACAAATATGTGTAAAGAATTCAATATTATCTACGAAGGAATCGCAACTTTCGTACAAGAGAAGGGAACCAAAAATCCAAATATGTATGTAGTGGTCGAGGACCAAGCGAAAGTGTTTGCTATACAAATTCGTGGAACCGAAACCATTTGTGGCATGCTGGCATGGCAAAGTGAACATCCTAGATTACTTATATTGAAGACTTTTACGGATATTACACCATTTAGTAAAATGACAGAGAGTCAAGATGCCGATCTATTAACCTATGTAAACACTAAATTTTTCTATGTAGAACAATCATTTAAGCGAACAATGAATGACATGTTTTCACAAACTATATACAGAAGATGCTTACTGCACAGAGAAATTTTAAAAAACAGATTAATGATGGCTACTATAAATCCAAATGCAGTTGCGAGCCTAATTAAAAATCAATTAGGATTCGTAGCTAAGGTTAGCGGAGAAGTTATATATCTTCTAAAATGTGTAGCTGTAGCAGTGGACGTAAGAAGAACAGATCATTGCTATACCGAACTGCCCGTAACTGCCTATAATAAAAGTCTGTTTATGTCTCCAGTAACTAGGATTCTACAAGACTATGGGGAAGAAACTGAGTGTAATTCCATTATACCCGCTGTTTATCAAATTGATAATAGGTGGATCGGGTTCGATCCCTATCCAAATCACGGAATAACACCGCAAGAATTACAAGTAGATTCTGAGGAGCCGCACAAATATCAGACCATTAAAGATCTAGGGTCTGGTGGTCTCTATACTTATTCAGAAATCAGGAAAGCTCAGGATTCGATCATGTTCCATTTAGAAAGGAATGCGTTAAACAATATCTTAGTGCGCAGAATCGCAGGAAAAGAAGTTCAATCCCAAGGTTTCTCTACATTAAGCTTATTTAATAAAGATGAAATGGAAAACTTAGCCAACAGCGCCATACGTAAAATATATGGATATTTTACGATTCTAGGAGACTGGATGAGTGGGTTTATTGGATTATATTTTATCTTTAGATTGCTAAAATTTTTAATCGAAACTTTCATGAACGCCGTGGCTTTACACAGAATAACAGGTTGTACACCTCACCTATTAGTTTCATGCTGGTCAACACTTACGTTTTTTGTCTTACATAATAGACAACAGAAACAAAGAGAATTTGAGAAAAAGGAAGAACCAACTTTTTGGAGAAACGAGGATCCCGCGCGCAAACTACCAACACCCGCAACTTCTACAGAACCAAGGGCGCAAAAACATGTAACATTTTTCCTAGAAAATGAAAATCAGACGATGCAACAAAATCTTCCAACAGCTCCCCTATCTTCTACTGAAGAAAATTACTCCTCATTAAGAAAAGAATTGGGCAATATGTCGAAAATTAAATGGAGTATGTTCGACCGAAAGAGTTCAGAAAAGACATAGATTTAAAGTCCAAGAATTTAAAATAAAATGGAGCTCCCAGCGACATCTAATATTACAAACCCAAATATATAGTCATAAGCACTAAATAGGGAAGTGCATATTTAGAAAAAGTACCTGATCGAGACCCGAGACGTGCTGCCCTCTCCGTAGGAACCCACCGGAAAAGAAATCAATATTAAGGCCTATTTACATTAAAGCATGACCACTTCAGAGATTTTAAATTGGTGACGCTCTAAAATTCAGGCAAGAGCTGCATCTAAGGTGACTAATAGGATTACGTCATGTAAACGATCAACCAAAAAACGACAGGAAATAATTATTTTTCTAGGATTGCCAGATTGTGAATAAATACTGATATTTCACAGAAACGATCAAGAATTGTTAGGAATATTCTAATTAAATAAAATTAATTGAAGTCGAATAAAATATTTTGATTGGATTAAGAATCGTAAAAAAATCATGGAACTGTTGAAACATAAGAACGCTGATATATTTCAGTATATGAAGATAGAGAATTTAAATATCACAAATTTTTAAACCATGCCTGTAAATAAGAGATCATAATAGATATACTGACAGAATTTTGATTAATTCAATAAATAGATAACACTTGCCAGAAAATAATAAGAGGAAGTAAAATTCATATGTTATATTTACGAGATAGGCACCCTTTGCAGATTATAACAGTGATATATTCGATTCTTTCTCGTTAGCACATACATTGTGATATTGGAATTATTCAAGAATAGATAGCACATGGACCGACAGAAAAATTAATGTGGTATATTTACGAAATACGCATATTAGACCGTTTTTATTAGTTACATGAGTATTTCCGCGAGTGCATAACTTGCTAATGAAATTTAAAAATAAAGAAATTTGCAAAATTGTGACAGAAATGCAATATTTTATCCTGTAAAAGGGTAACATCTACTAGGAATTATACTGAAATTCAAAGAGAACTAATGGCAACGCGGAGAAGTAGTATGACTTCCTAGATGCAAGTTGGGCAGGAATTGTTTGTAAACATATTGGTGGAATAATTGGAATATCGGGATTAGTTAGTTGCCATAAGAAGGAAAAAATAAACAAACAACAAAAAAATAATGGGTTTCTCGAACCAACAGTTATGTTGTATTTTTAAAAAAGGCTGATTTGGCACGAACAAAAATTAGGCGTTAATAAAGGATAGAGTTTGTGGACTAAAATAATAACAAATAAAGATAGAGATGTTTTTTTTAAGGAGAGAAGGATAGACTGAAAAATTTGAAATTTCCCCCACGCACTAGTAAAAAGGCGGAAATCGCGACTTTAGAGACTCATTTCTTATACAATTTTGGTGCGTAAAACAATTTGTAGAACTCTACTCTATTATTTCACTAAAGTTTTCTTGAGTGACTTTACGGGACATATTTTACATTCTTTGTGAAATTTATACGGGACATATTTGACATTCTTAGTGAAATTTATACGGGACATAAAATAATATTCGCAATTCGTGTGAAATTCAGAAAGAGAACATAATCGGACTATTTAAAAAAAAAAACTTTATAGACTTTTCGCGTCGCGTCGTGTGTGCCCATTGAACTTTATTATATATATAAAAAAAAAACAGTACGACAACATGATTTGGATGGTGTTATTCTTAAATTCCTTAAGACGGGTCCAGGATCGGACTCTAAAGAATCGAATGCTAAGGATGGCATTATACCACTGTTGGGATTTGCATCGGCAAATGGGTGAGAATCGCCCATGCCATGTGGTACTGGTGTCCTCCCGGGCAATCCTATATATGTGGACTGCGTTTCTACACTTAGAATACCAAACCTTCCGGTCATTATGGGCCCTGGAAAATGGACGCACGTTTGATCCAAGGACCTGCGATTGTGCTATTTGTCGGCCAGTGGCCCATAATTTATTTAATTTGGGTCAGTACTGGGACCTATTGGCAAGAGCTGGAATGTCATCTTGTCCTTGTCCCGTTTGCCAAGCACATCCACAGCCCAACCCACCAAATGAGGCCAGACCAGAAGAAGCAAGACCCAATACTTCCCGCAGTCCTGAGGCTGGACCCAGCACTTCCTCTGTTCCGCAACCGTCACCTTCGCATAACAATAATCCCATGTCCGATTTCCTTGCAAAACCGAAATTGGAACCAAATGAAGCGAATCAGTCCACGGAACAACCAATCCTGCGCAATATATTAGAGGAACCTCACAATCCATCCGCCAGACATGCCTTACCCCAACTCATACCGATGGGCCATGGACGACCCATCAGTACCCAACATAGACGAACAACCATCAGACAGGTGGGACGAAGCCCGCCCCGTCAACACCCAGAGGAGCAGAGGGCAGGCTCCCAAGGCCCCTCATATCAGGTGACCAGGTCCCCTGATGGGCTTCGCCTAACCTTTAGGCGCCAGAATGAGGAGCAACAACAACCCCACGAGGGATAAAAAGGGTAACATAAAGGACAATTACGTTGCATTGTTTTTTTTTCTCTTCACAATTTAATTATAGTGTTTGTTTAAGATTAATTTAAAAAAAAAATAAAAATAATAAAAAATGTTTAAGAGTATAAGTAAGGTTCTTGTGTTAAAGAAAAAAATACTGATTTTAGAGTTGAGATAATGACTGATTTTTTTTTACTTCGTTCTTAATACTTACGTAAAGCTTTTTAGTAATTAAAAATATATATATATATATTCTTAGTTTATAGATATGTTGCCTTAACGAGGTCCAAATTCGTAGGCGAGTGAATCTAGTCACTATTTAGGACAGTGCAGTATCACCTATATTTTTTTTTCTTTAATTTTTAAATTTTGAAATTAAATTCAAAACATTTTTAATATTTTATTAAGGTTAGTTAAGGTAGAAAATAGGACAGAACAGACACTTATTTTTGCGACCGGTCATATAAATTTTAATTAAAAACCTTTAAAACATATCTTAAGCAGAATTGCTCTCAATTCAGTTCAACCGCTCTTTTAATTAGATCCGGATATACGACACCTTACCCCACAAATAAACATCGGTACTTGACCTAGGAAGGCCGTTCTTTTATGACTTAGGGTTCGTATTTAGGTGACATAATGACCTACTTTTGGTGTTTACTATACCGTTGTTTATTTGTCTCAATTATGGGTTGCATTGTACAACTCTCGAAAAAACTTTTATTAAAAAAGATTTTTCGACTTAATAAAGGGGGATGTGATGTAGTGACCTGGGCATACCGCGCAGACATTTTATAGTATAATTTTTTTTTACGTCGCTTTAGTATTTTAATTAAAAGAAAATTTTTCAAAATTATTTTAAGGAAAATTAAAATTATTTTTAAATTAAAAATATTAAAATTTATTTTAAAAAGAAAATTTTTCCAAGTATTCCAAATTTATTTTAAGAAAATAAATAATATTTTTTTTTTTTTTTTCAAAAAAAAAAAACTTAAATTATTAAAATTTATTTTATAAGGAAAATTTTTTTCAAAGTATTTGAAAATTATTTTAGGAGAAATAAAATAAAAATTATTTCTTTTTTTAATAAAAAAAAGAAGAAAAATTTTTCAAGTGCTTTTATTAATAATAAAAAAAAATAATTAAAAATTATTTTAAATACATTGAAGGGAAAAATTTTCTTAAAGTGTTTCCTAATTTTTTTTTGACAATTACAATAATTCAAAATTATTTTGAATTACGTGAAAGAATATTTTATTTATCTAAGTCAAATTCACAATATTTTTAAAGAAATTTCTAAGTCATAAAAATAATTATTTGAAATTCAATTTAAATATTAATTTTTTTTTATTTTATTAAATTAATATTTCAGAGGAAAGAAAATATTCTCGTCTGAATAAAACGACCGAATAAGAAATACTTTGGAAATTAATTTGATGGATTTTTTTTAAAAAAAAAGGAAAATTATAAATTTTCAATAAAATTTAAAACTTACTTTTTAGAATCCAAAAGAATTGCAAAATTAAATTAAATAAAAATTGCTGTTTGCTTATAAAAAAACTTAGGAACCACTGTCAGATCACACCTGTAAACTTGTTTCTCGCACCTACATGACTGAATCTTCGGCTCGTAAGCAACGGAAAAATACCACCACCTACATTTTTCCAGGAATTCGATTCGCGATGAGCTAAAAACGTTGTAGGATTCTTCCAGTCCCCTCTTAATTTGGAATCTGGGGGGATATGGCCTATCCTTATAAATAGCCGAATTCTCGCAGCAGCAGTTAGTTGGTAGTTCCAAAGTTATCCAGTTTTAATAAGTAGTTCCGTCACGAAGTAGTCCAGTCAGTTAGTAGCAAGAAATATTTTTCGGGCGCAAGATAATATTTTATTGTGTTTGCGGAAGACCAATTAGTTTATACCAACGGGTTGTCGAATATCCGGAATCGGTACGGTCAACGACCTCGCAAAAGTAAGTGCTGTCGAAAAGAGAAATAATATACTATTTTGAAACTGAAACAAAAATAGATTGAATAGTTTTTAAAAGATTTATTGTTGGGTGGCTCCCTATTATATCTGTATTTGTCTACCAAAAATATATATATATACTTATAATAAATATCATTTGGAAACAATAAGTGTTTACTTAAAATAAAACTCAAGAATTAAAGATTCAGATATTACCGCAACCATACAGTTAAAATTACTATCTAGTCAAGCTCAAGAATAGAGCTCCTTCATAAAACTTATTTATTTATACTACCTCAAAAAGTGATTAGCTGCGAACTCAGATTCTCTCCGGACCCAGCAAAGAAGAGATATTGTTACCAGCCACTTCAGTAGCAGTGCCAACCGACAGGGAGGGTCGTAATACGTAAGTTTATTAGGCCCTAGAAGTGGTGGGTATTACACTAAATTGGATTGAAATTTCGTAATAGATTAAGGTTCTCCGTAATATTGACGTAACACAAAACCTTTGTGTCGATTGTATATATTTTTCCTTACAGGGGCTTTGAATTAGAGTGATGACATTCTCTTTCCTTAGTGGGCCCGGATGAAAGTTTTTTTTGAATGTCCATTGTTAAATAAGTCAATTTGTAAAGAACAAAGATCTTACAAACTCCAGATAGAATTGTTTACATTTGAAGTCGACGTAAGGACTGTAAACGTGCACTCCCCACCTTGCTGTTATGCTTGCAGCATAGCCAGATTGTCCTATTTATCGCTAAGGTATCTGCAAAATCCCAATTAAAAATTTGTTAATTTGACAATTGCAACTGGTTTAAGGTTAATCCGCAATTGCTTTTAATATAAATTTATTTCCCAATAATTTTAATATAAATTGTGAATAGGCCTTGAGAGATTTAGAAAAAAAATATTATTATTATACATAAAAGTTTGAAATAAACCGACTGCACTCTGACAACATCAAGTTAAAAGTTACTACGCTCGACGGCAAACGATCAAACTTTATCAATGGAAGAAGAATACACTGTTGCTACTCGCTGCTAACCGCTTTTAAGGGAGTGTTTATATACTTGGTTGTTTTTATTTTTTTTTTGTGAGTATTGGTGAAAAATCGTCTTTATTATAAACAATGATGGTGCATTCATGTATAGTTTGTAAAAGAGTGGATCATTTAAGCAAGGATTTATCTTTTCTTCGGTAAGTATGGTTATGTTTTAATATGATTGTATTGATATGATTTCTGACTAACCATTGACGTTTAAAAGGTTATGGACCGGTCCGTGGTGCTAGTCCGGGCAAAAAGCAGTCGAGTTGGTTTATTTCTTAATATAAATCTTGCATTTACAAGATGGTTGAGTCTTGTGCGGCCATAAAATACTTCACTAGAAGATGCAATGGTGTTAAATTAAAATTTCACAGGTTAGTAAATATATTTAGAAATTTGATTTTGAGTTTGCATCACCCATTCCGTTTCTCCCTCCTTGCTAATTGGCCACACCCAATGCATGTGAGCAGGTAATAAACTAAAGATAGATGACCAGAGTGCAGTTGGATTATTTCACGATTTATTTGATACCTTTAAGTATAATAATATTATTTTAAAGAATCATCCTTTTCACAGTTTATAGTAAAATTATTAGAAATAAACTTATTTTAAGAGCAATTGCGGATTAACCTTAAACCAGTTGTAATTGTCAAATTTACAAATTTTGAATTGGGATTTTGCAAGATGTCTTAATGATAAATATGACAATCTGGCTAGAAATATACACTTTTATATCTGGAGAGTACCATCCAGTAATGAATACACCAAAAATATGGATGCTAAGCATAAATAGTTAAATCCATCCTTGGATACACTGTATATAAAAACTGGATCAATATTTCTATCTTTTTTATAAATATCCAATATTCGAAACTACACTTTTTGAATAGATAATATAGTTAAACTTAAAGAATCTCAAAGTAAATTATACGCCCTTGTTGGGCTTTTATCCCAGACTAGCTCCGCTCCGAAACGATGAAGACCGCTCCATAACCTTTTAAACGTTATTGGATTTAACCTTGTAAGATCTTTGATTTAACCAGACTTCAACATTGTTGCCATTAGCGAGACCAACATGTTTTGTCACTCTTCCACCCATTACTGATTTTCAATAACATTTCAAACAATCACAAACTCACTTTCCAACAGATTTATGAATGGAGTGTTGGCCCTGTGGTAAAGAATATCGATAATTTAGCAAATAATTTGAATAATATAATAGATTCATGACGTAAGAATGTAATAAATCTCGTGTAACAGATCTGTTACGAACGTAATGACACTGGCAACGCTGAGCATACGTCTATTTTACTTATAAGACTCGAAAAAGATACTTTTTTAATAATCGCGTGCTCAACAGAGTGCGCCTAATTAGCGCAAAGGTAGGAAGCATTCGCCGGGTATTCATTTTCTAAATCACCACCCAAACATAATTAAAAAGTAGCCATCTGCAAAACAAATGGATAATTAAAATTTTAAATGGCAAGTAGCTTCGCAAGATTTATGTTGTATTATACAGAAAGTCTTACGGATAATGCGTCGGGGTACTTGCAGAGGACATTCTACATGTTAAAATAAGGATAGTAAGCAAAGGTGTTGTAAACTACAGATTCCATAATCCATTCATAAAACTCTCGGAAAGTGAAGCTGTGATTGTGTGAAATGTTATTGAAATTCAGTAACGGGTGGAAGAGAGAACTACATGTTTGTTGGCTGAATGGCAACAATGTTGAAGTCTGGTTATATCAGATGGTTAAATATTGAAATATAACCATACTTATACGGATGAAAAGATAAATCCTTATTTATTGATCCACTCTTTTACAAACTACACATGAATGCAAGATGATTGTTTATAATATAGATGATTTTTCACCAATAATCACAAAAAAAACACAAATCAACCAAAATATATATATAACAATCCGTTAGATCAAAGGACAAACATCGCAATGTTTACGAGATTAGTATTCATTCATCTTGCTTATCTTTTGGATCCGAATCGTATCAAAATAGAAATAGATGTTGCCAGAGTGCAGTCGGATTAGTTCAAGGTCAGCCGAGCACCTTCCATGAAAATATCTGTAAAAGAGAGTCAAATCCCCAACCTGTCTTCGATGTTCTAGGCTGTCGAGGTTCTTCGTCAGCTCGTGGTCTCCGATCAGACGAATAGCCCTCCTTTCGATGGAATCCAGTATAGCCGAAGAGTATATTTGGGTGCAGAGCTCCAGACATGAGAGCAGTATTATTCTAGTGATGGTCGAATCTGGGCTTTGTATAGTGTCAAAAGTTGTTGAGGTGTGTACAACTTTCTGGTTCGGAAGAGTACCCCAAGCTTCTGAGAAGCTATCTTGGCGATTGCCACAACGTGGTTATGTCAAGACATATTTCCTCCCAGATTGACGCCCAGCAAATTAATAGATGAAGCCAGTGGGATTGCGTGTCCGGCCATGACTATTTCCGGTTCTGTAATGTTAACCTTTTTAGAGAAAACTGCTGCCTGGGTTTTTTTAGCGTTAAATTCGACTTGGTTACTGTCACCCCAAGCCAAAACTTCTTCCAGGTCTTTGTTGAGGCATGATACTTCATGCTTTCTGCGAAGATGTGCGTCGGCAGCCGATGTTTGCGCATTCAAAGAAAAAGATGAGATAAGTGTGCTATCGTCAGCAAAACTAAATATCTAAATATCGAATTTTTAGTTTTCACTAAATGGTCGTTAATGTAGAGTAAGAAGAGAGTGGGAGACAATATGGACCCTTGAGGAACACCGGCATTGATGGGAAGGTGTCTGAGAGAAATCCGTAATCCGTCAATCACCGCTTGCAGAGAGCGGTCCTTAAGAAAGCTAGACCACCATGCACAGAATCAACTGGGCATACCATAGGATCGCAGTTTACTTAGAAGCCCCTCTCATGCCGAACACGATCAAAAGCTTTAGAAATATCCAGTGCAACAATTCTTAGAGATATTAAAAAAAAACAGTTCTATAATTTGGTCGAAAGAACATTCTTATCCCATAAGTTACGGGACGACCCGTATAGTCTCCCACGTCACGCCTCTGTGAATGCCGACACGCTGAAATTCTAAACTCGAGTTTATTTTTAAACGAAACGGGAGGACCCCGAACACTACTGGTTAAAATTAGCACATTACTAATTGTTACACTTAGCCGATTGGGTGAAATAGTTTTAAAACTAACAGCCGATTGGCCCGGTAAATTGAAACGCACGGATTTTTGTTGCGGGACGAATTAAAGCCTATAGTGAACCAGTTTTGTTCGAGTTTGTTCGGAATTTCTCGCCTTGGCTTTTCCTACGCTAACTTTCCAGTTTAAACAACACAGTCCCCCCCCCCCCCCAAGTATCGATTACCAACTGATTTACAACCGTCCGAATAATCCTTGTAGTTTTTGCAGGTATTACGGAGAGAACGAGAATTTGTCGCGGTAGTATAGTATTTGCAGAATTATACCGTTGATCTTTTGACTGCAATAAAACCTCATTATCCCTTCGACCATAAAATAAATAAGGAAATCCCAAATTTTAAAACCTTTTCGAGCAGAGCCGGACCAGGTATACAAATTCAATTTATACCTATGCCTGATGCATATATAAATACAAAGTGATTTTTAATCATTTTAATCATTTAATCGTATTTGGGGGGGGTGGTTTTCCGGCGAGTAATTTTTAGTTAGGCTTATTAGTGGTAGAATGTGGCGTCCTTGGAATTGTGCTGATAGGGGGGCATCTTCAAGTGTCTGGAATGGAGACTTAAATATTTAACAGCTGTTAAACAATTTAGAGAAGAAAATCGTCCAATTATTTACCTTGACGAAACATGGTTCGATACCCATGACACTCCAAGAAAAGGTTCGGATGATTCTTCCAAAAAATGTCAAACCAAGGCACCATCAAATAAAGGCAGAAGAGTCACAATATTACATGCTGGTTCAGAGAACGGGTTTGTTCCAAATTGTCTGTTGCTTTCAGCTAAAAACATAGCCGATTCTTCTTTAGATTACCATCAAGACCGACCGACCGACGCACAACTTTTTGAAGATTGGTTTAAACATAAACTCCTTAAAAATATACCTGAAAATAGCGTCATTGTAATGGACAATGCTAGTTATCATACTCGGCAAGCAAAAATCATTCCTAATTCTAATAATACAAAAGCAAAAATTTAAAATTTTATGATTGAAAATGATTTATATTTTGAAGAAACTTACAAAAAACGAGAACTGCTAGAAGTATTAAAAGCTTTTAAAATAAATAAGGAATACGAGTGTGACAAACTTGCAGCAGTATATTCAATCCTATTGATCTAATATGGCACCAATTAAAATCCAATATTAGGAAAAATAATATTTCTCCTACATTAAATGCATCTGTAGTAAAATTAATTAAAAACGAGGTAAGAAAAATTTCTGCAGACAGCTGGAAAAACTGTGTACAGCATGTACTTAAGGTGGAAAATTCTTACAATTGTATGATTACAAATGTTCAACCCTTAATTATAAGTTTAGGCTTAGATGAAGATAGTGATAGTGATACAGAGTTAAATTTTGAATAAATTATCAATAGTTTCTTAGAATTTAATTAATTTTTATTGTACTTGTTATCCTAATAGTTATACTTTTAAATTATATTATTTTCAATTATCATTATTTTACATTTATTATAGGTACCTAAACCTAAAAATACCTATCTATTTATTTTAAATTATAAAAATAAATCATGTGGTGTGGTATACATTTTCAAGCCGGCCCTGATCCTATTTATTGAGCTTTGAAGAGGTTCAGGCGTATACAATAGGGTTTAATCAGGTAGTTTATTTATGGCAGTAAGAATCAACGGTATAATTCTGCAACAACTGATTTTTTGCTTTTCATTTTATACTGTGATACGGAATTGTGGGTTTTGATTCTGCATGCGCATTTTTTTTTATTTTTTTTTATGATCAAACACAAGCACTATAGGAAAAAATCCTTTAGGGCACTCTGGGAGTGGTGCGTGTGCGCAAAAAGCGATTCACGTTGGTTTTGAATCGTTGGAGGTTATATTCGTTGGGGTCGGCAGAATAGTTTTCCTATAATTCTAATACGCCTTTATTTTAATGACCGTTTTTATGGTACTTAAACGTATTACTTTCTAAAAATCTTGTAAGCGAGCAAGTGCATTGGCACTGCGGTTGCAAAAGTACATGTACCTTGAAAAAGAGAACAATAATATAATATTCCGTTGTCTATGGCAATTTTATTTGAGAGACATGCCATAAAGCGTACGTTTGGAATAGGAATAGTGCAGTGGCGCGGGTCATGCCGTCTCCAAAATTGTGAAAAATCGTTGCAATGTCAGAATTTGTAAAATCATACCTCGTTTTTAATTTTATTTTCGGAAAACGGCCAAAAATAATTTTCAAAAAGGGCAAAATCGAGCCCAAAATGGAGGTGGCTTGCGATCGTCCCTAATTGTGGCCTTTTTGAAAATTATTTTCCAAAAATCAAAATTGCTCTTAACAAACAATGAAACACGAAAAATAGCATGGTACATGGAAAAACCACTCCTTACGTAAACATATTAGGATTTAATTATACTTACCTATATCCGAAAGTTGTTATTAACTGACATACAGGGTGTTACAAGTTTAAACTTCATTTTGGTTTTTCTCTAATAACTTTGCAGGAAACCAACGTTTTTTTACAAAATTTGGCAGTTATGGTTTTTTTAGGACGAAAAATTGATTTTTTATGAAATTTTAATGTACAATGTAGGGTCTGCTGTCTGCGGCATTATTTGCACATTTATTAAGTCATAACTTTTTTGTGTATTTAAGTTTTTAATGAAAATAATACTATTCTCATATTTATTACATAAAAAGGTATACTAAGTTCAGGTCGCCCAGAGTTACCGTTTCTGAGATATTTGCATTTAAATTGTTTAGTGCACCCTGTTCAATTATTATTAATTTGCGAACAAAATTCTTTTCTTAAAGTAACCTATGAAAAAACAAATAAAATTTATAGATGCAGTGCTATGGAACAGAAAATGTTCTTTTGAGTTTATCGTAAGTTTGTGTTTTTTTCATTGCTGTTGGTTTCTTTCGACACGATATTTTCTAGGGTCAAAGTTATTTTAATTAAAGTAAGTTAAAGAACAATCCAATTGTTGTATTTATTATTCCCAATTACCATTACTAGAACATTAATTATCATGTAAAAGTGAATTGGTAAGAAGTAACAAAATATTATTTGCTTGCCTGAGCTAACGCACTAAACAATTTAAATGCAAATATCTCCAAAACGGTAACTCTGGCCGACCTGAACTTAGTATACCTTTTTTACGTAATAAATATGAGAAAAGTATTATTTTTATTAAAAACTTAAATCCACTGAGGCACAAAAAGTTATGACCGTATGAATGTGCGAAAAATGCCGCAGACAGCGCCCCCTACATTATACATTTTCCTGTTCATATTCTATTTGATTCGGGACTCGGAAAAATTTTCGCACTCAGGCCCGCTTGGCTGCTTTGTTACGCCACTATCGAACACCCTGTATAGGTAATTTCTTCACGATAATCAGGGTTAGTCCAGAGCGTACTTTTGTACCGAATTCGGTACACTTTACAAAGTTTAGGCACGTTGGTAAAGTTTGTTCCACGAGAAATAGATATAACTTAATGACTGCAGTAAAAGTACCTGTGGCGATCCCATTATTTATGACCGTTTGTTATTATTATGTGGAAAGGACCGGATTGAATAATTATAGTTAAATATAGGCACATCAGGTAGGTTAGGTTGCTTAATTTATATTTAAATATCTTTTCGTGGTAAAATTTGTTAGTTTTTATTTCTTGCTGGAAGAGTTTAGTTGTATTACCGATATTATGTTACCAAACGTATAAAAAAACAGTATGTGGCGTCCATGGAAAAACATTGACGGTGCTTCTTCTAGTGTTGCAGTGAAGAAAATGCATTTATCTCTCGATGCTAGGGAAATTGTAAAAAGAGTATATACTTCTTTACTCAACAGAGGACTTTATGCTAGTGCTGCTGCGACTGAAACGTCTGACTTGACTAAGATACATCTGACTACAGTGAAAAGAATCGCGTCAAATCCCATTAAATCTAGAAAGAAGCGTAAAGATGCCGGTTTCACCAAATGTTTCGACGAAAGCGACAAGGACTTGATAAGGCGAAAAATCTACACCATGTACGAAGAGCAACTCGTACCTACATTAGATTCTCTGAAGCAACGGCTCACCAATGATGAAACCCAAATAAGTTAATACGAAATGCTTTAATGATATTCCCCCAGGTAGTTGGAAAAATTCAGTCCGTCACGTAATAACTGTAGAAAATTCGTATATTAGTCTGGATCGTATAATTAATCCAATTATAATTAATTTTGATGAGGTTAGCGATAGCGAAACAGAACTATCTATAGAATGACATTATAAATGTAAATAAATATGACTAGTAATATTTTTTTAAAATGTTATTTCATTTGATTACATATCAATACTTGTTTCCTTAGTCCGTCCCTTCATACTTCACTTGTTTATTGCCAAGCTCTTGTCGACACAATGGGACCTACCCAGGAAATCATTAAGTCGTATCCATTTTTCGTGAAACAATCTTTACAATATATGTCCAGAATTATACCAAACATGAAAATTTACGTCCAATATAACCAGAAAACGGACGTCTTATGGATGTCCAGAAGACCTCTGAAATGTAACCATTGGACGTCCAAAATGTAATCATCCAAATGTAATCCAGAAAAGGTCCAATGGACGTACAAAATATGTCCAAAATTATGCCCAAAATGGACATTTACGTCCAAATATAGTCAGAAAACCGACGTCTTATGGACGTCCCGAAGTGTGCCATCTGTATAGTCCATTGGACGTCGATGTCCAGAAATGGTCCAGTTAATGGACGTCCGAATGGCCAAAAAAGTAAATCAATTGGACGTCCAATGGATGTTTTTGTGCTGTCTGGGTGGAGCAACGCTGACGATAATCCTGCTAACAAATTCTTAGACTGACTGACTGACTGCACTTAATATTTAAATATTCACTTGCGTTATATCAATTAAAATAGCATTTACATTCTCATTTTAAGTCACGACAGGTGAAACCTAGTCAATCTACTAATAGACGGGACATTTTGCAACGATTTTTGTTAATTCGAGTCTAACGCCCAAACGAGGCTCAATTAAAAACATAAAGAGAGTGGTAGACTAATTAGCAGTTGGTTTCTTATGCATTGTAAATGTTTTTGAAGTTGCCACGATAAATCTTATTCCAAAACTTGATTTCAGCGGAAAGATACGGCAAAATGTGAGAAAAAGTTCATCAAGGATGTTTTTTAATGGTAAATTTCAAGTCGAAGCTATGCGCTCCTGATTTCTCTCGTATTTTTAAAAGAAATCGGCAAAAATAAGGATAAAAGTAGTGTTGTGATCGGTCGAGCGAAAAACCGCTCGAGTACTCGATTATTGAAATAACCGACATGGCTCGATTATTTAAAAAACCGCTCGAGTTATCTATTCAGGCGAAAACCGTCGCTCGTCACTTATTATCTTTCACTCGATGCCCGAGCTTCGCTTGACGCCGGCGGAAATGTACCGCTGTAGTGTGATCGAGTTAAAAAACTGCACGTATATTCGAGCAGTTTTTCGCTCGATAGGAAATACTCTATTATAAATTCACGCGAAAAACCGAAAAATATCGCCTGTCACTTGATAACTGACCTTCGTTATACGCGCCGCGCCATCCGATTGGCGACGTTCGAGTTTGACATTGAGCAGGTACACGACATACGTCTTTCTTAAAGGCACATAAACGAGATGGTGCATATATAAAAGTATGCCAAATCCCTTTGCGGAGCCATCGCGACATGAGTTTGGAGTTTGGTAAAGTTTTGTTTTAACTGGCTGGCCAGCGGAGTAGTTTAGTTCTCCGATTGTAAATATTAAAAAATTAAAGGATATAATTTTAAAATTTTGATTTACTATAAACTCGAGAAAACTTCTCAAAAATATCATAATAATAGGAATTGTTAATGAAAAATAACAAAATGGTTAACAAAATATATAGAAAAATTCGCTGGTAATCTTATAGTAAATATTTTTAAATCTAAACAGGAACTTTTTATTATTAAACTCAAGAAGACTTCTTAAAAATAGCATACATTATAGAAAATGTTAATGGAAAATAAGAAAACGAGCAAAATAGTTAACAAAATATAGGTATCGACAAATTGTTTGGTAGCCAAAAGTAAACATTCTTAAATTTAAACAGGAACTTTTAGGTAAGTAACTATAAACATGAATTTAAAAAAATAATAACCAATTTTCTTATTTTGCCAGTCGCGTAACTAAGCCTAAATTTTTGAAGGGCACACAGCGGGCACCTGATTTAAAGTGGAAGAATTTGACAACCTGATAATTTAAAGTGGAATTTGACAATCCATTTTAAATAGCTACTCATTTTATGCTCGTAGAGTGAGAAAGATATGAAGAAAAATAACTCTTGGTAATACTTTTTGTTCGGGTTTAAAAAAGCACAAGAATAAACCCGAACAATAAATACATATTTGGGTGATTTTTTGCAGTTTTTTTGTTGGGTATCGAGACACGTGATAAAAATTCATTATTCACAAATAAATAAATTTCTGGAATTTTTTTGGTGGCTACTACAATTTTTTAGCTAAACCTGGGCCCACCCGTAGTTACGTGCCTGCTAAATACCCTACCTGATCACATGTAAACGGCTAAGCTGCCGGTGGAGCAGTCGGTGACGTCATCGCTTGGTGAATTGGACTTTCAAGCGATTCACTCGAGCGATTCACTTGATTATTAAAATCGCTCGAGTATCAAGTACTCGATTATTAAAATCATCGGTTTTTCCCAACACTAGATAAAAGAAGCGATAGGGAATAGCTCTGTGGCATATCCCAACTAGCGGACTAACGTTGCTAAAGATTTATAACAGTTTTATAAAGATCTCGATTAGAAAATTTGTTGCCAAAGGTCTCCCGTGCTACCTTTTCGTTTTCAGTCAGAACCTAGCTTGACCATTGGCATAGCGACGGCTTTGCGTTGCCATAGGTACGGTGACGTCATACTTCAATATCTTTATAGGTTAAGTAATATAACTGTAGGTTCGAAGTACTTACTTTTAGAATTAATTATTATTTTTAACAAATTACTTGTACAATAATTAATTATTAACGTACCTATACTGCAAGGTTTGTTCCTGCTTTTTGATCTTATATGCGTGCAAAGCCCTATCACTACGCAACATTTGCTTTTTGATTACTTTTTAATGAAAGGAATGTGAATTATAATCATATGTAATTCCGCAAATTATTATTTTATATAATTAGGTACATAGGTGCCTGTATATTTTAAAAATGTAAAGGTAAATAAATATTAATAACTTATTGCTTAATTACCTACCTAATTAATTTTTTTTGATAATTTTAGCAGATAATATTTTAAATAAATTACACTAGCTTACCTTATTTTGCATAACGTCCACAATGACATAAATAAGCAGCACGATTTCCTGTTCGTCCGAGCCCATTAGAGTGCCCTGCAGCCCTGCCGTTGCGACATACAGGATGCAAATGTGATGGGGCCCCGCCATGTTCAGTCCTTTGATACTCATTGGAAAAATTCGCGCTCTTTTTCAAACCCTGTACGACCACATCATAAACAAACGCTATCGGCGGCCATGTTGCCACGTGAGACGTCCCCACAACAACCTGTCGGATCGAGTACCCGTTAGGTCAGGAAAAGTATTCTCTTAATTTTTATTGAAGTCTCTCGTAAGAAATAATAATATCCAGGTGAGATTTGTTGTTTGATTTCGAGTTGGTATCTTATCAGTACAGTCTCCTTAAAATTAAAGATCACAGATATGCGTATACTTAACCTAAGTTCGACACCTTGTACGAAAACACTGCAAATTTAAGGGTTTTCCTGTTTCTATCACAAGTTTAGACCTGCGGGGCACTGAAACGTGTAAAAAGCGCTTTGTAACCCCCGTTAAAATTTCACTCGGGTATCTAAAAAATTACTTTTCTAAAATTACGAATTTCCACCAGTGTTTAGTCGATTCCACGCGCACAAACACAAACCGATGTTAAGCGAAGGGTCCGCGACGCGAAAACAAAAAAGTTTTTCAATTTTTTTCACAGCCTTCTTGCCAATTCACGATCGTTTTTTCGTTAGATTCAAGCGTACAGTGTTTTCCCGTTTTAGTTGGCCATGCACAGTAATTCAGGTATTTCGTGTTGTATACCTATTTCATCGGGGGTCGACTGATGGAGTTAGACTGGTTCTCTTACCTGGCCGAGTCGACCAATGGGAATCGAGTACGAGGTAACGCAAGGTAACTGTACCTATTCGTACTGCATATTCTATAGTTATATAATTAGACGACTTTGTAAAGGTAGCGAGAGTATACAGGGTGCGTTTAAATCGTGCCGCTTTGCAAGGGTTTTAGCCCGCAGATGTATTATATCACATTTATGACGACCCCCGTAGGCGGCGGATTGATTCACCAGTGGCTAAATCCAGGTGGTAGACTGGGCCCTTTTGAATATTAATACAAAAGGCAATTTGAGCGCTCTCGAACGTTTTAAATGCGATCGATGGTGTAAAGTGAATGTTTTAATTTCACTTTTTTGATGTTTAAATTCGGTAATTTTTTGTCAACTATTTTCAGAGAGCTCACCATCAAGAATGCAAGGTAATTGCGGCAATAGGTATGCTGTTTTCCCATGATATATTTGCAACCACTTAGTAGGTAATATATGTATTTGACTATATGTAGGTATAGTATTTGCAGCATTATACCGTTGATCTTTTGACAGCAATAAAACCTCATTATCCCTTCGACCATAACATAAATAAGGAAATCCCAAATTTTAAAACCTTTTCGAGCAGAGCCGGACCAGGTATACAAATTCAATTTATACCTATGCCTGATGCATATATAAATACAAAGTGATTTTTAATAATTTTAATCTTTAGTGGTTTTCCGGCGAGTAATTTTTAGTTAGGCTTATTAGTGGTAGAATGTGGCGTCCTTGGAGTTGTGCTGATAGGGGGGCATCTTCAAGTGTCATTTTTAAAAGAAAGCATTTATCTACCGATGTCAATTAAAAATGTGTATCAATCGTTGTTGAGTAGAAATTTTAATTCGATGGATGCTTTAGCAGAGACGTCTACTTTGACAAAAACTCCTTTATCTTCGGTAAGAGACATATAGTACTTAAACCTGTTAATCCTAGAAAAAATCGGAGTGATTCTGGCACATTTAGAAGCATTGACGAAAATGACATGTATTTATTAACAAAAAAGATGTACCAAATGTATGAGGCACAAACTGTACCCACTTTGATTTCCCTCAAAGAGCGGCTGATTAAAGACGAAACAAATATCTCTTGTATCCTTTCAAGCCTTAGGAAAATGTTGCGTAAAATGGGTTTTAAATACCGAAGCATTGATAAAAGACAAACATTAATGGAATCTCAACGTTTACGGGAATGGAGACTTAAATATTTAACAGCTGTTAAACAATTTAGAGAAGAAAATCGTCCAATTATTTACCTTGACGAAACATGGTTCGATACCCATGACACTCCAAGAAAAGGTTGGGATGATTCTTCCAAAAAATGTCAAACCAAGGCACCATCAAATAAAGGCAAAAGAATCACAATACTAGGTACATGCTGGTTCAGAAAACGGGTTTGTTCCAAATTGTCTGTTGCTTTCAGCTAAAAACATAGCAGATTCTTCTTTAGATTACCATCAAGATACCGACGCACAACTTTTTGAAGATTGGTTTAAACATAAACTCCTTAAAAATATACCTGAAAATAGCGTCATTGTAATGGACAATGCTAGTTATCATAGTCGGCAAGCAAAAATCATTCCCAATTCTAATAATACAAAAGCAGAAATTCAAAATTTTATGATTGAAAATGATTTATATTTTGAAGAAACTTACAAAAAACGAGAACTGCTAGAAGTATTACAAGCTTTTAAAATAAATAAGGAATACGAGTGTGACAAACTTGCAGCAGAAAATGGACATACAGTGTTGCGTCTTCCTCCGTACTATTGTATATTCAATCCTATTGAGCTAATATGGCACCAATTAAAATCCAATATTAGGGCAAATAATATTTCTCCTACATTAAATGCATCTGTAGCAGAATTAATTAAAAACGGAGTAAGACAAATTTTTGCAGACAGCTGGAAAAACTGTGTACAGCATGTACTTAAGGTGGAAAATTCTTACAATTGTATGATTACAAATGTCCAACCCTTAATTATTATAAGTTTAGGCTTAGATGAAGATAGTAATAGTGATACAGAGTTAAATTTTAAATAAATCATCAATAGTTTCTTGGAATTTAACTAATTTTTATTGTACTTGTATCCTCATAGTTATACTTTTAAAATTATTTTCAATTATCATTAATTGTTATCATTATTTTACATTTATTATAGGTACCTAAAACTAAAAATACCTATATATTTATTTTAAATTATAAAAATAAATCATGTGGTGTGGAATACATTTTCAAGCCGGCCTTGATCCCATTTATTGAGCTTTGAAGAGGTTGAGGCGTATACAACAGGGTTTAATCAGGTAGTTTATTTATGGCAGTGAGAGTCAACGGTATAATTCTGCAACAACTATACTCTTGGCCACTTTTCCTATACTTAACCATTTTTTTCCGAAAGCTTTATGCAACAAATTGGCAAATCGAGAGCTGTTATAAAATCAAACCAAACAACCACGTGCATGGATACCAATTTTTTTAGATTTATTGTTCTTAGCACCTGCGTCGCGGGTCATAATACGTAAACAAAAATTCCAAAAGACTTATCTCCGGAACAAGTATAACATATGGCATTTAGCCACATTAAGGCCAATAATTAAAACGTTAAAAATATTTTGGACGATTTCCCTGAAACGTCTCATTAATATAATTATGGTCGGGGACATTTACAATAATTCCTCTAAACGACAGCTTCATAGTAATCATGAAATCGCTTAATAATCAATCAACATATATATCCTAATGCAACTTTCCCCGTAATAATTATAAAGGAAGCAATCTATATTTCGTGCAGCAGGTAACAAATCTAGACCAGGTAAATTTTATTGTGAAGGGAGACTTTGTGAAAGAATATTTGCAGCGTTCTGCTTATTTTAGCCCACTGGGAGGGGGTAGATCTTACCCTTAAAATCTTAAATGAGAAGGGAGTCAATACAACCCAAACAACAATACTTCGTCCTGTAAATTTTTAGGTGTCGTTATTTCATTAATAATGAACCAATTTTATTAATTTTTGTTTGAACTAATAGAACAGCTTCTACAGTTTAGCGCAGAGTAGTTTACGTCCTGGTAGTCTAAATGTACAGAGTAGTGCATAAAATCTAGATCCTTATAAATTTCCCACAATTTAAATTTGACATAATATCTCCCATAAAAATTAGTGTTGGGAAAAACCGATGATTTAATAATCGAGCACTTGATACTCGAGCGATTTTAATAATCGAGTGAATCGCTTGAAATTCCAATTCACCAAGCGATGACGTCACCGACTGCTCGACTGGCTGCCTAGCCGTTTACATATGATCGGGTAGAATATTTAGCGGGTACGTAACTACGGGTGGGCACAGGTTTAGCTAAATAATTGTAGTAGCCACCAAAAAAATTCCAGAAATTTATTTATTTGTGAATAATGAATTTTTACCACGTGTCTCGATACCAAACAAGAAAACTGCAAAAAATCACCCAAATATGTATTTATTGTTCGGGTTTATTCTTGTGCTTTTTTAAAACAAAAAGTATTACCAAGAGGTATTTTTCTTCATATCTTTCTCACTCTACGAGCATAAAATGAGTAGATATTTAAAATTGCTTGTCAAATTCCACTTTAAATTATCAGGTGCCCACTGTGCCTTCAAAAATGTAGGCTTAGTTACGCGACTGGCAAAGTAAGAAAATAGGTGATTATTTTTTTAAATTCATGTTTATAGTTACCTTAAAGTTCCTGTTTAAATTTAAGAATGTTTACTTTTGGTTACCAAAAAATTTGTCGACACCTATGTTTTGTTAACTATTTTGCTCGTTTTCTTATTTTCCATTAACATTTTCTAAAATGTATGTTTTTTTTAAAAAGTCTTCTTGAGTTTAATAATAAAAAGTTCCTGTTTAGATTTTAAAATGTTTACTATAAGATTACCAACGAATTTTTCTATATATTTTGTTAACCATTTTGTTCGTTTTATTATTTTTATTTACAATTTCTATTATTATGTTATTTTTGAGAAGTTTCATCGAGTTTACAGTAAATAAAAATTTAAAAATTATCTCTATTCTTTAATCTTTTAATATTTACAATCGGAGACCTAAACTACGCCGCTGGCTAGCCAGTTAAAACAAAACTTTACAAAACCCATGTCGCGATGACTCCGCTAAGGGATTTGGCATACTTTTTTATATGCACCTTCTCGTTTATGTGCCTTTAAGAAAGACGTATGTCGTGTATCTGCTCAGCGTCAAACTCGAAGGTCGCCAATCGGATGGCGCGGCGCGTAGACCGAAGGTCGTGTATCAAGTAACAGGCGATATTTTTCGGTTTTTCGCCTGAATTTATAACTAGAGTATTTCCTATCGAGCGAAAAACTGTTCGAATATACGAGCAGTTTTTTAATTCGATCACACTACAGCGGTACATTTCCGCCGGCGTCAAGCGAAGCGCGGGTATCGAGTGAAAGATAATAAGTGACGAGCGACGGTTTTCGCCTGAATAGATAACTCGAGCGGTTTCTTTAATAATCGAGTGATGTCGGTTATTTCAATAATCGAGTAATCAAGCGGTTTTTCGCTCGAGCAATCACAACACTAATAACAATCATTTCGACAAATAAAGACAGAGTGCTACGCAATTATCTACTCATTTATTTAACATTATAAATACAAAATCATTAGATATACATATAAGCCATACCCAGGGCCGTAGCCAGGTGGGGGCGAATCCGGGCGCCGCCCGGACAGGCCAAAATTTCGCCCTGGCAGAGAACTGTGTTCTTACTATTCTGCAGTACCGATATGTGTATGTATTTTCTCTAATCTTGTAATGCCCTGGCTATGAAGGTCAACGCCCTGGCAGCAAAAACATTCTGGCTACGGCCCTGGCCATACCTAGTTTTTATTTTGTTAAGTAAATGAATAGATAATTGGGTAGCCACTATAGCACCATTAAAGACCTTATTCGTTGATGAAATGATTATTATTTTTAATGTAGCAAAAGCCCAAAGTGATAAAATGTCGCACAGATTGTTTACGAAACGGTTTTTCGACAATATAATGTGTTTAGAAGAAATGGTAATTTTTTGGTAACCTCGAGTGGTATGGCGATACTTTTGGACCAGTGCCTTACCGAGATATATTTCTAATCGGTTTAGTTTAAAAAATAAATTTAATTCAATTTTCATGTAAATACGTCAAATTTAAATTTTACGAAATTTACATGCATCTACATTTTATGCGCTACCCCGTACAACTAGACGTATCATCAGGTTACCTGATATCCTGGGCGGATCCAGAACTTCGGTGGGGGGGGGGGGGTCATACAAGGAAAGTAACCAAAAGTAATACGCTGCCCGTTAGTCACACCGGGATGGCATTTCCAAGCAGAAAAAATATCTCATCTGTTGTTAAAAAATGCAATATACAGGGAGTCAGCTAAGTAATGGGACATGGAACAACCACAGGCTCCTTACATAAAAATATTAGGATTTAATTATACTTACCTATATCCGGAAGTTCATATTAACTGAGATACAGGGCGTTAAAGTTAAAACTTCATTTTTGTTTTTCTCTAATAACTTTGACAGAAACCAACGGTTTTTTACAAAATTTGGCAATTATGGTTTTTTTAGGATGAGGAACTGATTTTTTGGTGAAATTTTATTGTACAACGTAGGGGGCGCTGCCTGCGGCATTTTTTGCACAATTATTAGGTCATAACTTTTTTGTGCCTCAGTGTATTTAAGTTTTTGATGAAAATAATACTTCTATCATATTTATTACGTAAAAAAGGTGCACTCATTTCAGGTCGCCCAGAGTTGCCGTTTCGGAGATATATGCATTTATATTATTTAGTGCCTATTTAATTTGCAAAGAATTTTTTTTTCAAAGTAACCTATGAGAAAACAAACGAAGTTTAGAGATACAGTTGCTATAAAACCTCCATGTTGTTATTTGTTTGTTGATTATTGTGTGTCGGCATTGTTACTTAACTTAGGATAAACTGAAACATTTTTTTACGCAGCTATTGCACAATAATCAACAAGCAAATAACAACATAGAGGTTTCATAGCAACCGCATCTCTAAATTTCATTTGTTTTCTCATAGGTTACTTTAAAAAAAAAATTGTTTGCAAATTAATAATAGGCACTAAACAATATAAATGCATATATCTCCGAAACGGTAACTCTGGGCGACCTGAAATTAGTGCACCTTTTTTACGTAATAAATATGATAGAAGTATTATTTTCATTAAAAACTTAAATACACGGAGGCACAAAAAAGTTATGACCTAATAAATGTGCAGAAAATTCCGCAGCCAGCCAGCCCCTACATTGTACATTAAAATTTCAACAAAAAATCAGTTCCTCATCCTAAGAAAACCATATTTGCCAAATTTTGTAAAAAAACCATTGGTTTTTGTCAAAGTTATCGGAGATATATGCATTTATATTGTTTAGAGCCTATTATTAATTTGCAAACAAAATTTTTTTTTAAAGTCTTTATAACCTATGAGAAAACAAATGAAATTTAGAGATGCAGTTGCTATGAAACCTCTATGTTGCTATTTGCTTGTTGGTTCTGGTTGGATTGGTTTTTGTCAAAGTTATTAGAGAAAAACAAAAATGAAGTTTTAACTTTAACACCCTGTATCTCAGTTAATATCAACTTTCGGATATAGCTAAGTATAATTAAATCCTAATAGTTTTACGTAAGGAGTCTGTGGTTTTTCCATGTCCCATGTTACTTAGCGGACACCCTGTATATGTCATTTTCTATGTTCCACTGTTGGTTTATGGGGCTCATGATCCCCATAACACCCCCCCCCCCTACATATTTTCACACGCCGAGATTTAATAAAAGTAAAATTTATGTTTACAAAACTACCATTGGGTAAATAAAAAAATTCTAACCAATTTGACAGTCATATATGCGAGTCGAAAATTAAAATTCATAGAGGAGTCGAGAACAATACAAATATACAATTCTAAAAATGGATCAGGTTCAAGGCCCATCGGCTCCGAGGGAAAAATTTTAATGCGCATTGTTTAAAGTCAACAAACAAACTTGGCTTTTATTACGGAGTTTTTAACTAAAAAAAAAATATATTTTTAATTATGGTGGGTGTAGTTTTATGTAAAACATCCCGCCACGCAGGAAAATAAAAACTTTTACTATAAAAATAGTAAAACTAACAATAATTTATGGCTCTATAGGTGACTGGAAAGTTAGAGTCGGCAATTTTTGTCTCTTGCGCCAGCAATGGCAATTATAATTGCAAGGATTCATGCGCACTACACCGCTCTCGATCAGCTGGCCCAATACTGCTCGCATTGCGGGCGCAATGCGAGAATGGAATCCGTATTAGAGTCGGCAATTTTTTTCTCTTGCGCCGGCAATTATAATGGCACGTATTCATGCGCAGTAAACCGTTCTCGATCAGCTGGAGCATTGTCAACGGTCAGAACAGCAGTTGGTACTGTCGAAATCCCTAAAATACCCCCAGAATTAGAGATGGGCAAACCTGTTCGTTTTGATTACCAGTTAAAGCAGCTACTGCTATTTACAAATAGGAGGTGCATAAAATTGCACGGATCATGCGCAGTACCCCGTTCCCGATCAGCTGTCTCTCATTACCAGAAATGAGACAAGCGCCATTTTAATTGCCATTGCCGCTGCAAGTCTGAGTAGAGATGGATTATTCTGTTATTTTTAACTGTTTATTAGTTGGTCGAAGCAGTTATAAACAGCTAATGGCTATTTACACTAACTGGTACTTAAATTAGCAGTTCACATTATTTATTAAACATAATATGTGCTGCTAATTCGTCGCAACTTTATTGAGCTGCTATTTGTAAGTAGCAGGAGCTGCTTTAACTGGTAATCAAAACGAACAGGTTTGTCCATCTCTAATTCTGGGGGTATTTTAGGGATTTTGATAGTACCAACTGCTGTTGTGACTGTTGGCAATGCGCCAGCTGATCGAGAACGGTTTAGTGCACATGAATACGTGCAATTAAAATTGTCATTGCAGGCGCAAGAGAAGAATTGCCGACTCGCTGCCATTTATAGTAAAATTTTGACATATATTTTTAGTAAAAATGAGGAAAAAATTTAGTGAACCATTTATACTGCAACTGCTTAAATTTAGTTTTGAGAAAGTATTACGCATTTTGTTATTATTACATGCACTTTTTTCTAAATTCATTTAGAAGAGTGGTGCTTTCTTAAATATTTTTGAAAATATACACTAATACAAATATAAAAATAAAAATAAGAGAAATAAACACATCTCAAAAAGTGTAATTTTACAGATAGGACAACTAGTCTTAGCTGGGCAGTATAGATATGAAAAGTTTTTGTAAAATTTAATAAAACCTTTTGTAAAATTTCCTCAAATATATTGTAATAATTTTGACACATGGTTGCCCAAGCGGTCACCTATCCAAGTACTAACCGTGCCCAACGTCGCTTGACTTCATCGATGTGTATCTCAAAAGTTAAGACGTTTCGGACATATGTTCATATGAAGTATTTTTCTGAAAATCGACCCAAGAATAACCTCCTTAAATATTAAAATAATCAATATTATTTAAAATCTTCAATAATTTAAAAAAAAAACGTTATTAAGAAACAACCTGTATAACACTTTGAAAAAATGTATCGACAATCGAAAGCGCGCAAAATTACCTGAAAATATTGACGTTTCCTAAAATTCTACATATATCAACATAAAAGATACATAAAAAATTCAACAGGTTTATGTTCAAAAACAAAATAAATGAGGAGAAAAAAGTCCTACTGTAAAATTTGAGGCACGTCGCTTACGGTATGAGTTTATTACATTATTTTAACGAATACCATACGCTCCTGGAGTTAGGCCCGTTCTTCCCGACCCACCCTGTATAATAAAATTACGGAAACCAAGGAAATGTCCTTACAGAATTGCTTTCGCACCACTCTACCGACATGGAAACAATATCACTTTGGGATGACCCACCCATCTGTTAGGATGGTCCTGCCTTTACCTCCCCACACTTATATGTTATATAGTGACGACAAACCATGTTTGTAATGTCAGCATTTATTTATAAAAAAAAGTTTAATGGTAATGGTGCATGTCTCCACCAAATGACATTAATAATTAACGATATAAAAATGTAAAAATGCGTCATTAACAATCGCACGAGGACGGGAGGGGTCAGGTCAAAATTCAAAAAATGTCCCTCAAATACAATGGAATTATATGCATGCCTAATAACATAGCTACTCACTTATTTATGTCAAGAAAATTAAAAGCATACCATACGTAATTAAATTTATGTTAAAATACGAGCTCATAGACTTGTATTACGGAGAGAACGAGAATTTGTCGCGGTAGTAGGTATAGTATTTGCAGAATTATACCGTTGATCTTTTGACTGCAATAAAACCTGATTATTCCTTCGACCATAAAATAAATAAGGAAATCCCAAATTTTAAAACCTTTTCGAGCAGAGCCGGACCAGGTATACAAATTCAATTTATACCTATGCCTGATGCATATATAAATTCAAAGTGATTTTTAATAATTTTAATCTTTAGTGGTTTTCCGGCGAGTAATTTTTAGTTAGGCTTATTAATGGTAGAATGTGGCGTCCTTGGAATTGTGCTGATAGGGGGGGCATCTTCAAGAGTCATTTTTAAAAGAAAGCATTTATCTACCGATGCCAAACTAATAATTAAAAAGTGTATCAATCGTTGTTGAGTAGAAATTTTAATTCGATGGATGCTTTAGCAGAGACGTCTACTTTGACAAAAACTCCTTTATCTTCGGTAAGAGACATAGTACTTAAACCTGTTAATCCTAGAAAAAATCGGAGTGATTCTGGCACATTTAGAAGCATTGACGAAAATTACATGGATTTATTAAGAAGAAAGATTTACCAAATGTATGAGGCACAAACTGTACCCACTTTGATTTCCCTCAAAGAGCGGCTGATTAAAGACGAACCAAATATCTCTTGTAGCCTTTCAAACCTTAGGAAAATATTGCGTAAAATGGGTTTTAAATACCGAAGCATTGATAAAAGACAAACATGAATGGAATCTCAACGTTTACGGGAATGGAGACTTAAATATTTAACAGCTGTTAAACAATTTAGAGAAGAAAATCGTTCAATTATTTACCTTGACGAAACATAGTTCGATACCCATGACACTCCAAGAAAAGGTTGAGATGATTCTTCCAAAAAATGTCAAACCAAGGCACCATAAAATAAAGGCAAAATAATCACAATATTACATGCTGGTGCTTTAGATTACCATCAAGATACCGACGCACAACTTTTTGAAGATTGGTTTAAACATAAACTCCTTAAAAATATACCTGAAAATAGCGTCATTGTAATGGACAATGCTAGTTATCATAGTCGGCAGTCTATCTATTTTAAATTATAAAAATAAATCATGTGGTGTGGCATACATTTTCAAGCCGGCCCTGATCCCATTTATTGAGCCTTTGAAGATGTTGAGGCGTATACAATATGGTTTAATCAGGTAGTTTATTTATGGCAGTAAGAATCAACGGTATAATTCTGCAACAACTATACCACACTCTTCGATCAGTGGCGGATCTGGATTGGATGGATTGGAGATGAAGTGAAACGGACGTAAGCCACCTATAACTATGGATACGTATAGGGAATCCAATCCCGCAAATGCAGGATCCCGCGGTGATTTCGCGGGATTGACATTGCGCGATTAAACGTGCGGGATTTGCGGGACTCGATGTGGGTGCTGTATGTTAATACATGGTTTTATGCAATTAGAAACAGAGTAGAGTAGCAGGAAAATATTTATTGCATATAGGTACAATACAATAGTACGACTAGTTTAACGGTTACATGTTACATTAATTTTGAAAGTATTTTCGGAGAAAAGATAACATGTTTAATGTTTCATCTTTTAGATTTGATCTTATTTTATTGCACATGTATCCTGCGGCTGAAAACGCACGTTCAGCTTCGACACTTGTCGGCGGAATAGATTTTACACAATTTGTGGCCCTCTGATTCGAATAGTTGGCGCTTATCGGTCGATGTGATAAACTTTCCAAAGGGTTTGTTCGGGTTTGTTCGGTGGTACCATCTTTGGCTACCATTCGAGACACTCTTTCCTCCATCGAAACTTTTTCTCAGATGAAAAAAAATCTGTAATTTTCATTTTCTTAGGTAGCACAGAAGAACCACTAACATCTGAGCGCTTAGCAATAGAACTGAACGAACTACTCGAACTGGTGGTACTAGCTTTCATTTCCTGTGTTATTTTATCAATATCAACACTACCGCTGCTGCTCTGGACTTTCAAATTAATATTATGCTTTGTTTGTAAGTGGGTGTGAAGACCTTTGGTGGAACGAGCAGAGATTTTGATAATGCCAGGGCATAACTTACATTTAGCTGTAAGACCATCATCAGACTTTAAAAATAATTCCGAACTAATCTTGAACCTTTATTCTCTTTGTAAACTACACAGACACTCATTTTTGGGATTGCTGTCAAATTCCAATATCAGGAAAATAGGACCGTATTTATAAAAAAAGAAAGTTGATAATGACCCTTCGAAAACGACTCGTCGGATTACAAAACAATTAACGGTGTTAGATAGGGCGAAAAAAGTGGCAATGTAAAAGTTCAATTTACTTTAGAATTCGATCTCGAAAAAACCCAGGAAATACGGCATATTATTAGGCACGTATATGCGCAACTTTACCTCTATTTAACCGACTTCGTATCTCTTACGGTTTCCGAGATCACTGTACTGGCCCTCCTTATCTTGGACACGTTCTATAAGTGGGCATCCTCTCTTTTTAAAAAATATTTTCAGCCTTGCAGGGTTGCGGCGTCTACTAGAAAGTATTAGCAACTTTGATCATTTAAATGGACCACCCTGTGTATTATTTTTTCACTTTTCTTTTCGAAAACATGTCCTTAAGAAAGGGCGGATATTTTTGAACTGTGACAAATTAGAGCACTGAAATTTGGTTGGGAGACCAGAGGGATTTCACTCTGTCCTAAAATATGGTGGAGGGTGTTTCAAAGTACAGTACGTTTCACGAAATTTGGATACGACTTAATGATTTCCTGGGTAGGTCCCATTGTGTGGACAAGAGCTTGGCAATAAACAAGTGAAGTATGAAGGGACGGACTAAGGAAAACAAGTAATGATATTATTATATTAATGTAATCAAATGAAATAACATTTTTTTTAAATATTACTAGTCATATTTATTTACATTAATAATGTCATTCTATAGATAGTTCTGTTTCGCTATCGCTATCCTCATCAAAATTAATTATAATTGGATTAATTATACGATCCAGACTAATATACGAATTTTTTACAGTTATTACGTGACGGACTGAATTTTTCCAACTACCTGGGGGAATATCATTAAAGCATTTTCGTATTAATTCTACAACACTAGAACTTAAAGTCGGAGAAATATTTTCAGACCTAACCAGTGATTTTAACTATATGCTCTATGGGGTTAAAAATGCAATAATAGGGTGGGAGCCGTAGCACTGTATATCCAATTTCTTCTGCCAATGTGTCACAAACATATACTTTTTTTATACAAAATGTCTTTAAAACTTCTAAAAGATCACTTTTTTATAACTTTCTTCAAAATATATATCATTCGCCGCCATGTAGTTCTGAATCTCCAATTTTGTATTATTTGAGCTTGGAGCTTTATGTAATTGGCGACTGTGATAGTTCGCATTGTCCATTACTATCACGCTATTCTGAGGAATGTTTGGTAAAAGACAATTCTTGAACCATTCCTCAAAAACGAACAAATTTTACCACAAAAAGATATTTAATTATAAATTAAGCAACCTAACCTACCTGATGTGCCTATATTTAATTGTAATTATTACAATCCGGTCCTTTCCACATAATAATAACAAACGGGCATTAATAATGGGATGGCCCCCAGGTACTTTTACTGTAGTCATTAAGTTATATCCATTTTTCGTGAAACAATCTTTACCAATATTTAGATTGTTTGGAAAAATGATAAAAAGTGTGTTTTCTTAAATGAAACACCCTGTACTTGAATTGTGGTTCTAAAAGTTCTTGAATTGTCTATCTTTCTATGTGTAATGTTGCAAAATTGGCTTGCCGATCGACCGGCAATCTTTATGGTTGTGTGGGAATGTTCAGCTTTTCCTCCTAGGTATACAATGTACTATTTCTAGTTCCTCTCGGATAGAAATAACACTGTTTAAGCACGTGGAAGTAGAATAGAAAAACTTTTATGCTGCATCTAATGACGCTCGTCTTGCCGTAATATTTTCGGTAAATTTTCTCAAAAAAAAAAAACGATCCAAGGCTGCGGCGGCAACAAGAAGAAGCCAGAAGCAGAATGAAGAGTTGGCGTGGCGGCCTGACAAGATAGAGAGGACGGCAACGACCGTTCGGTCGTTCGTTGAACCCCGCGCGCCCGCCCCGGTACGCAGTGTCGCAACATGGGGGATCGGTCGATAATATAGGTGTCAAACTGCAGATCGATCCGATAAGAACCGTTCATTGGTTACTTTTTGCGGTGCCAGTGCCGGAGGAAAAAGAAAAATAACTGAAAATAAACTGCTCGGCAAAAAACACTGATACCGGGAAATGTTTAATGGGGTTCAGATCCGGGCTAATTGCTGGCCATTCTAGTATTTAAATATTAACTTCGTTCGGATATCGGATGATAATATCCGCGGCTATTTATTTTGATCGCTACGAATATGTTTTTGTCACAACTTTTCATAAAATTGGGTACCAAGAACTGGCCGGGTGCCAGGTGTACCTAGTACAAGGTCCAGGGTGTCCCATTTTCGACACTTTTATAAGGTATCTCCGTAATTGTTAGTGCTATCAAAAAAGTAATGTAGGTGTCATGTGCTCTTTTTGGGTCAAACTTAAAATGGTAAAATCAAAATTTGAAAATTTTCGCTCGCTTACGAGATGTGGGGGAAAATCGAAACACTGACACAATTTCAAAATTACCCTATAATTTCTTAGTTAAACGAGATACAGAAAAATGTTTTATACAGAAGTTTCTTTACATTGATTGTTGAATAATCTGCCGTTTTCAGAATAAGTATACGGGGTCAGGTAAAAAAGTTATCGGACCTAACCTCATTTTTTTAAATGGAACACCCTGTATATTTTAATATAAAAAGATACTATTTTAAATTCTCCTTTCAAATATGTAGCACACCATGGATGATATTGGTTTCCCAGGCGATTTATTTAAACTTTATTACTTTGAAACGAAATAAAAGATTCAGATTAAGGTAAAAAATAACGGGAATCATCGCAAATGTTCGGAATATGTCCTTAAATGGTTACCGTCTTTCCGGATAGCGAACAAAATATACATTTTGCGCCATTTCTCGTTTTTTCCACTTTCAATATAAACTGATTTGAAATTTCTCAAAATGTTGATAGGTTATTTTCGCAAATGATTGAATGAATGAAATGAATATTAGCTTTTGTTCCATCGTCTACTGTGGTTTGTTCGGGTTTGTTGTAAACTTTAATAAATCGCCTAGGAAACCAATATCATCCATGGCGTGTTATACAGAGTGTTATGGAAATGACGTATTATATTTAAATGGGTGACTCCTTGGGTGTCCTAGAGAAGCGCTACATATTTTATATTTTTAAAATCGACCGCTTTAAAAGTGGGGTAACAAACACTCTTACTCACAGGTCAGTCCGCGCTACTGTACAACATTTCACCCAGAGCCAATGGCAATGTTGCCAAACTTAATGTAAAACTGAAATTCCATATAAAATTATTAAAATAAATTATTTTCTACCTACTTGTATTTATCCTTATACCTAAAGAGCGAGGAAATCCAGGCACAAACACAATGAGTTTTTTTTTATTTTCATGGGAACACTCCTGGAAACACTTTATGTACACACAGTAATAGTGAAACAGAACCGATAGTTAGCTTTTGAAAATACAATAATACAGATTATTAGATTTTATTACACGCGACGAAATTTGACGTCCAGAAGAAATGCGTCGATAAAAACAATATTCAAAGATTATTTATGGACAGGCAAGATACACGCGTAAGGCGAAAAAACAGAGCGGATTGCTGAGAGTGTGTTGGTGATCGACGAGACACAACGTATCCGGCCGCTGGTTGGTCTTCAACTAACAGACGCAAGCGTGCGGCGCTATTTGAAACTACTTCGCTCAGCCGATGTAAGGCGTCAAGAGGTCATTGGCATTTGACCTAGTGATGTACGTGGCTATTACTATTCCATATGTTTTTCGGGTTGTTTAAAACATAGTACGTCGTAAATGTTCTTCAATTAATTGTACAAAAAGGTATTACAGAATGGAAAAGTGTTTAAATTATTTTATTTTGTCTAAAGAGTTTAAGGTGTACATATGACAATACCGGCCAGAATTCCTTGATTGCTTAAATGATCGCAGTGCCACACAGGTGTTTTTCTGGTTTGACGCCAGGTCACTTTTACCGCTGAATGAATTGAAAGCGCCATTTATGGGTATTTTTCTTCAATTTATCTTTATCTTAGGAATTGCCGGTGTAAATATAATACGTCATTTCCATAACACCCTGTATATTTGAAAAGAGAATTTAAATTATTTTAAAAAAAATGAGGTTAGGTCCGATAACTTTTTTACCAGACCCCGTATTCTTATTCTGAAAACGGCAGATTATTTAACAATCAATCTCGTTTAACTAAGAAAATATAGGGTAATTTTGAAATTGTCAATTGTTTGCTTTTCCCCCGTATCTCTTAAGCGAGCGAAAATTTTCAAATTTTGATTTTACCATTTTAAGTTTGACGCAAAAGGAGCACATGACACCTACATTACTTTTTTGATAGCACTAACAATTACGGAGATACCCTATAGAAGTATTGAAAATGGGACACCCTGTACAGTTCAGGTCATCAAACGCGGTACAACCTTTAAGGGAGTGGTACGATTTGTCACATATTTTTTCATGTGTCATGTCACCTCTCCTTTACTGCTTGTACGGGTTTTCTTATGAACAGAACTGTACATATTTTCGCCACTACAATTTTAGTACGAAACTAAAACCAATCGATTGAAACACATTTCATAATAAATACATAATAATAAAATAAATAGTAGTAACTCACAAACTAACAGAAATTGTTTGTTGTTAATAATCATAATAAATGTGTTGTATTATACAGGGTGTAAATTTGTAAGCTTCCCACCCTTAATATCCAGCTTTCAGTAAGTAAAATTAAAAATCGGATGAACCGCCAATTTTATTGTGAAGCGGGACCCTTTTCAATCAACAGACTTTTCAAGAACGTGTTTAGATCAAAATGGAAGATATTTTCAACATTTACCGTAGTTTAGAATTATTAGTCTAAGCGCCTATGTTATTTAAACAACATAATTTATGAAATTTGGAATTATTTCGAAAATGTCTGGAAACAATTGATATGCTCGTATTACAAAAAAAATTGCTTATGAAGTCTACGTCAAATAGCCAAATAATATACAGGGTGTTCCATTTGAAAATCTTGAGAAAAATGATCTTGAAATGTATCGTTTTTGAATGCTTATTATGAACACCCTGTATAAAATAGATAAACGCTATTAGATTTATAGTATCTCGCACAGAATACCGAGGTTAAAAAAATAGTTTTGGATGGTTTTTTTTCAGGACTACAAAACCTTTTTTTTTCATTTCTTAATTCATTGCTTCTAAACTACAGAACCAAATGAAATAAAATTTTAAGCAAACATGAAGGACACTAATACGAACCTAAATATGCAATAAAATAATGGGTGTTCCATTTTAAAAAAATATAACTTTATGTTGCCACACTTTTTTGGGCCACCCTATATAATGTAAAATATTTTTAAAACTTGCCGCTTTTAATCCCAGACTTTAAGCGGTTTTAGTTTAGTATTTTTGATAACTTCAGCGATAATGATTTAATCTTCCGTCCCCGCTTCGTCGGCGGACCCTGTATATGACAAAAAACGACCTTCCAATATTATTTGTTTAATTTCTAAAAACTTTCATATAAAACATTTTTTTCTTAATCGATTAATAAATGCGCGGGAAGAAATCTCGTTTTAAAGGTGTACGGAGCCCACTTAAGACGTAATTATGACGACTTTTTATCGAGCATTCCATAAAATGATTAAAAAGCACTCACAAGCCTTCTTGAGGCTCCGACGAGATCGATTCTCGATGCTCGTAAGCCCAAAAGCCGTGGAACTCGATCAAAATACTGACGAACGTGTCGCCCTGGCCGCAAACGAGCAGATCCGCCAGGGTGATTTTTTCCGGATCCTTTGGTCGCACCATGTCGAAAAGTTCATCTTTGACATCTTGGAACGGCACGGGCTGTTCGGACCCGTGGGCCTTCATCTGGTCTTGGATCGCTCTGAAAATAAATTATACAGGTGGCAATTTGAAAACTTCCTACACTGAGAAAAATACATTTACCAATGTCGTGGGTTACAAAATTGGAGCTACCTCAACCCACCTCTCTATGTTGTTCTAGCTGAGCCTACGAATTATCACAAATTATTTAAAAACGCTACAGTAATTCAGGTTCTTTTGGTTCGCCTCAACCCAGAAAGAGATTTTTATCAACATTTTAAACATATTTGGGATCACCACAATCCCTCATCTTGTAACTATTTTATAAGTTAAGGTGTAGGTCATTCCATTGTTATTCGTCAATTCTCCTTCGATCGCGCGTATAGACGCCTGCTGGCCGTTGCGGGATTTTTCATCTTTGTTCTCTGTGCGTGAAAATTTATGTTTTGCACATAATTTTGGTCAGTTGGCGTAAAATGAAGGGACAGGAGGGAGATGCATACAAATTGTAATTATTGGAATGGATTATTTATAAGCAATCGTCATCACTTCGCCCGCATGGTTTCTTAGCCGTAGTATGCTCTCCTGTCTATAATTCATTTGATATGATAATTTTTTTTTAAATATATCTACAACAAAAATGTCATATCTTGAAAAAACAAAAGGCAATTGAAGTCCACAATATGCAGGCGTTAAATCAAAGAAATATTTTGAATCCGATAGTCCACAATTTAGGTACTGGTAGTCCAAAATTTGGAGTCTGGTAGCCCAAAGAGTGGGTTATTCCAGCCACCATGGTAAAAGATAGAACAACTTAAATATAAAGTTTTGATAGCTCGAATCATGAATTAATCTAGCCCGACTAGTAACGCATCACAATTCACATACTGGTAGCTACGGTAGCCTATCAATACTTTAAGACGGTGGGGTATGAGCTATTCCAACGCATAAAATAACCCATCTTCTGTGCTATCATAACTTATGAATAGTGAGTTGATGCAATTTCTTCGATTTGGTTGCCGCAATTCAGAGGTCTGTGCTGTCCCCTATTAGCAACACGCTTCGATCTAGGACAACTCATATTTGAGTTATATCAACTCGAAATATCGCTCAGTGCACCTATAATAGGTTAGTTCGCATAGCTAAATTTCGAACCGATTGGAAATCGGGTTGCCGCTTTTTTCTCTGTGGACGGGTACAAATGCCAAACCTGCAACTGTAAAATATGAGAATTGACTTCTTAACTTAACCTATAAGTAATTATTGCTCATTTATGCTGTGTTTCTCGATAGCTTTTCGTTTTGGAATGGATACAAGATAATGGAAAGAAAGTTTAACCAAAACCTGTCAAAAATAAAACGAATTAGAAACAAGTAAGCAAACAACGCGCAGAATCCAAACCCACAATTCCATACCAATACGCGCATTATTCTGCCGGTTGCAAATCAGCTGGCTGTCGATACATTTACTCTACAAACACCGATTTTTTGGTTAGCGGTTAAAGATCTTACTCCTGTGACCACTTTAAACCAACTGCGCACGCCTCGGGAAGTGTGTAACGATTTCTAACTGCTCTGCGAACAAACCTATTTCCAGTAATATTAAAAATCGGAGACAAGTCGCCCTGGCAGGGGTATACGTTACCCCTAAAATCTTAAATGGGAAGGGGATTAAGTAGCACCACATAATTTTAAAGGTCATATTGGAAAGCATGTCACCCGGAGTGACTACAAACTGACCCCTAATCATTCTACTAAAAGAGGAGTCAACACAATAATGTTTTTCTCTTAAATAACCTAAAAAAATCTTTTAAAATTTGTTTATGTCCCCGAATTTCCTAGTTTATATTTTTCAATGTGCCCTTCTTCGTTCGAAAATATCGTCTTTTCCTATCGCTTCCGTTTATACCGGAAGTATTCGATTTTTTAAATAGAACGTGACTGTTTTTATTAGATTTGAGGATTGTACCTAAAATTCTAAACATATTTTGTATAACAGGTCATACGTCTAAACTGTATAGTTATTCAAATATTCCAATTATAAAAAATGGCAATTACAGTGAAACCTCTCTCAAGCGGACACCAACGGGACCGTCTAAATGTGTCCGCCTAATAGAGGTGTCCTCCCATGGGAAATTTGTTATTAGGTAATATGTAAATGCAAAATTATTACGATGTATATGTATGTACAAATAAACATAACATAACAAAAATACACTAGTTTTAGTTAGGATGTAGTACTAACAAAATTTAATAACGTAGTTTGACGTGTTTGCGTTTTATACTTCAATCTAGAAAATGTAATTCCAAGTCTGACAACAATTCCATTGCTGTAGAGTCACCTCTATTCCTTGCATACTCTTATAATTCCTTTGCCATACTAATGGCTTGTTGATCATTGGTGACAGTTGTTTGATTACTGCATTCAACTTCTTCATCAGAATCGTCAGATAGTGATGTGGTTTCAGTTTGGACTACATAATCGGTAGGAATGGGGTCACTATCATCTTCTAATAGCACATTGCTATCAATGTTAATGAACTCGCCCAAATCATTGTAATCGAATTACAAACTTCCACAACATCAATATTCTCTTTCAGACTCAAAACGCGACATTTTTGTGCCATTGTTTACGATTTTAACCTTACAATTCACAAATAAACGGCGGACTGTTGTCGGGGAATCACACATACTTCCATTCGGCGAAGTCCTTTCGCGCTGCCACGCATACGCGATTGGTTGCCGGTCTGTCTTCAGAGAGTTTTTGCATCGTACTTATTCGTCTCCCAAATACTTTTAAAAATTTTTGGCAGCAGCCTGTCCGCGTCCGCCCAAGAGAGGTTGAATTTAATGGAATTTCATATACCTAGTTCCGGACTATGAAAAAATGTCCGCTTAATAGAGATGTCCGCTTATTAGAGGTGTCCCTTATGAGAGGTTTCACTGTATGTCATCCATAGTCGCATAGTTTATTTCATACCTAAAGAAATAATTCAGCGTGAACGCGTCCAAATAGCCACATCCCTTGATATCCAAAATCCTAAAGAGGAACGCTAGTGCCTGCGGCTCCGCCCTATTCTCCAACGCCAAAACTAAATCTAGGTAAGTCTTGTAGTCCATTTCTCCCCCGTAGGTGAGGCACGTTTGGAACACCCTGTCCAGAAAGGGTTGCGTGAGGGTACCTGAACCGTAGCCGGCCAGTTCACATTTGCTCAGCATGCCGTTATGATCACGGTCGAGGTTTAGATAATGACCTGCAAGAAAACAATATTAAATATGTATAGTCTCTTTCAAAGTAAGATGATGCGATTTTAAAACATTTAAAACTTAAATATATCTTATAGATAAAAATTAGCTCACTTTCAGTGTTCTGATGATATATTTAAAGGGGTTACCCCCTTTAACCCTCTTGAAATTCCTTTATTAAACACCCTAATTTTATTAATTTAAATGCAGTGGCGGCTCGTGGTCAATCTCATTGGGGGGTCATTACGCTATATGCGATACAAGAATAGTATATTAAAGTACAAGTACTTTATAGGTACTATTTTTTCTATTTTACGTTTTCTTAATAAGAAAAATCCATATTAAAAAATACATGCTATACTTATATAACTTTCGTAAATATTTATGTGAAAATTTTATGTTGGTAATATGTACTATCAAATTATGATTTTTTAGCATTTGATAAATTATCCATGTCTATCATTTTTTCGCAAAACTGAAAATTTTCTTAAATAATTAAACAATATGAACCAAGATGATTTTAATCCTCCTGAGTTAACGGAAATTGCAAAGCTTTAAATTTGTAAAATATTGTAGTGCTGTGTTCAGCTTTACAAAGAAAGTAAACTTGACAGGTGTGACGCTACTTTAGAAATTTTTTCTGCAAACAATCATAAAATAAAATTGTTTCGAGACAAGCTCAGTTCGATACTAAAAACGGCATCGAATTAGCTTGGAGTTGATACCAATATAGAAAAAATTATTTTTTTAAACTATTTTAAATTTTAGATCAACCCTTCGGTCTTTAACATTTGCAAAATGAGTTATAACACGCTCATTAAAATTAGCAATACTATTTATAAATGGTTTTTCTATTCGTATTAAGACAAATTATTACAACCAAAATTATAGTAGACTAAATGAAAATGTTGCGCGACCTACGACCTACGTCCAACCTGGAACCTGCCATCTCTTTTCCAAGCATTTAATAATTACTAATGATGAGACGACATAGGTTCATATGTACATCTTATTCAGATTTTCAATAAACCGGGCTGTTGACCCAGCGGCGGTTAACTTCGCGTATGTTTCTGCCGCCTGCCGGAATCGTCAGAGCTCGGCTAAATTCGTTTCCATTTAAGCTATCGTGGTCAATTACCGGCCCCAGCCCAATTTTGAATATCGCACTACACGCTTGCGTTTACGGGGGCGTTTCAAATATTATAGGTAAATTATTATAGTAGGTACATTTGTAGTAAATTCTAATTTAAAAAAAAGTTTTATTTCCTAAATTTTTATAGGGAGGTCATTGACCCAATGACCTAATGGAGGAGCCGCCGCTGTTTAAATGGAAGCATACTAAAATATGTCCTGTGCATAAAAAAGGGTCAAAAAATAAAATAGAAAATTATAGGCCAATTGCACAGATATCAAACTTTGCAAAGGTCTTTGAGATGTGCGTTTATGACAAAATTATTTTTTCTGCTCGATCGCTGATAAGTCCGCATCAACACGGGTTTCTCAGTAGAAAATCCACAACAACCAATCTGTCAGAACTTACTGAATTTGTAAGTAAAGAACTTGATGATCATGATCAAGTTGACATTATATACATGGACATCTCAAAGGCATTTGACACTGTTGATCATCAATTACTATTGCATAAACTTCAAATGTTGGGATTTAGTAATCAATTACTGAGTCTCTTAAAATCATATCTATATAATAGAAATTTATTTGTAGAGTGTAATGGGCATAAATCCAGAACATTTGTACAAACTAGTGGTGTGCCACAGGGGGGAGTTCTGGCTCCACTGCTCTTTGCTCTGTTTGTCAATGACATATGGCAGGTTGTGCTAAGCAATATGCTGTTATATGCAGATGATGCAAAAATATATCGTAAAATCTCGACCATTAATGACTGTTATGCGCTGCAACGTGAGATTGACAGAATAGTGGAGTGGTGCCTGAACAACCATTTAGAACTTAACATAGACAAATGTAAGACAATGACTTTTACTAAAAAACATACAAAACTTATTTATCAATATCATATAAATGCTAACGCAATATCATCCTGCAATAGCTATAAGGACCTGGGAGTAATGTTTGACACAACACTGTCATTTGCGGAGCATATAGAGAATATCTGTAACTCTGCCATAAGGATGCTAGGATTTATATTTCGTGTTTGCAAACATTTCACCAATGTGGAAGCCATTAGAACTCTGTATTTTGCTTATGTGAGATCAAAGCTTGAGTATTGCTGTGTTGTCTGGACTCCCTACTATGACAAATACATGGTTGAATTGGAGTCAGTGCAGCGTAAATTTTTAAAATACCTTGCATATAAAGTGGACAACATTTATCCTGCAAGGGGTTATGACAGCAAAGTACTACTTCAAAGATTTAAAATAAACACCATTGAAGACAGACATAGATATCACCAAATACATACATTATATAAAATATGTAATAACTACGTTGAGTCATCATATTTACTTGGTCAAATTAACTTTTATGCTCCGATACTACATCTAAGACCAAAAAAAAATCTGTTCTACCTGCATACCCCAAATACAAATATACTACATAAATCCCCAATATACAGCATGTGTGCAAGCTTTGACTCCTTGCATGACAAAGTAGATTTATTTTTTACAAATAAAAATGAAATTAAAAGAGCTGTGTTGAGTATATGTTAATTTAAGCAACACAAAATTAAATTGAGCTGTATGCTGTTGTAGTTAGGTTAAGTTAAATTGTCTTATAAATGGTATGTTTCTGTACTGTTAGATAATTAAAGCTATTTTATTTATTTATTTATTTATATTTAAACGTGAGTTTACAAAATCGTACAAAAAACAATTTACTAATGACAAAGTCAATGCCTTCATCACGAAGCTTGGTATTTGGATTATTCCCTTTTGGAAAATCAACTCTGACTTAATTTCTAATTATATCGACCAAAATATGAACTTCCTCCTGTTGATGATAGCGTATTGGAGAGCCGGTCAAGCGTGCGTCAAGCTGACTGATAACTATTTTCAAACTAAATTTCATTATAGTGTTTTTCCTCTGATTTTTACAATTAATTGTTTGTGTCCAGTGTTACCATACAACATACCATAGATTCTTAAAGCAGACGGCGCACTAAACCAGTTCTGCTCTTGAAGATCTTTACTCAGCTCCTCATCCCTTAATTCTAACAGATCATCCAGGAAGGAACAAGCTAAAATGTCCAAAATCCTCACCTTAAATATAAACAATAGAATTAGAAAAAAGGAATCAATAAACATACAGTTTCCCAGGGAAAAAAATTATGCTCGTCATAACCTTACAATAATATTGAATGACCTTCATGGTGTTCATTACATCCACTAGCTGCTGATGTGGTTTTGTCTTATTTGATCTACATAATCTACCTATAACTGCGCACGGTTTACCGGTCAGATTTTTAAAGGTTGCTCGTTGGTTGTCTTGCGCACAATGTTGTCGTCGTCATATAGGCAACCCCGACGTATTGGTGCCGGTCTGGTTGCCAACCAACGACGTGAACCCGTCCAGGACCGAAATCAGTAGTATCAATATTAATTCGTGTACACTAGATATAGATAATACAGGGTACACCAAGTAAAGTAGCCTATTAGAAGTATCTCGAAAACTAAATGAGATTTTATTTTAAAAATTTGGCTGTGGCTATAAGTGATGGTTTTCTACGTTTATAAAATATTTTGGATAATGCGGTGTTGCCGGATCATACCGAAAGTGGTAGCAACTTCGGAATTTTAAAGGAATTACCCTATATATTATATTTTTTTTGGAATCTAGGCAAAAATCTAGAACAGTTTTCTGTATAATATCATATACCTATCTTTAAGAGTTTTTGAATTATAAATAAACTTGTGATTTTTTAACGCCGTATTGGGACCTGAAAAGAAAATCATATCTTTTTAGCGGTTACAGCTAGAAAGCTGAAACTTAGACAATAGTTTCACAAGACCATAGAAATTTTATAATTTTGAACAGTATTTAATTAGTTTTATACAGGGTGTCTCCATAACAATATTTCTGAGGTAGATGAATTATTGCAAAAATCTTCTTTCTTTAAATGGGACACCATGTATTTGATATGTTTTGCTAATGGAGGATCGAATTTTCTATCTAATGATATTAAGTGTTCCTATACCTATCTTCAATATTTTCGGATTTATAGCGAAATTTAAAAATTATCTTATAGAAATATATTTTTTGGTAGTTGGCTGTGGAACGGATTCATAGGAACAAAATAATGAAAAATCCATTTGACGTTATGTCATTAAGGGTGAAGTACGGTCCTGTTCGCCTGTTAATGTAAATAGTTTATCAGTCGGCATCCCACATGACATCTGACGAGCAGCTTTGTTTACATGCTCGAGGCCATAAATTTGCCACTTTTGCTTTTAGAGTTTGGCTATCCATAGATATAGGTCAGTGGTGATGACGTACATTCATTCTTTCCCTGGCTCGACTGCACCTCGAATTGAAGTCGGTTAAAAGAAGAACCTCACCCTACTCGCTCGAACTACGTCTAAGAAAAACAAAAACTTCCGTACTGCGGTGCATACATAAAAGCTGTGAAATGACTTTTCAAGACCATCGAGCTGACATAAAGTTGGCAGTAGTTCCGTTATATAATTTTCTAATTCCGTTTCGGTTAAATAACCTAAAAAATTAAGAAATATTCAAGTGCTGAAGATTCGGGTTTCTTGGAATAGTTAGAGAAATAGAATATAAGTACTTACCTTGTCCTGTGCTGTCATACACTGACAATCCCACCCTAGTCTGGTCCAACCATACATTTCTCATTACATAATTAAATAAAGAAATAATTGAAACTCTTCCTTGAGGATCTTCCTGTTGTAGTTTTGCAAATATACTAGACTTAAAGTATGGCTTAACTTTAGGGCCAGCTAGCTGAGCTACTTTCTTTACCAAAAAAAAAATAGTGATGAATATTAAGGTTTAAAATGAATCTAATTTCTTTCTTTCCATACCTGAAAATCTGTGTAGGTAATCAATTGTTCATCAGGAGAGCTTTGATGCTGATCTAATAACACCCATAAATTATTTAACTCATTTCTGTCAAGGAAAGGCAAACTTTTCCTTTTCAAAAGATTTGATCTGCTCTCTTCCCTTAGTTTTTGATGTACTGGCTCTGATTCGTCTGGTATCCTGTTAAAAAACTTGGGAATTCCATTGGATTTGGATGGAAATTTTCCCCATTTTAACAATAAGGCTTGGAAATGTTCATCTTCTATTTTTAGGGACTCTTCTGGAGTAACTGGATTTTGTGCTAAAATAAACCAAACTTTTAGGGTAAACGTTTATTTTGAATTAAAAAACGTTCCTACCATCCAACTTCTGAATTTTCTTCTTTAAAATGGCTTTTAAATCCATATTTACATAACTTTTTTACTATAACAGACACATAAACAGAAAGACGATTTGAAAAAAAAAGTTAGATGCGTTCCTCGCCTAAATTCCGACACATGAAATATTGGACGTTCAGGTAGGTATATTTTACTGTTCCATCTTGGACAACTCCGTAATGACGTTCGTCTGAGATTGAGCATAGATTTCGGATCACAGCTTGTTGGTTGAAGTGTTGACAGTTATTTGAGATGACAGCAAGAAGAGGGAGATGCAAAACAAAAACATTCCGGGATGTGGCTAGGTAGATTTATTCATCATTTAAAAAATAAATTATTGAAAGTTAAAATAATTGCAAATTTTGAAACATAAATATTGTTAATTTAAGACGATTTTAGCATTTTCCGAACGAGTGCCAACTTAAAAATGTTTTATCATACATTATTTTCTCAAAGTGCTGTGACAGGATGTCGTATCAATAGCCACAGTTTGATTTTGACAGTTGAGGACCTTGCGCTACAAAAGCTTTTTAAAAATATTTTATCAATTTTCCTCTAGTTTTCTAGTGTTTCTGTTAATTTTAGGTATTTAATTTATGGAACAGAGTTGCATTATACAGTATAAAATGAAGATTTGGTAATAAAAGGTGCAAAAGATTAGCAAGGAATGAACAAATCTCGAATAAAAATGAAAGGAGGTTAGGAATGCGGGCAATCGCCCAAAGGACTACTGAAAGCAAGTATGTAAACTATTTGCATTAATAAAACTTGCGAGATTACTGACACCCCGGGGGGCTCCTCTAATTTATTTGAATAATGGTCTTGTTCTGTCTCATTTCAGATATGCAAAAGTATTTCTTGTAAAGAGGAGTCTCGGTTAATATTTTTGGTACAGGAAATTTTCTACGAGTTATTTACTATCAAATCATTACCTATCTTAATCTGGGTACCCTCCTCTAACTTAATACCACACGCTTAAACTCAAATGGGTCTTATTTACAAAGGAAATAGAATTTTTTGTAATGTTAACCCAATGTGTTCTGTAGGTACACTCTTAAATAGTTTACTATCTTTTCCAGAATGAGATGAATCACCCAGAGTCATGGCAGAATTTTTGCCGCTATGCGATCTACTGTTCAATGTAGTATCGTTGGCTGCATACTTCTGCGATTTGGTTTTCGACTTGCTCGTTGTCTATGCCCTGTACGAACGGGGACTGACCATACTGTTTGCCCAGTGCCTTAGCGCTATCGTCTTAACCATGCTAGTCTCACAAATTGTTTCTTTAAAATGGTAAGTAAATTTAAAGTCATTTGTTGAAAATAGTTTTAGCTTATGTTTTATTTTAGGTATCTCTCGAAAAAGCCCTGCAATTGGAATTATATAGTAGTTGTAGGCCTGCACTTCCTCCAAATGGGCGTGCTCTGGCGATACGCCTGCCTCCTAGTACCTGTTCAACTGTCGACTGTCAAACAAGAAGTGAGAGATCTCTGTATATTAAGACTGGTGCACGGGTTCCTGCAGGCTGCGCCCATGTTACTCCTGCAACTTAGTTTATTAGCTGACACATCGAATTCTCATGGGGTACCTACCGACCTGATCACAGTCTCTGCATCCTTGTCGCTGTTTTCGGTGTGCTGGGCGCTCGCTTCTTTTAGCAAACATGTACAAAGCGTGGATAGACTGGTACTAACTTGGTTGGGGGTGGTGTCGCAACTGTTATGGCGAGCAGGGACTGTTACCTCGCGGGCGTTGGCTTTGTCTGCTTACGCCGCTACATATCATTCTTATATATTTTTGGTGAGTAGTTTATACATGGGAAATTAGTATGTATTCATAAAATGATCACACAAACGTTAGTACTATTTAAGAAAAGTTGATGATGGTTGCGAAAAAACGAAACGTCGGATTGAAAATTGAATTAAATTATCTTATAGAGGAGGAAAAGTGGAGATTAGAATGTCAAAATATAATAAACATATTTAATAAGTCCCTGTCGACTGGTCGATTTCCAGATTGCTGGAAACTAAGCTACATCACTCCCATTTTTAAATCAGGATCAAGAAGTAACGTTCAGAATTATCGTCCCATTTCCATATTGAGTACCATACCAAAGCTGTTTGAGAACTTTGTTACCGATTTCTTGACTCCAATGCTCTCTGGCCTCATCATTGATGAGCAGTTTGGGTTTCGGGCGGGTAGATCGACTGAGCTCAACCTGGTGTCCTTTGTTGACTTTTTGTCAGGCGCCGTGGAGGTGGGTAGTCAGGTTGACTGCATTTATACTGATTTTTCCAAGGCGTTTGATAGGGTGAATCATGAGCTGCTTATTTATAAGTTGGGGGCTTTGGGTTTGCATGGGCCGCTGTTGCAGTGGCTTCGGTGCTATCTCAGTGGTCGAGTCCAGACAGTGCGGGTGAGGGGCATTCTGTCGAGAGGGATCGAGGTAACATCCGGTGTACCCCAGGGATCCCATTTGGGTCCCCTGTTATTTAATGTTTTTATTAATGACATAATGAAATCCCTGTCCTGTAGAGGCCTCTTGTTTGCCGACGACATGAAGATCTACACCAAGGTATCCTCAATGGATGACGCCTTGAACCTGCAGGCACAACTTGATGCCCTTGTCGCGTGGTGTGAGCATAACGGAATGGATTTAAATGTTCGAAAGTGTCATGTTATGCGTTTTTATCGCCTCAGACATCCTGTAAGATTTCCTTATTGCCTCAATGGGGTTCAGCTGGAATCCAGGGACACTGTTAGGGATTTGGGTGTCACTCTTGACAGTTCTCTTTCTTTCATCCCACATGTTAGCAACATAGTCAGTAAGGCCTTGCAGATGCTGGGTTTTGTGAAGAGAGCCACTCACGACTTTCGTGACACGAACTCAATTAGACTGTTGTACTGTGCGCTGGTCAGGCCCTGTTTGGAGTACTGCTCTAGTGTATGGTCTCCTTCTTATACAGTCCACATTCGTAGTCTTGAAAGTGTACAGCACAAATTCTTACGTTATATTTCCTTTAAGAACAATCTTGTGCCCGATTACCAGATCTTACAGTCCCAATTAAACTTGCTATCCCTTGAAACCAGACGTCAGCATAGAGACCTTAGGTTCATTTACAACCTTCTCAATTACAGAACGGACTGCTCTTACTTGCTTTCAAGGATAAATCTGCATGTACCCATCAGAAACACAAGAGCTGGAACACTGTTTCATTTGCCATTCCATAGGACAAATTACGCTTATCATGCTTCCATGTCCCGAATGTTGAGATTGGCAAATCTTTCAGTTGCGAAGTGTGGCCTGGAGTTTGCTGGCGTTTCCTATTCTGAATTTCAAAGACATCTGAGACTAAATTTTACTACTCCTATAATTATAGGCTGAGATGTGTTTTATGTGTGTTGAATGTTAAGTTAGTTTTTGAATGTCAGGTTTTTGGAATTTTTTTTGTAATGTTTTTGATTGTATTACTCTTGTAATTTTTAATTTTAAAATTTTAATTTTAATTTTTGTTAGTTTTTAAGTCTTTGTACTTAAATTTTCCGAAATGGGTTGTAACCCGTTAATAAATAAATAAATAAATAAATAAATAAAATGATTTACATATATCTCTTCAAATAGAATCAGAAAACAAAAAGAACAAAATTGTTGTCCTATGATTAACGTGATTCCTGTAGAGTGCATTCTTATCTGGGACACCCTGTATATATATATATTTTTTTATAGGTTTTAGCCCTTCACTGGGCGTGCATGTTCCTTTGGCTCCTCAGTCCCCGGAGCCCGTTCCACGGTCAGAGAGGGCGCAAATTGGGCGTTTGCGCCCTCATGGCCGCCATCTACGTGCTGGCCTACATAAATCTGCAAGCGAAGCCGCACGGACGGACCATGGCCATATTCTACGTGATTATGTTGCTGGAAAATTGTTTGTTAGTAGGCGCTTGGGTCGCAGCTATGTGGAATGTGCGACCAGAACGTTGGGAATTAGGTAATTTAGTTAATTCTTAATAAATATCTTCCATAGAGAATATTACTAGAAATATCGGGTATTTTTCTTTTACAGTTCCGGTCCTTACAGTTTCCCTTTTCTTCCTCGGCATCGGCTTCATGCTGCTCTACTACCGGTTCTTTCACGTGCGCCGGCTCATGGAAAAGCCGGCCGCTTCCTCCGCGACTCCTGGGGGAGTGTTCAATTGCCGATTCGGCGGCGCGGGCCCCACGTCGGCGTCGGCCCTGTACAGGAAAAAGAAGAAGCCGACGACGTTCGTGCCGCCGCCCTCGAACGGTACCTCGATTGCTTTGAACGGGGCTCCTTTAGGGCCCATGGCGGTGCCTTTCTGGAGGCGACCGATACCGTCCAGTAGTGAAAATGAAGGTTTGTCCTTTAATGTATTCAGAGTGTGACTCCTTAGGTTAATTTATTAAGAAAAGTTCATATGAACAGGGTGCATGCATGCATGCTACAGGGTGTTGAAATAGTTTTTTTTAAATTGTGATTTTTTTATATCTTCAAAAGTGGGTACTTTTTCAGATCTTTTCAATTTTGGTATGTATTTTAGTTAGAAAGGGTCTTCTATCGATCTACCAATGGTTATTCTCTAGCTTTACATGTGACTAATAATTTTTAGGGAGTAGTGTTGGCTCCAGAGTAAATATCCACCAAAAACTTCAGGAGAAGAAGCAGAAGCAATTGGCGGAATTAAAAATAATCGAAGAAGAAATAAAGCAAGGTAAGGTTCTTCAATTAAAAAAAGTGACATATTTGGATCTCATTAATAATTAATTATTTCAATTTAATGCGTGTCGCCGTATTTTGCATTTAAATTATCTCGCCAATTTTTCCCAAGTATATGCAGGTCGACAAGTGGATCAAAAATCAAAGCAATATTGTTTAAAACATGGTCTAGTCAGGGCCGTTCCTGGCGAGCGTGCAGGGCGTGCATGCACGCAGGCGCAAAATTTTTAGGGGCGCAAAATCGACGGTCATTCAGTATTCTTTATTACAAATTTAAAAAAAAATCATATATTTTATCATTTTAATATGTCTAAAAATGTTACCAAACGTTTGCTCAGTAAGTGAAACTAGGTGGGAAAGTAGAATTAAAGCAATTCGTCCTCTTAGATATCAGTTAGAAGAAATTTGTAATAGCCTAGAATTTTTGACAAAAGATACATCACGAGACATAAAGACAAAACATAGTGCACAATCTTTATTGGATAAAATTAAGACTGTTAAATTTATTTGTTCGAATTTAATCTGGCATGATAATTTAGAAAAAATTAATATAGTAAGTAAAATACTACAAGATCCGAATAGAAACTTAAATGACTGCCATAAAGAAATTGAAAATCTTAATCTTTATTTTAACGAAAAACGTTCAGACAAAAATTTTGATTTGCTCATCAATAATGCTAAAGAAGAAGCAGCAAAAAACGATGTAGAGCAGGTATTCCCAATAGTACGGCAACGAAAATTTAAGCAACAATTTTCATATGAAAGTAAGGATGAATCTGTAGCAGATCCGAAGCAAAAATTTAAAATCGATTTTTATTTTCTAATTTTAGATACAACCATGCAGTCTTTACAAAAGCGGTTTGAAGGTATAAACAAATTTCAAAATTTATTTGGGTTCTTATGTAATTTTGAAAATTTAGAATCTGACTTAATTAAAGAATCATGTGTAAATTTAGATACCGAATTGCAAGTTGAGATTGATAGAGTAATTATCTAAAGACATTGACGGCTTAGATTTACATAATGAAATTTTAACATATAAGATTCTTAATCATAAAAATACTACTGATTGATCCTTTCCCATAGACATTTTAAATTATATAACTAAAAAAAATCTACAGTCTCTTTTTCCAAATTTATTTATAGTCTTACGGATATACCTTACATTACCCATTTCAGTAGCTTCAGGTGAAAGAAGTTTTTCTAAGTTAAAACTAATAATAGATTTATTTAAGGACATCTATGAGTCAAGAACGCCTATCAGATTTTTCCATTATTTCGATCGAAAATGATATTTCTCAGGCTCTTGATCATAATCAGATGATCAACGAGCTTGCATCCGTGAAAGCCAGACGTGTATTATTTTGGGTATATCGTTCCTTTTTTGTTTTGTTTATTACAAAAATAGTATTTTTTCATTTTTGAAACGTTTATTTTTTTATCATTAAAATATTGCTGTTAGGTACCTACTATATAAGTATTAGGTATAATATTGTTTATGTTTTTGTTGTTTATTTTATTTACGTTAATTTTATTCTCTTTTAATTTTCTTGTGAATATACTTACCAAATATTTTTTGTGATTTTGTTTGTTTTGGTATTTAATTAATAAAAATTTTTCTAATTTTTTTTATCAGTTTTCTTACAATTCAAAACATTACCAGTTTTTCCCGAAATATATTTTTAAAAATAGGACAATTTTTTTTAAACTAGGGCGCACCAAAGAAACCTGCACGTAGGCGCCAAACACCCCAGGAACGGGCCTGGGTCTAGTCATGGGCGTGCTACCATTATTTTAAATAATATAATAAAAATAGGAAATCCTTCAGTAATGGCATTTTATGTTTGAAGATGGGTAACTATTTTTATCAAGGTTTAAAAAATTACTTTTTACAAGATGAAAATTATTCAACATGGAAAAAAAACAGCATGATTAATTGAGTAATGATTATTTATCAGTTTTGGTCGTATTAATGCCCATTTCTAGCTTTCTCTTAAGTGGCAATTTAAATATTTTGATTTTTGATTCCTCTTCACCTACCCTATAAACACGCAAAGTTCAACATTTTAAAATAACACCCTAAAACGCGACACAATGAAGACGTATTTATAAAACACAATACAACAACTATTGCCCTTTCTATCACTACGCAACTGGGCGGGTACATCCGTCAAATATCGGACATCGTCGAACTAGCCCGATGGCTCATCGGGTGTCTCACGAGACGCATGCGCTATCAACAACTGTCTGGGATATAACCAATCAAATTAGCGCTAGCTACTCGTAACCATTGACAACGAACTATGTTGCCATATTTTTGGATTAAAAGTACTTTAATCAAAAAAAATATACCAGTGTTAGTTTAAGTCTTTATTTTGTTCATTGTTTATTATACTATATTTATATGTTTGGTACTTTTAATTGTTTCGTCGAGGAGACCAATGTCTTTTAATAATAAAGCTTTTGACTTTGACTTACATTCTTTCCCCTGGTCGAACTGTATGTAATATTTTATTATCTTTGCAGGAAAGTTGGTCGGTCCGGAAAGTGCCGACTTCGATGACCGTCAGCCGATTCCCCGTGCCAAAAAACACGTCGAACCTCAGCTGTTAAGTTTAGCTTCCTTGAATAATTTAGCTAGTTACGGAGTTAATTTAAATAGAAGGCCGCCGCCCAGAGCGCCGAGAAATAGGTATTTAATTATTTTTTATAGCAGTAAAAAGTGATAGCTTCTTTCTTTAGCAGTTGACTGGTTTCCAGCCACATATATATAAACAGTATATTGCCAATACGAACGTTCGAAAATACAGAAAGTGTCCCCGCTAGAGGAGATGGCGCGGCCTATTGAGTTTGCGCAGTAATTTTATCGATCGCGTCAGAGCCGACCCGACATTATATGTTTGTTGTTATTCGTCCCCATCTTTGGTTCACAGAATAAAAAGCGGTTCATCCACATTGTTGTCGGTATATTAGTGCTTATAAACTTTCATTACCTAACAACAATATTTGTAAAGGAGTTTTTAATTTGTGGTGATTCGATTCGCTGTTTGGTAGGTTAGTGGCTTGTTTTGTTTAAGATGAAAGGACACAAGTGCATGGTGCTTTTTTGCAAAAGTCGTGGATCAATACCAGGTATAAAGTATTTCAGGTATGTACATATATACGAAAATATTTTGCTTATCACATTATCCGATCTTCGGAACCGAATTTCACTAAAAAGCTTGTAAAAAAAGAAGAGAGTGTCACTCTTATATACTATAATATATATGTGGTCACTATCTAATATTAAAATTAATGTATTTTTAATTTGGTGCATTAGTACCTGATAATAATTCCCAAAATAGTTAATAAGTCATTCATTCTTAATTTTTGGTGTAGAAAAAAGTGTGATTAAGAAATATACGTCGGATGAAAGTTAAAATAAAGCTCATCGTGTCGATTGTTACAAATATTCGGACGGAATTTGGCACCAAAAGTTTACACCAATCAGGGCACCGTCGGATCATCATATCGTCAGAAATCGTATGCATGGAACGCCGTCTTAAATCGAACTAATCGAAATTTTGATTGCAATATTTTTGCTACCTAACCAGTGAAATTTACATTAAAAAAAGTTGAAATCCGGTCCTGTCGAATGTTTACTTTCACAAGAAAATTCCCGAACTGCGCAAACTCACAACGCCCCGCCCCCTTCGATGCCCATAGCGGGGACATAATTGCAGATGGTATTAGCAATATACTGTTTATATATATATATATATATATATATATGTGTTTCCAATGCCATCAAGCCAACTTGTAGTAACTGAACTTAAAGTCCGCAGCAAAATCGCCATATAAAAATATTAAATTGGTAATATTTCGAAAACGACAAATTTTCGGAATAAACAACCTTATACTCAACCTTCTAGCATTATTTTTAATGCTAAATAAGAAATAATTATATTGGGGCTTGCATATTTTTAATCTTATTGTTTGAAACTATGTATTAATATTATAATAAAAATCAATTAAAGTTAAATCAGTCAAGTTAACAAGGAATTCGACCCAAATTAAATAATAAAGGCTTCCTTATAGGAAAAAATAATTATTTTAAAGTCTGCAAACGTCATTTTAGACATAAAACCCTAAATATGTCATATACCGTATACGACTTAGACTTAGGTATAAGGACATAATAAAGTCTGCTTAGAGTCTTGCGTAGAATCAAAAAATGCAATAATATATAGGGTGTCCTTTTAAAATAAGCAAGTTGACACCGACTTCCGGTATAAGTGATAAAGAAAATATTTTAGCCAAGTTGTCCCCATCAACATTAGCACTGTTCAATTTTCAAAATTTTCTAGAAGAGGGTTCTTGTATAATAAGGCAATTCAGAACACTCTGTATAAAAATTTGTATATTTATCATTTAAGTTTGTGGCCTTTTTGCGCATCGATCATCTTCATTTCACTTTTTTTTTACCATATTTCGAAAATACTTATTGCAGGACACCAGAGCTTCTCCTTACCCCACGGTACCTATACTGCGATTGCGTCGGAGGCGGGGGAGTCCCCAACGGGCCAACTCCTCCCGAACCTAGCGAGATGGCGGGGGTCAACGTAGGGGCGCCTCATCATTCGGTCGGTTCCGATCTGGAAAGCCAGGTGTCGCTGCCGAGGTCCTACACGTTACCTAGAGAATTTAAGTACTACAGAAGGTAAGCGCAGTAATATTTAGCAGCCTGTATTTAAAGAATGCAGGATTGTGGAAATTTGCTCTGTGATAAATAAAAAAAGATACTGAAATGTCTTTATTTGTTGCAGACAACGCATGGGTAGGCCGATCCAACCAGTGGCGTCCACCAACAGCAGTGACGGCGACGTGGACAGCGCCGACGACGAGTCCGACAGTAACCCCCCGCCCCCCACGATAGTGCGTCCGTTGAGGAGGCCTTACAGACACGAAACGCAGTTGTGACCAATGTGGACGTTAGTAAATATCTTTGTAATATGTTCCTCGCTTTTTGATATGAATTTATATGTTTTACGAGATTTGTCGATAAGAATCAGGCGTTTTTTCGTGAATATCAACTGTGTAAATACTCTTTTTTTAATGAATTCCGTCCGTGAATCGAATCAATTTTCCATGCTGTCCTTGTGATTAGACAATAGCTATCGAACTGTGTTATCAAACGTGTCGCAGAAAAGGCTGAAAGAAAATTAGTTGTAGAGTCTCGAAACGTATGCAATGTTGCCAATCCACTACGAAATTATTAGTTTTGGCATAGTTGCAGCCTTGGTATGTTATGTAAAGTTTGTTTAATGTAAATTCATCAACAAAATTCAGCTGTTCGTTCTCTATCAATTGTTGAAGCATTTATAAGATTGTACTCGGTTCTGCGAATGAAAAATGCTATTAAATTTCGCCTGTTAGTTTGAAGATGGAGCCACGTCAAAGCCGGTTAAGTAGAAACTCAAAAAACGTTCGTGTAAATATTTGAGAATCATTTACTAATTTTTTCGTGATTAAACAAATAATTTTGAGTGTCCAGTTAGTAAATAAATCCGCTTATTTTCTTTTAGGTTTTTCGTTGTTAGGTTTGAATCAAATTTAAGCGTCGTTCACTCACAAGGTTTTACTTGTTCGTCCACCGACCTATATCTATGCATAGCCAAACTCTAAGTGCCTGTTCTCACTAAAGAAAGCAACTGGCGACCGCAACGCAACATCAACGCGACACAGCACTAATGTTTAAATACGCGTGTTCCCACTGACTTAAGGCAACTCAATTGCAACGCAACTAGTTGCTTATGAGTTGCCCGGCATACCGCGTCGCCGTCGTCAGTTGCTTCCAATCGCGGTGTCATGGCTGACGAGACAGCAAAATATTTAACTTTTGTGGCTCATTCGGTAAAACCCATGGAATTTAACCGGATCATTATTTAATTCCTGTGCCACTACAGCGTGTCTTCGGAAGTTCTTACCAAATGGGAAACTTTTTAATTATTAACTCTACGAAAAAAAGTGCCTGTTCCTAAAAAGTCCTGCTTGGTGAGAAAATAAATTTGCACAAGAATATTTGTATGTTGGACATACAGGGTGGCTTCAAAAAGTACCGGGTTAAAAATTTATAAAAGACGTTGGCTATATTTACAAAACTAAAAACTTGAAGAGTGCATGTTTAAAGGCTAACAGACTATAACAATTACACAATAAAAACTCTACTTAAGAGAACTACTTTTATGACGGATAAAAATTAGTTCACTAATTTCTATGAGGTGGCCAATTTCTAATTTCCCAATAACCAATAAAACTAAATGACTCCAAAAATAATCTAGGTCTCCACATGGCCTCCGTCTTTTTGCATACAAATGATTGTCCTTCTAGAAAACTCCGACACAGCATTTCTGATCATATGAGGAGTAACTAGCCGGATACACTGCCTTATAGTTTCTTCTAGGTGATCAATATCACGGAATGGTCTGTGCTTGTACACCAATTGCTTCAAAGGACCCCACAAGAAAAAATCTAGGGGTGTAATGTCCTGTGACCTAGGTGGCCAGGGTACTTCTGAATGGCGTCCTATCCATCTTTGTGGAAAAGTTCTATCCAAATATTCGTTGACCCTGGCTGCGCTGTGACAAGGAGCTCCATCATGCCGATACCAAACAGTAAAAATTTCGGTTCTTAGGAAATTTAAGTAAATCTCACAACCGCTTGCAATACTTGTAATTGATTTTCTTCAGTAAGTGTTCGAACTGCATGTTTCTTCTCGAAATTATTTTCGACAGAGCCAGTATTTTTAAATTTATTGACGACATTGCCGACAGTAACGTGGCTAATATGTTTATTTGGGTGTCTAGTATTAAAAATGTCGGCAGCCTCCGAAGCGTCTTATAATTATCGCCAACAATAAGAACTATTTAAATTTTTTCATTGACATGATTTCAGTTTAATCATCACTATTATTGTTTAAAGTAACTAAGAAACGGAAAAACCTTTTTTTAACAAGAAGTTCACGTTTTGAAACAGAAATTATAATTGCCAAACTGTCACTGCTAAAACGCCTATTCTGTTACCAACAACAATCAATTTTTCAAAGCCTACTTATCCAAAAATACTTATTACCAAATCTTTACGACTATTAGTTTTGTAAATATAGCCGACGTCTTTTATAAATTTTAATCCCGGTACTTTTTGAAGCAACCCTGTATGTCAACATACAAATATTCTTGTGCAAATTTATTTTCTCACCAAGCAGGAGTTTTTAGGAAGAGGCACTTTTTTTCGTAGAGTTAATAATTAAAAAGTTTCCCATTTGGTAAGAACTTCCGAAGACACGCTGTATATACGAACTATGTCTCAAATTTATGATATAAAAAGGGTTAACCCAAAAATTGTCGCTCAGTTTCTTTTTTAAAGCTTTTTAACGAGAAACTATGTTGCGGCTATTTCTTCATCTGACTAAGACGACATTTTGCTCACGTCAAACCAGTTGATTCCTGTGGGAACGCAAGAGCAACTCAACTGAAGTTGCGGTCGCATTGCAGTTGCGTTGCTTGCCAGATGCTTTGGTGAGAACAAGCGAGCAACTCAACTAAAGTTGCGGTTGCCAGTTGCTTTGGTGAGAACAGGCACTTAAAGCAAAAGTGGCAAATTTATGGTCTCGCACATGTAAACAAAGCTGCTCGTCAGATATCATGCGCAATATCGACTGACTTATTTACCTTAACGGGCGAACAGGGCCGTACTTCGCCCTTAATGAAAATGTATATTTATTGTCCCATCGATAGATTTTTAATAACGTTACATCGCTACGACTGATCTCGGTTCTTTACGGAAAGAATGCCGGCAAAAATAAAAACCTAAAATCAATGTTTCCTCCATAGCGACCTTCCAAAACTGATCTGAAATATGAACATTAAACTGTGAGTGTAGATACGGGTTTTAAAACCGTTTTACCCTACTAGAAGACCTAAAACGTTAGGTAAAACCTCATTTGTGGACGGGGCTGGTATAATCGTTTTGCCCGACACCGTTTTAGCGCTCTTTCACACGATACGGATTTCGACCGGTCCGGTTTTATTGCTTTTCCCGTGTAGCTTGAAAATACATAGAGGTAAACGGTAACTTTCACATGGCAAGGCACGGATAAAATCCGTATTCGGATGCCGTCTACTTACCGCTGGTTCGACTGGGACTTCACGGCACCGTGTCGTGTAGAAAGAGATAGCAAATCCAGCGGACTGATGTGATTAATCTGACCTTACATACGAGCCGGGTTTTTCGTACGATTGAGCAGATTTTGGAGTTTGTTTAGTTGTGACATCCGTGCAGTACCTTTTATCGTAAAATATAGTAAATTAACTTTTGTTGTTGAAAATACCTTATCGCCACAATGCATTTTTTAATTTATTATGTAACTCATCGAATGTATGTTGAAATTGACATTCGAAAATAAGTAAAAAATTTACTGTCATTGTCTGGAAATTCTCTATACAGTGAGTCCCAGAAGAAATGTCTAAATTCATTTAAAAGTCAGCGGTAAATTTTTTCAAAAAACGCTCGTACCCGTCGATTTTGATTTTCTAATTTTTTTTTTGTGGTAATTTCATGTATACAGGGTAGCTCAAAAATAAGTTACGACCAACAACTTCATTTTTTCAAATGAAAACATATATTTTTTATTTCATTTTTGAATTTTGCATTGAATTCTAAGCATGTTTCATGTACCATGTCCTATACATAAACTCAACAGTTATTGAAAAAATTAGGATTGAACATATCTATAAGTAAGACCTGTTTATTAAAAAAAAAACACAGCAAAATCAAATTAAATGTTGAAAATGTGCGCCATTTACGGCTTGACAATATCCAAGACGATCAATAAACTCTCTTTGCACGTTTCCAGCCATTTAATTTGATTTTGTTGTGTTTTTTATAATAAACAGGTCTTACTTATAGATATGTTCAATCCTAATTTTTTTCAATAACTGTTGAGTTTATGTATAGGACATGGTACATGAAACATGCTTAGAATTCAATGCAAAATTCAAAAATGAAATAAAAATATGTTTTCATTTGAAAAAATGAAGTTGATGGTCGTAACTTATTTTTGAGCTACCCTGTATACATGAAATTACCACAAAAAAAAAATTAAAAAATCAAAATCGACGGGTACGAGCGTTTTTTGAAAAAACTTACCGCTGAATTTTAAATGAATTTAGACATTTCTTCTGGGACACACTGTATAATGTTTGATATACTCCAAACTTTCCTCTGTTTGCAGCAGCGAATGAACCCCATAAGCTCTTTTAATTCTACATTTCATGTGTTTATCACGCAAATCAATAAGCCTAAAATACGTTGTCTGCGATCCATGATGTACTTGCGATACAAGGAAAGACGACTGACTGACTACGGTCCTGATATTCTCCGTGCCGTCTAGGATGCTTCTTGTGTGAAAGGTACTAAAGAACGTGTACGGAAAAAGTAAAAAAAACGTACCGGCCGAAATCCGTATCGTGTGAAAGAAGCCTTACTTGAAAACCTAAGATGTCGGGTAAAATCTTATGTGTGGACACTACCGCAAATTATTATCTCGGTTTGTTGGCTTTAGAGGTAATTATTAACAATTTTGCCAACGAAAGGAACATAAGGAAATTATTTTTCTTTTAGATAATACTAATTGACTTATTGGAAAACAATGCAGACATTCAGTAGGAAATTTTCCAAGTTTCCTAAATCTCCCATAAAGTATTCCGTCTCGCTTCAATAATCCGGATGACCGCGGTTTTAATTAGTCCGGATTATCGAGGTTGCACTGTGCTTATAAGCAACAATCAAGACAATTCTTATTTTGTTTATGATGCACACACAAACTGATATTTGGATTCATGTTCAAACTCGGCGCAAATATACTTTATAAAGTATTTTCCGTGATTACTGGTTTGTGCGCACGACTTAACTTCTACACAGACACCTATAAAGACTTATCTGGCGACGATCTCCGACCACTAATAAACAAATTTTTTATATTATTTTTTTATATAGTACCGTGTATTATTTAACTTATATATACATATTTTTAATTTATTTTTGTAAATCTTTTATACTTTTATAATAAAATTTTAACGTTACTATATTTTCTTTTCCTTCACAGGCTTATGTCGTTATTATAAGCGCGTTGAGATTCTCTCAAAAGAACAAGCAAAGAAAAACGTTTATTTAAGCTATAGGGCTTACAGCACTGGCGTAACTACCACCGGTCTTACCGGTCTCAGAAACCGGGGCCCCGAGCACCAGGGGGCCCCCAAAAGTGGCAAGAGAGAAAAATTTTTTTCATCTTTATATCAGAAAAATGTTCAATATGAAAAAATAAAAATTTTGGTGTTCTTTCGTTATAAATATTCGTTGCCAGCTTAATATTACATTTCTATCGTGTTTTTCATTTTTCAAATTTTCGCGCTATTTCATATGAGCATGTTTCATTCTTGCCAATCTTTTTTTTTTCTCGCTGTTTTTGCTCAAGCTCAGGAAGTTTGTGACACTGAATATCGAGTGAGTAGTGACAAATATGGAACACAAACAAACTTGCGTCAACAATCCTTGCTGTTGCATATATTATCATATTTTCAAATCGAAATCATAAGGCTTTGCGACTTGTATGCGGTTTGAATTGCTGGAATTCGAGTTTAAATGTGAATTGCGCTAATTTTATGGTAAATTTTGGAGTGAATCGTTCCTCTGGTAAGTGACTGTTATCCTACAAATATTATAGATCATAAGAATAATACTCCATTATTGTGGTTATGTTCTGACATTTCCTTCATTCAGTTTTATTTGTATAAATAAAAAATTCTGCCGAACGACAAATAAAAGTTACACTATCGGGATCGATACAGATCGATAAGTGAAAATTATTTGTTCTCCGTATTTTCAAATTTGCTCATTCTGCAATTTAGTGTCAAACGTTAAAATTGAAGAAGAAAAATTCAAAAATTAGAAGTAGGTATTTCAAATTTCAATTATTTTCACCAAAACTAAAATTTGGAATCAAAAATTAAACGAAAACGAAATTCAAAATTTGAGATGTTAACAACACAACAGGATTTAAAATGTGAAGTTTAGAATTCAAAATTCTAACTAGAAATAAAGAATTGGACATTAAAAACTTTGAGGTTCCAAATTCAAATTGATAAATTAATAAATTCAAAATAATAAGTTAATAAATTCGGAATATTAATTATAATATAGCATAAATTAGTATAGTACTATAAAGTAATATAGCATATATGTTTGCAATCAGACAGTTTGAAATATTGGAATAAAATATTCTTTGAAACGTAGCGTAGATCTGATGATAAATTTTTCATTACAGATAAAATCATAAAACATGAGCTCCAACAAACGCCTTTATCTGAGTGGTGCTCAAAAAAGGAAAATAAAACTGGAGACCGAAGCGGCTGTGAAAAAATTGAAACCAATAACCTCATTTTTTTCGCCGCAACATCAGGAAAAGAAAGATCAACAATCTGATGACGGCTGTGAGGGAAGTGATTTTTCTAGTAGCGATTTGCAGCAGAAAGCAACAGAAGCAGATGTAATCGTTGCACCACCAAACACTGACCCTGACATTCTCATGAATACGGACAATTTTGAAGAGGAAAACATGGCACCACCTACTATGCTAAACACTACTTTGGAGCAGAACGATTTGCTAGAAAAGAAACATCCTACTGATAAAGGACATTACAAAAGCGTTTTGACTGCAGAATTGAAAAGATTTATAATCTCACATGGACCATGCCAACCGAAAGGGCCTTTCCCACAAAATGAAGAAACAGGGAATCAATTTACTTCGTTTTTTTATGAATCAAAAAATAAAGCAGGATTGAAAATTCCACGAACATGGTTATTAGCGAATTACTTACTTATTATTTCAAATAACACGATATTTAGATTTACTAATAATTTTCCTGTTTGTAGGTTATGCTATTCGGAACTTCTTGACTGCGTATATTGTGAGGTTTGCTGGTTATTTGCTGATAGAGGCTGTCCAAGTTATAAGCCAGCTTGGGTGGATGGAATAAGGAACTGGCCTAAATTGAGTAACAAAATTCTCGATCATGAAAAATCGAAGATTCACTGCAACGCCTGCATGATATACGAATCGTGGCGATTGAATAAATATGTGATTGATAAAGATCTTGAGGATCGAGCTCTCCAAGAAAAATCTTTCTGGTGCAAAGTTCTTGACCGAATCATGAATACAATCCTCACCTTGGCTACATGCAACCTTTCATTTCGCGGGCATCGCGAGGTCATTGGTGATTCTGGAAATAATGGAAATTTCTTATCAATTATTGAATTGCTGGCGGTATATGACCCTGTTTTGAAAGAACTTATCGCGAAACCTGATAATTCCATTCGATACCTGAGCCCTAAAATTCAGAATGAAATAATTGGACTTCTATCTAAGACTGTAGAAGATGAAATCGTCAAAAATATTCAAGAAGCGCCATTTTTTTTCCATTATAACGGATACAACCCAAGACATTGCCAAAATTGACCAGATGAGTCAGATTTTTAGATATGTGAGAATTAATAAGGATGAAAAAGGAAAACCAGTCGATGTTAAAATCACTGAATCTTTTTTGGGATTTGAAAAAGTCGATGACCAAACGGCTTCTGGATTAGAATCAAAAATTGTTGATGGACTGGAAAAAAAGAAAATTGAAATTTCAAAATGTCGAGGGCAAGGGTACGATGGAGCTGCGACAGTGAGTGGAATTTACAATGGTGTTCAAAGAAAAATTCTTGATAGGGAAGAAAAAGCCATTTTTGTCCATTGTGCAGAACATAGACTTAACCTTGTTCTCAATGATGCCTCGATGGGTGCAATACCTGAAGTCCAAAAATTCTGGGAAACAATTGAGCAAATTTACGTTTTTTTCGCGAACAGTATAAAAAGATGGGAGTTATTATCAACTTTTCTCTCCGAAAATTCTTCGTTGAAACTGAAACGACTCTGTCCAACTCGATGGTCATCCCGGAACGATTCTTTACAAGCTGTTCGATTCAGGTATAGTGATATTTTGAAGGCGCTGTCCAAAATCATCCTTATCAGCAATTCGAAAACCGAGCGAAATGAAGCAACCTATCTACGCCAAGTGATGGAAAATTTCGAATTTGTTTTTCAAGTCATTTTGCACACAAAAGTTCTGACAACAACAAACCTGGTTACAAAAGCTCTCCAAAAGCCAGATGTCGATCTTTCCCAAGCAAATGTTTTACTCGAGCAAGCGTATCAAGAACTACGAGAATTCCGAAATGACTACGAGGGAGCAAAATCACAGGCCATCAAACTAAGTGCGGATTGGAAAGTCAAGGTTGAGTTTCAGAACAAGCGGATCAAGAAAACCAAGAAATATTTCGAAGAATTGTGCCAGGACGAAAGACTGTCTGATGGAGAGGCACGATTCCGTGTAAATATTTTCCATGGATGTCTCGATATCATTTGCAATCAATTACTAAATCGGTTTGAAAGTTTGAAGAACGTGATCAAAACTTTTCGAGTACTCCAACCTAAGGAATTGACAAAAATGACGGACCAAGAACTGCACAGGGAAGCTGTGATACTTGCAGATACTTATACTGAAGACATCGGCGACAAATTTCCTGAACAGTTGTTATCTCTTCGATCATGTCTCAAAAAACAAATTGAAAAACTCAGTTCTGTCAAGCAACTTGCAAATTTGTTAATTATTGAAAATGCTGCTTTATCTTCGAGTTTTCAAGAAGTTTGCACAGCTTTGATTTTATTTTTAACTATTCCAGTTACAATTGCTACAGCTGAAAGATCCTTTTCAAAATTAAAAATCATAAAAACTTATCTTCGAAGTACCATGGGCCAAGAGCGTTTGAGTAATTTGAGTATTCTGTCCATTGAACACGAAATGGCCAATCGTTTGAGAAATAACTTGGATCAAATTATTCACAAGTTTGCTGATTTGAAAGTAAGGCGCATTAAATTCTGAATATGCATATCACAACTTTGAGAACTCAAAAATTGTTTATTTTATTCACTGTTTTTTATTTCAGTATTATACCATAAAAATAAAATGTTTTACGTGAATAACACTTGATCCTTTTTTTCAACATCATTTGTATCCGTACCTTGAATAATACACCCCTACGAAATCCTGAGCGATGAATATAAATGTGTAAAGCAGGAGGGGGGGGGGGGGGGGGGGGGGGGGGGAGTGAGAAAAGTTTGAATGATTTAAAGAATTCTTCTGATAAGAGCCCCTTAATGAAAATCTGACTGGGGCCCCATTTCTATAGTTACGCCACTGGCTTACAGAACTATTTAGCTATACAATGTGTCCAAGATAAGGAGGGCCAGTACAGGGATCTCGGAAACCGTACGAGATACGAAGTCGGTTAAATGGAGGTAAAGTTGCGCATTTAATGCGCCTAATAATATGCCGTTTAGAAAGTTTTAAAATTCCGAGTAGTTCCGGAGATATCCGGAAAAAAACGAAATTCTGAAAAATCGTTTTATTGTTTTCCTGGGTTTTTTTGAGATCGAATTCGAAAGTAAATTGCACTTTTGTATTGCCACTTTTTCCGCTCTATCTAACAGCGTTAATTGTTTTGTAATCCGACGAGTCGTCTTCGAAGGGCCATTATCAACTTTCTTTTTTTAAATACGGTTTATTATTAAATTATTTGTTATTTATTGAACTAGTCTAAAATAAGTAAAAATTTAGAGCTTACTTATAAGATATTATTTATAAAATTAGGAAAAATACAGGACTGTATCCCAAAATTTTCTGATGTTGTTCAAAAAACCCTCGAAACGTCATTAAACCACAACACAATGTGTCATACATCGTTGCATTCGAGAGAAAAAGCTCTCAAAATCCAATATCAGAAAAACAGGAATGTATTTAAAAAAAGAAAGTTGATAATGGCCCTTCGAACACGACTCGTCGGATTACAAAACAATTAACGCTGTTAGATAAAGCGGAAAAAGTGGCAATGCAAAAGTGCAATTTACTTTAGAATTCGATCTCAAAAAAACCCAGGAAAACAATAAAACGATTTTTCAGAATTTCGTTTTTTTTTCCGGATATCTCCGGAACTACTCCGAATTTTCAAACTGTCTAAACGGCATATTATTAGGCACGTAAATGCGCAACTTTACCTCCATTTAACCGACTTTGTATCTCTTACGGTTTCCGAGATCCCTGTACTGGCCCTCCTTATCTTGGACACGTTGTATAATGTAAGTTATTACAGGTATTTAAAGAACTTCTATAAAACAGTTTTATTATTTGCTTCCAAGAACATTTTGGCAACGTAATATTGGTGCAAATTGTATATTTAAAAACAAAAACTCTTTTATATAAAATATACAAACTAACTAAATTATTCCAAATACTTTATAAGGTTCAATAACACACATACAATTACTTGTTTAGAAAACTAAAAACTAAAATATATACATATTGTTATCCAACTTTCAACGTTAACACTAAGAATCCGTTAAATATTTTTGTTTATCTAAAAGCCGTATTAGAGTCGGTAATTTTTGTCTCTTGCGCCAGCAATGACAATTATAATTGCACGGATTAATGCGCAGTACACCATTCCCGATCAGCTGTCTCTCATTGCTAGAAATGGGTCGTGCGCCATTTTAATTGCCATTGCCGCTGCAAGTCCGAGTAGAGATGGATTAATCTGTTATTTTTAACTGTTTATTAGTTGGTCGAAGCAGTTATAAACAGCTAATGGCTATTTACACTAACTGGTACTTAAATTAGCAGTTCACATTATTTATTAAACATAGTATGTGCTGCTAATTCGTCGCAACTTTTTTGAGCTTCTATTTGTAAGTAGCAGTAGCCGCTTTAACTGGTAATCAAAACGAACAGGTTTGCCCATCTCTAATTCTGGGAGTATTTTAGGGATTTCGACAGTACCAACTGCTGTTTTGACTGTTGGCAATGCGCCAGCTGATCGAGAACGGTTTACTGCGCATGAATTCATGCAATTATAATTGCCATTGGCAAGAGAAGAATTACCGACTTTACTCTCTACGGTTTTAAAAGCCGTATTAGAGTCGGCAATAAAAATTTCCGGCGCAATGGCAATTATAATTGCACGAATTCATGCGCAGTAAACCGTTCTCGATCAGCTGGCGCATTGCCAACAGTCAGAACGGCAGTACCGTCGAAATCCCTAAAATACCCCCAGAATTAGAGATGGGCAAACATGTTCGTTTTGATTAGCAGTTAAAGCAGCTACTGCTACTTACAAATGGAAGATCAAAAAAGTTGCGACGAATTAGCAGTACATATGCTTAATAAAGAATGTGAACTGTTAATTTAAGTACCAGTTAGTTTAAATAGCCATTAGCTGTTCATAGCTGCTTCAACCAAATAAATAGTTAAAAATAACAGAATAATCTATCTCTACCCAGACTTGCAGCGGCTATGACAATGAAAATGGCGCGTGCCCCATTTCTGGCAATGTGAGACAGCTGATCGAGAACGGTGTACCGCGCATGAATCCGTGCAATTTTAATTGCCAGAAGACTAGAATTGCCGATACGGATTCCATTCTCGCATTGGGCCAGCTGATCCAGGACGGTTTAGTGCGCATGAATATGTGCAATTATAATTGACATTGCTGCCGCAATACGGCTTTAAGAATTACTTCAAATTTTCTCTAGTGACGACAATAAAAGTTCATTTGCGCAGTAAACCGTTCGCGATCGCTGACGCTCCGATTTTTGGCAGAAATGAGATGATAAGATGACGGTTAGTGGTTAAAAACAGTTGGTAGTGTCCAAATCCCTAAAATTATTTTGGTGATACACCAGCCGATCGCAAACGGTAAACTTTTATTGCCGCAAGAGTAGAATTTCCTACTGTAATACGGCCTTAAGGGTTCGGCATAACCTCGCACGCCAGTAGTAAGTTTTTAGGTAATGACAAATTTCAACCTCGCCTGGGACTAACAAAAGAACCGTGCGCCTCTCCTCGCACACTCGACAGTCGTGCATGACTAATGATAATGAGACAGGTAACTGCAGGTGACATATTATATCTTCCACTACTCTCGAGTGTGCAAAGAGACGCACGAGGTTCTTCCGTACGTTCCAAAAAGAGATTAAAAATATGGAATACAATCCTAGCACTGCATAGATTTGTTTTCTTTTTAAGTTTTAAGGATATCATTTGTCTTATCATCGTGTTAACATGAAGTCTAGATAACAATTAAAACATTTTTAAAAAAAGTACTTCTCTCAGTCGCTGTCATAAAGTGCATCGTCCTCTTCGAACTTTGTTTCGTTTAAATCCGGCATCATTGTATACCGAGGTGGTTTCCTCCAGAGGACACTCGATGACCTGAAACATTATAAACATTGGCTTAAATCTTTTCTCCAAAGAAACATTAATAGTTATCTTTCGTTTACAACAAGTTAGTTAAAGTGCTGTCAAAGTTAGCATAAGTGACGTCGAAACTCTCAAGTTTCCTCGCCTTTCTAATTAAAACATTAAATAATTTTCCTTTTAGAACAATCGAAAATAAATTTCCATTTTACAGTGCAATTATCTACACGTTGGACTAAGAAGAAGCGGCCGCATTATTCTTTATCGTTTAATAGTATATTAAGATACAAGTGTCATAAGACATTATCTTAGAGAATGCGTTTAATCTTGAAAACGACCCGCGAGCCGGGGAGTTTTCTAAAGTACAAGTGCTCTAATTGTCTTATGAACCGTGTATTTTATAATACTTTTTCTATTTGGGTCTTTAAAGTTTGAAAAACTTTTAAAAATAGAGGAGGAATTTGAATTAATATTTTCTTTTTGGGTTGGCAATACTTTTACAATTTAATAAAATGTTACAAGTATCAAATATGCCATGGTAGAAACGATTGAACACAACAAAGCTTCTTCCCATCCGTCATAATTAAAAATAAATATAATATTAAAGTTAATAAAAATGAGTCAGGAAGAAAGTTGTACTCCGTCAGAAATACGAGAAATTGCAGAAAATATGCAAAACTTTGAGTTATGGTGCGAGCAGAACAAAGTTCAAAATATCGAACAAAATAATAAATAATACTATTGATCAAAATAATGTATAATAATATATTGAATTAAAAATAAAAATAGTACTTTATTGAATAAAACTTTAGAAATAGAGCATAAACTGGAAGATATGTCTATTATTTTTAGGTTATGTTGTTTTATAATTGTGACTAGAAATTAGTCGACGGGCAGCATGTTATATATTTCCGAGTATAGGTATTTCGGATAAATATCTAATAAAAATTATCTATTTGCAAGGTTAAAGGTTAGTATTTTAAAGTTTTCGATAAAAAATGTTGTCGAATTCATAATGCCTAGAAAACTAATTTTAACGAAATCGAAGTAAGCTTAAAATCGAACCCTACTTGCTGCCAACATAAAAAAATAAAATTTCAGTTTCATAAAGTGGCAGGTTATTAAATTTTTTTGCATTTCAAATCATTTTTAAATAAAATTTGCAGGATATATTTACAGGTATTCAAAAAAGAATAATAATGCGGGCACTTTTGTTGGCCCACCATGTACAGGGCGTCCAAATTTTCGACACTTCTAGGAGGTATTAGAGTTATTATCACAGATAGAACGCTGCGGTTTCACTTCAGTGATTCCACTTTTTAACGAAACGATTCTGCTGTCGAACTTGTCATTAATTTCCGTTAGGCATTAACGTATCAAAGAGGTAAAAACTGATCGCGTTACGTGAAGTTCAGAGGCGTAGCCAGTTTTTCTCTAAATTTTTAGTTCCAAGTTAAGAAAAGTAAAAGTTTCTAAATGGGATATATTATTTTTTTAATCAATTGAGAATACTTTGGGCTTTACAAAACCGTATAGCTGTTTATATTTATCTTTTTACTTTTGTTAATATCTCAAAAACTAAACTTTTAGAGAAAAACCGGGCTACGCCACTGAAATCTACGTAAAAATCTCTAACAATCAGTTTTTATCTTTTTGACAAGTTAACGCGGAAATACGAGGGGCGCCTAAAAAGCGCAGATTTTCAAATCACCCTGTAGATCACGCCTTAACAACGAATTGGAAGAAATTTTGGCTTGGGGCGACAGTAACCAAGTCGAATTTAACGCTTAGAAATCCCAGGCAGCAGTCTTCTCTAAAAAGGTTAACATCACAGAACCGGATATAGTCATGGCAGGACACGCAATCCCACTGGCTTCATCTATTAATTTGCTCGGCGTCAGTTTGGGAGGAAATATGTCTTGGCATAACCACGTTGTGGCAATCACCAAGATAGCTTCTCAGAAACTTGGTGTACTCTTCCGAACCACAAAGTTGTACACATCTCAACAATTTTTTACACTATACAAAGCCCAGATTCGACCATCACTAGAGTACTGCTCGCATGTCTGGTGCTCCCCACCCAAACATACTCTTCGGCTACTGGATTCCATCGAAAGGAGGGCCATTCGTCTGATTGGAGACCACGAGCTGATGAAGAACCTCGAAAGCCTAGAACATCGAAGACAGGTTGGGAATTTGACTCTCTTCTACAGATACTTTCGTGCAAAGTGCTCCTCGGCTGACCTAGCAGAAATACACGACGAACCACTGCCTCCCATCCATATGTGGTTAATTCAAATTCAAATTCAAATATATTACGGCATAAATGTAACAAACAATTTGACCGACGTCAATCCAAAAAAATCAAAACTAACACAATTAAAACATTCAAAGAATATTTTACACTTTAAAATACTAAGCCTAAAAAGACACTTATGACGAATTTAAACATAACAACACATTAAAATACAATCATTATAAAAATTAGTCACAATAGTGACGCACTGTTGAGCATGGAAGCCGGCGCAAACACCAGAGGGTCAATGACCATCGCAGTCGAGGAATTGCTGTATACTGTAGAAAGCTCTCCGAACCAGATGGTCCCTCACCCAGACTCTGAAAGACTTTTCAGGTAGCCCCCGCACGTACTGAGGGAGACTGTTATATAATTTGGGACCATAATAATTCGTTGAGACTCTGGACCGTTCCAATCTATGGTAATCGATCCTGATATTATCACCCTGCCTGGTCGAATAGTCATGAAAATTTTGATTTAGATTGTACGAGTTTATGTTCCTGTGACAGTAAATAAGGCATTCATATATGTATCGACTAGGAATCGTCATGATCCCCAGCCGCCTAAAAATCTCCCTTGCGTCCTCTCTGTATCCGGCACTCGCAATCACTCTCACCGCCCTTCGTTGCAACCCGAAAACACGCTCCGCCTGCGCCGAGTGCCCCCAGACCATCACTGCATAGCAGGCCACAGACTGAAACACCCCATGGTACGTCCGGAGTAGACAGGAAAATGGCAACACACCCCTAAGAGTTTTCAAAAGGAATATAGTTTTTGATAGGCGCTTAGCCATATGATCAACCTGTTTATCAAATCTGAAATGAGGATCAAGGTACACCCCCAGAAACCTGACCTCCTCAGCGCCCACCTCCTCAATCTCTCTTAATCCAAAAATGATGTGCTCAGTCTTCGCCTCATTCAGAGCCAGCAGATTCGCCCGGAACCAGACCCTCAGACCGCTCATACAAGCATTTAGCCGTTCACACAGTATGCTCTCACATTCATTTGACTCAGCCACAGATGTATCATCCGCAAACAATACAACCAATAAATTGGGAACAGAGGCGGTTATGTCGTTTATATATATAAGGAATAAGAGCGGTCCCAGGACCGACCCCTGTGGCACCCCATACTTAAGCTCTGCCTCTCCCGATTGCATCCCTCTGAAAGCTGTGAGCTGCGAGCGCTTCCCCAAGTAGCCAGCCTAGTATAGTATTCCTCAAACTTCATTATTTAAGAATCCTTTCATCTGGAGGACTTCATCCTTATGGAACGACTTTCCCGAGGTCCTTTTTCCCAACGAATATAACCTCCAACGATTCAAAACCAATGTGAATCGCTTTAATCACACACGCACCCCTCGCAGAGCGCCCTAAAGGATTTTTCCTATAGTGCTTGTGTTTGATCATAAAAAAAAAGCCACCGTAAATCATTGGCTTCGTTAAAAAGTCGGACAATAAACGAAAACCGAAACATTCTATTTTTGATAATAAATACCACTAAAAATTGTCGGCAATGATTTAAAGTGTTAAAACAAATTTTTAAAAATCCTATTATAACGAACACAAAAAAAATCCTACCTTTTTAGTTTTCTGGGATCTATAACTTCGAAAATTTCCTGGAGGTCCGGGGTTTGCGCGTGTCGACAGAAAAGGGTATTTTTAATTTTCTCCCCGGCCGCCAACATCGTCAGCTGTTTCCTTCTTGTATATTCACCTAAAAATTAAATAATACATTGGCTAATTCCATCAAAAACCATAAGCACATTATACTAAATCCATCTAAAGCCTCAAATACACTATTATCACGTCACGTGTTGTCATATCGGCAAATAGCACATGCTGCCACGGCTTAGGAACAGACTACGTACACTGCAGATCATTTTTATTACATATTTTGTGTTTGTCAAGATCGCAAATGAATCTTGTAGCCTTCTAGCGTTAAACTCTAACACAGTGTTATGACGCGTTCCGAATATGCAAATTTGCAGAAATAAAATTGTGCTGTCAAGTATGACTTGCCGTGAGCTTCATGAGGTTACTATAGTGTACTTCTAAACCTATTTATAAGCACGCATAAACCGCCTTGCAGATATTTCGGGTATGCCGTGACATTGTGTGATAGCATGTGATCTCACGTGACGTGTTAATAGTGTTTGCAGCTTAATGCGCGACGCGTGATCGTCACGTGCTCACGCGTTTATTGGCTATATACCCCGATCTCGGCCGCACCGCACGGCTGGAGCGGCATTTGACAGGTTTGAACGGCACCGACGTCAAAGTCGTTGGTTTTCTATTACGTGACTCAAATTTTAATTAATGTATTTCCTGTGTTGTAAAAATAGTAATTCTTAACTCAATATCGTAAGAATGTGGCAAGTTTACCGTAAACTGGATAAAAATATAGACTTTTGAGTCACGTCCGTCGATTGTCTATCGCTCCCAACCAAGACATATCTAACCGATCAGCTGTTACAACGAAAACAGAAACAGACAGAAGATAAAAAGAGATAGGGATACCGATAGTTGTGTTTATTTTCGTAATATCGCCACAGCCGTCACATTGACATGTACAGCGTGTCCCATTTTCGACACTTTTATAGGGTATCTCCGTAATTACGGAGATACCCTATAATAATAATACCCCTATAATACCCTATAATATAATACTAACAATTGTTAGTGCTATCAAAGAAGTGATGTAGGTGTCATGTGCTCTTTTTGGGTCAAATTAAAATGGTATAATCAAAATTTGAAAATTTTCGGCCGCTTAAGATATACGGGGGAAAATAAAAAAATTGACAGTTTCAAAATTACCCTATATTTTATTAGTTAAAAGAGATACAGAAAAATGTTTTATACAGAAGTTTATTTATATCGATTGTTGAATAAATTGCCGTTTTCAGAATAAGTATACGGGGTCAGGTAAAAAAGTTATCGGACCTAACCTCATCTTTTTAAATGGAACACCCTGTATATTTTAATCTAAAAAGATACTATTTTAAATTCTCCTTTCAAATATATAATGGATGATATTGGTTCTCTAGGCGATTTATTAAACTTGATTACTTTAAACCACAGTAGACCATGAAACGAAAGCTAATATCCTATAAACAACTATGTTGGCTATTAACATTTAACGTCAATTTCATTTTTACATATTCATTTGCGAAAATTACCTATCGACATTTTGAAGAATTTGATATGATATCAGTTTATATTGAAAGTGGAAAAAACGAAGAAATGGCGCAAAATGTATATTTTGTTCACTATCCGGAAAGACGATAACCATTTAAGGACATATCCCGAACATTTGCGGTGATTCCCGTTATTTTTTACCTTAATTTGAATCTTCTATTTCGTTTCAAAGTAATAAAGTTTGAATAAATCGCCTAGATCATCCATGGTGTGTTATATTTATTAATTGGTTATGAAAGGAGAATTTAAAATAGTATCTTTTTAGATTAAAATATACAGGGTGTTCCATTTAAAAATATGAGGTTAGCTCTGAAACTTTTTTACCTGACTTATTCTGAAAACGGCAGATTACTCAACAATCAATATAATCAAACATTTTTCTATATCTCTTTTAACTATGAAAATATAGAGCGATTTTGAAATTGTCAATTTTTTGATTTTCCCCCGTATCTCTTAAGCGAGCGAAACTTTTCAAATCCTGATTTTATCATTTTAAGTTTGGCCCAAAAGAGCACATTTTTTTTTTTTTTTTTTTTTTTTTTTTTTTTTTTATGATCAAACACAAGCACTATAGGAAAAATCCTTTAGGGCACTCTGGGAGTGGTGCGTGTGCGCAAAAAGCGATTCACGTTGGTTTTGAATCGTTGGAGGTTATATTCGTTGGGAAAAACGACCTCGGGAAGGTCGTTCCACAAAGATGCAGTCCTCCAGATGAAAGAATTCTTAAATAATGAAGTTCGAGGAGTACTAAGCTTAACCACATATGGATGGGCGGCAGTGGTTCGTCGTGTAATTCTGCTAATCGTCGCTCTGGGCGGAATTAAGAGGGCAAGGTCAGCCGAGCACCTTCCATGAAAATATCTGTAAAAGAGAGTCAAATCCCCAACCTGTCTTCGATGTTCTAGGCTGTCGAGGTTCTTCGTCAGCTCATGGTCTCCGATCAGACGAATAGCCCTCCTTTCGATGGAATCCAGCAGCCGAAGAGTATGTTTGGGTGCAGAGCTTCAGACATGAGAGCACTATTCTAGTGATGGCTTTGTATAGTGTCAAAAGTTGTTGAGGTGTGTACAACTTTCTGGTTCGGAAGAGTACCCCAAGCTTCTGAGAAGCTACCTTGGCGATTGCCACAACGTGGTTATGCCAAGACATATTTCCTCCGAGATTGACGCCCAGCAAATTAATAGATGAAGCCAGTGGGATTGCGTGTCCGACCATGACTATTTCCGGTTCTGTAATGTTAACCATTTTAGAGAAAACTGCTGCCTGGGTCTTTTTAGCGTTAAATTCGACTTGGTTACTGTCACCCCAAGCCAAAATTTCTTCCAGGTCTTTGTTAAGGCGTGATACTTCATGCTGTCTGCGAAGATGTGCGTCGGCAGTCGATGTTTGTGCATTCAAAGAGAAAGATGAGATAAGTGATAAGACACATACATTACTTTTTTGATAGCACTAACAATTACGAACAAACCCTATAAAAGTGTCGAAAATGGGACACTCTGTACAAAGTAGATAGAAAAAAGTGGGTGCATGTTTGTTTGAAGCCAATGAATTTAGTATAGTAAATTGTAGAGAAACATTGTCTTACTCATCAAATTGAGTCAACGTTAGGCCAACATTCTTCTAATGAGTTAATATTATTTTCTCGCCAAGCAGCAGAACATAGGAAAGGTTACCCCGCATGTACTTACCACTGCACCATCTGGGCGGGACGGTCTTCTTATAATCGGGTTCGTCCGAATCGTAACAGTCTTCCGTCGGGAGCCTCGGCGGTCTAGTAGTCATATAAATAGGCGGATGTTTGGCCTGCTCCTCCAAAATCTGCTGGCGCTGCGCCTGCATCTCCGCCAGTTTCTTTTTCTGTTCCTGGCGCTTCTTTTCCATTTCTAATTTTTGTTTTTGTACGTATTCCTCGCGCTCTCGCTCTCTCTGTTTTAATCTTGCTTCCTTTTGTTTTTGTGCCTGTGAGAAATAAGAACGGTTAAAATATATCGGCCGGAAAAAATATGCGAATAATATTTTTGAACCGATATTCAATAAAATAAAAACTTTTAAATTAAAATTACCTCCAATTGTTTAAGTTTCTCGGCCTCCAATAGTTTCCGTTGCTGTTGCGCCTTAAGGTGTTTCTCTTCGTTCAATTTTTTCTTCGCTTCGACTTGCGCCAGCAACATCGCCTCTTTTTTCTTGAGAGCTTGTTCTCGTTCCAACTGCTTCTTCTGACGATCTCGCGACTCTTTCTGTACGCTCTACAATATTATTAAAGCCGTATTAGAGTCGGCAATTTTTGTCTCTTGCGCCGGCAATAGCAATTATAATTGCCTTTGCCGGTGCAAATCTTGGGTAGAGATGGATTATTCTGTTATTTTTAAAGAGAGAAGACAGAAGTGCAACGTTGTATCATTCACAAACAAACTTTCTGTCATTAAACATGACTATTTGCTTAAAAATACAGCTATCTCCCGGTGCGACTCATTCTGCGACCTGAGAGTAGTCTTTGTCTCAAAACTTTCTTTCGTGTCTCATATAAATAAGGTAGTGGGTGAATCTCTGCGGGGTTATGGGTTTATTGTACGCTGCACAAGGGATTTCAATAACAGTGATGTCTTGAAGACATTGTACAATTCATATGTACGGTCCAAGTTAGAATTTGCTCCAGTAATCTGGGCTCCTGAGTACAATGTTCATATTAATGCCATTGAAGGTGTTCAAAGAAAATTCTTAAAATATCTTAGCTTTAAGAGAGACGGAATATATCCCATCCAGGGTTTTCCTCAATCCAGGTTACTTGAGGAATTTGCCGGACGTACGCCACTATCGTTGCTTCAGTATGTTTCGAGACTCGGGGGTGGAATGACGCTGTCGAGGGTTCCACGTTCCTGACGTATACGAATTTTAAACGTGTTGTTAGTTGTAGCATTACCCGATTCCTTTTCTGTTGTGAAATAATTCATAATAACAAATGTTGTGATGTGATTTCAAAGTTGTGTGATATTATCTACTGTTGGTTCTGTTGAAAAACATACTTTTTGTGTTTTATTTTTTTTTGGAATTTAATTATAAAACGGATTATTTTAAAATAGGTCGAAGGTAAGAGAGTATGTACCTTAAAATTGTAGATTTTTTTTCTAAACAGTTTGAAAAAGAAGTGATAACGCGCGTCAAAGACGTCTTGTTGTGCTGCAATATGACAACACCGCCTATAATGCGTTAACCTCTTTTGAACCTCGAGACTGCCTCAATAAAATTTTTTTTGCGAAGGTCCTCAGGAACGGGCGCGTAAATTTTGAGATTTCATATAAAGTGTATATTTCGCTTAATAACTCAAAGCGCCATTTATGGTTTTTTTTTTTCAATTTATTTTCATCTCAGGAGTTGCCGGTTTAAATATAATAAGTCATTTCCATAACACCATGTATAGTCAACAATTATGAAGTTTATACTTTTTCAAAAAGCTCCGGCCTACCCTTAACGCAACTCTGCACAAACACTCCGACTTTTATAGGTTATGTGAGATTATTGTGACGTCCTCAGTTCGTTCGTTGGATATAGTATAGGACTAGTTTCAATCGGCATAGAAATACAAATACTATACCTCTGAGCGCGCCTTCATAGCCGCCAAGCTGTCATTGCTGGTGACATTGTGTGAACTGATCAACCTCGAAATTTTCGACGTGCTGCTACTGCCCGGCATGAATTTAGATCCTAAAGGTGTAAATATCTTGGCCTGCAAAACATAAATTAATGAAACCAAAGAGAGCTAGAGAGATAAACTTAATTTTTTTAAGAATTCCCTCATCTGGAGGACGTAATCCTTGTGGAACGACCTCCCTGACGTCGTGTTCCCCAACGAATATAACCTCTAACGCTTTATTCGCACACGTACCACTCCCAGATAGAAAATATTCAAGTTCTCTAAATCAGTAATTCGATACATGCATCTAATAACATTGTAAGTGACATTTTGACCAATTTCAGAGTTCAAGATAAATTTCAAAGTTTAAAACCTAAAATTTGTTTTTTTAGCTTAATTTCTCTTTTAAATGCCCATTTCATCCCAGTTGTATCTGATTATTTTGGTATTTTGCCTGTAGTATCATGGAAAAATAATATACCGAAGCTTTTATGTCTTCTCCTCTGTTATTCGATGCATGTATCGAATTATAAGAGGAGAATTTTCATATTACTTACCTTCTCCCTTACAGCCGACGGTGTGTTGTGACTTCTCACGCTCGCAGTCGTCCTCACAGGAATATCACTGCCGTTCTGCAATTTTTCAAAAGCCTCCACTTTCTTTTTCAGGGTAGTTTTCTCGTAAGGGCTAAACACTTCTTTGCTGGCCTTGGAACTCGACGCTTTCTTAGGCGGAGTCTTTTTGAACTACAAAAATAAATCATTCACTAAATATAACTAGAACATATACGCTATAACTTAACCTAAATACGTCCAAGACCAAGTCTATTATTTTTTCTTTAAGGCCGAATGCCAGAGTGTCGACTGTTTGACGTCGTCTTCGGATGCTAAAGTGTTGGGGGTTGTTTTTGACCAGGGCGTAAAGTGGGATCGTCATATAGAAATATTATGTGCCAGGCTTTGCAGTGGGTGTTATGCTCTTAATTTTCTCTCGAAGCAGTGTAGTCAACGTGTTTTACTAACACTATACTACTCAAATGTTCACACTCATATTCGTTATGCTATAATAAATTGGGGTTCCAGCTCACAAGTGAATAGAGTGTTCTTGTTACAGAGATATGCGGTACGTATCTTGTCATCATTAGGTTACAGGGAATCTTGTCGAGTGGCGTTCAAGGACTTAAAAATTTAACTGTGGCTGGTATTTACATTTTTGAGTGCTGTGTTTTTGTATTTAGAAATAGAACTCATTTTTTGAGCACTAGAATGGATCACTCACACAATACCAGAACAAGAGAACTTCTGCTGCCACTTATTCATAGTACTGCTTAGTTTCAAAGGTCAGTGTCATATAACGGGTGCAAGTTCTTCAATGCGCTAGACTCGAGCATTTATTAATACAAAAAACTTGCTATACCATTCAAGAATTCTATCAATGATTGTCGTCGTATTGTATCATTGACAGCTTCAATTTTAATTAGTAATTTTCACCTTTGTTCGTTTATATTATTAGCTTAATTATCCTACAATTATTTTATTGTTTAGACTTTAGATATAGAAAACCCTTGACGTTTTCTTCAATTATTGTATATAATTCTCCGCTATACGATCAATTCATAAATGTTAAAAAGATTAAAAACATTGTGTAAGAGTACTTATAAGTGATCTCCATTAAGGTAAAAAGGTGTGACAAACTACCAGAAAACTATTGAATAGAATTTGTTAAAATTTTAAATTTAGCTTCGAAATATGGTACTACACGACTATATTAGAGATAGAGAATTTTATTTTTTTCAAAACGGTAAATAACGTTTAAATTGAAAAAATATGGTTATACAGTTATTTCTAGATCACATGCACTATCAATAATCTCAATTAATTTCATAGCTTAGATTGAATGCAAAAAAATGTCGAACGGAGTTTTTCAGGAAAAATATCTAAAATCGCAACTATCTAAAGCGATTTGGCAACGTTTCGGGTGATCAAAGGCAGAAGAATAAGAAAAACGTCTCCTACTCCCTCGATACAGCCGGCCAGCGCGGCTTGTCGTCGTGTCTTGGAATGGCGATGTTGTCTCATTGTTCAGTAACAATGACTTATGCTGTTCCGCGGCGAAATCTCTAACCGGACCACGCGGATAAATACTCTTAAGGGACAGTTCACTGTAATACCCAAGGATCTTAAAACAAGGAGGTTACGGCTTTGGTTCACAGTCTTTGAAGAATAAACAATCCACTGTCATATTTGTCGTTATTGTTAAATAAAATTTTTTGTTTTTCAGCGTTTGTGTGTTAAATTTAAGTATTTTCTGTGGAAAAAAAATAGTAATTCTTAACTAAATATGGTAAGACTGTGCCAAGACCGACGTAAACTGGATAAAAATATAGACTTTTGAGTCGCGTCCATCGATTGTCTGTTTCTCCTAACCAAGACATATCAAACCGATTAGCTGTTACAATGGAAACAGAAACAGCCTAAAAATAGATTGCCACTGTGACTCGTAAACAATTTTCTGATAAAAAGAAAATTGCGATTGAATATTGAATATATACAACTGAACGATACCTGCCTTCCGGTATCTCTGCGTAATATTATCAGAATTCCGACTAGCTACGTGCGATTCTTCCGAAATTTTTTTCCACAATATTTGGGTATCAAGGAATGTAGTGTGACAAATTTCTGACATGTCACGATCGCTTCCCGAATTTCCTCCGAGGAGATTTTTTAAACAATTCCAATAATGAAATGGCGAGACCTGGAACGACAAAAATTTTTTCACATAATCTTCAACATATAATGTTCCATTCTAGAAAGTTTCAACTTCAAATTCGCTTTTTTTCTTTTTTTTTTAATTTTTCATTTTTTTGTGACACGGTCGCATATATGCAACGCTTGACTTGTCAGAAAATGTGTTTCCCGTGACTTTGTAAATTCATGTTCAGACATGGCTCGATATAATTTTAAATTTAATGAGAATTTCCTATCTAAAGCGGTACAGCGCCTCTCAGCAACGCTCCACGCATTTCATCAGATATAAAAGTTGTAGAGGGGGACCTAAACTCCACGAAAAAACAAATTACTGATATTCCACTTCACGGACCCCCTATTGTCACCGTCTCTCTAACTAATAGAATCCCCGTCGCTTTTTTGTTGAGTTTATTTTCGTAATAACAGGAGTCACATTGACGTGTACAAACCACAAGTCGGTGGTAGTACCACAACTACATAAATTCACTCTTCTTTTTAAGCCTTTGTTTCTTAAATTATACTCAATTCACATTGTCGCTCTTAGAGTTCTCTCTCTCTCTCTCTCTCTTAGAGCGATAAAATCGCATTACTGGAACACCTTATTCTATCTAAAATTTATTATTCCAAATCCAAACAAGCTTAATTTCAACTTACCTCGATGGAATCATCGTCAGTAAGCATACCCTCAATAGAATTCTTGTCGAACAGTGTGAAATGTGGTTTATCCACGACCATAGTGGAATTGGCCACATTAGTCGTCGATGCGGCCGATTTTATGGTTATCGTCGCGTTCAAAGCCGGGACATGCGTCTTCCGATTGGACGCGGAGGCTGCGGGTGCTTCTGCCACGTAAGTGGAGTTTAGATGTTGCTGATTCGTATCTTGTGGTGCCCCTATTAATAAAAATATATACAGGGTGTCCGCTAAGTAATGGGGACATGTAAAAACCAAAGACTCCTTACGTAAAAATATTAGGATTTAATTATACTTACCTATATCCGAAAGTCGATATTAACTGAGATACAGGGTGTTAAAGTTAAAACTTCATTTTTGTTTCTCTAATAACTTTGACAGAAACCAACGGTTTTTACATAATTTGGCAATTAGGGTTTTTTTAAGATGAGGAACTGATTTTCTGGTAAAATTTTAATGACAATGTAGGGGGCGCTGCCTGCGGCATTCTTTGCACATTTATTAGGTCATAACTTTTTGTGCCTCCGTGTATTTAAGTTTTTAATGAAAATAATACTTTTCTCATATTTATTATGTAAAAAAGGTACACTAATTTCAGGTCGCCCAGAGTTACCGTTTCGGAGATACAGGGTGGCCAATTAGTGCGACAAAGCTCAATATCTCTTTTACCGCTAGGGATAGCGCAAAACTTTTTTCACGAAAGTTATTAAGCGTTAAGAGGTGCAGCTTCTAAAATTATTTTCGACCATACAGGGTGCTCCAAAAGGGCGGTGTGATAAAAATTTCATATTTTTTAAATGGGACACCATGTATATTTTTACATATTTGAATTCACCGTAAAATTCTGTGCATAGCACCGTAATTATTTGTACACATTTTTGCAACGTTGCCAAGTAGATTGGAAAATTCCTAAAATTTGTGCAAAAACATGGTTTAATGAAATGTGTAATATTTCTTAACTTATAATAATTTGAAATAAAATATTTTTATATCGGAAAGAGGAATGTTGACAGAAGTCCCCTATGATAACACATATCAATATTTTTATACAGGGTATTTTCTATTGATATGCCAACATTACGAACTTGAAACCTGAGTTTCGTAAGTTTTTTAAATGAAACACCCTGTATATGATTACTTTATCTTGTAGATATTTTAATCCTCTCTAATTTTTATTAAGGTCTTTCTATGCCTATCTCTACCAATCTTGTGGTATTTCAATTTTTATTTAAACTCGAGCAAAAAAAGTGGTTGTATTTTACCATTGTCCTTTTTCTAGTCACCTATGACAAAATAAAAACAAAATGTAATTTAAAAAAAAATTATTTATTCATACGGGAGGATACGACACAAAAATATTTTAGCGAGTCAAGCTTGTGGACAATTTCTAAAGTAAATTATTACCAAATTATTTGTTCATATAGTGATCTCCACTAACTTAAACACATAATTCAATACGTTTTTCAAAAGAATGAGTCATGTTTCTACACATTTTCAACTGTTTTCAAAGTATTACTCGGCAAATGTCTAGAAACATTCTTTTGAAAAACGTATTGAATTATGTGTTCAAGTTAGTGGGGGTCACTATATGAACAAATAATTTGGTAATAATTTACTTTAGAAATTGCCCACAAGCTTGAATCGCTAAAATATTTTTGTGTCGTATCCTCCCGTATGAATAAATAATTTTTTTTTAAATTACAACATTTTGTTTTTATTTTGTCATAGGTGACTAGAAAAAGGACAATGGTAAAATACAACCACTTTTTTTTGCTCGAGTTTAAATAAAAATTGAAATACCACCAAGATTGGTAGAGATAGGCATAGAAAGACCTTAATAAGAATTAGAGAAGATTAAAATATCTACAAGATAAAGTAATCATATACAGGGTGTTTCATTTAAAAAACTTACGAAACTCAGGTTTCAAGTTCGTAATGTTGGCATATCCATAGAAAATACCCTGTATAAAAATATTGATATGTGTTATCATAGGGGACTTCTGTCAACATTCCTCTTTTCGATATAAAAATATTTTATTTCAAATTATTATAAGTTAAGAAATATTACACATTTCATTGAACCATGTTTTTGCACAAATTTTAGGAATTTTCCAATCTATTTGGCAACGTTGCAAAAATGTGTACAAATAATTACGGTGCTATGTACAGAATTTTATCGTGAATTCAAATATGTAAAAATATACATAGTGTCCCATTTAAAAAATATGAAATTTTTATCACACCGCTATTTTGGAGCACCCTGTATGGTTGAAAATAATTTTAAAAGCTGCACCTCTTAACGCTTAACAACTTTCGTGAAAAAAGTTTTCCGCTATCCCTAGCGGTAAAGGAGATATTGAGCTTTGTCGCACTAATTGGCCACCCTATATATATACATTTATATTGTTTAGTGCCTATTATTAATTTGCAAACAATTTTTTTTTTTAAAGTAACCTATAAGAAAACAAACGAAATTTAGAGATACAGTTGCTATGAAACCTCCATGTTGTTATTTGTTTGTTGATTATTGTGTTTCGGCATTGTTACTTAACTTAGGATAACTGAAACATTTTCTTACACAACTATTTTACAATAATCAACAAGCAAATAACAACATAGAGGTTTCATAGCAACTGTATCTCTAAATTTCATTTGTTTTCTCATAGGTTACTTTAAAAAAAAAATTGTTTGCAAACTAATAATAGGCACTAAACAATTTAAATGTAAATATCTCCGAAACGGTAACTCTGGGCGACCTGAAATTAGTGTACCTTTTTGACGTAATAAATATTATTTTCATTAAAAACTTAAATACACGGAGGCACAAAAAAGTTATGACCTAATAAATGTGCAAAAAATGCCGCAGGCACATTAAAATTTCACCAAAAAATCAGATCTTCATCCAAATAAAAACTATAATTGCCAAATTTTGTAAAAAACCGTTGGTTTCTGTCAAAGTTATTAGGGAAAAACAAAAATGAAGTTTTAACTTCAACACCCTGTATCTCAGTTAATATCAACTTTCGGATATAGGTAAATATAATTAAATCTAGACAATCTGCACAGATTGCGAAACTGCATATCATAATCTATAAATTATAAATTACAATAAGTACGAGCAGTGACGACATCTTGTAGGAATTTAGTGCAATGCAGAAGGCAACAATAGAAAAACGAACACCATGTCAATGGTGGATACACCTATACTAAGCGAGTGATTGTTGCAATTTAGTTTCGTGATATTTTCAGTTTATTCTTGTGAAGTTCAGTTTCTCAATCGGTAAAGTTGCTGTGGCAGTTTAGAGACCTAATAAACACGAAAAGATTCATATATCTATATGGAAAACCCACAGGAATCATTTTTTCTATATTTACAAATAAATACTTACCGACGGTGGAGCGAGCATCTTCATAGACCGTCTTAGTGGTAGTATTCGCATTCTCTTCAACGTCCTGAACGGGTGAAATCGATTTCGATCTTTTCTTGGAATTCGCTTGATCGTCCGAATTTGAACTTGACCGGTGTCGCTTCGCCTTGCCCTGTTTGCTCGGCTTAGGAACGTCATTCGATTTTTGTACGTCGCTTGTTCCTTCTCCGATTCTCTCGTTATCTTTTTCTTTAGATGCCCGGGTAGTTCTTGTTGTAGCTGATAAAGAAACATCCGGAAATATAGATCTTATAAAGAGAGATACAGATAAATATGCCACAAAGGTTATGTAATAGAAATAAACTCATGTGCAAAAAAAGGTCATTATACAACTACAAATAGAAAAATGTACATTTCTTGCCTACGCAACGAATGCAAACAGTCTTTCCCACCTCTCAAGTATCAAACGAATCTTGAACTAATCCAACTGCACTCTGGCGACATCTAGTTTTATGCTACAACTGCAGTAAATATTGCGACGTTAGTACTTTGATCTAACGGATTGATTATATATTTTGGTTTTTTTGTGTGATTATTGGTCAAACCGCCTTCATTATAAACAATCATGGTGCATTCACGTGTAGGTTGTAAAAGAGTGGATCATTTAAATAAGGATTTATCTTTTCATTGGTAAGTATGGTCATGTTTTAATATTTAACCACCTGATATAACCAGACTTCAACAATGTTGCCATTCAGCCAACAAACATGCACTTCTCTCTTGCACCCATTACTGATTTTCAATAACATTTTGTGTGATTTTATTTCAATAATTTAAATATTACCAGAATTTCTAGTGCAATATGAAATCAGTCGTTTCTTTGAGAAGGAAGAGGTTCCATGATGGTATGAACCGACGTGCACAAGGTAATTAGGGCTACAGAGGTCAATACAAAGTATTGCGGCATATTTAAGTTAAAATGATTGTCTTTAAATAATATAACATATTTAATTTAATAAGCATATTTAAGTAAAAACTGATAGTTGTTTTTGTTTGTCCATCAAAAATTTTATTTTCATTCAACAATAATAAAATTATAGAAATTTTTCAGTTATTGATAACCAAGATTTATCTGTGTGGAAATAAACGCATGCATTTCAATTATCCTTGTATAATATGTTGAATAACCAATGTTAATTAAAATTTGTAGGGAACATTAAAATCGATAGTTGTACCAACAAAAATCACTAATATCTGACTAAAAATTAAGAAGTTATCAAGTCTAAAAGTTAATCAAAATTTTGTAATAACACTGCACATGCGTGTATACAGTGAGTCTCAGAAGAAATGTCTAAATTCATTTAAAATTCAGCGGTAAGTTTTTTCAAAAAAGGCTCGTACCCGTCGATTTTGATTTTTTAATTTTTTTTTTGTGGTGATTTCATGTATACAGGGTAGCTCAAAAATAAGTTACGACCATCAACTTCATTTTTTCAAATGAAAACATATATTTTTTATTTCATTTTTGAATTTTGCATTGAATTCTAAGCATGTTTCATGTACCATGTCCTATACATAAACTCAACAGTTATTGAAAAAATTAGGATTGAACATATCATTTAGGGAATCCAACGATCTATCAAATCTTCTGGCAATATGGCATTTTGAGCTCCATAATAAGTAAGAGTGTATTGTCTCACTGTCACCGTTTATTTCCATAGAAACTGTATGACAATTTTATTTCAAATAAGTATAATTATTGTCAAGCGTAGTTTCAAAGTTGCGGTTTTCACAATAATGGTGAAGTTAACGGAACGGGAAAAAAATTGAAATTCTATGCATGGTTGGGTTTGGTGATAAAACACGTACTCAAATAGAACCAGCCCAATTATTTAATGAAATCCATCCTGATCGTCCTCCCATATGTCAAAAGATGGTGAGTAGAATAGAGGCTAAGTTTAGAGAATTCGGTCATGTTAGAGATTTGCCTAAATCTGGTCGTCCTACTCGAGATGAAAATGAACAACTTGACGTTTTGCTTTCCTTGGAAGAAAATCCATGTACTCCCCTGTCGCACATTGGGGCCGATTTACACATGCCGAAATCTGTTGTTCACCGAGTAGTTCAAAAGCACAAATATCACCCATACAAAGTTATTCCAGTGCATGAGTTATTTGAAGATGATTTCGATAGGCGAAGTGAGTTTTGCGGACCCATGCAAAATATGTGCAATCTAGATAATAATTTAGTAAAAAATATTATTTTTTCGGATGAAGCTACGTTCTATTTGAATGGTAATGTGAACAGACAAAATTGTCGATATTGGGCAACAGAAAATCCGCATTGGATGATAGAGGTTCACAGCCAGTACCCTAAGAAAATAAATGTTTGGTGTGGAATCGTACGCGAAAGAGTAATTGGTCCATTTTTCTTTGAACAGTCTTTAACTGGAGAAGTATATCTCGAATTTCTCCAACTAGAATTAATTCTAGCATTAGTGGCTTTATTTCCGAATCTATTGGATCCAGACTCCCCTGACGAAGAACTGATATTCCAACAAGATGGTGCTCCTCCGCACTATGCGGCCACTGTGCGCACATTTTTGGATTAAACCTTTCCCAATTGGTGGATTGGAAGGAGAGAACCTATCGAATGGCCTGCTAGGTCGCCAGACCTAACTCCGCTGGACTTTTTTTTGTGGGGTTACCTCAAATCAAAAGTATTTGTTAACAAGGGAAACAATATGCAGGAGTTGAAAGAAATAAACAGGTCTTACTTATAGATATGTTCAATCCTAATTTTTTCAATAACTGTCGAGTTTATGTATACGACATGGTACATGAAACATGCTTAGAATTCAATGCAAAATTCGAAATGAAATAAAAAATATATGTTTTCATTTGAAAAAATGTTGATGGTCCTAACTTATTTTTGAGCTACCCTGTATACATGAAATTACCACAAAAAAAAAATTAAAAAATCAAAATCGACGGGTACGAGCGTTTTTTGAAAAAACTTACCGCTGAATTTTAAATGAATTTAGACATTTCTTCTGGGACTCACTGTATAAAATATTTTCTTTACGCTAAGTAGTATTTTTAACTTTCTTATTATAAATATTAATAACAATTTCGTAATTGACTAGTTATTTTTGTGGCAGTAAGGCTACCTACCAGTAGTTGTTTCTTCCTCACTATCATCAATATCCTCATCAGTCTTATCCAGTAATTCTGCCACTTTCTTAGTCGTTCTTGTTCGTGTACTACGTATTTCTTGTGGCGATTCTTCCGGCTGATCTTTCCGACTTTCTTCTTCTTTCTTAATCGGTCTTGTTCGTGTACTACGTATTTCTTGTGGAGGTTCTTCCGGGTCTTGTTCAATTTTTTTACCTTAAAGAGTTACATATTTTTGTTGTCAATGACAAGCTTTGTCTGAATCGAGATGTTTTCCATCTCTCTGCTGAGAAATTTGGCGTGACTTATAATAACTTTGACAGTGCATAGAGAGAATAGCAGACAGTGAAAAATGGCCTTCTATACGTACTCTTAGATCCTGGACTAAATTTTAAACACCTTTAAGATTAATAAGCTGTCAAGTTACCAGACACATAAGATATAAGTCACCACCACCTGCCAAATTCTATCTGACTGGTTACATAATACAGTAGACACTCGATAGTGTGAACATCGCCTAACGGAAACCTCGCATAGTGTGAACAAGATGTTAATTGTACAAGACCACCGTATACCGTGAACAAACTAAACCTTCGCTAATGGAAACACGGTCATTGACACTAAAAATTTACATTATGTAGCGGTCGTTGTTCCGTGGTGCTGTGCATCCCCGATATATGCGGTACTTCCCCACCGCGGGCGCTGTGTTAGCTAGAAATGCATACGTTTTGTGCCAGTTGTTCGATGTTAATGCATATTTGGGTGACGTAACTTCGGTAAATATCGTACGTATTTAGCAAAAAAATATGGTGTTGCAAAATCCACAATTTGTAAAATAAATCAAAAAAAGGAACCGATTTCTAAAGCTGTGAAAGATACATATGTGCGCCCAGGTAAAAGACAAACATTAAAGAGTTCGGGGATTTCCCAGAATTGAAAAAAATATATATACAGGGTGGCCAGTGCGACAAAGCTCAATATCTCTTTTACCGCTAGGGATAGCGGAAAACTTTTTTTACGAAAGTTATTAAGCGTTAAGAGGTGCAGCTTCTAAAATTATTTTCGACCATACAGGGTGCTCCAAAAGGGCGGCGTGATAAAAACCTAATATTTTTTAACTGGGACACCATGTATATTTTTACATATTTGAATTCACCGTAAAATTCGATACATACCTCCGTAATTATTCGTACATATTTTTGCAACGTTGCCCAATAGATTGGAAAATTCCTAGAAGTTGCGCAAAAACATGGTTCAATGAAATGTGTAATATTTCTTAACTTATAATAATTGGAAACAAAATATTTTTATGTCGGGAAGAGGAATGTTGACAGAAGTCCCCTATGAGAGCACATATCAATATTTTTGTACAGGGTATTTTCTATGGATATGCCAACATTACAAACTTGAAACCTGAGTTTCGTAAGTTTTTAAATGAAACACCCTGTATATGATTACTTTATCTTGTAGATATTTCAATTCTCTCTAATTTTTATTAAGGTCTTTCTATGCCTATCTCTACCAATCTTGGTGGTATTTCATTTTTATTTAAACTCGAGCAAAGAAAATTGGATGTATTTATATGACAAAACAAAAACAAATTTTTAATCATACAGGAGGATACGACACAAAAATATTTTAGCGATTCAAGCTTGTGGACAATTTCTAAAGTTAATTATTACCTAATTATTTGTTCAAAGTGACCACCATTAACTTGAATACATAATTCAATACGTTTTACAAAAGAATGAGTCATGTTTCTACACATTTACCGAGTAATACTTTGAAAACAGTTCCTAATACGAATTTTCATATCATCTCTTGTAGCGGGGGAATTTTATATACTACAGTACACCAACTCACTTTAATTGTTATCCAATTACCACCGAACTGACGTTTTTTTTTTTAAATTACAACATTTTGTTGTTATTTTGTCATAGGTGATAGAAAAAGGATAATGGAACAAAAAATTAGATAGGATTAAAATATCTACAAAATAAAGCAATCATATACAGGGTGTTTTATTTAAAAAACTTACGAAACTCAGGTTTCAAGTTCGTAATGTTGGCATATCCATAGAAAACACCCTGTACAAAAATATTGATATGTGTTCTCATAGGGGACTTCTGTCAACATTCCTCTTTCCGACATAAAAATATTTTGATTCCAATTATTATAAGTTAAGAAATATTACACATTTCATTGAACCATGTTTTTGCGCAACTTTTAGGAATTTTCCAATCTATTGGGCAACGTTGCAAAAATATGTACGAATAATTACGGTGCTATGTACAGAATTTTACGGTGAATTCAAATATGTAAACATATACATGGTGTCCCATTTAAAAAATATAAAATTTTTATCACACCGCCCTTTTGGCGCACCCTGTATGGTCGAACATAATTTTATAAGATGCACCTCTTAACGCTTAATAACTTTCGTAAAAAAAGTTTTCCGCTATCCCTAGCGGTAAAAGAGCTATTGAGCTTTGTTGCACTAACTGGCCACGCTGTAAGTGGTTCCTTTAGCAAAGAAGTAAACATTTTATTTTAAATGGGGATATAATCAAGCAAAAAGCAAAAAAATCCATTTAGAAATTAAAGAAATTGATAAGCAATTTAAATCAGCTTTTTGAAAATTTCTGGAGAGAAATTGTCCTCACAGCCAAAACTTCCACTAGATAGAGTTATAGTCTTTAAATGTAGTAAACCAGTGGGCTGAGGAAAGTGACGTTGATATTAATGATCTTGTATTTATAAAAAGGCTAAGAGACAAAGCCATTATGCAGAAAATTAAAAATCCCCGAAAACAAACAAAAACTTCTGACTTTTTTAACAAAAAATAATTCTTTACCCCTTTTTTTAACCAGAAACGTGCAAATAAAACTGGGCAAACAATAGCATTAACACTCATTACCTCACGTGATTGGTCAGTTAGCAGCACTGATCTTATAGGCCAACAGGAAGTTATCGACAAACAAAAAACCTGATTATGTTTATAGCGTACCTTTCTTGATAGTTTTTGTCCTTGTAGTGCGGGTCGGCTCCGGTTCATCGCTTTCTAAGCTTTCTCTATAATTTTTGTTTCTCGTTTTGGTCCTTGTACTTCGAGTGCTATCAGTGTCGGTCTCCGTGCCGCTGTCCCCGTCTCCTTTCACCTTTTTAGTTTTGGTCCGAGTACTGTAATAAAAAATTTTTTTGCTTGTAATTTAGAGTTAAGAAAAAGCCGCTTCTTACCCCAAATACCAAACCTACCTTCTCGTCTTACTGTCTTTCGTCTGAGCCTTTTCACCATCAAAATCTTCCGTATCCGATAGATTAATTGTGGTTATACGAGTGTTCTGAACTACCACATCCGAATCTCGAACATTACCCTTTTTTCCCTTTGTTCTTGTACTCCTCACTGAAGCCCTCTCAGATTTTGTTTCTTTCCCCTTCTTTTTAGGAGGTATCCATGTCGGCGCCGCCATGTCCGTCTGTTCAGTTTTAATTGCATCCACGGGAATTTCTGATATACCGGACATTGTCGAGGCCACTGAGCTTCTAGCCGTGTCGCTACCAATGGATATTTTTTCTTTTTTAACCTATAAATGGAAATTTATAGAAATATATATTCCCCTTGTAGCTAAATTGAGTACCGAACACAGAGTGAAACAAGATTATTTTATTATTGAATAATTTCTATACTACACTAAAAACTCACATCAAAAAGAATGCCTGTATGTATTTCATTTCAATTTCAATTTCAATTTCGTTTATTCATGTTATTACAAAAGTTTTGCTTACACAAGTCAATATATGGTACAAAAGAATAAAATAGGTACTATCAATATTAAAAGTATCAAAACTATCCTTAATAGGAATATTTACACAAATACTACATTCAATTCAATTTCATTGTATGCATGACAAAGTTGCCACTATTGACAATTTTTTTTAATTATATCAACATCTATTGTGTATCGGAATTGGCAAAAAAAAAACCTATCGGCAAATCACTACTAAAAAGAATGGAATTATATACAATAAGGAAGAAACTTACCTTCACATCTTGTAAATTGGTGTCTGTACTTTCAGTGAGGATATTCTTCTTTCGGCCTCGTCCTCTTTTAACAGGAACATTTTCCTGATCTGACTCATTGTTTGCTAAAAAGAAGTATTTTTATCAACCACAAAGACCATATCAAATTATTATAAAACATACAATTATTCTTTTAAATTTATTGTATTAAAATAAAATAAAACTGAACAGGGTCAACTTACAGGTTTTTTTTGGGGGGTACTGAAATAATCATTAAGAAAACCTGATACTTACCCTCTTTGCTTACACTGCCAAAACCTGCTGCATTCAAATCTCCTGTTTTGGCCAATTTCTGTATTTTTTCAAAAAACGCTTCTCTTCTCTAAAAAAAAATCAAAAATGTCTTGCACTGTTGTAGTGATCATATTTATGTGCAACAGGTAAAAGGCAATCTAGAAAAACGGCCAAGTGTCACCCTATTATTTGGACACTACCCCAATGTTTTAGTGGTTAATAAAATGGAAATATATGAAGAATTCAATAGAGGTACCTATATAATTAGGAAGAGAACATACCCATTATAACCAATACAGGGTACAAGAAGAAAGCACAACATAATTATATCTTTAGTACTACAAAACAAAAATATACTCTTCCTATCTTTTGAAATACTAGGCAAACCAGTGGCGTAGCGACAAATTATAGCCCCCCCCCCCCCCCCCCCGCGAAAATTGAGTTAGGGCCCCCTACCCTATATTAAGAATATACATATATAAACATATAAACAAACAAAATTAGATAATACTGTTTATTATATAAACTACAAACCTATATGTAGAGAACGTTACAAAAAATAAAATTATTGAACAACAAGAAGAAAGCAAAAAACATTCTTTAAAACTAAAAGGAACAACCACGAAAAAATTCTATGGGTACCGAGCTAAGGTAGCGATACTTGAAAGTTACAGTGAGATAAAACTAAAAGTATTTAAAATTAAGCAACAAAATCTTGAATATAATATTATAAGTATCTCAATAGTGTTATTGCGAGGCAATTGGCCAATTGCCTATTTTAATTATTATATTGTAAAATTATTCTTATATTGTTGCTTTCAGGAGGTAAATTGTTTTTTTCTAGCTTTTGCCTCCGCAAAATTTTTTATTAAATGGTTATTATTCATTTTGGCCGCCTCTTGTGCCTCTATAGACAGGATAGCCAAGTTGGTTAACCTTGTCTGAGAGGAACTATTTTGTAAATATTTTTTAATGATTTTTAATTTGGAAAAGGATTTCTCAGCTGCAGCAACACTTACTGGAAGAGTTAAAAATAATAATAAGGCTGTTGTTACCTCTGGAAAATTTGATAATAAAGTGTTATTTTCCACAATTAAAAATACAGCAAAGTCTTTAATACTTTGAAGAGAAGCAATTTTTTCCTTTAACGACATACACAACGCGACTATCTCTAAAGGAAAAGTCGCAGACAGATCGCTGGAATATGTTTGCTTTAGTGTTTCTGCAGACATAAATAATTCTTTTTCTGGCAAAGTTACTAGAACTTGGGGACATAGAAATCTAAATTTATTAACAAATAACTCCATTCCCTCAAAACGATTACCTATTTGGTTAATTACAATATCAAATACTTTGTAATATATATTTATCCTAAAATAGTTTTCTCGACTAGAAAATAGATAATTTGTATTGGCTTCATCAAAGTGTTTTTTTGGTTTTAATTGTCTTTTATCTTCAAATTCCGGGTTTATATTCCATGATCTTGATATATCAATTGCTTCATTCTTCAAATTTATATAATTACGGGCACAGTGTGACAAAATCTAGATCAGGTAGACATTGGTAATATTGGTATTTCAAATTCAAATTCAAATTCAAATTTATTTATTCAGTCTTTACATATAATACAAATTAAATAAACATGTAGTTTTATAAAAATTTAAAACAGTTATATATGGCACCTAGGTATCAAATACCTGTATGTGCCTATTTTTAGAATTTAACATTTTTTAACTATCACTAAGTGTTTCTCGCATTAAATTAATCTCTATAAACCTCAATAAAATGCTTAGTGAAAAAAAAATAAAAAATTAAGATAAAGCACTACTAGTGTAACAACAACACATTCAAACAGCGAAAACAACAAAACCTACAGGGAGTGCAACAGTCTAAATAATACCGCTATCACAATATATCATTGAAAATATTTAAATTAGTCGAAAAGAATTTTTTAAACTGAGTTTTAAAATGTTTTTCATCTTTTATATTTCGTATTTCCAATGGTATCTTGTTGTACAATTTAGGACCCAGATATGATAAAAAGTGTTGACCCAAACTGTTGTTACAAAGGGTTGTGTTTAAAAGTTTATTTTCAACTCCTCTTGTACAATACATATGCACTCTATACCTCGAGTCATACTTTTCACTGTTATGTATAAAGTTGCAAGCAGCTATAATATATAAACTTTGCAAGTTATTTATTTCATTGGAATATAACAAATTAGTAGGATACATTCTGGATTTTTTAAATATGATTTTAGCAATATGATTTTGAATTCTTTTAAGTTGTTCTAAATGTATATTATATGCCCCTCCCCACACCACAATTGCGTAATTTAGAAGTGGTTCAACCAGTGCCTTATAGATCATTATAAGAAATTTACGGCATAGAAATTCTCTCAAAGTATAAAATTTGTAAATCAAACACCTTATCTTTTTAGTGATGTACGGCACATGCTCGTTCCACTTCAAATGTTTGTCTATTATGACACCAAGGTATTTAATTTTTTCGCATTGTGTTATGGGTTCAGGGATATTATCCAGCAAGATGTTGTTAAAATCCGGTCTATTTGCTTCTGTTAATGAGAATGCTATGTAATGTGTTTTTTGAATATTGATATGGAGTTTGAAAGTGTCTAGATAGTTTTTAACTTTAGCAAAACCGGACCTCAACTTAGCTCTCGCTCCTTCCCAAGTCTTACATGAGAAGACGATGACAGTATCGTCAGCATATGCCACGATCTTCCCCCCCACACCAAGACTACACAGAGCATTTACATAGATTAAAAATAAAATGGGACCAAGCACTGTACCCTGGGGCACCCCATGCTTTACAATCTTATTGTCACTATAAATATCTTCTATCCTAGTACGTTGGGAACGATCACTAAGATAATTCGAGAAAACCCTCAACACGGTGCCCCTCACCCCATATTTGAAAGATTTGCTAATTAGCAATAGGCTCCATCGGCACTCGAAGCTTTCGGGCCCCCCCGCGACTGCGGGGGTTCGCGGTAGTAGCGCTACGCCACTGAGGCAAACCGTAGGTTTTGTGGACAAAATTCCCAACAAACTATAAAGTTACATTTTTATCGAGCTTCCTTATGTAAAAATGCCGAGAATCCTTGATTTTCCCTTTAAACAAATTCTTGAATTTTCCTCCTTAGTGAGGTTTTGTCCATTTTATGGTGACCAGTAAGGTTACATTTGTATCAAACACTAAGAAATTTCAAAAAACAGACACAAACTGGCAGTAACTAAACTATAAGTGGCAAGTATATAACTAACATAAGGAATTTAAGCATATAATATAACAATGTAAAAATGTATCTGGCGATACCTACCTCTCGAAGTTCGCTAACAAATACTTCACGATCTTCTTCTAATTTTTTCAAGCAACGACTAGCTTCATCTCTGCACTCATAAAATTTACCTTGGTAAGTGCTAGATTCAGCCATAACGCATAGAATTGTTATTTAAAACATAAAACACCAAAATTAACACAACTCAGCTAGATTGTAGAAATGGCGGTTACAAAACGGTACTAAAAACTCTGAGAACTGTCAAATAGTTGTTTGAATTGTCAGTGCATGCGTACTAGAAGAAAGAGGTTAGACATGAAAATTAGTTTTGATAACTTAATTTTTTCCTGGGCAACTACTACCATTGCTGCACAAGAATATTTTCGCATAAAACGACAGATCCTACGACGCTTATAGGTACTTTCCCTCCACAGAGGAAGAATTAATTCACTTCGTCCAAACAGCAAATGTAGAAAAACCCAATTTGCTCAGTGCAATCAACTTCAACTGATTCGATCGTTTGATTTGACAGGAAAGTAACAAATTGATTTATTTTTATTTGGATAAGCTATTTTTTCTTTGAAAGAAAAATTAGGGGTTTCATGGAAGATATCGAATGGAATGTGATAAACGAAGGCCAATTACTAGACGCTATGGTGGGCCACAAACCCATCGGTAAGAGCACATAATTTTTGTTACATTTTCGATGTTTTTCAACAACCGCTTTTTTAGGTGTAAACAAATATTTTCAAATGGCTTTAATTTGCGATAAATTCGCGGACAATATGCATAAAGACGTAGATCCACAAAAAATATGGGCACACCTCGAGACTATGTATAATCTAGAGGCCTTGGATGAAAATGAGTCTATTCCATTCCCTAATAACGAAAGGGAGTTCTCATTGCCCGAATCAGAATTTGGCATTTTATTAACTAAAAAAGAAGAGGAAGAGAAAAAAAGCGGCAATGAAACACCAAAGGCGCCCAAAGAAATTAAGAAGGATGATAAATCTCCAGTGAAAAATCTCAAAGATACCACACCTAGACGGGGCAGTAACGAAGGCAAAGAAATCAGTAAAACACCAGCAAGTAACAAGAAAGAAGTAAAAAAGGAGCCAGAAAAGGGAGGTAAGCAGCCTGCGAAAAACAGAAACACAACCACATCCAAAGAGGAAAAGACAAAACCTAAAAGCGAAGACACTCCCAAAGTTACAAAGAGGACAAGAGGTAATGTTACTTATTTATTCAAATACGAAATGTGCTAAACTATGCTAAATTACAGGTAGTCTAAAGCCTAATGATGATTCTGGATCTAGTGGGAAATCTAGTCCAGTTACAGTAACTCCTACTAGTGGAAAACGGAGAAGAATATAAAAGAAATAATGTGAAGTGTGAAACCTACGAATCCACATTTCACAATTTCGTCATTTTATCAATTTAATTGTGAGATTTGGGATTCTAACCTGGGAATATAAAAGGAGAAGGATTATATAATTGACAAGGCCTGTTATATGAAAGATCCTCCTCTTCTATCGGACCAAACAAACCTTTTTTAGAGATGTGTAGAACTTAGTTAATATTAATATTACGAAACGGGATTGTTGTTTTGAACAAAGGATTATTTGTGCTGCATGAAAGTATCCACTTTTATTCTCTAATGGATGTTTACTATGCGGAAGCGGAAAGTACAGAGTATTATAATTCAATAAAACACAAATTAGGAATCCTCAAGGGGCTAGAACTGAAGTTAAATTAAATTGAATTTATTTATACGAACAAAAATGTTTCTGGTTTCTTTTGTTCTCCTGCTTTTTGAGCTTGGTAAAACTGGTGAAATTCGCGAGGCGGTGTAATCTTTCGGCATTGTAAAATCGCAAATCTGAAATATTGGCCGTCAGATTTGTTTCTTCTTCCACAGGTAAAGTCCCATTTGTAAAATTTGTATTCACCCCTTACTAACCACTAAGTACCTGTTGAGAAATTAAACTTTACTGTAAATATTGACCATATTTTCCACGTTTTTGTGTTGTAAACTTCTACAGCATAAAAGAACTTGGAATGGAAAAAACCACCCACATTTAACATATCCTACGCGTTTTAGTTTATAGTTTGGCACCATTTTTTCCAAGCTTAATAATCACGTATCGACTGATGATGAGAAATAAATGAAAATTTTAAAAGGTTATCGAGGCGACCAGGGTAATGTCTTTTTAACTTATTGTTTTTCATAATTTCTATTTTCGAATATAATTAATCTTAAAAATGTTATTTGTGTTTTCATTGACTTATGGATTTCCTGGGTTAACATATCCAACAAGCTAAAAAGAGAAGGTAAAGGTTGTATTTACAGTCGGCAATAATGCTACTATTGCGGTAATAAAAGTTTAAAGGAGGCATGCGAAGTATCAGCCGGAGCAATATGTCTTGCACCGTGGTATAATGACACACGGCAAGATATCTAGGAAGTCAGAGAGAGTCATTTTTTAAATCTCTCATGGAGATTTAACAGGGTGTCCCATAACTAATGGTACACAGGAAAACTGCAGATTCCTTGGGTAAAAATACTGCGATTTGGCCATACTTAGTTTAGTTCAATAGCTGGTAATAACCGAGATACAGGGTGTCCAAGTAAAAATTTAATTTTCAATTTTCCTAAATAACTTATTTCTGAATCAATCTTTTTGCACAAAATTTTGTGACTAGGGTTTTTTTGGGGAAAGGAATGTGTTAATAATTTTGATGTAGATTGTAGGGGGCGCTCTTTGCGGTACTCTGGACTCATAAAAAGAAGTGTAACTTTCTTGGGCCTTAGTATAATTATTATGTTTTTATTAAAAATATCAATTTTTCCGTCATTTTTAAGCAATAAAGGTTTACTTTGTAACTGTCGCTGCGACTAACCGTTTTCGAGATATTTTCAATTACAATTTCTAATGCGTCCGTTTAAATTTTGATTTGTAAATGTGAAATTTGTCACAGTAGGCTTTGGTAAAAACAAATACAATAGAAGCACATTGAAACCTCATTTCTGTCAAAGTTTATTTTCATTTGTCAGCATTGTGGGTGTTTTTAAGGAGTTTTTGAAGATACTGTTATCAAAAATAAAACTAAAAATGCCGCGACATAACTGTTTTCTAACGGAGAAATGCGAGACATGGTATGTTTATACGCACAAGAAAATTTTAACAAATGGAAATGTATCCAAATAGAAGGCAGCCAGATTTTAAAATTTTTAAAAGCCTATACGACAGATTGGGACGAACAGGATCCTCCACGTGCGTATAAACATACCATGTCTCGCATTTCTCCGTTAGAAAACAGTTATGTCGCGGCATTTTTAGTTTAATTTTTGATAACAGTATCTTCAAAAACTCCTTAAAAACACCCACAATGCTGACAAATGAAAATAAACTTTAACAGAAATGAGGTTTCAAAGTGCTTCTATTGTATTTGTTTTTACCAAAGCCTACTGTGACAAATTTCAAATTTACAAATCAAAATTTAAACGGACGCATTAGAAATTGTAATTGAAAATATCTCGAAAACGGTTAGTCGCAGTTACAAAGTATACCTTTATTGCTTAAAAATTACGGAAAAATTGATATTTTTAATAAAAACATAATTATACTAATGCCCAAGAAAGTTACACTTCTTTCTATGTATCCAGAGTACCGCAAAGAGCGCCCCCTACAATCTACATCAAAATTATTAACAAATTCCTTTCCCCAAAAAACCCTGGTCACAAAATTTTGTGCAAAAATATTGAGTCAGAAATAAGTTATTTAGGAAAATTGAAAATTAAATTTTTACTTGGACACCCTGTATCTCGGTTATTACCAGCTATTGAACTAAACTAAGTATGGCCAAATCGCAGTATTTTTACCCAAGGAATCTGCAGTTTTCCTGTGTACCATTAGTTATGGGACACCCTGTATAGCTGTTAGCGTTTTTAATTGTCCTTTGAAGGTATTAAAAGGTTTTACTACGCATTTAATAGGACGTGAAATGAAAGATGATCATGGTATTTAAGTATATTAATTTCATAAAAATACTATACAGGGTGTCCGCTAATTAATGGTACATGGAAAAACCACACCACAAAGTTATTTTAATTAAAGTAAGTTTAAGAACAAACCAATTGTTGTATTTATTATTCCCAATTACCATTACTAGAACATTAATTATCATAACTTGGTAAGAAGTTACAAAATATTATTTGTTTGCCCGAGCTAACGCGCCAACAATTTAAATGCAAATATCTCCGAAACGGTAACTCTGGGCGACCTGAACTTAGTATACCTTTTTTACGTAATGAATATGAGAAAAGTATTATTTTCATTAAAAACTTATACACTGAGGCACAAAAAAGTTATGACCTAATAAATGTGCAAAAAATGCCCCCTACACTGTACGTTAAAATTTCACACAGAAATCAATTTCTCCTCCTAAAAAAAACCATAATTGCCAAATTGTGTAAAAAAACGTTAGTTTCTCCTTTGGTGCAGAGCTCCAGACATGAGAGCAGTACTCTAGTGATGGTCGAATCTGGGCTTTGTATAGTGTCGAAAGTTGTTGAGGTATGTACAAGTTTCTGGTTCGGAAGAGTACACCAAGTTTCTGAGAAGCTATCTTGGCGATTGCCACAACGTGGTTATGCCAAGACATATTTCCTCCCAGATTGACGTCCAGGAAAGTAATAGATGAAGCCAGTGGGATTGGGTGTCCGTCCATGACTATATCCGGTTCTGTAATGTTAACCTTTTTAGAGAAAACTGCAGCCTGGGTTTTTTTAGCGTTAAATTCGACTTGGTTACTGTCACCCCAAGCCAAAATTTCTTCCAGGTCTTTGTTGAGGCGTGATACTTCATGCTGTCTGCGAAGATGTGCCTCGGCAGCCGATGTTTGCGCATTTAAAGAGAAAGATGAGATAAGTGTGCTATCGTCAGCAAAACTAAATATCGGATTTTTAGTTTTCACCAGAAGGTCGTTAATGTAGAGTAAGAACAGAGTGGGAGACAATATGGACCCTTGAGGAACACCGGCATTGATGGTGAAGGTGTCTGAGAGAAATCCGTCAATCGCCACTTGCAGAGAGCGGTCCTTAAGAAAGCTAGACAACCATGCACAGAATCGACTGGGCATACCATAGGATCGTAGTTTACTTAGAAGTCCCTCATGCCAAACACGATCAAAGGCTTTAGAAATATCCAGTGCAATAGCTCAAAGTTATTAGAGGAAAACAAAAATGAAGTTTAAACTCAACTTTCGGATATAGGTAAGTATAATTAAATCCTAATATTTTTACGTAAGGAGTCTGCGGTTTTTCCATGTACCATGAATTAACGGACACCCTGTATATAATACACATTAATCTAAAATACCACTCATTTGTTATGTCATCTCCCATTTCTGCCTAGAGTCAGAATAGCAGTTGGTATTGTCAAAATTCCTAAAATTGTTCTGGGCAATGAGCTAGCTGATCGCGAGCGGTTTACCGATGCATGCCTTTTATTGACCCAAAAGCGGAATTTCTGACTGCAATACAGTCTCCATTTTGTCAATGCGCATGCCTCTTCTTAACTTTTAGTGCCGCAAGAGTAAAATTGTCGTCTGTAATACGGTCTTTAACAAAAAATGTTTACATGTAGTTATCAAGGGAATTACTAAGAAAAGCGAAGTTAACTTAAACACTGTAATATCACTTAAACTCTTAAAAATACATGTTCAATAGTCAATACAATGGCACGGCAAATATTTTCACCGTTCTAAACGACAAAAAAACGCGTGCTTTGATTCTTTAACGTCACTTCTGAAATATTTATCATAGAAATCCAAAACGACGTTTTCCACTTTGAATCCAAATTTCTGATACAGGAACAACGCTGAATTGTTAATGGACACGTGGAGCGTGATATCTCGTCCCAAACTGGTCTAAAAATGAGAGTTATTTATGCAACTAGAGTATATGGTCATCATTTTTTATCTCGCTAATTTTGCATTACAGGCTTCAGTTATAAGCATTTCCCAAACAAGTATTTTACGTTTTGTGAAATTTGTAAATGTATGTATGTGATGTTATTCCCCAAAAAACGACTCGATTGACTGCCTAAGCCTACAGGACAGGGGTAAGAGCAACAAGATATTTGGAGGGGGCATACAGGGTGTTATGGAAATGACGTATTATATTTAAATCGGCAATTCCTGAGATGAAAACAAATTGAAGAAAAATATCCAAAAATGGCGCTTTAATTTAATATGCCCTGAACATGAGCTTATGTGAAACCAAAAATGACCACGTGGTGTCCCTGTCAGGAAGGTAAACAAAGCAACATATGGCGAAAAACGTCACTGAATCTTGAACAGTGTTGTCATATCTTCAGGGTAGACTCTTTAGAATTCGAACGACACCCGTCAGATCTGGACAACTTAAAAGTTTATAAATGCCACTTATTTTAGAAAAAATGCAATTTTATTTAGCTTTTCGGACTTATTTAAAACCAACTTAATTTATAAAAAACACCAAGTACCTAGGTAACCCGAACAAAAACAAACCGACACAATAATCTCACAAAATCGCGTCTCATGAGCACATCTAAGTACCATTCAATCTGAATTAGTATTTTAAACTGCTACTGTGTAGACAAAAATATGCCCTTATTGTCTGAATGGTTTGGGAAATAATGTATTTAACATCTAAAAATTTTAAAAATAAATAACACATTGGTTCCGTCGATCGATATTGAACTGTTGGGCTGGGGCACTGCCGTCGCGAAAAGAACACATAAACAGCTGATCTTGGACAATCGGGTTGCCTATTCTTTACGCGACTGCAGCGGCTGGGGTTAATACTTAAAAATAGAGCGTTGCCACTTTCGATATTTTATAAGGTTATATTCATAAAATACAGAATTTCCTTCTGTAATACTTTTCTGTATAATGATAGTCTCGGAAATGGCAACCGCGCTACTTGGACGAGCCTATTTATTTTCAAAGGGTTATCCTGTCTATCAACATAATTATTTCATCATTCTTCTTCAGTGAAGGATTAATAAGTTTGATTAGCCCATTAGAAATTAGCGTTTTTATTATTTCTAAATTTCTATTGCGAAATAATTTGTATCCTATAGTGCTATTGTTTTATGTGTAAGATAGGTTATTGTAATAATAAGTGCATATCTTCAAAAAAACGAATTGGAAACTCGTGGGTGTCTGTGTGTGTGTCTGAAATTGGAAATAAGAGGCCGAATGGGGTTTAGTGGGTATAAACTTATTATGCAGGTCCACATTATCATCGTGATGAGCATAAAGCTTTTCCCATAGAAAAAAAAAAAAAAACCTGAAGATGTCTGTGCCCTGGATTACTTGCTAGTGTACTGCACCTGGATTCACTTCTATTTGTATATTAGGTAAACTAAATATTAGTTTTATAAGAATCTAAAGTTTTACATTTTTTACACAGTTGGCAACATTCGACCTGAACATCTGTTGATTACACAGCTTGGCAATGTAATATGATCATATATGAATGTGCCGAGGAGTAACCGGGTGGATTTAGCGGTGAATTACCCCACTTTTTAAACGTATATATAAAAAATAAATGTAACGCTTCTCTAGGACACCCCAGGAGTCACCCATTTAAATATAATACGTCATTTCCATAACACCCTGTATAAATGACAGAGATTACCATTATTACTTTATCTGTTTTATCAGTCCCGGATAATATATGGTTTTAATATTCTTATAAATAGCAATAAATATAATTATTGTTATCCTTATCAACATTGTATCTTACGCAACAGCGGTCGGTTTGGAAGTCGATTATTTGCTATAGATGATCGAAACAAATTATTTTAGTTTAACATGAACTTCTTATTACCAGAAAAAGTACTGGCAACTCAAATTTGTTCAGTGTGTAAGCAGTATCTTTCTCACGGACCCGTCAAAGTGTATCGCGATGCAGGCACTCGCTGCGGACGTTGCAGTGAAGAAAACGATGCAGGTTCCGTCTCATCGGCCCAAATAATTCTACAGAATGCAATTTTTCCGTGCGTGAATCGCTACGAGGGCTGTAGGCAGTTGTTAAGATTTCAAGACGTTCCGGCGCATGAAAAAAATTGTATCGGCACTAACGGTGGCCGGTACCAGTGTTCTTTGTGCACGGAACATCAGTGTATGTCGAATGCGTTGTATTTGATAAATCATTATAAAGTATATCATAAAAAGGCGTACCTGACGCAGCCCCTTTTTCATATCGATGTTAATGCCTGCACGGACTGCTCTTATTTGTATAACAATGAGAATATTTTGCTTATTATTCGAATTGTGTCGACAGGTACCAGCTCGTGCGCAAAATTAAGTAGAAAATCAAATTTTTTGCAAACGGTTCTCAGAAGTATGTCAGCGAAGAGAGCGCGTGTCAAGGGGGACCAAATGAACTAAATCTGGACGTAACGGAAGTGAATCCGCATACGATTTTAGATACAACGTCATCTGTAATATTATGTGTCTTGGACGTAAACACAGAGGAGACTCTAAATTTTTGTTGGTCGGCAAATAAAATGGCTATCCATTGTGATGAATCGAAATCGTTTGATGAAGAACACGATAATGACGAATGTAAGAAAGTTATACCGGAAGACTATGGGAACGTTGCAGACACTGAACCTAATTTTGCAAAACCAATGCCTGGCATATATTTAACAGATTATTTGGAAAATATGTTAGGAAGAATTTACACAAAAGAAATAACCGATGTTCGAGGTACTGTGACTTGGGTTATTTTATCCGGCAAATTAACTAACAGTCCCGGCAAATTAACTAACACTCTTTGTACATTTTGTGAAAATTATTATCCCATCTCTGGCGAAATTATGGAGATTTATATTTGTCGCCACACAGAAATGTGCGGTGTTTGTTATAGAAACAGTGCTATATGCAAAAAATGTAATCAATTGCATCAAATACCCGGTGAAGAATATTATAAACTCCTTTATTACTGTAGATTTGGATGTAATAAAATTTATAAGGGAGGACAATTAAGTAAACATGAAAAAGAGTGCAAACTAAACGTAATATCTGCCCTTACGGATATGGAATTTGCAGAACATTGTTTTGGCGAATACTTCCTAGACGCTTCTCCGAGAGACAAAACTGCAGTGGTCCGCAGCAACAGGGTCGTATTTGACAAGGGAACTTTTGGGGCCAGGGGACAAATTTATATGATTGTTGATTATGACTTTCAATTTAAATGTATCGTTATGTACCAAACTGATTATGAAACTCGCCGCACTCATTTTTGGGTTCTGCATAAATATTCTCGCGAAAAATGTTACATTTTATTTAAAATAGTTAGTAATGGCACATGTGTCGAGAAGCCTAACTCATTTTATATAAATGCGGTTGACGATGGGGTATATTTTGTTGCTGTTATAAGAAGAAAATAACAATACATTTTGTTGTTGATAAATTTAGTTTCTTCCTAACCGACCGATACAGTCCCTTTGTAGAAGTTTTTTGCTGTATAACTTGGTTGAAATCTGTTTTAATGGTTGAAAGAACGTTATAAGGAAAAATTTGTACTTGAACTTGATGCTTAAAATAGTCGCTGCAAGAATATTCGTACACCCGTTATACAGGAAAGAGTGTTGAGGTCGGATGCACACAATTTTTAAAAATAAAGTACAGCTCGATCTGTAAAGATGTAACTTACTCACTTAAGTACACTTAGAGCAGATATTTGAATGTTACCTTAAGTTAGACCTTAGCCAAGGTAGCCTTAGCTTTATGGTAAGCCATAAAAAAAACATGTTTTAAATTAATTTGAGAGTCAACTGACGCGTTAAGTGCAAGATTACCACGTCCCGTCCGAGATCTATTCCTTTAGATCAGAGTTAAAAAGAACTTTAATATAGCGTCAAACTTGTGTTAAGGATGACTTATATCATTCTGTAGCTTAAGGTGACTTTGAAATATCGGCCCTTCGGGCCGATATTTGGATGTTACCTCAAGTTAAACCTTAGCTAATGCGTGAATAACGTGAATGCAAACCTTAAAAAAACTATATTTTTAATTAATTTGATGGTCAATTGAGGCGCTGTGGGATTATCACGTCCTTAAAGATACAGTTTGTTTTGGAAATGACGTATTATATTTAAACCGGCAATTCTTGAGATGAAAACAAATTGAATAAAAATATCAAAAAATGGTGCTTTAATGTAATATGCCCTGTACATGACCTTATGTCAAACCAAAAATTACCACGTGGTGCCCCTGTCCGGAAGGTAAACACAGCAACATATGGCAGTGAATCTTGAACAGTGTTGTCATATCTTCAGGGTAAACTCTTTAGAAAGTCAATAACCGTTTGACAGATTGCAAGTTGTTTATTTTTCAGGGTATATTATTATAAACTTTTACGTTCAGTTGCTGGGAAACAATCTCTGATTTATAAACTTGAACTGATTCGAACGAACCGCTGCGGAGTTTATAAATGGTCAGGTATGTTCTCATTTGTTCAATTCGAACGACACCCGTCAGATCTGGACAACTTAAAAGTTTATAAATGCCACTTACCCTTTAGAAAATGAAATTCAATTTTATTTACCTTTTCGGACTTATTTAAAACCAACTTAATTTATAAAAAACACAAAGTACTCACATCACAAAATCACATTAGTTCTCGCCTCACAACACATCTAAGTACCGTTCAATCTGAATTAGTATTTTAAAGTGCTACGTGTAGACAAAAATACACCCTTATTTTCTCGGAAATAATGTATTTAACATCTAAAAATTTTAAAAATAAATAACCCGTTGGTTCTGTGGATCGATATCGGCCGGCTTCTTTAAACAGCTGATTTTGGACAATCGGCTAATATTTAAAAAATACAGCGTTGCCACTTTTGATGTTTTATAAGCGACTTTCATAAATTGCCGAATTTCCTTCTATAATATTACTTTCCTGTATAATTATAGTCTCGGAAATGGCAACCGCGCTACTACCAGTTTTCGGAGAAAGGAAGCATCTTCTTGGACTGACCGATTATTATTTGAAAGGGTAGTTCCTTTGTGAACATAATTGTTTCATCTTTAGTAAAGGGTTAATGGCCCATAGAAATTAGCGTTTTTATTATTTCTATTGCGTAATGATTAAGAGCTCTTGTGCTATGTGTATTATTGTAAAGTGTAGTGTTAGTGTTTTATTGTAATCTGATAATAGGTGCATATCTTCAAAAAACTAATTTGAAACTCGTGGGTGTCTTTGTGTTTCTTTAAGTGATTTAGTGCAATTTGTTCTGTTTCATTGTGTTTTTTCTTTGGACGATATGCCGATTATGTTAAGAGATTGGAAATAAGAGGCCGAATGGGGTTTAGTGATAAGCTTATTATGCACCCCACACCATCATCAGGACATGTGATGAGCATAAAGGTTTTCCCATAGAAAAAAGAACTGAAGGTGTATGTGCCCTGGATTCCTTAATCGCGTCCTGGATTTACTTTCTAAGCTAAATATTTATTTTTATAAGAAAAGTTTTACACCTTTAAACAGTTTGGCAACATTGTGCCAGAACATCTGTTGATTACCCAGCTGAGCAATGTAATATGTTCATATATGAATGTGCCGAGTAGTGACCGGTGGGTTTAGGGGTGAATTGCCCCACTTTTTAAACGTTCGATTTAAAAAAAAATATGTAGCGCTTCTCTAGGACACCCCAGGAGTCACCCATTTAAATATAATACGTCATTTCCATAACACCCTGTATATTCCTTTTGATGAGAGTTAAAAAGAACTTTAATATACTGTCAAACTTGTGTTAAGGATGACTTTATGTCATTCTGTACCTTAAGGTGACTTTGAAATATCGGCCCTAAAAATCACTTTATTTTATTACCTGTATTAAATGATAGACCATAAATTTCGCCACACCACAATTTCTCCAACCGGGCCTCGTAAATACAAAAGAAATGTAATTTTCTGTATGTTTCACATCAGGAACTAGAAAGGCGAAGCCGATTACCAGTCTCTTGTAAAGGGTTACACAACTGAAGTCGGGATACTGAAGAGATTCGGTCACTAAAAAAAATTAAATAAATTGTTTTCGCTGTTTTTCAATTCAATAATAAACAAATGGAACAAATATGAGGTTTTTATACATATAAATATCTTTTAAGAGGATTTAAAAATGGCAATCATTTAACTGGTTAGCAAAATATTCTTATTTTTGCGAACAGAAAAATGTATTCGGTCAGCCAAAATGGCTAGTTGGTCAGCAACTTATGGACAGCACATTTCTGAATCGTGACAGTGCCCTGGGAAAACAAGTGGAAACCCGCCCCCGCTACACCTTTTGTAGCCGATTTCCTTCTGTATTCGGCAGAAGAAAACACAAGAAAGTTACAGAAATTGACAGTGCCCTGGGACCTCTGAAGTAAACTGCTTCTAGACATGTCTGTTTCTACTGACCAATTGTAAACTCTTGCTGACCAAGTAATCAATTCGCAGCTCGACTGTTAATAACGGCAAACCATTTAATTACTTCTCTTTAAAAATATATACAATGTCTCTTTTTGGGTTTGTTTGGATGAAACTTAAAATGGTAAAATCAAAGTTTGAAAATTTTCGCTCGCTTAAGAGATACGGGGGAAAATCATAAAATTGACAATTTCAAAAATACCCTATATTTTCTTAGTAAAAAAGAGATACAGAAAAATGTTTTATACAATAGTTTTTTATAATGATTGTTGAATAATCTGCCGTTTTCAGAGTAAGTATAAGGGGTCAGGTAAAAAAGATATCGGACCTACCCTCATTCTTTTAAATGGAACACCCTGTAAATTTCAATCTAAAAAGATAGCATTTTAAATTGTCTTTTCAAATATACTATAACACATATTGGTTTCCTAGGCGCTTTATTTAAACTTTATTAGTTTGAAATGAAATAAAAGATTCAGATTAAGGTAAAAAATATCGGAAATCATCGCAAATATTCGGGACACGTTCTTAAATGGTTACCGTCTTTCCGGATGGCGAACAAAATATACATTTTGCGACATTTCTACGTTTTCTCCACTTTCAATTTAAAATGATATATCAAATTTTTCAAAATGTTGATAAGTCATTTTCACAAATGAATATGTAAAAATGAAATTGATGTTAAATGTTAATAACAAATAGAATGTCAACATAGTTGATTCTATGATATTAGCTTTTGTTTCATGGTTTGCTGTGGTTTAAAGTCATAAAGTTTAAATAAATCGCCTAGGAAACCAATATCATGCATGGTGTGTATATATATACTTGTAAAGATAATTTAAAATGCTATATTTTTAGATTAAAATATACATGGCGTTTCATTTAAAAAATGAGGTTAGGTCCGATAACTTTTTTACCTGACCCCATATACTTATTCTGAAAACGGCAGATTATTCAGCAATCATTGTAAGGAACTTCTGTATAAAACATTTTTTTATTCTCTTTTAACTAAGAAAATATTGGGTAATTTTGAAATTGTCTATTTTTTATTTCCCCCCGTATCTCTTAAGCGAGCGAAAATTTTCAAATTTTGATTTTACCATTTTAAGTTTGACCCAAAAAGAACACATGATACCTACATTACTTTTTTGATAGCACTAACAATTACGGAGATACCCTATAAAAGGGTCGAAAATGGGACACCCTGTATATGACAAACAAAACGACTTTCCAATATTCTTTCTTTAATTTCCAAAAACTTTTTTTTTTGGCTTGGCGTCAAGCGCATGCAGCCACTACCCAAACTCAACTATTCCTTCATGGAATACATGTCACACACAAGCTCAGTCACACCCATATCTAATCACCATTTAGGAAATCCCTATCCTACTCGAAACATATACAAACGGGGACACACGCTTCACGCCACAGGGGTCCGACTGGGCGGCCTTAACTGATAAGACATACAACACTGGACCGCTGACGGTAGATTAGCTAAAGGTAAACATTGGGATACTCAAAGCCCTACAGCATTCTCTCACACTTTCTTACACATCCGATGAAAATATCGTTGATTCTGTTTTCCCGTCTTACTATAGACATTAGGCTATCGGCATTAATGGGCAAATAGTGTATTTTAGCCAGTTCTTGTACCAAATAATCAGAAGCTCTTTGGTTATGCAAACAATTAAACAACCAGTGGGCTATCAGCCAAGTTCATTTTATTTAATAGATATCTGAGGTTGCCATGTTCGAAAATTGCTCTGACATAAGTTATGTAATACCCCCTACTAAGGGATATTTCCTGTATGCTTGCCTTGAGAACCAAGGTTTTATTATTTCAGGTGTAGTGATTCGAGTTACTAGCTGCATGGTTTCCATATGATTCCTTCCATGCATTCTTAATATTGACCTGAACCTGTGAGAACTTTTATATCCAACATTGTTTCCTTAATCGATTAATAAACCCGCGGGAAGAAATCTCGTTTTAAAGCTGTATGGAGTCCACTTAATGGCTGTAAGCATTTATACAGCTTAGGCTCAAAATATTTGCCATAAGCATATTCTTACGACATTTATAAAGAAAGAAGGGTTTGTTCGGTTTACTTTCTTGCGGTAACTTACAATCGATTCCAGGCCAGAAAAACTGATTACATAAACTATTGATAGCAGGAATATGTTCGGGCTGAACGTAAGTATAGTCGATGGGTGCTCTGGGCGGGAGTACATAGCCTGGGGTATTTTTATTGGCCACTATTCGAAGCTCCGCCATTAAATTGAGCCTAAAAGAATAATATTATAACTATTTTAATTTATTAATCTTTTTTGTTACTACTTACAGTTACAGTTGAACCGGGAAAAGAATAAATAAAGGCAAAATTTTAATTTTTTAAACGGTAGATAATGCATTATACGTCATTTTAAATGTTATTTACGGTAGATCTTGCGTTTTGAGGGTCGAGTTACCGTTCTACCGTAGAGACATCTAAATCTACCGTAAAAATGAAAAGTAGATAGACAGGTATTAAAATTGAATTTAGTAGATTTCCCTTTCTAATTATCATTACAATACTACCGTCATTTTCGATCTCGCAGCACTGCCCCTAAGGGGTTGCTCGGGAAACCCCAATTGTTTTATGTCAGCGTTTCTCAAACTTTTGAGATGGATGGTACTGCTTTCTACTTCCACACAGCTTCCTGTTTGATTCGCGGACCCCTAAGGGGTTGCTCGGGAAACCCCAAGTGGTTCGTGGACCACAGTTTGAGAACCACTGTTATAGGTTATTCAAGCAAAATACAATTTTTTATAACTAAATATTCAATATTTAACGCTACTCATAGTTAAAACTCGATATAATAAAGTATTTTTGATTAGAAACTTGAAAAATTTGTGAACCACATCAAACACAAAATATAACTGTCGACATTTAAAATAATCAGGTGTTTGATATTACTGTAAAATTATGACTCACGTACAGGGTGTCTCATTTTCGACACTTTTATAGGGTATCTCCGTAATTGTTAGTGCTATCAAAAAAGTAATGTAGGTGTCATGTGCTCTTTTTGGGTCAAACTTAAAATGGTAAAATCAAAATGTGAAAATTTTCGCTCGCTTAAGAGCTACGGGGGAAAATCAAAAAATTTACAATTTCAAAATTACCCTATATTTTCTTAGTTAAAAGAGATACAGAAAAATGTTTTATACGGAAGTTTCTTTATATTGATTGTTGAATAATCTGCCGTTTTCAGAATAAGTATACGGGGTCAGGTAAAAAAGTTATCGGACCTAACCTCATTTTTTAAAAATGGAACACCCTGTATATTTTAATATAAAAAGATACTATTTTAAATCCTTCTTTCAAATATATAACACACCATGGTTGATATTGGTTTCCTAGGCGATTTATTTAAACTATATTTTGTTGATAAATAAACATCTTACACACTGAAAAACTCACGGCTAAAAAAATATCCTACCAATTTGGGAAAGTTTCAGTATCTCTTCTAATATAAGGTTTCAAATAGATACCACTGTAGGGAGATAAAATCATTTCCTTTCTTATTCCGCCTGTCAGTTTAACGGCCATTTTTTGCATTTTAATCCTTGCAATATCTAAAAATAAAAATCAATATAAAGCATTTTCGAAGGGTCAGTTCGGGTCTGAGATGTACAGGGTGTTCAAATAATGTATCAGGATACTTGGAGAGGTAATTCTACATGTTAAAATAAAGGTAGCAAGTCATAATATAACAAAGAGTAGAAAACTCGATATTCAGTCCGGCACAAAGATAGTGCCGCTAGGAACGCCCCCCGTATTAACTTACTATTTAAAGAGGTGTTATAGTGACACATGGGATCCAGCAATCTCTCCGGTCGCTTTGAACCTGTAGTGGTGTTGGCAACAGGCGTCGGGACCTTTGGTTCAGGCAATATGTCACTGTCGATTGGTGGTGAAACAGGTTCTTCGAGTAGGGATAAAGAAGAGCTCTGTGCCAGTTTGATAAGTCTAAAAATGTCGCATAAAATTATAGCGACAATAAATACATACAACGTGTCCAAGATAAGGAGGACCGGTACAGGGATCTCGGAAACCGTAAGAGATACGAAGTCGGTTAAATGGAGGTAAAGTTGCGCATTTACGTGCCTAATAATATTCCGTTTCTCAAATTCCAATATCAGGAAAACAGGACCGTATTTAAAAAATAAAGTTGATAATGGCCCTTCGAAGACGACTCGTCGGATTATAAAACAATTAACGCTGTTAGATAGAGCGGAAAAAGTGGCAATGCAAGAGTGCAATTTACTTTAGAATTCGATCTCAAAAAAACCCAGGGGAAAACAATAAAACGATTTTTCAGAATATCGAATTTTTCCGGATATCTCCGGAACTACTCGGAATTTTAAAACTTTCTAACCGGCATATTATTAGGCACGTAAATGCGCAACTTTACCTCCATTTAACCGACTTCGTATCTCTTACGGTTTCCGAGATTCCTGTACTGGCCCTCCTTATCTTGGACACGTTGTATATGATTTTACAACAAATTTGGAAAACTGTTATAAATTTTAAATCGCTCTTAACCAAATCTTATAAAAGAGGTCTTCTATTTTTTAATATCATAAGAGTAATTTCATTTCTCTACTTATCTATAACAATACTTAATAAATTATAAAATTAATTTTGTTTAAGTTTTTTATACAATAAACAAATAAAACTTACTTTTTAGAACTTTCTGTGTAATTTGGTAATACAATTTTTCTTTTGGGAACTTTTGGGTTCTAAAATATACGAAATTAAATTATTTCAGCTATAATAAGTTACCAAAACTAAATTTAACAATTCTATAAAAATTCCTGGATGTCGGAATGTGAACTACTTCCAGACATCTTAAGAAATGTTCAACTCTATACAGATTGAGAGCTGCTTTGGTCCTAATTTAAAACGATACAGGTCTTACAAAACACAGTGTTTTAAAAAACCATACATTCTCATGTGTGAAACACACTATTATCACGTCACGTGAGATCACATGCTATCACGCAATGTCACGGCATACCCGAAATATCTGCAAGGCGGTTTATGCGTGCTTATAAATAGGTTTAGACGTACACTATAGTCACCTCATGCAGCTCACGGCAAGTCATACTTGACAGCACAATTTTATTTCTGCAAATTTACATATTCGGCACGCGTGATAACACTACACTGTGTCAGAGTTTAACGCTAGAAGGCTACAAGATTCACTTGCGATCTTGACAAACACAAAATATGTAATAAAAATGATCTGCAGTGTAAGTAGTCTGTTTCTAAGCCGTGGCAGCATGTGCTATTTTGCCGATATGACAACACGTGAATTCACGTGACGTGATAATAGTGTGTTTGCGGCTTAATTGTTGATAATTTTAAGATTTGGGCTTACCATTTACAGGGTGTTATGGAAATGACTTATTATATTTAAACCGGCAAATCCTGAGATGAAAATAAATTGAAGAAAAATAACCATAAATCTGAAAATTTACGTGGCCGCTACTGACGACGTTCGCAATCAATAATTTATTGAGGCAGTCTCAAGTCTCAAAAGAGGTCTGCTCATTGTAGGCGGTGTTGTCATATTGCAACACAGAATTGTAAACGCACGTGTTCAGTTTTTGACAACAAGACGTCTTTGACCCGCGTTATCACTTCTTTTTTGAAACTTTTTAGAAAAAAAAAACTACAATTTTAAGGTACATACTCTCTTACCTTCGATCTTCGTTTTATAATGAAATTCAATAAAAAAATACAACACAAAAAGTATGTTTTGCAACAGAACCAACAGTAGATAATATCACACAAATTTGAAATCACATCACAATATTTCTTATTATGAATTATTTCACAACAGAAAGAAAATCGGGTAATGCTACAGCTAACAAAACGTTTAAAATTCGTATACATCAAACACGTGGAACCCTCGGCAACGTCGTTCCAACACAGAGTATCGAAACATTCTGAAGCAACGATACTGAAGGTTAAACATATCACTACGCGCGCGGCGGTTATCGAAGCTAGGGCGAGACACGCCGTGCGATCTGGCATTACTGTAGTTTATTCTAGTGACCTATATTGTTGCTAACTGAAGGTAGGTAAAAACGGTTTTTACCTTAGTAGTTAATATTCGATAAAAATATACTTTCTCTAGGACACCCAAGGAGTCACCCATTTAAATATTATAAGTCATTTCCATAAAACCCTGTATAACCAGATTTTCGATGAAATTGAAACTTTTTATACTCTTGATGCTAAGAATTCTGTGAGGAGACTGAGAAACCCTGTATGAAAGGTTGAAGAATACTATTTTATTGTCAGATTAGCAAAATTACAATGAACCAAGCGGACAACTGTATACATCTGCACAAAAGATGCCTCCTGCAAAGTCTTTTAAACTAAATTATATTTATCATCGAAGGAATAAAAGTAGAAACAACTTAAATGCAGTTTTGAGATGTTATGTTACCTTTTTTTGATCTTCTTCTACTGCACTTTTTTCAAAATCGATGCCTTCAACTGAAATATTAACTGTTGCAGTCAAATCTGGGTTTTGAATGTACTGTATTAGTAAGCCTTTAAATAATTCCCCGTCTGAAGCCCCCTTTTTTTCGTTTTTCAATTTTGCCTTCTGTTTCTCTATCGTCATGACATTATCTGAAAGATATATCTTATACTATTATAAGTAAAGGGTATAGCGTACACAATGTATAGCTTCTATCTTTTTAGGTTATGGGTTTGGTATTCTCTTGTCTGTAAAATGAAATATCCTTTTTTCCGATAACACTGTCAAAACAAACAAGATATGGCAAAAATTAAAATTGAATTTCAGGCAAAGTGGCCTCTGGTGGCACAGTAGAGAAACATTTTTATAACAGAATGATAGAAGTAATTAAGCATAGTCCCTGTGCCAAATATCAACTTGATGGTTTAAGAACTAACCACAAGATGTTAAAAAAATTGAACTGGAACTAAAATCTGTTAAATAAAAAAAAAAATATACTTACAAACACTGGAGAGAACCAAGGGAGTAATGTTGGGATACATAAGAGTCCACCAGGCAGGCTTATTCAACACAGTCTTTCCTCCTGATAAAAACAGATAACTACTATAATGTGACAATCGTCCCGAAACGGTCCCAACCCATTTTTTCTTCCTGTGCTTTTCGTTGGGAAACAACACTTCCCAATTTCGATCTATAAACGCTACTATGTGGTTTCTCCAGTGAAAAAAACCATTTACTGCTAAACCTGCGCTTTTTTTCAAAAGGTGATGGAGGGACAATACTATCGCTTGTAACCTACAATGAAGACATTCGGCGTATGTTTATAATTTGCGACACTTTCAAAGAGAGAAAATTTCAGTTTTTTGGTAAAAAATTGATGCAAAGTAACTCACCACGATAACCTATTTCTCAAAAATTTTTCGCTCCCCGTTTCGGAGCATTCCTGGCAGGTATAAATAAAGAACAAGTCTCCCTCCAAACCTCCTGGTACGGCGCCCCTTTTCAAACATCGCGTATGAACGCTTTCGTGACAAATCGTACACTTGAGACCTTCAGTCAGACAAGGTTTTAAGGTGTCTTGGCAGTATTTACAAGTTTCCTCGGTTAACAAGTCCTCCATATCATAATAATTTTAATATGTCAATATTTTTAAACAACATTATCGGTAAAAATCATAACAGAACGATAAAGTAAGGTTTACTTCATAGAGTTTCACTTATTTCTTCTTTATTCGTATTTAGGTCACACGTCACAATAAGTTAATTTTCCTTGACTAATTCTACAAGGTTTGTAGTAAACACCAGACAATCAGAAAAGAAGACCATCATATATTTTTATACTTTGAATATAAAACGAACGTTCGTTTTATATTCAAAGCCATACTTACCTGGCGTAGGGGTTACCTTGATCATCAGTGTCAAATCAGTGTGCCTCCAACCTCCGTAGAAGCCAGACGTCCGATCGCTCCAGCTGTCCCCCTATGGCAGCCATCTGAACTTCTTCGCGCCACTTTCAACATCACAACAACCCGCCGCATTCCAGAGATCACCCCATCCTTCTCTCACATGCAGAGGGAGTCGTGCCGTCGCTGTCACTAACAATCATGGCGGCCATCCCAGATGTCTCTCCGTCTCCCTCAGACTGAAGAAGAACGCAGGCATCTCTCTCCCACTCAAGCGCTTAGACCACCGCTGCGAACATTGGAGAGTTTTTGCACTACCATTATTCGCAGATATCTCGGGTTTGCCTTTATTAAGGCAATTACCGGAGATTTAGCGTGCTAATTACATTTTACTAATTACTTTGACTTTTCAGCGCCGCTAGAGCCATCACACCCTGGACAGCAGTGCAGAGAATCCATCATCACCCAGCCCGACGCAGATCTTCAGTCCCAGAAGGTCTAGCTCACCCAAAAGACGGAAGTGCAGGTCAGGTAAAGTAGCAGGAAGGTTTGTAGCACCACCTCACTACACTTACACAATGCACAACAGCCTGCGCACGAAAAAACGACTATTACTGGCACCTCCCGCCCCCCGCAAAAACTCCAAATCGATACCAAAAATCCCAACAAACCCCCCCCCACTCTCCAACAATGCCAAAAAACACCACCCTGACAAAAACAGACGACAATCTCCGCTCCCCAGAGGCATCAGCCCTGTCGGCGACGCCTCATCCGCTGCAACCACCTCAACTGAAGCTCTGAAGGGGAACCGGTTCCACCTCCTCCAAGACCACGAAGAAACACCAAAAAGTCTGCCAACCATAACCATATCGCAAACGTCAGACCCTGAAGTGACAGTTACGAAGCTCATAGTAAACCCACAGAAGACATGGGATGACATCACTGTACTCCCACCGCTGGAGATTTTCTCCCCCGAAAAAACGCTCTATGAGCTAGTCGACAAACAGACATTAACAGAACTCAGGTCAACAAACAACACACTCCAAGCCCAAATCTCAGAACTGGTGAACTCCATCGAGCACATCAAAAACAAGTACCTCATCGAGATGGAAAACCACAGGAAAACAAACGAAGAGCTGCTTAACAGGATCCTCTGTCAACAGCGTGAAAACGAAGCCTCTGACATACAAATACAAAACCTCACAGAAAAAGTCTGTGCAAAAACCCCCCGCCCGGCTTCCTCGAGGAGCCCCTCCTCGCCGGCTAAGAAGCCTACTATGCGACGAAAAATCCGAACAACCCAGACAAAATCCAAAGAGACCTTTGCATCCGAAAATATGGATGCTGAGGATTTCCCGCCCCTCCTTGAAAGCCAAGAAAACCCCATGACTAGCGCCCTCCCTCAGCTTTCGCTGAATGCCCCTAAAACGTTAAATCCGGCGCTGCAGGAGCACTTTGCGAGGCTGAATGACAAACAAACAAACAAAAACAGCACAATCCCCTCCATAGTAATCCGAGCCACTGGAGAGTGGATGCAAATCGTGACACAAATCAAAGCCCAAAAAATCGAATTCCACGAAGCGGTATCGAACCGCTTGGGAATTAAAATCACTCCCAAATCAACACAAGACCACGGAGGTATCACTCAGATACTCCGTGACAGAAACACTCCATACCACACATTCTTTCTCCCAGAAGAGAGAATGTTAAATGTCATCATCAGGGGGATAGACAGAGGTATCCCGGTTGAAGCTGTCAAAGCTGATCTCGAGAGCCTAGGTTTCTCTCCCGCGCAGATCTACAGGCTCCGTCTGGGTGCCGCACGAACTGAATGCCCTCTTATCAAAGTGCTCCTACCGCAAAAGGAGACTCACATATACAAAGTCCAGTACCTAACACACATGCGCGTTTCCATCGAAACGCAAAATCCCACCAACAAGCGACACATCAATCAGTGTCACAAGTGTCAAAAATTTGGCCACTTGGCGGTGAGATGTTTCGCCACTCCTGCGTGTCACAAATGCGCCGGCGAACATCTCTACACTGAGTGCGCTAAATCCATAGACCTCCCAGCAAAATGCGTAAACTGCGGTGGCGCACATCCTGCCAACTACAGTTTATGCCCCCAAAACCCCCGCAATCACCGCAACCCCAAAAACCCCGAAAACACTACCATTCCCGAAACGCTCATGGCAGGAGCGGCTAACAGTCAGCTGTTTAGTCTGCTCCTGCTAGACTCTAAAGTGCTGCAGGAGAGATTCTCCATTCTCACCTCAGCGCTACAAAATAACCCCGCTCTGCTAACATTGCTTCAGCAATGAAAGCAAACTAACACACACACTAAACACCAGAAACACTCAAAAGCTACATACACCTCAAAACAACAGTAAAAAATAGAGCTACCTACCCCTCTACGCTTACCATCTAAAGAACGGAGCTCTTGAAAGTTATTCACTCGATTAAATTCGAGTGAAAAAGTTTCGAGAGCTGGAACCGAACAAACAAAAGTCCGCAACGCTGAGCAGCATCGGATATGCAGATAACCAAGATCATTTAGCGAAAGCGAGTTACAGGTATGATACCTAACTCAGACGGTGAGTTTTAGTCAGTCGGCTCGTCTACCTCGTAGGCGGAACTTACACTCTGTAAGTTGACATTGGACCGGTTTTTCCCCGCAATGTTGCTAACCTGACACTACCTGACCCCCGCGTGGGCCAGGTGTCTGTAAGCAGATTTCTCATCGTGTGTCCCAAAAAAAAAAAAAAAAAAAAATATTCGAAGCCTTTATAAAAGGTGGTAAAACTGATTTTTCCCGTGCTGAATCAGCGTGGCGAGTATTTTTAGTGATTCCCTTCGATTAACCTGAAAAATTCTTCATAATTTTGTACATATCGAAGAAAATTCTTCAAATATGGCATCACTATGCTGATACCTAAAATAAAAGGTGGGAAAACTGATTTCTTCTCTGTACTAAAGCCGATAATCTTATCACAGAGGAAAAGCGGGTACACCCCGAGGCATGTTCTCCATTATCCTGTACCCTAGCACTAGAAGCAAAGCGGGTTTGTAAAAAAAAGGTGGGAAACTGATTTCTTCTCTGTCTGAATGCCCATAATCTTACCACAGAGGAAAAGCGGGTAGACCCCGAGGCATGTTCTCCATTATCTGTACCCTAGCACTAGAAGCCAAGCGCTACCCCTTTGCAATATACAAAAACCATCAAAAAAAATTATACACAGTATTTTACTAAATGAAAATTTACAAAAACTTAAAAAACATACTGCTTACACAACGCTCGTAAAAATACACTTTTCCTTAAATTACTCGCCTCCCTCTGAATTTCTTCATTATTATTTGAATTTATTTCCAACATTCCCATTACTTGGATAGCGCATTTTCGCCGTTGGAATTCTCCTTTTCGATTGTGAACATGGATCAAATATTCCAAAATATTGGTGTCCCAGAAACAGTGATAGTATGCGTCTACCGCGTCGTAAGAGGTGTGCGTAACCTTTTGTGCTATAACAAAAATACGAGTTTGGTAGGTGTACGGGGGACCGTATGTGTGTGCCTACTGCCTAAGCGAATCGCTTCCTTCACTTACCTAATACCCGAAACGCTAACGCATAATCCGGCTCCTCCAGAAACTGACAAAGAACAGCGGCTTGAGTATAACATCCCAACGACTGGCAACATTTGATCATTCTCCGAAACACGTGGTCATCGTATCGTACCGGTATGTTAAAATAATCGTTGCAAATTATCAGCGACTTGAGATAGAACGAGAGGGAAATTTTGTAGTTGCCATTAGCTAAAAAAAGACAAACAAATTATTTTGCCATTAATTTATATCATATATTGTACAGTTCGACAAGCGAGTCTATAGCTACGCGGTATCGGTTAGGGGGAAGCAATATCTTTTAAAACATGGCCGAGTCATGGACGTGCTATTATTATCTTAATAATGTAATAATATATATTTTTTCATAGCATGAATATATTTGTATCACCAGGCCTTTTCATTAATATTCCTCGCTCATTTTGGCATTTTCGCCAATAAAATCCATTTGATTGCAACATGCACCTCAAAGTTTCACGGGAAAATGGAAAGTTTATGTCACTTCTCAGCTGTTGTAGCAACTTTTTTAAGGGTGGAAATACTTTTAAAGTCCGTTTTGTTGCAGTTGATAGCTCATATCGAGGGTTGAAGCCATAAAACAACCGTAAACCATAGGCGTTGCCAATAGTAATTACCTTATTTAATAAGAAAATTGGCCTCTGTCCATTGTTAAGTAGGATTAGGGTTAAAGTAGGTACAACAGGGGTAATTAATTTACCTATTTTTGCCTGCTTTAGGATGTTATTACGCCATTTGATGTGCGTTTGTCAAACTATGTATTTAGTTGTATTTAGATACTGCATTATCTCAAAGTTGAATTATTTCCTATACTTGTAACAATGGCTTCAAGTTTTTCGCCAACGTGTCTTCGTCAAATTAGCAAGAGTGCATATTCTCTCCGAGAAAAGACATTAATATTAAACGTGCATGATGCTCTAGTGTACCAGAAACCTGCAAGTGATGTTCGTAGCATCATTGCAGAGTGTGCCAATATGGTAGGAGTTGGAGAGGCTACTATATATAGGTTCTTGCGTGAAAGAAAATCTAAGAACCTCAGTGAGCCAAAACCACTCCCAGGAAAGAAACCGTTAGAAATTGACAATTTCATTAAAAATGGTATTAGAAGAAAAGTACATAGTTTTTATTTTGCCAAGGAAATACCAACTATAGACAAAATTTTACAAGCCATTAACTACGACGAGGACTTACCACAGCTATCACGAACGAAACTATGGAAAATACTTCATGATATGAACTTTCGATGGGAGAAGCAAAACAGAAAATCTTTTCTTATTGATAGAGCAGATATTATTTGCTGGAGACGTCAATACTTAAGGTCCATCCGAAAATACCGCAGCGAAGGCAAAAACATTTTCTATTTGGATGAAACTTGGCTGAACGAAGGGCACACCGTATCTAAAGTTTGGCAAGACAAAAATGTCCTAAGTTCTCGACAAGCTGTCATGGAAGGCTGGTCAACAGGACTTAGACCACCATCTGGAAAGGGACGCAGACTTATTATAACTCATATAGGAAGTTCAAATGGCTTTTTGGATCAAGGATTATTACAATTCCAGTCGAATTCTACTAAAGACTATCATGAAGAAATGACTGCTGATGTTTTCGAGGAATATTTTAAGCAAATGATAGAATACATTCCCGCTAATTCTGTAATAGTGATGGATAATGCCAGCTATCACTCTAGGCTAAAAGAGAATCTTCCCACAACTTCTTGGAAAAAGGCGGAAATCGTAAACTGGTTACAACGAAAGGAATTGAGTTACGATAATACCATGGTAAAAAAAGAACTTTTGGATATTGTTAGGCTACATAAATCACAGTATAAAAAGTATGTTATTGACGAGATGGCAAGAGATCGAGGTATTATAGTGCTCCGTTTACCACCTTACCATTGTGAGCTAAATCCTATCGAATTAATATGGGCTCAAGTAAAAGGATATGTTGCTAGAAATAACAAAACTTTTAAAATGCAAGAAGTGCGACACCTCTTGCTTCATTCTTTAGCAAATGTGTCATCAGAAAATTGGCAAAACGCCATAAAACATGCTATAGTAGAGGAACAAAAAATGTGGGAACTTGACAACGTAATTGACACAACTATGGAAATTGAGCCTTTAGTAATAAGCGTAGGACATGATGACTCTTCAGATTCTTCTGAGGACCATTTTATCGAGTTATAATTATTGAAATTGTCAATATTTTTTGATCTGTAAATAAATTAGTTTTCTTGTAAATAAATTCATAAAATCATAAAATCTATTACATTTAAATAAAATAATAAGCGGTTACATTAAAAACCCAACTCTCCGACCATGATGGGCCGTTTTAATCATTATCCTTTCATTTCATTTTATGGCTCTATTGTTACTTTATCTGTTACCCGGTGGAATAGGTCAAAATTTCTTCATCTTTATGCTAGATGTACGTAAAAAGACCATTTTATAGGTAAAATATTTTAGGCCACCGGGCCCTTGTTTTGAATCTTTAATGAGGGTATCGAGCTATCAACGGCAACGAAACAGACTTTAGTACCAAATAAAACTTTTGTATTGTTCTCCTAACAATGCCAAAGTCGAAGCCTTCGATTTTTTCGACAGCAGAGAGACAGACGGTCCCTTTTTTGACAGGAGATGACAATTGATTCGGGTTGTTTTCTTCCTTTCAGTATCTTCTTTGTGCATGTTTTTTACTGCACCCACGCTTACTTCCGTATACATTGCGACCCTTTCTAGCTTTCGCTTAAGTGGCAATTTAAATGTATTAATTTGTGATTCCTCTTCACACAACCTTTACACATTGGCAATCACTTCGCGGGTTTGACTATGAAGGGTTTTATCACGGTATATTCATTCATTATCACAGTTTTAAAACAAACCCTATCACTACGCAACTGGATGAAGCATATTGGACATCGCCGAACAAGCACGCTGGCACTATAGGCGTGTCACCCGGCGCGTGACGTCATCCTCTGTCTGGGATATAACCTATCAAATTAGCTCTAGCCGCCAGTTACCCATGGTTACCGTTGATATTGTACCTATTTTTAGATTAGAAGTACTTTAATGAAAAAATATTTTATTTTGCATTTAAATATTAAAATAAATAGTATGAAAAGAAAGTTTTAAGAACATTGAAACTATAATAGAATATTAGTTTCTTATATACTTATGACAATTTACTTTAAATGGGTAAATTTAATTTTAGGGTTTACTTGGTAACATGTTATTAAATTAAAATTTAATATATGTGACAACATTGTTATCCCAAGAAATTTTTTTGCCCGCATTCCTTTTGTAGCTACAGTTAAAGTTGTCGACCTGTACTATAAGGCTCCGGGTAACAAGTACATAAGTCATATAACAAAAAGTCAAAAACATATATAACATTTTGCAGTTGGTTTTTAAACTATCAAGTTGAAATTTGGCACAGGGACTACGATTAAAAGCTGTATCCTTGCAATTTGCACTATAATTGCACAAATTCATGCGCAGTACACCGTCCTCGATCAGCTGACCCAGTACTGCTCGCATTGCGAGAATAGAATCCGTATTACAGTCGGCCATTAAAATTTCACGGATTCCTGCGCAGTACACCGTTCCCGATCAGCTGTTTCTCATTGCCAGAAATGGGGCAAGCGCCATTTTAATTGCCATTGCCGTTGCAAGTCTGAGTAGAGATGGATTATTCTGTTATTTTTAACTGTTTATTAGTTGGTTGAAGCAGCTATGAACAGCGAATGGCTATTTAAACTAACTGATACTTAAATTAGCAGTTCACATCCTTTATTAAGTATATGTACTGCTAATTCGTCGCAACTTTTTTGAACTGCTATTTGTAAGTAGCAGTAGCTGCTTTAACTGGTAATCAAAACGAACAGGTTTGCCCATCTCTAATTCCGGGGGTATTTTAGGGATTTCGACAGTACCAACTGTTGTTCTGAATATTGGCAATGCGCCAGCTGATCGAGAACGATTAACTGCGCATGAATACGTGCAATTATAATTGCCATTGCACGCGCAAGAAATTAAGTAAGTAAGTAAGTAAGAGAACAATTGCCGACTCTAATACGGCTTTAACGACACTAGAGACCACTTTAGCTGAAGTTCAAATTTAATTTTGGGCATACCATTATTGTTTCGAAAGTTATTGGAAATCCTGATGCATTATCCAAATACCCTGTATACTATATCTCCACATTATACAAGCTATGGAGTATTTTGTTTCTATTAGGTCACCCTCGTTTTGGCAGATTAAAATGCAATTGGCCTCTTTTCATATGACATATTTCTGGTGGTTTTACAGTACAGTTTATAGAAGTGTCAAATAAGTAAAAACCCTTAGTTTCCACACCTTGCGAACTTACCAAAATCTATATCTCCCATTAGTCTCAACCAAGGGACATTTGTCGGATATTCTTTTAAGGCGTGAGTTAATATTTCCGATAACATTTCCGAGGTGGTTCCGATATTGTAAGAGTTAGCACTGAAAAATAATTAAATAAGAATAATCTTTAAGTTACATTATAAAAAACATAATAATATCCAGAACATTATAAAATAATGTTTTCTTGCTAAAATGGTTCAAAAGGTACATGTTAACACTGTGAAAGATAGTCTTTAAAATTTCCAAATACTAAATACAGTGAAACCTCTCTTAGGCGGACACCTACGGGACCGTCTAAATGTGTCCGTCTAATAGAGGTATCCGCCCATGGGAAATTTGTTATTAGGTAATATGTAAATGCAAAATTATTACTATGTATACAGGGTGATTCACGACGAGCGTACATTAGAACTTTATGGAGAACTACTGAATATATGTTCCTGAAACTTTGGGGATTTGGGTTTATCGATATGCTCTCTTTAACTAAAATATTGACATGTTCCTGTCATTTCCGGTTATACCGGATGTAGCTGCCAACTTTCGTTTTTTAAATACAACATGGTAATATTTATTACATTTTTGGATTAAGCATTAAATACTAAGCACATTTTATAGAAAATGTTTTTGTCAGACTCTATTAGTTTTTGAGATATCTGGACTTTTTGTAATTATTTGGCAAATGCATGACGAAGAAATAATCCATATAATTTTTTTACCTTAGCGCTTGGACTAAAATTTCTCACCGAATAGCTAGAAGATCATCAAGTCTCAAAAACATTTCAAATTCGACATAAAATGTACAGGGTGGTCACAATTCAAGCCTCATTGTGAAATAATTCAACCATTAAAAACTTTCTTATTTTAAATGGAACACCCTGTATATTTTTATTTAATTTGATAGCAAATTAGTTGTTCTTTATAAATAGTATTTACTGTCCTATACCTATATCAAAGCGTTTTCTCAAAAAATCCAATTTTATTCCGATAATACTATTTGTTCAAGTGTGCTATGAAAACACTTGTACTTAGGGGCTGTATACTGATGTCTATACGGAGGAAAAGTGATTGGTATCAAAACGATGGGGCTCCAGCACACAACATCCAAGTTGTTAAGACTGCCCTAAACAGACTTTTTCATGACCAGTGGATCGCAAACCAAGGTCCCTTCCACTGGCCAGCTCGTTCGCCAGACTTAACTCCACTGGACTTTTTCATCTGGGGAACCATTAAAGATAAAGTTTACGCGCGTCCCATCACCACGAAGGAAAATCTAATTGAAAGGGTGAATTTCAATCTCTCACAAGAAATTAGGAATGCTACAAGAAATAACATGATGAAAAGAATACATAAATGCTTGGAAGTAAATGGCAATCATAGATATTAGGTATAATTTTCAAACACATTTTTAATTAAAGAATTTAAAGTTTATAAACTTGTTTCCTTGCTATTTTTAAAAAAATTATATTTAAACCATTAAATTTAAAACAATCAACTGCATTTTATTTATAAATTATTAAGAACCACTTTAGAATATTGTATTTTCAAGCAATCAATCACTTTTCCTCCGTATGGACATCAGTATACAGCCCCTAAGTACAATTGTTTTCATAGCACACTTGAACAAATAGTATTTTCGGAATAAAATTGGATTTTTTGAGAAAACGCTTTGATATAGGTATAGGACAGTAAATACTATTTATAAAGAACAACTAATTTGCTATCAAATTAAATAAAAATATACAGGGTGTTCCATTTAAAATAAGAAAGTTTTTAATGGTTGAATTCTTTCACAATGAGGCTTGAATTGTGACCACCCTGTACATTTTATGCCGAATTTGAAATGTTTTTGAGACTTGATGATCTTCTAGCTATTCGGTGAGAAAAAATTTTTAGTTCAAGCGCTAAGGTAAAAAAATTATATGGATTATTTCATCGTCATGCATTTGCCAAATAATTACAAAAAGTCCAGATATCTCAAAAACTAATAGAGTCTGACAAAAACATTTTCTATAAAATGTGCTTAGTATTTAATGCTTAATCGAAAAATGTAATAAAAATTACCATGTTGTATTTAAAAAACGAAAGTTGGCAGCTATTTTAGTTAAAGAGAGCATATCGATAAACCCAAATCCCCAAAGTTTCAGGAACATATATTCAGTAGTTCTCCATAAAGTTCTAATGCACGCTCGTCGTGAATCACCCTGTATGTATGTACTAATAAACATAACATAACAAAAATACACTAGTTTTAGTTAGGATATAGTACTAAGAAAATCTAATAACGTAGTTTGACGTGTTTGCGTTTTATACTTGCAATCTAGAAAATGTAATTCCAAGTCTGATAACAATTCCATTGCTGTAGTCACCTCTATTCTTTGCATACTCTTATAGTTCCTTTACCATACTAATGGCTTGTTGATAATTGGTGACATTTGTTTGATTACTGCAATCAACTTCTTCATCAGAGTCGTCAGATAGTGATGTGGTTTCAGTTTGGACTACATAAAGGTAGGAATGGGGTCACTATCATCTTCTAATAGCACATTGCTATCAATGTTAATGAACTCGCCCAAATCATTGTTATCAAATTGCAAACTTCCACAACATCAATATTCTCTTCCAGACTCAAAACGCGATATTTTTGTGCCATTGTTTACGATTGTAACCTTACAACTCACAAATAAACGGCGGACTGCTGTCGGGGAATCACACATACTTTCATTCGGCGAAGTCCTTTCGCTCTGCCACGCATACCCGATTGGTTGCCGGTCTGTCTTTAGAGAGATTTTGCACCGTACTTATTCGCCTCCCAAAATTTTTTGTCCGATTAAAGGAGGGTTTTCGCACTGTTTGTATGAAAACAGCCTGTCCGCGTCCGCCCAAGAGAGGTTGATTTTCATGGAATTTCATATACCTAGTTCCGGACTATGAAAAATGTCCGCTTAATAGAGATGTCCGCTTATTAGAGGTGTCCGTTATGATAGGTTTTACTGTACTAACCAAAAGAAGCAACACATAAAATATAGGTGTTAATATGATTCAAGATAAAACTTAAAATTGGGAATCTAGACTATAAACACTAAACTAAACAACACATAACATCATTCACACAAAACATGTCTATAAACAAAGATATTGCAAACTACAGATAGAAAAATGTACATTTCTAGCCTACGCAACGAATACAAACAGCCTTTCCCACCTCTTTCGGTCATTATTGCAGCATAGCCGGATTGACATATTTATCGCAAAGGTATCTTGCAAAATCCCAATTAAATATTTGTTAATTTGAGAATCACAACTGATTTAAGGTTAATCCGCAATTGCTCTTAAAATAAATTTATTTCCAAATTATTTACTGTAAACTGTGAAAAGGCGATGAGAGATTCTTTAAAAAAATATTATTATACTTCCAAGTATCAAACGAATCTTGAACTAATCCAACTGCACTCTGGCAAAATCTATTTGTACTTTACTACTGCGCTAAGATGAAAAATCGTCTTTATTATAAACAATCTTGGTGCATTCATGTGTAGTTTGTAAAAGAGTGGATTATTTAACTAAGGATTTAACTTGTCATCGGAAGTATGGTTATGTTTTAATATTTAACCATCTGATATAACCCATGGTACAGTTCTGTTCATTAAAAACCCGTACATCTAATTTGTCCCGGTGTAAGTCGTTCGTTTTTATTTTTGGCATACACTTTTAAAATTGCATGGTGGCAATTGTTGTTAGACGTCTAAAAGTCAAACATTTAAAATGCCTCGTCAATTAACTATTGTAGAGAAGGCACAAATAGTAGCAAGAATCCAAGACGGATGGTCAATTCGTTCCATAGCACAATTATATGGCAGACATAAGAGCACAATCCAAGAAATTAAAAAGCGCTGGCAACAAGAAGGGTCATTCGACCGACGAGAGGGTTCTGGAGGTCCTAGAATTTCCAGTCTTGAAGAAGATGCTTTGTTTCTAGGCCACTTAAGAGATAATCCCTTTCAAATGGTGAGGCAAGCTATGAATGCCACAGGATTTCCTGTCTCTCGACCTACGGCCAGTAGAAGAGTCAATAAATCAGAATTAAGAAACCGCGTGGCCGCGAAAAAAATTAAACTAACAGAAGAACGAAAGCAATCGCGGTTACTGTTTGCATTAAATTATATATATCGCGAACCTCAATTTTGGAATAGGGTAATATTCACGGATGAAAAGACTTTCCAATCTACATACAATGGATCAATTCGAGTGTATCGACCAGACCGAACAAGATTTGAAGAGCGTTATACCAGTGATCTTGCTTTTAGACCAGGGCGCTTTTCTGTCAATGTATGGGGTTGGATAAGTTACTATGGGCTTGGGTATGCTGGAAATTGGAGGGAATGTTCAATGCTGAAAATTATCGTCAAGTTCTAGAACATATTATGCTTCCATCTGTTCGCTCCATTTATCCAAATAATTCTTTTATTTATCAGCAGGATAATTGCCCAGTGCATACTGCAAATGTTGTGAAGGACTGGTTTCACAACAATAATGTAGAAGTGTTACCTTGGCCTTCTATCAGTCCGGATATTAATCCGATAGAAAATCTATGGGCTATAATCGTAAAGAAAATCTATCATCGGAATTTTTTTCCTCATAATTCTAATGAATTGTGGGAAATTATACATCAATGCTGGGAAGAACTTGACCAAAATATTGCAAGAAATTTAATAAACTCTATGCCTAATAGATTGGCACAGGTGATCGAAAAAGAAGGTTCAATGACCAAATATTAATTTTTTAAATCTTTTATAATTCTTGTTTAATATAATTTTAGTTTCTGTTACGTTTTTCTTTTATTTACTTCATATTATAATCCAAATTTGCATTTTTGGCATAATCTAACCTTTAACATAAATGATAACCTAACAATAATAATCAGCCACAAAAGCCTGTTCTAAATAGCTTAAATAATAGAGAAACTAATTATAAGACTTGTACGGGTTTTTAATGAACAGAACTGTACATGTATCATGGATATAACCAGACTTCAACATTATTGCCATTAAGCCAACAAACATGTAGTTCTCTCTTCCACCCATTACTGATTTTCAATAACATTTCACACAATCACAGCTTCCCTTTCCAAGAGTTTTACGAATGGAACCTGTCTCTATAAATTATTACTAAAGTATTCATCCAAGGAGTAAAAACAACTCTCGGTGAGGTACAACTTACGTTTTTGATTTAAATCTCTATATATCTATTATTGATTGATCACTGGGAAAACGATTGTAAAAATAAATAAAGAGGGCTTTTCTTGCACATGCTCAGCTCAAAATTGGGAATGTGAATACTATTTCTGCAATCTCGACTGGAATACTGTGTGGAAATTATCAACTGTTGGAAATAGGCTAAGATGGTACCAAAGCTTCTAACAAAAGGACACAGGGAAGTGTTAGTGCACTCAACTTTCCCGTTCGTGAAAAAAGTAATACTTTATGCAACTTACAACGAATTTTTCAATTAATCATAACATACTTGCTTACTACTCCCGGCCACAAATTCATATAGTCCACTTGCAGCTCCAAATTGGTCTCGTCCTTAAAAATATTGTACAGCTTCGTCAAAAGACATATGACCACCGTCAAACACCAGGAGTCCTTCAGCCTTAAGAATATAGAGAGCAGATTGCTCTTTATGTTGCTCGGGTCGTGATATCCTGCAGTGCTCCGTTTCGACGGGTTCGGAGCGAAGATTGGCAACACTGGAAACGATTACAACATATAAGACAAACCACTTATACAGGGTGTTCCATAACTTATGGTCGTAGAGCCACTGGAGATTCTAAACATCAAACTAGAGCGATTAAGTAAGTTTCACATTAGAGATAATATCTCTATGATTCGTTCTTACCTGTTATCGAGTATACAGGGTGTTATTGAAATGACGTATTATATTTAAACCGGCAATTCCTGAGATGAGAACAAATGCAAGAAAAATATCCAAAAATGGTGCTTTAATTTAATATGCCCTGTACATGATCTTATGTCAAACCAAAAATTACCACGTGGTGCCCCTGTTCGGAAGGTAAACACGGCAACATATGGCAGTGAATCTTGAACAGTGTTGTCATATCTTCAGGGTAAACTCTTTAGAAAGTCAATAACCGTTTGACAGATTTTAAGTTGTTTATTTTTCAGGGTACATTATTATAAACTTTTACGTTCAGTTCGCTCTGATTTATAAACTTGAACTGACTCCTTTTCCTTTTCGGACTTATTTAAAATCAACTTAATTTATAAAACTACTCACATCACAAAATCACATTAGTTTTCGCGTCACAACGCATCTAAGTACCGTTCAATACGAATTAGTATTTTAAAGTGCTACTGTGTAGACAAAAATACAACCTTATTGTCTGGGAAATAATGTATTTAACATCTAAAAATTTTAAAAATAAATAACACGTTGGTTCTCTCGATCGATATCGGCCGGCTTCTTTAAACAGCTGATTGTGGACAATCGGGCTAATATTTAAAAATACAACGTTGCCACTTGTGATGTTTTATAAGCGACTATCATAAATTGCCGAATTTTCTTCTATAATATTACTTTCCTGTATAATTATAGTCTTGGAAATGGCAACCGCGCTGGCTCTCGTAGCGGAGAGTTCTCGGAAAGAAAGTTCGACGACTTGTCCGAAGATGGACTAGACCATTATTTCAAAGGGTAGTTCCTGTCAATTGTAAACATAACTGTTTCATTTTATCTTTAGTAAAGGGTTAATGGCCCATAGAAATTAGCGTTTTTATTATTTCTATTGCGAAATGATTAAGTGCTCTGGTTCTATGTGTGTTATTGTAAAGTGTAATTATGCGTTAGTGTTGGGGTTTAGTGATAAGCTTATTATGCACTCCCACACTATCATCAGGACACGTGATGAGCATAAAGTTTTTCCCAGAAAAAAGAACTAAAAGTGTCTGGTGTGGATTCCTTAATCGCGTCCTGGATTTACTTTCTAAGTGAGCTAAATATTTATTTTTATAAGAAACTAAACTTTTAAACATTTTGGCAACATTGTGCCTGAACATCTGTTGATTACAGCTGGGCAATGTAATATGTTCATATATGAATGTGCCGAGGAGTTGTGTGTGGGTTTAGGGGTGAATTACCCCACTTTTTAAACGTTCGATTTAAAAAAATATATGTAGCGCTTCTCTAGGACACTCCGGGAGTCACCCATTTAAATATAATACGTCATTTCCATAACACCCTGTATTTAATTTTATTCAGCTTTGTTTGCCCTTTAATTAAATAAAATCAAAATAATTAAAAATTTCTTTACCTATGTCCCACAAATTCTTCGAAAACTTCTTCGCCCCCTTATTTTTTACAATCTCGTGGCACGCCAACGCGATCGCCGATATTATGTCGAACGTGGCCCATCTATTTTCGTAGCCCATGAGGAATTCCCATCGTCCCAAGTTCAGCAAACAGATGGCGCACGATTCGACTATTTCTGTGCGGGGAAGCACCGAATCGTTGGTCTGCAGACATACCTCGCAGGCGTTCGCTAGTGCCGTTTTGTCTATAAAAAAATTACAAATACTACATTAAAAGTATGCCAAACAACTGCAGCCGAATAAATAGTCGACAAGAACTTACCGACACTGCTTCTAGGCCATTCCTCCATCAATTGTGTGATTTGTATCAACAATACCTCCCAATTAACCATCTTAAATAACTTGGATACGTTTCCTGCATTCGATGTTAGCTCCTTGTCCAACACCAATAGCAATTCGAGAGCGAGGTTCCAATTTTTGTTTAGCAGTTGTTCCTTGGACTTGGCCAATAGTACATAGGAAAGGGTTTGTAGGAAACCTAACATAGAAAAAAAAATTATACTGCGAAAAAGTAAAAAGTCCCTAAACAATTTGTGAGATGTACATTTCTACAGCGAACTAAGTAAAATAATGAAGTTCCAAATTAAGGTCGTACCTCTGGGAAGCCCTTTAATAACACTTTGTAAAGGAATCGGTAATTCCCATTGAGGATTTATCTCCCAAACTGTCGTTCCCAAATTCATCATTGCTATTTTCACAAGTAAATCTTTTATCTCTGTACAATCATAAGTCCCTATGAGTTGTCTTTCGAGCTGTTTTACGTCCATTCTTGGTTTTCCTGAAATAAAAATCACAGGATAGAGACCTTTTTGTTTTATCAGTTAATGGAAAATGATTGAACACACACGAAATACAATTCCAGTGTATTGGACGGAAATGGTAAAATTAAAATGTTGACATGTCATTATTGACATTTATATTTTGTGTGTCATGTGGTTCACAACGTTAATAAACTAAGGGACCATACTATATAGAGTTTAATCGTCTAAATCAGTTCTTATAAGAACTATTAGTTACAAATTTGTTTCCTTTTCTGCAAGTAGTGTTAACTATTGTATATTTAGTTATAAAAAACGTATTTTGTTTGAATAACTGGGAACCGGGAGTATCTAATATCGCGTCGGAAAGGACAAATATTCCTATAAAAATATTGTGAGAATCGCAATATAATTCATCAACTTGACATTATTTTTCTAGATGAAACGTGTATCTATTTCAAGGGCAACGAAACATTTTTTTGACGTTTCGTAAAAGCCGTATTAGAGTCGGCAATTTTCGTCTCTTGCGCCTGCAATGGCAATTATAATTGGACGTATTCATGCGCACTAAACCGTTCTCGATCAGCTGGCCCAATACTGCTCGCATTGCGGGCACAATGCGAGAATGGAATCCGTTTGTCGGCAATTCTACTGGCAATTAAATTTGCACGGATTCATGAGCAGTACACCGTTCCGTCCCGTTCAGCTGTCTCTCAATGCCAGAAATGGGGCAAGCGCCTTTTTGATTGCCATTGCCCCTGCAAGTGAGTAGAGATGGATTATTTTGTTATTTTTAACTGTTTATTATTTGGTCGAGGTAGGTATGAACAGCTAATGGCCATGTGCTGCTAATTCGTCGCAACTTTTTTGATCCGGTTTTTGTAAGTAGCAGTAGCTGCTTTAACTGGTACTCGAAAGAAACAGGTTTGACCATTTCTAGTTCTGGGGGTATTTTAGGGATTTCGACAGTACCAACTGCTGTTCTGACTGTTGGCAATGCGCTAGCTGATCGAGAACGGTTTACTGCGCATGAATTCGTGCAATTATAATTGCCATTGCAGGCGCAAGAGAAGAATTGCCGACTTAAAGGCCTTATTACACTTGGGAATTTTTATGGCGCTAGCAATGGCAATTATAATTCAAGGATTCAGGCGCAGTACACCGTTCTCCGTACTACAGTCAGAAATTCTACTCTTCTGACAATTAAAATGACACGGATTCATGCGCAGTACACTGTTCCCGATCAGCTGTCTCTCATTACCAGAAATGGGGCAGGCGCCATTTTAATTGCCCTTGCCGGCGCAATTGGGTAGACATGGATTATTCTGTTATTTTTAACTGTTTATTATGTGGCCGAACCAGGTATGGACAGGTAATGGCCATTTAAACCCACTGGTACTTAAATTAGCAGTTTACATTCTTTATTAAACTTATGGACTGCTAATTCAGCAACTTTTTGCACCTCCTATTTGTAAATAGCAGTAGCTGCTTTAACTGGTAATCAAAACGAACAGGTTTGCACATCTCTACTTCTGGGGATATTTTAGGGATTTCGACAGTACCCACTGCTGTTCTGACCGTTGACAATGCTCCAGCTGATCGAAAACGGTTTACTGCGCATGAATACGTGCCATTATAATTGCCGGCGCAAGAGAAAAAATTGCCTAGTCTAATACGGCCTTTAGAATCGGCAATATTTTCTGTTGCGCCGGCAATTATAATTGCACGTATTCATGCGCAGTAAACGTCCTCCATCAGCTGGAGCATTGTCAACAGTCAGAACAGCACTTGGTACTGTCGAAATCCCTAAAATACCCCCAGAATTAGAGATGGGCAAACCTGTTCGTTTTGATTACCAGTTAAAGCAGCTACTGGTACTTACAAATAACAGTTAAAAAAAGTTGCTACGAATTAGCAGTCAATAAGTTTAATAAAGAATGTGGATGGCAATGAGAGACAGCTGATCGGGAACGGTGTACTGCGCATGAATTCGTTCAATTTTAATTGTCAGAAGAGTAGAATTTCCGACTGTAATACGGATTCCATTCTCGCATTGCGCCCGCAATACGAGCAGTATTGAACCAGCTGATCGAGGACAGTGTACTGCGCATGAATCCTTGCAATTATAATTGCCATTGCTGGCGCAACAAAAATTGCCAAATATTACGGCTTTTAAAAGTCGACAATTTTTGTCTCTTGCACCAGCAATGGCAATTATAATTGCAATTGTACCGTTCCCTCCCGTTCAGCTGTCTTTCATTGCCAGAAATGGGGCATGACCCATTTTAATTGTCCTTGCCCCTGCAAGTCTTAGTAGAGATGAATTATTCTGTTATTTTTAACTGTTTATTAGTTGGCTGTAGCAGCTATGAACAGCTAATGGCTATTTAAACTAACTGGTACTGAAATTAGCAGGTATGCCCATTTCTAATTCTGGGGGTATTTTAGGGATTTCGACAGTACCAACTGCTGTTCTCACTATTGGCAATGCGCCAGCTGATCGAGAACGGTTTAGTGCGCATGAATACGTGCAATTATAATTGCTATACGAAGTTCATCATGTTAATCACGAGTATTAGCTGCTGACGTGGTGTTTCTTATTAATGATCAACATGGTCTTGATTTTGAATTGAATCATTGAATCTAGGGGTTCACCGAGAAGTGTTATTCTAAAGCGATTTAAAGACGATCATTAGAATTACGTCGTCTAACCGCAAATCTAGAAACTTGACAATTTTATGGAATTTTTACTATAAAAATGTTTATTAACTTCTAAAACTTACTTTTTTTATTAGGCACAATAGCACTCGCTTCCGTCTTGAACAAACATTCGGGAATTATCATCACAACTTTTTTTTTCATAACATACTCTAATTCGGATTTGTTAAAAATGTTACCCAACACCTCGCTCGAATGGACGCGTTCCAAAAGCTCCGGCATTTCCTCTTTGACAATTAATTCGAAAAGGAATTTTTTTAGCGCCTCCTTGTCTTCGTCCGGATATAGTTTCCAGTTAACCTGTACCGCCTAAAAGTTTCGAAAATAATTAATATGAATCGGCCGATACTTGGAGAAATATTCGATTTTTATTTCAAAATTTGTATTTAGACTTTATGGTAGTTTATAAACAACTTTGTTTCAAAGTTGACCTCATTAGTATCGAAAACAGTTGTTCAACAACAAACTATGCAGATGACACGAATCTCCTTGCATCAGGATCAAATATTGAGGATCTTATTAACAATGCAGAAAATGCTTTTGTTATGATCAGCAACTGGTTTTCACAAAATAATTTAATTTTAAATGACGAGAAAACTAAATTACTTCTTTTCAGGACCAGTAAATTGAATAAACCTGATAAAATCACTCTATACTCGAAGTCCACAATTGTAGACTGTGACTCATTTCATAGTGCGAGCAACAATGCAACGAATGCGGTTGATAATATCTTGTACGTTTACCCGCTATTGTCCGTTTAAAATTACCTAAAAAGCCGCTTCCTCGCGCTTATTTGGTCGCAAATGCGCGGCGTAGCCAAACTGTAGTTTTCTCGAGCTTTATATTATTTATAGTAATAGGATTTGCATGGAGGACGGATCAGCGGGCAAACGTTTAAATATATCATACACATGGCAACAGTGTTTGATATTATTGTATCAGTTGCAAACTGTTGAGAGAGGCGTAACCAGCTGGTTTTACTGTATTTTCATAGATATTTTGAATTAGGGTATATTGTTATTGTGTATTGTTGTTGTTGAGTATTGTTGTTGCCGAGTATTGTTGTTGCTGAGTATTGTTGTTGCGTATTGTTGTTGTTATTGTTGATAGTTGTTACTGTATATAATTATTGTTGTTGCTGTTTTTCTATTATTGACTAATAGTGTTATTTGTGCTAGTGGTAAAAACGCAAACTACTGCATCAACTAGCGGTCAACCTTTAAATAAAGGACGACCTAATTTAACACAGAGGGAACAAGGCATGATAAAATCTGTGTATGAAAGTGTTCGGACCCGAAATCCGGATTTATCTGTGCTAGATGCATCGGAACTATGTGTTTCTTTAACGAAGGTATCGGCTAGTACAGTACTCAGGACTTTAAAAAATAAGAACAAGAATAACCCCAAAGTTCAGAATCATGTAGGCTGAAAAAAAATCGTACTTGATAATGCGACAAAATATGCAATTCGTCGAAAAGTACACGGTTTTTATTTTAAGAATGAATAAATGGACTCATACTTACCGACCATATTTTGGTTTGTAAGTTGTTCAATGGAGATAGAATTATTAAATATTATTAAAAATTATAATTTGGTAATTCAGTAATTACCTGAAATATTGCGAATTATTTTCAATAATAAGTACTTATATAAATTTTTAATTATACGCGCCACTGGAAGTCTATTTCCTTTTCGCTCAAATGCAGTTGTCGTTTCATTTTGTCATAGATGAATCACTGTCTACAATTGTGGTCACCGAGTATAGGTGACGAACAGATAATTTTAGATAATAATACAAAATTTTTAGGTATTACTATAGAAGAATTTTTATCATGGGGGAATCATATTGATGGTTTGTGTCTGAAACTGAGTAGTATGCAGGCAGCAGTTTTCTCTAAAAAGGTTAACATTACAGAACCGGATATAGTCATCGACCGACACGCAATCCCACTGGCTTCATCTATTAGTTTGCTGGGCGTCAATCTGGGAGTAAATATGTCTGGGCATAACCACCTTGTGGCAATCGCCAAGATTGCCACTCAGAAGCTTGGTGTACTCTTCCGAACCAGAAAGTTGTACACACCTCAACAACTTTTGACACTATACAAAGCCCAGATTCGACCATCACTAGAGTACTGCTCTCATGTCTGGAGCTCTGCACCCAAACATACTCTTCGGCTACTGGATTCCATCGAAAGGAGGGCCATTCGTCTGATTGGAGACCACGAGCTGACGAAGAACCTCGACAGCCTAGAACATCGAAGGCAAGTTGGTGATTTGAGTCCCTTTTACAGATATTTTCATGGAAAGTGCGCGGCTGACCTTGCCCTCTTAATTCCGCCCAGAGCGGCGAACAGCAGAAATACACGACGAACCACTGCCGCCCATCCATATGTGGTTAAGCTTAGTACTCCTCGAACTTCATTATTTAAGAATTCTTTCATCTGGAGGACTTCATCCTTGTGGAACGACCTTCCCGAGGTCGTTTTTCCCAACGAATATAACCTCCAACGATTCAAAACCAACGTGAATCGCTTTTTGCGCACACGCACCACTCCCAGAGTGCCCTAAAGAATTTTTCCTATAGTGCTTGTGTAGTATAGGTTATGGAATAAAAGTAGTGGCTAAATATCCTTAAAAATTCTATACTATGCAAATTTTGAGTCCGTCCTGAGATATGGCATACGGTTCTGGGGAAGTAGCTCTGAACTACAAAGGGTTTTTATAATACAAAAGAGGATAATTCATAAAATGAACCTTTTAGATTCCTGTAGGGGAATATTTAAACAAATGAATATTCTAACAGTCTATGGGCTTTATATTTTTGAATGTCTGATGCTTTTGTTTAGGAATAAGAAGAAGTTTGAAACTGTAAATGTGGATGTTAACTATACAAGAACAAAAAACTTATTATATCCTCGTCACCGTGTAACTATCACAGAAAAGAATTCTTATTATGTGTATCAAACTGTTTAACAAGCTGCCGAATGATATAAAATCCATTACCAGTGTGTCAAAGTGGAAAAAAACATTAAAAAAAGTGTTAATAGATATTGAACCCTATACATTAGTGGACTTTTTAGACAAGGAATGGTAAACCCATTCCATTTTATGACGTCATTTCACTTTCATCCTACTTTGTAGAATATAATTTGAAATAAAGAAGTATTATTATTAAAGTAATAAATATTGGTCCTTCTCTCTTGAAGGATTTTCATATTTTCCTAATTTATTAACATCCTGTACAGATTGTCCCATTTTCGACACTTTTATAGGGTATCGCCGTAACTGTTAGTGCTATCAAAAAAGTAATGTAGTGGTCATGTTGCTCTTTTTGGGTCAAACTTAAAATGATAAAATCAAAATCAAATCAAAAAAAATTGACAATTTCAAAATTACCCTATATTTTCTTAGTTAAAAGAGATACAGAAAAATGTCTTATACAAAAGTTTCTTTATCATGATTTTTGAATAATCTACCGTATTTCAGGTCAGGCCAGGTAAAAAAGTTATCGAACCTAACCCCATTTTTTTAAATGGAGCAAACTGTATATTTTAATCTAAGATTGCATTTTAAATTAATTTTCAAATATACAGGGTGTCCGGGAACATGTGGGAAATCTCCCGGATATGAAGAAAACACGTGAAAAGAATACTATAGGTTCATATAAACTTCTTTCGTATCGGCCTCCTCTTCGGAGATATGGGCTCCCAAAGAGCACCAATGGAATCAAGTTTTTTACACATAATTATTGAACCACCTGGTATATTTCAATTATTTTTTAATGTGATGTATACCAGGTAAGACCCGTCAAATTACTACCCAAGAAACTGTTGTGAATTACTCACAGCTGCAGGGACGGACTAGCTGTAACACTCATGGGCCAATTTTTTTTACGCCCTGTATGATGAGAACTTTGGACAATGTTTTTTACATACCTTTAACTATTGGCTAAAAATTAAGTACTCTTCATTCATGTCGCTAATCCTAACCGTTTTCGAGAAAACGTCATTTTATTTACACTGAGTCCCCTAACTGCTCATGGGCTAAATATGAAAAAGCGGAATCTTGAAGGTTGAACATTGGATCGGAACAAATATGTATCTTTTATTGAAATGCCCGAAGCACATGATGTATATGAAATGCCGTTTTTTCGAAAACGGTTAGGATTAGCGACATGAATGAAGAGTACTTAATTTTTAACCAATAGTTAAAGGTATGTAAAAAACATTGTCCAAAGTTCTCATCATACAGGGCGTAAAAAAAATGGGCCCATGAGTGTTACAGCTAGTCCGTCCCTGCAGCTGTGGGTAATTCACAACAGTTTCTTGGGTAGTAATTTGACGGGTCTTACCTGGTATACATCATATTAAAAAATAATTGAAATATACCAGGTGGTTCAATAATTATGTGTAAAAAACTTGATTCCATTGGTGCTCTTTGGGAGCCCATATCTCCGAAGAGGAGGCCGATACGAAAGAAGTTTATATGAACCTATAGTATTCTTTTCACGTGTTTTCTTCATATCCGGGAGATTTCCCACATGTTCCCGGAGACCCTGTATAACACACCATGGATAATATTGGTTTCCTAGGCGATTTATTTAAACTTTATTACTTTAAACCACAGTAGGCCATGAAACGAAAGCTAATATCCTAGAGACAACTATGTTGACAATCTAGTTGTTTTTAACATTTAATGTCGATTTCATTTTTACATATTCAAAATTCAAAATTCAAAATATCATTATTCATTTGTGGAAATGACATATCAACATTTTGAGAAATTTGATAAGAATCTATCATCCATAGTGTGTTATAAATTTGAAAAGAGAGATATAAAATGCTATCTTTTTAGATAAAAATATACAGGGTGCTCCATTTAAAAAAATGACGTTAGGTCCGATAACCTTCTTACCTGACCCCTTATACTTATTCTGACAACGGCAGATTATTCAACAATCATTATAAAGAAACTTCTGTATAAAACATTTTTCTGTATCTCTTTTAACTAAGAAAATACAGGGTAATTTAGAAATTGTCAATTTGTTGATTTTCCCCCGTATCTCTTAAGCGAGCGAAAATTTTCGAATTCTGATTTTCCCATTTTAAGTCAGACCCAAAAAAAAACATGACACCTACATTATTTTTTTGATAGCACTAACAATTACGGAGATACCCTATAAAAGTTTCGAAAATAGGACACCCTGTACAGCTGATCTAAAATTTGTACTGTAAATTCATTTTCTCAACAAGCAGAACTTTTTATGACAAATAACTTTTGGTCGAAAAATCGATAATCAAATTTTTTTCCCACTTGGGGACACCAACCGCGGACGCACTATGTTTTATAAAAATATGGCATGTATCACTACCATGAATGATGAATTTCTATAATAAATAATGATTTTCCCTACCCAAATGAGAGTTTCGGTATTCTTTCCACTGGCTAGCGCAAATTCGTTCAAAAATTTCTTATCCAAAATGCACCTGACGTGGTTCAAAGCTTTAACCTTATAAAGTAAATCTCTGGCAACGGTAAACGCACCGCTGGACAGAGCGCCCTGTATATCCAGCTCCAAGTTGATCCTATGCGGCAGGGGTATCTCTCTTTGCAGGTTGTCTTGTTGTAAGATGGATGTTATACCCTGAAAATCATTAAAAAAAAATAAATCAACCAAATTTAAGCAACAAGAAACTCCTTGAGTGTGACATAATTTTAATGTACCTACCGTATATTGATTGACAATTGAGTTGTTCAATTGCTCCAATAGATTCTTTTTCTGTATGTCTACGGAAGGATCACACGCTCTTACGTACACATCCAATACATTTTTATCGAAGGCAGCAAAACCATTTTGTTCCTTTATAAGATTGAAAAAATTTTTACATTTGGAAAAGTGCTCTTTAGCGGATTCATAGTCCTCGCCATAAAAGAAGAAGGTACCAAGATCATAACATATTTGTGCACAAAATTCTTCCCTAAAATGATACATCTTTTATTAAAAAACTATGAAACAATCATTTTTGTCACCTTTTTCTAATTTTTCAAGTGGAATAGGGGAAAAAATATTAATTAAATATTCACCTTGACACTCTCTTTCCCTTGCTCCACTCAAATTCAATACTGTCATTGGTTTCTGTAGGCATTTTAAAACATTCAAAAGTCAACAAGAATGGTATCCTCTCCCACTGCAAAGCGTCCGTCAGAAACTCCACCGTCTTCTTTATATTTTCGGGACAACAAATAATATTTTCATCCGTTGGTGTCATCTCATTCATTCTAAAGAACAGAAATTGATTTTGGATGGAGAATATTTCCACAACGCATTTTAAAAATGTCCAGCACTGTCCGTAATCTTATTGAATTTACATAGGCTTAAATTAAAGTGTAACTTGTAATTTCATTATATTGTGTATTCTTACCCATATCTCTGTTGCCAATTTGAAGTAACTCTATGCATTGAAGTACTCAACAACCATCTATGAAATAATAAGAGAGCAAACAAAAATTGGGGAGATGCAGTTTTAGTATCAGCTTGCTCAATATTGGGTATTTCCATAATAGTCTTCTCTTCACTAGTGAAATACATAAGATCTTGAAGAAGACTTATTTGGGTCTTAAACGGCAGAGATCTTATTTGTGCTAAAAAAAATAACAGACTTGTTGAGACCTGGATAATAATGATTAAATATATTGTATACCTAAATTCCAGTTTAAATATGCAGCTACTTTCAGTGACAATATTTTCATGGCAATATTTTTGGAAGGGTGTTTGAGTTTAACTTCGCTCTCTCCATCTATAGTAATAGTCTCCAGGTTTTCCGTATCCATTCTATTCCGCAACGTCATTGCAATAACATCGTAAAATTTGGTAATTAGGTCTACTGGAGGTGGATCTGAAATAAGAGTTTTTTCGAAAGTAAATACCTAGTACCTTATTAAGTATTTTTCAATAAATTATAGTACCTGAATTGGGTTTCTCTAAATGCTTCAAAAGCATATCTTTATCGAGCAAAAACTCGAATCCTAGAACAGTATCGGGAGAAATGGGAACTGTCCCAGGTCTTAAAAGGTCCACGTCCATTTTAAATATTTTGATTTTAGGGCTTAAATTTTATTATAAAGCAAAGTTTACTAGAGGATTCATAATTTTACTATTACATTGTTTATTTTTGGCTTTAAAGTAAAGCTTAAGAAAGTTTCAGGTTATGGTTAGTTATGGTGAAAATGATGAAGTTAGCAACGTATTCCACGGTTATTTGAATTCTTTGCTAGCCTTGATACAAAGGCTGTAGTGTAGAGAGACACCTACGCCTATTTTGTGCTCGTAATTTAGTACCTTAAAGTTTTGACATATGTCAGATGGTTGGTGTCAGCTGTCAGTGTCAAATTTGAATGTGCTCGAAAGGACGCCAAACGGTTTTGTTTGTATAAACTATAAACTTTTAAGTAAAATAATTGAAATTTTATATTTATCTATTATTTATTATTTATTTAGTTTAAAATGAAAGAAGCGAAGGGCAGGAAAAAAGATGTGCCTCAAGATATTGAAGAACCAATTCAGGAACAAGGCTCTGATGAAGACGAGTTACTCTCTGATGACGAGGGAATCAGAGTTGATGGTATTTATATCCCTCCAGCCCAAAAACCGACTTTATCGTTTGATCCTACGGGCCCTCGTTTGCTAATTACGAAAATTACAAATAATTTTTTCAAGAGTTATGCCGAAGATCAAGTATTGGGTCCATTTCATAAAGTAAGTGATCAGCTATAGATTCATTATCAAAGGGAGTATTTGGATGTTTACTAATCACCTATTTTAGTGCTTTAATGCAATTGTGGGTCCAAATGGAAGTGGTAAAAGCAATGTTATTGACTCCCTGCTCTTCGTATTTGGATACCGAGCTACAAAAATTCGCTGCAAGAAAGTCTCGGTGCTGCTGCACAATTCAGAACACTTCAGGAATATACAATCTTGTACAGTTGCAATTCATTTTGCTTTAATTGTAGACAAGGTAAGTCATTTGATGGACTATATTGTTATTTCTTTTTAGTTGATTTTGACTTGGACAATTTTCACTATGTATTTATTATATTGTAGGAAGGAGACAACTATGACATTGTTCCTGGTAGTGAGTTTATGGTATCTAGGACTGCAAATAAAGATAATTCTTCCTATTATGAGTTAAACGGAAGGCGTGTGCATTTTAAGGAAGTAGGAGTCATTTTAAAGAAGCATGGAATTGACTTGGATCATAATAGGTTTTTAATTCTTCAGGTAAAATAAAACCTGCTGTTTGTTCGGGTTGTTGCTTATGCTATTGGCATTTTTTTCAAGAGTTTATTGAAAAATAGTATGTTAATTAAACTTTTAGGGAGAAGTAGAACAAATTGCTATGATGAAGTGCAAGGCAGATAAGGATGGAGAATCTGGCATGCTTGAATATTTGGAAGATATTATCGGAACATCGAGATATAAGGTAATTTAATTTATATATTTTAGTTATTATTAGGTACATTTATAATTTTATAGAAACCGTTGGAACAAGTCCATGAAAGAGTAGAGATACTGGCAGAGCGTAGAACAGAGAAATTAAATAGGTTAAAGTTAGTCGAGAACGAAATGGAAGAACTCAGAGGACCTATGGAAGAGGCAGTTGGTTTTTTGAAAACTGAAAATACAATTGTCAAGAGCAAAAGTTTTCTTTATCAAAAGTCAATGTAAGTTCTTACTGTGTATTTTTTGGTGAAGTAGCATTGTCTAGGATGAAAATATAGGCTTCCTTGAAGTAATGAATGAATTCTCCTTAAGTAAAGTGAGCAAGTGTACAATATAACACTAATATGAACATTATTATTTATAAAATCACAATATATTAAACAGATAGTAGTTGCAAGGTAAATACGAAAGTAATAATATTATTATACATTATTTATTGTTTTTAGTAAAGATATAAAATCCAAATTAGAAGTAGAAGAGCATAGTCGTGATGAAGTCTTGGCAGTACAACAAACATTTATTGACAAACTGAAAGCCCTGGAAGAACAGAAAAAAGAACATTCCGAAACGCAAGACAAAGAGGCAAAGATATACGAAAACCTGAAGAAAAAGAAGGAGAGTATCAAAGAGGCTTTCGATAGAGCGAACAAGAAAGACATACAGCTACAAGCCGATATGACCAATAAGAACAAAACTAGAAAGAGAACTAAAGAGCAAGTAGCTGATGAAAAGAAAAAATTGATTAAACTGGAAAGTGTGCCTGAAGAAAGTGAAAAGGTAATGTAATTTTTTAAATCCCTAACAGTGACACAACAATTGTGACATCAATGATATTGGCACAAATGATTTACTTAACTGTTACCTTTACTTAATCAATCTGCAACCGACATAAATATAATAATGTTTTTAATTTTGCTTTTCATTCCCAACAGAATGTTAAAGAATATGAGGCAAAACGCGTTAAAACCATAACGGAGAAAGAGCGCTATGAAGCTGAGAAAGCCGTTCTTCTAAAGAATATCCAGAGGGAAACTCAAGGTTTACAAGCGGAGAAGGAAGAGATGCAGAAAGAGCTTGCTGTGCTCAAAGAAGCTGTGGATAAAACTAAATCCGCTGTAAGTGTATCTATTTATCTACAAGACTTTACTACCTTAAACACAAAATCAAAGAAGAAAGAGCTACGAGCGTCAGCGACGTGTTCTCCTGCCGGGCCGTTTTTTAGTGTATTTCTAACTCCGTTGCACACAGGCGAATTTCGATGGAATCGTGGCCAAAAAGATTATCTTGGTAACATGAGACAAAAAATGGTTTTAATTGTAAGAAACCCTTATAAATATGGTAACATTGCATTTTGTTTTTAATATCTTACATCTTTGCCCCCTCCACACCCTTTTTTATGGTTATTAAATTATAGAAATGGGAATGAACAAAGGTGGTTTATTTTCATTGGAGAAATATTTATTTTATGTTTTTTTTTTTAATCTCCCCCCAGCACCCTCGACTTTGAAACCCTAAACTCCAAAACTCCAAACCCCCCCCCCACAATTTCATTTCAACGATAAGCCAAAATACATATCTAATTTTTTCAAAAAAAAAATTATTTCTTTATTAATAGAAATTTTGATTTACTCGAGTTCTGGGGTCATCAGATGGCATGTAAGAGACTTTTTTCCCAAATATTCATGTTGTTCTTTAGCGCTTTTGGATGGACGGTCTCGTCTCTTAACTATTCCACGAGCTGAATCCTTGTGAAAGATACTAATTTTGCTGTGGATCCTGCAAGAACAACAAAAAATTGACAAACCATATGATTTTTTGTAAAAATTTATATACTCAGAAAAAAATAGCCACCATTTTGAAAAATATCGGAAATTTTTTTTCGCCTGTTTAAAAGTATGTTTAATTCTCCATGAACTAGTACATTTGACCGGAATCGGTTTAGTAATAATAAAGTTATTCAAAATTGGTTCGATGTCATATATTGTAAAAATGTACCTAACATATATTTTTTTTAAATTCAATTTTCGGCAAGGTCGCAAATTGTCGCAGCAACTCTCAGTTGGACATTATTCAAGACCCTTCAAACAATAGTAAACAAATAGTTTGGTCGCATTCCAACGCGCCCTTTTTTACATTTTGCCTTATACAAAATTTTAAAAAAAATTGTTTAATTTATTTTAACTTATGTTAACAAAATGTATGAACTCAAAAGTACTAGTGTAAATATTTTTAATTTGAAAAATTTATAGGATTGTACTTACCACCAGCAATAGGCTCCATGATAGGTTTTCAAATTTTTTACAAAAACTTAGCGGAATAACAGAACTAAATACACTGATTTTTTTCAACAACTCCAATTTAATTGACACACCACACTAGAAAAACAAACATTGAACTGAAATAATTTTAAGGTTGGCCATAATATAAATATAACAGGGGTGATTTATGACACCCTGGTTGTTTCTTAATTAAATGCTAATGATTTTACGACATAATTATAACTTTGGTTTTATCTATTTTGACCAGCTTTTACCTGAAATTCGCTTGTGTTCGTTGATACAAAGAATGAGAGAATTATTGAGCCAATCGCGATATCTTCGCGGTTTTCTCATTCACGATTTTTAATTATAACCTTTACCAAAAAGACCTAGGAAAGTTGAATAATGTTTCACTGTCCGTTTATTCAATAACCATTTCCCTATAGTTTAATTTAGCCGAAACCGAATTAAAAGTCTGCATCAGCAATGAAGAAAACGAGAAGAATAAGCTGGAACACCTGAAGAAAGTTGCGGTAACGTCTAAGGCCACAATAGAGGAAAGAACTAAACAAGTCGCTGAGCTAAAGAAGAAAATTCCTGCTACGGAGAAAGCCTTGAACGAAGCTAACGTCGAGATGCTTCAAGCTAAACAGGAGGAGAGTAATATTATGAACACGATTAGGTAAAATATAGTTTTATTTCAGTCAAATTCATAAATCACGGAAGTGGAATTTTTTATATACAGGGTGTTATGGAAATTGCTTATTATACAGGGTGTTATGGAAATGACGTATTATATTTAAACCGGCAATTCCTGAGATGAAAATAAATTGAAGAAAAATACCCATAAATGGTGCTTTCAATTAATGACGGGATTGTCACCTTATGTCAAATCAGACAAACACATGTGGGGCATTGGCGTAATATGTAAACAATCAACACTGAGGTCTGCAAGGTCAAAAGACGTCTGCTCATTTCGGCCGGTGTTGTCATATCTACACGGCAAACTCTTTAGAAAAACATTTATAATTTTAACAATTTTTAATTCATCATCGTTTATGAACAAAAATAGTGGTAATATAAGTAAATAGGTCAAACCTCATTGACCTTTTAAATAATAATTATCGTTCAAACTCTTTAAAAATAATGCAATTTTATTTAAGACACATGTCTTATCTTTACTTATTTAAATAGAATTGATAGTTTCATAATTTCACACAGAATCTAGCTTTAGGAAAAAACCTCTCACATAACCTCAAAAATAGCAGCTATTCATATGGAAGAATACACGCGAACGCTGTTTTAATTTTGGTCCTTTTTTCTCGCGTAGATTTATTTATTTAACTAATTTAAAACACACATTTTAAATACACACAATGCAATCCTTCAATTTAAAAATGACATTTTATCTACGAACCATAAAACAGTTAACCTACGAACGAACGAAATAGATACCTTCAAAACTCGAAATAGAGATGGGCAATATTTGACAGTTTGATATTTTATGAGATTCTTCTCTATTACTTGCCTATTTACCGCGAGATCTCTTGCAAGGCGTTTAGTTGATATGGCGTTAATGGAATTTCGACCAAATTGAATAAAATGATAGTGGTAGCAGAATACTGCGACTGTACTTTTTCTTTTGAGAAGCTTAAAAAATTAAATTAGCCAGCTCTACTCCAAATGACAAGACCGACGAAGATTTTATTTTCTTTCACACGCGGCCATCTCTTTTTCACACAATCCACTCGGCGCCGGGCCGAGGTAGGTCTACCATTTACACTCTCGGCTATCCGCTTTGTTTTCAGAAGGTACGCGTATAATAGTTGTAATGATTTTCGGGCTACGCGTCCATACTTTGTATATTATTTGACATTGTTCTTATAGACGAGCCTAAGTTGCTCAGTTAATTTAAAACGAGTAGTTTGTTTTGGACGTTTTACTTGACAGAAATATGGAATGTTGCCGACGAATAAGTCAAATTTCGTCGCGTCGCGTGTAATAAAATCTAATGATCTGATCCGAGTGTATTTTTAAAAAACTTGTGCCTGGAGGTATAAAGATAAACACAAGTAGGTAGATAAATAATTTATTTTTATAATTTTATATGGAATTTCAGTTTTCCATTAAGTTTGGCAACATTGCACGTAACACCTGTTTCCTGATATGCCACCACCGGGTGACATGGCGAACAAACCCGAACAAGCGCCAGATGAGATGTGGGTTTATGGGGATGGACCTCACTTTTAAAACGGTCGATTTAAAAAAATACCCAAGGAGTCACCCATTTAAATATAATGTCATTTCCATAACACCTTGTATTATTATATTGTCTGTCGAAGCACACCAATAAATTAGTTTTCTGAAGAGCATCAGATATAGAAATAAAAAAAAAATGTTCGCAGTCGCTTTAGTTTCTGATCGGCTTGAGTTTAACCCCACGTCTCGGTTTACCCGGATAAGTTGTTTGTTAACCAGTGAGATGTGCAGTTTGTTTTTGATTGGAATGGTCTGATTTTGAACGATTTAATTATAATTTGGAAGCCGTGATTTTTTAAATTTTATTATAGCTTAATGGAATTTATTTATACATAAAAATCTTAACAGGACAAAACGATCAGCTCTGCAGGAAGGTAGAAGCTCCATGCAAGCTTCAAGATCGAGCGGCCGAGTGTTGGATTCACTGATGCAGGCCAAGAGAGAGGGAAAGTGTCCTGGTTTATTCGGACGACTGGTAAGGAGGCTATCAAATCACTGTTTATAAAGAAAAACTGTTTTTATATCTATCAAACTACTTTTTCTGAAATTTAGGCCTCCTGCGCACGGGCTTATTGTCATAGACGCGTATTAGATTTGGCCTCCAGCGACGATTAGTCTCGCCTTTAAAAATACACAAATGAATAGATTTTCTTCTATTTTATTGGTAGTGTGACCTCGGTGTTTACACTGTGAAGATGTTAAGTGATGGAGAGTACCTACTTTTGTTAAATCATCTTCATAACCAACCGTAAGAACAAGAAGAAACGTAGGGAATTTTGGGTATATCAATATAGCAATAAAAGGTTATTAATTGTCGCCAGAGTCATCAGAAGATGACTTTAAATTCCAGACATTTTACAGAATTTTACAGTTTCATCGGCAATTCTACAAAGAAAACGTGTTCGTCTCAGCTAAGTGTACTGAAAGCGACTGACACCGCTGTACGACCGGAGTCTTACAGCTTGGCTGCTTTGACGAACCTACGTCGCTTACGCCTCGTATGCAGTTCGCTATTGAAACCCAAAGGAGCAGCACCAAAGCGTACATCTTCCGTATGTCCCATCTAATACGAGTCTATGACGATAGGGTCCGTGTGCAGAAAGCCTAAAAGGAAACATCATTGTGACTTTTATAAATGAAAATTCGATACGATCGATAATAATTATTACAATTGGATATAAATGCCACTGATTTACCCAAAGGTATTGTAAACTACAGATCCCATATACATTCATAAAACTCTTGGAAAGTGAAGCTGTGATTGTGTGAAATGAAAATCAGTAATGGGAGGAAGAGAGAACTACATATGTTGATACATGCATCGAATAACATTGTAAGTGACATTTTAACCAATTTCAGAGGTCAAAATAAATTTCAATGTTTCAAACCTAAAATTTGGTTTCTTAGCTTAATTTTTTTTAAAATGCGTCTTTCATCCCATTTGTATCTGATTATTTTGGTATTTTGCCCGTAGTATCATGGTAAAGTAATATACCCGAACCTGTTATGTCTTCGCCTGTAAAAACACGATTTGCCACTTAAAATGTTATTCGATACTTGTATCGATGTGTTGGCTGAATGGCAACAATGTTGAAGTCTGGTTATATCAGATGGTTAAATACTAAAACATAACCATACTTACCGATGAAATGATCCACTATTTTACAATTTACAAACTACACATGAATGCACCATGATTGTTTATAATAAAGATGATTTTTCACCAATAATCACAAAAAAAAAACACAAATATATAAACAATCCGTTAGATCAAAGCACCAACGTTGTAATGTTTACGAGATTAGTATTCATTCATATTTTGGCTCCTGGATCGTAGCGCAGTAGTAAAAATAGATGTTGCCAGAGTGCAGTTGGATTAGTTCAAGATTCGTTTGATACTTTTACGTATAATATTATCGTCACCTTTTCACAGTTTATAGTAAAAATATTGGGAAATAAATTGATTTTAAGAGCAATTGCGGATTAATCTTAAACCAGTTGTAATTGTAAAATTAACAAATTTTTAATTGGGATTTTGCAAGATACATTTGCGAGAAATATGTCAATCTGGCTATGATAATGACCGAAAGAGGTGGGAAAGATGTTATATTCGTTGCATAGCCTATAAATGTACATTTTTCTATCTGTAGTGTGTAATATCTTTGAATTTACCCGACGTTATATGGGATAGGTCTCCCCTAATAACGATAATGCAGACAATCGGAGACATCCTTATACTATGTCACCCATATTTGGAACAACGCAATCGAACATCATGGGGAGTCTCGAGCTGTTGCACTGGATATTTCTAAAGCTTTTGATCGTGTTTGGCATGAGGGGCTTCTGAGTAAACTGCGATCCTATGGTATGCCCAGTCGATTCTGTGCATGGTTGTCTAGCTTCCTTAAGGGCGTACAATGCGCAAATTTATAGGATGATTAACAACGTTTCGCTACTGCAGGATTCTGGAAAGCCTATTTGAACTACCTGACGGGACAAGTTAAATTTTAGTAAAGAAATGTTTCTATTTCTAAGGTACATGGCCCTTTTTTGAAAAAAGTAAGTAAAAAATTTTTTAAGATCGGACCAAAAGTGCATATGTTTAGGCATTTTTCAAGGTTAATATCGTCGCTGATATTTTTTTTTTGAAAAAAGTAGCGATGTACCTTAGAACTTTCATGTCTTAACTTTACAATTCCAAAAATTGAGATATTACAATTTCGTTCTGAGGGAGTAATCTTGCAGCGCGCGAAGCATGTTTTAGAAAAATTTTGGTGAAATGTATTAGAAGTTGCCTATGTCCAGCATTATTTATTGTCGGTAGACGTGAAACAAGCTATCACGGTACAGGATTATGCTACACTGAGAAAAATATGTAGGTTAGAAAATAGGGCTAAATTGTATGTATTTTTTTGTATTGTCAGTGCCCACCACATAATATCTGTATTAATTTTATAAGGCGTTACTATTAGTTTTACTTTTAACTTTTAGATCTAAAACCACTTGCATATTAACATATACAGTATGTGTATATATAGTCGAAACGGCATAATAACTTTTGAGCCGCTAATTTTTGTTTTACAAAACTTGGGTGTGGGTTATGGGGGAATGTTAACTTCATTTTGGAGGAATAATGACAGTACTAACTGTCAAAATGGCGGATGGGCGCCATTTTAGGGAAGAAAATTAAATAGGAAGGGGGGTCTTGCGGTACATCATTTTGAAGATACTATCGAGTACTTTACGATCCCAGAATATTACTTCTGTATGCCCAACAAAAACAAAATGGCGGCATTTAAAAAATTGCATTGTTGTTATTTCTTTTTATCCTTTATTTCATTTATCGTCTAGGAAAATAAATGCAACTTGACATAGTATAGTAGGAATTAGAGAGCTACTCTTTATTGTATATTTCATGGTGCTCAAATTCAAAATGGCCGCGGAGTAACATCTTGATAAGAAAAATTGAATAGGAAGTGAGGTCTTGCGATACGTCGTTTTAAAGGTGCTATCGAGTACTTTACGATCCCAGAATATTGGATACCCAAAACAAAATGGCGGCTTGTTAAAAAATAACTACTATTTTTCTTTTGTTATTTAACTTTAGATTTGTTGTTGAGATTGTTAGTGGACGTCCTGTTCTTCCTGACTTTTCAGTTTTTTACATTGCCTAAAGAAATAGTACCCGTTCGTTGCGGACGTCCGAATTTTCTGACCTTGATTTTCCGTGTCGTTGGTGCGATCGCCCGATATTTAGTACCTATGAATTGAAATCATACCTGTTAGGTTGAGCGAGTTCGTGTGCGAGAGTGTACATGTTACTAATTGTTAGTTATACTTGGGTGTGTTATACCGGGTGTTTCAGCAGGAACGATAACTTTTTTATTTTTTTAATTACAGAAATAAAATTTGGTGGTTTGTATGTGATATTAATTTGTATTTTATGACATGTCGGACTAAATTTTATCACTTCCGGTTTAATCGGAAATGACGTCAACTTTGGATTTTTAAATAGAACACCCAGTATAATTTTGGCTAAGTGCATGCTATAATGCAAATAAATTATCTCTCCTTTTTTAACTTGACACAAGGGTGTGTGTTATCAAATTGTTTGAAAAAAGTGCTCTATCTTGTTGCCGGAGTGAGCCAATAGGTTTCCATTTCAAAAAATTGAATTTTCTAAGGAAGGCCTTCTTAAAATTTTAAAAAGTGTGTACATAATTTACAACACTATAAAACTAGAAAATTGCATTTTTATCGAGAAATTGGCTTAGAAGTAAACCATTTTAGGGAGTCATAGCAATCTAGATGAAAAATAAAAGAAAAGTTATTTAGTGTGTGGTCGTTGATTGGAATGGTGTTCTGAATCGATATAGCCAAAAATATACTGGGTGTTCTATTAACAAAATAAAAGTTAATTAAGTCATTTCAGTAATTTAAACAACAAAAAACTTACAGGATCGTTCCTCCTGAAACAGCCGGTATGTGTTTATATGCGTATATTTACTATGAATGTTTTTATGCTTACGGGTATGCGACTGTGTGTGCAAATACTTTTGCGAGTGCGCGTGAAAGTACTTATGCGAGTACATTTATTATTGTCCTATATAAGCATGAGTAAACATTGATTATTTCGATATTATTGTATTTCTTGTAGAAATTTTGGATTTTTGCAAACTGCTCCCATGCTACAGTACTATAAAGTATGACGCACTGGAGTTAGGTTGAAGACCTCTCCGCAGCGAAAGGGTTAAGTACATAAAAACCAATTACAGGTGGATTCCGTAATATTATGCCACATTTGGCAGATATTTTCATAGCAATGATTTTAAGGCTGATCTACCACTCGTCTAAAACCACCTTTTCAAAAAAACCAACAATCCTTTATCATTTTTAGTGCGATTTTAATAAATTTTCTATTTTTGTGTAGTTTGTGTATAATTTCTTGGCAAAATTAATTTTTTTTAAATTCAAACCGAAAATATCGATTTTCTAAACTCATCGACGGACGCAGAAAATCATAAATATTTTTTATTTTACATTTTTTAAATAGGTTAAAAAATTACGTAGTTATATTATGCGCTTGAAGAGTCCTATAAAAGCCTATATCTATTGTTCTCTGATTTCGCGAACGCGAGGTGGTAGCTTTCCGTAGAAGTACCGGCCTATATTTTCCAGCAAATCGCCTTTTGTTAGGCCATTTTTGCAGCGTCATTCTTTTTATTTGAATTTATAATAATTTTAATAATTATTGATCGTTTGTGTAATATTGTGTATTTGGATTGTTTTAATTTAAACATATTTAGTGTTCTTGAGCATATATATATGTATAATAATATTATTATGTACTTTCGATTGTTGTGGTATGGTAGAGCTATTTCTCATTATGTTACGTAGGTAACGCGAAAACTCTCACTGACCTTCCTTGAGTATTCAAGAAAGGGCTAAATAGAAGAAATTATATTTTATTCGAACTGTCGTGCCGGGCGGTGAGGTAAGGGCAAGACTATGACTACTGCGAGCATTAAAATAACATTGTCTTTGAAATATGCCGAGACGGAAGATTCACCGATTGGCCCAAATTCGATGGTTGTTGTATTTCAGTGTGGAGCCGCTGTTCAAGGAGTATTTTGCACCACGTCGTAATATCGCTAGTATGTCCAGCTCGCGGGAGTTTCAGTCGCTAATAAATTTCTTTCTCTACAAAGTACGGCCTTAAGGACCGCTCTCTGCAAGTGGCGATTGACGGATTTCTCTCAGACACCTTCACCATCAATGCCGGTGTTCCTCAAGGGTCCATATTGTCTCTCACTCTCTTCTTACTCTACATTAACGACCTTCTAGTGAAAACTAAAAATCCGGTATTTAGTTTTGCTGATGATAGCACACTTATCTCATCTTTCTTTTTGAATGCGCAAACATCGGCTACCGACGCACATCTTCGCAGACAGCATGAAGTATCACGCCTCAACAAAGACCTGGAAGATAATTTGGCTTGGGGTGACAGTAACCAAGTTGAATTTAACGCTAAAAAAACAGGCAGCAGTTTTCTCTAAAAAGGTTAACATTACAGAACCGGAAATAGTCATGGCCGGACACGCAATCCCACTGGCTTCATCTATTAATTTGCTGGGCGTCAATCTGGAAGGAAATATGTATTGGTATAACCACGTTGTGGCAATCACCAAGATAGCTTCTCAGAAGCTTGGGGTGCTCTTCAACAACTTTTGACACTATACAAAGCCCAGATTCGACCATCACTAGAGTACTGCTCTCATGTCTGGAGCTCTGCACCCAAACATACTCTTCGGTTACTGGATTCCATCGAAAGGAGAGCTATTCGTCTGATCGGAGACTACGAGCTGACGAAGAACCTCGACAGCCTAGAACATCGATGACAGGTTGGGGATTTGACTCTCTTTTACAGATATTTTCATGGAAGGTGCTCGGCTGACCTTGCCCTCTTGATTCCGCTCAGAGCGACGAATAGCAGAAATACACGTAGAACCAGTGCCGTCCATCCATATGTGGTTAAGCTTAGTACTCCTCGAACTTCATTATTTAAGAATTCTTTCATCTGGAGGACTTCATCCTTGTGAAACGACCTTCCCGAGGTCGTTTTTCCCAACGAATATAACCTCCAACGATTGAAAACCAACGTGAATCGCTTTTTGCGCACACGCACCACTCCCAGAGTGCCCTAAAGGATTTTTTCCTATAGTTCTTGTATTTGACCATAAAAAAAAGGGTGTTGCCTAAATACAATCGGTCCGTAACTTATCTTTCCACACGATTTACAACAAAACAATGTCTATCTAAAACTAACCGATTCTTAGAGAAAAACAGTGTTGATTTACTCGCGGATACCTTTTTAATGCAACGCTAACAACAAAAAGATAATATTTAAGAAGTGAGATTATTTTCAGTAAAACCATATTTAATTTTAGGGAGATTTGGGTGCGATCGACTCGAAATACGACGTCGCTGTCTCGACGGCTTGCGGTCCTCTGGACAACATTGTAGTCGATACGGTAGACTGTGCGCAATGGTGTATCGAGTTTTTAAAGAAACACGATATCGGTAGAGCTGTATTTATAGCACTCGAAAAGCAGGAACACTTGAGGGGTCAAGCCAATTCGACAATACAGACGTAAGTACAGAAATGGTATATTTTAAGGTGTAGATTATGAAAGCCACACTGTTGACGTGACTTTTGCTAACTTTGTCTACTTATGTTGTAACCGGAGAATAGCTATCGATGTATTGTCGAGCCATATTAATGAGTTTTTCTATTTTGTAGACCGGAAAACGTCCACCGTTTATTCGACCTGATCAAAGTTACAGACGAAAGGGTGAAAACGGCCTTTTATTACGCTTTAAGAGATACTTTGGTTGCCAATGATTTGGAGCAGGCCTCTAGAATAGCTTACGGTGCCAGAAGATACAGGGTGGTCACGTTGAAAGGAGATCTTATTGAAACTACAGGTATAGAATGAATAGGATTAGGATATTTTGATCAAAACGTACGAGGGGCACTATCAAATTATATGCTTATTATAAATCTGAAAGCACTTAATAGTTCCGAAACAGTTGGGGATAGGTATAGGATATTACATTAAATATATCTAAAATTTTCTGAGGGATCCAAAAATTAAATCTAAAATAAGAAAGTTGGTATTGGCCACTGTTACATGACACACCCTGTATGAAAAGTTTTTATTGAAAAAAATGCGCAACTAGAAACGCCAATCGACGTGTCCGAGCGTTTTTTCGCACACGCCCCCATTTATTTATTATAGGATTTATTCCATTTGGCTGATGCACGCTGTATATAATGTGTCCAAGATAAGGAGGGCCAGTACAGGGATCTCGGAAACCGTAAGAGATACGAAGTCGGTTAAATGGAGGTAACGTTGCGCATTTACTTGCCTAATGATATGCCGTTTAGAAAGTTTTAAAATTCCGAGTAGTCCCGCTCTATCTAAGAGCGTTAATTGTTTTGTAATCCCATGAGTCGGCTTCGAAGGGCCATTATCAACTTTCTATTTTTAAATACGGTCCTGTTTTTCTGATATTGGAATTCGATAGCTTTTTTTTCTTCCGAATGCAACGATGTATGGCCCATTGTGGTTTAATGACGTTTCGAGGGTTTTTTGAACAACATCAAACTAACAATTGTGGCATACGGGGGATTGCTGGTGAATTGCTTGTTAATTACCTATCAGATAGATATCAAATGGTAATATTAAATAATGCTATTAGTAATAAACAAAAAATTATAATTGGTGTTCCACAGGGGACCGTAATCGGGCCACTTTTGTTCATTATTTACATAAATTCATTGTTGAAACTGAATATTGATTGTTTGACGATTTCATATGCTGATGATACAGCCATTGTATTTTCTGGTGATACTTGGGAATGCGTGAAGAATAGAACAATGATTGGTTTGAACAAAGTAAAAGACTGGCTTCAAGAATACAAACTGACACTGAACTTAACGAAGACAAATTATATAGCATTTTCACTGACTAAAGCTGACAGACCAACATTTAATAACATTTTAATAGGAAACCACCTTATGCAAGAAACATCACAGACTAAGTATCTCGGAATCATCATTGACCAGCACATTAAGTGGCAGCCTCATGCTGAGTACTTGTCCAACAAAATTCGTAAACTAATTCACAAATTCTATTTGCTAAGGGAATTCCTTGATAAAAAAACCCTAATAATGATATATAAGGCATTTGTTGAATCAATCCTTGGATACGGAATCTTGGTATGGGGGGGACTTTACAGTAACGGTTTGTATAAGTTAGATATTGTCCAGAGATACATTTTAAAGATAATTTAAAAAAAAAATAGACTATCCTACCAGAATGTTATTTACACCCGAGATATGTAACATAAGAACTTTATATATGCAATCAATTTGCTCTTATATTCGTCAGAGAGAAAAGTTGCAGAATTTTATAAATCATGTTTATGTTACACGTGGTTATGTGAATAAAAAATTGCAAATACCTATAAGTAACAATAATCTAAACTTGAGATATGTAAATTATATTGGACCTAAAGTTTATAATGTGTTGCCAATGCATGTTAAAGAGATTAACAACAGGAAAAAGTTTGCAAGTTCCTGCAGGGAGTTTGTCTGTAGAAATTTTGAACAATTTGAAAGGTTGTTTTGATTCTTTCGCTTTTCTATATTTTTTTTTTGTGTCTTTTGAGTTTGTTTTTCTTCTTGTATGGGATTCCGGTTATATTGATACTGTACATTATTATTAACGGAAATATATTGATAGTTGTTGTTATATATAAACCTATTTAAGAACATTATGACGCATACAGCTATTTGATTAGCTAGGCGTCTTTAATTAAGACTATTTTGAATTTCATTATATAGTTTAATTATTTGTCTAATTATTTGTCTAATGTAACAATATGAAATAAATATTATTATTAAATTATCTATCAGGATATTTTGGGATACCGTCCTGTATTTCTCCTAATTTTATAAATAATATCTCATAAGTAAGCTCTAAATTTTTGCTTATGTTGGACTAGTTCAATAAATAACAAATAATTTAATAATAAACCACAAATAAGTGAACAAAATACAGAAACATTATTTCAAACTTCGGGATTTAAAAGAAAAGTAGGCGCTTGAACCAAAAAAATTAACATGGTGACGCGTGATTTGTTTCACTTGACATTCCCATTGTGATCGTTTGAAAGCGTTTTAAAAGGTTTTCTATTTTCAGAAAATATGGAACATAAAATCGTACATATATATATAGATATCTACCCTCTTCATGTATATGCACACATACACGAGATTTTCGGATTCAACGCCACCCGAGAATGAGAATATACGTGAATTTATTGATCATTATTCGTAATACGTACCGGTCAGATACGACTTTTGGACTTGAAACATCACCACCTTGCATGGCTCGTATCTCGAAATCCTGTCATTATTTTTCATTGCGCCCATGGAGACATTTTATCAGGATAATACAATTCGTATGATGCAATACTTTTTAGTAAATTTGAGTGAAACCCAATTTCCATTTAAAAACTGCGGGGTCCTTTACAAATGCTGAAAGGTTTGATATTCTATCGCATGTTTTATTTTATCTCAAAAAAACTGTTATGTGGCAGTTAGAAGATGTTATTTGTGCTTAGAGAATAACGGAAATCATTTGGAACACCTGATTATGTAGTTCCTTACTTTTTTCGTTGTTCGTTTTATTACTGTTTTGGAATGATCTTTGTTCACTTATTTATGGTTTATTATTAAATTATTTGTTATTTATTGAACTAGTCCAACATAAGTAAAAAATTTAGATCTTACTTATGACATATTATTTATAAAATTAGGAGAAATACAGGACCGTATCCCAAAATTTCCTGATGTTGTTCAAAAAACCCTCGAAACGTCATTAAACACAATGTGTCATACATCGTTGCATTCGGAAGAAAAAAAGCTATCAAATTCCAATATCAGAAAGACAGGACCGTATTTAAAAAAAGAAAGTTAATAATGGCCCTTCAAAGACGACTCGTCGGATTACAAAACAATTAACGCTGTTAGATAGAGCGGAAAAAGTGGTAATGTAAAAGTGCAATTTACTTTAGAATTCAATCTCAAAAAAACCCAGGAAAACAATAAAACGATTTTTCAGAATTTCGGGTTTCCCGGATATCTCCGGAACTACTCCGAATTTTAAAACTTTCTAAACGGCATATTATTAGGCACGTAAATGCGCAACTTTACCTCCATTTAACCGACTTCGTATCTCTTACAGTTTCCGAGATCCCTGTACTGGCCCTCCTTATCTTGACACGTTGTAGACTATTACCACAAAATTTACAGCCTGGTTATAATATAGAATTTAGTTTGCCTATTTATCCGCTTATTTCCTTTAGGTACCATGAGCGGCGGCGGTAAGCGCATGTCAAAAGGCAGGATGGGCCAGTCGGTGGCCGTGTCCAACGTGGATCCCCGGGAATTGCAAACGATGGAACGGGACCTGGAAACTATGGAAGGTCGCGTGAGAGACTTGAGGCAGAGACAGTCCGCCTTGGAGACGCAAATCAACGAACTGCAGCCGCAGCTTAGACAGATGAAGATCGACTATGAGAACTTCAATCAGGAGTTGCAGGTAAACTAAGGTGCTACTTATTCTGACGGTTGCAAATCGGTTGACAATCGATGCGTATTGCCCTACGACCAGTGGCGGTTCTTCCACAAGAGCACATGCGCACGTGCATCCCCAAAACAAAACGAATAAAAAATATTAATTTATATTCATTGAATATTGTTCATCGTATAAAGTCCGACCCTTCCTAATATTTTATCGTATCGTCAAACTAAAAATGTCCGACCCTCCCTAGTATTTTATCGTCCCGTCAAACCAAACTGTATAGATCCGGGAACCGTGCCTCGGTCGAGGTAAATGACGATTATGACGAGATTTGCTCGCACGTGCGATTAAGTTGGGCAGTTTCTCTGTGGTAACAGGTGGCGGGGCTATGGCGATTTAACATGGAAAAGGCGCACAGTTTTTGTGTGCACCGCGCGCGGTTGCCTGTTCGTGCATTTAGTTAGAAATTCGATCGTGTATGTTTTAATATTTTAATATTATATATTTATTAAGTTAAAATGAATAGTTGACGGTGGACTATTTAAGAAATAACTTTAGCTCTTTGATTTTGGAGCAATAAATTGAAAGAATGCGGGAAGACCTAAACCTGAAATTAATTTAACGCAGACCACAAAGGGTAAATCTAGGGACTTTATTAGAAAGTTTAAAAATGAAATATATGAAAAAAAATTTATAGAGGGTATTCCAAACTTAATGAGGCTGCTATTGATGAATTTTCTACAATTAAGAACCGAAGAATGGACTTTACGTTTAAGCACTATTGTGTAGGGTCGATAAATGTTGTGTATTTCTATAAATGATACTCGATATAATTTTAAACCATTTTATTTAAGGATTTAAACTAAAAAACACTGAAAATATGAAGAATGCCAACTTGCCAGTCTCGTGGCTCGATTCGTTCTCGTCATAAAACAGTTAATTATTTTTCTTTTCTTGGGTGCGCCTAATGACGTAGCCGTAGATGGCGTAGTGGTATTAGACATCATTTGGTTTTCTTGTAAACTTGTAGATGGCGGTAGTAGTATTGGACATCATTCGGTTTTCTTGATAGCTCGTAGATGGCTTTAGTAGTATTAGTAGTGGATTGTATAAATATTGTTACGAGGGTTGCATGCAACGACGTTAAGATCCAACAGCTATATACACTAAGGAAACCTTTCTTATTTTCCAAAAGTTGTATTTCCTTGTGTAAAATTAAAAAATAAATAAAAATATGTTTTACCTAACGCATTTTCTTATTACTTTTTGTCTTTCTACATTTAAAACGCCTGGAAAGCAATTGTTTGGTCGTTACACAAAAATAAAATTATAAAAATAATTTCACCATACGTGTGAATCCCCTCTATCATAGGTCACGAGCCGCCACTGCCTACGATACCGAACAAACCCGCATGCCTCGGGTAGTTTTTAACTATTTCTGACCATTTTATTTTAATATTATTCCCATAATGATGAACAAGCCCGAACAAACGTCGATCCCTCTTATCAGTCTTTCAAAGCCGTATTAGAGTCGGCAATTTTTTCTCTTGCGCCTGCAATGGCAATTATAATTGCACGTATTCATGCGCAGCAAACCGTTCTGGATCAGCTGACACAATAGTGCTCGCATTGCGGGCGCAATGCGAGAATGGTATCCGTATTACGTCGGCGATTCTACTATTCTGGCAACTAAAATTACACGAAATCAAGCCCAGTATACCGTTCTCGATCAGCGCAATTAGTATTGCATTGCCAGAAATGGGTTGTGCACCATTTTAATTGCCATTGCGGCTGCAAGTCTGGGTAGAGATGGATTATTCTGATATTTTTAACTGTTTATTATTTGGTCGAAGAAGCAGCTATGAACAGCTAATGGCTATTGAAACTAACTGGTACTTAAATTAGCAGTTCACATTCTTTATTAAGCATATTTATTGCTAATTCTTCGCAACTTTTTTGAGCTGCTATACGTAAGTAGCAGTAGCTGCTTTAACTGGTAATCAAAACAAACAGGTTTGCCCAGCTCTAATTCTGGGGGTATTTTAGGGATTTCGACAGTACCAACTGCTGTTCTGACTGTTTACAATGCGCCAGCTGATCGAGAACGGTTTACTGCGCATGAATACGTGCAATTATAATTGCCATTGCAGGCGCAAGAATTGCCTACTCTAAAGGCCGTATTAAACTCGGCAATTTTTTCTCTTGCGCCGGCAACTATAATGGCACGTATTCATACGCAGTAAACCGTTTTCGATCAGCTGGAGCATTGTCAACGGTCAGAACAGCAGTTGGTACTGTCGAAATCCCTAAAATACCCCCAGAATTAGAGATGGGCAAACCTGTTCGTTTTTATTACCAGTTAAAGCAGCTACTGCTATTTACAAATAGGAGGTGCAAAAAGTTGCCGAATTAGCAGTCCATAAGTTTAATAGAGAATGTAAACTGCTAATTTAAGTACCAGTGGGTTTAAATGGCCATTAGCTGTTCATACCTGCTGCGGCCAAATAATAAACAGTTAAAAATAACAGAATAATCCATGTGTACCCAATTGCGTCGGCAATGGCAATTGAAATGGCGCGTGCAAATGGTGCGTGCCCTATTTCTGGTAATGAGAGACAGCTGATCGGGAACGGTGTCATTTTAATTGTCAGAAGAGTAGAATTTCCGACTGTAGTACGGAGAACGGTGTACTGCGCATGAATCCTTGAATTATAATTGCAAGGATTCATGCGCAGTACACCGTCCTCGATCAGCTGGTATGCGAAAATTGAATCCGTATTACAGTCGGATTCCCGATCAGCTGTCTCTCATTGCCAGAAATGGGACACGCGCCATTTTAATTGCCATTGCCGGTGCAATTGGGTAGAGATGGATTATTCTGTTATTTTTAAATGTTTATTAGTTGGTCGAAGCAGGTATGAACAGCTAATGGCCATTTAAACCCACTGGTACTTAAATTAGCAGTTCAAATTCTTTATTCAACTTATGGACTGCTAATTCGTAGCAACTTTTTGCTCCTCCTATTTATAAATAGCAGTAGCTGCTTTAACTGGTAATCAAAACGAACAGGTTTGCCCATCTCTAATTCTGGGAGTATTTTAGGGATTTCGACAGTACCAACTGATGTTCTGACTGTTGACAATGCTCCAGCTGATCGAGAACGGTTTACTGCGCATGAATACGTGCAATTATAATTGCCGGCGCAAGAGAAAAAATTGCCGACTCTCATACGGCTTTTAAAATTGAATTTCCTCTCTTCTGTCCCTTTTTACAGAGTTTGCAGCAACAACAGCCAAATTTGACGAGACAAATTAAGGAGCAGGAGGCGAAATCGAAAGCCACAAAAGCAGACGCGGGGCAAGTTCGACGACTAACGGCCGTCGTCGACGAGAAAAGAGGAGAGTACGAGGCTGCCGCTGAAGAAGCAGGTATTTTTTTCTACCGTTTCATCGACTTGACTATCTGCTTTTGTACAGTTGGCACCGATCATGTAATATACAATGACGTAGGTGACGGCGGAAAGATTATGTAGGCGCGTTCTTTCGAAACGCACATGTTTCGAGAAAGCGCCATTTTTTACAACCCTGTCCTATAGCAAAATCTTTAAGCCTTCGCGGTCATATGAATCTTTCTTTCCCTCTTTACTTTCTATACAGTGTGTTTCTTAATAATTCGAATATTCTTGGATCTTTTTCAGAAAAAACTTCATATGTATATATGTTCTAAACGTCTCAACTTTTGAGATACATGGTGTTAAAATTTTTTTAAAAATCTCCTTTTTTTTATTAATATCTGTGATACCGTTCTAGATATTTTTGTGAAATTTGGTACACACTTTCTATCATCAAGAGGCATCTTATGATGTATAACGTGTTTTTTCACTCCGACCAGTGGCGTTCGTGAGGGAATTGTCCTAGGTATTTTTAAAGAAAAGAATGGTACGCCACTTCTTTTTTTTAAATAACAATTGTTTTTGAAATTCTCATTTCTTGCTGAAGAAATGTCGTCTCTTGATTTTTTGTCGTTTGACGTACAGTTTTCGTATAAAAAAATTAAATTCGTTCATTTGCACTCTGTTATGAAATTTGGTATTAACAAATATTAAAAAGGATCTAGTATAGCTTGTTTCGTTCTGTGGCTACTAAAACTATTTAAAGAATGCAGACGAGATATTATCGATGTTGTCATATTAGTTACCAATAATCTAATAAGTTTTATGAAATTTATTATTTATGCCTGCTATGAATACAGAATTTACCCTAATAGTTAAAAAGTTAGAAAATATTATTATTCAGACTCTATTTTGTTTCACAGCATTAAACAGAGACACAAATATAATATGCGATTGATTTGGACACGCCTCCGCAGACATACGCCAGGCACATGGCACTGCTATGCGCAGACGCGCTATTATTTTTGACCAGCGGTAGCGAGCGGTAGAGGTGACGTGTATTATATAATTAATAGGGCAAATAGTAAAAAATATTTTATTATTGATTTTACGACCAAAACCAATTCTTTATAAAAAATTCTGCTTGTTTAGACTTTCAGTTTATAAACAACATTGTTTTATAGATTTTAGTATTTTTATATTTAATTTTAAAATAGTAGTAGCACGCCCACGGTTTGTCCCTATGGCCTGTTGGCTTCCTTCCCCTTTATGGATACCGTGTAGCCACAGATCCAAACGACTAGCTATAGGTAAGATGCAGATTTTGTTTTGTAAAACATAAACAGATTTGACAGTTGTCTACCTAGTCTAGTTGTCACGTATTTAAGTCATTAACCTTAACATATTATTAAAAAACATGAAAACCTATAACACCCTGTATCTCAAAAGTTAAGACGTTTAGGACATCTGTTCGTGTGAAGTTTTTTTCTGAAAATCGACTCAAGAATATCCTCCTTAAATGTTAGCGTCTTATCAAGAAACACCCTGTATATTTACATATACAGGGTATCCGGGAACATGTGGGAAATCTACCGGATATGAACAAAACACGTGAAAAGAATACTATAGGTTCATATAAACTTCTTTCGTATCGGCCTCCTCTTCGGAGATATGGGCTCCCAAAGAGCACCAATGGAATCAAGTTTTTTACACATAATTATTGAACCACCTGGTATATTTCAATTATTTTTTAATATGATGTATACCAGGTAAGACCCGTCAAATTACTACCCAAGAAACTGTTGTGAATTACTCACAGCTGCAGGGACGGACTAGCTGTAACACTCATGAGCCCATTTTTTTTACGCCCTGTATGATGAGAACTTTGGACAATGTTTTTTACATACCTTTAACTATTGGCTAAAAATTAAGTACTCTTCATTCATGTCTCTAATCCTAACCGTTTTCAAGAAAACGACATTTTAATTACGTCATGTATTTGGCGTATCTCTGTAAGAGATACATCTTTGTTCCTATGAAATGTTGAACCTCAAAATTCCTCATTTTCATCCCAGTGTCAATAAAATGACGTTTTCTCGAAAACGGTTAGGATTAGCGACATGAATGAAGAGTACTTAATTTTTAGCCAATAGTTAAAGGTATGTAAAAAACATTGTCCAAAGTTCTCATCATACAGGGCGTAAAAAAAATGGGCTCATGAGTGTTACAGCTAGTCCGTCCCTGCAGCTGTGAGTAATTCACAACAGTTTCTTGGGTAGTAATTTGACGGGTCTTACCTGGTATACATCATATTAAAAAATAATTGAAATATACCAGGTGGTTCAATAATTATGTGTAAAAAACTTGATTCCATTGGTGCTCTTCGGGAGCCCATATCTCCGAAGAGGAGGCCGATACGATAGAAGTTTATATGAACCTATAGTATTCTTTTCACGTGTTTTCTTCATATCCGGGAGATTTCCCACATGTTCCCTGACACCCTGTATATTGAGTGACTTGAAGCATGAATTTTTAGGGGTGGTGCAAGTAAGAGTGGACAAAATAACCAAAGAAATCAAAGACAAAAGTACCGGTAAAATTAAGACGGTCGACAAACATATTAAGGATTGCGCCAAAATCATCGAGCAGTGTAAAACGGAAATAGCTAGGATGAAAGTTGCCGTTAAAACGGCTGAAAGGTAAGGACCTATTACTTACAGGCCGTTAATTTCTAAAATCCCCACCCTTAATGTCTGGCTTCCTGATTTATTGCAGCCCTTGTGGTTTAACCCCTAGGAGGGGTAGATGTGTGGAATCCTAAATGGGAACGGTGTCAAGAGGTACATCATACATAACCAGTGCATTTACTAATACCAAAGCTATAAAACAATTATATTGCTCATTAATAAGAACCCATCTGGAATAGTCCTGTCCAGTCCTGTGACCGGAATCCTTGCTATAATGTACATATTTTGAATATTGAAAGGGTTCAACATAAATTTTTGAATTACATGGCCTTAATACACCGGAACTAGATTATTCTCAACTTGAAGCAAGTATCCAGATCAGAACCCTCGGGCTACGTCGGGATCATAGGGATCTTATAATATTGTATAACCTATTACATGCCAAATATAACTGTCCTTTGTTACTTGACAGAATAGGATTGCACGTGCCACAAAGGCGGATCCAGAACTACGGTTTGGGGGGGGTCAAATTTCGTTTTGGGGGGGGGGTCATGCATGGAAAAGTTACGAAAAGTAATACCCTGCCGCGTTAGGCAAACCGATATATATGGCATTTTTCGTGTTAAATTGATGGTTTGGGGGGGTCATGACCCCCACGACCTCCCCCTGGATCCGCGCTTGACGTGCCATCTAGGGAAACACGCCAGAGGAATACCTTTTCTGTACCACCTCATACAACTAACTATTGCCAAAATAGCTTTATGTCACGATCATGCAGACTAGCTAACGAGTATATCAAATTGGACACACATTCTTTGCTGAGAAACGTTTCGAAACATTTTCGATTAAAATTATAAAGTTGTATCGAGACATATGTGTTACGAAACCTTTGCGACACATTTTCGAATCCAGTTACTAGAAACACTTAAAGGCGTGCTTGTTTCGAAATATTTTACAAACCATAGTGTCGATACATTAACGACACGCGAAAATAAATATTTTACGAAAAATTTTTAGTTAAAATTATAAAGTTTTGGTAAGACACAAGATTGCATTGAATTTCCCATGAGAGATTTTTTATAGCAACTCTGTACGTTTATTAGCGATAGATAAGCAACTTCTTGATATTATTTATATTTTAGGTGTTATTATTGATCCATTTTCTACCACAGATTGAAGTAAGTGTTTTAGGTAGATTTTTAATCGCCGTCTGAACAAGTTTGAGGTTATGTTATTCTTTAGCGAGATTTAAATTGTTATTTTTCTGTAAAAAAAGGTTACTGTGCTGTATTTATCAACATAAAGTGTGGCTATAGGGTGGGTATACTCTATGTTGATAAATACAGTGCAATAAGCTGTTTTTAACAGAAAAATAACAATTTAAATCTCCCTATGCAAACAATAATAACATAACCTCAAACAAGATGTTGATTAAAAATCTTCAAAAAACACTTACGTCAATCTGTTTCTGAAAATGAATCGATAATAACATCTAATATACAAATAATATCAGGAAATTGCTTATTTATCCCTAATAAACGTGTACCGATGCTTTAAAAAATCTCTTATGGGATTTTCAATGTAATTTTAGTTTGGAAAGGTTTTTGAAACCACGCCTCTCGTGACGTCAGACTTAGGCTGTCCATACCCAACCTTTGTTTTCTGTGCATACAAGCAAACCTTTTTTTCTGTGGCATTCACCATCACCTTAATTAACCTTTTATTTTTCTGTGCATCATGGAAACATTATAGAAGCCAAGGACTATAAATTGTGTGTTGAGCCCATTTTGGACCAGATTAATTTATTGCTTTCTAGCGGCTATTTTGGGAAATGAATTTTTATTTTGTTAAAATGAGTTTTAATGAAATTCCTGCATCTCTTGCTAAGCCAAACGTTGTTAGATAAGATCCATTTTCCTAGCTAAGTCGATTTATTATAAAAGAAATAAATAAAATTTTGATAATATTTTAATTTTTTTGACAAAGTATTTTTTTTCTGTAAATGAAAATAAATCGAGGGCACGTTAAAAATATAAAGCCAAATAACTAAACTGCACGATAAAATTTACTGCGACAATGATTTTTGGGTTTTTATGTGCAATAATTAGGCATATAAAATAAAGTAACTTATAGGAAATATACTTATAACTAATTCATCATGGCGAAATTATTGTTTTATATTGTTTTTCTTTTATTTCACAACAGTGAAGGTATCCTAATTGTTTTGCGCATGGTTTAACATAGCCCCGCCCCTTTATACTGTCATTTTTGAATAAACATAAGTAACAATGTGTAGAATTTTCGATGAAAGTTTCGATTGTGCATCGAAACAGCGAAAGTCACAGCTAACCAACCACTTGGAAACACGTGTAAATGTCCCATTTAAAATGTATACGTTTCGAAAATAGTTCCATTTTTGTTGCAAACAGTTTCCAATTTTGATCGGAATCGGTAGTTACGATACATGTACCATAATGTGTCTAGAAATGCTACTTGCGTATAGTATTCATCACCGAATTAGCATTATAAACTTTCAATTCATTATAATTTTTTATTTTTTAATTTACACTTATAAATAGTGTTGTGATCGCTCGAGCGAAAAGCCGCTTGAGTACTCGATTATTGAAATAACCGACATCGCTCGATTATTAAAAAAACCGCTCCTCGAGTTATCTAATCAGGCGAAAACCGTCGCTCGTCACTTATTATCTTTCACTCGACCCGAGCTTACTCGAAATACTCTAGTTATAAATTCAGGCGAAAAACCGAAAAATATCGCCTGTTACTTCATACACGACCTTCGGTCTACGCGCCGCGCCATCCGATTGGCGACGTTCGAGTTTGACGCTGAGCAAGTACACGACATACGTCGTTCTTAAGTTTTAACTGGCTAGCCAGCGGAGTAGTTTAGGTCTCCGATTGTAAATATTAAAAAATTAAAGGATATGATTTTAAAAATTTTTAATTACTATAAACACGGGAAAACTTCTCAAAAATATCATAATAATAGAAATTGATGAAAAATAACAAAACGAACAAAATGGTTAACAAAATATATAGAAAAATTCGTTGGTAATCTTATAGTAAACATTTTTGAATCTAAACAGGAACTTTTTATTATTAAACTCAAGAAGACTTCTTATAAATAACATACATTATAGAAAATGTTAATGGAAAATAAGAAAACGAGCAAAATAGTTAATAAAGCATAGGTATCGAGAAATTTTTTGGTAACCAAAAGTAAGCATTCTTAAATTTAAACAGGAACTTTTAGGTAACTATGAATACATGAGTACATGAATTTAAAAAAAATAATAACCAATTTTCTTATTTTGACAGTCGCGTAACTAAGCCTAATGGGCACCTGATAACTTAAAGTGAAAAAATTTGACAAGCTATTTTAAATATCTACTTATTTTATGCTCGTAGATTAAGGAAGATGTGAAGAAAAATAACTCTTGGTAATACTTTTTGTTCGGGTTAAAAACGCACAATAATAAACCCGAACAATAAATACATATTTTGCTGATTTTTTGCAGTTTTTTTGTTTGGTAGCGAGACACGTGGTAAAAATTCAATTTCTGGAATTTTATTGGTGGCTACTACAGTTTTTTAGCTAAAATTATTAAAATCATCGGTTTTTCCCAACACTACTTATAAATTTGATAGTTTACTCTTGTCCTTTTTGTAAAATTGGCTTTGCCCGTTAATAAAGAAATAAATAAATAGATATTTATTTTTTTTTGAAGTAGTCCATCTCGAAGTGAAGTGAAGTTCGAAGCTCCACTAGTGGAGCAGATTATGAGTTTCTTTACCTACCCAAATAGATATTTGTTTATGCTACTCGAGAAACTAATGTAAATGTTCTGAATTGTGAATAAAACTGAAAAACCGCAATACTTTTTTGAAAACTTTGTGTCTTCTTTTAAGAAGCAGTTGATGACGTGAACCAAAAAACATTGTGTTAAGAAAAGGTTACACTTCAAAACAAACCATCAGGACGCAAAATTCTTCTGGTAAATTTTTCCACAGGGCGTTATGAAATCAACGGCAGAAAACTTACTTTTGTTCCTGTCTGTATGATCAAGACTAAAATTCAGGCTAACATTTCTAGACACAAGTCTGCACTTTGCTAAAAATTTGATCACGATCGGAAAACAATTTAAAAAGTTGCAGGACTATAAACCAGGCTAACGGTATCTTTGTCTGGGAACTACTGAAAGCGAGATAAAGACTGGAAGTTTTCAAATTTACTACCATTTGTAAAAGGCGAATTTTTGCGTAAAATGTATACTTTTTCGGCACTCGTTACATTTTAAGTCGCCTAGAATATTAATTCGTGGCTTTTTAGAAATTACAACACGACAAAGGAAAATATAGCCCGTATGGAACAAGACGTAGAGGAGATGGAAAACAGTCTGCGCGCCATGAAGCAAGATAGAGAAGAAATCGAAACTGATGCCAAAAAACTGTTGACATGTGTGGAGGAAATCACGGAGCAGCTGGAGGAAAGAGAAAAAGTGTTTATAGGTGGGTAAAAAATTTTTTACAGGCAACTTTCAGTAAATCGGATTTTAAAAATTAATAATCTCAAAAACACCTGTTAATTTTTTAATAGGTTTCTTATAGTATCTAATTAGAGGAATTATATATGTCCGCGCAAAAGATCATCGTCACAAAGGTCCTGGTCTATTACCTATACAGGGTGATTCACGACGAGCGTGCATTAGAACTTTATGGAGAACTACTGAATATATGTTCCTGAAACTTTGGGGATTTGGGTTTATCGATATGCTCTCTTTAACTAAAATATTGACATGTTCCTGTCATTTCCGGTTATACCGGAAGTAGCTGCCAACTTTCGTTTTTTAAATACAACATGTTAATTTTTATTACATTTTTCGATTAAGCATTAAATGCTTAGCACATTTTATAGAAAATGTTTTTGTCAGACTCTATTAGTTTTTGATATATCTGGACTTTTTGTAATTATTTGGCAAATGCATGACGATGAAATAATCCATATAATTTTTTTACCTTAGCGCTTCGACTAAAAAATTTTTCTCACCGAATAGCTAGAAGATCATCAAGTCTCTAAAACATTTCAAATTCGGCATAAAATGTACAGGGTGGTCACAATTCAAGCCTCATTGTGAAAGAATTCAACCATTAATAACTTTCTTATTTTAAATGGAACACCCTGTATATTTTTAATTAATTTGATGGCAAATTAGTTGTTCTTTATAAATAGTATTTACTGTCCTATACCTATATCAAAGCGTTTTCTCAAAAAATTCAATTTTATTTCGAAAATACTATTTGTCCAAGTGTGTTATGAAAACAATTGTACTTAGGGGCTGTATACTGATGTCTATACGGAGGAAAAGTGATTGATTGCTGGAAAATACAATATTCTAAAGTGTTTCTTAATAATTTATAAATAAAATGCAGTTGATTGTTTAAATTTAATGGTTTAAATATTATTTTTTTTAAAATAGCAAGGAAACAAGTTTATAAACTTTAAATTCTTTAATTAAAAATGTGTTTGAAAATTATACCTAATATCTTTTGATTATATTTTTAAAATATGTTCGAAATGATTGCCATTTACTTCCAAGCATTTATGTATTCTTTTCATCATGTTATTTCTTGTAGCATTCCTAATTTCTTATGCAGTGAGAGATTGAAATGCTGCCTTCACCCTTTCAATTAGATTTTCCTTCGTGGTGATGGGAAGCGCGTAAACTTTATCTTTAATGGTTTCCCAGATGAAAAGTCCAGTGGAGTTAAGTCTGGCGAACGAGCTGGCCAGTGGAAGGGACCTTGGTTTGCGATCCACTGGTCATGAAAAAGTCTGTTTAGGGCAGTCTTAACAACTTGGGCGTTGTGTGCTGGAGCCCCATCGTTTTGATACCAATCACTTTTCCTCCGTATAGACATCAGTATACAGCCCCTAAGTACAATTGTTTTCATAACACACTTGAACGAATAGTATTTTCGGAATAAAATTGGATTTTTTGAGAAAACGCTTTGATATAGGTATAGGACAGTAAATACTATTTATAAAGAACAACTAATTTGCCATCAAATTAAATAAAAATATACAGGGTGTTCCATTTAAAATAAGAAAGTTATTAATGGTTGAATTCTTTCACAATGAGGCTTGAATTGTGACCACCCTGTACATTTTATGCCGAATTTGAAATGTTTTAGAGACTTGATGATCTTCTAGCTATTCGGTGAGAAAAACTTTTTAGTCCAAGCGCTAAGGTAAAAAAATTATATGGATTATTTCATCGTCATGCATTTGCCAAATAATAAAAGTCCAGATATATCAAAAACTAATAGAGTCTGACAAAAACATTTTCTATAAAATGTGCTTAGTATTTAATGCTTAATCGAAAAATGTAATAAAAATTATAATGTTGTATTTAAAAAACGAAAGTTGGCAGCTACTTCCGGTATAACCGGAAATGACAGGAACATGTCAATATTTTAGTTAAAGAGAGCATATCGATAAACCCAAATCCCCAAAGTTTCAGGAACATATATTCAGTAGTTCTCCATAAAGTTCTAATGCACGCTCGTCGTGAATCACCCTGTATAGCATCGATTTTTAATAATTTAACGCCCGTCACAAGGCTAATTTAACTCTTCTGAATCATATAACGCCAATATTTGGAAGTGAGTTATTTTAATCAGTCACTATAACCATTTTCCTTTTATTTATAATAGCCCTGTCTTATATTGGCTTAAAGTTTTGGATAGGATAACAAACCGTCACATCAATGTATCTCCGGTAACATTTTCATGCGTGACCGGTGTTACTGTGACCGGCGATACAAAAATGCACAAATTCGTGGATAACAGCTAATACAAGCTCTTTCTTAAACTTTGTTGCTTTGTTAAACGTGTGAAATGAGTATCTGTACTCAAGAGAACGACTTCGTGTAGTATTTTCTCTTAATTAATACTACTAGGTCTGAGTTAACCTTGTGACCGGCGATACAACATAAAAACATACGCCTGGTAAAAAGTAGGCAATATTCTAGTTTATACCTGAATAAACATAATAAGGAACTTACCTAAACAGGAGCACGCTTTACACAAATTCAAACACATACCGTCATATTTGTAAAACTATTAGGCCGACCTCTAGTGGCGTTATTTATAAGCAATTTCTGCCGTGACCGGCGATACATGCAGCTGCGGGGACGGAACTTCTGGTTAATAATTGCATTAGAGAAACTAAACTGTTGATCTTTGAACATTATTTTTTCAATACAAATTGTAGTAGGAGTGTAAATTATTTATATATAAAAGTAACTCTAGTAAAATGACGTGAAATATAAAAGGGTAAAGTAAGAAATTATTGACTGGGGACACGTGACCGGCGATACATTTTTAAATTCAAATTTAAATACTGCAGCTATAATCTAAAAGAAAACTTTTAAAATTGCTTTCTAATGCAGGAAGTAACATATATTTTGCAAATTATAATAGTTTATTTTAGTAAGTTATATGCTAAAGACTTAAAGTTGCCTGTAAAAAAAATTTTACCCAGGTACGAAAGAAAAAGATCGCTGCGCGATACACGAAAGAATACATGAAAAATCGTTTTTTTATTTTAGAGGCTCAAAAAGCGGTAGAAAAAATTACGAAGCAAGAGAATCAACTTAAATCGGATAAAATTGACGTAGACGAAAAATTAAAAGGTCACCAGAAGAAGCTAAAGGAATACAATCATACCGTTCAGTCATGGGAAACCAAGGTAATTTATTTTTAGATCACAACGCGTGCCTCGAACTCGTCGTTGGAAACCGTTGCTTCCGTATGTTTTAATTTGCGAGAGGGACACACCGCGTGTGATAAATTTGACACCATATTTTTTAAGCAGGGAACATCTTAAGCGTTTAAAACTCGCACTGACACGTTAGAATTCGCGAGAAGAACCCAAATGAGACTGGCAGTTCAATTTTCAAATGGGACACTCGAGGAGTCGCCCATTTAAAAATAATTAACCATTTCCATAACACCCTGTATTAACGTTTGTTTTTTTTTAGTTAACACACCTTAAATTACAAGACATTCCCAATGAAACGGTTGAAGAGTTAAAAACGTACACGGCCGATGAGTTGGATCAAAGAAACTCTGAAAGTGTGGAAAAGGAATTGCAGTCGGCGGAAAATCATTTGAAGGCTGCTAAACCCAACCTTAATGCGATTCAGGTATGTAACATGAACATGAAATGCACTCTACAGAGATATCGTTAATCATATGACTAACCAAATGATCAAATTAGACGATAGTTGCTTATCAGTTAGTTCTGTAACGCCATGTTTTCAAATTTTTTTTTTTTTTTTTTTTTATGATCAAACACAAGCACTATAGGAAAAATCCTTTAGGGCACTCTGGGAGTGGTGCGTGTGCGCAAAAAGCGATTCACGTTGGTTTTGAATCGTTGGAGGTTATATTCGTTGGGAAAAACGACCTCGGGAAGGTCGTTCCACAAGGATGTAGTCCTCCAGATGAAAGAATTCTTAAATAATTAAGTTCGAGGAGTACTAAGCTTAACCACAAATGGATGGGCTGCAGTGGTTCGTCGTGTATTTCTGCTATTCGCCGCTCTGGGCGGAATTAAAAGGGCAAGGTCAGCCGAGCACCTTCCATGAAAATATCTGTAAAAGAGAGTCAAATCCCCAACCTGTTTTCGATGTTCTAGGCTGTCGAGGTTCTTCGTCAGCTGGTGGTCTCCGATCAGACGAATAGCCCTCCTTTCGATGGAATCCAGTAGCCGAAGAGTATGTTTGGGTGCAGAGCTCCAGACATGAGAGCAGTATTCTAGTGATGGTCGAATCTGGGCTTTGTATAGTGTCAAAAGTTGTTGAGGTGTGTACAACTTTCTGGTTCGGAAGAGTACCCCAAGCTTCTGAGAAGCTATCTTGGCGATTGCCACAACGTGGTTATGCCAAGACATATTTCCTCCCAGATTGACGCCCAGCAAATTAATAGATGAAGCTAGTGGGATTGCGTGTCCAGCCATGACTATTTCCAGGTCTTTGTTGAGGCGTGATACTTCATGCTGTCTGCGAAGATGTGCGTCGGCAGCCGATGTTTGTGCATTCAAAGAGAAAGATGAGATAAGTGTGCTATCGTCAGCAAAACTAAATATCGGATTTTTCGTTTTCACTAGAAGGTCGTTAATGTAGTAAGTAAGAAGAGAGTGGGAGACAATATGGATCCTTGAGGAACACCGGCATTGATGGTGAAGGTATCTGAGAGAAATCCGTCAATCGCCACTTGCAGAGGGCGGTCCTTAAGAAAGCTAGACAACCATGCACAGAATCGACTGGGCATACCATAGGATCGCAGTTTACTTAGAAGCCCCTCATGCCAAACACGATCAAAAGCTTTAGAAATATCCAGTGCAACAACCCGAGACTCCCCATGATGTTCGATTGCGTTGTTCCAAATATGGGTGACATAGGCTAGAAGATCTCCAGTTGATCTGGACTTCCGAAAACCATATTGATGATCGCTGATAATGTTGAAGCCTTCCAGGTACTTTAGAAGATGTTGGTTAATAGCTTTCTCCATTACTTTTGATATAACTGAAAGCAATGCGACTGGTCGATAGTTGTTGGGCAGGGTTCTCTTGCTTTCTTGGAATAGGCTGGACTCGCGCCGTCTTCCAGCAAGATGGAAATATTCCTTGTTTGTAGGATAAGTTAAAAAGTCTACTGGTGTTCGTTCATCGGCGCATCTCTTGAGAACTATAATAGGAATTTCGTCTGGACCAGTAGCTTTTTTGACGTCGAGTCCTTTCAGGATTCGTTTGACGGGACGCTGACGGAACACGATTTCGGTCATTTCGGATTCAACTGCAGGAATGTTGGTGGTGGTGTTCTTCCCTGGAAATCTACAGTGGAATGCGAAGAAAATAGTTCAGCAAGTAAGTTTGCTTTGTCTCCGGCTGTGGATGCTATTGTACCATCGGGACGTGTTAGAGGTGGAATAGTTGATTTGGTAAAATTTTGGCTGGCGGCCTTAGCGACTGACCAAAAGGACCTTGATCCGTTTGGACAGTCAAGAAGTTTGTTTTTAATCCTCACGTTATGGGGTTCTTTGCTTTGATCTATTGTTAGCTTACATTGATTTCGAGCGGTAATAAAGATGGTACGATTCTCAGTGGTAGGGTTTTTACGCCACTGTCGGTAAGCCAGATTTTTTGATTTGACAGCACGCTCACAATCCTTGCTAAACCAGGGCTTGCCGTTGGAAGGGCGTTTTTGTGAGGAGGGGATGCTTCCATGCTCGTTAGAATGACGTCGGAGACCTCCCCAGCACAGACGGATGGATCATCAGAAGAGAGGCATACGCTCATCCAAGGAAAAGTCCGAAAATGGTCCTTCAGGTCTTCCCACTTGACCGATCGGTAATGCCATATCTTGCGAGGTTTAGGAGGTTATTCAGAATTAATTGGTAGTTCGCTTAGAGTTGAAATAAATTTGTGATCGGAAGATCCTACAAAAATTCCGTAGATTTCCGAATATATCGGAATTTTTTAAATTTGAAAACATGACGTCGAGTTTGTTCGGGTATCTGGGACACCCTGTAGACGCACGTTTTAACTCCGGGAAACCGAAAAAGTAAAAATCCCTGACCAAAACTTTTATACGTCTATTGTGATACGTCTTATTCTGCACGTGTAATCTTTACCATTTTAGGAATACCGCAAAAAACAAACCCTGTACATGGAACGTACGAAGGAGCTGGAAGAGATAACCGCCAAGAGGTCGGAGATGCGTAAGATTTATGACAATTTAAGGAATAGAAGGAAGGATGAGTTCCTTACAGGTAATATATTTTTTATTTTGTAGCTCTGACCTGCAGAGTTAAGGAAACTATTTTTAACATTTTAATGACGGTTCTGGTGACTCCGTGGCTAAAGCAGTAGTCGCTGGGAACTTTAGGAGGAAGAGTTCGTAAATTCAAACCCCCACGGCCGGTAAACCGAGTCGCACTAGGTGGATTTTAGTGGTATAAGTCATGGCGTTACTATCCGACGTTTATAATTAAATTATATTTTTTTGCAGGTTACAACATAATCAAACTCAAACTAAAAGAAATGTATCAAATGATAACGCTGGGCGGCGATGCCGAGTTTGAGATGGTCGACACTTACGATCCATTTACCGAAGGGATCCAGTTTAAGTATGATTTTTTAATTACACTCGAGAGTTGAATAAAATATATCCTTATTCGCGAGTAGCTTTTTTGGTTACATAAATAGCCAAAATAATCGATTCACGCAATATTTAGATGGATTTTTATCGTGAATAATTGGTTTATTTTGATTTATATTGTTGACGTATAGTGGATTCTGTGAGGCGGGCGAACATACACACGATTTTCTACAGTAACCATACCCCCCTTTTCGAGGATGCTGAACACGATGGTGCAGTTAAAAAAAATTTGTGGGTTGGCCCACCCCCTCAAATGGGCCAAAAACCACCCCCAAGCGGAAAAATTGAAAATATTTGCTTGAAGCTGCCCGATCTCGAATCCCCCCCCCCCCCCCCCGGGGGGCGATGAAACTACCCTCCAAGGGGTTCATCGACTGGTGACGGCTTTAAACCGGCATAATCGTCTTACCGTCGGTGCCCCCCCCCCCCCCCCCCCCACACGATGAAACTACCCTCCAAGGGGGTGAATCGCCTGCGGGCGACTTTAAACGGAAAACATTGTGTGACCGCCCGTTTTCGAGGTCGCTGAAAACGATCGTGGCCTCGAAACCAGTCTCTGGTGCAAAGCCCCCCCCCCCCACCTTGGAGGGTAGTTTCAGTTTCATCGCTCTGGGGGGATGGTTTGGCACCGGAGACCGTTTTCGGACCGCGATCGTCTTCAGCGACCTAGAAAACGGGCGGTGTTGCATCGGGTGCACTATTGAAGGTTGCGAGAGTACTCCGCGACCCCGAAAACGGAAGGAATTCGGGGTCGCGGAGTGGGGGTGGTTTTTGGCCGATTTGAGGGGGTGGGCCAACCCAAAAACAATTTTTAACTGCACCATCGTGCCAAGCATCCTCGAAAACGGGAGGGGGGAGAGGGGGGGGGGGGTTGTTCGGGTTTGTTCGGGGGGGATATAGTCTGGTTACTGTAGAAAATCCGTGTGTATTTCGGCCTCTCGCCCGACTCACAGAATCCACTAGTAGTAAATTTTTGTTTATTTATGAATTTTTAACGGTACGGTGAAACATCAAAAAATGTATACGGTAGTCAGGCTCTTCCCGCTCGTTTGACTGTCAATATACCGTGAAATTTTTAAGAGATGGTAGATTGCCTTTAGAAAGCGGTTAAAAATATCGAGCAGTCAAGCCGGTAAACTTAACCCAAGTGAGAAATGTTGCAAAAAGAGATTTTAAATGACTTGATTGATTGATTAATATGATTTTAATGATGTGATCCTATAAGTCTAATAAATTTCATGTCTATTTTTAGCGTAAGACCGCCAAGAAAAACGTGGAAAAAGATTTCGAATTTGTCAGGAGGCGAAAAGACATTATCATCCTTAGCATTGGTTTTTGCTTTGCATTATTACAAGCCGTCCCCCTTGTACGTCATGGACGAAATCGACGCTGCTTTAGATTTTAAAAACGTTTCTATTGTAGGAAATTACATAAAAGTAAGTTTTGAGTTAAGTTTTACACAAAGAATATCGCTGCTCATCCTCCTCCTCCTCGTCCTCCTCCTCGTCCTCCTCCTCCTCGTGTCCCAACCCTTCCTTGTTCCCTTGTTCAAAAGGGTCTGCTTTAATAGATTTTTTAAAATATTTTGGTAACTATTGTTACAGAGTGTTCCAACAATAAGATTAAAAATGAAATTAAGCAAAAAATCCACATTTTCAAATGGAAATCCCCAAATTTTATAAGTATTTTCTATTTAGCATTAAAAATAAGGGTAAGTTTGTGTAAGGTTGTCTATTACGAAAATTTGCAGTTTTCGAAGTATTACCAAATTTAATATTTTTATTTGCCGATTTTGCTACAGATGTTAAGTTCAGTTACTTCTAGTTCCAATGGCGGCATTGAAAAACAGTTTAATCTTATTGTTTGAACACCCTATACTAATAGTTATCAATATATTTTTAAAAATGTATTAATATAATAATATACAGGGTGTTATGGAAATGACTTATCATATGTAAACCGGCAAATCCTGAGTTGAAAATAAATTGAAGGAAAATAACCATAAATGGCGCTTTGAATTAGTAAGCGAAATACAGGGTGTTATGGAAATGACTTATTATATTTAAATGGGTGACCTAGAGAAAGTCTACATGCTTTTTTTTTTAAATCGAATATCTAAATACTAAGGTAAAAACCCTTTTGACCCACATACTGTCGCCCCGTTACATCTGGATTCACTTAGCAACCATGTGGGTCACTAGAGTATACTAATAGTGTTGTCAGATCACACCGCATGTTTCGCCCTTGCTTGGATACCGGCCGCGCGCCACTATCGTTGCTTCAGTATGTTTCGAGATTCGGGAGTTGGTTCCACGACGTCGAGGGTTCGACGTGCTTGACGTATACGAATTTTAAACGTTTTGTTAGTTGTATTATTATGAGATTTCATATAAAGCGTATATTTCGCTTAATAATTCAAAGCGCCATTTATGGTTATTTTTCTTCAATTTTTCTTTCAGTATACAAATAATCAAATTCTTTCTGTATACACTGAAATCTGAAAATTTACATGGCCGCTACTGACGACGTTCGCAATCAATAATTTATTGAGGCAGTCTCAAAAGAGGTCAGCGCATTGTAGGCGGTGTGGTCATATTGCAACACAGAATTGTAAACGCACGTGTTCAGTTTTTGACAACAAGACGTCTTTGACGCGCGTTATCACTACTTTTTCAAACTTTTTAAAGAAAAAACTACAATTTTAATGTACATACCTTCGATCTTATTTTAAATTAATCCGTTTTTTATAATTAAATTCCATAAAAAAATAAAACACAAAACGTATGTTTTGCAACAGTAGATAATATCACACAAATTTGAAATCACATCACAACATTTATTATTATGAATTACTTCACAACAGAAAAAAATCGGGTAATGCTACAACTAACAAAACGTTTAAAATTCGTATACATCAAGCACGCGGAACCCTGGGCAACGTCGTTCCAACGCCGAGTATCGAAACATACTGAAGGCAACGATATTGAAGGTTAAACATATATATACGCGTGCAGCATAACACCCTGGAGAATATTCCCCTACAATAAACTGTGTCTTCATATTTTAGGAAAGAACGAAGAACGCGCAATTTGTAATCATATCGCTCCGTTCAAACATGTTCGAACTGTGCGACAACTTGGTGGGCATCTATAAAACCTTTAACACGACAAAAACCATCACCATTAACCCCAGGATATATGACAAGCAACCCCCACCGCCCGTTACACAAACGGCACCCGAACCAAGTAAGACAAAATGTGTATTTTTTTATGTACCTACCATAATATTAGGACTCTTTTTTTAATTTAAAACCGACGTGCCACACCGGCCTCTTTTACAAATTAAGTTAAAGAGTCCATGACGGGCAGAATTTGAATTGTCTGTGAAATGCTCAATACCCCCAGAAGAGAATATACATACTTCTTGTGTTAAAATCCACTGTGTGTAATTTTTACTATACCACCAGAACTAGTGGTGAGCGATATTTCACGAACTGTGATTTAGTCACTGATATCAACAAATCACAGGTAGTCACAGTTCCTTAGCAGCAATAAAAAGGGTGAGATCACGTCACGCTTTAAGTTCACTGATATCAAAAAATAACAATCACGTTTCACAACGTGCAAACTCGTCATCCTGTATGGGAAAGAATTGTTAACCTTTAGGTGGTCTTTAGATTTTTAACTAATTAGACCTGTAAAGTTTATTTCCTGATATTTTAAATTGATTTTTAAAGTTCAAGAGATCAGTCAGGAGAGGATATCAAATAACAACACAAGAAATAGTCAGCAGGACGCTGTGTCGGGAAGAGAAAGGGCAGGTGGGGATGACAGTTTAACAAATTCTGCAGGTAAATATTGTATTTTTAATGAAAATAGACCCACCTCGCAGTGAAGTGAACTTTGATATATTGCAATTTTAAATTGAAACTGTACATGTTTCTTATGTGAAAACCCACATATACATATATAAGCGGTATATTGCCAATACGAACGTTCCAAAATACGAAATGTGTCCCCGCTATGGAAGATGGAGCGGGCCTATTGAGTTTGCGCAGTAGGGCGGAAATTTTATCGATCGCGTCAGAGCCGGCACGACATTATTTGTTTGTTGTTATTCGTCGCCATCTTTGGTTCTGGGTGCTTTTTCAAATTACAGAATAAAAAGTGGTTCATCCATATTGTTGTCGGTATATCAGTGCTTATAAACTTTCATTACCTTTTGTAAAGGAGTTTTTAATTTGTGGTAATTCGATTCGCTGTTTGGTAGGTTAGTGACTTGTTTTGTTTAAGATGAAAGGACACAAGTGCATGGTGCTTTTTTGCAAAAGTCGTGGATAAATACCAGGTATAAAGTATTTCGTTTCCATCTATATACGAAAATATTTTGTTTATCACATTACCCGATCTTCGGAGCAAAATTTCACTAAAGCTTGTAAAAAAAGAAGAGAGTATCACTCGTATACAATATAATATATATGTGATCACTACCTAACCTTAAAATTAATGTATTTTTAATTTGCTGCATTAGTAGCTGATAATAATTCCCAAAAGAGTCAATATAGTCATTAATTCTTAATTTTGTGTTCAGAAAAAAGTTATTTTAAGAAACATACGACGTCGGATGAAAAGTGAAAATAAAGCTCATCGTGTCGATTGTTACAAATATTCGGACGGAATTTGGCACCAAAAGTTTACACCAATCAGGGCACCGTCGGATCATCATATCGTCAGAAATCGTATGCATGGAACGCTGCCTTAAATCGAACTAATCGAAATTTTGATTGCAATATTTTTCCTAACTAAGCAGTGAAATTCACATTTAAAAAGTTGAAATCCGGTCCTGTCGAATGTTTACTTTCACAAGGAAATTTCCGAACTGCGCAAACTCACAACGCCCCCTTCGATGCCCATAGCGGGGACACAATTGCAGATGGTATTAGCAATATGCTGTTTATATACAGGGTGGCCCATCGGAAACAGTCCAGCTAGGTTTACGGCTGTGTACGTGAAAATTTAAAAAAAACCTCGGACCCGTAAACTTGTGTTTTCAGGGGGCACGTTTGACTATTAATTTCATCCCTGTAACCTCAACCCCCCTGGAGGGGGCGGCTACTGCCCTTGTTTTTTCAAATGGGAATGGGTATGTTGTGATACATCTTTTTAAAGGGCATTCAATTCTCTTTAAAATGGCGCTTTTTTTGCCACTAATTCTAGGATATAACCATGATGTACGTGTCTATCTGGATGTCTATCATTAAACAAAGTTGCCGTTACTCTTGCACATTGATCGTTTATAAAATATAATTCAATAATTTCCACTCTCTCCTCAATAGAATAAACCATTTTTTATGTCACGATCGAGTCGAAAGAAAATAATAGCGCAGAAATAACGTATGTAGATCTGGATCAACCACTTCGAAGATAAAGTTGAATTGACTGATACTTATTACTTAAAACAAAAATGTTTACGCACAAACATGTGTACTTGATAAGAGGTGCTGTGAATTGTTTCAATTTCCGTTGCTCGGCGGCGCGTAGCTCAAATTTACAAATTGAAGCGCCATTTTAAAGATAATTTAATGCCCTTTAAAAAGATGTATCACAACATACCCATTCCCATTTGAAACAACAAGGGCAGTAGCCGCCCCCGCTAGGGGGGGTTGAGGTTACAGGGATGAAATTAATAGTGAAACGTGTTCCCCTGAAAACACAAGTTTACGGGTCCGAGGTTTTTTTTAATTTTCACGTACACAGCCGTAAACCTTACTGGATTGTTTTCGATGGGCCACCCTGTATGTAAAAATGTGTAGACTCTTCGATCTTCAACAATCAAAAGAACAATATTGTTTCATTAATTATGATTTTCATTCTTCGCTACTGAAGATGGAGATTTGTTTACTTCCAAAACACATAGTTTCGATTTAAACTTGAATTAAATAAGATGTTTTTTCTACTTAAATAGACTCTTCTAAATCCATTACATTTAAATTCTCACTTTTTTGGCACTTGCGGTGTTTTTGCTTAGGACGGCAGTCGGTAGAGGGTGATTATTATACAAATAAAAAATAGTCATTACCGCAAGTTCAATACTATACAAGTTGTCGAATAAAGGTAAATTTGAAGTAAATGGTTGATTTTTTTTTAAAGATCCAAACGTCGGACAGAGCAGACTGTCTAGTAATGTAGAACGTAGAAGCAATGTTGCAGAAAATGACGCTCCGACCAGTAGTCAAGATCTGTTTAGCGACTCTGAAGGTAAACCATTATCACCTTTGTGTTTTTTTCGTATTTTAATTGAGTTATCGACGTTGTATTTTTAGTTTTCCGGTTTGTTAGAACCTTTTGGTAGCTAATTAAATTCTCTAATATCTTTTTAGATCAAGTCTCAACCCATAGGGCGTCCAATAACGCTGGAAACAAAGACGAGGGAAGTCCAGAAGATCGCGATTCGGCAACTAACAGCCAGAGTCTGAACGATTCTGAAGGTATTAGTATATTACATGACATTACCTACGCTAGAGGGCGGAACATTAATAGTAATTTGTTAACAGTATGTTTCTCTACCATTTGCTTAGAAAATAATTGAGGCGTTGGCGGGAAAAACGATGAAGGTGCACATTTCTTCTAAATCGAGTTAGATAGCGCAATCGGTAGCTTATGATCTGTAGTTTGTTTGTAAAAACTGCTGGCGTTAATAACAATGAAGGTCCGGGTTATACACAGCAAAATAATATAAGCGGTTATGGGAAGAACGATGACCGTGACGTGTGTTTGCGGTAAAACTGATGAGAGTGCACTCTTTTTCGGTCGTGACAAAAAACAATCGATTATTTAATTAGTTCGTGGTAGTTGGGTGGTTCAATTAACACGTGGTTTGTCTGATAGTACGATTGTGCTGGGATTAGGATAGAAAATGGATGAAAATATAAATCCAGAAATTACAGACAAACCTCGAAAAAGAAAATCGCACGGAGATTATGTGATGCTGCTAAAAATGCGTTTAATAAAAGATTTCAATAGCCTTGATACGTATGATGCTCAAAATATTTACTTATCTGGTTTAATAACTACAGAGTTAAACGAAGGCGTAATAGAAATCACGAAGAAGTAGCTCATTTTCATTCGTATTCTTACAGGTATAAAGTTTGCTTGATGAGAGATGGTCGTCTTTGTGAAATACCAATTTGTTATAAGGCTATGATTAGTTTACATGGTATTACACCCCGAAGGATGCAACATATCCAAAACCAGAGAGCCACACATGGAAAAGTTATCGCCGATGGAAGAGGAAAACACAAACAGCGACGACACGCTTTAAACACTAATACAATAGAAAAAGTGCATGAACACATACAATCTTTAAAAGGTAGAAAAGCGCACTATTCTTTAAAAAAATCAGCAAAGGTGTACTTGCCAGATAGCCTTGATATAAAAAAACTGCATACAATGTTTTTAGAGAAATATAGTGACTTTCCAATTTCGTATCACTCCTATCGAAAAATTTTCATATCTGAGTATAACATCTCTTTCGGTTATCCTCGGTATGATACTGGCAATAAATGTGATGAATTTACCTCTAAGGAAGCTATCTTAAAGAAAAAAAATCGCTGAAACCGTTGTTTCTTCTCAGGAAAGCTTGATAGAAGAACGTAATAAACTTATTATAGAAAATAAGGTACACAAAAAGAAAGCTCAAGTTTTTTACGACAGAAAGAAGGAAAGTGGGGACAAAGCAAGAAAAAACTTAAATTTTGAAGCTGTAGCTTTTCATTTTCAAAAAAATATGCCAGTCCCTAATATCACAACGAACGATGTTTTATTATTGTTTGTTCAGGTTTTTTAAGATCTAAATTTTATTATTATTAAAAAAAGTTCAGGCTTTTAGTATTGTTTAAATAGCCTACTCATCGTTTTTCCCGCAATCTTATTGAGTTACTTTAAAAAAAGTAAAAAAAACCAACGAAAAAAAATAATTAAATAGAATAAAACATTGATTTCTCATTCTGAAAACATAGGTCTTTTATAATTTTAACATAAAACAGGTGTTGAAGTTATCTTCTTAACATTACAGTGCTTCAAACTTTAAAAATCAAATATCTCAGTTCTTTCGTTACAACACATTCATCGTTTTTCCCGCCAACGCCTCAATTGTCACATGTGTCATGAACCAACACATTTTTTTCTAACCATTCACGTAAAGTGGTGGGGGTAACACAAACATTGCTTTGGAAAAAAGACAGTATCTCAGTAATGTGTTATCGGAAAATATCAATATTAGAGCAATTTAAAAAAGTTTTTCTTACTTTATCGGCTACACTATAAGCGATGTCTATGTCATTTTTACGGCAGTAGCTAGATGGCGCTTTGCAGAGATTTAACATATTTTGTGGTTTGTTCAAAAAACTTGAATGCGATGGTAACGATGTTATTAGACCGGTACAAAAAGGAATAAAGGCAAATTAATATGAAAACAGCAAGTTCCTATCTGTTTTCTAACCGGAGATATCAAAGAAAATGAATTAATACGATTACTAATAGTTGATTACATATTTGGAAACAGATATATACAGGGTGTTCCTTAATGACGTGCTAATATTTCAGGGTGTAATTCCTTAGGTCATTTTATAAAGAAAAGTTCATATGACATATGTCAGCAACGGCTTAAATTTTTTGCTACAGGGTGTTGAATTTTTATTTTTTTAAATGGATATTTTTTAATATCTCCGAAAGTACTTTAGATATTATTTTCAATTTTGGTATGTGTTAATAGGACTTATAGAACCACAAATTTTAGTTAGAAAAGTTATTCAATTATTCCACCAGTGGCGTCCCTGCATACACGTCCTCTGATATTTTTTACAAAAAACATGGTACGCCACTGATATTTTTCCATGTGGATATTTTTCCGATGTGCCTGGTCAATTCTACATGAAAACGGTCTCTTAAGTTTTTCTCGTCAGACGCACCGTTCTTGATTAAAACCACTAAATTCTTATTGAAACTTATGATTATTTACATTGATAAAATAATTAATGATAAATTTTGTTTTATAAAAATTGTTGGAGTGGGCAATTCGATGCGAAGACGGGCGGAAGCATGCCTTTTAAGTGAAGGTGACCATTTCCAACAATTTTTATAAAACTTATCATTAATTATGTTAATAATAATGAGTTTCAATATGAATTTAGTGGTTTTAATCAAGAGCGGTGGGTCGCACGAGAAAAACTTAAGAGACCGTTTTCATGTAGAATTGACCAGGCTAATCAGAAAAAATATCCACATGGAAAAATGTCAGCGGGGTACCATCTTTTTTGTAAAAAATATCAGGACATGTTTGCAGGGACGCCACTGCTGGAACAATTGAATAACTTTTCTAACTAAAATTTGTGGTTCTATATCCTATTAACACATACCAAAATTGAAAATAATATCTAAAGTACTTTCGGAGATATTAAAAAATAACCATTTAAAAAATAAAAATTCAACACCCTGTAGCAAAAATTTGAAGCCGTTGCGGATATATGTTCATATGAACTTTTCTTTATAAAATGACCTAAGGAATCACACCCTGAAATATTAGCACGTCATTAAGGAATATTATTATTATTTTGGAAAGGAACGTCAAATTATCCATTTTCTTTTAATTCGAACATTAAAAATGATATGATTATACCTCTGACGAACAAACCCAAGCATCGACCGATCCCGCAACTACCCAGGTCGCCGTTTTAAAGTTCACTCGTTCTTGCCACTTCTCGTTGACTCTCGGGACAACCGAACGGTGAGACGGCAGTTCGTTCATGTTGTAATCATGTAATCTGTTGAATTGTTTCAAACTTACATGTTAATTTAGAGTACCTATTAGATATACTGCGTAGGAGTGAATATATTATATTGTGGTAACTGTATTATAACAGAAATGTCAAAACGAATAGAAACCAGTGATATTTGGAACTTTTTTTACGCAAGACCGTGACCAATTTGCTAACTGTAATATTTACACGAAAAAAGTTCCTATAAAACTACAGTCTCAATATGCGAAAACATATTAAATCAAATCATCCCATCGTTTTTATTTCTTCTTGCAAGAATATCGAAAATGACGAATCAAGCAATAGGAACTAGGATTACAATGTAATATGGATACCGACCACATATACAGGGTGTTTCGGGAGGAAAGGGAAATATTTTGGGAACATGTTCAGAAGGTCAAAATAAGAGAAATTAACCCATATGTTTTAATCCGATTCTTAACCGTCTCTGAAATAATCGGTTCTAAAGTTTTTTTTGTAAAGTTTTGGAGTAATTAAGAAGTTTTGTATTTCTAACTCCAGTTTTTCAATTTCATTGCTTGTCAATACCTAATTAAATTGACAAGCATGGTTGTCAGTTTGATTTATTCTGAGTGTTTCGACTTGAAAAGAGAAAAGGTTCCATGCCTCACACATGTGTGGAATGCTCAACGACCAGTTGTTTGGTCCTTTTGTATTGAATGAGCGTCTTACTGGAGATGGATATTTATGGTTTTTGGAAGACCATTTAACACACATGTTGGATGATGTTCCGCTAATTGTTCGACACCTCATTTTAGTCGCCGGGTGCGTAATTTCTTGAATAATCGTTTTCCTGATCGTTGGATTGGCAGAGGAGGACCTCAAGCTTGGCCACCGAGGTCACCAGACCAAACCCACTGGATTATTGCCTCTGGGGGTGGATGAAATCACTAGTATACGAAACACGAGTAGAAACCGTGGAAGGACTCCACAATCGAATTTTGAATACTGCAAATATCATTATAAACAATCCCCAAGCAATTCAAGGCGCAACACGAGCGATTAACAAACGTGGGTGCAGCTTGTATTGAAGTTGGTGGGGGTATTTTCGAAAACATTCTAAATTAGTGGAATTTTGTTGTTTTACTAGTATCTATTGGTGTTGCTTTTGAAATAAAAAATAGTTACAAAAAAAACTTTAGAACCGATTATTTCAGAGACGGTTAAGAATCCGATTAAAACATATGGGTTAATTTCTCTTATTTTGATCTTCTGAACATGTTCCCAAAATATTTCCCTTTCCTCCCGAAACACCCTGTATATATAACCATTATATTGCTAATACCATCTGCAATTATGTCCCCGCTATGGGCATCGAAGGGGGCGTTGTGAGTTTGTGCAGTTCGGAGTCGACAGGACCGGATTTAAACTTTTTTAATGTAAATTTCACTGGTTAGTTAGGAAAAATATTGCAATGAAGATTTCGATTAGTTCGATTTAAGACAGCGTTCCATGCATACGATTTTTGACGATATGATGATCCGACGGTGCCCTGATTGGTGTAAACTTTTGGTGCCAAATTCCGTCCGAATATGATGAGCACACGATGAGCTTTATTTTAACTTTCATCCGACGTCGTATGTTTCTTAACCTCACCTTTTTCTAAACCAAAAATTAAGAATGAATGACTATATTGACTATTTTGGGAATTATTATCAGCTACTAATGCACCAAATTAAAAATACATTAATTTTAAGGTTAGGTAGTGACCACATATATATTATATTGTATACGAGTGACACTCTCTTCTTTTTTACAAGCTTTTTAGTGAAATTCGATTGCGAAGATCGGATAATGTGATAATATATAATAATAATTGATCCACGACTTTTGCAAAAAAGCACCATGCACTTGTGTCCTTTCATCTTAAACAAAACAAGCCACTAACCCAACAAACAGCGAATCGAATCACCACAAATTAAAAACTCCTTTACAACTATTGTGGTAATGAAAGTTTATAAGCACTAATATACCGACAACAATGTGGATAAACCACTTTTTATTCTGTAATTGTGGAAAAGCATCCAGAACCAAAGATGGCGACGAATAACAACAAACAAATAATGTCGGGCCGGCTCTGACGCGATCGATAAAATTGCCACCCTACTGCGCAAACTCAATAGGCCCGCGCAAAAGTCCCCATAACGGGGACACTTTTTGTATTTTAGAACGTTAGTATTGGCAACATAACGACTTGCAAACAATGACGAGACCTTTATTTATTTTAGTTAACAACCAGCGCCCAGTTCTTATTCTTAAATCTTACTAGACATCGAATCGCTAATCTAAAGAGCAACTTAAGTCGCTGTTAAAAGTAACCAGTTACTGTGTGATCGCGGTCACCGGTATACCGGTTACTTAAGAGTCACTGCTAAGCCCATCTCTAGAAAAAATGACATAATAAATGTTCTTCCCGCAAACGCTAGTTACATCCATGGAACCTGCCGACCTAGATGATTCTCACGACATCTTTCTTAGAAGCCTTATCTGGTGATGACACCAGCATATTTGAATTGTAATGCTTTATTTAATGAAATATTAAAATCACTCTCTGTTTTAAGCTCTTACAGTAAACATCTTCTCTGTATTGTAATAAAATTGTTTTTAAAAAGGAACTTTTCTTTTAACGGAACAAAATTCGCTTTACTAATTGTAGTATTTTTATTGTAGAAAGCGATATGGCGACGACCGATTCACATATGGACGACGAAGAATCGATTCCCGAGACACCGAACACGTCCGGTCAAGAAGAGTGAATATGTTTTTAACTAAAATCTGCGAGTCCCACCCTGTAAATTTTGTAAAAAATAAATTATATTTTTTTTTACATACGTCGTCTAATGGAAGAGTTTTTATTATTATTATTATTTGATGAATTAAGCGAAAATAATTTACTTACTTTCCTTTATTTTTTAGTGCGAATTGTTTTACCCTTATGGACGGATAGTTTTTTAAATAAATAAGTAAAAAGTGAACGGTTTATTATTTAATTTACCGATAAGAGTTTGATTGAAGTCGCCACTACAGGGTGTAACAAATTCGCCCATCACCATTGGGATTTCGGAAACGGTAATAAATACTAAGTCGGTTATACAATGTGTCCAAGATAAGGAGGGCCAGTACAGGGATCTCGGAAACCGTAAGAGATACGAAGTCGGTTAAACGGAGGTAAAGTTGCGCATTTACGTGCCCAATAATATGTCGTTTAGAAAGTTTTGACATTCCGAGTAGTTCCGGAGATTCTGAAAAATCGTTTTATTGGTCCTGGGTTTTTTTGAGATCGAATTCTAAACTAAATTGCACTTTTGCATTGCCACTTTTTCCGCTCTATCTAACAGCGTTAATTGTTTTGTAATCCGACGAGTCGTCTTCGAAGGGCCATTATCAACTTTTTTTTTTAAATACGGTCCTGTTTTCCTGATATTGGAATTTTAGAGCTTTTTTTCTCCTGAATGAAACGATTTATGACACATTGTGGTTTAATGACGTTTCGAGGTTTTTTGAACAACATCAGGAAATTTTGGGATACGGTCCTGTATTTCTCCCAATTTTATAAATAATATCTCATAAGTAAGCTCTAAATTTTTACTTATGTTGGACTAGTTCAATAAATCACAAATAATTTAATAATAAACCACAAATAAGTGAACAAAATACAGAAATATTATTTCAAACTGCTGTTGATTCGGGATTTAAAAGAAAAATAGGCGTTTGAAACAAAAAAAAATTAAGATGGTGACGCGTGATTTGTTTCACTTGACATTCCCATTGTGATCGCTTGAAAGCGTTTTAAGAGGTTTTCTATTTTCCACAAAATATGGAACATAAATTTACAAATGCTGAAAAGTTTGATATTCTATCGCATGTTTTATTTTATCTCAAAAAAACTGTTATGTGGCAGTTAGAAGATGTTATTTGTGCTTTGAGAATAACGGAAATCATTTTGAACACCTGATTATGCAGTTCCTTACTTTTTTCGTTGTTCGTTTTATTACTGTTTTGGTATGATTTTTGTTCACTTTTGTGGTTTATTATTAAATTACTTGTTATTTATTGAACTAGTCCAACATAAGTAAAACATTTAGAGCTTACTTATGAGATATTATTTATAAAATTAGGAGAAATACAGGACCGTATCCCAAAATTTCCTGATGTTGTTCAAAAAACCCTCGAAACGTCATTAAACCACAATGTGTCATACATCGTTGTATTCGGAAGAAAAAAAGCTCTCTAATTCCAATATCAGGAAAACAGGACCATATTTAAAAAAGAAAATTGATAATGGCCATTCGAAGACGACTCGTCGGATTACAAAACACTTAACGCTGTTAGATAGAGCGGAAAAAGTGGCAATGCAAAAGTGCAATTTACTTTAGAATTCGAGCTCAAAAAAACCCAGAAAAACAATAAGACGATTTTTCATAATTTCGGTTTTTTCCGGATATCTCCGGAACTACTCAGAATTTTAAAACTTTCTAAACGGCAAATTATAAGGCACGTAAATGCGCAACTTTACCTCCATTTAACCGACTTCGTATCTCTTACGGTTTCCGAAATCCCTGTACTGGCCCTCCTTATGTCCGTTGTATAATGCCGCAAAAAAATCAAAAATAAATACAGGGACTTTTGCGTTTCGATTTTTTCCTGACGTTGTTCGAAGAGATGTCCAAAAATAAATTTCACCTTTCATTGCCACTTTTTATTCTCCACTAGACGGCATCATCAGATCTTTACTGCGACGTTTTGTCTTTGGGTCACCGTCAGCTTCATTTGTTTTAAATACGGGCCTGGATTTTTCTGTTTAAATTATGTAAAAGGACAAATCTACGTTCAGCACTATACAACAATTACTGGTTTTCCGACGTTTTGTTCCTTAAATTGACAACAAGCTGCTGAACGTAGATTTATGTCCTCTTTCATAATTTAAACAAAAAATCCAGGCCGGTATTAAAAAAATTAAGTTGATGGTAACCTAAAGATGAAACGTCGCATGAAAGATTTGATGATGTCATCTTGTGGAGAATAAAAAGTAGCAATGAGAAAGTGAAATTTATTTTTGGACATCTCTTCGAACAACGTCAGGAGAAACCAAAACGCAAAATTTTAAATTTTTCCTAATATTTTGAAAGTCCCTGTATTTATTTTCGTATCTCTTACCGTTCCCGTAATCCCAATGGTGAAGAACGAATTTGTTACACCCTGTATAGTGCGGCAATTTATTTTGACTACAAGGTGGCTCAAGAAAAGGGAAATAAAGTATTTTTAAATCTTATACAGGTTATTATGGATCTTATTCTATTTAAACCGGCATACCCTGAGATGAGAACAAATTGAAGAAAAATAACCATAAAAGGCGCTTTCAATTAATAAGCGAACTAAATCACCTTATGTCAAACCCGTAAAACCACGGGGTCGCTGAGGTCAGTCTCAAAAGACGTCACTCTTGCATACTGTCAACTTTTTGAACAATTATACGACACTGCTACTTTTTATCAAATTGTGTATTATGTCAGAAATGCTCTAAATTCTAACAAACATGTGAGAATCATAATCCCTATAACTATGGGAGTTTCGTGGTTTTGCCATCACGAATAGCTTCGGATTGGCTCACTAAAATGTAATCAAACTCGGCACATGGGTTTACCATGTCGGCCTCTTCAAGAATGCAGTTTTTCTATAAAATGTACAGGGGAGCCAATATTCAGTCACCTATGTAATAATGTTTGCTTCCTTCCGTTATAATATTTCTTTCAAAATATGTGAAATACGGGCAGTTTTTGATTAATCCTCGTATATAGAAAATTCAAATTTCCCGCGAAATTTGAGCAGGAAGCGTCGTCCCGGAAACCACAAGTTCGTGTCCATTCGCAATAACCGATCCTTGCCGAAGGTCTCGGTGATTTTTTCATTTAAATCTTATTAATTAAAGATATTTGGCGCAATATTAATAGTATTATAGCTTGTATAAGATTATTTTTACAATTTTCATAGCATTTTAGGATTCGTCATGTACGATTTATTTAAAATAAGGGAAATGTCGCAAATGTCTATCAATGCCAAAAGTTGGCATTGGACAATTTCAACTTCATCTGTCTGTCGCTAGCTACTTCAACTGTTTATTAGTGCTTGTAAACAAGCTCAATCCACCCCCAAAAGTTTGTCCCTCTGCGTTTCATTTTCTTTTTGCGATGAATTTCAATCACAATATGGAGAATTTAAATCAAAATTTCAACCCTTTATTCACGAGTACCGAGAGTTATCAAGAAAACAGCAGCAGCGACGAGAACGAGTCCGGTTCGGAACATGAAGACAGCTTGCGGCAAGTGCGTTATGAGGTAGGTTTTTTTAACCTAAATGGCCGATGAAACTACCATTTAAGTTTCATATTTTTTGGATCTCTGCAAAATGCGTATCGTTTGTGAAGGTACGAAACACCTCCACACGTTCATCAAAAGCAAACGGGCCCCAAAACTACTTAAAAACATTAAATGTGACATGAACATGTAAGATTCTAAAAACTTGTACAGGCCTTTAAGTTTATTAACTGCCCCGTTTTAATTCTAAATAATTTGCAGTCTTATTTTAAATTATGCGCATCAGTTTTGCCAAATATATGAAACGAAAAGGGTACCATATATTAACACGTTACCGTGATTTTAATTTTTACTTGCTTCTTTCACGGGAACATCACACTGCAATTTTTAACTTAAAAACTACTTATAGCTTATATATAAGCATTAATTAAGCCGAAATAATTGACATCCTACTTAATTAGTGCCATTTTTCATACCCTTAGGTCCCAATTCATCAGTCACTGATTAACCACTCGAGCCCGAATATGAGCGCTATAGGCAACATGACCAACATGGCCATGGGACTAACGCCGATAAGAAAGCGCAGAGGAAACTTGCCCAAGCACGCCGTCAAAATTTTAAAGAGGTGGTTGTACGAACACAGATATAATGCCTATCCCAGCGACGCCGAAAAGTTGACCTTGTCGCAGGAAGCTGGATTAACAGTCTTACAAGTGGGTAACATTTCATTATAGCCTTAAGTCCTTCGAAGGATTCGCCGGACAGCTCAGAAGCGTATCCAGAACGTGCATGTAAATATGATTTTTTTAGGTATGTAATTGGTTTATCAATGCTCGTAGAAGGATCCTTCCGGAAATGATTCGTAGAGAAGGACACGATCCTTTGAACTACACTATTTCACGAAGGGGTAAAAAATTATCCGTAGCTCAGATGGGCGCCGACCAAGGAAGAGTTGGGTAAGCTTAATTATTCAATATTTACATCATTTTGTAAGTTTTATTGCACTAGCGGCAGTGGCGGTTCTTCCACATGCGCACGTGCACCCCCAAAACAAAACGAATAAAAAATATTAATTTATATTCATTGAATATTTTATTTATTGTATAAAGTCCGATCCTTCCTAATATTTTATCGTACGGTCAAATTAAAACAGTCCGACCCTCCCTAATATTTTATCATCCCGTCAAACCAAACTGTATAGATCCGGCAACCGTGCCTAGGTCGAGGTAAATGACGATTATGACGAGACTTGTTCGCACGTGCGATTATGTAGTGCAGTATCTCTGTAGTAACAGGGTGGCAGCGGGGATAGCGGGGCTATGGCGATTTAACATGGAAAAGGCGCACAGTTTTTGTGTGCACCGCGCTGTTGTCTGTTCGTGCATCTAGTTAGAAATTCGAGCGTGTATGTTTTAATATTTTAATATTATATATTTATTAAGTTAAAATGAATAGTTGACGGTGGACTATTTAAGAAATAACTTTATCTCTTTGAGTTTGGAGCAAAAAATTGAAGTGAAGAATGCGGGAACACCTAAACCCGAAATTAATTTAACGCAGACCACAAAGGGTAAATCTAGGGACTTTATTAGAAAGTTTAAATATTAAATATATGAAAAAAAATTTGTAGAGAGGCTGTTATTAATCAATTTCTACAATTAAGAACAGAAGAATGGACTTTACGTTTAAGCACTATTGTGTAGGGTCGATAAATGTTGTGTATTTCGATAAAATGATACTCGATATGAATTTAAACCATTTTATTTAAGGATTTAAACTAAAAAACACTGAAAATATGAGGAATGCCAACTTGTCAGTCTCGTGGCTCGATTCGTTCTCGTCATAAAACAGTTAACTATTGTTCTCGCCTTGGTTGCGCCTAATGACGTAGCCGTAGATGGCGTAGTGGTATTAGACAGCATTCGGTTTTCTTGATAACCCGTAGATGATGGTAGTAGTATTAGTAGTGGACTGTATAAATATTGTTACGAGGGTTGTATGCGACGACGTTAAGATCCGACAGCTATCTATACACACTAAGAAAACCTTTCTTATTTTCCAAAAGTTGAATTTTCTTGTGTAAAATTAAAAAATAAATAAGAATATGTTTTATCTAACGCATTTTCTTCCTACTTTTTTTCTTTCTATATTTAAAACGCCTTAAAAAATTTTACCATACATGTGAGCCGCCACTGCTAGCGCTATAAGTATTGACTGAATGACGTAATTTTGTGATTCTAAAACGCTGTTCCGTTTGTCAGAGTCTCACTGTTGGTGGTGACCAGTTTTGGTTATTGATTGTGAAATTACACGATAGTCTGGATAAATTACACGGTTGTGTACGCTCTTATTCACACAAATACACTAATTTTACGCACAATTTAATATTTTGCGAAAGCGAGAAGCAAGTTTATAGATGGCGTCATCACACGCCATTTATTTTCGAAATTCGGCGTTTCCATAATCCTCTTTAAAACGCGGACTTTAACCACCCCTTACCGACATGTTAGGATATCTTCACAAATGTCCATAAATACTTACCGAAAATACAAAAGTACAATGAAATAGCTCTGAAAAGAACTGTTTTGTTTTTAGGATTAAATTCAACTTGAAGGCACACAAACTTATAAGAACCAATTAAGATTGATACTTGATTGTTACATCAAAATGATCAGAATAGCAACTATGAGTTAACAGCTGGCAAATATTTAATGGCTACAAATGTTCACCAACAATTGTAACTTTTGTATTTGTCATTATTGAATTCAAAACGTATTGCAGAACTCCGCGTTTTTAGTCACTTTTAAGGCTGTAATAAATAAAGATGGCTCTTGATCCATTGGTTTGTGACGCACCTACAAACTTTACAAGCTAATTAACAACAGTGGTGGAAACAGCTCCACCAAATAAGGACGTCGAAGGAGGATTAAAACCAGCAATTGCGTGACCGACAACCACTTACAGCCCTTGGAACAAAATTTACTCTTCTTTTTTTTAATTCTAGGTGGGGCGATGAATACGAACACCCGGGCGCTAAACGCATGAGGCTGAGTCAAGAGTACGACGACAGCATGACGCTGTTCTATCGCTCGGAGGCGGAGGACAGCAACGACTACGAAAGTTCAAGTCACAGCGAGGAGGAGAAGTACAGTTCTACGTGGCAAAATACCGTACAATACGGGGGAATGCAAAACGAGGGCGTGTATAATAAGGGATACGAACAGTAGGTATTGAACATGCTCTTTGTTCATTTAAGTCACCTTATGTCAAACCCGAAAAACCACGTGGTAGACACTGGCGAGATGTAAATAGTTAATGTGACAGGTCAGTTAAGCTCTCAAAAGACGTCGGTGAATGTTGTCACTTACACGTCAAACGCTTTAGAAAAAAATGACTATAATTTTAATACTTTTGCCTTCTGTCACACCTTTATACAGGGTGTTATGGAAATGACTTATTATATTTAAATGGGTGACTCCTTGGATGTGCTAGAGAAAGTCTACATACTTTTTTTTTTTAGTCGAATACTAAATACTAAGGTAAAAACCCATTTTTACCTACATCCTGTCGCGCCGTTCCATCTGGATTCACTTAGCAACAATGTCGGTTACTAGAGTATACTAACCGTGTTGTCAGACCACACCGCGTGTCTCGCCCTTGCTTGGATACCGGCCGCGCGCCAATATCGCTGCTTCAGTATGTTTCGAGACTCGGGGTTGGAAGGACGCTGTCGAGGGTTCCACGTGCTTGATGTATACGAATTTTAAACGTTTTGTTAGTTGTAGCAGTACCCGATTTTTTTTCTGAGAGTATGTACCTTAAAATTGTAGTTTTTTTTTTCTAAAACGTTTGAAAAGTGATATCGCGGGTCAAAGACGTCTTGTTGTCAAAAACTGAACACGTGTTCTGTGTTGCAATATGACAACACCGCCTATAATGCGCTGACCTCCTTTGAACCTCGAGACTGCCTCAATAAACTATTGATTGCGAAGGTGCTCAGGAGCGGCCACGTAAATTTTGAGACTTCATATAAAGTGTATAATTTCGCTTAATAATTCAAAGCGCCATTTATGGTTATTTTTCTTCAATTTATTTTCATTTCAGGAATTGCCGGTTTAAATATAATACGTCATTTCCATAACACCCTGTATATACATATAAATACAATGTGGGCTGAATACTTTTTGCCTTCAAATCAACTAAACCCTAACCCCGGTGTTCTGCTGTTGCAGGTCGCAATATTCGCATCAGATCGTCCAATCCTCCGCAGGTCCCAGTCCGAAGGTCCAGGTAATGCCAGCCAATCAAATCGAACCCGATCCGCTAATGACGGAAGAGGAGGAGAAGGAAAAATTCAAGTGTCTCTATTTGCTGGTCGAAACGGCCGTGGCGGTCAGGCAGCGCGAAAAAGAGCAGGAAACTACGCAAATTGTTTAATTTTTTTTTTAATTTGTTTGGTAGGCCGGCTTTTCTTTATCAGTCTTAAAGTTAATTTGGAATGTTCCTAATAGTTAGAGAGGCGGTGACAATAGGGGGTCCGTGAAGTGGAATATCAGTAATTTGGTTTTTCGTGGAGTTTAGGTCCCCCTCTACAACTTTTATATCTGATGAAATGCCGTAGAGCGTTGCTGAGAGGCGCTGTACCGCTTTAAATAGGACACTCTCAATAAATTAAAAATTATATCGAGCCATGTCTGAAAATTAATTTACAGCATCTGCGTGACCCCAAAGTCACGGGAAACACTTTTCTGACAAGTCAACCCTTGCATATGCTTTTACGAGCGTGTCAAAAAAAAAATGAAAATTAAAAAAAAAAGAAACAAAACGAATTTGAAGTTGAAACTTTCTAGAATGGAACATTATATGTTAAAGATTATGTGAAACAATTTTTTCGTTCCAGGTCTCGCCATTTCATTATTGGAATTTTCTTAAAATCTCCTCGGAGGAAATTCCTCGACACCCAAATATTGTGGAAAAAAATTTCAGACGAATCGCACCTAGCTAGGCGGAATTCTGACAATATTACGCAGAGATATCGGAAGGCAGGTATCGTTCAGTTGTATATATTCAATATTCAATCGCAATATTCTTTTTATCAGAAAATTGTTTACGAGTCATCTCCATGTGAATACAAATCGATTAAGCCCACTTGGACTCCGGAAAGTATATGCAAGGGTTGACTTATCAGAAAATGTGTTTCCCGTGACTTTGGGGTCACGCAGATGCTGTAAATTAATTTTCAGACATGGCTCGATATAATTTTGAATTTATTGAGAATTTCTATCTAAAGCGGTACAGCGCCTCTCAGCAACGCTCTACGGCATTTCATCAGATATAAAAGTTGTAGAGGGGGACCTAAACTCCACGAAAAAATAAATTACTGATATTCCACTTCACGGACCCCCTATTGTCACCGTCTCTCTAACTATAAATTTTATACGTCGTTTGAAATAATCGTACAGAACGGAATTTCAAAAAAATAGCAGCGCAATTAAATTGTATTGTAATAATAATAATAATAATGTATATCGCGTGCCGTTGTACTAGATATACAGGGTGTCCCAGATATGTATGCACTCTACAGGAGTCTCGTTAAAAAATAAACAAAAAAGTTTTTAATGTCAACTAGATCGAACAATAAAAACAAAAATATTTTCAATAGTGCTTATTTGAATTGAAGATAAGTTTTAAGTTCGAAACGCCTAATAAATAATATGTGTGACATATCACTGGATTCAGAATCTAAAGTGGAGTTGTATTCTTATGCGGGACACCGTGTATAATGTGATTTATCGCACGCGTCAACATTTCTGTTCGCATGTCACATACAATGTTCGTTGTAAAATCGCCGAGAGCACCAACGTATCACGGAGCGCGATAAAGTGAATCACGATTAGAGATGTAAAATTACCGGTAATTTAAAAATCGGTAATATTACCGGTAATATTACGCAATATTACGGTAACATTGGTAATTTATAAAAAAAAACAGCTTTTTAAGTAATACTAGTTTTTTTTATTTCAAAACTGTAAAAACATTACGAAAAACAATAAGAACGTTTTTTAAACTAGTCAGAGTCAGAATGGACTACGTAATAGAGTGGATAATGGTAAATCATCCTCATCATCATCCCCAACCTCGTCATCTGATTCTTCTTTCTCTTTCGTTAATTGAGTCAAGTCTATAACTTCGAAACCGATATCTTCTTTTTCTATTTCTTCCTCAGTATCTTCTACTATTCTCGAATGATCTTCTTCATTTAGTAAATTATAATTATGGGCAATATAAGTTAGTTTTCCGGCCCTCTCCACGGTTAGTCTGTTTCTTTTTTGCCGATGAATAAATCCATAAGTACTAAAGGTTCTTTCGGTTGCGGCTGTTGACGATGGTAAATTTAAAATGTCTACAGCTAACCTACTTATTTTAGAACTGGAGCAAATTCCTGCTTACCAAACAGATCCAGACATAGATTTTTCGCTGGAAATGACGAATTCCTTAGCAAAAATATTACCTCTAATTTTGTACTGTGCGAGTGCTTCCATAATAAGATCTACTTGTGAAGAATACTTTGGATGACGCCTTGCAGTTTCATAGATGAACTCCGTTGCAATTAAATTTTCAGCTTCAGTTAACTTCTCGCCGCGTTGACTTGGTTCTAATAGGTAAGCAGCAAGATGAACGGGTTTTAAACATTTATTTTCTCGTTTTTCAAGAATTGAACACATTTTCTGGTTTTCAAACATAGTAATAGATAAATTTGATCAGGGAGTATGGAGCGGAAAAAAAAACAATATTTCCAATGTTACCGATCTTGCGGTAATATTACGTAATATTACCAAAATTACGGTAACATTACCTCGGTAATATTACCCTTTACATCTCTAATCACGATACTTTTAAGCACCTTTATGCTACTAAGAACGCTGGGTTTTTAGAAATCAGGTTATGGGAAGAGAGTCGTCAAATCGGACCTTCGATGGAAATAATCCGATTTCTTACTCAACAGAGCATCATGAAAGCCGTCTTTCAAACTTTAAGCCAATCCATTTTAACAAAAAATAGATATGGCCGTATTCTGGTGAAAAGATTATAAACTTCGTTACGTCAAATCGAACATACTAGATAAAGATCGATTGTCAAAAAAATTAAATGCGGTACGTTCAGATAAAGCCTGAAACGTCAAAAATAAGCGGAACTAATAGCTTCGTTCTTGCCGTAATGTAAAGCGTTTTATTTCGCTACTTTGACTTTTCCGGCACTAACTTAAAACTTCTCTCAATCACTTGACGTTCCTCTCACGAACTTGACGTACCTCCCACTACTTGACGTTTGGATTTCTATCTTATTTTTGACGTGACAAAGTTTACCCTCTTTTTCGCCAGAATCCGACCCATAGAAAACATTTAAATTGTAGTCTACCTTATTGTTAATCTATAAGAGTTTTAGTTTCCGCATGTTAAATTCGCACTTTTTCATAGACTTTATTTATAGGACAAAAAATGTCTTTTTAGTATTATTTAGTTCCGATTTGTTATTGATTTTAATACATTTTTTTGCATTAGGTAACCTGAATAGTGTTTCTGTGTATACGAGGGGGCGAAGTAACTTTCAATGACACCGGTAAATTTCCAACACAAGGGAAATAAGTTTATTGAAACATTTATAAATTACAATATTATAAATACATGTATATTTTTCTATGAAACACCACACTAAGTAAGGAAAATGGGTTAAAAAAAATTCTAAAAGAAAAATGTCCCCAAAAAATAAGCCTTTGAAGAACTATTTTAATTGTTGTGATCTCAGAAAAAAATAGTAGTGATGACATTTTTCGATGGTTTTACGGGGGTATCTCCGTTATTAGTAAAGATAGAAGGATGCGGTTTTCGCAGCACTGTACTATCTTTTGTGTGTGTTTTTTTCAATGTTCCTAATATTTAATCGCCCCAGAAATTGTTTTTTTTTAATATCCGACATGGGCTACTAAAAAAAATTGTATATTTCGGGGAAAATATATCAAGACAAAAAAAATAAAGTATTATACAGGGTGTCCGGGAACATGTGCGAAATCTCCCGGATATGAAGAAAACACGTGAAAAGAATACTATAGGTTCATATAAACTTCTTTCGTATCGGCCTCCTCTTCGGAGATATGGGCTCCCAAAGAGCACCAATGGAATCAAGTTTTTTACATATAATTATAGAACCACCTGGTATATTTAAATTATTTTTTAATATGATGTATACCAGGTAAGACCCGTCAAATTACAACCCAAGAAACTGTTGTGAATTACTCATAGCTGCAGGAACGGACTAGCTGTAACACTCATGGGCCCATTTTTTTTAGGCCCTGTATGATGAGAACTTTGGACAATGTTTTTTACATACCTTTAACTATTGGCTAAAAATTAAGTACTCTTGATTCATGTCGCTAATCCTAACCGTTTTCGAAATAACGGCATTTCATATACATCATGTATTTGGCGTATTTCAGTAAAAGATACATCTTTGTTCCGGTCAAATGTTCAACCTTCAAAATTCCACTTTTTCATATTTAACCCGTGAGAATTTAAGGGACTGGTGTAAATAAAATGACGTTTTTCCGAAAACAGTTAGGATTAGCGAGATGAATGAAGAGTACTTAATTTTTAGCCAATAGTTAAAGGTATGTAAAAAACATTGTCCAAAGTTCTCATCATACAGGGCGTAAAAAAAATGGGCCCATGAGTGTTACAGCTAGTCCGTCCCTGCAGCTGTGAGTAATTCACAACAGTTTCTTGGGTAGTAATTTGACGGGTCTTACCTGGTATAAATCATATTAAAAAATATTTGAAATATACCAGGTGGTTCAATAATTATGTGTAAAAAAATTGATTCCATTGGTGCTCTTTGGGAGCCCATATCTCCGAAGAGGAGGCCGATACGAAAGAAGTTTATATGAACCTATAGTATTCTTTTCACTAGTTTTCTGCATATCCGGGAGATTTCCCACATGTTCCCGGACACTCTGTATATATATATTTCTGAGAAACTTGTTGGAAACTAAATGACATTATTAAAAAATATACAGGGTGTTTTTTAATTGAGTGCCGATACTTAAGTTGTGAATCCATGGGTGATTTTAAGAAGAAAAGTTAATGTACATATGTGTAGGGTACTACTTCAAATGAATAATAAGTAGGTATAAATGCAGATGACGAATACACTGTTTCGCTGAGTTACGTAAGTACTGAACGAAGTCAGTCGTGGTAAGACAGGGAACCAGTGAACATCATGAATGCAATATAACGTTAATCATTGTTTATAGTTTGAGAATAGTGATAAGTGATTGTGTCCCGTGGTGGTATACAGGGTGTTATGGAAATGACGTATTATATTTAAATGGGTGACTCCTGGGGTGTCCTAGAGAAGCGCTACATATTTTTTTTTAAATCGAACGTTTAAAAAGTGGGGTAATGCACCCATAAACCCACACACAACTCCTCGGCACATTCATATATGAACATATTACATTGCCCAGCTGGGTAATCAACAGATGTTCAGGCACAATGTTTCTAAAATGTTTAAAAGTGTAAAACTTTAGTTTCTTATAAAAATAAATATTTAGCTTACTTAGAAAGTAAATCCAGGACGCGATTAAGGAATCCAGGGCACAGACACCTTCAGTTCTTTTCTCTATGGGAAAAACTTTATGCTCATCACGTGTCCTGATGATAGTGTGGGAGTGCATAATAAGCTTATCACTAATCCCCAACACTAACGCATAATTACACTTTACAATAACACACATAGAACAAGAGCACTTAATATAATTATACAGGAAATTAATATTATAAAATTCGGCAATGTATGATAGTCGCTCATAAGACATCGAAAGTGGCAACGCTGTATTTTTAAATATTAGTTCGATTGTCCACAATCAGCTGTTTAAAGAAGCCGGCCGATATCGATCGAGAGAACCAACGTGTTATTTATTTTTAGATGTTAAATACATCATTTCCCAGACAATAAGGGCGTATTTTTGTCTACACAGTAGCACTTTAAAATACTAGTTCAGATTGAACGGTACTTAGATGTGTTGTGACGCGAAAACTAATGTGATTTTGTGATGTGAGGTGTTTTTTATCAATTAAGTTGGTTTTAAATAAGTCCGAAAAGGTAAATAAAATTGAATTATTTTTTCTAAAGGGTAAGTGGCACTTATAAACTTTTAAGTTGTCCAGATCTGACGGGTGTCGTTCGAATTGAACAAATGAGAACATACCTGACCATTTATAAACTCCGCGGCGGTTCGTTCGAGTCAGTTCAAGTTTATAAATCAGAGATTGTTTCCCAGCGAACTGAACTGAACGTAAAAGTTTATAAATAATGTACCCTGAAAAATAAACAACTTGAAATCTGTCAAACGGTTATTGACTTTCTAAAGAGTTTACCCTGAAGATATGACAACACTGTTCAAGATTCACTGCCATATGTTGCTGTGTTTACCTTCCGAACAGGGGCACCACGTGGTAATTTTTGGTTTGACATAAGGTCATGTACAGGGCATATTAAATAAAAGCGCCATTTTTGGATATTTTTCTTCAATTTGTTTTCTCAGGAATTGCCGGTTTAAATATAATACGTCATACACCCTGTATAAAGGATACTACAATATGTCCTAAAGCTCTTCATTTTTGAGCTACAGAATGTTAAAATTAAAACAATAACTCTTTTATCATAATTATAATCACGATATTTTTATGAAATTTTGTACACACCATTATCAAACAGAACTAAAATGTTTCTTTTGTAGTTTTTTACGTAGAATCCAGTGATGTACTTAGATTTTTTCTACATTCAATAATAATCATTAAGGAGCATTTTTGATATTGAATGGTTGAATAGAAAAAAAACGGCAAGCATTTTATAAAAATAAAAATTGGTAGGCTGGGTAAAGCTTCATAAATTTCGACGTTTTTTAAGTCAAAAAATGCTCCTTAATGATTGAAGGGATGTACAAAACTTCATAAAAATATATAATTATGATAAAAAAGTTATTGTTGAAATTTTGACATTCTGTAGCTCAAAAGTGAAGAGTTTTAGGACATATGTTAACATTAACTTTTCTTCTTAAAATCACCCAAGGATTCATAACCGTAAGTATCGGCACTCAATTAAAAATTACCCTGTATAGGGTATAGGCAAACTTGTTTTTTTTTGTTGAAAACTATTACACGTAGAAAAAATCTCAAGTACATCACTGGATTCTACGTAAAAAAACTACAAAGAAAACGTTTTATTTCTTTTTAAAAAGTTACAGGGTAACCGAAATATGGGGGCCACTCAGAATGTAAAATTCTCAAAAAAACAAGGAGGCCTAGAAAATTCTAAATGCGGCATCTTTTGTTTCACAGTGCTGCGGAGATAGTATCCTATCTTTACTAATAACGGGGATACCTCGTAAAACCATCGAAAAATGACAACCCTGTACTATGGCTATGTTAGTGTTAAAAACCGGGCAAACGTGAAACAATTATGTATTTCTTAGGCTGTGCGATTACACGATAACGCTGAGCTATAAAAGAACTTGACTAGATAATAAAAACGTGGTAAAAACTGTGTAAAAACGAATCACATTTAAACGGTAAAGGAAAGGAAAATATTCATTCCAGACCGGAATTTTTTTGAATTATTTGACTAACCTAAAGTCAAACTATGATGCTGGTTTGTAACTTTGAATAAATTCAGTGCTAAAGGTTTTTTTTAAAGCGCATATTAACTTGTAGTTGGAGTCGTTCCGGTATTCGAAAATCCCTCGACGAAATCGAGTAATTTTTTTTCCCCAATCGATACAGTAGGATGTTAAAAATAAAGAGTTTCAATATGAATTTAGTGGTTTTAATCAAGAACGGTGCGACTGACGAGAAAAACTCAAGAGACCGTTTTCATGAAGAATTGAACAGGCCAATCAGAAAAAATATCCACATGGAAAGATATCAGTGGCGTACCATCTTTTTTGTAAAAAATATCAAAGGACATGTTTACAGCGACGCCACTGGTGGAACAATTGAATAACTTTTCTAACTAAAATTTCAGGTTCTATATCCTATTAACACATACTCCCCTCCTAATTGCCCCAGCAACCCCAGCCTCCGGCCCATCAAAGTACTCGATATCACCCGTTAATTCGCGAAAAAATGATGCCCCAACTCCGCCCCTTCTTGAGATATAATTAATAAAATTTTATTGTTTTTACAGTTGAAAATCGCGTTAATTCGCGAACTCATTGAGATATCGGGATCGGGTTTGTTCGAGCTTACGCGTTCTGTTAAGCTCTTCAATTTTGATTTTCACAGTTTTTTTGTAGGATCAAAACCGGAGTTATTTTCAATTTCCCGTTGTAGGTTAGATTTACGGGACGTAGACCCCCCCCCCCCCCCCCCTACACAAATCATTTCAGAATGTCGAGGGGATCCTACTGTATCGATTGGGGAAAAAAAATTACTCGGAAAAGGGATTTCCGAGCCGCTTATTTCGCCAGGACGACTCCACTATTATACAAAACTACCAAATTTCAACTTTTTAGCTCTCATCATAAGATATTAAACAAACAGAAATTAATTTAATTGAAAAATAAAACCTTCTATTTATCCTCAATACTATTTTAGTCGATAAATGCTCAAAACGATGTCCAATCACTATTATGAGGCAATACCCTAAGCGCAAGTAAAACTTGTTTTGAGACACACTGTATCACAATTTTATTTATTACACAGGTCACAAGTTAAATCCCGTTGTCCGAGCACTTTTTTAAAAATAAATTACTGGATTTATCCCGTGTTACAAACTCGCATTGTATATGCAAACACCATGCGGAAGACAAACTTGTTGGAGCTTCCCATATCACTTTATTGTGCATAAAAATATATAAATGCAATAATTTATTATAATGCAGAATAACAATATACCTTCGTCCGAATTATTGCACTCAAATTCACATAATGATGCAATATGTAAGTTTACATTAGCAACAGGTCCATTACCTACTTCGAAAATAAGTATGGCACCCAGATTTCTATCTTGACCTATCTTATTCTTATTGAAAAACAGGCACTGGACGTAATGAACTCTAAACTTTAAAAAAATATGTTTTAACGTTTTTGTTACTTCCGGTTTTACCGGAAGTTAAGGCCAACGTTATTGTTAATAAGTCAGTTCGTAGGGCAATAGGCTTTATCGTTCCCGTCACTTCCGGATATACCGGAAGTTAAGGCCAACGTTGTTGTTAATAAGTCCGTTCTTATGGCAATAGGTTTTAACGTTCCCGTCACTTCCGGTTATACCGTAAGTTAAGGTCGACTTTGTTTTTAATAAGTTAGTTTTATAGCAATATGTTTGAACCTTTCCGTCACTTCCGGTTATACCGGAAGTTAAGGTCGACTTTGTTTTTAATAAGTCAGTTTTTATAGCAATACGTTTTACGTTTCAGTCGGTTCCGGTTATACAGGATTTGGTCAATATATTTCTACTAAGAAGGGTTTTATAGCAATTTCCGATTGTAAAGATATTTTGTATAACATGCACAGTTGTGTTCATTAAAAACCCGTACAGGTGGTAAAGGAAAAGTGACATGACACAAGAACTATCCTATCCGGTAAACTTACGACGTCACATCTTCCCCCCCCACCCCAGTTTTCCATATAATGACTTAAGGTTGCTCCGATATAACCGGAAGTAACATAAACGGCAAAACATATCTTTTAAGGCCATATTAGAGTCAGCAATTCTTCTCTTGAGGCCGCACTTGCAATAAAAATTGCACGGGAGCAGTAGCAGGCCGCTCTCGATCAGCTGGCACATTGCCAGCAGTCAGAACAGCAGTTGGTAGTGTCGAAATCCCTGAAATACCCCCAGAATTAGAGATCTGTTCGTTGTGATCAGCAGTTAAAGCAGCTACTGCTGCTTACAAATAACAGTCCATGCCTCCGTGATATTTGTATTGACGCAAGAGAAAAAATTGTTCTTGCTCTAATACCGGTTTAAAGTTCAGAGTTTATTATGCCAATTGTCACAGTTTCAATAGGATAAGTTAGCCGGTTTCCGAGAACATCTAATGGAACACTTACTGTGAATCACCCTCTGTATATTGACTGTAAATATCTGCATGTTTAAAATTCATTCTACTATAAAATAATTTATTCATTCCCCTTAACTACCCAGAAATATCCCTACGCCTCCATCAACTTCGGCTTGTCGACGAACTCCGGACCATATTGGAAAATATAATAGGCAGTGGCTGCCATCATTCCGCCCCAGAACAGCAAATACATCAACCACTCTGTGGAATATTCCGAAGGTAATATGACCGACGCAACGAACATGGCCGTAGCTACCAGTAGGACAGACGGGAACGTGATGTAGCGCCAGCCAGGCGGCGGGGCTAAGGGTGACACGACCTTTCCGTTGCCCAGGAACAAGTCGATGGAGTCTTGACGGAAACCATCGTTGAAGTTATTCTTATAGTAGCGGATTAAGGAGTTGATGCCATCTTGGATCAATCCCGCTTTTGTGCGTTTACCTAAAAATAATATTAATATTATTTTAAATTCTCTCTTAAAATAATTTTTATATACAGGGTGTCCCGCATAAGAATGCGATCCAAATTAGACAAAAGTTACGCGTTTTAAAAAATACGAATTTTCCGAAGATATTCATTTTCTGATCCTATTTGAAGAGATATGTGAAAATAAATTTCACATTCTCGTTGGCACTTTTTCTCCTTTATAAGTTGATTTACTTAAATCAATAATTCAATCGGACGTTTCGTTTTTTCGCAGCCATCATCAACTTTGTATTTTAAATAGTACCATTTTTTTTTGGGAATTCCACTAAAAAATATACTACAATTTAAAAAGCAAAGTTGATGATGGTTGCGAAAAAACGTAACGTCCGATTCAAAATCTAATTGAATTTTATCTTATAGAGGAGAAAAAGTAACAATGAGAATGTACAATTTATTTTCACATATTTCCTCAAATAGAATCAGAAAACAAAAAGAATGAAATCGCAAAAATTCGGTTTTGCACAAAAATATTCAGAATTTTTTAAATATTTAACCAGATTCCTGTAGAGTGCATTCTTATCTGGGACACCCTGTATAGGCCTGCTTCTAATTCTTAAACCCGTATTAGAGTCGGGAATTTTTGTTGCGCCAGCAAATGGCATTATAATTGCAAGGATTCATGCGCAGTACACCGTCCTCGATCAGCTGGTCCAATACTGCTCGAATTGCGGGCGCAATGCGAGAATATAATCCGTATTACAGTCGGAAATTCTACTCTTCTGACAATTAAAATTACACGGATTCATGCGCACCGTTCCCGATCAGCTGTCCCTCATTGCCAGAAATGGGGCACGCGCCATTTTAATTGCCATTGCCGGTGCAATGGGTAGAGATGGATTATTCTGTTATTTTTAACTGTTTATTATTTGGTCGAAGCAGGTATGGACAGCTAATGACCATTTAAACCCACTGGTACTTAAATTAGCAGTTCACATTCTTTATTAAGCTTATGGACTGCTAATTCGTAGCAACTTTTTTGACCTCCTATTTGGAAATAGCAGTAGCTGCTTTAACTGGTAATCAGAACGAACAGGTTTGCCCATCTCTAATTCTGGGGGTATTTTAGGGATTTCAACAGTACCAACTGCTGTTCTGACTGTTGGCAATGCGCCAGCTGATCGAGAACGGTTTACTGCGCATGAATACGTGCAATTATAATTTCCGGCGCAAGAGAAAAAATTTCAGACTCTAATATGGCTTTTAGTGGGTTCGCTAAGTGCAAACATAATTAAAGCCATATGAGAGTCAGAAATTTTTTCTCTTGCGCAGTAAACCGTTCTCGATCAGCTGCAGCATTGTCAACAGTCAGAACAGCAGTTGGTACTGTCGAAATACCCCCAGAATTAGAGATGGGCAAATCTGTTCGTTTTGATTACCAGTTAAAGCAGCTACTGCTATTTACAAATAGGAGGTCAAAAAAGTTGCTACGAATTAGCAGTCCATAAGCTTAATAAAGAATGTGAACTGCTAATTTAAGTACCAGTGGGTTTAAATGGCCATTAGCTGTCCATACCTGCTTCGACCAAATAATAAACTAAAATGGCGTGTGCCCCATTTCTGGTAATGAGAGACAGCTGATCGGGAACGGTGTACTGCGCATGAATCCGTGTCATTTTAATTGTCAGAAGAGTAGAATTTCCGACTGTAGTACGGAGAACGGTGTACTGCGCATGAATCCGTGTCATTTTAATTGTCAGAAGAGTATTTCCGACTGTAATACGGCTTTTAGAAATAGAATAGTAGTAAATATTTAATAACTGTGGTAATTTTCTTTCTATTCGCTTTCTTTAAATAGCATTAACTTATGCTAAAAATTATTGAGCGTGATATAAAGAATTAAAATTTGCACAAATCTACCTGTTCTAGTGAAATCGGTCTTTAGAGCACCCGTTCCCGAATACTGGGTACTTATAAGATCCGCATGGTCGGCCCAAACATTCTTAAACAGAGACTCGAACGAAAACTGATTCTCCAAATGTTGTTCGGGGCCCAAAATAGAAAATTTCCTCAGCACTATTTCCAGATTTCTATGCGCCAACATACTTTGCACGACGTTGGTCCTGTCGAGGCAGTCGATACAATTCGTTCTAAAAACACCTGGAAATTGTTTAAATTAGGGACATGTGTATTTCGTTCTATAACGTTAACTTAAACATAATAATATGTCGGTTGATAATATTACCCCGGAATCATATTAAAGTAGTCCCAGTATATCTTTACCCGTACATCATCACATACACATCATTAAAATCATACGAATCAGTCAAAGGCGCAAGAAAAATATCAAAATAGGGCCTGATTTCATAAACATTATAATAGACGTGTCTAGCGTTCGATATACGGATCCGAAAAATAATTTCCAAACAATGATGACTGCGAAAAACTGGCGTTCTATTTTTTATTATAAGAGTATTATACAGGGTGTTATGGGAATGACTTATTATATTTAAATGGGTGACTCCTTGGGTGTCCTAGAGAAAGTCTATTTTTTTTTAAATCGAATATCTAAATGCTAAGGTAAAAACCCTTTTTACCCACATACTGTCGCGCCGTTCCACTGGATTCACTTAGCAGCAATGTTGGTCACTAGAGTATACTAACAGTGATGTCAGATCACACCGCATGTCTCGCCCTTGCTTGGATACCGGCCGCGCGCCACTATCGTTGCTTCAGTATGTTTCAACACTCGGGATTTGGAAGGACGCTGTCGAGGGTTCCACGTGCTTGACGTATGCGAATTTTAAACGTTTTGTTAATAGCATTACCCGATTTTTTTCTATTGTCTAATAATTCATAATAATAATTTTATTGTTGTGATGTGATTCAAATTTGTGTGATATTATCCACTGTTGGTTCTGTTGAAAAACATACTTTTTATGATTTATTTTTTTATGGAATTTAATTATAAAACGGATTATTATAAAATCAGAGCGAAGGTAAGAGAGTATGTACCTTAAAATTGTAGTTTTTTTTTCTAAAAAGTTTGAGAAAGTGATAACGCGCGTCAAAGACGTCTTATTGTCAAAAACTGAAGATGTGCGTTTCCAATTCTGTGTTGCAATATGACAACGCCGAACTTCGAGACAGCCTCAATAAACTATTGATAGTGAAAAGGTCCTCAGGAGCGGCCACGTAAATTTTCAGATATCATATAAAGTGTATATTTCGCTTAATAATTCAAAGCGCCATTTATGGTTATTTTTCTTCAATTTATTTTCATCTCAGGATTTGCCAGTTTAAATATAATAAGTCATTTCCATAACACCCTGTATAATCAAATCCTGGTTGCTATTTATTTCGCTTTCGCGATGGCGAGAGCGAAAAATTTGGCGACCAATATTTGACCTTAATAATTTTATGATAAAGAACCGGATGCCATTGTTTGCCTTGCCATTTAAGGTTTTAAGGATATTTCATTATTGTTTTATTTTATTTAAAAATAGTTAATAATAGTATTTCTTTACAGACTTTAGCTACCCCTTAAGGGGATCGTCTACCCAATAGGTCGCGTTTCAAGCGCTATATTCTACAGTTCGTTGTGTGGAGAGAAAGCGAGATACAGAGTTGCCGTTTGGTACACTTATATGGTATTCATATATCATAAGTATGAGTGTCTTTTTTTTTTAATTTTGAAAATTGCGGGTTTGTTCGTTGTGGTCCAGAGACGGTGGATACGAAAAATCGGCAACGCTGCAGAACTCCGGTGATTGTAGGCGACTCAGGTGTCTGAAAGGAAGTAACAAAAAAAATCAGTATCTGCACACTTTTAGCTATGTCCCCTACCAGAATCAAAAGAAAAGAACAAAAATCAGACTTTGACGTAATTTTGAAAAAAAATGGATTTCTTCGTTTTTTTGAAAGGTTTTTTGCTTGTAAACAAAATTTTTTTTCTTACGACAGTCATTGAGGTACCGGTTATAGGGATGCATGCACTAAAGGTCTGTGCTAAATTTCAGCCGAATCCGTTGGGAACTTTCCGAGATATCGCCGGAGTTTCCCGGAAAAACATTGTTTCGAGAAAAACGAGATTGAAAATCCGAGGATCGAAAATCGTGAACTTGTCGATATTTACCTTCAGTCTGCAATGCCTGGGAAAGATGGAGAATAGTCGACTGCCGAGAAAAACTCCGTCAGTCGGTCAGGTCAATCGGACAATAGAAGTAGGCGGAGAAGAAGCAGCCGGACGCGCGATAGCTACCTGAGAGCGCTCGCTCGCTCGGGACCACGGCAGCGCTTGCCTTTTCATCTGTATCTCCATGAATTATGGAAGAAAAAAAAAATCCTCTGGCACAAATGTTCGTGAAACCCTAGAGATCAAATTTATGTAAAAAAAACCCCGAAATATACAAATTTCTGGGTAGACGACCCCCTTAAGTTTCGACATGTTATGGCATGAGTTCACCAAACAAGGTTATATTACGAAATGTCCATAAATACTTACCGAAAACACAAAAGTGCGATGAAATAGCTCTGAAAAGAACTGTTTTCAACTACGATTGTAACTTTTGTCTTTGCCTAACACGCTATTGCATGCACAACGTATTGCGGAACTCCGCAGATGCTCTGTTATGTTTTAAGTCTGTAATAAATACATATGAAAGTCATCATGGCTCTTTCACGCAAGGGTAAAGATATAACATGCAGACTTTACTTAATCTAGTTGGCAAAAACGTCTATATTACTCACCTTCTTGTAACGTTAACAGAGTACCATCCCTTAATATTAGGAAGTATCCCATCTCATCCTGATCTAAGGCCACCCTGTCGATCAAAATTGACAGCCTGTGCCACTTCATTTTTCGACATTCGGCGTGGAAGTCGAAGGGTTCGTATCTAACAGACGGATGGGCCAGGTAACCTATGGTGTCTTTGAATGCCTTTTCTAACCTACCTGTTAATAAATAAAGCAATCAGTCTTAATTACCAGCGGCGGCCCCAAAAAAACATTAAATCAAATTTAATTTACAAAATTCCTTTCCAGTCACGCCCTCACCTTCAGATCCTACCTGATCAACCAGATCGATCATGACTTGTCTTCCGTAAACGCCCGCCATGGTTTCAATGTGCTTCATACATGCCACCTGGTGGTCCTGCGGGTCGACGCTTTGATCGATGGTTATCGTCGGTTTATACCTCAGGTCGGGTTTCTGGTACCAATATAACGGAATCGATCCTCGTATCTACGTAAACGAAAATTAGTATAGTCACTCATCATCCCATGTCATTTTTGAGATTACTGGATATTGCGTCCCCTGTAGATTTTATAGAAAAATTGCATTATAACGTCTTGAAGAGGCCAACATGGTAAACCCGTGTGCTTAGTTTGAATACATTTTGGTAAGCCAACACTAAACTACTCAATTAAATGTGATGGCAAATCGGCGAAACTCTCATAGTTTAGGTAATACAGACAATCATTAGTAAATTAAATTTTGACAATGACACAACGAAAATTAGTCAGTGACAATATTTTTATTATTACTTATGTTCAGCTTTATGTCAATTTTTGGCACCAGTTATAATTTAAAAACCCACACATGGGCTTGTGGAATTTTATTGAATTTCCCAAGCAGCTGACAAGGATATACAGGGTGTTATGGAAATGACGTATTATATTTAAACCGGCAATTCCTGAGATAAAGACAAATTGAAGAAAAATAGCCATAAATGGCGCTTTCAATCCATTCAGCGGTAAAAGTGACCTGACGTGAAACCAGAAAAACACATGTGTGGCACTGCGATACATGTAAGCAATCAAGGAATTCTGGTGGGTGTTGTCATATGTACACCTTAAACTCTTTAGACAAAATAAAATAATTTAAACACTTTTCCATTCTGTAATACCTTTTTGTACAATTAATTGAAGAACATTTACCACGGACTATGTTTTAAACGACCCGAAAAAACATATGGAATAGCCACGTACGTCACTAGGTCAAATGCCAATGACCTCTTAACGCCTTACATCGTGTGAGCGAAGTAGTTTCATATAGCGCCGCACGCTTGCGGTCTGTTAGTTGAAGACCAACCAGCGGCCGGATACGTTGTGTCTCGTCGATCACCAACACACTCTCAGCAATCCTCTCTGTTTTTTTCGGTTTACGAGTGTATCTTGCCCGTCCATAAATAATCTTTGAATATTGTTTTATTGACGCGTTTCTTCTGGACGTCAAATTTCGTCGCGTGTAATAAAATAGTATGTAGTATAATCTGTATTATTGTATTTTCAGAAGCTAACTATCGGTTCTGTTTCACTATTACTGTGTGTACACGGTGATCATTTATAATGTGCCCCCCTCCTAACTTTTTTGTTTTTAGCATTAGATAAAATTGTTAAATACAAAAGTTGTACAGAACAATGTAAGCTATTTGCAGAATAATATATTTATATACAGGGTATTGCAGAAATTAGTCACAGGTTATTTTTTTTTTTTTTAAATGGCACACCCTATATATTATTATTTTTTTAGAATCTCCTAAAACTTCGAAACATTTATCTTATAACATGTCATATACCTAAATATAATAGTTTTCGAAATAATCGAATTTTAACTTAGCGCGGCTACATGCATTCAAAAATATATAATATTCTAGATTTCAGTTCTTAAGCCACCTAATTAATTAGCCAGCTACTACAATAATACGAGACCACTATTTATGAACTTTTCGATGAAATAAATATATTATGCTCTTATTTTAAAGTGAATATTCTAGATTTCAGTTCTTAGGTGGCCGTGCTAATTGCCTAATGGCGGTGACGGAGAAACAAAAACGTTGTTTGTTACTGACAGTTACTGACATATTTAGTAAATATAACATTTTTGCGATAAAAATGCCTTATTCAGAAAGGGAAAAACGATTAATTTTGCAAACATTTATTAAAGCAAACAATAGCGTGAAATTAGCTAAAAGGGAACTTCCACACAAAAACACATTTCATCGAATCTATGAAAAGTTTCAAGAAACATCCAGCTTGGCGAGAAAGAAGAGAACAATGGAAAGAGACGAAAATAGTGATTTAAATATACTACTAAAAGTTGAAGAAAATCCGAACAATATCGACAAGTTTAAAGGAAGAGCTTGATAATTCAAAAAATAGCTCTTATGGGAGAGTTCAAAACACTCTTAAAAGATCTGGATATAAACCTTTCAAAATTAGGCCTGTTACAAAATTAACGCAGAGACAACGAGAAAAAAGAGTTGAATTTTGCCAAACTATGTTGGAAAAAATTAATTTAAATCCTAGTTATTTCAAAAATATATTTTGGACCGACCGAGTCATCATCTTCAACTAGTGGCATGATAAACAGAAAAAATACCAGACAGTGGGCAACAGTAAATCCCCACTGCTACAGGGAATTTAAATTTCAAGGTCGTCAATCTGTCAATGTATGGTGTGCTATTTTAAACAACAAAATAATATTCCCCCATTTCTTTAACGTTACTTTAAATGGAGAACGTTATCGGAATTTTCTTCAGCAAGAACTAGAGGACTATTTTGATGAGCTTCCGTTGGAACAAGAGAGAAACATCGTCTTCCAACAAGATGGCGCTCCACCCCACAGTGTAGTAGCTGTTACAAACTACCTTAATCAAAGGTTCAATGAATGGATTGGAAGGAATGCACCAATAAAATGGCCACCTAACAGTCCTGATTTGACGCCGATGGATGCATTTTTATGGGGAACGCTAAAAGATCGAGTGAATGCAAATACCATTGAAAACACTGAACGTTTAAAAGAACTTATTAGAACAGAAATTCTAATTCTGAATGAAGATTACTCCCAATCTATCACTGCCGCATTACAAAGGTTACGAAGAACGTATAGGAAATGTATTCAACAAAACGGTGGCCCAGTTGAACAATTTAATTTGTAATTACCACAAGTTTACCTATTTTTCTACATGTAAAATATAAAACTTATTTACGATTTTGCATTTCACTTTAAAATAAGAGCATATATATTTATTTCATCGAAAAGTTCATAAATAGTGGTCTCGTATTATGGTAGTAGCTGGCTAATTAATTAGGTGGCTTAAGAACTGAAATCTAGAATATTATATATTTTTGAATGCATGTAGCCGCGCTAAGTTAAAATTCGATTATTTCGAAAACTATTATATTTAGGTATATGACATGTTATAAGATAAATGTTTCGAAGTTTTAGGAGATTCTAAAAAAATAATAATATATAGGGTGTGCCATTTAAAAAAAATAAAAAATTAACCTGTGGCTAATTTCTGCAATACCCTGTATATAAATATATTATTCTGCAAATAGCTTACATTGTTCTGTACAACTTTTGTATTTAACAATTTTATCTAATGCTAAAAACAAAAAAGTTAGGAGGGGGGCACATTATAAATGATCACCGTGTACATAAAGTGTTTCCAGGAGTGTTCCCATGAAAAAGAACAAGAACTGATTGTGTTTCTGCCTGGATTTCCTCGCTCTTTAGGTATAAAGATAAATACAAGTAGGTAGAAAATAATTTATTTTTATAATTTTATATGGAATTTCAGTTTTACACTAAGTTTGGCAACATTGCCATTGGCTCTGGGTGAAATGTTGTACAGTAGCGCGGACTGACCTGTGAGTAAGAGTGTTTGTTACCCCACTTTTAAAACGGTCGATTTAAAAAAAATAAAATATGTAGCGCTTCTCTAGGACACCCAAGGAGTCACCCATTTAAATATAATATGTCATTTCCATAACACCCTGTATTGCTGGTGTTAACTGTCGAGAAATGCGAGGAATAGCTGATGGAATATCTATACTATGCGTTTTTTGTATTGTATGCAAAAAATAAAACTTCAGAATCCATATTTTATATCTTAGATGTAAGCAATAATGTCATAAGCGAACAAACCCCAACAAAAGTTATCTCAACATATAGGGATATCCATAGCAGCATTATGAATTAAAAATATATTATTACCTGTACAAAACTAGCTCTATCACCTTCACCGGACTCTACAATTTGTTCAGTTTCTACAAAATTAGCTACATTTCCATCTCTATCTATACCTCTTCTGAACCATCTTGTACCAGCTCTAAAATATATTTTAACATATTTTATTCCAAAATTTAAATTTGTCTTGTTGGGTTGTACAAAAATTGAAGTATACAATAATTATCTAGCCAGACAACTTTGACTGTGACGTCTGTGACATAATCAACATTGGCAAAAATGATTTTCCCACACTCAAAGTAGCCCGGTAAGCTACTAATCCGTATCCCTCTTGATTTTAAGATCTTTGTATATTACCTACCTGTAAATACTTCTTCTGGAAAAAATTGCCCACACAAAAATATGTCCATTAATAACACACTGATTTATAGATACAAAACCATGTAACAGAGGCAGAATAAACTTTCTGGGGCCTGGGTCTCTAAACGTTTCCAAGAGATGTTTGTTCCACACAAATCTGAAAGAATATTTTATTATTAATAAATTATTTTTTTCCACAATAATATAAAGGAAGATCTTGGAAACAATAAGTGGTTATATTTTCAAACAAGGAAATTAGTCATTCAAGCTACAATGTGCAAACTATAAATAAATCACCTGTGATCTGCTCTTTCAAACAAAGATTGCTGCCAAAACTCAGGACTAATATCATGTAATCTCTGGATGGAATGTGTAATGTCATAGCTGTAGCTAAAGTAGAAGCTTGGTGTAGCTAATACACTCTCTACCATACTGAGATAGATGTTGTTGTCAGCTTGTTTCTCGTTTGTTAAGTGTGTCAAGCTTCGACAATATGGTAGAAGTTCTGCTTTCACAAGTTTCCATATTGGGTGACCCGCTATATACCTATAAAATCAATAAGTAATAAATATTCTGTATACTCACTAATTTCACTAGTAAAACCATAATTACACTTCTAAAAGTTTATTGTCTCAAAACTACAGTACACTTACCCTACTAAATCTCTTTGGGTGACAATAATCAAATATCTCCCAGCAAGCAAATTGATAGATCCAAGTAAACCACAAAAATCTTTTCGACTATTGGCAGCTGGAATTTGACCCGAGTTTTTGTGCACTGTTACCACCTCAGAATTTCTATCTATTATAAGCAATTCATCACCATTTTTTGGTTCTATGTAGAATTTTTCCGGCGTAATATATCTGAGAAGGTTAAAATAATTTAATTGTTAACTGAACAGCTATAATTAAAACCATTTTTGTTGAGTAGATAAATGTGTTAGGAAAAAATTTTAATACTTACAAAGTTAAATCGTTATATATGTCAGACGAGGACATTTTCAGGAACAAGAATTTTTTAGAAAATTAGTAGAAAAAAGGAAACAAACTGGATAATTTAAAATTTGTATTTTTTATGCACCCATTAGTCAACAATACAAGCACAACATACAGGTTATTCTCGTCGATGACTGACTGACAGTGACAGACATATGTTGTAACCTGAGGTTGTGACGGTGACACCAAATGTCAAATGTAAAATCACAGAGAATTCGTTCCAGTTCGCAATGGCCTGTAGCTTTGCAGCCTCCAGCCAAAACGAAAAAAGACAGAGGATGACTTTCTTACCATTTTCATACCAAGAAGCCATAGAAATAAGAGAGCGAGAAAATTTCTTTAAATGGGAATGTGTTTTTTGGTTTGGATGACATAGCTACCGACATAGTCTGTCTATATGTCTTGCGATAAGCACGATTTTGATCTGTTTCCTTACTTATTTATATTATTGATATGTCTTCCTTGGATGCTACTCGATACTCGACCCATCCCAGATGTTGTGACTTTTTCGAAATTAGTAGGCACAGAGAAATTATAATCATGAAAGAAGTGCTGCTATCGAATCAGCATATTTGCCCCTAACTTCCGTGCTTACTCGATCGGTAATTGTCAACTGTCGGCAAAACAGAAACCTTTACGTTCATTCTTTACATAACTTGTGATTGGTGGTGGGCCGTTTTGGCTCGTTTTTTGCTCTACGCTTGCGTTCTCCTTCTTCACAGGAATGAAAAAGAATTTAAAGAACGATGCCGAAGAATTAAACCCTTGTTTGAAAGAGCAAGAATTAACTTTTAAATGTTTTGATCGGCACAATTACGATAAGGAAAAGTGTTTCTTTCAAATTGAAAACTACAAGGCGTGCAAAAAGTTCTGGGTGAGTGGATTTAAAATAGTTTTTCTTTAATCTAATGTAAATATAAACATCTACCGACGCCGTCGCCGAGTCGGTTGTTGCATTGCTTTTGAAAAATATAAGAAATAGGTAGTAAAAGTAAGTAAAAAGTAGTTATTTGGGAACTTTATGGTTGGTCATACTAATAATATAAAGTTCTGTACTTTAGAAGCAAGAAGTTTGAGCTTTATTGTAGATGCAACCATATTTTTCCTCTTCAGATGAAAATTGTGATAGTATGCACTCTATTAAGATAAATTAAAATCCCTTTACGTGAGTCTAACATGTTTACCGAAAATAAGGAAAGTAACATTCGGAAGATAGCTTCATGTTGATAATAATCATGTTCTTTCCACCAAAAATGACTCATCTTCTTTTAACAGCTACTAGTGGCTAGTGCTTCACCAATAAATAATAATTTGAAGTATTTACAACCTTTTCCTTAGATAGTGCTCTGCTGAGAATATAAAAAGCAGTTACTGCAGTTCTAACTACTGAGATGCCCATATGAAGCTTTGTTTCCTTATTGAGCTCGGCATCTTTCTACAGTTACCCTATTTCCATGCAGAATATAACTGATATGTTTTTTGCAGGGTGAAGTGCGTCTAGCTAGAAAACGACAGGGTATAAAACCCGCCGTCCCTCCAGTGGCAGAAAGAGAGAAAATTAAGCAAGAGTTTTTGGCATCAAAGAACAAGACAAATTAAAACTTTTTATATGATACAAACAAACTCTTTTGTGTGTATTATATTATAAAATTATAGATAACTATATATTAATTTAAGATAATTTTATCTTTAAGTAAGACTTTACACACAAAATGGAGACCACAACTGACATATTTAAAGTAAACGACTTTGTTTGGGCAAAAATGGCAGGTAAGGCAAAAAGGCTTATTATTTTTAGGAAAACAAGATCATAATCAAAAACTCTTTATCAAGGAATTACTCTTATTAATATTATTATTATCACCTTTACATCACTTACAATGTTTCAGGATACCCACCTTGGCCAGGTATAGTAATGAGACCCGAAGCTCATGCTCCCTCCAAGCAAAAGGACACACAATGGATATATTTTTTTGGGTCGCACAATTACGCGTGGATTGAAGAGAAGCACATCAAACCTTTCCATTCCTATAAGGAGCAGTACAAGACGGCATACAAACAGGCCACCTTAAAGAAGGCAGTGGAAGAAACTGAGGATATCATAAGTAAGTTTGTTGGTATAAAGAATATTAAAGGTGCCCCCAAAAAGTCAAATAAATTGAAATCGTTTTACATAGAAGAAGGTGCCCATTTTAAACTTAGTTAGAAATATGTATATACTGGGTGTTCGGATAATCTTGGGGGCATTATCCGAAACACACACAAAACCAAGCCAATATACGGTCATTTAAAGGTACTTTCGCATTTTTAAAAGAAGGGTTTTTAAATAAATGTATTCCTAACCATCTGAAGAGAGTTTTCTTTCAAAAATCCTCATAAGAAAAAATATGGAGTAGTTATATATTGGTAACTTGGTACCAAACAGATTCTTACCTTCATGCAATCCTACTCGGTAGAAATGTCGGGTTAAAACATGCTGTTAGTCTTGCAGAGCTCCGTCATGTTCAAATGGTAGTCGATGATGCTTTTGTTTCAAATTAAATATAGTTTTACACCTACAACATTTATATTTTTTACTTTTTATGACACACTGTACAGGGTGTCCCATTTTGGACACTTTTGTAGGGTATCTCCGTAATTGTTAGTAGGTACTATCAAAAAAGTAATGTAGGTGTCATATGCTCTTTTTGGGTCAAACTTAAAATGGTAAAATCAAAATTTGAAAATTTTCGCTCGCTTAAGATATACGGGGGAAAATCAAATAATTAACAATTTCTAAATTACCCTATATTTTCTTAGTTGAAAGAGATACAGAAAAATATTTTATACAGAAGTTTCTTTATATTGATTGTTGAATAATCAGCCGTTTTCAGAATAAGTATACGGGGTCAGGTAAACAAGTTATCGGACCTAACCTCATTTTTTTAAACGGAACACTCTGTATATTTTAATCTAAGAAGATACTATTTTAGATTCTCCTTTCAAATATATAACACACCATGGATGATATTGGTTTCCTAGGCGATTTATTTAAACTTTATTATTTTAAACCACAGTAGACCATGAAACGAAAGCTAATATCCTAGAAACAACTATATTGACTATTAACATTTAACGTCAATTTCATTTTTACATATTCATTTGCGAAAATGACCTATCAACATTTTGAAAATTTTTATATGATATCAGTTTATATTGAAAGTGGAAAAAACGAAGAAATGGCGCAAAATGTATATTTTGTTCGCTATCCGGAAAGACGGTAACCATTTCAGGACATATTCCGAGCATTTGCGATGATTCCCGCCATTTTTTACCTTAATCTGAATCTTTTATTTCGTTGCAAAGTAATAAGGTTTAAATAAATCGCCTATGAAACCAATATCATCCATGGTGTGTTATATATTTGAAAGGAGAATTTAAAATAGTATATTTTTAGATTAAAATAGTATATTTTTAGATTAAAATATACATACTTATTCTGAAAACGGCAGATTATTCAATCAATATAAAGAAACTTCTGTATAAAACATTTTTCTGTATCTCTTTTAACTAAGAAAATATAGGGTAATTTAGAAATTGTAAATTTTTTGATTTTCTCCCGTATCACTTAAGCGAACGAAAATTTTCATTTTACCATTTTAAGTTTGACTCAAAAAGAGCACATGACACCTACATTACTTTTTTGATAGCACTAACAATTACGGAGATACCCTATAAAAGTGTCGAAAATGGGACACCTTGTACAGGGTGGCCAACTAAGCGAGGTAAGCGGCTATATCTCGGAAACCGTTCACCGTACAGCTTTCGGAAAAAAATATTTATAGGAAAAGTTGCCAAGAGAAATTGCTGGAAATTATTTGCAAGTTTGTAGGCCGGCCGCTAGGGGGCGTAACACGAATAGTAATTTGTTGCCAGTCGATTTCTCTACAATTGGCATAGGTAAGACATATTGATAATACTTATAAATTAATCTCACTTGTATCGTGAACAACTTTGCTTAAACACTTTTTTCTCTAACCCTGCAAATAAAGTGATGGGGGTAACGCAAACATCGATTTGCAAAAATTGCAATATCTCAGGAACGCCTCATCTGAAAATATTCAAATTGGTGTTATTTGAAAGAGCTCTTCTTGCTTTATTAGCTACACTTCAAGCAATGTCTATGTCATTTTTACTGTAGTCGCTAGATGGCGCTTTCAACAGATTTAACGTATTTATCGTTTTTCTCGAAAAACTTAAATGCAATGGTAAATATGTTATTACACCAGTGCAGAGAGGAATAAAGGCCAGAGCAAACGGTGAAAACCGCAAGTTCCTATCTTTTTTCTAACCGGAGATATCAATGAAAAATTAATTTATATCCTACTAAATCTCCCGCCCGGTACTTACATATGTTTCAAAAAATAAGAAGGCTTTGGAAACAAAATACATATTATATATAATAGGAGTATGGGGAAGAAACGTTCATTATATAAATCAAAAGAAGTCTGCCATCCTTGTTCACACATTGTCTGAGCTTTCCTATAGTAGAAAGAAATGCAGCTTCCGCTCTTGGCAGGCGAAGAATTTCATTTTGGATTTTGTTCTTCATATCTTCCCTGGTCGTAGGCCTAGCTTGGAATAAAATATCTTGTAATCGTCCCCACAAATAAAACTCCAAACAGGTCAAGTCAGGTGACCTGGCTGGCCACGAAAAAGGCTTCCTCTTCCTATCCATCGGTCTGGATATGTCTCATGCAGGTATTCTCGCACATTAATTAAAAAATGTGCTGGACAGCCATCGAGCTGCAGGAACATATTTTGCCTGGTTTCAAGAGGCACATCTTCTAATAAAACACACAATTCAGGAGGAACTCCACAAAAAGATTCCCATTTAGTGATTGGTGTCAAAGAAATAGGGTAAAATAATTGTACCCCCTATTATGCCACACCATACGTTGACACTTCAATCTCCTTGGTGCTGAACTTCTCGCATCCAGTGAGGGTTTTCTGTAGCCCAATAATGCGTGTTATGCAAATTTACCCTTCCGTCGCTATTAAAAGTAGCCTCAAAATGCAATTCTTCGCCTGCTAAGAACGGAAGTGGAAGCTGCTGTTCTTTCTACTATAGGAAAGCTCAGACAATATGTGGGCCAGGATGGCAGATAGTTTGAGCATTTAAGGAAGCACTAGAACATGTTTCGTTTGGTTTATAAAATGAACGTTTCTTCCCAATACTCCTATTATATATAATATGTATTTTGTTTCCAAAGCCTTCTTATTTTTTTGCAACATGTGTAAGTACCGGCGGGAGATTTAGTAGGATATAAATTAATTTTTCATTGATATCTCCGGTTAGAAAAAAGATAGGAACTTGCGGTTTTCACCGTTTGCTCTGGCCTTTATTCCTCTCTGCACTGGTGTAATAACATATTTACCATTGCATTTAAGGTTTTCGAGAAAAACGATAAATACGTTAAATCTGTTGAAAGCGCCATCTAGTGACTACAGTAAAAATGACATAGACATTGCTTGAAGTACAGCTAATAAAGCAAGAAGAGCTCTTTCAAATAACACCAATTTGAATATTTTCAGATGATGCGTTCCTGAGATATTGCATTTTTTACAAATCGATGTTTGCGTTACCCCCACCACTTTATTTGCAGGGCTAGAGAAAAAAGTGTTTAAGCAAAGTTGTTCACGATACAAGTGAGAATTATTTATAAGTATTATCAATATACCTTACCTATGCCAATTGTAGAGAAATCGACTGGCAACAAATTACTATTCGTGTTACGCCCCCTAGCGGCCGGCCTACAAACTTGCAAATAATTTCCAACAATTTCTCTTGGCAACTTTTCCTATAAATATTTTTTCCCGAAAGCTGTACGGTGAACGGTTTCCGAGATATGGCCGCTTACCTCGCTTAGTTGGCCACCCCATGCTGGCTCAGAATTTTTGATTTGAGTTATTTTGTCAATTAGCAACTTTTGATGAAGAACACCTCTTTTCCTAAAATAAAATAGTGTCTGGACAAGCTGTATATTTTGCAATGGTTCTACAATGTGCACATCAGGGTCACATATATTTATTCTACATATCTCAAATTTCTTTTTTTTTAAATCTTACTTTGTTTTACCTTTAGAGAAAATGAACAAAGATCCAGACTACAAAATCGATTTTGTTCAATATCTACGTAAGGATAAAAAATCCATGAGTCCCAAGAAGGCTAGGAAGTCGAGCGGGGGAAGTAGTAGCGTAGGAGGAGAGAGGAAGAGGTCCTTGCCTCTTAAAGAGAAAAACACTTCAGTGCCGAAAAAGAAGTCTAGGTAAGATAATAATTAGGGATGGGTCGAACCGCCGGCATTCCGGCCACCGGATCGAGTTCTCTCGTATAGACATCCAACAACGATTGTGAGTAATGCAGTTCGCGTTTATGACGCTAGGTGTTTTATTTCATTACAAACCAGAACGTGAAAGTCCCTAAGTAATATTCTGTGATAACCTTTAAAAATATGACCGGAAAACCGTGCGCACCAACCGATTTTTCACTCATTTGTACTGCGCACGCCATATGTAAATAAATAAAAAATAAAATAAAATTGCTTTAATTATCTAACACTACAGAAACATACCTTTTATAAGACGATTTAACTTAACCTAACTACAACAGCATACAGCTCAATTTAATTTTGTGTTGCTTAAATTAACATATACTCAACACAGCTCTTTTAATTTCATTTTTATTTGTAAAAAATAAATCTACTTTGTCATGCAAGGAGTCAAAGCTTGCACACATGCTGTATATTGGGGATTTATGAAGCATATTTGTATTTGGGGTCTGCAGGTAGAACAGATTGGTTTTTGGTCTTAGATGTAGTATCGGAGCATAAAAGTTAATTTGACCAAGTAAATATGATGACTCAACGTAGTTATTACATATTTTATATAATGTATGTATTTGGTGATATCTATGTCTGTCTTCAATGGTGTTTATTCTAAATCTTTGAAGTAGTATTTTGCTGTCATAACCCCTTGCAGGATAAATGTTGTCCACTTTATATGCAAGGTATTTTAATAATTTACGCTGCACTGACTCCAACTCAACCATGTATTGGTCATAGTAGGGGGTCCAGACAACACAGCGATACTCAAGCTTTGATCTTACATAAGCAAAATACAGAGTTCTAATGGCTTCCACATTGGTGAAATGTTTGCAAACACGAAATATAAATCCTGGCATCCTTATGGCAGAGTTACAGATATTCTCTATATGCTCCGCAATTGACAGTGTTGTGTCAAGCATTACTCCCAGGTCCTTATAGCTATTTCAGGAGGATATTGCGTTAGCATTTATATGATATTGATAAATAAGTTTTGTATGTTTTTTAATAAAAGTCTTACATTTGTCTATGGTAAGTTCTAAACGGTTGTTCAGGCATAAGTGATACGTATCCATAGTTATAGGTGGGTGGTGATTTCTGGATAATTTTTTTTTAGATCGTCTGTCTCTGGCGAGGCGGAAGAGCCGATTGTTAGCGACAGGGAATCTCCCGAGTCCAAGTCTATATCTGAAAATCACTACGGACCACACAAGCCGCAAACACTCAACACCACAAACATAGCGACGTCGAAGAAGATGTTCGGAATTTTGGCGGCGAACATTTATGCCGAAGGAATTATAAGGGTAAGAAAGCTTATGCTGAAGCGTATGGTGTTAGAATTACTATACTAAATCCATCTATCTATAGGGGTGAGAATGTTTGTGCAGAGTTGCATTAAGGGTCGACCGGAACTTTATTACATTTTTGAAAATTGTGATAAAGTGTGTGGCAAAGTACAATAGCTCCGGTACTATTTCAAATACATCAAAAAGTTGAAGGGCAGTAAGCAGTTACTCTATAGGGTGGCTCAAAATTACAATTAACAGAAATTTCAATCAAAATACCGGTTTGGTATGCAGGAAGCTTTGAATTTCGAACTTATAAGAAATACAGATAGATATGACCCATTCACAATGGGTTTAACTCCACATTGGACGTCTGAAATATTAATTGTTCTCTGTTTGCAACCCTTCAGTACAAAATCATCAGCAACATTTAAATGTAACTAAGTCTGTGTCTCTTGTAGAATCTAATAATGTCCGGACATCGTTTGCAAGTGTGGAGCCGCAATACGGGACTGGTCGAGGATTTGCAAGAGTATGCCAACCAACAGCAGACATTTTTCAGAATTTGTAACTCGCCCAGAGAAGTTGTAAGTACATCAATATTTTTTAATGGAAGTGTTGAATAAGTACAGTGGCTTTGCCATCGCATTTAATTGAAGCTCATAGTACGGCAGCCCGTTAACCAAAATGTCCTGTTGTCACGCCTTCATCTAGTCAATGACTAATCGCTAGATTAATAAAAAATAAGAAAGTTTTACCCGAGCGAAAAAGTTCGGCAACGCTGCGCGCTTTTTTTAAATTGTTGATAACACTCTAAAAAATAGTAAATCGAGTCGAACGGACATTTTCCGTGTTGCGCAGTCGAATCTCGTATCTGTATAATTCATGATCGCGGTACACGGCGCGTGCATGAGACGGCTTGCTGTGTGGCTTGGTTGTCTATAACAACTCAGCATCAACTATGTCCCCATATTGCATTATTATTGATACACGTGCTGTGTTGATTGGAAACGCTTTTGTTAAAAGGCGTGTGTAAAAATGTCAGTTCATATTTTTCCCCCATTTTCCGAGCCACAATACACGATTTCTGCTTGAAAACGGACGAGGCGCGATAACTCGAACAGCGTTAAAAAAAATGACATACCTTTTCCGGTCACGAATAACGAAAAATAACAAACGGACGAGGCGTGATAAGTTGAATTCTCCGCAAATTTCGATTTTTCTCGAACCAAAACTATTCAGCACACAGAAAATGTCGGTTACTATTTTCATCTCCTCAAGAACATCTCTCTGAGTCAAAAATAAACAGAACGAACGAGGCGCAATAACAATTACGACTTTTTTTACATATGTAAAGATGATTCTCAATGATTTCCCAACGTTGCCAATGTCCGTTCTTGTTAATTTCCTTCTCGAGTACTTATTAAATCACCAAAATGTATTCAAACTCAGTACGTGGGTTTACCATGTCGGCCTCTTCAAAGAGTTTTAATGCAGTTTTTCTATAAAATGTACAGGGGAGTCGATATTCGGCCACCTCAAAAATAAGATTTCCTATGTTCAACTCGAGGATGCATCACCCGGTATAGAATTTAATCAAATTCGGTTCTTATAAGAACTGAGAAGAAATTTGTTTGTTCTTTTATAAGTAACGTTAAATATTATATATTTATTTATAAAAAATGTATTTCATTTGAATTATCTAAAACAACCGGTGCTGGGAACCGGGAGTGTCTAATGTCCCGTCGGTAAGGACAAATATTTGATCTCTAAGAGCTTGGTTTTTACGACTTTAGTACGTCATTCATAATGTTAACCACGTTTAGCTGTTGACGTGATTTTGTCTTATTTGATCTACATAATCTCGATTCGAATCGTACTGTTATTACAGCAAAAACAATACAACTCACCTACTTATAATGGCAAATACTTCATGATTAACCTTGTTCACTGTAAGAGTATTTAGAGGTAGTTTTTTAAATTGATAGGTTAGAAATTCGGACATAACCTTCAGTTGTCTGAGCGATAAGGATCAAGCCAAGGCCACGCTTCAAGAAATGGGCCTCGAAGATGAAAACGACGACTTGCTCAAAGGAAAGGGATACGTCGAAATGACGAGCCTTGACCCGGAAGCGTCGAAGGACCTGTACGACCTGATCGTGGGTAAAAAGGGAGAGTATTTAGAAGCAATGGTAAGTCATAAAGTTTTTTTAAGTTACATCGACTAGAGGAAATGTATTATTTACTATTACAAGTGAAAAACACTGGAAAACGATCTAAAGCATACCCTAAACGATCATTAAGAGCAACGTTCCAATACTTCCATTATAACATTTGGTTGAGAGAAACTTATTATTTATAATATTTATCGAAATCAAAAAAATGCAATCTGAGCGAGAAAAAGGGGTGTTCGGGATTTAAAAAGACACCCTGTATAATGTTGTTGTTTCTAATAAATTGACCATGGCCTACTCTTACAAGTAACGTATATTATTAAAAATATCGCATTTTTAGGTTATTTTGCATATAAATATAAACCACAGAGTGCACAATTAATAATATATATCAAATATATAACAAATCTAGTAAAATGGAAGGCCTGAGAGTAACTCTTAATAAAATAATGTTATTTATTAACATTAGTAGAATGTTAATGGGTGTGAATAAATAAAATAATTTATGTGATATTTTTAAAAATTTTGATCTTCAAGCTGTATGTACAGACACTTTTATATGGTATCTCTCTAAATTTACATCGTTATTTATATTTCTAGGTGCAAGGTAGTCGTGAGGAGGCTAACAATGGCGAGCTCATAGTACTTTCAGCTGGACCGAAGCCTCTATTTGTCGACTGCCAATCATGTTTTAAAGCTCTGGGAAAGGTAAGGAAGAGTTGCAACCTTTAAAAATATGACCGGTACATTTTTCACTCCTAAAATTGAACTTTTTACTGCGCATCCCAAAAGTTGTACGTACATATTTATAATTCTAGGTCGGTGGTATAACCCCCGGTAAAGATTGTTTCACGAAAAATGGATATAACTTAATGACTGCAGTAAAAGTACCTGTGGCCATCCCATTATTTATGACCGTTTGTTATTATTATGTGGAAAGGACCGGATTTTAATAATTATAACTAAATATAGGCACATCAGGTAGGTTAGGTTGCTTAATTTATATTTAAATATCTTTTTGTGGTAAAATTTGTTAGTTTTTGACAATGGCCAATGCGAGCAATCACAGTCGCCAATTACATAAAGCTCCAAGCTCAAATAATACAAAATTGGAGATTCAGAACTACATGGCGGCGAATGATATATATTTTGAAGAAAGTTATAAAAAAAGTGATCTTTTAGAAAGACATTTTGTATAAAAAAAGTATATGTTTGTGACACATTGGCAGAAGAAATTGGACATACAGTGCTACGGCTCCCACCCTATTATTGCATTTTTAACCCCATAGAGCATATGTGGCACCAGTTAAAATCACTGGTTAGGTCTGAAAATATTTCTCCGACTTTAAGTTCTAGTGTTGTAGAATTAATACGAAAATGCTTTAATGATATTCCCCCAGGTAGTTGGAAAAATTCAGTCCGTCACGTAATAACTGTAGAAAGTTCGTATATTAGTCTGGATCGTATAATTAATCCAATTATAATTAATTTTGATGAGGATAGCGATCGCGAAACAGAACTATCTATAGAATGACATTATAAATGTAAATAAATATGACTAGTAATATTTAAAAAAAATGTTATTTCATTTGATTACATTAATATAATCATATCATTACTTGTTTTCCTTAGTTCGTCCCTTCATACTTCACTTGTTTATTGCCAAGCTCTTGTCGACACAATGGGACCGGCCCAGGAAATCATTAAGTCGTAGCCATTTTTCGTGAAACAATCTTTACCCGTATTTTTTTTACAAAACTTCCGCAACCGTGATTATAATTGACGATTTTTTGCAGGCATCATTCCTGCTGGGCAATATCGGATCGGCGACGAAAATTCACATGATATTCCAAGTGATGAGAGGCGTGTTCTTGGCGGCGCTCGTCGAGGGTTTCGCCATGGCGGACAAGTGCGGAATTATGCTGAACACTTTCCATAACATTTTCAATTTGACGCAGATGTCGAGCGATTATTTACAGAGTGAGTATTTTTAATTTACCGTAGTTTGCGATGATATTCATATTTTTTTTGAAGATTTGGATCGACTTTTTTATTTGTCGTTTTGTTCAAAATTTAAAAATATGGGTAGTTTTCTTCCTTTAACCTTTTTACATTATTGTACTTTCTTGAGAACCCTGTATAATATAATATATTTTTTTCTTCGTAAATCTTAGTTTCTTGCCAAGTAGAGATTTTTAGGTAGTGACACTTTCTTTCATAAAATCAAAGGGATTGTAAACTACAGATCCCATAATTCATTCATAAAACTCTTGGAAAGTGAAGCTGTGATTGTGTGAAATGTTATTGAAAATCAGTAATGGGTGGAAGAGAGAGAACTACATGTTTGTTGGCTGAATGGCAACAAGTCTGGTTATATTAGATGGTTAAATATTAAAACATAACCATACTTACCGATGACAAGATAAATCCTTATTTAAATGATCCACTATTTTACAAACTACACATGAATGCACCATGATTGTTTATAATAAAGACGAGTTTCACCTTTAATCTAAATATATAAACAATCCGTTAGATCACAGCGCCAACGTTGTAATGTTTACGAGATTAGTATTCATTCATATTTTGGCTCCTGGATCGTAGCGCAGTAGTAAAGTAGAAATAGATGTTGCCAGAGTGCACAGTTGGATTAGTTCAAGATTCGTTTGATATTTTTAATGAAATTCACAATAAAAGTTCTTCAGGTTGGGATGAAATCTCGCTGAAAATAATTTTACGTTTGCCTGATGTGCTTTGACCATACTTGCTGATTGTATTAACCAATCTTTTGAATCAGGGGTCTTCCCTTCTTTTTTGAAACTAGCAAAAGTTGTACCTTTGTACAAGGGAAGTGATCCCGAATCTGCTTCAAATTTCAGACCTATATCTCTGTTGTCCACTCTGGCTAAAATAGTGGAAAAATTGGTAAAACGACGACTGCAGTCTTTCTTAAACAAACATAACATTTCTTTGCGCAGAGCAGTTTGGTTTTCGTGAGTCGAAAGGCAGAAATGATGGGATTTTTGCATTTCTCGAAGGATTGTATTTGGGAATCAATGATGGAGAGCTGGCTTCAGCGGTGTTCTGTGATTTGTCAAAGGCATTCGACTGTGTCGGTCATGGGATACTGCTGTGTAAGCTGGAGAAGTATGGGGTAAGGGGGAGATCCTTGGAATGGTTTAATTCTTACTTAACGGCGCGTTTTCAGAAGGTACATTTTAATAACCGTTGTTCTGAACAATTGGAAATTCGATCTGGGGTGCCACAAGGATCTGTCCTCGGCCCTTTGCTTTTCCTAATTTATATTAATGATCTGACCAATGTTGATATAAGGGGTAAATTTCCGCTTTTTGCTGACGATTCTACCATACTTTGGAAGAGTAAAAATATAAAGGAACTCGAGGTCCATATTCACAATGATCTTGCTAAAGTAAAGGAATGGACTGATGCAAATTTTAAGTGGTCTTTAAATGAAATTAGTGTGGGGAATCAGGTTGTAGGCAGTGAAACTGTAAACAAATGTTTGGGTGTATATATAGATAATAAGTTGAAATTTGAGGCGCATATAAATTACTTGGCTAAAAAACTGGCATCTGATTGTCTTGCAATTAGGGTAATGGCAGATTGTTTGGACGTACAAAGTATTAAAAATGCTTACTATTCACTAATAGAATCTCATCTGAGATATGGTATGCCCTTCTGGGGAATTTGCTCTCCGTATTTATTTAATATGTTGTTTATTCTGGTTCACAAAAAATTCCAAGGTGCAATTAATTCCGTTTCATTGTACAATACACGCCAGACATACAATGTTGATCTGCCCATACCTGTTTCTACTCAAACTAAGAATTCTATTACTTATACTACTACTTTCGAAGGCTTACTACTCAGTAGATGAATTTTTCCATGATAGATTTTGATTGACTTTTGGAAATGATATATTATGTGTATTTGGTATTGTGTGTTATATTGGATTTATTATTATTGCGTATTATATTTTTACTTTTATGTCACTTTGTATTGTACTGGTGATTTATATCAATTTTCTTTTATGTCTCTTATTTTCGTACTATATTTAGGACTCACAGCTTTGTTTATAGGAATATCTCCTTTTAAACAATAAAGCATATTTTGACTTTGATACTTTGAAACATAATAATATTTTTTTAAAAGATTCACAGTTTACAGTAAAATTATTGGGAAATAAATTTATTTTAAGAGCAATTGCGGATTAACCTTAAACCAGTTGTAATTGTCAAATTAACAAATTTTTAATTCGGATTTTGCGATAAATATGTCAATCTGGCTATGCTGCAATAATGACCGAAAGATGTGGGAAGACTGTTTGTATTCGTTGCGTAGGCTAGAAATGTACATTTTTCTATCTGTAATTTGTAATATCTTTGCATAAAACACATAATAAAAAGGTTTCCTTGGACACGCCGTAGTTCACATACTTTCTTTTTTGCCTTTCAACTAGTGTTGTGATCGCTCGAGCGAAAAACCACTTGATCACTCGATTATTGAAATAACCGACATCGCTCGATTATTAAAAAAACCGTTCGAGTTATCTATTCAGGCGAAAACCGTCGCTCGTCACTTATTATCTTTCACTCGATACCCGCGCTTCGCTTGACGCCGACGGAAATGTACCGCTGTAGTGTGATCGAGTTAAAAAACTGCTCGTATATTCGAACAGTTTTTCGCTCGATAGGAAATACTCTAGTTATAAATTCAGGCGAAAAACCGAAAAATCTCGCCTTTCAATTTTTTTCAATTTCATTTATTGATCAATTTTTCAGTACAGCAGTACAAAAAAAGAACCATAAAGGTGTAGATCACAAATCCTATCACAATTTCTATATGTATATATAATGGAACATACTAAATCAGTAACAAAAAACTATTATGTGTGCATGCCTGTCACGTGATACACGACACGATGTTTGATGCTGAGCAGGTAATACGACATACGTCTTTCTTAAAGGCACATAAACGAGAAGGTGCATATAAAAAAGTATGCTAAATCCTTTAGCAGAGTCATCGCGACATAGGGTTTGTTTTAACTGGCTAGCCAGCGGCGTAGTTTAGGTCTCCGATTGTAAATATTAAAAAATTAAAGGATATAATTTTTAAATTTGTATTTACTATAAACTCGACAAAACTATACAAACTAAAAAAATAACATAATAATAGAAATTGTTAATGAAAAATAACAAAACGAAAGAAAATGGTTAACAAAATGTATAGAAAAATTCGTTTGTAATCTTATAGTAAACATTTTTAAATCTAAACAGGAACTTTTTATTATTAAACTCAAGAAGACTTCTTAAAAGTAACATACATTATAGAAAATGTTAATGGAAAATAAGAAAACGAGCAAAATAGTTAACAAAACATAGGTGTTGACATTAAACCGGAACTTTTAGGTAACTATAAACATGAATTTAAAAAAATAATCACCTATTTTCTTAATTTGTCAGTCGCGTAACTAATCCTACATTTTTGAAGGGCACACAGTGGGCACCTGATAATTTAAAGTGGAAGAATTTGACAAGCCATTTTAAATATCTACTTATTTTATGCTCGTAGATTGAGAAAGATGTGAAGAAAAATAACGCTAAACACGAATAAACCCGAACAATAAATACATATTTGGGTGATTGTTTGCAGTTTTTTTGTTTGGTATCGAGACACGTGGTAAAAATTCATTATTCATAAATAAATAAATTTCTGGAATTTTTTTGGTGGCTACTACAATTTTTTAGCTAAACCTGTGCCCACCCGTAGTTACGTGCCTGCTAAATACCGTACCTGATCACATGTAAACGGCTAGGCTGCCGGTTGAACAGTCGGTGAATTTTAATTTCAAGCGATTCACTCGATTATTAAAATCGCTCGAGTATCAAGTACTCGATTATTAAAATCATCGGTTTTTGCCAACACTACTTTCAACCATGACCTCGTTTTAAAAAAATGTTAACTTTCCTTTCCAGGCAAGGCAGACGTCATCGTCGGCAAAAAGTTCTCCGACACCCAAGAGCCCGTGCAGCAGCTCCAAAAAGACTTGGCCCAGGGGATCGAGATGTCGGACAAATTCCGACAGCCGATGCCGTTGGCGTCCAACGCGAACGAGATCCTGAAGCACGCTCGTCGATTAGGTTGTGACAATCAAGATTCGGCTTGTATATATAACAGAACGAGATATTGAATAAAAATGGGTACCTTGACTAACACGTGCGTTTCTTTTTTATTTTATAGATCTGCAGTGCGTGAGGGATATCTTGAAGCATTGTTATCAAGTGGAATTTGTGCCTGAACATTACTAACATTAGTCCATAGATTTTATCGATCCGTTAGTTGTATTGCAAAGAACTGTAGGATTTTTAGGTTTAGTTTATTTTTTTTCTATAAAAGAAATGCCCTCGTCTATTGTTGCGCTTGGTATACTTGGCCAGTTTTACGAACAAACCCAAAGGCTTGAGCTTGTACAGTTGCATAATGACCGGTCTAGATAATATACTAACTTACGGGCCATAGGGCAACAATAGCGCCTTCGAATGTGAAACTTAAACAAAAAAATATCCAAATTCTTATTTCTTACTCATAAAAACATCATACCGCCAACTTCCAATATGATACATTGAACTGTTATCAAATTATGGCGTATTTTATTCAACATCCTGTATTTTTAGAAGGAGAAACATTTCGTTTGATGTTTAGTATCTCCGGTTGCTCTATGATCCGTAAGTTATGGGACACTCTGTATAATACCGGCTGGGTACCCGGCCAGTTTTTTACCCTCTCATAACCCTACTATTACGTATTTTAATCAAAATTAGTTCCTTTATATCTGTTTCTAGTATATTCGGTACAGGGTGTCCCATTTTCGACACTTTTATAGGGTATCTCCGTTATTGTTAGTGCTATCAAAAAAGTAACGTAGATGTCATGTGCTCTTTTTGGGTCCAACTTAAAATGATAAAATCAAAATTCGAAAATTTTCGCTCGCTTAAGAGATACGGGGGAAAATCAACAAATTGACAATTTCACAACTTACCATATATTTTCTTAGTGAAAAGAGATACAGAAAAATGTTTTATACAAAAGTTTCTTTATAACGATTGTTGAATAATCTGCCGTTTTCAGAATAAGTATACGGGGTGAGATAAAAAAGTTATCGGACCTAACCTCATTTTTTTTAAATGGAACACCCTATATAATTTAATCTAAAAAGATGCTATCTTAAATTCTCTTTTCAGACATATAACACACCATGGATGATATTGGTTTCCTGGGCGATTTATTTAAACTTTATAACTTTAAACCACAGTAGACCATGAAACAAAAGCTAATATCCTAGAAACAACTATGTTGTCTCAACATTTAATGCTTATCAGCATTTAAAAAAATTTGGTATGATATCTATCCTTCCATGGTGTGTTAGAAATTTGGAAAGAAAATTTAAAATGCTATTTTTTAGATTAAAATATACAGGGTGTTCCATTTGAAAAAATGAGATTAGGTCCGATAACTGTTTTACCTGACCCCGTATACTTATTCTGAAACCGGCAGATTATTCAACAATCATAAAAAAGAAACATTTGTAGAAAACATTTTTCTGTATCTCTTTTAACTAAGAAAATATAGGGTAATTTTGAAATTGTCAATTTTTTGATTTTCCCCCGTATCTCTTAAGCGAGCGAACATTTTCGAATTTTGATTTTACCATTTTAAGTTTGACCCAAAAAGAGCACATGACACCTACATTACTTTTATGAGAGCACTAACAATTACGGAGATACCCTATAAAAGTGTCGAAAATAGGACACCTTGTACAGGCAGCTTGAAGATTAAAATTTTTAAAAATATCACATAAATTATTTTATTTATTCACACCTATTAACATTCTACTAATGTTAATAAATACTTCTAAATAATTCTTTAAAACAATGTCAATTATAACGAATTTTTATGGAATTGGTAAAATATTGCACCGATTAAAAAAAAATAGAGGAATATTAATTTAGTTTGTACATTTCTTTTATAGAAAAAAGTTGTAAGATTAGCATAAACAGTAATACTTTATTTTTTTTGATTAAACTATTTTTAATATATCGTTTGTATCATAGACAAAGGAAGAGAGGGGACGCGTAAAACCAGAAGCTATTTTGTTACCGCCTGGCTCCTTATCGGATTTAGCAGTGGCGTTACATGAATATTTTCTTAGTATTATCCCAGTACAAAATTATTATTTATGGAATATGGAAGTAAAATTTTTATTGAATTGAATTTGTATATTGTGTCCCTTACTGAGTACAAATATTCTTCTGCTTCTCAATAATTTTTGAATGCTTAGTAAATATTAATTTTATTATCCAAAAATATAATTTCATGTAGGAAAGGTTGTGAAATTTAAATATCTTTCAACTTTAGGGAAAATGTAAGATAAAAAACAAAATTGGTCGATTCAAAATTTATTACAAAGAAGCAACAAAATGTAATTACTGATAGTTTTGAAAATATTGTTGGCACAGCACCTCCAAGTAATCGTACTCTTTCCTCAACTTTATAAAAAAGGACTTCTCAAAATGCTCTGAACAAATCCTGTAGGCAGGAGAAGGTGTCCAATCTCTAAGTCCCATGTTCTGCACCCAAATGTTTGGTTTTTGTGGATCTTTCGGAAATCTAAAAACAATACAACAATGTGTGAGCTTAGTGGTTTAAAATAAGTTTTAACAGGACGCCATCCTTGTGAAACGACCTTCGCCTGAAGTCGTGTTTCTCAAAGACTATGATCTTCAACGATTCAAGACAAATGTTAATCGCTTTCTTTAAAAAAATAACACTGGTATACATTCGAAATAATATAATGCTTTCACTAATAACTAACCAAAATTACATAAGAAATAATTTAATTTTGTCAAAATATACAAATCATGCAGGTACGCCATTGAGTGACACACCCTCTCCAAGGGCAATTAGCTGGTTCTTATTAGAAATCTTGAATGAAAAGTGCAACAAATCTAGTACAAATTACAAAGGAAGGTAGCTTTAACTATAGACTTAATCATAGTTTCAAATAACATATACTGCTAAACTTACAAGGGAGATATCTAATATAAAATAAATGCATGCAAAAAATACAATTTGAATATTTACCGATGGGAAGTAATTCCAAGCTTCTTTCGTTCATTAGGGCTTTTATAGCTATAGGCACAACAATTCACCATTTTTCTGTAAATAAACTAAATTCTTATAATTGCTTTTCTCACCACAAATCACCAAAATACATAGGGTGCCACCTCGATTGTCTGGCTCCCTATCAATGGCGGCCAATCAATTTTAGGTAACACTTTCTGCGACGGCCCGTAAACCGGAATTATTCGTCCCCTCTCTTCCTTTGTCTATGGTTTGTATGCATAAATGATTTAATTTAATTTGGTGTATTGTATTATATTTATTAAATCAATTTATTTGAAATTTGTATACGTTCGTTTATGTCGTTTGGATAAAATACATTTTTATTTAAATTGTGGAAATTGTTTTTAACGAATGGTAAGGATTGGTTATGTAGATTTTTCAAAATAGTAGTGATGCATGCGGCTGCCTATGAAATTGACCAGGTGATATAGTAAATACTGTATACAGGGTGTTCTACAGGTTAAAATAAAGGTAGCGAGTGATATAACAAAAAAGCTTAATACTTTTTGAGTTACAACCTGTCTAATGGCAAAATCGTAATTGAATGGTTTGCTAGCAATAATCACCCTGAATAGTAAACATATTTCTAAATTACCGAAAACATGTTATGTTCCTGATTCATATCAATTCACAACAAATTGATAAAATAAGGAAGTTCCCTCTTGAGACGGAAGAGCCAAAAGTTATAATTTACACAATTTCTCAGTAACGGCAGCAATTTGATACCGAAAGAGACACAACTTGACATCGAAAGAGCCGCAGGTTGCCGACCCCTGCTCTAGACAAATTATTTTTGGAGGCAATGGCTTTAATCCACGTTCGCACAGAAGTTCTGGTTCGTGGGTTTTAGGTAAGGTTTCATACTTACAATTCCTCTGTGCCAAGTAGATTGACCACACATAAAATTGTTCATATAAATTATTTGTGGGTTGTTTCTCACCCCAGGCAGAAGCATGATACAATAAACGAAAGGTAGGATATCTAACCGTCCCAATTTCGTCTGCCGTGCGCATGGTGAGTAAGTTTTAAATCTCTTATGGAAGTTTACATTGCTGTCATCGTTTTTAACTCTTTTTTGAATGTATTAAAACGTTTTAAGCATGTAATGATATATGAAATGAAAGAATAATATATGACGAGTATTTACGTATATCAATTTCATAGAAATATAACACACAAATACCACTAAAAAAAGAAAAGATATCAGAGAAATTTTTCGCGGTCATTTGAGCCGGCGACAATAGCCGAAGCATGCCGAAAGCTGCTCGCCGACCACTGCTGGTTTTGAAACAGTGTTGCCAGACTTTTACAATTGTAATAGATCCACTACTATTTAACATTCTTGTTGTGGGGCTCCCCATATGAAATTTATGTTCAATCTGGAGGTGGTCCCCCATCTAATAGGAAAGTAACGACCTTTTTTTCGTACTATTATTACTCTGACGCCGTTTTAATTAAAAGTTTTTACGTTTAGTGGTATGTGAAATGAAAGAATAATATCATGGTATTTAGGAATATTTATTTCATGAACATACAACAAAGATTAAAGCTAAAATACGACCTAATTATCTTTCCGCTTACACAACTGTATCCATTTTAATTGTTTGTTTTTATCTTTAGGAAAGCGGAAAAACCTTATATTTCTATTAAATGTCTTTGCCTGGTTATCCATATCACAACCGAACATAGCGCACCTCATTTTATGAAAATTAAGATATTTTTTTTAATAAACACAAGACTATAAGAAAACGTTCTGGTAAACTTACAAAATGTCCACCAAAAACTACGGCAACCATGCAGCAGTGTTGCCAGACATCCGTTATCGAAAGAAATAGAGTGCCGGTTCGAAACCTAATAGGAATAGTAAAAAACGGGTCAGAGTAAAAAGAGTACGAAAAAAAGGGTCGTTACTTTCCTATTAGATGAAATTTATGTTCAATCTGGAGGTGTTCCCTCCAGATTGAACATAAATTTCATATGGGGAGCCACACAACAAGAATGTTAAAATACTAGTGGATCTATTACAATTGTAAAAGTTTGGCAACACTGTTTCAAAACCAGCAGTGGTCGGCGAGCAGCTTTCGGCATGCTTCGGCTATTGTCGCCGGCTTAGTGGTATTTGTGTGTTATGTTTATATGAAATTGATATACGTAAATACTCGTCATATATTATTCTTTCATTTCATATACCATTACATGCATAAAACGTTTTAATACATTCAAAAAAGAGTTAAAAACGATGACAGCAATGTAAACCTTCATAAGAGATTTAAAACTTACTCGCCAAGCCACGTGATCATCGGCGTGCAATCATACCTATAGTTACTTATACCATGTACCTATAGTTACTTATACCATGAGGCAGAAGGGATGGTATTTCTCGGAATCTATGTGAAAGGAAGAAGGAACACAGAAAGCTTGCTGAATGTCGGAAACGACTAGGGGCCAGTGCTGCCAGATCGAAAATGACAAAAACGGTAGAATCGACATTTAAAAAACGGTAGATTACGGTAGACGGTGCACGGTACCACATAAAATAGATTTTTTTAAACAAAATACTAAGAAAAAAGGTAAAATTAAACACAAATAGAAAACGGTAGGCGGTACACATAAAGAACTTTGTTTAGCAAGTTACTAAAAGAAAAAAAAATTATTCTAATGATAATTTTGAAAGGGAAAACCTACTAAATTCAATTTTAATTTCGGTCGTTTTGCTTCTGCTTCTCATTTTTACGACTCAAAAAGCGGTAGACTACCGTATTTTCATTTTTTACGACTCTCAAAGCGGTAGATCTACAGTAAAAGCGGTAGCTCTGGCAGCACTGCTAGGGGCCATAGAGATGAGAATAGAGAGATTTGTGGGTGGTTCCTATTGATGAGTAAAAAAGAAACGTAAATTTTGCGACACGTGTCTGGGTTATAAATATAAAGGGGGTGGGGGCAGGACCAATATAACAGTAATAAAAAGTGCATAATGCTAAGTAAACAGGTCATTCCCCACTATGTACGGCTCCTGGTACACTGGTCACCAGGAATGCTTATACCCTACCGTATGAACCCCTAATAATTGTACTAAAATAATGTTATTTTAAATAATATCCTGAAAACCATAAATCTCATCGCAATACGTTCTAATTACGTCCATTTTTGGAACTCGATTTCTTGGCAGCTACTATTTCCGAAATAATAATAAATTATGGTATTGGAACAAGAGAGGATAATGGGCCATAGAAAAGGAAAAGAGAGATTAACTGCCCGGCGCCCCTTTCCTAGTTTGTGTCAAAGCTAACCTAAAAAATTTCCCCAAACAAAACTTTTTCTGATTTTATATTTCTTCATAGTGTTTGACGCCATTAGAAATTTGGCGCTTTTCTTAATTTTTTATTCCTATTCATTAATACGTCCGGGGAGACAATTATTTAATATTTTTACGTTAATTAACAAATTATTTTGTATAATAACACAGGTCCAAAAGGACGCTTGTTAAAAAACATAGTCAAATATTTATTGATTTTAAAAGTTTTACTTCAATTCAATTATTCGCTGTTTATTATATGTTATACATTTTTTAACAAATATATTCCACTAAAGCAAAATGGATATTGGTGAGAGCGAGCAAGATAGCAAGGTTAAAGTGAATGATTTTGTATGGGCCAAATTAGCAAGTAAGTACGAACACAAATACCTATTTTTTTTTTTTTGGACAGCCGATGAGAATCTGCACACAGACACCTTACAGACGCGGCTGCAAGGTAGTGTCGGGTTTGTGCAACTTGTGGGGATTATACCAAACCATCAATATCTTCTTTTCTGAGGGAAAAGAACCGCCTCTGAAGGAGGACGGACCCGACCGACTAAACTCACCATCAGGCTAGAAACCTTCGACTCCTTTTCACTACAGTGTGTTATTTTTGCATCATGTATGAGTGATTAGATTTAGCTATACATTTATGTTGGGTGCCAGCTTGTGAATCTTTCCCAATCGAACTTAATCGAATGAGCAAAATTTATGAACTCCTGATGTAGAGGGTAGGCGTAGGTTGTCTTATTGGTTTTTTGCGTGTTATTTTAGTTATGCTAAACAAGGTATTATTAGTGTTTTTGGGTCAGAATTGTTTTAGAATCAATCACGAATGCGATTTATCCAGTCTTTTGGTAGTGTGTATGTTGTGTTTGGTAATGCGTGTATGTGAGATAAAAGAATCTTACTGTTGTTGGCTATGTTAGCCTTAGTGTGGTATTTAGCAATAGTTTTGTCGAGAAACTCGGAAATTGTTTCCAATTCCGAGATCTCTGTGTACTATGTTGTTTTTAGTGTATCGTGGAGTGTTTCCTATGATTTTTAGTACCTTGTTTTGCATCACTTGGCTTCAGGTCCCACTTGCTCATAGTGCGCCATGCTGGTGATCCATATGTCATCGCTGATCTGATGAACGTTTTATACAGGGTGACCTTTGTCCTTATCAATCAATCAATCAATCAATCTCTTTATTAGTTCTAATAAAAATACAACATAGCATAGAACATGTCATTCTTTAAGACTAGGACTAAAGGTACTAAAGATACAGACAAATACATAAAAAAATTAAATAAAATAAAAGACAGAAATTTTACAAGATCAAGGACGGACTCTTTTACAATATTTGGCTCAACGTGAAATAAGTCATGACAAAACTTTGAAATTGACTGTGAATACTCAGTCATTACATGTTCACATCACTGAAGAACTCCTCCATCGTATAGTAGGCCTTAGAGGTAAGGAAGTGTTTGAGTAGGGGTCGGAGTTTAGCAATATTATTGTTTTTAATATAATTAGGTAACTTGCTGACTATCTTTATTATCATGTAGTGAACATTTTTTTGCAAGTAGGTATAATTATATCTTGGAGTCAGAGGATCGTGTCTACCTCTGGTGAGGTGAATATGTCCTCTGTGTGTCTCCTCAAATAAGTTTTCATTTAATTTGAAGAAAAGTACACATTCATAAATGTATGTCCCAATCACAGTGAGGATGCTCCACCTGCGGAAAACCGGTCGACAGCTGTCCATCTGTCCCATGCAAAAGATCCTGCGCAGACACGCCTTCTGCAGAATCGCAATTCTAGAGGCATCAACACTGCCGCCCCAGAACAAAACCCCATACCGAATTCTGGAGTGGACATAAGCGTGATATGCCGTAAGGGCCACAGCTGTCCCCGTGTTTCTAGACAATACACTGAGTGCAAACGAGAACTGGGATATTTTCCCAGCCAGGACGTCGATGTGCTCCTTCCAATCGAGTCTAGAGTCAATAGTCACCCCAAGAAACACAGCTGAATTGACGGTTTTAAATGTGGAGCCATTCAAAATGAGATTCACTGCTTCCCCAGAATTTTGATAAGAAAACCTTAATAACTGTGTTTTATTAATATTTAGGATAAGATTATTTGAATCAAACCATGTCTTCAGCAGGATCATAGCCTGAGCCACCTCAGTGTCCACATCGGAGGCTTCCTCCGGGTTAAAGATGAGCGTTGTATCGTCAGCGTACTGAACGGTGTGGTGACCGGTCACCCCAGGCAGTTCATTGGTGTATAGGATGTACAGTAGCGGCCCCAGGATTGATCCCTGAGGTACGCCTCTTTTTACCAACTGCATGCCAGAGGTTAACCCGACCCCAGAACCGTCCACTCCAACAACACATTGTTGCCGGCCATCTAGGTAGGATTCTACTAGTCTCAAGGCCGTCCCTCTGAAGCCATAGCTCTCCATTTTTTTTAGAAGAATATTATATTTGACACTATCAAATGCTCGAGATAAGTCGAGACAGACCGCAAGTGTATTCTTATTTTTATTTAGAGCATCAAGAACTTTAATGAGAGCCTGATAAATGGCACTAGCTGTAGATTTGCCTGGTCGAAAGCCATGTTGATAAATATTTATTATGTTATGCTCGTCCAAAAATGCTAAAAATCTTTTATAAATTATTTTCTCAAAAATTTTACTGATATTGTTTAGAAGAGCTATTGGCCTATAGTTTGAGATTTGAGTTTTGTCTCCTTTTTTATGTATTGGGCTTACCCGAGCAATTTTCAGTTGGTCAGGGAAAGTGCCAGCAACAAAGGACAAATTTATTAGATGAGACAGCACAGGCGCAATCTCGGCCGCAACATACCTGAGCAAGTGCACAGGCACTCCATCAACCCCCACCGATTTTATGCTTTTCAATTTGTTTATTGTGTCCCGCACTTCCCCTGGATCTGTTGGGAGCAAATAGAGGGAGTGTGGACAGAGGGGAATATTCGCAGCATCACCGGTTCCACCCAGATCCGGGCATGCGTTTATAAAATAGTCATTAATTTGAGTAAGGACTTCGGTATTTGTGGTGTTTTCTTTCGATAAATTTTCAAGTATTGACTCTGACTTTTTAGAGCTTTTGTTTGTATATTTTTTAACCAGGGTCCAGGTTGCTTTTCCTAAGTTCTTGGAAGTACAGAGAAAATTTAAATTAGACATTTGTTTAGCTACCTGAACTACTTTCTGAAATACTTTGCTATAGCGTTTATAAACTTCAACGGCTATCTCGCCACGTCGCACTTGTCTATAAAGGTAATTTTTATGCTTGGAGGATACTTTGATGCCCTGCGTTATCCAACCACTTGGTGTCTTTATATGTTTTTTTTTAATTGTTTTTAAAGGAAAGTGCAGGTCTATAAGGCTTTTTAATTCATGAGAGAAGGCAGTGTATGCGCTGTTTACATCTACCTCTTGGTACACCCTCCCCCAGGATTCCTCCCGCAGATTCTGTCTGAGTTGCTCAAGCTTGTTTTTGGAGAAAATTCGTCCCTCGATCAGGATGGGGCCCTGCTCCGAGCAAGGCAGCATCTCCACCTCAAGAATCTGCGCATGATGGTCCGATAGGGCTGTGGCGACAACCTCACCGTGACCAGGACAATCGAAATCTACAAATATATTGTCAATAATTGTAGCCGAGTGCTGCGTTACACGCGTGGGTTCAAATATCGTTTGTTTGAAATTATAGCTGTTTAAGATGTCCCTGAATCTATTGACAGTGATATTATTCTGAAGAAGGTCAAAGTTGAAATCACCACAAAGTACGACTCTGAAGGAGTAAAATGAGTTAAAACAGTAATTTAAGATGTCAGTGAAAATGTTAAAAAAGGATTCAGTGTTACCCTGAGGAGGCCTATAAATAGTTATTACCAACAAATTATTCGGTCTATCTACGATGGAGGAACACTCAATGACACCCTCAAGGCCTTTGCCCTTAACTGTATCTTCCTCAGCAACATTGGCCAGGACATTGTCTCTCACTAATATGGCAGAACCCCCATGCGACTGATTAGATCTTGAGAATGTCGCGCAAGCAGTGTAATTTTCCACTTTCATAAATTCAATTTCTGTAGAGGTGTACCAGTGCTCTGTAACGCATAATATAGTGGGTTTAGTTACCTCAAGAAAAATTTCAAGCTCAGCCAACTTGTTTTTCATACACTGCATGTTTTGATGTAATATGGTAATCTTTCCTGGTTGGACGAGGAGTTCATTACACATTGAGAGAGTATTTTTAGAGATATTTTTTGGAGAATTATTATTCACACGGGTGGACTTGTCTTGTCTGTATCCAGTAATTACTTCCGATAGCGGCGAAAGGGTGGTCCGGGAAAATTTCCGTTCTTGTTGCGTGGCTTTGAGGATTCAAGATCATTTTTATTCTTAGGTTTGTACAGATCCACGTAGCAACCATCAGGCCAGAAGCTTCTAGATAAATATTTGTCCTTCAAGTCTTCCGGAATACCCAGCTTAAAGGCAGCACTATTTGGATTTTCAAATTTTGATGGTAACTTCTGACATTGATATACGCTAGCAAAATTTGGGTCAAGCACGGCTTTGATGTCGTCTGACTTGGTGTTAACATCCAGATTGGAAATATATATCCAGCTTAGTTTAGCAATTCTTTCCCCTATATTTCTGTTGGCAACTTTAAGGTTTGGGTGGTTAGGACCAGTGCAGATATTTCCCGAAAGAACCGGAACTGGCACTCCGCTTATAGCTCCCCTTGTATTCAGATTAGTTGGACTTTTATCAAAAGCCTCAGGATTCTTACCTTGGAAAGGATCAGGTGTACGTCCACCGTTTAGCCCAGCCTGTTTTCTCACTACTTTAGGGTTATCCGTAATCATATACACAAGTTCTTTGTTGGTGTCCTTAATGGCCGAGACAACTGCATCGAGCCGTTGAGTGACCTGTTGAGATTGTGTATCCAAATGCTGCTGAATGACTGTTATTATATCCTGGTTGCTCACAGACTGTGTGGATTCTACTTTCTTGTTTTTATTGGAGTCTCTCGCAGCCGATTTGAGCGCCCCTACTTCCCTCTCAATGGAAACAATCTTTTGGTGCAAGCCATCTTGGGATGTTTTTGTTTGTGCTGCTGCTTCCAACTTGGCAAACCTATTCTTCAGAGAGGAAACGTCATCCTTTAATTCTTCCAGTTGTTTTAAAGTTTTTGGTAAGTTTTTGAGGTCCGTGATACAATCCGGACATAAATGAATCATTGTTCTTGATGGGCTTGGGATGACCCTAATTTCCTGAGCTTGGGTTTTATTGCACTCCTGGCAAATAACTCGTTTACATAAGTCACACGGGTAACCGAACAAGTTTGACTTATCTTCTTTGAGAACGCAGCCGGCGCTGCACTTGTAACACTTATTGGTCATGTTTACTGCACGTATGATGTACGTCAGGGGTAATCTGCGCAGCTTCAGCTCGGCAGTCTCATCCGAACAATTACTCCTCTGTGGCCCTGCGGGAGAGCCGATGAAAAACAACGAGGACCGACGTCGACCTAACCTCACTCTTGCCTATCAATCTGTCAAGAATTGGCGGGCTCTTGTTGTTTTGCAGAAGTGGCAAAGGAATTTTGAAATATTTCTCTTTAGATTTCGTCGATCAGGAGCTGCCTTTATTTTCACTAGCGCAAGAAAGATTCAGGAACAAAACTCCGAGGGTATCTTGGTGCTCTCGGAGAAAACACTATCCAAACTCCAGAAAACTTCACGGAACACAAACAGACGACACTTGTGACGTATGAATTGAGTAGTACTTAGGTTTAGTTTGCTGCGCTTATTAAGCAAACTGTAGATTGCGCCGAGTTGTTGATTGGCTTTCTTTAGTATGTTGGCTGTATTCACTTTCCAATTGAGCCTTCTGTCAAAGTGTAGACCTAGGTATTTGACACTGTCTCCAGTCTATTTCTTTGTTTCCAACTTTGATTTTCCCTTCCGGGAATTTACGGCACGATTTTGAAAAGAAAATTGCCTGGGTCTTGTCAGGGTTAATTTTGATCTTCCATTTGCTTAGCCATTTTTGTAGAATGGCTATGTTCCCTTTGAGCCTGGACATTATGGTCCTAGGGGTCTTTGATGTCGCTGCGATAGCCGTATCATCCGCGTATATGTATTTTTCGTTCAGAGGAAACTGAGGAATGTCTGCTGTATAGATGTTGATAGATAGATAAGAATACCTACTTGTGTTTTGTGAGTAGGGTTGCCAGGTGTCCTGGATTTCGCTTTTAATGCTGACTCTCAAATCCAATTCAACTCTCATTTCATTTGTTTTAAACACAACGTTTTAATTTGTTAGTATCCCATTCATCTTCAGGCGACTACAGTAGACACAGTTGTACTTAGCATATAATAAATAAAGACGCTATATTTTCTTATAGGATATCCGGCTTGGCCCGCTGTTGTAATGAGACCTGATCCTACCGCCCCACCCAAAAAACACAAGAATTCTCGATGGATCTACTTCTTAGGATCACACGACTATGCATGGGTTGAAGAAGGGCACATTAAACCTTTCGAAACGTTCAAGGATCAATTTAAAGCCACTTCCAAACGACCTGCCTTGGTAGAGGCGGTGGAGGAAATTGAGGAAATTATAGGTTAGCTTTTTTAAAATTTAATATCTTTAATTATACATTACAAACCGCACACTTAAATATTAAATAACTACCGACCTAATAGAGGTGCCACTTTTTCGTAAAATAGGTTTTGCATATAAGAGTATAAAGAACAAAACGGTATTTTTTAAAATTAATTTAGGTGGGGGGAGCATGTTGCGATATATCAGGTTGTTTTGTTATTTAGAAAACAAGAAGAGAGATCCCAATTTTAAAATTCAGTTCATTAAATATACCCGGAAGGAGAGAAGGCGGAGCTCTACTAGATCTACTAGGTCTCGAAAATCCAGTGAAAGTACTACGGACAGTAGAAAGAGACCCTTGAAAGAAAGAAATACGTCTACGCCTAGAAAACGGTCGAGGTAAGAAAGAATTATGTAGTATTAAGTAGTATACAATAACATGTAATTAATATTATTTGTAACTATAAAGGGGCTTATAATTCATTGATTAATAGATATTTATCTACGTCCTCAAGCCATGATCTTATCCCACTCATTTTGGGGTAAGGTGTTTATTACCGCACTTGTTTTTCTTATCTTGCTCCTTTTCAATCAGTCAATTGTAATTTGTTTATTTTCACCTTTTGGGCTGTGTTGATAAATATAGTTTACTTTATACAAGGTGTCCAAGATAAGGAGGGCCGGTATACGGATCTCGGAAACCGTAAGAGATACGAAGTCGGTTAAGTTGCGCATTTACGTGCCTAATAATATACCCTTTAGAAAGTTTTAGAATTCCGAGTAGTTCCGGAGATATCCGGAAAAAACCGAAATTCTGACAAATCGTTTTATTGTTTTCCTGGGTTTTTTTGAGATCGAATTCTAAAGTAAATTGCACTTTTGCATTGCCACTTTTTCCGCTCTCTCTAACAGCGTTAATTGTTTTGTAATCCGACGAGTCGTCATTGAAGGGCCATTATCAATTTTCTTTTTTTAAATACGGTCCTGTTTTCCTAATATCGGAATTTGAGAGCTTTTTTTCTCCCGAATGCAACGATGTATGACACATTGTGGTTTAATGACGTTTCGAGGGTTTTTTGAACAACAGGAAATTTTGGGATACGGTCCTGTATTTCTCCTAATTTTATAAATAATATCTCATAAGTAAGCTCTATATTTTTACTTATGTTGGACTAGTTCAATAAATAACAAATAATTTAATAATAAACCACAAATATGTGAACAAAAATCATTCCAAAACAGTAATAAAACGAACAACGAAAAAAGTAAGGAACTACATAATCAGGTGTTCGAAATGATTTCCGTTATTCTTTAAGTACAAATAACATCTTCTAACTGCCACATAACAGTTTTTTTGAGATAAAATAAATCATGCGATAGAATATCAAACTTTTCAGCATTTGTAAATTTATGTTCCATATTTTCTGGAAAATAGAAAACCTCTTAAAACGCTCTCAAACGATCACAATGGGAATGTCAAGTGAAACAAATCACGCGTCACCATCTTAACTTTTTGTTTCAACCGCCTATTTTTCTTTTAAATCCCGAATCAACAGAAGTTTGAAATAATGTTTCTGTATTTTGTTCACTTATTGTGGTTTATTATTAAATTATTTGTTATTTATTGAACTAGTCCAACATAAGTAAAAATTTAGAGCTTACTTATGAGATATTATTTATAATATTAGGAGAAATACAGGACCTTATCCCAAAATTTCCTGATGTTGTTAAAAAAAACCTCGGAACGTCATTAAACCACAATGTATCATACATCGTTGCATTCGGGAGAAAAAAAGCTCTCAAATTCCAATATCAGGAAAACAGAACCGTATTTAAAAAAAGAAAATTGATAATGGCCCTTCGAAGACGACTCGTCGGATTACAAAACAATTAACGCTGTTAGATAGAGCGGAAAAAGTGGCAATGCAAAAGTGCAATTTACTTTAGAATTCGATCTCAAAAAAACCCAGGAAAACAATAAAACGATTTTTCAGAATTTCGGGTTTTTCCGGATATCTCCGGAACTACTCGGAATTTTAAAACTTTCTAAACGGCATATTATTAGGCACGTAAATGCGCAACTTTGCCTTCATTTAACCGACTTCGTATCTCTTACGGTTTCCGGGATCCCTGTACTGACCCTCCTTATCTTGGACACGTTGTATAACCATAAATGGCGCTTGGAATTAATGAGTGAGACATAAGTCACCTTATGTCAAACCCGAAAATCCAGGTGATAGGAAGGGAATGTTGTCTGGTGTTGTCATATTTAGACCGACCTATATCTATGGATAGTCAAAACTCTAAAAGCAAAAGTGGCAAATTTATGGCCTCGCGCATATCAGCAAAGCTGCTCGTCAGTTGTCATGCGCAATGTCGACTGAAAAAAACTATTTATCTTAACCGGCGAACAGGACCGTACTTCGCCCTTAGTCAAAATGATTGCACGTCAATATTTCGGCACATCAAGACCTTCTTTACTGGGAAATAAATAATCTATTTTCTCGCATAAAAAAAAAGCGTTGTGGCCATCACAGAAAAGCCACTTTTAGTATTAATTTTGATATATTCTATTGTCCACGCATCGATAGATTTTTAATATCGGTACATCGCTACGACTGATTTCGGTTCTGGACTGTCGTCGTTGATTCACACCGGCACCAATGCCGGCGGGGTTGCCTATATGACGGCGACAACATTGTGCGCAAGACAACCGACGAGCAACCTTTAAAGAACAGAAATAAGATACCGTACGTGGGAATTCAAGGGAATCCTGCATTAATGCCTCTCGCACATCAATCGAAACTGACCAGTGATCACATGTAGGCAGGGTTTTTAAAGTAGTTAATGTAACATTTACTACGTAATTTACTAAAGTGTCTAAAATGGGACACACCCTGTACAGGGTGTCCATTTTTGGGCACTTTTGTAGGGTATCTCGCTTATACTTAAAGATAGAGGGTTGCCGTTTTCGCAGGACGGAGCACCTGCTCATGATTCCAGGACAATTCGCCCCTTTTTAGAAAACCATTTTCCTGACAAATGGATAGGCACCAATGGGCCAATATGATGGCTCCCTCGATCGCCTGATCTTTCTATTTTAGACTTTTTTTGTGGGATTACTTAAAAAACAAAGTTTACGTCAAGCGTCATCGCAACCCACATGAACTTCGTGAAACCATTACCCTCGCATTTCAGAATATACAAAGACGTTCAATAATTCTCCTAAATGCTCTAGAACGAATAACCAAACTGTGCGAATTGTGTATTAGAAAAAATGGTAATCATTTTCAGCAATTTCTGTAGTTACCCATTAAAAATGTATTTATGTTGTTGGAGTTAATGTTTGTTGTATAAAAACCTATAATTATTATACTATTAAATATTTAGGTAAGTTGTTTAATAATAAAAATTATTTTAAAAAATTACTTTAAAACATTTTCAGAATAAATATTATGCATATATTTTTCTTTTGTTTCATTTGCGCCATGGCCTACTGTTAAATAACGTATTAATTTAGAGAAAAGTGTAGTTTATTAAGCTATTTTTAAAAATAAATATATACTATTTCCTATTTTTGAAAAGCCCAGAAAATGCCTAAGTTAATTACTTAAAAATATATAGGGTGTCCCATTTAAAAACATATATGTTTGGTTCATAACTAAAAAACGGATGACGCAATAACAAAGCAAACTACTCCACTGGATTCTATGGAAAAAGTTCTATAAGAATACCTTTTCAACTATCTAATAAGTTAAAAGACAACTGAGATATGGGAGGGTGTCCCAAAAGTTATAATTTTCATTTTCACCCTGCATCTCAAAAACCAAGAGGGCTATGAAATTTCTGTTAACGGCATATTTAGTTTTACAAAAAAGTAGCACACTGCCGCGAAAACCGCAACCCTCTATCTTTAAGTATAAGCGAGATACCCTACAAAAGTGCCCAAAAATGGACACCCTGTACATCGTGTAAATGAGGATTTTATTTTTGTATTTTGTCGTAGATCTTCCGTCTCTGCAGACTCCGATAGCGACGACGGGAGGGAAATGATAATCAATAGAATGAGTAATCCCATGTCCATTTCACCGAAGACATTCGGTTTTTTGGCGTCTAATATTTGCGACGAAGGTATCTTAAAGGTAAATTAACTAACCGTAAAAAGATTTTAAAAGAAAATAAATTATTATAGAAAATCAGTTTACTTTTAACTGCTGCGAAATTGAAAATGTAAAACAATTATAAGAGCGTCTTAATTTTTTTTGTAGAACTTAATAAAAACCGGACATCGCACTCAAGTTTGGAGTCCTAGTTTTGCGATGTGCGAGGAGCTTCAGAGTTACGCCAGACGGCAGGGCGTTTACTTTAAAATTTGCCAGACGCGAAGAGAACTGGTAAGTAGAGCCGAAATACTTTATTTATTTATTTATTTTATTTATTCAAGATAACAAACAGGCGAAGCCCAATACAGTATCCACTTAATATATTATATGGCTAATTAAGATATATTAAATTAATAGATTTTAAGACACAATTTATATAAAAAAAAAAAACTGCAATTTGTTTAGTTCGATAGTACATAAAAGAAAACAAAAACCCGAAACAATCATTCCAATAAATATATCTTCAATGTTTTCCTCATCACGGCTCGAGACATACTAAAAAAATCAACATCAAGATTGGAATAAAAAAAGTTTGATAATCTCATCATCCTACATAAAGGGGAATATTGAGCATTATTTGTATATCTAAAGGGTATACTGAAGAGAGTGCCAGATCTGAATTGACGAGGAGAAACATTAAAAGCAACCTTACCCAATAAATTAGGTGAATCCACCTTATTATCAAGAATTTTACACAAGAACATAACTTCGGACAATTTCCTTCTATTTTCTAAAGTCATAATTCCAAAATGAATTCTTATAAAACTACGATGATAGTTATCAAGGTTTGCTTTGACTGAAAGAGTCCTTAAAAATGTATTCTGTACTGATTCTAATCTATTAATATAAACTGAATAGAAAGGATTCCAGATAATCGAAGCCAAATTCAATCTGCTATGCACAAAAGCATAATATAAAGTTAAATATGATTTTGGATCCTTGAAATATCTTGCTTGCCTATTAATAAAACCTAACATTCGAAAGGTCTTACAAACTACCGAATTAATGTGCTTATCAAAGATCAGCTTACTGTCAAAAATTACTCCCAAATCCTTTACTTCAGTAACTCGATTCAGCTCAGAATTGCTGATCGAATAGGTAAATGCTATAGGATCACGATTCCTAGTAAAAGAGATTATACAGCATTTTTTTATATTAAGAAATAAGCTATTGCGCTTACAATAGTTTTCAAGGCGAGTCAGATCTTCTTGAATAAGCACACAATCAAGCAGAGTTCTAATTTGTCTATATAATTTGAGATCATCCGCATACAGTAAGAATTTACAATTAAGAAAACATTTATTGATATCGTTAATATATATAATGAATATTAATGGTCCCAGATGGGAACCCTGCGGAACTCCTGATGTGGCAGAGAATGTGATAGAAGTAAACCCATTTATGAGAACATTAAATTTGCGGTTTCTGAGATAAGAATGAATCCAAGTCATAAAAGGACCATCTACCCCGACGGCTCTAAGTTTATTCAAAATAATTTGATGATTAACTTTATCAAACGCCTTACTGAAATCGGTGTAGATTGAATCTATTTGAATGCGTTTATCTAGATTTACTTTAATATCTTCTGTGTATGTTAAAAGATTACTCTCGATTGATCTTCCTGAAAAGAAACCACATTGCTCCAAAATAGTTTGTCCTCTGACTAATTGGAAAAGGTATTTATAGACCAATTCAACTTTAGACAAGAAAATAGTTTCGTACATGGAAACATCGAATAGTTCGATTTTTCGTCATAGAGCCCAAAAATTTGATTTTGCAAAACTCGAACTATTTAAATTTACAGTTTTAAAACTGGATATACAAGGATGTAACCATTGAGATTCCGGAAACGGTAAGAGATACGAAGTCGGCTAAATTGGGGAAAAGTTGCGTAATTATGGACCGGATAATATGCCGCAAAAAAATGTAAAATAAATACAGGGACTTTCAAAATTTTTGGAAATATCTAAAATTTTGCGTTTCGGTTTTTATTTTTTCCTGGCTTTGTTCGAAGAGATGTCCGAAAATAAATGTCGCTTTCTCATCGCTAGTTTTGATTCTCCACATGGTGGCATCATCAGATCTTTAATGCGACGTTTCGTGTTTGGGTCATCAACTTAATTTTTTTTAATACGGACCTGGAATTGTTTGTTTAAATTATGAACGAGGACCTGAATCTACGTTCGATATTCAAGAATTCCTGATTTTCCGGCGTTTTTTTCCTTAAATTGATCATCTTCATTAAAGTACCCATAGTACAGGGTGTCACATTTTCAATACTTTTATAGGGCATCTCCGTTATTGTTAGTGCTATCAAAAAAGTAATGTAGGCGTCATGTGCTCTTAAATTGGTAAAATCAAAATTTGAAAATTTTCGCTCGCTTAAGAGATACGGGGGAAAATAAAAAAATTGACAATTTCAAAATTACCCTATATTTTTTTAGTTAAAAGAGAATAAAAAAAATGTTTTATACAGAAGTTTCTTTAAAGATACTATTTTAAATTTTCCTTGCAGCTTTTGTTCATGGTCTACTGTGTTTTAAAGTAATAAAGTTTAAATAAGTCGCTTAGGAAACCAATATCATCCATGGCGTGTTATATATTTGAAATGAGAATTTAAAGTAGTATCTTTTTGGATTAAAATATACAGGGTGTTCCATTTAAAAAAAATGAGGTTAGGTCCGATAACTTTTTTACCTGACCCCGTATACTTATTCTGAAAACGGCAGATTATTCAACAATCAGTATAAAGAAACTTCTGTATAAGACATTTTTCTGTATCTCTTTTAACTAAGAAAATATAGGGTGACTTTCAAATTGTCAATTTTTCTATTTTCCCCCGTATCTCTTAAGCGAGAGAAAATTTTCAAATTTTGATTTTACCATTTTAAGTTTGACCCAAAAAGAGCACATGACAATTACAGTACTTTTTTGATAAAACTAACAATTACGGAGATACCCTATAAAAGGGCAGAAAATGGGATACCCTGTACGTTCCTATATTTTTTTTTTATAATCAAACACAAGCACTATAGGAAAAATCCTTTAGGGCACTCTGGAAGTGCGCAAACAGCGATTCACGTTGGTTTTGAATCGTTGGAGGTTATATTCGTTGGGAAAAGAGACCTCGGGAAGGTCGTTCCATAAGGATGAAGTTCTCCAGATGAAAGGATTCTTAAATAATGAAGTTCGAGGAGTACTAAGCTTAACCACATATGCATGGGCGGCAGTGGTTCGTCATGTATTCCTGATATTCGCCTCTCTGGGCGGAATTAAGAGGGCAATGTCAGCTGAGCACGTTAAATGAAAATATCTGTAAAAGAGAGCCAAATCCCCAACCTGTCTTCGATGTTCTAGGCTGTCGAGGTTCTTCGTCAGCTTGTGGTCTCCAATCAGACGAATGGCCCTCCTTTCGATGGCATCCAGTAGCCGAAGAGTATGTTTGGGTGCAGAGCTCCAGGCATGAGAGCAGTACTCTAGTGATGGTCGAATCTGGGCTTTATATGTATAGTGTCAAAAGTTGTTGAGGTGTGTACAACTTTCTGGTTCGGAAGAGTACACCAAGTTTCTGAGAAGCTATCTTGGCGATTGCCACAACGTGGTTATGCCAAGACATATTTCCTCCCAGATTGACAACCAGCAAATTAATAGATGAAGCCAGTGGGATTGCGTGTCCGTCCATGACTATATCCGGTTCTGTAATGTTAACCTTTTTAGAGAAAACTGCTGCCTGGGTTTTTTAGCGTTAAATTCGACTTGGTTACTGTCACCCCAAGCCAGAATTTCTTCCAGGTCTTTGTAGAGGCGTGATACTTCATGCTGTCTGCGAAGATGTGCGTCGGCAGCCGATGTTTGTGCATTCAAAGAGAAAGATGATGTAAGTGTGCTATCATCAGCAAAACTAAATATCGGATTTTTCGTTTTCACTTGAAGGTCGTTAATGTAGAGTAAGAAGAGAGTGGGAGACAATATGCAACACCGGCATTGATGGTGAAGGTGTCTGAGGGAAATCCGTCAATCTGCAGAGAGCGGTCCTTAGAAAGCTAGACAACCATGCACAGAATCGACTGGGCATACCATAGGATCGCAGTTTACTTCATGCCAAACACGATCAAAGGCTTTAGAAATATCCAGCGCAACAGCCCGAGACTCCCCATGATGTTCGATTGCGTTGTTCCAAAGATGGGTGACATAGGCTAGAAGATCTTCAGTTGATCTGGACTTCCGAAAACCATATTGATGATCGCTGATAATGTTGAAGCCTTGCAGGTACTTTAGAAGATGTTGGTTAATAATTTACTTTTGTTTCGAAGAAACTGAAAATTTAAAAATTATTATTGCTATTTCTGTCTTTAATTGTTATTGTTATTACGCACTACTACTGTTTTTTTTTTATTCCAAACTAATAGTTGTGTCAAATTTGCACTTAGCGTAAGTGCAAGTAATTTATTTTATTAATGCAAATAAAATTTCGCTCTTAAAAATTTTCTTAAAACTTTTAACAAAGGCATTGAGTTTTACATTTTCGAATTATACTGAATTTAAAAAAAAGTAAATAACAGGAACGTATTTTAATGAACATGGTCAATTTAAGGAGCAAGACGTCGGAAAGCCAGTAAGTGTTGTATACGTAGATTTAGTTTATCTTTCAAAATTTAAACAAAAGGATCCAGGTCCGTATTGAAAAAAATTAAGTTAATGGTGGCCCAAAGACGAAAGGCCGCATTAAAGATCTGAAGATGCCATCTTGTGCAGAATAAAAAGTACACTGACAAAAATGCATTTACCAATGTCGTGGGTTACAAAATTGGAGCTACCTCAACCCACCTCTCTATGTTGTTCTAGCTGAGCCTACGAATTATCACAAATTATTTAAAAACGCTACAGTAATTCGGGTTCTTTTGGTTCGCCTCAACCCAGAAATAAATTTTTTTTCAACATTTTAAACATATTTGGGATTACCACAATTCCTCATCTTGTAACTATTTTATGAGTTACCTGAACTCAGTTTCTGGGTTGGGAAAACTTACTAATTGATTATAAAGTGTCGTTTTAACCCGGACGTGCATTATTTTAACTCATTACCATGTGTAAATTATTTTGAGTTGGAATAATTCAGGAAACGTGCTCCAAAAACCCCATATCGAGGGTAAATCGCAAGATCGTAAGGTTACGGAAAGTTCAGAATTCGTGCTCGTGCAGGTTTGGCGCGGTTCATTCCATTGTTATTCGTCAATTCTCCTTCGATAGACACCTGTTTGCCGTTGCGCTGTTTGCGGGATTTTTCATCTTTGCTCTCTGTTCGTGAAAATTTGTGTTTTGCATAATTTTGGTCAGTTGGCGTAAAATGGAGGGACAGGAGGGAGATGCATACAAATTGTTATTATTGGAATGGAGCCTTATTATTTATAAGCAATCGTCATCACTTCGTCCTCATGGTTTCTTAGCCGTAGTAGGCTCTCCTGTCTATAATTCATTTGATTATTTTTTTTTTAAATATACAACAAAAATATCATATCTTGAAAAATCAAAAGATAATTGAAGTCCACAATATGCAGGCGTTAAATCAAAGAAATATTTTGAGTTCCGATAGTCCACAATTTAGGTACTGGTAGTCCAAAATTTGGACTCTGGTAGCCCAAAGGGTGAGTTATTCCAGCCACCATCGTAAGCTAGAACAACTTAAATGTCAAGTTTTGATAGCTCGAATCATGAATTAATCTAGCCCGACTAGTAACGCATTACAATTCACATACTGGCTGCTACGGTAGCCTATCAATAATTTAAGACGGTGGGGCATGAGCTATTCCAATGCATAAAATAACCCAATGCAATTTCTTCGATTTGGTTGCCGTAATTCCCCTATTTGCAACACGCTTCGGTCTAGGACAACTCGAGATTTCGCTCAGTGTAGCAAATTTATTTTCGGACATCTCTTCGAACAAAGTCGGAAAAAAATAAAAACCGAAACGCAAAATTTTATATTTTTCCAAATATTTTGAAAGCCCCTGTATTTATTTTTGATTCTTTTGCGGCATATTATTGGGCTCATAATTATGCAACTTTGCCCCATTTTAACCGACGTCGTATCTCGTACCATTCTCATAATCTCAATGATGAAGGACGAATTTATGACACCTTGTATACAGGGTGCATCGGGAGGAACGTACCAAACTCTACGAGTATACGTGAAAATAATATAAAAAACTCATCCGATTTTCATTTGTTTTCAAGTTACAGCGTAATTAAAAAAAATATGATGTTACGTTCTTGTTTTCAGGTGAAAGACTGCGATATTATATTTAACCATCAAACTGATCCGGACCAAGTCAAAGCGTTGATGGAGGAGTTTGGCGTGTACGATGACGATGACGACCTTCTCAACGGCAAGGGTTACGTGGAGATGACGTCTATCGATCCGGACGTATCGATTCAGCATTGCAGATTGGTGAATAACAAAAGTGGCACGTATGTGGAAGCAATGGTAAGGATAGTTTTATATTTATGCTGCTCAATTGCTGCATCATTAAGTTGAACATAGGAAATCCCATCTGATTTTTGAGGTGGCTGGATATTGGTTCCAGGTTTGTTTCGTTTTAAACATTTTGTATAAAACAATTGTTTTAAACAATCGTTTAAGTTTAAAACAATGTTTTGATAAAAATGTTTAAAACAGGTAAATTAAACACAGGTTTGTTTTTTTTTAGTAAATTTACTATTTAACAGGAGTATACTTAATTTATGCATCAACTTGATGTGAAAAATAGTTATTGATAAATAGTAATAAGACTACTTACTAAAACAGTAATTTCCATTCAAATTAACAAAATAATAAAAGTTTGTTACCTAATGAACATCATGCACAGAACTTTGGTATAGTATTTGCAGAATTATACCGTTGATCTTTTGACTGCAATAAAACCTGATTATCACTTCGACCATAAAATAAATAAGGAAATCCCAAATTTTAAAACCTTTTCGAGCAGAGCCGGACCAGGTATACAAATTCAATTTGTACCTATGCCTGATGCATATATAAATACAAAGTGATTTTTAATAATTTTAATCTTTAGTGGTTTTCCGGCGAGTAATTTTTAGTTAGGCTTATTAGTGGTAGAATGTGGCGTCCTCGGAATTGTGCTGATAGGGGGGCATCTTCAAGTGTCATTTTTAAAAGAAAGCATCTATCTACCGATGCCAAACTAATAATTTAACAATATCAGACTTATGGTAGAGTTAATATGAAATGCCAAAAAGTGATTGTTTATGCAGGCGACTTGATCCTGGTCATATTTGTCTCACTTTACTGAATTAGGGAAGGTTGCTGCAGACAGAGACAGCCATAAAATGCGAACAGCACGAATTGTAAAACAAGCTAACTTCCTTCGTCTGGCGGGAATGAAAATCAAGCAACATCTGATGTGATTTAAAATGGTGGAGAAGACGTAGCATCTTTAAATTTTAAAATAATTTTTAATTTTCTAATCTTTTCACGAAAAACGTCGTTTCCCTTTTGGTGCAAGTGAGTAATTTGTAATTGAAATATTCATTTAGTCATCTTTACTGGGAGTAAGCATCGATAATAATTTCTTTTCATAAATCATATGGGGCCCAAAAATATGCTCGGGCTTGAAGCCTGAAATATTTGCTAGGACCTAGAGCTCAGTTGAAGATGGTAAAATATTTTATGTAAATTATGATTTACTTCCTATTTTTTAATAAAACTACTTACAAGCTTATTTCTGAAGTTTAATTTTTCATTTGTAGTTACGTTACTAGTTCAATAAATGATATAAGAGTGTGTAAGGATTATTTTAAAGTGATATTTACAGCTTAAAACATGTCAGAATCCTAATATTGATTGTCACCACTTATGTAAATCAAATAAAAGGGTTTTGAATGTTTTTTGTTGGTTAAATGTCACTTTAAAATATTGACAGTAATAAAAATTTGGACAAAAGTGACATTTGAAAAGCACGTGCGTTTGTCAGCTGATGCCAGACGTAATGAATGCCGGGTTTGTTCGTTTGTTCATACTTGCTTCGATTTGTTAATACGGCTGTTTGTCTTCTTCCCGTTTATAAGTATTCGTTGGTTTTGCCATCACGCTTAGGATCGCCTCGCCAAAATGTATTCAAACTCGGCACATGGCCTAACCATGTCGGCCTCTTCAAGAAGTTATAATGCAGATTTTCGATAAAATGTACAGGAGAGCCAATATTCGGTCGTTTCAAAAGTGACATGCGATTTCCTATGTTCAACTTAACGATGCATCACCCGGTATATTAGTAATTAACACCCTGTACATTAATTTATATTTTAGTTGCAAGGAAATGTTTCGGAAGCTAACCGAGGTGAACTCGTATTGATTACAGCCGGAAAAGTGGCACCTTTTAATGAGTGTTCTTCATGTTTCAAAGCTATGTCGAAGGTAAGACCATACAGGGAGGCTAAATTAAAAAGAGCTCATATTGCTGGCTCACTATGCTGGTAGATCAGACTGCCAACATTTTATTCTTGCATGCGCTAACGGACCTTTTAGATAGTAGATACTATACAACGTGTCCAAGATAAGGAGGGCCAGTACAGGGATCTCGGAAACCGTAAGAGATACGAAGTCGGTTAAATGGAGGTAAAGTTGCGCATTTACGTGCCTAATAATATGCCGTTAGAACGTTTTAAAATTCCGAGTAGTTCCGGAGATATCCGGAAAAAACGAAATTCTGAAAAATCGTTTTATTGTTTTCCTGGGTTTTTTGAGATCGAATTCTAAAGTAAATTGCACTTTTGCATTGCCACTTATTCCGCTCTTTCTAACAGCGTTAATTGTTTTGTAATCCGACGAGACGTCTTCGAAGGGCCATTATCAACTTTCTTTTTTTAAATACGGCCCTGTTTTTCTGGTATTGGAATTTGATAGTTTTTTTTCTTCCGAATGCAACGATGAATGACATATTGTGGTTTAATGACGTTTCGAGGGTTTTTTGAACAAAATCAGGAAATTTTGGGATACGGTCCTGTATTTCTCCTAATTTTGTAAATAATATCTCATAAGTAAGCTCTAAATTTTTACTTATGTTGGACTAGTTCAATAAATAACAAATAATTTAATAATAAACCACAAATAAGTGAACAAAATACAGAAACATTATTTGAAACTTCTGTTGATTCGGGATTTAAAAGAAAAGTAGGCGCTTGAAACAAAAAATTAAGATGGTGACGCGTGATTTGTTTCACTTGACATTCCCATTGTGATCGTTTGAGAGCGTTTTAAGAGGTTTTCTATTTTCCAGAAAGTATGGAACATAATTTTACAAATGCTGAAAAGTTTGATATTCTATCGCATGTTTTATTTTATCTCAAAAAACTGTTATGTGGCAGTTAGAAGATGTTATTTGTGCTTAGAGAATAACGGAAATCATTTTGAACACCTGATTATGTAGTTCCTTACTTTTTCGTTGTTCGTTTTATTACTGTTTTGTATTGATTTTTGTTCACTTATTTGTGGTATATTATTAAATTAGTTGTAGAGCTTACTTATGAGATATTATTTATAAAGTTTGTTCGTTCAGGAACCCTCGAAACGTCATTAAAGCACAATGTGCCATACATCGTTGCATTCGGAAGAAAAAAGCTATCAAATTCCAATATCAGAAAAACAGGACCGTCGGATTACAAAACAATTAACGCTGTTAGATAGAGCCGAAAAAGTGTCAATGCAAAAGTGCAATTTACTTTAGAATTCGATCTAAAAAAAAACCAGGAAAACATAAAGCGATTTTTCAGAATTTCGGTTTTTCCGGATATCTCCGGAACTACTCGGAATTTTAAAACTTTCTAAACGGCATATTATTAGGTACGTAAATGCGCAACTTTATCTCCATTAACCGGTTTCCGAGATCCCTGTACTGGTCCTCCTTATCTTGGAGACGTTGTGTATATTTGCAGACTTCCTGCCGTCTTGTTCCCTCGACCCTTCAAACATCATCACATTTTCCTTTTTCAGTCTATATTTGTGCTGGGAAAAAATGTTGGTGCGGCTGCAAAAGCTCAAATGATGCTCGAAGCGCTCAGAGGAATCCTTTTGGCAGGTTATACCGAGATCATTTCTCTGGCCGACAAGTGGGGCATTGAACCGTCCAGTTTTATGAAACTTGTCGATATTTCAACAATGTCCAGCGATTATTTTAGAGGTAAGTATGATGCGTGTGCAGGAATATGTCAAACGTATTTTCGGTTCAGGACGTAACCTTGGAGAGGTGATGCATTTTAAAATAAAGATAGTAAATCGTATGAAACATTAACTCGTCCTTGATGGTAATGTCGTTTACGTACGTTGTACATACTTTTTGTTTTAGCCAAGGGAACGTTCATCATTGACCAGAAATTCTCAGAAACCGAAGAACCTCTTCAAGTAATACATAGCAATTTATTACATGTTCGCAAATGGTCCAACATCTTACAACATCCGACTCCGCTCGCGTCGAGCACGTTCGAGATATTTAAGCACGCTCGCCGATTAGGTTACGACAATCAGGATTCGGCATGCATATACAATCGTACAAGATATTAAGTATTGTGTATTTTTTTTTGTTACTTGAACTAATTATTTAAATATATACTAGTGGAGTTTAGCAACAAAGTGTTTTATTTTTATAGTGTTGTCTTTTTATAATTCAAATTTAATCCAGTATGGCATTTTTTACCTAATCTGAGGGTATTTTCGAATCTGGTCAAGCATTTACGAATTTATATCCATTGCGTTATAGGTCAGTTTGTCGAAACACTAGCCAGCCCATTTTCAGTTGTGCATTTGATCTACTTTTGACGTTTGTGCATTCTCACTGTTGCCAACCCGTGGGATATTTCCCCTTTCGTGGAATTATTGAGGCCTCTGTGGGAAAAAAAGGGTAAAGTCGTGGGAGGTTTGTGAATTACCTTTTTTAGTTATAGGTACTTTCTATAGTATACTTTGTCTATGGTATACTTGGAACTCATAACTTCTTGGTTTCCAATCGTATTGAAATTCCTTTTTATTTTTCTTTTCTCTTTAATAATTTGCCAAAAAATTATATTTTTGTTTCTTTTATGTGTACAAGGCGGGGCCGTGTAAGTTTTGTGGTGGGACATGTTTAAAAAATAAGGGACATACCGTCCTCGCATTCGGGATATTATTCATGCAACGGTTGGCAACACTGCATTCTCCATTTCTTTTTAGGTTTTCCATGTGTCAACGAGGCACGTGCGAAAATCGCTGCCTGGTTTTTAATAAAGGTTTGTGCAAATCAGGGAGGAAAACCACCTAAAAATGTCGCTATATAACTTTAAAAAAGTAGCGGTTGTGCCGACTGCTAAGGTATGTTGCATAATATTACTGTAGTACCACGAAGTTAACCTAACTTTTTATTTTTTAGGACTTCATAGATATTATCTTATCTAAAACCCAAAGAAAAACTCCGACAGTTGTACATAATGGGTATAAAATAACTAGGATAAGGGCTTTTTATACGCGGAAAGTAAAATTTGCCCAACAAAGTTTCCACGATAGATTAACTCAGATTTTAACAGAATTTCCTAAACTTGACGATGTCCACCCATTCTATGCTGATTTAATGAATGTTTTATACGACAAGGACCATTACAAACTTGCTCTTGGGCAAATAAACACGGCGAGGCATTTAATCGATAATGTCGCCAAGGATTATGTTAGGTTACTTAAATATGGGGACTCCTTGTACAGATGTAAGCAGCTTAAGAGGGCTGCACTTGGTCGTATGGCAACAATTATGAAACGACAAGCGTCAAATTTAACTTATTTGGAGCAAGTAAGGCAACATTTGGCTAGGTTGCCATCTATTGATCCCTACACTAGGACTATTCTGATATGTGGTAAGTTTGTTATAGTAGGTTTTCAAAATATGATCAGACAGATACTACATGAATGTTGTGCATAATTTCAATATTCATGTTTTAATTATGTTTTTAGGATTTCCCAATGTTGGTAAATCATCCTTCATAAATAAAATTACAAGGGCGGATGTTGAGGTGCAGCCCTATGCTTTCACAACAAAAAGTTTGTATGTGGGACACACGGATTATAAGTATCTACGTTGGCAAGTCATCGACACTCCTGGAATTTTGGATCATTCGTTGGAAGAGAGGAATGTTATTGAAATGCAAGCTGTAACTGCTTTAGCTCATCTCAGGGCTTGTGTTCTGTATTTTATGGATTTGTCAGGTAATTTATTTGTGTTGTGTATCCGTTGGTTAAAAAAAAAACTAATAACTAATTTATCAAAAGCAAAATTTATTGATATATTTTTCTTAGAACAGCAACAAAATATACCTTTTCGTCACCCACATTTATATGAAAAAAGGCAGGCTTTTCGACATAATCGTCATTATTAACTACTTTAAATATAATGTTACATTTTTCCTGAGAATATTTATGCCTAACCCAAAAAAGAATGCGCTGATTTTCATAATCGGTTTTGTACATAATAATACATTGATATTGAAAATTATAATCAACGGTCATATAAATTTGTCCGTTGTCCCCAAAAGTTTTCCTGTCGAATACGACCCTGTTGCTGCGGACCACCGTAGTCTTGTTGCTCGGAGAAGTATCCTGGAAGTATTTTCCAAAGAAATGTTTGGCAAATTCAACATCTGTAAGTGAAGACTGTGGGTTTAGTGTACACTGTCTTTCATGTATACTCAAGTTGCATGTATAATGTTGATTACATCCAAATCTACAGTAATAAGACAGTCTATAATGTATTGGATAGGATTTTACGTGAAGTCCATTACAAGAATAGTTGCATATAGCCCCGTTTTCATAGCAATCGCCACAGATTTCTGTGTGCTTACAAACGTAAATTTCCAAAAATTCTCCAGAGGCGGAATAATAATTTTCACAAAATCTACAAAGTGTATTAATCGATCTGCCTAAGGAATTAACCAACATAGTCACATCACCCCGAAGCTCAGTTATGGTTTGTATGCGATGCGTTTCAAATATGAGCGGCATTGGTTTCACGAAATTCGGTTCAATATCTGCAACTGTGCCATAAACTTCCGGAAGAAAATTCTCGCCGTGTTCTTCATCGTTGCCCTTTGATCTTCCACGAAGCGCTGTAGATCCAGATTGAATAGCATTTACCATTTTATTTGCCGACATGAAATAATTCAAAGACTCTTCTGTATTTAGTTCCAAGGCGCACGAAAGTACAGGCGACGATGTATGTAAAATCGTATGCGGATTCATTTCGGTTACTTGAAAATTTAATCCACTGAGCCCGGGTGTACATGTGCGCTCTTCGCTGACATACTTCTGAGAACCGTTTGCGAAGAATTTGACTTTGTATTTGATTTTTTCCGCGAGAGGTTCTCCTGTTAATGCACTTACGCATAATCTGCTACCTATTGACACCACTCGAATCATGAGCAAGATATTCTCGTAATTATTACAATATAAAAACCAGCGGTCGGCGCTACTAACATCGATATAAAAATAGGGCTGCATCAGGTATTGCTTTTTATGAAATATTTTATAATGATTTATCAAATGCAAGGCATTTGACACATACTGATGTTCCGGGCACAAGGGGCACTGGTACCGATCACCATTAGTGTCGATACAAATTTTTTCGTGTTCCGGAACGTCTTGGAATCGCACCAACTGCCTGCAGCCTCCGTAGCGGTTTATGCACGGAAACATTACGTTGCGGAGAATTTTTTCGATCGATGAGACGGAGCTTGCATCACTATTTTTTCTGCAACGTCCGCAGCGAGTGCCCGCGTCACGATACACTTTGACGGGTCCGTGAGAAAGATATTGCTTGCACACCGAACAAATTTGAGTTTCCAGCACTTTTTCTGGTAATAAGAAATTCATGTTGAACTAAACTGATTTCTTTTGGTTAAGTTTCAGCAAATAATCCACTTCTAAACGTAATGCGACTGCCTAATATGCAATATTGATAAGAAAAACGATTATATTTTAAGCTAGAACAAATAAGATTAGCCTTATTGGGTTGACGTTACTGTAAAACAAATTAAAGCCTATATGTATATATAAAGTCCTAATTTGCATTAGAAACCACTTAAGTAACAAAAGAATATCATTGATTTGTTATACAGGGTGTTATGGAAATGACGTATTATATTTAAATGGGTGACTACTGGGGTGTCCTAGAGAAGCGCTACATATTTTTTTTTTTAAATCGAACGTTTAAAAAGTGGGGTAATTCACCCCTAAACCCACACACGACTCCTCGGCACATTCATATATGAACATATTACATTGCCCAGCTGGGTAATCAACAGATGTTCAGGAACACTGTTGCCAAAATGTTTAAAAGTGTAAAACTTTAGTTTCTTATAAAAATAAATATTTAGCTTACTTAGAAAGTAAATCCAGAACGCGATTAAGAAATCCAAGGCACAGACACTTTCAGTTCTTTTTTCTATGGGAAAAACTTTATGCTCATTATGTGTCCTGATGATAGTGTGGGAGTGCATAATAAGCTTATCACTAAACCCCAACACTAACGCATAATTACACTTTATAATAACACACATAGAACAAGAGAACTTAATCATTTCGCAATAGAAATAATAAAAACGCTAATTTCTATGGGCCATTAACCCTTTACTAAAGATAAAATGAAACAATTATGTTAACAATTGACAGGAACTACCCTTTGAAATGAATGGTCTGGTCCACCTTCGGACCAGTCGAACTTTCTTTCCGAGAACTCTCCGCTAGTAGATCCAGCGCGGTTGCCATTTTCTAGACTATCATTATACAGGAAAGTAATATTATAGAAGGAAATTCGGCAATTTATGATAGTCGCTTATAAAACATCGAAAGTAGCAACGCTGTATTTTTAAATATTAGCCCGATTGTCCATAATCGACTGTTTAAAGAAGCCGGCCGATATCGATCGAGAGAACCACCGTGTTATTTATTTTTAAAATTTTTAGATGTTAAATACATTATTTCCCAGACAATAAGGGCGTATTTTTGTCTACACAGTAGCACTTTAAGATACTAATTCAGATTGAACGGTACTTAGATGTGTTGTGACGCGAAACCTAATGTGATTTTATAATCTGAGTACTTGGTGTTTTTTATAAATTAAGTTGGTTTTAAATAAGTCCGAAAAGGTAAATACAATTGCATTTTTTTTCTAAAGGGTAAGTGGCATTTATAAACTTTTAAGTTGACCAGATCTGACGGGTGTCGTTCGAATTGAACAAATGAGAACATACCTGACCATTTATAAACTCCGCGGGGGTCGTTCGAGTCAGTTCAAGTTTATAAATCAGAGATTGTTTCCCAGGCAACTGAACGTAAAAGTTTATAATAATGTACTCTAAAAAATAACAACTTGAAATCTGTCAAACGGTTATTGACTTTCTAAAGAGTTTACCCTGATGATATAACAACACTGTTCAAGATCCATTGCCATTTGTTGCTGTGTTTACCTTCCGAACAGGGGCACCACGTGGTAATTTTTGGTTTGACATAAGGTCATATTAAATTAAAGCACCATTTTTGGATATTTTTCTTCAATTTGGTTTCATGACAGGAATTGCCCGGTTTAAATATAATACGTCATTTCCATAACACCCTGTATTATACAGGGTGACAATTATTTAATTGGTCACTATGGGTATCTTTTGAATGTTCATATTTACGATGTCGGTTAAAATTGAGAAAATGTGCACTTTTGGCTTGTTTCTCAAAGTGTTTAAAAAAACCTTTTTAGAACAATGTGGACACACACTGGACGAACAAGTCAAACTATTCGAGTCCATTAAGCCGCTATTCGCCAACAAGCCACTGATCTTAGTCGCAAACAAGACGGACATTGTAAAATTGGATGATCTGTCTCCCGAGCGTAGAGCAGCCTTGAAAGAGATCGAAGAGGATCCGGAGCTGAACATAATGGAAATGTCGACAGTAAATGACGAGGGAGTTATGGAAGTTAAAATTGATGCTTGCGAGAAGTTGCTCAGTTTCCGGGTGGATCAGAAAATGAGATCTAAAAAGGTAATGATTAGATAATGTTGATCAGTTACAGAGCATCATACATGAGCATGACATTAATAAATAAATATTCTATACTGTGTGTAATTTAAATTTATAGCGATTACTTACACAGGGTGCTCTTTAATGACGTGCTAATATTTCAGGGTGTGATTCCTTAGGTCATTTTATAAAGAATAGTTCATATGAACATATGTCCGCAACGGCTTAAATTTTTTGTTGCAGTGTTGAATTTTTTTTTAAATGGTTATTTCTTCATATCTCCGAAAGTACTTTAGGTATTATTTTCAATTTTGGTATGTATTAATAGGATATAGAACCACAAATTTTAGTTAGAAAAGCTATTCAATTGTTCCACCAGTGGCGTCCATGCAAACATGTCCCCTGATATTTTTTACAAAAAACATGGTACGCCACTGATATTTTTCCATGTGGATATTTTTTCCGATTAGCCTGGTCAATTCTACACGAAAACGGTCTCTTAAGTTTTTCTCGTCAGACGCACCGTTCTTGATTAAAACCACTCAATTCGATGCGAAGACGGGCGGAAGCATGCCTTTTAAGTGAAGGTGGCCATTTCCAACAATTTTTATAAAACAAAATTTATCATTAATTATGTTAATAATAATGAGTTTCAATATGAATTTAGTGGTTTTAATCAAGAACGGTGCGTCTGACGAGAAAAACTTATGAGACCGTTTTCATGTAGAATTGACCAGGCTAATCGGAAAAATATCCACATGGAAAAATGTCAGTGGCGTACCATCTTTTTTGTAAAAAATATCAGGGGACATGTTTGCAGGGACGCCACTGGTGGAACAATTGAATAACTTTTCTCACTAAAATTTGTGGTTCTATATCCTATTAACATATACTAAAATTCAAAATAATATCTAAAGTACTTTCGGAGATATTAAAAAATAACCATTTAAAAAATAAAAATTCAACACCCTGTAGCAAAAAATTTAAGCCGTTGCGGACATATGTTCATATGAACTTTTCTTTATAAAATGACCTATGGAATCACACCCTGAAATATTAGCACGTCATTCAGGAACACCCTGTATACTTATTACTTTTACAGTCTTTTTCCACGTCTAGTACATTTAATTTCTGTTAGGTCGATGGCGTTCTTAATCGACTCCACGTCGCCATGCCCAAGCCGCGCGATAACAAAGAACGACCGCCCTGCATTCCCGAAAGTGTCCTGCAGAAGAAGCAGCAACAGGCTGAAAAGAGAAAGCGCAAGTCGGCCAGAGATATTGAACTGGAAGAGGGCGATGACTTTGTCGTGGATTTGGCGAAGGAGTACACAGATATAGCCGAAGGTAATATATTGAAAACTTTGTAAAAATACCTTGTCCAGGAATTGTAAATGAGCTTAAACCTAAAAACTATAGATCCCGTAATCAATTCATAAAGTGAAGCTGTGATTGTGTGAAATGTTATTGAAAATCAGTAATGGGTAATAAAGAACTACACGTGTGTTGGCTGAATGGCAACAATGTTGAAGCCTGGTTATATCAGATGGTGAAATATTAAAACATAACCATACTTACCGATGAAAAGATAAATCCTTATTTAAATGATCCACTCTTTTACAATCTACACATGGATGCACCATGATTGTTTATAATAAAGACGACCAATAATCACAAAAAAAAACACACAAATCAACCAAAATATATAAACAATCCGTTAGATTAAAGCGCCAACGTTGTAATGTTTACGAGATTAGTATTCATTCGTATTTTAGGTCTGAATCGTAGCGCAGTTGTAAAATAAAGATAGATGTTGTCAGAGTGCAGTTGAATTAGTTCAAGATGCGTTCGATACTTTTAAGGATAATAATATTTTGTTAAAGAATCTCTCATCGGCCTTTTCACAGTTTATAGTAAAATTATTGGGAAATAAATTTATTTTAAGAGCAATTGCGGATTAACCTTAAACCCGTTGTAATTGTCAAATTAACAAATTTTTAAGAGGTTTTGCAACTTTTGCGATAAATATGTCAATCTGGCTATGCTGCAATAATGACCGAAAGAGGTGGGAAGGACTGTTTGCATTCGTTGTGTAGGCTAGAAATGGACATTTTTCTATGTGCAGTTATCTTTGGCTTAAACTATGTTATTATTGTGTGTGTGTGTTTTTTTTTTATAGAAGAGAGACACGACATCGTTCCAGAAATCTGGGAAGGTCACAACATTGCCGACTACATCGATCCCGAGATATTCGATAAGTTAGCCGAATTGGAAAAAGAGGAGGACATTCGGAACGAAACTGGAATGTACGTCATCCCTAAAATTGAATTGGACGAGACCATGCAAGAGATTAGGAAACTCGCTTTACAGATCAGGTGAATGATAAATACTTGTTCGGTTTTTTGTTTTTAACTTTCGAAAATCTAAAACATATTTCAGTGTGTGTATATACTCGAAATTCTCCAGAGTATACAAGTTCGGTAGGAATGGGGTCACTATCATCTTCTAATAGCACATTGCTATCAATGTATACAGTTGAGCGTGGGTCATAACTTTGCAGTAATAACAAGAACCTGTTATATTTTTCATCAGTTAATGAAAAAGGATATAAAAGACAACGTTTCTCTTTCCCTTAGCTGTTGACGCGGTTTTGTCTTATTTAATAATATGTCATACCTTGTAGGATATTTTTAAAGCAATCTTTTTACATTTATTCGATTATTTTCCGCTTAAAGCTTGCTGACCGATCATGTTCTTTTTACAGACACAAGAAAGCTATCATGAAAGATGAAGCGAGAATTAACAAACAAAGCAGGAAGCCAGTGGTGCCTCGTACAGCTGGAGCGAAGGTAACATTTATAATATTATATAGTTATTTATTGACCAGGAGCGTAAAGTAAGAGGTTTTGGCCCGCGGGTTGAAGTTCAAGTACACCGTACATCAGTCGTGAAACAGATGCGACCGAAATAGAGTTCAATCTTACCCATAATCTAAGCGATAAAGGACATGGATGGAGTTTAGACTGTGAGGACGTTTTTTACACTTTGGCCGCCCTTGTACATAAAATTTGTTGCACTATATGTACAGGGTGTTATGGAAATGACTTATTATATTTAAACCGGCAAATCCTGAGATGAAATTAAATTGAAGAAAAATAACCATAAATGGCGCTTTGAATTATTAAGCGAAATATACATTTTATATGAAATCTGAAAATTTACGTGGCCGCTACTGACGACGTTCTTAATCCGTAATTTATTGAGGCAGTCTCAAAAGAGGTCAGCGCATTGTAGGCGGTGTTGTCATATTGCAACTGTAAACGCACGTGTTCAGTTTTTGACAAAAGATGTCTTTGGCCCGCGTTTTTTTAGAAAATAAACTACAATTTTAAGGTACATACTCTCTTACCTGCGATCTTATTTTAAAATGATCGGTTTATAATTAAATTCCTTGAAAAAATAAAACACAAAAAGTATGTTTTACAACAGAACCAACAGTAGATAATATCACACAAATTTAAAATCACATCACGCCATTTATTATTATGAATTATTTCACAATAGAAAAAAAAATCGGGTAATGCTACAACTAACAAAACGTTTAAAACTCGTATACGTCAAGCACGTGGAACCCTCGGCAACGTCGTTCCAACACCGAATATCGAAACATACTGAAGCAACGATACTGAAGGTTGAAACATATCAATACGCGTGCGGCGGTTATCCAAGCAAGGGCGAGACACGCGGTGTGATCTGGCATCACTGTAGTTTACTCTAGTGTCCTACATTGTTGCTAACTGAAACCACATGGAGCTGTCGGGTTTTTACCTTAGTATTTAGATATTCTATTAAACAAAAGTATGTAGACTTTCTCTAGGACACCCAAGGAGTCACCCATTTAAATATAATAAGTCATTTCCATAACACCCTGTTTACATTGTTAATTGAAAAAATTAAATTATAATTATTTCCAAGTATTTTACAATTTGGCATAGATAAGTACGCACTTTGGGTCTAAAATTCTTTGGCGATGTAAGGGTATTAGAAGTCTCCATAATAAACGGCAGAAATGCGGTTAGGAATTAAAAAATTAGGCATATCAATATGAATACGACACCCGACACTGCCAATAAATACGAATAATTTTATTTCAATTGTTTGGAATATACTTCCGGGAAGTTCCATTATAATAAACTCATCCTTTATGTTTTTAATTAAAGCTTAGAGATCGTTCAGTGGCCAAACTGCGCAAGGGCATGGAGACTCTTGGCGTCGATATGACTGGCACAGAGAAAGCACACTTTACGAAAACGAAGCAAAGAGCGCGCTCTTCAGGTAAGATTAGAACCTTGAAACCGTCGTAAATTGACAGTTCACTCAAACAAATACGTACTTGTTCAGGCCCTAATTGACTTTTTCGTGTTATGAGGTTGTCTATTGAATCACCAGAGGGTTTTTTGATATAGCATTTCTAGACACATTATGGTAAATGTATCGTAACTATCGTTTCTGTTTCCGATCAAAATTGGAAACTGTTGGCAACAAATATGGAAATATTTTCGAAACGTATATATTTTAAACTGGACATTTACACGTGTTTCCAAGTGGTTGCTCCGAGCTGTGACTTTCGCTGTTTCGATGCACAATCGAAACTTTTATCGAAAATATTTCGAAACTGTTACTTTATCTGTTTAAATGACCGTATAGAGGGGCGGGGCTATGTTAAAGCATGCGCAATGGCTGATATTGTATGTGAACATGTCAAAATGGACAAAATAAGGAAACAAATAATTAGGATACCTTCACTGTTGTAAAATAAAAGTAAAACAATAATTTCGCCATGATGAATTGGTTATAAGTATGTTTTAATTCATATACCTAGTTATTGCACTTAAGAACCAAAAAATCATTGTCGCAGTAAATTTTACGTGCAGTTTAGTAATTTGGCTTTATATTTTTAACGTGCCCTCGATTTATTTGCATTTACAGAAAAAAATATACTTTGCCAAAAAAATTAAAATAAAAATATTATTTATTTCTTTTGTAAATCGACTTAGCTAGGAAAATGGAACTTATATAACAACTTTTGGCTTCTCAAAAGATGCAGGAATTTCATTAAAACTCATTTTAACAAAGTAAAAATTAATTTGGCAAAATGGCCGCTAGAAAGCAATAAATTATTCTGGTCCAAAATGGACTCGCTACACACAGTGACGATAAAGCCATTTTTGATTGATTGATTGATTGTAGGTCCCGTGGCTAAAAGAGGACGCATGGAGGTCGATAACGATAGTAGGGCATATAGTAAGTCCAGAGCTTTGGTGAAACCTCCAAGGAACGAGCAAGGAATTAAAGATGTGGCAGTAAGTATTGTTACTTTATTATTGTACAAATGAAATTGAAATTAGGAAAAATATGAAATAGGGACAGGTTTGAATTAAAATAAATAGAACCGATATCGATACCGTCAAAGTCGAATGTCAATACAAATACTCATAAATGCATGTTAGAGCAGCGAACCATTACCATGATATTTATTTGAATTGAATTCCTGCATTTTTATTTTCAGATGAAAAAGAAACTGGCCCAAATCGCTCACAGAGCCATTGCGAAGAAAGTGGGCAGAATGGGCCTTAAAGGCGAGGCAGACAGATTCATCGGTACCAAAATGCCCAAGCACTTGTTCGCCGGCAAGCGGGGAGTCGGCAAAACCGATTGGCGATAAGATATTTCGGTATGTTTTTATCGCAGTAGGGATAGTAAATATTGGTATAATCCAAACGGTCGGTAATCCGAATGTAAGGATTATTTATTGTTCTTTTTACTATCTGCTAACTGCATTATTATTAATTAAGATTGCATCGCACGCCATCGTCTAGTGATTGTATTCCGAATACAGTAAATTGATGTCTCTTGAGTAAAGTTTGAAATTCGAGATACGATTACTGAACTTCGACTGGTGGTATAGTTTATTTCAGCTTAGATATTAATGCTGACGCTTGACATATGTGGTTACTCCTAATATTCTGTTTACTTACTTTTAAATTAAAAAAAAATACTCTTTACAGGTATTGGTGAGCGATATTTCACGAACTGTGATTTAATCACTGATATCAACAAATCGTAGGTAGTCGCAGTTCCTTAGCAGCAATAAAAAGCGTGATGTGATCACGGTTTAAACAAATCACCTTTGCGCACGTATTTCACTTTTACTAATCATTAAACCGATCTTTTTGTTGAAAATTTATTCCCATGGGGTTGACTTGTTGTAACCTTTGAATATAAAACGAACAGGAAGGAGCATATGTTAAGATAAGTGAGACCGGAATGGAGGTTCAATATGGCCGACTATTGCTTCTGTCTGGTCAGTGACGTAGAGCATATATATTGCATGTAACATAAAATTAATGCAAAATAATAATTTTATCCCCAGGTACGCCTATGTGATACATTTATTGGATAACCTTTAAATGTCATTCAAACGAAATGTGTATTTATTTCTGAATATTCAATAAAATTGGCATTAAAAAACACTTATCTGTGAAATGTTACACCAGAATTTTGATGTTTTGGTGTCAGGGAACAACCATAGATACACAACTAACCATCTTTTTCGTTATGGTCCCAGTAATATTATTATGAAAATGTTTTAACAATTTATTTAGATATAATTGCCAAATGATAGATATTATCACTAAAACAACCGAAAAATTATTTTATTACACTAATTACAACGATTATTAACACTTGAAACTGCTCAAAACTATCAAAAATCCAATTTGTTTCCAACATCCACGATCAAGAAGCAAAACATGAGTCATCCGTGGAGCTTCAAGATGGACGTTTCTGTCTCTCGCTTTGAATATAAAACGAACAGGAACGAGCATTGCGAAAACCGCGCACGATATAAGCGAGAGACAGAAACGGCCATCTTGAAGCTCCACGGATGACTCATGTTTTGCTTCTTGGTCGTGGATGTTGGAAACAAATTGGATTTTTGATAGTTTTGAGCAGTTTCAAGTGTTAATAATCGTTGTAATTAGTGTAATAAAAGAATTTTTTGGCTGTTTTAGTGATACTATCTATTATTTAGCAATAATATCTTAATAAATTGTGAAAACATTTTCATTATAATATTACTGGGACAATACCGAAAAAGATGGTTAGTTGTGTATCTATGGTTGTTCCCCGACACCAAAACATCGAAATTCTGGTGTATCATTTCACAGATAAGTGTTTTTAATGCCAATTTTATTGAATATTCAGAAATAAAAACTCATTTCGTTTGATTGACATTTAAAGGTTATCCAATAAACGTATCACATAGGCGTACCTGGGGATAAAATTATTATTTTGCATTAATTTTATGTTACATGCAATATATATGCTCTACGTCACTGACTAGACAGAAGCAATAGTCGGCCATATTGAAGCTCCATTCCGGTCTCACTTATCTTAACATATGCTCCTTCCTGTTCGTTTTATATTCAAAGGTCTCTTGCTTAAATCGTGCGCGGTTTTCGCAATGCTCGTTCCTGTTCGTTTTATATTCAACACAATTGTAACACGATTGGAAATACATTTATTACATTTGCCGTAATCGGCCTTATTGTGTTGTACCAGCTCCAATTGTGTTAAAATAATAAAGGCCATTTTCGCATATCATCGTTAGAATAACATGGGTGATACGGGACTTCGTGCCTTATTGCTTTTTGGTGGATTTTCTCCAATCGCATCTCATATAGACCTATTATTTAAGATGTGATTCCGAGAAGTCGTCAGGTCCTTACTTGGTACTTGACTGCGACTTCTGAATCTTGAACTTGAAACCGTGTAAGGAAAATGAGTAGTAACATTCGAAAGACTAGCGAGCTCTGGACATTCTTTAAAGGAACCAGGCTAAGTAATCAGAAAACTCAAATGATTAACGATTCTAGTCTTAAATGATAATATACAATACGCACAAAATGATTAAGAAACCATGCGTATTTGCATGAACAAATAGTTTGTTTGTAAAGTACACAGTGTTTAGTTCATCATAGTTTTTTTTTAAAAGGTATAATTCTACTTTAATCTATCAATTTTTGTATTACCTCAGTGCACAATAAATTCCTTATCCTATCGGATTCTATGTCGGTTTTGAAAGCACTAAAAAACCTGAATAGCTGGGATTATCGCAAGTGTCCAATACTTTTCAATATAAAACAACAGGCACTAAATAAGATTAATCAATACAATAAAGTGGTGGAATTCATGTGGATCAAGGCCCACACAGGTCTAGCATACAATGAAGCTGTGGATAAACTTGCGAAAGACGCCATACTCCATGGTACACCTGAGGACTATCGTATGAACTTGTCAGACTCCTATCTTATTTCCAAAAATAAAAGCCTACTACAATGGCAAGATAGATGGGATAGATATAGAATAAACCGAAATACAAGACTGTCACTGATTCATCCAATTATCCCTAGGACTTTCTGGCATTCCAACCTTAAGGTCTCAAGAAGGTATATAACAACCTTAATAAGAATAAAATTTGGCCATGCATCTTACCCTGCTCACTTAAAAAAATGTATGTTATTGAATCAGATCTATGTGAACCATGCCATTTATCGGCTCCTCTTAACATATTGCATGTCTTATCGAAATTGAATAATGCCAATATACAGAAGACTATAATGTCCTTTCTACATCAAAATAACATAAAATTATGATTCTTAAAATACTTCAGATATCCTTATTTCCCTTTGTTATGTGTTTTCCCCGGGCCCTCCTGTTTGTCTATAGAGAGAGCGAGAAGAGTGTGACCTTGTGTTCTTCCTGTCAGGGAATAAGTTTAAATTGAACTACGTTAATCTAAATGCTTGAACGATCGAATCAATAAATCAATTAGCGACTGGCCGAATGGCAGACCTGCCAGAGCCAAATAAAAATAGTATACATAATAAATATTTTACGATGCGCGCAATATTCTCTTACGTATATTATCTAGTTAATCCTTCGGTTAACCGTGATCGCGTCACTCTTTAATTTCCCTGCTATCAAAAAATATCAATCACGTTTCACAATGTGACTGAAAAATCACGATATCGCTCCACACTATTTGCAGGTACACAAAGTCTAACTATACATATTCTACCAAAATATCTAATAGACTGAAAATAATAAAGAAATCCTTCCTTGAAACACTAAAACGCACTAAAAAACAAACTTTTATATCATCACACACTTGGTTAACCAATTTGGACTCCGACCGAGTCTGTGACATCGGCTGTGATGATCGTGATCCGAACGCAGAACTACCGGAAAGAGATGCTAGTGTAAATGCGTTAGACAAGGATGTCATCCACCCGTATTTCGATGTGATCTGCTGCACTTATTCCACGTTTTGACGTTTTTTCGGTTAAGGCGATCGGAAGGGCATAATTATGCTCCTTCGTCGCGTACATGTAGATATATGGTTATTAAGTCATCTTTGATCGATTCAGCGATTAATTGGGTTCGAGGGTTTAGTTACTTTCAAATTAGGTGTCAATATATTGAACATATGTCAATTGTCAGCATTAAAAACTAAGGTGAAATCGGCTATGTGCGATGCTATAGTCGTTTGCTACGGTTTTTTAAATAAGACACAAAAACGTTGAAATAACCATTTATTTAAAAAAATATAAAACAAATAACATTTATATAACAAATCCTTTACAGGCAATACAACAACAAAAGTGATGAATAAATAATGTAAATAAATGTGTTAAATTGGACGATTGAAAGGGAGTTATTTTTTTTTTAATTACGACGCGAACTTGAACGAAATTAGGACGTACCTTGTTTTTGATTCTTCCATGAAAAATAGGGATATTTTATGTAGAAAGTTTTTTTTATTACAAATCTTACAAGATATTTGAGCAAAAACGAATTTTTACGTTTTCTGATTCTATTTGAAGAGATACAGGGTGTTATGGAAATGACGTATTATATTTAAATGGGTGACTCCTTGGGTGTCCTAGAGAAGCGCTACATATTTTATTTTTTTTAAATCGACCGTTTTAAAAGTGGGGTAACAAACACTCTTACTCGCAGGTCAGTCCGCGCTACTGTACAACATTTCACCCAGAGCCAATGGCAATGTTGCCAAACTTAATGTAAAACTGAAATTCCATATAAAAGTATAAAAATAAATTATTTTCTACCTACTTGTATTTATCCTTATACCTAAAGAGCGAGGAAATCCAGGCCAAACGCAATCAGTTTTTTTCTTTTTCATGGGAACACTCCTGGAAACACTTTATGTACACACAGTAATAGTGCAACAGAACCGATAGTTAGCTTTTGAAAATACAATAATACAGATTACTACAGATTATTAGATTTTATTACACGCGACGAAATTTGACGTCCAGAAGAAACGCGTCAATAAAAACAATATTTAATGATTATTTATGGACGGGCAAGATACACGCGTAAACCGAAAAAAACAGAGCGGATTGCTGAGAGTGTGTTGGTGATCGACGAGACGCAACGTATCCGGCCGCTGGTTGGTCTTCAACTAACAGACGCAAGCGTGCGGCACTATATGAAACTACTTCGCTCAGCCGATGTAAGGCGTCAAGAGGTCATTGGCATTTGACCTAGTGACGTACGTGGCTATTACTATTCCATATGTTTTTTTCGGGTTGTTTAAAACATAGTCCGTCGTAAATGTTCTTCAATTAAGTACAAAAAGGTATTACAATTGTTTAAATTATTTTATTTTGTCTAAAGAGTTTAAGATGTACATATGACAACACCGGCCAGAATTCCTCGATTGCTTACATGTATCGTAGCGCCACACAGGTGTTTTTCTGGTTTGACGTCAGATCACTTTTACCGCTGAATGGATTGAAAGCGCCATTTATGGCTATGTTTCTTCAATTTGTTTTTGTCTCAGGAATTGCCGGCTTAAATATAATACGTCATTTCCATAACCTGTATATGAAAATAAATTTTACATTCTCGTTGCCACTTCTTCTCCTGTATGAGATGGTTTAATTAAATTTTCAATCCGGCGTATCGTTTTTCGGCAACCATCATCAACTTTTTTTAAATAGTAATCTATAAATCGATATAGGGAGATCCACATCTTACGTTGTAGAACTGATCGCACACTTGGAATTGTTCGTTGAACAACGTGCTGTTGGTACACAGGAACGAAGCGACCAATTTTTCGTTGCAGACGTGGTATGCCTGAAAAATAAATCCCAATTATAATAAGCGACGTTAGATTTATATGTTTATCGACAGAAGCGGCAACGCCGCAACACTGAAGGTATTTTAGATCGATGCTACGGGCGCGTTTAGTTCTTAATAGAACTGATTTTGATGATCAAATTCCATATAGCAAAGCACTTGAAAAATTTATGAACCACACAAAATATAAATGTCAATATTTTAATTGTGCCATTTTCGTCTTTTCCCGTCCCAACTGTAGGTGAGTATGTTAGGTATCCATGCCGTAGATTATTTATTATTTGCACTAAAAGTAAATCAAGGAGGATAGGGCTTTGGTTCACAGTCTTTGAAGAATAAACAATTCACATTCTTAGGTAGGTTGTAAACAAGTTTCCAGAAAAACAGTCGGGGGGTGCTGAAAATTGGTATACTTTTTCTTTGTCGTTTTCTGTTAATTAGACAAAGACATTAGGTCGCCTCCAAGCGTTCTTCCATTTTCGACACTTTTATAGGGTATCTCCCTAATTGTTAGTGCTATCAAAAACGTAATGTAGGTGTCATGTGCTCTTTTTGGGTCAAACTTAAAATGGTAAAATCAAAATTTGAAAATTTTCGGCCGCTTAAGATATACGGGGGAAAATCAAAAAATTGACAGTTTCAAAATTACCCTATATTTTCTTAGTTAAAAGAGATACAGAGAAATGTTTTATACAGAAGTTTATTTATATCGATTGTTGAATAATCTGCCGCCAGAATAAGTATACGGGGTCAGGTAAAATAGTTATCGGACCTAACCTAATTTTTTTAAATGGAACACCCTGTATATTTTAATCTAAAAAGATACTATTTTAAATTCCCTTCAAATATATAACACACCATTCGATAACTTTATTACTTTAAACCACAGTAGACCATGAAACAATAGCTAATATTCTAGAAACAACCATGTGAACATTTAACGTCAATTTCATTTTTACATATGCTAAAATGGCTTCTCAACATTTTGAAAATTTTGATATGATTTCAGTTTATATTGAAAGTGGAAAAAACGAAGAAATGGCGCAAAATGTATATTTTGCTCGCTATCCGGAAAGACGGTAACCATTTAAAGACATATTCTGAACATTTGCGATGGTTCTCGTTATTTTTTACCTTAGGCCCAATACAGACGAAGCAACACGACATCAACACGATATCCAAGCAACATGTCGCTTGAATGTTGCCGCCATATATTTAAATGCAGGTGTTCACACGAGGCGATACGATATGAAAGGGATACGACATCGCGGCTACACGTTGCTTGTCAATATTTTTATTCAGTCGCCAGCCAACTGTTGCCGCGCGATATTCTCTCATCACTGTATTTTGTTTATGAAGAAAAGGTGCCACAACACTTAATAATTCTTGAAAACTTTCTTTGGACATCCTGTAAAAGGCGTGAAATTTTCTATCATTCTGCCTTAATTCACTTGCTGCAATAAACAGTCTTCTCCTTTTGTTTCTCCTGATATAAGGATGTACCCAATATTTTCGTCGTCTCCTTCTTCTCCGATCTCAAATATAAATAGACAAGCATGTCTTCTTCCTCACTAGAGTCTTCCTCGCTGCTGGACATCTTTTTAAATACTGGCAATTTGTTTTGTGTTCCAATAATATCTCATGTCGTACCGCCTCGTCTGGATACCGACACACTTCGGCAACATTCAAGCGACATGTTGCTTGGATATCGTGTTGATGTCGTGTTGCTTCGTCTGTATTGGGCCTTAAATCTGAATCTTTTATTTCGTTTCAAAGTAATAAAGTTTAAATGAATCGCCTAGGAAACCAATATCATCAATGGTGTGCTACATATTTGAAAGGAGAATTTAAAATAGTATCTTTGTAGATTAAAATATACAGAGTGTTCCATTTAAAAAAATGAGGTTAAGTCCGATAACTTTTTTACCTGACCCCGTATAGTTATTCTGAAAACGGCAGATTATTCAACAATCAATATAAAGAAACTTCTGTATAAAACATTTTTCTGTATCTCTTTTAACTAAGAAAATATAGGGTAATTTTAAAATTGTCAATTTTTTGATTTTCCCCCGTATCTCTTAAGCGAGCGAAAATTTGCTAATTTTGATTTTACCATTTTAAGTTTGACCCAAAAAGAGCACATGACACCTACATTACTTTTTTGATAGCACTAATAATTACGGAGATACCCTATAAAAGTGTCGAAAATGGGACATCCTGTACTTTTAAAGCCCTTATTGGGACGGCCGTCTTTCATACCTGCTGTCACGATTGACACTACCCGATTAACAACTGTCATATTTGTCGTTATTGTTCAATAACATTCTTTGCTGTTTTTCAGTGTTTGTGTCATGAATTTAAGTATTGCTTGTGGAAAAAAATAGTAATTCTTAACTCAATATGGTAAAACTGTGCCAAGTCTGTCGTAAACTGGATAAAATATATACTTTTGAGTCTGGTCCGTCGATTGTCTGTTTTTCCTTACCGAGACGTATGAACCCGGTTACCTGTTAGAATGAAAACTAGAACGGACAGAAGATAAAAAGAAAAGGGGATTCAACAGCATCCCCATCTCTTCTTTGTTGTGTTTATTTTCGTATATTGACGTGTACAAGGCAGATAGAAATACCGGGTTTGTTTCAAGTCGGTGCTCTTGTCTCATTAGGTTTGTTCCAACACCCTATTTTTGTATCGTTTTAGAACCGTCACGAAACTGTTGGGATCGATTTTGTGCTCGGGCGTTAGTTTTGCACTGCTTGCTGCCGATGCATAAGGGACGCAAGGTTGGTACGTTTTTCTGACCATTCTCTGTAAAAATCCCAGCTGATCCTGATCGCCTGTCTGATTAGTGCTTAGACTAGGAAAGAACATTAGTTACTTATCGTAAAACCCTACTTTTGTCGCTTAATTTCTTCGTCTAAGCTCGAGTCTTATCTTTTGTCGTTATGATTTGTTGTATTTAATAACTATGGAAGAGAATAACGTGTTCAATGGTACGAATATCTTGTAGCTTTGGGAACCGCATCATACAAATTTAATATGAATAAATTAAATAATCGAACTATTAAATATGGGGTAGGCAACAACTCCTACAAAACAAGGCTAAAAGAATTGCATGAATGCAGGAATACGAAAACAATTGTGAACATTCTTACGGCGCAAGTCAGTACAAACCGTTCCTGCTTTTGACCATGTATCGTTTTCACCGTTCAGGTACTGGTTTGGGAACGATCACAAATTTGGTTGGAACACAAACGTGATCGCCAGTTACACCGTTTTGTATCGGTTCTTTCAACGCATGTGCGTCACCGTATATTGTACGATTTTTAGGGTGGTTGGAACGAACCTATTATATCCTGCTGTTGAACACGAGCGTTAATTTCAACGCTCCTCAAATTGTGCGCCAGTATGGGCGCACGCGCGTTAATATACGCTCGTACGTTCCCATTGATGACGATATATTTCAACAGCGCCCGTACTGGCGCATAATTTGACGTCCGTTGAAATTAACGCTCGTGCGCAACGGTACTTATAGTTACCTGACATCCTGTATCGACATCTGCGTAGTACCCATACGGTCTCCCCTCGCAATTAAATTTCGTTGGAGGGACTCTGGAGTAAACTGGATGCAAAGGAGGATCGTGATGGAGATGAAGGTTATGATAGCCGTCGTAAGGTGGCGAGCCGGGAATTATACGATACCCAGATTCGACGATTGCACCTGAAAATTTACAAATACAGGGTTGGGAAATGATCGCATTGCTTCCCACTTTTTGTAATTATGTATTGGAAAAAGCATCCTTTTTCTCACAGACCTGATAATTGATATACAGTGAAACCTTTCTTAGGCGGACACATACCAGACCGTCTAAATGTGTCCGCCTAATAGAGGCGTCCGCCCATGGGAAATTTGTTATTAGGTAATATGTAAATGCAAAATTATTACTATGTATATGTATGTACAAACAAACATAACATAACAAAAATACACTAGTTTTAGTTAGGATGTAGTACTAAAAAAATCTAATAACGTAGTTTGACGTAATTCCTTTACCATACTAATGACTTGTTGATAATTGGTGACATTTGTTTGATTACTGCATTCAACTTCTTCATCATAGTGATGTGGTTTCAGTTTGGACTATATAATCGATAGGAATGGGGTCACTATCATCTTCTAATAGCATATTGTTATCAATGTTAATGAACTCGCCCAAATCATTGTTATCAAATTACAAACTTCCACAACATCAATAATCTCTTTCAGACTCAAAACGTGACATTTTTGTGCCATTGTTTACGATTTTAACCTTACAACTCACAAATAAACGGCGGACTGCTGTCGGGGAATCACACATACTTTCATTCGGCGAAGTCCTTTTGCGCTGCCACGCATACGCGATTGATTGGCAATCAGTTCAGAGAGTTTTTGCACCGTACTTATTTGTCTCCCAAATACTTGAAAACTTTTTTTTGTTCGCTTAAAGGAGGGTTTTCGCACACTTTGTATGAAAACAGCCTGTCCGCGTCCGCCCAAGAGAGGTTGATTTTCATGGAATTTCATATACCTAGTTCCGGACTATGAAAAAATGTCCGCTTAATAGAGATGTCCGCTTATTAGAGGTGTCCGTTATGAGAGGATTCACTGTATTAAATAAATTTTTTAACTTGACATAAGGGTGTTTGCTATCTATGCTAATTGTTGGAAAAAGGTGATCTATCTTTTTGCCCGAGTGATCCAATATTCATTTGAAAAAAATTGAGTTTTCTGGGAAAAAGCCTTCTTAAAAAGTTAAAATGTGTGTTAAAAATTTAAAACACAATAAAACTTGAAAATTGCATCTTTATCAAGAATTTGGCTTAGATTTTAGGCTGTTCATAGCAATCTAGAGGAAAAAATAGAAATACAGTGAAACCTCTCATAACAGACACCTCTAATAAGCGGACATTTTTTCATAGTCCGGAACTAGGTATATAAAATTCCACGAAAATCAACCTCTCTTGGGCGGACGCGGACAGGCTGTTTTCATACAAAGAGTGCGAAAACCCTCCTTTAAACGGACAAAAAAAGTATTTGCGAGACGAATAAGTACGGTGCAAAAACTCTCTGAAGACAGGCCCGCGACCAATCGCGTATGCGTGGCAGAGCGAAAGGTCTTCGCCGAATGAAAGTATGTGTGATTCCCCGACAACAGTCCGCCGTTTATTTGTGATTTGTAAGGTTAAAATTCTTAAACAATGGCAGAAAAACGTCGCGTTTTGAGTCTGAAAGAGAAAATTGATGTTGTGGCAGTTTTTAATTTGATAACAATGATTCGGGCGAGTTCATTAACATTGATAGCAATGTGCTGTTAGAAGACGATAGTGACCCCATTCCTACCGATTATGTAGCCCAAACTGAAACCACATCACTATCTGACGACTCTGATGAAGAAGTTGAATGCAGTAATCAAACAAATGTCACCAATTATCAACAAGCCATAATAAAAGTATGGTAAGGGAATTTATAAGAGTATACAAAGAATAGAGGTGACTTTACAGCAATGGAATTGTTATCAGACTTGGAATTACATTTTCTAATATTATATTTTATAAAATGCAAACACGTCAAACTACGTTATTAGATTTTTTTAGTACTACATCCTAACTAAAACTAGTGTATTTTTGTTATGTTATGTTTATTATATACATATACATAGTAATAATTTTGTATTTACATATTACCTAATAACAAATTTCCCATGGGCGGATACCGCTATTAGGCGGACACATTTAGACGGTCCCGTAGTTGTCCGCCTAAGAGAGGGTTCACTGTAATAAGGAACATTATTTAAAGTGTCCAAAAGGTGACGTAGGGGTATGGTTGAATTTGGAATGGTTGTGGTACTTTCCGGTTAAACCGGAAGTGACAAATTGAAGCCCGTCATGTCATAAAATGCAAAACAATATCACGTACAAACCCACCAAATTTTATTTCTGTAATTTAAACAATGAAGAGCACCCGGTAGAGCTTATTTGGGCCCAGTCGTGTCATTGTTTTTATAAGTCATATTATTTCACTTTTTCGATGAATATTTTTACCGGGATACGGGATATTTAAAAGTAAAATATTTTAAAGATAATTATTTTTAAATGCCTCTTTCCAAACGTTAAATTTAAGAAATGTCCCCGTCTAAACAACTTTTATTCGATTATACATGTTGCCCCAAGTAAGAAGTATCTCGAGAACTAAATGAGATCTTATTTTGAAAATTTGGCTGTGGCTATTAGAGATGGTTTTTTACGTTTATAAAATATTTTCGATGGTGCGGTGTTGCCGGATCATGCCGAAAGTGGTAGCAACTTCGGAATTTTAAATGAATTACCCTATATATTATATTTTTTTTTGGAATCTAGGTAAAAATCTAGAACAGTTTTCTGTATAATATCATATACCTATCTTTAAGACTTTTTGAATTATAAATAATCTTATGATTCTTTAACGCCGTATCGGGACCTGAAAAGAAAATCGTATCTTTTTAGCGGTTACAGCTAGAAAGCTGAAAATTGGACAATAGTTTCACAATACCATCGAAATTTTATAATTTTGAACAGTATTTAATTAGTTTTATACAGAGCGTCTCCATAACAATATTTCTGAGGCAGATGAATTATTGCAAAAATCTTCTTTTTTTTTTAAATGGGACACCCTGTATTTGATATGTTTTGCTAATGGAGGATCGAATTTTCTATCTAATGATATTAAGGGTTCCTATACCTATCTTCAGTATTTTCGCACTTATAGCGAAATTTAAAAATTATCTTATAAAAATATATTTTTTGGTAGTTGGCTGTGGATTCATAGAAGCAAAATAATGAAAAATCCATGGACGTTATGTCTGTGTTGTTGTAATTAAAATGGCTAATTCACATTATTCGAGCTTAGATAGTTTAAGTTTATTTTATATTCGTGGAGAGTGTGGTAGAGTTTTATCTAGAACTTGCAGAAAATTTAATGAACTGCATCCTGATGCAGCTCCTATGACTCCCTAAAAGTTGATTGGCCGAGGCGGTCCATGGAAATGGCCCCAAGGTCTCCGGATCTTAGCCCCTAGAATTATATCTATGAGATAGGATTAAAGAAATAGTATACAAGACACCCGTCACAACAAGGGAAGATTTAGAAAATCGAGTACGAACAGCTTTGGGGTCTCTAGAAGGGAAAGAAATGAAAAAGGTGATAAATGAACATGTTATAACCACAATTTATGAATGTTTAAGAGCCAAGCATTTTAAACAATTTAGTTATTAGTTATTTTATTGTGTGTTGTTGCGTAATTTTCATTTTGTTTATTTACTTATTAATAAATTCCTTATTGGTTAACCATATTTTTTTATAACAACACAGACATAGCGTCAACATGGATTTTTCATTATTTTGTTTCTATGAGTCCACAGCCAACTACCAAAAAATATATTTTTATAAGATAATTTTTAAATTTCGCTATAACTCCGAAAATACTGAAGATAGGTATAGGAACACTTAATATCATCAGATAGAAAATTCGATCCTCCATTAGCAAAACATATTAAATACAGGGTGTTCCATTTAAAAAAAAGAAGATTTTGCAATAATTCATCTGCCTCAGAAATATTGTTATGGAGACGCTCTGTATAAAACTAATTAAATACTGTTCAAAATTATAAAATTGCGATGGTCTTGTGAAACTATTGTCCAATTTTCAGCTTTCTAGCTGTAACCGCTAAAAAGATACGATTTTCTTTTCAGGTCCCTATACGGCGTTAAAAAATCACAAAATTATTTATAATTGAAAAACTCTTAAAGATAGGTATATGATATTATACAGCAAACTGTTCTAGATTTTTACCTAGATTCCAAAAAAAATATAATATATAGGGTAATTTATTTAAAATTCCGAAGTTGCTACCACTTTCGGCATGATCCGGCAACACCGCACCATCGAAAATATTTTATAAACGTAGAAAATCATCTCTAATAGCCACAGCCAAATTTTCAAAATAAGATCTCATTTAGTTCTCGAGCTACTTCTAATAGGTCACTTTACTTGGGACACCCTGTATAATCACTTTTACTAACAAATTAACAACTAAATGGACCACTTACACGTTACTGCGAAAATAAAAATCGACGGTATCTTAAAATATTCGTTTCGGACCATTATCGTACCACCGACACTCCCAACCAACCGCCTAATCAAGATTGATTAAGATAAATTGAAAAAGTAACAAAAAAAAACTGGCGCGTTTATATTTATCGTAACGGGTGGATTTCTGGGTCAAATTCGGACCAAATGCCGCCACTCACAAGAGAGACACGTATATCTGGGTGTTTAAAAAAGTTAATTTATTTGCAACATTCTGTGATAGATTCTTAAAAAAAGTATTCTTCATTATCAGCGATCTTCAATATGGTTTTCGGAAGTCCAGATTAACTGGAGATCTTCTAGCATATGTCACCCATCTTTGGAACAACGCAATCGAACATCATGGGGAGTCTCGGGCTGTTGGACTGGATATTTCTAAAGCTCTTGATCGTGTTTGGCATGAGGGGCTTCTAAGTAAACTGCGATCCTATGGTATGACCTTCTAGTGAAAACTAAAAATCCGATATTTAGTTTTGCTGACGATAGCACACTTATCTCATCTTTCTCTTTAAATGCGCAAACATGGGCTACCGACGCACATCTTCGCAGACAGCATGGAAGAAATTTTGGCTCGGGGTGACAGTAACCAAGTCGAATTTAACGCTAAAAAACCCAGGCAGCAGTTTTCTCTAAAAAGGTTAACATTACAGAACCGGATATAGTCATGGCCGGACACGCAATCCTACTGGCTTCATCTATTAATTTGCTGGGCGTCAATCTGGGAGGAAATATGTCTTGGCATAACGACGTTGTGGCAATCGCCAAGACAGCTTCTCAGAAGCTTGGGGTACTCTTCCGAACCAGAAAGTTGTACACACCTCAACAACTTTTGACACTATACAAAGCCCAGATTCAACCAACACTAGAGTACTGCTCTCATGTCTGGAGCTCTGCACTCAAACATACTCTTCGGCTACTGGATTCCATCGAAAAGAGGGCTATTCGTCTGATCGGAGACCACGAGCTGACGAAGAGCCTCGACAGCCTAGAACATCGAAGACTGGGGATTTGACTCTCTTTTGCAGATATTTTCATGGAAGGTGCTCGGCTGACCTTGCCCTCTTAATTCCGCCCAGAGCGACGAATAGCAGAAATACACGACGAACCACTGCCGCCCATCCATATGTGGTTAAGCTTAGTACTCCTCGAACTTCATTATTTAAGAATTCTTTCATGTGGAGGACTTCATCCTTGTGGAACGACCTTCCCGAGGTCGTTTTCCCAACGAATATAACCTCCAACGATTCAAAACCAACGTGAATCGCTCCGGAGTGCCCTAAAGGATTTTTCCTATAGTGCTTGTGTTTGATCATAAAAAGAAAAACAAAATTTGCTTATCACAGTTAGATTTATCGGTGCAACATCAACTTTTCACTTTATTCAGAACATAAATGGAGTTTATAAAGCATAAAATAAAATGTGACTACTATTTAAAAAAAAACAAAATTGAAGATGGTTGCGAAAAAACGAAACGTCGCATGGAAAATTTAATTAAATTATCTTATAGAGGAGAAAAAATGGCAGTAAGAAAGTGAAATTTATTTTCCCATAATATCTCTTCAAATAGAAAATCCAGACAACGGCCAAACTTTGGACAACGGACAAAGCCGACTACGAACCGGTATTGACAATGTCCTTCACAATAATGCGCGAATTTACAAAACAATTAGTTCAATCCATATTAATAATAATAAATCTTACTATAGCTGCTACTAAAATTTAAGCCTCTGATTGCACATTATTTTAGAGTAACCCTGGTAAAAAACAACCATTTTTAAAATAAATAGTACTTTTTTTTAAACAGAGCATGGCCGCTTTAAAGAAAGGTCATGCAATGGAAGGTCGCTCATACGTATGCAATAAAAAACAATTTATATTAACCCTGCAGTTCTAAATGTTAAAGGGGTATTTATAGGTGGGTATAGATAGTTTAGTATAAAAAATTGCTTGGAAATATGAAAGGAGTAGCGATTTGGATCGGAAAATAACCTTGACGAAGAACCGATAAGGGCCGAAACGTCTCGATTTGTTTAATAGTCAGGAATTGTTTTCATTGGTCCAACACGCGCGAAACTCTACCTGCAATCATTGGTTACTCACAACGTGGTTGTTTTTTAGCACTCTTTTTCTTTGGGTATCATTTAACTGGTTATTTTTGCGAACAGAAAAATGTAATCGGTCAGCCAATATTGCTAGTTAGTCAGCAACTTATGGACAGCAAACATTTCTGAATCGTGACAGTGCCCTGGGAAAACAAGTGGAAACCCGCCCCCGCTACACCTTTTGTAGCCGATTTCGTTCTGCATTCGGCAAAAGAAAACACAAAAAAAGTTACATAAATTGACATTGCCCTGGGACCTCTGAATTAAAATGTTTGTTTCTACTGACCAATTGTAAACTCTTGCTGACCAAGTAATCATTTCGCAGCTCGACTGTTAACAACGGCAAACCATTTAGTTACTTCTCATTTTTTTTTTATCTAAAATCATCAAATCAAGCGTTATAATGAAAAGGAGATTAACAAATATTACAGCTAAAAGTGATCATTAACGAATTAAGTAAGTGGGTGTTATGTCAATGACATTTACCAGGCGCCAAGAATCTTTTACTTTTATACAGTTACTGGGATACCAGAACAATAAATAAAAGAAATTATTTTAAAAAAATCATTGAACTTAACCCAATAATCTAAATTGGGTATCCATATTAGTTATTTATGCGACAATGTTCCACCAAAGGTTTACTTTTAGTAGCAGCTATAGTAAGATTTATTATTATTATTATTGGACTAATTGCTTTTGGCATTAAAAAAATTAAGCCGTCAAATCATTTTCGAACACAAAAATACGATACTTCCGATTGAAAATTTATTTTCCCATATCTCTTCAAATGGGATAAGAAAACAAAAAGCACGAAATCGTAAAAATTCGGTTTTGCCCACATATCTTGGGAAATATTCGCATTTTTTTAAAGCCGTATTAGAGTAGGCAATTCTTCTCTTGCGCGTGCAAAGGCACTAAACCGTTCTCGATCAGCTGGCGCATTGCCAACAGTCAGAACACCAGTTGTTACTGTCGAAATCCCTAAAATACCCCCAGAACTAGAAATGGACAAACCTGTTCGTTTTGATTACCAGTTAAGCAGCTACTGCCACCCCGGTGAGACTGCTTATGGGGGGGATCGAAACACGTAAGGGGCCTTGGAAGTGATGCTAAGCCTACCCTGCTCCATACGCTCACAAGTAACTTACTTTTATCTATCTGTTTCACTCTATCATTTAAGCGTCAATATCAGACTTACGTAGAGTTAATATGAAATGCCAAAAAGTGATTGTTTATGCAGGCGACTTGATCCTGGTCATATTTATCTCACTTTACTGAATTAGGGAAAGTTGCTGCAGACAGAGACAGGCATAGAATGCGAACAGCACGAATTATTAAACAAGCTAACTTCCTTCGTCTGGCGGGAATGAAAATCAAGCAACATCTGATGTGTTTTAAAATGGTGGAGAAGACGCAACATCTTTAAATTTTAAAATAATTTTTAATTTTCTTATCTTTTCACGAAAAACGTCGTTCCCTTTTTGGTGCAAGTGAGTAATTTGTAATTGAAATATTCATTTAGTCATCTTTACTGAGAGTAAGCATCAATTATAATTTCTTTTCCTAAATCCTGTGGGGCCCAAAAATATGCTCGAACTTGAAGCTTGAAATATTTGCTAGGGCCTAGAGCCCAGTTGAAGATGGTAAAATATTTTATGTAAATTATGATTTACTTCCTATTTTTTAATAAAACTACTTACAAGCTTATTTCTGAAGTTTAATTTTTCATTTGTAGTTACGTTACTAGTTCAATAAATGATATAAGAGTGTGTAAGGATTATTTTAAAGTGATATTTACAGCTTAAAACATGTCAGAATCCTAATAATTGATTTTCACCACTTAGTAAATGAAATAAAAGGGTTTTGAATGTTTTTTTGTTGGTTAAATGTCACTTTAAAATATCAGTAATAAAAATTTGGACAAAAGTGACATTTGAAAAGCACGTGCGTTTGGCAGCTGACGCCAGACGTAATGGATGCCGGGTTTGTTCGTTTGTTCATACCTGCTTCGATTTGTTAACACGGCTGTTTGTCTTCTTCCTGTTTATAAGTATTCGTTGATATTACACAAGCGCTGATCAGTCGACAAACGTCGATATTTCGACTATTATCGTTCATTATACACGAAGCAAATAAGATCCGTAAGTAAGTTCGTAAAGTCCATATGTTTTATATTTTTAGTATTAACAATAATAAGTAAAGACGAAAAAAAAATCTTTATAAAGGATCGTTTCGCTTAAACTAATATTACAGCTGGACCCGGGCATTATATACGGTTTTTTTTTCTTTCAGTTTATATCTTCGATATGTACGTATGCATGCATCTCCATAGAATTTTATCAGAGCACGAATTCTTCTTATTCTTCGCTTTTCTCTCCCAATCTCCGTGTTCCCGCTGGTTTAAGCAAAAAAGGGTTGCGGTAGCCCAGGTACCATCTTCGTCGGGTTCAATTTCCTCTTAAGTAAATCCCCTGAATGTTATCTTTTGGCTAAGGTTTCCTTTTTATTGTAATCGTCGAGCATTGAAGCCACCTCCATCCTTTCGGCGGCGATATGCTGGATGTTAGCCAGAAGGTCGGGATACGGATTGATCGCCTTAACAAAGTCCTTTTGGTCCAATCTGTATATTTCTGATACTTCTACGGCGACCACCGAAGCGGTCCTTAGCGTGCCTTTAATTATCAGAGCTATTTCACCGAAATGGGCGCCATCTTCCAAATGGCAAATCTACAATCATTTAAATATTTAATACTAATAAGAAGATACAGTTGAACCGGGGAAATAAGGAACGTGCGTCATCACCTGTAACAGTATGATTTAAATCGAGATTATGTAGGTGGAATAAGACAAAACTACATCAGCGCTAATAGTGGAGTCGTCCTGGCGTAATAAAGGGCTCGAAAGAAAATCCCTTGACGAAATCGAGTAATTTTTTTTCCCCCAATCGATACAGTAGGATCCCCTCGACATTCTGAAATTATTTGTGTAGGGCCCCGCATGGGGGGGGGGGGGGCACGCCCCGTAAATCTATGACTCGGCCGGTTTTGATGCTACAAAAAAAAGTGTGAAAGGCAAAATTGAAGCGCGTAAGCTCGAATAAACCCGATCACGATATCTCCACAAGTTCGCGAATTAACGCGATTTTCAACTGCAAAAACAATAAAAGTTAATTAACTATATCTCGAGAAGGGGCGGAGTTGGGGCATCATTTTTTCGCGAATCACCGGGTGATACCGAGTACTTTGATGGGCCGGAGGCTGGGGTTGGTGGGGCAATTAGGAGGGAAGTTAGAGGGGTTGGGAAATTTCTTACATAAATGCTAATAAATAGTTTATTAATCGAGCTACGGGGATCAGGCCGGATTCAATTTGTTCATTTTCTTATCAGCTACGAGGTGGGATTGGCGAAAATTTTTAATTTTCCCAAATGCGCGCTGGGCGCGGTATACAAGAAATGGCCATCTCCGAAAATACTTTAGATATTATGTTCAATTTTGGTATGTGTAAATAGGGTATAGAACCACAAATTTTAGTTAGAAAAGTTATTCAATTGTTCCACCAGTGGCGTCCCTGCAAACATGCCCTCTGATATTTTTTACAAAAAATATGGTACGCCACTGACATTTTTCCATGTCGATTTTTTCTGATTAGCCTGGTAAATTCTACATGAAAACGATCTCTTGAGTTTTTCTCGTCAGACGCACCGTTCTTAATTAAAACCACTAAATTCATATTGAAACTCGTTATTATTAACATTGATAAAATAATTAATGATAAATTTTGTTTCATAAAAATTGTTGGAGTGGGCAATTCGATGCAAAGATGGGCGGAAGCATTCCTTTTAAGTGAAGGTGGTCATTTCCAACAATTTTTATGAAACAAAATTTATCATTAATTATTTTATCAATGTTAAAAATAATGAGTTTCAATATGAATTTAGTGGTTTTAATCAAGAACGGTCGGCGTCATACGGAATTTTTATGGCGCCAGCAATGGCAATTATAATTCAAGGATTCATGCGCAGTACACCGTTCTCCGTACTACAGTCGGAAATTCTACTCTTCTGACAATTAAAATGACACGGATTCATGCGCAGTACACCGTTCTCGATCAGCTGTCTCTCATTACCAGAAATGGGGCAGGCGCCATTTTAATTGCCCTTGCCGGCGCAATTGGGTAGACATGGATTATTCTGTTATTTTTAACTGTTTATTATTTGGCCGAACCAGGTATGAACAGGTAATGGCCATTTAAACCCACTGGTACTTAAATTAGCAGTTTACATTCTTTATTAAACTTATGGACTGCTAATTCAGCAACTTTTTGCACCTCCTATTTGTAAATAGCAGTAGCTGCTTTAACTGGTAATCAAAACGAACAGGTTTCTAATTCTGGGGGTATTTTAGGGATTTCGACAGTACCAACTGCTGTTCTGACTCGTTGACAATGCTCCAGCTGATCGAAAACGGTTTACTGCGCATGAATACGTGCCATTATAATTGCCGGCGCAAGAGAAAAAATTGCCTAGTCTAATACGGCCTTTAGAGTCAGTAATTTTTTCTCTTGCGCCGGCAATTATAATTGCACGTGTTCATGCGCAGTAAACCGATCTCGATCAGCTGGAGCATTGTCAACAGTCAGAACAGCAGTTGGTACTGTCGAAATCCCTAAAATACCCCCAGAATTAGAGATGGGCAAACCTGTTCGTTTTGATTACCAGTTAAAGCACCTACTGCTCTTTACAAATAGAAGGTGCAAAAAGTTGCTACGAATTAGCAGTCCATAAGTTTAATAAAGAATGCGAACTGCTAATTTAAGTACCATTTCTGGCAGTGAGAGACAGCTGATCGGGAACGGTGTACTGCACATGAATCCGTTCAAATTTAATTGTCAGAAGAGTAGAATTTCCGACTGTAATACGGATAACATTCTCGCATTGCGCCGGCAATACGAGCAGTATTGGACCAGCTGATCGAGGACGGTGTACTGCGCATGAATCCTTGCAATTATAATTGCCATTGCTGGCGCAACAAAAACTGCCGACTCTAATACGGCTTTACAGCCATCACATTGACATGTACAAAGCAGATATAAATACCGGGTCATTGTTTTTTTCAAGTCAATGGAAAAAAATTACATTTTAAAATGGTAGTTGATGCGTAATACGTATTTTCAAATAAAAAAACTATAATTTAGTGTTTAAAATATAATAATATTTCTTGACAAAGGTAAGAAACGTCTTTTCTTACGCTAATTGTTTTAATATTAGCTCAAATATTGTCAGGAATCGCGTAAAGTAAACGTTTATACACACATGGGTGCGACATAAAGGCTTCCCCCATCTAGCGGCAATCTACTCAAACACAACAGGCAATACATACGAACAATGATCACATGTTAAGCAGACTCGCCATGTTATGTGAAGCCCCCTAGAACTTTCACTTCAGTGGCGAAAAAGGCGCGTCACTTTTGACACGAGCTACATTATTATCTAGAAATGTTGTTACTAATCTTACCTCTTTACCTGATTTTGTGTAGATTGCCACTGTACCGGTGGAAATAAAGTACATGCTAGTTCCTGGCGTATTCGCCTTTATAATGACGTCGTTCACTAAGTAGACCTCTATCCGTAAACAGGATATTATTCGGCCGAGTAAATTCAGTGGCAAATTTCTAAAGAATATCACGTTTTCCACCAGTTTTCTGCATGCGTGCATGTTTATCTCCTAAAAAAAATTGCACGTATAAGAATCGATAAGCAAAATAATCGATCGTTGTCGAACTAAAACGGCTAACGTTAATATACAGAAATGACTTATTATATTTAAATGGGTGTCCTAGAGAAAGTCTACATACTTTTTTTTTTTATCGAATATCTAAATACTAAGGTAAAACCCCTTTCTACCCACATACTGTCGCGCCGTTCCATCTGGATTCAATTAGCAACCATGTGGGTCACTAGAGTATACTAACAGTGTTGTCAGATCACACCACATATTTCGCCCTTGCTTGGATACCTGCCGCGTGCGACGATCGTTGCTTCAGTATGTTTTGAGACTCGGGGGTGGAATGACGCTGTCGAGGGTTCCACGTGCTTGATGTATACGAATTTTAAACGTTTTGTTAGTTGAAGCATTACCCGATTTTTTTTTCTGTTGTGAAATAATTCATAATAAGAAATATTGTGATGTGATTTCAAATTTGTGTGCTATTACCTATTGTTGGTTCTGTTGCAAAACATACTTTTTGTGTGTTATTTTTTTATGGAATTTAATTATAAAACGGATTATAAGATCGAAGGTAAGAGAGTATGTACCTTAAAATTGTAGTATTTTGTTTCTAAAAAGTTTGAAAAAGAAGTGATAACGCGGGTCAAGACGTCTCAGTGGGTTTACAATTCTGTGTAGCAATATATGACGACACCGCCTCAATAAACTATTGATTGCGAACGTCCTCAGTAGCGGCCACGTAAATTTTCAGATTTCATATAAAGTGTATATTGTTACAATAATGCAAAGCGCCATTTATGGCTATTTTTCTTCAATTTATTTTCATCTCAGGATTTGCCGGTTTAAATATAATAAGTCATTTCTATAACAGCTTGTACATAGAATACAGGGTGTTCCTTAATGATGTGCTAATATGTCAGAGTGTGATTCCTTATGAAGAAAAATTCAAATAAACAGGGTGTCCCATTTTTCAACCCTTTCTAGGGGTATTAGAGTTAGTATCAAAGATATAATTTTCCGGTTTTCACTTTAGTCTGAACGTCGTCATTAATGTTTAATCTACAGGGTGATTTTGAAAATTGTCGCTTTTTAGACGCCCCTTGTATTTCCGTTACGCGTTAACGTATCTAAAAAGTAAAAACTGATCTTGTTAGAGATTTGCACGTAAAGTTCAGTGGCGTAGCCAGTTTTTCTCTAAAAAGCTTATAATTGCCTTTACTTGTAGGCCATGGTCAATTTATTATAAACAATGGTCAAATGGCCAAAACTTGACATTAACAACAAAATAAATTGTGATCTTTATAGCAAATTTTTGTAATTGTTATAATGTTTTAGATCACCTACTTCTCTCAGCTGCGCTGATATCGTATCCAGAATTTCATTCTCTCGAAAATAGCTCTTCTGGAACCTAAATTCGTAATAAGTCAGAATCCTACGGCGCATCCGCATGGGCAATTGTTTGTGACGCATGTAGTCTTTAAGCTGTCTTTCCATCTCGACGTATTTATGAACCGCGGATGTTTTTCCTTTCATTATTTCCATTATCATTGCTACAAAATAACACATTTAGAAAAAGACAATCATCGCCAAGTAATTGGGATACTGACCAATCAAAAATCGAAACAAAAAGATGTTAATATTTTAACAGACAGTTGCGCCGGGATTATCTCGAGCAAACATTTTTCTTATTCAAAAACACGTAACAAAAACAATTGGGGGTAGCATTTTTGGGGCTGGAACGGATTAATGGCATTTCAATTAATGTAAAACCAAACTACGTGAGCAGGTATTGAACGTGATTCGCATTACGAAGGTCGTAGATATAAAAAGGTTCTTTATTGTACTAAAGTCAAAAATTACATTTTAAAATGTTACTTGATGGTACAGGGTGTCCCATTTTCGATACTGTTATAGGGTATCTCCGTAACTGTTAGTGCTATCAAAAAACTAATGTTGTCATGTACTCTTTTTGGGTCAAACTTAAAATGGTAAAATCAAAAATTTACAATTTCAAAATTACCCTATATTTTCTTAGTTGAAAGAGATACGGAAAATTTTTTATACAGAAGTTTCTTTATATTGATTGTTGAATAATCTGCCGTTTTCAGAATAAGTATACGGGGTCAGGTAAACAAGTTATCGGACCTATCCTAATTTATTTAAATGGAACACCCTGTATATTTTATTCTAAAAATATACTATTTTAAATTCTCCTTTCAAATATATAACACATCATGGACGATACTGTCTTGGTATAAATCCAAGCAAATCCCAGGGACTTCTTTTTGGTAGGAAAAAGGATCAATCACTATATCAAGATCGGGTAAGAGTTTTAATAAATAATGAGCAACTTAAACTGGTTAGTGCGGCAAGAAACCTGGGTCTGGTCATTGATACCAGCCTCAAATTCACTGAGCATATCAGTATGTGTATTAAAAGGGCTTTTGCGAATCTTAAGTTAATATACACTCAACGAAATGTTTTAAATGAGAACCTTAAAAAAATGCTCTGTGATTCCATCGTATTGTAACATTTTAACTACGCTGATGTTGTGTACAGCCCATGTCTATTGGATGCTGATGCCCGAAGAATTCAGTTAATTCAGAATTGTTGTGTACGTTTAATAGGGGGTATAAGGAAGCGGGAAGCAAAGCTGAGAGAAATAAAATGGTTAAGAATGAATGAACGTAGGATGCTCCATTCCTTAGTTCTTTTTAATAAAATTATTAGTAAAAAATGTCCGGACTATCTATATAAGAGTATTAAATTTCGCAGTGATGAGCACAATTTAGATCTCCGTCATAAATGTATTTTAACGACCCCAGCACATACATCTTCTTACTTTGAAAGATCGTTTAGTTTTAATATAGCTAAACTATACAATATGGTTCCCTTCGATATCAGATACCTTTCTGGTTTGCAATTTAAATTATCAATTCAACATATATTACCTGTTTTTGTTTGAATCTGTCTTATTGCTTTAATGAAATTGTACTGCTAAATGAAAATTATTAAATTGAGTAACTAATGTAAATGATATTTTTTTATATAATGTTAGGTATTGTCTAGGTTAAGTGAGGAAGCGTAGTCTTCAACTAAACATTATTTATTAATTTATTTATTTTATATTGGTTTCCTAGGCGATTTATTTAAACTTTATACCTTAAAGCCAAAGTAGGCCATGAAACAAAAACTAATCTCGTAGAGACAACTATGTTGACATTCTAGTTGTTATTAACATTTAACGTCGATTTAATTTTTTACACATTCATTTGTGAAAAAGACTCATCAACATTTTGAAAAATTTGATGATATCTATCATTAATGGTGTGTTATAAAATGCTATCTTTTTAGATTAAAATATACAGGGTGTTCCATTTAAAAAAATGAGGTTAGGTCCGATAACTTTCTTACCTGACCTCGTATACTTATTTTGAAAACGGTAGATTATTCAACAATGATTATAAAGAAGCTTCTGTATAGAACATTTTTCTGTATCTCTTTTAACTAAGAAAATATTGGGAATTTTGAAATTGTCAATTTTTTGATTTTCCCCCGTATCTCTTAAGCGAGAGAAAATTAAAATTTGAATTCAACCATTTTAAGTTTGACCCGAAAAGAGCACATGACACCTACATTACTTTTTTGATAGCACTAACAATAACGGAAATACCCTGTACGTATTTTAAATTATATTTAATTATATCACTTCAAATATGATTTATTACTAGAAACGAAGCTCTTAGAGATGAAATAGTTGTCCTTACCAAAGATATTACAAACTACACATAGAAAAATGTACATTCCTAGCCTACGCAATGAATGCAAACAGTCTTTCCCACCTCTTTCGGTCATTATTGCAGCATAGCCAGATTGACATATTCATCGCAAAGGTATCTTGCAAATTCCCAATTAGAAATTTGTTCATTTGGCAATTACAACTGGTTTAAGATTAATTCGCAATTGCTCTTGAAATCAATTTATTTCCCAATAATTTTACTATAAACTGTGAAAAGGCGATGAGAGATTCTTTAACAAGATATTATTATACTTAAAAGTATCAAACGAATCTTGAACTAATCCAACTGCACTCTGGCAACATCTATTTTATATCAGCGCAACGATTCTGACCCAAAAGATGGAATGAATTACTAATCTCGTAAACATTGCGACGTTGGCGCTTTGATCTAACGGATTAATTATATATTTTGGTTGATATCTGATTATTGGTGAAAAATCGTCTTTATTATAAACAATCATGGTGCATTCATGTGTAGTTTGTAAAATAGTGGATCATTTAAATAAGGATTTATCTTTTCATCGGTAAGTATGGTTATGTTTTAATATTTAACCATCTGATATAACCAGACGTCAACATTGTTGCCATTCAGCTAACAAACATGTACCTAGCTCATGATACAATAAACTAAAGGTAGGATATCTAACCGTCCCAATTTCGTCTGCCGTGCGCATGGTGAGTAAGTTTTAAATCTCTTATGGAAGTTTACATTGCTGTCATCGTTTTTAACTCTTTTTTGAATGTATTAAAACGTTTTAAGCATGTAATGGTATATGAAATGAAAGAATAATATATGACGAGTATTTACGTATATCAATTTCATAGAAATATAACACACAAATACCACTAAAAAAAGAAAAGATATCAGAGAAATTTTTCGCGGCCATTTGAGCCGGCGACAATAGCCGAAGCATGCCGAAAGCTGCTCGCCGACCACTGCTGGTTTTGAAACAGTGTTGCCAGACTTTTACAATTGTAATAGATCCACTACTATTTAACATTCTTGTTGTGGGGCTCCCCATATGAAATTTATGTTCAATCTGGAGGTGGTCCCCCATCTAATAGGAAAGTAACGACCTTTTTTTCATACTATTATTACTCTGGCGCCGTTTTAATTAAAAGTTTTTACGTTTAGTGGTATGTGAAATGAAAGAATAATATCATGGTATTTAGGAATATTTATTTCATGAACATACAACAAAGATTAAAGCTAAAATACGACCTAATTATCTTTCCGCTTACACAACTGTATCCATTTTAATTGTTTGTTTTTATCTTTAGGAAAGCGGAAAAACCTTATATTTCTATTAAATGTCTTTGCCTGGTTATCCATATCACAACCGAACATAGCGCACCTCATTTTATGAAAATTCAGATATTTTTTTTAATAAACACAAGACTATAAGAAAACGTTCTGGTAAACTTACAAAATGTCCACCAAAAACTACGGCAACCATGCAGCAGTGTTGCCAGACATCCGTTATCGAAAGAAATAGAGTGCCGGTTCGAAACCTAATAGGAATAGTAAAAAACGGGTCAGAGTAAAAAGAGTACGAAAAAAAGGGTCGTTACTTTCCTATTAGATGAAATTTATGTTCAATCTGGAGGTGGTCCCTCCGGATTGAACATAAATTTCATATGGGGAGCCACACAACAAGAATGTTAAAATACTAGTGGATCTATTACAATTGTAAAAGTTTGGCAACACTGTTTCAAAACCAGCAGTGGTCGGCGAGCAGCTTTCGGCATGCTTCGGCTATTGTCGCCGGCTCAAATGGCCGCGAAAAATTTCTCTGATATCTTTTCTTTTTTTAGTGGTATTTGTGTGTTATATTTCTATGAAATTGATATACGTAAATACTCGTCATATATTATTCTTTCATTTCATATACCATTACATGCATAAAACGTTTTAATACATTCAAAAAAGAGTTAAAAACGATGACAGCAATGTAAACCTTCATAAGAGATTTAAAACTTACTCGCCAAGCCACGTGATCATCGGCGTGCAATCATACCTATAGTTACTTATACCATGTACCTAGCTATCTCTTCCACCCATTACTGATTTTCAATAACATTTCACACAATAACAGCTTTCCATTCCAAAAGTTTTATGAATGGATTATGGGATCTGTAGTTTACAATACCATTGGTCCTTATCGATGGGACAATAGACACTACCGGTTCCCAGCACTAGTTGTTATAGGTTATTCAAACAAAATACAATTCTTATATAATATAACACTACTTACAGAAAGGGAAACAAATTTGTAACTAATATGTCTTATAAGAACTGATTTTGATGATTAAATTGTATTTAGCAAAGTACGTTCGTTATAAACTTGAAAAATTTATGAACCACGGGAAACACAAAATATAAAATGTCAATAATACCATGCTAATATCAGAATTTCCGGCAATGGAATTGTATTTCGTTTCCAAAGAAATACGTTGTCTGTTTTATCCCCATTCATCAACTGATAAACACAAAAAGACTAAGAAATATTAGGTGCCTTCGTTGCAGCATAAAGACATGAACACACCTATTATCTAGTAATAAATTTATATAAATGACTTGTCAAAAAATATAATATCGATAACGTCAAAAAGTGGACCTTATTGTTTCGCATTAATTAAAACCAATGGGATTAATCAAATTAAACTAAAACGATGGCCACAAAATCGATTCTTCTTACCTAAAATGTATATAAAAAAGAGACTAGACGCGTACCATCCGAACCAAACCAGCATAATTTCAGCTTCGGTTGCCGGTAATACTTTACCATAGCTAGAGTTGTATATTATCAAGGAACCTCTGTAAAAGGCACCTATAAACACGTAGAGGGTTGCATGGTCCATTTGTCGTTCTTTCCTAAAAAAAATTTTGGTGATCGATTCGTCAATTTAAAGGGTAGGTACAGTGAGGCCGTCTAGCGGTATACGAGGTGAACTATTTAAAGAAATTATATTTTTTGAACAATCGTGTAAAATCATAAATAATTGTAAGGCCACTTGCCGCGTCGCTGACGTCCCTTGGCTTTGTCCATCTCTGTACAGGGTGTCCATTTTTGGGTAGTTTTAAGGGGTATCTCCGTTATTAGTAAAGATAGAAGGATGCGGTTTTCGCAGCACTGTGTTACTTTTTTGTCAAACAGAAGATGCCGTAATCAGAATTTTTCTAGGCCGCTTTGTTTTTGATATACGGGATGTTTTTGAGAATTGTGCATTTTGGGACACCCCCCCATATCTCGGTTACCCCGTAACGCATCAAAAAAAAAATAAAATGTTCTTCTTGTAGTTTTTTACGTAGAATCCAGTGACGTACTCAGATTTTTTCTACATTCAATAGTTTTCAAGGAAATAAACAAATTTGCTTTTTTTAAATGGGTCACCCTATATATTTTTTAATAATATAATTTAGTTTGTAACAAGCTTCTCAAAAATATATAACTCTTTATTTTTAGTCTTAGTATTAGAAATACACCATTTTTTTTAGTAGGCCATGACGGATATTAAAAACAAACACAGTCCTATGTGTCATAATAACAAAATCTTCTAATTCTGTCAGAGCATTCAGGTTCTCTAAGTTGTTTTAAAAACTTTGAGAAGCACGACATGCTCGTTTGTTATATCCAGTGTAACGAAAATGCAGATGGAGCATTAGAAGTGTATTTGAATAGGTAAATATAAGCCCTTATGTAGTAATTCTATGAAATTTATAAATTTTCTTAAATTACTTGTAGATATCCCGAAAGACGACAACCGGATAAACGAATTTTTTCAAGAATCAAATTTAATTGAACACGGTTCATTTTCTAAACCTCGCCCTAAAATCTACCACAAGGATAATCGCTAGACTGATGAAATAAACGTGTTAGCTTCAATTGAAACAATTTCAAGTAGTTCTTGCAGAAAAGTTGAAAGTCGGAATAATTAAAACAAGCGTGCAAACAATCCTAAAAAAACACAATTTTAAGCCATATAAATTCCACCGTGTACAAAACTTACATCCTGGTGATGCACAGCGCCGTATAGAGTTTTGCAATTGGTATTTACAAACAGGGAACAGGGAAAACAATTTTGAAAAAACCGTTATATGGTCTGATGAGGCTCATTTTACCAGTGCTGGCATGTTTAATCGACAGAATACGAGGTTTTGGTCTTAGGAAAATCAGCATGTAATATTTCCAATCGAACGGCAAGGCAGATTTGGCGTTAGCCTTTCATGCTTTATACTGAATAGCAAAATAGTTTATAATATATTTGAAGGAAGCCTTAATGCAAATAAATATTTGGAAATTCTGGAAAACGTTATGCCAGAAATAATAGAAGATGTGCCCTTAGCTGGTATCAATAACTTGCATCTTCAACAGGATGGAGCGCCCGCTCACAATTCCCAAATTGTAAGGGCCTACCTAGCGTGTACTTCCCAGGTCGCGGGATTGGAACTAATGGACCTGTAAGATGGCCACCAAGGTCACCCGACTTGTCGGTTTTGGATTTCTTCTTATGGGGATATTTTAATAAAATTTATTCCATTCAGTACCAAACAATGGCAGATTTAAGAATTGCCATTGACAGAGCTTTCAGGGAGTTACAAACGCGGCCGTTTATTATTTTTAATTCATTAGGGCGAATAAGAACCATGTGTGAAACATGCTAAGGCATAATGGAGAACAATTTGAGCAATATTTATGAGATAGTTCAATAAATTTTCAATTTTTGTCTCTAATGTTTAATCCCACCAGTATTTTTTTTTAATATCCGTCACGGCCTACTAAAATACTGGTATATTTTTGAAAAATGTATATTTCGGACCTAATACTAAGACTAAAAATAAAGTGTTATGGGAAGCTTGTTACAAACGAAAGTATATTATTAAAAAATATATAGGGTGACCCATTTAAAAAAAGCAAATTTGTTTATTTTCCTTGAAAACTATTCAATGTAGAAAAAATCTGAGTACGTCACTGGATTCTACGTAAAAAACTACAAACAGAACATTATTTCTTTTTGATACGTTACGAGGTAACCGAGATATGGGGGGGGGGTGTCCCAAAATGCACAATTCTCAAAAACATCCCGTATATCAAAAACAAGGCGGCCTAGAAAAATTCTGATTACGGCATCTTCTGTTTGACAAAAAAGTAGCAAAGTGCTGCGAAAACCGCATCCTTCTATCGTTACTAATAACGGAGATACCCCGTAAAACTACCCAAAAATGGACACCCTGTACTGGCCAAGTAGGTATATTTTTAATTTGATTGTATGACAAAGTTTTAAATGTACTAGGTTCGCAAACAAAGATTCGCTAGAATGGTCGTTGTAGGGCCACAACGATATATGGTTACATTTTCTATATGAGAAAGGACCACCTACCTCATAATGTACAATATACTTTTGGCTCGTTTAAATATTTCATTTTTGTCGGCGCTCAGATGTTCCCTTAGATATTTCAACATACAACAAACTATATGCCAATAAAGCAATGTGCATAAGATCACCAAAGTTTTCATATACGTGTAGTAGTTTATATCCATAATCTAAAAGAAAGGAAAGCAAATTCAAGGAACAAATGTGACATTTCTAAAATAGGGTTGAACCGGGGAAACAATTAATGAACGTGCGTCTGTAACAGTATGATTCAAATCAAGATTGTGTAGATCAAATAAGGTTATTCCAATAAACTACAATTTTTTATAACTTAATATACAATACTTTCATTTAAAAAATTGAAAAATTTGTAAACCACACGCCACACAAAATACGGGGTGTTATGGAAATTACGTATTATATGTAAATGGGTGACTCCTGGGGTGTCCTAGAGAAGCGCTACATATTTTTTTTTTAAATCGAACGTTTAAAAAGTGGGGTAATTCACCCCTAAACCCACACACAACTCCTCGACACATTCATATATGAACATATTACATTGCCCAGCTGGGTAATCAACAGATGTTCAGGCACAATGTGTAAAAAATGTAACACTTTAGATTCTTATAAAAATAATATTTAGTTTACCTAGTATCCAAATAGAAGTGAATCCAGGTGCCAGTACACTAGCAAGTAATCCAGGGCGCATACATCTTCAGGTTTTTGTTTTTTTTCTATAGGAAAAGCTTTATGCTCATCACGTACCCTGATGATAATGTGGAACTGCATAATAAGCTTATACCCACTAAACCCCATTCGGCCTATTATTTCCAATCTCTCGGAACTTTGCACTAAATCACTTAAAGAAACACACAGACACCCACGAGTTTCAAATTAGTTTTTTTGACGATATGCACCTATTATCCGATTACACGAAAGCACTAAACAGCACTTAATTATTTCGCAATGGAAATAATAAAAACGCTCATTTCTATGGGTCATTAACCCTTTACTAAAGATAAAATGAAGCAATTATGTTGACATAGGAACGGAACTCCTCCGGATCCTTTGAAATAAATGGTCGCGTCCAAGGTGCTTTCTTTGTGCACATTCCGAGAACTAACTTGAGCTAGCGCGGTTGCCATTTCCGAGACTATAATTATACAGGAAAGTAATATTATAGAAGAAAATTCCGCAATAATCTTATAAAAATCGAAAGTGGCAACACTGTATTTTCAAAATTTAACCCCAACCGCTGTCGGTCGTCGCGAAAAGAATAGGAAACCCGCTCGATTGTCCAAAATCAGCTGTTTAAAGAAGCCGGCCGATTCCTACTCGCGTTATCGGTTTCCTACTGTTTTTACCAAGTTTCAACCAGATTTGTGTGTTAAACTGTGTGTTAATACTTAAACCCGAGTTTAAATTATTAAGTTACTTGGTCTTTTCGCGACGGCAGTGCCCCAGCCCAGCAGTTCAATATCGATCGACGGAACCAACGTGTTATTTATTTTTAAAATTTTTAGATGTTAAATACATTATTTCCCAGAACATCCAGACAGTAAGGGCGTATTTTTGTCTACACAGTAGCACTCTAAAATCTAATTATTATTGTGCATTGTGATTATTGTGCCGGTTTGATTTTGTTCGGGTTACCTAGGTACTTGGTGTTTTTTTATAAATTAAGTAAGTCCGAAAAGCTAAATAAAATTGCATTTTTTTTCTAAAGGGTAAGTGGCATTTATAAACTTTTAAGTTGTCCAGAGATCTGACGGGTGTCGTTCGAATTGAACAAATGAGAACATACCTGACCATTTATAAACTCCGCGGCGGTGCGTTCGAGTCAATTCAAGTTTATAAATCAGAGATTGTTTCCCAGCGAACTGAACTGAACGTAAAAGTTTATAATAATGCACCCTGAAAAATAAACAACTTGCAATGTGTCAAACGGTTATTGTCTTTCTAAAGAGTTTACCCTGAAGATATGACAACACTGTTCAAGATTCAGTGACGTTTTTCGCCATATGTTGCTTTGTTTACCTTCCTGACAGGGGCAGCACGTGGTCATTTTTGGTTTGACATAAGGTCATGTACAGGGCATATTAAATTCAAGCGCCATTTTTGGATATTTTTCTTCAATTTGTTTTCATCTCAGGAATTGCCGGTTTAAATATAATACGTCATTTCCATAACACCCGTATTTCTAAAATATACTTTAGACATCAATTTAACGTTTTTTTTCCTCATCAAATTATTTTTGACTGGACGGCATATATTGGCTTGATCCTTTTTTTGCTAATATGGTCATAAAAATACGCTTTACCCTCTTTTTCAATTGTCCTCACCTGGCAACACTGGTGTCAGTCTTGTTACAGTTAACTCAAGAGACGGATATCTTATATATTTCAGTAATTCGTGAGAAATACAATTTCACGATGTTTCCGCCCACTTACAAAGCGCAAAAGATTATAATGTAACTTACCTCTGCACAGTACCTAAAGTGCTTATGAAATCTTATGATGAGTAAGAACTTCAAGAATTTCGCAATATGGAAAATCTCATTAGCATACCAACTCACAGGGAACAGTTGGTGTAACTCATATGGCACACATGCCAGAAGATCGATGATAAAATATGTTCTCAAGTAACGTCTAAAAATATTGTAAATGTAAAAATATGACAACGATACGAAATAAGATTGATGATAAAATATTCACTTTTGCGGCATATTATTGGGCCATCTTTTCCCCAATTTATTTGACTTAGTATCTCTTACCGTTTCCGAAATCCTAATGGTGAAGGACGAATTTGTTTCACCCTGTATTATAAGTGCCCCACTCAAATAAAAATGAAACCACGAGAAGGGAGTTTTAAACTTGCTTACCTAGTGATATGTTTTGAGTTGAGAACAACTTCTTGTTTAGGTTCATCATAATAACCAATTGAAAAGGATAACCACACATTAATAATAAAAATTCCGTTAAATACATATCCAACACCTACAAACCAGCTCGAATACACAAAAGCATTGTCCATACTCTCATATAGAAATTCCAGTGCCGTAGTGAACATTGTGAAAAATGTAAGATTCGCCATGACAATTGACCAAAGGAAACTAAAAAAAAATAACAGCCAATATATCTGTCCTAACAAAGTACAGTAAACAAAATATCACAATACTTTGATTGTGAGAAACACGTTTCTGACCTCGTCATTTATGTCACAGCCAAAGTTCTCTGGTTAGTTGATTATTGACTCTGGAGGCAGAGGTCTATTACAAATCCGAAATGTTGTTAATTATGCTTCAGGACCTATGACTTTCAAAACCTTACAACACTTTTAAGGAAGGCTTACCAAGCTTTACTAAAAGGGTGAATTCTGAATCCGTAATTTAGAACTTGTCTTTTTCGCTCTTTTACTATGGAGCCAAAGCTTCTTAAGTGATGTGTGTACATTTTACTGGATTCTGATACAACACATAATCGTATTACCCACCGTCGGAGCGTGTTTATCAATCCTATATTTGAAATCCCTTTATATTCATATTCATCAGGCAAATCTGCTAGGGTACAATCATGTCCATATTTTGTGAACTACAAAATTAAATTACCAGTAATTTCATTAGCACATGTGTAATAAATGCTTGTGGATCTTACTGGGCTTTTAATGGCAACTTTCAGGTCCATAAGTATTTTGGCTTATCCTTATAGAACTATATAATACTAAAGCGTAAATATAAAATTGAAACGGATCAACAAAATTCTGACGTTTCCTATAAACATTTCAAATTATTGCGCCGCATGGCTGACAACCGCACAAGAACAAATCGCGTTGGCTTGGTTTACGGTTGGTAGTCATTGCTCTCATACCAGGCCACGCCTACGATCACCAGTCCGACCTTTCTCACATAGTTGCCAATAGTATAAAATAATAGAAAAGATTTTAGTAAACTATAATTTTTCATGAATAACATAACAATTTAAGCAATAACTTTCCGTATTACATAAACGTGGAATGTGGCAGTAAATTTATGTCAATTGACTCGACATCCAAATGGAAAATGTTGCGACTACCAACGTCACGTACCAAAAAGCCCCTAGAAATGTTTTGAAGGTTTGATGTTTTTGTGGTTATGTTATGTTATAAAAAATAAAGTTTGGAAAGATTTTCAATAAATTTTAATCGCGACTGAACTATTTAAATTATCTATGAAGATTTTTCAAATACATAATTAGGTTCCCGTTGGAGGAAATAATGAGTGGTTTTAGAAGGAAGGCTAATGAATCATCTAAATAGTTGCCCATATCAACTAGGGGCGTATTGTTTTATCATATCCATCTATAGATACCATGACTGAGCCGACTTTAACTATACATTTAGCTCTTGAAAACAACAAGAGCATCACCATTCCCTATACAAACACTACCACAGCAGAAGATGTGTGTATCAGTGTATGTAAGCAATTAAACATTGGAACCCTGGCCCGTCATCTTTTTGCATTACGAGTAAATGGAAAGGCATTTTTTCTTATACCTTCAGCCACGTTTAAAGAAAAATGGACAAATTTGGATTTCCGAATACGTTTTAAAGTAGCACATGTAACAAAGCTGAGAAAAATTGATATTAATGCTTACAATTACTTTTTTCAACAAGCTCGTACTGATGTCTTGGAAAACAAAGTACCTGATTTAGTTTATGAAAAATATAAGAGGGAGTTAGTTGGCTTGGGTATAACTGATATGTACAGAGTAATGTTAGAGAAAAATATTTCAAGGGAAATAGTGGAAAACGAGTACAAAAAGTATGTTCCTAAAGAGGTTTTAAAGAAACATGCCTTCTTTATCAAGAAACCTATTCACGATAATCTTGTAAAGCTGCAGAAGACTTCCCAAAAGACTGCTATCGATGCTTCGTAAGTCCTGATAATTTGTGTTCGATACAAATTAAATATTTCATTAAAAAATATTAATTTATAGGTATGTTAAAGCAGAGTATATTAAACAGCTAGACTCAATAGCTCCAGAATATTTATCTGAAACGTACAAAGCTGTGACAGATTTGGATGGATTGCATCCAGTCTCCATTACTATAAAAGTATCACCCTTTCATGCTACTGATCCAGGCATAAAGTATTATCTGGAATCCAAAAAAGATGTAAGTAAATCACTCAATGCTACTTATAATAATTTGTATACACTTATAAATTTTATAAATAATACCTTCTGGAATGTTAATATGGGTTATATTTATAGCAATGTACACTAATATGCACCATAGAAGAGTTAGGCTTTATCTCAATAAGAAAAGGTGATGAGGCCATGGAAATTAGTCGTAAGAATGGCATTCCATTCTACTTAAAGTTTCACTCAGAAGATGTAATGTTGTCATTTATAAGTTTGCTAGATGGCTATTACAGATTGACTTGCAAATGGACTTTTAATATATGTAAAGAAGTTGTCACACCTATGTTGAAGAAATTACGATATATGAAATGCCATGGTCCTGTTGGGTAAGATTTTTTTAAGAGCAATGATAGTAATACTTCTTTATTTCATCTTATACTAAAAAAGTAGAATGAAATGAAATTACGTTATAAAGTGGAATGGGTTTACCATTCCTTGTCTAAGAAGTCTGCTAATGGTTCCTGGCATGCTCCACAGATGGCACTCCATTGACATGTAAAATTATACGATTAAAACCTATTTCTAACAACAACTATTATTAAGCAATAATCCATGTTTACAAGACCATTTAAAAGCCCTATCTAAGTCTCCATTAACCTCCTGCGATGCCCAGTTGACACTCTCTGGGGCGATGTCAGTCAGAAGTTGAAAATCGTCAGCATAGACATGGCCTGAGCAAAACCGCAACTCTTATCATATATATTCAATCACCTCGAAAATTACATGGGATTTCTTATGTTCAACTCAACGATGCATGAGCGTTGAGGCAGAAATAGTTACGTCAAGTTTATATTTTTGGAATTATGATTGTTTCAATTTCGACTGATCCAATCATTACATTATCACTGTATAGTATTTGTCTGTACAAGGACTTATGAGAAGTGTCGTTGGAGAAAGCGCGACGTTTAATGATTGACAAAATCTATAGCACAATGATGGACTTAGTGATTTTCTTCTGAACATCCACGCTATGTAATTTTTGCACTGACCTACCTGACTTCTTATTTTCAGAGGGGAGTTTTCATATGCCAAACTGGAATCTAAAACATCAAACAAAGTTGGTTATTTTATAATCAGGGAAAGTGAGACGAGCTACCACACTTATTATATTGATGTTTGTGTCAAAGACAGGTAAGGTTGAAAATGTCAGATTTTTGCAGATTTTGATTTTTAGCATAATTGTAACATTGGGCTTCACCATGGTCTTATGATGACATTTTAACAAAGTTATTTATTTTTTATTTAAATACAGGGTGTTAAGGAAATGACGTATTATATTTAAACCGGCAAATCCTGAGGTGAAAATAAATTGAAGAAAAATACCCATAAATGGCGGTTTCAATTAATGACCGGATTATATCACCTTATGTCAAATCAGAGAAACACATGTGGGGCACTGGCGTAATATGTAAACAATCAACACTGAGGTCTGCAAGGTCAAAAGGTCAAAGGACGTCTGCTCATTTCGGCCGGTGTTGTCATATCTACACGGCAAACTCTTTTTAATTCTGTCATTTATGAACAAATATGATTCCAGAAAACCGACGCCGAAAGATGTTTTGCAAAACAAATAATGGTAATATCACACAAATTTCAAATTCGTTACAAGCACAGGAAAGTAAATAGGTCAAATGTCATTGACCTTTTAAATAATAATTATCGTTCAAACTCTTTAAAAAAAAGGCAATTTTATTTAAGACACATGCTTTCTTACCTTTACTTATTTAAATACAATTGTTAGTTTCATAATTTTACACAAACCACACAGAATCTAAGTTTTACGAAAAAACCTCTCACATAACCTCAAAAATGGCAGCTATTCACATGGAAAGAAAACACGCGAACGATGTTTTAATTTTGGTCCTGTTTTTCTCGCGTAGATTTATTTATTTAACTAATTTAAAACACACACATTTTAAATACACACAATGCAATCCTTCAACTTAAAAATTACATTTTATCTACGAACCATAAAACAGTTAACCTACGAAGGAACGAAATAGATACCTTCAAAACTCGGAATAGAGATGGGCAATATTTGACAGTTTGATATTTCACGAGATTCTTCTCTATTACTTGGCTATTTACCGAGAGATCTCTTGCAAGGCGTTTAATTGATATGGCGTTAATGGAATTTCGACCAAATTGAATAAAATGATAGTGGTAGCTGATAATACTGCGACTGTGCTTTTTCTTTTGAGAAGCTTAAAAAATTAAATTAGCCAGCTCTACTCCAAATGACAAGACCGACGAAGATTTTATTTTCTTTCTCATGCGGCCATCTCTTTCACTCAATCTACTCGGCGCCGGGCCGACGTAGGTCTATGGGTACAAGCGTGCTACTTCCAAGTGTCAGTAATAGAAGAACAGAGTTAGGGTGCGGTCGCCTCTGTTGATAACCATTTACACTCTCGGCTATCCGCTTTGTTTTCAGAAGGTACGCGTATAATAGTTGTAATGATTTTCGGGCTACGCGTCCAAACTTTGTATATTATTTAACATTATTTTTATAGGCGAACCTAAGTTGCTCAGTTAAAACGTAGTTTGTTTTGGACGTTTGACTTGACAGAAAAATGGAATGTCGCCGACGAATAAGTCAATTTTTGTCGCGTCGCGTGTAATAAAATCTAATGATCTGACCCGAGTGTATTTTTTAAAAAATTTTGTCTGGAGGTATAAAGATAAATACAAGTAGGTAGATAAATAATTTATTTTTATAATTTTATATGGAATTTCAGTTTTGCATTAAGTTTGGCAACATTGCACGTAACACCTGTTTCCTGATATGCCACCACAGGGTGACATGGCGAACAAACCCGAACAAACGCCGGATGAAGTGTGGGTTTATTGAACCCCACTTTTAAAACGGTCGATTTGAAAAAAAATATATGTAGCGTTCCTCTAAGACACCCAAGGAGTCACCCATTTAAATATAATACGTCGTTTCCATAACACCCTGTATACATTATCACCTTATGACTTCAAAGTATTTTCCTTAGTGGTATTTTTAAACGTTATTTCTCTGTAGTGAATGCGATATTCTTTTGTTTTGTCTATTTTTTTTTTAGTTTGAAACCAAAGACTTATAAATTAGAAAGATTTAAAGAAGACGAATTTATATTTAACGACGATGTGACGAGATACAGGACCATTCATCAGCTGATGCAGGCCTATAATGATCCCAATGGCGCTATTTACTTGAAAGAATGTTTGCCGCCATCCGAGTCTGGTATGACAGTAATTTTATTAATTATTTTTTCAGTCATTACGTGGGGATTAGAAAAATTTGTTCTCCAAGAATGAAGCCGGCCTTTTTGACAGAAAAATGGCAAAAATTTGCAATGAATGCTGTGACAAGGCGATAAATTAAATATTCCTCCTTTCAGATGTTTCTCCATTGCTCCTATGCAGAAGCGACAACGTGATAGGGGATTCCCTGACCGATAGTTCTTCCCTAAACTTCCTGATCCCACAGGGACCTGTCTGCATCAACTACAAGGATTTGCAGGTATACAAAGGTAAGTGACAACTTTTTACCGTTAAAATTTTAGTACAATAACATAGACTTACCGAGCCGTTTCAAGTTTTTTGTTGTTCAATACATAGGTAATTATAATCTATACTGTATATTCGTTGGTAATTTACCAGATGACTCCAGGGTCGTGGTGGTCGCGAGAAACCTTTAATGTTCGATTAATGTAGCTAACATAGGTTTTAAAACCGCCACCGGTAGTTTCCTCATAGCTAATCGCCAGTTGGTGCACCTCAACTAGTCTATGATGAAGATGTGGATCGAAGAAACGTGGGCCAGTTGAATATTGATTTACAAATGCTTCTTGTACAGTGAGCCGAATAAATATTTTTTCACACGGTAAGTGTTTTTGTGCTACAGCGTGCCCAAGGAAGCTTCTTTATTTTTAGGAAAAAAAAATTGTCTCTTCCTAAGAAGCTCCGTTTGGCAAGAAACTAACAGAGAAACGATACAGGGTTCTCAAGGAGAACTAACCCTATTTTTAAACAAAACGACAAATAAAAAAGTTGTTTCAAATCTCGTTTTGAGTACAAATACAATGAATTAAATATTATTATTTTTAAAAACACTTTCACGACTGATCAGTGGCAAATTTTCGGTTTTTTTTTCCAGTAAGTAATTTACTTACCGTTCATAGTAAATTACTTACCATTCAAGCGAGTAAGACGGCAAATAAAATTGTTGCAATTGCAAATACTAATACTGAGTCACGGCCCTCCTTATAACAAGCCCTGAAACGAGGCAGTTCGGCAACACGGCTGGTTGTCCAGCGGCAGCCATGTTGTTTCATCTAGCCGAGACAATTAACTAGCATTTGGCAACAGCGCACCGGGAGTCTGTTCACGGCCTGTATAGAGAGGGCCGTGACCGAGTCGTCTGTATACTTGTGTAGTAATAAAAGAAACGATGTCGTATTCTATTCTTAATTAACACCTTATTTCATAATTGTCAGATTTACATGCGGGTTGCTAACATAAACAAATCATTTTAAGGTAATTCTCGTAAAATTAATTGTCAGTCTGAGAAAATATCAATTTTTACCTGATACCAATCATGCAAAATATAGCATAGCTTGGACCATTTTCTCATTTTTGTACTTTTTGAGAACCCTGTACAATATAATACATTTTTGTCTTCACTTTTTTCCTAAAACACATAACAAAAAAGTTTTCTATTTGTGTAGAACTTCCTTGAACACGTATATCTGCCATGCTAAATTTGACAGCAGAACAAGAAATAAAGTACCGGTATAGGTGATCCGTCCTTTGCTTAAATCTCCATGGATATTTCTGATATTCTAGGTACTTTTCAGGTACGACAGGTGGCACTTAAGTCCGTAACAACATGTCAAAATGTATCTATCATCCAGCATCATTTTGTGTGTTTACTTAGTCTGTTTATCCCTGTGTGAAAACCCGCCAGGGAATCTAACGGATTTATTTATGTGCAAAATAAGTCACTTAGGTTTGGAATATTATGGAATTATAGGAAAAACGGAATCGGACGTACGTTGCCAATCGTGGACGATGGACAGTCCGCATAAGGTCAAGGAGGATCTTACCGACGATAAGTTTCCGTTTGGGTCGAGGAGATTCTCGCGGAACTACTGCAGGAATCCAGGTAATTCTCTTTACTGTTATAGGATGTCCGTTTTTCGATAGTTTTACGGGGTATCTCCGTTATTAGTAAATATAGAAGGGTGCGGTTTTCGCAGCACTTTGCTACTTTTTTGTGAAACAATATATTCTAATTAGATTTTTTCTAGTTATTTTATATACGGGATGTTTTGAGAATTGTACAGTTTGGGGGACCCCTCATATTTCGGTTACCCTGTCTGTGACTTATTAAAAAGAAATAGCATGTTCTCTTTGTAGTTCTTTACATAGAATACATTGAAGTACTCTGATTTTTCATGTCCTACTAAAAAAAATTGTATATTTTTTAAAACACGCAAATTTGGGCCATAATTTTAAGATTAAAAGTATTATATATTTCTGAGAAGCTTGTTAAGTAATGTAAGGGGTTGTTACCTAGGTTTTTAGACAGTCAATTTAAAAATAAATGTATGTAGGCTTCCTCTAGTACACTGAAGAAATATAAAAGCCATTTTCATACTACCTGCATCGTGACATTTATAATTTATTTTATATTACAATGTTTTTTCTAGACAGAAGACCAGAAGGCCCTTGGTGTTATACCATGAACTCAGATTTAATATATGAGACCTGTGCCGTACCATTATGCTCATATTCCCAGTGTCGACTCACCGGTTCCGGCATGGACTATGGAGGGACTCGCAACATAGGAGTCTCTGGTAAGTGAGTCTTTTATTTATTTAAATCGACGCCATCTGAATTGATACGATACGTCCGAATCTTTTTATAGTTTTTGTCCACAATTGGTGATTTCTGGACCAATTTTAAGTGGAAGAGTTCATATATCTATACATGCATCGAATAACATTGTAAGTGACAAATCGTATTTACAGGTGAAGACATAACAGGTTCGGGAATATTACTTTACCATGATACTACAGGCAAAATACCAAAATAATCAGATACAAATGGAATGAAAGAGGCATTTAAAAAAAAATTAAGCTCAGAAACCAAATTTTAGGTTTGAAACATTGAAATTTATTTTGAACTCTGAAATTGGTCAAAATGTCACTTACAATGCTATGCGATGCATGTATCGATATACACATATGTCCTAAAATGCTTTGGTTTCGATATACAGGGTTATTAAAGTTTTTGCTTTTTATCAAAAATTCAATTCAATTCTAAATAAGAAAAAGGTCATCTTTCTTTCAAAGCTTCCGTTTGGGAAAAAATAACATGATAAATAATACGTATTATTGTTATGCATTAGATAGTGCAATGCAAATATTTGTTAACAATCGCGACATAGATTTCTGGTTGGTCGTAGAGAATAAAAATGCTTTGATGTAAGATCTACTATTGGGGTTCTTAATTTTTAGGGAGGAAATGTCTAAAATGGGACAAAGAGAGAAAGAAGGTTCTTTCAAATGGCAATTACACGAAAATCGGAAAATTCGCCGCCGACAGATTTCCGGAAAATAGTATCTCAAAGGCGAAAAAGTTTTGCAGAAATCCTAGTGGTGATATAGGTAGGTAATGATATATTTTTTTCTACGGCGATCTTACAAAAAAAAACGTCATATAAATGGACGCAAATCTGTGTGTAAATAAACGATCATCTATACAGGGTGTAACAGAATGGTTGGGAGTAAATTTAGCAGTGATTTCCTTGGCAAAAAATATATAAATTTTTGCTCTACTGATTTTTATTTCCAGACTACAGGGCGTTGAAAGACTGTTAAAAGTTTGCATTAAAGTTCTAATAATTAATTAATTAACAATAATAAATGTATCAACTACTAACTTAAAGATTGTTTCACGAAAAATGGATATAACTTAATGACTGCACTTAAAGTACCTGTGGCCATCCCATTATTTATGACCGTTTGTTATTATTATGTGGAAAGGACCGGATTGTAATAATTATAATTAAATATAGGCACATCAGGTAGATTAGGTTGCTTAATTTATATTTAAATATCTTTTTGTGGTAAAATTTGTTAGTTTTTGAGGAATGGTTCAAGAATTGTCTTTTACCAAACATTCCTCAGAATAGCGTGATAGTAATGGACAATGCGAGCTTGGCAGAAGAAATTGGACATACAGTGCTACGGCTCCCACCCTATTATTGCATTTTAACCCCATAGAGCATATGTGGCGCCAGTTAAAATCACTGGTTAGGTCTGAAAATATTTCTCCGACTTTAAGTTCTAGTGTTTTAGAATTAATACGAAAATGCTTCAATGATATTCCCCCAGGTAGTTGGAAAAATTCAGTCCGTCACGTAATAACTGTAGAAAATTCGTATATTAGTCTTGATCGTATAATTAATCCAATTGTAATTAATTTTGATGAGGATAGCGATAGCGAAACAGAACTATCTATAGAATGACATTATAAATGTAAATAAATATGACTAGTAATATTTAAAAAAAATGTTATTTCATTTGATTACATTAATATAATCATATCATTACTTGTTTTCCTTAGTCCGTCCCTTCATACTTCACTTGTTTATTGCCAAGCTCTTGTCGACACAATGGGACCGACCCAGGAAATCATTAAGTCGTATCCATTTTTCGTGAAACAATCTTTACAAACTTAAATTAATTATTAATTAATAAAATTTATAAAAAAAATATTATTTTTTGCCAAGGAAATCACTGCGAACAAACCCAATCTTTCCGTTACACTCTGTATATATATAAATTTTTTTCTTTAATTCGTCGAAAACGAGTTATTACCAAAGATCTTACAAACTCCAGATAGAAATGTTTACATTTGAAGTCGACGTAAGGATTGTAAACGTGCACTCCCCACCTTGCTGTTGTGCTTGCAGCATAGCCAGATTGTCCTATTTATCGCTAAGGTATCTGCAAAATCCCAATTAAAAATTTGTTAATTTGACAATTGCAACTGGTTTAAGGTTAATCCGCAATTGCTTTTAAAATAAATTTATTTCCCAATAATTTTAATATAAATTGTGAATAGGCCTTGAGAGATATAGAAAAAAAATATTATTATTATACTTAAAAGTTTGAAATAAACCGACTGCACTCTGACAACATCAAGTTGAAGATAGTACGCTCGGCGGCAAACGGTAAAACTTTATCAATGGAAGAAGAATACACTGTTGCTACTCGCTACCTCGCTACTAACCGCTTTTAAGGGAGTGTTTATATACTTGGTTGTTTTTATTTTATTTTTTTGTGAGTATTGGTGAAAAATCGTCTTTACATGAATGCACCATCATTGTTTATAATAAAGAATGGTGCATTCATGTATAGTTTGTAAAAGAGTGGATCATTTAAGCAAGGATTTATCTTTTCTTCGGTAAGTATGGTTATGTTTTAATATGATTTCTGACTCACAATTGACGTTTAAAAGGTTATGGACCGGTCCGTGGTGCTAGTCCGGGCAAAAAGCAGTCGAGTTGGTTTGTTTCTTAATATAAATCTTGCATTTACAAGATGGTTGAGTCTTGTGCGGCCATAAAATACTTCACTAGAAGATGCAATGGTGTTAAATTAAAATTTCACAGGTTAGTAAATATATTTAGAAATTTGATTTTGAGTTTGCATCACTATGAAAATTCGGTTTGTTTAAGAATGTACCAAATGTTTATCCACTTCGTTATGATACTAAAGGGCCGTAGCCTACGGCAAATTTGGATACATGCCCTTAGAAGGAATAATTATAGTCCAGGTGATACAACAGTTATTTGTGAGAAACACTTCACAAAAGAAGATTATGTAGGTAATGTACATGGGAATAAAATACTGAAGAAAGGAACAGTCCCATCAAAATATTTTACATCTTTATTTTTCTATATTTAAACAACGTTTGCAGTGTAACAAGTAAGTGAAGACAGGTTTTATATAATTTATTTATTTATTTTTATATATTTGATCTAACTTGTTTAGGTACATATTATTTTAATTTACTTATTTAATTAATCACTTTAGTGTACAATATGCCTTAGTGGCCTTAAACCAGTTGTAATTGTCAAATTTACAAATTTTTAATTGGGATTTTGCAAGATGTCTTAGTGATAAATATGACAATCTGGCTAGAAATATACACTTTTATATCTGGAGAGTATCATCCAGTAATGAATACACCAAAAATATTGATGCTAAGCATAAATAGTTAAATCCATCCTTGGATACACTGTATATAAAAACTGGATCAATATTTCTATCTTTTTTATAAATATCCAATATTCGAAACTACACTTTTTGAATAGATAATATAGTTAAACGTAAAGAATCTCAAAGTAAATTATACGCCCTTGTTGGGCAATGAAGAGCGCTCCATAACCTTTTAAACGTTATTGGATTTAACCTTGTAAGATCTTTGATTTAACCAGACTTCAACATTGTTGCCATTAGGGAGACCAACATGTTTTGTCACTCTTCCACCCATTACTGATTTTCAATAACATTTCAAACAATCACAAACTCACTTTCCAACAGATTTATGAATGGAGTGTTGGCCCTGTGGTTATTACACTCTCTCTCTCTCTCTCTAGCCTACAACCCAGGGTGGGTCTTCGCTGACTTTACAATTTGCCTCCACTTGCTGCGGTCCATCATAAGTTCCTCTGGTCGCTGGATATTTAGGCTTCGTAAATCCGCCGCAATATTGTCTTTCCACCTCATCCTTGGTCTTCCCAGCGGCCGCTTTCCTACGGGGGTCTCTTCCCATACCATCTTGACGACACGTTGATCTTGTCTTTTAACATGGCCGGCCCATCTCAATCTCTCTGACTTTATTATTTTCACTATATCTGGCTGGTTATATAGTTCTTGTAATTCCCTGTTAGTTCTAATTCTGTATTGCTGTGTGGCGTTGTCCTTGACTGGTCCATATATCCTTCTAAGAATTCTTCGTTCTGCTATTTTCAGTCGGTTCTCATTTTGTTTCGTCATCGTCCATGTTTCACATGCATATGTCATTATAGGTCTTATGCCTGCATGGTAGATTGCTATTTTTGTACGGCGGGTTACATTTTTTGATTTCATTATTTTTTGTAGCGCAAAACAGCAGCGATTGGCTCCTTGTATTCTGTTGTTAATCTCTTGTGTTATGTTGTTATCAGAGGTGATCGTAGCTCCCAAGTATTTAAACTGATGGACCCTTTCAAAATTATAGTTGTCCATTGTCACGTTCTGTCCTATCCTGTCTCGTCGTTCTGTTCTTGTTGTAGTCATGTATTTTGTTTTATCTTCGTTTATTCGTAGACCAACCTCCTTTGCAGCATTTTCCAGTTTGATGAACTCCTCCTTGACGCTGATAGTCGTGTTTCCCACTATATCCATATCATCAGCGAAGGCCACCACACTGGTATGCCACTATATACAAATATGTTTCCTATAAGTTTTAATCAATCCATAACCGTTTTTTTTACACATACAGTTGAAGCGTCATCACTTGTAACAGGCTGATTCAAAACGACATTATGTAAATCAAATTAAGGTCGTAGATATAAAAACTTTGTTGTATCAAAGTAGGAAATTAAATTTTAAAATGGTAGTTTTTCCTCTCGAAACACTCTGTATTACTTGAGATTGAATAGAGTTATCGTTTTTTTTTAGGTGGACCATGGTGTTTCGTTGACAATGACGAATTGGGATATATTGAAAAGGAATATTGTGATATTCCTTTTTGTGATGACCCAGAGTGTTCCGTGTTCGCCAAAAACTCCGATACGTATATGCATTATACAGATTTTAACGGTAGGCAACGGGAAAATTATTAGGTTCATTCGCAGAGCAGTTGACATGCGCAGTTGGTTTAGAGTGCCGAAGGGAAGAAACTTGTTATCTGTTCTAAAACATAATGCTTATTTGTCAATTTATTCGAAAAACATCGGTTTGGCCCGGCGGCGGGAACGAGACAAGGTGCGATACATTAATGAACCAGATAAGGTCGCGGTGCGCTGTTGCCAGACGTTGAACATTTGACTATTATTAGAGACGCTTGGCAAAATTTATATAGGAGAACTATTATTATAGAGTACATTAAATGAATAGACTTTGCTGTATTTTTGGGTTTTGCGCAACCCTGAAACCCTAAGATAAAATTTACAGGCATACGTTGTAAACTTTCCGTCTGCTGCTGTATAAGTTTTATAAAGAATTTTTTTTTTAGGAAGTGTTTTAACGGGTCTAAAGTTTGGAATAAAATTATGGGACTCGGACAATTTCAACGAGGCGAGTGCTCGACTAGTGCTCAGTGTACTCGCATTACCTTTAACTGGCAAAGAAATTGGAGATTTGGGAATCGGAATTGAATTATATATGTCCAATACCGAATCATCCTTAAGGTATTATTTTATAGGAGGTTAGATTTAGAATTATCTTTACGTTTACATTAAACCCGTAAGGCTAGGTTCACAAGTATATACACTGCACTTTTTTTACATTGTTCGGCTTTGTTCATTTAATCGCATATACATATATAACCATTATATTGCTAATACCATCTGCAATTATGTCCCCGCTGTGGGCATCGAAGGGGGCGTTGCGAGTTTGCGCAGTTCGGAAATTTCCTTGTGAAAGTAAACATTCGACAGGACCGGATTTCAACTTTTTTATGGTAAATTTCACTGGTTAGTTAGGAAAAATATTGCAATCAAAACCCGATTTGAGACAGCGTTCCATGCATACGATTTCTGACGATATGATGATCCGACGGTGCCCTGATTGGTGTAAACTTTTGGTGCCAAATTCCGTATGAACATTTGTAACAATCGACACGATGAGCTTTATTTTAACATTCATCTGACGTCGTATGTTTATTAACCTCACTTTTTTCTAAACCAAAAATTAAGAATGAATGACAATATTGACTATTTTGGGAATTATTATCAGCTACTAATGCACCAAATTAAATAATTTTAAGGTTAGGTAGTGACCACATATATATTATATTGTATACGAGTGACACTCTCTTCTTTTTTTACAAGCTTTTTAGTGAAATTCGGTTGGGAAGGTCGGATAATGTGATAAGCAAAATATTTTCGTATATATGTACATACCTGAAATACTTTATACCTGGTATTGATCCACGACTTTTGCAAAAAAGCACCATGCACTTGTGTCCTTTCATCTTAAACAAAATAAGCCACTAACCTATCAAACAGCGAATCACCACAAACTAAAAACTCCTTCACAAAAATTGTTGTTAGGTAATGAAAGTTTATAAGCACTAATATACCGACAACAATGTGGATGAACCACTTTTTATTCTGTAATTATTTGAGAAAGCATCCAGAACCAAAGATGGCGACGAATAACAACAAATAATGTCGGGCCGGCTCTGACGCGTTCGCTAAAATTTCCACCCTACTGCGCAAACTGGAATAGTACCACGCCACCTTCCATGGCGGGGACACTTTTTGTATTTTGGAACGTTCGTATTGACAATATAATGGTTATACAGGGTGCCCCAAGTAAAGTGGCCTATTAGAAGTATCTCGAGAACTAAATGAGATTTTATTTTGAAAATTTGGCTGTGGCTATAAGAGATGGTTTTCTACGTTTCTAAAATATTTTGGATGATGCCGTGTTGCCGGATCATACCGAAAGTGGTAGCAACTTCGGAATTTTAAATGAATTACCCTATATATTATATTTTTTTTGGAATCTAGGTAAAAATCTAGAACAGTTTTCTGTATAATATCATATACCTATCTTTAAGACTTTTTGAATTATAAATAATTTTGTGATTTTTTAACGCCGTATCGTTACCTGAAACGAAAATCGTATCTTTTTAGTGGTCACAGCTAGAAAGCTGAAAATTTTACATTAGTTTCACAAGACCATCGCAATTTTATAATTTCGAATAGTATTTAATTAGTTTTATACAGGGCGTCTCCATAACAATATTTCTGAGGCAGATGAATTATTGCAAAAATCTTATTTTTTTTTAATGGGACACCCTGTATTTGATATGTTTTGTTAATAGAGGATCAAATTTTCTATCTAATGATATTATGTGTTCCTATACCTATATTCACTATTTTCGGACTTATAGCGAAATTTAAAAATTATCTTATAAAAATATATTTTTTGATAGTGTGGTTGGCTGTGGAATGGATTCATAGAAACAAAATAATGAAAAATCCATTTGACGTTATGTCTGAGTTATTGTAATAAAAATGGCTAATTCACATTATTCGAGCTTAGATATTTTAAGTTTATTTTATATTCATGAGGAGTGTGGTAGAGTTTTATCTATAACTTGCAGAAAATTTAGTGAACTGCATCCTGATGCAGCTCCTATGACTCCCTAAAAGTTGATTGGCCGAGGCGGTCCATGGAAATGGCCCCAAGGTCTCCGGATCTTACCCCCTAGAATTATATCTATGAGATAGGATTAAAGAAATAGTATACAAGACACCCGTCACAACAAGGGAAGATTTAGAAAATCGAGTACGAACAGCTTTGGGATCTCTAGAAGAGAAAGAAATGAAAGAGGTGACAAATGAACATGTTATAACCACAATTTATGAATATTTAAGAGCGAACGGAGGGCATTTTAAACAATTTAGTTATTTTATTGATGTAATTTTCATTTTGTTTATTTATTTATTAATAAATTCCTTATTGGTTAACTATTTTTTTTACAACAACACAGACATAACGTCACATGGATTTTTCATTATTTTGTTTCTATGAATCCACAGCCAACTACCAAAAAATATATTTTTATAAGATAATTTATAAATTTCGCTATAAGTCCGAAAATAGTGAAGATAGGTATAGGAACACATAATATCATTAGATAGAAAACTTGATCCTCTATTAGCAAAACATATCAAATACAGGGTGTCCCATTTAAAAAAAATAAGATTTTTGCAATAATTCGTCTGCCACAGAAATATTGTTATGGAGACGCCCTGTATAAAACGAATTCAATACTGTTCAAAATTATAAAATTGCGATGGTCTTGTGAAACTATTGTCAAAATTTCAGCTTTCTAGCTGTAACTGCTAAAAAGATACGATTTTCTTTTCAGATCCCGATACGGCGTTAAAAAATCACAAAATTATTTATATTTCAAAAAGTCTTAAAGATAGGTATATGATATTATACAGAAAACTATTCTAGATTTTTACCTAGATTCCAAAAAAATATAATATATAGGGTAATTCATTTAAAATTCCGAAGTTGCTACCACTTTCGGTATGATCCGGCAACACCGCATCATCCAAAATATTTTAGAAACGTAGAAAACCATCTCTTATAGCCACAGCCAAATTTTCAAAATAAAATCTCATTTAGTTCTCGAGATACTTCTAATAGGCCACTTTACTTGGGGCACCCTGTATATATGTGGTTTTAACCGAATAAACAGCCGTATTTTTACGATTCCGTTCTTTTTGTTTTCTGATTCTATTTGAAGAGATGTGCGAAAACAAACTTTAGGTTCTCATTGCCACATATTCTTCTCTATAAGATAGTTTAATTGAATTTTCAATCCGACGGTTTCTTTTTTCGCAACCATCATCAACTTTATATTTTTTAAATATTATTTTTTAATGCAACGTTCTAAAATCGGTATTTTCCGGTTTTATTTTTAGGTTTGGAAACAAAGATAAACCGGAATACGAACTGACTCCGGGCATCCTAAAATCCACAAATTTCACGCGATTTACGCTCGATTGGGACCGCGGCTTCATAACCTTCGGGATCGAAGGTCAGAAGAAGCCCATTTTTCTCGCCGAGATGAAAACGAAAAAGAACCTCATGGGATACCAGAAGGACCGGTTCGATTTCTATTCGATGCAGGGCACTAACGTTTTGTGGAACTTTCCCTTTTGCTTGGACGACGACGAATGCGATGTCCATACCACTACCGGGAATCAGTTTCAACAGTTTTGGCCGTTGCGGCAAAAGGATATTGGTATGATTATTAGTGTTGTGATCGCTCGAGCGAGAAACCGCTCGAGTACTCGATTATTAAGAAAAAACTGCTCGAGTTATAAATTGAAGCGAAAAGCGTCGCTCGTTACTTATTACCTTTCACTCGATACCCGAGCTTCGCTCGACGCCGACCGGAATTTGCTGCTTGGTGGTGTGATCGCTCGAGATAAAAAACTGCTCGTGTATCGAGCAGTTTTTCGCTCGCTCGAATTATAAATTCACTTGATACAAGATCTTAACCCGACGCCTCGCGTCACTCGAAATATGCCGATTGGAGACGTTCGAGTTTGACGCTCAGAAGACTGACACGACATACGTCTTTGTTAAAGGCTCATAAACGAGAAGATGCATACAAAAAAATATGTCAAATCACTTAGCGCAGTCATCAGTGATTGTAAATTTTAAAAAAATTAATAAATATATTTTTTTAAATCAGAATCAACTATTCTTCCCACAGGGCCAACACTCCATTCATAAATCTGTTGGAAAGTGAGTTTGTGATTGTTTGAAATGTTATTGAAAATCAGTAATGGGTGGAAGAGTGACAAAACATGTTTGTCTCGCTAATGGCAACAATGTTGAAGTCTGGTTAAATCCAATAACGTTTAAAAGGTTATGGAGCGATCTTCATCGTTTCGGAGCGGAGCTAGTCTGGGCAAAAAGCCCAACAAGGGCGCATAATTTACTTTGAGATTCTTTACGTTTAACTATATTATCTATTCAAAAAGTGTAGTTTCGAATATTGGATATTTATAAAAAAGATAGAAATATTGATCCAGTTTTTATATACAGTGTATCCAAGGATGGATTTAACTATTTATGCTTAGCATCAATATTTTTGGTGTATTCATTACTGGATGATACTCTCCAGATATAAAAGTGTATATTTCTAGCCAGATTGTCATATTTATCACTAAGATATCTTGCAAAATCCCAATTAAAAATTTGTAAATTTGACAATTACAACTGGTTTAAGGTTAATCCGCAATTGCTCTTAAAATAAGTTTATTTCTAATAATTTTACTATAAACTGTGAAAAGGATGATTCTTTAAAAAAATGCACACACAAGCCACTAAGGCATATTGTACACTAAAGTGATTAATTAAATAAGTAAATTAAAATAATATGTACCTAAACAAGTTAGATCAAATAAATAAAAATAAATAAATAAATTATACAGGGTGTAACTAAATAAGTGTAAAACATTTAAGGGGGTGATTCCTCATCGAAAAAAAGATAGGATCTTTCATATAAAGAAACTTAATTGGAGCATCCCTTGTTAAGATACAGCCCCTTAAAGGGCGTACATAAAATGTGTTTAACAATTTTTTTCACAAGCACTAAAAAAGTTACAATATTGAAATTAACCTGACATTTTCTACTACCAAAAAGACACTTAGCCAGTAATTTATTTGGTTTACCCCATGGTTGTAAGGGGTGGAAAACGCAACCCCTAAAATTTATTTCGAATGTAAGTTTTTGTCTTATTATTTGTTTACCATCTAAAAATTTATAGCCTGTTTCATTCTAAACAAAAAATGTCTCTTGAATTTTTTGCCCAAAATAAACCAGTTCGCAGCAAAAAATTATTTTACGAACAAGATACATATCGCCATAAAACGCGCGAATACGTTGGTCAATGCGCCGACGTCTAGACGCATGCGTAATGTCTGAAGGTAGACATATTGAACATTTACTATGATTTCTAGATGTTGTATGTTTTGTTATTAATAAATTAGTTTTGTTTATTTATAAATTTTATGTACCCCCTCTAAGGGGCTATATCTTAACAAGGGATGCTCCAATGAAGTTTCTTTATATGAAAGATCCTATCTTTTTTTCGATGAGGAATCACCCTCTTAAATGTTTTACACTTATTTAGTTACACCCTGTATAAAACCTGTCTTCACGTACTTGTTACACTGCAAACGTTGTTTAAATATAGAAAAATAAAGATGTAAAATATTTTGACGGGACTGTTCCTTTCTTCAGTATTTTATTCCCATGTACATTACCTCCATAATCTTCTTTTGTGAAGTGTTTCTCACAAATAACTGTTGTATCACCTGGACTATAATTATTCCTTCTAAGGGCATGTATCCAAATTTGGCGTAGGCTACGACCCTTTAGTATCCTAACGAAGTGGATAAACATTTGGTACATTCTTAAACAAACCGAATTTTCATAGTGATGCAAACTCAAAATCAAATTTCTAAATATATTTACTAACCTGTGAAATTTTAATTTAACACCATTGCATCTTCTAGTGAAGTATTTTATGGCCGCACAAGACTCGACCATCTTGTAAATGCAAGATTTATATTAAGAAATAAACCAACTCGACTGCTTTTTGCCCGGACTAGCTCCACGGACCGGTCCATAACCTTTTAAACGTCAATGGTAATATCGGAAATCATATCAATACAATCATATTAAAACATAACCATACTTACCGAAGAAAAGATAAATCCTTGCTTAAATGATCCACTCTTTTACAAACTATACGTGAATGCACCATCATTGTTTATAATAAAGACGATTTTCACCAATACTCACAAAAAAAAATAAAAACAACCAAAATATATAAACACTCCCTTAAAAGCAGTTAGCAGCGAGTAGCAACAGTGTATTCTTTACTATAATCCGATCCATTGATAAAGTTTGATCTTTTGCCGGCGAGCGTAGTAACTTTTAACTTGATGTTGTCAGAGTGCAGTCGGTTTATTTCAAACTTTTATGTATAATAATAATATTTTTTTCTAAATCTCTCAAGGCCTATTCACAATTTATATTAAAATTATTGGGAAATAAATTTATTTTAAAAGCAATTGCGGATTAACCTTAAACTAGTTGTAATTGTCAAATTAACAAATTTTTAATTGGGATTTTGCAGATACCTTAGCGATAAATAGGACAATCTGGCTATGCTGCAAGCATAACAGCAAGGTGGGGGAGTGCACGTTTACAGTCCTTACGTCGACTTCAAATGTAAACAATTCTATCTGGAGTTTGTAAGATCTTTGATTCTTCCTTAATAAAAAGTCTAGACTAAACTTCTAAAACTTACAAAAACAACCCCTGGTGTTTTATTAACACATTCTTCTTAGTTATAAAAATTTCAGTTCACTCGATAATTAAAATCGCTCGAGTATCAAGTACTCTATTATTAAAATCATCTTCAATTCAACAGATCGCGGTGGCGAACGACCGAAGGTCGGGGCCCGCGTTGTTTGACAACATCGCAACACGAATGTTGTTGTTTATTTTTGAGGGTGTTTCCGAGACGGTCATTTAAAAAAAAGTACGTAGACTTTTTTAGTATATAAGGAGTAAATATTTGCATATCACCCTATATAAAAAAATATTAATTCTATTTTAGTACTTGACCTGTATGTCCACGTTCGCTCTCATCGCTCTGCCTCCATTTTGATGACTGCATCGCCCACCATCGACTATCCTCGTTTTAAAATTGTATTTTTGGGACCGAACGGCTTCACCAGAGTTACTCTGCAGGATAACGCGGGATCGTCCGAAGTTGTCCTGAAAGAAATACAGTTGGATACGATTATTAGTTATTGGGAGTGGAACGAATTTTCTATATCGTTCTTCGCGAACAGCTTGCAGGTAATACTGTTTGCACATTTTAATTTTTTGAGACTGTTTGAGTTTTTTTTTTTGGTTTTTGATGGATGCGTGGTTCACAAATTTTTCAAGTTTCTAAACGAAAGTACTTTGATGTACAGGGTGTCCCATATCTTATGGGCCATAGGGTAACTGGAGATACTAAGCTTGACCGATTTAGGGCCGATTGTATAAAGCAAGTTTGAACTTAGGTTCAACTGGACGCCGATCAGCCTGTGAACTATGTTCATTCAATATTACGTTGTTCAATATAAATAGAACTTTAGTTCAGCCGAACTAAGATCAGTTTACATTGGCATTACTATTATTTAGTTACTTTTATTTTTATTTTTAGATTTTTGACATATAATATAACCTTCTATTTGATTTGGCGTTTGGCGGGCTACTCGGTATACTTATAAAATATTGTTAAAAATAAGAACTAAAATATTTCAATTTTATTTGTAGACTGGTGATACGTTTCTAAAGCGGATAGAGCTTATTGATTCCATAAAAAATTCCATAAAATCCATATACAGGCTGTTATGGAAATGACTTATTATATTTAAACCGGCAATCCTTAAATGAAAATAAATTGAAGAAAAATAACCTTAAATGGCGCTTTGAATTATTGTACGAAATACAGGGTGTTATGGAAATTACGTATTGTATTTAAATGGATGACTCCTGGGGTTTCCTAGAGAAGCGCTACATATTTATATAATTTTTTTAAATCGAACGTTTAAAAAGTGGGGTAATTCACCTCTAAACCCACACACAACTCCTCGCCACATTCATATATGAACATATTACATTGCCCAGCTGGGTAATCAACAGATGTTCAGGCACAATGTTGCCAAACTGTTTAAAAGTGTAAAACTTTAGTTTCTTATAAAAATAAATATTTAGCTTACTTAGAAAGTAAATCCAGACGCGATTAAGGAATCCAGGGCACAGACACCTTCAGTTATTTTTTCTATGGGAAAAACTTTATGCTCATCACGTGTCCTGATGATAGTGTGGGCGTGCATAATAAGCTTATCACTAAACCTCATTCGGCCTCTTATTTCCAATCTCGGAATATAACCGGCATAAAGTCGAAAGAAAAAAACACGGTGAAACAGAACAAATTGCACTAAATCACTTAAAGCAACACACAGACACCCACGAGTTTCAAATTAGTTTTTTTTGAAGATATGCACCTATTTTCAGATTACACGAAAGCACTAAACACTAACGCATAATTACACTTTAAAATAACAGTACCGCACACATAGAACAAGAGTACTTAATCATTTCGCAATAGAAATAATAAAAACGCTAATTTCTATGGGCCATTAACCCTTTACTAAAGATAAAATGAGACAATTATGTTAACAATTGACAGGAACTACCCTTTGAAATACATGGTCTAGTCCACCTTGGACTTTCTTTTCGAGAACTCTCCGCTAGTAGAGCCAGCGCGGTTGCCATTTCCGAGACTATAATTATACAGGAAAGTAATATTATAGAAAGAAATTAGGCAGTTTATGAATATAACCTTATAAAACATCGAAAGTGGCAACGCTGTGTATTTTTAGATAGACAACAGACACGAGAAGATAGGAACAGGTTCAAAGGTTAGTTTCAACATTTTTAGATGTCGAATACCATTGTATAAAGAATTATATTATTTCCCAGACTACCAGCTGATAAAATCTTATACAATAAGGGGGTATTTTTGTCTACACGATAGCACTTTAAAATATTAATTCAGATCGAATGGTACTTAGATGTGTTCACGAGATGCGCGATGTGAATTTATGTGACTTTGTTTTGGTGTTTTGTGACGTTTTGTTGGGTTACCTGGTGTTTTTTTATAAATTAAGTTGGTTTTAAATAAGGCCGAAAGGGTAAATAAAATTCTAAAGGGTAAAGTGGCATTTTAGTTGTTCAGATCCGACGGGTGTCGTTCGAATTGAACAGGTGAGAACATACCTGACCATTATAAACTCCGCGGTGGTTTGTTCGAGTCAGTTCAAGTTTATAAATCAGAGATCGTTTCCCAGTGAACTGAACTGAACGTAAAAGTTTATAATAATGTACCTTGAAAACTAAACAACGTGAAATCTGTCAAACGTTTGTTGATTTTCTAAAGAGTTTAGCCTGAAGATATGACAACACTGTTCAAGATTCACTCACGTTTTCCGCCATATGTTCTTTTGTTTACCTTCGTGGCAGGGGCACCACGTGGTAATTTTTGGTTTGATATAAGGTCAGGTACACGGCATATTAAATTAAAGCGCCATTTTTGGATATTTTTCTTCAATTTGTTTTCATCTCAGGAATTGCCAGATTTATCGTCGCGCGCGGCAGGTATCCAAGCAAGGGCGAAACATGCGGTGTGATCGGACAACACTCTTAGTATACTCTAGTGACCCACATTTTTGCTAAGTGAATCCAGATGGAACGGCGCGACAGTATGTGGGTAAAAAGGGTTTTTACTTAGTATTTAGATATTCGATTAAAAAAAAAAGTATGTAAACTTTCTCTAGGACACCCTAGGAGTCACCCATTTAAATATAATAAGTCATTTCCATAACACCTGTATATCGATAAAAAAAATATATAGTAAATAAAAACATACAGTACAACTCACTGTAGGAATTTATACCGATACCTCACAAATTTGCATTGGGTGGCGGGAATGTGACGCTGGCAGAATTCTGACCGCGATTTTTTTACCTTTTTCTGGTACTTTTGATTGCCCGTCAACGTCAATATAATTTGTCACAATAATTATTCCGAATTTCTTTGTTTTTCTCAATATATCGTATTTGGTTTTTGTCGTCTCCAATTATCCTCACTTAAGAAATCCGTAATTTTATGCTGCCTTATTCTTTCGGATTTGTAACATCCAAGATCCAATGTTTTTAATTTTTTTATGTATAAAGTTTGTATAAACAGGTAAAAAAAAGTATCATGTATAAACTGATACGATTATCGAAAGAGCATCGTAACTTTAATGCGGGAATTAATTAAATCAAAAGACATAAAAAATATAGTGCTTAGATGCAATTCAATCTTTGGATGGTCCAATAATTTTTCGTAAATAATGGAAAATATCAAACGATATTTCTTTACATTATCTACAAAAAAATCTTTTAGCATTGTTCTAGAAATATTGGAGGGAAAGGCAGGGACGGTTTAAGGTAAGGCCGACATTGCAGGGCGCCGCAATAAAAAATAATTTTCTCATTAAGGACGGCGACAAGTTATTCTCTCGCCTGGGTGAAACCCGAGCGTTAATTTATAAAAAAGAAAAAACCGATCTTGTTAGAGATTTTTACGCGAAGTTCAATGGCGTAGCCAGTTTTTCCCTATGAACAGTGATTTTTGAGATATGTATTAACAAAAGCAAAATTTTGAAGATGTATATATACAACATGTCCAAGATAAGGAGGGATCTCGGAAAGCGTACGAGATACGAAGTCGGTTTAATGGAGGTAAAGTTGCGCATTTACTTGCCTAATAATATGCCGTTTAGAAAGTTTTAAAATTCCTAGTAGTTCCGGAGATATCCGGAAAAGAACGAAATTCTGAAATATCGTTTTATTGTTTTCCTGGGTTTTCTTGAGATCGAATTCTAAAGTAAATTGCACTTTTGCATTGCCACTTTTTCCGCTCTATCTAACAGCGTGAATTCTTTTGTATTCCGACGAGTCATCTTCGAAGGGCCATTATCAACTTTATTTTTTTAAATACGATCCTGTTTTCCTGATATTGGAATTTGAGAGCTTTTTTCTCCCGAATGCAACGATGTATGACACGTTGTCACTTATTTGTGGTTTATTATTAAATTATTTGTTATTTATTGAACTAGTTCAACATAAGTAAAAATTTAGAGCTTACTTATGACATATTATTTATAAAATTAGGAGAAATACAGGACCATATCCCAAAATTTCCTGATGTTATTCAAAAAAACCTCGAAACGTCATTCAACCACAATGTGTCATACATCGTTGCATTCGGAAGAAAAAAATCTCTCAAATTCCAATGTCAGGAAAACAGGACCGTATTTAAAAAAAGAATGTTGATAATGGCCCTTCGAAGACGACTCGTCGGATTACAAACCAATTCACGCTGTTAGATAGAGCGGAAAAAGTGGCAATGCAAAAGTGCAATTTACTTTAGAATTCGATCTCAAAAAAAAACCAGGAAAACAATAAAACGATTTGTCAGAATTTCGTTTTTTTTCGGATATTTCCGGAACTACTCGGAATTCAATTCAATTCAAATCAATATTCAATTACGATTGTAACTTTTGTCTTTGTCTAACACGGTATTGAATTCGGAACGTATGGCGGACCTCCACAGACGCTCGTATTATGTTTTAAGTCACTTTTAACTCTGTAATAAATAAAGATGGGAGTTTTAGGTCACGATGGCTCTTGATTCCTGGGTTTGTGACGTACGTGTAAAGATATAACAATAAGCCATTTCTATAACACGTCGTAGATCTTCTCAGAAAATATATCTCACCCATGGGCGTATTGAAAAATTTGATACTCATCTCTAACCTATGTCTCCGCCTAGATCTACATGAAAAAGGCCATAGGCATGCACTCGCTCCTCGAAGCCAAAAGCGAAATATTTCGAGTTCTGCGATGGTTCAGCGTGAGTTCCGACAACACCGTAGCCCACTGGAGCTTTTACTGTCAACCGCCGCACTTTGCGCAACCTCCAATGGCGCTGTTGCCGGAATGTGCTATAAATGCGAACGAACCGGATTATGTTGGGACTCAGGTGATGGTTTTTTTTGATAATGTTGTGTGACGTTTTTGACAAATCAATAATGTTTAGGGGGTGTTTTAGGATATTACTAGTGCCGGTTTACCTTGTCTGCCGTGGTCCGGTTCCAAAATGATTCCCGACGATGTTACGTCACTATTTGACAACGAAACTGCGATTTTGTCGTCGAAGAATTTTTGTAGAGATCCCCGGTCAAAAGGACAAGGTGACGCAAATAGTGTATAGCGCTAGAAATCTAGAAAAGGCTATGCACGATGAGAAAAAATATTACGCACGATTTTTTGAAGATTTGAGGAAAAATAACGCTTACTTATGATTTTTAGGTACTTTTTGCTACGCTCTTACTCAGACCCCCTCGAAGAAAGTAGAGAAGCAAGCTTGTCGCCTTAGAAAATGCAAATCGCAACAGTGCAAGATGGCGGGCACCGGTAACGATTTCATCGGCCAGCTACCTGTTACCAGGTAAGTAAAAAAATATTGTAACATTTTTCATAAAAATGTATAAATTTTCTTCGCGTTTTGTCTATCATTCAAATGGATTTTGATCTCGTCTTGTTATACAGGGTGTTATGGAAATTATTATATATTAAATTATTGTATTTAAATGGTTGACTCCTTGGATGTCCTAGAGAAGCGCTACATATTTTTTAAAAGTGGGGTAACAAACACTCTTACTCACAGGTCAGTCCGCGCTACTGTAAACATATCACCCAGACCCAATGGCAATGTTGCCAAACTTAATGTAAAACTGAAATTGCATATAAATTATAAAAATTAATCACTTACCTGTATTTATCTTATAACTAAAGAGCGGGACATCCAGGCACATACATAGACACATCTTAGATTTTGACACCAACGCAGAACACAATAATGGTGAAACAGAACCGATAGTTAGTTTTTTTGAACATACACTATCAGACTATTAGATTTTATTACACGCGACGCGACGAAATTTGACTTGTTCGTCAGCGACATTCTATATTTTCTGTCAAACGGCAGCTGTTGCGTCCAGAAGAAACAACCTGTCTTAAACTGAGCAATTTAGTTTCGTCAATAAAAACAATATTCATAGTTTATTTATGGAGTGGCAAGATACACAACGAGTAACACCTGTAAAACCGATCGGGTCGCTTGGGTGTATCGGTTATCGACAATATCGACCGTATGCCAACTCTGTCAGTTTTAAACTAACAATCCTCAGCCGCAAACGTGCACTCATATACGAACTACGTCTGCTCACTCGTGTGACTAAGATGGGGAGATGGCAGTGTAGCGTTTGTCATTTCGTAATTTTGAGATTTAAACGCAGGCTTGTTCCAGAGCGTACTTTGGTACCGAATTCGGTACACTTTACAAAGTATTGACACGTTGGTACCTCTTTCGAGTTTTTGGTACACTGTCCATCCAAGTATTTGTCTTGTTATGTAGGGCTGTTGAAAGCAACGACTTTTTTAAAGTTTAAAGTTCACTTTCTTGGTGAAGGTAACGACCATTTCTTTCCTTAGAACTTTTTTTAAGTTCCGTGCTGGTACATTTCTATTAGATTCGGTACAATTTTGCCGATCCAGCCGATACAATAATTTAAAGCTTTGGAACAACGCCGTTAGTTCGTTCGTCGTGTCATTTTTAAATTGAAGGAAACGTATTTACTTAGTTAAACAAATAAATCTAAAAAAAGGACCACAATTAATTAAAATAACGTTCCCGTGTAGTCCGTGTATTCTTTCCATGTGAATAGCTGCTATTTGTGAGGTTATGTGAGAGGTTTTTTCCTAAAACTTAGTTTTTTTATAGAAATTATGAAATTAATAATTATTCAAAAGGTCAATGACGTTTGATGTATTTACTTTCCTGTGCTTGTGACGAATTTGAAATATGTGTGTGATATTACTATATTTGTTTTACAAAACTTTTTCGCCGTCGGTTTTCTGGAATCATATTTGTTTATAAATGATGAAAAATTGTTAAGATTATAATTTTTTTTTAAAGAATTTGCCGTGTAGATATGACAACACCGGCCGAAATGCGCTGACGTCTTTTCACACTGCAGGCCTTTTATTTTATTGATTGCGACCGTCGTCAGTAGCGGCCATGTAAATTTTCGGATTTCATATAAAGTGTATAAATTCGCTTAATATTTCAAAGCGCCATTTATGGTTATTTTTCTTCAATTTATTTTCATCTCAATTTATTTCCATAACAACCTGTCTATAAATACAGGTTCCGGTCCGGGATCCGGCCAAACATGTTCGTTCCGGTATCCGGCATTTAAAAAAATGGCATCACTAGTTTTGTGGATTTTAGATCGGGTAGGCCTTGCGACACGTGGGATATACAACCTAGGTCTGTTCATCCAGAATACATGTACGAATTCAACGGATCGTATTTCGCCGAAATGAAATCGAAAGATGCGAAAAATTATTGCAGAAATCCCAATAGAGACGTTTCAGGTTAGTCGGGTCAGTTATACAGGGTGTTCAGATAATGCATCAAGTCATATGACAAAACAAAAGGTCAATTTTTTTCGTCTTATTTTTGACATGTTGCTGTTAGTTTTTAACCTGTCAAATTAATATTTGGCACAGGGACTTTTTTTTTAGGCAGTTGGTGTTATACGACAGACCCCAATGTCGTGCAGGACGTATGCAACGTCAAGGATTGCGACCGACCGGAAGAATTGATTATCGTTATATCGACCAATGAGAAAGGTCGAAAAATGTATATTCTTCCGCAGTGGAAGGAAGAAGGGATTCACGGAGGTTTAAGGTTCGCCTTGAAGGAATGGAATCCGGATTTACTTTCGGGATTTGCCTTTTCGATTTATCCCAGGGATAGCAGTTCCGAGTTGGGCCTGGTTATCGGTAAGTCTTATTAGACGATTGGGCCAAGAAAAGTGAACACATTATTCTTTAACTTTCTTGTTTAAAATCATTTTTGCGCCAATTGTTAATAGCAATCATTGATAACAGTCTTACAAAACAAATCATTAATAATACATCTCGGAAAGCGTACGAGATACGAAGTCGGTTAAATGGAGGTAAAGTTGCGCATTTACATGCCTAATATTATGCCGTTTAGAAAGTTTTAAAATTCCGAGTAGTTCCGGAGATATTCGGAAAAAACGAAATTCTGAAAAATCGTTCTATTGTTTTCCTGGGTTTATTTGCGATCGAATTCTAAAGTAAATTGTACCTTTACATTGCCACTTTTTCCGCTCGATCTAACAGCGTTAATTGTTTTGTAATCCGACGAGTCGTCTTCGAAAGGTCATTATCAACTTTCTTTTTTTAAATACGGTCCTGTTTTCCTGATATTGTTCCGTTCCGAATGCAACGATGTATGGCACATTGTGGTTTAATGACGTTTCGAGGGTTTTTTGAACAACATGAGGATATTTTGGGATACGGTCCTGTCTTTCTCCTAATTTTATAAATAATATCTCATAAGTAAGCTCTAAATTTTTACTTATGTTGGACTAGTTCAATAAATAACAAATAATTTAATAATAAACCACAAATAAGTGAACAAGATACAAAATAGAGATACATTATTTCAAACTTCTGTTGATTCAGGATTCAAAAGAAAAGTGGGCGCTTGAAACAAAAAAATTAAGATGGTGACGCGTGATTTGTTTCACTTGACATTCCCATTGTGATCGTTTGAGAGCGTTTTAAGATTTTTTCTATTTTCCAGAAAATATGAAACATAAATTTACAAATGCTGAAAAGTTTGATATTCTATCGCATATTTTATTTTATCTCAAAAAAACTGTTATGTGGCAGTTAGAAGATGTTATTTGTGCTTAGAGAATAACGGAAATCATTTTGAACACCTGATTATGTAGTTCCTTACTTTTTTCGTTGTTCGTTTTATTACTGTTTTGGAATGATTTTTGTTCACTTATTTGTGGTTTATTTTTAAATTATTTGTTATTTATTGAACTAGTCCAACATAAGTAAAAAATTTAGAGCTTACTTATGAGATATTATTTATAAAATTAGGGGAAATACAGGACCGTATCCCAAAATTTCCTGATGTTGATCAAAAAACTCTCGAAACATCATTAAACCACGATGTGTTATACATCGTTGCATTCGGGAGAAAAAAGCTCTAAAATTCCAATATCAGGAAAACAGGACCGTATTTAAAAAAATAAAATTGATAATGGCCCTTCGAAGACGACTCGTCGGATTACAAAACAATTAACGCTGTTAGATACAGCGGAAAAGTGGCAACGTAAAAGTGCAATTTACTTTCGAATTCGATCTAAAAAAAAACAGGAAACAATAAAACGATTTTTCAGAATTTCGTTTTTTTCCGGATATCTCCGGAACTACTCGGAATTTTAAAACTTTCTAGGCGGCATATTATTAGGCACGTAGATGCGCAACTTTACCTCCATTTAACCGACTTCGTATCTCGTACGCTTTTCGAGATCCCTGCACTGGCCCTCCTTATCTTGGACACGTTATATATATATTTATAAAAGTATTAGTAGTAAGTTCGAATTAGAACACCGCTACGACGTGTAGTTGCTTTAACGCCACTTCTAGCGGCACTGTTCTTTCGGTCGTCGATCCATATCATGGTGGTAGACTAGGGGGGGGGGGGGGGGGGGGGATTCCATCTCGTCTCGTCGTAGTAGTGAACTACGGAATGTCTGGGCACGCTCAATGGTTTGGAAACATCACAATACAATGGCACGATGAGATTTTACAAATTTTAGGTGCAGAGATGAATGAAAAAGTACAATTATATGTAGACGGTGAACTCGTGGAGACGAAGACGTATCCCCATTTAATATCTGCAGGCAAGTGGACCGACTTTTGGCTTCAAATACGAAAAGGTAAGAAGGAAAAAATAATTTGAAAAAATATTATTTTAATAAGTACCTTCGAATTGTACGACGATATTTAATTTTTTTAATACCCAATTATTCGTTTAGGAGAGATCATGTTCGGGTTTGAAGGTGTGCCGACGCCGCTCTTCGAATACAGACAGAAAGACATGAGCAAGGCTTTCGAACCAACGTTCCTGGTATATCATTCGCTGTTCAACACGATGCCCATTGGTGTATTTTTTCAGGTTAGTACTGGCTTGTATTCTATTCTTTATATTAAGCCATTGCAATAACAATAACGCCCTTTATGATTTTTCTAATCATGAACATGTTTTTTTTTAGAAAGATGAATGTCATACAGAGAACACTACGGACAACAATTTTCTAAAATTCGTGCCTATCGGATTATATTCGGAGGTAGAAAACGTGATTCACAACCATCTTACGTTAAAAATGAGAGGCGTCGGTCAAACTTGGATATCGCTCGTATGGGTTATCAATAATTTAAATTCCTATCAAATTAAGTTCGATATGGTGGACGGTAAGTCCAGTGAAAGTTTATTGTCGAATTTTAAACATCAAGCCGGGACTAATGAGAATACCGTACGCGTTTCCTCACACACTCAAGCCACTAGTGCTTTCTTCCAGGTTTATCGATGGCTCACGGTAATTCCGTTAGTCCCAGATGAGATTTAAAATTACTATATACAGGGTGTTATGCAAATGACGTATTATATTTTAATGGGTGACTCCTGCGGTGTCCTAGAGAAGCGCTACATATTTTTTTTTTAATCGAACGTTTAAAAAGTGGGGTATTTCACCCCTAAACCCACACACAGGTCCTCGGCACATTCATATATGAACATATTACATTGCCCAGCTGGGTAATCAACAGATGTTCAGGCACAATGTTGCCAAAATGTTTAAAAGTGTAAAACTTTAGTTTCTTATAAAAGTAAATATTTAGCTTACTTAGAAAATAAATCCAGGACGCGATTAAGGAATCCAGGGCACAGACACTTTCAGTTCTTTTTTCTATGGGAAAAAATTTATGCTCATCACGTGTCCTGATGATAGTGTGGGAGTGCATAATAAGCTTATCACTAAACCCCAACACTAACGCATAATTATACTTTACAATAACACACATAGAACAAGAGCACTTAATCATTTCGCCATAGAAATAATAAAAACGCTAATTTCTATGGGCCATTAATCCTTTACTAAAGATAAAATTAAACAATAGGCATATTTTTGCCTACACAGTAGCACTTTAAAATACTAATTCAGATTGAACGGTACTTAGATGTGTTGTGACGCGAAAACTAATGTGATTTTGTGATGTGGTGTTTTTTATAAATTAAGTTGGTTTTAAATAAGTCCGAAAGGCTAAGTGGCATTTATAAACTTTTAAGTTGTCCAGATCTGACGGGTGTCGTTCGAATTGAACAAATGAGAACATACCTGACCATTTATAAACTTCGCGGCGGTTCGTTCGAGTCAGTTCAAGTTAATAAATCAGAGATTGTTTCCCAGCGAACTGAACGTAAAAGTTTATAATAATGTACCCTGGAAAATAAACACCTTGAAATCTGTCAAACGGTTATTGACTTTCTAAAGAGTTTACCCTGAAGATATGACGACACTGTTCAAGATTCACTGCCATATGTTGCTGTGTTTACCTTCCGAACAGGGGCACCACGTGGTAATTTTTGGTTTCACATAAGGTCATGTACGGGGCATATTAAATTAAAGCACCATTTTTGAATATTTTTCTTCAATTTGTTTTCATCTCTGGAATTGCCGGTTTAAATATAATACGTCCATAACACCCTGTATAATAACTAAACGTGTTGGCATGCGACGCGGTCAGTTTTTTTAGCGATTCACGTCACCGTGATCCAAATTATATTATTTGTAGGAATAATAGGGTTATATAGAGTAGAAGTTCCCCCTAGAGGCCTAGAGGGTATCCTATATCAATTGGTGGAAAAAGTGGTGCCAAATATCATGACCCCCACCAGCTGGACGAAGTTTTACATCACGTGGACCGAACGTACGTTTGGCATACAGATGAATGAGGAGGACTGGGTGATTCATTACGACAGCGATAAACCTATTTTGGTATATTGGTTTTCTGTTGCTGCTGCTGCCGGATGGGTGAGAAAATTTAGCTTATTTTATTTTTTTTTTAAAATAACAACTTACAGGTAAAAATCCCTAAAATCATTGCTACCAAATATTGTTCAATCTAAGAGCGAGAGACGAGGCTTCAGTGCTTTTCGAGACGTGAAAGCGGCTACACGTCGTCGGTTCCCTTAAAATCGCGAGATTATTAGTTTTAAACCTTCACGGTGCTCTTTCCCAAGTAGCATTTTTAGATACATTATGGTAAAGGTATCGTAACTATCGTTTCTGTTTCCGATCAAAATTGGAAACTGTTGGCAACAAAAATGGAAATATAACCCGAAACGTATACATTTTAAATGGGACATTTACACGTGTTTCCAAGTTGTTGGTAGAGTATGTTTCAAGAAAATTGGATACGACTTAATGATTTCCTGGGTAGGTCCCATTGTGTAGACAAGAGCTTGGCAATAAACAAGTGAAGTATGAAGGGACGGACAAGTAATGATATGATTATATTAATGTCATTCTATAGATAGTTCTGTTTCGCTATCGCTATCCTCATCAAAATTAATTATAATTGGATAACAATATACGAATTTTCTACAGTTATTACGTGACGGACTGAATTTTTCCAACTACCTGGGGGAATATCATTAAAGCATTTTCGTATTAATTCCACAACACTAGAACTTAAAGTCGGAGAAATATTTTCAGACCTAACCAGTGATTTTAACTGGTGCCACATATGCTCTATGGGGTTAAAAATGCAATAAAAGGGTGGGAGCCGTAGCACTGTATGTACAATTTCTTCTGCCAATGTGTCACAAACATATACTTTTTTTATACAAAATGTCTTCTAAAAGATCACTTTTTTATAACTTTCTTCAAAATATATATCATTCGCCGCCATGTAGTTCTGAATCTCCAATTTTGTATTATTTGAGCTTGGAGCTTTATGTAATTGGCGACTGTGATAGCTCGCATTGTCCATTACTATCACGCTATTCTGAGGAATGTTTGGTAAAAGACAATTCTTGAACCATTCCTCAAAAACTAACAAATTTTACCACAAAAAGATATTTAAATATAAATTAAGCAACCTAACCTACCTGATGTGCCTATATTTAATTATAATTATTACAATCCGGTCCTTTCCACATAATAATAACAAAGGGTCATAAATAATGGGATGCCCAGGTACTTTTACGACAGTCATTAAGTTATATCCATTTTTCTTGAAACAATCTTTACTAGCTGTGACTTTCGCTGTTTCGATGCACAATTGAAACATTTATCGAGAATGTTTCGAAAATGTTCGAAAATATTTCTAAACTGTTACGTCTGTTTATTCAAAAATGACAGTATAAAGGGGCGGGGCTATGTTAAACCATGCGCAAAACAATTAGGATACCTTCACTGTTGTAAAATAAAAGAAAAACAATATGAAACAATAATTTCGCCATGATGAATTCGTTGTAAGTATATTTCCTATAAGTTATTTTATTTCATATACCTAGTTATTGCACATAAGAACCCAAAAATCATTGTCGCAGTAAATTTTATCGTGCAGTTTAGTACTTTGGGTTTATATTTTTAACGTGCCCTCGATTTATTTGCTTTTACAGAAAAAAATATACTTTGTCAAAAATATAAAAATATTTTCAAAATTTTATTTATTTCTTTTATAAATCGACTTAGCTGGGAACATGGAACTATCTAACAACTTTTGGCTTCTCAAAAGATGCAGGAATTTGATTAAAACTCATTTTAACAAAATAAAAATTCATTTCACAAAATGGCCGCTAGAAAGCAATAAATTATTCTGGTCCAAAATGGACTCAACACACAATCCATAGTCTTTGGCTTCTATAATGTTTCCATGATGCACAGAAAAATAAAAGGTTAATTAAGGTGATGGTGAATGCCACAGAAAAAAAGGTTTGCTTGTATGCACAGAAAACAAAGGTTGGGTATGGACAGCCTAAGTCTGACGTCACGAGAGGCGTGGTTTCAAAAACCTTTCCAAACTAAAATTACATTGAAAATCCCATAAGAGATTTTTTAAGGCATTGGTACACGTTTATAACGGATAAATAAGCAATTTCCTGATATTATTTGTATATTAGATGTTATTATTGACCATTTTCAGAAACAGATTGACGTAACTATTTTTTGAATATTTTTAATCACCAGCTTGTTTGAGGTTATATTATTATTGTTTGCATAGGGAGATTTAAATTGTTATTTTTCTGTTAAAAGCAGCTTATTGCACTGTATTTATCAACATAGAGTATACCTACCCACTAGGGTGGAGCGAAAAAGTAAAAATTTTGGAAAAGTTGTTCTATCAATTAGCACTATATGTCAAAAGTTGCCTACGTATCAGTAGATGAATGGGGATTTTTTTGGAAATTTTCTTACGCCATCTTCATTCCCCGCAATGACCTTGAAATAAGAAAAATTTTGTTAAGTCATTTTGGCAATACGCACTATTCTATTATGCATGTCTAAAGATTTCTGAATAGCCTTAAATGATGCACAAAAATTCTGACATTTTTTGACATCAACTTTATTCTTCGCAATGACCTTGAAGTTATAAAAATTAATAAAAATTAAGTTTTCATTCATATTTTCATATACATATTAATCATTTTTAAACTGAAAAAACAAATATTCTTCGCTATTTTTCAAACTATCCAGAACACGCCGCTTGAAGGTACACGTCGTGTTCCACAACCTTCCATCCTTCCATTCAATTTTCAATTTCAATTTTTAGTTACCTTCCTATTCCGGTTTATAGTCTCGCTTAGTCTCAAACATTGGCATTATATTTCGATCCAGAAGTCTCGTTCTAATGAAACCATCTCTAGCAGTAGACCCACATACATTCAAAGATGCTTCAGACACAACTTTAACACACCTTTCCACTGCCTGTGTATGACAGGGTAGGTCAAAATGTACCGGAAGAACAATGGAGTCCTCATTAATTAGTCTTTTAAATTCTTCATCCGTTATATGCTGGGTTAGTGTTGGCTCAGTAAGGACACAATCTTGCCAAATGATTAGATCGATATAGTCATTCGACAAAAAGTTTATTTTAGGAATTTCAAACTTCCTTATTTTCTTTTGAGTCACCTTTTTTGCTCGAATGGATAATATGCGACGGATAGCTAGCTGTTGAATATATCGCCTACCGTCAGCAAGCATTGCCACTAGTAAACTCTCAGGATGGGCGAGAACCTGGTTCTTTGATGATTGAAACGTGTTCTTCTATAATTTTTATTTGTTTAATATTTCCACCATCTGGTTTAATCATACTAATCGTCTTATCCTTTCTGCCATCAAAGTAGAAGCCTATCAACTGTAAATCTTCAGATAGTTGTTTTTCTTGTAAATCCAGTCGAAGTTTCTTCCTTTCTCGTCGTACTTTACTTCTATCAACCACTTGTTCAGCATCGTGAAGGACGTCTTGGTTTAAGTCGTGCATAATGGCTGAGGCAAGTGCAGCGGCTGGTCGGTCTGGAATTCCATATCTGTCACAAGTTCTCGCAAATGTAGCTAGTTTTATTCTTGTTTGTGGTGATTTAATAGCGTGTAAAGTAGTTGGTTGAGATGACGTTGATGGTCGAGATAAAATACTTTCTTCCATATCAAAAATTGGTTGCATACTTTTATCATTGATTAGATCCTCATCGGAAGACTCTGACACACTTTGTGAAAAGGAACTGGAAGCTTGCTCATTTTTTTCGAAGTCATCATTTTTATATCGGGTAACTTCCCGGAATTTTCTGGCCATTTTTTTCTGGAGCTTTTCAGTCGTTACTCGATCAACACATCCAATTACCATAACTCGTGCAGTTCTCTGATCTTGCAAAAACGCTCTTTCGGTTTGTGGGACCTTGTGCGATATATCACACAAACAGTCCTCAAATGACTTGCACTTGCAATGTGCTATATCAAACAGAAGAAGTGCATCTTCTTTGAATTTTGTCATTTTATTTTTAAAACTTTCGGTTTCTTTACGAGCATTGGAATACGATTTTAGAATATTATCAAGTTTATCACGCTCTCTTTTTAATTGATTAGTTATTGTAACGTGATGAACTGTTGGGATTGAAGCTTTTTTCCATATTTCCTCCAATGTAGTTGCAAGCTGATCATAAATTTCACCAACCTTAGGTTTATATTGTCCTTCACTTTGTTTCTTTAGTCTGATGTAATTATAATATCGAAGCACTTGCTCTCGAGTAGGCAACACTGTTCTACTTAAATCTAGCGCAGCCCCAAATATAGGACACCTTGTTTTATTCCGCGTTGAAGACATTATTTAAGAGAACACTCGCACTATCAATTCAATAAACACGAATACGATATAACGAATACCCTTTGTCACTGACTTAAGTTTCAAAATTAGAAGTGTCGCGCCCTTCCGCATGAAGTCGGTTTGTGGCGATATGACATGCGCATGTGCATAAGTAGTAATAATCCCCTACATCGATATTTAAATTATATCGATATTTATATTTTGATATTTTTACGTTAGACATATACGCATAAATGTAGTTTTAGTTAATTTTGAGAGATTAGTGTGTTGTGAAAAATTTTTTAATTTTAAGAAATATTCTTAGGAAATTTATAAATTATTTATTTTATCATTTTATGGAGTTTTTACAATACTTATAAGGGTAATACGGCATTATTAACTCATCAGAAACGTCAGCGATCAATAAATGAATTAAATTTTTTTTTTCAATTTACAATATTTTCAAGGCCACCGCGGGGAATCAAATATGCTTACGAAAAATTTAAAAAAATTCACAAGGTATCTATGATAGTATAGACAACTTTCTGTAAATAGTGCTATTTGATTAAGTGAAAAATTTTTTTTCGCTCCACCCTAATACCCACCCTATAGCCATACTTTATGTTGATAAATACAGTACGGTAAGCTTTTTTTTACAGAAAAATAACAATTTAAATCTCGCTAAACAATAACATAACCTCAAACTGGTTCAGATGGTGATTAAAGATCTACCTAAAACACTTACCTCAATCTGTGGTTGAAAATGGATCAATAATAACACTTAAAATATAAATAATATCAAGAAGTTGCTTATTTACCGCTAATAAACGTATACCGATGCTATCAAAAATCTCTTATGGGAAATTCAATGCAATCTTGTGTCTTACCAAAACTTTATAATTTTATCTAAAAATGTTTCCCACATGTTATCCACACTATGGTTTGTAAAATATTTGGAAACAAGCACGTCTTTATGTGTCGCAAAAGTTTCGTAACACATGTATCTCGAAACAACTTTATAATTTTAATCGAAAATGTTTCGAAACGTTTCTCAGCAAAGAATGTGTGTCCAATTTGTGTCTAAAAATACTACTTGGGTTCTCAATAAATATGGTGGAAAATTTACCGGTTCTTATTATTTCAACGACGCAAAGCTATAAAATCTAACCGCGTGTGAAAAATATTATTTTTTTTATATATAATTTTATAGTTAAAGGTATTTTCTAGGTTACATGGGCTGCAAATTGCGAACCCTTAGATCTAGACGGCCCGCCCATAGACGGTGGCTGGTCCGCCTGGTCACCGTGGACTTGTACGGTGTCCTGTGGGACAGGCGAAGGGTTTAGAACCAGAACATGTTCCAATCCGCATCCGAATATTTTCGGTAAACTTTGTGAAGGGTATGTACCAATAAGTATACAGGGTGTTCCTTATTGAGGTGCTAATATTTCATAGTGTGGTTGTTTTTTAGGAGTCCTACCGCTACAGGAGTATGCAACGACTTTCCCTGCGGCGAAATCAGCTTCGACACATTGGAAAAAATTCGCGATAACCTCAAGAAAAGCGCCCACAGCTTCGTCGTAGACGAAGACAGTACCGTAACCTTGACGAACGACCGAGAGATGCTAGAAGTTGTTAAAAAGGAATCGCCAGAAGCGTATTTCGAGTGGACGCTAAACGGAGTGTTTATAAATTTAAACGACCGAGTTAGTTTCTTAAGGGACGATATACTGATTAAAAGTGCGAAACCCAAGGACGCGGGGACGTACGTTTCCATGATATACCGGATAAACCAAAAACGAGTCATCTTAAAAGTCATAACCCTGGCGGTCAGATCCAAGAACTTTGACGTTGACACTCGCGCGACTTGGGCCTATACCCTGCAATGTCACTCGGTGATTTTAGGTTATGTTTACACAGATTTAACCTTAAAATTACTCGTCGATAACCAAGTATATGTGGACCATGGTATAACCACGTTGGCTGCCGTCAATTCTCTGCCGTTAGATCCTTTAAATAAGTCCCATTCGGGCGCATGGCAATGCCTAGTGGAACAAAAGGATCTAAAACTCAAATGGGTTACGAACTACGTCAAAATAAACGTAAAGAAGGCCCCTAATTTTTACACGCACTTAATGGAGGACAAGTTGACTGCTCCGCTGTTCGGCCGTTTGAAAGACGAAGACGCCGTTTTGGCTGCCGTCGTTTTTATAACGGTCGCCGTTTTTGTGGCCGTGGTCGGGTTCTTGTTCGTGTATTTTAAGTTCTGTACATTAGAGTCTAGGTATAAGAGAAATAGGCGATTTTAGATAGTCAATAAATGGTTTTATTTGATTTAGACGCTTTTTTAATACCGGAAAACTTGAAACGGCTCTTATAGGTTATGTATTCCAGGTTCGTTTGTAATTTTTATTTTAACTTTTACAGGGCAGAGAAAAGAAGGGTCGAGGGGCATTACTTTGGTGTACAGGGGAATGTGGAAGATTACCAGGGGCAAGAAGATCGAAGTCGCTCTGAAACTTTTGAAACAGGAATCCTTGGAAAGATATCTCAAGGTAATGCAAAACCGATTAGAGGGCTGTTGTGAAGTTAGCGTCCTAACCACATATATATATATATATATATAACCATTATATTGCCAATAGGAACGTTCCAAAATAGAAAAAGTGTCCCCGCTATGGGAGATGGCGTGGTACTATTAAGTTTGCGCAGTAGGGTGCAAATTTTATCGATCGCGTCAGAGCTGGCCTGACAGTATTTGTTTGTTGTTATTCATCGCCATCTTTGGTTCTGGATGCTTTTTCAAATTACAGAATAAAAAGTGGTTCATCCGCATTGTTGTCGGTATATTAGTGCTTATAAACTTTCATAACCTAACAATCCTAACAATAATTTTGATTGCAGTATTTTTCCTAACTAACCAGTGAAATTTACATTAAAAAAGTTGAAATCCGGTCCTGTCGAATGTTTAATTTCACAAGGAAATTTCCGGACTGCGCAAACTCACAACGCCCCCTTCGATGCCCATAGCGGGGACATAATTGCAGATGGTATTAGCAATATAATGGTTATATACAACGTGTTAGATTAAGGAGGGCCGGTACAGGAATCTCGGAAACCGTAAGAGATAGGAAGTCGGTTAAATGGAGGTAAAGTTGCGGATTTACGTGCCTAATAATATGCCGTTTAGAAAGTTTTAAAATTCCCAGTAGTTCCGGAGATATCCGGAAAAAACCGAAATTCTGAAAAATCGTTTTATTGTTTTCCTGGGTTTTTTTTAGATCGAATTCTAAAGTAAATTGCACTTTTCATTGCCACTTTTTCCGCTGTATCTAACAGCGTTAATTGTTTTGTAATCCGACGAGTCGTCTTTGAAGGGCCATTATCAACTTTCTTTTTTAAATACGGTCCTCTTTTTCTGATATTGGAATTTGAGAGCTTTTTTTCTTCCGAATGCAACGATGCATGACATATTGTGGTTTAATGACATTTTGAGGATTTTTTGAACAACAGCAAGGAATTTTGGGATACGGTCCTGTATTTCTCCTAATTTTATAAATAATATCTCATAAGTAAGCTCTAAATTTTTTACTTATGTTGGACTAGTTCAATAAATAACAAATAATTTAATAATAAACCACAAATAATTGAACAAAATACAGAAACATTATTTCAAACTTCTGTTGATTTGGGATTTAAAAGAAAAGTAGGCGCTTGAAACAAAAAAATTAAGATGGTGACGCGTGATTTGTTTCACTTGCCATTCCCAATGTGATTGTTTGAGAGCGTTTTAAGGGGTTTTCTATTTTCCAGAAAATATGGAACATAATTTTACAAATGCTGAAAAGTTTAATATCGTGTTTTATTTTATCTCAAAAAAACTGTTATGTGGCAGTTAGAAGATGTTATTTGTGCTTAGAGAATAACGGAAATCATTTTGAACACCTGATTATGTAGTTCCTTACTTTTTTCGTTGTTCGTTTTATTACTGTTTTGGAATGATTTTTGTTCACTTATTTGTGGTTTATTATTAAATTATTTGTTAAACATAAGTCCAACATAAGTAAAATAGTGAGCTTATGAGATATTATTTATAAAATTAGGAGAAATACAGGACCGTATCCCAAAATTTCCTGATGTTGTTCAAAAACCCTCGAAACGTCATTAAACACAATGTGTCATACATCGTTGCATTCGGAAGAAAAAAAGCAATTCCAATTCCAAATTCCAATATCAGGAAAACAGAACCGTATTTAAAAAAAGAAAGTTGATAATGGCCCTTCGAAGACGACTCGTCGGATTACAAAACAATTAACGCTGTTAGATAGAGCGGAAAAAGTGGCAATGCTAAAGTGCAATTTACTTTAGAATTCGATCTCAAAAAAACCAGGAAAACAATAAAACGATCTTTCAGAATTTCGTTTTTTTCCGGATATCTCCGGAACTACTCGGAATTTTAAAACTTTCTAAACGGCATATTATTAGGCACGTAAAAGCGCAACTTTACCTCCATTTAACCGACTTCGTATCTCTTACGGTTTCCGAGATCCCTGTACTGGCCCTCCTTATGGACACGTTGTATTATGTGGTCCTAACTAATTGAAAATTGCCGACGTTTCGACAATTTTATTGTATACCGTGCGTTCGTCTCCAAATATAAGTTGTCGGATTTTTACGTTGATCCGTTTTTCTAAGGTCTTAGGGTGTTCCTAAAGTCGGTTCTATCATTATAAAAATAATTTTATATGACGTTATTAATTTTTTTGCTTCCTTATAGGACTATTTAAATTTAGTCGGCCAATGGGCGTTCCTACAGTCGCCCGCTATAGTACGACTGTTCGGCATAGCCATAGCCGTCAACAACATATCTATAGTGACGGAATACTTTAAATTGGGCCCGTTGGATCAGTATCTGCGGAACAACAGGGGGATCATCAAGACCGTCGATCTTATCGAGGCCGCAAGCAATTTGGCGTCCGCCGTGTGGCATTTGGTAAGTATATCCCCCCCAATTTATATTTATAACTTAATTTCCGATTGAATATTAATTCGCCCCCCTCTGTATCGTTACAGAAAGAAAATGATATCGCCCATGGTAAAATTCGATGTAGGAAAATAATGGTTAATAGTCACGAGGAAAATTCTTTCACAGTTAAGCTGGCCGATCCAGGAATACATACCAATTATGCCTCGTCCGAGTAAGTAAAATATCACTAACGATATAGGGTGTCCCGTAAGTATAGTATTTGCAGAATTATACCGTTGATCTTTTGACTGCAATAACACCCCATTATCCCTTCGACCATAAAATAAATAAGGAAATCCCAAATTTTAAAACCTTTTCGAGCAGAGCCGGACCAGGTATACAAATTCAATTTATACCTATGCCTGATGCATATATAAATACAAAGTGATTTTTAATAATTTTAATCTTTAGTGGTTTTCCGGCGAGTAATTTTTAGTTAGGCTTATTAGTGGTAGAATGTGGCGTCCTTGGAATTGTGCTGATAGGGGGGCATCTTCAAGTGTCATTTTTAAAAGAAAGCATTTATCTACCGATGCCAAACTAATAATTAAAAATGTGTATCAATCGTTGTTGAGTAGAAATTTGAATTCGATGGATGCTTTAGCAGAGACATCTACTTTGACAAAAACTCCTTTATCTTCGGTAAGAGACATAGTACTTAAACCTGTTAATCCTAGAAAAAATCGGAGTGATTCTAGCACATTTAGAGGCATTGACGAAAATGACATGGATTTATTAAGAAGAAAGATTTACCAAATGTATGAGGCACAAACTGTACCCACTTTGATTTCCCTCAAAGAGCGGCTGATTAAAGACGAAACAAATATATCTTGTAGCCTTTCAAGCCCTAGGAAAATATTGCGTAAAATGGGTTTTAAATACCTAAGCATTGATAAAAAACAAACATTAATGGAATCTCAACGTTTACGGGAATGGAGACTTAAATATTTAACAGCTGTTAAACAATTTAGAGAAGAAAATCGTCCAATTATTTACCTCGACGAAACATGGTTCGATATCCATGACACTCCAAGAAAAGGTTGGGATGATTCTTCCAAAAAATGTCAAACCAAGGCACCATAAATAAAAAATAAAAATAAATAAGGACTACGAGTGTGACAAACTTGCAGCAGAAAATGGATATACAGTGTTGCGTCTTCCTCCGTACACCAATTAAAATCCAATATAAGGAGAAATAATATTTCTCCTACATTAAATGCGTCTGTAGTAGAATTAATTAATAACAACGAAGTAAGAAAAATTTCTGCAGACAGCTGGCAAAACTGTGTACAGTATGTACTTAAGGTGGAAAATTTTTACAATTGTATGATTACAAATGTTCAACCCTTAATTATAAGTTTAGGCTTAGATGAAGATAGTGATGAGTGACAGAGTTAAATTTTGAATAAATTAGTTTCTTAGAATTTAATGAATTTTTATTGTACTTGTTATCCTAATAGTTATACTTTTAAATTATATTATTTTCAATTATCATTAATTGTTATCATTATTTTACATTTATTATAGGCACCTAAAACTAAAAATACCTATCTATTTATTTTAAATTATAAAAATAAATCATGTGGTGTGGTATACATTTTCAAGCCGGCCCTGATCCCATTTATTGAGCTTTGAAGAGGTTGAGGCGTATACAATAGGGTTTAATCAGGTAGTTAGTTTATTTATGGCAGTAAGAGTCAACGGTATAATTCTGCAACAACTATACGTCCTAATCTCTCGGGAGCATACAGAGGACGTCATCAAAATGAACCTAATTTGCCATAAAAAAAAAGTTCCTAAAGTGTCCCTGAACGGAGATACACCCAGCGATTTTTTTTTGCTCTAACTTTTTAACCGACAGGTATAATTTAATAAAATTTTAATATTTTATTGAGACCATAAAGAGTAATTAACCCATATTACAGTAGATGTTTTACATTTTCGGGGAAGTAAGGAAAGGACTTGCCATTACACTCATTGGGCCAAAATTTTGACCGCTGTCATTTGACAGAGCTGAAGAAGATGTTTTGAATAGTTTGGTCATTCCTCTTTAAAAAAGTCCTCTTAATTTATTGCGATAAAACTGGCCGTTTTCGAGATTAAACGGTTTTTATGCGAAACGTTCAAAGTTACAGGATAAACCCTTTGAGGCACTCTGGGAGTGGTACGTGTGCGAATAAAGCGATTCACGTTAGTTTTGAATAGTTGGCGGTTATATTTGTTGTGAAAAACTACCTGGGAATGGTCGTTCAATACGGATGAAGTCCTCCTGAAGAAAGAATTCTTAAGTAATGAAGTTCGAGGAATAGTAAGCTGAACCACATATGGATGGGCGGCAGTGGTTCGTCGTGTATTTCTGATATTCGTCGCCCTGGACGGAATTAAGAGGGCAAGGTCAGCCCAGTCAAATCCCTAACCTGTCTTCGATGTTCTAGGTTGTCGAGGATCTTTGTCAGCTCGTGGTCTTCGATCAGACGAATAGCCCGAAGAGTATGTTTGGGTGCAGAGCTTCAGACATGAGAGTACTCTAGTGATGATCTAATCTGGGCTTTGTATAGTGTCAAAAGTTGTTGATGTACAAAAGAGTACACCAAGTTTCTGAGAAGCTATCTTGGCGATTGCCACAACGTGGTTATGCCAAGAGATATTACCTCCCAGACTGACGCACAGCAAATTAATAGATGAAGCCGGTGGAATTGTGTGTCCTGCCATGACTATATCCGGCTCTGTAATGTTAACCTTTTTAGAGAAAACTGCTGATTGGGTTTTCTTAGCGTTAAATTCGACTTGGTTACCGTCACCACAAGCCAAAATTTCCTCCAGGTCTTTGTCGAGCCGTGATACTTCATGCTGTCTGCGAAGATGTGCGTCGGCAGCCGATGTTTGTGCATTCAAAGAGAAAGATGAGACAAGTGTGCTATCGTCAGCAAAGCTAAATATCGGATTTTTAGTTTTCACTAGAAGGTCGTTAATGTAGAGTAAGAAGAGAGAGGGAGACAATATGGACCCTTGAGGAACACCGACATTGATGGCGAAGGTGTCCGAGATACTAATTTTATCGATGAACTTTGTATTTGTAGGACTTTATTTGTTGTTTAAATAATTGTTATTTTTAATATACAGTGAGGACGTAAAGTAAAGACTAAATTCATTATCTCGCAAACTAAAATTTTTTAAAAAAATCGCTCGGACCCTTCGATTTTGTTTTTCGAACGCGCATATTCTGACATAAAATGTAGATATACAGGGTGTTGCAAATAAGAGTGACACAAAAATTTTTCTTTTCTTAAATAGAACCCACTGTATATTATTGCATGTACGGATTCTTCGGAAAATCCTAAACATTTTTCATGTAGCATGTGCTATACCTTAGCCCAAGCGTTTTGGAGTTATTCTCATTCAAAATTTGAAAAGTGGAAAAAGTCATGGAGAAAACAAAGAATAAAATTATTTTAAAAATGTCTTATTTATCGAAAAAACAGTTAGGTGAACTTAAAAATAATTTTTCTAAAGTAAATGTTCGAAGTGTCTTCCGTTGGTCAACTGACAATAGCCTAACCGATCTACAAATTCTCGCTGAACATTTCGAACCATTTGGGGTGTAATTTGCCGAATTTCTTGCCGGATGCGATCTTCTAAATCATCTAAATTTGCAGGCTGGCTTTTGAATACTTTTCCCTTAAGGTATCCCCATAAAAAAAAGTCGAGTGGTGTTAAATCGGATGACCTTGGCGGCCACTCAATAAAACCACCTCTTCCAATCCACCTGTTTGGAAAAGTATCGTCCAAATATGTACGAACTCCCACAGCGAAATGTGGGGGAGCACCATCTTGTTGCAACCAGATATTATGATGTCGCAAATCGGGACGTTCTAACTCAGGAAAAAGGGTGGCCAGGGCTGGAACAAGTTCTTGTTCTAAAAAACTCAAGTATCGCTCGCCTGTTAAATTTCCGTCAAAAAAGAAAGGCCCTATAACAATGTCATCGACAACGCCAGCCCACACATTAATCTTTTGATTAAATTTTGTGTGTCCTTCCCTCATCCAGTGTGGATTTACATCGGACCAATATCGATAATTTTGGGTATTTACGTCACCATTCAAGCAAAATGTGGACTCGTCGGAAAAAATTATATTTTTTACAAAATTTCTGTTTACGAAACACATATCCTGTTCCAAAAGTTCTTGGAGAACTTGCATTTTATAAGGATGGTATTTATTTGTATGCAGTATTTTAAGAACTGTTGTTTTTCCGATATCCACGTCACTTGCTACCTGCCTAGACACCACATGCTGGTTATCTTGAACTGCCAGTAAGATTCTAATTGGTGATTTTCATCAATTTAAGGACGACCAAATCTAGGGACATCTCTTACATGACCGAATTGCCTAAACTTGTACTCAATTTTGCTTACTGTTGATTGTGATATTGGCGGACGATTGGGGTATTTTTGATTAAATAACTCACAAGTTTCTTGCTGTGTTCTAACCCTATCACCGTAGCCCATCATCATCAAAACCTCTATGCGCTGTTTCTCAGTGAGCCGCATTTTAATTTAATTTAGTTATGAAAAAACGAAATGAGTCTTTTGAAAACTAGTAAACCGTTAGGAAAATACACATAAAACTGACAATAACAGTAACTATTGACATTAATTCTTTTGGTTCTTGCATCATAACTTCAAAGCCTACTTGACTTTTCTTGCGCTTCACGCATGCTGACTACAGGTTTTCCTCAGCGTACGTGAATCAATGCAAGTCTTGATTGATTGCGAAATATCTGATTTTCAAATTTTGAATGAGAATAACTCCAAAACGCTTGGGCTAAGGTATAGCACATGCTACATGAAAAATGATTAGGATTTTCCGAAGAATCCGTACATGCAATAATATACAGTGGGTTCTATTTAAGAAAAAAAAATTTTTTTGTATCACTCTTATTTGCAACACCCTGTATATCTACATTTTATGTCAGAATATGCGCGTTCGAAAAACAAAATCGAAGGGTCCGAGCGATTTTTTTAAAAAATTGTAGTTTGCGAGATAATGAATTTATTCCTTACTTTACGTCCTCACTGTAGAGAGAGCCAACAGTGATTAGTTGTCGCATAATTAATTGGGGTAGTGTAGTTAACATTAAACAAAATCATTCGTTTTTTTAGGGTGCATTGGATTCCGATAGAATGTTATACAAATTTGGATTATGCGAAAAGATCTACTGCCGCCGACGTCTGGGCGGTCGCTACCACTCTGTACGAATTCTTCACGTATGGCAAGGAAATAGCGCAGACCGATCATATCCAGACGATGAGGGTAAGTTTATTTTAGGTTATAAGGAGATTAAGGCCGTCCCACATGACTCAATATCTGGTTTGAGTATGCGTCAATATTATACAACCAATAATTCGTCGGACCTATCTTCCAAACAATATTGAAAAAATATCGCTGATTCAGTAAATGAAAAAGTCGTGTGTATCTACACCTTTTCACAACTTGTTGTTCATTGTACTATTACAGGACATACACAGTTTTTCAATGATTATAACAGAATGATAGAAACCGTTAATTATAGTCCCTAAATATGAACTTGATAGTTTAAAAACTCATCGCAAGATCTTAAAAATAGGAAAAAAGTATTGAACTTTGACAGACTGTAACTCGAGTTTTCGACTTTTTGTTATATGACTTACTATCTTTATTTTATCATGTAGAATCATCTCTCCATTATCTGAACACCCTGTATATTCTGTGTGGCTTCAGACAGCCAGTAATTCTTACTTTTTTTTTAGTGGTATGCGAGTGGTAAAAGACTTCCCCAGCCGCCCGGTTGCCCCGACGAAATATACTCGCTTATGACGGAATGTTGGCACGCCGATCCGCACAGACGGAAACAACCGCAAGAAGTCAGTCGAGATATCAACCAGTTGTTGTACCAAGTGTACAATTCGAGAAAGAAGCATCCGTACGATACCATTAACACTAAATCCAGTGTCGCTTCCAATTTCAGTCTCAATTCGACTGTGACGGGTGAGTTTGTGTAGGGTTTAGGGCAAAGATCTTACAAACTCCAGATAGAATTGTTTACATGTGTAGTCGACGTAAGGATTGTAAACGTGCACTCCCCACCTTGCTGTTATGCTTGCAGCATAGCCAGATTGTCCTATTTATCGCTAAGGTATCTGCAAAATCCCAATTAAAAATTTGTTAATTTGACAATTGCAACTGGTTTAAGGTTAATCCGCAATTGTTTTTAAAATAAATTTATTTCCCAATAATTTTAATATAAATTGTGAATAGGCCTTGAGAGATTTAGAAAAAAAATATTATTATTATACATAAAAGTTTGAAATAAACCGACTGCACTCTGACAACATCAAGTTAAAAGATACTACGCTCGACGGCAAACGATCAAACTTTATCAATGGATCGGATTATAGTAAAGAATACACTGTTGCTACTCGCTGCTAACCGCTTTTAAGGGAGTGTTTATATAGTTGGTTGTTTTTATTTTTTTTTTGTGAGTATTGGTGAAAAATCGTCTTTATTATAAACAATGATGGTGCATTCATGTATAGTTTGTAAAAGAGTGGATCATTTAAGCAAGGATTTATCTTTTCTTCGGTAAGTATGGTTATGTTTTAATATGATTGTATTGATATGATTTCTGACTAACCATTGACGTTTAAAAGGTTATGGACCGGTCCGTGGTGCTAGTCCGGGCAAAAAGCAGTCGAGTTGGTTTATTTCTTAATATAAATCTTGCATTTACAAGATGGTTGAGTCTTGTGCGGCCATAAAATACTTCACTAGAAGATGGTGTTAAATTAAAATTTCACAGGTTAGTAAATATATTTAGAAATTTGATTTTGAGTTTGCATCACCCATTCCGTTTCTCCCTCGTTGCTAATTGGCCACACCCAATGCATGTGAGCAGGTAATAAACTAAAGATAGATGACCAGAGTGCAGTTGGATTATTTCACGATTTATTTGATACCTTTAAGTATAATAATATTATTTTAAAGAATCATCCTTTTCACAGTTTATAGTAAAATTATTAGAAATAAACTTATTTTAAGAGCAATTGCGGATTAACCTTAAACCAGTTGTAATTGTCAAATTTACAAATTTTTAATTGGGATTTTGCAAGATGTCTTAGTGATAAATATGACAATCTGGCTAGAAATATACACTTTTATATCTGGAGAGTATCATCCAGTAATGAATACACCAAAAATATTGATGCTAAGCATAAATAGTTAAATCCATCCTTGGATACACTGTATATAAAAACTGGATCAATATTTCTATCTTTTTTATAAATATCCAATATTCGAAACTACACTTTTTGAATAGATAATATAAACTGCTGGCCATTTGCTTTCGAGCAAGAAAAATTTCGCCTAAAGTTAAAAGGTAATATTTTCTGAACCAGATATGACATCGATTTCCGGTTTTTAATGATTGATAGATTTGTCCCTTAGGAAACAATTGCCAAAGTTGGATTGTCTTAAACTGTCAGAAAATTTTATATACAGGGTGTTAAAGAGGACGATGATTTTTGATCCAATTTCAATAGCATGTAACTTTCACAATAATATTTTTAAATTTGATCACTGTACGTCAATTGAATCACTGGTTCATAGCAAAGAAAGAGATCTGTCAAATTTTTGATATCTGCTATATTTTAAAAGATACCGATTTTTTTGAAAATCTTTACTTTTTTTCAACTTTTTGTTAGCTAGATCCCACTGTGCGTTGTATCGTGCAAACTTTGCAAGTGATTATTATACCTTATGAAAAGCTTGTTTATGTTCAATAACAACAATTGTACCTAAATGTTGTGATGTGCAGTGGCGTACTTATAATCACTTATATGTCTATGCTTTATGAGTATCTCACAATTTTTTTGTATTGGAAAGTACTCGCCCCTAGATTAGGCAAGTTTTTCCTTATTTTTTAGTTTTTCATATCGCGCTACAGGTATATTATACAGTGTCTACAAAATTGTAAAAAAGATAATTTTTTTATTTAATTGTTTGAAAAAATTGATTTATTAATTTCTAACTTTCTAACACGACACTATTCCTAAAATTGAACTTACATTGAAAGGCACTTTAATATTAAATATCACTAGCTGCCGTCAAACCAAACCCCGTCCATCCGAGTGTATTCATTTGAATTAAGATTATCACGAAAAAAAAATAATATCGAGTCAGCCATGCTAATGCGTTTTTTTTTCAAACAATTAAATAAAAAATTTATCTTTTTTAACATTTTGTAGACACTGTATAATATACCTGTAGCGCGATATGAAAAACTAAAAAATAAGGAAAAACTTGCCTAATCTAGAGGCGAGTACTTTCCAATACAAAAAAATTGTGAGTTACTCACAGCATAGACATATAAGTGATTATAAGTACGCCACTGCACATCACAACATTTAGGTACAATTGTTGTTACTGAACATAAACAAGCTTTTCATAAGGTATAATAATCACTTGCAAAGTTTGCACGATACAACGCACAGTGGGATCTAGCTAACAAAAAGTTGAAAAAAGCAAAGTTTTTAAAAAAAAATTGGTATCTCTTAAAATATAGCAGATATCAAAAATTTGACAGATTACTTTCTTTGCTATGAACCAGTGATTCAATTGACGTACAGTGATCAAATTTAAAAATATTATTGTGAAAGTTACATGCTATTGAAATTGGTGCAAAAATCATCGTCCTCTTTAACACCCTGTATATAAAATTTTCTGACAGTTTAAGACAATCCAACTTTGGCAATTGTTTCCTAAGAGACAAATCTATCAACCATTAAAAACCGGAGATCGATGTCATATCTGGTTCAGAAATTATTAACTTTTAAATTTAGGCGAAATTTTTCTTGCTCGAAAGCAAATGGCCAGCAGTTTAGTTAAACGTAAAGAATCTCAAAGTAAATTATACGCCCTTGTTGGGCTTTTTGCCCAGACTAGCTCCGCTCCGACACGATGAAGACCGCTCCATAACCTTTTAAACGTTATTGGATTTAACCTTGTAAGATCTTTGATTTAACCAGACTTCAACATTGTTGCCATTAGCGAGACCAACATGTTTTGTCACTCTTCCACCCATTACTGATTTTCAATAACATTTCAAACAATCACAAACTCACTTTCCAACAGATTTATGAATGGAGTGTTGGCCCTGTGGTTTAGGGGCATGATATATTCCATGCCAGTGTTGTTGGCAACACCGACTTGAAACAAACATGAGACGGGAATTCTATCTATAGTTTGTTGAAATTTGTTGTTTAGAACCTACCTAAGAATGTGAATTGCTTATTGTTCAAAGACTGTGAACCAAAGCCTTATATCCTCCTTGATTTAACATCCTAGGTTGCCAACCAAATAAAATTTCTAACGTGAAAGACACGATCAAAAGAGCCAGGATAAGTTATTGAAATTCTTCTTAAAGGATGAGCAAACATAAGTTTTTATTTTGGCATGTGAAAAAATTATAAAGATACCGATGGATTTGTCGTTTAACCGATTGAGAATTACGTCTATTTTTTCTATTTTATATACAAAATTTTTCTATTTTTTTTACCGGCTTTTGGCTTCTATAAAATCGACATTTTTATATTAATAAAATAACACCCTTTGATTTTTAGATACGACCGATGTGTATGAACTAATCGCCGCCAACGATCCCGAAATAAGCTCGACGCGTTCGGAAAGTAGCTTTTCCGACACCACGTCCCAACATTGGCTGCTGAATTCACAAGATCTGGTTAATTTTGACCCAGGTAAGCCACCTAATAATCGTATAATAGCGACGTGAAAGGGCATAAGCGCTATAATAGCTTTATAAAACATGTACTTTATAGTATTTTTTCTGTTTTACGTCTTTTTTATAAAAAAAAATCAATATTTATAATGCTGGACATAGGCAACTTCTAATACAGTTCACCAAAATGTATCTAAAACATGCTTCGCGCGCTGCAAGATTACTCGCTTAAAACGAAATTGTAATATCTCAATTTTTGGAATTGTAAAGATAAGACGTGAAAGTTCTAAGGTACATCGCTACTTTTTTCAAAAAAAAAAATATCAGCGACGATATTAACCTTGAAAAATGCCTAAAAATATGTACTTTTGGTCCGGTTTTTTAAAATGTTTTACTTACTTTTTTCAAAAAAGGGCTATGCACCTTAGAAATAGAAACATTTCTTTACTAAAATTTAAGTTGTCCCGTCAGGTAGTTTAAAAAGGATTTCCAGCATCCTGCAGTAGCGAAACGTTGTTAATCATCCTATAAATTTGCACATTGTACGGCCTTTAAAAAAAACGGTTTCATAAAAATCTTATTACGCTACTGTAGTCGATCTCCTAGGGATAAATCCGAAATAAAAATTCACGGAGAGACTTTTTGCGGTTGCGAAATAGGAAATGAACTGTTTTGTTGCACTCGCTTATTATTTGGCGAAGAAGCTTCGCGGACATAAATAGGTTCTACCGATTTGATCCATTTAGATGCCGGAATGAAGAAACGTATAAAGTTATTATTTTCGATCAGGTTTGGGCGACTCGAGCGATTTCTCCTTGATTTTCTCGAACATGAACTTCTCGACGGCGACGACGTCACTAGACAGCTTAAACTCGATGCAGAGTATCTTCGAGCTGGACGACGAGTGCAGCGTGGTGTTACAAGGGCGCATCGGCATGGGATTCTACGGAGATGTATACAAGGGTACGTTTGCCGTTTTTTTACTAATCATCTCTGCCGCATGAATTCGAAAGTTTGTTCGTTTTCATTAACTTTATACCTCCGAAACTTTGTATAGGGTGTCCCGTTTTCGACACATTCTGGAGGATATTAGAGTTATTATCAAGAATAGAATGTTTCGCTTATCAAAAAGGTAGAAAGCTGTACCCTGTACAGCTTCGATTTAAACTGCATTCGGTTCTTATTTACTTTCCCTTCTAATAGTAATTATTATGTCAAACAGGTACTTTGGAGTATATGGGCAATGACGAAATCGAACCCAGAACTGTGGCCGTGAAGAAACTTAAATCGTCCGCCGTCTCCAGTTGCTTGCAGGACTTTGAAAGGGAAATCACAATTATGAAGGTGAGTTAAGTTTATAGACGATTATAACCGCGTTGCGCACTATACCGTAGACTACTTAAAATAGAGACATGTATGTACTGAGCACATAATAAACAGTATATTGCTAATACCATCTGCAATTATATCCCCGCTATGGGCATCGAAGGGGCCGTTGTGAGTTTGCGCAGTTCGGAAATTTCCTTGTGAAAGTAAACATTCGACAGGACCGGATTTCAACTTTTTTAATGTAAATTTCACTGGTTTGTTAGGAAAAATATTGCAATCAAAACTTCGATTGGTTCGATTTAAGACTGCGTTCCAGGCATACGATTTCTGACGATATGATGATCCGACGGTGCCCTGCTTGGTGTACACTTTTGGTGCCAATATTTGTAACAATCGACACGATGAGCTTTATTTTAACTTTCATCCGATGTATGTGTCTTAATCTCACTTTTTTCTAAACCAAATATTATGAATGAATGACTTATATCGACTATTTTGGGAATTATTATCAGCTAATAATGCGCCAAATTAAAAATACATTAATTTTAAGGTTAGGTAGTGACCACATATATATTATATTGTATACGAGTGACGCTCCTTTTCTTTTTTTACAAGCTTTTTAGTGAAATTCGGTTCCGAAGATCGGATAATGTGATAAACAAAATATTTTCGTATATATGTACATACCTGAAACACTTTATACATGGTATTGATCCACGACTTTTGCAAAAAAGCACCATGCATTTGTATCCTTTCATCTTAAACGAAAATTGTTGTTAGGTAATGAAAGTTTATAAGCACTGATATACCGACAACAATGCGGATGAACCACTTTTTATTCTGTAATTTGAAAAAGCATCCAGAACCAAAGATGGCGACGAATAACAATAAACAAATAATGTCGGTCAGGTTCTGACGCGATCGATAAAATTTTCACCCTACTGCGCAAACTCAATAGGCCCGCGCCATCTCCCATCGCGGGGACCCTTTTTGTATTTCGGAACGTTCGTATTGGCAATATACTGTTTATATATACAGGGTGACAATTTAAAAACTTGAAATGGCCATATATTAGAAACGAAAAACTGAAGAAAAAAACGCAAAAAACAGTTTCTATAAAACGAAGGGGGAACAAAAACAAGCGTATTAGCCCACCCCTATCTGCAACCCCTTGGACAGGGTGAGATAAACCCTTAAAATCTTAAATAGAAAGGGGGTCGAGTGATACATCATTTTGAAGCTCTTGAAAAATGCTTTCCAATGGTACCATAGAAAGGTACATTTCAGGAAATTCTTCTCTGTTTATTAAGGAAAACAATAAATGAAAAGACAATTTTAAAATTTTTTATTATTAGTTAATTAAATGTTCAAAATGATTGCTACCAATATCCTGGCATATTAAGAGATATCTCTTAAGAATTCTAAACAGTTTAAGCCTCGGTATTGGATTATCTCGTGAATCAATAAGAAAGGTACTTAAAATTCATAAGTTTTATCCCTATAAACTGCACATACTGCAAGAACTTGGTGACGACGACCCTGACAGAAGAATACAGTTTTGTGAAATAATGACAGATAGAATTACGGCAGAACCTCGACTAGTTAAAAATATTTGCTTCAGTGATGAGTGTACCTTTTATTTAAATGGGCATATTAATAAGCAAAACTGTCGTTACTAGAATGACGAGAACCCCCACGTATTTAGAGAAGGGCATACCCAGTACCCCCAGAAAATTAATGTTTGGGCTGGTATATTGGGAGATGGTATTATCGGCCCAATATTTATACAAGGAAATTTAAATGGCGACAGGTATGCTGAAATGCTACAGAGGTCTATCGAACCACTAATAGTGCGAGAATTAGAAAATCAGAGGGGACATACTCGGAAATTTATCTTTAGAAGAACGCTTACTACATTTCCAACAGGATGGAGCACCTCCGCATTATGTAGTTCCCGTTAGGCAGTGGTTGGATGATAATTATCCCAACCAGTGGATTGGAAGAAGAGGTCCTGTTGAATGGCCACCTAGATCCCCGACCTAACACCTCTTGACTTCTTTTTGTAGGGTCACCTAAAATCTGTGGTTTTTAAAACGCAACCTGAGTCACTAGAGCAACTTCAGCATAGAATAGTTCAGGAATGCCGTGCTATATCCAGAGAAACCTTTGCAAATGTACGTGAAGAATTTGAAAGTAGGCTTTATTATTGTCTTCAAAACAACGGAAATCATTTTATTAACTAATAATAAAAAATTTCAAAATTGTCTTTTCATTTATTGTTTTCCTTAATAAACAGAGAAGAATTTCCTGAAATGTACCTTTCTATGGTAACCATTGGAAAGCATTTGTCAAGAGCTTCAAAATGATGTATCACTCGACCCTCTTTCTATTTAAGCTTTTAAGGGTTTATCTCACCCTGTCCAAGGGGTTGCAGATAGGGGTGGGCTAATACGCTTGTTTTTGTTCCCCCTTCGTTTTATAGAAACTGTTTTTTGCGTTTTTTTCTTCAGTATTTCGTTTCTAATATATGGCCATTTCAAGTTTTTAAATTGCCACCCTGTATGTGGTACTGAGCAATTAGATAAAGAATGTAATTCTACACGTAATAGTAAACTAAAATACAGGGTGTTCCATTAAAAAAATCACCTAATTTTAAACCCCAAATGTCAATCTGGGACAGATTTAATGTTTAAAACTTTCTAGCAAATACTGGCTACGTTTTCATTTCTTTCATTACCAGATTCCGGAGTTTCAAATTCGTATGATTATTTTCAGACTTTAAAGCACCCCAATATCGTAGAAATCCTGGGAGTGCTGAGGCAACCGGAAATCCTGCTGGTAATGGAATTCGTGCAGCACGGTTCGTTGCAGAGTTATCTGAAAATATACAAGGAAGCTCTGCAAACCAAGCAGTTGTTGAAGTATGCTTCCGATATAGCATTGGTAAGTGTAGAAGGATAAAAATCTAGTGCTTCAAATAATTATGAGCGAATTGTATACGTGTACGTATCAGTTAAAAGACTTGAAGACGTAAAAGTCAGGTAAAAGCTCATTGTGTAGACACAGCTTAACTTTGACCTATTTTTCTCACCGCTTGGGGGTCCGTTGTCATTCAATTTGATATTTTTAGGGAATGGAATACTTGGGCAGGAAGAACGTAGTACATCGGGATTTAGCTGCCAGAAATATTTTAGTTGTGGACGACAACCATATTAAAATATCCGATTTTGGATTGGCTCAGTTTATGGGCACCAATGACTACTATATTTTGAAAACTCTAAACAGAGAGTTGCCGATCAAATGGTATGTATAATTTTAATATTTTTATAGATAATATGGGAAATCTCCAGAATATAAATAATAAGTGAAAAGTTCATATAAACTTTTTCCGTATAGGCCTTCTCTTCGGACATATGGGCTCCCAATTATTGAACCACCTGGTATATTTCAATTTTTTTTTAATATGATGTATACCAGGTAAGACCCTTCAAATTAGTATCCAAGAAAGTGTTGACACTCATTTTTTTTAACGCCCGGTATGATAGGAACTTCGGACAACGGTTTTACATACCTTTAACTATTGACTAAATATTAAGTACTCTTCATTCATGTCACGTCTTTTTAATTAAAGCCTTAGTTGAGCAAATAAAGGTATTACAGAACATATGTACATTGTGTTATACAGGGCAATTTTAATTAATATCCATTCTAATTGGTTTTTTTATCTCTAGGAAAGGGGAAAAACCTTATCACAAATAAATGTAATAAAAAAGGGAAGGAAACTTTTTATTTACATCAAGTAAAAATAGACATGTTTCGACCTTAGCGAAGGTCATCATCAGTAATTCAATGATAAAAATAATCATTACTATCCTACTTTTTAGGTACGCTCCAGAAAGTCTAGCCGAGGGCAAATTTTCAGTTAAGTCCGACGTGTGGTCTTACGGAGTTACAATCATTGAAATGTTTAACTTCGGCGAGGAACCTCCCACACTAGCGAACATCGATAAAGTACCGGAGGGCCAAGAACAGCAAGTTTTGTTGAGCGCTTTACTGAGCGGCGCACGGTAAATTGCTTTCATTAATAAATAACTTACTTTAAAAAAAAGGAGGTGCTTTTCGCCCTAGCAGAGTTTGGGGTTACATTACAAGGTTTTTTTTTTAATTAACGCGAAGGAGGTAACGTTGGTTTGTAATGGGCTTCAATATACAGGGTGTAATTCCTTAGGTTATTTTATAAAGAAAAGTTCATATGAACATATGTCCGCAACGGCTTAAATTTTTTGCTACAGGGTGTTGAATTTTTATTTTTTTAAATGGTTATTTTTTAATATCTCCGAAAGTACTTTAGATATTATTTTCAATATTGGTATGTGTTAATAGGATATAGAACCACAAGTTTTAGTTAGAAAAGTTATTCAATTGTTCCACCAGTGGCGTCCCTGCAAACATGTCCTGATATTTTTTACAAAAAAGATGGTACGTCACTGACATTTTTCCATGTGGATATTTTTCTGATTAGCATTGTCAATTCTACATGCAAACGGTCTCTTGGGTTTTTCTCGTCAGACGCCCCGTTCTTGATTAAACCCACTAAATTCATATTGAAACTCGTTATTATTAACATTGATAAAATAATTAATAATACATTTTGTTTCATAAAAATTGTTGGAAATGGCCACCTTCACTTAAACAAATTCCACTCCTGAGTTTCAATATGAATTTAGTGGTTTTAATCAAGAACGATGCGTCTGACGAGAAAAACTCAAGAGACCGTTTTCATATCGATCTGACCAGGCTAATCAGAAAAAAAATCCACATGGAAAAATGCCAGTGGCGTACCATCTTTTTTGTAAAAAATATCATAGGACATGTTTGCAGGGACGCTACTGGTGGAACAATTGAATAACTTTTCTAACTAAAACTTGTGGTTCTATATCCTATTAACACATACCAAAATTGAAAATAATATCTAAAGTACTTTCGGAGATATTAAAAAATAACCATTTAAAAAATAAAAATTCAACACCCTGTAGCAAAAAATTTAAGCCGTTGCGGACATATGTTCATATGAACTTTTCTATTTAAAATGACCTAAGGAATCACACCCTGAAATATTAGCACGTCATTAAGGAACACCATGTATATCATGAATTTAATTCTACCGAATATTCATTATCTATACCAATTTTGCAGGTTTCCGTGTCCGCCGAACTGCCCCCAAGCCATCTACGCCCGCATCATCTATCCCTGTTGGCAAGCGGACCCTCATTCGCGACCGACTTTCGGACAGTTGACCTTAGAAATTGAAGATTTGGTAATGCAATATTGAAAAAAATGACGGGCATTGGAGGTAACTTGATCATTTCGTCCACGTGGCGAAGGATGGTACGCCACGAATTAGCCGAAACGATTTAATGTAATAAGTTTGTAACTCTGGAATTTTTTTACGGCAAAATAATTACGTACATGGACGTCGACGACAAGCAGTGATGAAATCGAGAAACATAAAGTGTATGCCTTATATCTTTACCCGTGCGTCATCAATTATACGAATCAATCAAAATTTAGCGCAAGAAAAAAATATCAAAACAAAGACTGATTTCATAAACATTATAATAGACGTGTGCCTAAGCGTTCCGATATTTTAATGGCGGGAGAATTACGATAAAGAACCATGAATACATACATTTAAGGGACTTTAGCCGCCCCTTAACAAATGTCCATAAATACTTACCGAAAACACAAAAGTACGATGACATAACTGCTGAAAAGAACGACTTTTTAGGATTAAATTCAACTTGAAGACACAAAAGCTTATAAAAACCATTGAAGATTGACAGATTAAAACAGCAACTGTAAGTTAACTTCTAATAAATATTTAATGGCTACAAATCAATATAATTCAACTACGATTGTAACTTTTGTCTTTGTCTAACACGTTATTGAACGCAGAACGTATTGCGGAACTCCGCGGACGCTCCGTTATGTTTTTAAGGCTAATAAATAAAGATGGGGAGTTTTAAGTCACGATGGCTCTTGATTCATGGGTTTGTGACGCACGGGTAAAGATATAACGTACATACTTTGGTCAGAATCGCGCCTGGAGCAACGAGAAATTTAATTTTGTGTGTTTATTAATTCATTTATATGGTTAGGTGGCGGTGGATAAATAAACACGTATAGGGGATTGTCCCGGTTTATTATTCTATACGTGTCCAAGATAAGGAGGGCCAGTGCAGGGATCTCGGAAACCGTAAGGTTGAATGGAGGTAAAGTTACGCATTTACGTGCCTAATAATATGCCGTTTAGATAGTTTTAAAATTCCGAGTAGTTCCGGAGATATCCGGAAAAAACCGAAATTCTGAAAAATCGTTTTATTGTTTTCCTGTTTTTTTTTTAAGATCGAATTCTAAAGTAAATTGCACTTTTGCATTGCCACTTTTTCCGCTCTATCTAACGGCGTTAATTGTTTTGTTATCCGACGAGTCGTCTTCGAAGGGCCATTATCAACTTTCTTTTTTTAAATACGGTCCTGTTTTTCTGATATTGGAATTTGAGATCTTTTTTCTTCCGAATGCAACGATGTATGACACATTGTGGTTTAATGACGTTTCGAGGGTTTTTTGAACAACATCAGGAAATTTTGAGATACGGTCCTGTATTTCTCCTAATTTTATAAATAATATCTCATAAGCTCACTATTTTACTTATGTTGGACTTATGTTTAACAAATAATTTAATAATAAACCACAAATAAGTGAACAAAAATCATTCTAAAACAGTAATAAAACGAACAACGAATAAAGTAAGGAACACATAATCAGGTGTTCAAAATGATTTCCGTTATTCTCTAAGCACAAATAACATCTTCTAATTGCCACATAACAGTTTTTTTTGAGATAAAATAAAACATGCGATCGAATATCAAACTTTTCAGCATTTGTAAATTTATGTTCCATATTTTCAGGAAAATAGAAAACCTCTTAAAACGCTCTCAAACGATCACAATGGGAACGTCAAGTGAAACAAATCACGCGTCACCATCTTAATTTTTTTGTTTCAAACGCCTTCTTTTCTTTTAAATCCCGAATCAACAGAAGTTTGAAATAATGTTTCTGTATTTTGTTCACTTATTTGTGGTTTATTATTAAATTAGTTGTTATTTAATGAACTAGTCCAACATAAGTAAAAATTTAGAGCTTACTTATGAGATATTTATAAAATTAGGAGAAATACAGGACCGTATCCCAAATTTCCTGATGTTGTTCAAAAAACCCTCGAAACCTCATTAAACCACAATGTGTCATACATCGTTGCATTCGGAAGAAAAAAAGCTATCAAATTCCAATATCAGAAAAACAGGACCGTATTTAAAAAAAGAAAGTTGATATTGGCCCTTTGAAGACGACTCCTCGGATTACAAAACAATTAGATACCGTTAGATAGAGCGGAAAAAGTGGCAATGTAAAAATGCAAATTACTTTAGAATTCGAGCTCAAAAAAATTCCAGGAAAAAAATAAAACGATTTTTCAGAATTTCAGTTTTTTCCGGATATCTCCGGAAATACTCGGAATTTTAAAACGTTCTAAACGGCATATTATTAGGCACGTAAATGCGCAACTTTACCTCCATTTAACCGACTTCGTATCTCTTACGGTTTCCGAGATCCCTGTATTGGCCCTCCCTTGGACACGTTGTATTGTCTAGTTTTAAGATATTTAATTTGTCCGAATTTAAGTGGTAATACCACTCAAGGTCCCAGTTCAGAAAGGTCCCTAGAGCGCGGCATTACTCCTTAAGATCCGAATAATTATTGTTTTACATTTTGAAAGAATCTCTTTCTGTGGATATGGATCCACGTTTTATATAATTATATTAGCCTTGTTTTAAAGGTTACGAGGACTCCGAAGTGGGTTCCGATGATTCCCAGTGGCTCCGATAAGTAATAAAATTTGGTGAAATTAGAATAAAAACGGGTGAAAATTGCGCGAGATCGGTAATATATTTTTCCACTGGCTTTAGGGAACATATTTATTTTACACTAGATTTTAGTGGGATCTACTTTATATTTGTAAGCTTTAAATGTACCTGTTAAGATGCCTGGGATTGACATTCAGCTTTGTATACAGGGTGTCATTTTTACTGTCATCAGTGAAACGGTTATAAAATATACAGGGTTTGAGTGAGAGTTAGGTAATTCAAGATTTTTATTTGAACGACTTAAAAGTTTTTGATTTGAATGGTGGAATTATGAACGACGAATTAATAATAAAAAATACTGATAAAGGAGCCCTGACCAAGCATCTTAAATAATGACTTTGAACGAGCTCGTTGAAATTTTATCCCGATAACAGAGGCGTTTGCCTCTATGGAATTAAAAACTTGCCCTGGCTTACCTGAAGCTGTAAAGGAATCATATTAAATCGAAGTTAAATTAAGTTGAACCGGGGAAAGAATGAATGTGTGTCGTCTCACCTGTGACGGTACGATAAAGATTGTGTGTAGATATAAAAAACTTCCTTTTGTGAACCACACGAAACACAAAATATAAAACGTCAATAATGACATGTAAATATGCTAATTTTGCCATTTCCTTCTGATACACTGGAATTGTATGTCGTTTTCAAAGAAAAACGTCTGCTTCATCCTTTTTCATTAACTGATCAAACAAAGATATATTAAAAAAACAGGTCCTTGTTAAGTTATGACGCACGTTCATTCCTTCCCCGGCCTAACTGTATATATTGTAAAGCCTCATTAGTCGACTATACACGTACTCTTCCTTTTGGGCAACATTGGCGCGTTGACACGGCAATAATCTCTTCTATTTAAACATTTGCTATGGCCTTTCGCTTTTCAGCCTTCAGCCAAACTTCGCCCCACAAGGAAAATATCGTGCGTGTATGGCCGGCGGTACTTATTTTGTAGATGTTTATAAAAATATTTTTATAGCTAGGATTTGACGCTCGGTGATAGAAATTTTAAAAAGTATGTAAGACTGATAGAAAGTAATTTTTTCTATATAGTATCGCTCTTTATTAGTTTTCATTTTATAGAACTCGAGTTAAGGCGACACGAGTTTTCCGAACAGGGAAAATTTCCAAACGCCCAATCGTTTTTTTCTTTTTGGTGAGGGCATATCCTAAAAAAATGCCGTCGAAAGCGATTATTTTAAGCCAGTAGATATAGGGAAATCGAGTCGTTTGGTTTTAAATATCATCATTACCCATAGTTTATGCCTTTCATCAAAGTATGACCAATTTATTTCCTATAAAAAATATTTTAGTGGTGCCCCCAGCCCGAGGGAAGAAACTTATTATCTGTTTTAAAAACATACTGCTTATTCGGCAATTTATTCCAAAAACATTGGTTTGGTCCTGGAGGCAAGACTCTGACGCTGGAGGGAGACAAGATGCGATAAGTTAATTATGAAATAATTAATAAAACGGAAGGACACAATCGAATTTATATAGAAGACAAAACTATATACTATATATACAGGGTGTCCCAAAATATGTGCGCAATCTCCCGGGTTCAGATAGAACACTTAAAAATATCAGAAGTACCTATAAATTTTTCTTCCTACGGCCTCGCCTACGGAGATACGGGCCCATAACGGACGTCCCTGGAAATCGTTGTTTTTTGATTGATCAAGAGTACCTTTTTTTTCAGCTTAAGGTTTGGAGTATCCAAAAATATTATTGTCGATAAGTGAACTGTTTTCGAAAAAAAATATATTTGTTCAATATGGTTTTTTTCATTTGTTGTTGTTTTATGTTCATAAAATTCCCTCATTGTTGTTATGGTTTTTTTCACATGTACCGATTTAAATAAGAATATTTATGCCAGTGTCAGTTTATGGTAGTGTCTTGAAATTTGCGGTTTTTCTCCTTTGTCTTATTAGTTACTAACTTAGTAATGGAATTTACGTATATGAATATAAATCATATTGTACAAAAATACATTTTTTTCGAAGACAGTTCATTTTATCGACATTGATCAAGAGTACCTTTTTTTCAGCTTTAGGTTTAGGGTATCCAAAAATATTATTGTCGTTCCTTCATCATACAAGGTGTACAAAAAAAAAAGCATTTTTGTGTTACGTCTAGTCCGTCCCTGGCAAACTAAATAAGCCAAATGTGACTCATCTACTAACCATTATACTAAAAAATTATTAAATTACACCCAGTACTTAATAAATTAAACTCCTGGACAAAATTAACGCAACATCAAAAATTTGCCATATTTTTTTTCTGAATTTATGATCCGATTTGAATGAGATTTTTTCCATTGTAGGTTGGTTCCTTGACAATGTCATAGTTTTCGCTGTTTTTGATAAAAATTTAATTTTCTATTTATACTGGGTTTACTAAAAATGCTATGTTTTTTCCGAAAATTCGTATCGCCCTGTGGAGCATATTAGCAACCGAAGCATATTGCAGTTGACATTAAACGGTAGGTCCATCTTTCCCCAACATTTTCTTTCTTGGTTTATTTCATTATCTCTGTTATTAAAGGAGATACATCGTTTTATAGCGTAACATGTTTTTATAGACTTTAATATTCAACACATTCATTGTTAAATGTTTTCAAGAAGGTTTCAAGAGTACACTACTCGTCGGGCAACTGGGCAAACAAAACGAACGTTTAATAAGCAGTTTCCGAACAGTTTTTATCAGTATGGCGAATTTTATTTGACCTTTGTAACTTTAAAACACAACATCTGTTGACACATCGCTTACAATGTCAGAAAAAGTCCATAGTCTACTTGAAAACATTTAACAATGAATGTGTTGGATATTAAAGTCTATAAAGACATGTTACACTATAAAACGGTGTATCTTCTTTAATAACAGTGACGTGAAGTAAACCAAAAGAAGAAAATGTTGGGGAAAGATTGACCTACCGTTTAATGTCAACTGCAATATGTTTCGGTTGCTAATATACTCCACAGGGTGATGCGAAATTCTGGAAAAAAAACATAGCATTTTTAGTACACCCAGTATAAATCGAAAATTAAATTTTTATCATAAACAGCGAAAACTATGACATTGTCAAGGAATCAAGCTACAATGAAAAAAAATCATTCAAATCGGATCATAAATTCAGAAAAAAAAATAGCATAAAAAATATGGCAAATTTATGATGTTGCGTTAATTTTGTCCAGGAGTTTATTTAAAAAACAACGATTTCCAGGGACGTCCGTTATTTTAATATTTAATTTTCAATTGTGTCCCCTTGCGGCGAAATGCGGAACTTGAAAATAATTTCCAGGGTTTTCTCATGGCCATATTTTTTTTCGTGTATATGTAGACATTCTGTATAAGACATCGTACTGGATTTAATGAGTGTTAGAACCAAACGACCCTTTTAACCGAAATTTGGCTGTAAAATGTTTATATGCATTTTTGGATTAATCTTAAGGATTTAACTGTTTAAACACACAGCAAACCTGTTGCTCATTTTCGAAGCATTTTGTGCCATTGTACACGCTATTTTATTGGTGTCAGATTGTATATATATTGTTTGTTGACATTTGGAGATTTGGATAAATAAAATTAATTAAATTGTAGGTTTGGTTTAATATTTGGACGGCCCGGATCTTTTTTTTTTCGAGAGCTGCTTCGGAAACGTTCTTTCCAAACTCCGAAATATTAATTTGATTTTTATTCAGCGTCAATTTATTTCCAATAATTAACTTATCGAACATTACAGTAATATTTTATTACACAGTAATTAACAATAAATATTTGAAAGGTGGAACATGCGTTGAAAAAATAATTTGTACTATACCATAACGGTGAATAAAATACAGAAATGCGAACAAATCCATGGTATACGGCGAAAACGGGGGCTATTATACAGGGCGCGTCAGGTAAGAGAAGGCAATATTTCGACAACCTACAGGGCAGGTCAAAAATGATACATTTAGCTTATATCATTATTTTTCTTAATGTCCCTCCTAAAATGTACCAAAAGATATTTACATTTTCGATTATAACTTTTAAACAACACTGTATATTTTAATGAAAATTTGGAACTTTGTACAGGGCGATCACGTATAACTTTTTTGAGAAAAATTAAAAAGATTACTATACAGGATTTTTTAAGTAGTATTTGCCAGGGGATATTTTAAATATTGGATCTTGCCAATTTTCAATATATCGAGAACAGTTGAATTTGGGTATAGCATATATTACATAAATTACGTTCAGAATTTGCGAATCGGTTAATATACAGGATGTCCCAATTTTTTGAAAACTAAAAAATATTGTTTTTAGATTCTTTTAAATACTTTTGGCATTTCTTTTTAAAAAAAAGATACTTTTCATTTGTTTAAAAAAAAAATCGACCTAGTATTATTTTTACCTCCCCATGTACAGGGTGTCCCATTATTGTAAGTGCTATCAAAAAAGTAGTGTAGGTGTCATGTGGATGGGTCAAACTTAAAATGGTAAAATCAAAATTCGAAAATTTTCGCTCGCTTAAGAGATACGGGGGAAAATAAAAAAATTGACAATTTGAAAATTACCCTATATTTTCTTAGTTAAAAGAGATACAGAAAAATGTTTTATACAGAAGTTTTTCATAATGATTTTTGAATAATCTGCCGTTTTCAGAATAAGTATACGTGGTCAGGTAAGAAAGTTAACGGACCTAACCTCACATTTTTAAATGGAACACCCTGTATATTTTAATCTAAAAATATAGCATTTTAAACTCTCTTTTCAAATTTATTTAAGTTAAATGTTAATAACAACTGGAATGTCAACATAGTTGTCTCTAGGATATTAGCTTTTGTTTCATGGCCTACTGTGGTTTAAAGTAATCGCCTAGGAAACCAACATCATGCATGGTGTGTATATATTTGTAAAGAGAATTTAAAATGCTAACTTTCTATATTAAAGTATACAGGGTGTTCCATTTAAAAAAATGAGGTTAGGTCCGATAACTTTCTTACCTGACCCCGTATACTTATTCTGAAAACGGCAGATTATTCAACAATTAATATAAAGAAACTTCCGTATAGAACAGTTTTCTGTATCTCCTTTAACTAAGAAAATATAGAGTAATTTAGAAAATGTCAATTTTTTTGATTTTCCCCCGTATCTCTTAAGCGAGCGAAAATTTTCAAATTTTGATTTTACCATTTTAAGTTTGACCCAAAAAGAGCACCTACATTACTCTTTTGATAGTGCTAACAGTTACGGAAATACCAATACCCAAAGTGTCGAAAATGGGACACTCTGTACGTTGGCCTATACTTATCGGACACCCTGTAGAGGCTCAACGTGAACAAAACGATAATTGTAAGCATCATCGGTGTCGACATTTTTATCGGACATTATAATATGACTTTCGAAAGTTTTGCCGTATACCATTGATATTCTAACAGTTTTAAAATCGTTAATTATTATACAGGGCGTTTCGGCAAGAAAGGGGGATGTTTTAAGAATTTTTGGCCGTTCCACGAGTGGCGTGCGTGACATCGAAAAAATGAAATTATTTTGGCGAAAGGAACCACCCCAATGCCACTGGTATTTGTCAAAATAATTATCTGTTTTTTAATCGACGGTCATTTCTTCTAAGAAAAAGTCTCTTGGAGTTTTTCCGGTGGGACAAACCGTTACCTTAAAGGATGAAATTATAATACTTTTTTTTGATACCCCCTATCCGGACCGACATTTATATGACCTTCAAATCTTATACCGACCGTTAGAATACCTCATTACAACATTCCCTTTCCTTCCGAAACACCCTATATTGTGTCAGGATAAAGTCTTTATCATTTTTTTTTTTATTAAACTTTAAATATTCATAAATACCAGGCAAGCATGAGGCCCCTTTTATACACACGTTTTCTAAACACATTGTTCTAAAAGCCGTATTAGTCGGCAATTTTTGTCTCTTGCGCCTGCAATGGCAATTATAATTGCACGTATTCATGCGCACTAAACCGTTCTCGATCAGCTGGCCCAATACTGCTCGCATTGCCGGCGCAATGCGAGAATGGAATCCGTATTACAGTCGGCAATTCTAGTCTTATGGCAATTAAACTTGCACGAATTCATGCGCAGTACACCGTTCTCGATCAACTGTCTCGCATTGCCAGAAATGGGGCACGCGCCATTTTAATTGCCTTTGCAAGTCTGGGTAGAGATGGATTATTCTGTTATTTTTAACTGTTTATCAGTTGGTCGAAGCACCTATGAACAGCTAATGGCTATTTAAACTAACTGCTACTTAAATTAACAGTTCACATTCTTTATTAAGCATATGTACTGCTAATTCGTAGCAACTTTTTTGAACTGCCATTTGTAAGAGCAGCAGCTGCTTTAACTGCTAATAAAAACGAACACGTTTGTCATCTCTAATTCTGGGGATATTTTAGGGATTTCGACACTACCAACTGCTGTTTTGCCTGCTGGCAATGCGCCAGCTGATCGAGAACGGTTTACTCCGCATGAATTCCTGCAATTATAATTGCCATTGCACCAGAAATGTTCATTGCCGACTCTAATACGGCTTTAATGTGAGCTTTTATGCAACGTTCTTGTGTTTAGAAAACGCCGCGATTTTTTACGCGTTCATAAACGGGGTCCGAGTGTATTACAGAAAAAAATACGTTTTGGTTAGATCGTCACGATAATCTTACATTTAAAAGAAAATTGTAACGTATCTTACAAAAAATGTTCAATAGAATCTTATAGTGGCGTCCATACCTTTCAGGTGTTACCTGACAGTTTAACAGTGTTACCAAGTCTGGTGAAATTTCACCAGATCTGGTAATTTTATGAATAATCTGGCGATTGGTGAAAAACTTTTTTAAAAAGACCGATTTCTGGTGTCTGGAGTCTAACTTGAATACCTGAAACGTCAGGTAAGACGGCAGGTAAAATGTCGGGTAAAACCTTAGGTATGGACGTCGCTTATAAAAAAAAAACAAGCACAACCGAATCACTTTTTGCAGCAAATATTGTACAAAAAAATTAAGAAGAAACTGTCGTTTTAATAGGTTTTATAAGTATAAAACAGTGCAGGGAGTTTCTCTTAAATGTGTTTTTCTTGAAGGCAAAAAAACTGCACAAAATATATACCGGGTGTACCAAAATGTATTCAAACTCTACACGGTTTACCATGTCGGCCTCTTCAAGAAGTTATAATGCAGTTTTTCTATAATATATACAGGGGAGCCACTATTCAGTCACCTCAAAAATTACATGGGATTTCCCATCTTCAACTTAACACTGAATCACCCAGTATACAATATTTTGTTTTATAAAGAAAGAATGGCGCCGCATTTAAGCAGGAAAAAATCGTGGTAGCTGCCGCACCAATAACTAAACTTCTAGAATAATAAATATAATAACTAGTTAAGCTTAAATCGGAAACTGGAGAGCGTGCTAAAAAAATCAGCACGCATAGACTAATGCAGACTCTACACGATTAGTCTGTAATCTAATGTATCCTTACGGCTTATTATTACATTTTTTTCTGGTAAACTTTTAGTCGTATACATACAGGGTCGCTTTTATGTATGGAAACGGTCGATTATTTGCTAAAGTAAGATAGCTAGCGAAGAATGTTAAATACAACACTTTTAGGGTTTTTAGAAATCTATTATACTACACATAAACTAAGTATACAGGATCAGTCAAAAAGCCATGGAAGAACAAAGTTACTTAATTTTAAATGGAACTCCCTGTATATTATTCAATATTTCAAATATTTACAAGATTCTAAAAAAAAATGTTAAGCACACCACATACCCAATCTTAACCGTTTTCGAGATATCGAGTTTCGAATTTTGTTTTCAAATAAATTATTAAATTCATTAATTCTACGCCATCAAGTTACCTTATTTTTTTTTTTTTTTTTTTTTTTTTTTTTTTTTTTATTATCAAACACAAGCACTATAGGAAAAATCCTTTAGGGCACTCTGGGAGTGGTGCGTGTGCGCAAAAAGCGATTCACGTTGGTTTTGAATCGTTGGAGGTTATATTCGTTGGGAAAAACGACCTCGGGAAGGTCGTTCCACAAGGATGAAGTCCTCCAGAAAAGAGTTCTTAAATAGTGAAGTTCGAGGAGTACTAAGCTTAACCACATATGGATGGGCGGCAGTGGTTCGTCGTGTATTTCTGCTATTCATCGCTCTGGGCGGAATTAAGAGGGCAAGGTCAGCCGAGCACCTTCCATGAAAATATCTGTAAAAGAGAGTCAAATCCCCAACCTGTCTTCGATGTTCTAGGCCAGCGGTTCTCAAACTTTTTGGGTGACGGAACCCTTTTGGGAAGCAAAATACTTGACGGAACCCTACAATAAAACAATAGTTTCTAAAAGTGTATTCTTTATTAATAAGCATAATAAAAGTACAATGTAAAATTATTACTTACTTTACCACATGGCAAGTACAATAATAGAAGATATTAAAAAAGAAAAAATCTAACTAATGGGAGGTATGAAACTGTTTTTTATTTTTCATCAATTGGTTGATATCAGGTTTGATAGAAGACAGTTGAAGTCTCATATCAGGTTCGGCGTCCAGTCTATTGCGATATTTTGTTTTCGTGGCTGCATAGGTTGAGAATCCTGTTTCGCACAAATATGTTGTTGGGAACGGGAGAAGAATATTCAGAGCCATTTTGCCAAGCATTGGATATTCATCACGGATTCTGCACCAAAAATCGTTGAGAGCCGTCGTTTTGAACAGTGACTCCATACTTGTGTCTGATGACATTTCTAAAAGAGATTCATATATCTCGTTTGACATACTTTCGGGCTTTTCCAAGTTGGGTAAAAAAGGATTATGAATCCATGAATTCAGTTTCATTTTTGTATTCTGTTCTTCGGGAAAATACTTTTCACAAGATGCGCGCATCGAACTGAGATATTGGACCAATTCTTCAAACACATCATCTTGAAACATTTCTGAGTCGTTATCGCTAACAAACTCACTGAGTGACGTAAAGCTTTCTATTTCTTTCTTACCAACGCAAATAATCCAAAAATCTAATTTTCTTTTGAATGCAGTTATTTTGTTATAGGCCTGAAACACTGTTGTCTGTTTACCTTGCAATGATAAATTCAATTCGTTCAGTTTTTGAAAGATATCCGCCATAAAAGACAATCGGAACAACCAAGTTTTATCATACAAACGGTCCTTCAAATTAAAAGAAGTATCTGCTGAAAGAAACATTTGTAACTCGGCTCTAAGTTCAAATAGCCTTGTTAAAGTTTTACCCCGAGACAGCCATCGCACTTCTGTATGGAGCAGCAGTGTTTTATGTTTGCTGCCATAATCTTCACACAATAATGAGAACAATCGGGATTGTAGTGGTCGTGATTTGATAAAATTAATTATTTTTACCGCTTCATCCATAACTAATTTTAGATTTGACGGCATTTGCTTCATCGCAAGTGCTTGTCTATGCAGAATACAATGGCTGGAACTACAATTAGGCGCTTTATTTTTTATTCGTGACACTGCTCAATGCAATTGTTCCAACTGAGATTATTTTCTTCAAAAAATATATTTATTTTATTAAAAATTTCTTCCCCGGTAGTGTTTGTGAGCAGCGGTGAACACATAAGCATGTCTTCTTCAAAAGAACTTTCATATGGATATCTCACGATAACCAGCAAGATAGCCAAACCAGCGACATCAGTTGACTCGTCCATTTGCAAGGCGAATCGTGTTTTTTGTAGACGTGTAACTAGTTCTTGTTTGACGTAGCTTGCCAGATCATGGATTCGCCGTGAAACAGTATCGTTTGATAGCGGCACAGTAGAAAGATGCTTTGCGGATTTTTCATCGAGCATACATTTTGTTATGTCTAATACACATGGCTTTATTAAATTCTCAGCGATAGTGTGCGCTTCACCTGCTTGTGCAATGCGATAGCTAACTAAATATGATGCCTCCGTGGCCTTTTCGTTGATAGTTTTTGTTACATGCATCATATTTTTTTGACTTTCCAATAACTGATCTTTTTAACGAACAAAAAATTCTTTATTCTTGTCTTTAGACTCGGGGTGTACAGTTCGTAAATGTCGGCGCAATTTGGCAGGTGCCATGGAACTATTAGGAAGCAGTTTACTACATAGCATGCAGAGAGGTGAGCCCTTGGAATCAACAAATCCGAAACTGATATATGATTCATCATACTTCCTTTTTTTCGTCTTTGAAACCGTCGAGCTTGAGGTCGTGGCATCATCGTCTGGATCGGTGATTGCTATATTCTCCGCGCGTACTGCTTTTGAACATTCAGCGTCATTAGAAGATGTTGTTGCAACACGTTTAACACCTTTAAGCCAACGTTCCATTCTTCTTTATATATAATGTTACACGTCAGGCTGGTGGGGTCTAAATAATGCACAATCGTTACTGCGTATAAGAGACTAAGTTTAGTACAATGAAGAAATGTATAAAACTGAGACAACAGAATACAGCAGGCAGTAGAACAATGAACACTAGTTTCTCGCTAGCGAGCTTGTAAGTAGGTAGGTAGGAACTTATCGCTCCGAACGCTCATCGTCAACTGACTGACGAGGCGCGACGCGCGATCGCCGCTTTTATACTTAGTCCTAGAGTCGATCTCGAATATTCTCGAAAATACTCGAGTCGGCGCCTTTGATAAACAAAAAGCAAAAATAAAAAGAGAAATATAAAAATTGCGTTGTAAACAATTCAGAGGCGGCTTTTATCAAAGGGACTGCGCGCTCACAAGTATACAAGTATACATGTTGATACCAAACTTATGAGATATTGTACCAGCTATTGTAACACATGTTTATACAAATACAAATAAATAAATAAATATACCTACGCCGCGGCCGCGGAGTCAAAACGTTCGACCAGAGAGAGGTGTTTTGATTTTTTTTCTAAATTCTTGAGGAACCCCTACAGAGGTATCGCGGAACCCTAGGGTTCCGCGGAACACACTTAGAGTATAGCTGTTCTAGGCTGTCGAGGTTCTTCGTCAGCTCGTGGTCTCCGATCAGACGAATAGCCCTCCTTTCGATGGAATCCAGTAGCCGAAGAGTATGTTTGGGTGCAGAGCTCCAGACATGAGAGCAGTATTCTAGTGATGGTCGAATCTGGGCTTTGTATAGTGTCAAAAGTTGTTGAGGTGTGTACAACTTTCTGGTTCGGAAGAGTACGCCAAGCTTCTGAGAAGCTATCTTGGCGATTGCCACAACGTGGTTATGCCAAGACATATTTCCTCCCAGATTGACACCCAGCAAATTAATAGATGAAGCCAGTGGGATTGCGTGTCCGGCCATGACTATTTCCGGTTCTGTGATGTTAACCTTTTTAGAGAAAACTGCTGCCTGGGTTTTCTTAGCGTTAAATTCGACTTGGTTACTGTCACCCCAAGCCAAAATTTCTTCCAGGTCTTTGTTGAGGCGTGATACTTCATGCTGTCTGCGAAGACGTGCGTCGGCAGCCGATGTTTGCGGATTCAAAGAGAAAGATGAGATAAGTGTGCTATCGTCAGCAAAACTAAAGATCGGATTTTTAGTTTTCACCAGAAGGTCGTTAATGTAGAGTAAGAAGAGAGTGGGAGACAATATGGACCCTTGAGGAACACCGGCATTGATGGTGAAGGTGTCTGAGAGAAATCCGTCAATCGCCACTTGCAGAGAGCGGTCCTTAAGAAAGCTAGACAACCATGCACAGAAAATATGCATAGAAAATATTTATCTTCATAACAATGTTGTTTTGTCATTTTGACAACAGATATGCCAAAAATGCTTACATTTACAATTTGTGAACAATTTTCGCGTAAATATGGCACGTTTAAGTGATACCGAGCGCATTGAAATTTTAATGATGATAGGGTACGGCGATAGGACACGGAGTTTTACCCAAGTGGTGAATATTTTTAATGAATTGCATCCAGATCGGGAACCTATAACTAAACCAACTGTTTCCAAAACATTGCAGCGTTTTCATGAAACTGGAGGTGTGAAAGATCGACCAAAAAGTGGAAGACCGGTAAGCGTTACTAATGAAGAACATTATCTAAATCTCATGTTAGATGTGGTAGAAAATCCAATAAATTCGACGCAACAGCGGACTTTAAATCATAATATGGGTCGATATTCCATTCAAAAAAGTACCAAAAGAGAAAAATTCAAACCATATAAAATTCATTTGTTACAAGAATTGAGTGAAGACGATTTTGATCGCAGAATTCAGTTTTGCGAAATCATTATGGATAAATTGAATCAAAATGTCAACTTTGTCAACCACATTTTATTTTCTGATGAATCAACGTTTTGTTTAAACGGGCACGTAAATCGACACAACTGTAGATATTGGTCAGACCAAAATCCACATTGGATGGAACAAGTTCATACCCAACGACCACAAAAAACCAATGTTTGGTCTGGCATTATTGGTGGAAACGTCATAGGACCCTATTTTATACATGGAAATTTGAACTCTGAACGATATTTATTACTTTTACAAGAGAATATTGTTCCACAGCTTAGACGATTATTCCCGAACCATAATAATTTACCGGCTGAACAAATATGGTTTCAACAAGATGGGGCTCCACCACATTTTGGACGGATGGTGAGGGAATATCTAGAGGAAACTTTTCCTGGTAAATGGATTGGGCGCAGAGGTGCAATTGAATGGCCCGCTAGGTATCCTGATATGACCCATCTCGACTTTTTCCTGTGGGGCCATATCAAAAATTTAGTGTACAAAAATAAGCCACAAAATATCGAAGATTTGCAACAAAGAATAATGCATGAAATTTCCAGTATTGCTCCCAATATCCTTTTAGATTCGCTACAAAATTTTGTTCACCGAATTCATTACTGCCAGGAGGTAAACGGTGGACACTTTGAGCACCTTATAAAATAGGATTTTAAATTGTTGTTTACTAAAACTTAGTTTGTCTTTTTTATTATTGTTATTAGATTTATTTGAAAACGAAATTCGAAACTCGATATCTCGAAAACGGTTAAGATTGGGTATGTGGTGTGCTTAACATTTTTTTTTTTAGAATCTTGTAAATAATTGAAATATTGAATAGTATACAGGGGGTTCCATTTAAAATAAAGTAACTTTGTTCTTCCATGGCTTTTTGACTGATCCTGTATACTTACTTTATGTGTAGTATAATAGATTTCTAAAAACCCTAAAAGTTTTGTATTTAACATTCTTCGCTAGCTATCTTACTTTAGTAAATAATCGACCGTTTCCATACATAAAAGCGACCCTGTATAAGGGCGATATTACTCCCAATGGCGCGACTTATGTCGTTTATACGGTGTACTATGGACTCCAAGTCTATGGTTTCTAAGAAGAATTCACGAAAAATTAACTTAATACCGTTAGTTTTCGGTTTTAAAAATGAAAATATGATCTGAACTAAATTATGAGGTATATTGAAAGTAAAACTGTAGAAGTAAATACAAATGTTAAGTCTCTAAAACGCCTAAATTTAAGACGTTAATCGTTTAAAATTAAAAGTATAAAGCGTAATATAAGTTTATTATTAATTATTTTTGACCGATTTCTCCATAATTGTATCGAATTTAAGGTTAGCCGTGCTAATTTTTAACTTATACCAACCTATACACTGTACCATAAGAATTTCACTGGTATAATGTTTTTGTGTATAGTTAGCCCCCCCATAGACATAAAGGGAGACAGAATTGTTTACATTTTGTCGCGATCGGAGATCGTTTTTTAACAGAAATCAATCGTGACACATTTCTGAATATTTTGTCTCCCTTTAATATTATATGTGGTTAATCCCACCCAACGTTTCTCCTATTTCATTTAAGCCAATAACATTGCGAATGTTTTCCTTACTTTCTTAATTAAGTATGTTGTTATCAAAATATTACACAACGAATACTATGCATAATTTTATATTTTTTCGTTTTTATCGAAAACAGTTAATATGAGTAAAAAACTCAATAGATGCGATTGAAAAAATGCGGAGAACTCTAATTTTCTTTGTGCTAGCTACTGGTAAAATGGCACAACCACTTTTTCGCTTAAAACCTCTGTATACAACGTGTCCAAGATAAGGAAGGCCAGTACAGGGATCTCGGAAACCGTAAGAGATACGAAGTCGGTTACATACAGGTAAAGTTGCGCATTTACGTGCCAATAATATGCCGTTTAGAAAGTTTTAAAATCCCTAGTAGTTCCGCAGATATCCGGAAAAAAACCGAAATTCTGAATAATCGTTTTATTGTTTTCCTGGGTTATTTTGAGATCGAATTCTAAAGTAAATTGCACTTTTGCATTGCCACTTTTTCCGCTCTATCTAACAGCGTTAATTGTTTTGTAACCCGACGAGTCGTCTTCGAAGGACCATTATCAACTTTATTTTTTTAATTACGGTCCTGTTTTTCTGATATTGGAATTTGAGAGCTTTTTTTTCTTCCGAATGCAACGATGGAGTGCGGATGGAGTGGAGAACATTGTGGTTTAATGACGTTTCGAGGGTTTTTTGAACAACATCAGAAGAATTTGGGATACGGTCCTGTGTTTGTCCTAATTTTATAAATAATATCTCATAAGTAAGCTCTAATTTTTTTTGCTTATGTTGGACTAGTTCAATAAATAACAAATATTTAATAATAAACCACAAATAAGTGAACAAAAAATAGTTTAATAATAAATACCAATAAGTGAACAAAAACATACCAAAACAGTAATAAAACGAACAACGAAAAAAGTAAAGAACTCCATAATCAGGTCTTCAAAATGATTTCCGTTATTCTCTAAGCACAAATAACATCTTCTAACTGCCACATAACAGTTTTTTTTGAGGTAAAATAAACCATGCGATAGAATATCAAACTTTTCAGCATTTGTCAAATTATGTTCCATATTTTCTGGAAAATAGAAAACCTCTTAAAACGCTTTCAAACGATCACAATGGGAATGTCAAGCGAAACAAATCACGCGTTACCATCATATTTTTTTTGTTTCAAACGCTTACTTTTCTTTTAAATCCCGAATCAACAGAAGTTTGAAATAATGTTTCTGTATTTTGTTCACTTATTTGTGGTTTATTATTAAATTATTTGTTATTTATTAAACTAGTCCAACATAAGTAAAAATTTAGAGCTTACTTATGAGATATTATTTATTAAATTAGTAGAAATACAGGACCGTATCTCAACATATCCTGATGTTGTTCAAAAACCCTCGAAACGTCAGTAAACCACAATGTGTCATACATCGTTGCATCCGGGAGAAAAAAGCTCTCAAATTCCAATATCAGGAAAACAGGGCCGTATTTAAAAAAAGAAAGTTGATAATGGGCCCTTCGAAGACGACTCGTCGGTTTACAAAACAATTAACGCTGTTAGATAGAGCGGAAAAAGTGGCAATGCAAAAGTGTAATTTACTTTAGAATTCAATCTCAAAAAAACCCAGGAAAAAAATAAAACGATTTTTCAGAATTGCGGTTTTTTCCGGATATCTCCGGAACTACTCGGAATTTTAAAACTTTCTAAACGGCATATTATTCGGCACGTAAATGCGCAACTTTACCTCCATTTAACCGACTTCGTATCTCTTACGGTTTCCGAGATACCTGTACTGGCCCTCCTTATCTTGGACACGTTGTATATATTAAAAAATGTCACCACGTCATATTGATTTGAGTCTTCTAGTTATTTAGGGAAAGCTTTCTTTTCTTTTCAACACACTGTAGAATAAAAAACAAAGGCGTTTAGGACCTATCATATAAAGTTCCGTCTTAAAATCGAGTAAGGAATAACACCTTGCATAATGGATGAATTATTGTAATCGCGTTATGCTCTTGCTTGTAGAAGAATCGTTGGGAAAGGGCGAAATAAAGCCAAAAATCTCGTACAATTAAATTTTCACGATCATTATTCTAAAGGAAAATATCACTATAGTTCGATACATCTTAACGTCTAAGTATTGTTGGTTTCAAGAAATTTGGCAGTCTAAGACTCGAGCAATACAATGTCTCATTCCCAGAACTTCACGACATTTTTGTTGGAATTGAACCCACAATAGAGTTAACTCAAATCAGAAAAAACTACCAATCATTGGACGCTTTTCCATCAGAACAACGGAAGAGAAGCATTCTTGCCCGTCTATGTCAGTCCCCAGTCAGTCACCAACGTCATATGCAAAAAATTCTCGCAAACTTTCCAACATTTTCCTACAAATCTATTAATTTGACATTTTTTCTCTCTTTAGCCTTTCGTTTACTTTTCATAGCACTTTCAATTATCGCCCAGGAGGAAAATACGGGGAATACGAATATGAAGAAATCGGTTTGTACCACAGAATCGCTAGGAATTAATTGTACCACCCACGAAAACCCTACCTTTACTAAGTCTTTCTTATTGAAGGTCGGTCGATTGGAAAATTACATATTACTAAAAATAGTTAAAGCCGTATTAGAGTCGGCAATTCTTCTCTTGCGCCTGCAATGGCAATTATAATTGCACGTATTCATGCGCACTAAACCGTTCTCGATCAGCTGGAGCATTGCCAACAGCAGTTGGTACCGTCGAAATCCCTAAAATACCCCCAGAATTAGAGATGGGCAAACCTGTTCGCTTGGATTACCAGTTAAAGCAGCTACTGCTACTTACACAGAGCAGCTCGAAAAAGTTGCGACTAATTAGCAGTACATATGCTTAATAAAGAATGTGAACTGCTAATTTAAGTATCAGTTAGTTTAAATATCCATTAGCTGTTCATAGCTGCTTCAACCAACTAATAAACATTTAAAAATAACAGAATAAGCCATCTCTACCCAGACTTGCACCGGCAATGGCAATTAAAATAGCGCACGACCCATTTCTGGCAATGTAATACCAATTGCGCCAGCTTATCTAGAACATGAATACGTGCAATTATAATTGCCATTGCAGGCCGAAGAGAAAAAATTGCCGACTCTAATACGGCTTTTAGATAAAGTTTAAACGCATAATTTTCCAAATTATTCACTAAAGGACTGCTTATTAGACCAAACAACCGACCTTAAATTGGACATTTTTACATAACTATACCTAGAGAATCGTATTTACTCGTACGATTGGAACCTCAGCCTCTCGAAATAGCTAAGCAGACCCGTGAGGCGTTTCTTTACCCGTTTTTGGTCGTCGATCGTGCAACCCAACAAGGCAGACTCGAACTTCTTGTCCATGATGCCGTCTACCATTATGGAGGAGCATGCGTTGACATATGAAACGCATCTGGAACAATGACATATTAAAAAAATCTTAGTAATTAATACCGGAATGTTTTGATCGCAGCAGGGTCTCACGTAAGCTAATTAAATTATTTAAAGGATATTCGCTATAAAAAAGGCTGTAACCCAAGATAATGAGCCAGCGTGTTCAGTTTTTTTTAAATACAGGGTGTTATGGAAATGACGTAATATATTTAAATGTGTGACTCCTTGGGTGTCTTAGAGAAACGCTACATACTTTTTTTTTCAAATCGACCGTTTTAAAAGTGGGGTCCAGCCCCATAAACCCACACCTCATCCGGCGTTTGTTCGTCATGTCACCCTGTGGTGGCTTATCAGGAAACAGGTGTTACGTGCAATGTTGCCAAACTTAATGCAAAACTGAAATTCCATATTAAAAATATAAAAATAAATTATTTATCTACCTACTTGTATTTATCTTTATACCTCCAGGCACAAGTTTATTAAAAATACACTCAGATCAGATCATTATACACGCGACGCGACGAAATTTGACTTATTCGTCGGCGACATTCCATTTTTCTGTCGAGTCAAACGTCCAAAACAAACTACTCGTTTTAACTGTAGGTTCGCCTATAAAAACAATGTCAAATAATATACAAAGTTTGGACGCGTAGCCCGAAAATCATCGGATAGCCGAGAGTGTAAATGGTTATCAACAGAAACGATCGCACCCTAACGCTGTTCTTCTATTACTGACAGTTTCAAGTCGCACGCTTGTACCCATAGACCTACGTCGGCCCGGCGCCGAGTGGATTGTGTGAAAGAGATGGCCGCGTGAGAAAGAAAATAAAATCTTCGTCGGTCTGGTCATTTGGAGTAGAGCTGGCTAATTTAATTTTTAAGCTTCTCAAAAGAAAAAGTACAGTCGCAGTATTATCAGCTACCACTATCATTTTATTCAATTTGGTCGAAATTCCATTAACGCCATATCCATTAAACGCCTTGCAAGAGATCTCGCGGTAAATAGTCAAGTAATAGAGAAGAATCTCGTGAAATATCAAACTGTCAAATATTGCACATCTTTAGTTTTGAAGGTATCTATTTCGTTCGTTCGTAGGTTAACTGTTTTATGGTTCGTAGATAAAATGTCATTTTTAAATTGAAGGATTGCATTGTGTGTATTTAAAATGTGTGCGTTTTAAATTAGTTAAATAAATAAATCTACGCGAGAAAAAAGGACCAAAATTAAAACAGCGTTCGCGTGTATTATTTGCATGTGAATAGCTGCTATTTTTGAGGTTATGTGAGAGGTTTTTTCTTAAAACTTAGATTCTGTGTGGTTTGTGTGAAATTATGAAACTAACAATTGTATTTAATTCAGTAAAGGTAAGAAAATAAAGTTGCATTTTTTTACAAGAGCTTGAACGATAATTATTATTTAAAAGGTCAATGACGTTTGACCTATTTACTTTCCTGTGCTTGTAACGAATTTGAAATTTGTTTTGCAAAACATCTTTCGCCGTCGGTTTTCTGGAATCATATTTGTTCATAAATGATAGAATTAAAAATTGTTAAAATTATAAGTTTTTTTCTAAAGAGTTGGCCGTGTAGATATGACAACACCGGCCGAAATGCGCTGACGTCTTTTGACCCTGCAGACCTCAGTGTTGATTATTTACATGTTACGCCAGTGCCCCACATGTGTTTGTCTGATTTGACATAAGGTGATATAATCCGGTCATTAATTGAAAGCGCCATTTATGGGATTTGCCGGTTTAAATATAATACGTCATTTCCATCACACCCTGTATACACATCAAAGTTTAGCAAAGTGATATTTTTAGACGCAACGTGGATATCAAATGGAAGCAGTTTAAAGATTAAATACCATTGTAAATTTAGATAATCAATTGTCGAAATAAATTGCACTATTGTTATTTCTATTAAAGAATAAGAGATTAGTGTATTATTTTATTACTTGGTTACCGAAACAATATCATTTTTTAACACCACACACTATAATTTTTGCAAAAAAGATATGTATTGTAGGACACATGAGTCTGAATCGGGGACGGAAGGCAACTCGAGGTATCAAAGTAACCAAATTTTCTTCCAAGCATAGGCGTGCTAAAATCACCGTTCTCCATCAAATAATAACGGCAATACATAGGGCAGCATACAGTGTTGCTAAACTGAAATTTCCGATTAGAAGTTAATGAAAGATAATTACACTAAATCACTTCATAGCCTGTATCAATGTATCCGTCAAAACTGTGATAAGCTCAACAGTTAAACAACCAATAAAATTAAGTTCTGCAATTGGCAACGTCAGTGCAGTCAAGCAACCACCGCAATGCGCGGAGTAACACACCTATACCGCTACAAGATTCAATCGATCGAAACAACGGACAATGTTTCGACGCGCGCCGAGCCAGATGTACGTCGTGAATCCTGGTGGAATAAATATGATAAGGCAATTTTCATAACACCCTGTATAATCTTGCAAACGACGAACCTTTGTTTAGCAGCTTCGTGGTCGTTCCTTAGATCGATGACGAGGCCGTCGATTAAATGATTCACTTGAAATAAGGCGTCTTCTTGCATCTGATCTCTTTGAGTCAGCACGCGGACATCCACCGTTTGACAGCGATTCATAATTCTATCTGCGTATCGAGTCACATCATCTGCATCATCTATAAAATATTTAAATGTCATCAAAAAAGTAGCTTTAGAACACATTCAAAAAACTTACTTTCGCCCAGCTGATTCATCAAATCGGCATGCCTAACGGAATCCAACGTCGACAGCAACTGATCCTTGTCCTCTTCCAGCTGCGAGGCCTCTTTCCTAAGTTTTTCCACGTGACTTTCCAGAAGGTCCAAAAGTTCCAAAATTTTCTCTTTCGGCGGCTTTCTGTCCATCGTGTTGTTCTCGTCTATCTTTGGAAGTGTTTGAAGTACTAGCGAGGTGGTGAGTGCTGTACAAACAAGCTTTTTAAACGTTTAATAAAGCTCATTCATGACATTTGAATACTAGGATGTAGTATACAGGGTGTTTGGATAATGCATCAGGGTATTTGGGGAAGTTACTCTACATGTTAACATAAAGGTAGTAAAAGTTGTATAACAAAAAGTCAAAAACTTGATGTTGCTGCCATTTGAAAAACTGATTTTACTTACTTTCTAAAAAAAACTTTAATCCCAGTTTTGCGCCTAAACGAAGTGGTTTATTGACTCGAATAAAGAGTACCTTTTTTATTAGGTAGTATTTTGGCTTTGAAATTACTTTTTTCGAATAACTGTCAAAGAAAAAAATATATGTCAAAAATGAATTTAAGGTAAAGTGCATGTGCATATGAATATATGACCTAAATATATTCTTTTGAGATAAAAGGTGTTAAGATTTTCATGTTTTCTTAATAATTTGTTAAATAATCTGCTTCTTACCCACTAGATTTCATAACGGAGTTCAATTGAATGAAAAAATCATGAGATGACATTTGCTCAGAAATAAATGAGAATTTCAAAAATACAGTGACACCTCTCTTAGACGGACACCTACGGGACCGCCTGTCTCCGCCTAATTGAGGTGTCCGCCCATGGGAAATTTGTTATTAGGTATTATTACTATGTATACGTATGTATGAATAAACATAACATAACAAAAATACACTAGTTTTAGTTAGGATGTAGTACTCAAAAAATCTAATAACGTAGACGTGTTTGCGTTTTATACTTGCAATCTAGAAAATGTAATTCCAAGTCTGATAACAATTGCATTGCTGTAGAGTCACCTCTATTCTTTGCATACTCTTATAATTCCTTTACCATACTAATGGCTTGTTGATAATTGGTGACATTTGTTTGATTACTGCATTCAACTTCTTCATCAGATAGTGATGTGGTTTCAGTTTGGACTACATAATCGGTAGGAATGGGGTCACTATCATCTTCTAATAGCACATTGCTATCAATGTTAATGAACTCGCCCAAATCATTGTTATCAAATTACAAACTTCCAGAACATCAATATTCTGTTTCAGACTCAAAACGCGACATTTTTGTGCCATTGTTTACGATTTTAACTTTACAACTCACAAATAAACGGCGGTCTGCTGTCGGTGAATCACACATACTTTCATTTGGCGAAGTCCTTTTGCGCATACGCGGTTGGTTGCCAGTCTGTTTTCAGAGAGTTTTTGCACCCTACTTATTTGTCTCCCAAAGGAGGGTTTTCGCACACTTTGTATGAAAACAGCCTGTCCACATCCGCCCAAAGGAGAGTCCGTACAAGAGAGGTTGATTTTCATGGAATTTCATATACCTAGTTCCGGACTATGAAAAAATGTCCGCTTAATAGAGATGTCCGCTTATTAGAGGTGTCCGTGATGAGGGTTTCACTGTAATTTTTATTTAAAAAGTGGCGTACCATTCTTTTCTTCAAAAATACCGAGGGAAATTTCCGCCCGGACGCCACTGGGCGGAATAAAAAAACATGTTATACATCATAAAATGCCTCTTGATGAATAGAAAGTGTGCACCAAATTGCACAAAAATATCTAGAGCAGTATCACAGATGTTAATAAAAATAGATTTTTTTGAAAATCTTTAACACCCTGTATCTCAAAAGTTAAGACGTTTAGGACATACGTTCATACGCCGTTTTTTTCTGAAAATGAACCCAAGAATAACCCCCTTAAATATTAGCATTATATTAACCTTGTATACTACATAGTACGTATAATTGCCACCAGTTTCCTCAGTTAATCCGCCTACTGCCTATCATAATAATACTGTATTAAGAATATTATTATAAAAAATGGACAGAAGGATTTTCTTCAGTCAATAATAGCCCCTTAATGGAATGTCATAATTATGTTAATAAATTTCATAATAAATATAAGTATTATAAAAAACATGAAAGTTTATTCTATCAATCCAAAGTTTTGCAATTTTCCTTGGATACAAGCAAATATACTAAAACAGCAGAATACAGAAAATAGAATGAGATAATACATACAATTCTTAGAGGAACTAGATTAAGAAACCAACTATCTGCACTAAGGTACTAACCAAGTTTCCACAAACACTACCGCAATTTGATGAATATAACTTTAAACAAATTTGGAAGGTTCTTAAAAAGGATGAGTATTATTATTCTCAGACCAACACTTTTTTAAATTTTAACTTAGAGCTAAAGATAAGATAACTACCTAGATAGTTGAAAAAATTTACATTTTATTATTTATTGCTGTCACAAATTGATATAAATCAAAATTTAATGATAAACCAACAAATAAATTAATATATTTGTCTTGTCTAATATCTCCAATATCTATCTAAAAGAGCTTCTCTAACAAAGACTAGGGGCTACTTTAATTTTATTAGAAAACAGGCTGTAAGATTTTGTTATACAAGAATAAGTGAGATTGTGGCTCTGTTTGATAGTACAAAAACATAATTTTACATAACGAAGCTGCGAGTTGATTCTGAACATACTTTAGGTTACAGAATTTATAATTTAATCAGTGTAGTCCCACAAAGACCACAATTAATTCTAGATTAACCACTTAGTGACAAGGTAAATCCAAAAGATACCCACTGTTTAGGCTTAGACTTGGATATTACTGTCGCCTACATTTATTTTACTATTTACACTACATCCTTCTATTCAAAATACTAAGTATATTAAATCAAATCTGGACATATGTGAGATACTAAACAAGACTAACTCGTAAAGAGGAATAAAGTATAACCTACAAGAAGTGGGTATGTATAAAATATCATGCTCGCAATCCCTGAAAGAACAGTAATGTTCTAAGCCACAAGGATCATAACAAATAATGTTTGTTACCAAATGGGATTTTGAAAAACAGTACCACTCAACATTAATTACACACCTGATGAACTCGCCATCGGTTGATCGACATCCATTTTGCTCAAATGTCCTTGTCGCGGCTCCGTTTGTGCTGTTTTAAGCGATTTAAACCAAAATTTTGTTCTACTTTTAAACGTTTTGTAAATAATTTCTATAGAAGTAAAACGATTTTTCTGGATAATTTCTTGACACTAGCTCTAGCAAAAATTTTGATTTTTGTCAGCTGTCAATTTTTAGGTAGCGGTCGCATTGATGGTTGCGAACATAGTTCCACTTATTCTGCTGTTGGCAACATTTTATGGTCTCCAAACACGGAGCAACGATAAGCGCGTTGTTCACAAAGAAGCTATAAATCACAGAGTAGGGGCAAGTGTTTTTGATATCGAGGCGATGGCGTAAGCCATCTAGCAATAAGTCTCGCAATACTTGCACAGTGCTTTCTTCCTAGTTTGATAATTATTATTAATAAGAAACAAATAAACCGAACTGTTAATAATATACTTTATTAATAAACTGTTTTATACAATAATATCAATTTATATAAAATATTTATAAATTTGCTGTATAAGGAAGGCATCTGGAAGTTAACACTGTAAAACATGGTAAAAATATATTTTTCTAAAATCTTTAGTAACATTAGACATATAAGTAGACAATAATAATGAAAGTTTTTTTCTGTAAGATTAAAAACATAGACATAATAGGAATCTATTATTAATTTTCATCATCCTATTATAAAGGATTTCTTTGCTTATTATAATCCAAAGTAGAGCGCTTTACCAATAGTAACTTTAAGGGTAGGCACAAAGTACCAAAGATGCATATTCGGCATACTGCCCTTCACTAACTAGTGCATCAAAACGAATCTTTAATTTCTTAATCTTACAGCTTGACCTTATAACATTTCTTATATAAGCAACAATTACAATTGAAAAAGGCATCTTCTCCATAAGCAAAACGCGTTTTTATATTATATTACAATGGGGAAATTACCATGACTCGAGAAACGCTGTTGGCTGTCTGCCAATCAAAAACTTCCTAAACCTTCATCTAGTTGCTACGTTTTTGATTAGTTAATGCGCCATCGCTGTCAGTTACACACAAAAGAGTCATGGAAACGTCAAAGTCTTAACGAAGTAACGACGATGACATTTTCTAAACTCTTAAAACGTCAAAAATTCCGTGAAAATTTCTCATTGGCTGGCAGCTACGAGAACTTCAAAGACCGCCACCAGAGGTCGTCATATTCCTTAACGGTGAATCCCCAATACTTAATAAATAGTCAAATTTAAAACTAATTAAAACATACAGGGTATTTTTATAAAATGGAAAAAGTGCGTTTGTTTATTTTAGGTCGATAGTAGAATTATCAGAAAAATGTATATTATAAAATTTTAGTTAATAGAAGTTTGTAGGATATACCCTGTATATAATAAAAATATATAGACAAAATACAATTTTATTTACAACAAAGTAGGCTTGTACCCCTAATCATTTTATATGAATTATTCCCAAAGATCCAAGGGGTTCACAAAAAATTGTAGTCCTTGTTGTCACTTATTCTTATAGGTCTAAATATTGCAGAAAAAGGACGTCTGTCTATTATAGACGCAATTTATGAAGTGAAAACAAAGGTTACACTTCATTTTCTTGTTAGTAAAGTTTCTTTTTAATATTTTGTCTCTAAATGAAAGAAACCGATAAATATTAAAACAATTTAAGTATTAATGTAATATTCTTAAAGTGGGAATACCATAGACATAGTATAATATAAAAATTAAACGAAATTGTATACATTTTGCCCCGAACATACACCGTTTGTAACAGACGTCAATGGTGCCAAACTTCTGCTGATTGCCCTAGAATCTAGATATAGCCTCTGTTTGAATATGAAAGTTATATTAATTACAGTGAATGCATTTGTCATGTGTACCTATTAAGTAAAAATATTATACTAAATATATGTGTTCTTTAAATTTCCTACGCATAAAATTATTTATAGTTTCCTGATAACATCAAATTATGTTTTAGGGAAATCACATGGCAACGCTTAATGGGCGTTTTTAACACGGGCGACCTTTAAATTTAGGAATTTATCATAATAATTCATTCATTTCTAACGATACAGTGTTGCCGAGCGGTCTTCTTGATCTATTGTATTTTTCGATTTATTTTTAAAGCCGTATTAGAGTCGGCAATTTTTGTTGCGCCAGCGATGGCAATTATAATTGCAAGGATTCATGCGCAGTACCCCGTCCTCGATCAGCTGGTCCAATACTGCTCGTATTGCGGGCGCAATGCGAGAATGGAATCCGTATTACAGTCGGAAATTCTACTCTTCTGACAATTAAATTTGAACGGATTCATGCGCAGTACACCGTTCCCGATCAGCTGTCTCTCATTGCCAGAAATAGGGCACGCGCCATTTTAATTTCCATTGCCCGTGCAAGTTTGGGTACACATGGATTATTCTGTTATTTTTAACTGTTTATTATTTGGTCGAAGCAGGTATGAACAGCTAATGGCCATTTAAACCCACTGGTACTTAAAATTAGCAGTTCACATTCTTTATTCAACTTATGGACTGCTAATTCGTAGCAACTTTTGTGCACCTCCTATTTGCAAATAGCAGTAGCTGCTTGAACTGGTAATCAAAACGAACAGGTTTGCCCATCTCTAATTCTGGGGGTATTTTAGGGATTTCGACAGTACCAACTGCTTGACAATGCTTCAGCTGATCGAGAACGGTTTACTGCACATGAATACGTGCAATTATAATTGCCGGTGCAAGAGAAAAAATTGCCGACTCTAATAAAGGCCGTCTTAGACTCCGAACAAACCCGAACAAACCAGAACAGCAGTGGGTACTGTCGAAATCCCTAAAATATCCCCAGAATTAGAGATGTGCAAACCTGTTCATTTTGATTACCAGTTAAAGCAGCTACTGCTATTTACAAATAGGAGGTGCAAAAAGTTGCTGAATTAGCAGTCCATAAGTTTAATAAAGAATGTAAACTGCTAATTTAAGTACCAGTGGGTTTAAATGGCTATTAGCTGTTCATACCTGCTTGGACCAAATAATAAACAGTTAAAAATAACAGAATAATCCATGTCTACCCAATTGCGCCGGCAATGGCAATTAAAATGGCGCGTGCCCCATTTCTAGTAATAAGAGACAGCTGATCGGGAACGGTGTACTGCGCATGAATCCGTGTCATTTTAATTGTCAGAAGAGTAGAATTTCTGACTGTAGTACGGAGAACGGTGTACTGCGCATGAATCCTTGAATTATAATTGCCATTGCTGGCGCCATAAAAATTCCCGACTGTAATACGGCCTTTATAAGGCTTTTAGTATTTTTTCAACTGGAACTACGTAGAGCTTAGATTGGTTCGTCGGTGGGCGGTGTGTAAGAAACTCGACTATTCTAACCTCAGATTAATATTTCGGCGGCGAGATTATTGAGGTTATGTTTTTTACCTTAAGCAGTGGGGTAGCTAATCCCATATTTTAAGTAAATGTTCGAAAGTATATGGATTTTTTTTATATTTTATGAATTTTTTAAAAAATACCTACAACGTTTACCTATTTATGTCTAATTTTAGATCGAAACGAACAAACCACAAGCCAATAATGCACTGGCAAGGATAACAGCGAGAGTGGACGCGCAGCGTTGCCGTTTTTTTTAAAGTCATCGTCTTCTAACTTACCTGAAGCTGTGGAGGTATGTACAATTGTAAATAAATGGTGTTTTATGATCGGAATGTATCGTTTCCCTTTTATATCATATTATGTCTATGGGGAATACCAGCTGTAAATTAGTCTGTGTGCAAGTTCGAAAACTAAGACCATAGAGATAAAACTTACACCTACTTTTAGTGACAACGACAGAGTTAAGGCACCCGATTTACTAGGCACTAATATTGACCCGCGGCTTAGGACCACCCACCGGTTAACTTATGGAAGAGTTCTTCGTTCAACGTCTGGCTGGCATCCTTCGACCTGGTGGACAGGAAAATGTATCCGCCTATGAACTCGTGGACGACTTTACAATCGGCCGACAGACTGCTGAAGACGATGTTGCCTTCTTCGAACTGGACCATCATGTGCTTGATTTCCCAGTTCACGTTCCACGCTTTCATCGTATTGAAACGCCACGTTTTCTGATGATCTCCAGAGTTGATGTCCATTTTCATTATGCGATTGTAGGCGACGCCTGAAAAAATATACGATTATACAGGGTGTTATGGAAATGATTTAATTTTCTTTAAATGGGTGGCTTCTTGGGTATCCTAGAGAAAGCCTACATACGTTTTTTTAAATCGAATATCTAAATACTTAAGTAACAACCCTTAACATTACCCCACGTGCTGCCATGCCATGTACGTCTGCTTTCACTTAACAACTGTATGTCGGTAGTCGTAGATGACGCCAAATCACTACACGCTCCTCGACTTTGAATTAAAAAAATTGCTGCTGCTGGTCAGTTTCGCTCGATGCGCGAGAGGATTAGGTTGTCGATGGGTTTCCCTTGAATTCCCACTTATTTGTTCGCGTTTAGGGTGTTTCTTACTTAATATATAAGATGTCAAATTTAGCAACAAGTAGTATTTCTGTTTCATGATTTCGAATTTGTGTGCTATAACAATTCTTGTTGTTGTTGTGTTGCCAAACATTTTTACGGAAAGAATTGTTCATAAAGATATGACAGAACGAAAAACGATTCTGAAATTCTACTATTGTGTTAATATGACAACACTGCCTAACGTTCAATGACTCTTTTGGGACTTGACCAACGACAATTAGTGATCGTGTACGTCTCTCCCGGTGATTACCCGTTTTTTCGGTTTTTTCATAAGGTGGATATCTCGCTTATGAATTCAAAGCACCGTTTATGATTATTTTTGATCAATTTGTTTTCATCTGAGGATTTGCGGGTTTAAACATATTAAGTCATTTCCATAGCTCCCTGTATGGACGGAAAAGTAGTATGTACAGGGTGTTAAAGGAAATTACTTATTATATTTAAATGAGTGACTCCTTGGGTGTCCTAGAGAAGTCTACATACTTTTTTTTAAAATCGAGTATCTAAATACTAAGGTAAAAACCCTTTTTACCCACATACTGTCGCGCCGTTCCATCTGGATACACTTAGCAACAATGTGGGGTCACTAGAGTATACTAACAGTGATGTCAAATCACATCGCGTGTCTCGCCCTTACTGGGATACCGGCCGCGCGCCACTATCGTTGCTTCAGTATGTTTCGAGACTCGGGGTTGGAATGACGCTGTCGTGCTTGACGCATGCGAATTTAAAACGTTTTGTTAATTGTAGCAGTACCCGATTATTTTTCTGTTTCATATATTCATAATAATAAATGTTGTGATGTGATTCAAATTTGTGTGCCATTTATCTACTATTGGTTCTGTTGAAAAACATACTTTTTGTGTTTTATTTTTTTTTGGAATTTAATTATAAAACGGATTATTTTAAAATAAGATCGAAGGTAAGAGAGTATGTACCTTAAAATTGCAGTTTTTTTTTTCTAAAAAGTTTGAAAGAAGTGATAACGCGCGTCAAAGACGTCTTGTTGTCAAAAACTGAACACGTGCGTTTAAAATTCTGTGTTGCAATATGACAACACCGCCTATAATGCGCAAACCTCTTTTGAACTTCGAGACTGCCTCAATAAACTATTGATTGCGAAGGTCCTCAGGAGCGGCCACGTAAATTTTCAGATTTATGGTTGTTTTTCTTTAATTTATTTTCATCTCAGGATTTGCCGGTTTAAATATAATAAGTCATTTCCATAACACCCTATGTGTAGATATTCCAGCAAACCCTCTCGTTTTTCGACAGTCGACACCAGCAATATGCCACCGATCATCTACTTGCGATTCCCCAGTTGAGTGGCGAGCGGTACTAAGCCCATGTGTTGTATTTTTACTCACCTAACAATTCTTCTTTTTTACAATCCATAAACTTAACGACGAACAATGTGATACCAAAATCGGGTAACAATTGCCACGCCTTAATGTAGTTCATCTTGGCGCCGACGAATGACAGGTCTTTGACATTTGTGTGAGCCTCGAGAATCCTTTGAGTGAGCTAGAAGAAAATTCTTCATTGGATCAAACAATACGGGGTGTTTAATATTTTAGAGTATTATGAATTTGGTCATTTTATACAGAAAAGTTTCTTGTTCTTGATTCAAACATTCAAAAAAAAACCTTTTCCCAGTTATGATTAGTTCGTATAGTGATACCTACCTTTCCCCTGGACTTCTTCAAGTACTTCGGAGCAATATAGTCCTCGACTTGTATGTCCAGGCTGCTCGGGTTGAGGACGGGCTCCTCCACGCGCCTTTGCAGATTGAGGAAGTCCAAAATGGTCTGCTTCTCGGTCTCGTACGAACTGTCGGCCAACGAACGTCCTTTGGCCGCGAGCCGACAACACGCCATCCATCTCGAGTACTGCGTTTCCTGAAAAGTAATTCGTTTTTCAACACCATTATCCTTCGTAGATGGGTACGCCACTGTCGGCAATACTTCCGATATAATAAACACAAGGTAAGATATCTAGCCGTTCCAATTTCGTCCAGCATGCGCCGTGACGTGTGGTGTGAATTATTTTTAAATCGTTTATGGAGATTCGCGTTGTTGTTAGCGATTTGTCTTATACAGTGAGTCCCAGAAGAAATGTCTAAATTCATTTAAAATTCAGCGGTAAGTTTTTTCAAAAAACGCTCGTACCCGTCGATTTTAATTTTTTAATTTATTTTTTTTTGTGGTAATTTCATGTATACAGGGTAGCTCAAAAATAAGTTACGACCATCAACTTCATTTTTTCAAATGAAAACATATATTTTTTATTTCATTTTTGAATTTTGCATTAAATTCTAAGCATGTTTCATGTACCATGTCCTATACATAAACTCAACAGTTATTGAAAAAATTAGGATTGAACGTATCATTTAGGGAATCCAACGATCTATCAAATTTCCTGGCAATATGGCATTTTGGGCTCCATAATAAGTAAGAGTGTACTGTCTCACTGTCACCGTTTATTTCCATAGAAACTGTATGACAATTTTATTTCAAATAAGTATAATTATTGTCAAGCGTAGTTTCAAAGTTGCGGTTTTCACAATAATGGTGAAGTTAACGGAACGGAAAAAAACTGAAATTCTATGCATGGTTGGGTTTGGTGATAAAACACGTACTCAAATAGAAACAGCCAAATTATTTAATGAAATCCATCCTGATCGTCCTCCCATATGTAAAAAAAAAAAATGGATCCAGACTCCCCTGACGAAGAACTGATATTCCAACAAGATGGTGCCCCTCCGCACTATGCGGCCACTGTGCGCACATTTTTGGATGAAACCTTTCCCAATCGGTGGATTGGAAGGAGAGGACCTATCGAATGGCCTGCTAGGTCGCCAGACCTAACTCCGCTGGACTTTTTTTTGTGGGGTTACCTCAAATCAAAAGTATTTGTTAACAGGGCAAACAATATGCAGGAGTTGAAAGAAAGGATCCGAAGAGAAGTGCGTGTCATAACTCCGGAAATGGTTGGAAACGTGCAAAGAGAGTTTATTGATCGTCTTGGATATTGTCAAGCCGTAAATGGCGCACATTTTCAACATTTAATTTGATTTTGTTGTGTTTTTTTTTAATAAACAGGTCTTACTTATAGATATGTTCAATCCTAATTTTTTCAATAACTGTTGAGTTTATGTATAGGACATGGTACATGAAACATGCTTAGAATTCAATGCAAAATTCATAAATGAAATAAAAAATATATGTTTTCATTTGAAAAAAAGAAGTTGATGGTCGTAACTTATTTTTGAGCTACCCTGTATACATGAAATTACCACAAAAAAAAAATTAAAAAATTAAAATCGACGGGTACGAGCGTTTTTTGAAAAAACTTACCGCTGAATTTTAAATGAATTTAGACATTTCTTCCGGGACTCACTGTATAATACACAACTAACGGCAGTATTGCCTAATTTTTTGCTAGCATTGCTGTCGACGCGGCGTTCGTAAATGGCTGGGCGTACAATATCATTGTATCATGGGAATACTTACATCGTCACACCTTATATACATCTCGGACATGCCATCGGCACTGGGCACCTCCAACTTAATGACGTACTTATTCTGGCTGATGTTTACGTCGGGGGTCACCTCGCACCCTTTGAGGTTGATGTTCATCACGCAATTGATGTTGTGCACCATGTCGTCCCTGCCTTTGTACATGTACAAATGGAGGTCTCGGCAAGTAAACCAGTATTTTTTGTAGGCTTTGAGGGTAAATCGTTTCGGTCTGAAAAACAGAAAATTGTCAACAAACAGTCAAATAAAGCTGTGGCCACACATGAGGTTTTACCTGATGTTTTATTTGTTCAAGTAAAACGTATAAGTTAAAACATTAGGTATGTATAGGGTCTATCATAAGGTTTTACGTGTTCCAGTAAAACGTAGCAGTTAAAACATTAGGAGTGGACACAGTGGCGGCTCGTGACCTATGATAGAGGGGGTTGACAAGTATGGTGAAATTTTTCCAGTCGTTTTAAATGTAGAAAGAAAAAAGTAATAAGAAAATGCGTTAGGTAAAACATATTTTTATTTATTTTTTGAATTTTACACAAGGAAATACAACTTTTGGAAAATAACAAAGGTTTTCTTAGTGTGTATAGCTGTCGGATCTTAACGTCGTCGCATGCAACCCTCGTAACAATATTTATACAGTCCACTACTAATACTACTAAAGCCATCTACGAGCTATCAAGGAAACCGAATGATGTCTAATACCACTACGCCATCTATGGGCTACGTCATTAGGCGCAACCAAGACGAGAACAATACTGAAACTGTTTTACGACGAGAACGAATCGAGCCACGAGACTGACAAGTTCTCATTCTTCATATTTTCAGTGTTTTTTAGTTTAAATCCTTAAATAAAATGGTTTAAAATCATATCGAGTATCATTTATCGAAATACAGAACATTTATCGACCCTACACAATAGTGCTTAAACGTAAAGTCCATTCCTCGGTTCTTAATTGTAGAAAATTGATCAATAACAGCCTCATTAAGTTTGGAATACCCTCTATAATTTTTTTTTCATTAATTTCATTTTTAAACTGTCTAATAAAGTCCCTAGATTTACCCTTTGTGGTCTGCGTTAAATTAATTTCGGGTTTAGGTGTTCCCGCATTCTTCACTTCAACTTCTTGCTTCAAACTCAAAGAGCTAAAGTTATTTCTTAAATAGTCCACCGTCAACTATTCATTTTACCTTACTAAATATATAATATTAAAATATTGAAACATACACGCTCAAATTTCTAACTAGATGCACGAACAGACAACAGCGCGGTGCACACAAAAACTGTGTGCCTTTTCCATGTTAAATTGTCATAGCCCCGCTATCCCCCGCTGCCACCCGCCACCTGTTACTACAGAGAAACTGCACTACTTAATCGCACGTGCGAGCTAGTCTCGTCATAATCGTCATTTACCTCGACCGAGGCACGGTTGCCGGATCTATACAGTTTGATTTGACGGGATGATAAAATATTAGGGAGGGTCGGACATTTTTAGTTTGACGGTACGACAAAATATTAGGGAGGGTCGGACTTTATACGATAAATAATATTTTTTATTCGTTTTATCTTGGGGGTGCACGTGCGCATGTGCTCCTGTGGAAGAACCGCCACTGTGTGGACTGCATAACGGACGATTTACTTGAACAGACAGAAGGCTGAAGGGCACGGGCTTTGATTTCAGCCAAGACGTTCCCGTCTTACGAAGCATGTAGACATGTTTCTATAGTTTTGCCTGACAGTCTTGCTTGAAGATCTAAAACGTCAGGTAAAACCTCATGTGTGGACACAGCTTCAGAATAAAACCAACGACAATGGTATCGTCCACATCGACACTTTATACTTACTTCAAAAACCTCAACTGGTCCTTCAACTCGGGCACCGAAGTAATATCGTTGATGTGCGTACTGATACTGGACCCTTCGAGGGTGGTTTGGAGGTTGTTGAGGGCGGCGTCGATATCATCTTCAAGGGGCGAGGGTGACATCCCGTTGCTGTCATTGATCGACTGTTGCTGGGGCTGATTGGCCTGTAGGTTAACTTGTAGCTGAAAGATCAGGAGAGGAGAAAATGTTAGTACGTATTTGTGAGGGGTTTGTCTTCGATGTTTAAGCAATAATTGATGCTTAATGAATTTAATAATACACCATCACGCATGCATGCATATTTATCTGCACTACTGATTATAGTGCCTTCTTTCAGTGTTTGTGTGTTAAATTTACGTATTGTTTGTGGAAAAAACAGTAATTCTTAACTCAATATGGTAAGATTGTGCCAAGTCTGTCGTAAACTAGATGAAAATATAGACTTTTGAGTTACGTTCGTCGATTGTTTGTTTTTCCTAACAAAGACATCAAACCGGGTAAAGATTGTTTCACGAATTGACTGCAGTAAAAGTACCTGGGGTCATCCCATTATTTATGACCGTTTGTTATTATTATGCGGAAAGGACCGGATTGTAATAATTATAATTAAATATAGGCACATCAGGTAGGTTAGGTTGCTTAATTTACATTTAAATATCTTTTTGTGGTCAAATTTGTTAGTTTTTGAGGAATGGTTCAAGAATTGTCTCTTACCAAACATTCCTCAGAATAGCGTGATAGTAATGGACAATGCGAGCTATCACAGTCGCCAATTACATAAAGCTCCAAGCTCAAATAATACAAAATTGGAGATTCAGAACTACATGGCGGCGAATGATATATATTTTGAAGAAAGTTATAAAAAAAGTGATCTTTTAGGAGTGTTAAAGACATTTTGTATAAAAAAAGTATATGTTTGTGACACATTGGCAGAAGAAATTGGACATACAGTGCTACGGCTCCCACCCTATTATTGCATTTTTAACCCCATAGAGCATATGTGGCACCAGTTAAAATCACTGGTTAGGTCTGAAAATGTTTCTCCGACTTTAAGTTCTAGTGTTGTAGAATTAATACGAAAATGCTTTAATGATATTCCCCCAGGTAGTTGGAAAAATTCAGTCCGTCACGTAATAACTGTAGAAAATTCGTATATTAGTCTGGATCGTATAATGAATCCAATTATAATTAATTTTGATGAGGATAGCGATAGCGAAACAGTACTATCTATAGAATGACATTATAAATGTAAATAAATATGACTAGTAATATTTAAAAAAAATGTTATTTCATTTGATTACATTAATATAATCATATCATTACTTGTTTTCCTTAGTCCGTCCCTTCATACTTCACTTGTTTATTGCCAAGCTCTTGTCGACACAATGGGACCCACCCAGGAAATCATTAAGTCGTATCCAATTTTCGTGAAACGTACTGTACCTGTGAATGAGAACAGAAAGAGACGGAAGAGATGGGGGATCTTACAGATAGAATCCCCGCTCATGTTTGTTTCAAGTCGGTGGTGTAAATAATAACCGAAAAGCCATAAATCTCAGCGCAGGTAAGTTCTAATTACTACAAATATTTACGATATGATAAGATTATTACGGTTTGGTAAGATTATTTATTGTTTATTATACTACATCTATATTATATCCTGTTACGTACTGTGCCTCCGTGTTTCTCATAATCCATACCCTCTGCTCAGTAGAGATGGGTAATACAAGAAATTTCATGGATTAGGTCAACACCTTCCCGCAGTTCTAAATTTTATTAACGAAATTCATATTTAGGATACAAGTCGTAATATACCTAATTATTTTAATTGCTCTAACCAGTCAAAAACGATTTCAAATAAATGATTATTTTGTTAGATTTGTGACAAACTTAACAAACAATTACCTATACAGGGTGGCCCATCGAAATCAGTCCAGCAAAGTTTACGGCTGTGTACGTGAAAATTAAAAAAAAAACACGAACCCTTGAACTTGTGTTTTCAGGGGGACACGTTTCACTATTAATTTCATTCCTGTAACCTCAACCTCCCTAGCGGGGGCGGCTACTGCCCTTGTTTTGCCAAATGGGAATGGGTATGTTGTGATACATCTTTTTAAAGGGCATTAAATTCTCTATAAAATGGCGCTTCGTTTTGTAAATTAGAGCTACGCGCCACCGAGCAACGGAATTTGAAACATTTCACTGCACCTCTTATCAAGTACACATTTGAAAAAACAAGAGCAGTAGCCGCCGCCGCTAGGGGGGTTGAGGTTACCGGGATGAAATTAATAGTGAAACGTGTCCCCCCGAAAACACAAGTTTACGGGTCCGAGGTTTTTTTTTATTGGTTTTAATGGACTGTTTTCGATGGGCCCCCCTGTATATTATACCACAATACTAATAAATTTAATCAATTAAATTATTTAAAGCAGTATTAGAGTCGGCAATTTTTGTCTCTTGCGCCACCAATGGCAATTATAATTGCACGAATTCATGTGCATTGTCAGAAATGGGGCAAGCGCCATTGTCGCTGCAAGTCTGAGTAGAGATAGATTATTCTGTTATTTTTAACTGTTTATTAGTTGGTTGAAACAGCTATGAACAGCTAATGGCTTCGCAACTTTTTTTAATTATTATTTGTAAGTACCAGTAGCTGCTTTAACTGGTAATCAAAACGAACAGGTTTGCCCATCTCTAATTCTGGGGATATTTTAGGGATTTCGACAGTACCAACTGCTGTTCTGACTGTTGACAATAGGCCAGCTGTCGAGAATGGTTTAGTGCGCATGAATACGTGCAATTATAATTGCCATTGCAGACGCAATTGAACAATTGTCGACTCTAAAGGCCGTATTACACTTGGGAATTTTTATGGCGCCAGCAATGGCAATTATAATTCAAGGATTCAGTACTACGTACTACAGTCAGAAATTCTACTCTTCTGACAATTAAAATGACACGGATTCATGCGCAGTACACTGTTCCCGATCAGCTGTCTCATTACCAGAAATGGGGCAGACGCCATTTTAATTGCCCTTGCCGGCGCAATTGGGTAGACATGGATTATTCTGTTATTTTTAACTGTTTATTATTTGGCCGAACCAGGTATGAACAGGTAATGGCCATTTAAACCCACTGGTATTTAAATTAGCAGTTTACATTCTTTATTAAACTTATGGACTGCTAATTCAGCAACTTTGCTGCACTGCTATTCTAACCGTTGACAATGCTCCAGCTGATCGAAAACGGTTTACTGCGCATGAATACGTGCCATTATAATTGCCGGCGCAAGAGAAAAAATTGCCTAATACGGCCTTAATACGGCTTTTAACATATTTCGAGCATGTCTTGCTTGGAAAATAATTGAATCCACAAAACTTTATTTTAAAATTATTGTGCATGCAATTATGTGTCGTACGATAGGTACTGGGTAAAAAACTTTGTATATCGGACCGAATCGTACTGTAAATACCGGTACAAAATATCGAGTGTCGGTATAAAAAATACCGGTACACAAAAATTTCGTCTCGTAGCGAACATCCCTACCCTCGAGGACCAGACGATAAAATCGTTTGCTTCTTATCAATTGTCATTTATAGGTATTTAGTAAAACAATCGATAGATAATATAAGACAATAAAACAAAAGATAACCCGTCAATAATCCCGGAGTTTATTTGTTTCTTATTTACTTAAAACTAAAATTGACAAATTAGAGAACACACGTCACGATTGCACGTCGAACATTCATTTCCAATACTTTTTTGTTTCCAGTCCTGTGGTTCTGTTCATAATTTCTACAACACATTTTTTAAAATTCACTTCCGGCCGGATTTGGTACAAAATCCGGCCGAACCGGAATTTTAAAAAGGAATATGTCACTAAATAAAACAAAAAAAAAGGTTTCTCAATGACCAATTGACAGAACTGTCAAGTAAGAAACATTTTGCCTATAACTATTAAAACTATCGTCTTTGTTTAGGTGGATGCATCCCCTCGTAATACACAACATAACGGGGGTAAAAAGACGCGTCGTCATATTTGACGTAGACAGATCCGTCATCATTGGTAGTTGTATAAAAGGGTTCTTCCGGTACAATCGTGTAAGGGCCACCCACTTCCGTTACATGTCCGTCTTCACGAAACACCTGCGCCAAAATCATTACTTTTTGATTCACGCGCATGTTGTCGTGATGGTAATGGGTTGCATAGAAGGAATTGTGGGCGAAGGAAACTCCTCTGCCAAATTTGTGAGTTCTAACCTAAAAAAATGGTTTACAGGTTATGGTTTTGTATGTGTTCATATGACACATATTTGTAACCGTAAAATATTGATTACAAGCGATAAACACATTGTATAATAATAAGAGCAATGGGCGCATTCAGCAGAACCCATCGATTTGTAAGCGATTAGAATCATCTGCTGAACGCACTAAAAAAAAACGATTTCACAAATCGATGGGAAACCGGACGCCATTTTTTCCATCGGATTTAAGAAGCGATTTGTGATTTAACAGCAGTTTTGTTTGTCAGGCTGAGGAGTAAAATTTATAAAAAAGGACGAAAGAAGTGAATTATAATAATTATAAAAACATATTAAACACGATATCTGCTAGTGAGACGAGCATTAAAAGTAAAATTATCCATTTCGCAGAGATAACAACGTAATATTTGATGAAAATATTAAGAAGGGATCCTAACCAAACAAAAAACTGACAGCAAAATGTATTCAGCAGAACTACAAATCGATGCGCATAGTGACGTCATCCATCAAAAATCACTTATAAATCGATGGGCTCTGCTGAATGCAGCCAATGTTGTGTTGCTAATATTAGCCAAAACACAATTTAAAAAACATACAATTTGGTACACTGTGTTGATCCCACGTTTGGTTCTTTATGAAACATTTTTTAAATATTTATAATTAAAACACTAATTGGTTTTTAATGTTTAAAGTTATATAGTGTACAGTATGTCCACGGATGGGGTTTACAAGCGGACAAATGGACTTGTTCACTTGTATTACAAAAACAAATTGTTTATGAATTCTACGTCAAATAGCCAAATAATATACAGGGTGTTCCATTTGAAAAACTTGAGAAAAATTATTTTAAAATGTGGGGTTTTTGAAAGCTTTTTATGAACACCCTGTATAAAATAAATAAACGCAATTACATTCATAATATCTCTAGACCTCTTGTCATAAATTTCACTCAATGCCGAGGTTAAAAAAATAGTTCTGGATTGTTTTTTTTTTGATTTTTTTATTCAGGACTACAAAACTTTTTTTTTTTAGTTTTTAATTAATTTCTTCGAAACTACAAAACCAAATTAATTAAAATTTGAGGCACTTATAAACGATAGTAATACGAACCTAAATATGCAATAAAATACTGGATGTCCCATTTAAAAAAATATAACTTTATGCTGTCACACTTTTTTGGGCCACCCTGTATTATGTAAAATATTTTTAAAACATGCCGCTTTTAATCCAATATCTCAAGCTGTTTCAGTATTGTTGATAAGTTCTTCGATAACGATTTAATCTTCCGTCCACGCTTCGTTTGCGGACCCTGTATACATAATACTTTGAAAAAGCATTAATAAGGCGAAACATATATGTAGAGATAACTCTAATATAATTTGAAACATTAAAAAGCAATAAGTGTTTTAATTATAAATATACAATTTGGTGGGGCAAGTATGAATCCAGCTTTATTCGTTTTTTGTCTACCCTTTAGACGAAGAACTAGCAAATATTGAACGTGTAGAAAAGACAATAAACTAGAACAACTTAGAAAAAAGTTTGTGGCGTATTTACCTTGGACTTGTCGAAATTACTACTGCAAATGCTGTCCAAATAGGCAAGTTTTGTTCCGTGAAACATAATTTCCTCGTCACAGTCCAAGCCATAATTTTCCTTACATTTTCCCTTAGCCAACTTATAGTGTAAAACGAGAAATGGATTGTCAATTTTCATTATGCTAGTCACTTGGAAAAAAGGTTTGTTGGTTCTTCTAAAAATCCCCTTCACCTTGTGGTACTCTTCGGGAATTTCGCAAAGATCCTCTTCTGTATATGGAGTTTCAGGAAACCCGTCCAAATCCCATAATCTAAAACAGCGTCGCAAGTCGTTGATTAAGTCGAGATTTGTGTGTACTCCATGTTGTATCAAAGAGGACTTAAATACATGTAGTTGGTGAGCTCTTTTTCTTTCAACTTCTCTCCGTAATTCCTCCCTTCTTTGGTTATCTTTCAGTATTTCTCGCCTCCTTTCTTGCTCTTGTTGTAGTCTCATAAAGTATACTCTCATCTCTTGTTGTCTAACACTTTCTTGTCTGGCGTGTTCTAGTTTACGCTCCTCCTCCTCCTGTCGTTTCCTTGCTTCTTGTTCTTCTCCATTATTTTTTGAAGAAAGTATTCCCATGATGACCAATAAAAATAACAAAGGCCGATGATAACTGCACTGTTGTGTTGCACGCCTACTACTAATGAAAATGAATGCCAATTGATAGCGATAGAAAATTTATCTCGTTTATAAATAGAAAGTTGCAACGAAGCTTAGTGGTTCCCCCACATAGGCGGCGTGGACTATAGAAATTGTACAGAGTACAGAGTCCATGCACGAATGAGACAAGATTGCATTGCTGAAATTATTGTGCGTTAGATACCTAAGGCTAAGTTTTATTTTTGATTGTCTACAGGGTGGAAATGACGTATTATATTTAAATCGGTGACTCCTTGGGTGTTCTAGAGAAGCGCTACATATTTTAATTTGTTTAATCGACCGATTTAAAAGTGGGGTAACAAACCCTCTTACTCACAGGTCAGTCCGCGCTACTGTAAACATATATCACCCAGGCCCAATGGCAATGTTGCCAAACTTAATGTAAAACTGAAATACCATAAAATTCTAAAAATAAATTATTTATCTACCTACTTGTATTTATATTTATACCTAAAGAGCGAGGAAACCCAGGCACTTCATGGGAACACTCCTGGAAATACTTTATGTACACACAGTAATAGTGAAACAGATCCGATAGTAGCTTTTGAAAATACAATAAAACAGATTTTATTACACCCGACGAAATTTGATATCCACAAAGAAACAACCGGTCTTAAACTGAGCAAATTAGTTTCGTCAACAAAAACAATATTCAAAGATTATTTATGGACTGGCAAGATACACGCTGCGACTGTGTTGGTTATCGACGAAATACAACGTATCCGGCCGCTGGTTGGGCTTCAACTAACAGCCCCAAGCGTGCGGCGCTATACGAACACTTCGGCTCAGCCGTTGTAAGCCGTCAAGAGGTCCTTGGCATTTGACCTAGTTACATACGTGCCTATTTCAAACTTATTTAATACTATTCTTTATGTTTGTTCTGGTTGTTTAAAACATTTTTGGTCGTAAAGTTTCTTAAATTAATTGTACAATAAGGTATTATAGAATGGGAAATGGTATTAAATTATTTATTTTGTCTAGGGAGTTTAAGGTGTACATACGACAACAGCGGTCAGAATTCGCTTTTTGTTTACATGTATCGCAGTGCCACACAGGTTTTTTTCTGGTTTCACGTCAGACTTTTACCGCTGAATGAATGGAAAGCGCCATTTATGGCTATTTTTCTTCAATTTGTCTTTATCTCAAGAATTGCCGGTTTAAATATAATACGTCATTTCCATAATACCCTGTATTTATTTCACGAACATACAACAAAGATTAGAGCTAAAATACGACCTAGTTATAAATAAATTAAACTATTTTTTAAATAGTCCATCTCTCAGTGGAGTGAAATTATGAAGAGGTAAAGAAACTCATAGTCCGCTTCAGTAGTTAAATAAACAATATTTTGATTTCCATACATGTTTCGAAGGCATATACCCTCATCAGCTTCAGTGGAAAATACTTGAGAAGTAAATAATAAAATAAATAAAACCGTTTAAATTCAATTTTTTTGTTTTTATCCCTAGGAAAGCGGAAACGCCTTATATTTTTATCAAATTTCTTTGCGTGGATATCGATATCACAAGCGAACACAGCCCACGTCATATTATGAAAATTCAGATATTTATTTTAATAAACAAACACACACGACCAAATAAGAAACAGTTCTGGTGAACTTTCAAAATTTCCATGGAAAACTACGGCAAATCGTACTCACCACGTGGCGACCAGCGTTGCCAGAAATCTTTGATCAAAAGTAATAGGTTGACGGTTCGAAACCTAATAGAATAGTAAAAAACGGTGTCAGAGTAAAGGTCGTTACTTCGCAGATTGAACATAAATTTCATATGGGGAGCCCCACAACAAGAACGAACATCTAAAACAATTGTAAAAAAACTGACAACGCTGGTGACAACAAGCGGGGGTGGCCGAGCAGCTTCGGCTATAGTCGACCGGTTCGAACGGCGCGGCGGATGTTTTAAAAGTTTTTTAGCTGTAATGTGCGTTATATTCTATGAAATTAATATACGTAAATACTTGTCATATATTATTCTTTCATTTCAAATACCATTACATGCGTAAAACTTTTTAATACCTTTAAAATAGAATTAAAAACGTTGGCAGCAATATAAATCCCCATAAGAAATTTAAAAATCGCTCTGTGACGCCACTGCGTGCGGCAGACGATACTGGGACGATTAGATATATTACCTTCAGTTATTGTATCATGGATGTAATGTAACCTATACAGTGAGTCCCAGAAGAAATGTCTAAATTCATTTAAAATTCAGCGGTAAGTTTTTCAAAAAACGCTCGTACCCGTCGATTTTGATTTTTAAATTTTTTTTTGTGGTAATTTCATGTATACAGGGTAGCTCAAAAATAAGTTACGACCATCAACTTCATTTTTTCAAATGAAAACATATATTTTTTATTTCATTTTTGAATTTTGCATTGAATTCTAAGCATGTTTCATGTACCATGTCCTATACATAAACTCAACAGTTATTGACAAAATTAGGATTGAACATATCATTTAGGGAATCCAACGATCTATCAAATCTTCCGGCAATATGGCATTTTGGGCTCCATAATAAGTAAGAGTGTACTGTCTCACTGTCACCGTTTATTTCCACAGAAACTGTATGACAATTTTATTTCAAATAAGTATAATTATTGTCGTAGCGTAGTTTCAAAGTTGCGGTTTTCACAATAATGGTGAAGTTAACGGAACGGGAAAAAATTGAAATTCTATGCATGGTTGGGTTTGGTGATAAAACACGTACTCAAATAGAAACAGCCCAATTATTTAATGAAATCCACCTCCCATATGTCAAAAGATGGTGAGTAGAATAGAGGCTAAGTTTAGAGAATTCGGTCATGTTAAAGATTTGCCTAAATCTGGTCGTCCTACTCGACTATTAGTGGCTTTATTTCCGAATCCATTGGATCCAGACTCCCCTGACGAAGAACTGATATTCCAACAAGATGGTGCTCCTCCGCACTATGCGGCCACTGTGCGCACATTTTTGGATAAAACCTTTCCCAATCGGTGGATTGGAAGGAGAGGACCTATCGAATGGTCTGCTAGGTCGCCAGACCTAACTCCGCTGGACTTTTTTTTGTGGGGTCACCTCAAATCAAAAGTATTTGTTAACAGGCCAAACAATATGCAGGAGTTGAAAGAAAGGATCCGAAGAGAAGTGCGTGTCATAACTCCGGAAATGGTTGGAAACGTGCAAAGAGAGTTTATTGATCGTCTTGGATATTGTCAAGCCGTAAAAGGCGCACATTTTCAACATTTAATTTGATTTTGTTGTGTTTTTTTTTAATAAACAGGTCTTACTTATAGATATGTTCAATCCTAATTTTTTTCAATAACTGTTGAGTTTATTTATAGGACATGGTGCATGAAACATGCTTAGAATTCAATGCAAAATTCAAAAATGAAATAAAAAATATATGTTTTCATTTGAAAAAATGAAGTTGATGGTCGTAACTTATTTTTGAGCTACCCTGTATACATGAAATTACCACAAAAAAAAAAATTAAAAAATCAAAATCGACGGGTACGAGCGTTTTTTGAAAAAACTTACCGCTGAATTTTAAATGAATTTAGACATTTCTTCTGGGACTCACTGTATAAGCGATTAAACTATAATGTTGCGGGCAGATGCAACAAATCAAGGTGGCTGTGCCGACCATCGGCCTAAAGCCGCAAACACACTATTATCACGTCACGTGAGATCACATGCAATCACGCAATGTCACGGCATACTCGAAAAATCTGAAAGGCGGTATATGTGTGCTTATAAATAGGTTTAGAAGTCCACTATAGTCACCTCATGCAGCTCACGGCAAGTCACACTTGACAGCACAATTTTATTTGTGTCAGAGTTTAAGAAAGATGACGAGGATCTATCACAGCAGGGGTATATTTTCAATAAAGGGCGCATTTTAGAAAATCGCGATCTAATTAGTCCTTGGAGAAGCGGCGTAAAACCGAGGATCGTGGTTCGGAACCCACGTTAAGCTTTAGGTCCTCTCGGGAATGGCTCTATTAAGCGAAGAAAGAGGAAAAATTGAAAAAAAAGTAATCGAAAAAAAACTGGTTAAACATGGTTTAATAGTAAAAGTAAAAAAAGTAATAATAACATTAAGAAGTAGAGTTTCAAAAATAGCTACCTACACTATTATAATAGGAGGGAAATTCTACCTACCTACCTACCTACAGTATAGGCTAATAAACAGTCAGGCAATAATACCAAATTCTGAGCTAAAACGAAACGAGCTAAAATCTGATCTAAATTTAACATGTATCAAATTATACAATACAGTCTCAACTTGCGCTCAAAAAGTCCCCTAGCGGGAAAGTTGTGGGGTAGTTTTGTTTCTTCATTCTATGCATTTTTTGGGGTGCTGAATACGAATCTGGCATTTCGCGACACAACATTGAAAAAATTTCAAAAAAGGTAAGAATCATATTTATTTTGGCGGTTTTCTGCTTATAACTCGAAAACTATTGTAAATAGCCAAATGAAAGTACATAAAATTTCCTACAAACTTCATTATAAAGGCTCAAGCGCCAGTTGAAAATTGACGTAATTCGGATATCTCGCAAAAACCCACTTTTTCCACTCCAAAACTCTAAGATATTATTGAAGGCTGTCCCTCCCAGTTCTTTGCACCCACCTTATTTAGATCGTACGTACACCTATATGTAAAGGTAGAGATCATTTTTTCAAAAATTGCATAATGTTCAAGTTATTTTGAAATTGTACAAATTCAGTTACAAAAAAGAAGAAAAAACTTACACAATGAAATTTGTAGAAAACTTTTATGTACTTTCATTTTGAATGGGGGATATTATTTACGAAAAGTTGATAGATTTTGAGTTAGAATCAAAAAAAAACGCCAAAAAAATAGATTTTTCACATTTTTTGAATTTTTTTCAATGTTGCGCCACGAGATTTTGTTAGCAAACCTCAGATTCGGATTCGGCACCTCAAAAAACGTGCGGACTGGAAGAAATCAAAACTACCCCACAACTTGCCTCGTAAAAATACATTTTGACTGGAGTAACAAATATTTTTTTGGTCATTCACTTAAATAAAATACATCTCCTCCGCTCGTAATGTAAAAAATAACATTTTGTTCTTCATCCTCTTCTCTATAAAACCCGTTTTACGAAAAAGTGGTACCTCTTTTAGTTCGAAAGTTATTAAATATTTTCGATCGCAAATCACTCAGCGCGCGACGGGTCGAAGAGTGGCCGAACGACCCAAAGGATAGCAATCTTCTTAATTTTTCTCAAAAAAAATAGAAAAAGTACCACTTTTCGCACTTATTAGGTACATATCTATGAAAGTCGAGACTTAAAACTATCGATTGTGTAAAAAATAGTACAAATAAGGAATAAACAATAGAATAATAAAACTATATCTATAATAACGAAGTAACTACGAGTAATATATTAAATATAAAGGACAATACTCAGCGTCGTCATATTTGACAACGACTTCTCCTTTGGGATTAATACTAGTGTCATAACCCTCACTAGGAATCGTCATGGAACTTCTGCCCAATTGCTTATTTACGTATAGAATGTTAGTAACAATCATGACTCTCGGCGTTTCTTGAACTTTCGGATAAAATGTGGCATAAGTTTGGTATTTAGCAAAAGACACGCCTTTTCCAAATTTGGTTCCTACGTGATGGCCGCATTTTCGCCAATCGAAATTGTACTGGCAGATTTCCGTAAGGTTTTTCTAAAAACATTGGAATATAATAATAGTTATTTATATAACGAATACGTAAAGTATTTATGCATAGGAAATTCGATTCCACGAGCCGAAGGCGAGTGCCGCAAACCCGTATGTGAAAAAAGTAACTTTATGCATAAGTTTCGTACAAAAATTTCTTCTACGATCGTTTTCTTTTTCGAAAAATATATCCTATCGGTGTATAACCAACTCACTGTCACGAACAAATGCAATAAAGTTGGGGATATGTGCTTATATCGAATATATTCAGAATTAATGTTGGTGTTTTACCTGCCTTAAATAGTATATTAAGATACAAGTTTCATACGACATTATCTTAGAGCACGAGTTCAATCCAGAAAACGACCCGCGAAGCGGGGAATTTTCTAAAGTACAAGTGGTCTAAGTGTCTTATGAACAGTGTATTTTATAATACTTTTTCTATTTGGGTCTTTAAAGTCTGAAAAACTTTAAAAAATATATTAGATTTTTTCCATTTAAAGTAATATTTTCTTTTTGGGTTGGTAATACTTTTACAATTTAATAAAAAGTATCAAATATGCCATGATAGAAACAATTGGACACAACTAAGCTTCTACCCATCCGGCATAATTAAAAATATATAAATATATTATTAAAGTTGATAAAAATGAGTCAGGAAGAAAGTTGTACTCTGTCAGAAATACGAGAAATTGCAGAAAATAATCTAGAAAAACTTTTAAAAAGAATATGCAAAACTTTGAGTTATGGTGCGAGCAGAACAAAGTTCAAAATATTGAACAAAATAATAAATAATACTATTGAACAAAATATTGTGTCGACACAGAATCTGACAGGAATAAAAATTAATGCCCAGGAAATGTCTACAGTAACTATAAATATGTATATATACAGTAAAATGTATAATACTATATTGAATTAAAAATAAAAATAGTATTTTATTGAATAAAACTTTAGAACTAGAGCATAAACTGGAAGATATTTCTATTATTTTTAGGTTATGTTGTTTTATAGTTGTGACTAGAAATTAGTTGACGAACACCGTCAGCATGTTATATATTTCCGAGTATAAAATTCAGATAAATATCTAGTAAAAATGATCTATTTGCAAGGTTAAAGGTTAGTATTTAAAAGTTTTCTATAAAAATTTTTGTCGAATCCTTAAAGCCTAGAAAAGTAATTTTAACGAAATCGAAGCAAGCCTAAAATTCGAACCCTACTTGCTGCCAACATAAAAAAAAAAATTTCAGTTTCATAAAGTGGCAGGTTATTAAATTTTTTTGCATTTCATAATGTAGCCATTATGAAACCCAAATAGAAAAAATACGTTAACTGAAACTCTACTTGCTTTCGGTCCAGTGCCATATAAACAAACGTATTACGTTCCTTTTTGTAAGCTTCCTTCGATTTTTCAGGCAATAAATTTTGTGTTGCTCCATTGGCTTTATTAATTATTTCGTCTGGAGCGCATTGAAATGAGTTTCCGTCTTCGCAATCGGAATTATTCCGTTCCATTTTTGATGTTTTCAAACATTATGGACATTTCAAAGGAAACGAACGGCGCGGATGCCGTTTTCATGGCAACTTGATAATATAGTCATTCAGAGAGAAGTGACACGTTATGGCACTTCTTTAACTTGTTAAAAAAGGACAAATTTATGCATTTATTTGCGTCAAAAAAAAAGTAGTTTTTATAACGATCGTAGAGCTTTTGTGATACTGTAATTTTTGTCGATAAATTCCACAAAAATTAAAAAAGTAAAACCATCAAATTATGGGAGTTAGTTTAATGTTTTTTGTGCGTTCGAGTCGTCTGTATGCGATCGGCCTTAAATACAGGGTGTTATGGAAATGACTTATTATATTTAAACCGGCAAATCCTGAGCTGAGAATAAATTGAAGCAAAATACCCTTAAATGGCGCTATGAATTATTGTAAGAGATATACACTTTATATGAAATCTGAACATTTACGTGGCCGCTACTGAGAACGTTCGCAATCAATAGTTTATTGAGGCGGTGTTGTCATATATTGCAACACAGAATTGTAAACGCACGTGTTCAGTTTTTAACAACAAGACGCCTTTGACCCGCGTTATCACTTATTTCTCAAACTTTTTGGGAAAAAAATACTACAATTTTAAGGTACATACTCTCTTACCTTTGATCTTATCATCCGTTTATAATTAAATTAAAAATAAAACACAAAAAGTATGTTTTGCAACAGAACCAACAATAAGTAATATCTAGAGATGTAAAGGGTAATATTACCGAGGTAATGTTACCGTAATTTTGGTAATATTACGTAATATTACCGCAAGATCGGTAACATTGGAAATATTGTTTTTTTTTCCGCTCCATACTCTCATATTGCCCATAATTATAATTTACTAAATGAAGAAGATCATTCGAGAATAGTAGAAGATACTGAGGAAGAAATAGAAAAAGAAGATATCGGTTTCGAAGTTATAGACTTGACTCAATTAACGAAAGAGAAAGAAGAATCGGATGACGAGGTTGGGGATGATGATGAGGATAATTTACCTTTATCCACTCTATTACGTAGTCCATTCTGACTCTGACTAGTTTAAAAAAACGTTCTTATTGTTTTTCGTAATGTTTTTACAGTTTTGAAATAAAAAAAACTTGTATTACTTAAAAAGCTGTTTTTTTTATAAATTACCAATGTTACCGTAATATTGCGTAATATTACCGGTAATATTACCGATTTTTAAATTACCGGTAATTTTACATCTCTAGTAATATCACACAAATTTGAAATCATTCATAATATTTCTTATTATGAATAATTTCACGACAGAAAAAAAATCGGGTAATGCTACAACTAACAAAACGTTTAAAATTCGTATACATCAAGCACGTGGAACCCTCGACAGCGTCATTCCACCCCCCGAGTCTCGAAACATACTGAAGCAACAATAGTGGCGCTCACCGGGTATTCAAGCAAGGGCGAGACACGCGGTGTGATCTGACAACACTGTTAGTATACTCTAGTGACCCACATTGTTGCTAACTGAATCCAGATGGAACGGCGCGACAGTATGTGGGTAAAAAGGGTTTTTACCTCAGTATTTAGATATTCGATTTAAAAAAAAACTATGCAGACTTTCTTTAGGACACCCTAGGAGTCACCCATTTAAATATAATAAGTCATTTCCATAACACCCTGTATAATAAGTAATTTCCATAAAAGCCTGTGTCATAAAAAATGGTAATAATTAATTTACCTTTTGGGTCCCGTGATACAATTCCTCTTCATAAACACACATCGACATATCTCGTTTCTTTTCTTTTCGTACTTTAAAGTGGGCCAACAAATAGGGATTTACTACTTTTTTAATACTGTTCACATCATAACCTCGACATACGGACTGTGTTCCGCTCATCATGGAAGTATCAAACTTTGCTTTAATATTGGAATAGTTCCGATCGGACAGGGGCAATTCTTGGATCTGGTTGACGAGTTCTGTGTCGAGAACAGTCAGATAATCGTCATCAATTGTCGCTTCAAAGGACTGTAAAATTTCCTTTAAGATAAAATGGTTTCGTTCAACTTTACTAGGTTCTGTTCCAGAAATTTCCATTTTAGTCGACAATGGTAATACATCATCTTCCATGTCAGTATTATCGGATCCTGTAGAATCAATTTTTATTCTTTTAAATTGGGTCAAGGCTATCTCCGAGTTACTTTGCAATAAAGTTCTTTTGCTAATGTTGTCTACAGAAACAGATTCACTTACAGAGTCAGATTCACTTCCAGAATCTACATTAGACTGGTGCAGATTATCTTTCATTTCGGCATTAGCTTCTTTATCGGTATCTCCTAAAACAACTTCTTGTTCGCTTACCGATTCCAGATCCATTTGTTCAGTTTCGGATGTAGTAACGACCGTTTTATTAGTTGACGATTGTCCACAGGTACTTTCAGCTATGGATGCGTTAGGAGCAAGATTATTTTGTATATTATCCAGTACTTGACCGGTGTTCTCCAATGGATCTAGATTGCTATCTTCAAATTTCACTTGTTTAATGGCAGTCTCAGTTATTTCCGGGTTATTTTTCTTTCTCTGAATGTCATCAAAAATATCAATTAGTTTGCGTACTAGCTTATCGATATCTTCGGGTTTAGAAAACTCTTTGGAAGGGTTACCATAGAGAGATGTTGTTTGCCCACCACGCCCATCGTCAAGAGTCACTTCATTCTTTATTTTATCAGATTGTGCATCCGTTTTGCCCGATGAATCCAGATTGTGTTCTACAAGATGAGTGTTCAATTCCGTTTTAATATTTACTTGCTCGATCAAGGCTGTATCTGCGATATGGGGACCTATGGAATCAGGTTCCTTTCCAGAATCAACAGAATCTGAATATAAAATGCTTTCCTGGTTAGATTGTGACTGGTTTAGTACGGATTTTTTGGCAATAATACCATCATCAGTTGCTTCTCCCGAAAAACCTTCTGGCTCGCTTGCTCCTTTAAGGTCAATGCGTTTCGATTCAGAAATATCAATTGTAGTAACTTCGGATTGATCGAGAAACGCTTCTTTTTCACTGGTATTCTCATGGATGATACAATTAAGATTCAATTCATGATCTATATACGTCGTATTCAAATTTGGACTCTCTGTGTCGACAACGGTATGCTGTTGTTCTTTATCCGAGCTCTCTATAGTATATTCCAATTTATGTAAACTGTCTTGCTGATATGTTTGAGACTGCCTCGAATCACTTTCGGCTTTGGTAATGTTATCGGCTTCTCGATTAGTGTTTCCGTCTAGTTCAGGTAGAGACTGATTTAAGTTCTTTGTACTTTCGATTGCAATATTGTTACTGGCATTTTGCAGAAACTCTTCTGGAGTGCTAGAGGCTATAATATCATCGTTTTGCTCAGTTTTCTCGACTGATGGCATTTTCCCATCACTATTGTCGGAAGCAACGGAATCCAGAGTAACATCATTACATATTACACCAGATACTTCTCCTGTATCGACATATGGCTTTAGTTCTCCCATCTCCATATCTTGGGGCCCGATTTCAGTTATATCTGTACTACACAGCGATGATGATATTGAAATTCTCTTCCAATTATTGTCACTATCTTTAGAATTAGATTTATTTCCAGAATCTGAATCTAAAATCGTTTCTTCGTCTCGGTTCTCGTTGGCTTTGGCATTGGTTTTTCTCAAAAAAACTTCTAGTTCCCTTGCTACTATGAGATCGACGGGCTTGGTTTCATTTTCTGCGCTATTATTATCGGTTGTAATGGAATCTGGAGTAAAATTATTCCCCATTTTACCACTTACTGTACCGGTGTTCTCAGCTGAGTCTAGTTCGCTATTGACTTCCACAATACGAGTGTTTGATTCACATCTTGACCCGATATCAGTTACGTCTGTACTACACAGCGATGATAACGAAGTAGTCTTCCCATTATTGTCCCTATCTATAGAATCAGATTTATTTCCAGAATCACCAGACGTTTTACTATCGGAGTTATGTTTATCAGTTTCTTTAATAAAATCCTGTGGTGTCATTCCCACTATGTCGACGGATTTAACTGCGATGGCCTTCGTGAAAAAATCATCATCAGAACCGTCATCTGTATTATTGTCTTCATCCTCATAGTCATAATAGTTCATATTGTCGTTATCGCTATCCCCGGAACTAGACGACATGCTGTGATATTTGTTCGCAGAAGAATCTAAAATAACAGTTATCTATGTACACGGAAAAAGACTATAGCAAAATTATTACAGTAAAGATTATATTGTACGATTTTAAAATAATGCATTGATTACAATTTTCATTATTAACATTATAGATACACGTAATTTCTAAAAAACTACAGTTAGAAGTTCTTAAACTCCCGTATATGAAGGATACAAGTGAAAAGAGTCGCGCGCGTGTATGATGATAAGCTCAGTGCGCAGAAGTTAAGGCGATATAGTACGGCAGCCCGTTATAGTATTTGCAGAATTACACCGTTGTTCTTTTGACTGCAATAAAACCTCATTATCCTTTCGACCATAAAATAAATAAGGAAATCCCAAATTTTAAAACCTTTTCGAGCCGAGCCGGACCAGGTATACAAATTCAATTTATACCTATGCCTGATGCATATATAAATACAAAGTTTTTTAATAATTTTAATCTTTAGTGGTTTTCTGGCGCGTAATTTTTAGTTAGGCTTATTTAGTGGTAGAATGTGGCGTCCTTGGAATTGTGCTGATAGGGCGGCATCTTCAAGTGTCATTTTTAAAAGAAAGCATTTATCTACCGATGCCAAACTAATAATTAAAAATGTGTATCAATCGTTGTTGAGTAGAAATTTTAATTGGATGGATGCTTTAGCAGAGACGTCTACTTTGACAAAAACTCCTTTATCTTCGGTAAGAGACATAGTACTTAAACCTGTTAACCCTAGAAAAAATCGGAGTGATTCTGGCACATTTAGAAGCATTGACGAAAATGACATGGATTTATTAAGAAGAAAGATTTACCAAATGTATGAGGCACAAACTGTACCCACTTTGATTTCCCTCAAAGAGCGGCTGATTAAAGACGAAACAAATATCTCTTGTAGCCTTTCAAGCCTTAGCAAAATATTTTTGCGTAAAATGGGTTTTAAATACCGAAGCATTAATAAAAGACAAACGGGTTTGTTCCAAATTGTCTGTTGCTTTCAGCTAAAAACATAGCAGATTCTTCTTTAGATTACCATCAAGATACCGACGCACAACTTTTTGAAGATTGGTTTAAACATAAACTCCTTAAAAATATACCTGAAAATAGCGTCATTGTAATGGACAATGCTAGTTATCATAGTCGGCAAGCAAAAATCATTCCCAATTCTAGTAATACAAAAGCAGAAATTCAAAATTTTATGATTGAAAATGATTTATATTTTGAAGAAACTTACAAAAAAACGAGAACTGCTAGAAGTATTAAAAGCTTTTAAAATAAATAAGGAATACGAGTGTGACAAACTTACAGCAGAAAATGGACATACAGTGTTGCGTCTTCCTCCGTACTATTGTAAATTCAATCCTATTGAGCTAATATGGCACCAATTAAAATCCAATATTAGGAGAAATATACATTAAATACATCTGTAGTAGAATTAATTAAAAACGAAGTAAGAAAAATTTCTGCAGACAGCTGGAAAAACTGTGTACAGCATGTACTTAAGGTGGAAAATTCTTACAATTGTATGATTACAAATGTTCAACCCTTAAATATAAGTTTAGACTTAGATGAAGATAGTGATAGTGATACAGAGTTAAATTTTGAATAAATTATCAATAGTTTCTTAGAATTTAATTAATTTTTAATGTACTTGTTATCCTAATAGTTATACTTTTAAATTATATTATTTTCAATTATCATTAATTGTTATCATTATTTTACATTTATTATTGGTGCCTAAAACTAAAAATACCCATCTATTTATTTTAAATTATAAAAATAAATCATGTGGTGTAGTATGCATTTTCAAGCCGGCCCTGATCGCATTTATTGAGCTTTGAAGAGGTTGAGGCGTATACAATATGGTTTAATCAGGTAGTTTATTTATGGCAGTAAGAGTCAACGGTATAATTCTGCAACAACTATACCAAAATGGCCTGTTATCACGCCTTCATCTAGTCAATGACTAATCCCTAGATTATTAAAAAATAAGAAAGTTTTACTCGAGCGAAAAAGTTCGGCAACGCTGCGCCTACCCGTCAGAGTGATTTCAGTCCGTAAGAAAGCAGATCGCCTTGGCAAAAATTCCATAGTTTAAATAAAAGATGTAAAGAAAAGGGGTATCAAAAAGTTACAGCGCCCGGGTCAATTTTTTTTTAATTGTTGATAACACTCTAAAAAATAGTAAATCGAGTCGAACTGACATTTTCCGTGTTGCGCAGCTGCAGGGAGGGCAGCGAAGTTGGATCTCTGTTCTCTATAGTTCATGATCGCGGTACACGGCGCGTGCATGGGACGGCTTGCTGTGTGGCTTGGTTGTCTATAACAACTCAGCATCAGCTATGTCCTCATATTGCATTATTATTGATATACGTGCTGTGTTGACTGAAAACAGTTTTGCTAAAAAATACGTGTGTAAAAATGACAGTTCATATTTTCCCCCCATTTTCCGAGCCACGATAGACGTATTGTGCTTGAAAACGGACGAGGCGCGATAACTCGATCAGCGTTAAAAAAAATGACATCTCTGATCCAACTCTGCGGTTGCGCCTCGATGAAAATGTCCGTTCTCATTTTTTCCGGTCACGAATAACGAAAAATAACATCCGACAAGTAAAACGGACGAGGCGTGATAAGTTGAATTCTCCGCTGTAAACAAATTTCGATTTTTCTCAAACCAAAACTATTCACCGCACGGAAAATTTCAGTTACTATTTTCATCTCCTCAAAAACATCACTCGGAGTCAAAAAATAAAAAGAACGGGCGAGGCGCGATAACTATTACGACCACGTTTTTTTTACATATGTTAACATGATTCTCAATGATTTCGCAACGTTGCCAATGTCCGTTCTTGTTAATTTCCTTCTCAAGTCCATATTAAATCACCAAAAAACTTTAGGTCGTGATCAGTCTGAAATCCTGGTAACGGGCTGCGGTACTAATAAGCAAAAGGCCTAACTCTTCCCAAAACCTACGCGGTTTCGTCATTCGTCAAGAATCTTATAATAATCATTCGTTGGTGTTTATATTTCACAATCACGTTCGACGGCTGGCAGAAATATTAGTTTTTAGGTGACGCAGCATTCCAGACATCATAATAGCGTTCGTTTTATATTCAAAGATAATATCACAATTTGAGCAACTGAAATAAGGACTGTTCTTATTTAACAAAATGAAATCAATAAATCGTTCAAACAAGTGCTCTTGTATGATAAAACTATACATTTATCTTTCTTGTCTGCATAATACGATTAAATTAATAGTTTTTACATAAGAAATCCGCAATACATACAGTTTCTAAAATATTGACGATACATTTTGAATCAAAAACTAATGAGAATCAAATCAAATTTTTCTTATTCTACATTTTATTTTCTTTCTTGACTTATACAGGATGAGTTGAGAGGAACTAATCAAATTCCAGGAGCATATTGTATACGTAAAAAAACTTAAAATACTCAACAATTTTCATTTGGTTCCAAGTTACAGCACCAACGTAATTAAAAAAATTCTGCCTTCAACTTTTGAGATTTCGGATACGGTTAAAATTGGAGCAATGTTGCGTAATGATGGGCCCAATAATATGCCGCAAAAGAATCAAAAACAGGAGCTTTCAAAATATTTGGAAAAATCTAAAATATTGAGTACTTATAGGTTTTTACTTTTTCCTCACTTTGTTCGAAATGATGTCCAAAATTAAATTTCACTTTCTCATTGCTACTTTTTATTCTCCACAAGATGGCATTATCAGATCTTTCATGCGACGTTTCGTCTTTGGGCCATCATCATCAACTTAATTTTTTTAAATACGGGCCTGAATGTTTTTTTTTTAAATTAGGAAGAGGATCGAAATCTACGTTCACTGTTTTTTTTTATGATCAAACACAAGCACTATAGGAAAAATCCTTTAGGGCACTCGTGAATGTGTGTGCGAATAAAAAGATTCACGTTGATTTTGAATCTTTGGAGGTTATATTCGTTGGGAAAAACGACCTCGGGAAGGTCGTTCCACAAGGACGAAGTCCTCCAGATGAAAGAATTCTTAAATAATGAAGTTCGAGGAGTAGTAAGCTTAACCACATATGGATGGGCGGCAGTGGTTCGTCGCGTATTTCTGCTATTCGCCGCTCTGGGCGGAATTAAGAGGTCAGCCGAGCACCTTCCATGAAAATATCTGTAAAAGAGAGTCAAATCCCCAACCTGTCTTCGATGTTCTAGGCTGTCGAGGTTCTTCGTCAGCTCGTGGTCTCCGATCAGACGAATAGCCCTCCTTTCGATGGAATCCAGTAGCCGAAGAGTATGTTTGGGTGCAGAGCTCCAGACATGAGACCAGTATTCTAGTGATGGTCGAATCTGGGCTTTGTATAGTGTCAAAAGTTGTTGAGGTGTGTACAACTTTCTGGTTCGGAAGAGTACCCCAAGCTTCTGAGAACCTATCTTGGCGATTGCCACAACGTGGTTATGCCAAGACATATTTCCTCCCAGATTGACGCCCAGCAAATTAATAGATGAAGCCACTGGGATTGCGTGTCCGGCCATGACTATTTCCGGTTCTGTAATGTTAACCTTTTTAGAGAAAACTGCTGCCTGGGTTTTTTTAGCGTTAAATTCGACTTGGTTACTGTCACCCCAAGCCAAAATTTCTTCCAGGTCTTTGTTGAGGCGTGATACTTCATGCTGTCTGCGAAGATGTGCGTCGGCAGCCGATGTTTGCGCATTCAAAGAGAAAGATGAGATAAGTGTGCTATCGTCAGCAAAACTAAATATCGGATTTTGAGTTTTCACTAGAAGGTCGTTAATGTAGAGTAAGAAGAGACCGGCATTGATGGTGAAGGTGTCTGAGAGAAATCCGTCAATCGCCACTTGCAGAGAGCGGTCCTTAAGAAAGCTAGACAACCATGCACAGAATCGACTGGGCATACCATAGGATCGCAGTTTACTTAGAAGCCCCTCATGCCAGTGGTATTCAACACTTACTGATTTTCCGACGTTTTGTTCCTGAAATTGATATACAAAATACCCCTAGTACGTTCCTGTAATTTTTTTTTAATTCGGTACAATTCGAAAATGTAAAACTCATTGCATCTCTTAAAAGTCTTTAGGAAAGTGTTGCTTTGAGAGTCAAATTTTATTTGTATTAATAAAATAATTCTTGTACTTACGCCAAGTAGAAATTTGATACAACTATTAGTTTGAAATAAAAAAAAACAGCAGTAGTACGTAATAACAATAACAATTAAAGACAGAAATAGGAATAACAATTTAAAAATCCAGGCCGTATTTAAAAAAAATTAACTTGATGATGACGAAACTTCGCATTAAAGATCTGATTATGCCATCGTGTGGGGAATAAAAAGTAGCAATGTGGTGAAGGTAAATTCATTTTTGGACATTTCCTCGAACAAAGTCAGGAAAAAATAAAAACCTAAACGCAAAATTTTAGATTTTTTCAATATATTTTGAAAGCCTCCGTTTTTAATTTTTCATGCGGCATATTGCTGGGCACATAATTTGTTCTTTGCTCCAATTTCACCGACTTCCTACCGTTTCCGAAATCCCCGGAATGGTGAAGGCCCTGTATAGATATTATACAGGGTATCCGGAAATGAGCAAAAAAATTTAGGGGATAATAAACGCTGTATACAGGATGTCCGCTAATTAATGGTACATGGAAAAACCACAGACTCCTTAGGTAAAAATATTAGGATTTAATTATACTTACCTATTTTCGAAAGTTGATATTAACTGAGATACAGGGTGTTAAAGTTAAAACTTCATTTTTGTTTTTCTCTAATAACTTTGCAGGAAACCAACGTTTTTTTTACAAAATTTGGCAATTATGGTTTTTTTTAGGACGAGAAATTGATTTTTTTACGAAATTTTAATGTACAATGTAGGGGGCGCTGTCAGCGGCATTATTTGCACATTTATAAGGTCATAACTTTTTTGTGCCTCAGTGTATTTCAGTTTTTAATAAAAGTAATACTTTTCTCATATTTATTACGTAAAAAAGGTATACTAAGTTCAGGTCGCCCAGAGTTACCGTTTCGGAGATATTTGCATTTTAATTGTTTAGTGCACCCTGTCCAACTATTATTAATTTGGAAACCTAAGTAACCTATGAGAAAACAAATCAAATTTAGAGATTTAGTTGCTATGGAACAGAAAATGTTTAATTTTTGAGTTTATCGTAACTTTATGTTTTCATATTGCTGTTGATTTCTTTCGACATGATATTTTCTAGGGTCAAAGTTAAGTTAATTAAAGTAAGTTAAAGAACAAACCAATTGTTGTATTTATTATTCCCAATTACCATTACTAGAACATTAATTACCATGTAAACGTGAATTGGTAAGAAGTAACAAAATATTTTTTGCTTGCCTGAGCTAACGCACTTATCAATTCGAATGCAAATATCTCCGAAACGGTAACTCTGAGCGATCTGAACTTAGTATACCTTCGTTACGTAATAAATATGAGAAAACTATTATTTTTATTAAAAACTTAAATACACCGAGGCACAAAAAAGTTATGACCTAATAAATGTGCGATTAATGTCGCAGACAGAGCCCCTTACATTGTACATTAAAAGTTCACAAAGAAATCAATTTCTCGTCCTAAATAAACCATAATTGCCAAATTTTGTAAAAAAACGTTGTTTTCCTGCCAAGTTATCAGAGAAAAACAGAAATGAAGTTTTAACTTTAACACCCTGTTTCTCAGTTAACATCAACTTTCGGATCTAGGTAGGTATATTTAAATCCTAATATTTTTACGTAAGGAGTCTGTGGTTTTTCCATGTACCATTTAATATTTATCCTCAATATGATGCAAAAAAGTTTCATTCCCTATTCGTTTTTGTTTTTGAGTGTGGGTGTCACCCGGAATGACGACCATCGGAATCTAGTAAAATATAATCCATAAATTTAAGTGAGGGAAAGCTCTAACTATCTCCATTTTGGACGGAGATTTCTTGGAAAGTACTACTCAAAAAAATCAGAAACTATGGTAATCTCAAAAATGATATGCCACCTGAAATATTTTAGGGTTTGCCGAAAAGAAATTACTATTCCCGTTCCCCAGAAGACGAACTGCGCGTCGTCGAAATAGCGCTGCATCCCTGTACTTAATTGCCTGGGTACTTACCAAGTACTTACTTTCGATTTGTTAAACTGTCGTGCACTTCAGAACCACTTTACCACTTCTTAAGTAATCATTAAATCAACAACTTCTCCCAAAAAAAATCGGTAAGCGAATATATGATCGAATAATCTTCACACTCGTCGCTTTCCAATCAAATTATGGAATAATCGAGAAAAAATCTGCGAACGGCAGAAGAAATTTAAAGCCAAGAGGTGGGGCGCAGGGGCTGTTGCAGTGTTGCCAGACCCCGCACCACAAATTATAGAAATAAAGTAGAAAAACGATTACGACGATGCATTAAAGCATTCACAGTGCCAGATAGACAATAGGTTCGTGCATGCCAGCCTTCAACTGACAAATGTGAGAATTGGCTTCTTAACTCATCCTACAAGTAGCCGTATTCTTGCGAATTTCTGCTTGGTTGAGAGCTAGTCTATCGTTTCGGAAAGGATATTTCAACAGATTTTGCTCTACGAACACCGAATTTTTGGTCAGATGAGTCAATTTATGAGAGCTCTGAGAACAAACCAATGTATATTGTTGTTAACAACATGGTTTCGGAAACAAGGAAAACGATTTCTTCTTTCATACAGTGTGTTAATTTAAATTAATTTAAATAATAGTGTGTTGTAACAGCAAATCGGGCAACAACAGGCGTGAATGCTCTAAAAATAGAATTTAATTTAAATTATAGTGTTTTCTTTCCCTAGGTATTCAGTCATGTAGTGGAGTAAGTTTCGATTTTATTCATAATAACCATCTTCAGAACGATTTTTTTGCTGATATAGGTACAACACTTCATTTTTGCGTAAAAAAAATCAACCGAAAATACAACAAAAGTACATAATTATGTAAAGCAGGACAGGACATTCGTAAACGCTCTAAACACATCAATTACCGTATTTCAACACAACCTGCCAACGTCGCAGGTTGATCTCGCTTGCGTGATTCCCCAACGGTGTTAACAGCGCTATTCGATTACACCCAGTCTATTTCGGTTCTTTATTAAGTCGGTGGGGAGAAAAGGGATGCATATACAGAAAGGAAATAAGGAAAATGTTAGATAAAGCGAGACGGAACCAAACTCCGCAGCAGCAATTATATCAGGGGAGAGTCGATGCATACTATTGTACCAAGTAAGTAAATCTACTGTACCAGAAACGCAAATTAAAAAGGTATCGTCTACTACAGTTTATTAAGATAATATTATTGTTTAATAAACAACTATCACCGACCTATACAGTGTGTTTCCTAAATTCTCTGAAAAAATGAAGGAGGTGAATCCTCACCTCATTTTAAGACGAAAATGTGCTATAAAAGTTTTTCGCATGTCGCCCCGTTTTCGAAATACAGGGTGTTAAAAAAATATTGCATCTTTCATTTTATTAATTAATGCATATGATTTAAAAGCGTTGAAAAACGAACTCATATGGACAAAAGTCAAACAAATTGCCGCAAATGTCCCCCATGACAAATGTGGTTGCCATGGAACGAAGCAAGCAACCAAATTGACCCAAAGTAAAGTGCTCTAATCCCTTATGTTTGACAATAGTATATCAAGATACAAGTTTCATAAGACATTATCTTAGAGCACGCGTTTAATTTAGAAAACGACCGGTGAAAGCGGGGAGTTTTCTAAAGTACAAGTGCTCTAATTGTCTTATGAACCGTGTATTTTATAATACTTTTTCTATTTGGGTCTTTAAAGTCTGAAAAACTTTTAAAAATATAGTAGATTTTTACCATTTGAATTAATATTTTCTTTTTGGGTTGGCAATACTTTTACAATTTAATAAAATGTTACAAGTATCAAATATGGCATGATAGAAACAACTGAACACAACAAAGCTTCTTCCCATCCGTCATAATTAAAAATAAATATATTATTAAAGTTGATAAAAATGAGTCAGGAAGAAAGTTGTACTCCGTCAGAAATACGAGAAATTGCAGAAAATAATCTAGAAAAACTTTTAAAAAGAATATGCAAAACTTTGAGTTATATTTCCCGCCCCTTCCTCCTAGATCACTATGTAGTATACTCTCTTCCGCTAGGTGGTGCACGCACGAGATCACATAGTGAGAGCACATAGTGATCTATTCGGAAGGGGCGGTAACATAATTATGATCAAACTTCACTTAAGGTAAGTTCGCTTAATCTTATAATTATGGTGCGAGCAGAATAAAGTTCAAAATATTGTGTCGACACAGAATCTGACAGGAATAACAATTAATGCCCAGGAAATGTCTACAGTAACTAGAAATATGTCCATATAAAGTAATACGTATAATACTATATTGAATTAAAAATAAAAATAGTACTTTATTAAATAAAACTTTAGAAATAGAGCATAAATTGGAAGATATTTCTATTATTTTTAGGTTATATTGTTTTATAGTTGTGACTAGAAATTTGTTTACGGACACCGTCAGCATCATGTTATATATTTCCGAGTATAGGTATTTCAGATAAACATCTAGTAAAAATGATCTATTTGCAAGGTTAAAGGTTAGTATTTTAAAGTTCTCTATAAAAAATTTTCGTCGAATCCATAATGCCAAGAAAACTAATTTCAACGAAATCAAAGTAAGCCTAAAATTCGAACCCTACTTGCTGCCAACATAAAAAAAATTCAGTTTCATAAAGTGGCAAGTTATTCAATTTTTTTGCATTTCATAATGTAGCCATTATGAAACCCAAATAGAAAAATATCATTAGAATATCGTTTAATAAAATGAAAAATACAATATTTTTTCAACGCCCTGCATTTCGAAAACGAAGCGACATGCGAAAAACATGTATACCACATTTTCGTCTTAAAACAAGGTGAGGGATTCACCACCTTCATTTTTTCAGAGACATTAGGAAACACCCTGTATGTATGGATAGCTAAACTCCAAAAGCAAAAGTGGCAAATTTAAGGCCTCGCGCATGTAATTAAATGGGATTTGCTATGTTCAACTTAGCGATGGGAACAAACCCGATATAATTGTTACGAATTCATTAAAAAAAAAAACTAAAACTAGAATTCCCTGAAGTTATCCTGGAAGTTTTAAATTGTTCACATTTGGTATCTTAATTTGTGATGGTAAACACTCAGTTCATGCAAAGCAGACCTAGCAGTGTTTTCAAGAAAAAAAGTATGTTTTAACTCATAACTGAGATTTCGGCAAACCTGGACATTTATTATAGTGTTCGTTTTATGTTCAAAAATTATAGTACAGGAACTAACACATCTCTAAAAATCGGTTTAATTCTGATACTTACCATTACTTTATCATATTTTTTATAGATCAATAATATCTACATACCTGAAACAAAAGAGAGATATTTTAGAGCAATTCTATGACTACTTCTTTTATTTTTCTTATATGGAGTGTCCCTGGATGGGGTTACCTCATGATACAAATAACTAACAGGTAAGACATCTAACAGTTCCAATTTCGTCTGCCGCGCGCAGTGACGTCAAAGGGAGAGCGACTTTTCAATTTCTTATGGGGATTTATATTGCTGTCAGCGTTTTAATTCTATTTTAAAGGTACTAAAAGGTTTTACGCATGTAATAATGGTATATGAAATGAAAGAATAATATATGACAAGTATTTACGTATATTAATTTCATAGAAATATAACACACATTGCATCTAAAATACCACTAAAATAAGAAAAGAGTCCGACAAACTTTTAAAACAACAGCCGCGCCATCGGAACCGGGCGACCATAGCCGAAGCTACTCGGCGACCCCTGCCGGTTGCCACCAGCGTTGCCAGTCTTTTACAATTGTAATATATCCATTACTATTTTAACAATTTTTTAGTTGTTCGTTCTTGTTGTGGGGCTCCCCATATGAAATTTATGTTCGATCTGGAGGTGGCACCCATATTATAGGAAAGTAACGACCTGTTCTTCGTACTCTTCTTACTCTGATACTGTTTTTTATTATTCTATTAGGTTTCGAACCGTCAACCTATTACTTTTGATCAAAGATTTCTGGCAACACTGGTTGCCACGTAGTGCCGTAGTTTTCCGTGGAAATTTTGAAAGTTCACCAGCAGCCCGGTGAGACCGCTTATGGCGGGGATCGAAGCATATAAGTAGGCCGTGCAAGTGACGTCACAGCCAGGCAGGTTACTCCATACGTTTATCCTTTTGTGTCGATCGTTCTGTGTCAATATCAGACTTTGGGTTTGTTCGATTTAATCTAGGCCATATTTGTCTCCCTTTATTGAATCGGAGAAGGTTGATGCAGACAGAGACAGACATAGAATGCGAGCAGCACACGTTCTTAAATTATTTCACAACCGAACATCCTTCGTCTGGAAGGGGATAAAATCAAGTAACATATGATTTATAATGTGATTGAAAATGGTGGAGGAAGCGTCATTAAATTCTAAAATAATTTTTAATTTTCTATTCTTTTCACGAAAACGGACCTTCTCGTTTTGTTGCAGGTAAGTAATTTATGATTGAAATATTTTTTTACTAATTTTTATTCGTTATTGTTATTTTACATTATAAAATTGTCCCATTATGTCCCAAACTTGTCACGCAAATTAGCAACAAACACATTTTTAAAGAATTTTACTTAAATTTTACAATCCAGAAGTCAAAAGCTACAACATAATATTTACAGCTTAGTTATATTAACCCGTAGCCAGAATTTTGATAAGTCTGGTAATATATTATTATAATAATTCTTTCTTTTCATAGTTTAATTGAGAATCCCATAATGACTGAACATTAAAGAGGACTTCGATCACTAATGTTGCCAGGAGTATGCTACGAAACAAACAAATTGGAAGCCCATAATCATAATGATGGTGCATATATTTACTTGGTTAGTAGCTGTACATATAGTATTGTATTTACCTTGATTTGTTGGAAGTTGAAGATGGTAAAATATTTTATGTAAATTATGATTTATTTCCTGTTTTTTAATAAAACTAATTACAACCTTCAATCTCGGAATTCTTTATTTCTAGTTTCGTTGCTAGCTCAATAATAATATAAAAGTATGTAAGGACAATTTTAAAGCGATATTTACAGCTGAAAACCTATGTCAAATTCCTAATATTTGATTTTCTCTACTTAGTAAATCAAATGAAAGGGTTTCGATGTTTTCTTTGCTTAAATGTCACTTTAAAATATTGACAGTAATAAAAATTTGGACAGAAGTGACATTTGAAAAGCACGTGCGCGCCAGGCATAATGGATGTCGCCGTATCATGCCTGCTTCGATTATTTAACACGGCAGTGTCTTCTTCCTGGTTATAAGAATTCGTTGTTAACCAGAATCTTTTCTTATTTAGTCGTGTGTCTTTATTAAAATAAATAGCTGAACTTTCATAAAATGAGGTGCGCTGTGTTCGGTTGTAATATGGATAACCAGACAAAAAAATTTGACAGAAATATAAGGTGTTTCCGCTTTCCTAAGGATAAAAACAAAAAATTAGAATGGATACGGTTTTATTTATTTTATTAACATTTACTTCTTAAGTATGCCACTGAAGCTGATGAGGATATATGCCTTCGAAACAAGCATAGAAATTAAAATATTGTTTATTTAACTACTGAAGCCGACTATGAATTTCTTTACCTCTTCATAATTTCACTCCACTGAGAGATGGACTATTTAAAAAATAGTTTAATTTGATCGTATTTTAGCTTTAATCTTTGTGGTATGTTCATGAAATAAATATACCTAAATACCATGATATTGTTCTTTCATTTCACATACCATTAAATACGTAAAACCTTTCAATACCTTTAAAAGAGAGTGAAAAACGCTAACAGCAATATAAATCTCCATAAATCACTCGCCTGGTGACGTCGCAAGCCACGCCTCCATCGGCGCGGAATCCTAGCTCTCGGTTGTTTATACCACGATTCCTTACCTGCAATGCAGCGAACATCAACATCTCCTCCTCTGTGCAATCGATTTCCTCGTTAAGTATTTGCCACTTCGCTTGCTCGTAGATCTGATTGATCCTGATCGCGTCGTATTTGGGGTTGAGGTCGTAGAAGACGTAGAACTTGAACCGAAGGCAGAGGGTGTCGTGCTCCCGGATGCCTTGTTCCATGATTGATAGGGACGAGTCTAACCATCTATGGAAGATAATTTTTTCAATTAGTAAGTCATATATCATTACGGTTACACGGTGACGGGAAGTTCCACATATCCTTACTTTTATTTGCCCATAGCATGATTCTCCCTTAATGCCATAGACTGGTCAGGAGAGGCAGTGCCAAACTGTATAACTTTTTCTTTATCTGCTACCAAAGTAAGATATTTGATATTTTTTCTTGTATCTTAATTTTCTGAACCTTTTCCAAAATTCATTTCTTGACATAAAAAATGCTTAAAAATATGTTTCCTCTTTTACAGTTTGCCTTAACAATGTCATAACAATGTCAAAAGTTTCCGCTTATATACAGGGTGTCCGCTAATTAATGGTACATGGAAAAACCACAGACTCCTTACGTAAAAATATTAGGATTTAATTATTCTATTTTTGTTTTTCTCTAATAACTTTGCGAGAAACCAACGTTTTCTTACAAACTTTGGCAATTATGGTTCTTTTAGGACGATAAATTGATTTTTTTATGAAATTTTAATGTACAATGTAGGGGGCGCTGTCAGCGGCATAATGTGCACATTTATTAGGTCATAACTTTTTTGTGCCTCAGCGTATTTAAGTTTTTAATGAAAATAATACTTTTCTCATATTTATTACGTAAAAAATGTATACTAAGTTCAGGTCGCCAGAGTTACCGTTTCGGAGATATTTGCATTTAAATTGTTTAGTGCAACCCAGTACAATTATAATTAATTTGCAAAAAAAATTGTTTTTTAAAGTAACCTAGGAGAAAACAAATAAAATTTAGAGATGCAGTTGCTATGGAACAGAATATTTGCAGAATATGTTTAATTTTTGAGTTTATCGTAAGTTTGGGTTTTCATTGCTGTTGGTTTCTTTCCACACGATATTTTCTAGAGTCAGAGTTCTTTTAATTAAATGTTGTAAAAATACCTTTTTTCCAATTCCAGAAAATTAATGAATTTTTTTTCGTCTAATTATTTTAAATAATTTAACGAATATTGGATCGAAGGTTGACGTAATCTTTCAATATGCATGTCAGCAGAAATTATGAGAACGGCAGTATTTGGTTCCTTATCTCTGATGTCGCAACTTTACGGGCTTTACCGGTAGATAACTTGGCCAGGATGACATAATGTAACGTTGAAAGAGACGACTAAAGAAATTTCTGCAGGAGGCAGTTTTTTTCAGTGGGTGTTGATCTCTCGACGCGGGCGGCCGCCTGTTCCAGGTCCACCTCGCTCGCCCGCGATTTTATTTTTTCAAAAGGGGGTCCGACGTTTTGGCTACAGGTTTTAGAGCGTTCGTCGCCGAAATTGCCCAGAAAAGTCAAATGCGGACCTTTCCCTGAGTAAATTTTATTTTCAAACACTCGTGTCTTGGCGCGAGTATAAATAAAAGCCAAAAGTATCTTTGAAGACTCGTGCATTTTGGAGCGAGTATAAATAAATCTAGAAAAGAAATTCGTTAACGCAACGTGGGAGATAAACTTGTATTTATTAATACAGAGTAAAGAGCACCATCGATTGACGTTCAACAGTTCCAGAGACTCGCCGTTGGAAAAGCAGACTGGTGCGCAACCCCAGTTCGCGTCCACCCGCGATTTCAGTGTGAGCTTTATAGATTCTTCCTCGCAAGGTATCATCTATATACCGGCGGATTAATCTAGACGGTGTTGCACAGGCTCAATATTATTTCGATCGGGAGAATACCTCCTAATAAGTCGATCCCTCCTAACGAAGTGTATTGAGTCGCCAGCCTTTCTAAATAGCGCTAATATTTAGTAAGTGAAAAGGCCAAGAATGAAGCCATCATTGAAAAAACCCTGAAGACTTAAAATCTCGGCGGTGTCAGGCTAGTTTGTTTTCTCATGCGTTCGTAAAATAGCGACTGTTTTGACAGTGGAAGCTATAGGTAGAGAAACAAACAGAATAGCCATAGCTCGGTTGCAAAGGCAGCGTTGTCCCTGAACTGAGGGCGACGTCCGGCCTGAGTGACGTAAAAATTTATATATAGAAAAACAAAAATGAAGTTTTTACTTTAACATCCTGTATCTCAGTTAATATCAACTTTCGCATATAGATAAGTGTAATTAAATTCTAATATTTTGACGTGAGGAGTTTGTGGTTTTTCAATGTACCTTAATTAGCGGACACCCTGTATAATTCTTCCACTGAAGATGAGGGGTATGTACTAGTGGGCCAGACTACGAGTTCCGTTTCATCGTTATAATTTCAATCTACCACGACCAAAAGATTTACATCCTTTCGGACAGCAAAGCTGCTCTTAAGGCTCTGAACTCCAATCAGTTTACTTCAAAACGCACACTGGAGTGTCATACCAACCTAAAAGTACTGGCGGCCAGGGGGAACAAGGTGGAACTCTTGTGGGTCCCTGGTCACTCCGGGAGATTAGGGAATGAAAAGGCGGATGAACTAGCGAGAGCCGGATCTGCCCAAAGTCTCAGGGGCCCTGAACCGGCCTTTGGAATATCAAAACAGGCAACAAAAACAACATTAGATGGATGGTCGAAAAAGCAACACCTATCTCGATGGCAAGAGTTACCTGGTCTAATACACGCACGGGCCGTAATGGGAAAACCATCGAAAATACTATCGAATGGGATGCTAACCCTGACGCGGCCCCAGTTGAAACAAGTGATGGGTCTGTTAACAGGCCACTGCCACTTGCGAAAACACCTTCAACGGATAGGGCTAAACAACGGATCCATTGAATGTAGACTCTGCGGCGAAGAGGATGAAACCGCCTCACACATAATATACCGCTGCGGAACGCTGTCCCGGAGAAGACAAAATACCTTCGGGAACATACAACGTGGTGACAACCTCCCACATGACAAGCTTGGCAGAAGGTTACTGGACCTCATAGATGGAACAAACATCTTCTAACAAGATCGGGGCACACAATAAGCCGAAAGGCTGCAGTGATTTGAAGTTCGGGCCTTTAAACCGACCCCCGCCTTTAACCAACCAACCAACCAACCAACCAATCTATTGAGAGATGGACTATTTAAAAAAGAAAAAATTGAATATTGTTCGGGTTTGTCGGGGCCGGGCCCGTGGTCTTCGGGCATGTGAAACATCGGTAGATACGCCGCTATTAAGTTTTTAAAGGTGAACACAGTCACTACAAGCGACTAAATGAAATATAAACCTTATAAATATACAATTACAACTTTAAGACACATTTTTAAATGTAAATTCTATAATAATCTCCTATATAAATTGTGCAAAGCCTCTCCAATAATATTCAATTGTTCAACTTCGGGGAACAGCGCCCCGAGTCCTGATCTGCTTCATTAATTTATCGCACCTTGTCTCTCGCCCGCGCCGTAGGCTTGCCTCCGAACCAAACCGATGTTTTTGGAATAAATGGACAAATAAGCGTCATGTTTTAAAACAGATAGTAAGTTTCTTTCCTTTGGATGGAGGCGAACACGCCCACCTTGTAAATTAACTTGTGTTTATTCAAAAATAGTTAGTTAGTTATAAACAAAATCACATCTTCGAATACTTACGCAACATTCATCCTAGCTTTCTCGATAAGCGACTTCGGCCTGATGAGGTGCCTCTTCGCTTCGGGACTGGGTTTGGGGGGACTCTGGGCCAGACTACTGTCGAACGTGCCGTTTAATTGCTCCAGACTTAGGCTATCTGTCACGTTTGGAGAATACCCTGGGGAACCGTTCAGGTCGGAACCGTAGCCATTCTTGTTCCAGGTACCACCAGTCTAGAAATTAAACATAAGGATTCTAAAGTGTTGAGGAGGAGGCAGAATTGTTTATAGTCTGTCAGAACTATACAAAGGGTTAAACAGTAATCAATGATGCCAATTCTGTACTGAGGATTCCGAAATCTACTGCCTGCATTTGAAGCAGAAAAATATAATATTCATTATATTGAATACATTTCTATTAAGTAAAAATATTATACTAAATACAGGGTGGCCAATTAGTGCGACAAAGCTCAATATCTCTTTTACCGCTAGGGATGGCGGAAAACTTTTTTCACGAAAGTTATTAAGCGTTAAGAGGTACAGCCTTTAAAATTATTTTCGACCATACAGGGTGCTCCAAAAGGGCAGTGTGATAAAAATTTCATATTTTTTAAATAGGACACTATGTATATTTTTACATATTTGAATTCACCGTACTATTCTGTACATAGCACCGTAATTATTTGTACACATTTTTGCAACATTGCCAAATAGATTGGAAAATTCCTAAAATTTGTGCAAAAACGTGGTTCAATGAAATGTGTAATATTTCTTAACTTATAATAATTTGAAATAAAATATTTTTATGTCGGAGAGAGGAATGTTGACAGAAGTCCCCTATGATAACACATATGAATATTATCATACAGGGTATTTTCTATGGATATGCCATCATTACGAACTTGAAACCTGAATTTCGTAAGTTTTTTAAATGAAACACCCTGTATATGATTACTTCATCTTGTAGATATTTTAATCCTCTCTAATTTTTATTAAGGTCCTTCTTAGCCTGTCTCTACCAATCGTGGTGGTATTTCAATTTTTATTTAAACTCGAGCAAAAAAAGTGGATGTATTTTACCATTGTCCTTTTTCTAGTCACCTATGACAAAATATAAACAAAATGTTGTAATTTAAAAAAAAATTATTTATTCATACGGGAGGATACGACACAAAAATATTTTAGCGATTCAAGCTTGTAGACAATTTCTAAAGTAAATTATTACCTAATTATTTGTTCATATAGTAACCCCAAATACCTTGAACACATAAATCAATACGTTTTTTAAAAGAATGAGTCATGTCTCTACACATTTTCAACTGTTTTCAAAGTATTACTCGGCAAATGTCTAGAAACATTCTTTTGAAAAACGTATTGAATATGGGGGTCACTATGAACAAATAATTAGGTAATACTTTGAAAACAGTTAAAAATGTGTAGAAACATGACTCATTCTTTTGAAAAACGTATTGAATTATGTGTTCAAGTTAATGGGGGTCACTATATGAACAAATAATTAGCTAATAATTTACTTTAGAAATTGTCCACAAGCTTGAATCGTTAAAATATTTTTGTGTCGTATCCTCCCGTATGAATAAATATTTTTTTTTAAATTACATCATTTTGTTTTTATTTTGTCATAGGTGACTAGAAAAAGGACAATGGTAAAATGCATCCACTTTTTTTTGCTCGAGTTTAAATAAAAATTGAAATACCACCAAGATTGGTAGAGATAGGCATAGAAAGACCTTAATAAAAATTATAGAGGATTAAAATATCTACAAGATGAAGTAATCATATACAGGGTGTTCCATTTAAAAAACTTACGAAACTCAGGTTTCAAGTTCGTAATGTTGGCATATCCATAGAAAATACCCTGTATAAAAATATTGATATGTGTTATCATAGGGGACTTCTGTCAACATTCCTCTTTCCGACATAAAAATATTTTATTTCAAATTATTATAAGTTAAGAAATATTACACATTTCATTGAACCATGTTTTTGCAAAAATTTTAGGAATTTTCCAATCTATTTGGCAACGTTGCAAAAATGTGTACAAATAATTACGGTGCTATGTACAGAATTTTACGGTGAATTCAAATATGTAAAATTATACATAGTGTAACATTTAAGAAATATGAAATTTTTATCACGCCGCCTTTTTGGAGCACCCTGTATAGTTGAAAATAATTTTAAAATCTGCACCTCTTAACGCTTAATAACTTTCGTGAAAAAAGTTTTCCGCTATCCCTAGCGGTAAAAGAGATATTGAGCTTTGTCGCACTAATTGGCCATCCTGTATGTGTGTACTTATTACATCTTCTACTCGTAATAGTATATTAAGATACAAGTTTCATAAGACATTATCTTAGAGCACGCGTCACGGCATTTTTAAAAATTATTTCGTTTATTAAATAAATATTATTTTCGTTCCAGTGGTGTAGCAACGCAGCAGAAAAAACGAAAAGGAAGGAAAGTAAAAAGAAACAAAAGTCTGCTCCACGAAATTTAAGAAAAGTTTAGTTCTTAATTTCCATGCATTTTTCGAAGGCACATACCCTCATCTTCAGTGGAAGAATTATATACAAGCAGAACGTTTCGACATTGTTAAGGCAAACTGTAAAAGATGAAAAACTTTAAAGCATTTTTTATGTAAAGAAGAAAATGGGGAATTTGGAAACGTTAAAATGAGTTTTCTAAAGTACAAGTGCTCTAATTGTCTTATGAACCGTGGATTTTATAATACTTTTTCTATTTGGGTCTTTAAAGTCTGAAAAACTTAAAAAAATATAGTAGATTTGAATTAATGTTTTCTTTTTGGGTTGGCAATACTTTTACAATCTAATAAAATGGTACAAGTATCAAATATGCCATGGTAGAAACAATGGAACACAACAAAGCTTATTCCCATCCGTCATAATTAAAAATAAATATATAATTGCAGAAACTAATCTAGAAAAACTTTTAAAAAGAACATGCAAAACTTTGAGTTATGGTGCGAGCAGAACAAAGTTCAAAATATTGAACAAAATAATAAATAATACTATTGAACAAAATATTGTGTCGACACAGAATCTGACAGGAATAACAATTAATGCCCAGGAAATGTCTACAGTAACTATAAATATGTATATAGAAAGTAATATGTATAATACTATATTGAATTAAAAATAAAAATAGTAATTTAGAAATAGATCATAAACTGGAAGATATGTCTATTATTTTTAGGTTATGTTGTTTTATAGTTGTGACTAGATATTAGTTGAAGGACACCGTCAGCATGTTATATATTTCCGAGTATAGGTATTTCAGATAAATATCTAGTAAAAATGATCTATTTGCAAGGTTAAAGGTTAGTATTTTAAAGTTATACACTGCCCTGTATACATATTTATAGTTACTGTAGACATTTCCTGGGCATTAATTGTTATTCCTGTCAGATTCTGTGTCGACACAATATTTTGTTCAATAGTATTATTTATTATTTTGTTCAATATTTTGAACTTTGTTCTGCTCGCACCATTTGCATATTCTTTTTAAAAGTTTTCTAGATTATTTTCTGCAATTTCTCGTATTTCTGACGAAGTACAACTTTCTTCCTGACTCATTTTTATCAACTTTAATAATATATTTATTGTGAATTATAACGGATGGGAAGAAACTTTGTTGTGTTCAATTGTTTCTATCATGGCATATTTGATACTTATAACATTTTATGAAATTGTAAAAGTATTGCCAACCCAAAAAGAAATTATTAATTCAAATGGAAAAAATCTACTATAGTTTTTCAGACTTTAAAGACACAAATAGAAAAAGTATTATAAAATACACGGTTCATAAGACAATCTCCACTTCGCGGGTGTCGTTTTCTAAACTAAAAAAGGTGCTCCAAGGTAATGTCTTATGAAACTTGTATCTTAATATACTATTAGAAACGCGTGCATAACAGGGGCTTTAGACCATAAGGTTTAATGGCTTCCATATTGTCGTATCTCGCCTACCATAACGGGACACCCTAATCTGTTTAAATTCGTATTTATTATAGGCATACACAAAAATTTCTCGTCTTGTAAAATTCGCGGAAAATCCACCGGAAACGATGATCCCGCGACGAGAATCCCGGCAGAAGCCTTATTTTTAGGAATCACTTTGGGGAGTAAATATTTTGAAGGTAAACATGGCGTGCGTGTCCCAGTCAGTATTTATATATTTTATGTGGGATTCCTCGGTTGAGTTAACCAGATAAAAATAGATGTTTCTTTTTTAAATAAACAGACATGCTATTGAAATATGATTTAAAGGGGATATTGAGATTTATTAAAATCTAATTCGGCATCGACAACAAATTCGTTAGCAGAGCAGTAGAGGGGGTTCACAAGTATGGAAATTATTTTTAAAATTTTATTTTTGTGTAACGACCAAACAATTACTTTCTAGGCGTTTTAAATGTAGAAAGAAAAAAATAATAAGAAAATGCGTTAGGTAAAACATATTCTTATTTATTTTTTAATTCTACACAAGGAAATACAACTTTTGGAAAATAAGAAAGGTTTTTCTTAGTGTGTATACTGTCGGATCTTAACGTCGCATGCAACCCTCGTAACAACATTTATACAGTCCACTACTAATACTACTAAAGCCATCTACGAGCTGTCAAGAAAACCGAATGGTGTCCAATACTACTACCGCCATCTACGAGTTATCAAGAAAACCGAATGATGTCTATTACCACTACGCCATCTACGGGCTACGTCATTAAGCGCAACCAAGACGAGAACAATAGTTAACTGTTTTATGACGAGAACGAATCGAGTCACGAGATTGACAAGTTGACATTCTTCACATTTTCAGTGTTTTTTAGTTTAACTCCTTAAATAAAACGGTTTAAAATCATATCGAGTATCATTTATCGAAATACACAACATTTATCGGCCCTACACAATAGTGCTTAAACGTAAAGTCCATTTTTCGGTTCTTAATTGTAAAAAAAATTGATCAATAACAGCCTCTTTAAGTTTGGAATATCCTCTATTAATTTTTTTGCATATATTTCATTTTTAAACTTTCTAATAAAGTCCCTAGATTTACCCTTCCTTTGTGGTCTGCGTTAAATTAATTTCGGGTTTAGGTGTTTCCGCATTCTTCACTTCAATTTTTTGCTCCAAACTCAAACCGTCAACTATTCATTTTAACTTAATAAATATATAATATTAAAATATTAACATACACGCTCGAATTTCTAACTAGATGCACGAACAGACAACAAAAACTGTGCGCCTTTTCCATGTTAAATCGCCATAGCCCCGCTATCCCCCGCTGCCACCCGCCACATGTTACTACAGAGAAACTGCACTACTTAATCGCACGTGCGAGCAAGTCTCGTCATAATAGTCATTTACCTCGACCTCGACACGGTTGCCGGATCTATACAGTTTGGTTCGACGGAATGATAAAATATTAGGGAGGGTCGGACTTTTTTAGTTTGGCGGTACGATAAAATATTAGGGAGGGTCGGACTTTATACGATAAATAATATTCAATGAATATAAATTAATATTTTGTATGCGTGTGCGTATGTGCTCCATTCCAAAAAGAGGGGCTAGCTCTACACAAAGCATTTGATTTGACATTTGACGGTTCGGCATTAACACCCGTTCACAGAGCCAAAAATTGACGGCTCTCCGGCTCCGATCTATACTTACATTTCCAGTGGGGCTACTTATGGGCGTCGATGAGGGTGGTACCCTCGTGGGAGTCACCGGTGCGCACATAAACTGTGAGTTCTCCAAGCTACCCGTACTTCCAACCGGACTACTATTGGCTAAAAACAAAAAAAAAATTGAATAGAAATTATAAAAATATCGAAAAACGCCCCGATCGATCAGAAGCAAAATAATACTTCCTAATGAAGCGACAGCGGAGACTTATATTTCTTCTGTGCATCGCTTAGCAATCGCCCCTACCAATTCTCTGGGGAGCAACGTAACATAACCTATTCCTTTTTCCATAAGTAATGCATTTACTTACAAACGGGATTAACATTTATAAAGGCCGTATTAGACTAGGCAATTTTTTCTCTTGCGCCGGCAATTATAATGGCACGTATTCATGCGCAGTAAACCGTTTTCGATCAGCTGGAGCATTGTCAACGGTCAGAACAGCAGTGGGTACTGTCGAAATCCCTAAAATATCCCCAGAATTAGAGATGTGCAAACCTGTTCGCTTTGATTACCAGTTAAAGCAGCTACTGCTATTTACAAATAGGAGGTGCAAAAAGTTGCTGAATTAGCAGTCCATAAGTTTAATAAAGAATGTAAACTGCTAATTTAAGTACCAGTGGGTTTAAATGGCCATTACCTGTCCATACCTGGTTCGGCCACATAACAAACAGTTAAAAATAACAGAATAATCCATGTCTACCCAATTGCGCCGGCAAGGGTAATTAAAATGGCGCCTGCCCCATTTCTGGTTGTGGTCTGGAGACAGCTGATCGGGAACAGTGTACTGCGCATGAATCCGTGTCATTTTAATTGTCAGAAGAGTAGAATTTCTGACTGTAGTACGGAGAACGGTGTACTGCGCCTGAATCCTTGAATTATAATTGCCATTGCTGGCGCCATAAAAATTGCCAAGTGTAATACGGCCTTAAAGCAACGGGTATCTCGGAAATGGATACCGACATATAAATACAAAGAAGGGACAATTAATTACTTTTGGAAGACAGAACATACGTTAGGTTAATGAGATCACAGGGCTGATGGAGCCAAGGGCTAGATGGTTATGCTAACTGAATAATTCATTAGGATTTCGTGACAAATACAAACCTATAAAAGTATTCGTGTCGGGAGGCGCGTGTCCATTCCTATGCGTCCCATTCTGATCGTACTTTTTCTTTGGCATGTCCTTGTAATTGTACTTCAGGTGATTTTGTTCCAGGGGTTTACAGAACGACAGCTCTTCCGGATGCCTAATTCCTAATTCTTTACACACGTGTACCACCGCCGAGAAGGTTTTTATCGAGAAGTCCACCCTCATGTCCAGGTACCTAAAAGAAGTGTTATTATTTTTGCGAAAGAACACAAATTATTAAAAAAAATCAAAATTCTTTGATCAATTTTTTGTAATATCTTTGGACATACCTGAGGTCGGGCAACTGAACCTTTAAACTTTTATGCATCGGCGTAAAATGTAACAGTGCGTCCGCGTGGACGCCGCATTGGTCGAGCGTCGACCGAGTCCTCGTCAGCCATATATTTTGTTTGGGCCACCAGAGGGCGTGGTCCGACCAGTCCATCGAAATTTCTGAAAACGAGAAAATAACATTAGGAAAATATACGGTATTGATGGACAAAAATTTAACGGCCCGCTAAAATTATCGCTCGACGATAACTCTCTATCGGCTCCTTGCAGTCGGCCTATCCTTTAAAAAGAGTACCCGACCGGATATCCTTCAAATTGAAACTTGCAAGTGTTATATTACGAATGGAGAAAATATTATCGTCACATTCCTAGATTTATATAAGCTCCTTGATACAATCGTATTCGCATATGATTGCAATATCAATTTTATTGGTATGGTTCATATTCTATTATACAGGGTCCGCAAACGAAGCGTGGACGGAAGATTAAATCGTTATCGAAGAACTTATCAACAATACTGAAACAGCTTGAGATATTGGATTAAAAGCGGCATGTTTTAAAAATATTTTACATTATACAGGGTGGCCCAAAAAAGTGTGACAGCATAAAGTTATATTTTTTTAAATGGGACACCCAGTATTTTATTGCATATTTAGGTTTGTATTACTATCGTTTATAAGTGCCTCAAATTTTATTTAATTTGGTTTCGTAGTTTCGGAGAAATAAATTAAAAACTAAAAAAAAAAGTTTTGCAGTCCTGAATAAAAAACTCAAAAAAAATAATCCAGAACTATTTTTTTAACCTCGGCATTGCGTGAAATTTATGACAAGAGGTCTAGAGATACTATGAATGTAATTTTTGCTACTTTTATTATTTAATTTTATTTTTTATTCTTAATCGAGTTGCCATGATTTCTTTTTGTTTAGATTGTCACTATGATAGCCAAATAAAATTATTTACATTTGTTAAGTCGTCGAAATTAAGTACTAACTTACACAAAATGTCGAATTTTACAACTTTAGAAAAAATAAATATGATTTTTATACTGGGTGAATGTGCAAGAAATTGCCTCCTCGCGAGCCGAGTGTATGCTGAAAGATATCCAGATATTGAGAGAAAGCCGAGACCAAAAACCTTCGAGAAGTTGTTATAAAGATTTGTAGCAACAGGAAGCACTGCGTACATAAAAAGGATGATAATCAATAAACCCGTTATTAATGAAGAAAATGAATTAAGAGTTCTGTTGGCAGTAGAGGAAAATCATTAAATTAAGTAAAAGGAAGCTATTTTGAACATTTACGTTAGTTTACAATTATTAGTCTAGTCGCCTATAAGAAAATTTCCCAATAAAAACTCTATTTAAACAACATAATTTATGATATTTCCAATTATTTCGAAAACGGCTGGATATAACTTATATGCTTGTATTACAAAAAAAAATTGTCTATGAATTCTACGTCAAATAGCCAAATAATATACAGGGTGTTCCATTTGAAAAACTTGGGAAAAATTATTTTAAACTGGGGGTTTTTTGAGAGCTTACTATGAACACCCTGTATAAAATAAATAAACGCAATTACATTCATAGTATCTCTAGACCTCTTGTCATAAATTTCACGCAATGCCGAGGCTAGAAAAATAGTTCTGGATTGTTTTTTTTGATTTTTTTATTCAGGACTGCAAAACTTTTTTTTTTAGTTTTTAATTTATTTCTCCGAAACTACAAAACCAAATTAAATAAAATTTGAGGCACTTATAAACGATAGTAAAACGAATCTAAATATGCAATAAAATACTGGGTGTCCCATTTAAAAAAATATAACTTTCTGTTGTCACACTTTTTTGGGCCACCCTGTATAATTTAAAATATTTTTAAAACATGCCGCTTTTAATCCAATATCTCAAGCTGTTTCAGTATTGTTGATAAGTTCTTCGATAACGATTTAATCTTCCGTCCACGCTTCGTTTGCGGACCCTGTATGATCGAATTCCAATAGAAATAAAAATCTTTCGCCACTTGTACAGGGTGTCCCATTTTCGACACTTTTATAGGGTGAAGTAATGTAAGTGTCATGTGCTCTTTTTGGATGAAACTTAACATGGTAAAATCAAGATACGGGGGAAAATCAAAAAATTTACAATTTCAAAATTACCCTATATTTTCTTAGTTAAAAGAGATACAGAAAAATGTTTTATACAGAAGATTCTTTATACTGATTGTTGAATAATTTGCCGTTTTCAGAATAAGTATACGGGGTCAGGTAAAAACGTTATCGGACCTAACCTCATTTTTTTAAATGGAACACCCCTGTCTATTTTAACCTAAAAAGATAGCATTGTAAATTGTCCTTTCAAATATATAACACACCATGGATGATATTGCTTTCCTATGCGATTTATTTAAACTTCTTTACTTTGAAACGAAATAAAAGATTCAGATTAAGTTAAAAAATAACGGGAATCATCGCAAATGTTCGGAATATGTTCTTAAATGGGTGCCGTCTTTCCGGATAGCGAACAAAATATACATTTTGCGCCATTTCTTCGTTTTTAGGTTAGATTAGGTCCGATAACTTTTTTACCTGACCCCGTAAACTCATTCTGAAAACGGCAGATTATTCAACAATCAATATAAAGAAACTTCTGTATAAAACATTTTTCTGTATCTCTTTTAACTAAGAAAATATAGGGTAATTTAGAAATTGTCAATTTTTTGATTTTCCCCCGTATCTCTTAAGCGAGCGAAAATTTTCAAATTTGGATTTTACCATTTTAAGTTTGACCCAAAAAGAGCACATGACACCTATATTACTTTTTTGATAGCACTAACAATTTTATTACGGAGATACCCTATAAAAGTGTCGAAAATGGGACACCCTGTACAGTCCGCCAGGGCGGCGTCGGTCCAATTATTTTACGAGGCGACTTCTTTATATCTGCTCGCAAAAATATTTAATATTTTTACTTGTATTGGAATTCGATCACAGAATAAAATATCAACCATACATGCAGCAGACAAGTCACAGACAAGGAAACTGACAGTATTGGTCCTCATCGTTTTAAATACTTCAGTCAGTTGGTGTTCACTCAGTCCTATAATCTAGTCATTTTACCAATTCGGGAGCATAAACAAACATCAGCCACATGCTCGATGCATAAACTCATTGCTATTGGTCAAACGGCGATAAAACTTCCGATGCTGGCGAGAACAGGGCCGTTGTTCACAGTATAGGCTTTCATTTTAGGTCTATTCATGCGTGGTTCTTGTCGATTACATATTTCATCAGAGCTGACCTTTTCAAAGAGGTCTCTTTCAGTCAGTTGGTGTTCACTCAGTCCTATAATCTAGTCATTTTACCAATTCGGGAGCATAAACGAACATCAGCCACATGCTCGATGCATAAACTCATTGCTATTGGTCAAACGGCCATAAAACTTCCGATGCTGGCGAGAACCGAGTCGTTGTTCAGTGTAGGCTTTCATTTCAGGTCTATTCATGCGCGGTTCGAGATTTTACTGTTATAGTGTTCTTAATGCGACCCTGTGTGCTGTTCACGTGCTCGTCGCGTGCATTTGTTTTGGTCTCTGAATTATTTTTGTTCCGTAAACTTTGCACAGACCGAATCTCTCAAAAGAATATTTCAATATTAAATATCTGCAATCATTTATCAATTTAATAGAACCAGATGTCACGTATTAACCCACTCACCGATTTCTATACGAGCCTGTTCTATTTATTTACTTTTTCAATTTTCAACAAATTAGTAATGCGTCCCATAAATAAATAAATGTTCGGAAAAACTGTAACGGCATGTGCCAAATCGCCCCAGTTTATTCGGCGACGTTCCGCGCCATCTGGAACTCGCTAATGTATTTTTAGACAAACAAAATAGGTCGCCAAAGTGAAAATGATAGAAAAATCAAATAAATCTGCCAAACTATAAATCGATATAGAGCCCATTAAAATTTTTACTGGGTAAGTTTAGCGATACAACGCTAAAATTTGCTCTTGAATCTCTCAAGAGAAAATTGGAAAAACGAAACATTATACAGGGTGTTATGGAATTTTATGCATTATATTTAAACCGGCAATTCCTGAGATAAAGACAAATTGAAGAAAAATACCCATAAATGGTGCTTTCAATTCATTCAGCGGTGAAAGTGACTCGACGCCAAACCCGAAAAACCCCTGTGTGGCACTGCGATACATGTAAGCAATCAAAGAATTCTGGTCGGTGTTGTCATATGTACACCTTAAACTCTTTAGACAAAATAAAATAATTTAAACACTTTTCCATTCTGTAATACCTTCTTGTACAATTAATTGAAGAACATTTTAAACAACCCGAAAAAACATATGGAATAGTAATAGCCACGTACGTCACTAGGTCAAATGCCAATGACCTCTTGACGCCTTACATCGACTGAGCGAAGTAGTTTCATATAGCGCCGCATGCTTGCGGTCTGTTAGTTGAAGACCAACCAGCGGCCGGATACGTTGTGTCTCGTCGATCACCAACACACTCTCAGCAATCCGCTCTGTTTTTTCGGTTTACGCGTGTATCTTGCCCGTCCATAAATAATCTTTGAATATTGTTTTTATTGACGCGTGTTTTCTGGAAGTCACGTGTAATAAAATCTAATAATCTGTAGTATAATCTGTATTATTGTATTTTCAAAAGCTAACTATCGGTTCTGTTTCACTATTACTGTACATAAAGTGTTTCCAGGAGTGTTCCCATGAAAAAGAAAAAAAACTGATTGTGTTTGTGCCTGGATTTCCTCGATCTTTAATTATAAGGATAAAAAGTAGGTAGAAAATAATTTATTTTTATAATTTTATATGGAATTTCAGTTTTACATTAAGTTTGGCAACATTGCCATTGGCTCTGGGTGAAATGTTGTACGTAGCACGGACTGACCTGTGAGTAAGAGTATTTATTACCCCACTTTTAAAACGGTCGATTTAAAAAAAATTAAATATGTAGCGCTTCTCTAGGACACCCCAGGAGTCACCCATTTAAATATAATATGTCATTTCCATAACACCCTGTATACTCGCAGTCAAAATAATTAATCCATGGATTTTGAGCAGGAATAGATATAACGGGACGGAATGGTAACTATCCTCAGATTCCTGTATGCGTTCCTGCCATCAGTACGGTAATCAAGCTCTGCGAGAACTCGTACTACCCCGCGCTTGCCCTTATAGGCCCCACTTCAGCAAAGCACAGCAGCAGAGGGACTGGCACGAGAGCATGGAAGGCCAGGCCACCAGCAGGGTTGCCAATGATACTCGGAAGAAATACCCTCAAAGATTCGTAATTACCCACAATACCCCACACTACAATTTATTCGGCTTTATATAGTATTTTGAATTTTGGGGAATAGGAATTTATTATAAACAAAACGATTATTTATTTTGTGTTTATTTATTCATCTTTGTAACGTAATTACAAACTTTATACTTCGATATAAACATTGTATTACAAATAAACATATTGTTAAACAAATGGTTATTTTAATATTATTAAATTAATAAATAATAATTAAGCGGATTCTGATTAATCTATCATTTTTTTCCCACATATTTGTTTTCGACATTTCTTTATCCTGTTGAAAAATCACGACGCCTCCATTTAGTTTAATCCCTTCTTTAGTGTGTAAAAGAGCTTTTATTGACGAATTATCTAAATTTGTACGAGCTTCGGTTTTTATATCATTTAAGTTGCTAAAAAGCCTTTCTACTGATGGGTTCGAAAATGGCAATATAAGTAACAAAGAGATAATTATTTTTAAATTTGAAAAAAACGAAACAAAGAAATGAAAGCCTCCCCCAATATCTAAAACTGCATATCAGCGGTGACCGTCAAATATGATATTTAGTTACCTAGATAATTTAAATTAAATCGGGAAATCTCAGGTTCACTAAAATTCCACATAAATAATAATTCCTCACAGAAACCCCACATTCAATAAAATTCCCCACATTTTGGGGAATTACCCACAGATTGGCAACCCTGGCCACCAGACACACATCAGGATTCACCACTCTCGAAAACTGTTTCAATAAATGTACTGCTCTCGATACCCTGGAACATACCTAGTCGATGTGGCCGTTGTGTCGTCCGCGTACAGAATCAATCTACATACAGTTAATGCTGCTGGCAAATCATTGACGTACACTAGGAATAGCAGGGGTCCCAGGATCGAGCCCTGAGGCACACCGTGCCTCAGAGTTCGTCGGCCCGACTCTGCATGGTTGAAAGATGTCACCTGTCTTCTTCCAGCGAGGTAACTCCTCAGCAAGGTTACACTACCCCCATCCAGGTCATAGAACCCAAGCGTCTCGAGAAGAACAGAATATGAAATGCAGTCGAAGGCCTTCGATATGGGAGATGGCGCGGGCCTATTGAGTTTGCGCAATAGGGTGCAAATTTTAACGATCGCGTCAGAGCCGGGCCCGACATTATTTGTTTGTTCTTAGTCGTCGCCATCTTTGGTTCTGGATGCCTTTTCAAATTACAGAATAAAAACTGGTTCATCCACATTGTTGTCGGTATATTAGTGCTTATAAACAATCATTACCTAACAACAGTTTTTGTAAAGGAGTTTTTAAATTGTGGTGATTCGATTCGCTGTTTGGTAGGTTAGTGGCTTGTTTTGTTTAAGATGAAAGGACACAAGTGCATGGTGCTTTTTTGCAAAAGTCGTGGATCAATACCAAGTATTTCAGGTATGTAGATATGTATATAGGAAAATATTTTGCTTATCACATTATCCGATCTTCGGAACCGAATTTCACTAAAAAGCTTGTAAAAAAGAAGGGAGTGTCACTCGTATATATGTGGTCACTACCTAACCTTAAAATATGTATTTTTAATTTGGTGCATTAGTAGCTGATAATAATTCCCAAAATAGTCAATATAGTCATTCATTCTTAATTTTTGGTTTAGAAAAAAGTGAGGTTAAGAAACATACGACGTCGGATGAAAGTTAAAATAAAGCTCATCGGGCCGATTGTTACAAATATTCGGACGGAATTTGGCACCAAAAGTTTACACCAATCAGGGCACCGTCGGACAATCATATCGTCAGAAATCGAATGCATGGAACGACGTCAGAAATCCAATGCATGGAACAACGTCTTAAATCGAACTAATCGAAATTTTGCACTGCAATATTTTTCCTAACTAACCAGTAAAATTTACATTTAAAAAGTTGAAATCCGGTCCTGTCGAATGTTTCCTTTCACAAGGAAATTACCGAACTGCGCAAAACGCCCCCTTCGATGCCCATAGCGGGGACATAATTGCAGATGGTATTAGCAATATACTGTTTATATATAAGTGGTCGGTACTATATTGTCCCAGCATACTTTAGATAGAGCTGTCAAACTTGGTATCTATAGGAAAATAAAGCGATCCCGTTGGTTTTGAATCGTTAGAGGTTATATTCGTTGGGAAACGCTACCGGTCCACAAGGATGCATGACGTTCGCCAGATGAATGAATTCTTAAACAATGAATTTCGTGGAGTACGTTTCCGCTATTCGTCACTTTAGGTGGAATTAGCCGGTCAATGTCAGTATCGTGGGCTGATGGTCGCGTCGTGTATTTTTGTAAAACATAAAGTGAATTTGCGAAAACTGCTCATTATGTGCGATGCGTTGCGATGTCCATTATGCCCGCCAAGTATAGTCGACCTTGAAACAGATGCTAAACAGTCATTACGAGTGTTTTGTTTCATTTGTTTCGGTCTGGTATTCATTTGTCGTTTTAATTGACTTTTAGTTAAAACAAAACTTTAAAATTTTAATACACATATAAAAATAGGTTTTAATTATTATTGTTATACCGATATACATCTGTAACTATATACGTTGAATCAGGGAAAGAATGAACGTGCGTCGTCATCTGTAACAGTACGATTCAAATCGATATTATGTAGATCAAATAAAGGTATGGTTTCGGTCAGTGGTGGATTTAACAGGTGGGCAAAAGCGCGCTTGCCAACTGGGCCCCCCCGACGAAAAGGCTTTCAGGGCCCCTCTTGCTGAAAGTTACACCTTCGATTTTTTTTTTGATTTTTTTGTTGAAAAAATGTTTCGGTGAGTCCCTTGTGGACAGCACAAGTTCAATTTTCATTCAGGGGCCCCCTGTTATCAGAATAATTGCAATGCTTGATAACTATCGTAAATTAAATATAAAATCAAATAACTTCTGTAATCAATCAGTTATTTAAAACATCCACGATTTTCTCAAAGTTTGTCGAATATTTCTGACTTATCAGAAGCGTTCTAAAGGGACCCCCGGGTGCCCCCGCGCATCTAAATTCAGTTGACAGTCAACTGACCATCACTTTCGAAAGTTGGAATTGCCGCGCCCAATAATGAGAATTCACCGAGCATGCGCGGGAACTATCACAGGAGAGCAAGTATGATTCTTTCGTTTCGAAAGCTAAATCTCAATGGGAGAAGATGGGATGGAAGAATCCGGATTTTCCGAATTAGACAACGACGAACGAAAAAAATGCCAGGCGAGAAGTATACTTATTCTGAAAACGGCAGATTATTCAACAATCATTATAAAGAAACTTCTGTACAAAACATTTTTCTCTATCTCTTTGAACTAAGAAAATATAGGGTAATTTTGAAATTGTCAATTTTTTGATTTTCCCCCGTATCTCTTAAGCGTGCGAAAATTTTCGAATTTTGATTTTACCGTTTTAAGTTTGACCCAAAAAGAGCACATGGCAGCTACATTACTTTTTTGATAGCACTAACGATTACGGAGATGCACTATTAAAGTGTCGAAAATGGGACACCTTGTACATTCGTTTAGAAATATGTAAAATTTGAGAACCACACGAAACACAAAATACAAATGTAAATATTTTAATTTTGCTATATCCGTCTAATATACTGGACTTGTATATGTCCAAAGAATAACACGTTGCCTATTTTATCCTTTTTCATTAACTGATAAAAAAAAGAAACATTAAAAAAAAAACAGTTGTTTGATATTAATGTAACGTTTCTCCGGGCCAACTGTATATTATTATCTTACCTAAATCTATAAAGACATTTTCATAAAAAGATTCCTTACTTGTATTTTGTATTAATATTAAAATTACTTCATTTACGACTTAATTAACCTAGAGAACGATTCGCAGAACTAACAATTTTACCAATTTTGGTTAATTAGTGTTGCCTATTAAATTTGGTTACGTGATAATTAAAAAGATGACTGACATCAACGTTCTAAACGACGAAATTTCATTTTTTGTACAAAATGTATCGCTTTACTCGTTGTATAGAAAAGCAGAACGAAGTATGTTGGAGGGGGGGGGGGGGGGGGCGTCTTGGAGGTGCAACGTATGAGCGACGATCGTGGTTCGAAGCCAACGTTAAGCTGTACGTTACCTCGGGAATTGAGAAAAATGGAGAATACATTATTTTACTTAATTTCTACCAAAACTCTCTTCATGCATTATGCAATTAGTATCAGTACTATACTATCATCACCCGTCCCCCAATAACATAATTATGAATAAGTATAGGCAATATAGTTATGTATTATGTATATCCGAATATTTATAAACAACGTTATCTGGAGGGTTATTTTTAGTGTTGTGATCGCTCGAACGAAAAACCGCTTGATTACTCGATTATTGAAATAACCGCTCGAGTTAGCTATTGAGGCGAAAACCGTCGCTCGTCACTTATTATCTTTCACTCGATAACCGAGCTTCGCTTGATACCGCCGAAAATGTACCGCTGTGGTGTGAACGAGCTAAAAAACTGCTCGTATATTCGAACAGTTTTTCGCTAGATAGGAAATACTACTCTAGCTATAAATTGAAGCGAAAAACCGAAAATCATCGCCTTTCACTTGATACCCACATATATATAAACAGTATATTGCCAATACGAACGTTCCGGAATACAAAAAGTGTCCCCGCTATGGGAGATGGCGCAGTAGGGTGGGAATTTTATCGATCGCGTCAGAGCCGGCCCGACATTATTTGTTTGTTGTTATTCGTCGCTATCTTTGGTTCTGGATGCTTTTTCAAATTACAGAAAAAGTGGTTCATCCACATTGTTGTCGGTATATTAGTGCTTATAAACTTTCATTACCTAACAACAATTTTTGTAAAGGAGTTTTTAATTTGTGGTGATTCGATTCGCTGTTTGGTAGGTTAGTGGCTTGTTTTGTTTAAGATGAAAGGACACAAGTGCATGGTGCTTTTTTGCAAAAGTCTGTACATATATCCAAAAATATTTTGCTTATCACATTATCCGATCTTCGGAACCACATTTCACTAAAAAGCTTGGAAAAAAGGAGAGAGGGCCACTCTTATACAATATAATATATATGTGGTCACTACCTTACCTTAAAATTAATGTATTTTTATTTTGTTGCATTAGTAGCTGATAATAATTCCCAAAATAGTCAATATAGTCATTCGTTCTTAATTGTTGGTTTAGAAAAAAGTGAGGTTAAGAAACATACGACGTCGGATGAAGTTAAAATAAAGCTCATCGTGTCGATTGTTACAAATATTCGGACGGAATTTGGCACCAAAAGTTTACACCAATCAGGGCACTGTCGGATCATCATACCGTCAGAAATCGTATGCATGGAACGCCGTCTTAAATCGAACTAATCGAAATTTTGATTGCAATATTTTTCCTAACTAACCAGTGAAATTTACATTAACAAAGTTGAAATCCGGTCCTGCCGAATGTTTACTTTCACAAGGAAATTTCCGAACTGCGCAAACTCACAACGCCCCCTTCGATGCCCATAGCGGGGACATAATTGCAGATGGTATTAGCAATATAATGGTTATATAATATGTGGGTTTTTCAAACACTAAATACTGATCAACACATAATTTGCTGCCGGCAATTTTGTTACTGTTTCTAGGTAATTTGGGTCTGCTAAACCTAAAAATAACCTCAGATTTGCTCCATCAGATCGTTTAAATATATTTGGCTCAACCTTCACATGAAATAGTGCCTGTTTGGCAACCTGTATTCAACGCAGCTCTTAAACGAACCCAAAATATTGTAATGAACGGATTACTTAAAATTCTAAATAATTTCGTCCAATGTCCATGTTCGATGAAGCTATAGAACTTTTAGATAATCAATCAAATAAATCGATACATAAACCGTTTGCTTTGATCGATTAAGTCGGCCATACTTTGCCAGTAAGTTAATAAGTTTCAATAGAAAAACGCGTGTCTGCATGACATTTAAATAATTGAAAGGCCCCATTTGCTAATGCCGGGTAGGATTGAACGTAAAATTAATTAATATTAATGTAGGAACACTCCAAACAGATGGTTGTTTGTTTACGTCACACTTGTCGCTGGAGAGTTTTAGCGTATACGAGACCTATTAAAGTAAATTAATGTACCTTAGTAAATGTAATTTACTACATCTTACTACGTATATTGTTACATTTACTACATCTGCTACATTTATTACTTTCACCTATCATTTATACAGGGTGTAACTTGTGTACTTCTAATTAATGGGCCATGGAAACACCACAGACTCCTTACGTAAAATTATTAGGATTTAATTATACTTACCTATATCCGAAAGTTGATATTAACTGAGATACAGGGTGTTAAAGTTGAAACTTCATTTTTGTTTTTCTCTAATAACTTTGACAGAAACCAGCGGTTTTTTTTTTAGAACGAGAAACTGATTTTTTGGTGAAATTTTAATGTACAATGTAGGGGGCGCTGTCTGCGGCATTTTTTGCACATTTATTAGGTCATAACTTTTTGTGTCTCAGTGTATTTAAGTTTTTAATGAAAATAATACTTTTCTCATATTTATTATGTAAAAAAGGTATACTAATTTCAGGTAGCCCAGAGTTACCGTTTCGGAGATATTTGCACGTGTTCAGCGAAAATGAACTATCAATATTTTGAAAAATTTTATATGTCAGTTTATATTGAAAGTGGAAAAAAACGAAGAAATGGCGCAAAATGTATATTTTGCTCGCTATCCGGAAAGAACGTAATCATTTAAGGACATATTCCGAGCATTTGCGATGATTCCCGTTATTTTTTACCTTAATCTGAATCTTTTATTTCGTTTCAAAGTAATAAAGTTTAAATAAATCGCCTAGGAAACCAATATCATCTATGGTGTGTTATATATTTGAGAGGAGAACTTAAAATAGTATCTTTTTAGATTCAAATATACAGGGTGTTCCTTTTAAAAAAATGAGGTTAGGTCCGATAACTTTTTTTACCTGACCCCGTATACTTATTCTGAAAATGGCAGATTATTCAACAATCAATATAAAGAAACTTCTGCATAAAACATTTTTCTGTATCTCTTTTAATTAAGAAAATATTGGGTAATTTTTTATTTTTCCCCCGTATCTCTTAAGCGAGCGAAAATTTTCAAATTTTGATTTTACCATTGTAAGTTTGACCCAAAAAGAGACACCTACTAAAGGGTCGTAGCCTACGCCAATTTTGGATACATGCCCTTAGAAGGAATAATTATAGTCCAGGTGATACAACAGTTATTTGTGAGAAACAATTCACAAAAGAAGATTATGGAGGTAATGTACATGGGAATAAAATACTGAAGAAAGGAACAGTCTCGTCAAAATATTTTACATCTTTATTTTTCTATATTTAAACAACGTTTGCAGTGTAACAAGTACGTGAAGACAGGTTTCATATAATTTATTTATTTATTTTTATTTATTTGATCTAACTTGTTTACGTACATATTATTTTAATTTACTTATTTAATTAATCACTTTAGTGTACAATATGCCTTAGTGGCTTGTGTGTGCATTTTTTTAAAGAATCATCCTTTTCACAGTTTATAGTAAAATTATTAGAAATAAACTTATTTTAAGAGCAATTGCGGATTAACCTTAAACCAGTTGTAATTGTCAAATTTACAAATTTTTAATTGGGATTTTGCAAGATATCTTAGTGATAAATATGACAATCTGGCTAGAAATATACACTTTTATATCTGGAGAGTATCATCCAGTAATGAATACACCAAAAATATTGATGCTAAGCATAAATAGTTAAATCCATCCTTGGATACACTGTATATAAAAACTGGATCAATATTTCTATCTTTTTTATAAATATCCAATATTCGAAACTACACTTTTTGAATAGATAATATAGTTAAACGTAAAGAATCTCAAAGTAAATTATGCGCCCTTGTTGGGCTTTTTGCCCAGACTAGCTCCGCTCCGAAACGAGTAAGGCCATAACCTTTTAAACGTTATTGGATTTAACCAGACTTCAACATTGTTGCCATTAGCGAGACCAACATGTTTTGTCACTCTTCCACCCATTACTGATTTTCAATAACATCTCAAACAATCACAAACTCACTTTCCAACAGATTTATGAATGGAGTGTTGGCCCTGTGTTTATTTCGTTTTTTAGAGTTTGTTCGGCTTATGGGAAAACATAACCGGTAATCACGATTAATCGCATGGGGTTTGTTTACAAATTTCCATTAGCGCACGCTGCTTTTTATGCCAATGACATCGTGTGTATAACAATGACATCTCAGGATTGGCGGGTTTAAATATAAGAAGGCAATTCCATAAGGCCCTGTATTACATTAACCGACATTTAAAGTCCGTTATTTTCTTATAATATAAGTACGCCTATGCAATATGATACGGCGAGAAGATAATGCATTTGAGTGCACTATTATGGTTAATTCAAAGCATGTACATACAAACAATAGCGTGTAAGCATTTAAACTATTTAAACTACCGACGAACAACAATACGGCGGCCATGACGCCGGCACGTGCCCTTTTGCCGATAAACGGCTTAATTATGATATTTAGGCCCCGTCTACAGTTGACATAATTTACGCCGACGTTGGTTGGTTGGTAGGTTGGTTAAAGGCGGGGGTCGGTTTAAAGGCCCGAACTTCAAATCACTGCAGCCTTGCGGCTTATTGTGTACCCCGATCTTGTCAGACGATGTTTGTTCCTTCTATGAGGTCCAGTAACCTTCTACCAAGCTTGTCATGTGGGAGGTTGTCACCACGTTGTATGTTCCCGAAGATATTTTGTCTTCTACGAGACAGTGCGGCGCAGCGGTATATTATGTGTGAGGCGGTTTCATCCTCTTCGCCGCAGAGTCTGCATTCAATGGATCCGTTGTTTATACCAATCCGTTGAAGGTGTTTTCGCAAGTGGCAGTGGTCTGTTAGCAGACCCATCACTTGTTTCAACTGGGGCCGTGTTAGGGCTAGCATCCCATTCGATAGTATCCTCGATGGTTTTCCAATTACGGCCCGTGCGTGTATTTGACCAGGTAACCCTTGCCATCGAGATAGGTGTTGTTTTTTTCGACCATCTATCTAATGTTGTTTTCGTTGCGCCGACGTACACATGGATAAAATCATAGATCTATAATATAAAAGACGAAACATTCCACTCATAGAACACCATTTATTTACAATCATGCACAGTTCTACAGTTTCAAATAAGTTAGAAGAAGATGGCGTTAAAAATGGCAACGCTGTAATAAGGTACGCGTTTAGATAATTTCCATCTAACATTAGTCATATACAGGTAATCGTTGTAGGTTGTAGGTATTTTGTACAGAAATTCAGATAATATAGAGAAATAATCCATATTTTTGAAATATTTACTTAAAATATAGAAATAGCTAAACCACTGCTTTACCTAAAAAAAAACCAACCTCACTATATTCACTTACTCACTAATCCGGGGTTAGAATAGTCGAATTTCTTACACACCACGCACTGACAAACCATTTGTGTAGATAGACGACTACTTTTTCCTACTTTATTTAACCAGGCCCTAAGGACCGATATTTCAAAGTCACCTTAAGGTACAGAATGACATAAGTCATCCTTAACACAAGTTTGACAGTATATTAAAGTTCTCCTTAACTCTCATCTAAAAGAATAGATCTTTAAGGACGCGGTAATCTTTCACTTAACGCATCAATTGACCCTTAAATTAATTTTAAACAGTTTTTTTTAAGTAATATAATTCTTCCTTAAGGTTTGCTCGGGTTTGTTCCATAACGTTAAGGCTACCTTAGCTAAGGTATAACTTAACTTAAGGTAAAGTACGTTTCACGAAATTTGGATAGGACTTAATGATTTCCTGGGTCGGTCCCATTGTGTCGACAAGAGCTTGGCAATAAAAAAGTGAAGTATGAAGGGACGGACTAAGGAAACCAAGTAATGATATGATTATATTAATATAATCAAATGAAATAACATTTTTTAAAAATATTACTAGTAATATGTATTTACATTTATAATGTCATTCTATAGATAGTTCTGTTTCGCTATCGCTATGGTAGTCCGCACAAGAGTCTTTAATGTTTTTTGCAGAAAGCCACAAGGCATTTGCAACCCAACCGTTTTCTGACCCAGCATGTAAAATGCTTATTCTTTTTCCTTTATTTGACGGAGCTTTTGTTTTACACTTATCGGAAGAATCAGACCAGCCTTTGGATGATGTTTCATGCGTGTAAAACCAAGTCTCGTCGAGGTAAATTATAGGACGGTTTTCAGAACGGGATTTCCTTACAGAAGTTATATACTCATGACGCCATTTTTGTAAACGGTGGGATTCCATGAGTACTTGCCTTTTGTCAATTTTGCGGTATCTGAATCCCATTTCCGACAAAACTCTCCAAAGGCTAGTGCGGCTACAACTTATTTGGGTTTCATCATTGGTGAGCCGTTGCTTCAGAGAATCTAATGTAGGTACGCGTTGCTCTTCGTACATGGTGTAGATTTTTCGCCTTATCAAGTCCTTGTCGCTTTCGTCGAAACATTTGGTGAAACCGGCATCTTTACGCTTCTTTCTAGATTTAATGGGATTTGACGCGTTTCATTTCACTGTAGTCAGAGGTATCTTAGTCAAATCAGACGTTTCAGTCGCAGCAGCACTAGCATAAAGTCCTCTGTTGAGTAAAGAAGTATGTATATACTATTTTTACAATTTCCCTAATATCGAGAGATAAATGCATCTTCTTCACTGCAACACTAGAAGAAGCAACATCAATGTTTTTCCATGGACGCCACATACTGTTTTTTTATACGTTTGGTAAAATAATATCGGTAATACAACTAAACTCTTCCAGCAAGAAATAAAAACTAACAAATTTTACCACAAAAAGATATTTAAATATAAATTAAGCAACCTAACCTACCTGATGTGCCTATATTTAATTATAATTATTACAATCCGATCCTTTCCACATAATAATAACAAACGGTCATAAATAATGGGAACGCCCCAGGTACTTTTACTGCAGTCATTAAGTTCCATTTTTCATGGAACAAACTCTAACGTTCAAATATCGGCCCTAAACCCCATTGTGTAGGTATCAAAATCTTCAAACCGCAATAAATGGGTGCAGGATCGGCTTGAAAGGATAGCTATTTACATATGATTTATTTTTATTTTGTATATCCTAAAAATGGTATAATAATTTGGTGAATCAGGTGAATAAAATTTGTACACTGGCCAGAAAATATGTAAATTTTATAGTCGGCAAAGTGTTAATTAGGTTTTTATGGCAGCCAAAAGATCAACGGTATGTTATAAACCATACTATAACAACACCAACTCAAATCATCACACTGTAAACATGGCCTAATCATTAAATTGGCACTATGAAAGCCCGCATTGTGTTCACACAAATCACATTTACAGCGGATTTAAATGAATGGATCGCACTTTGATGGAACAAAAATGGAAGGGCGTGACAAACCCAACCCTTTTAGTGCTTTTGTTAAAAATACACCTACTCATCGTTTCAAGCGTCGACTATATTTTTTGCCTAATGTGTAAAAACCTTCTGCAAAAATATTATTTTCGAAATTTAAGCTGCATTATAAGCCTGGAATATAAAACGAACTTATAGACCATCATGCAATAGAACTGACATTAGGTTAGTGCGTTAGATAAAACATATTTTTATTTATTTTTTAATTTTACACAAGGAAATACAACTTTTGGAAAATAAGAAAGGTTTTCTTAGTGTGTATAGCTGTCGGATCTTAACGTCGTCGCATGCAACCCTCGTAACAATATTTATACAGTCCACTACTAATACTACTAAAGCCATCTACGAGCTATCAAGAAAACCGAATGATGTCCAATACTACTACCGCCATCTACGAGTTATCAAGAAAACCGAATGATGTCTAATACCACTACGCCATCTACGGCTACGTCATTAGACGCAACCAAGACGAGAACAATAGTTAACTGTTTTATGACGAGAACGAATCGAGAAACGAGGCTGACAAGTTGGCATTCTATTCTCGGTGTTTTTTAGTTTAAATCCTTAAATAAAACGGTTTAAAATCATATCGAGTATCATTTATCGAAATTAGAGATGTAAAATTACCGGTAATTTAAAAATCGGTAATATTACCGGTAATATTACGTAATATTACGGTAACATTGGTAATTTATAAAAAAAACAGCTTTTTAAGTAATACTAGTTTTTTTTATTTCAAAACTGTAAAAACATTACGAAAAACAATAAGAACGTTTTTTAAACTAGTCAGAGTCAGAATGGACTACGTAATAGAGTGGATAATGGTAAATCATCCTCATCATCATCCCCAACCTCGTCATCTGATTCTTCTTTCTCTTTCGTTAATTGAGTCAAGTCTATAACGTCGAAACCGATATCTTTCTTCTTTTTCTATTTCTTCCTCAGTATCTTCTACTATTCTCGAATGATCTTCTTCATTTAGTAAATTATAATTATGGGCAATATAAGTTAGTTTTCCGGCCCTCTCCACGGTTAGTCTGTTTCTTTTTTGCCGATGAATAAATCCATAAGTACTAAAGGTTCTTTCGGTTGCGGCTGTTGACGATGGTAAATTTAAAATGTCTACAGCTAACCTACTTATTTTAGAACTGGAGCAAATTCCTGCCCACCAAACAGATCCAGACATAGATTTTTCGCTGGAAATGACGAATTCCTTAGCAAAAATATTACCTCTAATTTTGTACTGTGCGAGTGCTTCCATAATAAGATCTACTTGTGAAGAATACTTTGGATGACGCCTTGCAGTTTCATAGATGAACTCCGTTGCAATTAAATTTTCAGCTTCAGTTAACTTCTCGCCGCGTTGACTTGGTTCTAATAGGTAAGCAGCAAGATGAACGGGTTTTAAACATATATTTTCTCGTTTTTCAAGAATTGAACACATTTTCTGGTTTTTAAACATAGTAATAGATAAATTTGATACTTTGTCACGTAATATAGACCTTATTTCAAAAAAGCAGATAAACTCTTTTGAGATTGTTGGCCCGTTAGCTTCAAAAATCGTTATCCACTTAGACATTGGCTGGAACAAGTCATAAGTTGCTTCTATTTGCAACCAAAATTCGTTTTGAAGAAGAAGTCTTACTGTATTTGATGAAAGAACATCAGAAATATCTGGGCTATCATCAATTGCTAAACTTTTTAATGAATGTTTAGTCTCCAAAAAGCTTTTTATACAAGAAACAAAGGAACCCCATCTTGTTTTCACCGGCAATTTTAAAGAGATGTATCGCCCCGTTTTGTTCAACTGGATTTGGCTTATGGAAAAAAAAAACAAAAAAAAAAAAACAATATTTCCAATGTTACCGATCTTGCGGTAATATTACGTAATATTACGTAATATTACGGTAACATTACCTCGGTAATATTACCTTTACATCTCTAATCGAAATACACAAGATTTATCGACCCTACACAATAGTGCTTAAACGTAAAGTCCATTCTTCGGTTTTTAATTGCAGAAAATTGATCAATAACAGCCTCATTAAGTTTGGAATACCCTCTATAAATTTTTTTTCATATATTTAATTTTTAAACTTTCTAATAAAGTCCCTAGATCTACCCTTTGTGGTCTGCGTTAAATTAATTTCGGGTTTAGGTGTTCCCGCATTTCACTTCAATTCTTTGCTCCAAACTCAAAGTTATTACTTAAATAGTCCACCGTCAACTATTCATTTTAACTTAATAATTATAATATTAAAATATTAAAGCATACACGCTCGAATTTCTAACTAGATGGAGACAACAACGCGGTGCACACAAAAACTGTGCGCCTTTTCCATGATAAATCGCCATAGCCCCGCTATCCCCCGCTGCCACCCGCCACCTGTTACTACAGAGAAACTGCACTACTTAATCGCATGTGCGAGCAAGTCTCGTCATAATCGTCATTTATCTCGACCGAGGCACGGTTGCCGGATCTATACAGTTTGGTTTGACTGAATGATAAAATACTAGGGAGGGTCGTCGGACTTTTTTTAGTTTGACGGTACGATAAAATATTAGTGAGGGTCGGACTTTATACGATAAATAATATTCAATGAATATAAATTAATATTTTTTATTCGTTTTGTTTTGGGGGTGCACGTGCGCATGTGCTCCTGTGGAAGAACCGCCACTGGTCTAAAACATAAAAGACCCGCGCCTCCAGCCCCATCTTTATCTTCTCCGAGAATCTTCAGACGGAAAAAATTACAAAAAAAAACCTCTTCGCGTTTCAGATGCTCGTGTGCGACGTGATGCGGCGGAGCCCTTGTCGTGTCGCATGCCACTAACTCATATTTTTCAGCGGTGACAGGTAGGGCAACATAACCGGCAGTGTCACGGTCACTACAGTCGTAATTTATCACCCTTTGCGGCGTGCGTGACCGGTAAAACGACCCAGGAAGGACGGTAGGATTAATAACGACCTTGAATATGTCATAAAATATTTAAGAGCCAACATGAGATTCGACAATCGACGTACAGTTAAACCGGGGAAAGAATGAATGTGCGTCATCACCACATATATATAACCATTATATTGCTTATACCCTCTGAAATTATGTCCCCGCTATGGACATCGAACGGGTAATAGTGAGTTTGCGCAGTTCGGAAATTTCCTTGTGAAAGTAAACATTCGGCAGGACCGGATTTCAACTTTTTTAATGTAAATTTCACTGGTAAGTTACTAGGAAAAATATTGCAATCAAAATTTCGATTAGTTCGATTTAAGACGGCGTTCCATGCATACGATTTCTGACGGTATGATGATCCGACGGTGCCCTAATTGGTGTAAACTTTTGGTGCCAAATTCCGTCCGAATATTTGTAACAATCGACACGATGAGCTTTATTTTAACTTTCATCCGACGTCGTATGTTTCTTAACCTCACTTTTTCCTGAACCAAAAATTAAGAATGAATTTTGTTGTTGACTATTTTGGGAATTATCAGCTACTAATGCAACAAATTAAAAATACATTAATTTTAAGGTTAGGTAATGACCACATATATATTATATTGTATACGAGTGACACTCTTCTTTTTTTACAAGCTTTTTAGTGAAATTGGGTTCCGAAGATTGGATAATGTGATAAGCAAAATATTTTCGTATATATGTACATACCTGAAATACTTTATACCTGGTATTGATCCACGACTTTTGCAAAAAAGCACCATGCACTTGTGTCCTTTTATCTTAAACAAAACAAGCCACTAACCTACCAAACAGCGAATCGAATCACCACAAATTAAAAACTCCTTTACAAAAATTGTTATCAGCACTAATATACCGACAACAATGTGGATGAACCCCTTTTTATTCTGTAATTTGAAAAACATCAAGAGCCCAATATGGCGATGAATAACAAAAACAAATAATGTCGGGCCGGCTCTGACGCGAGCGATAAAATTTCCACCCTACTGCGCAAACTCAATGGTGCCAAGCCATATCCCATAGCGGGGACACTTTTTGTAATTTGGAACGTTCGTATTGGCAATATAATGGTTATATATATATGTGGTCATCACCTGAACAATGTGATTTGAATCGAGATTAAATTGAATCAAATAAGACACAACCACGTCAGTGATTAACATTGTGAAGGTCGTAGATCGGAAGTTCAAAAATGTAAAATCTGCCCTTTCAAAAAAAAAAACACATCAACATTCTCAAGCGGTTTTTTATTATCTAAGTAATTTTCACGCCATTTTAACCTGGATATTACCGTCTAAATGTGGAATGGAAATTGAGAATCCTGAATGTCAGTCGCAGTTCGACGAACCTGAACTGGAAAGCAGGCCAGAGCAGATTTAAAATTTACGATGCCATTTTAAGTCGAATACTTCCTCTATGGCTACTTGATTAGCTCACTTGGCGGCGTACATGGGGTTAATCGATGATGAGGACAAAGTTCCGATTTATGTTAATTAGTGTTTGGGGAAAAACCGATGATTTTAATAATCGAGTGCTTGATACTCGAGCGATTTTAATAACCGAGTGAATCGCTCGAGCGATTAATCACTTGACATTTTTATGACTAAGAAGGAATGTGTTGATAAAACACCAGGTGTTGTTTTTGTAAGATTTAGAAGCTTAATCCAGAGCTTTTATTAAGGAAGAACACAGTTGATTCTAATTTTTAAAAACATTATATCCTTTAATTTTTAAAAAAATTTACAATCGCCGCTGCCTAGCCAGTCCCTGTCAAAACAAAACATTGTATCCAGGACGTAATTCCTTAGGTCTTTTTGCCCGACTGACACTCTCAGCAATCCGCTCTGTTTTTTCGGTTTACGCGTTTACCGTCTTGCCGGTCCATAAATAATCTTTGAATATTGTTTTTATTGACGCGTTTCTTCGGGACGTCAAATTTCGTCGCGTGTAATAAAATCTAATAATCTGTAGTATAATTTGTATTATTGTATTTTCAAAAGCTAACTATCGGTTCTGTTTCACTATTACTGTGTGTATATAAAGTGTTTCCAGGAGTGTTCCCATGAAAAAGAAAAAAAACTGATTGTGTTTGTGCCTGGATTTCCTCGCTCTTTAGGTATAAGGATAAATACAAGTAGGTAGAAAATAATTTATTTTTATAATTTTATATGGAATTTCAGTTTTACATTCAGTTTGGCAACATTGCCATTGGCTCTGGGTGAAATGTTGTACAGTAGCGCGGACTGACCTGTGAGTAAGAGTGTTTATTACCCCACTTTTAAAACGGTCGATTAAAAAAAAATAAAATATGTAGCGCTTCTCTAGGACACCCAAGGAGTCACCCATTTAAATATAATACGTCATTTCCATAACACCCTGTATACACAGATACAACAGTAAGTCTGCTTTTCTCAACGGGGATAATTGACTACCGACGTGACTGCCAGGCGTTACTGCCAGCACTTCTACCGAAACCATACCTTAAAACGTTTCTTTATTGAATTAATTTATAAATAAAATGCAGTTCATTATCTTTCGAATTTAATGATTTTTAAATATTATTTTTTTAAAAAGTAACAAGGAAACATTATAAACTTTAGTAAAATTGAAAATTATAATATTTTCTGATTATTTATTTTAGTAAATGTTGGAAGTGATTGCCATTTACTTCCAAGCATTTATGTACTATCGTGCCGATAAAAAAACTAGGACAACAAAATCACAAAACTAGGAACGGATATACATATCTCATAGACTGTAAAAGGTGCTCGACAGCTGTAAAGGTAAATACACATAACCTTTAGGAAGTAACCTAGGTTACATAATTTAACGTTTTATATTTTTCGATACGAGGTGGCATCAAAATATCTTATTTCTTTTATAAACTTGAGCGGCAGTAAATATATTGGGCATTTTTATTAAGAAAAAGTCTAATACCTTATTTAAAGTAGGTATATATAACGTCGCCTAAAAATGAAAACGAAACTAAATAATAAAAGAAATTTAATAGAAGGTTACAAAAATACAAACGCAAAATTTGTCGAAGCAACAAAACATTTTTAATATTTAGTCATAGAACCATTCCTGTTTATTTCTTCTTGAAGCCTTTGCGGCATACTTAAAACTAGGTTTCTGCATAATTCGCCTGTTACTTCATCCCAAGCTTCATTTATCCTGTAGCGTAATTCATCTCTATTTCGTGGACGAAAATCATGTTTATACATTGATTTCACCATTTTACCCCAAATGTTTTCGATCGGGTTCAGATCGGGACTCTTCGAATGCCAGGGAAGAACTGCTATATTATTTCCTAGGAGAAAATTTTGCACAATGCGTGCTGTGTGTATTAGAGCATTATCATGCTGAAATGTATAATTTTGACCATATACAGCGTTTATCGATGGTATCATCACTGCATTTAGGATATTAACGTATTCAGGTGCAGTTAGTCTTCCTTCCACGATTTGGCAAATTCCTGGACCTCTAGCGCTAATCCAACCGCCGACATTTATAGAGAAACGCCCGCTTTGGTTCGTTTTGTGAGTGTATATCTCATCATACCGCATGCCGGAAGGCCTATACACTCGAATTCTTCCATTATTACACGATTTCGCCTTTATTGCAGTTGCGAATGGATGATCCCTTAGATAATTAACTATCTTCTATCTTCAACTTCAGTAGAAATTCTAGGGGGACCTGAACCTGCTTTCGTAATAATAGTCCCATGCCTTTCTATTTTTTGTTTTGCCAACAACACGGTATTTTTGTTTAATCCCAGTTCGTCTGCAATATCCCTAATAAAAGCACCATCTCGCAACCGACTGTAGATTATAGCCTTTTGCTGGGGTGTTAATTGTGGCATATTTTTTAAAGAAAAATGTTGCTTGACAAGTTGATGATAAAGTGACAATCTATGTTGACATGTAAAATTTGTAAATGACATTTTACTGGTACCAGACTCGAAAGTAAAATATTCCTAATAGTCAAGGAGAAAATAAGAAATTTTGCTGTCCTAGTTTTTTACCGGCACGATGGTACATATTATTTTCATCTACTATTTCTTGTAGCATGCCAGATATTGAAATTGAACGGTTCTTATGGGAGATAAAACCGCGACGGTATATTTTATTGCGAAATTATTCAAGCATTTCCACAAACAATTTCTGAGGAATTTCAATTATCCGCAAAGAAAACGAACACCCACACCAGCTAGAACAAAAGCCATATACTATACTTTTTTATTGAACAATCTCGATCGGCTCGTAAACTTCGAAAAATAATAAAACAAATCGAAACCCGCGCGCCTCGCATAGTTTTCCGATGGAGTAAATTGAAAATTTCGATCTAAAAATAATCCATTAGTTTATCTAAAAATAAACCGCTTCTTTCTCATTATAGAGGTTTTCTTTTGGCTTTGGGATGACAGCCTGTTATGAATGCGGTTCGCCTACGAAAAATGCGTTTTAATTAGGTACAGATACAGCTATGTCACAATCAATCTTATTGGGCGGGTCTACCACATACATATATATAAACAGTATATTGCCAATACGAATGTTCCAAAATACAAAAAGTGTCCCCGCTATGGGAGATGACGCGGGCCTATTGAGTTTGCGCAGTAGGGTGGAAATTTTATCGCGTCAGAGCCGGCCCGACATTATTTGATTGTTGCTATTCGTCGCCATCTCTGGTTTTGGATGCTTTTTTCAAATTACAGAATAAAAAGTGGTTCATCCACATTGTTGTCGGTATATTAGTGCTTAGAAACCTTCATTACCTAACAACAATTTTTGTAAAGGAGTTTTTAATTTGTGCCGATTAGATTCGTAGTTTAGTGGCTTGTTTTGTTTAAGATGAAAGAACACAAGTGCATGGTGCTTTTTTGCAAAAGTCGTGGATCAATACCAGGTATAAAGTATTTCAGGTATGTACATTATCTTAAAAATATATTGCTTCTCACATTATCCGATCTTCGGAACCGAATTTCACTAAAAAGCTTGTAAAAAAAGAAGAGAGTGTCACGCGTATACAATATATGTGGTCACTACCTAACCTTAAAATTAATGTATTTTTAATTTGGTGCATTAGTAGCTGATAATAATTCCCAAAATAGTCAATATAGTCATTCATTCTTAATTTTTGGTTTAGAAAAAAGCTTACACCAATCAGGGCACCGTCGGATCATCATATCGTCAGAAATCGTATGCATGGAACGCCGTCTTAAATCCAACTAATCGAAATTTTGATTGCAATATTTTTCCTAACTAACCAGTGAAATTTACATTAAAAAAGTTGAAATCCGGTCCTGTCGAATGTTTACTTTCACAAGGAAATTTCCGAACTGCGCAAACTCACAACGCCCCCTTCGATGCCCATAGCGGAGACAATCCAAACAGGTGGTATGAGCAATATACCGTTTATATATATGTGGGGTCTATAGACATGTCCCGTAGCGTATGAATCAAAATTAAGAACAATGAGCTCACCCAGTTTTTCATATATACAGGGTATTATGGAAAAGGTTTGTTATATTTAAATGGATAACGGCTTTGGGCGTCCTAGAGCAAGCCCATATACTTTCTTTTCAACTAAAATTTACCCGACGTGCTCTGTCACATGCAACCCAATACACATCTGTTTTCAGTTAACAAGGTCAGTATGCGAGCAGTCATGCCGGGTCACAACGCGATCCCGATGGAAAACGATGCTCAAACGCTACTTCAGTATGTTTTGATATGCGAAAGGAATACGGTACGATAAGAAAAACACGGCGATTCGTAATCAATTTAGCGGCCAACCGACGTCTTTTGAGACACAACCTACTCTATTAGATTATCGACAATTCTCGCCAGTAATTCCCACGTGGTTTCTCGGGTTTCACATAAGGTGATTCATTCGAAAAAACGTATATGACTTAATCGGCCCAATTTGATGTTTAGTATCTCCAGTTGCTCTATGGGCCATAAGTTATGGGGACATCCTGTATAATAAGGCAATTTCAAAACGCCCCGTATAATGAATATTTTATTTTTGCAGATTGGGTTTTCTACATACTAATACCTAACCCCATTTCGTTGCCTGTTTCTGTGGGCCGCAAATAAATGATTGTTTTAGAAAGCGTTTTCTTGAAAGCGCCACTTCTGATGTAAACCCACCTTAAAAGGAGTGTAAAATAATCGACAAGAATTATTCCGATTTGGGCATTGTATACTTTGCAAAGTTGTTATATTTTGTCGGGTAAAAATCCCTTTAAGGCCGTATTAGACTAGGCAATTTTTTCTCTTGCGCCGGCAATTATAATGGCACGTATTCATGCGCAGTAAACCGTTCTCGATCAGCTGGAGCATTGTCAACGGTCAGAACAGCAGTGGGTACTGTCGAAATCCCTAAAATATCCCCAGAATTAGAGATGGGCAAACCGGTTCGTTTTGATTACCAGTTAAAGCAGCTACTGCTATTTACAACTAGGAGGTGCAAAAAGTTGCTGAATTAGCAATCCATAAGTTTAATAAAGAATGTAAACTGCTAATTTAAGTACCAGTGGGTTTAAATGGCCATTACCTGTTCATACCTGGTTCGGCCAAATAATAAACAGTTAAAAATAACAGAATAATCCATGTCTAGCCAATTGCGCCGGCAAGGGCAATTAAAATGGCGCCTGTCCCATTTCTGGTAATGAGAGACAGCTGATCGGGAACAGTGTACTGCGCATGAATCCGTGTCATTTTAATTGTCAGAAGAGTAGAATTTCTGACTGTAGTACGGAGAACGGTGTACTGCGCCTGAATCCTTGACTTATAATTGCCATTGCTGGCGCCATAAAAATTCCCGAGTGTAATACGGCCTTTAAAAGTATTCAATGCCAAACCAAGTCAATACAAATCCATTATCAAATTACAAATTAGAGATGAGAACCCAATATTGGAACTGTTCTCGGGTGGAACTGATCCGCTCTTGGGATCAGTGCCCCTGAACCCCTGATCCATCGCAAACCGAACCTTGAGTGTACCTACTTAATTGATTGAAATCTATCTGACTCGATACCTACTGAAAATGATCTATGGAACAGTTTGTTGCCCACGCCAAAATTTCTTCTAGGTGTTTGTTGCAGCCGATGTTCGAGATTTCAAAGTGAAAGATGAGACTAGCATGCTGTCGTCAGCGAAGCTGAATTTTGGATTTTTGGTTGTCTAGAAAATCGCTATTGTGCAGTAAGGAGAGGGTGGAAGACAATATAGACTATGATCGGTTCAGACCTGATCCATAAGTATCTTAAATTACCCATCTCTATTACAAATAAATAGGTAGGTGAGTACTTAATTTCATGACGTCATAATTAGATAAACTAACGTAAAATTACACAAATCGTATTGATAAAATAGTGAATGAGAGTCTTGTGTAGATTAGAATACATTTTTAAAGGTGTGTAAACAAAAATAGTAACTGAATGTGGGTAGGTCGTTAGTAAAAATAGAAATAGATAACGTAGTTTGCAAATTATACGGTGCGTTATTTAATTGACCTGCTAATAGTTTAGAGGGTTTGTTTCTTAGGTCTTATAAGAAAAGCTCATGTCACCAACGGCTTAAACTTTTGCTATAGGGTGTTGAAATCAACGCGGTTCTTTTTGCCGAAAATATCTGTTCAATATACGTTGATATAAGTGAAAATTGTTAATAGTGGCAACGTTGTGAACCATCTTTAAAGGCCTTATTACAGTCGGCAACTCTTTTGCTGATGGTTTACTGCGCATGTCTACGTGCAATTATAATTGCCATTGCAGGCGCAAGAGAAGAATTGCCGACTAATAGGGCTTCTAGGTACTATATTAGGATTGTCGTTTGTTAAAGCCGTATTAGAGTTAGCAATTCTTCAATTTCGACTGCAATACCAATTATAAATGCACGTAGACATGCGCACTAAACCGTTCTCGATCAGCTGGCGCATTGCCAACAGTCAGAACAGCAGTTGCTACTGTCAAAATCCCTAAAATACCCCCAGAACTAGAAATTGGCAAACCTGTTCGGGTTTGTTCGGGTTTGTTCCCAGTTAAAGCAGCTGCTGCTACTTAGAAATAGCAGTTCAAAGAAGTTGCGACGAATTAGCAGCACATATGCTTAATAAAGAATGTGAACTGTTAATTCAAGTACCAATTAGTTTAAATAGCCATTAGCTGTTCATAGCTGCTTCAACCAACTAATAAACAGTTAAAAATAACAGAATAATCCATCTCTACCCAGACTTGCAGCGGCAATGGCAATGAAAATGACGCATGCCCCATTTCTGGCAATGAGAGACAGCTGATCGGGAACGGTGTACTGCGCATGAATCCGTGCAATTTTAATTACCAACAGAGTAGAATAGCCGACTGTAATACGGATTCCATTCTCGCATTTCGGCCGCAATGCGAGCAGTATTGGGCTAGCTGATCGAGGAAGGTGTACTGCGCATGAATTCGTGCAATTATAATTGCCATTGCTGGCGCAAGAGACAAAAATTGCCGACTCTAATACGGCTTTTATACAGCTTTAAGAAAGTCTATAAAGCTACATGTCACCTTGTAGACTTAATTTTGGTCATGCCTAGAAATAATAGTTGTGCAAACGAAAGAATAAACCAAAATAAACATATCAAAGAGAAATCCAAACAAGTTGGTAAACAAAAAATGCGAGTGAATATAAAATACCTCCATATTTGGACTAAGCAATCCTACATGCCTTATACATTTATATTACATACATAAAGATATAGGGCGAAGATTATCTGTACACAGCACATTCTTTTCTCTATTTGTAAATAACTTTTTTTTAAATAACTTAAGAATGAAAATGTAAAAATGTTGTTCTGGAACCACGCGAAGTCAACTTGCACATCCCTACGCTAGTTCCTAAGGGGCGCAGACCATACAGGGTGTTTCATTAAGGCCGGCTATCGGCCATATCTCGATCGGTAACTACTGGGCATAGAAATTGCTGTAACTTCTGAAAGACTCAATCAATTTTAGTGAATTTTAGCTCGTTTGGTAGTACTTTTAATTGTCGTGTCCAGTGGTACACGATAGTTCCTAATAAAATTGGTAAATTTAAGTAATTAATTAATTTAAATTTAAAGTTTTTAATTTTGGCCTAATTTTAAATTGATTAAGAATGGATTAGAATATTAATCGATAAATTAGAATAAAGAATGACATTTCTTGCAAACCTACACCTGCTTCGTGTGCAATCCACCTCCGGCGGCGATCATTTGCCTTGGCCATTCTCATTATAATGCAACGCAAATAAATAAAACATGGCGCCATGTAAATAAATATTATTGAAATTTTTGTGATTTTTTCGATCGTATCGGATATTTTTGACGAAAGAATGGCAATTTCATAACATAGTGCAAATGAATGAACTTCATACTTTTATACGACACTTTTATAGGGTAGGTATCTCCGTAATTGTTAGTGCTATAAAAAAAAGATACGGGGGAAAATTAAAAAATTGTCAATTTCAAAATTACCCTATATTTTCTTAATTAAAAGAGATACAGAAAAATGTTTCATACAGAAGTTTCTTTATATTGATAGTTGAATAATCTGCCATTTTCAGAATGAGTATACGGGGTCAGGTAAAAAAGTTATCGGACCAAACCTCATCTTATTAAATGGAACACCCTGTATATTTAAATCTAAAAAGATACTATTTTAAATTCTCCTTTCAAATATATAACACACCATGGATGATATTGGTTTACTAGGCGATTTATTTAAACTTTATTACTTTGAAACGAAATAAAAGATTCAGATTAAGGTAAAAAATAACGAGAATCATCGCAAATGTTCGGAATATATCTTCAAATGGTTACCGTCTTTCCGGATAGCGAACAAAATATACATTTTCCGCCATTTCTTCGTTTTTCCACTTCAAATATAAACTGATATCATATAAAAAATTTTATATGTAATTTTCGCAAATTAATATGTAAAAATGAAATTGACGTTAAATGTTAATAGTCAACATAATTGTTTCTAGGATATTAGCTTTTATTTCATGGTCTACTGTGGTTTAAAGTAATAAATTTTAATAAATCGCCTAGGAAACCAATATATCATCCATGGTGTTTTATATAAGGAAGGACAATTTAAAATAGTATATTTTTAGATTAAAATATACAGGGTGTTCCATTTTAAAAAATAAGGTTAGGTCCGATAACTTTTTTACCTGACCCCGTATACTTATTCTGAAAATGGCAGATTACTCAACAATCAATATAAAGAAACTTATGTATAAAACAATTTTCTGTATCTCTTTGAATTAAGAAAATTTAGGGTAATTTTGAAATTGTCAATTTTTTGATTTTCCCCCGTATCTCTTAAGCGAACCACCGAAACCCGAAAATTTTCAAATTTTGATTTTACCAGTGTCGAAAATGGGACACCCTGTACGTTAAACGACAGCATTTGCTCAGCAAGCAATAAAAATTTTAAAAATAATTTTCGTACCCTTATTTTCTTCAAAAATAACGAGGGCAATTCCCGCACGAACGCCACTGGTCGGAATAAAAAAAATACTTCATTTTTGCTTCAATTAAACACAATTTATATACATAAGCCTGACCCGCTAGGACCTCCGATTGGGCGACACCGTCCCTGTCACGCAACCTCGTAACCAATCCGTTTCTTCCCACGCAACGTACGAAATGTGTCTTTGTAACAACCTGCGATAATCGAAAATAATTCTCCTGAAATTTTTCGCCGGAATCGCGGTCGTATTCCACTTTTTGCCGCCCATGCACCCAAACGGCAGATTGCAGCGGATCGAATGTGTCGTCTACCTACATTCTCTTTTAGAAATACGCGGGGCACTTTTTTAGCGTCGTTATAAACGTGATACTTACATAGTAATGTGTTTATTATCATTCATTTTTGACAAATACTAATCAATCATTCGAATCACTAATACTTGTAAATGTTTAGTGATCACCTAAATCAGAGAATTTGTAGGTCATTACCTAGGGTGGCTGGGACTGTCACCAGCCCGGTGAGACTGCTTATGGGGGGGGGGGGGTCGAAACACGTAAGAAGGCCTTGGAAGTGATGCTAAGCCTACTCTGCTCCATACGCTCACATGTAACCTACTTTTATCTATCTGTTTCACTCTATCATTTAAGCGTCAATATCAGACTTACGTAGAGTTAATATGGAAAGCCCAAAAGTGAGTGTTTATGCAGGCGACTTGATCCTGGTCATATTTGTCTCACTTTACTGAATTAGGGAAGGTTGCTGCAGACAGAGACAGGCATAGAATGCGAACAGCACGAATTGTTAAATAGTTTAACAAGCTAACTTCCTTCGTCTGGCGGGCATGGAAATCAAGCAACATCTGATATGATTTAAAATGGTGGAGAAGTGGAGAAGACACATCTTTAAATTTTAAAATAATTTTTAATATTCTAATCTTTCACGAAAAACGTCGTTTCCTTTTTGGTGCAAGTGAGTAATTTTTAATTGAAACATTCATTTAGTCATCTTTACTGAGAGTAAGCTTCAATAATAATTTCTTTTCCTAAATCATATGGGGCCCAAAAATATGCTTGGACATGAAGCTTGAAATATTTGCTAGGACCTAGAGCCCACTTGAAGATGGTAAAATATTTTATGTAAATTATGATTTACTTCCTATTTTTTAATAAAACTACTTACAAGCTAATTTCTGACGTTTAATTTTTCATTTGTAGTTACGTTATTAGTTAAAAAAATGTAATAAGAGTGTGTAAGGATTATTTTAAAGTGATATTTACAGCTTAAAACATGTCAGAATCCTAATATTTGATTTTCACTACTTAAGTAAATCAAATAAAAGGGTTTGAATGTTTTTTGTTGGTTAAATGTCCCTTTAAAATATTGACAGTAATAAAAATTTTGACAAAAGTGACATTTGAAAAGCACGTGCGTTTGTCAGCTGATTCCAGACGGAATGGATGCCTGGTTTGTTCGTTTGTTCATACTTGCTTCGATGTGTTAACACGGCTTGTCTTCTTCCTGTTTATAAGTATTCGTTGACTGTCACTAAGCACTGTCTCTCTTTTCGCTGTCTAAAAAACGGCTCTCATAAATGTTTGGTTATGTCACAGAATAATTATAGGGTCGAGAATGTCGAATTTTCTTCTTGTCTTCCAACAGAGAGGAATAATACCTGGATCGTCACAGAGCACAGGAGTCAGTGGCGCAGCCAGAAATTCTTTTCGGGGGTTTTTATATTACATTTACTTTAAAATGTCTATGAGTGGTTCGACGACCCGCGAAACGGAGTTTTCAAAGTACAAGTGCTCTAATTGTCTTATGAACCGTGTATTTTATAATACTTTTTCTATTTGGGTCTGTAAAGTCTGAAAAACTTTAAAAAATATAGTAGATTTTTTCCTTTGAATTAATATTTTCTTTTTGGGTTGGCAATACTTTTACAATTTAATAAAATGTTACAAGTATCAAATATGCTATGATAGAAACAATTGAACACAACAAAGCTACTTCCCATCCGTCATAATTAAAAGTAAATATATTATTAAAGTTAATAAAAATGAGTTAGGGATGCAGATGCAGAAAATAATCTAGAAAAACTTTTGAAAAGAATATGCAAAATTTTGCGTTATGGTGCGAGCAGAACAAAGTTCCAAATATTGAACAAAATAATACTATTGAACAACATATTGTGTCAACACAGAATCTGACAGAAATAACAATTAATGCCCAGGAAATGTCTACAGTAACTATAAATATGTAGGTATATAATATAAAGTAATATGTAATACTATATTGAATTAAAAAGAAAAATAGTACTTTATTGAATAAAACTATAGAAATAGAGCGTAAACTGGAAGATATTTCTATTATTTTTAGGTTATGTTATTTTATAGTTATGACTAGCAATTAGTTGACGGACACCGACAGCATGTTATATATTTCGGAGTATAGGTATTTCAGATAAATATCTAATAAAAATGATCTATTTGCAAGGTTAAAGGTTAGTATTTTAAAGTTTTCTATGAAAAATTTCTGTCGAATCCATAATGCATAGAAAACTAATTTCAACGAAATCGAAGTAGGCCTAAAATTCGAAGTTATTCAATTTTTTTGCATTTCATAATGTAGCTCATTATGAAACCCAAATAGACAAACAATATTTTGCGTGCCCGAATTTTGATTTTCAAAAATATCGGAAAACGTTGTTATGAAAGCGCTTCGATTTTTAAAAATCACGGGATTAAAATCCTAAAATAACAAATCCCCTTATTAAAAACGGATTTCGAAAACATCTGTATAAATAGAAAGAAATTTATTATACTTCCAGGCGTTTTTAGCAGTCGAAGAAAAAGTATTTATGTTTCCGATATTAAATAAATAGTAGGGTAAAGACCTTTTTATATAAAATTGTTTATTTCGTGCTTCTTTTGAATCAGTGACGTACTAATACCGATCAAATCAACAATTAATAAGGTTCCGTCAGTACATATACAGGGTGTTATGGAAATGACTTATTATATTTAAATGGCTGACTTCTGAGGTGTCGTAGAGATAGTATACATACTTTTTTTTTAATCGAATATCTAAATACTAAGGTAAAAACCCTTTTTACCCACATACTGTCGCGCCCTTCCATCTAGATTCACTTAGCAACAATGTGGGTCACTAGAGTATACTAACCGTGTTGTCAGATCACACCGCGTGTCTCGCCCTTGCTTAGATACCGGCCGCGCGCCACTATCGTTGCTGCAGTATGTTTCGAGACTCGGGGGTGGAGTGACGCTGTCGAGGGTTCCACGTGCTTAACGTATACGAATTTTAAACGTTTTGTTAGTTGTAGCAGTACCCGATTCTTTTTCTGTTGTGAAATAATTCATAATAATAAATGTTGTGATGTGATTTCAAATTTGTGTGATATTATCTACTGTTGAGCTGTTGCAAAACATACTTTTTGTGTTTTATTTTTTATAGAATTTAATTATAAAACGGATTATTTTAAAATAAGATCGAAGGTAAGAGAGTATGTACCTTAAAATTGTAGTTTAAAATAGAAGTGATAACGCGTGTCAAAGACGTCTTGTTGTCAAAAAACTGAACATGCGCTAACCTCTTTTGAACCTCGAGACTGTCTCAATAAACTATTGATTGCGAAGGCCCTCAGGAGCGGCCACGTAAATTTTGAGACTTTATATAAAGTGTATATTTCGCTTAACAATTCAAAGGGCCATTTATGGTTATTTTTCTTCAATTTATTTTCATCTCAGGATTTGCCGGTTTAAAGATAATAAGTAATTTCCATAACACCCTGTATTTAGTCGTACAGCGGTCAGACACCGTCAGCAAACTGACGCTGCATGCCCATTTTTTAAAAAGCGTTCCCAGCTAGAAAATCTCGCGTTTGTACAACTCTTTTCAAAAAAGTCACGAATTAATTCACACTCTTTCTATTAGGAATTTTTAGTGTAAGAATTAGCCAAGTATTAGTAAGTTTAACTGAAGAGGTAAAGCAAAAAACTTCGAATTGTGCTACCGAAGAGTTTCCCACTTTATCGACATTATTATTGTTGCGATTCCATGCAAAGTTGTTCCCGTATAAAGCGCTGCTGCAAGGACTCTGTTATGTCAAACATGACGTGGTGGATGTCACCAATTTCGCTTATAGACGATTACATAAATCAACTAATGAAGAAGGAAAATAATATAGAAAACAGACTAACCATTACTCTCTTGAGTATGTAAATACTTAGATATATCTGAAAACGCCCGTGTCGCAATTTAAATTTTAGAAAAAAAAACTGCTTTTTATTTTATCCAGTATATTTAATTAAATGAACGGAAAAATTAAACTTTGCTACGTCAAAGTGTAGCTAAATAGGGGGGCTACCTGCCAGTGAAAAGTTTATCAAAATCCATTAAGCGGATCAAAAGATGTCGCAAAAAGTACTTAAATTATAGCGAGTCGAAAAAAAAAACATATTTTTGCGGACCGGCGTCGGCGGTTGAAGACCACTGATCTAAAGTACTTTCGGAAATATTAAATTATAGAAAGAACTTGTCACCCTGCAGCTAAAAATTGAAGCCTTCTCGGACATACATTCACAATTTCCATGAACTTTTCTTCAAATTGCCTTAAGGAATCCCATGCACTCTGAAATATTAGCACGTCATTAAGGAACACTCAGTATAGAAAATCAGAATTGGAATTAAATTAAATTAGTCGTCAAACCTATTTTTGTCCACGAAGCTTATCTTCCAAATAACGAGCAAGGGAAACAACACACCGCGTCTTATATTTCGCAAACCACAAATCCACGCAAGTCTATTATAAATTGCCTGATTAAATATCCTGGAAAAGTATTTTTTTTGCTAGACTCGTATTGCACCACTCTTGAATACATAATCATAAAAGCCGTATTAGAGTCGGCAATTCTTCTCTTGCGCCTGCAATGGCAATTATAATTGCACGTATTCATGCGCAGTAAACCTGGCTGGCGCATTGCCAACAGTCAGAACAGCAGTTGGTACTGTAAAAATCCCTAAAATATCCCCAGAATTAGAGATGGGCAAACCTGTTCGTTTTGATTACCAGTTAAAGCAGCTACTGTTATTTGCACATGGCAGCTCTGCGACGAATTAGCAGTACATATGCTTAATATAGAATGTGAACTGTTAGTTTAAGTACCAGTTAGTTTACATAGCCATTAGCTGTTCATAGCTGCTTCGACCAACTAATAAACAGTTAAAAATAACAGAATAATCCATCTCTACTCAGACTTGCAGCGGCAATGGCAATTAAAATGGCGCTTGCCCTATTTCTGGCAATGAGAGACAGCTGATCGGGAACGGTGTACTGCGCATGAATCCGTGCAAATTTAATTGCCAGAAAAGTAGAATTGCCGACTGTAATAGTAATACAGATTCCATTCTCGCATTGCGACGCAATGCGAGCAGTATTGGGCCAGCTCATCGAGGACGGTGTACTGCGCATGAATCCGAGCAATTATAATTGCCATTGCTGGAGCAGAGACAAAAATTGCCGACTCTAATACGGCTTTAAAAATATAACACACTACAGCTAAAATGCCACTAAAATAAGACAACATTCCGGGTAAACTTAAAACATCCATTGAAAACATACGGGAACCGGTCGAGCTGCTCGGCGTCTGTGACGTCATGGGGAGAGTTAAGTCACGCCTCCCTCTGCGTGATATCTTACCTCGTGTCATTGTATCATGCAATAAAGGTATTGGATTATGGTTTGCGCCAAAATATAGCTAGTTTTGTGCTCTTTAAATAACGTTTCATACTGTTTCTGGTAATGTCGTATATCTAATAAGTGTAAAATTATCTTGATAAATTCCATTTTTTTTCTCAAAGACATAAGTGTTTTGGCTTCCATAATATCGTACCTCGGCAGCCTTAGTGGGACACCCTGTATATCTATTTCGTGTTTAAAAAATTGCGTATCTCTATGTGGCGATTTTTGCGTTTAAACAACCGCTTTTTGAAGTAGGCTCTTGGCGCCTCTTCTTCGATATTTTTAAAGTAAATCTTCGTTATCTCTTCATTGTTTACCCAACAAGTAATTTATGCCTCTTTGTTCCCCTTTTTTATGGCCGCACACTTTGATATTCTATTAATACATTTTCATTGTTTAATTTCCTACTATAAATAAACAATTGTTTGTTTGAAAACCGCGAAAAATATTAGAAACGGAAAAATTACGCACGCCACACAAACACATAACCCAGGGTGTTGCGGATATGGTTTACTGTATTTAAATCCGCGAATCCTGATGTGAAAACAAATTGCCGAGAAATAATCGTAAATTGAGTTTTGCGGTAATTGCCCGACAACCATTGTTGCCAGGTGGAAAAATTTTCCAGATTCAATAAAAAAAAAATCGCCAAATCTTCTATTGGATACATTTTTTTATACTATGTATATAAAAAGGAGAAGGGGAGTTTAAAAAAATGTTTATAAACAGTATTATTTAAATTAACTGCACTGAAAATTCTCTCAACACATGTGATACTGTGTGGTAGGTAGTGTAAAATTATTGGCCATTAAAAATATTTATTGAAATTTTGTTAGGATCATTTCACTCTTGACGAGCTTTGAGCTAACAAACTACAAATAATGAGAGGATTTTTAATGTTAAGAATGTGGAAAGAATCCCAAGAATATGTGTTTTTTTAAGAAGTTTTCCCCAAATCCCCAGCACATTGTCTAAAAATCGTCAGATCTGGGGAGTTTGCCCCATACCTGGCAACGCTGCAACCAACATTATTATATTTATTTATTAAAGCCGTATTAAGTCGGCAATTTTTGTCTCTTGCGCCAGCAATAGTAATTATAATTGCACGAATTCATGCGTAGTACACCTTCCTCGATCAGCTGGCCCAATACTGCTCGCATTGGCGGGATGGAATCCGTATTACAGTCGGCAATTCTACTCTGCTGTCAATTAAAATTGCACGGATTCATGCGCAGTACATCGTTCCCGATCAGCTGTCTCTCATTGCCAGAAATGGGGTAAGCGCCGTTTAATTGCCATTGCCGCTGCAAGTCTGACTAGAGATGGATTATTCTGTTATTTTTAACTGTTTATTAGTTGGTCGTAGCAGCTATGAACAGCTAATGTCTATTTAAACTAACTGGTACTGAAATTAGCAGTTCACATTATTTATTAAGTTTTTTGATTCTATTTGAAGAGACATGTAAAAATAAATTTTACATTCTCATTATCACTTTTCTTCCTCTATAAGATAATTCGATTAAATTTTCAATCTGGCGTTTCGTTTAAAAAATATTTTATATAGAAGTTTCTTTATATTGATTGTTGAATAATCTGCCGTTTTCAGAATAAGTATACGGGGTCAGGTAAAAAAGTTATCGGACCTAACATCATTGTTTAAAATGAGTTTAAATGTATATTTTAATCTAAAAATATAATATTTTAAATTCTCGTTTAATATATAACACACCATGGATGATATTGGCTTCCTAGGCGATTTATTTAAACTTTATTACTTTGAAACGAAATAAAATATTCAGATGAAGGTAAAAAATAACGGGAATCATCGCAAATGTTCGGAATATGTCCTTAAATGGTTATCGTCTTTCCGGATAGCGAACAAAATATACATTTTGCGCCATTTCCTCGTTTTTTCCACTTTCAATATAAACTGATATCATATCAAATTTTTCAAAATGTTGATAAGTCACTTTCGCAAAATGAATATGTAAAAATGAAATTGACGTTAAATGTTAATAGTCAACAAAGTATTTATAGGATATTAGCTTTTGTTTCCTGGTCTACTGTGGTTTAAAGTAATAAACTTTAATAAATCGCCTAGGAAACCAATATCATCCATGGTATGTTATATATTTAAAAGGAGAATTTAAAATAGTATATTTTTAGATTAAAATATACAGGGTGCTCCATTTAAAAAAATGAGGTTAGGGCCGATAACTTTTTTACCAGACCCCCGTATAACACATTCTGAAACGGCAGATTATTCAACAACCAATATAAAGAAACTTCTGTATAAAACATTTTTCTGTATCTCTTTTAACCAAGAAAATATAGGGTAATTTTGAAATTGTCAATTTTTTGATTTTCCCTCGTATCTCTTAAGCGAGCGAAAATTTTCAAATTTTGACTTTACAATTTTAAGTTTGACCCAAAAAGAGCACATGACACCTACATTACTTTTTCGATAGCACTAACGATTACGGAGATACCCTATAAAAGTGTCGAAAATGAGACACCCTGTACCTACTATACCACTGTCGCAAGAACAGAACTTATTGGGGTAAAAAGGTGTGGATCTATATCATATATCATCATAGTCTAACCAAAATTGAGTGTAAAATCTCAAACTGTTTTCGAGATTTTTGATAAAAACCAAAGAACAAACCCTGTATATTGAAAACAGAGCATTTTAGGACAGATTTGAACTTTTCGACTAAAAATTGCTCAAGGAACAAAGAGCCAACTTTAATAAAAATATTATATTTGTAATTTTTAAGAAAATCTCCCGCAACTTCCACGTAGGTACTTTTTTTTTATGATCAACACAAGCACTATAGGAAAAATCCTTTAGGGCGCTCTGCGAGTGGTGCGTGTGCGCAAAAAGCGATTCACGTTGGTTTTGAATCGTTGGAGGTTATATTCGTTGGGAAAAACGACCTCGGGAAGGTCGTTCCATAAGGATGAAGTCCTCCAGATGAAAGAATTCTTAAATAATGGAGCACTAAGCTTAACCACATCTGGATGGGCGGCAGTGGTTCGTCGTGTATTTCTGATATTCGCCGCTCTGGGCGGAATTAAGAGGGCAAGGTCAGCCGAGCACCTTCCATGAAAATATCTGTAAAAGAGAGTCAAATCCCCAACCTGTCTTCGATCTTCTAGGCTGTCGAGGTTCTTCGTCAGCTCGTGGTCTCCAATCAGACGAATGGTCCTCCTTTCGATGGAATCCAGTACCCGGATAGTATGTTGGGATGCAGAGCTCCAGACATGAGAGAAGTACTCTAGTGATGGTCGAATCTGGGCTTTGTATAGTGTCAAAAGTTGTTGAGGTGTGTACAACTTTCTGGTTCGGAAGAGTACCCCAAGCTTCTGAGAGGCTATCATGGCGATTGCCACAACGTGGTTATGCCAAGACATACATAGACATAGCCGGTGGAATTGCGTGTCCTGCCATGACTATATCCGGTTCTGTAATGTTAATCTTTTTAGAGAAAACTGCTGCTTGGGTTTTTGCACCACAAAGTTAGATACAGAATGTTTTTGGGTGGTGGGGGGAGGGGTTGTTGGGAGTATAAACCGAGCAAACTTTTGAAGTTCGGAAACATAAAGTATCTCGGCTTTTTCAAATAACTAATCCGTGGCAAATAACGTTTTGCTTTACGGCCGGTGATAAAATTAGAACTGGCTTGTTCTTCTTAATGAACGACCGTTGGCAAATGAGTCCAGACGTCGGCGCCGCAAGTAGTTTAAAAATAGAGGAGAGTTACTTCATTTTTAACGTTGGTTAGATTTTAGAATTTGAACTTACGCCGATTTCTACATACCTATCTACCTGGACACTATCATTGGCGCACCCGAAGAAAGTTACCGGGGCCGTCAGCAAAGGGGTTATACAGCAAAAAGCTTACAAAACCATTTTCCTATATATTGTAAGTCCTAATGATGTGTAAGAGGTCACTTACACTATAAAACGGTTTTATAAATCTGTTATAAATCATAGATCTTACTTATGAGGTAAGTCTGGCTAGTTCTTTTAAAAAATTACATTTTTCTATTTGGGGTTCATAATGGCTACATTTCTCTAGGACACCCTAGGAGTCGCCCATTTAAATATAATAAATTTCCATAACACCATGTATATGTAATGACGGAACCTTATTAATTGTTGATTTGATCGGTATTAGTACGTCACTGATTCAAAAGAAGCACGAAATAAACAATTTTATATAAAAAGGTCTTTACCCTACTATTTATTTAATATCGGAAACATAAATACTTTTTCTTCGACTGCTAAAAACGCCTGGAAGTATAATAAATTTCTTTCTATTTATACAGATGTTTTCGAAATTCGTTTTTAATAAGGGGATTTGTTATTTTAGGATTTTAATCCCGTGATTTCTAAAAATCGAAGTGCTTTCATAACAACATTTTCCGATATTTTTGAAAATCAAAATTCGGGCACGCAAAATATTGTTTTTCTATTTGGGTTTCATAATGGCTACATTATGAAATGCAAAAAAATTAATAACCTGCCACTTTATGAAACTGATATTTTATTTTTTTTATGTTGGCAGCAAGTAGGGTTCGAATTTCAGGCTTACTTTGAATTCGTTCAAATTAGTTTCCTTGGCATTATGGATTCAACAGAAATTTTTTATAGAAAACTTTAAAATACTAACCTTTAACCTTGCAAATAGATCATTTTTACTAGATATTTATGTGAAATACCTATACTCGGAAATATATAACATGCTGACGGTGTCCTAACTAATTGCTAGTCACAACTATAAAACAACATAACCTAAAAATAATAGAAATATCTTCTAGTTTATGCTCTATTTCTATAGTTTTATTCAATAAAATACTATTTTTCTTTTTAATTCAATATAGTATTATACATATTACTTTATATAATAATATACATATTTATAGTTACTGTAGACATTTCCTAGGCATTAATTGTTATTTTCCTGGGCATTAATTGTTATTTCTGTCAGATTCTGTTCAGATATTTTGTTCAATATTTTGAACTTTGTTCTGTTCGCACCATAACTCAAAGTTTTGCATATCTTTTTAAAAGTTTTTCTACATTATTTTCTGCAATTTCTCGTATTTCTGACGGAGTACAACTTTCTTCCTGACTCATTTTAATTAACTTTAATAATACCTATATTTATTTTTAATTATGACGAATGGGAAGAAGCTTTGTTGGGTTCAATTGTTTCTATCATGGCATATTTGATACTTGTAACATTTTATTAAATTTTAAAAGTATTGCCAACCCAAAAAGAAAATATTAATTCAAATGGAAAAACTCTACTATATTTTCAGACTTTACAGACCCAAATAGAAAAGTATTATAAAATACACGGTTCATAAGACAATTAGAGCACTTGTACTTAATTTAAATGCCTGCTCTAAGATAATGTGTTATGAAACTTGTATCTTAATAATAATATACTATATTTCATTCTTATACCTGTAAAAACGTTTTGGCATTACAGTCATTCCTCGGTTAAATTAGAGAAGAATGAATCTGGCAAATTGCCTGTTTAGAAAGGTCTACAGTAACACATATTTGTTTTTAGTGTCAAACCCTGGTCAAACCGCTACAATATTAAGTGACATTTATTAAACTTTGTCGCTGCAGTTCAGTTCAGTTGTTAGACTTGAACAAATGAAAACATACCAGACCATTTATAAACTCCGCGGCGGTTCAAGTTCAGAAATCTAAAATTGTTTCCCAGCAACTGAACTGAACATAAAAGTTTATAAATGGACCCTGTTTATATTGTTCTTACAACCCAATTATGAAACCATTTTATAGAAGCTTTTTCAACAGAACTTACATTATAGAGTAAAATATTCCGTAAGTACTTTTGCTGCATAGGGTATCATGCTTGTTGGTGTCCTGCTATACCACAAACAACTTTTATGTGGAAAATATGGGGTTTCGGCACTTACAGATCTCTTTTAATAGTCGTAAGTATTATAGTGTAAGAATATTTGTACGACCTGTATAAAGAAAGAAATGCTATGAAAATGGGTATGGACAGGCCAGTAATTTCTGAATGAAATTACATTTTTGAAAACGGAGCCATCATATTTCAATTTCCAAAAAGATAAGGTTTTACTAAAAACAATCGCCTAATAAATAAATGAACGCCCACTTGGATCATTTTACATTTCCTTTATAGGTTAGGGCGAACATATTTCGTTTTTACACCTTTTTAATTGCCAATAACAACGACGTTGTTTACTTTTATAGCGATGACGACACGTTTCGAAGGTGACAAAACCAGAGAATGTTTATATTCTGATTAATTTAAATGTATATTCGTGTAATTATATAAAGGAATCTCATTGCGAATTCCATCAATGCGAGATTCAAGATGCTGATGCACCAGGTGCAAGAACATGAAGCTAAACCCTTTTTAGATGCAAAATTAGCTTTTAAGTAAAGTAGAGCTTATATAGAAGAACTCACCCAGGTCTTCGACCAGCCGCAACATGACCCCTCCGATGTGAACATCTCCTTTAACTCTAATTTGCCTTTCAGTTTGCAAATCGGTGACGAAAACCCTCAGATCCCAGGATCCGTCGCCCACAACGTGCCCGTTGGCGATCATTTCGATTCGTCTTTTGTCACTATGTCACAAAAACCTCACTGTTCACTAGTTTTTCACTTGACAAAACGCATTTTGTCGAAAAAACCGCGAGAAAAACTCGTAAAATAGAAGAAAATCCACGCTGCAAGCACTTCCTGACAAGCCCGATGACACAATAATAAAAAAAAGCGTCCGGCTGGGTGCCAGATTTGTCATATGGCGGGGTGAAAATGGAGTTATGTAAAGTGGCAACGTCGCGCTGCAGACTGTTTCTGACGTATATTTAGTTGCCTAATTATAATATAAACCGCTCAGTACTTGAAATGAATTTATTAGTAAGCATGGGTTTTTAAAATATACAAGTGTACAGATTATGATAATTAAGTAAAAAAAGGCATATTTTTAAACAATTTTCCGAAAAATAAGTCTTAAATTAAATAACCGGTTCTAATATTTTAGACGGACTATTGAGCCATCGTCTTCTCGAGCAGTTTAGCTCTTACTGCCACCGTTGCCAGACTTCGTAAGACATCCTATAATGTATTGGTAAAAACTGGAGCAGTGGAAGAAACTACAAATCCTAGAATGGACTATTTCTTTGACTTTAATAAATGTTATGATGTGCTCTCGAATTTGTGTGATATTACTGATTGGTTCTCTTGCAAAACATGCACTTTTCGCCCTCACTCTTATGCAAATTATGGAAGGAATTATTCAGAAAGGCACCACTGAATGAAAAGGCGTTAAAATGAGGGCCACTCACGTCCTTTGTGAGTGCATCTGACCTACCACATTGATTGTTTACGTTTCTCGCCAGTGTCTACCACGTGGTTTTATGAATTTGACATAAAGCGACTATGTCGCTGATAAATTCAAATCGCCATTTATGGATAGTTTTCTTTTAATTTGTTTTCATTTCAGGATTCGCGAGTTTAAATATAATAAGCATTTCGTTAACACCCTGTATTTGAACCCGCAAATCCCGAGATGAAGTTGAAAACTCTTGAAAACAATTATTTCCAATCAAAAACACATGGAAACAAGGATGGAATAAGGCAGTGTGCAGGTTAATAAAAAAAATCCATATAAAAATAGCTCGAATGTATTTAAACCATAAATAATAACAAACAAAATTTAAAACTTAAAAATTAATAGGAGTTTAATAAGATTATCCATAAATAAATGTATGCTTAAAATTCTCGTCAATTAGAAAATACATTATTGAAAATGCGAGGAAAAAATACAGGGTGTCCGCTAATTAATGGAGAAACCACAGACTCCTTATGTAAAAATATTAGGATTTAGTTATAGTTACCTACATATATCCGAAAGTTGATATTAACTGAGATACAGAGTGTTAAAGTTAAAACTTTATTTTTGTTTTTCTCTAATAACTTTGAAAAAAACCAACGTTTATTTATAAAATTTGGCAATTATGGTTTTTAGGACGAGAAACTGATTTTTTGTGAAATTTTAATGTACAATGTAGGGGGCGCTGTCTGCGGCATTATTTGCACATTTATTAGGTGATAGCTTTTTTGTGCCTTAGTGTATTTAAGTTTTTAATAAAAATAATACTTTTCCCATATTTATTACGTAAAAAAGGTATACTAAGTTGAGGTCGCCAAGAGTTACCGTTTCGGAGATATTTGCATTTGCAGTGTCAACGGATTGGTTCCTTCTCTCTCTTGCCGCAACGGGCCCTTGTCAGCAGTAGATTAGATGGTTGAGAATGACGTAACCTAACATTTGAAACAGATGAATAAAAAAGTTCTGCGGGGAAATGGCAGTCGGTTTCTGGTATCCCCAGAACCGCGCTCACCCGCGATTTTATTTTTTCAAAACGGGAGCCGCAATGGTGACTACAGGTTTCGGCGGGGTTTTTTTACGCCAAGTATTCCGAGAACAATCAGGCGCGTATTTTCCCTGAGAAAATTTTTATCTTCGCTTACTCGTGTTTCCGGCGAGTTTAAATAACTGGACTGTCTTCAACACTCGTATGTTTCAGTGCGAGTTTAAATAACTCTGCAATGTCTTCAAACACGCGTGTTTTGGTGCGACGTTAAAAAAAAACAAATATTCTGAGTCCGGAATAAGAAGTACGAAATAAAATAACTTAAGTTAGCATTAGTAGTCACTACCGAGTGTTATAATTTTTTAGAAATTATTAGGGTAGTTGAGAACCCTTTAGTTGGGAATATAATGTTAGCTTAGGTTTATTTTATATTGTAAATAATGAAAATAAATCTAAATTTAAATAGAGTACGTGACAGATGAGTGATAGGTTGGTTGAAACAATTTAATGTTAGTTTAGGTTAATTACACAATACAATCAACCCTCAAGACAAACACCTAAAATTAAATAAAACTAGCCCTCCGTGTTCAAATATAATAATGTGCATTGTTATTATATTCATTGGACGCGCCCGAGCCAATACAATCAAAAGTATGGTCTGAACATCAGTTAGGCCTCGTCCTACGTTCAACTAACTATACTTTTGAATTAAAATCATTCATTCATGACAAATTTGCCCTCATCTCTTCAATTGCTCTGATGGGCTGCTGACAGCTTCCAGTTAGCGGGGAAAGGATGGTGGGCCCACACAAGACCGACTGACACGTGCGTGTCAAGTCGGCATTGGCATTAATTGCCTGGCATCCCTGACAAAAACACCTATTCGATTCGAAAAACCATAATCGAGAAAATTGCGTTCGAAAATACTTTAAGTGGGAGCGTCTCTAAATTATGACGAATTTTTCATTGAATATCAAGACTGGCGACATTACTGATAGGGTCGACCAGCTCTCACACATATATTCAAAATTTAATGATTAAGAAAGTTAGATTGGCTCTAAATAAATAATTCCTGGGTGGGGAATTCACCGCTGGATAGAATTCAAAAAAGGGGACAAAATTAAATTTCCAAAAATAGCCGTCTACTTAATAATCTGATTAAATTAAATTCAAATAAAACTTAAGGGGAAAATTGGTTATACGGGGGTTATCAAAAACGTCTTACGTAAAACGCGCCGTAGGAGAACTTTAGAGTTACCTACGCTTAAGCGCTAAACGGGCGGACGTTAAGGGTTACGTACGCCACTCTTACGACGTACCCTTAAAATCTTAAATGGTAAAATACAATCTTTTTACAATTAGGCGACATGCGAGAAATGCCGCAGACAGCGCCCCCTACATTGTACATTAAATTTTCACAAAAAAAATCAATTTCTCGTCCTAAAAAAACCATAATTGCCATATTTTGTAAAAAACCGTTGGTTCCACTCAAAGTTATTAGAGAGAAACAAAATTGAAGTTTTAACTTTAACACCCTGTATGTCAGTTAATATCAACTTTCGGACATAGATAAGTATAATTAAATTCTAATATTTTTACGTAAGGAGTCATGTACCATTAATTAGCGGACACCCTGTATATACTCGCAACGAGAAAATTAAAAAAAAAAAAACAGTTTTTTTAGATTGTGGCTAATAATAATTCATGAGTAAAATGTGTACATTAATAGTCATTTATATATTAAGGCCGTTAAGTAGAGAAAACTATCCCTCGGGCCAAAGGCCCTCGCTTTTACCTTCCGGGCATTATAGTCCAGTAACGCATGTGGTGTATACAATACTTTATTTTTCATCTATTTAAAATATAAATAGTTAAATTCCTCCTCCTAAGTGTATGTCCACAACGGCGCACCGAGCCTAGCTTTGCCTTGCCTGTCGATCAGTTTGTCTCTCGACATGGAGATATAAACGTGGACTGTGCGTTGTCATCTTCTTCCGATGAAGAAGATATTATTTTAGACGCTAATATAACAAAGTGGTATATTTTCAGAAATTGACGTGAAATTTGAAAATCAGTTAATATACAGGATGTCACATTAAAAAATATGTTTAAACAGGGTCGTAATTAATTAATAAGAAAAAAATAAGGTATACTGAAATAATTTTTAAGATTTTAATTGTTATTTTAAATAGTGTTGTGCTCATAGACAAAGGAAGAGAGGGGACGAATAATTCTGGTTTACGGGCCGTCGCAGAAAGTGTTAAAGAAAGGAAGATCATATTAAAAAGAATAGTACCTAAAATTGATCGGCCGCCATTGATAGGGAGCCAGTCAATCGAGGTGGCACCCAATGTATTTTGGTGATTTGTGGTGAGAAGAGCTATTATAAGAATTCAGTTTATTTACAGAAAAATGGTGAATTGTTGTGCCTATAGCTGTAAAAGCCGTAATGAACGAAAGAAGCTTGGAATTACTTCCCATCGGTAAATATTCAAATTGTATTTCTTGCATGCATTTATTTTATATTAGATATCTCCCTTGTAAGTTTAGCAGTATATATTATTTGAAACTATGATTAAGGCTATAGTTAAAGCTACCTTCCTTTGTAATTTGTACTAGATTTGTTGCACTTTTCATTCAAGATTTCTAATAAGAACCAGGTAATTGCCCTTGGAGAGGGTGTGTCACTCAATGGCGTACCTGCATGATTTGTATATTTTGACAAAATTAAATTATTTCTTATTTAATTTTGGTTAATTATTAGTGAAAGCAGTATATTATTTCGAATGTATACCGGTGTTATTTTTTTAAAGAAAGCAATTAACGTTTGTCTTGAATCGTTGAAGGTCATAGTCTTTGAGAAACACGACTTCAGGCGAAGGTCGTTTCACAAGGATGGCGTCCTGTTAAAACTTATTTTAAACCACTAAGCTCACACATTGTTGTATTGTTTTTAGATTTCCGAAAGATCCACAAAAAGCAAACATTTGGGTGCAGAACATGGGACTTAGAGATTGGACACCTTCTCCTGCCTACAGGATTTGTTCAAAGCATTTTGAGAAGTCCTTTTTTATAAAGTTGAGGAAAGAGTTCGATTACTTGGAGGTGCTGTGCCAACAATATTTTCAAAACTACCAGTAATTACATTTTGTTGCTTCTTTGTAATAAATTTTGAATCGACCAATTTTGTTTTTTATCTTACATTTTCCCTAAAGTTGAAAGATATTTAAATTCCACAACCTTTCCTATATGAAATTATATTTTTGGTTAATAAAATGAATATTTACTAAGCATTCATAAATTATTCAGAAGCAGAAGAACATTTGTACTCAGTAAAAGGGACACAATATGCAAATTCAATTCAATAAAAATATTGCTTCCACATTCCATAAATAATGATTTTGTACTGGGATAATACTAAGAAAATATTCATGTAACGCCACTGCTAAATCCGATAAGGAGCCAGGCGGTAACAAAATAGCTTCTGGTTTTACGCGTCCCCTCTCTTCCTTTGTCGATGGTTGTGCTACATAAAATCCAAGTAATGATATAATCAAAAGTATCTATATGCATTCTCATAAGAGCGACAAACCCAAAGCCCTGGTTTTTATTACATTTCGTTACGAGTAGCAAAAATGATAGCTGGCTCCGTTACCGAAAAAGAAAATATGCTAATTAATGTTGAAATGGAACAGGAATTCGCATGCACATCGAGAAACTCGGCAGTGGAGTTGCAAAATTTAATAGTTAGTCCAGCTTCTTTCTCAGGAAAATTCAAAAATTGTACATTTAACATAAATAACTATAAAAATAAATACAAATTTTATTCAATATTTTGTTTAATAATAATTACCGGGCATTAGAAACTTTATCGCCCGCTATACGATGATGTTTATAGCAACCGTTTCTGAGGTATTATCAGCAAATAATTGATAGATGAAAAATAAAATAATAAGCAGCAATAGCCTTTAAATAAGTTGAGTTTTTATTCTTAGCTAATGATTGGTGTCAGGTAGGTTCATGCCTCGAAACTGGGCCTAGTCCGTGAAAATATAACAGGGCCTTTCTTACCAGGTCGGGCCTGATGTTATACAGTGGGTGAGTGCTGGCCTGAAAAAATCGATGTAGTATCTACGCAAGGAACAAGGAAACTAAAATTTAACGGTCATGAACAGTGGCGGTTCTTCCACAGGAGCACATGCACACGTGCACCCCCAAAACAAAACGAATAAAAAATATTAATTTATATTCATTGAATATTATTTATCGTATAAAGTCCGACCCTGCCTAATATTTTACCGTACCGTCAAACTAAAAAAGTCCGACCCTCCCTAATATTGTATCATCCCGTCAAACCAAACTGTATAGATCCGGCAACCGTGCCTCGGTCGAGGTAAATGACGATTATGACGAGACTTGCTCGCACGTGCGATTAAGTAGTGCAGTTTCTCTGTAGTAACAGGTGGCAGCGGGGGATTTAACATGGAAAAGGCGCACAGTTTTTGTGTGCACCGGCGCTGTTGTCTATTCGTGCATCTAGTTAAAAATTCGAGCTTTAATATTTTAATATTATATTTTTATTAAGTTAAAATGAATAGTTGACGGCGGACTATTTGAGAAATAACTTTAGCTCTTTGAGTTTGGAGCAAAAAATTAAAGTGAAGAATATTAGAAAGTTTAAAAATGAAATATATGAAAAAAAATTTATAGAGGGTATTCCAAATTTAATGAGGCTGTTATTGATCAATTTTCTACAATTAAGAACCGAAAAATGGACTTTACGTTTAAGCACTATTGTGTAGGGTCGATAAATGTTGTGTATTTCGATAAATGATATTCGATATGATTTTAAACCATTTTATTTAAGGATTTAAACTAAAAAACACTGAAAATATGAAAAATGCCAACTTGTCAGTCTCGTGGCTCGATTCGTTCTCGTCATAAAACAGTTAACTATTGTTCTCGTCTTGGTTGCGCCTAATGACGTAGCCGTAGATGGCGTAGTGGCATTAGACATCATTCGGTTTTCTTGATAGCTCGTAGATGGCGGTAGTAGTATTGGACATCGTTCGGTTTTCTTGATAACTCGTAGATGGCTTTAGTAGTATTAGTAGTGGACTGTATGAATATTGTTACGAGGGTTGCATGCGACGACGTTAAGATCCGATAGCTGTACGCACTAAGAAAACCTTTCTTATTTTCCAAAAGTTGTATTTCCTTGTGTAAAATTAAAAAATAAATAAAAATATGTTTTACCTAACGCATTTTCTTATTACTCGTTTTCTTTCTGCATTTAAAACGCCTATAAGAGAAAGTAATTGTTTGGTCGTTACACAAAAATAAAATTTTAAAAATACTTTCACCATACTTGTGAACCCCCTCTATCATAGGTCACGAGCCGCCACTGGTCATGAATCATGAAATAACTCTGGCCAGTTAGGCACCTTATCAAACTCACCAGTTCGTTCCTATATGTCCCCAACACATGTTTCTGATCCAAGAAATGTTGAGCTATCGACAATCCGCTTATGGTATAACAAGTATGGTATACATCCTTAACCTTGCCCGGTTTGTCCACCATTCCACCTTGAGGATTCTGACAGCAAATTAGAATATACTCCTGCAAAGCGCGTTCATCAAACAGGTGATCGTGCGGTGTCATCCCCTCTGCAAAGCAGTTAAATAATAGACGTTGCATTTTAAATAAAACCAAGTTGCTCCATATGTAAAAGCCGGTAATTTTATTTATGAGTCTATGGATATAATCAAAGATCTTGTAAAACTGCAGATAGAAAAATGTACATTTCTAGCCTACGCAACGAACACAAACCACATTTCCCACCGCTTTCGCTCATTGTTGCAGCATCCCAATTAAAAATTTGTTAATTTGACAATTACAACTGGATTAAGGTTAATCCGCAATTGCTTTTAAAATAAATTTATTTCCCAATAATTTTAATATAAATTGTGAATAGGCCTTGATAGATTTAGAAAAAAAATATTATTATTATACATAAAAGTTTGAAATAAACCGACTGCACTCTGACAACATCAAGTTAAAAGTTAGTACGCTCGCCGGCAAAAGATCAAACTTTATCAATGGATCGGATTATAGTAAAGAACTAACCATTGACGTTTAAAAGATTATGGACCGGTCCGTGGTGCTAGTCCGGGCAAAAAGCAGTCGAGTTGGTTTATTTCTTAATATAAATCTTGCATTTACAAGATGGTTGAGTCTTGTGCGGCCATAAAATACTTCACTAGAAGATGAAATGGTGTTAAATTGAAATTTCACAGGTTAGTAAATATATTTAGAAATTTGATTTCGAGTTTGCATCACTATGAAAATTCGGTTTGTTTAAGAATGTCCCAAATGTTTATCCACTTCGTTACGATACTAAAGGGTCGTAGCCTACGCCAAATTTGGATACATGCCCTTAAAAGGAATAATTATAGTCCAGGTGATACAACAGTTATTTGTGAGAAACACTTCACAAAAGAAGATTATGGAGGTAATGTACATGGGAATAAAATACTGAAGAAAGGAACAGTCCCGTCAAAATATTTTACATCTTTATTTTTCTATATTTAAACAACGTTTGCAGTGTAACAAGTACGTGAAGACAGGTTTTATATAATTTATTTATTTATTTTTATTTATTTGAACTTGTTTAGGTACATATTATTTTAATTTACTTATTTAATTAATCACTTTAGTGTACAATATGCCTTAGTGGCTTGTGTGTGCATTTTTTTAAAGAATCATCCTTTTCATAGTTTATAGTAAAATTATTAGAAATAAACTTATTTTAAGAGCAATTGCGGATTAACCTTAAACCAGTTGTGATTGTCAAATTTACAAATTTTTAATTGGGATTTTGCAAGATGTCTTAGTGATAAATATGACAATCTGGCTAGAAACACTTTTATATCTGGAGAGTATCATCCAGTAATGAATACACCAAAAATATTGATGCTAAGCATAAAGAGTTAAATCCATCCTTGGATACACTGTATATAAAAACTGGATCAATATTTCTATCTTATTTATAAATATCCAATATTCGAAACTACACTTTTTGAATAGATAATATAGTTAAACGTAAAGAATCTCAAAGTAAATTATACGCCCTTGTTGGGCTTTTTGCCCAGACTAGCTCCGCTCCGAAACGAGGAAGGCCGCTCTATAACCTTTTAAACGTTATTGGATTTAACCAGACTTCAACATTGTTGCCATTAGCGAGACCAACATGTTTTGTCACTCTTCCGCCCATTACTGATTTTCAATAACATTTCAAACAATCACAAACTCACTTTCCAACAGATTTATGAATGGAGTGTTGGCCCTGTGGTTCTAACGGAGTATTTATATATTTATTTATCAATATCATATAAATGCTAACGCAATATCATCCTGCAATAGCTATAAGGACCTGGGAGTAATGTTTGACACAACACTGTCATTTGCGGAGCATATAGAGAAAATCTGTAACTCTGCCATAAGGATGCTAGGATTTATATTTCGTGTTTGCAAACATTTCACCAATGTGGAAGCCATTAGAACTCTGTATTTTGCTTATGTAAGATCAAAGCTTGAGTATCGCTGTGTTGTCTGGACCCCCTACTATGACAAATACATGGTTGAGTTGGAGTCAGTGCAGCGTATATTATTAAAATACCTTGCATATAAAGTGGACAACATTTATCCTGCAAGGGGTTATGACAGCAAAATACTACTTCAAAGATTTAAAATAAACACCATTGAAGACAGACATAGATATCACCAAATACATAAATTATATAAAATATGTAATAACTACGTTGAGTCATCATATTTACTTGGTCAAATTAACTTTTATGCTCCGATACTACATCTAAGACCAAAAACCAATCTGTTCTACCTGCATACCCCAAATACAAATATACTTCATAAATTCCCAATATACAGCATGTGTGCAAGCTTTGACTCCTTGCATGACAAAGTAGATTTATTTTTTGCAAATAAAAATGAAATTAAAAGAGCTGTGTTGAGTATATGTTAATATAAGCAACACAAAATTAAATTGAGCTGTATGCTGTTGTAGTTAGGATAAGTTAAATTGTCTTATAAATGGTATGTTTCTGTACTGTTGGATAATTAAAGCTATTTTATTATATTTTATTTATTTATTTTGTTTGTTTTGTGTTTTTTCTTGTGATTATTGGCGAAAAATCATCTTTATTATAAACAATCATGGTGCATTTATGTCTACTTGTAAAAGCGTATCATTTAAATAAGAATTTATCTTTTAATCGGTAAGAATGGTTATGTTTTACTAGTTAACCATTTGATATAACCATACTTCAACATTGTTGCCATTCAACCAACAAACATGTAGTTCTCTCTTCCACCCATTACTGATTTTCAATAACATTTCACACCAATCACAGCTTCACTTTCCAAGAGTTTTATGAATGGATTATTGGACCTGTGGATATAATTCTTCATACACGGTGTGCAGTACAAATACGACAATCAGAGGTCGTATTTTGCGATGATTTTAAAATACATCAAATACATCTTCACAGGAACTTGGTGTACTTTTCCGGACCAAAAGGTGAAGTGAACCGGTCCCAAAACACTTAATCTCACATAACCCAAAAAAGTTTTACTTACCCTTTGCCAACAATGTATATATTAATGGAAAGGCGCCACCTTGCCAGAAAGAGTAACAACTGTCAACTAACTTATTCGTTCTTCCCTGAAAACCACCTTCCACCTTCATTTGCTTATGTACTAACCATCTCTAAAAATTAAAAAAATGTATTATTTAAAGATGAGTGGTGAACCTGAAATTGTTTGAGCCTCTATGCTAATAAATTCAATAGGTGGATCACATATAAACAGTATATTGCTAATACCATCTGCAATAATTATGTCCTCGCTTTGGGCATCGAAGGGGGCGTTGTGAGTTTGCGCAGTTCGGAAATTTTCTTGTGAAAGTAAACATTCGGCAGGACCGGCTTTCAACTTCTGTAAATTTCACTGGTTAGTTAGGAAAAATATTGCAATCAAAATTTCGATTAGTTCGATTTAAGACAGCGTTCCATGCATACGATTTCTGACGATATGATGATCCGATGGTGCCCTGATTGGTGTAAACTTTTGGTGCCAAAATCCGTCCGAATATTTGTAACAATCAACATGATGAGCTTTATTTTAATTTTCATCCGACGTCGTGTGTTTCTCAACCTCCCTTTTTTCTAAACCAAAAATTAAGAATGAATGACTATATTGACTATTTTGGGAATTATTATCAGCTACTAATGCACCAAATTAAAAATACATTAATTTTAAGGTTAGGTAGTGACCACATATATATTATATTGTATGCGAGTGACACTATCTTCTTTTTTTTTAAGCTTTTTAGTGAAATTCGGTTCCGAAGATCGGATAATGTGATAAGCAAAATATACCTGGAATACTTTATAGCTGGTATTGATCCACGACTTTTGCAAAAAAGCACCATGCACTTGTGTCCTTTCATCTTAAACAAAACATGCCACTAACCTACCAAACAGCGAATCGAATCACCACAAATTAAAAACTCCTTTACAAAAATTGTTGTTAGGTAAGGATTGTTTATAAGCACTAATATACCGAACCACTTTTTATTCTGTAATTTGAAAAAGCATCCAGAACCAAAGATGGCGACGAATAACAAACAAATAATGTCGGGCCGGCTCTGACGCGATCGATAAAATTTCCACCATACTGCGCAAACTCAATAGTCCCATAGCGGGGACACTTTTTGTATTTTGGAACGTTCGTATTGGCAATATACTGTTTATATATATGTAAGGTGGATGTAACTCTCGAAAATGAATCTTATTATCTAGTTTATTGTCCAAATGTAGACTTTGTATTTAAACAGTATTGAGTAGTTGATTAACGAAATATAATTGGGTACAATAAAGAACTTTGGTTAGCTACAATATGGGTTTTAGCACATACAGATGTTTGGTCATCTAGGTAGTATTATTTATTGACTTTGACTTTATTTAATTGTAATTTTAGGAAGATTCTCAAACTGTCAGCCAGCTGAAAACGTACAAATTAATGTTACTCTAACTGTATAAACAACACTGAGCAATGTTACTGATGTTTTCTGGGAAACAACTGTTTTTTTTTCCGACACTCAATTATCCATAAATTTTATTCCTAGATATTAACTGTATACTTACTAACAAGGCCTGACTATCACATAAATGACTCTTATTTAATATTACTAAGGCTGCTAGACCGCAAAATGCATAACCCCCGTGGGCTTCCAAGCTAGGACATCCCGCAAACCCACCTTCATAGGTCTGACAGCTAAAAAACAATAAGCTATTAAATGATGTTCTAGTTTTAACATGATCTTAGTGATCTTTCTTGTAGCTGGATATTTAGAAGCGAATGGAAAGGAGAAATAAATGTGTTAATTTATATTGGTAGGGACTCTTAAGGTAGCTAATGATAATGGTAAGTTTTGTTAATAAATTGTCGTGTACAATTATCAGTTATTGTTTGCAAGCTACAATAAATATCTTACAATTAAATTAGTCTACCTGACAATCCACTCTGCAGTACCGTCAACCAATTCGTTGGTCATGATTCCAGTTAAACTAGCAACTGACAATGCACAATAGGCTCCTCTAATATCAATTTCACCACCTATATGCATGGCAAAAGAGCCATCGGGTTGCTTTACGCTTTGAAGGAATTCGTATAGTTTATTCCTAAAAATACCAGTTTAAAATAAGAATGGTTTCAGGGAAAATTTATACAGCTTGACCTCAAAATATTTGCTTCGCATTAGGAACATTCTTAGGAACTTTATTACGAACATTGGTTGCAGCTTAAACTAACCTATTTATTACTTTAAATGATTCCTCTGTTCCTAAAATTGTCAAGGCATTAACTGCTGCATATGTAGGAGCCAAATGGGGATACTGGCCAGGGCCGCCTCCAAAGCCACCATCGGAACTCTGACATCTAAAACATATATTGAAACTTTTTCCTTGGCTATACGAAAACTTCTTAAAGTACAGGGCAAAAAAGTCAACTTACTTTGCTAAAAATTGTGCAATTTTACTTTTATAACTGTCTTCCATTCGTACCCCTAACAGGGCTAAGGGGTGCAATATCCAATAACACAACCATGGTCGACTTGCATCCAAACTCTAAAATAAAAATTACTAAATTAACTGTAAGTTGATGGAACTTCTTTTTACTAAATCAGTGAGTCTTTGACCAACTTCACCACAAAATGAATTAAGGATTTACAAACAAAGAATTCAAATTAATAATAAAATAGGATCCTACCTCATAACGTGATGAAAGATACACCAACGATTCTGACAAATATTTTTTATGTTGCTCTTTTAATAACACTGGTAAGCCCGGGTCTACACGAAGTAAAGCTTGGATATCCTCGAATTTCTTTAGTATGGATTCTTCTACCGTTATCTAAAAATATGATACTTTAAAGTATTATCTACAAAATATTGTGTTTTAATAAAAAAAAACTTAATTCCACATTTATTTTTTAAATTGCATAATAAAACCTGCTATCACTGACTTGTTCTTCTGTAGTCTGTGTGATTGATTCGGCATTCTTTGGTGTTATATATTTCTTAATTTCATTTAAATTCCTTAGCTTTAAAATCGTTTCCATTATTTTATATTAAAATTACAAAATATCTTAGCAAAATATAGTTTGCTTAACCTAAAAAAATTTAAAAGGTAATCATCCTATTCTTCTTTATACCCCCGGTAGGGAATAAATAAGTAGCAACTACTAAATGTCCGGGAAGGAACAGACCGCTCCCAGTAATTATCACAGAGGAGATCTAGTTCTCACTGTAACGTTTGTATTGTAACCTTAACCCTATTTTATCTTGTTTGTGTTTAGTTCTTGCCTTAGCTTAGTTTTTAATTAATTTTAATTATCAACAAACTTGCAGCTTGGAAATACGCAAAAATTTCACATTTATTCATCACCAAACGTGAGTAATTATTGTTAAATAGGGATAAATAGCAAAAATAAATATTTAACAGTCGAACAGCTCAAGTTGTTTACCTTGTAAATTAATTATACTGCATGCTTTTAAAATTAAAAAAAATATATGGACGTACTTAATTCCTATCAGAAAATTCGTATTTTAGATCTTTTGCTAAATACCTTTCACAATATCTCTTATCTAGCATAGTTATTGTTTAATTGTGACCTTTACGACAACCCTGTCCTAATAATACATATATCTGACGCTAAAAGATAAGTAATATTTCGCAGTGATTTACTTAATACGTTTGTTTTGGGATTTAGCATAGTAATTTTGGTTTTTAGAATTATGGAATATTCCTATGCTTCCAGTAATGGATCGGAACTCTGTCCTGAACTGGCTGATGTTAAGGTTAGTAAGCTTCATTAAATTAAAAAAAACATATTGACCTGTAAGAATCTCAGGTCAGGAAAATTTATAATACGTGGTTAATAGTAAAGTAAATAAAAGACATGAAATACTGTCTGTTCCTAAGAAAAAGGAAGGTGGGGTACAGCTAACTGGATTTATTATGGATGGGGACTTGATATAATAATTTTACACAACAAAATCTCAGTTAAGTCCAAGCTGTGGGTGGTCCATATCAATGTACACATCACATTATGTCTTGCCGCTCCTTTATTGAAGCAAAATAGGAAAGATCTCGGGCATGTATTAAATAATAATAGCCTGAAGACGTTGGCCACGAACTTTATCGCTGACGATAATCATAGGAAGGGAACATCTACACTCTCCAGCACAAAATTCCGCCACTTCAAATTTTTGACATGTTTTCAATGCCTCACCTCACTGTACCTTGGAAGCACGGCGTGTGCATGTTACGTTCGTGTGGCACACACACAATCGAACATGAGCTTACACTCATGTAAGCACTCTTCAATGCACACACCTGTGTGTGACGGACAAATACCCACACGCGGTCGTTCTTGTTTGCACGTACATGGTTGTACATTCATGTATTAACGCATGTACGCTCGTGTGTGACCCCCCTATTATCTCATTTCTTTCTTGAAATTATGACAAAAAACATTGTTTTAATTTACCTCAGTATAACGACATCTAAGGGCAAAAGGTGACTTATTAAATGAAGATAAAAAAATTCCAATAAACGTATTTACAACTGGTTAAAAAAATCATGCAAAATAAACAAGTTATAAACATCAAACTTAGCTGAAATTTTGAAATCGCCGAATTTTGTGCTGGGGAGTGTTAGGTTTGAAGGTCAACAGCAATCATATCTAGTTCCTCTTATTTTCGTTTAAAAATAATTATTTATTAGCATTCTATTTTAGAATTAATCAAGAATTCTTGTGAAAAACAGTAAATACTCTCCGACTAAATTAATATTTGGGTATACAGTAGTAATTTCAAAAGGATTCGTAAATTATCGGATATGGAAGCTTGAAATTTTGTGTGTGTATGAGGATGACCTCTTTTATTACACTATTGTTGACCCGATGTCCCCAAATCTTGTTATAATCAGTGTAGTAAATATAAGCAATGTCATAAATGTTTACTCGCAGGTCGCCACAGTGTATCTGTTTATTTTTCGGCTATTGGTATCACGATTACCTTTAACCCAGACAATCTTAAAAGCTTATTAACCAGACAAGCTATTAGTTGCTTGTTAAAAAGTTATTAAAAACAAGTTGCGGTATTGTGAAGTGCGCGAGCTACAATGCCGGCATCTGTATCGAATTGGTCTTTAAATGTAAGTAGTTTTCTTTCTATAATTTAGGTTTACTTCCGTCGCATGTATGGTATTTTAAAGTATTTTTATGTGCAAACCATAAGAAAAAATTTCTGTGTCCACACGTCTCGTATTGGTTTATTTAATTCTTGTTGAATCCCGCAAAATTGTTTATTTGAAAATTATCATCTTTTCTCCGTGGTGTCCATCACGTCCTAATTGATAAGCTGTTAATTTTAATATTTTTTTTTTGACTGATGGAAAATAGGTTCTAGTGTTTAGGGCAAAGCAGTTTACATCTTGATACGTGTTATTAAAATTTAAATTTGATATACAGGGTGCCCCATTTTCGACACTTTTATAGGGTTTCTCGGTAATTGTTAGTGCTATCAAAAAAGTAATGTAGCTCTAGTAATGTGCTCTTTTTGGGTCAAACTTAAAATGGTAAAATCAAAATTTGAAAATTTTCGCTCGCTTAAGAGATACGGGGGAAAATCAAAAAATTAACAATTTCAATATTACCCTATATTTTCTTAGTTAAAAAAGATACAGAAAAATATTTTATACAGAAGTTTCTTTATATTGATTGTTGAATAATCTGCCGTTTTCAGAATAAGTATACGGGGTCAGGTAAAAAAGTTATCGGACCTAACCTCATTTTTTTAAATGGAACACCCTGTATATTTTAATCTAAAAAGATACTATTTTAAATTATCCTATCAAATATATAACACACCATGGATGATATTGTTTTCTTAGGCGATTTATTAAACTTTATTACTTTAAACCACAGTAAACCATGAAACAAAAGCTAATATCCTAGAAACAACTATGGTGACTATTAACATTTAACGTCAATTTAATTTTTACATATTCATTCGCGAAAATGACCTATCAAAATTTTGAAAAATTTGATATATCATTTTATATTGAAAGTGGAAAAGAAACGAAGAAATGGCGCAAAATGTATATTTTGTTCGCTATCCGGAAAGACGGCACCCATTTAAGAACATATTCCGAACATTTGCGATGATTCCCGTTATTTTTTAACTTAATCTGAATCTTTTATTTCAAAGTGCGCACACGCACCACTCCCAGAGTGCCCTAAAGGATTTTTCCTATAGTGCTTGTGTTTGATCATAAAAGTTTAAATAAATCGCCTAGGAAACCAATATCATCCATGGTGTGTTACATATTTGATAGGAGAATTTAAAATAGTATCTTTTTAGATTAAAATATACAAGGTGTTTCATTTAAAAAAATGAGGTTAGGTCCGATAACTTTTTTACCTGACCCCGTAAACTTATTCTGAAAACTGCAGATTATTCAACAATCAATATAAAGAAACTTCTGTATAAAACATTTTTCTGTATCTCTTTTAACTAAGAAAATATAGGGTAATTTTGAAATTGTCAGTATTTTGATTTTCTCCCGTATCTCTTAATCGAGCGAAAATTTTGATTTTACCATTTTAAGTTTGACCAAAAAAGATCACATGACACCCATTACTTTTTTGATAGCACTAACAATTACGGAGATACCCTATAAAAGTGCCGAAAATGGTACACCCTGTACATATCTACATAAAAATTGAGTTTTATTTATTTTTTTAAACTAAACCAATTAGAGATATATCTGGGTTAGGCACTGGCCTAAAAGAATCGCCACGCCAGTTATTTGTAAGGCCCTAGCCGCCACAAATAGAGAGGATCATTTTCAAAAAAACCGGTACAATTAGAGCAAATTACAAAAATGATGTTTAATCATAATTTTTTGTTATTTTCGTAAAAAAATTGAAAATATTTCTCGAAATACCATAATTTCATTTTTAGGACACCGAAGAAATGGTCGACGATCCCCTTTGTAACCCCGATAGTCCCATTAGAATTAGTTTTGAGGAAATAACGTCAGCCGCTTACAAAATCAAGAGCGGTATCATCAACACGCCATGTGAGGTAAGTAAGTACTTAGTATCATACAATAAACACATGGTATCTAGCCCTTCCAGTGGCGTCACGTCCGTCGATTGTTTGTTTTTCCTAACCAAGACGGGAAGAGACAAGATAAAACGAGATGGTGGTGATTCTACAGATAGAATCCCCCATCTCTTTCTTGTTGTGTTTATTTTCGTAATTACATGTGTCACATTGACGCGTACAAAGCAGATAGAAATACCGGGTCTATGTTTGTTTCAAGTCAATGATAAGGATTGTTTCACGAAAAATGGATACGACTTAATGATTTCCTGGGCCGATCTCATTGTGTTGACAAGAGCTTGGCAATAAACAAGTGAAGTATGAAGGGACGGACTAAGGAAAACAAGTAATGATATGATTATATTAATGTAATCAAATGAAATAACATTTTTTTTAAATATTACTATTCATATTTATTTACATTTATAATGTCATTCTATAGATAGTTCTGTTTCGCTATCGCTATCCTCATCAAAATTAATTATAACTGGATTAATTATACGATCCAGACTAATATACGAATTTTCTACAGTTATTACGTGACGGACTGAATTTTTCCAACTACCTGGGGAATATCATTAAAGCATTTTCGTATTAATTCTACAACACTAGAACTTAAAGTCGGAGAAATATTTTCAGACCTAACCAGTGATTTTAACTGGTGCCACAATGCTCTATGGGGTTAAAAATGCAATAATAGGGTGGGAGCCGTAGCACTGTATGTCCAATTTCTTCTGCCAATGTGTCACAAACATATACTTTTTTTATACAAAATGTCTTTAAAACTTCTAAAAGATCACTTTTTTTATAACTTTCTTCAAAATATATATCATTCGCCGCCATGTAGTTCTGAATCTCCAATTTTGTATTATTTGAGCTTGGAGCTTTATGTAATTGGCGACTGTGATAGCTCGCATTGTCCATTACTATCACGCTATTCTGAGGAATGTTTGGTAAAAGACAATTCTTGAACCATTCCTCAAAAAGTAACAAATTTTACCACAAAAAGATATTTAAATATAAATCAAGCAACCTAACCTACCTGATGTGCCTATATTTAATTGAATTATTACAATCCGGTCCTTTCCCCATAATAATGACAAATGGTCATAAATAATGGGATGGCCCAGGTACTTTTACGGCAGTCATTAGGTTATATCCATTTTTCTTGAAACAATCTTTACATACCAATTCCGGTTAATAAAAGAATAATAGTAACTGAAAGTCAATTAACACCGAAGATTCTTGGTAAATATTTGTACAAACACTATAACCTGATTATTGAATGACAGCCATATTATGATAAAATCTCTCTCTTCATTCATCTTTTTGTATTTTTCAGAAATCGCACATGTCATCGCTGACCGGAATGGATATTTACTTGAAAAAGGACTTCCTACAACACACTGGCAGGTGAGCAGCTGCAATGAAATCAGATATGTACAGGCGTGGCCATAAAGAAGTTTCAACTAGCTCACAGTCAAAACTCTTAACTTCTTTAAGGTAATGTCGCTTACTTTACTTCCGCCCGCACCTGTACATATTTTTTTCTATTTGGGTTTCATAATGGCTACATTATGAAATGCAAAAAAATTGAATATCCTGCCACTTTATGAAACTGATATTATTTTTTTTATGTTGGCAGCAAGTAGGGTTCGAATTTTAGGCTTACTTCGATTTCGTTGAAATTAGTTTTCTTGGCATTATGGATTCGACAAAATTTTTTTTACAGAAAATTTTAAACTACTAACCTTTACCTTGCAAATAGATCATTTTTACTAGATATTTATCTGAAATGCCTATACTCGGAAATATATAACATGCTGACGGTGTTTGTCAACTAATTTCTAGTCACAACTATAAAACAACATAACCTAAAAATAATATAAATATCTTCCAGTTTATGCTCTATTTTTAAAGTTTTATTGAATAAAGTACTATTTTTATTTTTAATTCAATAATATAGTATTATACATATTACTTTATATTTATAGTTACTGTAGACATTTCCTGGGCAATAATTGTTATTCCTGTCATCAGATTCTGTGTCGACACAATATTTTGTTCAATAGTATTATTTAATATTTTGTTCAATATTTTGAACTTTGTTCTGCTCGTACCATAACTCAAAGTTTTGCATATTCCTTTTAAAAGTTTTTCTAGATTATTTTCTGCAATTTCTCGTATTTCTGACGGAGTACAACTTTCTTCCTGACTCATTTTTATTAACTTTAATAATATATTTATTTTTAATTATGACGGATGGGAAGAAGCTTTGTTGTGTTCAATTGTTTCTATCATGGCATATTTGATACTTGTAACATTTTATTGAATTGTAAAAGTATTGCCAACCCAAAAAGAAAATATTAATTCAAATGGAACTAATCTACTATATTTTTTAAAGTTTTTCAGACTTTTAAGACCCAAATAGAAAAAGTATTATAAAATACACGGTTCATAAGACAATTAGAGCACTTGTACTTTAGAAAACTCCCCGCTTCGCGGGTCGTTTTCTAAATTATACGCGTGCTCAAAGATAATAACCCTTAAAGGCCGTATTAGACTCGGCAATTTTTTCTCTTGCGCCGGCAATTATAATGGCACGTATTCATGCGCAGTAAACCGTTTTCGATCAGCTGGAGCATTGTCAACGGTCAGAACAGCAGTGGGTGCTGTCGAAATCTCTAAAATATCCCCAGAATTAGAGATGGGCAAACCTGTTCGTTTTGATTTCCAGTTAAAGCAGCTACTGCTATTTACAAATAGGAGGTGCAAGAAGTTGCTGAAATAGCAATCCATAAGTCTAATAAAGAATGTAAACTGCTAATTTAAGTGCCAGTGGGTTTAAATGGCCATTACCTGTTCATACCTGGTTCGGCCAAATAATAAACAGTTAAAAATAACAGAATAATCCATGTCTATCCAATTGCGCCGGCAAGGGCAATTAAAATGGCGCCTGCCCCATTTCTGGTAATGAGAGACAGCTGATCGGGAACGGTGTACTGCGCATGAATCCGTGCCATTTTTAATTGTCAGAAGAGTAGAATTTCGGACTGTAGTACGGAGAACGGTGTACTGCGCATGAATCCTTGAATTATAATTGCCATTGCTGGCGCCATAAAAATTCCCGACTGTAATACGGCCTTTAATATACTATTAAAGATTAGAACCGTACTTTATGGCACGTATTTTACATTTTATTTAATTATGTCAATTCAAAGTCTTAAGTTCATTAATTAATAATATCAATGGGCTCAGGAAAGTAGTAGAAGTTATGATGTCAGCAAAAAGGCCAGCGATTGTTCGATGTGATAGTTAAAAGTAATAAAGTCAGTCTAGTCTCGCTAATTCTATTAAAAAAGAGCGTCTGTTGCCGTCCCGATTGCCTAAAATAAACACATACGTGTTTTTTAAATTATTTTCATGGATACAATACCACAATAATAATAATATTCGACCTTTTATCTAAATATAAAAATCAAGGACACTTTCAATTGTTTGAACCACATATTTACAATTTAATAGGTAAACAATAGTTTGATTAGTTGGGTTCTTTTTAAGCAACATTTGCGTCATATGCGCGCTAAATTATGTATTGAAGCTTTGCATCTTGTTTTGTTTAATTAATTTTTCGGCTCTTTCTCTTTCTTGTTTACTACCGTCTACGGAAGACGAAAATATCCGTCTGAGCTGAACGTCAGGGGTCATGCGCGAACAGGACCGTACTTCGCCCTTAATGAAAATGAGTACACGGCAATATTTTGGCAATTGCGCAATAAACAATCTATTTTCTCGCATAAAAGAAGGCCTTGTGGTCATCATTGAAAAGCCACTGTTAGAATTAATTTTGATATCCTTTGTCCACGTATCGATACATTTTTAATATCGTTACATCCCTACGACTGATTTCGATTCTGAACGCTCGTCGTTGGTTGGCAACTAAATCGGCATCAATGTCGGCGGGGTTGCCTATATATGACGGCGACAACATTGTGCGCAAGACAACCGACGAGCAACCTTTAAAAATATGACCAGGAACCGTGCGTACCAACCCATTTTTTCACTCATAAAATTTAACTTTCTGCGCACCCCATAAGTTATACGTGTCCATAATTATAGGTCGGTGGTAATTACAAAAATTATTTTCAACTACACAATACGTTCGTCCCGGCTCCACCCTGTATACACTCATACAGTGTCACCATTAAAGTTGGAACCATATAGGTTAAAAATGTATTTTTCGATTTATTTAAAGGCCGATACGTACTATGCTTGTTCACCCTGCAATTTTGAATCATGGCTGCATCAGCTGATATTTAAAAGCCGTACTAGAGTCGGCCATTCTGTTCTTGTGCCTGCAGTGGCAATTATGGCGTATTCATGCGCAGTAAACCGTTCTCGATCAGCTGGCGCATTGCCAACAGTCAGAACAGCAGTTGGTACTGTCGAAATCCCTAAAATACCCCCAGAATTAGAGATGGGCAAACCTGTTCATTTTGATTATCAGTTAAAGCAGCTACTGCTAATTACAAATAGCAACTCAACAAAGTTGCGACGAATTAGCAGTACATATGCTTAATAAAGAATGTGAACTGCTAATTTAAGTACCTTAGTTTAAATAGCCATTAGCTGTTCATAGCTGCTTCGACCAAATAACAAACAGTTAAAAATAACAGAATAATCCATCTCTACCCAGACCTGCAGCGGCAATAGCAATTAAAATGGCGCACGACCCATTTCTGGCAATGCAATACTAATTGCGCCTGCTGATCGAGAACGGTGTACTGCGTATGATTCCGTGTAATTTTAATTGCCGCAAGAGTAGAATTGCCGACTGTAGTACGGATTCCATTCTCGCATTGCGCTCGCAATGCAAGAAGTGTTCTGCCAGCTGATCGAGAACGGTGTACTGCGCATGAATACGTGCAATTAAATTGCCATTGCAGGCGCAAGAGAAAAAATTGCCGACTCTAATACAACTTTAACGCATATGCATCAAAAGTCTATGTTTTTTTTTTTGAAATGTGATTTTTAGTAATACAAAATCGGTTGATTTTTGAGCCTTTGCTCGAGATAAATCGTTTCCTTGTTGCACCCGTATTTAAATTAGCAATGTCCAAAAGCAGCAGGAAAAATGATGGATTTCTTGGTTATTCTGTTGTCAAATGAGTGACGAACCCGAACTACAAAGCGTATTTATTTTTAGTTTTAAAGATAGAGGCGCGCGGTACGCCTTGCTCATGCTCAACCAAGAAGAAAGAACAAAAGGCGTCATAGCGGCCTCGCTCGGAAACCACGCCCTAGCCGTCTGTTATCACGGACATCAATTGGGAATACCGGTCACCGTGGTGATGCCTCTCATAGCGCCCATCATGAAAATACAGAAATGTCGCGAGTACAATGCCGACGTTGTCATCTACGGAAAGGTAGATATCAATTTTATTTACTATTATACAGTGTGGTTCTTTAATCTAGTTTTTTTACAAAATTTAGGTGTGGCCAATAGGGGAAGGAAAACTACGTTTTGACGTAAGAATGAGGGGTCTATATAACTATCAAAATAGCGTATGGAATGAAGGGTAGACAAGTCTTCCAAAAGTAACACTTATATTAATAACAACGGGATAACTGGTACATCAATATATATCACTGTTTAAGTTCTATAATTATTATACTTACATAACGTATAATCTAACCAATAAAGCTCACAGGGCGTAGCTTTAAGGCTGTCGTCTACAGTGGCGTAAGGGCTTTAGCTGAGCGTCGCAGATTAGCGCTTATTGGACCCAACTAAGACTGTTGATCTTAGTAAGAGAATGGGTCTCGTCCAAGCTTGTCGACGTGCTATTTATACTGATCGTCCTTTGTTTAATTAGACCAGTATAAATAAAATAAACCTATGTTTATGTGCAGTTTGCAAAACAAGCTTGGACTAGATTTAAAGTAGTTACAATAATAATTATAAAACAAATAAGAATATTAGGAAAGGACACTCTGTACTTTACGATTCCAGAATATTGTGTCCCTATTGGTACCCGAAGCAAAATGGCGGCTTTTTAAAATATAATATTCGCTATTTTCCGGGCGTTGCGCCGAATCGGATTGGTTTTTTCAACTATCGAATTCAATTTTCAGAACATGGCCGAAGCAAAAAAGAGGGCCTGCAACCTGTCGAAAGACAAAGGCTTGACGTACATCAACGGATACGATCATCCCCACATCATAGCCGGGCAGGGGACCGTCGGTTTGGAGATCATGGAGCAAGTACAGGACATAGACGCCATAGTGGTGCCCACGGGCGGCGGCGGTCTGTTAGCCGGAGTATCCGTGGCCGTGAAGATGCTGAATCCTAACATTCAGATCGTTGTAAGTGTGTATATACAGGGTGTTATGGAAATGACGTATTATATTTAAACCGGCAAATCCTGAGATGAAAATAAATTGAAGAAAAATAACCATAAATGGCGCTTTGAATTATTAAGCGAAATTATACATTTTATATGAAATCTGAAAATTTACATGGCCGCTACTGACGACGGTCGGTGTTGTCATATCTACACTCTTTAGAAAACAAATTATAATTTTAACAATTTTTTATTCTATCATTTATGACGGCGAAAGATAAAATAATAATAATAATAATAGACGTTTATTTAGCCATATCTCGGCTAGTTAAGATCAACACTTTATGTACTATCAAATACTAAAGACTACGTAACACTATGCTACACACACACTTATTTATTTATATGCTTAGTCAGAAGTTTGCCAAACGAACGAATGTTTGGCGCACTCCTGACCACGTTCGGCAGAGCGTTAAAAAGGCACACACCCTCATAAAATAATGTTTTTTGAAGTTTAGTAGTCTTAACAGATGAAACATTATAATTTTCCTTGGAACGAATATTATAAGAATGTAACTCGGACCTTTTTTCCAAAAATGACTTCAAATATGTTGGAAGCAGACCATGCTCCATCTTATAAATTAATGTTATGTTCGCCTTCTTAACGCACTGCTCCACCGACAACCACCCTAACGATTCCAACATAATGTCTATAGGCATGTATCGATCACACCCCAACAGAATACGCATTGCCTTGTTCTGCTGTATCTGAAGTCTGCTTATGCTATCTTTGTTACATGAAATTAGTAATGATATGCAATAATTAAAATGAGGAAAAATAATGGTATTGTATATAAGCTTTTTAGACCAGTGAGATAGATTTAAAGATATTCGATAAAGAAACCCTACTTTCTTTCCTATTTTTCTACATAAATAATCAACATGCTTATTAAAACTCAACTGTGGATCCAAAAAAACCCCTAGATATTTAATTTCATTAACAAAATCTACTGGTGACGTGTTTATATACAATGTTAAACCCAATTCACTGAATTTATTACAATTTGTTGTAGAGCCTATGACCATACATTTAGTTTTTGCCGCGTTTAATTTTAATTTATTTTTACATAACCAACTATATAAAATTGCGAGCTCCTTATTTAAAACATTAACAAGCTCATAGAAGTCAGTACCAGAAACAGAGATTAGCGTATCATCAGCAAAAAGACTAATAAAACAATTTTTTAAGGCTTTATAAATATCATTAATATATATTACAAACAATAGGGGGCCTAATACGCTACCCTGTGGCACTCCCCAGACACACTCTCTTTTTGTTGACATACCATGTAAAATCTTGGTCATTTGATACCTTTCTCTCAGATAATCCACAATCCAATCCACAGCTTTGTCGCTTACACCATATAACTTTAATTTTTTTATCAATATTTCGCGATCGACGGTCTCGAACGCACGCTTTAAGTCCACAAAAACGCTTAGTATTGTTTTTCCTTCATTCATTTCATTTCGCCACTTGGCACTGACATATTGAATTGCAGACTCACATGAGTGTTTGGCCCTAAAGGCCGATTGCCCCACATACAAGAGATTATTGGTTTCAAAATATGATTTTAACTGCGCACAAACTATAGATTCCAATATTTTATCGACCACCGGCAGTAAGTTAATCGGTCTAAACTCACCAGGACTCGCAGGCTTTGGTACCTTAGGAATAGGTACAATAACACTGGTCTTCAGGTCTTTTGGAAAAGTGCCAGATTCAAAAGAGGTATTTATTAAGTATAAAAGGGGATATCCTATAACGCAAAATATGCCCTTTATTAGTTTTATATTTAAATAATCGTCACTGGTACTTTTATTTTTCAAATTAAAAACTACTTTATGTAGTTCTGCAAGAGTAATTTTGCTAAACTGTAAGAAACTCATCTGCTTATTCTCATTTATCTCACTCTGCCATTCTTGTGTTTCTATACTCTGAGCTACTTCTTTTAAACTATCCAAATAAAAGTCATTAAAATTCTCTTCGATTGGTCCATTATAATTTCCAAAGTCAATACCAGACAAATCAGTTTGTTTCCTCTGGCTGCCTACTAACTCCTTTAAGGTACGCCACATTTTTTTTCCATCCCCCCTACACTCATCGATATTTGACTGAAAATATTTCCTCCTCTGTGACTTCGTGACTGTGACTACACTATTTCTCTTTTGCTTATAATTTATCCAGTCCTGTTCACTATTGGTGAAACAAAATTTTCTGTATGCTCTATCTCTTTCTATCTGAGCCGTTTTAACCTCTTTAGACAACCAAGGATATTTCCTATGCTTACACTGTTTAAGAGGAGCAACTTTATCAATGGCGCCCTGTATATTCTTTATAAAGTCAGAATAAATAATGTCCACGTTCACTGAAGTGTAATTCCAATCCTTTCCCACCAATTCTAGTATTAAATTAGATACAGCCTGGTTATCCAAGCTGCGAAAAAATTTAATTTGTGGCAATTCCATAAAATTAGTTTCAAGCTGAACCTCTGTGCCAATCATCTCATGGTCAGTGAGGACCGGAAAGTCTCTCGGCAACTCCTTGCAGACAAAATCGTTTGTGATTATGTGGTCCAATAATGATGCTGATGAATTAGTCACGCGGGTTACTTTAGTCACAATTTGAGTGAAACCAGCTCCTTGTATTAAATCTTGGTATTTCTTGACTTCATTGTTGTTTTTTTGTAGATCAACATTAAAGTCGCCTAGGATAAAAGTTTTATTCTCTTGAAACATTTGGTCATTCAACTTTTCATTTAAATAATCGAAAAATTCACTTATTTTAGAATTAGGAGACCTGTAACATACGGCAACCACGAAAACTTCTTTATTAACTTGTACCTTAACAGCTAACATCCAACAACCACTGACGATTGCATCATTTAACACCACTTCAAAATTCATAGAATTTCTTATGTACATACTAGTACCTCCCGTGTGCCTGCTGTTAGAATGACATATTACCGTAGAATATCCAGGGATATCCACTTCCTGCTCCTCTATTTCAGATGTTAGATGCGTTTCGCTAACACACATGATCCATGGATGTTTTTCTTGCAAAAATTGTTTTAACTCCAATATATTTGAAGTAATACCTTGTATATTTATATGTAAAATATCCAACTTTGTGGTGGAGACAGATTTAGATCTACTATTTAATTGCTAGGAATAATGAGTTCGATTTTTCATTTTTTCTTGCTCTTTTTTATAGCAAATACATTCTTTGTCAAAAACAGTATGGTTGTAATCAATATTTGTTATTTTCAGGACATCATGTGCATATTTACAATTGGTGCATTCGTGAGTATCGGAACTGCATTCGCTACTTTTGTGATGTTTATTGCACAATGGACAAACTACATTCTCCTGACGACAATGAAGTGCTTTATGGCCATATCTCCAACACTTGTAGCATCGCAGTACACCCACATACTCATAAACTGAGCAACTATCCCAGTCCAAAAAAATTCTTTTATTACTTAACAGGCATTTGAAACTTTCGGGTGACATCTCCAAAATTACATTGTTTAGCTTCCTGTTGTTGGGTTTATATTTTCGCACAAACGCTGGTAATATTACACACAAATCTCAAATTCGTCACAAGCACAGGAAAGTAAATAGGTCAAACGTCATTGACCTTTATTTTTCAAACTCTTAAAATGCAATTTTATTTAAGACAAATGCTCTCTTACCTACCTAATTACAATTATTAGTTTCATAATTTCACAGAAACCACACAGAATCTAAGTTTTAGTAAAAAATCTCTCACATAACCTCACAAATAGCAGCTATTCATACGGAAAGAATACACGGGAAAACTGTTTTAATTTTGGTATTTTTTTCTCGCTTAGATTTATTTATTTAACTAATTTAAAAACCACACACTTTAAATACAATTCTTGCAATTTAAGAATGACATGTTATCTACGAACGAACGAATTGGTACGTGCAAAACTAGGAATAGAGATGGGCAATATTTGACAGTTTGATATTTGACGGTCACGGTACTTGAATCCTAATAATAGGCGTTACGGGACGGACTAAGATCGCTTAAATGCATTTCTTGTGGTGATAAACGAGATTCTTCCCTGAATTGAATAAAATGATAGTAGTGATATATCCATCAATTAAGGTAAGGGATAATACTGCGACTATACTTCAGAAGCTCAAAAAATTAAATTAGCTCAGCTCTACTCCAAATGACAAGACCGATGAAGATTTAATTTTCTTTCTCACACGGCCATCTCTTTCACACAATCCACTGGGCGCCGAGGCATCGTAAGTCTAGGCGTACAAGCGTGCGTCTTGCAACTGTCAGTATTAGAAGATACGCGTTAGAATACGGTCGGTTCTGTTGCTTACCATTTACACTCTCGGCTATCCGCTTTGTTTTCAGAAGGTACGCGTATAATAATTGTTTTGTAATGAATCTCGGGCTACGCGTCCAAACTTTGTATATTATTTGACATTGTTTTTATAGACGAACCTAAAACGAGTAGTTTGTTTTGGACGTTTGACTTGATGGAATGTTTCGAGCATAAAGTGTTCCCAGGAGTGTTCCCATGAAAATGAAAAAAAAACTGATTGTGTTTGTGCGTGGATTTCCTCGCTCTTTAGGTATAAAGATAAATACAAGTAGGTAGATAAATAATTTATTTTTATAATTTTATATGGAATTTCAGTTTTGCATTAAGTTTGGCAACATTCCCCGTAACACCTGTTCTCTGACATGCCACCACAGGGTGACGTATTACAGTGACGCATGATGAGCTGTGGGTTTATGGGGCTGGACCCCACTTTTAAAACGGTCGTTTAAAAAAAAAATATGTAGCGCTTCTCTAGGACACCCAATGAGTCACCCATTTAAATATAATACGTCATTTCGATAACACCCTGTATACCAGGTGATGCGTAATTAATTTTTGAGGTGACTGAATTTTGGCTCCCCTATACTTTTTACAGGAAACTGAATTACAACTTCCTGAAAAGGCCGGCATGATAAACCCCATGTATCGAGTTTGAACACTTTGTGGCGACCCAATCCTAAGCTATTAAACGTTAAGGCAAAACCACGAAACTCTCATAGTTCAGGTAATACAGCAAATTAAATTTCGACATTGACAATATTCGTTATGTTCAGTTTTACGTCAATTTTTGTCAATAGCGTCATAGAAATTATTCGCTGGTGTTTGCAGCATTACTTGAACTATGAGAGTTTCGTGGTGTGCGACTCCCAAAATAGAAAAATATATTTTTGAAATTAGCGAGATGAAACTAATAATTTTAATACTCGATTTTTTTGAGGGCGTGGAATCGGAGAGGTGTGCGAGCTACTCGAACGCAATGGATAATAACGGACCCGTTTTCACGCCGATAGAAGGAACCTTGGCCGACGGTTTGGCAGTGCCCGAAGCCGGTTACAATGCGTGGGAAACGTCCAAAAATTTAATCGACAAGTTGGTGAGTATATCAACTGAATTGTTTCGTCTATGCGTTCGCTACCACGATGAGGCGCGGTTGTACGTGGTATATTTAACGTTTATGGTTCAGAAATAAATGGTTATTCGTAGTATCACTGATATATTTTTATTTTAGGTAGTCGTTCAGGAAAAATGGATCGCACTCGCGATTTTGAGGTTTATCGAAAACGAGAAGTGTGTAGTTGAGGGGGCGGGGGCTTGCGGCTTGGCAGCCATCCTAGCTGGCCAATTGAACGAATTTAAAGGTAAAAGGTAGGTAGTTTAATAGTTTTTGGGTTATTTTTTTTTAAATATGAAATTATGGTACTTAAAATTAATGAGGTAAGATTTGAGGAAACCCCGACATCCCAAAACATTTTGCAAACGTTTCGTCCCTTACCCGAATTCCCATTAAGATAATAAAAATTATTTTTAATATACAGGGTGATCCTTATCTTAAGCGGAGGCAACATAGACACGACGATTTTGGGCAGGTGTCTGGAGAGAGGTTTGGCCGCCGACGGTCGTCTGGTCAAATGCCGGGTCACCGTCAGCGACAGGCCCGGCGGCATTTGCGAATTGTGCAAACTGTTGGGATCCATTGGAGTGTCGATCAAGGACGTCATACACGAGAGGGCGTGGGTGGCGTCTGATGTCTTCAGCGTGGAGGTCAGTAGCAACATAAATATGGGAGAAAAATTTATACAGGGGTTATGAAATTGCCTTATTCTTATACAGGGTGTTCGGATATGTATCGTGATACTTGGAGAGGCGATTCTATATGTTAACATGTTAAAATAAAGATAGTCATATAAAATACTCGATCCTTTTCGAGATACAACCTATCAAGGTTCAATTTTTTTTTCCTTATTTCTAACATCTTGCGGTTGTTTTTAAACTATCAAGTTGATACTTTGCACAGGTTCTATCATTGTGTTATAAAAACGTTTCTCTACTGTGCCACGTTATGTAACATTCAAATTTAATTTTTGGCATATCTTTTCTGTTTTGACAGTTATTGGAAAAAAGGACATGTCATTTTAAAGACAAGAGAATGCCTAATAAAAAAGATACTCTTTATTCAAGTCGATAAACTACACCGTTTAGGCGCAAAACTGGAATTACAAGTTTTTGTTTCCAGTAAAATCAGTTTTTCAAATTTTTGGCATATCTTTTTTGATTTGACAGTTATTGGAAAAAAGGACATGTCATTTTAAAGACAAAAGAATGCCTAATAAAAAAGATACTCTTTATTCAAGTCGATAAACTACACCGTTTAGGCGCAAAACTGGAATTACAAGTTTTTGTTTGCAGTAAAATCAGCTTTTCAAATTTTTGGCATATCTTTTTTGATTTGACAGTTATTGGAAAAAGGACATGTCATTTTTTAGAGACAAAGGAATGCCTAATAAAAAAGATACTCTTTATTCAAGTCGATAAACTACACCGTTTAGGCGCAAAACTGGAATTACAAGTTTTTGTTTGCAGTAAAATCAGTTTTTCAAATTTTTGGCATATCTTTTTTGTTTGGACAGTTATTGGAAAAAGGACATGTCATTTTAAAGACAAAAGAACGCCTAATAAAAAAGATACTCTTTATTCAAGTCGATAAACTACACCGTTTAGGCGCAAAACTGGAATTACAAGTTTTTGTTTGCAGTAAAATCAGTTTTTCAAATTTTTGGCATATCTTTTTTGTTTGGACAGTTATTGGAAAAAGGACATGTCATTTTAAAGACAAGAGAATGCCTCATAAAAAAGATACTCTTTATTCAAGTCGATAAACTACACCGTTTAGGCGCAAAACTGGAATTACAAGTTTTTGTTTGCAGTAAAATAAGTTTTTCAAATTTTTGACATATCTTTTTTGTTTTGACAGTTATTGGAAAAAAGGACATGTCATTTCAAAGACAAAAGAATGCCTAATAAAAAAGATACTCTCTATTCAAGTCGATAAACAACACCGTTTAGGCGCAAAACTGGAATTACAAGTTTTTGTTTGCAGTAAAATCAGTTTTTCAAATTTTTGGCATATCTTTTTTGTTTCGACAGTTATTGGAAAAAAGGACATGCCATTTTAAAGACAAAATAATGCCTAATAAAAAAGATACTCTTTATTCAAGTCGATAAACAACACTGTTTAGTCGCTAAACTGGAATTACAAGTTTTTGTTTGCAGTAAAATCAGTTTTTCAAATTTTTGGCATATCTTTTTTGTTTCGACAGTTATTGGAAACAAGGACATGTCATTTTAAAGACAAAAGAATGCCTAATAAAAAAGATACTCTTTATTCAAGTCGATAAACAACACTGTTTAGTCGCTAAACTGGAATTACAAGTTTTTGTTTGCAGTAAAATCAGTTTTTCAAATTTTTGGCATATCTTTTTTGTTTCGACAGTTATTGGAAAAAAGGACATGTCATTTCAAAGACAAAAGAATGCCTAATAAAAAAGATACTCTTTATTCAAGTCGATAAACTACACCGTTTAGGCGCAAAACTGGAATTACAAGTTTTTGTTTGCAGTAAAATCAGCTTTTCAAATTTTTGGCATATCTTTTTTGATTTGACAGTTATTGGAAAAAAGGACATGTCATATTTTAAAGACAAAAGAATGCCTAATAAAAAAGATACTCTTTATTCAAGTCGATAAACAACACCGTTTAGGCGCAAAACTGGAATTACAAGTTTTTGTTTGCAGTAAAATCAGTTTTTCAAATTTTTGGCATATCTTTTTTGATTTGACAGTTATTGGAAAAAAGAACATATCATTTTAAAGACAAGAGAATGCCTAATAAAAAAGATACTCTTTATTCAAGTCGATAAACTACACCGTTTAGGCGCAAAACTGGAATTACAAGTTTTTGTTTGCAGTAAAATCAGTTTTTCAAATTTTTGGCATATCTTTTTTGTTTCGACAGTTATTGGTAAAAATGATATGTCATTTTAAAGACGAAAGAATGCCTAATAAAAAAGATACTCTTTATTCGAATCAATAAACCACACCGTTTAGGCGCAAAACTGGAATTACAAGTTTTTGTTTGCAGTAAAATCAGTTTTTCAAATTTTTGGCATATCTTTTTTGTTTCGACAGTTATTGGTAAAAAGGACATGTCATTTCAAAGACAAAAGAATGCCTAATAAAAAAGATACTCTTTATTCGAATCAATAAACCACACCGTTTAGGCGCAAAACTGGAATTACAAGTTTTTGTTTGCAGTAAAATCAGCTTTTCAAATTTTTGGCATATCTTTTTTGATTTGACAGTTATTGGAAAAAAGGACATGTCATATTTTAAAGACAAAAGAATGCCTAATAAAAAAGATACTCTTTATTCAAGTCGATAAACAACACCGTTTAGGCGCAAAACTGGAATTACAAGTTTTTGTTTGCAGTAAAATCAGTTTTTCAAATTTTTGGCATATCTTTTTTTGATTTGACAGTTATTGGAAAAAAGAACATATCATTTTAAAGACAAGAGAATGCCTAATAAAAAAGATACTCTTTATTCAAGTCGATAAACTACACCGTTTAGGCGCAAAACTGGAATTACAAGTTTTTGTTTGCAGTAAAATTAGTTTTTCAAATTTTTGGCATATCTTTTTTGTTTCGACAGTTATTGGTAAAAATGATATGTCATTTTAAAGACGAAAGAATGCCTAATAAAAAAGATACTCTTTATTCGAATCAATAAACCACACCGTTTAGGCGCAAAACTGGAATTACAAGTTTTTGTTTGCAGTAAAATCAGTTTTTCAAATTTTTGGCATATCTTTTTTGTTTCGACAGTTATTGGTAAAAAGGACATGTCATTTCAAAGACAAAAGAATGCCTAATAAAAAAGATACTATTTATTCAAGTCGATAAACTACACCGTTTAGGCGCAAAACTGGAATTACAAGTTTTTGTTTGCAGTAAAATCAGTTTTTCAAATTTTTGGCATATCTTTTTTGTTTCGACAGTTATTGGTAAAAATGATATGTCATTTTAAAGACGAAAGAATGCCTAATAAAAAAGATACTCTTTATTCGAATCAATAAACCACACCGTTTAGGCGCAAAACTGGAATTACAAGTTTTTGTTTGCAGTAAAATCAGTTTTTCAAATTTTTGGCATATCTTTTTTTGTTTCGACAGTTATTGGTAAAAAGGACATGTCATTTCAAAGACAAAAGAATGCCTAATAAAAAAGATACTCTTTATTCAAGTCGATAAACTACACCGTTTAGGCGCAAAACTGGAATTACAAGTTTTTGTTTGCAGTAAAATCAGTTTTTCAAATTTTTGGAATATCTTATTTGTTTCGACAGTTATTGGAAAAAGGACATGTCATTTTAGAGACAAAGGAATACCTAATAAAAAAGATACTTTGATAGATAAATGGTACTGTTTAGGTGCAAAACTGGAATTAAACTTTTTGTTAGCAGTAAAACTCGGTTTTTCAAAAGCAAACGTCAATCACATTAACGATGCAACAGCTGGCAAACTCCTGAAAAATCCGGTCAGTTTCAGGTATTTCTCAATTCCCGCATACGTTTGCCTATTAACTATTAAATTAAAGAATATTAATGCAATATATTTTTCAGGTTATAGTTGTATGTGAAACCAGAGACTACGACCACAGCGTCCAGCTGCGAAATTTACTCAGTTCCAAGTACAAAAAGTTCGATTTTGAAAATTTCCCAACCGAAAATTATTTCGGCACCAACGGAGACTGATTTTTTTTTTTGGCGATTACGTAATTTTAAGGTTTTTTGCATTTAAGTTTAAATCAGCTTAAGAAGCAAAAAAATGTTGTAACGACGACGAACAAAACCAATTTTTTACATACTTCACATTGCCCCCACCAGTTTTTAAGACACAGTTAACTTGTATACCTTTGAAGCTTCAAGCTCTCTTATAGGTTTACCATAACGTTAAGGTTACCTTAGCTAAGCTCTAACCTAAAGGTAACATTCTAATATCGGCTCTTAGTTTGCCAAAGTTGACTAAGGAACGCTTAAGGCCTGAGGACGCCTCAAGTGTCGACTACGAATACGGCCCCAAAAAGGTAACTAATTTTGATGCTATTCTGAGAACAAGGCGTGGATTTACTACTAACTTTGGTTAGCGAGATAAGCCATGCATACGGCTGTTAAGTCTGTTCCTAGTATGACTAAATAAGTCTCTCTTTCCATGTTTATAATATGGTGCTCATATCCGTACAAGGAAAATAATTGTGATAATATAGTTATTGACTTATTCCATTTTTACAAGAAATAAATTTATATTTGTATATATTGCAATATTATACATAATATTAGGCTAGAAGTTAGTTTGAAATATGTACAGATTTATATTTACTGAACGATAATAAACTTTTTATTATAAGTTTTGACAAAATATTTTTATTTCTTATTGAAAGTCCTTTACGGTTAGGGTTGGGTTTAGTGGATATAGAGGGCGTCTAGAACCTCGGGGTCGTAATCGATATAGGGAAAGTCGAAATAATGTCAGTCAGTACATACTTCATATACAAAGTGTCCAAGATAAGGAGGGCCAGTACAGGGATCTCGGAAACCGTAAGAGATACGACGTCGGTTAATTTGAGGTAAAGTTGCGCATTTACGTGCCTAATATTATGCTGTTTAGAACGATTTAAAATTCCGGAGATATCCGGAAAAAACCGAAATTCTGAAAAATTGTTTTGTTTTCCTGGGTTTTTTTTTTAGATCGAATTCTAAAGTAAATTGCACTTTTGCATTGCCACTTTTTCCCCTCTATCTAACTGCGTTAATTGTTTTGTGATCCGACGAGTCGACTTCGAAGGGCCATTATCAACTTTATTTTTTTAATATGGTCCTGTTTTCCAGATATTGGATTTTGAGAGCTGTTTTTCTTCCGAATGCAACAGTTTTTTAATGACGATTCGAGGGTTTTTTGAACAACATCAGGAAATTTTGGGATACGGTCCTGTATTTCTCCTAATTTTATAAATAATCTCATAAGTAAGCTCTAAATTTTTACTGATGTTGGACTAGTTCAATAAATAACAAATAATTTAATAATAAACCACAAATAAGTGAACAAAATACAGAAACATTATTTCAAACTTCTGTTGATTCGGGAATTAAAAGAAAAGTAGGCGTTTGAAACAAAAAAATTAAGATGGTGATGCGTGATTTGTTTCACTTGACATTCCCATTGTGATCGTTTGAAAGCGTTTTAAGAGGTTTTCTATTTTCCAGAAAATATGGAACATGAATTTACAAATGCTGAAAAGTTTGATATTCTATCGCATGTTTTATTTTATCTCAAAAAAACTGTATTGTGGCAGTTAGAAGATGTTATTTGTGCTTAGAGAATAACGGAAATCATTTTGAACACCTGATTATGTAGTTCCTTACTTTTTTCGTTGTTCGTTTTATTACAGTTTTGGAATGATTTTTGTTCACTTATTTGTGGTTTATTATTAAATTATTTGTTATTTATTGAACTAGTCCAACATAAGTCATTAAACCACAATGTGTCATACATCGTTGCATTCGGAAGAAAAACCTCTCAAATTCCAATATGAGGAAAACAGGACCGTATTTAAAAAAAGAAAGTTGATAATGGCCCTTCGAAGACGACTCGTCGGATTACAAAACAATTAACGCTGTTAGATAGAGCGGAAAAAGTGGCCATGTAAGAGCACAATTCACTTTAGAATTCGATCTGAAAAAAAAACAGGAAAACAATAAAACGATTTTTCAGAATTTCGGTTTTCTCCGGAACTACTCGGAATTTTAAAACTTTCTAAACGGCATATTATTAGGCACGTAAATGCGCAACTTTACCTCCAAAACCGACTTCGTATCTCTTACGGTTTCCGAGATCCCTGTACTGGCCCTCCTTATCTTGGACACGTTGTATATAAATCGTTTTCCTATCTGACTTCCTTATTGGTATACAACAAGAGTTTCAGAGTTACAAGGTAAATAATATCATTTTAATTAAGTTATTTCTCGGCGACTAGGGATTTACAATTTCCGAAAAAATTAAACTTTCCCCAGAAAACTTATTTGGAAGAAAAAACGATTTTGAGAAAAATTAATATTTTCTTATAAACTAGAAAGAAGGACCCATGTTTCAGGGTCGCCATTCTTTTTCTTTATACAGGATGTCAATTTGAAAACAGACATACTTTGAGACAGAGTAGTCAACGTAATAGATGAGAATTTTTTTGTAAATCAACACACTGCATACCTCCATGTGTTGCTGCAGAACAAAAATTGTAATCGCGATTAAAAAGGAAGGAAGGTGCATTTAAAAGTTATATATTTAATAAATCTCAACAATACTTGTAAAAAGCATTCAAAAACAACAAAATTTCATAAAATAATAGTTATTATTTTGGACCCTGTCATGATTAAACTTATTTTTTTATTATCAACAAAGAAATATTCAAAATAAAAAAATAAACAGTATGATATAGTTTCACAAGTCCAAAAATTACAATCGTTTTCTGATATACACAAAACTCTATCCTCAATCTACAAGGAAGTTCAAGTTAATTGAAATTTTTGAATTGTAGAAAAAATATCCATAATTATTACTATTACTGTTTAATGCTACCAGCAACTTCTTCCATAAAGTTGGCCAGTTTAATGTCACGTCGACTTAATCCACCGATGTCGTGAGAACTTAGAGTTATGTTAACCTTGTTGTAAACGTTGAACCATTCTGGGTGGTGATCCATCTTGTCAGAGAGGAGGGCGATTCGTGTCATAAAACCAAAGGCCTATGAAAGGAAATGAAAATTCATCATTAACAATCTTGTATGTGACTTATGCTTATTTTGACGCTTCTAAATCTTGTAATGGGAAATTATCATTGTTTTCTAAAATCGTATAAGCTGTCAAAGTTAGTATTGAAAATTGTCATCGTCATTACCTGATTAAAATCCTTAAACAAAAACTCCTTGTATATAGCATCTCTATCTTTCTGAATGACCCATCCTTTAGTTACTAGCTGGACGAGTTGGGTGTTCCTTTCTTCAGGGGTGAGTTTGTCAGACTAAAAATAAATGCATTTGCATTTCGTACTTCCTATAAACCTGAATAAAACTGTTGAATATGTACACTATATTTGCTGATTATTTCCCTAAAACCACAAAATGGCCTAGACAACCAGACTCTAATCATAAAATTACTTTCACCGGTTTTATAATTATATTTTGTCTGAAAAAAGTCCAAGCAGTAAAAGGCTTGGCTTTATTAGTTTGACCAAAATCAATACAAAATCTTAGAGGGAAACTTCCCGTTAGAAAAATACCAGATTTCACCACTAAAACTTAAAAGATAACTTACCATCTTGCTCTTGGGTTTTCCTGCAGACAACTGTGCTTCACTCAAGGCTAAACAACGAATATTGTTAAAAAAATGATTGTGAAAGCGATCCAAATTCTTTTCAACTACAGCTCTGCTGGACGCATGTCTTGCAGCCGCCACACTGGTTGCCAAGAAGCTCATGATCCTTCATTTATTTTTAGCACTAATTGGTGAAATTAAATGATTATTTAATTATGAAATAGATTATCACATTTTAATGAACATTTTCTAATCGGGTTTGTTCAATTCAAAATATTTTAATTTGTTTACTTTGGAGATGTCAATGTCATGGTGCGGAGGTGCGGCATTATGGCAGGTATGCCAATAGCATCTGAATCAGTGTTGCCAGGAGAAAAAAATGGAATTAGTTCTCCCCTTTCGTATTATGCTGTTGGTCAACCTAACTTTTGAGGTTAGTTCCATATGACATTTCAAAACGTGGGTTGTTTTGAATCTTAAAAAGAAAGTGTGCATTTTAAAATTACTGAAGAATTAGCAACTATGAAAGTAACTACGATGGAAAATATTTTAAACAAAGCTCAAGAGGCAGATAACTCTGTTCATAAAGAAAGCCTAGCTAGTGATAAAAAGTAAGTTAAGAACCACCAATGGTTCAACTTCTAGGTCTAATATCTATTCATGTTTAGGAAGAAAAAAGCGAAACAAGACTCAGTTGTACGAGGCAGGCCGAAATCAGGGAGATTCTGGAAGTCGGAAAAAAAGAAATTTTCAACAATCGTTAAAACTAGAGGACTTAAAAACTCCTTAGAAAAGAAGGAAGCATTACGAGAAAAATTGAAGAAAGTTAAAGAAGTTTCTAGAGAATTAAAAGCGAAGAAAAAGGAACAGGAAGAGTTGAGGAAAGAAAGAAGGAGGGCGAATTTGAAAAGGCAAGAAGAAAATAGGAAAAAGTCTGAAATTGTGCAAGTTATTACCAATACCAAGAAGCTCAAGAAAATGAAGAAAAAACAACTTAGAAATGTTGAGAAGAGAGATACCACAACTGTAAAAAAATAATATTGTTTGATGTATAGTAAGTACTTTTTATGATGTGATATATATTTTTAAAAATACAAGCACTTCCCGAGCACAAAGGTTTGTAAGGTGTAAATAAAAGACTGCTAAAATAAATTGACCACTTAATATAGTATAATTTACATTCTAAATATACCAAAATCTGTCTTCAGAATTTTATTGTTTAAGGCAGCCGATAAACTTAGTCCTAGTATTTTACGTGTATCTTTGGGATCTATCACACCATCATCCCACAACCTAAAAATTATTAAAAACAGTTATCAAATTATTTTAAGAAATTATAGGGAGTAAAACTAATATTGTGTTGAATTTCCATGAAGACAACCCCGCAAGAGAAATATTGACCCATATACAGGGTGGCCAATTAGTGCGACAAAGCTCAATATCTCTTTTATCGCTAAGGATAGCGGAAAACTTTTTTCACGAAAGTTATTAAGCGTTGAGAGGTGCAGCTTTTAAATTATTTTCGGCCATACAGGGTGCTCCAAAGGGGCGGTGTGATAAAAATTTCATATTTTTTTAATGGGACACTATGTATATTTTTACATATTTGAATTCACCGTAAAATTCTGTACATAGCACCATAATTATTTGTACACATTTTTGCAACGTTGCCAAATAGATTGGAAAATTCCTAAAATTTGTGCAAAAACATGGTTCAAGGAAATGTGTAATATTTCTTAACTTAGAATAATTTGAAATAAAATATTTTTATGTCGGAAGGAGGAATGTTGACAGAAGTCCCCTATGATAACCCATATCAATATTTTTATACAGGGTATTTTCTATGGATATGCCAACATTACGAACTCGAAACCTGAGTTTCGTAAGTTTTTTAAATGAAACACCCTGTATATGATTACTTTATCTTGTAGATATTTTAATCCTCTCTAATTTTTATTAAGGTCTTTATATGCCTATCTCAACCAATCTTGGTGGTATTTCAATTTTTATTTAAACTCGAGCAAAAAAAAGTGGATGTATTTTACCATTGTCCCTTTTCTATGACAAAATAAAAACAAAATGCTGTAATTTAAAAAAAAAATTATTTATTCATACGAGAGGATACGACAGAAAAATATTTTAGCAATTCAAGCTTGTGGACAATTTCTAAAGTAAATTATTACCTAATTATTTGTTCAAATAGTGACCCCCATTAACTTGAACATATAATTCAATACGTTTTTCAAAAAAATGAGTAATGTTTCTACACATTTGCCGAGTAATTCGTTTGAAAACAGTTGAAAATGTGTAGAAACATGACTCATTCTTTTGAAAAACGTATTGAATTATATGTTCAAGTTAGTGGGGGTCACTATTTGAACAAATAATTAGGTAATAATTTACTTTAGAAATTGTTCACAAGCTAAAGCGCTAAAATGTTTTTGTGTCGTATCCTCCAGTATGAATAAATATATTTTTTTTAAATTACAACATTTTATTTTGTCATAGGTGACTAGAAAAGGAACAATGGTAAAATACATCCACTTTTTTTGCTCGAGTTTAAATAAAAATTGAAATACCACCAAGATTGGTAGAGATAGGCATAGAAAGACCTTAATAAAAATTAGAGAGGATTAAAATATCTACAAGATAAAGTAATCATATACAGGGTGTTTCATTTAAAAAACTTACGAAACTCAGGTTTCAAGTTCGTAATGTTGGCATATCCATAGAAAATACCCTGTATAAAAATATTGATATGTGTTATCATAGGGGACTTCTGTCAACATTCCTCTTTCCGACATAAAAATATTTTATTTCAAATTATTCTAAGTTAAGAAATATTACACATTTCATTGAACCATGTTTTTGCACAAATTTTAGGAATTTTCCAATCTATACCCATTTAAAAAAATATGAAATTTTTATCACACCGCCCTTTTGGAGCACCCTGTATGGCCGAAAATAATTTTAAAAGCTGCACCTCTTAACGATTAATAACTTCCGTGAAAAAAGTTTTCCGCTATCCCTAGCGGTAAAAGAGATATTGAGCTTTGTCGCACTAATTGGCCACCCTGTATGTATATGGTGTTATGGAAATGCTTCACTACATGTAAATGGGCGACATTTTGACTTTCTGGAGAAAGACTACAATACGTTTTTTTTTTAAATCAATCATCTATAAACTTAGATAAAAACCCATAAAATCATGTATAATGTCCGTCGTTCTGTACCACGAAATATACATACCGTGCGGTACTATAATAAGGTGATCCCTCTGTATCAAACTTGTCAACAATTTCCTTTTTGAATTTCGCCTCTTCCTCATCAGACCAATCCTTACTGGCTACTTGCGACAGTACACCAGCCGCTTGCGGACCGCCCATAACGGAGATCCTCGCGTTGGGCCACATGTAGAGGAATCTAGGAGAGTATGCTCGTCCACACATACCTAAAATAGACATTACATATTGATAATTCGTATATTCCTCAACGCCTACTTATAAAAATGTACTTTAATTACTGATCTATCAACAATAAAAGCAGCCATTATTCGTCATGATACAATATACATAAGGTAAGCTATCTAGCCGTTCCAATGTCATCTGGCAGTGTAACTTTTCAGTTTTTGATTTATTTTAATTTTGACAAGAAGCAAATCGTATCACCGCGAGCGAATCGGCGGGTACAAATATTTCTCCCGTAATTGGACACTCATTTTACATAGGCCTGGCGAATTTGAGTCAAATCGGTTGAATAATTTAGGAATTATCCTAGGGAGAGACGTACAAAACATCATTTAATTCGCTTTTTGATAGATTTTAATTTTGATACGAAGCAAATCGTATTACCGCGAGCGAATCGGCGGGTACAAATATTTCTCCCGTAATTGTACACTCATTTTACATAGGCCTGGCCAATTTGAGTCAAATCGGTTGAATAATTTAGGAATTATCCTAGGGAGAGACATACATAACATCATTTAAGTCGCTTTTTGATGGATTTAAATTTTGATACGAAGCAAATCGTATCACCGCGAGCGAATCGGCGGGTACAAATATTTCTCCCGTAATTGTACACTCATTTTACATAGGCCTGGCGAATTTGAGTCAAATCGGTTGAATAATTTAGGAATTATCCTAGGGAGAGAGGTACAAAACATCATTTAATTCGCTTTTTGATAGATTTTAATTTTGATACGAAGCAAATCGTATCACCGCGAGCGAATCGGTGGGTACAAATATTTCTCCCGTAATTGTACACTCATTTTACATAGGCCTGGCGAATTTGAGTCAAATCGGTTGAATAATTTAGGAATTATCCTAGGGAGAGAGGTACAAAACATCATTTAATTCGCTTTTTGATAGATTTTAATTTTGATACGAAGCAAATCGTATCACCGCGAGCGAATCGGCGGGTACAAATATTTCTCCCGTAATTGTACACTAATTTTACATTGGCCTGGCGAATTTGAGTCAAATCGGTTGAATAATTTAGGAATTATCCTAGGGAGAGAGGTACAAAACATCATTTAATTCGCTTTTTGATAGATTTTAATTTTGATACGAAGCAAATCGTATCACCGCGAGCGAATCGGTGGGTACAAATATTTCTCCCGTAATTGTACACTCATTTTACATAGGCCTGGCGAATTTGAGTCAAATCGGTTGAATAATTTAGGAATTATCCTAGGGAGAGAGGTACAAAACATCATTTAATTCGCTTTTTGATAGATTTTAATTTTGATACGAAGCAAATCGTATCACCGCGAGCGAATCGGTGGGTACAAATATTTCTCCCGTAATTGTACACTAATTTTACATTGGCCTGGCGAATTTGAGTCAAATCGGTTGAATAATTTAGGAATTATCCTAGGGAGAGAGGTACAAAACATCATTTAATTCGCTTTTTGATAGATTTAAATTTTGATACGAAGCAAATCGTATCAACGCGAGGGAATCGGCGGGTACAAATATTTCTCCCGTAATTGTACACTCATTTTACATAGGCCTGGCGAATTTGAGTCAAATCGGTTGAATAATTTAGGAATTATCCTAGGGAGAGAGGTACAAAACATCATTTAATTCGCTTTTTGATAGATTTTAATTTTGATACGAAGCAAATCGTATCACCGCGAGCGAATCGGTGGGTACAAATATTTCTCCCGTAATTGTACACTCATTTTACATAGGCCTGGCGAATTTGAGTCAAATCGGTTGAATAATTTAGGAATTATCCTAGGGAGAGAGGTACAAAACATCATTTAATTCGCTTTTTGATAGATTTTAATTTTGATACGAAGCAAATCGTATCACCGCGAGCGAATCGGTGGGTACAAATATTTCTCCCGTAATTGTACACTCATTTTACATAGGCCTGGCGAATTTGAGTCAAATCGGTTGAATAATTTAGGAATTATCCTAGGGAGAGAGGTACAAAACATCATTTAATTCGCTTTTTGATAGATTTTAATTTTGATACGAAGCAAATCGTATCACCGCGAGCGAATCGGTGGGTACAAATATTTCTCCCGTAATTGTACACTCATTTTACATAGGCCTGGCGAATTTGAGTCAAATCGGTTGAATAATTTAGGAATTATCCTAGGGAGAGAGGTACAAAACATCATTTAATTCGCTTTTTGATAGATTTTAATTTTGATACGAAGCAAATCGTATCACCGCGAGCGAATCGGTGGGTACAAATATTTCTCCCGTAATTGTACACTCATTTTACATAGGCCTGGCGAATTTGAGTCAAATCGGTTGAATAATTTAGGAATTATCCTAGGGAGAGAGGTACAAAACATCATTTAATTCGCTTTTTGATAGATTTTAATTTTGATACGAAGCAAATCGTATCACCGCGAGCGAATCGGTGGGTACAAATATTTCTCCCGTAATTGTACACTCATTTTACATAGGCCTGGCGAATTTGAGTCAAATCGGTTGAATAATTTAGGAATTATCCTAGGGAGAGAGGTACAAAACATCATTTAATTCGCTTTTTGATAGATTTTAATTTTGATACGAAGCAAATCGTATCACCGCGAGCGAATCGGCGGGTACAAATATTTCTCCCGTAATTGTACACTAATTTTACATTGGCCTGGCGAATTTGAGTCAAATCGGTTGAATAATTTAGGAATTATCCTAGGGAGAGAGGTACAAAACATCATTTAATTCGCTTTTTGATAGATTTTAATTTTGATACGAAGCAAATCGTATTACCGCGAGCGAATCGGCGGGTACAAATATTTCTCCCGTAATTGTACACTCATTTTACATAGGCCTGGCGAATTTGAGTCAAATCGGTTGAATAATTTAGGAATTATCCTAGGGAGAGAGGTACAAAACATCATTTAATTCGCTTTTTGATAGATTTTAATTTTGATACGAAGAAAATCGTATCACCGCGAGCGAATCGGTGGGTACAAATATTTCTCCCGTAATTGTACACTAATTTTACATTGGCCTGGCGAATTTGAGTCAAATCGGTTGAATAATTTAGGAATTATCCTAGGGAGAGAGGTACAAAACATCATTTAATTCGCTTTTTGATAGATTTTAATTTTGATACGAAGCAAATCGTATCACCGCGAGCGAATCGGTGGGTACAAATATTTCTCCCGTAATTGTACACTAATTTTACATTGGCCTGGCGAATTTGAGTCAAATCGGTTGAATAATTTAGGAATTATCCTAGGGAGAGAGGTACAAAACATCATTTAATTCGCTTTTTGATAGATTTAAATTTTGATACGAAGCAAATCGTATCACCGCGAGGGAATCGGCGGGTACAAATATTTCTCCCGTAATTGTACACTCATTTTACATAGGCCTGGCGAATTTGAGTCAAATCGGTTGAATAATTTAGGAATTATCCTAGGGAGAGAGGTACAAAACATCATTTAATTCGCTTTTTGATAGATTTTAATTTTGATACGAAGCAAATCGTATCACCGCGAGCGAATCGGTGGGTACAAATATTTCTCCCGTAATTGTACACTAATTTTACATTGGCCTGGCGAATTTGAGTCAAATCGGTTGAATAATTTAGGAATTATCCTAGGGAGAGAGGTACAAAACATCATTTAATTCGCTTTTTGATAGATTTTAATTTTGATACGAAGCAAATCGTATCACCGCGAGCGAATCGGCGGGTACAAATATTTCTCCCGTAATTGTACACTAATTTTACATTGGCCTGGCGAATTTGAGTCAAATCGGTTGAATAATTTAGGAATTATCCTAGGGAGAGAGGTACAAAACATCATTTAATTCGCTTTTTGATAGATTTTAATTTTGATACGAAGCAAATCGTATCACCGCGAGCGAATCGGCGGGTACAAATATTTCTCCCGTAATTGTACACTAATTTTACATTGGCCTGGCGAATTTGAGTCAAATCGGTTGAATAATTTAGGAATTATCCTAGGGAGAGAGGTACAAAACATCATTTAATTCGCTTTTTGAGATTTGATAGTAGGTGAAATGAAAAAACAATATCATGGTATTTAGGCATATTAATTTCACAAAAATATAACAGATTACGGCCAAAAATAGCACCGAAATAAGATAAAATTGCCTCCTCGCGCGCTATCATACCTTTTTATTGCACCTTGATTATTCACAAGCGGATAAAGTAATAGAATTAATAATTTTGTAGCTATTGGAGCTTGACGAACAAGCGATTTCAACAACAGCCAGACAGCAGATTAAATTTAAAGATACCATATAATAAACAAATAATGTTGACACAGCAAAAACTTAAATATGTATTTTGGTTTAATACAGTTAGTACCAAAATACTGATTCACATTGAATGGTACTACCAAACCAAGAAAAGGAAGCCTTATTCTCTATTGGCACCATGTCACCACGCATATACCGGTTTCGAACTATTTTGTTCTCATCAGTACGGAGTAGGTAATCATACCTCAACATTAGAAAATCCCTAAAACCCCCAAAAAATATGAAAAAATCTTATTTTTCTTACCGTAGTTTCCAGCTCCATAGGATCCACCTATAATAACAGTTATTTTAGGCACTTTGGCACACGACACAGCTGTCACTAACTTGGCGCCGTTCTTGGCTATGCCGCCTGTTTCGGCTTGACGGCCAACCATAAACCCTAAAAAAATATACAAGGTGTCCGGTAAGTTTAAGGAAATATTCGCCAGCGTACAGGGAAAGTCAAAATAATACCAATAGTTCATATAATATTTTTTCCTAATGTTCCTCCTAACAAAGATATTTGGGCCCCAAAGATACACCTGACTATTTACATTTTCTGTTATAACTTTTAAGTAACCGTGTATATTTTAATGAAATTTTTGTAACCTGGTACAGCCAATTAACTAAAAATTTTTTAAATACTTTTGGTATGTCTCTTTAAAAAATACACTCTTCATTTGTATGTTTGTAAGTATGAAGAGTGTCTTTTTAAAGAGAAATGCCATGCAAGTGTTAAAAAAAAGTTTTTTTACAAAATTTACACCAAAACTTTGACCTACGAGTGTGGTGTCCATTCCTGGCTTCTCTAGCTAGGTACAAGGATGATTCTAGCACGAATTTCTTAGTCCATACGGGCTGTATAAAGCTACGTTTCATTAAAATATACAGGGTTGCCTTAAAAATTACTACCGAAAATGTAAATCCTCATGTGGGGCTCGATATCTTTGTTAGGACATTAGGAAAAATGATTATATGAAATAATAGTATTATTTTGATCTACCCTGTACGCTGGCGAAATATTAGACACCCTGTATTGTCCTTACTTGTGGCGAAGGCGAGATATAATTTTTTTTAAAGCATTTTAAGAAAATAAACGTACCCGTGATGTTTTGCAAAAATACTATCGGGATCTTCCTCTGGCTACACAACTGAATAAAATGTGCGCCTTTCAAGGCGCTCTCCGAAAACAGTACGCCATTATTTCCTAGTATCCCCACGGTTTTACCATAAAGTTTCGAAAATCCACACACCAGTGTTTCTCCGTATTTCTTTTTGAACTCGTCGAACCTGGATCCGTCGACGATTCTAAAAAAAAAATTATACTAATTTTCCGAGCTCCTCGATTGTTTTTCTGGAAATTCTTGGTTTTTGATCAATAAAAAGTTATTAATTAAACAAAAAAATCTATTATCGAGGACTACATTTTGGTATTTTGCATGCCCAGTTTAAACTAAATAGGTTCAGCCGTTTTTGAGTCACCAATTTTGAAAATGTAATTTGTGTGACAAAGGTACAGGGTGTTCGATTTTCAACACTTTTATAGGGTATCTCCGTAATTGTTAGTGCTATCAAAAAAGTAATGTAGGTGTCATGTGCTCTTTTTGGGTCAAACTTAAAATGGTAAAATCAAAATTTGAAAATTTTCGCTCGCTTAAGTGATACGGGGGAAAATCAAAAAATTGACAATTTCAAAATTACCCTATATTTTCTTAGTTAAAAGAGATACAGAAAAATGTTTTACGTAAAAGTTTCTTTATATTGATTGTTGAATAATCTGCCGTTTTCAAAATAAGTATACGGGGTCAGGTAAAATAGTTATCGGACCTAACCTCATTTTTTTAAATGGAACACCCTGTATATTTTAATCTAAAAATATACTATTTTAAAGTATCCTTTCAAATATATACCACACCATGGTTTCCTATGCGATTTATTTAAAACTTTATTACTATAAACCACAGTAGACCATGAAACAAAAGCTAATATCCTAGAAACAACTATGTTGATTATTAACATTTAACGTCAATTTAATTTTTACATATTCATTTGCGAAAATGACCTATCAACATTTTCAAAAATTTGATATGATATCAGTTTATGGAAAAAACGAAGAAATGGCGTAAAATGTATATTTTGTTCGCTATCCGAAAAGACGGTAACCATTTAAGGACATATGTCGAACATTTGCGATGATTCCCGTTATTTTTTACCTTAATCTGAATCTTTTATTTCGTTTCAAAGTAATAAAGTTTAAATAAATCGCCTAGGAAACCAATATCATCCATGTTGTGTTATATATTGAAAGGAGAATTTAAACTACCATCTGTTCCATTTAAAAAAAACGAGGTTAGGTCCGATAACTTTTTTACCTGATCCCGTATACTTATTCTGAAAATGACAGATTATTCAACAATCAATATAAAGAAACTTCTGTATAAACATTTTTCTGTATCTCTTCTAACTAAGAAAATATAGGATAATTTTGAAATTGTCAATTTTTTGATTTTCCCCCGTATCTCTTAAGCGAGCGAAAATTTTCAAATTTTGATTTTACCATTTTAAGTTTGACCCAAAAAGAGGCACATGACACCTACATTGCCTTTTTGATAGCACTAACAATTACGGAGATACCCCCAGGGGTCGGCAACCTTTGGAGACGGAACGGCCGCTATTTGATATCGAAAGAGCCGCATGCGGCTCGCGAGCCGTAGGTTGCCGACCCCTGGTCACAGCCGAAGCACTGGTGAAGAAGCCAAATTGTCTTGCGTCGAAAACGAATTAAAACCTATACATAGAAACATCCAACGACGGCGTCATTCGAGAGCTTTCGACGGACTGACGACAGTAACGACGCGTATCACGGGGGAGGGGTGCGGTGAAAAGCGAGTACAAGTGTCTGAGAGATAGAATCGGTGCCTAATCCTCGTTAATCTATTCAGAACGAATTTTTAATGTTTTTTTTTCGATAAAATAAATAATATTTGCGTATGGAACTAAAGAGCCGCAGCTTCACATCCAAAGAGCCGCATGTGGCTCGCGAGCCGCAGGTTGCCGACCCCTGAGATTTTTTTTTTTTTTTTTTTTTTTTTTTATGATCAAACAAGCACTATTGGAAAAATCCTTTAGGGCACTCTGGGAGTGGTGCGTGTGCGCAAAAAGCGATTCACGTTGGCTTTGACACGTTGGAGGTTATATTCGTTGGGAAATACGACCTCGGGAAGGTCGTTCCACAAGGATGTAGTCCTCCAGATAAAAGAATTCTTGAATAATGAAGTTCGAGGAGTACTAAGCTTAACCACATATGGATGGGCGGCAGTGGTTCGTCGTGTATTTCTGCTATTCGTCGCTCTGGGCGGAATTAAGAGGGCAAGGTCAGTCGAGCACCTTCCATGAAAATATCTGTAAAAGAGAGTCAAATACCCTATAAAAGTATCGAAAATGGAACACCCTGTACATTGGAGATGGCCTTTTAGGTTATCCCGCTTTTACCTTCAGCAAACAACCATTATAAACCATTCTAAAAAGTCTCTTTTACCTGGCAATAATTTCCCGAACATCATAAGGTTTCATTATGTCCCTGTCAACGATCCCGTACAATTCCTCGGCGTCATACAGGGGAGATTCAAAACTTTCCGAAAAACTATTGTTAGGCTTTCTATTCAGATTCTTTACTATGTCCCTGGCCATTTGGATCGCATGTTCGTCGTTTAAAGCGTAGTGATCTGTCACGCCGGATTGCGAGCAGTGTAGATCGGCCCCGCCTAAATCTTCTGCAGAAATCTATAATAAAATGTATACACCGTGTCCAAGATCAGGGGGGTCAGTACAGGAATCTCGGAAACCGTAAGAGATATGAAGTCGGTTAAATGGGGGTAAAGTTGCGCATATACGTGCCTAATAATATGCCGTTTAGAAAGTTTTAAAATTCCGAGTACTTCCGGAGATATCCGGAAAAAAACGAAATTCTGAAAAATCGTTTTATGTTTTCCTGTTTTTTTTTTGAGCTAGAATTCTAAAGTAATTTGCACTTTTACATTGCTACTTTTTCCGCTGTATCTAACAGCGTATTGTTTTGTAATCCAACGAGTCGTCTTCGAAGGGCCATCATCACTTTTCTTTTTTTTAAATACGGTCCTGTATTTCTCCTAATTTGATAAATTATATCTCTTAAGTAAGCTCTAAATTTTTACTTATGTTGGACTAGTTCAATAAATAACAAATAATTTAATAATAAACCACAAATAAGTGAACACAAAACATACCATGTTGTGTAATGTAATGTAATAAAACGAACAACGAAAAAGTAAGGAACTACATAATCAGGTGTTCAAAATGATTTCCGTTATTTTCTAAGAACTGTCGATTCTAAAACATTTGACAACATCTCTGGCGTAATACTTTGAAAGGCTTCAAGCATCAACCTCCTAAGTTCGTTTTCTGTTTCGAAGTTGTGTTTATAAACATAATTTTCGACATACCCCCAGAGGAAAAAATCTAACGGTGTCATATCAGGCGAACGTGCTGGCCATGGTGTTTCAGAATACGTGCCAATCAGTTTTCCAGTAAAGCGCACAGAAAGATACTCTCTAACTGCTCTAGAAGGATGGTGCACCTGCCCATAATTCTAGTCTAGAATTATGGGCAGGTGCACCATCCTGCTGAAACCAACACCCGTAAGATTCCATTAGAGGCAGATCATCCAGACCTTCTTCCAAATCGATTTGGAGTTAGTTTAGGTAACGCTCGGAATAAAAAATGGGCTTAATATTTTTGTACCTAAAATTCCATCCCATATATTAAATCCAACCCGATGTTGGTCTCTGGACTCTTTGTATAAATGCGGATTTTCTTTGGACCAATAATGAACATCAATAGAAGTTTGAAATAATGTTTCTGTATTTTGTTCACTTATTTGTGGTTTAATATTAAATTATTTGTTACTTAATGAACTAGTCCAACATAAGTAAAAATTTAGAGCTTACTTATGAGATATTATTTATAAAATTAGGAGAAATGCAGGACCGTATCCCAAAATTTCCTGATGTTGTTCAGAAAATCCTCGAAACGTCATTAAACCACAATGTGCCATACATCGTTGCATTCGGAGGAAGAAAAGCTCTCAAATTCCAATATCAGAAAAACAGGCCCGTATTTAAAAAAAGAAAGTTGATAATGGCCCTTCGAACACGACTCGTCGGATTTCAAAACAATTAACGCTGTTAGATAGATAGAGCGGAAAAAGTGGCAATGTAAAAGCGCAATTTACTTTAGAATTCGATCTAAAAAAAAACAGGACAAAAATAAAACGATTTTCAGAATTTCGGTTTTTTTCCGGATAGCTCCGGAACTACTCGGAGTTTTAAAACTTTCTAAACGGCATATTATTAGGCACGTAAATGCGCAACTTTACCTCCATTCAGTGGCGGATTTAAGGAAAAAGGCCAAGTGGGCAAAATTTCTTCAACTCATACTTCAGGGCAGTTGTAAAAAAAGTTGGATATTTCTCCATCAAATTGCACACATTTTTTTCAAATTCTTTCTCTTCCATGTTTTTGAAGGATTCAGGTTTGAGAAATCCGACAAGTGAGTTTATCTCATCAAAACCTTTGACCCTTTATTGTAATTCACTGCACATTCTGTCCAGAACTTCAAAGTACCCAATGCGATGTTTCGTTGCCAAATCGAAAGAACTGTCCTCTGCTTTATCGCCTGGCATTTTTTTCGTTCGTCGTTGTCTAATGATCGGAAAATCCGGATTCTTCCATCCCATCTTCCCCCATTGAGATTTAACTTTCGAAACGAAAGAATCATACTTGCTCTCCTCACGCAAGTTTTGCAAGTTCTTCATTACATTTTCGAGACAATTTTGGGCCATCAAAAGATCAACTCGTTTTTTCTGTAATTGCACTTCAGCAATGTCAATGAATGATAGGACTGAATGCCACCATGTCAGGTTTAGTAAAAATAGCCAATTGATCGCCGAAAGTAGAGAATTTGCGTCCATTATATCTTCTCCAGTAGCCTTTTCTCTCGATGTTTCTCGTTCTAAACATAGTTATCAAGCATTGCAATTATTCTGATAACAGGGGGCCCCTGAATGAAAATTGAACTCGTGCTGTCCACAAGGGATTCACCGAAACATTCGAAGGTGTAACTTTCAGCAAGAAGGGCCCTGAAAGCCTTTCGTCGGGGGGGCCCAGTGGGCAAGCGCGCTTTTGCCCACCTGTTAAATCCGCCACTGCCTCCATTTAACCGACTTCGTATCTCTTACGGTTTCCGAGATCCCTGTACTGGCCCTCCTTATCTTGGACGCGGTGTATGCAACTAGACAACTTTGACTGTAACTTGTAAATGTAAAGGAAACATGGATCTGCAATAACATGCAATGCAATTAGTTAAATAAGTTGCGCAGTGTAGTTTCGAGAATCGAGTTTTCGCAGTTAAAAAGGTGAATGTAAAAAAAACAAAATATCTGCGATTAAAGTATTTTTACCTGTTCTCCAGTGGCGGCCTTTACCAGTGGTGGTCCGGCCAAAAATATTGTTCCTTGTTTCCTTACGATAACAGATTCGTCGGCCATGGCCGGCGTGTACGCTCCACCTGCTGTACAGAGACCCATAACTACAGCAATCTATCGAAGAACAGCCCAATTAGCAATTAAAAATAGATTTAATGACAAAGATGTACTATTTCCTACCTGTGGTATTCCTTTAGATGACATCACCGCTTGGTTATAGAAAATTCTCCCGAAATGGTCGCGATCTGGAAATACTTCAGCTTGATGTGGTAAATTCGCGCCGCCACTGTCCACCAAGCTTATACAGGGCAAGTTGTTTTCTTGCGCTATTTCTTGGGCTCTGACGTGCTTCTTTACCGTCATTGGATAGTACGTGCCCCCTTTTACAGTAGCGTCGTTTGCTATTATCATACATTCTTGGCTAAAAAATTATGTTGAAAATAAAATCGACATGCTACCTACATTTTCCTTGAAAATAAAGTTTCAAGTTTTGCATGCTGCCGCTATTCAGAGGAAGTAGGGAAGTGTCACTTCCTCGCCTGTGGCGTGAATTATATTGAACGATAGTGTTATTTAATTATTTAACTATTAGTGTTAGCTTGTTGTCTATTAATTTTATTTCGGGGGCAATTATTGGATTAGGAAATTTGATTAGTTTGCTCATTCCTAGATGTATATAAGTAAATAAATTTCTCGTGGATTACTGATAAATGATAACACTTTATTAATATAGTTGTTTATATCATATCGCAGGGATAGTATTGTTTTGGTTGTTATACGTTACAGCTAAATAAATAAAAATGCAAGTGCCAAAGAACATATTAGAAAAGCAGCTCTGTTCGCAATGCCAAAAGTACCTTTCAGTGGGCCCGGTAAAAGTCTATCCCAATAGAGAAGTTAGGTGTGGTAGATGCAGTAAAGATAACGACCACGGTGTAGAGTCCCTTCTCTATTTAACAGTAATGAAAGACATGCTCTTTCCTTGTATAAACTGTTTAGAGGGATGTGAAGAACAAATTGCCCTCTCAGAGATGAAACAACATGAAGAAGATTGTAAAGGAAGCAAATATAATTGTCCCATATGTGGAACATTTGAAGGGGAAACCCACTTGTTAAGTAAACATTGTGAAACCTATCACAAGAAACAAAGGTTACAAATGATGGCCTATCACATAGACTTGGCGAAAGGAAACCAACATTGTTGCTATTTTTACATCAAAGATTCCGTTTTTTTATTTGTGGAAAGTACATATGAAGAACAATTACAAAAAATTGTAATAGATGTATTATTACCGGCAGATAAATACAAGGGGGGAATTCTGCAAGTTTTAACAATAAGTTCAGTGGAAGACAAAACAATATTCAAGACAGCTGAGGTGCCTTGTTCAAAGCTGAATTCAACTGAAAGATATCCTGTTACCATTCATATGTCTAATTTAAAATTGCCAAGTAGGATCGCTTACTGTAAAGTTGATCTAATAACAAATTTACAGATGAATCGGAAAATATTATTCGTCGATCCTACATCAGATAGTTTTATAGCAAGATGTAAGTTTAAAAACATAAGCAAGATTGGGCTTCTAAACCACTATTTTCCGGCAGTGTATTATTTTTGTGATATATCTTGGAGAGTATATATTTCAAGGCAGTCAAATATGTATATTTATTTACAATGGTCAGATGCCGAGGCTTCTTTAGTCTGTTCAGCCGAGGTCACTTTTACCCTCTTGTCACCTGATAATTTAACTAAATCACGTTTGTTATCCATAAGAAAGGTAAATTGTATAAAGCAGAATGTAACTGGATGGAATTTAGAAAATTGTATTAAAAACGACGAGATTACTATTGACGTTAAAATAAGAATATATTCACAGGACAATAAAAAAACAATGTAATGGTAAATGCTTGGAACACTGTAAACGTTAGTTTAAAAAAAGAGGTTAATGCATTGATAACGTATTTTAGTGCTTATTTTAGGATTTTCAATTTCAATAAAGAGGTTTAAATTTATATCGTTAGATTTTATTAGTGCTGTCTTTCTGCAACATCACAACGGAACCATCTTAACAAATGGCAAATTATTTTGTTTTTGTATATTAGAACGTCCGAGACGTCACGGTTCATCGGTTGGGAGTCGACTGCTGTGTACCTACTGCTTCGAGACCAGTCGAGACGTGACTGCCCGACTGCTTGCATGTAAATTTTATAACCAAATTTGCTTCTAAAAGCCTTTAATGTTGCTATACGATTGTGTATGAAAAAGTTGCAGTTCTGCCATGAGTAGCAAAATATTTTTAGCGGAGGATGATGAAATGCTCATTTCAGAAGTCAGCAAATTTCATCAATTATACGACCATCAAGATAAGGATTATAAAAATTTAGAAATACGAGAAAATATTTGGATATACAGGGTGATTCACGACGAGCGTGCATTAGAACTTTATGGAGAACTACTGAATATATGTTTCTGAAACTTTGGGGATTTGGGTTTATCGATATGCTCTCTTTAACTAAAATATTGACATGTTCCTGTCATTTCCGGTTATACCGGAAGTAGCTGCCAACTTTCGTTTTTTAAATACAACATGGTAATTTTTATTACATTTTTCGATTAAGCATTAAATACTAAGCACATTTTATAGAAAATGTTTTTGTCAGACTCTATTAGTTTTTGAGATATCTGGACTTTTTGTAATTATTTGGCAAATGCATGACGATGAAATAATCCATATAATTTTTTTACCTTAGCGCTTGGACTAAAAATTTTTTCTCACCGAATAGCTAGAAGATCATCAAGTCTCAAAAATATTTCAATTTCGGCATAAAATGTACAGGGTGGTCACAATTCAAGCCTCATTGTGAAAGAATTCAACCATTAAAAACTTTCTTATTTTAAATGGAACACCCTGTATATTTTTATTTAATTTGATGGCAAATTAGTTGTTCTTTATAAATAGTATTTACTGTCCTATACCTATATCAAAGCATTTCTCAAAAAATCCAATTTTATTCCGAAAATACTATTTGTTCAAGTGTGCTATGAAAACAATTATTGTACTTAGGGGCTGTATACTGATGTCTATACGGAGGAAAAGTGATTGGTATCAAAACGATGGGGCTCCAGCACACAACGTCCAAGTTGTTAAGACCGCCCTAAACAGACTTTTTCATGACCAGTGGATCGCAAACCAAGGTCCCTTCCACTGGCCAGCTCGTTCGCCAGACTTAACTCCACTGGACATTTCATCTGGGGAACCATTAAAGATAAAGTTTACGCGCGTCCCATCACCACGAAGGAAAATCTAATTGAAAGGGTGAAGGCAGCATTTCAATCTCTCACAAGAAATTAAGAATGCTACAAGAAATAACATGATGAAAAGAATACATAAATGCTTGGAAGTAAATGGCAATCATTTCGAACATATTTTAAAAATATGATCAAAAGATATTAGGTATAATTTTCAAACACATTTTTAATTAAAGAATTTAAAGTTTATAAACTTGTTTCCTTGCTATTTTTAAAAAAATAATATTTAAACCATTAAATTTAAAACAATCAACTGCATTTTATTTATAAATTATTAAGAAACACTTTAGAATATTGTATTTTCACGCAATCAATCACTTTTCCTCCGTATAGACATCAGTATATAGCCCCTAAGTACAATTGTTTTCATAACACACTTGAACAAATAGTATTTTCGGAATAAAATTGGATTTTTTGAGAAAACTTTTTGATATAGGTATAGGACAGTAAATACTATTTATAAAGAACAACTAATTTGGCATCAAATTAAATAAAAATATACAGGGTGTTCCATTTAAAATAAGAAAGTTTTTAATGGTTGAATTCTTTCACAATGAGGCTTGAATTGTGACCACCCTGTACATTTTATGCCGAATTTGAAATGTTTTTGAGACTTGATGATCTTCTAGCTATTCGGTGAGTAAAATTTTTTAGTCCAAGCGCTAAGGTAAAAAAATTATATGGATTATTTCATCGTCATGCATTTGCCAAATAATTACAAAAAGTCCAGATATCTCAAAAACTAATAGAGTCTGACAAAAACATTTTCTATAAAATGTGCTTAGTATTTAATGCTTAATCGAAAAATGTAATAAAAATTACCATGTTGTATTTAAAAACGAAAGTTGGCAGCTACTTCCGGTATAACCGGAAATGACAGAAACATGTCAATATTTTAGTTAAAGAGAGCATATCGATAAACCCAAATCCCCAAAGTTTCAGAAACATATATTCAGTAGTTCTCCATAAAGTTCTAATGCACGCTCGTCGTGAATCACCCTGTATACACAGATACTACAGTACGTCTGCTTTTCTCAACGGAGATAATTGATTACCGATGGCTTCCAGCAATTGCAGGGAAAACACTCGGCAGTTAACGGCGGGTCGTAACTGCCAGACGTCGCAGCCAGCAGTTCTACCGAAACTATACCTTAAGCGCCCTCTCCCGAAACATGTGCGTTTCGAGAGAGAGAGGGCCATAATCTACGATGGCACACACACTCATCATACAAGATTCTATGTCATTATCATGTCAATAAAAATTGAAATGTTTCTATGAAGGTTCTGAAGGATCTTCATCTTCCGATAATGCACATTGTACAAGGGTTATGTAAGTAAAATCTGCACTGCTTGTTTTATGGTTGTGTAGCGCCCACCCACACCTATTCTAGCACCCAGTCACCTGTTAAGCAGCTGCGCGCCAATTATAGGTGCCCTACCTCGTAATTATCTAAATTCTGGAAATCCGAGCGGTCTAATTTCAATACGAGGTGGTTGGCTACAATAATTACTTTTGCTGGGATCGGAAGATTCCTGTGTTAGTTTGCGGACTACTTTTTATTCAAATATTAACTTCTGCTAGAATCACAATACCAATGTCTTGAATATCGTAGTTAACTTTCTTTATTTGATCATTAATTTATAAAATTTTATGACGCCTAGAAATCAACAACACAATTTTTAGGTTTTAATGCACACTATTTATTTTTAATAAAAAATAATTTAGAAATGCAATTTTACATCCTCTACACAGTTATCTGTTATAACACTTTTGTTATACCATAATTTCAAAATACTTTTATTATTTTAAATTTGTTACACCCTTTTTATTATATCCAGCTTCAACAATTACTTTAAAAAGGGAATTATAACCTTTTATTAAAATTTCGACACACAATTAAAATTAAGGAGTCCTACATTATACATATTTTATTGTCAGCATTTCTTAGTACGGGCGAAAATGTCTCAGTTTACAAGTATCTCACTAACCTATTTGTTGTAAACGCAAACCCATCATCTCTATCTTTACACAATCAAGTTTCACAAAAAGACACTTATCTAGGTTAAAGCTACTAAAATGCTAACTAATAAACTTCGTTAGACATGTGACAATTTACTTCTATTAACACTGTTTAGTCACTAACTTTCACTGAATGAATGTCTGAATATTACTGTCAACTGAAGGTCTGAATGTTAATTCATTTCTGAATCGAATTGAATTCCGAACTGGAATGTTTCTGAATTGATCTGAAGTCTGATGTCTGAACTCTACTGAAGTCTGAACTGAACTCCAGTCTGACTTCTCTTGATTTTGAACCTCACTCGAGTCGGTTTATATAGTAAAATTTATGCTTAGGTTGACATTTCTTACGATTTTCCCACCCTTTTCCAGACAGTAGTGTCAGCAATTTCATAAGAAATTTGCAACATTAAAAATAATAGTCCTACGAAATACGCTAACTAAGTACCATTAAAACATATTTATGTGACAGAACTGCCATATAACTCACGGTTATTACCGTCAGTTCTTAGTACCACTCTTAAAACGAGCTTACTTTGCACAGCTTGCACAACTCGAAGTAAAGTTTATGTGACAGTTCTCCTTAAAATATCCTTATCTTAAAACTACCAAGAATTATACAATTCAACGACCTTATAATTAAGTTAAGTGGTTCCCAGACCATAAATAACAGCTCGAGCGGATGCACGTGACACTAATGGCGCGCATTCTTAGTACGCAGACACATAAATCGTATTTCATTGTAGCAATTTGTAACGATACGGAGAATGTATTTGTTTCGGTTCTCATGGTCATAAAAACCAGACAGTCGCGTCAGCGGTAATCCTGTGCGAACTAGTTTCTGAGTATTCTGATTGGTTGGAACGTTGGAACTTTAGTTGAGAGGGGAGACTGGGAGACGGCTGCCAGCAAGCAGACGAGGGTCGCGCGCATTCTTTCTTTTGCTGCGTCTCGACTTGAATTGGTGAGTTTATTTACTTCGAATATTTGACACTTTCATTTGAGGTTTATTGTATTTCAATTTAAGTTCAATTAAAATAATTTCCACTGTTATTTTAGAATATTCTTTGTTGTACGGTCTAGGTTACAAAATTTTGGAAGACTTTTGATTTAATTGACTCTTGACATTTTAGAATATTTTATCCCCGGTCTACAATATTTGATACCATAGTATAAATTCAATATTATTTTACTGCACTGTCTATCACGTACATCTGTAACGAATGCTATTAGGCTTGTAGGCCGCTACAACAGCATGAAGTATCACGCCTCAACAAAGACCTGGAAGAAATTTCGGCTTGGGGTGACAGTAACCAAGTCAAATTTAACGCAAAAAAAAACTCCAGGCAGCAGTTTTCTCTAAAAAGGTTAACATTACAGAGCCGGATATAGTCATGGACGGACACGCAATCCCACTGGCTTCATCTATGAATTAGCTGGGCATCAATCTGGGAGGAAATATGTCTTGGCATAACCACCTTGTGGCAATAGCCAAGATAGCTTCTCAGAAACTTGGTGTACTCCTCCGAACCAGAAAGTTGTACACACCTCAACAACGTTTGACACTATACAAAGCCCAGATTCGACCATCACTAGAGTACTGCTCTTATGTCTGGTGCTCTGCACCCAAAAATACTCTTCAGCTACTGGATTTCATCGAAAGGAGAGCCATTCGTCTGATTGGAGACCACGAGCTGACGAAGAACCTCGACAGCCTAGAACATCGAAGACAGGTTGGTGATTTGACTCTATTTTACAGATATTTTCTTCATGGAAAGTGCTCGGCTGACCTTGCCCTCTTAATTCCACCCAGAGCGGCGAATATCAGAAATACACGACGAACCACTGCCGCCAAAGTGTTAGCTTGTTGTCGATTAATTTTATTTCGTGGGCAATTAACGGATTAGGAAATTGGATTAGTTTGCTCCATCCTAGATGTTGATAAGTAAATAAATTTCTCGTGGATTACTGATAAATGATAACACTTTATTAATAGTTGTTTATATCATATCGCAGGGATAGTATTGTTTTCGTTCTGTTCTATGTCACAGCTAAATAAATAAAAATGCAAGTGCCAAAAAACATATTAGAAAAGCAGCTCTGTTCGCAATGCCAAAAGTACCTTTCAGTGGGTCCAGTAAAAGTCTATCCCAGTAGAGAAGTTAGGTGTGGTAGATGCATTGAAGATAACGACCAGGGTGTAGAGTCCCTTCTCTATCTAACAGTAATGAGAGACATGCTCTTTCCTTGTATAAACTATTTTGAGGGATGTGAAGAACAACTTGTCCTCTCAAAGATGAAACAACATGAACAGAATTGTAAAGGAAGCAAATATAATTGTCCCATATGTGGAACATTCGAAGGGGAAACACACTTGTTAAGTAAACATTGTGAAACCTATCACAAGAAACAAAGATTACAAATTTTGGCCTTTCCCATAGACTTGGCGAAAGGAAACCTATATTGTTGCTATTTTTACATCAAAGATTCCGTTTTTTTATTCGTGAAATGTACATATGAAGCACAATTACAAACAATTGTGATAGATGCATTATTACCGGCATATAAATACAAGGGGGGCATTCTGCAAGTTTTAACAATAAGTTCAGTGGAAGAAAAAACAATATTCAAGACAACTGAGGTGCCTTGTTCTAAGCTGGGTTCGATTCAAAGACATCCTCTTACCATTCATTTGTCTAATTTAAAAGTTCCAAGTAGGATCGCTTACTGTAAAGTTGATCTAATAACAAATTTACAGATGAATCGGAAAATATTATTTGTCGATCCTACATCAGATAGTTTTATAGCAAGATATAAGTTTAAAAGTATAAGCAAAATGTATGCGACTCAAAACTACTATTTTCCGGCAGTGTATTATTTTTGTGATATATCTTGGAAAGTTTATTTTTTTCGATTCAATGAAAGGTTTCATGTATATTTAGAATGGTTAAGAGCCGAGGCTTCTTTAGCCTGTTCAGCCGAGGTGACTCTTATCCTCTTGTCACCTGATAATTTAGCTAAATTACTTTCGTTTCCCGTAAGAAAGGTAAATTGTATAAACGAGAAACAAACTGGATGGACTTTAGAAGGCGGAGATATTAAAAACGACGAGATTACTTTTGACGTCACAATAAGAATCTATCCAACGGACAATACAAAAAAATGTACTGGTAAATGTTTGAAACACTGTACCCATTAATTTTTAAAAAAGCATTGCAAATGCATTGATAACGTATATTAGTGCTTATTTTAAGATTTTAACAAGAAATTCAATTACACAATCAATTCACAATCACAGATTTAAATTGAATGCAAATAAGCCTTTAGGTTATGGCAAAATCTCTTCATTGTCTTTACATGAAGATATCGGAATCGAGTTATATGTTTGTATCTGAGCTTTTAGTGTCCGAGAGTATTCATTTCTGAAATTTGTGGCATTTCGTACACTATAGTTGGATAGGTTTTTACTTGTTTTATTGTTAAATTAGATTTTTAAGTTTTTTGTTGGTTATGGAATATATAAGTTTAATTTGTTCAAACATTCTTAGTTTTTTTATGTTGCATAATTTTGTGCACTCATAAACCTGTTCTGTAGCGGTGCATTAGTCCATTTGGAATATAGTTTTTATAGTCTTATTTTGTGTCCTTTGCATTTTATTTAATAGTCGGGGATATTTTCCCATCATGGAATTAGGTACCTAATAAAGTACGCACAGGGGATCTTTACCCTGACGTCATCGCTAACAAATAGATATCCCGACATATTTCATATCTCTGCATCTTTGTTTGGTACAGACATAAAGGCGAATAAAAATTGTATTATACGTCGTCCGGAATTAAACGTGTTAGACAGAGAAATAATTATAAAGAAGAGTTGCCAAATAATTATTTTGACTTACGCAGTACTACAAATTGCAAAAACGTCATTGTGACAATTGATTCACAATTTTTTCGTTTTTATACATTTTTGTGCATTAAAACTTCATTTACTCCTGCAAACAGTTCTTTTCAGAGCTTTTGGTATCGCTTTTTTGTGTTAGTGGTAAGTACATATTGATATTTATTGTTATTTATTTATTGTAATAAAGTATTCCTAACCCTAAAAATTGTGGATAAGTCTCCGCTCCGCTATTTTGCCATCCCAAAAACGTAAAAACACGTCTTTTTAGTTTCGAAAAAAATAAGTAAAATCGCCCGAATTTCCAAACGCTCTGTATATGTATCGAAACTAGAAGGTTCACAGAACGTATTTCGGGCATAATCAAATCTGAAATCGCCAAATTAAGTTCACAATCACGTCTCAAAATGTGGTAAAAATTGGTCGAAAAATACAAATATGACAGTTCAATAGAATAATTTATTTAAATTTCCAAGGCAATGCCTATTAGCTTGCATTTTTTCGTAAATTGATTTTTTTTTTCATGTTTTACGACATAAATTACCATTTATCTTCAATTCTAATGAAAAAAACTCTTGACTTTTTGGGGTGATTCCTGTAGGGGATGAATGGGCGGAGCTTTTTAATCTGTGTAATCAAAATGTCACATTCAAACCGAGTTTATCATTTTGTCAAATAAGAAGTAGGTACATAACTGCCAGTAAAAATTCAAGAATATCAGATTTATACCTACATATTCCTAACAATCTATTTTATGTAAGACCGACTCAAAATTTTGATTCGGAGTTTTAAAGAAATTTTTAAAAATCCGTATATGGGAACGTTATTTACGTCAATTAAAATGTTATGAAATTAGTTTTTGTTTTGACAACTTTTCTTCCACGTAATTTTGATTTGATTCATACGATTTTTATGACGTGTAAGCGATGACGTCAGGGTAAAGATCCCCTGTGCGTACTGTATGTGGAAAGATAAAACAGATATAAATTATTATTTTAGACTAGCACCCACTACTGGAGTTATTTTTTGACAACGTTTGCATTTTAAAACATTAAAAATATATCGTTTGATTGAATGGCATATTTCTGAAAGATTTTTTCGAAGGGGGGGGGGGGGGGGGGGGATTTGCAGAGCAGGTATCAAGGGGAGAGGTGTACAAGCGCCGCAGGCGAAAACTTTCAGGGTCGCGCGCATAATTTGTCAATAATTCACCCAACTAGAGTAAACGGCAATCATGAAAAACGTAGGTGCCGTCGGAGAGATTATGTACGCGCTTTCCCCCGAAACGTGCGTTTCGAGAGAGAGGGCCTACATAATCTACGAGGACACACACACTCATCATACAAGATTCTATGTCATTGTTGACCGTAACCAACTCTTTATTCTACGAATTTTATATTAATCATTTAATTTCACAAGAACAATGCAATAAAAATTGAAATATTTCTATGAAGGTTCTGAAGGATCTTTCGATAATGCACATTGTACAGGGCTATGAAAGTAAAATTTGCACCGCTTGTTTTATGGTTGAATATAGAAGAACCGCGCTTCTTCAACTAGTGCACCTGGTTCTATTTGCTTGAGCTAGGCCGTTGACAATTTTTTATTTCCATTGGTTGTACCACAGCTTCAGCGAAAAATCCATTTAAATTGAAATTTTAAGCATTGCGAAAGGCGTGAACCGACGTAAGCAGTGTGAATGATGTTAAGTTCTCAGAAATTCAAATTTTTGGTATTATGAGCCAGAGCAGGGGGCAAGGACACCCAAGTAGTCCAAGTTTCTCATTTGTGAAAATTGGTTCTGGACATTCTGTATATAAATACTAAAATTCTTTCTTACCCTTGTACTTTCCCAATTCCCGTAATAATACCGGCAGAACTAATACTTCCATCATACAATTCATTAGCAGCCAATGCCGATAACTCCAAAAACGCCGTATTCGTATCCAACAGCAAATTTATCCGATCTCTGACCAACAGTTTTCCTTTGCTCGTGTGTTTTGTAACTGGCTTTGAACCCCCGCCCTGTAGAATGGAATCCGTTTTTTGGTGAAGGGCTTGGACAAGACTGGATAAGCAAGCATGGTTTTCCTAGAAAACAAACACATTCTTAAGAGAATTATTACTCAGAATAATGGCTAAAGTGATATACCATACATAGGACTATTATAAGATATAATGTTTGGTTTTAGGACTCCAAGCACAAATAAATCCTTATGAAGACATTACATTACCAGTTAGTGCTTCTGATTGTGCTTTTATATTTACCAATGAAATGATAAAAATGAAAACTATTATTAATAACATCCAATCATTCCCAACATTAAAAGATTTGTATTAGTTAACTTGTTAACTACCACAAACTCGGCCGATTGTAAATCCACCCTGCTTTTGATCACATTAGCTGAATATTTTCGTAATAACTGCAGTCCCTTTATATTTCTTAAAATAACTTCTCCTTTAACCAACATTCTTCCTAATCTTGCTTCTCACTGCTCAATTAATACCATTTGTTAATTCTCTTATCAATATTCATGACGAAATGCTGATAAAAATATTAATATGTAAATAATGTGCGATTTATTTTATTTTTATTTTTTAATAGACGTTACACAAAAATTCAATATTGATTGAAAATCGTTTAAAGCTTTGCATGAAGGGTAGTATGCGTGATAAATAATATGATTAGTGAACTTACATTAGAAAAAATACCGCTATATAAAAAAGAATTATATTTCTTCAAAAATTCCACAAAATAGTAAACATATCACAGCTGATTTAGAAATAATCAATTGTAGGCACTAGGCAACCCAAAAAACAACAAAACTAAAATGGAGTCACACAAGAAAAAGAAGGTTGATTAACTCAAAGCCGCTACCGAATCAAGGAAAGCTTTTTCCGGAAGCGGAAATCAACAAGAAAAACAAAAGAGCGGTGCGTCATCTTTCCTGACGTTGAAAATGTTTGCCCGTAGGTTACTTTCACTGCAGAAAGTTGCGAAATATCCTGTTCAGCATGCTGTTAACCCGGTTTTTAAGAGGCAAATGAGTGAGCATGGGCACGGAGGAGTTCCTGGAGAAGTATACATACACGCAAACATTTTTCGCCAGTTCTCCATAAAAATGTAAATATTTTATATTTTAGAACCTCCCCTTTAAGAAATGTATTGGACGCCCTGGAAGACTTACATTTTTCTTCATAATATTCTTTGGAACTGGTACTTGGGTGCCTTGCCTTGCTTTTATTTATTTGATGCATAAATGATTATGTTGGGGTAAGACTTTATTTAAAATTTTCGCGGCTTCATCGTAGTAATATTTGTTTGTATTGGTTGCGGTTGGTATTGATGTCACTTTTTGACATTTAGATATTGGATTGGATGACTTTTTGACGTCATTCGTAACTTTTTTGTCAATTTTTGTCACATTTTTCTGTAAATCTACAGGCAAAGCCTTTCTTATTCAAAATTTATAGTAGTTCAATCATGATTGGAAGAACCAGTCTTTTTGCCAGGAACGCAATCACAAATTTCGTTAGAAATCACTCTCATGGAGGTACACCCGGTGAGGTAAGGGATTACATTACATAACTGATTTTTACTACTCTTCATTATTATGGCTCAAAATTGCTATGTGGGATGTTTCATTCACTTAAAATAGATAAGATAAATACTATATTTGCTCTCCACAATGGCTTATTTTTAACAAAATTAAAACATTGATAGCCAAATAAACGTATTTCGTCCAAAGAAAACTGCTGTAAGCCTTAAGAATGCTTTATCGAAGAGCTCTAGTTAGTTTGAGTCTTTGAATATCTTTCTATAGATGTCAAAGTTCAAACCTATGTTTGTAATTTAGTAATCCTGATCACCCAAGGTATGTGTTTCAAGCCATAAGAGTAAGTGTATATATTATGTACAAGCAGGTAAAGAATGGATGAACTGAATGAACATTCTCCAATCTTGAAATATTTTTTTATAAGTCTATTTTTATTTTTAGAATTTACCGTTTGATATCAGCAACCGTTTCAAGTTGACTGCTATCTTCATAGCGTTTTTTGGCTCTGGATTTGGTGCACCTTTCCTTATCTTGAGGCATCAACTTGTTAAGTAAAAAACTGCTTATGCAGGTAAGCTTTTAATTGAGTTAAAGTAACAAGAAATACTTTAATAAAGAATAATAATTACGTAAGTGTAAACATGTAATGGAGGAAGCTCTACCCTTGATTTTTATTCGGTTATTTGTTTAAAATAGGGCCGATTTATTTTTTGCTGTTTACATAATGACACTGAAATTAAATTTTTTTCTGTTTCAGGTTGGTAGTTGTAATCCATATTTAGTATTTTATTAATTTGTTTATTGGTGCACGTTTATTAAATAAATGTATATAAAAATGTAAAAGCTAAACTGAAGTTTTTATTTTTATTGGAGTTACAGATGAAAATAAAATGAAGCAAATTTCTTGAAACAAAACGAAAGAGTTTGAAATCGCGAATCAAAATTTTTTGCGGTATTAGTATAGAGAGGGTCGGTCTATATGCTACTTTTCTGTGGTATTGAAGTCGATAATAGTTGAAGATGTTGCTATGTAGTTAAAGCCAGAATATTCAGTGTTGCCATTCATATAAAACTATAATCCCTAGTAATAATTCTTATATGAAATAAAACCCGACGACTCGGTAGCCAAGTTCACCACTAGCCAAGTAGCTTATGAAAATGTATTGTTGCTTAGATGTTTGTTGTCTCTCGAACTCGATCACTCCTCTCAAAGTTCCTCATAATAAGTGCAAAGTCCAGCCGATTTTATCTTTTGATTTTTCTGTTTAATGATTTTATTTTGTAATATATTATAACACGTAATCTGTAATTGTAAGGGAAAGATGGCTCGTGTTTTGGTTGGAGTTAAAAGAGTAATTGATTATGCTGTTAAGGTAAGCAATTGTGTTATTAATCGTTTTGTTATATGCTTTACTTAATTCGTAAAATTGTATCTTATATTTTGCCAATGGGTTACTAATTGTACTTTCCTCTTGGCTTAGCATCTTTCTGTATTAAAGAACGTCCAACTATGAGACCTAAATATATTGACTTAAGTTATGATAGAACCCTTTTTAAGAAGTATTGATATGATAAAGCAGTTAAAGATTTGCTATGTCCAAGCAAGCAGCAATTTACAGTCTTCTAGTATAAGGATACAAATTTGTCTTCATTTAGACCTATATACACTGGGGGTCAAATAAAGTTATAAAGCATATTTATTACCATAACAGTTTATTTTTAATGTTCTGCAGATTAGAGTAAAGCCTGACAAAACTGGTGTAGTTACTGATGGAGTTAAACACTCGATGAACCCTTTTGATGAAATAGCAGTGGAGGAGGCTATTCGTTTGAAGGAAAAAAAAATAGCTTCGGAAATTATTGCCGTTTCCTGCGGACCTCCACAGGCCCAGGAAGTGCTAAGGTAAGTTCAGATCTGTGTTATTTTTATACCATATAGGTACAAATATTCTGGGAAAAGTGCAGCAATCCTTCTACAGGGTAACACAAAAAAGAGGAATGATAAAAATGAATGGCACTATAATTTTATGGCATTTTAGGACTGCTCTGGCGATGGGTGTGGACAAAGGCATTCACGTAGAAATATCTGGACCCGAGTATGAGACATTGCAACCCATACATGTGTCAAAAATCTTAGCGAAAATTGCTCAGAACGAAAAAGCTGATATGATTATTGTTGGCAAACAGGTGATACCAAATATCCAAAAATTAATAGCTCATTTTGCCACCTCATGTTCTTATCACCTGTACCATGTGACTACTAGGCATGCTTCAGTACAATACAGGCTATTAATTGTTGGATATTCGTTTATTCTATTCGATGAAACAATGTGGTGTTCTGAATTGTCAATAATATAAAATATAATGAAGCTAATACGGTAACTGTAATTTTAACCTGTATCTTGACCATTTCTCGTTGATTCTTTTAGGCCATTGATGACGATTGTAATCAGACAGCTCAGATGACCGCAGGCGTTTTAGACTGGCCTCAAGGCACATTCGCGTCAAAGGTAAGGGATTAATAATGAATTAACAAATGAATGGCTTGCGATAGCAGTTTTTTCCTTCGATAAATAATCAATATCCTTTTTTAATTCGCACGCAGATTCCCCAGTTCTGAGCATAAATTATTAAGGCCTTTTTTAGATCGAAAAGGGAGATAAAGATGTTACGGTAACACGAGAGGTCGATGGAGGTCTGGAAGTTGTCAAATGCAAGTTGCCGGTTGTTCTGAGCGCCGATTTGAGACTGAACGAACCTAGATATGCTACGTTGCCAAATATCATGGTGAGTTTTTATGCTTGTTACGAGATTTGTTGTCGATAAGAATAAATTATTTTGTAAATTAATTGATTCAGCCCATACTGGGTGGAAAATAATATTATGAGAAACAATAAAACTACGTTATATTTCTTTTCCACTATATTCTTAAAAATGACATGTTTCGCTATCACTGTAGCTTCAAATGTACAATCTTAAAATATTATTACAGGTATAAAGATGGTGTAGGGGATATAATAGTAACAGTGGGATTTTCCAAATGGTCAGTAAAGTGATTGTATAAATTATTTTATAGATTTATTTATACATGTAATAGTAGTGGAGTCATTCAGGTATTCGAAAATCCCTTGACGAAATCGAGTAATTTTTTTTTCCCAATCGATACAGGAGGATCCCCTCGACATTCTGAAATGATTTGTGTAGGGCGCCGCATGGGGGGGCACGCCCCGTAAATCTAACCTACAACGGGAAATAATAAAAAATGTGGAAGGCAAAATTGAAGAGCTTGCGTAAGCTTGAACAAACCCGATCCCGATATCTCAATGAGTTCGCGAATTAACGCGATTTTCAACTGCAAAAACAATAAAATTTAATTAATCATATCTCGAGAAGGGGCGGAGTTGGGGCATAATTTTTTCGTGAATTAACGGGTGATACCGAGTACTTTGATGGGCCGGAGGCTGGGGTTGGTGGGGCAATTAGGAGGGGAGTAAGGGGGATTGGAATTTTTTACATAAATGCTAATAAGTAGTTTATTAATCGAGCTACGGGGATCAGGCCGGATTCAATTTGTTCGTTTTTTTATTAGCTACGAGGTGGGATTGGCGAAAATTTTTATTTTCCCAAATGCGCGCTGGGCGCGGTATACAAGAAAATAGTTTAGGTATTATGTTTAATTTTGGTATGTGTTAATAGGATATTGAACCTCAAATTTTAGTTAGAAAAGTTATTCAATTGTTCCACCAGTGGCGTCACTGCAAACATGTCCTTTGATATTTTTTTTACAAAAAAGATGGTACGCCACTAATATTTTTCCATGTGGATATTTTTTCTGATTGGCCTGTTCAATTCTCCATGAAAACGGTCTCTTGAGTTTTTCTCGTCAGACGCACCGTTCTTGATTAAAACCACTAAATTCATATTGAAACTCATTATTTTTAACATTGATAAAATTATTAATAATCAGAAAAAATATCCACATGGAAAAATATCAGTGGCGTACCATCTTTTTTGTAAAAAATATCAAAGGACATGTTTGCAGCGACGCCACTGATGGAGCAATTGAATATCTTTTCTAACTAAAATTTGAGGTTCTATATCCTATTAACACATACCACAATTAAACATAATATCTAAAGTATTTTCGGAGATGGCTATTTCTTGTATGCGCCCAGCGCGCATTTGGGAAAATAAATTTTTCGCCAATCCCACCTCGTAGCTGATAAAAAAATAAACAAATTGAATCCGGCCTGATCCCCGTATCTCGATTAAATAAACTACTTATTAGCATTTATGTAAAAAATTCCAATCCCCCTTACTCCCCTCCTAATTGCCCCATCAACCCCAGCCTCCGGCCCATCAAAGTGCTCGGTATCACCCGAAGAGTTGTTAAGGTCTATTTGATCATTCAGTAAAACATCGGTATTTTTAAGTTTATTTATTTCCATGGATTCTAACCGATTAAGTTTTATGCCTTTATTTTCAATATGTAAGATTTTAAAATTTAAATCAAAATTATGTTGTTTTTCTTTTAAATGGTTGGAATAATTCGAATCTGTTTTATCTTTTATGTAACTATTATAATGTTTTTGTATTCTTTTTCCAAAATGTCTCCCTGTTTGGCCAATGTATGTTTTCGGACAATTTTTACATTTTAGTTTATACACCCCTGATTTTCTATTTTTATGATTTTTAGATTTATTATTTTTTATATATTTCCCTAAAGTGTTGTTAGTTTTGTAAGCTAACCTAAACCTAAACGTTATTAAGCACCTTACCCACATTTTTACTAGGTTTTCCAATGAATGTAACAACTTTAAATTTATCTGCTGACGTTTTACTATTTGGGAAAACTAAATCAATAGTTTTTTTGTAAGTATTTTTCGCGTTAAAAATATTTCTCGAACATAAAAATATCAATTTCACAATAGAGGAAGAAAACCGGAATTCCTTTAACTTCCTAGATTTAACTGTAAAAGAGAAAATAATAAACATATTTTAGCAGTTTTGCACGAACCTTCTCATACATACACAACGATCCGTGATTCTTCTCGTCACCCAATACAACACAAGCTAGCAGCTTTCCACAGTATTATTCATAGGCTACTAACTCTCCCACTGAACAAAAATAACTTTCATAAAGAAGTGTTAGATATAGACAAATATTCATTCATTCTCAATCTGAAGAAGCTACAGTGATAGCGAAACATGTCATTTTTAAGAATATAGTGGAAAAGAAATATAACGTAGTTTTATTGTTTCTCATAATATAAATTATTTTGTCTTACAAATCGCTCGTAAGCGTGGCGACACCCTTAAGACGATTTTTTTTTCTGGACATACTGTATAAATGCGATTCACATTGAGCAAAATTCAAATCAACCCGAAAACGTAATAATCGCAACTTTTCCTTTTTGCAATTAATAGCAAGAAAAAAACACTATAAATTAATGAAACCTACTTTCCTTAGAAAGCCAAAAAGAAACCCATCCAAAAACTGACACCGAAGGATTTGGGAGTAGATGTCGCTCCCAGGATCAAGATAATCAGTGTCGAAGATCCTCCCACCAGACAAGCGGGACAGATCATACCCGACGTGGACACACTTATAGTCAAGCTCAAGGAAGGGGGACATTGCTAGCATCTATAATGTCAACCGTACAGGCGTACAGATGATAAAAATGATGTATACTATAAAAATCAGCCGGAATAAGGAAGGTGGTCGGTTGGCGAGGGTATAGAGGAGTCACGTAAGCAATATATTGGGTATTAAATGGTTGTAGAGTGGTAGAGTTTACAAAATGTGACAGACACAGGAGTCTGAAACAGGGACGGAAGGGAAAGCTCAAATACTAACAGCAAAACACCGTATTAAATTGATAAAAGTTTCACTTCGCTCCGCCATTGGGTATGGACAACGTCTAATTACGTTGTGCACTTGATATCTTTTTCGTTTAGGAAAATAAACGAACATCAGCGCGTGATAGCCAGGTGCTCGATGCATAAACTTATTGCTATTGGTCAATCATGCACTATTATTTCAGGTCTATTCGTTCGTGGCTGGAGATTGTACCGTTACATTGTTCTTAATGCGACCCTATGTGCTGTTCATATTTGTTTCGGTCTTCTGAATTGGGAAAATAAATGGACTGGAATGGACATGGTCTTTGGGCTTTTTTGTTCGCTTTCTTTTCACTGTTTCAGACTAATGTACCAGACAATATGGATGACGGGCTTTTCCTTTTAAATAGCAGGTTTATTTTTATTATTGGAAGTTCTGGTCGTTTATAAACATTTATTTTAAGTGCACGAACCATTCTTATGAGGTTTTCTTGACCGTTTTATAGTTTACAATGTTTTTTATTATTCTTTTTTCATCTCGTCTGATCTAGGTTAATTAAATCGATAGGAAATTTTTGTATACATATTAAAATTTATTTTGAAAATTGTTAAAATAAAAAATCTGTTCGGAATGCTCCGTTGTTTTTTATGACGAATGGAACAACCCCCAGAATTATGTGCGATTTTTTTTGATGTTGGAAAGCTCATGTCCATCGTCCTTTGGGTTTGTTTGGGTTTGTAGTACAAGTGGTACAATTCTAGCACCCTATGACTGTGTCAAAAAATGTTACTAAAAAATCTACAGAGTGGTCCACATATTGACTCCCTAAAAGGGAGAGGTTTTTTTTATTCGTGGGTTTATGAAAAAAAGTTATTCTTCATAAAAACTCCTGCTTGAACTCAAACCACCAGTTTTAACTTTAACACCCTGTATCTCAGTTAATAACAATTTTTACGTAAGGAGTCTGTATACCGGGTGTTCAGACGTTAGAAAAATATGAAAAAGGCTAAGAACAATGTTCCCTTATGTGGAAAGATATTATAAAAAGTACTTAGTAAAAGTTGTTGGGGGGTTGAAAACCCGCTTCGATACAAAATTTTTGCCGATTGCCTAAATGTACAGGGACTGGCAAAAAGTTCCACTCATAAGTTAAAACCTTGTTTGTCTTTAGGCAGTATTACTCTATAAAATCATTTTAGTATACGTTTCGACTTTTTACGAGAAATAAAAAAACATGTGAAAAAGTGTTTTTTAAAAATTTTATATTGAGGCAGGCGTAGCTTTTCAACCCCAACAAATTTGACTAATTACTTTTTATCGTATCTTTTAAGGGTGCTTTGTTCTTAGCTTTTTTCATATTTTTCTAAATTCTGCACACCCGGTATATAAACTTGAGAAGATAATATGCTTCCGGGTAGGTTCAGCACAAGCAGAAGCTTTTATAAAGAATAATTTTTTTTCATAAACTCACGAATAAAAAAGTTTTCTCTTGACGAGTCATTATATAAATTATATGTACATAACTGTCATAAAAAGCTGCACGCACTACTGAAAATTTCTTAACAAACGCATATGATTAATCAAGAGACGTCAGTTGTCGGCGATGTTGTCAATTTTCAACGAACAAACTCAGTTTTTCTAGCACAAAAACAAGTGTTCGAAAACTTATTTTTGAAAATTTCTGGTAAAGAGTGACGCCATGCCGGAATCGATCAAAATACCGATCTGTACTTTACGTTTTTTTTATTCAACTTACGTTCCTTTTGAATTTAAAATTTTATCATTCATAAATACAATATAAAAACAAATAAAAATACAACATCCATAAAACATTTCGATATTATATTTGTAAAAAAAACGGGGGTTTTACCCACAGATTGCAATAAATATTTTGTAAAAACGGCACCAGAAAATGGAAGGAACTTATTCGACTCGAGTCCGAAGTAAATTTGATATTTTTGTCGAGGAATTTGCGAAAAAACTATACTCACCGCCACAAAATTCCGCCACCCTGAAATTTTGGTCAAGTTTGATATTTTATGACTTTTTTAGTTTTTATGCGATTTTCATGATTTTGTTATCAGTTTGTAGATCAATTTATTGTGTTTTTCCTTAATTATTTTATAAAGTAACATTTTTCGATTAGGCTACATTATACAGGAGTAAATCAAACTGTTGTTTTTTGTCGCAATTTCAAAGCACCCTGTAGGAAAATTGAGGTGGATAATTTTATTTACATACTGTTTCTGGTAATCTGTGATGTATTCAAAACATTTCGATTTTTGATTCATTCCATTATCTCATTTCTGCTGCGAGCTGCAAAATTTGAAATGAAAGGATGTTATTCTTAGAAAATGTATATCATTGGTATGTATTTCTACCGAAACACGCACCAATCTTGTAGTTGTTGAGCTCTAATCGCCCACCGTCACATTGAGGAAATCCTCCAAGAAGTTGTTCTATTTGCTCCTTTCATTGGGAACCAATTTACATTAATGCATATGATAATGCTAGACCTCACGTTGCACATGTAGTGAACAAATATCTGGATGAAGTTGGACTTCCAGGAATGGAATGGCCCGCATGTAGCCCGGATCTCAACCCAATCGAACATCTTTTAAAAGGTCCGCTCGTCGTCGTCCTGTACAGCCATAAACCTTACAAGACTTACGACTGGCGCTGACCGAAGAATATCAGGCTATCCCTCAAGAAAGGATAAGTAACCTTAATCGTGCGATATCACGAAGACTGCAAGCTGTCATTGCTGTTTTTGAGGAGGAAATCCACGATATTAGAATTGTTTTAGTTAATTAACGTTATGATATACCTAGTGTTTGTTTTTCTTAATGAAAATAGGCTTCAAATCAGCGTTTCATTTAAAATTTTGCAGCTCGCAACAGAAATGACATAATGGAATGAATCAAAAATCGAAATGTTAGGATACATAAAATATTACAAGAAACGGTATGTAAATAAAATTATCCTCCTCAATTTTCCTACAGGGTATTTTGAAATTACGACAAAAAACAACAGTTTGATTTACTCCTGTATACTACAGCCTAATCGAAAAATGTTACTTTATAAAATAATTAAGGAAAAACACAATAAATGGATCTACAAACTGATAACAAAATCATGAAAATCGCATTAAATATAAAAAAGTTATACAGGGTGTTATGGAAATGACGTATTATATTTAAACCGGCAATTCCTGAGATGAAAACAAATTGAAGAAAAATATCCAAAATTGGCGCTTTAATTTAATATGCCCTGTACATGACCTGACGTCAAAGCAAAATTAAGCACGTGGTGACACTGGGAGAAAGATAAACAACATGAATTTTGAGCAGTGTTGTCACTCTTTAGAAAGTCAATAACCGTTTGATAGATTGGAAGTTGTTTATTTTTCAGGGTACATTATTATAAACTTTTACGTTCAGTTCAGTTCGCTGGGAAACAATCTCTGATTTATAAACTTCAACTGACTCGAACGAACGGAGTTTATAAATGGTCAGGTATGTTCCATTTGTTCAATTCGAACGACACCCGTCGGAACTGAACAACTTAAATGCCACCTTACCCTTCAGAAAATAAAATGCAATTTTATTTACCTTTTCGGACTTATTTAAAACCAACTTAATTTATAAAACACACCAAGTAGGTAATCCAAACAAAAATCGGCACAATAACCTCATAAAACACAAAAACAGCACAAATTCACATTAGTTTACGCGTAGGTATGCATCTCATGAAAATACGCCCTTATTGTATAAAGTTTCACCGGTGTTCTGGGAAATAATATAATTTCCAAAAATACAGCGTTGCCACTTTCGATGTTTTATAAGATTATATTCATAAATTGCGGAATTTCCTTCTGTAATATTACTTTCCTGTATAGTTATTGTCTCGGAAATGGCAACGAAGCACTCGACCCTTGGTTGGACTCGTCTATATTAAGACTTAAAGGGTGGTCCTGTTGTTATCAACATAATTATTTCATCATTTTTCATTAAAGGATTAAAAATTGTTTGCCCATTAGAAATTAGCGTTTTTATTATTTCTGACTTTCTATTGCGAAATAATTTGTATCCTAACTTCTGTGTGTGCTGTTGTTCTATGTGTACGATAGTGTAATTATACGTTAGTGTTTAGTGCTTTTGTGTAATCTGATAATAGGTGCATATCTTCAAAAAAACTAATTTGAAACTCGTGGGTGTCTGTGTGTTTCTTTAAGTAATTTAGTGTAATTTGTTCTGTTTCACTATGTATTTTTTCTCTCTGCGATATGCCGGTTATGTTCCGAGATTGGAAATAAGAGGCCGAATGGGGTTTAGTGGGTATAAGCTTATTGCAGTCCCACATTATCATCATCAGGGCACGTGATGAGCATAAACCTCTTCCCATAGAAAAAAGAACTGAAGGTCTCTGTGCCCTCCATTCCTTACTCGTGTCGGCGGCCTGGATTTAATTTCTAAGTAAGTTAAATATTTATTTTTATAAGAAACTAAAGTTTTATACTTTTCCACAGTTTGGCAACATTTCGCCAGAACATGTGTTTATTACACAGCTGGGCAGAGCAATATGATTGTGCCGAGGAGTGACCTGTGGGTTTATGGGTGAATTACCCCACTTTTTAAACGTTCGATTTAAAAAAATATATGTCGCGCTTCTCTAGGACATCCCAGGAGTCACCCATTTAAATATAATACGTCATTTTCATAACACCCTGTATAATATTAAACATGACCAAAATGTCAGGGTGGCGGAATTTTGTGCCGGCGAATGTATTTTAAAACTTACTTAAAGATGCCGGGAAACCATCAGAACAGAAACTAAACGCTAGGGAAAAACTTAACAGTGATACATTAATATCTAGGGATTTAAATTTTTTTAAAAATTCAGCTGTATCAGCTCCTAAAGTAGCACCTTCCAATCGAACCTCTGATTGGTCGAATGAGTCAAAGGTAAACTCGGAGGTTCGACTATTTCCCAATCGTTCCCGGAACCGGTAACTTGAATTAAACTACAATATGGAATTTTTTGTATTATCTTCGTCATTTCGCTGCCTGAGCGTGCTGCCTTGCCTACGAGTTCTCGCGTGCAGGTGTCCAATGTGGCGGTATGACCCACGAGGAGTACGTTACCAGTATGACTGGCTAATAGGGAACCTAAAACATTAAACATGAGTCGGGTATGTAATTTTTTTTACATGTGCCCCGAAAGTGCCTCTTTTCATGCATGTCCTCTTCACCGAAAGTGGCGTTTTCCAAGAGAGCGGGCGGGAAAGCATCGGGAAAGATTTTTCCCGCCGGCTTCGAGTCACCATGTGCTCATAAATAAATAAAACCAGAATTGTCGGTGCGGGATTTCAACCCGCGACTCTCAGATCGCCAGGCGGACACTCTACCCACCGAGCCATACTGCAAGCGATAATAAATAGCGGATTATATATAAATTAAATTGGAAGTTAATTTTTTAAAGATGTTTTAGAAAAATGTCTGAAGAATTTCTTTATTTATATGGCCTCAGACTCGGGCACTTGTAAAAAAATAAATAAAACCAGAGATGCCGAGTGCGGGATTTGAACCCGCGACTCTCAGATCACAAGGCGTACGCTATACCACTAGGCCACCGAGCCTATTTGTCAAAAATAATAAATAGATATTTACATTCTCCATGCGCGAGTGTTTTCATGTCATGTAGACAGGAAAACTGTGTGAAGAATTTCTTTATTTATTTGGCATCAAAGCTTCGGAGCACTTGTAAAAAAAAATACGGTACATATCTCGGGCCGTCGGAGGCTTTTCCGGATTCGTGCGTGCGCCTTAAAAGCCTCTTTTCGGCCATTGTTACGTAATGTACTATTTCAACACAGCTTACAAACCTCCGGTTTGGTTATGATATTGTCGTTAAAGGAATACGGTATACTCACTTCTCGTTACAAAGGCACTTCTTAGATAAAACTGCTCGCAATTTTCCCTGCTTTCCTTCAGCTCTTTTTCCGAGACCAGCGGGACGTGACTCTCGTCGATATTGAAACCGGCTCTCGTAAGTTCGCTCGGCGTCATCCATTCCGGGATGTTTTCCACGGGATACCATGCCATCCATTCGAACAGACCCGGTTCTACTTTTATCGGTAACTCTTCTCTCCTATTGGAAAAATAATTATACAGGGTGTTCTACATGTTAAAATAAAGATAGTAAGTCATATAACAAACAGTCGAAAACTCGATACTATTCGAGTTATAGGCACCGACCTACATCTATGGATAGCCAAACTCTAAAAGCAAAGGTGGCAAATTTAGGGCCTCGCGCATGTAAACAAAGCTGATCGTCGGATGTCATGCGCAATGCCGACCGATAAACTATTGACCTTAACCGGCGAACAGGACCGCACTTCGCCCTTAAAAGCCGTATTAGAGTCGGCAAATTTTGTTGCGCCAGCAATGGCAATTATAATTGCAAGGATTCATGCGCCGTACACCGTCCGCGATCAGCTGTTCCAATACTGCTCGTATTGCGGGCGCAATGCGAGAATTTAATCCGTATTACAGTCGGAAATTCTACTCTTCTGACGATTAAAATTGAACGGATTCATGCGCAGTACACCGTTCCCGATCAGCTGTCTCTCATTGCCAGAAATGGGGCACGCGCCATTTTAATTGCCATTGCCATAGGGTAGAGATGGATTATTCTGTTATTTTTAACTGTTTATTATTTGGTCGAAGCAGGTATGAACAGGTAATGGCCATTTAAACCCACTGGTACTTAAATTAGCAGTTCACATTCTTTATTAAACTTATGGACTGCTAATTCGTAGCAACTTTTTGCACCTCCTATTTGTAAATAGCAGTAGCTGCTTTAACTAGTAATCAAAACGAACGGGTTTGCCCATCTCTAATTCCGGGGGTATTTTAGGGATTTCGACAGTACCAACTGCTGTTCCGACTGTTGACAATGCTCCAGCTGATCGAGAACGGTTTACTGCGCATGAATACGTGCAATTATAATTGCCGGCGCAAGAGAAAAAATTGCCGACTCTAATACGGCTGTAATGAAAATGATTACACGGCAATATTTTGGCATATCAAGACCTTCTTTACTGGGCAATAAACAATCTATTTTCTCGCATAAAAGAAGGCCTTTTGGCCATCACTGAAAAGTCACTTTCAGTGGATATCTTTTGTCCACGTATCGATAGATTTTTAATATCGTTACATCCCTACGACTGATTTCGGTTCTGGACGGGCGTCGTTGGTTGGCAACCAAACCAGCATCAATACGGCGGGGTTGCCTATACGACGGCGACGACATTGTGCGCAAGACAACCGACGAGCAACCTTTAAAAATATGACCGGTAAAACGTGCGCACCAACTGATTTTTTCACTCATAGAATTAAACTTTTTACTGCGCACCCCATAAGTTGTACGTATCCATAGCCGCCCGCGAACTGCAAACGCTACTTTACCTATTGAGTCCCCGCAACACCGAATCGCACGTCTGAACACATCTGTACGAGGGCGAGCAATACACTTGGTCGAAGCTGATGTTCTTGTCTCTCAGCGCTTCCCCGACTAACTTCGCTTCGAACAGACCTATGTTGGTGAGGGGCGAGTCTTTGAGGTAACTAGTAGCGCCACCTATCAAAACAAGTCTTATCTAAAATATGGATATACGAGGTGTATATTAAAGTGATCTAAGGAATCGCACTGTGAACTATTAGCGTGTCATTAAGCAACACCCCGTATAAAGTGATATAGTATGTATACAACGTGTCCAAGATAAGGAGGGCCAATACAGGGATCTCGGAAACCGTAAGAGATACGAAGTCGGTTATATAGGCACGTAAATGCGCAACTTTACCTCCATTTAACCGACTTCGTATCTCTTACAGTTTCCGAGATCCCTGTACTGGCCCTCCTTATCTTGGACACGTTGTATTTGTGGGCGGAAATGTGGAAATTTATGTACGACAGTACAAGAAAACTATTTAGATTTACCTTTTCTTTCCGGCAAACACTTCGGCATATTCAGATCTTTTCGTATATAGTTCCCGGCCTCGTCGAAACAAAACGGTACCCAGCTGCCGAATGTAAAGTCTATTCTTTCGCCGTGTCTCATGACGAATACATTTCTCGTCGAGGATTCTTCTGTGGACGGCTAAAAATAATTTCTTCTTACTCACAATTAATAGTGCAAGACAAACCAAGTGTTATTTTTAAAAATTATTATTATTTAGCGTCCTAGAGAAAGATACTTGGGTAAAAACCCCTTTAGCGACGTTCAGTCGCGTCCGTACATCTGTTTCCAGTTAACAAGTGTATGTAGGTCAGTAAGCAAGCAGTGATGCCAGACCACATTGACACAGTCAATAACTGACCAACCAGACAACATTGCCTTGGCAGCTCACGATAAAAGTAGCCCGGTTAGCTAAGAATTATCGATTTGCTAGCCCACGGGCAACCTCGAAAGACGAATCGTATCTGCCAACGTACACAATCGAAGTTTTTTTTGTCAGTTTTACCTCACCTCGATCCCGTCCTGCTTCTGAATGTCGATTAAATTTTCGTAAAAATTTTCTTTTTTGTGTTCGCCGTCCATCTCGACGTCGGGTACTTCGGGAACGTCGGGGAACGGCGGTACCGTCACCTCCTTGTTGTCCAAAACCGAGTGTTGGAGCCACGAATTTGATGGCGCGGATGCAGATGTAGCTGTACAAAAAAATGGTATGGTGAGGTATCCTTATAGCTACGCCACTGACTATAATGTATACCGCGCGTCGACGAGAGGCTGTATCTCGATAAATATTTGGCCTACAACCTCCAGGAAAAAATTATTACAAAAGTGACCCCCGTGCTCGTGTGGTAGAAAAAATTCGATAACTTCCGAATACGTTAACCGATTTTATCGAACTTGGTCTTGTTTTAAAGCTATTTGATAGCCGAATTATAAAATATGCTAATAATTAAGTTTTATTTTGAGCCTGAACCGCCAGAGGCGTTTTTTGATAGCTTTATTAATTTACTTATTTAAATAATTATTTCCGCATCAAATGGTGGATCGATAGGATAACTTTTCGAACTAAAATATGTGGATTTATATCCTATTAACACATAGCAAATTTGAAAACATTATCTAAGGTACTTTCGGAGATATTAAAAAATAACGATAAAAAAATTTTTTCAAGACCCTGTCTATATTCCCCGAGGAATCACACTATGAAAGATTGGCACGTTATTAAGAACAACCCTGTATAAAAATGAAGTGGTGCCAACGGCAAAAAATGAAACGAGAACATTTTCGGACACTTTTACCGCAATATTCTCATGAAATTTTTACCAAATTTCTTACCTGATTTCATATCGGAATTTTTATTTTCTGGACTGGGTGTAACACTGTTTATGGATACTTTCTTATGTAACGTCCAGGCGTCTGACTCGGCCGTTCTTTCAGTATAACTGAAATAAATAAAAATTCCATGTTGATATCGCTATTACAATCTTAAATTAAAAAAAAGGGGGGGGGGGTTGTTCGGGTTTGTTGTTGGGGGGTCACGCGGCACATTTAAAGGGCGTTTGACAACGTAATTTTTAATCGCATCTAAAAAAAAATCTCGTTATAAGCAGTACCACGATGGCCTTTGACACTGCCGTCGCGAAAAGAACAGGCCGTCAGGTTAGCCCGATTGTCCAAAATCAGCTGTTTAAAGAAGCCGGCGGATTTGCACACGCGTTACCGGTTTCCTACTGTTTTACCGAGTTTCAAGCAGATTTGTGTGTTAATACTTAAACCCGAGTTTAAATTATTAAGTTATTTGTGTACAGTGGTTGTGTGAATACTTACGAGTGCATATTAACACAGATAAATAAAGAGTGTGTTTAAAATGCCAAGTAGTTGCTGCATTCCTGGATGCAAGTCAAATTATAATGACAGCGAAAATATTTCCGCGTTTTCCTTCCCAAAATTGTGGAAGAAAGCGATTCCCAGAGAAAATTTTACTGACTAAAAACACCAGAGTCTGCATAAAACACTTTGAGGAAAGATTTTTAGTAAGAGAAGAGAATTAAAAACAACTCGATCGGCCGGTAGGATATAACAACAAGTTTTGTTTTAATTTTTATTGAGCTATAAACATATATTTTCTTGAAGTAGTCCATCTCAAAGTGGAGTGAAGTTATAAGGAGGTAAATAAACTCACAGTCTGCTCCACTAATTTAATAACAATTAATAAAAACATACATGTTTTTAATTTCGTACCAAAAACATGTCACTTCTTATTTTAAAAGTACTCTAAACAAACCTGACAAACCATAATTGTGCACAAAGGCGTAATAACGGTAATCCATCCGTCCGGCTTCTCGTGTGACGTCACGAATCGAGCATGACGGCCTGTTCTTTTCGCGACGGCACTGCCTTTGGCCTTACCGCCAAAACTATTGACAAACCTACTCGAATACACGGTGAAGGAGACAAATTGGAATAATTTGGGAATTAATATAAATGGCGAAGACTTAAATCACCTTAGGTTTGTGGATGTCCTGCATGTTGCGATCTACGGAGCGGAAACATTTAGTCCGACGAAAAATCCATCGATAAACTACAAGTGACACAACGAGCTATTGAAAGCCATATTGGGTATCTTAAGAGACAGAATCCGGAACAACGAAATAAGGAGAAGAACGGGTGTAGCAGATGTCGTCAGGAGGAGAATAACAACATTGGAATTGGGCAGCACACGTTGCAAGATCAACTGACGACAGATGGAGGCAGAGACATGAAGCTTTCCGAAATAGAGGTCGACCACTGACGGACTGATGATATACAGGGTGTTCCTTAATGACGTGCTAATATTTCAGGGTGTGATTCCTTAGGTTATTTTATAAAGAAAAGTTCATATGAACATATGTCCGCAACGGCTTAAATTTCTTGCTACAGGGTGTTGAATTTTTATTTCTTAAATGGTTATTTTTTAATATCTCCGAAAGTACTTTAGATATTATTTTCAATTTTGGTATGTGTTAATAGGATAGAGAACCACAAATTTTAGTTAAATCTAGGAAGTTAATGGAATTCCGGTTTTCTTCCCCTATTGTGAAATTGATATTTTTATGTAAACTATTGATATATTCGAGAAATATTTTTAACTGTCTGTCCGTTCCGCGCAAAATACTTACAAAAAAACTATTGATTTAGTTTCCCAAATAGTAAAACGTCAGCAGATAAATTTAAAGTTGTTACATTCATTGGAAAACCTAGTAAAAATGTGGGTAAGGTGCTTAATAAACTCAACCTAAGGTTAGCTTACACAACCAACAACACTTTAGGGAAATATATAAAAAATAAAAAACTAAAAATCATAAAAATAGAAAATGTAAAGATTGTCCGAAAACATACATTGGCCAACCAGGGAGACATTTTGGAAAAAGGATACAATTACATTATAGTAGTTACATAAAAGATAAAACAGATTCTAATTATTCCAACCATTTAAAAGAAAAACAACATAATTTTAATTCAAATTTTAAAATCTTACATATTGAAAATAAAGGCATATCTCAGCCGGTTTTGATGCTACAAAAAAAATGTGGAAGGCGAATTAACGCGATTTTCAACTGCAAAAGCAATAAAATTTAATTAATTATATCTAGTTGGGGCATCATTTTTTCGCGAATTAACGGGTGATACCGAGTACTTTGATGGGCCGGAGGCTGGGGTTGATGGGGCAATTAGGAGGGGAGTAAGGGGGATTGGAATTTTTTTTGCATAAATGCTAATAAGTAGTTTAATCGAGCTACGAGGATCAGGCCGGATTCAATTTGTTCATTTTTTTATCAGCTACGAGGTGGGATTGGCGAAACATTTTTATTTTCCCGAATGCGAAATAGCCATCTCCGAAAATACTTTAGATATTGTTTAATTGTGGCATGTGTTAATAGGATATAGAACCTCAAATTTTAGTTAGAAAAGTAATTCAATTGTTCCACCAGTGGCGTCGCTGCAAACATGTCCTTTGATATTTTTTACAAAAAAGATAATACGCCACTAATATTTTTCCATGTGGATATTTTTTCTGATTGTCCTGTTCAATACTCCATGAAAACGGTCTCTTGAGTTTTTCTCGTCAGTTCTTGATTAAAACCACTAAATTCATACTGAAAACTGAATTATTTTTAACATTGATAAAATAATTATCATTAATTATTTTATCAATGTTAATAATACTGAGTTTCAATATGAATTTAGTGGTTCTAATCAAGAACGGTGCGTCTGACGAGAAAAACTCAAGAGACCGTTTTCATGTAGAATTGACCAGGCTAATCAGAAAAAATATCCACATGGAAAAATGTCAGTGGCGTACCATCTTTTTTGTAAAAAATATCAGAGGACATGTTTGCAGGGACGCCACTGGTGGAACAATCGAATAACTTTTCTAACTAAAATTTGTGGTTCGATATCCTATTAACACATAACAAAATTGAAAATAATATCTAAAGTACTTTCGGAGATATTAAAAAATAACCATTTAAAAAATAAAAATTCAACACCCCGGTAGCAAAAAAGTTAAGCCGTTGCGGACATATGTTCATATGAACTTTTCTTTATAAAATGACCCAAGAAATCACATCATGAAATATTAGCACGTCATTAAGGAACACCCTGTATAAGTCCCACGAAACACAACTGGATGCTGGCGGCGCAGTGTAGAAAGAAGTGCCGCATTGTATACTGAAGGCCCATGTTCAGCAATATGGCTAGTTGATGATGATGATGAAAAAAATCTTACCAAAATGCTAATTGTTACGTTTAAAATGAACACACTCTGTAGAAAATAAAGGGAAAATGACCCAACGCTAGACACCTCTCACCTTCGACGTATAATATACGACATGATATTTAGCTTCCAATTTAAAAATATATTTTTATCAAAAGACTCCTTATTGTGCCCGCGTCATTATGATTTGCGAATGATTCGGTATTTTTATTAAAAAATAAATATAACTAAAGATAAAAAATCATATTTGCCTATTTAAATAGTCCGGATAAAGTCCATGCCAATTATCAAATAAGAGATAAAGTTAAGTGAGTCAGTGTCGCGCTAAATAGAGCATAATATGTACCTTGAATGGTTTATATTATTTGTGAAGGAAAATTATTTATTTAAATACAACCGACAATCAAAAAGCAATAAACTACTTGGTTCTTACCTTCCTGGCAAGAGTCCAGACAATCCGGTCAACCACGACGTCCCCTCTACCCATCCGTCAGGAGAGACGCTTAAAGAATCGCCACTTATATACACGTAATCGCCTGTTCTCAGCTCTAACTCGTCGCATTCTGTTGGAGGGTAGGGATGTACGACCTGAATAACAAAAATTAAAAGAATTGCCGAGAAGTACAAGTGCCTGATACAATTGTCTTATGAACCGTGTATTTTATAATACTTTTTCTATTTGGGTCTTTAAAGTCTGAAAAATATAGTAGATTTTTTCCATTTGAATTAATATTTTCTTTTTGGGTTTACAATACTTTTACAATTTAATAAAATGTTATAAGTATCAAATATGCCATGATAGAAACAATTGAACACAACAAACCTTCTTCCCATCCGTCATAATTAAAAATAAATATATTATTAAAGTTAATAAAAATGAGTCGGGAAGAAAGTTGTACTCCGTCAGAAATTGCAGAAAATAATCTAGAAAAACTTTTAAAAAGAATATGCAACTTTGAGTTATGGTGCGAGCAGAACAAAGTTCAAAATAATAAATAATACTATTGAACAAAATATTGTGTCGACACAGAATCTGACAGGAACAACAATTAATGCCCAGTAAATGTGTACAGTAACTATAAATATGTATATACAGCATGTCCACACGGATGTCACTGTTAATAAACGTTTTTGCTAGTCTAGAAAATACGATTCATTATAAGAAACTTTTTTTATACAGGGTGGGTAAAAACTGCAAAAATGTTATTTTGCTTAAGAGTAAACATACTTTATTTTGAAAGATACGAAAAAAAGTCATTCTTAATAAACGTTTTACTTGAATAATGAATAGCTGATACTTGTTGTCAATGTCTTTATTTAATGAAGTAATTATAATAATAATAATAATACGAACATTTTTATTAACATGAAAAGAATACGATAACGATTTCATAATTCAAAAACTCCACACCCCCCCCCCCCCCCCCCCCCGCATACTCGACACATTTTTCTAATTGCTTTCTCAAATAAGTGAAAGAATTACTGATTTCTTCCTGAGATATCGATTGGACAGCCTGGATAATTCTGCCCTTCAGCACTTCAATATCATTTGGTATTACGGTTGCAAAAACAATTTGTTTTAAACGGCCCCATAAAAACATATCGGCCAAGGTTAAGTCGGGACTTCTTGGGGGCCACAAAGCTGGGCCATTCCTGCCAATCCACCTTGGACCAAATCTGCGGTCAAGCGAGTTCATCATTGAAAAATGTATCCAGCATTTCTAAATATGATAATCTATTGCACGTGTTATCAAAAAAATATTGCCTTATAATGCCATGGATGGATATCGCACACCACACGTTCACTTTTGTGAAATATTGTCTTCTCGTCATAATTCTGAATTCGGGATTTTCTAAAGACCAGTACCTAGCGTGCTGGGTTGCAACGGTTCCATTTGTTGAAAACGTACTTTCATCAGAAAACATGATACATTTATAAAAATCAACATTTCCATCTAAAATTTTATCTCCTATCTACAGGCAAAAATCAAGTCGTTTCGCGTCGTCTCCCTCTTCCAATCTTTGATTAAAGTGTGGTTTATACGGATACAATTTATTTGCTTTAAGGATCTTCTGAATTTGACTTTTTTTCACAACTTCCAACTGAGTAACACGATTTCTACGGGACGTCATAGGATTTTCTTCAACAGAATGAAGAACTAAGACTGTAGCAGCATCATCATGGTCGTGTTTCTTCTTTTTTTTTTTTGAGGTCCAAAACCGAACCAGTTCTCTTGAACTTTTTTATTAACTTGCAGATTGCCATCCTAGTTATTGGGATTCCTACAAATTTCTCGGTAAATTGTTCCATGACGCAGCGGTATGAAACTTGACCATCCCCATAACATTGTATTATAAAAACTCTTTGTTCAGTAGATAGCATTTCTACTTAAATAATAACTTCATTAAATAAGTTTCTGATGAATCGTATTTTCTAGACAAGCAAAAACGTTTATTAAGAGTGACTTTTTTTCGTATCTTTCAATTTTTAGTTCATTTGTCCTCTTGTAAACCCCATCCGTGGACATACTGTATAAAGTAATATGTATAATACGATATTGAATTAAAAATAAAAATAGTACTTTATTGAATAAAACTTTAGAAATAGAGCATGAAGATATTTCTATTATTTTTAGGTTATGTTCTTTTATAGTTGTGACTAGATATTAGTTGACGGACACCATCAGCATGTTATATATTTCCTAGTATAGGTATTTGAGATAAATATCTAGTAAAAATGATCTATTTGCAAGGTTAAAGGTTAGTATTTTAAAGTTTTCTATATAATTTTTTTGTCGAATCCATAATGCCTAGAAAACTAATTTCAACGAAATCAAAGAGTAAGCCTAAAATTCGAACCCTACTGGCTGCCAAAATAATATTTCAGTGTCATAAAGTGGCAAGTTATTAATTTTTTTTGCAATTCATAATGTAACCATTACGAAACCCAAATAGAAAAAAATTCTTTGTGGTTTTTCACTGTTTGTGGGTTAAATTTAAGTATGTTAGTGGAAATACTGTGCCGTAAATTGGATAAAAATATAAACTTTTGAGTCACGTCCGTAGATCGTTTGTTTTTCCTAACCAAGACATCAGCTGTTTGAATGAATACAGAAGATAAAAAGATTGGGATTCCACAGATAGACTCACTATCTCTTTTTTGTTGTGTTTATTTTCGTAATTACAGGCGTCAGTCACATTCACGCTACAAAGTAGATAGAAATATCGGATCCATGTTTGTTTCAAGTCGATGATAATATATATACCTTATGTATTTGTTTGCCATTTATCCTCGGATCTCTGGAATACAGCCTTAATTCCCAGTTACTCGATACGCTAGCATCTAACTCGTCTACTAATACCTTTAAATTTTGATATTGTGCGCTGGGAAACTGATACGCCAACGTCAAATGAAGCGATTTCACGTGGGGTTCTAAACTGATAGCTGAAACAGAAAATAATAATTCATACAATCATACCATACATACCGGGTTTGTTCGTGGAGTTGAACACAGGAAATCCCATGTAATTTTTGAAGTGGCTGAATATCGGCTCCTCTGTACATTTTATAGAACAACTGGGTTATAACTTCTTGCAGGGACCGACATGGTAAACCCATGTGCCAAATTTGAATACATTTTGGTGAGCCAATCCTAAGCTATTCAATTAAACGCGATTGCAAAACCACGAAACTCTCATAGTTCGGGTAATGCAGCAAACACCAGCAAATAAGTTCTATATGGTCCTATTGCCAAAAACATGAATATAAAGATTTAAGGAAAATATTGTCAATGACACCAGTTTTCATTTGATCAATGTCAAAATTTAGTTTCCTGTCGTTTGCTGGTATTACCTGAACTATGAGAGTTTCGTGGTTCTTCCATTACGTTTAATTGAATAGCTTTAGATTGGCTCATCAAAATGTGTTCAAATTGGGCACAGGAGTTCACCATTTCGGCCTCTTCAAGAAGTTATAATGCACTTTTTCTATAAAATGTAGAGGGGAGCCAATACTAAGCCACCTCAAAAATATATGGGATTTCCTATGTACAGGGTGTCCCATTTTCGACACTTTTATAGGGTTTGTTCGCAATAAGTGTGGGAAGAAGCCTATTACACACAATTTCGCTTACTTCGAAAGAATGTGAAATAGGCTTACCCCTCGAATTGTGTACCATTTCGACCCATTTTCGACACTTTTATAGGGTATCTCCGTAATTGTTAGTGCTATCAAAAAAGTAATGTAGGTGTCATGTGCTCTTTTTGGGTCAAACTTAAAAGGGTAAATTCAAAATTAGAAAATTTTCGCTCGCTTAAGAGATACGGGGGAAAATAAAAAAATTGACAATTTCAAAATTACCCTATATTTTCTTATTTAAAAGAGATACAGAAAAATGTTTTATACAGAAGTTTCTTCATATTGATTGCTGAATAATCTGCCAGAATAAGTATACGGGGTCAGGTAAAAAGGTTATCGGACCTAACCAAAATTTTTTAAAATGGAACACCCTGTATATTTTAATCTAAAAAGATACTATTTTCAATTCTCCTTTCAAATATATAACACACCATGGATGATATTGGGTTTCTAGGCGATTTATTTAAACTTTATTACTTTGAAACGAAATAAAAGATTCATATTAAGGTAAAAAATAACGGGAATCATCACAAATCTTTCCGGATAGTGAGCAAAATATACATTTTTTCCACTTTCAATATAAACTGATATCATATCAAATTTTTCAAAATTTGTAAAAATGAAATTGACGTTAAATGTTAATAGTCAACATAGTTGTTTCTAGGATATTAGCTTTTGTTTCATGGTCTACTGTGGTTTAAAGTAATAAAGTTTAATAAATCGCCCGGTGTGTTATATATCTGAAAAATAGTATCTTTTTAGATTAAAATATACAGGGTGTTCCATTTAAAAAAAAATGAGGTTAGGTCCGATAACTTTTTTACCTGACCTCGTATATTTATTCTGAAAACGGCAGATTATTCAACAATCAATATAAAGAATCTTCTATATAAAACATTTTTCTGTATCTCTTTTAACTAAGAAAATATAGGGTAATTTTGAAAGTGTCAATTTTTTGATTTTCCCCCGTATCGACACCTTTGTTTTTTTGGCGTTGAGCTGGAGACGGGCTGGTCCAAATTAGGAGAATTTTTCATTAAAACCGCAACCTTGCATAACCTGTACAGGGCGATCACGTATAATGTCCTCTCCCCTCTTTACTATTCTATTTTTCATACCTGAGAGAAATTCAAAAGATTGATATAAAGGGTTTTTCTAGCAGTGTTTGCCAGGGGATCAATTAGTACATTACGTATCAAGGGGACAATTCTGGTTTTATTTATTTATGAGCACATGGTGACTCAAACCGGTGGGAAAAATTTTTCCCGCCCGCTCTCTTGGAAAACGTCACTTTCGGTGAAGAGAACATGCATGAAAAGAGGCACTTTCGGGGCACATGTAAAAAAAAGTATATTACGTACCGAGGTGGAAAGTGTTTCATTCCTGTCGAGAGAGTAACTAAATCTCGAGACAGTAATGAAACTTTTCACCGAGGTTTGTATACTATTTTATTTGCAACCACATCTAACATCCACTTCTTATTATTTGAATTAAAATTATTAATAAAAGATAAATGTCATTTTTACCTTTCCATTGAAAAATTAGACAGAAATTTCAAATAACCGCAGGTGGTAAAATAACGTAGGTAATAATACACATCAAGATGGCAAATATCATTTTTTGAATATGGTTTCCATGTCACTAAACAATATATTATTTTAACAACAGAAAAATGAGAGGAAGATGAGGAATTTGATTTTGCTGCTATACTCCACCAGAAATTCGAGAAGCAGCAAAAATAGTAGAAGATCTTCTGCCAACTAAAAGCCGACCGAGATATGACAAGGCATATAACTGTTTCAAAGAACGGTGTACGGGAAACAAAGTTCAAAATCCTGGTTCTGAGTCGGCGCTACTAGGTTATTTCAGTGAAAATGCCGAGACAAAGTAAAAAAAAGTCAACTTTCCACCTTTCAAGGATAGATGAAATGTCATTATCGCATGCATGGTTGTAAATAAATATCATTTTAGGTCTCTTGATTTACAAAGGGGGATCAAAGAGTTCTTTTTTAAATGACACATCCTGTATATTAACTGATCCAATTCCAATTCTACGTCAAATTCTGAACATAATTTATGTAATATACCCTATACCCAAATTCAACCGTTTTCCATATATTGACGATTGAAAATTGGCAAGATTCAATATTAAAAATATCTAAAAATGCAGGAATGAAAGAAAATCGAGATTGCTATGGAGAACAAAAGTGAGACGGGTGATCGGTTCCTCTTTTTAGGAGTCATAATTTCATAAACCATAATCCTTAATCTTATCTTGTCGCAGTGGCGGGTACAACAAAAAAAAACAATAATATGCCGCAAAGAAATCAAAAATAAAGGCAGGCGCTGTCAAAATATTTGAAAAATTCTAATATTTTGCGTTTCGGTATTTAGTTTTTCGTAACTTTGTTCGAAGAGATGTCCAAAACTAAATTTCACTTTCTCATTGCTATTTTTTATTCTCCACAAGATGTGTCGTCAGATTTTTGTCTTTGGGTCACCGTCATCACCATTTAAAATACGGGTATGGATTTTTTTTCAAATTATGAAAGAGGAACTAAATCTACGTTCGGCAGTATTACCGGCTTTCCGACGTTTTGTTCCTTAAATTGACCATCTTCATTTAAAAAAATTCAGTTTAATCCGCACATGACACCTATATTACTTTTTTGATAGTACTAACAATAATGGAGATACCCTATAAAAGTGTCGAAAATGGGACACCCTGTATGGGGGGTATTTAAATGAAGATGGTCAATTTAAGGAACAAAACGTCGGAAAGCCGGTAATACTGCCGAACGTAGATTTAGTTCCTCTTTCATAATTTGAAAAAAATCCATACCCGTATTTTAAATGGTGATGACGGTGACCCAAAGACAAACATCTGACGACACATCTTGTGGAGAATAAAAAATAGCAATGAGAAAGCGAAATTTATTTTTGGACAAGTCTTCGAACAAAGTCGAGCGAGAACAAAAACCGAAACGCAAAATTTTAGATTTTTCCAAATATTTTGGAAGCCCCTGTAGTTATTTTCGATTTTTTTGCAGCATATTATTGGGCCCATAGTTGCGCAACTTCGCCCCAATTTAACAGACTTCGTTTCCGAAATATCAATGATGGACAAATTTGTTACACCCTGTATAGTGTACTTGACAAACCAGTGAACCACACGAAACACAAAATATAAATGTCAATAATGACATGTGTATAAAAGAGGCGCTACTTTGTTTCCCTTCCCTTGGTTGACATTCGAAGGACAATCGTCGTGGACAAAAATAAGTTCAGACTAATTTATTTTCACAAATCCCTGTATTCCTAAAACACGAGCCGTCACTGTCTCGTCGCGGTTACTACTCGAAACATTTGTTGAAATATCGCTTTTCAACGAATTAGTTTGATCACTGTTATACTTGACATTCCACACGAAAAAATTGTTTATTAAAATAACATAAAATGCAAGTGCCACAAGACATAGTGCAAAACCAGCTCTGTTCGCAATGCAAACGATACCTTTCAGTGGGCCCCGTGAAAGTGTATGTAAATAAAGGCGTCAGGTGTGGTAGATGTAGCCACCAATCTGACAATGGTGTGGAGTCTGTTCTGTTTCAAAGCGTAGTAAAAGATATGCTTTTTCCTTGCTCGAACTGTTTGGAAGGGTGCCAGGAACAACGTACCATCGCAGAGATGAAAGAGCACGAAGAAAATTGTACGGGAAACCGGTACGAGTGTCCTATATGTGAAAATTTTACCGGAGATGTTCACTCGTTGAGCAAACATTGCGAAACCGACCATAACAGGTTGCAAACCAGGGCTTTCCACATAGACTTAAGGAAAGGATGTCGGCACGGCTGGTATTTTTACATCAAAGATGACATTTTTTTATTCGTAAACTTTGAATATGACGCGTACGACCGAACCGTTATGGTGGACGTGTCCTTGCCCGCGGGGAAACACAGAGGGGATATTCTGAAAGTTTTTACGATGAGTTCGGTGGACGATAAGGCGATATTTAAAACTAACGAGACTTTGTGCACGAGGCTCGCTTCCCTTGAAAGACACGGTGTGACTTTTGATATTTCTAAAGTCGAATTTGCGCAAGACATTGCCTTTTGCAAATTCGATATTATAAGAAACTTTTATATGAATAAGAAAGTGTCAGTTAGTGAACCTACGGGATGGAATTATTCGGTAGTCAGGTGTAAGTCGCAACCGTCTAAGGTCGTGTGCATATTTAAAAACATAAGTGTAAGTACCTTAGAAAAACCGCAATATTTTCCAGCGGTGTATTATTTCAACGATATCCCTTGGAAAATTAATTTACGATTAGATACAGACAACTGGGTGAAATTATTTTTGGAGCCCCTGTCAAAAACAGCCTGTAAAGTCGAAGTAATTTGTACCCTCTTAACAGGTAATTCAGGTAAAGCACATTTTGCCTCTGCAAATGTAATACGGGTACCATCTAAAAAGCCGGAAGAATATGGAACTCGATTACGTAAAATATATGATGTGTTAAACCCAGAATTCGGATTTATTCAAAATAATTCGATTGCCGTCGAGGTTGAAGTGAAAATACTTTTATCCAGCTGGTCGTTTGCTAGGGGAATTAAAAGATTGGTAAAAATATTTGGATATGTTATAGTATGTTATATAATATTATGTATATGCGCTGTATATAATAAGTATAAGTAAGTCCACTTTAAATTATCAGGTGCCCACTGTGCGCACTTCAAAAATTTAGGCTTAGTTACGCGACTGGCAAAATAAGAAAATTGGTTATTATTTTTTTAAATTCATGTACTCATGTATTCATAGTTACCTAAAAGTTCCTGTTTAAATTTAAGAATGCTTACTTCTTACTTTTGGTTACCAAAAAATTTGTCGCTAGCTATGTTTTGTTAACTATTTTGCTCGTTCTCTTATTTTCCATTAACATTTTCTATAATGTATGTTATTTTTGAGAAGTCTTCTTGAGTTTAATAATAAAAAGTTCCTGTTTAGATTTAAAAATGTTTACTATAAGATTACCAACGAATTTTTCTATATAACAACTGAATTACTTTTAACTGGTTTAAATGATTTAATTTTCAGCTACTGTTCCAGCTGGTTTTCCAAACCTTATTTTGTTAACCATTATGTTCGTTTTGTTATTTTTCATTAACAATTTCTATTATTATGTTATTTTTGAGAAGTTTTCTCGTCTTTATAGTAATTAAAAATTTTAAAATTATATCCTTTAATTTTTTAATATTTACAATCGGAGACCTAAACTACTCCGCTGGCTAGCCAGTTAAAACAAAACTTTACCAAATCATGTCGCGATGACTCCGCTAAGGTATCCAGCATACTTTTTTATATGCACCTTCTCGTTTATGTGCCTTTAAGAAAGACGTATGTCGTGTACTTGCTCAGCGTCAATCTCGAACGTCGCCAATCGGATCGCGCGGTGCTTAGACCGGAGGTCGTCTATCAGGTAACCGGCGATATTTTTCGGTTTTTCGCCTGATTTTTAACTAGATTATTTCCTATCCAGCGAAAAATTGTTCGAATATACGAGCAGTTTTTTAACTCGATCACACTACAGCGGCGTCAAGCGAAGCTCGGGTATCGAGTGAAAGATAATAAGTGACGGGCGACGGTTTTCGCCTGAATAGATAACTCGAGCGGTTTTTTTAATAATCGAGTGATGTCGGTTATTTCAATAATCGAGTAATCAAGCGGTTTTTCGCTCGAGCGATCACAACACTAGTTAATATGAAATGCCAAAAAGTGATTGTTTATGCAGGCGACTTGATCCTGGTCATATTTGTCTCACTTTACACTGAATTAGGGAAGGCTGCTGCAGACAGAGACAGGCATAGAATGCGAACAGCACGAATTGTTAAACAAGCTAACTTCCTTCGTCTGGCGGGAATGAAAATCAAGCAACATCTGATGTGATTTAAAATGGCGGAGAAGACGCAGTATCTTTAAATTTTAAAATAATTTTTAATTTTCTAATCTTTTCACGAAAAACGTCGTTTCCTCTTTGGTACAAGTGAGTAATTTGTAATTGAAATATTTAGTCATCTTTACTGAGAGTAAGCATCAATAATAATTTCTTTTCCTAAATCATATGGGACGCAAAAATATGCTTGGACTTGAAGCTTGAAATATTTGCTAGGACTTAGACGCCAGTTGAAGATGGTAAAATATTTTATGTAAATTATGATTTACTTCCTATTTTTTAATAAAACTATTTACAAGCTTATTTCTTAAGTTTAATTTTTCATTTGTAGTTACGTTACTAGTTCAAAAAATGATATAAGAGTGTGTAAGGATTATTTTAAAGTGATATTTACAGCTTATAACCTGTCAGAATCCTAATATTGATTTTCACCACTTAGTAAATCAAATAAAAGGGTTTTGAATGTTTCTTGTTGGTTAAATGACTTTAAAACATCGACAGTAATACAAATTTGGACAAAAGTGACATTTGAAAAGCACGTGCGTTTGTCAGCTGATGCCAGACGTAATGGATGACGGGTTTGTTCGTTTGTTCATACTTGCTTCGATTTGTTAACACGGCTGTTCGTCTTCTTCGTGTTTATAAGTATTTGTTGTTGTCTCTCGACATCGACATATATACATGGACTGTGCGATCTTCCGATGAAGAAGATATTATAGATAGATAGACGCTAATATAACAAAGTGGTATATGTTTAAACAGAAATCAAGATTACCTGTGAATTCTATTAACGCAAAGCGAAAATTCTTTGGAGAATTTTGTCACCTTTATAAAGATCTAAGGAAAGATCCCCAACGCTTTTGTGAATATATGAGAATGCATATAAATATCTTTGATTATATCGTAAGCAACAGTGAAAGGAGAATAAATAAAAGAACTGCCATTCTCAACCTATATCAGTGGAAGAAGTAATGGTAATTCTCATATGTTCAAAAAGGCGATGGGAATATTTCCTTAGATCATTATACGGGTGATAAAATTCTCCAATTGAATCTTCGCTTTACGTTAATGGGATGAACTGTTAATTTTGATTTTTGTTTAAGCATATAAGTACCACTTTGTTACATTAGAGTCTAAAACAATATCTTCTTCATCGGAAGAAGATAACAACGCACAGTCCATGTTTATATCTCGATGTCGGCTGTGCGGTGCTATGACTATGGGCGAGGGTCGGTGCGCCGTTATGGCCATCGACTTAGCTGGGTCTCCCAAGACGCTAAGCCCGCCGCGCTAGACGTCACAAACTACGCTCAAGAGAGTAATCATTGGTTCTACACAGGGTGTTTCTTAATAACATGATAATATTTAAGGAGGTTATTCTTGGGACAATTTTCAGAAAAAAACTCCATATGAACATATGTCCTAAACGTCTTAACTATTGAGATAATTTATTAAAGGTTAATGACAAATACGTGACAACTAGACTATGTAGACAACTGTCAAAACTGGTTGTTTCGTTTCGACCTTAGCGAAGGTCATCGTCAGTATTACAATGATAAATTAATGGTTCAGGGGATAACTAGAAATCATAATAGTATATTAAGATACAAGTTTCATATGACATTATCTTAGAGCACGCGCTTAATTAAGAAAACGACCCGCGAAGCGGGGAGATTTTTGAAATACAAGTGCTCTAATTGTCTTATGAACCGTGTATTTTATAATACTTTTTCTATTTGGGTCTTTAAAGTCGGAAAAACTAATAGTAGATTTTTCAATTTAAATTAATATTTTCTTTTTGGGTTGGTGGCAATACTTTTACAATTTAATAAAATGTTACAAGTATCAAATATGCCATGATAGAAACAATTGAACACAACAAAGCTTCTTCCCATCCGTCATAATTAAAAATAAATATATTATTAAAATTAATAAAAATGAGTCAGGAAGAAAGTTGTACTCCGTCAGAATTACGAGAAATTGCAGAAAATAATCTAGAAAAACTTTTAAAAAGAATATGCAAAACTTTGAGTTATGGTGCGAGCAGAACAAAGTTCAAAATATTGAACAAAATATTGGTCGGCACAGAATCTGACAGGAATAACAATTAATGCCCAGGAAATGTCTACAGTAACTATCAATATGTAAATATAAAGTAATATGTATAATACTATATTGAATTAAAAAGAAAAATAATTCTTTATTGAATAAAACTTTAGAAATAGAGCATAAACTGGAAGATGTTTCTATTATTTTTAGGTTATGTTGTTTTATACTTGTGACTAGAAATTAGTTGACGGACACCGTCAGCATGTTATATATTTCCGAGTTAGGTACTAGAGATAAATATATATTAAAAATGATCTATTTGCAAGGTTGAGGTTAGTATTTTAAAGTTTTCTATAAAAAATTTTTGTCGAATCCATAATGCCTAGAAAACTAATTTCAACGAAATCAAAGAGTAAGCCTAAAATTCGAAGCCTACTTGCTGTCAACATAAAAAAAATAATATTTCAGTTACATAAAGTTTCAATTTTTTTGCATTTCATAATGTAGCCATTATGAAATCCAAATAGAAAATGTATTATAAGATTCTAATGTTCAATAAATTATATTTAAGAACCTACCAAACTGGATTATTATTGCCAAATATATTTTAAAAAACAAAATAAAGCGAAAAAATACACCGATAAAACGAACCTTCTTACTTTAACTTCTTAGAGCTCTCTCTCGAACAAACCAAGTAATAAAATGGGCCACTTTATGGACATAAGAAGCATTAAAATTATTCTTTCTGAAAACATACAACAAAATAATGCATGCGAGAGGCGACGTGCGGCTGTGAACAAGGCTGACAGTACTGAAGGAAAATTAAAGGGTTCTCAGTAAGAACAACATATTAGGCCGCTTTAGTGAATTTAGGTAGCACCATGACCGGTCCGTAATAGGTATTTTTTGACATCATATGGCGTTCTTACGGGAAATCCCTAAATCGGTGGCCCAGAGCCATATGACTAAATATATCTCCACATCGTCTTCGAGAGCGTACAACGAAGCATAATAACGGTCAACGCTGTCGCAGGTTGCCAGACTCGGTGTAAAGCTATGCATGCACTTTGCCATAAAAAGCGACCGAACATACAGTGATGGGCTAAAATATGGAACAAATTCATTTAAAAATCAGGTCTTATTTTTTTGTAAAAACGCTCGGACACGTCGATTATAATTTTTTCTTCCGGTTTTTTTGCCTCAAAAAGAAATTATACTGGGTGTGTCAAAAAGTAGATGTTGTAAAATTTTTTTGTATTTTAAATAGAACCACCCTATTTTTACTTATCACATAAATTCTACGTCAAATTCTGAGCATAATTCATGTAGCATACTCTATCCTTATCTCTAACGGTTTTAGAGAAAAATTACATCTTAAAAAGAAATTTCTTTAAAAAAAGGTACATGTACCTACTTAAAGGTAAACAGGTAAATTTAAATTAATTGTTACTACGATAGCAAGTCATGTGTCAATCAAAAAGAATTTTAAGTATAATTTTGAAAAAACGGTGATCATGGTGCATTTAAATGAAACTCAAAGAATCGAAATTTTAATTTTAATTGGATGTGGAGACAAAACAAGAAGTCAAGAAGAAGTTTGTAACTTGTTTAGCCCTAAGTATCCAGAACGACGGATTACAAGATCTACAGTGAGTAAAATTGAGAAAAAATTTAGGGAAACAGGGAATGTAAAGGATCGTCTACGGCCAGGTCGTCCAAAAATTAGTGAAAACACAAAATTGAACATTTTGTTAGAAGTTGAAGATAATCCCCATAGTGCATCCACTGAAGTAGCCCTTAATAATGATGTTAGCCGACGATCTGTTTTGCGGTTATTGAAATAAGAAAAGTACCATCCGTATAAAATTAGGTTGCTGCACGAGCTAAACGAAGATGATCCCGATCGCCGACTACAGTTTTGTGAAACTATGATGGAAATTTGCAACTTAAATCTATTTTTCCATCGCAGCGTACTTTTTAGCGATGAAGCCACGTTTTGTTTGAATGGTTCGGTAAACAGACAAAATTTTCGGTATTGGAGTACAAATAATCCCCGTTGGATGAGAGAACAGCATACGCAATACTCACAAAAAGTAAATGTTTGGGCAGGGATATTAAATGATAGAATTATTGGACCTTTTTTCTTCGATGGAAATCTTACAGGAGACCGGTATTTACAATTTTCAAAATGAATTAATTCCCACACTAGCAGCGGATTTTCCAAATCCAAATCAGCCTAATCTACCAGAAGCGTCTATTTTGTTTCAGCAGGATGGTGCTCCGCCTCATTTTGCTCGACAAGTACGAGAGTATTTGAATACTATTTTTCCCGAACGATGGATAGGTAGAAGAGGACCCATAGAATGGCCTGCAAGATCTCCCGATCTTACACCAATGGATTTCTTTCTTTGGGGTTATTTGAAATCAAAAGTGTATAAGGATAAACCACAAAATTTGGAAGACTTAAAATTTAAAATTAGATATGAAATTAGGCAAATTAATGAAAATACTGTAAATAATGTTTTAGAAGGGTTTTTAAGTAGATTGGCATATTGTCAAGAAGTTAATGGTTTGCATTTTCAACACTTAATAAAATAATTTTTCAAAATTATACCTACATCTACTTTTTGACACACCCAGTATAATTTCTTTTTGAGGCAAAAAATCCGGAAGAAAAAATTATAATCGACGTGTCCGAGCGTTTTTACAAAAAATTAATACCTGATTTTTAAATGAATTTGTTCCATATTTTAGCCAATCACTGTATATACTTAGCAGCAAAAATAACGCACAACCAAGAATTATGCTTAATTTCAAACTTGATTGTCTCGCGAACCGACAAATCGATTTCGCTAATTTTTCATCATTTTTATTCTTATACAGGGTGCAAAAACGAGAATAGTTTTTTACGTTAAATTTGAGACACCCTGTAGGGTGCATTAGAAGCAACAACGAGTGTATGATAAAATCATACTGTAGCCTCATGTTTTCCAAACATTTTGTTCCGTTAATTTCTCTGATATCTGTAATATCAAACAAAATACACAGTTTTATACCAGAACATGTTTTTGTTTAATTAAATAACATTTTGACAACATTAAACTAACAATAACACTAACAATAAATACATTAGTAGCGCGTGTTCCCACCTCCACTTCTAATGACTGCTTCACATTGCCTCGGCATACTCTACATATATTCAATTGGATATTTTATTTTGGTCAAGTCCATTCCAAATATCGGTAACCATTATTTGGACATCTTGCAGGTTGGCAGGACGGGGTAGATGCTGTCTCAGTGCCCTATCAATAATATCCCATAAGTGCTCTATAGGATTCAAATCAAATCGGGACTGCGCGGTGGCCAATTTAGAGTTCGAATATTTACTTCATGTAAATATGAGGTCTTTCGTTATCGTGCATTAGTAAACAATTATTCCCAATGTACGGAGCGAAAGGGACCACATGTTCTGACAAAATATCACTGATATACCTGTCGCTATTTATAGAACCCCCACGTGAAGGTACAATATCCGTTCGTGTTGTTAAGGAAATCCCAGCTCAAAACATGACAGAGCCTCCATTAAATAAAGTTGTTTCACGTATGTTGCACTGTGCATAACATGTTCTGGTATAATACTATGTATTTTCGTTGATATTGCAGATATCAGAGAAATTAAAGGAACAAAGGAACAATGTTTAGAAAACATGAGGCTGCAGTATGATTTCATCATACACCCGTTGTTGTTGCTAATGCTCCCTACAGGGCGTCTCAAATTTAACGTAAATTGCTATTCTCATTTTTGCACCCTGTATAAGCCTAAAATTGAAATCTGAATAAAAAATTCTATCACAATGCAATTACCAAAGAAAAAGTTACAGTTCAAAATAAAAATTAGCGAAATCGAGTTATTGGTTCGCGAGACAATCAAGTTTGAAATTGAGCATCATTTTCGGTGGTGCGTTATTTTTGCTGCCAAGTGTATTTATGAAATTAAGAGGTTTGATGACTTAAGTTCGGCCGCGTTTTATATTTTATATATACAGGGTGTTCGGACAATGCGTCAGGATACTTGGAGAGGTAACTGTACATGTTAAAATAAAGGTAGTTAAGTCATATAACAAAAAGTCAAAAACTCAATACTTTTTCTTTTTTTGCTTCCATTTGAAACACTGATTTTACTGCTGACTTAATTCCAGTTTTGCGCCTAAACCATGTGATTATTATAGATATTCTTTCGTCTTTAAAATGACATGCCCTTTTTTCCAATAACTGTCAAAAGAAAAAAGATATTCCAAAAATTAAATTTGTATTTCAAGGAAAGAGGCGTCTGGTGGCCAGTAGGGAAGCATTTTTACAGAACAGAATTATAGAAGTTGTTAAGCATAGTCCCAGTGCCAAATATCAACTACTTGATAGTTTACAAACTAACGGCAAGATGTTAAAAATAAAAGCGAAAAAAATGAACTCGAAAAGCATCGGGTTTTTGACTTTTTGTTACTGAAATTACAGTATATTTTAACAGAATCACATCTCCAAGTATCCTGATTATAAGAGATTTCATAACAAACTGACAAAGAGTGTATAATAACAACATTGACAGGTGCCACAAGCAACAACATAGCGTCTCTTACATCTGCTTCCCCGCGGAATGCACCGCGCTGTTGTCGTGGTGCACCATGGGAAACACGCCGTTAGGGCGTCGAATTGCTCATAGGTGTCACTAATGACTGAAAATAATAATTAATGAATAACTTGAAGGATAATTCCTTTATTAAAAAACACACCTCAATATACTTTTTTAATAAAGGCCCAAATCCCCCCCTATTTGGTCTTTATTTATTTTATTAAACATTAAAACTTACTTGCATTCGATACTTCCTTAACATATTGCATGGCGATCCTCTTTAAATAATCCGCATGCTCCTCGGCAACAAAAAAACCCATGAAATTCGGCGAGGTGTAACTTTCCAACTTTAGAGATTCATTGAGGACAGCCCCCTGCCGCTCCATTACTGTCTTGAGGCTTTGCGCCAAGTGTAGAGCATCTTCATCAGGCGCCTAATAAAAATTGTAATTTTAGTAAGAACTTCATAATATAGAATTCATCACAAGACTCTTAGGCTTGAATAGGAACATCTTTAATTATGACAAGTGACCAATATATCCTAGAATTTGTAAAATCCTACCTTAAAGAACGAAACCAACGTTATATGAGGCGTAAAATTGTGAGCTCCATTCCAACCACATAAACTAAAAGATTTAGACCAGAATGATTGCAGCTGCTCCAAAAATTGGCCTGTAGGGCATACATATAGAATATATTCCCTAGGAGAGTTGTCGTCCAATAAGGGGTCATTCACATGGGCCAAGAGCCAATCTGATGCTAGCTGGACACCCCGGTTTCCTGTTGCTGCAAGGGCTTTTTCACTAAAAAATATACAGAACTGTTTGTATTTTTCACTAGTCCCTTAAAAATTGTTGTCAAATAATTCAAATATTTGATTAACTTGTAGAAGAGCCATATTTATTCATTCAAACGAATGGGGCTATCTAGAAACGTTTAGAAAAAAACTTACACTCTATGTTTGGGGAACCCCATTTGCAATAAAATTTGTAAGGGAGTGAGATTCTGTTTCGAGATTTTTGTAGGTGTAGGATTTCGTCTGGGAGGTAGAGCAGCCATGGTTAAAAGTTAAAATTGATGAAAGCAAAGCAATATACAAAATTTTTTAATTATTTACAATTTTTGAACTCTGGCATTTAAAAGACAGCAATCAGATGTATGTAAATACAAAATCTAGGGAATTATAAAATTGGGTAGTTGGTTCCTTGCGAATCATCAACTGCCTCTCTACATTTTCTCTGTGGTATAAATATTTGTTGCTAAGTTGAAGCAGCCATCCTATCTTTAATCTTTCGGAAGCGTCATGTATTCGTTGAGGCCATAAATAAAAGAAGAGGAAGAGAGAATTAATATTTGTTGCTATGTTCAAGCCGCCACATTCAGCATATCTTGAGTAAAGAAGATCATTTTGGAAACGTCATAAAAATTTGCAAGTTTTCGTGCCGGGATATTTTCACTCGTTTATTGCGATTTTCTCCAGTTTTTCGCGATGGCAGGCGTTTTATTCGAAGATATCTTCAATGTCAAAGATATAGACCCCGAGGGAAAGAAATTCGATCGTGGTAAGTTAATTGCTTATTGATTTTTTAAGATACATCTGCGTATATTATTTGTTAAGGTTATGTAGCGTTGTTTTCAAAAACGATTACTTTTGGAGTTTTACTTGAAAAGCCTTTATTAATTAATTTTCACGTAATAAAAGGGAATTTCTCGGCTCAAAAGGCTGGATGACAAATGATGTTATCATCTCCAAATGTACAGAAGGTCAAAATGCGTCGTTGTGTCCTAGATGTATCTAGGATTCCGTATCATAGACGTAATAGTCCGTAAGTCTTATCTAGGGGATTGAGAGGCGCAGGTTTAACGTACTCTTCATCAAGATGAGAGGAGAGGTTTTACACTTTCTCCTCCTTCCAGATGTTCGTACCAGTCATGGAATCAGTGGTACGTGACCACGTAGTATAGGTGCTGTAGTAACTACTTCTAGAAAGACCTTCAAAACGGTATTTTGATATTTTCAGAAATAAAGTATTCTATTCTTAGATCAATTTCACATTTTTTGGCCAACTGTACAATATTTCAGATAGCAAGAGTGACTTTTTCCGATAAAAAGTTTCCCAATTTGTTACACTTTCTACCACACACGCTGTAGACCTGTTTTTAATTCTTAATATGTTTACTATTACAAAATTAAAAATTACTGTGTGCCGTTAAAATCACACATTGTCTAGGTACCTCTTCACACTCGAAGATAGTGCTATATTTAGCAATAGAATAATAGTAAATATTTGAATGTTATTTTTTTTGGCATTCTTTAGATGACATTAACTTATATTTAAATTATTTGACCTGACCCTCCCCCTCCAGCAGGTGTTTACCTAAACGGCTGGACGTCGGCGGTTTTATTCCGCGCAAGATACTATTTAGTTTTGAAGAGAATTTTTATTTCTATTTAAATCCGATCAAAGAGTTTAAAAAATCCAACTTTACATCAAATTGATTCAGAATATTTGCCAAAGGTATTGTAAATTACAGATCCAATAACACATTCATAAAACTCTTGGAAAGTGAAGCTGTGATTTTGTGAAATGTTATTGAAAATCAGTAATGGGTGCAAGAGAGAAGTGCATGTTTGTTGGCTGAATGGCAACAATGTTGAAGTCTGGTTATGTCAGATCTTAGTGTCAGAAAATATTAAAACATAAACTATACTTACCGACAATGGCGGCTCGTGACCTATGATAGAAAAATTATTTTTAAAATTTTATTTTTGTGTAATGACCAAACAATTAATTTTTAGGCGTTTTATATGTAGAAAGAAAAACAGTAATAAGAAAATGCGTTAGGTAAAACATATTTTTATTTATTTTTTAATTTTACACAAGGAAATACAACTTTTGGAAAATAAGAAATGTTTTCTTAGTGTGTATAGCTGTCAGATCTTAACGTCGTCGCATGCAACCTTCGTAATATACAGTCCACTAACTAATACTACTACCGCTATCTACGAGTTATCGTATTATGACGAGAACGAATCGAGCTACGAGACTGACAAGTTGGCATTCTTCATATTTTTAGTGTTTTTTAGTTTAAATCCTTAAATAAAATGGTTTAAAATCATAGCGAGTATCATTTATCGAAATACACAACATTTATCGACCCTACACAATAGTGCTTAAACGTAAAGTCAATTCTTCGGTTCTTAATTGTAGAAATTGATCAATAACAGCCTCTCTACAATTTTTTTTTCATATATTTAATATTTAAACTTTCTAATAAAGTCCCTAGATTTACCCTTTGTGGTCTGCGTTAAATTAATTTCGGGTTTAGGTGTTCCCGCATTCTTCAATTTTCTGCTCCGAACTCAAAGAGCTAAAGTTAGTTCTTAAATAGTCCACCGTCAACTATTCATTTTAACTTAATAAATATAAATAATATTAAAACATACACCCTCGATTTTCTAACTAGATGCACGAACAGACAAAACAGCGCGGTGCACACAAAAACTGTCCGCCTTTTCCATGTTAAATCGCCATAGCCCCGCTATCCCCCGCTGCCACCCGCCACCTGTTACTACAGAGAAACTGCACTACTTAATCGCACGTGCGAGCAAGTCTCGTCATAATCGTCATTTACCTCGACCGAGGCACGGTTGCCGGCTCTATACAGTTTGGTTTGACGAGATGATAAAATATTAGGGAGGGTCGGACTTTATACGATAAATAATATTCAATGGATATAAATTAATATTTTTTATTCGTTTTGTTTTGGGGGTGCACGTGCGCATGTGCTCCTGTGGAAGAACCGCCACTGCTTACCGATGAAAAGATAAATCCTTATTTAAATGATCCATTCTTTTACAAACTAGATATGAATGCACCATGATTGTTTATAATAACGACGATTTTTCAACAATAATCACAAAAAAAAAACACAAATCAACCAAAATATATAAACAATCCGTTAGTTGTAATGTTTACGAGATTAGTATTTCATTCATATTTTGGTTCCGAATCGTAGCGCATTTGTAAAATAGAAATATATGTTGCCAGAGTGCAGTTGGATTAGTTCAAGATTCAGTTGATACTTTTAAGTATAATAATATTTTTTTAAAGAATCTCTCATCGCCTTTTCACAGTTTATAGTAAAATTATTTTGAAATAAATTTGTTTTAAGAGCAATTGCGGATTAACCTTAAACCAGTTGTAATTGTCAAATTAACAAATTTTTAATTGGGATTTTGCAAGATACCTTTGCGATAAATGTGTCAATCTGGCTATGCTGCAATAATGACCGAAAAAGGCAAGAAATACTGTTTGTATTCGTTGCGTAAGCTAAAAATGTAAAGATTGTTTCACGAAAAGTGGATATAACTTATCGACTGCAATAAACTCCAGTACCTGAGCCATCCCATTATTTATGGCCGTTTGTTATTACATGGCGGCGAATGATATATATTTTGAAGAAAGTTATAAAAAAAGTGATCTTTCTTTTAGAAGTTTTAAAGACATTTTGTATAAGAAAAGTATATGTTTGTGACACATTGGCAGAAGAAATTGGATATACAGTGTTACGGCTCCCACCCTATTATTGCATTTTTAACCCCATAGAGCATATGTGGCACCAGTTAAAATCACTGGTTAGGTCTGAAAATATTTCTCCGACTTTAAGTTCTAGTGTTGTAGAATTAATACCAAAAAGGCTTTAATGATATTCCGCCAGGTAGTTGGAAAAATTCAGTCCGTCACGTAATAACTGTAGAAAATTCGTATATTAGTCTGGATCGTATAATTAATCCAATTATAATTAATTTTGATGAGGATAGCGATAGCGAAACAGAACTATCTATAGAATGACATTATAAATGTAAATAAATATGACTAGTAATATTTAAAAAAAATGTTATTTGATTTGATTACATTAATATAATCATATCATTACTTGTTTTCCTTAGTCCGTCCCTTCATACGTCACTTGTTTATTGTCAAGCTCTTGTCGACACAATGGGACCGACCCAGGAAATCATTAAGTCGTATCCAATTTTGGTGAAACGTACTGTACATTTTTCTATCTGTAGTTTGTAATATCTTTGGCTTTTGCGGACAAACGAATTTTTGCCGGAATCCTAAAATTTGCTAGAAGAATGTATTAAGTAGGTACTTTATTTTTTTTTATCGGTATCGATTTTCAACAGCTTTCTCTATCACGGTGATTTATGATAAGAATTTTCCCTGAAATCATTTTCCTAAATAAATTCCCTCTACACCTTACGTCGCGTCGTCACGGCAATTTCCATCGTTCCCATTTCCCATCCCGTGTCCCGCAAATATCGAGTTATTCCCGTTTTTCCGCCTAACATTCTACTTCCCGCCCGCCTACGCGTCAGGAAGAACGGGGGGGTTGTGCGGGCGACAGCGTGGGAGGACGGACTATAAACTCTGACTAAGCTCGGTCACGTATATTTACTGCGTATCAAGGGTTTCCCGGAATACCAGTATATGTCACTTCTGTCGTACAATTTGTAAGAGTCATGGTACGAAGAATGGTAGGAAAAATATACAGGATTTGTTCGGTTGTTTTTTAAATATGCCAATCTGGCTATGCTGCAATAATGCCCGAAAGAGGTGGGAAAGACTGTTTGTAGTGTTGGGAAAAACCGATGATTTTAATAATCGAGTACTTGATACTCGAGCGATTTTAATAATCGAGTGAATCGCTTGAAATTCCAATTCACCAAGCGATGACGTCACCGACTGCTCGACGGCAGCCTAGCCGTTTACATGTGATCAGGTAGTGTATTTAGCAGGCACGTAACTACGGATGAGCACAGGTTTAGCTAAAAAATTGTAGTAGCCACCAAAAAAATTCCAGAAATTTATTTATTTGTGAATAATGAATTTTTACCACGTGTCTCGATACCAAATAAAAAAACAGCAAAAATTAACCCAAATATGTATTTATTGTTCGGGTTTATTCTTGTGCTGTTTTAAAACAAAAAGTATTACCAATAGTTATTTTTCTTCACATCTTTCTCAATCTAGGAGCATAAAATAAGTAGATATTTAAATTGGCTTGTCAAATTCTTCGACTTTAAATTATCAGGTGCCCACTGTGTGCCCTTCAAATATGTAGGCTTAGTTACGCGACTGGCAAAATAGGAAAATAGGTGATTATTTTTTTAAATTCATGTTTATAGTTACCTAAAAGTTCCTGTTTAAATTTAAGAATGTTTACTTTTGGTGACCAAAAAATTTTTGATACCTATGTTTTGTTAACTATTTTGCTCGTTTTCTTATTTTCCATTAAGTCTTCTTGAGTTTAATAATAAAAAGTTCCTGTTAGATTTAAAAATGTTTACTATAAGATTACCAACGAATTTTTATATATTTTGTTAACAATTTTGTTCGTTTTGTTATTTTTCATTAACAATTTCTATTATTATGATATTTTTGAGAAGTTTTCTCGTGTTTATAGTAATTAAAAATTTTAAAATTATATCCTTTAATTTTTTAATATTTACAATCGGAGACCTAAACTGCTCCCCTGGCTAGCCAGTTTAAACATAACTTTACAAAATTCATGTCGCGATGATTCCGCTAAGGGATTCGGCATACTTTTTTATATGCACCTTCTCGTTTATGTGCATTTAAGGAAGACGTATGTCGTGTACCTGCTCAGCGTCAAACTCGAACGTTGCCAATCAGATGACGCGGCGCATAGACCGAAGGTCGTCTATCAAGTGACCGGCGATATTTTTCGGTTTTTCGCCTGAATTTATAACTAGAGTATTTCTTATCGAGCGAAAAACTGTTCGAATATACGAGCAGTTTTTTAACTCGATCACACTACAGCGGTACATTTCCGCCGGCGTCAAGCGAAGCTCGGGTATTGAGTGAAAGATAATAAGTGACGAGCGACGGTTTTCGCCTGAATAGATAACTCGAGCGGTTTTTTAATAATCGAGCGATGTCGGTTATTTCAATAATCGAGTGATCAAGCGCTTTTTCGCTCGAGCGATCACAACACTAACTGTTGTATTGCGTAGGCTAGAAATGTACATTTTTCTATCTGCAGTTTGTAATCTATTTGGTTTTTTCGCAGAATAGCGCCGGCGGCGTTTAAATTTGAGCCGGATTCGTACGAGTAGGTTTCTGTTTGGAACAGGTACTGAGTACAAGAAAAAACTGTTCCGTAATTCAGCTGCCTACACATTCGGTTTTGGGCCCATCACCATCGGCAATCTGACTGCGGTCGGCGTTTTGACCTAGACCCGTTGGCCTTGGCCGCGTCGGTCCGCGCGGGCCCAGCTCTATCGACCCGCCAGGCCGCCCTTTATTTTGTTGGGGAAGGCTGCGCCGGGGAAAATTGGGGGGAAATATGGGGCGTAACGCCTCACACTGGGGTGTTTATACCAAATATCTGGCCTTTTTGGTGTTTAAAAATCGTCGCAAATTAAAGTTATGTAGAAAATATAACCAATGAAAGAATAATGTAGTAATTCGGAGCAGACTTGGTGTCGAGCCATAAAATTCACCTTCGAATTGCTTTTATGTCGTTAAAATTATATAAAATATTGGAAATTTATAAGCAACCACACCCAGCCAGGATGCGTACAACTTATGGGGGTGCGCAGTAAAAAGTTAATTTTTATGAGTGAAAAAATGGGTTGGTGCGCACGGTTTCTGGTCATATTTTTAAAGGTTGCTCGTCGGTTGTCTTGCGTACAATGTTGTCGTCGTTATATAGGCAACCCCGCCGCATTGGTGCCGGTTTGGTTGCCAACCAACGACGTGAACCAATGGCGACCGTCCAGAACCGAAATCAAGTCGTTGCGATGTAACGATATTTAAAATCTGTCGACACGTGGACAATAGGTTAGCGAGCGAAAAACCGCTTGATCACTCGATTATTGAAATAACCGACATCGCTCGATTATTAAAAAAACCGCTCGAGTTATCTATTCAGGCGAAAACCGTCGCTCGTCACTTATTATCTTTCACTCGATACCCGCGCTTCGCTTGACGCCGACGGAAATGTACCGCTGTAGTGTGATCTAGTTAAAAAACTGCTCGTATATTCGAACAGTTTTTCGCTCGATAGGAAATACTCTAGTTATAAATTCAGGCGAAAAATCGAAAAATATCGCCTGCCACTTGATACACGACCTTCGGTCTACGCGCCGCGCCATCCGATTGGCGACGTTCGAGTTTGACGCTGAGCAGGTACACGACATACGTCTTTCTTAAAGGCACATAAACGAGAAGATGCATATAAAAAACATGATATGAGTTTTGTAAAGTTTTGTTTTATCTGGCTAGCCAGCGGCGTAGTTTAGGTGTTCGATTGTAAATATTAAAAAGTTAAAGGATATAATTTTTAAATTTTTATTTACTATAAGTTCGAGAAAACTTCTCAAAAATAACATAATAATAGAAATTGTAAATAAAAATAACAAAACGAACAAAATGGTTAACAAAATATATAGAAGAATTCGTTGGTAAATTATAGTAAACATTTTTAAATCTAAACAGGAACTTTTTATTATTAAACTCAAGAAGACTTCTTAAAAATGGAAAATAAGGAAACGAGCAAAATAGTTAACAAAACATAGGTATCCACACATTTTTTGGTAACCTAAAGTAAACATTCTTAAATTTAAACAGGAACTTTTAGGTGACTATAAACATGAATTTAAAAAAATAATCACGTATTTTCTTATTTTGCCCGTCGCGTAACTAAGCCTACATTTTTGAAGGGCACACAGTGCGCACTTGATAATTTAGAGTGGAAGAATTTGACAAGCCATTTTAAATATCTACTTATTTTATGCTCGTAGATTGAGAAAGATGTGACGAAAAATAACTCTCGGTAATACTTTTTGTTTTAAAGAAGCACAATAATAAACCCGAACAATAAATACATATTTGGGTGATTTTTTGCAGTTTTTTTGTTTGGTATCGAGACACGTGGTAAACATTCATTATTCACAAATAAATAAATGTGGAATTTTTTTTGGTGGTTACTACAATTCTTTAGCTAAACCTGTGCCCACCCGTAGTTACGTGCCTGCTAAATACCCGACCTGATCACATGTAAACGGCTAGGCTGCCGGTCAAGCAGTCGGTGACGTCATCGCTTGGTGAATTGGAATTTCAAGCGATTCACTCGATTATTAAAATCGCTCGAGTATCAAGTACAGTACGTTTCACGAAATTTGGATACGACTTAATGATTTCCTGGGTCAGTCCCATTGTGTCGACAAGAGCTTGGCAATAAACAAGTGAAGTATGAAGGGACGGCTAAGGAAAACAAGTAATGATTATATTAATGTAATCAAATGAAATAACATTTTTTTTAAATATTACTAGTCATATTTATTTACATTTATAATGTCATTCTATAGATAGTTCTGTTTCGCTATCGCTATCCTCATCAAAATTAATTATAATTGGATTAATTATACGATCCAGACTAATATACGAATTTTCTACAGTTATTACGTGACGGACTGAATTTTTCCAACTACCTGGGGGAATATCATTAAAGCATTTTCGTATTAATTCTACAACACTAGAACTTAAAGTCGGAGAAATATTTTCAGACCTAACCAGTGATTTTAACTGGTGCCACATATGCTCTATGGGGTTAAAAATGTAATAATAGGGTGGGAGCCGTAGCACTGTATGTCCAATTTCTTCTGCCAATGTGTCACAAACATATACTTTTTTTATACAAAATGTCTTTAAAACTTCTAAAAGATCACTGTTTTTATAACTTTCTTCAAAATATATATCATTCGCCGCCATGTAGTTCTGAATCTCCAATTTTGTATTATTTGAGCTTGGAGCTTTATGTAATTGGCGACTGTGATAGCTCGCATTGTCCGATTACTATCACGCTATTCTGAGGAATGTTTGGTAAAAGACAATTCTTGAACCATTCCTCAAAACTAACAAATTTTACCACAAAAAGATATTTAAATATAAATTAAGCAACCTAACCTACCTGATGTGCCTATATTTAATTATAATTATTACAATCCGGTCCTTTCCTCATAATAATAACAAACGGTCATAAATAATGGGATGGACCCAGGTACTTTTACTGCAGTCCTTAAGTTATATCCATTTTTCGTGAAACAATCTTTACTCGATTATTAAAATCATCGGTATTTCCCTACACTACAATAGATATAAAAATTAATTCTAAAAGTGGCTTTTCTGTGATGGCCACAAGGCCTTCTTTTATGCGAGAAAATTGATTGTTTTTTTTTCTAGTAAAGAAGACCTTTAAAATGATGTCCCGCTTGACCGTAAAACCTACGAAACCTAATTTTAATACAATGAAATTTTTTATTTAAGATATACGGAGCTGGCAGAATGGCGAAGGCCTGTTAATAATTATGACTAAACTAACGCGAATATTTTAAACCAAAATTAAATAATGTTGTCCTATCTTTTGGGGCCGAATACTCCACTGTGTCTTTTGGAGATTAACGGGGGTTTCCACAGCACGACGGTGGGAAAGTGTGAGGTGAATCATCTGGCCGGTTATGGAAAACTTTTTGACGTTGTGTGCGTTGTAGGAGTTTGTTTTGGGGGGATACGCGTCGTAGTTTAATGTTATTTATCCTTGTATTGACCTCGTTTCCCTTGCTTTTTCGACGTATATTCAGATGTCCGTGGGATATAGAACGGCTCCCCTAAAATATAAATAAAACCCTTTCTTGACACAAGGTAGAAAAAATTGAAAAACTGATCGACCAAGTTGTTGGCGTTTTTTACACCAATTGAATATCTAGCTGGAAAATAGTGTTAAAGGATTTACCAATGAATATGTTTGGGCAGTCTTGAGGATGCTCAAATTTCAATCAAATCACACCGCGGCACTTATAGAGAAGAGATGAGCCACTTCAAAGACCGGCCTCATATTACTCAACAATACAAACATAACGTGGTCTTGTGAAACTATTGTCACAATTTCAGCATTCTAGCTGTAACCGCTAAAAAGATATGATTTTCTTTTCAGATCCCGATACGACGTTAAAAAATCACAAGATTATTTATAATTCAAAAACTCTTAAAGATAGGTATATGATATTATACAGAAAACTGTTCTAGATTTTTACCTAGATTCTAAAAAAAATATAATATACAGGGTGTTATGGAACTGGCGTATTATATTTAAATGGGTGACTCCTGGGGCGTCTTAGAGAAGCGCTACATATTTTTTTTAAATCGAACGTTTGAAAAGTGGGGTAATTCACCCCTAAACCCACCCGGTTACTCCTCGGCACATTCATATATTATGATCATATTACATTGCCAAGCTGTGTAATCAACAGATGTTCAAGCCCAATGTTGCCAACTGTGTAAAAAATGTAAAACTTTAGATTCTTATAAAAATAATATTTAGTTTACCTAGTATCCAAATAGAAGTGAATCCAGGTACACTAGCAAGTAATCCAGGGCACAGACATCTTCAGGTTTTTTTTTCTATGGGGAAAAGCTTTATACTCATCACGTACCCTAATGATAATGTGGAACTGCATAATAAGCGTATACCCACTAAACCCCATTCGGCCTCGTATTTCCAATCTCTCGGAACATTTGCACTAAATCACTTAAAGAAACACACAGACACCCACGAGTTTCCAATTATTTTTTTTGAAGATATGCACTTATTATTAGATTACACAAAAGCAATAAATACCAACGCATAATTACACTTTACAATAACCTACCGTACACATAAAACAACAGCACTATAGGATACAAATTATTTCGCAATAGAAATTCAGAAATAATAAAAACGCTAATTTCTAATGGTCTAATCAAATTTATTAATTCTTTACTGAAGAAGAATGATGAAATAATTATGTTGATAGACCCTTCCATCCCTTTAAAGTAAATAGTCTCGTCTGACTAGCGCGGTTGCCATTTCCGAGACTATCATTATACAGAAAAGTATTACAGAAGGAAATTCTCCATTTTATGAATATATTTATATAACCTTATAAAACATCGAAAGTGGCAACGCTGTATTTTTAAGTATTAACCCCAGTCGCTGCAGTCGCGTAAAGAATATGCAACCAGTTTCTCCAAGATCAGCTGTAAAATTAGCCGGCCGGTTTCCAACTGTTTTTTCAAGCAGATTTGTTTGTTAAATTGTATGTTAATATTTAAACCCGAGTTTAAATTATTAAGTTATTTGTTCTTTTCGCGACGGCAGTGCCCCAGTCCAGCAGTTCAATATCGATCGACGGAACAAACGTGTTATTTAGACAATAAGGGCGTACTTTTGCCTACACAGTAGCACTTTAAAATACTAATTCAGATTGAACGGTACTTAGATGTGTTGTGAAGCGAAAACTAATGTGATTTTGTGATGTGAGTACATGGTGTTTTTTATAAATTAAGTTGGTTTTAAATAAGTCCGAAAAGATAAATAAAATTGCATTTTTTTCCTAAAGGGTAAGTGGCATTTATAAACTTTTAAGTTGTCCAGATCTGACGGGTGTCGTTCGAATTGAACAAATGAGAACATACCTGACCATTTATAAACTCCGCGGCGGTTCGTTCGAGTCAGTTCAAGTTTATAAATCAGAGATTGTTTCCCAACGAACTGAACTGAACGTGAAAGTTTATAATAATGTACCCTGAAAAATAAACAACTTGCAATCTGTCAAACGGTTATTGACTTTCTAAAGAGTTTACCCTGAAGATATGACAACACTGTTGACATATGTTGCTTTGTTTACCTTCCTGACAGGGGCACCACGTTGTCATTTTTGGATTGACATAAGGTCATGTACAGGGCATATTAAATTAAAGCGCCATTTTTTGATGTTTTTCTTCAATTTGTTTTCATCTCGGGAATTGCCGATTTAAATATAATATGTAATTTCCATAACACCCTGTATAGGGTAATTCATTTAAAATTCCGAGGGTTGCTACCACTTTCGGTATGATCCGGCAACACCGCACCATCCAAAATATTTTATAAACGTAGAAAACCATCTCTTATAGGCACAGGCAAAGTTTCAAAATGAAATCTCATTTAGGTCCATGGTGTACCATGTATAATCGTTCGAATGAAATATATCTCGTCTCGTTGTCAAGATACAGAGTTTATTTAATAAATATATATATATCTGTCCTCGCTTTGGACTTTAATAACTAACCCTTGCTTATCGGGGTTAACGGAGTATAACTTTATGGTTCCCTTGCGGATTCCCGCTGCGTCACGAGATACGATACGTAAAACGTACGTTTAAATGATTTACCACTGCGGCTTTGGCAAGGTTTAAATTAACACATTTTTTTTTGGAAATGGTCATGTCTTTAAACTATTTAGTCACTTAAGACGAGCGACAATACGAAACCACTATGCCCCTGGCAGTCCACATCATATGTTGAAACAGTGGCGTATATAGAAATTTGTTTCGGGGGGGGCCCTAAATTAAAGAGAAATATTTTGACAACAAAATTAATACTAATAAATTTTTTTAACTGTTAATTGTTTATTTATTTAAAAAATTTTATATTATGAAGAGGCACTACAGTTTAATAAACACGCTTTAAATTTTAACTTCCATATGTTCCGAAGGATTTATACGCTTATCTTCAGTTGATAATATATAAGGAGTAAAAACTTATGATATTGTCAAGATGAACTGTAAAAACGAAGAAAAATGTTCCGGAAGTAGAAAAAGAAGAAACAGAATTAGTGATTTTTTCACTTTTTCTTTTTCTTCTACCGGAATAAGAAAATATATAATTCATTTTTTTTCTTAATTTCAAATTTTCATCAAAAGTAAAAAGTTTTTCATAGTACTTAAAAATTGTTTTTTCTTTCTTACTGTTCACCCTGACAATGTCAAAAGTTTTCTACTGAAGATACCCTCGAAACATGTATGGAAGTTAAAATTTAACGAGGGAATATGACAAGATTTTAATATAACACTATATTAATATCGGCATAAATTCTACCCGTATCGGCCCAATTCTACCCCACTCCTTCCAGAAATCTACCCCTATAATAATACAGCGTGTGGCAACACTACTCAGGGGTATCAACATAGTGGAGCGGCGAGTTACGCGCCTTTAGGCGATGCACTCGTCTCTTTAAGATTAATCGCATAGTTGCCTAGTCGGCAACACAATTCGCTTCAGTTTGAGTATTTTTGAATATATTATGAACTTATTACATTATATTTCGGGGGGGGCCCCGGGCCCCCTGGGCCCCCCCCCCCCCCTATATACGCCACTGTGTTGAAATATCTGGTAATTCACATGCTATATTTATTTACTATCTGGGTACTGACAGATTTAAGGCCCAAAAATGTACCGGCTAAGGTTTCACTGGATATATATGAAAATATCTGTATTTGATTAATTACACTCATTATCTAATTGCTCAGTACAGGGTGTCCCATTTTCGACACTTTTATAGGATATCTCCGTAATTGTTAGGGCTATCAAAAAAGTAATGTAGGTGTCATGTGCCCTTTTTGGGTCAAACTTAAAATGGTAAAATCAAAATTTGAAAATTTTCGCTCGCTTAAGAGAAAATTTCCCTATATTTTCTTAGTTGAACGAGATACAGAAAAATATTTTATACAAAAGTTTCTTTATATTGATTGTTGAATAATCTGCCGTTTTCAGAATAAGTATACGGGGTCAGGTAAAAAAGTTCTCGGACCTAACCTTATTTTTTTTAAATGGAACACCCTGTATATTTTAATCTAAAAAGATACTATTTTAAATTTTCCTTTCAAATATATAACACACCATGGATGATATTGGTTTCCTAAGCGATTTATTATACTTTATTACTTGAAACTACAGGAGACCATGAAACAAGAGCTAATATCCTAGAAACAACTATGTAGACTATTAATATTTGACGTCAATTTCATTTTTACATATTCATTTGCGAAAATGACCTATCAACATTTTGAAATATCAGTTCATATTGAAAGTGGAAAAAACGAAGAAATGGCGCAAAATATATATTTTGTTCGCTATCCGGAAAGACGGTAACCATTTAAGGACATATTCCGAACATTTGCGATGATTCCCGTTACTTTTTTCCCTTAATCTGAATATTTTATTTCGTTTCAAAGTAATAAAGTTTAAATAAATCGCCTAGGAGATCAATATCATCCATGGTATGTTATATATTTGAAAGGAGAATTTAAAATAGTATATTTTTAGATTAAAATATACAGGGTGTTCCATTTAAAACAAATTATGTTAGGTCCGATAATTTTTTTACCTGACCCCGTATACTTATTCTGAAAACGGCAGATTATTCAACAACAATCAATATAAAGAAACTTCTGTATATAACTTTTTTCTGTATCTTTTTTAACTAAGACAATATAGGGCAATTTTGAAATTGTGAATTTTTTGATTTTCCCCCGTATCTCTTAAGCTAGCGAAAATTTTGAAATTTTGATTTTTCCATTTTAAGTTTGACCCAAGAAGAGCACATGACACCTACATTACTTTTTTGATAGCACTAACAATTATCGAGATACCCTATAAAAGTGTCGAAAATGGGACACCCTGTACCAGAAAGCTATAATTTTTAAACATGCCCTGTATAAAAAAGTTACCTCTTCTTAATTTTTGCAAATTTTTAAATCTTTACCTGTATTAGTTACAAAGTAAGGTCAGATTGATTACCTTTGACATGCTTTTTTATGTTTATCTCAGAAACTGTTGGAGATGGGTATAGGAAATTGTTAATGAAAGTTACATAGATTTTTATATAGAATCGAAAAGTTCCAAAATATACAGGGACTATTCATTCTATTTAAAGTATCAATGTTAAGCCTAACTTCCGGTGTAACCGGAAGTGATAGATACGACAAAACATCTTCATGAAAAAGATAGGCCTGTTTTATACAGGGTGTTCCAGAATATGTGGGCAATCTCCCGGGTTCAGATAGAACATTTAAAGATAACGGGAGAAGTTCTTATACATTTTTCTTCCTACGGCCTCCCCTACGGAGATACGGGCCCATAACGGACGTCCCTGGAAATCGTTGTTTATTAAATAATTTTTTAAGTACTAGGTGTAATTTAATAATTTTTTAGTATAATGGTTACTAGATGAGTCTCCTTAAAACTCGCCCTTTAAAACACATTTGGCTTATTTAGTTTGCCAGGGACGGACTAGACGTAACACAAAAATGTTTTTTTTTGTACACCTTGTATGATGAAGGAACGACAATAATATTTTTGGATCCAATAAACCTTAAGCTGAAAAAAAGGGTACTCTTGGTCAATGTCGATAAAGTGAACTGTTTTCGAAGAAAAAATATTTTTGCATTAGTTGTTGTTTTATGTTCATAAAACTCCCTCATTGTTGTTATGGTTTTTTTCACATGTACCGATTTAAATAAGAATATTTATTCCAGTGTCAGTTTATGGTAGTGTCTTGAAATTTACGGTTTTTCTCCTTTGTCTTATTAGTTACTAACTTAGTAATGGAATTTACGTATACTGAATATAAATCATATTGAACAAAAATATCTTTTTTTTTCGAAAATAGTCCCTATTGATCAAGAGTACCTTTTTTTTAGCTTAAGGTTTAGAGTATCCAAAAATATTATTGTCGTTCCTTCATCATACAAGGTGTACAAAAAAAATCATTTTTGTGTTACGTCTAGTCCGTCCCTGGCAAACTAAATAAGCCAAATGTGTTTAAAAGGGCGTATTTTAAGGAGACTCATCTAGTAGCCATTATACTAAAAAATTATTAAACTACACCTAGTACTTAAAAAAGTATTTAAAAAACAACGATTTTCAGGGCCGTCCGTTATGGGCCCGTATCTCCGTAGGCGAGGCCAAATTTATAGGTACTTCTCCTGTTATTTTTAATTGTTCTATCTGAACCCGGGAGATTGCCCACATATTCGGGAACAACCTGTATAGCGAGTACCATTATTTGAAATAAATATATTTTTTAGTTCCCGAGATCTTTTAGTGGGTAGGCCACTAACCGCGAAGGAACTTTTTTATTATTAATTTTAGGAAAAAAAATTATTCTTCATAAAAAGTTCTGCATGGTCCAAAACCTAAAATGTAACCATCAGATGTTAATTTTTTTTCAGTCGTATACGAGGTTTGTCAAAAAATGTTTTTTGCTCTAGCTAGAGTAAGTACCTTTATTTTTGACAACATCGAAAATTGTTATAAAGAAAAGATGTTTAGAATTAAAAATAGCTTTCAAATATTCAACATTGTTTATTTACATTAAAAAAATATATTTTCCTACATTGTCTCTGCGATTGCGTTGCACATTAATGCATAATTAATCTAGGATGCATTGGCATTTTTTAAAACTGACATTGAAAGTAGTTTTTAAAAATGCCAGTGCATCCTAGATTTAGGAAATGTAGGAAACAATATAAATAAATAATGTTGAATATTTGAAAGCTATTTTTAATTCTAAACATCTTTTCTTTATAACAATTTTCGATATTGTCAAAAATAAAGACTTTACTCTAGAGCAAAAATCACATTTTTTGACAAACCTCGTATACGAGTGAAAAAATTTAACATCTGATGGTTGCATTTTAGGTTTTGGACCATGCAGAACTTTTTATGAAGAATAATTTTTTTTCGTAAAATTAATAATAAGAAAGTTTCCCATATGCTGCCATCGTACACTGTATGTTCAAAATTTGCATTCAAGGGATCTTGTTTCTATTTGTCATCGATCGCACTGGGAGACACTCCCGTTTTTTTTTTATCAATATGCCCAGGGACTGAAATGACAAACCAGTAAAATTTAAATTTCCTGTCTATTGATTCGAGTGATTTTACTTTTTTCGCAAGAAAGAATGATCGACTCTAATCGCGAAGAAATTACTTTTCTAGATCTTGACAGGTTAGAGTCTCTAGATCAAGAATAAGCATGTTTTCTATTTTCCGTTTTTGGCTCTCTGTCCGTCTTTCTATTGGCTCGAAAAGTCAAAAAATTCTTTACCGTTGGTACCAAATCTTGCTAGAGAATTTGTTGTTACTAGAAATATACAGGGTGTTCCGTAATTACGTCATAATATTTCAGAGTATGATTCCTTAGGTCATTTTATGAAGGAAAGTTCATTTGAACAACATGTGGGCAACGGCTCCATTTTTTGCTACAGGGTGTTGTTGAAATTATTCTTTTCTATTTGGGTTTCATAATGGCTACATTATGAAAAATTGAATAACTTGCCACTTTATCAAACTGAAATTTTATTTTTTTCATGTTGGCAACAAGTAGGGTTCGAATTTTAGGCCTACTTCGATTTCGTTGAAATCAGTTTTCTAGGCATTATGGATTCGACAAAATTTTTTTATAGAAAACTTTAAAATACTAACCTTTAACCTTGCAAATAGATATTTCATAGCGTAATTCCTTAAGGCCGTATTACACTTGGGAATTTTTATGGCGCCAGCAATGGCAATTATAATTCAAGGATTCAGGCGCAGTACGCCGTTCTCCGTACTACAGTCAGAAATTCTACTCTTCTGACAATTAAAATGACACGGATTCATGCGCAGTACACTGTTCCCGATCAGCTGTCTCTCATTACCAGAAATGGGGCAGGCGCCATTTTAATTGCCCTTGCGGGCGCAATTGGGTAGACATGGATTATTCTGTTATTTTTAACTGTTTATTATTTGGCCGAACCAGGTATGAACAGGTAATGGCCATTTAAACCCACTGGTACTTAAATTAGCAGTTTACATTCTTTATTAAACTTATGGACTGCTAATTCAGCAACTTTTTGCACCTCCTATTTGTAAATAGCAGTAGCTGCTTTAACTGATAATCAAAACGAACAGGTTTGCACATCTCTAATTCTGGGGATATTTTAGGGATTTCGACAGTACCCACTGCTGTTCTGACCGTTGACAATGCTCCAGCTGATCGAAAACGGTTTACTGCGCATGAATACGTGCCATTATAATTGCCGGCGCAAGAGAAAAAATTGCCTAGTCTAATACGGCCTTTAGGTCATACCATTGACTTGAAACAAATATAGACCCGGTATTTCTATCTGCTTTGTAGACGTCAATGTGACGCCTGTCATTACGAAAATAAACACAACAAGGGATTCTATCTGTAGAACCATCATCTCTTTTTTATCTTCTATCTGTTTCTGTTTTCATTATGACAGTTGAACGATTTGATATGTCTTGATTAGGAGAAACAAACAATCGACGGACGTGACTGAAAGTATATATTTTTATCCAGTTTACGGCAGACTTGACACAGTCTTACCATATTGTGTTAAGAAATACTATTTTTTCCACAAACAATACGTGAATTTAACACACAAACACTGCAAAACAACAAAGAATTTTATTTAACAATAATGACAAATATGACAGTTGTTAATCTGGTATCAAACGTGAGAGCAGGTATGAAAGACGGCCGTTCCAATAAGGGCTTTACGAAAAGTACGTTCGGAACGCTCGATGGCGACGTAATGTCTTTGTCAAATTAACAGGAAACTATAAAAAAAAAGTATGCTACTTTCCAGACCTACCCGATTGTTTTTCTGGAAAGTTGTTTACAACCTACCTAAGAATGTGAATTGTTTATTCTTCAAAGACTGTAAACCAAAGCCGCATCCTTCTTGATTTAAAATATCCATCGTGCTGGAAGACGGCGCGACTCCAGCCTATTCCAAAGAAAGGTAAGAGAACCCTGCCTAGCAACTATCGACCAGTCGCATTGCTTTCAGTTATATCAAAAGTAATGGAGAAAGCTATTAACCAACATCTTCTAAAGTACCTGGAAGGCTTCAACATTATCAGCGATCATCAATATGGTTTTCGGAAGTCCAGATCAACTGGAGATCTTCTAGCTTATGTCACCCATATTTGGAACAACGCAATCGAACATCATGGGGAGTCTCGGGCTGTTGCACTGGATATTTCTAAAGCCTTTGATCGTGTTGGGCATGAGGGACTTCTAAGTAAACTGCGATCCTATGGTATGCCCAGTCCATTATGTGCATGGTTCTCTATAGCTTTCTTAAGGACCGCTCTCTGCAAGTGCCGATTGACGGGTTTCTCTCAGACACCTTCACCATCAATGCCGGTGTTCCTCAAGGGTCCATATTGTCTCCCACTCCCTTCTTACTCTACATTAACGACCTTCTAGTGAAAACAAAAAACCCGATATTTAGTTTTGCCGATGATAGGACACTTATCTCATCTTTCTCTTTGAATGCACAAACATCGGCTGCCGACGCACATCTTCGCAGACAGCATGAAGTATCACGCCTCAACAAAGACCTGGAAGAAATTTTGGCTTGGGGTGACAGTAACCAAGTCAAATTTAACCCTAAAAAATACCCAGGCAGCAGTTTTCTCTAAAAAGGTTAACTTTACAGAACCGTATATAGCATAGCAGGACACGCAATCCCACTGGCTTCATCTATTAATTTGTTGGGCGTCAATCTGGGAGGAAATATGTCTTGGCATAACCACGTTGTGGCAATCGCCAAGATAGCTTCTCAGAGACCAGAGAGTTGTACACACCTCAACAACTTTTGACACTATACAAAGCCCAGATTCGACCATCACTAGAATAATACTGCTCTCATGTCTGGAGCTCTGCACCCAAACATACTCTTCGGCTACTGGATTCCATCGAAAGGAGGGCTATTCGTCTGATCGGAGACCACGAGCTGACGAAGAACCTCGACAGCCTAGAACATCGAAGACAGGTTGGGGATTTGACTCTCTTTTACAGATATTTTCATGGAACGTGCTCGGCTGACCTTGCCCTCTTAATTCCGCCCAGAGCGGCGAATAGCAAAAATACACGACGAACCACTGCCGCCCATCCATATGTGGTTAAGATTAGTACTCCTCGAACTTCATTATTTAAGAATTCTTTAATCTGGAGGACTTCATCCTTGTGGAACGATCTTCACGAGGTCGTTTTTCCCAACGAATATAACCTCCAACGATTCAAAACTAACGTGAATCGCTTTTTGCGCACACGCACCACTCCCAGAGTGCCCTAAAGGATTTTCCTATAGTGATTGTGTTTGATCATAAAAAAACATCCTTGGTTAAAACAAATAAATTCAGTTCCGGTCATATCCGGCACAAAATCCGACCGAACCGGATATGAAATAAAAAACCTCATCCAGATCCCCTTCTGGTACCATCACTGTACACTGCTCATTATTATTAACAGTGACGAGAAAATGCAATAGAATGGAACGAAAAAAACAAAATAAGACGAAAGAAAAATAAATAAAGATTTTTTAAAATGTTATCCATATCGATATTTGTTATCTTAAATCGGGAGTTCCCAAAACAAAAAAAAAATATTTCTATTTTTACTCGAAAAAAAAGCTGTTCTCCTTTGTTCCCCAAGTCCCCCATTTGCTGTCTCCAATCATTCCTCTAAAATATTGCGCAACACCAATCTCCGACCAAAACGCCTAAATATATGGATTTAGCTGGTGGCGCGCCCATGATGGGGAAATTGCGCATTCGGATTCCCCCCCGCGACCCGCCGCTCCCCTCTCGTCCCCCCCAAAGGCAACCTGCCCAACGCCAATCGACGCCGCCGTCGTCATTTCATTTGTTTTGGGTCCAAGTTCGACCGTGTTTTGTTTCTATGTATCGGCAATTCGTGTTTTTTGCCTTATCACGGCCATCTCTGATCGTCGATTCGAAAAAAGTGAACGCCGCAACGTCATTGCCGCCTTGTGGCCGATTTTCGCGAAAAATCGCCGTGTTTTTTGCCCAAAAATGATGAAAATCAGCTGGTCGCGGCCTGCTGCGTCGTTGGTGAACTTGATCTTGTCAAGGTGAGTGCTGTATTCATTTGTTTACACGCGGCGGATCACGGGGCCCCTGCCGATAATATTTTGTTTCTGGTTGCTAGCCGACTTGATGTGTGACGGATTGAGGTAGGCCTAGGAGGCCCCGATTATGTCGGAATTGTTAATTGTTAAATGAATTAGATTGTCGATTTGTTTGCGGTAGATATAATAGGAAACAAAAATAATGCGTAGATTACCGCGACTCTTACCCTCCTAAATATGTATGGGACGTGGCAAGGGGCTGGTGGTAGGGGTTGCGTTGTGATTACGTCACCAAGGCGAACTTATTGCGTCTTGAGCCTTACGCCTAAAACGTATCGAAGCAAAATATCACGTCGCCACCGAATTATTTCCAGATAAAAATCCGTGCATTTGTTTATTACTGACTAATACTGACAATGTAAATAGGTAACTTTTGTTTATAACCTCGTTCCAAATTTAGCATTAAAAACAAATATGGCGGCCTATGATTCGGAGAAAAATGACGTGGACCATAACATGTTTTAAGCGATCTCCGAGCCCTATATGATGTTTTTCTATGGTGCTTTAGTAGTTAAAAAAATTGAATACGTTTCAAGTATAAACTGTATATTTCCAGGATGAAATTTTCCTATGTTGTCCGATACGTATATACGCCCACACACAGCCTATGGTGAAATATTAGACACAACTTTATATCAAAAGATATACCTAGTGGAGTCGTCCTGGCGAAATAAGCGGCTCGAAAATCCCTTGACGAAATCGAGTAATTTTTTTTCCCAATCGATACAGTAGGATCCCCTCGACATTCTGAACTGATTTGTGAAGGGCGCCGCATGCGGGGGGGGGGGGGGAGGGAGGGGGCATACCTAGTGGAGTCGTCCTGGCGAAATAAGCGGCTCGAAAATCCCTTGACGAAATCGAGTAATTTTTTTTCCCAATCGATACAGTAGGATCCCCTCGACATTCTGAACTGATTTGTGAAGGGCGCCGCATGCGGGGGGGGGAGGGGGGGGGGGGGGCACGCCCCGCAAATCTAACCTAGAACGGGAAATTGAAAATTACTCAGCCGGTTTTGATGCTACAAAAAAAAATGTGAAAGGCAAAATTGAAGAGCTTGACAGAGCGCGTAAGCTCGAACAAACCCGATCCCGATAGTTCGCGAATCAACGCGATTTTCAATTGCAAAAGCAATAAAATTTAATTAATCATATCTCGAGAAGGGGGCATAATTTTTTCGCGAATTAACGGGTGATACCGAGTACTTTGATGGGCCGGAGGATGGGGTAAAAATTTTTCGTCAATCCCACCTCGTAGCTGATGAAAAAATGAACAAATTGAATCCGGCCTGATCCCCGTAGCTCGATTAATAAACTACTTATTAGCATTTATGTAAAAAATTTCCAATCCCCCTTACTCCCCTCCTAATTGCCCCACCAACCCCAGCCTCCGGCCCATCGAAGTACTCGGTATCCGTTACCGTGGAAAAAGTTGTTTGTATTGCACGGGCATTTTTTAGTGCAAGACAGAGAAAAATAGTATTTCCAGGATAAAACTTGATTTTCGCACGGTTATGATTTTGTCTTTCTCATGGTGATTATTGGTGAAGGATGGGCCCGAATAAAAAAAAATTTCGGACAAAAGATGTTTATTTTTGGTCGGAGAACACGATACGCCAATAAAAAATAGAGGGGTTCCGTTTGAAAATCTTAACTTACCCCCACCCGCGCCCTGGGGTTGAGGGTGGTTTAAATTGCAAACTATTCCTCCTTCAAAACCAAACAACTTTTTCCCCAGACATTTTCCACTGCAATGCGATGCACCGGAGTTAATCCGGGGTACCGACCTTTTTTCAACACCGTGTATATTATATGTGTATAAAGATTGTTTCACGAAAAATGGACACGACTTAATGATTTCCTGGGTCGGTCCCATTGTGTCGACAAGAGCTTGGCAATAAACAAGTGAAGTATGAAGGGACGGACTAAGGAAAACAAGTAATGATATGATTATATTAATGTAATCAAATGAAATTAAAATTTTTTTAAATATTACTAGTCATATTTATTTCCATTTATAATGTCATTCTATAGATAGTTCTGTTTCGCTATCGCTATCCTCATCAAAATTGATTATAATTGGATTAATTATACGATCCAGACTAATATACGAATTTTCTACAGTTATTACGTGACGGACTGAATTTTTCCAACTACCTGGGGTAATATCATTAAATCATTTTCGTATTAATTCTACAACACTAGAACTTAAAGTCGGAGAAATATTTTCAGACCTAGCCAGTGATTTTAACTGGTGCCACATATGCTCAATGGGGTTAAAAATGCAATAATAGGGTGGGAGCCGTAGCACTGTATGTCCAATTTCTTCTGCCAATGTATCACAAACATATACCTTTTTTATACAAAATGTCTTTAAAACTCCTAAAAGATCACTTTTTTATAACTTTCTTCAAAATATATATCATTCGCCGCCATGTAGTTCTGAATCTCCAATTTTGTATTATCTGAGCTTGGAGCTTTATGTAATTGGCGACTGTGATAGCTCGCATTGTGCATTACTATCACGCTATTCTGAGGAATGTTTGGTAAAAGACAATTCTTGACCATTCCTCAAAAACTAACAAATTTTACCACAAAAAGATATTTAAATATAAATTACGCAACGTAACCTACCTGATGTGCCTATATTTAATTATAATTATTACAATCCGGTCCTTTCCACATAATAATAACAAACGGTCATAAATAATGGGATGGCCACAGGTACTTTTACTGCAGTCATTAAGTTATATCCATTTTTCGTGAAACAATCTTTACAATTGAATCGTTAATCACATCGTTAAAGATATATTCCTTTAGATGAGAGTTAAAGAGAACTTTAAGATACTGCCAAACTTGTGTTAAGGAATAACGGCCCAGTATCTTAAAGTTCTTTTTAACTCTCATCTAATCAATAATAGACCTTTAAGAACAGGCTAATCTTAGACTTAACGCGTCAATTGATCCTCAAATTAAATTTTTTAAGGTAAACATTAACGTTAAGGCTACCTTAGCTAAGGTAACATTCAAATATCGGCCCTACAAACACACTATAGCTTATAATATGAATAGATCGATAAAAATTGAAAGAAATTATTGCTTCCCGCCTCACGTTCTGGAACTAATCAGGGATCACCTCTTCGCCGGTGACGGTCATTCCAGAGCCCGGCTTACCCGCCGAATGGCGGTTCCCTGTTTCTAGGCGAGCCCGGCCTGTCGGAAATAGGGAGATTTTTTGTTTACTTAACCTACATAGACGTAAATTCAGACAGGAAGCGTTTTTATCGAATAAACTGAAATGTGAACAAAACTACTATAATGTTTTTGTACTTTTCTGCCCCTGTATTGGTATACAGGGTGATTCAGGATCTATGGTAGGTTAGACGTATAGGGAAGACGAGGAATAGGATCGTCTCAAAATTGTTGGGTCTTATATCACCTTACTATACAATATACATTTCTCCCGACAAATTGTAGTAACTTTGTTATTTTAAATAGAACACCCCGTATATTCTTAAGTTTTTAGAATCGCTTTTTAGTTAGTGTTGGGAAAAACCGATGCTTTAATAATCGGGTACTTGATACTCGAGCGATTTTAATAATCGAGTTAATCGCTTGAAATTCCAATTCACCAAGCGATGGCGTCACAGACTGCTCGACCGGCAGCCTAGCCATTTACATGTGATCAGGTAGGGTATTTAGCAGACACGTAACTACGGGTGGGCACAGGTTTAGCTAAAAAATTTTAGTACCCACCAAAAAAATTCCAGAAATTTATTTATTTGTGAATAATGAATTTTACCACGTGTCTCGATACCAAATAAGACCCTGCAAGAAATCACCCAAATATGTATTTATTGTTCGGGTTTATTATTGTGCTTTTTTAAAACAAAAAGTATTACCGATAGTTATTTTTCTTCACATCTTTCTCAATCTACGAGCATAAAATAAGTGGATATTTAAAATAGCTTGTCAAATTCTTCGACTTTAAATTATCAGGTGCCCACTATGTGCCCTTCAAAAATGTAGGCTTAGTTACGCGACTGGCAAAATAAGAAGATAGGTGATTATTTTTTTAAATTCATGTTTATAGTTAGCTAGAAGTTCCTGTTTAAATTTAAGAATGTTTACTTTTGGTTACCAAAAAATTTGTCGATACCTATGTTTTGTGAACTATTTTGCTCGTTTTCTTATTTTCCATTAACATTTTCTATAATGTATGTTATTTTTAAGAAATCTTCTTGAGTTTCATAATAAAAAGTTCCTGTTTAGATTTAAAAATGTGTACTATTAGATTACCAACGAATTTTTCTATATATTTTGTTAACCATTTTGTTCGTTTTGTTATTTTTATTTACAATTTCTATTATTATGTTTTTTTTTTGAGAAGTTTTCTCGAGTTTCTAGTAAATAAAAATTTAAAAATTATATCCTTTAATATTTTAATATTTACAATCGGAGACCTAAACTACGCCGCTGGCTAGCCAGTTAAAACAAAACTTTCCAAAACCCATGTCGCGATGACTCCGCTAAGGGATTTGGCATACTTTTTTATATGCACCTTCTCGTTTATGTGCCTTTAAGAAAGGCGTATGTCGTATACCTGCTCAGCGTCAAACTCGAACGTTGCCAATCGGATGGCGCAGCGCGTAGACCGAAGGTCGTGTATCGCCAGAATTTATAACTAGAGTATTTCCTATCGAGTGAAAAACTGTTCCAATATACGAGTAGTTTTTTAAGTCGATCACACTACAGCGGTACATTTCCGCCGGCGTCAAGCGAATCTCGGATATCGAGTGAAAGATAATAAGTGACGAGCGACGGTTTTCGCCTGAATAGATAACTCGAGCGGTTTTTTTTCAATAATCCAGCGATGTCGATTATTTCAATAATCGAGTGATCAAGCGGTTTTTCGCTCGAGCGATCACAACACTACTTTTTAGTTGTAATATTTTCTTATAACTTTCCTATACCCTATCTCTTACTGTTTCCGAGATAAGAAGGTTTTTTTTTTACTAAACACTAAATTTATGGTGTGAATTCATGGAAAATTGAAATTTAGGTGATGGTTGAAGGAAACCCAATGTATTCAATCCCCATGGAAAAATCGATTAAATATCATACAGGGGAGGTTAAAGTTATGTTTATTTTCGTTACATCTAAGAAGCGATCAATTTTTATGGAACCTCCTTATATTATTTCTAAAAAAGAAGATATCTTGCAAAGTCCCAATTAAAAATTTGTTAATTGGGCAAATACAACTGGTTTAAGGTTAATCCGCAACTGCTCTTAAAATAAATTTATTTCCCAATAATTTTACTATAAACTGTGAAAAGACGATGAGAGATTCTTTAAAGAAATATTATTATACTTAAAAGTATCAAACGAATCTTGAACTAATCCAACTGCACTCTGGCAACATTATTTCTGTTTTACTACTGAGCTATGATCCAGGAGCCGAGATATGAATGAATACTAATCTCGTAAACATTACAACGTTGGCGCTGTGATCTAACGAATTGTTTATATATTTTGGTTGATTTGTGTTTGTGTTGTGATTATTGGTGAAAAATCGTCTTTATAATAAACAATCATGGTGCATTCATGTGTAGTTTGTAAAAGAGTGGATCATTTAAATAAGGATTTATCTTTTCATCGGTAAGTATGGTTATGTTTTAATATTTAACCATCTGATATAACCAGACTTCAACATTGTTGCCATTCAGCCAACAAACATGTAGTTCTCTCTATACCTTTGGACTGAAATAATATTTTATCCCGAAAACTAATGACAATTAAGACCTTGTGATATAAAATGCATCTAATTTTAATACCAGCGGAAATTTTCCTGATAATATTCTTATAATCGCTGATAATTTTTTTCTAGTCCCGGAATAGAAGAGGTATGTCAATATAGCCTCTAAAAACTCCACAGAATCCAGTAGGCGTTTATTTTCGACAAATTCTTATTCCGGTTTTTCTCCATCCATAAATACTTCTTATTCATAATCCTCCTCATCCTCTGTTCGGCGGACTATTTTCCGGCGTCGCGTTGACGTCATTTTGGACGTCGTAGGCGTCGGTCTGTGCGTCATCTCAAGGGATTTCCGATTTAACAGAGGATTTTATTAAAATTATTTTGTCCGTTTACATAATAAGAGTATAAGAATACTATGGGGGCTGGGGGAAGCCGGCAAGTATCACAATTCACGATAAAATTGACAAGTGTCTTTCCGATTTTTCATATTACAGTGATACCTCGAGATACGGGTTTAATTCGTTCCCTAACCTTGCTCGTATGTCGATTTGCTCGTATCTCAAAGCAATTTTCCCCATTGAAATTAATTGAAATGCCATTAATCCGTTCCAGCCCCTAGAATGCTACCCCCAGTTGTTGTTGTTACGTGTTTTTGAATAAGAAAAATGTATTTATAAATGACAAATATTGTATAAAACCTTAATAAAAGAGAATATGTAAAGCAAAAAACAACTGGTTTTATAAAGTGTACATACATATTTGTATTTTGGTCACTTAAATGCAACTTGCACACGGTGGCGGTTCTTCCACGGGAGCAAATGCGCACGTGCACCCCCAAAACAAAACGAATAAAAAATATTAATTTATATTCATTGAATATTATTTATCGTATAAAATCCGACCCTCCCTAATATTTTATCGTACCGTCAAACTAAAAATGTCCGACCCTCCCTAATATTTTAACATCCCGTCAAACCAAACTGTATAGATCCGGCAACCGTGCTTCGGTCGAGGTAAATGACGATTATGACGAGACTTGCTCGCACGTACGATTAAGTAGTGCAGTTTCTCTGTAGTAACAGGTGGCGGGTGGCAGCGGGGGATACCGGAGCTATGGCGATTTAACATGGAAAAAGCGCACAGTTTTTGTGTGTTCGTGCATCTAGTTAGAAATTCGAGCGTGTATGTTTTAATATTTTAATATTATATATTTATTAAGTTAAAATGAATAGTTGACGGTGGACAATTTAAGAACTAACTTTAGTTCTCTCTTAAATTAATTTAACGCAGACCACAAAGGGTAAATCTACTGACTTTATTAGAAAGTTTAAAAATTAAATATATAAAAAAAAATTTATAGAGGGTATTCCAAACTTAATGAGGCTGTTATTAATCAATTTTCTACAATTAAGAACCGAAGAATGGACTTTACGTTTAAGCACTATTGTGTAGGGTCGATAAATGTTGTGTATTTCGATAAATGATACTCGATATGATTTTAACAACTTGTCAGTCTCGTGGCTCGATTCGTTCTCGTCATAAAACAGATAACTATTGTTCTCGTCTTAGTTGCGCCTAATGGCGTAGTGGTATTAGACATCATTCGGTTTTCTTGATAACTCGTAGATGGCGGTAGTAGTATTGGACATCATTCGGTTTTCTTGATAACTCGTAGATGGCGGTAGTAGTATTGGACATCATTCGGTTTTCTTGATAACTCGTAGATGGCGGTAGTAGTATTGGACATCATTCGGTTATCTTGATAGCTCGTAGATGGCTTTAGTAGTATTAGTAGTGTGACTGTATAAATATTGCTACGAGAGTTGCATGCGACGACGTTAAGATCCGACAATCCAAGGAGGTTTGTTGCTTCCTCCCTTTCAGAATGCTGCGGAAATGAGTTAGGCAAGTGTCATTAAATAGATCCGTTGCACGACCAGTTGCAACTTGTGGGCAGCGTCGCAGCTGACCGTTCCTCGTATCTCAAATGTCGCTCGTATTTCAAAACAAAACTTCGCTCGCTTGACTGCTCGTATCTCAAATAACTCGTATGTCGAGGTACCACTGAATTTATTGTAAGCGAGTTAATAAGCAAGTTTTCAAATTGACACATTTGTTTTGTGTAAGTATTATTGTATGTAATTGATAATACAAGAAAATGCACAAGAGGCTCCCAATCTATGTACATACGTATTCCTAAGAATTCCAAATGCTCTTAACTAACAGGGGGAATTTAGTCCATAAAAATTAGTGTTGTGATCGCTCGAGCGAAAACCGCTTGAGTACTCGATTATTGAAAAAACCGACGTCCCTCGATTATTAAAAAAAACGCTCGAGTTATAAATTCAAGCGAAAATCGTCGCTTGTTATTTATTACCTTTCACTCGATACCCGAGCTTCGCTCGGAGAAATACAGGACCTTATCCCAAAATATCCCGATGTTGTTCAAAAAACCCTCGAAACGTCATTCAAGCACAATGTGTCATACATCGTTGCATTCGGAAGAAAAAAGCTCTCAGATTCCAATATCAGGAAAACAGGACCGTATTTAAAAAAAATAAAGTTGATAATGGCCCTTCGAAGACGACTCGTCGGATTACAAAACAATTAACGCTGTTAGATAGAGCGGAAAAAGTGGCAATGCAAAAAAACCCAGGAAAACAATAAAACGATTTTTCAGAATATCGGGGTTTTCCAGATATCTCCGGAACTACTCGGAATTTTAAAACTTTCTAAACGGCATATCATTAGGCACGTAAATGCGCTTTAACTCCATTTAACCGACTTCGTATCTCTTACGGTTTCCGAGATCCCTGTACTGGCCCTCCGTATCTTGGATACGGTGTATAAGTTGTAAAAAGAAATTTCGGGCGATTCTAAAATGTGCGCTCCTGGAATCTGTGTGCGGGTCTGTTCCTCCCGACGCCGAATTTTCCCCAAAATGGTCCCAACGATTTTATCGACGACGAATTGTAGCATGTGCTACGGCAACAAGCAATAAATCACCATATTTTATTATTATTAAACATGTTGCTTTTGACTAGTGAATGATATTCTCAAATCAATCGTCGCGGTCTAAACCAAACCATATAAAAATGAGACAACAACTTTAATACAGTTATAAAATTCTAAAAATACACTCGCTGTGAAGAATTGTCGGTTCCGTCGAGTCGCAAAAATCTCCCCGCTCCGCAAGAAGGATAATATTATGAAGAATGAAAAAGCTAAGAATAATGTCGACCTTGAACTCGAGAGATGTCGATTGTGCGACTACATCTATCTTCGTAGATTCGCAATGAGGGGTCCCCGTGCGGGTAAAGTAATCAAGTAGGTATAACAAAATGGGCTGTCGTAAAGGCTGAATTTTTGCAAAAGCTCCATATAAAGCTAGCACCATTCTTCGGGGACCTGCCGCCCGTGTTAGGGAACAATTTTACCATTCTCCTATTGGTTAACTGAAATTTCTCCAAATATTTGTTTCTGCTCCATCTACAGAAAGTTATATTTTCCTCCCTCACTTAAGGGAGGTCGTAGAAAAAATTATAATTTACATTTTGAAGAAAAATGCATTATAGTGCATACATACAGGGTGTTATGGAGATGACGTATTATATTTAAACGGGTGACTCCTGGGGTGTCCTAGAGAAGCGCTACATATTTTTTTTTAATCGAACGTTTAAAAAGTGGGGTAATTCACCCCTAAACCCACCCGGTTACTCCTCAGCACATTCATATATGATCATATTACATGGCCAAGCTGTGTAATCAACAGATGTTCAAGCCCATTGTTGCCAACTGTGTAGAAAATAACTTTAGATTCTTATAAAAATAATATTTAGTTTACCTAGTATCCAAATAAAAGTGAATCCAGGTGCCAGTACACTAGCAAGTAATCCAGGGCACAGAGACATCTTCAGGTTTTTGTTTCTTTTTCTATGGGAAAAGCTTTATGCTCATCACGTACCCTGATGATAATGTGGAACTGCATAATAAGCTTATACCCACTAAACCCCATTCGGCCTCTTATTTCCAATCTCTCGGAACATTTGCACTAAATCACTTAAAGAAACACACATACACCCACGAGTTTCCAATTATTTTTTTTTGAAGATATGCACTTATTAGATTACACAAAAGCAATAAATACTAACGCATAATTACACTTTACGATAACCTACCGTACACATAAAACAACATCACTATAGGATACAAATTATTTGGCAATAGAAATTCAGAAATAATAAAAACGCTAATTTCTAATGGGCTAATCAAATTTATTAATCCTTTACTGAAGAAGAATGATGAAATAATTATGTTGATAGACCCTTCCATCCCTTTAAAATAAATAGTCTCGTCCAACCAGCGCGGTTGCCATTTCCGAGACTATCATTATAAAGAAAAAAAGTATTACAGAAGGAAATTCTTCGTTTTATGAATATAACCTTATAAAATATCGAAGGTGGCAACGCTGTATTTTTAAGTATCAACCCCAGTCGAGTAAAATGAATATGCAACCGTTTCTGCAAGATCAGCTGTTCCTCCAAAATTAACCGGCCGATTTCATTCTGCTGTTTCAAGTAGATTTGTGTGTTAAATTGTATGTTAATACTTAAACCCGGGTTTAAATTATTAAGTTATTTGTTCTTTTCGCGACGGCATTGCCCCAGTCCAGCAGTTCAATATTGATCGACGGAATAAACGTGTTATTTAGACAATAAGGGCGTACTTTTGTCTACACAGTAGCACTTTAAAATATTAATTCAGATTGAACGGTACTTAGATGTGTTGTGACGCGAAAACTATGTGATTTTGTGATGTGAGTACTTGATGTTTTTTATAAATTAAGTTGGTTTTAAATAAGTCCGAAAAGGTAAATAAAATTGCATTTTTTTTCTAAAGGGTTTGTGTGGCATTTATAAACTTTTAAGTTGTCCAGATCTGACGGGTGTCGTTTGAATTGAACAAATGAGAACATACCTGACCATTTAAAAACTCCGCGGCGGTTCGTTCGAGTCAGTTCAAGTTTATAAATCAGAGATCGTTTCCTAACGAACTGAACTGAACGTAAAAGTTTATAATAATGTACCCTGAAAAATAAACAACTTGCAATCTGTCAAACGGTTATTGACTTTCTAAAGAGTTTACCCTGAAGATATGACAACACTGTTGACATATGTTGCTTTGTTTACCTTCCTGACAGGGGCATCACATGGTCATTTTTGGTTTGACATAAGGTCATGTACAGGGCATATTAAATTAAAGCGCCATTTTTGGATATTTTTCTTCAATTTGTTTTCATCTCAGGAATTGCCGGTTTAAATATAATACGTCATTTCCATAACACCCTGTATATCGATTGCCAACTGGAGACAAAAAGCAAAACCCATTGTACGAAAAAGTGCCACCTCTATTAGATCGGTAGTTATTAAATAGTTTCGATCGCAAGTCACGCGTCTTCTTTGCGATATGAATCAATTTCCATATTTTTCGTCGTTCGAAAGCGCAGGTCTGTCACGCTCCGACTCTTTGCGCGCTGGCGCTGGGTGACGATCGAAAATATTTAATAACTACCGATCTAATAGAGGTGCCACTTTTTCGTAAAATACGTTTTGCAGATAAGAGGATAACGAACAAAACGGTATTAATTTCTCTAAATATTTGTTTCTGATCCATCGACAGATGGATACCTTCCTGCCTCACTTAAGGGAGGTCGTAGAAAAAATGACATTTTGGAAAAAAATGTCCTTTCGGTCCATTTTCCTCCCAAAATACAAATTGGCAACCAGAAATCGTCACAAACTACCCGAGGCATGCCTCGGACCGAAAATCCATGTTCGTAGAGCAAAATGTATCGATTTCCTACTGATTTGCATCCGTCAGAATAATCTGCGTACTGATACGGAATTGCGGGTTTGCATGCTGCGCACTTGCTCGAACGTTTGCCTACTTTTGTCTTGTTGTTTTTACGGATTCGTGTCATTTTGTTTAGTATATAAAGGCCGTATTAGACTAGGCAATTTTTTCTCTTGCGCCGGCAATTATAATGGCACGTATTCATGCGCAGTAAACCGTTTTCGATCAGCTGGAGCATTGTCAACGGTCAGAACAGCAGTGGGTACTGTCGAAATCCCTATAATATCCCCAGAATTAGAGATGTGCAAACCTGTTCGTTTTGATTACCAGTTAAAGCAGCTACTGCTATTTACAAATAGGAGGTGCAAAAAGTTGCTGAATTAGCAGTCCATAAGTTTAATAAAGAATGTAAACTGCTAATTTAAGTACCAGTGGGTTTAAATGGCCATTACCTGTCCATACCTGATTCGGCCAAATAATAAACAGTTAAAAATAACAGAATAATCCATGTCTACCCAATTGCGCCGGCAAGGGCAATTAAAATGGCGCCTGCCCCATTTCTGGTAATGAGAGACAGCTGATCGGGAACGGTGTACTGCGCATGAATCCGTGTCATTTTAATTGTCAGAAGAGTAGAATTTCTGACTGTAGTACGGAGAACGATGTACTGCGCCTGAATCCTTGAATTATAATTGCCATTGCTGGCGCCATAAAAATTCCCGAGTGTAATACGGCCTTTAGTTATTCTTTAAATATCCATTCTAAAACGAACGGCTGGCTCTAAAGCAGAAATAATCAAGAAATACGAATACTTGTATGTTAAGTTAAGAAGTCAATTTTCAGATTTGACAGTTGACATTTATACCGGTTCACAGAGACAAGACCACTTAGAAACATGCTCCTCCATAACCCAACGCGCGCATAACGAAATTTGCAAATGCAAATAGCACCGCGAACCATAGGTACGCCATTATAATACTCGAAGAAGGCGTGTAGCAGATCCGACTACATCGGTTGTTCACACCTCGTTCGATTCGGCCGGTTCGCGAAACGGTGAAACCGAAAAACAAAACCCAAATCGGTCTGCAGGGCCCCCGACAACAAAATTCGGCCTATGGTATGCCCGGTATAATTATGTAAGGACGACTATGCAAGAGTATGGCATAAGAATAGTGGTTCTCCGTTTCTTCATCATCGGTTACCGTGACTTGTTCTTTGCCCACTTCGTTGCTTAATTATATTTAACTTTACCAAGGTCAAGGTCAGACTGGGTTCTAAGTCCTGATCAAATGCGTTTAATATAGTCCTGATACTATACATCCTAGAGGAATAGGCATTGGAAAGTAACCAGGTTTTCTTTGATGTGGGTTGAGGAAGAAAAACACTCATTCGGCCATAACAAATGGATGTTTTGATTGATCCATCACTGAGGTAGAAAAAGACATGGGGAAAAAATCGATAGTGGCAACCTTCACATTTCAAATGTTGCATGAACTACCATTGCATGCTTTGAGGTTATGTTGCAGTGAATTGCATCAACTCATCATTCATAAGTTATGATAGCACAGAAGATGGGTTATTTTATGCGTTGGAATAGCTCACGCCCCACCGTCTTAAATTATTGATGGGCTACCGTAGCTACCAGTATGTGAATTGTGATGCGTTACTAGTCGGGCTAGGTTAATTCATGATTCGAGCTATCAAAAATTGACATTGAAGTTGTTCTAGCTTACGATGGTGGCTGGAATAACTCACTCTTTGGGCTACCAGACTCCAAATTTTGGACTACCAGTACCTAAATTGTGGACTATCGGAACTCAAAATATTTCCTTGATTTAACGCCTGCATATTGTGGACTTCAACTGCCTTTTGTTTTTTCAAGATATAAAATTTTTGTTGTATATTTAAAATAAATAATCAAATGAATTATAGACAGGAGAGCATACTACGGCTAAGAAACCATGCGGACGAAGTGATGACGATTGCTTATAATAATAAGGCTTCATTCCAATAATAACAATTTGTATGCATCTCCCTCCTGTCCCTCCATTTTACGCCAACTGACCAAAATTATGCAAAACACAAATTTTCACGCACAGAGAACAAAGATGAAAAATCCCGCAAACGGCGCAACGGCCAGCAGGTGTCTATACGCGCGATCGAAGGAGAATTGACGAATAACAATGGAATGAACCGCGCCAAACCTGCACGAGCACTAATTCGGAACTTTCCGTGACCTTACGATCTTGCGTTTTACCCTCGATATGGGGTTTTGGAGCAAGTTTCCTTTATTCAAACTCAAAATAATTTATACATGGTAATGAGTTAAAATAATGCACGTCCGGGTTAAAACGACACTTTATAATCAATTAGTAAGTTTTCCCAACCCAGAAACTGAGTTCAGGTAACTCATAAAATAGTTACAAGATGAGGGATTGTGGTGATCCCAAATATGTTTAAAATGTTGATAGAAAATCTCTTTCTGGGTTGAGGCGAACCAAAAGAACCTGAATTACTGTAGCGTTTTTAAATAATTTGTGATAATTCGTAAGCTCAGTTAGAGCAACATAGAGAGGTGGATTGAGGTAGCTCCAATTTTGTAACCCACAACATTGGTAAATGCATTTTTGTCAGTGCACTGTTATATTATGTATTTTTTATTCAGCATTCAACGTTTGTTTCCGTTTTTTAATACCCTAGAATCCTAGAAGAAATGCACGTAATTCTTATAGTGTTTACTTTAAGTTTTCACGATCAAAACAACCAAACATAGATTTCTTTTCATGTTTTGTTCCAATTTGTATAGGTAAAAACTATGCCGGGATATCGTCTTCTCCTAAGTTCCCTCAGTTCCTAAGCTAACCTTCATTGACATCACTTGTACCTAGTCCTGGTACTCCTGGTACCTTTTGTTGCTAAATCACGGGATTAGGAAGCTAAACCGACGTTGAATTTAAAATACAATTACATACAGCGTGTCTTCGGAAGTTCTTACCAAATGGGAAACTTTTTAATTATTAACTCTACGAAAAAAAGTGCCTCTTCCTAAAAAGTCCTGCTTGGTGAGAAAATAAATTTGCACAAGAATATTTGTATGTTGATATACAGGGTGGCTTCAAAAAGTACCGGATTTAAAATTTATAAAAGACGTCGGCTATATTTACAAAACTAATAGTCGTAAAGATTTGGTAATAAGTATTTCTGGATAAGTAGGCTTTGAACAATTGATTGTTGTTGGTAACAGAATAGGCGTTTTAGCAGTGACAGTTTGGCAATTATAATTTCTGTTTCAAAACGTGAAGTTCTTGTTAAAAAAAGGTTTCTCCGTTTCTTAGTTACTTTAAAGAATAATAGTGATGATTAAACTGACTGTTAATGAAAAAATTGAAATAGTTCTTATTGTTGGCGATAATTATAAGACGCATCGCGAGGCTGCCGACATTTTTAATACTAGACACCCAAATAAACATATTAGCCACGTTACTGTCGGCAATGTCGTCAATAAATTTAAAAATACTGGCTCTGTCGAAAATAATTTCAAGAAGAAACATGCAGTTCGAACACTTACTGAAGAAAATCAATTACAAGTATTGCAAGCGGTTGTGAGATTTACTTAAATTTCCTAAGAACCGAAATTTTTATATTTATTAACAGCGGTTCCATTAAACGCGCGACAGGCTGTTTGGTATCAGCATGATGGAGCTCCTTGTCACAGCGCAGCCAGGGTCAGCGAATATTTGGATAGAACTTTTCCACAAAGATGGATAGGACGCCATTCAGAAGTACCCTGGCCACCTAGGTCACAGGACATTACACCCCTAGATTTTTTCTTCTGGGGTCATTTGAAGCAATTGGTGTACAAGCACAGACCATTCCGTGATATTGATCACCTAGAAGAAACTATAAGGCAGTGTATCCGGCTAGTTACTCCTCATATGATCAGAAACGCTGTGTCGGAGTTTTCTAGAAGGACAATCATTTGTATGCAAAAAGACGGAGGCCATGTGGAGACCTAGATTATTTTTGGAGTCATTTAGTTTTATTGGTTATTGGGAAATTAGAAACTGGCCACCTCATAGAAATTAGTGAACTAATTTTTATCCGTCATAAAAGTAGTTCTCTTAAGGAGAGTTTTTATTGTGTAATTGTTATAGTCTTTAAACGTGCAAATTTTAAACCCGGTACTTTTTGAAGCCACCCTGTGTATGTCCAACATACAAATATTGTTGTGAAAATTTATTTTCTCACCAAGCAGGACTTTTTAGGAAGAGGCACTTTTTTTCGTAGAGTTAATAATTAAAAAGTTTCCCATTTGGTAAGAACTTCCGAAGACACGCTGTATAGCGTCATCTAAGGCAAAAAAATCACTCCTCTTCCAAATAACGGTTAAAAATAACAGCTAGCGAATTAGCGATACATCTCTAGTTCGGTGTGCCATGGTGTCAAGTCCATGGAAGCAATAAAATGACGGCGACCTCACGCCGCCTGCACGCGAACACCGCGAACTTGACATTGAACTTGTTCTACACAATATGGCCGGGAAGCTTATGTATTATATTCGTCTTTGTGAATTTTTACGGGAACGCGTTTATTCTTTGTCAGCACGGCACGGAGTCTCCAACGTTTGTTGTTCGTTAGGAAAACCCTTTAGTTTTGAACAGAGCTGGAACTACCACCTCGTGACTCACGATCCCTGACTAACTAAATATTAAATTATTACTATACTTTGTCATACTCGGAAACGATTAATTGCCTATTTATTTTGTATGTATGTTTGCGTCATTTTCTACACTTTTATAGGGTATCTCCGTAATTGTTAGTGCTATCAAAAAAGTAATGTAGGTGTCATGTGCTCTTTATGGGCCAAACTTAAAATGGTAAAATCAAAATTACTTATTAACTAATTACTACGGGTGGGCACAGGTTTAGCTAAAAAATTGTACTAGCCACCAAAAAAATTCCAGAAATTTATTTATTTGTGAATAATGAATTTTTACCACGTGTCTCGATACCAAACAAAAAAACTGCAAAAAATCACCCAAATATGTATTTATTGTTCGGTTTATTCTTGTGCTTTTTTAAAACAAAAAGTATTACCGAGAGTTATTTTTCGTCACATCTTTCTCAATTTACGAGTATAAAATAAGTAGATATTTAAAATGGCTTGTCGAATTCTGCCACTCTAAATTATCAGGTGCGCACTGTGTGCCCTTCAAAAATGTAGGCTTAGTTACGCGACGGGCAAAATAAGAAAATAGGTGATTATTATTTCTTTAAATTCATGTTTATAGTTACCTAAAAGTTCCTGTTTAAATTTAAGAATGGTTTGTTACCAAAAATTTGTCGATACCTATGTTGTGTTAACTATTTTGCTCGTTTCCTTATTTTCCATTTTTAAGAAGTCTTCTTGAGTTTAATAATAAAAAGTTCCTGTTTAGATTTAAAAATGTTTACTATAAGATTACCAACGAATTTTTCTATATATTTTGTTAACCATTTTGTTCGTTTTGTTATTTTTATTTACAATTTTTATTATTATGTTATTTTTGAGAAATTTTCTCGAGTTTATAGTAAAGAAAAATTTAAAAATTATATTCTTTAATTTTTTAATATTTACAATCGGAGACCTAAACTACGCCGCTGGCTAGCCAGTTAAAACAAAACTTTACAAAATCCATGTCGCGATGACTCCGCTAAGGGATTCGGCATACTTTTTTATACGCACCTTCTCGTTTATGTGCCTTTAAGAAAGACGTATGCCGTGTACCTGCTCAGCGTCAAACTCGAACGTCGCCAATCGGATGGCGCGGCGCGTAGGCCGAAGGTCGTATATTAAGTGACAGGCGATATTTTTCGGTTTTTCGCCTGAATTTATAACTAGCGTATTTCCTATCGAGCGAAAAACTGTTCGAATATACGAGCAGTTTTTTAACTCGATCACACTACAGCGGTACATTTCCGTCGGCGTCAAGCGAAGCTTGGATATCGAGTGAAAGATAATAAGTGACGAGCGACGGTTTTCGCCTGAATAGATAACTCGAGCGGTTTTTTTAATAATCGAGTGATGTCGGTTATTTCAATAATCGACTGATCAAGCGGTTTTTCGCTCGAGCGATCACAACACTAATCCTAGGCGATGTATTTAAACTTTATTACTTTAAAACACAGTAGACCATGAAACAAAAGCTAATATCCTAGAAACAACTATGTTGACTATTAACATTTAACATCAATTTCATTTTTACATATTCATTTGCGAAAATGACCTATCAACATTTTGAAAAATTTGATATGATATCAGTGGAAAAAACGACGAAATGGCGCAAAATGTATATTTTGTTCGCTATCCGGAAAGACAGTAACCATTTAAGGACATATTCCGAACATTTGCGATAATTCCCGTTATTTTTTACCATAATATGAATCTTTAATTTCGTTTCAAAGTAATAAAGTTTAAATAAATCGCCTACGAAACGAACATCATCCATGGTGTGTTGTATATTTGAAAGGAGAAATTAAAATAATATAATATTTTTAGATTAAAATATACAATATACCATTTAAAAAAATGAGGTTAGGTCCGATAACTCTTTTACCTGACCCCGTAGACTTATTCTGAAAACGGCAGATTATTCAACAATCATTATAAACAAACTTCTGTATAAAACATTTTTCTGTATCTCTTTTAACTAAGAAAATATAGGGTAATTTTGAAATTATCAATTTTTAGATATTCCCCCGTATCTCTTAAGTGTCAGGATGAATAAAGAGAGTCTCTAATTATTTGCAAAAACGTATATTCGGAACTCTGTATATCAGACAATTATCAGTACTAAGGTTCAAACAGAACTAACTACGTATTTTCCCTATTGCGTCGTCATGCTCTAATATAAACATGCGGCTCGACTTTTGGTACTTAGTGTCACCATTGATCAATTCTTTATTGCCTTTATGCGTCTCGTATCGTTTTCAATCATGTCAGCTTTATATTCCTAACATTCGGCCATCCTACAATTGTTTCGCCCCCGAAACACCCTCGCCTTTGAGTGACCACAGCGTTGTTCACCTGCATCTGTGGACAACAAGAATAACATACAAATTTAATAAAATAACCCTTCCCTTCTTTCACGTGAATTACATCACGGGTACATGACACCTGTATTGTACACTCCTACAACGTGAATAACATCACGGGAACACTCCTACAACGTGAATAACATCACGGGAACATGACACCTGTAGTGTCTACTCCTACAACGTGAATAACATCACGGGAACACTCCTTCAACGTGAATAACATCACGGGAACATGACACCTGTAGTGTCTACTCCTACAACGTGAATAACATCACGGGAACACTCCTTCACGTGAATCACATCACGGGAACATGACACCTGTAGTGTCCACTCCTACAACGTGAATAACATCACGGGAACACTCCTTCAACGTGAATCACATCACGGGAACATGACACCTGTAGTGTCCACTCCTACAACGTGAATAACATCACGGGAACACTCCTTCACGTGAATCACATCACGGGAACATGACACCTGTAGTGTCCAGCCTAAATTTATACAACTTTCTAAAAAAGAAAAATTTATTAATTGAAAATGATAGCAAATCCTACAACGTGAATAACATCACGGGAACACTCCTTCACGTGAATCACATCACGGGAACATGACACCTGTAGTGTCCCCTTAAGTTTATGCCTGCTACATTGACATTTTATAATAAACACCATTCAACACCATTTATACAACACAGTGATCTGATCAGATTCGACATACATATACATTTACGCCTTCACCATTCACGCGCATTCAAGGGAATTAGTCATTTACTTTTTACCATCTTTGACATTTCAAGTCCACCTGTCCACTGACAACCCTTAAAATATCTCTTTACCATCTTTGACATTTCATGTCCACCTGTCCAATGACAACCCTTAAAATATCTCTTTACCATCTTTGACATTTCATGTCCACCTGTCCAATGACAACCCTTAGAATGTATTACTTTTATACAAACTTTATTTAGCTCTTACAATAACCATAATCAATTTACATATAAATATATGTCAATTAACATAAACAAAATATAACTTATAAATCAAACGGCAAATCTTTTTCCTCATTTAGGACCACCCATGGTTTTATCTTATCCACCGCAACAACGGTATTACTCCTCTTTCCTGTACTTCTCAAGTCCTCTACTACATATCGGTCATTGGGCAACACCGCCTTGATTTTAAATGGACCCTTATACAATGGTCGTAATTTACGACTAGAGCCGCTGGCAGGCTCGCTAGTAATTCTAACCATTACTAATACACCTTTATTAAAGATTTTTGGCGATGTTCGCTTCTTGTCAAATCGTAATTTTTCTTTTCTTTGGGCTTCAGTAATCTTATTCTCTACTTTATCACGCAGGCTTTTTAAATCAACTCTGTGGATATCCTGTTTTATTTCATTGATAATTTTCGCGTCTGATGGTTGAGTTGGAGTTACACCTATTAGCAGCTGATAAGGTGTCACTCCAGTAGTCTTATTAATGGATGTATTTAAACCCAGCTGTATGGTGCGGACATGCTTGTCCCAAGTAGTCTCATTAGTGTCATTCACACTTAAACACTTTAAAGCGTCTAAGACGGTACCATTAAAGCGTTCACACTGTCCATTCGCCCGTGGAGTAGCAACGGCATTTAGTATATGTTTGATACCCATTTCGTGGCAAAACAAACTCATCGTCTTTGACGTGAAACAAGATCCTCTGTCCGAAATTATTCTTTTAGGAACTCCAAACAAGTAAATAAAAGTTTCTAGTACTTTTATGACATGTTTAACTTTGGTTGACTTGACTGCCTCTAAAAATATAAATTTGGTAAAACCATCGACAATCACTAACAGAAAAGCATTTCCTTTTTTTGTTTTGACGAAAGGTCCAACATGGTCTATGTGTATGGTTTCAAAAGGAATATTTGATTTCGGAATAGGATGTAGATAACCAGGCTGTGGGCCTTTCCCACCTTTCATGTATAAACAGTTTAAACAGCTCTGTATGTACTTTTTTACAAATCTATTCATTTGCGAAAACCAATAATTTCTGCGAATCCGCTCTAATGTTTTTTCAGTGCCCATATGGCCAGAATCGTCGTGATTTAGTCTGCAGATTAGCCACCGTGACGCTCGTGGTACCACCCATTTAAGTGTACCATTATCTTTCCTGTATAATATTTCATTTTTCAGAGCATAATTGTCGAAATAATTCTTGTTTGCCACAGTGCTTTTTGAATGTAATATGTCAATTATACGATTTATCTCATCATCTTGGCTTTGAACAGCCTTGACCCATTCAGCTTCAGTTACATTTATGAAACAGTTAACATTAAAATTTTCTTCTCCAATGTCTCTGCTTAGACAGTCCACATGTTTCATTTGATGCCCGGGACGATAATTAACTTCAAAGGTATATTCTTGCAATTCTAACCACCATCTAGCTATACGAGGAATAATATCCCGCTTTGTGCAACATGCCCTGATAGCTGAGCAATCAGTAAAGATTTTAAAAAACTTTCCCAATACATAAATCCGGAAATGTCGTAATGCAAAGACAACTGCCATCGTTTCAAGTTCGTATGAATGGTAACGGCTTTGTTCGTATGAACACTGTTTGCTATAATAGGCAATAGGATGCGGACCGTCTGCATGGATTTGGATCAAAATAGCAGCCATAGCTACACTGCTGGCATCCGTGTGTAATTCTATTTCTAAATCAGGATCATAGATTTTTAAAACTGGTCTAGATACCAATATTTTCTTTAGCTGCTTTACTGCATCTGCTTGTTCTCTATTCCAATGCCAAGTCACATTATTTCTTAAAAGTTTTGTTAATGGATTGGTTATTTTGGCATAATCTTGGATAAACTTTCTAAAGTACCCTGCTAATCCAAGAAATCGCTGTATTTCCTTCTTATTTCTGGGTTCATTCAAATTATTTAATGCTTTTACCTTAATTGGGTCGGGTCGGACACCTTCAGCTGATATTTCTCTTCCTAGATAATTTAATTTTTCCATGAAAAATTTGCATTTTTTTAGTTGCAACGTAAGATTATACTTTCTAAATACTGCTAATACCATTTTCAATTGATTGAGACAATGTTCTGGTGATGTGGCTGGTATTATTACATCATCCAAGTATCCAAAGGCTGTTCCGCTAGGCAACTCTTTTAGAATCTTTGTAATCATTTGTTGGAAAACATATGGAGCATTGCATAGTCCAAAACTCATCCTGAGAAATTCAAATTTTCCATCAGGTGTGATAAACGCGGTTTTCTCTATAGAGTTCTCTGCCATCGGAACTTGATAATATCCAGAAAATAAATCTAATGAAGTAAATATTTTATATCGGCTTAATTTATCAATCTGGTCATCGATTAGGGGCAAGGGGAACTTATTTTTGTGTGTAATATTATTAAGCCCGCGATAATCGATGCACATGCGCAGTGAACCGTCTGGTTTTGTTACTAAAACCACGGGACTGGCAAAAGAAGAATTTGATTCCCTTATTATATTATGTTTTAAAAGTTCATCCAACATGTCCTGCACTTTTTGTCTCCTGTCCTCAGCAAGCCTATATGGGTTGTAAACCACAGGTTCGTCAGTTTTTAATTTAATTTGCATCTCCGTGCAGTTTGTCTTCCCCATTTCCGAAAAATTTAAGGCGATGCAATCTCGAAATTCATGAAGAACTTCCAATAAAGCTTCTTTTTGTCCACCACAATGTATGATTTCATTTTCGATGTCGCTGTTTCGGCTTGTATGATTAATACACATGTTTAATGATGTTGAATAAAACTTTATTTCGGAACCTACTTTTACGAAGCCGACATTATTACGCCGTATTAATGTATTTCCAATTAAAATGTCTGAAGGACAACATGTGTCCGGAACTACCAAAAATTCTTCCCCATTGTCCATTTCATCTAAAAGTACATTACCAAAGACACTTTCATCAATTTTAATCATCTGCCCTGACAGTGTCTTAATAAAATGAGCTTTCCCGCGTCGAAAATTAAAACCAAACTTATCAACAATTGATTTTCGAATTAAGGAACACTCGCTACCTGTATCAATTAGTGCTGACAATTTATTTTTGTTAAAAAACACCTCTTTATAAAATAAATTTGTGGCATGCTTCTCTATAAAATTAACCTTCTTTTTGGACCAACAATTTTTTTCAATATGGCCCCTCTTATTACAAATATTACAAACATTACTGGTATTTGGGCTCTGATTACTAGAATTGTTATTATTGTGGTTTCTGTTCTTATTTAACTTAAAGTCTGGAAAACGAAATTTAGGACAGTTTATTTTTCTATGTCCAGCTTCATTGCAGTTATAACATAAAATTTTAAAATTATGTTTCGCACTCTGTCTATCATATTTTTTCTCACGTTGGTTAAAATCAGAGCTTCGCAAAAATGTTAAGAGATCATCTAACGTTTTGTAATTATTTGTGAACGCTAGTTGACGAATATTGCCATCACCTATGCTAGAAACAATAATGTTTATTTTGTCGCACTCGGGAATGTCCCACGATAACTTATTAATTAAAGTCAGTTTTTTATGGAAATAAGTTACTAACGATTTTTCCTCGACACTGGAAAACATTGACGCACTTTTAAAATTTGTGCCAATTGACTGAGGGTCAATGTCATAAATTTCTCGAAAGTATTTTTTAAAGTCATTCCAGTTGATTCCGGAAAATCCGGAAGTTAGATACCACTCGCGAGCTCGTCCGGTTAATTTGTCTATTGCGTTGCGCAACAGGGTAACATTGTCCCAGCGCAGGAAGTAAGCTTTTTGTTCAAGTAATTTTAGGAACTTATTCGCAGTTATGAGTTTGGTTCCAGGGTTAAAATCCGGTATATTTTCCCAAGTATAAATTTGTTCGACGCTTACCTTCGGTTGAGCAGTCTTGATTGCTTTTAGTTCGGACAATAAAAATTTAACCTGTTCCTCAATGGGCAAATTTGCAGCTACATCATCAGTGTTCAGTTGTTCAGGTATGAGGGTTGATGATTCTCCTAGAGGTAAGTTGGTAGCCTCATCCACGGTCTGGGGTTGACACGTAGATACCAATGGTGGAGTGTAGCTTCTGTGTGACATTATCCAAGGTAAAACACACAACACAAACAAAACAAACACTCCGCCCGAAACAACTAAGTGTTTATACGCGCGCGCGTCTTTATCTTAATTATCCCACTTCTGACTTTGTCAGGATGAATAAAGAGAGTCTCTAATTATTTGCAAAAACGTATATTCGGAACTCTGTATATCAGACAATTATCAGTACTAAGGTTCAAACAGAACTAACTACGTATTTTCCCTATTGCGTCGTCATGCTCTAATATAAACATGCGGCTCGACTTTTGGTACTTAGTGTCACCATTGATCAATTCTTTATTGCCTTTATGCGTCTAGTATCGTTTTCAATCATGTCAGCTTTATATTCCTAACATAAGCGAGCGAAAATTTTCATATTTTGATATATTTGACATATACTTTAGTATATACTGATAACTAGAGTGACCTGGAATTCTTACTTAACGTGCTCTGATCCTCCTAAACGTGTACAACACTTGGCTCGCTTGAAATCGCTTTTTGATTGTTTCTCTCACGATGATCTGACTACTATTAGACTCTTCCGAAAACCCGTGCGTGGTCAATTTTTTTTAACAGGTTGACCTTACTCACGCAACAACAAAATATCACCCGAATTACAAATTACTATTGTGCCGCTGAACATAATCCAAGGCCGAACTGTAATTTAAACAAAAGATTATAGTGAATATGAGCAATGTATGTACGATACAGGTGTCGATAAAGTTGTCGATAAGTAAATATTCCACCTAGTTCACAGTCTACATCGTCCGACATGATTTTCGCGTGAGGATCTGAGGAAGCCGCTTGGGCTTGATCTAGGGATGTGCGATGTACGGTACGATATTTTTGTCTACCGGTATTTTTTTGTCCGATACTCGATATGTTGTACCGGTATTTTACAGTACTAACAGTACGATACTGTTTTATATTTTTTGTATTGGAACGATAATTGGGTAATTAATGTTGTTAGCTAAAAACAGTGCCAACTAGAGGAAGTTGTGCCATCAAGAAAGTAATGTAGGTGTCATGTGCTCCTTTTGGGTAAAACTTAAAATGGTAAAATCAAAATTTCAAAATTATCGCTCGCTTAAGAGATACGGGGGAAAATAAAAAAATATATAGACAATATCAAAATTATCCTATATTTTCTTAGTTAAAAGAGATACAGAAAATATTTTATACAGAAGTTTTTTTATATTGATTGTTGAATAATCTGCCGTTTTCAGAATAAGTATACGGGGTCAGGTAAAAAAGTTATCGGACCTAACCTAATTTTTTTAAATGGAACACCCTGTATATTTTAATCTAAAAATATACTATTTTAAATGCTCCTTTCAAATATGTTACACACCATTAATGATATTGGTTTCCTAGGCGATTTATTTAAACTTTATTACTTTGAAACGAAATAAAAGATGCAGATTAAGGTAAGAAATAACGGGAAATCATCGCAAATGTTCGGAGTATGTCCTTAAATGGTTACCGTCTTTCCGGATAGCGAACAAAATATACATTTTGCGCCATTTCTTCGTTTTTTCCACTAATGTCATATCAAATTTTTCAAAATGTTGATAGGTCATTTTTGCAAATGAATATGTAAAAATGAAATTGACGTTAAATATTAATAGTCAACATAGTTGTTTCTAGGATATTAGCTTTTGTTTCATTGTCTACTGTGGTTTAAAATTATAAAGTTTAATAAATCGCCTAGGAAACCAATATCATCCATGGTGTGTTATATATTTGAGAGGATAATTTAAAATAGTATCTTTTTAGATTAAAATATACAGGGTGTTTCATTTAAAAAAATTGTAAGGTCCGATAACTTTTTTTACCTGACCCCGTATACTTATTCTGAAAACGGTACCTTATTCAACAATCAATATAAAGAAACTTCCGTATAAAACATTTTTCTGTATCTCTTTTAACTAAGAAATTATAGGGTAATTTTGAAATTGTCAATATTTTGATTTTCCCCCGTACCTCTTAAGCGAGCGAAAATGTTCAAATATTGATTCTACCATTTTAATTTTGACCCAAAAAGAGTACATGACACCTACATTACTTTTTTGATAGCACTAACAATTACGGAGAACAAACCGAACATGGGACACCCAGTATGGTATTTTTATGAAGATGGTCAATTTAAGGAACAAACGTCGGAAAACAATTGAACGTAGATTTCGGTCCTCTTTTATAATTTAAATTAAAAAATCTAGGCCCGTATTTAAACAGATCAAGTTGATGATGGTGACCCACAGACGAAACGTCGCAATAAAGATCCGATGATGCCACATCTTGTGGAGAATAAAAAGTAGCGACGAGACGTTGAAATTAATTTTTGGACATCTCTCGAACAAAGTCGGGAAAAACTAAAATCCGAAACGCAAAATTTTAGATTTTTCCAAATATTTTGAGTGCCACTCTATTTATTTTAGATTTTTTTGCGGCATATGATTGACCCGACTTCGTATCTCTTACCGTTTCCGAAATCCCAATGGTGAAGGCCGAATTTGTAACACCCTGTATATTCATATAAACCTTAAAACCAATTTAAGCAGCTCGAAACTCAAAATATATTTTTTTTACAGTCAGCCGCCTTCACTGCGAATCCGAATCCTTCAAAATGGACCTTATTTTGGATATCAATTCCTGGCTATATCCTATGGAATTAGGTAAGTTTTTCTTAGTTAAATTTTCTGTCTGGAGCATCGAGGCGTTTATAGCCAGTTCAGGACGGAGGTAGGTAAACGTTGATCTAGCTCTCATCCACCGTACAAGCTGTGTTCATTTTGTTATATTTAAAGGACGTGGCTAAGTTAAATTCTTTTGGTAAGTATTTCGTACCATGTTCGCGGGGATTGCACAAGCGCGACGGGTCGAGGCGTCTACAATCGAGCTCGATTGTGAATCATTAATATATTTGCATACTTTCCGTCGTTCGAAAGCGTATAGTACGGTTGCCCGTTACCAAAATGTCCTGTTATCACGCCTACATCTAGTCAATGACTAATCGCTAGATTAATAAAAAATAAGAAAGTTTTACTCGAACGAAAAAGTGCGGCAACGCTGCGCTTACCCGTCAGAGTGATTTCAGTCCGTAAGAAAGCAGATCGTCTTTTTCTTACTACGCCTTGTCCGTTCTTGATGAAATCATATTAAAAATATAACAAAAAAACGTGAATTCATCGACAACGGACGTTTTGAGTGTGCAAAAATTCCATAGTTTAAATAAAAGATGTAAAAAGGTTACAGCGCCCGGGTCAATTTTTTTTTAAAAATTGTTGATAACACTATAAAAAATAGTAAATCGATTCGAACGGACATTTTCCGTGTTGCGCAGCTACAGTTAGGTCAGCGGAGTCTGATCTCGTATCTGTATAATTCATGATCGCGGCACACGGCGCGTGCATGGGACGGCTTGCTGTGTGGCTTGGTCGTCTATAACAACTCATCATCATCTATGTCCCCATATTGCATTATTATTGATACACGTGCTGTGTTGACTGAAAACTGTTTTGCTAAAAATGCGTGTGTACAAATCTCAGTTCATATTTTTCCCCCATTTTCCGAGTCACGATACAAGATTTTAGCTTGAAAACGGACGAGGCGCGATAACTATTTACATATGTAAAGATTAGTGTTGTGATCGCTCGAGCGAAAAACCGCTTGATCACTCGATTATTGAAATAACCGACATCGCTCGATTATTAAAAAAACCGCTCGAGTTATCTATTCAGGCGAAAACCGTCGCTCGTCACTTATTATCTTTCACTCGATACCCGAGCTTCGCTTGACGCCGGAGGAAATATACCGCTGTAGTGTGATCGAGTTAAAAAACTGCTCGTATATTCGAACAGTTTTTCGCTCGATAGGAAATACTCTAGTTATAAATTCAGGCGAAAAACTGAAAAATATCGCCTGTCACTTGATACACGACCTTCGGTCTACGCGCCGGCCATCCGATTGGCGACGTTCGAGTTTGACGCTGAGCAGGTACACGACATACGTCTTTCTTAAAGGCTCATAAACGAGAAGGTGCATATAAAAAAGTATGCCGAATCCCTTAGCGGAGTCATCGCGACAGGGATTTTGTAAAGTTTTGTTTTAACTGGCTAGCCAGCGGCGTAGTTTAGGTCTCCGATTGTAAATATTAAAAAATTGAAGGATATAATTTTAAAATTTTTAATTATTATTAACACGAGAAAACTTCTCAAAAATAACATAATAATAGAAATTGTTAATGAAAAATAACAAAACGAACAAAATGGTTAACAAAATATAAATAAAAATTCGTTGGTAATCTTATAGTAAACATTTTTAAATCTAAACAGGAACTTTTTATTATTAAACTCAAGAAGACTTCTTAAAAATAACATACATTATAGAAAATGTTAATGGAAAATAAGAAAACGAGCAAAATAGTTAACAAAACATAGGTATCGACAAATTTTTTGTTAACCAAAAGTAAACATTCTTAAATTTAAACAGGAACTTTTAGGTAACTATGAATACATGAGTACATGAATTTAAAAAAATACTAACCAATTTACTTATTTTGCCCGAACAAACCCGTAACTAAGCCTAAATTTTTGAAGTGCACACAGTGGGCACCTGATAATTTAAAGTGGAAGAATTTGACAAGCTATTTTAAATATCTACTTATTTTATGCTCGTAGATTGAGAAAGATGTGAAGAAAAATAACTCTTGGTAATACTTTTTATTTCGGGTTAAAAACGCACAAGAATAAACCCGAACAATAAATACATATTTGGGTGATTTTTTGTAGTTTTTTTGTTTGGTATCGAGACACGTGGAATTTTTTTGGGGGCTACTACAATCTTTAGCTAAACCTGTGCCCATCCGTAGTTACGTGCCGCCTGCTAAATACCCTACCTGATCACATGTAAACGGCTAGGCTGCCGGTCGAGCAGTCGGTGACGTCATCGCTGGTGAATTGGAATTTCAAGCGATTCACTCGAGCGATTCACCCGATTATTACAATCGCTCGAGTATCAAGTACTCGATTATTAAAATCATCGGTTTTTCTAGTAAAGATGATTCTCAATGACTTCGCAACGTTACCAATGTCCGTTCTTGTTCATTTCCTTCAAGTCCTTATTAATCACCAAAAAACTCAAAGAACTTTAGGTCGTGATCAGTCCGAAATCCTGGTAACGGGCTGTCGTACTAGTAGTTCTGTCAGTCCTGTAGGTATTCGGTGGACGTCTTCACCCATATACGTTTATTGAAGTGCAAACGATGTGTGCACGTTTCTATGTCTATATGATATGCGGTGCATTGCCGTGTGAGCCCAGCTTAACCTCGCATTATAATAATATTTTGTTTTTATATTGAGCTATTTGTTGTCGTTCAATTTTATTTTTAATGAACCATAAATATGCGCTAGAAAAATAACTAGTAATTTTTCCAAGCCAATGGGCTTTAATGATTGTTTTTTAAGCTTAAATACCGGCCATTGTTTACTGAAGCGTCATTATCGGGTTTATATATCGAATTACCTAATTAGCTGTAATTAGAGTTACCGCCGGCTGTGATTCGTCACGGCTTCGCCACTAGATCGTTTGTTAAACATTTCTCGATCAAGGACTGACTTAAGAGGGCCCCACAATCATAGAGCTGATTTGTTTCTTGAAGCCACGCGTATTACCAAATTAAGATATCAGGTATGGATGATAAGGACCCTTAAAAACGATCCCGGAACCCTAGTTTTGGTTTTTTTTGACAATTACTTCGTAATAAAAATATTAAGGTGTAAAGTCACGGACCTATATCTATGGATAGCCAAACTCTAGCAAAGGAGGCTACTTTGATCATTTGATTTAGTTTACAATTATTAGTCTAGTCGCCTATAACAAAATTTACCAATAAAATCTCTGGTAAGTATCTCCAGTCGTCTTCAGGTGAATACTGTATTCAAGTGGAGATACTTACCAGTTCAAACGTTGTGATTTATAACAAATAAAGACAATGCAAGTCCAAAACTCTTCTATCATTCAAGAAACACCATTGTCTACAACCTTCAAACAATAAAATCTCATATAATTTATGATATTTATTTAGAAAACGGCTGGATATAACTTATATGCTTGTATTACAAAAAAAAATGTCTATGAATTCTACGTCAAATAGCCAAATAATTTGAAAAACTTGAGAAAAATTATTTTGAAATGCGTCGTTTTTGAAAGCTTATTATGAACACCCTGTATAAAATAGATAAGCGCAATTAGATTCATAGTATCTCTAGATCTCTTGTCATAAATTTTACCCAATGCCGAGGTTAAAAATATAGTTCTGGATTGATTTTTTAAATATTTTTATTCAGGGCTGCAAAATTTTTTTTTTTAGTTTTTAATTTATTTCTCAGAAACCCAAATTAAATAAAATTTGACACACTTATAAACGATACTAATACGAACCTAAATGTGCAATAAAATACTGGGTGTCCCATTTAAAAAAATATAACTTTATGCTGTCACACTTTTTTGGGCCACCCTGCATAATATAAAATATTTTTAAAACATGCCGCTTTTAATCCAATATCTCAAGCTGTTTTAGTATTGTTGATAAGTTCTTCGATAACGATTTAATCTTCCGTCCACGCTTCGTTTGCTGACCCTGTATAGACATTTCCTGGGCATTAATTGTTATTCCTGTCAGATTCTGTGTCGACGCAATATTTTGTTCAATAATATTATTTATTATTTTGTTCAATATTTTGAACTTTGTTCTGCTCGCACCATAACTCAAAGTTTTGCATATTCTTTTTAAAAGTTTTTCTGCAATTTCTCGTATTTCTGACGGAGTACGACTTTCTTCCTGACTCATTTTTATTAACTTTAATAATATATCTATTTTTAATTATGACGGATGGGAAGAAGGTTTGTTGTGTTCAATTGTTACTATCATGGCATATTTGATACCTGTAACATTTCATTAAATTGTAAAAGTATTGCCAACCCAAAAAGAAAATATTAATTCAAATGGAAAAAATCTACTATATTTTTTTAAAGCTTTTTCAGACTTTACAGACCCAAATAGAAAAAGTATTATAAAATACACGGTTCATAAGACAATTAGAGCATCTGTACTTTAGAAATCTCCCCGCTTCGCGGGTCGTTTTCTAAATTAAACGAGAGATTTTTCCCGCCCGCTTCGAGTCACCATGTGCTCATAAATAAATAAAACCAGAATTGTCGGTGCGGGATTTGAACCCGCGACCCTCAGATCGCCAGGCGGACACTCTACCCACCGAGCCATACTACAAGCGATAATAAATAGCGGATTATATATAAATTAAATTGGCAGTTAATTTTTCACACTCGACTCGGGCACTTGTAAAAAAATAAATAAAACCATAGATACCGAGTGCGGGATTTGAACCCGCGACTCTCAGATCACAAGGCGTACGCTATACCACTAGGCCACCGAGCCTATTTGTCAAAAATAATAAATAGATATTTACATTCTCCATGCGCGAGTGTTTTCATGTCATGTAGGCAGGAAAACTGTCTGAAGAATTTCTTTATTTATTTGGCATCAAACCTTCGGAGCACTTGTAAAAAAATACGGTCGCATCTCGTCCGTAAAAGCCTCTTTTCGGCCCTTGATACGTAATGTACTATTCCAGCAGGCGCTGGTTCATATTTGCGGTAACCATAATGTTAAAAGTTACAAAATTCGTTTTTTGTATATTTTTCTTTCGTCGTTTCTCTGCTTAGATATTAATAATTTAATTAGCCCAACCAATCTATTCTGCAATACATATTTTTCACCTTGACCTTGGACGGATGCATTGACCGTTCGCGTTCATCCGGGACCGACAATTTGTTTAATAAAAAGAACTAGAAAATTGTTAGACGAAGTAAGATGGACGAATCGCAAACACCCGGTGCCAATCCGAGCCATCCTTCAAAAATACTGGTTTTCGCCATAGGCATATGGGTCATTGTTTTGCAAGCCGTGCGCTTTTTAACATTGACATCGTCCGAAAGTGTTTTTGCAACTTATACAGGGTGTCCGGTAAAATGTGGCAAATCTCCCGAATGTGAAAAAAAACGAGTGAAAGGGGTGCCACAAGTTCATATAAACTTTTTTCTATTTGGGTTTCATAATGGCTACATTATGAAATGCAAAAAAATTTAATAACGTGCCACTGAAATTTTATTTTTTTCATGTTGGCAGCAAGTGGGCTTCGAATTTTAGGCTTACTTTGATTTCGTTGATATTAGCTTTCTAGGCATTATGGATTCGACAAAATTTCTCGACATTCTGAAATGATTTGTGTAGGGCGCCGAAGGGGGGTGGGGGGGGGGGGGGGGGTTGCACGCCCCGTAAATCTAACCTACAACGGGAAATTGAAAATAACTCAGCCGCGGTTTTGATGGTACAAAAAAACAATGTGGAAAGCAAAATTGAAGAGCTTGACAGAGCGCGAACAAACCCGATCCCGATATCTCAATGAGTTCGTGAATTAACGCGATTTTCAACTGCAAAAACAATAAAATTTAATTAATTATATCTCGAGAAAGGGCGGAGTTGGGGCATCATTTTTTCGCGAATTAACGGGTGATACCGAGTACTTTGATGGGCCGGAGGCTGGGGTTGGTGGGGCAATTAGAAGGGGAGTAAGGGGGATTGGAAATTTTTTACATAAATGCTAATAAGTAGTTTATTAATCGAGCTACTGGGATCAGGCCGGAATCAATTTGTTCATTTTTTTATCAGCTACGAGGTGGGATTGGCGACAATTTTTTATTATTTCAAAATGCGCGGCATACAAGAAGATAGTTTAGATATTATGTTTAATTTTGGTATGTGTTAATAGGATATAGAACCTCAAATTTTAGTTAGAAAAGTTATTCAATTGTTCCACCAGTGGCGTCGCTGCAAACATGTCCTTTGATATTTTTTACAAAAAAGATGGTACGCCACTGATATTTTTCCATGTGGCCTGTTCAATTCTCCATGAAAACGGTCTCTTGAGTTTTTCTCGTCTATCTTTTTATATTAAAATATACAGGGTGTTCCATTTAAAAAGTGAGGTTAGGTCCGATAATTTTCTTACCTGACCCCGTATACTTATTCTGAAAACGGGAGATTATTCAACAATCATTATAAATAAACTTCTGTATAAAATGTTTTTCTGTATGTCTTTTAACTAAGAAAATATAGGGTAATTTTGAAATTGTCAATTTTTTGATTTTCCCCCGTATCTCTTAAGCGAGCGAAAATTTTCAATTTTTGATTTTACCATTTAAAGTTCGACCCAAAAAGAGCACACGACACCTACATTACCTTTTTGATAGCAGTAACAGTTACGGAGATACCATATAAAAGTGTCGAAAATGGGACACCCTGTATTTATACTAATTCGATTCACGAACTGAGTCAGTGCCGTAGATAGCTTTTTCTTGGGGGATACCGATATTATATCGGTGGTATCGGCCGATCTCTAACTTTACGGTTCTATCCTTCCTGCATCTATCCTCGAGTTGTGATCTCGACGAAGAAGCCGAAGACGTATCGGTATCGATCGCCGATTACGCAATCGGTTCGTACCCCGTCCAAGGCGGAGGCCGTCGAAAGGAAAGAGGCCCCGCAATGCGACCGAAGCGTCTGCGCCCCTCCCGCGGCCGGGCCCAACCTTGGCATTGAACTTGGGGGGGTCTCGGTGGCGGCGCGCAGCCACGGCGACGACGGTCGATATAGGATGAGCGTGCCGCGACGAGGAACCGGCAGAATGATGGTTGATGGTGGACGGCGCCGGAGGACGACGGGACTCGGACAACGTCAGTGTCGTGCGCTTTTTATTGTTTTTATTCGGGACGACTGACGAATACGCACAATCAAATAAAAAACAGAGCCGGAAATAACAATTTTTTTCGTTAAATTAATAAAAAATATTCTCGAGAATATTTTTGTACGCCCTTTAAAAAGTGATGAGACGGTACGTGCCGATACACCGACACCGACATCGGGGTATTTCTCCTGCTGGGGCCGGCCGCTTCGCATCATCTGGCGTCGACTGCTGTCCCCGACAACCCGAACCCGCCGAAGAAGTCCCCGCGTCCTGCGAGGAGCACACCCGTGTGGTGTGGCAGCAGCAGCAGCGAAGCGCCGACGTCAAGGACGCCTCGTCGCTTAGCATGGCAACAGATCGCCGCCGAGACGGCGTTGCCAAGTGTCTGGATACATTTTACTGTAAATGGACTAAATTGCACTAAAACACGTTACGGATATTTTTAAAAGCTTCTATATAAGCAGTTATATACTTTAGTTGTAAAAACATTTTTACAGCTTATATTGCAAGCTATTTTACCCTAAAAGCAAGTATCAAGGGAGACCCTTAACAACAAATTTTTCAATCGACAGCTTCTATAAAACTACAAATTATAAATCCTATAAGGATAAGGCAAATGTGCTAGTTAACAAACGAATATAAAACGAAAGCTTACATGTAGGCGGCCAGGTAACGGTGGAATAATTGACGTGGCAACGCCGTATCAGCGCCAACTACCGGATTCTGCAACATAAACACTCGACAACGCCAGGTTTGGAAAAATTACCGACATCCGTACGAGACGCGCGATTTTTTTTTCGACGCTGCCGAATCGCGATGATGCAATTTCCAATTTCCATATGGATCGGTTTATTTTAAATTGGCGGAGGATGGACGACTCGGAAGTGTATTTAAAAAAGACAGTGATTACGAGGAGACTCTTATTATAGCTATGTATGTGGAAAAATGGGAATTTTTGTACCCATCGGGAAGTTTATTGTGATGAATCGATAAATACATACAGGTAGGCGCTTTAAAAAATATGTTCTCGTATAGGATTTAAGATTTAAGAGCTGCGTTTAATCACAGGTTGCCAAGTAGGTACTATTTTGTGTGAAAGTTTAAGTTGAGGATCCCAAACAATCCCAAATTAGCAATCAGAGCCATCTATGTTACATCAATTTAATTAAAAAATATGCCTGCTAAAAAGGCAGGTTAGAAAGAGACGAGAGTCATCAGCTGATCAATATTTATTTTCGTGATGTTTTAGCCGTGAATAATAAAGTTGTTTAGTTAATTTATTGATATTTAGATTGTCTAATATGTCGATTGAGGTATCAACAAGTTTCAAGAAGATCTGTGACAAAAATTTGAAAATTGTTCATATTTGAAATTGTTTTTATTATTCTTATAACATTATGTTTTTTAACGCAATTTTTTCATACCCTTTTCCAATCCAGTTTTAGATTAGAAAAAAAATTAAGTATATTCGGCTAAACGTTCGCATAAAATAGTGCCTGCTTGGCAAACTGTAATTAAAAAACGCAGCTCTTAACCAAATATACTTAATTTTTCTCTAATATAAAACTGGATTCGTAAAGTTAAAGCATTGGAAAACGGTATGAAAAAATTGCGTTATAAAATATGGTGGTATAGGAATAATAATAACACTTTCAAATATGAACAATTTTCAAATTTTTGTCACAGATATTCCCGAAACTTGCTTAATACCCCAATCAACATGCCAGCAATCTAAATATCAATAAATTAACTAAAAAACTTTATTATTAACGACTAAAACTTCTCACAAATAAATATAGATCAGCTGATGACTCTGCTCTCTTTCTAACCTGCCAAAAAGCGGCATATTTTTTAATTAAATTGATGCAACTTAGATGGCTCTGATTGCTAATTTAGGATTGTTTGGGATCCTCATCTTAAGAGCTGCGTTTAATCACAGATTGCCAAGTAGGCACTATTTTGTGTGAATGTTTAACCAATACAACGTGTCCAAGATAAGGAGGGCCAGTACAGGGATCTCGGAAACCGTAAGAGATACGAAGTCGGTTAAATGGAGGTAAAGTTGCGCTTTTACGTGACTAATAATATGCCGTTTAGAAAGTTTAACAATTCCGAGTAGTTCTGGAGATATCCGGAAAAAAACGAAATTCTGAAAAATCGTTTTTATTTTTTTCCTGGGTTTATTTGAGATCGAATTCTAAAGTAAATTGCACTTTTGCATTGCCACTTTTTCCGCTCTATCTAACAGCGTTAATTGTTTTGTAAGGAAGTTTATCAACTTAATTTTGTTAAATACGGTCCTGTTTTCCTGATATTGGAATTTGAGAGCTTTTGTCCTTCCGAAGGCAACGATGTATGACACATTGTGATTTAATGACGTTTCGAGGGTTTTTTGAACATCATCAGGAAATTTTGGGATACGGTCCTGTATTTCACCTAATTTTATAAATAATATCTCCGTCGTCAGATGTTGATGTTGATGTGGTTTCAGTTTGGGCTAGATAATCGGTAGGAATGGGGTCACTATCATCTTCTAATAGCACATTGCTATCAATGTTAATGAACTCGCCCAAATCATTGTTATCAAATTATAAACTTGGACAACATCAATATTCTCTTTCAACCTCAAAACGCGACATTTTTGTGCCGTTGTTTACGATTTTAACCTTACAACTCACAAATAAACGGCGGACTGCTGTCGGGGAATCACACATACTTTCATTCGGCGAAGTCCTTTCGCTCTGCCACTGTCACGCATACGCGATTGGTTGCCGGTCTGTCTTCAGAGAGTTTTTGCACCGTACTTTTTTGTCTCCCAAAAAATTTTTTTGTCTGTTTAAAGGAGGGTTTTCGTACTCTTTGTATGAAAACAGCCTGTCCGCGTCCGCCCAAAGGAGAGTCCGCCCAAGAGAGGTTGATTTTCATGGAATTCCATATACATAGTTCCAAAAATGTCCGCTTAATATAGAGGTCCGCTTATCAGAGGTGTCCGTAATGGGAGGTGTTTCACTGTACAGGGTGTCCATTCTACTAAAAAAAAATGGTATATTTGTGAAAAACGTATATTTCGGGCCTAATACTAAGAGTAAAAATAAAGTGTTATATATTTTTGAGAAGCTTGTTACAAACTAAATTATATTATTAAAAAATATATAAGGTGACCCATTTAAAAAAGGCAAATTTGTTTATTTTCCTTGAAAACTATTGAATGTAGAAAAAATCTGAGTACGTCACTGGATTATACGTAAAAAACTACAAAAAGGATATTTTATTTCTTTTTGATACGTTACGGGGTAACCGAGATATGGGGGGTGTCCCAAAATATTCCGTATATCAAAAACAAGGCGGCCTAGAAAAATTCTGATTACGGCATTTTCTGACAAAAAAGTAGCACAGTTCTGCGAAAACCGCATCATTCAATCTTTACTAATAACGGAGATACCCCGCAAAACAACCCAAAAATGGACACTCTGTACTTTCCACCAATTTTCGTTGCATTGCAAAGTTGTTTTTCCTTGAACATTTTTTTCCTAACAGAAATAAACGCTTGCGGAGAAAACTCGTTTAGAGGTACTCCGGAATCCACCTACAGGTCGACAACTTACAAAAGGAATGCGGGCAAAAAAATTTCTTGGGATAACAATGTTGTCACATATATTAAATTTTAATTTAATAACATGTTACCAAGTAAACCCTAAACCCATTTAAAGTAAATTGTCATAAGTATATAAGAAACTAATATTCTATTATAGTTTCAATGTTCTTAAAACTTTCTTTTCATACTATTTATTTTAATATTTAAATGCAAAATAAAATATTTTTTCATTAAAGTACTTCTAATCTAAAAATAGGGCAACATGGTACAATATCAACGGTAACCATGGGTAACTGGTGGCTAGAGCTAATTTGATAGGTTATATCCCAGACAGAGGATGACGTCACGTGCCTATAGTGCCAGCGTGCTTGGTCGGCGATGTCCAATATGCTTCATCCAGTTGCGTAGTGATAGGGTTTGTTTTAAAACTGTGATAATGAATGAATATACCCTGGTAAAACCCTTCATAGTCAAACCCGCGAAGTGATTGCCAATGTGTACAGGGTGTGTGAAGAGGAATCACAAATTAATACATTTAAATTGCCACTTAAGCGGAAGCTAGAAAGGCTCGCAATGTATACGGGAGTAAGCGTGGGTGCAGTAAAAAACATGCATAAAGAAGATACTGAAAGGAAGAAAATAACCCGCATCATTTGTTGTAATCTCCTGTCAAAAAAGGGACCGTCTCTCTGCTGTCGAAAAAATCGAAGGCTTCGACTTTGGCATTGTTAGGAGAACAATACGAAAGTTTTATTTGGAACTAAAAGTATTTCCAACCTTAAAAAAGTTGCTACAACAGCTGAGAAGTGACATAAACTTTCCAATTTCCCTTGAAACTTTGAGGTGCATGTTGAAATCAAATGGATTTTATTGGCGAAAATGCCAAAATAAGCGAGGAATATTAATGAAAAGGCCTGATATATTGTACTGGTGATACAAATATATTCATGCTATGAAAAAATATATATTATTACATTATTAAGATAATAATAGCACGCCCATGACTCGGCCATGTTTTAAAAGATATTGCTTCCCCCTTACCGATACCGCGTAGCTATAGACTTGGTTGTCGAACTGTAAGCATATGGGTCATTATTGTACAACGCCCGGTTTTTAACCTTGAAATTTTAGAATCGTCCGATGTTTTTTTTTATATTATGCCCCGAAATAAATCATTCCTAAAAAAAAATCATCAATTTTGCCGTCGTCGTGTCCTAAAATAAATACTAAAAATGCAGAGCAATAACAAACATAAATCGAATGTGAACCAGAGTTCCCGTTCCTATTTAATTTTACTGCTTTTTCATTCATTTTTGACGTCATCGTCAGCAAAAACTGCGACAGCTGCTGGTATGTACTGACGTTGTTCAAACGATTTTTTTTAGCAGCGAAAATAAACAAGCAAGCGCGCGCTAGATTTTTTTCAAAATTACATTTTACCATTTGGCAGGAATTTTAATAGTTTTGCTAGTTGTTGCGGAATTATACCGTTGACTCTTACTGCCATAAATAAACTACCTGATTAAACCCTATTGTATACGCCGCAACCTCTTCAAAGCTCAATAAATGGGATCAGGGCCGGCTTGAAAATGTATACGACATCACATGATTTATTTTTATAATTTAAAATAAATAGATAGGTATTTTTAGTTTTAGGTACCTATAATAAATGTAAAATAATGATAACAATTAATGATAATTGAAAATAATATAATTTAAAAGTATAACTATTAGGATAACAAGTACAATAAAAATTAATTAAATTCTAAGAAACTATTGATAATTTATTCAAAATTTAACTCTGTATCACTATCACTATCTTCATCTAAGCCTAAACTTATAATTAAGGGTTGAACATTTGTAATCATACAATTGTAAGAATTTTCCACCTTAAGTACATGCTGTACACAGTTTTTCCAGCTGTCTGCAGAAATTTTTCGTTTTTAATTAATTCTACTACAGATGCATTTAATGTAGGAGAAATATTATTTCTCCTAATATTGGATTTTAATTGCTGCCAATATTAGCTCAATAGGATTGAATATACAATAGTACGGAGGAAGACACAACACTGTATGTCCATTTTCTACTGCAAGTTTGTCACACTCGTATTCCTTATTTATTTTAAAAGATTTTAATACTTCTAGCAGTTCTCGTTTTTTGTAAGTTTCTTCAAAATATAAATCATTTTCAATCATAAAATTTTGAATTTCTGCTTTTGCATTATTAGAATTGGGAATGATTTTTGCTTGCCGACTATGATAACTAGCATTGTCCATTACAATGACGCTATTTTCAGGTATATTTTTAAGGAGTTTATGTTTAAACCAATCTTCAAAAAGTTGTGCGTCGGTATCTTGATGGTAATCTAAAGAAGAATCTGCTATGTTTTTAGCTGAAAGCAACAGACAATTTGGAACAAACCCGTTCTCTGAACCAGCATGTAATATTGTGATTCTTTTGCCTTTATTTGATGGTGCCTTGGTTTGATATTTTTTGGAAGAATCATCCCAACCTTTTCTTCTCTAAATTGTTTAACAGCTGTTAAATATTTAAGTCTCCATTCCCGTAAACGTTGAGATTCCATTAATGTTTGTCTTTTATCAATGGTTCGGTATTTAAAACCGATTTTACCCAATATTTTCCTAAGGCTTGAAAGGCTACAAGAGATATTTGTTTCGTCTTTAATCAGCCGCTCTTTGAGGGAAATCAAAGTGGGTACAGTTTGTGCCTCATACATTTGGTAAATCTTTCTTCTTAATAAATCCATGTTATTTTCGTCAATGCTTGTAAATGTGCCAGAATCACTCCGATTTTTTCTAGGATTAACAGGTTTAAGTACTAGGTCTCTTACCGAAGATAAAGGAGTTTTTGTCAAAGTAGACGTCTCTGCTAAAGCATCCATCGAATTAAAATTTCTACTCAACAACGATTGATAGTTAGTTTGGCATCGGTAGATAAATGCTCTTTTAAAAATGACACTTGAAGATGCCCCCCTATCAGCACAATTCCAAGGAGGCCACATTCTACCACTAATAAGCCTAACTAAAAATTACTCGCCGGAAAACCACTAAAGATTAAAATTATTAAAAATCACTTTGTATTTATATATGCCTCAGGCATAGGTATAAATTGAATTTGTATACCTGGTCCGGCTCTGCTCGAAAAGGTTTCAAAATTTGGGATTTCCTTATTTATTTTATGGTCGAAGGGATAATGCGGTTTTATTGCAGTCAAAAGATCAACGATATAATTCTGCATAGAATATATTAGAAAAAATAAAAGTTAAATTGTAACGTTCTCGATTCTGTAAATAACGTTAACTACTTAAAAGCGTAATATTGTAGCTATTGCACCCGAAAAGCAAAATTGTACCAAGGGAAACCTTTATACGACAAATTTGCAAATCCAGGACTTTTATAAAACTGTCATAAACCATAACTTTTCATAAATCTCTATTAAACAACCCGACTGACTTTATTTGCCGTTTGTAATTCACCTACATCTACCATGCTTATAAATAATTCATGAATTACAAATTATATAAACATTAACACGTTTAAGTGTTTAAATTAAATAAATGACAATTACCGAGAAGTGCTTATCGCCCCTGCTGTACTGCTGACCGCCGTTCTTGGCCAATAGGACGGAGGCATCGTCTCATGGGAGGAGTCCCCCACTTGGCTGTAATAATTATTTTATTATTAAAATAATTTCGAATGTATTAACAACATTGTTGCATAATTGCGGCAATTAGTAACAGTCGATAAAAGATGTAATTTTGAAAAAAATTGATCCACTGCATGACGATGCATATTCTTTTTGTTTGATTATAAAGCCGGCATATAATTATTGTCGCCGAATTGAGAAAAATACCCGAAGGAATTTTTTCAAGCGGAACGTACGTACATTATACCATGATATGAGTGGAGTACGTAGCCCGAAACGTCCATCCGTTTTGCGCTTAATAAATTATAGGTAAAGATTGTTTCACGAAAAATGGATATAACTTAATGACTGCAGTAAAAGTACCTGTGGCCATCCCATTATTTATGACCGTTTGTTATTATTATGTGGAAAGGACCGGATTGTAATAATTATAATTAAATATAGGCACATCAGGTAGGTTAGGTTGCTTAATTTATATTTAAATATCTTTTTGTGGTAAAATTTGGTAGTTTTTGAGGAATGGTTCAAGAATTGTCTTTTACCAAACATTCCTCAGAATAGCGTGATAGTAATGGACAATGCGAGCTATCACAGTCGCCAATTACCTAAAGCTCCAAGCTCAGATAATACAAAATTGGAGATTCAGAACTACATGGCGGCGAATGATATATATTTTGAAGAAAGTTATAATCTTTTAGAGGTTTTAAAGACATTTTATATAAAAAAAGTATATGTTTGTGACACATTGGCAGAAGAAATTGGACATACAGTGCTACGGCTCCCACCCTATTATTGCATTTTTAACCCCATGCCATAGAGCATATGTGGCACCAGTTAAAATCACTGGTTAGATCTGAAAATATTTCTCCGACTTTAAGTTCTAGTGTTGTATAATTAATACGGAAATGCTTTAATGATATTCCCCCAGGTAGTTGGAAAAATTCAGTCCGTCACGTAATAACTGTAGAAAATTCGTATATTAGTCTGGATCGTATAATTAATCCAATTATAATTAATTTTGATGAGGATAGCGATAGCGAAACAGAACTATCTATAGAATGACATTATAAATGTAAATAAATATGACTAGTAATATTTTTTAAAAATGTTACATTAATATAATCATATCATTACTTGTTTTCCTTAGTCTGTCCCTTCATACTTCACTTGTTTATTGCCAAGCTCTTGTCGACACAATGGGATCGACCCAGGAAATCATTAAGTCGTATCCAAATTTCGTGGAACGTACTTTAACTCTAAACGTTCTCCTTATCTGCGCGTTTCACGTAAGACGTTTTTTGATAACCCCCGTATAACCAAGTTTCCCCTTAAGTTTTATTTGAATTTAATTTAATCAGATTATTAAGTAGACGGCTATTTTTTGGATATTTAATTTTGTCCCCATTTTTGAATTTCTATCCAGAGGAGGAATTATTTATTTAGAGCCAATCTAACTTTTGAATCATTAAATTTTGAATATATGCGTGAGTGCTGGTCGACACTATCAGTAATGTCGCCAGTCTTGAGATTCAATGAAAAATTCATCATAATTTAGAGACTTTAGAGTATTTTTAGAGTATTTTCGAACGCAATTTTCTCGATTATGGTTTTTCGAATCGAATAGGTGTTTTTGTCAGGGATGCCAGGCAATTAATGCCATTGCCGACTTGACACGCACGTGTGAGTCGGTCATGTGTGGGCCCACCATCCTTTCCCCGCTAACTGGAAGCTGTCAGCAGTCCACCAGAGCAATTGAAGAGATGAGGGCAAATTTGTCATAAGAAAGAATGAACGATTTTAATTTAAAAGTATAGTATTAGTTGAACGTAACTGATGTTCAGACTATACTTTTGATTGTATTGGCTCGAGCGCGTCCAATGAATATAATAACAATGCACATTATTATATTGGAACACGGAGGGCTAGTTTTATTTAATGTTAGGTGTTTGTCTTGAGGGTTGATTTAAGGGTTAGTTCTTACGTGTGTCGAGTAACGCGACCCGAAGTACTAATTTATATACAATCAGAATTAACCTGAACTATCATTCAATTGTTTCAACCAACCTATCATTCATATCTCAATTACCCTAATAATTTCCAAAAAAAACATAACTCGCGGTAGTGACTGCTAATACTAACTTAAGATATTTTAACACTTACTTTTGATGTCACAATCGGGCAATAACATATCGCAGCATTATTTATACTCGCACGGACAGCTACGAGTTTTCGTAAATCAATTTTAGTTGTTATTTAGACTCGCACTAAAATTCACGAGTGTTCGAAGATATTTCAGAGTTCTTTGTACTCGCACTGAAACATACGAGTGTTTGAAGAGATTCCAGAGTTATTTATACTCACACGGAAACTACGAGTGTTTAATGACAGTCCAGTATTTTTTAAACTCGCCGGAAACACGAGGAGGCGAAGATAAAAATTTTCTCAGGGAAAATCCGCGGTTGACTGTTCTCGGAATTCTTGATGTAAAAACACGCTGAAACCTGTAGTCACTTGCGGCTCCCGGTTTGAAAAAAATAAAATCGCGAATGAGCGCGGTTCTGGGGATGCCATAAAACCGACTGACTTCTAAAACAATTTTTTATGTCATCCTTCCCAACGCTACATTGCGTCATTCTTAAACCATCTAATCTCTTGCCGTCGACGCCCGTAAAGCCGTTCTCATGATTTTTGCTGATGAAGCATAGTGAAAGATTAGGTCAACCTTCGATCCAATTTCCTTATTAAATTATTTAGAGTAATTTGACGGGAAAAAAAATTAATTAATTTTATGGAATTGGAAAAAGGGTATTTTATACAAGAGATTCTTAAACAATGAAGTTCGAGGAGTACTAAGCTGTACCACATATGGCCATGATTCGTCGCGTATTTGTGCTAATCGTCGCTCTAGAGAAAACTGAGAAATTATTCGTTATTTTTTGTGGTCATCATACAGGGTGTTTCTTAATAACATGTTAATATTTAAGGAGGTTATTCTTGGGTCCATTTTCAGAAAAAAAACGTCATATGAACATATGTCCTAAACGTCTTAACTTTTGAGATACAAGGTGTTAAAAATTTTAATTTTTTATTAATATCTGTGATACTGCTCTAGATATTTTTGTGAAATTTGGTACACGCTATATTCATCAAGGGGCATTTTATGATGTATAACAGTTTTTTTTATTCCGACCAGTGGCGTACGTGCGGGAATTGCCCTCGGTATTTTTGAAAAAAATAATGGTACGCCACTTTTTTGTTTTTAAATAAAAATTATTTTTGAAATTTTCACTCCTTGCCGAGCAAATGTCGCCTCTTGATTTTTATCGTTTGACGTACAGTTTTCGTATAAAAAATAGAACTTCGTTCATTTGCACTCTGTTATGAAATTAGGTGTTAACAAAGATTAAACAAGATCTAGTAGGTAAGACGCAGATTTTGTTTTCTAAACATTTTTCCAGATTGAAATTAATTGAAATGCCATTAATCCGTTGCAGCCCCAAAAATGCTACCTCCAATTGTTTTTGTTATTTGTTTTTGAATAAGAAAAATGTATTTATAAATGACAAATATTGTATAAAAACATAATAACTTACACACAACTTAAATGCTACTGTATGCTTAATTTTAGCTTTTGCTTTTCTCTTCACTGGTCTTTGCCCTTTTCGCCAGATTCAAAAAAGAACTGTCCAAGGAAGTGTGTTTCCTTCCTCCTTTTCAGAATGCTGCGGAAATGAGTTAGGCAAGTGTCATTAAATAGCTCCGATGGACGACCAGTTTTCGGGGTGTTTCTTTTCCACGAACTGTGAAACTCTCTCCCACATTCCCAAGATCTCTTTTATCTCACTTGTAGAGATCGCGTCGCAGCTGCCCGTTCCTCGTATCTCAAATGTCGCTCGTATTTCAAAACAAAACTTCGCTCGCTCGACAGCTCGTATCTCAAATAACTCGTATGTTAGGGCACTCGTATCTCGAGGTTCGTATCACGTTTTTTTCTGAAAATGGACTTAAGAATAACCTTCTTAAATATTAGCATGTTTATAATGAAGCAAGAAATTAACTATTTTTTCATATTCTTCTGGTTTAGACAAACGTTCAAAATCATTCACTTCCGGCATAACCGGAAGTTGTGTCCGTAACAGACTTCGCTTGATAGAATATAGGTATCTGATAAAAATAATCCAAACTTAATGAAAATGTTATATTAAGAAAATACAATTAATAAACAAAGCCGAGAAAGATACCGATGCGGGAGGTGAAAAGGTGGATGTAGACGACAGGCTGACCCGAGTTGAACTTCTTTTTCCAATTATCGCAAATAGCAGTCTAATTTTAAATGTGGCAGACGGGTTTATAAATGTTTCATAATCGGTAATTAATCCCGGTGTCTGGGAAAACGTCTGCCTGAATCAGAAGAATAAGAAGAAGTGTTTTATTATATTCGCCATCGGAAGCGTTGCGAATTTGCGAGTGTTGTGAATGAAAATGGAACAGAACCGGATATAGTCATGGCAGGACACATAATCCCACTGGCTTCATATACAGGGTGTTATGGAAATGACGTATTATATTTAAACTGGCAATTCCTGAGATGAAAGCAAATTGAAGAAAAATATCCAAAAATGGTGCTTTTAAACATTTTGACAACATTGTGCGTGAACATCTGTTGATTACCTAGCTGGGCAATGTAATATATTCATATATGAATGTGCCGAGGAGTTGTGTGTGGGTTTAGGGGTGAATTACCCCACCTTTTAAACGTTCGATTAAAAAAAAATATGTAGCGCTTCTCTAGGACACCCCAGGAGTCACCCATTTAAATATTATACGTCATTTCCATAACACCCTGTATTAAATTGCTGGACGTCAATCTGGGAGGACATAGGTCTTGGCATAACCACGTTGTGGCAATCGCCAAGATAGCTACTCAGAAACTTGGTGTACTCTTCCGAACCAGAAAGTTGTACACACCTCAACAATTTTTGACACTATACAAAGCCCAGATTCGACCATCACTGGAGTACTGCTCTCATGTCTGGAGCTCTGCACCCAAACATTCGGCTACTGTATTCCATCGAAAGGAGGGCCATTCGTCTGATCGGAGACCACGAGCTGACGAAGAACCTCGACAGCCTAGAACATCGAAAACAGGTTGGGGATTTGACTCTCTTTTACAGATATTTTCATGGAAAGTGCTCGGCTGACCTTGCCCCCTCTTGATTCCGCCCAGAGCGGCGAATATCAGAAATACACGACGAACCACTGCCGCCCATCCATATGTGGCTAAGCTTAGTACTCCTCGAACTTCACTATTTAAGAATTCTTTCATCTGGAGGACTTCATCTTTATGGAACGACCTTCCCGAGGTCGTTTTTCCCAACGAATATAACCTCCAACGATTCAAAACCAACGTGAATCGCTTTTTGCGCACACGCACCACTCCCAGAGTGCCCTAAAGGATTTTTCCTGTCGTGCTTGTGTTTGATCATAAAAAAAAATAAGACGCAGAAACATAACGTAACGAAATCAGGGACACATGTTTCAGTTAAAATTTACCTTTGCTTAAATCCTACCCTTAAGCTATTTAAGCTGCTCCATCCAGCGCCAGGCTCCCCTTGACCTTTCACTGTTTCCATCGTCTCATGGCTCCATATTTTCCACGTTGGCATGCGGCGTTTAACGTAGGTCGGGGTCGCGCCGAAGAGCGCCGCGGCGCCGACGCCGGCCCTTCGATTCCGGCTAGTTTCGAGCGCTGGCGTCTTCGCCATGACAGACACTAATATATAGGACGTTGCCGAGTCGTGGTAAAAATACCCGCGATATCGGCAATTTAAAGTTAAACCTAATCAGTGTATGGTTTATTTCAACTTAGCATACATGTCATTTCTAGTAATCATCTTTAAATTCGGTCAGAACCGGACTTTTTTTATATAATGTTATATTAGTAACATATGTCCATAAATACTTACCGAAAACACAAAAGTGCTCTGAAATAGCTCTGTACAAAAACTGTTTTGTTTTTAGGATTAAATACAACTTGAAGGTACAAAATTTAAAAAAAATATTGATAGGTACTTAATTGACAAAATGATCAAAACAGCAACTGTAAGTTAACTACTAACACTAGTATATTAAAATACAAGTGTCATAAGACATTATCTTAGAGCACGCGTTGTCTATGAATCGTGTATTTTATAATACTTTTTCTATTTGGGTCTTTATAGTCTGAAAAAGTTTTAAAAATATACTAGATTTTTTCCGTTTGAATTAATATTTTCTTTTTGGGTTGGCAATACCTTTACAATTTAATAAAATGTTACAAGTATCAAATTTGCCATGATAGAAACAATTGAACACAACAAAGCTTCTTCCCATCCGTCATAATTAAAAATAAATACTATATTATTAAAGTTAATAAAAATGAGTCAGGAAGAAAGTTGTACTCCGTCAGAAATACGAGAAATTGCAGAATATAATCTAGAAAAACTTTTAAAAAGAATATGCAAAACTTTGAGTTATGGTGCGAGCAGAACAAAGTTCAAAATATTGATCAAATTAATAAATAATACTATTGAACAAAATATTGTGTCGACACAGAATCTGACTGGAATAACAATTAATGCCCAGGAAATGTCTACAGTAACTATAAATATGTATATATAAAGTAATATGTATAATACTATATTGAATTAAAAATAAAAATAGTACTTTATTGAATAAAACTTTAGAAATAGAGCATAAACTGGAAGATGTTTCTATTATTTTTAGGTTATGTTGTTTTATAGTTGTGACTAGAAATTAGTTGACGGACACCGTCAACATGTTATATATTTCCAATAATAGGTATTTCAGAAAAATCTAGTAAAAATGATCTATTTGCAAGGTTAAAGGTTAGTATTTTAAAGTTTTCTATAAAATTGTTGTGTCGAATCCATAATGCCTAGAAAACTAATTTCAACGAAATCGAAGTAAGCCTAAAATTCGAACCCTACTTGCTGCCAACCTGAAAAAAATAAAATTTCAGTTTCATAAAGTGGCAGGTTATTCAATTTTTTTGCATTTCATAATGTAGCCATTATGAAACCCAAATAGAAAAATATTTAATTGCTATTAAAAAAATATTTGAACGGCCTTTAAAATGACTTTACACCCCCCATAATTCCCCCCCCCCCCTTAAGGTTTTAAGGGTGACATCCCTCCCACTATTTGATTGTTAAAGAATTGTAAAAATAAAACTTTTCTGGTATATAACAATTTTTACTGCGTATCTGGCAAGATTGCATGGTTCGCGCCATGGCAGTTATATTTGCGACAAGTCATGCCAGAGACGAGAGCGTTTCGTGCCCGATGGAGGGCGCTCAGCTGAGAAGCGGACAACCTACGGAGGGGTAGCCTCCCCTTCTCGGCTCGATCGCTTGTTTAGCGCCTACGTATCAAAAGTGCGAACTTCCTTAAAATATTTGGGTTGTGGCGTTTTGATGTAAACAGTGCTGTTATTGCGTCTTTAGTTCTTGCGTGTTGATTTCGGAGTGTGTTTTTCCGATTAATCATCATACGATCGATTTGCGTACCAAATTGTGCTTTAATAGAAGTTTCCATATTGTCAACGATCGTATTTTTATGGCATTGGGTATGTTATAATTATTTTTATTTATAGCTAGAGATTTGAAGCATCCAAAAAAATATTTGTACAAAATAATAGTGACGAAACCTCGAAATTTTGCCCCCACTTCCTGCTATGTCCCCCAAAATTATCAAATATTAGGTCCTATAAAATTACTTATTTAGTTAAGCCTTTGAATATCGAAGGTTAAGGAAAAACGGATAATTGTCGACATCTGGCAACTTAATTTGGAGACGAACGCATGGTTTACACGGTTTTCGGTCTATCTCTGACATACGGCGTTGGATATCCGTGCGCTATAAAACGAAACGCCCTTGGAAGTCATGTCGATTCTGGAGTTCGTCGTATTGTGAATTGGTTATACAACGTGTCCAAGATAAGGAGGGCCAGTACAGGGATCTCGGAAACCGTAAGAGATACGAAGTCGGTTAAATGGAGATAAAGTTGCGCATTTACGTGCCTAATAATATGCCGTTTAGAAAGTTTTAAATTTCCGAGTAGTTCCGGAGATATCCGGAAAAACCGAAATTCTGAAAAATCGTTTTTTTGTTTTCCTGGGTTTTTTTGAGATCGAATTCTAAAGTAAATTGCACTTTTGCATTGCCACTTTTTCCGCTCTATCTAACGGCGTTAATTGATTTGTAATCCGACAAGTCGTCTTCGAAGGGCCATTATCAACTTTCTTTTTTTAATTACAGTCCTGTTTTTCTGACATTGGAATTTGAGAGCTTTTTTTCTTCCGAATGCAACGATGTATGACACATTGTGGTTTAATGACGTTTCGAGGGTTTTTTGAGCAACATCACGAAATTTTGGGATACGGTCCTGTATTTATCCTAATTTTATAAATAATATCTCATAAGTAAGCTCTAAATTTTGACTTATGTTTGACTAGTTCAATAAATAACAAATAATTTAATAATAAACCACAAATAAGTGAACAAAATACAGAAACATTAATTCAAACTTCTGTTGATTCGGGTTTTAAAAGAAAAGTAAAGTATGTTTCGTTGCCGTTGATAGCTCGATACCCTCATTAAAGATTCAAAACAAGGGCCCGGTGGCCTAAAATATTTTACCTATAAAATGGTCTTTTTACGTACATCTAGCATAAAGATGAAGAAATTTTGACCTATTCCACCGGGTAACAGATAAAGTAACAATAGAGCCATAAAATGAAATGAAAGGATAATGATTAAAACGGCCCATCATGGTCGGAGAGTTGGGTTTTTAATGTAACCGCTTATTATTTTATTTAAATGTAATAGATTTTATGATTTTATGAATTTATTTACAAGAAAACTAATTTATTTACAGATCAAAAAATATTGACAATTTCAATAATTATAACTCGATAAAATGGTCCTCAGAAGAATCTGAAGAGTCATCATGTCCTACGCTTATTACTAAAGGCTCAATTTCCATAGTTGTGTCAATTACGTTGTCAAGTTCCCACATTTTTTGTTCCTCTACTATAGCATGTTTTATGGCGTTTTGCCAATTTTCTGATGACACATTTGCTAAAGAATGAAGCAAGAGGTGTCGCACTTCTTGCATTTTAAAAGTTTTGTTATTTCTAGCAACATATCCTTTTACTTGAGCCCATATTAATTCGATAGGATTTAGCTCACAATGGTAAGGTGGTAAACGGAGCACTATAATACCTCGATCTCTTGCCATCTCGTCAATAACATACTTTTTATACTGTGATTTATGTAGCCTAACAATATCCAAAAGTTCTTTTTTTACCATGGTATTATCGTAACTCAATTCCTTTCGTTGTAACCAGTTTACGATTTCCGCCTTTTTCCATGAAGTTGTGGGAAGATTCTCTTTTAGCCTAGAGTGATAGCTGGCATTATCCATCACTATTACAGAATTAGCGGGAATGTATTCTATCATTTGCTTAAAATATTCCTCGAAAACATCAGCAGTCATTTCTTCATGATAGTCTTTAGTAGAATTCGACTGGAATTGTAATAATCCTTGATCCAAAAAGCCATTTGAACTTCCTATATGAGTTATAATAAGTCTGCGTCCCTTTCCAGATGGTGGTCTAAGTCCTGTTGACCAGCCTTCTATGACAGCTTGTCGAGAACTTAGGACATTTTTATCTTGCCAAACTTTAGATACGGTGTGCCCTTCGTTCAGCCAAGTTTCATCCAAATAGAAAATGTTTTTGCCTTCGCTGCGGTATTTTCGGATGGACCTTAAGTATTGACGTCTCCAGCAAATAATATCTGCTCTATCAATAAGAAAAGATTTTCTGTTTTGCTTCTCCCATCGAAAGTTCATATCATGAAGTATTTTCCATAGTTTCGTTCGTGATAGCTGTGGTAAGTCCTCGTCGTAGTTAATGGCTTGTAAAATTTTGTCTATAGTTGGTATTTCCTTGGCAAAATAAAAACTATGTACTTTTCTTCTAATACCATTTTTAATGAAATTGTCAATTTCTAACGGTTTCTTTCCTGGGAGTGGTTTTGGCTCACTGAGGTTCTTAGATTTTCTTTCACGCAAGAACCTATATATAGTAGCCTCTCCAACTCCTACCATATTGGCACACTCTGCAATGATGCTACGAACATCACTTGCAGGTTTCTGGTACACTAGAGCATCATGCACGTTTAATATTAATGTCTTTTCTCAGAGAGAATATGCACTCTTGCTAATTTGACGAAGACACGTTGGCGAAAAACTTGAAGCCATTGTTACAAGTATAGGAAATAATTCAACTTTGAGATAATGCAGTATCTAAATACAACTAAATACATAGTTTGACAAACGCACATCAAATGGCGTAATAACATCCTAAAGCAGGCAAAAATAGGTAAATTAATTACCCCTGTTGTACCTACTTTAACCCTAATCCTACTTAACAATGGACAGAGGCCAATTTTCTTATTAAATAAGGTAATTACTATTGGCAACGCCTATGGTTTACGGTTGTTTTATGGCTTCAACCCTCGATATGAGCTATCAACTGCAACAAAACGGACTTTAGGCGTTTGAAACAAAAAAATTAACATGGTGACGCGTGATTTGTTTCCCTCAAATTAGAAGAAATACAGGATCGTATCCAAATATTTCCTGATGTTGTTCAAAAATCCTTCGAAACGTCACTAAACCACTCCAAATTCCAATATCAGAAAAACAGGACCGTATTTAAAAAAAGAAAGTTGATAATGGCCCTTCGAAGACGACTCGTCGGATTACAAAACAATTAACGCCGTTAGATAGAGCGGAAAAAGTGGCAATGCAAAAGTGCAATTTACTTTAGAATTCAATCTCAAAAAAACCCAGGAAAACAATAAAACGATTTTTAAGAATTTCGTTTTTTTTTCCGGAAACTCCGGAACTACTCGGAATTTCAAAACTTTCTAAACGGCATATTATTAGGCACGTAAATGCGCAACTTTACCTCCATTTAACCGACTTCGTATCTCTTACGGTTTCCGAGATCCCTGTACTGGCCCTCCTTATCTTGGACACGTTGTCAAGCATAAAGTGCATAGAGCAAAGCAAATGTGCACGTGCAGCACGTAACACGTCCTTAAACCAAAAACGGCCTTCGCGTCCGTGGCCTTGAATCGTCTCCGTTGACCTTGGTCGGATTCTTCGCGCGACTGTGCCCTTGGTGATGGCCCCCAGCAGTTTCCTTTTCGTTTGCACGGCCGCTGGTAGGCCGCGCGCTGTTGTCAGATCGAAATGATTGTGTTTAAATATGAAGAAATTTTGAAATTTAATGTTTTGTCAACGTCATGATCGCAATCGATCAAAATGCCACTTCTCTCTGAATGCTTATAATATCAAGTTTCCATGAAAACAGCATCCGCGTCGTTCGTTGCCTGGGCGCCGCATTGTTTTCGTTACCTTACGAATGTCAATAAGATTTGAAAACAGCCCGGTGAGACTGCTTATGGGGTGGGTCGAAACACGTAAGAAGGCCTTGGAAGTGATGCTAAGCCTACTCTGCTCCATACGCTCACATGTAACCTACTTTTATCTATCTGTTTCACTCATCATCATCATCATCATTTAAGCGTCAATATCAGACTTACGTAGAGTTAATATGGAAAGCCCAAAAGTGAGTGTTTATGCAGGCGACTTGATCCTGGTCATATTTGTCTCACTTTACTGAATTAGGGAAGGTTGCTGCAGACAGAGACAGGCATAGAATGCGAACAGCACGAATTGTGAAATAGTTTAACAAGCTAACTTCCTTCGTCTGGCGGGCATGGAAATCAAGCAACATCTGATATGATTTAAAATGGTGGAAAAGTGGAGAAGACGCATCTTTAAATTTTAAAATAATTTTTAATATTCTAATCTTTCACGAAAAACGTCGTTTCCTTTTTGGTGCAAGTGAGTAATTTGTAATTGAAACATTCGTTTAGTCATCTTTACTGAGAGTAAACTTCAATAATAATATGGGGCCCAAAAATATGCTTGGACTTGAAGCTTGAAATATTTGCTAGGACCTAGAGCCCACTTGAAGATGGTAAAATATTTTATGTAAATTATGATTTACTTCCTATTTTTTAATAAAACTACTTACAAGCTTATTTCTGAAGTTTAATTTTTCATTTGTAGTTACGTTATTAGTTTAAAAAAATGATATAAGAGTGTGTAAGGATTATTTTAAAGTGATATTTACAGCTTAAAACATGTCAGAATCCTAATATTTGATTTTCACTACTTAAGTAAATCAAATAAAAGGGTTTGAATGTTTTTTGTTGGTTAAATGTCACTTTAAAATATTGACAGTAATAAAAATTTTGGCAAAAGTGACATTTGAAAAGCACGTGCGTTTGTCAGCTGATTCCAGACGGAATGGATGCCTGGTTTGTTCGTTTGTTCATACTTGCTTCGATGTGTTAACACGGCTGTTTGTCTTCTTCCTGTTTATAAGTATTCGTTGTTTGAAAACATCAAAAATTGAAATAAATAATGCCCTATTCCGAAGAAGAAAACTCATTTCAATGCCCTCCAGACGAAGTAATCAATAAAGCCAATGAAGCAACACAAAATTTATGGCATGAAAAATCGAAAGAAGCTTACAACACTTAAAAATAACAGGATAAGTTCTTATAATTTTTTCTTCCTATGGCCTCCCCTACGGAGATACGGGCCCATAACGGACGTCCCTGGAAATCGTTGTTTTTTAAATAATTTATTAAGTACTAAGTGTAATTTAATAATTTTTTAGTAAAATAGTTAGTAGATGAGTCTCCTTAATATTCGCCCTTTTAAACACATTTGGCTTATTTAGTTTGCCAGGGACGGACTAGTCGTAACACAAAAATGCTTTTTTTTTGTTCACCTTTTATGATGATTTTATGATGCATGAGGGACTTCTAAGTAAACTGCGATCCTATGGTATGCCCAGTCGATTCTGTGCATGGTTGTCTAGCTTTCTTAAGGACCGCTCTCTGCAAGTGGCGATTGACGGATTTCTCTCAGACACCTTCACCATCAATGCCGGTGTTCCTCAAGGCTCCATATTGTCTCCCACTCTCTTCTTACTCTACATTCTAGTGAAAACGAGAAATCCCATATTTAGTTTTGCTGATGATAGCACACTTATCTCATCTTTCTCTTTGATTGCACAAACATCGACTGCCGACGCACATCTTCGCAGACAGCATGAAGTATCACGCCTCGACAAAGACCTGGAAGAAATTCTGGCTTGTGGTGACAGTAACCAAGTCGAATTTAACGCTAAAAAAACCCAGGCAGCAGTTTTCTCTAAAAAGGTTAACATTACAGAACCAGATATCGTCATGGACGGACACGCAATCCCACTGGCTTCATCTATTAATTTGCTGGGCGCCAATCTTGGAGGAAATATGTCTTGGCACAACCGCGTTGTGGCAATCGCCAAGATGGCTTCTCAGAAGCTTCCGAGCCAGAAAGTTGTACACACCTCAACAAGTTTTGACACTATACAAAGCCCAGATTCGACCATCACTGGAGTACTGCTCTCATGTCTGGAGCTCTGCACCCAAACATACTCTTCGGCTACTGGACTCCATCGAAAGGAAGGCCTATTCGTCTGATTGGAGACCACGAGCTGACGAAGAACCTCGACAGCCTAGAACATCGAAGACAGGTTGGGGATTTGACTCTGTTTTACAGATATTTTCATGGAAATTGCTCTGCTGACCTTGCCCTCTTAATTCCGCCCAGAGGAGCGAATAGCAGAAATACGCGACGAACCACTGCCGCCCATCCATATGTGGTTCAGCTTAGTACTCCTCGAACTTCATTATTTAAGAATTCTTTCATCTGGAGGACTTCATCCTTCCCGAGGTCCTTTTTCCCAACGAATATAACCTCCAACGATTCAAAACCAACGTGAATCGAGTGCCCTAAAGGATTTTCCTATAGTGCTTGTGTATGATCATAAAAACAAAAAAACAAAAAAAAGGAGGGGGGGGGGGGGTTTGAAAAATTTATAAGAACTTCTGCTGTTATTTTTAAGTGTTCTATCTGAACCCGGGAGATTGCCCACATATTCCGGTACACCCTGTATATTTTCTAATTTCGAAAAAGAAACTTGGTACGGTCGTAGAAAAATATTATATAAATTTTATGGATTAAGTTACGTTTTTCACATACGGGATAGCGACACTCGCCTTCGGCTCGTACGCTCAATTTTCCTTGATTGGTGAAATAATAATACTTTATGCATTCGTTAGATAAATAACTATTATAACTTTAAAATAAATCGTATTCATACGAATGCATACACGCTTTCGGAATAGTTTTAGCAAGCGAAACCTGCGATGAAAATGGCAACTGGTATATCGGTGGCGACCTTGAACTTGATTTATAAATAATCGCGTTGTGACGTCGGCAGCATAAATGGGTATACTTACATACATGTGTATTGTGCAACGAATAAGTAATATACCGCTTTTATTATGCATGTGTCACGTACAGAGTGATATATAGACCATAATACGAATAGTCAAAATCGGTTTGGTCGATAATTGATCATCGATTTTTCGTTAGTATTGTTTCAATCGGTAGAGAACGTACAGGGTGTTCCAATTTCGACCCTTCCTGGGGGGTATTAAGGATATTAGCAAAGTTATAATGTGGTAATGGGTTAACTTATCAAAAAGGAAAAAATTGATCTTGTTAGATATTAACAAAAATAAAAAAATTTAAACGGGACACCCTATATATTAATTTTTTAAATTACAAAAATGTATATTTATATTCAGAAATAACCTAAAAATACGATATTTTTAATAATTTACGTTACTTATAATTTTTTTGTTATGATCAAACACAAGCACTATAGGAAAAATCCTTTAGGGCACTTTGGGAGTGGTGCGTGTCAGTGGCGGTTCTTCCACAGGAGCACATGCGCACGTGCACCCCCAAAACAAAACGAATAAAAGAATATTAATTTATATTCATTGAGTATTATTTATCGTATAAATCCGACCCCCCTAATATTTTATCGTACCGTCAAACTAAAAAAGTCCGACCCTCCCTAATATTTTATCATCCCGTCAAACCAAACTGTATAGATCCGACAACCGTGCCTCGGTCGAGGTAAATGACGATTATGACGAGACTTGCTCGCTCGTGCGATTGAGTAGTGCAGTTTCTCTGTAGTAACAGGTAGCGGGGGATGGCGGAGCTATGGCGATTTAACATGGAAAAGGCGCACAGTTTTTGTGTGCACCGCGCTGTTGTCTGTTCGTGCATCTAGTGTTAGAAATTCGAGCTTGTATGTTTTACTATTTTAATATTATATATTTATTAAGTTAAAATGAATAGTTGATGGTGGACTATTTAAGAAATAACTTTAGCACTTTGAGTTTGGAGCAAGAAATTGAAGTGAAGAATGCGGGAACACCTAAACCCAAAATTAATTTAACGCAGACCACAAAGGGTAAATCTAAGAATTTTATTAGAAAGTTTAAAAATGAGTAATATGAAAAAAAAATTATAGACGGTATTCCAAACTTAATGAGCCTGTTATTGATCAATTTTCTACAATTAAGAACCGAAGAATGGACTTTACGTTTAAGCACTATTCTGTAGGATCGATAAATGTTGTGTATTTCGATAAGTGATACTCGATATGATTTTAAACCATTTTATTTAAGGATTTAAACTAAAAAACACTGAAAATATGAAGAATGCCAACTTGTCAGTCTCGTGGCTCCATTCGTTTTCATCATAAAACAGTTAACTATTGTTCTCCTCGTGGTTGCGCCTAATGACGTAGTCGTAGATGGCGTAGTGGTAATAGTGGTATTAGACATCATTCGGTTTTCTTGATAACTCGTAGATGGCTTTAGTAGTATTAGTAGTGGACTGTATAAATATTGTTACGAGGGTTGGTCGTTACACAATATACATAAATTCCATTACTAAGTTAGTAACTAATAAGACAAAGGAGAAAAAAAGCAAATTTCAAGACACTACCATAAACTGACACTGGCATAAATATTCTTATTTAAATCGGTACATGTGAAAAAATCCATAGCAACAATCAATGAGGGAATTTTATGAACATAAAATAACAACCAATATTGAACAAAAATATATTTTTTTCGAAAACAGTTCACTTTATCGACATTGATCAAGAGTACCTTTTTTCAACTTAAGGTTTAGAGTAACCAAAAATATTATTGTCGTTCCTTCATCATACAGGGTATATAAAAAAAACCATTTTGGTGTTACGTCTAGTCCGTCCCTGGCAAACGAAATAAGCCAAATGTGCTTAAAAGGGAGAATTTTAAGTATACTCATCTAGTAAACATTATACTAAAAAAAAAATTAAATTACACCTAGTACTTAAAAGAATATTTAAAAAACAACGATTTCCAGGGACGTCCGATATGGGCCCGTATCTCCGTAGGGGAGGCCGTAGGAAAAAAAAATTATAGGAACTTCTCCTGTTATTTTTCAGTGTTCTATCTGAACCCGGGAGATTGTCCACATATTCTGGGACACCCTGTGTATACGATATTTGTTTCAGATGTCTCATAAGCAATCAATGTAATTTTAATTTTTTTTTCACTCTTCCATCCTGTAGGTTTTGAATTATATTGAATTCATATTTGCATATTAAAAATGGGTAGTGCTTACATACGAAGCCTGTGTTGTAATGTGGTATTTCCCGGTAGATGCTCGTATCGTATTAAGTCCTGCCAATGAATAGTGGCAGGGCAGGACATGACCGTATCCAGTTCGGTTCATTAAAAGCTGTCTAAAGCCAATGTTTTTCTCCATTAATAAGTGTTAATCGTATATATTTTTTTTAGGTGACAAGTTCCGGCTGGTTCTCGCCACCACCTTGCGTGAAGACGGCTATCCAGACAGCGGCGACTGGAACCCCCAAGGTCTGGACACGGACGGGTCGCGAGCGGACAGCTTCGAGTACGTCATGTCCGGGAAGGTGTATCGGATCGAGGGGGACGAGGCGTCGTTGGAACCGTCGAGTAGATTGTAAGTATATCGAACAATTCCACAATATCATTCGACGGGTCCTGAGTCGCATTATATTTCAAATGATGCAACAAAATAAATATGTAATACCACAATGTATATAGAGAACTTCATTACAAGTTTATTGTATCCTGACGATTGTTTCGACATCACGGTGTCTTCAGCAGATGCTAAAAACGAAGCATTTGAGGCATATATTTTTATAGATGGTCGTAGAACTAGTTTTTCTTGATGGGACGGAATTGGGGACTACCCTGTGTTTACTGAATGTTTGCAACCGTGAACACAGCTGGTGGTATCTCAGTTTCTTTCCATTATCGCATCATCAGGGACGACATCTGGACATACGATGGTGGGATCCCTGGATTTTCAACAACAATCACGTCGAGCCAAAGCTGTTTCTCCGTACCTATTTAATTCAACGGTGACACAAATAAGAGGTTAAGAGCCCATATTTGAATGTCACCTTAAGTTATACCTTAGCTGAGGTAGCCTTAACGTTGTGATAAACCTTAAAAAGACTATGTTTTTAATTAGAGGGTCAATTGACGTGTTTAATGGACGATTACCGTGTCCCTTAAGGTACCTTACGATACAGGTACAGAATAACATAAGTCAGACTGTCAAACTTGTGTCAGGGATGACATGTCATTCTGTACCGTAAGGTACAGGCCATAAGTCATCGTTAACCCAAGTTTGACAATACAGGGTGTTATGAAAATGACGTATTATATTTAAACCGGCAAATCCCGAGATGAAAATAAATTGAAGAAAAATAACCATAAATGGCGCTTTGAATTATTAAGCGAAATATACACTTTATATGAAATCTCAAAATTTACGTGGCCGCTCCTGAGGCCCTTCGCAATCAATATTTTATTAAGGCAGTCTCCAGGTTCAAAAGAGGTTAACGCATTAAATGCGATGTTGTCATATTGCAACACATTGCACGTGTTCAGTTTTTGACAACAAGACGTCTTTGGCGCGCGCTATCACTTCTTTTTCAAACTTTTTAGACAAAGAAAACTACAATTTTAAGGGACATACTCTCTTACCTTCGATCTTATTTTAAAATAATTCGTTTTATAATAATTAAATTCCATAAAAAAATAAAACACAAAAAGTCTGCTTTTCACGAGAACCAACAGTAGATAATATCACACGAATTTAAAATCACATCACAACATTTATTATTATGAATTCTTTCACAACAACAAAAAAATCGGGCAATACAAATAACCAAACGTTTAAAATTCGTATACGTCAAGCACGTGGCACCCTCGACGTCGTAGAACTAACGTCCTTTCACTCCCGAATCGCGAAGCCTACTGAAGTATAAAGGGCGCGCCGTCAGTATTCAAGTAAGGGCGAGGCACGCGGTGTGATCTGACAACACTGTTAGTATACTCTAGTGACCCACATTGTTGCTAAGTGAATCCAGATGTAACGGCGCGACAGTATGTGGGTAAAAAGGGGTTTTACCTTAGTATTTAGATATTCCATTTTTTTTTTTAAAAGTATGTAGACTTTCTCTAGGACTCCCTAGGAGTCACCCATTTAAATATAATACGTCATTTCCATAACACCCTGTATATTAAAGTTCGTTTTAACTCTCATCTAAAGGAATATATCCTTAGGAACATGGTAATATTTCACTTAACGCGCCAATTGACCCTTAAATTAATGTAAAACATAGTTTTTTAAGGTTTACCATAAGGTTAAGGCTACCTTAGCTGAGGTAACATTCAAATATCGGCCCTATATAGTAATATATTGTTGACTGTTACTCAATACCCTGCATAGATAGAAAAAATGTTAGAAGAGGTACCTCTACAACTGACACCTAATTGTGGTTCTTGCACGACGGGCCTCCATCTTATTTTAGCATCGTCTGTGTGTCTGTTTCTGGACAACATCTCTATTGTATCTAGTATGTACTATTTGATAAATTAGGTTATATTTATACAAATTTAGTTTTAAGGGGCATATTAATTTTGTCAGTATGTTATAAATTTCTCTCATTCCCTTAGATCCGGGTTTCCCCAAACAAGGGTCCACGGACCCCTTGGGGGTCCGCGAGCAACTGCTTAGGGGTCCGCGAACCACTAAGTGAAAATAAACTGTCCATCTCACTAAAGTCCCTTTTATGCACGCGTTTTGTGTCGCGCGAAAAAAATCACGGTGTTCCTTGTCGCGGCGTTTTCTAAATAAATACATTGTTCTTATATGGGCGCTTTTGTTCCTTTTATGCACGCGTTTCTTGTCGCAGCGTTTCCGTCCATAAGAACAATATGTTTTAAAAATGCTGCTACAAAAAACCACATGTATATAACCATTATATTGCTAATACCATCTGAAATTATGTCCCCGCTATGGGCATCGAACGGGTAATAGCGAGTTTGCGCTGTTCGGAAATTTCCTTTTTTTACAAGCTTTTTAGTGAAATTCGGTTCCGTAGATCGGATAATGTGATAAGCAAAATATTTTCGTATATATGTACATACCTCAAATACTTTATACCTGGTATTGATCCACGACTTTTGCAAAAAAGCGCCATGCACTTGTGTCCTTTCATCTTAAAAACAAGTTACTAACCTACCAAACAGCGAATCGAATCACCGCAAATTAAAAACTCCTTTACAAAAATTGTTGTTAGGTAATGAAAGCTTATAAGCACTAATATACCGACAACAATGTGGATGAACCACTTTTTATTCTGAAATTTGAAAAAGCATCCAGAACCAAAGATGGCGACGAATAACAACAAACAAATAATGTCGGGCTGGCTCTGACGCGATCGATAAAATTTCCACCCTACTGCGCAAACTCAATGGTGCCAAGCCATATCCCATAGCGCGGACACTTTTTGTAATTTGGAACGTTCGTATTGGCAATATAATGGTTATATACAGGGTGTCCGGGAACATGTGGGAAATCTCCCGGATATGAAGAAAACACGTGAAAAGAATACTATAGGTTCATATAAACTTCTTTCGTATCGGCCTCCTCTTCGGAGATATGGGCTCCCAAAGAGCACCAATGGAATCAAGTTTTTTACACATAATTATTGAACCACCTGGTATATTTCAATTATTTTTTAATATGGTGTATACCAGGTAAGACCCGTCAAATTACTACCCAAGAAACTGTTGTGAATTACTCACAGCTGCAGGGACGGACTAGCTGTAACACTCATGGGCCCATTTTTTTTACGCCCTGTATGATGAGAACTTTGGACAATGTTTGTTACATACCTTTAACTATTGACTAAAAATTAAGTACTCTTCATTCATGTCGCTAATCCTAACCGTTTTCGAGAAAACGTCATTTTAATTACATCATGTATTTGGCGTATCTCGGTAAGAGATCCATCTTTGTTCCTATGAAATGATGAACGTCAAAATTCCGCTTTTTCATATTTAACCCGTGAGAAGATAGGGGGATCAGTGCAAATAAAATGACGTTTCCTCGAAAACGGTTAGGATTAGCGACATGAATGAAGAGTACTTAATTTTTAGTCAATAGTTAAAGGTATGTAACAAACATTGTCCAAAGTTCTCATCATACAGGGCGTAAAAAAAATGGGCCCATGAGTGTTACAGCTGGTCCGTCCCTGCAGCTGTGAATAATTCACAACAGTTTCTTGGGTAGTAATTTGACGGGTCTTACCTGGTATACATCATATTAAAAAATAATTGAAATATACCAGGTGGTTCAATAATTATGTGTAAAAAACTTGCTTCCATTGGTGCTCTTTGGGAGCCCATATCTCCGAAGAGGAGGCCGATACGAAAGAAGTTATTAGTTATAGTATTCTTTTCATGTGTTTTCTTCATATCCGTGTGATTTCCCACATGTTCCCGGACACCCTGTGTATGTGCAAGGAACGCGTCCATAAAAGCGGACTTAAAAGAGCATATTTGGAACATTGTCTTAAGAAAACGCCGCGATTTTTATCGCGCGACACAAGACGCAGCCGTGAATATATTATTCAGCTTATTGCTTATTAAATTTGATTTGTTAAAAACAATAACATTCCAATATGAATTATTTTTAACTAACGGTAATTACTTAGACATGACATACTGTCCTAGAATGAATTCTGTGCTAATGTAGCTACTGGCAAAAAAGTTTGACGAACGCTTCCTTCAATCAATCTATTCGATTATATTATAGAATATGATGAATGTTAATCCTACTGGGTCCATCTACCTTCAGAGAGCTGAACTTAACAGCTGTGCTGTTATAGGCAGCCCATCACGGCGGCATTCTGTACAACGGTTCGAGTGCCACCAACTAAAAATAAACGATTTATAAATAGTTCTCGTTTTTCGGTTAATTATTTTTAAATATAGTTATCTACGTTCGTACATACCAACAAGACAGGTTGAATTGTCATGTGTTTTTTTCCGCATCGACAATAGTTTTTTATCGTTTTTGGATCTGAAAATATTTCGGAACGTATGCCTTATTAGAGTTAGAGTAGAATTATTCTACTGATCAACCAGTGTCGTCCATGCGTACGTGTGATTTATTTGATAAAAAGGAAGTGATGCGGCATTTTTTTTAGATGAAGCTGTGCACTGCCGCGTCCACACCAAACCAACAAAACAGCAACGCAATGTTCTTCAACAATTTAGAAAAATCGGCAACATTTTACCAAATTTGATGTTTTATTTCGGTTTTTAGCAACTTAGCGTCTTGCTTGTCAGGTAGCATTAATACAGGGTGTTATGGAAATGACGTATTATATTTAAACCGGCAATTCCTGAGATAAAGACAAATTGAAGAAAAATAGCCATAAATGACGCTTTCAATTAATTCAGCGGTAGAAGTGACCTGACGTCAAACCAGAAAAACACCTGTGTGGCACTGCGATCCAGGAATTCTGGCCGGTGTTGTCATATTTAGACAAAATAAAATAATTTAAACACTTTTCGATTCTGTAATACCTTTTTGTACAATTAATTGAAGAACATTTACGACGGACTATGTTTTAAACCCCGAAAAAACATATGGAATAGTAATAGTCACGTACGTCACTAGGTCAAATGCCAATGATCTCTTGACGCCTTACATCGTCTGAGCGAAGTAGATTCATATAGCGCCGCACGCTTGCGTTTGTTAGTTGAAGACCAACCAGCGGCCGGATACGTTGTGTCTCGTCGATCACCAACACACTTTCAGCAATCCGCTTTGTTTTTTCGGTTTACGCGTGTATCTGGCCCGTACATAAATAATCGTTGAATATTGTTTTTATTGACGCGTTTCTTCTGGACGTCAAATTTCGTCGCGTGCAATAAAATCTAATAATCTGTAGTATAATCTGTATCACAAAGGGTAAATCTAGGGACTTTATTAGAAAGTTTAAAAATGATATATATGGAAAAATACTTATAGAGGGTATTCCAAACGTAATGAGGCTGTTATTGAACAATTTTCTACAATTAAGAACCGAAGAATGGACTTTACGTTTAAGCACTATTGTGTAGGGTCGATAAATGTTGTGTATTTCGATAAATGTTACTCGATATGATTTTAAACCATTGTATTTAAGGATTTAAAGTAAAAAACACTGAAAATATGAAGAATGCCAACTTGTCAGTCTCGTGGCTTGATTCGTTCTCGTCATAAAACAGTTAACTATTGTTCTCGGCTTGGTTGCGCCTAATGACGTAGCCGTAGATGGCGTAGTGGTATTAGACATCATTCGGTTTTCTTGATAGCTCGTAGATGGCTTTAGTAGTATTAGTAGTGGACTGTATAAATATTGTTACGAGGGTTGCATGCGACCACGTTAAGATCCGACAGCTATACACACTAAGAAAACCTTTCTTATTTTCCAAAAGTTGTATTTCCTTGTGTAAAATTAAAAATAAATAAAAATATGTTTTACCTAATGCATTTTCTTATTGCTTCTTTTCTTTTTACATTTAAAACGCCTAGAACGTGATTGTTTGGTCGTTACACAAAAATAAAATTTTAAAAATAATTTCACCATATGTGTGAACCCCCTCTATCATAGGTCACGAGCCGCCACTGGTTACTAAATAGACTTTTGTTGACATTTTGTCTCGCCAGAGTGGACGCAAGTGTTCGTTGTGTTTTGTTTCCAGAAAGTTGCTAGTTGCGTGTTTCTGTTCGGTTGGATGTTTTTTGTTTTGTTGGTTTGGTGGGGACGCGGCATAACAATCGACATTTTTGATAATTCGCTTGTTCCTTATCGCTCGTATTTTGGATGTAAATATTTTTAAAAAGAAATAGATTGTGTCAATTTATTGAACATTTGTATTTGGTTGTTTTGAGCGATGCCAAACCGACGTATGATATTAGTTTATTTGAATTTGAAGCAATAGAAGTGCAGCCTAGACCACACACGTAATCGCACCAATATCCAAAACACTCAATTCAGAAATGCCGAAAATATAAGCTTGTTTCCATTATAAGTGGTACACCCTGTATGTTCATATGAACCTTCTCTCTCTCTCTCGTACCTTTTACCTCCGTAATTGACCGACCTTCATACTAAAAACGCTTCCCTTACATAACTGTCATCTGCAGTCCAAATAACTCATTCTAATTATAAGAGCTTTATAAAACGGACTTATGCATATCCAACACGTGATGACGTTGGCACCACCAATGCACGCATCGTTCTATCGAAATGCATATTGTTGGCACCGTGACCACAAGAAAAATAGAATTCGGCTCTAGGGAACGCAGAGAAAGAGACAGAGAGATAGGAAGAATCCCTTCTCGCGATATGATCGTTCTCTTAGTCAAGAATACGACGTCAGGAGTTTGTTGTACAAGTTGAAATAATGTAGAATTGACCAGACTAATCAGAAAAAATATCCACACGGAAATTAGGATAAACAGCGTACCACTTATGCTGTAATACATATCAGAGGACATGCTTGTAGACATAGGAATAACTTTTCTAACCTAAAATATATGGTGCTATGTCCTATTAACGCATATACAAAAATTGAAATTAATATCCAAGGTACTTTTTTTTCTATTTGGGTTTCATAATGGCTATATTATGAAATGCCAAAAAAATTGAATAACTTGCCACTTTATGAAACTGAAGTTTTATTTCTCATGTTGGCAACAAGTAGGGTTCGAATTTTAGGCCTTCTTCGATTTCGTTGAAATTAGTTTTCTAGGCATTATGGATTCGACAGAAATTTTTTATAGAAAACTTTAAAATACTAACCTTTAACCTTGCAAATAGATCATTTTTACTAGATATTTATCCGAAATACCTATACTCGGAAATATATAATATGCTGACGGGGTCCGTCAACTAATTTCTATAACCTAACCTAAAAATAATAGAAATATCTTCCAGTTTATGCTCTATTTCTAAAGTTTTATTCAATGAAGTACTATTTTTATTTTTAATTCAATATAAACTGCTGGCCATTTGCTTTCGAGCAAGAAAAATTTCGCCTAAATTTAAAAGTTAATATTTTCTGAACCAGATATGACATCGATCTCCGGTTTTTAATGGTTGATAGATTTGTCTGTTAGGAAACAACTGCCAAAGTTGGATTGTCTTAAACTGTTAGAAAATTTTATATACAGGGTGTTAAAGAGGACGATGATTTTTGCTCCAATTTCAATAGCATGTAACTTTCACAATATTATTTTTAAATTTTATCACTGTACGTCAATTGAGTCACTGGTTCATAGCAAAGAAAGTAATCTGTCAAATTTTTGATATCTGCTAGATTAGGCAAGTTTTTCCGTATTTTTTAGTTTTTCATATCGCGCTACAGGTATATTATACGGTGTCTACAAAATTTTAAAAAAGATAATTTTTTTATTTAGTTGTTTGAAAAAATGTATTTATTAATTTCTAACACATGGTTAGCTTTGTTGCTAAACGCATTAGCATGTCTGACTTGATATTGTTTTTTTTTTCGTGATAATCTCGATTCAAATTAATACACTCGGATGGACGGGGTTTGGTTTGACGGCAGCTAGTGATATTTAATATTAAAGTGCCTTTCAATGTAAGTTTAATTTTATGAATAGTGTCGTGTTAGAAAGTTAGAAATTAATAAATAAATTTTTTCAAAGAATTAAATAAAAAAAATATCTTTTTTAAAATTTTAGTATAATATACCTGTAGCGCGATATGAAAAACTAAAAAATAAGGAAAAACTTGCCTAATCTAGGGGCGAGTACTTTCCAATACAAAAAAATGGTGAGATACTCATAAAGCATAGACATATAAGTGATTATAAGTACGCCACTGTACATCACAACATTTAGGTACAATTGTTGTTACTGAACATAAACAAGCTTATCATAAGGTATAATAATCACTTGCAAAGTTTGCACGATACAACGCACAGTGGGATCTAGCTAACAAAAAGTTGAAAAAAAAAAGCAAAGTTTTCAAAAAAATCGGTATCTCTTAAAATATAGCAGATATCAAAAATTTGACAGATTACTTTCTTTGCTATGAACCAGTGACTCAATTGACGTACAGTGATGAAATTTAAAAATAATATTGTGAAAGTTACATGCTATTGAAATTGGAGCAAAAATCATCGTCCTCTTTAACACCCTGTATATAAAATTTTCTAACAGTTTAAGACAATCCAACTTTGGCAGTTGTTTCCTAAGAGACAAATCTATCAACCATTAAAAACCGGAGATCGATGTCATATCTGGTTCAGAAAATATTAACTTTTAAATTTAGGCGAAATTTTTCTTGCTCGAAAGCAAATGGCCAGCAGTTTAGTATTATACATATTACTTTATATATACATATTTATAGTTACTGTAGACATTTCCTGGGAATTAATTGTTATTCCTGTCAGATTCTGTTTCGACACAATATTTTGTTCAATAGTATTATTTATTATTTTGTTCAATATTTTGAACTTTGTTCTGCTCGCGCCAAAACTCAAAGTTTTGCATGTTCTTTTTAAAAGTTTTTCTAGATTATTTTCCGCTTCTCGTATTTCTGACGGAGTACAACTTTCTTGCCTCATTTTTATTAACTTTAATAATATATTTATTTTTAATTATGACGGATGGGAAGAAGCTTTGTTGTGTTCAATTGTTTCTGTCATGGCATATTTGATACTTGTAACATTTTATTAAATTGTAAAAGTATTGCCAACCCAAAAAGAAATTATTAATTCAAATGGAAAAAATCTACTATATTTTTTAAAGTTTTTCAGACTTTAAAGACCCAAATAGAAAAAGTCTTATAAATACACAGTTCATAAGACAATTAGAGCACGCGTGGTCTAAGATAATGTTTTATGAAACTCGTATCTTAATATACTATTAAAAAATTCAACGGACATATGTTCATTGGAACTTTTCTTCATAAAATGACCTAAGAAATGTTAGCACCACATTTAGAAACACCCTGTATTTCTCAAACTTGGCACGACCGCGGATTTTTTTGCATAATACCCGTATGCACCGCACGCTGCGATAATTTTAGGACAGCTCGGTTAACGGCGACCACTCAGCTGTTCTATATCATGTCCGCCCGGCCACTTTGATTTTTGCGACCAGTGAGTCGGTCCTGCTCTGGCCTCCTGCGATTTTTACCTCCTCATGGATTCTAGAAGTGGGCTGAGGACCGGAAAAACAAAGAAATAGTTGCATTATTTTTTTCCCTTTCGGTTTACGTAACGCGGGTTTTCGAAAGAAACGTCAGAAGTGTTTGTTTAGTTAGTGCAGTGTTGTGTGTGTCTTGTGGTTTTTTTGCATTTTTTTCTAATGCTTTGTGGGCCGTTTTTGAGTATTTCGCTGGATTTACTAATTTTAATTTCGTTATGTAAAAGAGTAGTATCTATTTTAACGATGTTTTGAGATCGGATGACTCGTTTTTGTTGGAACGGGACCAAATTATTACCGTGGCTATATTTTTAGTTATTTAACGCTAAATACCATCAGAAAATGTATTAATATAACATCTCTGTAAACTAAAAGTTCTTTTTGCTTCCGTTTACGAAGTTTACGTATAAACAGAAAATTTATCATTTTCAACACTTTTATAGGGTATCTCCGTAATTGTTAGTGCTATCAAAAAAGTAATGTATGTGTCATCTGCTCTTTTTGGGTCAAACTTAAAATGGTAAAATTAAAATTTTAAAATTTTCGCTCGCTTAAGAGATACGGGGGAAAATCAAAAAATTGACAATTTCAAAATTACCCTATATTTAAAGTAAAAGAGATACAGAAAAATGTTTTATACAGAAGTTTCTTTATATTGATTGTTGAATAATCTGCCGTTTTCAGAATAAGTATACGGGGCCAGGTAAAGAAGTCATCGGACTTAACCTCATTGTTTCAAATGGAACACCCTGTATATTTTAATGTAAAAAGGTAGCATTCTAAATTCTCTTTTCAAATATATAACACACCATGGATGATATTGGTTTCCTAGGCGATTTATTTAAACTTGCATTACTTTGAAACGAAATAAAAGATTCAGATTAAGGTAAAAATAACGGGAATCATCGCAAATGTTCGCAATATGTCCTTAAATGGTGATCGTCTTTCCGGATAGCGAACAAAATATATTTTACGCCACATCTTAGTTTTTTCCACTTTCAATATAATCAAATTTTTCAAATGTTTATTTTCACAAATGAATATGTAAAAATGAAATTGACTTTAAGGGCCAGTTGTATAAAACAATCCTAAACTTAGGTTCAACGGAACGCCGATCAACCTGTGAACTACGTTTATTCAATATTACGTTGTTCAATATAAATTGAACTTTTGGTCAGCCGAACTACGATCAGTTTATATTGGCATTACTATTATTTAGTAACTTTTATTTTTTTTTTAGATTTTTGACATAAAATATAACCTTTTATTTGATTTGACGTTTGGCGGGCTTGCTTTCCAAGCTCTTCTACTCGGTGTACTTATAAAATATTGTTAAAAATAAGAACTAAACTATTTCAATTTTATTTGCAGTCTGACATTTCTAAAGCGGATAGAGCTTATTGATTCCATAAAAAAATATGTATTATTAGATACATTATAATAAATAAAAACAAACAGCTGTGTTTTTTGTTAAGCGTAATCTTTGCAACTATTTTTTTGATTGTCATTCAATTCGTAAATTGATCAGAATATTTTCGGTATGTCCATGTTCACAGCATTGACTGCAGTATCCACAAGACCCAAAAATCTTCATCATCAGTTATAATTTCATTAAATTCCTACATTTTAATAAACAATAAAATAACGATAAAGTACTGTAGGTATTGTATAATATGGCCATAGGCGTAACTAGGGGGGGGGGGGGGTGGGGGGGGGGGGGGGGCTATGCCCACCCCAGAATTTCCGAAGTTCGAAGCCATACATACGCCATAGTGACACTTGACATTAAAATCCTACTAGACTAGGGGCCAGGCCCCCCCTACAAAATTATTCTAGTTACGCCAATGAATATGACGCTGACCTGACACAAAAAAAAAATATTTAAGGTTAGAAAATGACTTGGATCGACAGTTCAACTGAACCGCCAAAAGTGGACGTTCACGTGAACTCCTGATTTGAACTGAGATCAGTGGAAAATACTGTTTGTACAACATCTTTTTTACTTTGAACTGGAGTGCAAAAGTGAACTAAAGTTCAAAGTGTTTATACAACCGGCCCTAAGTGTTACTTACAACTAGAATGTCAACATAGTTTTTCTAGGATATCAGCTGTTGTTTCACAGTCTACTGTGCCTTGGAAACCAATATCATCCATGGTATGTTATATATTTGAAAAGAAAATTTAAAATATACAGGGTGTTCCATTTAAAAAAATGAGGTTAGGCCCGATAACTTTTTTACCTGACCCCGTATACTTATTCTGAAAACGGCAGATTATTCAACAATCAATATAAAGAAGCTTCTGTATAAAACATTTTTCTGTATCTCTTTTAACTAAGCAAATATAGGGTAATTTTGAAATTGTCAATTTTTGATTTTCGCCCGTATCTCTTAAGCGAGCGAAAATTTTCGAATTTTGATTCTACCATTTTAAGTTTGACCCGAAAAGAGCACATGACACCTACATTACTTTTTTGATAGCACTAACAATTTCGGAGATACCCGATAAAATTGGGACACCCTGTACACTACGCAATTTATTTAACGCATAACCAAAAATCGAGGGTCCACGGCCTGTGGAGTATACTAGGCATTGCAAGTTATTGCAGATACAGGCAAATGACAGCCACATACAGAGAAAAAGACCTTGTTGCATTTTTGATTTTTGACGTTGACACATTAAACCTTTGAATACTTATCTCCCTAGCAACAAAAACGCAGGCTATAATAATGTCAAGGTAATGTCGCAGGTAAAAATCAAAAATTGGTAAATCAAATTAAATTTATTATTTAAAACGAACTGGTATGAGATAAAAGTTTGTATGCGCCACGAGTACTGATAGATATATACCCTCGGGCCAGAGGCCCTCGGCTTTGTAAGACTGTCGTCCTCTAGGCATAATCATCTACTTAGTACCCTTGATACATACAATACAATAAAACTGAATTGAACCATAAGGGTAATCGTCAAATACTGATGAGCGTGTTCATGGCTTAGTTCCTATTGACTGATTTGAAAGTAGCATGCATTAGTCGATATTTTTCTGGACGTATTTTCTTACCGAAAATTCCGTGGCGGTTAAAACATTTCTCCTCGTCGACGTCGATATGTAATTTTAGACTCGGGAATCCAACTGTGCAGGTGCATTATCTAATAGACAAACGGGGGCTCACGAAAATAGACTGTCATCTAAAATTTGAAACACTTTTCATGCATAGATAGCTGACAATGTATAAATAACGATTCGGCGAGTAGAAATATTAAATGCTGGATCCTAGAAAAATGATCGCATCATGTACAATGCGTATATTGCATATGGTGCCCCGAACAAAGCCTAAAGTATACGCAATTAATTAAAAAATAATATATAGGGTGTCCCATTTAAAAAAAATTACTTTTGTTAATTTAAATGTGTATAATGTCGATTATGTGCATGGTTGTCTAGCTTTCTTAAGGACCGCTCTCTGCAAGTGGCGATTGACGGATTTCACCAATCACCATCAATGCCGGTATTCCTCAAGGGTCCATATTGTCTCACACTCTCTTCTTACTCTACCGGTATTTAGTTTTGCTGACGATAGCACACTTATCTGATCTTTCTCTTTGAATGCGCAAACATCGGCTGCCGACGCACATCTTCGCAGACACGAAGTATCACGGCCCATCAATGACCTGGAAGAAATTTTGGCTTGGGGTGACAGTAACCAAGTCGGATTTAACGCTAAAAAAACCCCAGGCAGCAGTTTTCTCTAAAAAGGTTAACATTACAGAACCGGATATAGTCATGGCCGGACGCGCAATCCCACTGGCTTCATCTATTAATTTGCAATCTGGGAGGAAATATGTGTTAGCATAACCACGTTGTGGCAATCGCCAAGATAGCTTCTTAGAAGCATGCGGTACTCTTCCGAACCAAAAAGTTGTACACACCTCAACAACTTTTGACACTATACAAAGCCCAGATTCGACCATCACTAGAGTACTGCTCTCATGTCTGGAGCTCTGCACCCAAACATGCTCTTCGGCTACTGGATTCCATCGAAAGGAGGGCTATTAGTCTGATCGGAGACCACGAGCTGACGAGGAACCTCGACAGCCTAGAACATCGAAGACAGGTTGGGGATTTGACTGTCTTTTACAGATATTTTCATGAAAAGTGCTCGGCTGACCTTGCCCTCTTAATTCCGCCCAGAGCGACGAATAGCAGAAATACACGACGAAGCACTGCCGCCCATGCATATGTGGTTAAGCTTAGTGCTCCTCGAACTTCATTATTTAAGAATTCTTTTATCTGGAGGACTTCATCCTTGTGGAACGACCTTCCCGAGGTCGTTTTTCCCAACCGAATATAACCTCCAACGATTCAAAGCCAACGTGAATCGGTTTTTGCGCACATGCACCACTCCCGGAGTGCCCTAAAGGATTTTTCCTATAGTGCTTGTGTTTGATCATAAAAAATCTCAAAAACTAAACTTTTTAGATAAGTTAACGCGTAACGGAAATAGAAAGATTTTGAAAATCACCCTGTAGATTAAAAACTAAGAGACCCATGACAAAGTGTCGAAAATGGGACACCCTGTACAGATCGAGATATTGCCTGAATTGGTTCGAGACGTGATATTGAAAACGCATGTCTGAATTAACGCTAACATCCGAGTTTGCGTAAAGATTTAGACCTTTAATTTGTTTTAATTGCAATAAACTTAACAGAGTTCTTTCTTGTGTGCCTTGCTTGTTTCAGTGTTAATTTGAAAGCTTAGTGCTAGTTTGCTAGTTGGATGTTTCTGTCCTTGTCCCTGCCCTGTGCGTTTGCCCCAGCAAGGTAAAGTCGATATATTTTCCGTTGATGTGATTTAAATAAAGAAACTGTCGGAATTTAAAAAAAATTCCGGCTTCGATACCGAGAATCTCGCCGATGATAGCAAATATCGAGGATAATAAAGCAACTAAGCGTGGGAATTGTTAGAAAAAGCATTGTTTTGTGATTTTTAAATTACATCAATGGAAAAAACATCGAGTTTACTACCATGATGGGTAATGGAGATGTGCATGGTGGTTTTCATTTGTAGTTTGAGCTTTTTTTTCAAGCACACTACGGGTACCTGGATTGAGACTATGCAGTTTATTTATTAGTTAAAATACTTAATTTTTATGAAATCATAATCGTAAAAATCGCGGTAATTTTGTCGTCTTAAGCCTAGGTTCACACGGCAACGCACTGCACGTTTTTTAGCAGGATCAATCTTACCGAATAAGTTGTGGCGCGTATTATATTAACATAGAACGGTTTACCCATCGTTTGCAAACTGCAAAAAACCGTATACGATTGAAGACGTCCACCGAATACTCATCGGACTTGTCAAACAAATCCAAAATCTACTATACCTACTGCAATTATTGTTTTGTTAGTCGGAATGAAAATGTATTGTGTAACAAACCCGCTATTTATTCGGTTAAAACCGAATATTTAAAGAACGTGCAGTATATTCCCGTGTGAACCCAGCCTTAAAGTGGATTCGGAATTTTAAGATTGAACAATATAGTTGCTAATCTTTACTGACGAATACAAAGATACCAAAAACTTCGTTGTCGATTCTAATCCAGGTTCGCTTAGATCATTTTTGTGGGTACTGAGAGTATTTACTTATTCTAGGTTATGTATGCGTGCTTTTCGATGTTGTGACGACGGGACCGCCTGTAGATGTCGCCTGGCGCGCCACGGCTATCACGTGACGCTTCCGGCTCCGTGCCAGAGGTGCCTTTGCACATCCATCGAACCATGTAAATGCACTATCTGGTACGACAGCCTGTGGCCGTCTTTCACCGTCTGCGAAAGGCTTTCGATATTGTATGTGGTGGTTTTTTCTAGTTGTATGGTTGGATGGCAATGGCAGTAGTATAGGTTTAGTAGTAATCGATGTTGGCGTGGTTATGTTATTGTTGGAACGAAAAATTGCACGTGTTAAAAATAAAAGATTTTTGATAATTTTGAATCGCGCAACTTTCAAACTCGAAATGCAATAATCGCGCGGATTTGCCTGTAAAACCGGTCGACATACATACGTTCTGCATTATTATTTTCGTGTGTAAATGTTATACTAATTTTAAGAAGTAATCTATATTAGGTTCGTTCCAACCACCCTAAAAATCGTACAATGTACGGTCACGCACATGCGTAGTAGTCGAAAGGCGTTCCAACCGACACAAAACGGTGTAGCTGGCGATCCCTTTGGTGTTCCAACCAAATTGTGATCGTTCGAAAACCAGTTCCTGAACGGTAAAAACGATACATGGCCAAGACCAGTAACCGCTTGTACTGACTTGCGCCCTAAGAATTTTAACCGTTGTTTTTGTATTCCTGGCATTCATGCAGTTCTTTTAGCCTTGTTTTGTAGGAGTTGTTGCTTAATATTTTGATTATTTAATTTATTCTTATTAAATTTGTATAGTCCGGTTCCCAAACCTACAAGACATTCTTAACATTAAACGTTATTCTCTTTCATGATTATTAAATACAACAAAACGGAACGAAAAAAGATAATACTCAAGCTTAGACGAAGAAATCAAAACAACAAAAGTAGGGTTGTGATTTATGAATGTTATGATAATTAACTAATTACTAAACTTCTTTCCTAGAATCAGACAGGCGATCAGCTGAGATTTTTACACAGAATGGTCACAAAAACGTACCAACCTTGCCTCCCTTGTGCATCGGCAACAAACAGTGCAAAATTAACGCCTGCGCACAAAATCGATTCCAACAGTTTCGTTACGGTTCTAGAACGATACAAAAATAGGGTGTTGGAACAAACCTATTGTCACCATTAATGTTGAATCATTTAGGGAAAAATGTGTTGTTCCCTTTAGGTAAAATTTGATTTCACCATAAGTTTCTGCTTCAAAAAAAACCAAAAATGGCGTAATTAAATGGGACTACTATTGTTAACTATAAATTTTGACATTTTCTCCACAAAATATCGAAAAATGGCTTTTCCCCATTGAATTAAAAAACAATTTATTTGGAAATGTTTGTATTGTAATTCTATGCCCACATACCAAATTTCAATCGCTTATAATTTAATTTTTTGAGGAAAATTAAGATTTTGGTAGAATTTTCGGTATATAGAAGGAATTTAGATGATGAGCATTGTATAAATAAATAGATTTAAGATGATAGGGGACGACTTACGTTTTCAATGTAAATAGATAGAGAACAAAAATTATCATAAGTGATTCAAATTCGATATGTGGACATAAAATTACAATACAAACAACTTTTCCAAATAATGTTTTTGTAAATTCGATCGATAAATGCCATTTTTCGACATTTTGTCAGTGGCGGTTCTTCCACAGGAGCACATGCGCACGTGCACCCCCAAAACGAATAAAAAAATATTAATTTATATTCATTGAATATTATTTATCGTATAAAGTCCGACCCTCACTAATATTTTATCGTACCGTCAACCAAACTGTATATTATAGGCCTCTCGATCCGGCAACCGTGCCTCGGTCGAGGTTAATGACGATTACGACGAGACTTGTTCGCATGTGCGACTAAGTAGGCGGGGCATAATGCAGTTTCTCTGTAGTAACAGGTGGCGGGAGACAGCGGGGGATAGCGGGGCTATGGCGATTTAACATGGGAAAGGCGCACAATTTTAGTGTGCGCCGCGCCGTTGTCTGTTCGTGCATCTCGTTGGAAATTCGAGCGTGTATGTTTTAATATTTTAATATTATATATTTATTAAGAGTTTGACGGTTGACTATTTAAAAAAATAACTTTAGCTCTTTGAGTTTGGAGCAAAAAATTGAAGTGAAGAATGCGGGTTTGTTCCTACAACCTAAACCCGAAATTAATTTAACGCAGACCACAAAGGGTAAATCTAGGGACTTTATTAGAAAGTTTAAAAATGAAATATATGAAAAAAAAATTATAGAGGGTATTCCAAACTTTAATGAGGCTGTTATTGATCAATTTTCTACAATTAAAAACCGAAAAACGGACTTTACGTTTAAGCACTATACACACTAAGAAAACCATTCTTATTTTCCAAAAGTTGTATTTCCTTGTGTAAAATAAAAAAATAAATAAAAATATGTTTTAACTAACGCATTTTCTTATTACTTCTTTTCTTTCTGCATTTAAAACGTCTAGAAAGTAATTGTTTGGTCGTTACACCAAAATAAAATTTTAAAATTAATTTCACCATACTTGTGAACCCCCCTCTATCATAGGTCACTGCACTGCATTTTGTGGAGAAAATGTCAAATTTGACAGTTAACAAAAGCCGCAGAGTTCCATTTAATTATGTCATTTTTGGTCTTTATCGAAGCAAAAACTGATGGTAAATTAAAATTTTACCTAAATCGAGAAATTCAGTCTTTTCAATATGGTTCCAACTTTAATGGTTACACTGTGTATACATATCCATCCGATTTCTTAGGATCTTGCTTTAGTTAGGGAACTAATTGTATGACCTTTGATGGTGAATATGGGGGGGGGGGGGTCGCTCTCCCCCGTAATGACGCCCCTGTTTACAGTAACTTAACTTGCTTAGGTAACTTAAAATTACAGTCAAATTGATGATATAGACACCTATAGATGTATGCCCCTTAAAATTAAACATGTAGTATACGGAGCGATACATCATTAAGCTGAACATAGGAAATTCCATCAAATTTTTGCGGTGGCTGGATATTAGTTCCCCTGTATGTTTTATAGAAAAACTGCCTTATAAACCCATGTGACGAGTTTGAATACATTTTGGTGAGCCAATACTAAGCTATTCGATTAAACGTGCAAAGCCACGAAACTCTCATAGTTCAGGCAATACAGTAAACGCCGGCAAATAATTTCTATGATGCCAAAAATCAACGTAAAGCTGAACATAACGAATGAAAATATTGTCATTGCCACTACATTTGACATTGACAAAACTTAATTTGCTAGTGTTTGCTGTTTTAACTGAACTATGAGAGTTTCGTGGTTTTGCCATCACGTTTAATTGAATAGCTTGTGATTGGCTCACCAAAATGTATTCAAACTCGGTACATGGCTTCACCATGTCGGCCTCATCAAGAAGTTATAATGCAATGTTTCTATGAAATATACAGGAGAACCAGAATCCAGCCACCACAAAAGTGACATGGGATTTCCCATGTTCCACTTAACGATGAATCACTCGGTATGTGGAAGTTTCATACAAATGTAGTACTAATTATGTAGATTTTTAATCGTTAACTTGTATTAATAAGATTTCTGTATTTAATTGTATTGACGAGTTTTTGCCACTGTTGATATCTCAAAACTGGCTTACAGACGGGACAGCTGTTTAAGCTTGAATTTGAAAATTGTATGATTGATTCTGGCGATCTAGCTTGTTAATGATCGTTGCAAGAGTCGCTATTTTTAGTTTTTAGTTACTAGGGATTGTCTTTAGACTCTTAAGTTCAAACAGGTTGTTTTTTGGCCTGGTTTTGTTTATTTGACAGTTATATTTCTGTGGATAAATGGTAATAATGATAATAAATCAATGTGACACTGACAAAATATATTGTTTTATGGAAATGACTTATTATATACAGGGTGTTATGGAAATGACGTATTATATTTAAATGGGTGACTTCTGGGGTGTCGTAGAGAAAGTCTACATACTTTTGTTTTTATATCGAATATCTGAATACTAAGGTAAAAACCGTTTTTACCCACATATTGTCGCGCCGTTCCATCTGGATTCACTTAGCAATAATGTGGGTCACTAGAGTATATGCTAACAGTGATGTCAGATCACACCGCGTGTCTCGCCCTTGCTTGGATACCGGCCGCGCGCCACTATCGTTGCTTACTCGGGGGTGGAATGACGCTGTCGAGGGTTCCACGTGCTAGACGTATACGAAATTTAAACGTTTTGTTAGTTGTAGCATTACCCGATTTTTTTTCTGTTGTGAAATAATTCATAATAATGTGATAATGTTGTGGTGTGATTTCAAATTTGTGTGATATTATCTACTGTTGAGCTGTTGAAAAACATACTTTTTGTGTTTTATTTTTTTATGGAATTTAATTATAAAACGGATTATTTTAAAATAAGATCGAAGGTAAGAGAGTATGTACCTTAAAATTGTAGCTTTTTTTTTCTAAAAAGTTTGAAAAAGAAGTGATAACGCCCGTCGAAGACGTCTTGTTGTCAAAAACTGAACACGTGCGTATAGAATTATGTGTTGCAATATGACAACATCGCCTATAATGCGCTAACCTCTTTTGAACCTCGAGACTGCCTCCAGATTACGAAGTCTATATTCCGCTTAATAATTCAAAGCGCCATTTAAGGTTATTTTTCTTCAATTTATTTTCATCTCAGGATTTGCCGGTTTAAATATAATAAGTCATTTCCATAACACCCTGTATTTAAACTCGCAAATCCTGAGATGAAATCAAATTTATTACCTTATACCTTATGTCAAACCCGAAAAACCTCATGGTATGTACTGGAAAGATGTAATACTGTTCCATTCTGTCTTGCCTTTCTGAGTAATACTATTATTTCCATAAGAATGACGGCGTAAAATACTTTGCAATACAAAGAATAGTAATATCACACAAATTTGAAATCACACCACACAAGCACATGAAAATAAATTATGTCACAGAACCCAAATACGATAGTGCTACTTTTTAATAAATTTTACACCTTATTTATTAAGCAAGAAACACCTTAAACGGGAACAAACACGCAATCAAGGAAAACCTGCTGACCAGTGTAGGGTGCAATTTTCAATCGAAGTCGACGAGGAGCGTGTAGTGACTTGGCGTCCTCGGTTTACCTTGCCCATAACGGATCTGCTTACAGTTGTTAAGTGAAAACAACGATCGGGGCGTGGCAGCGCGTGGGGTAATGTTAACGGTTTTTACCTAATTATTTAGACATTCTATTTAAAAAAAGAAGTATGCATCTAGGAGTCGCCCCATTTAAAAACTATTTCCATTAACACCCTAGCCAGGGGAATAGTTGGCTAGCTGTATTCGTTTATTCCCTATTGTACATACGTACAGGGTGTCCCATTTTCGACACTTTTATAGGGTATCTCCGTAATTGTTATAATACTATCAAAAAATTAATATATCGTATAATATAAATCGCCTAGGAAACCAATAGCATCCATAATGTGTTATATATTTGAAAAGAGAATTTAAAATGCTATCTTTTGATATTAAAATATACAGGGTGTTCCATTTCAAAAAATGAAATTAGGTCCGATAACTTGTTTACCTGACCCCGTATACTTATTCTGAAAACGGCAGATTATTCAACAATCAATATAAAGAAACTTATGTATAAAACACATTTCTGTATCTCTTTTAACTAAGAAAATATAGGGCAATTTTGAAATTGTCAATTTGTTGATTTTCCCCCGTATATCTCTTAAGCTAGCGAAAATGTTCAAATTTTGATTTAACAATTTTAAGTTTGACCCAAAAAGAGCACACGATACCTACATTACTTTTTTAATAGCAATTACTGAGATACCCTATAAAAGTGTCGAAAACGGGACACCCCGTACATATTCTATGATATAGTTACTTCTGTGTAATAATACCATACATTAAATCTTACTGTATTAAAACCACCTACCTATAATAAAATTATGGATACGTACAACTTATGGGGTGTGCAGTAAAAAGTAAGGATTTTGTGAGTGAAAAAATGGGTTGGTGCGCACGGTTTACCGGTCATATTATTAAAGGTTGCTCGTCGGTCATGGTATAAGTAACTATAGGTATGATTGCACGCAGATGATCACGTGGCTTGGCGAGTAAGTTTTAAATCTCTTATGGAAGTTTACATTGCTGTCATCTTTTTTAACTCTTTTTTGAATGTATTAAAACGTTTTAAGCATGTAATGATATATGAAATGAAAGAATAATATATGACGAGTATTTACGTATATTAATTTCATAGAAATATAACCCACAAATACCACTAAAAAAAGAAAAGATATTAGACAAATTCTTCGCGCCATTTAAGCCGGCCATATGGCCGGCCATGGTACCGGCGACGATAGCCGAAGCATGCCGAAAGCTGCTCGCCGACCCTGCTGGTTTTGAAACAGTGTTGCTAGACTTTTACAATTGTAATAGATCCACTACTATTTAAGATTCTTGTTGTGGGGCTCCCCCCCTCATATGAAATTTATGTTCAATCTGGAGGGACCACCTCCAGATTGAACATAAATTTCATCTAATAGGAAAGTAACGACCCTTTTTTTTCGTACTCTTTTTACTCTGACACCGTTTTTTACTATTCCTAGGTTTCGAACCGGCACTCTATTTCTTTCGATCACGGATTTCTGGCAACACTGCTGCATGGTTGCCGTAGTTTTTGGTGGACATTTTGTAAGTTTACCAGAACGTTTTCTTATAGTCTTGTGTTTATTAAAAAAAATATCTGAATTTTCATAAAATGAGGTGCGCTATGTTCGGTTGTGATATGGATAACCAGGCAAAGACATTTAATAGAAATATAAGGTTTTTCCGCTTTCCTAAAGATAAAAACAAACAATTAAAATGGATACAGTTGTGTAAGCGGAAAGATAATTAGGTCGTATTTTAGCTTTAATCTTTGTTGTATGTTCATGAAATAAATATTCCTAAATACCATGATATTATTCTTTCATTTCACATACCACTAAACGTAAAAACTTTTAATTAAAACGGCGTCAGAGTAATAATAGTACGAAAAAAAGGTCGTTACTTTCCTATTAGATGGGGGACCACCTCCAGATTGAACATAAATTTCATATGGGGAGCCCCACAACAAGAATGTTAAATAGTAGTGGATCTATTACAATTGTAAAAGTCTGGCAACACGCTTCGGCTATCGTCGCCGGCTTAAATGGCGCGAAGAATTTGTCTAATATCTTTTCTTTTTTTAGTGGTATTTGTGGGTTATATTTCTATGAAATTAATATACGTAAATACTCGTCATATATTATTCTTTCATTTCATATATCATTACATGCTTAAAACGTTTTAATACATTCAAAAAAGAGTTAAAAAAGATGACAGCAATGTAAACTTCCATAAGAGATTTAAAACTTACTCTCCATGCGCACGGCAGACGAAATTGGGACGGTTAGATATCCTACCTTATTGTTTATTGTATCATGCTCGTCGGTTGTCTCGCGAACAATGTTGTCGCCGTCATATAGGCAACCCCGCCGGCATTGGTGCCTGTGTGGTTGCCAACCAACGGCGACCGTCCAGAACCGAAATCAGTCGTAACGATATTAATAATCAATCGACACGTGGACGATAAATATCAAAATTCATTCTAAAAGTGGTTTTTCAGTGATGGCCACAAGGCCTTCTTTTACGCGAGAAAATAGATTGTTTATTGTCCAGTAAAGAAGGTCTTGATGTGCCAGAATATTGCCGTGTAATCATCTTCATTAAGGGCGAAGTACGATCCTGTTCGTGGGTTAAGGTAAATAGTTTTTTTTACATGTGCCCAGAAAGTGCCTCTTTTCATGCATGTTCTCTTCACCGAAAGTGGCGATTTCCAAGAGAGCGGGCGGGAAAGTATCGAAGCGGGCGGGACAGATTTTTCCCGCCCGCTTCGAGTCATCATGTGCCCATAAAAAATAGAACCAGAATTGTCGGTGCGGGATTTGAACCCGCGACCCTCAGATCGCCAGGGGGACACTCTACCCACCGAGCCATACTACAAGCGATAATAAATAGCGGATTATATATAAATTACATTGGCAGTTAAATTTTCAAAGGTGTTTTAGAAAAATGTCTGAAGAATTTCTTTATTTATATGGCTTCAAAGACTCGGGCACTTGTAAAAAAATAAATAAAACCAGAGATGCCAAGCGGGATTTGAACCCGCGACTCTCAGATCGCAGAAGGCGTACGCTATACCACTAGGCCACCGAGCCTATTTGTCAAAAATAATAAATAGATATTTACATTCTCCATGCGCGAGTGTTTTCATGTCATGTAGACAGGAAAACTGTCTGAAGAATTTCTTTATTTATTTGCCATCAAAGCTTCGGAGCACTTGTAAAAAAAAATACGGTACATATCTCGGGCCGTCGGAGGCTTTTCGGCCCTTGATACGTAATGTACTATTATCGTCGGCATTGCGCATGACATCTGACGAGCAGCTTTGAGCACTGTTGCTTTTAGAGTATGATTTTTTTATTGTTACTCAATTAAATTGTTATATACTATGTATTTTTAGGTTACTTTGTTTTCTTTTATTTCCCCTTTAACTCTTAATTTACATTGACAAAAAAAATCTAATTTTTAATTAATAGTTTCGTAAAGCCAAACGAAACGCAATACCGATCGTTTCTTGAAACTTGGCCAAGTTGGCAGACCGAACCGAGTAAACTTTTGTTTTTCTACATTGTCCTTTTTCCATGTCTAAGCGACTACTGGCGTAGGCAGTTGTCGACTGACGTATTCCTTGACCTATTATATATTTTATAACATGTTTTTGTGTAAACCAAGGATGTTTAGGCAAGGAGTGGACCGCCCTGTACCGGGGATAGGTAATCAAAGAATTTTTGATAATCTAGTAGACCATAATCCCCCATGGTCTTCCCATGGCGAATAAAAAGTTAACTAAGATAAAAATTATTGAAATATATGTACAGATTCTACGCATGAAAATAATGGGTTTGTGGTAAATATGCTTTAGTGAAAATGTTGGTCGTTAAGGAGATACGGGGTGTTAATTTCTAAATTCATTTTTCCTTCATATCTCGAGCTGTTTTTGAGATATAGACATTAATAATTAATTAATTAACATAAAAATGGCATCACCGCGAGCGAATCGGCGGGTACAAATAATTTTCCCGTAATTGTACACTCACTTTACAGAGGCACGGCAAATTTCAGTCAAATCGGTTGAATAATTTTGGATTTTGGAACTATTCTGGGGAGACACTTTTATATGGTATCTCCGTGACTGTGCTATCAAAATAGTAATGTAGATGTCATGTGCTCTTTTTGGGTCAAACTTAAAATGATAAAATCAAAATTTGAAAATTTTCGCTCGCTTAAGAGATACGGGGGAAAATTAACAATTTCAAAATTACCCTATATTTTCTTAGTTAAAAGAGATACAGAAAAATGTTTTGTACAGAAGTTTATTTATAATGATTGTTGAATAATCTTCCGTTTTCAGAATAACTATACGGGGTCAGGTAAGAAAGTTATCGGACCTAACCTCATTTTTGAACACCCTGTATATTTTAATATAAAATATAGCATTTTAAATTCTCTTTACAAATATATACACACCATGCATGATATTGGTTTCCTAGGCGATTTATTTAAACTTTATTACTTTAAACCACAGTAGGCCATGAAACGAAAGCTAATACCCTTGAGACAACTATGTTGACATTCTAGTTGTTATTAACATTAACGTCAATTTCATTTTTACATATTCATTTGTGAAAATGACCTGTCAACATTTTGAAAAATTCGATATATCAGTTTATATTGATAGTGGAAAACACTAAGATTTGGCGCAAAATGTATATTTTGTTCGCTATCCGTAAAGTCGGCAACCATGCAAGGACGTAGTTCGACGACTGGAACATAATTTTAAAATAATAAATAAAGAAAACAAGGAAAATGAAGAAAAGTTTCAATAAATCGCCTAGGAAACCAATATCATCCATGGTGTGTTATATATTTTAAAAGAACATTTACAATGCTATCTTTTTGGATTAAAATATACAGGGTGTTTAATTTAAAATAATGAGGTCAGGTCCGTTAACTTTTTTACCTGACCCCGTATACTTATTCTGAAAACGGAAGATTATTCAACAATCATTATAAAGAAACTTCTGTATAAAACATTTTTCTGTATCTCGTTTAACTAACAAAATATAGGATAATTTTGAAATTGTCTATTTCTTTATTTTCCCCCGTATCTCTTAAGCGAGCGAAAATTTTCAAATTTTGATTTTACCATTTTAAGTTAGACCCAAAAACAGCACATGACACCTACATTACTTTTTTGATAGCACTAACAGTTACGGAGATACCCTATAAAAGTGTCGAAAATGGTACAAAACATCATTTAATTCGCTTTTTGATGGATTTTAATTTTGATACGGAACAAATGGCATCACCGCGGGCGAATCGGCGGGTACCAATATTTTTCTCGTAATTGGACACTCATTTTACATAGACATGGCAAATCTAAGTCGAATAATTTAGGAATTATCCTGGGGAGAGACTTGCAAAACATCAATTACACGCCATTATTCTTACTCTTCGTCTTCTATGGAACACCGAGGGATATTTTCCATGTGGAAATTTTTGCTGATTAGCCTGGTCAATTCTACATGAAAACACGGTCTCTTGCGTTTTCTTGTCTTTATAAATTGACTTAAAGGAATTACGCTCTTAGACATTAGCACCTACCTGTATGTATTCAACTTGTAAAAAAAATACAAAAAATGAGCAAGTAATTAAAAAAAAAACAATCAACTGATAATAGTGTTATTATTAATTTTTCGAATTCCTCCGGAAATTTTAATGGTGCATTAAATTGAACAATAAAAAATAAATATGCATAAATACTAAAAATTAATACCTTTTGTGATGCAAACGGTTGAATTAGTTGCCATGCGGAGATTCTTGCCAAAATTACGGGAATTTTTATCAACGTTTTGCAATTTTTATTTCATCAATTGAAACCAACCAATTTTTTAAAACGAAATTTATCATTCAATGTTATTAATACGGAGTTTCGATTTGAATTTAATTGATTTAATCAAGAACGGTGCGTCTGACGAGAAAATCGCAACAGATCGTTTTCATGGAGAATTGACTAGGCTAATTAGAAAAAATATCCACATGGAAAAATGTCAGGGGCGTACCACATTTTTTGTAATGAATATCTGAGGACAAGTTTGCTGGATCGAAAAATAATTTTTCTAACTAAAATACGAGGTTGTATATCCCATTAACACATACCAAAGTTGAAAATAATGTCTAAAATACTTTCGGAGATATTAAAAAAAGAAAAAATATAGTTTTTATAACGACCGTTGAAAAAATATGTTTCAATACTCTGTCCCTTTCCTTCATACGATGCCGTGCCTAAGGAATCACATTCTGAAATATTGGCACATCACTAAGCAATATTGGATATTCAGTCGTTTGTAGGAAATGATAATTTATTACCAAAAATATCTGGAGGTGTGCAAACTCTCCCAATGGGAATTTGTGCCGTCACTATGTTCACCCTGTATCACAATTCACGGGCAGCTTTTATACATACCGTTTTTTAATAACCTGTGTGTTGTCGTCCATGTAGTAATTTTGGCAAGTATATGAACTGCACCAGGTGCTCAAACAGTCAATTATTACAAAGTTACTAGCTTTAAATAAAACGCATCTTGGTCAGGTCGTGGAAGAATGTTCCCAATTTGCACCACGCGCGTGTATATTTACAATTTCGTATGCGGTGGACTTAATAAAAGAGAAGTAATTAAATGGGGTGCCGTTATTAACAGTCGAGCTGCGAAATGATTACTTGGTCAGCTAAAGTTTACAATTGGTCAGTAGAAACAAACATGTCTAGAAGCAGTTTACATCAGAGGTCCCAAGGCACTGTCAATTTATGTAACTTTCTTGTGTTTCCTTTTGCCGAATACAGAAGGAAATCGGCTACAAAAGGTGTAGCGGGGGCGGGTTTTCACTTGTTTGCTGCCCATAAGTTTCTGACCAACTAGCCATTTTGGCTGACCGATTACATTTTTCTGTTCGCAAAAATAAGAATATTTTGCTAACCAGTTAAATGATACCCTTAATTAAATAGACCTTTTGTACTGGAAGTCATTTGTTTTATTTAAGCATGCACTATTTAAGCATATACTGGTGTTTGTACCCAAATACATTTTGATGACCAAAAAACTTTTCCTAAATGACCTTCCTAATCAAAAAGAAAGCATATAAAATGTTCTACAAATTTCATTAATTCGAGTTTTGTAGTGTAAAAAAAAGTGGGCTTTTGCCGAGATATCCGGAATACGTTCAACTATCGTTTGAGCCCCAAGGGTGGGTCGGAGAAAAAAACTTAAATGATATAATTTGTAGGGAATTTAATTTACCATCATGAAGAACGATATTTTCGAGAAGTTGATAGTTTGCCAGTTATAAGCAAAAAACCACCAAAAAGTGAGATTTTAGCTTTTTTGAATTTTTTTCAATGTTGCGTCACGAAATTTTGTTAGTAAAACTCAAATTTGTATTCAGCACCCCAAAAAACATTTATATTGGAAAACATCAAAACTACCCCACAACTTTCCTGGTATCAACACAATTTAACTGGAGTATTAGAGGTACCTACTGTACAGACTCTGATTTGCAAGAAAAAGGTCGCCAAAACTGAAATTAACATACATTATGTCTTGGCTAAAAAAGGTTCACAAAACTGAATGGTAACACACTTAGGTGCTTACACTCAAATTACACACGCCTTGTGATGCACAAAAATTACACACAAGGTAATGAAAATGAACTCAAATCGTGTAATTGCACGCAACACTGATTTCACCACACGTGTATGGGTTATAAACATAAGGGGGGGTCAAGACTAATAAAACAGTAATAAAAAGACGAATACTAAGTAAACACAGGTCAAAATATATATATATAAGGGGGGTTGTTCAAAAATCCCCCCCCCCCCACCCCCACCCCACCCCTGGTTGAATGTAAAATGATCATTGCACTGGCTGTTTCAAAAAAAAATGCTAGTGTCTTGTATATGAAAGAAGCTGTACCAGATGAAAACGACTTAAGAAATTGAATAATTTTCTGTTTAGTTGTTAGTCCTACGATATGTTTCTTTGAAGAGCGATGGTTGATTAACACATTCGAAGGGGCAACGTACGAGGAAGGACTAGGCAGCCGCAGCTGGTTAATGTAACGATGTACACGGTGGCAGTGTGGTTAGCTGGTTGTGACATTCAACCACGACCACTATCCATACTTCCGTCGCGTTTATCGTTGAAACGTCGCTTCGAGGAATCTGCCGGGTATCCAGATCAATCACGAACATTTTCTAGCGCTTAACTCGCCGATATAATACGACAAGAACAATATAATGGTTCCGGGACGGATCCCTGGGGAATGCCAATTTGTAGTTTATTCTGCGGAGTAGGTTGTTCATTCTTAGTGCCTGTTCTCACCAAAGCAACTGGCAACCGCAAGGCAACTGCACCGCGACTGCAACTTCAGTTGAGTTGCTCTTGCGTTCCCACTGGAATCAACTGGTTTGAAGTCTCTTTTGACATGAGCAAAATGTCGTCTTCGTCAGATGAAGATATAGCGGCAACATACTTGCTCGTTAAAAAGCTTTAAAAAAAAAACTGAGCGACAATTTTGGGTTAACCCTTTTTTACCATAAATTTGAGACATAGTTCGCATATAGTGGCACAGGAATTAAATAATGATCCGGTTAAATTCCATAGGTTTTACCGAATGAGCCACAAAAGTTAAATATTTTGCTGTCTCGTCCGCCATGACACCGCGATTGAAAGCAACTGCCGAGCAACTCATAAGCAACTAGTTGCGTTGTAGTTGAGTTGCCTTAAGTCAGTGGGAACACGCGTATTTAAACATTAGTGCTGTGTCGCGTTGATATTGCGTTGCGGTTGCCAGTTGCTTTCTTTAGTGAGAACAGGCACTTAAAGTATATACAGGATGTCCCATAACTAATGGTACACAGGAAAACTGCAGATTCCTTGGATAAAAATACTGCGATTTGGCTATACTTAGTTTAGTTCAATAGCTGGTAATAACCGAGATACAGGGTGTCCAAGTAAAAATTTAATTTTCAATTTTCCTAAATAACTTATTTCTGAATCAATATTTTTGCACAAAATTTTGTGACTAGGGTTTTTTTGGGGAAAGGAATTTGAATTTGTTAATAATTTTGATGTAGATTGTAGGGGGCGCTCTCTGCGGTACTTTGTATACATAAAAAGAAGTGTAACTTTCTTGGGCCTTAGTATAATTATGTTTTTATTAAAAATATCAGTTTTTCCGTCATTTTTAAGCAATAAAGGTATACTTTGTAAATGTCGCTCCGACTAACCGTTTTCGAGATATTTTCAATTACAATTTCTAATGCGCCCGTTTAAATTTTGATTTGTAAATGTGAAATTTGTCACAGTAGGCTTTGGTAAAAACAAATACAACAATACTTTGAAACCTCATTTCTGTCAAAGTTTATTTTCATTTGTCAGCATTGTGGGTGTTTTTAAGGAGTTTTTGAAGATACTGTAATCAAAAATTAAATTAAAAATGCCGCGACATAACTTGTTTTCTAACGGAGAAATGCGAGACATGGTATGTTTATACCCACAAGAAAATTTTAAGAGACGCGGGGTACATCGGCATTATTTAGAAATGTATCCAAATAGAAGGCAGCCAGATTTTAAAATTTTTAGAAGCCTATACAACAGATTGGAGGATCCTCCACTGTTACGTTTTGGACGCAACATGTTCAAAAACTCCTTAAAAACACAAATTCCTTTCCCCAAGAAAACCCTAATCACAAAATTTTGTGCAAAAATATTGATTCAGAAATAAGTTATTTAGGAAAATTGAAAATTAAATTTTTACTTGGACACCCTGTATCTCGGTTATTACCAGCTATTGAACCAAACTAAGTATGGCCAAATCGCAGTATTTTTACCCAAGGAATCTGCAGTTTTCCTGTGTACCATTAGTTATGGGACACCCTGTATATGGGACACCCTGTATATTTGTTGACTGTGACAAGATAACCCTGAACTAATCTAAGCTGTTTCCCCTGAGCGCTATGTGCTCAATGCCTTGGATATATCACGGAACAGCGGTGCGCTGTTGTCAATAGTTTCTCCAATAAAAGCACTATATTATACAGGGTGAATCATATAAATTAAGTCGTTTTAATATATCAGCGTGGCATTATTTAAAAATTTTGTGTTTCCAGGGCGGCCTACGTGTCCTTCGGCGGGCTCTTGATGAGACTGCAAGGAGACGCCAATAACTTGCACAGTTTCGAAGTGGACCAACACATGTATCTCCTGATGAAGAAGATTTTCATGTAATTCGCGACGAAACTTCCATTAAATTCATCTGACTGGATTCTTAGATCGATTGTCATTGGGAAAATTCATGACGTGTTAGTGTTCCTTTTATTTCTGTCTCTGTTCCACAGAATAGGAACAAACACCGCAAGATTTTTTTAAATGAAATCGTTAATATTAAGTGTAAAGTCTTATTGTTCTCTGAAGTGTTACAATTAGTTTTATAACCTATTTAATATACTTTTTATAAGATCATTCGTTTTTTTATTGTTGTAATTGAGTTTTACCGAAAAAAAATGTATCGAGGAAGAAAAATTACATCAAGCCCCGAGGATCTCCCCACTCCCTCTGTATACAGGGTGTCCCGGGATAAGCGCACTGATAGGTGTAAATGGAATATATATAAAACAAAATGCCAAAGACAAAGTACCCTTATGTGTACCTAAAGACGCGATAAACAGTAATTAGTAAAAGCCGCATTAGAGTCGGCAATAAAAATTTCCGGCGCAATCGCAATTATAATTGCACGAATTCATGCGCACTAAACCGTTCTCAATCAGCTGGCGCATTGCCAACAGTCAGAACGGCAGTTGGTAGTGTCGAAATCCCTAAAATACCCCCAGAATTAGAGATGGGCAAACCTGTTCGTTTTGATTAGCAGTTAAAGCAGCTACTGCTACTTACAAATGGCAGTTCAAAAAGGTTGCCACGAATTAGCAGTACATATGCTTAATAAAGAATGTGAACTGTTAATTTAAATTCCAGTTAGTTTAAATAGCCATTAGCTGTTCATAGCTGCTTCGACACTAATAAACATTTAAAAATAACAGAATAATCCATCTCTACCGAGACTTGCATCGGCAATGGTAATGAAAATGGCGCATGCCCCATTTCTGGCAATGCGAGACAGCTGATCGCGAACGTACAATTTTAATTGCCAGAAGACTAGAATTGCCGACTGTAATACGGATTTCATGCTCGCATTGAGCCGGCAATGCGAGCAGTATTGGGCCAGCTGATCGAGAACGGTTTAGTGCGCATGAATGCGTGCAATTATAGTTGCCATTGCCGGCATTTTTTCGTGTTAAATTGATGGTTTGGGGGGGGGGGGGGGGTCATAACCCCCATGACCCCCCTCTGGATCCGCGCTTGATTCATGCGCAGTACACCGTCCTCGATCAGCTGGTCCAATACTGCTCGTAATGGAATCCATATTACAGTCGGAAGTTCTACTCTTCTGACAATTAAAATTGAACGGATTCATGCCCAGTACACCGTTCCCGATCAGCTGTCTCTCATTGCCAGAAATGGGGCACGCGCCATTTTACTTGCCATTGCCGGTGCAATTGGGTAGAGATGGATTATTCTGTTATTTTAATTGTTTATTATTTGGTCGAAGCAGGTATGAACAGCTAATGGCCATTTAAACCCACTGGTACTTAAATTAGCAGTTCACATTCTTTATAAAACTTATGGACTGCTAATTCGTAGCACCTCCTATTTGTAAATATCAGTAGCTGCTTTAACTGATAATCAAAACGAACAGGTTTGCCCATCTCTAATTCTGGGGGTATTTTAGGGATTTCGACACTACCAACTGCTGTTCTGACTGTTGACAATGCTCCATCTGATCGAGAACGGTTTACTGCGCATGAAAACGTGCAATTATAATTGCGGGCGCAAGAGAAAATACCGACTCTAATACGGCTTTTTCCCTCTTCGGGAGTCGATCCATGGACACACTGTAAGTTGGCTTATCCTGGTACACACTGTATATCCGGTTTGTCGCTGTACATGTTTAACAAAAACAATTTTCTGACAATCTATTTCTGATTATATTTGAAAATAAACTATGCATAAATGACTGAAAATTACTTTAAAATGCATACCAGTGAACTATAACAAATAAAATGCATTAGATACGTGCATCCATACGCTAATAAAGCTGGTGATCTATATTATCGGCACCACCATTATCTTCAAATCTTATTAAACGTTTTCATTACGAAGAAATTAGGATGCGGTTCCGGGATAATGTCCACGGCGAGGCTGATCAGCTCCTCGATTACCTAAATGGTAAATAATCCGTTAAAAATGATTCATAAATAAATAAACGACAGAAGAAACGAGGTTGTAAATTATTACGGTTAGATTGTTCTCCGCCACTGTGTATAAAATTTGTACGTTGTATCTTTACCCATGCATTATCACTTACACGGCATTAAGATGAGGATCCCAAATGAGCAATCGGAGCCATCTAAGTTGCAACAATTCAATGAAAAAATATGCCGCTTCTTGGCAGAAAGAGACGAGAGTCATCAGCTGATCTATACAGGGTGTTATGGAAATGACGTATTATATTTAAATGGGTGACTCCTGGGGTGTCCTACACTGACAAAAAGCATTTACCAATGTCGTCGGTTACAAAATTGGAGCTACCTCAACCCACCTCTCTATGTTGTTCTAACTGAGCCTACGAATTATCACAAATTATTTTAAAACGCTACAGTAATTCAGGTTCTTTTGGTTCGCCTCAACCCAGAAATCAACATTTTAAACATATTTGGGATCACCATAATTCCTCATCTTTTAACTATTTTATGAGTTACCTGAACTCAGTTTCTGGGTTGGGAAAACTTACTAAAGGCCTTATTACACTCGGGAATTTTTATGGCGCCAGCAATGGCAATTATAATTCAAGGATTCAGGCGCAGTACACCGTTCTCCGTACTACAGTCAGAAATTCTACTCTTCAGACAATTAAAATGACACGGATTCGTGCGCAGTACACCGTTCCCGATCAGCTGTCTCTCATTACCAGAAATGGGGCAGGCGCCATTTTAATTGCCCTTGCCGGCGCAATTGGGTAGACATGGATTATTCTGTTATTTTTAACTGTTTATTATTTGGTCGAACCAGGTATGAACAGGTAATGGCCATTTAAACCCACACTGGTACTTAAATTAGCAGTTTACATTCTTTATTAAACTTATGGACTGCTAATTCAGCAACTTTTTGCACCTCCTATTTGTAAATAACAGTAGCTGCTTTAACTGGTAATCAAAACGAACAGGTTTGCCCATCTCTAATTCTGGGGGTATTTTAGGGATTTCGACAGTACCCACTGCTGTTCTGACCGTTGACAATGCTCCAGCTGATCGAAAACGGTTTACTGCGCATGAATACGTGCCATTATAATTGCCGGCGCAAGAGAAAAAATTGCCTAGTCTAATACGGCCTTAAAGTGTCGTTTTAACCCGGACGTGCATTATTTTAACTCATTACCATGTGTAAATTATTTTGAGTTTCGAATAATTCAGGAAACGTGCTCCAAACCCCCATATCGAGGGTAAATCGCAAGATCGTAAGGTCACGGAAAGTTCCGAATTCGTGCTCGTGCAGGTTTGGCGCGGTTCATTCCATTGTTATTCGTCAATTCTCCTTCGATAGCGCGTATAGACACCTGTTGGCCGTTGCGCCGTTTGCGGGATTTTTCATCTTTGTTCTCTGTGCGTGAAAATTTGTGTTTTGCAGTGTTTAAATTATTTTATTTTGTCCTAAAGAGTTTAAGGTGTACATATGACAACACCGGCCGGAATTCCTTGATTGCTTACATGTATGGCAGTGCCACACAGGTGTTTTTCTGCTGAATGAATTGAAAGCGCCATTTATGGATATTTTTCGTCAATTTGTCTTTGTCTCAGGAATTGCCCATTTAAATATAATACGTTTTCCCTAACACCCTGTATATTTAACGGATTTTAGCCAGCCCTTAAATTCTCGACATGTTATGACATGACTGTACAAAACAAGGTTGTTTTGTCCATAAATACTTACCGAAAACACAAAAGTACGATGAAATAGCTCTGAAAAGAACTGCTTTAGGATTAACTTCAACTTGAAGACACAAAAACTTTAAAAAACCAGCACATCACGAGTTGCTTGTTGTTTCAGAGCTGATTTTAGTTCGTCGGCCTCCTCACAAGCTCTGGTCAGTCTTACGTCACAATTATTAAAGTTTAAATCGCAGCTTCTAAGCTCTTTCTTAAGGTTTTCCACTTCCTTTTAGGGCAACAACGCATTGACGCATCAAAATGGCAACTACTGACATATGTGATGGCTACAAATCAATATTCAACAACAATTTGTAACTTTTGTCTTTGTCTAACACGTTATCGAATTCAAAACGTATTGCCGAAATCCAGCCGCTCTATTATGTTTTTATTCACTTTTACGGCTGCAATAAGTAAAGATGGGGATGGGGAGTTTTAAGTCTCTTGATCCATAAGTTTGTGACGCGTGTGTAAAGATACAACGTACCTACAGACTTTAACAAATCTGGAATTTTTACGAAAATAAACTGGATTCGAACCGGGTTCGCTGTGGTGGAAGCATGTAAGTACGTTACCTTGTCCTTATTGTCGATCACCATCTTATCCATACTCTGCAAATAGACATCCGTGTCCTTGTCGATCTTCATTGCGACGTCTTCCTTGGAGCCCATGTGACGCGCCTCGTACTCTCGAAACAACCTCTCCCGCTCGTTACGATACGCCTCAATTTCAGCCTGGGCCTCGTCGCGCGCTTGCTTGATCCTTTTTACTTTACCTTAAATATAAATAAACTGATATTTGACGTGCAAAGTATACTTTTTAATTTACATTTGAGTATGAAAAGGTGCGATTGGTATAGTATTTGCAGAATTATACCGTTGATCTTTTGACTGCAATAAAACCTCATTACCCCTTCGACCATAAAATAAATAAGGAAATCCCAAATGTTAAAACCTTTCGAGCAGAGCCGGACCAGGTATACAAATTCAATTTATACCTATGCCTGATGCATATATAAATACAAAGTGATTTTTAATAATTTTAATCTTTAGTGGTTTTCCGGCGAGTAATTTTTAGTTAGGCTTATTAGTGGTAGAATGTGGCGTCCTTGGAATTGTGCTGATAGGGGGGCATCTTCGAGTGTCATTTTTAAAAGAAAGCATTTATCTACCGATGCCAAACTAAGTATCAATCGTTGTTGAGTAGAAATTTTAATTCGATGGATGCTTTAGCAGAGACGTCTACTTTGACATAAACTCCTTTATCTTCGGTAAGAGACATAGTACTTAAACCTGTTAAAAAAATCGGAGTGATTCTGGCACATTTAGAAGCATTGACGAAAATGACATGGATTTATTAAGAAGAAAGATTTACCAAATGTATGAGGCACAAACTCTACCCACTTTGATTTCCCTCAAAGAGCGGCTGATTAAAGACGAAACAAATATCTCTTGTAGCCTTTCAAGCCTTTGGAAAATATTGCGTAAATTGTGTTTTAAATACCGAAGCATTGATAAAAGACAAACATTAATGGAATATCAACGTTTACGGGAATGGAGACTTAAATATTTAACAGCTGTTAAGCAATTTAGAGAAGAAAATCGTCCAATTATTTACCTTGACGAAACATGGTTCGATACCCTTGACACTCCAAGGAAAGGCTGGGATGATTCTTCCAAAAAATGTCAAACCGAGGCACCATCAAATAAAGGCAAGAGAATCACAATATTACATGCTGGTTCAGAGAACGGGTTTGTTCCAAATTGTCTGTTGCTTTCAGCTAAAAACATAGCAGATTCTTCTTTAGATTACCATCAAGATACCGACGCACAACGTTTTGAAAATTGGTTTAAACATAAACTCCTTAAAAATATACCTGAAAATAGCGTCATTGTAATGGACAATGCTAGTTATCATAGTCGGCAAGCAAAAATCATTCCCAATTCTAATAATACAAAAACAGAAATTCAAAATTTTATGATTGAAAATGATTTATATTTTGAAAAAACTTACAAAAAAACGAGAACTGCTAGAAGTATTAAAAGCTTTTAAAATAAATAAGGAATACAAGACGTGTGACAAACTTGCAGCAGAAAATGGACATACAGTGTTGCGTCTTCCTCCGTACTATTGTATATTCAATCCTATTGAGCTAATATGGCACCAATTAAAATCCAATATTAGGAGAAATAATATTTCTCCTACATTAAATGCATCTGTAGTAGAATTAATTAAAAACGAAGTAAGAAAAATTTCTGCAGACAGCTGGAAAAACTGTGTACAGCATGTACTTAAGGTGGAAAATTCTTACAATTGTATGATTACAAATGTTCAACCCTTAAGCTGAATTTATAAACTCGACGTTGACGATTGACGGTGCTGTTTGACGGTGACGGTACAGCTTAAACATATTGAAATGCATAAGACCATTTATATTTGACGATGACGGTGCAGTTTGACGGTGGGTGACGGCCGACATGAACCAATTTTATCTTTTGACGGTGGACGGTCGTAGCAACGTTCGTAGCAAGTTTATACAGCCAATCAAAATGGTGTTTGCCTGTCATATTTAGTAAGTATTATTTTATTTTATACCATCTTATTAAGGCCAATTTATAAACTCGACGGTGACGATTGACGGTGCAGTTTGACGGTGCTGTTTGACGGTGCCGTAAAAAGCTGGATTTATAAACTTGACGGTGGCGACGATAACATAACCTGTTTTTCGCGGCTTTTCTGTATTTTTATGTGATTATATTAATTTTGGTGTTTATGTGATCTGAATGATACTATCAACACTTATCAACAGTACACTTTAAAATGGTTAATAAGATGGTATAAAATAAAATAATATTTACTAAATATCACGTGACAGGCAAACACGATTTTGATTGGCTGTGTAAACTTGCTACGAACGTTGCTACGACCGTCCACCGTCAAAAGATAAAATTGGTTCATGTCGGCCGTCGCCCACCGTCAAACTGCACCGTCATCGTCAAATATAAATGGTCTTATGCATTTCAATATGTTTAAGCTATACCGTCACCGTCAAACAGCACCGTCAATCGTCAACGTCGAGTTTATAAATTCAGCTTTAACCATTTTAAAGTGTACTGTTGATAAGTGTTGATAGTATCATTCAGATCACATAAACACCAAAATTAATATTATCACATAAAAATATAGAAAAGCCGGGAAAAACAGGTTATGTTATCGTCGCCACCGTCAAGTTTATAGATCTAGCTTTTTACGGCACCGTCAAACAGCACCGTCAAACTGCACCGTCAATCGTCACCGTCGAGTTTATAAATTGGCCTTTAATTATAAGTTAAGCCTTAGATGAAGATAGTGACAGAGTTAAATTTTGAATAAATTATCAATAGTTTCTTAGAATTTAATTAATTCTTATTGTACTTGTTATCCTAATAGTTATACTTTTAAATTATATTATTTTCAATTATCATTAATTGTTATCATTATTTTACATTTATTATAGGTACCTAAAACTAAAAATACCTATCTATTTATTTTAAATTATAAAAATAAATCATGTGGTGTGGTATACATTTTCAAGCCGGCCCTGATCTCATTTATTGAACTTTGAAGAGGTCGAGGCGTATACAATAGGGTTTAATCAGGTAGTTTATTTATGGCAGTAAGAATCAACGGTATAATTCTGCAACAACTATACGGGATATGTTTGAAAAGACGCTGGTAAACAGTTTTGACAGTTTAGTTGTCACGTATTTAAGTCATTAACCTTAACAAATTATTAATAAAACGTGAATATTTTTAACACCCTGTATCTCAAAAACTAAAACGTTTAGGCATATTTTATGTTCATATGAACTTTTTTCTGAAAATGGACCCAAGAATAACCTCCTTAAAATGTTATTAAGAAACACCCTAGATGTTTCTAAGGTGTTAATTTAATTTAAGGGGATATGCATTACTTTCATTGTGATAAAAAAACGTTAAATTGACTTATTCACATGATTTCTTGAATTTTCTATTTTTATCACACATTTGAGGCATTATTGCGAGACGCACGAAACTACAACATAAATTTCAATTTGCTGTTTAATTTAAACAAACTTAATTGGTAATTTGGATCATCGCTTATGGCGTGTGAAAATTGTTTTTATTCCGCAAATGAAACCTTGTTAAAGTTAAATCATTAATGCAGTCCAAACTTATTAAAATAGGATGATTTCGTGGGTATTTTAAAAAAAAATTATTAATAAACACGTGCATCAGAGTTTAATTTTTGATATTACAAGTTTTGGATGAAAACGTCCAATTACTATACAGGGTGTTATGGAAATGACTTATTATATTTAAATGGGTGACTCCTTGGATGTCCTAGAGAAAGCCTACATACTTTTTTTTTAATCGAATATCTAAATACTAAGGTAAAAACCCTGTGTACCCACATACTGTCGCGTCGTTCCATCTGGATCTGGAACAATGTGGGTCACTAGAGTATACTAACAGTGATGTCAGATCACACCGCGTGTCTCGCCCTTGCTTGGATACCTGCCGCGCGCGAATATCGTTGCTTCAGTATGTTTCGAGACTCGCTGTCGAGGGTTCCGCGTGCTTGATGATACGAATTTTAAACGTTTTGTTAGTTAGGTATAGTTTTTTTCTGTTGTGAAATACATCATAATAATAAATGTTGTGATGTTATTTCAAATTTGTGTGATATTACCTACTGTTGGTTCTGTTGCAAAACATACTTTTTGTGCTTTATTTTTTTATGGAATTTTATTATAAAACGGATTATAAGATCGAAGGTAAGAGAGTATGTACCTTAAAATTGTAGTATTTTTTTCTAAAAAGTTTGAAAAAAAAAGTGATAACGCGGGTCAAGGACGTCTTGTTGTCAAAAACTGCGTTTCTAACTATGTTCTATGTTGCAATATGACAACACCGCCTCAATAAACTATTGAATGCGAACGTTCTCAGTAGCGGCCACGTAAATTTTGATAATATAAAGTGTACCTATATTTCGTACAATAATTCAAAGCGCCATTTATGGTTATTTTTCTTCAATTTATTTTCATCTCAGGATTTGCCGGTTTAAATATAATAAATAATTTCCATAACACCCTGTATATAAAAAAATAGTGTAACCAGGTACAAAAAATATACAGAAATTGTACAAGGAATTTTACAACTTTCATTTAGTTTTTGATCGTTATTGTTAATAATAATTCTTTAACAAATTAACCCTTTCTTTATAGGAGAGCTAAAAAAACAACTTAAAAAAACATGATGATACACCATCGTGGCAATCTCTGCTGTTTACCAAATACATGTGTAAGTGCCGATGTTTGAACCAGTGGCGTAGTAACGGGGGGGGTTTTGGGGACAAAACCCCCCCCAAAATGATTCGTTTTACAGAAAGTTTCTTGTAACTCTGGACACGAATTTCAATGCGAAATTCTCTTTGAATTTTACTAAGTGCCTCTAACCCCCCCTGAAAAATTCTCTAACTACGCCACTGGTTTGAACGTTACCTTAAGTTACACCTTCGCTAAGGTAGCCTTAACGTTTTAGTAAACTTTAAAAAAACTACGTTTAAAAATAATTTGAGAGTTGATGGACGCTTTAAGTCCTTTAAGATTATAGTTGTTGCAGAATTATACCGTCGACTCTTACTGCCATAAATAAACTACCTGATTAAACCCTATTGTATACGCCTCAACCTCTTCAAAGCTCAATAAATGGGATCAGGGCCGGCTTGAAATTGTATACCACACCACATGATTTATTTTTATAATTTAAAATAAATAGATAGGTATTTTTAGTTTTAGGTACCTATAATAAATGTAAAATAATGATAACAATTAATGATAATTAAAAATAATATAATTTAAAAGTATAACTATTAGGATAACAAGTACAATAAAAATTCATTAAATTCTAAGAAACTATTGATAATTTTAAATTTAAAATTTAAAAATTTAAAATTTAACTCGGTATCACTATTTTCATCTAAGCCTAAATTTATAATTAAGGGTTGAACATTTGTAATCATACAATTGTAAAAAATTTTCCACTACTTCGTTTTTAATTAATTCTAGTACAGATGCATTTAATGTAGGAGAAATATTATTTCTCCTAATATTGGATTTTAATTGGTGCCATATTAGCTCAATAGGATTGAATATACAATAGTACGGAGGAAGACGCAACACTGTATGTCCATTTTCTGCTGCAAGTTTGTCACACTCGTATTCCTTATTTATTTTAAAAGCTTTTAATACTTCTAGCAGTTCTCGTTTTTTTAAGTTTCTTCAAAATATAAATCATTTTCAATCATAAAATTTTGAATTTCTGCTATTGTATTATTAGAATTGGGAATGATTTTTGCTTGCCGACTATGATAACTAGCATTGTCCATTACAATGACGCTATTTTCAGGTATATTTTTAATGAGCTTATGTTTAAACCAAACTTCAAAAAGTTGTGCGTCGGTATCTTGGGTAATCTAAAGAAGAATCAGCTATGTTTTTAGCTGAAAGCAACAGACAATTTGGAACAAACCCGTTCTCTGAACCAGCATGTAATATTGTGAATTCTTTTGCCTTTATTTGATGGTGCCTTGGTTTGACATTTTTTGGAAGAATCATCCCAACCTTTTCTTGGAGTGTCATGGGTATCGAACCATGTTTCGTCAAGGTAAATAATTGGCTCTAAATTGTTTAACAGCTGTTAAATATTTAAGTCTCCATTCCAGACACTTGAAGATGCCCCCCATCAGCACAATTCCAAGGACGCCACATTCTACCACTAAAGCCTAACTAAAAATTACTCGCCGGAAAACCACTAAAGATTAAAATTATTAAAAATCACGTTGTATTTATATATGCATCAGGCATAGGTATAAATTGAATTTGTATACCTGGTCCGGCTCTGCTCGAGAAGGTTTTAAAATTTGGGATTTCCTTATTTATTTTGTGGTCGAAGGGATAATGAGGTTTTATTGGAGTCAAGAGATCAACGATATAATTCTACAAAAACTATATCACATTCTTAAAGGTCTATTCCTTTAGATGAGAGTTAAAAAGAACTTTAGTATAGTCTCAAACTTGTGTTAAGGATGACTTATGTCATTCTGTACCTTAAGGTGACTTTGAAGCGCCGATGCGCTTAGAGCCGATATTTGAATGTTACCTTAGTTAGACCTTAGCTAAGGTAGCCTTAACGTTAAACATTAAAAAACTATGGTTTGAATGTAATTTGATTGTTAATTGACGCGTTAAGTCTAAGATTATCACGTTCTTAAAGGTCTATTCCTTAAGATCAGAGTTAAAAAGAACTTAATGAAGAATGCCTTAAGGTACAGAATGACATGACATAACATTAACTCGTAAGTTTGACAGAAGTTCTTTTTAACTCTCATCTAAAGGACCTTTAAGGACAAGTGACCCTCAAATTAATTTGAAAAGTATTTTTAACGTTTACCATAACCTTAAGGCAACTTTAGCTAAGGTCTAACTTAAGGTAACATTCAAATATCGACCCTAGAAGACCTTAAAATGTCAAACAGGGTCTGAAGTTTTAAACAATCTTTGATAACTGGTGCCACAAGCCTTTATACGGAAAATTGAATTCTAAAACAATAAATTGGGAGTAGAAAATGAACTTTCCATACAAAAAAACGTTAGTGATTCATCTAGGGTTGCCCGCGGAGCTCTCAAATGCTATAAACACGTACACGACCTGGACACCGTCCTCTTGTCCCCGTAAACTAAAATAAACACGAAATATTTTATTTATAACACTCGTGCCTGAAAACAAATTAATACACTCGAAACTTATTACTGAAACCGAAATATCGCCGTTATTCTATAATTAAACTCGACTAAAAAACGAGGAGAAATAGTGACACTTACGTTTTCGGGCTTCGGACACTTTTTCGGCCGCCCTTTTTTCCGCCGTCAACAGCTGCTGGATGCCCTGCGTCTGATGGCTCGCCATTTTTCACACTAAATAAAGTATGGACTCGCGGAAGTAACAACTTACAACAAATAAAAAACCTCAATTGCTAAATTGTTGAGAAAAAAGCGCGCGACCCCTCTACCACGCGCTTAAGCTGCTTTAAAATAGATTAATTTAAATGCTGTATTTTAGGTTGCCTACGGTTGAAGGAAACTTCAGAAGAAGATGTTAAGGGCCGTTTAGATGTATCACAAATAATGTCGCTAAATCGGCCGAGAATTGATTGGTTCCAGGCCTTATCTGTGCAGCCCCGGATCTTGATTGTGTTCGAGACGGGGCAAACTGCCGCCCTCGCATACTCCAGCCAGATTGGGCTATACAGGGTGTTATGGAAATGACGTATTATATTTAAACCGGTAATTCCTGAGATGAAAACAAATTGAAGAAAAATATCCTAAAATGGCGCTTTAATTTAATATGCCCTGTACATGACCTTATGTCAAACCAAAAATTACCATGTGATGCCCCTGTCAGGAAGATAAACAAAGAAACATATGTCAACAGTGTTGTCATATCTTCAGGGTAAACTCTTTAGAAAGTGAATAACCGTTTGACAGATTGCAAGTTGTTTATTTTTCAGGGTACATTATTATAAATTTTTACGTTCAGTTCAGTTCGTTAGGAATCAATCTCTGATTTATAAACTTGAACTGACTCGAACGCACCGCCGCGGAGTTTATAAATGGTCAGGTATGTTCTCATTTGTTCAATTCGAACGACACCCGTCAGATCTCTGGACAACTAAAATGACACTTTACCCTTTAGAAGAAAAAAATGCTATTTTATTTACCTTTTCGGCCTTATTTAAAACCAGCTTAATTTATAAAAAAATACCAGGTAACCGAACAAAAACCGTCACAAAACACCAAAACAAAGTCACATAAATTCGCATCGCGCATCTCGTGAATACATCCAAGTACCATTCAATCTGAATTAGTATTTTAAAGTGCTACTGTGTAGACAAAAATACGCCCTTATTGCATAAGATGTTATCAGCTGGTAGTCTGGGAAATAATATAATTCTTTCATACATTGGTATTCGACATCTAAAAATGTTGAAACTAACCTTTGAGCCTGTTCCTGTCTTCACGTGTCTGTTGTCTATCTAAAAATACAGCGTTGCCTCTTTCGATGTTTTATAAGATTATATTCATAAATTGCCTAATTTCCTTCTATAATATTACTTTCCTGTATAATTATAGTCTCGGAAATGGCAACCGCGCTGGCTCTACTAGCGGAGATGTCTCGGAAAGAAGGTTTAGACCATTTATTTCAAAGGGTAGTTCCTGTCAATTGTTAACATAATTGTTTCATTTTATCTTTAGTAAAGGGTTAATGGCCCCTAGAAATGAGCGTTTTTATTATTTCTATTGCGATATGATTAAGTGCTCTTGTTCTATGTATCTATATTCTATCCCTTTTTAAACATTCGATTTAAAAAAAAAATATGTAGCGCTTCTCTAGGACACCCCAGGAGTCACCCATTTAAATATAATACGTCATTTCCATAACACCCTGTATAACTGTTGTAACTTTGTCGGAATGTGAGGTTATATATCCAAAACCTTCTGTATCATAATTGAAAAAAAAAATTGTTAAAAACTCACCAATCAGGGAACAGAGCAAAAACATCTTTTTAGGATGACCCGATTGCCCGAATTGCTCACTCAGTGGGGGAGCACATGTTTTGGACGAACGTAAGTATCGCGCGGGATACTTTCCAGTGAAGAAAACAGCGCGAAGCTCCTTTCGGACGACCCACTGGGCATCGAATGACAAGGGAACGCAAAGATATATACAGGGTGTCCGGGAACATGTGGGAAATCTCCCGGATATGAAGAAAATACGTGAAAAGAATACTATAGGTTCATATAAACTTCTTTCGTATCGGCCTCCTCTTCGGAGATATGGGCTCCCAAAGAGCACCAATGGAATCAAGTTTTTTACACATAATTATTGAACCACCTGGTATATTTCAATTATTTTTTAATATGATGTATACCAGGTAAGACCCGTCAAATTACTAGCCAAGAAACTGTTGTGAATTACTCACAGCTGCAGGGACGGGCTAGCTGTAACACTCATGGGCCCATTTTTTTTACGCCCTGTATGATGAGAACTTTGGACAATGCTTTTTACATACCTTTAACTATTGACTAAAAATTAAGTACTCTTCATTCATGTCGCTAATCCTAACCGTTTTCGAGAAAACGTAATTTTAATTACATCATGTATTTGGAGTATCTCGGTAAGAGATCCATCTTTGTTCCTATGAAATGATGAACGTCAAAATTCCACTTTTTCATATTTAATCCGTGAGAAGATAGGGGGATCAGTGCAAATAAAATGACGTTAAAGGTATGTAAAAAACATTGTCCAAAGTTCATATCATACAGGGCGTAAAAAAAATGGGCCCATGAGTGTTACACCCAGATAACACAAATCTTCTGGGAATATTCACACAATCTTCGGTAGCGAATGTATATATTCAGACCATGCTATAAATATTCCTTGAATATCAATATTTTTTGGAATATTCTCTGAAAACACTGGAAGGGAATATCCAGGGTAGGTTAATCAGATTCATGACATGAATATTCCTGGAATATTAACAGTTTTGTGGAATATTCCCTGAATCCTGAGAAGGAATATTCAAGGCAAGTCTAAAATAAATACCCGCGAATGATCTACAAAGAATATTCATTTTATAATGTTCTCTGAATGATCAGTAGATATTATCATATTTTTGACGCAAGCATTTTTTGCAAACAAGTTGATTCGATAATAAAGCAAGGTAAAATAGACCACTTTAAAACTTCCATAATCCCTGGGTGTTTTGAATTTAAAATTTGGTGCGAAAAACGCGATTTTGTGGAAAGTTACGGGGTGGGGTGCTGTTATACCTTCAACATCACCAATCCTCTTAAAAATATATATTATTTAGGTTGGACCAAAATACACGTATGCGCACATTCCGTATTAAAATTTTTCCAAACGACAACAATATATGCCGGCTTGTGCGACTCGCATAAGAATTTACGTTTCCGATTCTTAAAAGAATTTGAAAATCCTCCAGAAGTTAATTGGGTCACCACTATGTGGTATAAAAATACTGTGGGATGACAGAATACAATTTTGTACTTTTGACATTTCCATTTCAGACTCGTGCTCGTGTCCGTGTGCATTTATAAAAAAAGTAAAATTATTTATTGTGCATCTGCTTTGGTTAGTGCTTAATTTTTATGTGGTATTGGTATTTCTTGTTATAAGATAAAGAGGTAAGCAATATGCCAAAAATTAATAAATGTTCTTAAAAACCCCAATTCCCGTAAAATTGATGATTACACGTTGGTTAGTTGTAGAGTTTCTGCAAGATAGGGGTTATTCCAAAAAACTGGCTCTCAATATGCAACACATTCTGCTACTGGCCTGAAGAGTTGAGCTCAATACATGTACCCAAAGCAATAAAACAATGCAAGTCACTTGGAAACGACATAAAATTAAAATACGATAAAAAATCTATGATGATTTTCACGTTGCCTCAAAAATGGCAAAGGATAATCAACCGACATTACCCAGAAAAAGGACAAAACCAAAAAAATTATGATTTCATCATCAATCAATCATCAGATCCAGATGACGATGACCTCTTGCTGCCACCACTTTCTACCCCTCCGTTGAAAGATTAAGGGAAAAAGGTATGTTGTAATTTTAACGTTTCTTTTTAATTATGAAAAATAATTTTCTTTCTACTTAATGTACCTACCTCAGTAACTAAATAATGTGTTTTAGAAGGTGTTCAACAAAAGAATGAAACAAAATGTGGAAGAAGAAAGAAGAATATTGTGGGTAAAGGTGGGTAGCGAGATACTTCATAAAAATATTTTCTGTAAAGAATATATTAATAAAAATAATATTTCAATGGTTAATTTTTTTTTCAGCGAATATACCAGACAGTGCATCGCAATCGTTAAGTTTTTCAGAATGTAACTCATGTAAGTAGTATATTATGTATATGTCCAGTTTGTTCATTAATAGCTTCCTAGATTTATGGCAATTCGCAGTTAAATTATGGTTAAAAATATTTGTGTGACCTACCATTAGAAGTTTAAACCAAAATGGTTCCGCCTGATTCCACAAATTTCGGTTTATATAGATATTTTTCTATCTAACAAGTGCCCTCTGCTTTATTCACAAATTTCCATTTAAATGTCTTCCTTTTTGAATTCATCAAATACACCAGTATACTATTTTGGTTTTAACTTTTTCAAGTTATTCTTATAGGTACTGAAAAAATAACTACTCTAGAAATTTCTGTTCAGAAAATGAGGAAGCTTCATATGAAATTGAAGATATTTTTATTAATACAAAAAATTCTTTAACTTTTCTTCCTAGGATTTTCACTCGGGTTTTCAGGACAGTGTCCTTATTTTTTGTTTCATTAAAGGAAAAATATTTTTTAGATTTGAGTAACAAACAGCAGGAATTGCTGATTGAGCAGCCCTTGAGAAACCCTACAATTTTCCGCTGTCAACCATTGAAGACGTTACGAAAATATTCTGAAAATATTTATAATCAGTTGGTAAGTGGCAATAAAATTTTAATTATTTTGGTTTTATAAGATATTCAAATTAACGACTATAATATAATTTTAAAAAATATGTAATTTAATCAGCAGAGTTATTGTTGGTCAATTAAAAGCAAGTCATATTTTCTTTTTTTCTTCGCTTTAAAATGTTTGCATTTTGACCTGTAATCAAACACTAATATTTTACATCTACTATTCTGACAGTATCGTGTATGTTTTTAGATGCTGTTATGAAAGGCAACAAAATGACTCTATCTGATAAAGACATTGAATCGTCTATAGCTATTTGGCTTACGAAAGCGGGAGAGCGATTGAAAAACAATATAATCCAGACTGAACAAACCGTGGACACAGCGGTTGATATACATACATGATTGTTAATTTCAAATAATGTTATTAAACTGAAACTAAACCTACCTTTAGTATTTTATTTCACACTATTTTCAAATGATTACAGAGTGGGCTACAAATTATGCTGGTGGGGATAAAACTGCATGTATACGTTTCCATGCTAGTTTTTATTAATTTCTCCTTCCAAAACTGATTAAAAAAAAAGTTAAACGTTCGTTTTGGTACAAAATAAAAACCGAGATAAAAATGTGGCAATTTTTCTATTAGGATATCCAATATCAAACATTTAATTCAGTAAATATTCCAGTTGTATTATGTAATTATTATAACATTCTGTCTCATTCAGATAATATTTATAGAACTATCTTCACGTGAATAGAATATTTGTATACCTTACTTTCTCCGTCACAGAATATTCATAGGAGATCCCTCAAGAAGATTTGAATTATTCCTGAAATATTCTATCTGAATATTCCGTACGTGTGTTCATCAATATTCAAAGAAGATTAATAGAATATTTTTCTGAATATTCTGAGAATATGCCTATTGCTACCATTTTCACTTTCCTAGATATTTATACTTATTCCGTAGATATATATCTTCCGTAGCGAAGGTTCAATGATTATTCCGTTCTCCGCAAATGTAATTCTATAAATATTCATTGAATATTTTTGTGTTATCTGGGCAGCTAGTCCGTCCCTGCAGCTGTGAGTAATTCACAACAGTTTCTTGGATAGTAAGTTGACGGGTCTTACCTGGTATACATCATATTAAAAAATAATTGAAATATACCAGGTGGTTCAATAATTATGTGTAAAAAACTTGATTCCATTGGTGCTCTTTGGGAGCCCATACCTCCGAAGGGGAGGCCGATACGAAAGAAGTTTATATGAACCTATAGTATTCTTTTCACGTGTTTTCTTCATATCCGGGAGATTTCCCACATGTTCCCGGACACCCTGTATATAATTCGATGCAAAAAACGTAGATAACACTCGCTCCGATTACAGAATACAAAAAAACTGCATGAGTCATCTCGGTTTTTTGTTGTTGTAGCATGCATACGACGTTTCCGAATATAAAATTATTTGTATTTGAAAAATTCCCACCCTTAATATCACAGCTAGCTTCCAGTAAACAATACTAAAAATCGGACAAAAAGACACGTCAATTTGTATAAAAAAATATATTTTTATATCTTAGCGCAACATGCCCCGTCGTGTACAATATTTTTTCTCTGCCTGGCCGGATTAATGTCTACAGCCGCCCGTACAGACCATCCTGTACCGATGTGACTGTTGTCGGTACAGTACATCGCGGGCGGACATAGGTTTTGCCACGGACTGGGACCGGATAAGGATTGGGGGAAGTAGATTCCGTTCCCTTGGAGGTAGGGGTAAAAGTCGGAATAAGCTGGCTTCTCGAAGCTGGTTCCGTATTCAGATGTCATTCCACTGAAAAATAGATCACTAACTTAGGTAGGTACTGTTGCAATAGTAGAATTTGTACAGGGTGTGTGCGATTTTCGACACTTTCTGGGGATATTATCAAAGATAGAATGTTGCTGTTGTTTTCATTGAAATGAACCACTTTTTTTTAACACAAGGAAAGATTCCGGTGTCAAGTTTGTCTCTAAGTTTTTAACATACAGGGTGATCTTGAAAATATTCGCTTTTTAGGCACCGACGTATTTCCGTTATATGTTAACTTATCGAAAAGGTAAAAGCTGATCTTGTTTAAGACTTTTGCTTAACGTTCAGTGGCGTAGCCATTTTTTCTCTAAAATTTTTCGTTTTTGAAATATTAACAAAAACAATTTTTTTTTAAGTGGGGCATATAGTTGTTACTTTTTGATTGAGTATACTTTGTGCTTTACAAAAATTTATAGTTGTTGATATTTATCTTCAAAAAGAAGTTAAAAACCGTAAGAGATACGAAGTCGGTTAAATGGAGGTAAAGTTGCGCATTTACGTGCCTAATAATATGCCGTTTAGAAAGTTTTAAAATTCCCAGTAGTTCCGGAGATATCCGAAAAAAACCGAAATTCTGAAAAATTGTTCTTTTGTTTTCCTGGGTTTGTTTGAGATCGAATTCTAAAGTAAATTGCACTTTTACATTACCACCTTTTCCGCTCTATCTTACAGCGTTAATTGTTTTGTAATCCGACGAGTCGTGTTCGAGGGGCCATTATCAACTTTCTTTTTTTAAATACGGTCCTGTTTTCCTGATATTGGAATTCGAGAGCTTGTCTTCTCCCGAATGCAACGATGTATGACACATTGCGGTTTAATGACGTTTCGAGGGTTTTTTGAACAACATCGGGCTATTTTGTGATACGGTCCTGTATTTCTCCTAATTTTATAAATAATATCTCATAAGTAAGCTCTAAATTTTTATTTATGTTGGACTAGTTCAATAAATAACAAATAATTTAATACTGAAAAGCAGCGAATAACTTTTTTAGCTTGCAACTTGAAGTTGAAGATACTGAACACTGTCAAAGCGATAAAATTCAGATAGCCGAGGAAAATCCGGAATCATCAACTCCATTGGTTCCACTAGATAGAGTTATAGAGTCTTTAAATGTAGGAAAGCAGTGAGCTAAGGTAGCGATACTTGAAAGTTACAGTAAGCAACAAAATCTTGAATATAATATTATAGGTATCTCAATAGTTATTGCGAGGCAATTGGCCAATTTCCTATTTTAATTATTATATTGTAAAATTATTCTTATATTGTTGCTTTCAGGAAGTAAATTGTTTTTTTCCTCCGCAAAATTTTTTATTAAATGGTTATTATCCATTTTGGCCGCCTCTTGTGCCTCTATAGACAGGATAGCCGAGTTGGTTAACCTTGTCTGAGAGGAACTATTTCGTAAATAATTTTTAATGATTTTTAATTTGGAAAGAGATCTCTCAGCTGTAGCAACACTTACTGGAAGAGTTAAAAATAATAATAAGGCTGTTGTTACCTCTGGAAAATTTGATGATAAAGTGTTATTTTTCACAATTAAAAATACAGCAAAGTCTTTAATACTTTGAAGAGAAGCAATTTTTTCCTTTAACGGCATACACAACGCGACTATCTCTAAAGGAAAAGTCGCAGACAGATCGCTGGAATATGTTTGCTGTAGTGTTTCTGCAGACATAAATAATTCTTTTTCTGGCAAAGTTACTAGAACTTGGGGACATAGAAATCTAAATTTATTAACAAATAACTCCATTCCCTCAAAACGATTACCTATTTGGTTAATTACAATATCAAATACTTTGTAATATATATTTATCCTAAAATAGTTTTCTCGACTAGAAAATAGATAATTTGTATTGGCTTCATCAAAGTGTTTTTTTGGTTTTAATTGTCTTTTATCTTCAAATTCCGGGTTTATATTCCATGATCTTGATATACCAATTGCTTCATTCTTCAAATTTATATAATTACGGGCACAGTGTGACAAAATCTAGATCAGGTGGACATTGGTAATATTGGTATTTATTTGAAAGATTTGCTAATTAGCAATAGGCTCTATCGGCACTCGAAGCTTTCGGGCCCCCCCAAGCTTTCGGGCCCCCCCGCGACTGCGGGTGTTCGCGGTAGTAGCGCTACGCCACTGATACAGGGAGTACCAAAAGGGTATGTCTATTATCTTGTTGGTTATTTAGGGATCTTTATTTGTCGTATTTTTTGGTAAGGAATCACCACACGATCGATGACACATGTTTTTTGAAACACCCTGTATAAACATGAAAATCATTTCTCTTCCGTAAGTATTGTTTTTAATAGAATTAATATATTTACCTATTTACTAAAAAACAGCCTATCGCATATACTTACAAATTAGGGACTCTCTTAGGGGCATTCGAGATTAACCTATTTGGGAATTCGACTCTGAAAATCCGCTTATCGTACATGTTCTTATATCCATGAAGCTTTCCTGGCAGTTCTTCTTTCAAGCCCTATTATAGCACAGTATTGCACATATGTACACGGTGTCCCATTTTTGACACTTGCTGAGGATATCAGACTTATTATCAAAGATGAGAGTGTCCCATTTAAAAAAAATGTACTATTAATATCTCAAAAATTAAACTTTTTATAGAAAAACTGGACACGTCACTGAACTGTACGTAAAAATCTCTGGCAAGATCAGTTTTTACCTTTAAGGGTGACTAAAAAGCGACGATTTTCAAAATCACCCTGTAGATTAAAAACTAAGAGAGCCATGACAAATTTGACATCGGAATCTTCCGTTTCGTTAAAAAGTAGTCAAAGTGAAAACCACAACATTCTATCTTTGATAATAACTCTAATATCCCCCAGAAAGTGTCAAAAATAGGACACCCTGTATACAGGGTGTTCCTTAACGACGTGCTAATATTTCAGGGTGTGATTCCTTAGGTCATTTTATAAAGAAAAGATCATATGAGCATATGTCCGCGACGGCTTACATTTTTTTCTACAGGGTGTTGAATTTTTATTTTTTAAATGGTTATTTTTTAATATCTCCGAAAGTACTTTAGATATTATTTTCAATTTTGATATGTGTTAATAGCATATAGAACCACAAATTTTAGTTAGAAAAGTTATTCAATTGTTCCACCAGTGGCGTCCCTGCAAACATGTCCTCTGATATTTTTTACAAAAAAGATGGTACGCCACTGACATTTTTCCATATGGATATTTTTTCTGATTAGCCTGGTCAATTCTACATGACAACGGTCGCTTGAGTTTTTCTCGTCAGAAGCGCCGTTCTTGATTAAAACCACTAAATACATATTGAAATTCATTATTATTAACATTAATTGATAAAATAATTAATGATAAATTTTGTTTTATAAAGATTGTTGAAAACCTTCACTTAAAAGGGATGCTTTCGCCCGTCTTCGCATCGAATTGCCCACTCCAACAATTTTTATAAAACTAGATTTATTATTAATTAATTTATCAATGTTAATAATAATGAGTTTCAATATGAATTTAGTGGTTTTAATCAAGAACGGTGTGTCTGACGAGAAAAACTCAAGAGACCGTTTTCATGTAGAATTGACCAAGCAAAAAAATATCCACATGGAAAAAATGTCAGTGGCGTACCATCTTTTTTGTAAAAAATATCAGAGGACATGTTTGCAGGGACGCCACTGGTGGAACAATTGAATAACTTTTATAACTAAAATTTGTGGTTCTACAAACCCGAACAAACCCATTAACACTTACCAAAATTGAAAATAATATCTAAAGTACTTTCGGAGATATTAAAAAAGCCGTTGCGGACATATGTTCATATGAACTTTTCTTTATGAAATGACCTAAGAAATATAAGCACGTCATTAAGGAACACCCTGTATACATAGATAACACAAAATTACTAATTTTATTACTTAATACTATTAAAGCAGAGTGCACTTACGGAAGTTATACGTATTTTTAAATGGGGGATTTCTTGGGTGCCCTAGCTAGAGGAACCCTATACATATACTTTTCTTTAAATGTCTAGATACTTAAGTAAAAACCCCTTACATTCACCGACGTGCCACGCCATGTTTTCAGTTAACAAGTATGTAGATCAGGAGACTAGCGGTGATGCCAGATCACAATTCGTGCTACGGATTTATTCCACATTCCCATTGGTTGTGTTGCAAAACGTACATTTTGCATTGTATTTGTTTATGAAAACTTTTAAACGAATTATTTTTAAATAAGATCGAAGGTAGGAGAGCATGTAACTTAAAATTGCAGTTTTAAAAATAACTGACAACGCGGATCAAAGGCGTCCTGGTTAGACATAAACTGGTCACGTGTTTGTTCGCGTTTACCATTTTTTGCGTTGCAAGGCATTTTCGCCGCCATTGCTTTGAAAAGAATTAGTCGAAAAGCTGTGGGTCCCGTAAGGATTTTTTTCTAAAGTGTAAATATGGCAACACCGCCCAAAATTCACTGACGTCTTTTGAGAGCACAACTGATCTACCACATTGATTCGTATAAACTAATGATAATAAATTTGTTTTTCCTATTGCGCCCTCTAAAGCCAATCTCTGGGACCGGCCCCTGCATAGAAGTTAAGTTTAATCCTCACCTTATGAACCCCGCGTGCATTGTAAAGCGTTACAAGATCTTCCTGCGCCTTTATCAGTTGTTCAGTGGTGTACGGGACGAATCGCGATTTATTCTCCGTCATGTAAATATCGAGCAATTTGTGGTAGCCCTTTTCCTCGGGACGAATACTCGGCTGTACGGCTCTGTACACTTCCGGCATCTACAAAGCAATAGTACATTGAGTTTGTATTTCTTCTTGTATAGGATTCCTGTTATATTGATACTGTACATTATTATTAACGCAAATATATTGATAGTTGTTATTATATACCGGGTGTCCCACTAAGAAAGGCTCTCGGCCATATCTCTGAAAGTGTTAGTCGTATGGCTTGCGGAAAATTTTTTTAATATGTAAAGTGATCATAAGAAATTGCTGGAAATTACTTTCAAGTTTCTCAGTCGAGCGCTAGAGGGCGCAACCGTAACGGTAAATCCGTAAAGCTTAGTTTTTTCAAAAGTTGCGCGTTAAGGTATATTGAAAATAGCATTTTCGTATACTTTAAGGTTTTATAAAGAAAATTTACTTATGACATATTTTTGTCACTTTTAAAATAAAGTGGTGGGGGACGGTTAACATTATTTTAAATAAATGCCTACAACTCCGGGTTGGCTCAACAGAATTTAGTGAACTTTGTTTTCTTAAAAAGAGGTTCCCTTACTCTATACTTTACTGTATAAACTATGACAATATGACATTTCAAGTAGGCGCTAGAGGAAGATATTTTACAACTTAACAAACATTGCGCATTTTTCAAAAATTTTAAATACAACAGTATATTTAATTTTACTTCATCACAAAGATTAAGAAAAGCCTAAAAAACTGGCGAAAACCACAACTTGATATCTTTTTTCAAACCGGAGATATTAACAAGAACAAAAATAAACATGGAAAAATATGATTATATTTAAGTTTCAACGGTACAGGTTTTTTCAAAAGTCAAATAAAAACTTTGACGTGAAAGCACCTAAATTTAAATTAGATTTTGTTTTTCCAAGGCCTATTTGACTTTTGAAAAAACATGTACCGTTGAAACTTAAATATAATCATATTTTTCCGTGTTGATTTTTGTTTTTGTTAATATCTCCGGTTTGAAAAAAGATATCAAGTTGTGGTTTTCGCCAGTTCTTTAGGCTTTTATTGATCTTTGTGATGAAGTAAAATTAAATATACTGTTGTATTTAAAATTTTTGAAAAAATGCGCAATGTTTGTTAAGTTGTAAAATAGCTCCCTCTAGCGCCTACTTTAAAAGTCATATTGTCATAGTTTATACAGTAAAGTATAGAGTAAGGGAACCTCTTTTTAAAAAAACAAAGTTCACTAAATTCTGTTGAGCTAACCCGGAGTTGTAGGCATTTATTTAAAATAATGTTCAACCTTCCCCCACCACTTTATTTTAAAAGTGACAAAAATATGTCATAAGTAAATTTTCTTCATAAAACCTTAAAGTATACGAAAATGCTATTTTCAATATACCTTAACGCGGCAACTTTTGAAAAAACTAAGCTTTACGGATTTACCGTTACGGTTGCGCCCTCTAGCGCTCGACTGAGAAACTTGAAAATAATTTCCAGCAATTTCTTATGATCACTTTTCATATTAAAAAATTTTTCCGCAAGCCATACGACTAACACTTTCAGAGATACGGCCGAGAGCCATTCTTAGTGGGACACCCGGTACATATAAACCTATTTAAGAACATTATGATGCATACAGCTATTTGATTAGCTAGGCGTCTTTAATTAAGACTATTTTGAATTGCATTATATAGTTTAATTATTTGTCTATAAGTTAGAACAGAGCAAATGCAGAAATAAATATTATTATAAGTAATAAGTGTTGTAAATAGCATTTTAAGCACGAATGAAAAAGTAATCTCGTCGGTAAAGTGGCACATCATCAACAATACCATGATCTATTATTTTTTGAGTAGTAGTTCCAAGAAATCGGGATAAAAAAATGGAAGTACAGTGAAACCTCTCTTAGGCGGACACCTACGGGACCGTCTAATTGTGTCCGCCTAATAGAGGTATCGGCCCAATGGGAAATTTGTTATTAGGTAATTATGTAACTGCAAAATTATTACTGTGTATATGTATGTACAAATAAACATAACATAACAAAAATACACTAGTCTTAGTTAGGATGTAGTACTAACAAAATCCAATAACGTAGTTTGACGTGTTTGGGTTTTATACTTGCAATCTAGAAAATGTAATTCCAAGTCCGATACAATTCCATTGCTGTAAAGTCACCTCTATTCTTTACATACTCTTATAATTCCTTTACCATACTAATGGCTTGTTGATAATTGGTGACATTTGTTTGTTTACTGCATTCAACTTCTTCATCAGAATCGTCAGATAGTGATATGGTTTCAGTTTGGACTGCGTAATCGGTAGGAATGGGGTCGCTATCATCTTCTAATAGCACATTGCTATCAATGTTAATGAACTCGTCCAAATCATTGTTATCAAATTACAAACTTCCACAACATCAATATTCTCTTTCAGACTCAAAACGCGACATTTTTGTGCCATTGTTTACGATTTTAACCTTAAACCTCACAAATAAACGGCGGACTGCTGTCGGGGAATCACACATACTTTCATTCGGCAAAGTCCTTTCGCGCTGCCAGGCATACGCGATGGGTTGCCGGTCTGTCTTCAGAGAGTTTTTGCACCGTACTTATTCGTCTCCCAAATATTTAAAAAAAAATGTTGTCCCTGTAAAGGAGGGTTTTCGCATTCTTTGTATGAAAAGAGCCTGTCCGCGTCCGCCCTAGAGAGGTTGATTTTCATGGAATTTCATATACCTACATAGTTCCGGACTATGAAAATATGTCCGCTTAATAGAGATTTCCGCTTATTAGAGGTGTCCGTAATGAGAGGTTTCACTGTCATTGAAACTGACTCACCCTAATTCGAGGGTAATACTCACCTCACATTTGCAATTGATAAAATAATCCCGGCTAGGCTTCCAATAGTTAAATCCGTACGATTCTCGCATTTCCGATATTTTGGGGGGTCGAGGAGGGGGCGGATTCATAAATATCTACAAATGACAAAATATATCATTTACGGTTCACGAGTAAGCCTTTGTTCTTGTTAATAATAAAAATACATTGCAAATCTCAGAAGCGTAAGCGTCGGGTTTGATGTCTTTGAAACAAAGTTAGGGGGTCATCCGTATGTAAAGGACGACCAATTTGCTTTCTTTCATAAAACACATAGTAAAAAAGATTCCCATTTTGTGTAGAACTGAAATGACGCGTTGTTTAAAAATAAACGTCGATAATAACCTTTTCTTGAATATTTTTGATGTAAGAAACATTTTCACAAGTTGTCGGGAGGTCTCTTCTCAGAAGAGCCATATCGCCCAGGGTACGTTTCTCCTGGTATTCCTTATTGTAGGAGCTCCTAAATTCATTTCTTATCGCTATGTCCTTCTCCAGAAGCTCGGGCTTGATTTTTGCTTTGATTCTCTAAAACAGAAACGTATTTATGAAAACCCAAGTGTCTAAATTTATGTTTCCGGTGCATTGCGGCAAATAAATCCGCGGAGAGGAAATTTATACACTAAATTTAAGGTGACAACTATATATGATTGCTATGAAGTTGGTTAAATTAGAGAAAATGTGAAGTTTTTAAGCGTTTTTAGAATCCAGTATAGGACGTTGTAGACTTGTTTTTGATTAGCAATAAAAAAAATTTGTTGTTCTTATGTGAAATCTGACCAATATTACTTTTTAAAAATTACAGATTCTTACTAGTTTCAACTTTAGCTCAATTACAGCTAAATCAAATGAAAATATCATGTATTTATTATTTATTTATTATGATGTATCAACAGTAATCTAATACCAATTACAGACATACCAATTCGATGCAAAGATGGGCGGAAGCATGCCTTTTAAGAAGGTGGCCATTTCCAACAATATTTACGAAACAAAATTTATAATTAATTATTTTATCAATGTTAATAATAATGAGTTTCAATATGAATTTAGTGGTTTTAATTAAGAACAGTGCGTCTGACGAGAAAAACTCAAGAGACCGTCTGATCGAAGACCATGAGCTGACGAAGAACCTCGACAGCCTAGAACATCGAAGACAGGTTGGGGATTTGACTCTTTTACAGATATTTTCATGGAAGGTGCTCGGCTGTCCTTGCCCTCTTAATTCCGCCCAGAGCGACGAATAGCAGAAATACACGACGAACCACTGCCGCCCATCCATATGTGGTTGAGCTTAGTACTCCTCGAACTTCATTATTTAAGAATTCTTTCATCTGGATGACTACATCCTTGTGGAACGACCTTCGAACGATCGCTTTTTGCGCACACGCACCACTCCCAGAGTGCCCTAAAGGATTTTTCCTATAGTGCTTGTTTGATTATAAAAAAAAAGAGACCGTTTTCATGTAGAATTGACCAGGCTAATCAGAAAAAATATCCACATGGAAAAATGTGGCGTACCATCTTTTTGTAAGAAATATCAGAGGACATCTTTGCAAGGACGCCTCTGGTGGAACAATTAAATAACTTTTGTAACTAAAATTTGGGGTTCTATATCCCATACCCCATACCAAAATTGAACATAATATCTAAAGTATTTTCGCAGATATTAAAAAGTGGCCATTTCTTGTATGCCGCGCCAAGCGCGCATTTGTGAAAATAAAATGTTTTCGCTGATAAAAAAAAATTTACAAATTGAATCCGTCCTGATCCCCGTAGCTCGATTAATAAACTACTTATTAGCATTTATGTAATATTTGTTTCCCCCCCATAACCTGAACAACCCTCCTAATTGGCCCACCACACCCAGCCTCCAGCCCATCAAAGTACTCGGTGTTACCCGTTGATTCGCGAAAAATTGATGCCCCAACTTCGCCCCTTCTCGAGATATAAATAATTAATTTTTATTGTTTTTTGCAGTTGAAATTCATTGAGATATCGGGATCAGGTTTGTTCGAGCTTACGCGCTCTATCAAGCTCTTCAATTTTGCCCCTCATATTTTTTTGTAGCACCAAAACTGGCCGAGGTATTTTCCATTTCCCAGGAAAATCCGTTGTCGGTTAGATTTACGGGCGTGCCCCCCCTCCCCCGCATGCGGCGCCCCCTACAAATCATGTCGAGGGGATCCTACTGTATCGATTGGGGAAAAAAAATTACTCGATTTCGTCGAGGGATTTTCGTAAACCGGAACGAGTCCGAATTTTAGACGTTTTTAACAAATAGCCCTCTGTATCTCATGAATCGAGAACAATTTTGCAACGTCGATCCTGGATTCAAAAAAAGGCCGTATTAGACTAGGCAATTTTTTCTCTTGCGCCGGCAATTATAATGGCACGTATTCATGCGCAGTAAACCGTTTTCGATCAGCTGGAGCATTGTCAACGGTCAGAACAGCAGTGGGTACTGTCGAAATCCCTAAAATATCCCCAGAATTAGAGATGTGCAAACCTGTTCGTTTTGATTACCAGTTAAAGCAGCTACTGCTATTTACAAATAGGAGGTGCAAAAAGTTGCTGAATTAGCAGTCCATAAGTTTAATAAAGAATGTAAACTGCTAATTTAAGTACCAGTGGATTTAAATGGCCATTACCTGTTCATACCTGGTTCGGCCAAATAATAAACAGTTAAAAATAACAGAATAATCCATGTCTACCCAATTGCGCCGGCAAGGGCAATTAAAATGGCGCCTGCCCCATTTCGGGCAATGAGGGACAGCTGATCGGGAACAGTGTACTGCGCATGAATCCGTGTCATTTTAATTGTCAGAAGAGTAGAATTTCTGACTGTAGTACGGAGAACGGTGTACTGATTTTCTTTGGTGTACTGCGCCTGAATCCTTGAATTATAATTGCCATTGCTGGCGCCATAAAAACTCCCAAGTGTAATACAGCCAAGAGAACTGCACATTTTCTCTAATTTTACCAACTTCGTAGCAATTACCGTTTAAAAGATAGTGGTGTCGATTAAATGGTTGCCACCCAGTATGACGACAAACCGGGAATGACCCAAATATATGTATACTTACACAATCAAAATATTGTCCAATACTAGGCACGAGACCATGATTTTTACCAGTCGAAGTCCTGTAATCTGTACTCTTGGTGGCTACCAGGGGAATCCCGTAATCGATATGAAGCATGGTATTTTGGGTACACATTAACGGGGCCATGGCGAGAATCTAAATTTAAATCTTTCTCAGTTTCTCCGGTTTCCGATTGTATTATTTCCGTACCTTATCTGCGAATTTATTGATCAAACAAACTCATAAATAAAACCCTACGAAATTAGAAACTTATCGAGACAAAAATAAATTCAGGGAAATTGTCAGAATGAAGTTTGTTACAAAACATTTTTGACAATTTTGTCAAAATACAGAGTCGCGCATATATGGAAAAATATTAATGTTTTATTAAGGATTTTAAATCGAGGAGGATGCGGCTTGGTTCACAGTCTTTGAAGAATAAACAAGTCACATTCTTAGGTGGATTGTAAACAACTTTCCAGAAAAGCCATCGAGGAGCTCTGAAAATTAGTATATTTTTTCTTGGTCACTCTCCGTTAATTAGACATTACGTCGCCTTCGAAACGTAAATTACGTACCGAGGTGGAAAGTGTTTCATTCCTGTCGAGAGAGTCGGTAGTTAACTAATTCTCGATACAGTAATAAAGCTTTTCACCGAGGTTTCATACTATTTTATTTACAACCACATCTAACATCCACTTCTTATTATTTTGAATTAAAATTATGAATAAAAGATAATTGTCATTTTTACTTTTCCATTGAAAAATTAGACAGAGATTTCAAATAACTGCAGGTGGTAAAATAACGTAGGTAATAATACTGTATTAACGGTTTTCCACGCGTCGGCTCTTCCTGCTGGCCCCGTAGCCCAGTACGAGTACGGTGCGCAAACGGTTGCGCGCATTGCTTCGGCGCTACGGGGAGTTAACCCGAGTCCTGCTGGACAGTGCCGAGGAGACCGAGAGACACTTGGTGTACGTCTTCATCCTCGACTTGGTCTCCGGCTTCTTAAGTAACCACGACTGGTAGAACGAACCTCTCGCAGCAAGACAAGCGACCTAACAATTGGTGACATAATCCCCATCCATAAGCAGTAGTCGACTAAGGTAGGACTGGGTTTTTGTTAATTAATGTGTTTAGGGAAAATATATAATTAAACAAGTTGCATTATAAAATGATGACTCTATTATTTTAAACGTTCCCGTGGCAATACACATCAAGATGGTAAATATCATTTTTTGAATATGGGTTTCCATGTCACTAAACAATATATTATTTTAACAACAGAAAAATGCTATCAGATGAGGAATTTGATTTTGCTGCTACTCCACCAGAAATTCGAGAAGCAGCAAAAATAGTAGAAGAAGATCTTCTGCCAACTAAAAGCCGCCCGAGATACGACAAGGCATATAACTGTTTCAAAGAATGGTGTACGGGAAACAAAGTTCAAAATCCTGGTTCTGAGTCGGCGCTACTAGCTTATTTCAGTGAAAATGCCAAGACAAAGAATATATCAACGATTTGGTCACAATATTCAATGCTGAGGACCACTCTATCAATTAGGGAAAAAGTAGACATATTAAAACACCGAAAGCCGAAAAAATCGAACACACTGTATGTTGGTGTGTTCGTATTTATTTTGAGATATCGATTTTTTTAAAAATTACAAAAAAATAATTTACTTTCCACCCGGGTGGAAAGTAAAAGTGTCAACTTTCCACCTTTCAAAGATAGATGAAATAATGTCATTATTACATGCATGCTTGTAAATAAAATTCTTTGTTGTTTTTCAGTGTTTGTGTGTTAAATTTAAGTATTGTTTGTGGAAAAGATAGTTCTTAACTCTGGACTGGATAAAAATATAAACTTTTGAGTCACGTTCGTCGATTGTTTGTTTTCCCTAACCAAGACAGAAACAGACAGAAGATAAAAAGAGATGCGAGATGGAAATAAATATCATCGGAAACCCGAAAAAAAAATAAAATAGTGGAGTTCGCTTTTAGGGGGTCGACGGGAAATGAAATACACGGAGTATTGCGGTCAGTCAAGCCGCATGACCTCCCAAAACAACTACTCCCGTGGCAGTATGCCTACGCCGAAAACAAATAAAATATAAAAAAAATTGTTCACAGGAAATGAATTTATTTTTTTCAATTATAAACTTAGACAACTATCATCTACATACTCGATTATTAAATCTTCCCCGTCTACTATCGCCTTGTCAGAAATTAAACTGCCTAAAGTCATCGACAAATTACTGGACAAAATACATTTATCATCCGCTTTAAACAATCGTAATTTCTTGCCTGTACCTTTATTGTTATTGTTGTGAAGCTTGCATTCATCAGCTACCGCGTCTATAGTTCTTCCTAAAGAAAAATAAGAACGTTTTTTTCCCAAGCCCTTTTTCACAAAAGAATAAAGGTAAAATATAGACATGGATAGATTACTTTACTTACCCAACGACCAGGTTTTGGACACAAAAACTGGCACGCTTTTGACAGATCTGTCGGTATTGTCAGGTAGAAGTATATTGAAGTACATCCTGTCAGTTATCGGAATAGCTTTCTGTCCGGTAGCTTTATTTTTTATTTTCATTAGTTGCAATTTGGCTGCCATTTCTTTGTTTTTCGATTTCTTTTTTGCTTCGTTTAAGTTATTTTCAATCTAAAACCATGTAATGTGTAGTTAAAATTTGTGCGGAAAACAAAGCAGTTTCTTGTGTTTAAGAAATAGTAAGGGATTTTCACGTATTGTTCTTTATGTGGGGGCCCCTAATGATATGGGGGCCACAATTTGATCAAAAAAGCATGTTCCAACATACCTGTTTATCTACAAGTGCTTTGGCTTCGTTAAACTGTCTCACAGGCTCTGCATATCTTTCCCGCTCCTTTGCTATGTCCTCTCTAGTCTTCTCTGCACATTCCGTTAAATGTCGGTGTTGAATGCAAAAATGTTTCTTACATCTAAAAAGTGTGGAATGTGTGAACAATAGATGGCGCTAGTTATCCTAGTCTTACTCTAGGACAGCGTTTCTCAAACTGGGATCCGCGAGCAGTTACTTAGGGGTCCGCGAATAGCTAAGTGGGAATAAAATGTCACAAAAGCAAAATATCATAATCGACTTAATGCCGAACCAAATATACAGGGTCCGCAAACGAAGCGTGGACGGAAGATTAAATCGTTATCGAAGAACTTATCAACAATACTGAAACAGCTTGAGATATTGGATTAAAAGCGGCATGTTTTAAAAATATTTTACATTATACAGGGTGGCCCAAAAAAGTGTGACAGCATAAAGTTATATTTTTTTAAATGGGATACCCAGTATTTTATTGCATATATAGGTTCGTATTACTATCGTGTATAAGTGCCTCAAATTTTATTTAATTTGGTTTCGTAGTTTCGGAGAAATAAATTAAAAACTAAAAAAAAAAGTTTTGCAGTCCTGAATAAAAACATCAAAAAAACAATCCAGAACTATTGTTATAACCTCGACATTGAGTGAAATTTATGACAAGAGGTCTAGAGATACTATCAATGTAATTGCGTTTATTTATTTTATACAGGGTGTTCATAATAAGCTTTCAAAAACCCCACATTTTAAAATAATTTTTCTCAAGTTTTTCAAATGGAACACCCTGTATATTATTTGGCTATTTCACGTAGAATTCATAGACAATTTTTTTTTGTAATAGAAGCATATAAGTTATATCCAGCCGTAAATTGAAATAATTATAAATATCATAAATTATGTTGTTTAAATAGAGTTTTTATTGGGAAATTTTGTTATAGGCGACTAGACTAATAATTGTAAACTAAAGTAAATTTTCAAAATAACTTCCTTTTACTCTTAGAGTTTATCGTATTTTATTTTTTTTCGATATAAATTTTAAAAGCCTACATTTTTGCTACTTTTAGTTATTTAATTTTATTTTTTATTCTTAATCGAGTTGCCATGATTTTTTTTGTTTAGATTGTCACTATGACAGTCAAATAAAATTATTTACATTTGTTCGGTCGTCGAAATTAAGTACTAACTTACACAAAATGTCGAATTTTACAACTTTAGAAATGGTAAATATGATTTTTATACTGGGTAAATGTGCAAGAAATTGCCTACTCGCGAGCCGAGTGTATGCTGAAAGATATCCATATATTGAGAGAAAGTCGAGACCAGAAACCTTTGAGAAGTTGTTGCAAAGATTTGTAGCAACAGGAACCACTGCATACACAAAAAGGATGATAATCAATAAACCCGTTATTAATGAAGAAAATGAATTAAGAGTTCTGTTGGCAGTAGATGAAAATCATTAAATTAAGTAAAAGGAAGCAATTTTGAACATTTACTTTAGTTTACAATTATTAGTCTAGTCGCCAATAACAAAATTTCCCAATAAAAACTCATAATTTATGATATTTACAATTATTTCGAAAACGGCTGGATATAACTTATATGCTTGTATTACAAAAAAAAATTGTTTATGAATTCTACGTCAAATAGCCAAATAATATACAGGGTGTTCCATTTGAAAAACTTGAGAAAAATTATTTTAAAATATGGGGTTTTTGAAAGCTTATGATGAACACCCTGTATAAAATAAATAAACGCAATTACATTGATAGTATCTCTAGACCTCTTGTCATAAATTTCACTCAATGCCGAAGTTAAAAAAATAGTTCTGGATTGTTTTTTTTGATTTTTTTTGTTCAGGACTGCAAAACTTTTTTTTTTAGTTTTTAATTTATTTCTCCGAAACTACAGAACCAATTTAAATAAAATTTGAGGCACTTATAAACGATAGTAGTACGAACCTAAATATGCAATAAAATACTGGGTGTCCCATTTAAAAAAATATAACTTTATGCTGTCACACTTTTTTGGGCCACCCTGTATAATGTAAAATATTTTTAAAACATGCCGCTTTTAATCCAATATCTCAAGCTGTTTTAGTATTGTTGTTAATTTCTTTGATAACGATTTAATCTACCGTCCACGCTTCGTTTGCGGACCCTGTATAAGGCTGCAGCTTTCTTCAAATTAAGCCCAACATAACATAGCTGCGTGGAAGAAGAAGAAAGCAGAACTATCCATCTCACAAAGTACATTTGCTGCAGCCAGTGATATATTATTCAGATTATGGCTTATTAATTCTTTTTGATTTGTGAAAAATAATAAGATTCGAATAAAAATTATTTTTAACTAAAGGTAATTAGATAGGCATGACTTCCTATCCCAGAATTAATTCTATACTAATGTAGTGAGCGGCTGGGGGCCCACAACAAAGTTCTAGTATCCAAAGGGGTCCGCGGTCAAAAAAGTTTGAGAAACGCTACTCTAGGACATCCAAAGTCACCCATTTAAATATAATAAACAATTTTCATAACACCCTGTGTATTCCCTTTTATCTGTTACATAAAAAATGGGGCAGATAAAAATTGGTTTTAACGGATAAAAATCAAATTACTGTTTGGATTGACCGTATGATTTCCACGACTGTAATTGTATGTCCCCCAGAACACCTAAAACTCCTTCCAATTACCTTTGACAAACCAGTGGCACGACACTCCTCTCCTTACAATCCTGCTTCGAACATACAAAAATATTATCGATAGTCTTCAATTCATCTTTCGTTAAAAACTTTGATTCGATGCACGTTTGAATGTGCACGGCCAAATGCTCCGAACAGAAAACTTTGCCGCAACGGCACTGTAGGGGCAAAAAATCCAATTGTTTACAACTGTCTTGGGCGCAATGTTTTCCCAAGTTGGGTATTTCCATTTCGGGCGGCGATAGATGGAGGAAAATTAACTTGAAGTCTAAAACAAGAAATAAAGGGCCACTGTTTTAAGTTAGAAATTTTTTCACAAGCTATTACTTACCTTATTGATGTTCGCTCAAATTACTCAACATAATATCGGTCCACTTTTGCTCTTGCTCTTTCAGAGTCAAATGTACGTCGCCTGAATCGGCCTCTGGGTCCGCCAACTCGTAGAGTGGCACGTCGATGTCGTCCTCGGGTAATTGGTCGGCTCTCCAAGCGTCGTCAATCAAGTCTACAAAGTGGCCGTTGCTGAGTACATCAGAGTCTGACATCTGTAATGACCATAATGTTTTAAAATATTTATATTGTATGTAGGACTCGTTCTAAAGACCCTAACATGAATGTCCGTTTCTCCATTGGATCCTACACAATCGAGAGGATGGGAATTTTGTTTAATACACTGAAATGTAGTAGTGTTTCATTTCAATGGTTTAATACTCATTAACCCCTTAAATTCTGCACTATTTCCTTGTCATCCTCTTGGGACTCAAAATATATGCACAAAGGCTTGCAGGTTAGGTACCATTTAGTTATGTTTTTACTTTTTTGCCAATAACTAGGTATTTACTCCCTGTATGGGGAACATGCGGTACGGTCAACTTCAGAAGGGCACAAACTGTACAGAATAAAATTTTAAAAATCTTATTCAATTTTGATAGACTTATGCACACTAGTGAGTTGTATAAAATAGTTAACGTTCTCGACCTATCTAAGCTGTTACAGTTAGAGCAATGTAAACATATTTATAAAGTTATTAATAAGAAACAAAAAAGTAACACTACAATTATATTTGCAAATAACATACATGGTTATGGTACTAGGCAATGTGATAATATATATCAATGTACTGTAAAGAGCAATAAAGGGCTCAATAATCCTATGTCGAAAGCCTGTGATTCATACAATGATTTACCAGATGTACTAAAGAACTGTAGCAGTATACCAACATTTATAAAGCTACTAAAGCTACACGTGAGGAATAATTAGTTTAACATTGGCGTTGTATTTAAATGGAACAGTTCTCGTTACCAGTGTTTTTAAGCACTGCTTAGAGATTTAAGTATATTGTAAATTGTATATTGTACTTTCGTAATATATTTTGTTATATTTCAAAAAACAAAAACAAAAAAAAAAAAAAAAAAAAAAAAAAACTTACCACAAAATTTGTAAAAAGCAGTCGAAGAATTATTTACAAGGTTTTCTTTAATGAAATTAGAATTTATTCAGAACTTTTTCTTTTTTTTCCACTCTTTTGTCAACTGTCATAATTATTTTATTTTTATTGTTTCTTATTTTATTGAAACATATTCCTACGTTGCCACCTCTTGCAACTTCTCCTATCAAATAACATTATTTTTCGTAGAGACGTGGGCAAGAAATTTGCTGAGCTACGAATTTCAATGTTAAATAATACTATGATATCTGATAACGTGTTGATTAATGGAACAAAGCAGCTATTTCAAATTATGGATCGATTTGTTATTTGTGCTGCCTGTAGATGCTTCTTCGATCATCATTTTACGATTTAGCGATCGCATTTACCTAAAGTAACAATATTCATTGAGAAAACCGACATTAAAATGTGGATAAAAACTGTAAAGGAATTACGGAATACTTTCTTTCAGAGCCTACTTTAGAAGAGTACAAGGTATTCGTGGCAACTATGGATCGATGCCTTGTTTATAAATATTTATCCATAAATTTATTTCTAGAAGCCAATTGTATTTCCGTCTTATTCGTTTTAATACCATCAATAAAGGATAGGAATACACTCATTACAAAGCTGAACGTAATCGAGAAACATGTCATAAATCGATACCAACATGAACATTTTAACAAGAAAATATCCAAATAATAACTGAAATCCGCCATTCCGGGGGCCATTCTCTGCTTCTTTCAATTTTCAGCTTTGAATATAAAGCGATTTCAGTTGATTATTCGTTGATGATTATCGTCTGCACCTAAAGGAAGGAGGTTTTAAAGTTGTGGTTTAAAAACTCACTTATGTCGTACCAACCAACCAGTTCAACCAATCGAGAGCCAAAGGAAGTTTTCATGTTATTTCTTAACTGTTGCTGCCCTGTTTGTCGTTATTCGGGGAAGGTCACGATTATACAACTCAGCATATTTTATGCATAAAAGTGATGATTTGAGCGCAGCAGGGAGTCACCGATAACTTCCAAAACAAGATAAAAACTATTTATAATGTTTACGTAGCATTATACTGGTACTTTTAGTGCGGTGTATGTTATTATTTTGCATATTTGTTTGCTGGTGTGCTCCTATACTTTATTAAAGTTGTTTTAAATATATATAATCGGAAAAATGTCTTACAAAATGGCAATTTTGAAACATGCACCAACATATTGGACCCACTCCCACACCGGTGACGAACAAGCCGATTTGCAGCCTTATTCTGACGAATTTAAACAAATTGCCTATGAAGCTCGATATGCCATAGAAAATCAGACGAAACCTATCGTTAAGATCACACGTATACAGAATATACATGATTTGGGCCAGTTGCTTATAAGGGAGCAGTTGCTAGTGGTTGCCAACCCGGGCACAAGTTACTACAGGGTAAGATTCTTTTGATACATATGCAATACACCCATAGCTTGTTATTCACGAAGCCTTAGGTCATTTTATGAGGAACGATATATTGCGTTTTCTCAGACGCACCATTCTTGATTAAAACAATTCATATACTCGCTCCCCAATCGTGGGAAAAAAATTCCAAACCCGACAGGGATTTCCTTTATATATATAATTATAGTTTCTTCTATAAAAAGTGTTGGAAATACTGATTAGCATAGGGCTTGATGGTCCCCATTATTATACAAAGACAAAGGATGCAGAGCAGATAGGAAATTGAGACTCTAATAAAGAGTTTTGTTATTAATTTTTTTTATATTTAGGTATAGTTATTATCTAATTTCCTCTGATTTTCAGAGTATAGAAACAGTGTTTCATTAATCTTCCTTTGACTAATTGAAATTTAATTGTTTCTGATAAGATAATGATGTTTTCATCACTGCAGTTTTGTAATATACATGGTGTTCAGATAATGCATCAGGAAGGATGCTTGGTGAGATGATTCTACATATTAAAATAATGGTACAGTAAATTCATTGAAAATGGGGACAAGTCTTTATGACTAGTTTTGCCATATTTGCGTAAATTTGGCTTTTCTAATTGACTTATTGTTTCTCAGGTTATGAGCAAAAAATATTTCTGTAATAACATATTTTTTACTCAACTTAATATAAATAACAATCGCGGAATGCAACGTGTCCAAGATAAGAATGGCCAGTACAGGGATCTCGGAAACCGTAAGAGATACGAAGTCGGTTAAATGGAGGTAAAGTTGCGCATTTACGTGCCTAATAATATGCCGTTTAGGAAGTTTTGAAATTCCGAGTAGTTCCGGAGATATCCGGAAAAAAACGAAATTCTGAAAAATCGGTTTATTGTTTTCCTGGGTTTTTTGATATCGAATTCTAAAGTAAATTGCACTTTTGCATTGCCACTTTTTCTGCTCTATCTAACAGCGTTAAAATACGGTCCTGTTTTTCTGATATTGGAATTTGAGAGCTTTTTTTCTCCCGAATGCAACGATTTATGACACATTGTGGTTTAATGACGTTTCGAGGGTTTTTTGAACAACATCGGGGAATTTTGGGATACGGTCCTGCATTTCTCCTAATTTTATAAATAATATCTCATAAGTAAGCTCTAAATATTTACTTTTGTTGGACTAGTTCAATAAATAACAGATAATTTAATAATAAACCACAAATAAGTGTCCCCATGTTTTCAGTAATGCTTTGTGATAATCTTAAATTATCTTATGATATAAATTACCAGATATTATTAGTGACTAAAGAGATAAATTGTCTTACTGAAATGGCGACGAGTTATTATAAATCGAAAAAAATATTTGTTTTTCTAATGTCATTCATAATCCACTGGCCACAACATTTAAAAAGTTTGTTTTATATTATTTAGTGTTTATAGTTTTGGACCTGGTTTATATAAAAATGTTAACTGTTCAGCACAAAAGTGCATTTTAATTTATTACATTTATTAAATCAAATATTGATGATTTTTTAAAAAAATTGCTGATACCTGAACTATAAGAGTTTCGTGGTTTTGCCATCACGTTTAATTGAATAGCGTAGGACTGACTCGCCAAGATGTATTCAAACTTGGCACATGGGTTTGTTATCTCAGCCTCTTCAAGAAGTTATAAGGCTATAAAATGTACACGGGAGCCAATATTTAGTCACCTCAAAAATTACATGAGATTTCCTATGTTCAACTCTACGATGCATCACCCGGTATATGGGCAATTTTCCTGTCGATACGCAGTGGCGGAACTTCAAAATTAGGCCCCCTCCCGCAAAATCATTTATTAGGCCCTATAAAATGATTTATTTAGTTAAGCTAGAATCAGCCATGTCAAACTCAAAATCACTGGTTGGCCAAAAGCATAGCCGGCCCTAGGTGGGCCGCAAAACCTAATCTTAAAGAAGACAAACTACTGAAAATCTTAACGAAAAAAAGTACTATTATGTTAGATTAGAAGTATATTTATTAAATTTCCAATAAAAAGGACATTACAAAAACTTACAAACATTAACTTCTTTTGCCAGATATTTGACATCTTTTGTCTTTAATTAAGTTGTCTATTTGTGGCGTGAATTTATCGGCGGAAATAACTTTTAAAACTGCGTCCAAGTGTGCGTCCGTCAATCGCGATCTTGCGGGAGATTTGTTTCCTTTCATCAAAGAAAATAATTGTTCACACTTATAGGTACTTCCAAACATTGACAGGATTTTACAGGCAAATTTTCTCATTTCTTGGTATTGAAAAGGCAAGTACTTATAAAATTCGAATGTACCAACACTATCAAATTTTTCTTTTAAATGGGTTTGACACTGAATCTCAATCACTTCCATCTGCAAGTGAGGGGGAACTTTATCAATATCGATAGTGAAAAGACCAGTAAATAAAGAAAAATTGTTTTCTTGGGACTTAAAATCCTGAAAACGCTTTTCAAATTCTGACAGAAGGCTTCCCATTTTCTCTGTATACATTTTGTATGATATTGGGCCACTTGTACTTTCCTGATACGCCTTGCAAGTTGGAAAATGTGACAGATTATCCACCGCTAACTGGTTTTTCCACAGCATCATCTTACACTTGAAAGCTTTAACATGATCATGCATATCTGTTATAACTTGACGTGGTCCTTGCAATTTCGTATTTAAGTCCGACAAGTGTTTTGTGATGTCTACCATAAATGAAAGATCTTGTACAAAAGGTACGTCGGATAATAAGCTGACATCTTGTTCTTTCACTTCCATGAAAAGGCGTATTTCTTCTTTGAGTTTCCAAAACCGATCGAGAACCATAGAGCACGAAAGCCATCGCACTTCTGCATAATAAGGTAAACCAGTGTACTCACTTTCTAAATCACGTAAAAACGCAGAAAACTGTCGCTGATTCCAGCCACGCGACCTTATGAAGTTTATCATTTTTTTCACTGACTTTAAAACGCTTTCCAACTTGATCACTTTTGAGCATAAAACTTCTTGGTGGATTATGCAATGAACATGATGAAAATCTGGTTTGTCACTGCCCGTTTCTCTGATCTTTGTTTGTAATATTTTAATGAAGCCATTATTTACTCCAGTCATTGAAGGAGCTCCGTCTGTTGCAACGGAACACAGTTTTGACAAATCTAAATTGTACTTTTGCAGAAGTCCATAAACAGCATTGAAAATATCCTCCCCAGTTGTTGTATCATGCAATGGTACTAATTCCAGTAATTCTTCATAAACGTTGATATCTCTATCAACAGCACGAAGAAAAATAGCGAGTTGCGCCACACCACACACATCTGTACTTTCGTCACAGGCAATAGAAAATGCAATGAAAGAGTCTGATTTTGTTTTTATCTGTTCGCTTATATTGGCAGCCAACTCGGTAACTCTTTCAGCGACAGTATTCCGGGACAAGGATATATTTTGAAAAGCCTTCACGCTCCCGGGACTTACAATTTCCGCGGCCTTTACAAGGCACTCTTTTATAAATTCACCTTCAACAAATGGTTTTGAGTGTTTTGCGATCAACTCCGACAGTACGTAGCTCGCTTGAACGGCAGATTCATTTTCTTGCTTTGGACGTGTAAACATAAGCTGTTGATCGTTTAACCGTGATTTTAACTCTTTTAACTTTTCGTTTCTAATCATGCCTGTATACTTGTCAAACTTAGTTTTATGACTATCATAGTGACGTTTTATATTATATAATTTTGGGACACCGACTGTACTGTTACAAATCAAGCAAATAATTTTGTCTTTCACTTCACAGCAAAAAAACTCAATTCCCACTTTTCTTGAAAGATAAGATGCTCATCTCCAAGTTTCCTCTTACTTCCACTTGGTTTTGAAACAGACATGTTAAAAACTTTATCCGAAATAAATAACAATAAGTACTGTTACGTGTTGTAACAATAAGTACGCAACTAAACTCGCAATTCTATCGCAACTGACTCATAACTGACTGAACAACTGAACTCAATCGAGCGGTATTGGCTTATATACGGATTGTGATTTCTCGACAGTTCTTTCCAGAATGTTCAGGTAGCGTCATCTGTATTCTCGCGCGATAGAACTTTCCGGAACAAGCCAGGCTTCTAGGTTGAGCGCGCATCTTAGTTCATCCTCCTAAACATAGATGGCACTATTTTAACAGGCTCGCGGGCCGCATTACATGGCTGTTTTCAAAATTGATTCGGGGCCGCAGGAAAATGCTCAGTGGGCCGCATGTTTGACATGGTTGAGCTAGAATAACGTCTAGAATAACGTAAATTGGTAAATTATAGATATAGATGTTACCTACTCAATAAGAATTTAAAATAAAAAACTGCTGATTTTTTAATGCTCTTTACAAACTAAGGTTATACTAAAAATCACACTATTATTATAACAATATTATTCCAAAACCAATAAAAAGTGATCACACTATTCTTTTCTGAATAACTTTATTGTTTAAAATCACTTTTAAACCAAATTTCCAGGAAATATTTACAAAAGTATAAGTACTCGTAAAATTAATTTAAAATACATAATAAGATCGAATAATTAGAATATCATACAGGGCAGGTTAAAATTAGAAGTTACTTTAAACAAGTCGCAAAAAAAGTTTTTTCTTTCCTCGAATAATTTAGACTTACATGTCAAATCTTCTTATATTCTGAACAAAAAATATTTTAAAAGATTTTTTCATATTTCACTCGATTAACCATCTATAACTAATTTTCTGACCAAATGTTTCTAAGCAGTTAATAACTGAATATCACAATGTTTTAGTCATCAGTTAGCCATGGAAACAATTATTGTATAAAATGAAACGTAAATGATATTTGAATGAAAGAAATGTATTTCAGCTTACTAATAATAATAATCTACAAAAAAAATTATTTGAGAAATTGTTCAATATGACCTCTGGTTTGTTCAATGCATTTCTGTAAACTGAACCATTGAACAACTTTTCAATTAATTTTGTTTGTAGATTAGTATGTTGCTAATAAGTTATTCTTTTGATGTTAATAATGTTTTTCGCATATTATTTAACAAATTAAAGATGAAATACATTTCATTTCATAAAAATATCAATTCTGTTCTATTTTATAAAATTGTTTCCATTGCAAACTGACTAAAACAGAGATATTGTATTTAGTTTTTAACTGCACAGTTGGTCAGAAAATTAGTCGCAAATGCTTAACCAAATGAAATATCAGAAAATCTCCGAACGTGTTTTTTGTTGAGAATATAAGAGGCTTTAACACATAAATCCCAATTATTTGAAAAAAGAAATAACTTACTTGTGCGACTTGTTTAAAGTAACTTCTTATTTTAACCTGCCCTGTATTATATTCTAATTCGATCTTATTATGTACCTTTTCCTTTAAATTCATTTTACGAAAATCTTTGTAAAGATTTCCTGCAAATTTGGTTTAGCCCAGGGCCCCACTTTCAGAATAGCTCAGCACTTGGCTTGCGCGACACTATACTTATTCAACACAAACAAGACAAAAACTTACCTTATTTGCAAAACGAATAAGTATGCTTTTTTGTTACAAAAAAATATTGTAAAAGGCAATCGACAGATATGTGTAGGAACTCCTTTTCTTGATGATAGTATAAAATCATAATAAATTAGTGTTGCGTAAGAAAAAACACTTTTTGAAGTGGCGAGGGGCCTCGCATTGACGTGGGCCCCCTGGACGATTTCTTCGTCTAAGCTTGAGTATTATCTTTTTTCGTTCCGTTTTGTTGTATTTAATAATCATGAAAGAGAATAACGTTTAATGTTAAGAATATCTTGTAGGTTTGGGAACCGGATTATACAAATTTAATAAGAATAAATTAAATAATCAAAATATTAAGCGACAACTCCTACAAAACAAGGCTAAAAGAACTGCATGAATGCCAGGAATACAAAAACAACGGTTAAAATTCTTAGGGCGCAAGTCAGTACAAGCGGTTCCTGGTCTTGGCCATGTATCGTTTTTACCGTTCAGGAACTGGTTTGCGAACGATCACAATTTGGTTGGAACACCAAAGGGATCGCCAGCAAACCGTTTTGTGTCGGTTGGAACGCCTTTCGACTACTACGCATATGCGTGACCGTACATTGTACGATTTCTAGGGTGGTTGGAACGAACCTGTCGATATCAATGTCAATGTCGATATAGAATTTTTATTTCATTTGAAATTCGATCAAGGAATAAAAATTCAACTTTACCAACATTTAAAAATTTCCAAATTCCTCTTTCAGGTGCGTCGTTTTATAAAACTACGCAAACAATTCTACGACGTGGCTCTAAAACACAATTTGGACCATCGTAGATGCGGCCTCGCCGAGCTGACGTTCCACGCCCGCATTTCGCATACGCAGTTCGGAATCGGCGACGTTTTGGTAGCGGTCCAAGTGGTCACCTCCAATCCCGACAGTTCTGAGGTAACTCCAAGCAATAATTTGGAGTATTTTATCGATTATGTTGTATTTTTTAATTAATTTTAAAAGTTTCGTCCAAGTTTTTGGTTTATTTGCGTTAAAATTTTATATTTTATTATGAATTTCACATATCTACATTACATGACTGGAAGGTGACGGTCGAATTTTCGTTTGCGTACAAATTTACGGAAAAAATTATATTATTAAGTATAATATTTTCTTCAATATGATTTTCTATTGTATTACTACTACAAATTTAAGTTTGTTAGTGTTATCTGTATAGTGGAAATCCCTTGACGAAATCGAGTAATTTTTCCCCCCAATCGATACAGTAGGATCCCCTCGACATTCTGAAATTATTTGTGTAGGGCGCCGCATGGGGGGAGGGGGGCACGCCCCTTAAATCTAACCTACAACGAGAAATTGAAAATAACTCAGCCGGTTTTGATGCTACAAAAAAAATGTGAACAGCAAAATTGAGGAGCCTGACAGAGCGCGTAAGCTCGAACAAACCCGATCCCGATATCTCAATGAGTTCGCGAATTAACGCGATTTTCAACTGCAAAAACAATAAAATTTAATTAATTATATCTCGAGAAGGGGCGGAGTTGGGGCATCATTTTTTCGCGAATTAACGGGCGATACCGAGTACTTTTATGGGCCGGAGGCTGGGGTTAGTGGGGGCAATTAGGAGGGGAGTAACGGGGATTGGAATTTTTTTTACATAAATGCTAATAAGTAATTTATTAATCGAGCTACGGGGATCAGGCTGGATTCAATTTGTTCATTTTTTTGCAAGTAATTGTAAAAAATATCAAAGGACATGTTTGCAGCGACGCCACTGGTGGAACAATTGAATAACTTTTCTAACTAAAATTTGGGATTCTATATCCTATTAACACATACCAAAATTAAACATAATAACTAAAGTATTTTCGGAGATGATCATTTCTTGTATGCCGCGCCCAGCTCGCATTTAGGAAAATAAAATTTTTTCGCCAATCCCACCTCGTAGCTGATAAAAAAATGAACAAATTGAATCCGGCCTGATCCCCGTAGCTCGATTAATAAACTACTTATTAGCATTTATGTAAAAAATTTCCAATCCCCCTTACTCCCCTTCTAATTGCCCCACCAACCCCAGCCTCCGGCCTATCAAAGTACTCGGTATCACCCGTTAATTCGCGAAAAAATGATGCCCCAACTCCGCCCCTTCTCGAGATATGATTAATTAAATTTTATTCTTTTTACAGGTGAAAATCGCGTTAATTCGCGAACTCTTTGAGATATCGGGATCGGGTTTGTTCGAGCTTACGCGCTCTGTCAAGCTCTTCAATTTTGCCTTTCACATTTTTTTTGTAGCATCAAAACCGGATAAGTTATTTTCAATTTCCCGTTGTAGGTTAGATTTACGGGGCGTGCCCCCCTCCCCCCATGCGGCGCCATACACAAATAATTTCAGAATGTCGAGGGGATCATACTGTATCGATTGGGGGAAAAAATGACTCGATTTCGTCAAGGGATTCTCGAGCCGTTTATTTCGCCAGGACGACTCCACTATTGGTCCTCTTTCACACGGGACGCGTAACGACTATTTTGCTTGTACTTGAAGCAGTATCAAAACGAACACGCAACGGAATACGTCGGCGTTGTTGCGATTGCTGCATACTGTTTGTTTAAAAAAAAAAACAATCAAACTAGCCACAGAAGACAACTACTTAACCGACAACATGCAGGCGCTCGGCGTGCCGCGTGTCCACGTGAAACGCTAGTATGAACACAATGCTTTCACACGCGACGTAGCTACGAGAGGCGCCGGGCCTGCGGTGTGTTTCGCGCTATAAATTTTACGTTTCGCGTTCAAACCGCTTGCATCGGATAGAGGTGACAGGCTGTATACAATTCACTGCCAAAAGAGTCTGAAGCGTAGCGCGGGAAACGGAACTTATACGCAAAAAATAGTTCCATCTTTTGTGACGACAAAATACCGAAGTATGTATTACCAAAAATTATTAAGGCCGTATTACAGTCTGGAATTTTTATGGCACCAGCAATGGCAATTATAATTCAAGGATTCAGGCGCAGTACACCGTTCTCCGTACTACAGTCAGAAATTCTACTCTTCTTGTCAATTAAAATGACACGGATTCATGCGCAGTACACTGTTCCCGATAAGCTGTCTCTCATTATCAGAAATGGGGCAGGCGCCATTTTAATTGCCCTTGCCGGCGCAATTGGGTAGACATGGATTATTCTGTTATTTTTAACTGTTTATTCTTTGGCCGAACCAGGTATGAACAGGTAATGGCCATTTAAACCCACTGGTACTTAAATTAGCAGTTTACATTCTTTATTAAACTTATAGACTGCTAATTCAGCAATTTTTTTCACCTCCTATTTGTAAATAGCAGTAGCTGCTTTAACTGGTAAACAAAACGAACAGGTTTGCACATCTCTAATTCTGGGGATATTTTAGGGATTTTGACAGTACCCACTGCTGTTCTGACCGTTGACAATGCTCCAGCTGATCCAAAACGGTTTACTGCGCATGAATACGTGCCATTATAATTGCTGGCGCAAGAGAAAAAATTGCCGAGTCTAATACGGCCTTTATGTTATTAGATTAGGAGGTTGTAACTCTTATACGGGGAGGCCGTTTAGTGTGAAAAACTACAATAATAACTCCGTCTTCGTCTAAAATATACAAAAAATGTAAAAAACATATATATATACAAGGTGGATCAAAAAGCGGAATGAAAAATATACCTACATATTTTATTTAAAATTACATTTTTAAAATTCTGGGGTTCGAAATGAGTAAAATTGCATTTGCATAGGGAATGCCTAAAACCAACTTCTTGTTTGATATAATGGCGTTTAGAATATGACATTCTACTCTTTGACAAGCAGGGGGGTCTCCACTGTACGACGATCTTAGTTTTTCTATAAAAAAAAATCCAATTATATTTTTCCTTTACGCTTTTTTGAGTCACCTTGTAGAGTCATAAACAATTTGATTGGAGTGTGGACCATCATCATCATCTCGTACTAATTGTGTTCTAACATTTTAAAAATATTTTAGATAATAACGTAGGTATTGTACAGGGTGTCCCAGTTTCGACACTTTCTAGGGGTATTCGAGTTATTGTAGAGTTGTTGCGTTACGCGTTAAAGTTACCGCAACGATAAGTATCAAAAGGTTAAGAACTGATCTTGTTAGAGATTTTCACGCTCGGGGCGTAGTCAGTTTTTCTTTAAAAAGTTTCATTTTTCAGATATTAACAAAAATAGACAATTTTAAATGGGATACCCTATACAGGGTATTCCTTAATGACGTGCTAATATTTCATGGTATGATTCCTTAGGTCATTTTATAAATAAAAGTTCATATGAACATATGTCCGCAGCGGCTTAAATTTTTTGCTACAGGGTGTTGAATTTTTATTTTCTAAATGGTTATTTTTTAATATCTCCGAAAGTACTTTAGATATTATTTTCAATTTTGGTATGTGTTAATAGGATTTAGAGCCGCAAATTTTAGTTAGAAAAGTTATTCAATTGTTCCACCAGTGGCGTCCCTGCCAACATGTCCTCTGATATTTTTTACAATAAAGATGGCACGCCGCTGACATTTTTCCATGTGTATATTTTTCTGATTAGCCTGGTCAATTCTACATGAAAACGGCCTCTTGAGTTTTTCTCGTCAGACGCACCCGTTCTTGATTAAAAGCACTAAATTCATATTGACTCATTATTATTAACATTGATCAAATATTTAATGATAAATTTTGTTTTATAAAAATTGTTGGAGTGGGCAATTCGATGCGAAGATGGGCAGAAGCGTGCCTTTTAAGTACAGGTGGCCATTTCCAACAATTTTTATAGAACAAAATTTATCATTAATTTTTATCAATGTTAATAATGAGTTTCAATGTGAATTTAGTGGTTTTAATCAAGAACGGTGCGTCTGACTGGAAAAACTCAAGAGACTGTTTCATGTAGAATTGGCCAGGCTAATGAGAAAAAATATCCACACGAAAGAATATCAGTGGCGTACCATATTTTTTGTAAAATATATCAGAGGACATGCTTGCAGGGACGCCACTGGTGGAACTATTGAATAACTTTTCCAACTAAAATGTGTGGTTCTATATCGTATTAATACATACCAAAATTGAAAATAATATCTAAAGTACTTTCGGTGATATTAAAAAATAACCATTTAAAAAATAGAAATTCAACACCCTGTTGCAAAAAATTTAAGCCGTTGCGGACATACGACATATGAACTTTTCTTTATAATATGACCTAAGGAATCGCACCCTGAAATATTAGCACGTCATTAAGGAACACCCTGTATACATTTTAAATAATTTAAGTTTACAAAAATGCATAGTTGGTTATATTTATATTCAAAAATAACCTAAAATTCGAAAAATGCAATGTTTTTAATAATTTACTAGTTTACTAGGTTTAGTAGGCCATTGTCAATTTATTAGAAACGATGATCAAAAGGTCAAAATTTGACAGATTCTCATATTTTTATTACTTATAAAAGGTGATTCCTAATAACATACCTAAAAGTATTATGTAAGTTTTTATAATATCCTTTTAATTTGATTATTTCTTAATAATCACAAGAATTATGAAATGTATGATATGCTGGCATGCTTTATTTATTTATAATTTAATATTTAAAAACCGGTAACAAAATTTGGAATTTGTTTCTAATAAATCGACCATGGCCTACTATTGTCATTAACACAAATTATTAAAAATATCGCACTTCTAGGTTACTTTTGAATATAAATATAAACAGCTACACATTTTTGTAAAGCCCAAAGCATGCTTAATTCATTAAAAAAATAATATATCGGCCCTATATTATAGGGTAATTTTTTTTACTTTTGTTAATATCTCTAAAACGAATCTTTTTAGAGAAAAACTGGATACGCCACTGGCCTTTACGTAAAAATCTCTAGCAATCACAGTTTTTACTTTTTTGATAAATCAATGCGTAACGGAAATACAAGGGGTGTATAAAAAGCGAATATTTTCAAAATCACTAAGAAAGTAAGAGAGCCACGACAAATTTGACACCTTTTCTTTCGTTAAAAAGTAGGACAGGAAAGTGAAAACCGCAGCGTTCTATCTTTAATAATAACTCTAATAACCCCCCAAAAAGTGTCGAAAATGGGACACCCTGTACGTTGCTACACAAACCCCGTATATAACAAAAGGTGCTATCGTACAAATATTTTTATACTTATAATAAGTAAGTCTACAATAACTATAGTATTACTAAGATAAGGTATATTTTAAGATAGCATATTATGCAGGTACGTAATCGTGTTTTATCTTCCCATATCCTAATAATAAGTTGAGCGTAGATATACAGAAAAGAACCAAGCGATAAAAAGTAAATTTCGAGATACGTATTTTTGTGGTTTTGGGTTTGTTTTTTTTTTTTCAAAAAAAATTACATAACTAGGTACTATCGTGCCGATAAAAAACTAGGACAACAAAATCACAAAACTGGGAACGGATATACATATCTCATAGACTATAAAAGGTGTTCGACAGCTGTAAAGGTAAAACACATCACTGCATTTAGGATATTAACGTATTCAGGTGCAGTTAGTCTTCCTTCCACGATTTGGCAAATTCTTGGACCTCTAGCGCTAATCCAACCGCAGGCATTTATAGAGAAACGCCAGCTTTGATTTGTTTTGTGAGTGTATCATCATACCGCATGCCGGAGGGCCTATACACACGAATTCTTCCATTATTACGTGATTGAAAAGTTTTCTCGTCAGAAAATATAACTGTTTCCCAGAAAATATTCCGATTTAAATATTCATGTGCAAATTCTAACCTGACTTGTTTATTTCTTTCCATTAAAAATATTTTATTAGTAGCACAACTACTTCATATATCTCAAATTCGAACCATGTCTCTAGCAGTATTTGCAGAACCTGGAAAGTTCGTCTCTTCTTTCGCCTTTATTGCAGTTGCGAATGGATGATCCCTTAGATAATTAACTAGTCTTCTATCTTCATCTTCAGTAGAAATTCTAGGGGGTCGTGAACCTGCTTTCCTAATAATAGTCCCATGCCTTGCTATTTTTTGTTTTGCCAACAACACGGTATTTTTGTTTACTCCCAGTTCGTCTGTAATATCCCTAATAAAAGCACCATCTCGCAACTGACTGTAGATTATAGTCTTTTGCTGGGGTGTTAATTGTGGCATATTTTTTAAAGAAAAATTTGCTTGACAAGTTAATGATAAAGTGACAATCTATGTTGACATGTAAAATTTGTAAATAACATTTTACTGGTACCAGACTCGAAAGTAAAAAATTCCTAATAGTCAAGGAGAAAATAAGAAATTTTGCTGTCCTAGTTTTTTACCGGCACGATGGTACATATGAATCAGTTGCGATGCGATACTTAATATTTTTACTCTTCTAACTTATTAATTGGATACGAGAGGACGACAAATTTCCATACCTGTATGTTGACATTTATATTTTTTATATCGTTATATGACAATGTTGTTACCTATTATAAGAAATACGTATGAAGGAAGAATTTGATATGAGAAGTTCAGACTTAAGCTTAAGTTCTTATGGATGCGAATCACGATCAATGCGAATAAATGCTCTGATTGCACGTAATTTTTTTCAAATATTGACCAATCTGTCATCATCAATCGAATATTCGCATCTCGTGATTGGCACCTATATGAACCACTCGTTAAGACCAAAGTGTTATATAAATTATAAGTTTATGTATCCTGTATTAATTAAAAATAAATTTCACGTTTATATATCACTTGTTGTATTTTTAGTTTTAAAGTAAAGTATGGTCCGTAATTTATTAGGAGGAACACGTTTGTATAAACTTGGCATTTGGCACTTGTGCACAACGAATAGTTATAAACAGGAAGAAGACAAACAGCCGTGTTAACAAATCGAAGCAGGTATGAACAAACCGGGCATCCATTACGTCTGGCATCAGTGCTTTTCAAATGTCACTTTTGTCCAAATTTTTATTACTGTCGATATTTTAAAGTGACATTTAACCAACAAAAAACATTCAAACCCCTTTTATTTGATTTACTAAGTAGTGAAAATCAAATATTAGGATTCTGGCATGTTTTAAGCTGTAAATATCACTTTAAAATAATCCTTACACACTCTTATATCATTTATTGAACTAGTAACGTAACTACAAATGAAAAATTAAACTTCAGAAATAAGCTTGTAAGTAGTTTTATTAAAAAATAGGAAGTAAATCATAATTTACATAAAATATTTTACCATCTTCAAGTGGGCTCTAGGTCCTAGCAAATATTTCATGCTTCAAGTCCGAGCATATTTTTGGGCCCCATATGATTTATGAAAGAAATTATTATCGATGCTTACTCTCAGTAAAGATGACTAAATGAATATTTCAATTACAAATTACTCACTTGCACCAAAAAGGGAACGACGTTTCTCGTGAAAAGATTAGAAAATTAAAAATTATTTTAGAATTTAAGGACGTTTCGCTTTCGCCATTTTCATTCACTTTACATATCATTCATATGTTGCTTGATTATATTCCATGCCAGACGAAGAAAATTGACTTGTAAAATTATTTAACAATTCGTGCTGTTCGCATTTTATTCCTGTCTCTGCAGCAACCTTCCCTAATTCCGTAAAGTGAGACAAATATGACCAGGATCAAGTCGCCTGCATAAACACTCACTTTTTGGCATTTCATATTAACCCTACGTAAGTCTGATATTGACGCTTAACTGATAGAGTGAAACAGATAGATAAAAGTAGGTTACTTGTGAACGCATGGAGCAGAGTAGGCTTAGCATCACTTCCAAGGCCTTCTTACGTGTTTCGATTTATATTCATTGAATATTATTTATCGTATAAAGTCCGACCATTCCTAATATTTTATCGTACCGTCAATTATCGTATAAAGTCCGACCCTCCCTAATATTTTATCGTACCGTCAACCAAACTGTACATTATAGGCTCTCGATCCGGCAACCGTGCCTCGGTCGAAGTTAATGGCGATTATGACGAGACTTGCTCGCATGCGCGATTAAGTAGGGCATAATGCAGTTTCTCTGTAGTAACAGGTGGCGGGAGACAGCGGGGCTATGGCGATTGAACATGGGAAAGGCGTACAATTTTAGTGTGCGCCGCGCCGTTGTCTGTTCGTGCATCTAGTTAGAAATTCGAGCTTGTATGTTTTACTATTTTAATATTATATATTTATTAAGTTAAAATGAATGGTTTGACGGTGGACTATTTAAAAAGTAACTTTAGCTCTTTGAGTTTGGAGCAAAAAATTGAAGTGAAGAATGCGGGAAGACCTAAACCGGAAATTAATTTAACGCAGACCACAAAGGGTAAATCTAGGGACTTTATTACAAAATTTAAAAATTAAATATAGGAAAAATAATTTATAGAACTTTGCAACTTTAATGAGACACACTAAGAAAACCTTATTTTCCTTGTGTAAAATTGAAAAATAAATAAAAATATGTTTTACCTAACGCATTTTCTTATTACATCTTTTCTTTCTACATTTAAAACGCCTAGAAAGTAATTGTTTGCTCGTTACAGAAAAATAAAATTTTAAAAGTAATTTCACCATACTTGTGAACCCCCTCTATCATAGGTCACGAGCCGCCACTGCTTGCAAGTGTTCATGTTGGTTGCCATAGACACCTAAACTCTGTGTCTTTGTCGAAGAAACGTGTGGCCGTTTTATCGATATAGTTACCGTGGTTACCTCCAAAAATTAAGTCCTACAAACGAGTGAAAATCGTAACGTCACATTCAGTCACATTATTTGACGGGTAAATCCGCAAGAAGATGGAATCTGATTTGCTGTTAAAAGAAGACGAATTTTATAAAGAAAATGAAAAGTTGGAGTTGCGTACGAAACGGTTATTGCAACAAGTGAATGATGTAATGGTAAGAAAGGAGTCATATTTGGTGAAGTTGAGAATAAGCGGTTTTAGGTACAGTCGTAGCCCAACGAAGTTTTGTAAGAATTACTTTGATCAGTATAGTACTAAACAGATAATTACGTATTATATTTTTTTAGAAAATACAAGATAACTTAATAAAGGACACATTCACGACGCAAGTGGAAATAAGCAACGTGAGAAAAAACAACTACAAGTACACGAAAAAATCGAGCGAGGAAGACAACTTGTTCGACAAAAATTTCGAATTATTGGAAGAAAACAAAAATGCCGAAGAGAGCGGAGGATTCAATAGCGGGTTGTGTAAAGTCTATAAGGCTAAAATAAAATCGCTGATAGCCGAAAAAGAGCACGTTCAGATCGAATTAAGGCAAAAGGTATAAACTTCACGTCTCCTTCAATTCTGCCGACGCCCGTTGATAAGGTAATTAATGCATTTTTTTTAGTCTGAAGAAGCAAGGAAGCTTCAAAAAGAAAATCAGTTGTTTAAAGAAGAAAAAGAAAAATGGTTTTTATCTTACAATGCTGGAAAGAATAATATTGGGAAATTGGAAAGCCAAGTAAGGTTTAAATTGTATTGCATCAATTTTTTATTATTGTTTGGATTAGTTATACAATTGCTCCTCTACTGCCGATGCCCTATAGGGTGGTCACCACATATAAACAGTATATTGCTAATACCATCTGCAATTATGTCCCCGCTATGGGCATCGAAGGGGGCGCTGTGAGTTTGCGCAGTTCGGAAATTTCCTTGTGAAAGTAAACATTCGACAGGACCGGATTTCACCTTCTTTAATGTAAATTTCACTGGTTTAGTTAGGAAAAATAATGCAATGAAAATTTCGATTAGTTCGATTTAAGACGGCGTTCCATGCATACAATTTCTGACGATATGATGATCCGACTGTGCCCTGATGAGCTTTATTTTAACTTTCATCCGACGTCGTATGTTTCTTGATCTCACTCTTTTCTAAACCAAAAATTAAGAATGAATGTCTATATATTGACTATTTTGGGAATTATTATCAGCTACTAATGCACCAAATTAAAAATACATTAATTTTAAGGTTAGGTAGTGTATATGTACATACCTGAAATACTTTATACCTGGTACGTAGTGATCCACGACTTTTGCAAAAAAGCATCATGCACTTGTGTCCTTTCATCTTAAACAAAACAAGCCACTAACCTACCAAACAGCGAATCGAATCACCACAAATTAAAAACTCATTCACAAAAATTGTTCTTAGGTAATGAAAGTTTATAAGCACTAATATACGGACAACAATGTGGATGAACCACTTTTTATTCTGTAATTTGAAAAAGCATCCAGAACCAAAGATGGCGACGAATAACAACAAACAAATAATGTCGGGCCGGCTCTGACGCGATCGATAAAATTTCCACCCTACTGCGCAAACTAAATAGGCCCCGCGCCATCTCCCATAGCGGGGACACTTTTTGTATTTTGGAAAGTTCGTATTGGCAATATACTGTTTATATATACATATGTGGTGGTCACGTATTATTATATTATACGGCAAGCAACCAACCGATCATATTTTAATTATTTTTTAAGGTAACCAACGTAAATGCGAGGCTTCAATCCAAAGAGGCGGAAAACCTATCTCTAAAAAAGGAAGTGGAAAACCTTAAGAAAGAGCTCAGAAGCTGCAATTTAAATTTTAATAATTGTGACGTCAGACTGACCAGAGCTTGCGAGGAAGCCGACAAACTAAAATCAGCTCTGAAACAATCTAGGGAGGAGGAAAAGGTTAGTCTAGAAGTGATATAGAGGATGGCATTTTATTTTTCATAATTAATACATTCTGGCAACTTTTTTTTAATGGTCAAACACTAACATTATAGGAAAAATCGTTTAAGGCACTCTGGGAGTTGTATGCGAATAAATCGATGCACGTTCGTTTTGAATCGTTGGAGGGTATATTTGTTGGGAAGCACGACCTCGGAAAGGTCGTAGTACAAAGATGACGTGCTCCAGAAGAATCAATGAACCACATATGGATGGGCGGCAGGGGTTCGTCGTGTATTTCTGCTATTTGGTTAAAAGCCACAAAAACCGGGATTGAGCACAGCTTTTTTCTTTGAGGAATCGACATAAAGCAAATAAAATATTTTTTTTATGATCAAACACAAGCACTATAGGAAAAATCCTTTAGGGCACTCTGGGAGATGGCGCATGTGCGCAAAAAGCGATTCGCATTGGTTTTGAATCGTTGGAGGTTATATTCGTTGGGACAAATGACCTCGGCAAGGTCGTTCCACAAGGATGAAGTCCTCCAGATGAAAGAATTCTTAAATAATGAAGTTCGAGGAGTATTAAGCTTAACCACAAATGGATGGGCGGCAGTGGTTCGTTGTGTATTTCTGCTGTTCGCCGCTCTGGGCGGAATTAAGACGGCTAGGTCAGCCGAGCACCTTCCATGAAAATATCTGTAAAAGAGAGTCAAATTCCCAACCTGTCTTCAATGTTCTAGGCTGTCGAGGTTCTTCGTCAGCTCGTGGTCTCCAATCAGACGAATGGCCCTCCTTTCGATGGAATCCAGTAGCCGAAGAGTATGTTTGGGTGCAGAGCTCCAGACATGAGAGCAGTACTCTACTGATGGTCGAATCTGGGCTTTGTATAGTGTCAAAAGTTGTTGAGGTGTGTACAACTTTCTGGTTCGGAAGAGTACAACAAGTTTATTCTGAGAAGTTACCTTGGCGATTGCCACAACGTGGTTATGCCAAGACATATTTCCTCCCAGATTGACGCCCAGCAAATTAATAGATGAAGCCGGTGGGATTGCGTGTCCTGCCATGACTATATCCGGTTCTGTAATGTTAACCTTTTCAGAGAAAACTGCTGCCTGGGTTTTTAAGCGTTAAATTCGACTTGGTTACTGTCGCCCTAAGCCAGGTCTTTGTTGAAGCGTGATACTTCATGCTGTCTGCGAAGATGTGCGTCGGCAGCCAGCAGTTTTAAATTGATGATTGATCATCTCATCGCATGTATTTTTTTTAGGAATTAAAAGACGGATACAGGAAACATGTTAACGAACTAATGTCGACAATTAAACGGATTGAAAAGCAAAAAATTGAACTGTTGAACGGCTTTAAAAAACAAATGCAACTAATAGATGTGCTTAAAAAGGAAAAGGTAAACCGATGAGTCAATTCAAGTGAAAAAGATTATAAAAAAGGTACAGATCGAAACAACAATCAGTTTGGGATGACAGAGAAGTGCAAATTTGTATCAAACTTTCAAAAAATCATTATAGTGTTTGCGAAAATTTAATAAGAATCCCGCCCACGACTCTTCTTTGTATACCATCTTTTTTAGATTCATCTGGAAGCGTTCAAGGTCGGTGAAATGACCGAAGCAGAATATGCAAGAATTCTAGAATGGAAATTCGATTAAGCTTCTAGTAACCAATACCCAAGCCAAACCAATAAAGCTATGTAACTACCATCAAGAATTATTAAACATGTTCAACTTAGCTAATACTAAAATATTACCGGTCCAGCGGCTGCTTGTTGACGAGACGAGGCAGTGCCTCCCCTACTACAAATGAATAAACAACCTTATTTTTATGAATTTACAATTACAACTTTAAAACTCTCCAATAGTTCTCCTATACAAATTTTGGAAAGCGTCTCTGATAATATTGAATTGCTCAACGTCTGGGAACAGGGCGCAGAGGCTTGCCTCCGGACAAAGCCGCGGTTTTTGGAATGAATCGACAAATAAGCAGTATGTTTTAAAACATATAATACGTTTCTTCCTAAGTGTTGGAAACATACAGGGTGTTATGGAAATGACGTATTATATTTAAACCGGCAATTCCTGGGATGAATACAAATTGAAGAAAAACATCCTTAAATGGCGCTTTCAATTCATTCAGCGGAAAAAATGACCCGACGTTAAACCAGAAAAACACCCGTGCTGCACTGCAATACATGTAAACAAACCACGAGTTCTGGCCGATGTTGTCAGAATTAAGCCGCGTTCTCAGAGCTACGTACTGTCGCCAGCGACACCATCCTAACCAATCAGAACCGTTTGCGTCATTACCCCTTATCCCCACCATCGAACAGTGCCGAAGTAGCGGTGTTGTCAGGTATCTGGTGAAATTTTACCAGATCTGGTGATTTTTTGTGATTTATAAAATATACCTCCCCAAAACGAAGCTGGTAACACCCGAAAACGGATTTTTTAAAAATGTTTTTCATTGTACACCAGATTATTCATAAAATCACAAAATAATCAACAGATCTGGTGACATTTCACGAGATACCTGGCAACGCTGCGCTGTAGTATCATTATTTTTTTATATATTTTTTATTTTGTTTTGAAATTTGAACCTCAGTTTTCCGAACAAAGGTAATTACTAATTATTTTGCCGTGTAAATAGTATGTACTTTTGCTTTTATAAGCTGTCATCGAAAAAATCTTTAAAAGAATAAAAACCTAACCTCCAAGAGGGGAGAATTTTAATCCAACAGCCAAATTTCTTTTCCGCAGTCCACATACTCGCACAAAAAACGTAAATATTGGCCTGGTACAATCGGAAGAGACTATCGACTATACTATAAGTTTTTTAAAGAAATGTGACCATTTCCAGTTTAAAACATTAAAAATCAAATTATATTCCTGTGAAAATTCTCCATCGCTCTGGAGCTAAATTTAGAATAAAGTTATCTGCAGAAGAAAGTGCAAGAGTTAATAATACTGGTAAAGCATAATTTTGAATGAAAATTGTAAACTGTTTTTAAGTCGGAAGGTATTTTGTTAGCACTCCCGAGCAGTACTAAATGTAACAAAAATCAATTTTTATCATCCTAACAGTTGGTACAGTCATTATTCGAATAAGTTGAAAATTTTAAAACGTTTTGTGTCATGCTCATAAGTAAATAACAATGTCTAATTTTAACTATTTATGAGGGAAACGAGCTGCGACAGACAAACGGACAAACAAACACGCATACAGACATCAAGCGCTTCGTTTTTCCAATGTTGGTACGGACCAAAGCTATTACCAAAAAAAACTACAGATAGAAAAATGTACATTTCTAGCCTACGCAACGACTGCAAACACTCTTTCCCAAATCTTTCGGTCATTATTGCAGCATAGCCAGATTGACATATTTATCGCAAAGGTATCTTGCAAAATCGCAATTAAAGATTTGTTAATTTGGCAAATAGAACTGGTTTCAGATTATTCAGTAATTGCTCTTAAAATCAATTTATTTCCCAATAATTTTACTATAAACTGTAAAAAGGCGATGAGAGATTCTTTAAACAAATATTATTATACTTAAAAGTATCAAACGAATCTTGAACTAATCCAACTGCACTTTGGCAACAACTATTTCTATTTTACTACGATTCGGGCCCAAAAGATAAGCAAAAGGTGAATGAATACTCATCTCGTAAACATTGCTATGTTTGCCCTTTGATCTAACGGATTGTTATATATTTTGGTTGATTCATCTGTAGTTTGTAAAAGAGTGGTTCATTAAATAAGGATTTATCTTTTCATCGGTAAGTATGGTTATGTTTGAATATTTAACCATCTGATATAGCCAGACTTCAACATTGTTGCCATTCAGCCAACAAACATGTAGTTCTCTCTTCCGCCCATTAATTATTGTTCAATAATTACAGCTCGAAATCTTTTGATTGCTAAACTGCTTTGCATATAAAAATAAAATATTATTAGTTTCAAGCTTCCCCAGTAAAATTGATGTTTTGGTTGGTGAAAGCAGAAAACAGAAAACCAAATAAATGCACATTTAAAATATTGGCAACTACGATTCACTTCACACATACTTATTTTCGAAAACAATGAAACATTGATCAACCAACACTGATGGAAACCTTAAAATGATATTTTTAAACTAAATATTACCTTAATAAACTCTCGCAGGCTGCTCTAATCCAGCTTGTGTCCCGAATGTTTAGCTTGCAGGTTTAGGTAAGTTTCCATGGTCGCAGTCAATTGAAGCCCTCGGACCGATCCAAAAAACAACAATTTTTTGCAACAACTGGTCCTTAGGGAATCGGCAATTAAACAGACACAGAAACCAACGGAGTTTGATTGGATGAATCTACTTCAAATACTGCATATACATTTTTATGAAGTTACGATTGCTTATAATAGCTGCTTAAAAGTTATGTCATCATAACGCGATAAAAAGTTCATTTTGTTTAATCATTCATACCCCATTTTGAAATTGTCAATACGATCAGTCAGATCCTTCCTCTACGTTAGACTTGGAAAAGTCGGACCGATTTACCAATCAGATTTTTTCTGTACGTTAGACTAAAACAAATCGGATTGAGTAAGGCGCGATGGGGTTCAGCAAAACGATCAATCAGATCATTCCTGTACGTTAGACTAGGAAAGACCGGACTGATTTATCAGCCAGATTCTTTCTGTACGTTAGACTAAAAAGAATCGGATTGATTTGACCGCGCGATTGGTTCCTGTGTCTTCTGCTACCCTGGAAAATTCGCGTGCCGGATTTTATAAATTTTCTTTAGTGCCCATGACCATGATCCTAAAACAAAGTAAAATGCGTTTAGTTTTCATATAAATAGGCAAATTTGAGTCAATTAGCAAAGTGTAGGTCATAATCGACACGAAGGCTTATTTGAGAAATTGTGCATTTTGACATGAACAAGTGATCGAGTAAAAATATTAGGTCAATGCTAGTGAGCATATATTATTAAAAATAAATAGCCAACACTAGCGAACTCCAGATGAGTTATGAAATAAGAAATATCTGTTCAGGGAAGAAGGCTTGGGGGAAGCCAAAGCCAAAAAATAAAATTAATTTCAGTTCACATTAGTTGGGAGGGAAAAAAATATTTTCTTGAAAAAAATTCTAGTTCTAATCACATCTAGCTATAATAAATTCATTAACTAATTAGCTAACTTATCTTAGCTGATTCTTGCTATTCAGGGTGTAACAAACACGTCCCTCACCATTGGAATTTCGGAAACGGTAAGAGATACGAAGTCGGTTACATTGGGGCAAAGTTGCATAATTATGGACCCAATAATATGCCACAAAAAAATCAAAAATAAATACAGGGGCTCTCAAAACATTTGAAAAAATCTAACATTTTGCGTTTCGGTTTTTATTTGTTGCTGACTTTGTTCGAAAAGATGTCCAAAAATAAATTTCACTTTTTCATTGTTACTTTTTATTCTTCTCGAGATGGCATGATCAGATCTTATTTAATACGACGTTTCGTCTTTGGGTCACCATCATCGACTTAATTTTTTTAAATACTATAATACAATAATAATTTTAAAATCTTCAGTTTCGTCGAAACAAAAGTTAATTACAGGAACGGACTAGGGTTATTTTAATGAAGATGGTCAACTTAAGGAACAAAACGTCGGAAAACCAGTAAGTCTTATATTCCGACGAACGTAGATTTAGTTCCTCTTTCATAATTTAAACAAAGTTAAGTTGATGATGGTGACCCAAAGACAAAACGTCGCATTAAAGATCTGATGATGCAATCTTATGGAGAATAAAAAGTAGGAATGAGAAAGTGACATTTATTTTTGAACAAAGTCAGGAAAAAATTAAAACCGAAATGCAAAATTTTAGATTTTTCCAATTATTTTAAAAAGACCCTGCATTTATTTTTGATTTTTTTGGGGGATATTATTGGGCCCATAATAATGCTTAACGGAAAAATAACATTTAGTTATACAGGGTGTTTTTTAATTGAGTGCCGAGATAATGAATGTAAATCTTTGGGTTTTTTCGGGTTTGTTCGAAGAAAAGTTATTACAGTGCAACCTCGATAATCCGGACTAATTAAAACCGCGGTCATCCGGATTAGTAAATAATCCGGATTATTGTAGCGAGACAGATTTTTTATTGAAAAACGAAACATTTAATAGAAAACAAATAGAAATTAGTACCTACATAAACAGAAATTATTTAAAACAGAAGCCTACTTATTAAATTTTATATTATTTTGTGAAGTAATTTGTAATTTTTGTTTGCTTGAATTACCGAGTACTATCAAATGCTGATCATAATGTATACAATGCAGTTGAAATGTTTGGCCGGATTATTGAAGAATACGTAAATTCCATTACTAAGTTAGTAACTAATAAGACAAAGGAGAAAAACCGCAAATTTCAAGACACTACCATAAACTGACACTGGCATAAATATTCTTATTTGAATCGGTACATGTGAAAAAAAACCATAGCAACAATGAATGAATTTTATGAACATAAAACAACAACTAATGCAAAACACCACATTGAACAAAAATATTTTTTTTTCGAAAACCTTTAAACCTTTATCGACATTGATCACGAGTACCTTTTTTTTCAGCTTAAGGTTTAGAGTATCCAAAAATATATTATTGTCGTTCCTTCATCATACAGGTGTACAAAAAAAACATTTTTGTGTTATGTCTAGTCCGTCCCTGGCAAACCAAATAAGCCAAATGTGTTTAAAAGGGCGAATTTTAAGGAGACTCATCTACTAACCAATATACTAAAAAAATATTAAATTACACCTAGTACTTAATAAATTATTTAAAAAATAACGATTTCCAGGGACGTCCGTAGGGGAGGCTGTAGGAAAAAAATTTATAAGAACTTCTCCTGTTATTTTTAAGTGTTCTATCTGAATCCGGGAGATTGCCCACATATTTTGGGACACCCTGTATATGGTATATTAGGAGCAAAGCTCGAAAAAAAATAACCAACAGTTTTGCTCAATTTTGGGATTTTATAGCGAAGTTTAATTTACTTTCGAGCTTTGACCTTCTCCAAACAGTCAAACCTGGAATTGTGCAATTATGAAACAACCAAAGCGTGGCAACAATTTTTAGTAGATCGATACGTAAATTTTAAAACTCAAAAAAGTACGTGGGAATCATGTTATTTAAATTTGTAGGATAGTTAATTTAGTCAATTCATAGAAACATTTAAATAAATACTGGATTGAGTATGCATACCTTGTATCAATATCCTCTAAGGCCTCAGCAACTGTTTCGGCCTTCCATGGCCATCGTCAGTGTTGTACGGCCCTGAACCAGGGGGTTGGGGCAACAACAGACAGCTGCTTACCCATTAAAAACAACAACCTAAAATGCAAACAGCTGCCAAGAATATATAAGGACCATTCAAGTTTGACCACTTATAATATATTCTTAAATCCTAAAAAAAACTGTTAATTAAAACACAAAAAGGGTGGTTTTGTACATCAATATTCGAAAATATTGGACAAAACCTTTCCTAAAAATAAAATCGTTAATTAAAACCTAAAAAAAAATGTTTAAAATTAATATAAACCGGTGGTTTTATATATCAACATTTGAAAATAGTGGACAAACCCTTTCCTAAAAATAAAATCATTAATTAAAACCTAAAAAAAATGTATAAAATTAATATAAACCGGTGCTTTTATATATCAACATTTGAAAATAGTGGACAAAACCTTTCCTAAAAATAAAATCGTTAATTAAAACCTAAAAAAAATGTATAAAATTAATATAAACCGGTGGTTTTATATATCAACATTTGAAAATAGTGGACAAAACCTTTCCTAAAAATAAAATCGTTAATTAAAACCTAAAAAAAATGTATAAAATTAATATAAACCGGTGGTTTTATATATCAACATTTGAAAATAGTGGACAAAACCTTTCCTAAAAGTAAAATCGTTAATTAAAACCTAAAAAAAATGTATAAAATTAATATAAACCGGTGGTTTTATATATCAACATTTGAAAATAGTGGACAAAACCTTTCCTAAAAATAAAATCGTTAATTAAAACCTAAAAAAAATGTATAAAATTAATATAAACCGGTGGTTTTATATATCAACATTTGAAAATAGTGGACAAAACCTTTCCTAAAAATAAAATCGTTAATTAAAACCTAAAAAAAATGTATAAAATTAATATAAACCGGTGGTTTTATATATCAACATTTGAAAATAGTGGACAAAACCTTTCCTAAAAATAAAATCGTTAATTAAAACCTAAAAAAAATGTATAAAATTAATATAAACCGGTGCTTTTATATATCAACATTTGAAAATAGTGGACAAAACCTTTCCTAAAAATAAAATCGTTAATTAAAACCTAAAAAAAATGTATAAAATTAATATAAACCGGTGGTTTTATATATCAACATTTGAAAATAGTGGACAAACCCTTTCCTAAAAATAAAATCGTTAATTAAAACCTAAAAAAAATGTATAAAATTAATATAAACCGGTGCTTTTATATATCAACATTTGAAAATAGTGGACAAAACCTTTCCTAAAAATAAAATCGTTAATTAAAACCTAAAAAAAATGTATAAAATTAATATAAACCGGTGGTTTTATATATCAACATTTGAAAATAGTGGACAAAACCTTTCCTAAAAATAAAATCGTTAATTAAAACCTAAAAAAAATGTATAAAATTAATATAAACTGGTGGTTTTATATATCAACATTTGAAAATAGTGGACAAAACCTTTCCTAAAAATAAAATCGTTAATTAAAACCTAAAAAAAATGTATAAAATTAATATAAACCGGTGGTTTTATATATCAACATTTGAAAATAGTGGACAAAACCTTTCCTAAAAATAAAATCGTTAATTAAAACCTAAAAAAAATGTATAAAATTAATATAAACCGGTGGTTTTATATATCAACATTTGAAAATAGTGGACAAAACCTTTCCTAAAAATAAAATCGTTAATTAAAACCTAAAAAAAATGTATTAAATTAATATAAACCGGTGGTTTTATACAGGTTGTCCCATAACTAATGGTACACAGGAAAACTGCAGATTCCTTGAGTAAAAATACTGCGATTTGGCCATACTTAGTTTAGTTCAATAGCTGGTAATAACCGAGATACAGGGTGTCCAAGTAAAAATTGAATTATCAATTTTCCTCAATAACTTATTTCTGAATCAATATTTTTGCACAAAATTTTGTTACTAGGGTTTTTTGTGGAAAGGAATTTGAATTTGTTCATAATTTTGATCAAGATTATAGGGGGCGCTCTCTGCGGTACTCTGGATACATAAAAAGAAATGTAACTTTTTTGTGCCTTAGTATAATAATATTTTTATTAAAAATATCAGTTTTTCCGTCATTTTTAAGCAATAAAGGTATACTTTGTAACTGTCGCTCCGACTAACCGTTTTCGAGATATTTTCAATTACAATTTCTAATGCGCCCGTTTAAATTTTGATTTGTAAATGTGAAATTTGTCACAGTAGGCTTTGGTAAAAACAAATACAATGAGGGCACTTTGTAACCTCATTTCTGTCAAAGTTTATTTTCATTTGTCAGCATTGTGGGTGTTTTTAAGGAGTTTTTGATACATTTCCAAATACCGCCTATGTGCGTGTTAAATTTTTCCTGTGCGTATAAACATACCATGTCTCGCATTTCTCCGTTAGAAAACAGTTATGTCGCGGCATTTTTAGTTTAATTTTTGATAACAGTATCTTCAAAAACTCCTTAAAAACACCCACAATGCTGACAAATGAAAATAAACTTTGACAGAAATGAGGTTTCAAAGTGTTTTCATTGTATTTGTTTTTACCAAAGCCTACTGTGACAAATTTCACATTTATAAATCAAAATTTAGACGGGCGCATTAGAAATTGTAATTGAAAATATCTCGAAAACGGTTAGTCGGAGCAACATTTACAAAGTATCCCTTTATTGCTTAAAAATGACGGAAAATCTGATATTTTTAATAAAAACATAATTATACTAAGGCCCAAGAAAGTTACACTTCTTTTTATGTATCCAGAGTACCGCAGTGAGCGCCCCCTACAATCTACATGAAAATTATTAACAAATTCAAATTCCTTTCCCCAAAAAAACCCTAGTCACAAAATTTTGTGCAAAAATATTGATTCAGAAATAAGTTATTTAGGAAAATTGAAAATTACATTTTTACTTGGACACCCTGTATCTCCGTTATTACCAACTATTGAACTAAACTAAGTATGGCCAAATCGCAGTATTTTTACCCAAGGAATCTGCAGTTTTCCTGTGTACTATTAGTTATGGGCCACCCTGTATATCAACATTTGAAAATAGTGGACAAAACCTTTCCTAAAAATAAAATCGTTAATTAAAACCTAAAAAAAATGTATAAAATTAATATAAACCGGTGGTTTTATATATCAACATTTGAAAATAGTGGACAAAACCTTTCCTAAAAGTAAAATCGTTAATTAAAACCTAAAAAAAATGTATAAAATTAATATAAACCGGTGGTTTTATGCATCAACATTTGAAGATGTTGGACAAAACCTGAGCTAAAAATAAAAGGTTATTAGTTAAGGATAATGACGGTTATGCATCAAAATTAATTCGATTCCATTTCTTCCTTTTTCTGGCTTTTATTGGCCATTATAGATTCCCCATCGGTTCCATGTTGGCTAGTATAATGAATAGTGTGGCTAAAACAAATGTATTAGTAGACGGCCGATTTATCTTAAATTAATTTAGGTATCTATATTTAAATAGTTCACCAAATATTGTACATTTATACCATACCAGAAAGCCGTCCTCCATAATTTAATAGGCTTGTTTCTTCAGTTGCAGCTTCTTATTTTCACTCACTTTACTAACTTACCAGAATCGGCAACGTGTCCCATCTTTAAGAGCAATAACAAAGCTCCTTCACCATATTTTAGTGATTATAAAGAGATGCGCACAGCCCGATTTTTAAAAACTGTTATAAATATCTTAATAGTGTCCAAAATTTAATGAATGAGAAAGAAGAAACAAAATGGTGCGGACCTATATATTGCTATTGCTCTTAACCCTTCATTCTTTCACCTGTAGCAACAGAAAAGGAAAGAAAACTATCTTACCTTTCAATCATGATAGAAGCGAAGGTGATGGTATTAACAACGGTGCCAATTGCAGCAAGACGGATCAATCCACATTCAAGCAAGCACTTGAGTGAGGAATGACCCGTAAAACACCAAAGGTAGTAGATAAGCTACAAGAGTTCGGGGCCAAATACCACCACTTTTACATGTTATTTCTTATGGGAAAATTTAAGGTTCGATCTGCATTTTTTTGTACCGACGCCCAGCGTCGCGACGCCCAGAATGAGAAGAACGTGAGGAGTGTGGAGATGAATGGAGAGCAAATATCGTCATTTTTACATGTATTTTCCCATAAGGAAATTTAAGGTTCGATCTGCATCTTAAATCTAACGACGCTTAGCGTCGCGACGCCCAGAATGAGAAGAATGTGGGAAGTGTGGAGATGAATGAAGAGCAATATCATCATTTTTACAGGTATTTTCCATAAGGAAATTTAGGGTTCGATTTGCATTTTTTTTTACCGACGCCTACCGTCGCGACGCTTAGAATGAGAAGAACGTGACGCAATTTACCAGTGGCTGTTAGCGTCTCCACCATAACCATCAAACTTTAATATTTGATTTAAATTTTACTTTTTGTGTGTGTGTGTGTGTGTGTGTGTGTTTATCGCAACCAATTCAGGATGGCTGATAAATTTTCTATTTCATTATAAGTAATTACTGATTAAATACAGTTTTTTTTACTTCTAAATTATCCAAAAAATAGTTGAAAAATCACATTCAAAGTAAAAAAAAAATCTCTTAATTCTTACATATCAGTTTTTAACGTTTGTTGCTTTTAAATTTAAACCCCTAATTAAAAAAAAATATTGAAGGAAAGACACATACAAATTTAGAAAATTATAATTTCCCATCATAACCCTTTAGAGATGGCCGATAGATGATTTCTTTAATAGCCAACAGGCAACAATTTTCCCTGATCGTGTCTATAAGACATATGGAAAACACTGTATATACCTAACTCTTTAAAAGTGTCAACCTCTTTTGTAGGGAGGGATTATCGATCACCAGAGTCGGTACGTCTCCCCTCGGAAGGGTACCTGTCGTGTTTCCATGCGGAAAAAAGTCGATCTTCCCTTTATATCACAGAAGCCAAATCGTATATAAAATATTTAAGTTTTAACTCTATTATTTATCGCAACCCTCTCAGGATGATTTAATAAATTTTCTATTTCATTATAAATGAGAAAATTTATCAGCCATCCTCAAATGGTTGCGATAAACACACACACACACACACACAAAAAGTAAAATTTAAATCAAATATTAAAGTTTGATGGTTATGGTGGAGACGCTAACAGCCACTGGTAAATTGCGTCACGTTCTTCTCATTCTAAGCGTCGCGACGGTAGGCGTCGGTAAAAAAAAATGCAAATCGAACCCTAAATTTCCTTATGGGAAAATACCTGTAAAAATGATGATATTGCTCTTCATTCATCTCCACACTTCCCACATTCTTCTCATTCTGGGCGTCGCGACGCTAAGCGTCGTTAGATTTAAAATGCAGATCGAACCTTAAATTTCCTTATGGGAAAATACATGTAAAAATGACGATATGTGCTCTCCATTCATCTCCACACTCCTCACGTTCTTCTCATTCTGGGCGTCGCGACGCTGGGCGTCGGTAGAAAAAAATGCAGATCGAACCTTAACTTTTCCCATAAGAAATAACATGTAAAAGTGGTGGTATTTGGCCCCGAACTCTTGTAGCTTATCTACTAAAGGTCACTGTTCACTTATTCCAGGTTGTAACAACAGTCGAAGACTTGTTTGCCGACAGCGCGAAACGGACGCTTCCAACACCAATCATGCTCACTTACCTGAAACAATAGAGAACATTTTTAGTTACACAGTTTACATCAATAAAAGTTTAATCAATTATTATAGGTTTGATAAAATTTGATTTTTGTTCTTATTAATTTATACGTTAAATAATGATATGGCGAATGCGTCACTACCATTAGCTCTAAAAGCGAATATGATGTATCTAAATCTAAATTACATTGTGTTATGATTAGTACCAACCCTTTTTTATCCTTACTTACTTATCGGTGAAAAATTTTTCGACGACACAATTTGTTATCAACTTTGACTTAATAGTTATAAAAGTCCAAAGGATATAAATTCTTAACCAGAGCAGTACTAAATGTAACAAAAATCAATTTTTATCATCATCCTCACAGTTGGTACAGTCATTATTCAAAATTTTTTTTACTGCCCATCACAATAAATGTTTAGTCATTCGTTTTATGTCATGCTCCTAAGTAAATAACAATGGCTTGTTTTAACTATTTATGTCAAACGAAACGATCCCGAGGGAAACGGGCTGGGATAGACAGACGGACAAACAAACACGCATAAAGACATCAAGCGATTCGTTTTTCCAATGTTGGTACGGACCAAAGCTATTACAAACTACAGATGGAATAATGTACATTCCTAGCCCACGCAACGACTGCTGTCCCACCTCTTTCGGTCATTATTCCAGCATAGCCAGATGGACATATTTATCGCAAAGGCATCTTGCAAAATTGCAATTAAAAATTTGTTAATTTGGCAAATACAACTGGTTTAGATTAATCCGCAATTGCTCTTAAAATAAATTTATTTCCCAATAATTTTACTATAAACTGTGAAAAGGCGTATCAAAAGAATCTTGAACTAATCCAACTGCACTCTGGCAACAACTATTTCTATTTTACTACGATTCGGACCCAAAAGATAAACAAAAGATGAATGAATACTATTCTCGTATATATTGCGATGTTTGTTCTTTGATCTAACTAACGGATTGTTATATTTTGGTTGATTTGTGTTTTTTTGTGATTATTGGTGAAAAATCGTCTTTATTATAAACAATCATGGTGCATTCATCTGTAGTATGTAAAATAGTGGTTCATTAAAGAAGGATTTATCTTTTCATCGGTAAATATGGTTATGTTTGAATATTTAACCATCTGATATAACCAGACTTCAACATTGTTGCCATTCAGCCAAAAAACATGTACCCACATATACCCATCCACCCATTACCTATTGTTCAATTACAGCTCGAAATCTGTTGATTGCCAAACTGCTTTGCATATAAAAATAAAATATTATTAGTTTCAAGCTTCCCCAGTAAAATTGATTTTTTGGTTGGTGAACGCAGAAAACTAAATAAATGCACATTTAAAATATTGGCAACTACGATTCACTTCACACAAACTTATTTTCGAAAATAACGAAACATTGATCAACCAACACTGATGAAAATATATTACCTTAATAAATTCTCGCAGGCTGCTCTAATCCAGCTTGTGTCCCGAACGCTAAGCTTGCAGGTTTATGTTTCCATGGTCGCAGTCAATTGAAGCCCTCGGACCGATCCAAAAAACAACAATTTTTTGCAACAACTGGTCCTTAGGGAATCGGCAATTAAACAGACACAGAAACCAACGGAGTTTGATTGGATGAATCTACTTCAAATACTGCATATACATTTTTATAAAGTTACGATTGCTTATAATAGCTGCTTAAAAGTTATGTCATCATAACGCTGTGGTGGACACGAAAAACTATACAAAAACGCGAAAGAAAAAATATATAAAATAGAGAAAAACTTATAAAAATTTCATTGAAAATTGGGATAAACCGATCAACTGATATTGTCAAAATATTTTATAAAATTTAAAAATATAAAGAACTAAAAATAAATTAATTAATTATTTATTTGGAAAAATTTAGCAATTATAAATAAAATATTATCTGAGTCCAAATAATATTTCAAAAAAAAATTAAAATAAAACTTAATTTTTATCAAAAATTTGCTAAGTCCTCAATCAGGAAAAAAAAAAAATAAATAATTTAATAAAAATAAAATTTTTATTCAAAAATTGTAGAAAATTAAATTAATGACAAATAATATGGAAAAACTTTTAAAAACGACTTAATAAGGAATTAAAATTTTATCAATTTACAAGAATTTTCTAAGTCCGTAAGAGCCAAAATTAAATAAAATAAAATAAATTCAAATAAATTCTAGAAAATTATTAAAAACTTACGTTTTTATAGATAATCCAATGAGTAATTTCACAGAAAAAAATAAAATTTCTATAATTTTATTTTATTTCACAAAAATAACTTAGAAAAAAATCCACTCTATACGTATAATTCCCTTCTTTCTCAACTCGGGAAAACAATTGAAATTCGGACCGGCCGCGACGGAAAATTTAATATTACTAAACGCGCGGAAAGCGATATGGCAATCGGGTAAAAACTTTATCCCTCCTACCTCTGGAAAACATGACTAAACCAATAAGAGGGGGTGCCCTCAATAACAGGATTTACGACGTGGGCATATTGGGAGTCAGGGATTTCGGGGACTAATGCGCGATTTTGAACCTTATACGCCGATAAATCGTGAATTCTGTCAGGATTCCCAGAAAAAACAATAAAACTGTCGAAGGGGAACCCTTCCTTTTGGCCACCCAGAGGGCGGAAAAGCCTTATTTAAGCGGAAAATTTCGCTCGTTTCAGCAGTCCATCCAACGAACTGATCGCGAAGTCTACAAAAAACTCTGTCCGTTTTTTCCGGTAAATAAGTAAAAGTATTTGATCCAGGACGAATCTCTGCCCGAAAATAAAGTGAAACGCGAATATATGTCAGCGGGTTTTCCTAAATCGATTAGGACGTGGAAGGTTAGCGTTCAAGAAACCGATTAATTTACGCTATCCAGAACAAAGTTATTTTGTGAGTTATTGTGACGGAAAGATATTACACGGAAATACGTGAGTTTTATGACCTTTTGAGAGTTTTGTAGATTCAGTTCGTAACAACTTGGGTGACTCCACAATTTTAGTAAATTGTGTTAAATTTAGTAGTTTTGTTAAAAAGTTAATATTGTCTATTAAATTAGAAAGCCTACATAAATAAAAAGGAAGTGACTTTTAGCAAGTAAATATTTCTTAAGAAATGACAATTATGTAAGAAGCTGAATGATTTTTCAAGATAATAAAACAAGTGTATGTAAAAGCTAATTTGTGTCTAATTGCCTAAGTTTAGAGCAGACATACAGTTAAAACAACAGGAATTCAGGTGTGATAACAATTAAATCTAATCGAGGGTGTCTTTTCCAACCCCTCTGAATTACCAACATCAGATAACAAAAATAAGGGTCATTCGATACTAACACAGGAATCTTCCGAACCCTGCGAAAGTGTTTTATATAGCCCACCTTGTAAAATAAATCAAGCCGCTCGGATTTTACCAACAGAATATACAGGGTGGTTGCTATAACTGGTGTCCGTTGTGTGGGGTTTTGTTTTGGCTAGTTTTTAACTTTCGGGAAAGAATAGAAGATTCTTACTTGTGGATACCCCCATATAAAGTGTTAGCATCAAAATTCCACCAAAGAAGAAAATGGCCACAACGACAAATATCACGCCTACGACAGCAGCAGGAACGACAACAACAAGCCCTGGAATTCCGACAAGTTATGGGAACATCGTAATAGGATTGGATTCCTTGCCAACATATGATGGAACGACGCCGATTGACGACTTCCTAACGATTGTAGAAGGAACTGGAACACTTGCAGCCTGGACCGAAACGCAACTGGTAGCTATAACATTATTAAAATTAAGAAATAAAGCTAAACAATTCATAGATTCTGAGCCAGCATTAAGAAATACAAAAAGCTGGGTAATTTTAAAAGAAGGCTTGAAAGACCAGTTTAAAAGACAATATGTAAAAGGAGCCGCAGTTAAAAATTTCATAGAATGTAAACAGAGAACAGGCGAGACTTGCAGACAATTTTTAACTAGGTTAAAGTTATTAGGAAATAGGACAATTAATTTAACAGGAGACCCAGCGAAAGACGATCCTATAAAAGCAAAATTGGAAGAGGACATTACTACACAGTTTACGCTAGGATTAAATATGCCAATAAAACAACGAGTATTGTCAGGAGATCCAAAAACCCTGGATGACGCTTTATCAACAGCTGAACGGGAGGAAAGTATCGAGAATTTAATTCACCCACTGAGAGGTAGAGAATGCAGATTAGTAACAAGCACAACAACTACCGACTCAAGAAGATATCACGATAGAAAAAATAGCGAATTAAAATGTACAAAATGTCTAAAAATGGGTCACACAGCGAATTATTGCTGGGGAAGAGATTTAAATTACGCTGCAGGAAATTATACAGGTCAAACAAGTAGAGCACAAGGTCAAGCAAGTAGGACACGTCAAGGAAACATTTTCATGAGGAAAATGCCGGATAGAAGATGTTATTCGTACAACGAGATTGGACACTTTGCAAGAAATTGTCCAAGAAATGAAAAGAATACAGGTCCGAGAACAGGGTTAAACGACAAAGCGGTCGAGTTTCAACCTCTGACTTCGTCCGCTGCAGTCCAAGGAAACTGGGAGTAGAAGGAACATCAAAAATAGGGATATTTACGTGCACAAAAGAGAAAATATCAAACCATGCAGCGTCATCAAGGTAAGAATCGATGGTAAGCCACGCCTTGCTTTGATTGATTGTGGAGCAGTTATATCCCTAATAAAACCTGAGATTGCCGAAGGGGTTGTAGAAAATAATTTAAATATTAATTTAGTAGCTATACAAGGAAATAGCATATCTACCTTAGGAGTAACAAAGGTATCAATGGAGTTTCCTGGAAATATAAAAAATTCAGCAGGAATTTATGGTTACAGAAACTTATAGTTTTGAGGCAGATATCCTTTTAGGAATGGATTTTCTAAGAAAATTTGGAGTGAAATTAGACTGGAGCTGTAACCGCATGTATTTGTTTGGAAAAGAGTTAACTTTACAAGAAGAAAAAGCAGTGTAATGTCATTAAAGCTGGACTTGATGGTAAGCCATATGGATAGTTTTAGCAGCTAACTGAGGAGAAGACAAATTAGGAGAAATAATTGCACGTATGTATTGGAAAGTGTAGTCCAATGTTGTAGGAGAAATATACAGAGAAGTATATTGATGAGAGGCTTGCCTAAAATGGAAGCGGAGATAAGTATGTAATGAAGAGTTTGTGAATTCATCTAGGAAGGATGACGAAGGGTACCCAAAAGGACCAAAGAATTGGTTGAGGAATGTTTTTTTAGAAAGGACCAAAGAATTGGTTGAAGAAGTTTTTTTGAAGATATTTTCATTAAGTGGATGAAAATGGTGCAATTACCTCCAATGACAGTTTTTTCAACTTAAAAGGAATAATGAAAGGTTCCACACCATTTATTGTTTACGAACAAAACGAGAATACACCGACAGGGTCCTATTTTCTAAAGGGTTGTGCAAAACAGAAAATTGTTCCTGTAAAAGTTGCGAAAATAACAGAAATCGAAATTAAAATAAGAATACGTATGAGATTGGAAGGTTACGAGAGAGAGCTCACAGGAAAAGGAAAATTTTTAAGGAAAATCTGCCTATTAACAAAATAAGTGGAAAAGAGGTAGATAACATTTTAAGAATATTATAATTAGAAAAAAATATGTCGGCAGAAAATTAGATTAAGAGAATTGATTACGGAATATATTGACATATTTAAAAGAAGACAGGTCCGTACTGAATTTTAAAAGGTCCTGTTACGTTTAACATAAAAACACCCAGAAAAAAGAAAGAATTTATGGTCCATGCAGACAGATTAAAAAAAATATGTAAAGAAAATGACATATTTCAAGAAAATGTGAAGTTAAATAAAAGAAAAGTTAGAAAGCATAGAAGAAGAAAATATGGACGAAGTAAATAGTCTAGCAGAGAATGAGCTAATTCAGGATAATATCGAAGAATTTATAAATTTTGGAGGCAGGCCTATAAATATAGCAGAAGCCGAGGATGAGTTAGAATTAAGTGGTGAAAACGCTGAATCAGAAAATTCAGACAGTGAACCAGAAGTCGAAGTGCCAGTGTTTCATCGCACGCGCACACGAGAGATTCGACCCCCAAGAAGGTTCCTAGATTAGGATATGGATTAGATAAGATTAATTGGAGTCACCTAAAAATAGAAAATAAGTAGTAAAATTTAGATAAGTGTAACATGGTGTTTGTTACAAGAAAATAAACCGACAGCACCAGAGATGAGCGTCAATACGCCACCCTGCGGCAAGAAATAAGAAGCCTACCAAAAATTAATTTCAGCCTATTTGGAAAAGAGGGTATAAAGATAAAATCAATAAAAAACTACTCACTACCGACACCTAGGTTAGAAAAATAAGACAGTATATAAATTTCAGCTTCTACACTAAAAATCAATACCAGAGGCATGTTAGAAAAGAATAAAAGATACCATTAGCGCCACCTAGTTAAACTTAAATGAAGCATATTAGTAAGATAAAGAAGGAAGGTAAAAGGGAAATAAAATGGCAGATGTATAGAACAAATGTTCCAGTAAGTGCTGCCCTCTCTAAAAATCAATAAAGTTCGGAGAATTTGCACCACGAAGAAACGGAAGGTATGGACCCTTCTAATTAGACACCCTATGTAAACCACAGAAAAGGGGATTACAGGAAACTAATGAAGCGTAAAACATAAGTAGTTACTATTTAGGGAATAAAAATAGATTAAGATAAGACTTTTAAAATAATGAAAGCTTTTAAAAACAATTAAGAATAAATACGGAATTTAACAGTTCCAGGTGAATGACAAAAACTTTTAAAACAAGGGATTTCTCATGGGAAAAATAAAAGTAGCTCGCACCCTATAGGGATATAAAAGCAAATTGAACCAGTGAAAAACTTTTAATCCATTATAAATTTTCAAACAGTGCGTGATAGTCGCGAGAAGACTGCGTGAGTGCCGCGAAAATATTTCGAAAAGAAAACTTAAAGTGGACGTGGACTTAGTGAAGTGACGGAGAATAACTTTCAATAAATAAAAATTAAAAACTTTCTATAACAATGGAGTGGATGATCCTGTTTTTAACCTATTCAAGAATGGTTGAACAAAACCAACCTCTACGAAATCAACTACTCAGGCTAGCGCTACACCATGTCTACGACTTGTACTGGCAAATCGGAGGGAATACGCCAATAAGCGAGGAATATATTCCTTTAAGGGCAACGGTTGCTCTATGGATGTCTTTGCTCCATATAGAGTATCAAGCCTTTAGGACGGACTGGGCTAGAGCGTACAATCAACACTATAGGCCCGACTGGTGTGACTGTCCCATCTGTCGACCAGTACCCATGGAAAGGAACCTGTTCCAACTCTCGGGATTCTGGCACCTACTCCGGCAGCATGGCATGACCCAGTGCCCTTGTCAGGAGTGTAATCAACAGATACTGCCACCAACTCCATTCAGCCAAATTACCGACGAGGCCAGTGCGCAGACGGAACAAGAAAGCAGAGAGAGCCAAAGCCCACCAGTAACCAATCTCCAGAATTCGGAAACATCAGATGACGTCCAACCCCCACCAGAACCTACTAGCATGTACCCAGAGGACAATCTACGAGATCGCTACGTCGCCGCCACAGAAGCATGGGTCCAATCCACAACGGAACCACAGCCGTCTACGTCTACGTCCAGAAATGAAGAACACGAGGATCAGGAAGAATACGACATCCTGCACCTGGAAAACCTCAAAATGATCTTGAAACGAAAATACCCGGAACCTATTAAAAGTGAGAAAGATTATGAATAAACAGTTGAATAAGTAAATAGATCTAAGTGAGGAATTTTAGTATAAAATTTAAGGTAAATTATAATTAAGGAATTTATTAAATAGAACATAGCTAAAAATTTTTTTTAGGATTGGAAATAAAATTTGTAGATATATGGATAAAAGATTTTTTCTTGTATTGATAATGAAATAAATTTCACAGCTATAAATCCATATATCTATAAAAATAACGTAAGCTATAAGTGTTAGGGGTTGAACCCTCTTTTAAAAAGAAGGTTGATAATCAAAAGGCCATAAAATTTTCAACGACACGTGTTCCGATAACGTTCATCTTATTGAACTCGAGGTACAAAACTTGACCTATTAATTAATTCATTTTGACTACCGGTTTATAAAATATTTGTTAAAATACCTTCTGTAAATTTTAAGGTATTTTAAAGTAGAGGAGGAAGGGATGTGGTGGACACGAAAAACTATACAAAAACGCGAAAGAAAAAATATATAAAATAGAGAAAAACTTATAAAAATTTCATTGAAAATTGGGATAAACCGATCAACTGATATTGTCAAAATATTTTATAAAATTTAAAAATATAAAGAACTAAAAATAAATTAATTAATTATTTATTTGGAAAAATTTAGCAATTATAAATAAAATATTATCTGAGTCCAAATAATATTTCAAAAAAAAATTAAAATAAAACTTAATTTTTATCAAAAATTTGCTAAGTCCTCAATCAGGAAAAAAAAAAAATAAATAATTTAATAAAAATAAAATTTTTATTCAAAAATTGTAGAAAATTAAATTAATGACAAATAATATGGAAAAACTTTTAAAAACGACTTAATAAGGAATTAAAATTTTATCAATTTACAAGAATTTTCTAAGTCCGTAAGAGCCAAAATTAAATAAAATAAAATAAATTCAAATAAATTCTAGAAAATTATTAAAAACTTACGTTTTTATAGATAATCCAATGAGTAATTTCACAGAAAAAAATAAAATTTCTATAATTTTATTTTATTTCACAAAAATAACTTAGAAAAAAATCCACTCTATACGTATAATTCCCTTCTTTCTCAACTCGGGAAAACAATTGAAATTCGGACCGGCCGCGACGGAAAATTTAATATTACTAAACGCGCGGAAAGCGATATGGCAATCGGGTAAAAACTTTATCCCTCCTACCTCTGGAAAACATGACTAAACCAATAAGAGGGGGTGCCCTCAATAACAGGATTTACGACGTGGGCATATTGGGAGTCAGGGATTTCGGGGACTAATGCGCGATTTTGAACCTTATACGCCGATAAATCGTGAATTCTGTCAGGATTCCCAGAAAAAACAATAAAACTGTCGAAGGGGAACCCTTCCTTTTGGCCACCCAGAGGGCGGAAAAGCCTTATTTAAGCGGAAAATTTCGCTCGTTTCAGCAGTCCATCCAACGAACTGATCGCGAAGTCTACAAAAAACTCTGTCCGTTTTTTCCGGTAAATAAGTAAAAGTATTTGATCCAGGACGAATCTCTGCCCGAAAATAAAGTGAAACGCGAATATATGTCAGCGGGTTTTCCTAAATCGATTAGGACGTGGAAGGTTAGCGTTCAAGAAACCGATTAATTTACGCTATCCAGAACAAAGTTATTTTGTGAGTTATTGTGACGGAAAGATATTACACGGAAATACGTGAGTTTTATGACCTTTTGAGAGTTTTGTAGATTCAGTTCGTAACAACTTGGGTGACTCCACAATTTTAGTAAATTGTGTTAAATTTAGTAGTTTTGTTAAAAAGTTAATATTGTCTATTAAATTAGAAAGCCTACATAAATAAAAAGGAAGTGACTTTTAGCAAGTAAATATTTCTTAAGAAATGACAATTATGTAAGAAGCTGAATGATTTTTCAAGATAATAAAACAAGTGTATGTAAAAGCTAATTTGTGTCTAATTGCCTAAGTTTAGAGCAGACATACAGTTAAAACAACAGGAATTCAGGTGTGATAACAATTAAATCTAATCGAGGGTGTCTTTTCCAACCCCTCTGAATTACCAACATCAGATAACAAAAATAAGGGTCATTCGATACTAACACAGGAATCTTCCGAACCCTGCGAAAGTGTTTTATATAGCCCACCTTGTAAAATAAATCAAGCCGCTCGGATTTTACCAACAGAATATACAGGGTGGTTGCTATAACGCGTTAAAAAGTTCATTTTGTTTAATCATTCATACCCCATTTTGAAATTGTCAATACGATCAGTCAGATCCTTCCTGTACGTTAGACTAGGAAAAGTCGGACTGATTTATCAATCAGATTTTTTCTGTGCGTTAGACTAAAAAAAATCGGATTGATTAAGGCGCGATGGGGTTCAGCAAAACGATCAATCAGATCATTCCTGTACGTTAGACTAGGAAAGACCGGACTGATTTATCAACCAGATTCTTTCTGTACGTTAGACTAAAAAGAATCGGATTGATTTGACTGCGCGATTGGTTTCTGTGTCTTCTGCTACCCTGGAAAATTCGCGTGCCCGATTTTATAAATTTTCTTTAGTGCCCATGGCCATGATCCTAAAACAAAGGAAAATGCGTTTAGTTTTCATGTAAATAGGCAAATTTGAGTAAATTAGTAAAGTGTAGGTCATAATCGACACGAAGGCTTATTTGAGAAATTGTACATTTTGACATGAACAAGTGATTCAATGCTAATGAGCATAAATTAAAAATAAATAGCCAATACTAGCGAACTCCAGATGAGTTATGAAATAAGAAATACCTGTTTGGGGAAGAAGGCTTGGGGGAAGCCCAAGCCAAAAAATAAAATTAATTTCAGTTCACATTAGTTGGGAGGGAAAAAAAATGTTTTCTTGAAAAAAATTCTAGTTCTAATCACAACTAGCTATAATAAATTCGCTAACTTATTTAGCTGATTCTTGCTATACAGGGTGTAACAAACAAGTCCTTCATCATTGGAATTTCGGAAACGGTAAGAGATACGAAGTCGGTTAAATTGGGGCAAAGTTGCATAATTATGGGCCCAATAATATGCCGTAAAAAAATCTTAAATAAAAACAGGGGTTTAGTTATATTATTGTAAGTAACGATAGTTACGATACATGTACCAAAATGTGTCTAAAAATGTTACTTGGGTAGGTACTCTATACGGAGGAAAACTGATCGATTGCTTGAAAAAACAACTTGTTGAATCGCTTCTTCATTGAGTTTTCAAATAAAATGCAGTTGATTATTTTAAATTTATAATTTGAATATTAGAATTTTCAAACACTTAATTTCACTAAAGTTTATAAACTCAATGAATGCTTTAGAAATTTGTTTTTTCAAGCAATCAATTAATTTTTCTCCGTATAGACATCAGTAAAACTAGTATAGAGTACCTATATATACAATCGTTTTCATAGTACACTTGAAAAAATATTATTTTCGGAATAATTTTTATATAAGTAGAGAACAGTAAACATTATTTATAAAGAACAACTACTTTGTCATTAAATTAAATAAAAATATACTTTTCAAGTGTAATATGAAAACAATTGTATATTAGGTACTCTATACTAGTATTACTGATGTCTATACGGAGAAAAATTAATTGATTGCTTGAAAAAACAAATTTCTAAAGCATTCATCGAGTTTATAAACTTTAGTGAAATTAAAAATGTGTTTGAAAATTCTAATATTAAAATTTTAAATTTAAAATAATCAACTGCATTTTATTTGAAAATTAAATGAAGAAACTATTCAAAAAGTTGTTTTTTCAAGCAATCAATTAATTTTTCTCCGTATAGACATCAGTGAAACTAGTATAGAGTACCTAATATACAATCGTTTTCATAGTACACTTGAAAAAATATTATTTTCGGAATAATTTTTATATAAGTATAGAATAGTAAACATTATTTATAAAAAACAACTACTTGTCATTAAATTAAATAAAAATATACTTTTCAAGTGTACTATGAAAACAATTGTATATTAGGTACTCTATAGTAGTATTACCGATGGCTATACGGAGAAAAATTAATTGATTGCTTGAAAAAACAAATTTCTAAAGCATTCATAGAGTTTATAAACTTTAGTGAAATTAAAAACTGTATTTTATTTGAAAATTCAATGAAAAAACAATTCAAAAAGTTGTTTTTTCAAGCAATCGATCAGATGTCCTCCGCATAGAGTACAAGTGTTTTCATAGCAGCTCACGTGAAAGAATTGTATTTTCGGAATAATTTTTATACAAATGTAGAACAGTAAACATTAGTTATAACGAACAACTGCTTCGTCATTAAATTAAATAAAAATGTACAGGGTATTCCACTTACAATAAACACGTTTTTAATGGTTGAATTCTTTCACAAAGAACCTCGAATTGTGACCACCCTGTACATTTTCGGCCAAACTTGACATATTTTTGAGACCTGATGATATTCTGTTTATTCAGTAAGAAAACTTTTTTAGTCCAAGAGCTAAGGTAAAAAAAATTATGTTAATTATTTCATCACCATGCATTTGAAAAAGGAATTACAAAAAGTCCAGATATCTCGAGAACTAGAAGAGTCAGAGAAAAAGATGTTCTACAAAATTTGTTTAGAATTTGATGGTTAATAGAAAAATATAATAAAAATTACCATGTTGTATTTAAAAAACGAGAGTTTGCAGCTACTTCCGGTATAAACGGAAACGACAGAAACATGTGAATATTTTAGTTAAAGAGAGCGTATCGATAAACCTTAATTCTCAAAGTTTCAGAAACATATGTGCAGTAGTTCTCCATAAAGTTCTAAAGCAAGCCCGTCGTGAATCACCCTGTATAATCTAAGATGCAATCAAATAACACTGGGATGTGAAACGAAATTATTTCCCGGACTTATTTTCGTTAGTATACAGGGTGTTTATAAAAAATTGTGCCATCGCTCGTATGGTAATTTCCTATCAAAAAAATTAGACAAACAGATCCGATAAACATGGCTTTAGTAATTTTAGTGAAATTGGGTTATGAACAGGGTTGCCAATGATTCTCGGAAGAAATACCAGCAACAAGATTCGCAATTACCCACAATACACCACACTACAATTTATTCAGTTTTATATAGTATTTTGAATTTTGGGGAATAGGGATTTATTATAAACAAAGAACAAAAATTACTTATTTTGTGTTTATTTATTCATCTTTATAACATAATTACTAGCTTTTATTGACGAATTATCTAAATTTGTAGGAGTTTCGGTTTTTATATCATTTAAGTTGCTAAAATGCCTTTCTACTGATGCGTTCGAAAATTACAATATAAGTAACAAAGAGATAATTATTTTTAAATTTGGAAAAAACGAAACAACGAAATGAAAGCCCGATTCTCCAATAACTAAAACTGCATATCAGCGGTGACCGTCAAATATGAAATCGGGAAATCTCAGGTTCACTAAAATTCCCCGCAAATAACAATTCCTCACAAAAACCCCACATTCAACAAAATTCCCCACATTTTGGGGAATTACCCACAGATTGGCAACCCTGGTTATGAAAAGTACCTAATAAATAAAATAAAATATTTTAGCAATACAAATGGTGGGGGGGGGGGGGGGGGGGTCATGACCCCTCCTTCAAAAAACCAGTGGAACCCAAAAAAATATATACAGGGTGTCCCACCGGGAACCAATTCGATCTAAATATGTCGGAGTTAATTAGTGAAATCCGTCATTCCCAGAAATGCCTAGTCAATTCACGTATTGTCGGCAAATAGTGTAACTCTACGTTTGGTACACCGTTTGCCTAAGAGCATCAGGCATTCCCTGTAATGACGGAATTCTTTCAGTCAAGCGCTGTACTTAACTAAATGGTTTAAGTTACCCTGTTTGCCGGCTTTAGTCAATCATTGCAATTAGAACAGTGTTGCCAGTAGTGCATGAAAATAAGATATTTTACATTAAAAGGTTTGTAAATAACTGATTATTGTCAGGAATTTCCTTAAAATTGAAACGAATTTTCACCTCCATCAATTCCGTAATATTCCAAGGTTTTTTCTTACTTTGATTGGAGTAATAGTCATCTAACTTCTTATAAAACAATTCTGGGTGCTTCAACATTTCATTTTCAAAAAAAAAATTACTACAAAGATGTTAACAACAGTTACAGACTAAAACCGGCAAACAAGGTAACTTAAATCATTTAATCAAGTACAGCGTTTGACTGAAAGAATTCCGTCATTACAGGGAATGCCTGATGATCTTAGGCAAACAGTGTACAAAGCGTAGAGTTACACTATTTGCCGGCAATACGGGAAATGACTAGGCATTTCTGGGAATGACGGATTTCACTAATTGACGCCGACATATACATAGGCAAATTTCGAAAATTGGACAATGCGCTAATGTTGATGGGGGGCAACCCTCAAAATATATTTTTAATATGGTGTCACAAATGAAACACCCTATATATTATTACATTTTTGGATTCTACGCAAGATTCTAGACAAATTTCGTATATCATGTCCTGCCCCTAAGTCTGTGTTTGCAATATTTAAGGTTTAATGTCCAAAGTAACATTTGCAGACCTTAAATTAATTATTAATTATTCCTATAAGGAAGCCTTGATTGTTTCTTTGGAGTTGAATTCAAGGTTAAAAAAGACCTGCTTTAATAGATTTTATATAACTATTAATACAGGTTGTTCAAACAATTAAAAATTAAATTGAGAAAATCTACATTTTCAAATGGAAACTCCAAATTTTATAACCATTATATATAGAATTAAAAATAAAGGTTTATTTGTATAAGGTTGTCTATTAAAAAAATCTGTAGTTTCAGAAATGCTAAAGAAATAAATTTGTTATAATATGTTCTTGATATAGCTTACCAAACACTGGAATTTCATTTCAAAGTGACCGAAACCCAAAAACAAACTATCTATAGTTCTTGGTATTATTATGGCCATATAAAAATATAAAATTGGCAAATTTTTGGAATCGACAACCTTATATAAACTTACCCTTATTTTTAACGCTAAATAGAAAATAATTATAATATATAATTTATATCCAATATACGTAAATTCCATTACTAAGTTAGTAACTAATAAGACAAAGGAGAAAAACCGCAAATTTCCAGACACTACCATAAACTGACACTGACATAAATATTCTTATTTAAATCGGTCCATGTAAAAAAAACCATAGCAACAATGAGGAAATTTTATGAGCATAAAACAACAATTAATGCAAAAAAACCATATTGAACAAAAATATTTTTTTTTCGAAAACAGTTCACTTTATCGACATTGATCAAGAGTACCTTTTTTTCAGCATATCTCGTATCAAAAATATTATTGTCGTTCCTTCATCGTACAAGGTATAAAAAAACATTTTTGTGTCCTAGTCCGTCCCTGGCAAACTAAATAAGCCAAATGTGTTTAAAAGGGCGAGTTTTAAGGAGACCCATCTACTAACCATTATACTTACTAAAAAAATATTAAATTACACCTAGTACTTCAAAAATTATTTAAAAACAACGATTTCCAGGGACGTCCGGTATGGGCCCGTATCTCCGTAGGGGAGAGGCCGTAGGGAGAAAAATTTATAAGAACTTCTCCTGTTATTTTTAAGTGTTCTATCTGAACCCGGGAGATTGCCCACATATTCTGGGACACCCTGTATAGGGTGTGCCATTTAAAATAAAGAAGTTGACACCGACTTCCAGTTTAAACCGGACGTGCCATAATGAAAATGTTTTAGCCCAGTGCTCAAATCAACATTAGCATACTATCCAAATTTCAATTTCAAAATTAGTGAGAGAGAGCAACAGGGCCCGCTCAAGACGCCTTAATCATTTTGTGCTCTTATTAATACATATTAATAATATTTCTGAAAAGAAATTAAAAAAATGTGCTATGCTATTCTAACTCATTAAAATAATAACTATCAACAAACCACCTTGTAACTCTGTAAAATTTTTTATTTAAATCTATTTTATTAGCTATTTCGTGCTCAATAGATATCATAGTAAATCTAGTCCGTTTCGGGCTTGTTCGTAACATGCCGCCCAGTTTACCCCCTCCTCAGTGGCGTATATAGCCCCCCCCCCCACGAAATGTAATGTTTTAACCAATTTATTCAAAGATGAATTCGTTAGGAAAAATATAAATCTTGATTTTACTAGATGTTTGTTTTTAGTAGATGATTGTTTTGTTCGTTGTTGTTTAAACACTCAGTATATTTTTTGTTCAGTTAATAATTAAGTCAGAGCTAGTGACGCATTCACCATTTCGTTTTTTGATCAATATTTTTGATACTATTTCGTTTTATCCTAAAAGCGGTTAATTACCTGTTTTTAGGGACCAATTGCTATAAGTTTAGGATAGAAATTTTTTCAATTAATAAATTAACGGAAGCAAGAAACGAAATTTTGTCAATTTGCACAAATTTCATTTCTTGTACAAGTACGCCACTGCCCCTCCGAACCAAAAACGGTCCTCGTCGACTCTTAGTATCCAGATTTTTCCGCCCCAATATACTTGACCCCCCCCCCTTCTCATTTACGATTTTAAGGGTAACAGTTACCTCTCCCAGTGGGTTACTCCATGAAGGCTTTAAATAGTTTTTAAATTCCTTTTAGGGTATTATTTAACAAAAAATTTATAGTGTCGACTCCTCTTTTATTATTATTGGACAGAGATTTAAACGATCTTTAAAAATTATGGGTCACTTGACCTCCCCCCTCCTTCCCATTTAAGATCTTAAGGGTAACATCTACCCCTTGGATTCTTGTGAAGGGCGGGACTTTTACAATAAAATTTTATTTTTATTTACCGAAAGCGACCTATTAAAGGTACATACACTTGCGAGCAAATTGCGCAACGAGGGTTGTTGCGCAACGAGTTGAGCATGAATGCCGCTGTTCGACGCGTTGCGCAACATCGAGTAAAGCAATGGTAAAAACGGCTCAAAAAGAATTGTGGAAAGAGTTTATAAGTATTTATCGCCAGTTACTACCCCAGTTATGGAAGGTAAAAAGCGAGGAACCCGTTGCATAATAGCGCATGGGCCCCTTGTGATGTGACTTAAATACTTCTTCTCTATTATAAATTAATTTATGGAACTGTGAATGCTGCTAAACGTATTTTGAAAAAAAAAATGTTTAAAGACTCACCTTACAGGGAACAGAGCAAAACTTCGTTTTAGGATGACACTATTACCCGGAATTCCGACAACTCTTTAAGCAGTGGCAGGAGCACCCTGTCCTGGACGTCGAATTATCACGCGGGATAATTTTCCAGAAAAAATAAAACCGGCGAATACGCGAGCTCCTTTCGAACCGACAACTGCAAATAAACTGACCAAGGAAAGCAAGTAAAAGGGATTTTGGTGCAAAAAATTCGTTTGTTTTTCTAACGATTACTCGCTTACATTGTAGAAAAAACGGCATGACTCATGTCGATTCGTTATACGTCCGAGATTTTTATATACAAATTCATGCCGTTTTACGAAATTTAAAATGAATTGTATTTTGATAGGTATAATTTTATTTTTTAAAATAGGGAATTTATGTCCCGGAGGATTCTAAATTTTTGTATGAGGCGGTAACCCTTGTGTCATGTCATTTGACTTGTGTTTCGTAGCGTTCTTATTAGAGAAATTAGAATTACCGGAAAATTTAACGCGGAAAATTGGGTTTTCTGAAATAAATAAAATATTTACTAATATAGGGAGTCCATTTAGTGTGTAATTCTTCGATATATCCTATATCGTGGATAGAACGGAAACTTTAAAAATAAATATTAGCGGACTGTTGAAGACGCATATTTTAAAAGTATGTTTAAGTATACAGGGTGTCCATTTTTGGGTAGTTTTACGGGGTATCTCCGTTATTAGTAAAGATAGAAGGATGCTGTTTTCGCAGCACTTTGCTACTTTTTTGTCAAACAGAAGATGCCGTAATCATTTTGGGACACCCCCCCATATCTCGGTTACCCCGTAACGTATCAAAAAGAAATAAAATGTTCTTTTTGTAACTCTTTATGTAGAATACAGTGACATACTCAGATTTTTTTCTACATTCAATAATTTCCAAGGAAAATAAACAAATTTGCTTCTTTAAATGGGTCACCGTATATAAAAAAATGGTATATTTTTGAAAAACGTATATTTCGGGCCTAATACTAAGACTAAAAATAAAGTGTTATATATTTGAAGCTTGTTACAAACTAAATTATATTATTAAAAATATAGGTATAGGGTGAAAACAAATTTAACGGAGATACCCGGTAAAACTACCCAAAAAATGGACACCCTGTACAGTGTGTGTCATAAATGAAATGACCTATATTTTTACTCGGAATCAGTGCCCCTCCTTATCGTTTATGTAACCCCAATTTTTTTCCCCAATCTGTTGCGGTGTTGCAAAGATATTATTAATTTTCCTATTTTTATTGCATTGGTACGATCGTAATAAACATGCTACAGATTCTTTATTGATTTTAATTAGATCAAAAAATTTTATCTGGATTTTATGAGTACTATTTATAAAATTTTACAGTTTTATACAGGGTGCTTTAATTTTACTTCCAAACTTCGAGTTTGTTTGGATTAAATTTACTCAGTATTTTCAAATGGAACACCCTGTATATTTCATCAAGAATTGAAACTTCTACTCCTTATAAGTACAAAATATTTTATTATTGTCTGTAGCGTTGCCAATCGTAATGATAAATCTTGGTATTATTGGAAAGATATTTAAACAACCTTTAAAATGATGTGCCCTTCATCCCTTCCCTACCCATTTAATATTTTCGCTCAAATCTTCAGTCTTGGGCTTTCTTCGTTTACATTTTTTAGTATTTTTCTGTATTATATTAAATACGAATATGGAAAATTATTATTTCCAGACCACCCGATGATCCTTATACAATAAGGGCGTATTTTTGTCTACACAGTAGCACTTTAAAATACTATTTCACATTGAATGGTACTACCAAGAAAAGAAAGCCCTTTCCTAACAAGCATAGACTTTTTATTTCTTGAATAGATTTTTTTTAAATTTGATTTAATCAAATAACGTCTGTTCAGATTATGTGGGACTACTAAGAGATGGCGCTGGGCACTGTATTTGATCGACTACCGTCTAAGTGAAAAGGAGTTACAGGTGACTCAGACGGTAGAAAGCACTTGCTAGAGCCACAACAACAAAAACAGCTGATTACACTAAATATGGTAATCTCAGTCATGACATAAAGAACGAAATAAGAGCGAAGAACCGTCTCAAAAATAGAGCGTACAGAACTGGAGATCCGAGGATCAAACAACAGGCAAACCAGGCAACACAGAGGGCCAAACAGCTGCTTAGCGGCTTGGAATCCGAGAGATGGGAAAGGAAGGTCGAAAGCCTAAATACACAAGATGGACCCCTCTATCGGATGACAAGATCGCTTGTCAACGGAAGTAGGACACCAATGCCGCCCATAACAACGAGCGGCAACACTGTAATCACTGAACCTCAGGAAAAAGCGGAAAAATTCGCTGAAGCACTCTACGAGCAATTCAGCGAAAATCCGGCTACAGATGTAGACCTAGAAAATCGGATCAACAGGACTGCCGAAATATATAAAAGCATGGATCACCCTCCTGAACCAAATCTGCAAGAAGTCACCGCAGAAGATGTCAAAAAGATCATACGTTACGTAAAGGTCAAAAAGGCTCCCGGGCTAGATAGAATCACCAACCTATCACTGAAAAATCTACCGGAGAAGACAATAAAGGACATAGCCAACATCGCAAATGCTATACTGAAAACTGGACATCTTCCCGCCCCATGGAAACAGGCAAAAATCATTATGATAGGGAAATCAGGCCAAGACAGAAGAAAATTGACCAGTTACAGGCCAATCAGTCTTCTGTCTAACGTAAGCAAGATAGTGGAACGGTTAATTTCGGGTAGGCTCACAACCTTTGTCGAAACTAACAACTGTCTACCAGTGGAGCAGTTTGGCTCTAGAGCTAACTTTTGCACCGTTAGACAGACGACAAGACGCTTCCAACATAATCAATGGATTCAATAGACGGAGGAGCACAGGAGCCGTCCTATTCGATATCAGTAAAGCTTTTGACAGGGTATGGCATAACGGGTTAATTGTCAAAATGATCAGGCTAGGAGTACCAGTAACTATATGATAAAACTTATAGCCTCCTATCTTGAAAATCGATCGTTTAAAACTTTTGTTGAAGAGTGTTACTCTACGTCAAAAATAATCAGGGCCGGAGTCCCACAAGGTTCGGTAATAGCCCCCCTACTCTTCAATATCTTTACTTGTGATATCCCAATGCATCCGTCTTGCGAAAAATTCATATACGCTGATGACACAACCATAGCAGTGACATCAAGAAATCCAAAACAAATAATGCTGGCGCTAAAAGAAAACATCATTACTCTGGAAAAATGGCTCAGCAAGTGGAAAATAAAAATCAATCCAGAAAAAACACAGGCAATTTACTTTACTAAGAACTCATCAAGGTTCAGAAGACCGGAAGGCAGGGTCACTGTATAGGAAACAAACCAATCGATTGGAGCCCAAGCGTAAAATACTTGGGACTTCACTTCGACAAACGCCTCAATTGGAAAGTAAATACAGCCCACAGGAGAAAGATGGCTCACGCCCAACTGAGCACTCTATACCCGCTGCTCAACAGTAGGAGCAAGCTAACAACCAGGACAAAAGTCATGCATGATGTACAAAGTGCGCATCAGGCCGGTGCTCACATACGGAGCACCAACATGGTGCACACTGGGTAAGCAGGACTTACAAAGACTACAGGTAATACAGAACAAGGCACTTAAAATAATACTGAATACACCTAGATATACCAGAACTCACGTTATACATCGAGACCTCCAAATTGACACAATTTCGGAGTTTCTCGATAAAATAATCGCGAAATATCACACCAAGGCTAACTTGGCCAACAACGCCAAGATAGCCTCATCGCACATACGCAGACTACCGCATCAAAAACACAGAATGCCCAAAGACTGGATCACTCGCTAAATCCACACTCCAAATTATTTAAGAACTTGTTCTGTATAAAATAAGGGTGCACGCACACTACGCGCACACTATACGCCTCTGTAAACAATTACAATAACTACCCCTCTACCTCTACACCCAGTATGTTAACGGAGCTCTTAAAACTTGCTTATTTGATTAAATTCAAATAAGAAAGGGTTAAGAGCTGTAACCGAAACACACCAAGCAACGCTTTAAGGCTTAACCTAAAAAATTATACTGATGATAAACAAAAATAACACGTCTAAGTGAAAGGAGTTACAGGTATCATGCCTGACTCAGACGGTGAGTTTTAGTCGGTTGGCTCGTCTCCTTCTGAGGCGGATCCCCTCCTTCAGAGCGGATGATATTGATGGTCTTTCCCCACAATGTTACTAGCCCGACACTACCTTGCAGCCGCGTCTGTAAGGTGTCTGTGCGCAGATTTCTCATCGCGTGTCCAAAAAAAAAAACACCAACCTAACCGTTTACGTCATTAACACTTATCCCCACCATCGAACGGTGCCGAAGTAGCGGTATTGCCAGGTATCTGGTGAAATTTCACCAGATCTGGTGATTTTTTTGTGATTTATAAAATATACCTCCCCGAAACGAAGCTGATAACACCAGAAACCGAACTTTTTCAAAAGGTTTTTCATGGACCACCAGATTATTCATAAAATCACAAAAAAATCAACAGATCTCCTGACATTTCATGAGATAACTGGCAACACTGCGCTGTAGTATTATTAATTTTTTATTTTGTTTTGAAATTTGAAACTCAGTTTTCCGAAATAAGTATTCGTTGTTTTCGAACAAAGGTAAATTATTTTGTCCTAAAAAATTGTGAATAGTATGTACTTTTGCTTTTAAAAGTTTATTTGATCATTATCTACCTAAATCCTACAAAATTATTAAATAATTTTTAATTACATTGGTCTTTTTAATTACATTGGTGCATTTTTTACTAACCAGAATAAATATACATATTTTGAGGACTAGAATACAAAAATAAAATTTGACGCTGTTTGAAATATGCAACTAGGTAAATAGGTCAAATGTCAATGACCTTTTGAATGATTGGTTGACTGATTTTTGAATGTAATTTTATTTAGGCCACACACATACACTTACCTTGTCGGTCTCATTTAAAAATTAGTGTCAATTTCAAAAAAAATTTCAGCGTTTTAGTAAAGAAACCGGCACATCACATTATCCATAATCGCAAAACTTCACATGAACACTGGCCGCCATAAAACTGCACATAATTCACTTGGAGACATCGTTTTTATTAACATTGACTTGTCTCGCCGAGATTTGTATGAACTTTTGTTTTTAATTAAAAAACACATTGTAAAATGTAAATAACATTTCTTTGAATTAAAAATGACATCTGAACTGAAACATTTAAAACACGAGCTGTCAAAAAGTAGAGGTGTACTATTGCAATGCGTGTTTTTCCGGTAGATTCCAGCGGATTCACCAAAAAAAGTTGAAATAAATAATTATAAAACAATCTACAGCACTTATTTATTGGTTTCCTTCACTGCTGTAGATACCAATAAAGATTAAAAAACTTGTTAATCGCTCCTCTTTTTCATTCGAAAAGCTTAAAAAAATTAAATCGATCGTTTCACAGCGGGATTTTAAAACCAAAGATTAGCCACATCTACTATAAATCGACAGAAGGTTAGAAGTTGACATTTGCTTGACAACAAGATATTCCTCTGCGGCTTCGAAATTAAGAGTTTTTTCGGGATATTTAATCAACTGTAACAGTGCGAGTAAGTGTGAAAATGTTTAGTACATACAGAAAAATCAAGTCGAAGGCATATTAGAAAATGTTCCTTTAGTAAGAGACTGGAAATCGCAAGGTCACCGGATCTTACCCCATGCAATTTTTTTCTATGGGGTACGATGAATAAAGAAATAGTTTATAAAGTCGAAGATATGGATCAGTTGCGATATAAGATATTGGATGCAGCAGATAAAATAATTGCTGAACGTTTTAGTTTATAAAGTGCCAATTGTGTCCTATCTCCGATTTGTGTGTTTGTTAAAGAATGCATTAGTGTGTAGCGATTTTGTGTGACAAGGGCCTATCTTCAAAAAACTAATTTGAAACGTCTGTTTGGCAACATTGCGCCAGAACATATGTTTATTACACAGCTGCTCTGTGTCATATGATTGTGCCGAGGTGTAACCTGTGGGTTTATGGGTGAATTACCCCACTTTTTAAACGTTCGATTTGAAAAAAAAATATGTAACGCTTCTCTAGGACACCCCAGGAGTCACCCATTTAAATATAATACGTCATTTCCATAACACCCTGTATTTTGGTTCTTCTGTCACGACTTAAGGTAATGTCCAGCTTTTTAAATAATTACAACGAGAAATACGTCAAAATTCTGTCAAGTTATCCGCATCGGTTTTTCGAGTATTTACTATAAAAATTGACGAAATTTTACATTAAAATTCGGGCGAAGACCAAAAATTTTTTTCGCGACTTTTGTATAATTTCCACAACACTCCATGTCTCCCCTAAAAAAATATATCACGGACCGTCACTGGCACCGCCTAATATCGTTAAGGTTTTCATTAAAATCAATATAAATAGTTTTTTAAATTTTATTAAAGAAACTTAAAAAAATAACAAGTCGTATAGTTCTTATTACATTCTTAAATCTAAGGCCACACAGCTTTGCGCCGATGCGGCAAACAACTAAAAACTAAATCACGGGATTACCCGGAGGTTATACTTTTTCATGAACTTCATGAAACTTGCATAAATCATTTATAGGGGCGTTAATCCGCACCGCTAACTAATCTTAATCATAAAAACATAATGCTGAACCGCTTCCACTGATTCAGTGAAAATCAGCAACGCTTAACAAAAAATAAAAAAGTCAAAATAGTCATAAACTAAAAAAAGATCTCTTAATACAAATAAAAAGAATAAGGAAAAAAAGGGGCTTGTCCTTAAGGCTAGTAGCTAACTGTAAGGCCGGGTTTATCCAACAGTTGTTAACTTTTTTGTTCGTGATTCGCAAAAATTTAAAAGATGAAAGTATTTTAGAATTCTTTTGGCTTATATTTCTAATCGATGGCAGCGACAAGTTCCTCTTCCTTCTTAATATTAATTAAAATTCAGTGACACAAAGATTATGTTCTAGATGATATAAATCAAGTTTTAAAAAATCATGCAAAAGTCAAAAAAAGATTAAGTTTCTAATTTAAATTCCTGTATTTGGGCAGATAGATGGCCGGGTTTAGACGGCCACACACGGGCGTACATGCGTCAATACATGTACCATCGTGTCGATAGAAAACTAGGACAACAAAATTTCTTATTTTCTCCTCGACTATTCTCGGAATTATTTACTGTCGAGTCTGGTACCAGTAAAATGTCATTTACAAATTTTACATGTCAACATAGATTGTCACTGTTTCATTAATTATCCCCCCAGCAAAAGCGACAGTCGGTTGCGTGATGGTGATTTTATTAGGGATATTGCAGACGAACTGGGGGAGTGAACAAAAATACCTTGTTGTTGGCAAAACAAAACAATAGCAAGGCTTGGGGACAATTATTAGGAAAGCAGATTCAGGTATCCCTAGAATTTCTACTGAAGATGAAGATAGAAGACTACTTAATTATCTAAGGGATAGATAATCCATTCGCAACTGCGATAAAGACAAAAGAAGAGACGAACTTCACCAGTTCTGCAAATACAGCTGAAGACAGGGTTCGAAATTCCGATATACCAAGTCGTTGCACTGCTAATAAAATATATTTAACGGACAGAAATAAACAAGGCAGGTTAGAATTTGCACATGAATATTTAAATCAGAATAATTTCTGGGAAACAGTTATATTTTCTGGCGGAGAAAACTTTTCAATCGTGTAATAATGGAAGATCAGAGTTTATAGGCCTTCTGGCGTGAGATATGATGAAATATACACTCACAAAATAAACCAAAGTGGGCGAATTATGTAGAAACCTAGTTTTAAGTAAGACGCAAAGGCTTCAAGAAGTAATAAACAGAAGTACATATTTTGATGCCACCTCGTATCGCAAAATACAACACGTTAAATTATGTAACCTAGGTTGCTTCCAAAAAGTTAGGTGTTTTTACCTTTACAGCTGTCGAGTACCCTTTATAGTCTATGAGATATGTATTTCCGTTTCCTGTTTTGAGATTCTGTATTATCTGCATATTTGGGTTATAATTTATTGTCAGCTTAATTAAAAAGTTGGATAAAACCGGCCTAAAGACTGTGAATCAGTAACAAATCGATGACTTGGCCACAGATGTCAAAACACTGTACCCGTTAACATTAATATTTGAATCTTGTTGGCTATATATAGTTTTTATATGAAGCAGTGTTGTCAAATGGTATGACCTAGTCATAAATTGATTACCTAGTTAAAAAGAATGTATTCCACACGATATTTCACAGGGTGATCTCTCATTAGTTTGTTATATCTGCAGTAACGTAATAAGTTATAGAAATGTGACATTACACGGTAAACAGCCTTATTTATTCGACTCTGCCATAATTTATGTCAAATTATAGACACGGTATCCATTTAGTGCTGGTAATGCAGAGAAAACCTTTAAATACATTCATTTCTTGGTACTATCAGGACCAGTAATTGCCGTTTTATATGGGACACACGTTGCACGTCACATTTGAACTTTGCCAAAGATTCTAAACATATTTTGTAGATATTCTAAAGTTGGTCATCGAGAAGATGATGATTCTTGAGTGTTACTTTTAACAATAAAGTAATTCGTTATTATTTCGCTTTTTGAGCGTTAATATCTCAAAACCCATATATAAGGCTTCTCACAAGTTGTGCTTAGAATTCCTGCTCAAGGTATTATTATATTTGTAAAGGTTATTATGGATTTGTTCGATCTTGGTTAAATTAGTAAAAAAGTTGAATTTTTTCCGCCGATTAAAATTGCCAAAGCGGAAAACCAAATGAACAGTTTTTAACTATATTATGTCGCTCGCAAATAGATTTGTGAACAAAGTCACGACCTACACATAATTTAGCGTGTAAATGGTAAGAAACAAGAAAAGGGTAAACCATCATTACAAGCACATATGGGAATATACACACTATCTTCCAGAACTCTTAACAAAACAAGTTAAATGACTATGAAATATGAAATCCCTTTCGTATTTTTTGATGTCCCATTTAAAAAAAGACAATTTTCTAAAATAATATTCAATTGTGTTTTTCGCTTTTGCCATTTTACACCGCAGAAAAAATGCTAATTTACTAATTCAATCAACATAGAAGCTCTAATAACAATCGAGTCGGCAGTGGTGCCGATTTAATCGAATCAAAATTAATTTTAAACATGCGCCTTTATCGATCAAAAATGTTTGTATAAAACGTGTTCTCCATAAGCAAGAATTCTCAAATTGTCAAATCGTAGGGATGTAATTAAAAAGATACTAAGTAGCGGTCCGAAATTAAAATGTTGTTTAGTGGTTACATGTTTCGCTCTATGCGAACACCATGGGGGGGTCACAATTTCAAATAAAAATACAAAATCACACCACGACACATAGCGTTAGTAGTGGTGTGATTTTTATATTCTTATTTTAAACTGTGACCGATCCAGTGTTTTAACCTTTCCGTGGCCGAGCGGGGTATTTAAGGTACCCCAGATGCGGTTTTTTTAAAATTATCTTCCAAACTATTTGTTTGTAATTTTTTCCCTCCAGGTAATCCTAGAAAAATAAACTCCTGGACAAAATTAACGCAACACCATAAATTGCCATATTTTTAATGCTATTTTTTTTTCTGAATTTATGATCCGATTCGAATGATTTTTTTTGCATTGTAGGTTGGATCCTTGACAATGTCATAGTTTTTGCTGTTTATAATAAAAATATAATTTTCGATTTATACTGGGTGTACTAAAAATGCTATGTTTTTTTCCGAAAATTTGCATCACCCTGTGGAGTATATTAGCAAGCGAAACATAGTGCAGTTTACATTAAATGGTAGGTCCATCTTTCCCCGACATTTTCTTTTTTGGTTTACTTCATTATCTCCGTTATTAAAGGAGATACACCGTTTTATAGCGTAACATGTTTTTATAGACGTTAATATTCAACACATTCATTGTTAAATGTTTTCAAGTAGACTATGGACTTTTTCGGACATTGCAAGCGATGTGTCAGCAGATGTTGTTTTAAAGTAAAAATAAAATTCGCTATACTGATAAAAACTGTTCGGAAACTGCTTATTAAACGTTCGTTTCGTATGCCCAGTTGCCCGACGAGTATTTTAATCTTGAAACCTACTTGAAAACATTTAACAATGAATGTGTTGAATATTAAAGTTTATAAAAACATGTTACGCTATAAAACGGTGTATCTCCTTTAATAACAGAGATAATGAAGTAAATCAAAAAAGAAAATGTTGGGGAAAGATGGACCTACCGTTTAATGTAAACTGCAGTATGCTTCGGTTGCTAATAATACTCCACAGGGCGATACGAATTTTCGGAAAAAAATATAGCATTTTTAGTAAACCCAGTATAAATCGAAAATTAAATTTTTATCATAAACAGCGTCATGTCAATGTCATACATTGTCAAGGAACCAATCTACAATGCAAAAAAAATCATTCAAATCGGATCATAAACTCAGAAAAAAAATAGCAGCAAAAATATGGGAAATTTATGATGTTGCGTTAATTTTGTCCAGGAGTTTATATTACCAATCCTTTTTTTTTATAAAAATACTCAATTTAACTTCAATTTTACACAAAAAACTGAAATTAATTACGTACGGTACCTCAGTTACCCCGCACGGCTTGCATCGATGTCACAGTTCCAGACAATCCGGCTAGAGAGATTCTTAGAACATTATACTAACCGAAGATGCAGTTTTTGTGCCAGATCACGGAATAGAAAGACTAAAATATCATGTACTACCTACATGCAAAAAACCCATTTGCAACATGCACAGAGAAGAAAGTAAAACATTTTTATGTCCCGATTGTAAAAATACCATAAATAAACATTTATTGTAAAAATTAAAATGTTTTTTCATAAACAAACTGTTTGAATTATTAGTGTTTTATTGTATATATTTGCACACCATCATGCATACAGTTACCCCACACGGCCGGAAACGTAACTTTTTGTAGCACGGCAACGGAAAGGTTAAGGTCTGATTGATGCTCGCATAGAGCGAAACATGTGACCAGAAAAAACAACATTTTAACTTGAGACCGAGACTGAACGTCTTTTTAATCACGGTCCTATCAAGAATTCTCAAGATATCAAAGAATTTAGCCATTGAATGGTTACCCTGTTGTACACAACACAGTTCTAGAACTTATACTCAATTCGCAATAGTGATTAGGTTTGTTCATTTGTAATATGAACGAACAAACATTGCAAGAAATGGAACTGTGATAATTTTAAAAAGATTTCGGAAAGCTACTAGCGACATGACCTTGATTTCCAAGCGTTGCCGAACCGCAAAGCTCAACGATATATTCAAAATAACGGACTCTGTTACCTAAATATAAATGGAGATTCAACTGAAAAGCGACTGACTGACCAAAATAAAAACTATCGCAGGAACTGTTAAGCGTAAAACAACGCAAAAGTATTTTAATATAAGAGGACCAATATTTTTCAGGCGAGGAATGTTTAAGTACTGGGCGTCTTTTCAAGTGGAACTTAGAATAGAAGAAAATAAAGTCAAGTTTTGCGCCAAATTCTACGTCTTTTACATACTTTTGACGTCAAAGCACCCCCATTAACATGTCTTTTAACGCTTTTGAAATATTCTTCCCGTAATCATATGGGAACCAAATGTATAGGGGATGGCCGTTTTATTTAACAGTTGTTTTTACCGGAAAAGTGATTGTATTAGTATTTAATAAACTATCCCAATTAACTATTGAGGATTCAAAAGAGCGCATCCAAATTTATAAGCGGTTATTTCGTTAACAAAGAACCAATTTTAATATTAATTAAAATAAAATCTTAAATTTTAATATAAATTTAAATAAAATCTGAAGTTAAAAGATTTTTTAAACTAAACTAAATATTTCTGGGTTCGGTACTGGCCCAAAATTATCGCCGTTTGTTTACGAAACGTTTCGTCGACAATATAATGTATTTAGAAGAAGTAATAGTAATTTTTTGTTACCTTAAGGCGGCATGACGATACTTTTAGGCCAGCGACTAATAATTGGTTTAAATTAAAGATATGACAAAATTTAAATTTCAGGAAATTTACATGCATCTAGATTTTACGCGCTACCCCTTACAGGACGTAACCTACTCTGCCCTAAAATACAGAATCTGTTTTCTATCAGTTAAAACAAAAAATATTAAAATTGGTTCATTATTTTTGATTATTCAATAATTAATTGGGGTACTGTATATTGGGTCCCAGAAAGATTTTAAACAACAACTAACTAACCAGACGACTTAGATTGTGACATTACTGGCATTGGCAGAAACTATTCACTCACATTCAGATATCCGGTGTTTCCCAATCATCTTTTATAGAGTGGTCGGCACCTAATCTGACAATGTTGCTGCTTCCCTTCTTCGTATGGTACTTAAGAACTCATAAGGTACTCTTAAGTTTATCGAATATATTTCACTTCTCACAATTGGACGTGAGCGCGGCATTTTTTAAGAACAAAGTCGTAATTTAAATGGTGATAATAGGAAAAATAAGACTTGAACAGAGGAAATCGCATGTAATTTTTGAGGTGACGGAATATTGGCTCCCCTGTACGTTTTATAGACAAACTGCCTGATAACTTCTTGAAGAGGCCGACATGGTAAACCCATGTGCCGAATTTGAATACATTTTGGTGAGCCCATCCTAAGCTATTAAGTTAAACGTGATGGCAAAACGTCGAAACGGTCATGCTTCAGGTAATGCAGCAACAAGCAGCAAAATTTCTTTGACGCTATTGCCAAAAATTGACGGAAAGTTGAATATAACGAATAATGAAACTGTTGTCACTAACACTAATTTTCTGGGGTTTGCTGGTATTACCTGAACTATGAGAGTTTCGTGGTTTTGCCATCACATTTCATTGAATAGCTTAGGATTGGCTCATCAAAATGTATTCAAACTCAGCACTGGGTTCACCATGTCCGCCTCTTCAAGAAGATATAATGCAGTTTTTCTATAAAATATACAGGGGCAGCCAATATTCAGCCACCTCAAAAATTACCAGGGATTTCCTATGTTCAAAGATGCAGCACCCGGTAAATTGGTGGTATTCAACTCAATCTATGGTTTAATTTCGTTTCTAAGCACCAGCAGCACACATTCGAGGACTGTTATCAATCAACCAGATTATATCATTGTTCAATGGGGATACCTAAACGGTGGTTTAAATCAAAAATGGAGTCTAACCGTCACCTATACACTCGAATCCATGTAAATACATACGTAGACATAGATTATTTTGGACGCAAAGCCTGACCACTCTACGCTCTTAAATAGTCTAGAGAAAAAAAACAATTTCCAACCCTTCTTCGCCTTAAACTTCTTCGATTCGTCTCGTTTCACTGGCTTACAAATAGTAAAGGGTGCTGTTAAGGCCGGGGTTTGCAGCTCTGGAAAAAAATGGAAAAAAACTATTAATTTTATAACACATAAAATTGACATTTTCGACAAAAGAACTGACGTCTTTCGACCAATCATATGGGTGTTTATTTCAAAATTTCCAGTGGTGTTGTTTTCATCCCAGGATTTGTGTACTTAAATATAATAAATCAACTCAAACAATTATGGCTACAAACAACTGGTACAATAATAAAGAAAAGTTCCTTACCTGTGCAAGCTCTGTGCCGTCAAAAATGCAAGCTTATGAGCGTACTGACATGGAGCGGGAACGCGTACTGTACCGGACCAATTGAAGTACATATGACAGACCTTGAAGGTAAATCGCTGCAATTTATTAGGGTCAATTCCAAGTGTGTCCTCGATTACGTTGTAGCTAGTCGGCGACACGGTACCTTGCCGTACGCATTGTGATACGATAAAGAAATCGTACCTGTAAAAATAAAACGAATATAGTGATTGATTGAATGATTGATAATAAATTTAATTGACTATACGCAGACGATACCACGGCATGTATTTCAGCAGGATCTTATGACGACCTCCAAAAAATTACCAAACTGTTGTTAAAGTCGGTTCGTTTTGAGGTCCGATATCGGATTAAGGGGGGGTATTATAAAGCTTTATTGACAGATGAACGAAGGTTAACTTGTGGTTTGACGTCACAGGTTGGAGTTAAGTTGACAGTCTGCATGTTAACTTTATTGGGTGGAATGGGTATCAATTAAAGTTAAACCCCAAGTTAACTGCAGAGAGATTACGGTTTTTGAAGGGTTTTGTTGACATAACCTATAATTCCACGCTGGATAGAAGAATAATAATTTTATCATCTGAAAAATTGACCATGACTGAGAAATTATAGGTTAATATTTTATTTATCTGTTTTTAGGCGAAAATAATAATTATGGAGCATAATTATTGTCTGCCTTCTACCTCACCTGATGCCACCGTTAGAGAAACTAAGGTGCATTTTAATATTAATAAGAAAAAATTATATATGTTTTATTTCTTTCTGAGTGAGTCGAGATTTATTTCAGTTAAATATCAGGTAATACTTTTGTGTGGCGACTTGAATGTAGACAGTTTGGTAGCAGGGAAAGTAGGAAATATCTGCATGATATTTTTAATAGTTTTGGTCAGAATTCAAGTGCAATATTGATCATGTAGTGTGTAATAATATGTTTATCTAAGTTCACTATTTTTAGAACTTTGCAGAGAATACTAAATATATTGTTTATTAAAGTGGATGTTGAAATTTCAGATTTCTTGGCAGGAGTGGTTGCAGGATAAGATTCCGCATAAAAAATGTTGAATGGTTTTTAAGTCTTTTTGGGGGTGGGGGGTCACAGGCCCGTTGTAGTCCCATGATCTCAGGGAAGGTGTCCGCTTGCAAATCTGGGATCAAATTTACCACATTTACGCCGATCGTAAGTGTGAATCATGTTGCTCTTATGTGTTTAAGCATTTTTGTATGACAATATTAACGGTATAACTTTTTTTAATACAATAACCTTTCCTTAGAAAAGGTTCATAGCTATTTTCAGATATGTTTTTTTGTACATCCGGTACAAAAACAGGGAAATAGGGAAAATAAATGATCAAGGATTTCGAAAAATTGAAGATACAATTTTTTACAGGTATAGTTAAGTCCTTGTGTAGACACACTGTATAAAGTTTACAGAAGGTAAAGATGGACATACATGTAGATACATACTTCCTATCTTATTGTGAAGATAGAGGTAACTACTAGACATCTAATTATAGATAATGACTTTGTTTTATATATTTGAATAAACAAAAAACAAAAAAATGCAATGTGTTTGTGTGTTTTATTCCCTATAATAAATAATAAAAAATGCATTTAAAAATATAAATAGAATGGTTTCATTTTTAAAATAAACGTACGTACTAGTTTAGTACGGTCCTGGAATTTCATACAAATCTAGGCAAAATAAATAACCAGAAATAAGCAGGCAAGTCATTAATGTCACGTGACATTTGACATATCTGGCGAGAGGGTTCGCTGCAACGACTAATCACATTCCTAATTTTCGGCGCAGAACATATTCAAGAAATTCCCTTACTAATTTGCAGCGGGGTTTACAATCATCACACGACAACAGATATAAAGATATTTCAAGCAAAAACAAAAAAGTTGTGCCTCGCCGAGAGTTACTTTACTTCTCGGATGAATATGTTTAGTGTTGGGAAAACCCGATGATTTTAATAATCGAGTACTTGATACTCGAGCGATTTTAATAATCGAGTTAATCGCTCGAGTGAATCGCCCGAAATTCCAATTTACCAAGCGATGACGTCACCGACTGCTTAACGGGCTGCCTAGCCCTTTAGATGTGATCAGGTCGGGTATTTAGCAGGCACGTAACTACGGGTGGGCACAGGTTTAGCTAAAGAATTGTAGTAGCCACCAAAAAAATTTCAGAAATTTTTTTATTTGTGAATAATCAATTTTTACCACGTGTCTCGATACCAAACAAAAAACTGCAAAAAATCACACAAATATGTATTTATTGTTCGGGTTTATTATTGTGCGTTTTTAACCCGAACAAAAAGTATTACCAAGAGTTATTTTTCTTCACATCTTTCTCAATCTACGAGCATAAAATAAGTAGATATTTAAAATAGCTTGTCAAATTCTTCCACTTTAAATGTATATTATTTTTAAAAAGTCTTCTCGAGTTTAATAATAAAAAGTTCCTGTTTAGATTTAAAAATGTTTACTATAAGATTACCAACGATTTTTCTATATATTTTGTTAACCATTTTGTTCGTTTTGTTATTTTTATTTACAATTTCTATTATTATGTTATTTTTGAGAAGTTTTCTCGTCTTTATAGTAATTAAAAATTAAAAAATTATATCCTTTAATTTTTTAATATTTACAATCGGAGACCTAAACTACTCCGCTGGCTAGCCAGTTAAAACAAAACTTTACCAAATCATGTCGCGATGACTCCGCTAAGGGATTTGGCATACTTTTTTATATGCACCTTCTCGTTTATGTGCCTTTAAGAAAGACGTATGTCGTGTACTTATTCAGCGTCAATCTCGAACGTCGACAATCGGATTGCGCGGCGCTTAGACCGGACGTAGTCAGGTAACCGGCGATATCTTTCGGTTTTTCGCCTGATTTTTAACTAGAGTATTTCCTATCGAGCGAAAAACTGTTCCAATATACGAGCAGTTTTTTAACTCGACCACACTACAGCGGTATATTTCCGTCAGCGTCAAGAGAAGCTCGGGTATCGAGTGAAAGATAATAAGTGACGGGCGACGGTTTTCGCCTGAATAGATAACTCGAGCGGTTTTTTTAATAATCGAGCGATGTCGGTTATTTCAATAATCGAGTGATCAAGCGGTTTTTCGCTCGAGCGATCACAACACTAGTAAAAATGACAAATCAACAGTAAACAATCATCAGATCGAGCAAATGCACAAACTCCAAACTCACAATTCCGTACCAGTACGTCGATTACTCTAGCTGACAGATTTTGCTTTCCTACCTAATAAACAGTGAAATTTATCAATTCGCTTTAAATGGCTGCTCATTAACTTACCGCTCGGGCAGGGTTATTACGTCATCCACCACCGTTCCCGGTGGCGGATTATAGTCGTTCTTAGGACCAGCCCCCTGCGACCTGAAGATCCTCGTATTGATCCTCTTCGACACAACTATAAAAGCCAGCTTTAGCGGTTGATTCTGGTACAGCTCGGTTACTAATTTCTTCTTCACCAACTCGACCTCGTGTTCCTTGACGTAAGCAATCTGGCCATCTCCTACGCCATCTCGGTAGATTATGATTCGCTCTGTGAATAAATTAAATTTTTATAGTATTGTATCTATTAAAAGCTTCAGTAAAATCCGTTATTTGCGACATAACGTCCTCTCTTTTGTCGCATTAGGAAACTAAACATAGGCGTGAGATGCTTACCAGGCAGCACTTTATTTGTTTCCAAATACTTCTTGCACGCTAACAGCATGTAGGCTGCAATATTGCTGCTGAGCTCCTGCTCCTGTTCATGCTCGACAGCCATGCTGAAGTACTGTGTACAGGCGGAATCCATGGATGCTACCATGCCAGCAAAACTCTTTCCTCTATTTGCCGTGTCACGACACACATCATACCTAAAAGGAAAATAATAATAACTTAGAAATTATCGTAACTTTTTTTTTTTGAAAATACTTTATTTTTGAACTGAAAACAGTACATAATGTCTTATGACTGGTAACAAGTCCTAATAATAAATATATTATATAATAATATTACAATTATGCTCCGAGATGAAAACTAATTAACTATTCTACACCCATACAGAACCTGTCATCAATCACCTACACAGCAAGGAAAAGCGAACAATACAGGGTCCGCAAACGAAGCGTGGACGGAAGATTAAATCGTTATCGAAGAACTTATCAACAATACTAAAACAGCTTGAGATATTGGATTAAGAGCGGCATGTTTTAAAAATATTTTACATTATACAGGGTGGACCAAAAAAGTGTGACAGCATAAAGTTATATTTTTTTTAATGGGACACCCAGTATTTTACTGCATATTTAGGTTCGTATTACTATCGTTTATAAGTGCCTCAAATTTTAATTAATTTGGTTTCGTAGTTTCGGAGAAATAAATTAAAAACTAAAAAAAAAGTTTTGCAGTCCTGAATAAAAAAATTTAAAAAAACAATCCAGAACTATTTTTTTAACCTCGGTATTAAATGAAATTTATGACAAGAGGTCTAGAGATACTATGAATGTAATTGCGTTTATTCATTTTATACAGGGTGTTCATAATAAGCCTTAAAAACCCCACATTTTAAAATAATTTTTCTCAAGTTTTTCAAATGGAACACCCTATATATTATTTGGCTATTTGACGTAGAATTCATAGACAATTTTTTTTTGTAATACATTCATATAGGTTATATCCAGCCGTTTTCGAAATAATTATAAATATCATAAATTATGTTGTTTAAATAGAGTTTTTATTGGGAAATTTTGTTATAGGCGACTAGACTAATAATTGTAAACTAAAGTAAAAGTTCAAAATAGCATCCTTTTACTCTTAGAGTTTACCGTATTTTAGTTATTTCGATATAAATTTTAAAAGCCTACATTTTTGCTACTTTTTCTTAAAATCTAGCGGTAACTTTTTAATGGTTTATATTTGTTATGCATAAGTTCATTTGCAACAACTTCTCGGTGGTTTCTGGTCTCGGCTTTCTCTCAATATCTGGATATCTTTTAGCATACACTCGGCTCGCGAGGAGGCAATTTCTTGCACATTCACCCAGTATGAAAATCATATTTACCATTTCTAAAGTTGTAAAATTCGACATTTCGTGTAAGTTAGTACTTAATTTCGACGACTGAACAAATGAAATAATTTTATTTGGCTGTCATAGTGACAATCTAAACAAAAAAAAATCATGGCAACTCGATTAAGAATAAAAAATAAAATTAAATAAATAAAAGTAGCAAAAATGTAGGTCTTTAAAATTTATATCGAAATAACTAAAATACGGTAAACTCTAAGAGTAAAAGGAAGCTATTTTGAACTTTTACTTTAGTTTACAATTATTAGTCTAGTCGCCTATAACAAAATTTCCCAATAAAAACTTTATTTAAACAACATAATTTATGATATTTATAATTATTTCGAAAACAGCTGTATGTTGTATTACAAAAAAAAATTGTCTATGAATTCTACGTCAAATAGCCAAATAATATACAGGGTGTTCTATTTGAAAAACTCGAGAAAAATTATTTTAAAATGTGGGGTTTTTGAAAGCTTATTACCAACACCCTGTATAAAATGAATAAACGCAATTACATTCATAGTATCTCTAGACCTCTTATCATAAATTTCACTCGATGCCGAGGTTAAAAAAATAGTTCTGAATTGTTTTTTTTGATTTTTTTATTTAGGACTGGAGAAACTTTTTTTTTTAGTTTTTAATTTATTTCCCCGAAACTACAAAACCAAATTAAATAAAATTTGAGGCACTTATAAACGATAGTAATACGAACCTAAATATGCAATAAAAATACTGGGTGTCCCATTTAAAAAAATATAACTTTATGCTGTCACACTTTTTTGGGCCACCCTGTATAATCTAAAATATTTTTAAAACATGCCGCTTTTAATCCAATATCTCAAGCTGTTTTAGTATTGTTGATTAGTTCTTCGATAACGATTTAATCTTCCGTCCACGCTTCGTTTGCGGACCCTGTATATAATTTGTCATAAAGCATCCAGTCTTCAATCCTAAAACTGCACTGAACTTTGTTGTATAAGCGTTTGTTTTATTTTTTTTGCAAAGACTTTAGCGTTTGTAGTATTCTTTATGTTTACTGGAAGCGAGTTATGACTTCAGCATCTTTATTGTAATTTTGTTTTGATGGATGTTTGTTGTTGATCTCGGCACATATAAGTTGTCACGGGCTCTCGTGTTGTGCTGATGCAGATCACTGTTTCTTATGGGACTTATGTGAATTTTTATTTGCTTTTTAAGGATTTTCTGAACCAGTTTACATTCTTCTAGCTTTCTTATGTCACTAACATTAATCAGTTTATAGTTTTTATATATTTGTTTGGCTGGATATAGTCTCGGTAGTCTATGTAAACATTTAAGAACTCTATTTTGATATCGTGGGAGTTTTTGTATTATTGCATTGTTTGAAAATGTCCAAACAGCACACATATATTGTAGATGCGACTTGAACAAAGCCTCATAAATTGTCATTTTCATTATGTTTGGTATATAATTCACACATTTTCTTATAATTCCACAGGCAGAAGCCAATTTCTTAGTGACATGGTCCATATGTTTTTTAAAAATTAACTCTGCATCTATATTTAGTCCTTGATATTTATAGCAGTTCACACCACTTTGCAAGATCAACAATCAATTTAGAAATCATGTTTACTCACCCGACTACCATAATGTTCTTGGGCATGCTGGTACCCCACGGAGCACCTCCCACCTTACAGTTCATTTGAATGGCCACTTTTGTAGCGATAGACATTACTCCTAAAAAAAATATTTAGAGAATGTAACAGTTTTGCAGTAAAATTTTAACATTCAAATTTTTCTTGAATATTTCCGGGAATATTAATAATCCCTTTGCGATTGATCATCGCAAAAAGGTGCGTGTAAATTGGGGACCAAACGAATGCTGTTGAGATTTTTTGAAATATAAATTGGGTACCAAAGTTATTATTGCAAAAGACTCAAAACGATATGGACTTTAATATATATTTTTATTTCGTTAATAGCATAGCAGTTTACGTTCAAATTCACAAAATCACCTGATAGAAATGTTACAGTATATGCAGAGTTTAAAAAATATACAAACATTGCGATAACTAAACGTAAGAATAACTTTTTGCGCTAGATACAGCAATATTAATATATTCAAGCAAATTACTTTTATTATTAAAACTTCCTCAGGGATGATGATGAAACAACCAAAACAAAATCCAGTTGGTTGACAATTTTGGAAGAATAAACAATTCACATTCTTAGGTAGGTTGTAAACAACTGTCCAGAAAAACAATTGAGGAACTATACAGGGGATGGAAATGACGTATTATATTTAAATGGATGACTCCTTGGGTGTCCTAGAGAAACGCTACATATATTTTTTTTCGATTCGACCGTTTTAAAAGTGGGATCCAGCCCCATAAACTCACAACTCATCCGGCGTTTGTTCGTCATGTCACCCTGTGGCGGCATATCAGGAAACAGGTGTTACGTGCTATGTTGCCAAACTTAATGCAAAACTGAAATTCCATATAAAATTATAAAAATAAATTATTTATCAACCTACTTGTATTTATCTTTATACCTCCAGGCACAAGTTTTTTGAAAATACACTCAGATCAGATCATTAGATTTTATTACAGGCGACGCGACGAAATTTGACTTATTCGTCGGGGACATTCCATTTTTCTGGCAAGTCAAACGTCCAAAACAAACTACTCGTTTTAACTGAGCGAATTAGGTGTTTGTTTATAAAAACAATGTCAAATAATACACAAAGTTTGGACGCGTAGCCCGAAAATCATTAAAACTATTAAACGCGTATCTTCTGAAAACAAAGCGGATAGCCGAGAGTGTAAATGGTTATCAACAGAAGCGACCGCACCCTAATGCTGTTCTTCTATTAGACACTTGCAAGTCGCACGCTTGTACCCATAGACCTACGTCGGCCCGGCGCCAAGTGGATTGTGTGAAAGAGATGGCCGCGTGAGAAAGAAAATAAAATCTTCGTCGGTCTTATCATTTGGAGTAGACCTGAGCTAGTTTAATTTTTTAAGCTTCTCAAAAGAAAAAGTACAGTGGCAGTATTATCAGCTACCACTATCATTTTATTCAATTTGGTCGAAATTCCATTAACGCCATATCAATTAAACGCCTTGCAAGAGATCTCGCTGTAAATAGCCAAGTAATAGAGAAGAATCTCGTGAAATATCAAACTGTCAAATATTGCCCCATCTCTATTCCGAGTTTTGAAGGTATCTATTTAGTTCTTTCGTAGGTTAACTATTTTATGGTTCGTAGATAAAATGTCATTTTTAAATTGAAGGATTGCATTGTGTGTATTTAAAATGTGTGTGTTTTAAATTAGTTAAATAAATAAATCTACGCCAGAAAAAAAGGACCAAAATTAAAGCAGCGTTCGCGTGTATTCTTTCCAGTGAATAGCTGCTATTTTTGAGGTTATGTGAGAGGTTTTTTCCTAAAACTTCTGTGAAATTATGAAACTAACAATTATATTTAAATAAGTAAAGGTAAGAAAGAATGTGTCTTAAATAAAATTGCATTTTTTTAAAGAGTTCGAACGATAATTATTATTTAAAAGGTCAATGACGTTTGTCCTATTTACTTTCCTGTGCTTGTAACGAATTTGAAATATGTGTGTGATATTACCATTATTTGTTTTGCAAAACATCTTTCGCCGTCGGTTCTCTGGAATCATATTTGTTCATAAATGATGAATTAAAAATTGTTAAAATTATAATTTTTTTTCTAAAGAGTTTGCCGTGTAGATATGACAACACCGGCCGAAATGCGCTGACGTCTTTTGACCTTGCAGACCTCAGTGTTGATTGTTTACATAATACGTCAGTGCCACACATGTGATATAATCCGGTCATTAATTGAAAGCGCCATTTATGGGTATTTTTCTTCCAATTTATTTTCATCTCAGGATTTGCCGGTTTAAATATAATACGTCATTTCCATAACACCCTGTATAAACTTTTGAGTAACGTCCGATTTTTTTGTTTTTCCTAATCAAGACATATTAAAACGATCAGCTGAAGAACGAAAACAAACCAAAGATTAAAAAGAAACGGAGATTCTAGCTATAGAATTTTGTTGTTTTAAATTGCGTAATAATAGACGTCACATTGACGTGTACAAAGCAGATAGAAATACCTAGTCCATGTTTGTTTCAAGTCGATGATGGTATTTTACGATGAACTAAAGACATCCGTTCAAAACGAACAATAAACTCACCCTTAGACTGCAAGTTCTTGCTTAGAATCACCTGGCAAGGCATAGCCCTGTCGACGTAGCACTTCTTCTTGACCGCGTTGTATCGATCGGCCGAGTTGTTGGGCAACACGACCAAACACATGCGCGGGTTCAAGTTAGTGATCAGATGCTCCAAAAGGTCCAAATAGGTCTGAGAGCGATCGTCGTTCATGTCGAATACCTTATGATTCTGTATGTTAAACGACATTCCTAAAAAAAAATGTTCTTGGTAGAATCGTCTTACTTCTATTTAACAGTCTCTCAAAAAAATCAAATATCTACACGGTGGGCCAAAAAAAGCGACCACTTTATTGTTTAAAATCATTTTTAAACCAAATTTGCAGGAAATATTTACAAAAGTAACGACTTGACAACAATTTATTGGCCGATTTAAATCAAATTTGGCAAAGTCGTCTAGGAGGATCCTACGCAACGAATGACGATATTGGCGTTGTTGTCAGTTGCTTAGTTTATCTGGAAATCAAAACGTTACATTTGTTACACTTTCGGTATAACCTATTTTGTTGCTAATATCAGTAGCTTTCGAAATAACGAGTATAATTTGAAAAATTCAAACTGTTTTCCCGGTACAGGTTGTTCGGGTTTGTTCGTGAATTGAAAATAAATTTTTAAATTTCGTTGCAAATCGTGGTTTTTGAAATTAATGAGCCATTAATAGATATTTATGTTATAAGGATCATAATAACGATCATTATGGTACTAGCCGCGAGTATTATTGGACGAGGCGTCAGTCGAGTCTAATAACACGGCGTGTACCATAATGATTGTTTATGATCCGAATTTCATACAATATTTTATATTCCGACGATTATTGTGTTATATTTTACATCAAAAAAAAAGGCAGCTTAAGTTATTTCGAAAACTAATGATATTAGGAACTTATATCAAAAGTGTAACGTAATCGTTTAATTTCCAGACAAAAAAGCTGGCAACAACACCAATATCGTAATTCGATGCGTAAGATCCTCTTAGGCAACAGTACCAAATTTGAAAATCAACCAATAAACAGTTATTAAGCCGTTTCCAGACTATAACCACACTGTATCAAATCGCACCAACCTTTGGACACCTTCAGCAAGCAGTTAGTAAATTCATGGGCGCCGTCCTTAAATCTCTTAGGCACTAGGATGGCAAGTTTATCGATATGTTGAATGTTAAACATAGGGGCAACCCTGAGGTTCCTCGTCCAGTCGGCCTCCTCCCCTCCGTAGATCGGCTGATTATTGCGGAGCAACATCGCCTCTTGGGGCAACACCCGGCCCGGTAATTCGACCATGTCTTGAGACAGCTGGAGATCCCAACGTTTTACCTCGTCGACGGCCTGAGGGCAGCGCTGCAGGCGCTGGATGAATTCTCGAAGCTTTTGCATGCGACCTGGAAATCGAAATATTTCAGCATGTTTTACAAATTCAAAAAATGTCAGCATCTTTTACAAATCTCACACTTTGTGCCTTCACATTTTAGAATCATCCGAAATTCATTTTACAACTTTTTCTGAAAAAAATTTATTTTCCAAAATATCCACACTTGGATTTTTGATAATATCCTGGATTTTCTCCAATTTTCTCATACTTGAAATTTAATATCTCCAGTTGTAGTGATCGTTATCAATGTCGAATTTGTTATGTTAGCTTACGAAGTGTATTTAAAAAAATTGTCATTATGAATGAATGCAAAATAATAACAATTTAATTAATTCAATAGTTTAACATGCTCGCCCACCACCTTAAATTAATTGTAAAAATACCAGTTTGTTATTTATCCTCTTATCTGAGAAACCGATTTTGCGAAAAAGTGGCACCTTTATTTGATTGGTAGTTATTAAATATTTTTGATCGTAAGTCACGTAGAGCGTGGGGAATGCACCAGCGCGACGGGTCGAGGCATCTATAGTCTTTGCAGCGAACCCTCAACTTTTCGACAGTTGACATCAGCAATATGTCATCCATCAGCTGTTTGGGGACTTAATCAAATACCCCAGTTTTATACGAACCGCATTGAGCGTGTTTTGTTTTTATATTTTTCCAGTTTGCTTGGTGCTAATAAGGTTTAAAAGTGTATTTCCGTCGTTATAGTATAGTTTATTGTGTTTTGAAAACTTTGTGTTTCTGGTAAACCACAGTAAGTACTAGTCCCGTAACGAAAAATTTATAGGTTAATATTTTATTTATCTGTTTTTAGGAGAAAATAATAATTATGGAGCATAATATTGCCCGTCTTCTACCTCAGCTGATGTCACCGTTAGAGATGTTTCTTTCTTTCCGAGCGAGTTGAGATTTATTATCAGGTTATACTTTTGTGTGGCGGCTTGAATGCAGACAGGGGTCACAGGCCCCAACGCCAAATACTACAAAAATATAAAATGGTTTTAAGTGAAAGACAAATACATTTTTGTTTACAGTAGGTAAAGATGAACATACATGTAGATACGTACTTCCCATCTTTTTGTGAAGATAGATGTACCTACAAGACATGTAATTATAGATAATGATTTTATTTTACATATTTGAATAAATAAATAACAAAAAAATACAATGTGTTTTTGTGTTTTATTCCCTATAATAAATAATAAAAAATGCATTTAAAAATATAGACTAGTTTTATTTTTAAAATAAACGTACGTACTAGGCCCTGGAATGTCATACAAACCTAGGCAAAATAAATAACCAGAAATAAGCAGGAAAGTCATTAATGTCACGTGACACTTGACATATCTGGAGAGAGGGTTCGCTGCAACGACTATACAAATAGAGTTCGATGCAGTGTGAATCATTAATATGTCCATTCGAAAACGTAGTTCTGCCACACTTTTTCGAAAAATGGGTTTTGTCAACAAGGAAATGGTATTTTTTTCAATTTAATTTAAGGTGGGGGGGGGCGAGCATGTTAGAACTATTTAAACAATTAAATTGTCATCATTTTCATTTGTTCACGATGAAAATGTTTTTCTAATCCAATTTGAAAGTTAATGTAACAGTGTTGCAAAATCCTGAAATATGTGTCAACTAATTGTATGTATCATAATGTATGTAAGTTGTAAAATGTCAAGATAATATTTAAAAAATAATCAAGTAAGTCGTCCGTACCTGCTGGGCCTACGCGAGTATGCTCTCCCATGGCCTTCATAAGGTGGAAGTTTTCGCGCTGTTTATCTGTCAATCCGGTCATAATACACAATTCTGGAACCAGCAACACCAATTCGGGCATTCCGGCTCTGATCTCTCTCGCCTTACTCTTGGAGATGAGCAGCGGTTGATTGGCAACGTTAATGCGAACCCTATAACGCTCCTCGAAATACTGGCGATAGGAAATCTCCGTGCCTATAGGGAAAAACAAAATTACATTATTACAGTAACACATTCATAGTATATTGTAAAATTTGAAATAAACTTTAACTTATTGCGATTAAAGTGTAATCTTGTTTTAAAATAGGTCCGTTCGTACTTCACAGACGAAGTCTTTTTATTCTTGCTCATTCCTGACTGCTGTGCGAACAAACCTAATACCAACTTTTGAAATATTTACAAATATTTAAGCTGTTCGTAAGACACATACCTCTCCTAATTACAATGGCGCTTTAATTTAATATGCCCTGTATATGACCTGCTATCAAACCAAAAATAAGCACGTGGTGTCACTGGGAGAAAGGTAAACAAAGCAACATATGGCAAAAAACGTCAGTGAATTTTGAGCAGCGTTGTCACATTTTCATGGTAAACTCTTTAGAAAGTCAATAACCGTTTGCCAGATATAAAGTTGTTTATTGTTCAGGGTACATTATTATAAACTTTTACTTTCAGTTCGCTGGGAAACAATCTCTGATTTATAAACTTGAACTGACTCGAACGAACCGCCGCGGAGTTTATAAATGGTCAGGTATGTTCTCATTTGTTCAATTCGAACACCACCGTACAATCTGAACAACCTAAATGCCACTTTACCCTTTAGAAAAAAATTGCAATTTTATTTACATTTTCGGCCTTATTTACAACCAACTTAATTTATAAAAAAAAAACCAAGTAAATAACCCGAACAAAAACCTCACAAAACACCAATACAAAGCCACATAAATTCACATTAGTTTTCGCGTAGGTATGCATCTCATGAACACATCTAAGTTTTTAGTATTATAAAGTGCTCCTGTGTTTGGTATTTGACATCTAAAAATTATGTGGATTCCTTACAGCGTCCTGGATTTACTTTCTAAGTAAGCTAAATATGTATTTTTATAAGAAACTGAAGTTTTACATTTTTACACCGTTTGGTAACATTGCGCGTAACAGGTGTTTGTGATACACTGCCACGTGGTGCTGTGATTCATTATCGCGGAGTCACCTGTGAGTAAGAGGGTTTGTTACCCCACTTTTAAAACGGTCGATTTGAAAAAATATATATATGTAGCGCTTCTCTAGGACACCCATTTAAATATAATACGTCATTTCCATAACACCATGTATAACCTCATCATTATAGGATAATCGGGGGATAGGATTGATCGCAAAGTAGCTTCGCACAATTTTATTTAGAATAATAATGATATTCACGATTATCTTGATAAATTATGATAAAAATCATGACGAACCCAGTCACAACTAGATCAAAGCCGAAAAAGACGGTATTTTAGTAATAATCTATATTACACCGAAAAATGTTGACTGTTTACTTAATAAAATTACATTTTCACTGTAATAGCGGCTTTTTCATACACATTTTGATATATTTTGTATCAAAATACTGCCATTTTGACATATGGAATATCTGCAATACATACCATCACGTTTCGTAAATCGAGAGTCAGGATTCTGGGTGAAGTCCACGTCGTCAACTCTGTAAGTTTTTTGATTGTAATTCGTCAACACAATTGACCCAATGCAACGTTGTTGGAAGTCCTGCTTAGGGTTTCGCGATTTTCCGCAGTCAAGCAAGAGGTCGTACACCGTGTCGGTACGTAGAACCTAAAAAATATAATTAAATTAAACCACCTTTTCCTTCTTTATAAAGGTTACGAGAATATCCTTACAGCAGATACTTTGAGCTTCAAGTTGTATAAATTTTCCCCGAGAACGTTCACTTATTTGTGGTTTATTATTTGTTATTTATTGAACTAGTCCAACATAAGTAAAAATTTAGAGCTTACTTATGAGATATTATTTATAAAATTAGTAGAAATTCAGGACCGTATCCCAACATTTCCTGATGTTGTTCAAAAAACCCTCGAAACGTCATTAAACCACAATGTCTCATACATCGTTGCATTCGGAAGAAAAAACTCTCAAATTCCAATATCAGGAAAACAGGACCGTATTTAAAAAAAAATAAGTCGATAATGGCCCTTCGAAGACGACTCGTCGGATTACAAAACAATTAACGCTGTTAGATAGAGCGGAAAAAGTGGCAATGTAAAAGTGCAATTTACTTTAGAACTCTATCTCGAAAAAACCCAGGAAAATAATGAAACGATTTTTCAGAATTTCGGGTTTTTCCGGATACTCGGAATTTTAAAACTTTCTAAACGGCATATTATTAGGCACGTAAATGCCCAACTTTACCTCCATTTAACCGACTTCGTATCTCTTACGGTTTCCGAGATCCCTGTACTGGCGGCCCTCCTTATCTTGGACGCGTTGTATAAAAGTTTTCCATATGGTTCACTTAAGTAGACACACCGTAGATAATGTTCTCGAACATGAAGAGTGCCGGCAAAGTAAGAATATTGAGGTTGATAAAGCCATCTGTACAGTCAGCCCCATAGGGCAAGCCAGCCATAATTCGGACCGCTGTTCGTTGCAAACGAAAATCTCTCTCCTCACCCCGGAACTATGACCCCAAGCAATAACTGCAAATGTTAAATTGGAGCACACACCGTCAAAGACGCACAGTCAGCCAGACGACGAAGCAAGAATATATTTGATACCAGCTTTGTACAGCATGCACCAATGTGAACATCCCAGCGCAAGGAATTATTAGAATTTCAAGTAGTAATTAACGCTTTTCCATTAAAAATACGAAAAAACAGCGTGCTCCACGAGTGAGAAAAGTGAGTTTTCTATCTCGTGTAAAATCCCTACGCTCGCGAATCTAGTTCGGTTCCAAATATTTCTTACCTTAAAGGATAAGTCTGCGTTCATGAGCAAACTCTGCTCGTGCTGACGCATGCTGGTAAAGAATCCAGGCCATAATTCCAAGTTATGCTCTGGTATAGACACCTGTAAACAATCATAGTAAGAAGTATAGCAATTATAGCAATATTGAAAGAAAGCAATACACATTTCGAATGCAAATGGGAATCATATATTTCTGATCAGATGAAATCGTAAATAGGGAGAAATATTTCCTATTTAAACCATATTAACAGTACCTTTAATACATACCTTGAGATTGGGATCGTAGTAATTTCTACCAAGGAGTTTAAATTCCATAAACGCGAGGCATTTTCTTATGATGATGTTGAAGAGTTGAATGTAATGATAGTCCCCCCAGGCTAACTCTCCTACCATTCTTACGGTAACTCGGATATTCTCCTCGCCTAAAAAAATGTTTAATAACGTGAACGTTAACGAACGTTGTTTTGTCGGTTCACACTATCGAGTGTCTACTGTAATTAGAAATAAACGTTTGAACAGTGAAGCGAAAAAAAATTGCGACAAATATTTAAAATGTATGTAAAGAAAAGGGGACTAATAAGAATTAAATATCAACACAGTGTATTTATTTATATTCCACTTAATAAATAATCGTTTGTGCGCGCCTATGGTAACACGCTTTCAAGCCCGGTGTTTATTCATGCCTCACGTCCAGAAACCACCGGACAAACAATACAACGGCCGCCGTCTCGTTCCGATTAGATTCATTCTAAAAGCACCACCGTAATCGACTACAGAATGGCACCCGAGAATGGTCTTTCAACTTACGTTCATTAGTTGTAACGAATTCCAGCGGATCGGGGTGCAATCGATTAGGCGTGTAAAGAACGCTACCATCAAACAGGTAACCGGTTACGTTATGGTTTTTCATTCCGTTATAGACCAGTTTCTTTCTGACTTTTGTATCGTCGATGTCCGGGGCGAAGTCGACTCGATACTCATTCAAGCCCCATTTGGTAGCATGTATGAGCTTGAAGTAGTTAGCCATCAGCTTAATTGGCTGCCCATCAACACCTAAATAGAAAAAAATGTCAAATAATTTATAGGACCATTTTATATTTATCGATTTTATAAAGAGAAATATCAGCGCATGAAAACACCTCCATTCTCAGCAGTCAAGATAAAAAGAACAATATTGCAAAAGTTGCAAGAGTATTTTTACAGGAAACGTTTCCAGATATATTGTTGGCTTCAGAATGTAAAGTGGACTTCATTAAGCACTAAATAACATAGTACTGCTATTAAAAAAAAAAAAAAGTTGATGATGGTTGCGAAAAAACGAAACGTCGGATTGGAAATTTAAAAAATATCTTAAAAGTGGCAATGAGAGTGTAATAGTATATTAAGATACAAGTTTCATAAGACATTATCTTAGAGCACGCGTCCAGAGTTTTCTAAAGTACAAGTGCTCTAATTGACTTATGAACCGTGTATTTTATAATACTTTTTCTATTTGGGTCTTTTAAGTCTGAAAAACTCAAAAAAATTTAGTAGATTTTTTTCATTTGAATTAATATTTTCTTTTTGGGTTGGCAATACTTTTACAATTTAATAAAATGTTACAAGTATCAAATATGTCAGGATAGAAACAATTAAACACAACAAAGCTTCTTCCCATCCCCAATAATTAAAAATAAATATATCATTAAAGTTAATAAAAATGAATCAGGAAGAAAGTTGTACTCCGTCAGAAATATGAGAAATTGCAGAAAATAATCTAGAAACTCCTTTAAAAAGAATATGCAAAACTTTGAGTATGGTGTATTGTTTCTGATTTCGGACACCCTGTATATGCGTAAACTCAATCTGATTCTGTCCAATATATGCAAAATCTATGCCAGTCAATCATGTTAGAATAACTTTCTTTACGATGCATTATAGAAGGCAAGGTTACAATGGCACAGACAGAAATGATTTACTCACACGATCACAGTAGCCCGATTAGTTAAGTTGTGATTTAACAACTTTGACAGTGACTTAAGTATTATATAACTTTAATGACATTACCTATAAACTATGGCAACGATTACAAACAAATATGCTTACCCTTCTTGGTCTTACAGGTCGATGGTCTGGTGTTAATAATTTCATTACGATTTGTGCGCCCTCTGACGCCGCCATTGCCGCCTCCACGTTTGTCGTCGAGCGCTGTATCACCGCCTTGGGCGACTAAAAATTAATAAAAACAAACTTAGGTGGTGTAAAGCGTTTTAAAAATATTGTACCAACATATATAAGGTGGCGAATAAGTAAAGTAGAGAGAGAAGAAAATTAAAGAGGCGTACAGTTTTAGTCATGAAAAATGGGTACACTAGTCATAAGACTTGTCCCCATTTTCAATGAATACAACTGTACATTTTCTTGAATTTTTAAAAAAGGAATTTACAAAGACCTTCCAAATGTTCCACATGGTCTTGGCGCAATACTTTTACTTACATTGTGGAAAGAAACAAAGCAAAAAAAAGAGAATCAGTCAATATTAAGCTGAAAAACCCTAACATTAAGCAGCTGTAAGGATTGGCAAAGGGTAGACTGGGATTTGGAAGTTATATGGTAATTAAAAAATTCGGAAAGTAATTTTCAAAACAAATTTTCGGTAAACGTGTGATGTGGTTATTAATTGGCTCTTTCATTTTGGAGTATCGCCTATCGGGAAAGCACTACTTAAATTTTCTACAACAAGAATTACAAGGGCTACTAGAGGAAGTTCCTTTAAACATCAGCCGATATTAAAAAAATACATACATTAAGCAATCAGGAGGGCAACAGGCGCCTTTCGTCGACGAAGCAGAAAATGTTTAGAAGTCAATTGCGGTAATTTCGAACATTTATTTAAAATTACGCTGTTAATATATGAAACTTTGTTTATTGTAATTACGATATAACTTAAAAACAAGAAACGAAAATATGGTACTAATACCGTAATATACAGGGTGTTCCTTAATAACGTGCTAATATTTCGGGGTGTGATTCCTTAGAACATTTAATAAAGAAAAGTTTATATGACCATATGTCCGCAGCGGCTTAAATTTTTTGCTACAGGGTGTTGAATTTTTATTTTTTAAATGGTTTTACTTTTAGTACCTTAGATATTATTCACAATTTTGGTATGTGTTAATAGGATATAGAACCACAAATTTTAGTTAGGCAACTTATTCAATTGTTCCACCAGTAGCGTCCCTGCAAACATGTCCTCTGATATTTCTTACAAAAAAGATGGTACGCCACTGACATTTTTCCATGTGGATATTTTTTCTGATTAGCCTGGTCAATTCTACATGAAAACGGTCGCACCGTTCTTGATTAAAGCCACTAAATTCATATTGAAACTCATTATTATTAACATTGATAAAATAATTAATGTTAACTTTTGTTTTCCAAAAATTGTTGGGGTGGGCAACTCGATACGAAAACGGGCGGAAGCATGCCTTTAAGTGAAGGTGGCCATTTCTAACAATTTTTATAAAACAAAATTTATCATTAATTATTTTATCAATGTTGATAATAATGAGTTTCAATATGAATTTAGTGGTTTTAATCAAGAACGAACTGACGAGAAAAACTCAAGAGACCGTTTTTATGTAGAATTGACCAGGCTAATCAGGAAAGATATTGAAAAATAACCATTTAAAAAATAAAAATTGAACACTCTGTAGCAATAAATTTAAGCCGTTGCGGACATATGTTCATATGAACTTTTCTTCATAAAATGACCTAAGGAATCCACCCTGAAATATTAGCACGTCATGAACGAACACCCTGTATTATAATGATTTGTGAAGTAACTAAAGAATCTTAAACTGTCAATGTAATAAACAATAACTTTTTAAAACTTTAAGCTTCATTATTTACTAAACACAGTTACATCTCAGAAGGCACCAAAAATTACTTCGACCCGAAAATCCAGCCTTATTATATAGAAGTGCTTTTTGAAATTACACACTTTTAAAATGCGCAAACATCTTTGAGGTATCGATCATATTTGAAATTAAAAACAATAATTCATAAGGCATAGCGTATCAGAATATTTTTTGGTAGAAGCAAACAGTTATTTATTTTTTGGCAGAAGCGAACGGTATTTATTTTTTTGGCAGAAAGCGAACGGTATTTATTTTTGGCAGAAGCGAACGGTATCTATTTTTTGGCAGAAGCAACCGGTATTTATTTTTTAGGCAGAAATTTTTCTTAGGGCCGATATTTGAGTGTTGCCTTAAGTTAGACCTTAACGTTATGGTAAACCTTAACTATGTTTAAAATTAATTTAAGGGTCAATTGACGCGTTAAGTGGAAGATTACCGCGTCTTTAAAGATCTATTCCTTTAGATAAAAGTTACAGAGAACTTTAATATACTGTAAAACTTGTGTTAAGGATGACGTATGTCATTCTGCACCTTAATGTCCTTAGGACCGATATTTCAAAGTCACCTTAAGGTACAGAATAACATAAGTCAGCGTTTCTCAAACATTTTTGAGCGCGGTCCTCTTCTGATCATAGATTTTTTTTGTGGACCCCCCACCCGCTCCCTGCATTACTACAGAATTAATTCTAGGCGAGTCTAATTACCTTCCCTTAAAAATAATTATTATTGGAATCTTATCCTTTTTAATAAATCAAAAAGCATTAATAAACAATAATCTGAATAATATATCACTTCTTCTTCTTCAAGTGCCTATCCGTTCCGGATGTTGGCTATCAGTATGGCCATTCTTACTTTGTTGATGGCGATTCGCCCTGCTGATGATATGTCAAACCATGTTCTAAGATTTGCCAACCAAGATAGTTTCCTTCGGCCAGGTGCTCTCCTGTTGCCTTATAGGAATAAAATTGTTGTAATAGCCCGTTTTTTTTTTTTGATCAAACAAGCACTATAGGAAAAATCCTTTAGGGCACTCTTGGAGTGGTGCGTGTGCGCAAAAAGCAATTCACGCTGGCTTTGAATCGTTGGAGGTTACATTCGTTGGGAAAAACGACCTCGGGAAGGTCGTTCCATAAGAATGAAGTCCTCCAGATGAAAGATTCTTAAATAATGAAGTTCGAAGAGTATTAAGCTTCCCATATGGATGGGCGGCAGTGGTTCGTCGTGTATTTCTGCTATTCGTCGCTCTGGGCGAAATTAAGAGGGCAAGGTCAACCGAGCACCTTCCATGAAAATATCAGAAAAGAGAGTCAAATCCCCAACCTGCCTTCGATGTTCTAGGCTGTCGAGGTTCTTCGTCAGCTCCTGGTCTCCGATCAGACGAATAGCCCTCCTTTCGATGGAATGCAGTAGCCAAAGAGTATGTTTGGGTGCAGAGCTCCAGACATGAGAGCAGTATTCTAGTGATAGGCGAATCTGGGCTTTGTATAGTGTCAAAAGTTGTTGAGGTGTGTACAACTTTCTGGTTCGGAAGAGTACCCCAAGCTTCTGAGAAGCTATCTTGGCGATTGCCAAGACATACTTCCTCCCAGATTGACGCCCAGCAAATTAATAGATGAAGCCAGTGGGATTGCGTGTCCGGCCATTTAATCTATCTGGATTCCTCATTATGTGTCCGAAATACTGAAGTTTCCGGCATTTTACGGTATTTAATAGTTCTGGTTCTTTATTCATTCGTCACATTACTTCTGTGTTGATAATCCTTTGTGTCCAAGATATTTTCAGTACATCCAGAGTTCAAACGGTTTAAGTCTCCTCGCAGTTTCCTTAGTGAGTGTCTAGGTTTCCATTCCATACAGCAGGACTGAGAAAACGTAACAAAGTAAGAGTCTAAGCTTCATTGCCAAAGATAGATTGTGGTTGATATATCGCTGGCTGCAGAAAATGTTCTTAATGAGATGGGTAGTACTGCTTTCTTCTTCCACACGGTTATTTTATATTGGGCTTGATTTGAAGAAAGCTGCAGTGTTATATATCTGGTTCGACATTAAGTCGATTTCGATATTTTGTTTTTGTGACATTTTATTACCACTTAGTGATTCGCGGATCCCTAAGTAATTACTCGCGGACCCCAGTTTGAGAAACGCTGACATAAGTCATCCTTAACACAAGTTTGACAGTATATTAAATTCTTCTTAACTCTCATATAAAGGAATAGATCTTTAAGGACGTGGTAATCTTCCACTGACCCTCAAATTAATTTAAAACAGTTTTTTAAGGTTTACCATAACGTTAAGGCTACCTTAGCTAAGGTAACATTCAAATATCGGCTCTCAGTCTCCTAAAACAGGAATCTTAATGCTATTATGCAAGGACGATTAAGCAAAGATTTCTAGGACCCACTGTAGATCACATGACTTGGGAGCCAATTTACCAAGTAAGGGTAACAAACTGGATTTTTTTAGGGATGGGAACCCAATACTGGGACTGAACAAATCGAGCCACGAGTACGCGTATTAACTGGGTTCACACGGCAATATACTGCACGTTTTTTACATTATCCGGTTTTAACCGAATAAACAACGGGGTTTTCACATGATACATTTTCACTTCTGTAAAATAGGTGACTCCTTGGGTGTCCTAGAGAAAGTCTACATACTTTTTTTTTAATCGAATATCTAAATACTAAGGTAAAAACCCTTTTTACCCACATACTGTCGCGCCGTCTGGATTCGCTTAGCAACAAGGTGGGTCACTAGAGTATACCTACTAACAGTGTTGTCAGATCACACCGCATGTTTCTCCCTTGCTTGGATACCTGCCGCGCGCGACAATCGTTGCTTCAGTATGGTTCGAGACTCGGGGATGGATTGACGCTGTCGAGGGTTAGTTGTAGCATTACCCGATTTTTTTTCTGTTGTGAAATAATTCATAATAAGAAATATTGTGATGTGATTTCAAATTTGTGTGATATTACCTATTGTTGGTTCTGTTGCAAAACATACTTTTTGTGTTTTATTTTTTTATGGAATTTAATTATAAAACGGATTATAAGATCGAAGGTAAGAGAATATGTACCTTAAAATTGTAGTATTTTTTTTCTAAAGTTTGAAAATGAAGTGATTACGCGGGTCAAAAACGTTCTGTATTGCAATATATGACAACACCGCCTCAATAAACTATTGATGCGAACGTCCTCAGTAGCGGCCACGTAAATTTTCCGATTTCATATAAAGTGTATATTTCGTACAATAATTCAAAGCGCCATTTAAGGTTATTTTTCTTCAATTTATTTTCATCTCAGGATTTGCCGGTTTAAATATAATAAGTCATTTCCATAACACCCTGTATTTAGTATCTCCAGTTGCTCGATACACTACTTCAACTCGAATACGATCAATTCATTCGGCTCGCTTGACAAGTCCGGTGCACGCGTCTTCAACCGTATACGTATATTGCAGTGCAAACTATCATATGCGCCACTAGTTATTCGGTGATATTAGTCCTGACAAAAAACGTGCGGGGTGTTGCCGCGTGTGAATCTAGCTTATTTATTGCTACATAAACTGGGGTATTATCCTTTGCTTAAACATCCATGCCATTATTAGTTATTACCTAAGGAGGGAAATAAAGACGCCACTGCCAATCTTCTTGCCATTTCATTTAGTCCTTGATAGTCTAAAATTATTCAAAAGGAAGCGTGTGAAAAATTGTTTATTGGGAGAGTTATGAAGCCATATTGTTCCTGTGCTTCGGAAAAGGGATTAATGTTAGTTCGGTTGCGGTCAAGTTAGCTAATAAACTGTCCCTAAAATAAGCTCATAATGCATTGTCGGCATTGTAATCTAGTAGTTTTCGTTTTCTAAACTGTTTCAGCTTCTTCAGAGTGTCGTACAGTACGGTCTAAACGTTTAGGGGTAGTAGGAAGGTAGTTAGTGAGTGAATTTATAATTCCTGTTAACATAAGACTAAGACTTTTGACACGATCTTCAATATCTTGTACTAATGATTATTTTGGCCCAAATCTCAATATACTATATCCAACAAAGGACGTCACAACAACATCACATAACCTATAAAAGTTAGTGAAGAATTGCATTAAGGGACTTTTGTTGATTATATAACTTATTTGCATTTTTATAAAAATACGAACGCAAAAAGACGTGACAAGTATGTAAAAATCAACGAACATTTGAGTCTAAATGCCGCTCCTGCACTGTAGAGAAGAACCGCGAAACACATCTTCTGTGCATTACAGGAGAGGAACACTACCGACGTAAAACTAGTTTATTTTCTTATAGTTAGAGAGACGGTGACAATAGGGGGTCCGTGAAGTGGAGTATCAGTAATTTGGTTTTTCGTGGAGTTTAGGTCCCCCTCTACAACATTTTTATCGCTGTACCGCTTTAGATAGAAAATTCTTAATAAATTCAAAATTATATGGAGCCATGTCTGAAAATGAATTTACAGTAAACACATTTTCTGACAAGTCAACCCTTGCATATACTTTTCCGAGCGTGTCCAAAACAATTTTCTGATAAATCCTTTAATTTTTTAATATTTACAATCGGAGACCTAAACTACGCCGCTGGCTAGCCAGTTAAAACAAAACTTCACAAAACCCATGTGGCGATGACTCCGCTAAGGGATTCGGCATACTTTTTTTTATATGCACCTTCTCGTTTATGTGCCTTTAAGAAAGACGTATGTCGTATTACCTGCTCAACGTCAAACTCGAACGTCGCCAATCGGATGGACGAAGGTCGGTTATCAAGTGACGAGCGACGGTTTTCGCCTGAATAGATAACTCGAGCGGTTTTTTTTAATAATCGAGCGATGTCGGTTATTTCAATAATCGAGTGATCAAGCGGTTTTCGCTCGAGCGATCACAACACTATGCATTACAGGAGCGGTATTCAGACACGTTTGAACACTACCGACGTAAAAGTAGTTCGTTTTCTTAAGGTAAATTTATAAACTTGACGTTCCGTTTGCGTTCGCCGTTGCAAATTAAAAGCACAGCGTTCCATAAGGGCATTTATAGTTGCCGTTAGTCTCGCCGTTCATGCCGTCTTCCTTCTGTACACTAATTTTCTGCTCTTCCGTCTCCCTTTCTACGAACGTCAAGTTTATAAATCCACCTTTATTCGCGACTTTTCTCTACACAAACAATTCTTACTTTGATACATCACGTGATACTTGTTTTGACGCCCTCTGTTCTGTCGTTGGATTTAGTATAGTTTTAAAAGAGGGCGTGAACGTATTTCAAGAACCTAAACCATCCGTTTTGGATAAATTAGACGAACAATATTCCCAGTTTGGTCGTTTAATGTGGAAAACCAACTAACTAATACTCAAACGATGTTAGAAGGACTTATTTTACCATATTTTCTACTTTATTGACTTACTATTAAAAAAAGCCAAATGGTATTTAAATTTAAGATCATTCATATACAAATTCATGGGTACAACTTGGGTATAATAAGGTGAACCTGAACCATTTACAATCTAATTTCTGCATATTTAGTAGAGAAAGTTATCCTATCGACCGACCAGTGGCGTACCCGCGAACATGTCCTCTAATTTTTTACAAAAACTCACTTTTTTTCATTTCTACACGAAAACATTCTCTCGAGTTTTTCTCGTCAGGAACGAGAAAAACCGTTTTCCCGTAGAATTGACCGGGCTAATTTAGAAAAAAATTCCCACATGGAAAAATGTCAGTGGCGTATCATTTTTTGTAAAAAAAATCGATTTGCAGGAATGCCACTGCTGGCGAATCGATAGATTAACTGTTCCATATTGCAGTTAATGGTTTTATATTCTACTATCACATATCAAAACTGAAAATAATACAATATAAAAAATTTAGGGAAAAATTCTTACCCATGTGGAGATCTCCAGTCACGATGCCGCGATCATCGCCGCCAGGCTGTCTTGAGCCCCGTCCTACAGGAGTCTAAAATTGAAATCAAAATTAGTTACAAAATAAAATAGCTTTAATTATCTAACAGTACAGGAACAAACCATTTATAAGACAATTTTTGACTTAACCTAACTATCATATACTTAGAAACGACTGGTCCGAAGGTGGACATTTCAAAGGGTAGTTCCTGTCAATTGTTAACATAATTGTTTCATTTTATCTTTAGTAAAGGGTTAATGGCCCATAGAAATTAGCGTTTTTATTATTTCTATTGCGAAATGATTCTGCTCTTGTTCTATGTGTGTTATTGTAAAGTGTAATTATGCGTTAGTGTTGGGGTTTAGTGATAAGCTTATTATGCACTCCCACACTATCATCAGGACACGTGATGAGCATACATTTTTTCCCATAGAAAAAAGAACTGAAAGTTTCGGTGGCTTAGATTCCTTAATCGCGTACTGGATTTACTTTCTAAGCAAGCTAAATATTTATTTTTATAAGAAACTAGTGTTACACTTTTAAACATTTTGGCAACCTTGTGCCTGAACATCTGTTGATTACCCAGCTGCGCAATGTAATATGTTCATATATGAATGTGCCGAGGAGTTGTGTGTGGGTTTAGGGGTGAATTACCCCACTTTTTAAACGTTCGATTTAAAAAAAAATATGTAGCGCTTCTCTAGGACACCCCAGGAGTCACCCATTTAAATATAATACGTCATTTCCATGACACCCTGTATACTCAACATAGCTCTTTTAGTTTCATTTTTACTTGTAAAAAATAAATCTACTTCGTCATGGAACGAGTCGAAGCTTGCACACATGCTGAATATTGGTGATTTATAAAGTTCACAGTGGTACCTCGAGATACGAGTGCACTAACATACGAGTTATTCGAGATACGAGCTACAAGTAAGACAAAAGAGAACTTGGGAATGTGGGAGAGAGTTTCACAGTTCGTGGAAAAGAAACACCCCGAAAAAGTTGCAACTGGTCGTGCATCGGAGCTATTTAATGACACTTGCCTAAGTCACTTCCGCAGCATTCTGAAAGGGAGGAAGAACAAACCTCTCGTTGGACAGGTTTTCTTTTGAATCCGGCGAAAAAGGCAAAGACCAGTGAAGAGAATAACAGTGACTAATATTAAGCATACAGTAGCATTTAAGTTGTGTGTAAGTTATTAGGTTTTTATACAATATTTGTCATTTATAAAAACATTTTTCTTATTCAAAAACACGTAACAAAAAAAATGGGGTGGTTCTAAGAGTGCGACTGCTTCGTTGCTATGTCTTCTCAGTTCTCCTGTATGGCGTGGAGGCTTGGACATTAACAAAAAGTTCTAGCGATCGGATCCAAGCTTTTGAAATGTGGTGCTACGGGAGAATACTCCGAATATCTTGGGTCGACAGGGTAAGGAACATGGACGTTCTTCAATATCTCAACAAGGATTTGGAAGTGATGATCACCATTAAGGAGAGGAAATTGCAATACTTTGGTCACGTAATGCGTAGCGAAAGGTACAAACTACTACACAACATTATGCAGGGCAAGATAGAAGGCAGACGGGGTCCTGGTCGCAGGCGTACCTCTTGGCTCAAGAACCTTAGGGAATGGTTTGGAGTCAATACAACCACTTTATTTAGACGGGCCGTTAACAGGGCTCAAATTGTGTTGATGATAGCTAACATCCGCCGAGGATAAAGCACCAGAAGAAGAAAGAGTAGCATTTTTGGGGTTGGAACGGATTAATGGCATTTGAATTAATTTCAATGGGGAAAATTGCTTTGAGATACGAGCAAAGTTACGGAACGAATTAAACTTGTATCTCGAGGTATCACTGTATTTGTATTTGGAGTATGCAGATAGAACAGATTGGGTTTTGGTTTTAAATGTAGTATGGGAGCATAAAAGTTAATTTGACCCAGTAGATATGATGACTCAACCTAGATATTACATATTTTATACTATAATGTTAGTTATGAAACCAAACATATCACATTATTTTTTATAGAAAAAAAAATATATATGGTTAAAAAAAAGCAAATCAATCCTAGATCAAAAAAAAACAAACGAAATAAATCTTAAAATAAGAAATGGTTTTTTTTTTAATTTGATAAGACATTCTAATAAAAACATACCTGCTGTATCGTCTCGGGTGCCGGCGGCCTCGCGCCCCATTGCGCTTGTGGCGCAGGCGGTTGTTGTGGCGGCTGAGCCCTGCCGCCCCACGCGCCCGGTGGCGGGCCCTGTTGTGTCGGAGGACCCGCTTGCGACGGCGGTCCGCCCGGTCTAGCACCCCAGGCTCCCTGGGGAGGCGCGCCTTGCGCGGGACCCGGACGAGGGCCACCTTGGGGTGCCCCCGGTCCGCCTTGCTGAGGAGCTCCACGAGCTCGCCCGCGAGCTCGGCCTTTGCTTCTCCCATCCATAGTGCTGTAAACAAGATATCGTTAGTTTTTACAGTACTTTTTAAATAAAGTTCCTTGGTGTTTTTTTAGTGTTTGTGTGTTAAATTTAAGTATTGTTTGTGGAAAAAATAGTAATTCTTAACTCAATAGGGCAAGACTGTGCCAAGTATGCCATAAACTGGATAAAAATTAGCATTTTGAGTCACGTCAGTCGATTGTCTGTTCTTCCTAAAGGCCGTATTACACTTGGGAATTTTTATGGCGCCAGCAATGGCAATTATAATTCAAGGATTACGGCGCAGTACACCGTTCGCCGTACTACAGTCAGAAATTCTACTCTTCTGACAATTAAAGTGACACGGATTCATGCGCAGTACACTGTTCCCGATCAACTGTCTCTCATTACCAGAAATAGGGCAGGCGCCATTTTAATTGCCCTTGCCGGCGCAATTGGGTAGACATGGATTATTCTGTTATTTTTAACTGTTTATTATTTGGCCGAACCAGGTATGAACAGGTAATGGCCATTTAAACCCACTGGTACTTAAATTGGCAGTTTACATTCTTTATTAAACTTATGGACTGCTAATTCAGCAACTTTTTGCACCTCCTATTTGTAAATAGCAGTAGCTGCTTTAACTGATAATCAAAACGAACAGGTTGGCACATCTCTAATTCTGGGGATATTTTAGGGATTTCGACAGTACCCACTGCTGTTCTGACCGTTGACAATGCTCCAGCTGATCGAAAACGGTTTACTGCGCATGAATACGTGCCATTATAATTGCCGGCGCAAGAGAAAAAATTGCCTAGTCTAATACGGCCTTAACAAAACCATATCACACCGTTCAGAGGTTAGAATGAAGACAGAAACAGACAAGATAAAAATAGATGGAGATTCTATCTGTAGAATCCCCATCTATTTTTTGTTGTGTTTAATTTCGTAACATGCATCAAATTGACGTGTACAAAGCAGATAGAAATACCGGGTCTATGTTTGTTGCAAGTCAATGTAATTTTTCCTACCTATTTAATTTAAACACGCGTTTCTGAGGTTTATGTTATTTTTTAAGTCGGTTTTCGTTTCATTGACGCCATTCTCGTAATTTTAGTTTTAAGTTTTTGGTATGTTTGTAAATTAATACAATTTTCTAAAACGAGTTTGTTTTTTTAAAAAAAAAAACCTTATCTGCTTCAAAAATTAAAGTGTCGAAAAGAACCAAAAATGTTAAAAAGAAATGTCACTTAAATAACAAAATAATACGTTGTCACTGTTAGGCAACTGTCAAAACTGTTTATGTTTACAAAACAAATTCTGCTTCTAATCTACTAGATCCTTTTTAACCTTTGTTAATATTTAATTTCATAACAGAGTGCAAATAAATGAATTTAATTTTTTTATACGAAAACTTTACGACAAACGCCAAAAAAATCAAGTGACGACATTTGCTCAGCAAGGAATGAGAGTTTCAAATATACAATAGGGGGTCCGTGAAGTGAAATATCAGTAATTTGTTTTTTCGTGGAGTTTAGGTCTTCCTCTACAACTTTTTTATCTGATGAAATGCCGTAGAGCGTTGCTGAGAGGCGCTGTACCGCTTTAGATAGGAAATTCTCAATAAATTCAAAATTATATCGTGTCATGTCTGAAAATGAATTTACAGCATCTGCGTGACCCCCAAAGTCACGGGAAACACATTTTCTGACAAGTCAACCCTTGTATATACTCTTCCGAGCGTGTCAAAAAAAAAATAAAAATTTAAAAAAAATTAAAAATGCGAATTGTTGAAACTTTCTAGAATGGAAATATGTGAAAATTTTTTTATCGATCCGTGTCTCGCCATTTCATTATTGGAATTTTTTAAAAATCTCCTCGGAGGAAATTCGGAAAACGATCGTGACATGTCAAAAAATTGTCACACTACATTCCTCGACACCTCCGTATAGTGGAAAAAAAAATTGCTGAAAAATCGCACCTAGCTAGGCGGAATTCTAACAATATTACGCAGAGATACCGGAAGGCAGGTATCGTTCAGTTGTATGACGGGAAAAATTATTCGCAATATTCTTTTTATCAGAAAATTGTTTACGAGTGAATACAAATCGATTAAGCCCATTTGGACCCATGTCACTTGAGACTTTATAATTTTTCAATTCATTTTTTTTTTGACACGCTCGGAAAAGTATATGCAAGGGTTGACTTGTCAGAAAATGTGTTTCCCGTGACTTTGGGGTCACGCAGATGCTGACATGGCTCGATATAATTTTATTGAGAATTTCCTTTTCACATAATCTTTAACATATAATGTTCCATTCTAGAACGTTTCAACTTCAAATTCGCTTTCACACTACATTCCTTGACAACCAAATATTGCGAAAAAAAATTTTTTCAGACGAATCGCACCTTGCTAGGCGGAATTCTGACAATATTACGCAGAGATACCGGAAGGCAGGTATCGTTCAGTTGTATGACGGGATATTATATTCGCAATATTACCAAATTAAGCCTATTTTTCCATAAGATGTGTATGATCTAGTCAAATCTGATGAATTTAAACATTTGCCCTTGTCTACTTTTCACTAATTACAGTAAAAGCCACGCCTTTCATACATTTCGAGCTACTTTAGAAATTTTGCTATCACCGTTACGAATTTTCTGGTGACTTTATATATATCAAAATATTCGAAAAAGATGAGGGAATCAGACGAACGTAGAAATAATTCTCCAAGGGGAATATTTCAGAAAATATAGCAGAATAAACCACTTTTAATTAAAAAAATTTTGAGAAAAAATACCGCACTTTCGCAATATCCTTTTTATCAGAAAATTGTTTACGACTCATCTCCATGGGAATACAAATCGATTAAGCCCACTTGGACCCATGTCACTGAGACTTTAATTTTTTTGGACACGCTCGGAAAAGTATATGCAAGGGTTGACTTGTCAGAAAATGTGTTTCTCGTGACTTTGGGGGTCACGCAGATGCTGTAAATTCATTCTCATACATGGCTCGATATAATTTTGAAATTATTGAGAATTTCCCATCTAAAGCGGTACAGCGCCTCTCGGCAACGCTCTACGGCATTTCATCAGATAAAAAAGTTGTAGAGGGGGGCCTTAACTCCACGAAAAACTAAATTTCTTATATACCGCTTCACGGACCCCCTATTGTCACCGTCTCTCTAACTATACAGAGGGCAATTCCCTAACGAAGGCCACTGGTTGGAATTAAAAAAAAAAAACATGTTATACATCATAAAATGCCTCTTGACAAATAGAAAGTGTGCACCAAATTTCACAAAAATGTCTAGAGCAGTATCACAGATATTAATAAAAAAAAGGAGATTTTTGAAAATCTTTACCTCTCAAAAGTTAAGACGTTTAGGACATACATATGTTCATATGAAGTTATTTCTGAAAATAGACCCAAGAATAGCCTCCCTATATATTAGCATGTTATTACAAGACACCCTGTAGATAATACTTAACTGTCTTATTTAGAATCTTACACATGTGAACACGTCTGAACTGAACCCATTACAACATTTAACTCAATTTTCATTTTTTTGACGATGTTTTGCTTAGGATGGCAGAGTTTGGTTTTTAAAATTACGCTAACATTTTGTGTACTGTTTCTCATTTAAAAAGTAACAAACCGGTTCAAAATTTGCTGGCGGCGCTACTGCGCCGGGGCCTTTCTGTAGTCACTCTGCAGCCGATAAATCCGACATAAAAAGACTTTTAAACATTTAATCCGGTAATTTATAGTCAACACAAGTAATGTTTATTCGAAGATGAAGTGGAGAAATTTAAAATAACGGAATATTTATAATGTTCGAAGTTGACATCACTAAACATAAATAAAACTAAACTGAACTCTCCAAACCATCATCAAATATGTGAACAACGCAATGTCGGCAACAGCAGGTGGCCACCGTCTGTTTCAAGGAGCTCAAGTACCTTTCGAAAATTGATGGTTTGATTTCCAAGAAAGCAGTAAATTTTTCAGGCCAGAAGTATTAAGGCCGTATTAGACTAGGCAATTTTTTCTCTTGCGACGGCAATTATAATGGCACGTATTCATGCGCAGTAAACCGTTCTCGATCAGCTGGAGCATTGTCAACGGTCAGAACAGCAGTGGGTACTGTCGAAATCCCTCAAATATCCCCAGAAATAGAGATGTGCAAACCTGTTCGTTTTGATTACCAGTTAAAGCAGCTACTGCTATTTACAAATAGGAGGTGCAAAAAGTTGCTGAATTAGCAGTCCATAAGTTTAATAAAGAATGTAAACTGCTAATTTAAGTACCAGTGGGTTTAAATGGCCATTTCCTGTTCATACCTGGTTCGGCCAAATAATAAACAGTTCAAAATAACAGAATAATCCATGTCTACCAAATTGCGCCGGCAAGGGCAATTAAAATGGCGCCTGTCCCATTTCTGGTAATGAGAGACAGCTGATCGGGAACAGTGTACCGCGCATGAATCCGTGTCATTTTAATTGTCAGAAGAGTACAATTTCTGACTGTAGTACGGAGAACGGTGTACTGCGCCTGAATCCTTGAATTATAATTGCCATTGCTGGCGCCATAAAAATTCCCGACTGTAATACGGCCTTTAACGCCACATAGTTTTATACAGGGCGATTCAAAAAAAAACCTGTGCCATCGCTGTAGTTAGAGAGACGGTGACAATAGGGGGTTCGTGAAGTGATATATCAGTAATTTGTTTTTTCGAGGAGTTTAAGTCCCTTTATATCTGATGAAATGCCGTAGAGCGTTGCTGAGAGGCGCTGTACCGCTTTAGATAGGACACTCTCAATAAATTCAAAATTATATCGAGCCATGTCTGCAAATTAATTTACAGCATCTGCGTGACCCCCAAAGTCACGGGAAACACATTTTCTGACAAGTCAACCCTTGCATATACTTTTCCGAGCGTGTCAAAAAAAATGAATGAAAAAATTATAAAATCTCAAGTGACATGGGTCCAAATGGGCTTAATCGATTTGTATTCACATGGAGAGGACTCGTAAACAATTTTCTGATAAAAAGAATGTTGCAAATCATTTTTCCCGTCATACAACTGAACGATACCTGCCTTCCGGTATCTCTGCGTAATATTGTCAGAATTCCGCCTAGCTAAGTGCGATTCTTCTGAAATTTCTTTTTCCACAATATTTGGGTGTCAAGGAATGTAGTGCGACCATTTTCTGACATGTCACGATCGTTTTCCGAATTTCCTCCGAGGAGATTTTTTTTAAATTCCAATAATGAAACGGTGAGACCTGGAACGACAACATTTTTTTCACATAATCTTTATAATGTTCCATTCTAGAAAGTTTCAACTTCAAATTGGTTTTTTTCTTTTTTTTATTTTCATTTTTTTGACACGCTCGGAAAAGTATATGCAAGGGTTGAAAATGTGTTTCCCGTGTCTTTGGGGGTCACGCAGATGCTGTAAATTCATTTTCAGACATGGCACGATATAATTTTGAATTTATTGCGAATTTCCTATCTAAAGCGGTACAGCAACGCTCTACGGCATATCATCAGATAAAAACTTATTGAAAGTGCCGATATTTTTACATAAAATATTAAAAGAACGTTACGTTTTAGAGCATTTATTATAATTGCCTATTTAAAGAGGTTGAAATTATCTGTAAACTGACATAATAATATACAGGGGGGGTCCATTTGAGAAAAAATCGAGTAATATTTATCTAAAGATTTCTACATTTGTACCGATGTAAAAAACACCCTGTATACGATATTGATGCTTTCTTTAGTAAAATTATTCGGACACCTTCTAAGGTTTATAAAAATATAAAAATTTCTTTTTTAGTTTAAATTAGTAATATTTTAAAATAATTTTTTTGATATGATGTTTTTCGAGAATTTTTTTAGGAAAAATTGAATAATCTGGCAACGTCGTATAAATCACCAAAATAAAATAGCATATCTTATGTAAAATTTTATGCCGAATTCGATGAGACAAAAAGAAATGGGGGTACTATTAAAAAAAATTACTTATATGCCGGTTTTTTTTGGGGAGCACCCTGTATATCCAAAAATATTTTTTAAATGTGCGCTTTTATTTATCCTAGAACCTTTGTATTTAATAAATTTCGATATTTTTAAGAACAACGGAGATATTTGACTTCCTCGCGCTAATCAACCACCCTGTATGTATTAATAAATACCCAGTTCTGACGGAGACAATTTTGCACAATGTCTATGTCACTAAGAAACAACCGGAAATAATTTATTTCAGTTAATTAATGAGAATGAAAAGATCACGCAGTTAAATGTAAGTTAAATTTGGCAATATTAAAAAACCTTAACGAAAAAGAAACCTATAACGACACCGTTAAAAACCAGTTTTAAACATGGCCGGTTTACCGGAATCGTGTTATAATTATTCTAAAAGCAGGTAGAAAAGCAACGGGTCAAATTTAATAAGAATATTTTGCCAATGGTCCTTTTAAATGCCATTTTCGTCATACCATTATACAATATAAACATACCTTGGGTGTTCCTAATCACAATAAGTGTACTAAATACTACTAGACAATTTTTTTTCGTTCGTCTATTCCGAATTTTAAAATGTAAGCATACTGTTGCATTTTTAATCGCTAAACACACGTCACTGTATTACAAAAATGTGATTACATGGGGATAATGGTGGGTATTCATTCAAACTGCCACCTGGCGGTAACATGACCCTCTTCATACTAAAGATATCAAGGACAAGTGTACAGTTTTATCAAAAACTAGTTGGTTTTCAATGTCACATTTATTTTTTGAAAGAGAGCTTTTTTTAATTAACAGGTCATTACGGCGTTTTGTGTGTGTCTGATTAGGATCAGGGCGACCCCTGTAAAATAAGCTTTATTTTAAGTATACAGTATGTCCACGGATGGGGTTTACAAGAGGACAAATGGACTAAAAATTGAAAGATACGAAAAAAGTCACTCTTAATAAACGTTTTTGCTTGTCTAAGAAACTTCAATTTTTTTATACAGGGTGGGTAAAAACTGCAAAAATGTTATTTTGCTTAATTGTAAACATACTTTATTTTGAAAGATACGAAAAAAAGTCACTCCTAATGAATGTGTTTTCTACACAACAAACCGAAGTAGAACAATTCATTAAAAGGTTTACCTATGTAAAAATTATTTCCCAAAAAGTATTCTCTGGCACACCTGACTGGTGAACCTAGTTAAAATAATAATAACACAAGGTTGGAGGTACTTGTTGTCAATGTCTTTATTTAATGAAGTTATTATTTAAGTAGAAATGCTATCTACTGAACAAAGAGGTTTTATAATACAATGTTATGGGGATGGTCAAGTTTCATACCGCTGCGTCATGGAACAATTTACCGAGAAATTTGTAGGAATCCCAATAACTAGGATGGCAATCTGCAAGTTAATAAAAAAGTTCAAGAGAACTGGTTCGGTTTTGGACCTCAAAAAAAAAAAGAAATACGACCATGATGATGCTGCTACAATCTTAGTTCTTCATTCTGTTGAAGAAAATCCTATGACGTCCCTTAGAAATCGTGTTACTCAGTTGGAAGTTGTGAAAAAAAGTCAAATTCAGAAGATCCTCAAAGCAAATAAATTGTATCCGTATAAACCGCACTTTAATCAAAGATTGGAAGAGGGAGACGACGCGAAACGACTTGATTTTTGCTTGTGGATAGGAGCGGTGATTTTTATAAATGTATCATGTTTTCTGATGAAAGTAGATTTTCAACAAATGGAACCGTTGCAACCCAGCACGCTAGGTACTGGTCTTTAGAAAATCCCGAATTCAGAATTATGACGAGAAGACAATATTTCACAAAAGTGAACGTGTGGTGTGCGATATCCATCCATGGCATTATAGGGCCATATTTTGTTGATAACACGTGCAATAGATTATCATATTTAGAAATGCTGGACACATTTTTCAATAATAAACTCGAAAATCTACCATTAAATTTTCGACAAAATATGTATTTTCAGCAAGATGGTTGACCAGCCCATTTCCCTCGTGAGGTTAGAGAATGGCTTGACCGCAGATTTGGTCAAAGGTGGATTGGCAGGAATGGCCCAGTTTTGTGGCCCCCAAGAAGTCCCGACTTAACCTTGGCCGATATGTCTTTATGGGGCCGTTTAAAACAAATTGTTTTTGCAACCGCAATACCAAATGATATTGAAGTGCTGAAGGGCAGAATTATCCAGGCTGTCCAATTGATATCTCAGGAAGAAATCAGAAATTCTTTCACTTATTTGAGAAAGCAATTAGAAAAATGTGTCGAGTATGGGGGTGGAGTTTTTGAATTATGAAATCGTTATCATATTCTTTTCATGTTAATAAAAATGTTCGGGTTTGTTCGGGTTTTTATTATTATAATTACTTCATTAAATAAAGACATTGACAACAAGTATCACCTATTCATTATTCAAATAAAAACGTTTATTAAGAGTGACTTTTTATCGTATCTTTCAAAATAAAGTATGTTTACTCTTAAGCAAAATAACATTTTTGCAGTTTTTACCCACCCTGTATAAAACAATTGAAGTTTCTTATGATGAATCGTATTTTCTAGACAAACAAAAACGTTTATTAAGAGTGACTTTTTTTCGTATCTTTCAATTTTTAGTCCATTTGTCCTCATGTAAACCCCATCCGTGGACATACTGTATATCGTCGTTGCCATGACAATACCTCCTATGTGCGACATTTTGCCAAATTTAGGTTATGGTATTTTGTGATATTCTCAGGTATTATCTATCAAATAAGAAGCCCCGCTTATGTGTAGAAATCATGGCAAGGTCACTAAAATGGCGTTTAAAAAAATCCTATGTGTAAGCATTTTAAAAGTAGTTGCGATAATATATCCTATGTGAATTTCGTAACACATAGGAGATATTGTAACTACTGTCAGAGAACAACCTGTCAGCAGATTCTCACATATGATTTATTGTTTACATAGATAAACAATACCATGATTGTTTTGTTTCGCTGTAGACAGAAACTTGTCTACAATATTCTGTAAAGTGATATTACGAATTATTGTAGGTTATAATATCGTCGGTGATACAAGAAAACCTTGTAACTCCACATTTTTTGAAAATGAGGTTTTAATGCCATCTTTGAATGAATATATCAACCTTTACGTACGCCAAATCTCATAACGTCATAAAAATCAGTTTCCTCTAATATTGGCTGCAAGAAATCCCCTTATCTCCAACATGTACCAGGTCGTTATAGAAAACCGCGTAACGGCTTAGTCTGTATCATTCTGCTATGGCGTCAAGTGTAGACAAGTCAGTAATCGAAGTATTTCGAATTTTGATGCAATAAAGTATATGTGAATATTGTTTTTAGCAAGGTAAGTACAAGAACTGTTTATTATTATTTTATCTAATAAGTTTTCTTCGATTATTTTAGTGATAAAGCTAAAGATTGCTTCATTTTGTTAACTAGTGGAGTTAAGAGTTTTTCTTATGTCATTTTTAGGAGGTATTTTTAATAAAAAGGAGTTACGAGGTTCTGCTAAACAGTATTATATTTCAATTTTTGTTATTATTCATTTTAGATCAAGATGTCGCGATCAATGAAAATACTGAACATGGTAAAAGCTCAAAGTAATAATATTCAAAATGAAACCCCGAATGTTCAGGACAATAATATCACTAATATACAAATTGTCATCGTAGATGAAAAAGGAAATGAGACCATTTTACCAAATTATAATAATCTTGACATACCTGTTCCTAATATTTTCGAACACGTTTCCTCTATGTCTGAGGATAATATAAATTTTAATCAGACAGACCATGTTATTTCTAAGAAATATCATGATTCACAGACTTCAAGTGAAAATGAGACAATTTTTCCACCTTTTATATTACCTATTGTTTCTTCAATTGAGGAGATTAAAACTCCTGATGAGAAAGAAATTATGGAGTACAGTAAACCTGCAGAAGATAAAGATGATATCTCAGATGGTGATAATTTAAGCACTTTGGCAGACATAACATGCCCCGCAGATCATACTGTCTTAGAAAGAGAATTTATGATCACAAATGAAGAAGGTACCGATGGAAGTAACCATGAAGTTTTAATACTAGATGATGAAATACAAGGATTTAAGAAGCAAGAGTGCCAAGAACTTGAAAGGGAAATTCGTAGAATTGGAGATGAAAATGTAGAGAGCAGAAACGAGTATGAAGATAATAAAGAACAAGAAGGCTTTAGCAATGAGGAAACGAGTCAAGATGTAACTTTAGATAATGTAGAAGAGATAAAAAGTCACGAAAATCAAATGGAAATTCAAAGTGATGAGCGTGATATTCAAAAAAGAGGCTTTCAGATTGAAGAACATGAAAGTGAATATCAAGTTTCCAGTGATGAGAGCAGCTCAAAAAACGAATTTGTTACTGTAAAGTCAAAAGAAAAACTGAAAACTAATTTGAGAAGAGTTCAAGGTAAATCTTATTTGGGTTACAAGGTTGTAGGAAAAAAAGTATCGCATAGTGCTCCCAAAGGAAAAAGACAGATGAAAGGACGATGTAATCATAGTGTACCTAAAAAGAAGAGTAAAAGAAGCTTTTGTTGTGCTAGCATAACAGATAGTGACAGGGAGAAGGTATTTGCTAAGTTTTGGTCTATGAAAACTTGGTCAGAGAAAAGGGGTTTTGTTCAAGGTCTAGTGAATACTCGAGATATAAAAAGAAGAAGAAAAAATCAACAAGAAAAAGAGAATAAAAAGAAGAAATTAGGACATGATATATACCTAGAGGGTGAAAACACAGGAAGACAAAAAGTTTGTCGAGCTTTCTTTATAAATACTTTAGGAATTGGAGAGGATTCATTTAAAAGGTGGACAAAGCCTGTACATAATGTCTCACCAACTAATGAAGACGAGAGTGAAATACCAAATGTAACCTCTGTTCAAGCTGCTAAAAAAACTCCTCGACAAATGAAAAAGGAAAACGACGTTGAAAGTGTAATAACTTGGATAAATTTACTACCAAAAGTCCCCAGTCACTACTGTCGTCAATCTACAAAAAAACTTTATGTGGAATCTACTTTTCGATCAAAGCGCCACATGCACTCGGTCTATGAGGAATGGTGCAAGGAAAACAACATTAAGCCAGCTATTCGAACTATTTTTTGCAAAGTTCTTGAAGAAAATAAAGTCGGTATACATAAGCCAAGAAAAGACCAGTGCGACATTTGCAACAGTTACACTGAAGGACACCTTACAAAAGATAAATATGATACTCACATACTGAGAAAAAATCAAGCCCGGGACGAGAAGAAACAAGAAAAAGAGAGTGCGTCCGATGCTAAAAAAGTACTCACTATGGATTTGCAAAGTAACTTGCTGTGTCCAATCACTTTAGCCTCGTCCATGTATTATAAACAAAAGCTGACTGTCCATAATTTTACCCTAAGAGAGCTCAATGACAGCCATGTTCGTTTATATGTCTGGCATGAAGTTGATGGGGGGGTGAGTGCAAATGAATTTTCATCTTGCCTTGTGGATTATATCTTTGATCTTCCGGATTCATTTAAGAAAGTTATCCTAATTTCCGATGGTTGCTGCAGTCAAAATCGGAATAAAACTTTGTCAACTGCTTTATTAGATACTGCACGACAAAAGAACATAACAATTGAACAGCTATATCTTCAAAGAGGCCACACAATGATGGAAGCAGATAACGTCCATGCTACACTGGAACATTATTTTAGACCTCCAATATACTCACCTACTGACTATATTTCACGAATGCATTTAGCGCGCCCTGAAAAACCTTATGATGTGAAAGTTGTGCATTATGATTTTTTCAAAAATTATTCTAAAATGGACTCTATTTTACCGTCAATTAGACCAGGCATAGGAGTTGGAGAAAAACGTGTTACAGATATTTGTAAAATCAAATATACACCTGAAGGAGAAATGTTTGTAAAAACTGATTTTTTGGAAGACTGGACACTTCTACCTCAAAGAAGATCAAAAATTGAGCCTTTTAAGGGTTTAAATAGTCTTTACCTAAATCAAATACCACTTACAGAATCTAAATATAAGGACCTTCAATCATTACTATTCGTCATTGATCGTCAATATCATGATTTTTATGCCAAACTTCCCTTTAAACCTGACAACATGCGCAAAAGGAATAATAAAAACACGCCTGATAACTCTTGTTCATCAAATGAGCAGCCTCAAAAGAAGAATAAAAAATAACAGCTAAAAACACATTTGAATAGTTTTTTGACGATGATGTATTTGAGATGTTACAAACCATTATAAATGTTTTTTTTTTCAAATATAATATTCTTGTTATGATTTTTATCTCTAAATATATTTTGTACGTAATAGTAGTGTTTTTAATTCCTAGAACACTCTTAAGAATACGTCATGAATAGTTCCGAAATTACTCTTATGTGTTAAATTTACAATTAAATAATCCCTCCTATGTGTCAATGTGTCTGTTTTAATATCTCCCATGTTCTTGTTCATAATCATCAATACCGCCTATGTGATTGAATTTCTAACAATTTCTATTTTTACATGATTTTCGTCAAAAAATTGTATTCAGCTTAGTTTATTTTCATATTTTTACAAAAAATTGCTTTTACTGCATTTAACACTCGGTGCTCTATAACCTGTAATGGTTTTTTGCGTCTCCTGAAAAATTTTGTATTTTACACATAGGAGAACTTGTCGTGACAACGACGATATAGTATATTGGTACTATTAAGATAAGGATCCCAAACAACCCCAAATTAGCAATCGGAGCCATCTATGTTGCATCAATTTAATTAAAAAATATAGGTTAGAAAGAAACGAGAGTCATCAGCTGATCAATATTTCTTTTCGTGAAGTTTTTTTTTTATGATCAAACACAAGCACTATAGGAAAAATCCTTTGGGGCACTCTGGGAGTGGTGCGTGTGCGCAAAAGGCGATTCACGTTGGCTTTGAATCGTTGGGAAAAACGACCTCGGTAAGGTCGTTCCACAAGGATGAAGTCTTCCAGATGAAAGAATTCTTAAATAATGAAGTTCGACGAGTACTAAGCTTAACCACATATGGATGGGCGGCAGTGGGTCGTCGTGTATTTCTGCTATTCGTCGCTCTGGGCGGAATTAAGAGGGCAAGGTCAGCCGTTAATAATAATGTTTTTTAGTTAATTTATGGATATTTAGATTGTCTGACATTAACAAAGCGAAAGAAACCGTTTATAGAAAATATCAATAAAATAAATTGATGTTTTTTCTAAAACTGTATGAAAATATTTGATAAGTTTTTTCCGATGAAATTGACTCGTAACACATAATTACAATTTATCAGGCAAAAATAGTAAATTAAAATAGTTATTATCAATAGGATGCAGTTTTGTAGAAAACCAATAAACCGCAATTGCACAAAACGAATAATCTAATCGCATTCGTTTTGCTCGGGTTTGTTGTGTAACCCGTGAACTAATTCATCATTTAAAAAAAAATATGATATGTCCAAGGATCTTAAAACAAAAAGACGGCTTTGGTTCAATCATTGAAGAATGAACAATTCACATTCTTAGGTAGAACTTTCCAGAAAAACAATCGGAAAGCTCCAAAAATTAGTATAATTTTTCTTTGTCGTTTTCTGTTAATTAGACAAAGACCTAACATCGCCTTTGAGCGTTTGGAACCTACTTTTTATCAAAAATTTAACTAATTCCAAGACTAATGCCTTTTTAATTATACCTATTTATTCATAAATCACTGGAAATACTTAATCTTATATAAGGTCCTATAATTATTACAGATAAGAAATAATTTTTTCTCAAATGTTTTTGCACCTGCAGATTTCATATTTTCGTATTTGCACAAAATATACATTAGAATGCAATGGAAAGAGAATGAAATTGTATACCGTAAGCCTAATAACTTAATTCGTTAACTTGGCTCGTGTCCTAAGGCATTAGTACCTTTATATCCCCATATGCCGAATATTGGCTGCATGCATTCGCAAAATTTAGTTGAAAATTCGGTTTCATTGCAAGAGTGTGTTTTTTGAAAAATCGTATTTAAACATATTTGCATATTTATTTACATATTACATATTATTTTACAATACTTATCAACTCGAATAACTTAGGATAATAATATGCATCATTATATAGTAAATACAAATGCACCTAGATAGGTGTTTCCACCTGTATGTGCATATTAAAATAAACTGTATATTTAGCTCGTAAATATTCGTTTAAAGCTGAAATTATCTATATAAAAATAAAAAAAAATAAAACTAATTCGGGTAGTAAAACAATTACATTGAAGCCATAGAAACACTAAAACTGCTTCATAAACAGTTCCATATTTGAAAATAAAAAATTTCTAAACAGCGCATTGAAACTTTTTATCTTTTAACATTTCTTATACTAGATGGAATTAAGTTAAATAATTTTGTTGCAAGATATGTTATGGAGTGTTGATTTATATCTCTCTTTGAAGAAGGAATGTTCAGCATATGTGCAGCATTACCTCTGGTCATATACTTATGATGGATACAGTCCATTTTAAGTCTTGCATTCGAATACACGTAACCACAAACCGCCAGGACATACAATGTTTTAAGATTACATAGATCTGATGAGTAGAGTAGAGCATATTAGACGAGAACAGTCTAGGTCTTTTTAGGATTACCTTCACAACATAATTTTGGGCAATATTTAACTGTTCTAAATGACTGCTGTACATTCCTCCCCAAGCGATGATTCCATATCTCAATAAGGGCTCAACCAGTGCTTTATAGATCATAAGAATTAATTTTTTATTTAATATTCCTCTAAGGATATAAAATTTATGGATTAGACATCGGACTTTTTTACACAAATAAAGCACATGTTGATCCCATTTTAAATGTTTATCTATTACAATACCCAAATACTTTACAAACGAACCTTCATAGAGAGGATCCGCGACATTTTCGCACATTATTTGAATAAAATCTGGCTGATGTTATTGAGAAAGCTATATAATTTGATTTTTTAATATTTAAAGTTAATTTGAAAGTATCCAAGAAAAGCTTTATTTTAGAGAAACCAGATTTCAGGCGTTATCTTATCTTGTACTTTGCCACGTCCTGTCATTAAAAATCACTACAGTATCATCTGCATACGCGATGATTCCCCCCCCCCCCCCCCCCCCCCACCTCAAGCTCACAAAGGTGGTTTATATAAATGTTAGACAAAATTGGCCCCATCACCGTGCCCGGGGTCACGCCAAATTGTACAATTGCAGGGTCGCTGATGATGTTACCAATTCTGACATGTTGGGTACGATCCGCAAGATAGTTCGCAAACAGATCCAACACGACACCCCTCACCCCATACCCCTCCAATGCTTGAAGTAGTATGCAATGGGACACCATGTCGAATGCCTTCGCTAAATCCAAGAACAAGGCTATACACTTGTCACCATTATTTAGATGTTGCGTCACACTAGTCGTCAGTTCATACATTGCATCTGTGGTACTCAAATTTTGCACAAAGCAAAACATGGTATGAATATTTGATGGACCTCAGATCAGAGAGCTCATAAAAGATTCACATTTTACAGAATCGATGACCGAAACTGAATTTAGTACATTATTACATTACATACAAAATTTTCTCGGAAACAATAAATCGGAAAATTACCGAGAGATAGTGGAAGATATGCTGAACAACTTTAGGCAACAGGGGTATAATAAATATTAAGATTCATTGTCTCCACAGCTACTTGGAACGATTCCCAGAAAATATGGGCGACCTTAGTGAAGAACAGGGGGAACGATTCCACGAGGCTATATAAAAAATAAGGAAGAGATATCAGGGTAGATGGGACATTCACATGATGGCCGATTACTGCTGTAATATTGTTGTTGCCAAGAGGACGATCTCCCGATCACAAAATTTCCTAGTTTAGTTTTTTACGAGACAGACACCTATCACAGAGTAATTAAAATTTAGACAAGTTGACTTATCGAACATTTGGGGGACAGAATTATAAAAGCAAATATGTGTCCCACAATAGATTCGTAAACTTGTTGGTCTTTGCAGAAATAACTGAATAAATGCTCTGCAACTAACTTTAACTTGACTTATTTGTAGTCAAATATCGGCAGTTTTCCAAAAAATGCATCACAAACATATGTTTCAGTAGATAAATGGAAAACGAGCGCAACAAGACGAATGTCGGAAACAACTTACACTTTGCCAGATTCCAAGAATACACAAAATAACTTTGAAGGACGGTGCCCCTGTTTAAGTATTCGTCGACTGTGCCCCTTGTACAGGACCTCGACACAGTCGACACCAATTTATTGTACAAACAAATTTCAAAAATAATAATAAATATTATGATTTTTAGTTTACAGATATAAAAACAATAAAATACGCTATTTAAACACGTGATGTAAAGAATGAAAAGAAACCGCCAATTTCACGAGGTCAACAAGTCCAGGCTCGATATTTTTGGAGATTTTCCGTCAAAACAGACATAGTAGGACAGTAAACTGTCTCAAAGTTTAAAAGAGATAAATATGTTTGAAATTTGATTAAAAAAATGAAGCTTACCTGCCCGAAAACTAAATAAAAATCACAAAATGGATAGAACTTTCTTCTCGTCACATGCACGACGCAGGTTGCTGGAAAACAAAAATGGCTGTTTTTTGGCTCTGTGATGGCCTCATTGAGAAATGTTGACAGAGGTCACATACAAATTTGTCCAATCAGACGCCGGCATTTATCAACCTGACCGGTCGTCCAGATACCTTTTTTATCGGCAAAAACGCGGCTAATTTGAAATGATTTGCTACGAGGGTAGATCGAATAGTATGGTAGAAAAGACAAGGTCAACACGATTCGTCAAATGAGATGTACTCACTAATATGAAAGTGCAAAGAGGCCATAGCGATGGGGGGGGGGGGATATTAAAGGCATTTTCGCCCCGCATTTTTACAATTAAAGAATTAGTCAGCATTGTAATATCAATAATTAAGAAGAAACTACCACGAAGGAAATACTGCAATAAATACGCTGAGGCGAATTAATAAATGTTTTGTAATATTCGACAGTGAAACAATTCATTGCGGTTCCTTAGGTCATTTTATAAAGAAAAGTTCATACATACGTTATGGCATACCAAAAATAATATCTAAAGAACTATCGGAGATTTTAAAAAATATTATATTTAAATCGGCAATTTCTGACATGAAAACAAATTGAAGAAAAATATCCAAAAATGGCGCTTTAATTTAATATGCCCTGTACATGACCTTATGTCAAACCAAAAATGACCATGTGATGCCCCTGTCAGGAAGGTAAACAAAGCAACATATGTCAACAGTGTTGTCATATCTTCAGGGTAAACTCTTTAGAAAGTCAATAACCGTTTCGACAGATTGCAAGTTGTTTATTTTTCAGGGTACATTATTATAAACTTTTACGTTCAGTTCAGTTCACTATAGGAAACAATCTCTGATTTATAAACTTGAACTGACTCGAACGAACCGCCGCGTAGTTTTTAAATGGTCAGGTATGTTCTCATTTGTTCAATTCGAACGACACCCGTCAGATCTGGACAACTTAAAAGTTTATAAATGCCACTTACCCTTTAGAAAAAAAATGCAATTTTATTTACCTTTTCGGACTTATTTAAAACCAACTTAATTTATAAAAAACACCAAGTACTCGCATCACAAAATCACATAGTTTTCGCGTCACAACACATCTAAGTACCGTTCAATCTGAATTAGTATTTTAAAATGCTACTGTGTAGACAAAAGTACGCCCTTATTGTCTAAATAACACGTTGGTTCCGTCGATCAATATCGAACTGCTGGACTGGGGCACTGCCGTCGCAAAAAGAACAAATAACTTAATAATTTAAACTCGGGTTTAAGTATTAACATACAATTTAACACATAAATCTGCTTGAAACAGCAGTAGAAAACCGGACGGCTAATTTTGGAGGAACAGCTGATCTTGAACAAACGGGTTGCATATTCTTTACGCGACTGGGGTTGATACTTAAAAATACAGCGTTGCCACTTTCGATGTTTTATAAGGTTATATTCATAAAATGAAGAATTTCCTTTTGTAATACTTTTCTTTATAATGATAGTCTCGGAAATGGCAACCGCGCTAATTAGACGAGACTATTTATTTTAAAGGGATGGAAGGATCTATAAACATAATTATTTCATCATTCTTCTTTAGTAAAGGATTAATAAATTTGATTAGCCCATTAGAAACGTTTTTATTATTTCTGAATTTCTATTGCGAAATAATTTGTATCCTATAGTGCTGTTGTTTTATGTGGACGGTAGGTTATTGTAAAGTGTAATTATGCGTTAGTATTTATTGCTTTTGTGTAATCTAATAGTAAGTGCATATCTTCAAAAAAAATAATTGGAAACTCATGGGTGTTTCTTTAAGTGATTTAGTGCAAATGTTCCGAGAGATTGGAAATAAGAGGCCGAATGGGGTTTAGTGTTTATAAGCTTATTATGCAATTCCACATTATCATCAGGGTACGTGATGAGCATAAAGCTTTTCCCATAGAAAAAGTAACAAAAATCTGAAGATATCTGTGCCCTGGATTACTTGCTAGTGTACTGGCACCTGGATTCACTTCTATTTGGATACTAGGTAAACTAAATATTAGTTTTATAAGAATCTAAAGTTATATCTACACAGTTGGCAACATTGGACTTGAACATCTGTTGATTACACAGCTTGGCAATGTAATATGATCATATATGAATGTGCCGAGGAGTAACCGGGTGGGTTTAGGGGTGAATTACCCCACTTTTTAAACGTTCGATTTAAAAAAAAAATGTAGCGCTTCTCTAGGACACCCCAGGAGTCACCCATTTAAATTTAATACCTCATTTCCATAACACCTGTATATTATTTGTTTATCCCCCCCCCCCCCTCTTAGTTCATGCATGGGTACTGCTTGGGTGTGTTTGTAGAACCGACCTATATCTATGGATAGCCAAACTCTAAAAGCAAAAGTGGCAAATTTATGGCCTCGCGCATGTAAACAAAGCTAATCGTAAGATATGTCATGCGCAATGCTTACTGATAAACAGAACTTAATCAAAATGATTACATGGCAATATTTTGGCACATCAAGCCCTTCTTTACTGGGAAATAAACAATCTATTTTCTCGCTTTAAAGAAGGCCTACACTGAAAAGCCAATTTTAGAATTAATTTTGGTAGCTATTGTCCCACGTTTCATGGAAAGTGCTCAGCTGACCTTGCCCTCTTAATTCCGCCCAGAGCGGCGAATATCAGAAATACACGACGAACCACTGCCGCCCATCCATATGTGGTTAAGCTTAGTACTCCTCGAACTTCATTATTTAAGAACTCTTTCATCTGGAGGACTTCATCCTTGTGGAACGATCTTCCCGATGTCGTTTTTCCTAACGAATATAACCTCCAACGATTCAAGTCCAACGTGAATCGCTTTTTGCGCACACGCACCACTCCCAGAGTGCCCTAAAGGATTTTTCCTATAGTGCTTGTGTTTGATCCCTACGACTGATTTCGGTTCTGGACCGTCGGTCGTGGTTGGTTCACGCCGTTGGTTGGCAACCAACCGGGCACCAATGCCGGCGGAGTTGCCTATATGACGGCGACAACATTTTGCGCAAGACCACTGACGTGCAATCTTTAAAAATATGGCCGTGCGCACCAACTCATTATTTCACTCATAAAAACTGTTTATTACTATTATTATTATTATAACTTTTTGTACGTATCCATAGTTAAGAGGTCGGTGGTTTGTAGTCGCATCACCAACTTGTTATCTCTATATCTCCGAACTTACAAGCCGACAACTTCAAAAGCAAGACAAAAATACCATTCAAATTATATTTGTTCGGTTTTTAGTTCTACCAACACAATAAAGCTAACGACAAATTGATAAACATAGGCAAGGTGCAATAAAAACAATAATGATGGCCCGAACAACTCGCGAATAACAATTTTGTTAGACAATTCATTAATATTGTTTCAGTACGTACGTGGTGCAAAGTCGAAGTGAAAATTCTATATGGGCGCCTTCAGGAAAAATAATAATCGTTAACTTTGTCGCGAATAAGTTTATAACAAGTGTTGAAAAATAAATGAAAGTTGTGCGTGTATCAACAGTGCGCGAGTGCGATCCTTGTTCTACTTTCTTATATCAATTTGGAGATATTATGTAATACTCTGATACGAGTGAAAGAACGAAATTAATTAAAAATAGAGTTGTATTGTCTGCTCACAAACTGCTATGACCCGCACTTAGGTTAATTAAAAATTTTATTGGCCACACTACACAATAACAATAATAACAATAATCCGCAATGTTTGTATCAAAAGAAGTGTAAAGAGAAGTCAGTGGCGGGTCTGGATTGTGGATTGATTTTGGTAGGTCACTAGGTGAGGTGAAATGGCCGTCACGCTGAGTTTTCAGTGGGCCATCGGACTTGTTCGGCGGTGTCCGATATTTGATGGCTGTACCCACCAGTTGCGTAGTGATAGAAAGGGCAATAGCTATTGTATTGTGTTTTATAAATACCTAGGTGTTCATTGTCGTGTTTTAGGGTGTTATTTTAAAATTTTGTGATAATAAATGAGTACATATACTCCTTGTAAAAACCTTCTCAGTCTGACCCGTGAAGTGATTCGAAATGTTTATAGGGTATGTGAAGAGGAATCACAACTCAATATACAGTGAAACCTCTAATAACGGACACCTCTAATAAGCCGACATCTCTATTAAGCGGACATTTTTTCATAGTTCGGAACTAAGTATATGAAATTCCATGAAAACCAACTTCTCTTGGGCGGACTCTCCTTTGGGCGGACACGGACAGGCTGTTTTCATACAAACAGTGCGAAAACCCTCCTTTAAACGGACAAAAAAATTTTAAAAGTATTTGGGAGACGAGTAAGCACGGTGCAAAAACTCTCTGAAGATAGACCGGCATCCAATCGCGTATGCGTGGCAGCGCGAAAGGATTTCGCCGAATGAAAGTATGTGTGATTCCCCGACAGCAGTCCGCCGTTTATTTGTGAGTTGTAAGGTTAAAATCGTAAACAATGGCACAAAAATGTCGCGTTTTGGTCTGAACGAGAATATTGATGTTGTGGAAGTTTGTAATTTGATAACAATGATTTGGGCGAGTTCATTAACATTGATAGCAATGTGCTATTAGAAGATGATAGTGACCCCATTCCTACCGATTATGTAGTCCAAACTGAAACCACGTCACTATCTGACGACTCTGATGTAGAAGTTGAATGCAGTAATCAAACAAATGTCACCAATTATCAACAAGCCATTAGTTTGGTAAACGAAACGAACAATCCCGCACAAGCCATTAGTATGGTAAAGGAATTATAAGAGTATGCAAAGAATAGAGGTGACTCTACAGCAATGAAATTGTTAACAGACTTGGAATTACATTTTCTAGATTGCAAGTTTGAAACGCAAACACGTCAATCTACGTTATTAGATTTTTTTAGTAGATCCTACATCCTAACTAAAACTAGTGTATTTTTGTTATGTTATGTTTATTTGTACATACATATAAACATAGTAATAATTTTGCATTTACATATTACCTAATAACAGGTGTCCGCCTAAGGGAGGTTTCACTGTATTTAAATTGCCACTTAAGCGAAAGCTAGAACGGAACATTAAAACGACCAAAACTGAAAAATCATTATTAAACAATTAATCACGTAGCTATTTTTTTTTCCATGTTGAAAAATTTTCATATGAAAAAGTAATTTCATAAACCGTGATAAACCTTGACAAAAGTTCAAAGATAAAATGCAATTACTGAAAAATTTCCTATTTTTATTACATTATTTAAATAATAATAGCACGCCCATGACTAGACTATATTTTAAACGAATTGCTTCCCCCTTACCGATACGTCGGAGACACAGATACACTTGTCGACCTGTAAGGTATGATCGCAATATTTGGATACCTTGTATGAACGAACCTCTACCGAGAATAAGCTTCATCCCGTCCCCACTTTTTACAAAAAATCATTAGTATCCCGTTGTTTACTGTTGGTACACTCATTTCAAGATAAGATAAAAGTAATATTTTTATCTCCTTAGTAAATTAATTTATAGAATGCGACAAAAGACAACTAAAGTATTTTGTGGGCGTCAGTTCAGGTGTAAGTTTTTCTTAAATAATGGCCTAAAAAGATATAAAATAGTTATTTTGGGTGCGATTTAGTGTTTATGGTGCTAAAATTGTGCGAAAGAGAACAGTTAATGTGAGTATTGTATTTTAGTATAAGCGAGTAAGGTAAATAACTTCAGAAAACTACATATAAAATGATCTATTAAGAGTATGAGTGACGGTTCCTTCACCAATTCATTTATTTATCGGGAGCCCTAAAATAAGTACATGCATTGATAAAGGAACCGTCATGAGACCTCGTGCAATCAAGCGGGACGTAAACAAACAGTTATCCCGATTTATCAGTTATTGTACAGGTCGACAAGTGTTTCTATGTCTCCGACGTATCGGTAAGGGGAAAGTAATATCGTTTAAAACAGGGTCTTGTCATGGGCGTGCTATTATTATTTTAAATAATATTATAAAATAGGAAATTCTTCAGTAATCGTCAATAAATGTTTGAAGGTAGAAAATTATTTTTATCAAGATTTAAAAAATTATTTTTTTCAAAATGTCACTTTCTCAGTTTTGGTCGTATTTCCGTTTTAGCTTTCGCTTAAGTGGCAATTTAAATACAGTGAAACCTCTCATAACGGACACCTCTGATAAGCGGACATCTCTATTAAGTGGACATTTTTTCATAGTCCGGAACTAGGTATATGAAATTCCATGAAAATCAACCTCTCTTGGGCGGACTCTCCTTTGGGCGAACGCGGACAGGCTGTTTTCATACAAAGAGTGCGAAAACCCTTCTTTAAACGGACAAAGTTTTTTAAAAAGTATTTGGGAGACAAATAAGTACGGTGCAAAACTCTCTGAAGACAGAGCGGCCGCTATCCGTGGCAGAGCGAAAGGACTTTGCCGAATGAAAGTATGTGTGATTCCCGACAGCAGTCCGCAGTTGTAAGGTTAAAATCGTAAACAATGGCAGAAAAATGTCGCGTTTTGAGTCTGAAAGAGAATATTGATGTTGTGAAAGTTTGTAATTTGATGATTTGGGCGAGTTCATTAACATTGATAGCAATGTGCTATTAGAAGATAATAGTAACCCCATTCCTACCGATTATGTAGTCCAAACTGAAACCACATCACTATCTGACAACTCTGATGAAGAAGTTGAATGCAGTAATCAAACAAATGTCACCAATTATCAACAAGCCATTAGTATGGTAAAGGAATTATAAGAGCATGCAAAGAATAGAGGTGACTCTACAGTAATGGAATTGTTACCAGACTTGGAATTACATTCTCTAGATTCCAAGTATAAAACGCATTATGTTATGTTATGTTTATTTGTGCATACATATACATAGTAATAATTTTGCATTTACGTATTACCTAATAACAAATTTCCCATGGGCTGACACCTCTATTAGGCGGACACATTTAGACGGTCCCGTAGGTGCCCGTCTAAGAAAGGTTTCACTGTATATTGATTTGTGATTCCTCCTCACATACCCCACAAACAATTGCAATCACTTCACGGGTCTGACTGTGAAGGCTTTTACCAGGAGTATACTCATTCATTATCACAAGGTTCAAAATTTTAAAACAACACCCTAAAACACAAGACACAATGGACACTTATTTATAAAATACAATACAACAACTATTGCCCCTTCTATCACTACGCAACTGGATGGATACATCAATCAAATATCGGACATCGCCGAACAAGCCCGATGGCCCATCGGGTGTCTCACGAGACGCGTGCGCTCTCAACTGTCTCTGGGATATAACCTATCAAATTATCTCTAGCTACCTGTAACCATTGACAACGCACTCTGTTGCCATATTTGTAGATTAAAAGTAGTGTTGGGAACAACCGATGATTTTAATAATCGAGTACTTGATACTTTAACAAACCCGAACAAACCCCCCAAAAGAAATTTGACCCCCCCAAACCGAAGTTCTGGATCCGCACTTGCTTTGTAAAGCAAGAAGTATCGCTTTGGCACAAAATTCTTATACGACTCGGTATAATCGCAAGACCTTCATATAATTAGTGGGAACAATATAACACAAAGTATGACTCTGCTATACCTACAAACTATTTACGCAAATATTATTGTTACCAATTATCGTATCTAGAAAAAATTACCAAGATTCGCACGAATATCAATTTTATACAATTTTCGAAAGTAAAATGTCTATTTAGTGCTAGTGTCTAGACGCGGTCGAGACCCATTTCTAAGAGGAACTTGTGGTAGAGGTAATTAGCAATAATTGTTGTAATGCATCATTATTTTTAATGCTTCTCAGAACACACATAATAGTACAGGGTGTCCCGTTTTCGACACTTTTATAGGGTATCGCCGTAATTGTTAGTGCTCTCATAAAAGTAATGTAGGTGTCGTGTGCTCTTTTTGGGTCAAACTTAAAATGGTAAAATCAAAATTTGAAAATTTTCGCTTGCAAAAATCAAAAAATTAACAATTTCAAAATTACCCTATATTTTCTTAGTTGAAAGAGATACAGAAAAATGCTTTATATAGAAGTCTATTCATATTGATTGTTGAATAATCTGCCGTTTTCAGAATAAGTATACGGGGTCAGGTAAAAAAGTTATCGGACCTAACCTCATTTTTTTAAATGGAACACCCTGTATATTTTAATCTTAAAAGATACTATTTTAAATTCTCCTTTCAAATATATAACACATCATGGATGATATTGGTTTCCTAAACGATTTATTTAAACTTTATTATTTTGAAACGAAATAAAAGATTCAGATTAAGGTAAAAATAACGGGAATCATCGCAAATGTTCGGAATATCTTCTTACCGTCTTTCCGGATAGCGAACAAAATATACATTTTGCGCCATTTCTTCGTTTTTTCCACTTTCAATGTAAACTGATTTCATATCAAATTTTTCAAAATGTTGATAAGTCATTTTCGCAAATGAATATGTAAAAATGAAATTGACGTTAGATGTTGTTGTTGTTGTTGTTGTTAGTTGTTTCTAGGATATTAGCTCTTGTTTCATGGTCTACTCTGGTTTAAAGTAATACAATTTAATAAATCGCCTAGCAAACCAATATCATCCATGGTATGATATATATTTGAAAGGAGAATTTAAAATAGTATCTTTTAGATTAAAATATACAGGGTGTTCCATTTAGAAAAATGAGGTTAGGTCCGATAACTTTGTTACCTGACCCCGTATACTTATTCTGAAAACGGCAGATTATTCAACAATTAATATAAAGAAACTTCTATATAAAACATTTTTCTGTATCTTTTAACTAAGAAAATATAGGGTAATTTTTCCCCCGTATCTCTTAAGCGAGCGAAAATTTTCAAATTTTGATTTTACCATTTTAAGTTTGACCCAAAATGAGCACATGACACCCACATTACCTTTTTGATAGCGATAACAATTACGGAGATACCCTATAAAAGTGTCGAAAATGGGCCCTGTACATTGTGTAACAAGTGCGTGAAGATGGGTTTTATATACGAGTGAGGAGTTTACAACGCGAGCCGTAGGCGAGTGTTGCAAACCAAACGATTGTATAAGAGTTGGCTTCACGCAAGCATTGCAGACACTATACTTTTCCTACAGCCGTACATTACAGCTTAAAATTAAAAAAAATATATAAATAATAATTATTATATTTAATAATGACAGTTGTCCTCGCTCGCAAAACAAAAAATAGGACAGGCACAGCAACTTGATGGAAGTATGCGTGAAATAATGTGTTTTTAATGAAGTGAAGTATGTGTGCGAATTCTTCATAATGTTTTGTTATTGTTTTTGTAATTGTTTTGACATATGTACAGGGTGTCCATGTTATTTATGGGTTTACGAGGTACTATCGTGCCGATACCCAGATAACACAAAAATATTCAATGAATATTTATAGAATTACATTTGCGGAGAACGGAATAATCATTGAACCTTCGCTACGGAAGATATATATCTACGGAATAAGTATAAATATCCAGGAAAGTGAAAATGGTAGCAATAGGCATATTCTCAGAATATTCAGAAAAATATTCTATTAATCTTCTTTGAATATTGATGAACACACGTACGGAATATTCAGATAGAATATTTCAGGAATAATTCAAATCTTCTTGAGGGATCTCCTATGAATATTCTGTGACGGAGAAAGTAAGGTATACAAATATTCTATTCACGTGAAGATAGTTCTATAAATATTATCTGAATGAGACAGAATGTTATAATAATTACATAATACAACTGGAATATTTACTGAATTAAATGTTTGATATTGGATATCCTAATAGAAAAATTGCCACATTTTTATCTCGGTTTTTATTTTGTACCAAAACGAACGTTTAACTTTTTTTTTAATCAGTTTTGGAAGGAGAAATTAATAAAAACTAGCATGGAAACGTATACATGCAGTTTTATCCCCACCAGCATAATTTGTAGCCCACTCTGTAATCATTTGAAAATAGTGTGAAATAAAATACTAAAGGTAGGTTTAGTTTCAGTTTAATAACATTATTTGAAATTAACAATCATGTATGTATATCAACCGCTGTGTCCACGGTTTGTTCAGTCTGGATTATATTGTTTTTCAATCGCTCTCCCGCTTTCGTAAGCCAAATAGCTATAGACGATTCAATGTCTTTATCAGATAGAGTCATTTTGTTGCCTTTCATAACAGCATCTAAAAACATACACGATACTGTCAGAATAGTAGATGTAAAATATTAGTGTTTTATTACAGGTCAAAATGCAAACATTTTAAAGCGAAGAAAAAAAGAAAATATGACTTGCTTTTAATTGACCAACAATAACTCTGCTGATTAAATTACATATTTTTTAAAATTATATTATAGTCGTTAATTTGAATATCTTATAAAACCAAAATAATTAAAATTTTATTGCCACTTACCAACTGATTATAAATATTTTCAGAATATTTTCGTAACGTCTTCAATGGTTGACAGCGGAAAATTGTAGGGTTTCTCAAGGGCTGCTCAATCAGCAATTCCTGCTGTTTGTTACTCAAATCTAAAAAATATTTTTCCTTTAATGAAACAAAAAATAAGGACACTTTAAAGATTAACAAGTATGTATTAGATGTTAGTCGTGGAGGCAATAGAATTTTATTTGCTATTATATTCTATTAATATAAGTCCTGAAAACCCGAGTGAAAATCCTAGGAAGAAAAGTTAAAGAATTTTTTGTATTAATAAAAATATCTTCAATTTCATATGAAGCTTCCTCATTTTCTGAACAGAAATTTCTAGAGTAGTTATTTTTTCAGTACCTATAAGAAGAACTTGAAAAAGTTAAAACCAAAATAGTATACTGGTGTATTTGATGAATTCAAAAAGGAAGACATTTAAATGGAAATTTGTGAATAAAGCAGAGGGCACTTGTTAGATAGAAAAATATCTATATAAACCGAAATTTGTGGAATCAGGCGGAACCATTTTGGTTTAAACTTCTAATGGTAGAGGTCACACAAATATTTTTAACCATAATTTAACTGCGAATTGCCATAAATCTAGGAAGCTATTAATGAACAAACTGGACATATACATAATATACTACTTACATGAGTTACATTCTGAAAAAATTAACGATTGCGATGCACTGTCTGGTATATTCGCTGAAAAAAAAATTAACCATTGAAATATTATTTTTATTAATATATTCTTTACAGAAAATATTTTTATGAAGTATCTCGCTACCCACCTTTACCCACAATATTCTTCTTTCTTCTTCCACATTTTGTTTCATTCTTTTGTTGAACACCTTCTAAAACACATTATTTAGTTACTGAGGTAGGTACATTAAGTAGAAAGAAAATTATTTTTCATAATTAAAAAGAAACGTTAAAATTACAACATACGTGTACCTTTTTCCCTTAATCTTTCAACGGAGGGGTAGAAAGTGGTGGCAGCAAGAGGTCATCGTCATCTGTATCTGATGATTGATTGATGATGAAATCATAATTTTTTTGGTTTTGTCCTTTTTCTGGGTAATGTCGGTTGATTATCCTTTGCCATTTTTGAGGCAACGTGAAAATCATCATAGATTTTTTATCGTATTTTAATTTTATGTCGTTTCCAAGTGACTTGCATTGTTTTATTGCTTTGGGTACATGTATTGAGCTCAACTCTTCAGGCCAGTAGCAGAATGTGTTGCATATTGAGAGCCAGTTTTTTGGAATAACCCCTATCTTGCAGAAACTCTACAACTAACCAACGTGTAATCATCAATTTTACGGGAATTGGGGTTTTTAAGAACATTTATTAATTTTTGGCATATTTCTTACCTCTTTATCTTATAACAAGAAATACCAATACCACATAAAAATTAAGCACTAACCAAAGCAGATGCACAATAAAAAATAATTTTACTTTTTTTATAAATGCACACGGCCACGAGCATGAGTCTGAAATGGAAATGTCAAAAGTACAAAATTATATTCTGTCATCCCACAGTATTTTTATACCACATAGTGGTGACCCAATTAACTTCTGGAGGATTTTCAAATTCTTTTAAGAATCGGAAACGTAAATTCTTATGCGAGTCGCACAAGCCGGCATATATTGTTGTCGTTTGGAAAAATTTTAATACGGAATGTGCGCATACGTGTATTTTGGTCCAACCTAAATAATATATATTTTTAAGAGGATTGGTGATGTTGAAGGTATAACAGCACCCCACCCCGTAACTTTCCACAAAATCGCGTTTTTCGCACCAAATTTTAAATTCAAAACACCCAGGGATTATGGAAGTTTTAAAGTGGTCTATTTTACCTTGCTTTATTATCGAATCGACTTGTTTGCAAAAAATGCTTGCGTCAAAAATATGATAATATCTACTGATCATTCAGAGAACATTATAAAATGAATATTCTTTGTAGAACATTCGCGGGTATTTATTTTAGACTTGCCTTGAATATTCCTTCTCAGGATTCAGGGAATATTCCACAAAACTGTTAATATTCCAGGAATATTCATGTCATGAATCTGAATAACCTACCCTGGATATTCCCTTCCAGTGTTTTCAGAGAATATTCCAAAAAATATTGATATTCAAGGAATATTTATAGCATGGTCTGAATATATACATTCGCTACCGAAGATTGTGTGAATATTCCCAGAAGATTTGTGTTATCTGGGTAAACAACTAGGACAACAAAATCACAAACCTGGGAACGAATATACATATCTCATAGACTATAAAAGGTGCTCGACAGCTGTAAAGGGAAAAACACATAACTTTTAGGAAGTAACCTAGGTTACATAATTTAACGTTTTATATTTTTCGATACGAGGTGGCATCAAAATATATTATTTCTGTTGTAAACTTGAGCGGCAGTAAATATCTTGGGCATTTTTATTAAGAAAGAGTCTAATACCTTATTCAAAGTAGGTATATATAACGTCGCCTAAAAATGAAAACGAAACTAAATAATAAAAGAAATTTAATAGAAGGTTACAAAAATACAAACGCAAAATTTGTCGAAGCAACAAAACATTTTTAATATTTAGTCATAGAACCATTCCTGTTTATAACTTCTTGAAGCCTTTGCGGCATACTTAAAACTAGGTTTCTGCATAATTCGCCTGTTACTTCATCCCAAGCTTCATTTATCCTGTAGCGTAATTCATCTCTCTGTTTCATGGCCGAAAATCATGTTTATACATTGATTTCACCATTTTACACCAAATGCTTTCGATCGGGTTCAAATCGGGACTCTTCGAAGGCCAGGGAAGAACTCTGCTATATTATTTTCTAGGAGAAAATTTTGCACAATGCGTGCTGTGTATTGGAGCATTATTATGCTAACATGTAAAATTTTGACCATATACACAGCGTTTATCGATGGTAGGTAGCATCACTGCATTTAGGATATTAACGTATTCAGGTGCAGTTAGTCTTCCTTCCACCATTTGGCAAATTCCTAGACCTCTAGCGCTAATCCAACCGCAGACATTTATAGAGAAACGCCCGCTTTGGTTTGTTTTGTGAGTGTATATCTCATCATACCGCTTGCCGGAAGGCCTATACACACGAATTCTTCCATTATTACACGATTGAAAAGTTTTCTCGTCACAAAATATAACTGTGTCCCAGAAAATATTCCGATTTAATATTCATATGCAAATTCTAACCTGCCTTGTTTATTTCTTTCCATTAAAAATAATTTATTAGTAGCACAACGACTGCGTATATCGGAAATTATTCGAACCCTGTCTCTAGCAGTATTTGCAGAACCTGGAAAGTTCGTCTCTGCCTTCGCCTTTATTGCAGTTGCGAATGGACGATCCCTTAGATAATTAACTAGTCTTCTATCTTCATCTTCAGTAGAAATTCTAGGGGGACCTGAACCTGCTTTCCTAATAATAGTCCCATGCCTTGCTATTTTTTGTTTTGCCAATAACACGGTATTTTTGTTTACTCCCAGTTCGTCTGCAATATCCTTAATAAAAGCACCATCTCGCAACCGACTGTAGATTATAGCCTTTTGGGGGTGTTAATTGTGGCATATTTTTTAAAGAAATATTTGCTTGACAAGTTGATGATAAAGTGACAATATATTTGGACATGCGAAATTTGTAAATGACATTTTACTGGTACCAGACTCGAAAGTAAAAAATTCCTAAGAGTCAAGGAGAAAATATGAAATTTTGCGGTCCTAGTTTTTTACCGGCACGATGGTACCTATCTCCGTTATCAGTAAAGATGTTTTCTTTGTAGTTTTTTACGTAAAATCCAGTGACGTACTCAGATTCTTTCTACGTTCAATAATTTTCAAGAAAAAGAAACTAATTATCTTTTTTTTAAATGGGTCACCCTATATATTTTTTAATAAGCTTCACAGAAATATATAATACTTTAGTTTTGGTCTTAACTTTATGCCCGAATTTTACGTTTTTTATACAATTTTATAGGATTTTTTTTAGTTGGCCATGACGGGTATGACTACCGACCTATATCTATGGACCGCCAAACTGTAAAAGCAAAAGTGGCAAATTTATGGCCTCGCGCATGTAAACCTTATCGCCTGGGGTCATGCGCAATGCTGCCTTTATAAACTATTGACGTTAACCGGCAAACAGGACCGTACTTCGGCCTTAATGAAAATGATTAAACGGCAATATTTTGGCACATAAAGACCTTTTTTACTGGGAAATAAACAATCTATGTTCTCGCATTAAAGGCCATCAGTGAAAAGCCACTTTTAGAATTAATTTTGATATTTATTGTCCACGTATCGATAGATTTTTAATATCGTTACATCCCTACGACTGATTTCGGCTCTGGACGGTCGTCGTTCGTTCATGTCGTCGGTTGCCACCAATACGGCGGGGTTGCCTATATGACGGCGACAACATAGTGCGCAAGACAACCGACGAGCAACCTTTAAAAATATGACCGTAAACCGTGCGCACCGACCCATTTTCACTCATAAAATTTAACTTTTTACTGCGCACCCCATAAGTTGTACGTATCCATAGTTATAGGTCGGTGGACACGACAAGTTGTTTTATAACTTCTAATTACTAGTAAAAAATCAGTTTGTGACCTAATTATGAAAAATCCCACGTGTGCCTACCCCACTGGCTGCAACGGTGGTAATTTTATAACTTAGCAAAATATTTTCCAGTTGTTATCGCAGTGGCAACGGTGCTAAACCATGAGCGGCAGGATAGACAGGCGTCGTGATGACAACGGAGAACACGTGATCGACAACATTTTGAGCACTCAGCCCGAGTTGGGGCCAACCATACCGGAGGGCGGATGGGGGTGGGTCGTATTTTTAATCTCTCTATTTTTTCAGGTAAGTCGATATAATTAGTAATGTTGTGGTCTGGCATCGCTGCTAACCTACTGACCTACATACACTTGTTAAGTGAAAACAGATGTGCATATATGACGAGGTGTTTAGACATTCGATTTAAGAAAAAAAGGAGGGACCCCCAGGATTTGCATGACATATTGCTTGCAACTCTCATACATCTCAATTAAAAATTAACTTGCAGCAAAATTGCAAATGTATTGCACACGAATGCGGCCTTAAATAAAGTACGCACAGGGGATCTTTACCCTGACGTCATCGCTAACAAATAGATATCCCGACATATTTCATATCTCTGCATCTTTGTTTGGTACAGACATAAAGGCGAATAAAAATTGTATATTATACGTCGTCCGGAATTAAACGTGTTAGACAGAGAAAGAATTATAAAGAAGAGTTGCCAAATAATTATTTTGACTTACGCAGTACTACAAATTACAAAAACGTCATTGTGACAATTGACTCAAAATTTTTTCGTTTTTATACATTTTTGTGCATTAAAACTTCATTTACTCCTGCAAACAGTTCTTTTCAGAGCTTTTGGTATCGCTTTTTTGTGTTAGTGGTAAGTACATATTGATATTTATTGTTATTTATTTATTGTAATAAAGTATTCCTAACCCTAAAAATTGTGGATAAGTCTCCCGAACCCGAACAAATCCGCTATTTTGCCATCCCAAAAACGTAAAAACACGTCTTTTTAGTTTCGAAAAAAATAAGTAAAATCGCCCGAATTTCCAAACGCTCTGTATATGTATCGAAACTAGAAGGTTCACAGAACGTATTTCGGGCAAAATCAAATCTGAAATCGCCAAATTAAGTTCACAATCACGTCTCAAAATGTGGTAAAAATTGGTCGAAAAATACAAATATGACAGTTCAATAAAATAATTTATTTAAATTTCCAAGGCAATGCCTATTAGTTTGCATTTTTTCGTAAATAGATTTTTTTTTCATGTTTTACGACATAAATTACCATTTATCTTCAATTCTAATGAAAAAACTCTTGACTTGTTGGGGTGATTCCTGTAGGGGATGAATGGGCGGAGCACTTTTTAATAAATTAATTCAAATGATCTCTGTTGGTCAAATCAAAAATTAAACTTTCTTTGATGTTTTTTTAATCTGTGTAATCAAAATGTCACATTCAAACCGAGTTTATCATTTTGTCAAATAAGAAGTAGGTACATAACTGCCAGTAAAAATTCAAGAATATCAGATTTATACCTACATATTCCTAACAATCTATTTTATGTAAGACCGACTCAAAATTTTGATTCGGAGTTTTAAAGAAATTTTTAAAAATCCGTATATGGGAACGTTATTTACGTCAATTAAAATGTTATGAAATTAGTTTTTGTTTTGACAACTTTTCTTCCACGTAATTTTGATTTGATTCATACGATTTTTATGACGTGTAAGCGATGACGTCAGGGTAAAGATCCCCTGTGCGTACTGTAAGAATATCGTTATGTAATAAAATATAACTCTTACCTTGCTGACAGCTCAGTGAGGTTTAATATCTTGACAGAGTTTTGCAACGATGCTATCGCATTTACAAATGAAGGTCGATTGTCAGGATTGCATCTAAAAAAAAGCATCATAATATACAGAGTGTTGCCTTCTCGGCGGTTTTTTCTCTTCTTGATAAAAAATAATTGCCTTTTTTACTATGATGTTTTATTCTCTCTTTCAAAACATTACATGCCAACATAACAACTTATTATTCTTTCAAAACCATGTCGACCAATAATACACTTTTTCATAATTCTGGTCTGCCGGTATCTAAACTATGAGAAACCCAACACAGAGTGTTTATGGAAGAGCTTTTTTATATTTAAGCCATTAAACAATAACTATACATTCCGCCTTTTCTGCTGCTAATGAGCGAGAAAAATCACCTGATGTCATTGTCATAAAAAGCAGTGTGTACCACTGACATTTTGTAAACAAACTATTACCAAAAGCCTCCGACATCCCGAGATATGTACCGTATTTTTTTTTTACAAGTGCTCCGAAGCTTTGATGCCAAATAAATAAAGAAATTCTTCAGACAGTTTTCCTGTCTAGATGACATGAAAACACTCGCGCATGGAGAATGTAAATATCTATTTATTATTTTTGACAAATAGGCTCGGTGGCCTAGTGGTATAGCGTACGGCTTGTGATCTGAGAGTCGCGGGTTCAAATCCCGCACTCGGCATTTCTGGTTTTATTTATTTTTTAACAAGTGCCCGAGTCTTTGAGGCCATATAAATAAAGAAATTCTTCAGGCATTTTTCTAAAACATATTTGAAAAATTAACTCACAATTTAATTTATATTTATTATCGCTTGTAGTATGGCTCGGTGGGTAGAGTGTCCGCCTGGCGATCTGAGGGTCGCGGGTTCAAATCCCGCACGTACAATTTCTGGTTTTATTTATTTATGAGCACATGGTGACTCGAAGCGGGCGGGAAAAATCTTTCCCGCCCGCTTCGATACTTTCCCGCCCGCTCTCTTGGAAAACGCCACTTTCGGTGAAGAGAACATGCATGAAAAGAGGCACTTTCGGGGCACATGTAAAAAAAATTCATTTTCAGACATGGCTCGATATAATTTTGAATGTATTGAGAATTTGCTATCTAAAGCGCTACAGCGCCTCTCAGCAACGCTCTACGGCATTTCATCAGATATAAAAGTTGTGGAGGGGGACCTAAACTCCACGAAAAACCAAATTACTGATATTCCACTTCACGGAGCCCCTATTGTCACCGTCTCTCTAACTATACAGGGTCCGCAAACGAAGCGTGGACGGAAGATTAAATCGTTATCGAAGAACTTATCAACAATACTGAAACAGCTTGAGATATTGGATTAAAAGCGGCATGTTTTAAAAATATTTTACATTATACAGGGTGGCCCAAAAAGTGTGATGGCATAGAATTATATTTTTTTAAATGGGACACCCAGTATTTTATTGCATATTTAGGTTCGAATTACTATCGTTTATAAGTGCCTAAAATTTTATTTAATTTGGTTCTGTAGTTTCGGAGAAATAAATGAAATACTAAAAAAAAAAATTTTGCAGTCCTGAATAAAAAAATGAAAAAAAATAATCCAGAACTATTTTTTTAACCTCGGCATTGAGTGAAATTTATGACAAGAGGTCTAGAGGTACTATGAATGTAATTTCGTTTATTGATTTTATACAAGGTGTTCATAATATGCTTTCAAAAACCTCACATTTTAAAATAATTTTTCTCAAGTTTTTCAAATGGAACACCCTGTATATTATTTAGCTATTTGACGTAGAATTCATAGACAATTTTTTTTTGTAATACAAGCATATAAGTTATATCCAGCCGTTTTCGAAATAATTATAAATATCATAAATTATGTTGTTTAAATAGAGTTTTTTATTGGGAAATTTTGTTATAGGCGACTAGACTAATAATTGTAAACTAAAGTAAATGTTCAAAATAGTTTCCTATTACTCTTAGAGTTTACCGTATTTTAGTTATTTCGATATAAATTTTAAAAGCCTACATTTTTGCTACTTTTATTTATTTAATTTTGTTTTTTATTCTTAATCGAGTTGCCATGATTTTTTTTGTTTAGATTGTCACTATGACAGCCAAATAAAATTATTTACATTTGTTCAGTCGTCGAAATTAAGTACTAACTTACACAAAATGTCGAATTTTACAACTTTAGAAATGGTAAATATGATTTTTATACTGGGCGAATGTGCAAGAAATTGCCGAGTGTATTCTGAAAGATATCCAGATATTGAGGGAAAGCCGAGAAACCTTGGAGAAGTTATTGCAAAGATTTGTAGCAACAGGAAGCGTAGCGTACACAAAAAGGATGATAATCAATAAACCCGTTATTAATGAAGAAAATGAATTAAGAGTTCTGTTGGCAGTAGAAGAAAATCATTAAATTAAGTAAAAGGAAGCTATTTTGAACATTTACTTTAGTTTACAATTATTAGTCTAGTCGCCTATAACAAAATTTCCCAATAAAAACTCTATTTAAACAACATAATTTATGATATTTATAATTATTTCGAAAACGGCTGGATATAACTTATATGCTTGCATTACAAAAAAAAATTGTCTATGAATTCTACGTCAAAGAGCCAAATAATATACAGGGTGTTCCATTTGAAAAACTTGAGAAAAATTATTTTATAATGTGGGGTTTTTGAAAGCTTATTATGAACACCCGGTATAAAATAAATAAACGCAATTACATTCATAGTATCTCTAGACCTCTTGTCATAAATTTCACTCAATGCCGAGGTTAAAAAAATAGTTCTGGATTGTTTTTTTTGATTTTTTTATTCAGGACTGCAAAATTTTTTTTTTCAGTTCCTAATTTATTTCTCCGAAACTACAGATCCAAATTAAATAAAATTTGAGGCACTTATAAATGATAGTAATACGAACTTAAATATGCAATAAAATACTGGGTGTCCCATATAAAAAAATATAACTTTATGCTGTCACACTTTTTTGGGCCACCCTGTATAATGTAAAATATTTTTAAAACATGCCGCTTTTAATCCAATATCTCAAGCTGTTTTAGTATTGTTGATAAGTTCTTCGATACCGATTAAATCTTCCGTCCACGCTTCGTTTGCGGACCCTGTATAACCTTCGGTTTCGCCACAACGATTTCTATCGCATCGATAAAAAACGACGAAAATGAACGTCTGGTTTTGTTCTTCTCTTTCAGTATGTAATGCTTCTTTATCAAAGTTCTTTATACTACACGATGGATGATATATGAACATGAATGTGAACAAAATCACTTTATTTTTCAGGGCCTAATTCCCAGTCTGTTGGTCAGCTTTGGAATTTTCCTGGCATTCTCGCGGGTGAAATGGAACACCATAGCCGGGACCGACCCCAAATTATGGGACAACAATCTCTTGCACGTCCCATTATTTTTTATCGCCAGCTGGACTTTCTTTGGTAGGTATAGAAACATTCGCAGAGTATCGGAATGCAAAAAAACTTATTTATTTAGGGTTGGGCAGCGAAACTCGAGACCGTAGCAGTGAAAAAAAGAGTTTTCTCAATAGTATTTACGCTATTATACTCTACACTAGTCATTTTACCAATTCTTCTGGTAAGAAGAGGTACATTAGACAAAGAACCAATAATAATAACATACTTTGTCTGTCTCTTACATCCCATCAGAAGGCTCTGCAATTTTTTAACCAAAGACCCTCTGCCTCTTTGAAGTTAAAGTCATGATACAAGTTATACCATGAGTTAAAGTAAACTAGATAAGGCGCCACATGTCGTGCCGCGTGCAAAATTCCTGTTGGTAATCCGTTTTTCATAAAAATAAACAAGTGAATTATTTTCTTCCGCCATTTACAATAAAGAATGTTTTGTTACAATGGATATCCGAGTTTTTAAACAGGTAACGGCATACCACACTAGCATAATATACCTACGTTTAAAAATACACTTTTTCAGATCCGACAAGTAGAAAATTAATAGCCCAAAGCACATGGCCGAAACTGTTTGCGACGGCAGGGACTTGCCTCACGTGCTCGGGACTCCTTTTCGTCTGGATGGGGATGACCGGACAAGGTCAGAGTTGGCTGTTTGTTTTGGCGGGAATTGTTGCAGGTAAGTGCGAGGGAGAGAAGTACATCCTGCGAGCGAGACGGAGAGAATGCTGGAGTGGTATTGCTTTAAAATGAGTCGATAATGAGAGGTTTGCTGTACCGAGGAGTTTTGAAAAGTAAAACTGAATTGTAGTTTCTAATTTTCTTTTTTTGATGATTATATTTACGTTTTTGTTCAATAATGAACAAAATGATAAGAAAACTTTGTTGAAATGTTCACATTGTAAATAGAACATCTTTATAGGTATAATACAATTAATCACCGTTGCGTTGCGTTAAGAGAACCCTGCCTAGCAACTATCGACTAGTCGCATTCCTTTCAGTTATATCAAAAGTAATGGAGAAAGCTATTAACCAACATCTTCTAAGGTACCGGGAAGGCTTCAATATTATCAGCGATCATCAATATGGTTTCCGGATCAACTGATGGAGATCTTCTAGCCTATGTCACCCATATTTGGAACAACGCAATCAAACATCATGGGGAGTCTCGGGCTGTTGCACTGGATATTTCTAAAGCTTTTGATTGTGTTTGGCATGAGGGGCTTCAAAGTAAACTGCGATCCTATGATATGCCCAGTCGATTCTGTGCATGGTTGTCTAGCTTTCTTAAGGACCGCTCTTTGCAAGTGGCGATTGACGGATTTCTCTCAGACAGCTTCACCATCAATGCCGGTGTTCCTCAAGGGTCCATATTGTCTCCCACTCTCTTCTTATTCTACATTAATGACCTTCTAGTGAAAACGAAAAACCCGATATTTAGTTTTGCTGACGATAGCACACTAATCTCATCTTCTCTTTGAATGCACAAACATCAGCTGCCGACGCACATCTTCGCAGACAGCATGAAGTATCACGCCTCAACAAAGACCTGGAATAAATTTTGGCTTGGGGTGACAGTAACCAAGTCGAATTTAACGCTAAAAAAACCCAGGCAGCAGTTTTCTCTAAAAAGGTTAACACTACAGAACCGGATATAGTCATGGATGGACACGCAATCCCATTGGCTCCAGGAAATATGTCTTGGCATAACCACGTTGCGGCAATCGCCAAGATAGCTTCTCAGAAACTTGGTGTACTCTTCCGAACCAGAAAGTTGTACACACCTCAACAACTTTTGACACTATCCAAAGCCCAGATTCGACCATCAGTAGAGTACTGCTCTCATGTCTGGAGCTCTGCACCCAAACATACTCTTCGGCTACTGGATTCTATCGAAAGGAGGGCCATTCGTCTGATCGGAGACCACGAGCTGACGAAGAACCTCGACAGCCTAGAACATCGAAGACAGGTTGGGAATTTGACTCTCTTTTACAGATATTTTCATGGAAAGTGCTCGGCTGACCTTGCCCTCTTAATTCCGCCCAGAGCGGCGAATAGCAGAAATACACGACGAACCACTGCCGCCCATCCATACGTGGTTAAGCTTAGTACTCCTCGAACTTCTTTATTTAAGAATTCTTTCATCTAGAGGACTTCATCCATATGGAACGACCTTCCCGAGGTCGTTTTTCCCCAACGAATATAACCTCCAACGATTCAAAACCAACGTGAATCGCTTTTTGCGCACACGCACCCCTCCCAGAGTGCCCTAAAGGATTTTTCCTATAGTGCTTGTGTTTGATCATAAAAAAAAATAAGCTTCCAAATTTCCACTCTAGAGGACGTATAATATTTGAAGAGCAAACGTTTTATAAGAAAATTTAAAACTCACGGGTGATCGGCCATCGCACTGGTGCATCTCCAAAATTTATTGTTTTTTGACACGATTAGGGTATTTGTTCTTGATCGACTGTCAAATAAACAAAGGGTGACGATATGGTTGAGCGCTATAGCAGGTAGCTAGGTGATTTTTGGTTAAGCCTTGTTTATGCGGAGTGAAGCTGGAAACTAGCCATTTCCAACAGAATAAAATTCATCATTATATCGGATTCAATTAGAATTTAATATTGTATTGTATATCAAGAAGAATGAAGAAAAAACGCAAGAGGTCGTTTTCGTGTAGAATTGATCGTGCTAATCAGAAAAACCATCCACATGGAAAAATGCCAGTGACTTACCACTTTTTTTTGTAAAAAGTATCAAAGGACATTTTTGCAGGGAGGATTAACATAATATCTAAAGTACTTTCGGAGATATTGTAAATTTGTATCTGCCACCATTGGCGTAGTTAATGTTGAGTAGTTTTTATTATTTTTGCCCCATAGAATTCTAATTATTTTTTTATTGTTTTAGGAATCGGCGCGTCTATTCAGATGTCCCAATGTGAAATATTACTAGCTCAGTATTTTCGTCTGAAACTGCCCATTCTAATCCATTTGGGATACGCGGTGTCTGCCCTCGGGTTTATCCTTGCACCAATCATTGTGGGACACCACATTTTAACGAATAGTTTGGTGCACGTTATTTTATGGTATCAGGCTTTAATTTTACAGGTAAATGAGTAATAACTTCATTCTTACGAAAAAAGTATCAGTATCACTCAAATCAATAGACAGGACATTTATATTTTACTGGTTTGTCATTTCAAAGTCCGCGGGCATGTTGATAAAACACCTGAAATGCAGTGGCGGCTCGTGACCTATGATAGAGGGGGTTCGCAAGTATGGCGAAATTATTTTTAAAATTTTATTTTTGTGTAACGACCAAACAATTACTTTCTAGGCGTTTTAAATGTAGAAAGAAAAGAAGTAATAAGAAAATGCGTTAGGTAAAACATATTTTTATTTATTTTTTAATTTTACACAAGGAAATGCAACTTTTGGAAAATAAGAAAGGTATTCTTAGTGTGTATTAGTGCTTAAACGTAAAGTCCGTTCTTCGGTTCTTAATTGTAGAAAATTGATCAATAACAGCCTCATTAAAGTTTGGAATACGCTCTATAAATCTGTTTTCATATATTTAATTTTTAAACTTTCTAATAAAGTCCCTAGATTTACCATTTGTGGTCTGCGTTAAATTAATTTCGGGTTTAGGTGTTCCCGCATTCTACACTTCAATTTTTTGCTCCAAACACAAAGAGCTAAAGTTATTTTTTAAATAGTCCACCGTCAAACTATTCACTTTAACTTAATAATTATATAATATTAAAATATTAAAACATACACGCTCGAATTTCTTGATGCACGAACAGACAACGGCGCGGCGCAATTGTGCGCCTTTCCCATGTTAAATCGCCATAGTCCCGCTATCTCCCGCTGTCTCCCGCCACCTGTTACTACAGAGAAACTGCATTATGCCCCGCCTACTTAATCGCACATGCGAGCAAGCCTCGTCATAATCGTTATTAACCTCGACCGAGAGCCTATAATATACAGTTTGGTTGACGGTCCGATAAAATATTAGGGAAGGTCGAACTTTATACGATAATTGACGGTACGATAAAATATTAGGGAGGGTCGGACTTTATACGATAAATAATATTCAATGAATATAAATTAATATTTTTTTATTCGTTGTGGGGGTGCACGTGCGCATGTGCTCCTGTGAAAGAAACGCCGTCTGGAATGTCCCCCAGTGGGATCGATGAAAAATAGTAACAATATCAGAAATTTCACTGCAAATCTCTTTCGCTACAAATTTTGAAGATACATACAGACGGTCATTCCACCGACCTCTATGGATAGCCAAACTCGAAAGCAAATCTGGCAAATTTATGGCCTCGCGCATGTAAACAAAGCTGGTCGCAATGCCGATTGATAAACTATTTACCTTGACCGACGAACAGGACCGTACTTCGCCCCTAATGAAGATGATTACACGGCCATATTTTGGCACATCAAGACCTTTACTGGGAAATAAACATTCTATTTTCTCGCATAATAGAAGGCCTTGCGGCCATCAATGAAAGGCCGCTTTTAGAATTAATTTTGATATCTATTGTCCACGTATTGATAAATCTTTAATATCGTTACATCGCTACGACTGATTTCTGTTCTGGACGGTGGTCGTTGGTTTGCAACCAAACCAGCATCAATGCCGGCAAGGTTGCCTATATGACGGTGTTGTGCGCAAGGCAACCGACGAGTAACCTCTAAAAATATGACCGGTAAACCGTGCACACCAACCTTTTGATTGGATAAAAATACCAGACATTTTTTATACAGGGTATAATTTAAAAATTACCTTTCTGGTATAATGTAATAAATCCGATAAAAATCCGTTATTTTATATTTTTTCATATTTCCAAATAGAACAAAAATATAATGCCTGTTATTTAAATATGGATCGCCTTGTACGGGACTATCAACTAATGGAATTAACACAATAAAATATTTGTTTTAGGGTCTAATTTTAAACTTATTGATTCGAAAGCCCATGTACTTAAAGTCGAAGCATGTTAGCAGATACAACTTCATATCGGTAAGTGTATAGTAGCGTACACTTGCAGTAGTACTTTTGGGTAAAGATTGTTTCACGAAAAATGGATATAACTTAAGGACTGCAGTAAAAGTACCTGTGGCCATCCCATTATTTATGACCGTTTGTTATTATTATGTGGAAAGGACCGGATTGTAATAATTATAATTAAATATAGGCACATCAGGTAGGTTAGGTTGCTTAATTTATATTTAAATATCTTTTTGTGGTAAAATTTGTTACTTTTTGAGGAATGGTTCAAGAATTGTCTTTTACCAAACATTCCTCAGAATAGCGTGATAGTAATGGACAATGCGAGCTATCACAGTCGCCAATTACATAAAGCTCCAAGCTCAAATAATACAAAACTACATGGCGGCGAATGATATATATTTTGAAGAAAGTTATAAAAAAAGTGATCTTTTAGAAGTTTTAAAGACATTTTGTATAAAAAAAGTATATGTTTGTGACACATTGGCAGAAGAAATTGGACATACAGTGCTACGGCTCCCACCCTATTATTGCATTTTTAACCCCATAGAGCATATGTGGCACCAGTTAAAATCACTGGTTAGGTCTGAAAATATTTCTCCGACTTTAAGTTCTAGTGTTGTAGAATTAATACGAAAATGCTTCAATGATATTCCCCCAGGTAGTTGGAAAAATTCAGTCCGTCACGTAATAACTGTAGACAATTCGTATATTAGTCTGGATCGTATAATTAATCCAATTATAATTAATTTTGATGAGGATAGCGATAGCGAAACAGAACTATCTATAGAATGACATTATAAATGTAAATAAATATGACTAGTAATATTTAAAAAAAATGTTATTTCATTTGATTACATTAATATAATCATATAATTACTTGTTTTCCTTAGTCCGTCCCTTCATACTTCACTTGTTTATTGCCAAGCTCTTTTCGACACAATGGGACCGACCCAGGAAATCATTAAGTCGTATCTATTTTTCGTGAAACAATCTTTACACTAACAGTAGTACTTAATACACATGCTTAAACGCTATACTATTTCAGACCAATCCAGACGACGAAGAGGATATATTTTCGAAAAACTCCCGAGAACTGCAAATAAAAGTCCAAAACCATCACGGTACGCAAATTCAAACGCACGAACTTCCTCTTGATAATAAAAATAGTGGGTAAGCTTTAATACAGTTGAACCGGGAAAAGGACGCACGTGCGTCTGTATCAAGGTACGATTCAAATCGAGGATCAATCAATCAAAGGAAACAGATTTTTAATTAATAGTTCTCATAAGAACTGTTTTTGATGATGAAATTCTTTATAGCAAAGTAAAATACAGTGAAACCTCTCATAACGGACACCTCTAATATGCGGACATCTCTATTAAGCGGATATTTTTTCATAGTCCGGAACTAGGTATATGAAATTCCATGAAAATCAACCTCTCTTGGGCGGACTTTCCTTAGGGCGGACGCGGACAGGCTGGTTTCATACAAAGAGTGCGAAAACCCTCCTTTAAACGGACAAAAAAAATGTTTGAAGTATTTGCGAGAAGAATAAGTACGGTGGAAAAACTCTCTGAAGACAGACCGGCAACCAATCGCGTATGCGTATCAGAGCGAAAGGACTTCGCCGAATGAAAGCATGTGTGATTCCCAGACAGCAGTCCGCCGTTTATTTGCGAGTTGTAAGGTTAAAATCGTAAACAATGGCACAAAAATGTCGCGTTTTGAATCTGAAAGAGAATATATTGATGTTGTGGAAGTTTGTAATTTGATAACAATGATTTGGGCGAGTTCATTAACATTGATAGCAATGTGCTATTAGAAGATGATAGTGACCTCATTCCTACCGATTATGTAGCCCGAACTGAAACCACATCACTATCTGACGACTCTGATGAGGAAGTTGAATGCAGTAATCAAACAAATGTCCAATTATCAACAAGCCATTAGTATGGTAAAGGAATTATAAGAGTATGCAAAGAATAAAGGTGACTCTACAGCAATGGAATTGTTATCAGACTTGGAATTACATTTTCTAGATTGCAAGTATAAAAAGCAAACACGTCAAACTACGTTATTAGATTTTTTATTACTACATCCTAACTAAAACTAGCGTATTTTTGTTGTTATGTTTATTTGTACATACATATACATAGTAATAATTTTGCATTTATATTACCTAATAACAAATTTCCCATTGGGCCGATACCTCTATTAGGCGGACACATTTAGACGGTCCCGTAGGTGTCCGCCTAAGGGAGGTTTCACTGTACTTTCGTTTAGAAACTTGAAAACTTTGTGGACCACACGAAACACCAAATATAAATGTCAATAATGACATGTCAGTATTTTAATTCTACCATTTCCGCCTAATATACTGGAATTGTATCAAAGAAAACGTTGGCTGATATGTTTTATTCTTTTTCACAAAAAGACATTAAAAACAACAGGTCTTTGATGTTACTGTAAAGTCATGACGCATGTTCATTCTTTCCTCGGCCCAACTCTGTACTTTATATTTTACATGACCCTTCACAGGGTGGCCCAAATTGCAATTATTTAGGAATATTTCTCGTTCTCACTTTATTTAAAAATTGACTGAACCTTTTTTCACTCTGTACTATTTTTTGTTGTAGTACAGTTGCAGAACCCGGCGCCGGGCCGATCGCGAACGGTATCACGGATCCTCAAAAACCCGGCGAGTCTAAAAATTGGGTTTCGTTCGAGGATGACAACGACGAGGAAGAAGAAACTACCAAGTACGAGAAAGTGCAACAGTGGGAACGTTTTCAGGAGGGAGAACAGAGCGAGGATGTCGTTAAAAGAGTTGACCCCCTAGGAGAAGAGAATGCCGAGGTCTGTAAGAGTCGGTTACTTTTTCGTTGTATTCTAAAAGCGCCCAAATACCTGAAATTATGAAATTAGTTTGCATGAAACTATTTGCCAAAACAACAAATAGCGAAAATGTCACTAGACATAACTCCTCTTTAGTTAACACGGCTGTCGATTGTTTCCAGACTAAAACGAAAGACTGGGAGAAATTCGAAGACGATCCCCTGGATGTTGCAGGAGCCAATGCGCGACATGACAGTACGTCGCGAAACCACAAGAACCTACACCTTGAAATGTCATTTGGAAACGTCGACGAGCCAGCCGAAAGACCGTCCACGAGAAGTATATCGGGGTAAGTTCGGCGATACGATTGCAGGAAAAGAGGAATGTGTTCAGATGCACGGAACAAACCTAACTTCTTAGTGGCTACCAACCAGGCCAACCAGGGAGCTTATAATTTGAAAATAAGTATAGAAGAAGACCTTAATTGTATATAATTAATGCTACTATTTGTTTCCAGGTTGCCCATCCCCCTCTTCGCAGACACTCCAGTGAACAACAACAACACTTACTCGTACGATATCTTGGACGACCAGGCGGGTCCCCGTTCCTCGGTTTTTATGCCGACGACCATCGTCGTCAATACGACGAATTCGACCGCCGATTTTTCGACAACGACCTTGGAATTGTTGCGACAGCCGACTTTTTACAAATCGTTGGTCACGGTCATAACGACCAAGTGGTCCGTGTTCGTTTTCTTCGCGTTGTATCCCAGTTTCTTGTATCAAGTGAGTATATGTATATTCGACAGTTAATTAACAATATAATCATAATGTATGATCTAGGAAGAATCATTAGACTAGTTAAGTAAATGAAATTATAATTATTTATCTGCCCAGTGATCAACTAATTATAATTTATTTTATTTCTTTATAAGTTATAAATGTTTGCCCCCGTATTTCTAAGGCACTGCTTTTAACTATAACATACAGGGTGTTATGGAAATGACTTATTATATTTAAATGGGTGACTCCTTGGGTGTCCTAGAGAAAGTCTACATACTTTTTTTTTAATCGAATATGTAAATACTAAGGTAAATACCTTTTTTGCCTACATGCTGTAGCGCCGCTTCAGTTAGCAACAATGTAGGCCTCTAGCGTAAACTACAGTGATGCCAGATCGCACCGCGTGTTTCGCCCTTGCTTGGATAACCGCCGCGCGCCTATTGATATGTTTAACCTTCAGTATCGTTGCTTCAATGTTTCGATACTCGGTGTTTGAACGACGTTGCCGAGGGTTCCGCGTGCTTGATGTATACGAATTTTAAACGTTTTGTTAGTTGTAGCATTACCCGAGCTATTTTCTGTTGTAAAATAATTCATAATAATAAATGTTGTGATGTGATTTCAAATTTGTGTGATATACTTTTGGTTCTGTTGCAAAACATACTTTTTTATATTTTTTTATGGAATTTCATTATAAAACGGATTATTTTAAAGTTAGATCGAAGGTAAGAGAGTATGTACCTTCAAATTGTAGTTTCTTCTCCGAGAAAACTGAACACGTGCGTTTACAATTCTGTGTTGCAATATGACAATACCGCCTACAATGCGCTGACCTCTTTTGAGACTTGAGACTGCACAATAAATTGTTGATTGTGAACGTCGTCAGTAGCCGTCACGTAAATTTTCAAATTTCAAGTGTGTATTTCGCTTAATAATTCAATGCGCCATTTATGGTTATTTTTCTTCAATTTGAATTTGCCGGTTTAAATATAATACCTAAGTCATTTCCATAACACCCTGTATATATAATACAGTTGAACCGGGGATAAATGAACATGCGTTATCACCTGTAACAGTACGATTCAAAATCGAAATTATGTAGATCGAATGAAGGGCGAGGGGAAAGAACATAGGAATGTCCATTTCTCAATAAATCGAATTTAATGCGCAATCTAATACATATTAATTATGCACTTGAAAAACTGGTGAACCACACGAAACACAAAATATAAATGTCAATAATGGAACGTCGATATTTTAATTTTTCCATGTCCGTCTGAATTTAATGTACTTCGTTTCCAAAGAACAACGCCTGTTTTATCTTTTTTCATGAACTGAAAAACAAAAAGACATTAAAAATAACAGGGCTTTGATATTACTGTACAGGGTGTTATGGAAATGACGTATTATATTTAAGTGGGTGACTCCTTGGGTGTCCTAGAGAAGCGCTACATATATTTTTTAAATCGACCGTTTTAAAAGTGAGATAAAAAACACTCTCTTACTCACAGGTCAGTGCGCGCTACTGTACAACATTTCACCCAGAGCCAATGGCAATGTTGCCAAACTTAATGGAAAACTGAAATTCCATATAAAATTATAAAAATAAATTATTTTCTACCTACTTATATTTTATCCTTATACCTAAAGAGCGATCCAAGCACACACACAATCAGTTTTTTTTCTTTTTCATGGGAACACTCCTGGAAACACTTTATGTACACACAGTAATAATGAAACAGAACCGATAGTTAGCTTTTGAAAATACTATAATACAGTTTATACTACAGATTATTAGATTTTATTACACGCGACGAAATTTGACGTCCAGAAGAAACGCGTAAATAAAAACAATATTCAAAGATTATTTATGGACGGGCAAGATACACGCGTAAACTGAAAAAACAGAGCGGATTGCTGAGAGTGTGTTGGTGATCGACGAGACACAACGTATCCGGCCGCTGGTTGGTCGTCAACTAACAGACGCAAGCGTGCGGCGCTATATGAAACTACTTCGCTCAGCCCGTCAAGAGGGCATTGGCATTTGACCTAGTGACGTACGTGGCTGTTACTATTCCATATGTTTTTTTCGGGTTGTTTAAAACGTAGTCCGTCGTAAATGTTCTTCAATTAATTGTACAAAAAGGTATTACAGAATGGAAAAGTGTTTAAATTATTTTATTTTGTCTAAAGAGTTTAAGGTGTACATATGACAACACCGGCCAGAATTCCTTGATTGCTTACATGTATCGCAGTGCCACACAGGTGTTTTTCTGGTTTGTCGTCAGGTCACTTTTACCTCTGAATGAATTGAAAGCGCCATTTATGGCTAGTTTTCTTCAATTTGTCTTTATCTCAGGAATTGCCGGTTTAAATATAATACGTAATTTCCATAACACCCTGTATATTACTGGTTCATTCTTTCCCCGGCCCGACAGTACGCTGGTCGTATTGACCTTAAATGGTTCCTACCAATTAATCGATTGACTTTTTCAGGAAATAACTGAAATGAAAATGAAACACTTATCAAACTTGGTGGGCACCATATCGTTGGCATCACTGATTTTTGCTGCAGCAGCCTATTTCATTAATATAGAGAAAAAATGGCGGCCGAAAGTAATATGGGGTCTAAGCTGGATTGGAGCTCTGGGGTATTTTAGTAAGTAAAGCATCACATTACAATATCAGTGGTGTCCGGGTTTGTTCGGATATGAAAAAGGGCACTACAAGTTCATATAAACTTTTCTCGTATAGGCCTCCCCTTCGGAGATATGGGCTCCCAAAGAGCTCCAATGGAATCAAGTTCTTTACGCATATTTCTTGAACCACCAGGTATATTTCAATTTTTTTAAATATGATATATACCAGGTAAGACCCTTCAATTTAGTATCCAAGAAAATGTTGTGAATTACTCACAGCTGCAGGGATGGACTAGCTGTGACACTCATGGCCCTTTTTTTAAACGCCCTGTATGATCAGAACTTTGGATAACGTTTTTTACATACCTTTAACTATTGGCTAAAAATGAAGTACTCTTCATTCATGGCGCTAATCCTAACCGTTTTCGAAAAACGTCATTTTAATTATAGTATTTGCAGAATTATACCGTTGATCTTTTGACTGCAATGAAACCTCATTATCCCTTCCACCATAAAATAAATAAGGAAATCCCAAATTTTAAAACCTTTTCGAGCAGAGCCGGACCAGGTATACAAATTCAATTTATACCTATGTCTGATGCATATATAAATACAAAATGATTTTTAATAATTTTAATCTGTAGTGGTTTTCCGGCGAGTAATTTTTAGTTAGGCTTATTCGTGGTAGAATGTGGCGTCCTTGGAATTGTGCTGATAGAGGGCATTCAAGTGTCATTTTTAAAAGAAAGCATTTATCTACCGATGCCAAACTAATAATTAAAAATGTGTATCAATTGTTGTTGAGTAGAAATTTTAATTCGATATATGCTTTAGCAGAGACGTCTACTTTGACAAAAACTCCTTTATCTTCGGTAAGAGACCTAGTACTTAAACCTGTTAATCCTAGAAAAAATCGAAGTGATTCTGGCACATTTAGAAGCATTGACGAAAATGACATGGATTTATTAAGAAGAAAGATTTACCAAATGTATGAGGCACAAACTGTACCCACTTTGATTTCCCTCAAAGAGCGGCTGATTAAAGACGAAACAAATATCTCTTGTAGCCTTTCAAGCCTTAGGAAAATATTGCGTAAAATGGGTTTTAAATACCGAAGCATTGATAAAAGACAAACATTAATGGAATCTCAACGTTTACGGGAATGGACACTTAAATATTTAACAGCTGTTAAACAATTTAGAGAAGAAAATCGTCCAATTATTTACCTTGACGAAACATGGTTCGATACCCATGACACTCCAAGAAAAGGTTGGGATGATTCAAACCAAGGCACCATCAAATAAAGGCAAAATAATCACAATATTACATGCTGGTTCAGAGAACGGGTTCGTTCCAAATTGCCTGTTGCTTTCAGCTAACAACATAGCAGATTCTTCTTTAGATTACCATCAAGATACCGACGCACAACTTTTTGAAGATTGGTTTAAACATAAACTCCTTAAAAATATACCTGAAAATAGCGTTATTGTAATGGACAATGCTAGTTATCATAGTCGGCAAGCAAAAATCATTCCCAATTCTAATAATACAAAAGCAGAAATTCAAAATTTTATGATTGAAAATGATTTATATTTTGAAGAAACTTACAAAAAACGAGAAACGGGAATCGGAATATGAGTGTGACAAACTTGCAGCAGAAAATGGGCATACAGTGTTGCATCTTCCTCCGTACTATTGTATATTCAATCCTATTGAGCTAATATGGCACCAATTAAAATCCAATATTAGGAGAAATAATATTTCTCCTACATTAAATGCATCTGTAGTAGAATTAATTAAAACGAAGTAAGAAAAATTTCTGCATACAGCTGGAAAACCTGTGTACAGCATGTACTTAAGGTGGAAAATTCTTACAATTGTATGATTACAAATATTCAACCCTTAATTATAAGTTTAGGCTTAGATGAAGTAGTGATAGTGATACAGAGTTAAATTTTGAATAAATTATCAATAGTTTCTTAGAGTTTAATTAATTTTTATTGTACTTGTTATCCTAATAGGTATACTTTTAAATTATATTATTTTCAATTATCATTAATTGTTATCATTATTTTACATTTATTATAGGTACCTAAAACTAAAAATACCTAACTATTTATTTTAAATTATAAAAATAAATCATGTGATGTCGTATACATTTTCAAGCCGGCCCTGATCCCATTTATTGAACTTTGAAGAGGTCGAGGCGTATACAATAGGGTTTAATCAGGTAGTTTATTTATGGCAGTAAGAGTCAACGGTATAATTCTGCAACAACTATACATCATGTATTTGGCGTATCTCGATGAGAGATACCATCTTGGTTCCTATCAAATGTAGGAACCTCAAAATTCCGCTTTTTCATATTTAACCCGTGAGAAGTTAGGGGACTCAGTGTCCTGTAGTTTGTCACACCTTTTTACCTTAATGGAGGTAACTGATAAGTGGCCTTAAGAGCCTCATGGTTGCAAGTGTTTCGATCTCGAAATATCTGGCCAGGCTATGTTGCCAAACATTGTTTATGTATTATTAAATATTTTTAGTGATATCGGACTACTTCACGGAAGGCGTCCTGCTATTCGGAGCGGTCCAGATCGTCCTGAGTATAGGGGCGCTTCAGCACGTTGGAGGGCCGCTCCTCGGACTGACGGTCAAGGGGGAAGCCACCAAAGAGTATACGTTGATATCGATTATGACTGGATTGTCGTTTTTATTGTTTCTAGTTTTAAGTGAGTATCAGTCGAATGTCACATTATGACAACAGCTTACCGTATTTAAAAGGATCTTCTATAAAATAGTTTCAAAATGACTTCGTTTTGTTGTAACTTATTTCTATTTCAGATGTAAGTTTCAAAGAAATATTCAGACTGATGGCGCTGCTTAACTTTTTCACTGGAAGCTTGTGGCTAGCGAACTACATATACAAAAGACTCAGGATCAGATAATTATTTTAATTTATACATTAAATACAGAGGGCCATACACGTATAATGGCCTACCTACTAAAAGATCTAGGCAACTAAGAAATACATTTGTTTGAAATATTGGTACTAGCTATAATAAAAATGCCGATCTTCCTAATGAAGATACGTTGACGGATCTAACACTTCCGGTTATACCTGACGTTAGGCTTAACATTGTTATTTTAAATTTAATGTCTTGTATATTTTGGCATTTTTAGATTCTATCTAAAAATCCAAGTGACTTCTGTTGACAAATTTCCTAGTGTTGGGAAAAACCGATGATTTTAATAATCGAGTACTTTTGATACTCGAGCGATTTTAATAATCGAGTGAATCGCTCGAGCGATTAATCACTTGGCATTTTTATGACTAAGAAGAATGTGTTGATAAAACACCAGGGGTTGTTTTTATACAATGTGGTTGATTTAGTGCGAGGAAGTCAAATATCTCCGTTGTTCTTAAAAATATCGAAATTTATTAAATACAAAGGTTCTAGGATAAATAAAAGCGCACATTTTAAAAATATTTTTGGATATACAGGATGCTCCAAAATAACGGGGCATCATATAAGTAATTTTTTTTAAATAGTACCCCCCCATTTCGTTTTGTCTAATCGAATTTGGCATAAAGTTTTACATAAGATATGCTATTTTATTTTGGTGATTTATACGACCTTGCCAGATTATTCAGTTTTTCCTAAAATTTTCTCGAAAAACATCATATCAAAAAAATTATTTTAAAATATTACTAATTTAAACTAAAAAAGAAATTTTTATATTTTTATAAACCTTAGAGGTGTCCGAATAATTTTACAAAAAAAAAAGCATCAATATCGTATCCAGGGTGTTTTTTACATCGGTAGAAATGTAGCAATCTTTAGATAAATATTACTCGATTTTTTCAAATGGACCCCCCTGTATATTATTATGTCAGTTTACAGATAATTTCAACCTCTTTAAATAGGCAATTATAATAAATGCTCTAAAACGTAACGTTCTTTTAATATTTTATGTTTTATTTAAAAAATGTAAAAATATCGGCACTTTCAATAAGTTAATATTAAATTGATTATAATTAGCCTGCTTTGTGAATATTTGCATTTTTCATGAAAATGCGAGTAATTAGCTATGGGAGAGGTTAATACTTTTTGATAGACAATTAAATTCTACATCTGCTAGTGACATAAAATACAGGGTGTTGAATTTAAATTAAGCAAGATATTACCATTTCAAACTTGTAATTATTTAGTAGTACTTTTTGGACACCGTGTATAAGTTAGTGAATTTTTCATAACTGGTACACAAAACTTAATCAGTGAGTAGAGTCCACTGAGAAATTGGGTTTAAAAAACAAAATACATTATAATTATTACTACATTTTGACAAAATATGAAATATTTCACAAACCGTAAGGTACGGTAAACCTTAATGAAAGTAATATTTATTTTGATCGTAGGAACCGAAAATGAAATAATATAGTGGGCATTCCATTTAAAAGAATGCAACTTTGAAACGTTTCGTGTTTTTGGGACAACCTGTACATCATGAAAATAATTTTAAAATGTACCTCAAATAGGCCCCTATCCACCCTGAATATTTGTTTTTATCCAAAGGTAAGAAGCCTAAGTCTAAACATAAACAGGTTTGACAGTTGCCTACCTAGTCTAGTTGTCACGTATTTAAGTCATTAACCTTAACAACTTATTCAAAAAACATGAAAATCTTTAACACTCTGTATCTCCAAAGTTAAGACGTTTACGACATATGTTCATATGAAGTTTATTTCTGAAAATGTACCCAAGAATAACCTCCTTAAATATCAGCATGTTATTAAGAATAACCCCGTATAATGAATACTCGTAAGTTAATTTTTTAATAACTTTTTAAAAATTTTCTCAAGTTTTGTCAATCTTTGACTGCATTAATTACAAAGTAAGGCCAAATGACCATTGACATTGATATTTATATGAGAAAATTCCTTTAAAGGATTTTTCTCAGCAACGCTCCCAAATGAAACCGTAAATGGGTGTAGGAAAGTTACTTGGATTTTTACATACAATCGTGTCAATGTCACAATATACAGGGCAATCTATTTAAAATATCAACGTCAATAACAAGCCTAACTTCCGGTGGTGTACCCGGAAGTGATAAATACGTCAAAATATCTTCGTTATAGCGATTACCAATATTTCAAACAAATATATTTTTTAGTTCCCGAGACCTGAACGACCCTGTATATTTTTAAAGACACATATATATTATATACTAGATATATAACCCGCTTTTTAGCGTCCAACGAAGTGCAATAACCAGACATGTGCAATAAACAGAATAAGAGTTATCGCTCATTTAATTTGCCAAATATTGTAATTTGTTAACAAAGCAGTTTTACCGATTAGTATTAAGTTGTAAAAAGGTGCATTAAGTACTTAGTTAATAATAATATTTTTATAGTATTGTATTTTAAATGTTTACTATTAAAGTGTTTTTCAGATAAACTACGCGTTTAATTGCATAGAGGCGTGGCGGTTCTTACAGTAAAAATATTCATATGACCAATAGATTCGTTCAAAGTACGGGCCCGGTGAACCCGTACGGTGATACGGCACTGCATACAGGTTGCCCCATAAGTTATGGGATATCCGTCGCAATCGCATTGCTTTCAGTTATATCAAAAGTAATGGAGAAAGCTATTAACCAACATCTTCTAAAGTACCTGGAAGGCTTCAACATTATCAGCGATCATCAATATGGTTTTCGGAAGTCCAGATCAACTGGAGATCTGCTAGAGCCTATGTCACCCATCTTTGGAACAACTCAATCGAACATCATGAGGAGTCTCGGGCGGTTGCACTGGATATTTCTAAAGCCTTTGATCGTGTTTGGCATGAGGGACTTCTAAGTAAACTGCGATCCTATGTTATGCCCAGTCGATTCTGTGCATGGTTGTCTAGCTTTCTTAAGGACCGCTCTCTGCAAGTGGCGATTGACGGATTTCTCTCAGACACCTTCGCCATCAATGCCGGTGTTCCTCAAGGGTCCATATTGTCTCCCACTCTCTTCTTACTCTTCATTAACGACCTTCTAGTGAAAACGAAAAATCCGATATTTAGTTTTGCTGATGATAGCACACTTATCTCATCTTTCTCTTTGAATGCACAAACATCGGCTGCCGGCGCGCATCTTCGCAGACAGCATGACCTGGAAGCCTCAACATAGACCTGGAAGATCTTTTTTGCTTGGGGTGACAGTAACCAAGTCGAATTAAACGCAAAAAAACCATGCAGCAGGTTTCTCTAAAAAGGTTAACATTACAGAACCGGATATAGTCATGGACCGACACGCAATCTAAATGGCTTCATCTATTAATTTGCTGGGCGTCAATCTTGGAGGAAATTTGTCTTGGCATAACCACGTTGTGGCAATTGCCAAGATAACTTCTCATAAACTTGGTGTACTCTTCCGAACCAGAAAGTTGTACACACCTCAACCACTTTTGACACTATACAAAGCCCAGATTCGACCATCACTGGAGTACTGCTTTCATGTCTGGAGCTCTGCACCAAAACATACTTTTCGGCTACTGGATTCCATCGAAAGGAGGGCCATTCGTCTGATTGGAGACCACGAAGCTGACGAAGAACCTTGACAGCCTAGAACATCGAAGACAGGTTGGGGATTTGACTCTCTTTTACACAGATATTTTCATGGAAAGTGCTTGGCTGACCTTGCCCTCTTAATTTCGCCCAGAGCGGCGAATAGCAGAAATACACGCCGATCCACTGCCGCCCATCCATATGTGGTTAAGCTTAGTACTCCTCGAAATTCATTATGTAAGAATTTTTTCATCTGGAGGACTTCATCCTTATGGAACGACCTTCCCGAGGTCGTTTTTCCCAACGAACATAACCTCCAACGATTCAAAACCAACGTGAATTACTTTTTGCGCACACGCACCACTCCCAGAGTGCCCTAAAGGATTTTTCCTATAGTGCTTGTTGATCATAAAAAAAAAACGTACATACATTTATTCGTTCTTCCTGATATATCAGGAAAAAATATTAAGACAATTGTAGGATCTGTTCAACGACAAATGGTTTTGGAGATACGAGCGTTTCAAAGTTCGCAATAAAGAGGTCAAAATCGCTTAAAAATTACCGATTTCTTAATATCACCCTGTAACTTTTTTACCACACCATGGAGGCCAAGAATGGGAACTATAGACAACATAATATTATGAACAGAATGTGCAAGGACCTTAATTAATACGGCTTTCATTTATAGTCTTTGAAGAATAAACAATTCACATTCTTAGGTAGTTTGTAAACTTTCCAGAAAAAACAATCGAGTAGCTCTGAAAATTAGTTTAATTTTTCTTTGTAGTTTTCTGTTAATTAGACAAAGAATTACGTCGCCTTCGGCGTTCGGAACGTGCCTTTTATAAAGCCCATATTGGAACGACCGTCTTTCATACTTGCTTTCACGTTTGACCAACGAATACTTATAACCAGGAAGAAGACAAACAGCCGTGTTAACAAATCGAAGCAGGCATAAAAGTTATGGCATCCATTGTGCATGGCATCAGCTGGCAGAGCACACGTACTTTTCAAATGTCACTTTTGTCTAAATTTTCATTGTTGTCAATATTTTGAAGTGACATTTAAGCAGAAAAACATTCAAACCCCTTTTATTTGATTTATATTTGATTTACTGTAGTGAAAATCAAATATTAGCATTCTGACATGTTTTAAGCTGTAAATATCACTTTAAAATAATCCTTACACGCTTTTATATCATTAAAACGACCTTTCGATTTGAAGGACGATTTGCTTTCGCCATTTTCATTCACTTTACATATCATTCATATGTTGCTTGCATATATTCCATGCCATACGAAGGATATTCACATGTAAAATTATTTAACAACGCGGCCTGTTCGCCTTTTACGTCTGTCTCTGTCTGCATCAACCTTTCCCGATTCGGTAAAGTGAGACAAATATGGCCAAGATCAAATCGCCTTCATTAAACACGCCCACATTATGGCTTCCACCTACGTAAGTCTGATATTGACCCATACGGATGTTTGACACACATGGAAAACGTAGGTCTTTACGGCGATAGGTATGGCGTGACGTCACTTGCATGGCCCCCCCCCCCCCCCCAATAAGAAATCACACCGGGCTGCGTTTGACACTACAGAATTAACAACTGTCATATTTGTCATTATTGTTAAATAAAATTCTTTGTGGTTTTCAGTGTTTGTGTCTTAAATTTAAGTATTGTTTGTGGAAAAAATAGTATTTCTTAACACAATATGGTAAGACTGTGTCAAGTCTGCCGTAAACTGGATAAAAATATATACTTTGAGTCACGTCCGTCGATTGTTTGTTTCTCCTAATCAAGACCATATCAAATCGATCAGCTGTTAGAAACAGACAGAAGATAAAAAGAAATGGGGTTCCCACAGATAGAATCCCCATCTCTTTATTGTTGCGTTTATTTTCGTAATAACAGGCGTTACATTGACACGCATAATGAAATCACAGATAGGATTGTCCAAAAAGTGTTTTAGGCTGTATTTTAAAAAATAATAACAATATGTTCCATACGGTAACTTAACCTATAAGACCCCCCAATGGGTTCTTGTAACTATTTTGTCTGGTCATCCCGAAAGGATCCGCGTTCGAGTTATCCCCCATGTTCGTCGGATTCTTCTTAGAATTTTGATTCCCCAAGCCCAATCCCGGCACGACTTTTCCTACGTCGCCCAGTCCCTTACCCGGATCCAACAACGTCTTCGAGATCCCGCCGACATCGAGAGCGCCCAAGAACTGACAGGCGCTACTCTTCAGCCGCTCGCCGATATTCGTGAACAGCGCCATCTCGCAAAATCTAAACTTATTAGCCAGGACCGGGCGCGGCTTGATTTGAATGAAGTTGTTGTCGCCCGCGTTGAAAGGGGGCGCCTTTTCCTCGTTTATGGTCACGGTTCCGTGTCGGGCGAAGTCGGCAATCATTCGGGTGAAGATGTTTCGGACTTTTATGTCGTCCTCGGTCGGTTCGTCGGCCGGTAGGGGGTTTCCCTCCAGGTCTTGTGCGTCGAAGAGGTACGCTAATTCGTCTCCGTGACCGACTGTCTTATCTTTGGCAGTATCTACAAGAGAATCGACTAATTTACATTCATGTTATGGGTAACTAAACCTGTTTGAGAGGCAATGCAATAGTACAGAGAACGTTACCTTTTATACAGGGTGTTCTTTAATGACGTGCTAATATTTCAGGGTGTGATTCCTTATGTCATTTTATAAAGAAAAGTTCATATGAACATATGTCCTCAACGGCTTACATTTTTTGCTACAGGGTGTTGAATTTTTATTTTTTAAATGGTTATTTTTTAATATCTCCGAAAGTACTTTAGATATTATTTTCAATTTTGGTATGTGTTAATAGGATATCGAACCACAAATTTTAGTTAGAAAAGTTAATCAATTGTTCAACCAGTGGCGTCCCTGTAAACATGTCCTCTGATATTTGTTGCAAAAAAGATGGTACGCCACTGACATTTTTCCATATGGATATTTTTTCTGATTAGCCTGGTCAATTCTACATGAAAACGGTCTCTTGAGTTTTTCTCGTCAGACGCACCGTTCTTGATTAAAACCACTAAATTCATATTGAAACTCATTATTATTAACATTGATAAAATAATTAATGATAAATTTTGTTTTATAAAAATTGTTGGAGTGGGCTAATCGATGCCAAGACGGGCGGAAGGAAGCATACCTTTTAAGTGAAGGTGGCCATTTCCAACAATTTTTTGATAAAACAAAATTTATCATTAATTATTTTATCAATGTTAATAATAATGAGTTTCAATATGAATTTAGTGGTTTTAACCAAGAACGGTGCATCTGACGAGAAAAACTCAAGAGATCATTTTCATGTAGAATTGACCAGGCTAATCATAAAAAATATCCACATGGAAAAATGTCAGTGGCGTACCATCTTTTTTGTAAAAAATATCAGAGGACATGTTTGCAGGGACGCCACTGGTGGAACAATTGAATAACTTTTCTAACTAAAATTTGTGGTTCGATATCCTATTAACACATACCAAAATTGAAAATAATATCTAAAGTACTTTCGGAGATATTAAAAAATAACCATTTAAAAAATAAAAATTCTACATCCTGTAGCAAAAAACTTAAGCCGTTGCGGACATTTCTTTATAAAATGACCTAAGGAATACTGTATACCCATCGATTTACTTTTCTGGCTGTAACTTTTGAACCGACAGGTATAATTTAATGAAATTTTAATATTTTATGCCACCACACTCGGCCAAAACTTTGACTTGTCTCATTTGACAGAGCTGAAAACTGATTTTTTTAATACGTTGGTCATCCCTCTTTAAAAAAGGGGCTCTTACTTTATACGATAAAACTGGCTGTTTTCGAGATAAATCGCTTTTTACGCGAAACACTCAAAATAACACGATAAATGTAAACAATTCTGCCTCTTTTTTATATCATATTAAGGCATATTTGAGGCGGGTTATACTTTTTATAAAACGGCAAAAATTCCCTTCTCGTATACATAATTACCTGCCGACTTGTTTCCTATCAGAGGCAATCCTTGCAAAAATGTGAATCCCCGCTTCAAATTTCCGACATGCTCGAAACTGTAAAGGTAAGTGGGAGCATCTTTCCAAAATTGAGCCGTGAGGAAAGCCGGCACATTGAACAAGGCATCAGCTAAAAAATAGGAACAGTCAAACCAGTATCGTATCATCGTCCGTTCTATACAGGGTGTTACAAATTCGGCGTTCACCATTGGGATTTACAGTCACGTAATTATGGGCATAATAATATGCCGCAAAAAAATCTAAAATAAATACAGGGGCTTTCAAAATACAGTAGACACTCGATAGTGTGAACATCGCATAACGGAACCTCGCATAGTGTGAACAAGTTTTTAATTGTACAAGACCACCGTATACCGTGAACAAACTAAACCTTCGCTAATGGAAACAAAGTCATTGACCCTAAAAATTTACATTATGTGGCAGTCGTTGTTCGGCGATGCTGTAAATCCCCGATATATACGGTACTTCTCCACCGTGGGCGCTGTGTTAGCTAGAAATGCATACGTTTTGTGCCAGTTCACATTGAAGAGTTCGGGATTTCGCAGAATGGAAAAAAAAATTATATAAGTGGATCCTGGAGCAAAGAAGTAGCAAAAAGCAAAGCAAATCCATTTACAAATTAAAGAAAATGATGAGCAATTTACAGCCGGTGAAGGGATGGCTACAACGCTTTAAAAAGAGATTTGGAATTCGCTTACGTTGAAAGGTAAAAAAACCATCAATGATTTACCATTTCGGCTTATTTAAATGGAGATTTTTTAAAAACTTTACAGTCGCCATTTTGAATTAGCTTGACAGAATCGCGCTAAAAGTTATGAGCATACTGTACGAGATATTAGCTTTCAAATGATGTATCACAAGCTGTATGTTTCTATTTAAAAAAAAGATCGTTGTCGTCATATCTTTGACAAATGTCTATAAAAAACAAATAAATAACGTCAAATGTGAGCATATATAAAACTAAATTGACGTGTTCGAGCGTTTTCCCCAAAAGTTACAGGTTAAGGCTATATTAATTTTATTCCGGACTTCTGGGCAACCCTGTATATAAACAGTATATTGCTAATACCATCTGCAATTATGTCCCCGCTATGGGCATCGAAGGGGACGTTGTGAGTTTGCGCAGTTCGGAAATTTCCTTGTGAAAGTAAACATTCGACAGGACCGGATTTCAACTTTTTTAATGTAAATTTCACTGGTTAGTTAGGAAAATATTGCAATCAAAATTTCGATTAGCTCGATTTAAGACGGCGTTCCATGCATACCATTTCTGACGATTTGATGATCCGATGGTGCCCTGATTGGTGTAAACTTTTGGTGCCAAATTTCGTCCGAATATTTGTAACAATTGACACGATGAGCTTTATTTTAACTTTCATCCGACGTCGTATGTTTCTTAACCTCACTTTTTTTTTAAACCAAAAATTAAGAAATTGACTATTTTGGGAATTTTTATCATCTACTAATGCACCAAATTAAAAATGCATTAATTTTAAGGTTAGGTAGTGACCACATATATTGTATACGAGTGACACTCTCTTCTTTTTTTACAAGCTTTTTAGTGAAATTCGGTTCCGAAGATCGGATAATGTGATAAACAAAATATTTTCGTATATAGTATGTACATACCTGAAATACTTTATACCCGGTATTGATCCACGACTTTTGCAAAAAAAGCACCATGCACTTGTGTCCTTTCATCTTAAACAAAACAAGCCACTAACCTATCAAACAGCAAATCACCACAAATTAAAAACTCCTTCACAAAAATTGTTGTAAGGTAATGAAAGTTTATAAGCACTAATATACCGACAACAATGCGGATGAACCACTTTTTATTCTGTAATTTGAAAAAGCATCCGGAACCAAAGATGGCGACGAATAACAACAAACAAATAATGTCGGGCCGGCTCTGACGCGATCGATAAAATTTCCACCCTACTGCGCAAACTCAATAGGCCCGCGCCATCTCCCATAGCGGGGACACTTTTTGTATTTGGATCGATCGTATTGGCAATATACTGTTTATATATATGTGTGCGGAACTGGTAAAAATTCGTCTTAATTACATCAATTATAATCTATCTACTAATATATTACCTGTAGCTTCAGAAATCTTATCCAGTCCCTCCTGAAGATCCTGCGCATCGAACTTCAAATAATTATCGAAATTAACGGGTAAAACATTGCCGACAGTTCCCAGCAGATTTTCCGCGGTCGACGTCAGGGCCGAGACGTTACCAATACTTGCAAGTTTCCCTGTAAGCTTGGAGAGGACCGGGTTGTCTCGCAGGCTCTCGGCGAGGACTTTTTTAAGGAAATTCGGTACCGATTTCAGCTGGTTTACTATGTCTTGTTTGTAGTGACCTGAAATATGTATGTAATTTTTGGTAATTCCCTTTATATATTTTTTTAAATAGTCAGAGTCAAAATGGGCGAATAATCATCATCATGATGATGTATAGTCTTTGAGAATTTATTTGTTAAAATAAAAATTCAACCTACCGTTCACAGCACCCCTCGTCTCGTCCTTGGTCACTCCCGTTAGTAATGGAATCTTAGGATTGTCCTGCTGATAAAGGGAGTCCACTGGATCATTTTCGACCATTCCTGGAGGCGACCTGTTATCATTCTCTCCTTCTGCCACAGGAGCTGTGGCCAGTCGTCCGTTTAAGCCGGATACGAAACCTCTAGACTGAAGTTTGTCGAATTCTATGGCGGAATCTCCCTGAAGGAAAGCGAAAAAAGTTAGCAGGAAAAACTTCTCTAAGCCTTTTTCATATATATTTCAAAAAAATATAATTAATTGGATTCCCTATTTGATTTTGCTTACTGAAATAGAACTTGTACGTCCAAAGTACAAACGATACTCTCTGAAATAGAAGTGACATTTGAAATACAGACTAAATAAACTTTTCTAAACCTTTTTCATATATATTTCAGAAAATATAATCAATTGGAGGCCCTATTTGATATTGCTTACTGAAATACAACTTGTAGGTCCAAAATACAAATGATACTTTCTGAAATAGAAGTGACATCTGAAATACAAACTGAATACACTTTTCTAAACCTTTTTCATATATATTTCAGAAAATATAATCAATTGTAGTTCCTATTTGATTTTGCTTACTGAAATACAAGTTGTACGTCCAAAATACAAACGATCTTTCTGAAATAGAAGTGACGACATCTGAAATACAGACTGAATTAACTTTTCTAAACCTTTTTCATATATATTTCAGGAAATATATCAAACGGAGTTCCTATTTGAGCCGCTTACTGTTGTCAAATCATGAATATGAATGACACTATCTGAAATAATTTTAACAAATCTTAATAGAACGGTTTCTGATAAATTGACACCTCTGAAATACATATAAATCTAAAATACCATTGACGCCTCTGAAATACAAGTAACGAATATGAAATACAAATTACGCGATCTGACATAATATTGAAAAATCTGAAAAACAAATTACACTTTCTGAAATAATGTTGACAACTCTGAAATGCAAGGAACGATTTCTGAAATTAATATCAACAAATTTGAAATACATAATGGATAACGAATCTAAATTATAAATTACGCTTCTGAAATACAAATAACGAATCTGAACTAAAATTACGCTTTCTGAAATAATGTTGACAAATCTAAAATACAAATGACGCCTTCCTGAAATAATGTTTGATAAATCTGAAATACATATTACGTATTACGCCTTCTGAAACAATGTTGACAAATCTAAAATACAAACGAAATAATGTTGACAAATATGAAAAAAATTGAAGGTTTCTGAAATACGAACGGAAAATGTGTAGCGCCGCTGGAACCTACCTTTATAACAGATTCGGCCGGTACTTTCTGTAAACATTTCACCATTGTCACCACGTTGGTGGTCGGGCAGCCATTTTGATCGGCTATTTCATTGATAGTATTAGAGGGAGTGTTGTCGATCGCCCATCGAGACACTGCAGTCCCAGACATAGCCACGACGCCGCTAGGCTGACCTGCGGAATGTTTTGTTAATAATATTAATGAAAATTTGAATCAAAATCGATTCAGCAGGTTTCCAGCATACTTGACCGACCTTTCGCGATTTTAGTTAACGCTAGCAATATCGCACTGCTTGCCCCCGTATCATGCCCCATCACCACTATTCTATGGGGATTTCCCCCGAAGAAGCCGATGTAGTTCCTGACCCATTGGACGGCCAAGGCCATGTCCCACAAGGCCGCGTTTCCGGGCAAGTGTTTCGTACCGGAACTGAGGAAGCCGAGGGAACCGAGGCGGTACTGGATGGTAACGACCAGGAGACGTTGGCCTACGAGATGTCTGACCTAAATAAATTAACGTATAGTAATATGACAACCTAAACCTGGAAACTGAGTGGTGAGGTATTAGGTTCTATTGGGGTTTGTGCGTATTCGTTCTTATCATAAATCATATAAAATTTTGCAGGATTTTTAATAATTAAGGTACTTTACTCTGCATTTATAGTATTAAGGCATGCAATAACTTTTATCAAGAATATAATTTTCTGAGGAACCTGTTATTAAAAAATTTCACACTGTATACCACCGGACTAAGAGCAGCCCCCGATCTAGGGAGGGTAAAGACGGTGCCCATGCCGCTGGCGGCAACTTCAGTGGGCGGGTTTTTGGTTAAACCTGATGAGAAAATTGATATTTTTAATAGGAACATTTAATACACTAAAGTGCAAGAAAGTTGCACTTAGTTCTACGTACCAGTAGTGCCGCAGCCGCCTTTCCGATCTATATAAAAATTAAATAATTAACAAATTCAAATTTCTCGCGCCCTAAAAACCTCCAAACACATAATTGTATGCAAAAACGTTGGTAAAAAAGTAAGTTAATCTGGAAATTATAGAGAATACAATTTTCGGTTATTATTCACTTTTGAGCAAGCAATGTTTGACCAAATCGCAATATTTCTACCGAAAGAATCTGCAGTTTTACTATGTACTATTAGTTTTGGGACATCCTGTATACGGGGTGTTAGGAAATGACTTATTATATTTAAATGGGTGACTCCTAGGGTGTCCTCGAAAAAAAAAACTCGTAAAAACCCTTTTTACCCACATTATCTCGCGCCGTTCCATCTGGATTCAGTTAGCAACAATGTGGGTCACTAGAGTATACTAACAGTGTTGTTAGATCACACCGCATGTTTCGCCATTGTTTGGATACCTGCCGCGCGCGACTATCGTTGCTTCAGTATGTTTCGAGACTCGGGAATGGGATGACGCTGCTTTGTTAGTTGTAGCATTACCCGATTTTTTTCTGTTGTGAAATAATTCATAATAAGAAATATTGTGATGTGATTTCAAATTTGTGTGATATTAACTACTGTTGGTTCTGTTGCAAAACATACTTTTTGTGTTTTATTTTTTTATGGAATTTAATTATGAATCGGATTATAAGATCGAAGGTAAGAGAGTACCTTAAAATTGTAGTCTTTTTGTCAAAAACTGAACACGTGCGTTTACAATTCTGTGTTGCAATATATGACAACACCGCCTCAATAAACTATTGATTGCGAAGGTCCTCAGTAGCGGCCACGTAAATTTTCAGATTTCATATAAAGTGTATATTTCGCTTAATAATTCAAAGCGCCATTTATGGTTATTTTTCTTCAATTTATTTTCATCTCAGGATTTGCCGGTTTAAAAATAATAAGTCATTTCCATAACACCCTGTATATGATATAAATACCAATACTTAAAACGACAAGGGATGGCAGATATGCGATGGCGGCAGTTTTAAGTTTTCGCCTCGTCTCGAAAACAATCAAGACTCTCTTAATTCAGCAGGAGAAGATTTGCAAATGTAAAGAACTAATAAGAATAATAAGCATTGTGGTTTGCATAAAAGCGAACTTACTCCATATTGTGAGGCTGAGCCATATCTAAATCCACCTCCGTGAATCCATATTATAACTGGTAATCCTAGAACAGACAATATGTGTATTAAAAAAAAAACCGACGTAACTGGGCAAGTATGTGAACCCCATGAATTAGGTGTCCTACCTTCGGTTCCAGTAGGTAAGTCAGGTGTAAAAATGTTTAGGGCCAAACAGTCTTCGCTTCCTATAATATAATTTCTACCGGGCATCGGTTGAATACAGGGTGGGGCGTAGAGTGTAGCCTTCACTTCTCCCTCGAGAAACTTCTCCCTCGGACGCTAAAAATATACAGGGTGTCCCGAAATCAGTGCTATTGTTTTTTTTTTATTTCAAACTAAATTTCTACTTAGCGTAAGCACAAGTAATTTAATTTATTAATACATACAAATAAACTTTGAGTACTTTCTTAAGACTTTTAAACAATGCATTATTGAGTTTTACATTTTCGAATTATACCGAATTTAAAAAAAAGTATATTACGGGAACATACAGGGTGTCCCATTTTCGACACTTTTATAGGGTATCTCCGTTATTGTTAGTGCTATCAAAAAAGTAATGTAGATGTCATGTGCTCTTTTTGGGTCAAACTTAAAATGGTGAAATCAAAATTTGAAAATTTTCGCTCGCTTAAGAGATACGGGGAAAATCAAAAAAATTGACAATTTCAAAATTGCCCTATATTTTCTTAGTTAAAAGAGATACAGAAAAATGTTTTACACAGAAGTTTCTTTATATTGATTGTTGAATAATTTGCCGTTTTCAGAATAAGTATACGGGGTCAGGTAAAAAAGTTATTGGACTAACCTCATTGTTATTTAAATGGAACACCCTGTATATTTCGTTCTAAAAATATACTATTTTAAATTCTCCATTCAAATATATAACACGCCATGGATGATATTGGTTTCCTAGGCGATTTATTTAAACTTTATTACTTTGAAACGAAATAAAAGATTCAGATTAACGCCACCTCCTCTACGGTCTCCAACCGGCCCACCAGCGACTAAAATCTAGGCGAAGCTTCCTGAGATCGACAGAAGACTACGAGGAGCCTAAAACCAGAGTGGACCTTTACGGGAAGACCTCAAACCAACACTGGATGAAGCCGAATGAAGAACTGGCACCAGGAGACGGTGAAAACTGGGAAACCTGGAAGGCGCTAAACAGACTGCGGACGGACACGGCGAGATCGAGAGATACCCTAAATAAGTGGGGCTACCCCGTAGACTCCAATCTCTGCGACTGTGGAGAACTGCAAACCACGCAACATATGTACACCTGCCCCCTGTGCCCCGCTAGATGCACCATAGAGAACCTTATGGCAGCGAAGCCGAACGCAATTGACGTCGCCCGCTTCTGGGCAAAAAGGGTCTAGCTCACGTCTGAAGTGACGATAGACATTTGTATATATATATTATTATCATTATTATTAGTATTATTGTTATTTATTGTTAAATTATGATGCTTCTGACACGAATAAATAAATAAAGGTAAAAAATAATGGAAATTATCGCAAATGTTCGGAATATATCCTTAAATGGTTAACGTCTTTCCGGATAGCGAACAAAATATGCATTTTGCTCCATTTCTTCGTTTCTTCCACTTTCAATATAAACTGATATCATATCAAATTTTTCAAAATGTTGATAGAGGTCATTTTCGCAAATGAATATGTAAAAATGAAATTGACGTTAAATGTTAATAATTAACATAGTTGTTTCTAGGATATTAGCTTTTGTTTCATGGTCTACTGTGGTTTAAAGTAATAAAGTTTAATAAATCGCCAAGGAAACCAATATGGTGTGTTATATATTTGAAAGGAAAATTAAAAATAGTATATTTTTAGATTAATATATACAGGGTGTCCCTTTTTAAAAAAATGAGGTTAGGTCCGATAACTTTTTTACCTGACCCCGTATACTTATTCTGAAAACGGCAGATTATTCAACAATCATTATGAAGAAACTTCTGTATAAAACATTTCTCTGTATCTCTTTTAACTAAGAAAATAGAGGGTAAATTTGAAATTGTAAATTTTTTGATTTTCCCCCGTATCTCTTAAGCAAGCGAAAATTTTCAAATTGTTACCATTTTAAGTTTGACCCAAAGAGAGCACATGACACCTACATTACTTTTTTGATAGCACTAACAATAACGGAGATACCATATAAAAGTGTCGAAAATGGGACACCTTATACTAGGGGTATTTTAATGAAGATGCTCAATTTAAGGAACAAAACGTCGGAAAACAAGCAAGTGTTGTATACCACTACACGTAGATTTCGGTCCTCTTTCATAATTTAAACAAGAAGATCCAGGCCATGCAGCATATTTAAAACAATTAAGTTGTTGATGGTGACCCAAAGACGAAACGTCGCATGAAAGATCTGATAATGCCATCTCGTGGAGAATAAAAAGTAGCAATGAGAAAGTGCAATTTATTTTTGGACATCTCTTCGAACAAAGTCGGGAAAAAATAAAAACCGAAACGCAAAATTTATAATTTTTCCAAATATTCTGAAAGCCCCTGTATTCATTTTTGATATTTTTGCGGCATATTATTGGCCCATAATTACGCAATAATCTCAATTCATAAAAGTTACAATTAAATAGGTACCTGCCAGTAAATTATAAGATAAAAAACACTTACCAAGAACCTGTCGGCACCAACGGGAGGCAGGGCATACTTGATTCCCTTGAAAACGTAATGGGGGAACTCCCTGCTTCCCTCCACCCTAGCCGATTTCCCGTTGAATCGTACGTACACAACGGGGTCGTCGTAGGGAGGGTAATTAGCGGCATCCCCCCCGACAATACGTCGGACTCTATGATGTGATGTCCCGTTCTCGTTGCACGTCGTCGGGGTTAATAAAGAAAGGGAGAGTAGAATTGACAACAAAAATATGTTGGTGGCCATTTGTGTCGTTTGTACCGTCCCCCGAGGACTAACTTTATCCTAAAAATTAAACGATTATTTTTTTGATAAAAATTTACCTAATATCACTAGTACAGGGTGTCCCTTTTTCGACACCTTTTGGATCAAACTTGAGATAAAATCAAAATTTGAATATTTTCGCTCGCTTACGAGATACGGGGGAAAAACAAAAAAATTACAATTTCAAAATTAGCCTATATTTTCTTAGTTAAAAGAGATACAGAAAAATGTTTTATACAGAAGTTTATTTATAATGATCGTTGAATAATTTGCCGTTTTCAGAATAAGGTATACGGGGTCAGGTAAGAAAGTTATCGGATCTAAGCTCATTTTTTCAAATGGAACACCCTGTATATTTTAATATAAAAAGATAGCATTTTAAATTATCTTTACAAATATATACACACCATACATGAGATTGGTTTCCTAGGCGATTTATTTAAACTTTATTACTTTAAACCACAGTAGGATATGAAACGAAAGCTAATATCCTAGATACAACTATGTCGACATTCTAATTGTTATTAACATTTAACGTCAATTTCATTTTTACATTTTCATTTGTGAAAATGACTTATCAACATCGAAATGGCCACCTTCTCTTAAAAGGAATGCTTCCGCCCGTCTTCGCATCAAATTGCCCACCCCAACAATTTTTTTAAAATAAAATTTATCATTAATTATTTTATCAATGTTAATAATAATGCGTTTCAATATGAATTTAGTGGTTTTAATCAAGAACGGTGCGTCTGACGAGAAAAACTCAAGATACCGTTTTCATGTAGAATTAACCAGGCTAATCAGAAAAAATACCCACATGGAGAAATGTCAGTGGCGTACCACCCTTTTTGTAAAAAATATCAGAGGACATGTTTGCAAGGACGTCACTGGTTGAACAATTGAATAACTTTTCTAACCAAAAATTTGTGGTTCTATATCCTATGAACACATACCAAAATTGAGAATAATATCTAAAGTACTTTCGGAGATATTAAAAAATAACCATTTAAAAAATAAAAATTCAACACCCTTTAGCCAAAATTTAAGCCGTTGCGGACATATGTTCATATGAACTTTTCTTTATAAAATGACCTAAGGAGTCACACCCTGAAATATTAGCAAGTCATTAAGGAACACCCTGTATTTAGTTATAACAAATTGTATTTTGCTTGAATATACATATAAAATATAAACGTTAAAATGCAGATCATTCTAGACTACAACAAAGAAGTTTCTTATATCCACGATCGTCATAATGTTAATCACGCCCTATTAGCTGCTGAAGTGTTTCTCTCTTATTTGATCTACATAATCTTGATTTGAATCGTACCGTTACAGACGCACGTGCGTCCTTTTCCCGGTTCAACTGTATCAAAGCTTAGCCACTATTTTTATTATCAAGAGAAAGTTCGTGCCTTTGAATTTGTGTACCGTGACGATTTTGGACTTTTATTGGAAGTTCTCGGGAATTTTTCGCAAATATATCTTCTTCGTCGTCTGGATTGGTCTAAAATGGTATAGCATTGATCCACATAATCTCAATTTGAATCGTACTGTTACAGGCGATGACGCACGTTCATCTTTCCCCGGTTCAACTGTAACTCAGTATTTTTTTATATGATCAAACACAAGCACTATAGGAAAAATCCTTTAGGGCACTCTGGGAGTGGTGCGTGTGCGCAAAAAGCGATTCACGTTGGTTTTGAATCGTTGGAGGTTATATTCGTTGGGAAAAACGATCTCGGGAAGGTCGTTCCATAAGGATGAAGTCCTCCAGATGAAAGAATTCTTAAATAATGAAGCTCGAGGAGTACTAAGCTTAACCCCATATGGATGGGCGGCAGTGGTTCGTCGTGTATTTCTGCTATTCGCCGCTCTGGGCGGAATTAAGAGGGCAAGGTCAGCCGAGCACTTTCCAAGAAAATATCTGTAAAAGAGAGTCAAATCCCCAACCTGTCTTCGATGTTCTAGGCTGTCGAGGTTCTTCGTCAGCTCGTGGTCCCCAATCAGACGAATGGCCCTCCTTTCGATGGAATCCAGTAGCCGAAGAGAATGTTTGGGTGCAGAGCTCCAGACATGACATCCAGTGATGGACGAATCTGGGCTTTGTACAGTGTCAAAAGTTGTTGACGTGTATACACCTTTTTGGTTCGGAAGAGTACACCAAGTTTCTGAGAAGCTATCTTGGCCATTGCCAAAACGTGGTTATGCCAAGACATATTTCCTCCCAGATTGACGTCCAGCAAATTAATAGATGAAGCCAGTGGGATTGCGTGTCCGTCCATGACTATATCCGGTTCTGTAATGTTAACCTTTTTAAAGGAAAGAAAACTGCTGCCTGGGTTTTTTTAGCGTTAAATTCCACTTGGTCACTCCAAGCCATTCCTTCCAGGTCTTTCTGAGATGTGCGTCGGCAGCCGATGTTTGTGTATTCAAAGAGAAAGACGAGATAAGTGTGCTATCGTCAGCAAAACTAAATATCGGATTTTTCGTTTCTACTAGAAGGTCGTGAATGTAGAGCAAGGAGTATTAGTATGTATTATTATGAAGTATTATCTGTATAGAACTTTACATACCTACTTACCTTTAAGAATTAAATTTTAAAAAAACACCCAATCACAAGAAAACTATAACAAACACGAAACTTATATTCGCGTGGTTACAAATGTTATGAGACGAGAGATAAAAAGCAAAAATAGCAAACGTGTGATAAAAAAGATCAAACAGGAAGCGTCTGAAATTGTCCTATCGAATTTTTATATGGCGTAATTGTCTGCCCACTCTGGAAGAACCATTCTTTAAAAAAATTGTTTTTGTACAGGCTGTCCCATTTTCGACATTTTCATCGGGTATGTCCGTAATTGTTAGTAAAGATTGTTTCACGAAAAATGGATACGACTTAATGATTTCCTGGGCCGGTCCCATTGTGTCGACAAGAGCTTGGCAATAAACAAGTGAAGTATGAAGGGACGGACTAAGGAAAATAAGTAATGATATGATTATATTAATGTAATCAAATGAAATAACATTTTTTTTAAATATTACTAGTCATATTTATTTACATTTATAATGTCATTCTATAGATAGTTCTGTTTCGCTATCGCTATCCTCATCAAAATTAATTATAATTGGATTAATTATACGATCCAGACTAATATACGAATTTTCTACAGTTATTACGTGACGGACTGAATTTTTCCAACTACCTGGGGGAATATCATTAAAGCATTTTCGTATTAATTCTACAACACAAGAACTTAAAGTCGGAGAAATATTTTCAGACCTAACCAGTGATTTTAACTGGTGCCACATATGCTCTGTGGGGTTAAAAATGCAATAGTAGGGTGGGAGCCGTAACACTGTATGTCCAATTTCTTCTGCCAATGTGTTACAAACATATACTTTTTTTATACAAAATGTCTTTAAAACTTGTAAAAGATCACTTTTTTTATAACTTTCTTCAAAATATATATCATTCGCCGCCATGTAGTTCTGAATCTCCAATTTTGTATTATTTGAGCTTGGAGCTTTATGTAATTGGCGACTGTGATAGCTCGCATTGTCCATTACTATCACGCTATTCTGAGGAATGTTTGGTAAAAGACAATTCTTGAACCATTCCTCAAAAACTAACAAATTTTACCACAAAAAGATATTTAAATATAAATTAAGCAACCTAACCTACCTGATGTGCCTATATTTAATTATAATTATTACAATCCGGTCCTTTCCACATAATAATAACAAACGGTCATAAATAATGGGATGGCCACAGGTACTTTTACTGCAGTCATTAAGTTATATCCATTTTTCGTGAAACAATCTTTACTATCAAAAGGAATGTAGGTGTCATGTGCTCTTTTTGGGACAAACTTAAAATAAAATCAAAATTCGAAAACATTTGCTCGCTTAAGAGATACGGGGGAAAATCAAAAAATTGACAATTTCAAAATCACCCTAAGTTGTCTTAGTTAAAGGAGATATAGAAAAATGTTTTATACAGAAGTTTCTTTATAATGATTGTTGAATAATCTGCCGTTTTCAGAATAAGTATACGGGGTCAGGTAAAAAAGTTATCGGACCTAACCTCACTTTATTAAATTTAACACCTTGTATATTTTAATCTAAAAAGATAGCATTTTAAACTCTCTTTATAACACACCATGGATGATAGATATCATATCAAATTTTTCAAAATGTTGATAAGTAATTTTCACAAATGAATATATAAACATGAAATTGACGTTAAATGTTAATAACAACTAGAATGTCAACATAGTTGTATCTAGGATATTAGCTTTCGTTTCATATCCTACTGTGGTTTAAAGTAATAAAGTTCAAATAAATCGCCTAGGAAACCAATCTCATGCATGGTGTGTATATATTTGTAAAGAGAATTTAAAATGCTATCTTTTTATATTAAAATATACAGGGTGTTCCGTTTAAAAAATGAGGTTAGGTCCGATAACTTTCTTACCTGACCCCGTATACTTATTCTGAAAACGGCAGATTATTCAACAATCATTATAAATAAACTTCTGTATAAAACATTTTTCTGTATCTCTTTTAACTAAGAAATAATAGGGTTATTTGCAAATTGTCAATTTTTTATTTTCCCCCGTATCTCTTGAGCGAGCGAAAATTTTCAAATTTTGATTTTACCATTTTAAGTTAACCCGAACAAACCCGAAAAAGAGCACATGACACCTACATTACTTTTTTGATAGCACTAAAAGTTACCCTAGAGAAGTGTCGAAAATGGGACACCCTGTACGGGCGTTCGCGTATACCTTCTTACACCAAAAAACAAAATTTGTATATAAAACTAGAAAAATAGTTTATTGAGCTTATTTTTAACACAAGGCATATAATATTACAAAATTTATCAACATTATTTAAAACTTGTTTTTTACTAATATGTTTGATATCTCCTTTAAGCTTAAGAACAAACCCACCATTAAATAAAAACAAAATATGCACAATATTGTTACTAAACGAAACATTTCCGAACAGGTAAAACGAATTAATTACACGTTTTTATTAAAAGATGGGAAGAACATGTCAGTTTTAGGCCTCTCGTTAAATTTCATATCTTTTTTCTTGGCTTCGGTACTTTTGCGACTTTCAGCTGCAGCTTCATCCCATTTATTGACGGGAGGTGCTTTTTTGCTATCGCTTGTATCTGCCAGCGGTGGTGTGTCAGTTAATTCCGGAACATTAGTTTCCAAATTATTTTCGCCATCTAAAAACGACGATAGAATAGATATGAAACAATAGGTTCACAGAAGCAAAATCTGTGACCGCTGTATGTATGTATCGACTGCCAATCGATTTGCAACCGTTAATTTCTATGGGCTATTAACCCTTTACTAAAGATAAAATGAAACAATTATGTTAACAATTGACAGGAACTACCCATTGAAATGAATGGTCTAGTCCACCTTCGGACCAGTCGCACTTTCTTTCCGAGAACTCTCCGCTAGTAGAGCCAGCGCGGTTGCCATTTCCGAGACTATAATTATACAGGAAAGTAATGTTATAGAAGGAAATCCGGCAATTTATGATAGTCGTTTATAAAACATCGAAAGTAGCAACGCTGTATTTTTAAATATTAGCACGATTGTCCAAAATCAGCTGTTTAAAGAAGCCGGCCGATATCGATCGAGAGAACCAACGAGTTATTTATTTTTAAAATTTTTAGATGCTAAATACATTATTTCCCAGACAATAAGGGCGTATTTTTGTCTACACAGTAGCACTTTAAAATACTAATTCAGATTGAACGGTACTTAGATGTGTTGTGACGCGAAAACTAATGTGATTTTGTGATGTGAGTACTTGGTGTTTTTTATAAAATAAGTTGGTTTTAAATAAGTCCGAAAAGGTAAATCAAATTGCACCTTTTTTTCTAAAGGGTAAGTGACATTTATAAACTTTTAAGTTGTCCAGATCTGACGGGTGTCGTTCGAATTGAACAAATGAGTCAGTTCAAGTTTATAAATCAGAGATTGTTTCCCAGCGAACTGAACTGAACGTAAAAGTTTATAATAATGTACCCTGAAAAATAAACAACTTGCAATCTGTCAAACGGTTATTGACTTTCTAAAGAGTTTACCCTGAAGATATGACAACACTGTTGACGTATGTTGCTTTGTTTACCTTCCTGACAGGGGCACCACGTGGTCATTTTTGGTTTGACATAAGGTCATGTACAGGGCATATTAAATTAAAGCGCCATTTCTGTATATTTTTCTTCAATTTGTTTTCATCTCAGGAATTGCCGATTTAAATATAATACGTCATTAATTCCATAACACCCTGTATACTATTTTCCATTTGAAGTATACGTTTATATGTGCCTTACCTTTCGATTCTTCACCTTCAGAAGCCAGCAATGCTTTGAAAATTTCTTTAAATTCTTCCGAGCAAAAAGAATCGTCGTTCGGTCCATAAGGTGTCAGTGGCAGATCGAACATCATAGGAAAGAGCCTTTTGTTTTTTCTTTGATTAGGAGCGTCTTTCACTTCGAAATATTCCTCGCCAAAGTACTTGGGCAGGAAAAGAATTCCCATTTCGTATGACCTTTAAAAAATGGCTTTTCTACATATGAAACATATTTTTCTGTGGTTAATTTTTTTACATTCATCTAACTAAAATTTAAATAAAATCTGACGTAATATTTTATACAAGGTGAGTCACGGTGGATGATACATTAGGTTCGTTTGAAGAGCGACTGGTTTCTGCTTTTCGCCTATGGGAACGGGTGCAAATGCGAACGTTTTCGAAATAATGCCAATTCATTATTTATATATGGCGATTTTGCTGTAAAAGCCGAAGTGAGCGACAGGAGGTTGGAATTACTTTCCATCGGTAAATATTCTACTTGTATCTTTTGCATGCATTTATTTTATATTAGATATCTCCGTTGTAAGTTTAGAAGTATATATTATTTGAAACTATGTTTAAGCCCATAGTTGAAGCTACCTTCCTTTGTAATTTGTACTAGATTTGTTGCAATTTTCATTCAAGATTTCTAATAAGAACCAGGTAATTGCCCTTGGAGAGGGTGTGTCACTCAATGGCGTACCCGCATAATTTGTATATTTTGACAAAATTAAATTATTTCTTATTTAATATTGGTTAATTATTAGTGAAAGCATTATATTAATTCGAATGTATGTATACCAGTGATATTTTTTTTTAAGAAAGCGATTAACGTTTGTCTTGAATCGTCTTTGTTTTGCATCCTGTTAAAACTTATTTTAAACCACTAAGCTCAACCACATTGTTGTATTGTTTATAGATTTCCGAAAGATCCAAAAGGAGCAAACATTTGGGTGCAGAACATGGGACTTAGAGATTGGACACCTTCTTCTGCCCACAGGGTTTGTTCAAAGCATTTTGAGAAGTCCTTTTTTTATAAAGCTGAGGAAAGAGTTCGATTACTTGGAGGTGCTGTGCCAACAATATTTTCAGAACTACCAATATATATGCCACCAAAGAAGGTATTTACTTTAAGTTAATTTCTGGAATGAAAAATCATTTATTTTAAAAACAGAAACGTTTCAACTTACAGAAGCATGTAGATAATATTGATTTTTCGACAGGCGATAAAAAGGCGAGCTACAGAAAGGTCAACTCAACATGATGCTGAACTATATAATATACCAATATTTTTTATTAAATAGATAATTACATTTTGTTGCTTCTTTATAATAAATTTTGAATCGACCAATTTTGTTTTTTATCTTACATTTTCCCTAAAGTTGAAAGATATTTAAATTACACAACCTTTCCTATATGCAATTATAATTTTGACGACTAAAATTAATATTTACTAAGTATTCAATAAATTATTGAGGAGCAAAAGAACATTTTAATATCAAACCTGTAACGTACACAACAATTCAATCAATAAAAATATTACTTCCATATTCCATACAAAATAATTTTGTACTGGGATAATACTAATAAAATATTCATGTTACGCCACTGCTAAACCCGGTTTGGAGCCACGCGGTAACAAAATAGCTTCTTGTTTTACGCGTCCCCTCTCTTCCCTTGTCTAAGAGGTAAATAGTTTATCAGTCAGCAGTGCGCATGCCGTCTGACGATGAACTTTGTTTAAATGCGCGAGGCCATAAATGTGCCACTTTTGCTTCTAGAGTTTGGCTATCCATAGATATAGGTAGGTGCTACATACATCTTAAAAATGCCGATATAATAGCGGCAAAATTAGCCGATATGCCGATGTACCGATATTTATATCTATTTATAAGTGCCAAATTTCGGGCGCAACTAACGGAAGATCTAACAGTTACGTACCTTACATGAATTCCGCAATCACTATAGGGCATTTTACCCCACGCCGACCTCGACAAATTCGCACTGGTCAAAAATAAATATGCCATTTTTTGCCAACAAGGTGAAATTCTACAATAGATTTTCGAGTGGGACATGGCTCTAGTACGCTTCGTTTCGTCCGCTTTCCACTGGCTAAAAAATATAAACGGACATAGTTACGTCAATACATAAAAAGTAGCGAATAATAATAATATTTTAAAGTGTTCTTCTACATATAAAACGCTAATAAAAACACTATACCATTCCGTTGTTATTTAAGAATACAAGTGTCACAGGAAGGCCTGTGTGGAGATCACATACAGGGTGTTCATTTGAAAACTTCCCACCACGGATTTATCGAAAACCACTGATTAAAATAAAAAACGCCGAGGCACGTCAAAAGATTTGCCAAAGGGGACAACTTTTTAACCAAAAACTACTTCACCTCCTTTTACCCTCTGGCCCCCGGGGTCATCCCCTTAAAAATTTTAAATGACAAGGGGTAGCAAGTAATAGCTTGTTTGAAAGGTCTTTCAAAGTGCTTTATTTTGACGTTTGCTTTTTTAAAATCGGTCGATTCGTTTCCGAGAAAATTAGAAAATTTTTTACCACCTTCTTTTTATCAACACAGATAATATGGGCGAACTGTTTTTATTTTTATACCTTTTACCTTTTAGTTTAGTTTTTTATAGTTGCTAAGGGAAAGAAACAATTTAATTTGCTGTCAGTTACGTTTGTGACAATCTTGGGATAGTGAAAATTAATTTATTGATTCAGATTTTACTTCCAAAATGGTTTACACACTAGCGGAAAGAGTGGAAATGATTCTAATTTATGGTGCCCAAAATCAATGTGCTCGGCAAACTGCCGTTACATTTAACGCCAGACATCCGGAAAAGATAACTTCGCATAGGTATGTTTTGGACCTTGTTACTAAATTTACTCAAACTGGATCTGTTGCAAATAAAAAACGTAATCATCGTAGAGTTTTGGATGAAGCCGCTCAAGTTGAAGTTTTGGGTCATTTTGCCATAAATCCTAATACTTCATTACGCAAAATTGTGGATGCGACTGGTATTTCATTAGGCTCTGTACACACAGTTACTAAATTACATAAATTTCATCCATTCAAAATGAAAATATTGCAAGAGTTAACCGAAGATGATTTCGATAGACGAGTTGAGTTTTGTGAACAAATGACTGCAGCGATTAATGATAATACCATTCATGTAAAGAATATCTGCTTCAGTGATGAATGCACATTTTATCTAAATGGATTTGTTAATAAGCATAACTGCAGGTATTGGAGCAATGAAAATCCTCATGCTTTTGTAGAAGGGCATACTCAGTACCCCCAAAAAATTAATGTATGGGCAGGCATTTTAGGAAACAAAGTGATTGGGCCATTGTTTATTAATGGGAATTTAAATGGAGGCATTTATTTAGATATGTTGGAAAATACCATCAATCCGCTTATCACTGAAACCATTGAAAACCAAATCGAAGACGATGGAAACCCTATACTTGATAAGGCTGAAATATATTTCCACCAAGACGGCGCTCCTCCTCACTATGTTCTTCCGGTTCGGCAATGGCTAGACGACGAGTTTCCAGATAAATGGATAGGGCGAAGAGGGCCTATAGAATGGCCTGGCTAGATCTCCTGACTTGACGCCATTAGACTTTTTTCTATGGGACCATTTGAAAACTATTGTGTTCACTCTCCAACCTAACAGTTTGGATGAACTTCGTCAACGCATCACCGAAAGCTGCCATGATCTCCCACAACATGTTTTTGAAAATGTCCGTCAGGAATTTGAAAATCGCCTATATCATTGTTTGGCCAATAACGGGCAACATTTTGAACACTTATTAAAATAAAAAGTGATATTTTCGTGTGCTTTTTTTTCTATCTGAACAAATTAAGATAAATAAAGATTTTTCTAATTTTCTCGAAAACAAATCGACCGATTTTAAAAAATCAAACGTCAAAATAAAGCACTTTGAAAGACCTTTCAAACAAGCTATTACTTGCTACCCCTTGTCATTTAAAATTTTTAAGGGGATGACCCCGGGGGCTAGAGGGTAAAAGGGGGGTGAAGTAGTAGTTTTTGGTTAAAAAGTTGTCCCCTTTGGCAAATCTTTTGACGTGTCTCGGCGTTTTTTCTTTCAATCAGTGGTTTTCGATAAATCCGTGGTGGGAAGTTTTCAAATGAACACCCTGTATATATACATATAAACAGTATATTGCTAATACCATCTGCAATTATGTCCCCGCTATGGGCATCGAAGGGGGCGTTGTAAGCTTGCGCAGTTCGGAAATTTCCTTGTGAAAGTAAACATTCGACAGGACCGGATTTCAACTTTTTTAATGTAAATTTCACTGGTTAGTTAGGAAAAATATTGCAAACAAAATTTCGATTAGTTCGATGTAAGACAGCGTTCCTTGCATATATGATGATCCGACGGTGCCCTGATTGGTGTAAACTTTTGGTGCCAAATTCCGTTCGAGTATTTGTAACAATCGACACGATGAGCTTTATTTTAACGTTCGTCCGACGTCGTATGTTTCTTAACCTCACTTTTTTCTAATTCATCTAAAATCATCCAGAACCAAAGATGGCGACGAGTAACAACAAACAAATAATGTCGGGCCGGCTATGACGCGATTGATAAAATTTCCACCCTACTGCGCAAACTCAATAGGCCCGTGGAACGTTCATACTGGCAATATACTGTTTATATACATGTGGTTTTTCCCGACACTATATTTATTCACGTCAATAAAAACACACTCATTACGGTAATTACTATCATTATAAAGTAAAATAGATCTAAAAAGGTACTTACTATTGCATTTTAAGCAGCCAGGATTGCAAATTTTTGACATCCTTCTCATAGTTGAAGGCACCAAGACTTTCAGGATATCCCTCAAGAACATTTCGAACAGACGGATAAATTAAACTGAACGTGGCTTTGCTTATACTATACAAAGTTGGCAAATAAGGCAGATCTTTATGGCTTCCTAAAGATTTCAAGAAGACGGACCTCAACCATACGTCGGGATCTGGACCAATAAGACCTAAGAAAAATATACAATTAATATACAGCATTGGGATTTCGGTAACGGGGGGAGGCCCTGTTGTATAAACTGGGTTTATACAATAAAAAATCACCATAAATAATCAAAAAATTAAGAAACAAATAGGGAAATCAACACGCGGTATTGATTTGGGTTTTGTTAAATAGAGGGTGAAATGATATTTCATAATAGGAAGGTATAAAGTCTATTTGTCTGAAAGATTTAAAAGTCTGCATAGCAAAATAGATTTCATAGAACCATAAATAAATAATTTTATGTAATAGAATATCTAAATATCGCGCCTTGTTGTATAAACCGGGTTTATACAATAAAAACCACCAGAAATAATAAAAAAATTAAGAAACAAATATGGTAATCAACACGCGGTATTGATTTGGGTTTTGTTAAATAGAAGGTGAAATGATATTTCATAATAGGAAGGTATAAAGTCTCTTTGTCTGAAAGATTTAAAAGTCTGCATAGCAAAATAGATTTCATAGAGCCATAAATAAATAATTTTATGTAATACAATATCTAGATATCTCGCCTTTCAAAGGGCCCAGAAATCTAGCAGCGTTCACTCGCCCGTCCGTCCGTTCAGACCCAGTCTTAAAAATCGGGGCGTGGCCAAGCGCTGCTGCGGCACGTGGCGCGAAGAAAAAACTCGATGCAGGGTAATAATGTTTCAATTACAAAACAAAATACAAATTAAAGATTAGTAAATTTTGATAATATGATAGGCAGTATTATTACCTACAGTTCGAGGTATGATTTATTATTTTAGGACTGACCATTAGTTAGAAAATCTCATTTTGAAAATTGTCGTCATCCGGAATTTTACGCAAAGAGCTGTAAGGTTATTCTGGCCAATCAGAAAGCTTTTGCGGTCCATAAATACCCCGGTGATGGAAATTACAGGCAAGTTTAGTGAGAGCCCTCGACAGGTTAAGTTGTAAGATACAGGACACGGTTCCCTCTTGACAATTAACTGAAAAACGCTCCCTCGTTTTTAGGCTTCGGTCAGGAGACCCCCTAAAGCGACCCCGGAGTGGTGATACGGTGTTAGCTCTCAACTATTCTGAATTCCACTTTGTTTTGAAAGTAGCAACCACTTGCACAAAGGTTGTGAAATCGAAAGAAAGGCTAGTCCAAAAGTCGAATAACCTAATCTCCAATAAATTACGAAATTAGGGGACTTCGGCCAATGGTGAACAATTGTGAAAGTTTTTACTCAACCGCGTTTAGGGTGAACGTGCTTGCACGGCGTGTATTGTCAGTGGGGGAGGTATAAATGAGACTATCTGTTTACGAAGCTCGTTTGTAAGTAAGGCTGGTTTCTGTCGTCAGCCAAAAAGCTTAGACAGTTAAAAGAAATTCGTGCCCCCTGACAAACCGCCATAGTTTATAACCGCAGATAGACGAAAACTATAGATATTGTTCAAGTTCAAATCTATAGTGAGTATCTATATAGAACTTTACTTAACAAAAACTTTGACCTTTAAGATTCTGTCGGGAGTTTATAAAACTTTGTGTGTCAGTAGTAACAACTATTCAAGTAATACGTTTGGACTATTTAGTATGATAGGGCGTACGAAGTGTCCGCTGGGGACATTATCCTTTTATTAGGGATTTTTACGATTTGTGAATTCTTGGAAGAAGTATAAAGTTTTTGCCGTCCATAGAAACTGTCTAGTGATCGTTTCTTGGGCTACTTATTCAAAATTTTTGTTTTAGTGTTCCGCAGGAACAAGATTTGTTGTGAAACAAAAGGGACTTTCTTTTGTTTTTTGTTTGTGAATTTATTATCCTTGGAAGAAGTATAAAGTTTTTGCCGTCCATAGAAACTGTCTAGTGATTGTTTCTTGGGCTACTTATTCAAATTTTTTGTTTTAGTGTTCCGCAGGAACAAGATTTGTTGCGAAACAAAAGAGACTTTCTTTTGGTTTTTGTTGGTTGAATTTTTATAGACGACAGCGTCGATAAAATTATTTATGATAATTTTGGGGATCTGTATTAAAGTTATAAGCTTTACTTATAAAAAATTTTTGTAAGGATTAGACATAAGTAAATTTAAGAAATCTTTTGTAATTCGGATCCGAAAAAAACTCCAACTACCCCGATGTGTAAATCAAACTTAAAGGCAGGCCGTAGAAATATTTTTTCGGTTTTCTTTTAAATAAGTAAAAACAAAATTGTGAGAGAAATAAGAAGTTTTCTTTTTAAATAAAAGCTACAGGGAGTAGTTTCAAAATAAAAGGCCATTACCTATTCAAATAAATTTTAATGTTTTAAAAAAATTTATTTTTATATTATCACCCGTTGTGATAATAAAAGAATTTATTTAATTTCAATAAATAAATTTAAAAGTCAACTAATCTCTGAAAATGTCTGACTCCTCAAGTCATAGTCAAGTTGAGGCGTCAGATCTGACAAGTCTGGCGGGTGGCAAGGTGGGTCCTCACAGGCCTCCTTCAGGGGCCGTGCTTGATAACTTGTTTGACGAAATTATTGCCAGTCCTAATTACATGTGGGACAAGGTAAATAACTCTGATACTTTAAAAAAGTCAAACAGCCCCTACCCTGACAGTATTAGCTCAGGTGGGGAATCCAGCATTATATTCAACGCAAAAAGGCCTCTCCCGTCTGAAAAACTTTTTATGAATAACCAAAATCCAGAAGTTGTAGGCATAGTTAGGGGATATAATCTTATTGACTTAGGTAATAGGGATCGCTTAGATTCTAATTCTGATCTAGGCGACGCGACAATGGATTTCCGCCATCCCCCAAACAACATGCTTTTACAAAAGCCCAACACTATGCCGCCACAAAACAAAAATAAATATAGGGGCTTTCAAAATATTTGGAAAAATCTTTGAATTTATATTCGACGGGAAAAATTTAAAATTTTCGGTTTTTCGGTTTTTATTTTTTCCTTACTTTGTTCGATGAGATGTCTGAATATAAAATTTAACTTTCTCATTGTTACTTTTTATTCTCCATAAGATGGCAGATGGTGTTCTTGCTTATTTTCCAAAAATACTAAATACACTGGGAAACAAATTTCAACTTTTTTTTTGTTTCCTGAACAAAACCTATTTTTTTGGATTCAACTGTACCCAAGTAACTAAAAAATACCTATTAAAGATTTTAGTTGGCTCGCAAAAAAAAAAATCTCAATTATTTGTTACAAAATTTTAATTCATAGGCATATACAATGGACATACAAAATACAGATAACAATATATTGTTGGTTCAACAAAAGCAACTAAATAGCACATTTTTATCATTGAATCCAAAGTTTAGACACTCATTTTGCGCTTCTTAGCTTGCCTTTTGAAAGCAGCCTCTGGGGCATCTCTCGTAATAGTCCAGCAGTAGTCGGCTAACATCTCACAGTTCCATTTTCCCTGATATCTTCTTTCCATGTTCGAAATATCCTGGTGGAACCTCTCACCGTGTTCGTCACTTACAGCACCACAATTTTCCGGAAAGTAATCCAGATGAGAATCCAGGAAATGAATTTTCAACGACATATTACACCCTAGGTTTTGGTAACACAAAAGAAGTTGGGCAACCAGGTCTTTATAATTTTCTGCTTTTATGTTTCCCAAGAAATTTTTTGCAACCATTTTAAAGGCATCCCAAGCGTCTTTTTCCTTGCCTTCAAGTATGGAATCGAATTGCGCATCTCCGAAAAGTTTCCTAATTTGGGGACCCACAAATATTCCCTCTTTAATTTTAGCGTCACTGATTCTAGGGAACTTTTCTTTTAAATAACTAAAAGCACGGCCTTCTTTGTCCATTGCCTTCACAAAATTTTTCATAAGTCCCAATTTTATATGAAGTGGCGGTAGTAAAATCTTTTCTGGGGCAACTAATGGCGCGCTGGTCACATTTTTCTTTCCTGGCTCAAAAGACTCTCTCGGTGGCCAAATTTTCTTTCTGTAGTGATCCGATCGTGCTCGACTGTCCCATTCGCAGAGGAAGCAGCAGTATTTGGTATAACCTAGCTGCATTCCAAGCAAGATCGCCACAACTTTTAAATCCCCACAAATTTGCCATTTATATCTTTCATATTGTATGGTCTCAAGTAACAATTTCAAATTGCTATATGTTTCTTTCATATGGACTGCATGACCAATTGGGACTGAAGGCAATTTGTTTCCATTATGGAGTAACACAGCTTTAAGACTTACTTTTGAGGAATCAATGAAAAGTCTCCAGTCTTTTGGATCATAGTCCAGATTTAAAGCTGCCATTAATCCCTCAATGTCCCTACAGGCTACCAAATTGTTATCCATGTTAAAAAATGGTGTTAGGTTTTTCTGACGGCTTCGGTACACAGAAACTTTTACTTCATCTTCAAGTAAATTCCATTGTTGCAATCGAGAGGCCAATAGTTCTGCTTTTGTCTTGGGCAGTTCCAAATCCCTTATAAGGTCACTTAATTCACTTTGACTTATTTTGTGAGGCTTTTTACTTGGAAGTTCACAGACAAAATCGGAGTCTTGCGAGGTTGATGGGCCGGCGACATTTTCCGGTACACTACCGTTTGAATCCTCTTGATCATCATCAGAATGAAGGGTATATTCCTGAGGTGGATTAGGTATAGGCAACTCGTCACTATGAGGCACCGGGCGTATGGCGGATTGTAAATTTGGATACTGTATCGCAGACCTTTTTTTCTCTGAAAAGCCTTTTTTGATGGGAGGTGTCAAACAAAAGTAACAGTCAGTAACGTGGTCTTTCGGTTCTCGCCAGATCATAGGAACAGCGAAGGGCATCTTACGGTTTTTTCCACTTAGCCAGCCGCGAATGTTGGACGCACATTTGTAGCAGCAGATATGGGGAGCCCAATTTTTATCCTGGTCTCCAACTTTGCAGCCAAAATACAAGTGGTAAGCCTTTTTTATTAAAGGGCTAAGCGTACGTTTTTGTTTCACAAAAGTCATTTCACCACATATATAACAAAAATGATCCGGCTTATTTACACAAACTCGCGACATGTTGCTCAAAACTCTCTAATTTCTCAAATACGAACAGCTCTCGATCAACTGGTGGTTGAAATACAACTAACTAACAATTTAGGATTTATATTATATGTATTTAAACCCCTTATAAAGTACACCTGTTATAATAAATCCAGGTATTTCTCATTTAATGGTGAAATTTTCCCATATATTAAGGGCAGGTAGGTAAATTATCATAATTGGGATGGATCTATAAAACCGGAGCCAACTGAGCCTTTTGCAAGACAGATTGTTAATTAGTATAATAAAATAAGTAAGATTTTGCTATTTTGGTCTCGGAAACATTTTTGCTGTTCCCCAGTGATATTAACGAATGCTCTTACCCAATGAGGCAGTTTGCGCTATTATCCGCCACGAATTGTGTTCCTCCTTTGGGGCAGGAATCGTACAATCGCGCGTCAGCAAATGTCCAAGATAATGAATGATGCTGCCATTTTTTCTGGGGTAATGAACGCCGGGCGACGAGTAGAGCAAAGCGACCCTTAAACAAATAACTATAATCGTGCGATTAAAAGCGTAATTCCGATGCAAGTTTTTTATGAATTTTATAGCCCAGTAACCCTACAAGATAAGGAGGGCCAGTACAGGGATCTCGTAAACCGTAAGAGATACGAAGTCGGTTAAATGGAGGTAAAGTTAATTGCGCATTTACGTGCCTAATAATATGCCGTTTAGAAAGTTTCAAAAATCCGAGTGGTTCCGGAGATATCCAATTCCAGCTCTCAAATTCCAATATCAGGAAAACAGGACCGTATTGAAAAAAGAAAATTGATAATGGCCCTTGGAAGACGACTCGTCGGATTACAAAACAATTAACGCTGTTAGATAGAGCGGAAAAAGTGGCAATGTAAAAGTGCAATTTACTTTAGAAATCGATCTCAAAAAAACGCAGGAAAACAATAAAACGATTTTTCAGAATTTCGTTTTTTTCCGGATATATCCGGAACTACTAGGAATTTGAAAACTTTCTAAACGGCATATTATTAGGCACGTAAATGCGCAACTTACCTCCATTTAACCGACTTCGTATCTCTTACGGTTTCCGAGATCCCTGTACTGGCCCTCCTTATCTTGGACACGTTGTATATCAGAACATGCGTCAAATCCGATAGTTGATTTTTGGCCGTGTTGTTTATGATGTCGGCCCAAAGAATAATCCAAGTTTTCGATCTCGAGTGCCGAACGCAACGTTGTCAAATGTACAAAAAAGCCGACATTTTCAGTTTTTGGCGATTTTAACCCTAAATGATTAGTTTTTCGATAATAACTATTTAGTACGCTTTCAAAGTAGAATAAATTAGCCGCAATTTGAGACCATAAGCGTCTCTGTACACCCAATAATTTCCGAAATATAGAGTTTCAAAATTTATCGATTTTTGTAATTTGGAAAAAATAAAACAAAGTAAATGAAACAATGATCTAGGCGTATACCTAATTTCTGGAATGGAAGAACACACAAACACACCATTAAACAAATGGTTAATTTAAAATTATGAATAAATAATAATACACAGGATTCTGATTAACATTTTTCCCCAAATATTTATTTTTAACATTTTTTTATATTATTCAGTTAGTTAGTAGACCTCCCTTTAGTATAATCCCTTCTTTGTGTATACAGGAGCTTGAGCTGTTGAATTATCTAAATTTATATGCGTATCATCCCCACAAGAACATCCAATCCCCACACAAACCCCACCCCACGTTTTGGGGAATTACCCACAGATTGGTAGCCCTGAATAACTAATGGACCAAGTGGAAGGGAGTGGTAGGGAGGAATAGGGGACTGCGCAATGAAGACGTCGCCAGCAGCGGAACTAGTACCCTAATATAAATAATGCCATAAATATCCGGGTTCGAAAAAATCAATAAATGGTGAAAACTATTTCGGAACCCTTGGAATACATTTGTAGCAAATTTAGTCTATGTTGAAAAGGTACTGAATAGTTATTATCGATAAACTAATCCTTTAGGGTTCAAAAATCTCCTAAAACTGAAGAAAAGTAACGGTTTTTTGTACAGTTGACAACGTTGCGTTAGGCACTCGAGGTCGAAAAAATGTATTATTCATTGGACCAACATCATCAACGGCTCGACCAAAAATGAGAACTACCCGCCCCTCTCAGGAACAAGGTTACTGGAGCATTAGTTAAACCTCGAACAAACCAGGAACTATTAAAAAAGCGCCCTCTTTAGGTGGCAAACTAAAAAAAAATTAACTTACTTAATGTCGCTAAAATCGGCTTTTTCGATACGTGCGATCATTTCTTGCACACTAGCAATATTGCATTTCTCGTAAGTTAATAGATAATCTATTAGCGCAAACTTGAACCCCGTAGGAGATCCTCCGTCCATGACGGAACTTCCTTCTGGTAATTTTGGACAAACGGGACTCACCCACAACCTAAAAAATAAATTATTTATGTCACGAATGGGAAATTTGTGCATAAGTTGCATACAATATTATACAATTACAATATACAAAATGGAAATGACTTATTATATTTAAATGGGTGACTCCTGGGTGTCCTAGAGATAGTCTACATACTTTTTTTTTAATCGAATATCTAAATACTAAGGTAAAAACCCCTTTTACCCACATACTGTCGCGCCGTTCCATCTGGATTCACTTAGCAACAATGTGGGTCACTATTGTTGCTTCAGTATGTTTCGAGACTAGGGGATGGAACGACGCCGTCGAGGGTTCCACGTGCTTCACGCATACGAATTTTAAACGTTTTGTGAGTTGTAGCATTACCCCATTTTTTTTCTGTTGGGAAATAATTCATAATAATAAATGTTGTGATGTGATTTCAAATTTGCGTGATATTATCTACTGTTGATTCGGTTGCAAAACATACCATTTGTGTTTTATTTTTTTTATGGAATTTAATTATAAAATGGATTATTTTAAAATAAGGTCGAAGGTAAGAGAGTGTGTATCTTAAAATTGTAGTTTTCTTTCTCTAAAAAGTTTGAAAAAGAAGTGAGAACGCCCATCACAGACGTTTTGTTGTCAAAAACTGAACACGTGCGTTTAGAATTCTGTGTTGCAATATGACAACACTGCCTATAATGCGGTGACCTCTTTTGAGACTCGAGACTGCCTCAATAAACTATTGATTGCGAACGCCCTCAGTAGCGGCCACATTCAAAGCGCCATTTATGGTAATTTTTCTTCAATTTATTTTCATCTCAGGATTTGTCAGTTTAACTATAATAAGTCACTTCCATAACACCCTGTATAGACTTGATTCTTCAGAATTAATGTTATAATAATTATATTATGAAGTTTCCAAACCAATCTTCAATTTTTGTCCATAATAAATTGCACCTGAATGCTACAAAAGGCTTTTAACTATACTTACTCCTGATTGTATAATTCCCAATCTTTTCTGAACAGATTAACTGAGCCGATAACCAGTCTCAACGAATCATCATCGTAGACGAAAATACTTAATTTTCTAAAACAGATTTTCAATTAATCCAAAACAACGGGCAACGTCAGAGATTCTATCCGACATTTTCGACACTTTTATAGGGTATATCCGTTATTGTTAGTGCTATCAAAAAAGTAATGTAGGTGTCATGTGCTCTTTTTGGGTCAAACTTAAAATGGTAAAATCAAAATTCGAAAATTTTCGCTCGCTTAAGAGATACGGGGGAAAATCAAAAAATTCGCAGTTTCTAAATTAGCCTATATTTTCTTAGTTAAAAGAGATACAGAAAAATGTTTTATACAGAAGTTTCTTTATATTGACTGTTGAATAATCTGACGTTCTCAGAATAAGTATACGGGCTCTGGTAAGAAAGTTATCGGACCTAATCTCATTTTTTTAAATGGAACATCCTGTATATTTTTATCTAAAAAGATAACATTTTAAACTCTCTTTTCAAATTTAAAACACACCATGGATGATAGATATCGTATCAAATTTTTCAAAACGTTGACAAGTCTTTTTCACAAATGAATATGTAAAAATGAAATTGACGTTAAATGTTAATAACAACTAGAATGTCAACATAGTTGTCTCTAGGATATTAGCTTTTGTTTCATGGCCTACTGTGGTTTAAAGTAATAAAGTTTAAATAAATCGCCTAGGAAACCAATATTATCCATGGTGTGTTATATATTTGAAAATAGAATTTAAAATGCAATCATCTTAGATTAAAATATACAGAGGGTGCTGCATCTAAAAAAATGGGGTTAGGTCCCGTAACTTCTTTACCTGACCGCGTATGTTTATTCTAAATACGGCGGATTATTCAAAAATCATTATGAAGAAACTTTTGTACAAAACATTTTTCTGTATCTCTTTTAACTAAGAAAATATAGGGTAATTTTGAAATTGTCAATTTTTTGAATCTCCCCCGTATCTCTTAAGCACGCGAAAATCTTCAAATTTTGATTTTATAATTTTAAGTTTGACCCAAAAAGAGCACATGACACCTACATTACTTTTCTGATTGCACTAACAGTTACGGAGATACCCTATAAAAATGTACGGGACATAATCATACACAGAATATTTTCGAAAACCCGCCAATGATTTAAATTTTCGAAATTAAGATGACCAGGTCACTAGTCTATTTTTGCAAGTGGGTTTTTTTTGTTAATTAAAGTTATTTAATCCGCAATAAAGGCACCATTGTAGTGTTGTGACCGCTCGAGTACTCAATTATTGTAATAACCGACATCGCTCGATTATTGTCTATTCCGGAAATTTGTAGTTTTCGAAATATTATCAATTTAATATTTTTATACAATGAAATAAATTTGTCACATGTTCTTGTTATTACTTTGTGACACAGTCTCCATAAATAATAAACACGTCTAAATAATCTTCGTTTGCATACCCAATTTAAGCACCCTAGCATGATTATGAATAATTTTCAAATGGTTTCAACTGGTCCATACATCTTAAAAATACCGATATATCGGCAAAAATATCGGCAACATTTGCCGATAAAATATCGATGTACCGATATTTATATCGGTTATATCGGTATCGGCCAATCAAGTACAGTGTACAGTTTCTAATTACACTGGGGAACAGCAAAAATGTTTCCGAGACCAAAATAGCAAAATCTTACTTATTTTATTATACTAATTAACAATCTGTCTTGCAAAAGGCTCAGTTGGCTCCGGTTTTATAGATCCATCCCAATTATGATAATTTACCTACCTGCCCTTAATATATGGGAAAATTTCACCATTAAATGAGAAATACCTGGATTTATTATAACAGGTGTACTTTATAAGGGGTTTAAATACATATAATATAAATCCTAAATTGTTAGTTAGTTGTATTTCAACCACCAGTTGATCGAGAGCTGTTCGTATTTGAGAAATTAGAGAGTTTTGAGCAACATGTCGCGAGTTTGTGTAAATAAGCCGGATCATTTTTGTTATATATGTGGTGAAATGACTTTTGTGAAACAAAAACGTACGCTTAGCCCTTTAATAAAAAAGGCTTACCACTTGTATTTTGGCTGCAAAGTTGGAGACCAGGATAAAAATTGGGCTCCCCATATCTGCTGCTACAAATGTGCGTCCAACATTCGCGGCTGGCTAAGTGGAAAAAACCGTAAGATGCCCTTCGCTGTTCCTATGATCTGGCGAGAACCGAAAGACCACGTTACTGACTGTTACTTTTGTTTGACACCTCCCATCAAAAAAGGCTTTTCAGAGAAAAAAAGGTCTGCGATACAGTATCCAAATTTACAATCCGCCATACGCCCGGTGCCTCATAGTGACGAGTTGCCTATACCTAATCCACCTCAGGAATATACCCTTCATTCTGATGATGATCAAGAGGATTCAAACGGTAGTGTACCGGAAAATGTCGCCGGCCCATCAACCTCGCAAGACTCCGATTTTGTCTGTGAACTTCCAAGTAAAAAGCCTCACAAAATAAGTCAAAGTGAATTAAGTGACCTTATAAGGGATTTGGAACTGCCCAAGACAAAAGCAGAACTATTGGCCTCTCGATTGCAACAATGGAATTTACTTGAAGATGAAGTAAAAGTTTCTGTGTACCGAAGCCGTCAGAAAAACCTAACACCATTTTTTAACATGGATAACAATTTGGTAGCCTGTAGGGACATTGAGGGATTAATGGCAGCTTTAAATCTGGACTATGATCCAAAAGACTGGAGACTTTTCATTGATTCCTCAAAAGTAAGTCTTAAAGCTGTGTTACTCCATAATGGAAACAAATTGCCTTCAGTCCCAATTGGTCATGCAGTCCATATGAAAGAAACATATAGCAATTTGAAATTGTTACTTGAGACCATACAATATGAAAGATATAAATGGCAAATTTGTGGGGATTTAAAAGTTGTGGCGATCTTGCTTGGAATGCAGCTAGGTTATACCAAATACTGCTGCTTCCTCTGCGAATGGGACAGTCGAGCACGATCGGATCACTCATCATCAATCAGCCCTTTGCATCCACTGCTGGATATAGGCCTCCCCCATTTCTGCCCACCGTCCTCTATTTTGAGCGCTCTGCACCCAGTTTGTGGTTATTCTTTTGATATCGTCCGTCCATCGCGTTGGGGGTCTTCCCCTGTTTCTCTTATCAGCCCTTGGTCTCCACTCGAGCAGTCTTTTTGTCCATCGTCCATCTGTCATGCGGGCCACATGTCCAGCCCAGTTCCACTTCAGTTTTGCCACCTGGTAGATAACATCCGTGACCCCTGTTCTCGCCCGTAAATCCTCATTTCTGACGTGGTCACGAAGTGACACCCCGCGCATCGATCTTTCCATTTTGCGTTGTGTTGTTCTGAGCTTCTTAGCAGATGTGACCGTCAGAGTTAAAGTTTCAGCGCCGTAGTTTTGTAAAAGCATGTTGTTTGGGGGATGGCGGAAATCCATTGTCGCGTCGCCTAGATCAGAATTAGAATCTAAGCGATCCCTATTACCTAAGTCAATAAGATTATATCCCCTAACTATGCCTACAACTTCTGGATTTTGGTTATTCATAAAAAGTTTTTCAGACGGGAGAGGCCTTTTTGCGTTGAAGATAATGCTGGATTCCCCACCTGAGCTAATACTGTCAGGGTAGGGGCTGTTTGACTTTTTTAAAGTATCAGAGTTATTTACCTTGTCCCACATGTAATTAGGACTGGCAATAATTTCGTCAAACAAGTTATCAAGCACGGCCCCTGAAGGGGGCCTGTGAGGACCCACCTTGCCACCCGCCAGACTTGTCAGATCTGACGCCTCAACTTGACTATGACTTGAGGAGTCAGACATTTTCAGAGATTAGTTGACTTTTAAATTTATTTATTGAAATTAAATAAATTCTTTTATTATCACAACGGGTGATAATATAAAAATAAATTTTTTAAAACATTAAAATTTATTTGAATAGGTAATGGCCTTTTATTTTGAAACTACTCCCTGTAGCTTTTATTTAAAAAGAAAACTTCTTATTTCTCTCACAATTTTGTTTTTACTTATTTAAAAGAAAACCGAAAAAATATTTCTACGGCCTGCCTTTAAGTTTGATTTACACATCGGGGTAGTTGGAGTTTTTTTCGGATCCGAATTACAAAAGATTTCTTAAATTTACTTATGTCTAATCCTTACAAAAATTTTTTATAAGTAAAGCTTATAACTTTAATACAGATCCCCAAAATTATCATAAATAATTTTATCGACGCTGTCGTCTATAAAAATTCAACCAACAAAAACCAAAAGAAAGTCTCTTTTGTTTCGCAACAAATCTTGTTCCTGCGGAACACTAAAACAAAAAATTTGAATAAGTAGCCCAAGAAACAATCACTAGACAGTTTCTATGGACGGCAAAAACTTTATACTTCTTCCAAGGATAATAAATTCACAAACAAAAAACAAAAGAAAGTCCCTTTTGTTTCACAACAAATCTTGTTCCTGCGGAACACTAAAACAAAAAATTTGAATAAGTAGCCCAAGAAACAATCACTAGACAGTTTCTATGGACGGCAAAAACTTTATACTTCTTCCAAGAATTCACAAATCGTAAAAATCCCTAATAAAAGGATAATGTCCCCAGCGGACACTTCGTACGCCCTATCATACTAAATAGTCCAAACGTATTACTTGAATAGTTGTTACTACTGACACACAAAGTTTTATAAACTCCCGACAGAATCTTAAAGGTCAAAGTTTTTGTTAAGTAAAGTTCTATATAGTTACTCACTATAGATTTGAACTTGAACAATATCTATAGTTTTCGTCTATCTGCGGTTATAAACTATGGCGGTTTGTCAGGGGGCACGAATTTCTTTTAACTGTCTAAGCTTTTTGGCTGACGACAGAAACCAGCCTTACTTACAAACGAGCTTCGTAAACAGATAGTCTCATTTATACCTCCCCCACTGACAATACACGCCGTGCAAGCACGTTCACCCTAAACGCGGTTGAGTAAAAACTTTCACAATTGTTCACCATTGGCCGAAGTCCCCTAATTTCGTAATTTATTGGAGATTAGGTTATTCGACTTTTGGACTAGCCTTTCTTTCGATTTCACAACCTTTGTGCAAGTGGTTGCTACTTTCAAAACAAAGTGGAATTCAGAATAGTTGAGAGCTAACACCGTATCACCACTCCGGGGTCGCTTTAGGGGGTCTCCTGACCGAAGCCTAAAAACGAGGGAGCGTTTTTCAGTTAATTGTCAAGAGGGAACCGTGTCCTGTATCTTACAACTTAACCTGTCGAGGGCTCTCACTAAACTTGCCTGTAATTTCCATCACCGGGGTATTTATGGACCGCAAAAGCTTTCTGATTGGCCAGAATAACCTTACAGCTCTTTGCGTAAAATTCAGGATGACGACAATTTTCAAAATGAGATTTTCTAACTAATGGTCAGTCCTAAAATAATAAATCATACCTCGAACTGTAGGTAATAATACTGCCTATCATATTATCAAAATTTACTAATCTTTAATTTGTATTTTGTTTTGTAATTGAAACATTATTACCCTGCATCGAGTTTTTTCTTCGCGCCACGTGCCGCAGCAGCGCTTGGCCACGCCCCGATTTTTAAGACTGGGTCTGAACGGACGGACGGGCGAGTGAACGCTGCTAGATTTCTGGGCCCTTTGAAAGGCGAGATATCTAGATATTGTATTACATAAAATTATTTATTTATGGCTCTATGAAATCTATTTTGCTATGCAGACTTTTAAATCTTTCAGACAAAGAGACTTTATACCTTCCTATTATGAAATATCATTTCACCTTCTATTTAACAAAACCCAAATCAATACCGCGTGTTGATTACCATATTTGTTTCTTAATTTTTTTATTATTTCTGGTGGTTTTTATTGTATAAACCCGGTTTATACAACAAGGCGCGATATTTAGATATTCTATTACATAAAATTATTTATTTATGGTTCTATGAAATCTATTTTGCTATGCAGACTTTTAAATCTTTCAGACAAATAGACTTTATACCTTCCTATTATGAAATATCATTTCACCCTCTATTTAACAAAACCCAAATCAATACCGCGTGTTGATTTCCCTATTTGTTTCTTAATTTTTTGATTATTTATGGTGATTTTTTATTGTATAAACCCAGTTTATACAACACCCCCCTCTCTTTAAATGCGAAAATCCCAAATATTCTCTTCGTAGCGCTTTTATCCGTTTATTTATTGTGATAAGCGGAATTATAAAAATACCTACTGTATAACGGGATTTCGGTTACTTGCGAAATATTCCCCTCATAATCATTTAGTAAATTCTCGAGATGTTCTGGTATAACGTCTTGTTCATCTATTGTGATCTCAGGGATATTATTTTGTAAATTTACCGGTTGATTATTTTGTGTTATTAGTCCTGCAAAACTGTCTTCGTCGGAATAATTTGATACGGTTTCGCATCTTTGGTACTCATCAGGGAATTCGGGTTCTGATAGTTCGTCCTCCGTATTTTCGTAATCTGAATCGAAATTTACAAAATTCCCTGTTGGCTCTAGTCTCATGTCGTTAATATGTACCGGGACTTGTTTATCGTTTACTAAAACTTCATAAACGACGTCATTGATTTTCTTAACTATTTCATGGCTTCCATTCCATGCTGGAGAAAAAGGACCCTTGTTCTTTTGCCATGCACGTATATTTACCATATCTCCGACGTCGAGTTCTACTTTTGGTTCCGACTCATTATTTATTTCATTATTTATGTATTTACTTTGTTTTCTTGTGATAGCTTTGTTTTTCTTTTGTCTCTCTTCTTTTGTTAAATTTTCACGTACAAGTGGCCATTTCTCTGTCCATTCACCAGGAGGGGGTAGCTCATACCCAAGGATTATAGCAGCAGGGGACTGTCCCGTTGCCCTACATATTCTGCTTCTTAGTGTTTGAAGTGCCCTAGGCAAATATTCCTCCCAGGAATTAGCACGCTTTTTATAAGTCAAGACTCTTAAGACTTTCTTTAACTCCTGTATTCGCCTCTCTACAGGGTTAGCTTGTTGGTGATGAATAGCAGTGAATTGCTGAGTAATATTTTGGTTTTCACAGAATTTCTTTAAAATATTACCTTTAAAGGCTCCCCCGTTATCAGTAATCAAAATTTCTGGGTTGCCATATCTCGCAATTATTTCATTCTGTAAAAATAGTGTCACGTCTTTAGCGTAGACGTTCTTTAACGCTTTTGCTTCAACCCACTTGGAAAAAATATCCTCGCACACTAAAATATACTTCGCGTCGGTTTTATCCGCAGCCGGTGTATACGGACCTAAAATATCCATCGAGATTACCTGAAAAGGATATTTGGGATTATTCGCGCGTAAAGGAGCCGTCTCCTGTTTTTGTTGCGTTTTGCAAACGCCGCAAATTTTGCACTTTCTTATATAGTCCGCGATACTGTTTTTCTGGTAACCCCAATAAAATTGTTTCCGGATCTTATTGTACGTCTCGTCTATACCTGGGTGTGCCGCATTTTCTTCGTCGTGGTATAAGTAGATTACCCTGTCTTGTAATTTACGTGGTACAATAATCCTTTCACCTTCTGGTGAAATTTTGCACAGCAATCCATTTTTGAAACATAATGTTTTATGTAGTCTTTTTTCCTGTTTGGTGGTTGGCCCTTGGCCTAAGTTCATTTCTGTTTCTAAATTCTCTAACATCCGTACTGTACGTCTAATATGTTCTGTGGATTGCTGTACCTTCTGAATTTGATCCAGCAATTTGTCTTTATTTATAATATTTATATTGGCAGGCGCTAACATTCTATCTTCATCAGTGAATTCCTCATACGGGCACAGGGCCGGATTTCGGCTTAGATAATCACACAATTGATTTTCCCTGCCTGGAATGTGTTCCACCTCAAAAGAAAATTCCTGTAATAGGAGTGCCCATCGCATTAGTTTGGATCTATGATCCTTAAACTTCGCAAGCCACGTTAACGCCTTACTGTCGGTACGTACAGTAAACGGTTTGTCCTCTAAGTACCCTCTAAACATCTTTATAGCCCAGACTATGGCTAAACACTCCTGCTCGTTTATGTGGTATTTTTGTGTAGTTTTGGAAAATTTGGCACTGGCATGGGCGATTATATGTTTTTGTTCACCCTGTTGTTGATATAATAAAGCAGCCATGCCAATGCCGCTTGAATCAGTTTGTAAAATGAATTTTTTACTGTAATCAGGTCTATGGAGAGGTGTGCTATTTTCAACTGCAATTTTGGTGTTTTCAAAGGCTTCGAATTGTTTTTCTGTTAATTTGAATTTTGAATCTTTTTTCAACAAGTCAGATAAGGGAGCTGTCAGCTCAGCAAGTCTGGGTATGTATTCTCGTAGCCAATTGCAGATGCCTAAAAACGATTGAACTTGTTTTTTATTTTGAGGCATTGTAAAATTTTTTATTTGTATCTTGTGTTTGCTGAGGGGTACCGTTTCCTCTCCCTTTATATGATAGCCCAGATATTCTATATCTGTTGTCGCTAACTGACATTTTTCTCCTGCGATTTTCAAATTATGCATAGCCAGTCTCTCAAACACGAGTCTGACGTGCTCATAATGTTCTTCTAAATTGTCGCTATAAATAACAATATCATCCAGATATACTATAACGAATTGTTGGATGAAACCAACCAGTACTTCTGCGGTCATCAATTTCTGGAAGGACCCAGGCGCATTTTTGAGCCCAAACGGCATAACATTGTACTCGTAACTGGCTCCGTCCGGCGTCGAAAAGGCTGTATACTTTTTGGATGCAGGATCCATAGGGATCTGCCAGTAGCCAGATTTTAGATCTAAAGTCGTAAAATACTTTGCCTGCGTGAGGTCTTTTAGGGCATCTTGTATGCGTGGCAACACCGCGGATTCATCAGTGGTCATAGCGTTGATGCTCTGGAAATTCATACATAGCCGAGGCTTCTTATCCGGCTTCTCGACTATGATAGGGGATGTGCTGTACGCAGAGGTGGAAGGTGATATAACGCCCGTGTTAAGTAGATCTTCTACTATATCATACAAAAGTTTCTTTTTTCTAGGATTCATAGGAAAGCACCTTTCATGTATGATTTTATTGCTTGTAATATTTATAATGTGTTGGGTGTCCCTCGTAGTTGGTTGTACTGGTCCTATTTGGAATAACTCTTTGAATTCTTGGACAAGGTTCATTATTTCTTTTGGGGTGTCAGCCTTGGCAACCGGTAAAATTATTTGACCTTCCGGTATAAAAGTTTCTCTCGCCCAAAAGACGGTCTGTCGTTTTTCACGGCCTATATAAAGGCACTGTCGGCTATAGTCTAAAACTACGCGCTCTTTAGTCAGAAATGGAGAACCAAGAATTATTGGGGTGTCCAGATTTTTCAGGACCCAACAAAAAACATTGTAATCAACACCTTTAATATTAATTGAAACAACGCACGACCCAAGGACTTGAGCATTCCTGTCAACACATGCTAACTGCATTGACGGGATCGTGGCGGGACCTAATTTCTCGGGTGCGATGTATGAAGATATTAAATTGTATGCCGCCCCCGTATCGAATAACATGTCGTATTCTAACCCGTTATAATATCCGCGTATTGTGGGGGTCAGAGGCGAGTCATTATTTAATGAAAATATTTTTTTATTTATTTGACCGACAAGATTTTTAGTTTTATTTATTGTTCCGCCCTGTCGGTCCTGTGCAAGTTTTTTGACTCAAACTTTTTGTTGATTAGTTTAAGTTTATGTTTATCGTCATTAACCGTTTTTATCTCAGGTTTTGTACTGGAAGACGCGGTTTGTTCATTATCAGGGTCATCTGATAAACCTATTTGGTTAAATTTTTTATTTTCGGAAGGTTTAGGACAGTCGTAGTCCATATGATTGCCCTGACAATGCCTACAAGGCCTAAAGTTTTTGAAATTCTTTTTTGGGGGTGGCGCGTCTTCTATTGCTTTAACGATCACCTGCGGTGTATTTTGTTTTTTATTTTCATCTCTAAGTTGATAATTAAAATTTCGTGGCGGGTTTCGCCCAAAATTAGTGTTATTATTATTTACCGAATTTCTGTCCAGGGATGCCAGGTTCTTTTGAGGAACCGTGTGTTCTTCCTTTAGGTCACGTTCAATACAGCCAGCCACGGTAACTAAACGCTCAAGTGTCGGGAGGTGCGCCGCCCTTAATCTAGATCTGATCTCTGGTTTAACTAACGTTACTACAAGCTGTAAAAAGTCGTTTTCATGCCCTAAAGGCTGTACTCTAGAGAATAATGCCCTCTTTCTTATGATAAAATCTTCGATATTTTCCGAGTTAGTTTGTTTTTTTCCGAAAAGCGATACTTGAAGCTCTACCATGTTTTCTACGCTATCAAACTTGTCTCTAAGCTTTTGTGCAAGTTCATAATAGGTTTTTACGTAACATCTATAGGGCTCGAACCACTTCTTCGCGTTTCCCTCTAACCTTTCTATAGCGTAATATATTTTGTCTTCGTTATCGATTTTATTCGCGTCGAACCAACTGTTTAAGTCATGTATGAATTGTATAGGGTCTTCGTGTTCCAGCCCTGCGAATTTTACGCGCAATGGGGTTTTTTTAGATTGGGTTTGGTTTTCAATACCGCGTGCTAATGTTTGTAATGTTTTCGCGATTTCGAGCTGAGTTAATAATTCAGTGTTTATTTTAAATTTATCTTTTTCCGTGTTTTCACGGCTTTGAATATCCGCGTAAGTGTCCCGTGGCGTGTTTTCGTTACTGCAATGAGTTTTATTTAGCAAATAAGTCTGCGCTTCTAATAATTTTTTGTTTTCCATTTTGAGTTTAAATAACTCCTCGTGCAAAATCTCATTTTTCAAAATCATGTTGTCATTTACATTTAGCGAGTTCTCATTCCCTAAATTTAATTTTTGTTCCCCACCAGGGTTATCATTTTGTATTATTAAGCTCTTATTTTTTAAATTTAATTCTCCATCACCAGGGATGCCATTTTGTAAAGGCATCTTATTTTTTAAATTTAATTCTCCCCACCAGGGATGCCATTTTGTAAAAGCATGTTGTTTGGGGGATGGCGGAAATCCATTGTCGCGTCGCCTAGATCAGAATTAGAATCTAAGCGATCCCTATTACCTAAGTCAATAAGATTATATCCCCTAACTATGCCTACAACTTCTGGATTTTGGTTATTCATAAAAAGTTTTTCAGACGGGAGAGGCCTTTTTGCGTTGAAGATAATGCTGGATTCCCCACCTGAGCTAATACTGTCAGGGTAGGGGCTGTTTGACTTTTTTAAAGTATCAGAGTTATTTACCTTGTCCCACATGTAATTAGGACTGGCAATAATTTCGTCAAACAAGTTATCAAGCACGGCCCCTGAAGGGGGCCTGTGAGGACCCACCTTGCCACCCGCCAGACTTGTCAGATCTGACGCCTCAACTTGACTATGACTTGAGGAGTCAGACATTTTCAGAGATTAGTTGACTTTTAAATTTATTTATTGAAATTAAATAAATTCTTTTATTATCACAACGGGTGATAATATAAAAATAAATTTTTTAAAACATTAAAATTTATTTGAATAGGTAATGGCCTTTTATTTTGAAACTACTCCCTGTAGCTTTTATTTAAAAAGAAAACTTCTTATTTCTCTCACAATTTTGTTTTTACTTATTTAAAAGAAAACCGAAAAAATATTTCTACGGCCTGCCTTTAAGTTTGATTTACACATCGGGGTAGTTGGAGTTTTTTTCGGATCCGAATTACAAAAGATTTCTTAAATTTACTTATGTCTAATCCTTACAAAAATTTTTTATAAGTAAAGCTTATAACTTTAATACAGATCCCCAAAATTATCATAAATAATTTTATCGACGCTGTCGTCTATAAAAATTCAACCAACAAAAACCAAAAGAAAGTCTCTTTTGTTTCGCAACAAATCTTGTTCCTGCGGAACACTAAAACAAAAAATTTGAATAAGTAGCCCAAGAAACAATCACTAGACAGTTTCTATGGACGGCAAAAACTTTATACTTCTTCCAAGGATAATAAATTCACAAACAAAAAACAAAAGAAAGTCCCTTTTGTTTCACAACAAATCTTGTTCCTGCGGAACACTAAAACAAAAAATTTGAATAAGTAGCCCAAGAAACAATCACTAGACAGTTTCTATGGACGGCAAAAACTTTATACTTCTTCCAAGAATTCACAAATCGTAAAAATCCCTAATAAAAGGATAATGTCCCCAGCGGACACTTCGTACGCCCTATCATACTAAATAGTCCAAACGTATTACTTGAATAGTTGTTACTACTGACACACAAAGTTTTATAAACTCCCGACAGAATCTTAAAGGTCAAAGTTTTTGTTAAGTAAAGTTCTATATAGTTACTCACTATAGATTTGAACTTGAACAATATCTATAGTTTTCGTCTATCTGCGGTTATAAACTATGGCGGTTTGTCAGGGGGCACGAATTTCTTTTAACTGTCTAAGCTTTTTGGCTGACGACAGAAACCAGCCTTACTTACAAACGAGCTTCGTAAACAGATAGTCTCATTTATACCTCCCCCACTGACAATACACGCCGTGCAAGCACGTTCACCCTAAACGCGGTTGAGTAAAAACTTTCACAATTGTTCACCATTGGCCGAAGTCCCCTAATTTCGTAATTTATTGGAGATTAGGTTATTCGACTTTTGGACTAGCCTTTCTTTCGATTTCACAACCTTTGTGCAAGTGGTTGCTACTTTCAAAACAAAGTGGAATTCAGAATAGTTGAGAGCTAACACCGTATCACCACTCCGGGGTCGCTTTAGGGGGTCTCCTGACCGAAGCCTAAAAACGAGGGAGCGTTTTTCAGTTAATTGTCAAGAGGGAACCGTGTCCTGTATCTTACAACTTAACCTGTCGAGGGCTCTCACTAAACTTGCCTGTAATTTCCATCACCGGGGTATTTATGGACCGCAAAAGCTTTCTGATTGGCCAGAATAACCTTACAGCTCTTTGCGTAAAATTCCGGATGACGACAATTTTCAAAATGAGATTTTCTAACTAATGGTCAGTCCTAAAATAATAAATCATACCTCGAACTGTAGGTAATAATACTGCCTATCATATTATCAAAATTTACTAATCTTTAATTTGTATTTTGTTTTGTAATTGAAACATTATTACCCTGCATCGAGTTTTTTCTTCGCGCCACGTGCCGCAGCAGCGCTTGGCCACGCCCCGATTTTTAAGACTGGGTCTGAACGGACGGACGGGCGAGTGAACGCTGCTAGATTTCTGGGCCCTTTGAAAGGCGAGATATCTAGATATTGTATTACATAAAATTATTTATTTATGGCTCTATGAAATCTATTTTGCTATGCAGACTTTTAAATCTTTCAGACAAAGAGACTTTATACCTTCCTATTATGAAATATCATTTCACCTTCTATTTAACAAAACCCAAATCAATACCGCGTGTTGATTACCATATTTGTTTCTTAATTTTTTTATTATTTCTGGTGGTTTTTATTGTATAAACCCGGTTTATACAACAAGGCGCGATATTTAGATATTCTATTACATAAAATTATTTATTTATGGTTCTATGAAATCTATTTTGCTATGCAGACTTTTAAATCTTTCAGACAAATAGACTTTATACCTTCCTATTATGAAATATCATTTCACCCTCTATTTAACAAAACCCAAATCAATACCGCGTGTTGATTTCCCTATTTGTTTCTTAATTTTTTGATTATTTATGGTGATTTTTTATTGTATAAACCCAGTTTATACAACAGTAGGTCATAACCGGCAGAATGCACTGATTAAAAACCTTTCGCTTCAGACAAATTGGGAGATTGCTCTTAAATACGTCCCCAAGTTTGCCATATGCAGCCCAAGAGAGCGTAATTCTTCTTTTTAACTCGCATGTTTGATTGTCTCTCGAGATTCTTATTTCATGACCGAGATATGTGTACTTATCCACCAGCTCCACCTCACAGTCACCAATATTAATATTTCCACTAGGGACCAGATTTGTCATAAATTTCGTTTTTGATATATTAATTTTTAGCCTCACCTTAGCACATACTTCCTGAAGATCTTCTAGCATTTTCCTGATATCTTGTAGGTTGTCAGACAACAGAGCTATATCATCCGCGAAACGCAGATCTGTTAGGTTTAATCCATCAATATTCAAACCCTTTCCGCTCCATTCAAGCATTCCTAAGGCATACTGCAGAACAGTGATAAACAGTTTGGGTGACATAGTATCACCCTGTCGTACTCCTCTACCGATTTTTATGGGGTTGGTGTTTTCGTGTAGTTTTACTATCATTGTAGCATTTTTGTATATGTTATATATTAGTTTGGTGTAACGATAGTCGACACGACATTTTTGTAAGGAGTCTAAAACTGCACTCAACTCAACAGTGTCAAAGGCCTTGTGGAAGTCCACAAAGGCAATGACAAGCGGTCTATTGTATTCGATTGATTTTTCGATCAGGGTTTTGATGCCTTGAAGATGGTCATTGGTTCCAAATCCTCTGCGGAACCCGGCCTGTTCTATTGGTTGGTAAAAGTCTAATTTGTTTTCCAGTCGTGTAGTAATAATTCTCGTAAAGAGTTTATAAAGGTGACTAAGTAAGCTTATTGGTCGATAGTTTTCTAGTTCGGCTGTATCTCCCTTCTTGTGAATTAAGATCACGATAGCGTTGTGCCACCTATCTGGTATGGCGCTGTTAAAAAGACATAGATTAAAAAGTTTTGCTATTTTCTTGAGTAGACATTTACCACCTATCTTAACTGCATCGGCAACTACGCAGTCCTCTCCAGGGGCCTTGTTGTTTTTTGTTTTCCTTAGTGCTAGCTTTATTTCGTCCAAGGTAATATCAGGCAGCAATTCTGACCCTTGGTTAACGATGCCTTTCTTGCTTGTCAGTATCTCTAGTTCTGTTTCTGAGTCTAAATTTACTTCATTGTGACTTTGATATAGTAGACAGTAGAAGTCCTCAATTATCTTCAGAATGCTTTCTCGGTTTGTTGTAATATACCCTGTTTATCCTTTACCTTCGTCATTTGCTTTTTTCCGTTTTCTAGTTTTCTGCGTAAAACCTTCATGCTTTTATTGTTTTCTATTGTTTGTTCGATCTGATTTTGGTTGTATGTTCTAATGTCGCGTCTTATAGCTTTTGATACTTCTTTGTTAATTTGTCTTAGCTCTTCAGCAGTAGTCAGTTCTTCACTTCTCATATCTCTTCTTTGTTTCATTTTCCGCACGGTAGTTTCGCTTAATTTCGATTGTTTCCTGGTTGTTGGGCAGTATTCGTTTTGACTCTCTAGCAGGGCAGTAGTGATGTTCTCGTTTAAGACATTGATGTTATCTTCTGCTTCAGTGCCATTTAGCTTATTTGTGATGCATTGCTGGAAGCAAACCATGTCCGACGGGCTATTCCATGGTCTGTTGCTGTCGGTTGCTGATCGGATCACTACAGAAAGAAAATTTGGCCACCGAGAGAGTCTTTTGAGCCAGGAAAGAAAAATGTGACCAGCGCGCCATTAGTTGCCCCAGAAAAGATTTTACTACCGCCACTTCATATAAAATTGGGACTTATGAAAAATTTTGTGAAGGCAATGGACAAAGAAGGCCGTGCTTTTAGTTATTTAAAAGAAAAGTTCCCTAGAATCAGTGACGCTAAAATTAAAGAGGGAATATTTGTGGGTCCCCAGATTAGGAAACTTTTCGGAGATGCGCAATTCGATTCCATACTTGAAGGCAAGGAAAAAGACGCTTGGGATGCCTTTAAAATGGTTGCAAAAAATTTCTTGGGAAACATAAAAGCAGAAAATTATAAAGACCTGGTTGCCCAACTTCTTTTGTGTTACCAAAACCTAGGGTGTAATATGTCGTTGAAAATTCATTTCCTGGATTCTCATCTGGATTACTTTCCGGAAAATTGTGGTGCTGTAAGTGACGAACACGGTGAGAGGTTCCACCAGGATATTTCGAACATGGAAAGAAGATATCAGGGAAAATGGAACTGTGAGATGTTAGCCGACTACTGCTGGACTATTACGAGAGATGCCCCAGAGGCTGCTTTCAAAAGGCAAGCTAAGAAGCGCAAAATGAGTGTCTAAACTTTGGATTCAATGATAAAAATGTGCTATTTAGTTGCTTTTGTTGAACCAACAATATATTGGTTCCTCTGACTCCAAGATATAATTATACCTACTTGCAAAAAAATGTTCACTACATGATAATAAAGATAGTCAGCAAGTTACCTAATTATATTAAAAACAATAATATTGCTAAACTCCGACCCCTACTCAAACACTTCCTTACCTCTAAGGCCTACTATACGATGGAGGAGTTCTTCAGTGATGTGAACATGTAATGACTGAGTATTCACAGTCAATTTCAAAGTTTTGTCATGACTTATTTCACGTTGAGCCAAATATTGTAAAAGAGTCCGTCCTTGATCTTGTAAAATTTCTGTCTTTTATTTTATTTAATTTTGTTATGTATTTGTCTGTATCTTTAGTACCTTTAGTCCTATTCTTAAAGAATGACATGTTCTATGCTTTGTTGTATTTTTATTAGAACTAATAAAGAGATAAAAAAAAAAAAAAAAAATTGTTATCTGTATTTTGTATGTCCATTGTATATGCCTATGAATTAAAATTTTGTAACAAATAATTGAGATTTTTTTTTTTGCGAGCCAACTAAAATCTTTAATAGGTATTTTTTAGTTACTTGGGTACAGTTGAATCCAAAAAAATAGGTTTTGTTCAGGAAACAAAAAAAAAATTGAAATTTGTTTCCCAGTGTTATTATTAAAGTATTGACTATTAGGTAACTTACGTATGATGACACCCAAGTGCGGTCTCATTTTCCTTTACTTCGATATAGTGATAGTCCAGATTTGGATACATAGCTTCCATTGTCGTTTTTGTCGGCCAAGGAAACCCGGTATATCCGTACAGTAAAGTCATCGGCAATTTGCTATAATCAAGGAAAAATGGAATGGAACACACAAAAAATTGGCAAAAATCTCAATGAGAGTGGCTAATCTTTGGCTTGTATTCATAGATACAGGGTGTTATGGAAATAACGTATTATATTTAAACCGGCAATTCCTGAGATGAAAAAAACTTGAAGAAAAATATCCAAAAATGGTGCTTTAATTTAATATGCAATGTACATGACCTTATGTCAAACCAAAAATTACCACGTGGTGCCCCTGTCCAGAAGATAAACACAGCAACATATGGCAGTGAATCTTGAACAGTGTTGTAATATCTTCAGAGTAAACTCTTTAGAAAGTCAATAACCGTTTGACAGATTTCAAGTTGTTTATTTTTCAGGGTACATTATTATAAACTTTTACGTTCAGTTCGCTGGGAAACAATCTCTGATTTATAAACTTGAACTGACTCGAACGAACCGCCGCGGAGTTTATAAATGGTCAGGTATGTTCTCATTTGTTCAATTCGAACGACACCCGTCAGCTCTGGACAACTTAAAAGTTTATAAATGCCACTTACCCTTTAGAAAAAAAATGCAATTTTATTTTTTCGGACTTATTTAAAACCAACTTAATTTATAAAAAACACCAAGTACTCACATCATAAAATCACATTAGTTTTGGCGTCACAACACATCTAAGTACCGTTCAATCTGAATTAGTATTTTGAAGTGCTACTGTGTAGACAAAAATACGCCCTTATTGTCTAGGAAGTAATGTCTTTAACATTTAAAATTTTTAAAAATAAATAACACGTTGGTTCTGTTGATCGATATCAGGCGGCTTCTTTAAACAGCTGATTTTGGACAATCGGGCTTCACGGCAGCGGTTAATATTTAAAAAATACAACGTTGCCACTTTCGATGTTTTATAAGCGACTATCATAAATTGCCGAAATTCCTTCTACAATATTACTTTCCTGTATAATTATAGTGTCGGAAATGGCAACCGCGCTACCACCAGTTTTCGGAGAAAGCCAATTATTATTTGAAAGGGTAGTTACACAATTGTTTCATTTTATCTTTAGTAAAGGGTTAATTACCCATAGAAATTAGCGTTCTTATTATTTCTATTGCGAAATGATTAAGTGCTCTTGTTCTATGTGTGTTATTGTAAAGTGTAATTATGCGTTAGTGTTTAGTGCTTTCGTGTAATCTGATAATAAGTGCATATCTTCAAAAAACTAATTTGGAAATCGTGGGTGTCTGTGTGTTTCTTTAAGTGATTTAGTGCAATTTGTTCTGTTTCGCTGTGTTTCTTCTTTCGACGATATGCCGATTATGTTAAGAGATTGGAAATAAGAGGCCGAATGGGGTTTAGTGATAAGCTTATTATGCAATCCCGTTTTTTATCATCAGGACACGTGATGAGCATAAAGTTTTTCCCATAGAAAAAATAACTGAAGGTGTCTGTGCCCTGGATTCCTAAATCGCGTCCTGGATTTACTTTCTAAGTAAGCTAAATATTTATTTTTATAAGAAACTAAAGATTTATACTTTTATACAGTTTGGCAACATTGTGCCTGAGCATCTGTTGATTACCCAGCTGGGCAATGTAATATGTTCATATATGAATGTGCCGAGGAGTTGTGTATGGGTTTAGGGGTGAATTACTCCACTTTTTAAACGTTCGATTTAAAAAAAATATATGTAGCGCTTCTCTAGGACACTCCAGGAGTCACCCATTTAAATATAATATGTCATTTCCATAACACCCTGTATAAACCAAACGAAATAACTTTATGTTTTATGTATTGTTTTAAGCTTTCTTTGCCGGTTACTCAATTGGAACTCAAGTAGAAATAAGTTTTTGAGTTTGAAGTGTTGCACTACCAAGGTTTTATACTGTTATATAACCATTGCGCATGCGCTTTATTTGCAAGCGCGAGGTGATAAATTGGTCACTTTATCCTGTGATATCAGTGCTTCTAATGGATGAATTGTACTGAATGGATAGTCCTGATTAATTTGATGTTTCAAAAGTAGAACTTGGTGTTAAAGTATGTTGGTTCATAAATTATTTGTTCACCATTATACAAGACTATGCCTGAATTAGAGCCCCCGCAAGCGGGCGGCATGTCCAAGGGGAGGCAAATGGGGCATTGTGAAGAACATTTTTCGATATCAACGAAAAAAAAATAATTACAATCAAAAATGTTTTGTTCGGGTTTGTTACAAGTAGTTGTTTTAGTTAATCGTGGTAAGTATCCTTACTGAACTTCCCTCGAGGCAAATTGGTCCAAAATCCAACAGATGTCAGCCATAAATGTAATATGGAACGAGGATTTTAATTTTCCCAAACTTGGACACAGAAGATCTAAAAAAATGGAAATACTAAACATAAAATTGAGTCAGTAGAATATGGTTTTATAGGTTTTGTAAAGTACAAACTTTTGACCATTTTTAGCATATATATAATTCCTCTCAAGAATTTTATTATTTTTCTTACAGTTCTATTCTTACTTAGCATAGCGAATTTTCATCATCAATAAGCAATAATGACTTACCTCTAAAACTAACAGTGTATAGTTGTTCTTTAGTCTCAGGTGAAAACCTCAACGGTGTAAAAAACACATTATATGGAGCTGCATCCTTCAATTTATCTTCCATAGTGATCAGATCAGGTTCCTTAGGAAAAATAGGTGAATTCCAAGGAACAGAGTTGATAGCTTTAAAATATTTATCAAAATTCATTGTTATTCTTCCTTCCGTTTCATCCGAAAAGATTACATTTATTTGTATTTCATTTGAATCTTCATCATAACTTCTACGTATATCATAGGGTATAGAAAAAGCATCTATTTGTTTCTTTAAACGTGGTGGTTTTTGGTCTGGGTCCATTTCGAGAGGTTTCAGTTCAGTTTCTGCCATAATTTTTCAAATGGTATGTTAAATAAAATGTCTTAGATAGTGAAGAGCTAAAAGTTTTTTTCTATTTATGTCAGTGTACCCCTTATAACAACATTGCTCCAACGTATATTGTATTTGTAAAATGTTATATTAACTTACACTCACCTGCAAGGGATTCCAGTGTACAACAAAACCAACAATAGGCCCCCCCCTTCTAGAATTAAAAGTGAACTAAAATTACTTAAAGAGGTATGGCAAATCACCTCTGGAGGGTTAAGAATGGTTTGAGCTTGTTTCTAGATTGCCAGAAAATGTCTAAATGAAAAATGAGAAAATTTTTTGATAATAAATATAATAAATAACAAAAAACTAGAAAAAAAACCCCCAAACTTTCTATTACCCAGCTACCAACATGAAAACAGCTCATTTAAGTTGGCGCAGTGTTGCCAATCTGAATTCGTGAAATTTCACAATAAGTTGAAAAAAATACACGCTTTTATACGTTTTTAGTCAAACAAATACACGATTTTTATACACAGCTCATTCATATTTTGTAAAAAAAAGCAAGTGTACAGAGCTTTGATCCCTAAAAAAAAATAAACTATGTTGCCCCCAAAAAAAGTTGCACTGGATTTCTTTATTATATTACACACACGTTGTGACATCACACAAAGCAATCAAACACTATACGCAAATCGTGTAATTACACTGTAATTAGCAACACCGCCGTTGGCATCAGTTGGCGTGATGTTGCTACACATCAAACGCCTGACATCACTGGCGTAAAAAGAATTCTTTTTCATAACCTCATAATTTGTTTTGATTTTAATATAATTTAAACGTCAAAACAATTTTATTTACGCCTGTTCCTGATCTATTTTTCATTATTTTAGGGTTTAAGTATTTTGTAGAAAGAAATGGATCCCGCTTTATTAAGAGAACGGGAATTGTTTAAAAGACGAGCTCTCATCACCCCCACGTAAGTTTTAATATTAAATATGTCCTAGAAAAACGATAGATCCGCAAAAGTAAAGAATTCTACAATCAGCAAATAAATGGAAGCATTGAGGAAAAACATATTCCCTTATTCTAACAAACAAGAGTCAAAACGTTGTTCAAATTAAATTTCCATAATATAGTAATAAAAATAATTGTTCTTTGCTCTAAATATGTTTGTGTATAGAATATAAATTTTTTAAATATTGCGATTTATAGCGTAGAAAAGAAGAAAACAGAGCCCAAACCAGATCCCGTTCGAGATGAAAAGAGAAAATCAAAACCGAGTAGTACAAGTAGTGCACCAAAATTGGATATTAATACGTAAGTGTTACAATTAGGATTAAGACCCATTAAATTTATGAAAATTTAAATTCTTTTAAATGTTATTTCACTAACCCTTTAACCCAATACAATATTTACCTAATTTTAGATATAAAACAGCTTCCGGCAGCTCCCAATATCGCTTTGGCGTTTTGGCAAAAATAGTAAAACACATGAAACAAAGACACCAAGATGGAGAATCATATCCTCTAACTATGGAAGAAATTCTAGATGAAACTAATCAGTTAGACGTCGGCAATAAAGTTAAGCAAGTAAGTTTGTTAATTTTTTTCTGAATTAAAATTATTAGGTATCCACAAATGGATATGGGGTACAAAAATTCATTTAAATCGAAGCTTTTATTATTATTAGTTATTATAGAAACTCTCGATTTGCATAATTGTTTGTTTTTAGCAATAATAAATCAAATGAACATTTTTTAGTGGCTGCAGACTGAAGCTCTAAGCAATAATCCGAAAATAGAAGTCAGCCCTGATGGAAAATACCTATTTAAGGCTCTCTATAAACTAAAAGATCGGAAGAGCTTGTTGAAATTATTAAAACAGCAGGATTTGAAGGGCTTGGGTGGAATTTTATTAGAAGATGTCCAGGAGTCGTTGCCACATTGTGAAAAAGCGTTAAAGGTAAGTACTTAATGACTTATTGTTGTTTTTAAATCAAGCTTCTTCCTAATTTATCCCTAAACTGTGGCCATTTCCAACAATTTTTCAGATTTTAAGCAATCAAAACGAAATAATCTACATAACACGGCCTATCGATAAAAAGAAGATTCTGTTCTACAATGACAGAACAGCACAATTGCCAATAGACGAGGAATTCCAAAAGCTGTGGCGATCTGTAGCCGTCGATGCCATGGATGATCAAAAAATTGAAGAATACTTAGACAAACAAGGTAATACATTATTTATATTTGTCACCGCGTCCTACTTAAGAGTACCCAAAAAAATATACAATTTTGTTCAGGTTAGTTTATTCATTACATCATCACTTATACAGGGTCCGCAAGCGAAGCGTGGATGGAAGATTAAATCGTTATCGAAGAACTTATCAACAATACTAAAACAGCTTGAGGTCTTGGATTAAAAGCGGCATGTTTTAAAAATATTTTACATTATACAGGGTGGCCCAAAAAAGTGTGACAGCATAAAGTTATATTTTTTGCATATTTAGGTTCGTATTTTTATCGTTTATAAGTGCCTCAAATTTTATTTAATTTGGTTTTCTAGTTTTGGAGAAATAAATTAAAAACTAAAAAAAAAGTTTTGCAGTCCTGAATAAAAAATCCAAGAAAACAATCCAGTACTATTTTTTTAACCTCGGCATTGAGCGAAATTTATGACAAGAGGTCTAGAGATACTATGAATGTAATTGCGTTTATTTATTTTATACGGGGTGTTCATAATAAGCTTTCAAAAACCCCACATTTTAAAATAATTTTTCTCAAGTTTTTGAAATGAATTTCTTGCACATTCTCCCAGTATAAAAATCATATTTACCATTTCTAAAGTTGTAAAATTCGACATTTTGTGTAAGTTAGTACTTAATTTCGACGACTGAACAAATGTAAATAATTTTATTTGGCTGTCATAGTGACAATCTAAACCAAAAAAAAATCATGGCAACTCGATTAAGAATAAAACATAAAATTAAATAATAAAAGTAGCAAAAATGTAGGCTTTTAAAATTTATATCGAAATAACTAAAAGACGGTAAGCTCTAAGAGTAAAAGGAAGCTATTTTGAACATTTACTTTAGTTTACAATTATTTGTCTAGTCGCCTATAACAAAATTTCCCAATAAAAACTCTAGTTAAACAACATAATTTATGATATTTATAATTATTTCGAAAACGGCTGGATATAACTTATATGCTTGTATTACAAAAAAATATGTCTATGAATTCTACGTCAAATAGCCAAATAATATACAGGGTGTTCCATTTGAAAAACTTGAGAGTTTTTGAAAGCTTATTATGAAAACCCTGTATAAAATAAATAAACGCAATTACATTCATAGTATCTCTAGACCTCTTGTCATAAATTTCACTCAATGCTGAGGTTAAAAAAATAGTTCTGGATTGTTTTTTTTATTTTTTTATTCAGGACTGCAAAACTTTTTTTTTTAATTTTTAATTTATTTCTCCGAAACTACAAAACCAAATTAAATAAAATTTGAGGCACTTATAAACGATAGTAATACGAACCTAAATATGCAATAAAATGCTGGGTGTCCCATTTAAAAAAATATAACTTTATGCTGTCACACTTTTTTGGGCCACCCTGTATAATGTAAACTATTTTTAAAACATGCCGTTTTTAATCCAATATCTCAAGCTGTTTTAGTATTGTTGATAAGTTCTTTGATAACGATTTAATCTTCCGTCCACGCTTAAATCTAGTTCCCTGCATATTCCACAAAAGTATAGCCTGAGGTACCTATATGTAGAAAACATCTGTATGTACCGAGTTTGTTTGGGTGATAAATTATAGTAAATACCATATTTAATCTTTTGTACAGCCAATCATATTAAGGTTACTTGTTTGTCCAGTCTGGTTCCTGTATCATAATTATGATTACCAAGAGGTTTTAAATTTGAATGAGTATGAATGTATGTACAGATTGTATCTACAGTGAGTCCCAGAAGAAATGTCTAAATTCATTTAAAATTCAGCGGTAAGTTTTTTCAAAAAACGCTCGTACCCGTCAATTTTGATTTTTTAATTTTTTTTTTTTGTGGTAATTTCATGTATACAGGGTAGCTCAAAAATAAGTTACGACCATCAACTTCATTTTTTCAAATGAAAACATATATTTTTTATTTCATTTTTGAATTTTGCATTGAATTCTAAGCATGTTTCATGTACCATGTCCTATACATAAACTCAACAGTTATTGAAAAAATTAGGATGAACATATCATTTAGGGAATCCAACGATCTATCAAATCTTCTGGCAATATGGCATTTTGGGCTCCATAATAAGTAAGAGTGTACTGTCTCACTGTCACCGTTTATTTCCATAGAAACTGTATGACAATTTTATTTCAAATAAGTATAATTATTGTCAAGCGTAGTTTCAAAGTTGCGGTTTTCACAATAATGGTGAAGTTAACGGAACGGGAAAAAATTGAAATTCTATGCATGGTTGGGTTTGGTGATAAAACACGTACTCAAATAGAAACAGCCCAATTATTTAATGAAATCCATCCTGATCGTCCTCCCATATGTCAAAAGATGGTGAGAAGAATAGAGGCTAAGTTTAGAGAATTCGGTCATGTTAGAGATTTGCCTAAATCTGGTCGTCCTACTCGAGATGAAAATGAACAACTTGACGTTTTGCTTTCCTTGGAAGAAAATCGATGTACTCCCCTGTCGCACATTGGGGCCGATTTACACATGCCGAAATCTGTTGTTCACCGAGTAGTTCAAAAGCACAAATATCACTCATACAAAGTTATTCCAGTGCATGAGTTATTTGAAGATGATTTCGATAGACGAAGTGAGTTTTGCGGACGCATGCAAAATATGTGCAATCTAGATAATAATTTAGTAAAAAATATTATTTTTTCGGATGAAGCTACGTTCTATTTGAATCGTAATGTGAACAGACAAAATTGTCGATATTGGGCAACAGAAAATCCGCATTGGATGATAGAGGTTCACAGCCAGTACCCTAAGAAAATAAATGATTAGTGTGGAATCGTACGCGAAAGAGTAATTGGTCCATTTTTCTTTGAACAGTCTTTAACTGGACAAGTATATCTCGAATTTCTCCAACTAGAATTAATTCCAGCATTAGTGGCTTTATTTCCGAATCCATTGTATCCAGACTCCCCTGACGAAGAACTGATATTCCAACAAGATGGTGCTCCTCCGCACTATGCGGCCACTGTGCGCACATTTTTGGATGAAACCTTTCCCAATCGGTGGATTGGAAGGAGAGGACCTATCGAATGGCCTGCTAGGTCGCCAGATCTAACTCCGCTGGACTTTTTTTTGTGGGGTTACCTCAAATCAAAAGTATTTGTTAACAGGCCAAACAATATGCAGGAGTTGAAAGAAAGGATCCGAATAGAAGTGCGTGTCATAACTCCGGAAATGGTTGGAAACGTGCAAAGAGAGTTTATTGATCGTCTTGGATATTGTCAAGCCGTAAATGGCGCACATTTTCAACATTTAATTTGATTTTGTTGTGTTTTTTTTTTTAATAAACAGGTCTTACTTATAGATATGTTCAATCCTAATTTTTTCAATAACTGTTGAGTTTATGTATAGGACATTGTACATGAAACATGCTTAGAATTCAATGCAAAATTCAAAAATGAAATAAAAAATATATGTTTTCATTTGAAAAAATGAAGTCGATGGTCGTAACTTATTTTTGAGCTACCCTGTATACATGAAATTACCACAAAAAAAAAAATTAAAAAATCAAAATCGACGGGTACGAGCGTTTTTTGAAAAAACTTACCGCTGAATTTTAAATGAATTTAGACATTTCTTCTGGGACTCACTGTATACTAAAATTAGTGTTTTCTGTTAGATTCTTCTTGACAAGTATAACTTATGAATGAGTTTACTTAATTTATTTGAAATATAATCAATATGTGGTTGCCATTTAAGAAATTTGTCGATGACAATTCCAAGGTATTTTATGGAAGACGTTTCCTTTATAGTATGATCATCAACAATAATACTATTATACCCCGGTCTGTTAGCGCTGGTAAGTGAGAAAGTTATATAGTTTGTCTTTGCCAGGTTTAAAGTTAATTTGTACATATGTAGCCACTTTCTTATTCTCGCTAGTCATTGTTTTATTCTTCACCTCTTCCCAGCTATCTCCCGAGATAACTATGGCTGTGTCATCAGCTTATGAGGTAGTTAAACCTTCAATAGGCAAGTGTAACAATGAGTTTATATAAGATGCATTATACAACTAAATGACGTCTGGAATAGAGCAGCCGGGGGGCGAGCAATACTATACAAGTCACAGTGACGTTTATTACGCGTATGAGTTTCTAGGACGTTTAGTTATTTTGCAATACAAATACTGAGCACATTGGGATTCCGCTGCAAACTGCAGTCGATAATGTTCATCAAGATTCAGCCAGCCGGAGGCACAAAACCTATCAGAAATGTGATCGAATTTCCTCAAGTTATAACCAAATCTAATGCAGGCATTCTGCAGTCTGAAGGCTCTCCTTATCCTTATATCGATATGATTATTCAGAATTAATGTCGATTTGAGCTTGGGATAGCTTGACCATAAAGTCGACGATGCGAAAAATGTTTTCGCTGAAACTCATCACTTGTTTTTAGTCCAATGCAATTTAATAAACGTATTATATTCCTTTTTGTAAGCTTCTTCGAGGCAATATATTTTGTGTTGCTTCATTGGCTTTATTAATTATTTCGTCTGGAGCGCATTGAAATGGGTTTTCTTCTTTGGAATCGTTAGTTTTTTTGGTGTTTTGAAATATTATTTTCATTTTTTTAACTTGTAGAAAAAAGCAGTGCTTTCGGACCCTGTATAAAGTTTTTTCTTTTAGGTATAAGGTCGATGCAGGACCACGGACCAAAGAAACCGACAGCGATCAAAAGAAAGAAGGCCGGCCAGAGGAAGAAGACGTTCAAAAAACCGAGAGACAACGAACATTTGGCTGACGTATTGGAAAATTATGAAGATAACAATCTGTCCGCTCAGAAAAATAATATTTGAGATGGAGGAGTTTATTTATTGTGATATTTTATTTAAGATATATAAGCGATTTTCTTTTAAATTGATATTTTCATATCGTATAAAATTATCCTCTCTTCTGAATCTAATTAAAACGGTTACATGTTTCGGGTCTTAATTGGGCATCGTCGGACCTAAAAATGCTTCATATTTATTTTCAATAACATAATACGGCGACGACACCAGTGCAAAACGACACTTATAATAGTTTAGACCAGTGGCGGCTCGTGGTCAATCTCATTGGGGGGCCATTACGCTATATGCGATACAAGAATAGTATATTAAAGTACAAGTACTTTATAGGTACTATTTTTTCTATTTTTCGTTTTCTTAATAAGAAAAATCCATATTAAAAAAATACATGCTATACTTATATAACTTTCGTAAATATTTATGTGAAAATTTTATGTTGGTAATATGTATTATCAAATTATGATTTTATAGCATTTGATAAATTATCCATGTCTATCATTTTTTTGCAAAACTGAAAATTTTCTTAAATAATTAAACAATATGAACCAAGATGATTTTTAATCCTCCTGAGTTAACGGAAATTGCAAAGCTTTAAATTTGTAAAATATGGTAGAGCTGTGTTCAGCTTTACAAAGAAAGTAAACTTGACAGGTGTGACGTTACTTTAGAAATTATTTCTGCAAACAAACATAAAATATATGACCTTAAATTACCAACCTTTAAAAAAGAAAAAAAATTGTTTCGAGACGAGCTCAGTTCGATACTAAAAACGGCATCGAATTAGCTTGGAGTTGATACCAATATAGAAAAAATTATTTTTTTAAACTATTTTAAATTTTAGATCAACCCTTCGGTCTTTAACATTTGCAAAATGAGTTATAACACGCTCATTAAAATTAGCAATACTATTTATAAATGGTTTTTCTATTCGTATTAAGACAAATTATTACAACCAAAATTAAAGTAGACTAAATGAAAATGTTGCGCGATCTACGACCTACGTCCAACCTGGAACCTGTCATCTCTTTTCCAAGCATTTAATAATTACTAATGATGAGACGACATAGGTTCATAGGTACATCTTATTCAGATTTTCAATAAACCGGGCTGTTGACCCAGCGGCGGTAAACTTCGCGTATTTTTCTCCCGCTTGCCGGAATCGTCAGAGCTCGGATAAATTCGTTTCCATTTAAGCTATCGTGGTCAATTACTGGCTCCAGCCCGATTTTGAATCGCACTACACGCTTGCGTTTACGGGGGCGTTTCAAATATTATAGGTAAATTATTATAGTAGGTACATTTGTAGTAAATTCTAATTTAAAAAAAAGTTTTATTTCCTAAATTTTAATAGGGAGGTCATTGACCCAATGACCTAATGGAGGAGCCGCCGCTGGTTTAGACCGTACAGGGTGTCCCATTTTCGACACTTTTATAGGGTATCTCCGTAACTGTTAGTGATATCAAAAAAGTAATGTAGGTGTCATGTGCTCTTTTTGGGTCAAACTTAAAATGGTAAAATCAAAATTCGAACATTTTCGCTCGCTTAAGAGATACGGGGGAAAATCAACAAATTGACAATTTCAAAATTACCCTATATTTTCTTAGTTAAAAGAGATATAGAAAAATGTTTTATACAGAAGTTTCTTTACATTGATTGTTGAATAATCTGCCGTTTTCAGAATAAGTATACGGGGTCAGGTAAGAAAGTTATCGGGACCTAACCTCATTTTTTTAAATGGAACACCCTGTATATTTGAATCTAAGAAGATAGAATTTTAAATTCTCTTTTCAAATATATAACACACCATCGTTTCCTTAGGCGATTTATTAAACTTTATTACTTTAAACCACAGTAGACCACGAAACAAAAGCTAATATCCTAGAAACAACTATGTTGACTATTAACATTTAACGGGAATTTCATTTTTACATATTCATTTGCGAAAATGGCCTATCAACATTTTAAGAAATTTGATATGATATCAGTTTATATTGAAAGTGGAAAAACGAAGAAATGGCGCAAAATGTATATTTTGTTCGCTATCCGGAAAGACGGCACCCATTTAAGAACATATTCCGAACATTTGCGATGATTCCCGTTATTTTTTAACTTAATCTGAATCGTTTATTTCGTTTCAAAGTAATATAAATAACTCGCCTAGGAAACCAATATCATCCATGGTGTGCTTATTTGAAAGGAGAATTTAGAATAGTATCTTTTTAGATTAAAATATACAGGGTGTTAAGTATAACCACTTTTCGTGAAACAATCTTTACTATCAAAAGGAATGTAGGTGTCATGTGCTCTTTTTGGGTCAAACTTAAAATAAAATCAAAATTAGAAAATTTTTGCTCGCTTAAGAGATACGGGGGAAAATCAAAAAATTGACAATTTCAAAATCACCCTAAGTTGTCTTAGTTAAAGGAGATATAGAAAAATGTTTTATACAGAAGTTTCTTTATAATAATTGTTGAATAATCTGCCGTTTTCAGAATAAGTATACGGGGTCAGGTAAAAAAGTTATCGGACCTAACCTCACTTTTTTAAACACCTTGTATATTTTAATCTAAAAAGATAGCATTTTAAACTCTCTTTATAACACACCATGGATGATAGATATCATATCAAATTTTTCAAAATGTTGATAAGTAATTTTCACAAATGAATATATAAACATGAAATTGACGTTAAATGTTAATAACAACTAGGATGTTAACATAGTTGTCTCTAGGATATTAGCTTTTGTTACATGGCCTACTGTGGTTTAAAGTAATAAAGTTCAAATAGATCGCCTAGGAAACCAATATCATCCATGGTGTGTTATATATTTGAAAAGAGAATTTAAAATGCTATCTTTTTAGATTAAAATATACAGGGTGTTAAAAAATTAGGTTAGGTCCGATAACTTTTTCCTCACCCCGTATACTTATACTGCAAACGGCAGATTATTCAACAATCAATATAAAGAAGCTTCTGTATAGAACTTTTCTCTGTATCTCTTTTAACTAGGAAAATATAGGGTAATTTAGAAATTGTCAATTTTTTGATTTTCCCCCGTATCTCTTAAGCGAGCGAAAATTTTCAAATTTTGATTTTACCATTTTAAGTTTGACCCGAAAAGAGCACACGACACCTACATTACTTTTATGAGAGCACTAACAATTACGGAGATACCCTATAAAAGTGTCGAAAATGGGACACCCTCCCTGTACATGTAAATTCTCACTCAATTCATAAATAAGTTAACGTTTTTTCTAACTATTGCCTAATTGCTAAAGTGTAATTAATGAGTTTTCAGGAAAACATTCTAATATTTTATGTTTATGATAATAATATCGATTTGACACAATACAGCGTAAAAATAGTATTTCTGTACTATATATATACAGTGTGTTCCCGGATAAGAATGGACTTTTTATAGATCTCGGTAACCATCCATATGACATATAGAAATGATCAAATCATAGATCAAGGATATGTGAAAATAAATTTTATTTACAACCATGCATGTAATACTGACATTTCATCTATCTTTGAAAGGTGGAAAGTTGACGTTTTTTTACGTTTACTTTCCACCCGGGTGGAAAGTACATTTTTTTTTGTAATTTTAAAAAAAATCGATATCTCGAAATAATACACGAACACACTTTTTAAAAATGCTAATAGTTTTTACGTGTTTAGATATGTCTACATTTTCCCTAATCGATAGAGTGGTCCTTAGCATTGAATATTGTGACCAAATCGTTGATATCTTCTTTGTCTTGGCATTTTCACTGAAATAAGCTAGTAGCGCCGACTCAGAACCAGGATTTTGAACTTTGTTTCCCGTACACCATTCTTTGAAACAGTTATAATATGCCTTGTCGTATCTCGGGCGGCTTTTAGTTGACAGAAGATCTTCTACTATTTTTACTGCTTCTCGAATTTCTGGTGGAGTAGCAGCAAAATCAAATTCCACATCTGATAGCATAGTTCTGTTGTTAAAATAATATGTTGTTTAGTGACATGGAAACCATCTTCAAAAAATGATATTTGCCATCTTGATGTGTATTATTACCTACGTTATTTTACCACCTGCGGTTATTTGAAATTTCTGTCTAATTTTTCAATGGAAAAGTGAAAATTACATTTATCTTTTATTAATAATTTTAATTCAAAATAATAAGAAGTGAATGTTAGATGTGGTTGAAAATAAAATAGTATACAAACCTCGGTGAAAAGTTTCATTACTGTCGCGGTATCTGCCGACTCTCGACAGGAATGAAACACTTTCCACCTCGGTACGTAATATACTATTAGTGTCGCTTCTCACCAAAGCAACTGGCAACCGCAACGCAACTGCAACGCGACCGCAACTTCAGTTCAGTTAAGTTGCTCTCGTGTTCCCACTGGAATCAAGTGATTTAAAGTCTCTTTTGACATGAGCAAAATGTCGTCTTCGTCAGATGAAGATATAGCCGCAACATACTTGCTCGTTAGAAAGCTTAAAAAAAACTGAGCGACAATTCTGGGTTAACTCTTTTTTACCATAAATTTAAGACATAGTTCGCATATAGTGGCACAGGAATTAAATAACGATCCGGTTAAATGTCATGGGTTTTACCGAATGAGCCACAAAAGTAAATATTTTGCTGTCTTGTCCGCCATGACACCGCGACTGGGACTGGAAACAACTGACGACGGCGACGCGGTATACCACGAGCCGCCACTGTACAGGATGTCCCATTGACGAGACTGTTATAGGGTATCTCCGTTATTGTCAGTGCTATCAAAAAAGTAATGTAGGTGTCATGTGCTCTTTTTGAGTCAAACTTAAAATGGTGAAATCAAAATTCGAAAATTTTCGCTCGCTTAAGAGATACGGGGGAAAATCAACAAATTGACGATTTCTAAATTACCCTATATTTTCTTAGTTAAAAGAGATACAGAAAAATGTTTTATACAGAAGTTTGTTTATAATGATTGTTGAATAATCTGCCGTTTTGAGAATAAGTATACGGGGTCAGGTCAAAAAGTTATCGATCCTAACCGCATTTTTTAAATGGAACACCCTGTATATTTTAATCTAAAAAGATAAACTCTCTTCTCAAATTTATAACACACCATGGATGATAAATATCATATCAAATTTTTCAAAATGTTGATAAGTCTTTTTCACAAATGAATATGTAAAAATGAAATTGACGTTAATTGTTAATAACAACTAGAATGTCAATATAGTTGTCTCTAGGATATTAGCTGTTGTTTCATGGCCTACTATGGTTTAAAGTAATAAAGTTTAAAGAAATCGCCTAGGAAACCAATATTACTCATGGTGTGTTATATATTTGAAAATAGAATTTAAAATGCAATCTTCTTAGATTAAAATATATACAGGGTGCTCCATTTAACAAAATGGGGTTAGGTCCGATAACTTCTTTACCTGACCACGTATACTTAATCTAAATACGGCAGATTATTAAAAAATCATTATAAAGAAACTTTTTTATAAAACATTTATCTTTATCTCTTTTAACTAAGAAAATATAGGGTAATTTTGAAATTGTCAATTTTTTGATTTTCCCTCGTATCTCTTAAGCGAGCGAAAATTATCGAATTTTGATTTTACCATTTTAAGTTTGACCCAAAAAGAGCACATGACACCTACATTACTTTTTCGATAGCACTAACAATTACGGAGATACCCTATAAAAGTGTCGAAAATGAGACCTACCCTGTACGACGTCGGTATATTTCATAAGAAAACTATTTATATCGGATCAGGTAAATAAAATAGTACAAGAAACTCATGCAAAACGGGTGAAATTTCTGTTTAAATGTTAATTTGGAAGTGATTTCTTGTTCATTATCCCGTCAGAAAAAATATCGGGAAGAAACAATTAATCGAATCCCTCGGATTTCGACCGTTAAATGTAGTCTTCCGTTCTGTCGCAAGGCCATTGTCCCATTTCGTCTTTAATTCGCAGAAACCGTAAGCGATCGTAAAGCCAAAGACCCATTATTACGAATAAAGTGAATAACCCACGAATCGCCCATAAAAGTCCACTGGTGAGTTGCGGCTGCTACTCGACAGTGATTCAATATTATGTTATTATTTTTCATGTCAACGATATCTCTATTTAGAGTACGCAGAGTAATGACGTAAGTTAATTTAATCCATACTACTAAGTACCTATAGTGCGCGGCCGCAACTGATGTCAGTGACGTAGCAGTCGAAAACATGGAAACCAACGCAAACCACCAATGACAACACAGCATTTTGGCAGTTCCCATGGTTTCGACTGTGACGTCACTACCATCCGTTGTGGTCGCGAACCATACATCTGTCCTAATCTAAGGTTAACCCAACAGCGTTCCTTAAGGCCGTATTAGACTAGGCAATTTTTTCTCTTGCGCCGGAAATTATAATGGCACGTATTCATGCGCAGTAAACCGTTTTCGATCAGCTGGAGCATTGTCAACGGTGAGAACAGCAGTGGGTACTGTCGAAATCCCTAAAATATCCCCAGAATTAGAGATGTGCAAACCTGTTCGTTTTGATTACCAGTTAAAGCAGCTACTGCTATTTACAAATAGGAGGTGCAAAAAGTTGCTGAATTAGCAGTCCATAAGTTTAATAAAGAATGTAAACTGCTAATTTAAGTACCAGTGGGTTTAAATGGCCATTACCTGTTCATACCTGATTCGGCCAAATAATAAACAGTTAAAAATAACAGAATAAACCATGTCTACCCAATTGCGCCGGCAAGGGCAATTAAAATGGCGCCTGCCCCATTTCTGGTAATGAGAGACAGCTGATCGGGAACAGTGTACTGCGCATGAATCCGTGTCATTTTAATTGTCAGAAGAGTAGAATTTCTGACTGTAGTACGGAGAACGGTGTACTGCGCCTGAATCCTTGAATTATAATTGCCATTGCTGCTGGCGCCATAAAAATTCCCGACTGTAATACGGCCTTTAGGTTATTGGTTCTAGCACATTTGTACAAAATTTAAACGCGTACCTTTGTCTATACAGGGTGTCAAATAAGATCAATGTTTACCTTTTTGATAAGTTAACACATGACGGAGATACGAGGGTTGTCTAAAAAGCCAATATTTTCAAAATCACCCTGAAAACATATGACGTTGCAAAACTCACAAATGGGCAATTTTTGTCTAAGTTGATCGTGTCTGAATGGTTAACGAGATCCTTGCGTGGGACACTCTGTATGCATATACGTATTATTAATGGATAGTAAAGAGTAATGCCAAAACTCCCTTCCTCCATGAACCAACATGAAATCAGCTGATTCTTGTTGGTCGCTTTGCCCGAGACTCTTCTGTTTTATTTGGAAATACGGGGCTTCTATTCCCGTATCAGGGGGGTCATACACCCCATTTTGAGCTCTCCGGGGGCCCGACGAGCAGTCTCCTATCCAAATAAACCCGAATTAATTTTTATTTTTCATGCGGCGAGACGTATTTCGTGATCGTCGACCCCAGCTGACGCGGTGTGCGGCGTTGCCGGATAGCTCGGATATATATCCGTATGAACGAGGTCGTATAAATAGAGAACAAATCACCACGAATATTTTTGGAATTTATTTGGGATAGATTACGCGTATTACATACTTGTGTCTTTCTCTAGCAGTTTGTTTTTCAGGTGCATAATAGGTAATTAAAAAAAAAAAATAAAATCTGCATTTATACTTATGAAACCTAAGCCATAACAAGAGCATTTTCAGGAGGATAGTTGAAGAACCAAACCTTGCGGTGACAATAATTTTTAGATTCGTAATCTGCGGTTATAATAAGTAATTATATATACTTAGGGCCGATTGTTTTCAATATTTTGGGGAAAAAAATCAATAATCCGAAAAGCAAGTGACCACGGCAACAACGCTTCTGAAAGGAAAGAGTTCATATCTCGTTTGTTTTTGTTTCCTAGTACTTCTAACCAATCGCAGGTCTCATAAACAAAGGGCTCGTCGCTTATTGGTCGCCAGTTTGGCACTTCCAAGGACGTCACCGTCAGTCCGTCAGTCTTGTTCGAGGTGTTCGCGTAGGTGAGAGTCCGCAGGAAATCTACAGAAAACCTGCAGGAAAATCGCAAATTTCCCTTGGGAAAGTGATGATTTATGCAGGAAAGAATCATTTTGAGGTAAGCAACAGTTTTTAGCTAATGCCCTAGTCTAATAACGTGCAAAATTTGTTTGTTTTGGTGCTTTTATTGACGTTCCATTGTTTGATTGCAAACAGCTGATTCGTCACAGAGCCTGCTGCGATTTTATTAATGATTGTTTTGGTCAAAGATAACAAAACGTAGTTGCTGAATCTTATCAGGATTTTGCGCGATATATTTTGGAAAACCTAATTAATTAAACAGCGTTACGAAATGTTTGTTTGTAATAAGATAATGGTGTAAAAATCGCAATTTCTTTGTTGGCGTGTTAGTTTTACTAGACGTTCCAAAGATGTCGGCCTCCGGCCGTTTATTGACACCGAAATTTACGTCCCGAGTTAATTATAAATTTTTGCTGTTGCTAGTTGAAAACGTAAAAGACACGTTTGCCGTTTTATAGCTTCGCTTAATTTGATGTAAGTTTTTCCTTACGTTTTTTTTTGCTTCTTTCAACGCTTATAAAACAACGTCGGATAGATTATTTTAGAAGGTATTTGAACTTTTAGCGTTATACCGCTGTACTTATACTGCTTTTCCTGCATTTTTACTAGAATTTGTGTATTTTTAGGAATCTTGCAGCTCTCTGATGCAGATAAATCAATACTTCTAATTTTTCTTTGTTTAATTTCGCCTACGTGCATTTTTCCTTTGTGGAACAGTGCAATATTCACTTGTTTTCGGGGGAAATTTGGAAATTATCGGCTGGTTATTAAAAATGTAGGTATTTTTAGATAATTCACTGGTTGATTTGTGGCCCTGCTTAACAAAAATAATTTAAAAAAGTGTCAGTGCCTTAACAATGTTTATGAATAGATTAACTGTACGTGTACATCCTCTCATTATCATCAATAATAAATCATTCTCATTAATATTAGACGATAACATTGCTTAATTAATTACGCATTTTTTTGCTTGTAATGTTCTATTTTTGATCAGGTGGACAGCTTGTAATCACCGATCGTTGTGTGGCGGCTCGTGACAGAGATGCAGCCGTTGCATCCATCGCTGTAATATTAATACTGGGTGTTTTTTAATGACGTGCTAAACTTTTAGAGTGTGATTCTTTATTAGGTATGTCATTTTATGAAGAAACGTTCAGATGAACATACATACAGTTGAACCGGGCAAAGAATGAAACTATGTCATCACCTGTAACAAACAATAAACAAGTTTTCTTTTTCTCAATATTTTGTTTTTGAACATAAACCTGTTTCTGTGTTTGTTTTTTACGTATTCTTCTGTAGTGTGTAGACTAGTCAGTTTTATTAAACTTTAATATTTTGAGGTAATTTTGCACATTACGATACTTTGTCAATACATTTCAAAGTTTTAAGGCCGTATTAAAGCCTAAAGGCCGTATTAAAGCCGTATTACAGTCGGGAATTTTTATGGCGCCAGCAATGGCAATTATAATTCAAGGATTCAGGCGCAGTACACCGTTCTCCGTACTACAGTCAGAAATTCTACTCTTCTGACAATTAAAATGACACGGATTCATGCGCAGTACACTGTTCCCGATCAGCTGTCTCTCATTACCAGAAATGGGGCAGGCGCCATTTTAATTGCCCTTGCCGGCGCAATTGGGTAGACATGGATTATTCTGTTATTTTTAAATTATTCGGCCGAACCAGGTATGAACAGGAAATGGCCATTTAAACTAACTGGTACTTAAATTAGCAGTTCACATTCTTTATTAAGCTTATGTACTGCTAATTCGTCGCAATTTTATACCAGTTATAGTAGTAGCTGCTTTAACTGACTGGTAATCAAAACGAACAGGTTTGCACATCTCTAATTCTGGGGATATTTTAGGGATTTCGACAGTACCCACTGCTGTTCTGACCGTTGACAATGCTCCAGCTAATCGAAAACGGTTTACTGCGCATGAATACGTGCCATTATAATTGCCGGCGCAAGAGAAAAAATTGCCTAGTCTAATACGGCCTTTATGACGCCAGCAATGGCAATTATAATTCAAGGATTCATGCGCAGCACACCGTTCTCCGTACTACAGTCGGAAATTCTACTCATCTGTCGGCAATTTTTTCTCTTGCGCCGGCAATTATAATGGCACGTATTCATGCGCAGTAAACCGTTCTCGATCAGCTGGAGCATTGTCAACGAGTCAGAACAGCAGTTGGTACTGTCGAAATCCCTAAAATACCCCCAGAATTAGAGATGGGCAAACCTGTTCGTTTTGATTACCAGTTAAAGCATCTACTGCTACTTACAAATAGCAGTTCAAGAAAGTTGCGACGAATTAGCAGTATGTATGCTTAATAAAGAATGTGAACTGCTAATTTAAGTACCAGTTAGTTTAAATAGCCATTAGCTGTTCATAGCTGCTTCGACCAATTAATAAACATTTAAAAATAACAGAATAATCCATCTCTACCCAGACTTGCAGCGGCAATGGTAATTAAAATGGCGCAAGACCTATTTCTGGCAATGCAATACTAATTGCGCCAGTTGATCGAGAACGGTTTACTGCGCATGAATACGTGCAATTATAATTGCAATTGCAGGAGCAAGAGAAAAAAATCGCCGACTGTAAAGGTCGTATTAGACTCGGCAATTTTTTCTCTTGCGCCGGCAATTATAATGGCACGTATTCATGCGCAGTAAACCGTTTTCGATCAGCTGGAGCATTGTCAACGGTCAGAACAGCAGTGGGTACTGTCGAAATCCCTAAAATATTCCCAGAATTAGAGATGTGCAAACCTGTTCGTTTTGATTACCAGTTAAAGCAGCTACTGCTATTTAAATAGGAGGTGCAAAAAGTTGCTGAATTAGCAGTCCATAAGTTTAATAAAGAATGTAAACTGCTAATTTAAGTACCAGTGGGTTTAAATGGCCATTACCTGTTCATATCTGGTTCGGCCAAATAATAAACAGTTAAAAATAACAGAATAATCCATGTCTACCCAATTGCGCCGGCAATGGCAATTAAAATGGCGCCTGCCCCATTTCTGGTAATGAGAGACAGCTGATCGGGAACGGTGTACTGCGCATGAATCCGTGTCATTTTAATTGTCAGAAGAGTAGAATTTCCGACTGTAGTACGGAGAACGGTGTACTGCGCCTGAATCCTTCAATTATAATTGCCATTGCTGGCGCCATAAAAATTCCCGACTGTAATACGGCCTTAATACCGCTTTTAATATATTTAGTTGTTGCTTAAGATTAGCGTTGGGAAAGAATCGTTATTTTCAGAATCGAGTACTCAAGAATCGAGTACTTATTCGAGTACAGGTACAAAAATGACCGAAAAAGAAATCTATACTACCAAAAAAATTGAATAAGATAATGTTCATTCCTATTGTCATTAAATTTGTTCGGGTTTGTTCCGTAATGTCATTAAATGTGTTGCTTTTATGTTAAAATTTCGGTCAAAACGAAGATTTATTTATCCAATTAATTTACAAAAATTTATCACAGTTTATCAAATTCAAATTCAAATTCAAAAAGTACTTTATTAGTCAAAAAACATAAATTTTTGTTGACAAAGCATGATCTAATACTCCTAAAATAAACATTTAAAATGAAGAGAGATGAGAAAAAAAAAAAAAATTTATAAATAGTAGCAAGCTTAGCAAAAAATTATTAAAAATTTAAACATACAGTCAATAACACCAAAACAGTAACAAAAAGAACATAATTTAGATACAAAACAACAATGTACAATAAACAGTTTTCAAATAAAATTAGGGGTAAGCTAAAATTAATAATTGTACAAGCCAAACATATACCTTGACACTCACAAAAAAAAGAAAAAAAAAACAAAAAAAAACAAAAAGAAGCATACAGTATAAAAGTGCACAATGAACAGCACTAAAACTCAACATTCTCAAGAGCATCGCGATAGAATTCATCCAGACTATAATATGCTCTACTCAGAAGCAATCTTTTAAGCAAACGACGAAAGGTTTTTAGTGAATTAACCGTTCTGATATTTGTTGGTAAATGATTGAAAATCCTTCGACCCCCATAAATGAGTGACCTTTTTATCAAAGTGCTTCTCGGCAGTGGCAGAGGCAAATTGAGTACTTGACGAGTCTCATGCTGTGGGGTAGGACCCTGAAGCACAGCACGGTTTTTAAAAATGAGGGACGATGTCTCCAAGATAAAGAGAGACGTAAGGGTTAAAATTCGCTGCGCTATGAAATGTGGTCTACAATGCTCCCTCTGATTTACATTCACAATAAATCGAACTGCTTTCTTTTGAAGGACGAAAAGCATATTCAATAGGCCCTGATTGGTCACACCCCAAAATGGTATACCATAACTAAGGTGCGACTCAAATAAGGAGAAATACACTGTTCGGGCTAGTTGTTGGCCCAGTTCCTCTCTAACTGCTCTCACAGCAAAACACCCAGATGAGAGTTTCTTACTTAATGTTAATATGTGCTCCTCAAAATGCAAATCACCGTCAATCAGGATCCCCAGAAACCTAGTCGCTCCCATCTCCGAAAGGCGAGCTCCATCCAAAGCTAAATCCGCTACATTACACCTAAACCCAACAATGTGGGTTTTACTCAAGTTTAAACAAAGGCGGTTTGAGTCGAACCATTCTTTAAGGATTTTTAGGTCATTTGAAATGGTTTGTCTTAGCTGCACAATATCCCTGTCCTGCCACAATATCGACGTATCATCAGCGAAAAGGGTGAAGATTCCAGAGATGCTTAAGTTAACAAGGTCATTAATATAGATTAGGAACAAGATTGGTCCCAAAACTGAGCCTTGTGGAACTCCACAGTTAACTCTTAAAGCCGAGGACCTTGTTCCCAAATGCACAACAGCCTGAGATCGACCCTCAAGATAGGATCTAAACCAGGAATGAGCCAAGCCCCTAAAGCCATATCTCTCCAGCTTAGACAACAGTATTTCATGATCCACACAATCGAATGCCTTGGATAGATCACAAAACACCGCCGCCGATGCGTTGCCCTGATTCACCCCGAAATAGACCCCCTCAAGAAAACTGTAGATGGCATCATGAGTTCCCTTTGATGACTGAAATCCAAATTGCCTCACAGTTATCAGGTTAAACGACTGAAGATAGTTCCAGACCCTTCTTTTGACAAGCTTCTCGATAACTTTAGACAGAGTAGGCAGTAAAGAGATTGGGCGAAAGTTAGATGGCACTTCAGAGTCACCACCCTTGAATAAGGGGATTACCGTTGCAGACTTCAGACAAGAAGGAAATGTACCCTGTGACCAAGACGCATTAATAGAGACCGAGAGAGCATCTAAAGCCCCATCAGGCAGCCGCAAAAGCACCTCAGCAGAGATCCCATCATCTCCACTACACTTTTTGTTTTTTATCTCAGAAATAATCTCTTTAATTTCTTGTTTGTCAGTTGCAAAAAAGCAAAATGAGCCACTGTTGTGAAAATTTTTAAGATAAGACAGTGGGTCGGAGTTAGATGATAAATTTTTTGTCAGATCATTTGCTATATTACAATAAAAATTATTTAGAAACTCCGGATCAATGTCGTAGTTGCCACGAAACGACCTATCACGAAATTCATTAATTATCGACCAACTCTCCCTCTGCCTATTCCTTGCCTGAGAGAGCCTACCATTGTAGTATGCATTTTTGGCAGATTTAATAAGTTTCCTATAAAAGCTACGGTAATTATTGCAATAAGAAATAAAGTTATGATCATCACTGAATTTTTTCAAATAATTTAAACAGCGAAGGTTATTTGCTGATTTTTTTAGACCTTTGGTAAGCCAGGGTTTTTGCTTTTTGGATTTCCTTTTAATTAAGCGCACGGGAAAAGCCCGATCAAACAAATCACGTAACACATTATAAAAGCTGGTAACCGGATCTGACACAAGATCCAAATTTTGCCAGTCTACACTAAGACATAAAGAATAAAACTTGCAAAAACTAGTGGTATTGAAAATTCTACCGGGACTCCGCCTGGAGGCCCGCTTCGGAGCCCCTACGTTGTTAATAGTGGAACTTACCGCCTCGTGATCAGAGATTCCTGCATTTGAAACTGAGCAGGATACATTGTCATAATTTGAACAAAAATAATCGATTGTAGTAGAAGAACTCACTGTGATCCGAGTCGGCTTGTCAACATGCATGCATAAACCATATGTGATAAACCTTATTTGTCGCTTCGTACTTTTTTCGGAACCATTTTCAAGTACCTCATGTACATGAACATGTATCCATTGTATTTAAAAGCATAATTATCACGCGGTTCCGTATCTATTTACTATTCATAAGGACTCGATAAAATCACCAATATCCAAGTTTGTACCTATGTATGTGTGCGCTTTTTTTATATCGACAACTCGCAGCTATTTCAGGCATAATAACGGTGTAGTTTTTTTTGGTGCCAGCGCCACAATTAAGAATGTTATGGGAATCAATAATTGTCTGTCTGAGTACGTGTCACAGCATTTTCTAAAAGCCGTATTAGAGTCGGCAATTCTCTTGCGCCGGCAATGGCAATTATAACTGCAAGGATGCATGCGCAGTACACCGTTCCGGTAAGCTGTCTCTCATTACCAGAAATGGGGCATGCGCCATTTTAATGGCCATTGCCGGCGCAATTGGGTAGACATGGATTATTCGGTTATTTTTAACTGTTTATTAGTTGGTCGAAGCAGGTATGAACAGGTAATGGCCATTTAAACCCACTGGTACTTAAATTAGCAGTTTACATTCTTTATTAAACTTATGGACTGCTAATTCAGCAACTTTTTGCACCTCCTATTTGTAAATAGCAGTAGCTGCTTTAACTGGTAATCAAAACGAACAGGTTTGCCCATATCTCTAATTCGGGGGGTATTTTAGGGATTTCGACAGTACCAACTGCTGTTCTGACCGTTGACAATGCTCCAGCTGCCATTATAATTGCCGGCGCAAGAGAAAAAATTTCCGACTCTAAAGGCCGTATTAGACTCGGCAATTTTTTCTCTTGCGCCGGCAATTATAATGGCACGTATTCATGCGCAGTAAACCGTTCTCGATCAGCTGGAGCATTGTCAACGGTCAGAACAGCAGTGGGTACTGTCGAAATCCCTAAAATATCCCCAGAATTAGAGATGTGCAAACCTGTTCGTTTTGATTACCAGTTAAAGCAGCTACTGCTATTTACACATAGGAGGTGCAAAAAGTTGCTGAATTAGCAGTCCATAAGTTTAATAAAGAATGTAAACTGCTAATTTAAGAGCCAGTGGGTTTAAATGGCCATTACCTGTTCATACCTGCTGCGGCCAAATATTAAACAGTTAAAAATAACAGAATAATCCATGTCTACCCAATTGCGCCGGCAAGGGCAATTAAAATGGCGCCTGCCCCATTTCTGGTAATGAGAGACAGCTGATCGGGAACAGTGTACTGCGCATGAATCCGTGTTATTTTAATTGTCAGAAGAGTAGAATTTCTGACTGTAGTACGGAGAACGGTGTACTGCGCCTGAATCCTTGAATTATAATTGCCATTGCTGGCGCCACAAAAATTCCCGACTGTAATACGGCTTTAATACGGAAAAGGATTAAATTTAGGCCACGATGACATTTTATTAAACTTGTAGTAAAATACTCTGCTTTAGAGTGCATATTTTGGGACACCCGATATCAACTGAATGGTTATTTCTAAAAACAATTATTTAATTATGAACTATGAATAATGTTTAGAATACTAATGTGGCTGTACAAGGTCATATTTTATATTGTTACATTCTGATTTTGAAATTAAAAAAAAAAACTCTATTTTTGAATAAATTCGGTTGCTTTCGCTACAACGCATTAAATAAAAAACTGTTGTTTTGATCTAAGCTTTAATAGGCCGTTTTATTTTTACGTGAAATTTTTTTTTTAACAAATGCCAACCAGTCAAACTTTGTGTTTTTTCCATCATTTACTTTTTCGCCCCGTATAATATCGAAAAGCCGTTTGGTCAAAAGCATTCCTCGTCACTGAATTCGCACAAAACCATGTTTAGAAAGTAGAAATTTTTATTCAAATCGGTGAGCCTTCTTTCGAGATATAGAGGTTTCAAAATGAGGGTGTGAAACCCATATGCCGACCTTTTTGTTGACCAGTTTAGTTCAGTTCCCTTAAATCCGTATTAGAGTCGGCAATTTTTTCTCTTGCGCCGGCAACGGCAATTATAATTGCACGTATTCATGCGCACTAAACCGTTCTCGATCAGCTGGAGCATTGCCAACAGTCAGAACAGCAGTTGGTACTGTCGAAATCCCTAAAATACCCCCAGAATTAGAGATAGGCAAACCTGTTCGTTTTGATTACCAGTCAGTTAAAGCAGCTACTACTATAACTGGTATAAAATTGCGACGAATTAGCAGTACATAAGCTTAATAAAGAATGTGAACTGCTAATTTAAGTACCAGTTAGTTTAAATAGCCATTAGCTGTTCATACCTGCTTCGACCAAATAATAAACAGTTAAAAATAACAGAATAATCCATCTCTACCCAATTGCACTGGCAATGGCAATTAAAATGGCGCGTGCCCCATTTCTGGCAATGAGAGACAGCTGATCGAGGACGGTATACTGCGCATGAATCCTTGCAATTATAATTGCCGTTGCTGGCGCAAGAGACAAAAATGGCCGACTCTAATACGGCTTTTATAACATTCGGTTGAGAGAGATTTATAACATTTTTATAAACGCTTGCGATACATTCCAAACTTTTTCGATCGGTTTTAATTCGCAGTTAATTCTGATTAACCTAAATCTTAGTTTCTTCGCAGTACCCCAACGTCCCCCCCGTCCCCGAGCGCCAGCACTACCTAGATGGTAGCGGCGCCTCTGCTGCCGACCAGGCCCGCTGGTGGCGCCATCATCGCGGAGGCAGCGCCCCCACACAGGCCGGCAGGAGACACTCACAGCACACGCAGACGGCGCACGCGCAAGTTTCGCAGCAGTGCTGCCAGTATTCGGGCCAGTACGACAGTCCCGCTAGGATGGCGGTCGAGGCTGCCAAGTACCAGGTGAGTTCTCCCCACATATTTATATAAACAGTATATTGCTAATACCATCTGCAATTATGTCCCCGCTATGGGCATCGAAGGGGGCGTTGTGAGTTTGCGCAGTTCGGAAATTTCCTTGTGAAAGTAAACATTTGACAACTTTTTTAATGTAAATTTCACTGGTTAGTTTGGAAAAATATTGCAATCAAAATGTCGATTAGTTCGTTTTAAGACGGCGTTCCATGCATACGATTTCTGACGATATGATTGTCCGACGGTGCCCTGATTGGTGTAAACTTTTGGTGCCAAATTCCGTCCGAATATTTGTAACAATCGACACGATGAGCTTTATTTTAACTTTCATCCGACGTCGTATGTTTCTTAACCTCACTTTTTTCTAAACCAAAAATTAAGAATGTATTGACTATTTTGGGAATTATTATCAGCTACTAATGCACCAAATTAAAAATACATTAATTTTAAGGTTAGGTAGTGACCACATATATATTATATTGTATATGAGTGACGCTCTCTTCTTTTTTTATAAGCTTTTTAGTGAAATTCGGTTCCGAAGCAGTGATGCCAGAATGGTTCGTCGGGAAATCCGTAGAATACTGGGGAAAGGGTGGGGGAAGGCTTTCAAAAATCCGTAAAAATCCGTTTTGTGTAGAAATAGTTAAACTTATCTAATTTCATGCAAATTTGTTCTAAAAAGGTATTATTTTTCGTTTTCGCGTGAATTACGTACTTTATTCATAAAAAATTATTGGATAAATCGATTGAAAGTTGCGTTGTTACTGGTTGTTCAGAAGTAGCTGCGCCATGAACCCTAGTAACCAATACAAGTATATAGAGATATAGGGGTCCGTGTTTCAACTTTCAACTGCGCTTCTGAACAGTCTTGAAGCATGCGAAATGTATCTGCAAATTCTGCAGGGACCCTATTATTGAACATTTTAAATCCAGGAAAAAAATAATGTCATACGTCATACCAACCCCAAGAAAAAAATTGGTTACATCGTTGATCAACTTGAGAAATGAAAACGCCCATCATGCTGGCCATCATTCATACAGTAACAACTATTTACGGTAACAAAACTAGATGAATCTGATAAAACATGCATTAAGATTCTTCCATATTCAAAAATCCGCAAAATTCCGTCCGAAGTCTGAAATCCGTCGAAAATCCGTTTATTTTTCTCAGGGTAGCAAAAATCCACACTGTTCCGAAGATCGGATAATGTGATAAGCAAAATATTTTCGTATATATGTACATACCTGAAATACTTTATACCAGGTATTGATCCACGACTTTTGCAAAAAAGCACCATGCAGTTGTGTCCTTTCATCTTAAACAGAACGAGCTAACCTACCAAACAGCGAATCGAATCATCACAAATTACAAACTCCTTTACAAAAATTGTTGTTAGGTAATGAAAGTCTATAAGCACTAATATACCGACGACAATGTGGATGAACCACTTTTTATTCTGTAATTTGAAAAAGCATCCAGAACCAAAGATGGCGACGAATAACAACAAACAAATAATGTCGGGCCGGCTCTGACGCGATCGATAAAACTTCCACCCTACTGCGCAAACTCAATAGGCCCGCGCCATCTCCCCTAGCGGGGACACTTTTTGTATTTTAGAACCTTTGTATTGGCAATATACTGTTTATATATTATATGTGGTTTGCCCCTGGTAAAGAATTGAAAGCGGGATCTTAAAGGTGGACAGTTTTCAAATTGACACTCTGTATCTTTATGTTGTTATAGAAGCGTGTGTTCAAAAATGCATACAATTTTTACACTAGTCAGCTTTTCTATGATACTCGATCTTGTCGACGCATATCCGAGATCTTGTATCATTTTACTGCTAAAACGCTAGTATTACCATTGTGTGCAGTTTGCAGTGCATGTACAAAAAGGAATATATCGCAACTAGAATTCCAGAGTGTTAAAAAATATGTGGCAATCTTCTGGGATATTATTCTCGTATTATTTGGCCGAGAACGTTTATTTTTCGAAAGTAAGTAAACTTGAGTTTTTTCGGGGACACGTCTTTTGATTTTTCTTGTTTCGAATGGCAACGTTTTATTGTTAAACGTGAAAAACAGCACAAGGTGTTTTAGTTTGATGTCCGATATTACCAAAATCTAATTATAATACCTTAGAAACGGTTGCTATATACATCATCATAATATCATAGGAAATATTAACGGGCGATGAAGTTCATAATTATTATCAAAGAAAATATTGAACAAAATTTGTATTTATTTTTTTGTATTTGGGTTTCATAATGGCTACATTATGACATTCAAAAAAATTGAATAACCTGCCACTTTATGAAACTGAAATTATATTTTTTTCATGTTGGCAACAAGTAGGGTTCGAAATTTAGGCGTACTTCGATTCGATTTCGTTGAAAGTAGTTGTCTAGGCATTGTGGATTTGACAGAAATTTTTTACTTTAAAATACTAACCTTTATCCTGGCAAATAGATCATTTTACTAGATATTTATCCGAAATATCTATACTCGGAAATATACAACATACTGATGGTGTCCGGCAACTAATTTTTAGTCACAACTATAAAACAACATAACCTAAAAATAATAAAAATATCTTCCACTTTATGCTCTATTTCTAAGTTTTATTCAATAAAGTACTATTTTTTACTTCAATATAGTATTATACATATTTATAGTTACTGTAGACATTTCCTGGGCATTAACTGTTATTCCTGTCAAGGGCGGATCCAGAACTTCGGTTTGGGGGGGGGGGGGGGGGGGGGGGTCATACAAGAAAAAGTTACGAGAAGTAATACTCTGCCGCGTTAGTCAAAACGGTTTATATGGTATTTTTTGTGTCAAACTGATGGTTTTGATGGTTTGGGGGGTCTTGACCAACATGACCCCCTCCCCCTGGATCCACGCTTGATTCCTGTCAGATTCTGTGTCGACACAATATTTTGTTCAATAGTATTATTTATTATTTTGTTCGATATTTTGAACTTTGTTCTGCTCGCACCATACTCAAAGTTTTGAATATTCTTTTTAAAAGTTTTTCTATATTATTTTCTGCAATTTTTCGTATTTTTGACGGAGTACAACTTTCTTCCTGACTCATTTTTATTAACTTTAATAATATATTTATTTTTAATTATGACGGATTTGAAGAAGCTTTGTTGTGTTCAATTGTTTCTATCATCTCATATTTGATGCTTGTAACATTTTATTAAATTGTAAAAGTATTGCCAACCCAAAAAGAAAATATTAATTCAAATTGAAAAAATCTACTATATTTTTTAAAGTTTTTCAGACTTTAATCACCCAAATGGAAAAAGTATTATAAAATACACGTTTCATAAGACAATTAGAGCACTTGTACTTTAGAAAACTCGCCGCTTCGCCGGTCGTTTTCTAAATTAAACGCGTGCTCTAAGATAATGTCTTATGAAACTTGTATCTTAATATACTATTTAATTATTTTATTATGATTGATATGCAAATATATCTAATCGAATGTATCCATTTCCCGTTTAGATTAATCGCGTATTCAACGACGAAGAAGCTCCGATAAACAAAAAACTACCCAAAGAACTACTTCTAAGGATATTCTCGTATTTGGATGTGGTTTCCCTATGCAGATGTGCTCAAGTATCGAAATCCTGGAACGTGTTAGCTTTGGACGGCTCAAACTGGCAGAAAATCGATTTGTTTGATTTTCAGAAGGACGTAGAGGTACGAAACAAGGCTGCTCTATGGCCCATAAGTTATTAGACATCCTGTATATTAAAAAATATACCCCCAAAAAGCGTTCCCTAAAGCAACTTTTGATAATTGGCATACATTTGAAATGTCAGTAGTGTCATTCAAAATAATTGCAATAAAAGATGATTTTAGGAAAACCCAAAGAAATAATTTCAATTCTAACATTGTTTAGACATTGACGTAGACATAAGCACGTTGTTAGTATTTTTTAAAGAAGTTCAGATAAAAAATCCATATAATTTGCAACATCTACTTCAAATCTTATGTAGAATTAACTACACCACTGCTTAAGCTAAAAAACATAACCTCAATAATCTCACTGACTCTCGAAATATTAATCCGGGGTTAGAATACCACACCACGCACTTAGATACCATTGTAGATATGTCGTTACATCTCTACGACTGATTTCGGTTCTGGACGGTCGTCGTTGGTTGGCAACCAAACCGGCACCAATGCCGGCGGGGTTGCCTATATGACGGCGACAACATTGTGCGCAAGACAACCAACGAGCAACCATTAAAAATATGGCCGGAAAATCGTGCGCATCAATCCATTTTTTCACTAATAAAATTTAACTTGTTACTGCGCACCCCATAAGTTGTATATAGTTATAGGTCGGTGGGTATTATTTATGTGTTTTCTGTACAGGGTGTCCCATTTTCGACACTTTTATAGGGTATCTCCGTAATTGTTAGTGCTATCAAAAAAGTAATGTAGGTGTCATGTGCTCTTTTAGGGTCACTTAAAATGGTAAAATCAAAATTAGAACATTTTCGCTCGCTTAAGAGATTTTTTTTTTTTTTTTATGATCAAACATAAGCACTATAGGAAAAATCCTTTAGGGCACTCTGGGAGTGGTGCGTGTGCGCAGAAAGCGATTCACGTTGGATTTGAATCGTTGGAGGTTATATTCGTTGGGAAAAACGACCTCGGGAAGGTCGTTCCACAAGGATGAAGTCCTCCAGATGAAAGAATTTTTAAATAATGAAGTTCGAGGAGTACTAAGCTTGGGCGGATGGGCGGCAGTGGTTCGTCGTGTATTTCTGCTATTCGTCGCTCTGGGCGGAATTAAGAGGGCAAGGTCAGCCGAGCACTTTCCATGAAAATATCTGTAAAAGAGAGTCAAATCCCCAACCTGTCTTCGATGTTCTAGGCTGTCGAGGTTCTTCGTCAGCTCGATACGGGGGAAAATCAACAAATTGACAATTTCTAAATTACCCTATATTTTCTTAGTTAAAAGAGATACAGAAAAACGTTTTATACAGAAGTTTCTTTATATTGATTGTTGAATAATCTGCCGTTTTCAGAATAAGTATACGGGGTCAGGTAAAAAAGTTTTCTGACCCAACCTAATTTTTTTTAATGGAACACCCTGTATATTTTAATCTAAAAGATAGCATTTTAAATTCTCTTTTCAAATATATAACACACCATGGATGATATTGGTTTCCTACGCGATTTATTTAAACTTTATCACTTTAAACCACAGTAGACCATGAAACGGAAGCTAATATCCTAGAAACAACTATGTTGACTAGTAACATTTAACGTCAATTTAATGTTTACATATTCATTTGCGAAAATGACCAACATTTTGAAAAATTTGATATCAGTTTATATTGAAAGTGGAAAAAACGAAGAAATGGCGCCAAAATGTATATTTTGTTCGCTATCCGGAAAGACGGTAACCATTTAAGGACATATTCCGAACATTTGCGATGATACTCATTATTTTTTACCTTAATCTGGATCTTTTATTTGGTTTCAAAGTAATAAAGTTTAAATATTTCGCCTAGGAAACCAATATCATCCATGCTGTGTTACAGATTTGAAAAGAGAATTTAAAATGCTATCTTTTTAGATTAAAATATACAGGGTGTTCCATTTAAAAAAATGAGGTTAGGTCAAATAACTTTTTTACCTGACCCCGTATATTATTCTGAAAACGGCAGATTATTCAACAATCATTATAAAGAAACTTCTGTATAAAACATTTTTCTGTTTAACTAAGAAAATATAGGGCAAGTTTGAAATTGTCAATATTTTAATTTTTCCCCCGTATCTCTTAAGCGAGCAAAAATTTTCAAATTTTAATTTTACCATTTTAAGTTTGACCCAAAAAGAGCACATGACACCTACATTACTTTCTTGATAGCACTAACAATTACGGAGATACCCTATAAAAGTGTCGAAATTGGGACACCCTGTACGTTACGATTAAAAAAAAAACTAATGTATTTTTGGTTGTTTTTATTTTTTAGGGTCCCATTATAGAGAATATATCGCGCAGATGCGGCGGCTTTTTAAGAAAATTGTCATTGCGAGGTTGCCAGTCGATCGCCGATGGCTCAATGAAAACTTTAGCTCAATTGTGCCCGAACGTAGAGGATCTTAATTTAAATGGTTGCAAAAAGGTAGATTTATATCATTTATAATATAATTAATTAAATTTGATGCAATTTAGTGATGTAGATAACAGTATAGTTCAAATCGAGATGATTTAGATCAAATAAGACGCCATTACGTCAGCAGTTAATGGATGCAATTAACATGACATAAAGACGGAACGTCGCATGAAAGATCTGATGATGCCATTTTGTGGAGAACAAAAAGTAGCAACGAGAAAGTGATATTTATTTTTGGACGTCTCTTCGAACAAAGTCGGGAAGAAATAAAAACCGAAACGCAAAATTTTCGATATTTCCACATATCTTGAAAGCCCTTGTATTTATTTCAGATTTTTTTGCGGCATATTATGGGGCCCATAATTACGCAACTGTGCCCCAATTTAACCGACTTCGTATCTCTTACCGTATCCGAAATACCAATGGTGAAGGCGAACCCTGTATATGTATTGATTTATTTTGAAGTAAAGAGACACCTACTTAAAATGCTATAATAATTAGCGATGCAGGTACATTGTACTCCGGATCTCCCCGAAAAGATGCAAATTTGGGGCATATTATGACCAGAAGGAGCATTTTATGGCAGTCAAAAGATCAACGGTATAATGTATACCTTTACTATAACAGAAACTATTATTTTAGATAACCGATTCCACGTGCAGCGCCCTCTCGCGGCACTGCTCCAAACTACAAAAACTGAACCTAGATAGCTGTTCCTTGATCACCGATCACTCGCTGAAAACTGCCAGCGACGGTTGTACGAATCTGACCCACGTGAACGTCAGTTGGTGCAGTAACATCACGGAAAACGGAGTCGAGGCGTTAGCTAGAGGTGAGAGAACCGATAAAGATGTAAGTTACTTTTAGTCATTTCATTGGTTTATCTGCAATCAATACCGTAAATAGCAAAGAACATACTACCTACTATACGAGGAAGTTATTGGTATGCGCTATAAAGTAACTCGCACAACGTTTTAACTTATCAAAGAAGTAAAATTGATCTTGCTAAAGCCGTATTTGGGTCGGCAAATTTCTCTCTTCCGCCTGCAATGGCAATTATAATTGCACGTATTCATGCGCAGAAAAACCGTTCTCGATCAGCTGGCCAATACTTCTTGCATCGCGAGCGCAATGCGAGAATGGAATCCGTACAGTCGGCAATTCTATACGTAATCATGCGCAGTACACCCTTCTCGATCAGCTGGCGCAATTAGTATTGCATTGCCAGAAATGGGTCGTGCACCATTTTAATTGCCATTTCCGCTGCAAGTATGAACTGTTGGCAATGCTCCAGCTGATCGAGAACGGTTTACTGCGCATGAATACGTGCAATTATAATTGCCATTGCAGGCGCAAGAGAAGAATTAAGGCCGTATTAGACTAGGCAATTTTTTCTCTTGCGCCGGCAATTATAATGGCACGTATTCATGCGCAGTAAACCGTTTTCGATCAGCTGGAGCATTGTCAACGGTCAGAACAGCAGTGGGTACTGTCGAAATCCCTAAAATATTCCCAGAATTAGAGATGTGCAAACCTGTTCGTTTTGATTACCAGTTAAAGCAGCTACTGCTATTTACAAATAGGAGGTGCAAAAAGTTGCTGAATTAGCAGTCCATAAGTTTAATAAAGAATGTAAACTCCTAATTTAAGTACCAGTGGGTTTAAATGGCCATTACCTGTTCATACCTGGTTAGGCCAAATAATAAACAGTTAAAAATAACAGAATAATCCATGTCTACCCAATTGCGCCGGCAAGGGCAATTAAAATGGCGCCTGCCCCATTTCTGGTAATGAGAGACAGCTGATCGGGAACAGTGTACTGCGCATGAATCCGTGTCATTTTAATTGTCAGAAGAGTAGAATTTCTGACTGTAGTACGGAGAACGGTGTACTGCGCCTGAATCCTTGAATTATAATTGCCATTGCTGGCGCCATAAAAATTCCCGAGTGTAATACGGCCTTTACCGACTCTAAAAGCCGTATTACAGTCGGGAATTTTTATGGCGCCAGCAATGGCAATTATAATTCAAGGATTCATGCGCAGTACACCGTTCTCCGTACTACAGTCGGAAATTCTACTCTTCTGACAATTAAAATGACACGGATTCATGCGCAGTACACCGTTCCCGATCAGCTGTCTCTCGAAATGGGGCACGCGCCATTTTAATGGCCATTGCCGACGCAATTGGGTAGAGATGCATTATTCTGTTATTTTTATTATTTGGTCGAAGCAGGTATGAACAACTAATGGCCATTTAAACCCACTGGTCCTTAAATTAGCAGTTCACATTCTTTATTAAGCTTATAGACTGTTAATTCGTAGCATCTTTTTTGCGCTGCTATTTGTAAATAGCAGTAGCTGCTTTAACTGGTAATCAAAACGAGCAGGTTTGCCCATCTCTAATTCCGGGGGTATTTTAGGGATTTCGACAGTACCAACTGCTGTTCTGACTGTTGGCAATGCGCCAGCCGATCGAGAACGGTTTACTGCGCATGAATACGTGCAATTATAATTGCCATTGTAGGCGCAAGAGAAGAATTGCCGACTCTAATACGGCTTATAGTGATTTATACGTCCAGATCAGTGGCGTAGCCATTTTTCTCTAAACAGTTTTGTTTTTGCGATATTAACAAGAATACAATTTTTTAAATGGGACACCTTATATATTATTTTATTAATTAATTGAGCATACTTTGGGCTTTACAAAAATGTTTAGTTGTTTTATTTTTGTTGATATCTCAAAAACGAAACCTTTTAGAGGAAAACTGGCTACGCCACTGAACTTTACTTGAAAATCACTAACAAAGTCAGTTTTACGTTTTCGATAAGGCGTAACGGAAATACCAGGGGTGTATAAAAAGTGAAGATTTTTAAAATCACCCTGTAGATTAAAAACTAAGAGAGCCATGATAAATTTGACACCGGAATCTTTTGTGTCGTTGAAAAGGGGGACACTAAAGTGAAATTTTATCTTTGATAATAACGCTAATACCCCCCCCAGAAAGTGTCGAAAATGGGACACACTGTACAGAAATATTGCGTACGATATAATGTGACGTAAAGGTTTATTCGTTCTATTTCCTTTTGTAGGATGTCCGAAATTAAAAAGTTTCATAAGTAAGGGATGCAAACAAATCACATCGAGAGCCGTTATATGTTTAGCGAGATATTGTAATCAACTAGAAGTTGTTAATTTATTAGGATGTGGTGTAAGTAACATTTGTTTTAATTATTTAAAAAAAAACAAAATCGGTTTTATGCTTCTAATTAATTATTATGTTATTCCTACTAATGTTGTGCGTTTTCTTGCAGAATATACGAGACGAGGCCGTCCAAGCATTGGCGGAAAAGTGCCCTAAAATGCACTACCTGTGTCTCTCCAGCTGTTCGGCTCTGACGGACACGGCACTGATTGCGCTGGCGCAACAGTGCACCATGCTGTCTACCCTGGAGGTCGCCGGATGCTCACAGTTCACGGACGCTGGGTTTCAAGCATTGGCGCGGGTAAGGAAACACTTTTTAGGATAATCATATGCGTATCGGCCATGATACGATAAACACAAGGCATGATATCGGGAACCGAGATGCGTGGTTTAGTGGTGTCATTATGTGCATGCTTCCGCCGTTCCAGTACGATTTGAACGCCCGTTTTTTTTTTTGAAAGTTTACCGGAATTTTGTCTTATTTTAACAATCCCATCTTTCTCTTTGAATGTACAAACATAGGCTGCCGACGCACATCTTCGCACACAGCAAGAAGTATCACGCCTCAACAAAGACCTGGAAGAAATTTTGGCTTGGGGTGACAGTGACCAAGTCGATTTAACGCTAAAAAAACCCAGGCAGCAGTTTTCTCTAAGAAGGTTAACATTGCAGAACCGGATATAGTCATGGCAGGACACGCAATCCCACTGGCTTCATTTATTAATTCGCTGGGCGTCAATCTGGGAGGAAATACGTCTTGGCATAACCACGTTGCGGCAATCGCCAAGATAGCTTCTCAGAAACTTGGTGTCCTCTAACTTTTCCGAACCAGAAAGTTGTACACACCTCAACAATTTTTGACACTATACAAAGATTCGATCATCACTAGAGTACTGCTCTCATGTCTGGAGCTCTGCATCCTAACATACTCTTCGGCTACTGGATTCTATCGAAAGGAGAGCCATTCGTCTGATCTGAGACCACGAGCTGACGAAGAGCCTCGACAGCCTAGAACATCGAAGACGGGTTGGAGATTTGACTCTTCTAATGCATGCATTTAATTATGTAAAAATAACATTTTTATTTAACTTTTAAATATCAAAAGTAAAAAGTCTATACTTTTCAGGTGGTAAAAATATCAAATACCAATGTATGGAAAAATTATTATTTTCCAGACCACCCAATGATACCTTATACAATAAGGGCGTATTTAGTCTACTCAGTAGCACTTAAAATACTATTTCAGATTGAATGGTAGTACCAAGAAAAGGTGATAGGTATGTACACCTACCCTGTACTGATGAGAACAAGAGTTCAAAAACGGTCTGCAGGTGGTGACATCCTATCAATGGAAAAGGCTTCCTGTCTGAAATAATATTTTAAATTGCTACTGTGTAGACAAAAATACCCCCTTTTGTATAAGGTATCATTGGGTGGTCTGGAAAATAATAATTTTTCCATACATTGGTATTTGGTTATAAATATCAGTTGCTCGGAGCAACATTGACAAGTTACACCATTTTGGGATAAAAGTGATAAGAAAATTGATATTTTGAATAAAAACATAAATACACTAAAGCGCAAAAAGTTGCACTTATTTCTATGTGTCCGGAGTGGTGCATCGAGCGCCGTTACAATCTACAACAGAACTATTAACAGATTAACATTTCTCGCCACAAAAAAAACACCAATTACAAGATTTTATGCAAAAATATTGGTTAAAAAATAAGTTAATTAGGAAATTAAGAAAATAAAATTTTCCCTTGAACACACTCTCATCTCGATTATTATCAACTTTTGAACTAAGCAAAGCTTGGCCAAATCGGAATCTTATAACTGACACCTCTAATAAGCGGACATCTCTATTAAGCGGACATTTTTTCAATTAGGAGTTCATTAACATTAATAGCAATGTGCTATTAGAAGATGATAGTGACCCCATTCCTACCGATTATGTAGTCCAAACTGAAACCATATCACTATCTGACGACTCTGATGAAGAAGTTGAATGCAGTAATCAAACAAATGTCACCAATTATCAACAAGCCATTAGTATGGTAAAGGAATTACAATAGTATGCAAAGAATAGAGGTGACTCTACAGCAATGGAATTGTTATCAGACTTGGTATTACATTTTCTAGATTGCAAGTATAAAACGCAAACACGTCAAACCACGTTATTAGATTACTACATCGTAACTAAAACTAGTGTCTTTTGTTATGTTATGTTTATTTGTACATACATATACATAGTAATAATTTTGCATTTACATATTACCTAATAACAAATTTCCCATGGGCGGACACATTTAGACGGTCCCGTATGTGTCCGCTTAAGAGAGGTTTCACTGTATTTTAAATAAATCACACTTTAACTGCGCGCGCCATACGTAATTCCAACGACTAGATATCATACTTCGTGTTTATTGTAGCGCGAATTTTAAACCTCCTCCGAGACTAACGAAAGTACCGTTCGCGTCTCTTCGCACACTAGCACGGTATAAAAAACGCCGGAAGAGAAATCTGGTTTGTCATAACATGTTTCGACCATTTACTTGAGCGTTGGGTGGTGGAGTTTCGCATTGTTATCATTTTCTGTAATTACCGTTATTTTTTAGAGCTGCCGATATTTAGAGAAAATGGACTTGGACGAATGTGTTTTAATCACTGACGCCACATTGATACATTTAGCCATGGGCTGCCCTAGGATAGAATATTTAGTAAGTGATTTTAAAGTTGGATTTTTAAATTATATAATTATATCAATCCAAATACGATTTATTGTTTAATTTATTATTTTTCATTGGGTTCGTTTAAAATTCTCAAAATAGCCAATTTTCAGACGTTGTCTCACTGCGAATTGATCACGGACGAGGGCATCCGACATTTGTCGATGTCGCCCTGCGCCGCCGAAAATTTGACAGTTCTCGAGTTGGACAACTGTCCTCTAGTTACGGACACGTCGCTGGAGCACCTCACCTCCTGTCACAATCTACAAAGGGTCGAGTTGTACGACTGTCAACTTATTACCAGGGTTGGAATAAGGAGGCTTCGGGTGAGTTATTTTCTGATTTTTTTTACAGGCGTTTTAAAAAATACTGTTTTTATAGAGGTAACGAGTTTTTTTTTCAAGATGCATTATTATTTAAAAATGTGCACCTCAACACCCGATGATATATTGACATTTATTTTTCCACACTAGTGAAGAAAAGTACCTCTTTCCACACTAGTGAGGAAAAGTACCTCTTTCCACACTAGTGAGGAAAATTACCTCTTTCTACACTGTAGGGTGGAAATGTACCTCTTTCCACACTAGTGTGGAAAAGTGCTGGTTTCTAAACTAGTGTGGAAAAATACCGCTTTCCACACTAGTGAGGAAAAGTACCTCTTTCCACACTAGTGAAGAAAAGTACCTATTTCCACACTAGTGACGAAAAGTACCTCTTTCCACACTAGCGATGAAAAGTACCTCTTTCCACCTAGTGAGGAAAAGTACCTCTTTTCACACTAGTGAGGACAACTACCTCTTTCCACACTAGTGAGGAAAAGTACCTCTTTTCACAATAGGTGGAAAAGTACCTCGTTCTACAGTGTAGGGTGGAAAAGTACCACACTAATGAGGAAAAGTACCTCTTTCCACACTAATGAGGAAAAGTACCTCTTTTCACAATAGGTGGAAAAGTACCTCGTTCTACAGTGTAGGGTGGAAAAGTACCACACTAATGAAGAAAAGTACCTCTTTCCACACTAGTGAGGAAAGTACCTCTTTTCACAATAGGTGGAAAAGTACCTCTTTCTACGCTTGTAGGGTGGAAAAGTGCCACACTAATGAGGAAAAGTACCTCTTTCCACACTAGTGAGGAAAAGTGCCTCTTTCCACACTAGTGAGGAAAAGTACCTATTCAACACCAGTGAGGAAAATTACTTCTTTTCACAATAGGTGGAAAAGTGCTGCTTTCTAAACTAGTGCGAAAAAGTATAACTTTCCACTCTAGTGTGGAAAGGAGCTCTTTCCATACCAGTGCGAAAAATCACCATTTTCCAAACTAGTGCGAAAAATATAACTTTCCACACTAGTATGGAAAAGGAACTATTTTCACACCAGTGTGGAAAAGTACCGCTTTCCAAACTAGTGCGGAAGAGTAGCGCTTTCCAAACTAGTGTAGAAACGTACCCTCTGACTTTTCAAATTTGTAGCAATATTTTTATTGTATTTCCAGAACCATCTGCCCAGCATCAAAGTCCACGCCTACTTCGCTCCCGTGACGCCGCCGCCCACGAGCGGCGCCTCTCGGCAGCGCTACTGTCGCTGCTGCGTGATACTCTGAGGGCGTCGCCCCTCCGTCGGCTCCCCACCGCCTACTTAGTAGTCGAGACGACGACACAGCTACTCCCCACTCACTCACACTCGTGTTCATCTATGTACGGTGCGTATAGATAGTAGGGATGCGTAGATACTCGATGCCATAAAGTTTTTTTGTAAAGGAAGTTGTTACGATGCTCAAAGCGGTACGTTTCGAAGAAACGTGAGCCGTGATTATCTCCTCGAATAGAAAAGTTAATTTTTGCAGGTATTGTGTCGTTTGTCAAAAATTACACATAATTGCTATCTGAATTTTCCTATCAAACATATCTTGATAGTTACGTTTACAACACACGGAATCATCCGACGAAATATTAACTATGTAAACTTTTAACATTTCACCCAGTCATAGGTCGGCGATCCCATTACAGATGCAACAAAATATACATATATTTTAAAATATTTATTTTTCGTCGGATGTTTCCGTGTGTTGTGAATGTAACTATCCGAGATCTTTTTGATAGGAAAATTCATACAGATTATTTGTATTTGCACCATGATATGCAATTTTTCAAATTTTCGCGACATATCTGCCGACAAAAAGTGCCTTATTTGCTCTAAAATCATGAAAATCAGTAGAAGTAATGACGAGGACCTTAAATTATCGAAATAAGCTTTAGAAATTGTTAACTTTCAATTTGTTATCAGACAAATCACGGGGCAGATATGACAATGATTATGGTTAATGCTTAATTACCGCACTCGTGCGATAAATTGATGCTCACTTCACGGTTGTAGATAAATATTTATTTTATTAACGTTCGTATATCAAAATGTATCGACTGCCAACTGCTTTGCAACCGTCAGAATGTAGGTTAGCGCCGAACCTAAAGAATGTCAGTTGAATGGGCAGCCAACGGAGCTTCTAAAACTGCCACCAGAGGCCATGTTAAGATCAATAGCCGATTTTTCTCGGTGTATTTACATGTTCGATCGGTCGGCATGACTAAAAGCAATTAAAAGTAACGGTTCGACCAAATAACTTTATGGCATTCCACCATAGCTGTATTCTATAGTAGCTACGAAACATTTGGGGCCAGATAGGGGCAATTCTAAAAATTGATAGTTTTACATTTTAAGACGAAGGTATTTTATCGTATTTGTACTAAGTGTAATATTACTAATTACCCATACTCTTAATACTTGGAAAGTTATTCAGTGGAAAATGTAATAAAATGGACGAAACATACACCTTGGGACATTAATTTTTAGCCATCTGATATACAGGATGGTTCAGATAAATTTGATATCGTTTACCCAGTGGTTTCTGAACGTTTCTGTGTGAAGAGCGAGGGAACACGAAATGTAAAAACCATGCTTGAAAGCGGGTGTCGCCATAGGCGTGCTCAAACAATAATGTATTAAGTGGAAAATATACAGGGTGTTCCTTATTGACGTGCTAATATTTCAGGGTGTGATTCCTTAGGTCATTTTATAAAGAGAAGTTCATATGAACATATGCCCGCAACGGCTTAAATTTTTTGCTACAGGATGTTGAATTGTTATTTATTAAATGGTTATTTTCTAATATCTCCGAAAGTACTTTAGATATTATTTTCAATTTTGGCATGGGTTAATAGGATATAGAACCACACATTTTAATTAGAAAAGTTATTAAATTGTTCCACCAGTGGCGTCAGTGCAACCATGTCCTCTGATATTTCTTACAAAAAAGATGGTACGCCACTGACATTTTTCCATGTGGATATTTTTTCTGATTAGCCTGGTCAATTCTACATGAGAACGGTCTCTTGAGTTTTTCTCGTCAGACGCGAATCTTTTATATTAAAATATACAGGGTGTTCCATTTTAAAAAATGAGGTTAAGCCGATAACTTTCTTACCTGACCCCGTATACTTATTCTGAAATCGGCAGATTATTCAACAATCATTATAAATAAACTTCTGTATAAAACATTTTTCTCTATCTCTATTTAGTGGTTTTAATCAAGAACGAACTGACGAGAAAAACTCAAGAGACCGTTTTCATGTAGAATTGACCAAGCTAATCAGAAAAAATATCCACAGGGAACAATGTCAGTGGCGTACCACCTTTTTTGTAAAAAATATCAGAGGACATGTTTGCAGGGACGCCACTGGTGGAACAATTGAATAACTTTTCTAACTAAAATTTGTGGTCCTATATCCTACTAACACTATATCCTACTAACACTAATATCTAAAGTACTTTCGGAGATATTAAAAAATATCCATTTAAAAAATAAAAATTTAACACCCTGTAGCAAAAAAATGTACCCCTTGCGGACATATGTTCATATGTCCGGAACGGTAACATTTTTCTGTATCTCTTTTAACTAAGAAAATATAGGGTAATTTTGAAATTGTCAATTTTTTGATTTTCCCCCGTATCTCTTAAGCGAGAAAAAATTTTCATATTTTTATTTTACCTTTTTAAGTTTGACCCAAAAAGAGCACATGACACCCACATTACTTTTTTGGTAGCACTAACAATTACGAAGATACTAAAATACTATACGATACTAAAAGTGTCGAAAATGGGACACTCTGTATAGGGATATTTATTGAAGATGGTCAATTTAAGGAACAAAACGTCGGAAAAGCAGTAAGTATTGTATATCGCTGAACGTAGATTTGGGTCCTTTTTCATAATTTAGCCAAAAAAATCAGGTCCCGTATTTAAAAAAATTAAGTTGATGATGGTGACCCAAAGACGAAACGTCCCATTAAAGATCCGATAACGCCATCTCGTGGAGAATATAAAGTGGCAATGGGAAAACGAAATTTATTTTTGGACATCTCTTCGAACAAAGCCGTAAAAAAATAAAAACCCAAACGCCGAATTTTAGATTTTTCCACATTTTTGAAAGCCCCTGTATTGCCTAATTTTTTGCTCGCATTCCTTCCGACGTTCAGAAACGGCCGGACATACCTTGCCAATTAGTACCTAGTACTAGGAAAACCACAAAAACTATTATGCAGGGTGTGAATTTGAAAAATAATATTCAAAATTGGAAAGCCACGTCAAAATTATTGTGAAGGGGGACATTTTAATAGAATATTTGCAGCATTCGGAGGGGTAGATGACTCCTGTTAACGTTTTGGAATGACCAATGATCACATTTGGACCATTCCTGTATATCTTATATTTTTAGTCACATTTTATTTCAACATTGCCAACAAAACAATTCAAGTTTGTCGACGTATTGTAAACGCCTTCTTAATAATAACAACAGTTGTACCGTTTTCTTTCCCCCGTACACTATATTTACATTACTCTAGTTGTGATATACTTAGGATGTTCTAAATGTTATAATTATACAAGTGTAATATTTTAAAATAATCGATACGTATGAACTACATACATCTTTAGATTCAGCATCAATTACGAAGGTATAATCTAAAAGATACATAGATTGGGAAAAAATTATTCGTATGAACTACTAGTATCATTTTGACCTCCCATGAGGTATGTAGTTCATATAAATTCCTTAGATTTTATTATTCCAAAACTATTTTTACTGTTAAAGAAACTAAACGTTGGTAGACCTTTCTTTGAATTGCCTAGTTGAAATAGTTGCAACTTGTACACGATTTTGTCTAAAAGTTATAAACACTTCTTAAACGTGGTCTTCTCAATGCGCTTTTAGTAATTGTATTCCGGGTTTTAAACCTCGGCCGAGTGTAACGAAAGAACACACTAGGCGTATAAGCAACTTAACCAAAGATAATTGGCACAGTATAATGTGAACCAAGGCATCGACAATATTGTCTATTTAGATGTGACAAAGCTGAAAGAAAGCAAAAGCACATGGTTCTCGCAAATTTTTAAATTTTAGACAAAACCCAAAACATAGATATTTGTTTTATACAGGGTGTTATGGAAATAACTTATTATATTTAAACCCGCAAATCCTGTGATGGAAACGAACTGAAAAGTGACCGCCTGAAGCCGCGTTTGAGCCAAGGTTTCCAACGGGGCATGCGTTATGGTCTGGCATCACTGCTAGTCTATGGACCAACATACACTTGTCGTTGGGTAACGAAAGTAAGAAGGATTAATTAAAAAGTATGTATGCTTTCTCTAGGGCACCCAAGACGTTCGCCCGTTTAAATATAATACTTAAGCTATTTCCAGAATACCCTATATCGCACGATTCTCTTAGAATTACTACAGCATTTTTAATACCATTTTTGCGAATTATATGCCTCGTCGTTCGGCGAATGTACAATTTTATCAGGATAAAATTTGGAAATATGTTTGTTAACTAAGTGAAAATTTAACAGAAATATTATCGCCACGACAAAAGGTAAGAAATCCTTTCTTACATGCAAAGCATGTAATTTGCAACGAACACAAACCCAATATCGTTTTATGAGGTTTTTGACCAACGATTTTAAACTTGTTAACATATTATGTATAAAATACTACGAACGGGGCACTCGGACAAACTTTATCCCTAATAAAAAACTCGTTGGTAATTTAATTTTTTAACGTGATCTTCTCCGACATTAACGCGCTTAGGAGGGATCCCGATAGTTTATCCGAATACACTGTATTTTGTTTCAATGCTAGGGATTTTGTTTTTCTAGTGCCCTTCCTACCTAGTTAGTCGTTTATTGATTTGCAATCACTCGATCCTTTTATTGGTATGTCTCAAATTGCCTGTGATACAAAAGTCAAAGATTATGGGAGATTTTACTAAGTTACTGTAAATCTTAGTTGTTGCTGCGTATTTAGGGGTCAGTCGGTTTCTATTTGGCCATAAGAAAAGTAGACTAAGGAACGAGTAGTAAAGCAGAAATTTTGGTCAAGTTTGATATTTTATAACTTTTTTATTTTTTATGCGATTTTCATGATTTTGTTATCATTTTGTAGATCCGTTTATTGTGTTTTTTCTTAACTATTTTATAAAGTAACATTTTTTGATTAGGCTATATTATACAGGAGAAAATCAAACTGTTGTTTTTTGTCCTAATTTCAAAACACCCTGTAGGAAAATTGAGGCGGATAATTTTATTTATATACTGTTTCTGGTCATCTTTGATGTATTCTAAACATTTCGTTTTTTGATTCATTCCATTATCTCATTTCTGCTGCGAGCTGCAAAATTTTAAATGAAACGCTGATTTGAAGCCTATTTTTATTAATAAAAACAGTTTTAATATCGTGTATTTCCTCCTCTCACAGCAATGACAGCTTGCAGCCTTCGTGGCATCGAATGAATAAGGTTACTTATCCTTTCTTGAGGGATAGCCTGATATTCTTCAGTCAGCGCCAGTGGCAAGTCTTTCAAGGTTTGTGGTTGTACAGGACGACGACGAACGTCCCTTTTAAGTTGATCCCAAAGATGTTCGATCGGGTTGAGATCCGGGCTACAGGCGGGCCATTCCAATCTTGGAAGTCCAACGTCATCCAGATGTTCGCTCGCTACATGTGCAACGTGAGGTCTAGCATTATTATGCATTAATGTAAATTGGTTCCCAATGAAAGGAGCAAATGGACCAACAACTTCTTGAAGGATTTCCTCAATATAACGGTGGGCGGTTAGAGCTTCATTTTCAACAAATACAAGATTGGTGCGTGCTTCGGTAGAAATACCCGCCTAAATCATGAACCGCCATGATATGAGATTCGTTCTGATATGATGCAGTCAGCATATCTTTCATTTCTACGTATGTATACCCGTTCACGACCATCCGGCGACCTTAAACAAACGCTGGATTCATCAGTGAATAGTACGTAAGAATATTATCACTGTCAAATATTCTTCAGTCACAATAATCACGTACTTAGCCAACGTCAATAATTTTTAACCGCAAGCTTGACATACATTTTCTAAAAATAACATCGTTTCATTTAAAATTTTGCAGCTCGCAGCAGACATGAGATAATGGAATGAATCAAGGAACGAAATGTTTAGAATACATCAAAGATCACCGGAAACAGTACGTAAATAAAATTATCCACGTCAATTTTCCTACAGGGTGTTTTTAAATTACGACGAAAAACAACAGTTTGGTTTACTCCTGTATAATATAGCCTAATCGAAAAATGTTACTTTATGAAATAATTAAGGAAAAACACGATAAATGGATCTACAAACTGATAATAAAATCATGAAAATCGCAAGAAAAATAAAAAAGTTATAAAATATCAAACGTGATCAAAATTTCGGGGTGGCGGAATTTTGTGCCGGCGATCGTAATTACCTTGTTCGAAAAGTGTTTTTCGCACGTTACATGTATTGTTCGCGGAGGCGAAGCCGAGTTAAGGAACACATCAAGAGCGACAGACACACCGCTTGAACTGTTGCCAACGAATATTTTTTTAATCGTTGCAATGTGGTTTTTCCTCTCGGTCCCAGCATCGTTCGGACGCATTTTGTAACTAAAATTTCAGTTACAAAATGTATTGTATATACAGTATGTCCCCGGATGGGGTTTACAAGAGCACAAATTGCCTAAAAATTGAAAGATACGAAAAAAAAGTCACTTTTAATAAACGTTTTTGCTTGTCTAGAAAATACGATTCATCATAAGAAACTTTTTATACAGGGTGGGTAAAAACTGCAAAAATGTTATTTTGCTTAAGAGTAAACATACTTTATTTTGAAAGATACGAAAAAAAGTCACTCTTAATAAACGTTTTTACTTGAATAATGAATAGGCGATACTTGTTGTCAATGTCTTTATTTAATGAAGGAATTGTAATAATAACAATACGAACATTTTTATTAACATGTAAAGAATACGATAACGATTTCACTCGACACATTTTTCTAATTGCTTCCTCAAATAAGTGAAAGAATTTCTGATTTCTTCCTGAGATATCGATTGGACAGCCTGGATAATTCTGCCCTTCAGCACTTCAATATCATTTGGTATTGCGGTTGCAAAAACAATTTGTTTTAAACGGCCCCATAAAAACATATCGGCCAAGGTTAAGTCGGGACTTCTTGGGGGCCACAAAACTGGGCCATTCCTGCCAATCCACCTTGGACCAAATCTGCGGTCAAGTCATTCTCTAACCTCACGAGCGAAATGGGCTGGACAACCATCTTGCTGAAAATACATATTCTGTCGAAAATTTAATGGTGGATTTTCGAGTTCATCATTGAAAAATGTATCCAGCATTTCTAAATATGACAATCTATTGCACGTGTTATCAAAAAAATATGGCCCTATAATGCCATGGATGGATATCGCACACCACACGTTCACTTTTGTGAAATATTGTCTTCTCGTCATAATTCTGAATTCGGGATTTTCTAAAGACCAGTACCTAACGTGCTGGGTTGCAACGGTTCCATTTGTTGGAAACGTACTTTCATCAGAAAACATGACACATTTATAAAAATCAACATTTCCACTTAAAATTTTGTCTCCTATCCACAGGCAAAAATCAAGTCGTTTCGCGTCGTCTCCCTCTTCCAATCTTTGATTAAAGTGCGGTTTATACGGATACAATTTATTTGCTTTAAGGATCTTCTGAATTTTTTAATACTTTTTGGGAAATAATTTTTACATGGGTAAACCTTTTAATGAATTGTTCTACTTCGGTTTGTTGTGTAGAAAACACATTCATTAAGAGTGACTTTTTTTCGTATCTTTCAAAATAAAGTACGTTTACTCTTAAGCAAAATAACAATTTTGCCGTTTTTACCCACCCTGTATAAAAAAATTGAAGTTTCTTATGATTAATCGTATTTTCTAGACAAGCAAAAACGTTTATTAAGAGTGACATTTTTTCGTATCTTTCAAATTTTAGTCCATTTGTCCTCTTGTAAACCCCATCCGTGGACATACTGTATAGTAAATATAAAATTATTTTTTTTTAAAAAGAACATTCCAAAACTAGTTAAATGTCTATGGAACTTGGCATAAATTGTTAACTAGCCGAAGCAGAGTTAAATAATATGCCAACTGATGAGTCGCCAATGTTGGCTTTCAAATCGACACCCGGTATTTTTGAAATTAAAAAAAGTTCCGTATCACCGCCGACATTCGAACCCACCTTAACGGTAACCATTTAAAAACTCGATCGCCTAAGTGTCGAAACTTTTTAGCCGAAATAAAAACTGCCGACTTTCGTACGCCATATTAAAAGTTACTATATTAGTAAGCAAAAATAATTATCGATAGAGTTAAGACGGTATCGTTTCATTTTAGTTGTGGTGTATTTATTCGTTACGAAACATAGCTTTGTTTTTCGATCATTTTCAAACAGTACTACTATAACCCGTAGCCGACGATATATTATGTGTATTTATATTTAAGCCATGTAACACCCTACATGTATATATATTTTTGTAGTCACTTTTTTAGGTTATTTTATATTTTCATAATAAATTAAGTTTCTTTTTACGACATTGCTTTATTTAATTTTCAAATTATTTCACTTTAAAAACCCATAGTACATTATACCGTATGTATTATATCCATAGTACATCTTTCGACTGCCATAAAACGCCTAATTATCCTTCTGACCATAAATTCCCCCAATTTTTGTATCTTTGCTGACAGAGCCGGATTATTAATTTTATTTAACTGCAATTGTTATACCATTTTAAATAGGAGTCGCCTTAATTCAAAATAATATGTCGATAGCTATATTTCCAAGCCGACTCTGCACCCAATTATTGCGTTTTGAAGATGTTGGCACTTAAAGCCGTATTAGAGTCGGCAATTCTTCTCTTGCGCGTGCAATGGCAATTATAATTGCACGTATTCATGCGCAGTAAACTGTTTTCGATCAGCTGGCGCATTGTCAACAGTCAGAACAACAGTTGGTACTGTCGAAATTCCTAAAATACCCCTGGCAATTCTTCTCTTGCGCGTGCAATGGCAATTATAATTGCACGTATTCATGCGCAGTAAACTGTTTTCGATCAGCTGGCGCATTGCCAACAGTCGGAACAACAGTTGGTAGTGTCGAAATGCCTAAAATACCCCCAGAACTAGAAATGGACAAACCTGTTCCTTTTGATTACCAGTTAAAGCAGCTACTGCTACTTGCAAAAAAACAGGTCAAAAAAGTCGACGAATTAGCAGTATATATGCTTCATAAAGAATGTGAACTGCTAGTTTAAGTACCAGTTAGTTTAAATAGCCATTAGCTGTTCATAGCTGATTCGACCAAATAATAAACAGTTAAAAATAACAGAATTATCCATCTCTACTAGTGGTGGGATACTATCGATGGCACTATCGATAGTGTGTTACTATCGAAAACTATCGATTGTTTTAAGTAATCATCAATTAGTTTAAACTCGCATGTTATTAGTATTTTTTAAATTTAAGTTCACGGAATTCGATTTAAGGAACTAAAATTAATAAATCTGTTTTAAAGGTGGTCCGACTATTTTTTTTATCACACGTACTCCACCGCAAGTGTGCCTCCTGCCTCCCCATGTTTTCTTATGTTTCTACTTACTGTTGGTGTTGCCATCTATTGCTGTATGAACAAAACAAATTAAAGAAAAATCCCCGGATGCAATCACAGAAAATCCCCGGCCCGGATCTATTAATTCAGAAATATGTGTGCTTTTTAAGGTTAGTATAGTTTCGATAGTAACTCCTTAGACTATCGAAAACTATCGATAGGGCTGATTATCGATAGCATCCCACCACTAATCTCTACCCAGACTTGCACCCGCAATGGCAATTAAAATGGCGCGTGCCCCATCTCTGGCAATGCGAGACAGCTGATCGAGAACGGTGTACTGCGCATGAATCCGTGCAATTTTAATTGCCATTGCTGGCGCAAGAGACAAAAAATGCCGATTCTTAAGGCCGTATTACAGTCGGGAATTTTTATGGCGCCAGCAATGGCAATTATAATTCAAGGATTCATGCGCAGTACACCGTTCTCCGTACTACAGTCAGAAATCCTACTCTTCTGACAATTAAAATGACACGGATTCATGCGCAGTACACCGTTCCCGATCAGCTGTCTCTCATTACCAGAAATGGGGCAGGCGCCATTTTAATTACCCTTGCCGGCGCAATTGGGTAGACATGGATTATTCTGTTATTTTTAACTGTTTATTATTTGGCCGAACCAGGAATGAGCAGGTAATGGCCATTTAAACCCACTGGTACTTAAATTAGCAGTTTACATTCTTTATTAAACTTATGGACTGCTAATTCAGCAACTTTTTGCACCTCCTATTTGTAAATAGCAGTAGCTGCTTTAACTGGTAATCAAAACGAACAGGTTTGCCCATCTCTAATTCTGGGGATATTTTAGGGATTTCGACAGTACCCACTGCTGTTCTGACCGTTGACAATGCTCCAGCTGATCGATAACGGTTTACTGCGCATGAATACGTGACATTATAATTGCCGGCGCAAGAGAAAAAATTGCCTAGTCTAATACGGCCTTTAAGGTTAGTATAGTTTCGATAGTACTATCGATAGTAACACTTTAGACTATCGAAAACTATCGATAGGGCTGACTATCGATAGTATCCCACCACTAATCTCTACCCAGACTTGCACCCGCAATGGCAATTAAAATGGCGCGTGCCCCATTTCTGGCAATGCGAGACAGCTGATCGAGAACGGTGTACTGCGCATAAATCCGTGCAATTTTAATTGCCATTGCTGGCGCAAGAGACAAAAATTGCCGATTCTAATACGGCCTTTATACGGCTTTTCTACCATAGGGTTTAATCAGTTGCAGCAACGGTATAATGTAATAAGGTGCCCAAGATAAGGAGGGCCTGTATGGGGATCCCGTTAATGGTACCAGATACGACTTCGATTAAATAGGGAAAAAGTATCGCAATCAAAGCAATAAGAATATGCCACACGGACACTTTTGTTAAGACGTTTAAGGTTTGAATTATTTACAAAACTGAAATTTTGGATTTTTTATTTTTTTTTCGGGACGTTCATATCAATTAATTTTAACGAACCCAAAGATTTACACAACATTAATTTGCTGGGCGTCAATCTGGGAGGAAATATGTCTTGGCATAACCACGTTGTGGCAATCGCCAAGATAGCTTCTCAGAAACTTGGTGTACTCTTCCGAACCAGAAAGTTGTACACACCTCAACAACTTTTGACACTATACAAAGCCCAGATTCGACCATCACTAGAATACTGCTCTCATGTCTGGAGCTCTGCACCCAAACATACTCTTCGGCTACTGGATTCCATCGAAAGGAGGGCTATTCGTCTGATCGGAGACCACGAGCTGACAAAGAACCTCGACAGCCTAGAACATCGAAGACAGGTTGGGGATTTGACTCTCTTTTACAGATATTTTCATGGAAGGTGCTCGGCTGACCTTGCCCGCTTAATTCCGCCCAGAGCGACGAATAGAAGAAATACACGACGAACCACTGCCGCCCATCCATATGTGGTTAAGCTTAGTACTCCTCGAACTTCATTATTTAAGAATTCTTTCATCTGGAGGATACTTATGATCATTATACGGGCAGAAACAAAAGTTACTTTTTTACCCTTAATTTCTTAGCGCCCTGTGGAAAAATTGAGCGGTAGGCTTTAGCTAAATTGTGTTCCGTTTTGAAGTGTGGCCTTTTCTTAATACAATGTTTTTTGGTTCACGTCATTATCTGCTTTTTAAAAGAAGATACAAATGTTTAAAGAAAGTACTGCAGTTTTTCAATTTTAACCACAATTCTTCTTGTGGCTTTTTTAATTATTGTCCGATCTTGGTGAAATTTTTAGGAAAGTGTACACTTGTGTCTCGGGATGATATCCTGAATTTTAGTTTTCAAAAATACTGACGTTTTCATCATTATACAGGCGGAAACAAAAGTTACTTTATTTCTTATTTAAAATTTCTTAACTCCCTGTCGACAAATTGAGATGTAGAAGTGCCGTAAACTGGATAAAAATATAAACATTTGAATCACGACCGTCGATTGTTTGTTTTCCCTAACAAAGACATATCAAACCGATCAGCTGTTAGAGGCCAGAGGATACAAAGAAATGAGGATTTTACAGATAGACAGTTTGTTTCGAATCAATGTATGAAACGCTTTAGGATCTAGGTGCGTATTCCTGAAGATTTCATAGAGACGATTAAAAAGGCTCGAAATAGGCTATTAAAATTTTACATTATAAAATCAGGGCCGTAAAATGAAACGTCGCTTTTTTCCTATTATCTGTTACCATTAACAAGATCCCCGTAGAGGTCCTCCTACTACTATACAATGTGTAAAATATTCATTCAGCCAATACCATCGGCTAATTTCGGGGATCGATCTGCTCATCCGCGCGCCTCTCGTAAATTTACAAAAATCAATCCCATTCTCTGGGCCGATCCCCGCTCTCATTGGCCGGGACTGTTAACATGATCGATCACGTGATCTTTAAATCGCTCCCAATCCAAAGTCTTGTACGGGCACTGCTTGCACTGCAACTGAAAGCCGGGGTGCGCGTCTATGTGAGCCTCGAATATTTCTTCCCGGTAGGTCTCGACGTTGCAGTAGTCGATGTAACACTTGAACCTCTTGATGTTGTCCGAGCCGAGTTGGTGTTGAATCCACTCGTGGGTTTTTAGCCTAAAAAATTGATACCATTGAGAAGAAAATTCATTCATTATCACAAAGTTTAAAATACCACCCTAAACCACGTCACAATGACCACTTACTTCTTTAACACAATACAATACCTATTGCTCTTTCTATCACTACGCAACTGGGTAAGTACATCCATCAAATATCGGACAAGCCCGATGGCTCATCGGGTATATCACGAGACGCATGCGCTATCACCCCGTCGTTTGATAAGGGTCTAGTTTGGTACACCGATGGATCAAAAACCGCCAACGTTGTGGGCTCAGGTATATTTGGGGAAAGACCCAGGATGGACATGAGCATTCCTCTGGGGACCTAGGCCACAGTATACCAAGTGGAAGTTCATGCCATACAAGCATGCGTACTACAAATTCTTGAAAAGGGCTACCACAACCAAAAGATTTACATCCTGTCGGACAGCCAAGCTGCTCTTAAGGCTCTGAACTCCAATCGGTTTACTTCAAAACTTACACTGGAGTGCCATACCAACCTAAAAGTACTGGCGGCCAGGGGGAACAAGATAGAGCTCTTATGGGATACACTGTGGGATATTAGGAAATGAAAAAGCGGATGAACTAGCGAGAGCCGGATCCGCTCAAAATCTCAGGGGCCCCGAACCAGCCTTTGGAATGTCAAAACAGGCAACAAAAACAACATTAGATAGATGGTCGAAAAAACAACACCTATCTCGATGGCAAGGGTTACCTGGTCAAATACACGCACGGGCCGTAATGGGAAAAACATCGAAAATACTATCGAATGGGATGCTAGCCCTAGCACGGCCCCAGTTGAAACAAGTGATGGGTCTGCTAACAGGCCACTGCCACTTGCGAAAATACCTTCAACGGATAGGTATAAACAACGGATCCATTGAATGCAGACTCTGCGGCGAGGAGGATGAAACCGCCTCACACATAATATACCGCTGCGTAGCACCGTCTCGTAGAAGACAAAATATCTTCGGGAACATACAACGTGGTGACAACCTCCCACATGACAAGCTTGGTAGAAGGTTACTGGACCTCATAGAAGGAACAATAATCGTCTAAGAAGATCGGGCTACACAATAAGCCGAAAGGCCGAAAGTTAGGGCCTTTAAACCGACCCCCGCCTTTAACCAACCAACCAACCATGCGCTATCACCTGTCTGAGATATAACCTATCAAATTAGCTCTAGCTACCTGTAATCATTGACAACGCACTGTGTATGGTAACAACGGTATGACAAATTACAGCATAAACTCCATTCGGAGCGACAGTAAAAACTTACGCTTCTTGGCTGTCGGCCGTGAACGGACACGGATCAAAGTGACATCTGAACTCCCCTTTAACTTTCGATTCTTGGCGTCGTTTCCGCTTCATGTGCGACCCCATCAAAACGCACCGCAGCTGGTGCCGAAAGTAGCACCCCAAGTCCTGCGATTCCATGTGACAGTTGTCGCAAGACAGGTTATTTCCGTGCGCCTTGTGCATATGTATCTTCAGACAACCCAGTTTGGGTCCCACGTATTTGCAATACCTGGAAGAGTAAATTGAAGTTGTAGTGTCGAAGCATTTTTTTACAAGCCTTCGACTATCATCTGGAACACAGTAGCGGCTTGTCGAAGGAGGCGAAGCCTCCTCAGCTATTTTCCCTTAAACCCTTTCTTAGTGTATTCCTCAAATGATGACGTTCAATTCATAGCAAATATATATTTTAATATTAATCCCTCATTTGCTACTATTTAAGATTTTTATATAATGTGGGAAGAAATCTCGTTTCAAAGGTGTATGGAGTCCACATATGTCTATATTTGTCGCGCCATATTACGTGACGTTTAGTATTATTGTCAATATCAGTTTGAAAGTACAATTTGGCAACGACTAGTGACCGCTAGCCTCTAACCAATCAACGAGTGTGGTTTCTAACACGTGCGAACTTGCCACGTGGTCTGGTGAAACGCGGGAAACGCCTACACAATCGTTTCGCGTTGTCCCGTCAGATTGTTAGGTTAGCGAGCCGCCACCATCTTGAAGGGGGAAAATGTCAAAGTTTGTTTCAAGCCGATGGGGAAAATAAATACGGGGAGAGAACTTTTCAGTGCTCATCGTATCTGAATATCATTATAATACTCACTTGCAGGCGAAATAAGGTTCCTTGTGATACGTAACGTGGTTTATAAAGATGCCCTTGCTGTTGCTCTGGTGGGAACATAAGGGACACCGATAGGTTTTATCCTCGTTTGCTTTTAAAATCTTCTTCTGGTGGCTTATCAGATGTTCTATTAAAAGTTGCCTGTCGGTCGCCAAGAAGGTACAGTTCAGCGGGCACGAATATACCGAGTTTGTACGCCGTATGATGATTTTCTTGGGATCTTGTAATCTGGAACAATAATAATTGCCGTTTATTGAAAACTTTTAAGATCAAGGTATCTCGTCGGCATACAGGGTGTAGATAAAGATATTACAAACTACATATTGAAAAATGTACATTTCTAGCCTACGCAACGATTGCAAACAGTATTTCCCACCTGTTTCGGGCATTATTGCAGCATAGCCAGATTGCAATATTTATCGCAAAGGTATCTGGCAAAATCACAATTAAAAATGTGTTAATTTGGCAAATACAACCGGTTTAAGATTAAACCGCAATTGCTCTTAAAATAAATTTTTTCCCCAATAATTTTACTATAAACTTTGAACAGGCGATGAGAGATTCTTTAAAAAAATATTATTATACTTGAAAGTATCAAACGAATCTTGAACTAATCCAATTGCACTCTGGCAACATCTATTTCTATTTTACAAATGCACTACGAATCGGACTCAAAAGATAAGCAAAAGATGAATGAATACTAATCTCGTAAAAATTGCGATGTTTGTCCTTTGATCTAACGGATTGTTATATATTTTGGTTGATTTGTGTTCTTTTTGTGATTAATGGTGAAAAATCGTTTTTATTATAAACAATCATGGTGCATTCATGTGTAGTTTGTAAAATAGTGGATCATTTAAATAAGGATTTATCTTTCCATCGGTAAGTATGGTTATGTTTTAATATTTAACCATCTGATATAACCAGACTTCAACATTGTTGCCATTCAGCCAACAAACGTGTAGTGCTCTCTTCCACCCATCACTGATTTTCGATAACATTTCACACAATAACATCTTCACTTTCCAAGAGTGTTATGAATTGATTATGGGATCTGTAGTTTACAATACCTTCGATATATCCGTAAGGGCCTCAACTATACTTTTTTAAATAGAACACACTGTATCTCTGGTCAAATGTTGATTCTTCATTAAATTCTCTCTTAAAAGTGTACATTCGTACACCCTGTATGCTTAAACGTATTCCCACTAAAAGTAGTTTTTTTAACCAAAAGCTATTTGTCTTAAAACTTTTTTTGTCATTATGTACAGGGTAGAAGATGGCACGTTTATCAAAAAATAGAGTTGGGACACCCAATATAGTATAAGACAAGGCCATCAGGAGTCCCGCAGGGATCATACCGTGGTCCTTTGTTTTTCGACCTCTCGGTTAATGATATACAGGATTCTTTAGCAGTGGCGGCTCGTGACCTATGAGAGAGGGCAGTGGCGGATCCACGGGGGGGGTTTTCGGGTCCGGACCCCCCCCATGGGATCATATACTTTCAAATTTTATGCTTTTATTGGGCATGTTGGTGAAGTTGAAACACAAAGTTATTAATAAAAATTCGTAATTTATCGAATGTTTTACACAAATTTTAATTCATTTTCGAATAATAAATGCAATAGAAGATAATTACGAAGAAGATAATTACGAAGATAATCAATATGACCGATCAAGAAAAAATATATGATCCACAAACGGTTCTAGTCACTCTTAAATTTTCGAGGTTTTTCAAAAAACTTTCTGAGAATTTCGTCTTCAGTCAAAGTTATGCGATGATGAATGTTCAAAGATGCAAGACCATTGAGACGCTCTTGACCCATCGTGTTTCTCAGATAATCTTTCATTCTCCTCAAAGTCGAAAATGATCGTTCTGGAGTTGCTGTGGTCACGGGTATCACCGCCAAAACTCGTAGGATTTTGTTGACGTTTTTGAAAGTTCTGCCATTTATGATCTGCAAAAATTCCTTCTATTTAGATTTTCAATGGATATTATTTATTTTACTTTGTTCCAAATTGCACCAAAAAAATCTCTTACTCAATTAATTGTCAATAAGTCGTCTATTAGTGATTTTTCTCTGATTCTTTTAAATTAAATAATTTTGTTTTGAAATTAAATAGAAAATAAATGATAATCTATTAGTATTATAATCAATCAGATTTTTTGGTACAATATATGAGAAACCTGGCATTATTTTTTAGCCAAAAATTATCTGAATTTGGGAGATACTCACTGCTAATGCATCAAGTGCATTTTCGATGTTTTGATTGCAGATCCGTTGTCTCCACATTTTGACTTCTGAAATGAAATTACTCTCGGAACAATCCAGTATTTCTTCGTAAAATTGGTAGAGGCTTGCACATTTCTTCTCGTCGAATTCTTGTTTGAGGAATAGCTGTCCAAAACTTTGAAAAACTGTTTTGTGTTTTTCGAACCGACTCTGAAGATGAGAAATGTAGGTGTCGAGAAATGGGATGTAAAATGCGATTTTGTAATACTCTTCAACTGTTTTCGCTTCAACGTTGCAACGATTTTTTTGTCGACTGCATCGACGAGGCATTTTCATTTCAATCTCGTACTCCGAACAAATTTCAGAAACTTTTTGATAAACAATGTGGAAGCATGAATCCACGTTTTCACGCTTTTCCTTGAAGTCGTTCAAAGCATCATCAGCCAATTTCGTGGCCTCTCCCAGATCTTGATTTTTCAATTGCAATTCTCGACTCAATGGCAAAACGATGGAATTAATTGATTCCATAATATGACAGGAAATTTGGAACTCGATTGTGAAAATCGCTGTCAAAAGTTGAGATGCTGAAGTTTCTCGATCCTTCCACGTTTTTATTTCTTCCAACGCTTCAATAACAGCCGGTTGAAGTTCGACGTATCTTGATACAGCTTCATGAGACTGAGCCCATCTTGTAGGACAAATGGACTTCAATTTTTCTTTTCTTCGCTCACTTTTCTCTGTCATTTTTGAAATTTCGTTCTTCAAGATGCTTTGTCTCTTGGGCCAGTGAAAAAATGCTTGAATTGCTCCGATAGTTTCCAACGCGTTTTTGATACCAGATACTTCGCAAGCTGCATTGATGGTCAAACTGAAGCTGTGTGCGGCGCAATGCACATAAATTGCGAGAGGAAAATGAGACCTCAAATAAGCCTGTGCTCCATGAAATTCGCCACTCATTGCCGGAGCTCCGTCGTATCCTTGGCCGTACATGAATGAGCAATCCACGCCGATATCGGTCAGATAATTCCTGATGGAATTTGCCAGAGCTTGTCCAGAAACGTCAGTGACGGGAACGAATCCGAGGAAATCCTCACAAATATTTGTTTGTGAATCCAAGTATCGTATGCAAATGGAAAATTGCTCTATGCTTGAAATGTCAGTCGATTCGTCGGCTAAAACTGAGAATCCTTCCGATTGATTTATTCGATCAACGTTTTTTTTTCTGATCAATTCATGACAAGTTGCGATAATTTCATTCTGAATGGTTTTGCTCAAATATGTTGAATTTTTCGGAGCAGACAAAAGGTTTTTCTTGAGTGTTTCGTCACCTTCAGCTCGATACCGTAAAATTGCACGAAAGTTTCCTTCGTTCGAATATTTTCCATCAGTTTTATCATCCGCGTCAGGTTCCTCTTCATTATACAAACATCCATCGTCTCTATGGCCACGAAGTGCAATTCCTTGACGTCCACACAAAACTATTGCACTAACTATGGGTTTCAGTCGTTCGTAATTTTTTTCTTTAGTGTTTTCTTTCTGCTGATCGAGTTGTTCATCAATAGATTTAGTTTTGCCAAGCTGAATATCGCGTAAATGTTCAAAAGCAACGATGGATTTTTTATGGTAATCAAGTTTTTCGTGGTTCCGAAAAGTTTCTTTCGCGTGCTTCCAAGTGTTGAACGGCTTGTTGATGAGTTTCCCCAGACGTACGTCGCGTATTCCACCGGTTTTCACGCCAAAAGCTATGCAGCACTTACAATATGCGCCATTTTCTTTCGCAGAATATGCCAACCAGTGAAATTCCTCAAGCCATTTTCTTTGAAAAGATAAATTTTTGGCAGTTGATGTCGGGAACGAAAAATTAGCTGGTGGCACCCACGAGTCGTCGATAATGTTCAGGATTTCACTCGCGTTTCTTGTATTTGAAGCATTAGACGTGGCTAGAGCGATGTCGTTTTTGAATGGAAGCAATTCTTGTTTGTTTTGAACTGACGTATCTTCGGAAGTCGATTGTCCTCCAGTCTCCGGTGGATTTTCTTCGAGGTTAAGCTTCTCTGCATTTTCAATCTGTGTCAAAAAAATATGGTTAGCTAAAAACTAATGAGAATCTTCAGTTTTTTTGAAATTATAAAATATATAAATACATTGTGCAAAAATAGTAGCTTTTCCGATATACCCAGTTAACCAGACATTGAGTACAATTTTTAGTCAATTGTATTGTATACAATGGAATTGGCTAATAATTGATCAATCATAACCTAATTCCATTGTTTTCAACCGCGCATGGTCAATAAATGTACAATTTTCAGTCAAAAATTGATCAATTCATTGAGTCAATTATTGATCAATGTTTGAGACATAGGAGTGATCAATAATTGATCAATTGCATTGATCGAAAATTGATCATTGATATTAGTCAATTTTTAGTCAATTGCGTTGATTTGTAACTATACATGCTCAGGAGTAAACACAAGAAGAAGATTTATCTGCAGCAATTTGCAACTCGTGCCTTTTGGAATTTTACTTAAAATACATGTTAATTGTTAAACTTATTATTTAAAACGCTCGAAATGCCTCAACAAGTGAAAGGTTTTTAGCTGTGAACTTTTTTTCAAGTAAATATAAAAATGACATTTCTATTTTTGAGGTTAGATTTGTAGGCTGTGTTGAGAATACTACATTTTTACGTGTACTGAAAAGAATAATATGTATTTCTAAACTTCAAAACATCTGATCGCAATTTTTAAGCGAAAGCAAATACCTAATCCAATACATTTTCCAGTAAAATATATATAAATTATTAGCCAATTATTGACCAATTATTGTTCAAAAATTGGTTACAACTTTGCGAGGAGTGATCAATTATTGAACTCAATAATTGTACAATTATTGGTCATTGCTGGTCTACTGGGTACTTATCATTTTTTTATTGCAATTTTTCTTACCTGTTTTTCCTTTTTCTTTGTTTCTGGTTCTGATTCTGGATCAAGGCGGGTGAAATAGGAAAACAATGTCCTCTTCATATTGTGAGGCGTGTTTTCTCAGTAAGAGAACTTGAAAAGAGATTTTTCTCACTTGCAAATTATACTAACCACTTGTCAACTTCGGCATGTTTACACAATGCGTGTTGAAAGAAACAAAGAAATAATTAAAATACGCTCAAACACGCTCATGGATGGCGCAAATATCAACGGAAAAACTTAAAGAAAAATCGCACGGCGCTGTCATCGCGACTAGGTTGGCGCGCAGTTTGAATTTGCTAACAAACTATATGCACTGCCATAACGACTGGACAGCACCAATGGCTTTTCTATAACACGGTAGTCCAGCCGTTATGGTGACCTGTATATACGTGGTAATTATGCATATATCTCAAGGAAAAAATGTCTACCCCCCCCCCCTTAAAAAAATTTTGGACCCCCCCCTTATCAAAATCCTGGATCCGCCACTGAGAGAGGGGGTTCACAAGTATGGTGAAATTTTTCTAGACGTTTTAAATGGAGAAAAAAAGTAATAAGAAAATGCGTTAGGTAGAACATATTTTTATTTAATTTTTAATTTTACACAAGGAAATGCAAGTTGTGGAAAATATGAAAGGTTCATATTTTCAATGTTTTTTGTTTAAATCCTTAAAGAAAATGGTTTAAAATCATATAGAGTATCATTTATCGAAATACACAATATTTATCGACCCTGCACAATAGCGCTTAAACGTAAAGTCCATTCTTCGGTTCTTAATTGTAGAAAATCGATCGATAACAGCCTCATTAAGTTTGGAATATCCTCTATAAATTTTTTTTCATATATTTCATTTTTAAACTTTCTAATAAAGTTCCTAGATTTACCCTTTGTGGTCTGCGTTAAATTAATTTCGGATTTAGGTGTTCCCGCATTCTTCACTTCAATTTTTTGCTCCAAACTCAAAGAGTTAAAGTTATTTCTTAAATAGTCCACCGTCAACTATTCATTTTAACTTAATAAATATATAATATTAAAACATACACGCTCGAATTTCTAACTAGATGCACGAACAGACAACAGCGCGGTGCACACAAAAACGAGGCACGGTTGCCGGATCTATACAGTTTGGTTTGAAGGGATGATAAAATATTAGGGAGGGTCGGACTTTTTTTAGTTTGACGGTACGATAACATATTCGGGAGGGTCGGACTTTATACGATAAATAATATTCAATGAATATAAATTAATATTTTTTATTCGTTTTGTTTTGGGGGTGCACGTGCGCATGTGCTACCGTGGAAAAACCGCCACTGTTCTTTAGATGCAGTAACTTTGTAATGTTAAATTTTTGGCTACCCTGTATATTTCACACTAACACGTAAAATTATACACTATTTATTTTTCTGTATATCGAAAATGTAGTATAGGCAATCTTACTAACCTCTCCAACACAGTACTGGCATGATCACCTTCCTCATCGATAATTTCAAAGTTTTCTAGACTAAAAATGTCTTCCATTGTAATTTCTTCATTTACCTCAGCCGAAGGTTCATTTTTCTTACTTCCTGGCACGTCTAAACGAAATATCGGCGTTTCGGCGGTTATATCCGTCGCGTCGACATACTCCATATCACTTGACGTGTCATTTTCACTTACAACAATACAATCGGAATCATGATCTGCAGATGCCTGAAATTATCAGCATATTTAGAATGTTATCGTGTTTTTTCAAGAACCACCAAAAATTTGCTTCAACTTTGTATGTATTTTCGAAATTTGTTGGTAGTCGCATTCGCACGGAAATCTCGGAATTCTTCTCGCAATCCTTCTCGCAATCAGGCAATCGTTCTCGCAATCCCGCAATAGCTCAAATTCGCGTGTGGTGGGAGTAGTCGCGACTGCCGCGCCTGCGCTTTTAGTGTTTGTCTGCGCGGCAACTTATTCGAATCTTTCGTAAAAAAACAACATAAAGTTACTCTTCTAACCAAAACAATAAAAGTAGTGATATTCTTAAGAACAAATCCTACAATTGGAAAAAATATCAATTAAACTGAAATTGTATGCCTATTAACAACAATTTTTAGAAAACAAAACTTTTTCAACTGCAAAAAACAATAAAATTTAATTAATTATATCTCGAGAAGGGGCGGAGTTGGAGCATCAATTTTTCGCGAATCAACGGGTGAAACCGAGTACTTCGATGGGCCGGAGGCTGGGGTTGGTGGGGCAATTAGGAGGGGAGTAATGGGGAGGAAAAAATATTACATAAATGCTATAAGTAGTTTATTAATCGAGCTAAGGGGATCAGGCTGGATTCGATTTGTTCATTTTTTTATCAGCTACGAGGGGGGATTGCCGAAAAAATTTTATTTTCGCAAATGCGCGATTGGCGCGGCATACAAGAAATGGCCACTTTTTAATATCTCCGAAAATACTTTAGATATTATGTTCAATTTTGGTATGTGTTAATAGGATATAGAACCACACATTTTAGTTACAAGTTATTTAATTGCCTGTTCCCTGCAAACATGTCCTCTGATATTTTTTTACAAAATAGATGGTACGCCACTGATATTTTTCCATGTGGATATTTTTTCTGATTAGCCTGATCAATTCTACATGAAAACGGTCTCTTGAGTTTTTCTCGTCGGTCAGTCGTTCTTGATTAAAACCACTAAATTCATATTGAAACTCATTATTAACATTGATAAAATAATTAATGATAAATTTTGTTTGATAAAAATTGTTGGAGTGGACAATTCGATGCGAAGACGGGCGGAAGCATGCCTTTTAAGTGAAGGTGGCCATTTCCAACAATTTTTATAAAACAAAATTTATCATTAATTATTTTATTAATGTTAATAATAACGAGTTTCAATCTGAATTTAGTGGTTCTAATCAAGAACGGTGCGTCTGACGAGAAAAACTCAAGAGACCATTTTCATGGAATTGACCAGGCTAATCAGAAAAAATATCCACATGGAAAAATGTCAGTGGCGTACCATCTTCTTTGTAAAAAATATCAGTTTGCAGGGAACGCCACTGGTGGAACAATTGAATAACTTTTCTAACTAAAATTTGTGGTTCTATACCCTATTAACACATACCAAAATTGAAACTAATATCTAAAGTACTTTCGGAGATATTAAAAAATTTTTTTAACACCCTGTAGCAACTTTTCCTCACAAAAAAAAAATACTAATGAATCACACTCTGAAATATTAGCACGTCATTAAGGAACACCCGGTAAAAAAACATATTTACCTGGTCTATTTCATCCGTATCATTTGCGAAATCCAAAATCAAACTATCCTCTAATTCCTTATCGTTTACAAACTTAAAATTTATATCTTTGCCTCTCTTAGAATTTCTGGCCTTTTTATTTTCATGATTTAATGATTCTTTGTCGTTTAAAAGCATGAAGTGTACGCCAGTGTCATCTCTAGAGTTGCTATCGTGTTTCTTGCTGCCAACTTGTGAGTTTGTATCATTTATACTTTCATCATATGATGATGATTCGTTATATTTATTATCCCTCGGTTTATTATCATTCACATTCCCTTGATCAATGAATTTTTTATCATTTGTATTTTCATCATCTGATGACTGTATCTCTATAGCTTCTTCCTGTATATTTGATATTTCTGCGTCTTCACATTTAATTATGTTTTCTTCGAAAGTATCATCTGAATCTTGGCTAAAAATGAAGCACAAATAATATTCAAACCATACATTTTTTTTATTTTGATATTTGGCTCTATCCCCTATATTTTCACCCACGAGCCTCCACTGCTTTCCAGCTGTATAAATGTTTCCTGAGACCGCTCTTACGACCATTAAAACAGATCTGTAAGTGCAAAAACCCCAGATTTGCGACAAAAAAGTTGCATAACAACATGTAGGAAAGAAACATCAACAACACAGTTATACATGAAAAAAAGCTTACACAACCATTTTACTGTATAATGAAAGTTCTACTGTTTTTACAGCTATTTTAATAAAACGATTTTATCATTTAGTTGTAAGATATTATTGCTGCGAAACGGATGAATCAAAACTTCTTTTTAAAACTCGTACAACATTAAAATAAGAGGTGCGATTTGTCATATATTTTTTCATGTGTCATGTCACCTGTCTTTCACTATTTGTACCGGTTTTTTATGAACAGAACTGTACATACTTGTTGTCCTGACAACTTATGTCCTTTGCGTGTTTGTCGTCTCCGCAATTTTCCCCTCGAATTTCTTCAGACTTGTCTATTTCTTCGCCGGCTAAATTACTACCAGGAACTTGTAAAAAATCATCACTAAAATTAAATTATTATTATTATTAAAAAGGCTTTTGGATGAACAATAAGACATAAAAACTTAATTCATAAGAATCATCGCCTATAACTGTGGATACGTACAACGTACAGTTATGTGGTCAAAGCAGAAGGAACACCAGGTTGGGATACGCAGTAAAAAGTTAAATTTTATGAGTGAAAAAGTGGGTTAGTGTGCATGGTTTAACGGTTGCTCGTCGGTTGTCTTGCGCATAACGTTGTCGCCGTCGGTTTGGTCGTCAACCAACGACGATCGTCCAGAACCGAAACCAATCGTAGGGATTGTTTATTTCCTAGTAAAGAAGATCTTGATGTGCCACAAACAGCCATTTAAGAATACTACTGTAAAACCAAAGAAACCGTTTTAAAAAAGACCCACCTCATCAAATCCAATTCTTCCACATCATCAGCATCAATTTCAAAATTAATAAAATTTTCCAGTTCCCGAGTCACGCTGTGCACTTCCGCTATTCGAATTCCCAATTCTGACGGACTTTCCTCTGTATTCGATTGGATGGAATTTGAAGGCTACAACAAAATGAACAATCAGAGATTAAATTATGACATTTTCTCACAAAAATCCAAAACATTGTTTCCGTCTAGATTCTTACCATATCAGCTCCGTTTTCAAGTACTTCAGTTTGAGGAAAATCTCCTTGTTCCTTCCTCTCCTCATTTGGATCTACTACAGTTGCTGCTGACAATATAGTTTTTAGTATGTGGTCACTTGATTTTTTTTTAGTTTGGCAACAATCGAATCTATGCGGAACCACTCCATTTTTCACTTTAACGCAGGAGTTTGGATGTTTATGCAATCTCCTTTTAAATTTACTGTTTATGAAGTCTTCTTCAATCTAAAAAGAGTTAGTTAGCCTAAACAGGTATTATACTGTTTATAAGTATAGTATATAAAATAATGAAACCTACATTAAAGTGATCTTCACAACAATATCTCCTAGCTCTTATGCTCCGTGTGCTGTTTTTCCTAACAGCATCAATCCATAAATCTCGCAATTCCTTATTTTGAGGTACACTCGCAAATAATTTACTTGGTGTGCTAAGGCTATTAGTTCGACATTCAGGCACCATACAAAATTTGATAGATCTTGATAGATTTCGGCTAGCCATCTTGGGTGGTAAACCAGGCCTATCACTGACTTGGTGAGGCCTATTCATAGTCTGGTTGAAAGGAAGCGGGCCCTCGAAAACTTATATTATGTATTTGGCAACGCAGGAAATAGACGACAAGTAAAGTCTGTTTCCATTAATCGAGGTCATAGGTGAAAAGATCATACAGTATTGTCACATCATAATATTTCAAGTACATAATATGTCTTAAATGGAAAGTGAATGAATAAAGAAAACGGTTGGGTTCCAAATGCCTTGTGGCTTTCTGCAAAAAACATTAAACTCTTGTGTGGACTACCATAGAAATAGCGATAGGGATTAAAGTTCCATAACATAACCTCAAACAAAATTACTAAATTACTTTTGCTAGCTTGCAACAAACTTAGCGCCACAAAAAAACTAAATTAATTCAGACAGACCCAAACAACCTAATCAAAATATACAATTTCGTTAAATTTCAAGATATTTTGAAATAAATTACATAAAACAAAGTTAGCGACAAAAGAGTTACAAAAACATAACTCTCTTCTTGTTGCTATCTTATCGTGTCCAACATTCAGCCAGCCTTCAAATATATTTTTGTTGCTATGGCCTTGGTTTTCATTTGGCATCCATTGCTCTTTTACATCTTATGGTGTTTAAGTTCAAGCAACCGTTAGGATCGCATTTATTTTAAAATAGGTTACGTTCTAGCTCTTCCAGAGAGATTTTGTGTATTCTCTTTTTTGTTGCAAATCGCGATTCATTCGATTTAAAAACCCTTTGGTCAAAATTAATTGGATTTCTATTGCACAAAGTAGACATAGGCACAACAATCGCAAATAGCAACACTTTTACTTTTTTATCAGGTGCACCAACTATCTTTAATATCCCTATTAAAAATTATAAAATAAATAATCAACAAAACTCTCGTGCTGTGCCGATAAAGAACACATAAAAACTGTAAAGAAGTTACCAATATGCCCCTTCAGTTTATGGCCATGGCGCAGGTATAGATACCATATTTCCCTTCTTGTAATTTTTTGATTGTCAAACGTCATCGTTTTTCATAAAGCCCATTTGGCATACATTTTTTAGCTTCAGAGATTTCAGTTGCCAATTTTGTAATCGGCTTTAAAATGCGTTTTTTACAGAACGCAGTTGAACCTATGCAAGTAGATGCCCCACCGGAAGATAACGACAACAATGAGGAGCCTTTTTATGTTGTTGAAAACCCCACTATAGATTTGGAGGCCTATGCAAATAGTTATTCTGGGCTGGCGAAATTACACAGGCTTATTTTCATCGTGGATCATTGTCCGGCCCTAAGACTAGAAGCTCTTAAAATTGCTATTTCTTATGTTATGTCTACATATAATGTAAATTTGTATCAGGTGAGTAAAAATAATGCCATTATTTTAACTATTTAGACCATAAAGTCCTCAAAAAATGTCATTTAAACTTGGAAGTTTCGACCTTCCTAGTCTAAAATCCCCCACTATACATGTAGTTACAATGATGAAATTATACACACTGGGTTTAATCACTAAATGATATCTTACCCATTTGATTCATTTGAAATTTAAATGTTATTATTAGGTACTACATCAAAGACTTGCTGAATTAACAAGCAGTATGAACGTACCAGATGTAGCAGCGCCCTCTGCCTCTCAGGATGTGCCAAGTATCGATAACATATGGATGGAGACGAGACTTAAAAAGGCCGCCCTTAAATTGGAGAAACTTGATAACGATTTAAAGAATTATAGGAGTAATTCAATTAAAGAAAGTATCCGAAGGTACCAATTTTATTGTAAAAACACCAAATTTTATTATTGGATTACGAGAGTAGACCCTACAGAAGAAATCTCATGTTTGAATAATGTATATAAAAAAATGTTTTAGAGGACATGATGACCTGGGAGACCACTACCTTGACTGCGGAGATCTGTCAAATGCTTTGAAATGTTACTCACGAGCAAGAGACTATTGTACGAGTGGCAAACATGTTGTCAACATGTGCCTGAATGTCATTAAAGTATCTGTATATTTGCAGAATTGGTCCCATGTGCTGAGCTATGTGGCCAAAGCAGAAGGAACACCAGGTATGCAAAAGGTTTTTTATGGTAAAACCATAATAAATAAAATAATTGATTTTCAGATTTTTCGGAATCTCAAGCTAAGGAGAGCAACCCAATAATATTCACAAAACTTAGATGTGCTGCTGGGTTAGCTGAATTAGCAACCAGAAAGTATAAACAAGCTGCCAAACATTTCTTACAGGTAAATGCAAGTTTTCTTTTCGGTCTTTCTTTTATTTAATAAACCAGGTGAAGACAAACCTTGAATCTTTTATAGTTGCCAAATTTATTTCATATTTATTAACATCAACATTAATTAACATTAAATCAAGTAAGTTTAAATGTTACAAAAGACAAAAATATTCTCTAAAAATTAAAAATTAAATGGTGCCTAAGTAATAAAATTACTTGTATGCATCATAATACTATCTTATAGACTAACTACTTGACAAATTAGTGTTTGTTTTGATATGTGCATATTACAGTATAATTTGAGTATATTATGGGTGAATAAGAATGAATAATTTTATTTTAAGATATGTTTGAGGTTATATGGTTATATGTTCTTGGCATGCTTTCTTAAATTTGAATATCGTCGGCGACACCGCAAAACCAAGTAACTGCAGAAACTAAAATTTTCAGGAAACACTTAAAACTGTATAAATTTGGGTTAAATAATTCGATTTAATAAAAAATAGTTACAACCCACTGGAGTAGTATTATCCCAGTGCCTGGACAATCATTAGTAAAGAATTTGGTTGTTTCTGTTTTCAGTGTTAGATAATTGTTTTTGATATCTAACTTCTGTGCGAAAAATTCTAGTTACGAGGTTTTGCGTTGTTAATGTTACAATATCAAAATACTATTAGATGCTTTTAAATAATATATTGTCAAAAATACAAGAAAATAAACTTATTCAGCGCAAACAGTATTAATGCAAACTAATATTAATGAGGTAACGAGTCATAAAATTCGTGTACATCTAAGGGCAGAACATTTTTAAGTGCTTGTAGCCAATACAATACATCGCATTGGTCTTTCTTAGGTTTGTGGATAAATATATTTTTAATTTGTATTTGTTTCTTAAAATGAGTTAAACTCAGTGCTTTGGCAATATTTATATCACAATAATCTTTATACAACCGGTACACGTCAGTCTTTGTCTGAAACAATGGTTCTAAATACAGTCTTTCGGTCGTTGGTCTGCAATAGTGAGATCCCTTCTTATCTGTACAGGTAATCTTGATTTACTGGGCAAAGCAGTATCATTGCTGTCCAATATCTTATTATTTTCTGCTTGTTTTAACCAATTTTTTACCATCCATTCCTTTAAATCCAGAGTTAAAAACATTTTTTTGCATATTCGGAGATTTTCACTATCCTTTTTTATATAATATTCAAATGTCAGTAGACGACTGGAATTATCTTCTTTGGGACGTCGAGTAGTTGTCGTCTGGACTAATGATGAAACGTACACCTTTCGCATATCCCATGACATTTTCCAGAAATTTAAAAATATCTGTTTTCTATCATGAGGATTAAAGGTGTTGCAAAACCTATTTTTTGCCTTCTTGCATAGAACAGATTGACATGTTGGTCTCAGTTTTCTTTCTTCCTTCTCGTTTTCGTACAAGTATTTGCCGGTATTACTATTTTTTCTCAAAGTTTTATATTTGCATCGTTTTTCTCTCAACTTCTTATTTCTTTTTCTTAAATCCCTTTCTTCTTTATATCTTTGTGTTTCCTTCTCGATTTCCATAGACTCAGCTTCTAGTTGATCATTGTTGGCTAGATTATGGTTACTTAAAGGGTCATTTTCCAAGGTTTCAACTTCAGTGCCAGTACAGTCGTTCTCTGTATCGGTGATGATCAAAATAGCATCATGAAAATCCAAGTCATCTTCTACTATGTTATTATTTGCAGTTTGGCGGGTCTCATCGGGTTTTATGACGTCGTAATTTTGGATATGGTTCGAGTCGGTAACACTAGTAACTTGAAGAGTTGATAAAACAACCTCACTTGCAATGATTTCGTCGTTAGTGTTATCAGCATTTTCTATTAAATCAGATGTGTTTTTTTCTTGATATGAGCTTACAGACTTGTCGAATACTAAAAGATTTTCAATTCTTCACTTTCTAGGATTTTCTGCAAGTCTAACTCCGAAAGTGGTCGCTTGTCCTCCATGACAAAATCAAGTATCTGCAAAAAAACAAAATAATTACTTAGAAAAAGTAATTCGCAAAAACACGTAACTGCCTCTTACTTTTAAACTTCATATTTTAAACATTTTCGTTGTACAAATACAATAAATTCATATTTTTTATATTAAAACACTACTAAAGTTAAGAATAAACTTTTTTATATAATTAATTTATAAATAATAACGTACTTACCGATCAGAAATTGAACACGACAACAATACAGGAGTGAATCATATTACAGACTGTTAGATACTTGTTCTTGCAGACGTATTTATTTTGTCTTTCAGATAAGTGGTTTTGAATTTATGGATTTTAAAATATTTACAATTTTTTGCCAGTTGAGATGTTTTGCACACATATCCCCACTAATACAACCGAACGATTCCCGCCAAAATATCATTTTCGAATTTTTGTTAGTTACTTGGTTTTGCGGTGTGGCCGACGATATGTTTAATATAGTCCTCACTGTTGCTGGGAGCAAATTGTATATCTTAGGACCTAAATAGGCCACACTTTTTAAGTTAATATTATTGTTGTTTACTGGGATGATCAGATCATTATTCATTCTAGCCCGTGTGTGATTTATAGTATTTTTCAAAGATTTATTTTTATGAACAAAGGCTGACACACTGACCATATACATAGTTCTAATGTTACAGATGTCCCCAGAGAACAATAACTCTGAAGGATATAGTCTACCCCGCCGAAACATTATTTTTAGTATACGTTTTTGAACAATATTCAATCGATAGAGAGCCCTATTGTACAGTCCCCCCCAGACCAAGATTCCATATCGAACCAGAGATTCAACAAGATTTTTATAAATTAAGATTAGGATTTTTGTGTTCAAGATTTCTCTGAGAATATAGAATTTATGAATCATACAGCGAATTCTATTTGACAGGTATTCAATATGCGATTGCCATTTCAAATGTTTGTCTACTATAATCCCTAAGTATTTTGTTTGTGATACTTCATTTATTTGTTGTTGGTTAATTTCGATATTTGTAAATTCTGGTCTGTTGGCGCCTGTTAGGGAAAACGCTATATAATTTGTCTTTATCAGGTTAAGAGAGAGTCTAAAAGTTTCTAGCCAATTCCTTATAAAAATCAAACCGTTGGTCATTTTGTCTCTGACTTCCAACCAGGTGTCACCACTGAAAACCAGAACGGTATCATCAGCATATGATATAATTGATCCTTCTACATCGAGCGACAGCATAGAGTTTATGTATATTATAAACAAAATTGGGCCAATAACTGTACCCTGTGGCACCCCAATCTTTACAACCTGTTTGTTACTTAATGTATTATTGATTTTTACTATTTGATATCTATCCACAAGATAACTCTGAAGCATTTTCCACACGGTCCCCCCGACTCCACAACGCCATAGAACGTCCAGAAGTTTATCATGTGCAACCGTGTCAAATGCCTTTGCCAGGTCTATAAAGACTGCAGCACACTTTTTCCATTATTTAGGTTACTAGCAATTTTAGATGTTAAACTGTACAAGACGTCCTCCGTACTACAACCCGGCAAAAATCCGTACTGGTTCCCAAATAAAAGTTTGCTCTGCCTAAAAAATATGAACATTCTTTCCTTGACGCATTTTTCAAATAGCTTTGCCAAGGAACTTACCAAGCTTATAGGACGATAGTTATTCACAAGTGTCTTTTTACCACTCTTATAAATCGAAGTTACAACAGACAACTTGAAATGGGTAGGCACGATTCCGGTTACGAATATTCTGTTAATTATATGAAGAAGTGGATTTATAATTATGTGGTGTGTTTGTTTTACTAATTCAGAGGTGATATTATCTATGCCCGGTGAACTATTACTTTTTAAGGAGAAGATATGCTTAATTAATTCATTTTTAGTCACTGGAGTTAAAAACATAGAATTTTTCTGTGAGAAATTTATAATGTTCCAATTAAGAAAGTTGTGAGTGCCCTCACAAATTGAGTAGGTTTTTTGCGCTAACAACGTGAAGGGTGGATCTTGTCTTCACCTTCTTAACTCCAAAAATACAGGGGGTTATGGAACTGCGTGACGCGAGAGTTTTTAAATCAAATTTTTAATTACTATATGTAAAAAGCCTTAACACTACCACGACATACAGGTCTGTTGTCAGTTAACAACTGTATGTGTATCAGTTATGGCAAGTCATTTCCATAACGCCTTGTATTTTATTGTATTGATAGAAATGTTCGACTCTCAATCAAAGTGGTCTGGTTAGTTAATCCTTGATTACTTTTTTTCTGCTACCATATTTTGTTCTAGGCAAGCTTAGACCATTGCGACTTCCCAGAATTGTTATCGGCAGGAAACGTAGCAACTTACGGAGGCCTCTGCGCCTTGGCAACGTTCGATCGGCCTGAATTGCAGAAGCATGTCGTTAATAACGGAGGTAAATTTATCATTCATTATTTTATCAATGTTAATAATAATGAGTTTCAATATGAATTCAGTGGTTTTAATCAAGAACGATGCGTCTGACGAGAAAAACTCAAGAGACCATTTTCATGTAGAATTGACCAGGCTAATCAGAAAAATATCCACATAGAAAAATGTCAGTGGCGTACCATCTTTTTTGTAAAAAATATCATAGGACATGTTTGCAGGGACGCCACTGGTGGAACAATTGAATAACTTTTCTAACTATGTGGTTCTATAATAATATCTAAAGTACTTTCGGAGTTATTAAAAGATAACCGTTTAAAAAATACAAATTCAACACCCTGTAGCAACAAAAATTAAGCCGTTGCGGACATATGTTCATATGAACTTTTCTTTTTAAAATGACCTAAGGAATCACACCCTGAAATATTTGCACGTCATTAAGGAACACCCTGTATAGGGTGTCCCAGTCCAATTTTTTATTTTTGGAAATGAATGAATGAAACAACTGAGAGAATCCTTTCGTTTCGTTAAAAATTGGGAGACTAAAGTGAAAGCCGCAACATTATATCAATGATAATAACTCTTTAAACCCCCAGAAAGTGTCGAAAATGTGACGCCCTGTATCCGTAGCTCCCGTTTTTAAATACGTTTCTTTTTATTGCTTAGGTTTTAAGCCGTTCCTGGAATTGGAACCGGCATTGCGCGATGCCATATTGAAATTTTACGAGTCGAGATACGCCGCTTGTCTGAAACTTCTCGACGAAATGAAAGACGCTTTGCTGCTGGATCTCTACTTGGCGCCGCACGTGCCAGCCCTGTACGCGCAGATTCGTAGTCGTGCTTTGGTGCAGTATTTCAGGTACGTAGGTGTGTTCATCCCTGGAAGGCAAAGTTCTATTCACGAGCATTTTAAAACTATTTAAACAATTAAATTGTTATCATGTTGCATTTGTTCACAATGACCATGTTTTAAATGCACTTCGTAAGATAACATAACAAAGTGTTAAATAAAAAATGACTGACATTGATACGGTCACTACAACTGGAGATATTAAATCGCAAGTATGACAAGATTGGAGAAAATCCAACAAATTATCAAAAATTTATGTATGGATATTTTGGACAATAAATTTATTTCGGCAAAATCCTGAACCTCTATTGTAACCTTTTGCAATAAAATAATTTATTATTATTGTTAATTTTTCAGTCCCTATTTATCAGCGGACTTAAGACGGATGGCTCAAGCATTCGGCAGGACTGTGCCCGCACTGGAGGATGAGCTCATGAGACTGATTTTGGACGGACAAATTCAAGCCAGGATCGATTCACATAACAAGGTAAATAAATCCAACTCGATCTTATATAGTTCCGTACCACTACGCCGATTATTTTGACGGTTGCAAATCGCTTGGCAATCGATACATTTGGCTCTACGAACACCGAACTGTTGGTCAGCTGCCGCAGATTTTGCTTCCGTGAATTCTTTAAACTGACCGCGCATGCTCGGGGAGTATGTTTTAACACCCCCCCAGTCAGTGGCGGTTCTTCCACACAGGAGCACATGCGCACGTGCACCCCCAAAACAAAACGAATAAAAAATATTAATTTATATTCATTGAATAATATTTATCGTATAAAGTCCGACCCTCCCTAATATTTTATCGTAGCGTCCAACTAAAAATGTCCGACCCTCCCTAATATTTTATCATCCCGTCGAACCAAACTATATAGATCCGGCAACCGTGCCTCGGTCGAGGTAAATGACGATTATGACGAGACTTGCTCGCACATGCGATTAAGTAGTGCAGTTTCTCTGTAGTAACAGGTGGCAGCTGGCAGCGGGGGGATAGCGGGGCTATGGCGATTTAACATGGAAAAGGTGCACAGTTTTTGTGTGCACCGCGCTGTTGTCTGTTCGTGCATCTAGTTAGAAATTCGAGCGTGTATGTTTTAATATTTTAATATTTAAAAAATAACTGTAGCTCTTTGAGGTTGGAGCAAAAAATTGAAGTGAAGAATGCGGGAACACCTAAACCCGAAATTAATTTAACGCAGACCACAAAGGGTAAATCTAGGGACTTTATTAGAAAGTTTAAAAATGAAATATATGGAAAAAAATTTATAGAGGGTATTCCAAACTTAATGAGGCTGTTATTGATCAATTTTCTAACTATTGTTCTTGTCTTGGTTGCGCCTAATGACGTAGCCGTAGATGGCGTAGTGGTATTAGACATCATTCGGTTTTCTTGATAGCTCGTAGATGGCTTTATTAGTATTAGTAGTGGACTGTATGAATATTGTTACGAGGGTTGCATGCGACGACATTAAGATCCGACAGCTAAACACACTAAGAAAATCTTTCTTATTTTCCAAAAGTTGTATTTCCTCGTGTAAAATTAAAAAATAAATAATATAATAATATATAATAATATTTCTTATTACTTCTTTTCTTTCTACATTTAAAACGCCTAGAAAGTAATTGTTTGGTCGTTACACAAAAATAAAATTTTACAAGTAATTTTGCCATACTTGTGAACCCCCTCTATCATAGGTCACGAGCCGCCACTGTCCCTAGTTAAATTTCGACTTACGTCGTCTTCGGTCTTTGTCAATATGTTCTTGTATCAGCTAAAATATCTTAGTTGAATTGGCTTATTATGGTACAAAGCAGGTACAGTACGTTTCACGAAATTTGGATACGACTTAATGATTTCCTGGGTCGGTCCCATTGTGTCGACAAGAGCTTGGCAATAAACAAGTGAAGTATGAAGGGACGGACTAAGGAAAACAAGTTAAATTAAAATTAAAGCATTTTCGTATTAATTCTACAACACTAGAACTTAAAGTCGGAGAAATATTTTCAGACCTAGCCAGTGATTTTAACTGGTGCCACATATGCTCTATGGCAGCTATACTCTAAGTGTGTTCCGCGGAACCCTAGGGTTCCGCGATACCTCTGTAGGGGTTCCTCAAGAATTTAGAAAATTAGAAAAAAAATCAAAACACCTCTCTCTGGTCGAACGTTTTGACTCCGCGGCCGCGGCGTAGGTATATTTATTTATTTATTTGTATTTGTATAAACATGTGTTACAATAGCTGGTACAATATCTCATAAGTTTGGTATCAACATGTATGCGATAAGTTCCTACCTACCTACTTACAAGCTCGCTAGCGAGAAACTAGTGTTCATTGTTCTACTGCCTGCTGTATTCTGTTGTCTCAGTTTTATACATTTCTTCATTGTACTAAACTTAGTCTCTTATACGCAGTAACGATTGTGCATTATTTAGACCCCACCAGCCTGACGTGTAACATTATAAATAAAGAAGAATGGAACGTTGGCTTAAAGGTGTTAAACGTGTTGCAACAACATCTTCTAATGACGCTGAATGTTCAAAAGCAGTACGCGCGGAGAATATAGCAATCACCGATCCAGACGATGATGCCACGACCTCAAGCTCGACGGTTTCAAAGACGAAAAAAAGGAAGTATGATGAATCATATATCAGTTTCGGATTTGTTGATTCCAAGGGCTCACCTCTCTGCATGCTATGTATAGTAAACTGCTTCCTAATAGTTCCATGGCACCTGCCAAATTGCGCCGACATTTACAAACTGTACACCCCGAGTCTAAAGACAAGAATAAAGAATTTTTTGTTCGTAAAAAAGATCAGTTATTGGAAAGTCAAAAAAATATGATTCATGTAACAAAAACTATCAACGAAAAGGCCACGGAGGCATCATATTTAGTTAGCTATCGCATTGCACAAGCAGGTGAAGCGCACACTATCGCTGAGAATTTAATAAAGCCATGTGTATTAGACATAACAAAATGTATGCTCGATGAAAAATCCGCAAAGCATCTTTCTACTGTGCCGCTATCAAACGATACTGTTTCACGGCGAATCCATGATCTGGCAAGCTACGTCAAACAAGAACTAGTTACACGTCTACAAAAAACACGATTCGCCTTGCAAATGGACGAGTCAACTGATGTCGCTGGTTTGGCTATCTTGCTGGTTATCGTGAGATATCCATATGAAAGTTCTTTTGAAGAAGACATGCTTATGTGTTCACCGCTGCTCACAAACACTACCGGGGAAGAAATTTTTAATAAAATAAATATATTTTTTGAAGAAAATAATCTCAGTTGGAACAATTGCATTGACATTTGTACAGATGGGGCCAAGGCGATGACAGGTAAAACAGCAGGAGCAGTATCACGAATAAAAAATAAAGCGCCTAATTGTAGTTCCAGCCATTGTATTCTGCATAGACAAGCACTTGCGATGAAGCAAATGCCGTCAAATCTAAAATTAGTTATGGATGAAGCGGTAAAAATAATTAATTTTATCAAATCACGACCACACTACAATCCCGATTGTTCTCATTATTGTGTGAAGATTATGGCAGCAAACATAAAACACTGCTGCTCCATACAGAAGTGCGATGGCTGTCTCGGGGTAAAACTTTAACAAGGCTATTTGAACTTAGAGCCGAGTTACAAATGTTTCTTTCAGCAGATACTTCTTTTAATTTGAAGGACCGTTTGTATGATAAAACTTGGTTGTTCCGATTGTCTTTTATGGCGGATATCTTTCAAAAACTGAACGAATTGAATTTATCATTGCAAGATAAACAGACAACAGTGTTTCAGGCCTATAACAAAATAACTGCATTCAAAAGAAAATTAGATTTTTGGATTATTTGCGTTGGTAAGAAAGAAATAGAAAGCTTTACGTCACTCAGTGAGTTTGTTAGCGATAACGACTCAGAAATGTTTCAAGATGATGTGTTTGAAGAATTGGTCCAATATCTCAGTTCGATGCGCGCATCTTTTGAAAAGTATTTTCCCGAAGAACAGAATACAAAAATGAAACTGAATTCATGGATTCATAATCCTTTTTTACCCAACTTGGAAAAGCCCGAAAGTATGTCAAACGAGATATATGAATCTCTTTTAGAAATGTCATCAGACACAAGTATGGAGTCACTGTTCAAAACGACGCCTCTCAACGATTTTTGGTGCAGAATCCGTGATGAATATCCAATGCTTGGCAAAATGGCTCTGAATATTCTTCTCCCGTTCCCAACAACATATTTGTGCGAAACAGGATTCTCAACCTATGCAGCCACGAAAACAAAATATCGCAATAGACTGGACGCCGAACCTGATATGAGACTTCAACTGTCTTCTATCAAACCTGATATCAACCAATTGATGAAAAATAAAAAACAGTTTCATACCTCCCATTAGTTAGATTTTTTCTTTTTTAATATCTTCTATTATTGTACTTGCCATGTGGTAAAGTAAGTAATAATTAGTAACTGTTACATTGTACTTTTATTATGCTTATTAATAAAGAATACACTTTTAAAAACTATTGTTTTATTGTAGGGTTCCGTCAAGTATTTTGCTTCCCAAAAGGGTTCCGTCACCCAAAAAGTTTGAGAACCGCTGCTCTATGGGGTTAAAAATGCAATAATAGGGTGGGAGCCGTAGCTCTGTATGTCCAATTGCTTCTGCCAATGTGTCACAAACATATACTTTTTTTATACAAAATGTCTTTAAAACTTCTAAAAGATCACTTTTTTTATAACTTTCTTCAAAATATATATCATTCGCCGCCATGTAGTTCTGAATCTCCAATTTTGTATTATTTGAGCTTGGAGCTTTATGTAATTGGCGACTGTGATAGCTCGCATTGTCCACTACTATCACGCTATTCTGAGGAATGTTTGGTAAAAGACAATTCTTGAACCATTCCTCAAAAACTAACAAATTTTACCACAAAAAGATATTTAAATATAAATTAAGCAACCTAACCTACCTGATGTGCCTATATTTAATTATAATTATTACAATCCGGTCCTTTCCACATAATAATAACAAACGGTCATAAATAATGGGATGGCCCAGGTACTTTTATTGCAGTCATTAAGTTATATCCATTTTTCGTGAAACAATCTTTACACGTTTGTATGTATACAAAAAACTAGAAATAAATATGCAGGTGACTTTAGGCCCATAAAACTAAAAAGAAGAAGACTACCTGCTCTTTAGACACCTGTCCGGAAGTTAGCAACAAAGGTAAATAGTAAGCGTCAACTTGACACAGCCATCGGCCTCAAACTAGTCAATTTAATCGTCCATAAATGTCCGACGACGAAGATTTAGAAAGCGAAAAGGGCGAAGGTGGAGAGGGAGCCGAAAGGTACCCGTATGGAGAATACGAGGGCGGCAGAGACGATCAACTAGACCGGCACGGTTGGGGCAGCGCCCTTTTGCCCAACGGCGACATATACGAGGGCGAGTACTATCGCGGAAAGAGGCACGGGAAAGGCGTATACTGCTTCAAGAACGGCGCGAGATACAATGGTTACTGGCGCAAAGGTCTCAAACACGGCAGCGGACAGTTCCTGTATCCCGACGGGTCGAGTTACAACGGTCTTTGGCGCAAGGATCTGAAACACGGACACGGCTCCTACTATTACGTCAACGGCGACATCTACGAGGGATTTTGGTACAAAGGATTGAGGCACGGACTAGGTACCTACACTTACATCGTGTCCAAGGTTACTTACTATGGAACGTGGAAGAACGGCAGGATGGAGGGCTCGGGAATACTGAATTATCCCTATTACAGGTTCCACGGCCGTTTCGAAAAGAATATACCGAAAGGTAAAGGCTGCTTTACCTTCGACGCGAAATACATGCAACACGGGTTCTATATTAACATGAGAGATCCGGCGTTCGACTATGTCGGTGCGGAAGAGTTGGAGATCGAAGAGTCCTCTCAGGAGGGTCAAAAGTCCGAGGAGCTGATCGCGCCCCTGGGCATTGTGCCGATTTGGAGGGCGAGACAAATTACAGGTAATTTTCTTTCGTAGCTATTATGCCGGACAAGGTTTTTGCAGGAAGGAGGAGGTATTTTGAGACCGACAAATACTAGGTTTAACCGCCGATTTTCGGGTTTTGCGCGTTTGCCCTCACCGACCTAAAATTATGGATACGACGTACAATTTAGGGGGTGCTCAGTAAAAAGTTCAGTGGGTTGGTGCGCATGTTGGTTGGCAACCAAACCGGAACCAATGCTGGCGTGGTTGCCTATATGTCGGCGACAAGATTGTGCGCAAGCCAAACGACAAGCAACCTTTAGAAATATGACCGATAATATTTTTAAAGGTTGCTAGTGGTTTGTCAGTTTTGACATCCTCTTACTAAAAGCCGGCTGTACGCTAGTGTATGAAACTTTTTCAACGGTTCTTTAGCCTATCGCTTAAAGGAATAAATTACCTTTTTTTTACATGTGCCCCGAAAGTGCCTCTTTTCATGCATGTTCTCTTCACCGAAAGTGGCGTTTTCCAAGAGAGCGGACGGGAAAGATTTTTCCCGCCCGCTTCGAGTCACCATGTGCTCATAAATAAATAAAACCAGAATTGTCGGTGCGGGATTTGAACCCGCGACCCTCAGATCGCCAGGCGGACACTCTACCCACCGAGCCATACTACAAGCGATAATAAATAGCGGATTATATATAAATTAAATTGGCAGTTAATTTTTCAAAGATGTTTTTGAATCATGTCTGAAGAATTTCTTTATTTATATGGCCTCAAAGACTCGGGCACTTGTAAAAAAATAAATAAAACCAGAGATGCCGAGCGCGGGATTTGAACCCGCGACTCTCAGATCACAAGGCGTACGCTATACCACTAGGCCACCGAGCCTATTTGTCAAAAATATTAAATAGATATTTACATTTTTCATGCGCGAGTGTTTTCATGTCATGTAGACAGGAAAACTGTCTGAAGAATTTCTTTATATATTTGGCATCAAAGCTTCGGAGCACTTGTAAAAAAAATACGGTACATATCTCGGGCCGTCGGAGGCTTTTACGGACGAGATGCGGAGATGGCCGACCGAGCCGAAGGTACGTAATGTACTATTACATTCCACATCGACTGTGTGATCCAAAACTATCCTTTAGCGGATAAAAAAAATATTTTATGGATTTTCTCAAACTTTTTTTTATTGAAAGTCTGGTTTATTGTGCTATATTTTCTAAAATAGTGCCCTTGGAGAATTCTTTCTAGGTTTATCTGATTCCCTCCTGATCTTTCCGAACATTTTGATATATATAAAGTTACCAGAAACATGTTCGATCTTGGAGAAAATTAAGAAAATTCGTAACGGTGACAGCAAAATTTCTAAATTCGGCTCGAACGAAACGGATTGCTTTGTTAAAATTATAGGGTGTTTCAAGAAATTTTAGTAGACACTTTTTGATGTTTGGGAATAATAGGGTTAATTAGGTAAATAGTCAATTTGGGAAAAATTAAGTAGATTAGTAACATTGAAGGAATTTTAAAAAATTAATTTATCTTCTGACAGCTGTGAAATTGACTTTTCATAGGTTAGTAAAAAGTGCAATGTCGACAGAATTTCACAAAGTTGGTGTCGATTTCGGCTAATTCGAATGCAAGAAATTCGAAAATTTCATTTGTTTTTGACAGCTGTCAATTTCACAAGTCGGGTGTCTCTCGTTCTCGTATAATTCGAGTGCAAGGAATCAAAAAAATTCATTTAGTTTTCGACAGCTGTCATTTTTTTAACATAGTTGGTATCGATTTCGTCTAACTCGAATGCAAGGAATCCGAAAATTTTATTTATAATTTGAGAGCTGTCATATTGGCGTTTTTTAGGTTAGTAATAAGTTCAGTATTAACAAAATTTCACAAGTTTGGTATCGTTTCTATATAATTTAAGTATGAGGAATTCGAAAAATGTATTTACTTTTTGACAGCTGTCATTTTTGACCTTTTTTTGTTAACATATTTTAACAAGTTTGGTATCATTTCTATATAATTTGAGTATGAGGATTTCGAAAGTTGTATCAATTTTTTGACAGCTGTCAAATTAACGTTTCTTAGGTCAGTAATAGGTGCAAGGTTAACAGAATTTCACAAGTTCGATGTCGATTTTAGACAATTGGAATGCAAGGAATCCGAAAATGTTGTTTATTTTTTTGACAGCTGTCATTTTTGACATATTTTTTCTGTTCGATACGTAATATAGTGAACTAATTATTCGCTCTCGGGTATAGCTGGTCTCTTAGAATGTGAAACGGTCACATATGTTATAATGAACGAATTCGGGTGCTCTGTACCCCCATCACAGTCCGCAGGAGTGTGGAAAACCAATTAAAGCATCAACCTGCATTCAAGCTTCTGGGTGCATCCACGCAAATAGGTGGTCATATCTAGGTAACAAAACACATCTAGGCGAATCTGTCGCATATAGGTGGACGGCGGAGCCCCCGCGCGGAGCGCCTAGAGGGGCTATGCCCCTCTAGTTTACATACGCGAGGCCATAAATTTGCCACTTATGTTTTCCGCTTCTGTAAAGGTCTGGTATTTGTCTGTCTACAGGGTGTTCCTTAATGATGTGAGTGAGATCCTTAGGTCATTTTATGAAGAAAAGTTTTGCTTTATGTAATTTTTTAATATCTCTTAAAGTACTTTAGCTATTATTTTTTGGTAGAAATCACAATCTGCCACGTCATTAAGGAACACCCTCTATAATAACCACAAAGGAGTTGTTTTTCTTCGTCGCACTATAGGGCGGTGGACATTTGATTGGTTTGCCACTACAGGGTACACCATTTATGCGCCAAATTCCTGAAAAAAAAAATCATAACCTTTGTCGTCATGTAGCTATAACAGAACATTACTAAATTGCAGAGTACAAGACGGATCTGTTACCACCGGAACCCGTACCGCTACTGGTAAAAGATTCGGAGGAATCGATGCTGGATATTATCGAGTACCTACAGCGACAGTACATAGAAAGCAAAGGCGGCGACGAGGAGGAACACCGGACGGTGCCGTCGCCCGTTCCCCAAGACATGATGGTCGATATTCCCGATATCGATTTGGATAATTTGTAACTGTAGATTTTGAATCGTTTGTTGAGTTGCGGATTTAATAAGAATTTTAAATAGAGTTGCTTATAAGACACCATTAGATTTTATTTGAAAAATTTTGTCTGCGACTTGTTGTATAACTGAAAGGATTAGATGGAAGGAAGCATGGTGCAAGAACATTTGTAAAACACTATACAGGGTGTCGATTTATAAACTTCCCGCCGCTAATGTCTCGCTTCCAGTAAATGGGAGAGGGTTTTTTTAATACCTCGAAGCGAGATATTGAGTGTGGGAAGCTTTCAAATCGACACCCCGTATATTCGTAAACATCCCGCGTAAATCTTTTCCCCTGTATTCTAGAAATGTCACTTTTGCTTCAGGTACTTTTCGCTCGAGACGCGGACCAAAGGGGAGCCACCTTCGAACGGGGCCTCGCCGTAGGCAAGGAGCAATTCAGGCGTGCCCGAATGTTGGTCCTGCGAGCGGCAGTCCTGCGGAGCCGGTTGCAGGTCCAGAGCCCGCCGCGGGAGCAGGGCGAAGGGGCGCAGCCCCAATTGCAGCCGGTCAGTAGCGGGTACGCGGGCCCGAGAAGTTAGAATTTAGGGTTATATAATGTGTAAGTTGTATATACGCGCGCCGTTTTGTTTTTATTTTGTTTAATATTATTTAATAAAACGAAATTATCAAACTGTACGTGTAGTTTCGTGCTTATTACAGGGTGTTCCTTTAATATGTAATTTTATGAAGAAACTGAACATACAGGTGTCCCGCTTATAATGGAAACAAGCTTGTACAGGGTGTTATGGAAATGACTTATTATATTTAAACCGGCACATCCAAATTGAAGAAAAATAACCATAAATGGCGTTTTGAATTATTAAGCGAAATATACACTTTATATGAAATCTCAAAATTTACATGGCCGCTACTGACGACGTTCGCAATCAAAAATTTATTGAGGCAGTCTCAAGTCTCGAAAAGAGGTTAGCGCATTGTAGGCGGTGTTGTCATATTGCAACACAGAATTATAAACGCAAGTGTTCAGTTTTTGACAACAAGACATTAAAGGTACATACTCTCTTACCTGTGATCTTATTTTAAATAATCCGTTTTATAATTAAATTCCATAAAAAAAAACACAAAAGTAACCGCCAGTAGATAATATCACACAAATTTGAAATCGCATCACAACATTTATTTTTATGAATTATTTCACAACAGGAAAAAATCGGGTGTGGGTAATGCTACAACTAACAAAACGTTTAAAATTCGTTTACATCAAGCACGTGGAACCCTCGGCGACATGGGTTCCAACATCGAGTATCGAAACATACTGAAGCAACGATACTGAAGGTTAAACATATCAATACGCGCGCCGGCGGTTATCCAAGCAAGGGCGAGACACGCGGTGTGATCTGGCGTCACTGTAGTTTACTCTAGTGACCTACATTGTTGCTAACTAAATCCAGATGGAACGGCGCCACAGTAGGTGGGCAAAAAGGGTTTTTACCTTAGTATGTAGATATTTGATTAAAAAAAAAAGTATGTAGACTTTCTCTAGGACACCCAATTTTCCACAGGGTGTTAAGAAATTAAGGGTAAAAAAAGTAACCCTCGTTTCAGCCTGTATAATGATCAGTATTTTTTGAAACGGTAAGAGATACGAAGTCGGTTAAATTGGGGCAAAGTTGGGTAATTATGGGCCCAATAATATGCCGCAAAAAATCAAAAATTGATACAGAGGCTTTCAAAATATTTGGGAAAATCTGAAATTTTGAGTTTCGAATTTTATTTTTTCCTGACTTTGTCCGAAGAGATTTTCAAAAATAAATGTCATTTTCTCATTGCTACTCTTTATGCTCCACAAGATGGCATCATCAGATTTTTCATACAACGTTTCGTCTTTAGGTCACCGTCATCAACTTAATTTTTTTTCATACGGGCCTGGATTTTTTTCTTTAAATTATGAAATAGGGCCGAAATCTATGTTCAGTGGTATACAACACTTACTGGTTTTGTTCCCTAGATTCGCCATCTTCATTAAAATACCTCTAGTACGTTCCTGTAAGTTACTTTTTTTTTAAATTCGGTATAATTTGAAAATGTAAAACTCAACTGAAGAATTGCTTTAAAAGTCAAATTTTGTTTGTACTAATAAAATAAATTACTTGTACTTACGCCAAGTAGAAAAAAGTAAATTACACAGGGACGTACTAGGGGTAATTTAATGAAGATAGTCAATTTATGAACAAAACGTGGAAAAAATCAGTGCTGTATACTACTGAACGTACATTTCGGTCGTCTTCATAATTTAAACAAAAATATCCAGGCTCGTATTTAAAAAAAAATTAAGTTGATGATGGTGATCTAAAGACGAAACGTCGCATGAGAGATCTGATGATGCCATTTTGTGGAGAATAAAAAGTAGCAATGAGAAAGTGAAATTTATTTTCGGACATCTCTTCGAACAAAGCCGGGAAAAACCAAAAACCGAAACGCAACATTTCAGTTTTTTCCCAATATTTTGAAAGCCCCTGTATTTATTTTTGATTTTTTTGCGGGATATTATTGGGCCCATAATTATGCAACTTTGCCCCCAATTTAACCGACTTCGTACCGTTTCCGAAATCCCGATGGTGCAGGCCGAATTTTTAACACACGCTGTAGATTTGAGTAACATTATCTTTGTCCGGAATGTATGGTCGAGAAGTGTATTTATTGCAGCATACATAATAGGATTTAAGGCCCTTAATCTATGGAATAATGTGTGCAAATAACAATTAACTTGCGATTTACTTCGTTGCATTTTTACGTCTTCGGTTATCTTCTCCGTGAATATTCCGCATATGTCGATTCACGTGACCCATACAATCGGACTTATATTCGCATTTCTTGCACTCGAATTTATATCGTTTGTTTTCTATATGGACCGCATTCACGTGTCTTTGCAGGTGAATTTGATCATAACTTTTGTACGGGCATTTGACGCATTCAAACCTGAAAAAGAAAAAATTGTAACCAACACATTACTTTCTCTTCGACCCTGTATGATTATTCAATAACCGTATTAAGTTAAAGCGATCCCCGTAGCTTCTATTTCAATAAAAGAAGCTGCCATAATCCGAAAAGTTCGCTTAGATCGGTTAAGCCGTTTTAGATTTAGAGACATTTAAAGAATGATGCTAGAATAGCCCAAGATAAGGGTTGCTTATATGGGGATCTTGTTAATAGTAACACATACAACTTCGATTAAATGGAGAACAAGTATCGCAATCAAAACACCAACAATATGCCGCACAAAATGTTTCGGTAAGATTGTTGTTAAGTTTTGAGTTATTTAAAAAAAAAATAATTTTGGATTTTTTATTTTATTTTTTTCCTGCGTTTAGTGAACCCTAAGATTACCCACCAATTTTTTTTATAGGACGTTTCGTTTTCAAACAATCATCGTCATCAACTACATTTTTTCTAATACGGCCCTAATTTTAATGCCGTATTAGAGTCGGCAATAAAAATGTCCGGTGCAATGTCAATTATAATTGCACGAATTCATGCGCAGTAACCGTTCTCGATCAGCTGGCGAATTGCCAACAGTCAGGAACAGCAGTGGGTAGTGTCGAAATCCCTAAAATACCCCTAGATTTAGAGATGGGCAAACCTGTTCCTTTTGATTAAGAGTTAAAGCAGCTACTGCTACTTACAAATGGCAGTTCAAAAAAGTTGCTTCGAATTAGCAGTCAGTTAGTTTAAATGGCCATTAGCTGTCCATACCTGCTTCGACCAAATAATAAACAGTTAAAAATAACAGAATAATCCATCTCTACCCAATTGCACCGGCAATGGCAATTAAAATGGCGCGTGTCCCATTTCGGGCAATGAGGGACAGCTGATCGGGAACGGTGTACTGCGCATGAATCCGTTCAATTTTAATTGCCAGAAGACTAGAATTGCCGACTGTAATACGGATTACATTCTCGCATTGCGGCCGCAATACGAGCAGTATTGGACCAGCTGTTCGAGGACGGTGTACTGCGCATTAATCCTTGCAATTATAATTGCCATTGCTGGCGCAACAAAAATTGCCGACTCTAATACGGCTTTTATCTCGCATTGCGCCGGCAATGCGAGCAGTACTGTCAGTACTGGTCCAGCTGATCGAGAACGGTTTAGTGCGCATGAATACGTGCAATTATAATTGCCATTGCCGGCGCAAGAGACAAAAATTGCCGACTCTAATACGGCTTTTATAATACCAAATTTTAAGTTACGTTTCGAGCCATTGTAATCTTTGCTAACCCCAAAAACGACTATTATTTTTTTTAAATATTTACCTCCGAGCCTCGGGATCGTGTTTAATCTTGTGCTTCAACAAATCGCACCGGTATTTGCTAGAATACTCGCACAAATCGCAATAGAAAATCCTTATTTCCTTGTCATCTTTCGGTTTATGCTTCAGCATATGCCTGGACAGATTGTATTTTTGTAGGCTCAAGTACTTGCATTGAGTACAGTGGAACGTCTTATAGGATCTATATTTTTCCGGATCTACAATTTAAAAAGGTAGGATATATTTACGTTACCGTTTTTTTTTCAAACAGATAATACAGTAAGACCCTTGGACCGGAGGCGAACACGCCAATCTTGTAAATGTTAAAAACTTGTTAAGGCCGTATTAGACTCGGCAATTTTTTCTCTTGCGCCGGCAATTATAATGGCACGTATTCATGCGCAGTAAACCGTTTTCGATCAGCTGGAGCATTGTCAACGGTCAGAACAGCAGTGGGTACTGTCGAAATCCCTAAAATATCCCCAGAATTAGAGATGTGCAAACCTGTTCGTTTTGATTACCAGTTAAAGCAGCTACTGCTATTTACACATAGGAGGTGCAAAAAGTTGCTGAATTAGCAGTCCATAAGTTTAATAAAGAATGTAAACTGCTAATTTCAGTACCAGTGGGTTTAAATGGCCATTACCTGTTCATACCTGGTTCGGCCAAATAATAAACAGTTAAAAATAACAGAATAATCCATGTCTACCCAATTGCGCCGGCAAGGGCAATTAAAATGGCGCCTGCCCCATTTCTGGTAATCAGAGACAGTTGATCGGGAACAGTGTACTGCGCATGAATCCGTGTCATTTTAATTGTCAGAAGAGTAGAATTTCTGACTGTAGTACGGAGAACGGTGTACTGCGCATGAATCCTTGAATTATAATTGCCATTGCTGGCGCCATAAAAATTCCCGACTGTAATACGGCCTTTACGTCTTACAGTGTTTGTGTAAGTCGTAGATTTAAAATTATCATGAAGAAAACGGCCGACGTGAATTGCACAATACCTTCAAGCTTATTATATTAATTTCTTCTTACGTTTTTTATATTCATTGTGTCGATGTACCAAAAAATGTCTTCTCATAACAGGCCGAAACGTCGTCTTGAAGAGACATTCTAAGCATCTATGCACGCCATCATCTGTATGTACCGGATACATGGACTTAAACATTTTACGAAGAATGTTGGTATTGTTACCTGTACTGAAAATAGGATTACTATGTCATGTTATATAGGGGGTTATGGAAGTTGATTATATTTAAATGGGCGAGTCGTAGAAAAAGACTACATACACATCTGGTAAAACAAATATTGGCAAAGCATTTAAAAAGTCAGTAACCTACTTACCAAGAGCTCTGTGCCTTAACAATATTTGCTATCACAGGTTGTTCAAATATTTCTTCATCCATCTTCTTAAACTTTTCATGTTTCTCGTCATCTGTAACGTTTAATTCAGACAGGCTGCTGGGTTCTTCACATTCGATATCTAATTCTTCAGTAAGTTCACATTTTACAGAAAACTCTTCACTTTTGACAAAAATTTCACTTGGTTCAGGCCGAATAGATACTTGATTAGTATAAAAATTTTCTACTTTTATTTCTTGATCTAATCTTGTGTTTAGTAATTCTTGTGCTTCGCATTCTTTTTTAATGGTCACGTGGTCTATAGTGGACTGTAGTTTTTTAGATGTTCTCTTTTTTCTTCTACAATAGTTACATAAAAAGCTTCAGTGCAAACTGATAAATGACAATTTTTTTTATTAGTTACACAATCAAAATACAAATGCAGTCAAAAGTTTGGCAGGTATACTTGGAAAGGCTTCAAGTAAAACAAACAACCTTGAACATACTACAGGAGGGCCAAAAATTATAAATTGCCTCAAGAGTACAGTGCCCTTAGTTCGAAAAATACAGAAAAAGTTTTAGAGTTAGAAGATGTGCCCAAACAAATTTTTTTCTCTCTTGTACCATAATAAAGCACCAATATGTCCTTACTTTACTTTATCGTGAAACGGTAATGGAACAGCATTGTCCTTCAGAAACCTCTGTCCGTTCACTCTGTAGACAAAACTCTCAGGGGAAAAATGATCAGAACAGATAAACGTCCAAGTACGTAAATTCTTTATGTCTCTGTCAAGTGCTTGACACCATAACTCTTTCTGGTACTGTGGAGCGGGAAACCTAAAAGCAGAGAGACTATCATGGAGAATTAAGGTTTATATTTTACCAATTTATTTTATTTTTAAATAAACTGGTAAAATTTTCTTGATATTTTTTTTAGATTATAGTATTATATATTCATATGAGTGAGTTAACTGCTCGGAGGCTCTATAAAATATCTCGGATGTAAATTATGCTCAAGTCATCCTGAATTCTGCTACTCACTGATTTTACTCTCAGTGAGAGTGTTCCTGGCAATAGTAAACTAAATAATAATAAATAGTAAATGGTCAAGTGTTGTACGTTTAGATAAGCAAAAGACAACGAACCTGTGCAGAGACACTTCTCCTTTTGTTACTACCTTCCTACATAATATGCAATATTTTCCCATTTTTGTTCAATCGTTATTCTCTATATTGGAATGCTATGGGACAGACTGGGACCTTTGATCAATAAAAATAAACATTAAACAGCTGATTGTCAAAATTCTCGATCACAAAGGAGGATTTGTCGTAGAATGCGTACTCGCAAAGTAGATATAGGTAGACGCTGGTGTTGCTACTGTCTCAATGGATCCGGCGACAACCAACAGAGTATTCTCATCATTCAACTTTCCCTATATGCTTTGCCTATATCATATTGTTTGCAAATCATCATTATTGATTCCCAGGCATCAACACCGAGATTAACACCATTCTCATTGTTCCATTAAGATAAAATAAAACCATATTTAGGGGGTGATATTATTTTATTTGTTTAATCTATGGTGCTTTATAACATTAAAGTTTTGTGCAATGGTAAAGTTTAACGGGAAAACGGCGAGAAGGTTTTAAGGTTCTAAAATATTATCCTGCAAGCAAGCAGGGCAGTCATTTTTCGTAGAATGGTAATGCAAGATCATATTGTCTCTGTTGCGTGTTCCAACCACGTAAAATAAATAATTTTTAAACAATTAGTTGAATTAAAACCCCTTGGTTTCGTTTTATCAGCAATCCCGGAGATATTCGAAACCCATAACGCGACACTAGCTTCAACTCTTGAACAAAGATCCGGTTTTTCTCTCTTAAACCTCAAATATAACACTTTCCTAAAAAATATTATCTTCTCCGACTGCAAAACGCGTTCAGACTTCTTGTTTTACAGTATACAAGTATAAACATATGAATAACTCCAAATAATACTGTACTAGTAGTAGTAAAATCTAGCCCAGGGGAATAATTACAATATAAAATCGCTTGAACTAAAGGCGCGGGAACTCTACATTTATCCGTGTTCATTCGGGAGGAGGCGGTGGGCTCACGTTCGAATGCCCCTCCTTCATGTGCTTATTGAACGAACTCTTACTGTCACTTTTAAAACTGCAAGATGCACACTCATATTTGAACGGTCTATTTTCCGAGTGACTCTCCCTGAGGTGCCGATTTAAAGCGTTTTTTGCATCGGCCCTGTACGGACAGCGCACACATTCGTATTTATATTTCTTATTCTCTATATGACCCTTCCTCAGATGCTCGTTAAGGTGGGATTGGTCGTAGGTTTTATATGAACACTTAGTACAATCAAACCTAAAAATAATAATAATATGCAAAGTGACCCGATAGGCTGGTAAAAATAATGAGTAGAATTGTACAAATTCTATAAGCAAAAAAATTTCCACTTACTTCCAACCTCTACCAATATGTTTCACCCGATGCTTAATTATGTCACAACGATACTTGGTGGAATAGTCACATTCATCACAACTATACTTCTTTATTATCTTTCCATCGTTAGGCATGTGCTTGATCATGTGCCTGGATAGATTGTACCTTTGAATTGTTACGTAGCTGCAGTCATAACACCGGTAACTTTTATAGTCCTTATATTTTTCTGGATCTACAATAGTTCTTGTGTATACAGGGTGTTATGGAAAATGAATTATTATATTTAAACCCCCAAATCCTAAAAATGACTATAAATTGTGTTTAGAGTTTATAAACATAAAATAACCTTACTTTTAATATGTTTGATTTTAAAATTCATGAAATTTCTATCAATTTCACCTCAAAATGAAAAAATTCTATTATTCGTAGACTTACCATTTCTGAATTCCGTTTCTCTATGTATTATAAAGTGTTTTCTCAAGTTCTGGCAAAAAGTTGTCTGGAAGGAGCATTCTTTGCAAAAATATGAATCAGCTACCCGTAGATCCGGATAAGCAAGTTTAAATAATCTTGGAATGATATCTTCTTTTTCCTCTTCACTAAATGTAAAAGAAAACTGATGAAAACAAAATGTTGTAAATCTTGACGGGCATATTTAAATTGTTTGCGCTAACCTACCCATCTCCCTTCATCCAATTATTAAATTCAGAATTATCTGCAGTTCCTTCACTTTGAAAATCCATTTTGTCTTCAGGTTTGTTAATTACGAGTTCTTCATTTTCAAATGTTTCATATTTGGGTTCACATTCCTCTTTAGTAATAAGTTTAATTTTACCAGAAATACTTGGACAATCATCTCGACTGGAATATTCCCCATTTTCCTCTAAATTATCAGGTTTTTCTGTTTTAATTTCTCTGACTAAATCTGCGTTAGTTGCCTCTTTCTCTTCGCGTTCTGTTTTTACCTCAGTTTTTACTGTTACTTGCTCCATCATCATTTTTCTGTATCCTTTCTTTCTTCTACCTATTTTCCTATAAATTTAAAAGAAAAATTATAGAATACTTATATAGTATACATATAAATCGAAATTTTAAATTAGTGTCTCACTTCAATTGCCCTTTAAAAGGAAGAGGCAGTGCTTCATCCTTTAAAAATCTCTGTCCGTTTGACCTATACAGGAAACATTCAAGAGGAAAATGATCGGAGCATATGAATGCCCAATTCTTTAATGTCTTGATATCTATGTCGAGGGCGTGACACCAAGCTTCTCTTTGATATTGGGGGTCTGGAAACCTAAAAGCAATAGATAATGAAGACCTGGAAAAATATGTCCCCCTCTAATTACAATGTACCTGTGGAAAGATCTCTCACCGCCTTTTACAGCCTGAATTTTGCATAGTTTACAAAGTTTGCCCATATTTCCAAAACGATATAGAGTAATAGATAATTTGTAAAACTTGAAAAATCAAAATATAATTTTTTACATTATTGACAAACTATTTCCACAGAGGAGGGAATACATCTAACTTAATACTTTGTGCTCAATTTGCTGGCAATAGTGGTCATAGCAACAAGAGGAAGAAAGTATTAATTTCGTTTATGGTGTTGCTAGGTGGGATCGTGACGTTGCCAAATTTCTCAAAGGAATATGGCAAGGCAACATCGCTGTTATCAAGAAATAGATGTCAGATGTATGTTTTGATTTGGTTACAAATTTTAACAAAATATCTGTAATTCTAATGTATTAATAGTATGTGAAGAGCATTTAGTAAATATAAAATAATAATTATATTCAAAAACCATGAATTATGATGACCTTACAATATACGCTCGAATATCTTAAATCGAGTTCCATGAAATGGAGCCAGATAACCCCAACAACCCTCCCAAAGATGCAGAAAAGGTTACACTGAATGATTTCAATGATTTTTATGAGAAAGTTTTTATACAAGAAGACGGTAAGGAGCAAGAAAGAGAGTCTGAAAATAACGGGTAAATATATTTTTTTGTCACTATTATAATATAATATCGAGTAAAACTTAAACTAAGTGGTGGTCCCCCAAACTTGCCACTTGTGGCAGATGCCTGGCTATTTATTTTTATTATAAAATTTGAAGTGTTGCTCCATTTAATCCTGATTTTTATAGCCTAGGAGATCTCGAAACAACAAAAATAAATAAACATGTTTTAAATGGTCCCGATAAAGAAAGAAGATACGGATGTAAACTCTGTAATTTCAATACGAAACACAAGGTCAGTCTGTGCAGGCACATGAAGTTGCACAGTCCCAAAGAAATGCCGAGTTACAAATGTGATATTTGCAGTTTTGAGACTGTATATAGGAGACATTTGGGTGTTCATGTGAAGGTGTTGCATGGAAAGGCGGCAACTAATAAATTATACAAGTTAGTATTAGCATAGTAGAGTGCACAACATACCCGCCAAATTTTAAGTGAGGCTCATAGCCCCTTCAGTAGTCTAGTTACAACCGGTATAAAAATAGCTATTTTTGGTACAACTGAAAGTAAGAAGAAAGGGCAATATTTTAAGTTGAGTAGGAAGTATTGATAAATATGTACACATATAAGAGCAGAGTTTCAAAAAATAACTTTTGAATTTTACAGGTGTGACCAGTGCTCATACGCCTGCAACTACAGAGAAAACCTAAGTCGCCACAAGAAGACCCATCTCTCGCCAGAAGAAAGAAACTCTTTCGTCTGCGACTTATGTGGTTTTCAGACATTTTATAGGAAGAGTTACAGGGTGCATATGGACATGATACATGCCATCGCCGACCCAGTTAAACAGGAAGAGGCCGAGTTCAAATGTTATCATTGTCCTTTTGAGACGAAATATAGGTTAGTGTATTATTATTTCAAAAATACGAATACATAGTTTAACCACTCATCTCAATCACTAAGTTTTGTTGTGAAATAATTTGCTTCCATGCGCTTAGATTTGAAATTATTTCCCTCATTGTCAAATAGACCAATCCAGACATTACCGTTTTTTGAATAAATTTTGTTTAGATAAGTGATTAAAAAGACCTGTTTAATCGCGAATAAATTTGAAAATGTGAAATTTTATTTTATTTTTTTTATAAAATTTAAATATAATAAACCAGGTCCGAGCAAACCAGTGAAATTTACATCAAAAAAGTTAAATCCGGTCTTGTCGAATGTTTACTTTCACAAGGAAATTTCCGAACTGCGCAAACTCACAACGCCCCCTTCGAGGCCCATAGCGGGACATAATTACAGATGGTATTAGCAATATACTGTTTATATACAGGGTGTTATGGAAATGACGTATTATATTTAAATGGGTGACTCCTGGGGTGTTCTAGAGAAGCCCTACATATTTTTTTTTTAATCGAACGTTTAAAAAGTGGGGTAATTCAACCCTAAACCCACACACAACTCCTCGGCACATTCATATATGAACATATTACATTGCCCAGCTGGGTAATCAACAGATGTTCAGGCACAATGTTGCCACACTGTTTAAAAGTGTAAAACTTTAGTTTCTTATAAAAATAAATATTTAGCTTCCTTAGAAAGTAAATGTAGAACGCGATTAAGAAATCCAGGGCATAAACACCTTCAGTTATTTTTTCTATGGGAAAAACTTTATGCTCATCATGTGTCCTGATGATAGTGTGGGAGTGCATAATAAGCTTATCACTAAACCTCTTATTTAAAATCTCGGAATATAAGCAGCATAAAGTCGAAATAAAAAAAAAACACAGTGAGACAGAACAAATTGCACTAAATCACTTAAAGAAACACACAGACACCCACGAGTTTCAAATTAGTTTTTTTGAAGATATGCACCTATTATCAGATTACACAAAAACACTAACGCATAATTACACTTTAAAATAACACTACCGCACACATAGAACAAGAGCACTTAATCATTGCGCATGGGCCATAACCCTTTACTAAAGATAAAATGAAACAATTATGTTAACAATTGACAGGAACTACCCTTTCAAATAAATGGTCTAGTCCACCACCAGATTTTCTTTCCGAGAACTCTCCGCTAGTAGAGCCAGCGCGGTTGTTATTTCCGAGACTATAATTATACAGGAAAGTAATATTATAGCAGATTATGAATATAACCTTATAAAACATCGAAAGTGGTAACGCTGTATTTTTAAATAGACAATAGACACGTGAAGATAGGAAGAGGTTCAAAGGTTGGTTTCAACATTTTTAGATGTCGAATACCATTGTATGAAAGAATTATATTATTTCCCAGACTACCAGCTGATAAGATCTTATGCAATAAGGGCATATTTTTGTCTACACGATAGCACTTTAAAATAATAATTCAGATTGAATGGTACTTAGATGTGTTCACGAGATGCGCGATGTTAATTTATGTGACTTTGTTTTGGTGTTTTGTGACGGTTTTTGTTCGGTTACCTGGTGTTTTTTTATAAATTAAGTTGGTTTAAATAAGGCCGAAAAGGGAAATAAAATTGCATTTTTTTCTTCTAAAGGGTAAAGTGGCATTTTAGTTGTCCAGATCCGACGGGTGTCGTTCGTAATTGAACAAGTGAGAACATACCTGACCATTATAAACTCCGCGGTGGTTTGTTCGAGTCAGTTCAAGTTTATAAATCAGAGATTGTTTCCCAGTGAACTGAACTGAACGTAAAAGTTTATAATAATGTACCCTGAAAAATAAACAACTTGAAATCTGTCAAACGTTTGTTGATTTTCTAAAGAGTTTACCCTGAAAATATGACAACACTGTTCAAGATTCACTCACGTTTTTCTGGCAGGGGCACCACGTGGTAATTTTTGGTTTGACATAAGGTCATGTACAGGGCATATTAAAATAAAGCTCCATTTTTGGATATTGTTCTTCAATTTGATTTCATCTCAGGAATTGCCGGTTTAAATATAATACGTCATTTCCATAACACCCTGTATATGTGTATAAACGCCGGCTTGTGGAGTTTTCTCGTGTGCTGTGCTGCCACTGTTACTAATTTCAAAAAGATAAAAACCCACAATATTGATTCACGGTTTATTTTAAGAATATTATGACTTTCAATATTATAATTTCATTGTATAGCATTTTTTAGGGTGAATATAGTAAGGCATTTGAAGACGCACATGAAAGGAGACACCAGAATGTACAAGTGCTCCGACTGTGACTTCCAAACGATCTACAAGACGAACTTTAACACGCACGTTCTGCGCCACAAGGACCCGAGCAAAATGAAAATTTTCGAATGCCAGCATTGTTCGCACAAAACGTTCTACAAAGCGAGCCTACGCAACCACCTGAAGTTGCACATGAAAAAGGAAGAAATCGAAACGTACAAGTGCGACGTTTGCGATTTCGCCACGATTTACGAGAGAAGTTTGAAGTTGCACGTTTTGTACATGCACAACGGCGACCATCGGGCCATCGAGTATTTTAAGTGTAATTTCTGCGAGTTCGAGACGAGGTACAGGGAGAATTGGCGACGGCACGAAAAAGGCCATACCAAGCCAGGTCAGTAGAATAATACTATTAATTTATAGAATTTATTGAAACAACTTACACCGAATTTAAATATAATACATTTTCAGGGAAACGAGACACTTACAGCTGCGCAGAATGCAGTTTTTCCACCATACAACAGGGCAGATACGAAAGACATCTGTTGGCCCATGCTAGTCCGGAACAATTGGCAACATTGGCCGAACCTTTGAAGAAATCCGAGGGCAAAAAGAGGTTTCGAGCTGTCATTGATACGCCAACTACGTATGTGGCAGAGGATGGCGGAATGTTGCTATACGGGGGTATTGGTAAGTTGATGATAAATGTTGCTGGCCTTCAAAATAGGTATCTGTATCCTCTCTTATTTGGTTATCCTCTGCTTTAAAGGCCGTTTTACATACTACAGCATAACCTAGACGTTGCAAAAGCGCGACGTAACCAGTAACGTTTCTTGCAATTTGAATAAAACCGATAAAGCTGCAAGTGCAAGTGACTTGAGAGAAGCTGGGTAACAGCTGCACATGCCTCTTGATTAAGATATCGTGCGTCTTGCAGGTAATCTTGCAACACGCAGCAGTAAACGGCGTTTAGGCATCGTTTGCATTTGCACTTGACGGCCATTTTAATCACAAACAATATGTTGCAGACAATTTCAAAGCCAAAACCTTCAGCGACGGAAAATCCCAAGAACTCACTATGTTCCAGTGTTGCCATTGTTCCTACAAAACCCTCAGCAAACAAATGTTGGACGACCATTTAAGTACCCACCGCGTTGGCCTAAATAACAGCTATAGTACAATTAGCAGTGATATTGGTGAAACTAGTGATGAGAAGTCTTATTCCAAAGATATTAGTGATGCAGTTAACAAGGGAGGCGATGAAAGTAATTCTACTATAGGTAAGTTCAACATTCATAGGAAAGAACACTGTATCTACGCCCTATAGCGAGAAGAAGCACTTTTATCAATTTCAGACAAAATTTATTCTTTCATATATTGCATACTTTGTGACCGTTACTGTATAAAATTATCGTCCCAAGTAGCATTTTTAGACACATTGTGTCGTTTCTGTTTCCGATCAAAATTGGAAACTGTTGGCAACAAGAATGGAAATATTTTCGAAACGTATACATTTTAAATGGGACATTTACACGTATCTCCAAGTGGTTGGTACTAGCTGTGACTTTCGCTGTTTCGATGCACAATCGAAACTTTTATCGAAAATGTTACTTATTTGTATTTAAAATGACAGTTAAAGGGGCGGGGCTATGTTAAACCATGCGCAAAACAATTAGGATACCTTCACTGTTGTAAAATAAAAGAAAAACAATATGAAACAATAATTTCGCCATGATGAATTCGTTATAAGTATATTTCCTATAAGTTATTTTATTTTATATACCATTGCATATTATAACCAAAAAATCATTGTCGCAGTAAATTTTATCGTGCAGTTTAGTAATTTGGCTTTATATTTTTAACGTGCCCTCGATTTATTTTCATTTACAGAAAAAAATATACTTTGTCAAAAAAATTAAAATTAAAATATTATCAATATTTTATTTATTTCTTTTATAAATCGACTTAGCTAGGAAAATGGAACTTATCTAACAAATTTTGGCTTTGCAAGAGATGCAGGAATTTCATTAAAACTCATTTTAACAAAATAAAAATTCATTTCCTAAAATGGCCGCTAGAAAGCAAGAAATTATTCTGGTCCAAAATGGACTCGACACACAATTTCTGCTCTTTGGCTTCTATAATGTTTCCATGATGCACAGAAGAATAAAAGGTTTGGAAGGTGAATGCCACAGAAAAAAAAGGTTTGCTTGCATGCACAGAAAAGAAAGGTTGGGTATGGACAGCCGCGGCGTGACGTCACGAGAGGCGTGGTTGCAAAAACCTTTCCAAACTAAAATTATAAGGGATAAATAAGCAATTTCCTGGTATTATTTGTATATTAGATGTTATTATTGATTCATTTTCAGAAACAGATTGACGTAAGTGTTTTTTGAAGATTTTTAATCAACATCTTGTTTGAGGTTATGTTATTATTGTTTGCATAGGAAGATTTAAATTGATATTTTTCTGTTAAAAACAGCTTATTGCACTGTATTTATCAACATAGAGTATACCCACCCTATAGCCATACTTTATGTTGATAAATCCAGTACAGTAAGCTTTTTATTACAGAAAAATAACAATTTAAATCTCGCTAAACAATAACATAACCTCAAACTTGTTCAGATGGTGATTAAAAATGTACCTTAACTAAAAATTTTTCGAAAAATATTTATCTTCGCGTGTCGTTAATATATCGACACCACGATTTGTAAAATATTTCGAAACAAGTACGTCTTAAAGTGTTTCTAGTAACTGGATTCGAAAATGTGTCGCAAAAGTTTCGTAACACATATTATGTCTCGATACAAGTTTCTAATTCGAATCGAAAATGTGTCGAAACGTTTCTCAGCAAAGAATGTGTGTCCAATTTGTGTCTAAAAATGCTACTTAGGGTGTTAACTAGGTGGCGGATATGTCTCGTACAAAAACCCTTTTCATTCACTCTCATGACTTATGTAAGTGTTTCCGTCAGGTGACTTAAACAACCGACTCGTACAAAATGGGAAAAGATTCTACAACTGCCAACGTTGCCCCTTTAGAACGATTCATAGGAGCTCCATAAGGAGACACAGGGAGACGCACTTGAGGCCCAGCGATCGGAAGGAATACAAGTGCCCTACGTGCGTTTTTCGATCTTACACGAGGGCCAGAGTCAACAGGCACGACTGCCCGAATAGGAGTACGAATATCGCCGATGTAGGATGAAAAGGTATGATGAAAGCGCAGTGTTTTGTAGACGACGGCATAATTAAAAACGAAATATAGAGGCCACCGGCTGTTGTTTGAGAAAGTTACCTTTCTTTATTTGAAAGAATATTCAAACCGAAGCTAATATCATTCCAGATTACCTCTAGACTCTTAGTACGGGTTTATCAGTGCACGGGTAAAGGTTTCGGTTACATAGCTGCCAGCCAATTATAACAGTGTTGACGTCAAGATGAACAGCAGCTTACACTTGTACCTAACTACGCACTGAACAACCCCGTCCTGGAGTCGTCCTGGTGAAATAAACGGCTCGAAAATCCCTCGACGAAATCGAGTAATTTTTTTTTCCCAATCGATACAGGAGGATCCCCTTGACATTCTGAAATGATTTGTGTAGGGCGCCGCAATGAGGTGGAGTGGGGCACGCCCCGTAAATCTAACCTATAACGGGAAATGGAAAATAACTCAGCCGATTTTGATGCTACAAAAAAAATGTGAAATGCAAAATTGAAGAGCTTGACAGAGCGCGTAAGCTCGAACAAACCCGATCCCGATATCTCAATGAGTTCGCGAATTAACGCGATTTTCAACTGCAAAAACAATAAAATTTAATTAACTATATAGCGACAACATTAAGTGGTACTTTCGCCAATGTCATGACAGAGTCACTCACGAGTGGTAAAGTGCCAGACACATGGAAAAATGCAGTGGTCATTCCCATCCACAAGAAGGGTGATAAGCACCTGGCTGAAAACTACAGGTCCATCAGTTTGACGTCCATACCCTGTAAAGTCATGGAAAAAATTATAGCAACTGAAATCACAGACTTCTTCATGACACAACATAGGGATAGCCTCCACAATCAGCATGGTTTCCTCAAGGGCCGTTCGGTCACTTCCAATCTTCTGTCCACCCTTGAAAGATGGACCAAGGCAACTGAGGACCAGTACCCAGTGGATGCTATATACCTGGATTTCCAGAAGGCATTTGACACCGTGCCACGGGAGAGGCTACTCTATAAACTTGAACATTTTGGTATCAGGGGTCCTCTGTTGCAATGGATAAGAGACTACTTGACAGATCGAACCTGTCAGGTGAGAATAAATGGTACTCTCTCCAGAAAGCGTGATGTTGTGAGCGGCGTACCACAGGGCTCCGTCCTTGGTCCCCTTCTATTTGTTATATATGTCTCAGATATCGCCCAGAACATGTCCTGCAGAACCAGCATATATGCAGATGATACCAAATTATACTGTGATCCCACAATACAACATGGTGATATGGTCGAGGACTTGGCCGAGTTGGAGAGGTGGACTGATAAGTGGTTGCTCCGATTGAATGTTGACAAGTGTGCAGTGCTCCACATCGGATACAACAACCCGATGCTCGAATATTACATAGGAAATAGTGAGCTGAGAAAGGTTACGGAACAGATGGATCTGGGTGTTTGTATGACACACAATCTTAAATGGGAACAACACATAAACGGAATTGTGAAGAGGGCCAACACTATGATCTATCTAGTACGAAGATGTTTCAGAAACATGTCTTCACAGGTGTTTTTACAAGCCTACAAAACATATATAAGACCAATACTGGAGCATGCTGTTGTGACGTGGTGTCCATATTTTAAAAAGGATATTGATCTCCTAGAGCGAGTTCAACGAAGAGCCACAAAAGTTCCTCCAAGTCTGAGAGATCTATCATATGAGGACAGACTGAAAGCTCTTAAACTCACCACGTTGGAAGATCGTAGAAACAGAGGCTCTTTGATCGAAGTGTATAAGATACTCCACGGGCACTACACTTGTGATGTTGATTTCTTTCATCGGGATGCCAATCATCATCTTCGTGGACATTCTTTGAAGTTGACCAATGAACTCTGTCATAGACTAACCAGAAAAAATTTTATTACAAACCGAGCAGTGAAAAAATGGAATGACCTGCCAGAGGAGATTGTTGCCGCCCCTACGCTAAACTCATTTAAAAACCGTCTGGATGCTCACACTGAAAGGGAACATAGGCTAGCAATATATTAAGAGACTTATCGCGCCATTACAAATAACGACAGTTTATCGGTTTTTCCGCCTACTGTCTAAATCTAATAATAATAATATTAATAATAATAATAATAATATCTCGAGAAGGGGCGCAGTTGGGGCATCAGGGGAGGGGGAAATTTTTTACATAAATGCTAATAAGTAGTTTATTAATCGAGCTACGGCGATCAGGCCGGATTCAATTTGTTCATTTTTTTATCAGCTACGAGGTGGGATTGACGAAAATATTTTCCCAAATGCGCGCTGGGCGCGGCATACAAGAAATGGCCATCTCCGAAAATACTTTACATATTATGTTCGATTTTGGTATGTGTAAATAGAATATAGAACCACAAATTTTAATTAGAAAAGTTATTCAATTGTTCCACCAGTGGCGTCGCTGCAAACATGTCCTTTGATATTTTTTACAAAAAATATGTTACGCCACTGATATTTTTCCATGTGGATATTTTTCTGATTAGCCTGATTAATTCTACATGAAAACGATCTCGAGTTTTTGTCGTCAGTTGTTGATTAAAACCACTAAATTCATATTGAAACTCATTATTATTAACATTGATAAAATAATTAATGATAAATTTTGTTTCATAAAAATTGTTGGAGTGGAGTTTCAATATGAATTTAGAAAAACTCAAGAGACCATTTTCATGGAGAATTGAACAGGCGAATCAGAAAAATATCCACAAGGAAAAATATCAGTGGCGTAACATGTTTGCAGCGACGCCACTGGTGGAACAATTGAATAACTTTTCTAACTAAAATTTGAGGTTCTATATCCTATTAACAATATCTAAAGTATTTTCGGAGATGGCCATTTCTTGTACCTCGTAGCTGATAAAAAAATGAACAAATTGAATCCGGCCTGATCCCCGTAGCTCGATTAATAAACTACTTATTAGCATTTATTAGCTCTCCTAAGTCCCCTCCTAATTGCTCCACCAACCCCAGGCTCCGGCCCATCAAAGTACTCGGTATCACCCGTTGATTAGCGAAAAAATGATGCCCCAACTGCGCCCCTTCTCGAGATATAATTAATTAAATTTTATTGTTTCTGCAGTTGAAAATCGCGTTAATTCGCGAACTCATTGAGATATCGGGATCGGGTTTGTTCGAGCTTACGCGCTCTGTCAAGCTCTTCAAATTTGCTTTCCACATTTTTTTGTAGCATCAAAACCGGCTGAGTTATTTTCCATTTCCCGTTGTAGGTTAGATTTACGGGGCGTGCCCCCTCCCTTGCTGCGCCCTACACAAATCATTTCAGAATGTCGAGGGGATCCTACTGTATCGATTGGGGGGAAAAATTACTCGATTTCGTCAAGGGATTTTCGAATACCGGAACGACTCCACTATTAGAGTTTTGAATTTTTTAAGTGAATATACAGGGCGTTATGGAAATGGCTCAATTTTTTAAATTTGATGTTCTAGAGACTACTTTTGTTCTAAATCGAATGTCTAAATACTTAGGTAAACACCTCTCTAAGATGACCTCACGGGTCGCTATCTGCCATCACATAGACAGCTGTTTTCGGTTAACGAGTGAATGTAGGTCAATCAGCTAGCAGTGATGCCAGTGAATGTTGGCCACTGTTGTCATATTTACATGTCAAATATTGGCACATTATAATTTTAACATTTTTTTATTCTGTCGGACCTCTTTGAACAATTATTTCCATAAAAATGGCGGCATATTTTACAAAATACGATAGTGCTACTTTTCTCTGAATTTTCCACCTTATTTATTAAGTAAGAAACACTTTAAACGGGAACAAACACGTGGCAATTCAAGGGAGACCTGAAAAAAAACGACCTAATCCTTCTCGGGCGTCAAACGAAACTGTCGAGTGTAGGGTGCAATGGTGGAGGAGCGTGATTTTGCGTCGTCGCTTAACCTTCTCATGACTGAACTACATACAATTGTTAACTGAAAACGGACGTGAATGGCGTGACAGCACGTGGGGTTGTGTTAGGTGTTTGGATTTTAAGAAAAGTATGTTGGCTTTCTCTAGGACACCCAAGGAGTCGCCCATTTAAAAATAATAAACCATAACACCCTATATTTATATGTAACTCTATTAATTTGTTCCTTTTTCGAGTGTATAATATTTATATAAAGCGTAATTTCCACAAATATACCTACTTTTCGTGATTTATATTGTAAAGAATTAGTTTAGTTCAAAGAGTTCCTAGATTTAATTGCAAATTATATTCCGTACTAAAGTAATAAGGTTTCCGTGTCAATCAAACGAGCAGGACTCGACGCGACAACGTTTCGGCAAGCGCGGTATCGTCAGTAATAGAATAAATAATGGATCGCATGTTTGTCTAAAATTATGGAAATAGTTGCGTTGTATAAGTTGCGCACTGTAGTAATAATTTGTTTTCCCGTGCTATGTTTTACCAAGCAATGGATAATATATTTAAAATAAATCATTTTTACTATTTTACCGCGTATAAGTTTAATATGATGTGCTAGAGAGATTGTCTCGAACAATTTAGAGAAAAAAAAATACTTACCTGATCGATACGTTACAAACTTATGTTTTTAGATAGTATTCCCCCATAGTCCAATTTTATTTTTGTTAATTTATTTATATTTTGTAAATAAAGTTGATTGGAGTAACCAGAATTTTTCTATTTTACTATTATAAATAATAGATAATTTTCTATTCTACCATTTGTTAATATTCTAGAGTGTGAAGAAAGGAAAGCTTTGTGGCCATCACTGAAAAACCACTTTTAGAATAAATTTTGATATCTATTGTCCACGTATTGATAGATTTTTAATATCGTTACATCCCTACGACTGATTTCGGTTCTGGACGGTCGTCGGTTGGCAACCAAATCGGCACCAATGCCGACGGGGTTGCCTATATGACGGTGACAACATTGTGCGCAAAATAAAAGACGAGCAACTTTTAAAAATACGACCGGTAAACCGTGCGCACCAACCAATTCTTTCACTCATAAAATTTAATTTTTCACTTCGCACCCCATAAGTTGTACGTACACATCGTTATAGGTCGGTGATTACACATCTCCACGTGGACTTTTCCACTTCCTTTTGATTTCTTGTAGTGTTGAGATAGTACAAACGTTATCAGTAAAATCCGTATTAGAGTCGGCAATTTTTTCTCTTGCGCCGGCAACGCATTGCACGTATTCATGCGCACTAAACCGTTCTCGATCAGCTGGAGCATTGTCAACAATCAGAACAGCAGTTGGTACTGTCGAAATCCCTAAAATACCCCCAGAATTAGAGATGGGCCAACCTGTTCGTTTTGATTACCAGTTAAAGCAGCTACTGCTATTTACAAATAGGAGGTGCAAAAAGTTGCTACGAATTAGCAGTCCATAAGTTTAATAAAGAATGTGAACTGCTAATTTAAGTACCAGTGGGTTTAAATGGTCATTAGCTGTTCATACCTGGTTCGACCAAATAATAAACAGTTAAAAATAACAGAATAATTCATCTCTACACAATTGCACCGGCAATGGCAATTATAATTGCACGTATTCATGCGCACTAAACCGTTCTCGATCAGGTGGCGCATTGCCAACAATCAGAACAACAGTTGGTACTGTCGAAATCCCTAAAATACCCCCATAGCTTGAAATGGACACAAACCTGTTCCTTTTGATTACTAGTTAAAGCAACTACTGCTACTTTAAAAAGAACAGGTCAAAGAAGTTGCGACGAATTAGCAGTACATATGCTTAATAAAGAATGTGAACTGCTAATTTAAGTGCCAGTTAGTTTAAATAGCCATTAGCTGTTCATAGCTGCTACGACCAACTAATAAACAGTTAAAAATAACAGAATAATCCATCTCTACCCAGACTTGTAGCGGCAATGGCAAATAAAATGGCGTTTGTCCCATTTCTGGTAATGAGAGACAGCTGATCGGGAACGGTGTACTGCGCATGAATCCGTGCGCGCAGGAGACAAAAATTGCCGACTCTAAAAGCCGTATCAGAGTCGGGAGTTTTTGTTGCGCCAGCAAGGGCAATTAAAATTGCACGGATTCATGCGCAGTACACCGTCCTCGATTAGCTGGTCTAACACTGTTCGTATTGCGGGTGCAATGCGAGAATGGGATCCGTATTACAGTCGGAAATTATACTCTACTGACAATTAAAATTATACGGATTCATGCGCGCTACACCGTTCCCGATCAGCTGTCTCTCATTGCCAGAAATGGGGCACGCGCCATTTTAATTGCCATTGCCGGTGCAATTGGGTAGAGATGGATTATTCTGTTATTTTTCTCTGTTTTATTATTTGTTCGAAGCAGGTATGAACAGCTAATGGCGATTTAAACCCACTGGTACTTAAATTAGCAGTTCACATTCTTTATTAAGCTTATGGACTGCTAATTCGTAGCAACTTTTTTGACCTCCTATTTGTAAGTAGCAGTAGCTGCTTTAACTGGTAATCAAAACGAGCAGGTTTGCCCATCTCTAATTCTGGGGCTATTTTAGGGATTTCGACAGTACCAACTGCTGTTCTGACCGTTGACAATGCTCCAGCTGATCTAGAACGGTTTACTGCGCATGAATACGTGCAATTATAACTGCCGGCGCAAGAGAAAAAATTGCCGACTCTAATGCGGCTAAGAGCCGCGATATCGCGTCGAGCACGTTAGAGCTCCTTTGCGCGTGCGCTTTCCGCTGTGGTCGGTTTTTGAACTGAGTTTGACGTTTTGCGTTCTTGCCAACGTTGCCAGTGCGAGTTAATTATAGTAAAAATAATGCAATTGAGCCCAGTGTATGCGAATAGATATCATGTCATCTGCTGGAATCCCGATCGTATGGCGTTTAATTGTCGCATAGACTGTACTTTCCTGTAACATGTAAAATCACCTCTTCGAGTATTCTGTATAATGCTAGACAGTAAAGCAAAATAGTTTATTTTTCATATCTAAAAAAGTAAAAATTCAAAAAATTCATATAAATAAACGTAATATCAAATCGGTAAAACACAACTGACAAAATTAAATTAAACAGAAAACGCTAAAACTATCACAGACCGAAATTAATTACAATAAAAACAATTTTGATAACAATCGACACATTTAACGTCCTTTTTAAATTCCAAATGTATCCTCATCTTAACCTCGACGTTGATAGAGTTGTCGTCGACGAATCCACTTGCCGGCTCCATTATGTAATTCCAGTCTGCCAACATGAAACCGTGCGACGCAAAATTACCTGTATACTCCTTTTTCACGAAATTTTTCGACAGTCGTCGCCTAAAGTCTGAAGATAACACGCTGAACGTTGCCGAAACTTTGCAGCTGTCAAATTTGTCGTTGGCTAAAAGAAACACGTTTCTTGAAAAGCTAGAGCCAAAAAAGGAATTTGTTTGTATGATAAATTAGGTTTATTTTGACCGCCTCTGTATGCACCCGCGAGATTAGAAAGTACAGGATGTCCCATTTACGACACTTTTATAGGGTATCTCCGTAATTGTTAGTGCTATCAAAAAAATAATGTAAGTGTCATGTGCCCTTTTTGGGACAAACTTAAAATGGTAAAATCAAAATTCGAAAAGAGATACGGGGGAAAATCAAAAAATTGAAAATTTCAAAATTACCCTATATTTTCTTAGTTAATAGAGATACAGAAAAAAGTTGTATACAGAAGTTTCTTTATATTGATTGTTGAATAATCTGCCGTTTTCAGTATAAGTATACGGGGGTCAGGTAAAAAAGTTATCGGACCTAACCTCATTTTTTTAAAATGAAACACCTTGCATATTTTAATCTAAAAAGATACTATTTTAAATTCTCCTTTCAAATATACAGGGTGGCCCATCGAAAACAGTCCAGCATGGTTTACGGCTGTGTACGTGAAAATTAAAAAAAAAACTCGTACCCGTAAACTTGTGTTTTCAGGGGGACACGTTTCACTATTAATTCATCCCTGTAACCTCAACACCCCTAGCGGGGGCGGCTACTGCCCTTGTTTCTTCAAATGGGAATGGGTATGTTGTGATACATCTTTTTAAAGGGCATTAAATTCTCTTTAAAATGACGCTTTGTTTTGTAAATTCGAGTTACGCGCCGCCGAGAAATTACGTTTTAAAATATGTAATTTTATTGAGTAATACTTACATGTTATCTTATTAAATGTTGAAAATGCCCGCCATTCACCTCCATACAATAGTACAACAACTGTTCAAAGTGTTCTCGGACATTGTGAAGAACACCTGGTGTAATTTGTTGACATTCATTAGTAATGCGGTTCCGTAAATCTTCTAAGGATTCGGTTTGGGTGGCATAAATTTTGGATTTTGGATGTCACAAAAAGAAATCAAAGGGAGATAAATCGGGCGATCTCGCGGGCCATTCAATAGGACCCCTCCTCCCAATTCATCTACCAGGAAGTTGAATTGACTGAGACTTATTACTTAAAAAAAAATTTTTAACGCACAAACCTGTGTACTTGATAAGAGGTGCAGTGAAATGTTTCAAATTCCGTTGCTCGGCGGCGCGTAGCTCAAATTTACAAAACGAAGCGCCATTTTAAAGGGAATTTAATGCCCTTTACAAAGATGTATCACAACATAACCATTCCCATTTGAAAAAACAAGGGCAGTAGCCGCCCCCCGCTAGGGGTTGAGGTCACAGGGATGAAATGAATAGTGAAACGTGTCCCCCTGAAAACACAAGTTTACGGGTCCGAGGTTTTTTTTAATTTTCATGTACACAGCTGTAAACCTTGCTGGACTGTTTTCGATGGGCCACCCTGTATAACACACCATGGATACTATTGGGTTCCTAAGCGATTTATTTAAACTTTATTACTTTAAACCGCAGTGCCATGAAACAAGAGCTAATATCCTAGAACCAACTATGTTGACTATTAACATTTAACGTCAATTACATTTTTACATATTCATTTGCAAATATGACCTTACAATATTTTGAAAATTTGATATGATATCAGTTTATATTGAAAGTGGAAAAACGAAAAAATGGCTCAAAATTTATATTTTGCTCGCTATCCGGAAAGACGGTAACCATTTAAGGACATATTCCGAACATTTGCGATGATTCCCGTTGTTTTTTACCTTAATCTGAATCTTTTATTTCGTTTCAAAGTAATAAAGTTTAAATAAATCGCCGATGAAAACAATATCATCCATGGTGTGTTATATATTTGAAAGGAGAATTTAAAATAGTATCTTTTTAGATCAAAATATACAGGGTGTTCCATTTAAAAAATGAGGTTTGGTCCGATAACTTTTTTACCTGACCCCGTATACTTATTCTGAAAACGGAAGATTATTCAACAATCAATATAAAGAAACTTCTGTACAAAACATTTTTCTTTATCTCTTTTAATTAAGAAAATATAGGGTAATTTCGAAATTGTAAATTTTTTGAATTTCCCCCGTATTTCTTTAACGAGCGAAAATTTTCAAATTTTGATTTTACCAAAAGTTTAGTTAGTGTAAGTTTGATCCAAAGAGAGCACATGACACCTACATTACTTTTTTGATAGCACTAACAATTACGGAGATACCCTATAAAAGTGCCGAAAATGGGACACCATGTACTTATCGGACACCCTGTATAGCGTCGCTAGTAAGACAAAATATACACAATAGCGGCGTTGTTATTTAAAATACACAAAAACTATTAATACCAAAAATCTCACAAGCCGCTTTGTATCACTACTAGTTCGAATATACTTACGTGGATCGTTCCACTGCAAAAAAACTCCGAACTTTCGTTTGTAATCCGTCAAACTCAACTTCCTCTTGATGAAAACTTTCCATGCGATGTCTTGGAAATAATATACGGCGGGGAAAAATACCGATTCTTCCAAGTTCTGCTCGTGGAGCTTCTTGAAGGTACACTTTAGAATGGACGTGTCGGTAGTAGAATCTAAAAAAAAATCATTTCGCATAATTATTGTTTTGATATTTCTCGGGTTACACGATGATAGGAAAGGGCTTGTGCCACTTGACCCCATTTAAGATTTTAAGGGTAAATAATAAAGGCGAACATGTGCGTCGGCAGCCGATGTTTGTACATTCAAAGAGAAAGATGATATGGTAATTGTGCTTTTTTCGTCAACAAAACTAAATACCGGATTTTTCGTTTTCACTAGAAGGTCGTTAATGTAGAGTAAGAAGAGAGCGGGAGACCCTTGAGGAACACCGGCATTGATGGTGAAGGTGTCTGAGAGAAATCCGTCAATCGCCACTTGCAGAGAGCGGTCCTTAAGAAAGCTAGACAACCATGCACAGAATCGACTGGGCATACCATAGGATCGCAGTTTACTCATGCCAAACACGATCAAAGGCTTTAGAAATATCCAGTGCAACAGCCCGAGACTCCCCATGATGTTCGATTGCGTTGTTCCAAAGATGGGTAACATAGGCTAGAAGATCTCGAGTTGATCTGGACTTCCGAAAACCATATTGATGATCGCTGATAATGTTGAAGCCTTCCAGGTACTTTAGAAGATGTTGGTTAATAGCTTTTCTCCATTACTTTTGATATAGTAACTCAAAGCAATGCGACTTATCGATAGTTGCTAAGCAGGGTTCTTTTACCTTTCTTTGGACACAGGCTGGACTCGCGCCGTCTTCCAGCACGATGGAAATACTCCTTGTTTGTAGTAGGATAAGTTAAAATATTGTTCCTATTGGGACCCCAAAAAATCATTACCCCCTGCCTATTGAGAGTTATGGGTAGATCAATCACATTAAAAGAGAATTGTACTTTTAATATTGTTTTTATTCACGTACTCTATAACAGTGGAATGTCAACTTAAGATTTATAATTAAAGACTAATAATTAAAGACTGGCGTCTCTCGATAGCCGTTTAACTGCGGAGAAACTAAAAACCTATATTCAGCATATTGTTATATAAACAAGTGTAAGCTTATTAGGTTAGGTTATTTTTGTTATTACGAATGAACTCATTACAGGGGACTCTCAACACTGCCAGTATAATATAACTAGTTCCACTTACCGATAACAGGGATATGTTCCATTAAGGTAAATTCGGGTTCTTCATGGGTAAAAAGAAACTGGCAGATCCCTAATTTTCTTGGAAATTGAATCGATTTTATATTGACCACAGCGCCCTTCGCCAATTCCATCTCCATGATTGAACATAACAATGGTTTATTGCTTTTATACAGTAATTCTTTTTCAATTGAATATAGCCTAAAACCAAGGATTTTAAATCGAGGGGGATACGGCTTTGGTTTACAATTTTTGAAGAATAAACAATTCACATTTTTGGATAGGTTGTAAACCACTTTCCAGAAAAACAATCGGGGAGCTCCGAAAATTAGTATAATTTTTCTTCGTCGTTTTCTGTAAATTAACCAAAGACATTACGTCCCCTTCGAGCGTTCGGAAGGTAATTTTGTATAAAGGACTTATTGGAACGGCCGACTTACTTACCTGCTTTCACGTTTAGGGCCAATTTTATAAAGTGGGTTTAAATCGCACTGTACGGTTTAAACCTCAGATTAGTGAAAACGGTGATTTTATAAACTAGGATTGACAGCGAGGCTCGACTTAAGAGCAACCATCCTGGTAATAATAAGTTAATCGGTAGAAAGAGTACCGCTTAAACTCAATAATACGATTTAAGACACAGGACACAGTATTATAACCCTAATATTTGAGTTTGTTTTTTTTTTGTTTCTGGCTGCAAATGGATATTTTTGAAATTTTTTGTGAGTTATTAACGGACGACGAAGATGTTTTTGTAAATATTATTGAGCAGCGTAGGCGGGACAGAATATTTCGGATACGCCCCAATTACATGAAAACCTTAACTTGTTAGGCCTCCTAAACAAATCGTCTTTTAACGTACTTTTCAGTATCCATTTGGATACGCAGGCCTTTTATTTCGATACCCATTAATCATCAAATGGATCCATATACTTTTTAATTATTTAGTAATTTAAAAACTACTGAACTGATACCAGTGATGACCTAAAAATGCTTTAAAATGATCAGAGTCAGAAAAAATATTAAAAAAATAGGGCTGTTTAAAGACATGGATACGCAGTAAAAAATCACTAGAAGATGCCTTGCTCCTAAATCATGTTTTAGAGCGTCCAACAAACCGATGAGTATATACAATATACAGGGTGTCCGGGAACATGTGGAAAAGCTCCCGGATATGAAGAAAACACGTGAAAAGAATACTATAGGTTCATATAAACTTCTTTCGTATCGGCCTCCTCTTCGGAAATATGGGCTCCCAAAGAGCACCAATGGAATCAAGTTTTTTACACATAATTATTGAACCACCTGGTATATTTCAATTATTTTTTAATATGATGTATACCAGGTAAGACCCGTCAAATTACTACCCAAGAAACTATTGTGAATTACTCACAGCTGCAGGGACGGACTAGCTGTAACACTCATGGGCCCATTTTTTTACGCCCTGTATGATGAGAACTTTTGACAAACCTTTAACTATTGGCTAAAAATTAAGTACTCTTCATTCATGTCGCTAATCCTAACCGTTTTCGAAAAAACGGCATTTCATATACATCATGATGTATTTGGCGTATTTCAGTAAAAGATACATCTTTGTTCCGATCAAATGTTCAACCTTCAAAATTCCGCTTTTTCATATTTAACCCGTGAGAATTTAGGGGACTGGTGTAAATAAAATGACGTTTTTTCCGAAAACGGTTAGGATTAGCGACATGAATGAAGAGTACTTAATTTTTAGCCAATAGTTAAAGGTATGTAAAAAACATTGTCAAAAGTTCTCATCATACAGGGCGTGAAAAAAATGGGCCCATGAGTGTTACAGCTAGTCCGTCCCTGCAGCTGTGAGTAATTCACAACAGTTTCTTGGGTAGTAATTTGACGGGTCTTACCTGGTATACATCATATTAAAAAATAATTGAAATATACCAGGTGGTTCAATAATTATGTGTAAAAAACTTGATTCCATTGGTGCTCTTTGGGAGCCCATATCTCCGAAGAGGAGGCCGATACGAAAGAAGTTTATATGAACCTATAGTATTCTTTTCACGTGTTTTCTTCATATCCGGGAGATTTCCCACATGTTCCCGGACACCCTGTATAATACATTTAGTTATAATCCTCCTAGTGATAACCCTCTATTATAAAATTGTCATAATTTGCCTGTAATTTAATCCTCTGATTATTGTTCCGTTTAAGTATTAATTTATTATAAAATTGGGCCTAAAGACTACCGGATTAATTAACAACTGTCATTTTGTCGTTATTGTTAAATTAAATTCTTTGTTGTTTTTCAGTGTTTGTGTGTTAAATTTAAGTATTCTTTATGGAAGAACCAGTAACTCTTAACTCAATATGGCAAGACTGTGCCAAATGTGCCATAAACTGGATAAAAAGATAGACTTTTGAGTCACGTCCGTCGATTGCTTGTTGTTCCTAACCAAAACATATCAATCCGATCCGAGGTTGGAATGAAGACAAAAACAGACAGACGATAAAAAGAAATGGGGTTCTACAGATAGAACCAACGAATACTTATAACCAGGAAGAAGACAAACTGCCGTGTTAAATAATCGAAGCAGGCATGATACGGCGACATCCATTATGCCTGGCGCGCACGTGCTTTTCAAATGTCACTTTTGTCCAAATTTTTATTACTGTCAATATTTTAAAGTGACATTTAAGCAAAGAAAACATCAAAACCCTTTCATTTGATTTACTAAGTAGAGAAAATCAAATATTAGGATTTTGACATAGGTTTTCAGCTGTAAATATCACTTTAAAATTGTCCTTACATACTTTTATATTATTATTGTAACTACTAGTAACGAAACTAGAAATAAAGAATTCAGAGATTGAAGGTTGTAATTAGTTTTATTAAAAAATAGGAAATAAATCATAATTTACATAAAATATTTTACATCTTCAACTTCAAACGAATCAAGGTAAATACAATACTATATGTACTGTACAGCTATTAACCAAGTAAATATATGCACCATCATTATGATTATGGGCTTCCAATTTGTTTGTTTCGTAGCATACTCCTGGCAACATTAGTGATCGAAGTCCTCTTTAATGTTCAGTCATTATGGGATTCTCAATTAAACTATGAAAAGAAAGAATTATTATAATAATATATTACCGGACTTTCTGGCTACGGGTTAATATAACTAAGTTGTAATTATTATGTTGTAGCTTTTGACTTCTGAATTGTAAAATTTAAGTAAAATTCTTTAAAAATGTGTTTGTTGCTAGTTTGCGTGACAAGTTTGGGACATAATGGGACAATTTTATAATGTAAAATAACAATAACGAATAAAAATTAGTAAAAAAATATTTCAATTATAAATTACTTACCTGCAACAAAACGAGAAGGTCCGTTTTCGTGAAAAGAATAGAAAATTAAAAATTATTTTAGAATTTAATGACGCTTCCTCCACCATTTTCAATCACATTATAAATCATATGTTACTTGATTTTATCCCCTTCCAGACGAAGGATGTTCGGTTGTGAAATAATTTAAGAATGTGTGCTGCTCGCATTCTATGTCTGTCTCTGTCTGCATCAACCTTCTCCGATTCAATAAAGGGAGACAAATATGGCCTAGATTAAATCGAACAAACCCAAAGTCTGATATTGACACAGAACGATCGACACAAAAGGATAAACGTATGGAGTAACCTGCCTGGCTGTGACGTCACTTGCACGGCCTACTTATATGCTTCGATCCCCGCCATAAGCGGTCTCACCGGGCTGGATAGAACCCTATCTCTTTTTTTTGTTCTTTTTTTTCGTAATAACAAGCGTCACATGACCTATACAAAGGAGATAGAAATACCGGGACCATATTTGTTTGAAGTCATGCGTAAAACGGAAATTTTTGTAAAATGGGAAAATGTAATAAAAAGAAAGTCTAGTTACTTTAGGGGTTATACTAAATCTTTTTTCTATTTGAGGTTCATAATTGCTACATTATGAAATACAAAAACATTGAATAACTTACCACACTTTATGAAACTGAAATTTTATTTTTTTCATGTTGGCAACAAGTAGGGTTCGAATTTTAGGCCTACTTTGACTTCTTTGAAATTAGTATTCTAGGCATTAAGGATTCGACGGAAATTTTTTACTTTCAAATACTAACCATAGATCATTTTTACTAGATATTTATCTCAAATTATACTCGGAAATATATAACATGCTGACGGGTTTGTTCTTTAATTTTATATTTATTTTTAATTATGACGCATGGGAAGAAGGTTTGTGGTGTTCAATTGTTTCTATCATGGCATATTTGATATTTGTAACATTTTATTAAACTGTAAAAGTATTGCCAACCCAAAAAGAAAATATTAATTCAAATGGAAAAAATCTACTATATTTTTTAAAGTTTTTCAGACTTTAAAGACCCAAATAGAAAAAGTATTATAAATACACGGTTCATAAGACAATTGTACTTGACAAATGTAAATGTACTTTAGGAAACTCCCCGTTCGTGGTCGTTTTCTAAATTAAACGCGTGCTCTAAGATAATGTCTTATGAAACTTGTTGTTAATATACTATTAGGGTCAATCAAAAAAAAGTATCATTCAACCTCCAAGGTGGAGTCAACAATTTTAATATAATATACCATTTCTATATCATCCTATAGTATATGTTACCGCTGTTGCTCAAGGATATTGTTTGTATTTGGCATTTGACACATAAAAACCTTTAATTTTCACCATCATTCTGATACTGTACCATTTTTATGAAGACAATCATACATCACCTTAAATAGTAAGACATGTTTCCTTTAAAATATTTCCCAAAGAATATTATGTCCAGTGACAATCTCTGAAGATGGGCATCATAGTCACAACATATAAAAAACAAATGTATTCCCTTGACGTGAAAAAATATCTCGCTATAACTTTTATTGAAATCAATCAAAAATTCCGAGTTCTGTAGCATATACTTTTGGTGTTGCTGTTGACAGTGCATGTTTAGGTTATAAGCTAAAAATATATTTACCATATACATACATACATACAAGGTATATGTCAACATTATTTGAGACCTACCAATTCCCTTAAACTTGGAACATAGGAAGCAATCATATGAGCCATCGACGCAGTCACTTTCATGATGTTTCATCTTGGATATGGGAAGGACCGAATCACATCCATCATATCTATTCACACATGGAAACTTCATGTCCTTAACAATTGCATGATAAAGGGAAGATTTAACTCCCAAGTTGTCATCTTCTGAGCATCTTCCTAGAAAAAAAATACATTATTTAGGGAAAATATGTGTTCGAAGCACACCAAACCTGATTTTTAAGAATGATCGATTTTATGGTGGAGAATTATAAATCTAAATGAGGATTAGTTTCGAGATATTTCTTCTTAAATAGGACGCTTTAATTAAATGATCTTCGAAACTAGGCTTTGCACATATTGAGTTCAAAAACAATATTGAGGTGGTGTGTGTGCGCTTATTATGTATGAATCAGAATAAGGTTTTCTTGGCTAATATCTTGTATAGATACCACTCCTAATAACTTACCACATTTGATTTGTCTGTTAGGGTAAACTTTTATGGGGCCCACCGATAAATATCTGTGGCATTGAGAACAAAGCTGTTTTTGCAGAATATCTTGTGGTATTATCATGACGTTAAAGAACTACAACCGTATAGTTCTATTGTGGATATCATCGTTTGATCGATTTTAAATTTATAAAAAATACAACAAAAAATATCAGATAAGTTTAAAATGTAAGAAAAACGGCGTTTTGTAGTTAAAACCCAGTGTTGCCAATCTGAATTTGTGAAATTACACAATTAGCTGGCATACTTTTAGTCACACAAATACACGATTTTTACACAAACAATTCGATTTTTTAAAAAGCAAGTGTACAGCCTTCATTGGGCTCTTGTTTTCAAAATAAAAGAACAAAGTCAACAACTGAAATTGTTTCGGGCTCTGAGTAATTCCCCCCAACTCTGAAATATAAACTTACTACAAAGCTTACTATACTCAGTTTTGACCAAAGGTTTTGACTTCAAACAAAGCAATGAAAATACAAGCAAATCGTGTAATTTCACACTAATTGGCAACACAGTTAAACCGCATTGTTGCTAAGAGCTACAAGCCTCAAGCACAGAGCATTGATAAGGTTTCACAAATTTTGTTATATTTATCTGAACGGCAGTTAGTGTTTTTTCTTCCTTCGTGGTTCAGGCGGGATTTTAAAACTTTTTCAAGGCCGAGAATTTTGGAGGTAAACGGAGGCGTGTGTTTCATGCTTAGACTAGAACTAGAACTTTCCTAGTGATCCTAAACCTCAAATTTTAAATAGGGAAGGGAAATAAGGGAAGTGAGAGTGAGCTCGAAGTATCCGAAACCAACTCGTAACCGCGAAATTTTGTTAAAAACCAATTTAACCCAAATAAGATGATTATTATACCAGAAGAGATACTACACAAACAACTGTGTTCCAGTTGTCTTAAATATTTATCAGTCGGCCCAATCAAGGTGTATCCCAACAGGCAAGTAAAATGCGGCCGCTGTTCCAAAGAAAACGATGGAGGCACTACATCGTTACTCTACCAGACGATAGCCAGTTGTGTTCTATTTCCTTGTATAAATAGATTTGATGGTTGTAAAGAAGTTTTAAGCTTTGCCGAGATGAAATACCACGAGAACGCTTGCCTGGAAGACGAGAAGCAATGTCCGATTTGTGCTGATTTCAAAGGAACTGCTTATAATTTGAATTTACACCTCCATGGCACCCATCAAAAAGATAAATTGGATGCAAGTGAATTTCTTATCGATTTTAAAAAAGGTACGTATTTATATGTGTATTAGTTAGGGGCTCCATGGGGGGGGGGGTCGCATCCTGGTTTTCACAAGAATGATATATTCTTTTGTGGACACTACAGATATGCCCCTATTGAACAACGCTTAAAACCTTTCTATAAACATGATTAGCACATTTTCTGCAAGCTTCCTAAGAACTAAAACAACTTTCTCGTTTTCTGGTTCAATTTCATTCAATTATTAATTTCTGTTTGTCCCTTACACAGCCTTCTTCACAAGGGCTGTACTTAAATTAGGGATTCACCTGGCAATGTTTTTTTTTTTAGGAGACCAACAAAAGATCTTTTTTTATAGAAAAGATACAGTGCCCTGTTTTGTAACCTATCAATATGAACCCATCGTGCAAAAGTTGTATTTAAAAGCTGCGTTTACAGGGAAACATTACCGAGGAAATGTAACTCAGAAGTTTACTCTGTGTAACATTGAGAATGAAATACAGCATGCCACCGAAGAAGAAGCGGAAGATTTTGAGTTTCAAATAGATCTTTCCGAATTGAACTTTGCCCAAAATATAGTTATTTGTAAATTTTTTATGAAAGAAGAGCCGATTTCGGAACTGCAACAGAGCCCACAATTCATTGATGCCATGAATGATTGTGCTATCATTCAGTGTAGATTTAATAACATAACTGTTGACAGTAAGGAGGAAATATATTACCCAGGAAGATTTATTATTAATGGCCTTAAATTCAAGGTTAGTATACTATTTCGTATTGACCTAAACCAATATTGTGTTTATTTGGAACGAAGCAGTATTGACCAACAAAAATGTTTCTATGTTTTCGCCAAATTTACAGTAACGACTCACTCAAAACAAATTTTTGTTACAACTGAAGGGCAGTTTAATGATGAAAAATATTATCTCGAAGGAATATTTGATAATATAACGAATCTTTTCGATCCTGACACTGGAGTTGTTGAAAATAACACTTTTCTTGTAGAAATTAGATGTCAGGTAAAGCTAAATAGAAAACGAAAACGTTCCTGTGTTTATTGTGATTCGTGTAAAGAGTGTGTATGTATAATAAAATAGACTGGAACATTGTGTATTATTGTACAAATACACTACAAGTCAAACTTAACGTAAACCGAGAAATAAGGAACTTTTTTCGTAAAATTAATAATAGAAAAGTTTCTCATATGGCGCGAACTAAGTAGACAAACTGTATATTATACTGTTTTATATTGTAGCTAACTGTAGAATAACTACCTTTTTCGATTACGTTATTTAGAATTTATACTTCTTTTATAATAATATAATCTATGTTGTTTAAATAAAGTTTTCAATTTGACATCTTCAGGTTATTTTCCACCTTTTTTTAAAACATCTAATAGCACCCCTTTAATACAAGGGAGGGCACTGGGAAAGTTTTCTCATTGAGAGTATTTATCAGTGGACCGGTTTGGGATTTATTATTGAACAATGAGACAACATCGAAATTCCCTGACAGGACGAAGAGAGCAAGCGCGCTGGCCGGCTTTATCGACGGAGTAGGAGACGTTTCTGTTATTCTTTTGCCTCTGATCACCTGAAGCGTTGCCAAATCACTTTACATAATTGCGATTTTAGATATTTTTCCTGAAAACCTCGGCGTGACTTTTTTTGCATTGAAACTAAGCTATGAAATTAATTGAGATTATTGATAGTGCATGTAATACTTTCAGAAATGACTGTATAACCATATTTTTTCAATTTAAACGTTATTTACGGTTTTGAAAAAAAAAAAAAAATTTCGAAAAATTCAAGATAATACAGGGTGTTGTGGAAATGGCGTATTATATTTAAACCGGCAATTCCTGAGATGAAAATAAATTGAAGAAAAATAACCAAAAATGGCGCTTTAATTTAATATGCCCTGTACATGACCTGACGTCAAACCAAAATTAAGCACGTGGGAGGAAGATAAACAAAACAACGTATGGCGGAAAACGCCAGTGAATTTTGAGCAGTGTTGTCACTCTTTAGAAAGTCAATAACCGTTTGACAGATTGGAAGTTGTTTATTCTTCAGGGTACATTATTATAAACTCTTACGTTCAGTTCAGTTCGCTGGGAAACAATCTCTGATTTATAAACTTGAACTGACTCGCACCAACCGCCGCGGCGTTTATAAATGGTCAGGTATGTTCTCATTTGTTCAATTCGAACGACACCCGTCGGAACTGAACAACTTAAATGCCACTTTACCCTTTAAAAAAAAGTGCAATTGTATTTACCTTTTCGGCCTTATTTAAAACAAACTTAATTTATAAAAAACACCAAGTATGTAATCCAAACAAAAACCGACACAATAACCTGACAAAAACAAAAGTACAAATTCACATTAGTTTTTGCGTAAATTTGTATGCATCTCATGAACACATCTAAGTACCATTCAATCTGAATTAGTATTTTAAAGTACTACTGTGTAGACAAAATTACGCCCTTATTGTCTGAGTGGTCTGGGAAATAATGTATTTAACATCTAAAAATTTTAAAAATTAAAAAACACGTTGGTTCCGTCGATCGATATTGAACTGCTGTGCTGCGGCACTGCCGAAAAGAAGAAATAACTTAATAATTTAAACTCGGGTTTAAGTATTAACACACAAATCTGCTTGAAACTTGGTAAAAACAGTAGGAAACCGATAATGCGTGTGTGAAAATCGGCCGGCTTCTTTAAACAGCTGATTTTGGACATTCCAGCGGGTTGCCTGTTCTTTTCGCCGGCTGGGGTTAATAGTTAAAAATACAGCGTTGCCACTTTCGATGTTTTATAAATAAATTGCGGAATTTCCTTCTATAATATTACTTTCCTGTATATCTATAGTCTCGGAAATGGCAACAGCGCTAGCTCAATTTAGTTCTCTGAATGTGCACAAAGAAAGCACCTTGGACGCGATCATTTATTTGAAAGGGTAGTTCCTGTCAACATAATTGCTTCATTTTATCTTTAGTAAAGGGTTAATGGCCCATAGAAATTATCGTTCTTATTATTTCTATTGCGAAATAATTAAGTGCTGTTTAGTGTTTACGTGTAATCTGATAATAGGTGCATATCTTCAAAAAAACTAATTTGAAACTCGTGGGTGTCTGTGTGTTTCTTTAAGTGATTTAGTGCAAATGTTCCAAAAGATTGGAAATAAGAGGCCGAATGGGGTTTAGTGGGTATTAGCTTATTATGCAGTTCCACATTATTATCAGGGTACGTGCTGAGCATAAAGCTTTTCCCATAGAAAAAAAACAAAAACCTGAAGATGTCTGGTGCCCTGGATTACTTGCTAGTGTACTGGCACCTGGATTCACTTCTATTTGGATACTAGGTAAACTAAATATTATTTTTATAAGAATCTAAAGTGTTACATTTTTTACAAAGTTTGACAACATTGTGCCTGAACATCTGTTGATTACCCAGCTGGGCAATGTAATATGGTCATATATGAATGTGCCGAGGAGTTGTGTGTGGGTTTAGGGGTGAATTACCCCACTTTTTAAACTTTAATTTAAAAAAAATATATATGTAGCGCTTCTCTAGGACACCCCAGGAGTCACCCATTTAAATATAATACGTCATTTCCATAACACCCTGTATATTTGAAAGAAGAATTTAAAATAGTATATTTTTAGATTAAAATATACAGGGTGTTTCATTTAAAAAATGAGGATAGGTCCGATAACTTTTTTACCTGGCCCCGTATACTTATTCTGAAAACGGCGATTATTCAACAATCAATATAAAGAAACTTATGTATAAAACATTCTTCCATATATCTTTTAACAAAGAAAATATAGGGCAATTTTGAAATTGTCAATTTTTTGATTTTCCTCCGTATCTCTTAAACGAGCCAAAAATTTCAAATTTTGATTTTATCATTTTAAGGTTGGCCCAAAAAGAGCACATGACACCTACAGTACTTTTTTGATAGCACTAACAATTACGGAGATACCCTATAATCTAATCTATTTTTCTCCACCAACTAACAAGCAAATGATACGAAACAAATGTGACAAATTATTTCTAAATGGGATTCACCACAGTACCCACAACGTGAGCCAAACACCTGATTTCGTCCCGATTTTGTGATCGCCCGGTACCTATATTGACTCGACGCCAATAGCCGGCCAAAGCGCGCCGCGACGCGCAATCCAATCGACGCCGACGCGAAAACCCAGCGCCAGCTCCCGAATCATCGATGTATTTTCGTACATCACGTCGCGGCCCCGCCGAGTTTTCCGCTTAGTTTCGTTTTTCTCGAGCTCGCGACGGCCTGAAACCGACGGCCTTTCGACCGATTATCAACCGGAAAATAATCGGAAATATCGAAATCTGGCCTAAAAGCGGGAATGGTATGCCCCCGGCGCAAATCGAGAAGCCCATGGACATTTTCCATAAAAGACATTTTCTGGTGATTCATTTCTTTTCGAGTTGGCCGTGAGGTGATAGAAAAACAATCGACAGCTGACCCGATCGCGGCACGGCTATCTGGACCTAAAATTAAAACGACGACTTGTGTGCCAACAATTAATAAGTATTTGGAATTGATTTGGGTAAGTAATTTTATATTATGTTTGTTGCTAAGTTTTCGAACGATACTTTATGTGGTCGATTGCGAATAAAATTGTCATGGTAACATGGCGAATTGGGTGAGTCGGACGATAATTGATAAAATCTAAAATGGCACTGAACCGCGAGCAGTATGACGTTTGGTTGGCAGTTTTTAAACAAAACAAAAATCAATCGTGGTTAATTTTCAATATAGTGAAGTATCAGGGAAGCCATGGTAGGTGTTAGTGCACTAGTTGAAATACATCGACTTCAATGGGGACGTATAGTATTTGCAGAATTGTACCATTGATCTTTTGACTGCAATAAAACTCATTATCCCTTCGACCATCAAATAAATAAGGAAATCCCAAATTTTAAAACCTTTTCGAGCAGAGCCGGACCAGGTATACAAATTCAATTTATACCTATGCCTGATGCATATACAGTGTGTACATAAAGTAAGGAACAAATTCATTATCTAGGAATCTAAAAATATTTCGGAAAAATCCTCGGACACGTGTATAATAATTTTTAATGGCGCATTTTTTCCCATGCAAACTTAATATACAAGGTGGCTCATGTAGTAGATATGACATTATCGACGATTTTTTTAAATGGGAACCCCTATGTTTTAGTTCAGATCTGTAATCTCCAAGAACAGCTGATTTCAAAAACATAACACACTTAGGGCCTAAAATTCATAGTTTCGTTACTACAGGGTAAAACAAATAATTTTATTTAAGATATTTTTAATTTAAAAAAATGTAAAAAAATTAAATAAGCTATTTAATTAAATGTTGAAATTGCCCCCCTTCTGCTGCCTGACAGTACCCCAAGCGATCAATAAATTCTTGTTGGACTTTTCTTATGGTTTCTTCTGAAATGTTCCTGTATTCTGTTGTTATTCGATTTTTTAAATCTTCAATATTGGCAGGTCTGACTTTATAAACAACATTTTTCAGGTGACCCCACAATAAAAAGTCCAGTGGTGTAAGGTCTGGAGACCTAGGCGGCCATTCAACAGGCCCACGTCTTCCAATCCACTTGTTCGGAAAAACTTGGTTTATGTAATGGCGCACTACTGCTGCATAATGTGGAGGTGCGCCGTCTTGTTGGTACCACAAATTTGCATCTAGAATTCCTGGATTATTTCTACTAGGGTATAAGTTAACTAGCGTAGGGATAAGAAAGTTCTGAAGAAAATGAAGATAATTTAGCCCGTTTACATTGTTGTCAAAAAAATATGGCCCAATACTTTTGTTTTTCACAATACCAGCCCAAACATTAAATTAATTACGTGAGGTGTTTTTAGCGATTTTCAACCCCCCTTCCCCCAATAAAAGATTTCGTGACATTTGGCTCAATCCCTTCCGCCATCACCCAATTTTACCTGAAAGCCTACGTAATTAATGGACGCACCATCATTTGCTGTTACTTATGTTTTTTCTCAAGTAGGCTTATTTGCTGTTATGTAACTATGGTATTTAGATAATGTCATTGTCATTACATTGTATTTTTCTAGTAAGTTTATTAGAAGTAATAAATTTTATTTTAAAACATATTGAGTTACTATGCGTTAATCTTTAACACAAAGAATAGAAATTCTTATGATGATTGGGTATGGTGATAGGATCCGTACTCAACAAGAAGTTTGCATTTTGTTTAACACTAAGTATCCAGCAAGACCAATTACTAGATCAACTGTGAGAGTGTCAGTGGAAGATATTCCCAGAAAAGGCCGTCCAACTATTCCGGATGATAAGAAATTAGATATTTTATTGGGTATGGAAGAAGATCCCCACAACAGCGTCCGCCAGATTAGCATTGATCATGGGGCGGCTGCTATGACCGTTCATAACCTATTGACGGTAGAAAAATGGCACCCGTTTAAAATCCGATTGGTTCATGAGTTGAATGAAGATGATCCAGATCGTAGGATGGAGTTTTGTCAAATATTAATGGAAAGATGTAACTTAGATCCTTTGTTTGTTGAAAATATCCTATTTTCGGATGAATCTACCTTTAAATTAAATGGAGAAGCGAACCGGCAAAACTGTAGATACTAGGCAAAAGAAAATCCCAGGTGGATGCGTGAGCACCATACTCAATATCCTCAAAAAATTAATGTTTGGGCTGGTATTGTGAAAAACAAAAGTATTGGGCCATATTTTTTTGACAACAATGTAAACGGGCTAAATTATCTTCATTTTCTTCAGAACTTTCTTATCCCTACGCTAGTTAACTTATACCCTAGTAGAAATAATCCAGGAATTCTAGATGCAAATTTGTGGTACCAACAAGACGGCGCACCTCCACATTATGCAGCAGTAGTGCGCCATTACATAAACCAAGTTTTTCCGAACAAGTGGATTGGAAGACGTGGGCCTGTTGAATGGCCGCCTAGGTCTCCAGACCTTACACCACTGGACTTTTTATTGTGGGGTCACCTGAAAAATGTTGTTTATAAAGTCAGACCTGCCAATATTGAAGATTTAAAAAATCGAATAACAACAGAATACAGGAACATTTCAGAAGAAACCATAAGAAAAGTCCAACAAGAATTTATTGATCGCTTGGGGTACTGTCAGGCAGCAGAAGGGGGGCAATTTCAACATTTAATTAAATAGCTTATTTAATTTTTTTACATTTTTTTAAATTAAAAATATCTTAAATAAAATTATTTGTTTTACCCTGTAGTAACGAAACTATGAATTTTAGGCCCTAAGTGTGTTATTGTTTTGAAATCAGCTGTTCTTGGAGATTACAGATCTGAACTAAAATATAGGGCTTCCCATTTAAAAAAATCGTCGATAATGTCATATCTACTACATGAGCCACCTTGTATATTAAGTTTGTATGGGAAAAAAATGCGCCATTAAAAATTATTATACACGTGTCCGAGGAATTTTCCGAAATATTTTTAGATTCCTAGCTAATGAATTTGTTCCTTACTTTATGTACACACTAAATACAAAGTGATTTTTAATAATTTTAATCTTTAGTGGTTTTCCGGCGAGTAATTTTTAGTTAGGCTTATTAGTGGTAGAATTTGGCGTCCTTGGAATTGTGCTGGTAGGGGGGCATCTTCCAGTGTCATTTTTAAAAGAAAGCATTTATCTACCGATGCCAAACTAATAATTAAAATTAAAAATGTGTATCAATCGTTGTTGAGTAGAAATTTTAATTTGATGGATGCTTTAGCAGAGACGTCTACTTTGACAAAAACTCCTTTATCTTCGGTAAGTGACATAGTACTTAAACCTGTTAATCCTAGAAAAAATCGGAGTGATTCTGGCACATTTAGAAGCATTGACGAAAAATACATGGATTTATTAAGAAGAAAGATTTACCAAATGTATGAGGCACAAACTGTACCCACTTTGATTTCCCTCAAAGACCGGCTGATTAAAGACGAAACAAATATCTCTTGTAGCCTTAGGAAAATATTGCGTAAAATGGGTTTTAAATACCGAAGCATTGATAAAAGACAAACATTAATGGAATCTCAACGTTTACGGGAATGGAGACTTAAATATTTAACAGCTGTTAAATAATTTAGAGAAGAAAATCGTCCAATTATTTACCTTGACGAAACATGGTTCGATACCCATGACACTCCAAGAAAAGGTTGGGATGATTCTTCCAAAAAATGTCAAACCAAGGCACCATCAAATAAAGGCAAAAGAATCACGATATTACATGCTGGTTCAGGGAACGGGTTTGTTCCAAATTGTCTGTTGCTTTCAGCTAAAAACATAGCAGATTTTTCTTTAGATTACAATCAAGATACCGACGCACAACTTTTTGAAGATTGGTTTATTAGAATTTAATTAATTTTTATTGTACTTGTTATCCAAATAGTTATACTTTTAAATTATATTATTTTCAATTGTTATCATTATTTTACATTTATTATAGGTACCTAAAACTAAAAATACCTATCTATTTATTTTAAATTATAAAAATAAATCATGTGGTGTGGTATACATTTTCAAGCCGGCCCTGATCCCATTTATTGAGCTTTGAAGAGGTTGAGGCGTATACAATAGGGTTTAATCAGGTATTTTATTTATGGCAGTAAGAGTCAACGGTATAATTCTGCAACAACTATACACGCGAGCGTAAATTAACGCGTTTTAAAAACAATGTATTTCAGCAACTCGCGTACCGGCGCACAATTTGACCCTTTGAATATAAAACGAATTCAAAGATTTGACCGCGCGTTGAATTTAACCCTCGTGTACAACGTTACTTATACAGACAGTGGCGGCTCGTGACCTATGATAGAGGGGGTTCACAAGTATGGTGAAATTATTTTTAAAATTTTATTTTTGTCTAACGACCAAACAATTACTTTCTAGGCGTTTTAAATGTAGAAAGAAAAAAAGTATGTAATAAGAATATGCGTTAGGTAAAACATATTTTTATTTATTTTTTAATTTTACAAGAAAATACAACTTTTAGAAAATAAGAAAGGTTTTCTTAGTGTGCACTGACAAAAATGCATTTACCAATGTCGTGGGTTACAAAATTGGAGCTACTGTAACACACCTCTCTATGTTGTTCTAACTGAGCCTATGAATTATCACAAATTATTTAAAAACGCTACAAAACATATTTGGGATCCGGGTTGGGAAAACTTACTAATTGATTATAAAGTGTCGTTTTAACCCGGACGTGCATTATTTTAACTCATTACCATGTGTAAATTATTTTGAGTTGCATGATTCAGGAAACGTGCTCCAAACCCCCATATCGAGGGTAAAACGCAAGATCGTAAGGTCACGGAAAGTTCCGAATTCGTGCTCGTGCAGGTTTGCCACGGTTCATTCCATCGTTATTCGTCAATTCTCCATCGATCACGCGTATACACGGTGTCCCATATAAGAATGCACAGTACAGGGATCTCGTAAACCACAGGAGATACAGAGATGGTTAAATTAGAGAAAAGCTGCGCTTTGCTAAACCCTTCAAAGTCACGATTCGAAATCTAAAAAAATCCGATTACTTCCGAAGATATTTGGGAAAAACCGAATTTTCCCGATTTCGTTTTTATTTTTTTTCTGACTCTATTTAAAAAGATATGACAACATGAATTTCACATTCTCATTGCCACTTTTTCTGCTTTATAAGCCGGTGTTCTTAAATTTTCAATCCGACGTTTCGTTTTTCCGCAACCATCATCAACTTTGTTTTTTTAAATAGTCGGAAAATTTTATTTTATGCTTAGTAAATTCTACCTTTTATTCTGAATTCAACGGTATATCACACTTAATATTTATAACATGTTTCGGACTTAAAACGCATCATCAATATTACAAAACAAAATATTTTAATTTTACGCTACAAAAAGTTCATTGAACAAGCTTATTTAATCAAATGTTCAAAAAGTCCTCCCTCATTCTCTAAACAAACGTAGCAACGGTAAACAATTTCATTCATTATATTTTCTAGCATCATTGGAGTTATCCTTGCAATAGCGGCTTGAACCTCGGCTCTAAGTGCTTCTACATTCTCGTATGTTTTCCAGTAGACTTCATCGTTGAGAAAGCCCCACAAGAAAAATCCAACGGAGTGATGTCGGGAGATCGTGCAGGCCATCTTATAGGACCATTAGTGGCGATTACATTGTTCTGGAAACGTTCTGTTAGATATTCAATGTTATTTCGAGAATTATATGGAGGTGCCCCATCTTGCTGAAACCAATACTGTTGTTTTCTGCCAACGGAATGTTATCAAGAAAATCTTCAATATCGTTATTCAAGAACTGGAAATATCTTTCTGCATTTAAAGTACCTTCATAAATTATTGGTCCGATAATCCTTGTTCCTAAAATACCACACCACACATTAAAGCCAAAGCGTTGCTGGTGCCTCAATGGTCGTACACGATGTTCATTATGCTTTGCCCAATAATGTCGATTGTGTCGATTAAAAATTCCATTGTTACAAAAATAACTTTCGTCTGACCATAAAATAGTTCTTGGAAATTAACGATTTTCATCACACATTCTAGTCAGCCACTCGCAGAAAATCATTCTGCGCTGTTGATCACCAGGTACTAAACTATGACAAATCCTGAATCTAAATGGACGAAAACCTTCCTTGTGAAGTATTCTTTGAGCATTGGACTTTGGAACATTGTGCCCTTTTTCAATTGATCTTAATCCAACAGTATCTACTTCTTGCACAGCCAATAAAACGGCTAAAGTTTGTTCTGGATCGTTCGTCTTTACTCTATGCGCCACATTCCGTTAGGTTTGTTAGAAGTATTTTGAAAATTGATATATTAGGTTGGCGTCGCTCTGGATATTTGAGCAAATATTGCCTTTCAGTGTCGAAACAATTTTTATGACTTTGAATATAACAACATAACATGTCCGATTTTTCTTCATTTGAAAAATGTGCCATAATTAAAAAAACACTTCAAGAGACAAGAAAAACTTTAAATTTAATCGGTAATTTCCGAACTAAGTTTACTTCTTTACGTAAAAATTTCGATTTATCGGCAATACTGACAGATCGCCATGATTTATTTAGGCAAATGCGTTTCAAAGCCTACTATTTCAAGACGATATAAATGGAATAACTCGCAATTAATTATTTGATGCAAACATTTTGCTTACTTGCCCTTATAATAGTTAAAACTTAAAATTTTTGATCCGACGTTTCGTTCCTTCGTAATAATCATCAAATAATATTGATGATGCGTTTTTAAGTCCGAAACATGTTATAAATATTAAGTATGATATACCGTTGAATTCAGAATATAAGGTAGAATTTACTAAGCATAAAATTAAATTTTCCGACTATTTAAAAAAACAAAGTTGATGATGGTTGCGGAAAAACGAAACGTCGGATTGAAAATTTAAGAACACCGGCTTGTAAAGCAGAAAAAGTGGCAATGAGAATGTGAAATTTATTTTGTCATATCTTTTTAAATAGAGTCAGAAAAAAATGAAAACGAAATCGGGAAAATTCGGTTTTTCCCAAATATCCTCGGAAGTAATCGGATTTTTTTAGATTTCGAGTCGTGACTTTGAAGGGTTTAGCAAAGCGCAACTTTTCTCTAATTTAACCATCTCTGTATCTCCTGTGGTTTACGAGATCCCTGTACTGTGCATTCTTATATGGGACACCGTGTAGACACCAGTTGGCCGTTGCGCCGTTTGCGGAATTTTTCATCTTTGTTCTCTGCGCGTGAAAATTTGTATTTTGCATAATTTTGGTCAGTTGGCGTAAAATGGAGGGACAGGAGGGAGATGCATACAAATTGTTATTATTGGAATGGAGCCTTATTATTTATAAGCAATCGTCATCACTTCGTCCGCATGGTTTCTTAGCCGTCGTATGCTCTCCTGTCTATAATTCATAGGGCTATGGCACCGGCACTTCCACTCCTCGGAGTACTGGCTATAACTATACTATAACCCAGTTACGACAGTTTTACTTTAGGTATACCTTTTTCAGATCACTCTTTAACCAGCTCAAAATGACCGATAGACTGCGTTCTAGTCCCTACGCGCCCTACCACCACGGCGAACCCAGGGGAACCTCGGTGACCCAGGACGAGGGACTAAGCACGAAGAAGACTATGCTGGTGGTGGTAATCGTCGTGGGGTGCTTCGCGGTGCTGTGGCCGAAGCTCTTCTACCCGATGCTGGTGAATAACGCCAATACTCAGATGAAACCGGGACCTGTAGACAAAACAACTGGTGAGTTAACGAACAAACCCAAACCGCACACTTGACATTTTAGAATCATCCGGAATTTTTTTTACAACTTGTACAGGGTGTTATGGAAATGGCGTATTATATTTAAATGGGTGACTCCTTGGGTGTCCTAGAGAAGCGCTACATATTTTATTTTTTTTAAATCGACCGTTTTAAAAGTGGGGTAACAAACACTCTTACTCACAGGTCAGTCCGCGCTACTGTACAACATTTCACCCAGAGCCAATGGTAATGTTGCCAAACTTAATGTAAAACTGAAATTCCATATAACATTATAAAAATAAATTATTTTCTACCTTCTTGTATTTATCCTTATACCTAAAGAACGAGGAAATCCAGGCACAAACACAATCAGTTTTTTTTCTTTTTCATGGGAACACTCCTGGAAACACTTTATGTACACACAGTAATAGTGAAACAGAACCGATAGTTAGCTTTTGAAAATACAATAATACAGATTATTAGATTTTATTACACGCGAGAAATTTGACGTCCAGAAGAAACGCGTCAATAAAAACAATATTCAAAGATTATTTATGGACGGGCAAGATACACGCGTAAACCGAAAAAATAGAGCGGATTGCTGAGAGTGTGTTGGTGATCGACGAGACACAACGTATCCGGCCGCTGGTTGGCCTTCAACTAACAGACCGCAAGCGTGCGGCGCTATATGAAACTACTTCGCTCAGCCGATGTAAGGCGTCAAGAGGTCATTGGCATTTGACCTAGTGACGTACGTGGCTATTATTATTCCATATGTTTTTTCGGGTTGTTTAAAACATAGTCCGTCGTAAATGTTCTTCAATTAATTGTACAAAAAGGTATTACAGAATGGAAAAGTGTTTAAATTATTTTATTTTGTCTAAAGAGTTTAAGGTGTACATATGACAACACCGGCCAGAATTCCTTGATTCCTTACATGTATAGCAGTGCCACACAGGTATTTTTCTGGTTTGACGTCAGGTCACTTTTCCCCCGCTGAATGAATTGCCTATGGAGATTTGAATTGTTATTTTTCTGTTAAAAACAGCGGCATACTTTATGTTGATAAATACATTACAGTAAGCTTTTTTTACAGAAAAATAACAATTTAAATCTCGCTAAACAATAACATAACCTCAAACTTGTTCAGATGGTGATTAAAAATCTACCTAAAACACTTACCTCAATCTGTGGTTGAAAATGGATCAATAATAACGCCTAAAATATAAATAATATCAAGAAGTTGCTTATTTATCGCTAATAAACGTACACCGATACTATCAAAAATCTCTTATGGGAAATTCAATGCAATCTTATGTCTTACCAAAACTTTATAATTTTAACTAAAAATGTTTCGAAAAATATTTATCTTCGCGTGTCGTTAATGTATCGACACTATGGTTTGTAAAATATTTCGAAGCAAACACGTCTCTAAGTGTTTCTAATAATTCATTCATTCATCATTCATTCGAAAATGTGTCGCAAAAGTTTCGTAGCACATGTGTCTCGATACAACTTTATAATTTTAATCGAAAAGGTTTCGAAACGTTTCTCAGCAAAGAATGTGTGTCCAATTTGTGTCTAAAAATGCTACTTGGCTAGTTAGATGTTTTGTTCTTATTTTTAGCATCTTGCTGTTAGTTTTTCAACTATCAAGTTGATATTTGGCAAAGGGACTACGTTTAACGACTTCTATCTTTCTGTTATAAAAATATTTCTCTACTGCGTCACCAGAGGTCACTTGACCTGAAATTCAATTTTCATTTTTGGAAAAAAGAACATGTCATTTCAAAGACAAAAGAATACCCAATAAAAAAGGTACTCTATAGTCGATAAACCACAGATTTATAGACGAAGCGAGCACAAAAATCATAATTTGTTTCCCACAGGTTGTTGCGACGTAATCTCAGAGCTCGACTTGGACACCATCAAAATAATGTCGGAATTGTGCAGCACCATAATAGACACGACGGGGAAATCGCCCCCGAGCCCCAAAGAAATAGTAATTCAGTGTCGCAAAGCCGTGTTGGAAACGTGCGGAATCGATATTTCGGCCGCCCTACAAGATAGAATCGTTAGCTTGGGCCACTCCGTAAAACAGATCCTGGAAGAAGTGAGATCTTTGAACGGGTCGCTGTGTTTGAAGTACAATTTCGGACTGTCCCCTTGGAGGCTGGGCGTGCCCCATAGGGTTAATATCAATCTGGAGCCCCTGAATAGTAAGATATGATGCGTGGTCTTGGTTTTTTTAATCAATAACTTATACTAATATTAGATTTAATATGTTTGTTTATCGGCTTACTAATTTCTAACACAATTGGTGCCCACGCAGTCCCGACTTAAAACCCGATAGAATGTCTGGGACATACTGGGCAAAAAATACGATCTCCGATACCTGCTCCTGCAAATTGCGATGAAAATGAAATAATTTACCAAATGATGTATTTTTTTAGTTTGCACATTAATAATAATGTGTTTTTTCCTGTAGTAATTCGAAAATATTTTCCTGCAGATATTAGACAAGAAAGGCCGACCCATCTGAGATCCGAAATGGTGCATCCGGCTTTTAAAGAAAGAGGACGGGCCATACCTCAGCCTGACCCATCTGGATTGCCCAGGAGGTCAAACCCTCCCCCCAGGATAGTCGAAGGACGGGTGAGTAAATCGATAAAGTTCGCAAAGAAACCAATCGAGACAAAATAGTTATTGAAGCTGACCAGTGAGGAAGTTGCTGCGTTTTATTCAGTAGGGGTCGCGACCATAGACATATACTAATATAAAAGGGAGAGATTCATAAAGCACCATTTGTTTACAATCTTACATACTTCACGGTTTCAGAAAAGGTAGAAAATGGCTTCAAAAAATGGCAACGCTGTAAGCTGCTCGTCAACTGGTAGTTTTCCTTACCAGCGTGTTTCTTGGATCATAAAAATTTTATACATTTATGGATGCTGTCTCGCTTAGGAGCACCACGTGACTTTTTTTTTAATTAGACATAAACAGGTAAACGTTGTAGGTATTTATTTTATAGAAATCCATATATTTTGCATAACATTTAGTTAAAATATAGAATTGGCTACACTACTGCCTAAGCTAAAAAAACATAACCTCAATAATATCACTTGCCGCCGAAATATTAATCCGGGGTTAGAATAGTCGAGTTACCACTCACTGACGAACCCTAGATAGCTAATTAAATAGTTCTAGTTCGAAAAAGTACTACCAAAAACACAATCCAATCAATAACAAATGCAGCTCAACAACACTGCAGCGTTCGAATGGAATGAAGTATGACAAATTTCTAAAAGCAATTTTAGAGTCGGCAATAAAAATTTCCGGCGCAATGGCAATTATAATTGCACGAATTCATGCGCAGTAAACCGTTCTCCGGTCCGATCAGCTGGCGCATTGCCAACAGTCAGAACAGCAGTTGGTACTGTCGAAATCCCTAAAATACCCCCAGAATTAGAGATGTGCAAACCTGTTCGTTTTGATTAGCAGTTAAAGCAGCTACTGCTGCTTACACATGGCAGTTTAAAAAAGTTGCTACGAATTAGCAGTACATATGCTTAATAAAGAATATGAACTGTTAATTTAAGTACCAGTTAGTTTAAATAACCATTAGCTGTTCATAGGTGCTTCGACCAACTAATAAATATTTAAAAATAACAGAATAATCCATCTCTACCCAGACTTGCACCGGCAATGGCAATGAAAATGGCGCGTGCCCCATTTCTGGCAATGCGAGACAGCTGATCGATAACGGTGTACTGCGCATGAATCCGCGCAATTTTCATTGCCAGAAGACTAGAATTGCCGACTGTAAAGGCCGTATTAGACTCGGCAATTTTTTCTCTTGCGCCGGCAATTATAATGGCACGTATTCATGCGCAGTAAACCGTTTTCGATCAGCTGGAGCATTGTCAACGGTCAGAACAGCAGTGGGTACTGTCGAAATCCCTAAAATACCTCCAGAATTAGAAATGGGCAAACATGTTCGTTTTGATTACCAGTTAAAGCAGCTACTGCTATTTACAAATAGGAGGTGCAAAAAGTTGCTGAATTAGCAGTCCATAAGTTTAATAAAGAATGTACCTAAACTGCTAATTTAAGTACCAGTGGGTTTAAATGGCCATTACCTGTTCATACCTGGTTCGGCCAAATAATAAACAGTTAAAAATAACAGAATAATCCATGTCTACCCAATTGCGCCGGCAAGGGCAATTAAAATGGCGCCTGCCCCATTTCTGGTAATGAGAGACAGCTGATCGGGAACAGTGTACTGCGCATGAATCCGTGTCATTTTAATTGTCAGAAGAGTAAAATTTCTGACTGTAGTACGGAGAACGGTGTACTGCGCCTGAATCATTGAATTATAATTGCCATTGCTGGCGCCATAAAAATTCCCGACTGTAATACGGCCTTAATACGGATTCCATTCTCGCATTGCGCTGGCAATGGGAACAGTATTGGGCCAGCTGATCGAGAACGGTTTAGTGCGCATGAATACGCCTGAATTGGAAACTAAATAATTTTACGAGTAGAAAATTTAAAGCCATGCATTCAATATAATTATAATAACTTTCGACTTCAAATACAGACGGTAGATTTAGTAGAGCAATCAGCAGAAATTTGTCATCATTGATTTCTGTTGAAAACGATCTCTGATCGGAATAAATTGTAAACAATTCTGTCTCTCAATTATATTAAATGTCTATGGTGTAAATTTATTCGACCGACAGTTACAATACCCTATTTTCTATTTTAGCTTGGCTAAATAATTAAGAGCACAAAGACTTCTGTATTTATTTCTCGCCTAGGTATGCAGGTTGTTGGTTTGGGAACGATCCAAGATTTATTTTCGAAAATAAATAGGGATGGAAACATATTATACTGGATCAATTTCTATTTTTGTTTTTAAAAAAATATCTCGCTTTTATAAATGAATTTAGCATAGAGAAAATTAAGTGGGTGATTTTTTTGCCATCCAATGTATACAGGGTGTCCCATTTTCGACACTTTTATAGGGTATCTCCGTTATTGTTAGTGCTATCGAAAAAAGTAATGTAGGTGTCATGTGCTCAAACTTAAAATGGTAAAATCAAAATTTGAAAATTTTCGCCCCCTTAAGAGATACGGGGGAAAATCAACAAATTGACAATTTCTAAATTACCGTATATTTTCTTAGTTAAAGGGGATACAGAACAATGTTATAATGATTGTTGAATAATCTACCGTTTTCAGAATAAGTATACGGGATCAGGTAAGAAAGTTATCGGACCGAACCTCATTTTTTTAAATGGAACACCCTGTATATTTTAATCTAAAAAGATAGCATTTTAAACTCTCTTTTCAAATTTATAACACACCATGGATGATAGATATCATCAAATTTTTCAAAATGTTGATAAGTATTTTTCACAAATGAATATGTAAAAAATGAAATTACGTTAAATGTTAATAACAACTAGAATGTCAACATAGTTGTCTCTAGGACATTAGTTTTTGTTTCTTGGCCTACTTTGGTTTAAAGTAATAAAGTTTAATAAATCGGGTAGGAAACCAATATCATCCATGGTGTATTATACAGGGTGTCCGGGAACATGTGGGAAATCTCCCGGATATGAAGAAAACAGGTGAAAAGAATACTATAGGTTCATATAAACTTCTTTCGTATCGGCCTCCTCTTCGGAGATATGGGCTCTCAAAGAGCACCAATGGAACAAGTTTTTTACACATAATTATTGAACCACCTGGTATATTTCAATTATTTTTTAATATGATGTATACCAGGTAAGACCCGTCAAATTACTACCCAAGAAACTGTTGTGAATTACTCACAGCTGCAGGGACGGACTAGCTGTAGCACTCATGGGCCCATTTTTTTTTAACGCCCTGTATGATAAGAACTTTGGACAACGTTTTTTAAATACCTTTAACTATTGACTAAATATTAAGTACTCTTCATTCCTGTCGCTAATCCTAACCGTTTTCGAGGAAACGTCATTTTATTTGCACTGATCCCCCTATCTTCTCACGGGTTAAATATGAAAAAGCGGAATTTTGACGTTCATCATTTCATAGGAACAAAGATGGATCTCTTACCGAGATACGCCAAATACATGATTTAATTAAAATGACGTTTTCTCGAAAACGGTTAGGATTAGCGACATGAATGAAGAGTACTTAATTTTTAGCCAATAGTTAAAGGTATGTAAAAAACATTGTCCAAAGTTCTCATCATACAGGGCGTTAAAAAAAATGGGCCCATGAGTGTTACAGCTAGTCCGTCCCTGCAGCTGTGAGTAATTCACAACAGTTTCTTGATCATATTAAAAAATAATTGAAATATACCAGGTGGTTCAATAATTATGTGTAAAAAACTTGATTCCATTGGTGCTCTTTGGGAGCCCATATCTCCGAAGAGGAGGCCGATACGAAAGAAGTTTATATGAACCTATAGTATTCTTTTCACCTGTTTTCTTCATATCCGGGAGATTTCCCACATGTTCCCGGACACCCTGTATATTTGAAAGGAGAATTTAAAATAGTATATTTTTAGATTAAAATATACAGGGTGTTCCATTTAAAAAAATGAAGATAGGTCCGATAACTTTTTTACCTGACCCCGTGTACTTATTCTGAAAACGGCAGATTATTCAACAATCAAATAAAGAAACTTCTGTATAAAACTTTTTTCCATATCTCTCTTAACTAAGAAAATATAGGGTAATTTTGAAATTGTCAATTTGTTGATTTTCCCCCGTATCTCTTAAACGAGCGAAAATTTTCAAATTTTGATTTTATCATTTTAAGTTTGGCCCAAAAAGAGTACATGACACCTACATTACTTGATAGCACTAACAGTTACGGAGATACCCTCAAGTGGGACACCCTGTACGTATAATTTTTACTATTTTTTTTTAAGAAAAAGAAAAATCCTCTCAAACCATAGTTCGATTTCAATTCTTTGGTCGAATTCCAATTGAAATAAAAAATATAGTGTTGTGATCGCTTGAGCGAAAAACCGCTCGAGTACTGGATTATTCAAATAACCGTCATCGCTCGATTATTAAAAATAAAACTACTCTAGTTATAAATTCAAGCGAGAAATCGAAAATCGTCGCCTTTCACTTGATACCCGATCTTCGCTCGCCGCCGCGCGCCACCCGAAATATGCCGATTGGCGACGTTCGAGCTTGACGCTCAGAAAGCTGACACGACATACGTCTTTGTTGAAGGCACATAAACGAGAAGGTGCATACAAAAGAGTATATGCCAAATCCCTTAGTGGATTCATCGCGACTTGGGTTTTGTTTTGACTGTGACTGGCTAGCCAGCGGCGATTCATAAAACTCATGGCAAGTGAAGCTGTGATTGTTTGAAATGTTATTGAAAATCAGTAATGGGTGGAAGAGAGAGCTAGGTACATGTTTGTTGGCTGAATGGCAACAATGCTGAAGTCTGGTTATATCAGATGGTTAAATATTAAAACATAACCATACTTACGGATGAAAAGATAAATTCTTATTTAAATGACCCACTCTTTTACAAATTACACATGAATGCACCATGATTGTTTATAATAAAGACGATTTTCCACCAATGATCACAAAAAAACACAAATCGACCAAAATATATAACCAATCCATTAGATCAAAGCGCAAACGTCGCAATTTATACGATATTATAAAAATAGATGTTGCCAGAGTGCAGTTGGATCAGTTCAAGATTGATTTGATACTTTTAAGTATAATAATATTTTTTTAAAGAATCTCTCATCACCTTTTCACAGTTTATAGTAAAATTATTGGGAAATAAATTGATTTTAAGAGCAATTGCGGATTAACCTTAAACCAGTTGTAATTGCCAAATTAACAATTTTTTAATTGGGATTTTGCAAAATACCTTTGCGATAAATATGCCAATCTGGCTATGCTGCAATAATGACCGAAAGTGGTTGGAAAGACTGTTTGCAGTCGTTGCGTAGGCTAGAAATGTATAGTTGTGGCAGAATTATACCGTTGACTCTTACTGCCAACTACCTGATTAAACCCTATTGTATACGCCTCAACCTCTTCAAAGCTCAATAAATGGGATCCGGGCCGACTTGAAAATGTATACCACACCACATGATTTATTTTTATAATTTAAAATAAATAGATAGGTATTTTTAGTGTTAGGTACCTATAATAAATGTAAAATAATGATTTGACAATTAATGATAATTGAAAATAATATAATTTAAAAGTATAACTATTAGGATAACAAGTACAATTAAAATTAATTAAATTCGAAGAAACTATTGATAATTTATTCAAAATTTAACTCTGTATCACTATCACTATCTTCATCTAAGCCTAAACTTATAATTAAGGGTTGAACATTTGTAATCATACAATTGTAAGAATTTTCCACCTTAAGTACATGCTGTACACACTTTTTCCAGCTGTCTGCAGAAATTTTTCTTACTTCGTTAGGCTACAAGAGATATTTGTTTCGTCTTTAATCAGCCGCTCTTTGACGGAAATCAAAGTGGGTACAGTTTGTGCCTCATACATTTGGTAAATTTTTCTTCTTAATAACTCCATGTCATTTTCGTCAATGCTTCTAAATGTGCCAGAATCACTCCGATTTTTTCTAGGATTAACAGGCTTAAGTACTATGTCTCTTACCGAAGATAAAGGAGTTTTTGTCAAAGTAGACGTCTCTGCTAAAGCATCCATCGAATTAAAATTTCTACTCAACAACGATTGATACACATTTTTAATTATTAGTTTGGCATCGGTAGATAAATGCTTCCTTTTAAAAATGACACTTGAAGATGCCCCCCTTATTAGCACAATTCCAAGGACGCCACATTCTACCACTAATAAGCCTAACTAAAAATTACTCGCCGGAAAACCACTAAAGATTAAAATTATTAAAAATAATTTTGTATTTATATATGCATCAGGCATAGGTATAAATTGAATTTGTATATTTGGTCCGGCTCTGCTCGAAAAGGTTTTAAAATTTGGGATTTCCTTATTTATTTTATGGTCGAAGGGATGATGAGGTTTTATTGCAGTCAAAAGATCAACGGTATAATTCTGCAAATACTATACATGCAGGTAAGGGAAAATGGAACGACTTGGCACAGTATTTTTATGTACATTCGCAAAAACGAAACAATATAAATAAATCACGCCTGTCAAAACATATCGCCATCATTGTCAAAAAATACAAATTCCCCGCGACGCTCGTGATCTAAGCATTCTTATTGCCCGAGAAATTATGCTCGCATTGACGAAAATATCGTCGATTTTATATATTTAGAAAATTCCATGTTATGCTTATCGGTATTTTCGGATCGAGGATGTTTGGATTTTCATTCATGGGTGGAATCGTTTATTATCAAAAATAACAAACTTTTAATTACTCTGTCGCAATGTTGGAAATCTTGGGGGTGTTACCGTATTTTTTCTAAAAATAATTCCTGTATGCCTCGTATAAAAGATCTTGCTTTGCTTATAAATAGTAGCGTTGTAAAAATCGATCGGTATTAACCAGAGGATTGTGTTCGGGGTATTTATGACATTTTCTGTTCCGTTTTTGATATTAGTAAAGTGACCTTGGAAAAGGCAGTCCCTTTTCATAACCTTTAATCCTGGAGGTATGTAAAAATGGCAGTTTTCTAGAATTAACTACCAGGGGTGATATTACGGTCACAACTAAACTGCTGGCCATTTGCTTTCGAGCAAGAAAAATTTCGCGTAAATTTAAAAGTTAATATTTTCTGAACCAGATATGACATTGATCTCCGGTTTTTAATGGTTGATAGATTTGTCCCTTAGGAAACAATTGCCAAAGTTGGATTGTCTTAAACTGTCAGAAAATTTTATATACAGGGTGTTAAAGAGGACGATGATTTTTGCAATAATTTCAATAGCATGTAACTTTCACAATAATATTTTTAAATTTTATCACTGTACGTCAATTGAATCACTGGTTCATAGCAAAGAAAGTAATCTGGCAAATTTTTGATATCTGCTATATTTTAAGAGATACCGATTTTTTTCAAAAACTTTGCTTTTTTTCAACTTTTTGTTAGCTAGATCCCACTGTGCGTTGTATCGTGCAAACTTTGCAAGTGAATATTATACCTTATGAAAAGCTTGTTTATGGTCAGTAACAACAATTGTACCTAAATGTTGTGATGTGCAGTGGCGTACTTATAATCACTTATATATGAGTATCTCACAATTTTTTTGTATTGGAAAGTACTCGCGCCCCTAGATTAGGCAAGTTTTTCCTTATTTTGTAGTTTTTCATATCGCGCTACAGGTATATTATACAGTGTTTACAAAATTTTAAAAAAGATAATTTTTTTATTTAATTGTTTGAAAAAATTTATTTAGTTTAATTTTAGGAATAGTGTCGTGTTAGAAAGTTAGAAATTAATAAATAAATTTCTTCAAACAATTAAATAAAAAAATTATCTTTTTTAAAATTTTGACACTGTATAATATACCTGTAGCGCGATATGAAAAACTAAAAAATAAGGAAAAACTTGCCTAATCTAGGGGCGAGTACTTTCCAATACAAAAAAATTGTGAGATACTCATAAAGCATAGACATATAAGTGATTATAAGTACGCCACTGCACATCACAACATTTAGGTACAATTGTTGTTACTGAACATAAACAAGCTTTTCATAAGGTATAATAATCACTTGCAAAGTTTACACGATACAACGCACAGTGGGATCTAGCTAACTAAAAGTTGAAAAAAGGCAAAGTTTTAAAAAAAAATCGGTATCTCTTAAAATATAGCAGATATCAAAAATTTGACAGATTACTTTCTTTGCTATGAACCAGTGATTCAATTGACGTACAGTGATAAAATTTAAAAATATTATTGTGAAAGTTACATGCTATTGAAATTGGTGCAAAAATCATCGTCCTCTTTAACACCCTGTATATAAAATTTTCTGACAGTTTAAGACAATCCAACTTTGGCAATTGTTTCCTAAGGGACAAATCTATCAACCATTAAAAACCGGAGATCGAGGTCATATCTGGTTCAGAAAATATTAACTTTTAAATTTAGGCGAAATTTTTCTTGCTCGAAAGCAAATGGCCAGCAGTTTAGTTGCGATCGTTTTATAGCGTTCTTCCCCAAATAGCATTTTTAGACACATTGTGGTACATGTATCGTAACTATCGTTTCTGTTTCCGATCAAAATTGGAAACTGTTGGCAACAAGATTCCATTTTAAATGGAATATTTACACGTGTTTCCAAGTGGTTGGTACTAGCTGTGATTTTCGCTGTTTCGGTGCACAATCGAAACTTTTATCGAAAATGTTACTTATTTGTATTTAAAAATGACAGTTCAAGGGGAGGGGCTATGTTAAACCATACGCAAAATAATTAGGATACCTTCACTGTTGTAAAATAAAAGAAAAAGTTTGTAAGATCTTTGAAGAAAAACAATATGAAACAATAATTTCGCCATGATGAATTCGTTATAAGTATATTTCCTATAAGTTATTTTATTTTATATACCTAGTTATTGCACATTAGAACCAAAAAATCATTGTAGCAGTCAATTTTATCGTGCAGTTTAGTAATTTGGCTTTATATTTTTAACGTGCCCTCGATTTTTTTTCATTTACAGAAAAAATACACTTTGTCAAAAAAATTAAAATTAAAATATTATCAATATTTTATTAATTTCTTTTATAAATCGACTTAGCTAGGAAAATGGAACTTATCTAACAAATTTTGGCTTTGCAAGAGATGCAGGAATTTCATTAAAACTCATTTTAACAAAATAAAAATTCATTTCCTAAAATGGCCGCTAGGAAGCAAGAAATAATTATTCTGGTCCAAAATGGACTCGACACACAATTTCTACTCTTTGGCTTCTATAATGTTTCGATGATGCACAGAAGAATAAAACGTTTGTAAGGTGAATGCCACAGAAAAAAAAGGTTTGCTTGCTTGCACAGAAAAGAAAGGTTGGGTATGGACAGCCGCGGTGTGACGTCACGAGAGGCGTGGTTGCAAAAACCTTTCCAAACTAAAATTATAAGGGATAAATAAGCAATTTCCTGGTATTTGTATATTAGATGTTATTCTTGATTCATTTTCAGAAACAGATTGACGTAAGTGTTTTTTGAAGATCAACATCTTGTTTGAGGTTATGTAATTATTGTTTGCATAGGAAGATTTAAATTTTTATTTTTCTGTTAAAAACAGCTTATTGCACTGTATTTATCAATAGCCATACTTTATGTTGATAAATCCAGTACAGTAAGCTTTTTAATACAGAAAAATAACAATTTAAATCTCGCTAAACAATAACATAACCTCAAACTTGTTCAGATGGTGATTAAAAATGTACCTAAAACACTTACTTCAATCTGTGGTTGAAAATGGATCAATAATAACACCTAAAATATAAATAATATCAAGAAGTTGCTAATTTATCGCTAATAAACGTACACCGATGCTATAAAAAATCTCTATGGGAAATTCAATTCAATCTTGTGTCTTACCAAAATTTTATAATTTTAACTTAAAATTTTTCGAAAAATATTTATCTTCGCGTGTCGTTAATATATCGACACCACGATTTGTAAAATTTTTCGAAACAAGCACGTCTTTAAGTGTTTCTAGTAACTGGATTCGAAAATGTGTCGCAAAAGTTTCGTAACACATATGTCTCGATACAAAAGTTTCTAATTCGAATCGAAAATGTGTCGAAACGTTTCTCAGCAAAGAATGTGTGTCCAATTTGTGTCTAAAAATGCTACTTGGGTCTCGGCGATGGTTTATGAGTTTGTGATTACGTAACACCCTGTATAAATAAGGTTTTAATATTGTTTTTATTGGCAGCCCGGTCCGATTCCTGGTATGCGCCCAGCGATGGGAGGAGCCGGTCACATGGTAGCTCCATCAAAGCAGTCAAATTATGGGTTTATGGGAGTCCTCATGCCGATATACACCATCGGATTCGTGGTATTCTTCAGTTATACAATTATGAAGGTACGTTTTCTCGATTGGCGAATTCCCCCTCAATTAGACAGACAGGACAGGGGCAAGTGTATTTGAACGTTTCTCTTTTTTCGCAGTTGGTATTCAAGAAGAAAACGGAGGCTGTCGTCGGCGCCCCGCTCTATCCCCCCTGCGAGCCTGACGAGCGGTTCCACAAGGAAGTGTTCGAGGCCAACAAGAGTAACTACTTCCACAGGCCGAGCAGGGACAGCAGTAAAATCGGTGAGCGGTTAAATTTTGAGAACTATTACAGTACAATAGAAAAACTTTTTTTCATAATTAAAGAGATTTTTGAGGCGCCTAAAATAGCGCTGTCGTGGAGCGGGTGTTGTAACTGACGATTGTGGGCTTCCGTTGTATTTATTTATATGAATCGCAACGTTAGAACTGGTAGTCGTCTTCAGGTAAATAATTATTCACCTTTGAATGGACAATTATCCATCTGAAGACGACCGGAGATGTTTATCAGTCGAAACGTTGTGATTCAAATAAATAAATACAATGAAAGTCCGATAATACGTATGCTAGTTTTAAGATGGTACAGCTGCCTAAAGAGGATTGGACCTCGCTAAAATCCCCCTGTTTTTAGCAGTTTTCTTGACCCAAAGAGAATTTAGCAAAAATTTCTGTTTTTTAGAAGATTTAAATACAGGGTGTTATGGAAATGACGTATTATATTTAAATGGGTCACTCCTTGGGTGTCCTAGAGAAGCGCTACATATATTTTTTAAATCGACAGATTTAAAAGTGGGGTAACAAACCCTCTTACTCACAGGTCAGTCCGCGCTACTGTAAACATATATCACCCAGAGCCAATGGCGATGTTGCCAAACTTCATGTAAAACTGAAATTCCATATAAAATTAGAAAAATAAATTATTTATCTACCTACTTGTATTTACCCTTATATCTAAAGAGCGAGGAAATCCAGGCACAAACACAATCAGTTTTTCTTCTTTTTCATGGGAACACTCCTGGAAACACTTTATGTACACACAGTAATAGTGAAACAGAACACTTCTGAAAATACAATAATACAGATTATTAGATTTTATTACACGCGACGAAATTTGACATTCAGAAAAAACAACCGGTCTTAAACTGAGCAAATTAGTTTTGTCAATGAAAACAATATTCAAAGATTATTTATGTACTGGCAAGATACACGCCTAAACCGAAATAACAGAGCGGATTGCTGCCACTGTGTTGGTTATCGACGAAATACAACGTATCCGGCCGCTGGTTGGTCTTCAACTAACAGCCCGCAAGCGTGCGGCGCTATACGAACACTTCGGCTCAGCCGTTGTAAGCCGCCAAGAGGTCATTGGCATTTGACCTAGTGACATACGAGCCTATTTCAAACTTATTTAATACTATTCTTTATGTTTGTTTTGGTTGTTCAAAACATTTTTTGTCGTAAAGTTTCTTAAATTAGTTAATTAATTATTACAGAATGGGAAATTGTTTAAATTATTTATTTTGTCTAAGGAGTTTAAGGTGTACATATGACAACACCGGTCAAAATTCGCTTCTTGTTTACATGTATCGCAGTGCCACACAGGTGTTTTTCTGGTTTCACGTCAGCTCACTTTTACCGATGAATGAATTGAAAGCGCTATTTATGGGTATTTTTCTTAAATTTGTCTTTATCTCAAGAATTGCCTGTTTAAATATAATACGTCATTTCCATAACACCCTGTATATTAGAAAAAAAGTCATTGGTCATGATGAAACAGTCCAGACCACCGACCTGTAACTATGGATACGCACAGCTTATGGGATGCGCAATAAAAAGTTAAATTTTATGAATAAACAAATGGGTTGGTGCGCACGATTCATCGGTCATATTTTTAAAGGTGGCTCGGTCTTGCGCACTATGTTGTCGCCATCATATGCTGTTCCTTAGGCAACCCCGCCGGTATTGGTGCCGGTTTGGTTGCCAACCAACGACGTGAACCAAAAATGACCGTCCAGAACCGAAATCAGTCGTAGGGATGTAACGATATTAAAAATCTATCGATACATCGACAATGGACATTAATTCGAAAAGTGTTTTTTCAGTGATGGTCGCAAGGCCCTCTTTTATGCTAGAAAATAAATTGTTTATTGTCGGTTAGGGTCAATTGTTTATCAGTCGGTATTGCGCATGACCCATGATGCTCGGCTTTGTTTACACGCCCAAGGCCATAAATTTGTCACTTTTGCTTTTAGAGCTTGGCTATCCATAGATATAGGTCGGTGGTCCAGACCCAATGAGCGAGTGAGAGTAAGATCCAGAGCTGTAAACGGATTTTAAAGCATTGTATACCAAGGGACCAGTCATATAAACGCGATTTTGCTGTCGCTCGTTGGTTTACGTGTTGTTAGGGTTCAGTTTAAAAAAAAATGGTTCGAACGAAGGCATTTATATACAATTATATTTTTTCAATGCAACCTAAATTTAGGATGGAAAGAACGCGATGCCAGTAAGTTTGATTATTGACGTAAATATGTGAAAACGATGTACAAGGTGTCCCATTTTCGACACTTTTATAGGGTATCTCCGTTATTGTTAGTGCTATCAAAAAAGTAATGTGGGTGTCATGTGCTCTTTTTGGGTCAAACTTAAAATGGTAGAATCAAAATTTGAAAATTTTCGCTCGCTTAAGAGATACGGGGGAAAATCAAATGATTGACAATTTCAAAATTGCCCTATATTTTCTTAGTTGAAAGAGATGCAGAAAAATGTTTTATACAGAAGTTTTTATAATGATTTCTAAATAATCTGCCGTTTTCAGATTAAGTGTACGGGGTCTGGTAAAAAAGTTATCGGACCTAACCTCATTTTTTTTAAACGGAACACCCTGTATATTTTAATCTAAAAGATAGCATTTTAAACTCGCCATGGATATCATATTAAATTTTTCAAAATGTTGCAAAAGTCTTTTTTTTTGACGTTGAATGTTAATAACAACTAGAATGTCAACATAGTTGTCTCTAGGATATTAGCATTTGTTTCATGGCCTACTGTGGTTTAAAGTAATAAAGTTTAAATAAATCGCCTAGGAAACTAATATCATCCATTGTGAGTTATATATTTGAAAATATAATTCAAAATACAATCTTCTTAGATTAAAATATACAGGGTGCTCCATTTAAAAAAAGGGGGTTAGGTCCGATAACTTTTTTACCTGACCGCGTATACTTATTCTAATTACGGCAGATTATTCAAAAATCATTATAAATAAACTTTTGTTTCAAACATTTTTCTGTACGTCTTTTAACTAAAAAAATATAGGGTAATTTTAAAATTGTCAATTTGTTGATTTTCCCCCGTATCTCTTAAGCGAGCGAAAATTTTCGAATTTTGATTTTACCATTTTAAGTTTGACCCAAAAACAGCACATGACACCTACATTACTTTTTTGATAGCACTAACAATAACGGAGATACCCTATAGAAGTGTCGAAAATGGGACACCCTGTACAGGGTGTACGTTAATAACGTGCTAATTTTTCAGAGTGCGATCCCATAGGCCGTTTTATGAATAAAATTTCATTTGATCATGTGGCCGTAAGCTACATCGTTATTTTTTAATATCTTCGAAAGTTATTTAGATATTTTCAATTCGATAAACCCAGGAAAACAATAGAACTACTAGGAATTTTAAAACCTTCTAAACGGCATATTATTAGGCACGTAAATGCGCAACTTTACCTCCAATTAACCGACTTCGTATCTCTTACGGTTTCCGAGATCCCTGTACTGGCCCTCCTTATCTTGGACATGTCGTATGTTCATATTATGAACTTTTCTTCATAAAATAACCTGAGGAATGACGCCCCGAAAAATTAGCACGTCCTTAAGAACACCCTGTATAGTTCCCTCTAATCTTAGTTTTTTCCTTGTTCACAATTTAATTGACGGCGGACCGCTTTCTTTCAAAGGTGTGCTCGCGGACGGAGTCCGCAAATAATAAAGATTTTTTCCCTCATGGGAACTCCATCCGCGGACACACTGTATATTTAGTGAACCCAACTATAATGGAATTTTTAAATTCAGTATTTCTTTCACATTTAATTTTAACAAATGCATATGTAACACCATCATATCTAGAACTAATATCGTTCATCTCTAAGCTTTTCGTATAAGAATAACACCCAGTAGAAGATAATTCTGCGGAACGAGGAATCTATTTTAAGTTATTTATAATTCGCGAACACTTCTTTCATCTCTTTCTTCTTATCTTTAGCTTCTGCCAGCTAAACTTCTTCAGCGCAGCAAATTATCCTATCTTTGTTTTTGTTTGCTCTCTATCTAGTCTCTTTTTTGATTTTAAATCTGTAATAATGTGACAATACAGGGCGTCCGTGGATCGTGGCCATTTTTGGTTATCCCAAATGCCCTAAATTGACAAAAAATTATGTGTATCGGGCAGGTCGTATCTATTTGTGTTTAATTTTTATTTTTAGTATTTTGTTAAAAAAATATATTTTATGTGGTACCAGGCAGACCGTCTACCGTAATCTACCGTTTTCTAAATGTCGAATCTACCGTCTTTGTCATTTTCGATCTGGCAGCACTGCTCGACACAAGGCGGCGTGGTAACAAAGTAATAATACGGGGATTTCCCGAACGTTAAATCTAAACGGGGAAAAACGATACACTTTTTTTTTGTCAATTGAAAGGAGCCGATGACTAATAACGGCGCCCTGTATATTTTTGTCTGCCGGGGGAGCTTTGATTAATCCCCTTTTTCATCCGGATGTTCTTTTTTGACAAACCTACCAGTCAAATATGGTAAATATCATCACTATATTTAGTCAATTTTACCGACTACTTCTTTGTGGTGTTCAGGGTGTAAAAACCGTATTAGAGTCGGCAATTTTTGTCTCTTGCGCCAGCAATGGCAATTTTAATTGCAAGGATTCATGCGCACTAAACCGTTCTCGATCAGCTGGCCCAATACTGCTGGATTCATGCGCACTAAACTGTTCTCGATCAGCTGGCCCAATACTGCTCGCATTGCCGGCGCAATGCGAGAATGAAATCCGTATTACGGTCGGCAATTCTAGCCTTCTGGCAATTAAAATTGCACGAATCATGCGCAGTACACCGTTCTCGATCAGCTGTCTCGCATTGTCGCGCCATTTTCATTGCCATTGCCGGTGCAAGTCTAGGTAGAGATGGATTATTCTGTTATTTTTAAATGTTTATTAGTTGGTCGAAGTACCTATGAACAGCTAATGGCTATTTAAACTAACTGGTACTTAAATTAACAATTCACATTCTTTATTAAGCATATGTACTGCTAATTCGTAGCAACTTTTTTGAACTGTTTTTTGTAAGTAGCAGTAGCTGCTTTAACTGCAAATCAAAACGAACAGGTTTGCCCATCTCTAATTTTGGGGGTATTTTAGGGATTTCGACAATACCAACTGCTGTTCTGACTGTTAGCAATGCGCCAGCTGATCGAGAACGGTTTACTGCGCATGAATTCGTGCAATTATACTTGCCATTGCACCGGAAATTTTTATTGCCGACTCTAATATGGCTTTTAGGATAATCGATCAGGATACTTGCAGACGTGATTCTACGTTAAAATAAAGTAGTAAGTCATATGACAACATGTAGAATAGCCTCTCCAACAATCCTAATACATTAACCGAACACTCTGTATATCTATTAAAAAAATCAATTAACCTAGTACTGAAATAGATTTCTTTTAATTTGCGCTGGCATAGGGGACGAAGAATTAGACCAGTTGCGAAAACGATTGCGCGAAACAGAGCTGGCCATGGAACGCATCGTCGAGCAGATGGCGCAGGCGCCACTTGTCACGCAGGTGCGAAGCTTGGGCATAACGCAAAAACACACGCACCTAACCTCACATTTTTGTGCTTTTATCATTGGCGAACGTAGGAAAGATAATAAGTTATCGAGAACATAATATATGTAGGTAGGGTTTCTTTGCCATTTCATATTTTCGCGCGGGCGATTATTACAGGTTGATGCGGTCTTTTTTAATTTTAATTTGGATTCGAAAAGGTACGACAAGAAAATGAGTTATAGTATTTCTAAAGTGTCTTGTAGTCGAACCGGTATATATATGTTATTTTTCGTGTTGCATTGTTTTTTTCTTGGGGGGGGGAGACACCCCCCCCCTTACCTGCGCTTGGTCCTTTGCCGTAATTTTGGAGACGTACATACATCGTACAATGCCCGACTTTTAGACGTACCGCTGTTAAAAATCGTAAAAAGCTAGAATGATAAGTCTCATATATTTGTATACAGGGTGTTATGGAAATGACTTATTATATTTAAATGGGGGACCCCTTGGGTGTCCTAGAGAAAACCTACATACTTTTTTTTAAATCGAATATCTAAATACTAATAAGGTAAAAACCCTTTTTGCCGACATGATGTCGCGCCGCTCCATCTGGTCAGTTAGTAGAGTAAGTACAGTGTAGGTTAGTAGAGTAAACTACAGTGATGCCAGATCACACCGCGTGTCTCGCCCTTGCTTGGATAACCGCCGCGCGCGTATTTATATGTTTAACCTATAGTATCGTTGCTTGAGTATGTTTCGATTCTCGGTGTCCGATGTCGCCGAGGGTTCCACGTGCTTGATGTATACGAATTTTCAACGTTTTGTTAGTTGTAGCATTACCACATTTTTTTTATGTTGTGAAATAATTCATAATAAGAAATGTTGTAATGTGATTTCAAATTTTCGTGATATTGTCTACTGTTGGTTCTGTTGTTAAAACATACTTTTTGTGTTTTATTTTTTAAATTATAAAACGGATTATTTTAAAATATGATCGAAGGTAAGAGAGTATGTACCTTAAAATTGCAGGGTTTTCTCTAAAAAGTTGGAAAAAGAGGAGATAACGCGGGTCAAATACGTCTTGTTGTCAAAAATTGAACACGTGCGCTTACAATTCTGTGTTGCAATATGACAACACCGCCTACAATGCGCTGACCTCTTTTGAGACTTGGGACTGCCTCAATAAATTATTGATTGCGAACGTCGTCAGTAGCGGCCACGTAAATTTTCAGATTTCATATAAAGTGTGTATTTAATAATAATTAATATAATAAGTCATATCATCCATAACACCCTGTATGTGTGTGTTTCGTCGCGTCTCATTTCCTACTTGTATGCTTCTTTTATGGAAATGGTAAAGAAACCGCCACCAACGTTATAAAAATTAAGTTGAGGGAGTGATCAAGGAGACCGACAAGACTGGTCCCTCTTCCTAATTGAGACTGGCGTCACTTATTTGTTCTGTTCTATTTGTAGTCTTCTGTAGCCATTAAAATGTATCTTTCACTCGCCCTTCAACCGCGTTTCTGCCTCTCCGTTACAAAAAATATAACCTCAATAGGCTACGAATCTTTTTTTCAAAAACTCAAAATAGATAAGCATGGTGTCGTTAGATTAGCTAAATGTTTACGTGATTAGAAAGCTGCTGTGTTCACCCTCCCCCGGCATAACTACATAGGCTTCTTGCAGTGTAAAACGCTAGCTTAAATGGCGGATCCAGATTTTACAAAAAAACGGCCTTCAGTAACAAGCTTTTATATATTTACTGCCAGATTTTTTGAATTCTTGTCAGTACTTTGTTTTTAGATATATTTTTCATAATGCATTGTCAAGAATCTGAAAAGTCCATCGGTAGAACTTATCTTTTAGAATTCTGGATCTACGAAATGGCCCGCTTCACAATAGGACTGTAACAAGAAAACTATATCACAGAGGAATAAGCACACGTTCTCTCTGAGTATAACAACATACCTGTCTTCGTTTCTATGTATGAGCTGGCACTGAAAATTGTTTGTGCATTTTAACTGAACCAAAAGTATTGTGAAACGGGCCGAATTAGCGCTTTCCGCTTTATTTGTTTATTTTATCATTTCATCTACTGAATTTAAAAAATATATATAAACTATTTTACGTTAAATAGATGTAGATAGATAGATAGATGTAAAATACAAATGGATTGTTTGTTGCCGTCTACACATATAAAACAACACGAATAACTCTTGGACAAGAAAAAATCGAATATGCTAGATTGTAAATGGCTTGAATGACCCTTAACTTACCAGGTATAATAATTCATACGTTCAATCTTTCAGGATAAAAGCCATCTACAAATGGGTATTAGTCGATTTTTACACGTATCGTTGATTTTTACATCGACCTATCATACCAATTGACTTATAAAACAAATTTGATTGGCCGTCAAATCTTTAATAAAATGACATTGACAGTAACAAGATCCAATGACGTTTAGTAGAGGTAGATGATATACCTACATGGGGCTGTTTAAGCCGTGAAAAAGACAAGTGACAACTGTCATATTTTATCTATATTTACGTAGACTCTGGTGACGCCCTAGGTTCAATGACCCCTGGTAGCGGGATGCAAAATATATCATCTACCCCTCTTACTTACTCTACTCTGTTTAATCGATATCATACAGGGTGGATAAATAAAAATAAATACATTACGACGGATATGTCTTCCATTGTCCATTCGTTCATCAATTTCACTTGTCCTTAGTTGTAAATGCAGTTTCTGCACTATTGGAGGAGGTCAATCAGGAACTCGAGGCACGCAAAGGCAAAAGGCCAGAAACTGTGCACGAACAGGTCTGACACATCGCTTTAATGTCGTGGCGTTATGTGCATACATTTTAAGAATTATTTTTGCTTTTTTTGTACAATATAAAGGTGTTCGCATCGGCCTTAGGTGATAATATTTACTAGATCATCATCATTCATCATTATTTTTTCGAGTGTCCTCCTTTAACAAAGATATCGGACCTCAAATACCGATTTCAATGCGCTCCAGACGAATTAATTAATAAAGCCAATGAAGTAACACAAAATTTATTGCCGAAAAACGAAAGGAGCTTACAGCAATATAATATGTGCAATTGGTCCAAAAGCAAGTGAAAAGTTTCAGCTAACGAGTATTGTTAACGTATTTTCAAGAAAGTTAAAACATTTTTAAATCTTCCGACTTTATGGTCATGCTAATCCAAGCTAAGCTGAATAATCAAGTCGATATAAGCAAATATCCCATATACAGGGTGTCCCACAATATGTGGGCAATCTCCCGGGTTCAGATAGCACACTTAAAAATCACAGGAGAAGTACCTACAAATTTTTCTTCCTACGGCCTCGCCTACGGAGATACCGGCCCATAACCGACGTCCCTGGAAATCGTTGTTTTTTAAATAATTTTTTAAGTACTAGGTGTAATTTAATAATCTATTAGTATAATGGTTAGTAGATGAGTCTCCTTAAACTTAGCCCTTTTAAACACATTTGGCTTATTAAGTTTGCCAGGGACGGACTAGACGTAACACAAAAATGTTTTTTTTGTACACCTTGTATGATGAAGGAACGACAATAATATTTTTGGATACCCTAAACCTAAAGCTGAAAAAAAGGTACTCTTGATCAATGGCGATAAAGTGAACTGTTTCCGAAAAAAAAAATATTTTTGTTCAATATGGTTTTTGCATTACTTGTTGTTTTATGTTCATAAAATTCCCTCATTGTTGCTATGGATTTTTTCACATTTAAATAAGAATATCTATGCAAGTGTCAGTTTATGGTAGTGTCGTGAAATTTGCTGTTTTTCTCCTTTGTCTTATTAGTTACTAACTGGAATTTACGTACACTGAATATAAATCATATTGAACAAAAATATATATTTTTTCGAAAACAGTTCATTTTATCGACATTGCTCAAGAGTACCTTTTTTCAGCTTAAGGTTTAGGGTATCCAAAAATATTATTGTTGTTCCTTCATCATACAGGGTGTACAAAAAAAGCATTTTTGTGTTACGTCTAGTCCGTCCCTGGCAAACTAAATAAGCCAAATGTGCTTAAAAGGGCGAATTTTAAGGAGACTCATCTAGTAACCATTATACTAAAAAATTATTAAATTACACCTAGTACTTAAAAAAGAGAAGTAATTAAATGGTTTACCGTTATTAAAATTGGGTCGCAGCAAAAAATAGCCATTTAATCATTTGATCAGCATAAAATGATTTTGCTTGCAATAAATAAAAATCGAACAAACCCTAACAAACACTTGTTCTGCAAAAAATGCTACAAATTGTCAACAATTTAACCGATATCAGTCCGCTTGTAATATCATGTGTTCGCTTAATTAACAGTCGAGCTGCAAAATGATTACTTGGTCAGCAAGATTTTACAATTGGTCAGTAGAAAAAAACATGTCTAGAAACAGTTTACTTCTTAAGAGGTTTGTATATTAAAATAATGGTTATCAATATAAATCATTGGATTGCGTTTGTTTTGAATAATCGGCAAAGTTCGTTATTGTGGGCGGAGCGAAAGCAGTCGCACCGTTTTCATTCGGTGTAGCAGTCAAGGCCCAAAAGGTGTAGAGGGGGCGGGTTTTCACTTGTTTTCTGAGGGCACTGTCACTATTTCACGGTTTTATTGCTTTTGTTTTTGATGACCAAGATTAAATATTTTGCTTACCCGCTGATTGCTTACCAATATCTGATTAAAAGTGGATCGCTCATAGCAGCTTATATATTTAATTTGCGTACCAAAATAATTTAGAGCACTCTAGTATGACATTAATTACTGACCGATTCAGAAATGTCTGCTATCCATAAGTTGCTGACCAACTACACTTTTACGATTACATTTTTCTGTTCGCAAAAATAAGAATATTTTGCTAACCAGTTAAATGATACCCCTTAAAAAACAACGATTTCCAGGGACGTCCGTTATGGGCGGGCCCGTATCTCCGTAGGCGAAGCCGTAGGAAGAAAAATTTATAGGTACTTCCCCTGTGATTTTTAAGTATTGTATCTGAACCCGGGAGATTGCCCACATATTCTGGGACACCCTGTATATTTTTTTACTTTTGAAAAATTTATACGATTGTAGAAAAAATATTGTATGAAACTTATGTTACTTTTTTGCACATACGGGATTGCGGCACTCGCCTTCGGCTCGTGCGCTCACAATCATGTGTTACGGGACCGTATTATTTAATTCTTATGACAACATTTTCTCGTTACAGTGTAAAAGGATATCTAAAATTAAACGAAAGAAGCTTTACGGTTTGATTTTACTTTAATTTGTTATTTGTATTCATTCGCACCGCTATTTTTGCTTATGCACCAGCTAATTTTATAATTTGTCCCGTCTGCTTATAGATTCCCGTTGGACGCGAACGCCGTTTACTTGGCAGTTCTCCTAGATTTGTTTTATTTTTCGGCTTGAATAATTGGTTAGATATTTTATTTGTGATTTATAGCGCCGCTTCAGCGTATGATTTTTTTTTTATTAAAAAACTGAAAATATTGCTGGCACATGATATACATATATACAGGGTGTCCGGGAACATGTGCGAAATCTCCCGGATATGAAGAAAACACGTGAAAAGAATACTATAGGTTCATATAAACTTCTTTCGTATCGGCCTCCCCTTCGGAGATATGGGCTCCCTAAGAGCACCAATTTCCATCAAGTTTTTTACACATAATTATTGAACCACCTGGTATATTTCAATTATTTTTTAATATGATGTATACCAGGTAAGACCCGTCAAATTACTACCCAAGAAACTGTTGTGAATTACTCACAGCTGCAGGGACGGACTAGCTGTAACACTCATGGGCCCATTTTTTTTACGCCCTGTATGATGAGAACTTTGGACAATGTTTTTTACATACCTTTAACTATTGGCTAAAAATTAAGTACTCTTCATTCATGTCGCTAATCCTAACCGTTTTCGAGAAAACGTCATTTTATTTACACTGAGTCCCCTAACTGCTCATGGGCTAAATATGAAAAAGCGGAATCTTGAAGGTTGAACATTGGATCGGAACAAAGATATATCTTTTATTGAAATACCCGAAGCACATGATGTATATGAAATGCCGTTTTTTCGAAAACGGTTAGGATTAGCGACATGAATGAAGAGCACTTAATTTTTAGCCAATAGTTAAAGGTAGGTATGTAAAAAACATTGTCCAAAGTTCTCATCATACAGGGCGTAAAAAAAATGGGCCCATGAGTGTTACAGCTAGTCCGTCCCTGCAGCTGTGAGTAATTCACAACAGTTTCTTGGGTAGTAATTTGACGGATCTTACCTGGTATACATCATATTAAAAAATAATTGAAATATACCAGGTGGTTCAATAATTATGTGTAAAAAAACTTGATTCCATTGGTGCTCTTTGGGAGCCCATATCTCCGAAGAGGAGGCCGATACGAAAGAAGTTTATATGAACCTATAGTATTCTTCTCACGTGTTTTCTTCATATCCGGGAGATTTCCCACATGTTCCCGGACACCCTGTATACTCGGCAAATGCCATGAAACAACTTTTCACTCCTATACACTTTTTACCTAAAATCAAAGGACAACGGAATTTTCCGTAATTCAAGGCAAAAACAATTTTTTATGCAAAAACTAACAGGATTAGCAAAAAAAAGTTATAAGAAAAAGTTGCCCACGAGAAAGTTTGACATAGGAATCCATTTTTCAAAATGCAAATATGCTAAAAATTTAAAAAAGATTTAAAGTGGCTGCTATTCAATCTGGGATCTTTTTCAAAACCGTGGGAATATTGTCCGATTTCGATTTTTTTTTGTATCAGTTCAAAGTTTCTTCTATGTATAATAAGGGAGCTATGAATTTTTAAATATTATACCATGTGGGGCAAAAGTCCCGCAACGGCCAAATATCTCCCGAGGGGAAGGTTTTAAAAAAAAATGTTTCGGGCAAAAGTTGTATGACTTTGAAAGAGGAATCATTTGCATACAAAACCATCTCCCACCCCTTCACCCCCTCCTGAGGGGTGGGGGTAACTTGTAAGTTTTAAATGGCCAACCCTATTTTTTTTTGCTGATTAATATTCCCTAAGAAAAAACAAGAAACTTTTGTCCGAAAAATTTTTTTTAAAAAGACGAATTTCGCGATGATCCAACGTACAAAATTTGGATATTCCAAAATATTCCGACTTTTTTACGCGAAAATTTCAGAAAAATTACAAGAGGTAAAGCTAAGCCTTTTTTACCTCTTGTAATTTTTCTGAAAACCACGTCATTTTCGCGTAAAAGAGTCGGAATATTTTGGAATATCCAAATTTGGTCGTTGGGTCAATCGCGAAATTCGTCTTTTTAAAAAAAATTTTCGGACAAAAGTTTCTTGTTTTTTCTTAGAGAATATTAATCAGCAAAAAAAAATAGGGTTGGCCATTTAAAATTTACAAGTTACCCCCACCCCTCAGGAGGGGGTGAAGGGGTGGGAGATGGTTTTGTATGCAAATGATTCCTCTTTCAAAGCCATACAACTTTTGCCCGAAACGTTTTTTTTTAAAACCTTCCCCTCGGGAGATATTTGGCCGTTGCAGGACTTTTGCCCCACCCGGTATATATTAAGGCCATAACTTTTTATAAATCTTTTTTTAATTTTTAACATATTTGCATTTTGAAAAATGGTTTCCTTGTAAAATTTTCTCGCGAGCAACTTTTTCTTATCCTGTTAGTTTCTGCGAAAAAAATTGTTTTGCCTTGAATTACGGAAAATTCAGTTTTCCTTTGATTTTAGGTAAAAAGTGTATAGGAGTGAAAAGCTGTTTCATGGCATTTACTGAGTATTATAAAGAATAAAATTTTCTGAGAAATCAATAATAAAAGAGTTCTGATACATATTTCTTTCCAAAACTAGTCCAAGTCCAAGAAAAAAAATAAATTTTAATATTTGCGAACCATATTTCATATTTCGATTTATTTTGCAATTAAAAAATACTTCTACAATATAAATTTCCCTATTTTCAATATAATTTATACATTTTACATTCGTATAAATAATACAATTAAAAAAAAGTGGCATTATCAGTGCGGGCAGTAATTTCAATTAAAAAAACAAACAAACACCACCCGATCTGATTCTTATACGAAACCAATTTGTACTTTTTACTTTCCCAGGATGAAACCAGAGCGAACGGTTCCGTCCCCAAGGACGACGAACAGGGTACGGTGATAGTCATGGGCATGGAGACGACGGCCAGCTGCGAGGGCGGTCGGAAATGGTCCAGACCGGATTCACCGGTGTTGCCGCATCCGCACCTGGTTGCGCCTAAGGAGCCATCGCCACCCCCTCAGGTAAGTTCGAGAAGTACCAGGTATTCTCAAACTGCGCAATTTTTTGGTTATTTTAATGTTGCTGGCTCGAAAAATGGACCTTATGTTGTAAAGGGACGGCAGTGATGTCTTATATACAGGGTTTATAGGATTGCCTTATTATACAGGGTGTCCCAGATAAGAATGAACCCTACTGTTAAAAACTACAATAAAAAAATAATAGGTATATACAGGGTGTTATGGAAATGACGTATTATATTTAAACCGGCAATTTTTTTTCCTTTTATCAGTATAATTTCAATAATTTCAATAGGTATGCTAAGCCTAGTAAATAAACCTTTCGGAAACTAGTTGTTGGATACCTACTTAATCCATAATTTGTAAATATATTTAACAATATAATAAATTTTAATTATCACTTAAAAATCGTTTTTTGCTCCCTATATAGTATCCAATTTTATTATTAAGAGTTTCGAGAAATGTTCAAAATTAGATAATAATACAATACAATACAATACTTTATTTCTTTTCTTTATCAACAAATATCAAAATTCAATTGTCAAGTTTACAATAATATAATTTAATCAAAGGATCTTAAACTAGAAATTACTTAAATTATTTTAAGACATCATTAATAAAGAGAAAGAGGGAGAAACCGGAAAAAAGCACCTAGATGACTGAACATCTGTATGTGCTTAGAAAACAGGAATGATATAAAAAAAAAAAAAAAAACAAGAACAAACTCTATACAAAAAAAGACCTAGGTTAGTTCGAACAGACAACAGGAAACCTGTTAGCATCTAAAAAAGTGACATAAAGACTTCCATATTGTCAAAAATAAATCTGCGACATTTTATCTTAAACAATCTAATTCTAGTGACATTTTTTATGTGTAACGGTAGAAGATTAAAGATTTTTGGCGCCAAACAATTGACAAACCTGAGATTAACATTAGTGTTACTATTTGGTATGATAATTTTCCTATTAGCCTTGCCTCTAGTATGATACGGATGGAAAATGTAATTTTTCAGTTTATGATTTTTATAAACAAAAGAACATACGTCAATGACATACAAAGCTCGAACATTAAATACTTCCCCCGTGTAAAGAAGTTGTGTTGAAAAACGTTTATGTTTCTTATAAAGTACCTTAAGAATATAATTTTGTGCCAAATTTAAGGGTTTTAGGGCATTATTGTACAGACCACCCCACACAACTATGCCATACCTTATTAAGGACTCGACAATAGCTTTGTAAACTGCAATTAGAAGTTTCTTACCCAAGATTTCTCTTAGGATGTAAAACTTGTAAATTAGCTTTCTTACACTTTTTGCCAAGTGAAGAACATGCTGGTCCCACTTTAAGTGTTTGTCGACAGTTATTCCCAAATATCTTGTCGATGGAACTTCATTAATTAAGTCATCCAAATTATCAATTTTAATATGTTCAAAATCGGGGCGATTAGCCTCATTTAAGGAAAAGGAGATATAGTTTGTTTTCTTAACGTTGAGGGATAATTTAAAAGTATCAAGCCAATTTTTTATTTTATAAATTCCATTAATTGTATTATGTTTTACCTCGTGCCAGGTTTTTCCAGAAAAAATAGCAGCTGTGTCATCAGCATATGATATTATGGATCCATTATTTAAATTCAATTTAGTTAAGGAGTTTATGTATAAAATGAAAAGAATTGGGCCCAGTACGGTACCTTGTGGGATGCCTATTTTAACATCCAGAGGATCACTCAAGATATTGTCAATTTTAACAAACTGGTTTCTATCCTTTAGGTAGCTTTGAAATACCTCCAACGCGGCGCCCCTAACACCGTGCTTATGTAATTTCTCCAAAAGCAGGTCATGAGGCACCGTGTCAAAGGCCTTGGCCAAATCCAAAAACACAGAAATACACTTTTCGTTGCGCTCTAACGTATCAGTTACCTCCTTCGTAAGTTGATACAGCGCGTCAGAGGTCCCAACGCCGTTAATAAACCCGTATTGATTCTTTGAGAGCATGTTATTCAGATCAAAGTATTTCAAGATCCTGTCTTTAAGACATTTCTCGAACACCTTGGCAAAATTATTAATCAAACTAATCGGGCGATAATTATTTATACTTGATTTATCTCCAGATTTGTAAATTGGGGTAACTATTGAAATTTTAAATTGTTTTGGAACTTCGCCACTACTGAAAATTAGATTAATTATATGTACAAGAGGAGAAATCAAGTACATATGTGTTTTTTTGATAATTCTGGTATCCAGTTTATCCATGCCCGGGGCACTATCATTTTTTAAACTGTTTATGTGTTTGATGACTTCTTCACAACACAAGCACTATAGGAAAAATCATTTAGGGCACTCTGGGAGTGGTGCGTGTGCGCAAAAAGCGATTCACGAAACAATGAAAGAATTCTTAAATAATGAAGTTCGAGGAGTACTAAGCTTTAGCACATATGGATGGGCGGCAGTGGTTCGTCGTGTATTTCTGCTATTCGCCGCTCTGGGCAGAATTAAGAGGGCAAGGTCAGCCGAGCCATAAATGGCGCTTCAATTCATTCAGCGGTAAAAGTGACCTGACGACAAACCAGAAAAACACCTGTGTGGCACTGCGATACATGTAAGCAATCAAGGAATTCTGGCCGGTGTTGTCATATGTACGCCTTAAACTCTTTAGACAAAATAAAATAATCTAAACACTTTTCCATTCTGTAATACCTTTTTGTACAATTAATTGAAGAACATTTACGACGGACTATGTTTTAAACAACCCGAAAAAACATATGGAATAGTAATAGCCACGTACGTCACTAGGTCAAATGTCAATGACCTCTTGGCGCCGTACATCGGCTGAGCGAAGTAGTTTCATATAGCGCCGCACGCTTGCGTCTGTTAGTTGAAGACCAACCAGCGGCCTGATGCGTTGTGTCTCGTCGATCACCAACACACTCTCAGCAATCCGTCCATAAATAATCTTTGAATATTGTTTTTATTGACGCGTTTCTTCTGGACGTCAAATTTCGTCGCGTGTAATAAAATCTAATAATCTGTAGTATAATCTGTATTATTGTATTTTCAAAAGCTAACTATCGGTTCTGTTTCACTATTACTGTGTGTACATAAAGTGTTTCCAGGAGTGTTCCCATGAAAAAGAAGAAAAACTGATTGTGTTTGTGCCTGGATTTCCTCGCTCTTTAGATATAAGGGTAAATACAAGTAGGTAGAAAATAATTTATTTTTATAATTTTATATGGAATTTCAGTTTTACATTAAGTTTGGCAACATTGCCATTGGCTCTGGGTGAAATGTTGTACAGTAGCGCGGACTGACCTGTGAGTAAGAGTGTTTATTACTCCACTTTTAAAACGGTCGATTTAAAAAAAATAAAATATGTAGCGCTTCTCTAGGACACCCCAAGGAGTCACCCATTTAAATATAATACGTCATTTTCATAACACCCTGTATATCGTTGGATTCAAAATATAGAGTGGCGTTCATAAAGCATAAAATAAAATGTTACTACTATTTAAAAAAAAACAAGGTTGATGATGGTTGCGAAACAACGAAACGTCGGATTGAAAATATAATTAAATTATTATCTTATAGAGGAGACAAAGTGGCAATGAGAATGTACAATTTATTTAAAAATTAGTAATTTTTTTTCATTGCAGCAAATATTTTTGGAGGGAGCTCTCCCGCCTCAATCTCAGATCCTTGTCGCCGAGTCGGCCACAGAGGCTCAGAAAGACTCCGAAGATGACTCCCCTGTCGTACTTGCCGGTAAAATGACACTTAGTGTTATAAGTTTGGATTCCGGTAAGTACAAGCAATAGGAAGGAACTAATCAGGGTTTAAAATGTTAACCGAAATTTAAAAAAAAATATTTTTTTATAGATTTACATGAGTGTGGGTTATTACGAATTAATACGATAATAATAAACATTCCTTAATTCCAATAGACTCCAAAATTAACAAAGCTATTTCCTAACAAGTGCGGAAGAGGCACTTTTCGCAAGAGTTAGGAACAATACACAGGGTGTAGCATAACTTGGCCACAGAGCAACTGGAGATATTAAACGTCAACCTAGCCCGATTAAGGGCCGGTTGTATAAACACCGGACGTATCGACCACTTCCGGCTATACCGGAAATTAGGCTTAACATTGTTATTTTATACAGAATATGGTGTCCCATTTTCGACACTTTTATAGGGCATCTCCGTTATTGTTAGTGCTAGCAAAAAACTAATGTAGATGTCATGTGCTCTTTTTGGGTCAAACTTAAAATGGTAAAATCAAAATTTAAAAATTTTCGGTCGCTTAAGAGATACGGGGGAAAATCAAAAAATTGAAAATTTCAAAATTACCCTATATTTTCTTAGTTAAAAGAGATACAGAAAAATGTTTTATACAGAAGATTCTTTATATTGATTGTTGAATAATATGCCGTTTTCAGAATAAGTATACGGGGTCACGTAAAAAAGTTATCGGACCTAACCTAGTTTTTTTTAAATGGAACACCCTGTATATTTTAATCTAAAAAGATAATATTTTAAATTCTCTTTTCAAATATATAACACACCATATTAGTTTCCTGGGCGATTTATTAAACTTCATTACCTTAAACACATCATGAAACAAAAGCTAATATCCTATTTAATTTTTACATATTCATTTGCGAAAGACGGTAACCATTTAAGGACATGTTCCGAACATTTGCGATGATTCCCGTTATTTTTTACCTTAATCTGAATCTTTTATTTCGTTTCAAAGTAATAAGGTTTAAATAACTCGCCTAGGAAACCAATATCATCCATGGGGTGTTATATATTTGAAAGGATAATTTAAAATAGTATCTTTTTAGATTAAAATATACAGGGTGTTCCATTTAAAAAAATGAGGTTAGGTCCGATAACTTTTTTACCTGACCCCATATACTTATTCTGAAAACGGCAGATTATTCAACAATCATTATAAATAAACTTCTGTATAAAACATTTTTCTATATCTCTTTTAACTAACAAAATATAGGGTAATTTTGAAATTGTCAATTTTTTCCCCCGTATCTCTTATCGAGCGAAAATTTTCAAATTATGATTTTACCATTTTAAGTTTGACCCAAAAAGAGCATATGACACCTACATTACTTTTTTGATAGCACTAACAATTACGGTGATACCCTATAAAAGTGTCGAAAATGGGACATTTTGGCAGAATTTTCAGAATTTGTTGGAGATGGATATAAGAAATTGCGAGCAAAAATCAACAAAATATTAACTAAGGTAAAAGGGGGTTAGTTTCCACACTAGTGCGCTAAAGTGCACATTCCCGCACATAATTTGGCTCGGCCTGGACAGAAACATCGTATTAACTCGTAATTACCCACGTTTATTGCTGTACAAATTGTAGTAAATCTGATTTGAATTTATTCTAGAATAAATGACATGATTTTAAATGATTCCCAATGTTTAAGCCTTACAAAGATTATTACTATGTAATATTAATTATTCCATATGTGCCCGAAATCTATATATTTTTAATAAAATTATGAAATACATTTTTAGATAGAGTTGTTATTTAGAATCCCTCAAAACATGTAGGCGGAGAGAGCTCGCCTTAAAAGTTGTCCACCGTTAAAAAAAAGCATCATAATTTATGTGTAATTAATTCCAGTGTGGTTAACTGAAACTTAACTTAAAATAACAAGCATTTAAGTTGAAAAGTATCAATTTTAGCGAAATCCCATCCTTCGCATGTATTCTTTGATCGAGTTTAAGTAGAAATAGAAATTAAAATCATTTCTTTCGAGGAATAAAACAGCCGACGCCAAGCCATTTAGGTGAACACCTGCTCGACGGTGTTAATAATTTTAAAATCAATTTTTTAACATAATAAACGATATTTAAAGGGCGCGAAGAAAAATAAAATTAACATTGTTTAACTTACACTACTTACAGGGAATAGTAAACAATTCATAACAGAATGATATAACAATATTTTCGAATGCGAAGTGGTAGACTATGTGTCATTTTATCTGCAACACATTAATTACAATTATGTTTGTAAAACAGGCCTATATACAGGATGTTATGGAAATAACTTATTATATTTAAACCCACAAATCCTGTGATGAAAACAAATTAAAGGAAAATAACCATAAATGGCGCTTTGATTTAATATGCGACCTTATGTCAAACCCGAAAAACCACGTGGTGCGGGAGAGACGTGTTCAGTCTAATAGGATAGGTCAAGTCCCAAAAGACATATTCACACGTCAAACACTTTAGAAAAATATACTATTCTTTTAACACATTCTCGTCATACCTTTTCGAACAATTCTCCACAATTTGGAGAAACGACGAAAAATAAATTATTTCGCAATAGAACGAACAAACGGTAATGCGCGCTACGTGTCCCTCTCGCAAATCAAAACAGACTGAAGTCGTGGTTGAGCAACGGTGTCCAACGACTGCGCGTTGTTACCTGGCATCACTGTTCGCCTACTGACACAGACTAAACACAGATGAGTAGGCGCGGCAACACTTGGGTGAGATAAAGGGGCTTTTACATAAGTATTTAGACAATCGATTTTAAAAAAAAGTATGTAGACTTTGTCTAGAACACTCAACGAGTCACTTATTTAAATATAATAAGCAATTTCCATAACACCCTGTATAATCTCATTTAAACGTTACTTGCACTAACTCCTAAAAACCAATGCTAATATATTAATTATCATTTAAATAAAAAAAATATAGGGTTTGTTCGGGTTTGCCAGATGCCTTGCTAGAGGACGATCTACATAAAGTCGGGGTTTCATTGTCACAAAAAGTACATGTTTTATTAAAATTTTGTCATAGTTTTTAGTTAAAAATAAAATTTTTAAAAGCATAATCCTCGTTTCGCAACATTTAATTTGCGCAGTGGGTAGGATTTTCGGTCGCAATATATGTTATTTTTAAAATTGAGGCAAATTTTCATTTTCACCAAAAACTATCCGGGTTTTATGCCGGGACAATTTTTAAGACGAGTTCTCGGACTAATGGTAATTCATCTCTTCAAATTTAAGGTATGTTTCGAGTGTTATTGACCTTAAAGATTAATGAGGCGTTGTTCAAAGTAATTATATTTATTAATTGGTATTTTTTTTAAAATTGACCGTAAATAGATGTAAAAAACATCGATATTGTTTCTTCTACATGTAACTGACATGGCTGAATACAGGGTGTTATGGAAATGACTTATTATATTTAAACCGGTAAATCCTGAGATGAAAATAAATTGAAGAGAAATAACCATAAATGGCGCTTTGAATTATTAAGCGAAATATACACTTCATATGAAATATCAAAATTTACGTTGCCGCTACTGAGGACGTTCGCAATCAATAGTTTATTGAGGCGGTGTTGTCATATATTGCAACAAAATTGTAAACGCACGTGTTCAGTTTTTGACAACAAGACGTCTTTGACCCGCGTTATCACTTCTTTTTCAAGCTTTTTAGAACAAAAATACTACAATTTGAAGGTACATACTCTCTTACCTTCGGTCTTATTTTAAAATAACCTGTTTTATAATTAAATTCTAAAAAAAACACAAAAATTATGTTTTGCAACAGAACCAACAGTAGGTAATATCACACAAATTTGAAATCGCATCAAAATATTTCTTATTATGAATTATTTCACAACAGAAAAAAAATCGGGTAATGCTACAACTAACAAAACGTTTCAAATTCGTATACGTCAAGCACGTGGAACCCTCGACAGCGTCATTCCATACCCGAATACGTCTCGAAACATACTGAAGCAACGATAGTCGCGCGTGGCAGGTATCCAAGCAAGAGCGAGACATGCGGTGTGATCTGACAACAGTTAGTATACTCTAGTGGCCCACATTGTTGCTAACTGATGGAACGGCGCGACAGGATGTGGGCAAAAAGGGTTTTTACCTTAGTATTTAGATATTCGATTAAAAAAAAGAAAAGTATGTAGACTTTCTCTAGGACACACAAGGAGTCACCCATTTAAATATACTAAGTCATTTCTATAACACCCTATATAAGGGAAAACAGCAACTATAATTTCGATGCGTTTCAGGCCGCATTGGAGTATGCAATACTTTGTTGCTGCAAGTTAATTTTTGGCATAAGAGTTTCAACCAATATGTCATGCAAATCGTTTTGCAGTCGGCAATTCTATTGTAGTTGCAATGCAACCCAGCAAATAAAGTACCGTGAAACTATCAAAATACGACGCTTAAACTCCGCAGAAAGACTTGCCGACTATAATGCGGCCTTTAAAACCCCCAATTAAATATATTATTTGAACAATCCCTTAAAGAATAACCACGCAAATACTAATGCCACGAATTTCTCCGCCAACCGCAAACTACTCTGGCTACTAATACCCTGTAAAAAAGCTTCCTTTAAATACTTTTATACTACTATGAATAATACTTAACAATTATCGACAAAAATCACACTCTTCCCGAAACTAAAAACATTTATTCTAGAACTAATTCGAACCGAATTTCACAATGAGAACTTCTCCCCCTCCCTTTTAGAAACCGGCACCGAAGATTCGTCGAATTCCGGCAGGAAGGCGGAGATATGCGACGAGGAACGGAGGACGAGCAGCAGCAACGTTTCGGAAGAATTCGAGAAGATCAACGCGGCGGATTTGGAAGATCAGATCAATAGTATCATTGAGGAAGCGGAGAATATCGCATTGACTGAAGAAAATAGGTAATTATCGATTCCACAGGCTCGTCTAAATCCCCAAACCGTTAAATATCGATTTCTGACCAATCCGGTACTTCATTGATATTTTTCCTGATTTTTCAGATACAGTCTCGACGAAGAGCTAGACAAATTCACCGAAGAAATGCACAAAGCCCCGCAAATTAACGAGAAAGACAACGACGTTCTGGAGGAAATTAAGAACCAACTGAACTTGGAAGACGACCTCCTGTTAGCGCTGAAAGAAAAAGAGCCTGAAGGAAAAATAAGCCTTCCCGTTACCGACATAATTAAAGAGTTTTTGAGTAATGAAGAAAACGCTTTGTTGACTGAAAACAAAGATATTAATATCGATGAGCTTAGAAAAGAAGAATTAGGTATTTTACAGAGGGATAAACGATCGCTAAATGATGAAAGGGACGAAGAAGAAATGGATTTAACCGAGGATTTAGAGGAAGACGAAGAAGAAATATCGAAAATTTTAAGAAAATACGAAGGGGATAGTCCTGTTGACGAAAAAGAAGATTTAGATCAGCAACAACAGGATCAAATAGCTAAAGAAGCAGATTCCTTTAGTGATAAATCAAATGAGGAAGTTATTAAGCAAAGTGTGCAGCCTTATCAAGTAAATAGTAGCAGTGAAATTGAAGAAAAAAATTCTAATACTAATTTAGAATATGAAGAACTGATACCTTCTAACGAAGAACCGAAATCTATAAAACCACAACCGAACACAGCGGCTGAAGATAAAGCAACCCACGAAGAAGTTGTTGAATCTGTATCTTCCAAAGATGATCGCAAAAGCCGGGAAACAACGCCCGGAGGAAGTAACAAGGCAGACTTGCTACTGCAAGGACTGATGGTTAAAGACGAAGTAGAACTAGATCCTGCTGCTGTTGACAAACAGGAACAGAAGCTCATAGAACCAGAAGGTGCGGCGCTTCTTACTGAAGAAGAGAAAAGCTCGATTCAAGATGAGGTTACCTCGCATGTAGATCGACCGCTTGCAAGAGATTCGTGCGAGAGGCTCAATATTATAAAAATTGAAGACACCCGGGAAGGTAGCGGTTCCGGGATAACGGACGAAGAAGAGTTAATAGACGATGAAGATTATGACGACACTGAAGATGAGGATCTTGTAGACGACGAAGTGAGAGATATCAACGAAGTCTATGAAGATAGACGGGAGTCGATGGAGAGGAGATTTAATGGCGGGGACGTCGATTCTTCTAGGAATGGAGCGGAAAACGAAATCTCTGAGGTAAGTTATACAGGGTGTCCCATAACTAATGGTACACAGGAAAACTGCAGATTCCTTGGGTAAAAATACTGCGATTTGGCCATACTTAGTTTAGTTCAATAGCTGGTAATAACCGAGATACAGGGTGTCCAAGTAAAAATTTAATTTTCAATTTTCCTAAATAACTTATTTCTAAATCAATATTTTTGCACAAAATTTTGTGACTAGGGTTTTCTTGAGGAAAGTGTTAATAATTTTGATGTAGATTGTAGGGGACGCTCTCTGCGGTACTCTGGATACATAAAAATAAGTGTAACATTCTTAGGCCTTAGTATAATTATATTTGTATTAAAAATATCAGTTTTTCCGTCATTTTTAAGCAATAAGGGTGTACTTTGTAAATGTCGCTCCGACTAACCGTTTTCGAGATATTTTCAATTACAATTTCTAATGCGCCCGTTTAAATTTTGATTTGTAAATGTGAAATTTGTCACAGTTTATTTTCATTTGTCAGCATTGTGGGTGTTTTTAATGAGTTTTTGAAGATACTGTTATCAAAAATTAAACTAAAAATGCCGCGACATAACTTGTTTTCTAACAGAGAAATGCGAGATATGGTATGTTTATGCGCACAAGAAAATTTTAGCTATTGAACTAAACTAAATATGACCAAATCGCAGTATTTTTACCCAAGGAATCTACAGTTTTCCTGTGTAGCATTAGTTATGGGACACCCCGTATAGTAGCATTTTATAAACACTATACAGGGTGTCAGCTAATTAATGGGACATGAAAAAACCACAGACTCCTTACGTAAAAATATTAGGATTTAATTATACTTAAGTACCTATATCTGAAAGTTGATATTAACTGAGATACAGGGTGTTAAAGTTAAAACTTAATTTTTGTTTTTCTCTAATAACTTTGCAGGAAATCATCGTTTTTCACAAAATTTGGCAATTATGTTTTTTTAGGACGAGAAATTAATTTTTTTATGAAATTTTAATGTGCAATGCAGGAGGCGCTGTCTGCGTGCATTATTTGCACATTTATTAGGTCATAACTTTTTTGTGCCTCAGTGTATTTAAGTTTTTAATGGAAATAATACTTTTCTCATATTTATTAGTAAAAATAGTTATTTACATTACAAGCTGCGAAAGTTTACTTTTTGGTGCGAGGTGTGTTTAAATAGGCGAGGCGAAGCGAAGCGTAGCGAAGCCGAGGCTATTTAAAAAACTCCGAGCACCTGAAAGGGCTTTTGCAGCGTGTAATGTATTAAACTTTTTCTACTACTGTTCTTTGATCAATTATATTATTAAGTAATGAACTTTGATTTTATTCAAATTATAATAAAATACACCTGTAAAATAATCCATGACAACTAGTTATTTGAGTACTGTCAAAGTCTGTCAGTTCGAATTTTTTAATTTCGATTGTCGAAAATGTTGTTTCAAGACCAAAACGAAGCTATACAGAAGGCGGCCGAGTTGGCATGTGCCTCACTCTTACCCGTAAAGTCGAAAGATAGGTACTGTCAAACGTACAACCTGTTTCTAGAATGGTTCGTGGACAAAAACCTTTCACAAATTGACGAAAATGTAATGCTAGCGTACTTCCAAGAGAAATCTGAAGCCCTATCACCTCCGTCCTTATGGTCACAATATTCCATGCTTAAATTTACGATTTCTGTGAACAAAGATATAGATATTTCGCAGTTTAAGAAACTTATTGCATTTATTAAACGAAAAAATGATGGTTACGAAGCTAAAAAATCTAAAATTTTCACAAAAGAAGAAATAATAAAGGTTTTACTTGACGCTCCTAATCATAGCTATTTATCTATGAAAGTGATAGCAGTAATGGGGATAGCTGGAGCATGCCGGACAGATGAGATCTATAAAATGAAATTGAACGACATCGAAATCAAGGATGATGTAGCTATTGTTAAAATCCTCCAGAGCAAAAACAAGGTTCAAAGAAGTTTTGTGATAGCCGATGATGGAGGTCCAGTTTCTTTTATGAGGTTACTTCAAGATTATATTAAACTTAGGCCAAATAATGCACAAGACGAACGCTTGTTATATCGCTATGAACGAGGTAGGTGTGTGAATCAGGTGATTGGAAAACACACTATTTCAAATGTTCCCAAAGAAATTGCCAAATTTTTGAAACTTCAAGATATAAATGAATACACTGGTCACTCGTTTAGAAGAACATCAACTACCTTTCTTGCAAATGCTCCAGGTATCGATATTTTGGATTTAAAAAGACATGGCGGTTGGAGATCTTCGTCCGTTGCGGAGGGATATATTGGTGATTCGTATACAAATAAAATCGAAATTTCCAAAAAGATCTTAAATCGATCTCCTACTTTTATTTCATCTAACGACGCGAGAGTGACAAATAGTTGTATGGTCCAAGTCCAGGATAATAACGAGTCTCTAATAAGAAGCGGCGAAGGTATTGAATTGAATAATATTCCATCAATTAATATTTCTATAACTGTTCAAATTTCACTATTAACCTTAATGACAATAAATAAAAATTAGTGTTATTTAAGTTTTATATTATTGTTATTATACCACTTGTTTTTTCAATAAATATAAACTTTTTATTATTAAGTAAGATTTTTTTTTAATTCGCTTGAATAAATACAATAAAAAATTTTATTCTTGTTTTTTGTCCTGGCACCGAAAGTATTACTTTCGTAGCTAGCAACCTACTTTCGTAGCTAGCAACGGATAATATTCAGGTAACTGTAACAGTTACTTTCGTTTTCTTTCGTGTTGCTACGGCCCGAAAGTTGATTTATTTATACAGTAGTAGAAAAAAGTATATTAAGTTCAGGTCGCCCAAAGTTACCGTTTCGGAGATGCATTTAAATTGTTTAGTGCACCCTGCCCAATTATTATTAATTTGCAAACAATTTTTTTTTCTTAAAGTAACCTATGAGAAGATAAATAAAATTTAGAGATGCAGTTGCTATGGAACAGAAAATGTTTCATTTTTGAGTTTATCGTAAGTTTGTGTTTTCCTTGCTGTTGGTTTCTTTCCACACGATATTTTCTAGACTCAAAGGCATTTTAATTAAAGTTAGTTAGTTAAAGAACAATCCAATTGTTGTGTTTATTATTCTCAATTACCATTATTAGAACATTAATTATCATGTAAAAGTTAATTGGTAAAAAGTAACAAAATATTATTTGCTTGCCTGAGCTAAACGCACCAAACAATTTAAATGCAAATATCTCCGAAACGGTAACTCTGGGCGACCTGAACTTAATATACCTTTTTTACGTAATAAATATAAGAAAAGTATTATTTTTATTAAAACTCAGATACACTCAGGCACAAAAAAGTTATGACCGTATGAATGTGCAAAAAATGCCGCAGACAGCGCAGACGTTAAAATTTCACCAAGAAATCAATTTCTCGTCCTAAAAAAAACCATAATTGCCAAATTTTGTAAAAAAACGTTAGTTTCTCTCAAACTTATTAGAGAAAAACAAAAATGAAATTTTAACTTTAACACCCTGTATCTCAGTTAATTACAACTTTCGGCTATAGGTAAGTATAATTAAATCCGAATATTTTGACGTAAGGAGTCTGTGGTTTCTCCACGTCCCATTAATTAGCGGACACCCTGTATAATGCTGAAGTGAAAATGATAGTTTTTTTTTGCTATTTTAAGTCATATAAATTTGTTTGTACAGGGTGTCCCATTTCCCATCAGTTGTAATCTTTTTTTTATATTCAGGAAGATTTAGAAAACGAAGACGAGGACGATGACGAAGAAATAGAGGAAATAATTGAATACGTGGACAACACAGACGACGAAGGAGAAGAAATAGTCGAAATTAATGGAAATGAACACGTTCATCTAAACGAAAATGGCGCGAATTAACCTATTTTTAATGCATATAAAAAATATGATATATGTTAAGCTCAACTAAATACTAAGAGTAGGACAAAGAGTGAAACATTTTTACTTTTACACCCATACCAGAATATTTCTATGCCTGTAAGGATGCGACTCTGTAATCGGTATAAGCAGGACTGCAAAGTACGCGAGGTAGAGCAGGACACGCGAAAAGTTTGCAGTTGCTACAAAAGTTACAATTTAAAAAAGACATATACATTACGAAACTTATCTTCTAATGTTATCAGTAGAGACGGAATTTTAAACATTATGCTTATTGCTGACTTTTTTAAGCAACCATGAGGTTATTTAATTTCTACACGAATTACACCAGACTAAGTACGCTCCCCGACCATAAATTCCGGATAAAATTAATGGTAGTGAAGTTTATAGTCTTGTGACTTTTTAAATTGTTTTCCGATCTTGGTGAAACTTTTAGCAAAGTGTTGACTTGCGTCTTGGAATGATAACCTGAATTTTAGTTTCATTATACAGGCAGAAACAGCAGTTACTTTTTTACCCCTAATTTCTAAACGCCCTGTGGAAAAATTGAGCGGTAGAATTTAGCTTCGTTATGTTTCGTTTTGAAGTGTGGCCTTTTCTTAATACAATGGTTTTTGGTTCACGTCATTACCTGCTTTTTAAAAGAAGATACAAATTTTGAAAGAAAGTCGTGCGGTTTTTCAATTTTATTCACTATTTACAACATTAGGTACATGATTTTATCGAATAGCATGAATAAATATCCAAAAATTAATAGATTTTATAGCAACCTCGTGTTTTGAAGTTTTGAATTGCTTCTAGAGGAATATTTTCCCATTCTTCAGGAATGGCAGTGGTATTTAATAACATAAAGCAAGTCTAGCACTTAAAACACCTTCTTCCTAGTTTACGGGTTGTAGCTGCACTGACAAAAATGGATTTACCAACGTCGTGGGTTACAAAATTGAAGCTACCCTCTATGTTGTTCTAACTGAGCCTACGATTTATCACAAATTATTTAAAAACGCTACAGTAATTCAGGTTCTTTTGGTTCGCCTCAACCCAGAAAGAGATTTTTTTATCAACATTTTAAACATATTTGGGATCACCACAATTCCTCATCTTGTAACTATTTTATGAGTTACCTGAACTCAGTTTCTGGGTTGGGAAAACTTACTAATTGATTATAAAGTGTCGTTTTAATCCGGACGTGCATTATTTGAACTCATTACCATGTGTAACTTATTTTGAGTTGGAATAATTCAGGAAACGTGCTCCAAACCCACATATCGAGGGTAAATCGCAAGATCGTAAGGTCACGGAACGTTCCGAATTCGTGCTCGTGCAGGTTTGGCGCGGTTCATTCCATTGTTATTCGTCAATTCTCCTTCGATCGCGCGTATAGACACCTGTTGGCCGTTGCGCCGTTTGCGGGATTTTTCATCTTTGTTCTCTGTGCGTGAAAATTTGTGTTTTGCATAATTTTGGTCAGCTGGCGTAAAATGGAGGGACAGGAGGGAGATGCATACAAATTGTTATTATTGGAATGGAGCCTTATTATTTATAAGCAATCGTCATCACTTCGTCCGCATGGTTTCTTAGCCGTGGTATGCCTCTCCTGTCTATAATTCATTGATTATTTTTCTTAAATATACAACAAAAATGTCATATCTTGAAAAAACAAAAGGCAATTGAAGTCCACAAAATGCAGGCGTTAAATCAAGAAATAATTTGAGTTGCGATAGTCCACAATTTAGGTACTGGTAGTCCAAAATTTGGAGTCTGATAGCCCAAAGAGTGAGCTATTCCAGCCACCATCGTAAGCTAGAACAACTTAAATTGCAAGTTTTGATAGCTAGTTTTCATAGCTCGAATCATGAATTAATCTAGCCCGACTAGTGACGCATCACAATTCACATACTGGTAGCTATTCCAACGCATAAAATAACCTATCTGCTGTGCTATAATAACTTATGAATAGTGAGTCTTCGATTTGGTTGCCGTAATTCAGAGGTCTGAGCTGTCCCCTATTAGCAACACGCTTCGGTCTAGGACAACTCAAATTTGAGTTATATCAACTCGAAATTTCGCTCAGTGTGGGTATTTAGACGGGGTGAATATTCAGATTTAAATGCAATTGAACATGGATGGGATATGCTATGTAGATGTGTCCTTCCTGAAGAATGAGAAAATATTCCTCAAGAAGCAATTCACAACTGCATTGAAAGCATGCCCCACGTCGCATCGTAGAAGTGATAAGAACACGAGGTTGTAGATATTTGTTCATTGCTACGTGATCTTTCAAAATTTGCATCTTCTTTTAAAAAGCAGGTAATGACGTGAATCAAGAAACACCGCGTTAAGAAACGGTCACATTTCAAAACAAAATACAATATAGCTAAATTCTACCGCATAATTTTTCCACGGAGCGTTAAGAAAATATGGGTAAAAAAAGTAACTTTTGTTTCTGCCCGTATAATGAAGAAAACATCAGCATTTTCTGGAAACTCAAATTCAGGTTATCATTCCAAGACACAAGTCCGAACTTTGCTGAAAATTTGACCAAGATCGGAAAAATATTTAAAAAGTTATAGGACTATATTGACTAAAATTATCTTTGCTCGGAGTCTCAGGAGTCGCTACTCTGTGATTGAAAGGCATTTGCTGTTGGAAGAGTATTATAAACCTAGTGAGTTAATAAATATAGGTTAATTTACACTATACATTGACCTTGAGCTAGTATATACCACTGAGGACTTGTCGCGGTATATACTAATGTTGTTGTAAGGAAGCACTGATATTTTATGTTTATAGCATATCAGTTTTTTTAATATTCCCAGAAGGTATCAGTATAGAATAGGGTTTCTGCTATTTTAAAAAATTGTTATACTTACTCACGTATTGTACAGTGAAAATGACGGCGAAAAATGTTTTGTAACACAAAGAAATGTAAACGCCAAGTCGGTCTTATTTAAAAACAATTCATTTCATTAAAAAGCAGCACAAAGTGTACGTTTTGCATCACATCCAATAGCAATACTGGCTGAAAACCGAAGTCTATACAATTACCACTTTTAACAAAAACAAAGCATAGATGATTTGTTTATCGTTTTGTTCTGGCACCCCTATTTTTCTCAAGTTTTTATTGAAATATTATAGTTTTAAGTAGATATAGAATTTAAAATTTTTGACAATGTATCTGAGGGATGATGTTTAGCATAAGCATATAGCTTCTATTATAATTGACGTACATTTTTTGTGCCAAATATTGTCACGAGGGGGGTTGTAAGGATTGAATGGTAGACAAGTCTTCCAAAAACAAGACGTATATTAATATTAGCGGGAAACCTGATACATAAATAAACGACACTTTCACAGTCCTAAATTACCATACTTACATTATGTGAACTTAACCAACTATAGGGGCGTAACTTTCTGGCTTGGCGTCTGCACAGTGGCGGGGTCGAAACGTGTATGGGAAGCTCTTATCGGACCCAACTAAGACCGTAAGAGGATGGGTCTCGTAAGATGATGGGTCTACGTCCCTTACGGTCTTAGTCCCAACTAAGACCGTAAGAGGATCGCCCCTTCCAAGCTTGTCGATCTGCTATTTATACTGGTCGTCCTTTGTTTAATTAGACCAGTATAAATAAAACAAACCTATGTTTATGTGCAGTTTGCAAAACAAGCTTGGACTAGATTCAAAGTAAAAATAATAATTATTATAAAACAGTTCAAGGGAATTAGGGTGATGCCCTATTTTCGTGACATCCCCCGCACCACTGAAAGCTAGCCCCTAGCTTATAAAGAAATAAAACTAATACATAATACTTATATATAAACGATAGCAACATTAATAGAAACAGACGGTTTTTGTTACGCTGTTGCTTCGCATGAAATAAACTCTACTTAGAGCAAAACTGAAATAAAAAAAATAAACCGTAAAACCGTCTATTTCCTTTTATTAAATTACTGGTCACTATAACATCTTTTATTGGAGTTCCAACACACGCCAATTTGAAATGTTTTTGAGCGCATACACACCCGACACTGTCTGTCTGTTATGAACTGTCTTATATCACTATTATCTTTAATCCGTCCATCATGTCACTGCAATTGTAGTTCCGGACCGCATTGGTTAAATGTCTGTAATACCGAACAAAACCCATAACCATTGTTCCTGGTTGGAATGGACAAAAACCCATAACCATTGTTCCTGGTTGGAGGTCATAGCTTTGGAGCTGGGGCCTATTGAAGTGGGGGCCCCCCCTCCTGGAAGTTCGGCCGCCGAACTGCTGAGCATAGCTGACCACATGATGACTACTACACCTTCTCCTCCTGGAGAAGTGGACGCTATGGCTCAGGTGGCTGGGTCCATGGGCTTGTACGGTTTGCAGGGCATGGCGGATGATGATATATCAGTTTTGGCTGCATTTGTGGGTGTGTGTCTGGCTCAGGTATTGGCAGCGTGTGGAATCCATACATGAAAGAAAAAAAAAATATGTGACCAGTAAAGCTATTTAATTAGCAATATTTTTCTTAACAGTGTAATTAATTTAATGAAACCCGAAACACAAGATACCTTCCTATAAAATTTTGAGGGAATTCTTAGATCAAGAAAGTATGTGATTGGTTTTTATTAACATTCACCCTTGTTTTTTACAATATTTTATTAAAACATTTTTTAGACTCTAGAAAATTATCATGTTTTCACATCGTATTACTCCCTTATATTTTAAAAACGAGCTATATTTTCTATAGCAGACCCTTCTTGAATCTAGGCGGACATTCAACTTGGTGAAGTCATCTTCCATGTCCCCCTATACCCTTTTACAACATTTATACATTTTCATAATTCATTGAGTTTAGGCAGACATTCAACTTAGGAAAGTCATCTTCCATGTCCCCCTATACCCTTCTACAATTTTTATTATTCCTTTCATTATTCCTCTTAGTATTTCGATTAGTCAATGAGTCTAGGCAGACATTCAACTTGATAAAGTCATCTTCCATGTCCCCCTATACTCTTTTACAATATTTATATTTTAATTATTCATTGAGTCTGTTTTGGTAAAACGATACATATACAACAAAAGTAAAAGATCAAAACAACTACTCCTCTGGCTATGTGCCTCGTCAGGTATTGGATGATATGGAATTTTAATTTTGTTGTTTTATTTACGTTATGTGTTTTATTATACACTCTCAAATAACACGGGTGAATGATTTTATTTTAAAAATATTAAGGTAATATATATATAAAGTACAATTTGATATTAATGACGAGTACTTTCTTGTATCTAAGAAATGTCCGTAGTTATTCGAGAAAGACTTATTACATATTATTTAATTGTGATAATGAGCATGATAATAATGTAATATAGAGTTAATATGTATACTTCCGGAGTTATTTCGGAGACAATAGTCGTATCTGACTTGTGGCAATGCATGGGGCAGTGATAATTTAGTTCAGTGATGGATGCCCCATTAAAAAGCTTTTTGGCACAATTCGGACCTTGAAATGAGTCCGCAAAAAAACGTGGAATATAGCATAACCGATCATAAAAGGGTTTGCAATGTTTTAGCCCCGAGCCCGATATTTGGCGAACATCTGGTTGCTTCTTATTTCCTTTGTCTGATACTGCCAAATATAAGGCTTGGTGTTGAATTAGGCAGGTTTGATTATTCATGTTTGTTACTAGTGGATCTAGTTACAGGTCGTTTCCTCAGGGTCAGTAGGCATTGGTCGCCAATATAAAGAAAAGGAAGAAGAAATAAATATATTTCCCCAAATAACCGAAAAAAAAATAAAATAAATAAAATATAATAAATACCCTGTATAATAAGTGAGGTCTGAAATAAACAAACGTTTGTAAGTTATTAGTTAATTACCATCCCGGCTGAAATGTAAACATATAGTTTCATATTGTGCATTATGACGAAGTCATCGTAATTGTTTATTTTGACCTGACCGTGAATAATAATTAAATGTGTGTAGTTATATTTACTTATGCACGGTCAGCAGTTTCCCTTTAAAAACAATGATATTATTTAATGATTCAGAGCTCGTCGTCTCCGAATAATCTCAAATATTTTTGTTTCAACTTGATTACACGCGTATCTTCCGCGGAACTAAAAAAATCAGATTTTTCAAAAGTAGGTGTTACTGGAAGACCTGTCTCCTTACGTATTTTTATTTCCGCAACAACAAGACCGATCTTTCCTTGCCTTTTTCGTTCTCTTTGGTGTCTATTGAGCTTTCTACGGGCCATATGATGAAATAAAATATGAAATATTTTGATTCAAGATAAACAACTAGTGTACTATTTGTCGCCAGCTGGTAACTAGGCACAACAAACAGTAAAACTAGCGTATGTACCGCTGATAAAAATTCTAAATCCTCGCCAGCGTTAACTAGGCACAAGGTAGAATTAGTACCAATCGTACGTATCTCAAAAGAACCGTATAATATCTGGAGATGACGAAAATAATAGGGGGTGAAAAATCAGTATTCTTATGCTCGCCAGCGGGTAACTGGCAAAAATAAAAAAAACCTCTATACTATCGATAAAAACCTCTAAACCTCGCCAGCGTTAACTAGGCCCAAGGTAGAAATTAATACCAACCGTAAGGACTATAGAAATATTAACCTCGCCAGCGTGAACTAGGCACAAGGTAATATTACTATCAGCAAAAGTCTGAATAACACTAATCTCGCCAGCGCAAACTGGCACAAGATAGTACTATAGCAGGCTTTAGGGAAATATTTACATTCACTAACACTCCTGAAAAAAAAACAAAATAAATTATTTGATAGGTTAGGAAGAACCTACCAACGAGAACGAACACGGCGCCTCCACCAAATGTCACGAGGGGGGTTGTAAGGATTGAATGGTAGACAAGTCTTCCAAAAACAAGACGTATATTAATATTAGCGGGAAACCTGATACATAAATAAACGACACTTTCACAGTCCTAAATTACCATACTTACATTATGTGAACTTAACCAACTATAGGGGCGTAACTTTCTGGCTTGGCGTCTGCACAGTGGCGGGGTCGAAACGTGTATGGGAAGCTCTTATCGGACCCAACTAAGACCGTAAGAGGATGGGTCTCGTAAGATGATGGGTCTACGTCCCTTACGGTCTTAGTCCCAACTAAGACCGTAAGAGGATCGCCCCTTCCAAGCTTGTCGATCTGCTATTTATACTGGTCGTCCTTTGTTTAATTAGACCAGTATAAATAAAACAAACCTATGTTTATGTGCAGTTTGCAAAACAAGCTTGGACTAGATTCAAAGTAAAAATAATAATTATTATAAAACAGTTCAAGGGAATTAGGGTGATGCCCTATTTTCGTGACAATATTAGCCAAAAGATGCTGATTTGTGTTTTTTTAATCCTAGTTATCAAGTTTGTATCTTATTTCATATTATTATATTTCTTTGTTTCCATTATATACTGGTTCTATTGTATACTTAGTTTAAACACAAGCAATTTAACCTATTGAAATAAACTTTTTCTTTATAAAAAAATTATTTTTTTATAAACCTGTAAGTATACCTTTACTGAATTAATCATATATTTTAATAGGATTGAAGTCAATGTTGGCAATTTATAAGTTCAAACTCTAGAAACCTTACCTCAACAATTCCTTATCCACAAATAGAAAACAACAAAAAATGTCTTTTTGGTAAACGAGATAAACAACAAGCACATAGAATAAAATTGTTTTACAATACAACAGCGCCAATTCGCGATAGCAAACGACGGAAGGTGGAGTTACGCGTAGTGACTTAACAACACTGCAAAACCTTCGTAGTTTGACATATGTACCTTTGTATTTAAAAGAAAGTATGTAGTACTCTGTGACATCCGAGAAGTCGCCCATTTAAATATAATAAGCCATTTCCATAACACCCTGTATGCTTTTTGTTATAACTATGATAAAAACATTACTCTACCTTTGAATCCTAACCAATCAGAACCGTTTACGTCATTACCCCTTATCCCCACCATCGAACGGTGCCGAAGTAGCGGTGTTGTCAGGTATCTGGTGAAATTTTACCAGATCTGGTGATTTTTTGTGATTTATAAAATATACCTCCCCAAAACGAAGCTGGTAACACCCGAAAACGGACTTTTTAAAAAAGTTTTTCATTGTACACCAGATTATTCGTAAAATCACAAAATAATCAACAGATCTGGTGACATTTCACGAGATACCTGGCAACGCTGCGCTGTAGTATCATTATTTTTTTATATATTTTTTATTTTGTTTTGAAATTTGAACCTCAGTTTTCCGAACAAAGGTAATTACTAATTATTTTGCCGTGTAAATAGTATGTACTTTTGCTTTTATAAGCTGTCATCGAAAAAATCTTTAAAAGAATAAAAACCTAACCTCCAAGAGGGGAGAATTTTAATCCAACAGACAAATTTCTTTTCCGCAGTCCACATACTCACACCCTAAAGAAACGTAAATATTGGCCTGGTACAATCGGAAGAGACTATCGACTATACTATAAGTTTTTTAAAGAAATGTGACCATTTCCAGTTTAAAACATTAAAAATCAAATTATATTCCTGTGAAAATTCTCCATCGCTCTGGAGCTAAATTTAGAATAAAGTTATCTGCAGAAGAAAGTGCAAGAGTTAATAATACTGGTAAAGCATAATTTTGAATGAAAATTGTAAACTATTTTTAAGTTAGAAGGTATTTTGTTAGCACTACCGTTGGCATTTTCGTAATGTTATCTAAAAATTAGTTTTGTTATAGATCCCTAAATCTTATAATCTAAATATTTTTAAATTATTGTAGATACAGATTACAAAGAGCAAGTATGCTCTGCACGAATATGGCTTTGCATCTGCTTGGAATGAAGATATAGAGGAGACACAAGCTAGTGAGGATAGTAGTGAAGCTATCAAAAGCCTTCCTATTACAATTTGTACCATGAGATCAAGACTGTGGAATGTGAATGATGAGGAGGCACTGTCAGAACGACCATGTCTATGATTTTAGACTTCCTTATTGGAGGAAATTATATTAGAATGAAATGGTTCGCCTACCTACCTACTTAACAGTGGTTAATAAAAACTACCTAATAAAGTTTACTTTGAGAATATTGGTCCTTTAAATTTCTCCAAAAATAAACGAATTCTTGCATATTTTTCTCGAATGGTTTAAGAAAAAAAATAGAAATAACGAGAAATTTATTTTGTTTCTTAAACCATTCGAGAAAATTATGCAAGAATTCGTTTATTTTTGGAGGAATTATGTTTAATATAATTTAATATTTAACAATATGTTCGGGATCTTCTTAAATTACTTAATTATAATTGGAAACCCAAGCCTTTTTTGTACAATATTCGCAGCTGTATGGTAATCCTGTGGATATAGTCATTTGGAACTCCAGCCTTGAAGATATTAACCGCCGTTGTCATAGGTACTTTTATATTAGCTAACATCAGCCAATATGTAAGCGCTGCCCTCTCAGCTTCAGTTTGAACCTAAAAGTACAACTTTTAAACTTTATATACCCTTACGTGCAAAGAAAACCGTCATTTTAAAATTTTGATAAGTTTAGGTTTAATAAGTTTTAATTAACATTGGTTATTCGACATATTATACAAAGATAATTGAAATGTTCTTTGTTACGTCTTGGTAACCTGCTGACTAAGGCACGCTATCCCCCTCTTTATCCCACGCTGATGCGAGGATATAAATATAAGTAGTTGTAAGATTTACGTCACATTTTTACTTGTTCGGTTGCTATACTCTGTATTGAACAAACCCGAACAAACTGTTTTTAAAAACGCGTTTTTCTTGGCCAAGTACATATCTTCTTTTTGATCTAATTTTAAAACCCCCATGTGGCATAATAAAGCAGTTTATTATTATTTCAAAATACTAATTCTAATTTAGAGGCATCTATTGTGTATATTTTGTTTTTTGGTTCATGTCAATACACGACACAAACACACACAACACATTCTCAAACAAATGATCTTGGTTATCAAAAGTTTAAATTTTTCCATAATTTCATTATTGTTATGGAATTAGAATATATTTTTTTAATGGATAAACAAAATATTATCATCAAGATTTAACTACAAATTCATTTAGAAACAAACTTAACTACCAATTTTTACTTAAATATGCTATATTATTTAAAAACAAACATTTTAACTTAAATATATCTCAATACACGATGTTACAAATTCGGCCTTCAATGGGCCAAATAATATGCCGCAAAAAATCCAAAACAAATATAGGTGCTTTCAAAATATTTGAAAAAATCTAAAATGTGTTTCGGTTTTTAAATTTCCCTGGCTTTGTTTGAAAAGATGTCCAAAAATAAATCACTTTCGCATTGCTACTTTTCATTCTCCACAAGGTGGTATGATAGATTTTTCAGGCGACGTTTCGTCTTTAGGTCACCTTCATCAATTTAATTTTTTTTAAATACGGGCCTGCATCTTTTTGTTTAAATTATGAAAGACGGCCGAAATCTACGTTCAGTGGTATACAACATTTACTGATTTTCCGACGTTTTGTTTCTTAAATTGACCATCTTCATTAAAATACCCCTAGTATGTAAGTAATGTGACACTTTCTTAAAACTTTTAAACAAATAGATCCAGGCACGCATTTAAAATAATTAAGTTGATGATGTCGACCCAAGGAAGGAAACGTCGCATGAAAGATCTGGTAATGCCATCTTGTTGCAATGAAAAAGTGAAATTTATTTTCGGACAGTTCTTCGAAAAGTCAGGAAAAAATAAAAATCGAAACGCAAAAATTTAAATTCTTTCAAATATCTTGAAAGCCTCAGTATTTATTTTTGATTTTTTTGCGGCATATTATTGGTCCCATAATTATGCAACTCTGCCCCAATTTAACCAACTTCGTATCTCTTACTGTTTCTGAAATCCCTATGGCGAAGGCCGAATTTGTAACACCCTGTATATACTTCGGTTCATACCATCACGGAACCTCCTCCTTATGAAAGAAATTACTGAATTCATATTGCAGCAGAAATTATGGAAAAACTTAAATTATTGATAACCAAAATCATTTTGCATGTATTGGACATGAATCAAAAAAAAACAAAATGTGCAAAATAAATTACTCTAAATGAAAACTGTTATATCGAAATAATTTTGATACTTGATTATTCGACAGGGTGTTGGGTTTTGTAAAAGGGACACCCTGTAAAAGACACGTTAAAACTGATAGTTGTAGCTACAGTGCTCTAAAAAAAATCATTCATTATCGGACTAAAAATAAAAAGGTTATAACGCCTAAAACTTTATCAAAATTTTGTAGTGGCCGTTTTCTTTGCACGTGAGTGTATTATAATAAAAAATAGTTAAAAAAAACATAGAACATAATTTTCAAAGAGAAATGTCGAGATACTCTCGATCAATGTCGATAAAATGAACTGTTTTCGAAAAAAAAAATATTTTTGTTCAATATGATTTATATTAAGTATACGTAAATTTCATTACTATAAGTTACTAACTAATAAGACAAGGAATAAAAACCGCAAATTTCAAGACACTACCATAAACTGACACTGGCATAAATATTCTTATTTAAATCGGTACATGTGAAATGAGAGAATTTTATGAACATAAAACAACAACTAATGCAACTAATGAACAAAAATGTTTTTTTTTTTAAAACAGTTCACTTTATCGACATTGACCAAGAGTACCTTTTTTTCAGCTTAAGGTTTAGAGTATCCAAAAATATTATTGTCGTTCCTTCATCATACAAGGTGTACAAAAGAAAACATTTTTGTGTTACGTCTAGTCCGTTCACTTACTTATTTTCGAAAACAATGAAACATTGATCAACCAACACTGATGGAAACCTTAAAATGATATTTTTAAACTAAATATTACCTTAATAAACTCTCGCAGGCTGCTCTAATCCAGCTTGTGTCCCGAATGTTTAGCTTGCAGGTTTAAGTTTCCATGGTCGCAGTCAATTGAAGCCCTCGGACCGATCCAAAAAACAACAATTTTTTGCAGCAACTGGTCCTTAGGGAATCGGCAATTAAACAGACACAGAAACCAACGGAGTTTGATTGGTTGAATCTACTTCAAATACTGCATATACATTTTTATGAAGTTACGATTGCTTATAATAGCTGCTTAAAAGTTATGTCATCATAACGCGATAAAAAGTTCATTTTGTTTAATCATTCATACCCCATTTTGAAATTGTCAATACGATCAGCCAGATTCTTTCTGTACGTTAGACTAAAAAGAATCGGATTGATTTGACCGCGCGATTGGTTCCTGTGTCTTCTGCTACCCTGAAAAATTCGCGTGCCGGATTTTATAAATTTTCTTTAGTGCCCATGACCATGATCCTAAAACAAAGGAAAATGCGTTTAGTTTTCATATAAATAGGCAAATGTGAGTAAATTAGCACACGAAGGCTTATTTGAGAAATTGTACATTTTGACATGAACAAGTGATTGAGTAAAAATATTAGGTCAATGCTAATGAGCATATATTATTAAAAATAAATAGCCAACACTAGCGAACTCCAGATGAGTTATGAAATAAGAAATACCTGTTCAGGGAAGAAGGCTTGGGGGAAGCCAAAGCCAAAAAATAAAATTAATTTCAGTTCACATTAGTTGGGAGCGAAAAAAATATTTTCTTGAAAAAAATTCTAGTTCTAATCACAACTAGCTATAATAAATTCATTAACTAATTAGCTAACTTAGCTTAGCTGATTCTTGCTATTCAGGGTGTAACAAACACGTCCCTCACCATTGGAATTTCGGAAACGGTAAGAGATACGAAGTCGGTTACATTGGGGCAAAGTTGCATAATTATGGACCCAATAATATGCCACAAAAAAATCAAAAATAAATACAGGGGCTTTCAAAACATTTGAAAAAATCTAACATTTTGCGTTTCGGTTTTTATTTGTTGCTGACTTTGTTCGAAAAGATGTCCAAAAATAAATTTCACTTTTTCATTGTTACTTTTTATTCTTCTCGAGATGGCATGATCAGATCTTATTTAATACGACGTTTCGTCTTTGGGTCACCATCATCGACTTAATTTTTTTAAATACTATAATACAATAATAATTTTAAAATCTTCAGTTTCGTCGAAACAAAAGTTAATTACAGGAACGGACTAGGGTTATTTTAATGAAGATGGTCAATTTTAGGAACAAAACGTCGGAAAACCAGTAAGTCTTATATTCCTACGAACGTAGATTTAGTTCCTCTTTCATAATTTAAACAAAGTTAAGTTGATGATGGTGACCCAAAGACAAAACGTCGCATTAAAGATCTGATGATGCAATCTTATGGAGAATAAAAAATAGGAATGAGAAAGTGACATTTATTTTTTAACAAAGTCAGGAAAAAATTAAAACCGAAACGCAAAATTTTAGATTTTTCCAATTATTTTAAAAAGACCCTGCATTTATTTTTGATTTTTTTGGGGGATATTATTGGGCCCATAATAATGTTTAACGGAAAAATAACATTTAGTTATACAGGGTGTTTTTTAATTGAGTGCCGAGATACTGAATGTGGATCTTTGGGTTTTTTCGGGTTTGTTCGAAGAAAAGTTAATACAGTGCAACCTCGATAATCCGGACTAATTAAAACCGCGGTCATCCGGATTAGTAAATAATCCGGATTATTGAAGCGAGACAGATTTTTTATTGAAAAACGAAACATTTAATAGAAAACAACTAGAAAATAGTATATAAACAAAAATTATTTAAAACAGAAGCATACTTATTAAATTTTATATTATTTTGTGAAGTAATTTGTAATTTTTGTTTGCTTGAATTACCGAGTACTATCAAATGCTGATCATAATGTATACAATGCAGTTGAAATGTTTGGCCGGATTATTGAAGAATACGTAAATTCCATTACTAAGTTAGTAACTAATAAGACAAAGGAGAAAAACCGCAAATTTCAAGACACTACCATAAACTGACACTGGCATAAATATTCTTATTTGAATCGGTACATGTGAAAAAAACCATAGCAACAATGAGTGAATTTTATGAACATAAAACAACAACTAATGCAAAACACCATATTGAACAAAAATATTTTTTTTTCGAAAACCTTTAAACCTTTATCGACATTGATCAAGAGTATCTTTTTTTCAGCGTATCCAAAAATATTATTGCCGTTCCTTCATCATACAAGGTGTACAAAAAAAATTTGTGTTACGTCTAGTCCGTCCCTGGCAAACTAAATAAGCCAAATGTGTTTAAAAGGGCGAATTTTAAGGAAACTCATCTACTAACCAATATACTAAAAAAATATTAAATTACACCTAGTACTTAATAAATTATTTAAAAAATAACGATTTCCAGGGACGTCCGTAGGGGAGGCTGTAGGAAAAAAATTTATAAGAACTTCTCCTGTTATTTTTAAGTGTTCTATCTGAATCCGGGAGATTGCCCACATATTTTGGGACACCCTGTATATTGTATATTAGGAGCAAAGCTCGAAAAAAAATAACCAACAGTTTTGCTCAATTTTGGGATTTTATAGCGAAGTTTAATTTACTTTCGGGCTTTGACCTTCTCCAAACAGTCAAACCTGGAATTGTGCAATTATGAAACGACCAAAGCGTGGCAACAATTTTTAGTAGATCGATACGTAAATTTTAAAACTCAAAAAAAGTACGTGGGAATCATGTTATTTAAATTTGTAGGATAGTTAATTTAGTCAATTCATAGAAACATTTAAATAAATACTGGATTGAGTATGCATACCTTGTATTAATATCCTCTAAGGCCTCAGCAACTGTTTCGGCCTTCCATGGCCATCGTCAGTGTTGTACGGCCCTGAACCAGGGGGGGGGGGCAACAACAGACAGCTGCTTACCCATTAAAAACAACAACCTAAAATGCAAACAGCTGCCAAGAATATATAAGGACCATTCAAGTTTGACCACTTATAATATATTCTTAAATCCTAAAAAAAACTGTTAATTAAAACACAAAAAGGGTGGTTTTGTACATCAATATTCGAAAATACTGGACAAAACCTTTCCTAAAAATAAAATCGTTAATTAAAACCTAAAAAAAATGTATAAAATTAATATAAACCGGTGGTTTTATATATCAACATTTGAAAATAGTGGACAAAACCTTTCCTAAAAGTAAAATCGTTAATTAAAACCTAAAAAAAATGTATAAAATTAATATAAACCGGTGGTTTTATATATCAACATTTGAAAATAGTGGACAAAACCTTTCCTAAAAGTAAAATCGTTAATTATAACCTAAAAAATGTATAAAATTAATATAAACCGGTGGTTTTATATATCAACATTTGAAAATAGTGGACAAAACCTTTCCTAAAAGTAAAATCGTTAATTAAAACCTAAAAAAAATGTATAAAATTAATATAAACCGGTGGTATTATATATCAACATTTGAAAATAGTGGACAAAACCTTTCCTAAAAGTAAAATCGTTAATTAAAACCTAAAAAAAAATGTATAAAATTAATATAAACCGGTGGTTTTATATATCAACATTTGAAAATAGTGGACAAAACCTTTCCTAAAAGTAAAATCGTTAATTAAAACCTAAAAAAAATGTATAAAATTAATATAAACCGGTGGTTTTATATATCAACATTTGAAAATAGTGGACAAAACCTTTCCTAAAAGTAAAATCGTTAATTAAAACCTAAAAAAAATGTATAAAATTAATATAAACCGGTGGTTTTATATATCAACATTTGAAAATAGTGGACAAAACCTTTCCTAAAAGTAAAATCGTTAATTAAAACCTAAAAAAAATGTATAAAATTAATATAAACCGGTGGTTTTATATATCAACATTTGAAAATAGTGGACAAAACCTTTCCTAAAAGTAAAATCGTTAATTAAAACCTAAAAAAAATGTATAAAATTAATATAAACCGGTGGTTTTATATATCAACATTTAAAAATAGTGGACAAAACCTTTCCTAAAAGTAAAATCGTTAATTAAAACCTAAAAAAAATGTATAAAATTAATATAAACCGGTGGTTTTATATATCAACATTTGAAAATAGTGGACAAAACCTTTCCTAAAAGTAAAATCGTTAATTAAAACCTAAAAAAAAATGTATAAAATTAATATAAACCGGTGGTTTTATATATCAACATTTGAAAATAGTGGACAAAACCTTTCCTAAAAGTAAAATCGTTAATTAAAACCTAAAAAAAATGTATAAAATTAATATAAACCGGTGGTTTTATATATCAACATTTGAAAATAGTGGACAAAACCTTTCCTAAAAATAAAATCGTTAATTAAAACCTAAAAAAAATGTATAAAATTAATATAAACCGGTGGTTTTATATATCAACATTTGAAAATAGTGGACAAAACCTTTCCTAAAAGTAAAATCGTTAATTAAAACCTAAAAAAAATGTATAAAATTAATATAAACCGGTGGTTTTATATATCAACATTTGAAAATAGTGGACAAAACCTTTCCTAAAAGTAAAATCGTTAATTAAAACCTAAAAAAAATGTATAAAATTAATATAAACCGGTGGTTTTATATATCAACATTTGAAAATAGTGGACAAAACCTTTCCTAAAAGTAAAATCGTTAATTAAAACCTAAAAAAAATGTATAAAATTAATATAAACCGGTGGTTTTATATATCAACATTTGAAAATAGTGGACAAAACCTTTCCTAAAAGTAAAATCGTTAATTAAAACCTAAAAAAAATGTATAAAATTAATATAAACCGGTGGTTTTATGCATCAACATTTGAAGATGTTGGACAAAACCTGAGCTAAAAATAAAAGGTTATTAGTAAAGGATAATGACGGTTATGCATCAAAATTAATTCGATTCCATTTCTTCCTTTTTCTGGCTTTTATTGGCCATGGATTATAGATTCCCCATCGGTTCCATGTTGGCTAGTATAATGAATAGTGTGGCTAAAACAAATGTATTAGTAGACGGCCGATTTATCTTAAATTAATTTAGGTATCTATATTTAAATAGTTCACCAAATATTGTACATTTATACCATACCAGAAAGCCGTCCTCCATAATTTAATAGGCTTGTTTCTTCAGTTGCAGCTTCTTATTTTCACTCACTTCACTAACTTACCAGAATCGGCAACGTGTCCCATCTTTAAGAGCAATAACAAAGCTCCTTCACCATATTTTAGTGATTATAAAGAGATGCGCACAGCCCGATTTTTAAAAACTATTATAAATATCTTAATAGTGTCCAAAATTTAATGAATGAGAAACAAGAAACAAAATGGTGCGGACCTATATATTGCTATTGCTCTTAACCCTTCATTCTTTCACCTGTAGCAACAGAAAAGGAAAGAAAACTATCTTACCTTTCAATCATGATAGAAGCGAAGGTGATGGTATTAACAACGGTGCCAATTGCAGCAAGACGGATCAATCCACATTCAAGCAAGCACTTTTACATGTTATTTCTTATGGGAAAATTTAAGGTTCGATCTGCATTTTATTCTACCGACGCCCAGCGTCGCGACGCCCAGAATGACAAGAACGTGAGGAGTGTGGAGATGAATGGAGAACAAATATCGTCATTTTTACATGTATTTTCCCATAAGGAAATTTAAGGTTCGATCTGCATTTTAAATCTAACGACGCTTAGCGTCGCGACGCCCAGAATGAGAAGAATGTGGGAAGTGTGGAGATGAATGAAGAGCAATATCATCATTTTTACAGGTATTTTCCATAAGGAAATTTAGGGTTCGATTTGCATTTTTTTACCGACGCCTACCGTCGCGACGCTTAGAATGAGAAGAACGTGACGCAATTTACCAGTGGCTGTTAGCGTCTCCACCATAACCATCAAACTTTAATATTTGATTTAAATTTTACTTTTTGTGTGTGTGTGTGTTTATCGCAACCATTTCAGGATGGCTGATAAATTTTCTATTTCATTATAAGTAATTACTGATTAAATACAGTTTTTTTTACTTCTAAATTAGCCAAAAAATAGTTGAAAAATCACATTCAAAGTAAAAAAAAATCTCTTAATTCTTACATATCAGTTTTTAACGTTTGTTGCTTTTAAATTTAAACCCCTAATTAAAAAAAAATATTGAAGGAAAGACACATACAAATTTAGAAAATTATAATTTCCCATCATAACCCTTTAGAGATGGCCGATAGATGATTTCTTTAATAGCCAACAGGCAACAATTTTCCCTGATCGTGTCTATAAGACGTATGGAAAACACTGTATATACCTAACTCTTTAAAAGTGTCAACCTCTTTTGTAGGGAGGGATTATCGATCACCAGAGTCGGTACGTCTCCCCTCGGAAGGGTACCTGTCGTGTTTCCATGCGGAAAAAAGTCGATCATCCCTTTATATCACAGAAGCCAAATCGTATATAAAATATTTAAGTTTTAACTCTATTATTTATCGCAACCCTCTCAGGATGATTTAATAAATTTTCTATTTCATTATAAATGAGAAAATTTATCAGCCATCCTCAAATGGTTGCGATAAACACACACACACACACACAAAAAGTAAAATTTAAATCAAATATTAAAGTTTGATGGTTATGGTGGAGACGCTAACAGCCACTGGTAAATTGCGTCACGTTCTTCTCATTCTAAGCGTCGCGACGGTAGGCGTCGGCAAAAAAAATGAAAATCGAACCCTAAATTTCCTTATGGGAAAATACCTGTAAAAATGATGATATTGCTCTTCATTCATCTCCACACTTCCCACATTCTTCTCATTGTGGGCGTGGCGACGCTAAGCGTCGTTAAATTTAAAATGCAGATCGAACTTTAAATTTCCTTATGGGAAAATACATGTAAAAATGACGATATTTGCTCTCCATTCATCTCCACACTCCTCACGTTCTTGTCATTCTGGGCGTCGCGACGCTGGGCGTCGGTAGGAAAAAATGCAGATCGAACCTTAAATTTTCCCATAAGAAATAACATGTAAAAGTGGTGGTATTTGGCCCCGAACTCTTGTAGCTTATCTACTAAAGGTCACTGTTCACTTATTCCAGGTTGTAACAACAAGAAGACTTGTTTGCCGACAGCGCGAAACGGACGCTTCCAACACCAATCATGCTCACTTACCTGAAACAATAGAGAACATTTTTAGTTACACAGTTTACATCAATAAAAGTTTAATCAATTATTATAGGTTTGATAAAATTTGAATTTTGTTCTTATTAATTTATACGTTAAATACGTTTAGATAGGGAAATACTTGTAAAAAAACTAAACCTCTATGGCAGCGGTTCTCAAACTTTTTGGGTGACGGAACCCTTTTGGGAAGCAAAATACTTGACGGAACCCTACAATAAAACAATAGTTTTTAAAAGTGTATTCTTTATTAATAAGCATAATAAAAGTACAATGTAACAGTTACTAATTATTACTTACTTTACCACATGGCAAGTACAATAATAGAAGATATTAAAAAAGAAAAAATCTAACTAATGGGAGGTATGAAACTGTTTTTTATTTTTCATCAATTGGTTGATATCAGGTTTGATAGAAGACAGTTGAAGTCTCATATCAGGTTCGGCGTCCAGTCTATTGCGATATTTTGTTTTCGTGGCTGCATAGGTTGAGAATCCTGTTTCGCACAAATATGTTGTTGGGAACGGGAGAAGAATATTCAGAGCCATTTTGCCAAGCATTGGATATTCATCACGAATTCTGCACCAAAAATCGTTGAGAGGCGTCGTTTTGAACAGTGACTCCATACTTGTGTCTGATGACATTTCTAAAAGAGATTCATATATCTCGTTTGACATACTTTCGGGCTTTTCCAAGTTGGGTAAAAAAGGATTATGAATCCATGAATTCAGTTTCATTTTTGTATTCTGTGTTTCAAAAGATGCGCGCATCGAACTGAGATATTGGACCAATTCTTCAAACACATCATCTTGAAACATTTCTGAGTCGTTATCGCTAACAAACTCACTGAGTGACGTAAAGCTTTCTATTTCTTTCTTACCAACGCAAATAATCCAAAAATCTAATTTTCTTTTGAATGCAGTTATTTTGTTATAGGCCTGAAACACTGTTGTCTGTTTACCTTGCAATGATAAATTCAATTCGTTCAGTTTTTGAAAGATATCCGCCATAAAAGACAATCGGAACAACCAATTTTTATCATACAAACGGTCCTTCAAATTAAAAGAAGTATCTGCTGAAAGAAACATTTGTAACTCGGCTCTAAGTTCAAATAGCCTTGTTAAAGTTTTACCCCGAGACAGCCATCGCACTTCTGTATGGAGCAGCAGTGTTTTATGTTTGCTGCCATAATCTTCACACAATAATGAGAACAATCGGGATTGTAGTGGTCGTGATTTGATAAAATTAATTATTTTTACCGCTTCATCCATAACTAATTTTAGATTTGACGGCATTTGCTTCATCGCAAGTGCTTGTCTATGCAGAATACAATGGCTGGAACTACAATTAGGCGCTTTATTTTTTATTCGTGACACTGCTCCTGCTGTTTTACCTGTCATCGCCTTGGCCCCATCTGTACAAATGTCAATGCAATTGTTCCAACTGAGATTATTTTCTTCAAAAAATATATTTATTTTATTAAAAATTTCTTCCCCGGTAGTGTTTGTGAGCAGCGGTGAACACATAAGCATGTCTTCTTCAAAAGAACTTTCATATGGATATCTCACGATAACCAGCAAGACAGCCAAACCAGCGACATCAGTTGACTCGTCCATTTGCAAGGCGAATCGTGTTTTTTGTAGACGTGTAACTAGTTCTTGTTTGACGTAGCTTGCCAGATCATGGATTCGCCGTGAAACAGTATCGTTTGATAGCGGCACAGTAGAAAGATGCTTTGCGGATTTTTCATCGAGCATACATTTTGTTATGTCTAATACACATGGCTTTATTAAATTCTCAGCGATAGTGTGCGCTTCACGTGCTTGTGCAATGCGATAGCTAACTAAATATGATGCCTCCGTGGCCTTTTCGTTGATAGTTTTTGTTACATGCATCATATTTTTTTGACTTTCCAATAACTGATCTTTTTTACAAACAAAAAATTCTTTATTCTTGTCTTTAGACTCGGGGTGTACAGTTTGTAAATGTCGGCGCAATTTGGCAGGTGCCATGGAACTATTAGGAAGCAGTTTACTACATAGCATGCAGAGAGGTGAGCCCTTGGAATCAACAAATCCGAAACTGATATATGATTCATCATACTTCTTTTTTTCGTCTTTGAAACCGTCGAGCTTGAGGTCGTGGCATCATCGTCTGGATCGGTGATTGCTATATTCTCCGCGCGTACTGCTTTTGAACATTCAGCGTCATTAGAAGATGTTGTTGCAACACGTTTAACACCTTTAAGCCAACGTTCCATTCTTCTTTATTTATAATGTTACACGTCAGGCTGGTGGGGTCTAAATAATGCACAATCGTTACTGCGTATAAGAGACTAAGTTTAGTACAATGAAGAAATGTATAAAACTGAGACAACAGAATACATCAGGCAGTAGAACAATGAACACTAGTTTCTCGCTAGCGAGCTTGTAAGTAGGTAGGTAGGAACTTATCGCTCCGAACGCTAATCGTCAACTGACTGACGAGGCGCGACGCGCGATCGCCGCTTTTATACTTAGTCCTAGAGTCGATCTCGAATATTCTCGAAAATACTCGAGTCGGCGCCTTTGATAAACAAAAAGCAAAAATAAAAAGAGAAATATAAAAATTGCGTTGTAAACAATTCAGAGGCGGCTTTTATCAAAGGGACTGCGCGCAAGTATACAAGTATACATGTTGATACCAAACTTATGAGATATTGTACCAGCTATTGTAACACATGTTTATACAAATACAAATAAATAAATAAATATACCTACGCCGCGGCCGCGGAGTCAAAACGTTCGACCAGAGAGAGGTGTTTTGATTTTTTTTCTAAATTCTTGAGGAACCCCTACAGAGGTATCGCGGAACCCTAGGGTTCCGCGGAACACACTTAGAGTATAGCTGCTCTATGGTATTAGGGGAAATGCTCTAAAATGGTTACAATCATATTTAAATGATAGAATACAGTATGTAAGTGTTGAAAAGGAGGGGTTTACGTGTAGGTCAGAACCGCTGGGATCACAATACGGAATTGCACAGGGAGGTATATTGGGGCCCCTCATTTTTGTTATTTTTGTAAATGATTTAATTAATTTGATGGATCCCTCGAAAAGGATCTTAAAGTATGCCGATGATACTTCTTTATTGATAGGAAAAACTAATCTTCCCGAATTATTGGATGCTATTGAAATGTTCTTCAATGAAGTAAAGTTATGGTTTAGACAAAATGGCTTATTCCTGAATGAAAAAAAAACTGATAGTGTACTATTTAGAACTAAGCTATCAAGAGTCGAAAAACCAGAAAATTTTGAAGTTGGTGAAGTGTCACTGCCCTTTTCCAAACAAACTAAGTTTCTGGGGGTTTACATTGATGAGCATTTGGATTGGTCATACCATATTAATACTGTTTCCGGGAAACTCAATTCCGTATGTTATGGCATAAGATTAACCAGCAAATACATGAATGAAAACACACTTAGAATACTGTATTTCGCCAATTTTCAGTCCCTTATGAGTTACGGAATAATTTTTTGGGGGGCACACTCCCACGCTCAGAATTTATTTGTTATACAAAAAAGAGTAATTAGGATTATCAAAAAAATGAAGTACCTAGAGACTTGTAGAACAACTTTTAAGAACAATGGGATCCTAACGGTGTATGGCCTATACATTTACGAATGCCTATTATTTTTCTTTAAAAATAGACAGCTATTTGGTATCTCATCTGAACATAAGTATGATACAAGAACCCAAAATGTAAATTACCCTAGGCATCGTCTAACATTAAGTGAGAGAAGCCCACATTATATGTGTTTGAGATTATTTAATAAGCTTCCCGATAATCTAAAGATAATACAGACCGAGAAGAAGTTCAAGCAAAAAATAAAAAATTTATTGATTAGTCTGGAACCATATAGTGTGGACGAGTTTCTGGACATGTAGGGTTTTGGTTTTAAATAGTTTTGAAATTAAATGTTGCGATGTATAACTTATTAATGTAGGAATTGTAACTTTGTGATTAATGACGTAACCTCAGTGGCGTGTGTATTGTATACATATGTCATGTGAGATTTAATTTGATAAATAAATAAATAAATAAATAATGATATGGCGAATGCGTCACTACCATTAGCTCTAAAAGCGAATATGATGTATCTAAATCTAAATTACATTGTGTTATGATTAGTACCAACCCTTTTTATCCTTACTTATTTATCGGTGAAAAAATTTTCGACGACACAATTTGTTATCAACTTTGACGTAATAGTTATAAAAGTCCAAAGGATATAAATTCTTAACCAGAGCAGTACTAAATGTAACAAAAATCAATTTTTATCATCATCCTCACAGTTGGTACAGTCATTATTCAAAATTTTTTTACTGCCCATCACAATAAATGTTTAGTCATCCCGAGGGAAACGGGCTGCGATAGACAGACGGACAAACAAACACGCATACAGACATCAAGCGATTCGTTTTTCCAATGTTGGTACGGACCAAAGCTATTACAAACTACAGATGGAATAATGTACATTTCTAGCCCACGCAACGACTGCAAACAGTCTGTCCCACCTCTTTCGGTCATTATTCCAGCATAGCCAGATGGACATATTTATCGCAAAGGTATCTTGCAAAATTGCAATTAAAAATTTGTTAATTTGGCAAATACAACTGGTTTAGATTAATCCGCAATTGCTCTTAAAATAAATTTATTTCCCAATAATTTTACTATAAACTGTGAAAAGGCGTATCAAAAGAATCTTGAACTAATCCAACTGCACTCTGGCAACAACTATTTCTATTTTACTACGATTCGGACCCAAAAGATAAGCAAAAGATGAATGAATACTAATCTCGTATATATTGCGATGTTTGTTCTTTGATCTAACTAACGGATTGTTAGATAGATAGATAGATAGATAATATTTATTTGTTCAAAAATGTTTTACAGAAACAAAATAAACCCAAACGGGCGTTGAACAGTGTCAGAAAGTCAGCAATTTCTATATACAAATTTAACATCTTTAAAATGATACATAATCTAGAACAAAAACTCACAATTGAAGGAAACATTGTATGGTATAACATATAAAATAATTTAACTTTACTAAAAAAATTCAAAACAACACGATAGACACACTAATAACAATAACAATAATCTGTGAAGAAGACGGACTATAAAACACCTATAGTATACTTGACACATTTAAAAATTTAGCAATGAATTGTTTGTCTATCAGCATCATTAAAAAATTCACTGACACTATAAAATGCCTTACTAACTAGATACCTTTTCAGAACATATTTAAGCTTATTTTTTGTTAGGGTTCTTATCCTGTCTGGAAAGGAATTAAATATTTTCATTATACAATATTTAACATTTCTTTGCAGGTACGTGAAGTTGTATTTTTCAGGTACTTATATTTATTATATATATATTATATATATTATATTTTGGTTGATTTGTGTTTTTTTGTGATTATTGGTGAAAAATCGTCTTTATTATTATCTGTAGTATGTAAAAGAGTGGTTCATTAAAGAAGGATTTATTTTTTCATCGGTAAGTATGGTTATGTTTGAATATTTAACCATCTGATATAACCAGACTTCAACATTGTTGCCATTCAGCCAAAAAACATGTAGTTCTCTCTTCCACCCATTAATTATTGTTCAATTACAGCTCGAAATCTTTTGATTGCCAAACTGCTTTGCATATAAAAATAAATTATTATTAGTATCAAGCTTCCCCAGTAAAATTGATTTTTTGGTTGGTGAACGCAGAAAACAGAAAACTAAATAAATGCACATTTAAAATATTGGCAACTACGATTCACTTCACACAAACTTATTTTCGAAAATAACGAAACATTGATCAACCAACAATGATGAAAATATATTTTTTAACTAAATATTACCTTATAATTCTCGCAGGCTGCTCTAATCCAGCTTGTGTCCCGAACGTTTAGCTTGCAGGATTATGTTTCCATGGTCGCAGTCAATTGAAGCCCTCGGACCGATCCAAAAAACAACAATTTTTTGCAACAACTGGTCCTTAGGGAATCGGCAATTAAACAGACACAGAAACCAACGGAGTTTGATTGGATGAATCTACTTCAAATACTGCATATACATTTTTATAAAGTTACGATTGCTTATAATAGCTGCTTAAAAGTTATGTCATCATAACGCGTTAAAAAGTTCATTTTGTTTAATCATTCATACCCCATTTTGAAATTGTCAATACGATCAGTCAGATCCTTCCTGTACGTTAGACTAGGAAAAGTCGGACTGATTTATCAATCAGATTTTTTCTGTGCGTTAGACTAAAAAAAATCGGATTGATTAAGGCGCGATGGGGTTCAGCAAAACGATCAATCAGATCATTCCTGTACGTTAGACTAGGAAAGACCGGACTGATTTATCAACCAGATTCTTTCTGTACGTTAGACTAAAAAGAATCGGATTGATTTGACTGCGCGATTGGTTTCTGTGTCTTCTGCTACCCTGGAAAATTCGCGTGCCCGATTTTATAAATTTTCTTTAGTGCCCATGGCCATGATCCTAAAACAAAGGAAAATGCGTTTAGTTTTCATGTAAATAGGCAAATTTGAGTAAATTAGTAAAGTGTAGGCCATAATCGACACGAAGGCTTATTTGAGAAATTGTACATTTTGACATGAACAAGTGATTCAATGCTAATGAGCATAAATTAAAAATAAATAGCCAATACTAGCGAACTCCAGATGAGTTATGAAATAAGAAATACCTGTTTGGGGAAGAAGGCTTGGGGGAAGCCCAAGCCAAAAAATAAAATTAATTTCAGTTCCCATTAGTTGGGAGGGAAAAAAAATGTTTTCTTGAAAAAAATTCTAGTTCTAATCACAACTAGCTATAATAAATTCGCTAACTTATTTAGCTGATTCTTGCTATACAGGGTGTAACAAACAAGTCCTTCATCATTGGAATTTCGGAAACGGTAAGAGATACGAAGTCGGTTAAATTGGGGCAAAGTTGCATAATTATGGGCCCAATAATATGACGTAAAAAAATCTTAAATAAAAACAGGGGCTTTCAAAATATTTGGAAAAATCTAAATTTTTGCGTTTCGGTTTTTATTTGTTGCTGACTTTGTTCCAAGAGATGTCCAAAAATAAATTTCAGTTTTTCATTGTTACTTTCTATTCTTCTCGGGATGGCATGATCAGATCTTATTTAATGCGACGTTCCGTCTCTGGGTCACCATCATCAACTTAATTTTTTTAAATACTATAATACAATAATAATTTTAAAATTTTCAGTTTCGTCGAAACAAAAGTTAATTACAGGAACGGATTAGGGGTATTTTAATCAAGATGGTCAATTTAAGGAACAAAACATCGGAAAACCAGTAAGTCTCATATACCGCCGAACGTAGATTTAGTTCCTTTTTCATAATTTAAAGAAAAAAACCCAAGCCCGTATTTAAAAAATTAAGTTGATGATGGTGACCCAAAGACAAAACGTTGCATTAAAGATCTGATGATGAAATCTTATGGAGAATAAAAAGTAGCAATGAGAAAGTGACATTTATTTTTGGACATCTGTTCAAACAAAGTCAGGAAAAAATAAAAACCGAAACGCAAAATTTTAGATTTTTCCAATTATTTTGAAAGACCCTGCATTTATTTTTGATTTTTTTGGGGGATATTATTGGGCCCATACAGGGTGTTTTTTAATAGAGTGCCGAATCCTTGGGTGATTTTAAGAAGAAAAGTTAATACAGTGCAACCTCGATAATCCGGACTAATTAAAACCGCGGTAGTCCGGATTAGTAATTAATCCGGATTATTGAAGCGACACAGTTTTTTTATTGAAAAACGAAACATTTAAAACATTTAATAGAAAACAACTAGAAAATAGTACATAAACAAAAATTATTTAAAACAGAAGCATACTTATTAAATTTTATATTATTTTGTGAAGTAATTTGTAATTTTTGTTTGCTTGAATTACCGAGTACTATCAAATGCTGATCATAAAGTATACAATGCAGTTGAAATGTTTGGCCGGATTATTGAAAAATCCGGTGTAACGAAGGTTCGGATTATCGAGGTTACACTGTATTAACATACAGGGTGATTGATGGTGGATGGCCTATTAGATGTTTATAGAGAACTAGTCATCGGACCACTTTGAAATTTTGGGAGGTTATAGAAGCGGACATGATCTATCTTTTAAAAATATTTTTAGCCATGCAGTGTTGCCACTTCTACTTGAAAGTATTAGCAACTTTGATAATTTAAACGAAACACCCTGTGTATTATTTTTGTTTTAGAATCCTTATGAATTTCTTAATAACTTTCCTTAATATTTTCCTATACCTATTTGTTATAGTTCTCGAGATAATAATTAATTTCGCTTTTTTTTTTCGGATAACATCTTCTACAAAAAGTTATGATATTTTTAAACTCTTTCACCCTCTTTCCAAATATTATTTATAATAGTACAGGGTGTTTCAAAATACAAATATTTTGATGGTTTGGAAAAATGGTAAATAGTACCTTTTATTTAAATGAAATACCCTATATTTTATCTGTTGTCCTAAAAGCTATTGAAATTGTCTATCTTTATATGTATAATGTTACTATACCTATTTTGAACAGTTTTCGACTTATGAGCATTTATTTAGAAAAATTAATTATTACAGATAACAATCACACTTTCTAGACCAATTTGGCAAGTAGCCTATGGAAATTGTTTTGTAATGGTTGACATTTTGCTGTTATTCATTCAGTCTTGTTGTCAGTTGGTCTATTTAAATATTTTAATTTTTTAAAGTTAAATTAAAGTTAAAAAAAAAATGGAAGAAAACAACAACTATTCAGATGTAGTACCTACTTATGAATTTATTTATTTTACATGGTCAGTATAATAAGATCATCAGCCGTACATTTAGAAGATTCAATGAAATGTATCCAAATTTACCATCAATGAGCAATAAGAAATTTAGACGAATTCAAAGCAATTTCGAAAATTTTGGATCATGCTTGAAACATACAGAAATTTACCTAGACCTATAACGTCCAATGAGGAAACTGAAATCAATGTTTTGGCTTATTTTCATGCCTATGCGCATGTTTCAATAAGAAGTGCCAGTTCTTCTTAAAATCACCCAAGGATTCACAGCCTTAAGTATCGGCTTTCAATTAAAAAACCCCCTGTAGTTACAAATATTGTTATTACAAATATTTTCTCTTGCCAAAAAACTATAAATAATTTTTTAAATATTAATTAAACAATTGGGGTATACTTTTAAAATTAAATAAATAGTTACCTCCTTATATGTGTCCATTTGCCCGACGACATCATCTTCATTCTTCCAGTTCCACTCTCCAAGGGACGAACAAAAAGGACATCGCCCTGGACAGGCCAGGTTGCCCATCAGCCTTTTTCAGACATGCGGGAGCCTTGAAAAGGGTTATCTCTACCACGCTCTAAACTGCGACGATGTTTAGGCAAACCCTTGAAGAGCGGAACCCTCACACCTCACACGCGGTACCGCACTCTATTTTAGACCCGTCAAGTATCTGAAACAAATAAAAGTAATTGTTAGGGAAAGGTTTGTTTGGATTTGTTCATTAACTTTCCTATTTTTATTTTAAACAAAAACAAACTATCTATAGTTCTTGGTATTATTATGGCCATATAAAAATATAAAATTGGCCAATTTTTGGAATCGACAACCTTATATAAACTTACCCTTATTTTTAACGCTAAATAGAAAATAATTATAATATGTGATTTATATCCAGTATACGTAAATTCCATTACTAAGTTAGTAACTAATAAGACAAAGGAGAAAAACCGCAAATTTCAAGACACTACCATAAACTGACAATGGCATAAATATTCTTATTTAAATCGGTACATGTAAAAAAAACCATAGCAACAATGAGGAAATTTTATGAGCATAAAACAACAACTAATGCAAAAAAAAACCATATTGAACAAAAATATTTTTTTTTCGAAAACAGTTCACTTTATCGACATTGATCAAGAGTACCTTTTTTTCAGCATATCTCGTATCAAAAATATTATTGTCGTTCCTTCATCGTACAAGGTATAAAAAAACATTTTTGTGTCCTAGTCCGTCCCTGGCAAACTAAATAAGCCAAATGTGTTTAAAAGGGCGAGTTTTAAGGAGACCCATCTACTAACCATTATACTTACTAAAAAAATATTAAATTACACCTAGTACTTCAAAAATTATTTTAAAAACAACGATTTCCAGGGACGTCCGTTATGGGCCCGTATCTCCGTAGGGGAGAGGCCGTAGGAAGAAAAATTTATAAGAACTTCTCCTGTTATTTTTAAGTGTTCTATCTGAACCCGGGAGATTGCCCACATATTCTGGGACACCCTGTATAGGGTGTGCCATTGAAAATAAAGAAGTTGACACCGACTTCCAGTTTAACCGGACGTAGTACCTTAATGAAAATGTTTTAGCCGAGTGCTTAAATCAACATTAGCATACTATCAAAATTTCAATTTCAAAATTAGTGAGAGAGAGGACTTTTACAGCCTTTTTCAGATGCTATTAAATTATTTACTAAAGAGCAGACTTATCCATTTATAAATGGACAACAGGGCCCGCTCAAGACGCCTTAATCATTTTGTGCTCTTATTAATACATATTAATAATATTTCTGAAAAGAAATAAAAAAAATGTGCTATGCTATTCTAACTCATTAAAATAATAACTATCAACAAACCACCTTGTAACTCTGTAAATTTTTTATTTAAATCTATTTTATTAGCTATTTCGTGCTCAATAGATATCATAGTAAAGCTAGCCCGTTTCGGGCTTGTTCGTAACATGCCGCCCAGTTTACCCCCCTCCTCAGTGGCGTATATAGCCCCCCCCCCCCCCCCACACGAAATGTAATGTTTTAACCAATTTATTCAAAGATGAATTCGTTAGGAAAAATATAAATCTTGATTTTACTAGATGTTTGTTTTTAGTAGATGATTGTTTTGTTCGTTGTTGTTTAAACACTCAGTATATTTTTTGTTCAGTTAATAATTAAGTCAGAGCTAGTGACGCATTCACCATTTCGTTTTTTGATCAATATTTTTGATACTATTTCGTTTTATCCTAAAAGCGGTTAATTATCTGTTTTTAGGGACCAATTGCTATAAGTTTAGGGTAGAAATTTTTTTAATTAATAAATTAACGGAAGCAAGAAACGAAATTTTGTCAATTTGCACAAATTTCATTTCTTGTACAAGTACGCCACTGCCCCTCCGAACCAAAAACGGTCCTCGGCGACTCTTAGAATCCAGATTTTTCCGCCCCAATATACTTGACCCCCCCTTCTCATTTACGATTTTAAGGGTAACAGTTACCTCTCCCAGTGGGTTACTCCATGAAGGCTGCTTTAAATAGTTTTTAAATTCCTTTTAGGGTATTATTTAACAAAAAATTTATTGTGTCGACTCCTCTTTTATTATTATTGGAAAGAGATTTCAACGATTTTTAAAAATGATGGGTCACTTGACCTTCCCCCCCCCCCCCTTAATGTAACATCTACCCCTGCCAAGGGGGTTAAACCACGAAGGCTGCAACAATTCTTGTGAAGGGCGGGACCTTCACAATAAAATTTTATTTTTATTTACCGAAAGCGACCTATTAAAGGTGGGTAGTTTTCAAATTAAAACCCTGCATAACTGAAAACTGAAGGGGCCCATACACTTGCGAGCAAAAAAAAAGAATTGTGGAAAGAGTTTATAAGTAGATATTTATCGCCAGTTACTACCCCAGTTATGGAAGGTAAAAAGCGAGGAACCCGTTGCATAATAGCGCATGGGCCCCTTGTGATGTGACTTAAATACTTCTTCTCTATTATAAATTAATTTATGGAACTGTGAATGCTGCTAAACGTATTTTGAAAAAAAAAAATGTTTAAAGACTCACCTTACAGGGAACAGAGCAAAACTTCGTTTTAGGATGACACTATTACCCGGAATTCCGACAACTCTTTAAGCAGTGGCAGGAGCACCCTGTCCTGGACGTCGAATTATCACGCGGGATAATTTTCCAGAAAAAATAAAACCGGCGAATACGCGAGCTCCTTTCGAACCGACGACTGCAAATAAACTAACAAACGAAAGCAAGGCAAATGTATTTTGGTGCAAAAAATTCGTTTTTTTTCTAACGATTACTCGCTTACATTGTAGAAAAAACGGCATGACTCATGTCGATTCGTTATACGTCCGAGATTTTTATATACAAATTCATGCCGTTTTACGAAATTTAAAATGAATTGTATTTTGATAGGTATAATTTTATTTTTTAAAATAGGGAATTTATGTCCCGGAGGATCCTAAATTTTTGTATGAGGCGGTAACCCTTGTGTCATGTCATTTGACTTGTGTTTCGTAGCGTTCTTATTAGAGAAATTAGAATAAATAAAATATTTACTAATACAGGGAGTCCATTTAGTGTGTAATTCTTCGATATCTCCTATATCGTGGATAGAAGGGAAACTTTAAAAATAAATATTAGCGGACTGTTGAAGACGCATATTTTAAAAGTATGTTTAAGTATACAGGGTGTCCATTTTTGGGTAGTTTTACGGGGTATCTCCCTTATTAGTAAAGATAGAAGGATGCTGTTTTCGCAGCACTTTGCTACTTTTTTGTCAAACAGAAGATGCCATAATCATTTTGGGACACCCCCCCCATATCTCGGTTACCCCGTAACGTATCAAAAAGAAATAAAAATGTTCTTTTTGTAACTCTTTATGTAGAATACAGTGACGTACTCAGATTTTTTCTACATTCAATAATTTTCAAGGAAAATAAACAAATTTGCTTCTTTAAATGGGTCACCGTACATAAAAAAATGGTATATTTTTGAAAAACGTATATTTCGGGCCTAATACTAAGACTAAAAATAAAAGTGTTATATATTTGAAGCTTGTTACAAACTAAATTATATTATTAAAAATATAGGTATAGGGTACGTGTGAAAACAAATTTAACGGAGATACCCCGTAAAACTACCCAAAAATGGACACCCTGTACAGTGTGTGTCATAAATGAAATGACCTATATTTTTACTCGGAATCAGTGCCCCTCCTTATCGTTTATGTAACCCCAATTTTTTTCCCCAATCTGTTGCGGTGTTGCAAAGATATTATTAATTTTCCTATTTTTATTGCATTGGTACGATCGTAATAAACATGCTACAGATTCTTTATTGATTTCAATTAGATCAAAAAATTTTATCTGGATTATATGAGTACTATTTATAAAATTTACAGTTTTATACAGGGTGCTTTAATTTTACTTCCAAACTTCGGGTTTGTTTGGATTCAATTTACTCAGTATTTTCAAATGGAACACTCTGTATATTTCATCAAGAATTGAAACTTCGACTCCTTATAAGTACAAAATATTTTATTATTGTCTGTAGCGTTGCCAATCGTAATGATAAATCTTGGTATTATTGGAAAGATATTTAAACAACCTTTAAAATGATGTGCCCTTCCCTACCCATTTAATATTTTCGCTCAAGTCTTCAGTCTTGGGCTTTCTTCGTTTACATTTTTTAGTATTTTTCTGTATTATATTAAATACGAATATGGAAAATTATTATTTCCAGACCAGATGATCCTTATACAATAAGGGCGTATTTTTGTCTACACAGTAGCACTTTAAAACATATTTCAGATTGAATGGTACTACCAAGAAAAGGAAGCCCTCTCCTGACAAGCATAGACTTTTTATTTCTTGAATAGATTTTTTTAAAATTTGAGTTAATCAAATAACGTCTGTTCAGATTATGTGGGACTACTCAGCTCGTCTCCTTCTGAGGCGGATCCCCTCCTTCAGAGAGGATGATATTGATGGTCTTTCCCCACAATGTTGCTAGCCCGACACTACCACTACCTTGCAGCCGCGTCTGTAAGGTGTCTGTGCGCAGATTTAGCGATGATACAAAATACTAGGAACACGTATCTGGTAACAGTTATGAGCGTGTAACATAACGTAACAGATACTTGTAATGTAAAATACTAGTTCCCTGTTCCAGCCGATATTTCTTATACGTGTGACAGCACCGTTACCACACAACAGGTTGCAAAATACTAGGGCCAACAAAATAATAGTTCCAGCTGTTATTTGTTGTTGTTATATCGGTCCGTGTACGTGTGACAACACTGTTACAACGAGTTGAGCGGCGCCGGCCTATTCTTTGGCAAAATAATAGTTCCAGCTGTTATTTCTATTATTCTGTTATTTCTGGTATATACGATATACGATATGGCCGTCGTATACGGAGCTGAGACAAACAAGTAACAACTGCACTGTTGGACAGAACGGGTTCTGCTTTAGTAAATTAAATTAATATAGGTATTAGATAATTATTAAACTGTGATATTGGTCTCCCATCATCATCCCCTCGTGTTTGTTATATATATTTTTAAATAATTTTAGATGTATTTGTGGCATGAGTGATAACTATTTTTAAAAATTTTGAATTAGAACTCAAAAATTTACATTTAAACAAAAAGATATAAGTATGCCGCATCAAAAAATATGTAATTCGGCGTAAATCGACAACCAAATAATCCAAACAGGCGAGGCCGCCGACGAGATTTAGAAAATACTAGTTGTTACAAAATAACTAGTATTTGTAACAGTTACTGCCGTGTAACAGGAACATAACGTACTGTTACTAAAAAATACTAGTTTGTATCATCGCTAGAGCAGATTTCTCATCGTGTCCAAAAAAAAAAAAAACACCAACCTAACCGATCAGAACCGTTTACGTCATTACCCCTTAAGCCGCGTTCTCAGAGCTACGTACTGTCGCCCGCGACACCAACCTAACCAATCAGAACCGTTTACGTCATTACCCCTCATCCCCACGCTGATCTAGAGGTGTTGCCAGGTATCTGGTGAAATTTCACCAGATTTGGTGATTTTTTGTGATTTATAAAATATACCGCCCCCAACACGAAACTGGTAACACCAGAAAACGGACTTTTTTAAAAAGATTTTCATGGACCACCAGATTATTCATAAAATCACAAAAAGATCAACAGATCTGGTGACATTTCACGAGATACTTGGCAACACTGCGCTGTAGTATTATTAATTTTTTATTTTGTTTTGAAATTTGAACCTCAGTTTTCCGAAATAAGTATTCGTTGTTTCCGAACAAAAGTAATTACTAATTATTTGGTCCTAAAATATTGGGAATAGTATGTACTTTTGCTTTTAAAATTTATTTGATCATTACCTACCTAAATCCCACAAAATATTTAAATAATTTTTAATTACATTGGTTTTTTTAATCACATTGGTTCATTTTTTACTAACCAGAATAAATATACATATTTTGAGGAGTAGAATACGAAAATAAAAATCAAATTTGACGTTGTAATCGAAAAAAACTTTTTAAAAACCAAACCTATAACCTCCGAGAGGTGAAAATTTTAATCCAACATCCGCATTCCACATACTCACACCCTAAAAAAACGTAAATATTGGCCTGCTGCAATCGGAAGAGATTAAGAAATGTGATAAGTTCAAGTTTAAAACATTAAATTTTAGGTTAAGCGAAAACCATAATATGGGTGTGGACCAAAGATCTTGTGTGGACACAAATTCAAATTATATTCCTGTGGAAATTCTTCACTGTTCTGAAGCTGAATTTAGAATAAAGTTTATCTGCAGAAGAAAGTTCAAGCGTTAATAATACTGGTAAAACATCATTTTGAATTAAAATTGTAAACTGTTTTTAAGGTCACAAGGTATTTTGTTAGCCCTACTTTTGGCAATTTCGTAATGTTATCTAAAAATTAGTTTTGTAGCTCTATAGATGCCTAAATCTGAATTTTTAGATTATTGTAGATACAGATTACAAAGGGCAAGTATGCTCTGCACGAAGATGGCTTTGTCTGCTTGGACTGAAGATATAGAGGAGACACAAGCTAGTGAGGATAGCAGCCAAGCTATCGAAAGCCTGCTTATTACAATTAGTACAACGAGACCTAGGGTGTGGAATATGAACCCTGAGACCTGGAGACTCTGTCAGAAGGACCATGACTATGTAGACTTCCTTATTGGATGAAATTATATTAGAATGAAATGGTTCTCCTACCTACCTCTTAACAGTGGTTAATAAAAACTTCCTAATAAGATGTGTAAATGTATTTGTTTTTCTAGTGCATCGTAGTCCTAAATACAGTAGTCTCGATGTAGTGCAAGCATGTGCTACTCTACAATTTCAAGTTTATGATAAAAAATACAGGAATAAAACTGGGCGGTTTTCATTACATTTATATTTTGAGCTATAAAATGCACAAATTAGTTAATTTAGTCCGTTTTTTTGGCTTCTTTTAACGTTTTTTATAGCTCTTTAGTCTGGAAGAATAATCATATTAAAATACACTGCCAGACATTATTCAAAGATTTCATTGCTTCGCCGCTTTCAATATCAGAGTCTCAATCAATATGATAAATAATTATTCAAAACGAAATTTGTACAAAACACGAATGACAAGTGACAGACGTCACCCCCTACAAAAGGAGTGGGGGACTGTCGCTGCGACACGTCGAAGCTCTGAGAACGCGGCTTTATCCCCACCATCGAACGGTGCCGAAGTAGCGATATTGCCAGGTATCTGATGATTTTTTGTGATTTATAAAATATACCTCCCCGAAACGAAGCTGATAACACCAGAAACCGAACTTTTTCAAAAGGTTTTTCATCACAAAAAAATCAACAGATCTCGTGACATTTCATGAGATAACTGGCAACACTGCGCTGTAGTATTAATTTTTTATTTTGTTTTGAAATTTGAAACTCGGTTTTCCGAAATAAGTATTCGTTGTTTTCGAACAAAGGTAAATTATTTTGTCCTAAAAAATTGTGAATAGTATGTACTTTTGCTTTTAAAAGTTTATTTGATCATTATCTACCTAAATCCTACAAAATTATTAAATAATTTTTAATTACATTGGTCTTTTTAATTACATTGGTGCATTTTTTACTAACCAGAATAAATATACATATTTTGAGGACTAGAATACAAAAATACGCTGTCATCGAAAAAAATCTTTTAAAAAAACAAACCCAAATATAACCTCCGAGAGGGGAAAATTTTAATCCAACATCCGCATTCCACATACTCACACCCTAAAGAAACTTAAATATTGGCCTGCTGCAATCGGAAGAGATTATCGACTATACTATAAGTTTTTTAAAGAAGTGTGACAAGTTCAAGTTTAAAACGTTAAATTTTAGGTTAAACGAAAACCATAATGGATGTGGCCACAAATTCAAAAGAGAAAAAAGTTATCTGCAGAAGAAAGTGCAAGAGTTAATAATACTGGTAAAACATCATTTTGATTTAAAATTGTAAACTGTTTTTAAAGTCCCATGGTATTTTGTTAGCCCTGTTGGTATTTTTGTAATATTATCTAAAAATTAGTTTTGTACCTCTATAGATCCCTAAATCTTATAATATAAATATTTTTAAATTATTGTAGATACAGATTACAAAGGGCAAGTATGCTCTGCACAAAGATGGCTTTGTATCTGCTTGGAATGAAGATATAGAGGAGATACAAGCTAGTGACCACCACAAGACCTAGGGTATGGAATGATGAGGACTTGAGGAGACACTGTCAGAACGCCCATGTTGAAATGGTTCTCCTTAGTGGTGGAATACTATCGATAGTCAGCCCTATCGATAGTTTCCGATAGTCTAAAAAGTTACTATCGATAGTACTATCGAAACTATACCAACCTTGATACATGTTAGAGTTGTTGAGAAATACATTTTACTTATGGACCTTATGGTTGACATGCACTTTTTATAAAATACTCCCAAACGTATGACTTCCCGCGTTTACACATTTTTAAATTTTAATTAAATTAATCAAAATTATGGAAGACAGCGAAACGTAGTACACTACAACAAAAAAGCACACATAATACAGAATTAATAGATCCGGGACGGGGATTCCCTGTAGGATTTTTCTTTAATTTGTTCATAAAGCAATAGATGGCAGCACCAACAGCAAGTAGAGTGCGTATGTGATTAAAAAAGAGACAACCTTTAAAACAGATTTATGATCTAGTGCTGCGAATTTGGTTTTTTTTAATTTAAGTGTTTTAAATCGAATTCCGTGAACTTAAATTTAAGAAATACCAATAACATGCGAGTTTAAACTATCGATGATTACTTAAAACAATCGATAGTTTTCGATAGTAACAAACTATCGATAGTATCGATAGTGCCATCGATAGTATTCCACCACTAGTTCTCCTTAAAAACTACCTAGCTAGCTATTTAGTCTTGAAGAATAATCATATTAAAATACACTGCCAGATATTATTCAAATATTTCATTGCTTCGCCGCTTTCATTATCAAAGTCTCAGTCAGTATGATAAATTATTCAAAAGGAAATTTGTACAAAACAAATTGTTTTCATTTACAAAACAATAACAAAATATTGTAAGGTTAGGTTACATCTGAATGACAAGTGACAGACGTCACCCCCTACAAAAAGAGTGGGGGACTGTCGCTGCGACACGTCGAAGCTCTGAGAACGCGGCTTTAAGGCGCGTTCTCAGAGCTACGTACTGTCGCCCGCGACACCAATACGTCATTACCCCTCATCCCCACGCTGATCTAGCGGTGTTGCCAGGTATCTGGTGAAATTTCACCAGATCTGGTGATTTTTTGTGATTTATAAAATATGCCGCCCCCAACACGAAACTGGTAACACCAGAAAACAGACTTTTTTAAAAAGATTTTCATGGACCACCGGATTATTCATAAAATCACAAAAAGATCAACAGATCTGGTGACATTTCACGAGATACCTGGCAACACTGCGCTGTAGTATTATTAATTTTTTATTTTGTTTTGAAATTTGAACCTCAGTTTTCCGAAATAAGTATTCGTTGTTTCCGAACAAAGGTAATTACTAATTATTTGGTCCTAAAATATTGTGAATAGTATGTACTTTTGCTTTTAAAATTTATTTGAATTACCTACCTAAATCCCACAAAATATTTAAATAATTTTAAATTACATTGGTTTTTTTAATCACATTGGTTCATTTTTTACTAACCAGAATAAATATACATATTTTGAGGAGTAGAATACGAAAATAAAAATCAAATTTGACGCTGTCGTCGAACAAATCTTTTAAAAAACAAACCTATAACCTCCGAGAGGGGAAAATTTTAATCCAACATCCGCATTCCACATACTCACACCCTTAAAAAACGTAAATATTGGCCTGCTACAATCGGAAGAGATTAAGAAATGTGATAAGTTCAAGTTTAAAACATAAAATTTTAGGTTAAGCGAAAACCATAATATGGATGTGGACACAAATTCAAATTATATTCCTGTGGAAATTCTTCACTGTTCTGAATTTAGAATAAAGTTTATCTGCAGAAGAATGTGCGAGAGTTAATAATACTGGTAAAACATCATTTTGAATTAAAATTGTAAACTGTTTTTAAGGTCACAAGGTATTTTGTTAGCCCTACTTTTGGCAATTTCGTAATGTTATCTAAAAATTAGTTTTGTAGCGCTATAGATGCCTTAATCTTATAATATAAATATTTTTAGATTATTGTAGATACAGATTACAAAGGGCAAGAATGCTCTGCACGAAGATGGCTTTGTATCTGCTTGGACTGAAGCTACTTGGAGCTGCTTGGAGCTACAAGCTAGTGAGTAGCCAAGCTATCGAAAGCCTGTTTATTACAATTAGTACAACGAGACCTAGGATGTGGAATATGAATGATGAGGAGACACTGTCAGAAGGAGCATGACTATGCTTTTAGACTTCCTTATTGGATGAAATTATATTAGAATGAAATGGTTCTCCTACCTACCTACTTAATAGTGGTTAATAAAAACTACCTAATGTGTAAATGTATTTGTTTTTCTAGTGCATCGTAGTCCTAAATACAGTAGTCTCGATGTAGTGCATGCGTGTGCTACTTTACAATTTCAAGTTTATGATAAAAAATACAGGAATAAAACTGGGCGGTTTTCATTACATTTATATTTTGAGCTCTAAAATGCACAAATTAGTTAATTTAGTCCGTTTTTTTGGCTTCTTGTAACGTTTTTTAACGAAATTAGCTCTTTAGTCTGGAAGAATAATCATATTAAAATACACTGCCAGACATTATTCAAAGATTTCATTGCTTCGCCGCTTTCATTATCAGAGTCTCAATCAGTATGATAAATTATTCAAAACGAAATTTGTACAAAACAAATTGTTTTCATTTAAAAAACAATAACAAATTATTGTAAGGTTAGGTTTCACCCGAATGACAAGTGACAGACGTCACCCCCTACAAAAGGAGTGGGGGACTGTCGTTGCGACACGTCGAAGCTCTGAGAACGCGGCTTTTCACATAAAATTCGAAATACTTTTAGGTATATAGCTATATTCACAAATAGACTTACCTATAGGTATTATAATTTTGGTTCCAATAAGGATTATAAATAATACCTCTTAATTAATTAATTCTGTTACTTGCTAATTTATTAGTTTTTACTAATATCTTGAATCACTTCACTGTAGTGCAGGAGGTAATCTCACTATTATTTAGAATTTACATAACAGCAACAGAATTTAGAAATGGCATAAACAAAGAGTAGCAACTGTGAGTAGCAACAAACAGTTGCTACGATACAGAAACCTCGTTCAATGGAAATGGGTTTTGATATTTTTTTAAAATCGTTTTCGGCTTTTTAACCTCAAACTGAAAGTTTCAAAAATCTTGTTGGTAAGAAAAAGTCGTCCGTAAAAATATTGAAAAGCGTATTTCAGCTTAAAAGTATGCCTATTCTCCAATAGCTGTAATATTAATACCATTACGTTATGACGAACCTTCGTTCTCAGTTTTCAATTGAAAGTCCCAGTGTCGAATTGTATTTTTTACATAAAGGTAAATTCCATAGGTATATAACCAATAAACTCTGTGAATAGCAGCTGATAGGGTTAACGATTTAAGTGTAACATTTGTTTGACTCTTCTTTAGGCAATGAGGATCTAGATAAAATTTCACAAAATGTCACCAGCATTCAGTCTCACATAAGACGTTACAAAGCAAATTTTTCTCTTGGGCAAATAGAAAAGGACCGCTACTTCACTCTGGACTATAAAACTCTGATAAGCGATGAACAATTTCTTACCGACTGGTCAGAATTTAAACAAGATCTCGGCAGTAACACGGAATTTACATTACATTGCCTAGGACTAGGTATGCATCAAGTTATAATTAAACTCCATCAAGAGAAAGAAACGGAACAGGGAGTTCTTAAACAAGTTCCCGTAATTAGGGCAAGGATTTTGAATTATGAGCCCGTGCAACAGCTGAAGGAAGTTAATGTTAGTTGTTTTGGTAAGATCTGTTTTATTATTTAAGTATGGTTCAATTTTAACCGTTTTTTTTTGTAAAATTTGGCTCCATTTTTAGGTAAATTTGTTTCGCTCAGAGGCACAGTGATTAAGGCGACCGCAGTTAAAATTATTAGCACTTACATGGCCTTTTACTCTCCCTGCTGCCAGTCGACCCATATAATCCAGCAGATCGGCGGGGTTTATACACCACTGGAAAAGTGTCCAACTTCAGGCTGCAGGGCCAAGGGAAATTTTGAAGCTCTGTATAATTCTTCTAAGACAAAGACTATTGATTGGCAGAGCATTGTCATTCAAGAAACAGATGTAAGTAGCTAACTTGAGTAGCTAGCACTGCATTTCTGTGAAATTCATATTTTTGGTAATAAATCTCTGCCTTTTTTCTTTACCGTACTGTCAATGTACAAGAGAAAACTAATAATTTTGAAATTTTCCTGAAAACATTTATTAGAGTGGCAGACTATAAAGTTTTGGATCCTTTGAAATCCCTTGAAATTTCTTGAGTAAATGAAGTGATCACAAAATTTTTTGAAAAAACGTTCATTGCTGATTTTCTAGAGTGCTGTAGTTCATACGCGGCTTTTGTCATTCTTTAGTGTGATATGGCGAGAATTCCTCAAACCCTAGAATGTGAACTGACGGAAGACTTGGTTAAATCTTGTTCACCAGGAGATGATATTACTATATCTGGAGTTTTAAAGGTAACACTTTTTAATGATTTTTGTTTACTATGGCTTTCTTTCTCTACAGGGTGTTCCAGTTTTATGCATTTTTATAAAAATAGGAATATAAACAACATGCAAGTGTGTAAAAAATAATTAAAATCTGAGGCACGAATAAGAAAACCAACGACTTTTACGCCTTGTAATGTTTTTAGGGTAGAAATCCTAATGATAACAAAGGCAAAAATAAGCAGAATTCCGTGTTTAACCTGTACTTGGATGCAGTGTCCGTATATAATAACAAGAACGAGAGTGGCGGAGGTTATTCTGCCAGCTATGAAAGGATTACGTTTACAGCTGAGGATTATCAAGCGATTAAGGTAAATTGTAGATAAAATGAATATTAATTATGTTTGACGAAATGTTCTTCGCCGGCACAAAATTCCGCCACCCCGAAATTTTGGTCAAGTTTGATATTTTATAACTTTTTTATTTTTCATGCGATTTTCGTGATTTTATTATCAGTTTGTAGATTCATTTATCGTGTTTTTCCTTAATTATTTTATTAAGTAACATTTTTCGATTAGACTATATTATACAGGAGTAAATCAAACTGTTGTTTTTGTCTTAATTTCAAAACACCCTGTAGGAAAATTGAGGTGGATAATTTTATTTTCATATCGTTTCTTGTGATCTTTGATGTATTCTAAACATTTCTTTTTTTGATTCATTCCATTATCTCATTTCGGCTGCGAGCTGCAAAATTTTAAATGTAACGGATGTTATTTTTAGAAAATGTATGTCTTTCGGTTAAAAATTATCGACGTCGGCTACGTACGTGATTATTGTGACAGAACATTAGACAGTGACAATATTCTTACGCACTATTCACTGATGAATCCTGGGTTTGTTTAAGGTCGCCGGATAGTCGTGAGCGGGTATACATAAGTAGAAATTTAGAACTGAACTGACTGCATCATATCAGAACGAATTTCATATCATGGCGGTTCATGATTTAAGCGGGTATTTCTACCGACCAATCTTGTATTTGTTGAAAATGGAGCTCTAACCGCCCACCGTTACATTGAGGACATCATCCAAGAAGTTGTAGTTCCATTTGCTCCTTTCATTGGGACCCAATTTACATTAATGCATGATAATGCTAGACCTCACGTTGCAAATGTAGTGAGCGAATATCTGGATGAAGTTGGACTTCCAAGATTGGAATGGCCCGCATGTAGCCCAGATCTCAACCCAATCGAACATCTTTGGGATCAACTTAAAAGGACAGTTCGTCGTCGTTCTGTACAACCACAAACCTTGCAAGACTTACAACTGGCTCTGGCCGAAGAATGTCAGGCTATCCCTCAAGAAAGGATAAGTAACCTTATTCATTCGATGCCACGAAGGCTGCAAGCTGTCATTACTGTGAGAGGAGGAAATACACGATCTTAAAATTGTTTTTGTTGATTAACTTGATGAAATACCTATACTCGAAGTCCACAATTGTAGACTGTGACTCATTTCATAGTCCGAGCAATAATGCAGCGAATGCGGTTGATCACATCTTGTACGTTTATCCGCTATTGTCTGTTTAAAACTACCTAAAATCCGCTTCCTCCCGCTTATTTGGTCGCAAACGCGCGGCGTAGCCAAACTGTAGTTTTCTCGAGCTTTATATTATTTATGTGATAGGATTTGCACGGAGAACGGATCAGCGGGCAAATGTTTAAATATACTATACACATGGCAACAGTGTTTGATATTATTGTATCAGTTGCAAACTGTTGAGAATGGCGTAACCAGCTGGTTTTACTGTATTTTCATAGATACTTTGAATTCGGGTATATTGTTATTGTGTATTGTTGTTGCCGAGTATTGTTGTTGCTGAGTATTGTCGTTGTTATTGTTGATAGTTGTTACTGTATATAATTATTGTTGTTGCTGTTTTTCTATCATCGACTAATAGTGTTATTTATGCTAGTGGTAAAAATGCAAACTACTGCATCAACTAGCGGTCTACCTTTAAAAAATATACAACCTAATTTAACACAGTGGGAACAAGACATGATAAAATCTGTGCTAGATGCAACGGAACTATGTGCTTCTTTAACGAAGGTATCGGCTAGTACAGTATTCAGCACATTAAAAAATAAGAAGAACAAGAATAACCCCAAAGTTCAGAATCATGTAGGCCGAAAAAAAATCATACTTGATAATACGACAAAATATGCAATTCGTCGAAAAGTACACGGTTTTTATTTTAAGAATGAAATTCCCACATACAAAAAAATTATGTCGGAAATAAAAAAAGGACGACTCATTGCCGAAAATATCGCTAAGAGTTTTAAAACGAACATTATACGATATGAACTTTCGGTATTTGAAGCGGAACCGCAAAAGTATTTTAATAGAAAAAAATGAAATTGTATTATGGAGAAGAAGAAACTACCTTAAAAAAATATCGTAGAAAAGTAAGTAAAATATTATTTTTGTAAGAAGTGAGGTGCTTTTTTTTCTTATGGATTATTGTATCTTTGATGCAAGCGACTTATTTTTATGTCTGAATTCAAATAACACAAATTGACTCATAATTACCAACAATATTTTGGTTTGTAAGTTGTTCAATGGAGATAGAATTATTAAATATTATTAAAAATTATAATTTGGTAACTCAGTAATTACCTGAAATTTTGCGAATTATTTTCAATAATGAGTACTTATATAAATTTTTAATTTTACGCGCCACTGGAAGTCTATGTCCTTCTCGCTCAAATGCAGTTGTCGTTTCATTTTTTCATAAATGAATCACTGTCTACAATTGTGGTCTCCGAGTATAGTGTTTGTTTTTCTTGTTTCATTTAAAATTTTGCAGCTCGCAGCCGAAATGAGATAATTCAATGAATGAAAAAAGGAAATGTTTGTTGAATACATCAGAGATTACCAGAATCAGTATGTAAATAAAATTACCAACATCAATTTTCCTACAGGGTGTTACTACAACTGATAATAAAATCACGAAATTCGCATAAAAAATACAAAAGTTATAAAATATCAAACTTGACCAAAATTTCGGGGTGGCGGAATTATGTGCCGGCGAGTGTAGAAACCAAATTTGTTTTGACATATTGTGTTCTTTTTTTGTAGCAAATTCATGCACAACCCAACCTTTTCCGTTATTTGGTGCACTCGTTATGCCCGACGATATACGGCCACGACATAGTGAAAGCCGGCCTGCTTTTGGGACTTATCAGGGGCACAAGATCGAACACTTCCAGATCGGAATCTCACGTTTTAATGGTCGGAGACCCGGGACTGGGCAAAAGTCAAATGCTCAAGAGCTGTTCTAATGTGTCCCCCAGAGGTAAACCTCTCTGCTTTCCTTATAAGATTTGGTTAAGTGAGATTTATAACGGTGTTATAAAAGCTTTATAAATTTGTTGTCTCCTATGATTACATTATGGTTTTTAGGGTCAATTAGCTGCAATATTACGATGTAAGAATGGTCAGATGTTCAAACTGTGGAACCGTTTTATAGATTTGTTTTAAATAGCTGTAAGAACATCAATATAACGTACAACGTACAGTATACAGCAAAATGATGCTGTAAGCTTTTTTGCTACATAACTTGATTGTTGATGTTGTCTAAATGCTGTTATACAACTTTTTTATAGCCAACTCTGGTTTTTACACTCGCAGATCTCTTTTAATGGTCGTTAGAAGTTACATCATATAGCAAAATGGTTCTGTAAGCTTTTTTGCTGTATAACTTGGTTGTTGATGTTGTCTAAATGCTGTTATACAACTTTTATATAGCCAACTCTGGTTTTTACACTTGCAGATCTCTTTTAATGGTCGTTAGAAGTTACATCATATAGGAAAATGGTTATGTAAGCTTTTTTGCTGCATAACTTGGTTGTTGATGTTGTCTAAATGCCGTTATACAACTTTTATATAGCAAACTCGGGTTCTTACACTTGCAGATCTCTTTTAATGGTCGTTAGAAGTTACATCATATAGCAAAATGGTTCTGTAAGCTTTTTTGCTGCATAACTTGGTTGTTGATGTTGTCTAAATGCCGTTATACAACTTTTATATAGCAAACTCGGGTTCTTACACTTGCAGATCTCTTTTAATGGTCGTTAGAAGTTACATCATATAGCAAAATGGTTCTGTAAGCTTTTTTGCTGCATAACTTGGTTGTCGATGTTGTCTAAATGCTGTTATACAACTTTTATATAACAAAGCTGGGGTTTTTACACTTGTAGATCTCTGTTAATGGTTGTAAGAACACCAAATAGCAGTTACATTATACAGCTGCAAGCTTTTTTGCTGTATAACTTGGTTCTTAATGTTGTCTAAATGCTCTTATACAACTTTTATACAGCAAATCTGAGGTTTTTGTACTTGTATATCTCTTTTAATAGTTGTAAGAACACCAAATAGACGTTACATTATTATACAGCTGTAAGCTATTTTACGCATCGTAAATTTTGATCTTTTAACTTTTTTTAATTCATTTAGAAATGTATCCGCTAAATAATTTGTAGGTGTATATGTGTGTGGTAACGGCAGCACTACGTCAGGACTAACGGTTACAATGACGCGGGAATCCGGGGGGGAATATTCGCTAGAAGCTGGAGCCCTCATGTTAGCGGATCAGGGTTGTTGCTGCATCGACGAGTTTGATAAAATGCCCAATCAACATGCCGTAAGTATAAGTTTCAATATACCTTGATATTAGTGAAAATTGTTAATAGCTGCAACGTTGTAAAAGCGTATTTAAGGCAAATGGCATCGATGCGGACGTGACGTTAACAAATTTCGGTAATTCCCCGACCAACCGAGTCCAAATACTAGCAGTGGATTGCTACGCGACGTGTCACATACAGGGTCTTATGGAAATGACGTATTATATTTAAATGGGTGACTCCTGGGGTATCCTAGAGAAGCGCTACATATTTTATTTTTTTTTAAATGGACCGTTTTAAAAGTGGGGTAATAAACAATCTTACTCACAGGTCAGTCCGCGCTACTGTACAACATTTCACCCAGAGCCAATGGCAATGTTGCCAAACTTAATGTAAAACTGAAATTCCATATAAAATTATAAAAATAAATTATTTTCTACCTACTTGTATTTATCCTTATACCGAAAGAGCGAGGAAATCCAGGCACAAACACAATCATTTTTTTTTCTTTTTCATGGGAACACTCCTGGAAACACTTTATATACACACAGTAATAGTGAAACAGAACCGATAGTTAGCTTTTGAAAATACAATAATACAGATTATACTACAGATTATTAGATTGTTTTACACGTGACGAAATTTGACGTCCAGAAGAAACGCGTCAATAAAAACAATATTCAAAAATTATTTATGGACGGGCAAGATACGCGCATAAACCGAAAAGACAGACCGGATTACTGAGAGTGTGTTGGTGATCGATGAGACACAATAACGTATCCGGCCGCTGGTTGGTCTTCAACTTACAGACGCAAGCGTGCGGCGCTCTATCAAACTACTTCGCTCAGCCGATGAAATGCGTCAAGAGGTCAAAGGCATTTGACCTAGTGACGTATGTGGCTATTACTATTCCATATGTTTTTTCGGGTTGTTTAAAACATAGTGTACAAAAAGGTATTACAGAATGGAAAAGTGTTTAAATTATTTTACTTTGTCTAAAGAGTTTAAGGTGTACATATGACAACACCGGCCAGAATTCCTTGATTGCTTACATGTATCGCAGTGCCACACAGGTGTTTTTCTGGTTTGACGTCAGGTCACTTTTACCGCTGAATGAATTCAAAGCGCCATTTATGGCTATTTTTCTTCAATTTGTCTTTATCTCAGGAATTGCTGGTTTAAATATAATACGTCATTTCCATAACACCCTGTATTTAAGTAAGAAATAAATATTTAATTTTTCAACTCCTATATTACGCACTCTGTCTACTGTTACGTAATATTATATTACGTAACAGTTAACGTACGTCAGTACGTAATATATATTACGTAACAGTTCCACAAATCGCATTACCCATTATATGCCAAAAGCGTCAATGTATCCAATAGATTTTATGCAAAGTGGGCTGTGAATTCTATCGGGTCTCCTTGACAATATAAATGTCTACAGCAACGAACAAACCCGAACACAAAATTAGGTCGTTGTCATAGCAATATGTCAAAATGCACGCGCTACAATTAACAGGCATACAATTTTCGTCAAAATCCACTGTCATTTCTGTCCATTAAAAAGTACACTATTAATTTCTAGTGCCTTCTCGAAGCGATGGAACAACAAAGCATCAGCATAGCGAAGGCCGGCGTGGTATGCTCGCTGCCAACCAAACCGACCATTTTAGTTGCGGCGAATCCCGCCGGAGGGCACTATAACAAAGCCAAGACTGTAGCGGAGAATTTAAAGATCGGGTCGCCGATGTTGTCGAGGTTCGATTTGATATTCATTTTGTTGGATCAGCCCAATGAGGTAACGAGAGAAATTTGTTTAGGCGTTTTTCTATAAATTATACAGATATCTGTTCCTATTGCTTAAATGTTACTTACTTCGACAAATTGAATAAAGGACCTCTGCCGAGCTCTTATATTTGGTGGTTAATTTTTACCTTGTTATTATTATTTGTAGCATATGGATAAATATTTGTCGAAGCATATTTTGACGGCTCACTCGTCAAAGAAAAGAAAATTTACACCAAAGGAATTTGAGGTTGAAAACGATTCAAATACTGAGACGGCTGGGTTAAGGTCAGTCTATTTTTTTCATTTTCTTATTTCCAAACAGCTTTTCTTTCTATATACAGGTTGTATCAATATTCTTTTTTACAACCTGTCTATTTGACATATTATAACTTTGAACAAAACTATAACATGGACCACGCACTGCTATAAATTCCAACTCTTTGTGCCTTTGGAACTGTGAAAGTTCCAGACCATCAACACATACAGAGTGTCCCAAAACTAATAGTACACAGTAAAACTGCAGATTCTTTGATGAGAGATTACTTTTTAACCAATATTTTGCATACAATTTTGTGGGGTTATAGAAGCGAGAAATTTGAATCTGTTAATAATTCTAATGTAGATTGTAGAGGGCGCTCGTCTGTTGTCTTGCGCACAATGTTGTCTCCGTCATATAGGCAACCCCGCCGGTATTGGTGCCGGCTTGTTTGCCAACCAACGACGACCGTGTGGAACCGAAATCAGTCGTAGGGATGTAACCAAAGATCTTACAAACTCCAGATAGAATTGTTTACATGTGTAGTCGACGTAAGGATTGTAAACGTGCACTCCCCACCTTGCTGTTATGCTTGCAGCATAGCCAGATTGTCCTATTTATCGCTAAGGTATCTGCAAAATCCCAATTAAAAATTTGTTAATTTGACAATTGCAACTGGTTTAAGGTTAATCCGCAATTGCTTTTAAAATAAATTTATTTCCCAATAATTTTAATATAAATTGTGAATAGGCCTTGAGAGATTTAGAAAAAAAATATTATTATTATACATAAAAGTTTGAAATAAACCGACTGCACTCTGACAACATCAAGTTAAAAGATAGTACGCTCGACGGCAAACGATCAAACTTTATCAATGGAAGAAGAATACACTGTTGCTACTCGCTGCTAACCGCTTTTAAGGGAGTGTTTATATACTTGGTTGTTTTTATTTTTTTTTTGTGAGTATTGGTGAAAAATCGTCTTTATTATAAACAATGATGGTGCATTCATGTATAGTTTGTAAAAGAGTGGATCATTTAAGCAAGGATTTATCTTTTCTTCGGTAAGTATGGTTATGTTTTAATATGATTGTATTGATATGATTTCTGACTAACCATTGACGTTTAAAAGGTTATGGACCGGTCCGTGGTGCTAGTCCGGGCAAAAAGCAGTCGAGTTGGTTTATTTCTTAATATAAATCTTGCATTTACAAGATGGTTGAGTTTTGTGCGGCCATAAAATACTTCACTAGAAGATGCAATGGTGTTAAATTGAAATTTCACAGGTTAGTAAATATATTTAGAAATTTGATTTTGAGTTTGCATCACCCATTCCGTTTCTCCCTCCTTGCTAATTGGCCACACCCAACACCCAATGCATGTGAGCAGGTAATAAACTAAAGATAGATGACCAGAGTGCAGTTGGATTATTTCACGATTTATTTGATACCTTTAAGTATAATAATATTATTTTAAAGAATCATCCTTTTCACAGTTTATAGTAAAATTATTAGAAATAAACTTATTTTATGAGCAATTGCGGATTAACCTTAAACCAGTTGTAATTGTCAAATTTACAAATTTTTAATTGGGATTTTGCAAGATATCTTAGTGATAAATATGACAATCTGGCTAGAAATATACACTTTTATATCTGGAGAGTATCATCCAGTAATGAATACACCAAAAATATTGATGCTAAGCATAAATAGTTAAATCCATCCTTGGATATAAAAACTGGATCAATATTTCTATCTTTTTTATAAATATCCAAAATTCGAAACTACACTTTTTGAATAGAAAATATGGTTAAACGTAAAGAATCTCAAAGTAAATTATACGCCCTTGTTGGGCTTTTTGCCCAGACTAGCTCCGCTCCCACACGATGAGGACCGCTCCATAACCTTTTAAACGTTATTGGATTTAACCTTGTAAGATCTTTGATTTAACCAGACTTCAACATTGTTGTCATTAGCGAGACCAACATGTTTTGTCACTCTTCCACCCATTACTGATATTCAATAACATTTCAAACAATCACAAACTCACTTTCCGACAGATTTATGAATGGAGTGTTGGCCCTGTGGATGTAACGATTTTAAAAATCTATCGATAACGTAATAGATATCGAAATTAATTCTGAAAATGGCTTTTCAGTGATGGCCACAAGGCCTTCTTTTATGCAAGAAAATAGATTGTTTATTGTCCGGTAAAGAAAGTCTTGATGTGCCAAAATATTGCCGTGTAATAATTTTCATTAAGGGCGAAGTACGGTCCGAATAAACCCAGTGGTATAAATACTAAATACACTAAACCGCAAAAAACTTGCACATCCAATCGACATCAAAATTATTAACAAATTTACATTTCTCGCTCCAAGAAACCCCCTATAACAAAATTTCATGCAATAATATTGGTTAAAAAGTAACTTAATTAGGAAATGAGAAAATCGAATTGGACATCCTATATCTCGGTTATTATCAACTTTTGAACTAAATAAAGTTTGTCCAAAACGCAATATTTCTACCTAAATAATATGCCTACCCTGTGTAGTCAATATTACATTTACAATTTTGTCCAATGCCATTGAGAAAGCTCCCTTCTACTACAACCTCCGTTTTCTTCTACTTCTACCTTCTTTTTTAGCGACCGTTTAAAACTAAACGGCGAAAGTATAGACTATCTTCCTCACAAGATATTCCGCAAGTACATCGCCTATGCTCAAAAGTACGTGAATCCCCAGCTTTCTAATGGCGCTACGTCTATTTTAAAGGAATTCCACGTCGCTTTGAGGAAACAATTTGCAAGCGGAGATTTCACCCCGGTCACCGCTAGACAATTGCATTCTTTAATTAGGTTGACACAGGTAAGAATAAAAAATACATGATATACCAGTTAATTTGAACGAATTCACCTCCCTTTTATATTATACAGGGTGTCCGGGAAAATGTAGTAAATCTCCCGGATATGAAGAAAACAAGTGAAAAGAGTAGTGTTGTGATCGCTCGAGCGGAAAACCGCTTGATTACTCGAATATTGAAATAACCGACATCGCTCGATTATTAAAAAAAACGCTCGAGTTATCCATTGAGGCGAAAACCGTCGCTCGTCACTTATTATTTTTCACTCGATACTCGAGGTTCGCTTGACGCCGGCGGAAATGCACCGCTGTAGTGTGATGGTTAAAAAACGGCTCGTATGTTCGAACAGTTGTTCGCTCGATAGGAAATACTCTAGTTAGAAATTCAATTCTCCGATTGTAAATATTAAAAAATTAAAGGATATAATTTTAAAATTTTTAATTACTATAAAGACGAGAAAACTTCTCAAAAATAACATAATAATAGAAATTGTTAATGAAAAATAACAAAACAAACAAAATGGTTAACAAAATATATAGAAAAATTCGTTGGTAATCTTATAGTAAACATTTTTAAATCTAAACATGAACTTTTTATTTTTAAACTCAAGAAGACTTCTTAAAAATAACATACATTATAGAAAATGTTAATGGAAAATAAGAAAACGAGCAAAATAGTTAACAAAACATAGGTATCGACAAATTTTTTGGTAACCAAAAGTGAACATTCTTAAATTTTTACAGGAACTTTTAGGTAACTATAAACATGAATTTAAAAAAATAATCACCTATTTTCTTATTTTGCCAGTCGCGTAACTAAGCCTAAATTTTTGAAGGGCACACAGTGGGCACCTGATAATTTAAAGTGGAAGAATTTGACAAGCCATTTTAAATATCTACTTATTTTGTGCTCGTAGATTGAGAAAGATGTGAAGAAAAATAACTCTCGGTAATACTTTTTGTTTTAAAAAAGCACAAGAATAAACCCGAACAATAAATACATATTTGGGTGATATTTTGCAGTTTTTTTGTTTAGTATCGAGACACGTGGTAAAAACTCATTATTCACAAATAAATAAATTTCTGGAATTTTTTTGGTGGCTACTACAATTTTTTAGCTAAACCTGTGCCCACCCGTAGTTACGTGCCTGCTAAATACCCTACCTGATCACATGTAAACAGCTAGGCTGCCGGTCGAGCAGTCGGTGACGTCATCGCTTGGTGAATTGGAATTTCAAGCGATTCACTCGATTATTAAAATCGCTCCAACACTAGAAAAGAGTACTACAAGCTCATATAAACTTTTTTCGTATAGACCTCCTCTTCGGAGATATTGACTCCCAAAGGGCTCCAATGGAATCAAGTTTTTTACACATAATTATTGAACCACCAGGTATATTTCAATTTTTTTTTAATATGATGTATACCAGGTAAGACCCTTCAAATTACTATTCACAACAGTTTCTTGGATAGTAATTTGAAGGATCTTACCTGGTATACATCATATTAAAAAAAATATATACCTGGTGGTTCAATAATTATGGGTAAAAACTATTGGATTCCATTGAAGCTCTTTGGGAGCCCATATCTCCGAAGAGGAGGCCAATACGAAAAAAGTTTATATGAACTTTTAGTACTCTTTTCACATGTTTTCTTCATATCCGGGATATTTCCCACATTTTCCCGGCCACCCTGTATAGTGCAGACAGTATAACTTTGCCCGTGTTAACGTGTAAAAAGATGCCTGTGTCTCTAGGCGAGGGCGAAAGCTGAATTAAGAGAGGAAGCAACCGAAGATGACGCAAAAGACGTGGTCGAAATTATGAAACACAGTCTGATCGATGTTTTTACTAATGAGACCGGATCTCTGGATACTTCTAGGACTCAGATGGGAACCGGGATGAGTTACAAGAACCAAGTAAGTAACTCCCAAGGTTTTTGGTTATTTCCATACTTATTATAACAAATACAGATACATTTGGGCAGGGGAAAGAAGGAATCTGCGATTGGCACCATCGCTTGCCGTCGAGCAACCTCAGCGATGCGTGGTATAAAACGCCTGTGCCGCTGCTAGATTCAATCGATCGAAACAAAGTCGGTGATTCAACGCGCGTCAAGCGAGGTGCCCGTCGCGTCGCGTATCCTGGTGGAAATGCTTTGTTTCCGTGTGTTTTTGATTTTAAGTTAATGTGAATACGTTTGTAAATGTCGTTTACAAAGAATACATTTTTCGCTGTAATAAAATGTATTATTCTAAACAATTTTTTTTATTTGGACTGTATGAATGACATTGAAGTAAAAAACAAACATTTTTAATTGAGAAGTAATTAAATGGTTTGCCGTTATTAACAGTCGAGCTGTGAAATGATTACTTGGTCAGCAAGAGTTTACAATTGGTCAGTAGAAACAAACATGTCTAGAAGCAGTTTACTTCAGAGGTCCCAGGGAATTGTCAATCTATGTAACTTTCTTGTGGTTTCTTTTGCCGAATACAGAAGGAAATCGGCTACAAAAGGTGTAGCGGGGGCGGGTTTTCACTTGTTTTCCCAGGGCACTGTCACGATTCAGAAATGTTTGCTGTCTAGAAGTTGCTGACCAACTAGCCATTTTGGCTGACCGATTACATTTTTGTGTTCCCAAAAATAAGAATATTTTGCTTACCAGTTAAATGATATCATTTTTAATTTGATTATAGGTTATGAAAGTACTGAACATTCTCCAAAAGAAATCAGAAATTGAGTCAAAATCCCTGTTTTCCCTCCAGGAAATTAAAGAGGCCAGCGAGTCGGCGGGTATCCTGAAAACCAAATTCTCCAGCGCCTTGCAATCTCTAAATATACAGGGTTTTCTGTTAACTAAGGGCAGGAATACTTATCAGTTGAACTCGGCATATTTATGAGGAAATAAGGTTGGTTAGTAATTTTCCATAAGTTTTATAACAAAGTAACGGATAGTTCAAATGTATTGAAAAAATTGTCTTTCTCAGGTACGATGTTTAATTACACGATTCTTGTTTCTATTAGTTAAGACCTTGTTTTATACAGTTGAATCGGGGACAGAAAAACATGCGTCATCGCCGGTAACAGTGCGGTTCAAATCGAGACCAAAACCTTCTTTTTCTATTTGAGTTTCATAATGGCTACATTATGAAATGCAAAAAAATTGAATAACTTTCACTTTATGAAACTGAAATTTTATTTTTTTTATGTTGGCAGCAAGTAGGGTTCGAGTTTTAGGCTTACTGCTGCGATTTTGAAATTTGTTTTCTAGGCATTATGGATTCGATAAAAAATTTTATAGAAAACTTTAAAATACTAACCTTTAACCTTGCAAATAGATCATTTTTACTGGATATTTATCTGAAATACCTATACTCGGAAATATACAGGGTGATTCACGACGAGCGTGCATTAGAACTTTATGGAGAACTACTGAATATATGTTCCTGAAACTTTGGGGATTTGGGTTTATCGATATGCTCTCTTTAACTAAAATATTGACATGTTTCTGTCATTTCCGGTTATACCGGAAGTAGCTGCCAACTTTCGTTTTTTAAATACAACATGGTAATTTTTATTACATTTTTCGATTAAGCATTAAATACTAAGCACATTTGATAGAAAATGTTTTTGTCAGACTCTATTAATTTTTTAGATATCTGGACTTTTTATAATTTTTTGGCAAATGCATGACGATGAAATAATCCATATAATTTTTTTACCTTAGCGCTTGGAATAAAAAATTTTTCTCACCGAATAGCTAGAAGATCATCAAGTCTCAAAAACATTTCAAATTCGGCATAAAATGTACAGGGTGGTCACAATTCAAGCCTCATTTTGAAAGAATTCAACCATTAAAAACTTTCTTATTTTAAATGGAACACCCTGTATATTTTTATTTAATTTGATGGCAAATTAGTTGTTCTTTATAAATAGTATTTACTGTCCTATACCTATATCAAAGCGTTTTCTCAAAAAATCCAATTTTATTCCGAAAATACAATTTGTTCAAGTGTGTTATGAAAACAACTGTAATTAGGGGCTATATACTGATGTCTATACGGAGGAAAAGTGATTGATTGCTTGAAAATACAATATTCTAAAGTGTTTCTTAATAATTTATAAATAAAATGCAGTTGATTGTTTTAAATTTAATGGTTTAAATATTATTTTTTTAAAAATAGCAAGGAAACAAGTTTATAAACTTTAAATTCTTTAATTAAAAATGTGTTTGAAAATTATACCTAATATCTTTTGATTATATTTTTAAAATATGTTCGAAATGATTGCCATTTACTTCCAACGATTTATGTATTCTTTTCATCATGTTATTTCTTGTAGCATTCCTAATTTCTTGTGAGAGATTGAAATGCTGCCTTCACCCTTTCAATTAGATTTTCCTTCGTGGTGATGGGACGCGCGTAAACTTTATCTTTAATGGTTCCCCAGATGAAAAGTCCAGTGGAGTTAAGTCTGGCGAACGAGCTGGCCAGTGGAAGGGACCTTGGTTTGCGATCCACTGGTCATGAAAAAGTCTGTTTAGGGCAGTCTTAACAACTTGGGCGTTGTGTGCTGGAGCCCCATCGTTTTGATACCAATCACTTTTCCTCCGTATAGACATCAGTATACAGCCCCTAAGTACAATTATTGTTTTCATAGCACACTTGAACAAATAGTATTTTCGGAATAAAATTGGATTTTTTGAGAAAACGCTTTGATATAGGTATAGGACAGTAAATACTATTTATAAAGAACAACTAATTTGCCATCAAATTAAATAAAAATATACCGGGTGTTCCATTTAAAATAAGAAAGTTTTTTATGGTTGAATTCTTTCACAATGAGGCTTGAATTGTGACCACCCTGTACATTTTATGCCGAATTTGAAATGTTTTAGAGACTTGATGATCCTCTAGCTATTCGGTGAGAAAAATTTTTTAGTCCAAGCGCTAAGGTAAAAAAATTATATGGATTATTTCATCGTCATGCATTTGCCAAATAATTACAAAAAGTCCAGATATCTCAAAAACTAATAGAGTCTGACAAAAACATTTTCTATAAAATGTGCTTAATATTTAATGCTTAATCGAAAAACGTAATAAAAATTACCATGTTGTATTTAAAAAACGAAAGTTGGCAGCTACTTCCGGTATAACCGGAAATGACAGGAACATGTCAATATTTTAGCTAAAGAGAGCATATCGATAAACCCAAATCCCCAAAGTTTCAGGAACATATATTCAGTAGTTCTCCATAAAGTTCTAATGCACGCTCGTCGTGAATCACCCTGTATAACATGCTGACGGTGTCCGTGAACTAATTTCTAGTCACAACTATAAAACAACATAACCTAAAAATAATATAAATATCTTCAAGTTTATGCTCTATTTCTGAAGATTTATTTCAATAAAGTACTATTGTTATTTTTAATTCAATATAGTATTATACATATTACTTTTATACATATTTATAGTTACTGTAGACCTTTCCTGGGCATTAATTGTTATTCCTGTCAGATTCTACGTCGACACAATATTTTGTTCAATATTTTGAACTTTGTTCTGCTCGCACCATAACTCAAAGTTTTGCATATATTCTTTTTAAAAGTTGTTGTAGGTTATTTTCTGCAATTTCTCGTATTTCTGACGGAGTACAACTTTGTTCCTGACTCATTTTTATCAACTTTAATAATATATTTATTTTTAATTATGACGGATGGGAAGAAGCTTTGTTGTGTTCAATTGTTTCTATCATGCCATATTTGATACTTGTTACATTTTATTAAACTGTAAAAGTATTGCCAACCCAAATAGAAAAAGTATTATAAAATACACGGTTCATAAGACAATTAGAGAACTTGTACTTTGGAAAACTCCCCGCTTTGCGGATCGTTTTCTAATTTAACCGCGTGCTCTAAGATAATGTCTTATGAAACTTGTATCTTAATATACTATTATTGCACCAAAGTCAAAAACTACATTTGTAAAATGGTAGTTGATACACTATACGTATTTTAAATTTTATTTAATAATTGTCCTTACCAAAGGTATTGTAAACTACAGATCCCATAATCCATTCATAAAACTCTTCTTGGAAAGTGAAGCCTTGATTTTGTGAAATGTTATTGAAAATCAGTAATGGGTGGAAGAGAGAACTACATGTTTGTTGGCTGAATGGCAACAATGTTGAAGTCTGGTTATATCAGATGGTTAAATATTAAAACATAACCATACTTACCGATGAAATGATAAATCCTTATTTAAATGATCCACTCTTTTACAAACTGTACATAAATGCGCCATGATTGTTTATAATAAAGACGATTTTTCACCAATAATCTCAAAAAAAAACAAAATATATAAACAATCCGTTAGATCACAGCGCCAACGCTGTGAAGTTTGCGAGATTAGTATTCATTCATATTTTGGCTCCTGTATCGTAGCCCAGTAGTAAAATAAAAATAGATGTTGCCAGAGTGCAGTTGGATTAGTTCAAGATTCGTTTGATACTTTTAAGTATAATAATATTTTTTTAAAGGATCTCTCATCGCCTTTTCACAGTTTATAGTAAAATTGTAGGGAGATAAATTTATTTTAAGAGCAATTGCGGATTAATCTTAAACCAGTTGTAATTGCCAAATTAACAAATTTTTAATTAGGGTTTTGCAAGATACCTTTGCGATAAATATGTCAATCCGGCTATGCTGCAATAATGACCGAAAGAGCTGGGAAAAACTGTTTGCAGTTGTTGCGTAGGCTAGAAATGTACATTTTTCCATCTGTAGCTTGTAATATCTTTGGTCCTTACCGACAGGACATTCCTGGTTCCCAGCACTGGTTATTATAGGTTATTCAACAAAATATAATTTTTTATAACTAAATATACAATATTTAACACTGCTTACAGAAAAGGAGACAAATTTGCAACTAATAGTTCTTCTTACAATCTGTTTTTGATGATTACATTCATATTGCAAAGTACTTTCGTTTAGAAACTTGTGAACCACACGAAACGCAAAACATAAATGTCAATAATGTAGTTTTGCCATGCCTGGAATCGTATATTGTCTCCAAAGAAAAACGTTGTCTTTTATCCTTTTTCATTAATTGATAAAAAAAAAATAAGAAGTCTGTGATATTACTGTAAAGATATGACGCACGTTCATTCTTTTCCTGACCCAACTGTACAGGGTGTCCCATTTTCCACACCTTTATAGGGTATCTCCGTTATTGTTAGTGCTATCAAGAAAGTAATGTAGGTGTCATGTGCTCTTTTTGGGTCAAACTTAAAATGGTGAAATCAAATTTTGAAAATTTTCGCTCGCTTAAGAGATATGGGGGAAAGTCAAAAAATTTTCAAAATTACCTTATATTTTCTTAGTTAAAAGAGATACAGAAAATTGTTTTATACAGAAGTTTATTTATATTGATTGTTGAATAATCTAGAATAAGTATACTGTATCAGGTAAGAAAGTTATCGGACCTAACCTCATTTTTTTAAATGCCACAACCTGTATATTTTAATCTGAAAATATAGCAATTTAAACTCTCTTTTTCAATTTATAACTCACCATGGATGATAGATATCATATCAAATTTATCAAAATGTTGACAAGTCATTTTCACAAATCAATATGTAAAAATTAATTTGACGTTAAATGTTAATAACAAATAGAATGTCTGTGGTTTAAAGTAATAAAGTTTAAATAAATCGCCTAGGAAACCAATATTATCCATGGTGTGTTATATATTTGAAAATATAATTTATAATGCAATCTTCTTAGATGAAAATATACCGGGTGTTCCATTTAAAAAAATGGGGTTAGGTCCGATAACTGGCCGCGTATATTTATTCTAAATACGGCAGATTATTCAAAAATCATTATAAAGAAACTTTTGTATAAAACTTTTTCTGTATCTCTTTTAACTAAGAAAATATAGGGTAATTTTGAAATTGTCAATTTTTTGATTTTCCCCCGTATCTCTTAAGCGAACGAAAATTTTCAAATTTCGATTTTCCCATTTTAAGTTTGACCCAAAAAGAGCACATGACACCTACATTACTCTCTTGATAGCACTAACAGTTACGGAGATATCCTATAAAAGGGCAGAAAATGGGACACCTTGTACATGTTTATATATTTGTTTCAATCATGAAATTATTTATTTTCAAAAGAATCTCTTGTTATTAGATAAAATTTATTCTATTAGGTATCAATAAAAAATCGCAATAAAACATCGACACAGGCTGTTTAAAGGACAAACTTAACTTTTACAGTTTTCCACATGTTGTGGCCAATTGGAAACTTGACAGGTCCTGGAACAATACCAGGACTTTTTGCACCTCGAACACCGTTGGATGGCGCTCTGGCCGCATTGGGCACAAAGCTGCGTCTCCTTTACTTCCAACTTTTCGAGTAGATCGGTATTGTAGGCTTCGGTTAATCTGAAAAGCGCAACGATATGCCAGATAAAATTTTATATTTTTTCACCAAAATCCGGCCCTAACCAAACTTCCTTCCTATACAGGGTGTCCGGTGTCCGGTGTCCCAGCCAAGACTCCACTCTACATGGATCTCGGACATACAAAAACGATCGAATGACTTCTGCAACGTCATGAAAGATATTGGGACAAAACCTAATTTTTACGATTTCGTTCTTTTTGTGTTCTGATTCTATTTGACGAGGTATGTGAAAATAAATTTTCATTTTATTGCCACTTTTGCTTCTCTACAGAGTGTTATGGAAATGACTTATTATATTTAAATGGGTAACTCCTCCTTGGGTGTCCTACAGAAAGTCTGCATACTTTTGTTTTTTAATCGAATATCTAAATACTAAGGTAAAAACCCTTTTTACCCACGTATTGTCGCGCCGTTCCATCTGGATTCACTTAGCAACAATGTGGGTCACTAGAGTATACTAACAATGTTGTCAGATCACACCGCGTGTATCGCCCTTGTTTGGATACCGGCCGCGTGAAACTATCGTTGCTTCAGTATGTTTCGAGACTCTGGGAGGGAATGACGCTGTCGAGGGTTCTACGTGCTTGACGTATACGAATTTTAAACGTTTTGTTAGTTGTAGCATCACCCGATTTTTTTCCGTTGTGAAATAATTCATAAAATAAATGTTGTGATGTGATTTCAAATTTGTGCGATATTACCTACTGTTGTTTCTGTTGCAAAACATACTTTTTGTGTTTTATTTTTTTTATGGAATTTAATTTAAAACGGATTATTTAAAAATAAGATCGAAGGTAAGAGAGAACCAACCCTTAAAATTGTAGTTTTCTGTGTTGCAATATGACAACACCGCCTACAACGCGCTAACCTCTTTTCAGACTCGAGACTGCCTCAATAAACCATTGATTGCGAACGTCCTCAGTAGCGTCCACGTAAATTTTCAGATTTCATATAAAGTATATATTTCGCTTAATCATAACATTTATGGTTATTTTTCTTCAATTTATTTTCATCTCACGATTTGCCGGTTTAAATATAATAAATCATTTCCATAACACCCTGTATAAGATGATTTAATTAAATTTTTTATCCGACGTTTCGTTTATTTCCCAACCATCATCAACATTGTTTTTTTTTAAAGTAGTATATTTTATTTTATGCTTTATGAAATTCACTTTATACTCTGAATCGAACGATATATCACGCCTATTATTATTTATTAGGCGTTTCGGACCTATCAAGCTCATCTTCAATGCAAATAAGGACCTTACTGAAAATATATATTGTTTTTATCGTTGTATTTATACTCTAAAATACCATGTTACTACTATTTAAAAAAACAAAGTTGATGATGGTTGCGAAAAAACGAAACGCCGGATTGAAAATGTAATTAAATTATCTTATAGAGCAGAGAAAGTGACAATGAGATTGGAAAATTCATGTTCACATGTCTCTTCAAATAGTGCATTCTTATCTGGGACATCCAGTATAATTTACCCTGATAGATTCGCTTACTTTTTCGCCGCTTCTTGTAAGGTCTCCCTGCTATCAGTAAAAATCGTTCCGACTTGTTTTTCGGCAATCTTTTTCCACTTTCCGCCGCACTGTTGCAGAATGTTTTCTTTAATATCCAGGAGCGCTTCGAGCAGTACAGGTCTGGGCGGGGCCGCGAATTCTTCCATGCAGGATACCTTGCAGAGCCATTGCTAAACATAAGAAAGCAACGATTGTTTATACAACCAGTGCGAAAACGACTAGTTTTCGTGTATGTTGTGAAAAGCTTTATGGTCGCAGTCGAGTATCATCAAGTTTGTTCCAACACTCTATTTTTGTATCGTTCTAGAACCGTCACGAAATTGTTGGGATCGATTTTGTGCGCAGTCGTTAATTTTGCACTGTTTGTTGCCGATGCACAAGGGACGCAAGGTTGGTACGTTTTTATGGCCATTATCTGTAAAAATCACAGCTGATCCTGATCGCCTGTCTGATTAGTTCTTAGTCTAGGAAAGAAGATTAGTTAATTATCATAAATCATAACCCTACTTTTGTTCCTTAATTTCTTCGTCTAAGCTTGAGTATTATCTTCTGTCGTTACGTTTTGTTGTATTTAATAATTATGGAAGAGAATAACGTGTTTAATGGTAAGAATATCTTGGAGGTTTGGGAACCGGATTATACAAATTTAATAAGAATAAGTTAAATAATCAGAATATTAACGAGGGGTTAAGCAACAACTCCTACAAAACAAGGCTAAAAGAACTGCACGAATGCCAGGAATACAAAAACAACTGTTAAAATTCTTACGGCGCAAGTCAGTACAAACGGTTCCTGCTCTTGTCCATGTATCGTTTTCACCGTTCAGGTTTGCGAACGATCACAAATTTGGTTGGAACACAAACGGGATCGCCCGAAACACCGTTTTGTGTCGGTTGGAACGGCTTTCGACTACTACGCATGTGCCTGACCGTACATTGTAACCAAATCTTAAATAGTAAGTACCTTCAACTCGATCATTGGCGAGAGTTGGTCCAATAAACTCGGCGTTATTAAAGGCATAAGTTTCATGAGCTGCGTGCGTCTACCTTCCGTTATCGAATAGTACTTGGGACATTCTGGGTCGAGAAGGACGTGACGCAACGTCAACCACACCTAAAACATTACTTATATTCAAAAAATAAATATAACTGTCAGTGAGGGTCATCCGTTCCCCTGTTAGTCGCAGAAAAAATATTATCATAAACTACCGGCTACCCACACAATTTTATGCCATTTACGTGCACCCCGTTTACGACTGTGTAACTTTTTATAGATATATAATAGTTATTTTACTTGGGCTTCTGCCTGTCCCAATTGTTCGTGGTCCCATTCCCTCCACTTGCCTCCGACGTACTGTTTCCCGTTAACGACCCACGGCCGCGCCTGCATCACTTCGGTTAACAGTACCGGGATGTCGTGGGTGACATACAACCGACTATAAATCGTTATAGGTAATCTGAAATGGAAATGCCTTTTAATAAAAAAAAAAAAATCCCCAATGCACGCTCCTGATTAAGGGAACTAACAATGGTAAATTCGCGAGTATAACAAATAGGTGGCAATAAAATCGGGATAGACCCATCTACAATAATATACAGGGTGTTATGGAAATGACGTATTATATTTAAACCGGCAATTCCTAAGATGAAAACAAATTGAAGAAAATTATCCAAAAATTGCGCTTTAATTTAATATGCCCTATACATGACCTGACGTCAAACCAAAATTAAGCACGTGGTGACACTGGGAGAATGATAAACAAAACAACATATGGCGGAAAACATCAGTGAATTTTGAGCAGTGTTGTCACTCTTTAGAATGTCAATAACCGTTTGACAGATTGGAAGTTGTTTATTTTTCAGGGTACATTATTATAAACTTTTACGTTCAGTTCAGTACGCTGGGAAACAATCTCTGATTTATAAACTTGAACTGACTCGAACGAACCGCCGCGGAGTTTATTAATGGGTAGGTATGTTCTCATTTGTTCAATTCGAACGACACCCGTCGGAGCTGAACAACTTAAATGCCGCTTTACCCTTTAGGAAAAAAACTGCAATTTTATTTATCTTTTCGGCCTTACTTAAAACCAACTTAATTTATAAAAAAACACCAAGTAGGTAATGCAAACAAAAACCGGCACAATAACCTCACAAAACACAAAAGCAAAAGCACAAATTCACATTAGTTTTCGCGTAAATTTGATTGTATCTCATGAACACATCTAAGTATCATTCAATCTGAATTAGTATTTTAAAGTGCTACTGTGTAGACAAAAACACGCCCTTATTGTATAAAGTTTCATCCGGTGTTCTGGGAAATAATATAATTTCTAAAAATACAGCGTTGCCACTTTCGATGTTTTATAAGATTATATTCATAAATTGCGGAACTTCCTTCTGTAATATTACTTTCCTGTATAATTATTGTCTCGGAAATGGCAACGAAGCACTCGACCCTTGGTTGGACACGTCTATGTTAAGACTGAAGGGAAGGTCCTGTTGTTATCAACATAATTATTTCATCATTCTTCATTAAAGGATTAAAAATTGTTTTAGGCCCATTAGAAATTAGCGTTTTTATTATTTTTGACTTTCTATTGCGAAATAATTTGTATCCTATCTTCTGTGTGCGATGTTGTTCTATGTGTACGATAGTGTAATTATGCGTTAGTGTTTAGTGCTTTTGTGTAATCTGATAATAGGTGCATATCTTCAAAAAAACTAATTTGAAACTCGTGGGTGTCTGTGTGTTTCTTTAAGTGATTTAGTGTAATTTGTTCTGTTTACTATGCATTTTTTTCTCTCGACGATATGCCGGTTATGTTCCGAGATTGGAAATAAGAGGCCGAATGGGGTTTAGGCTTATTATGCAGTCCCACACTATCGTCAGGGCACGTGATGAGCATAAACCTCTTCCCATAGAAAACGAACTGAAGGTGTCTGTGCCCTGGATTCCTTACTCGTGTCTGCGGCCTGGATTTAATTTCTAACTAAACTAAATATTTATTTTTATAAGAATCTAAAGTTTTACACTTTTCCACAGTTTGGCAATATTTCGCCAGCACATGCGTTTATTACACAGCAGGGCAGTGTAATATGTTTGTGCCGCGGAGTGACTTGTGGGTTTATGGGTGAATTACCCCACACCCATTACCCCCAAAAGAATATGTAGCGCTTCTCTAGGACACCCCAGGAGTCACTCATTTAAATATAATACGTCATTTCCATAACACCCTGTATAACTAGTTTGGTCCATTCATGTAAACACAATAGGTTATAAGTTGGTTATAAGTGATGTTTCGCGTCTTTTAACAACAGACTATAATATAATTACTGTTTTTTATTTGTCCGCCCTTTGCATACATACCTGTCCATGTTTTCTGCCAAATATCTCAGTATCGACAAGCACCGTATCCCTATTTCAAATGTCAGATTTGATCGTTGTCTCAGCAATTCTTGTTCGGCGGTTTCTTTGTGGTCGGGATGATCTGCCCGTTTCACGCTTAATAGCTGGGAAATAGTTCCGCTTACGTAATCTAGGAGGTCCGCGGCGGAATCATCCAAAGCTAGAAGGAGACCATCAGTAGGTACCTACATTTCTTAGTGACCGTAGGAAAATATTCGAAAGTGACCTTTTATCGATAATGTGCGAGAATCACTTTTGGCGTTTATATGAGAGATGAATTGATTTGCGATTGTTATCTGTAATAATTAATTTGGCTGATAAGTCAAAAACTGGTTAAGATAACTATAGCAACATAACACATAGAAAGATAGACAATTTCAATAGCTTTTAGGACCACAGATAAAATACACAGTGTTTCAATTAAAAAACATACTTTTCATCATTTTTCCAAACAATCAAAACATGTGTATTTTGAAACACCCTGTACTATTACAATTAATATTCGGAAACAGCGTGAAAGACCTCTGGGCATTACGCGACTCCCAACCAAATTTCAGTGCTCTAATTTGTCAAGAGTTCAAAAATATGTTTTTCAAAAAATAAAAGTTAAATTAATCATCAACTGGAAAATATTAAGAAAATTTAATAGGGATTCTAAAATAAAAATAATACACAGGGTGGTCCATTTAAATGATCAAAGTTGCCAATACTATCTAGTTGAAGCGGCACAGCACTGCACGACTGAAACTATTTTTTAAATGTAAGTTGCCAAATTTTCAAAGTTATACGTTGACTAGTTCTTCATAATCCATCACCCTGTATAAGCTTCTGTGTGCTACTAGAGACCAAGAAACAATTGTATTAGGTACCTTCGCAACAGCTGGAGTGGTACATAACTAACTCTAACAGCGATACACAGGCTCCCTCGTGGTACAGTACCGAGTATGCTATAAAAGTACTCTCGGGCTTCGGTTCGAGTTTTAATAGTTTCGGTAACACCTTGTACTTCCATATAGCGATTAAAATCGCTTCATGTATCAAGACTTTGGCCTAAAATTAAAAGAAGTTATGACGTATGTTAATACAGGGTGTTATGGAAATGACGTATTATATTTAAATGGGTGACTCCTGGGTTGTCCTAGAGAAGCGCTACATATTTTTTTTTAAATCGAACGTTTAAAAAATGGGGTAATTCACCCCTAAACCCACACACAACTCCTCGGCACATTCATATATGAACATATTACATTGCCCAGCTGGGTAATCAACAGATGTTCAGACACAATGTTGCCAAAATGTTTAAAAGTGTAAAACTTTAGTTTCTTATAAAAATAAATATTTTGCTTACTTAGAAAGTAAATCCAGGACGCGATTAAGGAATCCAGGGCACAGACACTTTCAGTTCTTTTTTCTATGGGAAAAACTTTATGCTCATCACGTGTGCTGATCATAGTGTGGGAGTGCATAATAAGCTTATCACTAAACCCCAACACTAACGCATAATTACACTTTACAATAACCCACATAGAACAAGAGCACTTAATCATTTCGCAATAGAAATAATAAAAACGCTAATTTATATGGGCCATTAACCCTTTACTAAAGATAAAATTAAACAATTATGTTAACAATTGACAGGAACTACCCTTTGAAATAATGGTTTAGTCCATCTTCGGACCAGTCGGACTTTCTTTCCGAGAACTCTCCGCTACTAGAGCCAGCGCGGTTGCCATTTCCGAGACTATAATTATACAGGAAAGTAATAGTTATTATAGAAGGAAATTCGGCAATTTATGATAGTCGCTTATAAAACATCGAAAGTGGCAATGCTGTATTTTTAAATATTAGCCCGATTGTCCAAAATCAGCTGTTTAAAGAAGCCGGCCGATATCGATAGAGAGAACCAACGTGTTATTTATTTTTAAAATTTTTAGATGTTAAATACATTATTTCCCAGACGATAAGGGCGTATTTTTGTCTACACAATAGCACTTTAAAATACTAATTCAGATTGAACGGTACTTAGATGTGTTGTGACGCGGAAACTATGTGATTTTGTGTTGTGAGTACTTGGTGTTTTTTATAAATTAAGTTGGTTTTAAATAAGTCCGAAAAGATAAATAAAATTGCATTTTTTTTTCCTAAAGGGTAAGTGGCATTTATAAACTTTTAAGTTGTCCAGATCTGACGGGTTCGAATTGAACAAATGAGAGCATACGTGACCATTTATAAACTCCGCGGCTGTTCGTTCGAGTCAGTTCAAGTTTATAAATCAGAGATTGTTTCCCAGCGAACTGAACGTAAAAGTTTATAATAATGTACTCTGAAAAATAAACAACAAGATATGACAACACTGTTCAAGATTCACTGCCATATGTTGCTGTGTTTACCTTCCGAACAGGGGCATCACGTGGTAATTTTTGGTTCGACATAAGGTCATGTACAGGGCATATTAAATTAAAGCATCATTTTTGGATATTTTTCTTCAATTTGTTTTCATCTCAGGAATTGCCGGTTTAAATATAATACGTCATTTCCATAACACCCTGTATAGTAAAACTGCCAAATAAGAAAATATATTTTTCATATACTTTTCCGAACGACACTAAGGTTTCCTTAACTTGCTCTTCTTTCAAAGCCGCAGCTTCCACCAGGGCTTCTTGGTTCAGTTTTTGCAACCTGTTGTGCCACTCGATCCATCTAGAACAAGACATGTAAATATTTCCACATAATGCGCGAACTATTTTCTTTGTTGAAGTATATTATATTAAAGAACCAGACCAGATTTGTTATTAATTTTCAGCCCCGTTTGTGAATAATAAACTATTTCAATTCTCTGAATAAACTTACTGGTCTGTTCCCAAATTCACCATGTTTTGAGCGGACATCGTTTCAATAAACATTTCTATTTCGTTTGGCATCAAGACGCTCTCCATTATTTAATAAACGGTGTTTTCGTTGCCGTTTCAAATAACGAAAAATAATTTGACGGAAATTTTCGTCGATCGACATAACTGGACTCTTGTTTCATAGCAACGGTTTTTGGAGGGTTACCGCGGTAACACGAGCTACCTAAATACCAGGGCTGCTCGCTAATTAATAGAGAACAATTAACCCCTTATCCACTAAAGAGGTTTTAATTTAGGGCCGATATTTCAAAATAAGTTTGACAGTAACATTAAAGATATTTTTAACTCTCATCTAAAGGAATAGACCTTTAAGAACGTGGTAATCTTGCACTTAAAGCGTCAATTAACCCTCAAATTAATTTAAAACATAGTTTTTTTAAGGTTTACCATAACGTTAAGGCTACCTTAGCTGAGGTAAACCTTAAGGTAACATTCAAATATCGGTCCTTAGGGCCGATGGGATTATTTTTTAAAGGTTTACCTTGACCTTAAGGCTACCTTGGCTAAGGCCCTATATGGCAAAGTTACCTTAAGGTACAAGTTTGAACGTTGAAGTTTTTTTAAGGTTTACCATAATGTTAAGGCTATCTTAGCTAAGGTCTAACTTTAGCTAACATTCAATAGTCACCCATCGGTTGAATTTTCACTATTTTCATATGCCATCTGATGATATACTTATACAATGTGTCCAAGATAAGGAGGAGCAGTACAGGGATCTCGGAAACCGTAAGAGATACGAAGTCGGTTAAATGGAGGTAAAGTTGCGCATTTACGTGCCTAATAATATGCCGTTTAGAAAGTTTTAAAATTCCGGAGATATCCGGAAAAAAACGAAATTCTGAAAAATCGTTTTATTGTTTTCCTGGGTTTTTTTGAGATCGAATTCTAAAGTAAATTGCACTTTTGCATTGCCACTTTTTCCGCTCTATCTAACGGCGTTAATTGTTTTGTAATCCGACGAGTCGTCTTCGAAGGGCCATTATCAACTTTATTTTTTTAAATACGGTCCTGTTTTCCTGATATTGGAATTTGAGAGCTTTTTTTCTTCCGAATGCAACCATGTATGACACATTGTGGTTTAATGACGTTTCGAGGGTTTTTTGAACAACCTCAGGAAATTTTGGGATACGGTCCTGTATTTCTCCTAATTTTATAAATACTATCTCATAAGTAAGCTCTAAATTTTTACTTATGTTCAATAAATAACAAATAATTTAATAATAAACCACAAATACCAAAACAGTAATAGAACGGACAACGAAAAAAGTAAGGAACTACATAATCAGGTGTTCAAAATGATTTCCGTTATTCTCTAAGCACAAATAACATCTTCTAACTGCCACATAACAGTTTTTTTGAGATGCGATAGAATATTAAACTTTTCAGCATTTGTAAATTTATGTTCCATATTTTCTGGAAAATAGAAAACCTCTTAAAACGCACTCAAACGCTAATCAATTTTGAGTACAAAATGAAAGGAAGGGCATTGGCTAGGGTTGTGGAAATACGTGATCTTGGGGTAACCTTTGATGCCCAGTTGACATTCAAAAGTCATATATATGATATAGCCAGTAGATCGTCTAGAATGTATGGATTTATTGTTAGAAATAGTAAGGAGCTTAATGTAGTATCTGTCAAGACTTTGTATATTTCATATGTGAGGAGCATATTGGAATATTGTTGTATAATATGGAGTCCGTGTTATGGAATTCATAAATATAGTATTGAGAAAATACAAAACAAGTTCTTGAGGTACACTATAAGGAAACAGGAGTATACCAACTACATATTGCAAAAATAGATATAATGAAAGTACAAACACTTGAAAGTAGGAGAAATGTTTCTGCTATAATTTTTTTATATAAACTACTTAATAACATGATAAATGCTCCTGATTTATTAGCTCAGCTAAACTTTGATGCTCCAGCATATATAACGCGATATCCTTTAAGTTTTTATATTGATAATACACGTACAAACTACTACAGAAATTCCCCTGTTATTGTTATGTGTAAATTATATAATCAAAAGCGATTAGAGTTTGATATATGGAATATTAGCTCAGTAAGTAAACTCAAAAAAATACTCTATGGAATGTTTTAACATTAACATGTATAAAATTTTGGAATTCATTGTTAAATTCGTTGTTAAACGCAACTTGATTAGTAGAATATATGTATGCATCCGGTTTCGTTTACTGCCCTACACTACAAATGGATGTAAATCTGTTGTGTTTGTAATAAATAAATAAATAAACAATGGGAATGTCAAGTGAAACAAATCACGTGTCACCAACTTAAATTTTTTTGTTTCAAGCTCCTACTTTTCTTTTAAATCCCGAATCAACAGAAGTTTGAAATAATGTTTCTGTTCACTTATTTGTGGTTTATTATTAAATTATTTGTTATTTATTGAACTAGTCCAACATAAGTAAAAATTTAGAGCTTACTTATGAGATATTATTTATAAAATTAGGAGAAATACAGGACCGTATCCCAAAATTTCCTGATGTTGTTCAAAAAACCCTCGAAACGTCATTAAACCACAATGTGTCATACATCGTTGCATTCGGAAGAAAAAAGCTCTCAAATTTCAATATCAGAAAAACAGTATTTAAAAAAAAGAAAGTTGATAATGGCCCATCGAAGACGACTCGTCGGATTACAAAACAATTAACGCTGTTAGATAGAGCGGAAAAAGTGGCAATGCAAAAGTGCAATATACTTTAGAATTCGATCTTAAAAAAACCAGGAAAACAATGAAACGATTTTTCAGAATTTCGTTTTTTTCCGGATATCTCCGGAACTACTCGGAATTTTAAAACTTTCTAAACGGCATATTATTAGGCACGTAAATGCTCAACTTTACCTCCATTTAACCGACTTCGTATCTCTTACGGTTTCCGAGATCCCGGTACTGGCCCTCCTTATCTTGGACACGTTGTACACTGTGAATTTAAAGGTAAATTCTTTTTGGACCGCCCCTGTATGTTTAAAATAAACAACATTCTTAAAACTTTTATAAAAATAAAAACTAATGTACTACTTGCATATTCATATAATGATTAATTTGTAGTAAAAATATACAACTAACTATTAATTATTACCATTAAAGAGTACACCCTAAAATAAACGGATACCTTAAAATAAACGGATCGTAAATATACCCCCTACTTGGGTCGCCCCTTTCCTCGTCCCTTGCCCCCGCCGCCCACTTTTCCCCTTTTGTTAGGCGTATTCTTTTTATCGTCCACCTTCCTCTTCGCCGGTGTCGAGCCCAGGACCGTGAAGAACCCGTCTAATCTTGCTTGCGTGCTGGTTCCGCGAGCTTTTTGCAGTTTCTTCACACCGTTGCGGACTCGGTCCTCGCTGAACTGGCGATCGCCGCAGAGGAACTTCACCATGCCCTCTTCATCCGGTTCTCCCCATTTCAGCTAAAAAAAGAAAAGGCTTGTCGGTAACCCAAAAAAAAAACTCAAAAAAAATATTTTTTTTTTAATTTAAAGAAAACGACTAAATGAAGCCTTCGAGAAACGGTTCGACCAAAGTTGAGGCACGCGTTGTGATCTGGCATCACTGCAACCCTACTGACCTATATACGCTTGTTAAGTGAAAACATTTTAGGGGTTTTCACCTAAGTATAGAGATGTAAAATTACCGGTAATTTAAAAATCGGTAATATTACCGGTAATATTACGTAATATTACGGTAACATTGGTAATTTATAAAAAAAACAGCTTTTTAAGTAATACTAGTTTTTTTTATTTCAAAACTGTAAAAACATTACGAAAAACAATAAGAACGTTTTTTAAACTAGTCAGAGTCAGAATGGACTACGTAATAGAGTGGATAATGGTAAATCATCCTCATCATCATCCCCAACCTCGTCATCTGATTCTTCTTTCTCTTTCGTTAATTGAGTCAAGTCTATAACTTCGAAACCGATATCTTCTTTTTCTATTTCTTCCTCAGTATCTTCTACTATTCTGGAATGATCTTCTTCATTTAGTAAATTATAATTATGGGCAATATAAGTTAGTTTTCCGGCCCTCTCCACGGTTAGTCTGTTTCTTTTTTGCCGATGAATAAATCCATAAGTACTAAAGGTTCTTTCGGTTGCGGCTGTTGACGATGGTAAATTTAAAATGTCTACAGCTAACCTACTTATTTTAGAACTGGAGCAAATTCCTGCCCACCAAACAGATCCAGACATAGATTTTTCGCTGGAAATGACGAATTCCTTAGCAAAAATATTACCTCTAATTTTGTACTGTGCGAGTGCTTCCATAATAAGATCTACTTGTGAAGAATACTTTGGATGACGCCTTGCAGTTTCATAGATGAACTCCGTTGCAATTAAAATTTCAGCTTCAGTTAACTTCTCGCCGCGTTGACTTGGTTCTAATAGGTAAGCAGCAAGATGAACGGGTTTTAAACATATATTTTCTCGTTTTTCAAGAATTGAACACATTTTCTGGTTTTCAAACATAGTAATAGATAAATTTGATACTTTGTCACGTAATATAGACCTTATTTCAAAAAAGCAGATAAACTCTTTTGAGATTGTTGGCCCGTTAGCTTCAAAAATCGTTATCCACTTAGACATTGGCTGGAACAAGTCATGAGTTGCTTCTATTTGCAACCAAAATTCGTTTTGAAGAAGAAGTCTTACTGTATTTGATGAAAGAACATCAGAAATATCTGGGCTATCATCAACTGCTAAACTTTTTAATGAATGTTTAGTCTCCAAAAAGCTTTTTATACAAGAAACAAAGGAACCCCATCTTGTTTTCACCGGCAATTTTAAAGAGATGTATCGCCCCGTTTTGTTCAACTGGATTTGGCTTATGGAAAAAAAAAAAAAAAAAAAAACAATATTTCCAATGTTACCGATCTTGCGGTAATATTACGGTAACATTACCTCGGTAATATTACCTTTACATCTCTACCTAAGTATTTAGGACATTGATTAAAAAAAACTATGCAGGCTTCCTCTAGGACACCCAAGGAGTCACCAATTAAACTATAATAAACCATTTGCATAACTCCCTGTATACTTACATCTAAGTCCACCGGATCGGCCACTTCAGGCTTGAAAAATAACTCTCTGGCACCCTCATAGTTCCAATTTTCTGGAGGTGGGTACTTTTCTGTATCGATATTCTTCAGTATCCCCTCGATACTTTTATGCTTCCTTATAAGTTCAATGGATTTCTTTGGTCCAACTCCTCTGATAGAATCGGTATAATCACATCCCATAAGAATACAGAAATCTATAAACTAAAACTGCCTTTTTTAGTGACGTTTTTATTATCGAGGTTGTAGATTGTAGTGTAAAAATTCCCTGTACGTACTTATAGTTAGCAGGGATTAGTTTTAAACTTTGAGTAGGCACTTACTTCCTCGTGGTTAAGCTCGAGCCCTTCTAGTACTTTGTCAAGGTGGAATTCTTGAATGGGCATTTTCCTCGCCTCACTGAAAGTCAAATGCCTCAACAACACCGAAGAACCAAAAGTTAGGGCATCCATATCCTCTGTTGCTGTTGCAAATACCTTTCCTGATTTTACCTAGATAGTAAATAATGAGACTTAGTTAGAATTAGTATTAGAAAATCACAGTGTCAAAACAGAGACAAAAAAAAAATCTTCATAAGATTAGTAAAAAACAGTAGCTTCACTCACAAGAGCTGCACATTGTGCTTCAGCTTCACATGGGGCGTCAATATAAGGTACTCCCATGAGACCTAATAACTGTTTTGCTTCCTCCGAATGATGTTTGGTCACCTTGACTAATCGTTTATTAAATTTATCCATCTCAGCAGTGTCCCCTGCCTCTGTGGCCTTATCAAGAGCCTACAAAATTTAAATATAAATAATTCAGAATAATATGAAAATAGAACATACTTTTTGTGCTTCGGCTCGTTTTTCCATACGTTTACCAAGCTCCCCACTTTTCATTTCTGGTGGCTTACCATCGAAAACATATACAGGCTTGATTCCGTTCTCCAGAAGCCTTATGGTTCGATAAAAAATGCCAACGAGATGTGACGTAGGTTCCCCATCTACAGACGTTAGCTGAGCCCCCTCGGATCTGACCGCTATTAGGAACTGATATAGAGACATAGATGCATCAATGGCCACTTTGCGGCCTACAAATTATAAGAAATATCATAATACCAAGGAGTAAACAGATTTTGGTGGGTTTAAAGGTAGGTTAGGTGAAATTTACTTACCAAAATAGGTTTTAATGTCCGTCTCTTTAATTACATGAGGGGCTATATCGGCGAGGAGTTTTGTTAAGCCCAAAATACCCATGGCAAATATATTTAATTTAGCCCTTGAACAAAAATTTAATGAATTTTTAAATGTATACGAGATCCCTTTACTCTTCCCGCGCAAAATTCTTCTGAAGTTTGTAGCAAAGTGAAGATAGCCTTAAAAGTCATTCAGCGCCAAGCGAAAAACGCAGTAAAAAAGAGGAGAGGGTTCTTGGACCTCCGCTGTACTAGGTTTTAAGGTTTGCTTTAAATATCCTCCAATGTGTGTTTGTTCCTCGGAGGTGAATAATAAAGAATTCGCAACACTGTTGGGTGTGTAAGTATGGGATAAATGGTACTTTATTTTTAGCGCACTGGTACATACTGCAAAAATACATCTTTAATTTAAGTGTATTAAGAATACATTATTTTTTGCCTTAAATACCTATACGTCCCACTCTCCATGTGCTATGTACATTATACTATAGCATTATACTTTCCATTCTTACCTACTGCATACTTAATATTAAATCGCACTGTATTATTACTTACACTTAAATGTCCGTTAATGCAAGCGTCTAAACATTACACCTAATTTATCGTTAAACTTGTTTTAATTTTAGTAAACTTTAGGTCTTTCGGAAAAGTGCCAAACCCGTTGAATCTTTCTTGGATCAAAGCAATAATATATCAATTTCCCAAATCATCAGCCATTGTTGTGGAAGAACGAAAATTCCTAGATCGCAGCTAACTTCATTCAACCACAGAACTGTCAATTTTTCGTGATTCTGAAAATAGGGAAACAAATAAAATTGTTTAATTTTCCGTAATTTTTCTGTAAATTTAGAGTTTTTCGCGTTCCTTATTTGTTGTAAATAGCGTGTAAATTTTTGTTATGTTATAAAAAGACTGGTAAGTAGCGGTTCGAAGATATTACGAAAAAAAGAAAGTTGATGGTTGCAAACAAAAGGTGAATGAATGTCTATCAAAACACGAAATTATACGCCACAAAAGGGGCCTTACAGGGGCATATCGTGCAGTTTTTAAGTAACTTTTACTATGAATTTATTTAAAAATGAAAATTTTTATGATCCCCTTCGAAAATTTTCCATCAGGTCATCCTCCATGATATCCCCCTTTTTTTCTTTTATAACGTTATTTCCATAATCTTTTTGTGGGTTGATAGTTTAGAAACAGTAAAATCGTAGGAAAATGAACACATTTTTGTTAATTAACATAATAGTGGGTCTTACACCTCTAATATATTCGATATTGTGCAATTTTCCAATTTGCTCGATAATCCCGAGACCAAAGTGCTAAAATTTTGAGGCTTAATATAGACAACTCACATGTTATTGTAATCTACAATTTTTTCTACAATCGATTGTATTGGAGAGTATTTTAAGATCAAATCCACGATCAAATCAAACTTCGTAAGTGCTCTTGTGCAAGAAAGAATAAAGGCCTTTTTTCTTTGGGAAGTCATTCTATTTTATACAGAAAAGCAAAAGCGTTGCACCAAGGTAATGTTTAATCTACATATATTTGAGGGGTGTAGTATATAAGGATATTGTAAAACTAAAACTGACTGTCACATTATTGAACAATTTCTCCGGCATAGTTGTAAAATTCCATTTTAAATAATTTGTAAAAATAGATGAAACAAGTTCCATCTCAGTTTAAGCCACACTATCGTAAAGAGGCCACCTAACTGGAGTTTAGAGTGTGAAATTGATGGACCTTTATTTTGACTACATAAATACATGCTATTTGTATTTGTTTGCAATCACCTGCTATTAAAGTAAGCAAGATGCGAGGAAACGAAACTGTGGTGTTGTTGAGTTATTGTGTTTTATTTCTCTTATCTATACCTATACAAAAATGTAATAAAGTAATTATTTATAAAGAACGTTCACTTAGTTTAAGTGATATTCGCTGGTAAAATGATTCTGTCTGCTAGATTTTTAAGTGGTTAATTGCAGGATTTTTACTGTTTCTCCAATTAAAGTATAGGCTAAATTGATCATTTATTTATTGTTACACTACATGAGCTATACTTTACAAGCACCAGGAGGTAACTTACATGTAAATGTTCTTACTTCCTAAAAAAATTGCAATAAACTTAATAATAAAACTCCTTATAAATACACATGGGTGATTTCTTGGGTGTCCTAGAGAAGCGCTACATATTTTTTTTTTAATCAACCGTTTTAAAAGTGGGGTAACAAACACTCACTCACAGGTCAGTCCGCGCTACTGTACAACATTTCAGATTATACAGATTATACTACAGATTATTAGATTTTATTACACGCTAGAAATTTGACGTCCAGAAGAGACGCGTCAATAAAAACAATATTCAAAGATTATTTATGGACGGGCAACCTACACGCGTAAACCGAAAAAACAGAGCGGATTGCTGAGAGTGTGTTGGTGATCGACGAGACACAACGTATCTGGCCGCTGGTTGGTCTTCAACTAACGGACGCAAGCGTCCGGCGCTATATGAAACTACTTCGCTCAGCCGATGTAAGGCATCAAGAGGTCATTGGCATTGGACCTAGTAACGTAGGTGGCTATTACTATTCCATATGTTTTTTCGGGTTGTTTAAAACATAGTCTGTTGTAAATGTCTTCAATTAATTGTACAAAAAGGTATTACAGAATGGAAAAGTGTTTAAATTATTTTATTTTGTCTAAAGAGTTTAAGGTGTACATATGACAACATCGGCCAGAATTCCTTGATTGCTTACATGTATCGCAGTGCCACACAGGTGTTTTTCTGGTTAGACGTCAGATCACTTTTACCGCTGAATGAATTGAAAGCGCCATTTATGGCTATTTTTCTTCAATTTGTCTTTATCTCAGGAATTGCCGGTTTAAATATAATACGTCATTTCCATAACACCCTGTATAGGCTAAATACATTTTTACCATAAGAAAATAGTAAGTGAAGTATATTGAGAGTCTATTTTAAAAAATTCCATCCTATTTTTTAGTACACTTATTTCTTTTTAATGATTTGTAATTATAAAGTCATTTAGCAAAACTTGTCTCGCCATGCTACCATGAAACGATATACAACAGTTTTTGAAATATTTTACTGTTATAGTTAGGCAGGTACAAAGGGGGTTGGCACAGGAGGCCCCGGGCTCACGCCCCTTCTCAAAACAAAAAGGAATATTCGAAATATATGCTTATTATTAATATCAGGAAACCCTTTTTTGACTTAAAATAACCAAGATTTTTCAAATTTACAACTAGTTTTTATAATTATAATCGAGAATACCGAGTTTTACAAGAAACGAGAACATACATAGTACGTGCGTACATGGCGAGACACGCAATCCCTCTGCCTTCATCTATTAATTTGCTGGGCGTCAATCTGGGAGGAAATATGTCTTGGCATAACCACGTTGTGCCTTCCGAACCAGAAAGTTGTACACACCTCAACAACTTTTGACACTATACAAAGCCCAGATTCGACCATCACTAGAATACTGCTCTCATGTCTGGAGCTCTGCATGCTGGATTCCATTGAAAGGAGGGCCATTCGTCTGATCGGAGACCACGAGCTGACGACGATCCTCGACACAGCCTGGAACATCCTGGACTCTCTTTTACAGATTTTTTCATGGAAAATGCTCGGCTGACCTTGCCCTCTTAATTCCGTCCAGAGCGGCGAATAGCAGAGATACATGACGAACGACGGCCGCCCATCCATATGTGGTTAAGCCTAGTACTCCTCGACCTTCATTATTTAAGAATTCTTCATCTGGAGGACTTCATCCTTATGGAACGACCTTCCCGAGGTCGTTTTTCCCAACCGAATATAACCTCCAACGATTCAAAACCAACGTGAATCGCTTTTTGCGTACACACACCACTCTCAAAGTGCCCTAAAGGAGTTTTCCTATAGTGCTTGTGTTTGATCACAGAAAAAAAAATACGGTGTTCAAATTTAATTGAAAGATAAACTAGTTACAAAAAATAGGCAAGTAAAAAGGACTTCCAAGAAAATCGCAAAAAATTCCTTTTCCAGATCTTGGCACATCTTGATCCACATGACGGGGAAAGATTACATTTTTTATGTGTGTTTTAACACTGCACGAAACGAGATGTACAGCACTGGTGGCTTGGGATTATTTTGTGGTTTAGATGATCCAATCATTGTGAAATGTTTTTTTTAGTTCCTATTTTTAGAGATACGAGGTCATTCACCGTGAGTGACCTAATAAAAGAACCCAAACAAATCCAAGTAACGTTTGTTGACAATTTCCTATACCCATCTCCAACCGTTTATCAGATTAAAGGAATTTTTTTTTATAAAAAAACATGTCCAAGGTAATTTGACCTTACTTTGTAAATAATCCATGTATCTTTTTATTACATAATAATTCTAGACTTTTTTTGTACAGGGTATTTTAAAAATCAAACCTTGCTGATATAATATGATAAATACTCATAAATCAATAAACACAACAAAAAGAGAATGAAATTCTATCTGTTGAATCATTTTTTTATCTTCTATCGAATCATCTGTTTATCTTCTGTCTGTTTCTGTCTTCATTCTAACCGATCGGTTTGATATGTTTTGGTTAGGAAAAACAAACAATCGCCGGACGTGACTAAAAAATCTTAATTTTTATCCAGTTTAGGGCAGACTTGGCACAATCTGTTACAAAGTGAGGTCAAATTAGCTTTTCCGATATAAAATTCATTATAATAACTAGTTCAAGTTGTTAATTTAATTTCAGATCATAACCTTACGTTTGGACACACAGCAGGGCCATGTCTAATAAGAATTCCATCAACTCGATTAACAACACTGGCTTGAAGACAGTGATCGACTTGGACCAAATATGGGGCGACCTAAATCTAGGAATAAGACAAGTTTATAATCGGGAGAGTATGTCCAAAAAAAGGTAAATACCCTTTACCCTTGGCCGTGGAGTGCAGGGTTCCAGGTTAAATTTCAAACAAGGTCTGACTGAATATACGTTGTAAATGTAAATTTTTGCAATATTCTTGTAACTTGCAAGACTTGCCAAGAAACAGGTTTGCTCGATTTTTGTTGCAAGTCTGGTGGTAAACATAGTGATTTTTATATTACCAACCAAAAATCAAAGTTACAACTGCAATTGCGAAGGTATTGCATTGCAATTTTTATGCGACCTTAAAATATTATGTAAATTTGAGTTTCTGTCGCGAGTAAAGAATCTTCATTTCTGATTTTAGGCATTGGCTCCTTAGCAACTTTTTGCATGTAAATGACAAACAATTTTAAAACTCACCCAAACGTGAATTTGTTACATATTATACAGTTTTTTTTACATGATTTTCGATACAAATTGTACCCAATGAGGGAAAATTGTTGTCATTTATGTAACCTGTAAGCAGCTATGCCAAAAATACATAACAAATTTCTTATGGTGCGATCTTCTAGGTATATCGAGCTATACACGCACGTCTACAACTATTGTACTTCGGTTCATCAACAGAACAATGGTAGGGGCGCGTCCAATTCGACCACCAAGAGCAAAAAGAACCCGGTTGGGGGCGGGGCGCAACTCGTCGGCATGGAACTATATAAGCGGCTCAAGGAGTTTTTGAAGAATTACTTGGTCAAGCTTTTGGAGGTAAGAAATGTGCAGGTTAAACACTATAACACTATAAGTTAATTAGGAATCTATTCTAATATTATTTCATACTTTTGAGGTATGTTTCTATTTTCATAAAGAATTTTATTTATAGTTTTTTTACTAAGTATGTAAATTTGTTTCGATTAGGATGGAATCCACAGAATGGATGAAGATGTCCTTAAATTTTACACTGTTCAATGGGAGGATTACCAGTTCTGTAGCAAGGTATGTCATTCGTTTGATATTTTATTAGAATTTATATCTTTGTGGAAGGTTACTGTTGTTTAGTTGAATTTTCGGGACTAGAGGCGACTACATACAGGGTGATTCACGACGAGCTTGCATTAGAACTTTGTGGAGAACTAATGAATATATGTTTCTGAAACTTTGGGATTTAGGTTTATCAATATGCTCTCTTTAAGTAAAATATTCACATGTTTTTGTTATTTCCGGTTATACCGGAAGTAGCTGCCAACTTTCGTTTTTTAAATACACCATGGTAATTTTTATTACATTTTTCGATTAAGCGTTAAATACTAAGCACATTTTATAGAACATGTTTTTGTCAGACTCTGTTAGTTTGTGAGATATCTGGACTTTTTGTAATTATTTGGCAAATGCATGACGATGAAATAATCCATATATTTTTTTACCTTAGCTCTTGCACTAAAAATATTTTCTAGCCGAATAGCTAGAAGATCGAGTCTCAAAAATATTTCAATTTCGACCGAAAATGTACAGGGTGGTCACAATTCAAGCTTCATTGTGAAAGAATTCAACCATTAAAAACTATCTTATTTTAAATGGAACACCCTCTATATTTTTGTTTATTTTGATGGCAAATTAGTTGTTCTTTATAAATAGTATTTACTGTCATACCTATATCACAGCGTTTTCTCAAAAAATCCAATTTTATTCCGAAAATACTATTTGTTCAAGTGTGCTATGAAAACAATTGTACTTACGGGGCTGTATACTGATGTACTGAAGAGATACTGAAAGAAAATCTAATTGAAAGGGCGAGGGCAGCATTTCAATCTCTCACTGCATAAGAAATTAGGAATACTACAAGAAATAGTATGATGAAAAGAATACATAAATGCTTGGAAGTAAATGGCAATTAGTTCGAACATATTTTAAAAATATAATCAAAAGATATTAGGCATAATTTTCAAACACATTTTTAATTAAATAATTTAAAGTTTATAAACTTGTTTTCTTGCTATTTAAAAAAATATAATATTTAAATCTTTAAATTTAAAACAATTTAAAACAATCAACTGCATTTTATTTATAAATTCAATTAAGAAACGCTTTAGAACGTCTTATTTTCAAGCAATCAATCACTTTTCCACCGTATAGACATCAGTATACAGCCCCTAAGTACAATTGTTTTCATATCACACTTGAACAAATAGTATTTTCGGAATAAAATTGGTTATTTTGAGAAAACGCTTTGATATAGGTATAGGACAGTAAATACTATTTATAAAGAACAACTAATTTGCCATCAAATTAAACAAAAATATACAGGGTGCTCCATTTAAAATAAGAAAGTTTTTAATGGTTGAATTCTTTCACAATGAAGCTTGAATTGTGACCAACCTGTACATTTTCTGTCGAATTTGAAATATTTTTGAGACTTGATGATCTTCTAGCTATTCGGTTAGAAACAATTTTTAGTCCAAGAGTTAAGGTAAAAGAATTATATGGATTATTTCATAGTCATGTATTTGCCAAATAATTACAAAAAGTCCAGATATCTGAAAAACTAACAGAGTCTGACAAAAACATGTTCTATAAAATGTGCTTAGTATTTAACGCTTAATCGAAAAATGTAATAAAAATTACCATGCTGTATTTAAAAAACGAAAGTTGGCAGGTACTTCTGGTATAACCGGAAATAACAAAATCATGTGAATATTTTAGTTACAGAGAGCATATCGATAAATCTAAATTCCCAAAGTTTCAGAAATATACATTCAGTAGTTCTCCATAAAGTTCTAATGCAAGCTCGTCGTGAATCACCTTGTATAATACCTTATTGAATTTTTTAATGATAAAAATAGACTTTACGTTTTGGCGCCTAGTCAAATGCCATTTTTGGTAATTTCGGATATATCGGGCGATGCCATCATTGAGTTGAACATAGGAAATCCCATGTCATCTTTGAGCTGGCTGAATATTCGCTCCCCTGTACATTTTATATAAAACCTGACTGATAACTTTGCTGAGCCAATCCTAAGCTATTCGATTAAACGTGATCGCAAAATCACGAAACTCTCATAGTTCCGGTAATATAGCAAACACCAGCAAATAATTTCTATGACGCTATTGCCAAAAATTGACATAAAGCCTTAAGGAATAATGCGAATATTGTCACTGACACTAATTTTCGTTTCGTCATTGTCAAAATTTAATTTGCTAGTGTTTGCTGTATCACCTGAACTATGAGGGGGGGGTATAGTCATGATCCAATAAACACGAGGTAAGATATCTACCCATTCCAAGTTTTTCTGGCGACCGAAGTGACGCAACTGGAGAGTGATTTGACCACGCCTCCTTGCGTGATATCATACCTTGTGTTATTGTATCGCGCTATTAATGTTTTAATCAAATTTTGAAAATTTAGGTGCTTGATGGTGTCTGCGCGTACCTTAATCGCCACTGGGTGAAGAGGGAATGTGAAGAGGGACGCAAATATGTGTATGAAATCTATCAGCTTGCCCTGGTCACTTGGAGGGATCATTTATTTAAGCAACTGAACAAGCCGGTAGGTTATTAATGTGGAATTCCAGGTACAAACCTTATCCTACCCCGCTTTCCGCTAGAAAGAATATATCTGTATACATTAGTACTAGCTAAATATGACAGTTGTTAATCCGGTAGTCTCAAACGTGAAAGAAGGTATGAAAGACGGCCGTTCCAATAATGGCTTTACAAGAAGTACGTTCCGAAGGTGACATAATATCTTTGCCTAATTAACAGAAAACGACAAGTTCCGCGATTGTTTTTCTGGTTAGTTGTACCTACCTACATAAGAATGTGAGTTGTTTATCCTTCAAAGGCTGTGACACGGGAGTCACTCATTTAAATACAGGGTGTTATGGAAATTACTTATTATATTTAAACCGGCAAATCCTGAGATGAAAATAAATCGAAGAAAAATTACCATAAATTTGAATTATTGTAGGAAATATACACCTTATATGAAATATCAAAATTTACGTGGCCGCTACTGAGGACGTTCGCAATAAATAGTTTATTGAGGCGGTGTTGTCATATTGCAACACGTGTAAACGCACGTGTTCCGTTTTTGACAATAAGACGTCTTTGACCCGCGTTATCTCTCTTAACTTCGATCTTATAATCCGTTTTATAATTAAATTCCTTAAAAAAATAAAACACAAAAAGTATGTTTTGCAACAGAATCAACAGTAGATAATATCGCACCAATTTGAAATCACATCACAACATTTATTGTTATGAATTATTTCACAACAGAAAAGAAATCTGGTAATGCTACAACTAACAAAACGTTTAAAATTTATATACATCAAGCACGTGGAACCCTCGACAGCGTCATTCCGTTCTCGAGTCTCGACACACACTGAAGCAACGATAGCCGCGCGCGGCAGGTATTCAAGCAAGGGCGAGACATACGTTGTGATCTGACAGCACTGTTAGTATGCTCTATAGTATATTCATTTCCAAGATAGACCGACCACAACAAACTCACGTGATCCGTGAAACTAACAGTGAACAGGGCAGTACTTGTAATATTATAATTATAAAAATTATGGTCGCAATATTGTTGATATCGGAATGTAAATAAGTATTCATGGTAAAACATAAAATAAATTAATAAGTACAGGGTTTCCGGAAAATACGTGTCGATGTACATTTTGTCAGAATTGTCAATTTATTCGAAACAAAAGAATCCGTGATCCAAATTGTCATTAAAAAAAATTCTGTTTACTCACCAACCTGTATTGACCAATATCTTATTGATCCTATTGTGATGAAATTATTCTGATAAGTTTAAGGAGTTATCGCTGTCATCGTCGCTTTGGTCTACAGCAGTGTTTCTCAAAGTGGGCGATAGCGCCCCCCTGTGGGCGCTGGAGGCTTTCAGGGGGGCGGTAGAAGCCTTGGAGAAAATTGGGGGGCGTCAAGGCGGTCTAGGGGGGGCGATGGAAGACTGTTTCGATAATGATTTCATCTTGCCCAAAAACAATCAATTATTTAATTAAATTAAATTAAAAACCATCGATTATTGTAGTGAATTATCGATGTTCGTCAAACATCGATAATTATCGCACACCCCTACTTGTTAATCTAAGGGTTGTTCGTTTGGTCTGCTAGACCTGCTGGAGATATCAACATCCGTATCTAAAAGCATTGCGTTGACGTCATCTCAAGCAGATTCCAGCAGGTCTAGCGGACCAAACGAACAACCCCCTAACTTGCTCAGTACCAGCGTTGCCAGGCTGTACAATTGTAACAAATCTGTTACGTTTTCATACGTTTTTAAAGCATCTGTTACGCTCTTAAACGATCTGTTGCTTTTTATATGAAACCTGAAGGTTAATAAATCTTGTTTTAAAAATGCTTTATGTATATTTTTATGTATTAAATACAAATAATTGAAATGAAATTATTGGCAACCCTGGTTTTGTTTGTTCGTAATGTCTAGAATGCTGTTATTGTTTTGGTATATCTGTTACGTTTTTTAGGCGCTTGTGTTAAGATTGATAAAAATTGTCCGGCAACACTTCTCAGTACGAATTCGGTCGCACATAAAGGCAGTAATTGTTTATTTTATTTGCTTCTCTGGTGCTCAATCGGTAGCAGGTTTCTTAAGATCAATTTTTTACTCACTTATCTGTGAAGTCGGAGAACTATGTCGGAATCCAAAAAGAAAAGGCGGCAGTACAGTGCGGAATATATTAAATATGGATTTATCGAAAATCTGGGGGCTCTAGAAAAAATTTTATTGGCAAAGTGGGCGGTAGGCCAAATAAGTTTGAGAACCACTGGTCTACAGTAATACCTAATTAGTCGTTCAACTTGTATCTCGATAATATTATCGAGTTCCCACATTCTGGTTACTACTTTTTGTAGCACTAATACATTTTTTATTCTTCTTAGGGCTTCGTCTGCAGTATCGGTGCTAGACATTCCTTATATATACATATACAAATATAATATATTATATACATATTAGTATGTTAAGTAGTACTCACAACAACAACAAACAAAAAATTAAAGGACAAAAGTAAAAACGGAATAATCACAACTTCCGCAACACGAAACTTGGCCTCAATGACCAACAGATCGACTAATTTCCTGATTTCAACTCTGTGAAAATTATAAGCCCCGCCCCGTTCCACGTTCGCGTCATATCGAACGCCTACTCGCGTGATGATCATGCGCTAACAGTGTTTATGCCTAGTCTATCTTGGAAATAAATACACTTTAGTGACCCACATTGTTGCTAACTGAATCCAGATGGAACGGCGCGACAGTATGTGGGTAAAAAGTGTTTTTTTACCTTAGTAGTTAGATGTTCGATTTAAAAAAAAAAGTATTTAGACTTTCTCTAGGACACCCAAGGAGTCACCCATTTAAATGTAATAAGTAATTTCCATCTCAGTATTTTTATATGTTGTTTCCAGGTAACAAACGCCGTTCTTAAGCTGATCGAAAAGGAACGCAACGGCGAGACAATAAACACCCGACTGGTGTCCGGCGTGATAAACTGCTACGTCGAATTAGGACTCAACGAAGAAGAGCCGGGCGCCAAGGGGCCCAACTTGAGCGTCTACAAGGAGAGCTTCGAGAATGTATTTTTGGAGGACACCGAGAGGTTCTATACGAGGGAGAGCGGCGCTTTCCTCGCCGAGAATCCCGTCACCGAGTATATGAAAAGGGTAAGTTATGAATTTGAACTATAGTGATTGTGTCGTCCAGATTTGCGTAAAACAATAATTAATCAGGGTAAACAAATTACAACAACTAAAGAAAGACCCTCGACCGCCTCGCGGTCTCGTATTAATTGTTACATTATTTTGCATTCAACTATTTTCCAAGGAAATCATGTCTTGTGATATGATTATACAGGGTGCTGATAAAGTCTGGAATAATCGATTTTTCTTGAAAACGCAAAACTTTTTCGAAAAACGCTCGTACCCGTCGATTTTATTTTATTCTTTGAAATTTTTTGGCGTTCTTCAATATTATACCGGATGCGCCAAAAACGCTAGGCAAGTGTCAACTTCACTTTTTCAAATAGAACACCCCTTTTTTTTCTCCAATATTCAGATTCCTCTCTAAACTCTAGACAAGTTTCATATAACATATTGTATGGCTAAAGTCAACAGGAATTGAAATACAGGGCCCACAATAAAAATCAAGGTATAATTTTAAGGTCTAGATATTTACCTTCTTACCGGTTTCTACATAATAACTTAGTTACGTAAATGTCAAAACATTTAATATTTACTCCAAAGTTGTCACTTTTACCCATAAAAATGTTTCTAACGGAAGCTTAGTGAATCGAAATATTAATAATAGTAGGATGTGGAGATCGAAAGAGAACACAAATAGAAGTTTGTGAGTATTTTAATGATAAATATCCAAATAGAGAACACATAAATCAGTCAACTGTTTCCAAAATTGTTAAGAAGTATAATGAAGTTGGTCACGTTAAGGATAAACCTAGAAGTGGACGACCTAAAATTTCCGACGATGTCAAACTTGATATTCTAGTTTCGTTGGAAGAGAGACCACATTCGAGCACAAGAAGCATTTCTCAAAATGTTCAAAATATCCACGATTCAACGGTGGCAAAGTTCCTGAAAAAGGAAAAATGGCATGCATATAAATGTCGAGGAGTACAGGAACTTTTGGAAGGCGACCCTGACAGAAGGAATGAGTTCTGCGAAATTCTCATGGATAATTACTTGATTAACGATGCATTATTTCCGAGTAACATAATTTTTTCCGATGAGGCTACTTTTTTCTTGGATGGCATGGTAAATCGTCAAAATTGCCGGTATTGGTCCAGCGAAAATCCCCATTGGTTCCGAGAAATTCATACCCAGCGGCCGAGAAAAATTAATGTATGGGCAGGAATAATTCGGGATACTGTTATAGGACCCTATTTTTTTTGAGGAAAATTTGACTGGCCAAAGATATTTGCAGTTTCTTGAAGAAGACCTCGCTCCAGCGTTGATTGCCCTATTTCCCGATCGGAACATTCCTGACTCACATGATACAACTATGTGGTTTCAGCAGGATGGTGCACCAGCCCACTATTCGGTCGAAGTCCGTAGATACTTGAATGAGTTCTTTCATCATCATTGGATAGGTCGACTGGGTGAAATAGAGTGGCCTGCGAGGTCCCCCGACTTAACGCCATTGGACTTCTTTCTGTGGGGCTATATTAAGGAAAGGGTTTACAAAAATAAACCAGAAGATATTGATGTTCTCAAAACGCGTATAACAACAACCATAAGACAAATTACCCCAGAAATTGTACATAATGTACAGTTAGAATTTGTTGAGAGATTGGGACATTGTAGAGCCGTAAATGGACACCATTTTCAACACTTACTCAAATAATTTTTTAGATTGTTCACTGTATTACCAATTTCCTGTTAGAATTTTTTTTCTAGCCTAAGTATTTGTCATGGAAAACAAGCTTTAAAATTATACCTTGATTTTTATTGTGGGCCCTGTATTTCAATTCCTGTTGACTTTAGCCATACAATATGTTATATGAAACTTGTCTAGAGTTTAGAGAGGAATCTGAATATTGGAGAAAAAAAGGGGTGTTCTATTTGAAAAAGTGAAGTTGACACTTGCCTAGCGTTTTTTGCGCATCCGGTATAATATTGAAGAACGCCAAAAAATTTCAAAGAATAAAATAAAATCGACGGGTACGAGCGTTTTTCGAAAAAGTTTTGCGTTTTCAAGAAAAATCGATTATTCCAGACTTTATCAGCACCCTGTATAATGTGTAAGAAGTCAACCTTCTGAATCTATGGAAATTTTAATGAAAAGTAAATTAATGGACTATTCGCCCATATTTAAGATATATATTTTGTTCTATTTCAGGCCGAACAACGTCTCATGGAGGAGCAAAGACGCGTCCAAGTGTACTTACACGAGACCACGAGCGAACGTTTGGCGAAGACGTGCGAACGCGTCCTTATCCAGAAGCACTTGGAGCTGCTGCACTCCGAGTTCAAGCAGCTCTTGGACGCCGACAAGGACGACGACCTGGGGAGGATGTACAGTTTGGTCGCTAGGATTCCGGATGGCCTAGGTATACTTGCGCTCATATATACTTAATTTTTATTTAATTAAAAGTCATAAAAATAATTCGAAAAGTAATTTACTTCTTACTGAGGAGTACTCGGGCATGGCTTTGTTATTTAAGGGCCGATATTTGAATGTTACCTTAAGTTAGACTTTAGCTAAGGTAACGTTAAGTTAAACGTTAAAGAAACTATGTTTTAAATTAATTTGGGGACAATCGCCGCGTTGCGTCTAAAATGGCCACGTTCTTAAATATCTATTCCTTTAGATACGAGTTAAAAAAAACTTTAATATACCGTCAAATTTGTGTTAAGGATTAACACATCGTTCTGAACCTTAAGGTTATCTTGAACTATCGGTCCTTAATTTAAAACATATTTTTTTAAGGTTTACCTTAACTTGAAGGCCACCTTAGCTAAGGTCTAACTTGAGGTAACATTCAAATATCGCCCCCTAAGCCAAGCAAGTAATAAATACAGTGACCGGCAAAAAGTTGGCCGCATATGAGAAAACTTTTATTATTAAAATAATACTTTTTACGCCGATCTGCATGATTGGTTGTTACCTAAAAACTTATTTTGACATTTGTCACGTGACTATACTCGTTTGGTTGGAAAATTGAAATAAATATACAGGGTGTTATGGAAATGACTTATTATATTTAAACCGGCAAATCCTGAGATGAAAATAAATCGAAGAAAAATAACCTTAAATGGCGCTTTGAATTATTAAGCGAAATATACATTTTATATGAAATCTGAAAATTTACGTGGCCGCTACTGAGGACGTTCGCAATCAATAGTTTATTGAGGCTGTGTTGTCATATATTGCAACACAGAATTGTAAACGCACGTGTTCGGTTTTTGACGACAAGACGTCTTTGGCCCGCGTTATCACTTCTTTTTCAAACTTTTTAGTAAAAAAATACTACAATTTTAAAGTACATACTCTCTTACCTTCGATTTTATAATCCGTTTTATAATTAAATTCCATAAAAAATTAAAACACAAAAAGTACGTTTCGCAACAGAACCAACAATAGGTAATATCACACAAATTTGAAATCACATCAGAATATTTCTTATTACGAATTATTTCACAACAGAAAAAAAATCGGGTAATGCTACAACTAACAACACGTTTAAAATTCCTGTACATCAAGCACGTGGAACCCTCGACAGCGTCATCCCATCGCCGAGTCTCAAAACATACTGAAGCAACGATAGTCGCGCGCGGCAGGTATCCGAGCAAGGCCGAAACATTCGGTGTGATCTGACAACACTAGTATACTCTAGTGACCCACATTGTTCCTAACTGAATCCAGATGGAACGGCGCGGCAATATGTGGGTAAAAAGAGTTTTTACCTTAGTATTTAGTATTCGACTAAAAAAAAAAGTATGTAGACTTTCTCTAGCACATCCAAGGAGTCACCCATTTAAATATAATAAGTCATTTCCATAACACCCTGTATTTTGTCATGAAAAACCGGTATTAGATGACGAGATATCGGAAAAAGGTTATTTGCGAAAAGTGTTTATATCTTAATCTTATGCTCTTTCGCAAAGTTTGTTTGGAAATTCGAAAAATTATATTTTTTCAGAAAAATATCTGGTATTAGTTTTATAAGTTTCATATTCCCGGGAATATAATGAAAATGCGTTTAATGGTCTAAAACCAAGGTAGCAATCTATTATTTAAATATTTTTGTTAGTTTTTAACGTTTAGCTTTTTACCATGTAACCGGGTGTGACCAGGCCCAGTAGCTGACAACCATATTTACCATTTACGGGTATTTCTGGAACAATATGCTTACGACGGGTCGTTTTTTCTAATTTGGACCAAGTTTTAATGTATCTCCAAAGTTGCTCTTACGAAATAAAAAGTTTTAAAAATTTCTGAATTTATAATAATTTATTATTTTCGAAATTTTGGCCCCGAACTTTGCAAACGAGCATAAAATTAAAATCTAAACACTCCTTTCGAATAACTTTTTTTCGATATATCGTCATCTAATACCAGTTTTCCGTGATAAAATATATTTTTTTCAATGTTCCAGCCAAACGAGTCAAAATAAGTCTGCAGTGCGGAGGCAATCGGCGTAAAAAGTTTTTTTAATACTTCAATAAAAAGAAAAAAAATGTTTCTCGCATGCGGCCAACTTTGCCGGTCACTGTATAATTTTTTTTTTTGTATTTTTGATATCTCAAAAACTGATAGAATAGCATTTAGTCAAATCAGGAAGTACTCTCGACTGACGCAGCCTGTATTTTAACTAGTTTTTAAAATAGGTGAACTGCGAGGACTGCTGGAACAACATATCGCCGCTCAGGGCTTGTCGGCAATTGAAAAATGCGGCGAGGCCGCACATAACGTAAGTGTTGAAGCTTTTTCTTTATCACGTCTCTTATGACATGGAACAAACATGGACATGCTGTGTAATAAACACACCAAAAAAAAAAGATGGGGATTCTATCTGTAGAATCCCCCATCACTTTTTATCTTCTGTCTGTTTCTGGTCATTTTAGGAAGGAGGCAATGGCTGAGTTTTTGCTACAATCAATTTATTTTACGTGAAAAATCGTTTTTGTGTAGAATAGACCAGGCTAATTAGAACAATTACCTACGCGGACAAATGTCATACTTTGTTTTGTAAAAAATAACATAGCTTTTCACTAGAATATGTAATAACCTACCAAAATTGAAATTATATCCACAGGGTGGATGGGAGGATTCTACAAGTAAATTATATAACAAAAAGTCGAAATCTCGATACTTTTCTAGTTACGGTTAAATTTTAATTTTCTTCCCTTTATTTTTAACATCTTGCGGAAATGTAATATTAGGCCTATCTTTTTTGTTTTAACAGTTATTCGAAAAAAGGACATGCCATTTTAAAGAGAAAATAATGTCTAATAAAAAAGATACTCCTTATTCGAGTCGATAAACCACAACGTTTAGGCGCAAAACTGTATCGAACTTTCGACTTCTTTTGTTGTATGACTTTACCCGGCTGCATTATCCAAACACCCTGTATAGTACCTTAGGGGATATTAAGAAATAATGATCTTAAAAAACCAACACGTCTTCGGTCTCTTCTAATTCATATTATCTTTGGTTTTCTTTAATTAGGATCCGAAAATCTACGTAAATACAATATTAGAGGTTCACAAGAAATACAACGCATTGGTGCTGGTCGCCTTTGGAAATGACAGCGGATTCGTGGCGGCTCTGGATAAGGTAAGTTTTCTATTCCTGTCAAATACATCTAAATTCATTGTGAGCCAAGAAATTGGGACATACCTATATCAAACATAATTTTTTTTAAACCCATTTATTATTTTTATCCTGCTTAAAATTCCATACCACGTAAATTCAATCCTTTTTGAGGTATTATTGACGTTTGAAAGAAAGTTAAACGTGCGGTTTAACAGTTGAACCCTTAAAACCGGTTTCGGTTATATTATTGTCAATTTTGAAGTGAGCTCTAAAATCTAAAGGTCATTGTAGAGAGTTATACGTGGATCGTGTTAAGATTTGTGTGAATAACATTCAGTTGAAGCTGTCAGACGTTGCAAAGAATTTGGGTTTATTGTTAGACAAGAACCTTAGATTCTCTTCGCACATTAGCATTTGTATTAAAAAAGCATTTGGCAATCTGGTTTGTTCGGGTTTGTTCGGGTTTATATAATAAAATTATTTGTAAAAAAGTGCCCAGACTATCACTATGTTCTTCTTCTTCTAATGCCATCTTCTCATTGAAGGTTGGCGACCACATTTCTGAATGCGTCTCTGTCTCGTGCCACATGAAACAATTCTTCAACATTCATTCCTGTCCAATCCCTTATATTGCGGAGCCAGGATTTTTTCTTTCTTCCTATTCCCTTCTTGCCCTCTATTCTTCCCTGCATTATGTTTTGCAGCAGTATATATTTGTCGTTGCGCAGAATATGACCTATGTATGCTGTTTTACGTCTGTTTTACTATCACTATAACAAAATTAAATTTCGATATGACTGGCATAAGTTGGATCTGCGTCATAAACTCATTATTACCCCACCAGGTTATCGTACAAATTATTTCCAAAGATCTTTCTCATTTAATATAGCGAAATTATATTATAATAAAGTTGATTCAAAATTAAAATTGTGTTCAGATTTTAAATTTAGGAAATTAAAGCCTCGATAGATAGATTCATGTAGTTTGTAGGGATACTCATACTGATCTCTCTGGTTTAGAATTTATTGTGTTTTGTAAGGGTGTGAATTTGTCAAAAATTAAAAATTATAATTAATCTCTTTTTATAATTCTATTGGGTTCATTTTCTATGTAGGAATCGGTCAGAAGAATATGAATCGTACTAATTTACCATTTTCCTGTCGTCTTATGTTTTCTTATTTTTTTTTGTTTTGTGTTCCTTTTTTTTTTATTATGCTCTGACTGCTTGCTGTATTCTGCCTTTTATTCGTATAGTGGACAGTTGCAACTTATAGGGTCTGTATTAATCTTAATATCTAGGTAAAGCTAGAAGGCTCGGCCTCAACTTCACCATTTGTAGCATTTTACAATAAAGTCATTTATTACCATTATTATGATTATTATTATATTTTTTTAGGCTTGTGGAAGATTTATAAATGCCAATGCTGTAACCAAGTCGGCTAATTCTTCGAGTAGATCTCCGGAATTGCTCGCTAAGTATTGCGACTTGCTGTTAAAAAAGAGCAACAAGAATGCTGAAGAGGCTGAACTAGAAGACACACTTAATCAAGTTGTACGTACGATGATATATTGTTTTCTAAATAATTTCGAAAAGCTATGCCTAGAAGGTCAAAACTGATCTTGTCTGAGATTTCCACGTAGTTCGGTGGCGTAGCCAGTTTTTCTATAAAAAGGTTTAGTTTTGAGATATTAACAAAAGTAAAAGGGAGATTTGTTGGAATTTATTATTTACATATTATTTTTTTTAATTTTAGATGGTTGTTTTTAAATACATTGAAGATAAGGACGTGTTTCAGAAATTTTATAGTAAGGTAAGGAAATGTTTATACATATATTAGTCATACTCATAATAGTCTCAAGTAGTCATATGTTGAAATGCTGGAAAGTTATAATCGATAATTTAGTAACCGGATATAGCTTTGACTGTGCAGGGTTATTAATGCCTCAACTTTATTGTTATAAATTTGATGTTAAAAGTTGGAAATTCGAGTGGAAAAGTAGAAAATAGTAGTTTTTGGTTATTGTTTTTGCTTCACAGTTTGACCTAAATACAAATATTCGAAAAGTAAATGTAACAAATTACATTTACAACGGTAGTAAATTACTTAGTAAATATTACATTAACTAAACTGCTGGCCATTTGCTTTCGAGCAAGAAAAATTTCGCCTAAATTTAAAAGTTAATATTTTCTGAACCAGATATGACATCGATCTCCGGTTTTTAATGGTTGATAGATTTGTCCCTTAGGAAACAATTGCCAAAGTTGGATTGTCTTAAACTGTCAGAAAATTTTATATACAGGGTGTTAAAGAGGACGATGATTTTTGCTCCAATTTCAATAGCATGTAACTTTCACAATAATATTTTTAAATTTTATCACTGTACGTCAATTGAATCACTGGTTTATAGCAAAGAAAGTAATCTGTCAAATTTTTGATATCTGCTATATTTTAAGAGATACCGATTTTTTTGAAAAACTTTGGTTTTTTTTCAACTTTTTGTTAGCTAGATCCCACTTTGCATTGTATCGTAAGCAGGGTTTGGAGGATATATATCAAGTGATATATATCATGATATATATCACGATATATATCATGATATTTATAACTTGATATATATCCGATATATTCGACAATTTCATTTATTAAATTAAAGTGACATTATAAAGATAGTCAATGATGCTCAGGTTGCATTAAATGCCACTGACCTAATTGCTCGTCTACATCCAATAGCCATAGCTCTTGATAGAGTTCAAAGAGACTATACAACTATATCTGTGTGTGTAGAGGTTTGGCATAAATTAGAATTGGATTTCTCAGAACAGCCACTTTTGGTGAAAAAAGTTTCTTTAAAAGAAAAAATATGGCACTTGGGGCAATGCATTATCTAGCAAATATTATTGATCATCGATTTTTGGGACGACATTTAACAGCTATTCAAAAAGGAGAGGCTTTTGAATATGTGAATAATATCAATAGTTCTTTTGTTCCATTTGTGATGTCTCTTATATCACAAGTTAGCCCATTTCCAAAGTACTTTTTTGGGGATCATTTTAGACTTACTCCACCAGTAACGTGGTGGAAATCGATCCCTGTATTGGACTCAGACTGGCCAGACAAGGACGCTTTTTTGAAATTATGTGAACAGTTGGGATTGAAAGGGCCTTTTCTTCTTTCGGTTTGGTTCAATCAGATTTACGAAACCGCTTAGGAAACCAAAAAGCCAGTAAGCTGGTTTTTATGTTCAAGTATATGAACCAAAATACAGACAAAAAGAAAACCAACCTTGATTGGGCATGGGAACCAGCATTATCAGAAGATTCTGAAGTTATGGTCACTAAGAATAACATTATTGATATTGATGATAATGATGATTCATCAGATGAGGATGATATACCAATATCAATGTTAATAAAATAATGTTAACATCTGTTTGTTTTTAATTCTTTTCTTTTTACCTAATTGGAGTTATGAGTAAAGTTTTTTTGTTTACAATATAAGTTTTAATTTTGTGATTGTGTTGAAATATTAAAGTTAATAAAATAATACTAAAATCTGTTTATTTTAATATTTTTAATAATGGCAATGCCGTTTTTTAATTAAGAAATTAAATTTTAAACATGATTGTATATTGGATATATATCCGATATATATATCCGATATATATCGGATATATATCATGTGATATGATATTTATATAAATATCATGATATTTTCGAACCCTGATCGTAAGTTAGAAATTAATAAATAAATTTTTTCAAACAATTAAATAAAAAAAATATCTTTTTTAAAATTTTATAGACACTGGATAATATACCTGTAGCGCGATATGAAAAACTAAAAAATAAGGAAAAACTTGCCTAATCTAGGGGGCGCGTACTTTCCAATACAAAAAAATTGTGAGATACTCATAAAGCATAGACATATAAGTGATTATAAGTACGCCACTGCACATCACAACATTTAGGTACAATTGTTGTTACTGAACATAAACAAGCTTTTCATAAGGTATAATAATCACTTGCAAAGTTTGCACGATACAATGCACAGTGGGATCTAGCTAAGAAAAAAAGCAAAGTTTTTCAAAAAAATCGGTATCTCTTAAAATATAGCAGATATCAAAAATTTGACAGATTACTTTCTTTGCTATGAACCAGTGATTCAATTGACGTACAGTGATAAAATTTAAAAATAGTATTGTCAAAGTTACATGCTATTGAAATTGGAGCAAAAATCATCGTCCTCTTTAACACCCTGTATATAAAATTTTCTGACAGTTTAAGACAATCCAACTTTGGCAATTGTTTCCTAAAGTACAAATCTATCAACCATTAAAAACCGGAGATCGATGTCATATCTGGTTCAGAAAATATTACCTTTTAAATTTAGGCGAAATTTTTCTTGCTCGAAAGCAAATGGCCAGCAGTTTACTTTAACAACCCTGGCTGTGACGGAAATGATTTTCCCAGGAGGAGTTACAGTAAAATCATCTTGATTGAAGTACATGTTTTATGAAGCTATTATAGAACTTCTCCCCTTAGAAAGCTCGCCGCATGCGGCACGCTTCCTGACACGAACCCATGCTAAATTATGATGCTTTATGAAACTTGTACTTTAATGAACTATTACTTTAAAAAAATAAAGGCCTTATTGTACACGGTTAGTTCTACTGCAAGAAATAAATTTAAAACCGTTTCTCAGATGTTAGCGAAAAGATTGGTCCAACACATGTCGGCGAGCGACGACGCCGAGGCATCGATGATCTCCAAACTCAAACAGGCCTGCGGTTTCGAGTACACCTCGAAGTTGCAGAGGATGTTCCAGGACATCGGCGTTTCTAAGGATCTTAACGAGCAGTTTAGGAATCACATGACTAATTCGAATGAATCTTTAGGTAGGTATATAATTGCCGAAATTTATTTAAATAGATACGGACAAAAGATGGCGTCAGTGCCGTAGAAAGCTTCTCTTCCTTGGGGGGCGTTCAGAAGCCACTGGGCTAACAATATTTTTGCCGTACAGGGATCGATCAGATACAAATTTTCCGCGCTAACATTTTCGCCATAATAAATGCCTGTGGTGGATTAAACATTTTTTTTTTTAATTATAGGTATAGATTTTAGTATTCAAGTATTATCGTCTGGTTCCTGGCCTTTTCAACAATCTTTCACCTTCGGCTTGCCTTCTGAGGTAACGTAGAAACATAAAAATAATGATATTAATTGATAAAATTAACAATAAATACTTTTATGTTTCAGTTGGAACGTAGCGTAAGTAGGTTTACAAATTTCTATGCCAGTCAGCATTCGGGGAGGAAACTGAACTGGCTGTACAATATGTCCAAAGGAGAACTAAACACAAATTGCTTTAAAAATAGGTAAGTTAATTATTATTGTTATCGCTCTTAGCAACAACCAATGAGAATATTGTTAGTTTTTAGATTTACAGAATACACGTTATAGGTTATGCACTCGATTCTCTTCTTTTCTTCTTGATGGCGTAAACCTACTAAGCGTTAACTATTATACACAGAAGATTTACAGGTCCAAATCAACAATTAAATTTTTATGTTATATCTGAAATTAATATTGTGCTTGTATTCTTCTACGTAAACTAAATTGTAATTTTTTAGGTATACGCTGCAAGCAAGTACCTTTCAAATGGCTGTGCTTCTTCAGTTCAACGTAGCGGATGCGTGGACTGTTGCCCAATTAGAAGAAAATACACAAATTAAGCAAGACTTTCTAATTCAGGTGGGCCAGGTTTTTTAAAAATAATTTTGTGTAAAATTGATTGACAAAAAAAATTTAATCGGTTTTTCTTGTTGTAATTTTTAGGTTATTCAAATTTTACTCAAGGCAAAACTGCTTTCGTGTGATGAAGAAGAGAACGACATTACGGGAAATTCGACGGTATCTCTCAATTTAGGCTTTAAAAAGTAAGTTTTTTTGATTTTTTTTAAGGTACATCACAGCTTGGATATAAGTGGGTTCTAATATATTCTATTCATTCTACCAATTCAGGAGACTGAACAAACATCAGCGCGTGATCGCCAAGTGTTGGATGCATAAACTTATTGCTGTTGGTCAATCGGCGATAAATGTTCCTATGCCGGCGAGATGCATTTATAACTGGGTCGTAATTCAATTGTTCCATGTCTGCTATTGTTTCAGATCTTGAGATTCATGCGTGGGTCGAGATTTGTACGGTTATATTGTTCTTAATGCGACCCTGTGTGCTGTTCAACGTGCTCGTCGCGTATATATTATATATTTTTGTCATTTTAACTCGTATATGCACATCATATCACATTAAAAAAAAAATCTTTTCAGTTTTCCGATTTCGTTTTAATATTTTTTCAATTTGCTCGAAGAAACAATGTTTTTCCAATTTTTCCTTTTTTCCCAACCCGTAAAATCTCTAGTTCAAACGTATGAAAATCTCAAGGAACTGCTACTACTTATACATGTTTTTTTCTGGTTTTACATCATTTCGGATCTATTAGTATGAGAACCTGTCCAGTTAACGAATTTAGGGGGCTGTAACTTCCGAAAGAAGTTACCAAAATTGGAAAATCGGCTATAAATAAACTATTTATTAATGTTTTTATTGCCAAACGAGGGTAAAATTCACATTCAGCTGCAAGGCAACCCAACTAAAACACCTTAAAAACTGTTTTAACGAACAATTTTGTAAAAAACATCAATAGAACATTAGACGGCAAAATGGTTGTGTAAGCTTTGTAGATGTTTCCTAAACGCTGTTACACGACTTTTATGCAGCAAATCTGGGGTTTTAAATGCTCGGGGAAAGTTCATACAGCTTGAAGCGGAAAATATTTGCTGTAACACTTTTCTTACTACCGTTGTAGAGAAATAAATGTAGTTCGATTTGATTTCGCCTCGTATGTAACATTTTCTGTATGGTTTTAGTAAAAAACTTCGTGTGAATATAAACATACCAATGAAGACGGAACTTAAAATGGAACAAGAAACGACACACAAACACATCGAGGAAGACCGGAAGCTACTTATCCAGGCTGCGATAGTTAGAATTATGAAAATGCGAAAGGTAATTGAAATTTTTCTACTGGATCGCCTCTTTACAAGTACATTAAAGTTCTTCGTCGGCAGTAACGTCTGGCCACAACGTCTTGCAGTCGAGCACTGGTCTTTTGCAAGCTGGAAGCCATCGGTAGTCAATTATTCTCGTTGAGAAAAGCAGGCGTACTGTGGTATCTGTGTATTTTACATGCAAGCAGTCGGGCAGTCACGTCTCGACTGGTCTCGGAGCAGTAGCCACACAGCAGTCGACTGCCAACCGTTGAGCCGTGACGTCTCGGATGTTCTACGTCTACATTTTGCTCTCTACGAACTTCGAATTTATATACAGTGAGGACGTAAAGTAAGGAATAAATTCATTATCTCGCAAACTACAATTTTTTTAAAAAATCGATCGGACCCTTCGATTTTGTTTTTCGAACGCGCATATTGTGACATAAAATGTAGATATACAGGGTGTTGCAAATAAGAGTGACACAAAATTTTTTTTTCTTAAATAGAACCCACTATATATTATTGCATGTACGGATTCTTCGGAAAATCCTAAACATTTTTCATGTAGCATGTGCTATACCTTAGCCCAAGCGTTTTGGAGTTATTCTCATTCAAAATTTGAAAATCAGATATTTCGCAATCAATCAAGACTTGATTGATTCATGCACGCTGAGAAAAACTTGTAGTCAGCATGCGTGAAGCGCAAGAAAAGTCAAATAGGCTTTGGAGTTATGATGCAAGAACCAAAAGAATTAATGTCAATAGTTACTGTTATTGTCAGTTTTATGTGTATTTTCCTAACGTTTTACTAGTTTTCAAAAGACTCATTTCGTTTTTTCATAACTAAATTAAATTAAAATGCGGCTCACTGAGAAACAGCGCATAGAGGTTTTGATGATGATGAGCTACGGTGATAGGGTTAGAACACAACAAGAAACATGTGAGTTATTTAATCAAAAATACCCCAATCGTCCGCCAATATCACAATCAACAGTAAGCAAAATTGAGTACAAGTTTAGGCAATTCGGTCATGTAAGAGATGTCCCTAGATTTGGTCGTCCTCAAGCTGATGAAAATCAACAATTAGAAGTCTTACTGGCAGTTCAAGATAACCAGCATGTGGTGTCTAGGCAGGTAGCAAGTGACGTGGATATTGGAAAAACAACAGTTCTTAAAATACTGCATACAAATAAATACCATCCTTATAAAATGCAAGTTCTCCAAGAACTTTTGGAAAGGGACTTTGAGAGGCGCCTTGAATTTTGTGAGCGTTTACAGGATATGTGTTTCGTAAACAGAAATTTTGTAAAAAATATAATTTTTTACTTTACGTCCTCACTGTATATAAACTCCTGTACAAAATTAACGCAACATCATAAATTTCCCATATTTTTGATGCTATTTTTTTTCTGAATTTATGATCCGATTTGAATGATTTTTTTTGCATTGTAGATTAGTTCCTTGACAATGTCATAGCTTTCGCTGTTTATGATAAAAATTTAATTTTCGATTTATACTGGGTGTAGTAAAAATGCTATGTTTTTTTCCGAACATTCGCATCACCCTGTGGAGTATATTAGCAAGCGAAACATATTGCAGTTTACATTAAACGGTAGGTCCATCTTTCCCCAACATTTTCTTTTTTGGTTTACTTCATTATCTCCTGTTATTAGAGGAGATACACCGTTTTATAGGGTAACATGTTTTATAGACTTTAATATTCAACATATTCATTGTTAAATGTTTTCGAGTAGGTTTCAAGATTAAAATACTCGTCGGGTAACTGGCATACGAAACGAACGTAGCATTTTTAGTACACCCAGTATAAATCAAAAATTACATTTTTATCATAAACAGCGAAACTATGACATTGTCAAGGAATCAACCTACAATGCGAAAAAAATCATTCAAATCGGATCATAAATTCAGAAAAAAAATAGCACAAAAATATTGCAAATTTATGATGCGAACGCTGTAAGCCAATTGCGCATGGCACGGGCATTTTGTAACTATTTCCGACTTTACATGCTCGATCGACTGTGTTGAGTAATTTGTTGCAATATTTAATAATTACTCTATGTGTTTCTTCTGTAGGTCCATCAGCATCAGCAGTTAGTGTCAGAAGTACTAACTCAGTTATCATCGAGGTTCAAACCTAGGGTTCAGACGATTAAGGTAAAAAAAGAGTACACACCTTGCTGTTATCTTCTATTTTTTTTTTGTTATAAAACGCAGGTTGTTAGGGAATTGGTCTATTCAATAGGGCGACTCCTTGGCCGGGTGTCCTAGAGAAAGTCTACATACTTTCTTTTAAATCTACCGTTTAGAAACTTGGGTGAAAACGCCTAAAATCATCTCACGTGCTCCGATACCATAGACGTGTTCACTTGACAACTGTAATGTAGTTTTGTTCCAATGTGTCGGGATATTACCAAACCGCTGTGGGTGCTCCGACCTTCCGTCGTTCGCTACCACGATGGAACTTCTCCCTAGGTCTCTTGCCGCTCTATACGTATCGGAAGGCAACAGTGCCGTTAGAAACTGCGTGAAGGCGCAGTCCTTATTTCAATAATATACCACTTAAAATAACAAACTTTCCACAATTTTTCGGTAGAAGAATACTTGGCTTATTTTGACATTTGTCACGTGTAGTTTGACTGTAAAATTGAACGAATATATTTTATCATGGAAAACTGGTATAGAGGACAAGATATCGAAAAAAGTTGTTTGAATATTAATGTTACCCTCTTTTGCAAAGTTTGGAGACAAAGTAATTATTGGAACATTAAAAGTTGTTCAAAATAAGAAAAAAATAACTGAATTTCGTAAGCGTATTGTTCTAGAAATAACTATAAATATACAGGGTGTCCCAGAATAGGTGGGCAATCTTCCGGGTTCAGATAGAACGCTTAAAAATAACAGGAGAAGTTCTTATAAATTTTTCTTCCTACGGCCTCCCTTACGGAGATACTGGCCCATAACGGACGTCCCTGGAAATCGTTGTTTTTTAAATAATTTTTGAAGTACCAGGTGTAATTTAATAATTTTTTAGTATAATGGTTACTAGATGAGTCTTCTTAAAATTGTCCCGTTTAAACACACTTGGCTTATTTAGTTTGACGGGGACGGACTAGACGTAACACAAAAATGCTTTTTTTTTGCACCCTGTATGATGAAGGAACGACAATAATATTTTTGGATACCCTAAACCTTAAGCTGAAAAAAAGGTACTCTTGATCAATGTCGATAAAATGAGCTGTTTTCGAAAAAAATATATTTTTGTTCAATATGGTTTTTTGCATTAGTTGTTGTTTTATGTTCATAAAATTCCCTCATTGTTGCTATGGATTTTTTCACGTGTACCGATTTAAATAAGAATATTTATGCCAGTGTCAGCTTATGGTAGTGTCTTGAAATTTGCGGTTTTTCTTCTTTGTCTTATTAGTTACTAACTTATTAATGGAATTTACGTATACTGAATATGCCGACATGCAAAAGTATTTTTTCCTCGAAAACAGTTCATTTTATCGACATTGATCAAGAGTGCATTTTCTTCAGCTTAAGGTTTAGAGTATCCAAAAATATTATTGTCGTTCCTTCATCTTACAGGGTTTAAAAAAAACATTTTTGTGTTACGTCTAGCCCGTCCCTGTCAAACTAAATAAGCCAAATGTGCTTAAAAGGGCGAATTTTAAGGAGACTCATCTAGTAACCATTATACTAAAAAAATATTAAATTACACCTAGTACTTAATAAATTATTTAAAAAACAACGATTTCCAGGAACTTCTCAGATTGCCCACATATTCTGGGACACCAACCTTTATCCGGTCACTGCATGTACGTCTAATTTACCATAAAGCATGAATCGCCCTGTATAATAAGTCAATCCCATAACATCCTGTATAGTAAACGCACTAGAACGATTTAAAATTCTAAATATATTTTTCCGCTTTCTAGAAATGTATAGATATACTCATTGAAAAAGAATACTTAGAACGGACGGAGGGACAGAAAGACGAATACAAGTACTTGGCATGATGGGGCATCTCAGTGCGACGCCTTAAACTAATTTATTTTTTGACTCTGATGTAACGTTTTGTTGTTTTTTTAAATTAAACTTTTTTCAAAGGTTTGTAGGAACGTGTTTTGAAGCGGCGGAAATGCGTTAAAACTACTTGTAAGAAGGATCCCCCTTTTTATTTTTAGCACACGACTCTCTCTCATAAACATTTACATACATATTATTCCTTGGGCGTATGAAATGAGCATTTTAAAATTTTGACGTTAGTTTGTTATCCCATTTTTCGCGAATTAATTTTATATTTTTACCGACAACAAATCCTTTATACTATTTCACTGCTGCCGACTTTGGCACGAGTTGGGACGAGCCAGCGATAGGACTTTTCTCTGATGTTGCGAGGCTATGTTGTGGTTTGTACAGCGTGTTCCATTTTGGACACTTTCTGGTGGTATTTGAATTATTATTAAATATAGAATGGTGCGGTTTACTTTCCTTCCAAAAACTACTTTTTAGAGAAAAACTGGCTACGCCACTGGACTTTAACGCGTAAAGGAAATGCAAGGGGCTGTCTAAAAAGCGAAGATTTTAAAAATCACCCTGTAGATTTGAAAACTAAGAGGGCCATGAGAAATTTGACACCGAAATCTTTTGTTTCGTTAAAAAGTGAAAACCGCGACATTCTGTCTTTGATAATAACTCTGATATCTCCAGAAAGTGTCGAAAATGGGACACCCTGTCTCCGGTTAGTCCATTGTGTAGAATCCAAATATTTTTTCGAACGATCCTCTTCTGTGCAACAAGCACTCGCTGGAGTTCAGCGGTCTGACCTCTACTCTAACATAACCTCATATTAACAGAGAAAAGTCATATTTTTACCTTGTCGAATTACAGTGTTTTCAAGTTTAATTTCTAAACTTTAACACCCTATATGGAACGACCATCATTTTTTAAAAGTGATGTTTTGTAGTTACTCTATGGTGACGTGATCGAAAATTATAAAATTCTCCCAGGCGAATACATTATTTGACTGGCCTATACTCTATTCATTTTTTACTAATTCAAGAGCGTAAACAAACATCAGCGCCACATGCTCGATGCATAAACTCATTGCTATTGGTCAAACGGGGATAGGACTTCCTATGCTGGCGAGACCGGGGTCATTGTTCCATTATTTCAGATTGTACTATTATATTGTTCTTAATGCGACCCTGTCTGCTGTTCACGTGCTCGTCGCGTGTATTTGTTTTGGTCTACTGAATTGGGAAAATGAATAGACTATAGTAGGATTCCTTCTTCGTAATAGTCCACTGCGATATAGCCAATTTTACGTTAAAAACGTTTTCTTACTTTTTTTTTTAATTTCATACACCAGGAATTAAAGACTGTTCCCGTGCTTTTTTATAATCTTTCTATGACCCCCCCCCCCCCCCCGAAAGACTTTTTAAAGGTTCTACAAACTTTTGAATGGAAAAAATCGAAGTCGGAAGAAAACTATTGTGGTTTGTGCAAAGGACAGTGATACGTGAATGTATAATTGTACATATTTAGGATTGTATTGAATTTAAATATTGAAAAAGCTATTTAATAAACGATTACCTTTAACGCCTGTGGGTTTTACACTAAAAAGGTTTTATTTTCTAATCGACCGGGCGGCTACTGCAGGTTTTCTTCGTCATCGAATACGGGCATCTTGTACAACATTACAAAAATACAGTTAAACGGTCACAAATTCAAAACTACAAGCTTCTGAAACGTAACGGAATGAAATTTGGTTGACTTTTTGTTCTGCGTTTTACTACCTTTATTTTAACAAGCATCATGATGCAACAAATCCGAACACTATGTATAACCTATCGCCAATTCTCTGTGCATAGTAGTCGACTACCAATGAATAAATTATCCTTTAAAATGCCATGATAAAGATTACTTTACTATACACCGTGTCCAAGACAGGAATCTCGAAAACCGTAAGAGATACGAAGTCGGTTAAATGGAGGTAAAGTTGCGCATTTATGTGCCTAGTAATATGCCGGTTAGAAAGTTTTAAAATTCCGAGTAGTTCCGGAGATATCCGGAAAACCCCGAAATTCTGAAAAATCGTTTTATTTTTTTCCTGGGTTTTTTTTAAATCGAGTTCTAAAGTAAATTGCACTTTTACATTGCCACTTTTTCCGCTCTATCTAACAGCGTTAATTGTTTTGTAATCCGACGAGTCGTCTTCGAAGGGCCATTATCAACTTTATTTTTTTTAAATACGGTCCTGTTTTCCTGATATTGGAGTTTGAGAGCTTTTTTCTTCCGAATGCAACGATGTATGACACATTATGGTTTAATGGACGTTTCGAGGGTTTTTTGAACAACATCAGGAAATTTTGGGATACGGTCCTGTATTTCTCCTAATTTTATAAATAATATCTCATAAGTAAGCTCTCAATTTTTACTTATGTTGGACGAGTTCAATAAATAACAAATAAATTTAATAATAAACCACAAATAAGTGAACAAAAACATACCAAAACAGAAATAAAACGAACAAAGTAAGGAACTCATAATCAGGTGTTCGGAAACACCATGGCCAGCATGTAAGCCTGATATGACACCGTTGGATTTTGTCCTCTGGGGTATGTCGAAAATTATGTTTATAAACACAACTTCGAAACAGAAGACGAACTTAGGAGGTTGGTGCTTAAAGCCAGAAATGTTGTCAAATGTTTTAGAATCGACAGTTAGATATTATTTGTGCTTGGAAAATAACAGAAATCATTTTGAACACCTGATTATGTAGTTGCTTACTTTTTTCGTTGTACATTTTTTTACTGTTTTGGTATGTTTTTGTTCACTCATTGGTGTTTATTATTAAATTATTTTTTATTTATTGGAACTCGTCCAACATAAGTAAAAATTTAGAGCTTAATTATGAGATATAATTTATAAAATTAGGAAATACAGGACCGTATCCCAAAATTTCCTGATGTTGTTCAAAAAACCCTCGAAACGATATTAAACCACAATGTGTCATACATCGTTGCATTCGGAAGAAAAAAAGGCTCTCAAATTCCAATATCAGGAGAACAGGACCGTATTTAAAAAAAGAAAGTTGTTAATGGCCCTTCGAAGACGACTCGTCGGAATACAAAACAATTAACGCTGTTAGATAGAGCGGAAAAAGTGGCAATATAAAAGTGCAATTTACTTTAGAATTCGATCTCAAAAAAACCCAAGAAAACAATAAAACGATTTTTCAGAATTTCGTTTTTTTCCGGATATCTCCGGAACTACTCGGAATTTTAAAACTTTCTAAACGGCATATTATGAGGCACGTAAATGCGCAACTTTACCTCCATTTATCCGACTTCGTATCTCTTGCGGTTTCCGAGATCCCTGTACTGGCTCTCCTTATCTTGAACACGGTGTATAGTCGAGGGAAATCATTTTTTTATTCGATTACGTAACTATCAAAACGTGCAGTGGTCGCTTAAACTATAAACGAGATGGTGTAAAGTAACTATAGTGGCATTAGCGTCCCTAGAAACATTTTTAAAAGGGTTTGAAGGTCTGGTCTCGGTAGTGCGAGCGAGATGTGCTGCTCAAACGCATTTTATGTATACATGGTTTCGGTGACGCTGGAGCAGTCGAACGCTTGAAGGCGACGGCGCTATCGAAACCAGACCTACACGGACCTACTTGAAATTTGGCACGACACTTAAAAATATCACTAAAAATGCCACGAAACGAAACTAGTTTATTAAAATTATCGACCTATACACCATAATATGTAAACCGGCAAATTTTGAACACCCTGTACATAGGTTACACCATCTCATCAACTTAGTGATTATTTATAAATATATCGTGTTAAGAAAATTTGAAGAAATACTTTCTTTGAGTGTTGTTTGTATATATATTTTTTACAGATGAGTGATTTTTTTCCGAGTCAGTTTACAAGGTAAGCTTTTATTTATTGAGAAACTTGTACTTATAAAAGCCGAAACGTTTGAGTTTCGTTTAACGAAAGGTTTCCGGATAATTTTTACACCTCCAAAATCAAAAACAGTAAGAAAAAATGTTCCTAAATTTGATTTTTAAACGATAAAACATTGTTCATAATTTGCACTCGTGTAAATAATTTGCAAAAATATAATTTTTCTTTACAGTTACTGCGTGTTTTTTTTAAGTTATGAATTTTCAAGACCCGAAAAAACAGTCTCAATTTGTTACAAGACATTATTTTACAGTGAATAATTGTTTAGGGCGATTTATTTCAAAAAGTCGAATAGAGATCGGCCTTTTACAACGTTTCACGTCACGTGACCCGTCGTAAGTTCATAATATGTCCAATCTGAGGTCCATTCTTTTTAAACACTCTTGCTTTTATACAGGGTGTGATGGAACTGATACTAACAAACTGTGATATAAATAAATTACAGAAGAATGGTAATTTTTCTGCAGTTTAAGTACTTGAAAGTTACAAATTACAAGAATTATGTTAGTTTTTCAGTAGTTTTTTATAAAATACCATAGTTTTAGAAATAAATTGGAATATAATTGATATAAAGTATATAAAACCTAATTAAAATGAAATAATTTAATTCGATAAAATGAGTGAAATAAATATGTATTGTGCTTTTGTACGTTGTTGATTCGGGAGCTGCATCTGGAAAAAAAAAGGAAAACATTTTTTTTACATAACGTTTCAATTGAACGAAATTACTAGTGTTGTGATCGCTCGAGCGAAATTACTAGTGTTGTGATCGCTCGATCGAAATTACTAGTGTTGTGATCGCTCGAGCGAAATTACTAGTGTTGTGATCGCTCGATCGAAATTACTAGTGTTGTGATCGCTCGATCGAAATTACTAGTGTTGTGATCGCTCGAGCGAAAAACCGCTCGAGTTATCTATTCAGGCGAAAACCGTCGCTCGTCACTTATTATCTTTCACTCGATACCCGAGCTTCGCTTGACGCCGGCGGAAATGTACCGCTGTAGTGTGATCGAGTTAAAAAAACTGCTCGTATATTCGAACAGTTTTTCGCTCGATAGGAAATACTCTAGTTATAAATTCAGGCGAAAAAACGAAAAATATCGCCGGTCACTTGATAGACTACCTTCGGTCTACGTGCCGCGCCATCCGATTGGCGACGTTCGAGTTTGACGCTGAGCAAGTACACGACATACGTCTTTCTTAAAGGCACATAAACGAGAAGGTGCATATAAAAAGTATGCCGAATCCCTTAGCGGAGTCATCGCGACATGCATTTTGTAAAGTTTTGTTTTAACTGGCTAGCCAGCGGAGTAGTTTAGGTCTCCGATTGTAAATATTAAAAAATTAAATGATATAATTTTAAAATTTTTAATTACTATAAACATAAGAAAACGAGCAAAATAGTTAACAAAACATAGGTATCGACAAATTTTTTGGTAACCAAAAGTAAGCATTCTTAAATTTAAACAGGAACTTTTAGGCAACTATGAATACATGAGTATATGAATTTAAAAAAATAATAACCGATTTTCTTATATTGCCAGTCGCGTAACTAAGCCTAAATTTTTGAAGTGCACACAGTGGGCACCTCTGATAATTTAAAGTGGAAGAATTTGACAAGCTATTTTAAATATCTACTTATTTTGTGCTCGTAGATTGAGAAAGATGTGAAGAAAAATAATTCTTGGTAATACTTTTTGTTCGGGTTAAAAACGCACAATAATAAACCCGAACAATAAATACATATTTGGGTGATTTTTGCAGTTTTTTTTGTTTGGTATCGAGACACGTGGTAAAAATTCATTATTCACAAATGAATAAATTTCTGGAATTTTTTTGGTGGCTACTACAATACTTTAGCTAAACCTGTGCCCACCCGTAGTTACGTGCCTGCTAAATACCCGACCTGATCACATGTAAACGGCTAGGCTGCCGGTCAAGCAGTCGGTGACGTCATCGCTTGGTGAATTGGAATTTCAAGCGATTCACTCGAGTATCTAGTACTCGATTATTAAAATCGTCGGTTTTTCCCAACACTAGAAATTACCTAAGGAATTGCACTATGAACTTTTAGCACGTCCTTAAGGAAACACCCTGTATTTTTATATACAATTTCTACTTACCACGGACATAGGGGCTATTTTTGTTACTTATTTTCTGTTCTTGTAAAACAGTTCGTTATTTGGATTCTTTTGATTCGCCCTGTAGTCTTGGGCCGATTTCGACATGCTGCTGTTAGACTTCGATTGCTCCGATTTACCTAATTCAGATAAAAAAAATTCGTTTTTAACTCTCAATTCATGGCATGGGCTCTTTTTGGGTCAAACTTAAAATGGTAAAACCAGAATTTGAAAATTTTCGCTCGCTTAACAGATAGGTACGGGGGAAAATCAAAAAATTGGCAATTTCAAAATTACCCTATACTTTCTTAGTTAAAAAAGATACAGAAAAATATTTTATACAGAAGTTTCTTTATATTGATTGTTGAATAATTTGCAGTTTTCAGAATAAGTATACGGGGTCAGGTAAAAAAGTTATCGGAGTTAACCTCATTTTTTTTTAAATGGAACACCCTATATATTTTAATCTAAAAAGATACTATTTCAATTTCTCCTTTCAAATCTATAACACATAATGGATGATATTGGTTTCCTAGGCGATTTATTAAACTTTATTACTTTAAACCACAGTGGACCATGAAACAGAAGCTAATATCCTAGAAACAACTATGTTGACTATTAACATTTAACGTCAATTTCATTTTGACATATTCATTTGCAAAAATGACTCGTCAACATTTTGAAAAATTTGATATGATATCAGTTTATATTCAAAGTGGAAAAAACGAAGAAATGGCGCAAAATGTTTTTTCGCTATCCGTATTTCGTTTCAAAGTAATAAAGTTTAAATAAATCGCCTAGGAAACCAATATCATCCATGATGTGTTATAGATTTGAAAGGAGAATTTAAAATAGTATCTTTTAGATTAAAATATATAGGGTGTTCCATTTAAAAAAAATTAGGTTAACTCCGTTTAAAAAAATGAGTTTAGATCAGATAACTTTTTACCTGACCCCGTATACTTATTCTGAAAACGGCAGATTATTCAACAATCAATATAAAGAAACTTCAGTATAAAACATTTTTCTGTATCTCTTTTAACTAAGAAAATATAGGTTAATTTTGAAATTGGTCTATTTCTTGATTTCCCCCCGTATCTCTTAAAATCCTACTGGCACCCTGATTATAACTTCTTGAAGAGGACGACATGATAGATACACCCATGTGGACGAGTTGGAATACATTTTGGTGAGCTATTACCTGAACTGTGAGAGTTTCGTGGTTTTGCCATCACGTTTAATTGAATAGCTTATTATTGGCTCACCAAAATGTATTCAAACTCGGCACGTGGGTTTATCACGTTGGCCTCTTCAAGAAGTTATAATGCAGTTTTTCTATAAATGGGAGTCGATATTCAGCCACCTCAAACATTATATGGGATTTGATATGTTCAACTCTAGGCATACGTAAAATAAATGTAAAAAATTGGTTTTAGCAAGTTATACTTGTTTATTGCTGTTACACAACTTTTATGTAACAAATGTGGGATTTTTACATAAGATATTTGCTGTAAGACTTATATTAATATTTTTAGGCTTCAGTAAGACGTTTCTTACAACCCTTATGAAGAAAAGGAAATATCGGTTTGGTGAGAAGCTGTGTTATAATTTAAAAAGGAAACCCCGGAACGTAACTCACTCTTCCAATCCGGTGGTTTATCGGCGTATCCCTTCGACGTCCAATAACTCGAGTGGTTTGGATTTTTCTGATTGGCTCGATTGGAATCCATTTGGAAAAAGTTTCGTCTGTTGCGATTGTCTGAAATGCGATTTAGAAATCAAAATATTGAGGTAATGGCTCTTCCGAGCTCTCTGGCGCCTTCGTGGTTGAAGCGAGAGCCACCAAGAACTCTCGAATGAGAGAGACTGTCATTTGCTCGCGAGCATGCATGAACACACCGAGGCATGCATGTAAATTTGACAGGTGGCAAAACCTGACGACTTATCATGATTGTCGCGCGATGAGAAATGATCTGTCGCTGCTTGAATTGCGTGCGGACTGACGTGAGACAGTGTGTGGCAAGAATATGTGCCATCAGTTATCATTATTTTGCTACTTTACCAAGGTATAGTGCGTGCAACAACATTCGACTATATCAGAATGAGTTCCCCTACCCAAGGACTACGTTGATCGATATTGCTACTGCTGATTTACGATCAGTCTACCTGAATAGTCGGTGGATCCTATTGCATTTCACATTTGCATGCAAATTTTGCTATTCATGCACGCTCGCGAGTAAATGTGACCAACAGTGGGCCCCGCATTGGCGTTTAAAGAGATAAAATATTTATTTATTGTAGAGCCCGAGAACAAACGGGTCTCAGTGCAGTGGCGGCTCGTGACCTATGATAGAGGGGGTTCACAAGTATGGTGAAATTATTTTTAAAATTTTATTTTTGTGTAACGACCAAACAATTTTAAATGTAGAAAGAAAAGAAGTAATAAGAAAATGCGTTAGGTAAAACGTATTTTTATTTACTTTTTTAATTTTACAGAAGGAAATACAACTTTTGGAAAATAAGAAAGGTCTTCTTAGTGTGTATAGCTGTCGGATCGGATCCTCGTCGCATGCAACCCTCGTAACAATATTTATACAGTCCCTTGTCTAAGTACAGTCTACTACTAATACTACTAAAGCCATCTACGAGCTATTGAGAAAAACGAATGATGTCCAATACTACTACCGCCATCTACGAGTTATCAAGAAAACCAAATGATGTCTAATACCACTACGCAATCTACGGCTACGTCATTAGGCGCAACCAAGACGAGAACAATAGTTAACTGTTTTATGATGAGAACGAATGGAGCCACGAGACTGACAAGTTGGCATTCTTCATATTTTCAGTGTTTTTTAGTTTAAATCCTTAAATAAAATGGTTTAAAATCATATCGAGTGGCATTTATCGAAATACACAACATTTATCGACCCTACACAATAGTGCTTAAACGTAAAGTACATTCTTCGGTTCTTAATTGTAGAAAATTGATCAATAACAGCCTCATTAATTTTGGAATACCCTCTATAAATTTTTTTTCCTATATTTAATTTTTAAACTTTCTAATAAAGTCCCTAGATTTACCCTTTGTGGTCTGCGTTAAATTAATTTCGGGTTTAGGTCTTCCCGCATTTTTCACTTGAATTTTTTGCTCCAGCTAGCTAAAGTTATTTTTTAAATAGTCCACCGTCAAACTATTCATTTTAACTTAATAAATATATAATATTAATATATTAAAACATACACGCTCGAATTTCTAACTAGATACGCGAACAGACAAACAACACAAAAACTGTGCGCCTTTTCCATGTTAAATCGCCATAGCCCCGCTACCACATGTTACTACAGAGAAACTGCACTACTTACGTACGTCGACCGAGGCACGGTTGCCGGATCTATACAGTTTGGTTTGACGGGATGATAAAATATTAGGGAGGATCGGACTTTTTTAGTTTGACTGTACGATAAAATATTAGGGAGGGTCGGATTGTATACTATAAATAATATTCAATGAATATAAATTAATATTTTTTATTCGTTTTGTTTTGGGGGTGCACGTGCGCATGTGCTACTGTGGAAGAACCGCCACTGCCTCAATGCCGTGGCGTTTCATGCTTGCCGCGAATAAAACTAACGTCACTGGAAGTTGATTTTGAATATATCTTGACAAATTGTTAATTTAAAATAAAAATTAGTAACAGTCACTTTTTAAAATAATTCAGGTGGGGTCATGGCACCGTGACTCCACCCCAGAGGGCACTCCGCTGGTATACCTACAAAGATATTATATCCTTTACGCACCCATTCGCACTTTAGTATTTGGTGACAGATTTTAGTTTGTTTTTTAAAATGAAGAAGTGATAAAAAAGCTTCAAATAAATTGTGTGTTTGTTTGTGCAGGATATTATATTACCTGAAAAGTATTTTAACGGCGAAGGCAATACCCGGGCAATACATCGCGCCACGGCCGCAAAGATTAATGGTGGCCAAATTTCAACTTTTAATTTCAGAACAGAAATATGGAAATTGGAATAACTGAATTTATATGCCCTATACAGTGTGTCTACTTTGGCGCCATACGGAAAACTGTTTTATTATTACCTTTACGAAAAAAAAGTTATTCTTTATAAAAGGTTCGGCATGGTCCAAAACCTAAAATGCAACCATCAGATGTGAAATTTTTTCAGTCGTATACGAGGGTTGTCAAAAAATATAAATTTGGTTCAAGACTAGAGTACTTTTATTTGCGACAATATCGAAAACTGTGATTATGAAAAATTGTTTGGTATGAAAAATTATGTTCTAATGAATTTTAATTTTTTTTTTAAATTACCGTTGAGGTAGATGGATCATCTGATTATATTGTGTTTGAACTTATTTTTATTTAATGATCTATTAGTCAAATTTTTAGAAATACAATTTGTTTTGATTGAGAGAATTTACTTAATATAAATAAAAAATTAATGTTCGGTATCGATAATTTCAGAAAAATTTAAAAAAATAAGTTCCAGTGTAGAGGATGTACAGTGAAACGTCTCATAACGGACACCTCTAATAAGCGGACATCTCTATTAAGCGGACTTTTCTTCATATTTCGAAACTAGGTATATGAAATTCCATGAAAATCAACCCCTCTAGGGCGGACGCGGACAGGCTGTTTTCATACAAAGAGTGCGAAAACCCCCCTTTAAACGGACAATTTTGTTTTTAAAGAAGTACGATGCAAAAACTCTCTGAAGACAGACCGGCAACCAATCGCGTATGCGTGGCAAGGCGAAAGGACTTCGCCGAATGAAAGTATGTGTGATTCCCCGACAGCAGTACGCCGTTTATTTGTGAGTTGTAAGGTTAAAATCGTTAACAATGGCAGAAAAATGTCGTGTTTTGAGTCTGAAAGAGAAAATTGATGTTGTGGAAGTTTGTAATTTGATAACAATGATTTGGGTAAGTTCATTACCATTGATAGCAATGTACTATTAGAAAATAATAGTGACCCTATTCCTACCGATTATGTAGTCCAAACTGAAGCCACATCACTATATCTGACGACTCTGATGAAGAAGTTGAATGCAGTAATCAAACAAATATCACCAATTATCAACAAGCCATTAGTATGGTAAAGGAATTATAAGAGTATGCAAAGAATAGAGGTGACTCTAGAGCAATGGAATTGTTATCAGATTTGGAATTACATTTTCTAGTACTACATCCTAACTAAAACTAGTATTTTTGTTATGTTATGTTTATTTGTACATACATATATACATAGTAATAATTTTGCATTTACATATTACCTAATATAACAAATTTCCCATGGGCGGACATATCCGCCTAAGAGAGGTATCACTCTAATTGCATATTGGAACATAGTTTTTCATAATTACAGTTTTCGATATTGTAGAAAAAATAAAAGTCCTTTACTCTGGATCCAAGTTTATATTTTTTAACAAACCTCCGTAATTAATATATGATGGTTACAGTTTTGCTTTTGGACCTTATAGACCTTTTCATAACTTTTTTTCGTAAAATTAATAATAAAAAGTTTCTCATATGGCACCAACTTGAGTAGACGCACTGTATATCTCTGACTAGTCCACCAAGTCATAATTTAATATCAATTTAGAAAAAAACCAGCCAATTGAGGTAATTATCCAAACTAGGAGCTCCTTAAAGGCATCTTTTAGTGATCTTTTATTGCGTATCCATGTCTTTAGTGAATTTTTGCTATTTTTATATTTTTTTCTGGCTCTGATCATTTTAAAGCATTCTTAGGTATCAGTTCAGTAGTTTTTAAATTACTAAGTAATTAAAAAAATTCTGGATCCATTTGATGTTTACTGGGTATCCAAATAAAAAGGCCTGCGTATCCAAATGGATACTCAAAAGTACGTTAAAAGATGTCTTAAACTGTGCTCCTATAAGCTCCTGGTTGCCATGCACTCATAAATTACCATCCACACAAATCAAAGGGCCATCCATAGAGGTTTTGAAAAAGCAATGGCGTTTATAAAACATGGGAATGAAACTTATTATAAAAAAAACACTATACTCTAAAACTAAACACACTAAATTAAAAAACCGTACTTACGTGAACACACTTATTCTTCGATATCGTCACGCACGACTCTGCTGCGTAGTCGTAGTACTAGTCGTCTTCGGCGGCACGCAATCCATTTTTAAGACGGACACCGATTTTCTGTAATTCCCAGGGCTCCTGGCGCTCATTAGCATATTTTCAACCCTATGTTATGTTTCCCTGTAAAGTCCCCGATTTTCCAACTTTGAACGAAACTAGACCGTAAAGCACGGAAGCATAGAAGTGAAAATCGAATGGAAACAGCACATTATTCGATAGCTTTCCTGTGGGTTTTACTTATGTGTGCTTTATGTCGTATAATTATAGCTTGTTTCTCTATACTATAATAAACTACCAAGAATGTTTTTCTACATGTACTTCCCATAATTTGGTAATTAGTCGCGATTGTTACGAAATGGTATTAATTTAGGGGTTTCCCTTGTGAATAGAGAAAAACATGGCAAGCATTATTTCAATATAGGTACGAGGGAAACGTTTTAATCATCAATTTACACATACTTCAATGCTTGCTGTGCTTCCGAAAGCTTTACGGTGAACAGTTTCCGAGATACAGCCGCTTACCTGGCCACCCTGTACATACGTGTCTTTACCTTAAGTGGTTATTAAAAAAATTGACTAATATTTTTAAATGATGCCCGTTTGCTTATATGCCTTTTTGTAAGGTTCATTCGATTTTTCATGCAATAAATTTTGTGTTTCTTCATTGGCTTTATTTATTATTTCGTCTGGAGTACATTGAAATGAGTTTTTGAATTATACCTTTCTATTTTTGATGTTTTCAAACATTATATTGATATTTGACATGATGTGTCACCCGTTTAAGGGTAAGATTAACTTCTATCCCTCACAGGAGGTTAAACCACGAAGGTTGCAAATATTCTTTATAAGCGTGCCCCTCCACAATAACATTGACATGTCTTTTCGACATTTAATATGATTTTTTTTTATGATCAAACACAATCACTATAGAAAAAATCCTTTAGCGCACTCTGGGAGTGGTTCGTGTGCGCAAAAGGCGTTTCACATTGGTTTTGAATCGTTGAAGGTTATATTCGTTGGGAAAACGACCTCGGGAAGGTCGTTCCATAAGGATGAAGTCCTCCAGATGAAAGAATTCTTAAATAATGAAGTTCGAGGAGTACTAAGCATAACCACATATGGATGGGCGGCAGTGGTTCGTCCTGGGCGGAATAAAGAGGACAAGGCCAGCCGAGCACTCTCCATGAAAATATCTGTAAAAGAGAGTCAAATCCCCCAACCTGTCTTCGATGTTCTAGGCTGTCGAGGTTCTTCGTCAGCTCGTGGTCTCCAATCAGACGAATGGCCCTCCTTTCGATGGAATCCAGTAGCCGAAGCGTATGTTTGGGTGCAGACAAAGATCGTGGTGCAGAGCTCCAGACATGAGAGCAGTACTCTAGTGATGGTCGAATCTGGGCTTTGCATAGTGTCAAAAGTTGTTGAGGTGTGTACAACTTTCTGGTTCGGAAGAGTACACCAAGTTTCTGAGAAGCTATCTTGGCGATTGCCACAACGTGGTTATGCCAAGACATATTTCCTCTCAGATTGATGCCCAGCAAATTAATAGATGAAGCCAGTGGGATTGCGTGTCCGTCCATGACTATCCGGTTCTGTAATGTTAACCTTTTTAGAGATTTACTGGAAGATCTTAAAGGTGGGAAGTTTTGAATTTGACCCTGTATAAAAATGTTATATAAAATTTAATATCTGAAATTAAGTAGGGCTGGGTGTGGTCTGAGATACTTAGAATACCCTTAAGTTGTTTACTATAAAAATTATCCGATGTAAGTTATTGACAAATGCTCCATTTCTTATCAATTTTTATTGCATTTCCAGAAATTTCGAACAGAAAAATAAACGTAATTAAGCTAAATAATTAATAATTTTGCAATCATCTATCTGCGTCATAAATTTTGTTTTATTGGTATAGGCGAAACGAACCATGGAAGTAGCTATTTATTTAAAGATATCTTATCGCTATATGGGGGATTCCCCGAAAATATTCGTTAGGATCTGACAAGGTTTGGACGGTAGCCTTGAAGATTTGCTTGCAACATTTTACACATGCAAAATTGAAAAAAGCAAAATATAGTCACAAAAAAAGTTAATTTAACTAACACTAATAACTGACTTAACTATATTTACATTTGTAGAGCATGAATGTCACAGAGGTACCTTATGATACGGAAAAGAGAAATAAATCGAATGTTTGAGATACGCGGAGTACCGAACGCTAGAATTAGGAAAAAGCAGTAAACGAAATATCTACTTCCCGATATACGGGCGAAAAATAGAAAATAGAAATTAGGAAAGTTATGAACTAAGAACCACCGACCGTCGGTTCTAAGCAAAGAAAAGGTACTGATGTTATTTTTGTTCTCAGCGTCATACCTGGTTTTACCAACATTTAATTAAGGGATAAGAATATGTAAATGCCATTAGAGAGCGGTCACTTAACAAAGGAAAAAGGGAAAAAAGGTTCGTGCGAAACTATTGTTTATGTAGACGTAGGATTAAAATTTGGAAAGCACGTCTACTTAGTAATTGAAATTATACAGACAGACAGACATATTTTATGATGCTTTGTACCGATGCCGATAATTTGTTATTGTAAAAGATCAAAGGAATATTATTATACTTTACAACCCTGAACACTTTTCTAAATAAAATACACCTTTCCCAACGCCTATTTTTGGTTATATGCTCTAGGCCCGCAATCCGGTACCCCTCACCACTTCAACGCAACTAATTTATTATGGATATCATTTAACTGGTTAGCAAAATATTCTTATTTTTGCGAACAGAAAAATGTAATCGGTCGGCCAAAATGGCCAGTCGGTCAGCAACTTATGGACAGCAAACATTTCTGAATCGTGACAGTGCCCTGGGACAACAAGTGAAAACCCGCCCACGCTACATCTTTTGTAACCGATTTTCTTCTGTATTTGGCAAAAGAAAACACAAGAAAGTTACATAAATTGACAGTGCCCTGAGACCTCTGAAGTAAACTGCTTCTAGACATGTTTGTTTCTACTGACCAATTGTAAACTCTTGCTGACCAAGTAATCATTTCGCAGCTCGACTGTTAATAACGGCAAACCATTTAATTACTTTCATTCATTTATTATTGTTTAATAATATCGGAAAGCAGGGGTTTCCAAACGTAGAGCCTCGTGGAGAGTAAGCAGGGGTAAGTTGGTCACTTTCTTTTATGGCACCGTGACAAAATACTAAACCACTAAGTGCGCCGCTAGCTGAAAACGGTTGGGAACCCCCGTCATAAAGAAAATAAATTTGTTGCTATTATTTTCTAATAAAAAAGCTTGGCATATCCGTTTTGCAAATAAAGTAAGATTTTATCTTGTACTATTTGAATAAGCATAGTGTCGCACAGGTCGAGCGTGGGGCCCCTCTGAAAGTGGGGCCTAGTGGGAAAATAGGCCCTGACCTTGCAATTTTTAGCGCCTTTTTTCAGAGATTACTAAAGAAGGTAATTAATTTACGTCGAATCATTTTTCCCGGGCTTTTAATAGTGCGTTATAGACCTAGAGACTAAAAAGACACTTTAGTCACTCGGTTTATATTCCATTTTATGCACTTTAAGATAAGGAAAATTGAGTACTAAAATTTAAAAACATTACGGTCAACAAATTTTGCTTTTGAGGGATTAATTTTTTTTGAATCCCTCAAGGATTACATTTTTATCCCTTATAGGGATTATAAGGTTTAAGCGTAGGAACAGAACGCTGCTTCTCTTCATCAGGTTACACTTGCTATGTTTAGGAGACGACACACTAGATGCGCTGATTTTTTTAATGTTTTTTTTTGTTGTTAGCCCAGTAGGTAAGATTTCTATTACTATTACTATGTATTTTACACACTCATGTTAGTTTTTTTGGTATTAGATACTCTTTATCCCGAAAATCCCTGGATTGGAATAAATCTTCGGGACTGGCATCCCTAGTCGCCGCTGTTTGGAAACCTACTCCGTGGATCTGCTGTTGTGAAATGGAAAATGCGCTGTTTCGTTTCACTTATTTGTTATCGCGGACAACAATAGAGGGGGTTGACAAATTTATTTAAACAATTAATTCTAACCATGATTTTCTATATATTTTTATACCGGTGATTGGGTGCAACTCCAGCTGCCACTGTCTTTGTTATGATAAGATGATCGGAGATTAAAGAAGGTTGGCAACAACAATTTTTCTCGAGTATTTTTATGGATGGGGAAGATATGCCCAGGTACAATCATATAAATAACAGAAATCGTTGAACGTTGCTAACTCGAGTCCTTTTGAATCGTTCCCTAGTCTCGACATGTCGGGAAACCAAAAAAATTTAGACCATAAATCCAATCAACATAATCCTAACAATCCTGCGTCTCAAAAAGAACGGGACAATCGATCCAATCAACTCAACCCGACCAACAAGGAGTTTAGGTAAGTTTATCGATAAAATTTAATAATATATATTAAGTATTAACAACTCGGTGTGTATAAGACCACCGTAAAAGAAAGAAGTTATTTTTGGGACTTGTTTAAAGCAACTTCTTATTTTAACCTACCCTGTACGACATTGTAATTCGATCTTATTACTTTTAAATTTATTTCACGAGTTTTGTAAATATTTCCTGCAAATTTGGTTTAAAAACGAATTTAAACAAGAAAGTTATTCAGAAAAGAATAATGGGGTCACTTTTTTTGGCCCACCGTATATGGATGAGAGTTCAAATTTTGGTAGGTATGTGGTGTATGGACTAGGGGTGCCAATCTGGACAAAAAATCAATCCCGAGAATCCCCTGATAAATTATATAGTCCTTTAAAAATTAAATTTTTTCTAAAAAATATTTGTTTTAAAACTAATAATTTTATTGTAAATTATATTTTATTAATAAATCCATTGGCAACATGTTTAGTCATTTTCCCCCAGCGTTTAATAGTGCATTATGAACCTATGAACTAAAAAGACACTCAAGTCACGTGGTTTTTTTTAAAATTATTTTATGCACTTTAAGATGGGCAAAATTGAGTCCTAAAATAATTAAAAAAAATTAAATCAACAAATTTACTTCTGAGGGATTAAATTCGATTCCAATTCCTTAAGGATTAAATTTTTATCCCTCGGGGATTAAATGTTTTTTTAAATTTTAACAGTCTTTTTTTTAACTTCTATTCTATTCTATTTAGTAAACGCAATCTTTCTCATGTTAATTTTTTGGGGATTAGTCCCGTTATCCCGAGATTAGATACCCTTTACCGGGATTGGAACAAAGCTTCCTCTAGTACGGACCAACTACAACGTGTACAAGATAAGGAGGAGGAGGATAAAGAGATACGAAGCCATTTAAATAATATGCCGTTTAGAAAGTTTTAAAATTCCGAGTAGTTCCGGAGATATCCGGAAAAACCCGAAATTCTGAAAAATCGTTTTATTGTTTTCCTGTTTTTTTTTTAGATCGAATTCTAAAGTAAATTGCACTTTTGCATTGCCACTTTTTCCGCTCTATCTAACAGCCTTAATTGTTTTGTAATCCGACGAGTCGTCTTCGAAGGGCCATTATCAACTTTCTTTTTTTAAATACGGTCCTGTTTTTCCGATATTGAAATTTAATATTTTATAATTTTCCTCCGAATGCAACGATGTATGACACATTGTGGTTTAATGACGTTTCGAGGGTTTTTTGAACAACATCAGGAAATTTTGGGATACGGTCCTGTATTTCTCCTAATTTTATGAATAATATCTCATAAGTAAGCTCTAAATTTTTACTTCTGTTGAACTAGTTCAATAAATAACAAATAATTTAATAATAAACCACAAATAAGTGAACAAATTACAGAAACATTATTTGAAACATATATTTATTCGGGATTTAAAAGAAAAGTAGGCGCTTGAAACAAAAAAATTAAGATGGTGACGCGTGATTTGTTTCACTTGACATTCCCATTGTGATCGTTTGAGAGCGTTTTAAGAGGTTTTCTATTTTCCAGAAAATATGGAACATAAATTTACAAATGCTGAAAAGTTTGATATTCTATCGCATGTTTTATTTTATCTCAAAAAAAACTGTTATGTGGCAGTTAGAAGATGTAATTTGTGCTTAGAGAATAACGGAAATCATTTTGAACACCTGATTATGTAGTTCCTTACTTTTTTCGTTGTTCGTTTTATTACTGTTTTGGAATGATTTTAGTTCACTTATTTGTGGTTTATAATTAAATTATTTGTTATTTATTGACCTAGTCCAACATAAGTAAAAAATTTAGAGCTTACTTATGAGATATTATTTATAAAATTGGGAGAAATACAGGACCGTATCCCAAAATATCCTGATGTTGTTCAAAAAACCCTCGAAACGTCATTAAACCACAACGTGACATACATCGTTGCATTCGAGAGAAAAGAAGCTGTCAAATTCCAATATCAGGAGAACAGGACCGTATTTAAAAAAAATAAAGTTGATAATAGCCCTTCGAAGACGACTCGTCGGATTACAAAACAATTAACGCTGTTAGATAGAGCGGAAAAAGTGGCAATGCAAAAGTGCAATTTACTTTAGAATTCGATCTCAAAAAAAAAAAAACAGGAAAACGATAAAACGATTTTTCAGAATTTCGTTTTTTTCCGGAACTACTCGGAATTATAAAACTTTCTAAACGGCATATTATTAGGCACGTAGATGCGCAACTTTACCTCCGCTTAACCGACTTCGTACCTCTTACGGTTTCCGAGATCCCTGTACTGGCCCTCTTTATCTTGGACACGTTGTATATGGCTCACAAAATTGAATTTCTAGTTATTGAGTAAATTAGTTGATACGTTGTAACCTGACTTAATTGCAACTATCTAGGCATTCCATAGCCGAAATTGTATGTTTCGGGATTAATTTATTATTCCTGTGCATTCCAGTGGAGGTCCTCCGAAAAACCAACCGACCAAGGCCGATAATGATAACCACGCTAATCAAGGGAATAAAAATAATCCAGAATACGGACATTCAAGGCAGGCAGGCAGCAATAAGAAATAAACTGGTAAGTGTAGACGTTTCTTTCTTTATTAAAAGTATTCTTAAAAGTCTATTAGTGAAAACCCACGGATTTGTTCGAGTTGGTACCGCGTAGAGTTCGTGCGTAATATGCAGACCAATATTCAAAGCATACCAACCCCATGGATATAGGTACCTGATTGTTTGTTAATTGTGAATTTTCTTTGTTTTAGCGTATCGTTCCTCATTCCATCAATAGAAACGGCGACCATTGTAAATCCATGACATTTATTTAGTTCTTAGTTCGCAATTAAAAATATCTATAAAAGCTTATTTGTTAAATGTCGTAAATATTATAGAAATCCAAAAATGACCTGGACATTTTGCATATTTCTATAAAGGCCGTATTACAATCGGCAATTCTACTCTTGCCACAATAAAACTTAAAAGGAGGCATGCGCAGTAAACCATTCGTGATCAATTGCTCTTCTGATTTTCGACAGAAACGTCAAATTTGTCATATTTCCTCGTGTCCATGCTGTTTCAAGTGATTAGTGATCTAAAATCAAAGTGTTCTTTCTTATTACAAACTCGAGACTAAACTTTAACAACTATAATAACATTTGGGATAGTGATAGTAGTATACTCCTTTCTTTTGTTTGTTTTGAAAGTTCGGTCGGCATGTTCTGTCATCTCTCATTTCTGCCAAAAGTCAGAATAGCAGTTGGTAGACCCCTTCCCGGTAATGCCAGAGTATTCAGCAAGAGTAGAATTGCCGAGACTGTAATACGACCTTTAATAGTGACCACAAGATTTTATAGATTTTAGATTTTATAGATTTGCTATGGCTGGTTGTGTTTTAATTAATAAACAAAAATGCATAATTTTGTCTTTTATTGAAATATGAGTTAGTGGAATCCTATATATGTGCGCTTCCCATTCCTTTCAAGAGAGGATCCAGAATTTCGGTTTGGGGGGGGGGTCAAACTTCGTTTTTGGGGGAGGGTGTCATACAAGGGAAAGTTACAAAAAGTAAAACGTTGCCGCGTTAGTCAAAGCGATATATATGTAATTTTTCGTGTTACATTGTTGGTTGTGGGGGGAGGGGGGATTTATGAAGGTTATAAGAATAGTATTCTTACAGCTATAAAATTGACTCTAAGAACAAGAATGTATCACTGTAAACAGATTGTCAAATCGAGAGCGTTTACAAAATTATATGTGAATCTTAAATCTCTCTTAACCAAATTTTATAAGGAAAATCTGCTAGTTGAATGTACAGGGTGTCCATTTTAGACACTTTTATAGGGTATCTCCGTAATTGTTAGTGCTATCAAAAAAGTAATGTAGGTGTCATGTGCTCTTTTGGGTCAAACTTAAAATGGTAAAATCAAAATTAGAAAATTTTCGCTCGCTTTAGAGATACGGGGAAAAATCAACAAATTGACTGAAATTTCAAAATTACCCTATATTTTCTTAGTTACTGAAAAATGTTTTAGTTTCTTTATATTGATTGTTGAATAATCTGCCGTTTCAGAATAAGTATACGGGGTCAGGTAAAAAAGTTATCGGACCTAACCTCATTTTTTTAAAGGAACACCCTGTATATTTTAATCTTAAAAGATACTATTTCTAATTATTCTTTTTATAACACATCATGGATGATATTGGTATCCTAGGCGATTTATTTAAACTTTATTACTTTAAACCACAGTAGACCATGAAACAAAAGCTAATATCCTAGAAACAACTATGTTTACTATTAACATTTGACGTCAATTTCATTTTTGCATATTCATTTGCGAAAATGACCTATAAACATTTTGAAAATTTCATATGATATCAGTTTATATTGAAAATGGAAAAAACGAAGAAATGGTGCACAATGTATATTTTGTTCGCTATCCGATAACCATTTAAGGACATATTCCGAACATTTGCCATGATTCCCGTTATTTTTACCTTAATCTGAATCTTTTATGTCGTTTCAAAGTAATAAAATTTAAGTAACTCGCCTAGGAAACCAATATCATCCATGGTGTGTTATACATTTGAAAGAATTTAAAATGCTATCTTTTTATATTAAAATATACAAACATTTAAAAAAATGAGGTTAGGTTCGAAAAACTTTCTTACCTGACCCCGTATACTTATATTCTGGAAACAGCAATTATTATAAAGAAACTTCTGTATAAAACCTTTTTCTGTATCTCTATTAACTAAGCAAATATGGGGTAATTTTGAAATTGTCAATTTTTTGATTTTCCCCCGTAACTCTTAAGGGAGCGAAAAGTTTCTAATTTTGATTTTACCATTTTAAGTTTGACCCAAGAAGAGCACATGACATCTACATTAATTTTTTGATAGCACTAACAAAGTCGGAGATACCCTATAAAAGTGTCGAAAATGGGACACCCTGTACAGGGTTAAAATAAATCAACACCCTTCAAATATAAACATTTATTGCCGTCTACTGAAGATCGTCTAGGCTAGACTCGTCCTGTTCACTGCAAATAAAAAACATATTAATCTCTTTATTTATTTGTTTTTATAAAATTAAATGAACACGTTTCTAAACAAACTTTTAGCGTTGATCCTCGTTCTCTGGGAATAATTGAGTTCTATGGTGCGTTTCCTCGTTTCTCAAGTACCTTTCAACGTAATGTAATCCGTGGCTCCCAGAATTGCTATAACTTTCCAAGAACGTTTGTTTGAGGAGCTCCTTTTTAAATTTCTTTATGACGTATATCCATACTTTGTCGGGGTTTTCCCCGGCAGAGTCGATATTCTCCACGTCATACAATTCTCTTATGTAGTAGTTTGGATGATCTTCTAAATGATCTAGGTTCGCTAGGACCTCGTCGTCTACTTCGTATACTTCACCATTTACATTGTAGCCCTGGCCTAAAAAATATTCAAAAGAATAATCCTAGTATTCACTAAATCGGTTGAAAAAATTCTATTCAATCGATCCACCATAAAAAATAAATTTCTTTACTTTAAGAATAACTGTAGTACGGACCTGGCGCATACAACAGAAACGGAATGTTATACTGTGTTCCGATGATCAGAGGAAATTTCTCCTTGGTCCTCCCGTTATATAGAAACTTATGGTACCCCTCGGTCGATCGTGAAAACCAGGAGTGATTTGGTTCTCCCTTTTTCAGGGTCCCATACACAAACACCTTATGCAGCGTTTTGGCGGCCATAGTAACTAGAACAAAGACGGCAACGTTGTACAATTAAATCGCTTATTTGCCTTATAATACGTTTTACTTTAATTGTAATCAGGTATTTCATTAAAAAGTAATAACATTCAGGTTCAGAACTGCATTAAACTAGTTGTAATACGGCCCTGTGCTGTCAAATTATCGCCTAGGGCATGATCGCCACAAATATGGGAGCCGTGCTTAGACAAGGAAAGAGACCGTGGGTAGGAGGTCTGCTACGTTGCCAACTCCGCTAAAGAAATAATTATTGCGATTTTATGGAGGAAGAATCTCGGAGGGGATAGTCAGTGTACCGACAATAACCAAGGGGGGAGGCACGATGTACAATATTTTGCCAAAATATAGGCTATAGCCCCCCCAGCCTAAATTATTTATCAAATTTAGCGATATTTGGGCGTGGTCACTGTCCTCTATCGCAGTATTTCCAACGCGACTTCGCAACTTCGACCGTCATGACGCAGAAACGAATTGCTGTCAAAGCACCCGTCGACGTCGACGGTTTGTTGACATGAGAAAGAAACAGCTGATTAAAATGCGGGGCCGCAGCCTACTCGATGTCATTTAAATAAACACTCCCACATCCTTCCTTGAATATAAACAATTAAACAAATATTATAAAACGATGAATTGAGTGCAGTTCTGGTGATCGGTCGTAGTGTAGTTTACTTACCCGAGGTAAGAGATTTAATAATTATTCAACGAAGTAAGGCGAATTCACGAATCGCCAGTGAACTTCTCAAGGGTCTTTGATAAACGATTAAAAATTATAATGGTAGGGAAGTAGGCGTGATATTTCGTGTATTATTTTAATTTCTAGTGTTAGCACTTATCTTTTCTAATACAAATTGCTTAGGAGAAGGACATTCGCATTAATCAGCAGTGCCGTCTTCTCCATGGGCGTGCATTATTTTCCTGATACAAATCTAGAAAAACAAGAATCACAAAGATAACTATATGAATGCAGATGTCTTTGAAGAATGCTTTGAGCAAAATATGTACCACTCTAGGCCGGTTACCGACAAGTACGTTAGTAGTAGCCCAGCGATTTAAAGGCAATAACAAATATACTATTTAAATCAAAAACTAAGCTGTACGTACCTCACCAAGAGAGTTTCTTTTACTCGTTGGATGAATGAGTTTGAAATGCACTACATAGATATCTGTTCCGTGTGAATCATGTTTATGTGTGTGGTTGTTTGTTTTTGAGTCTTATAGTGGTTGTAGTTTAGTTTGGTGATTTTATCTTTACTTTCTAAATCACATTTACAACAAAATATCAAATAAACATAACATAGATATTTTAAATAAGGTTTTTCTAGTGTTTGTTCGGGTTTTATATATAATAATATATACTATTAGATACATATAAAAGATTACCTCGTCGAGTTACCATTATAAATACCATTTTAACTGTGGGGATGTGCTATATTATTATTTCTCAATTTGTTACTATGTGATTTACGATTTTTACATATCTTGACATCCCAATTATTTCAATTATTCGAAGGTGTCAGCCAGAAAAGGTGGTTTAGGTATGCACCATAGAATAATATTACGGTTGGTACTTATGTACTTTGTTGGTATTATAAGTTCTAAATTGTCATAACAAATCTTTACTTTTGTATAATACATAGCTTTCTTTTATTGTTTTACAGAAATTAGAAGCTTGATTCGATGTAAACCATTATGAGATTTTTAATAGTAACATCAAGGTAAGCTGGACCTTCAAATCCTCTTCTTAATTTGAAACTTACTGTTGCAAAGCAAAAAATCCCATAACTTACGCACTTCTATGTATTTTAGAAGCTTAATATGGATGCTCCTAAGCCTACTATGCACTTTAATGATGCTCAGCGCCCTCTTGAGTCCCGCCTGGATAACCTCCGCTCCACAAAGAGTGGCATTTGACAACGACACTCTCTCGTACACGCCCAGTTTAGGCGTGTATGCCAAATGTGGAAAACCAATCGGAAAAAGCCATCCCGCTTGCACGCTGATGTCTGTACGAGGATTGTCGGCCGATTCTGAGGTTTATCCGCACGCTTGGAAAGCTGCCACCGTCTTTTTGGCCATGGGTAAGATTTACGTTGCTATTTAGCGGCTGGCAAGCGGTGTGACCCGGTTTTAAAGTTTTTATTTTATTTCAGGATTGTGTATAATGTCTTTAACCGTTTGCTCTAGTCTCCTGAGTTGTTGCTTCCAAAGTTTGTTTAAGAAGAGTATTTTTACTCTGTCTGGAGCGGCACAGTGCGTTGCAGGTAAGCTAATTTAGCAAGTGTTATCTAAAAAACATGAACTTATTGATATTTTACGGAAAGAGCCCGGCTACGAAGGAGAGAGAAGAAATATAATCTATTTTTGGTCACAAATAATACTTTGTTTTGTGAATGTTTAAGAAATTAAAACATAATCTGTACGTTATATCTTTACACGTGCGCCGCAAATCATGGATCAAGAGCCGTCGTGACTTGAAACTCCCCATCTTTATTTATTACCGACTTAAAAGTGAATAAAAACATAATAAAGCCTCTGCGGGGTTCCGCAATATGTTTTGAATTTAACATGTTAGACAAAGACAAAAGTTGAATATTGTTTGTAGCCATTAAATATTTTTCAGCTGTTAACTCACAGTTGTTTTTTTTATCTATCAATCAATTGATCGGTTATTTTTAGAGCCATTTCATCGTACTTTTGTGTTTTCGGTAAGTATTTATGGACATTTGTTACTAATATAACTGAATATAACCGTTTTGTAAAGTCATAACATGTGGAAAATTTAAGGGCTGGCTAAAGTCCGTTAATTGGATGTATTTATGATTTTAAAGTACGTTATGAAATCACCGAATTTCGAAAACGACATACAACGTGTCCAAGATAAGGAGGGCCAGTACAGGGATCTCGAAAACCGTAAGAGATACGAAGTCTGTTAAATGGAGGTAAAGATACGCATTTACGTGCCTAATAATATGCCGTTTAGAAAGTTTTAAAATTCCGAATAGTTCCGGAGATATCCGGTAAATCCCGAAATTCTGAAAAATCGTTTCATTGTTTTCCTGGGTTTTTTTGAGATCGAATTCTAAAGTAAATTGCCACTTTTTCCGCTTTATCTAACAGCGTTAATTGTTTTGTAATCCAACGAGTCTTTGAAGGGCCATTATCAACTTTCTTTTTTTAAATACGGTCCTGTTTTTCTGATATTGGAATGTGATAGCTGTTTTTCTTCCGAGTGCAACGATGTATGACACATTGTGGTTTAATGACGTTTCGAGGGTTTTTTGAACAACATCAGGAAATTTTGGGATACGGTCCTGTATTTCTCCTAATTTTATGAATAATATCTCATAAGTAAACCCTAAATTTTTACTTATGTTGGACTAGTTCAATAAATAACAAATAATTTAATAATAAACCACAAATAAGTGAATAAACTACAGAAACATTATTTCAAACTTCTGTTGATTTAAAAGAAAAGTAGGCGCTTGAAACAAAAAATTAAGATGGTGACGCGTGATTTGTTTCACTTGACATTCCCATTGTGATCGTTTGAGAGCGTTTTAAGAGGTTTTCTATTTTCCAGAAAATATGGAACATAAATTTACAAATGCTGAAAAGTTTAATATTCTATCGCATGTTTTATTTTATCTCAAAAAAACTGTTATGTGGCAGTTAGAAAGAACATGTTATTTGGGCTTAGAGAAGATAGAGCGGAAAAAGTGGCAATGCAAAAGTGCAATTTACTTTAGAATTCGATCTCAAAAAAAACCCAGGAAAATAATAAAACGATTTTTCAGAATTTCGGTTTTTTTCCGGAACTACTCGGAATTTTAAAACTTTCTAAACGGCATATTATTAGGCACGTAAATGCGCAACTTTACCTCCATTTAACCGACTTCGTATCTCTTACGGTTTCCGAGATCCCTGTACTGGCCCTCCTTATCTTGGACACGTTGTATATGACGACCGAGGTTTGATTATGATTCTATTATGATACGAAATAGAACGCAATCTTCTCCGTCATCGTTTCAATTTCCTTTTTATAAATTATTCGTATGTTTATGAAATTAGTCTTTGTTTTAATATTTTTCTTCCGCGAAATTTTAGATTGATTCGTATGATTTTAACGCCATGAGCAAGTGATGACACACGGGTCAAGATATAAACGTACAGACTTTAACTTGTCTAAAATCCATTTTCTAATTTTTTGATTATTCTTTAAAAAATGTGACACTTTTAATAATGCAACGTTTAAAAATTTTTTATAGATTTTTTTAAATTCTTTTTAGGAATTTGCTTTATATTAGGTGTAATGCTCCATCCGATGGCATGGGGCACCCAAAGAGCACATAGGCTATGTGGCAAGGATTCTTCACCATTTTATTTAGGTAATTTGGTAATTAAACCATGCCATAAAATAAATTTTATGGTGGTACATCCGTACTCCCCAATTAGATTAAATGCACCCTAACACATTAAAGCTATTTTTCACCGTGGATTTGCCTATACTCGAAGTCCAAAATTGTAGACTGTGACTCATTTCATAGTCCGAACAACAATGCAGCGAATGCGGTTGATAATATCTTGTACGTTTACCCGCTATTGTCTGTTTAAAATTACCTAAAAAGCCGCTTCCTCGCACTTATTTGGTCGCAAACGCGCGGCGTAGCCAAACTGTAGTTTTCTCGAGCTTTATATTATTTATAGTAATAGGATTTGCACGGGGAACGGATCAGCGGGCAAACGTTTAAATATAGCATACACATGGCAACAGTGTTTGATATTATTGTATCTGTTGCAAACTGTTAAGAGAGGCGTAACCAGCTGGTTTTACTGTATTTTCATAGATAATTTGAATTCGGGTATATTGTTATTGTGTATTGTTGTTGTTGAGTATTGTTGTTTGCTGAGTATTGTTACCGTATATAATTATTGTTGTTGCTGTTTTTCTATTATTGACTAATAGTGTTGGCTCTTCCGTCTCAAAAGGTTGCCGACCCCTGGGCTAGTACAGTACTCAGGACTTTAAAAAACAAAAAGAACAAGAATAACTCCAAAGTTCAGAATCATGTAGGCCGAAAAAAAATGGTACTTGATAATGCGACAAAATATGTAATTCGTCGAAAAGTACGGTTTTTATTTTAAGAATGAAATTCCCACATACAAAAAAATTATGTCGGGAATAAAAAAGGACGACTCACTGCCAAAAATATCTCGCTAAGAGAATTCAGAATTACCTGAAATTTTGCGAATTTTCAATAATAAGTACTTATATAAATTTTTAATTTTACGCGCCACTGGAAGTCTATTTCCTTCTCGCTCAAATGCAGTTGTCGTTTCATTTTGTCATAGATAAATCACTATCTACAATTGTGGTCTCCGAGTATACATCAAAGTAAATGCACACGGTCTAAGACATAGAAATTATTGTGTTATTTGTATGAAATGCGTTTTGTATCGTTAAATGTTAGCAGGTTTCATTTTTTTAGGGGAATGCTCTGTCGGTCTGGGACTGTATTTAGCCGTCGGAAGTACTATTTTAACGTTTATATGCGCTTGTCTGTCAATACCAGCAGAAAAATCCACTAGCAGTGATAAAGTGCAAGACAAAATTTATGAAGGGCAGACGCTGATATGTTTAACATAGAAGGTAAGTGAAATAACAGCTATACAGGGTGTTATGGAAATGACTTATTATATTTAAATGGGTGACTCCTTGGGTGTCCTAGAGAAAGTCTACATACTTTTTTTTTAACTCGAATATCTAAATACTAAGGTAAAAACCCTTTTTACCCACGTACTAACGCGACGTTCCATCTGGATTCACTTAGCAACAATGTGGGTCACTAGAGTATCCTAACCGTATTGTCAGATCACACCGCGTGTCTCGCCCTTGCTTGTATACCGGCCGCTCGCCACTGTCGTTGCTTCAGTATGTTTCGAGACTCTGGGTTGAACTGACGCTGTCGAGGGTTCCACGTGCTTGACGTATACGAATTTTAAACGTTTTATTAGTTGTAGCATTGCCCGATTTTTTTTCTGTTGTGAAATAATTCATAATAATAAATGATGTGATGTGAATTCAAATTTGTGTGATATTATCTACTGTTGAACTGTTGAAAAACATACCTTTTGCGTTTTATTTTTTATGGAATTTAATTATAAAACGGATTATTTAAAAATAAGATCGAAGGTAAGAGAGCATGTGCCTTAAAATTGTAGTTTTTTTTTCTAAAAAGTTTGAAAAAGAAGTGATAACGCGTGTAAAATACGTCTTGTTGTCAAAAACTGAACACGTGTTCTGTGTTGCAATATGACAACATCGCTTATAATGCGCTAACCTCTTTTGAACCTCGAGACTGCCTCAATAAACTATTGATTGCGAAGGTCCTCAGGAGCGGCCACGTAAATTTTGAGATTTCATATAAAGTGTATATTTCGCTTAATATTTCAAAGCGCCATTTATGGTTATTTTTCTTCAATTTATTTTCATCTCAGGATTTGCCGGTTTAAATATAATAAGTCATTTCCATAACACCCTGTAGGGTACACCATTAGGCCTAGGGCTCCAACTTTATATAAACAAAAACCAAAACAGAGCAGTTGTTAGACGAAAATAAGACCACAAAACGACTACCTTGTGGGTTTTGTGGATATTAAGAGGATAAAGAACAAAATAATATTTTTTTAAAATTAATTTAACATGGGTTACTATATTATTATGGGACTGTTACTAAATTAAACCAAAAACACATGTTTAAAAGAGATTTAATTCTAATATTAGTCTTAATAATACTAAGAATGTTATCACAAGTAAATAGTCTTCATTATTACAGAACTTTTTAACATATTCTTGCGGAAACGATACAATAACACACATAGTATATCACTCCTGTTGTTAATACTTATCAATTGAGATTCATCGTACGATAATTTTGGACCATTGTTTTTCTCAACTTCAATTAACCGGAAGTCTTTTTCTCCCATATCAAACATTTATTATTCGCCGGCAGCTCGTAAATATGCTGAAGAGTTATTCCGTAATCGATTGCAATTTTTTCAAGATCTAGAATATCTCTTACACCACAGTTCGGATCTCGTTGCCGTATATTTCTGTCGAAATCTACGTTGGATTGTGGCTCTAGAACGCCGTTGCTTGCGTAAGGGCCGTACGTGAATATTATGCCCCCATTTTTGAGAACCTAAAAAGTATTTAGTTGTAATGGAGGATGATGTCAAGGGGTGTCACCTGGAGTGACTACGTATGGATCCCTAATCATTCTGCTAAAAGAGGAGTCAAAGAATGCGTATTACAGTCGGCAATTCTACTCTTCTGGGAATTAAAATTGCACGGATTCATGCCCAGTACACCCGCGTTCCCGATCAACTGTCTCTCATTGCCAGAAATGGGGCACGCACCAATTTAATTCCCATTGCCGGTGCAATTGGGTAGAGATAGATTATTCTGTTATTTTTAACTGTTTATTATTTGGTCGAAGCAGGTATGAGCAGCTAATGGCCATTTAAACCCACTGCTACTTAAACTAGCAGTTCACATTCTTTATTAAACTGATGGACTGCTAATTCGTAGCAACTTTTTTGAACTGCCATTTGTAAGTAGCAGTAGCTGCTTTAGCTGGTAGTCAAAACAGGTTTGCCCATGTCCAATTCTGGGGGTATTTTAGGGATTTCGACAGTACCAACTGCTGTTCTGACTGTTGACAGTGCTCCAGCTGATCGAGAACGGTTTACTGCGCATGAATACGTGCAATTATACTTGCCATTGCCGGTGCAAGAGAACAAATTGCCGACTCTAATACGGCTTACAATTTTGTTGCTGCAAGTAAATTTTTGGCATGAGAGTTGCAAGCAATAAGTCATGCAAATCGTTGTACAGTCGGCAATTCTATTGCAGGTGCGGTTTCATGCGGTACCGTGAAACTGTCAAAATACGACGCAAGACACAACTAAAAAATGAATAAGAATATAAATAAACACGAGTACACGATCATCAATAAACACACGAGTCGTATTTTAAGGTTAATATTTTAGTAACTTTTATTTTTGGTTGGTAATGTAAAAATCACTTTCTTTTCCACTAGACTTGCCGCAGAAACTGCAACGAAAATCGAGCAAACCCGTTTTTTTGCAAGTCATGCAAGTTGCAAGAATACTGCAAAAAAGAAATTGGCTGGCTGTATTATTAAATTAATACAGTGCAACCTCGATAATCCGGACTAATTAAAACCGCGGTCATCCGGATTAGTAAATAATCCGGATTATTCAAGCAAGACAGTTTTTTTTTATTGAAAAACGACACATTTAATACAAATCAACTAGAAAATGAACAAAAATTATTTAAAACAGAAGCATACTTATTAAATTTTATGTTATTTTGTGAAGTAATTTGTAATTTTTGTTTGCTTGAATTGCCGAGTACTATCAAATCCTGATCATAAAGTACAATGCAGTTGAAATGTATGTTTGGCCGGATTATTGAAGAATCCGCTGTAACGAACGTTCGGATTATCGAGGTTGCACTGTATTTCAAAGGCTCACCTGAGTACCATTTTTGAAAAGCCCAACCGAACACGCAAGCGCCGTCACGTGGAACATGTTGACGTTTAAAATGTAGTCATATTCCGAATCGACACCCCATATCTTCGCGTCAGACGTAACGTCAATTCTTACTGGTTCTCTTACATTTTTTGATGGAACCTAAAATATGTTTCGTTATTCATCAGGAAGAAAGTACAATATTATAAAGCTATAACAAAATCATATACCGTTGAGTTGAACATATGAAATCCCATGTAATTTTTAAGGTGGCCGGATATTGGCTCTCCTGTATATTTTATAGAAAAACTGCCTCATAACTTCTTGAAGAGGCCGACGTGGTAAACCCATGTGCCGAGTTTGAATACCTTTTGCCGAGCCAAACCTAAGCTATTCGATTAAACGTGATGGCAAAAACCACAAAACTCTCATATTTCATGTAATACAGCAAAGGAATTAATATCTAAGTTTTGTTTTACAGATTCCCCTCCTACAGTCCAATTTTCGATAAGTACCCCTTACCTCAGCCCCCCAAGCTCTGATACTATCGAACATCTCCACTTCTAATTCACTAGGCTGCACCACCAACTTCGGAAACTTGGTTGCGAAGTACGCGGCGTGCTGGCCAGTCCCCGACGACACTTCCAGCATCTTCCTCGGTTCCTGCGGCTTTATGAATTTTTGCAAGACTTCCAGTATGTAAAACTTGTTCCTTTCTGCCGACGGGTAGTTAATTTTTCGGCTAAAAATGAGTTTTTTGGAGAGTGGTGGATTGTTGGCTCGAAAGAGGAACGTTTGGATCTATATAGGTTTCTAAATACTCATCACTTTTTATCACTAACCTCATATTTTGGAACGGTAGTCTTTTGCAAAGGTTCATCTAAAAAATAATGTTAAATGAACGATATTTGTTTGTTAAATCCCGATTTTCCGGGAGAGTGTGAGTATGTTTGGGGTTATTACGAGCTTGTAAAACGTATACTAAATATGGTACAGTAAAAAATTAACACGTAAGGGACCAAAAATATTTTAACCCTCCGTATTCACATTAAGGGAGAAAAAATTGTAAAATTTCGCCAAAAGGTTATTAAAAACAGGATCCAAATAAATATAACAGATAATAGAATACCTTTCGTTACGGAAAACATTTTCTGTTTATATTATCTCTAGTTCCCGAGATATACAGTGGCCGGCAAAAAGTTGGCCGCATAATACACTCGCTGGCACAAAATTACGCCACTATGAAATTTGGGTCAAGTTTGATATTTTATAACTGTTTTATTTTTTATACGATTTTCATGATTTTGTCATCAGTTTGTAGATCCGTTTATTGTATTTTTCCTTAATTATTTTATAAAGTAACATTTTTCGATTAGGCAATATTATACAGGAGTAAATCAAACTGTTGTTTTTTGTCGTAATTTCAAAACACCTTGTAGGAAAATTAAGGTGGATATTTTTATTTACATACTGTTTCTTGTAATCTTTGATGTATTCTAAACTTCTCCTTTTTTGATTCATTCCATTATCTCATTTCTGCTGCGAGCTGAAAAATTTGAAATGAAACGCCTTCGATTCGAAGCCTATTTTTATTAAGGAATACAAACACTAGGTATATCATAAAGTTAATTAACAAAAACAATTTTAATATCGTGTATTTCCTCCTCTCACAGCAATGACACTTGCAGTTTTCGTGGCATCGAATGAATAAGGCTACTTATCCTTTCTTGAGGGATAGCCTGATATTCTTCCGTCAGTGTTAGTCGTAAGTCTTGCAAGGTTTGTGGTTGTACAGGACGACGACGAACGGCCTTTTAAGTTGGTCTCAAAAATGTTGGATTCGAAAATAACATCGTTTCATTTAAAATTTTACAGCTTGCAGCAGAAATGAGATAATGCAATGAATCAAAAAAGGAGATGTTTAGAATACATCAAAGATTACAAGAAACAGTATGTAAATAAAATTATCCACCTCAATTTTCCTACAGGGTATTTTGAAATTAAGGCAAAACAACAGTTTGATTTAATCCTGTATAATATAGCCTAATCGAAAAATGTTACTTTATAAAATAATTAAGGAAAAATACAATAAACGGATCTACAAACTGATGACAAAATCATGAAAATCGCATAAAAAATAAAACAGTTATAAAATATCAAACTTGACCAAAATTTCAGGGTGGCGGAACTTATTTATTATTTTTTAAAAAATTACGCCGACTGCCCCTGCATGATTGACAGGTAACGTAAAAACTTATTTTTACATTTAATTACAAATTTTGGTCACATGACTACTCGCTTGCCTGGAGAATTGGAAAAAATATATTTGAATCATCTTTAAGGACTGGTATTAGATGACGAAATATCTAAAAAAAAGTTTAAATAAATAGAGAAAAAGGTGTTTAGATTTTGATATCATGCTTATTTGCAAAGTTTGGAGCCAAAATTATATTTTTTCAGAAAAACATCGGGTATAGTTTCATAGGTTTCACATTCCCAGGAATATAATGAAAAAAATAATCGAAAACCAAGGTAATCTATTATTTAAACATTATTGTTGTTTTAAAATAATTTAGCTTTTTCAAAAATTAACAATCTATTTATTTTTCAGGTGGTATTAATATCAAATACCAATTGTATGGAAAAATTATTATGTTTCCTAGACCACCTGATGATACCTTATACAATAAGGGCGTGTTTTTATCAGTAGCACCTTAAAATACTTATTCAGATTGACGGTACTACCAAGAAAAGGAAGCCTTTTCCATTGATAGGATGTCACCATCTGCAGACCGTCAGTACAGGGTAGGTGTCCATGTATATCATCAGAGAGGGCTCCACGCTGTATTATCAACGGTAGTCGAGAAAATATAACGCGTAGTGCCATCTCTTAGCAGTCCCATAAGACATACGCGTTGTATTTTCTCGACTACCGTTGATAATACAGCGTGAAGTATAGTCTTCTCTGATTATAGGTATGTATACACCTACCCTGTACTGACGAGAACAAAAGAGTTCGAAACCGGTCTGTAGGTGGCGACATCCTCAATGGAAAAGGCTTCCTTTTCTTGGTAGTACCATTCAATCTGATATAGTATTTTCAAGTGCTACTGTGTAGACAAAAATACGCCCTTATTGTATAAGGTATCATTTTTCCATACATTGGTATTTGTTTTAGCTTTTCCCATGTAACTTGGTGTGGCAACAGACCCTATGTCTGACAACCATATTTACCATTTATAGTTATTTTTGAAACAACATGCTTACAAAAGGCCGTTTTTTCTAATTTTGAACTAGTTTGCTCTTACGAAATAAAATATAAAAAAAAAATTCCTTGATTAATTTTTCGAAAAATAATTTTTCGGAGTTTTGGCTCGAAACTTCGCAAAAGTGCATAAAATTAAACTCTAAACACTTTTTTGAAATAGCTTTTTTCGATATCTCGTCATCTAACACCAGTTTTTCTCAATCGGCGTAAAAAAGTTTTTTTAATATTTCAATAATAAAAAAAGTTTCCCATTGTGGCCGACTTTTTGCAGGTCAGTGTATGTACAATGCGATTTTCTCGGGAAACTTCAAAGCGAGTTTCTAGTATATGTATGTCTCATTTTTAATGTTTTACTTGTATAACAAGTTTGGAAAAATATAGTCAGTTTAAAATATTTTTATACTAATATTTCACGTGTTCATCAGTAGGGGAGGATCCCTACCATTAAGAAAGCAAGGGACGAACATGGTGCCTTGGCTTCATATTTTATGCATAGGGGAAAGTCAGCATAAATAACCAATCTTGTCCACTCCACTGTTACTTTAAAAATTATATTTTACTACAAAAAGAGTTTTATTTTAAGTTTCAGAAATACAATTGGCTTTTTCGTAACGTGATGGTGCTGAAAAAGCCATATCAAGCGCATATATAAGGGAGAATTATCCTCGCTCATAGCTCAAAAACCATCAAATTACCCGGCCAATAATAAAAAATCGCAGGATTTGTATTTTCATGTACATACCGGCAACACTGTTGTTAAGTCAAACCTTACAACAATATTGGACTAACTAACATACAAATAATTATATGAATGCGTTCATATGCTTATAACAACTGGCTCATTTATGCTTACTGTCCCCTATATATATATAGTATACGTATTTGTATGTGTTTTATTGTTTAGGTATCGCATTTAAACCAAAAAGCTGTTTTAAGCTACATTTGGAAGCTTTAAAAGACTTACTATTGTAATCGATATTTCTTATAAACATTTCATTTAATCAAGGAAATGTTTAAAATTTAAGCCAAATATGTTGATCTGTCTGTGTACGTGTGTTTGTATTGTTGTCAAGAGTAGATACACCAGAATAAATAAAAATATCTTCATCAAATACAGGGCGTTATGGAAATGGTTTAGTATTTTTAGGGCGACATGTCGACTGCACGCTTCTCAACTTTCAATTAAAAATTGCACCCAAAACGTGGCCACTGGTCAGTGTTTCGCTTGATACGCGAGTAAAATTATAGCATTTTTTTCTAAAGTGCTTGATTTGTAAATATGACAACACCGGACAATTCACCGACGTCTTTCGAGAGCTTAACTGACCTACCTCATCGATTGTTTAGATATCTCGCCAGTGCCTATCACGTGATTCCTCGGAGTTTGACATAAGGTTATTTTTCTTCAATTTGTTTTCATCTCAGGATTTTCCAGTTTAAATACTATAGTAAACCATTTTCGTCACACCTTGTATTATAAATAAATATTAAGAAAAATATTCTGTTGTGTTCTCTTTTTTTGTGAGTGTGGATGTGCTTTTTTATTACCTATGTATCTTTGTATTTATACCACAAAGTGTATCGTTTTCTTTTGTTATGTTTATGCAACCCAGCAAGTACTGGGATTTGCTATTTTTGTATTTGTACGCCCTATACTCTATTTTTACCTTTTTGTATGACATATACATTTTTATTAAACTTTTTGATATATTGAACGCTTTTATACACTTTTACTGTAGTTTTGTATATTCCTCGTATTTCCATTTGCAAGAATATGTAGCTGAAAGTAAACGCTTAAAAGTATGAGCATTTTTATTTCGCCAGGGTAAATTTCTATTTCCATCGATTTGAATATGAGCAGCTAAAAAATACTATTTTTTGATGTTTCACTATTACTTGTAGATACTTTAAAAGATTTCTTTAAAATCTAGGGAACACATTCTGTCCGTCTGTCTGGCTTCTCGAGACTCAGAACATTAAAATATGATATAAAACGTAAAATTTAAAAGAACATTCTATTTATTTGAACAGAACTGAACTATTCTAAAATAAATAATACACCTTAAAGACCTAGAAATTCTTATTTACATGGAAACAATAAGTACATATTGAGAAAAAAACTAATTTTTTACAGAACTCTTCCGATTTGCCTTTTTCACTTGAGAAGGAAGATAGACGCCATGTCCCGTCTTTTTCAGATGATCAAACAGCTTATTTTTGGAAGGAAAGTCTCCTTTACAAGTCACACAGCAGTGACTTGTATCTATCTCCCTCAGGTCCGTAGCTGGTATATCCTTTCTGTTTGCCTTCTTTTCTTTTTTGTTGCTTTTTTTCGGTTTGCGTTCCTCCTCAACATTTGAAGAAGACTTGTCATTATTATCTACATCAACAGTACCCACAGATGGTTCTTGTTCACCTTTTTCCCGATTGGTATTTGTACTGGGGTTAGATTTATTTACACCGCTCTTTTTAAGCTTTTTTCTTTGATTTTTGCTTAAGCCAAAATCAAAATCGTCATCTGCAACTTCACCAATACCAAGATTTTTATCAACCTCATCGGTCTGTCCATCCTGATTGATATTTGGGGCGTTTCTGGCCTTCTTGTTTTTCTTTTTACTTTTTTTATTTATTATTTGAGATTCCTGTTCACTGTCATCAGATTTAGTAAAATCTTCTTCAACTTGACTATTATCCTTAGTATGCTCAGAATCTTCCCCATTTGTGTCCTCTATTAAATCTTCACTTTCATGTGTCCATTGATTTACTGTTTTCCTATGTTTACCTTTCTGTTTTTTCTTTTTATTGCTTCCACTTATCTCAGGTATGTTGTGTTCATCTCCAAGTGATTCTTCACCTGAAGTTTTACCATTTTCTTCCAGATTTTCATCTGAATCATTATATTCATCAACATCATCTGTCATATTGGATGTCCTGTCTTCTTCCATCATACATTCCTTTAAAACTTCGACATTTTCTCTGTGTTTCTTGCTGAGCTCATGATTCTCAAATGCTTTTGGAGTTTTAAACATTTTGTTACATGCCATACAGTATAAATTGTTAAAATCCTCCTCCTCCTCCGAGTTTGACAATGCTTCTCCAAATTCTTGTGCCAAATGTTTTTCTATCTCCTCTAGTTCTGATTGTACATTATCAAACTTTAGCCAGTCGGCTTGTTCGTGTGTGTCATGTAATTTGTTCCTCTCCAATCTTTTCTGTCGACTTAACAGTTCTTGTTTTTTTCTATTTTCTAAAGTTTTAGCGTCGAGTTCCTTTTTGTAGGCTTGAACTCTTTTGTCTCTTTTCCTAACAAAAGCAACTAAATTTCGAATTTCCTCGTTTCTCTCTTTTTTTGCCTTGAGACGAACCTTTTTGTTCTCTTTCTCAATTATTTTTAGAACTCTTCTGTCACCTTTTCCTAAAAGAGAAAAATATATTACTTCTTTAGGTATACAGACAAGACAAGTCCACCCGTGTGAATAATAATTCTCCAAAAAATATCTCTAAAAATACTCTCTCAATGTGTAATGAACTCTTCGTCCAACCAGGAAAGATTACCATATTACATCAAAACATGCAGTGTATGAAAAACAAGTTGGCTGAGCTTGAAATTTTTCTTGAGGTAACTAAACCCACTATATTATGCGTTACAGAGCACTGGTACACCTCTACAGAAATTGAATTTATGAAAGTGGAAAATTACACTGCTTGCGCGACATTCTCAAGATCTAATCAGTCGCATGGGGGTTCTGCCATATTAGTGAGAGACAATGTCCTGGCCAATGTTGCTGAGGAAGATACAGTTAAGGGCAAAGGCCTTGAGGGTGTCATTGAGTGTTCCTCCATCGTAGATAGACCGAATAATTTGTTGGTAATAACTATTTATAGGCCTCCTCAGGGTAACACTGAATCCTTTTTTAACATTTTCACTGACATCTTAAATTACTGTTTTAACTCATTTTACTCCTTCAGAGTCGTACTTTGTGGTGATTTCAACTTTGACCTTCTTCAGAATAATATCACTGTCAATAGATTCAGGGACATCTTAAACAGCTATAATTTCAAACAAACGATATTTGAACCCACGCGTGTAACGCAGCACTCGGCTACAATTATTGACAATATATTTGTAGATTTCGATTGTCCTGGTCACGGTGAGGTTGTCGCCACAGCCCTATCGGACCATCATGCGCAGATTCTTGAGGTGGAGATGCTGCCTTGCTCGGAGCAGGGCCCCATCCTGATCGAGGGACGAATTTTCTCCAAAAACAAGCTTGAGCAACTCAGACAGAATCTGCGGGAGGAGTCCTGGGGGAGGGTGTACCGAGAGGTAGACGTAAACAGCGCTTACACTGCCTTCTCTCATGAATTAAAAAGCCTTATAGACCTGCACTTTCCTTTAAAAACAATTAAAAAAAAACATATAAAGACACCAAGTGGTTGGATAACGCAGGGCATCAAAGTATCCTCCAAGCATAAAAATTACCTTTATAGACAAGTGCGACGTGGCGAGATAGCCGTTGAAGTTTATAAACGCTATAGAAAAGTATTTCAGAAAGTAGTTCAGGTAGCTAAACAAATGTCTAATTTAAATTTTCTCTGTACTTCCAAGAACTTAGGAAAAGCAACCTGGACCCTGGTTAAAAAATATACAAACAAAAGCTCTAAAAAGTCAGAGTCAATACTTGAAAATTTATCGAAAGAAAACACCACAAATACCGAAGTCCTTACTCAAATTAATGACTATTTTATAAACGCATGCCCGGATCTGGGTGGAACCGGTGATGCTGCGAATATTCCCCTCTGTCCACACTCCCTCTATTTGCTCCCAACAGATCCAGGGGAAGTGCGGGACACAATAAACAAATTGAAAAGCACAAAATCGGTGGGGGTTGATGGAGTGCCTGTGCACTTGCTCAGGTATGTTGCGGCCGAGATTGCGCCTGTGCTGTCTCATCTAATAAATTTGTCCTTTGTTGCTGGCACTTTCCCTGACCAACTAAAAATTGCTCGGGTAAGCCCAATACATAAAAAAGGAGACAAAACTCAAATCTCAAACTATAGACCAATAGCTCTTCTAAACAATATCAGTAAAATTTTTGAGAAAATAATTTATAAAAGATTTTTAGCATTTTTGGACGAGCATAACATAATAAATATTTATCAACATGGCTTTCGACCAGGCAAATCAACAGCTAGTGCCATTTATCAGGCTCTCATTAAAGTTCTTGATGCTCTAAATAAAAATAAGAATACACTTGCGGTCTGTCTCGACTTATCTCGAGCATTTGATAGTGTCAAATATAATATTCTTCTAAAAAAAATGGAGAGCTATGGCTTCAGAGGGACGGCCTTGAGACTAGTAGAATCCTACCTAGATGGCCGGCAACAATGTGTTGTTGGAGTGGACGGTTCTGGGGTTGGGTTAACCTCTGGCATGCAGTTGGTAAAAAGAGGCGTACCTCAGGGATCAATCCTGGGGCCGCTACTGTACATCCTATACACCAATGAACTGCCTGGGGTGACCGGTCACCACACCGTTCAGTACGCTGACGATACAACGCTCATCTTTAACCCGGAGGAAGCCTCCGATGTGGACACTGAGGTGGCTCAGGCTATGATCCTGCTGAAGACATGGTTTGATTCAAATAATCTTATCCTAAATATTAATAAAACACAGTTATTAAGGTTTTCTTATCAAAATTCTGGGGAAGCAGTGAATCTCATTTTGAATGGCTCCACATTTAAAACCGTCAATTCAGCTGTGTTTCTTGGGGTGACTATTGACTCTAGACTCGACTGGAAGGAGCACATCGACGTCCTGGCTGGGAAAATATCCCAGTTCTCGTTTGCACTCAGTGTATTGTCTAGAAACACGGGGACAGCTGTGGCCCTTACGGCATATCACGCTTATGTCCACTCCAGAATTCGGTATGGGGTTTTGTTCTGGGGCGGCAGTGTTGATGCCTCTAGGATTGCGATTCTGCAGAAGGCGTGTCTGCGCAGGATCTTTTGCATGGGACAGATGGACAGCTGTCGACCGGTTTTCCGCAGGTGGAGCATCCTCACTGTGATTGGGACATACATTTATGAATGTGTACTTTTCTTCAAATTAAATGAAAACTTATTTGAGGAGACACACAGAGGACATATTCACCTCACCAGAGGTAGACACGATCCTCTGACTCCAAGATATAATTATACCTACTTGCAAAAAAATGTTCACTACATGATAATAAAGATAGTCAGCAAGTTACCTAATTATATTAAAAACAATAATATTGCTAAACTCCGACCCCTACTCAAACACTTCCTTACCTCTAAGGCCTACTATACGATGGAGGAGTTCTTCAGTGATGTGAACATGTAATGACTGAGTATTCACAGTCAATTTCAAAGTTTTGTCATGACTTATTTCACGTTGAGCCAAATATTGTAAAAGAGTCCGTCCTTGATCTTGTAAAATTTCTGTCTTTTATTTTATTTAATTATGTTATGTATTTGTCTGTATCTTTAGTACCTTTAGTCCTATTCTTAAAGAATGACATGTTCTATGCTTGTTGTATTTTTATTAGAACTAATAAAGAGATTGATTGATTGATTGATATGTAGTTTTCCTAGAGTATATTCGTGAAAACTAAAGGGGTAACCTTACTTGAACTTGTCCATTACTAGGAAACAGTTAAATGGTTTAATAGTAAACAATGAAATGACATACCTTCTCTAATATCATAAGGATCTAACCACGAGTAGCTCTTCTTCGTGGAATAACTCATCCAACTATCATAGAAAGCTTTAAACTCCTCATAATCACTATCTGATCTTCCAAAACCGGGAATCTCTCCAAATTCTTCCTTCTCATCCATAAATTCTAAATCTTCTTCGGCGATTTGCTCGAAAACTTTTCTATAAACAGTGTAAAATCCATTTTCGTCATCCTCATAACCCTTAAAACAAGTCGTTGTGAAATACTGAAAAACATCCAAGCTATTGTCTTCGAATTCGGAACTGCGGCCCCTTAAAATCTGGTCTCTGTGAGCATCATACCATGCCCTCTCTTGCTTATCGCTAAGCACTTCGTAGGCCTGTTGAACTATTTGAAATTGCTCCTTAGCTAACTCGGGACTGTTTGGATTCTTGTCAGGGTGCCATTTCAGGGCTAGTTTTCTATAAGCACTTTTTATTTCACTATCATCGGCGTTTGTTGTTAATTCTAGTACTTCGTAATGACACTTCATTTTTGTGCTTTCTAATATTTGAATGTGTAGATAATTGAGTAACTTTGGTAGATAAAGGATTATTTAATATTTGAATGACCCTTATTCGCAGAAAAAGTTGTGAAATTTTATGTAAAAAGCATGCCAAAATTTATTTATAAATGTACTTACCGATTTATGATGACGTTTGTTGACAAGCTGTCAACTGAAGGAAGTAAGTTTTGATAGCAACAAACGATCACGAGTAATTGGTATTTTAGCAACAGTCAACTAGTTATCTATTTGTCTGTGTATAAATAAAATCTTACAAGCCCAAGCCAATGGGAAATCATTTAGTTCCATAGATAGTTCATAGCGACAACCTATTATTCCTCTGTGGTCATATATTAGTATGCCTATCTTCAAGTCCTACCTCGGCGTGTTTAACACATGCGCAGCTGCCATTTTTTTCGGACGACAAATTTGTGTCAAATCGAACAGCTGATTATCTGCAAAAATGGCGAATAAATGTAAATTGGAAAAAAGCGAATTATTTTAAGTGATATCCGTCCCTTTGCTGTAGATTTATCAAGGTACAGTTTAGTGTTCTCATGTGTGAAGTGTAGACATAATAGAAAACACTGGGAAATGCTCGAAGAACTGAGTTAAAAATATCCTATAAAAACGTCAAATTTGGATTTTTCATTCCTACTATACCAGTTTAATCCACTTCATGTTTAATTTACTCATTTGTCGTACGTTTAAATAATTTAAATGCTTAATATAATGAAAAAATGAGCTCGAACGTTGTTCAATCTGAGTATGTCATGTGACCTTTGAGTATTCATACTGGTCCTTGTTTTCTGATCAAAACAAATCATTCCGTGCCGATTGAATTTAATTAGGTAGCAAATTACTTATGCAATTCGAATCCTTTTGTGAAATTTATTGTTAATTGCATGTAGGAACAATGGTTTTAGGCGTAAAGTCATTCTAGGTATAATTTTTAGTCAACTTTTTCAATTACAAACTGAAACAGATTGTATATTATATGATTCTGATAACCAGTGAAGGTGAGAATAATAACTTTCAGTCAAATGGATTGTCCGTGTGTTTGCTTGTCTGTTTGCTCAGAAAGGAGATGAGAATTTTGTTTCCTCCTTTTTTTTAGGAATTGATCCACTATGCCTGGGACAAGTTTGGTTGTGCCTGTAGTCCTGTGGGGCAAGCATGCCCCCACCCACTGTATATCTTGCATTTACTTGTCGAAAGATCAGAAAACATTGGCAACTGGATGTTATGATGGACAAATATGTTTATGGTAAGAAAATTCAAATTCCTTTTAATAATGAACAGAATTTACGCTAGTAAATGGAATTCAGAAGAAAGATATTGCTATGGTGAAAATTATAGGAAAGATTATTAAAAGAACTTAAGAGATTGTTTATTCTCTTCCTGGCCCTTCCTGGGTTTCGGGCTGAGAAAAGGCAAAATTCTATAAGAATAATAGTCAAATTTAAAACCCGCTATATCATAAATTATTATGACGCCCTATAAAAACCCGTTTCCCTTATGACTTATCAACTTAATTATCACCCCTTTAGGCAAGTCGATCCGGACACACTCGAAATGACCCCTCGTTGCCTCCTAGTCGGTCACACTGCCCCGATCTTGTGCATTTCGAGGGCCTCCATAGTGCAGGACAACAACTACATAGTTTCGAGTTCCGAGGCCGGTGAGATGTGCACATGGGACATCACCGATGGCAAGTGCAGGGAGGCGGTCAAGTTACCTCAGGTTCATACTAACATGCAGGTGGGTTTTGTTATAGGCGACCACAGAAACAACTTAACATAAATGTCGAATATAAGTTTGTATTGAAAATACATAATTATCATCATATTATAACTATAGATTTGTAAGTTAACAAGTGTGGTATGTGAGTTTTGAGCTTGATTTTAGGGGTATTTGCCCCACCCATTTTTTAAACCATTGATTTAAAAATGATATTACTGTCTGGCATAGTAGTTATTTTGGGTTTCCAAGTATTAATTATTGTTTTTAATAAAGGCCTAGTAAGAAACCATAATTAAATTTTCTTTTATCATCATTGAATGATTTAATTGAATAAAAATTGATAATAGATTTCATTGACGACTATGCATCATAATAGCTTTTGATTTATAAACAGAGATAAGCTAAATTATAAAATTTTCCCCTAAAATATTTAATCCTGTAAGGTTTATTAGATTACAAATATTGTTATCGCCTATTATCGCTTTATTGTTATTTTGACTAGGTGTTAAATGGAAAAGTCAAACAAAATGCTGCTGAATGTGGAGATTATAACATTTATAACAGAAATAAATTAACTGATGGTGTTAATTAAATCAATAAATCGAAAAACCTATAAAATGACTTGTAGAAACTTATATATGTATGTATACAGTGAAACCTCTTTTAGGCGGACACCTACGGGACCGTCTAAATGTGTCCGCCTAATAGAGGTGTCCGCCCTTGGAAAATTTGTTATTAGGTAATATATAAATGCAAAATTATTACTATGTATATGTACATATGTACAAATAAACATAACATAATAAAAATACATTTGTTTTAGTTAGGATGTAGTACAAAAAAAAATCTAATAACGTAGTTTGACGTGTTTGCGTTTTATACTTTCAATCTAGAAAATGTAATTCCAAGTCTGATAACAATTCCATTGCTGTATTCTTTGCATACTCTTCCTTTACCATACTAATGGCTTGTTGATAATTGGTGACATTTGTTTGATTACTGCATTCAATTTCTTCATCAGAGTCGTCAGATAGTGATGTGGTTTCAGTTTGGACTACATAATCGGTAGGAATGGGGTCACTATCATCTTCTAATAGCACATTGCTATCAATGTTAATGAACTCGCCCAAATCATTGTTATCAAATTACAAACTTCCACAACATCAATATTCTCTTTCAGACTGTGCCATTGTTTACGATTTTAACCTTACAACTCACAAATAAACTGCGGACTGCTGCCGGGGAATCACACATACTTTCATTCGGCGAAGTCCTTTCGCGCTGCTACGCATACGCCATTGGTTGCCGGTCTGTCTTCAGAGAGTTTTTGCACCGTACTTATTTGTCTCCCAAATACTTTTAAAAAAATGTTGTCCGTTTAAAGGAGGGTTTTCACACTCTTTGTATGAAAACAGCCTGTCTGCGTCCGCCCAAAAGAGAGTTCGCCCAAGAGAGGTTGATTTTCATGGAATTTCATATGTCTAGTTCCGGACTATGAAAAAATGTCCGCTTAATAGAGATGTCCGCTTATTAGAGGTGTCTGTTATGAGAGGTTTCACTGTATATGTACTTATGTCGCACTCGCTGGTACCCGCCGCTTCGCGAGCAATTTAAACGCTAGTTCTTCTCTAGGTGCCATCTCCGCTGCGAAGGTTGGCAATCATCAAGGTGATTCTTATTTTTGAGACCGCAGCCCTAAATAGTTCGTTGCTGCTACATCCGAACCATTCCCTCAGGTTCTTCAGCCATGAATTACGTCTCCTTCCTACCGATCTTCTTCCTTGGATTTTTCCTTGCATAATGATTTGCAATATTCTATATTTCTCTCCTCTTATAACATGTCCCATATACAACAGTTTCCTTCTTTTAATTGTTGGAATCACTTCTTTCTGTTTGTGCATACGCATCATTACTTCCACATTGGTTACTCTCTCCACCCATGAAATCCTCAATATTCTCCGGTATATCCACATCTCAAATGCCTCCAGTCTTCTCTCGTCAGCCACCTTCAGTGTCCAGGACTCCATCCCATAATACAGTATAGACAACACGTAGCATCTTATCATTCGAATTTTTAATTCTAGGTTTAGATCCCTGCAATAGAAAAGTCTTTTCATTCTTGTAAATGTGTTTCTGGCCTGTTCGATTCGATTTAACGCTAGTTAAACGATTAAATTGTTATTATTTTCCATTTGTTTTAACCCATATATACCGACAGAACCCAGAACACTTAATTGTCATTCATTTTTTCATTAGGCATACCATATGTGTAACTGTGAAGACGTCAGGCTGTTCTGCAATGGATATTATCCAGAAATTCTAGTGATGGACCCTTTTAGTTTAGAAATTCTCTTCACGTTGTCTTCTAAGCAGAATCCCGACTGGATAAGCGCTTTACATGTAAGTATTTTCATACAACGTTCGTATACGATTAAAGTATATCCGTCTGTAAGTAGCCTCTTTTCTCAAATACCGTTTGAAATCTTTCAATCTGCTTAAAAGAAAACCTATCGCATATACAGCGTAGATCGAATTTAACAAACATTTTTTCGTTTTCCTTACTGAAATTTGTTCGACAGGTTCTACGTCCTACCAAACGCAAAGACGACGTCGTCCTGGCCCTCACCACCACCGGAATGGTAAAAGTCTGGACTTTGCTCGGTCACGAGAATAAGCATTCCGAGCCGATCTATGAGAACGAGAGCAAGCAGATCAGAACGCTTAACGCGGTGTGTCTACAGTGCTGCGCTCACAATCAGAGGACCGTGTTGGTTGTTTGTACCAAATATTGGCAGATATATGACGCAGGTAAGTTATTGCCTTCCACATCCTACAACGTGTCCAAGATAAGGAGGGTCAGTACAGGGATCTCGGAAACCGTAAGAGATACGAAGTCGGTTAAATGGAGGTAAAGTTGCGCATTTACGCGCCTAATAATATGCCGTTTAGAAAGTTTTAAAATTCTGAAAAATCGTTTTATTGTTTTCCTGGGTTTTTTGAGATCGAATTCTAAAGTAAATTGCACTTTTGCATTGCCACTTTTTCCCCTCTATCTAACTGCGTTAATTGTTTTGTGATCCGACGAGTCGACTTCGAAGGGCCATTATCAACTTTCTTTTTTTAAATACGGTCCCCTGTTTTTCTGATATTGGAATTTGAGAGCTTTTTTTCTTCCGAATGCAACGATGTATGACACATTGTGGTTTAATGACGTTTCGAGGGTTTTTTGAACAACATCAGGACATTTTGGGATACGGTCCTGTATTTCTCCTAATTTTATAAATAATATCTCATAAGTAAGCTCTAAATTTTTTACTTATGTTGGACTAATTCAATAAATAACAAATAATTTAATAATAAACCACAAATAAGTGAACAAAATACAGAAACATTATTTCAAACTTCTGTTGATTCGGAATTTAACAGAAAAGTAGGCGCTTGAAACAAAAAAATTAAGATGGTAACGCGTGATTTGTTTCACTTGATATTCCCATTGTGATCGTTTGAGAGCGTTTTAAGAGCTTTTCTATTTTCCAGTAAATATGGAACATAAATTTACAAATGCTGAAAAGTTTGATATTCTATCGCATGTTTTATTTTATCTCAAAACAACTGTTATGTGGCAGTTAGAAGATGTTATTTGTGCTTAGAGAATAACGGAAATCATTTTGAACACCTGACTATGTAGTTCCTTACTTTTTTCGTTGTTCGTTTTATTATTAAATTATTTGTTATTTATTGAACTAGTCTAACATAAGTAAAAAATTTAGAGCTTTCTTAAGAGATATTATTTATAAAATTAGGAGAAATACAGGACCGTATCCAAAAATTTCCTGATGTTGTTCAAAAATCCTTCAAAACGTCATTAAACCCCAATATCTCATACATCGTTGCATTCGGAAGAAATAAAACTATCAAATTCCAATATCAGAAAAACAGGACCGTATTTAAAAAAAGAAAGTTGATAATGGCCCTTCGAAGACGACTCGTCGGATTACAAAACAATTAACGCCGTTAGATAGAGCGGAAAAAGTGGCAATGCAAAAGTGCAATTTACTTTAGAATTCGGTCTCAAAAAAACCCAGGAAAACAATAAAACGACTTTTCAGAATTTCGTTTTTTTCCGGATATCTCGGGAACTACTCGGAATTTAAAAACTTTCTAAACGGCATATTATTAGGCACGTAAATGCGCAACTTTACCTCCTTTTAACCGACTTCGTATCTCTTACGGTTTCCGAGATCCCTGTACTGGCCCTCCTTGGACACGTTGTATATTACATCCTCCTACAGAAAACGTGTCCAAGGAAGTTTTTATTATGGGTTTTATGAAAAAAAGTGTCTCTTCCTAAAAGGCTCTGCTTGGCAAGAAACTAAGATTTACGAAGACAAAAATGTATTATATTATACAGGGTTCTCAAAAAGTACAAGAATGTAAAAAAGTACAAGGCGTAAAAACGTCGCCAAGGAAGCCGAAGCGGTTTGGCGTTGTGAATGAATGGCCACGTGTATCATACTGCCAGGGTAGTAGTAGTTGTTTTGGGGTTTCACAGGCCTTAACTGACCGAACATGTATTTTCAGGACAACCCGTTATTAACGTTCCAATTTCTTTTTAAGGTGACTTCAGCGTGCTCTGTTCATACTTGGCCCCGAGAGGCGAGAGATGGATGTCCGGGGACTTTCTGGCAGTCGACCGGATCATTATGTGGTCGGATGCCGGAAAAGGTTACTTATATAAACTGCCGGCGAAGTAAGATTTTTGTAACGTTTCTTTTTTTATTTTTCAATCGATTGCATTTTTAGATGCATTTTTATATGATTTTTTTTGAAAATTCGTTGCTAGTTGCGTAGCGTTTTCCTTTGGTGAAACTGGCGCGGTTTCGGTGTATGTTCGCTTTTACGCGCGCTGGTTTTTCCGACGGAAAATGCGATATGGTTTTATGGTTCAAATTTGTATGCACTTTTTTTAATAACAAAAACATAACAGGTACAGTTGAACCGGGGAAAGAATGAACGTGCGTCGTCAAAATGTCACAGTACGATTCAAATCTATATTATGTGGATCAAATATGACAAAACCACATCAGCTGTTAGTAGGACGTGATTAACATTATGAAGGTCGCAGATATAAAAACCTTTATTATACAGAAGTCAGAAATTATATTTTAAACTGGTAGTTGATGCATTATACAGGGTGTCCGCTAATTAATGGGACATGGAAAAACCACAGACTCCTTACATAAAAATATTATGATTTAATTATACTTTCCTATATCCGGAAGTTGATATTAACTGAGATACAGAGTGTTAAAGTTAAAACTTCATTTTTGTTTTTCTCTAATAACTTTGAGAGAAACCAACGGTTTTTTACAAAATTTCGCAATTATGTTTTTTTTAGGACGAGAAACTGATTTTTTGTGAAATTTTAATGTACAACATTGTAATGTCATATTTATTACGTAAAAAAGGTATACTAAGTTCAGGTCGCTCAGAGTTACCGTTTCGGAGATATTTACATTTAAATTGTTTAGTGCGTTAGCTCAGGCAAGCAAATAATATTTTGTTACTTCTTACCAATTAACTTTGACATGATAATTAATGTTCTAGGAATGGTAATTGGGAATAATAAATACAACAATTGGATTGTTGTTTAACTTACTTTAATTAAAATAAATTTGACCCTAGAAAATGTTGTGCCGAAAGAAACCAACAGCAATGAAAACGCAAACTTACGATAAACTCAAAAATGGAACATTTTCTGTTCCATAACAACTGCACCTCTAAATTTTATGAACTTAATATACCTTTTTTACGTAATAAATATGAGAAAAGTATTATTTTCATTTCATTCAAATTTTACAAAAAGAATCAGTTTCTCGTCCTAAAAGAACCATAATTGCCAAATTTTGTAAAAAAAAAACGTTGATCTCTCAAAGTTATTAGAGAAAAACAAAAATGAAGTTTTAACTTTAACACCCTGTATCTCAGTTAATATCAACTTTCGGATATAGGTAAGTATAATTAAATCCTAATATTTTTACGTAAGGAGTCTGTGGTTTTTCCATGTACCATTAATTAGCGGACACCCTGTATATACAGAGTGTCCGGGAACATGTGGGAAATCTCCCGGATATGAAGAAAACACGTGAAAAGAATACTATAGGTTCATATAAACTTCTTTCGTATCGGCCTCCTCTTCGGAGATATGGGCTCCCAAAGAGCACCAATGGAATCAAGTTTTTTACACATAATTATTGAACCACCTGGTATATTTCAATTATTTTTTAATATGATGTATACCAGGTAAGACCCGTCAAATTACTACCCAAGAAACTGTTGTGAATTACTCACAGCTGCAGGGACGGACTAGCTGTAACACTCATGGGCCTATTTTTTTTACGCCCTGTATGATAAGAACTTTGGACAATGTTTTTTACATGCCTTTAACTATTGCCTAAAAATTAAGTACTCTTCATTCATGTCGCTAATCCTAACCGTTTTCGAGAAAACGTCATTTTATTTGCACTGATCCTCACGGGTTAAATATGAAAAAGCGGAATTTTGACGTTCATCATTTCATAGGAACAAAGATGGATCTCTTACCGAGATACGCCAAATACATGATGTAATAAAAATGACCTTTTCTCGAAAACTTTTAGGATTAGCGACATGAATGAAGAGTACTTAATTTTTAGTCAATAGTTAAAGGTATGTAAAAAACATTGTCCAAAGTTCTCATCATACAGGGCGTAAAAAAAATGGGCCCATGAGTGTTACAGCTAGTCCGTCCCTGCAGCTGTGAGTAATTCACAACAGTTTCTTGGGTAGTAATTTGACGGGTCTTACCTGGTATACATCATATTAAAAAATAATTGAAATATACCAGGTGGTTCAATAATTATGTGTAAAAAACTTGATTCCATTGGTGCTCTTTGGGAGCCCATATCTCCGAAGAGGAGGCCGATACGCAAGAAGTTTATATGAACCTATAGTATTCTTTTCACGTGTTTTCTTCATATCCGGGAGATTTCCCACATGTTCCCGGACACACTGTATATATTATAATTTGTTACGCCCTGTATAGCATAGTAATTTAGAAACTTCAAAAATTTGTTACACTGGACTTTTATTTCATTTACAAAGAAAAACGTTGTCTGGCTTAAACTTTTTCATTAACTGATACAGAATTACATTAAAAATAACAGATCTTCGATATAACGCACGTTCATTCTCTTCCCGTCCCAACTGTATATGCATTAACTACACAATACGTTCGAGGTGTTGGAGAGAGAAGCCCCCCCATAGTCATCGGTGGTAATTAATGATAATTCAGTTTTTCCAATGCCAATTTTAAATATGTACTAGAGAGTGTTCGCTAATTATCGTTGCTTTATAACGGACGTTAAAAGTAAGTCTTTATTTTTTTTCCTATGTCAGTTGCGTGGCGACATGGATGAAGCCGACACGAGTTTTTCGTGTGAAGCTTAGACGCTTTGAAAGGAGGGATGGCTAATACACACACATATATATATAAACAGTATATTGCCAATACGAACGTTCCAAAATACAAAAATTGTCCCCGCTGTGGGAGATGGCGCGGGCCTATTGAGTTTGCGCAATAGGGTGGAAATTTTATCGATCGCGTCAGAGCCGGCCCGACGTTATTTGTTTGTTGTTATTCGTCGCCATCTTCGGTTCTGGATGCTTTTTCAAATTACAGAATCAAAAGTAGTTCATCCACATTGTTGTCGGTATATTAGTGCTTATAAACTTTCATTACCTAACAACAATTTTTGTAAAGGAGTTTTTAATTTGTGGTGATTCGATTCGCTGTTCGGTAGGTTAGTGGCTTGTTTTGTTTAAGATGAAAGGATACAAGTGCATGGTGCTTTTTTGCACAAGTCGTGGATCAATATTAGGTATAAAGTATTTCAGGTATGTACAGTTGTATTCATTGAAAATGGGGACACTAAATTTGTTATAATATAAATCCGTCTTCATTGATTGTGACGTCCGCAAAAGTTTTTGTGCGAGAAGGTTTTTCAATCTAAATATAGGTAATAAATTCGGGTACCTATACGTTATTAATTATGTTACGTTGAGTAAAAAATATGTGTTATTACAGAAATACTTCAATACATTTATCACATTTAATTAGATTATTTTATTATGTTTAGCGACGCCAATGCTTATTGCTCATAACCTTAAAAATAATAAATCAATTAGAAAAGCCTGATTTGCGCAAATATGGCAAAACTAAGTTATAAGACTTGTCCCCATTTTCTATGAATACAACTGTAAGTATATACGAAAATATTTTGCTTATCACATTATCCGATCTTCAGAACCGAATTTCACTAAAAAGCTTGTAAGAAAAGAGAGCGTCACTCGTATACAATACAATATATATGTGGTCACTACCTAACCTTAAAGTTAATGTATTTTTAATTTGGTTCATTAGTAGCTGATAATAATTCCCAAAATAGTCCATATAGTCATTCATTCTTAATTTTTGGTTTAGAAAAAAGTGAGGTTAAGGAACATACGACGTCAGATGAAAGTTAAAATAAAGCTCATCGTGTCGATTGTTACAAATATTCGGACGGAATTCGGCACCAAAGTTTACACCAATCAGGGCACCGTAGGATCATCATATCGTCAGAAATCGTATGCATGGAACGCTGTCTTAAATCGAACTAATCGAAATTTCGATTGCAATATTTTTCCTAACTAACCAGTGAAATTTACATTAAAAAAGTTGAAATCCGGTCCTGTCGAATGTTTACTTTCACAAGGAAATTTCCGAACTGCGCAAACTCACTATTACCCGTTCGATGCCCATAGCGGGGACATAATTGCAGATGGTATTAGCAATATACTGTTTATATATATATCGTATTGGGCATTTCTTCGTTCGAGCGTGGATAAGGTTTATTTCATTGAAGATACAAATAAAAGAAGATGCAAGGAACCTCCTTGTAGACGTTAAAATTGGCAAGCGAGAATTCTAAACTAAATAATTCCTGGTTTGGTTAATTCATTCATAACAACTTTGACCTGGTTTTGGTAATGTTTTGATTTAAATTTCAGAGGAACGGGATACCTTTTTAACAATAGTGAAGTATTGGAATAAGTATTTTCCCGCAATTAAAAACAAATAACGAATTGGTAGTTTTCATTCGTTAAAAACCTAACCAAACTTCTCATAAGCGCTTCTAACGGGCGGTAAAGAAAGTTAGCTAGCTGCGAGATTTACCTTCTACAGGGTGTCGCATTTTCGACTCTTTCTGGGGGGGTATTAGGGTTATTATTGAAGATAGAATGTTACGATTTTCAGTTTAATGTCCACTTGTTAAGGCCGTATTAGACTAGGCAATTTAAACCGTTTTCGATCAGCTGGAGCATTGTCAACGGTCAGAACAGCAGTGGGTACTGTCGAAATCCCTAAAATATCCCCAGAATTAGAGATGTGCAAACCTGTTCGTTTTGATTACCAGTTAAAGCAGCTACTGCTATTTACAAATAGGAGATGCAAAAAGTTGCTGAATTAGCAGTCCATAAGTTTAATAAAGAATGTAAACTGCTAATTTAAGTACCAGTGGGTTTAAATGGCCATTACCTGTTCATACCTGGTTCGGCCAAATAATAAACAGTTAAAAATAACAGAATAATCCATGTCTACCCAATTGCGCCGGCTAGGGCAATTAAAATGGCGCCTGACCCATTTCTGGTAATGAGAGACAGCTGATCGGGAACAGTGTACTGCGCATGAATCCGTGTCATTTTAATTGTCAGAAGAGTAGAATTTCTGACTGTAGTACGGAGAACGGTGTACTGCGCCTGAATCCTTGAATTATAATTGCCATTGCTGGCGCCATAAAAATTCCCAAGTGTAATACGACCTTTAACGAAGCGCGAGGTTCCGGTGTCAAATTCGTCATAGCTCTCTTAATTTTTAAGCTACAGGGTGATTTCTTCGCTTTCTAGACACCCCCGTATTTCCTTTACGCGTTAACTAAAAGGTGAAAACTAATCTTGTTCTTGTTAGAGATTTTTAGTCTTTGAGATATTAACAAAAGTAACAGTTTGAAGATAAATATAAACTATACGTTTTTGTAAAGCGCAAGGTATGCTCAATTATTTAAGATAATATACAAGGTGTCACATTTAAAAAATTGTTTTTGTTAATATCCCAAAAATTAAACGAAAAAGTGGTCGCGTCGGTAAAATTATCTAACAAGATTTTACCTTTTTGATAAGTTAACGAATAAAAAAGCGCAGATTTTCAAAATCGATAGATTAAAATGTTTATTTTTATTTCGATATTAGTGATTTTTTTTCACAGACCTATATGTACCATCGTGCCGGTAAAAAACTAGGACAGCAAAATTTTTTTATTTTTTCCTTGACTATTAGGAATTTTTTACTTTCGAGTCTGGTACCAGTAAAATGTCATTTACAAATTTTGCATGTCAACATAGATTGTCACTTTATCATTAACTTGTCACGCAAATTTTTCTTTAAAAAATATGCCACAATTAATACCCCAGCAAAAGGCTATAATCTACAGTCGGTTGCGAAATGGTGCTTTTATTAGGGATATTGCAGACAAACTGGGAGTAAACAAAAATACCGTGTTGTTTGCAAAACAAAAAATAGCAAGGCATGGGACTATTATTAGGAAAGCAGGTTCAGGTCCCCCTAGAATTTCTACTGAAGATGAAGATAGAAATCTAGTTAATTATCTAAGGGATCATCCATTCGCAACTGCAATAAAGGCGAAAGAAGAGACGAACTTTCCGGGTTCTGCAAATACTGCTAGAGACAGGGTTCGAATTTGAGATATACGAAGTAGTTGTGCTACTAATAGAATATTTTTAATGGGAAGAAATAAACAAGTCAGGTTAGAATTTGCCCATGAATATTTAAATCGGAATATTTTCTGGGAAACAGTTATATTTTCTGACGAGAAAACTTTTCAATCGTGTAATAATGGAAGAATTCGAGTGTATAGGCACTCCGGCATGCGGTATGATGATACACTCACAAAACAAACTAAAGCGGGGGTTTCTCTATAAATGTCTGTAGTTGGATTAGCGCTAGAGGTCCAGGAATTTGCCAAATCGTGGAAGGAAGACTAACTGCACCTGAATACGTTAATATCCTAAATGCAGTGATGATACCATCGATAAACGCTGTATATGGTCAAAATTTTACATTTCAGCATGATAATGCTCCAATACACACAGCACGCATTGTGCAAAATTTGCTCCTAGAAAATAATATAGCAGTTTTTCCCTGGCCTTCGAAGAGTCCCGATTTGAACCCGATCGAAAACATTTGGGGTAAAATGGTGAAATCAATGTATAAACATGATTTTCGGCCACGAAACAGAGATGAATTACGCTACAGGATAAATGAAGCTTGGTATGAAGTAACAGACGAATTATGCAGAAACCTAGTTTTAAGTATGCCGCAAAGGCTTCAAGAAGTAATAAACAGGAATGGTTCTATGACTAAATATTAAAAATGTTTTGTTGCTTCGACAGATTTTGCGTTTGTATTTTTGTAACCTTCTATTAAATTTCTTTTATTATTTAGTTTCGTTTTCATTTTTAGGCGACGTTATATATACCTACTTTAAATAAGGTATTAGACTTTTTCTTAATAAAAATTAATATATTTACTGCCGCTCAAGTTTATAAAAGAAATAAGATATTTTGATGGCACCTCGTATCGGAAAATATAAAACGTTAAATTATGTAACCTAGGTTACTTCCTAAAAGTTATGTGTTTTTACCTTTACAGCTGTCGAACACGTTTTATAGTCTATGAGATATGTATATCCGTTCCCAGTTTTGTGATTTTGTTATCCTAGTTTTTTATCGGCACGATAGTACAGTAATCAGTTTTAACCACCGACCTATATCTATGGATAGGCAAACTCTAAAAGCAAATGTGGCAAATTTCGGGCGTCGCGCATGTAAACAAAGCTGATCGTCAGATGTCATGCGCAATGCCGACTGATAAACTATTGACCTTAGCCGGCGAACAGGATCGTACTGCACGTGACTGTATTATTGAATTTAGTTCCTATGCTATCGGGGGCAGCGGGAAAGGCCGGAAACGCTAAAACGGCAATCGGTGTTCCGATTTTGCGAAGGAAACGTCATTTATCGATTTTCGAACTTTTTTTTGTATTCTGCGCCAACGCAAACCCGTCGAGAAAATGTAGCACACTTCAGAGCCATCCTAAATAGAGCATTGTAACTATTGAACCTTTACCGAGAGGTGTCGACACTGTTTTCTACCGATACATTATTCGCTGGTTACACTACTACACATCAAACCACTCATCTTAGTGCCTAATATTTATGTTGAAGTTTTTTTAGTTTTTTTTAAAGCACCCCCGATCATTAGCAGCAACCCATATTAACAAGTTTTTTTTTTGTTTTCGTTTTTTTCTCATCTGGATATGAAGAAAGCTCCGTGGCAAGAATATTAACAATAGGTTAGAGGATCACGTCATTTTTTTAGTGTGGTTATATTTTTTTTTCTTTACTTTTCGCTTTATCGCTTCGATGTTACTGACATTTTTATGTCGCGGCATCGTCAAAATCGTTTGCTTACAGGTTTTACCTTACACTTTGTTATATACAGGGTGTTATGGAAATTACTTATTATATTTAAACCTGAAGAATCTTTGAATTAACGAGCGAGATAAGTCAAACTCGAAAAACCATGGCGAGAGATGTAAACAATCAATGTGGTAGGTCATTTAAGCTTTTAAGAGACGCCAGTGTATGTTCGCCGGTGTTGTCATATTTTAAATTAAACCTTGTTATAACTGACCTACGTATAATTGTTAAGTGAAAACAGACGTGACAGCACGTGCGGTGATGCTAAAGCCGCAAACACACTATTATCACGTCACGTGAATTCACGTGTTATATAGTCAACATAGCACATGCTGTCGCGGCTTAGAAACGGACTACGTACACTGCAAATAATTTTGGATACATATTTTCTGCCAAGATCGCAGTCTTGTAGCCTTCTAGCGTTAAACTCTGACACGGTGTTATCACGCGTGCCGAATATGTAAATTTGCAGAAATAAAATTGTGCCGTGAGCTGCATGAGGTGGCTATAGTGTACTTCTAAACCTATTTATAAGCACGCATAAACCGCCTTGCAGATATTTCGGGTATGCCGTGACATTGCGTGATAGCATGTGATCTCACGTGACGTGATAATAGTGTGTTTGCCGCTTAAGGGTTGTTATCTAAGTATTAATAGACATTCGATGAAAAAAAAAGTTCTGTTTTCCTTACCGTTCTATATAATTAATAGTCTTTTTTCCTAGGTTTTCTGTCATATACTGGAGTAAAAGAGTTTTACTTTGTTAACGTTTAATTTTATTTACATCCTTCGTCAGAACTACAATACGAATATTAATATTGTAGCAACGTAAAACTCCTTTACTCCACTTATGACCGAATGCATAGGAAAATGAGACTGTAATCCTTTATAGTGTCTCTGAAAATGTTTGATATCAAGTTTGAAATAATTATCTCGAAAAAAAATTAAATCTGACACCCTATACAGGGTTATGATAAAGAAACGGATCAGCCTTCTATACAGGGTCCGCAAACGAAGCGGTGACGGAAGATTAAATCGTTATCGAAGAACTTATCAACAATACTAAACAGCTTGAGGTATTGGATTAAAAGCGGCATGTTGTAAACATATTTTACATTATACATGGCGGCCCAAAAAAGTGTGACAGCATAAATTTATATTTTTTTAAATGGGACACCCAGTATTTTATTGCATATTTAGGTTCGTATTAGTTATATTGTTTAAAATTCGTATTAGTATGCTTTATCAGTGCCTCAAATTTTATTTAATTTAGTTTTATAGTTTCGGAGAAATAAATTAAAAACTAAAAAAAAAGTTTTGCAGTCCTGAATAAAAAAATCAAAAAAAAACATTCCAGAACTATTTTTTTTAACCTCGGCATTGGGTGAAATTTATGACAATAGGTCTAGAGATACTACGAATCTAATTGCGTTTATCTATTTTATACAGGGTGTTCATAATAAGCTTTCAAAAACGCCACATTTTAAAACAATTTTTCTCAAGATTTTCAAATGGAACACCCTGTATATTATTTGGCTATTTCACGTAGAATTCATAGACAACTTTTTTTTGTAATACAAGCATATAAGTTATATCCAGCTGTTTTCGAAATAATTGTAAATATCATAAATTATGTTGTTTAAGTAGGGTTTTTATTGGAAAACTTTGCTATAGACGACTAGACTAATAATTGTAAACTAAAGTAAATGTTCACAATAGCTTCCTTTTATTCTTAGAGTTTACCGTATTTTAGTTATTTTGATATAAATTTTTTAAGCCTATATATTTGCTACTTTTATTTATTTAATTTAATTTTTTATTCTTACTCGAGTTGCCATGTTTTTATTTTGTTTAAATTGTCACTATGACAGCCACTTGCATATTCACCCAGTATAAAAATCATATTTACCATTTCTAAAGTTGTAAAATTCGACATTTTGTGTAAGTTAGTACTTAATTTCGGCGACTGAACAAATGTAAATAATTTTATTTGGCTGTCATAGTGACAATCTAAACAAAAAAAAATCATGGCAACTCGATTAAGAATAAAAAATAAAATTAAATAAATAAATAAAAGTAGCAAAAATGTAGGCTTTTAAAATTTATATCGAAATAACTAAAATACGGTAAACTCTAAGAGTAAAAGGAATCTTTTTTGAACATTTGCTATAGTTTACAATTATTAGTCTAGTCGCCTGTAACAAAATTTCCCAATAAAAACTTTATTTAAACAACATAATTTATGATATTTACAATTATTTCGAAAACGGCTGGATATAACTTATATGCTTGTATTACAAAAAAAAATTGTCTATGAATTCTACGTCAAATAGCCAAATAATATACAGGGTGTTCCGTTTGAAAATCTTGAGAAAATTATTTTAAAATGTGGCGTTTTTGAAAGCTTATTATGAACACCCTGTATAAAATAGATAAACGCAATTAGATTCATAGTATCTCTATACCTCTTGTCATAAATTTCACCCAATGCCGAGGTTAAAAAAATAGTTCTGAATTGTTTTTTTTTATTCAGGACTGCAAAACTTTTTTTTTTAGTTTTTAATTTATTTCTCCGAAACTATAAAACCAAATTAAATAAAATTTGAGACAATTATAATGGATACTAAATACGAACCTTAATATGCAATAAAAATACTGGGTGTCCCATTTAGAAAAATATAACTTTATGCTGTCACACTTTTTTGGGCCACCCTGTATAATGTAAAATATTTTTAAAACATGCCGCTTTTAATCCAAGACCTCAAGCTGTTTTAGTATTGTTGATAAGTTCTTCGATAACGATTTAATCTTCCGTCCACGCTTCGTTTGCGGACCCGGTATATAATACCGCCCACTTAAGCAAGAATCGCTCGGACCCGTCAATTTTTTGGAAATGAATTTTTTTTTAAAAACTGATATCATACAGGGTGGATCATAAAAATGCTACTTGTATCAACTTTAATGTTTTAAATGGAACATATTGTTACATTCTACAATCAATTCTAGACAATTTTCATAAATCATGCCCTCCCTATACCTACCTATCTTCAACCGTTTACGAAATATTAATACTTTAAGGCTGGCATGCACCATTGCTATGTTTCTCGACATAGCAACTTTCTGAAGTCAAATCACAATCTTGAAGGTATTGACAATGGCAATTTGCCATTAGGACGTCAAAAAATATCAGTTATAAATATTTCGTAAACGGTTGTAGGCATGATTTGTGAAAAACGTCTAGAATTGATTGTAGAATGTGAAAATCTAAAAATATATAATATATTCCATTAAAAAAATTGAAGCTGATACGAGTGGCATGATCCAAACTAATCGTTTCAAAAAAAATAAGTTTGACGGGTCCGAGCAATTCTTGATTGATTGAAAAGGCTGATCCGTTTCTTTATCATAACGCTGTATATCAAAAACGAAGGCTTTTTGACGAGCACCATCACCATTAACACCCTCCATCATATTTTTTTCAATTTGTAACTTAATGTAAGGTAAGCCAACTTTTTTGCACATTGCACCTATTATTTGGTTTATTTTTTTTGCTTGCGCATGTTTTTAATTATGATTTGCATTTTCTTGAGTGCCCTGCCGATACTCACCTACTACTAACCACTTTTAACTCTTTACTAACCGCCTTTCCTTCGTTCCTCCTTTTGTATAAATATATTTCCGAGAACTCTAAATTTTATTATTGACCGTAGGGACAATATTATACGGGGTGTTGCCAAAATACGGTCCGTAACTGCGGAGTTTAATTTTTTACGATAGTTTAGGGAAATATTGTCTATAAACATGAGGGCGGACAGGTTAGGTGCAGGTTGTTGAAAGGTATTGTAAACTACAGATCTCTTGGAAAGTGAAGCTGTGAGTGTGTGAAATGTTATTGAAAATCAGTAATGGGTGGAAGAGAGAACTACATGTTTGTTGGCTGAATGGCAACAATGTTGAAGTCTGGTTAAATATTGAAACATAACCATACTTACCGATGAAGCGATAAATCCTTATTTAAATGATCCACTCTTTTACAAACTACACGTGAATGCACCATGATTGTTTATAATAAAGACGAATTTTCACCATGAATCACAAAAAAAACACAAATGAACCAAAATATACAGTATGTCCACGGATGGGGTTTACAAGAGGACAAATGGACTAAAAATTGAAAGATACGAAAAAAAGTCACTCTTAATAAACGTTGTTGCTTATCTAGCAAATACGATTCATCATAAGAAACTTCAATTTTTTTATACAGGGTGGGTAAAAACTGCAAAAATGTTATTTTGCTTAAGAGTAAACATACTTTATTTTGAAAGATACGAAAAAAAGTCACTCTTAATAAACGTTTTTGCTTGAATAATGAATAGGTGATACTTGTTGTTAATGTCTTTATTTAATGAAGTAATTATAATAATAATAAGAACATTTTTATTAACATGAAAATAATACGATAACGATTTCATAATTCAAAAACTCCACCCCCATACTCGACACATTTTTCTAATTGCTTTCTCAAATAAGTGAAAGAATTTCTGATTTCTTCCTGAGATATCGATTGGACAGCCTGGATAATTCTGCCCTTCAGCACTTCAATATCATTTGGTATTGCGGTTGCAAAAACAATTTGTTTTAAACGGCCCCATAAAAACATATCGGCCAAGGTTAAGTCGGGACTTCTTGGGGGCCACAAAACTGGGCCATTCCTGCCAATCCACCTTGGACCAAATCTGCGGTCAAGCCATTCTCTAAACTCACGAACGAAATGGGCTGGACAACCATCTTGCTGAAAATACATATTTTGTCGAAAATTTAATGGTAGATTTTCGAGTTCATCATTGAAAAATGTATCCAGCATTTCTAAATATGATAATCTATTGCACGTGTTATCAAAGAAATATGGCCCTATAATGCCATGGATGGATATCGCACACCACACGTTCACTTTTGTGAAATATTGTCTTCTCGTCATAATTCTGAATTCGGGATTTTCGAAAGACCAGTACCTAACGTGCTGGGTTGCAACGGTTCCATTTGTTGAAAATGTACTTTCATCAGAAAAGATGATACGTTTATAAAAATCCACATTTCCACTTAAAATTTGTGACTTTTGTTCGTATCTTTCAAAATAAAGCATGTTTACTCTTAAGCAAAATAACATTTTTGCAGTTTTTACCCACCCTGTATAAAAAAAAGTGAAGTTACTTATGATGAATCGTATTTTCTAGACAAGCAAAAACGTTTATTAAGAGTGACTTTTTTTCGTATCTTTCAATTTTTAGTCCTCTTGTAAACCCCATCCGTGGACATACTGTATAAACAATCCCTTAGATCACAGCGTCAACATTGTAATGTTTACGAGATTAGTATTCATTCATATTTTGGCTCCTGGATCGTAGCGCAGTAGTAAAGTAGAAATAGATGTTGCCAGAGTGCAGTTGAATTAGTTCAAGATTCGTTCGATACTTTAAGTATAATAATATTTTTTTAAAGAATCTCTCATCTCCTTTTCATAGTTTATAATAAAATTATTGGGAAATAAATTTATTTTAAGAGCAATTGCGGATTAACCTTAAACCAGTTGTAATTGTCAATTGGGATTTTGCAAGATACCTTTGCGATAAATATGTCAATCTGGCTATGCTGCAATAATGACCGAAAGCGGTGGGAGAGACTTTTCTGTCGTTGCGTACGCTAGAAATGTACATTTTTCTATCTGTAGTTTGTAATATCTTTGGAGAAAACCTGATTTTTCTTGAGCATTGAAAAGGGACACATTGATAATATGTATATTAAAACAAAACCGGAAACCTTTTGTGTGTTTGCGAATACATGTTTATAAACTGTATTTCTTAATATATCGTAAGAATGGGCACCTGGAAGTACTTCGGCAACACTCTGTATAAATAGAAACCTCGTATTAAATAAAGAAAAAATGATTAAACTAACGTTGAGAGATTTTACTCTAATAGTCTTTTTTGTTTTAAGCCGAAATAAACTGTTGCAGGTTGCAACCAGAATGCAAACCTACATTATTGCATAAAATTTAGAGTTCTTTTTACGCGTCTTTAGTTCATATGTAACCCTAAAAGCGTTTTCGATATATTTTTAGTAGTACAGCCGATCACAAGGATTTTCATACGAAAAGTGTTGAGAACGACACCCCATTCTTGTATTGTCTTTTGAGTCAGCCCGATGGAAAAGTAAGTTCAGTTTGTGTGATATTCTTCTATGTACTAAGTATACTCGGTCAGTTCTACCGGACGCAGGGCCAGTTTTGCTGGGTACCCGACCGGGTAGTAGAAAAAACAAAAAATTAGTAAGATTTAAGTAAAAAAAGAGACCTAATAATACATCAGCCCGTTACCAAAATGTCCTGTTATCACTCCTTCATCTAGTCAATGACTAATCGCTAGATAAATAAAAAATAAGACAACAGGCAACGCTGCGCTTACCCGTCAGAGTGATTTCAGTTCGTAAGAAAGCAGATCGTCTTTTTGTTAATATGCCTTGTCCGTTCTTGACGAAATCATATTAAAAATATAAAAAAAACGTGTATTCATCGACAACGGACGATTTGAGTGTGTGCAAAAATTTCATAGTTTAAAGAAAAGGGGTATCAAAGGTTAGAGCGCGCGGGTCAATTTTTTTTTTAAATTGTTGATAACACTCTAAAAAATAGTAAATTAAGTCGAACGGACCTTTTCCGTGTTGCGCAGCTACAGGGAGGGCAGCGGAGTCGGATCTCGTATCTGTATGATTCATGATGGCGGTAAACGGCGCGTGCATGGGACGGCTTGCTGTGTGGCTTGGTTGTCTATAACAACTCAGCATCAACTGTGTCCCCATATTGCATTATTATTGATACACGTACTGCGTTGACTGAAAACGGTTTTGCTAAAAAATGCGTGTGTAAAAATGTCAGTTCATATTTTCCCCCCATTTTTCGAGCGACAATTTTATTTATTTATTTATTTATTCACGTATTCAACATTTACAAGTATGATAAAATTATACAGCTTAAACTAACCTAAGATAATTTTTTTAGCAGAGATTTTGAATTTATAGAGGGATACATTAAAAAAAGTTCAGTCTATTATAATAATGGTTAACATTTGTAGCGATTCTATTTATTGGACTGCTCAATAGATAATTAGTACGACAGTATGGCACGTGTAAAAGGGCGTGAGTACGGGTCTGATAACCAGGTACATGAATAGAAAAAGCCTGAAGACATTCAGGACTTCTAATAAAGTTATTAAATATTTTGAACAGAAAGCAGACATCATAGTACTCCCTCCTACAGGCAAGCGTAGTCAAGTTTAGGTAGGACATGGTCTGGTTGTTAGTAAAATTTATCCCTGACTTATAAATTATATGACGGTCAAACCTTACAAATCTAGTTTGCACACTCTCTAGTCTATTTGTGTGGATTTGGTAGTATGGTGACCAAACTATATTCGAACATTCCAACACAGGTCTCACAAGTGAAACGTACAGAGACTTTAAGGCATTAAGATTTTTGAAGTCCTTACACGACCTCTTAATGAATCCTAGCATCTTATTTGCTTTGCACACCACCTTCTCAAGGTGTTCTGCAAATGTTAACTGGGTGTCGAGGTATATACCGAGATCTTTAATCAACGAAACCTCCTTCAAAGGAATATTGTTAATAGAATATTGACAAGGAAAGGAGCTTTTTAACCTGCTGAATCTCATAAAGCAACATTTGTCAATATTGAGGGACATATCGTTAGATTGACACCAGGAAAAAATAGTATTAATATTGTATAGTAATAATGTCTTGGAAGGAGGCTATGCGTTTAAACAGTTTCAGATCATCAGCAAATAATAAATAATATGATAACAACAAGTTAGCCAGATCATTGATAAACAGACAAAACAGAAGGGGTCCCAAATGGGATAATACACGATTTCTGCTTGAAAACGGACGAGGCGCGATAACTCGAACAGCGTTAAAAAAAATGACATACCTAAGATCCAACACTGCGGTTGCGCGTCGCTAAAAATGGCCGTTCTCATTTTTTTCCGGTCACGAATAACGAAAAATAACATCCGACAAGTAAAACGGACGAGGCGTGATAAGTTGAATTCTCCGCTGTAAACAAATTTCGATTCACCGCACGGAAAATGTCAGTTACTATTTTCGTCTCCTCAAAAACATCACTCTGAGTCAAAAAATAAAAAGAACGGACGAGGCGCGACAACTATTACGACCACTTTTTTTTCTTACATATGTAAAGATGATTCTCAATGATTTCGCAACGTTGCCAATGTCCGTTCTTGTTAATTTCCTTCTCGAGTACTTATTAAATCACCAAAAAACTCAAAAAAACTTTAGGTCGTGATCAGTCCGAAATCCTGGTAACGGGCTGCCGTACTATAAGACATTCCAAATTTGCAAGCAAGTGAGGAATATCCTGGAAATTTTTTTAAAATTTGACTTGACTGTTGTGGAAAATATTGGGTTTGTTCTTATCTGCTAATATTCCACCTATCGAGAGTTTTAGAAAGTTTCAGGCTCCCTCCCTGACAATGTAGCAAAAGTTCTGGGTTCGACGCCCAGCCGAGTAACAATTTACGAAACATTTTCCAGTAATATAAATATATTTTAGCCCCTTTCGTGTCCGCCAGCGATGAGGCTGGTCACCACGTACCGCAATGGTCAGGCCAAGAGGTACTTGCTGCGAGGCGATTCCGAAGGATCGGTACTGTTGTGGGCGATTCCGGATATATCGGCTGCCCAATTGGCAGAAATCAGGTTAATATATTTTTTATTTATTTTAGAAATTAACTGGTAACTCCGTTTTACAATAATGTGCGGTATCAATGGTATCTATTCTCCGCTTATTCAATGTTAGTCAGGGGTAGAGATGAGCTTTTTTTTATGATCAAACACAAGCACTATAGGAGAAATCCTTTAGGTCACTCTGGGAGTGGTGCGTGTGCGCAAAAAGCGATTCACGTTGGTTTTGAATCGTTGGAAGTTATATTCGTTGGGAAAAACGACCTCGGGAAGGTCGTTCCATAAGTATGAAGTCCTCCAGATGAATGAATGGATAGGCGGCAGTGGTTCGTCGTGTATTTCTGCTATTCGCCGCTCTGGGCGGAATTAAGAGGGCAAGGTCAGCCGAGCACTCTCCAAGAAAATATCTGTAAAAGAGAGTCAAATCCCCAACCTGTCTTCGATGTTCTAGGCTGTCGAGGTTCTTCGTCAGCTTGTGGTCTCCAATCAGACTAATGGTCCTCCTTTCGATGGAATCTAGTAGCCTAAGATTATGTTTGGGTGCAGAGCTCCAGACATGAGAGCAGTACTCTAGTGATGGTCGAATCTGGGCTTTGTATAGTGTCAACAGTTGTTGAGGTGTGTACAATAGGGTGGAACGAAAATTAACGAAAATAAAAAAAAATTAAATAGCGTTGTATCATAGCTAAAATAATATGCTTTTTACTATTAAAAACAAGTATACGAAAAATGAAACTGGTGTCTTTATATCTTGACGTTCCTCAAAGGGAGGCCATATTTAATAAAATAAGAAATTTTAGTCTCTTAACCAATTTTTATATATTTTTTATTTTTGTGACATAAATCATGACATACGTTTTAGTATGCTGCTTAAGGTTGTAGGAACCTACCTTTTAAATTTCAAAGCAATATTTTAACATTTTGAGGCTCCTCAAATGCTGCAAATTGGAACAAAAATACAGTTTTATTTAAATTATAATTTTATTAACTTCAAGTTCAAAATAATAAAAAAGAAACCAATTTTAAACTTTAAAATGATCTAATAACATTACTCATTTCTATATTTAAAGTAATCAGTTTTTTTTTTCAAAACATGGCAATATATGTCTTGACTGCACCCTATTTTTAATAAAACCATCGCGATTACCCTGCCCACACACTGCAGCTGATGCGTCAGTTACCAGGCGAACGCAACGTTCCACTGCTTGAGTATTACAAGGTAATAATGGAAAATCAGAAGGACTTAGACTGGATATTAAATTGAGATTAATATCCATATGAATTGTTAGTGGTGGTTCAGTAACATTCACTTCGTTCCAAGAAATCAACTCCGAATAATGCTCGGCATCAAAACGTATCACAGGGATATTAAACTCCCGTATCGTTTGTCTACCATTACTCCTCGCCTTTAGGATACGCCGTATACCAAGTTCTCTGTATTTTGGATCTTCATCCGTAAGCATTGACAATAATATATTCTCCGGATGCGCGAAAAATCCATTACGTTGGATAACGGGGTAAATAATTTTTTGCACTGTTTCCGTTAACAAGCTACATGATTTTATTAACTGGAATAGGTGTCTTGTTCCGTCAACACATGATGGTCGAAGTTTCACTCTAAACCAGCAGGGGGCATAGACTTTGGTTATGTAAGTTACCAACAGACAAAGACTTTCATCTGGAACTTCAGTTGCTACGTAAAGCCTCATAATTCGGTTAGCTGTTGTAAGCCATCTAGCGTGTGATAGTTTTCCTGGATTTCTTGAGGCCAAAGAAGCAGATACATTTCCAATTTCAACTGATCGCACTATTTCCAACAAATACTGCTGATCTGTTCTTAAATCAGATCCGTCGCAATCTAGCTGTGGTAGATTTGATTCCATTTTTTTAAACTTTACTATCGGAAGAGTTTCGCAGGATTCTAGCTTTTGCCTAATTGGACCTTTGTGTCCACGAGGACCTGAAGTTTCACCATCAATTTCTTTAATTAAGTGTCGCAGGGGAAGCTCATTAAAGTGAAATAAGCAAATAAGCCATTGCAGGGGACGATTTAGTTCTTTCTCTAACAAACGAATTACCCCGTTTTTCGCCCCAGTATTTACTACCGTTCCATCTGATCCAACAGCAATTAAGCTATTTAAATTAAAATTTTGGCGCAGAAAAACTATAATTGATGCTTTTATATTTGAAGCTGTACCATTTTCCGGTACAACGTGTCCTATATATTGGGAACCTGGCTCACTAACAAGAGATATATGTTCTTCTGTAATACGCCTACGTTTATTCGCAGTAGTTTCGTAAATTAGTGTTTGGTCCTTTCTTCCGTCAAAGTACAATCCGATAATAGGAGGTTTTTCCGTAGTTTTGGCCATACAAAGTTCTCGTTGTGCTGTTCGGGCTCTTCTGATTTTCATTCTGTCAATTGTCATTGTGGCATTTTCCTTTGAAATTACACCCGTATCTTCCAAAACAGCATTAACTATTATAGCTGCTGCACGATCTGACATCCCCGTTCTATCACAGGCAAGCGCCACAGATGGCAATTTTACTCTCATTTGTGATAAACTTTTCTTCTTTGGTTCAATTTCTTCTAAAAAATAAAACAAAACTATATTAGTTTTATTTATTTTTTTGCCGAGATTTAATGCAGACTGATTAAGAAAAAGGATAAACTAAACTTACCTAAGCCATCATCTGAACCTTGATCTGAGCTTTCATCGGGAATCGATCGCAATCTTAGATTTCTTTTTGGTAAGATTGTCGTTTTTGATTTTGTTTCACCTGAACAAGAACACTATTAACAAATGTTAAAAATAAAGTTTAGGTAAACTTACGTAGAGATTTAGCAACACTACTATCGGATTCAACGTCTTCCTCTTTACCGTCTTCACTACTAGAACTACATGCTAACATTTTCTCCTGCATATCTAAGTAACTACAGCTAGGTTTTGGGTCTTCTTCTTTAAATAAACAAGTTTTCCTGGCCTCATTTTTTGCAATTTTTATACTAACTTTTAAGTCTAGTTTTCCTATAGCCATGACTCTTTTACTTCTTTGGTCGGCTAGAAAGGGTTGCTCTCTTAAGGGTACTTTTTTTGATTTTTCACACTTGCATGCTTGAAACTCACATTTGCAAGCAGCTATATCAAATAACTTAGAGGCTTCTTCTTGAAATGACTCTAATTTTAGTTGAATTGTTTGAGTATCCATTCTGTTTTTCAAATTTCTCTGAATAAGTTTGTAACGTTGATGAAACTTTTTTATTTTGTCCCATATTCGATTTTTAGTCACTACAGGAATTGAAGCTTTAAGCCAAATTTCTTCAATTTTTGGCACAACTTGTTTTAAAATGTCACAAACGGAAGAATCCTTTCCGTCACATTTTTGCTTTAAGTCATGTTGCACAAACAAGTAATGGCACATAACATCGTTAAATGTTGGCAAAACTCTACCACTTAATAATTTTGGGTATCCAAAAACAATACACTTTTCTTTACTTCTAGTTGCCATTATTATTTTTTACACCGGGGCGACGCCGACGGTAATATTTGTGAGGTTCATACACAACACAACTAAGCTGTAATAAGTGGTAAATAAACAATACAATACCCTTCCGACACTCGAGCTAGTTAATACTAGTTATGACATGCGCGGTGGTTCCGCTGCCAGTGCCGGGTCATTTTAGGATTTAGCACGTAAAATTGCAAACTTTAATATGTTTGAGGAACCAAAAGTCGTGGTAATACAAAAAAAATATTTTAATATGTTATTTTAAGTAACAACATGTATCTATTTTCCGCTATGGCAGCTTTAAAAGTATATTTTTTATCCAATATTTTTATTATGGCAATTTAATAGAAAATCAATAAAATTTAAAAATTTAAAGGGCTTTGAGGAACCTCAGAATATTAAAATCTGTCAGGCAACTTTTGACACTTTTTTTTGTTTACTAATGCGCATATTTTAACAACTATGTCACACTACTTGGAGATAAAAAGTTTTTTCGTTCCACCCTAGTGTACAACGTTCTGGTTCGGAAGAATACACCAAGTTTCTGAGAAGCTATCTTGGCGATTGCCACAACGTGGTTATGCCACGACATATTTCCTTTGAGACAGAAGAATGCAAATAGACTGTACGTAATTTTGGTTGAGGAGATAGAGCCTATGTCACCCATCTTTGGAACAACGCAATCGATGGGGAGTCTCGGGCTATAGACTTGCACTTGCACTGGATATTTCTGAAGCCTTTGATCGCGTTTGGCATGAGGGACTTCTAAGTAAACTGCGATCCTATGGTATGCCCAGTCGATTCTGTGCATGGTTGTCTAGCTTTCTTAAGGACCGCTCTCTGCAAGTGGCGATTGACGGATTTCTCTCAGACACCTTCACCATCAATGCCGGTGTACCTCAAGGGTCCATAGGTCCATATTGTCTCCCACTCTCTTCTTACTCTACATTAACGACCTTCTAGTGAAAACGGAAAATCTGATATTTAGTTTTGCTGACGATAGCACAAACATCGGCTGCCGACGCACATCTTCGCACAGAAAGGAGGGCCATTCGTCTGATTGGAGACCACGAGCTGATGAAGAACGTCGACAGCCTAGAACATCGAAGACAGGTTGGGGATTTGACTCCCTTTTACAGATATTTTCATGGAAGGTGCTCGGCTGACCTTGCCCTCTTAATTCCGCCCAGAGCGGCGAATATCAGAAATACACGACGAACCACTGCCGCGCATCCATATGTGGTTAAGCTTAGTACTCCTCGAACTTCATTATTTAAAAATTTATTTCATCTGGAGTACTTCATCCTTATGGAACGACCTTCCCGAAGTCGCTTTTCCCAACGAATATAACCTAAAAAAAAAAGATGAGATAATTTGAGATACAAAATTCTGCGCCAGCGTGACAGGAACAAAATGGCTTTGTTGGGTTGACTCGAGTTCTTTTTTCGGTGACCAACACTGGATCCTGGAGAAAGACACGTCTCACTCTACTTTGGGGGTAGTTTCAGCTAAACTAAGGGGTTGCCGATTCCTGTGAGCGTTCTCGAGCGTTTTTTGTTGAGAGAATCTAAGTGTGTACATAAATTAATTGCAATACAAAACCTAGTCTCAAAACGCCCATTTGTTTCTATTTAGGTCCCAAGCGCCTCCGCAACCTGTCACAGCTTCGGCTACTTTAACCACGAGTTTAACCAAAGCGTGGTGTTCGGTGAGACCGGACCCCGTCGGCATTTTAGATCAAGTCGAGAGACGGGAGCGACAATGTAAGTATACCATCCGTAGTACAGTTTTTAAAATCCTTTATTATACCCGAACCAAAATAGACGAGCTTTACCGAGGGAATATACATATGTATACAGGGTGTCCTGTATAGAATCTGAAACGGGAAAGGAGTAAAAAGACATCCTTTTAAATCTCTTTCCAACAATGCTATAATTTCTTATTTTTCGAGTATCGCATTCCAAAAATAGGAGAACTTGGTGAAGGTGATTTCTATTGTATTATTGGAAAGAGTTTTAAATGACCTTTTTCTATTTGGGCTTCATAATTGCTACATTATGAAATGCAGAAAAAATGAATAACCTGCCACTTTATGAAACTGAAATTTTATTTTTTTTATGTTGGCAGCAAGTAGGGTTCGAATTTTAGTCTTACTTCGATTTTGTTGAAATTAGTTTTCTTGGCATTATGGAGTAGACAAAAATTTTTGATAGAAAACTTTAAAATACTAACCTTTAAACTTGCAAAACTTGCAAGTAGATCATTTTTACTAGATATTTATCTGAAATGCCTATACTCGGAAATATATAACATGCTGACGGTGTCCGTCAACTAATTTCTAGTCACAACTATAAAACAACAGACAACCTAAAAATAATAGAACTATCTTCCAGTTTATGCGCTATTTCTAAAGTTTTATTCAATAAAGTACTATTTTTATTTTTTATTTAATATAGTATTATACATATTACTTTATACAGTGAGTCCCAGAAGAAATGTCTAAATTCATTTAAAATTCAGCGGTAAGTTTTTTCAAAAAACGCTCGTACCCGTCGATTTTGATTTTTTAATTAATTTTTTTTTGTGGTAATTTCATGTATACAGGGTAGCTCAAAAATAAGTTACGACCATCAACTTCATTTTTTCAAATGAAAACATATATTTTTTATTTCATTTTTGAATTTTGCATTGAATTCTAAGCATGTTTCATGTACCATGTCCTATACATAAACTCAACAGTTATTGAAAAAATTAGGATTGAACATATCTATAAGTAAGACCTGTTTATTAAAAAAAAAAACACAACAAAATCAAATTAAATGTTGAAAATGTGTTTATTGATCGTCTTGGATATTGTCAAGCCGTAAATGGCGCACATTTTCAACATTTAATTTGATTTTGTTGTGTTTTTTTTTAATAAACAGGTGAAACTGATCGACCCCGGGTGTGTTATTCACCTGATGGAATCCATCACTCTGGCTGTAATCGTCTAACTTTTTTGTGGTACGACCCTGTATACGTTGTGTTTATTTTGGCGATTCTTTTAAAGTTTGGGACAACGGTAAGGTTGTCAGGTTTTACGATTTATTAGCTTTATTCTTAGTATGAAGTTTTCCCTAAGTACTGATAGGATTCCTCTGCCAGGAATTTAAATCAAAGAGAGTTTAACCATTCACTTATTTATTACGAATTAATAATTTACCAAATACAAAGGTTTTACATTATTATAATAATAATTATATAACCTGTTTCAGAAGGTTTGTCTCCCATAATTTGGCCCGTTATTATTCACCAATATCTGTCTGCGACAGAACGGTGAAGATTTACCCCCTTTACCACAATACTAAGTATTATATGTCTGCGACAATAATAGCATTGTTACATGTTCTCTATCTATTATGTCTGCGACAATAATAGTAGATATCCGATATTTCTATCTCGCTTCTTACATGAACCTTTGGTCTGCGACCATTTTATTTACATTGATCCCCTGATAATCTGCAATTTATTTTGTTACATATGACCCCATTTTCGTGTACGTATTTTTATTTAATTTACTTGTCGTTTTGTTTATGTACCATCCCTCAGTTTACGTACACGTTTGGTATAATGCTACTACGTAGCAGCGGCGGCTCCTCCATTAGGTCATTGGGTCAATGACCTCCCTATAAAAATTTAGGAAATAAAACTTTTTTTTAAATTAGAATTTACTACAAATGTACCTACTATAATAATTTACCTATAATATTTGAAACGCCCCCGTAAACGCAAGCGTGTAGTGCGATATTCAAAATTGGGCTGGGGCCGGTAATTGACCACGATAGCTTAAATGGAAACGAATTTAGCCGAGCTCTGACGATTCCGGCAAGCGGCAGAAACATACGCGAAGTTAACCGCCGCTGGGTCAACAGCCCGGTTTATTGAAAATCTGAATAAGATGTACATATGAACCTATGTCGTCTCATCATTAGTAATTATTAAATGCTTGGAAAAGAGATGGCAGGTTCCAGGTTGGACGTAGGTCGTAGGTCGCGCAACATTTTCATTTAGTCTACTATAATTTTGGTTGTAATAATTTGTCTTAATACGAATAGAAAAACCATTTATAAATAGTATTGCTAATTTTAATGAACGTGTTATAACTCATTTTGCAAATGTTAAAGACCGAAGGGTTGATCTAAAATTTAAAATAGTTTAAAAAAATAATTTTTTCTATATTGGTATCAACTCCAAGCTAATTCGATGCCGTTTTTAGTATCGAACTGAGCTTGTCTCGAAACAATTTTATTTTATGATTGTTTGCAGAAAAAATTTCTAAAGTAGCGTCACACCTGTCAAGTTTACTTTCTTTGTAAAGCTGAACACAGCACTACAATATTTTACAAATTTAAAGCTTTGCAATTTCCGTTAACTCAGGAGGATTAAAATCATCTTGGTTCATATTGTTTAATTATTTAAGAAAATTTTCAGTTTTGCGAAAAAATGATAGACATGGATAATTTATCAAATGCTAAAAAATCATAATTTGATAGTACATATTACCAACATAAAATTTTCACATAAATATTTACGAAAGTTATATAAGTATAGCATGTATTTTTTAATATGGATTTTTCTTATTAAGAAAACGTAAAATAGAAAAAATAGTACCTATAAAGTACTTGTACTTTAATATACTATTCTTGTATCGCATATAGCGTAATGACCCCCCAATGAGATTGACCACGAGCCGCCACTGCTACGTAGTATAGTGAAAAGACAACTGTACAGTAGTGGTGTCCTACTGTTGAACATTTTAACATATAACTCATAAAAGTGTAATAAAAATTAGGAGCCTGCTCGCTTTACGCATGTGTCACTTTTCTTCTCAAGCGAGCATTGTTTTTCATGTACTGGAAGTCGAAAGACACTGTCCGGTAGTGGTGTCCTACCGTCGAACATTCATTCCTAAGAAAAACCCATCACGCCTTTTTATTTACACCTGTTATAAATTAACGTTCTACTGGCAACATCATACCAAATGATTTTAACCCTTTTTTATAACAGTGATAACCTGCGGTTACCCTGTTATACATCATAGATAACCCTTTTTAGAACCCTCCCCCATTTCTTTACCGCGGATTGCAGATATTATTCGAGGAAGGCTTTATTACTGCGTAATAAACACCTACCTTTGTTTTCAAGAACCCACTGTAAAATTCACCCTGGAACGACAAACATCTGTTCTGAAAATGACCTACTAAATAACGACCCTTTAAACGAAAGCAAAAGTGTATCGATTTACACCAACAAGTGGTACTGTTACTTGCCGTACTTTTTAAACAATAAAATAATATATTTTGGTCTTGCAGACATTTTAGATGAAACAGAACCGTTAATCCCGAATTAACCCTTGTAGTTTTTTTACTAGGAACATGCCATTTTTGTCCTGCAGACAATTTATTTGGCAGACTGAACATGTAGGATATTTATTTATCGAAATAGATTTGAATGAGATTTGTATTAATAAATTAAAATAGAAGATAAGAAGAAGAGATCGGCCATTTTGTGTATAAATTAATTTGATTTTGGGACACTGAATTTACCTCCGTTGTTAAAGATTCCTAGCGCATCGACATCGACAAAGCCGACGTGAGCCACCAGAAAACTCTAACAAGTAGAAGAAAATTATTTATATGTGTCTATAGAAAAAGAGTGATATACTGAGAGTAGCATACCATGTCGAATTTACTTCCGTTGTCAAAGATTCCTAGCGCATCGACATCGACAAAGCCGACGTGAGCCACCAGAAAACTCTAACAAGTAGAAGGAAATTTCTTAATACTTGTCTAAAGAAAAAGAGTGATATACTAAGAGTAGCATACCATACTGAATTTAATTCCGTTGTCAAAGATTCCTAGCGCATCGACATCGACAAAGCCGACGTGAGCCACCAGAAAACTCTAACAAGTAGAAGAAAATTATTTATATGTGTCTATAGAAAAAGAGTGATATACTGAGAGTAGCATACCATGTCGAATTTACTTCCGTTGTCAAAGATTCCTAGCGCATCGACATCGACAAAGCCGACGTGAGCCACCAGAAAACTCTAACAAGTAGAAGGAAATTTCTTAATACTTGTCTAAAGAAAAAGAGTGATATACTAAGAGTAGCATACCATACTGAATTTAATTCCGTTGTCAAAGATTCCTAACGCATCGACATCGACAAAGCCGACGTGAGCCACCAGAAAACTCTAACAAGTAGAAGAAAATTATTTAATACGTAGAATGATGTACTGAACACTAAATGGCCGTGGAATACTAATTACCGCGTAACTACTAATTTGTGAATTGGAAAAATTTGAATGTTTAAATTAAAGAGATTATTGATGCACTGAAAGAGTACTGGCAGCGAAATGACTTGATTTGAGAACGGGAAATTTTGACTCTGAATCGGGCAGCGTAACGACTTGTATTTTCGAAAGTCAAATATTGAATTCCTTTTAAGCGTCGCGTCTCTCGCTTATATAGGCGCACCCCTGCTTTAGTTCTGTTGCGTCACTTTATGCACCCCAATGTTAATTTTAACCTATGGAATGTGACCACTCGAGACCTTTGGTTGGTAAATCGCTAATATGTTCGACTTTTTGCTGTTTTAAGCTCTTTTAAAATACATGTAGGCTATGCATGTATTACTGGACCTAAATATATTGGCTATTTTATTTTCTACATCGACATATTTTTTAGCGAAAAATAGACCCGGGTCCGGGCCGTTTCACAGGTCTTACTTATAGATATGTTCAATCCTAATTTTTCCAATAACTGTTGAGTTTATGTATAGGACATGGTACATGAAACATGCTTAGAATTCAATGCAAAATTCAAAAATGAAATAAAAAATATATGTTTTCATTTGAAAAAATGAAGTTGATGGTCGTAACTTATTTTTGAGCTACCCTGTATACATGAAATTACCACAAAAAAAAATAAATTAAAAAATCAAAATCGACGGGTACGAGCGTTTTTTGAAAAAACTTACCGCTGAATTTTAAATGAATTTAGACATTTCTTCTGGGACTCACTGTATATATAGTTACTGTAGACATTTCCTGGGCATTAATTGTTATTCCTGTCAGATTCTGTGTCGACACAATATTTTGTTCAATAGTATTATTTATTAATTCAATTCAATATTTTGAACTTTGTTCTGCTCGCACCATCACTAAAGCTTTTGCATATTCTTTTTAAAAACTTTTCTAGATTTTTTCTGCAATTTCTCGTGTTTCTGACGGAGTTAAACAATCTTCCTGACTCATTTTTATTAACTTTAATAATATATTTATTTTTAATTACGACTGATGGGAAGAAGCTTTGTTGTGTCCAATTGTTTCTATCATGGCATATTTGATATTTGTAACATTTTATTAAATTGTAAAAGTATTGCCAACCCAAAAAGAAAATATTAATTCAAATGGAAAAAACCTACTATATTTTTAAAGGTTTTTCAGACATTAAAGACCCAAATAGAAAAAGTATTCTAAAATACACGATTCATAAGACAATTAGAGCAATTGTACTTAAGAAAACTCCCCGCTTCGCGTGTCGTTTTCTAAATTAAACGCGTACTCTAAGATAAGGTCTTATGAAACTTGTATCTTAAGATACTATTAATATGATGTGCCACTTTACCCCCTCCCCTCATTTCCCATTTAAAATATTAAGGGTAACATCTACCCCTTCCGGGGGTTAAACCACGAGGCTGCGAAAATATTTTATCTCGACAAGGGTGCCACGAAGAAAGTTTGAGAGCCCTTATATTAGTGTATAATTTTTGAACATGTCATGAATAAATAAACAATGCCTAAAATAAACGTATGATATTGGAAAATTGCATAAAAGTGCTTGTAGGATAATATTTATTTAATTTATACAATTTTTTATAGCCTTACTCCACAACCTTCGGTTCGACTTTGCATTTAAAAGCTGAACCTCACATGAGTGAGGAGTGAATTACTTGGTGCAGAGAGAGTGCTTTATAACAATTTTATAAAAGCTGTCGGCTTGCAAATATGCAGTATAAAGGAATCCCGTTTTACATTTGTTTCGAAATAGCGACAATATTACGCTGTGGGTTTTTTTAAAATAGCTGTAAGAAAGTCAATAGGACTTACATGAAAAAAAAATGTGTTGAATGTTTTCTGTATTTATAATTCCAGCGATCAGACTAACTGCCAGTATTTATCTACCTCTACAGAGCCGCCTGGTGGTGGGCAGGGAAGATGGCTCCATTATTATAGTTCCTGCAACTCAAACTGTGATGTTACAATTTTTACATGGAAATCACCAGCAATATCACAGTAAGTAAAGCTACTGCTATAGTAGGTATAGTCAGATCCGGTCTTATCGTGCGGGTCTTACGATTTAACCAAGACATACTTTCAATTTTCCTTTTCTTTTATTGCGTTTAATCGTACTGTCCAAATAAAACCCGTAAGAGAAATATGACAGACTTATGCAATTTTTACATGAAAGAAAAGGATATGTATTCTGTAATTTTCAGCGATTCAGAATAGTTTGTACCTGCATTCATCATTTTTTGAGGTTATGGTGTTTGTTCGGGTTGTCAGTGTCGTCACAGTACAGCATGATCATTTGTACAGTTTACACAAGTTTACTTTAAACCACAGTAGACCATGAAACAAAAGCTAATATCGTAAAAACAACTATGTTGACTATTAACATTTAACGTCAATTTCATTTTTACATATTCATTTGCGAAAATGACCTATCAACATTTTGAAAAATTTGATATGATATCAATTTTTTTCAAAATGTTGATAGGTCATTTTCGCAAATGAATATGTAAAAAGGAAATTGACGCAAAATGTATATTTTGTTCTCTATCCGGAAAGACGGTAACCATTTTCCGAACATTTGCGATGATTCACGTTATTTTTTACCTTAATCTGAATATGTTATTTCGTTTCAAAATAATAAAGTTTCAAAAAATCGCCGAGGAAACCAATATTATGCATGGTAAGTTATATATTCGAAAAGAGAATTTAAAATGTTATCTTTTTAGATTAAAATATACAGGGTGTTCCATTTAAAAAAATGAGGTTAGGTCCGATAACTTTTTACGTGACCCCGTATACTTATTCTGAAAACGGCAGATTATTCAACAATCAATATAAATAAACTTATGTATAAAACATTTTTCTGTGTCTCTTTTAACTAAGAAAATATAGGGTAATTTTCAAATTGTAAATTTTTTGATTTTCCCCCGTATCTCTTAAGCGAGCGAAAATTTTCCAATTTCGATTTTACCATTTTAAGTTTGACCCAAAAAGAGCACATGACACCTACATTACTTTTTTGATAGCACTAACAATTACGGGGATACCCTATATATAAATGTGTCGAAAATGGGAGACCCTGTACATCATCCTATTTAATATTCCAACGTTGTATATGTAGTATTTATATTCTTTTTTAGATTGGCCTCCTCACCAAATTCTCTCCGGTCACCATGGTCGCGTGAATTGTTTATTACATCCTCACAGAGAGCATCCCAGGTAATGTTTTCCATTCTCACATTTATTTAACAAATACGGATTTGTTTTTAAATTAATATAAGTTCTTGTCCAGTGACGTAACCGAAGTTTTTGGGCTGGAGGGGCGACGTCCTTTCGTCTATAGTGGGTTAAAAATGGAATAAATTTTAAAAACACTTTTATTTTAAAGCCGGCTTTGTGATTTAATTTTTTTAGTAATCTGGGCTTTGCTAGGTTTCAAAGTAGTGAGGAGGCGCCAGACCAAGGGGGGCACTCGTCCCCTGTGGTTACGTCACTGTGTTGTCAAATAACGTTCCTTTAATTTCCTTTTCAGGTACGATAGGAACTACCTCGTGTCTGGCGGTGTGGATTTTGCCGTATGTCTCTGGGATCTTTGCACGGGAAGTCTATTGCACAGGTTTTGTGTCCATGCGGGAGAGATCACTCAACTATTGGTGCCTCCTGATAATTGTAGTGTAAGTTCGCTATATTTTACCGATAATTGTATACTACAGGGTGTCCAAAAATATATGCAACATATGGGAAATTTCTTTACTATTGGTTTCTCGGAAAATTCGATTCTTGATAAAAATAGGCGCTTGCCTTAAAACAATAAACGAGTATTTCAGTTTTCATGTACGGCTTTTAGTGCGGGAGCAAATGTCAATTTCCGAAATCGCGTCGAGAGTAAAGTACCTACCTTAAATTTTAAAGATACAGCAAAATTTGATGAGGAAAAGTTCTTCCGAATTAAAGAGATAATCCGATTATGAAATTTGAGTTAAGTACCTCAACTTCGAATTTTTGTCGACTTTGTCCTGAAACGGGACGCCACTGGTGAATGTTCAATTTTGGTGGCACCAGTGGCGTTCAGTTTAAGAAAAAACCTAAGAAGAAAAAAATAAGAGAATTTAAAAGTTGAAGTATTTAACTCAAATTTCATATTTAGGAATAAGGTAGTTTCCCATACGTTGTATACTTTTTTTGGACACACTGTAGATTTTTATAAATTTCTTGAATAATTAGTATGCTCGAATTCACAGAGTAGTTTAATGACGGCAGATGATACGTGTAATTTCTAATAACATTCAAATTACGACTAGTTTGATCCATGACCATGACAAAATAGCCTATTGCGTATATTCTGCATTCTGATTAAAGGCCATTTTACATGCTGGAAGACTACCTGCAAGACGCAACAAATCTTATCCAGGGGCATTCGCGACTCAGCTGATCTATTCTCTCACATTCTCTTGCACGTGTAGCTTCTCGGTTTTGTTCGATATTACTGCCAGTGCAAGACCAACTTTTAGGGGATAGTTTAGTCATTTCAGTGTTGCCAAGATCCGATAAAAGTCCCAGCAATGCACGAAACGTTTATTGCTTTAATGGAAAAACCATGTGTTTTTTTTTTCAGGGTAAAAAGTAAAAGTACGGTTAAAAATTGTTTCCATTCGCTTCGATCGGATTTTCTACAATGTTGGCATTTCCGCAATGTCTTGCTGCCAGCTAGCATGTAAAACGGCCTTAAAAGTAACTTCGGTCAAATCTTCTTTAAAATTTTCAGGCCAGAATACAGAAGTGTATCTGCTCGGTGGCATCGGACCACTCCGTGACGCTCCTGAGTCTGGCGGAGCGAAAGTGCGTCTGTTTGGCGTCGCGTCACTTGTTCCCGGTCACAACGATAAAATGGCGGCCTAAAGACGATTTTATGATAATCGGCTGTTCGGACGGCACCGTGTACGTGTGGCAGATGGAGACTGGACATTTAGATAGGGTGTTGCAAGGTAAAATTTATGATTTTTTAGAAATGAATTATTTTCTTGCGTTAATGGTAAGACGGTTGGTTATACAACAATTTAAACAAACAATAACCCCGGTTCAAAACGCACTAGGTTGTCCTATGTTTTTTTAATTTGTCATATTAAGGTGTCATTTAATATGTTTATAATGATGTGTTTTTCCTTAAGGTATCGCCGCCGAAGAAGTGCTCTACGCTTGCGAAGAAAATGAAGAAACGCATACTTCTTCGGAGATGGGTTTGGCAAACCCGGCGGTCCATTTCTTTAGGTAAGTTACCGAATTAGTCGTATCGGAACTAAACGATTTTAATTATTTCTAGTGTCCAGCGATAGTGGAAGAATATCTGAAAATTAAGGCAAATATGTTATCTTTTTCTTAATTTTTTTACATTTGTGGGATAAATTGTATCTATTTCCCCAGAGGTTTACGTCACAGAAATCTGTCGGCAATACGACACGCCACGCAGCGCGGTCTCCATCAGTTGCAGCAGTTGAACGCGCATACAGAGGCGGGGGATCCCCATGCGGCCCGAGCACACGGTCAGACGCCGCTCGGCGTTCAGGGATTTCGAACAAATCCGAAAGGTAAGAGCACAATTATTAATTTAACAGTCGTCCCGCACGAAACGGAATCCAAGGTCTCACAATCGTGTATCAAAGTTAACTGAAAAATGTGATGAACGACCGTAAATTTGCGAAGAGAATGGTTGAGGTAAGAACGTATTAAAATTCCAGCATCGATCTTTTTCACACCCTTACAAAACACACTAAATTCCAAACCAGAGAGATCAGGATGAGTATTCCTACAAACTACATGAATCTATCTATCGAGGCTTTAATTAGCCTCCTAAATTTAAAATCTGAACACAATTTTAATTCTGAATCAACTTTATTATATAATTTCGCTATATTACATGTAACAATGAGTTTATGACGCAGATCCAAATTAGTCGAGAAATTTAATTTTGTTATAGAGATAGTCTGGGCACTTTGTACAAATAATTTTATTATATACAGGGTGCCCCAAGTAAAGTGGCCTATTAGAAGTATCTCGAGAACTAAATGAGATTTTATTTTGAAAATTTGGCTGTGGCTATAAGAGATGGTTTTCTACGTTTCTAAAATATTTTGGATGATGCGGTGTTGCCGGATCATACCGAAAGTGGTAGCAACTTCGGAATTTTAAATGAATTACCCTATATATTATATTTTTTTTGGAATCTAGGTAAAAATCTAGAACAGTTTTCTGTATAATATCATATACCTATCTTTAAGACTTTTTGAATTATAAATAATTTTGTGATTTTTTAACGCCGTACCGTTACCTGAAAAGAAAATCGTATCTTTTTAGCGGTTACAGCTAGAAAGCTGAAAATTTGACAATAGATTGACAAGACCATCGCAATTTTATAATTTTGAACAGTATTGAATTCGTTTTATACAGGGCGTCTCCATAACAATATTTCTGAGGCAGATGAATTATTGCAAAAATCTTATTTTTTTTAAATGGAACACCCTGTATTTGATATGTTTTGCTAATAGAGGATCAAATTTTCTATCTAATGATATTATGTGTTCCTATACATATCTTCACTATTTTCGGACTTTCGGAAATTTATAAATTATCTTATAAAAATATATTTTTTGGTAGGTAGTTGGCTGTGGATTCATAGAAACAAAATAATGAAAAATCCATGTGACGTTATGTCTGTGTTGTTGTAAAAAAAATAGTTAACCAATAAGGAATTTATTAATAAATAAATAAACAAAATGAAAATTACATCAATAAAATAACTAATATAACTAAATTGTTTAAAATGCCCTCCGTTCGCTCTTAAACATTCATAAATTGTTGTTATAACATGTTCATTTGTCACCTCTTTCATTTCTTTCTCTTCTAGAGACCCCAAAGCTGTACGTACTCGATTTTCTAAATCTTCCCTTGTTGTGACGTATCAAAAAATATATTTTTATAAGATAATTCATAAATTTCGCTATAAGTCCGAAAATAGTGAAGATAGGTATAGGAACACATATCATTAGATAGAAAATTTGATCCTCTATTAGCAAAACATATCAAATCCCATTTAAAAAAAATAAGATTTTTGCAATAATTCATCTGCCTCAGAAATATTGTTATGGAGACGCCCTGTATAAAACGAATTCAATACTGTTCAAAATTATAAAATTGCGATGGTCTTGTGAAACTATTGTAAAATTTTCAGCTTTCTAGCTGTAACCGCTAAAAAGATACGATTTTCTTTTCAGGTAACGGTACGGCGTTAAAAAATCACAAAATTATTTATAATTCAAAAAGTCTTAAAGATAGGTATATGATATTATACAGAAAACTGTTCTAGATTTTTACCTAGATTCCAAAAAAAATATAATATATAGGGTAATTCATTTAAAATTCCGAAGTTGCTACCACTTTCGGTATGATCCGGCAACACCGCATCATCCAAAATATTTTAGAAACGTAGAAAACCATCTCTTATAGCCACAGCCAAATTTTCAAAATAAAATCTCATTTAGTTCTCGAGATACTTCTAATAGGCCACTTTACTTGGGGCACCCTGTATAAAGTGAGTGCATGCAACACCCGTCTTTCATCCATTCTGCCGTTCAAGTTCACCCAACTTAGCAGAAACACCACGATCGTACTTTCTAATGCCACCTATCAGCCTTACACAACAATTCTGTACTAATTGAATACGACGAGCATCCTCACCCAAAAGACAAGGACCATATACAACATCTGCATAGTTAAAATGTGACAAGACCATCGACTCGCACGACATCTTTTTCAGCGAAGCATTAAGTAGTTTTTTTTTACCATATATTAATTTCAGATTGCCAAATGCTTTTTTAATACAACTGCTAATGTGCGAAGAGAATCTAAGGTCCTTATCTAACGATAAACCCAAATTCTTTGCAACGTCAGACAGCTTCAACTGAATGTTATTCACATCAAAAAAATAAAACTTGAGACTTCAGACCTAAACAATGGGCATGGGAAACATTTTAGTATACCTAACCTTCTGAACATGATACAATAGTCACTAGGTATGATATCTAGCCATTCCAATTTTGCTTGACACGCACGTGTTTATGGAGATTTACGTTGTTGTTAACATTCTTAATTCTCTTTTAAAAGTATTAATAGTATATTAAGATACAAGTTTCATAAGACATTATCTTAGAGCACGCGTTCAATTTAGAAAACCTTCGCGGTACAAGTGCTCTAATAATTGTCTTATGAACCGTGTATTTTATAATACTTTTTCTATTTGGGTCTTTATAGTCTGAAAAACTTTAAAAAATATAGTGGATTTTTCCATTTGATTTAATATTTTCTTTTTGGGTTGGCAATACTTTTACAATTTCATAAAATGTTAGAAGTATCAAATATGCCATGAGAGAAACAAGTAAACACAACAAAGCTTCTTCCCATCCGTCATAATTAAAAATAAATATATTATTAAAGTTAATAAAAATGAGTCAGGAAGAAATTTGTACTCCGTCAGAAATACGAGAAATTGCAGAAAATAATCTAGAAAAACTTTTATAAAGAATATGCAAAACTTTGAGTTATGGTGCGAGCAGAACAAAGTTCAAAATATTGAACAAAACAATAAATAATACTATTGAACAAAATATTGTGTCGACACAGAATCTGACAGGAACAACAATTAATGCCCAGGAAATGTCTATACAGTAACTATAAATATGTATATATAATATAATATGTGTAATACTATATTGAATTAAAAATAAAAATAGCACTTTATTGAATAAAACTTTAGAAATAGAGCATAAACTGGAAGACATTTCTATTATTTTTAGGTTATGTTGTTTTATAGTTGTGACTAGAAATTAGTTGACGGACACCGTCAGCATGTTATATATTTCCGAGTATAAGGTAGTTCAGATAAATATCTAGTAAAAATGATTTATTTGCAAGGTTAAAGGTTAGTATTTTAAAGTTTTCTATAAAAATTTTTCGTCGAATCCATAATGCCTGGAAAACTAATTTCAACGAAATCGAAGTAAGCTTAAAATTCGAACCCTACTTGCTGCCAACATAAAAAAATAAAATTTCAGGTTCATAAAGTGGCAGGTTATTAAATTTTGCATTTCATAATGTAGCCATTACGAAACCCACATAGAAAAAATGTTTTATGCATTTGATAGTAGGTGGTAGTGATAATATATATAATATAATATAAGAATATAAAAGTATTTAGGTATATTTATTTCATAAAAATACAACATGGATTAAATCTAAAATACTACCTAGTTAAACAAATAAAAGTATGATGTTTCTCATATTATGAACATTAGGATATTTATTCTAATAAATAGACAAATACCACTAAAATAATTCGTTGAAATCATATGGGAACCGCGGAAGCGTGCACATAACTACGTCACTAAGCCACGCCCATTCCTGTGCGATATCATACCTTGTATTGTATTATATCATGGCTTCCTAAGGTCCGGTACAATTCTTCTCCAGAATATTTTTTTGTATTTTTAACCACAAACGAGTTGTATGATGTACCGTTTGTTGTTTCAGATCCGGAAAGTCACATTCTATTCTTCGACATAGAAGCGCTGATCATAGAACTTCTCAGCGAAGAATACTCGATGATGTCGCCGGGCAGTTTGGAGGCCGCGGGGCTCATCTCTCAGGCCGAGTACCTCAAGGTGGCCGCTCTGACTCAGAGCGCCAGTCCCGATGCTCATAAGAAAATTGCAGGTAGATGATACATATTGTTAGGGAGAAAATTAATTTCTTTGTACTAATATCAATTTTCCCTTTATTTGCAAGACTTTTTTGGAAAAGTTAAGGACAAAGCTGAAAATATGGAAAGGATAATTAAGGAAAAAGATAAACATGGTAAAATCAGTATATTCCCTATTTTCGCTTTTTTTTAATTCTCGTGATTTTTTTATAAGTTTAAATTAAGAGATTTTTTACCTTTCCAAGCAACCCAGAGTTACGATTTTTCTTTTAATTATACTTTTTGTCCCAATTATTGGTTGCGTTTTGTTTTGTATTGTTTGTTTGCACCTTTGGTTTATTTTTCGTTCCTTAAATCTAAGAGAATTCTTATTCTGTGTTTAATACAGTGCGTTCTCGGGTTTGGGGTCGTTTTGTGAACAGCAAAAGCTTATGTATTAAAAAGAAATAAGTTCGGCTTATGTAACATGTTTTACAGTATTTTTAAATAAAATAAAATACGGTGTACGAGGTTTTTTTTTTTGATACAGATGTTCCTTAATCAGGTGCTAATATTTCAGAAGGTGATTCCTTAGGTTCTTTTATGGAAAAAAGTTTGCTACAGTGTGTTTTGTTGCAAAAAAAATTGAGCCTTTGTTTGTGTGTCAAATTTACGTATTATTTGTGGAGAAATTAGTAATTTAACTCAATAGGGTAAGTCGATGGTCATAACGGCGCACCGCCCTCGCACATTGCCTTGTACCATAGCACCGCACAGCCTCGCTTGAGCTTCGCACGGTAGTCCCTCGAGATCGAGATATAAACATGGACTGTGCGTTGTTATCTTCTTCCGATGAAGAAGATATTGTTTTAGACTCTAATATAACAATGTGGTACTTATATGCTTAAACAAAAATCAAAATTACCAGTTTATCCCATTAACGTAAAGCGAAGATTCAATGAAGAATTTTATCACCTTTATAATGATCTAAGGAAATATTCCCAACACATTTTTGAACATATGAGAATTACCATTACTCGTTCTTCCACTGGTATAGGTTGAGAATGGCAGTTCTTCCAATTTTTATTTATTCTCCTTTCACTGTTGCTTTTTTTTATGATCAAACACAAGCACTATAGGAAAAATCCTTTAGGGCACTCTGGGAGTGGTGCGTGTGCGCAAAAAGCGATTCACGTTGGTTTTGACACGTTGGAGGTTATATTCGTTGGGAAAAACGACCTCAGGAAGGTCGTATTTCTGATATTCGCCGCTCTGGGCGGAATTAAGAGGGCAAGGTCAGCCGAGCACTTTCCATGAAAATATCTGTAAAAGAGAGTCAAATCCCCAACCTGTCTTCGATGTTCTAGGCTGTCGAGGTTCTTCGTCAGCTGGTGGTCTCCAATCAGACGAATGGCCCTCCTTTCGATGGAATCCAGCAGCCGAACAGTATGCTTGGGCGCAGAGCTCAAGACATGAGAGCAGTACTCTAGTGATTATCGAATCTGGGCTTTGTATAGTGTCAAAAGTTGTTGGAGTGTGTAGAACTTTCTGGTTCGGAAGAGTACACCAAGTTTCTGAGAAGCTATCTTGGCGATTGCTACAACGTGGTTATGCCAAGACATATTTCCTCCAAGCAACAACAAGAACAAACCCGCAAATTAATAAATGAAGCCAGTGGGATTGCGTGTCCGTCCATGACTATATCCGGTTCTGTAATGTTAACCTTTTTAGAGAAAACTGCTGCCTGGGTTTTTTTAGCGTTAAATTCGACTTGGTTACTGTCACCCCAAGCCAGAATTTCTTCCAGTCTTTGTTGAGTTCATGCTGCCTGCGAAGATGTGCGTCAGCAGCCGATGTTTGTGCATTCAAAATATCGGATTTTTTGTTTTCACTAGAAGGTCGTTAATGTAAAATAGGACGAGAGTGGGAGACAATATGGACCCTTGAGGAACACCGGCATTGATGGTGAAGGTGTCTGAGAGAAATCCGTCAATCGCCACTTGCAGAGAGCGGTCCTTAAGAAAGCTAGACAACCATGCACAGAATCGACTGGGCATACTATAGGATCGCAGTTTACTTAGAAGTCCCTCATGCCAAAACACGATCAAAAGCTTTAGAAATATCCAGTGCAACAGCCCGAGGCTCCCCATGATGTTCAATTGCGTTGTTCCAAAGATGGGTGACATAGGCTAGAAGATCTCCAGTTGATCTGGACTTCCGAATACCATATTGATGATCGCTGATAATGTTGAAGCCTTCCAGGTACTTTAGAAGATGTTGGTTAATAGCCTTCTCCATTACTTTTGTTATAACTGAAAGCAATGCGACTGGTCGATAGTTGCTAGGCAGGGTTCTCTTACCTTTCTTTGGTATAGGCTGGACTCGCGCCGTCTTCCAGCACGATGGAAATATTCCTTGTTTGTAGGATAAGTTGAAAAGTCTACAAAATAGTGGTGTTAGTACATAGGCGCATCTCTTGAGAACTATAACAGGAATTTCGTATGGACCAGAAGCTTTCTTGACGTCGAGACCTTTCAGGATTCGTATGACGGGACGCTGACGGAACACGATTTCGGTCATTTCGGATTGAACTGCAGAAATGTTGGTTGGTGTTCTTCCCTGGAAATCTACCGTGGAATGCGAAGAAAATAATTCAGCAAGTAAGTTTGCTTTGTCTCCGGCTGTCGATGCTATGGTACCATTACGATATAATCAAAGGTATTTATATGCATTCTCATATATTCACAAAAGCGTTGGGGGATCTTTCCTTAGATCTTTATAAGGGTGATAGAATTCTCCATAGAATCTTCGCTTTGCGTTAATAGGATGCACTGGTAATCTTGAATTCTGTTTAATTGGTTATATTAGCGTCAAATATAATATCTTCTTCATCGGAAGAAGTTGACAAGGCGCAGTCCATGTTTATATCTCGATGTCGAGAGACAAACTGATCGACAGGCAAGGCAATGAGCGAGGGTCGGTGCGCCGTTATGGCCATACACTAAGACTGCGCCAAGTATGCAAAATATAGACTTTTGAGTCACGTCCAATCCCTTTTTTGTTGTGTTCATTTTCGTAATGACTGGCGTCATATTGACGTGTACAAAGCATACCGGGTCTATGTTTGTTTCAAGTCGGGTGGTATGACCTAAGGAATTACGCTATGAAGTATCGGCATGTCATCAAGGAACACCCCGTATAAATACGATTTACATTGAGAAACTTTGAATTTTTATACGGGATGCGCAAAAACTTTAGATTAGATTTGCAATAAAAAAACAATGTTTCGAAGCGTCAAAATAAAGCGACATTATATTATGTATCGGTCTTAAACTAAAGCTTCAAATCCGAGAACGCTCTGTATACATAAGTTGTGGCTTCAGGTATTTTAGCAAAAATGAAAGAGGGTGCTGAAACTGTACAAACCAAAATACAAGCAAAAGCGGAAATGGTGCTTAAAGGGACCGAACCTGGCAAAGGTAAGGTATAATTCAATATTTTAAAATCGCTTCAAAGTGACTTATTTCTTTCGATCCGAGCTTTTAAAGTAAACGAACTAATTGCGCACGTATTTCGGTCCTTTCTAATGTATTCATTATGATCGAGATGGAGCTATGTACAGGTGGGTGTCCAATTTTCGATCGAAGATACAATGTTGCCGGTTCCACTTCAGTGTGCCACTTTTTAACGAAAAAAAATCAAAAAATTGACAATTTCAAAATTATCCTATATTTTCTTAGTTAAAAGAGATACAGAAAAATGTTTTATACAGAAGGTTAGTTATAATGATTGTTGAATAATCTGCCGCTTTCAGAATAAATATACGGGGTCAAGTAAAAAAAGTTATCGGACCTAACCTCATTTTTCTAAATGGAACACCATGTATATTTTAATCTAAAATATACTATTTTAAATTCTCCTTTCAAATATGTACAGGGTGTCCGGGAACATGTGGGAAATCTCCCGGATATGAAGAAAACACTTGAAAAGAATACTATAGGTTCATATCAACTTCTTTCGTATCGGCCTCCTCTTCGGAGATATTTCATATACATCATGTGCTTCGGGTATTTCAATAAAAGATACATCTTTGTTTCGATCCAATGTTCAACCTTCAAGATTCCGCTTTTTCATATTTAGCCCATGAGCAGTTAGGGGACTCAGTGTAAATAAAATGACGTTTTCTCGAAAACGGTTAGGATTAGCGACATGAATGAAGAGTACTTAATTTTTAGCCAATAGTTAAAGGTATGTAAAAAACATTGTCCAAAGTTCTCATCAAACAGGACTTAAAAAAAATGGGCCCATGAGTGTTACAGCTAGTCCGTCCCTGCAGCTGTGAGTAATTCACAACAGTTTCTTGGGTAGTAATTTGACGGGTCTTACCTGGTATACATCATATTAAAAAATAATTGAAATATACCAGGTGGTTCAATAATTATGTGTAAAAAACTTGATTCCATTGGTGCTCTTTGGGAGCCCATATCTCCGAAGAGGAGGCCGATACGAAAGAAGTTTATATGAACCTTTTCACGTGTTTTCTTCATATCCGGGAGATTTCCCACATGTTCCCGGACACCCTGTATATATAACACACCATGGATGATATTGGTTTCCTAGGCGATTTATTTAAACTCTATTACTTTGAAACGAAATAAAAGATTCAGATTAAGGTAAAAATTAACGGGAATCATCGCAAATGTTCGGAATATGTCCTTAAATGGTTACCGTCTTTCCGGATAGCGAACAAAATATACATTTTGCGCCATTTATTCTTTTTTTCCTCTTTCAATATTTAACATTTATTTAACATTTTTAATATATAATATAATATAATGAATAGTAAAAACCAATAATAGACACCTAGGTGCAAAACACCCGTATGTGTCGAAATCTAAAATTAGACATGTATATTATTATTTCCTATTTTTATTTATATTATCTATATTATAATTCTATGTATGTAACACATGTTACTGAAACATATCCACAATCCTTATTGATTTAGTGAAAAAGTATTGAAAACTTTTCTGTATTCCGATAAACATACTGATTACACTTTTTACTAAATTTTTTTATATGATATACAGTGTGTACATAAAGTAAGGAACAAATTCATTATCTAGGAATCTAAAAATATTTCGGAAAAATCCTCGGACACGTGTATAATAATTTTTAATGGCGCATTTTTTTCCCATACAAACTTAATATACAAGGTGGCTCATGTAGTAGATATGACATTATCGACGATTTTTTTAAATGGAAACCCCTATATTTTAGTTCAGATCTGTAATCTCCAAGAACAGCTGATTTCAAAAACATAACACACTTAGGGCCTAAAATTCATAGTTTCGTTATTACAGGATAAAACAAATAATTTTATTTAAGATATTTTTTTTGGCTTGGGAGGCATCAATTAATTACGTGAGGCGTTTTTAGCGATTATTCAACCCCCCTTCCCCCAATAAAAGATTTCGTGACATTTGGCTCAATCCCTTCCGCCATCACCCAATTTTACCTGAAAGCCTTACGTAATTAATGGACACACCATCATTTGCTGTTACTTATGTTTTTTCTCAAGTAGGCTTATTTGCTGTTATGTAACTATGGTATTTAGATAATGTCATTGTCATTACATTGTATTTTTCTATTATTTATTACATAAACCAAGTTTTTCCGAACAAGTGGATTGGAAGACGTGGGCCTGTTGAATGGCCGCCTAGGTCTCCAGACCTTACACCACTGGACTTTTTCTTGTGGGGTCACCTGAAAAATGTTGTTTATAAAGTCAGACCTGCCAATATTGAAGAATTAAAAAATCGAATAACAACAGAATGCAGGAACATTTCAGAAGAAACCATAAGAAAAGTCCAACAAGAATGTATTGATCGCTTGGGGTATTGTCAGGCAGCAGAAGGAGGACAATTTCAACCCTTAATTAAATAGCTTATTTAATTTTTTTACATTTTTTTAAATTAAAAATATCTTAAATAAAATTATTTGTTTTACCCTGTAGTAACGAAACTATGAATTTTAGGCCCTAAGTGTGTTATGTTTTTGAAATCAGCTGTTCTTGGAGATTATAGATCTGAACTAAAATATAGGGGTTCCTATTTAAAAAAATCGTTGATAATGTTATATCTACTACATGAGCCACCTTGTATATTAAGTTTGTATGGGAAAAAAATGCGCCATTAAAAATTATTATACACGTGTCCGAGGATTTTTCCGAAATATTTTTAGATTCCTAGATAATGAATTTGTTCCTTACTTTATGTACACATTGTATAATAGAAACTGATAATATATCAAATTTTTCAAAATGTTGATAAGTCATTTTCACAAATGAATATGTAAAAATGAAATTGACGTTAAGTTAATAGTCAACATAGTTGTTTCTAGGATATTAGCTTTTGTTTCATTGTCTACTGTTGTTTAATCAATCGCCTAGGGAACCAATATCATCCATGGTGTGTTATATATATTCGAAAGGAGAATTTAAAATAGTATCTTTTTAGAGTAAAATATATAGGGTGATCCATTTAAAAAAATGAGGTTAGGTCCTAAGATAACTTTTTTACCTGACCCCGTATACTTATTCTGAAAACGGTAGATTATTCAACAATCAATATAAAGAAACTTTTATAGAGAACCAATTATTGAGTGATCAGCTGGCAATGAGCTCTGTGATTTCTTTAGTTCCATAGGAGCAAAACTAGCTAGTAGAATAACTAGACCGATAACTGCGCCAAAGTTCTTGTTGGATGAAGTCCAGTTTCCTGGTTCTATATTTTTATAAATACAGGGTGTTATGGAAATGACTTATTATATTTAAATGGGTGGACTCCTTGGGTGTCCTACAGATAGTCTACATACTTTTTTTTTAATCGAATATCTAAATACTAAGGTAAAAACCCTTTTTACCCACATACTGTCGCGCCGTTCCATCTGGATTCACTTAGCAACAATGTGGGTCGGTAGAGTATACTAACAGTGATGTCAGATCACACCGCGTGTCTGGCCCTTGCTTGAATACCGGCCGCGCGCCGCTATCGTTGCTTCAGTATATTTCGAGACTCTTGGGTGGAGTGACTCTGTCGAGGTTCCCACGTGCTTGCCGTGTACGAATTTTAAACTTTTTGTTAGTTGTAGCAGTACCCGATTTTTTTTTCTGTTGTGAGATAATTCATAATAATAAATGTTGTGATGTGATTTCAAATTTGTACGATGTTATCTACTGTTGAGCTGTTGAAAAACATACTTTTTGTGTTTTATTTTTTTTATGGAATTTAATTATAAAGCGGATTATTTTAAAATAAGATCGAAGGTAAGAGAGTATGTACCTTAAAATTGTATATTTTTTTTTCTAATAAGTTTGAAAAGGAAGTGATAACGCGTGTCAAAGACGTCTTGTTGTCAAAAACTGATCACGTGTTCGGTGTTGCAATATGACAACACCGCCTATAATGCTCTAGCCTCTTTTGAACCTCGAGACTGCCTCAATAAACTATTGATTGGGAAGGTCCTCAGGAGCGGCCACGTTAATTTTGAGATTTCATATAAAGTGTATATTTCGCTTAATAATTCAAGGCGCCATTTATGGTTATTTTTCTTCAATTTATTTTCAGCTCGGGATTTGCAGGTTTAAATATAATAAGTCATTTCCATAACACCCTGTATACTATTATGATATAAAACCACACATTTTTACCCCAAAAATGTATTTTTTCTCGAGCCAGTGGCACAGGTACCGGATGGCTAAATAAGAATGGAACTTGTCGTAAAGTTTTGAAATAAAGAAAAAATTGTTACAAAATCAACCGAGACAAACCCGAACAAACCCTAAAGGGCGTTAAACCTATGACTAAGAAGATTATCGCTAATTTATCGATAGTATGCCAAATAAAGTTATATCAAAAATTAAGTGTCGATTGCGTATAAGTACAGTAACCTTTTTTTAGAAAATTCAGAATTTACCAAAGACAAAAACAAACCGGGTAGCTTGGGTCCTCTAGACACGTCGCACGGAATGGAAATAGCTCAGCTGTTGCTATCGCTTTTGCACTCGTGGGGCTTGGATGACGATCTCGACAGGGTGTGCCAGGTGAAGTTGGGATTGTTACGGCCTATGGTAAGATTAAAACATATTGTTTTTAGTTCAGTTATTCAACACCAATTATTTTTCTGTGTAGCATCGGCTTTACCCGTCGATCTAACGGGTTCGGTGTTTTTTTTACTCGATTAGCCCGATTTATTTAAATAAGTAATATCCTTCCCTAAAAGGAAGAACGTAGTTTTGAGTAAGTGTTGTGATCGCTCGAGCGAAAAACAGCTTGATCACTCGATTATTGAAATAACCGACACCGCTCGATTATTAAAAAAACCGCTCGAGTTATCTATTCAGGCGAAAACCGTCGCTCGTCACTTATTATCTTTCACTCGATATCCGAGATTCGCTTGACGCCGGCGGAAATGTACCGCTCTAGTGTGATCGAGTTAAAAAACTTTTCGTATATTCGAACAGTTTTTCGCTCGATAGGAAATACTCTAGTTATAAATTCAGGCGAAAAACCGAAAAATATCGCCTGTTACTTGATACATTATTTCATTTACCATCTTAGAATAGTACATTCATTATGTATCAAGGGCCGAAAAGAGGCTTTTACGCACGAGTCCGGAAAAGCCTCCGACGGCCCGAGATATGTACCGTATTTTTTTTTACAAGTGCTCCGAAGCTTTGTTGCCAAATAAATAAAGAAATTCTTCAGACAGTTTTCCTGTCTACATGACATGAAAACATTCGCGCATGGAGAATGTAAATATCTATTTATTATTTTTGACAAATAGGCTCGGTGGCCTAGTGGTATAGCGTACTCCTTGTGATCTGAGAGTCGCGGGTTCAAATCCCGCACTCGACATTTCTGGTTTTATTTATTTTTTTACAAGTGCCCGAGTCTTTGAGGCCATATAAATAAAGAAATTCTTCAGACATTTTTCTAAAACATATTTGAAAAATTAACTGACAATTTATTTATATATAATCCGCTATTTATTATCGCTTGTAGTATGGCTCGGTGGGTAGAGTGTCCCCCTGGCGATCTGAGGGTCGCGGGTTGAAATCCCGCACCGACAATTCTGGTTTTATTTATTTATGAGCACATGGTGACTCGAACTTTCCCGCCCGCTCTCTTGGAAAACGCCACTTTCGGTGAAGAGAACATGCATGAAAAGAGGCACTTTCGGGGCACATGTAAAAAATAAATAAATACAACTTGGCTAGTGTAGTAGAAATCAGAGAGCCACAATTTCTTGCATATTTCATGGTGCTCAAATTCAAAATGGCGGCTGGGTGCCATCTTGATAAAAAAAATTGTTTAATGCGAGTCTTGTGCATTGTTGTATGTTTATTACAGGTTCCTCTGTCTTTTGGCGTCCTATCCAAAGCGAACCACATGTCCCTATTTTTACCAACGTGGCACAATACCATTCCTTTGGACGACGAGCCGTGCTTGGAGAACCAAGATCTCGAAATCAGTTTACCGCCGGAACTCGTACGGCGGGAGAAACTCACCAAAATATTCACTAGTAGGTTAGTATTTTATTTTTGCAAATAATAAAATACCGGCGGTTTCAAAATTAACCCTTTTCGCAATTTTGCAAAAAAAAATATTAATCGACATTTTTCTTGTATTTTTTAGAACACACTGGGAACTGAGTACGACGCTGACCAGTAATCATTTACTTGCAGTAATTGCTCTTAGTCATACACTCATGAGCATGAGTAACGCCACTTTTGTACCTGAACAAGAGCGCAATAGAAAATTGCACAGGTAAGTTGTCGTGCTGGATTTAAAAACCGGGCCTGATGTTGGACAAAGCAAACTTTTAAACTCACACCCTAACATTACATAGAATAAATAAATTATTTAGTACGACACGAAAATATAACCTTAAATAACGTGTTGTTTGTTCCTTAGGCAATCTACCAGAGTGAACTGGAGTAAAACGGACGAGGAACAGGAGGAAATGTACACTCAACAACAAGCCCAAATTAAGCAAGGCTGGTCCTTATTGGCAACGTTGCACTGCGTTTTACTGCCAGACAAAGTAAGTGATGGGTACAAGCAGATCTTGGATCTGTTCTGTGTCGACCCTGCAGAAAGAATGACGTGTAAAACATAACCCTAAACACCCTGTAAAACTTTTGACGTAAATCTCTAACCTTACTTTTTTAAATTGTCAAATATTGTATACATTCTCCTGTTGTAAACTGGGCTTTTATCACAACACTCGAAACGGAACGGAAACTATCACATCATATAGTTTATATTTCGACGTGTCATAATGACATTATTATGGATTTCATTTTCAGTATCAAAAGTACATACTTTATAGAAATGAGTACTATAATGATTTCATTATAGGACTGAGTACTATAATGAAAAATAGACGCAAAAATTCTTCCTTGAAATATGCCAAAAATACCTTTTCGTGTACGATATTGACAACCTTTTTCTGGGAACACAAGTTTTGTAATTGGCATAAGTTTTTTCATATATGCCTTTAGACTTTTCGGGCAACAAACCAACAACTGCTTTATTGGCCAATTCTTCGATTTCTGATGGCAAATTATCCATATAATACACTTCTCGTCAAAATTAGCGAATAATGTAAAATGTAACAAAAGTTCGTTGTTCAATATTTTTGGAAGTACTCAATCGATTTTGAAGATTTTTTTAAAAATTGTAGACTAATATTGCGGAAATCTTACAACATTCCTTCCTTTTATAAAACATTTGTGCAGATATACAGGGTGTTTTTTGTAACAATGATTTTTTCCCAGATATTCAAAACACCCTGTAGAGTGAACTGGTGATCGCTGCAAATCCCGGAAGAGGTACCATCCTAGTAGCATCCTTTATCAATATTTTCTTTTTTGATTCGCCTTTTTATTGCCATTTTTAGTGGAGATATACGGCTTTTTGCCCGTACATGTTTTTCAACGACCAAAAAAGCTACGCAAGGTTTGAAATTTACTTTTATTAAAGAGGTTTACAAAACCAAGAAAGACAGAAAACAAGTACAAACAGTGCATGAAAAAGAAATTGTCCGCTTAATAATGAGTATTTCCGCCTCTTGCGGAGATCACAGCCTGGCAATGTCGTGGCATGCTCATAATTAGCCTTCGGATTTCTTCTTGGTCAAACTCTCTCCAAATTTCATCAAGCCTTTCTGCCATCTGATGTAAGTCACTAGGCTGACGTTGTAGAGCTCTTACCCTCCTACCCATCATATCCCATAGATGTTCAATGGGGTTAAGGTCCCGGCTCCGTGGCGGCCAATCCATGGTGTCAATGCCGACCTCTTGAAGATGGTTTTGCACTACTCTAGCTACATGAGGCCGGGCATTATCATGCATAAGCATGAACTGTTGCCCTATAAATAACGCATATGGCACAACTTGAGGATCCAGGACATCAGTAATGTACCTCTCAGCTGTTAATCTACCATGATTTAAAACCACTAACTCCGTTCGATCATTTCTTTTTCATGCACTGTTTGTACTTGTTTTCTGTCTTTCTTGGTTTTGTAAACCTCTTTAATAAAATTAAATTTCAAACCTTGCGTAGCTTTTTTGGTCGTTGAAAAACATGTACGAGCAAAAAGCCGTATATCTAAACTAAAAATGGCAATAAAAAGGCGAATCAAAAAAGAAAATATTGATAAAGAATGCTACTAGGATGGTACCTTTTCCGGGATTTGCAGCGATCACCAGTTCACTCTACAGGGTGTTCTGAATATCTGGGAAAAAATCATTGTTACAAAAAGCACCCTGTATATCTGCACAAATATTTTATAAAAGAACATTAGAATGTTTGTAAGATTTCCGCAATATTAGTCTACAATTTTTAAAAAAATCTTCAAAATCGATTGAGTACTTCCAAAAATATTGAACAACGAACTTTTGTTACATTTTACATTATTCGCTAATTTTGACGAGAAGTGTATTATACAGGGTGGTCCTTAAGTACATCAAGAAAATCTAGGATATGATTTCTGACATCATTTTAAGACGAAAAGTTCAAATAAACATGGGTCCGAAAATGCTAACCCTCTAAGATACAGGGTGTTAAAATATTTTTAAAAAATAATTGTTTTCTTAAAATTTCGGAACTCCTTGAAGATACGGTATTGAAAATTGATGTGGATTGATTTCGTATTAAACTGCACTTTTTGGTTAAAAAAGGGTTTGCCTACTTCCACCAGTGGCGTGCATGAAGGTACCATCAATATTTTTTTTGTGAAAATATGTGATACGCCACTGATTTTTTTAAACTCTGGTGCATTTTTATGCATTACTGATATAAGCGGAACAAAAGTTGTCTCTACTATCTTTTTGAAAAAAATGGTAGTTTTAAATGAAAATGGAGAAATATATAAAATTGTAAAAGATAAACTATCTCGACTGTGATTCTAGTTTTTTCAAAGTAGGCTTATGTCACATATTGTTCAAATAACAAAAATTAAATGACCGAAAAATAATTTAAGTTTTAGTGCGTCGTTTTTGTGAGTTATTAGTCGATCCAAAAGTTTTAGAATTATGAATGATTTACAAAACAGTGCTCATTTGGCAGATATGCATTTTGTTTATGGTCTTGCTGATGGAAATTCATACGAAGCAAAACGCATTTACCAGGCAAGATATCCGAATCGTGTAGCACCGTGTACGCAGACCTTTGTAAGTCTCCATCGCCGTTTATCCGAAACAGGAAGTTTTGCAAGAGTTTCTGATATTCTCGGCAGGCCAAGGACAGTAAGAACACCACAATTAGAAGAAGCAGTATTGAATAGAATTGAGGAAGATCCAGAAACTAGTACTCGAAAAATTGCGAATGAGGTAAACGCTAGTCATCAAACCGTATTGAGAATCCTTCAGGACCAACAAATGTATCCTTACCATATACAACGGGTTCAGGCCCTTTTACCACGTGATTATCCTCAACGCGTAAATTTTTGTCAATGGTTTTTGGAAAGGTTGGCCAGAAATCCACAATTTTTAAATAATTTTTTTTTTACCGATGAAGCAAATTTTTCTAAGAATGCCATAACAAACTTTCATAACAATCATGTTTGGAGTCAAGAAAATCCACACGCTATTAGCGAAAGATATTTTCAGTACCAATTCTCGTTAAATGTATGGGCAGGAATAGTTGGTGACAGACTAATAGGTCCTTTCTTTCTTCCCCAGCGGTTAGATGGCCAAACCTATCGCCATTTTCTAGAAAATGAGATGCCAACATTATTGGAAGACTTGCCATTAGCTCAACGAACCCAGTTGTTTTTTATGCATGATGGAGCTCCCGCCCATTTTAGTGCCACAGCCAGAGAATATTTAAATGTTCATTACGAAAATCGATGGATCGGTAGAGGCGTCGCAGTACCTAATCAACCGTGTCCGCCAAGGTCCCCAGATTTAAATGTATTGGATTTTTATTTCTGGGGTCATTTAAAATCGATAGTTTACAAAACTCCCGTTGAAAACCAGGAAGATCTTAGAAACCGAATAATAATGGCTTGCGAAAATATTAAAAACACCCCAGGACTTTTTAGAAATGTTAGAAATTCAATGATAAGACGGCTAGATGCTTGTATTTTAGCAGAAGGTGGCCACTTTCAACAATTTATTTAAATCAAGTTTGTTTGGTGTTACATAATATTATGTTTAGTTATTATTTAATTAATAAATTAATTTTGTTTAGTATAATATACTACGAGTTATCTCTAAAACTACCATTTTTTTCAAAAAGATAGTAGAGACAACTTTTGTTCCGCTTATATCAGTAATGCATAAAAATGCACCAGAGTTTAAAAAAATCAGTGGCGTATCACATATTTTCACAAAAAAAAATATTGATGGTACCTTCACGCACGCCACTGGTGGAAGTAGGCAAACCCTTTTTTAACCAAAAAGTGCAGTTTAATACGAAATCAATCCACATCAATTTTCAATACCGTATCTTCAAGGAGTTCCGAAATTTTAAGAAAACAATTATTTTTTAAAAATATTTTAACACCCTGTATCTTAGAGGGTTAGCATTTTCGGACCCATGTTTATTTGAACTTTTCGTCTTAAAATGATGTCAGAAATCATATCCTAGATTTTCTTGGTGTACTTAAGGACCACCCTGTATAAACGTTAAAATTAAAAATTCAATTCTAACAATGACAATACAATCAAATATTTCTATAGTTACCTGGTTTTATTAAAATCAAGCTATTAGTTTACTGACGAAAACTTAAAATTCATCAAAAATAAAACACAAAAATCGTCGGAATATAAAATATTTTATGAAATTCGGATCATAAACAATCATTATGGTACTAGCCGTGAGCATTATAACACGGCGTGTTTGATCGTTATTATGATCCTTATAACATAAATATCTATTATAAATAACGAACAATCGATTTCACGTGACCCGTCGTCAGTCGGGCCCGCACTTTTCATCTGACAAGTTATATTTATATGTAGGTGGTGGAACACGGGGCGAAACATTTCAAGAGGCCGCAAGTTGAAATGATGGCTAAAAGATGGCAGCATCATTGCGTGGAGGTTAGGGAAGCGGCTCAGACGCTCCTGTTAGCGGAACTGTCAAGGTAAAGAAACGTAGATGTGAAGAGTCGAATTTGCTTATGTATTTACGTACGGGATGTAACAATTTCGACACTTTCTGGGGGTATTTTATTTATTTTAATACCCCCAGAAAGTGTCGAAGATTGGACGCGCCCTGTACATAACATTTTTGATCTAGGATGGGTCCGAAAGGAAGAAAACAGCTGGTGGATGCCTGGTCACAGTATCTACCATTGTACACGCAGACTGAAACGATAAACCAGCAAGCCATTTCACCTCCCACCACTCAGAACCACGTAAACTCGCATAATAACGGACCGAATACCCCAGATCCGGTGGTAAGTGTAAGATTCGATGAACCCGGGGGAACAAATCTCGTTTTAAAGGTGTACGGAGTCCACTTCTGTGCATAATTTCCATTAAAATGGCAACGAAAAATGTATTTTTTGCAAACGACATAAACAAGGGTCCACTAATGTCAAATAAAAAATACCGGGTGTCCCACTAAGAATGGCTCTCGGCCGTATCTCTGAAAGTGTTAGTCGTATGGCTTGCGGAAAAATTTTTTAATATGAAAAGTGATCATAAGAAATTGCTGGAAATTATTTTCAAGTTTCTCAGTCGAGCGCTAGAGGGCGCAACCGTAACGGTAAATCCGTAAAGCTTAGTTTTTTCGAAAGTTGCCGCGTTAAGGTATATTGAAAATAGCATTTTCGTATACTTTAAGATTTTATGAAGAAAATTTACTTATAACATATTTTTGTCCCTTTTAAAATAAAGTGGTGGGGGAAGGTTGAACATTATTTTAAATAAATGCCTACAACTCCGGGTTGGCTCAACAGAATTTAGTGAACTTTGTTTTGTTAAAAAGAGGTTCCCTTACTCTATACTTTACTGTATAAACTATGACAATATGACATTTAAAGTAGGCGCTAGAGGGAGCTATTTTACAACTTAACAAACATTGCGCAATTTTTCAAAATGTTTAAATACAACAGTATATTTAATTTTACTTCATCACAAAGATTAATAAAAGCCTAAAACACTGGTGAAAACCACAACTTGATATCTTTTTTCAAACCGGAGATATTAACAAGAACAAAAATAAACACGGAAAAATATGATTATACTTAAGTTTCAACGGTAAAGGTTTTTTCAAAAGTCAAATAAAAACTTTGACGTGAAAGCACCTAATTTTAAATTAGATTTTGTTTTTCCAAGGCCTATTTGACTTTTGAAAAAACCTGTACCGTTGAAACTTAAATATAATCATATTTTTCCGTGTTTATTTTTGTTCTTGTTAATATCTCCGGTTTGAAAAAAGATATCAAGTTGTGGTTTTCGCCAGTTCTTTAGGCTTTTATTAATCTTTGTGATGAAGTAAAATTAAATATACTGTTGTATTTAAAATTTTTGAAAAAATGCGCAATATTTGTTAAGTTGTAAAATAGCTCCCTCTAGCGCCTACTTTAAAAGTCATATTGTCATAGTTTATACAGTAAAGTATAGAGTAAGGGAACCACTTTTTAACAAAACAAAGTTCACTAAATTCTATTGAGCCAACCCGGAGTTGTAGGCATTTATTTAAAATAATGTTCAACCTTCCCCCACCACTTTATTTTAAAAGGGACAAAAATATGTTATAAGTAAATTTTCTTCATAAAATCTTAAAGTATACGAAAATACTATTTTCAATATACCTTAACGCGGCAACTTTCGAAAAAACTAAGCTTTACGGATTTACCGTTACGGTTGCGCCCTCTAGCGCTCGACTGAGAAACTTGAAAATAATTTCCAGCAATTTCTTATGATCACTTTTCATATTAAAAAATTTTTCCCCAAGCCATACGACTAACACTTTCAGAGATACGGCCGAGAGCCATTCTTAGTGGGACACCCGGTACATGCGAACAAATAATTTCACAACAGAAAACATTTTGCGATCACGACATGCACTTGGTTTGGGCGCGCTTTGAAGCACCGTCTTTGTTTCGATGGATTCAATCTAGTATGGGGATGGGGGCCAAACGCAAAACTAGTAAAATTTCATGGGAACTATTGAGATTATCACAGTTTTAACGGATATACTAGCGTTTTCGCGAGACCCATTTATATTTCCAATGTTCCTTGTAAAGGTATCGTGTCCGTTAATTTTATATTGTTGTTTTACTTAAAAGGATGAAGAATTTGAAGAGGAAGAAGAAGAGCAAGTTCGGAAGCCGTCGAGCTTGACCGAACTGAAGCGCAAGCAATCCACGGCTGTGATATTACTGGGCGTGATCGGCGCGGAGTTCGGGCAGGATATCACGAACACGGACAATTCTAAGAAGCGGACGAACGACGATCGGAGAAAGAGTTCTATCGTCGAAGGGTTCGGTAAGTCTCGACGAAAAAGATCGAATAAAAACTTTTGAGCTTAGAAACGTCATCGTCGATTTTTATATACTGGGTGTCCCAGATAAGAATGGACTTGGGACAGGGATCTTGTTAACAATAGGACATAAAGAAATGATCAAGTTAGACAAAAGTTGGGCAAATTTGTGTTTTCTGGTTCTATTTGAAGACATATTACGTGAAAATAAATTTTACATTCTCACACATACACACCATTCCCCAATGACGTGCTAATATTTCAGGGTGTGATTCCTTAGGTCATTTTATAAAGAAAAGTTCATATGAACATATGTCCGCAACGGCTTACATTTTTTGCTACAGGGTGTTGAATTTTTATTTTTTAAATGGTTATTTTTTAATATCTCCGAAAGTACTGTAGGTATTATTTTTCAATTTTGGTATGTATTAATAGAATATAGAACCACATATTTTAGTTATAAAAGTTATTCAATTGTTCCACCAGTGGCGTCCCTGCAAACATGTCCTCTGATATTTTTTACAAAAAAGATGGTAGGCCACTGCCATTTCTCCTTTTGGATGTTTTTTCTGATTAGCCTGGTTAATTCTACATGAAAACCGTCTCTTGAGCATTTCTCGTCAGACGCACCGTTCTTGATAAAAACCACTAAATTCATATTGAAACTCATTATTATTAACATTGATAAAATAATTAATGATAAATTTTGTTTTATAAAAATTGTTGGAAATGGTCACCTTCACTTAAAAGGCATGCTTCCGCCCGTCTTTGCATCGAATTGCCCAATCCAACAATTTTTATAAAACAAAATTTATCATTAATTATTTTATCAATGTTAATAATAATGAGTTTCAATATGAATTTAGTGGTTTTCATCAAGAACGGTGCGTCTGACGAGAAATGCTCTAGAGACGGTTTTCATGTAGAATTGACCAGGCTAATCAGAAAAACATCCACATGGAAAAATGGCAGTGGCGTGCCGTCTTTTTTGTAAAGAATATCAGAGGACATGTTTGCAGGGACGCCACTGGTGAAACAATTGAATAACTTTTCTAACTAAAATTTGTGGTTTTATATCCTATTAACACATACCAAAATTGAAAATAATACCTACAGTACTTTCGGAGATATCAAAAAATAACCATTTAAAAAATAAAAATTCAACACCCTGTAGCAAAAAATTTAAGCCGTTGCGGACATATGTTCATATGAACTTTTCTTTATAAAATGACCTAAGGAATCACACTCTGAAATATTAGCACGTCATTAAGGAACACCCTGTATGAAAGAATCAATAATGAAAGAGATTAATTTATTTGTTTTTTAGGTTCAGGAAATAATAATCTCGCCCGGCTGACGGCCATGGCACTCTCGCACCTGCTGCTGGCGTCCTCGTCGCCGCGCCTGCCCGCCCACATACCCCTGAGGAGGGCCGCCATCGATCTCATAGGTCGAGGGTTCACCGTTTGGGAACCGTTCCTTGATATTAGTAAAGTATTATTAGGTAAGGGATGTTGTAAAAATTCGGAGACATTTTATAATTTGTAAATCATATTCCGACAGTGCCAAACTTGAAGGGTCGACGATAATTTCAATTTTATCAACAAACAGACTGTCATATATGACGAAAATCCGCACGCGTAGTGGAAAGCATCTACAGGGTGTTATGGAAATGACGTATTATATTTAAACCGGCAAATCCTGAGATGAAATTAAATTGAAGAAAAATAACCATAAATGGCGCTTTGAATTATTAAGCGAAATTATACACTTTATATGAAATCTGAAAATTTACAAGGCCGCTATTGACGACGGCCGCAATCAATAAAATAAAAGGTCTGCAGTGTGAAAAGACCTCAGCGCATTTCGGCCGATGTTGTCATATCTACACGGCAAACTCTTTTAACAAATTTTCAATCACTTATGAACAAATATGATTCCAGAAAACCGACGGCGAAAAACGTTCTGCAAAACAAGTAAAAGATCAAACGTCCTTTTGAATGGTTATCTTTCAAACTTTTAAAAAAAAATGCAATTTTATTTAAGACGCATGTTCTCTTACCTTTACTTATTTAAAAACAATTATTAGTTTCATAAGTTTTAGGAAAAACCTCTCACATAACCTCACAAATAGCAGCCATTCACATCGAAAGATTACACGGGAACGTTGTTTTAATTATTAATTTTGGCCCTTTTTTCTCGCTTAAATTTATTAAACTAACTAAACTAAAAACTAATTAAAAATAAATACGACTCCTTCAATTTAAAAATGACACGCACGACGAACGAACTGAAGGAAACTTTCAAACTACTTCAAACAGCGTTGTTCCAAGCTATTATACCTGCTGGATCGGCAAAATTGTACCAAATTTTATAGAAATGTACCAGCACGGCGCCTAAAAAAAGGACGATACTTCACTGGACATTTAAAAAAACTTAGAGTTCTAAGGAAAAATAAAAGGTCGTTACCTTCACCAAGAAAGTGAACTTGCAGAACCCATCAATTTGTAAGCGATTAGTAATGATCCGCTGAATGGACTAAAAAAAAATTAATTTTACAAATCGATGGGAAATCGGACGCCATTTTTTCCATTGAATTTAATAAGCGATTTGTGATTTGACAGCGATTTATGTCAGTTTTATTTGTCAGGTTTGGACCCGATCTCCGTTAGTGAAAACGAGCATTAAAAATAAAATAATCCGTTTCGCACAGAATAAAATGTAAAATTTGATGAAAATATCGCTGCTGAATGCAGCCAATACTTTGTACCGAATTCGGTACAAAAGTTAAAATGACGACACACACTCGACTTCAAACGCTATTGAGCTGACGTAGTTCGTGTTCATATTGGTCGCCGCACGCTTGCGGACTTGTCAGTGTAAGATCGAGAGCGTGGCAATACGGTTGATTTCGTCGATAAAACCAATACACGCGCAAGAATTCGCTGGGTTTTGCAAGTGGTACTTTGTACTGTTGTAAATTTTTTTATTTAAAGTCAAATTTCGTCGCGTCGCGTGTAATAAAATCTAATAATCAGATTATGTATTATTATTGTGTATTTTCAAAAAACTAAATGTCTGTTCTGTTTCACTATTATTGTATTTTGTCTTGCTGTCAAAAACTAATCTTCGAGCACAAAGTGTTTACAGGAGTGTTCCCATGAAAAAGAAAAACAACACAATGTATGTGCCTGGATGTCCCGCTCTTTAGTTTTAAGATAAATACAAGTAAGTAATTAATTTGTATAATTTATATGCATTTTCAGTTTTACATTAAGTTTGGCAACATTGCCATTGGGCCTGGGTGAAATGTTGTACAGTAGCGCGGACTGACCTGTGAGTAAGAGTGTTTGTTACTCTTAAAACGGTCGATTTAAAAAAAAATATGTAGCGCTTCTCTAGGACACCCCAGGAGTTACCCATTTAAATATAATACGTCATTTCCATAACACCCTGTATACGCGTCTGTTATTACGAAAAAATAAACAACAGCGGCATTATATAGCTAGCTATCTCCGTTTCTTTTTAATCTTCAGTCTGTTTCTGTTTTCGTTCTAACAGTTGATCGGTTTGATATGTCTTTGCTAGGATAAACAAATAATCGACGGACGTGACTCAAAGTCTATATTTTTATCCAGTTTACGGCGGACTCGGCACAGTCTTACCATATTGAGTTAAGAATTAGTATTTTTTCAACAATACTTAAATTTAACACACAAACACTGAAAAACCACAATGTCTTTGTCTAATTAACAGAAAACGACAGAGAAAAATTATACTAATTTTCAAAGTTTCCCGATTGTTTCTCTGGAAAGTTGTTTACAACCTACCTAAGAATGTGAATTGTTTATTCTTCAAAGACTGTGATGAACCCACACTCCTCGACTAATAGCTTCTCGTCGAGAAGGTTATTTTCTATGGTAAAATTGGTAAATTACCTTATATTATATTTTTCGTTCCAGGTCTTTTAGAATTGTGTTCGGAGGCTGATAAGTTGGTGCCTAGTATGACGTACGGACTGCCCCTGACACCTCAGGCGGACTCTTGCAGAACGGCTAGACATGCGTTGACGCTGATTGCCACAGCAAGGTGAGATCTTTATTTAAAAGGACTGGCACAGTTTACTATCTACGATTTGTCCCTAGAACTCCGGATTTCCTCCTTTCTCGTCGAAATTACGTCGACCAGATGGAGATTTCGTGTGAACGAACCTATATTTTAATTCATCAGCTAGATGCGCCATCTTTTGATTTTACGGCATAAACATAAATACTGATTTAATTTTTTTTTAAGGCCCGCTGCCTTCATTACAACGATGGCCAAAGAAGTGGCCCGCTACAACGCCATGCAACAGAACGCTCAAACGTTGAATATCAATATGAGCAACAATGTGCTGCACAAGGCGAAGCCCGAGATACTGAGGGGGGTGGAATTGTTGATCGAAAAAATGCAAACTGAGATGAGCGATCTTCTAGTCCAGGTAAATACAGGGTGACCTATTCGACGGTTATAAAGAACTAGGCAACGAATGACTTTGAAAATTTGATAGCTTACATACTCTCTCTCTCTCTCTCTCTAAATATTTTCAGCCGTGCAGTGATGCCGCTTCTGCTAGAAAGCATTAGCAACTTTGATAATTTAAATGTTTATTAGTATTTTTTAGAATCCCTAGTAATTTCTTAATAACTTTCCTTAAAATTTTCTTATACCTATATGTTATCGTTCTCGAGATTAGTGTTGGGAAAAACCGATGATTTTAATAATCGAGTACTTGATACTCGAGCGATTTTAATAATCGAGTGGATCGCTCGAGTGAATATTTAGCTAAAAAATTGTACTAGCCACCAAAAGAATTCCAGAAATTTATTTATTTGTGAATAATGAATTTTTACCACGTGTCTCGATACCAAACAAAAAAATTGCAAAAAATCACCCAAATATGTATTTATTGTTCGGGTTTATTCTTGTGCTGTTTTAAAACAAAAAGTATTACCAAGAGTTATTTTTCTTCATATCTTTCTCAATCTACGAGCATAAAATAAGTAGATATTTAAAATGGCTTGTCAAATTATTCCACTTTAAATTATCAGGTGCCCACTGTGTGCCCTTCAAAAATGTAGGCTTAGTTACGCGACTGGCAAAATAATAAAATAGGTGATTATTTTTTAAAATTCATGTATTCATAGTTACCTAAAAGTTCCTGTTTAAATTTAAGAATGTTTACTTTTGGTTACCAAATAATTTGTCGATACCTATGTTTTGTTAACTATTTTGCTTGTTTTCTTATTTTCCATTAACATTTTTATAATGTATGTTATTTTTAAGAAGTCTTCTTGAGTTTAATAATAAAAAGTTCCTGTTTCGATTTAAAAATGTTTACTATAAGATTACCAACGAATTTTTCTATATATTTTGTTAACCATTTTGTTCGTTTTGTTATTTTTATTTACAATTTCTATTATGTTATTTTTGAGAAGTTTTCTCGAATTTATAGTTAATAAAAATTTAAAAATTATATCCTTTAATATTTTAATATTTACAATCGGAGACCTAAACTACGCCGCTGGCTAGCCAGTTAAAACAAAACTTTACAAAACCCATGTAGCGATAACTCCGCTAATGTGTAATGTTGAAATTTGGCTTCAACGTTTTAAAATATTCCTATCGTGAGATTGACTAAATATTTTTTCTGTTTTAGTTGATGGATATTATTCTTCACTGTTTGGATCCGAGCCAGTTGAAGAGCAAGGGTCTTCAAGACGTATTCCCTGCCGTCTGTAAATTCAATCAAGTCTCGCATTGTCCAGCAACAAGGAGGATAGCAGGTAAGCAAGATAACAATTTTATTAATTGGAAGTAAACCATCTTTTTTTACATATAGCCACTTCTCCACTCTTATAATTAAATTTTCAACGTTAAATTACAATTGATTCGTTGTATCGTGTTTTAAACGATTTTTATTAATACATTTTTTAGTTGGTTCGAACAGCGGCTCGCTGACTATCTACGAGTTGCGCCAGGGGAAGTACACGACCATTCCGGCGCACCACGGGCCCGTGACGGCGTGCGCTTTCAGTCCAGACGGCAAGTTCTTGGTCAGCTACGCCTGTTCGGAGAACAAGCTCAGTTTTTGGCAAACCAGTACCGGTAAGAGCGCTTCGTCGACAACCCTATATACGGTGTCCAATTTTCGGTGGTTTTACGGGGGTATCTCCGTTATTCGTGAAGATAGAAGGATGCGGTTTTCGCAGCACTGTACTACTTTTTGTGAAACAAAAGATGTCTGAATTAGAATTTTTCTCGACCCCCTCATGTTTGATGTTTTTGAGAATTTTACATTTTGGGACACCCTTGTAACTTATCAGAAAGAAATAAAACTTAATTAAAACATATAGCGTGACCACAGGTATTGTAAACTACAGATCCCATGATCCATTCATAAAACTCTTGAAAAGTGAAGCTGTGATTGTGTGAAATGTTATTGAAAATCAGTAATGGGTGGAAGAGAGAACTACATGTTTGTTGGCTGAATGGCAACAATGTCGAAGTCTCAGTCAGATGGTTAAATATTAAAACATAACCATACTTACCGATGAAAAGATAAATCCTTATTTAAATGGTCCACTGTTTTACAAACTACACATGAATGCACCATGATTGTTTCTATTAAAGACGATTTTTCACCAATAATCACAAAAAGAAACACAAATCAACCAAAATATATAAACAATCCCTTAGGTCACAGCGCCAACATTGTAATGTTTACGAGATTAGTATTCATTCATATTTTGGATCGTAGCGCAGCAGTAAAGTAGAAATAGATGTTGCCAGAGTGCAGTTGGATTAGTTCAAGATTCGTTTGATACTTTTAAGTATAATATTCTTTAAAGAATCTCTGTCTTTTCACAGTTTATAGTAAAATTATTGGGACGTAAATTTATGTTAAGAGCAATTGCGGATTAACCTTAAACCAGTTGTAATTGTCAAATTAACAAATTTTTAATTGGGATTTTGCAAGATACCTTTGCGATAAATATGACAATCTGGCTACGCTGCAATAATGACCGAAGGAGGTGGGAAAGACTGTTTGTATTCGTTGTGTAGACTAGAAATGTACATTTTTCCATCTGTAGTTTGTAACATCTTTGAGTGTGACTTATTTAAAAAAAGCAAATTTGTTTTTTTCTTGAAAACTGGCACGTAGAAAAAATCTGAGTACGTCCCTTGATTGTACGTAAAAACTACAAAGAGAACATACAGGGTGTTATGGAAATGACTTATTATATTTAAATGGGTGACTCCTTGGGTGTCCTAGAGAAAGTCTACATACTTTTTTTTTAAATCGAATATCTAAATACTAAGGCAAAAACCATTTTTACCCACATACTGTCGCGCGGGTCCAGCTGGATTCAGTTAGCCACAATGTGGGTCACTAGAGTATACTAACAGTGGTGTCAGATCACACCGCGTGTCTAGCTGTTGCTTGTATACCGGCCGCGCGCCGCTTCATACTTCAGTATGTTTCGAGACTCGTGAGTGGAACGACGTTGGTTCCACGACGTCGAGGATTCCACGTGCTTGGCGTATACGAATTTTAAACGTTTTGTTAGTTGTATTGCCCGATTTTTTTTTGTTGTGAAATAATTCATAATAATAAATGTTGTAATGTGATTTCAAATTTGTGTGATATTATCTACTGTTGGTTCTGTTGAAAACATACTTTTGTGTTTTATTTTTTTATGGAATTTAATTATAAAACGGATTATTTTAAAATAAGATCGAAGGTAAGAGAGTATGTTCCTTAAAATTGTAGTGTGATTTGTCTAAAAAGTTTGAAAAAGAAGTGATAGCGCGCGTCAAGGACGTCTTGTTATCAAAATCTGAACACGTGCGTTTAGAATTCTGTGTTGCGATATGACAACATCGCCTATAATGCGCTAACCTCTTTTGAACCTGGAGACTGCCTCAATAAACTATTGATTGCGAAGGTCCTCAAGAGCGGCCACGTAAATTTTGGAGATTTCATATAAAGTGTATATTTCGCTTAATAATTCAAAGCGCCATTTATGGTTATTTATTTTCATCTCGGGATTTGGCGGTTTAAATATAATACGTCATTTCCATAACACCCTGTATTATGTCTTTTTGATAAGTTACAGGGTAACCGAAATATGGGGGGGTGTCCCAAAATGCAAAATTCTCAAAAACTAGAATGCATAGAAAAATTCTATTTGGGGCGATCATTTTGTTACCTGTAACATTATGATTCGAATCGAGATTATGTAGATCAAATAAGACGAAGCCACGTCAGCGGCTTGCGATCAATCACAAGAGTTTCGGAACCGTCATTTAAAAATGTGTTTTGAATGTTCTTTGTATTTTCAACAGGAATGTTCGGGCTGGGTCAGGCGCAAACGAAAAACGTGAAATCGTACAGCACGGCGCCTATCGCCGACGTCGCCCGACTGAACCCGATGCGATTGGCCCGACTGATCTGGATCAACAATCGCACAGTTACCCTCATGCTCGCCGATGGCTCGGAGACCAGGTTCAATGTGTAAAAGATTTTAGATAAGTGGTGAGTATCGAGGGCACTACAATAATTGGCTACCTGTCCTATACAGGGTGTTGCTTAAGGACGTGGCTCATATTTCAGAATATTATTATGATTCCTTAGTAGCTAATTTTTTGAATAAAGGTTCAATTTCTAAGACGAAGGTTTCGAACTTTACTAGAAAGTAAAAGTTTACGTGTCATTTTTTTCACTTTTTTCTGAATGCTTACAATATCAAGTTGCCATGAAAACAACATCCGCGTCGTTTGTTGGCTGGGCACCGCATACAATCAATTTATTTGATAACATGGACAAAATACAAAATGGAAAGAAATAATTCTGGACAACTCATTTCAATGCGCTCCAGACGGAATAGCTAATAAAGCCAATGAAGAAACTCAAAACTTATTGGCCTTATTACGGAAAGGATTATAATGCGTTTATAAATGACCTTGGACCAAATGCAAGTGAATAGTTTCAGAAACCGGGTATTATAACACGAAAACGGTCGCGGTCGCTAGAATTGCTAATTAAAATACGTGCTTTTGTATGCTATTAACACATTCCATAATTGAAAACAATATCTAAAGTACCGGGTGTCCCACTAAGAATGGCTCTCGGCCGTATCTCTGAAAGTGTTAGTCGTATGGCTTGCGGAAAAATTTTTTAATATGAAAAGTGATCATAAGAAATGGCTGGAAATTATTTTTAAGTTTCTCAGTCCAGCGCTAGAGGGCGCAACCGTAACGGTAAATCCGTAAAGCTCAGTTTTTTCAAAAGTTGCCGCGTTAAGGTATATTGAAAATAGCATTTTCGTATACTTTAAGGTTTTATGAAGAAAATTTACTTATGACATATTTTTGTCACTTTTGAATTAAAGTGGTGGGGGAAGGTTGAACATTATTTTAAATAAATGCCTACAACTCCGGGTTGGATCAACAGAATTTAGTGAACTTTGTTTTGTTAAAAAGAGGTCTATGACAATATGACTTTTAAAGTAGGCGCTAGAGGGAGCTATTTTACAACTTAACAAACATTGCGCATTTTTTCAAAAATTTTAAATACAACAGTATATTTAATTTTACTTCATCACAAAGATCAATAAAAGCCTAAAGAACTGGCGAAAACCACAACTTGATATCTTTTTTCAAACCGGAGATATTAAGGGCTTAGATACCAAGGTCAACCAAGCCGAAAATACATCTATATGAAGGTAAAACATGCATCTCTTTCGGTACGTACAATTTAATGGAAAACAAGAATTAGTAACCAATATTGGACTGGCAGTTCAGAGAAGCATTAATGAACGAGAAGCGATCATATTTGGAGTTGGTTTCACACAGAAAACAGTTGTTTTTATAATTTAAAATACCTTCAAATTTACAAAAATTTCACTGTGAATGTAACACGTCGGTTCTCGGAAATGAAGTAAACATAACCTTCTTTCACTAGCCGCTCTGGTTCTCTAATCAATTCACATGTCTTCTATGCTAAAATTTTTGGAAAGCAGGCGTTGGTTTTTATTATTCTACGTACCGAAATTGTACAAAACACGGAAAATCACAAAACTCAGATCATGAGCCCGACACGATATTAATATTTTGTTAGCTCTACCAGGTCTGATTATATTCCTATCCTTTTTCTTCATATGCAAAAACATGATGTAACCATATGATCGAACTGCTCTGAATTGTCAATTGAATAAAATCAATAAATTTGATGGGTCTGTCAACCTAGTTCAATGGGTTTGCCACCAGAGGGTGGTTGATAACTTTGTTCATTGATAAATTTCATTGATAATAATTAAAGATGGGCAGGGCCGGAGTGGTCATCCTTTAGACGGAACCGCATTGAGAAGTTTTTTTTTTGTAATTTTATGAAATCAGTCGTGAATAAATTCATTAATCAGACATCAAAGTTAGCGTGTTTGTGGGTGGCCTTGAAGTTACTACATGAATAAATTCACGAAGCACTTCACAATAATTGTAATGCCCGCTTTTAATAAACGGGTCACACTGTAATAGATTATAGATGATCAAACACAAGCACTATAGGAAAAATCCTTTAGGGCACTCTGGGAGTGGTGCGTGTGCGCAAAAAGCGATTCACGTTGGTTTTGAATCGTTGGAGGTTATATTCGTTGGGAAAAACGACCTCGGGGAGGTCGTTCCACAAGGATGAAGTCCTCCAGATGAAAGAATTCTTAAATAATGAAGTTCGAGGAGTACTAAGCTTAACCACATATGGATGGGCGGCAGTGGTTCGTCGTGTATTTCTGCTATTCGTCGTTCTGGGCGGAATTAAGAGGGCAAGGTCAGACGAGCACCTTCCATGAAAATATCTGTAAAAGAGAGGCAAATCCCCAACCTGTCTTCGATGTTCTAGGCTGTCGAGGTTCTTCGTCAGCTCGTGGTCTCCGATTAGACGAATTGCCCTCCTTTCGATGGAATCCAGTAGTCGAAGAGTATGTTTGGGTGCAGAGCTCCAGACATGAGAGCAGTATTCTAGTGATGGTCGAATCTGGGCTTTGTATAGTGTCAAAAGTTGTAGAGGTGTGTACAACTTTCTGGTTCGGAAGAGTACCCCAAGCTTCTGAGAAGCTATCTTTGCGATTGCCACAACGTGGTTATGCCAAGACATTTTTGGCATATAAATTCGTTGAAAACACTATCCAGGAAACTTGCTCCAATTCAGTCCAGTAACAGGTCGACGACGACATGAAATAATGGATTTTTTTCGAAATTTTAAAATCACGTAAGTTCCTGATAACAATATACAGGGTCCGCAAACGAAGCGTGGACGGAAGATTAAATCGTTATCGAATAACTTATCACCAATACTCAAACAGCTTGAGATATTGGATTAAGAGCGGCATGTTTTGAAAATATTTTATATTATACAGGGTGGCCCAAAAAAGTGTGACAGCATAAAGTTATATTTTTTTAAATGCTACACCCAGTATTTTATTGCATATTTAGGTTCGTATTACTATCGTTTATAAGTGCCTCAAATTTTATTTAATTTGGTTCTGTAGTTTCGGAGAAATAAATTAAAAACTAAAAAAAAAAAGTTTTGCAGTCCTGAATAAAAAAATCAAAAAAAACAATCCAGAACCATTTTTCTAACCTCGGCATTGAGTGAAATTTATGACAAGAGGTCTAGAGATACTATGAAAGTAATTGCGTTTATTTATTTTATACAGGGTGTTCATAATAAGCTTTCAAAAACCCCACATTTTAAAATAATTTTTCTCAAGTTTTTCAAATGGAACACCCTGTATATTATTTGGCTATTTGACGTAGAATTCATAGACAATTTTTTTTTGTAATACAAGCATATAAGCCTATATCCAGCCGTTTTCGAAATAATTGTAAATATTATAAATTATGTTGTTTAAATAGAGTTTTTATTGGGAAATTTTGTTATAGGCGACTAGACTAATAATTGTAAACTAAAGTTAATGTTCAAAATAGCTTTCTTTTACTTAATTTAATGATTTTCCTCTACTGCCAACAGAACTCTTAATTCATTTTCTTCATTAATAAGGGTTTTAATGATTATCATCCTTTTTGTGAACGCAGTGCTTCCTGTTGCTACAAATCTTTGCAACAACTTCTCGAAGGTTTTTGGTCTCGGCTTTCTCTCAATATCTGGATATCTTTCAGCATACACTCGGCTCGCGAGGAGGCAATTTCGTGCACATTCACCCAGTATAAAAATCATATACATTTACCATTTCTAAAATTCGACATTTTGTGTTAGTTAGTACTTAATTTCGGCGACTGAACAAATAAAAATAATTTTATTTAACTGTCATAGTGACAATCTAAACAAAAAGAAATCATCGCAACTCGATTAAGAATAAAAAATTAAATTAAATAATAAAAGTAGCAAAAATGTATGCTTTTAAAATTTATATCGAAATAACTAAAATATGGTAAACTCTAAGAGTAAAAGGAAGCTATTTTGAACTTTTACTTTAGTTTACAATTATTAGTCTAGTCGCCTATAACAAAATTTCCCAATAAAAACTCTATTTAAACAACATAATTTATAATATTTACAATTATTTCGAAAACGGCTGGATATAACTTACATGCTTGTATTACAAAAAAAAATTATCTATGAATTCTACGTCAAATAGCCAAATAATATACAGGGTGTTCCATTTGAAAAACTTGAGAAAAATTATTTTAAAATGTGGGGTTTTTGGAAGCTTATTATGAACACCCTGTATAAAATAAATAAACGCAATTACATTCATAGTATCTCTAGACCTCTTGTCATAAATTTTACTCAATGCCGAGGTTAGGAAAATGGTTCTGGATTGTTTTTTTTGATTTTTTTATTCAGGATTGCAAAACTTTTTTTTTTAGTTTTTAATTTATTTCTCCGAAACTACAGAACCAAATTAAATAAAATTTGAGGCACTTATAAACGATAGTAATGCGAACCTAAATATGCAATAAAATACTGGGTGTCCCATTTAAAAAAATATAACTTTATGCTGTCACACTTTTTTGGGCCACCCTGTATAATGTAAAATATTTTTAAAACATGCCGCCTTTAATCCAATATCTCAAGCTGTTTTAGTATTGTTGATAAGTTCTTCGATAACGATTTAATCTTCCGTCCACGCTTCGTTTGCGGACCCTGTATATGTTGAAAGATTTTATTTATTGATGATTTGGTGGGTGTTTAGTTTTTAATAAAATATTTATTTGTATAATTGAAAAAAGGCTAAAAAGCCAACGCAAAACCTGTTACCGAGAAAATCCAGAAACTCATACGATGGAAGAGTACCATAGTTACTGAAGGATATTTAGAGGATAGCATATCTTCAAAAAAATGAGGTTTCAAAGATGTTGGCAGGCGTACCATCTGGATCTCGCATTTCCTTGCAGAAATTAGAGACCCAGACAATGAATCATGAGTCAACCTTTGCTGCAAGAAATTTAGCTATCAGCGGAACCTTCCAGAATTGCCAGTTCTATGTAAATACAACCAAATAATATATAAACGTAGATTTATATTTTGTTAATAAAGAATAAGTTAATTGAAAACTGTTTTTTGCGTCTGAATGCTAGCGCGGGCCACACTGTGTATTTTATGCCTGCACGGACATAAAGTAATCCATTATGCATATGGTATCTTAGGTATAAAAGCACAATAATGTACTGGTATGACATAAAAATTAATAGATATAAAATATCACATCTACATTATAAGATTTGTGAACAGTCGGCCCTGAACACAAGTAATAACTACGAATACTGGCCAAATCAGTGTTGCCAGGTCAAAATTTCAAAAATCACTAGATCGCGCTTTAAAAATTCACTAGGTTAAAAATTTTTAAAAAATAGGGGGGAGTTCGTTAATTAATAATAAATCTTATAACATAGTATTTTATTTCTAACATAAATGATGATAACAAAATATAGTATTTTAAAAAAATACATACAGTGTGTCTACTTAAGTTGCCGCCATATGGGAAACTTTTTATTGTTAATTTTTCGAAAAAAAGTTATTCTTTAGAGCGAACCCGCGAAGACGCTGAAACTGAAAAAAATCACTAGGAAAGGTCATTTTGATAAAGATTACACATGTCAGTGAAATTTCACTAGACCTGGCAACGCTGCGGTCAAATGCTAGAGAAGCAAGCGCAAAATACTACTAAATTCAACTGCCGAGTCATCGCCGGCGTGGTCGTAAGAGAGAGGTCCGGTTACTCTTGAGATGGGGCGATGTCTGGCCGGTAGGTGGAACCGACGCTTCGTAACGCGCGCGAGAGAGCGAGAGAGAACTAGATTTTTACACACGATCGGAATTTTACGCCAAAAGATAAATACTATGATTTGCAACCATAGGGCGACATCTATGTAATGTTTTTTTAACCAAATTGGATTGACAGATAATCGTATGAAAATGGCGGCGTCAATTGAACCTTAACAAGAACAAAAATAAACACGGAAAAATATGATTATATTTAAGTTTCAACGGTAAAGGTTTTTTCAAAAGTCAAATAAAAACTTTGACGTGAAAGCACCTAATTTTAAATTAGATTTTGTTTTTCCAAGGCCTATTTGACTTTTGAAAAAACCTGTACCGTTGAAACTTAAATATAATCATATTTTTCCGTGTTTATTTTTGTTATTGTTAATATCTCCGGTTTGACAAAAGATATCAAGTTGGGTTTTCGCCAGTTTTTTAGGCTTTTATTAATCTTTGTGATGAAGTAAAATTAAATATACTGTTGTATTTAAAATTTTTGAAAAAATGCGCAATGTTTGTTAAGTTGTAAAATAGCTCCCTCTAGCGCCTACTTTAAAAGTCATATTGTCATAGTTTATAGAGTAAAGTATAGAGTAAGGGAACCTCTTTTTAACAAAACAAAGTTCACTAAATTCTGTTGAGCCAACCCGGAGTTTTAGGCATTTATTTAAAATAATGTTCAACCTTCCCCCACCACTTTAGTTTAAAAGTGACAAAAATATGTTATAAGTAAATTTTCTTCATAAAACCTGAAAGTATACGAAAATGCTATTTTCAATATACCTTAACGCGGCAACTTTTGAAAAACCTAAGCTTTACGGATTTACCGTTACGGTTGCGCCCTCTAGCGCTCGACTGAGAAACTTGAAAATAATTTCCAGCAATTTCTTATGATCACTTTTCCTATTAAAAAATTTTTCCGCAAGCCATACGACTAACACTTTCAGAGATACGGCCGAGAGCCATTCTTAGTGGGACACCCGGTACTATTTCTACTCCTATATTAGTAAGAACCTACTTGCCGCACTGTCTACTGTTACGTAATGACTTTTATGTAATATATATTACGTAACAGTTCCACAAATCACATTACCCGTGATATGCCAAAACCGTCAATATTTCCAATAGATTTTATGCAAAGTCGGCTGTGAATTCCATCGGGTCGCCTCGATAACGTAAACGTCAAGAAATTTTAAACGTCAACATTTTTAATTTGTATATTTTTGGGTAAAGTATGAGTGATTACGATATTCAGAGTGAGGGAACGCCACGGGAAATTACGTTACAAGCTGCTTCCGCAGCGAATGATTTATTACTAGAAAAATCCAGGGAGTGGCATGAAACAGTGTATCAAAAAGGTATTGACTGGTGTACTGATAATGTTTTCTTAGCATATTTTGTAGTATATGAACTTTTATTTATAAAAGACATAAGGAATCACACTCTGAAGTATTAAGATGTCGTTAAGGAACACCCCCGTATGCTTAACGTTCCCCCGCCTACATCAATTCGAAACAATAACTCGTCATAAATTTGATTATAGTTTTTCAAATGTTGTCCCCCGTCTCGAGAAGTATGGACGTACGCATGGCCGAGAATAAATACGTAGATAGAAGTCACGACAATAATTTGAAAAATGACGATCGAATTCGGAACTGAGACAGGAGTCTAGTCCTTAGCGAAGACATTGTTAAGTTTATTTAAGAGTTCTATCGATTCCAGATGTATCACTGGGTATCTTAGCGAAGGCGGAATCTATCAACTTTTGTGGATTTTTTTTGGTTTCACGAAGGTTTTTGACGATTCTTCTAGTATCTCAGGTTATAACTCGGTAAATTTTAATCGGTAACTGGGTTTTTATTTAGTCTTGGAGTCCGTCTATTTTATATAAGCCTTCGCTAAAATACCTCTTAAATGACATAAAAACAGAATTATCCACACATAAAACATATTTACACGAACTACTATAACCTTATGCATTTAATTGCCTTATGACTGTAAAAAAGAACAAGTGATTTAGTTTTTGCAGACACCCGAAAACGTTCAATCTTAGAAGAAAGTTAAAGAGATTAATTTTAAAGGTACTCTGTCGAGGGTCGCGATGGTACCGAGAGCAGTTTTACGGGGATTCAAAAGGAACGTCCATTCAACTCGTACTTAAAATCTGCTGTCGGTCTTCTTCGGTTCTAAGTCGCGGATCATTTAATCTGTTATAGATGAAATTTTCAAAAAAATACTGAGGAATGGTGACATATCTTCCGATAATGCGAAGAAATATCGATTAGAATATGGTGTGTATATCCAATCATAATTACCGAGGAGTTGTAAGGAATCCTAATATTTATAAATCTTTGCCGTGGCCAGGGAGTCGATTTTTCAAACACAACTAATAAAAAAGTTTTATTTTTTATACAACGGGGACAAATAACATGCGCAGCAAACCGCTCGCGATCAACTCGCGCGTTGCCAGAAGAATTTTGGGTAATTGGAGACTACCAACTGGTGTTCCGCGATCAGCGATCTAAAATCGAAGTGTTCTTTCTTAATACAACCTCGAGCCTAAAGTAAAACTTCTATCCGAACACACTATAACTTTTGGGATAGTGATACTCTTAGACAAGGGAAGATAGGGGACGCGTAAAACTAGAAGCGATTTTGTTACCGCGTGGCACCAAACCGGGTTTAGCAGTGGCGTAACATGAATATTTTATTAGTATTATCCCAGTACAAAATTATTTTGTATGGAATATGAAAGTAATATTTTTATTGGTTGAATTGTTAGGTACCTTACTGAGGTTGAAATTAAAAATGTTCTTTTTCAATAATTTATTGAATGCTTGGTAGATATTAATTTTATTCGTCAAAATTATAATTTCATATAGGAAAGGTTGTGTAATTTAAATAACTTTCAACTTTAGGAAATATGCAAGATAAAAAAACAAAATTGGTCGATTCAAAATTTATTACAAAGAAGCACGACTTTTAACAGCCTCCTCAAAGTTCTTTAGTTTTTTCTTTCTCGGAGTGTCTTCTTTCTGTTCAGTTAGCCCAGATGAAGTGCCAGGTAAAACTAGTTCTTCATCAACCTGATTTGAACTTTCGGTAGCCTATAAAAAAATTAATATTACATACATGATTTGAGATGTTGTTAGAGTGAAGACATTTTTTAGAAATTATTTACAAGTAATATATTCTTCTTCGGTTGCGTGGACCCAGCTGTTGAAGTACCAGCTATATATATAGTTCAACATCATGTTGAGTTGACCTTTCAGTAGCTCGCCTTTTTAAACCCTGTAAAAAAGTCAATATTATCTACATGCTTCTGTAATTTAAAATGTTTCTGTTCTGAAAATGAATAATTTTTTTATTCCAGAAATTAACTTAAAGTAAATACCTTCTTTGGTGGTATATATAGGTACTGGTAGTTCTGAAAATATTGTTGGCGCAGCACCTCCAAGTAATCGAACTCTTTCCTCAACTTTATAAAAAGAAGTTTGTCAAAATATACCAATCATACATGAGTGACACACCCTCTTCAAGGGCAATTAGCTGGATCTTATTAGAAATCTTGAATGAAAAGTGCAACAAATCTAGTACAAATTACAAAGGAAGGTAGCTTCAATTATGGGCTTAAACATAGTTTCAAATAATATATACTGCTAAACTTACAACGGAGATATCTAATATAAAATAAATACATGCAAAAAACACGAGTAGAATATTTACCGATGGAAAGTAATTCCAAGATCCTTTCGCTCATTTCGGCTTTTGCAGCCATAGGCACAACGATACACCATATTTCTATAAATCCACTGAATTCTTTTGATAGCTCTTCACACCACAATTCACTGAAATACACTAGGTGCCACCTCGATTGTCTGGCACCTAAAAAATGGCGGCGTATCAATTTTAGGCTTCACTTTCTGCGACGGCCCGTAAAGCGGAATTATCCGTCCCCTCTCTTTCCTTGTCTAAGGTGATACTCTTCTTTCGGTCCGTTTTATCTGACATCTGTCATTTCTGTAAAAAGTCAGAACAGCAGTTGGTAGTGCCGAAATCCATATCGAATACAGCGTGGACAAACGCAACACCCTGTGTATTATTTTCTTTAGAATTCCAATTGTCCAATCTGTTATCGTTCTCGAGATAATCATTAATTTATTTTTTTTTTTGGAAAACATACATTACAAAAAGAACCGAGATATTTTTGAACTCTGGCAATTTAGCGCACTGAAATTTGGTTGGGAGGCATACCCTGAGACTTTTCACTCTGTTTTCAAATGTTAGTTATAACAGTACAGGGTGTTTCAAAATAAAATATTTTGATTGTTTGAAAAAATTACAAAAAGTGCGTTTTTTTAAGTGAAACGGCCATGTATTTTATCGGTGGTCGTAAAACCTCCTAAAATGGTCTCTTTCTATGTGTAATGTTGCTATTCATATCTCCGAAAGATGGACAACTTCATTTAGGACCACAGATACAATACGGGGCATTTCATTTAAAAAAACATACTTTTTATCATTTTTTCAAACAATCGAAAAATTTGTATTTTGAAACACCCTGTACTATATTTTTAACAGAAAGAATGGCCTCTGGCTATTACCTGACTCTCGACGCAACCAAATTGCAGGGCGCGCATTTTTCAGCCAGTTCAAAAATATCAACCCTTTTTGACGAGCATGTTTTCCACCCTGTATATCTTTCCTATGGTTGTATTTGACGGACTTGAGCCTCACATATTCTAATTTAAATAAAAATCGTAAAATGACTATTGTGTCACTGTCGTCGCCAAATGATCTTTTCGGCCAACCCAGTGAGCGAAATTAATGCACTTTTCCAAGAGATTCTTACAAGAACAAATTTTTTACGTAAAAAATTAGGTCACTTGAAACAAATCGTGCCTAAAGTTAACCGTTTAGTTTTTAACTAGATATTAAAAATAACGGTAAATAAAACAAAAACTTAAACGCTATCATACATGCACAACAGGATTCCTTAAAATCGGGTATCGTTTAGGTCAGATATGTTTCTTCGTAAGAACCACCCGTCGCAATACGTTTCGGGTCAATGTTACGAAGAATCATGTTCTAGGAATAAAAGAAAGGCTTGGCAACGACCAAAATGCAGCGTTGCATTTCACTTTCCTACATTTAGTAGAGCTGGCCTTTATGGTACCCTATTTCTTTCGATTGCAGTTATTATAAATCTATATCTGGAACTTAGATTTTTTTTATAGAAATAAAAATATATATGATACTGTTAGCTCTGTCCCGTAATGTAAGAGCCTTATTATGTGTATTTATAAACCCGCGAGAGTAAAATATTATACAGGGTGTCCCAGATAGGAATGCACTCTACAGAGATCTCAGTAACCATAAGACATACAGGAATGAACAAATTCATCATTTCTATATGTCCTAAGGCTAGCGTTATGCGGGACATCCTGTATAACATATCGACTTATACGGTCTGTCTCTAATTCCGCTGCCCCCCCCCCCCCCATAGAGATTCATAAAAAAATGTACCTACCTAATGAATTTTTGTCAGAAAATATAAGTGGCTTTTTTTTAAAAGTTATTCTAATATTTATGAATATCGAATTTAGGACGCACTGTATAAGAGAAGATATGCTACAATACAATAGTTTAAAAAAGAAATGTTAATTTGAAATTATTTATTGTTAGAATTTACCAAAAAACAAGAATATTTTAGCATATTCTAAAAATTCATGTAAGGCCATCATCAATCGTTGTTGTTATCAAAAATATATAATAAAAAATTAATTAAATGTTGCTAAATAAAATAATAATAAATAACGTCTCTAAAGTAATCATTATTGTGTATAGCGCGAGACTATTTAAAAATTACTTTGTTACATACAGGGTGTCCCAGTAGTAATTACTTGCGCTTATGATTAAAATAAAAAGGGTTTAAATCTACCGTATATTTTAAACTTTAAAAAGTGTTCTTCTGCTATCGTGCTATTGGGCCACCCTGTATACAATTTCAGTGTAAATGTATGCAAGTTCGTACACAGGGTGTTTGATAAGTACTTTTAATTATTGTACAGGTGTCCCATTTTCGACACTTTTATAGGGTATCTCCGTAACTGTTAGTGCGATCAAAAAAGTAATGTAGGTGTCATGTGCTCTATTTTGGTCAAGTTAAAAATGGTAAAATCAAAATTGGAAATTTTTCTCTCGCTTAAGAGATACGGGGGGAAATCAAAAAATTGACAATTTCTTAATTACCCTATATTTTCTAAGATACAGAAAACTGTTTTATACAGAAGTTTCTTTATATTGATTGTTGAATAATCTGCCGTTTTCAGAATAAGTATACGGGGTCAGGTAAGTATCGGACCTAACCTCATTTTTTTAAATGGAACACCCTGTATATTTTAATCTAAAAAGATAGTATTTTAAATTATCTACAAATACGGACATATGTCGGCGTCAATTAGTGAAATCCGTCATTCCCTGAAATGCCTAGTCATTTCACGTATTGCTGGCAAATAGTGTAACTCTACGTTTGGTACACGGTTTGCCTAAGAGTATCAGGCATTCCCTGTAATGACGGAATTCTTCCAGTCAAACGCTGTAAGAAAATTCTTTAGGATTTCAAACATAACCTCAAACTACTCCAACCTACAAAATCATTTCAAATTCGTACACTGTTGTCACGTTTAACACTGTTTTATAATTCATATGCTTGAAGAAGTGATTTAATTGTGTGCCTTTTTATAGGGTTTTGAGAATGTAGATTTTAATTAACCGACTTCAAAAAAGGAGGGGTGCTCAATTCGGTTGTATTTTTTTTATGTTGTGACCTCAGAATTCCGCCGAAAAACCAATTTAGATTTTTTTTTTGTTGGAGAGGGAATGATTTTAATTATATCCCATTTTAATTGTCCTACAAAATTCTGGGGGTAAAAAGGGGGGTATTAATTGCTAAAAAATAACGTTTTTTTTTTTAAACGTAAGGAAAAAATATGTAATTTTAATGGTATTTAGTTGCGCAATTTTTTCGTTTTATGATTTGTTGTCTTAGAATTCCTGATAATAATTAGTTATTTACAAACCTTTTAATGTAAAATATCTTATTTTCGTGCACTACTGGCAACACTGTCCTAATTATAATAATCGACTAAAACCTGCAAACAGGGTAACTTAAATCATTTAGTAAGTACAGCGTTAGACTGAAAGAATTCCGTCATTACAGGGAATGCCTCATACTCTTAGGCAAACGGTGTATCAAACGTAGAGTTCCACTATTTGCCGGCAATACGTGAAATGACTAGGCATTTCAGGGAATGACGGATTTCACTAATTGACGCCGACATATACACACCATGCATGATATTGGTTTCCTAGGCGATTTATTTAAACTTTATTACTTTAAACCACAGTAGGCCATGAAACAAAAGCTAATATCTTAGAGACAAGTATGTTGACATTCTAGTTGTTATTAACATTTAACGTCAATTTCATTTTTACATATTCATTTGTGAAAATGTCTAACATTTTGAAAAATTTGATATGATATCTATCATCCATGGTGTGTTATAAATTTGAAAAGAGAGTTTAAAATGCTATCTTTTTAGATTAAAATATACAGGGTGTTCCATTTAATAAAGTGAGGTTAGGTCCGATAACTTTCTTACCTGACCCCGTATACTTATTCTGAAAACGGCAGATTATTCAACAATCATTCTAAATAAACTTCTGTATAAAACATTTTTCTGTATCTCTTTTAACTAAGAAAATATAGGGCAATTTAGAAATTATTATTTTTTTTGATTTTCCCCCGTATCTCTTAAGCAAGCGAAAATTTTCTAATTTTGATTTTACCATTTTAAGTTTGACCCAAAAAGAGCACATGACACGTACATCACTTTTTTGATAGCACTAGCAATAACGGAGTTGCCCTATAAAAGTGTCGAAAATGGGACACCCTGTATTGTACTGTTTTTAGTAACCTTATAGGTTTTGTATAGTATTTTTAGTCGTTATTTTAGCATTTTCATGTTGTCTTTACTTGGGAATTTGTAGAAAATATTTGAGGGGTCCGTTACAGAATTCATACACACAAATTTGAAATTTTTACTATTTTTTTTCTAAAAGTATAAATTTCAGTAGTAATTTTCAATAAAAAAAATTCGAGGGATGCACAGTAGTTTTTAACAAATTAATTAATTAAAATGGGATTTTATGGTTTTCACCAAAAAACATTTAATTAATAAATAGACGGAATTGTTTTTATTCCGTCGGAATCATAGAAAGTTTGTCTGTACCGATGGTCCTAAATCTACCGCCTGCGTTTGAAACGGAGAAATACAATATTAAATTCCATTGTTTTAGGGAAACCACCGTGGCAACGCTGGTACGCACGTGCGACCGATTTTACTACGTGTGTGAACCTGAAGTTTAGAACTTGCATTAATGTTTTTCATGCGGCGGTGTTGCTTGTATTTATCTCTACTGTGATTATCTACTTATGACTAATGCGAGATCGAAATTATCTAAACGCGTACCTTATTACAGTGTTGCCGTTTTTTTTTTAAACTGTGCATGATTGTAAATAAATTGTGTTTTATGAATGGAATGTTTCGTCTCCCCCTTTTATATTATATGTTTATGGTTTTCACAACAAGAATATCAGCCATGTTGCCGGATTTTCGATTTAAAAATTCACCCCTCGGCTTATGCAACACGACACAATAGAAGCGGTCTTGGCAACTCTGCAATGTAATGTCAAACTTGTCTTTCCCTTCACATTGATATCAATATCAACAACAGAGTTGCCACTTGTTGTTTATTGTCTACATATACACATAAGAACATTGGTAATAAACTTAGAAAATATATCAATAGAAAAAAAAAATAAAAACAACCTAAAGAATGTATTATTGCAGCAGACTTTGCTATGCGGCAACACTGTGAAAACACGCACAATTTTTATGGATTAATATGCTTTTGTCGCATCTAATTGTATTTAAAACATTAATGTTACAACATAAAACAAAAAGAAACTCAAAAATGTAAGTGCTTCGTGTATACGGATACTGTAACGAAACCTATTTCAGTTGTTTGTTATGAAAAATCAATTTGGCCGAAGTAAGTTTCTTCTTTCTTGCATCGTATTTTTTTTCATAATTTTATTTATTTCACCGTTTCCTCAATATCTTATAAACGACTAACAATTTTGTTACGCTATTACAGAATTATCGTCATCCCATCAGGCATAAACAAAGAACGACCCACGAGCGTCACTGAACGAATGCTCAGTTTCATTTTAATATGTTCCTGGGCTTTGCTGCTAAATTAAAAGGGGAATGGCGCTCTCTGGCTTCAATGACGCTCGTAGCTCTCTTCTGTGATTTTACTTTTAAAATTTATCAATATTTTTGGATTGCACCGTACTATTAACAAGACCTGTTGTTAGTTATACAGGATGTTGCGTTTATAACAAATTTATATTGATTGAAGCCTTGAAAATGTAATTTTTAAATACAATGTGTTCGGATAATAAATCGGGATACGTGTAAGGTGATTCTACATGTTAAAATAAAGGTGGTATTGAAACTATCAATTTGATATTTGGCACAGGGACTATGCTTTAAAGCCGTATCAGAGCCGGCAATTTTTGTCTCTTGCGCCAGCAATTGTAATTATAATTGCACGGATTCATGCGCAGTACACCGTTCCCGATCAGATGTCTCTCTTTGCCTGAAATGGGACAAGCGCCATTTTAATTGCCATTTCCGCTGCAAGTCTGGGTAGAGATGGATTATTCTGTTATTTTTAACTGTTTATTAGTTGGTCGAAGCAGCTATGAACAGCTAATGGCTATTTACACTAACTGGTACTCAAATTAGCAGTTCACATTATTTATTAAGCATATGTACTGCTAATTCGTTTCAACTTTTTTGAACCGCTATTTGTAAGTAGCAGTAGCTGCTTTAACTGTTAATCGAAACGAACAGGTTTACCCGTCTCTAATTCTGGGGGTATTTTAGTGATTTCGACAGTACCAATCGTTATTCGGACTGTTGGCAATGCGCCAGCCGATCGAGAACGGTTTAGTGCGCATGAATCCGTGCAATTATAATTGCCATTAAAGGCGTAAATTAGAGATGGGCAAACCTGTTCGTTTTGATTACCAGTTAAAGCAGCTACTGCTATTTACAAATAGGAAGTTGCTGAATTAGCAGTCCATAAGTTTAATAAAGACTGTAACCTGCTAATTTAAATACCAGTGGGTTTAAATGGCCATTACCTGTTCATACCTGCTTCGGCCATATAATAAACAGTTAAAAATAACAGAATAATCCATGTCTACCCAATTGCGCCGGCCGGCAATGGCAATTAAAATGGCGCCTGCCCCATTTCTGGTAATGAGAGACAGCTGATCGGGAACAGTGTACTGCGCATGAATCCGTGTCATTTTAATTGTCAGAAGAGTAGAATTTCCGACTGTAGTACGGAGAACGGTGTACTGCGCATGAATCCTTGAATTATAATTGCCATTGCTGGCGCCATAAAAATTCCCGATTGTAATACGGTAACAGATAGAATTGCCGACTCTAACGAATTCTATCTGTTATACATGCTTTTCTGCTGTGCCACCAGAGGCCGCCTTACCTGAAATTCGCTTTTTATTCGCGTCCATAAACCACACAGTTTAGGCGTAAAACTAGTAGTTTTTGTAAATAAAATAACTACAAGTTTTTCAAAGGGAAGCAAAAAGTATTGATTGTAGACTCACCTCTTCAAGTATACTGTTGCATTATCCAGGCTGCCTGTATAATAATGAAAATTTACACCTACTTTAAATAATGTTTTATTAGGTACGTCTCCTTCTTAAATTACATTAAATTACCATACTTGTTTTTTTATACACAACAGGATATTACCAGAGAACTTTATATACTAGATTTATGAACTATTTATACGTTAGTTGTATTGTACATAGCTGTTGATATATTATTTATTTTTTTTCGCATGCATTCTAGCTATCTTGTAATTGCAATTTTAGATATTCATACACTTTCCTAAGAACTTGCTGGTCATAACAAAGAAACGAGATTTCTTTTCATAACTAATGGAGCTGATTAAGTAGTCACCTTCTTTCGCACTCGTGCGGAAATAAGTACTTTCCGCGCGCTCGTACAGGAAAAACATTTCGGTATGATATAAAGAAGTCATTTTATTTTTAATATAAACTTAGTATATTTATATAACTGTGCACATTCGAGAACTGAGCCATAATATAACGTTAACGCTAATAATTAACTTAAAATAAATCTTATGATTAAAAGAAATCAAGGTTTTCTATTTGATAGCTATATATCCCATGTATGGCTTTCAAATTATTATATAATATGCATTCGTGTTCGTCGATGGCGGTTTTGAAAAATTAGTTTCATTACTTTATCGGTATGGACGGTATGGTTTCGGTGGCGCGGTTGTCTACTGGGTGTCCGGTAATTATAGGACAATGTTACGTCAGCGTAGAGGGGAGGTCAAAATAGTACTAGTATACATTGGCTTTCTTAGTTTTTAATTTACATAACGCCATGTCGCGCTCAGCCCATAAGAACTGTGTAGAACATAGTGGCTGTGTTTGCGACCATCTTAATTGGGTCAGTATATGTCAAGCCACAAAGAAATGTATCTAAGGTGTGCAGCCTCGCCGCCTCTCACATGATAAACGCTCTCGCTCTTTGTTTTTATAAACTATTCCGCCGAGTAATGAAGCTAGTTCGTCACCGACTTGTAATTTGCACGCATTCTAAATTTACAAAGAGTCACTACTCTTCAAGTTTTCCTCCTATCTAAATGTGATTCTAAAAATAAAGTTAGTGTTAGATTTTTCCACCCTTAGTTATCTACTTGATAATATATCGGTGACTTGCTAGTTTGTTCTTAAGGATGACCTCTTAGCACTGGTTGTTGTAATAAAACGACAAAAATCGACGATAACAACTACGACGTATCGGTAATGGAAAAGCAATATCTTTTAAAACATGGCCGAGTCATGGGCGTGCTATTATTATCTTAATAATGTAATAATATATATATTTTCATTGAATGAATATATTTGTATCACCAGTGCAATATATTAGGCCATTCCATTAATATTTTTCGCTTATTTTGGCATTTTGCCAATAAAATCCATTTGATTTCAATATGCACCTAAAAGTTTCACGGGAAAACGGAAAGTTTATGTCACTTCTCAGCTGTTGTAGTAACTTTTTTAAAGGTTGGAACCACTTTTAGTTCCAAATAAAGCTTTTGTATTGTTCTCCTAACAATGCCAAAGTCGAAGCCTTCAATTTTTCCGACAGCAGAGAGACGGTCCCTTTTTTGACAGGAGATGACAACAATTGATCCGGGTTATTTTCTTTCCTTTCAGTATCTTCTTTGTGAATGTTTTTACTGCACCCACGCTTACTCCCGTATATATTGCGAGCCTTTCTAGCTTTCGCTTAAGTGGCAATTTAAATGTATTAATTTGTGATTCCTCTTCACACACCCTGTACACATTGGCAATCACTTCGCGGGTTTGACTATGAAGGGGGGTTTCATCAGGATATATTCATTCATTATCACAGTTTTAAAACAAACCATATCACTACGCAACTGGATGAAGCATATTGGACATCGCCGAACAACCGCGCCGGCACAATGGGCGTGTCACCAGACGCGTGTCGTCATCCTCTGTCTGTGATATACCCTATCAAATTATCTCTAGCCACCGGTTACCCATGGTTACCGTTGATATTGCACCACGTTGCCCTAGTTTTAGATTAGAAGTACTTTAATAAAAAAATATTTTATTTTGCATTTAAATATTAAAATAAATAGTATGAAAAGAAAGTTTTAAGAACATTGAAACTGTAATAGAATATTAGTTTCTAATATACTTATGATAATTTACTTTAAATGGGTAAATTTAATTTTAGGGTTTACTTTGGTAACATGTTATTAAATGAAAATTTAATATATGTGACAACATTGTTAACCCAAGAAATTTTCTTGCCCGTATTCCTTTTGTAGCTACAGATCAAAGATCTTACAAACTCCTACAGATAAAGTGGTCGACTTGTTCTGATACTACGATCGATCAGTACACTAATGTATATACTTTAATTTTGTCATAAATAACTCCCGACTCAACGCAGTTATTATCCAAAATACATTAAAAAAAAATGTAAAAAAAGTCGTTTTTTCTGCGCAAAATTCATACTGAAAAACCGGCTAAAAAAATTACTACACACATCCTTGAAACATTTCCAATTGGAGTCAATCAAACTATATTGTCAGATAGATAACTCTCGTAGTTGTGGAAAAATTTATTTTATTAAAACTTAGATGTGAAACTTTCTCAACCCGTTTCCCTTAAATATAAGTTTCCCTGTTACTATATAGTATTAATTAAGATCAACGTCGTTATTATTAAGGTCCATATTCAGCATTTAATTTTTTATTTGTTGCAATTCTTTGTTTCTTCAATTGTATCTATCTTCATTATTATTATATATTTGGTAAGTAGATAGTTTTATTTTAAAACCAAAAAAAAAAGACCGAATTTTTTGTAAAAAAAAATTTAATGGGCCTTTTGACCAGATTCTAACATATTTTATTAAAAGTAGTGAAATTTTATAAACCAAAAAAAATGTGTTGGACCTGGCAATCTGTGTTATGTACATAATATATAATATAAACAAAACATTTTAGCAATATTGTATGTGTCGAAGTTAGTCAAAATATATTATTGAAATAATTAATATACCTTGATTTATTTAATTCATCACCTGTGTCTCAATCTTTTAAAATGTGTACGTATGTTTTGTCGACACTGTTTCATAATGAAACGTTTTCAATAAAAATAAGCAATTTCTTTTTCTCGTGAACCGAGAGAGGGTTATTAACGTACTTACTGAATTCCTTTCGATGGAATGCAGTAGCCGAAGAGTTAGTATGCTTGTATAGAGTCTCAAAAGTTGTTGAAGTGTATACAACTGTTTGGTCCGAAAAAGGGTGGAAAAAGTACTCCGTACAAGGTTCTACGAGCTGCCTTGGCGACATATTTCCTCCCTGAATGACGCCCAGCAAATTAATCTACGAAGCCAGTGGAATTGCCTGTCCGCTGTCCTGCCATCACTAATCACTATATCCGATCAGCTATATTGGATAAAGGCAACATACGCGACTATATAGACATCCTAGGAATGTGAAATTCAGCTAATAAAATGTATGGATAAGAAATACATTTCAATTGATAGAATGCCACATTAAGGTAAGACAGGAATTTTAAAATTAATCGTTATTTTATTATTCTATTGAATTGTTTAATAGGTTGATTACATTGAAATTGGTACTGATATTATTATTATTCACTCTTTTAAAATTTACGATAATATTTTATCGCCTTTATACAGAGTGCGTGAAGGTGATTAAAAACAATTAGTGATGGGCCGACAAAAATATAAATATTGGTAATTTTATCCGCAAATTTTGCCGATAATAGGTATCGGCCATACTTTGCCGATATATACTATATCGGTATTTTTAAGGTGTATGAAGCTGTCACTTACCATTTGAAAATTATTAATAATCATTTTAGGGCGTTTAAATTTTATGATTTGGTTCTGTTCACCAGGTATAAAAAAGTCATTAAACGTAATCAATGTTAGGATTATTAGAATACTGTCTTGTCGGAGACAGCTTTTGTCATTCCATTGTGACTCTCCTTTGAAGATACAGTGCTTTTATATTGAAGACAGATTTTACAAATTTTTTTTAGTTTAAGGTAATCAACCTACGTAATCAAACTACGTCTTCAACATGGCAGATAGACCCTCCAATCAGCCAATCATAATTACAGTGCCTCGAAGTTTTAACCCCGGTAAGTTTCTAAGAAGGAAAGATAGAGCTGTCTCTAAAATATCTGGTCAGTACTCAACAATTTCATTCTTTATAATGGTTCTTACAGCAAATATTTTGAGCTTTAAGCCATATACAGTGAAATCTCTCATAACAAACACCTCTAATAGGCGGGTCTGTATTAAGCGGACATTTTTTCATAGTCCGGAACTAGGCATACGAAATTCCATGAAAATCAACCTCTCTTGGGCGGACGCGGACAAGCTGTTTTCATACAAAGAGAGCGAGAACCCTCCTTTAAACGGACACAAAATTTTTATAAGTATTTGGGAGACAACTAAGTACGATGCAAAAACTCTCTGAAGACCGGCAACCAATCGCGTATGCATGGCAGAGCGAAAGGACTTCGCCGAATGAAAGTATGTGTGATTCCCCGACAGCAGTCCGCCGTTTATTTGTGAGTTGTAAGGTTAAAATCGTAAACAATGGCACAAGAATGTCGCGTTTTGAGTCTGAAAGAGAATATTGATGTTGTGGAAGTTTGTAATTTGATAACAATGATTTGGGTGAGTTCATTAACATTGATAGCAATGTGCTATTAGAAGATGATAGTGACCCCATTCCTACCGATTATGTAGTCCAAACTGAAACCACATCACTATCTAACGACTCTGATGAAGAAGTTGAATGCAGTAATCAGACAAATGTCACCAATTATCAACAAGCCATTATAGTATGGTAAAGGAATTATAAGAGTATGCAAAGAATAGAGGAGACTCTACAGCAATTAAATTGTTATCAGACCTGGAATTACATTCTCTAGATTGCAAGTTTAAAACGCAAACACGTCAAACTACATTATTAGATTTTTTTAGTACTACATCTACTAACTAGTGTATTTTTTGTTATGTTATGTCTATTTGTACATACATACATAACAACAAATTTCCTATGGGCGGACACCTCTATTAGGCGGCCACATTTAGACGGTCACGTAGGTGTCCGCCTAAGAGAGGTTTCACTATATATACATTTCCCGTGAGAACGTTCTTGCAATCATTAAAGGCTATACAGGGTGTTACACGGCCTTCACCATCGGGATTTCGGAAACGGTAAGAGGCACGAAGTCGGTTAAATTAGGGCAAAGTTGCATAATGATGAGCCCTTCATCAACTTGTTAAATACGCGCATGTATTTTTTTGTTTAAATTATGAAAGAGGACCGAAATCTCCTTGGAAACGTCTATACACGGCCCTGCTGTGAAGTATTGTTATTTAAAGCGTATTTTGACAAGTTTTATATTCCCCTCGTAGGACAACCTTCAACTGCTGAAGTGCATATTTTTTTCCCTTTTGCGGAAAATGAATCGGTGAATCCGTCATCCACAAGCACAAATACATCGCAACGAACTTTTGACATTGGTAAGTGACAGAAGATACATAATGTTCGCGTCGTCGATACTTAGACATTTTTCTGGTTAATATAATGTTTAACGAGGGCTGTAAAATAATTCCGCGACCTAGTTATGATTATGTTCTGCCCTTTTATATCTATATACAATCCACTTTGGTATAGGCAGGAAACATCCCATAATAATTATCAACAATTTTGTTTACAAGCTCAAAAGTAGAGCGGGCTCCAAAAGTTTGTGGACTTGCATCAAGGAAAATCAATTTAGATGCATGCCATATGCAAACACTATTAGAATTAAGTCATCAGTGAGTCATAACAATGACGCTGCGTTTAAAGCCGTATTAGAGTCGGCAATTTTTGTCTCTTGCGCCAGCAATGGCAATTATAATTGCACGTATTCATGCGCACTAAACCGTTCTCGATCAGCTGGCACAATACTTCTTTCATTGCGAGCGCAATGCGAGAATGGAATCCGTATTACAGTCGGCAATTCTAGTCTTCTGACAATTAAAATTGCACGGATTCATGCGCAGTACACCGTTCTCGATCAGCTGTCTCGCATTGACAGAAATGGGGCACGCGCCATTTTCATTGCCATTGCCGGTGCAAGTCTGGGTAGAGATGGATTATTCTGTTATTTTTAAATATTTATTAGTTGGTCGAAGCACCTATGAACAGCTAATGGCTATTTAAACTAACTGGTACTTAAATTAATAGTTCACATTCTTTATTAAGCATAATATGTACTGCTAATTCGTAGCAACTTTTTTGAACTGCCATTTGTAAGTAGCAGTAGCTGCTTTAACTGCTAATCAAAACGAACAGGTTTGCTCATCTCTAATTCTGGGGGTATTTTAGTGATTTCGACACTACCAACTGCTGTTCCGACTGTTGGAAATGCGCCAGCTGATCGAGAACGGTTTACTGCGCATGAATTCGTGTAATTATAATTGCCATTGCACCGGAAATTTGTATTACCGACTCTTAAAGCCGTATTAGAGTCGGGAATTTTTGTGCCGCCAGCAATGGCAATTATAATTGCAAGGATTCATGCGCAGTACACCGTTCTCCGTATTACAGTCGAAAATTCTATTCTTCTGACAATTAAATTGACACGGATTCATGCGCAGTACACCGTTCCCGATCAGCTGTCTCTCATTACCAGAAATGGGGCACGCGCCATTTTAATTGCCATTGCCGGCGCAATTGGGTAGACATGGATTATTCTGTTATTTTCAACTGTTTATTATTTGGCCGAAGCAGGTATGAACAGCTAATGGTCATTTAAACTAACTGGTACTTAAATTAGCAGTTCACATTCTTTATTAATCTTATGGGCTGCTAATTCGTAGCAACTTTTTTGACCTCCTATTTGTAAATAGCAGTAGCTGCTTTAACTGGTAATCAAAAGGAACGCCCATCTCGTAGCAACTTTTTTGACCTCCTATTTGTAAATAGCAGTAGCTGCTTTAACTGGTAATCAAAACGAACGCCCATCTCTAATTCTGGGGGTATTTTAGGGATTTCGACAGTACCAACTGCTGTTGACAATGGTGCAGCTCACCGAGAACGGTTTACTGCGCATGAATACTTGCCATTATAATTGCCGGCGCAAGAGTAAAAATTGCCGACTCTAATACTTTTAAAGGAAACTTCAGTGAATTAACTCCTCAAAAAGTTCATATTGAGTATATCAAATTAATTTAAATTAATTCACTGAAGTTTCCTTTAAAAGTATTAGAGTCGGCAATTTTTACTCTTGCGCCGGCAATTATAATGGCAAGTATTCATGCGCAGTAAACCGTTCTCGGTGAGCTGCACCATTGTCAACAGCAGTTGGTACTGTCGAAATCCCTAAAATACCCCCAGAATTAGAGATGGGCGTTCGTTTTGATTACCAGTTAAAGCAGCTACTGCTATTTACAAATAGGAGGTCAAAAAAGTTGCTACGAGATGGGCGTTCCTTTTGATTACCAGTTAAAGCAGCTACTGCTATTTACAAATAGGAGGTCAAAAAAGTTGCTACGAATTAGCAGCCCATAAGTTTTTATATGTTTAATAAGTATGTCCATTTTCGACGACACGTATCGATAGCCCATGTTTTTGATTTGGTGTTGGTGGCCATTCCAGGTTTACTTAGTTCTATGTAATTATTGACTCGACAGTAACGTCAAGGCCAGAAAAGCTACCGTTGAACCCATGATACCATTACACAAGGTATGATATCGCGCAAGGAGGCGTGGCTTAGTTTATTGTGAAGTTGAACCGGCAAAAGAATAAACGTGCGTCATCATCTGTAACAGTATGATTTAAATCGAGATTATATAGAAGGAATAAGACAAAACTACGTTCCATCTTATCTACTGATACTCAAACAATTGAGGAGTGGAAGTAACAAAGAGGCTATAAGTGTCAATTTATGAAAATGCGAGTTATCCCCCTCCACCTCTAGCCCCTTTGTTACTTCCCAATTGTACATTATTGTCGTTTAAAATGTATTTCGACGAGTTCTATGTGCCCTAGGACAAGCATCAACCACTGAGGTGCGCATTGTTTTCTCATTCGCGGCGAATGAACCTTCGAATCGTCCATCATCCACAAATACGCTGCATAGAACTTTCGACGCTGGTAAGTTACAGTAAGCAGTGACGTTGAACTAAACGGGCGTGAATAATCCTACATTACACGTCATATCCAAATGTCGTCTTGTGATTAATGATTGATTATACAGTAGTTCAATGACGCAATAGCCATTTCTTGTTTCGAACATCGCGATATGTATGCGGTGATTCACGAACGAGCTTGCATTAGAACTTTACGGTTAACTACTGAACATATCTTTCTGACACTTTGGAAATGTAGACCTATCGATATACTATAGGGTGTTGAAAAAAGGTCGGTACCCCGGAATAACTCCGGTGCATCGCATTGAAGCGGAAAATGTCGGGGGAAAAAGTTGTTTGATTTTGAAGGAGCAATAGTTTGCAATTTAAACCACCTCCCACCCCCCTCAACCCCGGGCGCGGGTGGGGGTAATTTAAGATTTTCAAATTTAACACCATATTTTTAATTGGCGTATCGTGTTCTCCGACCAAAAATAAACATCTTTTGTCCGAAAAATTTTTTTATTCGGGCCCATCCTTCACCGATAATCACCATGAGAAAGACAAAATCACAAGTTTTATTCCGGAAATACTCTTTTTCTCTGTCTTGTACTAAAAAATGCCCGTGGAATACAAACAACTTTTTCCACTTTCTCTCTAACTAACTTTCTGTCATTTCCGGTTATACCGGAAGTAGCTGTCAACTTTCGTTTTTTAAGGTTTATGGTGATTTTTATTATATTTTTCGTTTAACCATTAAATTCTAAGAAAATTTTATAGGACATCGTTTTTGTCCGACTCTGCCAGTTTTCGAGATATCTGGACTTTTTGTAATTATTTGGCAAATGCATGCTGATGAAATCCATATAATTTTTTTTACCTTAGCTCTTGGATAAAAAAAAATCTTACTGAATAGCTACTTCCGGTATAACCGGAAATGACAGAGACATGTCAATATTTTACATAAAGAGAGAGCATATCGATGAAACTAAATAACCAAAGTTTCAGGAAGATAATATGTTCAGTAGTTCTCCATCAAGTTATAATGCAAGCTCGTCGTGAATCACCCTGTATATGTAGGTACACTTAATATCTACTCTTTTTCGTTTTTAAGGATCCGGAATTAATAATAGTACAACGACCACTACTGCATCTCTAGTGTTTAACTCGCATCCAATGGGTAAGTGCTTAATAGAAAAACATATATAGGGTGGCCGTTTTGTGCGGAAACGTCCATTGTCATTTACAATACAGGGTGTTCCGATAATACATCAGGCCACTTCGAGAGGTGACATGTTAAAATAAAAGTTATATAATAAATCTTCTTGCTTCCATTCGAAAAACTGACTTTACTGCTAACGAAAACTTTAATTCCAGTTTGGCGCCTAAACGGTGCTGTTTATCGACTCGCATAAAGAGTACCTTATTTATTAGGTAGGTATTCTTTTGTCTTTAAAATGGCATGTCCTTTATGCCAATATCTGTCAAAACAAAAATGATATGTCAAAAATTAATTTGAATTTCAAGTAAAGTAACCTCTGGCGGCACAGTAGAGAAACATGTTTGTATCAGAATGATAGGAGTCGTTAAACGTAGTCCCTGTGCCAAATATCAACTTGATAGTTTAAAAACTAACCGCGAGATGTAAAAAATAAGAGAAACAACTTTGACAAGGCTGTAACTGGGAAAGTATCTAGTTTTCGACTCTTTGTTATATGACTATCTTTTTTTTATCATAGAGAATCACCTCTCCAAGTCTCCTGATGATGCATTATTCAAAGACGTCTTCGTGATGAAACGTTACAGAATTACTTAGTATCGATGCTTGAAAAGAGAAATGACCAACACGCAATTAATCTCATTGACTGCAATGCAGTTTTTCCACAAGAGCACATGCGCACGTGCACCCCCAAAACGAATAAAACAATATTAATTTATATTCATTGAATATTATGGCTATGGCGATTTAACATGGGAAAGGCGCACAATTTTAGTGTGCGCCGCGCCGTTGTCTGTTCGTGTATCTAGTTAGAAATTCGAGCGTGTATGTTTTAATATTTTAATATTATATATTTATTAAGTTAAAATGAATAGTTTGACGGTGGACTATTTAAAAAATATCTTTAGCTCTTTGAGTTTGGAGCAATAAATTGAATTGAATTAATTAACGCAGACCACAAAGGGTAAATCTAGGGACTTTATTAGAAAGTTTAAAAATTAAATATATGAAAAATTTTTTATAGAGGGTATTCCAAACTTTAATGAGGCTGTTATTGATCAATTTTCTACAATTAAGAACCGAAGAACGGACTTTACGTTTAAGCACTACACACACTAAGAAAACCTTTCTTATTTTTCCAAAAGTTGTATTTCTTTGTGTAAAATTAAAAAATAAATAAAAATATGTTTTACCTAACGCATTTTCTTATTACCTACCTTTTTTCTTTCTACATTTAAAACGCCTAGAAAGTAATTGTTTGGTCGTTACACAAAAATGAAATTATAAAATATTTTCACCATAAGTACTTGTGAACCTTGTGATCATAGGTCACGAGCCGCCACTGGTTCAATGGCGTTTTGGCGTTTCTTATTCCAAACGTCCATATAAACACTTAATTTTTTGTTTTTCAGGATCCGCCATTGATAATTCTGCAACTACTGTTACTTCGTCTACATTCACTAACACGCAGTCGCCGATTAGTAAGTGTTATAATGTACTGTTCGTATTAGTGTTGGGAAGAAACCCATGATTTTAATAATCGAGTACTTGATACTCGAGCGATTTTAATAATCGAGTGGATCGCTCGAGCTATTAATCAGAAATTTTTATGACTAAGAAGAATGTGTTGATAAAACACCAGGGGTTGTTTCTGAAGTTCAGACTAGAGTTTTTATTAAGGAAGAACAGTTGATTCTGATTTAAAAAAAAATTATATCCTTTGATTTTTAAATAATTTACAATCGCCCCTGGCTAGCCAGTCAAAACAAAACCCATGTCGCGATGACATTAAGGGATTTGGCATACTTTTTTGTATGCACCTTGACGTATGTCATACCAGCCTTCTGAGCGTCAAACTCGAACGTCGCCAATCGGCACATTTCGTGTCAGCCTTCTGAGCGCCAATGAGCAGATTTCGAGTGAAAGGCAATAAAGTGACAAGCGACGGGTTTCGCCTGAATATACAGGGTGTTATGGAAATGACGTATTATATTTAAATGGGTGACTCCTGGGGTGTCCTAGAGAAGCGTTACATATATTTTTTTTTAAATCGACCGTTTAAAAAGTGGGGTAATTCATCCATAAACCCACACTCCCCACAGGTCACTCCGCGGCACAATCATATTACACTGCCCAGCTGTGTAATAAACACATATGTTCTGGCGAAATGTTGCCAAACTGTGGAAAAGTCTAAAACTTTAGATTCTTAGAAAAAATAAATATTTAGCTTACTTAGAAATTAAATCCAGGCCGCCGACACGAGTAGGGAATCCAGGGCACAGACACCTTCAGTTCTTTTTTCTATGGGAAGAGGTTTATGCTCATCACGTGCCCTGATGATAGTGTGGGACTGCATAATAAGCTTATACCCAATAAACCCCATTCGGCCTCTTATTTCTAATCTCGGAACATAACCGGCATATCGTCGCGAGAAAAAAAATACATAGTGAAACAGAACAAATTACACTAAATCACTTAAAGAAACACACAGACACTCAAATTAGTTTTTTGAAGATATGCACCTATTATCAGATTACACAAAAGCACTAAACACTAACGCATATTTACACTATGGTACACATAGAACAACAGCACACACTGAAGTTAGGATACAAATTATTTCGCAATAGAAAGTCAGAAATAATAAAAACGCTAATTTCTAATGGGCCTGAAACAATTTTTAATCCTTTAATGAAGAATGATGAATTAATTATGTTGACAACAACAGGACCTCCCGTTCAGTCTTAACATAGACGAGTTCAACCAAGGGTCGAGTGCTTCGTACATATTCGGAAATAAAGCGCGGTTGCCATTTCCGAGACAATAATTATACAGGAAAGTAATATTACAGAAGGAAATTCCGCAATTTATGAATATAATCTTATAAAACATCGAAAGTGGCAACGCTGTATTTTTTAGATATTTCCAAATAACGCAATATCGATCGACCGAATAAACCCGAAACAGACTGAAACGTGTAGTTACTAGAAATTTTTAGATGTTAAATACCAATGTATGAAAAAATTATATTATTTCCCAAGCCAGCGGATGAAACTTTATACAATAAGGGCGTATCTTTGTCTACACAGTAGCACGTTAAAATAGTAATTCAGATTGAATGATACTTAGATGTGTTCATACAAATTTACGCGAAAACTAATATTAATTTGTGCTTTTGTTTTTGCGTTTTGTGAGGTTATTGTGCCGGTTTTTGTTTGGAGTACCTACTTGGTGTTTTTGTAAATAAAATTGTAGTTTTTTTTCTTCTAAGGGGTAAAGTGGGATTTAAGTTGTTCAGTTGCGACGGATGTCGTTCGAATTGAACAAATGACAACATACCTGGCCATTTATAAACTCCGCGGCGGTTGGTTTGAGTCAGGTTTCAAGTTTATAAATCAAAGATTGTTTCCCAGCGAACTGAACTGAACGTAAAAGTTTATAATAATGTACCCTGAAAAATAAACAACTTACTATCTGTCAAACGGTTATTGACTTTCTAAAGAGTGACAACACTGCTCAAAATTCACTGACGTTTTCCGTCACATGTTGTTTTGTTTATGTTTCTCCCAGTGTCGCCACGTGCTTAATTTTGGTTTGACGTCAGGTCATGTACAGGGCATATTAAATTAAAGCACCATTTTTGGATATTTTTCTTCAATTTGTTTTCATCTCGGGAATTGCCGATTTAAATATAATACGTCATTTCCATAACACCCTGTATAACTCGAGCGGTTTTTTTAATAATTGAGTAATCATGCGGTTTTGTTCTAGCTAGTACATATGTATAGGGTGGCCGATTTGTGCGAGGAAGTTCGAAGCCAGTCCACCCATCTGATATCCTATTTTTTTTTTAATTTTAAGGAATTAAACCTCGAACTACCGAAACCTGCGTTTTCCACCCCTACAATGCAAATAGACGTTTGAAAACGCCACTCAATAATCCTCATCGTGTTGTTTTTAACAACGGTAAGCAAAAAAAAGTCTATGAAAGTTTCGCTACTTTAGATTGTCTAAGTTTATCGGTACGATAATTTGTTTAATGAAGGAAAAGAGTCCACATAATAGTTACATAGCTACACGACAGTCATAATACAATTTCAACACCTCCCACCCTCAATATATCTCTTTCGCAGTAAATAAAAAAATCGGAAGGAAAGACACGTCAATGATATTGTGAAGGCGGACGCCATTAAGATGAGGATCCCAAGCAATCCCAAATTATCAATCAGAGCCATCTATGTTGCATCAATTTAATTTAAAAAAATATACCGCTTTTTGGCAGGTTAGAAAGAGACGATAGTCATCAGCTGATCAATATTTCTTTTCGTGAAGTTTTAGCCGTTAATAATAAAGGTTTTTAATTAATTTATTGATCTTTAGATTGTCTGACATGTCGATTGGGGTATCAACAAATTTCAGTAGGATCTGTGACAAAAATTTGAAAATTGTTCATATTTGAAATTGTTATTATTATTCTTATAACATTATATTTTTTAACGCAATCTTTTTCATACCGTTTTCCAATCCTTTAACTTTATGAATCCAGTTTAAGATTAGAACAAAATTAAGTATATTTGGCTAAGCGTTCGCATAAAATAGTGCCTGGCTTGGCAACCTGTGATTAAACGCAGCTCTTAAAGAATATTTGCAGCCTTCGTGGTTTGACCCCCGCTGGGAGGGGGCGATGTTACCCTTAATATGTTAAAGGGGGGGGGGGGTCAAGTGTCACATTGTTTTATAGGTATAGGTTAAAATCTCTTTCCAACAATTTTTTTGAGTGGTAGTTTCCAAAATTGCGTTCCAAAAATTGACTTATCCATGTACATTTTTGGGCGGTCACTTTGTCCCCTGTTAAGAATGGGAAAGGGTGTCACCTGTAGTCACAATCTACGGACTCCTAATCATTCTACTAAAAGAGTCCACACAGACAATAATATGTTTTAAATAATAACTTAAAAACCATACTTACACTAAGGCCTTGGACACTGTGTCACACATCGAATTCTGTTGGAGCGGCTCGATAGTATTGGAATTAGAGGAACAACATTACTATTATTCAATTCGTATCTCTAACTGATAGAACACAGCGAGTGAAAATTGACTGGGAATACAGTGAGCCGCTACCGGTTGAGTTTGGTGTGCCCCAGGGTACAGTCCTTGGATCGATTCTCGTTGATATATACATTAATGATATATCCAAGGTAACTAAACGAACAAATGGTGCTAAGATTAAGATTCTTATCTTCACAGATGATACAGTGCCGTTAGTTAGTTCTAAAACATGGAACGGAACTTGAACTGATAAGGCAGAGAAGGCAGTAAGTGCTAAAAAATGTTGGCTGGATAAAAGCGTACTTACTCTAAATGCCCAAAAAAACTCATTTTGTAACTTTCTCAATGACAAACTCAACCACAACAACAAAACCATAACACTGGCTGGAATGTGACCGAAGGGTGTAATTGCACTCTAAAAATAGAAAAAACAAAAAATTTGGGGATCTAGTTGGATCCGCACTTACAATACAACAAACACATTGAATATGTTTCAGATAAACTAAGAGAGCTGGTCTACACAATTAAGACATATTTTAAATCGCAAAACAATAAATATTGTATATTCCCTCTCTTGTTGAGTCAGTTCTTTGTTATGGGCTAGTGGATTGGGGTTTAGCAACCAAAACAGCCTTAAAACCTTTAGAAACTATACAAAAAACCATTATTAAAAGTTTATACTTAAATCATGTACATGGGTGTTTACTGGCTCTTGGAGGACATTTTCAACAATTTATTTTACTTTTGTTCATATGAGTTCATTATTCAAAGTTTTTAAATCATATGCATTAATTAATAAAACGAAAAATGCAATATTTTTTTAACACCCGGTATTTCGTAAACGAAGCGACTTGCGAAAAACTTTTATACCATTTGTCTTAAGAGCTGGGTTTAATCACAGGTTGCCAAGCAGGCACTATTTTATGCGAACGTTTAGCCAAATATACTTAGTTTTTTTCTAATCTCAAACTGGATTCGTAAAGTTAAAGGATTCTAAAAGGCTATGAAAAAATTGCGTTAAAAAATATAATGTTATAACAATAATAATAACAATTTCAAATATGAACAAATTTCAAATTTTTGTCACAGGTCCTCCTGAAACTTGTTGATACCCCAATCGACATGTCAGACAATCTAAATATCAATAAATTAACTAAAAAACTTTATTATTAACGGCTAAAACTTCTCGAAAAGAAATATTGTTCAGCTGATTACTCTCGTCTCTTTCTAACCTGTCAAAAAGCGGCATTTTGTAATTAAATTGATGCAACATAGATGGCTCTGATTGCTAATTTGGGATTGTGTGGGATCCTCGTCTTAAAATAAGGTAAGGATTCACCTCCTTCATTTTTTCAAAGAGCTTAGGAAACAGTAGTAGTATGGGGGTCCCAAAATTTTCAATGTCCTTACAGATATATTTAAGAACAAAATATACAATATCAACATTTAAAACAAAAATTAAATCCTGGATATTTGATCATCTCCCTTCATAATAAAATTGACATGTCTTTCCGATTGGGGTACATTTAATAAAATAATTGTTAAAATTATTTATTTTGAAAAATCTCGTATGGACAAAATTGATATTTTGTTGTTTCTTTAAAGGTTTTAAACCTGATACAACAGTAACGACGGCTTCACATATGTTGTTAACCATGGAGCGTAAGTACCTGTATATAATTATATAGACAAAAAAATCCCGTTGTGAACATATGCCAGTGAACTACTACGTCATTCTTATTACCTACCCAGTTAAATAAATAATTATTTTGTTATTTAAGCTTTCCAACGTCACGGTGAAGAGCGCAGCTGTGACCCTTGCATGGCAAGTAAGCCTTTAATTCCGCCTGTCCATAACAAGTTGCAAATAAGTGGAAAGTCGGGAATTGGTATGCACATTTTTTTGTGAGATATTTTTTTTCTAAATACTTTTTTCAACGAAATTCTTGTGAAATTGACTTATCTTATTTCGACCCGTGTTTGGATCCTTTTTACAAGAGGCAAAGACGGAGATTTATATTCAAAATATTCTTATTGTCATTTTAAGAATGTACCATCGTACCGGTAAAAAACTAGGACCGCAAAATTTCTTATTTTCTCCTCGACTATTAGGAATTATTTACTGTCGAGTCTGGTACCAGTAAAATGTCGTATACAAATTTTGCATGTCAACATAGATTGTCACTTTATCATTAACTTGTCAAGCAAATTTTTCTTTAAGAAATATGCCACAATTAACACCCCAGCAAAAGGCTATAATCTACAGTCGGTTGCGAGATGGTGCTTTTATTAGGGATATTGCAGACGAACTGGGAGTAAACACAAATACCGTGTTATTGGCAAAACAAAAAATAGCAAGGCATGGGATTATTATTAGGAAAGCAGGTTCAGGTCCCCCTAGAATTTCTACTGAAGATGAAGATAGAAGACTAATTAATTATCTAAGGGATCATCCATTCGCAACTGCAATAAAGGCGAAAGAAGAGACGAACTTTCCAGGTTCTGCAAATACTGCTAGAGACAGGGTTCGAATTTCCGATATACGAAGTCGTTGTGTTACTAATAAAATCGTTTGTTTAATCGAAAGAACTAAACAAGGCCGGTTAGAATTTGCACATGAATATTTAAATCGGAATATTTTCTGGGAAACAGTTATATTTTCTGACGAGAATACTTTTCAATCGTGTAATAATGGAAGAATTCGAGTGTATAGGCCTTTCGGCATGCGGTATGATGAGATATACACTCGCAAAACAAACCAAAGCGGGCGTCTGCGGTTGGATTAGCGCTAGAGGTCCAGAAATTTGCCAAATCGTGGAAGGAAGACTAACTGCACCTGAATACGTTAATATCCTAAATGCAGTGATGATACCATCGATAAACGCTGTATATGGTCAAAATTTTACATTTCAGCATGATAATGCTCCAATACACACCAGCACGCATTGTGCAAAATTATCTCCTAGAAAATAATATAGCAGTTCTTCCCTGGCCTTCGAAGAGTCCCGATTTGAACCCGATCGAAAACATTCGGAGTAAAATGGTGAAATCAATGTATAAACACGATTTTCGGCGGCCACGAAACAGAGATGAATTACGCTACAGGATAAATGAAGCTTGGGATGAAGTAACAGGCGAATTATGCAGAAACCTAGTTTTAAGTATGCCGCAAAGGCTTCAAGAAGTAATAAACAGGTTCTATGACCAAATATTAAAAATGTTTTGTTGCTTCGACAAATTTTGCGTTTGTATTTTTGTAACCTTCTATTAAATTTTTTTATTATTTAGTTTCGTTTTTATTTTTAGGCGACGTTATATATATGTACTTTAAATAAGGTATTAGACTTTGCCGCTCAAGTTTATAAAAGAAATAAAATACTTTGATGCCACCTCGTATCGAAAAATATAAAACGTTAAATTATGTAACCTAGGTTACTTTCTAAAAGTTAGGTGTTTTAACATTTACAGCTCTAGAGCACCTTTTATAGTCTATGAGATATGTATTTCCGTTCCCAGTTTTGTGATTATGTTGTCCTAGTTTTTTATCGGCACGATAGTACAGTATGTTCTAATACTTCTTAAGCCCCCAAAGACGTGCTTGTTGGGGAAAAATCGTATTAAATATTAAATCTCATACAAATTTTTTAAGTTGTCGACACGCATGACTCATACTATATTCTTTTGATTTTTAAGGGTCTAAATTAAATACTATTGGAACCGCCGCTTCATGTTCATCAAGTGTTCACTCGCAGCCTCGACCCCACTCGACTACAAGTAAGTTAAGTAACGCATACGGGAGGACAGGGAATAAATGGGGAATATCCATCCTTGACCGAAAGTGGACCATTCGTCCTAAAATTAGGCTTTGCCGATATTTAAGTTGTTTCTTCAAAAATCCCTGAAACAATGTGTGGTGTAGTGCAGGGTCCTCCTAATAGGTACAGTTACTACCAGCAGTTCTACCGAAACCGTACCTTAAAGGTACGATTTCGGTAGAAAGTGTGGCCGCGAAGTCCGGCAGTCGTGCACTGGTCTTTAGAATAATAGAACATGTGGTTTTGCCCTAGAACGCCCGATACGTCACGCTTCAACTGTTGGCAGTCGACTGCTGTGTACCTACTGCTCCGAGACCAGTCTAGACGTGACTGCCCGCCCGACTGCTTGCATGTACCTTTTTTAACCAAATTTGCTTCTATTCCATGGTGTATGAAAAAGTTTCAGTTCTACCATAAGTGCATTAAAATACGTTCGCGAATATTCTCGAGAACTGCACGATATTTCTTATGTTCATGATGAGATGTACTTTTTTATGTATAGGTAACGGACCCCGTCAGTTTGGGCCCATCTGGTGCCCCACATACCGACGCAACGATGATGACGAATTCGTACTTTTAAGCATGAAGGTAAAATATTTTTATTGTTGACGCTGAACTAAGCAAAGTAATCGATGCGGAAGAAGTTCTTCGGCGACTGAATAATAAGTTGTCAGATATACAGGGTGTTATGGAAATGACGTATTATATTTAAATGGGTGACTCCTTGGGTGTCCTAGAGGAGCGCTACATATTTTATTTCTTTTAAATCGACCGTTTTAAAAATGGGGTAATAAACACTCTTACTCACAGGTCAGTCCGCGCTACTGTACAACATTTCACCCAGAGCCAATGGCAATGTTGCCAAACTTAATGTAAAACTGAAATTCCATATAAAATTATAAAAATAAATTATTTTCTACCTACTTGTATTTATCCTTATACCTAAAGAGCGAGCAAATCCAGGCTCAAACACAATCAGTTTTTTTTCTTTTTCATGGGAACACTCCTGGAAACACTTTATGTACACACAGTAATAGTGAAACAGAACCGATAGTTAGCTTTTGAAAATACAATAATACAGATTATTAGATTAGATTAGAAGAAACGCGTCAATAAACACAATATTCAAAGATTATATGGACGGGCAAGATACCCGCGTAAACCGAAAAAACAGAACGGATTGCTGAGAGCGTGTTGGTGTTCGACGAGACACAACGTATCCGGCCGCTGGTTGGTCTCCAACTAACAGACGCACGCATGCGGCGCTATATGAAACTACTTCGCTCAGCCAATGTAAGGCGTCAAGAGGTCATTGGCATTTGATCTAGTGACGTACGTGGCTATTACTATTCCATAGTTTTTTCGGGTTGTTTCAAACATATTCCGTCGTAAATGTTCTTCAATTAATTGTACAAAAGGTATTACAGAAAGTATTTAAATTATTTTATTTTGTCTAAAGAGTTTAAGGTACATATGACAACGCCGGCCAGAATTCCTTGATTGCTTACATGTATCGCAGTGCCACACAGGTATTTTTCTGGTTTGACGTCATGTCACTTTTACCGCTGAATGAATTGAAAGCGCCATTTATGGCTATTTTCCTTCAATTTGTCTTTATCTCAGGAATTGCCGGTTTAAATATAATACGTCATTTCCATAACCTGTATATGAAATTTCGCCCTTCACCATTGGGATTTCGGCGGAAACGATAAGAGATACGAAATCGTTTAAAGTGGGGCAAAGTTACCTAAATTATGGGCCCGATAATATGCCGCAAAAAATCTAAAATAAATACAGGGGCTTTCAAAATATTGGCAAAAATCTAAAATTTTCTGTTTCGGTTTGTATTTTTTTCCTGACTTTGTTCGAAGAGATGTTCAAAAATAAATTTCACTTTCTGGTTGTTACTTTTTATTCCACACCAGGTGGCATCGTCGGATCTTTAATGCGACGTTTCGTCTTTGGGCCACCATCATCAACTTAATTTTTTTAAATGCGGGCCTGGATTTTTTTGTTTAAATTATGAAAGACGAACTAAATCTACGTTCAGCGGTATACAACATTTACTGGTGATCCGACGTTCTGTCTATTACTAACACTAATTTTGGGTATATTATAGGACCAATAATTACTCAACTTTGTCTCAATTTAACCGACTTCGTATCTCTTACCGTTTCGGAAATCCCAATGGTGAAGGACGCATTCGTTACACCCTGTATTTAATATACAGGATGTCCAGAAACTAAATATCGTTCATTATTTTTTTAGATAATCGTTAATCAACTTCCGGACGACCACCTTCGCAGGAAATTATGCCAATTCGGTTTTCCTGTAATGCCCGTAACGGCAACGACCAGAAATGCATTGAGAAATGTGCTGAGCATGATTTTGGTGGATTGTTTGTAATTGGGGAAGAGGAAAGATCGACACATATCGCCACCGTGTGACCGGCGCAAGAAAAGTATTGCCTATTTTTATTAATATGTTTTTTTATGTACAATCATTAAGTAGTAATAGTAGTCCTATGATGTACGTAGTAGGTATCTATTCGGTACCATTAATTTTATTCTATGGATTTATTGTTAAAAATACATATACATATACACTATACAACATCAAAGCATTTCACTTTTTTTTTGACTATGCAGGGCGAACCAGATATGTCTAAGTGAACAGGCTTTGTATTTTTGCATAATAATCTTTGGAGTTATTAAAAAAACACGAGAGTTGTTCACAATTATAAATGCGCAGTCACCCAAACCAGAGGAATTGTAACTCATTTCCAATGGTTGCCGGGACTCTCACTAAGGGCTGGACCGGAGAAGTTCTTCTCTTAGATTAGGCAACCCTAATCTAAAGTACTTCTGCAAATGCGGACTTTTGCAATTTTTAGCAGACTCGTACGAATAATGAAGCATCCGTAAAGACGGAAAAGTCAAAAAAGCGAAGCTAAACTATCTATGTGATTAATCGAAAGTTTAGCTTACGCTTTTTTGATTTTCCGCCTTTGCGTATGTTTCATTATACACAGTGCCGCTTTGTACAGCTCACTCCTTCTTTGTGGTACTAAAATAAACATCTTCGTTTTCCTTATCAACATAACCTTGAATTATTTAAAATAGAATAGATAAAAAATTATCGTTCTGATACAAATTTAAGACCTACATAGTATTGATAAAATGTTTATAGTGAGCGACGATGTTCTCGAACGGTTAATCTGTTCCCAATGCAAAAAATATTTATCTGTTAAAGTCGTGAAAGTGTACCCCAATAGGGGTATAAAGTGTGGACGTTGTTCCAATGCTGGAGATGCGGGGGTGATCTCACTGTTCGGAGTTCTTGCCGACGAAGCCCTTTTTAGATGTGTAAACCGTTTTGAAGGCTGCAATCAGCTCTTGTCGTATTCCGATGTTGCTGAACATGAGAAATGTTGTATGTATTGTATTGATTTTTATAAGTTTTAAATCAAATGTTCGAGAGTGTCTACTTAATGCCCCTTTGGGTTCGATTTAGAGACTAATTTGTAATTTAACTTTAACCTTGAAACGGACCTGAAATCTTAATGCAATTTTTGGCAGCAAAGCTTGAGATATTATGCCTTATATAAGCAGTTATTCACTTACAGCAATTTCGATCCTTTTAGGTATTGGAAAAGAATATGATTGTCCATGCTGCGTACAAACATTCAAAGGCACCGCCTACGAAGTATACATTCACTTCAAAGAGCAACATCTAGAAAGGCTTCTTGTAAATAACCCCGAATTTATTCTGGAAATAGACAATGAACTAGTTAAGAGTTATTTGTATTGCAAGAATGATCTGTTATTCTATATTAATGCCAGATATAACAGAGGTGAGGAAGAACTTATTTTGAACGTGGTGTTTCTTGGTACAGACCAAGATGCCTCTAAGATAACCCAGATGTTCACTTTGCATTCCTTGGATTCGAAAATGAAACATAAAACTAGAAGAAAGATCTGTACTTCTGTGACCGGAGGCAATATAAAGTGTTTTAGAATAAATCTGTCCCCTGTGGACTATCCCAAGGACATTGTTGTTTGCAGATTCGATTTGAATACCGAGAATGTTGAAAATTTACTGGCTTTGCCAGAGATCTTAAAGAAATGTAAGGGATATGTAGGAGATAAGTTGAAGCTAGAAGAAGGTTGGTCCAACAATATTATCAAACCATCTGTGTTTGATAAATACCCAGTGACAGTGTTCAATCCGAGTGCTTCAGTGGTTCTTCCATCTAATAGTACATTCGGTAAGAAAATTGACTACAGCAAAACAGCGCCAGGGAAGGAGCATCATTTGTTAAGCTTGCGTAAAAATCACTGATCTGAATTCTTTTAAGTCATAAACAATTACTGTTCTGATATAAATATGTTTCCCACTATGCCACCAGAACTCAAATTAATTTCTGGTATATCTTTTTGGTTTTGACAGTTATGGACAGGACATGTCATTTTAAAGACAAAAGAATGGCTAATAAAAATGGTTACTCTTTATTTGTGTCGATAAACCACACTGTTTAGGCGCAGTGAAATTTTTGTTAGCAGTTCCGGTTGTATTTTTTTTTGGTCATTGAGCAAAAGTACACAACACAATCATACACAATAATACATAATATAATACAATATAACTAATACCTATTGTTATAAGATAAGTACAATGCTATTGGACTGGTACCTAAGTAATTAGAATCACTTGTATTGTACCAAATCTTAACTATATTATATAATAACTGGTTGTTAAATGTTATATTTTTATTGAAAATTTCCTCATAAACATCAGCATTCAGTCATACTAGGAAATATTAATGAACAATTTATTTAAAAATATATTCAAAAGATCTAAAATTCTTTGATATGTATTTTCTACATTCACTTTTAAATTTAATTATTTTTTTTAATATTCTTTGTTTCATTGGGGATCATGTTATATAACTTGGGCCCCAAGTAGGCAACACTCCTTAAGTTAATATTATTAAAATTCATTGGAATGAGCATATCCTCATTCATTCTTGCACGAGTGTGGTAATTATGATTAACAGTGTTCTCACAGGATTTTGTTTTGTGGAGAAAAGCTGTTACCGTCACTATATACAACGTTCTCACTTTGCAGATGTCATTTGAAAAAAGTAATTCCGAAGGATATAGTCTGGTTTTTTTATACATCACTTTTAAAATAGACTTCTGAATAATATTCAACTTACAGAGAGTAGTGTCGTACAGACCACCCCACACCAAAATTCCATAGCGTATCAGGGACTCAACAAGGCTCTTATAAATTACATTGAGCATTTTTGTATTTAAGATTTCTCTAAGAGTAAAAAATTTAAAAATTAAGACTCGAATTTTAGTAGTAATATAATCAATATGTGGAGACCATTTCAAAAATCTATCCACTATTATTCCAAGATATTTTGTTTGATGAACTTCATTTACTTGTTGGTCATTAACTCTGATATTCGTAAAGTCAGGTCGGTTTGCACTTGTTAAGGAGAACGCTATGTAATTTGTTTTAGTCAAGTTGAGTGATAATTTAAAACTTTCCAACCACAGCTTAGCAATACCTAGCCCTTTTTTCATTTTTTCTTTTACCTCTTGCCAAGTGTTACCGTTAAAAACCAAAACAGTGTCATCTGCATAGGATATTATCGAACCCTCTATGTCACGTGAAAGCAATCCGTTTATATACGTTATGAACAAAATAGGGCCCAGAACCGTGCCCTGGGGTACCCCTATCTTCACATCCTGTTTGTTACTTAGGGTGTTGTTGACTTTAAGAACCTGAGATCTCCCGCTGAGATAGTCTTTTAACAGTCTCCACACTGTCCCCCTGACTCCATAGTGCCATAAGACATCAAGAAGTTTGTCATGGGGGACCGTGTCAAACGCTTTTGCCAAGTCCATGAAGATTGCTGCACACTTCCTTCCAGCGTTTAGATTAAATGTGATTTCCGATGTCAGTTTATATAATGCGTCCTCAGTACTACAATCTGGTAAGAAACCATATTGGTTTTCAGATAATATCTGGTTGTTTTTAAAAAACGTAAACAGTCTCTCTTTAAGACATTTCTCGAATATTTTCGCGAAATTGCTTATTAGACTTATAGGTCGGTAGTTACAGATCATTGTTTTAGGTCCACTTTTATAAATAGGTGTTATTGTTGATATTTTAAAGTGAGAGGGCACGATTCCCGTTACAAAAGCTTTGTTAATTATATGAAGCAAAGGTTTTATGATTTGCCTGTGTGTTTGTTTGATCAACTTAGATGAGACTCTATCAATGCCCGATGAGGTTGAGTCCTTCAGAGTCGAAATGTGTTTGATCAATTCATACTCGCCAACAGGAGTTAAGAACAATGAGTTTTGTAGTGAAAAATTGATATCTATTGAATTTTTAGGTATTGGAATTGAATCAGCCATTTTGTTTCCGATATTAGCAAAGTAGTTATTACAGTGGTCAGCCATTTGTAAGTCGTTCTGAAAGTCAACACCACGGTCATTTTTTATTTTTAATGTAGTAATTTTTGTTTTATTTTCATTAGTAGCGTTTTTAATTATCTCATATATTTTTTTTATGTTACCCTTATTATTATTTATTTGATTGGTATAGAATTCATGTTTTCTTTTTTTAATTAATTAATTCAAGTTGTTTCGGTATATTTTATATGAAGCCTCTAATTGTCCATTATGATTTTGTAATAGTCTCCTTTTCATTTTATCTCTATGTTTAATAGACGTTATTATTCCGTTTGTGCTCCATTCCTTGATCCTCCTGTGCGGTGATGGAATAGTCAGTGGTTGCGTCAAGTTTTAGTTCGTTATAAGTCGCAATAAAGTTATTTGTTGCCGATTCCGGATCTGAGTCATTCACTATGTGGAACCAGTCGTGTGTATTTAAAGAGGCAATAAATTTTTGGAGATTTAGCCGTTTTTTTTTTATCTCAGTGGGGCAGTCCTTAAATTGATTTTTATTATTTGATACTAGATTGAGCATAACCGGTCCATGGTCTGTTATGTGAACGTCAAGGAGAAATGCCTCCAGATCAAGGCAGCCTGTTTTCAATCTTTGTTTAACAAAAATATGGTCAAGGCATGAATCACTGTCAAATCTCGTAATTGAATTTACATATGATTGATAACCCAGTTGTGACATTGTCGCCAAATAACTAGTTGTATCATTATCTGCATGCAAAATATTAATGTTTATGTCGCCTATAAAAATTTCCACATTATTATTATTCTCTGTTTTTAATATACTGTCAATGTATGTATGAATGTCAGTAATAAACTCTGGTTTTGATATTGGAGGTGGTTTATATGTTGCAGTAATTCCTATTTTAATATTATTCACGACACATTCTAGTCTACTTACCGTTGCCAATGAGGTTGGTAGCTTCGTACTTGAGAATTCTACATTAAGATCATTTTTTACTAAAAATATTAACCCGTCATTTTTGTTATAATCAGCATGATTATAAAATAACTGATAATTTGGAATATTACATTGATTGGTTGAGGAAACTTTAAATGTTTCACTCAGTACTATTATATCGTTAAAATGTAGTTGGAAATCTTCAAGTAATAATATTAAATTGTCAATATTTTTAACAATACTTCTAATATTTACATGTAAAATGTTAAAGATAATCTTAGAATCTCTCATTTTGGTTTTCAACAAATCACTATCCACTAACAATGTTTCTGGATTATTATCTATTTCCATAGTCTGAAGTAATTCATATTGCAGTAGTTGCACCATACTTTAGGTTCCATATAATTAATTCGGCTTCTCAGAAGGTCTGTGTGATACTTGGTGGATGGACATGCATGATCTGATGCTGTATGAGATGTGTTGTATTTTGTTTTGTATTTGTCGTTTGCAGAGACACAGTTTTTACACTTTTTTATATGCTTACTAGGACATGCAGTAGTTTCATGTTTTCCAGTACAGTACTCACAGGCTACCTCGTTTTCACATGCTTCGCTTTTATGGTAATAATCTTGGCATTTGAAACATCTTTTAATGTTCAAGTTTTCATATACACAATGTCTTTCCCAGCCTATGCATAATTTCTTCATATTCATGAGTTTCCAATATAACTCCGGGGAACATTCAAAAAATATAGTTGAGGTTTCCTTGTCTTTTATTTTTTTAATATAAGTTATTTTAATTTTATCTGTATCCTGTATCCATGTATTTTGTTGTCTTATAGCCTCCTCTAATTCCTTATCCTTCATTACACCTGTATAACCCACTATTTTCATTCTGGGGAGATTTAATTTTACTGTCTCTATACTATAATTTTCAGTGAGGGAGTTTTCTGCGGCTTGTTTCAACTTTTCTATATCATTTTTTGTAGTACACTTAATGATAATGGATCCCTGTTTAGTTTCTCTTATATCCTTTATTCCGATGTTCAGATGTGCCGGTTCTATTTTTGATTTTAAATCCTTTTTTGTCCTTTCAGAGGTTTGTTTCTGTCTGGGGTTTATGATCAGAGTGGGAGATTGTGATGTAGGTTGAGTCTTGCTTTTGTGTGTATTTCTTATTACATCTGAAAAGCTTCTTCCCATATCATGTATAGGTAGGGTTTTCTCGTCACTGTTTCCTTTTGTATTTATTTCTGTTCTCAAATCAGCAACTTCCTGTTTTAGGGTTTTTAAATCATTTTTTGTTCTTCTATTAATTGTATCATAAGTGGCGCCTGTGCCAGCGTACTCTTACAATCGTTACATAATAACACAAGTAATCTTTTTTGAAGCGGCATGCATTTTATTTCCGATGCCGTAAGTGTGCAACAATTTTTGTGTAGCCCTCGTATACAAAAGTCGCATGCATATTGTTGTTCTTTTCTAATAGCTTGCTTGCAATTTGCACAGCTATCCTCATTGCCGTCCATCGTTTAAGAATTTAATATAAACAATTTTTTATTCCCATTAAACCATTCTTATCACTGATGCGTTCGAGGTCTATAAATTCCTTAAATTTTACAGAAAGTATCAATATAGTAGGGTTTTTCACTTTTTCTGTTTCACGTGTACTTTTTTAGTCAAAACCAAAACAACAGCCAAAAAGTTCACACCTTTACCGATTTAAAGATACCGAAATCAATAATTATTTGTCTCTAGAGTAACTAGAAAAACTATAAATAGTCGGATCGATCTAGACAGTACCGTTCGCACGAATTACAGCAGTAAAATGACGTTTTCAAATAGAATCAAAAAAGAAAGTACCTATTGAGTTCTCGCCTTTTTTGTAACATGTACCTTCATTTTAACATGTAGAATCACACCTCTCCACGTATCCGGATGCATTATCTGAACACCATATTATTATTAATAGTATATTCATGATTCAGATCAGTGCAAAATCAATTTTCGATCATTTCATTGTTCCTTGTGTGTCTCATTTTCACATTCTATCGCCCAATTGAAAGTTTTAGAATAGGCAACATATCTTCTTATAATATGCACTTCCATGAAACAGTTTTATGTAAAAACATTTTTACAATATTTCACCCTATCAACAAAAATTTATGATGGAAGACCTTTATACAACAAATTTGCGAATCAAGAGGTTTTATAAAACTGTTATTAATCATCCATCTCTGTTATCCGAATATCATCGGTTCTTTTGAATCTTGGTATACAAATTCTTACGAGTAAAGGTTTTTCATCTTGCGCACAATGTTGTCTCCGTCATATAGGCAACCGCGCCGGTATTGGTGTCGGTTTGGTTGCCAACCGACGACGACCGTCCAGAACCGAAAACAGTCGTAGGGATGTAACGATATTAAAAATCTATCTATATGTGGACAATAGATATCAAAATTAATTCTGTCTTTTCACTTCGTTTATGAGAAAATAGATTGTTTATTGCCCAGTAATGAAGGTCTTGATGTGCTAAAATATTGCCGTGAACTCATTTTCATTAAGGGCGATCAGCTTTGTTTACATGCGCGATGCCATAAATTTGCCACTTTTGCTTTTAGAGTTTGGCTATCCATAGATATAGGTCGGTGATTTTGAGGCATTAGGGTACTCTTCCAGTCCCTCCCCTTATCTATGGTCCGGGCAGTGAGTAAAATGGGAAATCACTGCTACTCGGTTGGTTGGGCGGTCGGTGAATTACCAAAATATGTTAACGTCACATCTGCGTCGATGTTAGAATACTGATATTCAAAGAATAACACCGCTGCGTCACCGTTTGTATTTCTCGGGCTCCGCCTACTCTAACATATGAGGGCGGCGCTTAGCGGCCACTAAACTGATGACGTTGCGATGTTATTCTTTAAGTATTTGGATTCTACTATTTGCCTTAAAGATGCTTTACAACGTTGCCACTATTAACACTTGTCACTTATATCAACGTACACTGGCTAGCAAAAAATTTAGGTCACATTGAAATTTTAATATTTTTTTGAAATTCCCGGTTTCCAGCTTATGTTTGCAAATTCTAAATTATCCGAATGTATTTTGTAAGCTATATTTAATATTAAATCGGAACACCTTATTTTGGTTTTTATGATTTATTCTGAAGAAACGTCTAATTTACATTTCAAGTGAAGTTCGACTGATTGTTACTTGGAACTAAAGGAACGAGAAAAACTTAACATTAATTTAAAAAATGATAATTAATAACGTGTATTCCCTCCTCGTGCATTAATGAATGCTTGTATTCGACGAGGCATACTTTGAATTAAATTAAGGATCACATGCTGGTCGATGTTGTTCCACTCTTGCAACAGCAACTCTCTCAGTTCCTGGGCAGTTCTTGGAGCTAGTGTATGTCTTCGAATTCGTCATCTCAACTCATCCCAGATATGTTCTATGGGATTCATATCCGGACTAAGAGCTGGCCAATCCAACCACCTAATTCCTACCTGATACATATAGTCACTGATAATTCTGCCTACATGGGGACTAGCGTTATCTTGCATGAAAATGCTATGCTCGCCCATAGTGATCATGAAAGGCATAGCATGATCATCTAGGACCTCCGTAATATACCTGTGACCTGTTAGATAGCCATTCTGTATGAAAATTAACTCGTGTGCGTGCTTGTGAAGTGATACCCGCCCAAACCATAACTGACCCATCGCCAAATGCAAGTCTCTCGTCAGTACAAACTGGGGCATATCTTTCTTCTGGTCTTCTCCATACTCGCTGACGTCCATCTGACCCAGTGAGACAAAAACGCGACTCATCTGTAAACAGTTCCTTGCTCCAGTCATCATCATTCCATACCGGGTAATTTCGGGCAAAAGCTAATCTTGCAATTCGATGCCTGCGGTGCACCAGACCACCACCCGACATTCCTGCAGTTGAATCCGAAATGACCGAAATCGTAGTCCGTCAGCGTCCCGTCAAACGAATCCTGAAAGGACCCGACGTCAAAAAAGCTACTGGTCCAGACGAAATTCCTATTATAGTTCTCAAGAGATGCGCCGATGAACTAACACCAGTATTTTGTAGACTTTTCAACTTATCCTACAAAAAAGGAATATTTCCATCTTGCTGGAAGACGGCTCGAGTCCAGCCTATTCCAAAGAAAGGTAAGAGAACCCTGCCTAACAACTATCGACCAGTAGCATTGCTTTCAGTTATATCAAAAGTAATGGAGAAAGCTATTAACCAACATCTTCTAAAGTACCTGGAAGGTTCAACATTATCAGCGATCATCAATATGGTTTTCGGAAGTCCAGACCAACTGGAGATCTTCTAGCCTATGTCACCCATATTTGGAACAACGCAATCGAACATCATGGGGAGTCTCGGGTTGTTGCACTGGATATTTCTAAAGCTTTTGATCGTGTTTGGCATGAGGGGCTTCTAAGTAAACTGCGATGCTATGGTATGCCCCGTCGATTCTGTGCATGGTTGTCTAGCTTTCTTAAGGGCCGCGGATTTCTCTCAGACGCCTTCACCATCAATGCCGGTGTTCCTCAATGGTCCATATTGTCTCCCACTCTCTTCTTACTCTACATTAACGACCTTCTAGTGAAAACTAAAAATCCGATATTTAGTTTTGCTGACGATAGCACACTTATCTCATCTTTCTCTTTGAATGCGCAAACGTCGGCTGCCGACGCACATCTTCGCAGACAGACCTGGAAGAAATTTTGGCTTGGGGTGACAGTAACCAAGTCGAATTTAACGCTAAAAAAACCCAGGCAGCAGTTTTCTCTAAAAAGGTTAACATTACAGAACCGGAAATAGTCATGGCCGGACACGCAATCCCTCTGGCTTCATCTATTAATTTGCTGGGCGTCAATCTGGGAGGAAATATGTCTTGGCTTAACCACGTTGTGGCAATCGCCAAGATAGCTTCTCAGAAGCTTGGGGTACTCTTCCAAACCAGAAAGTTGTACACACCTCAACAACTTTTGACACTATACAAAGCCCAGATTCGACCATCACTAGAATACTGCTCTCATGTCTGGAGCTCTGCACCCAAACATACTCTTCGGCTGCTGGATTCCATCGAAAGGAGGGCTATTCGTCTGATCGGAGACCATGAGCTGACGAAGAACCTCGACAGCCTGGAAGATCGAAGACAGGTTGGGGATTTGACTCTCTTTTACAGATATTTTCATGGAAGGTGCTCGGCTGACCTTGCCCTCTTAATTCCGCCCAGAGCGACGAATAGCAGAAATACACGACGAACCACTGCCGCCCATCCATATGTGGTTAAGCTTAGTACTCCTCGAACTTCATTATTTAAGAATTCTTTCAGCTGGAGGACTACATCCTTGTGGAACGACCTTCCCGAGGTCGTTTTTCCCAACGAATATAGCCTCCAACGATTCAAAACCAACGTGTATCGCTTTTTGCGCACACGCACCACTCCCAAAGTGCCCTAAAGGATTTTTCCTATAGTGCTTGTGTTTGATCATAAAAAAAAAAAATGGTGGTCCTGTAGCCATTCTTCAAGAACACAATCCATTAACATGAAGCCTTCTTCTAACGGTCAATTGGCTAACATTAACATCTTTAACCTCTTGAAGTTGATTTCGCAGAATGACCCCAGAAGCTGTTCTATTCCGTAAACTTGCAGACACCAAAAATCGATCATCTCTTTGATTTGTGATTCTTTTTCACCCGGATCCTGGTCTTCTGGTTATAAGGTCAGTCTCCTGATAGCGCTGGTAAACATTTTGTACAGCACATAGGCTCTTACCAACAATTCTTGCAGTTTCGCGTTGTCCTCGACCATCTTGTATCAACGCTACAATTTTTGCCACAACAATAGAATCTAAAGGCATTATGACCTCTTAAATGAACACTACAAACAATACACCGTAGACCGATAGGTTTTAGAAAAAGAAAACGACACTAAACTGAGAAATAAGCAACGAAATAAAATTATTAAATAGTACTAAATTCACGTAACTTCACAAAAGGCGTAACTAGGGTGACAATACGTGACAAATAACAAATATGGCAGATAGAATTTCTCGGGCAACAAATGATGCACCGCCTACTGGACCAATCATTCCCTGACTAATTTATTTCTAAAATTATTGACAATTTCTTAAGTGACCTAAATTTGTTGCTCGCCAGTGTATATTGAATATTATCGATATCGGTAAGAAAACACTATATCGGGCGATCACTCCTTAGTAAGTACCACTTGTCTACACGATTAACATTCAGAACTAAATAGCCTCAAAATAACGTGACTTCGACTCGCTTCTCTAGACGATATTTTTTGTTTGCTTTTTCAATTTTAACGAATAAACGTATTGAACGTTTTTTTTTTTAAGGTTTTGGTTCCATCCCGGTGTTCCCTAATTCGTCGAGTGTTTCTTCAAATGTGCTAAACACAGCTACAACAGCATCTTCTATTTTCGACAATGCTAGAAGTCAGCCCACTAGTAAGCTATTTTTATTTTAAAAAGTTTGTTAGGAATATTTATCAGTGGATCGCGTGGTTTGGAATTTCGGCGCGGAAGAGCGTGAGTTATTGAGCAATTAGACAACAATGCCACGCCAAGACACGACGGCGCGCCGTTTAGTATCGACGGAGTAGTAGCAGCGTTGCCAGCGTCATTACGATCGTAACAGATCTGTTACGAAACACGACGATTATCAAACCAAATATCGCTTAGATGGTTGCGATTTTAGGTGTTTTTTCTGAAAAAGTCTGTGTGACCTTTCTTGCTTTAAAGCAAAGCTATGAAATTAATAGAAATTATAGATAAAGGCGGAAATACTTAAAAAAAAAAAATCTTTTTAGAAAAATTCAAGGTAATATATTTCGAAGCTTAATTCAAAATTTTAACAAATTCTATCCAATAGTTTTCTTGTAGTTTGTACCTTGTTACCTAAATGGAGGTCACTGATAAGTGCTCTTAAGAACAGAATGTCCATGATACAATAAGCGCAAGTTAAGATATCACGCAGAAAGTATGTGCATGCTTCTGTGGTTCCCATATGATTTCCACGGATATTTTAAAAATTTACCGGAGTTTTTCTTATTTTGGTGATGCTTCATATTTTTTTCTTTTCTATAAAATCAGTCTTTATGTTACTTTTATAAGATATTAGTTTTGAACTAAAATAATCGCAGTAAAAGTACCTGAGCGATCCCATTATTTATAACCATTTGTTATTATTGTGTGGAAAGGACCGGATTGTAATAATTATAATTAAATATAGGCACATCAGGTAGGTTATGTTGCTTAATTTAGATTTAAAAATCTTTTTGTGGTAAAATTTGTTAGTTTTTATTTCTTGCTGGAAAAGTTTAGTTGTATTACCGATATTATTTTACCAAACGTATAAAAAAACAGTATGTGGGGTCCATGGAAAAACATTGATGGTGCTTCTTCTAGTGTTGCAGTGAAGAAAATGCATTTATCTCTCGATGCTAGGGAAATTGTAAAAAGAGTATACTTCTTTACTCAACAGAGGACTTTATGCTAGTGCTGCTGCGACTGAAACGTCTGATTTGACTAAGATACCTCTGACTACAGTGAAAAGAATCGCGTCAAATCCCATTAAATCTAGAAAGAAGCGTAAAGATGCCGGTTTCACCAAATGTTTCGACGAACGCGACAAGGACTTGATAAGTTGTAGCCGCACTAGCCTTTGGAGAGTTTTGTCGGAAATGGGATTCAGATACCGCAAAATTGACAAAAGGCAAATACTCATGGAATCCCACCGTTTACATAAATGGCGTCATGAGTATATAACTTCTGTAAGGAAATCCCGTTCTGAAAACCGTCCTATAATTTACCTCGACGAGACTTGGTTTGACACGCATGAAACACCATCCAAATGCTGGTCTGATTCTTCCGATAAGTGTAAAACAAAAGCTCCGTCAAATAAAGGAAAAAGAATAAGCATTTTACATGCTGGGTCAGAAAACGGTTGGGTTCCAAATGCCTTGTGGCTTTCTGCAAAAAACATTAAAGACTCTTGTGTGCACTACCATAGCGATAGCGAAACAGAACTATCTATAGAATGACATTATAAATGTAAATAAATATGACTAGTAATATTTTTAAAAAATGTTATTTCATTTGATTACATTAATATAATCATATCATTACTTGTTTTCCTTAGTCCGTCCCTTCATACTTCACTTGTTTATTGCCAAGCTCTTGTCGACACAATGGAACCGACTCGGGAAATCATTAAGTTATATCCATTTTTCGTGAAACAATCTATACTTTACTCTTTAAATTGTTATTTTAAAGCTCCTATAAAATTTTAAACAATAGAAAAGTGCGCCCTGTCATCAGACGTAACCCACACAACAATTCAAAACAATAAATTGAGACATACCGAAGATATATGCTTGTTCCCATTATAAGTGTATAATTATTTTTTTTCCTATTTTGACGAGCACTATCGTAACCTCAAATATTTACGTTCCAATTATTTATTAATATCCTGTATGTAATTGCTTGGGTTTGGTCGTACTTAGGTGTAATAGTATTGAATTATTTTTAATTCTCAAAATATTTTTTTGTTGTTTAGGTAACCAAATCGCCGGAGCTCCTACCTTAGGAAACCTGCTAACAACTAATAGTAATAGTCAAAATCGACCAAATACTACGAGTAAGTTATTGAATTTTGAAATTTTGAAATCAATACATTTATACAGTGTGTCCACAGATGGACTTGACTGTAAGAAATGTTATTTTCAGCATTTCGAAAAAAGAAATAATTATTTCTTTTCAGATTCTCAACCTTTTAATTTTAATGTAAATCCACTATTGCCGGCGTTTAATTTTTCCTCGAGTTCAAGCGGCGACGGATTATTTCAATCAAATAGACGAGGACAAGACAACGACGAGAAAAAAAACATTTTCGAGTTAAAATAGGAAGGAATAGGAATACCTAGGACGTCAACAGTATTCACCTGTTAATGTTTCTTTGGTTATAATTTTAAATATAATGTTAAATATTATACCAGTCGAGAATCGACTTTACGTTTTCATACAAAAATTCTTATCCCCTTCTTTTCTATAAGGTGACTTTATAATTCTAGGCTTTAGGAAAGAGAAATAAAAATCTTCATTTTAATTTCAAACTCTTAGTTCGTGTGATCATCATCATGAGATATTTTTGCTCCTGGCTGAAGGTAGGATTGTAGAACTTTAAATAAAAATAATTTGATTGATTTTTATATTTCAAATTAGTCTAATTAATTGCACACCGTTTCTGATTAAAACTTGAGTAATTGTCGGTATGAATTTATAATTTTTTCCATCTTAAGAAATGATTATTTATTTTATTATCCCCTCGTATTTCTAGATGTATCAAAACGCTGAACTTGCACTTCTTCGCGCACGTTATGTAATTCAGCGTGGCGCCAGATAGTCTATTTTTCTTATATATAATTTCTAAATGCATTCTTTATATTCCCTTTAAAATTTTATTTTAAATTTCTAAAATAAAAGAAAAAAGGATGTTCAAAGGTGTACCAAAAAATCGAAAGATGTACTATCGTGCCGATAAAAAACTAGGACAACAAAATCCCAAAACTGGGAACGGATATACATATTATCTCATAGACTATAAAAGGTGCTCGACAGCTGTAAATGTTAAAACACCTAACTTTTAGGAAGCAACCTAGGTTACATGATTTAACGTTTTATATTTTTCGATACGAGGTGGCATCAAAATATCTTATTTCTTTTATAAACTTGAGCGGCAGTAAATATATTGGGCATTTTTATTTAGAAAAAGTCTAATACCTTATTTAAAGTAGGTATATATAACGTCGCCTAAAAATGAAAAGGAAACTAAATAATAAAAGAAATTTAATAGAAGGTTACAAAAATACAAATTTGTCGAAGCAACAAAACATTTTTAATATTTAGCCATAGAACCATTCCTGCTTATTACTTCTTGAAGCCTTTGCGGCTTACTTAAAACTAGGTTTCTGCATAATTCCCCTGTTACTTCATCCCCAAGCTTCATTTATCCTGTAGCGTAATTCATCTCTGTTTCGTGGCCGAAAATCATATACATTGATTTCACCATTTTACCCCAAATGTTTTCGATCCGGTTCAAATCGGGACTCTTCGAAGGCCAGGGAAGAGCTACTAGAACTTCTAGGAGAAAATTTTGCGCAATGCGTGCTGTGTGTATGGGAGCATTATCATGCTGAAATGTAAAATTTTGACCATATACAGCGTTTATCGATGGTATCATCACTACATTTAGGATATTAACGTATTCAGGTGCAGTTAGTCTTCCTTCCACGATTTGGCAAATTCCTGGACCTCTAGCGCTAATCCAACCGCAGACATTTATAGAGAAACGTCCGCTTTTGTTTGTTTTGTGAGTGTATATCTCATCATACCGCATGCCGGAAGGCCTATACACTCGAATTCTTCCATTATTACACGATTGAAAAGTTTTCTCGTCAGAAAATATAACTCTTTCCCAGAAAATATTCCGATTTAAATATTCATGTGCAAATTCTAACCTACCTTGTTTATTTATTTCCGTTAAAAATATTTTATTAGCAGCACAACGACTTCGCATATAGGAAATTCGAACCCTGTCTCTAGCAGTATTTGCAGAACCTGGAAAGTTCGTCTCTTCTTTCGCCTTTATTGCAGTTGCGAATGGATGATCCCTTAGATAATTAACTAGTCTTCTATCTTCCTCTTCAGTAGAAATTCTAGAGGGGCCTGAACCTGCTTTCCTAATAATAGTCCCATGCCTTGCTATTTTTTGTTTTGCCAACAACACGGTATTTTTGTTTACTCCCCGTTCGTCTGCAATATCCCTAATAAAAGCACCATCTCGCAACCGACTTTCTAAAGAAAAATTTGCTTGACAAGTTAATGATAAAGTGACAATCTATGTTGACATACAAAATTTGTAAATGACATTTTACTGGTACCAGACTCGAAAGTAAAAAATTCCTAATAGTCAAGGAGAAAATAAGAAATTTTGCTGTCTTAGTTTTTTACCGGCACGATGGTACATGTACATTTGCCTTAAAGATGCTTTACAACGTTGCCACTATTAACACTTTTCACTTATTAACGTATATTGAATAGCGATATTATCGATATCGGTAACAAAACTGTATCTATCCATCACTCCTTAGGATGTACCACTTTTCTACACGTATTTTCACGCAGAACTAAATAGGCGATATTTTTTTGTTTGCTTTTTTTATTTTGACAAATAAACGTATTGAGCGTATCTTTTTGTTTTTTTTAAGGTTTAAAATATGGTTCCATCCCTGTGTTCCCTAACTCGTCGAGTGTTTCTTCAAATGTGCTAAACACAGCTACAACAGCATCTTCTATTTTCGGCAATGCTAAAGGTCAGCCCACTAGTAAGCTATTTTTATTTTAAAAAAAAGTCTGTTAGGAGTATTTATCAGTGGACCCAGTGCCGGATTATACCGAGTGACGCCTATACGCTAAAATGGGCTCGCCGCCCACGTCTACCTTATCGATATATTGAGGTTACCAAGGCCTTGGTATATCATGTCTGAGTGTTCTCTTTCCGCATTGGCTAATTTGAGGAACGGGAAAAGGTGTATTTCCATTGAAGAAACAAGATGTTTTATTATTGAATATACTTATTTATTTATTCATCAAATTTGCTTAGGCCAATGACTAATGACATTCTTTGGTTTTTGTTGTCTATGCTCGGCTACCATCTTTTTTTATACTTACAACGAAAAAACTCATAATCATTACATATATAAATGTCTAAAGATTTTTCTTTCGCGCTTTCTGTTGGGCAAACTTTGTAATAATTTCATCACAATCTAGAGCTACTGTTACTTCCGATTCAATACACAGAATCGAAAGCGCGTTGAGACGATCTTATTTTTGGGTTGATCGTAAATAATTTTTCACTCTTTTCAAAACGGAAAATTATCTTTCTCCAGAACAGACAATTCCACCCCCGCCCCGAAAGAGACAATATTTTTTTTCGAATCAGTCCATACCGCCGAATGCCACCCTACGTTACAGCGTATTTAAAACCCGGCACTGAGTGGACCGTGTGGTTGGGGATTTCGACTAGGTAGGAAGAGCGCTGGTAACACTGAGTGGGAGACGTTCTCTTCTGCCTTCGATGAACCGAATATCACTTTACATGGTTGCGATTTTAGGTGTTTTTTCTGAAAAAGTCGGTGTGACCTTCCTTGCATTAAACAAAGCGATGAAATTAATAGAAATTATAGATAAAGGCGGAAATACTTTCAAAAATGGCTGTATAACCATGTTTTTTCAATTTAAACGTTATTTACCATTTTGAAAAAGATAAAAAAAAAAAATTTTAAAATTCAATAGTCACGTAGTGCCATATTTCGAAGCTTAATTCAAAATTTTAATAAATTCTATTCAATAGTTTTCTTGTAGTTTGTCACCTTGTTACCTTAATGGAGGTCACTGATACAGTCTTTGCAGCGAACCCTCAAGCTTTTTCGACAGTTGACATCAGCAATATGTCATCGATCAGCTGTTTGGTGATTTAATCAAATACCCCAGTTTTCTACGAACCGCATTGAGCGTGTTGTGTTTTTATATTTTTCCAGTTTGATTGGTGCTAATACGTTTTAAAAGTGTATTTCCGTCGTTTTAGTATAGTTTATTTTGTTTTGAAAACTTTAATTAACTACATATTGAGTTGTTTGTGTATCTGGTAAACCACAGTAAGTACTAGTCATGTAACGAAAAATTTATAGGTTAATATTTTATTTATCTGTTTTTAGGCGAAAGTAATAATTATGGAGCATAATTATTGTCTGCCTTCTACCTCAGCTGATGCCACCCGGCCACCGTTAGAGAAACTAAGGTGAATTTTAATATTAATAAAAAAATTCTAGATGTTTTATTTCTTTCTGAGTGAGTTGAGATTTATTTTCTGTGTCAATATCAGACTTTGGGTTTGTTCGATTTAATCTAGGTCATATTTGTCTCCCTTTATTGAATCGGAGAAGGTTGATGCAGACAGAGACAGACATAGAATGCGAGCAGCACACGTTCTTAAATTATTTCACAACCGAACATCCTTCGTCTGGAAGGGGATAAAATCAAGTAACATGTGATTTATAATGTGATTGAAAATGGTGGAGGAAGCGTCATTAAATTCTAAAATAATTTTTAATTTTCTATTCTTTTCACGAAAACGGACCTTCTCGTTTTGTTGTAGGTAAGTAATTTATGATTGAAATATTTTTTACTAATTTTTATTCGTTATTGTTATTTTACATTATAAAATTGTCCCATTATGTCCCAAACTTGTCACGCAAACTAGCAACAAACACATTTTTAAAGAATTTTACTTAAATTTTACAATCCAGAAGTCAAAAGCTACAACATAATAATTACAGCTTAGTTATATTAACCCGTAGCCAGAATTTTGATAAGTCCGGTAATATATTATCATAATAATTCTTTCTTTTCATAGTTTAATTGAGAATCCCATAATGACTGAACATTAAAGAGGACTTCGATCACTAATGTTGCCAGGAGTATGCTACGAAACAAACAAATTGGAAGCCCATAATCATAATGATGGTGCATATATTTACTTGGTTAGTAGCTGTACATATAGTATTGGATTTACCTTGATTTGTTTGAAATTGAAGATGGTAAAATATTTTATGTAAATTATGATTTATTTCCTATTTTTTAATAAAACTAATTACAACCTTCAATCTTTGAATTCTTTATTTCTAGTTTCGTTACTAGTTCAATAATAATATAAAAGTATGTAAGGACAATTTTAAAGTGATATTTACAGCTGAAAACCTATGTCAAAATCCTAATATTTGATTTTCTCTACTTAGTAAATCAAATGAAAGGGATTCGATGTTTTCTTTGCTTAAATGTCACTTTAAAATATTGACAGTAATAAAAATTTGGACAAAAGTGACATTTGAAAAGCACGTGCGCGCCAGGCATAATGGATATCGCCGTATCATGCCTGCTTCGATTATTTAACACGGCAGTTTGTCTTCTTCCTGGTTATAAGTATTCGTTGGCTGTCGCTACTTATGTCAGTTTGAGACGCGCATTAAATTCGTATTTTTTGCTAAAATATTCCACGGTTTACAGTCGCACATAGTCAGTTTAACTTGTGTTTGTGTATATTAGTGTAATTTAGATTTGTATCCGATTTGAAATCGTTGTACACTGAGCCTTGACTCACTTCATTTTGACCAAAAACTTTCGTGAGTACTTTTATTTTATTTTAAAAGGTAAGTTGAAAATTATATTATAACATTTTTAATAAATTGGAAGAATACTATTAATTTCTCCCTTGGGAGTGTTTTGGTTGCGAAAAAGTTCACATTTTCACACTAATTTGCGTGTGAATAGTTCTAGCATTATGTTGTGCTTGACGCTACGTGACGCTCTATCATCAGCTAGTATCATGCTAAAAAGTAACATTCCGCACTTTTTTCTTGTTACTGTTAGTGTATTGTACGTGCTCTATAGTTATTTTTTTTATATTTTAGGATGTAAACTGGTTAAAAATATGCCTTACTGTTGTGTCAGTAGCTATTATAAAAGTTATGAATCGAAACATTGCTTTCCTGACCCAGCCAAAAACAGACTTCTTTTGGACAAGTGGGTGTCGTTGTATGGAAACCGTCGTTTAGTTCGCGAAATGACTCCACCAAAAATTTATAATAGTTGCAGAGTTTGTTCCATTCATTTCCTGCCTGAAGATTTTGGACCAAATCATAGACTTAAGAAAGGAGTATTACCATCAATAAATTTACCAGGTATATTAAATTTATTTTATTTTAAAATAACTAGACCAACTTATTAAGTAGGATGAGGCAGTAGAAATAAGCCGATTTTGTGTATTGTACACATAAAAATATTACACATAATAAATAATCCGGTCATTCATGAAAATCTTGTATATATTTTTTTAAATAACTTAAATTTAAATATTTCATGGAGCTTATTAATTAGTCCCCTCAATCCCCCTATTTCGATACCATAGCATAGCCACAACTATTGACTGTTTCAGCTTCTATACACCCAATTTTCGAAAATATTACTGATTATCCAATAGCTAACGTGACCTTCCTACCTACTTCTGCTAGTGCTGAAGAGGTATTACCTGTTCTACCGGATCAAACGTTAATCGAATATACAAAACAGGAGGTGGATCCCTGTACTACTAAGCAGGGGATCTCAATAGAGAATGGATATTGTCCCATTAGATACTGAAGAACATGAACATATCGGTACTTCCTCGAAAGTACATATTATGACAACCCCCAAAAGTAAGTTAAGTTGCATAAAATAATTTTAATTTATACGGTGGGTATCCCGCTCTGTGTTTAATACTAGAAGCAACTTTTTATGCTAAAAAATTATTATAGATTATAGAGTAAGTATAGGTACGTCGCTAATATAAATTAAAGAGCGTTTAACAATAAAATATGAGAATATTGTTGAAGGCAGAACAGACCGAAATCATTTTTGTTATTTGCATTTTAGAATATATATTTTTTTAGAACGTTCTTCACTCTTAGCAGAAGTGAATGTGAGCCAAATTAAAGACTTAAGTCCTCTATCAAACGTCTATCCAGTTTAAGAGGCAGGCAGAAAGATTAAAGAAAGGTGGTGTATTGTGTATTGACAAGAGAGAACTTCGAATGACTGAAAAACTAACCAGTCCTGCAGTGCTTCAGAAAGTTCTCTCAAGCATGGATAGAATTAAAGCTAGGTTTTTTCAGTGTCAGTTAGACAATATCGAGAAGAAGCCGAAAGGACGACGATATACCCTTGAGGACAAGGTTATTGGTTAACGGTAATGAAACTGCTGAACAGAATCCCGATACGCCCAGGACTACATACCGAAGTGTTCACTATTTTGAAAGCGGAAGTCAAAAATTTTTCAAATGTTCTCGATAAACATTGTATTTTAATGTTTGACGAAATTAGTATTCAACCACAGGTTCAACCCAATATAAAAGAAGGAACTGGGGAAGGTTTTGATTTATTTATACCACTTAGCTTTAAAGATATTTTAACTTTTAACTTAATCTGAGGGGGCAGTTTGTGACTCGGCCATACAAATATATTAAGACGGCCGTTTAATGAGCCTAAATCCATAGCAACCACCGATGGCGTTAACGGCGCATTATAATGAATATATTTTATATCGTCTTTATACCAAACACATATATAATTTTGAACAAGTTAGTTTGTGGTATCACTATTCCGCATAATGTTATCCCTCCAAGTTCATGTAGTAAGTCTAGCAATAGATGGCGCAACATAATTATTTTATTTTGAAACCATTGGATGCTTTTTCTTTTTAAAATCAAGCAAAGCATATTTCTATCCATATTTTGAAAGCAAGAGATATAATATATTTGTAATTAACAGGTGAACTAGGAAATCCAAGATTTCGATTTTGTTTCCTGATTTCTCCTTTTTTTTTTCTTGCTTTTACAATAGGTTCATAAATAAGCCGATAGATGGCTTACCAATATTAACAGGTTTGTTAACATGGAAGTGTCCATTCTATTAACAAACCTAAATATTATTCTATGAACATAACCTTGAATTATTTAAAATACCGTCCGACATAATATTTTCTAGAATGTTCTGATATAAATTTAAGACCTACGTAGTATTGATAAAATGGTCTATAAAATGTTCATAGTGAGCGACGATGTTCTCGAGCGGTTAATCTGCTCCCAATGCAAAAAGTATTTATCTGTTAAAGTCGTGAAAGTGTACCCCAATAGGGGTATAAAGTGTGGACGTTGTTCCAATGCTGGAGATGCGGGGGTGGTCTCACTGTTCGGAGTTCTTGCCGAAGAAGCCCTTTTTAGATGTGTAAACCGTTTTGAAGGCTGCAATCAGCTCTTGTCGTATTCCGATGTTGCTGAACATGAGAAATGTTGTATGTATTGTATTGGTTTTTATAAGTTTTAAATCAAATGTTAGAAAGTGTCTACTTAATGCCCCTATTGGTTTTATTTAGAGACTAATTTGTAATTTAACTTAACCTTAAAACGGACCTGAAATCTTAATGCAATTTTTGGCAGCAAAGCTTGAGATATTATGCCTTATATAAGCAGTTATTCACTTACAGCAATTTCGATCCTTTTAGGTATTGGAAAAGAATATGACTGTCCATGCTGCATACAAACATTCAAAGGCACCGCCTACGAAGTATACATTCACTTCAAAGAGCAACACCTAGAAAGGCTTCTTGTAAATAACACCGAATTTATTCTAGAAATAGACAATGAACTAGTTAAGAGTTATTTGTATTGCAAGAATGATCTTTTATTCTATATCAATGCCAGATATAACAGAGGTGAGGAAGAACTTATTTTGGACGTGGCGTTTCTTGGTACCGACCAAGATACCTCTAAGGTAACCCAGATGTTCACTTTGCATTCCTTGGATTCGAAAATGAAACATAAAACTAAAAGAAAAATCTGTACTTCTGTGACCGGAGGCAATATCAAGTGTTTTAGAATAAATCTGTCCCCTGCGGACTATCCCAAGGACATTGTTGTTTGCAGATTCGATTTGAGCACAGAAAATGTTGAAAATTTACTGGCTTTGCCAGAGATCTTAAAGAAATATAAGGAATATGGAGGAGATAAGTTGAAGCTAGAAGGTTGGTCCGACAATATTATCAAACCATTTGTGTTTGATAAATATCCAGTGACAGTGTTCAATCCGAGTGCTTCAGCGGTTCATCCAACTAACAGTACATTCGGTAAGAAATTTGACTACAGCAAAACAACACCAGGGAAGGAGCATCATTTGTTAAGCTTGCGTAAAAATCACTGATCTGAATTCTTTTAAGTCATAAACAATTACTGTTCTGATATAAAAATGTTTCCTACTATGCCACCCGAAACTCAAATTAATTTCTGGTATATCTTTTTGGTTTTGACAGTTATTGGAAAACAGGACATGTCATTTTAAAGATAAAAGAATGGCTAATAAAAAAGGTACTCTTTATTCGAGTCGATAAACCGCACAGTTTAGGCGCAAAACTGGAGTTAAAATTTTTGTTAGCAGTAAATTGAGGTTTTCAAATAGAAGCAAAAAAGAAAGTACCTATTGAGTTCTCGCCTTTTTTGTAACATGTACCTTCATTTTAACATGTAGAGTCACACCTCTCCACGTATCCGGATGCATTATCTGAACACCGTATAATTAATAATAGTATATTCATGATTCAGATCAGTGCAAAACCAATTTTCGATCATTTCACTGTTCCTTGTGTGTCTCATTTTCACATTCTATCACCCCGTTGAAAGTTTTAGAATAGACACAATTTATGACGGAAGACAAATCTGCGAATCAAGAGGTTTTATAAAACTGTTATTAATCATCTCTGTTATCCGAATATCATTGGTTCTTTTGAATCTTGTTATACAAATTCTTACGGCAACGACGACCGTCCATGACCGGAATCAGTCGTAACTCGCATCTGAGGACAGTCTCTTCACCTGTCATTACGCATGCGTTAGAATTTTCAAGAATATTCATGTGAGTCAAGTGAGCGCATACGTCTCAATTGTCTCCAGCGAGTTTGATTATCCCGCCGAAAATAAATAACATAACCTCAGTTATTCGTTCGTTATTATCGCTTGTGTTTGCATAGAAGAAAAGAATTAATAATGGAACAGACAAATAGTAAAGTTTTTAAATGTGATGAGTGTGAAAAGACCTTTTCTAGGCAGTCATCTTTAATTAGACATTTTAAAAATATTCATAATTATACCACATCTGCGGTGATTAATCCAAATTCAGCTTTTAAGTGTTGTTTATGTCAATGCCGAGAAGCAACAAGAGCGAATTTGACTGATCATTTGGAAAAGAACCATGATATCAAAATAGAGTGCCAAAATTTTGAATTTTCGACAATGGCCGAGTTTGAAACTTGGAAATTACAAATGGAGCCTAAAGATAGAAGTTCTTTTGTAAAATGGAAAGGATCAAGCTATTCTCAACATTCCATAGTTTCGAATTATATTTGTCATCGATCGGGCACGTACAAAAGGAAAGGAAATAACACCAGGCATTTAAAAATCCAAGGCAGCAACAAAATTAACAGCTTTTGTCCAGCTGGAATAAAATTAGTTTTTACAAAAGACGATGGCCAATGTACCGTAACATTCAACAAAACTCATGTAGGCCATACTAATGATCTACGACATTTACCATTAAGTAGGCCGGAAAGGGAAAAGTTTGCAGCAAAAATAGCAGCAAAAATACCCTTTCCCACAATTTTAGGTGGGATTCGAGATTCTCTTAATTGTGAACTTGAACGTGAGCATCTACTAACCAATAACAAACCAGTGTTGCCACAGTCCCCGAAGGAGATGCAGGATGGCAACTCTGTAACCGGAACGATGGCAGCTACCAACGGACTGGGACTAGCGCCGACCGATCCGAGTATCAATTTAACCTCCTCTGTGACAGAATACCTGAACAACCTAGGTGAGAATAGTACGACTACTACCATTGCTAGTACAATTATTGATGGGCAAGAAAATGAAAACGTGACGACCGACCAAATCGAAATTGCTCAAGCTGGACAAATTATGACCAACGGAAAAGAAGAAATGTCAAACAAAGAAGAAAAAAGTGCGGATGGCGAAGCCCCTAACCTCAATTGCAGAAACAAAACTAGAGCACACAGTATGAATGAAATAAAAGAAAAACCCGAAGTGACTGTAGACCAAGAGGATGGAAAATGGAAAGTACAGAAACGAAGGGGATTCAGAGGAATTGCAAATCGAAGGACTAATGATAAAAATGAGAACTCTGGGGTATCCAATAACCTTATTAACAACGTTGATCCAAGGTTTGATGGTAAAAATACAAGAAACCTGGGTCATGCATCTGCATCGACTCGACGACCTTTACCAAAAATTGGGGCAAGCTTAGGTCACACAACGCTTAAGATGGCTGCGGCAGCCCTGGTAATCAAAAAATGGCTATACATATCTGGTTTCGATCCAGCTACTAGGGAAGCTGATATAATTCAGTTTCTGGAGGACAACAATCTACACGAAGGATGTGTATGCAATAAGATGGTGACAAAAAGTGACGGCAGAAAGAGCTCGTTTAAGCTGGGCATACCACAGGACAAAGAACAGGAAATAATGTCCCCTGAACTGTGGCCAAGAGGTACATTGCTTAACCATTTTATGAATATACAGAGCCGAAACTCTCTCCAGGGCCCATGGCCCAGAAAGATAAAGGCATAGATAGGTCATTCCCTACCAATAAAACTTTAAATGTGTTTCATCTAAACATACGTTCAATAAGGAACAAAATTGAGGAGCTGGAAGTGTTTCTCAAGGCACATCCTTTAAAATATGGTGTTTTGTGCATCAATGAACATCATTTGAAGATGGATGAAGTCGGTTATTTGAAATTGGAGGACTTTACATTGATGTCCAGTTTTACAAGACAGCAGGTTGGCTGTGGTGGTGCTCTGGTGATGTGTGATTCGGGACTGAAGTGTTACAATATTGATGCCTTGGTAGACCTGTCGGTGGAGACGCACTGTGAAATTGCGGCTGTAGAGGTGGTGGACTATTCCATGGCGGTGGTGACCGTATATCGCCCACCCCAGGGAGATTTTGATGTGTTTATGACTACCATGGAGAGGGCGTTACGCACTGTTGACCAGGGAAAGTATAAGCGAATAATGGTCACCGGAGATTTTAATGTGATCTTTAATTCTGGCTATCAGAGGAAAAGTGACTTCGTAGACTTGATGGGAAGTTTTAATTTTTCCCAGCAGGTCTTTGAGGTTACAAATAATATTAACTGTATTGATAATATATTTATTAACTGGGAGAGCAATCTGAATGGGAACCCTCATGTTTTTGATCCCCTGCTCTCTGATCATCTTGCTATTGAGATTGGGGTGGATTCCTGCCGGGGTCCCAGGGTGGGTAAGCATTATGAATTTCGGAAGACATTTACTAACAGAGGTATGAATGAAATGTATGAATACTTGGAACTCCAGGACTGGAGTTTTATTGATGTGCAAGATTTGGGTGTTGATGATGGTTTTGATCATTTCCTGAAAATCATGACTGATGGAATTGAGCGTTTCTTCCCAGTAATGCGAAAGCAAATAAACAGTATAAACAACAAAGTAAATTGGTTTGATAACGATTTAAAACAAATGCGTGAAACACTTAAACTCTTAACTGAAATGCATCTCAATAGACCATCAGCGGCCTTAAAAGAGCATATTGCAAGTTATAAAAAGCTATACCGATCGGCTATTCGTAATAAAAGGAGGAACGCTTATTCCAACCATATAGCTAGCTCTCCAAATATGGCTAGGGCCTCGTGGAATATAGTCAACGATATCAGGGGTAACAGTAGGGAACCTGAAGATGACATTACTCTAACAGCGCATGATTTCAATGCATTTTTCTCTAATATAGCTGAGGAGAGCCTTGGGACCATTCAACCAACGGCAAAGGACTTCAGAGAGTACTTGGGTAGAATGGATCATAACAGGAGCTTCCACTTCACGGAGGTAACTTTTAACCAGGTTAGGGAAGTTATTGATTCATTAAAAAATAAAAAAAGTAGAGATATTTATGACATCAATGTATCAATGATAAAAACACTTAAGAATATACTTGTCTCTCCATTGACTAGACTTATTAACCTGTGTATCAGGAGGGGCTCTTTTCCGTCTTGTCTCAAGAAATCCAGGGTCATCCCTGTTTTTAAGAAGGGTGATAGAAACGATGTTAATAACTATCGACCAATTTCACTGGTACCGATTGTGTCTAAGGTTTTCGAATGCTTGCTCAAAAAACAATTATGCGATTATTTTGAAATGAATGGTCTGTTTTCGGCGAGTCAGTTTGGCTTCCGGTCGGGTAGGTCGACCACACAGGCAGTTTTGAAACTGCTTCAGTTCATAGCGGAGGCGTTTGAGAGGGGCCAGTATGCGAGTGCGATCTTTTGTGACCTATCAAAGGCTTTCGATTGCGTCTCTCACGATATATTAATGGTAAAGCTGAAATCGTATGGACTGGGTGACGGTGCTTTGCAATTGGTGGCTGGCTACTTGGGGAAGCGCTCGCAGCTGACAGCTTTCAGAGGGATGCAATCGGGAGAGGCAGAGCTTAAGTATGGGGTGCCACAGGGGTCGGTCCTGGGACCGCTTTTATTCCTTATATATATAAACGACATAACCGCCTCTGTTCCCAATTTATTGGTTGTATTGTTTGCGGATGATACATCTGTGGCTGAGTCAGATGAATGTGAGAGCATACTGTGTGAACGGCTAAATGCTTGTATGAGCGGTCTGAGGGTCTGGTTCCGGGCGAATCTGCTGGCTCTGAATGAGGCGAAGACTGAGCACATCAGGTTTGGATTAAGAGAGATTGAGGAGGTGGGCGCTGAGGAGGTCAGGTTTCTGGGGGTGTACCTTGATCCTCATTTGAGATTTGATAAACAGGTTGATCATATGGCTAAGCGCCTATCAAAAACTATATTCCTTTTGAAAACTCTTAGGGGTGTGTTGCCATTTTCCTGTCTACTCCAGACGTACCATGGGGTGTTTCAGTCTGTGGCCTGCTATGCAGTGATGATCTGGGGGCACTCGGCGCAGGCGGAGCGTGTTTTCCGGTTGCAACGAAAGGCGGTGAGAGTGATTGCGAGTGCCGGATACAGAGAGGACGCAAGGGAGATTTCTAGGCGGCTGGGGATCATGACGATTCCTAGTCGATACATATATGAATGCCTTATTTACTGTCACAGGAATATAACCTCGTACAATCTGAATCAAAATTTTCATGACTATTCGACCAGGCAGGGTGATAATATCAGGATAGATTACCATAGATTGGAACGGTCCAGAGTCTCAACGAATTATTATGGTCCCAAATTATATAACAGTCTCCCTCAGTACGTGCGGGGGCTACCTGAAAAGTCTTTCAGAGTCTGGGTGAGGGACCATCTGGTTCGGAGAGCTTTCTACAGTGTGCAGCAATTCCTCGACTGCGATGGTCATTGACCCTCTGGTGTTTGCGCCGGCTTCCATGCTCAACAGTGCGTCACTATTGTGACTAATTTTTATAATGATTGTATTTTAATGTGTTGTTATGTTTAAATTCGTCATAAGTGTCTTTCTAGGCTTAGTATTTTAAAGTGTAAAATATTCTTTGAATGTTTTAATTGTGTTAGTTTTGATTTTTTATGATTGACGTCGGTCAAATTGTTTGTTACATTTATGCCGTAATATATTTGAATTTGAATTTGAATTTGAATTTGAATTTACTGACAAAAAAGGATCTTTTTAACATTGAACAAAGTTTTAATTTAAACTCTGAATCCATCTGCAATAAAAATGATGCAGTTAGTGTCGAAGCTTGGGTAGAAGAGATGAAAAGCAATGGAAGTGTTCTGTTTTATAAGCCTCAGGATATCATGTGCGAAGAAAATTCAAAATTAAAAAAAGAAGATTTTGTATTGGTGATAATGACGCAAGGCCAAATGGAAATGATGCAGAAATACAGCCAAGATTGTGTATGTCTTGATGGGACACATGGTCTCAATGCCTATGGGTTTGAGTTACATACTTTGTTGATATTAGACGATTTACGAGAAGGATTTCCCTGTGCATTCTTAATCTCTAATCGAACAGATGAAGAAGTAATGAAATTATTTTTTTCTTTCATTAGAGAGCGCCTCCAAAGGCAACTTACGCCGAAAGTATTCATGTCAGACATGCCGAATCATACTATAATGCCTGGATCCAAATAATGTTTCCAGCAGAGTTTAGGTATAGTATTAGTTTTAGATTGTCTTTCAATTACTATATAATAATAATAATAATAATAATAACTTTATTCAGAAATTATGGCTTTACAAAATTATATGATTTCTCAAACAGTTATACAATATACAAAATATGCGTGTTATGGTACCTAAGTAACATGTTTACTTGTATGTACCAGATTCTTTCTCAATTCATTTTTCTTTATGTTTACAATTTCGTGCTATGCATGAATAATTTGCTCTTTAATTAAATATATTTTGAAATTTTTTAAATTCTGTAGATAAATATATTCTACATTCCCGTTTAAATTTTTTTATGTTTTTTATATATTTTTTTAAGTTTAAAGGAATCATATTATAAATTTTTGGTCCCAAGTAGGCAACGCTCGTTAGATTAATATTATTAAAGTTAACTGGAATGATTGCGTCATTATTTATGTTAGCACGAGTGTGATAACAGTGGTTAACAGTATTCTTTGAGGATTTGTATTTATGCATAAAGGTTGACACTGCAACAAGATACACGGTCCTCACACTATAAATGTCACCTGAAAAAAGCAATTCTGTAGGATACAGTTTGTTCCTCTTAAATATGACCTTTAATATATACTTTTGCGCTATATTCAACTTGTAAAGGGCACTGTTATGTAGACCACCCCATACCAATATTCCGTAGCCAATCAACGATTCAACAAGACTCTTGTAGACTATAACTAGTAGTTTTTTATTTAATATCTCCCTGAGAATATAAAACTTGTGTATCAACGCTCCAATTCTCTTAGAGAGATACTCTATGTGCGGGTACCACTTCAGAAATCGATCAATTATTATGCCGAGATATTTTGTTTGAGATACTTCGTTTACTTGTTGATCGTCAACTATGACACTTGTGAAATCAGGTCTGTTAGCACCTGTCAGGGAGAATGCAATGTAATTTGTTTTACTTAAATTAAGAGATAATTTAAAACTTTCCAACCATCTCTTAGTGACACTTAATCCGTTTATCATTTTTTCTTTTACTCCCTGCCATGTACCATCACTGAAAATCAGCACGGTGTCATCAGCATAGGAGACCACCGAACCACCGACGTCAAGAGATAACAAGCTATTCATATAAATTATGAACAAGATAGGGCCAAGGACTGTGCCCTGTGGTACCCCAATCCTTACAACCTGCTTTCCACTCAGAACGTTATTAACTTTCACAATCTGATATCTCCCGAGAAGGTAACTTTGCAGCAACCTCCACACAGTTCCCCTGATTCCACAGTGCCACAAAGTACCAAGAAGTTTATCGTGCGGTACCGTGTCGAACGCTTTTGCCAGATCTATAAAGACTGCAGCACACTTTTTCCCTGTATTTAAGCCAGCAGTGATCTCTGACGTCAGCCGATACAATGCGTCCTCCGTTCCACAACCCGGCAGAAAACCGTACTGATTTCCAGATAAAATATTGTTAGTCTTAAAAAAATCAAACATTCTGTCCTTTATACATTTTTCAAACAATTTGGCAAAATTACTTATTAAACTTATAGGTCGATAGTTGCTTATTACTGTCCTAGTACCATTCTTATAAACCGGAGTGATAACAGATATTTTAAAATGAGAAGGCACGGTTCCTGTTACAAAAGTTCTGTTTATGATATGTAATAATGGCTTTAAAATTAATCTGTGAGTCTGTTTTATCAATTGAGATGTGATGCCGTCCATGCCTGGCGAGCCTCCATTCTTTAGAGAAGAAATGTGTTTTATCAATTCATTTTCATCTATAGGAGATAAAAACATAGAGTTCCGCAGTGAGAAATTGACCTCTATAGGATTATCAGGCACCGGAATCGTATCCGCCATTTTAGTCCCTATACTTGCAAAATAGTCATTACAATGGTTAGCCATATTAAAATCACTCTCAAATACGACTCCCTGGTCATTATTAATTTTTAATTTATTCGTTTTTGATTTATTTTTATTCTCGTAAGTGGCTTTTTCAATTATTTCATATATTTTTTTCATGTTACCCTTATTGTTGTTTATTTCTTCTGTATAGAATTCATGCTTTCGTTTCTCAATTACTTTATTTAAATTATTTCGATATTTTTTATACTGATTTTCCAATTGTTCACTATGTTTTTGTAACAGTCTCCTTTTCATCTTGTCTCTATGTTTAATAGACGTTATAATTCCGTTAGTAATCCATTCCTTGATCTTTCTATATTGCTTGACTTTTACGAAACTTTCGGTGGTTGCTTTAAGTTTTAGTCTATTATATGTTGTGATAAAACTGGAAGTTGAAGAATCAGGGTCCGGGTCATTTATAACGTGTGCCCAATCCTGGGCACTTAGGAAATCAATGAATCTATCAAGATGGAACCGAGTTTTTTTTATCCCACTATCATCGCTGCATTTATTATTTAGAGTTCTGTTATTTGAAACAATATTAAGCATGGTTGGTCCATGGTCTGTCATGTGTGCATCCAAGATAAACGATTCAAAACCGAAATGACTAGTTCTTAATTTCTTATTTACGAAAATGTGATCAAGGCATGTATTACTCTCAAACCTAGTTACTGAATTAACATATGACTGAAAGCCCAACTGTGACATCATGGACAGGTAGTTATGAGTATCATTATCTTTATCTAAGATGTTAATATTTATGTCACCTACAAAAATTTCTAAATTAGTATCATCACTCTTTATTACACTATCAAGGTATGTGTCAATGTCGTTGATAAAATTATGTTTTGATATTGGTGGAGGTTTATAAACCGCCGTAATTCCTATTTTAATGTCATTCACAGAACCAACAACTCTACTCACGGTAGCTAGGGAATTTGGCAGCTTCTTTCTTGAAAATTCGACATTTAGATGATTTTTCACTAAGATTATAACACCATCATTCTTGTTATAATCAGCGTAATTATAGAATAGCTGATAGCCGGGAACGTTGCACTGATTAGTTGAATTGATTCTATATGTTTCACTTAATACTATTATATCGTTAAAATATAATTGAAAACTTTCTATAAGTAATAGTAAATTGTCAATATTTCTAGTAATACTTCTTATATTTACATGCAAAAGATTGAAGATAACCTGCGAGTTTTTTATTTTATTGCATAATAAGTCACTGTCCACCAACATTGCTTTTTCGCTATTTATGTTCTCTATTGTCTCAAGTATATCATCTTGTTCAAGATGCACCATTATGTTGCATAATCAATTCTGCTTCTCAAAATGTTTATGTGATACTTGTTGGTAGGACATTCACCATCTGATGCTGCATGTTCCGTATTGTAATTCATTTTAAATTTTTCGTTTGCCAGAGTGCAATTTTTACATTTCCTTGCTTGTTTCGTACATGTAGTACTTTCATGATTTTCTGTGCAATATTCACATGATAATTGATTTTTGCATTCATCACTCTTATGATAATATTCTTGACATCTAAAACATCTATTTATACTTAAATTCTCAAAGACACTATATCTTTCCCACCCTATACATATTTTTTTAAAGTTCATCATTTTCCAGTATAGACCTGAAGAGCATTCTAGGAATATTATTGAAGTATCTTTATTCTTGATTTTTTTAATATAGGTAATATTTATTTTGTCCGTGTCTTCTATCCACTTATTCTGTTGTCTTATTGTTTTTTCTAATGCTTGTGTTTCTAGTTTACCTCGGTATCCAATTATTTTCATTCTGGGCAGGTTTAACTTAAGCGTTTCGACGTTATAGTTTTCACTAAGGTTATTCTCTGCTGCTTGTCTCAATTTCTCAATGTCACTTCGTTCTGTATATTTGATAACAACAGATCCATGTTTTGTTTCTCTAATATTTTTTATTCCGATATTTAACTGCTCTGGTTCTATCTTCTTTATTAAATCATTTTTGGTCTTATCTGAATTTTGTTTCTGTTTGGGTTTTATAACCAGAGTAGGGAAATGCGAATTATACGAATATGTCTTGTTTGCATGAGCACTTTGCAGTACGTCTGAAAATGTTCTTTCAGTGTTTGAATCTTCCTGCATTTTTTTTGTGTTTATTTCAGCTCTCAGATCTTTGAATTCCTGTCTTATTATATTCAGCTCATTTCTCATTTGCTCCATCATTTTAACCATTAGCGGTGCATTTGCCATCATTTTTTTACAATCATTACAAAGCAAAACCAATAGTCGCTTCTGGAGTGGCATACATTTTATTTCCGATGCTGAAAGGGTTGCGCAATTCTTGTGAATTTTTCGTACACACAAATCGCATTTATAATGTTGTTCATCTCTAACGTCTTGTTTACAATTTGAACAGCTGTCCTCGTTGCCATCCATCCCATAAAATTAATGTAGATGCTTATCAGAGTGACCCTTTTTTTGCATGAGTAAATTCTTTAATAAAGTGTATTGATTTTCACTGTTTATGTTAATTATTCCGGGTATTTGAGCAAACTTGCACTTTTACGTGTGAAAATACGATCCATATAGTTTTCTAGTATTATCCAATAAGAATCCCGTTGTAAATAAATACAGTTTTCACCACTATTCTCGGGTCTTTTTTCCAGATGTAAAATAAACGTGTGCTACGCTACGCGAACTGATAAAGAATGCATCATTGCATGCATCAAGAATGAATCATTTATACAATTACAGATTATTTTGTACGTGGCACGTGAAACGAGCAAGGAAGAAAAACTTGACTAAAATTGCTAGCAAGGAAAAGCAGGTAATTTATTTATTCCTTAAGTAACTACTTATTATCTCAATACTGATCAGCCTGTAAAAATCTGTTAAGAAAGATAGTGAAATATAGCCATATTATAATAGTGTTATTGAATGTAAAAAATTCTCAGATTTATCCACAAAATCCAAATATGGAATAATATACAAGGTGCGCCGTTAAGAAAATAAGTAGCACATTTTTGTTCCATACATCTTTTCTATATAAAAATTAAAAAATTACCGTCAGACCCTGTATGTAGGTACTCAAAAATTAAAAGTATTTTTTGAGCAGAAAAGTTATTTATTTTTTGCATTTTTATAGCTTCTTTTTTACTAAATGATGTGTTTTTTAATAGATTGTTGTTGACGGAAAGCTGCAAACATTATTACAAGAGACAGATGTCACCACATTTTACATCATGATGCATAATTTTGTACAGTCATTGTCAGAAAATCCACAAACCTTAAATTTTGAAAATTATTTCACTCTACATTATATGAATAAAACTGAAGCCTGGGCGTACTGTCATCGATTGCATAGTGGACTTAACACTAATATGCATCTCGAGAGAATGCATGGAACTATTAAGTACTTGTATTTGAAGGGTAAAAACGTGAAACGACTAGATAAGTCTATAGATGCAATTTTAAAATTTGTGCGCGATAAAATTTTTGACAGAGTTATTTCATTTAACAAGCAGCAAAATTAAGGATCTAAGAAAGCGTCATAAAACTGCTGATGTATTACAACTGGATTCGGTCTTGGAAATGGAAACAGGGTGGCAAGTTTCCTCGCAATCTTCAAATAATGTAATATATATTATAGAAGAAAGACGAGCAGAATGTGCTTGCAAATTGCTTTGTTCAGAGTATGAGGCATGCATTCACAGATACTCATGCACTTGTTTAGACTCTGCTGTTAAATGGAATATGTGCAAACACGTCCATCTAGTTTGTAGATATCAGAAGAGTATTTCTTTGGAAAATGAAACACATGGAGTAAAGTTTCAGCAAATGGAAGCAGGTAATATAATATTTCAGTACCTAGTTGAATATTTCGCGAAAGTTACCTTGGACCATTCTGTCCCTTCAAGGATAAACTATTAGAGGCTTGTTATCTTTACACTTTGTACACTTTATAAAGTGACATTTATAAAAGGATACTATAATAATCTAAATTTAGCTCAGTTAAGAAAATTTGCCGATAGATATATATGTTTTTTTTTAGGAACAACTATATTTCTTTACCTGAAATACATTACTGAACTCCAAATTAAAGTAATATAGGTATATATTTTTTACTCCACTTTCTTTGGGTTTTGGTTGGTGTCTGTTAGTTAATCAAGCCACGACGATGCTAATTAATATGTTACTTACTGTTGTAGTTATAGTTTATACCGGTGTCGTCTGATCAAATAAATTTTACAAAATTGTTCTGGTGTCGGTTTTTGTTCTGGTATAAATATATGTCAAGACTTGAAAATATTTTTGAAAAATAAAATTTATTTTGAGACTTCACAAAATATTTTTGAAAAATAAAATTTATGTTAAGACTACAAAATATTTTTGAAAAATAAAATTTATTTTGAGACTTCAAATATTTTTGAAAAATAAAATGAATTTTGAGACTTCAAAATATTTTTATTTTAAATTAGGGCTACGCACCACAAAAGGATATTGTTTGTATAGTTTTTCACTTGAAGTAAAATAATTTAACGAGAATAAAGTTTTTATTGGTTTATTTTAGAGTTTATATTTTATTCTCTGATCCAATTCCCATACAAATAAAACTCCTCTCTTAAAGATTCTACTTATAATATATTATTTTTTGCGAGCAGATATAAAGACGTCGGTTCGTAAAATTTTTATGTCGATGCCGCCCTGGCGGTGTCTTACTTGATTGGATTGTCGGTCGTCAAATAAACAGTCGACTGCAGCTCTGGCGGTCACTTCTTTATATTTTTATTTCTATCATAAGTGGTGTTAAACAGTTTAATAAATACTTTTACCAAGTAAAATTAAGCAGTTTAATTTTGAACTTATATATCCGCCGGCGAACAACTAAATGCAAAAAAACTTGTCGGGTGCAATTTACGAGATTTTTATTAATGTATCATCTTGTGACGGTTGGTTATCACTATAGTGGGCTAGCACACTCCGGCCTGGATGCTGGTTTGTACGTAATAGGTCAAATATTACCGATGTCGATACTCGGCTCACTTGACTCACATGAATAACCTTGAAAATTCTTACGCATGCGTAGTGACAGGTGCAGAGGTGGTGAAGAGGCTGTCCCTAGACGCGAGTTCAGTCGTAGGGATGTAACGACAGAGCTGGGCAGTATTTGTACTCACAAATACTTTTTTTTATTTAAATACTTTTCTGTATTTAAATATTTTTTTATAATAGGTATTTGTATTTATTTCACAAATACTTTGCAAAAGTATTTAGTACCTATTTAAATACTTTTTTTATTTTCTTTTCAATATTTAAATACTTTTTGGAGTATTTAAATACTTTTTTAGTATTTAAATACTTTTTGAGTATTTAAATATTTTTTTAGTATTTAAATATTTTTTGGAGTATTTAAATACTTTTTTGGGGTATTTAAATACTTTTTACTATTCAAGTACTGTTTTCTATTTAAATATGGTTCATGTGGAAAATTCTAAGTTTGCACTTGTTACGCGTGTCAGGAAGCGAAAGATAGTTTCCGTACGATGCCGACACAAGTGGAAGGAACGAAATGGTAGCTTTGATGGTCAGAAATCAAATGATTCTGGACCGAAAATCATAGCTGTTCATCCTGATCAATGGCGTAGGAATCTCGAAAATAGGTCATGCAGGCGCGTATAAAAGGAGGGGGGCCGGGCCCTTGGTTGTAATTACCCCCCATATACGATGAAACAGAAAAAAAAACTGGAGAAATCAGGCAAAAGTAATTAAAAAAAATACGATAATCTTAGCACATGTTACGTAATATACGAAGTTATTAAAGTATTTTGTATTTATTAAAGTGTGGTTTTAAAAAATATAATTCAGCTTCAAGTTTGCAGCTTAATTTTATCATATCACAAAAGAACGTACTTAATGTACAAAAGACTAACTACATTGCATTTTCTCTCACGGAAGCAAATCGTCCCCACTTTGAAAGCATTCACAATATATGCAAGACTCACAAACAGACATAGAAATGCTGAGAAAATATCCCATTATCAACAAATTATTTTTGAAATATAACACTACTCTTCCCTCATATGCCCCAGTTGAAAGAATGTTTTCATTTGCAACATTCATTAATACGCCACGACGACATGCTTTATCAGACGATAATTTCGAAAATCTGGTTCCTATGAAAGCTAACGCATCGAACATTTAAAACATTACATTATAAATTATTATTCTTGCATTACAAATTTTGAGTAATTAGGTTTAGGTAGAAAGTCTTTTGTTATGTTATCAGTTGAAGAATACAGGGATAAAATAAGGATTGTCAGAAAATCAGAGTTTTGAGATAAAATGCATTTTTTAGTATGGACATCCCTAGTTTTATTTCAGTACAGTAAAAGTTTGACTCTAATTTCTACAGACGTTCCTAGTTTTATTCGGCTAATATTTTGACCATGGAAAGTAACGACATGTGCCAACAGGTTGCGCTAGTAATCTCGATTTCGATAAATGTGGACAATTCCTGTTTTATTCCTGTACCCTTAAGTTTATGTTGTCGTGGTTTTTTAATTAAAATTTACTGTCAATACCAATAAAATATTACAAAACACACTTTTTATTGCTGTTAAATCTTATTTGTTTCTAAAATATTTTGATGATTGATGTACCTACCTATTCAACTGCCTACTTAGAGGAGACAAAAATACTACTATACTATTTAAATATTTTTAAAAGTAATTACAGTCGAACCTCTATAACTCGAACTTGAAGGGACAACCAAAAAAGATCGAGTTACAGAGAGTTGGAAGAGAAAAGGGAAAACCACATGAATATTCCAAAACATTTTTTTTATTACATACATTATGTCTATGTACCATTAAAATATGTAGTACATAGAAATCTTGGAAAATGTACAAAGACCACTAAAGAGTCCGAGTTAAAGAGAGGTTCGACTGTAATTGTTTACAAAGTATTTAAATTTTGTGTTTCATTCTTAAAAGTATTTATAAATATTTAAAAAAAAAGTAATTAAATACTCAGAAAGTATTTATAAATACTTAAAAGTAATTAAATACTTAGAAAGTATTTAAATATAGTATTTAAACCTAAAAACTATTTAAATACTTTTTGTAATTAAGATTTAAATACTTCCTTACTTCAAAAAGTATTTAATATTTAAATACTTTTGAATTTAATTAAGTATTTAGTATTTAAATACTTTTAAAAAGTATTTGCCCAGCTCTGTCTACCTGTAAGCCGGTCCTGGACTGTAGCCCTCGGAACACCGTACCGCCTACAAGTTTCTCTAATTTTACCGCCATCTCTTATTTTTTTAAGTGCTTCTTGCAAACTTTCATCAGTATACAGATTGTACTTCCTTTTTTGTGTGTTTTCCATCCTCTGAAACTATAATATTTAACAGTAACCGATTTTTTCTTTCAAAAAGCAGTCGAAATACCCCTAAAATAATACATGGCCGATTACCGGTAAAATCCAGCCAGAACATGTTTTTAGTAGTCGGCCCCTGCATTTAAGCTTCGAATAACAGATATAAATTTTATATATAAGTGGCGAACTACTAAAAATTGAATACATCTATACAAATTGTCATTATCAGGGACAAGTATGGACATACACGCCAATATTATAAAGAACAAGGAGAACAAAATGAGTAAGGCTATTTTTAGTATCGGCCATTAGTGGCCGACTACTAAAATAGGGTGAAAAATATATACCGGTCACCGGCCACTTAATTTTTAACCTTTAAATATTAATTTTGTTATTTGTAATGATATAAATCAATAATTTAATATGCCACTTACCCGAGAAAACCACAAAACTATTAACCAATAATCTAAGAATATTTTAACTTTCCTTTACAAAATAACACTCCACATATCCTAAAAATTTACAAGCACAAGTTTCATTTAACTGTGGACACCATGGACTTTCGTCTTCGATTTGTATGTTGTGTACTTCACCGGTGGGTTTACAATTTTCGCGCCCTTTTTAATACAATGTGGCCAACGACCAGTAAACAGAAGCAACGTTGCATTTTTTTTTATGTGCAAATTATTTTATTGCAAAGTGATTTTTGGCCGACCACCGGATATGGCCGGCCTACCGGCGAAACCACCCTCGTCATTGCGCATGACATCTATCAGCTTGGTTTACATGCGCGATGCCATAAATTTGCCACTTTTGCTTTTAGAGTTTGGCTATCCATAGATATAGGTCAGTGATTTTGAGCCATTAGGGTACTCTTCCAGTCCCTCCCCTTATCTATGGTCCGGGCAGTGAGTAAAATGGGAAATCACTGCTACTCGGTTGGTTGGGTGGTCGGGGAATTACCAAAATATGTTAACGTCACATCTGCGTCGATGTTAGAATACTGATATTCAAAGAATAACACCGCTGCGTCACCGTTTGTATTTCTCAGGCTGCGCCTACTCTAACATATGAGGGCGGCGCTTAGCGGCCACTAGACTGATGACGTTGCGATGTTATTCTTTGAGTATTTGGATTCTACCATTACTAAGACTTGTCACTCGGCCTCAAAATAACGTGACTTCGACTCGCTTCTCGTAGATGATATTTTTTTATTTGCTTTTTCAATTTTAACGAATAAACGTATTGAACGTTTTTTTTTTTTATTTTTTTAAGGTTTTGGTTCCATCCCTGTGTTCCCTAATTCGTCGAGTGATTCTTCAAATGTGCTAAACACAGCTACAACAGCATCTTCTATTTTCGACAAAAGAAGTCGGCCCCCTAGTAAGCTACTTTTATTTTAAAAAGTTTGTTAGGAGTATTTATCAGTGGATCGATAATTTATTTAAACTTTATTTGATTTAAACTTATTTAATTGAACACCCTTTCTGATTAAAACTGGAGCCATTGTTGGTATGAATTTATAATTTTTCCCATTTTAAGAAATGATTATTTATTTTATTATCCCCTCGTATTTCTAGATGTAACTAAACGCTGAACTTGCACTTCTTCGCGCGCGTTATGTAATTCAGCGTGGCGCCAGATAGTCTATTTTTCTTATATATAATTTCTAAACGCATTCTTTATATTCCCTTTAAAATTTTATTTTCATCGCATCAAAAGTGTACCAAAAAATCGAAAGATGTAGGTACATGTACATTTGCCTTAAAGATGCTTTACAGCGTTGCCACTATTAACACTTTTCACTTATTAACGTATATTGAATAGCGATATTATCGATATCGGTAACAAAACTGTATCGGCCGATCACTCCTTAGGATGTAGCACTTTTCTACACGTATTTTCACGCAGAACTAAATAAGCCTCAAAATAACTTGACTTCGACTCGCTTCTCTTTAGGCGATATTTTTTGTTTGCTTTTTCAATTTTAACGAATAAACGTATTGAACGTATTTTTTTTTTTTAAGGTTTTGGTTCCATCCCTGTGTTCTCTAACTCGTCGAGTGTTTCTTCAAATGTGCTAAACACTGCTACAACAGCATCTTCTATTTTCGACAATGCTAAAGGTCAGCCCACTGGTAAGCTATTTTTATTTTAAAAAAGTCTGTTAGGAGTATTTATCAGTGGACCGTGTGGTTTGGGATTTCGGCACGGAAGAGCGTAAGTTAGTGAACAAGCAGAGAACAACGCCACTACAAGACACGACGCCGTGCCGTCGTCTTTCAGTATCGACGGAGTAGTAGTAGCGTTGCCAGCGTCATTACGATCGTAACAGATCTGTTACGAAACACGACGATTATCGAACCAAATATCGCTTAGATGGTTGCGATTTTAGGTGTTTTTTCTGAAAAAGTCTGTGTGACCTTTCTTGCATTAAAACAAAGAGCTATGAAATTAATAGAAATTATAGATAAAGGCGGAAATACTTTTAAAAAAAAATATATCTTTTTCGAAAAATTCAAGGTAATATATTTCGAAGCTTAATTCAAAATTTTAACAAATTCTATCCAATAGTTTTCTTGTAGTTTGTCACCTTGTTACCTAAATGGAGGTCACTGATAAGTGCTCTTAAGAACAGAATGTCCATGATACAATAAGCGCAAGGTAAGATATCACGCAGAAAGAGGCGTGGCTTAGTGACGTCACTATGTGCATGTGATCTGTGTTCCCATATGATTTCCACGGATATTTTAAAAATTTACCGGAGTTTTTTCTTATTTTGGTGATATTTGATCAGGTATTTGTATGTTTATTAAATTAAATAATATGAGGTGCGCTGTGTTCGGTTCTGGTGTGAATAACCACAAAAAAAAGATATACAGGGTGGCAACTATTTAATTGACCCCTGCAAGTAACATTTGATCGGTAATTTCTACGCAGTTGGTTAAATTAGAGAACATGTGCGGCTTTTAAAGCGTTCTTATTATTCTTGACGTCTTAATCTAATCTCTTTAATAACTCGAAAGCTTTTGACTTTAGGAAGCGCCCTTTCAATAAAAGCTTCATATTTTTTCTTTTCTATAAAATCAGTCTTTATGTTACTTTTATAATATATTAGTTGTGAACTAAGATAATCGCTAAAGGTACTTTACTCTTTAAATTGTTATTTTAACCACACCACAATTCAAAACAATAAATTGAGAAATACCGAAAATATATGCTTGTTCTTGGTTTTTTTTTTCCTATTTTGGCGAGCACTATCGTAACCTAAAAACAACTAATAGTAATAGTCAAAATCGACCAAACACTACGAGTAAGTTATTGAATTTTTTAACAAATCAATACATTTATACAGTGTGTCCACAGATGGACTTGACTGTAAGAAATGTTATTTTCAGCTTTTCGAAAAAAGAAATAATTATTTCTTTCAGATTCAAATCCATCATTGCCAGAGCATAAGATTTCCTCGAGTTCAAGTGGTGACGAATTAGTTCAATCAAATAGCACGAGGACCATGGCACAAGCACGAAGACTAGGAGGAAGACCTGACGAGGAAAAAAATTATTTTCGAGTTAATAGGAACGAAAGAAGGGATAGGACGTAAGCAGTATTCACTTGTTAATGTTTCATTGGTGGTTATAGTTTTAAATATAATGTTAAATATTGCACCAGTCGAGAATCGACTTTACGTTTTCATATTATAAAAAGTACAAACTTTCGAGAGAAATAGATCGATACAGTTGAATCGGGGAAAGAACGAACGTGCGCATCACCTGTAACGATATGATTTAGGTCGAGATTATGTAGATCAAATCAAATTTGCAGGCATTATTGCGATTTTCGAAATTTTCTAAATATTTTCCTAGAAACCGAGCTCTGGAAGATGAAATGATAGTCTTTACCATTGACTTGAAACAAACATGAACCCGCTATTTCTATTTGCTTTGTACACGTCAATGTGATGCCTGTTATTACGAAAATAAACACAACAGAAAGCGAAGGAGATTCTACAGATAGAATTTCCATCTCTTTTTATCTTCTATCTGTTTATGTTTTCAACAAACCCAAAACAAACTCTGGAACAACCCTCATTAGCAGCATGGAGCTCCTACATATTTCGTTCATCAGGTCGACGTTGAGCTTTCCAGGGCTTTGGTTTAAAAATGAAGTTTACAAAGTAAAAGTCGTCACTCGGGGTGCACGAATTCGACGTAAGAAATACTGCAGCCGATATTAAAGAAAGAAGAAGCGTGAAGCAATCAGGAAAGTAAGGAATACAAGGACATACAAATAAAACAAAAATATCCAACAATCGTACTGTTTATTATGAGAAATCTCTTAGGGTATATTAGGCCACATTTTTAGTTACAAAATGCCGATCTATCCTCGTCTGTCTACGTATGTACGCAAGCCTATATTGTCTTTAAAATAAAATATACAAATAATCGGTTTCTTCGTCGTTCTATTCTTAACGTTATAAAAAAATGTATTGGTTTAAAAAATATAAATTTGCACGCAGTAATTGTCGAAGTGAAGAAAAAACATTAGAAAATTAGTTATTCTAGACATTGAGTTCGATCCCTACTTATAATGCCGCGTCCACGCCAAACTGACAAACAAGAAATACAACAAACTAGCAACTTTCTCGAAATAAAACAAAACGAAAACGTGCGTCCACACTCCTGGCGAGACAAAATGTCAAAAACAGTATATGTGGTTTTGGTTTTGTTTCCTGTTTTAACAACAAAACAGCAACAAATCGGAAATTTTATCAACTTTTATGTTTCACGAAACAAAATCAAAACTACTACTACAACAAGAGCAACAGTCATTGTTATTGAACAATGAGACAACATCGCCATTTATTTTTTTAATAGATTTTAAAATTTTTTGCAAAATTTTAATTTTTTGAAAATATTTTAATACTTTTTTTGGAGCAAATTTAAAAAAAAAAATTTTTGGATTTTGGAAAATTTTAAGAAAGAATATTTGAAAGCATTTGAAAAATAATTTTTTTTTAAATTTTGGAAAAAATTATTTTTTAAGAAATAAGTTTTTGAAAAAATTAAATGATAATTAGGGAAAAATGTATTTAAAAAAAAATTGTTTGAAAAATAATTATATTTTGGAAAAAATTTTGTAAAAATTTATTTTTCTTTAAGATTTGGTACAACAAACCGAAGAAACCGTACCGATACCGAAGAAACTTGGACACGGAGAAACCAGGATCGGGTAGACACCGAAGAAACCCGAAAATACCGAAAATGACGAAAATATTATAATTATTTTTTGAAAAATGTTTGTAAAAATTGATTTTTTTAAAAGATTTTGCAAAATTTTCATTTTTCGAAAATATTTTAATATATTTTTTTGGAACAAATTTATTATTTTGAATTTTGGAAAATTTTAAGAAAGAATATTTGAAACTATTTTGAATTTTCTTGTAATTTTGGAAAAGAAAATTTTTTTGAAATACAATTTTTTTTGGAAAAAATTATGAAAGAATGAAATGATAATTTTTTTTTTTTTTAAAAAAAAAATAGTTATCGATAAACGATGGTGCGACTATCGATAGTTCTCAACCTCTACCTCCGTGTTGGCGGAAATGGAAACAAAACAGTAACCTTTTGATGTTTACCTCCACGATGGGAAGACACTAAGGCGCTAAAAACCAAAACAAAACATAAAAGTTGGTAAAATCGATTCGTTTCTAAATTGTTGCAAAGCAAAAACATTGGGTTGCCGTTGTGTTGGTTTGGTCTGAGAAGAAATACATGGATATAAGAACTTTACACTTTATCTGAAATTTAAATTTACTTTTAGGCATATCTTTTTTGTTTTGACAGTCATTCGAAAAAAGGACATGCCATTTTAAAGAGAAAACGATACCTAATAAAAAGAAGGTACATTTATTCGAGTCGATAAACTAAAAATTGGAATTAAGTTTCCTTAGCAGTAATTATAATCGCTTGCAGATCATTTTCTTTAAAGAAATCGACAACTACCGCATGCCAGTCGCCATTTATAATAATAAGTACTTTCCCACCTGGTTAAAGCGAATTTGTTAAAGTTCTATTTCCTATCTAAGCCGACCTAATTATATACACAACCTATCGAGATTTTTTTTTTTAGGACTTAAGGCATTTTTACTGTTCGCACCTATTTGAAAATTACACGTTAGAATGTGTGCGTGCGTGTCGCCGAAACTGAAAATTGTTTTAATTGTACTGTAGAGCAGTCAAAAAATCTGGAAAATAGGCTTTAAAAAATTGTTTTGGCTAAATATTTATTATGCGGAGCTGACCGGACCAAAATTGGTATAGTTTTTTTGGACGATGTATTTTGTGGCGTAGATTGCGAATATGAACACGATTTTCGTATTTTTGGGGTATTTCTATTTGAACTATCCTTTTGTAGGGATTAATCGTTTTCAAATTCGTAATCTACGCCCCAAAATAAATAAATCGCTCCAGAAAAATCATCAATTTTGGGGCGGTAAACGTATAATTTACAATTTGCTTTGAAATCTATTGAACGTAGGAAAAATCTGAGCACGTCACTGGATTCTACGTAAAAAACTACAAAGAGAACGTTTTATTTCTTTTTGATAAGTTACGGGGTAACCGAGATATGGGGTGTCCGAAAATGTAAAGTTCTCCAAAACATCCCGTATATCAAAAACGATTAGGCTTAGAAAAATTCTAATTGGGTTGTTTCATAAAAAAGTAGCGAAAACCGCATCTTTCTATCTTTACTAATAACGGGGATACACCGTAAGATCACCGAAAAATGGACACCCTGTATATAGTTGTTGCAAATAGACATAACCCGTGCCGGTACATTTTTATATAGTATCTAAAACCGCATATTTTAGTTAGAACAGTTATTCCATCGATCCACTGCAAAGATCTACAAAAAAAGTGGTACGCCACTGACATTTTCCCATGTAGCTATTTGTTCAGATTAGCCTGGACAATTTGACATAAAAACAACCTCTTGCGTTTTTCTCGTCAGATGTACCGTTCTTGATTAAAACAATAAATTGTTTAATTTAAAAAATTATAGAATAAAATAGAATTGACCATATAATCAGAAAATATATACACATGGAAAAATGTCAGTGGCGTACGACATTTTTTGTAAAAAAAATATGAAGGACATGTTTGCAGGGACACCACTGGTGAATCGATAGAATAAGCTTTCTAACCACAAGATGGGACTTTATATCCGGAGATATTAAAAAATATCGATACAAGACAAAAATTTACCACCCTGTAGCTAAAAATTTCAGGAATCACACAATGAAATATTAGGACGTCATTAGGGAACACCCCGTATAACTTTCTTGTGATAAGTTAGTATATTTCGTAAATTTTGTGACAGAGACGGTGGGGTATTTTTTAAAGCATATTTTTAGACTTTTGGCGCTGTCCCATCGTAAACCATGTTTTTTTTTAACGTAAATACAACAAATGTCATGTTTAAATGTAAAAATGAGTATTATATAATCGATAAAGTGAAATAGGATGCATCAGAGCCAAGTAATGTGTAAATTTATTTAATTTTCCTTAAAAAATACACGTTTTGTAACTGATAGATTCTAAAGTTACTTGCCATTATTCTTTAAATATCCATTCCAAAAATGTAAAGCTAGCTCTAAACAAAGCCGAAATGAGCAAGAATAAGAATACCTGTAGGTTAATTAAGAAGTCAGGTTTGACGGTTGAAGGTTTTGGCATTTGTACACAACCATAAATTATGCTCAATTTCAAACTTGATTTTCTCGCAAATTTTTTTTTTAAACTAACTTTTTTCTTTGGTAATTGCACTGTGATAGAAATTTTTCAGATTTCAGTTTTAGGGCTTATACAGGGTGCAAAAATGAGAAAAGCTTCTTATGTTAAATTTGAGATTCATTTTTTACTAATGCACAATAACGCAAGACCTCATGTTGCGCGCATCGTCAATGAATATTTACATGAAGTAAATATTCTAACTTCAAATTGCCCACCGCGCAGTCCCGATTTGAATCCTATAGAGCACTTATGGGATATTATTGGTAGGGCATTGAGACAGCATCAACCCCCTCCTGCCAACCTGCAAGATGTTCAAATAATGGTTACCGATATTGGGCATGGACCAAAATAAAATACCCAATTTAATATCGATTATGCCGAGCAATGTGAAGCAGTCATCAGAAGTAGAGGTGGGAACACGCGCTACTAATGCACTCTTTTGCTATTTATTGTTAGTGTTATTATTAGATTAGTGTTGTCCAAATGTTATTTTAATTTTAAAAAACATATTCTGGTATAAAACTGTGTATTTTCGTTGATATTACAGATATCAGAGAAATAAAAGAAACAAAATGTTTAGAAAACATGAGGCTACAGTATGATTTCATCATACACTCGTTGTTGCTGCTAATGCACCCTACAGGGTGTCTCAAATTTAACGTAAAAAACCTATTCTCATTTTTGCACCCTGTATAAGCCTAAAACTGAAATCTGAATAAAAAATTCTATCACAGTGCAATTACCAAAGAAAAAAGCTACAGTTCAGAAGAAAAATTAGCGAAATCAATTTATCGGTCCGCGAGAAAATCAAGTTAGAAATTGAACATAATTTTTGGTTGTGCGTTATTTTTCCTGGTAAAGATTGTTTCACGAAAAATGGATATAACTTAATGACTGCAGTAAAATTACCTGGGGCCATCCCATTATTTACGATCGTTTGTTATTATTATGTGGAAAGGACCGGATTGTAATAATTATAATTAAATATAGGCACATCAGGTAGGTTAGGTTGCTTAATTTATATTTAAATATCTTTTTGTGGTAAAATTTGTTAGTTTTTGAGGAATGGTTCAAGAATTGTCTTTTACCAAACATTCCTCAGAATAGCGTGATAGTAATGGACAATGCGAGCTATCACAGTCGCCAATTACATAAAGCTCCAAGCTCAAATAATACAAAATTGGAGATTCAGAACTACCTGACGGCGAATGATATATATTTTGAAGAAAGTTATAAAAAAGTGATCTTTTAGAGGTTTTAAAGACATTTTGTATAAAAAATTTCGATTTTCAAACTCCGTTGGGGGTCGTTGCGGAACAATAAACCGCTTTGAGATGGGTTTTTGCGGGTTTTTCTCTTTTTAGAGAACCGACTCTTGGCTGCATGGTCGTTGACCCAGCCTTGTGGTACGCAAATTCACCGCTAGATGTAGTTATTACATCTATCTTACTTCTAAAAAAGTATATGTTTGTGACACATTGGCAGAAGAAATTGGACATACAGTGCTACGGCTCCCACCCTATTATTGCATTTTTAACCCCATAGAGCATATGTGGCACCAGTTAAAATCACTGATTAGGTCTGAAAATATTTCTCCTACTTTAAGTTCTAGTGTTGTAGAATTAATACGAAAATGCTTTAATGATATTCCCCAGGTAGTTGGAAAAATTCAGTCCGGCACGTAATAACTGTAGAAAATTCGTATATTAGTTTGGATCGTATAATTAATCCAATTATAATTAATTTTGATGAGGATAGCGATAGCGAAACAGAACTATCTATAGAATGACATTATAAATGTAAATAAATATGACTAGTAATATTTTTAAAAAATGTTATTTCATTTGATTACATTAATATAATCATATCATTACTTGTTTTCCTTAGTCCGTCCCTTCATACTTCACTTGTTTATTGCCAAGCTCTTGTCGACACAATGGGACCCACCCAGGAAATCATTAAGTCGTATTCAATTTTCGTGAAACGCACTGTAACTGTATATACGGTATTTCTTTCAATATTTCGATTCGATCAGATCATTTTTTTCGGGAAACCTAAAATATAACGAGACTTTTTCCTCAACAAACTAATAATAAATAAGTTGATAACCCTGATGCCCCTAAATGCTTAATCCTAACCTAAACACATAAAAGTATAAAAATAAAGCTCTTTAAAATATAAAAATATAAAATCTGTTAACAACGAATGCAATAAATAAATAAGTTTTAAAAAATTTAAGTACCACCAACCTCTAAAAGGAGCTCGTCTCGTACAAATAATTATCGACGGCTCGTTTAAAATAAATTACCAAAAAAAGACCGATGGACATGTTTCTATGCAAAAATATCGGTTTTTAAATAATATTTACATCTGTCGGTTAAAACCAAATATATACAAAAATGCTTTTTGACACTTTTTTTTAGGACTTAATTAATATTCGCGTGATATTTTGAAAAAATACACATTTCTATGTTGTAATAAAAATATACCCATTTTTAAATCTTAAACAATACTTATTGCAGTTTTAAATAAATATATCTGCCATTATTCGATGAACATTTTCTTATAATGCCCCCCCCCCCCCCCCCCCCCCCCCTTACGAAATTTTGACCCGCAATTTTTTTTTTACAAAATTTCGGTGTGGCCAATAGTATGTACTATCGTGCCGATAAAAAACTAGGACAACAAAATCACAAAACTGGGAACGGATATACATATCTCATAGACTATAAAAGGTGCTCGACAGCTGTAAAGGTGAATACACATACATAACTTTTAGGAAGTAACCTAGGTTACATAATTTAACGTTTTATATTTTTCGATACGAGGTGGCATCAAAGTATTTTATTTATTTTATAAACTTGAGCGGCAAAGTCTAATACCTTATTTAAAGTAGATATATATAACGTCGCCTAAAAATGAAAACGAAACTAAATAATAAAAGAAATTTAATAGAAGTTACAAAAATACAAACGCAAAATTTGTCGAAGCGACAAAACATTTTTAATATGTAGTCATAGAACCATTCCTGTTTATTACTTCTTGAAGCCTTTGCGGCATACTTAAAACTATGTTTCTGCATAATTCGCCTGTTACTTCATCCCAAGCTTCATTTATCCTGTAGCGTAATTCATCTCTGTTTCGTGGCCGAAAATCATGTTCATACATTGATTTCACCATTTTACCCCAAATGTTTTCGATCGGGTTCAAATCGGGACTCTTCGAAGGTCAGGTAAGAACTGCTATATTATTTTCTAGGAGAAAATTTTGCACAATGCGTGCTGTGTGTATTGGAGCATTATCATGCTGAAATGTAATATACATATACAACGTTTATCGATGGTATCATCACTGCATTTAGGATATTAACGTATTCAGGTGCAGTTAGTCTTCTTTCCACGATTTGGCAAATTCCTGGACCTCTAGCGCTAATCCAACCGCAGACATTTATAGAGAACCGCCCGCTTTGGTTTGTTTTATGAGTGTATATCTCATAATACCGCATGCCAGAAGGCCTATACACTCGAATTCTTCCATTATTACACGATTGAAAAGTTTTCTCGTCAGAAAATATAACTGTTTCCCAGAAAATATTCCGATTTAAATATTCATGTGCAAATTCTAACCTGCCTTGTTTATTTTTTTTCCATTAAAAATATTTGATTAGTAGCACAACGACTTCGTATATCGGAAATTCGAACCCCGTCTCTAGCAGTATTTGCAGAACCTGGAAAGTTCGTCTCTTCTTTCGCCTTTATTGCCGTTGCGAATGGATGATCCCTTAGATAATTAACTAGTCTTCTATCTTCATTTTCAGTAGAAATTCTAGGGGAATCTGAACCTGCTTTCCTAATAATAGTCCCATGCCTTGCTATTTTTTGTTTTGCCAACAACACGGCATTTTTGTTTGTTTGTTGCTAGTTTTTTACCGGCACGATGGTACCATCGTGCCGATAAAAAACTAGGACAGCAAAATTTCTTATTTTCTCCTTGACTATTAGGAATTTTTTACTTTCGAGTCTGATACCAGTAAAATGTCATTTACAAATTTTACATGTCAACATAGATTGTCACTTTATCATTAACTTGTCAAGCAAATTATTTTTTAAAAAATATGTCACAATTAACACCCCAGCAAAAGGCTATAATCTACAGTCGGTTGAGAGATGGTGCTTTTATTAGGGATATTACAGACGAACTGGGAGTAACAAAATACCGTGTTGTTGGCAAAACAAAAAATAGCAAGGCATGGGACTATTATTAGGAAGATGAAGATAGAAGACTAGTTAATTATCTAAGGGATCATCCATTCGCAACTGCAATAAAGGCGAAAGAAGAGACGAACTTTCCAGGTTCTGCAAATACTGCTAGAGACAGGGTTCGAATCTCTGATATACGAAGTCGTTGTGCTACTAATAAAATATTTTTAATGGAAAGAACTAAACAAGGCCGGTTAGAATTTGCACATGAATATTTAAATCGGAATATTTTCTGGGAAACAGTTATATTTTCTGACGAGAAAACTTTTCAATCACGTAATAATGGAAGAATTCGAGTGTATAGGCCTTCCGGCATGCGGTATGATGAGATATACACTCACAAAACAAACCAAAGCGGGCGTTTCTCTATAAATGTCTGCGGTTGGATTAGCGCTAGAGGTCCACGAATTTGCCAAATCGTGGAAGGAAGACTAACTGCACCTGAATACGTTAATATCCTAAATGCAGTGATTATACCATCGATAAACGCTGTATATGGTCAAAATTTTACATTTCAGCATGATAATGCTCCAATACACACAGCACGCATTGTGCAAAATTTTCTCCTAGAAAGTAATATAGCAGTTCTTCCCTGGCCTTCGAAGAGTCCCGATTTGAACCCGATCGAAAACATTTGGGGTAAAATGGTGAAATCAATGTATAAACATGATTTTCGGCCACGAAACAGAGATGAATTACGCCACAGGATAAATGAAGCATGGGATGAAGTAACAGGCGAATTATGCAGAAACCTAGTTTTAAGTAAGCCGCCAAGGCTTCAAGAAGTAATAAACAGGAATGGTTCTATGACTAAATATTAAAAATGTTTTGTTGCTTCGACAAATTTTGCGTTTGTATTTTTGTAACCTTCTATTAAATTTCTTTTATAGTTCGTTTTCATTTTTAGGCGACGTCATATATACCTACTTTAAATAAGGTATTAGACTTTTTCTTAATAAAAATGCCCAATATATTTACTGCCGCTCAAGTTTAAAAAAGAAATAAGATATTTTGATGCCACCTCGTATCGAAAAATATAAAACGTTAAATTATGTAACCTAGGCTACTTCCTAAAAGTTATGTATGTGTATTTATAGCTGTCGAGCACCTTTTACAGTCTAGGAGATATGTATATCCGTTCCCAGTTTTGTGATTGTGTTGTCCTAGTTTTTTAATCGACACGATAGTACCTATTCACGTACCTAAACTACCTCTTGACGCCAGAATGACAGTTCTAACTGTCAAAACGGCACCATATTGTTAAAATAATTTAATAGGCATTCGGGCCTTGCGATACATAAAAGGTCCTATTAAGTACTTTCCTATCCCAGAATGTTGTGTCACTATTCGGACCCGAAACCAGATGGCGGCAGTTTAAAAATTAATATTAACTACTAGTTTCTTTTATTATTTAATTTTAGACTTTACAACTTGGCATAAAATCAGTCAATACAGCTGGCTGATACTTACCACTTTATACCAAGTTGTAAAATCTAAACTAAAATAGCAAAAGAGAAAAATGGGTACGAATAGGGCGACACAATATTCTGGGATCTTAAAGTACTCGATAGGACCCTTCAAATGATGTATCGCAAGGCCGCCACTTCCTATTCAATTTTTTGAACAAGATGACGCGCATCGGCCATTTTGAATTTCACCACCATGAAATATGCAAGAAAGTGTAGCTACTACACTATGCCAAGTTGTATTTATTTTTCTAAGACTGTAAATATGAAATAAATGATAAAAAAAAATAATAACTATGCAATTTTTAAAACGCCGTCATTTTGTTTTGGGGGTGCCAATAGTGAAGTAATATTCTGTCATCGTAAAGTACTCGATAGGACCTTCAAATTAATATATCGCAAGACCCCGCTTCCTATTTAATTTTCTTTGCCAAAAGATGGCGCCGATCCGTCATTTTGACAGTTAGGTTATTCTTGCGTCGAAAGGTAGTTTACTTTCCCCTATTTGTAGAAAAAGAATTAGCGGGGGCATTTTTTCCGTGAAACCTAAAATATCAGGGTGTATTCTTTCAAAATAACACAATAGCTTAAATATAACTTAATCTCATACTATTTCTTTTTGTTTGTATGTAAGTTGGCATAATATGTGTTGCACGTTTTACTATTTCGGGCGGGGGGACACAAGATTCGCTTATTACAACTGAAAATCACAGCCAGTTTAAAAAAAAAAACTGGATCGCTTGGAATAACGGAACTTCTCGACAATACTTATTCCTCGTTTTGTGGCGTCCGTCTGTCCGTGTGCGTGTCCTTCAGGACTTGATGCCTATCAAACACCTCTTAACGTTGTGCAGCCAACTTTTGTCTCGTCATTGTTCTGACCTGTATCTGAAAAACATTTTCTTTAAAAGTGTCGATGCGAAATACAGTGACGTAATGAAAACTGTAGGGAGTTAAAAATATATTCCTAGAAAAAAATCGGAAAAAAATACACATTTCTCGACAACCCTATGCTACGGTGGAACCCTGGTATACACGCAGGGGGGACGTGCTCATATAGAGCATTGCGTATTAAAATGTGGATAAAAAGTTTCCCAATATTACTTACTTTTCCCACCTGGCATCGTCAGACTCGTGAGTCAAATATCGAACACCTATTTGGTTTTCTAAGGCTCTCAAGTCGCACCACGTTTGGTAGTCCTAAAAATTAAAGGAAATTCTAAAAATTATTATCTCTGGTCGACTGCACTCGTGGAACATTGTTTATGGGTCAAAATACGGTAACCTTCCAGGTCCAATGTAATACAGGGTGTTATGGAAATGACGTATTATATTTAAATGGGTGACTCCTGGGGTGTTCTAGAGAAGCGCTACATATTTATTTTTTCAAATCGAACGTTTAAAAAGTGGGGTAATTCACCCATAAACCCACACACAACTCCTCGGCACAGTCACATTACACTGAGCAGCTGTGTAATAAACAGATGTTCTGGCGCAATGTCGCCAAACTGTTAGTGTAAAACTTTAGATTCTTATAAAAATAAATATTTAGCTACCTAGTATCCAAATAGAAGTTAATCCAGGTACCATACATCTTCAGTGTTTTTTGTTTTAGTGGGGGTAAAACTTATACCCCACTAAAACCCCTTCGGGGTTTTTCTTCCAATCTCAGAACATGACCCTGTATATCGTCAGAGACACAGAACACATAGTGAAACACTGAACAAATTACCATAAATCACTTAAAGAAACACACGCATGTTTCAAATTAGTTTTTTGAAGATAGGCCCTTGTCACACAAAATCGCTACACACTAATGCATTCTTTAACAAACACACAAATAGGAGATAGGACACAAATTGGCACTTTATAAACTAAAACGTTCAGCAATTATTTTATCTTATATCGCAACTGATCCATATCTTCGACTTTATAAACTATTTCTTTATTCATCGTACCCCATAGAAAAAAAATTGCATGGCGTAAGATCCGGTGACCTTACGATTTCCAGTCTCTTACTAAAGGAACATTTTATAATATGCCTTCGACTTGATTTTTCTGTATGTGCTAAACATTTTCACACTTACTCGCACTGTTACAGTGGATTAAATATCCCGAAAAAACTCTTTCGCGCGAAGCCGCAGAGGAATATCTTGTTGTCAAGCAAATGTCAACTTCTAACCTTCTGTCGATTTATAGTAGAGATGTGGCTAATCTTTGGTTTTAAAATCCCGCTGTGAAACGATCGATTTAATTTTTTTAAGCTTTTCGAATGAAATAAAGCATCAGAGCAGCGATTAACAAGTTTTTTAGTATTTATTGGTATCTACAGCAGTGAAGGAAAACAATAAAGTGCTGTAGATTATTATAATTATTTATTTCAACCTTTTTTGGTGAATACGCTGGAATCTACCGGAAAAACACGCATTGCGTTAGTAGTACATCTCTACTTTTTGACAGCTCGTGTTTTAAATGTTTCAGTTCAGATGTCATTTTTAATTCAAATAAATGTCATTTACATTTTACAATGTGTTTTTTAATTAGAAACAAGAGTTCATACAAATCTAGGCGAGACAAGCCAATGTTAATAAAAACGATGTCTCCAAGTGAATTTTGTGCATTATGGCGGCCATTGTTCATGTGAAGTTTTGCGATTATGGTTATGGGTTATGTGATGTGCCGGTTTCTTTACTAAAACGCTGTATAAGTTTTTATAGAAATTGACACTAATTTTTAAATAAGACCGACAAGGTAAGTGTATGTGTGTGGCCTAAATAAAATTACATTAAAAAATCAGTCAGCCAATGACTAAAAGTCAAAAGGTCATTAACATTTGACCTAGTTACGTATTTCAAACTTAAAGAGTGTAAGGTGTAATTCTGACAACACCGGTTAGAATTCGTATGTGTCGCAGTGCCGCACAGATGTTTTCCTGGTTTGACGTCAGGTCATTTTTACCGCTGAATGAATTGAAAGCGCTATTTAAGGATATTTTGCTTCAATTTGTCATCTCAGGAATTGCCGGTTTAAATATAATACGTCATTTCCATAACACCCTGTATAAATAACTAGATAGTTGATAAACAACTCCGGTGTTATTACCCTGCCAATATACAGGTTGTAAGCATATTCTTACAGCAAATATTTTGAGCTTCTCTAACTACAGCAATTAACAACATCTGTAAGAGCAAAAACACCAGATTCGCCACATAAAAGTCGTGCAACAGAATTTAATTATATACTATACCTGTAGCCAAATATGTTGTAGAGATTTATCGACAGTGTACCTCTTCCTCTGTTTAACTTGCAATAGGTTATTTATTAGGTCTATCGCTGAAATAGAAAAATAAATCAATTTTTCTTCACAAATCTCAACTTAAAGAAATTTACTCCCTGAATTTTACAGGGTGTCCCATTTTCGACACTTCCCGGGGGTATTGTCAACGATATAATGTTGCTGTTTTCACTTTAGTAACCCACTTTTTAACGAAACGATTCTGGTGTCAAATTTGTCATCCCTCCCATAATATTTAATCTAAATTGTGAAAATCTTCGTTTTTTAGACGCGCCTCGTATTTCTGTTATGCGTTATCTTATCAAAAATCTTGTTAGAGAACAAAGTTCAGTGGCGTAGCCAGTTTTTCCTAAAAAGTTTAATTAGTGAGATATTAACAAAAATAAAAAAAATTAAATGGGACACCCTATATACAGTGAAACCTCTCTTAGGAGGACACCTACGGGACGTCGAAATATGGCCGCCTAATAGAGGTGCCCGCCCTTGGGTAATTTGTTATTAGCAGACATCGGATTATATGCATTTGCATGTTTGCATATGCAAATGCATATAATTCCATTTTTATAGCGTTATTGCATATTTTGGTACTTTTTCATTGATAGTGCATATTTCAGTTATACGTGTTAGGCGGGTTGTATTATGCTGTCGACACGTCTTCCTCGCACACGCTCAGCGAGCGCACTGAAAAACAGTGACCAGTATAATCTTGGATAAAAATTACCCAGGCCATTTTACGACTGTGACACTGTGATTTTCTGCAAGGTTTGTGAAAAGCGTATACCTTCATCAAAAAAATATCAAATCGATCTCAACATGTGAATACTGCTTCCCATATAGCCGCAAAACAGAAACCTACAGGTACCTAGTCGACAACAACTACTGTCTCATTCGTCTTCTAATTCTGATACTAGAAACAAAATGGAATTCAACAAAGATGTATGTGAGTTATTTGTTGCTTGCAATATTCCTTTCCACCAATTAAATAACGTCGAAGTATGTCGAAAATTCCTTAAGAAGTATTGCACTAATCAGATAATTCCTGAAGAATCCACAATTCGAAAAAACTACCTGTCAACTATCTACGAAGAAGTACTTAGTGAAATACCCGCTGATCTCTCGAACTATATAATATGGATATCAGCTGATGAAACGACAGATTCATGTGGACGATATATTGCGAATCTAATTGTTGGAAAATTATCTAAAGAGCCCTCTACTCCCCATTTGGTTGCTTGCAAGGTCCTAGAAAAAACAAACCATTCAACTATCGCCCGGTTTATAAATGATTCTATCAGATCACTATTTCCCGATTCGTCTATCGACGAGAAAATATGTGTTTTTGTTTCTGACCGTACGCCTTATATGGTGAGTATTCTATCCAAAATTGCTGCACATCACATGTCTAGCCCACGGATTACATCGAGTTGCGGAAGAGATCAGAAACGAGTTCGGGATTGTCAATAAATTGATTTCTTCTACAAAAAAAGTGTTTTTAAAGGCACCATCGCGAGTACAAGCATATAAAGAGCAACTACCAAACGTAGCATTACCCCCAGAACCAATAATAATAACACGGTGGGGAACTTGGTTGAAAGCTGTATTGTTTTATGCAGAGAATTTCGAAGCGATAAAAGGAGTAGTTGGCAAATTTGATGGATCAGACGCCATTGCAATTAATTCAAGCCAGCTGGCATTTGAGGATTCTTCAATCAAAAAAAATATTGCTCTTATTGCAACACATATCAGCAAATTGCCCGATGCAATTGAGAAACTAGGAACTAAAAACCTTCCTCTGTGCAAGTCCTTGGAAATATTAGAAAAAATGATTGAACAGAGTAACGCCCTTCCGAGTTCACTATCGCAAAAGGTTAGTGGCAAATTAAATGCAGTTTTGTATAAAAACCCCAGTCTTGAAGGAATAAAGAAAATTGACGCATTTATCAACGGCACCGGACAAACTCTGCCTGAAGAGGTCTCTGCAGAAATGGCGCCAAATTTCAAGTTCTGTCCGGTAACGTCAGTTGACGTCGAAAGGTCATTTTCAGCCTATAAGTTAATATTAAGTGACAAACGTCACAAGTTTTCTGTAGAAAACCTAGAAAAATATGTTATTGTTTATTGTCACAAGAATTATAACAATAACTAATATGAATATATGTATGACATATAAATATAATGTTAAAATAAACGTAAATTGTAATAATAAATGGTTTTTTGATTGTGCATATTTTGTGCATATTTCGCCCTATTTTAGTGCATATTTGCATGCATATTTTGGCATTTTGATAGTGCATATAATCCGATGTCTAGTTATTAGGTAATTATGTAACTGCAAAATTATTACTATGTATATGTATGTACAAATAAACATAACATAACAAAAATACACTAGTTTTAGTTAGGATGTAGCACTAAAAAAAAATCTAATAACGTAGTTTGACGTGTTTGCGTTTTATACTTTCAATCTAGAAAATGTAATTCCAAGTCTGATAACAATTCCATTGCTCTAGAGTCATCTCTATTCTTTGCATACTCGTATAATTCCTTTACCATACTAATGGCTTGTTGATAATTGATGACATTTGTTTGATTACGGCATTCAACTTCTTCATCAGAGTCGTCAGATAGTGATGTGGTTTCAGTTTGGACTACATAATCGGTAGGAATGGGCTCACTATCATCTTCTAATAGCACATTGCTATCAATGTTAATGAACTCGTCCAAATCATTGTTATCAAATTACAAACTTCCACAACAATATTCTCTTTCAGACTCAAAACGCGACATTTTTCTGCCATTGTTTATGATTTTAATCTTACAACTCACAAATAAACGGCGGACTGCTGTCGGGGAATCACACACATACTGTCATTCGGCGGAGTCCTTTCGCACTGCCGCGCATACGCGGTTGGTTTCCGGTCTGTTTTCAGAGAGATTTTGCACCGTACTTATTCGTCTCCAAAATACTTAAAAAAAAAAATTGTCCGGTTAAACGAGGGTTTTCGCACTCTTTGTATGAAAACAGCCTGTCCGCGTTCGCCCAAAGGAGAGGCCGCCCAAAAGAGGTTGATTTTCATGGAATTTCATATACCTAGTTTCAGACTATGAAAAAATGTCCGCTTAATAGAGATGTCCGTTATGAGAGGTTTCACTGTATTATATTTTAACTAATTGGGCTAAGCATGCGATATTTTTAATCATTTATGTTACCTAATTAACACTAGGCCATGGTCAATTTATTAAAAACAAACTCAAAATTTCGACAGCTATTCTAAATATTAAATTGGAGTATATAAAATATGCCAACATATCATACATTTCATAATTATTATCATAAACGACCATTGTTAAGAATATTTAAAGAAAAATCATATTATAAAAAGTCTTACGTAATATATATTTCATAAATTGACAAAAATGGGACACCTTGTATTTAGAAAAAACACCCATATGACTCAAAACGAACGCACTCTTACCATCCGAGGAAATTTCCTTCCAAGGGTTGGGCGGATACATAAACGCGGCGTTTTGTATCTGCTCGTTTATGTCTTCGTCCTCGTTGAAGGGAAAAGTCCCGCTTAGACTCACATAGACTATAACGCCCACACTCCACATATCTAGAGAGCGGTTGTAGCCTTTGTTTCTTAACACCTCGGGAGCTAAAAACGAAACATTTTAATTTCCGATTCAATTTATGATGAAGATCCTTTAAAAACTAAGTAAATACAATGTGTGGAAATCTACACTACACCGTGTCCAAGATAAGGAGGGCCAGTACAGGGATCTCGGAAACCGTAAGAGATACGAAGTCGGTTAAATGTAGGTAAAGTTGCGCATTTACGTGCCTAATAATATGCCGTTTAGAAAGTTTTAAAATTGCGAGTAGTTACGGAGATATCCGAAAAAAAACGAAATTCTGAAAAATCGTTTTATTGTTTTCCTGGTTTTTTTTGAGATCGAATTCTAAAGTAAATTGCACTTCTAAATTGCCACTTTTTCCACTCTATCTAACAGCGTAATTTATTTTGTAATCCGACGAGTCGTCTTCGAAGGGCCATTATCAACTTTCTTTTTTTAAATACGGTCCTGATTTCCTGATATTGGAATTTGAGAGCTTCTTTTCTTCCGAATGCAACGATGTATGACACATTGTGGTTTAATGACGTTTCGAGGGTTTTTTGAACAATATCAGGAAATTTTGGGATATATGGATATATTTCTCCTAATTTTATAAATAATATCTCATAAGTAAGCTCTAAGTATTTACTTATGTTGGACTAGTTCAATAAATAACAAATAATTTAATAATAAACCACAAATAAGTGAACAAAATACAGAAACATTATTTCAAACTTCTATTGATTCGGAATATACGAGGCATTGCGGAATTGCTTTATAATCTTTAAATCCACAAAAAAATAGAACATAATGTGTCTTACCTAAATACGCAGGAGTGCCAACTACCGATCTCCTGAAAGACTTCTCGCCGATGATCCTGGCGAATCCAAAATCGCACAGTTTGACCTGGGGGAACTCGGCGTCGGAACTCAACAGCACGTTTTCCGGTTTCAGATCGCAGTGGACGATATTTTTACTATGCAGATGTTGTAAGGCGATTAGAATCTAGAAAATAAATAATATTATTATCGTAGCCATCGCGACTACACTCCGCGACTATAAATTCTGGACAAAGATAATGTTAGTATTTTTAAAGTCCTGTAACATTTTTAATTGTCGTCTGATCTTGATGAAATTTTTAGCAAAATGTAGACTTGCGTCTTGGGATAATATCCTGAATTTTAGTTTTCAAAAATACCGATGACTTGATCATTATACAGGCTGAAACTTAGTTATTAGCTAAGTTACTGTTTTACCCTTAATTTCTTAACGCCCTGTAGAAAAATTGAGCGGTAGAATTTAGCTTCATTATGTTTTGTTTTGAAGTGTGGCCTTTTCTTAACACAATGTTTTTTGGTTCGCGTCATTATCTGCATTTTAAGAGAAGATACAACTTTTTAAAGAAAATATTGCAGTTTTTCAATTTTACTCACAATTCAGAACATTACATTATTTTATCGAGTAGCATGAACAAATATCCAAAAATTAACAGCGCGTATTGCCACCTTGTGTTCTTATTTCTTCATCTATGTGACGTGGCATGCTTTCAATGCAATACGAGCAATTAATTTTTGGATATTTGTTTATGCTACTCGATAAAATAATGCAATGTTCTTGTGAGCAAAATTGAAAAACTGCAATATTTTCTTTAAAAAGTTGTATCTTCTCTTAAAATGCAGACAATGACGTGAAGCAAAAAACATTGTGTTAAGAAAAGGTAACACTTCAAAACAAACCATAATGAAGCTAAATCCTACAGCTCATTTTTTCCACAGGGCGTTAAGAAATTAAGGGCAGAAAAGTAACTTTTGCTTCTGCCTCTATATTGTGTTTCAGAATAACATGCTGATCCTTAACGTTGTGAATCCTTAGGTGATTTTAAGAAGAAAAGTTCAAATTAACATATATCCTTAACCTATCAACTTTCGAACTACAGGGCGTTAAAGTTTTAAGAAAAAAATCGTTTTTCTATCATAACTTTAACAACTTTCTAGCTATTTTTATGAATTTTTCACACATGCCCTCTAAGCATCAATAGCCTTTTGTGGTGTCGAAACTTTTTAAAAAAATATTTAACCAGTAGCGTCCTTAAATGGTTTGGACTAGACATTTTGGAAAAATTTTATGTACGCCACTGCTTTTTCTCAAGATAAAAATTATTTTTAAAATACTCATTCATTTTAGGCCACATTTAATATCTTGCGTTTTTATCGTCCGTGTAGCAAATTTGGTAAAGCGTGTTCAAGAAATTGGCGATAATTGATTCCGTTCAATCGGGCTCGTAAAAAATAAGGCCCAATTAAATAATCACCAATAATTCCAGCCCAAACATTTACAGAAAATTGCTCTTGGTGGTGGGATTCCGTAATGGCATGTGGGTTTTCTTCTGCCCAGAAGTGATTGTTATGAAAATTCTGTATGGCGTTCCTGGAAAAATTAGCTTCGTCCGTGAACAAAATTTTGGCATCAAATTGTTGAAATTCAGTAACCATTTGAATAAACCATTTGCAGAAATTGATGCGTAATGGAAAATCCCTAGGACGTAGGGCCTGGACTTGTTGAATATGGTACGGATATAACAAATAACTTTGAAGAATTCTCCAGACTAAAGTATTACGTTTTTAAAATTTAAGTTAAGTGGAAAGCGGTGTACATAAATAAATAGCTGTCAAACTATTATTAAATATTTCGTTATTGTCATTGTTTCCTTAACAAAGTTAATAGCCTACTAGTCAGAAACCATAGGCACATAGCGAATGTGCATTTAATGCTTTTTATTTTTTTGTCGGAAACTGTTTGTCGGACGATAAAAAGGCAAGATATTAAATGTGGCCTAAAATGAATGAGTATTTTAAAAATAATTTTTATCTTGAGAAAAAGCAATGGCGTACATAATATTTTTCCAAAATGTCTAGTCCAAACCCTTTCAGGACGGCACTGGTTAAAATTTTTTTAAAAATTTCTACACCAAAAAAAGGCTATTGATGCTTAGAGGGCATGTGTGAAAAATTCATAAAAATAGCTAGAAAGTTGTTAAAGTTATGATAGAAAAACGATTTTTTTCTTAAAACTTTAACGCCCTGTAGTTCGAAAGTTGATAGGTTAAGGATATACACTAATATACAGTGATGGGCTAAAATATGGAACAAATTCATTTAAAAATCAGGTATTAATTTTTTGTAAAAACGCTCGGACACGTCGATTATAATTTTTTCTTCCGGATTTTTTGCCTCAAAAAGAAATTATACTGGGTGTGTAGTAGATGTAGGTATAATTTTGAAAAATTATTTTATTAAGTGTTGAAAATGCAAACCATTAACTTCTTGACAATATGCCAATCTACTTAAAAACCATTCTAAAATATTATTTACAGTATTTTCATTAATTTGCCTAATTTCATATCTAATTTTAAATTTTAAGTCTTCCAAATTTTGTGGTTTATCCTTATACACTTTTGATTTCAAATAACCCCAAAGAAAGAAATCCATTGGTGTAAGATCGGGAGATCTTGCAGGCCATTCTATGGGTCCTCTTCTACCTATCCATCGTTCGGGAAAAATAGTTCAAATACTCTCGTACTTGTCGAGCAAAATGAGGCGGAGCACCATCCTGCTGAAAACAAATAGACGCTTCTGGTAGATTAGGCTGATTCGGATTTGGAAAATCCGCTGCTAGTGTGGGAATTAATTCATTTTGAAGAAATTGTAAATACCGGTCTCCTGTAAGATTTCCATCGAAGAAAAAAGGTCCAATAATTCTATCATTTAATATCCCTGCCCAAACATTTACTTTTTGTGAGTATTGCGTGTGCTGTTCTCTCATCCAACGGGGATTATTTGTACTCCAATACCGAAAATTTTGTCTGTTTACCGAACCATTCAAACAAAACGTGGCTTCATCGCTAAAAAGTACGCTGCGATGGAAAAATAGATTCAAGTTGCAAATTTCCATCATAGTTTCACAAAACTGTAGTCGGCGGTCGGGATCATCTTCGTTTAGCTCGTGCAGCAACCTAATTTTATACGGATGGTACTTTTCTTGTTTCAATACCCGCAAAACAGATCGTCGGCTAACATCATTATTAAGGGCTACTTCAGTGAATGCACTATGGGGATTATCTTCAACTTCTAACAAAATGTTCAATTTTGTGTTTTCACTAATTTTTGGACGACCTGGCCGTAGACGATCCTTTACATTCCCTGTTTCTCTGAATTTTTTCTCAATTTTACTCACTGTAGATCTTGTAATCCGTCGTTCTGGATACTTAGCGCTAAACAAGTTACAAACTTCTTCTTGACTTCTTGTTTTGTCTCCACATCCAATTAAAATTAAAATTTCGATTCTTTGAGTTTCATTTAAATGCACCATGATCACCGTTTTTTCAAAATTATACTTAAAATTCTTTTTGATTGACACATGACTTGCTATCGTAGTAACAATTAATTTAAATTTACCTGTTTACCTTTAAGTTACAGGTACATGTACCTTTACCTTTAAAGAAATTTCTTTTTTAAGATGTAATTTTTCTCTAAAACCGTTAGAGATAAGGATAGAGTATGCTACATGAATTATGCTCAGAATTTGACGTAGAATTTATGTGATAAGTAAAAATAGGGTGGTTCTATTTAAAATACAAAAAAATTTTACAACATCTAGTTTTTGACACACCCAGTATAATTTCTTTTTGAGGCAAAAAATCCGGAAGAAAAAATTATAATCGACGTGTCCGAGCGTTTTTACAAAAAAATAAAACCTGATTTTTAAATGAATTTGTTCCATATTTTAGCCCATCACTGTATGTTAATTTGAACTTTTCTTCTTAAAATCACCTAAGGATTCACAACGTTAAGGATCAGCATCTTATTTTGAAACACCCTGTATAATGATCAAGACATCGGTATTTTTTTGAAAACTAAAATTCAAGCAACATTCCGAGACACTTTGCTAAGGATCGGAAAACAATTTACAAAGTTACAGTAGGTACTATAAACCTGACTAACATTACCTTTGTCGGGAAGTGTACTTACCTGAGTTATCAAAAATTTAGTAACTCTTTCCGTAAGTCTTCCTTTCTCGTGCGACAAAATCATTTCCAGCATGTCGCCCTTCAGTTTCTCCATAACGACGAAAATTCGCTCGGGCGTCTCGAACATGCGCTCTAAATTGACCACGCCGGGATGCGACAGATTCTGTAAAATGGCCACCTCGTTCTTCAGTTGCGCCTCTTGTTTAGTCGGAAATCTTAGTTTATCTATAACCTACAAAATAAACTTATATTAAGCTTCTTTGGTTTATAAAGGTCGTCGTTTTACAATGGATCTTGCACCATTTTAATTGACATTGCAGCCGCAATTCTGGGGGTATTCTAGGGATTTCCACACTACCAACTGCTGTTCTGACTTATAACAGAACGGATAGATGACGGAACAAACCGACTGGGCTTTTAAAACAAACAAAAGAACAGTGTCACCAGTGGCGGCTCGTGACCTATGATAGAGGGGGTTCACAAGTATGGTGAAATTTTTCTAGGCGGTTTAAATGTAGAAAGAAAAAAGTAATCAGAAAATCCGTTAGGTAAAACATATTTTTATTATTTTTTAATTTTACACAAGGAATTATAACTTTTGGAAAATAAGAAAGGTTTTCTTAGTGTGTATAGCTGTCGGATCTTAACGTCGTCGCATGCAACCCTCGTAACAATATTTATACAGTCCACTATTAATACTACTAAAGCCATCTACGAGCTATCAAGAAAACCGAATGATGTCCAATACTACTACCGCCATCTACGAGTTATCAAGAAAACCGAATGATGTCTAATAACACTACGCCATGTACGGCTACGGCATTAGGCGCAACCAGGACGAGAACAATAGTTAACTGCTTTATGACGAGAACGAATCGAGCCACGAGACTGCCAAGTTGGCATTCTTCATATTTTCAGTGTTTTTTAGTTTAAATCCTTAAATAAAATGGTTTAATATCATATCGAGTATCATTTATCGAAATACACAACATTTATCGACCCTACACAATAGCGCTTAAACGTAAAGTCCATTCTTCGGTTCTTAATTGTAGAAAATTGATCAATAACAGGCTCATTAAGTTTGGAATACGCTCTATAAATTTTATTTCATATATTTCATTTTTAAACTTTCTATAATAAAGTCCCTAGATTTACCCTTTGTGGTCTGCGTTAAATTAATTTCGGGTTTAGGTGTTCCCGCATTGTTCACCTCAATTTTTTGCTCCAAACTCAAAGAGCTAAAGTTATTTCTTAAATAGTCCACCGTCAACTATTCATTTTAACTTAATAAATATATTATATTAAAATATCAAAACATACACGCTCGAATTTCTAACTAGACGCACGAACAGACGCCTTTTCCATGTTAAATCGCCATAGACCCGCTATCCCCCCGCTGCCACCCGCCACCTGTTACTACAGAGAAACTGCACTACTTAATACCACACCACAAACACAAAATGCCTAAAGACTGGATCACTCACTAAAATCCAAACTCAAAATTATTTAAGAACTTGTTCTTCATACAATCACACTATACACAAAACACTACACGACTATTGTAAAAATACACCGCCTACCACACACCTACCGCCAACATGTTAGGAGCCCTTATATCTTGCTCATTTGATTAAATTCAAATTAGAAAGATACTAGAGCTGACACCAAACATCATCAACAACGCCTAAAGGCTTAACCCAAAAATCATACTTATGATAGACAAAAATAACACGTCGAGTGAAAGGAGTTAAAGGCTTTATACCTGACTAAGACGGTGGGTTTAGTCGGTCGGCTCGCCTCTCAGAGGCGGATCTTTTCCCTCAGAAAATATGATGTTGATGGAGGTATAATCCCCACAAGTTGCTAAACCCGACACTAACCGAGGCACGGTTGCCGGATCTATACAGTTTGGTTAGACGGGATGATAAAATATTAGGGAGGGTCGGACATTTTTAGTTTGACGGTACGATAACATATTCGGGAGGGTCGGACTTTATACGATAAATAATATTCAATGAATATAAATTAATATTTTTTATTCGTTTTGTTCTGGGGGTGCATGTGCGCATGTGCTCCTGTGGAAGAACCGCCACTGATTATCACTATCCCAACAGTTATAGTTGTTAAGATGGAAGTTTTAAAGTTTCATCTCGAGGTTGTATTAACAAAGAATACTTTCAATTTAGATCAGACATCAGGATCAGCTTCTGGCTGTTGCGTCATCTGTCAGTTTTGCCAAAAGTCATAATTGCAGTTGGCATTGCGCCAGCTGATCGCGGATCTGTATCCTTCTAACTTTTATTGCGGCAATAGTAGAATTGCAGCATATAATTTTTAAAAAATCACAATTTCATACAATATACAGGGTGTCAGTATTTAATTTTTGCCAGTACCTTAATAGCAACTGACCGTCCCGATCTCCTATGTACGCCACCGTAAACTATCCCGAATTGACCCGAGCCCAGCACTTCGTCCGGGTAAATCTGATATATTTGACTCATGTCGGTTATCTGTTCTTCGCTTTGGGTCGAAGGTTCTTCGGGTTCTAGAAACGAAAAGAACGGATTACGGGATTACGTATGAAATAAAGGGAGAAAGAATTAAAATAACGGTATATGAAAAGGTTACGTTAACGTTAAAAAATATCGATTAAAAAAAAACTTACTTCCAGAATTGGCAGTGACGGGAATCAACGCCTGCTTGATAGTAGTCTCCCAACTTTTCGCCAAGTACGCTCCGATTCCGCTGTCGGGAGGTGGAAGGTTTACATTGTTGCCGTCCTGTAGATTATACAGCGGATCTTGCCCGACGAAATAATCCACGTTGGCCGTCCGGATTTCGAAACAGTGCATGACATCTGTAAAATTGAAAACCCGATGGTCAATGGAGAATGACGAAACTCCATCACTCTACAGAGTGTTTTAAAGTTTGAGTCAAAAAACAGTTCTCGTCTCAACCTGTATACAGGGTGTTATGGAAATGACGTATTATATTTAAACAGGTGACTCTTTGGGTGTCCTAGAGAAGCGAAACATATTTTTTCAAATCGACCGTTTCAAAGGTGGGGTTCAGCCCCATAAACCCACACCTCATCCGGCGTTTGTTCGGGTTTGTTCGTCATGTCACCCTGTGGTGGCATATCATAAAACAGGTGTTACGTGCAATGTTGCCAAACTTAATGCAAAACTGAAATTCCATATAAAATTATAAAAATAAATTATTTATCTACCTACTTGTATTTATCTTTATACCTCCAGGCACAAGTTTTTCAAAAATACACTCAGATCAGATCATTAGATTTTATTACGCGCGACGCGACGAAATTTGACTTATTCGGCGGCGACATTCCATTTTTCTGACGTCCAAAACAAACTACTCGTTTTAACTGAGCAACTTAGGTTCGTCTATAAAAACAATGTCAAATAATATACAAAGTTTGGACGCGTACCTTCTGAAAACAAAGCGGATATCCGAGAGTGTATGGTTATCAACAGAAGCGACCGCACCCTAACGCTGTACTTCTATTACTGACACTTGCAAGTCGCACGCTTGTACCCATAGACCTACGTCGGCCCTGTGCCGAGTGGATTGTGTGAAAGAGATGGAGATGGCCGCGTGAGAAAGAAAATAAAATCTTCGTCGGTCTTGTCATTTGCAGTAGAGCTGAGGTAATTTAATTTTTTAAGCTTCTCAGAAGAAAAAGTACAGCCGCAGTATTATCAGCTACCACTATCATTTTATTCAATTTGGTCGAAATTCCATTAACGCCATATCAATTAAACGCCTTGCAAGAGATCTCGCGGTAAATAGCCAAGTAATAGAGAATTATCTCGTGAAATATCAAACTGTCAAATATTGCCCATCTCTATTCCGAGTTTTGAAGGTATCTATTTCGTTCGTTCGTAGGTTAACTGTTTTATGGTTCGTAGATAACATGTCATTTTTAAATTGAAAGATTGCATTGTGTGTATTTAAAATGTGTGTGTTTTAAATTAGTTAAATAAATAAATCTACGCGAGAAAAAAGGATCAAAATTAAAACAGCGTTCGCGTGTATTCTTTCCATGTGAATACCTGCTAGTTTTGAGGTTTTTTCCTAAAACTTCTAAAGATTCTGTGTGGTTTGTGGGTATTTTTCTTCAATTTATTTTCATCTCAGGATTTGCCGGTTTAAATATAATACGTCATTTCCATAACACCCTGTATATGAGCCCATTCTTAGCATTCTTAAAATCTCACACGTGTGCGAGCTTTTCGATAAATTTACCGACAATATACAAAAAATAATAATAAAAATCGCACTTAAAATTAGACAATTATTCGCGATCAAAATTCATCTAAATATTGCGCGAAATCGACTATTCTGACTGTGAGTGCACGTCCTGATTTGCCTCGAGCTTAAATTGATCAGGATTTATGAAAGTCTTACCTCCTTGTTTAATCCTCGCAGTGTCAATGGCCAAAATCTCACATAAAGGAATCTCTTTATAATATTTCGAGCTGGTCTCACTCTGGAAGAGATCGATGGATTTCGTGTCCAATCTCCAGAAATGCCTTTTAATCTAGAAAGAAAAAATTAGGCATATTCATATGTATACAATATACAGTGTCATCAATAAAGTTGGAAACATATGGGGATAATATTTATTTCTTGATTTTGGGTAAAACCAAAGTTTGTGCTTCAATAAAGACCAAAAAAGTGCATAATTAAATGAGACCATGCGGCTTTTATTATCCGTCAAATTTTGACATTTTCTCCACGAAACGTAGAAAAATTACATTTATTCATCGAGTTAAAAAAGCATTATTTGAAAAAGTTGTTTCTATTGTAATTTTATGCCCACATACCAGATTTTTGTTCAATATCTAGTTTTGGTCAATATCCATTTTCAGCGGAAGTCGACCCTACCACAGTAATTACAAATAACGGCGGTATTATTCTAATACAGTGAAACCTCTCTTAGGCGGACACCTACGGATGGGTCCGCCTGTAATAGAGGTGTTCGCCCATGGGGAATATGTTATTAGGTAACACATATCGATACACGCATCGAATAACATTGTAAGTGACATTTTGACCAATTTCAGAGTTTAAAATAAATTTCAATGTTTCAAACCTAAAATTTGGTTTTTTAGCTTAATCTTTTTTTAAATGCCTCTTTCATCCCATTTGTAGCTGATTATTTTGGTATTTTGCCTGTAGTATCATGGTAAAGTAATAGACCCGAACCTGTTATGTATTCGTCCGTAAAAACACGATTTGTCACTTACAATGTTATTCGATGCATGTATCGATATGTAAATGCAAAATTATTACTATGTATATGTATGTACAAATAAACATAACATAACAAAAATACACGAGTTTTAGTGCTAAAAAATCGAATAACGTAGTTTGACGTGTTTGCGTTTTAAACTTGCAATCTAGAAAATGTAATTCCAAGTCTGATAACAATTCCATTGCTGTAGAGTCACCTCTATTCTTTGCATACTATTGTAATTCCTTTACCATACTAATGGCTTGTTGATAATTGGTGACATTTGTTTGATTACTGCATTCAACTTCTTCATCAGAGTCGTCAGATAGTAATGTGGTTTCAGTTTGGACTACATAATCGGTAGGAATGGGGACACTATCATCTTCTAATAGCACATTGCTATTAATGTTAATGAACTCGCCCACATCATTGTTATCAAATTGTTGCAACATCAATATTCTCTTTCAGACTCAAAACGCGACATTTTTCTGCCATTGTTTACGATTTTAACCTTACAACTCACAAACAAACGGCGGACTGCTGTCGGGGAATCACACATACTTTCATTCGGCGAAGTCCTTTCGCTCTGCCACACATACGCGATTGGTTGCGGGCCTGTCTTCAGAGAGTTTTTGCACCGTACTTATTCGTCTCCCAAATACTTAAAAAAATTTTTTGTCCGTTTAGATAAAGGGTTTTCGCACTCTTTGTATGAAAACAGCCTGTCCACGTCCGCCCAAGAGAGGTTGATTTTCATGGAATTTCATATACCTAGTTCCGGACTAGAGGTGTCCGTTATGAGAGGTTTCACTGTATGTAAATGTTTTTAAACGTATTTATTATTTAAGAAACAAGACTCACATCTTCGCTTGTTAAATCTTTAAAATTATGAGCAGTTTGCTCCACAGATGGCAACATTTTTAAAGTGGAATTTAATTTTTTTGAGGAACATTAACATTTTGGTAGAGTTTTTGGTATAATGAATGAATTTAGACGATAAGTATTGTATAAATAAATAGATTTGCGTTTTTAAGGTCGACTTGAAAATAGATATTGGCCACAAGTAGATAGGAAACAAAAATTATCATAAGTGATTCGAATTTGGTGTGTGGGTATAAAATTACAACACAATGAGCGCATTCAGCAGAACCCGTCGATTTATAAGTGATTGGTAATCATCTGCTGAACGCAACTAACAAAAATCGATGGGAAATGGGACGATTTGTCATTTGACAGCGATTTATGTCAGTTTTGTTTGTCAGGTTGAGGAGTAAAATTTATGAAAAATGACGAAAGAAGTGAATTGTAATTATAAAAGCATTAAAACTAAAATTATCCATTTCCTACATAATAAGCGGACATCTCTATTAAGCGGACACTTTTTCATAGTCCGGAACTAGGTATATGAAATCCAATGAAAATCAACCTCTCTTGGCCAGACTCTCCTTTGGGCGGACGCGGACAGGCTGTTTTCATACAAAGAGTGCGAAAACCCTCCTTTAAAAGGACAAATAAAATTTTAAAGTATTTGGGAGACGAATAAGTACCGTGCAAAAACTCTCCACGCGTACGTGTGGCAGCGAAAAAGAACTTCGCCAAATGAAAGTATGTGTGATTCCCCGACAGCAGTCCGCGTTTATTTGTCAGTTGTAAGGTTAAAATCATAAACAATGGCAGAAAAATGTCGCGTTTTGAGTCTGAAAGAGAATATTGATGTTGTGGAAGTTGTAATTTGATAACAATGATTTGGGCGAGTTCATTAACATTGATAGCAATGTGCTATTAGAAGATGATAGTGACCCCATTCCTACCGATTATGTAGCCCAAACTGAAACCACATCACTATCTGACGACTCTGATGAAGAAGTTGAATGCAGTAATCAAACAAATGTCACCAATTATCAACAAGCCATTAGTATGGTAAAGGAATTATAAGAGTATGCAAAGAATAGACGTGGCAGCAAGCAATGGAATTCTTATCAGACTTGGAATTACATTTTCTAGAACGCAAACACGTCAAACTACGTTATTAGATATTTTTAGTACTACATCCCAACTAAGACTAGTGTAATTTTGTTATGTTATGTTTATTTGTACATACATATACATAGTAACAATTTTGCATTTACATATTACCTAATAACAAATTTCCCATGGGCGGACACCTCTATTAGGCGGCCACATTTAGATAGTTCCGTAGGTGTCCGCCTAAGAGAGGTTTCACTGTATTTGATGAAAATATTTAGAAGGGATCCTAACCAAACAAAAAACCGACAGCAAAATGCATTCAACAGAACTACAAAACGATGCGCATAGTGACGTCGCCCATATAAATCGATGGGCTCTGTTGAATACAGCCAATAAATGGCATTATTTTGACATTAATGGAGAAAATGTCAAATTTGACAATTAACAAAAGTCGCATGGTCCCATTAATTACATCATTTTTGATTTTTATTGAAGCAAAAACTTATGGTGAAGAAGTCAAAGTTGACCTAAAAATAAATAAAGTACGCACAGGGGATCTTTACCCTGACGTCATCGCTAACAAATAGATATCCCGACATATTTAATATCTCTGCATCTTTGTTTGGTACAGACATAAAAGCGAATAAAAATTGTGTATTATACGTCGTCCGGAATTAAACGTGTTAGACAGAGAAAGAATTATAAAGAAGAGTTGCCAAATAATTATTTTGACTTACGCAGTACTACAAATTACAAAAACGTCATTGTGACAATTGATTCACAATTTTTTCGTTTTTATACCTTTTTGTGCATTAAAACTTCATTTACTCCTGCAAACAGTTCTTTTCAGAGCTTTTGGTATCGCTTTTTTGTGTTAGTGGTAAGTACATATTGATATTTATTGTTATTTATTTATTGTAATAAAGTATTCCTAACCCTAAAAATTGTGGATAAGTCTCCGCTCCGCTATTTTGCCATCCCAAAAACGTAAAAACACGTCTTTTTAGTTTCGAAAAAAATAAGTAAAATCGCCCGAATTTCCAAACGCTCTGTATATGTATCGAAACTAGAAGGTTCACAGAACCAGCTTTAAGACTAAGTTTTTCAATGATAGGTAGGTAAATTGTAGAACTTATTGTACCTATTCTTTGTTAATTTTGTCAACTCTAACTTTGATTTAAATAAATAAAATAAAAATTTAAGGAATTTTTGTACACGGATTAACCCGCCGGCGCATTGTAATTCTAATAATTGTACTGTGTCTTGTCCAAGACAGTGCATGATCATTATTGCTCATAGTATCTGCACGGTGTATTTTCTAAGATGTGTTCATTGTAAATCTAATTGCACGGTGTTGCACTTTTTAATAAATTAATTCAAATGATCTCTGTTGGTCAAATCAAAAATTAAACTTTCTTTGATGTTTTTTTAATCTGTGTAATCAAAATGTCACATTCAAACCGAGTTTATCATTTTGTCAAATAAGAAGTAGGTACATAACTGCCAGTAAAAATTCAAGAATATCAGATTTATACCTACATATTCCTAACAATCTATTTTATGTAAGACCGACTCAAAATTTTGATTCGGAGTTTTAAAGAAATTTTTAAAAATCCGTATATGGGAACGTTATTTACGTCAATTAAAATGTTATGAAATTAGTTTTTGTTTTGACAACTTTTCTTCCACGTAATTTTGATTTGATTCATACGATTTTTATGACGTGTAAGCGATGACGTCAGGGTAAAGATCCCCTGTGCGTACTGTATGTTCCCCATATGGTCCCGATTTTAATGGCGACTCTGTATGATTGTACAGGTAATCCTACAAGTGCGAGAGAATGAAATATCCCCCAGTATATCGATCCCGTAACATTGAAAATACGTACCGTTTTGTCTTTGTTGGTAAAATGTACCAACCATCCTTCCTTAATAACCTTAGAGCCTCTTCGTTTCGTATGTTTCACAGACTGAACTATTCGTTGTAAAGGAATGTTGGCACTTGGAGATGAGGAAGAACTACATCTACAAAATATTACATTATGCTGACGCTATTTTCGGCGACTAAAAGCAAGGCGAAAGCAGTTTTTAAGTTATAGTGTATGAAAACAACGTGTTTGTTCGGGTTATTTAATTGGCCCTTTCGTTTTGGAGAATCGCCTCACTGGACGGCATTACTTGAATTTTTTACAAAAGTAATTTTATTATATGTTACGTCATTTTCATATTGTTTACCTGCGACACCAAAAAGAAAGTAGAGAAATGTCACAGAATTTCAAGGAAGAAAAGGGGAGAAGACATTTTTAATTTTTTTGTTAAGGTCTTTTTAATAATAAAGGAAGCTAAAGTTTTAATTAAAAGTTTTAATAGCATACAGCTGGATAAGCTAGACCTAACAATGAGGATATTCATGTAAACATCAGAATGCGACTGTATTATCAGCACATTTACATCACGGAGGATACGCCCTTGGTTTACAGTCTTTGAACAATAAACAATTCACATTCTTAGGTGGATTGTAAACAACTTTTTCTATTTGGGTTTCATAATGGCTAGATTATGAAATGCAGAAAAATTGAATAACTTGCCACTTTATGAAACTGAAACTTTATTTTTTTTATGTTGGCCGCAAGTAGGGTTCGAATTTTAGGCTTACTTCGATTTCGTTGAAATTAGCTTTCTAGGCATTATGGATTCGACAAATTTTTTTTATAGAAATCTTTAAAATACTAACCTATAACCTTAATAGATAATTTTTACTAGATATTTATCTGAAAAACCTATACTCGGAAATATATAACATGCTGACGGGGTTTGTCAACTAATTTCTAGTCACAACTATAAAACAACATAACCTAAAAATAATAGAAATATCTTCCAGTTTATGCTCTATTTCTAAAGTTTTATTCAATAAAGTACTATTTTTATTTTTAATTCAATATATTATTATACATATTACTTTATATATATATATTTATAGTTACTGTAGACATTTCCTGGGCATTAATTGTTATTCCTGTCAGATTCTGTGTCGACACAATATTTTGTTCAATATTTTGAACTTTGTTCTGCTCGCACCATAACTCAAAGTTTTGCATATTCTTTTTAAAAGTTTTTCTAGATTATTCTCCGTAATTTCTCGTATTTCTGACGGAGTACAACTTTCTTCCTGACTAATTTTTATGAACTTGAATAATATATTTATTTTTAATTATGACAGATGGGAAGAAGCTTTGTTGTGTTCAATTGTTCCTATCATGGCATATTTGATACCTACTTGTAACATTTTATTAAATTGTAAAAGTATGGCTAACCCAAAAAGAAAATATGAATTCAAATGGAAAAATAGTATATTAAGATACACGTTTCATAAGACATTATCTTAGAGCAGGCGTCTAAAGTACAAGTGCTCTAATTGTTTTATGAACCGTGTATTTTATAATACTTTTTCTATTTGGGTCTTTAAAGTCTGAAAACTTTAAAAAATATAGTAGATTTTTTCTATTTGAATTATTATTTTCATTTTGGGTTGGCAATACTTTTACAATTTAATAAAATGTTATAAGTATCAAATATGCCATGATAGAAACAATTGAACACAATAAAGCATCTTCCCATCCGTCATAATTAAAAATAAATATATTATTAAAGTTAATAAAAATGAATCAGGAAGAAAGTTGTACGCCGTCAGAAATACGAGACATTGCAGAAAATAATCTAGAAAAACTTTTCAAAATAATATACAAAACTTTAAGTTATGGTGCGAGCAGACAAAGTTCAAAATATTGAACACTGTTAGGCTACGGTGTTATATCCTGAAGCCCAATCGGGTTTTTGTAGTACTGTGTAGCATAGGTAGTTCACTGGTTCTGGTAATTAGGCGTAAGAACAAACACAGAAATATATCACAAATAACTTATCTATTTTCAACGGTTAGATATATGGGTACGGTACAAAGGGGTTTATTTTTGCTGGTAAACCTGCCTGTTTTGACTGTTAACGATTCGGTTCACGAGTACTGATACTTGTTTAATTTAGTTTAATGTATAGTTCATCGTAATATGCATTTGGCTGTAGTCTGTAGGTCAAAGTTCCCGGTTCCGTCGGATTGCCGCGAAGTAGAATGGTAAAAAGTTCACTTAAGAAAGGTAGAAAGTTCGATATAGAAAGTTCGGTTTGGAAAAGTAGAAAGTCCGTTTTAATCCGATTCACTAATCGTGGTTGAAACCCGGTTTATTTATCTGCGGTGGTTTTTAGTTAGAAACGAAGATCGGCCACGAGGTGCCTAGAATACCGCGTCTGAACGACAGTAATGTATAGTATAGATTCACTTTATTTATACTTGTAAGTTACACTTTATTTGTACTTGTACGTTGCACTTTTTAGTTATAAAAGAAGATCGGCCGCTATGGCCTAGAAATGACTTTTTACTGCATTGTCTTAAAATTGGCCTACGCCTTGAACGACTCTGCAATCGGTAGTTTCACTTTTTATTCTTGTAAGTTACCCTTTTGGTAAAAATAGAAGATCGGCCGCGATGGCCTAGAAATGACGTGATTGCACGAGAGTCTGAAGCGGCAACCTGCCTTGGACGAGTCTTCGAGCAACAGTAAAGTTCTTTGGTGGTAAAACCTCCCTCAACGGAGGGGAGCGTGACGTCGTACGACTCTCTGGCCAATCACCGCCTAGATATTGGCGCTGGGTGCTGGGTGTTTTTTACGTACCATGGGTTGACGAGTATGCATAGCCCGTGTGCAAGGAAAATGTTATAAATGCCGGGTGACTTATGTAAATAGTATGTCGTCTGCATGGTGCAATTAGGTAATTATGTTATTTATTCAGTTTGATAGTTAGGTGGCACTTGAGTACTCGCCCCGCGGTAGCTTATTGATTACAGAGTTTAATGTGTCTGGGATGACATTCTCATTGTGGTCATGATCTAAAAGATAGTTTTCAAGTCTGGAATTTCATGTCAAGGCATTATGGTTTATATGAATAGAGGTGATAATCGCGTGAAATCCAGTTGTAAAGTATTGATTTTTATCATGGTAGTTTTTAACCATGTGATATGGGCTGAAAGTAACCGTCGGAAGCAAGTTTTGACTATTTGAGCAGGACGGAATGCACTGGGAAATAAGTTTTGTCTGATATTTGTCATGTGTTTTTCTGTATGTCGTCGAAACTTGTTGAAACGTGTTTGTTTGTTCTTGATTATAAGTTTATGCAAATTTAAGTATTTTATAATGAATTTATGAGGGAAAAGGGTAGTGTTTCCCCAACATTCTCCCCCCTTTGAGGGAACTAGTGCTAGTGCTAGTGCCTCAACCGCTAGTGCCTCAACCGCTACCGGAACCCTACCTTAAGTTTTGAAGTAAAGTTGGAGTGAGAAAATAAACAAGTTATTACTTTATGAGTGGCCTGTGAGGCAGACAAAGTAATGAGGAGTAATTGTAAAATGAGTTATGCTCGAAGGACCAGTATTATTAAGATAATACAACTGAAGAGAATAAGAATAAATAATAATGCCGTATTTGGCGTTAACAAAAAATAATAATCATAGATAAACTCTGAATGTGAATGAAAGCACCAGATAGGTTGTAAGTCTATCCAGGTTTCACCGAACAAGTAAAAAGTAATATGTAGGAAGCTCGATTCGAGCGTAGTAAATAGAAAGTGTTGACTAAGGTAGTAACTTATCTTCTGCACTCATGGCGAAGAACTTATTTTTTGCACTGATGGCAATTATTTTTAATTTGCTTCGTTGGCAAATATTTTGTAGGAGTACTTATGAACATCATAGACCAGGTTGTAAGGCTGAACTATGTATTCACAAGAAGTAGTTTGAGTAATGTTTAGAAATGTGATTGCGAAAAACTTGTAAGTTGCGCTTGTAGGAAGTAACTATTTTTTAATTTGCTTCGTTGGCAAATTTGGTAGAAATACTCTTATGGCAAGAAATCAGTACACTAACTCATTAAAGCGGCATATTACCTAGAGTGTAGTTAGAGTACTTTTGAATTAATGCTTTGGTAGAAATGCCCTTAGGGCAGGAAATCAGTACACTAAATTATTAAAGCGGCATGTTACCTAGAATTTAATTAGTGTACTTATTTAAGATAAATATTTTTATGTTGCACTTCTGGCACATCTTTTTATTTTGCACTCTTGGCAAATACTTAGTAACAAAAACTTTGGTAGGAATGCTCATGAAGATCGTAGACCAGGTTGTAAGGCTGAACTACGTTTCCGTAAGCAGTAGGTTAAAAGAGTTGTTCAGGGATTTACTTAGATTAACTCGTACGATGTTTCAGTGTGAAACAAAGGGCCAAACAAAAAGAGCAAGATCAATGACACGTTTTAGGTTTCCCAGGGAGACAGGCCGTAGCTCCCAGTAGAGTTTAATGGCACTCTACCAGGCCAACATGTAAAGTAAAATGTAATATAAACACAATAGCATTCATTGTATTTGAACACGCGGAAGATATTTGCAAAAATATTTATAAAGTCACTTTAAATGTCATATACAAATTTAAAAAATGTTGAACTTAAACCCGTACTCCTCTGGTTTCTGGATGTTAGCAGGCGATACTTATCATTAAAAATGTTTTTTAAACCAAATTTATGCAAAAAATGCAAGACCACGAAAAAATAAAATCTTTATTAAAAAAGTTGTTCTTAAAAGTTTTCGCTTAATAAAAGTATTTATAAAATTATTTATGACTTTGAATTTATTTTATTTAATTTCGGATAAAACTGTTTACTCCGTACGCCGCTGAACAGACGTCGGCAAAAACTTGACTTTTTATATTTGCAACTAGGCTGATATTCTTGTACACACTTATCTATTTCTCTGGTTTGTAAGACCAGCGGAACGTCTTGTGCATGTTTATTGTTTTTTAGTATTTGTAGAACAGGTGAAAACTTGTCTTGCTGAACTTGCTTATGAAATATTTTGACTTGCTTGGTTACTTGAAAGAACTTATTCTTATTTACTTGTTTATTATTTGAACTTAATTTCTTTAATTTGGCTTCTGCCTTTAAAATTGGATTTGAGGGTAGTTCTCCTGTATCCGGAAATTTGGCTGAGTCACCAATTTGACTTGTTTGTATAACAAATGAAACCACGTCCTGTGATTTACCAGAATTGTCATTAAAAATAAAAGCTTTAGGTATATTCCCTGCTATCAGCCAACCGAGAGTAGTCTTTACGAGGGTGGGTCTGTTTTTGCCTAAAGAATAATACCCTTGTCTTAAAATCGCGTAGTACACGTTTGTGCTTAGCAGAATGTCGATGCCCGACGGTAAGTTAAAAGTAGGATCTGCTAACTGTAACTTCAAATTGTGTGGAATATTTAATTTATTTATATCAATAGGGAGGTGTGGCAACTGCGCCGTAATATTATCCAAAATTACGCATGATACTGAATAGCCTTTATTTTGATTTTTAGATTGAATATAAATGTCTGCCATTTTATTTGATGAAATTTCACTGTTCGAAATGCTAGTAATATTTAAATTATGTTCGTACACTTTGCTTTGTAGTTTATCTACAAGTCGTTGAGTAATGAAAGAACTCTGACTGCCATTATCTAATAGGGCTTTAACGGTAACAATTTCGCCGGAGTGAGTCATCACGTTTATTTGCGCCGTTGCTAATAGCGCGCTTGACTGCGTACTAGTCGTGGAAAGCGATGTAACTTCATTCGGATTAGTCGTGAATTCCCGAGACTCGCGATTTGAACTGTGTGAATTTTTATTCTGAAAATGTTGATTTGTTTGACACGCTGAATTTTCAGACACTCGTCTGGTATTATTATTAAAATTCTGAACAGGTGACTGCGACCGAATATGTGCATCGTTCATATTTTGATTTGTCGAATAATTACTGTTATTATTATTATTATGATTTACATTGTGAATATTTTGATCGTTGCCTGTGAGTACAGGACTTCTATTATTATTGACTTTGTGACTCCTGTCACTGCTGGATAAATTTTCAAAAGCAATGCATCTTTTTTCAAGGAATTTAAATAAATCTGGCAACATTGGTAATTTAGATATGTCTCTATGTGTCTCAAAGTCTCGTTTTGTCTCGAAGTCAAGTTTATTTTCCAAAATATATACTAACATGTATTCAAAAAGTTCTTTTTCAGTTAATTTTAATTTTTTAAATGACTCGATGGTCGTTTTGCTTGTAGCCACAAAATCGCGCAGTGTTGCCGAAGTTGATCTAGTCAAAACAGGCGCGTCTAGTAGCTGATTTAAGTAACTATTTAAAACACATGTAATATTTTCATAACGGTTTTTCAATATGTCACATGCTAATGCGAAGTTATCTCCTATTAGTTCTAACGAATCTACCAGTTTAAAAGCCTCGCCCTGCAATGCTGATTTTAAATATATTAGTTTTTGGACATTGCCAAGATTTGAATTTTGCGTGATTAAAGCGTTGAATACTTCAGAGAATGACCTCCAATCCGCGATCGTACCATTGAACGGCGTGATTTCTATATCTGGTAATTTGACATGCGCATGCGCCTGTGGCGTAGAAATATGTGCCTTATTGGCGCTTGACTGTACACTACGATTTGTAATGGTTCTAAACTCTACCAACAATGAGTAATACTTATTTTCTACCTCATTTCTGTCTGAGTCATCTATGTTTAATATTTCGATTTGATCTTGAATATCTGAGTAGTTTTGAAATGCTTTCCTTAACAAATCTTCCCTGTGAGGGAGTTGTAACAGTTCATTTTTATCTTTCTTGTTTTGGTCGAACCAATTTTTTACCCGCGTGATTGCGCCTTTGGCCGTGCCACGCATTTGCACTAAACTATCTACGTCTAACTCTTCCATTTTTGCCAATTAATAATGACTTCACACAAAAAAAAATGAGCTTGAAATTAGTACTAGTTTTACTTAAAAAAATGCTGAAAATACCTGGTAATAAATTGTCACACAGTTATAAAATAATACAATGAAATATGTCAACAAATTCCTGAAAATTAAAATAATATTTTATGAACACTTCCCTGAAAAATAAACTATTGCTGTTCTGCTTGAAGATCACCAGGCTGCTGTATTACCCCGTTAGTTAGAGGGTACACGAAAGTCTCTTATCACTGGGTCATGACCTTGTTGGCACTGACAGTTTTTCACCTTGGACACTGGTATTTTTCTTCTATTTTTATTTCCTGTCTCCTTTGGACTGTGTATTTTTCCGTTGTCTAGGTTATTTTTAATCTGCTTTTGGTTGTCCTTTGCCTGATCCGGCTCTGTATGGACCAAATGTTAGGCTACGGTGTTATATCCTGAAGCCCAATCGGGTTTTTGTAGTACTGTGTAGCATAGGTAGTTCACTGGTTCTGGTAATTAGGCGTAAGAACAAACACAGAAATATATCACAAATAACTTATCTATTTTCAACGGTTAGATATATGGGTACGGTACAAAGGGGTTTATTTTTGCTGGTAAACCTGCCTGTTTTGACTGTTAACGATTCGGTTCACGAGTACTGATACTTGTTTAATTTAGTTTAATGTATAGTTCATCGTAATATGCATTTGGCTGTAGTCTGTAGGTCAAAGTTCCCGGTTCCGTCGGATTGCCGCGAAGTAGAATGGTAAAAAGTTCACTTAAGAAAGGTAGAAAGTTCGATATAGAAAGTTCGGTTTGGAAAAGTAGAAAGTCCGTTTTAATCCGATTCACTAATCGTGGTTGAAACCCGGTTTATTTATCTGCCGTGGTTTTTAGTTAGAAACGAAGATCGGCCACGAGGTGCCTAGAATACCGCGTCTGAACGACAGTAATGTATAGTATAGATTCACTTTATTTATACTTGTAAGTTACACTTTATTTGTACTTGTACGTTGCACTTTTTAGTTATAAAAGAAGATCGGCCGCTATGGCCTAGAAATGACTTTTTACTGCATTGTCTTAAAATTGGCCTACGCCTTGAACGACTCTGCAATCGGTAGTTTCACTTTTTATTCTTGTAAGTTACCCTTTTGGTAAAAATAGAAGATCGGCCGCGATGGCCTAGAAATGACGTGATTGCACGAGAGTCTGAAGCGGCAACCTGCCTTGGACGAGTCTTCGAGCAACAGTAAAGTTCTTTGGTGGTAAAACCTCCCTCAACGGAGGGGAGCGTGACGTCGTACGACTCTCTGGCCAATCACCGCCTAGATATTGGCGCTGGGTGCTGGGTGTTTTTTACGTACCATGGGTTGACGAGTATGCATAGCCCGTGTGCAAGGAAAATGTTATAAATGCCGGGTGACTTATGTAAATAGTATGTCGTCTGCATGGTGCAATTAGGTAATTATGTTATTTATTCAGTTTGATAGTTAGGTGGCACTTGAGTACTCGCCCCGCGGTAGCTTATTGATTACAGAGTTTAATGTGTCTGGGATGACATTCTCATTGTGGTCATGATCTAAAAGATAGTTTTCAAGTCTGGAATTTCATGTCAAGGCATTATGGTTTATATGAATAGAGGTGATAATCGCGTGAAATCCAGTTGTAAAGTATTGATTTTTATCATGGTAGTTTTTAACCATGTGATATGGGCTGAAAGTAACCGTCGGAAGCAAGTTTTGACTATTTGAGCAGGACGGAATGCACTGGGAAATAAGTTTTGTCTGATATTTGTCATGTGTTTTTCTGTATGTCGTCGAAACTTGTTGAAACGTGTTTGTTTGTTCTTGATTATAAGTTTATGCAAATTTAAGTATTTTATAATGAATTTATGAGGGAAAAGGGTAGTGTTTCCCCAACAAACACAATACTAAATAATACTATTGAACAAAATATTGTGTCGACACAGAATCTGACAGGAATAACAATTAAGGCCCAGGAAATGTCTACAGTAATTATAAATATGTATAGTATATAAAGTAATATGTATAATACTATATTGAATTAAAAATAGTACTTTATTGAATAAAACTTTAGAAACAGAGCATAAACTCGGAAGATATTTTTATTATTTTTAGGTTATGTTGTTTTATAGTTGTGACTAGAAATTAGTTGACTGACCCCGTCAGCATGTTATATATTTCCGACTATAGGTATTTCAGATAAATATCTTGTAAAAATGATCTATTTGCAAGGTTAAAGGTTAGTATTTTAAAGTTTTCTATAAAAAAATTCTGTCGAATCCATAATGCGTAGAAAACTAATTCCAACGAAATCGAAGTAGGCTTAAAATTCGAACCCTACTTGTTGCCAACATGAAAAAAATAAAATTTCAGTTCCATAACGTGGCAAGTTAATCAATTTTTTTGCATTTCATAATGTAGCCATTATGAAACCCAAATAGGAAAATATTTTTAAAGTATTTCAGACTTTAAAGACACAAATAGAAAAAGTATTATAAAATACACGGTTCATAAGACAATTAGTACAACTTGTACTTTTCTTAAACGCGTGCTCTAAGATAATGTCTTATGAAACTTGTATCTTAATATACTATTGTTGTTATTCAGAGTTTGTGTGTTAAATTTACGTATTGTTTGTGGAAAAAATAGTAATTCTGAACTCAATATGCGGTAAGACTGTGCCAAGTCCGTCGTAAACTGGATAAAAATACTATAGACTTTTGAGTCACGTCCGTCGTTTGTTTGTTCTTCCTAACCAAAACATATTAAACCGATCAGCTGTTAGATGAAAACAGAAACAGACAGAAGATAAAAAGATATGGGGATTTTACAGATAGAACTCCCATCTATTTTTTGTTATGTCTATTTTCGCAATAACGAGTGCAAAGCGGATAGAAATACCGTGTCCATGGTTGTTTTAAGTCAATGATATCAACATTGCCGTATATCACGACAGGACTATGACAGAACTGCAGTGTCATACTTACGTTGAGGGAGAATAATCGTTGTCATCGTCGTGGACCGGTATAACCTCAATGAACTTGTTGCTGCCATTCTCGCGCTCGAAGAACCTGTTCTTGTCATGTTCGGGATCGTCCAAGGCGAGGTTCGTTTGGCTGTCGCTGCCCGAACTTTCTGCGTACTCAAAGTGCACTAAAGAAGAAAAACAAACGGACGATTTTTCATTAATAATCACAAAAAGAACATAACCAAAATATATAATCAATTCGTCAGAGCAAAACGCCAACGTCACAATGTTTACGAGATTAGTAATTCATTCACGTTTTGGGTCAGAATCGTAGCGCAGCTGTATAATAAAAATAGATGTTGCCAGAGTGCAGTTGGATTAGTTCAAGATTCGTTTGATACTTTTAAGTATAATAATATTTTTTTAACACAGCTTATAGTAAAATTATTGGGAAATAAATTGATTTTAAGAGCAATTGCGGATTAACCTTAAACCAGTTGTAATTGTCAAATTAACAAATTTTTAATTGGGATTTTGCAAGATACCGTCGCGATAAATATGTCAATCTGTATGCTGCAATAATGACTGAAACCGGTGGGGAAAGACTGTTCGCCGTCGTCGCGTAGGCTAGAAATGTACATTTTTCCATCTGTATTTTATAATATCTTTGGGCTAACCCCATATACATACCCGTAGAATCTCTAGGCATTTCTCCGGTACAATCCTTCGGCACCTTCTCCAAACACTTCTTGTGCGCGTTGTAATTGCAGTCCTTGCACTGCATCCCCTGCTTGAACAGCCCCTTCAGCAGCTTCTTGCAGTACTGGCACACGGTCGGGCGGGTGTACGAGTGGACGACGAACGTGTGCGGGATCCGCACCCTCGACGACATTTCTTTCTCCACCCATGCCGGTCGGCCGCCCAGGGAGGGCGAGCGGTTGTGGACGGTGTGGAACAGCTGAGACGGAAATACGTACAAGTGCGGTTAAAAATAAATTCTATCTAACTGACGGTCTAAGCTACAGTTAGGGTAACTACTACAACATCAGTCTCGAAAATCCCGGGATTAAGCCCTCAAATGCCGGGATAAATTACATAGAAGTTTAAAAACTAACTTGTTTTATTTTAAAACTAACAATTTTATTAAAATTGGCAACATGTTTCGACAGCCCCTAAATACAAATTTAGAAAATAATGCCATTTTTTCGCGCCGATTTTCAGAGATCACTAAAAAAAAGAGAATTAAGTAACGTCGAACCATTTTTTCCGGGATTTAATCGTACATTATAAACCTAGGAACTAAAAATACACTTTAGTCACGTGGTTTATACAGGGTGTTATGGAAATGACGTATTATATTTAAACCGGCAATTCCTGAGATAAAGACAAATTGAAGAAAAATAGCCACAAATGGGGCTTTCAATTCATTCAGCGGCGAAAGTGACCTGTCGTCAAACCAGAAAACACCTGTGTGGCACTGCGATACATGTAAGCGATCAAGGAATTCTGGCCGGTGTTGTCATATATACACCTTAAACTCTTTAGACAAAATAAAATAATTTATACACTTTTCCATTCTGTAATACCTTCTAGTACAATTAATTGAAGAATATTTACGACGGACTATGTTTTAAACAACCCGAAAAAACATATGAAATAGTAATAGCCAGGTACGTCACTAGATCAAATGCCAATGACCTCTTGACGCCTTACATCGGCTGAGCGAAGTAGTTTCATATAGCGCCGCACGCGTGCGTCTGGTAGTTGAAGACCAAACAGCGCCGGATACGTTGTGTCTCGTCGATCAACAACACACTCTTAGCAATCCGCTGTTTTTTCGGTTTACGCGTGTATCTTGCCCGTCCATAAATAATCTTTGAATATTGTTTTTATTGAGGCGTTTCTTCTGGACGTCAAATTTCTCGCGTGTAAAGCAAACTATCGGTTCTGTTTCACTATTACTGTGTGTACATAAAGTGTTTCCAGGAGTGTTCCCATGAAAAAGAAAAAAAACTGATTGTGTTTGTGCCTGGATTTCCTCGCTCTTTAGGTATAAGGATAAATACAAGTAGGTAGAAAATAACTTATTTTTATAATTTTATATGGAATTTCAGTTTTACATTAAGTTTGGCAACATTGCCATTGGCTCTGGGTGAAATGTTGTACAGTAGCGTGGACTGACCTGTGAGTAAGAGTGTTTGTTACCCCACTTTTAAATCTGTCGATTTAAAAAAATAAAATATGTAGCGCTTCTCTAGGACACCCAAGGAGTCACCCATTTAAATATAGTAAGTCATTTCCATAACACCCTGTATACTCTATATCCTGAATATCCCAGGATTGGAACAATGCGTTGAGACCGACACACACTAGCTACACAACCATACAGCGACTCCTTTGTTAGATTTTTTAAATTCAGTTTTAACAATTATTATTATTTAGGGTTAATACTCGTGATTTTTTTTAAATCGAAGCTGACGATGAAAAGAATAACGGAAGCCCTATAAACGATTCTTTATGGAAAACAAATTTTGCGTTATATCTTTCTCGGAAACCATAATAAATTTCTCGGTGTTATTGAAAAAAGATTTAAACGGTCTTTAAAATGACGTGGAACTTGACCTCCTTCCCATTTAAGATCTTAAGAGTCACATCTACCCCTCACAGGGGGTTAATCCATGAAGACTGCAAATATTCTTTAAAAGAGATTTATTTAAAAAATTATAATCCTGATATTCGATACCATGGGTGTAACTAGAAACAAAAAATTTCCGGAAAAACCTAGTGTCGAAAAAAACAAAAAATACCCGTTTTCCATGGCAAGATATAATTTTTTCAATTAGTGAGAGAGTCAAGTGACAAACGTCAAGAGTGGTCACGTGACAAAAGTCAAGAGTGGTCACGTGACAAAAGTCAAGAGTGTTCACGTGACAAAAGTCAAAATAAATTTTTATGTTGCCAATCCTGCAGACGCATCCGGCGTAAAAAGTATTTTTTATAATTTCATTTTTAAAAAAGTTTCCCATACGTAGCCAACTTTTTTCCGGTCACTGTATATCACATAACAAACAATAATATTTTCTGGTTTCCGGTTTTGTTTTAATGTTTTTGCAATTTTCGCAAATGCTCTTTTTTTATGATGAAACAAGCTTACAATGTCAAGAAAAAAACAGGAAAAATAGTACATTGTTTACCGAGTAGGAAATGCCTAACATTCCTGGACGACTGTGAAGATTGCTAGCGACACAGAGTCCTGGAATGTGGCCTTTCCTACGAGGTAAACATACTATTTTTCCGAAAATCGTTTAAAATCGACAGATATTGATTAATTTCGAAAAAATCGCGAATAATTTTATTCACAAATAAATGGTGCTTTGAAATTCGTAATAAAATTGTTTGCGTTACTATGGAAACGTATTAATGTTGAATTGTCAAACTTCACATTAGAACACTAACAACTATAAGGAAATATCCTTTCCTTACAGTAAGGAAATGAATATTTCCTAACAGTTATTTTCCGTTGCCTAGCAACCATTAAGTGTAGGGAAATATTGACTTTTTCTTACAAAAAATGTCAATATTTCGGAACGATTTTCGGAAAAACGATTTTTTTCAATTTTTTTCCCGTTTTCCCGCGATTCTTGGTCAAACTAGTCAAGGTTTATGATATTTTATAGAACCGACACGAAAATCCGAGTTAACACACCTTAGACAAAACAGGAATCGGGAACATAAAAGGAACAAAAAACGAAAATAAAACCAAAAAGAAAATAAAAAAAAATACATTTATTAAAATAACATTTTATAAATAAGGTGTTTTAGTCGCTAACAAAGATCGTATAAAATATCAAAAACCTTCACCACTTAAAAGAAAAATGTAAAATACTCTAATGGCAGAGATTCTGTCTCCAACAAATGGGCCCTGTTTGTGTGGAGGCCACATATACAGGGTGTCCGGGAACATGTGGGAAATCTCCCGGATATGAAGAAAACATGTGAAAAGAATACTATAGGTTCATATAAACTTCTTTCGTATCGGCCTCCTCTTCGGAGATATGGGCTCCCAAAGAGCACCAATGGAATCAAGTTTTTTACACATAATTATTGAACCACCAGGTATATTTCACATATTTTTTAATATGATGTATACCAGGTAAGACCCGTCAAATTACTACCCAAGAAACTATTGTGAATTACTCACAGCTGCAGGGACGGACTAGCTGCAACACTCATGGGCCCATTTTTTTTACGCCCTGTATGATGAGAACTTTGGACAATGTTTTTTACATACCTTTAACTATTGGCTAAAAATTAAGTACTCTTCATTCATGTCTCTAATCCTAACCGTTTTCAAGAAAACGACATTTTAATTACGTCATGTATTTGGCGTATCTCTGTAAGAGATACATCTTTGTTCCTATGAAATGTTGAACCTCAAAATTCCGCATTTTCATATTTAATCCGTGAGAAGTTAGGGAACCCAGTGTCAATAAAATGACGTTTTCTCGAAAACGGTTAGGATTAGCGACATGAATGAAGAGTACTTAATTTTTAGCCAATAGTTAAAGGTATGTAAAAAACATTGTCCAAAGTTCTCATCATACAGGGCGTAAAAAAATGGGCCAATGAGTGTTACAGCTAGTCCGTCCCTGCGGCTGTGTGTAATTCACAACAATTTCTTGGGTAGTAGTTTGACGGGTCTTACCTGGTATACATCATATTAAAAAATAATTGAAATATACCAGGTGGTTCAATAATTATGTGTAAAAAACTTGATTCCATTGGTGCTCATTGAGAGCCCATATCTCCGAAGAGGAGGCCGATAGGAAAGAAGTTTATATGAACCTATAGTATTCTTTTCACGTGTTTTCTTCATATCCGGGAGATTTCCCACATGTTCCCGGACACCCTGTATATAAAGAGTATATTGCCAATACGAACGTTCCAAAAAGTGTCCCCGCTACGGGAGATAGCGCGGGCCTATTGCGCCTATGCGCAGTAGGGTGGAAATTTTATCGATCGCGTCAGAGCCGGCCCGACATTATTTGTTTGTTGTTATTCGTCGCCATCTTTGGTTCTGGATGCTTTTTCAAATTACAAAATAAAAAGTGGTTCATCCACATTGTTGTCGGTATATTAGTGCTTATAAACTTTCAATTTTTGTAAAGGAGTTTTTAATTTCTGGTGATTCGATTCGCAGTTTGGTAGGCTAGCGCCTTGTTCTGTTTAAGATGAAAGGATACAAGCTCATGGTGCTCTTTTGCAAAAGTCGTGGATCAAAACCAGGTATAAAGTATTTCAGGTATGTACATATGTACGAAAATATTTTGCTTATCACATTATCCGATCTTCGGAACCGAATTTCACTATAAAGCTTGTAAAAAAAGAAGATAGTGTCACTCGTATACAATACAATATATATGTGGTCACTACCTAACCTAAAAATTAATGTATATTTAATTTGGTGCGTTAGTAGCCGATAATACTTCCCAAAATAGTCAATATAGTCATTAATTAATTAATTAATTTATGTTTTAGAAGAAAGTGAGGTTAAGAAACATACGACGTCGCATGAAAGTTAATCTGAATTTTGATTGCATTGCAATATTTTTCCTAACTAACCAGTGAAATTTACATTAAAATAGTTGAAATCCGGTCCTGTCGAATGTTTACTTTCACAAGGAAATTTCCGAACTGCGCAAGCTCACGACGCCCCCTTCGATGCCCATAGCGGGGACATAATCGCAGATGGTATTAGCAATATACTGTTTATGTGGTGGAGGCCAAACCGAAACACGAACATTTACGAAATTATTACACGCTGTGGCAAACTGTGGGACACAGTGGCACATCTGATGGAAACAAAAACCCTATTAATTTAAAGGACGGATTAATATCACATTATTTAAGTACAAAAATAAATAAGCTTAGTAGTATACAGGGTGCTCGCATAATGCATCAGGTTATCCGATACTTGGGAGAGTTGATTCTACATGTTAAAATAAAGGCAGTAAGTAATATAACAAAAAATCGAACAATGAATAATTTTCGAGTTAGAACCTATCAAAGTTCAATTTTCTTTCTCATTTTTAACACCTCTCAGTTAGTTTTTAAACTATCAAGTTGATATACAGGGTGTACCATAACTAATGGTACACAGGAAAACTGCAGATTCCTTGGGTAAAAATACTGCGATTTGGCCATACTTAGTTTAGTTCAATAGCTGGTAATAACCGAGATACAGGGTGTCCAAGGTGTAAATTTTCCTAAATAACTTATTTCTGAATCAATATTTTTGCACAGAATTTTGTGACTAGGGTTTTTTGGGGGAAAGGAATTTGAATTTGTTAATAATTTTGATGTATATTATAAGGGACGCTTTCTGCGGTACTCTGGATACATAAAAAGAAGTGTAACTTACTTGGGCCTTAGTATAATTATATTTTTATTAAAAATATCAGTTTTTCCGTCATTTTTAAGCAATAAAGGTATACTTTGTAAATGTCGCTCCGACTACACGTTTTCGAGATATTTTCAATTACAATATCTAATGCGCCCGTTTAAATTTTGATTTGTAAATGTTAAATTTGTCACAGTAGGCTTCGATAAAAACAAATACAATGAAAGTACTTTGAAACTTCATTTCTGTCAAAGTTTATTTTCATTTGTGAGCATTGTGGGTGTTTTTAAGGAGTTTTTGAAGATACTGTTATCAAAAATTAAACTAAAAATCCCGCGACATAACTCTTTTCTAACGGAGAAATGCGAGACATGGTATGTTTATACGCACAAGAAAATTTTAACAGACGCGGGGCCCATCGGCGGTATTTGGAAATGTATCCAAATAAAAGGCAGCCAGATTTTAAAATTTTTAGAAGCCTATACGACAGACTGGGAGAAACAGGATCCTCCACTATTACGTTTTGGACGCAAGGATCCTGTTTCTCCCAGTTTGTCGTATAGGCTTTTAAAAAATTCTAAATCTGGCTGCCTTCTATTTGGATACATTTCCAAATACCGCCGATGGGCCCCGCGTCTGTTAAAATTTTCTTGTGCGTATAAACATACCATGTCTCGCATTTCTCCGTTAGAAAAGAGTTATGTCGCGGGATTTTTAGTTTAATTTTTGATAACAGTATCTTCAAAAACTCCTTAAAAACACCCACAATGCTGACAAATGAAAATAAACTTTGACAAAAATGAGGTTTCAAAGTGCGTTCATTGTATTTGTTTTTACCAAAGCCTACTGTGACAAATTTCACATTTACAAATCAAAATTTAAACGGGCGCATTAGAAATTGTAATTGAAAATATCTCGAAAACGGTTAGTCGGAGCGACATTTACAAAGTATACCTTTATTGCTTAAAAAGGACGGAAAAACTGATATTTTTAATAAAAATATAATTATACTAAGGCACAAAAAAGTTACATTTCTTTTTATGTATCCAGAGTACCGCAGAGAGCGCCCCCTATAATTTACATCAAAATTATTAACAAATTCAAATTCCTTTCCCAAAAAAAACCCTAGTCACAAAATGTTGTGCAACGATATTGATTCAGAAATAAGTTATTTAGGAAAATTGAAAATTAAATTTTTACTTGGACACCCTGTATCTCGGTTATTGCCAGCTATTGAACTAAACTAAGTATGGCCACATTGCAGTATTTTTACCCGAGGAATCTGCAGTTTTCCTGTGTACCATTAGTTATGGGACACCCTGTATAGCACAGGGACTACGCCTTACGACTTCTATCATTCTACTGTAAAAATGTTCCTCTATTGTGCCACCAGAGGCCGCTTTACCAGAGATTCAGTTTTAATCTGTCCCCCCCCTCAGTATTCACCTGAAGACGACGGGAGATGTTTACCCGTTGAAACGTTGTGTTATAAATTAATAAAGACTCACTAATGACAAATTTCTTATATGACAATATTTACATGAGCCTTTCTCCATAAAATGACCTACGGAGTTCAGTTTCTCCATGAAATGACCTAACTGAATTATTGAACACCCTGTATAAAGGAAAATTAGCAAAAGGAATACTGCGTGTACTGCCTTTTGCGGTAAAGTTCGTATGAAACCAGACCGCGACGATCGTTTCGTCAACAGCAGGAAAACCACAGATCTCCCTTAAATTAAAAATTTACTGAAAACCGGAACGAAAATACTAACTATCCAACTTAACACCGGTAAAAAAATTAGCCAGCCTTACCAGCCCGCTCGCGCTGTCCTCGGTCTGCGTCGAGTTGGCCGAGGCCAAGGACGTGTTGCTGCCGCCGGACGGGCTGCGGGGCACCTGCAGATTCGCCGAACGTCTACGTTCCGGTTTGCTGTTGTCGTAGAGCACGTACGAGCAGTTGTTCGGCACCTTGACCACGCAGCGTTTGTGATAGTTTTGTCCGCAACCTGAAAAATTAATCAGTCGTATGTTAAAATAAAGGAAAAATAGTTGTTTAATGTCGAATTAAGGATAAACACTGTTAAGGGTAAGATAGAGCGACCTATAACTATGGGCAAGTACAACTTATGGGGTACGCACGGTTTACCGTCCGTATTTTTAAAGGTCTCGTCGTTTGTTTTGCGCACAGTGACGGTTCTTCCGCAGGAGCACATGCGCACGTGCACCCCCAAAACAAAACGAATAAAAAATATTAATTTATATTCATTGAATATTATTTATCGTATAAAGTACGACCCTCCCTAATATTTTATCATCCCGTCAAATCAAACTGTATAGATCCGGCAACCGTGCCTCGGTCGAGGTAAATGACGATTATGACTAGACTTGCTCGCACGTGCGATTAAGTAGTGCAGTTTCTCAGTAGTTAACAGGTGGCGGGTGGCAGCGGGGCTATAGCGATTTAACATGGAAAAGGCGCACAGTTTTTGTGTGCATCTAGTTAGAAATTCGAGCGTGTATGTTTTAATATTATACAGTGAGTCCCAGAAGAAATGTCTAAATTTATTTAAAATTCAGCGGTAAGTTTTTTCAAAAAACGCTCGTACCCGTCGATTTTGATTTTTTTTTTGTGGTAATTTCATGTATACAAGGTAGCTCAAAAATAAGTTACGACCATCAACTTCATTTTTTCAAATGAAAACATATATTTTTTATTTCATTTTTGAATTTTGCATTGAATTCTAAGCATGCTTCATGTACCATGTCCTATACATAAACTCAACAGTTATTGAAAAAATTAGGATTGAACATATCTATAAGTAAGACCTGTTTATTAAAAAAAAAACACAACAAAATCAAATTAAATGTTGAAAATGTGCGCCATTTACGGCTTGACAATATCCAAGACGATCAATAAACTCTCTTTGCACGTTTCCAACCATTTCCGGAGTTATGACACGCACTTCTCTTCGGATCCTTTCTTTCAACTCCTGCATATTGTTTGGCCTGTTAACAAATACTTTTGATTTGAGGTAACCCCACAAAAAAAAAGTCCAGCGGAGTTAGGTCTGGCGACCTAGCAGGCCATTCGATAGGTCCTCTCCTTCCAATCCACCGATTGGGAAAGGTTTCATCCAAAAATGTGCGCATAGTGCGGAGGAGCACCATCTTGTTGGAATATCAGTTCTTAGTCAGGGGAGTCTGGATCCAATGGATTCGGAAATAAAGCCCCTAATGCTGGAATTAATTCTAGTTGGAGAAATTCGAGATATACTTTGTCCAGTTAAAGACTGTTCAAAGAAATATGGACCAATTACTCTTTCGCGTACGATTCCACACCAAACATTTATTTTCTTAGAGTACTGGCTGTGAACCTCTATCATCCAATGCGGATTTTCTGTTGCCCAATATCGACAATTTTGTCTGTTCACATTACCATTCAAATAGAACGTAGCTTCATCCGAAAAAATAATATTTTTTACTAAATTATTATCTAGATTGCACATATTTTGCATGCGTCCGCAAAACTCACTTCGCCTATCGAAATCATCTTCAAATAACTCATGCACTGGAATAACTTTGTATGGGTGATATTTGTGCTTTTGAACTACTCGGTGAACAACAGATTTCGGCATGTGTAAATCGGCCCCAATGTGCGACAGGGGAGTACATGGATTTTCTTCCAAGGAAAGCAAAACGTCAAGTTATTCATTTTCATCTCGAGTAGGACGACCAGATTTAGGCAAATCTCTAACATGACAGAATTCTCTAAACTTAGCCTCTATTCTACTCACCATCTTTTGACATATGGGAGGACGATCAGGATGGATTTTATTAAATAATTGGGCTGTTTCTATTTGAGTACGTGTTTTATCACCAAACCCAACCATGCATAGAATTTCATTTTTTTCCCGTTCCGTTAACTTCACCATTATTGTGAAAACCGCAACTTTGAAACTACGCTTGACAATAATTATACTTATTTGAAATAAAATTGTCATACAGTTTCTATGGAAATAAACGGTGACAGTGAGACAGTACACTCTTACTTATTATGGAGCCCAAAATGCCATATTGCCGGAAGATTTGATAGATCGTTGGATTCCCTAAATGATATGTTCAATCCTAATTTTTTCAATAACTGTTGAGTTTATGTATAGGACATGGTACATGAAACATGCTTAGAATTCAATGCAAAATTCAAAAATGAAATAAAAAATATATGATTTCATTTGAAAAAATGAAGTTGATGGTCGTAACTTATTTTTGAGCTACCCTGTATACATGAAATTATCACAAAAAAAAAAATTAAAAAATCAAAATCGACGGGTACGAGCGTTTTTTGAAAAAACTTACCGCTGAATTTTAAATGAATTTAGACATCACAATCTTGTCGCCATCATATAGGCAACCCCGCCGGCATTAGCGCCGGCTTGGTTGCCAACCAACGACATGAACTAACAACGACCGTCCAGAACCGAAATCAGTCATAGGGATGTAACAATATTAAAAATATATCGATACATGGACAATAGATATCAAAATTAATTCTAAAAATGGCTTTTCAGCGATGGCCACAACGCCTTTTTTTATGCGACAAAATAAATTGTTTATTGCCCAGTAAAGAAGGTCTTGATGTGCCAAAATATTACGGGCGAAGTACGGTCCTGTTCACCGGATAAGGTAAATAGTTTATCAGGCGGCATTGCGCATGACAGCAGCTAGGTTTACATGCGCGAGACCATAAATTTGCCACTATTGCTTTTAAAGTTCGACTATCCATAGATATAGGTCGGTGGTAAGATATCGCACGAGGAGGCGTGGCTTAGAGTGACATCAAGTGAGAAGCAATTTAAAAAAAGCTCACACCATGACGTCACTGCTCGCACCAGACGAAATTGGAACGCTAGATATCACACCTTGTGTTTATTGTGTCATGGGTTTGTTCCACAAACAGTAAAGGCCAGTTTAACTTCCCGGTACAAAATAGCGCCGCTTCAAACGTTTGGCTAGGTTTGTTGCTTATAATCATCGATGTAGTCCTAACATTTTGTTTTTTGAATTATCCCATTATCTCGTTTCTTGTAAGACCCACACAATTTTAAATTAACAAAAACACTGATTTTAAAGATTTTTTTAATTGACAACATATCCATTATCACTGAATACTTAAAATTGTGTAAATCGTACAAGAAACTTTCTTTATGATCTTTCTTAATCGCATACTTGAGCTTTTCAACTCCAAATGGTACATATTTTTTGGTAAGAAAACTTGGATTATTAATTATAGTATTATTTAATTTTTGGTTTTTAACGGAAATAGATGAATATTATGAAACAGTCGACGCTGATAATAAGGGAATATACAGGGTGTTATGGAAATGACGTATTATATTTAAATGGGTGACTCCTGGGGTGTCCTAGAGAAGCGCTACATTTTTTTTTTTTTTTCAAATCGAACGTTTAAAAAGTGGGGTAATTCACCCATAAACCCACACACAACTCCTCGGCACAGTCACATTACACTGAGCAGCTGTGTAATAAACAGATGTTCTAGCGCAATGTTGCCAAATTGTTCGTGTAAAACTTTAGATTCTTATAAAAATAAATATTTAGCTACCTAGTATCCAAATAGAAGTGAATCCAGGTGCCAGTATACTAGCAAGTAATCCAGGGCACATAAATCTTCAGTTTTTTTGGTTTTAGTGGGTAAAGCTTATAACCCACCACTAAAACCCCTTCGGCGTTTTTCTTCCAATCTCAGAACATGACCCTGTATATCGCCAGATATACAGGGTCATGTTTCACATGTCAGACACAGAACAAATAGTGAAATACTGAACAAATTACCATAAATCACTTAAAGAAACACGTTTCAAATTAGTTTTTTTAAGATAGGCCCTTGTCACACAAAATCGCTACATACTAATGCATTCTTTAACAAACACACAAATAGGACATAGGACACAATTGGCACTTTATAAACTAAAACGTTCAGCAATTATTTTATCTGCTGCATCCAATATCTTATATCGCAACTGATCAACTATTTCTTTATTCATCGTGCCCCATAGAAAAAATTGCATGATGTAAGATCCGGTGACCTTGCGATTTCCAGTCTCTTACTAAAGGAACATTCTTCGACTTAATTTTTCTGTATGTACGAAACATTTTCCCACTTATTCACACTGTACAGTTGATTAAATATCCCGAAAAAACTCTTTCGCGAGAAGCCGCTTGTTGTCAAGCAAATGTCAACTTTTAACCTGTCGATTTATACTAGAGATGTGCTAATCTTGGGTTTTAAAATCCCGCTGTGAAACGATCGATTTAATTTTTTTAAGCTTTTCGAATGAAATAAAGAACCAGAGCAGCGATTAACAAGTTTTTTAATCTTTATTGGTATCTACAGCAGTGAAGGAAAACAATAAATAAATGTTGTAGATTATTATAATTATTTATTTCAACCTTTTTTGGTGAATGCGCAGGAATCTACCGGAAAACATGCATTGCATTATAATACATTTCTAGTTTTTGACAGTTCGTGTTTTGAATATTTCAGGTCAGATGTGATTTTTAATGTTATTTACATTTTACAATGTGTTTTTTAATTAAAAGCAAAAGTTCATGCAAACCTAGGCGAGACAAGCCAATGTTAATAAAAACGATGTCTCCAAGTGAATTTTGTGCAGTTTTATGGCGGCCAATGTTCATGTGTAGTTTAGTTTTGCATAACCAGGTTATGTGATGTGCCGGTTTCTTTACTAAAACGCTGTATAAGTTTTTATAGAAGTTGACATTAATTTTTAAATAAGACCGACAAGGTAAGTGTATGTGTGTGGCCTAAATAAAATTACATTAAAAAATCAGCCAATCAAAAGTCAAAAGGTCATTGACATTTGACATAGTTACGTAGTTGGGTATTTCCAAAGATCTTACAAAAACTTAAAGAGTGTAATTCTGACAACACCGGTGAGAATTCGGATGTGCCGCAGTGCGGTACAGAGGTATTCCTGGTTTGACGTCAGGTCATTTTTACCGCTAAATGAATTGAAAGCGCCATTTAAGGATATTTTTCTTCAATTTGTATTCATCTCAGGAATTGCCGGGTTAAATATAATACGTCATTTCCATAACACCCTGTATTTCCGGGAATTGTCCCGATATGGAAGTTCGCCAAAAACCGACTCATTCCGTCGCCCATCGCTAGAAAATATTACCTACCATCGCATTTCAGTCCTTGCCGAACCAATCCGAACAGCATCTCACCGCAAAAATCACAAAAGGTCGGCGTTTTGTACGAGTGTACGGAGAGAGCGTGCGGCCTCACGATCGTAACATCGGAAGAATGCTGTAGATTTGGAACTGGAAAAAAATATATATTATTTTGAATTCGAGCTATTTCTTTCTCAATTTGATAATTCAAAATCACCTTTTGAATTACATTGACAATTTTGAAAAAAGTACTATCTACTGCCTACCTTTGGCAGTCAAAACTATTTCTATAAGAGTCTCGTCAACTATGTCGGAAGCAGAATTAATAAACTGGAGTATATTGTTTGAGTTGTATTCGTGTTTGAACAGCAGCAGCCTGTCTTCGATGCGGTTGATTCCATGGTCGGGAACCTAAAATTCATTAAAAGTAGTGATTGGCGGATTCAGGTTTTTTTGCCAACACCGATAGTATAGTTTAGTTGCCAATATGGATATAATCAAATCAAATCAAATCAAATCAATCTTTATTGTGCCAAAGTACAAAAATTGCTTACACTTGTCAGGGGAATAAAATAAAATTGCAATTAAAATGTTTACACTCACTAAGAGACAGTAACACATGCTAAAATAAGTTTTAAAAGCCAATTCACTGAACAAACAGTGTTGATACACACACTGAATTACATTTAAAAACATTAAATAAAATGACGTACATCACAGAGTTTAAATACATTAAAATATTAAGATATATTAAAATCACTAATGTTCAGGTTCTGAAAGGCATCTATGCTGTATAGGGCCTTGCTTAATAGGAAAGATTTAATAGTTTTTTTATACTGTAATAGGGGTAGGTCCCTTATTACTCGTGGTAGGTTATTAAAGAGTTTGACCGACGAGAACTCCGGTCTATTCTGACACTTCCCCAGTCTGCAATGTGTTGGGACTAAGTTCGTTTTGTTTCGTGTGTCATGACTGTGAATGTCCTGGCATGTAATAGGGTTTACTTTTTGTTTCACAAGTAGCAGACTCTTCAATATATATACCGAGGGAAAGGTAAGAATCCCAAGTCTGACAAAAGCATCCCTGCAGTCCTCCCTGTATCCTAAGCCGCTCATTAACCTGATCACCCGTCGCTGCAGCTTAAATACCCTCTGTGCGTGCGAGGACCGACCCCATGCAATCACACAATATGACATCACGCTATGGAAAATTGCAAAGTATGCTGTTACCAAAGTTGACTCTGATACGCAACCGTACAAGTTACGCATGACAAACACACTACTTCCAAGCTTTTTACATACACTCTCCACGTGCACATCCCACTTCAGTTTTGTATCCAAACAGACCCCCAGGAACCGTACAGTAGACATTGTAGAGTCTGTATGTTTTAGCGTAAAAACCATTCCCTGCGTTTTTTCCTGGTTTAGTAGGAGTCTGTTGGATAGAAACCATTCCTCCACAGTCACTTGTGCCTCATTTAGTTTTGCAATAGCAATCTGCTCAGATTTATCCCTTGTGAAGACAGTAGTGTCATCTGCAAACAGCACATATTTACCCAACTGTTGACCAAATGGCAAGTCATTTATGAAAATTAGAAATAGAACAGGTCCCATGATTGATCCTTGTGGGATTCCGATATCCACCATGGCTGGTGCTGATAACACCCCATTTGCCCTCACAACTTGACATCGTCTCTGCAGGTATGAATGGATAAGCTTGGTGCTGTCACTGTTGAAGTTATATAAGTTGAGCTTTTCGAGCAGCAATTTATGTGAGACACAATCAAATGCCTTGCTCAAATCGCAAAACAATGCAGAAAAGCATAATTGGTCCTCAAATCCATCCATAATATGGTCCAGGAGCTGCAGGACCGCATCTACAGTGCTCCTACCCTGTCTGAAACCGTATTGACAATCAGAGAAAATTCAAAATAGTCGACTATCTGGATCGCCAGTGCCTTCTCAAAGATCTTAGAAATGATGGGCAATAAGGAGATAGGTCGGTAGTTGTTAACAATGTTGGCATTACCTTTTTTAAAAATTGGAGAGATTACGGCTTTTTTTAAAACTTCTGGGAATACATTATCACGGATGCACAGATTTACAAGTTTAGTAAGAGGTATGATAATTAGATCTTTTATCGATTTTATGATGTTAACAGATGTCTGAGCTTTTTTTATTTTTTAATTTGGTGATAATATCTCTTATATTGTTAAAGCTTACTTCCTTGAAGCAAAATTTATCACACAAGATTTTTTTTTGCTTAAGATGTGAGCAGGAATCTACGTTTGTCTCAGGAAGATCTTTTATTAAGTTATTTGCAATATTGGCAAAAAAGTCGTTGAATTCTTGGGGTGTGATCTGGCAAGAAAGTTCTTTTTTTTATTACCTCTTTGTGTGTTTATAATGTTCCACATGCATTTAGTAGGGTTCTTTGCACTACTAATAGCCCTATCATTCGAGAGTTTCTTTGAATCTCTTATAGCAGTTTTGTATTGTCATTTAAATCTCACATACTCTGATCGATCATTCACTCTATGGTATTTCTTACATACATCATGCAATAGGTTCAGATGTTCTCTCATTCGTCTTAAATCATCATTAAACCAACCAATTTTATTTGGTTGGTCTGACCGCACCGAGTGTGTTTTTTCTGGGAAGGACTGCAGAAATGCCTCCCCCAGCATTGACATGAAAAAGTTAACCCTATCTAAACTGTGTGCAACTCGGCTAAAATATTTTCAATATGGTGGCACTTCCTGTTATTTCTCATTAAAAACATCCCCCACATAAGGTCACCCATCTTCTTATACAACACAACAAAATAGAACTGCTCTTGGCAACTCTGCAACCTCAAACTTGCCTTTCCCTTAAAATTGCCACTTCTCATTTATTTTCTACATAGAACAGTAAAAGTTTTATTTTCTCACATCAGTATTAGTAGACAAAGGAATGGAAAAAAATCTCCTGAGGAACCAATACACCTTTTTATTACAATTAAAACATTGAAAATATATCAATATAAAAACAACCTGACCAAAACTGATTTTGGAACAGTATTTTTCACATTTAACACACAATTTTTATGGATTAATATTTGTTTTCTGCAACTAATTATATTTAAAAACATTCATATTGCAACACTAAACAAAGAGATAGGTAAAAATGCAAGTGATTTGTGTGTAACAACACCTTAAATTCAAATTGATCTCATGGTGACCATTTGCAATTTTCAAATGACATTATCTCAAAAACAATTAAATTTAGACATAATATAGTAGGCCTACTTAAATGAAGATGAATGGGCCACCCTGTATACTTTTCAATACCTTTGCATTAAGAAATTCACAGGCCAAATCCTTGATAGTTTTCAAGTTCAGAGTGGACTGAGGAACAGTGACTGCGTCTCGGATAATTCCAAACTGGAACATAAAGGTCACGTCTGGTCCCATGTCATCCATTTTGGATTCAATATTTGTGGGACCTATGGGGTGCTTTTTATCTGTAAATAAGTGGTCAATTGTAAAGTGATATTGCTATAAGTGTCTACTATTCTCCAGTAAAGTCAGTATCTTTCATACATACTCCTCAATTTACCTCATTGTTGGGTCAATACATGTATAATATCATGTGTTTTACATCCGGAAATAAACTAGCTAATTTTATATACATATACCCTACATGTTAATTTTAAAGCAAAAATACTCTCACTGAGCAAGTAAAAGGTATAAGAACTACATAAAACTTGTCTTAGGACTGTTCAAAAATTATAATTTAGAATAAGTAAGACTATTTGTTACAAGTGTGTGATATATTTTGATTTGTGGCCTATGTGTAGGGGTACAAAATAAATTTAACATACTTTCTGCTCTTTTTGAAAATGTCTATGAATTTACCAGTACTTATAAAATGTGACTTTTCGAAATATTCGGGTTTGCTCATATTTCTAATTAATGAAATTTTAAAAAGCATTTAAAATAACTATTAAAAATCAATTATAGAAATCATGTTTTTGCCAAATACACCAAACATACAAAAATGCGAATATAGTATTTTAGCCTATCAACAGGGCACCGATAAAAAAAGTAAATATAAATACCAGACTACATTGCTAATAATTAATATTAATTAGTTTCAAGAGACTAAAACCAGACTATGTACAGAGATGATTTGGATAGAAAATTTTCGGTTACAGATACCGTTACTTGAACTGGTGCGACTCTAGTTTACGCTTTTGGGCGCATATTTACTTACTTCATGCGTATATGTTTGCTGTTTCTGAGATTCCTGGGTTTTCAATAGAGAGCTTAGGACGAGAGAATAATTTCCATGTAGTTTATCCGAGGAAAAATCGAAAAATACATCTACAACACGGAGGAGACTAACATCTTGACAAAAGACAACAATCGACTGACGGGCTTGGCCTTGGGAGGTGACGTTTCAAGTACGATTGCTACCAATGTGAAGAACCAAAAATGCTTTAGAAATATATATTTAAATGTTAGAAATTCAAAAGTACGGTATTTACTTGCTATTCCAAGGCTTATTTAAGTACCTAAATATTTGAAGTTACTTGAGTAAATGCCACCACAAGTTTGAGCTTGCGTTTAAACACCAAAATATAATTGTATTTGTTGCTAATGATTGGTAACATTTGGCAGGGGTACGTTCAGTATTTTACTTATAATTATATGATTTTATAGGGTGTCCCAGAGGAAAATATTAGTAAGAATTAGTTGTCTTCATAGATCCGAACGCTAGATGTCTAGTACAATGTATATGAAATCAGTCTTTGGTTTGATATTTTTTCTGCATAATTTTGATTGATTCGTATGATTTCTATGACGTGTAAGTGATGACGCACAAGTAAACATACACTGTGGCTAGTTTACGTCTTGTGTATTATTGAATAATATGCTTTCCTATTAAATTAGGCAATTTCTAGCGCACCAGTAAAAACCTGAGAAAAATTACCATTAATGATTGTGCCACCGTGTTCAATTCTAGTTGACCGCTCATTCCCGAACGTACTCCCGTTACAGCATCCTGGGTCCATGACCATCAATCATGTCTTCTTCTTTGTTTTACCCACTCAAAACGCCATTCGCCTAGAAAAGGAGAGCTACATTGATAATCGTGCCGGCTCGACCCAAGAAAAACGATTTTACATCTTCCATTCGTTACTTTTCGGTCGTCGCTGTACGAACAAAGCATTTTTGTGATTGCGAGATTATGATTGTTGTTATTTTCGTTTTTATTCAATAGAAGATAGTCGTTGGGTTGTTTTCGCGGTTCACAATAAAGTTGTGAAATAAAGCGTGTGCGAAGAACAGTTTACGGTACGGTGGTTTGTTTTTCTGAACTGAACTTAAATCGTAGACGAATCGTTCCTTTATTGTGCCCTTGTTCCAATTAATGTATGAATGGGATATAATTAAACAATGCTTACAAAGTAGTTTTTCGAACTCTCGGCAGAAATGGCGCAAAAACTCGTGTGTCTAATTCTATTAAAATTATTTCTCGTCTCGGAATGCCGTGCTGATTCCAGGGAATCTTTATTTCCAACAGGTAAGGCACAGAACTTAATGTTTTGCTACGGTCACTTTATTTATGGGTTGGGGTTAATGGTCAAGGCAATTTAAAGCTGCTTTTGATTAATTTTTCCTCAAAGCAAACAACAAATATTGTAATAATAATAATAATAATAAAAAATTACCGAAATGTAAAAGATTGCAAAGAGGGAAGTTGAGGCAGAGAGGATAGTATATTTTCACTAATTTAGGAAAAACGCCAAGATTTGGAAATGAAGGAAAGTAAAGCATTGTTCCAGTATTTTTGTTCGTTGCACCGAGTTTGTAAGATCTTTGGTTGCACCAAATGCAATACTCTTACAATCCCAACATTCGGGATAAGTTTAGGTTGTGCTTGTAACTATAACCATGCCAAATTTCAGTTTTCTATGTCGGCCAGGTTCTGAGAAAAATCGAATGTGACAAATAAAAATTAATAATCCATTTTGAAAAAAGTATGTATTATTATGAAATCTGGTAGTTCAAATGCCTTTAACTATTTGTGTTATTTTTGGGCAAGGAACAACCACACGTGTGATGGCCCTTGTTTTTTTAAACACCCTGTATAATCAAGTTTATTTGAAATGTTTTTAAATCTGATAAGTCCCAAAGTAAAATGCGACCTAAAACGGAACAAATTGGCCAATAAACGCCTCTCTGATTCAGTAATTTAAAATAGGATCCCACACGGTTAGGGTCAGTTTTTTAGACTCTGGTTAACTTTCACTCAGTGGCGTCGGCCAACCTATAGTATGCATAATCCCAAAAAATACACCAAAAAAGAAATATTTTTTTTATGATCAAACACAAGCACTATAGGATTAATCCCTTAGGGCACTCTGGGAGTGGTGCGTGTGCGCAAAAAGCGATTCACGTTGGTTTTGAATCGTTGGAGGTTATATTCGTTGGGAAAAACGACCTCGGGAAGATCGTTCCACAATGATGAAGTCCTCCAGATGAAAGAGTTCTTAAATAATGAAGTTCGAGGAGTACTAAGCTTAACATAAAAACACCAATTTTACTGTCGGTCGTAGCTGCAAAACTTTGCTCATTTATCAGGTTGGTTTCTATCAGAAAAGAAACCCATCTTTTAGGATTTTGCTGAAAAAAATTTATTTTTCAAAATATCCACATGAATTTTGATAATTGCTGGATTTTCTCCAAATCTTTTCATACTTGAAATTTAATATCTCCAGTTGTCTGGTGTCAAATCTATTAAAAAAATTGTAATTCGTTGTAGTAAAAGCGTATTTCGGCCACTCTTCGACTAGTCGCGCGCTTCGCTCTCGGCGCGCTGGTTGACTTACGATCGCAAATATTTCATATTCGTCTGATCGGAGACCACGAGCTGACGAAGAACCTCGACAGCCTAGAACATCGAAGACAGGTTGGGGATTTGACTCTCGTTTACAGATATTTTCATGGAAGGTGCTCGGCTGACCTTGCCCTCTTAATTCCGCCCAGAGCGACGAATAGCAGAAATACACGACGAACCACTGCCACCCATCCATATGTGGTTAAGCTTAGTACTCCTCGAACTTCACTATTTAAGAATTCTTTCATCTGGAGGACTTCATCCTTGTGGAACGACCTTCCCGAGGTCGTTTTTCCCAACGAATATAACCTCCAACGATTCAAAACCAACGTGAATCGCTTTTTGCGCACACGCACCACTCTCAGAGTGCCCTAAAGGATTTTTCCTATAGTGCTTGTGTTTGATCATAAAAAAAAAAAAAATTACCGATCTAATAGAGGTGCCACTTTTTCGTAAAATGGATTCTATAGATAAGAGGAGAACAAAACGGTATTTTTTAAAATTAATTTAAATTTAAACGTTTCTAAAATGTCAAGGTTAAAATGTGCGCGGTTCCTACAAGAATGACCCTAATATCCAATAAAAACGCATTCGGTAAAATCTGCTGCCACAGCTTGTTCAGATCGCATTTTTGAAATTGAAAACATGACGGCCAATTTTTGATTTATACAGAACGTGCATTTATTAACTGCATGTTAACCGTGGCATGTAAAAACGAGCGTTAATTTCGTTTAACTAGCTCGGCACTTGCAAGAATTAGGTACCTCGGCCTACACCGACTTCTAGGAATTTTACGGACCACTATTACGCCTGGTTTGCTAGATTTAAGATTTTGATAGCTATACTCTGGTTACCAGATAGTAGAACCGCTGTCAAAGTTAACATAACATAAGTGGCACATGTCCCACGTTTAGACGTTGCCGATAAGTACTTAATCTTTCTTAACAAGCCCTCCTCAATGGGTGATTCCGAGCAGGGTGACCAGACGTCCCGATTTATCAGGGCATGTACTGATTTTAGGTTCTACTTAAAGTGTAATTCAAGAAAATTACCTAAAATAACTTTTTTAACCAAGGCATTGAGTGGAATTTAAGACAAGAGGTCTAGAGATACGTAAATACAGAGTGATTCACGACGAGCGTGCATTAGAACTTTATGGAGAACTACTGAATATATGTTCCTGAAACTTTGGGGATTTGGGTTTATCGATATGCTCTCTTTAACTAAAATATTGACATGTTTCTGTCATTTCCGGTTATACCGGAAGTAGCTGCCAACTTTCGCTTTTTAAATACAACATGGTAATTTTTATTACATTTTTCGATTAAGCATTAAATACTAAGCACATTTTATAGAAAATGTTTTTGTCAGACTCTATTAGTTTTTGAGATATCTGGACTTTTTGTAATTATTTGGCAAATGCATGACGATGAAATAATCCATATAATTTTTTTACCTTAGCGCTTGGACTAAAATTTTTTTCTCACCGAATAGCTAGAAGATCATCAAGTCTCAAAAACATTTCAAATTCGGCATAAAATGTACAGGGTGGTCACAATTCAAGCCTCATTGTGAAAGAATTCAACCATTAAAAATTTTTGTTCAAGTGTGCTATGAAAACAATTTATTGTACTTAGGGGCTGTATACTGATGTCCATACGGAGGAAAAGTGATTGATTGCTTGAAAATACAATATTCTAAAGTGTTTCTTAATAATTTATAAATAAAATGCAGTTGATTGTTTTAAATTTAATGGTTTAAATATTATTTTTTTAAAAATAGCAAGGAAACAAGTTTATAAACTTTATAAATTCTTTAATTAAAAATGTGTTTGAAAATTATACCTAATATCTTTTGATTATATTTTTAAAATATGTTCGAAATGATTGCCATTTACTTCCAAGCATTTATGTATTCTTTTCATCATGTTATTTCTTGTAGCATTCCTAATTTCTTGTGAGAGATTGAAATGCTGCTTTCACCCTTTCAATTAGATTTGCCTTCGTGGTGATGGGACGCGCGTAAACTTTATCTTTAATGGTTCCCCAGATGAAAAAGTCCAGTGGAGTTAAGTCTGGCGAACGAGCTGGCCAGTGGAAGGGACCTTGGTTTGCGATCCACTGGTCATGAAAAAGTCTGTTTAGGGCAGTCTTGCCACAACTTGGACGTTGTGTGCTGGAGCTCCATCATTTTGATAATAATCACTTTTCCTCCGTATAGACATCAGTATACAGCCCCTAAGTACAATTGTTTTCATAGCACACTTGAACAAATAGTATTTTCGGAATAAAATTGGATTTTTTGAGAAAACGCTTTGATATAGGTATAGGACAGTAAATACTATTTATAAAGAACAACTAATTTGCCATCAAATTAAATAAAAATATACAGGGTGTTCCATTTAAAATAAGAAAGTTTTTAATGGTTGAATTCTTTCACAATGAGGCTTGAATTGTGACCACCCTGTACATTTTATGCCGAATTTGAAATGTTTTTGAGACTTGATGATCTTCTAGCTATTCGGTGAGTGAGAAAAAATTTTTAGTCCAAGCGCTAAGGTAAAAAAATAATATGGATTATTTCATCGTCATGCATTTGCCAAATAATTACAAAAAGTCCAGATATCTCAAAAACTAATAGAGTCTGACAGAAACATTTTGTATAAAATGTGCTTAGTATTTAATGCTTAATCGAAAAATTTAATAAAAATTACCATATTATATTTAAAAAACGAAAGTTGGCAGCTACTTCCGGTATAACCGGAAATGACAGGAACATGTCAATATTTTAGTTAAAGGGAGCATATCGATAAACCCAAATCCCCAAAGTTTCAGGAACATATATTCAGTAGTTCTCCATAAAGTTCTAATGCACGCCCGTCGTGAATCACCCTGTATAATAACGTTTATTTATATAGGGTGTTCATAATTAGGTTTCAAACACGACACATTTCAAAATAATTTTTCTCCAGATTTTCAAATGGAACGCCGTATATTATTTGGATATCGGATGTAGAATTCATAAGCATTATTTTTTTTATAATCGAAGCATATAAGTTATTTCTAGTCGTTCTCGAAATAATTGCTTTCATAAATTATGTTGTTTAAATACAGCTTTTATTATGAAAATTAAGCATAGGCGACTAGATTATAAACTACAGTAAGTGTTCAAAATGCCTACCATGTTGATCTGAGCAGCTCTTCAAATGATCTATTTTGATTCCTCAACATTTCAAATAAAATATTAGCAAGACGGCTTATTAGTGATGGTTATGCCTAAAAACCATGGTAGGCTTTGAAATAAAATAAGAATTCGTACACTAAACAAATGAATTCTTATTTTATTTCAAAGCCTACCATGGTTTTTAGGCATAACTAGAGATGTAAAGGTAATATTACCGAGGTAATGTTACCGTAATATTACGTAATATTACGTAATATTACCGCAAGATCGGTAACATTGGAAATATTGTTTTTTTTTTTTTTTTTTTTCCATAAGCCAAATCCAGTTGAACAAAACGGGGCGATACATCTCTTTAAAATTGCCGGTGAAAACAAGATGAGGTTCCTTTGTTTCTTGTATAAAAAGCTTTTTGGAGACTAAACATTCATTAAAAAGTTTAGCAGTTGATGATAGCCCAGATATTTCTGATGTTCTTTCATCAAATACAGTAAGACTTCTTCTTCAAAACGAATTTTGGTTGCAAATAGAAGCAACTTATGACTTGTTCCAGCCAATGTCTAAGTGGATAACGATTTTTGAAGCTAACGGGCCAACAATCTCAAAAGAGTTTATCTGCTTTTTTGAAATAAGGTCTATATTACGTGACAAAGTATCAAATTTATCTATTACTATGTTTGAAAACCAGAAAATGTGTTCAATTCTTGAAAAACGAGAAAATATATGTTTAAAACCCGTTCATCTTGCTGCTTACCTATTAGAACCAAGTCAACGCGGCGAGAAGTTAACTGAAGCTGAAATTTTAATTGCAACGGAGTTCATCTATGAAACTGCAAGGCGTCATCCAAAGTATTCTTCACAAGTAGATCTTATTATGGAAGCACTCGCACAGTACAAAATTAGAGGTAATATTTTTGCTAAGGAATTCGTCATTTCCAGCGAAAAATCTATGTCTGGATCTGTTTGGTGGGCAGGAATTTGCTCCAGTTCTAAAATAAGTAGGTTAGCTGTAGACATTTTAAATTTACCATCGTCAACAGCCGCAACCGAAAGAACCTTTAGTACTTATGGATTTATTCATCGGCAAAAAAGAAACAGACTAACCGTGGAGAGGGCCGGAAAACTAACTTATATTGCCCATAATTATAATTTACTAAATGAAAAAGATCATTCGAGAATAGTAGAAGATACTGAGGAAGAAATAGAAAAAGAAGATATCGGTTTCGAAGTTATAGACTTGACTCAATTAACGAAAGAGAAAGAAGAATCAGATGACGAGGTTGGGGATGATGATGAGGATGATTTACCATTATCCACTCTATTACGTAGTCCATTCTGACTCTGACTAGTTTAAAAAACGTTCTTATTGTTTTTCGTAATGTTTTTACAGTTTTGAAATAAAAAAAACTAGTATTACTTAAAAAGCTGTTTTTTTTATAAATTACCAATGTTACCGTAATATTACGTAATATTACCGGTAATATTACCGATTTTTAAATTACCGGTAATTTTACATCTCTAGGCATAACCATCACCAATGAGCCGTCTTGCTAGTATTTCATCTGAAATGTTGAGGAATGTAAATAGATCATTTGAAGAGCGTATTAACTTGTGCTCAGATCAACATGGTAGGCATTTTGAACACTAACTGTAGTTTATAATTATTAATCTAGTCGCCTATGCTTAATTTTCATAATAAAAACAGTATTTATACAACATAATTTATGAAAGCAATTATTTCGATAACGACTAGAAATGATTTATATGCTTCCATTACAAAAAAAAAGAATGCTTATGAATTCTACATCCAATAGCCAAATAATTTGAAAATCTGGAGAAAAATTATTTTGAAATGTGTCATGTTTGAAACCTAATTATGAACACCCTGTATAAACTAGATAAACGCTATTACATTCACAATATCTCTAGACCTCTTGTCTTAAATTCCACCCAATGTCTTGGTTAAGAAAGTTATTTTAGGTAGTTTTTTTGAATTTTTTCCTAAGCTTCCAAAACTTTTTGTATAATTTTTAATTTATTACTCTTAAACTACATAACCAAATGTAGTAAAACTTTAGGCAATTATAAAGGACACTAATACGAACCTACATATGCAATAAAATACTGGGTGTCCCATTTAAAAAATACAGCATTATGTTACCACACTTTTTTGGGCCGCCCTGTATATTGAAAAATATTTTCCTGAAATGCACCATATAATACAGTATAAATCGGCATATGAATGAAATTCCTAAGTTAATTAGTATAGGAGCTATAGAAGCCTGACACACTATTGCCAGTGCATTTGCTCATTTTGACTATTTTGATTGCGATGAAGGTAGCTCCCCGGAATCGCATTTTCGGACCTCTGGCCCATGGAGAATTTTGATCAGCATCGATTTTTGGATAATATCCCCGAGTATCAAAGTTCGGGCCAATTCCCATATGTTCCGTGCGGGATCCTTTGTCACTACAGTACCCTGAACCAAGCGTGGAGGTAATTTTGCACATTTGAAGAGTCACCGTGGTAAATATTTGGCTGTCAGCCCGCCCTGAACTTTTGTGAGCCCGTCCTGATTGCACAGCACGGCTACGGCCCTGATTATTTCAGTTCAATTAAGCCCGAGTCTGAGTTAAACCTAATTTGTAAGTGAAACAGACTATTTAAAGTTCTCTCTAATTAAATCCTCTATTATTCAGCGTTGTTTTTCATTTGGACGCCCGAAATATTAATATCCTCTGGAAGTAACTTGAGCTAACAGACTTTCCGCTGGTCGGACCTCGCCGCTTTGCCCTAAAAAGGAAGCAAAACGTAAAAAGGAAGTGCAGAAAATCGTCAAGGAAAAGAAGCAATAAAAGTTTGCAGGCAGTTTTTGCACGATGGCCTTATGAGTACGTTAAAGTTACCGCTACCGTTGGACGTTAAATTAAGCTACAAACTAATCACCAAAGTCCCCAACAGTCCTCGTGATTTTTCATCAAATATCAATACAATATACTACAATAGATTTTTATTTTATATTTATTTGGATTGGAATTCGATCAGAGTATAAAATATCTACTGTACAGTACGTTTCACGAAAATTGGATACGACTTAATGATTTCCTGGGTCGGTCCCATTGTATCGACAAGAGCTTGGCAATAAACAAGTGAAGTATGAAGGGACGGACTAAGGAAAACAAGTAATGATATGATTATATTAATGTAATCAAATGAAATAACATTTTTTTTAAATATTACTAGTCATATTTATTTACATTTATAATGTCATTCTATGGATAGTTCTGTTTCGCTATCGCTATCCTCATCAAAATTAATTATAATTGGATTAATTATACGATCCAGACTAATATACGAATTTTCTACAGTTATTACGTGACGGACTGAATTTTTTCAACTACCTGGGGGGATATCATTAAAGCATTTTCGTATTAATTCTACAACACTAGAACTTAAAGTCGGAGAAATATTTTCAGACCTAACCAGTGATTTTAACTGGTGCCACATATGCTCTATGGGGTTAAAAATGCAATAATAGGGTGGGAGCCGTAGCACTGTATGTCCAATTTCTTCTGCCAATGTGTCAAAAACATATACTTTTTTTATATAAGATGTCTTTAAAACTTTCTGCAAAATATATATCATTCGCCGCCATGTAGTTCTGAATCTCCAATTTTGTATTATTTGAGCTTGGAGCTTTATGTAATTGGCGACTGTGATAGCTCGCATTGTCCATTACTATCACGCTATTCTGAGGAATGTTTGGTAAAAGACAATTCTTGAACCGTTCCTCAAAAACTAACAAATTTTACCACAAAAAGATATTTAAATATAAATTAAGCAACCTAACCTACCTGATGTGCCTATATTTAATTATAATTATTACAATCCGGTCCTTTCCACATCATAATAATAACAAACGGTCATAAATAATGGGATGGCCCAGGTACTTTTACGGCAGTCATTAAGTTACATCCATTTTTCTTGAAACAATCTTTACCATTCATTATTATTTATCACATTACTTATAATTAAAAGTTCGTGGCCAATGCACTAGCCTCACTAGATCGTAAGGCCAGTAACACTAAGAAATTAAAATAGCAAATAAATCGCGCGGATCAATCACCTCTCCATAGGAAGTAGACGCGAAAAGTCGCACATTCAAAAAGAAACTACAAAAAGTCTCTGGCCGGACCACCTCGCCAATGCGTATTCAAGGTTCAAGGACTGGCGTGACGCCGATTTTACAACTAGATAATGATGGAGATGGTCTTCGACTTCTTCGTGGCAGGATGTCTGAAAATATGGTAACAGATTTCTCGACTATCGCAAAAAAATCGAGGTTTTGTATAGCAATTACTTCCATGTTTTACGTACGTATCTATACCGGATGATGCTTCGTTAAGTTGAACATGGGAAATCCCATGTAATGTTGGAGGTGGCTGAATATTGGCTTCCATGTACATTTTATAGAAAAACTGCATTAGAACTTCTTGAAGAGGCCGACACGGTACAGCCATGTGCGGAGATTGAATACATTTTGGTAAGCCAATCCTAAGCGATTCAATTAAACGTGATGGCAAAACCACGACACTCGCATAGTTCAGTTTAAATTTAATTTTGACATTGACAAGAAGAAAAATTTTCATTTTTCGTTATGTTCAGCTTTACGTCAATTGTTGGCAATAGCGCCATAGAAATTATTTGCTGGTGTTTGCTGTATTGCCGGAACTATGAGAGTTTCGTGGTTTTGCCATCACCTTACCTTAGGATGGGCTTATGAGAATGTATTCAAACTGGGCACATGGGTTTACCATGTCGGCCTCTTCAAGAAGTTATAATGAAGTTTTTCTATAAAATGTACAGGGGAACCAATATTCAGCCGATTAAAAAATTACATTTATGTTCAACTCACGTACAGGGTGTCCTATTTTCGACACTTTTATAGGGTATCTCCTTAATTGTCGTAATGTAGGTGGTTTCACGTACTCTTTTCGGGTCAAACTTAAAATGGTAAAATCAAAATTTTAAAATTTTGCTCGCTTAAGAGATACGGGGGAAAATCAAAAAATTGACAATTTCAAAATTGCCCTATATTGTCTTAGTTAAAAGAGATACAGAAAAATGTTTTATACAGAAGTTTCTTTATATTGACTGTTGAATAATTTGCCGTTTTCAGAATAAGTATACGGGGTCAGGTAAGAAAGTTATCGGACCTAACCTCATTTTTTAAAATGGAACACCCTGTATATTTTAATCTAAAAAGATACTATTTTAAATTCCCCTTTCAAATGTATAACACACCATGGATGATATTGGTTTCCTAGACGATTTCTTTAAACTTTATTACTTTGAAACGAAATAAAACATTCAGATTAAGGTAAAAAATAACTGGAATCATCGCAAATGTTCGGAATATGTCCTTAAATGGATACCGTCTTTCTGGATAGCGAACAAAATATACATTTTGTGCTATTTCTTCGTTTTTTCCACTTTCAATATTAACTGATATATCAAATTATTCAAAATGTTGATAGGTCATTTTCGCAAATGAATAGTTTGAAATTGACGTTAAATGTTAATAGTTAACATAGTTGTTTCTAGGATATTAGCTTTTGTTTCATGGTCTACTGTGGTTTAAAATAATAAAGTTTAATAAATCACCTAGGAAACCAATATCATCCGTGGTGTGTTATATATTTGAAAGGAGAATTTAAAATAGTATCTTTTTAGATTAGAATATATAGGGAGTTCCATTTACAAAAATGAGGTTATGTCCGATAACTTTTTTACCTGACCCCGTATACTTATTCTGAAAACGGTAGATTATTCAACAATCAATATAAAGAAACTTCTGTATAAAACATTTTTCCGTATCTCTTTTAACTAAGAAAATATAGGGTAATTTTGAAATTGTCAATTTTTTGATTTTCCCCCGTATCGAAAATGGGACACAGGGATGCGCAGTAAAAAGTTAAATATTATGAGTGAACAAATGGGTTTTTGAATTTTCGGTGCAGTTAATTTAAATAATACTATTCACAAACATTTTTTTATACTCCCCTCCCCCTTTTATAAAAGAAATGTATTTAAAAGAGGATCTGGTAATTTTTAATTGATGAATCTGGGGATCTAAACTTTTGTCACCTGGCAACACCGGTTCGGTGCAATATTCGCTTTCGACGTCACTGCTCGCGTTTGTATCGGAACTGTTACCAACTTATGCCAAATTTCAGCTCCATATGTGGGAAGATCTTTGAGAAATAGAGTTAATTCCGTGAATGTTTCGTTCAGTGCAAATTCTACTACTTAATTAATATTAAATAATCATCTTAATAATAATAATTATTATTATTATCGCCTTACAAATGCAGCTTGGTGATTAGATTACCAGCTGGCCGCTGACTTGAAAGATAATAAGTTCAAATGGCAAGCATGTACACAGGGGCGTAGATATATTCGCTAAAAATCGCGAAGTTTTTTTTTTTTAATGAATTTTATATAAACCACTTAAGAGACAGACAGTTCCCTTCCTCTTAGAAAAGTATCTTATATTACAAAAAAAACGACAGCCACTCACATCAAAGTTATAGGTAATTGGCACCAAATTAGTTACTATAAAGTTTAAACTACTACCAAGTTAAAACTTTTAGTGGAATTTACGTAACGCTTACTTGGTAAAGTGACTTTATGGTGTCATTACTTTATGGTCAGTATAAAGTTTACTATAACTACGGCGCGTCAATATTTAGCTAATTATACAGGGTGTTATGGAAATGACGTATTATATTTACACCGGCAATTATTGAGATAAAGACAAATTGAAGAAAAATACCCATAAATGGCGCTTCCAATTCGTTGAGCGGTAAAAGTGACCTTGCGGTCTGTTAGTTGAAGATCAACCAGCGGCCGGATACGTTGTGTCTCGTCGATCACCAACACACTCTCAGCAATCAGCTCTGTTTTTTCGGTTTACACGTGTATCTTGCCCGTCCATAAATAATCTTTGAATATTGTTTTTATTGACGCGTTTCGTCTGGACGTCAAATTTCGTCGCGTGTAACAAAATCTAATAATCTGTAGTATAATCTGTATTATTTTATTTTCAAAAGCTAACTATCGGTTTTGTTTCACTATTACTGTGTACATAAAGTGTTTCCAGGAGTGTTCCCATGAAGAAGAAAAAAAAATTATTGTGTTTGTGCCTGGATTTCCTCGCTCTTTAGGTATAAAGATAAATACAAGTAGGTAGAAAATAATTTATTTTTATAATTTTATATGGAATTTGAGTTTTACATTAAGTTTGGCAACATTGCCATTGGCTCCGGGTAAAATATTGGACAGTAGCGCGGACTGACCTGTGAGTAAGAGTGTTTGTTACCCCACTTTTAAAACGGTCGATTTAAAAAAAATAAAATATGTAGCGCTTCTCTAGGACACCCAAGGAGTCACCCATTTAAATATAATACGTCATTATGACACCAAAACTTTAAAGTAAAAAGAAAACGTCGCCGTTACGACAGAAATATGACTCGTAAGTAGGCGCGACTACAGAGTTATGTTAAAAGTACCCACTACTACAGAGCGACTATATAAATTACCATACAGTAACCGATTTGTATGCGTTCTGTGTCAACTTACGGGCGGACGGAGGACTGAACGTTTCGTTTCCGATGCTGTTCTCGGCAAAATACGCCATGTTGTATAGAGATCTATCGCGACGCCATTTTGGAACTTAGACTATAGTAAGATTCGAAATATTTGCAATCCAAGGAAGGAGTGGTACCCGTTTTTGTTACGTCGCTGGCATACAACGAATATTTTTCTGTTCCAATAAGTATGTTTATAGTGTTTAATTTAATTGCTGAATACAATCATCAGCATGCCACACAAGAATAAGCCGAATAAATTACCAATAATGATAATTAAATTGTTAAATAGAGAAAAAGTTAATTAATTTAGCGAGCCTTATTAATTAAATAAACTTAATTTGTTTTTATAATGGGATGCCCTACGGACCCCGCACCCTACTGGCGAGGTCGCTGACAGTGTTGGTCGGAGGAAACGTCAGTTAACTCACAGTCTAAAGATCATTTACCGCTCCGTATGACATAAGAGTGTCTGTGACTATGACTCTCTCGTCCACGGTAGATGTTTGGCTGGCATCGCATTCTTAATTCCACCTAGAACGACTAATAGCATATGTGGTTTTCAGCTTAGTACTTCTCGAACTTCATTGAATTATTATAAGAATTATTTTATCTGGAGAATGTCATCTTGGTGGTTTATGTGTAAAAAAGCTCGATTCCAATGGAGCTCTTTGGGAGCCCGTATCTCCGAAGAGAAGGCCTATACGAAAGAAGTTTATATGAACTTGTAGTACTCTTTTCACTTGTTTTCTTCATATCCGGGTTTCCCACATTTTCGCGGACACCCTGTATACACAGAATTTATAAAAAAAAGTATAGCTATACTAATCCAACAAAAGAACGGAGGGCGTCAAAACAAATGTCACGTGATCTGTCAAAGTCAGAATGATTGTGCAGAGTTGCCTTAAGGGTCGTCGGGAACTTTATTAAATTTCTGTAAGTATATGAGCTGCAAAATTGTTGATTATATCACTTTTATGCATTTTTATAAAAAAAAGGAATATAAACGATATGCAAGTATTTAAAAATTAATTAAAATTTAATTCACGAATAAGAAAACAAACTACTTTTACGTCGGTAGCGTGCAAACCTGTCTAAATGCCTCTTCGGTAATGCACAGAAGATATGCGACGCGGCTCTTCTCTATAGTACAGGAGCGGCGTTTAGACAGGGTCAACAATAATATGCAGTTATACATTTTCAAAAATTTGATAAATTTCCTGTGGACCCTTAATGCAACCCTGCACAAACATTCTAACTTTTACAGGTTATGTAATATTGTTGTAACTAGAAATATAGTTTTTCTAATAAATTTTGTACAATCAAGTAAATACTATATTAAGATACAAGTTTCATTATCTTAGAGCACGCGTTTAATTTAGAAAACGACCCGCCAAGCGGGGAGTTTTCTAAAGTACAAGTGCTCTAATTGTCTTATGAGCCGTGTATTTTATAATACTTTTTCTATTTGGGTCTTTAAAGTCTGAAAAAAATTAAAAAATATAGTAGATTTTTTCCATTTGAATTAATATTTTCTTTTTGGGTTGGCAATACTTTTACAATTTAATAAGATGTTACAAGTATCAAATATGCCATGATATCCTGATTTGTCCCCCCCCCCCCAATAATTCGAATATTACAGAACAGAAATTATGATATAATAATTTTGTTATTGGGGAACAAGGGCTTTGCGAAAATTCGCAACATTTTAAAATTCTCGGGAAATGTTCATTGCAAAGGAAAAACAGTAAATATTTTAATGGCGGACACGCACATGTTTTACAGTAAATATTTACGATTAACGGTGTGCGAATGTAATTTCTGTGTAAGTAACTTGTAACATTTTACAACTCAGTGTAACGATCCATCGGTAATTAATAATTATAAACAAAATTATACGTTTTCGAGTTTTTGCTTATTTTTCGGTGGTGAATTTAACTGCTTTTTGACGGCTAACGATAATGCGGCATTAATTTTGTAAGTGTTAGTTAACCTTAGACAAGGTCTTTTGATATACAGTGTGTTCACGGGTTAGCTTGTAAACATTGATATTTTCGGTTTGTTCTGAAAAAAAAATCATTCTTCACATTTCATTCCGCTGCTCGTTATACCGGGTGTTATGGAAATGGCTTATTATGTTTAAATGGGTGACTCCTTGGGTATCCTCTGGGAATGCTACATACAGGGTGTCCTACTTATAATGGAAATGGATATTTTCCGTATTTCTGAATGGATTGTTTTGAATTTTGGTGTGGTTGCGTATGATCCTAGGGCGCACCTTCCTATTGCTTCAAATTTTAGTTAACTCATTGGCGCACGGATTTATAGCAGTGGCGGTTCTTCTACAGGAGCACGTGCGCACGTGCACCCCCAAAACGAATAAAAAAAATATTAATTTATATTCATTATACCGTCAATTATCGTATAAAGTCCGACCCTCCCTAATATTTGATCGTACCGTCAACCAAACTGCATATTATAGGCTCTCGATCCGGCAACCGTGCCTCGGTCGATGTTAATGACGATTATGACGAGACTTGCTCGCATGTGCGATTAAGTAGGCGGGGCATAATGCAGTTTCTCTGTAGTAACAGGTGGCGGGAGACGGCGGGGCTATGGCGATTCAACATGGGAAAAGCGCACAATTTTAGTATGCGCCGCGCCGTTGTCTGTTCCTGCATCTAGTAGAAATTCGAGCGTGTATGTTTTAATATTATACAGGGTGCTGATAAAGTCTGGAATAATCGATTTTTCTTGAAAACGCAAAACTTTTTCGAAAAACGCTCGTACCCGTCGATTTTATTTTATTCTTTGAAATTTTTTGGCGTTCTTCAATATTATACCGGATGCGCCAAAAACGCTAGGCAAGTGTCAACTTCACTTTTTCAAATAGAACACCCCTTTTTTTCTCCAATATTCAGATTCCTCTCTAAACTCTAGACAAGTTTCATATAACATATTGTATGGCTAAAGTCAACAGTAATTGAAATACAGGGCCCACAATAAAAATCAAGGTATAATTTTAAAGCTTGTTTTCCATGACAAATACTTAGGCTAGAAAAAAAATTCTAACAGGAAATTGGTAATACAGTGAACAATCTAAAAAGTTATTTGAGTAAGTGTTGAAAATGGTGTCCATTTACGGCTCTACAATGTCCCAATCTCTCAACAAATTCTAACTGTACATTATGTACAATTTCTGGGGTAATTTGTCTTATGGTTGTTGTTATACGCGTTTTGAGAACATCAATATCTTCTGGTTTATTTTTGTAAACCCTTTCCTTAATATAGCCCCACAGAAAGAAGTCCAATGGCGTTAAGTCGGGGGACCTCGCAGGCCACTCTATTTCACCCCGTCGACCTATCCAATGATGATGAAATAACTCATTCAGGTATCTACGGACTTCGACCGAATAGTGGGCTGGTGCACCATCCTGCTGAAACCACATAGTTGTATCATGTGAGTCAGGAATGTTCCGATCGGGAAATAGGGCAATCAACGCTGGAGCGAGGTCTTCTTCAAGAAACTGCAAATATCTTTGGCCAGTCAAATTTTCCTCAAAAAAATAGGGTCCTATAACAGTATCCCGAATTATTCCTGCCCATACATTAATTTTTCTCGGCCGCTGGGTATGAATTTCTCGGAACCAATGGGGATTTTCGCTGGACCAATACCGGCAATTTTGACGATTTACCATGCCATCCAAGAAAAAAGTAGCCTCATCGGAAAAAATTATGTTACTCGGAAATAATGCATCGTTAATCAAGTAATTATCCATGAGAATTTCATTCCTTCTGTCAGGGTCGCCTTCCAAAAGTTCCTGTACTCCTTGACATTTATATGCATGCCATTTTTCCTTTTTCAGGAACTTTGCCACCGTTGAATCGTGGATATTTTGAACATTTTGAGAAATGCTTCTTGTGCTCGAATGTGGTCTCTCTTCCAACGAAACTAGAATATCAAGTTTGACATCGTCGGAAATTTTAGGTCGTCCACTTCTAGGTTTATCCTTAACGTGACCAACTTCATTATACTTCTTAACAATTTTGGAAACAGTTGCCTGATTTATGTGTTCTCTATTTGGATATTTATCATTAAAATACTCACAAACTTCTATTTGTGTTTCGATCTCCACATCCTACTATTATTAATATTTCGATTCTCTCAGCTTCCGTTAGAAACATTTTTATGGGTAAAAGTGACAACTTTGGAGTAAATATTAAATGTTTTGACATTTACGTAACTAAGTTATTATGTAGAAACCGGTAAGAAGGTAAATACCTAGACCTTAAAATTATACCTTGATTTTTATTGTGGGCCCTGTATTTCAATTACTGTTGACTTTAGCCATACAATATGTTATATGAAACTTGTCTAGAGTTTAGAGAGGAATCTGAATATTGGAGAAAAAAAGGGGTGTTCTATTTGAAAAAGTGAAGTTGACACTTGCCTAGCGTTTTTGGCGCATCCGGTATAATATTGAAGAACGCCAAAAAATTTCAAAGAATAAAATAAAATCGACGGGTACGAGCGTTTTTCGAAAAAGTTTTGCGTTTTCAAGAAAAATCGATTATTCCAGACTTTATCAGCACCCTGTATATTTATTAAGTTAAAATGAATAGTTGACGGTGGACTATTTAAGAAATAACTTTAGCTCTTTAAGTTTTGAGCAAAAAATTGAAGTGAAGAATGAGGGAACACCTAAACCCGAGATTAATTTAACGCAGACCACAAAGGGTAAATCTAGGGACTTTATTAGAAAGTTTAAAAATTAAATATATGAAAAAAATTTTATAGAGGCTGTTATTGATCAATTTTAATTAAGAACCTAAGAACGGACTTTACGTTTAAGAACTATACACACTAAGAAAACCTTTCTTATTTTCCAAAAGTTGTATTTCCTTGTGTAAAATCGAAAAATAAATAAAAATATGTTTTACCCAACGCATTTTGTTATCTAGTATCTAGTTAACTAGTTAGCAAAATATTCTTATTTTTGCGAACAGAAAAATGTAATCGGTCAGCCAAAATGACTAGTTGGTCAGCAACTTATGGACAGCAAATATTTCTGAATCGTGACAGTGCCCTGGAAAAACAAGTGAAAACCCGCCCCCGCTACACCTTTTGTAGCCGATTTCCTTCTGTATTCGGCAGAAGAAAACACAAGAAAGTTACATAAATCAACAGTGCCCTGGGACCTCTGAAGTGAACTGCTTCTAGACATGTTTGTTTCTACTGACCAACTATAAACTCTTGCTGACCAAGTAATCATTTCGCAGCTCGACTGTTAATAACGGCAAACCATTTAATTACTTCTCTTTTCTTATTACTTCTGTTCTGTCTACATTTAAAACGCCTAGAAAGTAATTGTTTGGTCGTTACACAAAAATAAAATTTTAAAAATAATTTCTCCATACTTGTAAACCCCCTCTATCATAGGTCACGAGCCGCCACTGATTTATAGGGGTTTTAAAATAACAATTATCAGATTAAACTGCCAGTTATTGTTTCTAAGATAATTGCTAACGTCTTTAATAATGTCGAACTTTCTATTTTTCAGGCTCTTGCGCGGTAAACCAATTCCAATGCCTGTCCGGCCAATGCATTCCGCGCAACTGGCACTGCGACTCGCACAGGGACTGCGACGATGGCTCGGACGAGCCGCCGGACTGTTTGACGTCGCTGTGTAAGCCCGAGCAGTTTCGGTGCGCCCTGACGAAGAAGTGTTTGCCGAACGGTTGGGTATGCGACGAGGAGCACGATTGCGGGGTAAGATGGTCCTTCTTTTTATCGTTTTCTAACGGTGATCGGCCGATATGGTTTTTTTTTAAATCGGCACCTCATTCTTAAAAGATATGTATTTAACTATTCAATATACGGAGTGTCCCACCGAGAACCGCATCGATCTAGTCTCTATGATAACTATACATAGGAACATTTTGAGAATTGTACAGTAAGTTAATGTTTATAGGGGCAACTCGTCTAAAAAATATTCAAAATGGTGACACTTCCGGTTATACCGGAAGTCGGTGTCTTGCACTTCCGGTTATACCGGAAGTCGGTGTCAACTTGCTTATTTTAAACGAGACACCCTATACAGGGTCCGCAAACGAAGCGTGGACGGAAGATTAAATCGTTATCGAAGAACTTATCAACAATACTAAAACAGCTTGAGATATTGGATTAAAAGCGGCATGTTTTAAAAATATTTTACATAATACAGGGTGGCCCAAAAAAGTGTGACAGCATAAAGTTATAATTTTTTAAATGGGACACCCAGTATTTTATTGCATATTTAGGTTCGTATTACTATCATTTATAAGTGCCTCAAATTTTATTTAATTTGGTTTTGTAGTTTCGGAGAAATAAATTAAACACTAAAAAAAAAAGTTTTGCAGTCATGAATAAAAAAATCAAAAAAAACAATCCAGAACTATTTTTTTAAACCTCGGCATTGAGTGAAATTTATGACAAGAGGTCTAGAGATACTATGAATGTAATTGCGTTTATTTATTTTATACAGGGTGTTCATAATAAGCTTTCAAAAACCCCACATTTTAAAATAATTTTTCTCAAGTTTTTCAAATGGAACACCCTGTATATTATTTGGCTATTTGATGTAGAATTCATAGACAATTTGTTTTTGTAATACAAGCATATAAGTTATATCCAGCCGTTTTCGAAATAATTGTAAATATCATAAATTATGTTGTTTAAATAGAGTTTTTATTAGGAAATTTTGTTATAGGCGACTAGACTAATAATTGAAACTAAAGTAAATGTTCAAAATAGCTTCCTTTTACTTAATTTAATGATTTTCCTCTACTGCCAACAGAAGTCTTAATTCATTTTCTTCATTAATAACGGGATTATTGATTATCATCCTTTTTGTGTATGCAGTGCTTCCTGTTGCTACAAATCTTTGCAACAACTTCTCGAAGGTTTCTGGTCTCGGCTTTCTCTCAATATCTGGGTATTTTTCAGCATACACTCGCCTCGCGAGTAGGCAATTTCTTGCACATTCACCCAGTATAAAAATCAAATAAAATTATATAAATAAAAGTAGCAAAAATGTAGGCTTTTAAAATCTATATCGAAATAACTAAAATACGGTAAACTCACAACATTTACTTTAGTTTACAATTATTAGTCTAGTCGCCTATAACAAAATTTCCCAATAAAAACTCTATTTAAACAACATAATTTATGATATTTACAATTATTTCGAAAACGGCTGGATATAATTTATATGCTTGTATTACAAAAAAAAATTGTCTATGAATTCTACGTCAAATAGCCAAATAATATACAGGGTGTTCCATTTGAAAAACTTGAGAAAAATTATTTTATAACGTGAGGTTTTTGAAAGCTTATTATGAACACCCTGTATAAAATAAATAAACGCAATTACATTCATAGTATCTCTAGACCTCCTGTCATAATTTTCACGCAATGCCGAGGTTAAAAAATAGTTCTGGATTGTTTTTTTTTGATTTTTTTATTCAGGACTGCAAAACTTTTTTTTTTAGTTTTTAATTTATTTCTCCGAAACTACAAAACCAAATTAAATAAAATTTGAGGCACTTATAAACGATAGTAATACGAACCTAAATATGCTATAAAATACTGGGTGTCCCATTTAAAAAAATATAACTTTATGCTGTCACACTTTTTTGGGCCACCCTGTATAATGTAAAATATTTTTAAAACATGCCGCTTTTAATCCAATATCTCAAGCTGTTTCAGTATTGTTGATAAGTTCTTCGATAACGATGTAATTTTCCGTCCACGCTTCGTTTGCGGACCCTGTATATTATGACATTTGTGGATTATACGAAAGATTCTAGGCAGATTTTATATATCATGTCTTATACCTAAGTCTAAGATTGTTCGACATATTTAAGGTTTTATGTCTAAAATGACGTTTGCAGAACTGAAATGAATTATTAATTTGTCTTATTAGGAAGCCTTTATTATTTAATTTAGGTTTTATTTCTTGTTGAAAAGGACCTGTTTTAATAGATTTTTTATATTTTAAAACTATTAATACAGGGTGCTCAAACAATAAGATTAAAAATGAAACCGCAAAACCACCAAATTTGATAATTGTTTTCTATTTATTTCGACATTTGACAGGTTCATCCAGAACTAGGCCTGGACCGCTCCGACGAGGACCCGAAGCATTGCAAGCCGACGCATTGCCGGTGGAACGAGGCCCCGTGCCCCGACGGCCCCGCCTGCGCCCATCTGGACGTCTTCTGCGACGGGGAGCTGGGCGGATGTCCGGGGAACAGCGACGAATGGGACTTTTGCAGGAACGCGAGTTTATCATGTGACAGGATGCAGTGCGTGTACAAGTGCAAACCGACGCCGCTGGGTAAGTACGAGGGTCTGTAATAAAACCTTGTAAAATTACAATGATTATACAGGGTGCCCCAAGTAAAGTGGCCCATTAGAAGTATCTCGAGAACTAAATGAGATTTTATTTTGAAAATTTGGCTGTGCCTATAAGAGATGGTTTTCTACGTTTCTAAAATATTTTGGATGATGCGGTGTTGCCGGATCATACCGAAAGTGGTAGCAACTTCGGAATTTTAAATGAATTACCCTATATATTATATTTTATTTGGAATCTAGGTAAAAATCAAGAACAGTTTTCTGTATAATATCATATACCTATCTTTAAGACTTTTTGAATTATAAATAATTTTGTGATTTTTTAACGCCGTATCGTTACCTGAAAAGAAAATCGTATCTTTTTAGCGGTTACAGCTAGAAAGCTGAAAATTTTACAATAGTTTCACAAGACCATCGCAATTTTATAATTTTGAACAGTATTGAATTCGTTTTATACAGGGCGTCTCCATAACAATATTTCTGAGGCAGATGAATTATTGCAAAAATCTTATTTTTTTTAAATGGGACACCCTGTATTTGATATGTTTTGTTAATAGAGGATCAAATTTTCTATCTAATGATATTATGTGTTCCTATACCTATCTTCACTATTTTCGTACTTATAGCGAAATTTAAAAATTATCTTATAAAAATATATTTTTTGGTAGTTGGCTGTGGATTCATAGAAACAAAATAATGAAAAATCCATGTGACGTTATGTCTGTGTTGTTGTAAAAAAAAATAGTTAACCAATAAGGAATTTATTAATAAATAAATAAACAAAATGAAAATTACATCAATAAAATAACTAATAACTAAATTTTAGAAGTAAGATAGATGTAATAACTACATCTAGCGGTGAATTTGCGTACCACAAGACTGGGTCAACGACCATGCAGCCAAGAGTTGGTTCTCTAAAAAGAGAAAAACCCGCAAAAACCCATCTCAAAGCGGTTTATTGTTCCGCAAAACGACCCCCAACGGAGTATGAAAATCGAAATATGTATCCTTTTCCGTTTCGCCAGACTAACATCCCCAGACGCGTTTCGCCGTTTACGGCTCATCAGTGGGGCTCAACAGTCTGGCAAAACGAAAAAGGATTCTCACAGCACTAAACTAGGTGCACAGCAAATGTTAGAAGTAAGATAGATGTAATAACTACATCTAGCGGTGAATTTGCGTACCACAAGACTGGGTCAACGACCATGCAGCCAAGAGTTGGTTCTCTAAAAAGAGAAAAACCCGCAAAAACCCATCTCAAAGCGGTTTATTGTTCCGCAAAACGACCCCCAACGGAGTATGAAAATCGAAATATGTATCCTTTTCCGTTTCGCCAGACTAACATCCCCAGACGCGTTTCGCCGTTTACGGCTCATCAGTGGGGCTCAACAGTCTGGCAAAACGAAAAATTTTTTTTTTTTTTTTTGTTTGGACACACGATGAGAAATCTGCACACAGACACCTTACAGACGCGGCTGCAAGGTAGTGTCGGGCTAGCAACATTGTGGGGAAAGACCATCAATATCATCCGCTCTGAAGGAGGGGATCCGCCTCAGAAGGAGACGAGCCAACCGACTAAAACTCACCGTCTGAGTCAGGCATGATACCTGTAACTCCTTTCACTTAGACGTGTTATTTTTGTTTATCATCAGTATGATTTTTTAGGTTAAGCCTTGAAGCATTGCTTGGTGTGTTTCGGTTACAGCTCTTAACCCTTTCTTATTTGAATTTAATCAAATAAGCAAGTTTTAAGAGCTCCGTTAACATATTGGGTGTAGAGGTAGAGGGGTAGTTATTGTAATTGTTTACAGAGGCGTATAGTGTGCGCGTAGTGTGCGTGTACCCTTATTTTATACAGAACAAGTTCTTAAATAATTTGGAGTGTGGATTTAGCGAGTGATCCAGTCTTTGGGCATTCTGTGTTTTTGACGCGGTAGTCTGCGTATGTGCGATGAGGCTATCTTGGCGTTGTTGGCCAAGTTAGCCTTGGTGTGGTATTTCGTGATTATTTTATCGAGAAACTCCGAAATTGTGTCAATTTGGAGGTCTCGATGTATGACGTGAGTTCGGGTATATCTAGGTGTATTCAGTATTATTTTAAGTGCCTTGTTCTGTATTACCTGTAGTCTTTGTAAGTCCTGCTTACCCAGTGTGCACCATGTCGGTGCTCCGTATGTGAGCACCGGCCTGATGAGCACTTTGTACATCATGACTTTTGTCCTGGTTGTTAGCTTGCTCCTACTGTTGAGCAGCGGGTATAGAGTGCTCAGTTGGGCGTGAGCCATCTTTCTCCTGTGGGCTGTATTTACTTTCCAATTGAGGCGTTTGTCGAAGTGAAGTCCCAAGTATTTTACGCTTGGGCTCCAATCGATTGGTTTGTTTCCTACAGTGACCCTGCCTTCCGGTCTTCTGAACCTTGATGAGTTCTTGGTAAAGTAAATTGCCTGTGTTTTTTCTGGATTGATTTTTATTTTCCACTTGCTGAGCCATTTTTCCAGAGTAACGATGTTTTCTTTTAGCGCCAGCATTATTTGTTTTGGATTTCTTGATGTCACTGCTATGGTTGTGTCATCAGCGTATATGAATTTTTCGCAAGACGGATGCATTGGGATATCACAAGTAAAGATATTGAAAAGTAGGGGGGCTATTACCGAACCTTGTGGGACTCCGGCCCTGATTATTTTTGACGTAGAGTAACACTCTTCAACAAAAGTTTTAAACGATCGATTTTCAAGATAGGAGGCTATAAGTTTTATCATATAGTTTGGTACTCCTAGCCTGATCATTTTGACAATTAACCCGTTATGCCATACCCTGTCAAAGGCTTTACTGATATCGAATAGGACGGCTCCCGTGCTCCTCCGTCTATTGAATCCATTGATTATGTTAGAAGCCAGTCTTGTTGTCTGTCTAACGGTGCACAAGTTAGCTCTAAAGCCAAACTGCTCCACTGGTAGACAGTTGTTAGTTTCGACAAAGGTTGTGAGCCTACCCGAAATTAACCGTTCCACTATCTTGCTTATGTTAGACAGAAGACTGATTGGCCTGTAACTGGTCAATTTTCTTCTGTCTTGGCCTGATTTCCCTATCATAATGATTTTTGCCTGTTTCCATGGGGCGGGAAAATGTCCAGTTTTCAGTATAGCATTTGCGATGTTGGCTATGTCCTTTATTGTCTTCTCCGGTAGATTTTTCAGTGATAGGTTGGTGATTCTATCTAGCCCGGGAGCTTTTTTGACCTTTACGTAACGTATGATCTTTTTGACATCTTCTGCGGTGACTTCTTGCAGATTTGGTTCAGGAGGGTGATCCATGCTTTTATATATTTCGGCAGTCCTGTTGATCCGATTTTCTAGGTCTACATCTGTAGCCGGATTTTCGCTAAATTGTTCGTAGAGTGCTTCAGCGAATCTTTCCGCTTTGTCCTGAGGTTCAGTGATTACAGTGTTGCCGCTCGTTGTTATGGGCGGCATTGGTGTCCTACTTCCGTTGACAAGCGTTCTTGTCATCCGATAGAGGGATCCATCTTGTGTATTTAGGCTTTCGACCTTCCTTTCCCATCTCTCGGATTCCAAGCCGCTTAGCAGCTGTTTGACCCTCTGTGTTGCCTGGTTTGCCTGTTGTTTGATCCTCGGATCTCCAGTTCTGTACGCTCTATTTTTGAGGCGGTTCTTCGCTCTTATTTCGTTTTTTATGTCATGACTGAGATTACCATATTTAGTATAATCAGCTGTTTTTGTTGTTGTTGCTCTAGCAAGTGCTTGCTGTATGTTCTTTGTGAGCACATTTACAGCCTCGTCGATATCTGGTTTGCCTACAAGAGGAGCGATAGAATCGCAACCCTCCAGCTGAGTCTGGAATTTTTTCCAGTCAGTTCTGTTTTTGGTTATGATGCTAAGACCCCTCCTGCGTGGGTCACCATATTCGATAATCACTGGGAGATGATCAGATGTTAGATCATTGATTACTACAGGCTGTGACATGTGATCTGTGTTTTTAATTACGAATATATCAAGTAGCTCCGGTAATCCGTTGGCACTTAGATGTGTGTGGCCCTCTGGTGGTAAAATATGGTAATTAAAAACATCAGAATTGTTGTATAACATTAGCCCTCTGGTGTTGGTTGCTCTACAGTTCCATTCTCGATTTTTGGCATTTAGATCTCCTCCGATTATTGTTGTCCTGTTATTGTCGAAGATATTTCCTAAACACTCCCTGTTAAGACTGTCGTGAGGGAAGGGGCTGCAGTAAACGGACCCGACCACTACAGACCCGTGGTTCACTGCAATCTTAACGTATGTACCCTCTATAATATTGCTACTATCCGGATTTGGCATAGAAGTTGCTTGGACGTGCTTTTTGACAAGAATCATGGTTCCGCCCATTCTAGTTTCGCGATCGTTTCGAAATACATTATAATTTGGAAAGGAGAACCGTGTTGCTCCTTTTAACCATGTTTCCTGTATCAGAATTACGTCAAGGCAATGTTCTTCTGAGAAGTTGATTAGTTCTAATTTTTTGCCTTTAATCCCATTAACGTTTATAGTTGCAATTTTCAGAAAGTGCACAGGATGTGGGGTCACTGTTGATTGTTATTGTTATTTGCTCTTAATAAGGGGGCCAAGGTCAGCATCTGTTGCTGCATGGCCTTGGTGAACTGCGCCATCATCATCGACATCGTACTCTGAAGCACGTCTGCCGTTACATATTGCGCAGCAGCAGCCTGAGGGGCTACATTATTTGTTTGTTGCTGTTGTTGTTGCAACAATTTGTTATTTTGTTGCCCCCATCTAAAGTTACTAGGGCTTGCTGCTTTCCGTGTCGCAGCTGCCTCTTGTAATTTTAGAGGGTGGCGAACGCAACCCCTGTAGTTTGAGGTGTGCTCCCCATCGCAATTAACGCATTTTGGTTTCGTTTCAGGTTTTTGAGTGCAGTCACGCGAGTTGTGATTGCCGGCGCATTTCATGCACTTGACCGGTGCAGTGCATTTTATTTGCGAGTGTCCATAGATTTGACATCTATGGCACTGAGTATTAGTGTGTTTTGCACGTTGTGTTTCGACGCGCACTCTCAGATTATCTAAAGAATCTAGCTTGAATATGCTAGACTGTGTTTTTGGCAGTATTACCAAACACAGAGGCATAGGTAAGCCGTTCTTGTGGTTCCATCTTTGAACCATTGAGGGGGTGAAGCCCAGCTCTTCTAGGTCAGCCTTGATTTTTTCCACTGACCACGTTTCGAGCACGCCGCGAACCACAACGTGCAACATTTTTTCGTCCGAGAAGCGGAACGAATGATATGGTATTTTTTGATCTGTTAGTATGGTCAATATCTTGTTGTAGGCTGCCGGGGTGCCCGGGTGGATTTTTACGCCTTCAGGGACGTTGACAGCTTTCCCGTAGTCGATATTATTATCCTTTAGGCGCCTAGTAATATCGTTGTAGCGCGTTTTGTCCCTAATTACGATAGGGGGCACTTTCATTGCGATTTTGGGGGTTGGCATGGTCACAAACTCACTCTGCCTTGCTTTCTCGATTTCGGGTGTCTGGCTAGGGCCTGACATGGTCATAATTTTTCCCAACGGATTTGGATTAGTCATCGTTTTAACTACGTTTGTATGCAGTTGATTTGCTAAGGCAGGGTTGTTAGTCTTAGGGAAGTTAGGATATGTGCTTTGAGGGGTGGGGAGTGCAGGGTATTCTAGCAATTGCCTTTTTGCGCTGTCGCTTACTTCTGTGCGGAGCCTATTACGCTTCTTCGTTACTTTAACGAATGGATCCTGAGAATCCCGTGGTTCTGTGCTTTCCTCCGAATCGGATTCCATGTACACGAGATTCTCAGTTTCTTCTACTATGACTAATCGAGATTCTTCACCGCTTACTGTAGCGGTGAGACTATTTTTAACTACGCTCGAGTCTTGCATTTTTTTTATTTTAATAGCCATTGCATTAAGCTCTACTTTGTACCTTGCTAGTTGGTCATCTTTTTCTTTAAGCTGCTGGTCTTTCGCAGCAAGTATGTTTATTAGCTCTTGGAACTTCGTGTCCAAGGCGATGTTAGATGCAGTCTGCGATGCCGCTAGCTTCAGATCATATTCGGCAGTCATCTCTGCTCGCATTTTTTCGAATCGCTTGTCGGTACTGGTATGGAGTGCCTGCTCTGCTACACGTTTTTCCATGATGCGCCTTTGTTGCTGCATGGCTTCATCTTGTCGGTTTTGTTCCTCGATGAACTTTCTGATTGGGTTTTTAGGTGCCTCCGACATCTTGATATCCTATAATTGAGTGAATCTAAAAAAGAATTAACAAAGGGGTTATGTATAGCGTGGGTGTCGTAACACTTAGGTATAATGGCACCGATTCGTCTTTAAAAAGACAAATACGGCACGAGGGCTTCTTCTTCGCTCTGTCACGGGATCGCTGTTAAAAGTCGACGTTCTCTCAAGCTGGTCGCGGTCGAACTATCTACATACATGGCAAAACGAAAAAGGATTCTCACAGCACTAAACTAGGTGCACAGCAAATGTTAGAAGTAAGATAGATGTAATAACTACATCTAGCGGTGAATTTGCGTACCACAAGACTGGGTCAACGACCATGCAGCCAAGAGTTGGTTCTCTAAAAAGAGAAAAACCCGCAAAAACCCATCTCAAAGCGGTTTATTGTTCCGCAAAACGACCCCCAACGGAGTATGAAAATCGAAATATGTATCCTTTTCCGTTTCGCCAGACTAACATCCCCAGACGCGCATGGATTCATAGAAACAAAATAATGAAAAATCCATTTGACGTTATGTCTGAGTTAATGTAATAAAAATGGCTAATTCACATTATTCGAGCTTAGATATTTTAAGTTTATTTTATATTCATGGGGAGTGTGGTAGAGTTTTATCTAGAACTTGCAGAAAATTTAATGAACTGCATCCTGATGCAGCTCCTATGACTCCCTAAAAGTTGATTGGCCGAGGCGGTCCATGGAAATGGCCCCAAGGTCTCCGGATCTTATCCCCTAGAATTATATCTATGAGATAGGATTAAAGAAATAGTATACAAGACACCCGTCACAACAAGGGAAGATTTAGAAAATCGAGTACGAACAGCTCTGGGGTATCTAGAAGGGGGAGAAATAAAAGAGGTGACAAATGAACATGTTATAACCACAATTTATGAATGTTTAAGAGCGAACGGAGGGCATTTTAAACAATTTAGTTATTAGTTATTTTATTGATGTAATTTTCATTTTGTTTATTTATTTATTAATAAATTCCTTATTGGTTAACTATTTTTTTTTTACAACAACACAGACATAACGTCACATGGATTTTTCATTATTTTGTTTCTATGAATCCACAGCCAACTACCAAAAAATATATTTTTATAAGATAATTTTTAAATTTCGCTATAAGTCCGAAAATAGTGAAGATAGGTATAGGAACACATAATATCATTAGATAGAAAATTTGATCCTCAATTAGCAAAACATATCAAATACAGGGTGTCCCATTTAAAAAAAATAAGATTTTTGCAATAATTCATCTGCCTCAGAAATATTGTTATGGAGACGCCCTGTATAAAACGAATTCAATACTGTTCAAAATTATAAAATTGCGATGGTCTTGTGAAACTATTGTAAAATTTTCAGCTTTCTAGCTGTAACCGCTAAAAAGATACGATTTTCTTTTCAGGTAACGGTACGGCGTTAAAAAATCACAAAATTATTTATAATTCAAAAAGTCTTAAAGATAGGTATATGATATTATACAGAAAACTGTTCTAGATTTTTACCTAGATTCCAAAAAAAATATAATATATAGGGTAATTCATTTAAAATTCCGAAGTTGCTACCACTTTGGGTATGATCCGGCAACACCGCATCATCCAAAATATTTTAGAAACGTAGAAAACCATCTCTTATAGCCACAGCCAAATTTTCAAAATAAAATCTCATTTAGTTCTCGAGATACTTCTAATAGGCCACTTTACTTGGGGCACCCTGTATGTACGGAACCTCTCGTTTCGTTTAAATGTGGGACACTAACGTGAAAACCACAACATTCTATCTTTGATAATAACTCTAATACCCCCCAGAAAGTATTGAAAATGGGACAAACTTTTCAGATTTTGACGATGAAATTGTTTTTCAGGTCCCCAGTGCTATTGTCCGCAAGGCAAGCGACCTGATGGCAACAATTGCGTGGACGCAAACGAATGCGAATACGACGACACTTGTTCGCAGAATTGTACCGACCTGGTCGGTTCCTACAGGTGCTCTTGCGTCTCCGGTTATATACAGAACGGGACAGACTGCATAGCGATAAATGGTAAGAATTACACCTTATGTTCATAAATATTTATGAAAGTAATGTAAGTCACATTCCGACAGCAACAAATTTGCCAGTGACCTTTTTAATTCAATGTTAAATTAGTTGTTGTATGTTGGGTTGCATATTGTCCACAGGATATGGGTGCCAATGAATGTGCTATTATTTTAAGGTTATACGGTAGAATACGGCTTGGTGGACCGATGTATGAGGGGGGTGTGTATTCTGTTAATATAATTAGACATTTATTTTCTCCCCTCTATCAGGGGCGGTTCTTCCATAGGAGCACATGCGCACGTGCACCCCCAAAACAAAACGATTAAAGAATATTAATTTATATTCATTGAATATTATTTACCGTATACAGTTCGACCGTCCCTAATATTTTATCGTACCGTCAAACTAAAAAAAGTCCTACCTTCCCTAATATTTTATCATCCCGTCAAACCAAACTGTATAGATCCGGCAACCATGCCTAGGTCGAGGTAAATGAAAATTATGACGAGATTTGCTCGCACGTGCGATTAAAAGTAGTGCTGTTTCTCTGTAGTAACAGGTGGCGGGTGGCAGCGGGGCTTTGGCGATTTAACATGGAAAAGGCGCACAGTTGTTGTGTGCACCGCGCTGTTGTCTGTTCGTGCATCTAGTTAGAAATTCGAGCGTGTATGTTTTAATATGTCAATATTATAAATTTATTAAGTTAAAATGAATAGTTGACGGTGGACTATTTAAGAAATAACTTTAACTCTTTGAGTTTGGAGCAAAAAAATTGAAGTGAAGAATGCGGGAACACCTAAACTCGAAATTAATTTAACACAGACCCCAAAGGGTAAATCTAGGGACTTTATTAGAAAGTTTAAAAATTAAATATATGAAAAAAATTTTATAGGGGGTCTTCCAAACTTTAATGAGGCTGTTATTGATCAATTTTAATCAATTAAGAACCTAAGAGTGGACTTTACGTTTAAGTGTATTTCGATAAATGATACTCGATATGATTTTAAACCATTTTATTTAAGGATTTAAACTAAAAAACACTGAGAATATGAAGAATGCCAACTTGTCAGTCTCGTGGCTCGATTGGTTTTCGTCATAAAACAGTTAACTATTGTTCTCGCCTTGGTTGCGAATAATGACGTAGCCCGTAGATGGCGTACTGGTATTAGACATCATTCGGTTTTGTTGATAGCTCGTAGATGGCTTTAGTAGTATTAGTAGTGGACTGTATAAATATTGTTACGAGGGTTGCATGCGACGACGTTAAGATCCGACAGCTATGCACACTAAGAAAACCTTTCTTACTTTCCAAAACTTGTATTTCCTTGTGTAAAATTTAAAAATAAATAAAAATATGTTTTGCCTAACGCATTTTCTTATTACTTTTTTTCTTTCTACATTTAAAACGCCTAGAAAAATTTCACCATACTTGTGAACCCCCCCTCTATCATAGGTCACGAGCCGCCACTGCCCTGTATACAGGGTGGCAGTGTTTTCTTTAACAAAATAACTGACGTATACAGTTTTTCTTTAGAAATGACCTATTATAAATTTTGAGCTTATTATGGTGGACGTATAAAAAATTCTCAAACTCTACTCGCCCTCAAAAACTACCGATTACAAATTTTGATGTCTACATTTCGAAAACAGCTTGAGCGACGAAGAAAAAATTAATTTAGAACTTAAACTTTAACACCCTGTATCTCATTAACGACTAACATTTTTACTATGGCATGTTTAGCTCAAACCTGAGTTTAAACCAAATTTGCAAACTTAGTTATTTATATAAAACAAATGTACTTCGTAGAAATCAACAAAAGAGTTATTTTACCGGATTGCAATAATATGACACCATGTTTATATGAATGGATGAATTTTCTCTGGAAGTGCATATATGTATTCTATCGCATTGCATCGTCACGATAATGTCTCACATTCTCACGGTCCAATAGTCCGTTCGGTATTGTTTACATCCTTTTTATTGCAAACCGCTACCTATCGAGACGAGACGGTTGTTTATTAAAAGAAGCAAATAAGAACCCCAAGCATATAAATGGATTTAAATCGATTTAAATTAAAGAATTATTTGCATTACGTACTCTTATAGTCTGGACGAGTTTATGTCCCATTTTAAACATTTTTATAGGGTATACCATTGAAGACAGACATAAATATCACCAAATACATACATTATATAAAATATGTAATAACTACGTAGAGTCATCATATTTACTTGGTCAAATTAACTTTTATGCTCCAATACTACATCTAAGACCAAAAACCAATCTGTTCTACCTGCATACCCCAAATGCAAATATACTTCATAAATCGCCAATATGCATGTGTGCAAGCTTCGACTCCCTTGCTTGACAAAGTAGATTTATTTTTTACAAGTAAAAATGAAATTAAAAGAGCTGTGTTGAGTATATGATTAATATAAGCAACACAAAATTAAACTTAGCTGTTTGCCAGTGGCGGATTTAACAGGTGGACAAAAGCGCGCTTGCCCACTGGGCCCCCCCGACGAAAGGCTTTCAGGGCCCCTCTTGCTGAAAGTTACACCTTCGATTTATTTTCTTGTTGAAAAAATGTTTCGGTGAGTCCCTTGTGGACAGAACAAGTTCAATTTTCATTCAGGGGCCCCCTGTTATCAGAATAATTGCAATGCTTGATAACTATCGTAAATTAAATATAAAATCAAATAACTTTTGTAATCAATCAGTTATTTAAAACGTCTACGATTTTCTCAAAGTTTTTCGAATATTTCTGACTTATCAAAAACGTTCTAAAGGGGCCCCCGGGTGCATGATCAGCAGTTTCCCGGAGTGCTGCAGTTTATTGCGTTTATTCTTGACCCTTCCCGTCACCACTGCCAGCGCCGAACGAACAATGAGTTCATTGAAGAGAGTCAAAGATCGTCAACGTTCTACAATGAGTGCAGAAGCATTGGACGGTTTCAGCATACTTTTCATCGAACAGCAAGTCGCCAATCAAATTGATCTGGATGCAACCATCGAAGTTTTCGTGGAGAAGAAAGCGAGAAGAGGATTAAAAAATATGTAAATTTTCTCGATGTAAAAAAGAATACAACTTTTATAATGCTCGATGAATAAATGAAAACATTTTTATATTCATTAAATTCTTAAAATATATATCTTTCACTTTCCATGGAACACCTGACACAAGATAATTTTCTAGGGGGGGGGGTCCTTTTTTCTTAAATCCGCCACTGCTGTTTGCTGTTGTTAAGTATAGGATAGTTAGGTTAAGTTAAATTGTCTTATAAATGGTATGTTTCTGTACTGTTAGATAATTAAAGCTATTTTATTTATTTATTTATTGTTAGTGCTATTAAAAAAGTAATGTGGGTGTCATGTGCTCTTTTTTAGTCAAAATTAAAATGGTAAAATCAAAATTCGAAAATTTTCGCTCGCTTAAGAGATACGGGGGAAAATCAACAAATTGAGAATTTCTAAATTACCCTATATTTTCTTAGTTAAAGGAGATACAGAAAAATGTTTTATACAGAAGTTTATTTATAATGATTGTTGAATAATCTGCCGTTTTCAGAATAAGTATACGGGGGTCAGGTAAGAAAGTTATCGGACCTAACCTCATTTTTTAAATGCAACAACCTGTATATTTTAATCTATAAATATAGCATTTTAAACTCTCTTTTCAAATTTATAACACACCATGGAGGATAGATATCATATCAAATTTATCAAAATGTTGATAAGTGATTTTCACAAATGAATATGTAAAAATGAAATTGACGTGAAATGTTAATAACAACTAGCACGAACGTCACTGGTCGGAATAAAAAACATATTATACATCGTAAAATGCCCCTTGATGAATAGAAAGTGTGTATCAAATTTCACAAAAATATCCAGAGCAGTATCACAGATATTAATAAAAAAAGAGATTTTTTTGAAAATCTTACACATGAAGTTCTTTTCTGAAAAAGACCCGAGAATAAGCTCCTTAAATATATTTTTTTTTGGAAACATCCTTTAGGGCACTCTGGGAGTGGTGCGTGTGCGCAAAAAGCGATTCACGTTGGTTTTGAATCGTTGGAGGTTATATTCGTTGGGAAAAACGATTAAACAATAAATATAGCATGTTATTAAGAAACACCCTGTATAATGACGTTTCTTAGTTTTCCTATACGATTTTTTTTATGTTTATTTTAGTTCCAGTGACAGAACCTCCGTCCTTAGTTTTTTCCACCCAATCCGAAATAAGAAGGGTGACGTTAGATGGAAAATCGTGGCCTGGAAATTCCACATTACGTCTCCTAAATAGCAACGCCTTAGAATTTATACACAGGTAGTTTGCCACTACTCAATTCATTAGAATAATATGCCCCCTTTTTTTTTAGCAATATTAATAATAATTATTCAATTGTAGATGTGTTCGTCTCAAGATTTGCCGGTTTAAATATAATAAGTTATTTCCATAACACCCTGTATATTAAAATATAGTAAGAAATCGCACCATCAAGTCGTTTTTTTTTTTAGAAACCATACAGTTTGCTATGTTCATCATAACGTGAGCCAGTCGTCGATAGTTTGTGCCAACATAAATGACTTGGAACATAGATGGAAATTACAAGTTAGATCTCCCTTACTCGAGGTATTGTATTTAATATACAGGGTGATTGATTCACGGTCTATGGTTTAGACGAGTACAGACGAGACTTAGAATGAATGAATCGCCGTGTACATTATCAATTTTCTGTACTAAACTGGAGAAATCTTTGGAATCATCTGGTCTGTCTGCTTGTTTGTTCGGTTGCCTCCACCCTTGTTCTCAGTCTAAGTGATATTAGCATAAAGAAGCCTCTCAATAATAGTTTAGATTGTGAGTTGGATGCAACTTATTTCGCCTTGCCTGCTGTTTTCTTTATAATCCTTAAATCCTCAAGTCACGCCTAACAGACAATTTCGTCCGACATTTTTTTTTTGATTTTTGCAAGTAAAATATATTTGTTTTTAGGTCGATTCGATACAGCAAATGGCTTTCGATTGGATATCGGGGAACTGGTATTTTTTGGAGGACCAAAAAGAAGCTATTATGATTTGCAATAGTGGTCTATTATGGTGCAATCTTTTAATAGAGAACGACTTGAGTTATCCCAGGTAACAAATAATTTCTACAGGGTGTCCGGGAACATGTGGGAAATCTCCCGGATATGAAGAAAACACGTGAAAAGAATACTATAGGTTCATATAAACTTCTTTCGTATCGGCCTCCTCTTCGGAGATATGGGCTCCCGAAGAGCGCCAATGGAATCAAGTTTTTTACACATAATTATTGAACCACCTGGTATATTTCAATTATTTTTTAATATGATGTATACCAGGTAAGACCCGTCAAATTACTACCCAAGAAACTGTTGTGAACAGCTGCAGGGACGGACTAGCTGTAACACTCATGGGCCCATTTTTTTTACGCCCTGTATGATGAGAACTTTGGACAATGTTTTTTACATACCTTTAACTATTGGCTAAAAATTAAGTACTCTTCATTCATGTCGCTAATCCTAACCGTTTTCGAGAAAACGTCATTTTATTTACACTGAGTCCCCTAACTGCTCATGGGCTAAATATGAAAAAGCGGAATCTTGAAGGTTTAACGAACATTGATTGGATCGGAACAAAGATGTATCTTTTATTGAAATACCCGAAGCACATGATGTATATGAAATGCCGTTTTTTCGAAAACGGTTAGGATTAGCGACATGAATGAAGAGTATACTTAATTTTTAGCCAATAGTTAAAGGTATGTAAAAAAACATTGTCCAAAGTTCTCATCATACAGGGCGTAAAAAAAATGGGCTCATGAGTGTTACAGCTAGTCCGTCCCTACAGCTGTGAGTAATTCACAACAGTTTCTTGGGTAGTAATTTGACGGGTCTTACCTGGTATACATCATATTAAAAAATAATTGAAATATACCAGGTGGTTCAATAATTATGTGTAAAAAACTTGATTCCATTGGTGCTCTTCGGGAGCCCATATCTCCGAAGAGGAGGCCGATACGAAAGAAGTTTATATGAACCTATAGTATTCTTTTCACGTGTTCTCTTCATATCCGGGAGATTTCCCACATGTTCCCGGACACCCTGTATAGTTAGGCTCACCCTATATATCTGTATACAGGGTGTCCCACAATATGTGGGCAATATCCCGGGTTCGGATAGAACACTTAAAAATAACAGGAGAAGTATGTATACATTTTTCTTCCTACGGGCCTCCCCTACGGAGATGCGTGCCCATAACGGACGTCCCTGGAAATCGTTGTTTTTGAAATAATTTATTAAGTACTAGGTGTAATTTAATAATCTTTTAATATAATGGTTAGTAGATGAGTCTCCTTAAAATTCGCCCTTTTAAACACATTTGGCTTATTTAGTTTGCCAGGGACGGACTAGACGAAACACAAAAATGCTTTTTTTTTGTACACCTTGTATGATGAAGGAACGACAATAATATTTTTGGTTACCCTAAACCTAAAACTGAAAAAAAAGGTACTCTTGATCAATGTCGATAAAGTGTACCGTTTTGGAAAAGAAATATTTTTGTTCAGTGGTATTTGTGGTATTTTTTACTAACGGGGGTTTTTTAGGTACATCTAAGTACTTACATGCTCACGAGAGTAAAGGTTAGTTTGTTTTCTACATTTTCCTTCTTTATTCGCCTTTTTATCTTTAAAAGCTGTATTAGAGTCGGCAATTTTTTCTCTTGCGCCGGCAACGCATTGCACGTATTCATGCGCACTAAACCGTTCTCGATCAGCTGGAGCATTGCCAACAGTCAGAACAACAGTTGGTACTGTCGAAATCCCTAAAATACGCCCAGAATTAGAGATGGGCAAACCTGTTCGCTTTGATTACCAGTTAAAGCAGCTATTGCTACTTACAAAAAACAGGTCAAAAAAGTTGCGACGAATTAGCAGTACATATGCTTAATAAAGATTGTGAACTGCTAATATAAGTAAAGATTGATTCATGAAAAATGAATATAACTTAATGACTGCAGTAAATGCACCTGGGGCGATCCCATTATTTATGACCGTTTGTTATTATTATGTGGAAAGGACCGGATTGTAATAATTATAATTAAGTATAGGCACATCAGGTAGGTTAGGTTGCTTAATTTATATTTAAATATCTTTTTGTGGTAAAATTTGTTAGTTTTTGAGGAATGGTTCAAGAATTGTCTTTTACCAAACATTCCTCAGAATAGCGTGATAGTAATGGACAATGCGAGCTATCACAGTCGCCAATTACATAAAGCTCCAAGCTCAAATAATACAAAATTGGAGATTCAGAACTACATGGCGGCGAATGATATATATTTTGAAGAAACTTATAAAAAAAAGTGATCTTTTAGAAGTTTTAAAGACATTTTGTTTAAAAAAAGTATATGTTTGTGACACATTGGCAGAAGAAATTGGACATACAGTGCTACGGCTCCCACCCTATTATTGCATTTTTAACCCCATAGAGCATATGTGGCACCAGTTAAAATCACTGGTTAGGTCTGAAAATATTTCTCCGACTTTAAGTTCTAGTGTTGTAGAATTAATACGAAAATGCTTTAATGATATTCCCCCAGGTAGTTGGAAAAATTCAGTCCGTCACGTAATAACTGTAGAAAATTCGTATATTAGTCTGGATCGTATAATTAATCCAATTAGAATTAATTTTGATGAGGATAGCGACAGCGAAACAGAATGACATTATAAATGTAAATAAATATGACTAGTAATATTTAAAAAAAAATGTTATTTCATTTGATTACATTAATATAATCATATCATTACTTGTTTTCCTTAGTCCGTCCCTTCATACTTCACTTGTTTATTGCCAAGCTCTTGTCGACACAATGGGACCGACCCAGGAAATCATTAAGTCGTATGCTATACGTAGCTGTTAATAGCTGCTAATTGCGCCAGCAGATCGAGAACGGTGTACTGCGCATGATTTCGGGTAATTTTAATGGCCGCAAGAGTAAAATTGCCAACTGCAATGCTGATTCCATTCTCGCATTACGCTCGCAATGCAAGAAGTATTCTTCCAGCTGATCGAGAACGGTTTACGGCGCATGAATACGTGCAATTATAATTGCCATTGCAGGCGCAAAAGAAAAATTTGCCGACTCTAATACTGCTTTAACAGGTTTTATTCGTTTCCTTACTCATTCGTAGGTACATGACCACATACATTTGCATTTTCGTCGCGTCAAAGAAAAAATAAGTAACTGCATATTTCATTTTGGTTTTTTATTAACTTTTGTATTGTTTAATTTAATATGTATTTTTGTTGCTAGTTTATAGAGTATATTGTCTGGGATATTGCCAAATCATATCTTTATTAATAAACATTCTATTTTGACGCGACAAGAATTTAAGTAATCGTATCATGTATACATACATATGAATAGGTAGAGGTGTACACAAAATGTAATGTTCTGGAAAAAGCGATATAAGTTAAAAACTGATAAAAATAAAAAGACGAATAAAAAAACTGTAGGGAAAAGACTAACCTTTACTCTCGTGAGTATGTGAGTACTTAGATATACCTGAAAACCCCCTGTCGCAGTTTAAATTTTATTAAAAAGTATAACTTTTTATTTATCCCGTATATGAAATAAATGATCGGAAAAATAAAACTTTGCTACGCCAATGTGTAGCTAAATAGTGGGGTTACTCGCCCGTGAAAAGTTTATCAAAATCCTTTAAGGGGACCAAAAGCTGTGATGTCACAAAAAGTACCTGAAATTATAGTGAGTCGTTTCGTATATCCTTCAGTGTAGAATAACGTCTTAATTTTGTCCTTTAGTGTAAAGTTCGCAAAAAGTATTAATTATATACCGGTCCGTCGGAATAAGAGGTTGGAGACCACTGATCTAAATTGAACATTTTTTTAGGGCTCTGGCATTAGATCCGACGAGTGGGTACATGTTTTTTACGAAATGGGGCCAGTCTCCACCCATGTTGGAAAGATGCAATATGGACGGTTCTGGGAGGAAGTCTATAGTGGATATCAAGATCGTTTATCCTTATGGTACGTTACGGTGATTATTTCTTAACGGAAGTAATCACTTAAAATAACGAATTTCTGTTGATTTTTCGGCAAAGTTGAATTTTTATTCTTCCACCGAAGCTGAAATGAAATAAAAATTGTCTGTTAATATTTATTTTCTCTTTAAACCTGTTTTACATTATCCCATTTCCTGTCCAAGAAATTGTACGATTTCTTGTGCAATAAATACACAAAATATTGTTGGAATGAAAAATAATTTGTAGTATTGTCTGTTTTAACTTATCAAATGTATTGGGATTCTGCGCATTACGTCAGTGGTTTTAGAGAACTGTTTGTTTTTATGGTTTTTGATAATTGTGTTTTAATTTAAAAAAAAAAACTAAGGTTTTGAATGTTTGTATTATTTATCTATTTTTATTCAGATAGTTTGATATTTCGGAATTTTCAAAGAGAAATGTTTATTTTTATGTTGGTAACAACAAAAATGTTGGTAAGGCTTATAACCTATCTAATTATGTTTTTAATGTTAACTAAAGTTTTGAATGTTTGTACTATTTATCTATTTTTATTCAGATAATTTGATATTTCGGAATTTTCAAGGAGAAATGTTTGTTTTTATGTTGGTAACAACAAAAATGTTTGTAAGGCTTATAACCTATCTAATTATGTTTTTAATTTTAACTAATGTTTTGAATGTTTGTACTATTTATCTATTTTTATTCAGATAATTTGATATTTCGGAATTTTCAAAGAGAAATGTTTGTTTTTATGTTGGTAACAACAAAAATGTTGGTAAGGCTTATAACCTATCTAATTATGTTTTTAATTTTAACTAAAGTTTTGAATGTTTGTACTATTTATCTATTTTTATTCAGATAATTTGATATTTCGAAATTTTCAAGGAGAAATGTTTGTTTTTTTGAATGATAGAATATTAGAATGTTTGTTTTTATGTTGGTAAGGCTTATAACCTATCTAATTATGTTTTTAATTTTAACTAAGGTTTTGAATGTTTGTATCATTTATCTATTTTTATTCAGATAATTTGATATTTCGGAATTTTGTGTTTTAAAACGGAAAAATGGCGACAAGTGACAAGGTTCATCATTGGCGCAAGCGCAATTAAAAATTGTACCGTAGATTGGATGAAAAATAGGACCTGCTCTATTTTTCGTACAATTTTGTAACTCAATACAATTTATGACACAGTTTACTGTATGAAACTAAACTATACAATTTAAATTGTACAATTGGACAAGAAATGGGATGATGTTTTTATTATTATATTCAACAATATTTCTCAGCAAACTGTCAAATTGTTATTGTAGTTTTAATAGCGTGACGTTTGAATAAATTTAGTGCATTTATAACAAGAACAAATGATGCATTCTTTAAAAGCCCATATTGAAAGGACAGCGTTGCTGTGCAACTTATACTTTTGTTGAAAATAAACGAGGCGGGCAGAGGTTACCCTTAAAATCTTAAACGGGAAGGTGGATCAAGTGATCGTTTAAAGCTCTTTCCAATAATACCATAATTAATGTTTTTCGAGTACTGAAATTGATGGTTTTTAAGTCATTAATTAAAAACGGTTGTATCTGATTTTTTTCTTTGATCGATATATGTAAAAATATGTGTATTTATGTATTAATTAATTTATACGTAGGTGTCACCATTGATTATCCAACGAAGCATGTCTATTGGGTTGATACGTACTTGGACTATGTAGAAAAAGTAGACTATGACGGAAAGAATAGGAAAACCATGGCTCGAGGAGTACATGTTCGAAATGCTTATGGAGTCAGCGTGTTTTTAAACAGGTATTCACACGCATTCAAGATTTCTCTTCCCGGTATAGTATTCACAATAATCTTACGATATCCATACATGCAGGGTGTTATGGAAATGACTTATTATATTTAAACCGGCAAATCCTGAGATAAAAATAAATTGAAGAAAAATAACCATAAATGGCGCTTTGAATTATTAAGCGGAATATACACTTTATATGAAATCTCAAAATTTACGTGGCCGCTCCTGAGGCCTTTCACAATCAATAGTTTATTGAGGCAGTCTCGAGGTTAGCGCATTATAGGCGATGTTGTCATATTGCAACACAGAACACGTGGTCAGTTTTTGACAACAAGACGTCTTTGTGATGTGTGCGTTATCACTTCTTTTTCAAACTTTTTAGAAAAAAAAACAACTACAATTTTAAGGTACATATTCTTACCTTCGATCTTATTTTAAAATAATCCGTTTTGTAATTAAATTCCATAAAAAAATAAAACACAAAAAGTATGTTTTGCAACAGAACCAACAGTAGTTAATATCACACAAATTTGAAATTACATCACAACATTTATTATTATGAATTATTTCACAACAGAAAAAAAATCGAGTACTGCTACAACTAACAAAACGTTTAAAAGTCGTATACGTCAAGCACGTGGACCCTCGACAGCGTCAGTCCAACCCCTAGTCTCGAAACATACTGAAGCAACGATAGTGGCGCGCGGCCGGTATACAAGCAAGGGTGAGACACGCGGTGTGATCTGACAACACGGTTAGTATACTCTAGTGACCCACATTGTTGCTAAGTGAATCCAGATGGAACGGCGCGACAGTACGTGGGTAAAAAGGGTTTTTACCTTAGTATTTAGATATTCTATTAAAAAAAAAGTATGTAGACTTTCTCTAGGACACCCAAGGAGTCACCCATTTAAATATAATACGTCATTTCCATAACAGCCTGTATAATATTGTTCAATTAATAACAATACTGGTGTACGAGGGCTGGAGGTTTTGTAATCTTCTCTTCGAGAGCAAATCTTCATTAAAGCGTTGGCGCTGTTTAAAATAATGCTTTTATATTTTTCAGAGTTTTTGTATCTTCTTGGTACAACAACAGCATTATGGAGTTTAATAAGTTCAACCACAGAGACAAGAATCTGGGCGCCAGGAGCATTATAACGGACATCAGCAGACCCTTCAATATCTACGTGTTTCATAGACAAAGACAACCCGATGGTAAGTGGTGAACTTTTCGTCGGTTTTATTCGGTTCAGTTGCGCCGACGTTCGCTGGGAAACAATTTCTGATTTGTAAACGTCGCGCAGGGGCTTCGCGGTCATTGTCTAGACGTCTTTTAGGCCTAATTTTCCCTATTTTTAGTTGCCCATCCGTGCAAGTCGTCCAAATGTGAGCACCTATGCATCCCGCTGTGGTCGCCGAAAGGCGTGGCCGTCCAGAAATGCATGTGTGCCTCCGGCTATATGTCCTTCGGAGGAAAATGTATAATTAAAACCCCGGATATGTTTTTACTGGTGTCCAGGAGCAGGCCGGAGAGTATACGGGGCGTGGACTTGACTACGGGTAAGTTTATGTAATTAAGCCATCCATTCCAGGGAAATGGGTTATTTTTACTTGAGTTTGAAGACTTTATCGTTATACAACCATAAGGCGGATTGTAATCACTCATCTATTATTTTAAGGTTAAGTTTAATTAATTATTTTGTTGAAGTTTTAAAATTTACTGTGGTTTTAGGAAAGGACATTATAGTACCGGTTCTTAAAGTTGGCAGACCCAAAGTTATAGAATTCATGGCTCAGAATAAGTCTATCATCTACGCTAATGGTCAGGATGAAACGCTCGACGTCGTACGGATTGATGTGGTAAGTTTTGTCGAAACGCCACAATTTAAAAAAAAATGTACAGTCAAATTCCGAGTTCTGACTCGGACTTATGTAAATTTCAAGATGTGTGCTTGTGTGTGTGGCCTTGTTTATTTATCCATTAATGAACAAACATTCCTAATCACAGAACATCATATAAATTCAAATTTGCTGTTTGTTCCTTTAATGGATACCAAATATGTACTAAACAAGGCAATACAAGCACACATTTTGAAATTTACATAATTCCGAGATACAACTTAAGAAACCCGATGTACAACTCGGAATTCCGAGATACAACTCAGAAATCCTAGTATAACTAGAAATTCCTTGATATCGGAAATCCGATGTACAACTCGGAGATCCGAGATACAATCGGAAATCCGATGTACAACTCGGAGATCCGAGATACAATCGGAAATTCGATGTACAACTCGGAATTCCGAGATACAAGTCAGAAATCCATATTACAACTCGAAATTCCTAGATACAACTCGGAGATCCGAGATACAATAGGAAATTCGATGTACAACTCGGAGATCCGAGATACAATAGGAAATTCGATGTACAACTCGGAATTTCGATGTACAACTCGGAGATCCGAGATACAAGTCAGAAATCCATATTACAACTCGAAATTCCTAGATACAACTCGGAAATCCGATGTACAACTCGGAGATCCGAGATACAATAGGAAATTCGATGTACAACTCGGAGATCCGAGATACAATAGGAAATTCGATGTACAACTCGGAATTTCGATGTACAACTCGGAGATCCGAGATACAATAGGAAATTCGATGTACAACTCGGAGATCCGAGATACAATAGGAAATTCGATGTACAACTCGGAATTTCGATGTACAACTCGGAGATCCGAGATACAAGTCAGAAATCCATATTACAACTCGAAATTCCCAGATACAACTCGGAAATCCGATGTACAACTCGGAGATCCGAGATACAATAGGAAATTCGATGTACAACTCGGAATTTCGATGTACAACTCGGAGATCCGAGATACAATAGGAAATTCCATGTACAACTCGGAATTCCCAGATACAACTACTTGATGTACAACTCGGAATTCCGATTCGAGCATTATCGTGTTGAAATATAAAATCTTGGCCATGTACTGCGCCGACTGATGGTATCATAACTTGGTTTTTCTATTTGGGTTTCATAATGGCTACATTATGAAATATAAAACAATTGAATAACCTGTCACTTGGACTTGAAGTAGGGTTCGAATTTTCGGCTTACTTCGATTTCGTTAAAATTAGTTTTCTAGGCATTATGGATTCGACCAAAAATTTTTATAGAAAACTTTAAAATACTAACCTTTAACCTTGCAAATAGATCATTTTTACTACATATTTATTTGAAATACCTATATTCGGAAATATATAACATGCTGACGGTGTCCGTCACAACTATAAAACAGCATAACCTAAAAATAATAGATTTATCTTCCAGTTTATGCTCTATTTCTAAAGTTTTATTCAATAAAATACTATTTTTATTTTTAATTCAATATAGTATTATTACTTTAATATACATATTTATAGTTACGGTAGACATTTCCTGGGCATTAATTATTGTTATTCCTGTCAGATTCTGTGTTGACACATTATTTTGTTCAATATTTTGAAAAGTTTTTCTAGATTATTTTCTGCAATTTCTCGTATTTCTGACGGAGTACAACTTTCTTCCCGACTCATTTTTATTAACTTTAATAATATATTTATTTTTAATTATGACGGATGGGAAGAAGCTTTGTTGTGTTCAATTGTTTCTATCATGGCATATTTGATACCTACTTGTAACATTTTATTAAATTGTAAAAGTATGGCCAACCCAAAAAGAAAATATTAATTCAAATGGAAAAATCTACCATATTTTTTAAAGTTTTTCAGACGTTAAAGACCCAAATAGAAAAAGTATTATAAAATACGCGGTTCATAAGACAATTAGAGCACTTGTACTGTTGTAAACGCGTGCTCTAAGGTAATGTCTTATGAAACTTGTATCTTAATATACTATTAAACAAGGAGAATCTTATAAAATCACATCTCATAAGATTTATAGCACTTATTCGCTCGTTTTCTAAATAGATGCGTGGACTAAAATAATGTCTCATGAATAATATCTTATTCTACATTGACATTATCTATTGTTGTATTAAACTGCTGATATTCCGCCACTTGGTCAAGAATAAATGACACGTATTACGATCATCCATCAGATGGCGCAAAATGTCACTTTCTATCACTTTACGACGACAAAAATGGAATTTAGATCCAAGCGTCGAAATTTTTAGACGTGCTCTTTAGGGCTCCCGTTCGGTCACCAGCATTTATGTTGCGTGGCCGAGCGTAACGAACAAACCCGATATCGGGCTTGCCCGTGCTGCTAAGGCCGTGTTTCCACTGGCCACTTTTTGAAGTTGACATCGACGACAAAAAGTGGTTCGTGTGTAGCCGTCCCAACCACTTAAGATGGCCCGACCCAGCCACAATTTGTAGTTATGCCAACGTCAAGATGTGGTCGATATTGGCGCGGAAATTTCAGTGTAGCCAATACTTCGCAGTAGTTAACATGGATTCCGACGAAGAAGCTTTATTGCTTCAACGAAGACGTAAGCGAAGAAGAAAATCTCCGAAGTTTCGGGTCCATCCCATTTCTAGGACTCGGCTTCAGTTGGGACAATTTCATACGTTATACCACAAACTTCGTAGCTATCGCGTTACGTTTTTCCGGTTTTTAAGAATGTCAACTCGTTCCTTATAGTCCCAAATTGCAGGTTCAGCCTGAATTTCGGCAATAAACGTGTCCGTGTCAAACAGTTCCATCTCGATAGTCGATACTGACGATTGGACGACAACAACAAAGTGGTCGCCTTGCACGTGGTCCATGGAAAAAGGACCGCGCTGAAGCCAGCTAGTGGTCAGTGGACGGGCTCGACCACTCACGGCGGCAGAAGTTTAATTGTGGTCGACAAAACGTCCGTGTAAAAAGCATAAAACTTTTTACATTGCCTTAAATGGAACTACAAGCTGGCGACAGTAGACCAGAAGCGAACCACTTTTTGTCGTCGATGTCAACTTCAAAAAGTGGCCAGTGGAAACACGGCCTAAGGGGTTCTTTTGGTTTCGGCCTTTTCTCCTCTCAAAAGAAAATTCTTATGAAAATTAAACACAAATTTTTTCATTCGGATGTGTGAGAGGTGAGTTTTTCACTCGCGACTAGTCGCGACACAAGTTTCTATCTGCGATCTGTTATTTTGTCGCACCAAAAAATTACCTGCAATTTGTGCCATGCGAGAGCGGTGTTTCTCCAATGCAGGAACTTCGAGTACAGTGTTGCCAAGTCTGGTGAAATTTCACAGGATTGATTTTTTGAATACTCTAGTGATCGGTGAAAAATTTTCTAAAAAGGTCTGTTTTAGATTTTAATAAAATCGGCGGCTTTTTGTAGATTGCATAGTAAAAAGCATAATATATTATTATAACATATTTCAACTTTTTTACTCATCTAGGTAACTTTTTTCATCGGAAAATATATATGTTATCTCGATTGATGTATTCATGAGCCAATTTTAATTTTTTCTGCTTGTTTGCTTCGGTCAAAAATATTTTATTTGTATATCCGAATTACGAATTCTACTACGAGCTGTATTAGCCGAACGAGGAAAATGTGTCTCTTCTGTATCCCTTATTGCTGTTTCGAATGGATTATCTCTTAAAAAATTAATTAATTGTATATCTCGGCCTTTATTCCAAATTTTGGGGCGACCAGTACCTGGTTTTCTTACGATACTCCCATATTTTGCGATTTTGTGCTTAGCCAACAGTACGGCATTTTTGCTAATTCCTAATTCATCTGCGATGTGTCTTATTTGATGTCCATCTCTCAATCGCTTTTTGCTGGACGGTTAACGCTGGCATATATTTTTAATTTGAAAAATTTATAGGATTGCACTTATATAATATGAGAAAAGTATTATTTTCATTAAAAACTTAAATACGCCGAAGCACAAGAAAGTTATGGCCTAATAAATGTGCAAAAAATGCCGCAGACATCGCCATCTACGTTGTATATTAAAATTTCACCAAAAAATTTTGTAAAAAACCGTTGGTTCTGTCAAAGTTATTAGAGAAAAACAAAATATCAACTTTCGGATATAGGTAAGCACAATTAAATCCTAATATTTTTATTTAAGGAGTCTGTGGTTTTTCCATGTCCCATTAATTAGCGTACACCCTGTATAGTGTTTCTCTAGCACACCCAAGGAGTCGCCCACTTTACCGTTTCCATAACACCGTGTATAGTGAACGACTTTATGATTATTTTTCCCGCATTAATTTTTTCAGGTAAACACCACAAGAACTTTAATAAAAGATATCCAATGTGACGGGTTGGCTTTCGATTGGACAACCGGAAACCTGTATTACAATAACTGGAAAAAGGGACTGATAGGAGTGGTCAACGTGTCGAATTCCTCTATGCAAAAGACCCTGTTCCAGAGTAGTCTGGCGTTTTATCCGACGTCACTCGCTTTGGATCCCTCTAGAGGTAAAATAAGAAAATAGTTTTTCTTTGTCTTATACAGTGAGTCCCAGAAGAAATGTCTAAATTCATTTAAAATTCAGCGGTAAGTTTTTTCCAAAACGCTCGTACCCGTCGATTTTGATATTTTAATTTTTTTTTTGTGGTAATTTCATGTATACAGGGTAGCTCAAAAATAAGTTACGACCATCAACTTCATTTTTTCAAATGAAAACATATATTTTTTATTTCATTTTTGAATTTTGCATTGAATTCTAAGCATGTTTCATGTACCATGTCCTATACATAAACTCAACAGTTTTTGAAAAAATTAGGATTGAACATATCTATAAGTAAGACCTGTTTATTAAAAAAAAACACAACAAAATCAAATTAAATGTTGAAAATGTGCGCCATTTACGGCTTGACAATATCCAAGACGATCAATAAACTCTCTTTGCACGTTTCCAACCATTTCCGGAGTTATGACACGCACTTCTCTTCGGATCCTTTCTTTCAACTCCTGCATATTGTTTGGCCTGTTAACAAATACTTTTGATTTGAGGTAACCCCACAAAAAAAAGTCCAGCGGAGTTAGGTCTGGCGACCTAGCAGGCCATTCGATAGGTCCTCTCCTTCCAATCCACCGATTGGGAAAGGTTTCATCCAAAAATGTGCGCACAGTGGCCGCATAGTGCGGAGGAGCACCCTCTTGTTGGAATATCAGTTCTTCGTCAGGGGAGTCTGGATCCAATGGATTCGGAAATAAAGCCACTAATGCTGGAATTAATTCTAGTTGGAGATATACTTGTCCAGTTAGACTGTTCAAAGAAAAATGGACCAATTACTCTTTCGCGTACGATTCCACACCAAACATTTATTTTCTTAGGGTACTGGCTGTGAACCTCTATCATCCAATGCGGATTTTCTGTTGCCCAATATCGACAATTTTGTCTGTTCACATTACCATTCAAATAGAACGTAGCTTCATCCGAAAAAATAATATTTTTTACTAAATTATTATCTAGATTGCACATATTTTGCATGCGTCCGCAAAACTCACTTCGCCTATCGAAATCATCTTCAAATAACTCATGCACTGGAATAACTTTGTATGGGTGATATTTGTGCTTTTGAACTACTCGGTGAACAACAGATTTCGGCATGTGTAAATCGGCCCCAATGTGCGACAGGGGAGTACATGGATTTTCTTCCAAGGAAAGCAAAACGTCAAGTTGTTCATTTTCATCTCGAGTAGGACGACCAGATTTAGGCAAATCTCTAACATGACCGAATTCTCTAAACTTAGCCTCTATTCTACTCACCATCTTTTGACATATGGGAGGACGATCAGGATGGATTTCATTAAATAATTGGGCTGTTTCTATTTGAGTACGTGTTTTATCACCAAACCCAACCATGCATAGAATTTCAATTTTGTTCCCTTTCCGTTAACTTCACCATTATTGTGAAAACCGCAACTTTGAAACTACGCTTGACAATAATTATACTTATTTGAAATAAAATTGTCATACAGTTTCTATGGAAATAAACGGTGACAGTGAGACAGTACACTCTTACTTATTATGGAGCCCAAAATGCCATATTGCCAGAAGATTTGATAGATCGTTGGATTCCCTAAATGATATGTTCAATCCTAAGTTTTTCAATAACTGTTGAGTTTATGTATAGGACATGGTACATGAAACATGCTTAGAATTCAATGCAAAATTCAAAAATGAAATAAAAAATATATGTTTTCATTTGAAAAAATGAAGTTGATGGTTGTAACTTATTTTTGAGCTACCCTGTATACATGAAATTACCACAAACAAAAATTAAAAAATCAAAATCGACGGATACGAGCGTTTTTTGAAAAAACTTACCGCTGAATTTTAAATGAATTTAGACATTTAGTTTAGTTATTTAGTTTAGTTAATTTAGTTATTTAATTTTTTTTTAGGAATCATGTTTTGGGCCGACTGGTCGAACCAACCGGAAGAAGGCCGGATCAACACGGCGTCCATGGACGGAACCGAGCAGCGAGTATTTCTCGAAGAGAACGTGCTGTGGCCCACCGGTTTGGCCGTCGACTCCAAAGCCGGACGACTGTACTGGACCGACAGGAATCTGAGCAGCTTGCAAAGTATTAATTTAGATGGGAAGGATAGGAGGGTCGAAATTGGTAAGTAATTCCTTACATGTTATCGATTTATACATCCATCGATAAATCCGAAATGCAAAGGCTTTGGTAGACCGTACTATGACTTTAAATATAGTGATTCCGACGTGTCTACTATATAGGGTGATCGCATAATGCACCAGGATACTTGGAGTTGTGATTCTACATGTTAAAGTAAAGGTACAGTACGTTTCACGAAAATTGGAGCGAACTTAATGATTTCCTGGGTCGGTCCCATTGTGTCGACAAGAGCTTGGCAATAAACAAGTGAAGTATGAAGGGACGGACTAAGGAAAACAAGTAATGATATGATTATATTAATGTAATCAAATGAAATAAAATTTTTTTAAAATATTACTAGTCATATTTATTTACATTTATACTGTCATTCTATAGATAGTTCTGTTTCGCTATCGCTATCCTCATCAAAATTAATTATAATTGACAGAGTTGACCACTCCATCCTGTTACATAAACTGGCCGGCTTGGGTTTTGTTAATAAATTTGTCTCTTTTCTTAACTCATATCTTAGGGATCGTGTACAATATGTGATGATTCGTGGTCATAAATCCTTTACTTTTTTAGCCTCGAGTGGTGCTCCGCAGGGTAGTAATTTGGCCCCCTTATTATTCCTCTTGTTTATCAAGACATAAGTGTAAATCTATCCAGCAAAGTACTACTATTCGCTGATGACTTGAAACTTTTCAGAATAATACTTGATATAACGGACTGTATATTGTTGCGACAATAAGCTTTCCTTCTCCCACCACTTTAGGAGCATTCACAGCAGTGCGATGAAGGCCCTGGGATTTATCATACGGAATTCGACTGATTTCTCAACCACCGAAACCCTGAAAACCCTTTATTACAGTTTTGTGCGGTCTAAGTTGGAATATGGTGGTGTTATTTGGCATCCGGTCTTTCATAAATATATTATTTTACTAGAGAACGTACAAAGAAAGTTTGTCAAGTTTATCGCCTATAGAGAAGATGGTATATATCCTACCCGGGGCACTAACCAGAATGCACTGTTGTCTAGATTCCAGATGCCATCGCTCCTCAACCGCAGATACCTCATGTTTATGCAGTTTTTGTATCGTATTTGCTGTTCGCTCATCGATTCCCCGGAGCTGCTGTCTTGTATTCTTTTCCATGTTCCTCTTCGTTCAGTTAGGCACCATCCCGTCTTTTATCTCCCAACTCCCTCCTCTAACTTTCCGATTAAAACACCTGTATACCAATCCATGTTGATTTTCAATAATACCCTTAATGACATTGATGTATTCGGTTTGTCCAATACCCAATTTACTAAACTTATAAAGCATAAACTGTTACCTTGATGCAACCATTATTTTCCTCTCTTTTTTCTTTTTCCTATCTCTTGGATTTTTTGTTGCTTATGTATAATTTTTTTTTCTTTTTATAAGTCATATTGTAACTGGATTTTACTCTGTTAGACAATAAAGATTATTATTATTATTATTATTATTATAATTGGATTAATTATACGATCCAGACTAATATACGAATTTTCTACGTTTATTACGTGACGGACTGAATTTTTCCAACTACCTGGGGGAATATCATTAAAGCATTTTCGTATTAATTCTACAACACTAGAACTTAAAGTCGGAGAAATATTTTCAGACCTAACCAGTGATTTTAACTGGTGCCACATATGCTCTATGGGGTTAAAAATGCAATAATAGGGTGGGAGCCGTAGCACTGTATGTCCAATTTCTTCTGCCAATGTGTCACAAACATATACTTTTTTTATACAAAATGTCTTTAAAACTCATCACTTTTTTTTATAACTTTCTTCAAAATATATATCATTCGCCGCCATGTAGTTCTGAATCTCCAATTTTGTATTATTTGAGCTTGGAGCTTTATGTAATTGGCGACTGTAATAGCTCGCATTGTCCATTACTATCACGCTATTCTGAGGAATGTTTGGTAAAAGACAATTCTTGAACCATTCCTCAAAAACTAACAAATTTTACCACAAAAAGATATTTAAATATAAATTAAGCAACCTAACCTACCTGATGTGCCTATATTTAATTATAATTATTACAATCCGGTCCTTTCCACATAATAATAACAAACGGTCATAAATAATGGGATGGCCCAGGTACTTTTACCGCAGTCATTACGTTATATCCATTTTTCATGAAACAATCTTTACACTGGGCGAAATTTCTTGTTGATATAACTCAAATATTGTCCTAGACCGAAGCGTGTTGCACTATTCATAAGTTATGATAGCACAGAAGTTGGGTTATTTTATGCGTTGGAATAGCTCACGCCCCACCGTCTTAAATTATTGATAGGCTACCGTAGCTACCAGTATGCGAATTGTGATGCGTTACTAGTCGGGCTAGATTAATTCATGATTCGCGCTATCAACACTTGACATTTAAATTGTTCTAGCTTACGATGGTGGCTGGAATAACTCTTTGGGCTACCAGACTCCAAATTTTGGACTACCAGTACCTTAATTGTGGACTATCGGAACTCAAAATATTTCTTTGATTTAACGCCTGCATATTGTGGACTTCAATTGCCTTTTGTTTTTTCAAGATATGACATTTTTGTTGTATATTTAAAAAAAAAATAATCAAATGAATTATAGACATGAGAGCATACTACGGCTAAGAAACCATGCGGACGAAGTGATGACGATTGCTTATAAATAATAAGGCTCCATTCCAATAATAACAATTTATATGAATCTCCCTCCTGTGCCTTCATTTTACGTCAACTGACCAAAATTATTCAAAACACAAATTTTCACGCACAGAGAACAAAGATGAAAAATCCCGCAAACGGCCAACAGGTGTATAGTGGTTCCAGCGAATCCTCGCGCCAGATATGTCAAGTGTCACGTGACATAATGACTTGCCTGCTTATTTCTGGTTATTTATTTTGCCTAGGTTTGTATGACATTCCAGGACTTTCCAGGACCGTACTACAATAGTACGTACGTTTATTTTAAAAATGAAACGAGTCTATTTATATTTTTAAATACATCTTTTATTATTTATTATAGGGAATAAAACATAACACATTGTATTTTTTGTTATTTATTTATTCAAATATATAAAATAAAGTCATTATTTTATAATTACATGTCTAGTAGGTATCTCTATCTCAACTCGATCAGAAAGAAATGAAACATCTAGAAATTTTTTTATTAATATTAAATTCACCTTAGTTTCTCTAACGGTGGCATCAGCTGAGGTAGAAGGCAGACAATAATTATGCTCCATAATTATTATTTTCGCCTAAAAACAGATAAATGAAAATATTAACCTATAAATTTTTCATAACGTGACAAGTACTTACTGTGGTTTACCAGATATACAAACAACTCAATATGTAATTAATCAAAGTTTTCAACACAAAATAAACACTTCTAAAACGACGGAAATACACTTTTAAACGTATTAGCACTAATCAAACTCGAAAAATATAAAAACCTAACACGCTCAATACGGTTCCTATAAAACTGGGGTATTTGGTTAAGTCCCCAAACAGCTGATCGATGACATATTAATGATGTCAACTGTCGAAAAAGCTTGAGGATTCGCTATAAATACTATATATACGCGCGATCGAAGGAGAATTGACGAATAAGAATGGAATGAACCGCACCAAACCTGCACGGGCACGAATTCGGAACTTTCCGTGACCTTACGATCTTGCGATTGACCCTCGATACGGGGTTTTGTAGCACGTTTCCTGAATTATTCCAACTCAAAATAATTTACCCATGGTAATGAGTTAAAATAATGCACGTCCGGGTTAAAACGGCACTTTATAATCAATTAGTAAGTTTTCCCAACCCAAAAACTGAGTTCAGATAACTCATAAAATAGTTACAAGATGAGGAATTGTGGTGATCCCAAATATGTTTAAAATGTTGACAAAAGATCTCTTTCTGGGTTGAGGCGAACCAAAAGAACCTGAATTACTGTAGCGTTTTTAAATAATTTGTGATAATTCGTAGGCTCAGTTAGAACAACATAGAGAGGTGAGTTGAGGTAGCTCCAATTATGTAACCCACGACATTGGTAAATGCATTTTTGTCAGTGTAGTCATAGAACAAAAAGTCGAAAACATAAGAGGTAAAAATGCGATTTCTCAGACATACGGTATAATCGATATACTATTTGTATTGCACGTGTCCCATAGCCCGATATATTCTTTGCTTAAAGGTCCTCGCTTAGAACTAACGACTTTTTTTGTGTAGAAAATGGTCTGGAATCGCCCGCAAGACTGCTTTTCGGCCCCGACAGGACGCTCTATTTCATCGAGATGGGTAAGGGTACGGTGATGAGCTACAAGAAAGAATCCGGCCTCCATAAAGTTTACGAGGGCAATGCCACACTTCAAGACTTAAGAATCTTTGATACCACCAGGGTAAGCGAGTAAAATTGTTTTCGTTGAAGGTGTGTTTTTATTCCTTAAATAGAAATAACACTGAAATCATATATTGGGAAGAATAAAGCCGTCGGCGTCCAGACATGGATAAGTAAATACTATTTAAGGAACGCGAAGAATAACAATACTGGTCACCGTTATCGAATATTTACTATCATTTTATCCCTAACGATATTTCCGTTACAAGGAAGTCAACGTGAAAATAAACATAATAAAAAAAGGCGGAGATTCTATCTGTAGAAGCCCCATCTCCTTTTATATTCAGTCTATTTCTGTTTTCATTCCAACAGGTAACTTGTTTGATGTGTCTTGGTTAGGAGAAACAAACAATCGACGGACGTGACTCAAAGTCTATATTTTTAACCAGTTTGCGGCAGTCTTGGCACAGTTTTACCATATTGAGTTACTTACATTTAACACACAAACACTGAAAAACACAAAGAATTTTATTTAACACAAAGAAAAATACATTGAAATTCAATGGATGAAAAAGTTTGATATGAACTGAAGAATACGACCACTCTCGACTTAGGAGAATGATGACATCGAGAGAAGCGAGTATTCCTTTCGCTCTCTTTCTCTGCATTCCGTAGAGATAAGGACAAGTATGATAGTAGTAGTGTCAAACGTGAAAGCAGGTATAAAAGACGGCCGTTCCAATAAGGGCTTTATATGAAGTACGTTCCGAAGGCGACGTAATGTCTTTGTCAAATTAACAGAAAACGATAAAGAGCTCAGTGAGAGCTCCCCGATTGTTTTTCTCTAAAGTTGTTTACAACCTACCTAAGAATGTGAATTGTTTATTCTTCAAGGACGAGAACAAGAAGAGTTTCTCTTAAATAGTTCATCTTTATTTCACTTTTAGGTCGAAGAAAACCCAGAATATTGCAAAAAGTGTCCGGAACTTTGTTTAAGGACAACAGGCGGCGAGTTGACTTGTGTTTGCAAAAATGGCTTCGAGTTTGCCACGGAAACTAAAGAATGCATAAAGATAAGCAACTATACGGCTCCGACATTTTGCCCAAAGGTAGGTTGGTAACGTGACTTTATCGTTCTTTCTATCGGGTTTGTTAAAAAGATTTTTTTCAAGGACTGTGACACAAATTACGTTCGTGACGCCTAAAAGTTGGTTTTGAAAAGGTAGTTGATGCATTACAGGGTGTTCCTTAATGACGTTTCAGGGTGTGATTCCCTAGGTCATTTTATAAAGAATAGTTCATATGAACATATGTCCGCAACGGCTTAAATTTTTTGCTACAGGGTGTTGAATTTTTATTTTTTAAAGTTATTTTTTAATATCTCCGAAAGTACTTTAGATATTATGTTCAATTTTGGTATGTGTTTATAGGATATAAAACCACAGATTTTAGTTAGAAAAGTTATTCAATTGTTCCACCAGTGGCGTCCCTGCAAACATGTCCTCTGAGATTTTTTACAAAAAAGATGGTACGCCACTGACATTTTTCCATGTGGATATATTTTCTGATTGACATGGTCAATTCTACATGAAAACGGTCTCTTGAGTTTTTCTCGTCAGACGCACCGTTCTTGATTAAAACCACTAAATTCATATTTATAGAATAATTAATGATACATTTTGTTTTATAAAAATTGTTGGAGTGGGCAATTCGATGCGAAGACGGGCGAAAGCATGCCTTTTAAGTGAAGGTGGCCATTTCCAACAATTTTTATGAAACAAAATTTATCATTATTTATTTTATCAATTTCAATATGACTTTAGTGGTTTTAATCAAGAACGGTCAGTCTGACGAGAAAAACCCAAGATGCCGTTTTCATGTAGAATTGACCAGGCTAATCAGAAAAAAACCACATAGAAAAATGTCAGTGGCGTACCATCCTTTTTGTAAAAAATATCAGAGGACATGTTTACAGGGACGCCACTGGTCGAATAATTGAATAACTTTTCTAACTGAAATTTGTGGTTCTATATCCTATTAACACATACCAAAATTGAAAATAATATCTAAAGTACTTTCGGAGATATTAAAAAATAACCATTTAAAAAATATAAATATCAACACTCTGTAGCAAGAAATTTAAGCCGTTGCGGACATATGTTCATATGAACTTTTCTTTATAAAATGACCTAAGGAATCAGACCCTGCAATTTTATTACGTCATCAAGGAACACCCTGTATATGTATTTTAAATAATTCAAATATGATTTATTATTTAAAATATAATAATATTGCTTGGCAAAGGTAACCACTGGCTTCCAAAACATGCCAAGAAAATATTTCGTTACCCTTTGAATAGATCCACGTTTCATCTAGGAAAATAAATTCATCTTCATGAACATTCCTGCGATTTTAAAAATATTTCCGTAGAAAGCGAGCTCTTAGAGATCAAATGTCTGACCTTACCGATGGGACATTAGACATTCCCGATTGCCAGCACTGATTCTTGTAGGTTATTTACACAAAATACAATTTTTCTATAACTAAATATCCAATATTTAACACTACTTGCAGAAAAGGGACGAAATTTGTAACTAATAGTTCTTATAAGAACTGATCTTGATGGTCAAATTCTATATAGCAACGTACTTTCGTTTAGAAACGTAAAAAATTTGTGAACCACGCGAAACACAAAATATAAATGTCAATAATAACCTGTCAATATTTTAATATTGCGATTTCCGTCTAATACCCTTGAACTGTGTTTCGTTTCCGAATAAGAACGTTGTCTTTTTATCCTTTTTCATCGACTGATAAAACAAAAATACATTAAAGTAAACAGGTCGTTGATATTGCTGTCAAATTATGACGGACGTTCATTTTTCAGGCTTGTACAAGTCCCGTACAAGTTTGCCGACGAAATCGTGAGTGCAAAAAGTGATCGTACCGATAATATTTAAAATAAACTGCTTTTTTACTTAGGATTCGTTTCAATGTCTACAAAAGAAACATTGCATTCCGAACACGTACCTGTGCGACGGCGTCGACAATTGCGGAGACGGATCCGACGAGAGCGCCGACGCCGGCGGCCCCTGTGAGAATGTGAAATGTGGAGAACACCAGCTCAAGTGCGACAAAACTACGTGTATAGGTGGGTAAGGAAGTGATAAAGCCCACGAGTTTAAAATTGATATTACTCTTTACTAATTGATTTGTTCGACAATATCACTGACGTCTGACGTCTCTTTACTAATCATATGAGTTTGTTCAACAACGTCACTAACGACTACCATCTTTTTACTAATCATATGGTTTTTTTTCGACAATATCACTGACGTCTTGACGTCTGACGTCTTCTGTCCGACAACATCACTGACGCCTGACGTCTCGTTAGTAATCATATGGGCTTGTCCGACAACATCACTGACGCCTGACGTCTCTTTACTAATCATATGGGCTTGTCCGACAAGATCACTGACGTCTGACGTCTCTTTACTAATCATATGGGTTTGTTCAACAACATCACTAACGACTACCATCTTTTTACTAATCATATGGTTTTTTTTTCGACAATATCACTGACGTCTTGACGTCTGACGTATTCTGTCCGACAACATCACTGACGCCTGACGTCTCGTTAGTAATCATATGGGCTTGTCCGACAACATCACTGACGCCTGACGTCTCTTTACTAATCATATGGGCTTGTCCGACAAGATCACTGACGTCTGACATCTCTTTACTAATCATATGGGTTTGTTCAACAACATCACTAACGACTACCATCTTTTTACTAATCATATGGTTTTTTTTTCGACAATATCACTGACGTCTTGACGTCTGACGTCTCTTTACTAATCATATGGGCTTGTCCGACAACATCACTGACGCCTGACGTCTCTTTACTAATCATATGGGCTTGTTCAACAACGTCACTGACGACTACCATCTTTTTACTAATCATATGGGTTTTTTTCGACAATATCACTGACGTCTTGACGTCTGACGTCTTCTGTCCGACAACATCACTGACGCCTGACGTCTCGTTAGTAATCATATGGGCTTGTCCGACAACATCACTGACGCCTGACGTCTCTTTACTAATCATATGGGCTTGTCCGACAAGATCACTGACGTCTGACGTCTCTTTACTAATCATATGGGTTTGTTCAACAACATCACTAACGACTACCATCTTTTTACTAATCATATGGTTTTTTTTTCGACAATATCACTGACGTCTTGACGTCTGACGTATTCTGTCCGACAACATCACTGACGCCTGACGTCTCGTTAGTAATCATATGGGCTTGTCCGACAACATCACTGACGCCTGACGTCTCTTTACTAATCATATGGGCTTGTCCGACAAGATCACTGACGTCTGACATCTCTTTACTAATCATATGGGTTTGTTCAACAACATCACTAACGACTACCATCTTTTTACTAATCATATGGTTTTTTTTTCGACAATATCACTGACGTCTTGACGTCTGACGTCTCTTTACTAATCATATGGGCTTGTCCGACAACATCACTGACGCCTGACGTCTCTTTACTAATCATATGGGCTTGTTCAACAACGTCACTGACGACTACCATCTTTTTACTAATCATATGGGTTTTTTTCGACAATATCACTGACGTCTGACGTCTCTTTACTAATCATATGGGCTTGTCCGACAACATCACTGACGCCTGACGTCTCGTTAGTAATCATATGGGCTTGTCCGACAACATCACTGACGCCTGACGTCTCTTTACTAATCATATGAGTTTGTTTACCAATTTTCAGTATTAAACGCGGATTTTTTATAACAATGACATAACGCTCATTTATGGTTATTCTGCAATTGGTTTAGGATGCTTAAATATAATAAGACAATATCAGAGGTACAAAGAAATATATCACCTGTGGAGTTTCACAGGGATCTACTTTGGGCTTACTTTCCGTGCCTGCAGCATTCTTTTAATTTTTTTTGGTTAAGTTACTTATTACCCCAAATCTTTAGTCAAGTGTTTTGTAACAATAAGGGCGATTATTATTATTTTTATAAACAAAATGGGCTGTAAAGTTACGCCTCTTGTTCCTTTCTAGCACGTCACTGGGTTTGCGACGGCGAAAAAGACTGTCTGGACGGCACGGACGAAGATCCTAAAATGTGCTCGAAAGTGTGTCCTTTGAATCAGTTCAAATGCAAGAATTCCAGACGATGCATCCCGATGGTTTGGCGGTGCGATCACGTTCCCGATTGCGGCCCGAACGACGACAGCGATGAGTCCGATTGCAAAGTTAACACTTGCGATGTGAACGAGTTTACTTGCAAGGTAAGTGTAACTAGATTTGTGCACGTTAAGGCCGGTACGATGAGGCCCGTGAGTAATGAATTCGTTACTCACGGGCTCGAAGTACCGGTGATTGATGATAACTATAAAATCAACGGTATTTATTTACTTTTTATGATGTTTAGGATGGGCAATGTATAGCGTTGCACTTCTACTGTGATTCCATTAAGGACTGTCAGGACGGATCGGATGAGATTGACTGCGTCCAGTGCAACCCCGAGACCGAAATCGTGTGCAAGCCGAAGGCGGATTGTCTCCCCAGTGTTGTAAGGTACCGTTATTTAACGATGTTATTTTAAGGGGGGCGGCATCAATCTCGACTCGGAAACAAATTAATAACTAATCGTTCTGTAAGAACTGATTTTGATGATGCTATACACCGTGTCCAAGATAAGGAGGGCCAGTACCGCGATCTCGGAAACCGTAAGAGATACGAAGTCGGTTAAATGGAGGTAAAGTTGCGCTTTTACGTGCCTAATAATATGCCGTTTAGAACGTTTTAAAATTCCGAGTAGTTCCGGAGATATCCGGAATAATATGAAATTCTTAAAAATCGTTTTATTTTTCCTTTTTTTTTTCTTAGATCGAATTCTAAAGTAAATTGGACTTTTTCCGCTCTATCTAACAGCGTCTTCGAAGGGACATTCTCAACTTAATTTATTTAAATACGGTCCTGTTTTTCTGATATTGGAATTTGAGAGCTTTTTTTCTTCCGAATGCAACGATGTATGACACATTGTGGTTTAATCACGTTTCGAAGGTTTTTTGGACGACATCAGGAGATTTTGGGATACGGTCCTGTATTTCTTCTAATTTTATAAATAATATCTCAAGCTCTAAATTTTTACTTATAGTTCAATAAATAACAAATAATTTAATAATAAACCACAAATAAGTGAACAAGATACAGAAACATTATTTCAAACTTCTATTGATTCGGGATTTACTGGAAAAGTGATTGGTATGTACTGTGAAACACCATGGCCAGCACGTTCGCCTGATACACCGTTAGATTTTTTCCTCTGGGGGTATGTTGAAACAGAATACGAACTTAGGAGATTGGTGCTTGAAGCCTTTCAAAGATTACGCCAGAAATGTTGTGAAATGTTTTAGAATCGACAGTTAGAAGATGTTATTTGTGCTTAGAGAATAACGGAAATTATTTTGAACACCTGATCATGTAGTTCCTTACTTTTTTCGTTGTTCGTTCTATTAGGTACTGTTTTAGTATGATTTTTGTTCACTTATTTGTGGTTTATTATTAAATTATTTGATATTTATTGAACTAGTCCAACATAAGTAAAAATTTAGAGCTTATTTATGAGATATAATTTATCAAATCAGGAGAAATACAGGACCGCATCCCAAAATTTCCTGATGTTGTTCAAAAAACCCTTGAAACGATATTAAACCACAATGTGTCTTGCATTCGGAAGAACAGAGGTTCTCAAATTCCAATATCAGGAAAACAGGACCGTATTTAAAAAAAGAAAGTTGATAATGGCCCTTCGAAGACGACTCGTCGGATTACAAAACAATTAACGCTGTTAGATAGAGCGGAAAGTGGCAATGTAATAGTGCAATTTACTTTAAAATTCGATCTCAAAAAAATCCAGGAAAAAAATAAAACGATTTTTCAGAATTTCGTTTTTCTCCGGAACTACTCGGAATTTTAAAACGTTCTAAACGAGATATTATTAGGCACATAAATCCGCAACTTTACCTCCATTTAACCGACTTCGTATCTCTTACGGCTTCTGAGATCCCTGTACGTATTTTCGTTTAGAAACTGGAAAATCTTGTGAATTGCACGAAACACAAAATATAGATGTCAATAATGACATGTCGCATTTGGCCAATCTTATTTTGTAATTTATTCAGGCGTAAAAAAAATAACTAACACAATTTAATTTTTATCGATTTAGATGCGATGGTAAACTGGACTGTCCCGACGGTACGGACGAGCGAGATTGCGGTAAAAAAGATTGCGAACCGAACGAGTTCACCTGTGCAAATTTCGAATGTATACCAAAGGTAAGTTCTTTTTTGATGTGTGTGAATTTATAACTTCTGAACTTAATCCAAGAAACAGTTCTTTTCAGAGCTCTTTTATCGTACTTTTGTGTTTTCGGTAAGTATTTATGGTCATGTCGTAACAATTCGTATTTTTCTTTCAGATGTTTGTCTGCGACTCCGATCTGGATTGCATTGACGGTTCGGACGAAATAAACTGCGACGCCTCGCAAATGCACAATACCACCGAAGTCAAGGCGAAGATAGAATGCGCGCCACCGAATAAACATTGCGATAACGATACAAAATGCATCTGGCCCTTGCAAATGTGCGATAACAGGCAAGGTTAGTTAGTATTCGTGTTTTGAATGTGATACATTGAGGTTTTTAGGATTGTATTTGGCCGATAATTTATGTTATAATGATGTTATCGACGGTTTAAGATATTACATCTCTTTACAAGGTGTTATGGAAATGACTTATTAAATTTAAATACAGGGTGTTATGGAAATGACGTATTATATTTAAATGGGTGACTCCTAGGGTGTCCTTTTTTTTTAAATCAAACGTTTAAAAAGTGGGGCAATTCACCCCTAAACCCACACACAACTCCTCGGCTCATTCATATATGAACATATTACATTGCCCAGCTGGGTAATCAACAGATGTTCAAGCACAATGTTGCCAAAATGTTTAAAAGTGTAAAACTTTAGTTTCTTATAAAAATAAATATTTAGCTTACATAGAAAGTAAATCCAGGACGCGATTAAGGAATCCAGGGCACGGACACTTTCAGTTCTTTTTTCTATGGGAAAAACTTTATGCTCATCACGTGTCCTGATGATAGTGTGGTAGTGCATAATAAGCTTATCACAAAACCCCAACACTAACGCATACTTACACTTTACAATAATACACATAGAACAAGAGCACTTAATCATTTCGCAATATAAATAATAAAAACGCTAATTTCTATGGGCCATTAACTAAAGATAAAATGAAACAATTATGTTAACAATTGATCGGAACTACCCACTGAAATAATGGTCTAGTCCGTCTTCGGACCAGTCGTCGAACTTTCTGTCCGAGAAATCTCCGCTCTCTAGAGCCCGCGGTTGCCATTTCCGAGACTATAATTATACAGGAAAGTAATATTATAGAAGGAAATTCGGCAATTTATGATAGTCGCTTATAAAACATTGAATTGAACGCTGTATTTTTAAATATTAGCCCCATGTCCACAATCAGCTGTTTAAAGAAGCAGGCCGATATCGATCGAGAGAACCGACGTGTTATTTATTTTTAAAATTTTTAGATGTTAAATAGGTACATTATTTCAATTCAGTTTCACACATTATTTATTCAGTTCAAGTTTATAAATCAGAGATTGTTTCCCAGCGAACTAAACTGAACGTAAAAGTTTATAATAATGTACCCTGAAAAATAAATAACTTGCAATCTGTCAAGCGGTTATTGACTTTCTAAGGAGTTTACCCTGAAGATATGACAACACTGTTGACATATGTTGCTTTGTTTGCCTTCCTGACAGGGGCACCACGTGGTAATTTTTGGTTTGACATAAGGTCATGCACAGGGCATATTAAATTAAAGCGCCATTTTTGGATATTTTTCTTCAATTTGTTTTCATCTCAGGAATTGCCTACGTCATTTCCATAATACCTTGTATAATAAGCCGTTTTCACAACACCCTGTATATGAGTTTTTGTGATCGGGCCCCGTATGAAATGTGGTCGACTGTCGAGTCCTAATTCAGTTTTTGACTTATTTTTAGACTGCGCAGACGGGACTGATGAAGGTCACAAATGCAACGAAATGTTTGCAAATACTACAGAGGCTAAGGGAACGTCATCGTCTAATTGTGAATATCCATTTAGGTAAGAAACATTTATACAACAGTCATATAAATCTCGCTTATAAGGGAGATTATAGAGTTTCAATAAAACTCTGCGCCATTTTTCGGAGACAACTTTTTTTGATATTTTTAGATTATGCGACAACGACACCAAATGCATCTCGGTCCAGCAACTCTGCGACGGCCGCCCGGATTGCACGGACGAATCCGACGAAGGAATGCGCTGTTCGGACGAGATGTGCGCTCACAGTTTCATATGTTCCCATATCTGTCATAATGCGCCAGAAGGATTGGTTTGTACTTGTCCACTTCATCTACATTTACAGGTAAGATAAGTGATGGACGAACACAGAATAAATCGAAGCTATCATTCCTCTGTGCATAATTGGTAGTTAACGCCACAAAGGGGAAAATGAGATATTTTAAACTATTACAACATAACCAATAATATATGACCGTAAAGCCGCGTTCTCAGAGCTTCGACGTGTCGCAGCGACAGTCCCCCACTCTTTTTGTAGGGGGTGACGTCTGTCACTTGTCATTCGGATGTACCTAACCTTACAATACTTTGTTATTGTTTTGTGAATGAAAACAATTTGTTTTGTACAAATTTCGTTTTGAATAATTTATCATACTGACTGAGACTTTGATAATGAAAGCGGCGAAGCAATGAAATATTTGAATAATATCTGGCAGTGTATTTTAATATGATTATTCTTCAAGACTAAAGAAGCTAATTTCGTTAAAAAATGTTGCAAGAAGCCAAAAAACAGACTAAATTAACCGACTTGTTTCCTTCCACTAACTAATTTGCTCAAAATATAAATGTAATGAAAACAGCCCAGTTTTATTCCTGTATTTATTTTATCATAAACTTGAAATAGTGAACAACCTCGGTAGAACAGCACACGTGTGCACTATATCAAGACTCTACTGTATTTAGGACTACTATGCACTAGAAAAACAAATACATTTACACATCTTATTAGGTAGTTTTTATTAACCACTGTTATGTAGGTAGGTACGAGAACTATTTCATTCCTCCAATAAGGAAGTCTAAAATCATAGACATGGGCGTTCTGACAGTGTCTCCTCATCATTCATATTCCATACCCTAGGTCTCATGGTACTAATTGTAATAGGCAGGCTTTCGATAGCTTGGCTACTATCCTCACTAGCTTGTGTCTCCTTTATATCTTCATTCCAAGCAGATACAAAGCCATCTTAATGCAGAGCATACTTGCTCTTTGTAATCTGTATCTACAATAATTTAAAAATATTTATATTATAAGATTTAGGGATCTATAGAGCTACAAAACTAATTTTTAGATAACATTACGAAAATGCTAACAGTAGGGCTAACAAATACCTTGTGACTTTCAAAACAGTTTACAATTTTAATTCAAAATGATGTTTTACCAGTATTATTAACTCTTGCACTTTCTTCTACAGATAAAACTTTATTCTAAATTTAGCTCCAGAGCGGTGAAGAATTTCTACAGGAATATAATTTGAATTTGTGTCCACATCCATTATGGTTTTTGTTTAACCTAAAATGTAATGTTTTAAACTTGAAATTGTTGTATAGTCGATAATCTCTTCCGATTACAGCGTATGTGTGAGAGTATGTGGAATGCGGAGAAGAAATTTGGCTGTTGGATTAAAATTTTCCCCTCTCGGAGGTTATAGAGGTTTGTTTTTTTTAAAAGATTTTTTTCGATGGCAGCGTCAAATTTGATTTTTATTTTCGTATTCTACTCCTTAAAATATGTATATTTATTCTGGTTAGTAGAAAAATGAACCAATGTAATTAAAAAGACCAATGTAATTAAAAATTATTATTTAAATATTTTGTGGCATTTAGGTAGGTAATGATCAAATAAATTTTAAAAGCAAAAGTACATACTATTCACAATATTTTAGGGCCAAATAATTAGTAATTACCTTTGTTCGGAAACAACGAATAATTATTTCGGAAAACTGAGGTACAAATTTCAAAACAAAATAAAAAATTAATAATACTACAGCGCAGTGTTGCCAGGTATCTCGTGAAATGTCACCAGATCTGTTGATCTTTTTGTGATTTTATGAATAATCTGGTGGTCCATGAAAATCTTTTTAAAAAAGTCCGTTTTCTGGTGTTACCAGTTTCGTGTTGGGGGCGGTATATTTTATAAATCACAAAAAATCACCAGATCTGGTTAAATTTTACCAGATACCTGGCAACACCGCTAGAGCGGCGTGGGGATGAGGGGTAATGACGTAAACGATTCTGATTGGTTAGGTTGGTGTCGCGGGCGACAGTACGTAGCTCTGAGAACGAGGCTTTATAGTAAACATAAGTATGCGGGAATTTTACATTTTATAAAATTTATGTAGAAAGAACCTTTTTACAAGCATTTTGAGAAAAATATATATTTATGACGTGTATATTGTAGTTGAAAATGATGACGGACTTTTTGATTTATTGTTTGTAATCATCGTTTCTTTCCAGGCCGATAGAACTCACTGTCTGGAAACCCATCCCTGCGAAGCCTGGGGCGTTTGTTCCCAAAAATGCGTCCCGCGCGGCTCCCGCTACAAGTGCGCCTGCTTAGACGGGTACGTGCTCCAGGAAGACGGCTTCACCTGCAAGAGTATCGACAACGGCCGCCCCTACGTCACTTTTTCCAATCGTCACGAGCTCCGTGGTGTTGACCTGCACACTTTCAATCCGAAATCGTTTATTTCGAGCCTGAAGAATACGATAGCTTTGGATTTCTACCATTCGAATGGCACCGATATGATTTTCTGGACGGACGTGATCGACGACAAGATATACAGGGGGTATGTGGTCGGGGGCTCGTTGGGGAACATCGAGGTGGTGGTGAACGCTGGACTGTCTACGGCCGAAGGGCTGGCGGTCGATTGGATTGGTGAAAATTTATATTGGGTAAGTTTTTTAAAACCTTCTTCTCAGTCAGTCTCAAATTGTCCACTAAATTAGTAAATCGATTCCCTAGAGAGCTGGTTGGATATGGACGTTGTATTTGTCACCTACCTTTAAATTTTATTGTCATAGTCTTCATGTTGTTATTTTTTAGGTTGAAAGTAATCTGGACCAAATTGAAGTTGCTAAGCTGAATGGAAGTTTTCGCAGAACACTGGTTGCAGGCGATATGGAAAGTCCACGAGCCATCGCTGTGGATCCCAGAGACGGGTAAGAAATCCACTGTTTTGTACTGTTGTAGTTGAAAGCGAAATAAACTTTACAGAGACGCAATAATGTTTATTTTAAATCTTAGGACATAATATGCACATACAGTTGGTCGGGGGAAATAATGAACGTGCGTTATAACTTTACAGTAATATCAAACACCCGTTATACAGGGTGTTATGGAAATGACTTGTTATATTTAAATGGTTGACTCCTTGGGTGTGCTAGAGAAAGTCTACATATATTTTTTTTTAAATTGGAAACAGTATGTTTCGAGACTCCGGGGACGCTGTTGAGGGTTCCACGTGCTTGACGTATACGAATTTTGAACGTTTTGTTAGTTGTAGCAGTACCCGTTTTTTTTCTGTTGTGAAATAATTCATAATAATAAATGTTGTGATGTGATTTCACATTTGTGTGATATTATCTACTGTTGGTTCTGTTGCAAAACATACTTTTTGTTTTTTATTTTCTTATGAAATTTAATTATAACTTAAAATTGTAGTTTTTTTTTTTTCTAAAAAGTTTGAAAAAGAAGTGATATCGCGCGTCAAAGACGTCTTGTTGTCAAAAACTGAACACGTGCGTTTACAATTCTGTGTTGCAATATGACAACACCGCCGATAATGCGCTGACCTCTTTTGAGACTGCCTCAATAAACTATCGATTGCAAACGTCCTCAGTAGCGGCCACGTAAATTTTGAGATTTCATATAAAGTGTATATTTCGCTTAATAATTCAAACCGCCATTTATGGTTATTTTTCTTCAATTTATATTCATCTCATGATTTGCCGGTTTAAATATAATAAGTCATTTCCATAACACCCTGTATGTTATGTTTTTTTGTTTTAGTACTCGATTAAAAAGGATAATTATTAGTGTATTAGACGGAAATGGCAAAACTAAAATGTCGACATGTCATTATTGACGTTTAAATTTTGTGTCTCGCGTGGTTCACAAATTTGCCAAGTTTCTAAATGAAAGTGCTTTGCTATGTAGATTTTATTGATCAAAAATCAGCTCTTATGAGAACTATCACTTACATATTTGTTTCCATTTCTGTAAGTAAGGTTAAATATTGTATATTTAGTTATAAAAAGAGTATTTTGCTTGAATAACCTATAACAACCAATACTGGAAAACGGGAATGCCTAATGTTCCATCGGTAAGGTCAAACATTAATCTCTAAAAGCTTGGTTTCTACGAAAATATTTTGAAAATCGCAATAGTATTCATAAGCGTGAAATTATTCTTTTTGGATAAAATGCGGATCTGTTCTGAGATTAACGAAACATTTTCTGATATTTATTAAAATGTATTTTTGACTTTAGCCGGGTTTTTTTATATCTACGACCTGCATAACGTTAAATACGTCCATCTCCTCCAGCTGCTGACCTGGTTATGACTTACTTGATCTTCATGGTGACGCACATTCATTCTTTCCCCGGCTCAATTTTACTTTATTACTGTTTTTTTTTTCTATTAGGTATCTATTTTGGACCGACTGGGATAATACATCTCCAAGAATTGAAAGGTGTTCCCTCGCGGGTCTAGATAGAAAAATAGTAGTAAGAGTGGACCAGTTTGACAGAGGCGGATGGCCAAACGGACTGACCTTAGATTATACAATGAGAAGGTAAATATCATATGGTTTTTTTCTCCATTGAACAAGAAAATATCACTAAGAATAATTATTTATAAAATCCTTATCGACAAAGTCGGGCACAATAACGCAATGGCATATTTGCTTGTTGTAAAAATGTGGAAAGTATAACTTTCCCATTGAAAATTAACATTATTTTTAAAGGATTTATTGGGCTGATGCTCGTTCGGATTCCATCCACACCTGCAACTACGACGGTCTGGACCATCACGAAGTCATAAGCAACCAGGAATTTCTGTCGCACCCGTTCGCGATCTCGCTGTTTGAAAACTACGTTTATTGGACGGATTGGCGGACCAATAGCGTCGTCAGGGCCAATAAGTGGACCGGGGGCGATGTGATGGTCATACAGGTAATACACGATACTCTCGATTCGATTTTCTTTATTTACAAAACTTTGTTGGGTGTCCGGACGAATATTCTGAACTAATAATTTTTTTAGAGAACTTTGACGCAGCCGTTTGACATCAAAATAATGCATCCGAGCAGGCAACCCGGCGGAGTCAATCCGTGCGGAACAAATAACGGAGGCTGTTCCCATTTGTGTTTGTTACATTTGAATCAAACGTATCGATGCGATTGTCCGCATATTTCCAGGTAAGTACTCGATTAAAACATATGAATTCAAATTGAAACTCATTACCATTAATTTTAATAATTTTGATAACCATTTCCAATAATTTTTATTAGTAATGCCACCAACTGTTATGATTTATCGCCGATTGCTGGATTTATACTATTAATCATAATTGTACATAAATAAGATTCTTTATATTACAAAAAGATGGCGCTAATTGGAGGTCTATGGACAACCATGCAGTGCTGCCGCACTTCCTTGTTCACGGCCTGTCTCGAGAAGGCAGTGGCAGTAACTTAAGGCGATTAAATTAACTTTAAAACCAGTTATAACACTATGAGATTTTGCACACGCCAGACAGGAGGAGCAAATAAATATGTTGTTATTTTTCAGATTGAGTGAAGACAACAAAACGTGCGTAACGAACGAACGCGTCCTGCTCATAGCTCGCAACAGCGAGATCCGCGGCGTGGACATAGAACAGCCCTACTACCACACCATCCCCACCATAAGCGTGCCCCAGGTGCTCGGCCCCGTCCAACTCGAATACTTCGCCAAGAACAAGAGTCTTTATTGGGCCGATTCGCACATGGACGATATAAAGAAGTCGAACCTGACCCAAGGGCCCGTTCAGACGTTGATCGACACGGGACTGCAGCACGTGTCTGGATTGGCCGTCGATTGGGTATCCGAGCTGTTGTTTGTTAGTTCCGAGAACGGGATAGGTACGTGTTATAGGGACTGTGTTATTAAGTTTGCATGATATCATAAATTTTAGAAAATATATAAATTTTTCTAGTGAATTGCCTTTGAGTACATACTAGATGGCTCTACCGCTTATTGAGTATCTATTGTTATCCACAATTTAGTCTTCTTGATACAAGAAATGTCAATGATATAATAAACACAGGTATGATATCTAGCCGTAGCTGAGTTATTTTTAAATAGCTTCTGAATATTCTTCAAAACTATGGAGTCAGGGGAATAACCGCAAAGTTATTTCAAAACTATTTGACAGGTAGGTACCAAATGGTTATACTAAACAATATTTTAAACGATAAACAACAAATAATAATTGGCATACCACAGGGAACAGTTTTGGGACCTATACTCTTTATAATCTATATAAACTCATTGTTACACTTGCCTATTGAAGGTTTAACTATCTCATATGCTGATGACACAGTCATAGTTATCTCGGGAGATAGCTGGGAGGAGGTGAAGAATGAAACAATAACTAGTTTAACGAGAGTAAGAAACTGGTTACAGACGTACAAATTAACTTAAAACCTGTCAAAGACAAACTATATAGCTTTCTCACTTACCAGCGCTAACAGACCAGGGTATAACAGTATTATTGTTGATGATCATACCTATAAAGGAAACATCTTCCATAAAATACCTTGGCATTGTCATCGACAAATTTCTTAAATGACAACCACATATATTACGTAAACTCATTCATCTTCTTGTGCGATATCATACCTTGTGTTAATTATATCATGGGAAATGTCCATATTTGTCTGCGGGAATCGAGGTTGTATAAAGTGATGCTTATATTTGACGTTCTGTTTTGACGTTGTAGTTATTTCCAATATAAACGGCGAATTCAGCACGACGCTGCTAGAAAACGAAACGATTCTCTCGATCGCCGTGCATCCGACTCAGGGCAAATTATTCTGGATAAAACTGGATAATAATACGGCGCTTTTGGAAAGCAGCGGTATGGATGGATCCGCCAGAAAGATATTGGTGCCACATTTAAGTTCCGAGTCCAAGGGATTGGTAGTGGATATAGAATCTAATAGGTAAGATAATCCCCGATCTACTGTATATTAGGTTTGCAACACTTAAACAGCAAACAACACTCAAACTGCGCATGTCTCAGGCAGTTTGTAACTATTTCTCACTGCTCTAACTGTTATCTGCACCGATCTATTATATGCCATTTTCCAAACTTTTCCCAATTTAATTATATTTTATTTACAAGTGCCCCGAAAGTGCCTCTTTTCATGCATGTTCACTTCACCGAAAGTGGCGTTTTCCAAGAGAGCGGGCGGGAAAGATTTTTCCCGCCCGCTTCGAGTCACCATGTGCTCATAAATTAAACCAGAATTGTCGGTGCGGTATTTGAACCCGCGACCCTCAGATCGCCAGGCGGATTATATGTAAGTTAAATTGGCAGTTAATTTTTCAAAGATGTTTTACAAAAATGTCTGAAGAATTTCTATATTTATATGGCCTCAAAGACGCGGGCACTTGTAAAAAAATAAATAAAACCAGAGATGCCGAGTGCGGGATTTGAACCCGCGACTCTTAGATCACAAGGCGTACGCTATACCACTAGGTCACCGAGTCTATTTATCAAAAATAATAAATAGATATTTACATTCTCCAGTGTCATGTAGACAGGAAAACTGTCTGAAGAATTTCTTTATTTATTTGTCATCAAAGCTTCGGAGCACTTGTAAAAAAATATACGGTACATATCTCGGACTGTCGGAGGCTTTTCCGGACTCGTGCGGTGGCGTAAAAACCTCTTTTCGGCCCTTGATACGTAATGTACAATTAATTGTTTTGCAGGTTATATTGGATCAGCGGCTACAAGGTTATGTACTCTAACCTAGACGGCACGAGCGTACAGAAGCTGAACCTCCCGTCCAACGTGACTGTGACGGCCATAACCGTGTACAAAGACAAAGTGTACTATGCCGACGACGCCGATCTGTCGATATACGTCGCCGACAAAACCGTCGGACAGAATAATTCGATCAAGTCGCTGAGGAACAGCACCAGCGGGGTATTGGCTTTGAGGATATACGACGCTACAGAACAGACAGGTTAGATAGGGAATTATCACTGAAAAGTCACTTTTAGAATTAATTTTGAATCTATTGTCCATTGTCCATTGATAGATTTTTAATATCGTTACATTCCTACGACTGATTTCGGTCCTGTACGATTGTCTTTCGTTGACTGGCATGGGTGCAGGCGGAGTTGCCTAAGAAACAGCGTATGACAGCGAGAACGTTGTGCGCAAGACAACGGGCGACCAACCTTTAAAAATATGACTCGTGAACCGTGCGCAGGAACCTATTTTTCACTCGTGAAACTTAACTTTTTACTGCTCATCTCATCAGCTGTACGTATCCATAGATACAGGTCAGTGGGTTATACGCATCGACTTGAAACGTCTGTTTCTGTTTTCAACTCAACTCAACTCAAAAGGTGATTATTTTCCAAAAAACTGGCTCTATTGAGGAAACCTGATATGATTTATTTAACTTGTAACTACGAGACCCTGTATAATCTATAAGGAAGAAAAAAATATTTATTGAAGTACTGAAAATGTTGTTTTTATTCTAGGAAGTCATCCGTGCCAAATTAAAAAATCGGCATGTCAGCACTTGTGCCTGCCGAGAACTATGACATCATACACGTGCAAATGTGCAACTGGTAAGTCATCGAAGGTTCCGGGTTCGAATCCCGTCGGGGCCATGAAACGTTTCAATTAAAAAAAAATTTTTGTTAGGTTACATTGAAGATCCAATTGACTATACCCGGTGTATGAGCGTGGAGGATTTCATATTTTTTTCGTTAAATTGGGAGTTGCAAGGAAGACCCATGAACGGATCGAATGGAACGAAAGTTTTGGGACCTATTTCTAGGGTAAGTCGAGAAATATGACGGGAGGAGATTATAATAATAAAATGGGTTTTGTTATGATGATGATGATTATGATTATTTTTCCTCGATTTATTTTAATCTCCGGATTTGCCGGTTTAAATATAATAAGTCGTTTTCATAACACCGTATTTTATTATTCAAATCAGTGCCCCCCCCCCCCCCCCCCCCCCCCCCCCTATATATAAACAGTATATTGCTAATACCATCTGCAATTATGTCCACGCTATGGGCATCAAAGGGGGCGTTGTGAGTTTGCGCAGTTCGGAAATTTCCTTGTGAAAGTAAACATTCGGCAGGACCGGATTTGAACTTTTTAAATGTAAATTTCACTGGTTCGTTAGGAAAAATGCGTACGATTTCTGACGATATGATGATCCGACGGTGCCCTGATTGGTGTAAACTTTCGGTGCCAAATTCCGTCCGAATATTTGTAACAATCGCCACGATGAGCTATTTTAACTTTCATCCGACGTCGTATGTTTCTTAACCTTACTTTTTTCTAAAACAAAAATTGAGAATGAATGACTATATTGACTATTTTGGGAATTATTCAGCTACTAATGCACCAAATTAAAATACATTAATTTTAAGGTTAGGTAGTGAGCACATATTATATTGTATACGAGTGACACTCTCTTCTTTTTTTACAAGCGTTTTAGTGAAATTCGGTTCCGAAGATCGGATTATGTGATGAGCAAAATATTTTCGTACTATATAATGTATGTTCATACCTCAAATACTTTATACCTGGTATTGATCCACGACTTTTGCAAAAAAGCACCATGCACTTGTGTCCTTTCATCTTAAACAAAACAAGCGACTAACCTACCAAACAGCGAATCGAATCACCACAAACTAAAAAACTCCTTTACAAAACTTGTTAGGTAATGAAAGTATGTGGCTGAACAACTTTTTATTCTGTAACTTGAAAAAGCATCCGGAACCAAAGATGGCGACGAATAACAACAAACAAATAATGTCGGGCCGGCTCTGACGCGATCAATATAATTTCCACCCTACTGCGCAAACTCAATAGGCCCGCGCCATCTCCCATAGCGGGGACACTATTTGTATTTTGAAACGTTCGTATTGGCAATATACTGTTTATATATATGTGTGTTCAGCCCTCCCAATTGTAAGGCACGCCGCTGACATGCCTATATGTAAAACAAACATTCTCGTTTCTTAATAATAATATGGGTATCATTTAACTGGTTAGCAAATATTCTTATGTTTACGAACAGAAAAATGTAATCGGTCAGCCAAAATGGTTAGTTGGTCAGCAACTTATGGACAGCAAACATTTCTGAATCGTAACAGTGCCCTGGGGAAACAAGTGAAAACCCGCCCCCGCTACACCTCTTGTAGCCGATTTCCTTCTGTATTCGGCAAAACAAAACACAATAAAGTTACATAAATTGACAGTGCCCTGGGACCTCTGAAGTAAACTGCTTCTAGACATGTTTGTTTCTACTGACCAATTGTAAACTCTTGCTGACGAAGTAATCATTTCGCAGCTCGACTGTTAATAACGACAAACCATTTAATATATTTGTTCTTTTTTAGGTTTCAAGTGCTACTGCCATAGACTTTATAGCCGATCAAGATCTGATATTTTGGGCGGATACCGACCACGGCCAAGTTACGAGAATCAAACGAGACGGTATGGTAATAAAATTTAAAAACAACGACAGCTCCGTATATTTCATTTCGGCTGGGGTATTCTTAATTTTATTACTACCTTCGATTCGCATTACTGCTGCTAATTTTGATAGTGTTTTAACTGTCTTGCGGATAATAGCTATCAACTAACATTTAATTAGGCGGCTTCGATTTCTATGACGGTTCCAAGTTACCAAGAAATAGGGATATTCACAAGAAATCCTATTTAAGGGTTATAATATAGAGTCAAACCATGAGAACCGAGACACGAAATTTTCGTGAAATCGTAGAATTGCATGTCATTGCACATATATGTAGTATTCGGTCATCTTAAAAAACACTTTGAAGGATTTTTAGAAAAAAACATTTTTGACTATTTTTTATGTAAATAAAAATTTTAACATTATTTTCTTAAAAAATACATAAATCAAGTTCTATTAGAGATAATTGAGTAAAATTTGGATGGATGACAGAAAAATAAGTTATATTCCGTAGTAATGCCTATTCATTAGAATATGATATTTAACAGCATCAGCTAGAAACGTTTATAAATAATAGTAAATCAGATATCATCTTCAGTTGTATTGTTACCTTTATTTTGAATAGACGCTTCTGTCAGTAAAAACTTGTTTTTTAAAAACAGTTCAGCGCTTGCCCGGATCGTAATTGGCGCAGTCGGTAGGATATAGACAGGGTAGTTCAGTGTAATTTTCGGTAAAATTGTGACTTTTCGTACAATCGCTGTTTCGAAACGCAAAAGACCCGTGTACCAGTTATCTGCCTTTTGTTTCAACAATTAACTGTCTAAAAAACGCGAACGGACAATCAAAGTAAAAGTGCAAGCAACTCACTGACCAGGGGACAGATACAAAAATCGATCTACAGCCCTATTGGTGCGGCGTGAGGAACAAAAATCGTCCGATCTCCATAGCATAGCCAGGGAGAAGACAAAAATCGCTACTCCTATTGGAAACTTAGATTAAGAAGAAACTTCCTTAGAATAGCCAGGGAGAAGACAAAAATCGCTACTCCTATTGGAACCCTAGATTAAGAAAAGAAATCAATGAAACTCATCACATTCCAAATTTTAGCATTGTAAGTAATCCTTTGAACATATCCTTATTTTTCCCAGTTCTAGTGTTTAAATCTGATTTCGACTTATTTTTACTTTATTTTTCGTTGTTTTTAAAAATTATCCAAAACGGAAGATTTACTCAATTTATTACAAAACTTGGTAATTGATCCGCAGGACAATCAAGTTAACGATACTCAAAATTTGATACAAGAATTAATAGATCACCAAAAAATGGCAAACCCAAATTATAGTCTTATCAGATATCAAGCTGATAATATCCCTTCTTTTGATGGTAACCCAAAACAATTAAGTCGTTTTTTAAGATCTTGCGAACATTTTTTACAAAATCATCAGGATGCTGTTAATCCTGAAGCACAAATTAATATTTGCTTATTTGATACTATCATTGGTAAACTAACAGGTAGAGCCGCAGATTTAATAGCGTCGCGAATGGAATTAAACACTTGGCAATTAATTAAAGATGCTCTTGTTACAACTTTTTCTGATCAGAGATCTGAAGACTGTTTAGTTCAAGATATTATCTGCATGCGACCAGACAAAAACGAACCCATTCAAAATTTTGGTTTAAGGTTACAAGATTCACGCAGCTTACTATTTACAAAAATTAATAACTTAAATATTACTACAGAACTAAAAGTTTTAAAAATCACACAATACGATGATTTATGTCTTAAAACTTTTATTAATAATTTAAACTACCATATGCAACTAGTTGTACGTCTCAAAAATCCTGATTCTCTCGAAAAAGCAATGTCTTATGTTTGCGAAGAAGAAAATTTTATTAATTACAAAAACAGGTCGAGTTTTGTAAATAAAAATTTGCCACAAGTACCAAATAAAACAATTTTTAATAGACCCATGCCAAATCAATTTAATAATAATCAATCACCACAATTATTTAGACCTCAATCAATTTTTAACCCAAATTTTACTCCAAGATTTAATCCAAACTTTACCCCAAGATTTAATTCAAATTTTAATTCAAATTTTAACCCAAATCATAATCAAAATTTTAGGCATAGCGCAGCTATAAGACCTAACCTATCTCAACGTAACTTTATACAACCTAATCGTTTTAATCCGAGACCATTCACACCTATGGCAACGCCATCACCCTTTAATCGTAACATTAATAGTACAAGCGCATTTCCGAGAAATAACGAAAGAAACGTAGAACCCATGGAAACAACATCTGGTAGATTCGCACGTCCAGATTCCGTACAAAGACCTTTACTTTTCAATCAATCAGTCGATTTATTAAATAATTCAAAAATTGGCGATGACACGCCCTCACAAACGAATTTACAAAGCCAACTGTCTAATACCGAATTAACAACCGATTATGACTATGAAAATAATATTGTACAACAAGACAATTATTCTTATGACCCCACTATTGATTATAATAACTATGACCAATATTATAACGATCAATATATTGATAACAATAACCCATACGAGGAGTATAATACCCAAAATAATGAAAATTTTCAGATGATTTCGAATACGGACAAGATAACATAGTATATCTTAATAATTACGTTAATTCAAACCTTCCTGTAATTTTCATCCCTGAAATAAATGCAAAATTTCTTATTGACACAGGAAGCGGTAAAAGTTTTATTAACCCAAATTTAGCATATCAAATTTACCCTCAATTTATAACTAACGAATATTTTTCTGTACAAACAGCACATGCAACTTCTATACACAGCGAAGTTATGAATATACCAATATTCCCTTCTTTTAAAATCAATGATAATCATAAATTTTATTTATTCGATTTTTCGGATAAATTCGATGGACTATTAGGAATCGAATTTTTAATACAAATAAGTGCAAAAATAAATCTTAGTAATTCAACTTTAGAAACACCTAATGTACATTTGCCCTTGCACTATCAAAATAGAAACCTGATATACAATAACAAACCCAAGCAAGTACAACAACACACGACATTGACAATACCTCCACGAACATCTCAAAAAGTTAAAGTGCCGGTAAAAGCAAATAACGGTATAGGTATCTTAAATTTCTTAAATTTTGGCGACGCCGAAATGCCAAAATCACTTGTAAAAATTACAAACTCTCATGCTTATACTATGATAACAAATCCATCCGAAAACACTATTAACATAAACATTGATGAACCTTTGGATATCGAATTACTAGAAGAAACCGAAATTAATTTTATCGAAAAAATGGAAACTGATACGGAAATAAATCAATCTCTTGACAATCTACAAAAACAAAATTTGAAAAATTTACGTTTAAAACACTGTAATTCTGAAGAATACAAAGCTATCCGTGATCTCTGTTATGAATATCGAGATATATTTTATTGCGAAGGAATGCCTTTAACCTTTACAAATCAAGTAAAACACAAAATTAATTTAACTAATGAAACCCCAATTTTCACAAAAACTTACAGATACCCGGAAGTGCATAGAACCGAAGTCAAAAATCAAATGACAAAAATGCTTAATGACGGAATTATTCAACATTCAAATTCGCCATGGTCAAGCCCAATTTGGGTAGTCCCGAAAAAACTAGATGCATCAGGCACGCGTAAATGGAGAATAGTTTGCGATTTCAGAAAATTAAATGACGTCACTATTGATGACAAATTCCCATTACCAAACATTACAGACATTTTAGACAGACTAGGAAAAGCTCAATACTTCACCACTTTAGATTTAGCCAACGGTTTTCACCAAATTGAAATGAACCCCGAAGATATTTCTAAAACTGCTTTTTCCACTGACACAGGTCATTATGAATTCAAAAGAATGCCATTTGGACTCAAAAATGCCCCCGCGACCTTTCAACGCGTAATGAATAACGTACTTCGCGGTTTTCAAAATGAAATTTGTTTAGTTTATCTTGATGACATCATAATTTTCTCTACGTCATTACAAGAACACATTCAAAGATTAAAATTAATATTCGAACGTCTTAGACAATCAAATTTTAAAATACAGCTCGATAAATCTGAATTTCTACACAAGGAAGTAGACTATTTAGGACACAAAATTACTAACGACGGAGTTAAACCTAATCCACAAAAAATTGACGCAGTCAAAAACTTTCCGATTCCTAAGACCCAAAAAGAAATCAAATCATTTTTAGGCTTAGCAGGATTTTTTTTTTTTTTTTTTTTTTTTTTATGATCAAACACAAGCACTATAGGAAAAATCCTTTAGGGCACTCTGGGAGTGGTGCGTGTGCGCAAAAAGCGATTCACGTTGGTTTTGAATCGTTGGAGGTTATATTCGTTGGGAAAAACGACCTCGGGAAGGTCGTTCCACAAGGATGAAGTCCTCCAGATGAAAGAGTTCTTAAATAGTGAAGTTCGAGGAGTACTAAGCTTAACCACATATGGATGGGCGGCAGTGGTTCGTCGTGTATTTCTGCTCTTCGTCGCTCTGGGCGGAATTAAGAGGGCAAGGTCAGCCGAGCACCTTCCATTAAAATATCTGTAAAAGAGAGTCAAATCCCCAACTTGTCTTCGATGTTCTAATCTGTCGAGGTTCTTCGTCAGCTCGTGGTCTCCGATCAGACGAATAGCCCTCCTTTCGATGGAATCCAGTAGCCGAAGAGTATGTTTGGGTGCAGAGCTCCAGACATGAGAGCAGTATTCTAGTGATGGTCGAATCTGGGCTTTGTATAGTGTCAAAAGTTGTTGAGGTGTGTACAACTTTCTGGTTCGGAAGAGTACGCCAAGCTTCTGAGAAGCTATCTTGGCGATTGCCACAACGTGGTTATGCCAAGACATATTTCCTCCCAGATTGACACCCAGCAAATTAATAGATGAAGCCAGTGGGATTGCGTGTCCGGCCATGACTATTTCCGGTTCTGTAATGTTAATCTTTTTAGAGAAAACTGCTGCCTGGGTTTTCTTAGCGTTAAATTCGACTTGGTTACTGTCACCCCAAGCCAAAATTTCTTCCAGGTCTTTGTTGAGGCGTGATGCTTCATGCTGTCTGCGAAGATGTGCGTCGGCAGCCGATGTTTGCGCATTCAAAGAGAAAGATGAGATAAGTGTGCTATCGTCAGCAAAACTAAATATCGGATTTTTAGTTTTCACTAGAAGGTCGTTAATGTAGAGTAAGAAGAGAGTGGGAGACAATATGGACCCTTGAGGAACACCGGCATTGATGGTGAAGGTGTCTGAGAGAAATCCGTCAATCGCCACTTGCAGAGAGCGGTCCTTAAGAAAGCTAGACAACCATGCACAGAATCGACTGGGCATACCATAGGATCGCAGTTTACTTAGAAGCCCCTCATGCCAAACACGATCAAAAGCTTTAGAAATATCCAGCGCAACAACCCGAGACTCCCCATGATGTTCGATTGCGTTGTTCCAAATATGGGTGACATAGGCTAGAAGATCTCCAGTTGATCTGGACTTCCGAAAACCATATTGATGATCGCTGATGATGTTGAAGCCTTCCAGGTACTTTAGAAGATGTTGGTTAATAGCTTTCTCCATTACTTTTGATATAACTGAAAGCAATGCGACTGGTCGATAGTTGTTAGGCAGGGTTCTCTTACCTTTCTTTGGAATAGGCTGGACTCGCGCCGTCTTCCAGCAAGATGGAAATATTCCTTTTTTGTAGGATAAGTTGAAAAGTCTACAAAATACTGATGTTAGTTCATCGGCGCATGTCTTGAGAACTATAATAGGAATTTCGTCTGGACCAGTAGCTTTTTTGACGTCGAGTCCTTTCAGGATTCGTTTGACGGGACGCTGACGGAATACGATTTCGGTCATTTCGGATTCAACTGCAGGAATGTCGGGTGGTGTTCTTCCCTGGAAATCTACAGTGGAATGCGAAGAAAATAGTTCAGCAAGTAAGTTTGCTTTGTCTCCGGCTGTGGATGCTATTGTACCATCGGGACGTGTTAGAGGTGGAATAGTTGATTTGGTAAAATTTTGGCTGACGGCCTTAGCGACTGACCAAAAGGACCTTGATCCGTTTGGACAGTCAAGAAGTTTGTTTCTGATCCTCACGTTATGGGCTTCTTTGCTTTGATCTATTGTTAGCTTACATTGGTTTCGAGCGGTAATAAAGATGGTACAATTTTCAGTGGTAGGGTTTTTACGCCACTGTCGGTAAGCCAGAATTTTTGATTTGACAGCACGCTCACACTCCTTACTAAACCAAGGCTTGCCGTTGGAAGGGCGTTTTTGGGAGGAGGGGATAAATGCTTCCATGCTCGTTAGAATGACGTCGGAGACCTCCCCAGCACAGACGGATGGATCATCAGAAGAGAAGCATACGCTCATCCAAGGAAAAGTCCGAAAATGGTCTTTCAGGTCTTCCCACTTGGCCGATCTGTAATGCCATATCTTGCGAGGTTTAGGAGGTTGTTCAGAATTAATTGGTAGTTCGCTTAGAGTTGAAATAAGTTTGTGATCGGAAGATCCTAACGGAGGCTGTACGGTGACTGTATATAGATCGGGATTTGACGTTAAGAAAAGATCCAAAAGACTAGCAAAATCTCCAGCTCGGTCTGGAATCCGCGTTGGTTCTTCTACGAGTTGAGTTAGACCAGAACTGATCGCGAAGGATTCGGCCTCGCGGCCTTGCTCATCGTCTGTATTTGAATATTTAAGCCAGTTGACATTGTGGACGTTAAAGTCACCAAAGATAGCAATCTCGGCAGTTGGATGGTTGGTTTGCAAGAAGTCGATTGTATTGGCAAGTAATGAGAAAAGGTCTCTGTAATGGGTATCACTTGGAGGACGGTAAAGGCAGCAGATAAACTTGGTGATTTTCGGTGTTGATATTTTAAACCACATTACATCAAAGTCTTTCGGTTCCAGTGTAGGTTCTCGTTGGCAGCAGAGATCATCTCGAATAAAAAGACATACGCCGAAGTTGCGTCGGAATCGGAAATGAAAATCGTATCCAGGGTATAAATAGCTGACGGTGTTTGTTGACGATCTGACCTTTGTCTCGGTCAGTGCGAGTACGTGAGGCTTGGAAGATTGTAAGTGCTGGTGGACTGAATTGATGTTCGTGTTAAGCCCTCTAATATTGCAGAAATCAATTTTGAAGTTGCTAGTTCTGGGTTGGTTAGCAACTGCAGGTGCCAGACCATTTCTTCGTTGAGTGTTGTTAGATCCCAGTAAATTGTCGGAAATGGTTGTTTTTGGAAGAACTTCGCTTGATGGGGCCCCAAGTCCAGCCCCCGCCCGGAGATCCGAATGGGGGGCGAGTTTACCTCCGGAGTATTTTGGGCCCGGAGCTTCCATCATGCTATTTTTTGGGGGGTCCCACCCTGGTAACCGGAAACATCGGCACAGCGACGAAACGTCAACTCAATGAGCAAAAGTTAACTCAAGGAGCAAACTTCACGCCACCTAAACCGATGCAATGGTATCTCACCGGGCGATGCCGGGTGGGCCAACATCTTCCATTTAGAAGGATACTATCGAAGATTCATAAACAACTTTGCAAAAATATCGAAACCCCTAACATTATGTTTAAAAAAAGGTGCTAAAGTAGAACACTCTACAGCTTTTATACAATCGTTTAATCACTTAAAAGATCTGCTTATAAACGCCCCTATTCTCAAGTACCCTGATTTTAATCAACCCTTTGTTCTAACAACAGATGCTTCAAATATAGCACTAGGCGCAGTTTTATCACAATCAAAACCACCAAATGACAATCCAATAGCTTATGCGTCACGCACTTTAAATGAGACTGAACAAAAATATTCAACGATAGAAAAAGAATTACTCGCTATCGTTTGGGCATGTAAATATTTTCGTCCCTACCTTTATGGCCGAAAATTTCAAATCTATACAGATCATAGACCCCTAGTTTGGTTATTCAACCTTAAAGAACCTAATTCTAAATTAGTAAGATGGAGACTGAAACTAGAAGAGTTTGACTATACAATCATTTACAAAAGCGGAAAACAAAATACTAACGCAGATGCTTTATCGCGAATTCAATTAAACGCACTTGAAACCGATTCTGTTTATAATAACCCAGGTGACATAAATTTCGATATCGATAAATTTTTAGACGATAGTTATAACCAATTTAACCCCGAAAATTTAGACCCGGATGACGTCAGTCGACAACTCGATATGTTACAAAATAATGAATCTAATACTAACAAATCAAAACCTAAAATCAATATTATTCAAGATATTAGGATACGACCACCCGACAATAATAATCAATCCGATACTGTACACAGTACAGCTACAAACGAAACTTTAAAAGAAATTCCAATTTTAGACGAAATAATCAATAATAAATTAAATCAGTTTATTGTAAAGAAATCCCCATACGACGCCTATGTTAAAACAGACTACGAAAACTTTGATGGGAATAAAATAATTCACGCAACAATTCCATGTAATTTAAATGCTATAATTTCATTTCTTAAAGAATATTTAAAAGATAAAACCACCTACATACATTTCTTATCAACGGAACTTCGCGTTTATTTTCAAGAAGCGCTAACTAAACATTTTTGTAACTTTAAACTCGTGGAATGTAGCAAACTGATTAACAACGTAAAAGAAGACGAACGAGATATGATAACGAGATTTTCTCACGAAGGAAAAACTAATCACCGTGGAATACAGGAAACACTCACACGCCTTAAATTCACGTACTATTGGAAATCAATGAAATCGGATGTAACAAAATTTATTAATAACTGTGAAATTTGTCAAAGAGCTAAATACAATCGAAGACCTCCCGATCAACCACTAGTATTAACCGAAACACCATCTAAACCTTTTGAAATTTTACACGTTGACACGCTTATTGCCGAAAAACAAAAATTCTTAGTAATCTTAGATAAATTCTCGAAATTCGGACAAGCCTTACCATATTTTGGCACAGCCATTTCAGCCTGTCAAAACTTAGTACATTTCTTTTCATTTTTCGGTATACCAAAACAGATTGTCGCAGACAATGGAACTGAATTTAAAAACGATGTAATGAATGAATTATTAAAAGCTCATAACATTAAAATACATTTTACAACCCCTTATCATCACGAATCAAATTCACCAGTAGAAAGACTAAATTCCACTCTGATCGAACATTTACGAATTTTAAAAGAAACTGATAATAAAACCGATATAATTTCATTAATGACTTATGCTGTTATTGCATACAATAACACAATTCATACAAGTACTAACCATACCCCATACGAATTAGTATTAGGACACACTGATTCAAGTGACCCTATGAAATTAATTCCCGCGCAAGTATTCGCAGAATACGTTAACACACACAAAAACAATACAAAAATCTTATATGAACAAATTGTTGAAAAAACAATAAATCAAAAACAAAAAACGATAGACAAAATTAATAAAGATAAAAAATCTCAAGATTTGCAAATAGGATCCCAAGTTTATAAAAAACAAGAAAAACGTTTAGGCAAATTAAAACACCGTTATACAGGGCCATTTATTTTAAAAGAAATATTAGAAAATAATAAAATTAAAATCGAGAACCCGAAAACAAAACGAACGGACATAGTTCATATAAACGAAACTAAAATAATGCCAATTGTTCCAGATGCATCGGATTCATCGACATCAGAGCAAACGAGATAAAAATTCACAATTTAAACAAGTATCCAGGACTCCTTCCTTATAAATTAGGAACCACCAAAATACAGTCAAATCATTGGTCTTTAATTCAAATTTATGACCTAACCTCAATAATTAAAGAATTTTTTACACTTAAGCACTTTGCAAAAGATTTAATTGATAGCGTTCAAAATAACTCACATTATCATACAGAATATAAAAATACTTTTATTCCATTATTAGCAATAGAAAAAAGGATTGAAAATCAAATTTATCAAATTAACCCTAATTTTATTAATAAAAGACAAAAACGTGGTATTTTTAACCCCCTTGGTTCTTTTATAAAATGCATTACAGGTAATCTTGATCAAACAGACGCAGAACAGTATGACCAACAAATTAAAGAATTACAACAAAATCAAAATAAACTTAAAAATATCGTTTCTAATCAAATTACTCTTTTAGAGAAATCAATCAATCAATTCCAAAATATCGTTTCAAATATTTCACACAATCAAATAATTTTAAAATCGAGAATTATGCAAGTCGAAGGTACTATTAAAGAAGTAGCTCTACAACAAATCACTGATCACCAATATTTCAGAATTCATGTAGTGACCAATCAAGTAACAATGATGTATCAAACAATCTTTGATATTTTCGAAAAAATAGAAATTGCTATTTCCTTTGCAAAATTAAATACGCTTCACAATTCAATTGTAAACCCTATAGAATTAATTAAAGAAATACAAAACTTTAAATCTAACTTAAATACAGATGTACTCCCTTTAGAAGCCACTATAGAAAATGTATTAAATTTTGAAAAAATTGTCGAGATAAAAAGTTATTCCAAAGAAAACATTATTACTTTCATTTTAGAAATACCATTAGTCGAAGCAGAAATTTATCACTATTACAGATTATATCCATTACCTATTCCTAACAACCAAACTTCCGAATTTTATCTTAACCTCCCACACAAACCTTACCTAGCACTTAGCAATGCTAAATATTCATATATGGATCAAATCTGCACCCAATTAATGCCTAATGAGTACCTCTGCAAAGAAGCCCACACAGCATATATCAGCAACGCCCCTCCTTGTGCCGTTCAACTGATAACCTATCAATCAAATGCCACTACATGTCAACCATTCCATATTCGACTGCAAGAAGTTCAAATTACAAGAATTATTGATGGAAAATGGATCGTCACGATACCCAATCGTTTAGTCGTACCGATATCCTGTAAAAATTCCAAAGACAACACGCCACTGTTTGGATCATATTTAATCGAAGCCTCTAATCAATGCAGCATTCAAATTCAATCATTTATTCTACGCACATATAAACCAAGGCAACTTACATATCAAGTTATCTCCTTGCCAGAATTGGACCTGTCCCAAAATTATTACGAACAAAACGAAAAAATATTCAATCCGCCGTCACTGGACTTGAACATTGTCAATTTAAAAGAAACAAAAGAAATCGAAGCCGAACTTCAAGACCAAAAGAAGAAAATCAATGAGATGACCACACCAGTATCTATCGAACGAGTCAGTTTTTGGACAATTTTATTATATTTGTTTATTTTCAGCATATTTGCCTTTATAGGTTACAAATTGTATAAGAATAGGTATTCTAAAAAGCCTTCTAAAATTCAACAAAATAACGATATCATTATTTGATATATCATGCTTTAATTTTATTAATTAATTTTGAAAAATATAAATATTTGTTTTGAAACTTTAAAAACCACACCCTTAAGGGTATGCTTTTATCTAAGGGCGGAGGAGTTATATTCCGTAGTAATGCCTATTCATTAGAATATGATATTTAACAGCATCAGCTAGAAACGTTTATAAATAATAGTAAATCAGATATCATCTTCAGTTGTATTGTTACCTTTATTTTGAATAGACGCTTCTGTCAGTAAAAACTTGTTTTTTAAAAACAGTTCAGCGCTTGCCCGGATCGTAATTAATATATATATTTTGCAATGAAGTAAGCGAAGAAAAAAAAGTTTGTAAACAAACGCACTTTTAATAACAATATTATAAACAAATAAGATTTTTTACAAACTTCGCAACGCGTTACGGAAATGGAATTTAACACACATGTCTATTGAGATTGTGAAAGAAAAAAATTGTATTTTTAGTATTTAGTATGGAAAATACATTTTTTTCTGGCGCCGTGTATTGGCTGGCGCGGGATTATTCGTTTATAAATCTTGTCGCACGGCGTGTTACCTCGAAAAAGACGTATTTATTCCTACACATGCAACGAGTTCGTGTTCAAATGAAAAATATGAAGAAAAAGATTAAAATAATCAAGAAATTGCAGATTCGCATAAATCGGATCCGACGTATCAATGCGAAGAAGTCGATGATTTTATTGGGAACATCAAAAATAGATCTAAGGGTAGGGGTATAGCACTAACAATTTTACACATACATTTATTATTTCAGGTACCGAAAGAACGTCTATACTAGACCAAAACGAGGTCGTCGACAACATGCCCGTCGACTGGCTGACGTGTCTCGCCGTCGATTGGGTGGCTCAGAACCTCTATTGGTGCGATTCGAAGAGAGGTACCATAAGCGTGGCCCGTACCGACGGAACTAAAGAGCACGTGTTGTTGTCGAACGACACCACGAAACCGAACGCCATCGCTTTGGACCCTGTTCGAGGGGTGTTCGTATGGGCGGGGCAAAATAGGTAAGGATCATCGAGCAACGAACATATCTCGTATAGGAAAGTAATGTCAAGGTAAAGATTGTTTCACGAAAAACGGATATAACTTAATGACTGCAGTAAAAGTACCTGGGGGCCATCCCATTATTTATGACCGTTTGTTATTATTATGTGGAAAGAACCGGATTGTAATAATTTTAATTAAATATAGGCACATCAGGTAGGTTAGGTTGCTTAATTTATATTTAAATATCTTTTTGTGGTAAAATTTGTTCAATTTTCAATTTCAATTTCATTAATTGATCAATTTTTCAGTACAGCAGTACAAAAAAAGAACCATAAAGGTGTAGATCACAAATCCTATCACAATTTCTATATGTATATATAATGGAACACACTAAATCAATAACAAAAAACAATCAACGTGCAACATACAGAGAATAATTAACTAAACACAAAGTCGAAAATAGAATAAGATCAAAGAAAATATGCACAATCGGGCAAGACAGCCAATAACATAACAGACTATAAAAATATTTAAAATATATAAAAAATATACAATATAATAATATTTAAAAAATTTACTAAAACAATCCCCCCCAAGACAGCCCGATAGAGTCAAGCGCTAGGCGGAAATCAATCTAGGGATGGAATTTTCCAAAAATTCATCAAATGAATAATTTGCCGAAGATATTAAAATTTTCTTAATTTTTGATTTAAATTTCCCGGAGCTTAACTGTCGCACACCATAGGGAATAGCATTATACCATCCAGCATGAAAAACGGTCTCCATAGTTAACCTTAGGTGAGATTGGGGTACACGTACAGCATTTCTATTCCTAGTAGGGTACTCATGCGAACACTCACTTCTACCCAAGTACATATTATGAAGAGAGGTTACACACTCATAAATAACCAAGTCATAAAGGGTTAGGATTTTTAAAGATTTGAATAAAGGTTTGCAGTGTGCTATTCTGTTGGCCGTACAGATGACTCTGATAGCCCTCTTTTGCATGAGAAATATATTGTGAAGCCTACCAGCAGTTCCAAACCCCCAGAACATCGATCCATATCTTAAATGCGATTCAAAAAGAGCATAATAGACCTGGCGAGAGATGTGACCGTCGTCCAGTTCCTGCGATACAGTTCTTAACAAGTTCAAACACAGCAGATGCTAGACTTTTGGTCAACTTATCTATATGGTTATCCCACTTCAGGTTTTGATCCAACATAACTCCCAGGAACCTATAGTCTAAGACTCTAAGAACAGTTAGTTTTTAAGGAATGGTTCAAGAATTGTCTTTTACCAAACATTCCTCAGAATAGCGTGATAGTAATGGACAATGCGAGCTATAACAGTCGCCAATTACATAAAGCTCCAAGCTCAAATAATACAAAATTGGAGATTCAGAACTACATGGCGGCGAATGATATATATTTTGAAGAAAGTTATAAAAAAAGTGATCTTTGGCATTGGCAGAAGAAATTGGACATACAGTGCTACGGCTCCCACCCTATTATTGCATTTTTAACCCCATAGAGCATATGTGGCACCAGTTAAAATCACTGGTTAGTGTTCTAGTGTTGTAGTATTAATACGAAAATGCTTTAATGATATTGTCCCAGGTAGCTGGAAAAATTCAGTCCGTCACGTAATAACTGTAGAAAATTCGTATATTAGTCTGGATCCAATTATAATTAATTTTGATGAAGATAGCGATCGCGAAACAGAACTATCTATAGAATGATATTATAAATGTAAATAAATATGATTAGTAATATTTAAAAAGAAATGTTATTTCATATGATTACATTAATATAATCATATCATTACTTGTTTTCCTTAGTCCGTCCCTTCATACTTCACTTGTTTATTGCCAAGCTCTTATCGACACAATGGGACCTACCCAGGAAATCATTAAATCGTATCCAATTTTCGTGAAACGTACTGTACATTACTTTTTTGATAGCACTAACAATTACGGAGACACCCTATAAAAGTGTCGAAAATGGGACACTCTGTACTTTATTTTAGAAACTTGAAAGATCTGTGAACCACAGGAAACACAAAATATAATTATCAATAATAATGACATAATTTTACCATTACCGTCTAATCCACTGTTTCGTTTTCAAAGAAAAACGCCGGTTTTATCCTTTTTAGAACAAAAAGACAATAAAAGTAACAGGTCTTGCATATTACTGTAAAGTAATGACGCACGTACATTCTCTTCCCGGTCCAACTGTATATTGACATTAGTTGAATCTCTTATCCTTTTATTAAGTACATATACAAATGATGTCCCGGAACAAACCCCAATAAATTTTATTATTCTTTTTATATTATTTATTTTCAGACTTGAAATAGCAACTCTGGACGGTCAAAATCGAAGGGTTCTACTGAACAAACCTAAGAAGTTCTCCGATATTGCTTTGGATTCCAAAAATGAGCAAATCTATTTTTGCGACTCCGTTTCGATAACTATCGAAAGAATTAAGTACGATGGAGGGAATCATTCGGTAAGTAATCCCGTGTCTCGGTTTAATATTAATATTAAAATGTATTTGTAAAATCGTTAAAGAATATGAATACTTGAAATTTTTTTATCAATAACCAGGAAACAAATGTATTTTTTTGATAATTTTCTGTTTTAACATATCCTGCATCGTCAAACCAATCATGAAAAGGTTCTACTGTGGTGTAGTGACATTTATCATTTAAAAAACATCATTATGTCGGCTCCTCTTTTAGTGGAACGATTGGGGGTCCGTAAGTAGTTACTCTGGGTGACGCTCTTTCCAATTCTTTGCCAGGGGCAAAGTCACTTACTGGAAACAAGACATTAAGGGTGGGGCGATACCGATATCGTTTTCTAAAATTACTCTGTTTATTTCTCGGAAGCAAGAAGCCTCTCGTGTGGTGTTCCGCAGGGCTCGATACTTGGTCCATTGTTGTTTTCTCTGTATGCGTCCCAATTTTATACGCACCTAAAACACTGTTCAGTTCACTTCTATGCGGATGACACGCAGATCTATATTTCATTCTCACCTGATTGATGAAGCTAACCGGAAAATAAATGTTGACCTGGATATTCTATTAAATGTTTCCCATGCCCATTGTTTAAGTCTGAACCCCAGCAAGGCTCGAGTTTTATTTTTTGGAAAAGGTCATTGTAGAGAGTTATACGCGGATCGTGTTAAGATTTGTGTGAATAACATTCAAACTCAAACTCAAAAGGCTTTATTGTCTAAAGAAATAAATCTTGTTGACAAAGCAAAAACAATCATAATATTTGAATAACACTAGATATAAAATAATAAATTAAAATAAAAAATATAAAACTATTTAAGACAAAATGCGTCTACTAAAAAGCAACAAATACAGATCAAAAAGATATAAATATCATAATTAAACATTATCAAGATTAGGGATGGAACTGAAATCCCGCAATAGCGGAGTCTAGAGAATCCGGCCTAAAAACCGGATCTACTGCTCCCGCCGGATCAAAGTTTAAGTCCGGCCGAATCTATTTTAAAATTTAAAAACCATTAAAAAAAAGAAAAAAATCACTTTGTTTATATAAAATGGGGTAAAAAAAATTAAAACCTACAAATTTGTGTAATAAAAAGTACAGATCTTGTTGACAAAGCACAAACAACCAATATATGAAACTAAAATACTAAATATAAAAATATAACATAAAAATATAACAAAAAAATATAAAGCTAAAAGATGAAATACATTTTACAATAATATATCATATACACATATATCAGAAGCTTAAAGACCGCATTCAGTTGAAGGTGTCTGACGTTGCAAAGAATTTGGGTTTATTGTTAGATGAGGACCTTAGGTTCTCTTTGCACATTAGTAGTTGTATTAAAAAAGCATTTGGCAATCTGAAATTAATTTATGGTCAGAAAAACTACTTAATGCTTCGCTGAAAAAGATGTTGTGCGAGTCCCTGGTCTTGTCACACTTTGCAGATGCAGATGTTGTATATGGTCCTTGTCTGTGCTCGTCGTATTCAATTAGTACAGAATTGTTGTGTAAGGCTGATAGGTGGTATTAGAAAGTACGAGCCTGTTGTTACTGCTACGTTGCGTGAACTTGAATGGCTAACAATGGATGAAAGACGGATGTGGCATGCACTCACTTTATATAATAAAATTATTTATAAAAAGTGCCCAGACTATCTCTATAACAAAATTAAATTTCGATATGACTCGCATAATTTGGATCTGCGTCATAAACTCATTATTACCCCACCAGTTTATCGTACAAATTATTTTCAAAGATCTTTTTCATTTAATATAGCGAAATTATATAATAAAGTCGACTCAGAATTAAAATTGTGTTCAGATTTTAAATTTAGAAGGCTAATTAAAGCCTCGATAGATAGATTCATGTAGTTTGTAGGGATACTCATCCTGATCTTTCTGGTTTCGAATTTAGTGTGTTTTGTAAGGGTGTGAAAGTGTTGAAAATTATAAATTTATCTATTTGTTTTTTTTTGCTCTCTTTATATAATTCTATTGGGTTCATTTTCTATGTAGGAATCGGTCAGAAGAATATGAATTGTACTAATTTACCATTAACCTGTTGTCTTGTATTTTCTTATTTATTTTTCTTATTTTTTGTTGTTTTGCATTCCGTCTTTTTTTTTCATTATGCTCTGACTGCTTGCTGTATTCTGCAATTTATGCCTATAGTGGTCAGTTAGAGTATATCAACTTATAGGGTCTGTATAAATCTTAATATCTAGGTTAAGCTAGGAGGCTCGGCCTCAACTTCGCCATTTGTAATCTTTTACAATAAAGCCATTTATTATTATTATTATTATTTGTATTGTAAAAAAAAATTACTTAGCAACATTTTTAGGTGTTGCTAAACAACCTAACTTTGGAGAAACCTGTCGGCTTAACGTTCTTTGAAGAAGCGTTATATTGGCTGGACGCGTCGAAAGACAAAGGCAGCATTCGGAAGGCTCCGATTAACAATCTGACGGATATTTCCGTTTTGGAAAAAGATTTGGGCGATTCCCTTGTCGATATACAGATTTATTCTCGTAAAAAACAAGGTAAGAGTAAAAAAAACGTCCATTTTCTCATTTCAGCTTATTAGTACAAGAAAACGACGTTTCGACTCGAATTTGGGTCATCTTCAGGGCATTTATAGTAAAATCATAGTATACATATCAAGGCCTTATTTTTTTTCATGATCAAACATTAGCGTTATGGGAAAAATCCCTTAATTCACTATGAATAAAGCGATTCCGTTGGTTTTGAATCGTTGGAGGTGGATGACACCTTCCAGATATTCTTAAACAATGATTCGAGGAATGCTAAGCAGAACCGCATATGGATGGGCGATAGCGGTTCGTCGTGTATTTCAGCGATTCGTCGGGAATTAAGCGGACAATATCAGTCGAACATTTGCCATGGAAATATCTGTAAACGAATCCTGAAGATGATTTTTATTAGGATTGAGCGAAACGTCGCGCGTCTTGTTTTTTTTATTAAGCCCCTAATTAATAACCCATTCTCCGCGTTATATTTTTTTTTCAGGCGGCACCAATCCCTGCACAGCAAACAACGGCGGTTGCGAGCAACTCTGCCTGTTCAACGGGACGTATCCGGTATGCGTCTGTTCGCACGGTATGCTCTCCTCGGACGGCAAAACGTGCAAACCGTTCGACAGTTTCGTCATGTACTCCAGAGTGGTCAGTCTGGACTCGATACACATGATGGGCGATAAGAACCTGCTGAATTCGCCGTATCCCAGCATAAAGAATTCGACTTTTTTGAAGAATGCGATTGGTAAGTTTTATTAAACGTCGCTAAGATAGTGTTAGGCACCACTGTAACAACCTCAACAATAACCTCAAATTGGCACTTGCAAAATCTCACTGACACTACAGGGTGTCCCATTTTCGACACTTTTCGGTGGTATTAAAGTTATTATCGAAGATAGAATGATGCGGCTTTCACTTTAGTGTCCCCTAGTTTTTAACGAAACGAAAGATTCCGGTGTCAGATTTTGAATATCTTCGCATTCTAGACGCCCCCGTATTTCCGTTACGCGTTAACTTATCAAGAAGGTAAAAACTGATCTTGTTAGAGATTTTTACGTAAAGTTCTGTGGTAAAGCCAGTTTTTCCCTAAAAAGTTTATTTTTTAAGATATTAACAAAAATAAAAAAATTTAAATGGGACACCCTGTATGTATATATATTTTTAAATTAATTAGGCATACGTTGGGCTTTACAAAAATGTATAATTGTTTATATTTATATTCAAATATAACCTAAAAATGCGATATTTTACTTATAACAGTAGGCCATGGTCAATTTATTAGATAGATCAGTTTTTTGATGACTAAAAAGATCAAACTCATCCTGTAGATTTAAAATTAGGAGAGTCATGACAAATTTGACACAGGAATCTTTCGTTTCGTTAACAAGTGGGACACTTTAATTGCAAACCGCAACATGCTATCTTGAATGATAACTCTAATACCCCCCAGAGAATGTCGAAAATGGGATACCCTGTACATATATTTGTTTATGGAATTATCATTTAATGATTACCGGTAAAAGGAAATTACACAAAATCTAGGAATTTTTGATTTTTTACGGAAATTATATGCAACCATCGACACAGCTAATAAATAGCGAATAATTTGATTTGAAATATACAGGGTGTCGGGGAACATGTGGGAACTCTCCCGGATATGAAGAAAACACGTGAAAAGAATACTATAGGTTCATATAAACTTCTTTCGTATCGGCCTCCTCTTCGGAGATATTGGGAGCACCAATGGAATCAAGTTTTTTACACATAATTATTGAACCACCTGGTATATTTCAATTATTTTTTATTATGATGTATTCCAGGTAAGATCCGTCAAATTACTACCCAAGAAACTGTTGTGAATTACTCACAGCTGCAGGGACGGCCTAGCTGTAACACTCATGGGCCCATTTTTTTACGCCCTGTATGATGAGAACTTTGGACAATGTTTTTTACATACCTTTAACTATTGGCTAAAAATTAAGTACTCTTCATTCATGTCGCTAATCCTAACCGTTTTCGAGAGAACGTCATTTTATTCACACTGAGTCTCCTAACTGCTCATGGGCTAAATATGAAAAAGCGGAATCTTGAAGGTTGAACATTGGATCGGAACAAAGATGTATCTTTTATTGAAATACCCGAAGCACATGATGTATATGAAATGCCGTTTTTTCGAAAACGGTTAGGATTAGCGACATGAATGAAGAGTACTTAATTTTTAGCCAATAGTTAAAGGTATGTAAAAAACATTATCCAAAGTTCTCATCATACAGGGCGTAAAAAAAATGGGCCCATGAGTGTTACAGCTAGTCCGTCCCTGCAGCTGTGAGTAATTCACAACAGTTTCTTGGGTAGTAATTTGACGGGTCTTACCTGGTATACATCATATTAAGAAATAATTGAAATATACCAGGTGGTTCAATAATTATGTGTAAAAAACTTGATTCCATTGGTGCTCTTTGGGAGCCCATATCTCCGAAGAGGAGGCCGATACGAAAGAAGTTTATATGAACCTATAGTATTCTTTTCACGTGTTTTCTTCATATCCGGGAGATTTCCTACATGTTCCCGGACACCCTGTATATAGACCGGGAAGTTAAAGTTTCCGAGGCCGAGTGTATTTCCAGATCCAGTATCAGATACGGAAATTCTCAAAAATGGAAACTGTTCACTACATTTTTTTAGGGTTGAGTTTCAGCTACAAGTACCAGACGATTTTCTACTCGGACATTCAGAGAGGCTCCTTGAATGCCGTTTTTTTTAATGGAAGCGATCACCGAATTATAGTGGAAAAACAGGGCTCAGTTGAAGGATTGGCATACGAACAGGTATGTCATAGTCACGGCAGTCAATATGTCAATATGTACTGTGTTAACCGTGTTCTCACCACATATATATAACCATTATATTGCTAATACCATCTGAAATTATGTCCCCGATATGGACATCGAACGGGTAATAGTGATTTTGCGCAGTTCGGAAGTTTCCTTGTGAAAATAAACATTCGACAGGACCGGATTTCAACTTTTTTAATGCAAATTTCACTGGTTAGTTCGATTTAAGACAGCGTTCCAGCATACGATTTCTGACGATATGATGACGGCGGTGCACTGATTGGTGGAAACTTTTGGTGCCAAATTCCGTCCGAATAATTGTAACAATCGACACGATGAGCTTTATTTTAACTTTCATCCGACGTCGTATGTTTCTTAACCTCACTTTTTTCTAAACCAAAAATTAAGAATGAATTGACTATTTTGGGAATTATTATCAGCTACTAATGCAACAAATTAAAAATACATTAATTTTAAGGTTAGGTAGTGACCACATATATATTATATTGTATACGAGTGACATTCCTTCTTTTTTTACAAGCTTTTTAGTGAAATTCGGTTCCGACGATCGGATTATGTGATAAGCAAAATATTTTCTTATATATTATGTACCTACATACCTGAAATACTCTATACCTGGTATTGATCCACAACTTTTGCAAAAAAGCACCATGCACTTGTGTCCTTTCATCTTAAACAAAACAAGTTACTAACCTAACAAACAGCGAATCGAATCACCACAAATTAAAAACTCCTTTACAAAAATTGTTGTTAGGCAATGAAAGTTTATAAGCACTAATATACCGACAACAATGTGGATGAACCACTTTTTATTCTGTAAGTTGAAAAGACATCAAGAACCAAAATGGCGATGAATAACAAAAACAAATAATATCGGGCCGGCTCTGACGCGATCGATAAAATTTCCACCCTACTGCGCAAACTCAATGGTGCCAAGCGATATCCCATAGCGGGGACACTTTTTGTGATTTGGAACGTTCGTATTGGCAATATAATGGTTATATATATGTGGTTCTCACGGCAATTACTACACGTTTTTTACACTATTCGGTTTTAAACGAATAAACAACGGGAATTCACGCGATTCATTTCCTTTAATAAAACTAATAATCGCAGTTTTCATCCAGCTATCACCTGAAGTATACGTATGTGCGATGGATTTTTTAAATACTTTCGGATGTCCAGATATTTTGTTAAATCCTGTAGAGAATTCAAGTTTAACAACAATTAATATAAATATGTACTAGAGATTATTTAATAGTCGGTTGCTATTCGTTAAAAAACGTGTCAAATCGCGAGATGGTGTAATGCTATATGCACTACTGCAGACCGAATACGTTTCAATTCATTCGATTTGCTTGACAAGTCCGGTGGACGTCGTCAACCGTATACGTTTATTTGCAGTGCAATGTCTATATATTCGGTTTTAGATTTATCCTGCAACGAAACGTGCAGTGTGTTGCCGTGTGAATCTAACGTAAGGTATTTGATTGAGCATTATTTTTAGGTAGGAAGTGCTCTATATTGGACATGCAATAATGACGCGACGATCAACAGAATCAATTTGACAGACCAAATGACGAATGCGTCCAACGTTGAAACCATAATACGGTAAGAAATTATTAAAGAAAATTAAAACAATACCTTTTAAGCAGTGGCGGCTCGCGATATATTTGTTAGGGTGAATTAAGATACTAACGTGACAAAAATTTTCACGATTTTCTCGTTATATTTAAAGCGTTAATGTTTATTGAAAGCATTATGCTTATGTGTCAATTTTTTGGAAACACATAGGTTGGGTCCGGAGGCAAGCCTCCGACGCTTTGCAATCTTTATACACCATGTCCAAGATAAGGAGGTCCAGTACAGGGATCTCGGAAACCGTAAGAGATACGAAGTCGGTTAAATGGAGGTAAAGTTGCGCATTTACGTGCCTTATAATATGCCGTTTAGAAAGATTTAAAATTCCGAGTAGTTACGGAGATATCCGGAAAAAACCGAAATTCTGAAAAATCGTTTTATTTTTTTTCCTGGGTTTTTTTGAGATCGAATTCAAAAGTAAATTGCACTTTTGCATTGCCACTTTTTCCGCTCTATCTAACAGCGTTAATTGTTTTGTAATCCGACGAGTCGTCTTCGAAGGGCCATTATCAACTTTCTTTTTTTTAAATACGGTCCTGTTTTCCTGATATTGGAATTAGAGAGCTTATTTTCTTCCGAATGCAACGATGTATGACATATTGTGGTTTAATGACGTTTCGAGGGTTTTTTGAACAGCATCAGGACATTTTGGGATACTGGTCCTGTATTTTTCCTAATTTTATAAATTATATCTCATAAGTAAGCTCTAAAGTTTTATTTATGTTGGACTACTTCAATAAATAAATAATTTAATAATAAACCACAAATAAATACAAAACAATTAACGCTGTTAGATAGAGCGGAAAAAGTGGCAATGCAAAAGTGCAATTTACTTTAGAATTCGATCTCAAAAAAACCCAGGAAATCAATCAATGTTTTTTCCGTATATCTCCGGAACTACTCGGAATTTTAAAACTTTCTGAACGACATATTATTAGGCACGTAAATGCGCAACTTTACCTCCTTTTAACCGACTTCGTATCTCTTACGGTTTCCGAGATCCCTGCACTGGCCCTCCTTATCTTGGACACGGTGTATAGGAGAACTATTAGATTAGATAGTTTTAGAATTTATTTATTCCGTAAATTTTAGTTCCGACTATTCCTGTATTGTTTCAGGTTGAGAATGCAGGATAAGCCTAGAGGCATCGCCGTAGATTCCTGCGGCGAACGAGTGTACTGGACGAATTGGAACGCGCATTCTCCCAGTGTCGAAAGAGCTTTCTTTACCGGGTAAAAGTAGAAATTTATGATTTTATTTTTTCGTTTTGTGACGATATTTTTTTTTCAATTTTAGTTACGACAAACAAGCTATAATAACGACCGACATTCGTATGCCGAACGCCATAACGTTGGATCACAAGGCGCAGAAACTGTATTGGGGCGACGCTAGACTAGACAAGATCGAAAGATGTGAATATGACGGGACTAAAAGGTAGGTTAGTAGATGAAACTGGCGATGACGTTATTTATTGTACTTTTTAAAAAGTTATTTAATGGCATAGTTACAAAATAATAACGCACTGGATGTCATTGAGATCCTTAGTGGCTACTAAGGTTAATATTGGTTAATGTTACATTTTTAAATATATTTCAGGGTTGTTTTAGCTAAGGTCACTCCACAACATCCGTTTGCTTTGGCCATCTACGGCGATTTTATCTACTGGACCGACTGGATTTTGCACGCCATCATCAGGGCTGACAAGTTTACAGGCCAATACTTCGTGTCATTAAGGAGGGACGTAGTAAGGTTAGATACTCTTATGGTTTAAAAAAAACTCGTAAAACAAATAAAAGTACTAGAAAATTTGGTAGATTTTGGACCGAGACCGATACAAATATATGAGGAATGTATTTATTACAAAACTGTATGAAATTTTACATTAAAAGTTTTCAAATTTTCAAATTTCTGGCACTTTCTTGTGACAAAGTGTTATTTTTCTTTGCAACTATTTATTGCCGATCCGTTATCGTTTGAGAATTTGCTTGGCAACATATACAGGGTGTTATGGAAATGACGTATTATATTTAAACCGGCAATTCCTGAGATGAATACAAATTGAAGAAAAATATCCTTAAATGGCGCTTTCAATTCATTTAGCGATACAAATGACCTGACGTCAAACCAGGAATACCTCTGTACCGCACTGCGGCACATCCGAATTCTCACCGGTGTTATCAGAATTACACTCTTTAAGTTTGAAATACCCAACTACGTAACTAGGTCAAATGTCAATGACCTTTTGACTTTTGATTGGCTGATTTTTTAATGTAATTTTATTTAGGCCACACACATACACTTACCTTGTCGGTCTTATTTAAAAATTAGTGTCAATTTCTATAAAAACTGATACAGCGTTTTAGTAAGGAAACCGGCACATCACATAACCTGGTTATGCAAAACTAAACTACACATGAACATTGGCCGCCATAAAACTGCACAAAATTCACTTGAAGACATCGTTTTTTATTAACATTGGCTTGTCTCGCTTAGGTTTGCATGAACTTTTGCTTTTCTGCGCATTCACCAAAAAAGGTTGAAATAAATAATTATAATAATCTACAGCATTTATTTATTGTTTTCCTTCACTGCTGTAGATACCAATAAAGATTAAAAAACTTGTTAATCGCTGCTCTGGTGCTTTATTTCATTCGAAAAGCTTTAAAAAATTAAATCGATCGTTTCACAGCGGGATTTTAAAACGAAAGATTAGCCACATCTCTAGTATAAATCGACATGATAGAAGTTGACATTTGCTTGACAACAAGCGTATGCTCGCGAAAGAGTTTTTTCGGGATATTTAATCAACTGTACAGTGCGAATAAGTGGGAAAATGTTTAGTACATACAGAAAAATCAAGTCGAAGGCATATTAGAAAATGTTCCTTTAGTAAGAGACTGGAAATCGCAAGGTCACCGTATCTTACCCCATGCAATTTTTTTTCTATGGGGTACGATGAATAAAGAAATAGTTTATAAAGTCGAAGATATGGATCAGTTGCGATATAAGATATTGGATGCAGCAGATAAAATAATTGCTGAACGTTTTAGTTTATAAAGTGCCAATTGTGTCCTATTTGTGTGTTTGTTAAAGAATGCATTAGTATGTAGCGATTTTGTGTGACAAGGGCCTATCTTAAAAAAACTAATTTGAAACGTGTGTTTCTTTAAGTGATTTAAGTATGGTAATTTGTTCAGTGTTTTACTATGTGTTCTGTGTCTCTGACGATATACAGGGTCATGTTCTGAGATTGGAAGAAAAACGCCGAAGGGGTTTTAGTGGGGTATAAGCTTTACCCACTAAAACCAAAAAAACTGAAGATGTATGTGCCCTGGATTACTTGCTAGTGTACTGGCACCTGGATTCACTTCTATTTGGATACTAGGTAGCTAAATATTTATTTTTATAAGAATCTAAAGTTTTACACGAACAATTTGGCAACATTGCGCTAGAACATCTGTTTATTACACAGCTGCTCAGTGTAATGTGACTGTGCCGAGGAGTTGTGTGTGGGTTTATGGGTGAATTACCCCACTTTTTAAACTTTCGATTTGAAAAAAAAAAATATGTAGCGCTTCTCTAGGACACCCCAGGAGTCACCCATTTAAATATAATACGTCATTTCCATAACACCCTGTATAACAAATGGCACCGCAAACCTGTATACATTGGCCCATGCCAATTAAGTTTTTGTTGAAATGACCATGGTGTTTTATACTAATTCTCGTTAAGAGCAAGAGATTATCAACCTATCTCTTTTTCTTAATCGTTTTATTTTTGTATTCAGGCCTATGGGAATAATAGCGGTGGCAAACGATACCGAAGATTGCTTCTTAAATCCCTGTCTGATAGGAAACGGAGGCTGCGAGGAATATTGCGACCTAACGGCGAACGCACAAGTAGAATGCTCTTGTAGAGACGGTAGAGTGTTGCACGAGGATGGCAGATGTTATAGTACCGGCAGTACAGAATGTACCAACACGCAAGATAGGTGAGATACCTTTATTTGTAAACCCTATTTGTTTTACGTTATTAATTGTTACACCTGATTAATTGTTATATTTCAGTTTTCGTTGCTCAGACGGCGGTTGCGTGCCCTTCCACCTGACATGCGACGGCATCCCCCACTGCGCCGACGGATCTGACGAGGAGGCGGGCTACTGCGGCTTCCGTACGTGCCCGCTCAGCTGGCTACGTTGCCTAAACAAGAAATGCGTGCCCATGGCGGCCATCTGCGACGGCGTCGACGACTGCGGGGATGCCACGGACGAGCTGAACTGCAACTGCTCGGAGGACCAGTTTTTCAAGTAAGGTTTGGTAGTAGCACTGATTAAATAAATATCAATGGAGAAATAATCGCCCGTTACGAGTAACTGGCCGACGAGAAATCCATTTTTTTCGCCTTCTTGTCAATTTATATTATTAAGCAGATTGTGCAATGAAAATTTCACACCGGCATTTTTAACCCAATCAGAGACTTGTTTCTTGTTTTGGTTACCATGGAAACCCAAAATATTTCCTTCTGACCATAAAATGCCCCCAAGTTACATAAATCAATATTTTCAAGCCGACCCTGAACCCATTTATTGCGGTTTTAATATGTTGGCACCTACACCATGGTGTTTGTTTACAGTAACGGTCAACGGGATAATGTGAACTTTACTATACAGCCATAAATACGATTATTACAAGTTCTCTGATATTTCAGATGTAAAAATGGAGAATGCGTCCTAAAATCGGTCCGTTGCGACAGCGACCCCGATTGTAAAGACAACTCGGACGAGCTCGGATGTCCGATGCCGAACTGCACCGACTTGCACAACGAGAACTTCCTTAACTGCAACTTTACGACCAATTGTATCCATAAGGAATGGTTTTGCGATGGGGAGGATGATTGCTGGGACAATTCCGATGAAATTGGTAGGTCATAGGACAAACAGCATTTTTCCTTTGCAGGGGGTAAACTTTATATAAAACGCCCGCGACAAACTTCACATGCCAAGATCGCTGCCAAAACTAATCATTCGGCTTCGTCGCGTATAATTATTTCTAATGTTGGGGAAAACCGATGATTTTGATAATCGAGTACTTGATACTCGAGCGATTTTAATATTCGAGTGAATCGCTTGAAATTCCAATTCACCAAGCGATGACGTCACCGACTGCTCGACCGGCAGCCTAGCCGATTACATGTGATCAGGTAGGGTATTTAGCAGGCACGTACCTATGGGTGGGCACAGGTTTAGCTAAAGAATTGTAGTAGCCACCAAAAAAATTCCAGAAATTTATTTATTTGTGAATAATGAATTTTTACCACGTGTCTCGATAAAGTCTGTTTCGTTGCCGTTGATAGCTCGATACCCTCATTAAAGATTCAAAACAAGGGCCCGGTGGCCTAAAATATTTTACCTATAAAATGGTCTTTTTACGTACATCTAGCATAAAGATGAAGAAATTTTGACCTATTCCACCGGGTAACAGATAAAGTAACAATAGAGCCATAAAATGAAATGAAAGGATAATGATTAAAACGGCCCATCATGGTCGGAGAGTTGGGTTTTTAATGTAACCGCTTATTATTTTATTTAAATGTAATAGATTTTATGAATTTATTTACAAGAAAACTAATTTATTTACAGATCAAAAAATATTGACAATTTCAATAATTATAACTCGATAAAATGGTCCTCAGAAGAATCTGAAGAGTCATCATGTCCTACGCTTATTACTAAAGGCTCAATTTCCATAGTTGTGTCAATTACGTTGTCAAGTTCCCACATTTTTTGTTCCTCTACTATAGCATGTTTTATGGCGTTTTGCCAATTTTCTGATGACACATTTGCTAAAGAATGAAGCAAGAGGTGTCGCACTTCTTGCATTTTAAAAGTTTTGTTATTTCTAGCAACATATCCTTTTACTTGAGCCCATATTAATTCGATAGGATTTAGCTCACAATGGTAAGGTGGTAAACGGAGCACTATAATACCTCGATCTCTTGCCATCTCGTCAATAACATACTTTTTATACTGTGATTTATGTAGCCTAACAATATCCAAAAGTTCTTTTTTTACCATGGTATTATCGTAACTCAATTCCTTTCGTTGTAACCAGTTTACGATTTCCGCCTTTTTCCATGAAGTTGTGGGAAGATTCTCTTTTAGCCTAGAGTGATAGCTGGCATTATCCATCACTATTACAGAATTAGCGGGAATGTATTCTATCATTTGCTTAAAATATTCCTCGAAAACATCAGCAGTCATTTCTTCATGATAGTCTTTAGTAGAATTCGACTGGAATTGTAATAATCCTTGATCCAAAAAGCCATTTGAACTTCCTATATGAGTTATAATAAGTCTGCGTCCCTTTCCAGATGGTGGTCTAAGTCCTGTTGACCAGCCTTCCATGACAGCTTGTCGAGAACTTAGGACATTTTTATCTTGCCAAACTTTAGATACGGTGTGCCCTTCGTTCAGCCAAGTTTCATCCAAATAGAAAATGTTTTTGCCTTCGCTGCGGTATTTTCGGATGGACCTTAAGTATTGACGTCTCCAGCAAATAATATCTGCTCTATCAATAAGAAAAGATTTTCTGTTTTGCTTCTCCCATCGAAAGTTCATATCATGAAGTATTTTCCATAGTTTCGTTCGTGATAGCTGTGGTAAGTCCTCGTCGTAGTTAATGGCTTGTAAAATTTTGTCTATAGTTGGTATTTCCTTGGCAAAATAAAAACTATGTACTTTTCTTCTAATACCATTTTTAATGAAATTGTCAATTTCTAACTTGAAGCCATTGTTACAAGTATAGGAAATAATTCAACTTTGAGATAATGCAGTATCTAAATACAACTAAATACATAGTTTGACAAACGCACATCAAATGGCGTAATAACATCCTAAAGCAGGCAAAAATAGGTAAATTAATTACCCCTGTTGTACCTACTTTAACCCTAATCCTACTTAACAATGGACAGAGGCCAATTTTCTTATTAAATAAGGTAATTACTATTGGCAACGCCTATGGTTTACGGTTGTTTTATGGCTTCAACCCTCGATATGAGCTATCAACTGCAACAAAACGGACTATAATCATTCGGCTTCGTCGCGTATAATTATTTCTAATGTTGGGGAAAACCGATGATTTTGATAATCGAGTACTTGATACTCGAGCGATTTTAATATTCGAGTGAATCGCTTGAAATTCCAATTCACCAAGCGATGACGTCACCGACTGCTCGACCGGCAGCCTAGCCGTTTACATGTGATCAGGTAGGGTATTTAGCAGGCACGTACCTATGGGTGGGCACAGGTTTAGCTAAAGAATTGTAGTAGCCACCAAAAAAATTCCAGAAATTTATTTATTTGTGAATAATGAATTTTTACCACGTGTCTCGATACCAAACAAAAAACTGCAAAAAATCACCCAAATATGTATTTATTGTTCGGGTTTATTCTTGTGCTTTTTTAAAACAAACAGTATTACCGAGAGTTATTTTTCGTCACATCTTTCTCAATTTACGAGCATAAAATAAGTAGATATTTAAAATGGCTTGTCAAATTCTTCCACTTTAAATTATCAGGTGCCCTTCAATAATGTAGGCTTAGTTACGCGACTGGCAAAATAAGAAAATAGGTGATTAATTTTTTAAATTCATGTTTATAGTTACCTAAAAGTTAAATTTAAGAATGTTTACCAAAAAATCTGTCGATACCTATGTTTTGTTAACTATTTTGCTCGTTTTCTTATTTTCCATTTTTAAGAAGTCTTCTTGAGTTTAATAATAAAAAGTTCCTGTTTAGATTTAAAAATGTTTACTATAAGATTACCAACGAAATTTTCTATATATTTTGTTAACCATTTTGTTCGTTTTGTTATTTTTATTTACAATTTCTATTATTATGTTATTTTTGAGAAGTTTTCTCGAGTTTATAGTAAATAAAAATTTAAAAATGATATCCTTTAATTTTTTAATATTTACAATCGGAGACCTAAACTACGCCGCTGGCTAGCTAGTTAAAACAAAACTTTACAAAACTCATGTCGCGATGACTCCGCTAAGGGATTTGGCATACTTTTTTATATGCACCTTCTCGTTTATGTGCCTTTAAGAAAGACGTATGTCGTGTACCTGCTCAGCGTGAAACTCGAACGTCGCCAATCGGATGGGGCGGCGCGTAGACCGAAGGTAACTAGAGTATTTCCTATCGACTCGAAACAAACGCGAACCTGGCAATTCTATCATGTATCCAAAAAAAAACTAATAAAATGAGTATTTCGGCCTTCCCCATTGGGATTTCGGGAAAAAGTAAAGAAATACGAAGTCGGTTAAATTGGGACAATTTTGCGTTTCAGTTTTTTGATATTATTACACACTACACGATCAATAATTGCACTTGAATTCTGACCAAAACTATTATAAATATCATGCAGATATTTCCTACTTTCCCAGCTAACCAAACTGTCTGCATTCAAGTCGCCACACAAAAGTATAACCTGATATTTAACTGAAATAAATCTCGACTCGCTCGGAAAGAAATAAAACATATGGAAATTTTTTTATTAATATTAAAATTCACCTTAGTTTCTCTAACGGCGGCATCAGCTGAGGTAGAAGGCAGACAATAATTATGCTCCATAATTATTATTTTCGCCTAAAAACAGATAAATAAAATATTAACCTATAAATTTTTCGTTACGTGACTAATACTTACTGTGGTTTACCAGATACACAAACAACTCAATATGTAGTCAATGTGTTCAAAACAAAATAAACGACGGAAATACACTGTTAAAACTTATTAGCACCAATCAAACTGAAAAAATATAAAAACACAACACGCTCAATGCGGTTCGTAGAAAACTGGGGTATTTGATTAAATCACCAAACAGCTGATCGATGACATGTTGCTGATGTCAACTGTCGAAAAAGCTTGAGGGTTCGCTGCAAAGACTATACATACATTTATTACAAAAGTATTTCATAATTACATTATTTTTTAGGTTGCCCTGAAGTCAACAAGCCTTGCGATTGGTCCTACCAGTGGCAATGTGCTTCAGGAAAGTGTATAAACGCCACGTTAAGATGCAACGGAAAAGATGATTGTAATGTAAGGGAACTTTTTTTTAGTATTTGTTTCAATTTTTTTTGCTTCAAACTTCTTTCAATTTGTTAAGAGTGGGACGTTTCCAAATTGAACCCTTCATAATATTTCTATATTAAATGAGAAATATCTTAATTATTAATAATTTGTATGATAAAACATTGATAATGATAAACTTGGTTTTATAAAAATACAATACAATATTTTATAATTGATTTGTAGGACGGTTTGACCCCCTCTTCAGACGAGTCCCATTGCGGTGTAACGGCGGTTTGTCCTCCCGGCAACTTCAGATGTGTCAGCGACGGAACTTGCATCCCCAGAGCGCTCTACTGTAACGGCGTGCGAGATTGTCAAGACGAGAGTGACGAGATCGATTGCAAACAACAGTGCAGGTAAGGTAAGATAAGTTTGACGAGACCGAAGAAAATGTTTGTTTAAAACAACAAGAAACTGTACAATTTATTATTTATTTATTCAGGATAACAAACAGGCAAAGCCCAATACAGTATCCGCTTAATATGTTATGTGGCTAATTGAGATAACAAAAAGATAAATTAAATTAATAGATTTTAAGGTATAATTTATAAAAACTACAATAACTATAATCTATTTACTTTGATAGTGCAGAGAAGAAAAAAAAACCTTAAACAATCACTCCAATAAATATTCCTTTACTGTTCTCCTTATCACGGCTTGTGACACACTAAAAAATCAATGTCAAGATTGCAATAATATAAGTTTGATAATCTCATCATTCTGCATAAAGGGGAATACTGATCATTATTTGTGTATCTAAAGGGTATACTGAAGAGAGTACCAGATCTAAATTGACGAGGAGAAACATTACAAGTAACTTTACTCAACAAATCAGGTGAATCCGCCTTATTACAAAGAATTTTACTCAAGAACAGATAACTTCCGACAGTTTCCTTCTATTTTCCAAAGTCAGAATTCCAAAATGATGCCTTATAAAACTACGATGATAGTTATCAAGGTTTGCCTTGACTGAGAGAGTCCTTAGAAATGTATTCTGTACTGATTCTAATCTATTTATATAAACTGAATAGAAAGAGTTCCAAACAATCGAAGCAAAATTCAATCTGCTATGCACAAAAGCATAATGTAAAGCTAAATATGATTTTGGATTTTTGAAATATCTTGCTTGCCTATTAATAAAACCTAACATTCGAAAGGTCTTACAAACTAATGAATTAATATGGCTATCGAAAATCAGCTCACTGTCAAAAATTACTCCCAAATCCTTCACTTCAGAAACTCGATTCAGCTCAGAATTGCTGATCGAGTAAGTAAATGGTGTAGGGTCGATTCCTAGTAAAAGAGATTATACAGCATTGTTTATATTAAGAAATAAGCTATTGCGCTTACAATAGTTTTCAAGACGGGTCAGATCTTCTTGAATGAGCACACAATCAAGTAAAGTTCTAATTTGTCTATAAAATTTGAGATCATCCGCATATAGTAAAAATTTGCAATTTAGAAAACATTTATTGATATCGTTAATATATATATAATGAATATCAATGGTCCCAAATGGGAACCCTGCGGAACACCTTATGTGGCAGAGATTGTATTAGAAGTAAACCCATTTATGATAACATTAAATTTGCGGTTTCTGAAATAGGAATGAATCCAAGTTAAAAAGGGCCATCTACACCGACGGCTTATTCAGAATAATTAGATGATTAGCTTTATCAAACGCTTTACCGAAGTCGGTGTAGATTGAATCTATTTGAGTGCGCTTATCAAGATTTACTTTAATATCTTCTGTGTAAGTTAAAAGATTACTTTCGATTGATCTTCCTGAAAAGAAACCACATTGTTCAGAAATTGTCCTCTGACTAATTGGAAAAGGTATTTATAGACCAATTTTTACAGAAGTTTCGCAATAATAGGTTTAATATAACTGACAGATTAATTAACAACTCGCCGTCTAATCGCCTATGCCATAAAAGCGCCTCTCGATAAGAGCTTATTTAGACTATGGATTAAGAACGAACTTTTTTTTGGGCCATGTCTATATTATATACTATAATTTGTTTTAGATCTGATAAATTCCAATGCGCTAGTGGAGAATGCATTCCAAAGTCTTGGCAATGCGACGGCAGTCCGGATTGCGACGATCAATCGGATGAAACGGAGCATTGTAACCATACAGAGTGTGGGAAAATGGAATTCAGGTAAGTTCCCAGAAAGTTTGGATTATGATTTGCCCGAGCTATCATTCCTCTGCGCATAGCTGGTAGTTACCGTCCTTTAGTACGCCACCGAAGAGAAATGAAGATGATAATTTAGTATATACCAACATAACCCATAATGCTATAAATAATTCTTACACAATTTGATCGATGAAAAACTCAAAAAATTGCTGAAATATGATAAAAAAAAAGTCATTGGTGTGGTCAATTTGCGAAAGTATTCCATAATTTATATGACCTTTATAGTTAGAAGAGACGGTGACGATAGGGGGTCTGTGAAGTGGAATATCAGTAATTTAGTTTTTCGTGGAGTTTAGGCCCCCCTTTACAACTTTTATATCTGATGAAATGCCGTAGAGCGTTGCTGAGAGGCCCTGTACCGCTTTAGATAGGAAATTCTCAATAAATTCAAAATTACATCGAGCCATGTCTGAAAATGAATTTACAGCATCTGCGTAACCCCGAAAGTCACGGGAAACACATTTTCGGACAAGTCAACCCTTGCATATACTTTTCCGAGCTTGTCAAAAAAAAATGAAAATTTAAAAAACAATAAAAAATGCGAATTTGAAGTTGAAACTTTCTAGAATGGAACATTATATTTTAAAGATTATGTGAAACAAATTTTATCGATCCAGGTCTCGCCAGTTCATTATTGTAATTTGTTTTAAATCTCCTCGGAGGATATTCGGAAAACGATCATGATATGTCAGAAAATTGTCATCCTTGACACCCAAATATTGTGGAAAGAATCGCACCTAGCTAGGCGGAATTCTGACAATATTACGCAGAGATACCGGAAGGCAGGTATCGTTCAGTTGTATGACGGGATATTATATTCGCAATATTCCCAAATTAAGCCTATTTGTCCATAATGGGCCACGCCTTTCATGCATTTCGAGCGAAGTTTAGAAATTTTGCTATCACCGTTACGAATTCTCTTAATTTTCTCCAAGATAGAACATGTTTCTGGTAACTTTATATACAGGGTGGCCCATCGAAAATAGTCCAGCAAGGTTTACGGCTGTGTACGTGAAAATTAAAAAAAAACTCGGACCCGTAAACTTGTGTTTTCAGGGGGACACGTTTCACTAGTAATTTCATCCCTGTAACCTCAACACCCCTAGCGGGGGCGGCTACTGCCCTTGTTTCTTCAAATGGGAATGGGTATGTTGTGATACATCTTTTTAAAAAGAATTAAATTCTCTTTAAAATGGCGCTTTGTTTTGTAAATTTGAGCTACGCGCCGCCGAGAAATTGCGTTTTAAAAAATGTAATTTTATTGAGCGATACTTACATGTTATCTTATTAAATGTTGAAAATGTCCGCCATTCACCTCCATACAATAATACAACAACTGTTCAAAGTGTTCTCGGACATTGTGAAGAACATCTGGTGTAATTTGTTGACAAAAATTTGTTTACGCACAAACCTGTGTACTTGATAAGAGGTGCCGTTGCTCGGCGGCGCGTAGCTCAAATTTACAAAACGAAGCGAAAAGAGAATTTAATGCCCTTTAAAAAGATGTATCACAACATACCCATTCCCATTTGAAAAAACAAGGGTAGTAGCCGCCCCCGCTAGGGGTTGAGGTTACAGGGATGAAATTAATAGTGAAACGTGTCCACCTGAAAACACAAGTTTACGGGTCCGAGTTTTTTTTTCAATTTTCACGTACACAGCCGTAAACCTTGCTGGACTGTTTTCGATGGGCCACCCTGTATATCAAAATGTTCGGAAAAGATGAGAGAATCAGATAAACCTAGAAATAATTCTCCAAGGGGAATATTTTAGAAAATATAGCAGAAAAAAACAGTTTTTTAATAAAAAAAATTTTTAGAGAAAATACCGCAATATTCTTTATATTAGAAAATTGTTTACGACTCATCTCCATAGGAATACAAATCGATTAAGCCCACTTGGACCCATGTCACTTGAGACTTTATAATTTTTCCATTCATTTTTTTTTGACACGCTCGGAAAAGTAAATGAAAGGGTTGACTTATCAGAAATTGTGTTTTCCGTGACTTTGGGGTCACGCAGATGCTGTAAATTAATTTTCAGACATGGCTCGATATACTTTTTGGGTGACGGAACCCTTTTGGGAAGCAAAATACTTGACGGAACCCTACAATAAAACAATAGTTTTTAAAAGTGTATTCTTTATTAATAAGCATAATAAAAGTACAATGTAACAGTTACTAATTATTACTTACTTTACCACATGGCAAGTACAATAATAGAAGATATTAAAAAAGAAAAAATCTAACTAATGGGAGGTATGAAACTGTTTTTTATTTTTCATCAATTGGTTGATATCAGGTTTGATAGAAGACAGTTGAAGTCTCATATCAGGTTCGGCGTCCAGTCTATTGCGATATTTTGTTTTCGTGGCTGCATAGGTTGAGAATCCTGTTTCGCACAAATATGTTGTTGGGAACGGGAGAAGAATATTCAGAGCCATTTTGCCAAGCATTGGATATTCATCACGGATTCTGCACCAAAAATCGTTGAGAGGCGTCGTTTTGAACAGTGACTCCATACTTGTGTCTGATGACATTTCTAAAAGAGATTCATATATCTCGTTTGACATACTTTCGGGCTTTTCCAAGTTGGGTAAAAAAGGATTATGAATCCATGAATTCAGTTTCATTTTTGTATTCTGTTCTTCGGGAAAATACTTTTCAAAAGATGCGCGCATCGAACTGAGATATTGGACCAATTCTTCAAACACATCATCTTGAAACATTTCTGAGTCGTTATCGCTAACAAACTCACCGAGTGACGTAAAGCTTTCTATTTCTTTCTTACCAACGCAAATAATCCAAAAATCTAATTTTCTTTTGAATGCAGTTATTTTGTTATAGGCCTGAAACACTGTTGTCTGTTTACCTTGCAATGATAAATTCAATTCGTTCAGTTTTTGAAAGATATCCGCCATAAAAGACAATCGGAACAACCAATTTTTATCATACAAACGGTCCTTCAAATTAAAAGAAGTATCTGCTGAAAGAAACATTTGTAACTCGGCTCTAAGTTCAAATAGCCTTGTTAAAGTTTTACCCCGAGACAGCCATCGCACTTCTGTATGGAGCAGCAGTGTTTTATGTTTGCTGCCATAATCTTCACACAATAATGAGAACAATCGGGATTGTAGTGGTCGTGATTTGATAAAATTAATTATTTTTACCGCTTCATCCATAACTAATTTTAGATTTGACGGCATTTGCTTCATCGCAAGTGCTTGTCTATGCAGAATACAATGGCTGGAACTACAATTAGGCGCTTTATTTTTTATTCGTGACACTGCTCCTGCTGTTTTACCTGTCATCGCCTTGGCCCCATCTGTACAAATGTCAATGCAATTGTTCCAACTGAGATTATTTTCTTCAAAAAATATATTTATTTTATTAAAAATTTCTTCCCCGGTAGTGTTTGTGAGCAGCGGTGAACACATAAGCATGTCTTCTTCAAAAGAACTTTCATATGGATATCTCACGATAACCAGCAAGATAGCCAAACCAGCGACTCGTCCATTTGCAAGGCGAATCGTGTTTTTTGTAGACGTGTAACTAGTTCTTGTTTGACGTAGCTTGCCAGATCATGGATTCGCCGTGAAACAGTATCGTTTGATAGCGGCACAGTAGAAAGATGCTTTACGGATTTTTCATCGAGCATACATTTTGTTATGTCTAATACACATGGCTTTATTAAATTCTCAGCGATAGTGTGCGCTTCACCTGCTTGTGCAATGCGATAGCTAACTAAATATGATGCCTCCGTGGCCTTTTCGTTGATAGTTTTTGTTACATGCATCATATTTTTTTGACTTTCCAATAACTGATCTTTTTTACGAACAAAAAATTCTTTATTCTTGTCTTTAGACTCGGGGTGTACAGTTTGTAAATGTCGGCGCAATTTGGCAGGTGCCATGGAACTATTAGGAAGCAGTTTACTACATAGCATGCAGAGAGGTGAGCCCTTGGAATCAACAAATCCGAAACTGATATATGATTCATCATACTTCCTTTTTTTCGTCTTTGAAACCGTCGAGCTTGAGGTCGTGGCATCATCGTCTGGATCGGTGATTGCTATATTCTCCGCGCGTACTGCTTTTGAACATTCAGCGTCATTAGAAGATGTTGTTGCAACACGTTTAACACCTTTAAGCCAACGTTCCATTCTTCTTTATTTATAATGTTACACGTCATGCTGGTGGGGTCTAAATAATGCACAATCGTTACTGCGTATAAGAGACTAAGTTTAGTACAATGAAGAAATGTATAAAACTGAGACAACAGAATACAGCAGGCAGTAGAACAATGAACACTAGTTTCTCGCTAGCGAGCTTGTAAGTAGGTAGGTAGGAACTTATCGCTCCGAACGCTAATCGTCAACTGACTGACGAGGCGCGACGCGCGATCGCCGCTTTTATACTTAGTCCTAGAGTCGATCTCGAATATTCTCGAAAATACTCGAGTCGGCGCCTTTGATAAACAAAAAGCAAAAATAAAAAGAGAAATATAAAAATTGCGTTGTAAACAATTCAGAGGCGGCTTTTATCAAAGGGACTGCGCGCTCACAAGTATACAAGTAATACATGTTGATACCAAACTTATGAGATATTGTACCAGCTATTGTAACACATGTTTATACAAATACAAATAAATAAATAAATATACCTACGCCGCGGCCGCGGAGTCAAAACGTTCGACCAGAGAGAGGTGTTTTGTTTTTTTTTTCTAAATTCTTGAGGAACCCCTACAGAGGTATCGCGGAACCCTAGGGTTCCGCGGAACACACTTAGAGTATAGCTGCTCTACGGCATTTCATCAGATAAAAAGTTGTAGAGGGGGACCTAAACTCCACGAAAAACCAAATTACTGATATGCCACTTTCACTGCCCCCTATTGTCACCGTCTCTCTAACCTTTTTCATCAAATTTATAGATGTAATGCAACCGGACGCTGTATACCAAAGGCTTGGGTTTGCGACGGTGAAGTTGACTGTGAAAATGGACAAGACGAGTATCCTGCTGAAAGATGCTTGGGCGCAGTAGCGTGTACTGAACAGCAGTTCCAATGCAGGGAGGGCCAGTGTGTTAATAAAGAATATTTCTGCGATGGAGATAAAGTAACTATAAAAAAACCTTCCATTTTTTCTTAAATTGATGTAGAATCATCCTCGTTGGTCACATATTTCGAAACACTGCTTCATCAAAATCTGCATAAATAAAATCATTCATCCAACCTATCATTCCTCTGTGCATAGTTTGGTACTTCGCGCCGCACGTTTGTACGCCATTAAAAAGAAACGAAGAAAACGTCATATATCACAACATAACCAATAATTTGCACACTTAAATGTTATTTTGACAGTTCGCAGTCCAACGGAAAGTTGAAAATATTCATAGACTTTGTTATTTTAGGATTGTAAGGATGGCTCGGACGAACCAGATCACTGTTATAGAACTTGTTCGGCGGGCGAATTTCGTTGTACGAATGGCAAGTGCATTTTGGAATTGCACAAGTGCGACGGTAAAGATCATTGTGGCGATAATAGTGACGAGGATAAGTGTCAAAGCGAGGAATACTGTCAAAGTAAAGGTAAGGAGTTATACAGGGTGTTATGGAAATGACGTATTATATTTAAATGGGTGACTCCTTGGGTGTCCTAGAGAAGCGCTACATATTTTTTTTTAAATCGAACGTTTTAAAAGTGGGGTCCAGTCCCATAAACCCACAGCTCATCATGCGTCACTGTAATATGTCACCCTGTGGTGGCATATCAGAAAACAGGTGTTACGTGGAATGTTGCCAAACTTAATGCAAAACTGAAATTCCATATAAAATTATAAAAATAAATTACTTATATACCTACTTGTATTTATCTTTATACCTAAAGAGCGAGGAAATCCAGGCAGAAACACAATCAGTTTTTTTCTTTTTCATGGAAACACTTTGTGCTCGAAACATTCCATCAAGTCAAACGTCCAAAAAAAACTACTCGTTTTTGGTTCGTCACTAAAAACAATGTCAAATTATATACAAAGTTTGGACGCGTAGCCCGAGATTCATTACAAAACAATTATTATACGCGTACCTTCTGAAAACAAAGCGGATAGCCGAGAGTGTAAATGGTAAGCAACAGAATCGACCGTATTCTAACGCGTATCTTCTAATACTGACAGTTGCAAGACGCACGCTTGTACGCCTAGACTTACGTTGCTCCGGCGCCCAGTGGATTGTGTGAAAGAGATGGCGGTGTGAGAAAGAAAATTAAATCTTCGTCGGTCTTGTCATTTGGAGTAGAGCTGAGCTAATTTAATTTTTTGAGCTTCTCAAGTACAGTCGCAGTATTATCCCTTACCTTAATAATTGATGGATATATCACTACTATCATTTTATTCAATTCATGAAAGAATCTCGTTTATCACCATAAGAAATGCATTTAAGCGATCTTAGTCCGTCCCGTATCGCCTATTATTAGGATTCGATTACCGTGACCGTGAAATATCAAACTGTCAAATATTGCCCATCTCTATTCCGAGTTTTGCACGTACCATTTCGTTCGTTCGTAGATAAAATGTCATTCTTGAATTGAAAGAATTGTATTTAAAGTGTGTGTTTTTTAAATTAGTTAAACAAATAAATCTAAAAGAGAAAAAGGACCCAAATTAAAACAGTTTTCCCATGTATTCTTTCCATGTGAATAGCTGCTATTTGTGAGGTTATGTCAGAGGTTGCTTCCTAAAATTTAGATTCTGTGTGGTTTCTGTGAAATTATGAAACTAATAATTGTATTTAAATAAGTAAAGGTAAGAGAGCATTTGTCTTAAATAAAAGTGCATTTTTTTTAAAGAGTTTGAAAAATAATAGAAAGGTTGACCTAGTTACTTTCCTTTGGTTGTGACGAATTTGAGATTTGTGTGTAATATTACCATTATTTGTTTTGCAAAACATCTTTCGCCGTCGGTTTTCTGGAATCATATTTGTTCATAAATGATAGAATAAAAAAATTGTTAAAATTATAATTTGTTTTCTAAAGAGTTTGCCGTGTAGATATGACAACACCGACCGTCGTCAGTAGCGGCCATGTAAATTTTGAGATTTCATATAAAGTGTATAATTTCGCTTAATAATTCAAAACGCCATTTATGGTTATTTTTCTTCACTTTATTTTCATCTCAGGATTTGCCGGTTTAAATATAATACGTCATTTCCATAACACCCTGTATTACATGATATAATGAACTCAAGATTAATATAATTTAGATTTATACATTTCATTATTAGGTAGAAAACTTATACAGTGCATATTTTTCAGGTTGGTTCCATTGTGAAAACGGCGTATGCATCAACGACACTTTACTCTGCAATGGCGAGAACAACTGCGGAGACTTCTCGGATGAAAATAAGTGCAACATTGACGAGTGCTCCGCAATAGTCCCTATTTGTGCCCACATATGCGTGGATAAACCGATCGGATACGAGTGTCGATGTAATCCAGGCTACAAGGTAAAGATTGTTCCACGAAAAATGCATATAACTTAATGACTGCAGTAAAAGTACCTGGGGCGATCCCATTATTTATGACCGTTTGTTATTATTATGTGGAAAGGACCGGATTGTAATAATTATAATTAAATATAGGCACATCAGGTAGGTTAGGTTGCTTAATTTATATTTAAATATCTTTTTGTGGTAAAATTTGTTAGTTTTTATTTCTTGCTGGAAGAGTTTAGTTGTATTACCGATATTATTTTACCAAACGTATAAAATCAATATGTGGCGTCCATGGAAAAACATTGATGGTGCTTCTTCTAGTGTTGCAGTGAAGAAAATGCATTTATCTCTCGATGCTAGGGAACTTGTAAAAAGAGTATATACTTCTTTACTCAACAGAGGACTTTATGCTAGTGCTGCTGCGACTGAAACGTCTGATTTGACTAAGATACCTCTGACTACAGTGAAAATAATCGCGTCAAATCCCATTAAATCTAGAAAGAAGCGTAAAGATGCCGGTTTCACCAAATGTTTCGACGAAAGCGACAAGGACTTGATAAAGCGAAAAATCTACACCATGTACGAAGAGCAACGCGTACCTACATTAGATTCTCTGAAGCAACGGCTCACCAATGATGAAACCCAAATAAGTTGTAGCCGCGCTAGCCTTTGAAGAGTTTTGTCGGAAATGGGATTCAGATATCGCAAAATTGACAAAAGGCAAGTACTCATGGAATCCCACCGTTTACAAAAATTGCGCCATGAGTATACTATTCTGTAAGGAAATCCCGTTCTGAAAACCGTCCTATAATTTACCTCGACGAGACTTGGTTTGACACGCATGAAACACCATCCAAAGGCTGGTCTGATTCTTCCGATAAGTGTAAAACAAAAGCTTCGTCAAACAAAGGAAAAAGAATAATCATTTTACATGCTGGGTCAGAAAACGGTTGGGTTCCAAATGCCTTGTGGCTTTCTGCAAAAAACATTAAAGACTCTTGTGTGGACTACCATGAAGATACAACGGCCGAACTTTTTGAGGAATGGTTCAAGAATTGTCATTTACCAAACATTCCTCAGAATAGCGTGATAGTAATGGACAATGCGAGCTACCACAGTCGCCAATTACATAAAGCTCCAAGCTCAAATAATACAAAATTGGAGATTCAGAACTACATGGCGGCGAATGATATATATTTTGAAGAAAGTTATAAAAAAAGTGATCTTTTAGAAGTTTTAAAGACATTTTGTATAAAAAAAGTATATGTTTGTGACACATTGGCAGAAGAAATTGAACATACAGTGCTACGGCTCCCACCCTATTATTGCATTTTTAACCCCATAGAGCATATGTGGCACCAGTTAAAATCACTGGTTAGGTCTGAGAATATTTCTCCGACTTTAAGTTCTAGTGTTGTAGAATTAATACGAAAATGCTTTAATGATATTCCCCCAGGTAGTTGGAAAAATTCAGTCCGTCACGTAATAACTGTAGAAAATTCGTATATTAGTCTGGATCGTATAATTAATCCAATTATAATTAATTTTGATGAGGATAGCGATAGCGAAACAGAACTATCTATAGAATGACATTATAAATGTAAATAAATATGACTAGTAATATTTTTAAAAAATGTTATTTCATTTGATTACATTAATATAATCATATCATTACTTGTTTTCCTTAGTCCGTTCCTTCATACTTCACTTGTTTATTGCCAAGCTCTTGTCGACACAATGGGACCGACCCAGGAAATCATTAAGTCGTATCCAAATTTCGTGAAACCTACTTTACCTACTACCATTATTTATATTTAACGTTTTGCGTGCACTTGAGAAAATTTAGGAGAGGTATGGATCTTATTATTTCATAAAAATACTAATAGTTATACAGTGTATTTTAAAAATTATACCTCAACAGTTATCAGCCAAGAACCCCCATCACTGCGAAGACGTAGACGAATGTTTGGACAGACCGTGCAGCCAAGTGTGCAAAAATAAGAGAGGATCTTACCATTGCAGTTGTCACCCCAACTACATTCTCCAGGGAAAATCTTGCAGGGCCAATTCCACCGAAAAAGTTACGTTGCTGTTGGCGAATAGGCAAGAACTTGCAATTTTACGCAAATCAATCCGATTCTAATTTTATGACTTTTTTAGATATTACATCAGAGAACTGGATCTCCACGGTCACTCGACCCTCCTCGCCCATAACCTAACAAACGCAGTCGCTTTGGATTATGATTGGTCGAGCCAGTGCATCTATTGGTCCGACGTCACGCAATTCGGCAGTACAATTAAGAGGCTGTGTGACTACCGGAAAAATACGACGATTGTCGATGTGGAAATGTTGCATTCTTCAACTCTGCAGAATCCCGACGGCCTAGCCGTCGACTGGGTCGGAAGGAATTTGTATTGGTGTGACAAGTTAGTTTATTGTGTATATATTTGCGTGTTTTTTTTTTATTCCTTAATAGTTTATCTTGTTGCGAAACCACACGTTTGCTGATAATTACGTTTTTCTTGTATTTTTAGGGGAACCGACACAATCGAAGTCTCCACATTAGACGGTAAACACAGAAGAGTTCTTCATTCTAAAGATCTGGAGGAACCGAGGGCGATCGCTTTGGATCCCGTCAATAAATACATGTACTGGACCGATTGGGGTACACGAGTCCACATAGGTATGGTATTGGTAAAGTTGGATTTTTATTCTTTGATCGAGTTTGAGTTAAAATTGCTATAAAACATGAACCGATACCGTAGTTATTCATTCACCTAATTAACCGGACGCAGGCGGTGTTATTCCTCGCAAAAATATGTTATTCTTCGAACAAACTCGATCGAAGAATAAAAATCCAACTTATACAGCCTTGGTGTTAGAATTAGATTAGATTTTGTTGGAGCGGCTCGATAGTATTGGAGTTAGAGAAACAACATTACAATTATTCAATTCGTATCTCTAACTGATAGAACACAGCAAGTGAAAATTGACTGGGAATATAGTGAGCCGCTACCGGTGGCGTTTGATGTGCCACAGGGTACGGTCCTTGGACCAATTCTCTTTGAAATATACATTAATGATATATCTATGGTAACTAAACAAACAAATGGCGCTAAGATTAAGATGCTTCGGAGATGATACATTGCTGTTAGTTAGTTCTAAAACCTGAAATGAAACTTATGATTAGGCAGAGAAGGCAGTAAATGCTATAAAATGTTGGCTGAATGAAAGCGTACGTACTCTAAATGCCCAAAAAACTCATTTTGTAACTTTGTCAATGACAAATGCGGTTGCGTTGCAACAATAAAACATAACAGTGCATCACACTGGCTGTAATGTGACAGAACGGCGTAATTGCACTCTAAAAATAGGAAAAACAAGTTTGTTAAGTATCTGGGGATCTACTGGGACCAACATAAACTAAGAAAGCTGTTCTACAAGTTCGTCCAATTAAGATATATTTTAAATCGCAAAACAATAAATATTGTATATTCCTCCCTTGTTGAGTCATTTCTTTGTTATGGGCTAGTGGTTTGGGGTTTAGCAACCAAAATAGCCTTAAAACCTTTAAAAACTATACAAAAAACCATTATTAAAATAATGTTCTTTAAAGAATAAATATTCTACAAAAAAGTTATTTCAATATATGCTAAACTTCTTTCATTGCACTTGTCAGTTACCAAAGTGGTTATTACATACGTGATGTGTGTGTGTGTATGTGTGTAAGTTTCAATGGCACTGGAAAATCTCCAACAGGTCAGACTGTAGTATCCTTTATATACCATCACGGGGCGCAATCACTAATCACTATTCTCACTCTATAAACAATAATTAACGTTATTCTACATTCACGTTGTTCACTGGTTCCCTGTCTTACCACGACTGACTTCGTTCAGTACTTACGTAACTCAGCGACACACATAAACCATCGGGTTCAATTATTTATCCAACGCTTATGTTACTGTTTTAGAATATTGTACTATCGTTCTGATAAATAAATAAATGACTTCGATGTTATAGGATATAATTAGTTTTAATTTAACTTTCTTAATAGGGAAATCCGGTATGGACGGATCTAATCCTAAAGTGATAGTAAACAAGAACCTGGGTTGGCCGAACGCCCTAACCATATCGTACGAAACGAACGAGATATTTTGGGCAGACGCCAGGGAAGATTACATTGCTGTGGCTGATAACGAAGGTAATAAGTTGAATCCTAAAATAGTGCGTTGCGTAACAAGCCAGGTTTCATATACGTGTAAACTTCGATGTAAAGCATTCTTATCTTAGGTAACAATATGAAAATAATAGCAAGCAGAGAATCCAATGGTAAACTTCAGCTGCATCACGTGTTCGCCATCGACGTCTGGGAGGACTACATCTATTGGACGGACTGGGAAACCAAGACGGTAGAACGCTGTAACAAATACACCGGCGACAATTGCTCCTCTATTTTGTCCACGGTCCATAGACCTATGGATGTGCGAGTGGTGCATCCATTTAGACAACCTCAGGTATGTTTTTAAATTTAAATAATTTGCAAATTATACGAAGCACCTCTTGCATTTGGGCGATTAAATTTGCAACGATTATTTTATAGGTCAAACGAAGTCCATGTGATCAGGCTAACTGTTCCGCCTTATGTTTATTGTCTCCTAAGGAACCGTTTTACGTGTGCCAGTGTCCAGAAAACTACGTTTTAGGTAACTATTGACTGAAATGTATATTTTAAAGAAAATATATCTAATTTTATGCTATTTTAGGAAAGGACGGAAAATCCTGCGACGCGAATTGTACATCTTCCCACTTTGAGTGCAAGTCGAGTTATAAATGCATCCCGTTCTGGTGGAAGTGCGATACGCAGGATGATTGTGGAGATGGTGAGTTCTTTTTCGTTTTATTTGTGTGGCCAAGTACAGCTTGACAAGCGAGTCTATAGCTACGCGGTATCGGTAAGGGGGAAGCAATATCTTTTAAAACATGGCCGAGTCATGGGCGTGCTATTATTATCTTAATAATGTAATAATATATATTTTTTCATGGCATGAATATATTTGTATCACCAGTGCAATATATTAGGCCTTTCCATTAATATTTTTCGGTTATTTTGGCATTTTCGCCAATAAAATCCATTTGATTTCACCATGCACTTTAAAGTTTCACGGGGAAATGGAGAGTTTATGTCACTTATCAGCTGTTGTAGCAACTTTTTTTTTTTAAGGTTGGAATCACTTTTAGTTCCAATCAAAACTTTTGTATTGTTCTCCTAACAATGCCAAAGTCGAAGCCTTCGATTTTGCCGACAGCAGAGAGACGGGCCCTTTTTTTAACAGGAGATGACAACAATTGATCCGGGTTATTTTCTTTCCTTTCAGTATCTTCTTTGTGAATGTTTTTTACTGCACCCACCCTTACTCCTGTATACATTGCGACCCTTTCTAGCTTTCGCTTAACTGGCAATTTAAATGTATTAATTTGTGATTCCTCTTCACACACCCTGTACACATTGGTAATCACTTAACGGGTTTGACTATGAAGGGTTTTACCAGGGTATATTCATTCATTATCGCAGTTTTAAAACAAACCCTATCACTACGCAACTGGATGAAACATATTGGACATCGCCGAACAAGCACGCTGGCACAATAGGCGTGTCACCAGACGCGTGTCACATCCTCTGTCTGGGATATAACCTATCAAATTAGCTCTAGCCACCGGTTACCCATGGTTACCGTTGATATTGCACCACGTTGCCCTATTTTTAGATTAGAAGTACTTTAATAAAAAAATATTTTATTTTGTATTTAAATATTAAAATAAATAGTATGAAAAGAACGTTTTAAGAACATTGAAACTACAATAGAATATTAGTTCCTTATATACTTATGACAATTTACTTAAATGGGTAAATTTAATTTTAGGGTTTACTTGGTAACATGTTATTAAATCAAAATTTAATATATGTGACAACATTGTTAAACCAAGAAATTTTCTTGCCCGCATTCCTTTTGTAGCTACAGATAAAGTTGTCGACCTGTACAGGGTGTGAAAAGGTTTATTATATTTCAATAGACTTCTTCCTTCGGTCGTTCGCTCCCGTTATCTAGCGCGATCTTTCTCCCAACAAAATTTAATCGCGTCATCTTAAACAACAACCTTAAAGTAAAAGTTCTGTTGTGAAATAATTTGCTTCCATGTGCTTCGTGTACCGGGTGGCCGAATAATAATGGACGCCGGTCATATCTCGGAAACCGTTTCTCGTAAAGTTTTGAAGTTAAAGAATTTATTACAAAATCAACCAATAGAAATTGCTGGAAATTATTTTCAAGGTTCGAAATTTGCCGCTAGAGGGCGTTCGACCTATGATTAAGAAGATTATCGGTTATTTATCGTTAATATGCCAAATAAAGTTATATCAAAAATTTGACGGCGCGCTTAGCGCCAAGCAGGTAGATCTTTAAAATTTTTCTTACACGTAATAAGCCTTTTTTGCCTGCTACTGTATAAAAAGGAAACGAATTATTTTTTAGGTAGTGACGAGCCTCCAGATTGTCCGCCTTTCAAGTGCATGCCGGGCCAGTACCAGTGCAAAAACGGACAGTGCATACATCCCGGCGATTTGTGTAACGGAGTCAACAATTGCGGAGACGGTTCGGACGAGGCAGACTGTGATCGCTATACTTGTTTGAATACACAGTTCAGGTAGGTACAAGGCGAGTCTCTTTTTACCTTCTATCTGTTTCTGTTTTCACTCCAACAGTTGATCGGCTTGATATGTCTTTGTTAGGAAAAACACACAATCGACGGACGTGACTCAAAAGTCTATATTTTTTATCCAGTTTACGACATACTTGGAACAGTCTTACCATATTGAGTTTAGAATTACTATTTTTTCCACAAACGTTACTTAAATTTAACACACAAACAGTGAAAAACAACAAAGGATTTTATTTTCAATCATGCATGTAATAATGACATTGCATCTATCTTTGAAAGGTGGAGAGTTGACGTTTTTTTACTGTTACTTTCCATCCGGGTGGAAAGTAAATTTTTGTTTTGTAATTTAAAAAAAAAAACGATATCTCAAAATAATATATGCACACACTTTTTTAAAAATGCTAATAGCCTTGCGTGTTTAGATATGTCTACTTTTTCCTTAATTGATAGAGTGGTCCTCAGCATTGAATATTGAGACCAAATCGTTGATATCTTCTTTGTCTTGGCATTTTCACTGAAATAAGCTAGTAGCGCCGACGCAGAACCAGGATTTTGAACTTTGTTTCCCCTTACACCATTCTTTGAAACAGTTATATGCCTTGTCATATCTCGGGCGGCTTTTAGTTGGCAGAAGATCTTCTTCTACTATTTTTGCTGTTTCTCGAATTTCCGGTGGAGTAACAGCAAAATCAAATTCCTTATTTTTCTGTTGTTAAAATAATATATTGTTTAGTGACATGGAAACCATATTCAAAAATTGATATTTGCCATCTTGATGTGTATTATTACCTACGTTATTTTACCCCCTGCGGTTATTTGAAATTTCTGTCTAATTTTTCAATGGAAAAGTCAAAATGACATTTATCTTTTATTAATAATTTTAATTCAAAATAATAAGAAGTGGATGTTAGATGTGGTTGTAAATAAAATAGTATACAAACCTCATTGAAAAGGTTCATTACTGTCTCGAGATTTAGTTAAAGTACCGACTCTCTCGACAGGACTGGAACACTTTCCACCTCGGTACGTAATATACTTACCTGGAAGAAATTATGGCTTGGGGTGACAGTAACCAAATCGAATTTAACGCTAAGAAATATACAAATCCCAAGAACCTCGACAGCCTAGAACATCGAAGACAGGTTGGGGATTTGACTCTCATTTACAGATATTTTCATGGAAGGTGCTCGGCTGACCTTGCCCTCTTAATTCCGCCCAGAGCGACGAATAGCAGAAATACACGACGAACCACTGCCGCCCATCCATATGTGGTTAAGCTTAGAACTCCTCGAACTTCATTATTTAAGAATTCTTTCATCTGGAGGACTTCATCCTTGTGGAACGACCGTTTTTCCCAACGACTATAACCTCCAACGATTCAAAGCCAACTGAATCGCTTTTTGCACACACGCACTACTCCCAGAGTGCCCTAAAGGATGTTTCCTATAGTGCTTGTGTCAGATCATAAAAAAAAAAACAAGAACCTAATATTTAACAATAACGACAATGTCAAGCAGGAAAGCAAGTATGAAAGACGGCCGTTCACATCAGGACTTTATAAAAAGTACGTTCTGAACGCTCGTAGTCGATTTAATTCATAGAAAACGACCAAGAAAAATTAAACTAATTTCCAGAGTTCTCCGATTGTTTTTCTGGAAAGTTGTTTACAACCTACCTCAGAATGTGAATTGTATATTCTTCAAAGACTATGAACCAAAGCCTTATAATCCTTGATTTAAGATCTTTGGTAATTTCGCTATAACTTTACCATACAAATTTATTTAAAAAATGACGTAAAATCGATTCAATAATATCCTAAACACAGAAACAGGCCATTTTCCTTCATAGCTAAAGTTATTCTGCTCCATTTCCAGATGCGAGGGCAACGCCACCTTCCCCACGCGCTGTATCCCGGCGACGATGCGCTGCAACAAGGTGGCAAATTGCCCGCTGGGCGAGGACGAGATGGACTGCCCGCCGGCCACTTGCCCGACGAGCCAGTTCAAGTGCGACAACGACAAGTGCATCCCGTCGGTGTGGGTGTGCGACAATGACAACGACTGCGGCGACAGCTCGGACGAGCAGCAGGACTGTCACGCGAGGACTTGCGGGCCGGAAAACTTCAGGTGCAACTCTGGAAGGTAAATTTTTGTTGCTATTTATAATCCCCCCCCTCGTACTCGTAAGAAATGGGTATTATTCCATTCTTTCCATTAGATATTATTTAAATACAGGGTGTTCCGATGATAATGTATCAGGTTACTGAGGAGAGGTGAGAGAAATTTAGTAGGAAAAGTTATCCTGTCGATCCAATACAGACATGTTCTGTTATATTTTCACAAAAAAATGGTACGCCACTGATATTTTTCCGTGTGGATATTATTTTTGTTTAGCCTGGTCAATTCTACATAAAAACGGTATCTTGCGTTTTTCTCGTCAGACGCATTGTTCTTTATTCAAACATTGATTACGAGAAATTTTTGATGAAAATTATTGGAAACTGAATTGGAATTTAATTGTTTTAATCAAGAACGGTGCACCTGACGAGAAAACCGCAAGATACCGCTTTCATGTAGAATTGACCAGGCTAATCGGAAACTATATCCACATGGAAAAATGTCGGTGGCGTACCACTTTTATTCTAAATATTATCGGGGGACATGTTTGCAGGAACGCCACTGGTGCATCGCTAGAATTACTTTCCTAATAAGAATATGTGGTTTTATATCCTATTAACACAAACTAAAATTGAAAGTAATTTCTAGTAGTAAGTACCGGGTGTCCCACTAAGAATGGCTCTCGGCCGTATCTCTGAAAGTGTTAGTCGTATGGCTTGCGGAAAAATTTTTTAATAGGAAAAGTGATCATAAGAAATTGCTGGAAATTATTTTGAAGTTTCTCAGTCGAGCGCTAGAGGGCGCACCCGTAACGGTAAATCCGTAAAGCTCAGTTTTTTCAAAAGTTGCCGCGTTAAGGTATATTGAAAATAGCATTTTCGTATACTTTAAGGTTTTATGAAGAAAATTTACTTATGACATATTTTTGTCACTTTTAAAATAAAGTGGTGGGGGAAGGTTGCACATTATTTTAAATAAATTCCTACAACTCCGGGTTGGCTCAACAGAATTTAGTGAACTTTGTTTTGTTAAAAAGAGGTTCCCTTACTCTATACTTTACTCTATAAACTATGACAATATGACTTTTAAAGTAGACGCTAGAGGGAGCTATTTTACAACTTAACAATCATTGCGCATTTTTTCAAAAATTTTAAATACAACAGTATATTTAATTTTACTTCATCACAAAGATTAATAAAAGCCTAAAAAACTGGCGAAAACCACAACTTGATATCTTTTTTCAAACCGGAGATATTAACAAGAGCAAAAATAAACACGGAAAAATATGATTATATTTAAGTTTCAACGGTACAGGTTTTTCAAAAGTCAAATAGGCCTTGGAAAACAAAATATAATTTAAAATTAGGTGCTTTCACGTCAAAGTTTTTATTACGTCAAAATTATATTTTATATATATAATTATATTTTGTTTTTCCAATGCCTATTTGACTTTTGAAAAAACCTGTACCGTTGAAACTTAAATATAATCATATTTTTCCGTGTTTATTTTTGTTATTGTTAATATCTCCGGTTTGACAAAAGATATCAAGTTGGGTTTTCGCCAGTTTTTTAGGCTTTTATTAATCTTTGTGATGAAGTAAAATTAAATATACTGTTGTATTTAAAATTTTTGAAAAAATGCGCAATGTTTGTTAAGTTGTAAAATAGCTCCCTCTAGCGCCTACTTTAAAAGTCATATTGTCATAGTTTATACAGTAAAGTATAGAGTAAGGGAACCTCTTTTTAACAAAACAAAGTTCACTAAACTCTGTTGAGCCAACCCGGAGTTGTAGGCATTTATTTAAAATAATGTTCAACCTTCCCCCACCACTTTATTTTAAAAGTGACAAAAATATGTCATAAGTAAATTTTCTTCATAAAACCTTAAAGTATACGAAAATGCTATTTTCAATAAACCTTAACGCGGCAACTTTTGAAAAAACTGAGCTTTACGGATTTACCGTTACGGTTGCGCCCTCTAGCGCTCGACTGAGAAACTTGAAAATAATTTCCAGCAATTTCTTATGATCACTTTTCCTATTAAAAAAATTTTCCGCAAGCCATACGACTAACACTTTCAGAGATACGGCCGAGAGCCATTCTTAGTGGGACACCCGGTACTGTCGGAGATATTGAAATAAAAAAAATAACGATTAAAAAAAATGTAAACACCCTGTAGTAAGTAATTTAAGCTATATGTTATTATGAACTTTTCCCACTAATCCCACTCTGAAATATTACCAAGAGCCATTAAGGAACGAACAATTTTTTTCACGTTCCAGATGCATTCCGCAATCGTGGAAGTGCGACGGCGATCCAGACTGCGGCGAGGGCGAGGACGAGCCGCCCACGTGCAGCCAGTCGGAGTTCCACACCTGCGAGCCGACGTACCACCGGTGCAAGAACAATAAGTGCATTCCGGGCAGGTGGTACTGCGACTACGATAACGATTGCGGCGACGGGTCCGACGAGCTCGACTGTACGCCGAGGAATTGCTCGGAATCTGAGTTCAGGTAATATTTGTTTTCCGTTGTTTCCTATAAACACGTTTTGTGCATGATACGATACACAGAGGGTATGATATCGCGCAAGTGGTATTTTAGCCGTAATTTGTGTTATATTTTTATGAAATTATTATACCTAAATCCCATGATATTAGTATTTCATTTGACCTACTATCAAATGCCTAAAACCTTTTTAATACCTTTAAAACGGAATTTAAAATGCTAACAACAACGTCAATCTCCATAAGCAATTTAAAAATCTATCACCACTTGACGTCACTATGCACGCCAGACGAAAATGGTACGGATAGATATCTTACCTTGTGTTTATTGTATCATTGATTTTGTTTGTTGTAGAAATATAATATTTATTTTCGTTTTCACTCGTAGATGTGGCAACGGAAAATGTATTCGCGGAAGCATGAAGTGCGACGGGGAATACCAATGCGAGGATAGATCGGATGAAAGCGATTGCAATACGCAATGTAAACAGAACGAATTTCAGTGTTCCAGTCCGAAAATATGTATTTTCTTGGAGTGGAGGTAAGTTTTTGCAATAGATCATTTTTTTGGTATCTTTATAGTATATAGAGGTAATTATGGAAGTGACTTTTATTATATTTAAATCCGCAAATCCCGAGATGAAAACAAATTGAAGAAAAGTATCCATAAGTAATGGCTCTTTGAATTAATAAACCACATAAGTCACCTTATGTCAAATCCGAAAAACCACGTAGTTGATACTGACGAGAGATGTACCATCGTGCCGATAAAAAACTAGAACAGCAAAATTTCTTATTTTCTCCTCGACATTAGGACTTTTTTACTTTCGAGTCTGGTACCAGTAAAATGTCATTTACAAATTTTACATGTCAACATATTAACCCCATAGCAAAAGGCTGTTGCGAGACGGTGCTTTTATTAGGGATATTGCAGACGAACTGGGTGTAAAGAAAAATACCGTGTTGGCAAAACAAAAAATAGCAAGGTATGCGACTATTATTAGGAAAGCAGGTTCAGGTCCCCCTAGAATTTCTACTGAAGTTGAAGATAGAAGACTAGTTAATTATCTAAGGGATCATCCATTCGCACCTGCAATAAAGGCGAAAGAAGAGACGAACTTTCTACAAATACTGCTAGAGACCGGGTTCGAATTTCCTATATACGAAGTCGTTGTGCTATTATGTGTGTATTTCCTTGGCAAAATAAAAACTATGTACTTTTCTTCTAATACCATTTTTAATGAAATTGTCAATTTCTAACGGTTTCTTTCCTGGGAGTGGTTTTGGCTCACTGAGGTTCTTAGATTTTCTTTCACGCAAGAACCTATATATAGTAGCCTCTCCAACTCCTACCATATTGGCACACTCTGCAATGATGCTACGAACATCACTTGCAGGTTTCTGGTACACTAGAGCATCATGCACGTTTAATATTAATGTCTTTTCTCGGAGAGAATATGCACTCTTGCTAATTTGACGAAGACACGTTGGCGAAAAACTTGAAGCCATTGTTACAAGTATAGGAAATAATTCAACTTTGAGATAATGCAGTATCTAAATACAACTAAATACATAGTTTGACAAACGCACATCAAATGGCGTAATAACATCCTAAAGCAGGCAAAAATAGGTAAATTAATTACCCCTGTTGTACCTACTTTAACCCTAATCCTACTTAACAATGGACAGAGGCCAATTTTCTTATTAAATAAGGTAATTACTATTGGCAACGCCTATGGTTTACGGTTGTTTTATGGCTTCAACCCTCGATATGAGCTATCAACTGCAACAAAACGGACTTTAATAAAATATTTTTAACGGAAATAAATAAACAGGCCAGGTTAGAATTTACACATGAATATGTAAATCGGAATATTTTCTGGGAAACAGTTATATTTTCTGGCGAGAAAACGTTTCAATCGTGTAATAATGGAAGAATTCGAGTGTATAGGCCTTCCGGCCTGCGGTATGTTGAGATATAGACTCACAAAACAAACCAAAGCGGGCGTTTCTCTATAAATCTCTGCGGTTGGATTAGCGCTAGAGGTCCAGGAATTTTCCAAATCGTAGAAGGAAGACTAAAAATTCGATGACTAAATATTAAAAATGTTTTGTTGCTTCGGCAAATTTTGCGTTTGTATTTTTGTAACCTTCTATTAAATTTCTTTTATTATTAAGTTTCATTTCATTTTTAGGCGACGTTATATATACCTACTTTGAATAAGGTATTAGACTTTTTTTTAGATCCTCCATATAAACTGCCGCTCAAGTTTATTTTTTTTTTTTTTTTTTTTTTTATGATCAAACACAAGCACTATAGGAAAAATCCTTTAGGACACTCTGGTGTGTGGTGCGTGTGCGCAAAAAGCGATTCACGTTGGTTTTGAATCGTTGGAGGTTATATTCGTTGGGAAAAACGACCTCGGGAAGATCGTTCCACAATGATGAAGTCCTCCAGATGAAAGAGTTCTTAAATAATGAAGTTCGAGGAGTACTAAGCTTAACCACATATGGATGGGCGGCAGTGGTTCGTCGTGTATTTCTGATATTCGCCGCTCTGGGCGGAATTAAGAGGGCAAGGTCAGCCGAGCACTTTCCATGAAAATATCTGTAATAGAGAGTCAAATCACCAACTTGCCTTCGATGTTCTAGGCTGTCGAGGTTCTTCGTCAGCTCGTGGTCTCCAATCAGACGAATGGCCCTCCTTTCGATGGAATCCAGTAGCCAAAGAGTATGTTTGGGTGCAGAGCTCCAGACATGAGAGCAGTATTCTAGTGATGGTCGAATCTGGGCTTTGTATAGGTCAAAAGTTGTTGAGGTGTGTACAACTTTCTGGTTCGGAAGAGTACGCCAAGCTTCTGAGAAGCTATCTTGGCGATTGCCACAACGTGGTTATGCCAAGACTATTATTAGGAAAGCAGGTTCAGGTCCCCCTAGAATTTCTACTGAAGTTGAAAATAGAAGACTAGTTAATTATCTAAGGGATCATCCATTCGCAACTGCAATAAAGGCGAAAGAAGAGACGAACTTTCTACAAATACTGCTAGACAGGGTTCGAATTTCCTATATACGAAGTCGTTGTGCTGCTAATAAAATATTTTTAACGGAAATAAATAAACAAGGCAGGTGAGAATTTACACATGAATATGTAAATCGGAATATTTTCTGGGAAACAGTTATATTTTCTAGCGAGAAAACTTTTCAATCGTGTAATAATGGAAGAATTCGGGTGTATAGGCCTTACGGCATGCGGTATGATGAGATATAGACTCACAAAACGAACCAAAGCGGGCGTTTCTCTATAAATCTCTGCAGTTGGATTAGCGCTAGAGGTCCAGGAATTTTCCAAATCGTAGAAGGAAGACTAAAAATTCTATGACTAAATATTAAAAATGTTGTGTTGCTTCGGCAAATTTTGCGTTTATATTTTTGTAACCTTCTATTAAGTTTATTTTATTATTAAGTTTCATTTCATTTTTAGGCGACGTTATATATACCTACTTTGAATAAGGTATTAGACTTTTTTTTAGTTCCTCCATATAAACTGCCGCTCAAGTTTATAAAAGAAATAAGATATTTGAAGCCACCTCGTATCGAAAAATACAAAACGTTAAATTATGTAACCTAGGTTGCTTCCTAAAAGTTAGGTGTTTTAATATTTACAGCTCTAGAGCACCTTTCATAGTCTATGAGATATGTATTTCCGTTCCCACTTTTGTGATATTGTTGTCCTAGTTTTTTATCGGCACGATGGTACAGGGTGTTTTTTAATAACATTCTAATATTTAAGGAGATTATGCTTGGGTCCATTTCCAGAAAAAAAACTCCATATGAACATATGTCCTAAACGTCTTTACTTTTGAGATACAGGGTGTTAAAGATTTTCATGTTTTTTAAAGGTAATGACTTAAATACGTGACAACTAGACTAGGTAGACAACTGTCAGAACTGTTTATGTTTACGAAACAAAATCTGCTTTTTACCTACTAGATCCTTTTTGATCTTTTTTCATAACGGAGTGCAAATGAATGAATTTCACTTTTTTATACGAAAACTGTACGTCAAACGACAAAAAAATCAAGAGACGGCATTTGTATCTCATAGATTAAGACGATTAGAGAATTTTTTTTCTGAAAATGGACACACAAAGAACCTCCTTAAATATTAACATGTGATTAAGAAACACCCTGTATACTACAATCAATTGTCGTATGTCAAGCCTCAAAGGACGCCAGTGATGGTTGCCGGTATGCCGGTGTTGTCATGTTTACACGCCAAACACTACAAAATTTAGACATTCGAGTAAAAAACAAAGTAGGACACTCAAGGAGTCGCCCATTTAAATATATGTAATAAGTCATTCCCATAATGCACCGCATTTTAAGGCCCTACAAATGAAGAAGGTCAAATTATATATTTGGCCAACGTTTCGATCTCTATGGGATCGTCCTCGAGGCTCTAGAAAATTTGTTTCAAATGGAGAGTCATTAGTGTATGCTCTATGTAGAGTGTCACCATTAAATACTTATTTTAAAAAAATTCTAGAGACCTGAGGATGATCTCGTAGAGATCGAAACGATGGCCACATTCACAATTTGATCTTCTACGTTTGTATTACTGACTTTTATCCAACTAAACCTCCTGTTTGAAAACTAATCAGTGAGGTCGCTAAATACTCCAGAAAACTCACGGGAACAAGGAAAAAGATATTTATTTGATACTCGCTATAAAAGATGCCGATCTTTGTAATGAAGTTATTTCGACGTATCTATCACTTCCGGTTATACCGGAAGTTATTCTTATCATTGTTACCCTGTATAGTTTAGCGAATAACATACCAAACAAACCTAAATTAAATTTGGTCTTAGGTGCGACGGCGAAGTGGATTGTTCCGACGGTTCGGACGAGGCGAACTGCACCGTCACCTGTCCGCAGAACGGGTTCCGTTGCCACAACGGCTTCTGCGTGAACGAGGAGTGGCGCTGCGACGGCCAGAACGATTGCGAGGACGGGTCGGACGAGACGGGCTGCTTCTCGTACGCGTGCCCGGCCGGGCGGTTCCGTTGCAAGAACAACAGATGCGTGCCGCTGGGCGCGCTCTGCGACGGACACAATCAGTGTGGCGATAATAGCGACGAGGACAAGCATATTTGCAAAAGGTGAGGTTCGATTGGTTTAAATTTTTTTTTTTATATTAAAATGGTGATTTTTAAGGCACGGACTGTGTCCGTTCGACCAATTCACTTGCAAAAACAACCGATGTGTCGCTAAAATAGAAAAATGCGACGGCAATAACGACTGCGGTGACGACAGCGACGAGACGGACTGCGAAAACGCCGCTTGTAAATGGAATACTTGTTCGCAGGTTTGCGTGGAGGTTAGTAAATGTTGTGTTCACTTTTAGCTATTATATACAGGATGTCCCGGATAAGAATGTACTCTGCAGGGATCTCGTTAACCGTAGGACATAGGGAAATATTATAAATTAATTAAACTATCTTATACATATCTCTTCAAATAAACTCCTGGACAAAATTAACGCAACATCATAAATTTGACATATTTTTGATGCTATTTTTTTTCTGAATTTATGATCCGATTTGAATGTCGTAGTTTTCGTTGTTTATGATAAAAATATAATTTTTTGATTTATACTGGGTGTACTAAAAATGCTATGTTTTTTTTCCGAAAATTCGCATCACCCTGTGGAGTATATTAGCAACCGAAACATATTGCAGTTGACATTAAACGGTTGGTCCATCTTTCCCCGACATTTTCTTTTTTGGTTTACTTCATTATCTCTGTTATTAAAGGAGATACACCGTTTTATAGCGTAACATGTTTTTAATACACTGTATGGATGCTGCAGTAGGTTTTTTATGAAACATTTTTAAATATTGTGAAATAAAACTCTTTTTTGCTTTTAAATGTTTCAGTTTTAATAGAGTATTACTCTACATATGTTTCGCCTTCTTAGGGCTTTATCAAGAGTACAGATGATACTAAAGTTTGTTTGCGTTCGTCGGATTATCTGCCAATAATTTGTTACCTACTTAATGACCCTATTTGCATTTTATTGATTTAGTGCACATTTGGGAAGGCCCCATTATAAAGACTGTAAATATTTATCTATAATGGGTGTACTATAAAAATTTTGCTGGTCATTCGTGCAGATGTTGGCATTTTTGAGAGATTTTTTTATTTCTAATTGTTCTAACATGTTTAGTCTTTTGCCCTTCCTTTCATTATGTAATAATTCAATGTGATCTACATCAATAAAATGGTTATTATCTATGCAATGGTTAGACATCCCTGAACTCCTAACATTGTTTAAAATTGATGTTTATTGTTATCCGGGACACCCTGTATCTTACATTGAATTTGTTATTTAAGATGGGGAGCAAAATCGGACATTTATTAAAGAGTTTTCCTTTTTTAACAGGCACGGCAAAACCAAACGCACTGTAAATGCGTGGAAGGGTACAGGCTGACCGGCGGCGGTAGATGCCAAGCCGAAGGCGACTTCGCCGAGTTGGTGCTGGCGGCGGAAGCCGAACTTCGTCTGATCTCGCCGTACAAGATGGGAGATGCGAATAAGATGAAGAAGACATTGGCTATAGCGCCGGGATACAAGGTATTTATTTATACAGGGTGTCAATTTGAAATCTCCCCACCCTTAATCCAGTCAATAAAAATACTTTTGTGACATATGTCCATATGCCCACACCGGCTTGAATTTTTTGCTACAGGGCGTTGATTTTTATTTAAATCGTTATTTCTAATATCTCCAAAAGTACCTACCACCGACCTATGTCTATGGATAGCCAAACTCTAAAAGGAAAAGTGGCAAATTGATGAAAAAATGAAAATGATTACACGGCAATATTTTGGCACATCAAGACCTTCTTTACTGGGAAATAAACAACCTAGTTTTTCACATAAAAGAAGGCCTTATGGCCATCACCGAAAAGTGATGATTTAGAATTAATTTTGATATCTATTGTCCACCTATCGATATATTTTTAATATTAATTAATTTATTATATTGGTTGGCAACCAATCCGGTACCAATACAGGCGGGGTTGCCTATATCAGTGGTGCGCAAACTATTTTCATTTGCGACCCCTTATTTTGTGTAAAATTTTTTGTCACGACCCCTGACTAGACAGTAGGCGTGAATTTCTTTGAATGGCGACCCCCAAAAATTTTTTCGCGACCCCTCCGAGGGTCGCGACCCACAGTTTGCGCACCACTGGATATGACGGCGACAACATTGTGCGCAAGTCAACCGACGAGCAACCATTAAAAATATGACCGGAAAATCTTGCGCACCAACCCATTTTTTCACTCATAAAATTTAATTACTGCGCATTATAGGTTGGTGGTACCCACTCATTATTTTCCAATATTTTTATAAAACAAAATAATGATGAAAACAATATGATAAAATATCAGCGGCGTACTACTTTTTCTGTAAAACATCAAACGGCATGATTGCAGGGACGCCACTGGTGAATAACTTCTAATAACTTTCAATAAAATTGAAAATAATAGCCTAAAGGACTTTCGGAGATATTAAAGAAATAGCGAATTTTAGAAAATTTGCCGAAATAAACAACGTGTCCAAGATAAGGATGGCCAGTACAGGGATCTCGGAAACCGTAAGAGATACGAAGTCGGTTAGATGGAGATAAAGTTGCGCATTTACTTACCTAATAATATGCCGTTTAGAACGTTTTAAAATTCCGAGTACTTCCGGAGATATCCGGAAAAAACCGAAATTCTGAAAAATCGTTTTATTTTTTCCTGTGGTTTTCTGAGATCGAATTCTAAAGTAAATTGCACTTTTGCATTGCCACTTTTTCCGCTCTATCTAACAACAGCGTTAATTGTTTTGTGATCCGACGAGTCGCCTTCGAAGGGCCATTATCAACTTTCTTTTTTTAAATACGGTCCTGTTTTCCTGATATTGGAATTTGAGAGCTTTTTTCTTGCGAATGCAACGATGTATGACACATTGTGGTTTAATGACGTTTCGAGGGTTTTTTGAACAACATCAGGAAATTTTGGGATACGGTCCTGTATTTCTCCTAATTTTATAAATAATATCTCATAAGTATGCTCTAAATTTTTTACTTATGTTGGACTAGTTCAATAAATAACAAATAATTTAATAATAAACCACAAATAAGTGAACAAAATACAGAAACATTATTTCAAACTTCTGTTGATTCGGGATTTAAAAGAAAAGTAGGCGCATGAAAGAAAAAAATTAAGATGGTGACGCGTGATTTGTTTCACTTGACATTCCCATTGTGATCGTTTGAGAGCGTTTTAAGAGCTTTTCTATTTTCCATTAAATATGGAACATAAATTTACAAATGCTGAAAAGTTTGATATTCTATCGCATGTTTTATTTTATCTCAAAAAAACTGTTATGCGGCAGTTAGAAGATGTTATTTGTGCTTAGAGAATAACGGAAATCATTTTGAACACCTGATTATGTAGTTCCTTACTTTTTTCGTTGTTCGTTTTATTACTGAATTACTGTTTTGGTATGTTTTTGTTCACTTATTTGTGGTTTATTATTTATTAAATTATTTGGTATGTATTGAACTAGTCCAACATAAGTAAAAAATTTAGAGCTTACTTATGAGATATTTATAAAATTAGGAGAAATACAGGACCGTATCCCAAAATTTCTTGATGTTCAAAAAACCCTCGAAACGTCATTAAACCACAATGTGTCATACATCGTTGCATTCGGAAGAAGAAAAGCTCTCAAATTCCAATATCAGAAAAGCAGGACCGTATTTAAAAAAAGAAAGTTGATAATGGCCCTTCGAAGACGACTCGTCGGATTACAAAACAATTAACTCTGTTAGATAGAGCGGAAAAAGTGGCAATGTAAAAGTGCAATTTACTTTAGAATTCGATCTCATAAAACCCCAGAACCAAGAATTTCGTTTTTTTCGGGATATCTCCGGAACTACTCGGAATTTTAAAACTTTCTAAACGGCATATTAATATAACTTATAACTTTACCTACCTCCATTTAACCGACTTCGTATCTCTTACGGTTCCCGAGATCCCTGTACTGGCCCTCTTTATCTAGGAACAGTTGTATTCACATGAACCTTTCTTGATAAAATGACCGAAGGAATGTCATTAAGGAGAACCCTGTGTATTACGAATTGAATTGCATTCAAGCTAACAATAGAAATTCAACCATTTATATTTGCTCTGTTTATTCAGGTCGACGCGGTCGATATTCTATACGGCAAAAGACAGGCCGATGCGTTCTGGACGGATCATCATAACAAAAGAGTCCAAGCTATGGTTATCCAAGTGGACGACGACAGGAGAACCAACAGGGACGCTGACGTGACCAGAACTATCCTGTCGAATTTGAGAGACCCGAGAGGTAATAATAATAATAAATAATAAAACATATTATTAAATTAGACCAAATAATAAAAATCAAACTTTAGTTCAGTAATCTTTCAACATTCTATAAAGTAAATTTATCGTTTAAAAGGAATCGCGCTCGATTGGGCCGCCAAACGAATCTACGTCACCGACGAGACCAGAATCATAGCGGCGGATTTGACGGGCAAATACAACTACACGCTCCTGGCCGGTAGTAATATGCACCAGCCGAGAGATATCGTCGTGGCTCCCGCAGACGGCCTGCTGTTTTGGGCCGATTGGGGACCCACGCCTAGGATAGAGCGGGCCGATATGGACGGGTATGTATAATAATAAAGAGAGACAACTAACTACCCCCAATTAATTATAACAGCTTATTAATTTGAACGTGCAAATACTACGAAATCCCACAAGTTATACAGTGAGTCCCAGAAGAAATGTCTAAATTCATTTAAAATTCAGCGGTAAGTTTTTCAAAAAACGCTCGTACCCGTCGATTTTGATTTTTTAATTTTTTTTTTGTGGTAATTTCATGTATACAGGGTAGCTCAAAAATAAGTTACGACCATCAACTTCATTTTTTCAAATGAAAACATATATTTTTTATTTCATTTTTGAATTTTGCATTGAATTCTAAGCATGTTTCATGTACCATAAACTCAACAGTTATTGAAAAAATTGGGATTGAACATATCTATAAGTAAGACCTGTTTATTAAAAAAAACACAACAAAATCAAATTAAATGTTGAAAATGTGCGCCATTTACGGCTTGACAATATCCAAGACGATCAATAAACTCTCTTTGCACATTTCCAACCATTTCCGGAGTTATGACACGCACTTCTCTTCGGATCCTTTCTTTCAACTCCTGCATATTGTTTGGTCTGTTAACAAATACTTTTGATTTGAGGTAACCCCACAAAAAAAAGTCCAGCGGAGTTAGGTCTGGCGACCTAGCAGGCCATTCGATAGGTCCTCTCCTTCCAATCCACCGATTGGGAAAGGTTTCATCCAAAAATGTGCGCACAGTGGCCGCATAGTGCGGAGGAGCACCATCTTGTTGGAATATCACTTCTTCGTCAGGGGAGTCTGGATCCAATGGATTCGGAAATAAAGCCACTAATGCTGGAATTAATTCTAGTTGGAGAAATTCGAGATATACTTGTCCAGTTAAAGACTGTTCAAAGAAAAATGGACCAATTACTCTTTCGCGTACGATTCCACACCAAACATTTATTTTCTTAGGGTACCGGCTGTGAACCTCTATCATCCAATTTTGTCTGTTCACATTACCATTCAAATAAAACGTAGCTTCATCCGAAAAAATAATATTTTTTACTAAATTATTATCTAGATTGCACATATTTTGCATGCGTCCGAAAAACTTACTTCGCCTATCGAAATCATCTTCAAATAACTCATGCACTGGAATAACTTTGTATGGGTGATATTTGTGCTTTTGAACTACTCGGTGACCAACAGATTTCGGCATGTGTAAATCGGCCACAATGTGCGACAGGGGAGTACATGGATTTTCTTCCAAGGAAAGCAAAACGTCAAGTTGTTCATTTTCATCTCGAGTAGGACGACCAGATTTAGGCAAATCTCTAACATGACCGAATTCTCTAAACTTAGCGTCTATTCTACTCACCATCTTTTGACATATGGGAGGACGATCAGGATGGATTTCATTAAATAATTGGGCTGTTTCTATTTGAGTACGTGTTTTATCACCAAACCCAACCATGCATAGAATTTCAATTTTGTTCCTTTTCCGTTAACTTCACCATTATTGTGAAAACCGCAACTTTGAAACTACGCTTGACAATAATTATACTTATTTGAAATAAAATTGTCATACAGTTTCTATGGAAATAAACGGTGACAGTGAGACAGTACACTCTTACTTATTATGGAGCCCAAAATGCCATATTGCCAGAAGATTTGATAGATCGTTGGATTCCCTAAATGATATGTTCAATCCTAATTTTTTCAATAACTGTTGAGTTTATGTATAGGACATGGTACATGAAACATGCTTAGAATTCAATGCAAAATTCAAAAATGAAATAAAAAATATATGTTTTCATTTGAACAAATGAAGTTGATGGTCGTAACTTATTTTTGAGCTATCCTGTATACATGAAATTACCACAAAAAAAAAATTAAAAAATCAAAATCGACGGGTACGAGCGTTTTTTGAAAAACTTACCGCTGAATTTTAAATGAATTTAGACATTTCTTCTGGGACTCACTGTATGTATCGACATTTCTAACGCCGATTTCTTTTCTTACAGGTATAATAGAAAAATTCTGGTAAATAACCTCCTGTGGCCCTCGGGCATTGCCATCGACTACGCGACGAAGCGCCTCTACTGGTGCGATCCGAAAATGCTGACGGTCGAAAGCATCGCTTTCGACGGAAGGGACAGGCACGTCATCAAACACTTCGACAAGGAAATCAAGCCGTACAAGTTGGAGGTGTTCGAGGACAATCTGTTTATTTCGACGTATCACAAGCACGACGTCATCAGATTGAACAAGTTTGGAGTGGGGGATATTGTGTATCTGGCGCACAGTTTAACGCGGTAAGTGGTCCATAAAACTGCCAAACATTTTTTTTATGTGTCTCAAAATGCTGATCATTTCTCGTTCCAGAATATCCGACATCCTAATCCTCCAAGAGAACAAACGGCCGAAGATGAACAACTCCTGCAACGACTTCTGCAACAACAATGAGTTCTGTCTGTTGACGCCGAAAGGCGCGCGCTGTGTTTGCGCCGACGGATACGTCAACGACGACCTTACGTGTAGAGCTATAATGGCGCCGACGCCGCATTGTCCATTGGATTGTGCTACCGGACATTGCAAGGTAAGTCTACGGAGATCCGTAGATCAATCCACAATTGACTGCGAGAACTGTATATTTTGCAACATAAAAGGTTTTATACCTACATATTTAGACATCCTATTAATAAAAAATCATGTAGACTTTCTCTAAAACACCCAAAGAGTCGCCCCTTCTAAATATTATAAGCCCTGTGTACTGAAAAAAACTGAATCATTATGTGCGAAAATATTTATTTAAATATTTTTTTCTATTTAGATCGAACCAGGCAAGGGCCCTCAATGCGCATGTCCGCCGCTGTACACCGGCGATAGGTGTCAGCACTATAGATGTTCACAGTACTGTAAGAACAGAGGTATATGCACCACGGATCCGTCTTGGAACATGACCGCCCAGACGTCGCTGGAGGATCCGGGTAATTATTTCTTATTACTCAAGAAAGATACCTCATCAAATCAAATAGACTGAGAAGCGGACTAAACATAGAACTGGGAAATGTGGAATTTTTCATAATTATACGCCAGATTCATTCCACGAAGCGTATGGCCGTATCACGGCTCGTCGTTGAAATTTACCGAAATGATACATCGCGCCATTTGATACCAACCATATATATATTGCTAATACCATCTGCAATTATGGCCCCGCTATGGGCATCGAACGGGTAATAGTGAGTTTGCGCAGTTCGGAAATTTCCTTGCGAAATTAAACATTCGACAGGACCGGATTTCAACTTTTTTAATGTAAATTTCACTGGTTAGCTAGGAAAAATATTGCAATCAAAATTTCGATTAGTTCGATTCAAGACAGCGTTCCATGCATACGATTTCTGTCGATATGATGATCTGACGGTGCCCTGATTGGTGTAAACTCTTGGTGCCAAATTCCGTTCGAATATTTTATAACAATCGACACGATGAGCTTTATTTTTAACTTTCATCCGACGTCGTATGTTTCTTAACCTCACTTTTTTCTAAACCAAAAAATAAGAATGAATTATTTTGGGAATTATTATCAGCTACTAATGCACCAAATTAAAAATACATTAACTTTAAGGTTAGGTAGTGACTACATATATATTATATTGTATACGAGTGACACTCTCTTCTTTTTTTACAAGCTTTTTAGTGTAATTCGTTTCCGAAGATCGGATAATGTGATAGGCATAATATTTTCGTATATATATGTATGTACACACCTGAAATACTTTATACCTGGTATTGATCCTCGACTTTTGCGAAAAAGCACCATGCACTTGTGTCCTTTCATCTTAAACAAAACAAGTTACTAACCTAACGAACAGCGAATCGAATCACCACAAATTAAAAACTCGTAATGAAAGTTTATAAGCACTAATATACCGCCAACAATGTGGATGAACCACTTTTTATTTTGTAATTTGAAAAAGCATCCAGAACCAAAGATGGCGACGAATAACAACAAACAAATAATGTCGGGCCGGCTCTGACGCCATCGATAAAATTTGCACCAAACTGCGCAAACTCCGCGCCATCTCCCATGACGGGGACACTTTGTATTTTGGAACGTTCGTATTGGCAGTGCAATGTATATGTGTCCCACAAAAGTGTAACAGAAAAAATATTTTTTCCTTAAATGGAAACCCCTGTATATTATTGCATTTTCTGATTCTCCAGAAAATTCTACTGTTCTTCTGTTCACGAAACATTTACGTTCAAATATTAAAATATTACTTTATTGCAACTTAAATTGATTCCTAAATTACATTTTTTAAGAACTCAAATAATTTTAGCAAATGCTGGAAGTGTCCGCCATTAACAGCTCTGCAGTACCCTAGACGATCAATAAATTCCTGCTGTAATTTTCCTTCGGTTTCTGGGGAAATATTCCTAATTACATTACGAATGCGCTCTTTGTTTCGTGAACAGTTGAAGATAGGTTTAGGACATTATACGGGAAACATAATATACAGGGGTTTCCATTTAAGGAAAAAATATTTTTTCTGTCAAGCTTTGTGGGACATCCTGTATACCTATATTTTATGTCGAGATATGTGCAATCCAAAAACAAAATCGACGGGTTCGAGCGTTGTTCCGAAAACGCCCCCGTTTAATTCTGTATATATGATACCAACAAATACCGTTGGACTTATCCTACTTTGTAATTAATTTAACTCCCTGTCTTGTTGCATCATACACGTCCGTTATTTTTAGCTTAGAAATTCCACCGTACCCAGCTAAAGAAAATTATTTATTATAACTAATTGAGATATCATCTTTTTATTGCAGTTAAACCATCTCTAAAATGCATCTGCTCTCCTCAGTGGTACGGCAAGAGATGCGAGAAACGCCTTCCCTTGTGCACGGATTTCTGCGGGAACGGAGGTTCCTGTGCGCTGCACATGGGACTGCCGCAGTGCACCTGCACGGACGGCTTCATGGGCTTCAGGTGTCAGCACTGTACGAATTTCGATTGCGGCAACGGCGGTAGCTGCGTGGTCAAGAATGGGACTAGATCGTGTCTGTGTTCGCAAGGTAAGTGACTAAGTGTTGTTAATGGTGAAAATATTGTCACTTTAATAACCGTACTGTTTTTACGGAATAGCGGTGATAAATAAGTATTAGTTTTGTGAGTGAAACCAGTTGTAAAAGCATAGACTTATAGTATAAAAGGGGGACAGAATTGATCACATTTTGTCCAGATCAGAGATAGATTTTTTTTTATGATCTAACACAAGCACTATAGGAAAAATCCTTCAGGGCACTCTGGGAGTGGTGCGTGTGCGCAAAAAGAGGATGAAGTCCTCCAGATGAAAGAAATCTTAAATAATGAAGTTCGAGGAGTACTAAGCTTAACCACATATGGATGGGCGGCAGTGGTTCTTCGTTCTTCGTGCATAGAAAGAGAGTCAAATCCCCAACCTGTCTTCGATGTTCTAGGCTGTCGAGGCTCTTCGTCAGCTCGTGATCTCCAATCAGACGAACGGCCTTCCTTTCGATGGAATCCAGTAGCCGAGGAGTATGTTTGGGTGCAGAGCTCCAGACATGAGAGCAGTACTCCAGTGATGGTCGAATCTGGGCTTTGTATAGTGTCAAAAGTTGTTGAGGTGTGTACAACTTTCTGGTTCGGAAAAGTACACCAAGTTTCTGAGAAGCTATCTTGGCGTTTGCCACAACGTTATGCCAAGACATAATTCCTCTCAGATTGACGCCCAGCAAATTAATCGATGAAGCCAGTGACCTTAACCTTTTTAGAGAAAACTGCGGCCTGGGTTTTTTGAGCGTTAAATTCGACTTGGTTACTACTAGTTGGTTACGACTAGATTTACTAATCGCCCTAAGTCTACTGTGTATTTGAACCCGAAAGTTATATTAATGATACTGAATGCATTTGTGCTGTGTACCTATTAAGTTAAAATATTATACTAAATATACAGGGTGTTATGGAAATGGAAATTAAAGAAAAATAACCATAAATGGCGCTTTGAATTATTAAGCGAAATATACACTTTATATGAAATCTGAAAATGTACGTGGCCACTACTGACGACGTACAATCAATACTCTATTGAGGCAGTCTCAAGTCTCAAAAGAGGTCAGCGCATTGTAGGCGGTGTTGTCATATTGCAACACAGAATTGTAAACGCACGTGTTCAGTTTTTGACAACAAGACGTCTTTGACCCGCGCTTCTTTTTCAAACTTTTTACAACTCTTATCTTCGATATTATTTTAAAATAATCCGTTTTATAATTAAATTCCATAAAAAAAAATAAAACACAAAAAGTACGTTTTGCAACAGTAGATAGTGTCACATAATGTGAAATCAAATCACAAAATTTATTATTATGAATTATTTCACAACAGAAAAAAAATCGGGTAATGCTACAACTAACAAAACCTTTAAAATTCGTATGCATCAAGCACGCGGAACCCTCGGCGACGTCGTTCCATCACCGAGAATCGAAACATACTGAAGTAAAGATAGTCGCGCGCGGCAGGTATCCAAGCAAGGGCGAAACACGCGGTGTGATCTGGCATCACTGTAGTTTACTCCAGTGACCTGCATTGTTACTAACGAAACCAGATGGAGCGGCGCGATAGTATGTGGGTAAAAAGGGTTTTTACCTTAATATTTAGATTCTATTAAAAAAAAAGTATGTAGACTTTCTCTAGGACACCCAAGGAGTCCTATATTATGCACCATAATACGACATTCTTAGGAACTGAACGCTGAAACAACATTGAAGAAATCATTTTTATTATTTAATTGCAGGTTACAGCGGCAATCACTGCGAAACTTCAGTTTGCGGCGCACACGGACAAGTCGTTTCCCTGCCAACGAGCATCAGGTGCGATTGTCACGCCGGCTTTACCGGAGATAGGTGCGACACGAAGAGATGCGACGGACTATGCCAGAACGGGGGCACCTGCGATTCCCCCACATTGCAGTGTACTTGTCCTCCAAATTTTGCAGGTATAGTAGTTTACATTATTCCGTTGACCTTTACTGCAACTGGTTAAAAAAAGATGGACAAAACTTACATTAATCATCCGCTAGGAACCTGTACAGGGTGTCCCATTTTTGACACTTTCTGGGGGGTATTAGAGCTTTTATCGAAGATAGAATGTTGCGGGTTTCACTTTAGTGTTGCACGTTTCAACGAAACGCAAGGTTCCGGTGTCATATTTGTAGTGGCTCTCTTAGTTTTTAATCTACAGGGTGATTTTGAGAATCTTCGCTTTTTGGATGTACAGGGTGATTCACGACGAGCTTGCATTAGAACTTTATGGAGCACTACTGAATATATATTTCTGAAACTTTGGGGGAGGGTTTATAGATAGATATGCTCTCTTTAACTAAAATATTCATATGTTTTTGTTATTTCCGGTTATACCGGAAGTAGCTGCCAACTTTCATTTTTTAAATACAACATGGTAATTTTTATTACATTTTTCGATTGAGCGTGAAATACTAAGCACATTTCATAGAACATGTTTTTGTCAGACTCTGTTAGTTTTTGAGATATCTGGTCATTTGGTAATTATTTGGCAAATGTATGACGATGAAATAAATCCATATAATTTTTTTACCTTAGCTCTTGGACTAAAATTTTTTTCTAATCGAATAGCTCGAAAATCATCAAATCTCAAAAATATTTCAAATTCGGCGGAAAATGTACAGAGTGGTCACAATTCAAGCTTCATTGTGCAAGAATTCAACCATTAAAAACTTTCTTATTTTAAATGGAACACCTTGTATATTTTTGTTTAATTTGATGGCAAATTAATTGTTCTTTATAAATAGTATTTACTGTCCTAAACCTATATCAAAGCGTTTTCTCAAAAAATCCAATTTTATTCCGAAAATACTATTTGTTCAAGTGTGCTATGAAAACAATTGTACTTAGGGGCTGTATACTTATGTACTGAAGAGATACTGAAGGAAAGTCTAATTGAAAGGGTGAGGGCAGTATTTCAATCTCTCACTGCACAAGCAATCAATCACTTTTCCTCCGTATAGACATCACTATACAGCCCCTAAGTACAATTGTTTTCATAGTACACTGGAACAAATAGTATATTCGGAATAAAAATGGATTTTTTGAGAAAACGCTTTTATATAGGTATAGGACAGTAAATACTATTTATAAAGAACAACTAATTTGCCATCAAATTAAATAAAAACATACAGGGTGTTACATTTAAAATAAGAAAGTTTTTAATGGTTGAATTCTTTCACAATGATGCTTGAATTGTGACCACCCTGTACATTTTCTGTCGAATTTGAAATATTTTTGAGACTTGATGATCTTCTAGCTAATCGGTTAGAAAACATTTTTAGTCCAAGAGCTAAGGTAAAAAAATTATATGGATTATTTCATCGTCATGCATTTGCCAAATAATTACAAAAAGTCCAGATATCTCAAAAACTAACAGAGTCTGACAAAAATATGTTCTATAAAATGTGCTTAGTATTTAACGCTTAAACGAAAAATGTAATAAAAATAACCATTTTGTATTTAAAAAACAAAAGTTGCCAGCTACTTCCGGTATAACCGGAAATGACAAAAACATGTAAATATTTTAGTTAAAGAGAGCATATCGATAAACCTAAATCCCCAAAGTTTCAGACACGTATACACTCTCCATAAAGTGATAATGCAAGCTCGTCGTGAATCACCCTGTATAGTTTAGGTTTTGAGATATTAAATGTTAAATTTTCAAGATGAATAACAATTATTCATTTTTATAGCCCAAAGTATGCTCAATTAATTAAACAAATAATATACAGAGTGTCCCCCGAAATAATTTCGTACCTTGTTTCTCTCCTTAGGTAGTCGATGTGAAGTCGACCTTTGCGCCGCGACGAACCCGCCGCAAGCGTGCTGCAAAAACGGCGGCTGCAAGAACGGAGGGCAGTGCGTGGCGGTGCACGGATCCAAAATGTGCAATTGCACCCGCCAATGGGGCGGCGCCACTTGCGAGACGTACATGGGCAATAGTAATCCGTGCGACGGCTATTGTCAGAACGACGGGGTGTGTCAGATTATGTCGCCGGGTGATATTCCGGCTTGTAGGTAAGGGGATATTTGCTTATATCGGCTTGATTATTCAGAATTTTAAGTTCGGATAGCATGAACATAAAGTCGATGATTTAAAAATGTTCCTTTCTTGAAAATACGTTAAGAAACGTTCGCTGAAACTCTTCGCTTGCTGTTAGTCCAATGCCATTTAATAAACGTATTATATTCCTTTTTGTAAGCTTCCTTCGACTTACAGGCAATACATTTTGTGTTGCTTCATTGGCTTTATTAATTATTTCGTTTGGAGCGGATTGAAATTCTTCGTCTTTAGCGCTAATACTATACTAATTAATTTCCCCAGATGCCTGGAATCTTGGACAGGCACCACTTGCACCAGAAACGGCGGCTGCCACGGCTACTGTCAGAACGGGGGCACTTGCACGCTCCGCAACGGCAAGCCGCTGTGCATCTGCACGGCCGACTACGCGGGCGTCACGTGCATCACTTTGCGCGACCCCGAGGTGATCCAGCACGAGGCTAGCCAACGGGAGGAGGGACGGAGCATATGGATACCGATCGCGTGGGCGCTGGCCGTCATCCTGATCGTACTGGCTATTGGTCTGGTGGTGTTCGAGTACGTCTTCAGGAGGAGGACGGTGTTCTCGCACGAGCGCTTGCAGGAAAACGATTTCAATAATCCGATTTATCAGGATAGGGACGCGGAGCCTTTTACGTTGGACGCCGATAAGGTACGCTTTAGTTTTTTTTAAGGTAGATATTTTTAAGATTTTTTGACACGTATTTCAGGATTTTGCTAAAAAAAATTATTTTTCGAAAATATCGATACATACATTTTTGATAGTTTGCTGTATTTCCTCCAGTTTTCACATATTTAAAATCCCCAGTTGTACTGATCGGATCAACATCGTTGTTTTTTTATTTTACGCTTTACGTTAGCTTTCCGATGTCTGAAAAAATTGTCATTGTGAACAACTGAAAAATAATAACAATTTAATTGTTTAAATAGTTTTAACATCCTTTTAACGAAAACTGAACAGCGTGGCCGGTCGAAGAGTGGCAAAAAAGTTTCGAGCGATGCAAAGGATGGAAATATTCATGATTGACACTGCACCGAGCTTTATTATAGATGCCTCGACCCGTCGCGCTGCTGCATTCCCCGCACGCAAAGATGACTTGCGATTGAAAATATTTAGTAACTTTCGAACTAAAAGAGGTGCCACTTTTTCGTAAAATGGGTTTCGTAGATAAGCGGATAAAGAACAAAATGGTATTTTTTTATTAAATTAATTTAAGATGAATTAAGAGCATGTTAAAACTATTTAAACAAATTGTTATTATTTTTTATTTGTTCATAATGACAATTTTTTTTAATATATGCTCGCCACCCTGAAATTTTGGTCAAGTTTGATATTTTATAACTTTTTAATGCTATTTTCATAAATAAATAAATAAATAAAATAGCTTTAATTATCTAACAGTACAGAAACATACCATTTATAAGACAATTTAACTTAACCTAACTACAAAAGCATACAGCTCAATTTAATTTTGTGTTGCTTAAATTAACATATACTCAACACAGCTCTTTTAATTTCATTTTTATTTGTAAAAAATAAATCTACTTTGTTATGCAAGGAATCAAAGCTTGCACACATGCTGTATATTGGGGATTTATGAAGTATATTTGTATTTGGGGTATGCAGGTAGAACAGATTGGTTTTTGGTCTTAGATGTAGTATCGGAGCATTAAAGTTAATTTGACCAAGTAAATATGATGACTCAACGTAGTTATTACATATTTTATATAATTTATGTATTTGGTGATATCTATGTCTGTCTTCAATGGTGTTTATTTTAAATCTTTGAAGTAGTACTTTGCTGTCATAACCCCTTGCAGGATAAATGTTGTCCACTTTATATGCAAGGTATTTTAATAATTTACGCTGCACTGACTCCAATTCAACCATGTATTTGTCATAGTAGGGAGTCCAGACAACACAGCAATACTCAAGCTTTGATCTTACATAAGCAAAATACAGAGTTCTAATGGCTTCCACATTGGTGAAATGTTTGCAAACACGAAATATAAATCCTAGCATCCTTATGGCAGAGTTACAGATATTCTCTATATGCTCCGCAAATGACAGTGTTGTGTCAAACATTACTCCCAGGTCCTTATAGCTATTGCAGGATGATATTGCGTTAGCATTTATATGATATTGATAAATAAGTTTAGTATGTTTTTTAGTAAAAGTCATTGTCTTACATTTGTCTATGTTAAGTTCTAAATGGTTGTTCAGGCACCACTCCACTATTCCGTCAATGTCACGTTGCAGCGCATAACAGTCATTAATGGTCGAGATTTTACGATATATTTTTGCATCATCTGCATATAACAGCATATTGCTTAGCACAACCTGCAATATGTCATTGACAAACAGAGCAAAGAGCAGTGGAGCCAGAACTGCCCCCTGTGGCACACCACTAGTTTGTACAAATGTTTTGGATTTATGCCCATTACACTCTACAAATAAATTTCTATTATATAGATATGATTTTAAGAGACTCAGTAATTGATTACTAAATCCCAACATTTGAAGTTTATGCAATAGTAATTGATGATCAACAGTGTCAAATGCCTTTGAGATGTCCATGTATATAATGTCAACTTGACCATGATCATCAAGTTCTTTACTTACAAATTCAGTAAGTTCTGACAGATTGGTTGTTGTGGATTTTCTACTGAGAAACCCGTGTTGATGCGGACTTATTAGCGATCGAGCAGCAAAAATAATTTTGGCATAAACGCACATCTCAAAGACCTTTGCAAAGTTAGATATCTGTGCAATTGGCCTATAATTTTCTATTTTATTTTTTGACCCTTTTTTATGCACAGGACATATTTTAGTATGCTTCCATTTATCAGGAAATTGACATATTTTTAAAACCAAATTAAATATTAAATACATGATGATTTTCATGATTTTATTACCAGTTTGTAGATCCGTTTATTGTGTTTTTCCTTAATTATTTCACAAAGGAACATTTTTCAATTAGGTTATATTATACAGGAGTAAATCAAACTCTGTTGTTTTTTGTCGTAATTTCAAAACACCCTGTAGGATAATTGAGGTGGATAATTTTATTTACATTCTGTTTCTGGTAATCTTTGATGTATTCTAAACAAATTCGTTTCTTGATTCATTCCATTATCTCATTTCTGCTGCGAGCTACAAAATTTTAAATGAAACGATGTAATTTTTAGAAAATGTCATGAGTATTTTTCTTCTCTTGTATTTGTTGAGCTTTAATCGCCCACCGTTACATTGAGGAAATCCTCCAAGAAGTTGTTGTTCCATTTGCTCCATTCATTGGGAACCAATTTACATTAGTGCATGATAATGCTAGACCTCACGTTGCACATGTAGTGAGCGAATATCTGGATGAAGTTGGACTTGTAAGATTGGAATGGCCCGCCTGTAGCCCGGATCTCAACCCAATCGAACATCTTTGGTATCAACTTAAAAGGGCCGTTTGTCGTCGTCCTGTACAACCATAAACCTTGCAAGACTTGCGACTGGCGCATAAACTGATAAGAAAATCATGAAAATCGCATAAAAAATAAAAAGTTATAAAATATCAAACTTCACCAAAATTTCAGGGTGGCGGAATTTTGTGCCGGCGAGTTGTACAAAAATTTCGGACGATTTTAAAATCTCAAGGTTAAAAAGTGTGCGGTTTGTATAAGATTACTGGTGTTAAAATATTTTAAAATGTGAATTATTTTATTATAGTCTGGCAACTTTGCAAACCCCGTCTATGAGTCTGTCTACAACAGCACAACTAGCAGCGGCAGGGAGGAAAAAGCCGTTTTACTAGAACATCCAGCGGACGGTACCCCGCCGCCACCTACCGAGGAGCTTTAAATTACCAACAACAATTTGTTTTGATTATTTAAATGTTTAAATCTGACTGTCGACGATCGTAATTTTCTTTCTAGAAAATTTTCTGACCAGATAGACGAAAAAAGCCGTGCCAAAGATGTAAACATATGATTCGACGTAAAAAAAAAACGTAATTTATGTGTTTCCAGACAAACATACATTTGGGCTGGGAATAACATTCGTCATACCTGTTATTTTTAATGAGTTTTTGTTTTATCAGTTAAAAAAGGATAAAACGGTCAACATTTTTCTTTGAAAACGAAATTCCAGTGTATTAGACGGAAATGGCAAAATATTGACATATATATTTTGTGTTTCGTGTGATTCACAAATTTTTCTCGTTTTTAAACGAAAGTACCTTTCTAGATATAATTTAATCATCAAAATCACTTTTTATAAGAGCAATTAGTTACAATTTTGTGTCCTTTTCTCTATAAGTAGTGTTAAATATTGTGCATTAAGTTATAAAAAATTGTTTTTTGTTCGAATAACCTATAAGAACCAATGCTGGAAAACGGCAGTGTCTAATATCCCGTCGGTAAGGACAAACATTTAATCTCTAAGGGCTTCGTTTCTAATATTTTCACAATGGCAATACTATTCATAATTGTACAGTTTTCAACTGTACAGTTGAATCGGGAAAAGAAGGAACAACTTTTTACAACATAAAAATTGCATTAGTATTAATACCAGTGCAGTTTTTACAACATTTTCGGAGAAACCAAGCTTTTGTGAAATGTTTGTCCTTACCGATGGGACATTAGACACTGCCGGTTCCCAGCACTGGTTGGTTCAGGTTATTCTAACAAAATACAATTTCATATAACTAAGTATACAATATTTAACACTACTTACAGGAAAGGAAACAAATTTGTACCTAATAGCTCTTATATAGGGTGTTGAAAAAAGGTCGGTACCCCGGAATAACTCCGGTGCATCGCATTGCAGCGGAAAATGTCTGGGGAAAAAGTTGTTCGGTTTTGAAGGAGGAATAGTTTGCAATTTAAACCACCCCCCGCCCCCTCAACCACCGGACGCGGATGGGGGGTAAGTTAAGATTTTCAAATGGAACACCATATTTTTTATTGGCGTATCGTGTTCTCCGACCAAAAATAAACATCTTTTGTTCGAAATTTTTTTTTATTCGGGCCCATCCTTCACCAATAATCACCATGAGAAAGACAAAAAAGCGAAAATCAAGTTTTATCCCGGAAATACTCTTTTTCTCTGTCTTGTACTAAATGATGCCCGTGGAATACAAACAACAACTTTTTCCACGGGCATTTTTTAGTACAAGACAGAAAAATAGTATTTCCGGGATAAAACTTGATTTTCGCTTTTTTGTCTTTCTCATGGTGATTATTGGTGAAGGATGGGCCCGAATAAAAAAATTTTTCGGACAAAAGATGTTTATTTTTGGTGGGAGAAGACGATACGCCAATAAAAAATTTGGGGTTCCATTTGAAAATCTTAACTAACCCCCACCCCCGCCCGGGGGTTGAGGGGGTGGTTTAAATTGCAAACTATTCCTCCTTCAAAACCGAACAACTTTTTCCCCAGACATTTTCCGCTGCAAGGCGATGCACCGGATTTATTCCGGGGTACGAGCCTTTTTTCAACACCGTGTATAACAACTTTTATGATAATATTCTATATAGCTAAGAACTTTCCTTTAGAAACTGACGTAACCTTATTGTGGTCTCGTCCTTTAAATCATAAGTCCGTGTACGTCCTTCGTATCGCTGTCACTGTCAAATACTGCCCTCTTTGTGTGAAATTTCTTAGTCTTTAAAAGACAGGCGGAGTCAAGAAAAGCGAGTCAAGAAAACTGTAATTTTATTGGTCGAGTCAGATTGCGCTGTTAAAAGGTCAGTTTGTATCTCGAGGCTGTACATTTAATGAAATGTAAGAGAAATGGAATAAGACTGTACAAAAGGATCTTTCGAAATCCGAGTTACTAAGGGCATAGAGATCTATCGTTGTACAGGGTGTTTATTTTTCGGTCGTTAAGTCGAATCGAAAAAATGGACACCAGTACTGTTTTCTAACTAGACTGGGGGGAAACACACGTTTCGCCCCTCTGATGTTACAATATTGCATAAGAAACTGAAACGTACGGATCTCTATGATTTAGTAACTTCCGATAAACTTAGGTGAATACAAGCTTTATTTTTAAGGTTTAATTTAAGTTAAGCTTAGTAGATAGATGTTCGAAGGCGACGAGCAATTACAAAATACGTATAATAATTATTTACCTCATTGTTTTTAAGCTTTTTTTAACGCTCAATCTTTTTTTTAGCAATTTTATTTTTTAAACCGTTACTGTGTGATTGAGGCTTTTAAAAGACAACCGGATTATTTGAAGAGGTCATGTGTAAATGCTGTGAAATGTGCCATTTATTTTATTTACTCTTTTTTATTAATTAATTTTATCGGGCAGGATGTGTTTCTTGCCGCGCCGTATGTTATTAGGTTGTATTATACGAACTTTGTGCTGCTCTCTCTATATTATATTTTAATGAAATATGACTATTCTCTTAGTAAACGTAGCCCGGCTAGTTTCGTTCACAGTCGCAGTGTCACCAAATGTCGGCGGCAAAGTACAAGGGCTCCGTTTTTATCCAAAATATACAGGATGATTCCAGGTCTATGGTAGGTCGAGCGTACAGTTCGACAAGCGAGTCTATAGCTACGGGGTATCGGTAAGGGGGAAGCAATATCTTTTAAAACATGGCCGAGCCATGGGCGTGCTATTATTATCTTAATAATGTAATAATATATATTTTTTCATGGCATGAATATATTTGTATCACCACTGCAATATAATAGGCCTTTCCATTAATATTTTTCGCTTATTTTGGCAATTTCACCAATAAAATCCATTTGATTTCAACGTGCACTTCAAAATTTCACGGGAAAACGGAGAGTTTATGTCACTTCTCAGCTGTTGTAGCGACTTTTTTAAGGTTGGAATCACTTTTAGTTCCAAATAAAACTGTTGTATTGTTCTCCTTAACAATGCCAAAGTTGAAGCCTTCGATTTTTCCGACAGCAGAGAAACGGGCCATTTTTTTGACAGGTGATGACAACAATTGATCCTGGTTATTTTCTTTCCTTTCAGTATCTTCTTTGCGCATGTTTTTTACTGCACCCACGCTTACGTCCGTATACATTGCGACCCTTCCTAGCTTTCGCTTAAGTGGCAATTTAAATGTATTAATTTGTGATTCCTCTTCACACACCCTGTACACATTGGCAATCACTTCACGGGGTTTGACTATGAAAGGTTTTACCAGGGTATATTCATTCATTATCACCGTTTTAAAACAAACCCTATCACTACGCAACTGGATGAAGCATATTGGACATCGCCGAATAACCACGCTGGCACAATAGGCGTGTCACCAGACGCCCGTCACATCCTCTGTCTGGGATGTAACCTATCAAATTAATGCTAGCCACCGGTTACCCATGGTTACCGTTGATATTGCACCATGTTGTGCTATTATATCTTAATATTTATTGTATATTATAGATAACACCGGAGCTATTATACTTCTTCGCCCTGTATGTATTGAACCCTTAACTCGCAGTCTGTTACTTTTGCCACTTTTGCGCATGCGTAAAAGCGGAACTTGGCGCACTTAGTACTTTTGAATATATTTTACACAAGGAAATTTCATTTTTAAGCGATGCGGTGGTCTGGTGTTCTAGCTGGGTCGACCTTTATTAGAAGAATAGCCCTTTTGTACTATATTGTGATTTTTCTAGGCAACTGTATACTATAAACAAAAAAAACTTTGTCCATTTTTCAACCGAGCTATATTGTAAACGTGTTCCAGAATTTAAAAAACAATGTGAGATGTAACTCAATTCGTCCGATGTAAATAACTTTTTGTGATTGAAGTTTTTTATGGAAATTATATAGTAGCGCATATACTGAAATATTTTAAGGTTTGATCGTTTGCGCTGCCCGTTTTTAATCGTGCAAAACGCCTAAACAAACCTAGTTTTCCTAATTTGAGGAACATGTCGCCGGTTACCTGTTCGATTATGCACAAACCAACGTAAGAATCTCTTGAGGAATTAAAAGTATAGTTAGAGAGACGGTGACAATAGGGGGTCCGTCAAGTGGAATATCAGTAATTTGGTTTTTCGTGGAGTTTAGGCCCCCCTCTACAACTTTTATATCTGATGAAATGCCGTAGAGCGTTGCTGAGAGGCGCTGTACCGCTTTGGATGGGAAATTCTCAATAAATTCAAAATTATATGGAGCCATGTTTGAAAATGAATTTACAGCATATGCGCGACCCCAAAGTCACGGGAAACACATTTTCTGACAAGTCAACCCTTGCATATACTTTTCCGAGCGTGTCAAAAAAATGAATGAAAAAATTATAAAGTCTCAAGTGACATGGGTCCAAATGGGTTTAATCGATATAATTTTCTGATAAAAAGAATATTGCGAATATAACAAACCTGAACGATACCTGCCTTCCGGTATCTCTGCGTAATATTGTCAGAATTCCGCCTAGCTAGGTGCATTTCTTCTGAAATTTTTTTTCCACAATATTTGGGTGTCGAGGAATGTAGTGTGACAATTTTCTGACATGTCACGATCGTTTTCCGAATTTCCTCCGAGGAGATTTTTACAAAAATTCCAATAATGAAATGGCGAGACCTGAAACGACAAAATTTTTTTCGCATAATCTTTAACATATAATGATGTTCCATTCTAGAAAGTTTCAAATTCGCTTTTTTTCTTTTTTTTAACTTTAATTTTTTTGACACGCTCGGAAAAGTATATGCAAGGGTTGACTTGTCAGAAAATGTATTTCCCGTGACTTTGGGGTCACCCAGATGCTGTAAATTCATTTTCAAACATGGCTCCATATAATTTTGAATTTATTGAGAATTTCCTATTAAAGCGCTCTACGGCATTTCATCAGATATAAAAGTTGTAGAAGGGGACCTAAACTCCACGAAAAACTAAATTACTGATATTCCACTTCACGGTCCCCCTATTGTTACCGTCACTCGAACTAGTACTTAGAGATTAAAAGCAATTCCTGAGGGATTAAAAGTGACCTTTTAGTTCCTACTGAGTGCGGAAAAACGTAATCAGTTTTAAGAGGCCCAACTTCCGAACAGAGAGAAAGGGTCGATTAATTCTCGAGTAAGATAATTCTTTATAAAATCGCAATGACATAGATGTTCGACAAATTAGAAAAACTTAATGTAAAATATATAATAGTAACTTTATTATAAAAGTATTTTTCGTGGTTGTGCCAAATATTGCTTCAACGTGGAACCCCGACTCGAATCGCTTGAACTGAAGAACAAACTGCTAAATTTCGTTATTTGCATCTATTTATCACTCGTTGGTACAGTCATTCTCGTCAACGTCATTTTAGATTGACATAGACTAGCGTTTCACATGGATAGGCGGCACGCCGAGCGCGTGCGATTATTGCCAGTTTTGTTTTTTGTTGTCTTCTGTGACCAGCTCGATTGTTTTTTTAATAACCATTCGCGTTTGTTTTTAAAAAGTCGACAATATTTTGTATTTAACAGGTGAGGTTTTCGAGGGAAGTACAGGAATATGCAGCTAGGGCAGTTAAAGCTATTTAAGTCGGGGTTCTTTAACGTTTTGGATATGGACTCTTAATATACCGATTTTTTTAATTCTTTACATTATTGCTCAAATAATACTCGAACAAATATGAGAAATATAGTTTTATGTAAACGTTGAAATACTTTAAAATTGTCGAATATTTTCTTATTCGGTTAAATGTAATATACTGTTTTTAATAAATGTACGATGATGTCTTCAATTTGAGTTTTATTTCAAACACTTTTAAACCGCGCATACACACTATTATACCCGACACTAACATCAAAAAAAATTAATACCTATTCTAGCAAATTCAAAATTAAAGCGATGAAACGCAATCAAAAGATTTCTGTATTTATTTTCAACACTAGTGTCATAAAATAACATTTTATACGCTGACAACTTTCGGTGTAATACGTACGTGTATACTTCTTAAGGGTAGAGGCAAGTTTAGAGTGTGTGTTTCGAATTTTAAACCTTATCAGGAATTAAAAAATAAACATTACAAGTACATACGTATACTTTTCTAAATATCTACAGTTTAATATCAAAAGTATATCACGAGGTTCTACTATATAAAACAATTATTCTAAAAGGGAGGAAATATTAGATAAAGCTTACGGCGAAGATATGAAGAATATTCTTTCTTCTTTTATTTTATTTTTTTTCAAATATTGTTTTTAGTCTGAAAATGACATATTTGAAATCAGTGTTGAGGTAACAGCAACTTCTCTACCAACCAATGCAAAGGACTTTGGTTCAATTTTTCAGATTTTTTTAGTAGATATTGTCTCGTCCTTGCCTGAAAATATATACGAATTAATTTGTTGTAAGCAGTGACGGATCGTCGGGACAAGCAGTGCCTTCCCTACCACAAACGAAAAAATGAAAAATAAACCTTATTTTTATAAATACAGGGTGTTATGGAAATGACGTATTATATTTAAATGGGTGACTCCTTGGGTGTCCTAGAGAAGCGCTACATATTTTATTTTTTAAATTTCTTGCTCACAGGTCAGTCCGCGCTACTGTACAACATGTCACCCAGACCCAATGGCAATGTTGCCAAACTTAATGTAAAACTGAAATTCCATATAAAATTATAAAAATAAATTATTTTCTACCTGCTTGTATTTATCCTTATACATAAAGAGCGAGGAAATCCAGGCACAAACACAATCAGTTTTTTTCTTTTTCATGGGAACACTCCTGGAAACACTTTATGTACACACAGTAATAGTGAAACAGAACCGATAGTTAGCTTTTGAAAATACACTAATACAGATTATACTACAGATTATTAGATTTTATTACACGCGACGAAACTTGACGTCCAGAAGAAACGCGTCAATAAAAACAATATTCAAAGATTATTTATGGACGGGCAAGATACACGCGTAAACCGAAAAACAGAGCGGATTGCTGAGAGTGTGTTGGTTGGTCATCAACTAACAGACGCAAGCGTGCGGCGCTATATGAAACTACTTCGCTCAGCCGATGCAAGGCGTCAAGAGGTCATTGGCATTTGATCTAGTGACGTACGTGGCTATTACTATTCGATATGTTTTTCGGATTGTAAAACATAGTCGGTCGTAAATGTTCTTCAATTAATTGTACAAAAAGGTATTACAGAATGGAAAAGTGTTTAAATTATTTTATTTTGTCTAAAGAGTTTAAGGTGTACATATGACAACACCGGCCAGAATTCCTTGATTGCTTACATGTATCGCAGTGCCACACAGGTGGTTTGTCGTCAGGTCACTTTCACCGCTGAATGAATTGAAAGCGCCATTTAGGCTATTTTTCTTCAATTTGTCTTTATCTCAGGAATTGCCGGTTTAAATATAATACGTCATTTCCATAACACCCTGTATACAATACAGCGGTAAAACTAATTTTGTTAATTTAAACTCTATAATAGTTCTCCTATATAAATTTTGCAAAGCGTCAATAAAATAGTTCAATGTCTCGGTCCTGCGTCAGAGGCTTGCCTCCAGACCGACCCAATGTTTTTGGAATAAATCGACAAATAATCGTTATGTTTTAAAACAGATAATAAGTTTTCTTCCCTTAGGCAGGAGGCTAACATGCCCACGTTGTAAATTTAAAAACTCGTTAGCTGTTACGAATTACGGTACTTGTGTAAGTTGTAGATTTAAAAAAAGTGTAATGCGGGGTACTACTCCTAAGTTTCTGTAATTTGATTGAATAATCTGATTTTGGGAAATGCGAATAACTTGTGAAAGATTTGGATCTTTATCAAGGCTATTTTCCAACAACCATAACGTTCATTGGTCAAAATACCTCCTACAATCGATCTGCCGTTATTAAAACAAAACGTTATGTTAAACTTACCATATATTTCAAATCAGCATATCCATTTTTTAAACTTAAATTCCATAGGTTTATTGCCAAAGCGGTAGTCGCAGGAACACTTAAATCTACGGAAAAATGTTTGTCATAGAAATCCTCAATTATACTATTTATACGGGGTGACAATTTAAAAACTTGAAATGGCCATATATTAGAAACGAAAAACTGAAGAAAAAAACGCAAAAAACAGTTTCTATAAAACGAAGGGGGAACAAAAACAAGCGTATTAGCCCACCCCTATCTGCAACCCCTTGGACAGGGTGAGATAAACCCTTAAAATCTTAAATAGAAAGGGGGTCGAGTGATACATCATTTTGAAGCTCTTGAAAAATGCTTTCCAATGGTACCATAGAAAGGTACATTTCAGGAAATTCTTCTCTGTTTATTAAGGAAAACAATAAATGAAAAGACAATTTTGAAATTTTTTATTATTAGTTAATTAAATGTTCAAAATGATTGCTACCAATATCCTGGCATATTAAGAGATATCTCTTAAGAATTCTAAACAGTTTAAGCCTCGGTATTTCGTTTTGGTTTATTTGCTATTTTTTTTTGTTGAAAAAAAAAAAAAATTTTGTTTATAAATATTGGCATTTTATTATCACAGAATTTACCTTAAAGGTAACTTCTACTAGTATTATTATTTTAAGAACAGTTAACTTTCGGTTCAGTTTAAACGAAAAGCAGCACTTCTTATCTTTAACAATGGTGTACAGCACAGCCGAACGGGTAGAAATTATTTTCATTTATGGTTCCCAGGATCAATGTTTTTTAAGAACAGCTCAACGTTTTAACGAAAGGCATCCAGGTCAAAATGTAAGCCCGGAGTATGTTCGCCAACTAGTAGCCAAATTTAAAGAAACTGGTTCTGTCGCGAATATAAAGAGAAATCAACCGAGACTAGCCGACGAAGCAGCGCAAATTGAAATTCTGGGGCAGTTTGCAATGAATTCAACTTTATCAACTCGTCAAGCAGCTGTAGCAACTGGATTATCTCGTGAATCAATAAGAAAGGTACTTAAAATTCATAAGTTTTATCCCTATAAACTACACATACTGCAAGAACTTGGTGACGACGACCCTGACAGAAGAATACAGTTTTGTGAAATAATGACAGATAGAATTACGGCAGAACCTCGACTAGTTAAAAATATTTGCTTCAGTGATGAGTGTACCTTTTATTTAAATGGGCATATTAATAAGCAAAACTGTCGTTACTGGAATGACGAGAACCCCCACGTATTTAGAGAAGGGCATACCCAGTACCCCCAGAAAATTAATGTTTGGGCTGGTATATTGGGAGATGGTATTATCGGCCCAATATGTATACAAGGAAATTTAAATGGCGACAGGTATGCTGAAATGCTACAGAGGTCTATCGAACCACTAATAGTGCGAGAATTAGAAAATCAGAGGGACATACTCGGAAATTTATCTTTAGAAGAACGCTTACTACATTTCCAACAGGATGGAGCACCTCCGCATTATGTAGTTCCCGTTAGGCAGTGGTTGGATGATAATTATCCCAACCAGTGGATTGGAAGAAGAGGTCCTGTTGAATGGCCACCTAGATCCCCGGACCTAACACCTCTTGACTTCTTTTTGTGGGGTCACCTAAAATCAGTGGTTTTTAAAACGCAACCTGAGCCACTAGAGCAACTTCAGCATAGAATAGTTCAGGAATGCCGTGCTATATCCAGAGAAACCTTTGCAAATATACGTGAAGAATTTGAAAGTAGGCTTTATTATTGTCTTCAAAACAACGGAAATCATTTTGAACATTTAATTAACTAATAATAAAAAATTTCAAAATTGTCTTTTCATTTATTGTTTTCCTTAATAAACACAGAAGAATTTCCTGAAATGTACCTTTCTATGGTACCATTGGAAAGCATTTTTCAAGAGCTTCAAAATGATGTATCACTCGACCCCCATTCTATTTAAGATTTTAAGGGTTTATCTCACCCTGTCCAAGGGGTTGCAGATAGGGGTGGGCTAATACGCTTGTTTTTGTTCCCCCTTCGTTTTATAGAAACTGTTTGTTGCGTTTTTTTCTTCAGTTTTTCGTTTCTAATATATGGCCATTTCAAGTTTTTAAATTGTCACCCTGTATAGGATGTCAATTGAAGATTTCACACCTTTACTGAATTACCTGCTCTCGTTGCTATTCTAACGAACAAATCGACGGCCAGTTGCGATTGTTTCCTGCATGGTCCCAGTTCTTGAAGCAAGCTCAAAATTTCCTCGATGATAATCGATATCATACCGTCAATCTCCTTGATAAATCTCGGATCGGATCCCCAGAGTGCGTCGTTCGACTCAACTGAAAATATACGGGGGTGTCAACGTGTCGTAGCGTCTCTATAATGAACCCTTACCTTTATCGACATGGTAAGCGTACACCTCCTGCGCCATAACGGAAAACAAATCCACCACGTTGATATATATCGACCCGAGCGAACAATTCGTTTTGTTCCATTCGAAACTCCTCAGGACGTTCAAGAGCATCCGCGCGAGACTAAGGACTCCCCGTTCGGGATTGTCCGGGACGACGAGCAAAGCCGACAGGAACTGGCGGACGAATGGCAACAGGAACAGTTCGGTGTCCGAAGTCGGTGACAGTTCTGGTATGACGGAGAGGATAGCTTTAAAACATGCGTCAGCTGAAAAAGGATAAATAATACCACATGAAATGATCTTATCGCGTCTAACTTTGGACTTACCTTGGCCTAGACACTGATTGCTAAGCGCCACCTGTCCGGAAAGCAGATACAGCTTCAATCTGACTTTAGCGGACTCTATCGATGGTATAGTGATGAAGCAGTACGCCGCACATGCGCGTACGAAATCGCCCGTTTTCCTCGTGTGTGCCCCTTTTACTCTGTGCCTCGTATTAATCGCCAGGTAATTGACACACTGAAAACAAAATGACATTAAAGATGCAGAGTTGTGAAAGATACTTCAGAAAAGTAACTAGTTACTTTATAGATACTTTTACATAAATGTATCTAGATACTGAAAATAAATAGTTACTTTTTAACAAAAGGAGGTAAAGAAACTCACAGTCTGCTCCACTAGTTTAATAATCGTTAATAAAAAAAAAAACATACATGTTTCGAAGCCTTAAACCTTCATCCTCAGTGAAAAATAACATCAGAAGAAACTTATGACATTGTTAAACTGTAAAGAAGAAAAAATATGTTTAAATAAGTTGAGTTTAAGCAAAAATAGTTGAAAGAAATGAAATTGACTGAATAAAGTAGTATAATAATTAAAAGAGAGCAAACAGTATGAAAACTCTTTCTTACCTAACAAAGCAGGAAAAGAAAAAACTTTTATATGATTATGCAAAAATAATAAAGTGCATAATCATATAAAAGTTTTTTCTTTTCCTGCTTTGTTAGGTAAGAAAGAGTTTTCATACTGTTTGCTCTCTTTTAATTATTATACTACTTTATTCAGTCAATTTCATTTCTTTCAACTATTTTTGCTTAAACTCAACTTATTTAAACATATTTTTTCTTCTTTACAGTTTAACAATGTCATAAGTTTCTTCTGATGTTATTTTTCACTGAGGATGAAGGTTTAAGCCTTCGAAACGTGTATGTTTTTTTTTTATTAACGATTATTAAACTAGTGGAGCAGACCGTGAGTTTCTTTACCTCCTTATAACTTCACTCCACTTTGAGATGGACTACTTCAAAAAAGTATCTTAGTTCTTAGTTACTTGGTTAAAGTAACTAGTTATTGTAACTAAGATACTTTAAAAGTAACTAGTTACTTTGATTGTAACTAATATACTTTAAAAGTAACTAGTTACTTTGATTGTAACTAAGATACTTTAAAAGTAAGTAGTTACTTTGATTGTAACTAAGATACTTTAAAAGTAACTAGTTACTTTGATTGTAACCAATATACTTTAAAAGTAACTAGTTACTTTGATTGTAACTAAGATACTTGAAGTAACTAGATATTCCGAAAGCTACGGAAAGTTACCAGGTAGTGAAAACATTATCTATAATTAAGTTACATGAAAAAGTACACATCGAGTAATAAAGATAAAGAGACAGCACAACTTTATACTAAAAAATATATATTCATGTTAAGGCTCGATAGCTCAATAACATAAAAGTTATATTTGGAAGGGAGAAATGGACAGGTACGTAGTCGGGGTCATTTTCATCCCCAGAGATAGCGCATATAGATCAGGAATAGTTTCTGAATCTGACATTGACCTATCTTTTTCGGTATTCATCAGAAGAATATTAATATAAATATTGAACGAATAAAGTGCTGGGTGCTGCTTAATTCTACAAGAATCACTAAATTGTGGACAAGTTTGATTAGTTCCATAGGTTAGTTCACAAAATCATACGTTATAATAAATATTTTTGATTGATTCTCTTAACGACCACTTTTTATTTAAAACTATCTCTTACGCCTACTTATCATCCTAATAAATAATATGTTATGTATACGTTGTCCTTTATAACCATAGTTTATAACTTACCTTATAGAAAAAATAATTCACATAAACCGAACTTCTATAATACCTGCAAACAACGTACCATTCTATTCAATAGAAAACTCGACTAGTTGTAATAGCAGAATAAGTAGAAATACCTGAACAAACCCGAACCTAACCTAATCTAACAGACTAAGTATCTTAGGTACTTTAAAAGTATCTTAGTTACTTTTAAACTATCTTAGTTACTTTTAAAGTATCTTAGTTACTTTTAAAGTATCTTAGTTACTTTTAAAGGAACTAGTTACTTTTGAAATGTATAGTTACTCCTAAAAAGTAACTATAACTATACTTTTCAAAAGTAACGCAGTTATAGTTACTTTTGGCATAATTAAAAAAGTATCTTAGTTACAAAGTATCTAGTTACTTTAAGTAACTAGATACTGAAAGTATCTGTTTTATTGAGTTACTCACAGCTCTGTAAAGATGTAGCAACAGCACATCGAAGTAAAGTCACGATAAATTGCATTGTTTAAAAAATTTCGAATCGGAAAAAGTTCCAAAAAAGCTTTTAAAGGGTAAATTAGCGAAAGAAAAATTATGTGATTAAAAATGGTAAACAGTTTACCTGTACTAGCTGCGCTAAGACTGAATCTAAATTAGCAAAAGTTCCTCTAGCTTCCACATAAAACTGTAACTGTTGCTCAAAGTCTCGACCGTAGTCGACTCCTCTGACTATGTTGCACAGTATCTCACCGATTTGTCTAAAAATGTAAGATATAATTTGACATGGACGTATATGTAGGTATTAAATTGGAATAACCAAAAACTCGGATAGTACTACACACATAATTTAACAGTAATATCAAAGACCTGTCATTTCTAATGTATTTTTGTTTTATAGTTAATGAAAAACAAAAAACGCCACGTCAGAAATACAATTCCAGTGTATATTCTGGCGTTAAATATTGTATACCTGTTGTATTTAGTTATAAAAATTATATTTTAAATAATATGTTTCCTTTTTCCTTTTGGCAAACTAATCCTTCCGTGAAGATCGTTCAGTGCACCTGATAGTGCTGCGTAATGCTTTTTTTCCCTTGTCAGACTCGAGCTTTACTGATGAGCCGTAATAACACGCATCTAAGGCAGTGGCGGTTCTTTCACAGGAGCACATGCGCACGTGCACCCCCAAAACAAAACGAATAAAAAATATTAATTTATTTTCATTGAATATTATTTATCGTATAAAGTCCGACCCTCCCTAATATTTTATCGTACCGTCAAACCAAACTGTATAGATCCGGCAACCGTGCCTCGGTCGAGGTAAATGACGATTATGACGAGACTTGCTCGCACGTGCGATTAAGTAGTGCAGTTTCTCTGTAGTAACAGGTGGCAGCGGGGCTATGGCGATTTAACATGGAAAAGGCGCACAGTTTTTGTGTGCACCGCGCTGTTGTCTGTTCGTGCATCTAGTTAGAAATTCGAGCGTGTATGTTTTAATATTTTAATATTATATATTTATTAAGTTAAAATGAATAGTTGACGGTGGACTATTTAAGAAATAACTTTAGCTCTTTGAGTTTGGAGCAAAAAATTGAAGTGAAGAATGCGGGAACACCTAAACCCGAAATTAATTTAACGCAGACCACAAAGCGTAAATCTAGGGACTTTATTAGAATGTTTAAAAATGAAATATATGGAAAAAAATTTATAGAGGGTATTCCAAACTTAATGAGGCTGTTATTGATCAATTTTCTAACTATTGTTCTCGTCTTGGTTGTGCCTAATGACGTAGCCGTAGATGGCGTAGTGGTATTAGACATCATTCGGTTTTCTTGATAACTCGTAGATGGCGGTAGTAGTATTGGACATCATTCGGTTTTCTTGATAGCTCGTAGATGGCTTTAGTAGTATTAGTAGTGGACTGTATAAATATTGTTACGAGCAGCTATACACAAAGAAAACCTTTCTTCTTTTCCAAAAGTCGTATTTCCTTGTGTAAAATTTAAAAATAAATAAAAATATGTTTTACCCAACGCATTTTCTTATTACTTTTTTTCTTTCTACATTTAAAACGCCTAGAAAGCAATTGTTTGGTCGTTACACAAAAATAAAATTTTAAAAATAATTTCACCATACTTGTGAACCCCCTCTATCATAGGTCACGAGCCGCCACTGATCTAAGGCCGATCGTTGAGAGACGCATTTTCTATGTCGCAAGATGTCGCATCCGCCGCCGAGCATAGTAACCCCCCCCCCCCCCCCCCCCCCCCCAAACTCATAATAACGTATTTATTATACAGGGAGTGGGAAAAAGTCGATCGTTAATCGTTGTTGAATAATTATTAAAAGAAAAATACAAATCGAAGCAAATCATTCTTACCAACCTGTTCTCATCTTCAGGCGTTAAAGCGTTGACTGAATCGTGCAACACGCCTCCCAAAAACATCAAGGCGTTCGTTATAACGGGATCGTTCGATTCCTGATCGGCGAAAGTATTTGAGGTGAGGATTAATTTACACACTTCAACTTTGATGGATGCTTCGTGGAAGAGATCGACAAGAGGTAGGAAATTTTCCTAAAAATAAATAAAAAATTTATGCGAACAAACCAAAGAATATTTTTTTGTTGTACCTGTAGCCTACAGGCTGTAGGTACCTATGCTACTTGCTTGAGAAAAAACTTTTTGGGGTAAAAATGTGTAGTTTTATATCATAATAGTCTATCCAAAATTGAGTGTAATATCTCGAACTTTTTGATAAAAACCAAAAAAAAAAAAAAAAAAAACTTTAACACCCTGTATATCGAAAACGAAGCATTTTAGTGCATACATGGATTTTTCGGCTCAAAATTGATACAGGTATCACTCATTAAAATAAGCAACACCCTGTATAATATAACAAAGAGGCCAAAAACTTACCATGGCTAACAATGCCTCAAAATCGGGAGTGTGCTGAACCACCTTCTGTATAATCGTTTTCAGTTCATTCGAGAAGTTCTCATAACTCCTATTCGGTATCATATGATCGATTATATCACCAAAAACAGTGTTTATTTCACGTGTCTAAAAGAAAAAACAATTATAATTTTACCTCGGACCTCGTCTGCTGGAAGTTGTAATGGAAACTACTGTCCCTACTACGAAATACACTTGCGCCATCTGTGCTTCAACGACCCGACAAACTCACGTGCTGCCAAGTCATACACGTCTGTTTTCAGTTAACAACTGTATGTAGGACAGTCATGGCGAGGTTGAGCGACGACGCCAAATCGGTGCAATTTTCCCTTGAATTCCCACGTGTTTATTCGGGTCTAGGGTGTTTCTTACATAATAAATAAGGTGTAAAATTTAGTAAAAAGTAGCACTATCGCATTTAAGTTCTGTGAAATAACTGACTTTAATGTGCTGGTGATATAATTTCAAATTTGGGTGATATTACAATTCTTTGTGTTGCAAAATATGTTTCACAGTCGCTGTTCTGGAAATAATTGTTCAAAAGGGTACGACAGAATGGAAAAGGTGTTAAATTTTTTTCTAAAGTGTTTGACGTGTACGTGACAACACCGGCCAACATTCACTGGTGTCTTTCGAGAGCTTAATTGACCCATCACATTGATTGTTTATCCAGGTTTCGTTTATTTCGTATGGAAAATGTGAATAATTACCGTAAAATATTGGGCAATAAACGGAATCCAGACTTCCACGCATGTTATATATTCGTACGGGTCCGGAAATTGAGCCACGTTAGTCCACACGGCGTTCAAGATCTGCTTGTGGTGTTCTGCGGGAGGCGGCGAGATGCTGACACATAATCCCAAAGTCCTTAATAGTGTATATAATGGTATTCCTATAGTGGAAAAAATGTAGTTAGATTTTATTAAAATATACAGGGAACGTCAAGCGTTCCCTGGGCCATGTAGTCTATTACAACAAGTGTTTGGTCCTTATCAGGGCTAGACAGATAGTCATGACCACTGGCGCCTCGTCAGAGGAGGCAGTGGCTACACATGCAAATGAATAAATGAAATAAAACTATAATAGTTCCCTTGTGTAAGTTTTGCAAAGCGACTTCAACCGTCAACGACTGGGGAACAGCGCACCGCGTCTTTATCTGTTTCATTAATTTATCGTTTCTTGTCTCTCTCTCCCGCATCAGAGGCTTGCATGCGGAACAAACCGATGTTTTTGGAATACATTGACAAATAAGCATTATGTTTTCATATAGATAATATGTTTGTTTCCTGCGGCTAGATGCAAACAAGCCCACCTTGTAAATTTAAAAGCTCGTTAGTCGTTACGTATTACGGTGTTTGTGTAAGACGTAGAATTAAATTTAAAAAGACCAAATTTGACTAAACCAATAATTAATCGAGGTCAACCGAATTGCAATTTTGTCAATGCCTAATATGAACAATGTCGATGGTTAACGGGTAGTCAAACTCTAAAAAGTTGTTTTGTTGGTCATGTTTTTTATTTTCCAGTCTGGTATAAAACTATACGATAAATTTAAAAATTACACATACGAAAAATAAGGCCCGTATTAGTTGTGCTTCTAAATTGCATGTTTTGGGTAAACCAAATATCGCTAACGTTATAGATTCCGCTAACCGCAAAAATTAATAATAATTTTCTCTGTTGTGACTTAAAGGTAAAAATATCCCGTTTTCTAAATTATAAAGAGAAAATCGTCAAAATTTCTGTCAAGTTTTCTGAATTCACACCTCACGCAGTGGCGGTTCTTCCACAGGAGCACATGCGCACGTGCACCCCCAAAACGAATAAAAAAATATTAATTTATATTCATTGAATATTATTTATCGTATAAAGTCCGACCCTCCCTAATATTTTATCGTACCGTCAACCAAACTGTATATTATAGGCCCTCGATCCGGCAACCGTGCCTCGGTCGAGGTTAATGACGATTATGACGAGACTTGCTCGCACGTGCGATTAAGCAGGCGGGGCATAATGCAGTTTCTCTATAGTAACAGGTGGCGGGAGACAGCGGGGGTTTGTTCGTGTTGACGGTGGACTATTTAAGAAATAACTTTAGCTCTTTGAGTTTAGAGCAAAAAATTGAAGGGAAGAATGCGGGAAGACATAAACCCGAAATTAATTAAACGCAGACCACAAAGGGTAAATTTAGGGACTTTATTAGAAAGTTTAAAAATTAAATATATGAATAAAAATTTATAGAGGGTATTACAAACTTTAATGAGGCTGTTATTGATCAATTTTCTACAATTAAGAAACCGAAGAACGGACTTTACGTTTAATCACTATACACAATAAGAAAACCTTTCTTATTTTCCAAAAGTTGTATTTCCTTGTGTAGAATTAAAAAATAAATAAAAATATGTTTTACCTAACGCATTATCTTATTACTTTTTTTCTTTCTACATTTAAAACGCCTAGAAAGTAATTGTTTGGTCGTTACACAAAAATAAAATTTTAAAAATAATTTCACCATACTTGTGAACCCCCTCTATCATAGGTCACGAGCCGCCACTGACCTCACGGCATCGGGTTTTCCAGTATTCTAAATTATTGATCAAAATTAACAATATTTGGGCGTCGTTTGAAAAGTCTATCGCGGTTTTTGTATACCTCCCCCTAAAATACAACAAACACGAACCGCCACTGGTCATAAGCCGATAATAAACAGCAGCGAGACCGTAAAATCAACGCTACGTATAAATAATAGAGATGGGATATACGTCAACCGCTTGTCGCGGTACATACCGTCAAAGTAAATACCATTTAAGAAATACTCTCACCTCTAATAAATAATAATCGCTCATGAGGTCTAGCGGGAACCATAAAAAAATACATATACAGGGTCCGCAAACGAACGTGGACGGAAGATTAAATCGTTATCGAAGAACTTATCAACAATACTGAAACAGCTTGAGATATTGGATTAAAAGCGGCATGTTTTAAAAATATTTTACATTATACAGGGTGGCCCAAAAAAGTGTGACAGCATAAAGTTATATTTTTTTAAATGGGACACCCAGTATTTTATTATATTCACATTCGTATTACTATCGTTTATAAGTGCCTCAAATTTCATTTAATTTGGTTTTGTAGTTTCGGAGAAATAAATTAAAAACTAAAAAAAAAGTTTTGCAGTCCTGAATAAAAAAATCAAAAAACAACAATCCAGAACTATTTTTTTAACCTCGGCATTGAGTGAAATTTATGACAAGAGGTCTAGAGATACTATGAATGTAATTGCGTTTATCTATTTTATACAGGGTGTTCATAATAAGCTTTCAAAAACCCCATATTTTAAAATAATTTTTCTCAAGTTTTTTAAATGGAACACCCTGTATATTATTTGGCTATTTGACCTAGAATTCATAGACAATTTTTTTTTTGTAATACAAGCATATAAGTTATATGAAGCCGTTTTCGAAATAATTATAAATATCATAAATTATGTTGTTTAAACAGAGTTTTTATTGGGAAATTTTGTTATAGGCGACTAGACTAATAATTGTAAACTAAAGTAAAAGTTCAAAATAGCTTCCTTTTACTCTTAGAGTTTACCGTATTTTAGTTATTTCGATATAAATTTTAAAAGCATACATTTTTGCTACTTTTATTATTTAATTTTATTTTTTATTCTTAATCGAGTTGCCATGATTTCTTTTTGTTTAGATTGTCACTATGACAGTTATATAAAATTATTTACATTTGTTCAGTCGTCGAAATTAAGTACTAACTTACACAAAATGTCGAATTTTAGAAATGGTAAATATGATTTTTATAATGTGCAAGAAATTGCCTCCTCGCGAGCCGAGTGTATGCTGAAAGATATCCAGATATTGAGAGAAAGCCGAGACCAAAAACCTTTGTTGAAAGAAGTTGTTGCAAAGATTTGTAGCAACAGAAAGCACTGCGTACACAAAAAGGATGATAATCAATAAACCCGTTATTAATGAAGAAAATGAATTAAGAGTTCTGTTCGCAGTAGAGGAAAATCATTAAATTAAGTAAAATGAAGCTATTTTGAACATTTATTTTAGTGTACAATTATTAGTCTAGTCGCCTATAACAAAATTTCCCAATTAAAACTCTATTTAAACAACATAATTTATGATATTTACAATTATTTCGAAAACGGCTGGATATAACTTATATGCTTGTATTATAAAAAAAAATGGTCTTTGAATTCTACGTCAAATAGCCAAATAATATACAGGGTGTTCCATTTGAAAAACTTGAGAAAAATTATTTTAAAATGGGGGGTTTTTGAACGCTTATTATGAACACCCTGTATGAAACAAATAAACGCAATTACATTCATAGTATCTCTAGACCTCTTGTCATAAATTTCACTCAATGCCGAGGTTAAAAAAAATAGTTCTGGATTGTTTTTTTTTTTATTTTTTTATTCAGGACTGCAAAATTTTTTTTTTGTTTTTAATTTATTTCTCCGAAACTACAGGACCAAATGAAATAAAATTTGAGGCACTTATAAACGATAGTAATACGAACCTAATTATGCAATAAAATACTGGGTGTCCCATTTAAAAAAATATAACTTTATGCTGTCACACTTTTTTGGGACACCCTGTATAATGTAAAATATTTTTAAAACATGCCGCTTTTAATCCAATATCTCATGCTGTTTCAATATTATTGATAAGTTCTTCGATAACGATTTAATCTTCCGTCCACGCTTCGTTTGCGGACCCTGTATATATATATTTGCTATACGAGTTCTCCACTTATTATCTGTTACGAAGATCGAAATTCCAAGGATTCGTTGCAACTGATTCGAGCCTTTTATTCTTGTAAAGAAGCATTTTGACAACACATAAATGGTAATTTTTACAAGAAATGCATACATACATTTTAAAATATTTATTGGAGTTATAAATAAATTATTTCCACTTACATCCGTCATAAAATTTAAAATATATTCTAGTATTTACTTCATTAGAAATACTAACTATATTTTATTTATAAATTATGTGTAAAATATTATTTTGGTACGGATTATTAATAAAAAATGTAATTAATACAATATCATATAGGAAATCGTACAATAAAAACGAAATACCAGGACTTGTTATTTCCATGGCTACTACACCCATACAAAATTTTAAACCGCTTGAATGACAAGAATGAATTGATGACAATATCGGTTTGTTAAAAAAAAAACTAAACTAACTTATCAATTTATACCCGTATTTATTTTAATTTTCTTAGAACCGCTACAAAATAAACTCTATCGTCACCAGGATTTATATGAAAAGAGTCAAACTCTTCGTCATATTTGTCATTATTAGATATCTTGAATAAAATGTAACATTTTTCCCGAGAATATTTATGCAAAACCCAAAAATGGGTGCGGCGCTTTATATAATCGGTTTCGTACATAATAATACATTTAAATTGAAAATGAAAATCAACGATCATATAAATTTGTCCGTTGTCCCCAAAAGTTTTCCTGTCAAATACGACCCTGTTGCTGCGGACCACTGTAGTTTTGTCGCTCAGAGAAGTGTCCAGGAAGTATTCGCCAAAATAGTGTTTAGCAAATTCAGTATCCGTAAGTGAAGATACCGAGTTTAGTTTGCACCCTCTTTCATGTATACTCACATAGTCCTCACAAATTTGTTTACATTCAAATCTACAGTAATAAGAGAGTCTATAAAGCATTGCATCAGGTCTTAGATAAAGACCTTTACAATTTTTGCATATAGCCCCGTTTTTATAACACTCACCACACATTTCTGTGTGGTTACAAAGATAAATTTTTAGAACTTCTACAGAGGCGGAATAATAATTTTCACAAAATCTACATAGAGTGTTAATAAATATGCCCGAGGGAATAATCAACATAGTCACATCACCCCGAACATCCGTTAATACTTGTGTGCGGATAGAATATTCATTCTTGGCCGTCAAATATATTTGTGGCATTGGTTTTGTGAAATTTGGTTCAATATCTGCAACGTTGGCATAGGCTTGTAGTAAAATAGTCTTATTATTTTCTTTTTTTATTGCATTAGTGTGATCTTCATCGCTCTGCTTCGATTTTTCACGCACCGCCGTACCTGCAGGTTGAATAGCATTTTCCATTTTATTTGCCGACATTAAATAATCCAAAGCCTCTTCTGTGTTTAGTTCCAAGACACATAATATTACAGACGACGATGTCTCTAAAATCTTATGCGGATTCACTTCCGTTACTTCAAAATTTTCTCTATTTAGCCCTGGTTGACATGTGCGCTCTTCGCTGACATATTTCTCAGAACCATTTGCAAAAAATTTGACTTTGTATTTAATTTTTCCCACGTGATGTTCTGCTGTTAATGTACTGATGCATAATCTGCTACCTGTCGACATCACTCGAATCATAAGCAAAATATTCTCGTCATTATTACAATATAAGAAACAGTGGTCTGCGCACGCACTACTGACGTCGATATAAAAAGAGGGCTGCGTCCGGTACTGCTTTTTATGGAATATTTTATAGTGATTTATCAAATGCAACGCATTTGACCGGTACTGATGTTCCGGGCACACTGGGCACTGGTACTGGTCACCGTTAGCGCTGATACAATTTTTTTCATGTTCCGGAACGTCTTGAAATCGTAGCAACTGCCTGCAGCCCTCGTACCGATTTATGCACGGAAAGGTTGCGTTCTGTAGAATTCTTTCGATCAATGAGGCGGTGCCTGCGTCACTTTTTTTACTGCAACGTCCACAGCGAGTACCCGCATCACGATACACTTTGACGGCTCCGCGAGAAAGGTATTGCTTACACACTGAACAAATTTGAGTGCCCAGTAGTTTTTCTGGTAATAAGAAATTCATCTCAAACTAAAATAATAATCAATTTCCAAAACGATTTCGATTATATTTATTGCTGATTAATTAAGATAACATATTTTTCAGAACTGATAAAAAAAAGATAAAGTAATAACTATTAGTGCTGGGACATCGAAACGGAACATCGATGTTGACCATCGATGTTAACATCGATGGCGTAGAAACATCGGTTTTAAAACATCGATGTTTTCTAAACATCGATGTTCAAACATCGACATTTAAAAAAGTATATTTGCGATTAAGAATAAATTAGATATAAAAAACAAAAAACTTTTTATTAGAAAGAATTGACAAATTATGAAACGTCAAAAACAAAATAACGAAAATTTTAAAAACAAAAAAATAAAACAAATATTAAAACATAATATTTTATAATGAATAATAGATTCCAAGAAAAGTAACTTAGAAAGTTTCTTTCCTTTAAAGCCGTATTAGAGCCGGCAATTTTTGTCGCTTGCGCCAGCAATGGCAATTATAATTGCACGTATTAATGCGCACTCAACCGTTCTGGATCAGCTGGCCAAATACTTCTCGCATTGCGGGCGCAATGCGAGAATGGAATCCGTATTACAGTCGGCAAGTCTAGTCATTTCTGGCAATGCGAGACAGCTGATCGAGAACGGTTTACTGCGCATGAATTCGTGCAATTATAATTGCCATTGCACCGGAAATTTTTATTGTCAACTCTAATAAGGCTTTTAGCAAATGAAATCATAAACTTTCGCTCTTATTTTCTTGTGCTGGGAAAATTGAGTTTAAGATTACAACCTAGTTTTCTTGTTTTGTTATAACATTGAACATCGAAAGGTAAACATCGATGTCGACATCGATGTTTGACCTCTTAACATCAATGTCGAAAACATCGAACATCGGTAACAGAACATCGATGTTTCAAAAACATCGATGAACATCGCCCAGCACTAATAACTATAGTTTTGTTTTCTTGGCCGTTTTTTCAAATTATAGGTAGTTTGTTCTTGGGTTTGGGTCACTTTGAAATGAAATTTCAAAATTTCGTTAACGTTTCGGTTTATTGTATTAAACCATCGTCAGAACTAGTTGATAAGGAAAACAAGGCGTATAAATAAAATAGAAAGAAGCAATATTTTTTGACGATGTTAACAACAAATTTCCTATTTTATGTTAGTATTAGTTATGTTTAGAATGAAATGAGAAAATATATATAAATGACAGAATGGACATACCTTGTACAATTCTCACCCACTTACACTAAAATAGTATTAAAATAGGGTATGTCCATTCATTAATTTATATATTTTCTCATTTCATCTCATAAACATAACTAATACTTAACATAAAATAGGAAATTTGTTATTACCACTAGTGTTGGGAAAAACCGATGATTTTAATAATCGAGTACTTGATACTCGAGCGATTTTAATAATCGAGTTAATCGCTCGAGTGAATCGCCTGAAATTCCAATTTACCAAGCGATGACGTCACCGACTGCTTAACGGGCTGCCTAGCTCTTTACATGTGATCAGGTAGGGTATTTAGCAGGCACGTAACTACGGGTGGGCACAGGTTTAGCTAAAAAATTATAGTGTCACCAAAAAAATTCCAGAAATTTATTTATTTGTGAATAATGAATTTTTACCACGTGTCTCGATACCAAACAAAAAAACTGCAAAAAATCACCCAAATATGTATTTATTGTTCGGGTTTATTATTGTGCTTTTTTAAAACAAAAAGTATTACCAAGAGTTATTTTTCTTCACATCTTTCTCAATCTACGAGCATAAAATAAATAGATATTTAAAATGGCTCGTCAAATTCTTCCACTTTAAATTATCAGGTGCCCACTGTGTGCCCTTCAAAAATTTAGGCCTAGTTACGCGACGGGCAAAATAAGAAAATAGGTGATTATTATTTCTTTAAATTCATGTTTATAGTTACCTAAAAGTTCCTGTTTAAATTTAAGAATGTGTTTGGTTACCAAAAAATTTCTCGATACCTATGTTTTGTTAACTATTTTGCTCGTTTTTTTATTTTCCATTAACATTTTCTATAATGTATGTTATTTTTAAGAAGTCTTCTTGAGTTTAATAATAAAAAGTTCCTGTTTCGATTTAAAAATGTTTACTATAAGATTACCAACGAATTTTTCTATATATTTTGTTAACCATTTTGTTCGTTTTGTTATTTTTCATTAAGAATTTCTATTATTATGTTATTTTTGAGAGGTTTCCTCGAGTTTATAGTAAATAAAAATTAAATTAAATTATATCCCTTAATTTTTTAATATTTACAATCGGAGACTACCCGAACAAACTACGCCGCTTGCTAGACAGCTTTCGGATCGCGCGGCGTCTAAAACGAAGGTCATTATAACAGTTGATATTTTTCGGGTTTTCGCCTGAATTTATAACTAGAGTATTTCCTATCGAGTGAAAAACTGCTCGAATATACGAGCAGTTTTTTAATTCGATCACGCTACAGCGGTAAAATGCCGTCGACGGCAAGCGAAGCACGGGTATCGAGTGAAAGATAATAAGTTACGGGCGACGGTTTTCGCCTGAAATAGATAATTCGAGCGGTTTTTTTAATAATCGAGCGATGTCGGTTATTTCAATAATCGAGTGATCAAGCGGTTTTTCGCTCGAGTGATCACAACACCACCGTCAAAAAATATTACTTCTTTCTATTTTATTTATACGCCTTTTTTTCTTTATCAAATAGTTCTGACGATGATTTAATACGATAAACAGAAACGTTAACGAAATATTGGAATTTCATTTCAAAGTGGCCGAAACCCAAGAACAAACTACCTATAAAGTAATAACGCCATCTCTGTCGTTTATATGCATCCAAATATCTTGTTACTCTTACCCCTCTTAGGTTTAGCCAGTCAAGTGAGGTAATTATCAAAATGATTGTTTTTATTAATTAATTTCTATATTTTCCAGAAAGTTTTTTTTTTAATAATTTTAAATTTAAAATACTTTTTTTTTACAAGTGTCCCGAAAGTGCCTCTTTTCATGCATGTTCACTTCACCGAAAGTGGCGTTTTCCAAGAGAGCGGGCGGGAAAGTATCGAAGCGGGCGGGAAAGATTTTAAATTTAAAATACTTTTTTTTTACAAGTGTCCCGAAAGTGCCTCTTTTCATGCATGTTCACTTCACCGAAAGTGGCGTTTTCCAAGAGAGCGGGCGGGAAAGTATCGAAGCGGGCGGGAAAGATTTTTCCCGCCCGCTTCGAGTCACCATGTGCTCATAAATCAATAAAACCAGAATTGTCGGTGCGGGATTTGAACCCGGGACCCTCAGATCGCCAGCCAGGCGGACACTCTACCCACCGAGCCATACTACAAGCGATAATAAATAGCGGATTATATATAATTTAAATTGGCAGTTAATTTGTCAAAGATGTTTTAGAAAAAGTCTGAAGAATTTCTTTATTTATATGGCCTCAAAGACTCGGGCACTTGTAAAAAAAAAAAAAAAACCAGAGATGACGAGTGCGGGATTTGAACCCGCGACTTTCAGATCACAAGGCGTACGCTATACCACTAGGCCACCGAGCCTATTTGTCAAAAATAATAAATAGATATTTACATCCTCCATGCGCGAGTGTTTTCATGTCATGTAGACAGGAAAACTGTCTGAAGAATTTCTTTATTTATTTGGCATCAAAGCTTCGGAGCACTTGTAAAAAAAAATACGGTACATATCTCGGGCCGTCGGAAGCTTTTCCGGACTTGTGCGTAAAAGCCTCTTTTCGGCCCTTGATACGTAATGTACTATTCAATATTTTAGGTAACTACAATCGTTTGCACTGCAAATAGACGTATACGGTGGAAGATGTCCACCGAATAAATCATCGGACTTGTCGAACAAACCGAATGAATTGGAACGTATTTTCAAAACTTTCTATTTACAACCGAAAGTAAACAAAAAAATGTTTTCATCGTTTCTCAAACATTTTAATTTATAGGATAGGATGAACCCAAAATCTTCTATTATACGGCGACGCAGCCCGCGTCTTCGATACCAATATAGAGGTACAACAACGAGTGCATCCATCGTACACACGTCTACTTACTCCAGGGTGTCTATTCTCGACTTACCCAAGTAGCATTTTTAGACACATTGTGGTCAATGTATCTGTATCGTAACTATCGTTTCTGTTTCGGATCAAAATTGGAAACTGTTGGCAACAAAAATGGAAATATTTTCGAAACGTATACATTTTAAATGGGACATTTACACGTGTTTCCAAGTGGTTGGTACTAGCCGTGACTTTCGCTGTTTCGATGCACAATCGAAACTTTTATCGAAAATGTTACTTATTTGTATTTAAAAATGACAGCTAAAGGGACGGGGCTATGTTAAACCATGGGCAAAACAATTAGGATACCTTCACTGTTGTAAAATAAAAGAAAAACAATATGAAACAATAATTTCGCCATGATGAATTCGTTATAAGTATATTTCCTATAAGTTATTTTATTTTATATACCTAGTTATTGCATATTATAACCAAAAAATCATTGTCGCAGTAAATTTTATCGTGCAGTTTAGTAATTTGGCTTTATATTTTTAACGTGCCCTCAATTTATTTTCATTTAAAGAAAAAAATATACTTTGTCAAAAAAATTAAAATAAAAATATTATCAATATTTTATTTATATCTTTTATAAATCGACTTAGCTAGGAAAATGGAACTTATCTAACAAATTTTGGCTTTGCAAGAAATGCAGGAATTTCATTAAAACTCATTTTAACAAAATAAAAATTAATTTCCTAAAATGGCCGCTAGAAAGCAAGAAATTATTCTGGTCTAAAATGAACTCGACACACAATTTCTACTCTTCGGCTTCTATAATGTTTCCATGATGCACAGAAGAATAAAAGGTTTGTAAGGTGAATGCCCCAGAAAAAAAAAAGTCTGCTTGCATGCACAGAAAAGAAAGGTTGGGTATGAACAGCCGCGGTGTGACGTCACGAGAGGCGTGGTTGCAAAAACCTTTCCAAACTAAAATTATAAGGGATAAATAAGCAATTTCCTGGTATTATTTGTATATTAGATGTTATTATTGATTCCTTTTCAGAAACAGATTGACGTAAGTGTTTTTTGAAGATTTTTAATCAACATCTTGTTTGAGGTTATGTTATTATTGTTTGCATAGGGAGATTTAAATTGTTATTTTTCTGTTAAAAACAGCTTATTGCACTGTATTTATCAACATAGAGCATACCCACCCTATAGCCATACTTTATGTTGATAAATCCAGTACAGTAAGCTTTTTAGTACAGAAAAATAACAATTTAAATCTCGCTAAACAATAACATAACCTCAAACTTGTTCAGATGGTGATTAAAAACGTACCTAAAACACTTACTTCAATCTGAGGTTGAAAATAGATCAATAATAACACCTAAAATATCAATAATATCAAGAAGTTGCTAATTTATCGCTAATAAACGTACACCGATGCTATAAAAAATCTCTTTATGGGAAATTCAATGCCATCTTGTGTCTTACCAAAACTTCGTAATTTTAACTAAACATTTTTCGAAAAATATTTATCTTCGCGTGTCGTTAATATATCGACACCACGATTTGTAAAATATTTCGAAACAAGCACGTCTTTAAGTGTTTCTAGTAACTGGATTCGAAAATGTGTCGCAAAAGTTTCGTAACACATATGTCTCGATACAAGTTTCTAATTCGAATCGAAAATGTGTCGAAACGTTTCTCAGCAAAGAATGTGTGTCCAATTTGTGTCTAAAAATGCTACTTGGGTAGGATCGAGACGAGTGATTATTCCTCTCTCTCTCTACGGAACGCAGAGAAAGAGAGAGAAAGGACTAATGACTTCTCTCGTTATCATCGTACTCCTAAGTCGAGAATAGACACACATGGTTGCTAGACGAAAACTGCGGTTCTTCGTTTTATTTTTTACAGGAATGAAAATATATCGTGTGGACATCACGCTGAACTCGATTATTACTTATAATTTGTATGGAATTTACAGGACGAAACGATCGACAGTGAATGTCAATGTTACACTCACTGACCCGATATCCTTTCATCTGACGTATTCGTATTATATTTTGTAAGTATAACTAAATTAAATAAAAAAAATTACCATCATCCGTGCACTGGCCAATCATAGACAAAAACTGGAGCGTCCTTTCCGAAATGTAGGCCGGCTTAAATCCCGACATAATCGTGTTCAAAATGAGCGAGCTAGAAATAAAAATCGAGTTATTGGAATCGAATCGGTTATTTAGGTTCTACCGATGTTCTTACAGTTATTTAAAACACACAATGGGCACACTTCGTTGCTAAGATATTGCTTTTTGTTGCTAAGATATTGGTGGCGCTATTTGTACCATTTAAATAAATACAGGGTGTCCTGTAAGTATAGGGCAATATTTACAATGGTGCTGGTAATCAGAACAAAGTAAGGTTGAAAAGCAAAAGGACACAATAGCAAATGTCTGAATGGAACGCCACTGAAAATATTTATATACAGGGTTCATGGAAATGACTTATTATATTTAAACCGGCAATTCCTGAGATGAAAACCAATTGAAGAAAAATAACCATAAATGGAATTTGAATAAATGGCGCTTTGAATTATTAAGCGAAATATACACAAATATCAAAATTTAAGTGTCCGCTCCTGAGGACCTTCGCAATCAATAGTTTATTGAGGCAGTCTCGAGGTTCAAAAGAGGTTAGTTAACAAAACGTTTAAAATTCGTATACGTCAAGCACGTGGAACCCTCGACAGCGTCAGTCCAACCCAGAGTCTCGAAACATACTGAAGCACCGACAGTGGCGCGCGGCCGGTATCCAAGCAAGGGCGAGACACGCGGTGTGAGCTGATGACACGGTTAGTATACTCTAGTGACCCATATTGTTGCTAAGTGAATCCAGATGGAATGGCGCGACAGTATGTGGGTAAAAAGGGTTTTTACCTTACTATTTAGATATTCGATTTAAAAAAAAAAATATGTGGACACCCAAGGAGTGACCCATTTAAATATAATACGTCATTTCCATAACACCCTGTATACAGGGTCCGCAAACGAAGCGTGGACGGAAGATTAAATCGTTATGGAAGAACTTATCAACAATACTAAAATATCTTGAGATATTGGATTAAAAGCGGCATGGTTTAAAAATATTTTACATTATACAGGGTGGCCCAAAAAAGTGTGACAGCATAAAGTTATATTTTTTTAAATGGGACACCCAGTATTTTATTGCATATTTAGGTTCGTATTACTATCGTTTATAAGTGCCTCAAATTTTATTTAATTTGGTTTTGTAGTTTCGGAGAAATAATTTAAAAACTAAAAAAAAAAGTTTTGCAGTCCTGAATAAAAAAATCAAAAAAACAATCCAGAACTTTTTTTTTTAACCTGGCATTGAGTAAAATTTATGACAAGAGGTCTAGAGATACTATGAATGTAATTGCGTTTATTTATTTTATACAGGGTGTTCATAATAAGCTTTCAAAAACCCCACATTTTAAAATAATTTTTCTCAAGTTTTTCAAATGGAACACCCTGTATATTATTTGGCTATTTGACGTAGAATTCATAGACAATTTTTTTTGTAATATAAGCATATAAGTTATATCCAGCCGTTTTCGAAATAATTGTAAATATCATAAATTATGTTGTTTAAATAGAGTGTTTATTGGAAAATTTTGTTATAGGCAACAAGACTAATAATTGTAAACTAAAGAAAATGTTCAAAATAGTTTCCTTTTACTTAATTTAATGATTTTCCTCTACTGCCAACAGAACTCTTAATTAATTCATTTGCTTCATTAATAACGGGTTTATTGATTATCATCCTTTTTGTGTACGCAGTGCTTCCTGTTGCTACAAATCTTTGCAACAACTTCTCGAAGGTTTCTGGTCTCGGCTTTCTCTCAATATCTGAATATCTTTCAGCATACACTCGGCTCGCGAGGAGGCAATTTCTTGCACATTCACCCATCATATTTACCATTTCTAAAGTTGTAAAATTCGACATTTTGCGTAAGTTAGTACTTAATTTCGACGACTGAACAAATGTAAATAATTTTATTTGGCTGTCATAGTGACAATCTAAATAAAAAAAAATCATGCCAACTCGATTAAGAATAAAAAATAAAATTAAATAAATAAAAGTAGCAAAAATGTAGGTTTTTAAAATTTATATCGAAATAACTAAAATGCGGTAATCTCTAAGAGTAAAAGGAAGCTATTTTGAACATTTACTTTAGTTTACAATTATTAGTCTAGTCGCCTATAACAAAATTTCCCAATAAAAGTATATTTAAACAACATAATTTATGATATTTATAATTATATCGAAAACGGCTGGATATAACTTATATGCTTGTATTACAAAAAAAAATTGTCTATGAATTCTACGTCAAATAGCCAAATAATATACAGAGTGTTCCATTTGAAAAACTTGAGAAAAATTATTTTAAAATGTGGGGTTTTTGAAAGCTTATTATGAACACCCTGTATAAAATAAATAAACGCAATTACATTCATAGTATCTCTAGACCTCTTGTCATAAATTTCACTCAATGCCGAGGTTAGAAAAATGGTTCTGGATTGTTTTTTTTGATTTTTTTATTCAGGACTGCAAAACTTTTTTTTTTAGTTTTTAATTTATTTCTGCGAAACTACAAAACCAAATTAAATAAAATTTGAAGCACTTATAAACGATAGTAATACGAGCCTAAATATGCAATAAAATACTGGGTGTCCCATTTAAAAAAATATAACTTTATGCTGTCACACTTTTTTGGGCCACCCTGTATAATGTAAAATATTTTTAAAACATGCCGCTTTTAATCCAATATCTCAAGCTGTTTCAGTATTGTTGATAAGTTCTTCGATAACGATTTAATCTACCGTCCACGCTTCGTTTGCGGACCCTGTATATCTATCTATACCTGTTGCTGTATTTTTTACATTTGGCTAATAACTCCGACAACACCCTATCGGGGGAATGATGTGCCACTCCCTCCATTATAAAATCCAAAGCGGGCGTATATAGGGTCATATATATCGACAACGTCATTCTTTGCTTCTCTAGTTGTCCTTTTATGCTATTACTAAAAATCTGAAAAATAAATAAATACAAGTAGTTCGAAAGTTTATGACATTTTCAACTCATTTAGTGAATAATAACGTTGCTACTTACATGTTGATAAGTTTCCAAAAAACATTCGAAATTTCTCCTGAGGTAGCTCATGTTAGATCCTCTCGACATCACAGACAAACCTACTCGGCACAAATAACATCTCGCGTAAACAGCAACCAGAGGATTTCCCACGCCCTGAATCATCTCGGTTAGTCTAAACAGCGCTTCAGGGCATTCACTGAAAAAAATGTACGAAAAACATAACGCGTCCATGTAGAAGGCCATTTATTAGGCAAGGGGTCTAGCTGAAGCGATTGCATGAAATGATTTAAAACCAATAATCAGACACGTACATTATTTTTTGTACTTACTTGGACGATATAAAATTGTACGATTTTAAAAGGGCCATCTCTACATACAACCTTGGTACCAATTCTCTTATGGAGGCGATTTTATAGAACCAGTTTAAACATGTTTCCTTGGCCGAATCCGGGACCATATCAGGTGTAAAATCTTCGGGTAGGGGAGTTCTTATTTTCGAACCAGGCCTGAAAAAGTTACTTGTACTTTTTTTTTAACTACGCTGTAAACCGGATAATTTTCTTACTTGTAATATTCGGCTTTGGTCCTAAGTCTGTCGTACACCAATTTTCCGAAACAATCTAAGATATCTGTAATCAGTACAAACTTGCTGGGATAAAATGGCAGGACGTCGGTGTCGGCAAGCATTTTGGCACACTGGATTGCTATTTTTAAAGCTTTTACTCGCTGCTCGATGTTCCAGGCCAAGACCAGTTCCCTGAAAATTAAAATGACAAAGAAAAATAATATTTGGGCGATCTAGTTCTTTTGCACCTTTACATTTTCAAGTTTTCGATTTTTTCTTTATGATCAAACACAAGCACTATAGGAAAAATCCTTTAAAGCGCTCTGCGAGTGGTTCTTGTGCGAATAAAGCGATTCACGTTGGTTTTGAATCGTTGGAGGCTATATTCGTTGGGAAAAACGAACTCGGGAAGGTCGTTCCATAAAGATGCCTCCAGATGAAAGAATTCTTAAATAATGAAGTTCGAGGAGTATTAAGCTTAACCACATATAGATGGGCGGAAGGGGTTCGTCGTGTATTTCTGCTATTCGCCGCTCTGGGCGGAATTAAGAGGGCAAGGTCGGCCGAGCACTTTCCATGGAACTATCTGTAGAACAGAGTCAAATCACCAACCTGTCTTGGTTGTTCTAGGCTGTCAAGGATTTTCGTCAGCTCGTGGTCTCCGATCAGACGAATGGCACTCCTTTCGATGGAATCCAGTAGCCGGAGAGTATGTTTGTGTGTAGAGTTCCAGACATGAGAGCAGTGTCAAAAGCTGTGGAGGTGTGTACAACTTTTTGGTCCGGAAGAGTACACCAAGTTGCTGAGAAGCTATCTTGGCGACTGCCACAACGTGGTTATGCCAAGACATATTTCCTCCCAGATTGACGCCCAGCAAATTAATAGATGAAGCCAGTGGGATTGCGTGTCCTGCCATGACTATATCCGGTTCTGTAATAGTAATCTTTTTAAAGAAAACAGCTGCCTGGGCTTTCTTAGCGTTAAATTCGACTGGGTTACTGTCACCCCAAGCCAACATTTCTTCCAGGTCTTTGTTGAGGCGTGATACTTCATGCTGTCTGCGAAGATGTGCCAACGATATGAACTACTCGAATAATTAATAATACAGGGTGTTTTTCTATCCCTGCAGTGAAATATATTATCTTAACTTGGATTTTCTAAATACAACATGATTTTTTAAATTTTTTTTTAAATTTTGAGCAAAATTTTAAACATAATGTTTATAACAGGTCTTAAATCCAAACTGCAGTCATTGAAATATCGATATAAATATAATATATATAAATTAGTTGCATTTCAACAAGCTGCATGCCTACCTGTTTAGTTGCTCAATTCTAGAGATGTATTCAGCTTGCGATAGATCTAATTTTCTTTGAGATCCCTCTTCGAAGCTATCGAGCTGTTCCAGACGGTGCTGAACTTTATCAACAGCTGTACTTTGAGCCTTAACAACAACTGTAAAAATTCAGAAATCATTGAAGTATTATTGTATGCCAGGCCGTTTATGAACATCAGAAGGAATGAGAGCAAAACATTAGGCTATGTTGACATTGCAGGCAGTAACTTTTCTTACAACATTCTTTTCACATTTCTAACAGCGACAACAACAAATTTAGAACATTATTTTATTTTATTACCTTTTTCTCCTTCCAATAGAAAACTTGTTACCATCGAAAGTTTTTCTGAAGTCGTATACTTCTGCAATATGGCTGTTTTTCTGTGTGACCACGGATCTACATTTCCATGGAACTCTTGGCTTCTTTTTCGAGAAATATGATCATTCTTTGACGGGTTACTGTCCACAACATCCTTTTATAAGAAATTTAAGCAATAAATATATTTAAAAACAGGCATAATTTAATATGTAGATGCTTAAACATGATAAAAAGTGCGAAGGAAAGAATGCAACTCAAGATCAGCGTTAAAATTATTATATTACCATCTCTGCTGCCATTTTCGATAGAGGATCCATTTCCTCATTTATAGCAAACTCCATCAAAGGATCAAGTTTCTTCAAAGCCTGTGCAAGCGGTTCAGAAATATTTGCAGGTGTTGATACTGGCGTAGAACGGCCAGTACTGGGTGTGGATCCCAAAATTCTGCGAGGAATTCTCTCTGTAACCTGAAAAGGTTGTTAATATTAGAAGTAGTATGTGGTTAGATGCCAGGCAGACACAAGTGATCTATTATTTCAGAAAAAAAGTTGTTTATGTACTGAGACTTGCATGTAGATAGCCATTTGGATTTACTTACCACAACATTTTTTAAAGGATGCTCCGTTACAACTTCAGAAAATATTGTTTTGTTCCTAATATAACTTGGTCTAAGGGATTTCCTAAAATAAATTAGTTTAGTTTTTGCTTGCAATGATGCATTTAAAGTAAAATTAAAAGGCTACACGTACTCAAAGAAGGTGGAGAAAATTTCAAATAATTATTTATAAGTTCTACTAAAGAAATATGTTGGTTACAACCCATTTTTATTACATTAAAGTTTCTTATAGTGAGTGCTTGTAAGAGTACGCATCTTTAGATAGAATAAAATGCAAAATTTCTATACAGACTGCGTCTATGATAGCAAAAACAGAAATATTTCAGACCTGTAGTTAAAATAACATGTAGGGGAGAGGGGGGTTCAGTGTGTCAGTTTTTGCATTTTTTATTTTTGTTTATGACTTTTCGACTTAATACATTAACTGTTGACTCCTACGTAACATAGGTAGTTAGAGCAATTAATATTTATGCCCAAAGAGAATAAAATATCAGATTGTAAGGATAAAAAATCATTTTTATATGCCAATGTCAAATGACACAGGTTGCCCCCTTCGTGGGGTAAGTTGTGTCACACAGTAGTATTCAGTGTGTCAAATAAAAAAATGAACTTATTCTTTAAAAAAACAATTTAATTAGGAAACAAGACAAATAAGGTGAATGTAACAAAGTTAATATCGGATATTATAACAGTCAAAGTTAAAGGGAAACGACAACATTCCAGAAGTTCTTGTTGTTTTACCCATGGTTTTTGGGTTTGGTAATTTCGCCAGTTCAATGTCTTTCTTGGCAAGTACAAACACCGTGTTTTCGACATAATTGCCCTTTCTTGTTGGCTTTAAATTTAATATTTCAAATTCATCTGGTAAAATATTAATGACTTTTCCAACAGAATATATTGGTGTCTTATGGGAAACACCTTCTTTTAGAAGAACATAGTCATTTATTTTTGCTTGTGTATTTCCAAAAATAATTTCGTATTTATCAAACGCATTATCATCATCACTAAAGGCAGACGAGGTTTCATCATGCAGGCTGATGTTATCATCAGACCCTTCACTGCTACTATAATTTTTTGATTCCTCAACAAAAACTTTTTTCTTTACATCTTTCTTGTTTTCCGAATCTTTTTTTCTAATTTTCTCTTCAAGTCCTTTACACAAAGCATCCTTAATGGGTGTTTTCGTTAGAATTTCACTTTTTCTCTTGCGCCTATTACTATTGTTGCTTTTACGTGGTTCGGCTTTGGGGAAGGGTCTTATATCTTCTGGTTTAATAACTTTTGCTACCAACTCTTCTCGTGCTGGCTCTATGGGACTGGCTGTATCTAAATTTGTGATTTGGTCTAAGTTTAGAGTGCTTGTACCTGAACCGTCGGCGTGGTCTCCAATCGTAGTGGCTTTGAGATCTTGCAGCGGTCGATTTGTAACTTCAGATCCTAAATAGTCCACTTCTGTAAAACCATTTCTGTTAAATGGCCAGATCCCAGTAACCTCGAAGCCACGGGAAATATTTTTTGGAGTAAATGAAGTTTCATATGCCTTGCCACATAAACCAGCTACATCATAAATACTAATAGTTTTTCCGGGATTACTTATCATCCAGTCATTGGACGCAGCATTGAAAGCTGTTTTAAATGCCTTATAAACAGTGCGGTCTAAAGGCTGCAACTTATTCGATGTATGAGGGGGCAAAGTAACTAAAACAATCCCATTTTCTTTACAAAAATTTAGACTGCCAATTGTAATATGGGATTCATGGTTATCAAATATGAGAATCACTTTGTTTTGGACAGTGGCTCTTATATTTTTTTGAATGTGTTTCAAAACCTCCACAAATATATCTCCGTTCATCCAACCAGTTTTCGTAGCATATCCTGCAGCGCCTGGAGGTGCTCCTTTAATCATGTGGTCCTTATACTTAACTCTTGGAAAAATCAAACACGGTGGGACTGCGCTTCCATTAGCAGATATTATGCAGCACGCTGTCACCAGAACACCTCTCTCTCCAGATGTAATCTGGCCAACTTGCTTTTGACCTTTTTTTGCTACAATTTTCGGTGGATTATGAACGGTAGTAAGTGCGGTTTCATCTAAATTATAAATTCCGCCAGGAGTTAAATTGTCACCAAACTGTTGATAAACTTCTTCCAAGTTATCAAAAAATACTTTAACGCTACTTCTATTAAAAGCAGTTGCTCTAGCAAGGCTAGTTCCCTCTGGTTTACGAACAGATAACATGGGAAATCTCTTTTTAAATTCGTAAAACCAGTCAAATCCTGCAGATTTATTTTGTTCCCAGTTAGAGGGTATTTTTAGATTATTCGCAACGGCTAATTGATAGGCAAATTCCATTACTTGTTTTCTTGTGAGACCGTGATGCATATTTGCCACATCAATAATATAGTTGGCTAAATCCTCTTCGAGTTGAGATGTTAAAACTTTATTAACGCTATAGTTTGGTTGAAAAAGAAAATTTTCCTTTCCTTGTTCAGATGCAGTATTATATTAATTAACATATCTCTGAAGTGTTGTTCTATTTATTTTTAGTCTGGCCGCTAAGGCTCTTACGCTACAGTTTTCATGGATAACTTGAATAACGGCGGCTTTCATAACAGCAGGATCTGTGAGGCCTATTTTCGTCTTTCGTTTTCTATTACGAACCATTTTGTGTATCTCTGAAACAAAACAAAAACGTAATAACCTCGATGGGGTACACTGTGTCGGACACACTGTGCCCCCCAATTTTGTGACACAATGTGCCCCATATTTCAAATAAAAACAAAAGTTGTCTTGATATTTTTTTCTAAAAAGCAATTATACTAACCTTATTAAAATTAAGTAGTCAAGGTATGTCACATCACTTTTCAATAAACAGTTTTTTCATAGAAAATTACTTTATCCCTTAAATCACTTTTTAACCTTGATTGTAAAATATTACTTTTCACGTTAGAAAATCAACAAACGCACTACTCAACTGTTCGAAATGAACTGAATCTTTAAATGGGGACTGTACGGATATGTTACCTCTACATGCTTCTGCACGCGGGATTTCACAGTTGTGCAAACATTAGAGGGCGCCAAATTTAAAATGATTCACTGTGCCCCATGACACATTGAACCCCCTTCTCCCCTAGGTACTATGTTGTTGTTTCTCGTTATTTTGTATCGAATTAAAGTTGAAAAGTTAGAATTTCGGCTTGTCAAAAAATAAATATTGGTTTCTAAAACTTACCATTCTGGTAAATTTGAAGACATGTTTATATAAATATTAAAAATTACGAAATTTGGACGATAAAAAACTAATAAAAAAATAACCTAAAAAATTGAATTCATGGACCCAAAACTACTTTCCTCTTGAAATTATTGCTAACTTCGTACACGTTAAGAGAAGGGGCTAACTTCACTATAATACTTTGGTTCTAAGCTAACTTCAAGGCATAGAATAAAGGTTTGTTCACTTGTCTTATGTTACTCCAATTTTGTTGCCACTTTTTTAATCCGAGCAAATACGCAACGCTCGTAACCTCAAAATTTAGTTTTTAAATTTTTTAGACCTTTTATGAAATGATGATATGAAACTGTTAATTTAGTGACTTAGTGTTATCTTAGGAATAAATTAGGAAGTATTCTCTATATGAATCGGTTCTCGTCACAAAATGACAGCTAGATACGTGCCCATAAAGTAAGAATGTTTCCTTACTCGGCGCTTTTACTTTTCAGCGTGATCTTATTCCTGTACGGATTTTTCCCAATTTCAAACAATGTTGCAAAATTTAGAAACGATCCAAATAAGCGTATAGGAAATATATCGATTAATTTAACCGAATCATATAGGCCACATTTTACGAAAACAGTGCTATTTGTCATAGATGCTTTACGATGGGATTTCGTGACCACAGAGTTCATGCCTTTAACCGTAGAGCTCATGAATAGGAAAGGATGCCTGAGCAAAGTCCAAGTCGAGAGCCCTACAGTTACTCTACCAAGAATCAAAGCACTGACGACAGGCAGCATACCTCAGTACATCGATGTGGTACGAAATTTAGCTTCATCTGAAATTTTGAAAGATTCCTGGCTTCATTCGGCCAAGGAAAAAGGTTTGAGGACGGTTTTCTATGGAGATAATACATGGGAAAAGCTTTTCCCAGATTTTTTTACAAGGTCCGAAGGTACAACATCGTTTTTCGTGTGGGATTTTACTGAAGTCGATGACAATGTTACAAGAAATGTGCATTTAGAGCTGGAACGACAAGATTGGGATATAATGATTTTGCATTATTTAGGTAAAGAATTTTTATTGTATTTGTGTTTCTTAGGTTGTCTCTCCACTTGTGACAATCATTTTTCTCAAAATCCATTTATTATGGAAGTGTGACCCACATTGGCCCTATTTCTTATTACAGAGTATTTTCAGGATTGGATCATATAGGACATGTTTTGGGGCCATTTTCTCCCAAAATGTCACCTAAGTTACAAGAGATGGATGAGATGATTAATAAAATTTATGAAAAAACTAATGATAATACCACTTTAATTATGGTAACTGGGGATCATGGTATGAGAGATGGTGGAGGTATGTTAATTATCCTGTATCCTGATGCATTCTCCGAACATCCTGTATAATGTTGTGACTTATTATAGTTAAATTCTTTTTAGGACATGGAGGGACAACATATCCAGAAATAACCGTCCCTCTAGTATCACTAGGCCTAAACTGTCAAACGTCGTCCTTTTTACAAACCGACATACCGGCAAATTTAGCGGTTCTCCTGGGACTGAACATACCCTCAACCAGCATAGGAAAAATCCAAAAACGCCTATTGAACAATTTAAACACCGAACAATACCTGTATGCCTTAAGATATAACGCGGAACTCTTGTTGAAGAAAAACGACGTTTGTACAGAAAAGTTTCTGAATGCAACATCTTTCCATGAAAAGTTTTTGAGCACTAAAGATTTAGAATATGCTGAAATTGCCAGGGGTTTGTATGGAGATTGTTCCGACAAAATAACTAAAGAACTTTACGAGACTTCTAGTCGACAGGACATTGGTTCTCTTTATGTAGCTTTATCTGTGATGTTGAATGTGTTAGTAATGTTAATTATTCAACTTGTCAGTCCTGGAGACAAGAGACGTTATGTAGAATTGTGTGTCTGTACATGCATAGTTTTTATACAGTTTTTTATTACTTTTGATCTCCTTTCCAAACTTTTAATTGTAATTTTGTTCATGTTGTTCATATTACAGGTGAAACTAGTGATGCAACATGTGACCATTTCCATCTTTTCCAACGCTTTACACACATTTCTGATAATCACATCTATCTTGCACCCTTTAACGTTTATATCGACCAGTTTCATAGAAGAAGAGCACTATTATTGGTTCTATTTTACCGTAACTCTAATTTGGTTATTTATTCTTAATTTGTGCAGGCAAAAACAAGCCGTTTCAAAGGCCGACGTTATAAAAGTGTTCCTGGTTCTTGTATTTATAAGGTTTTCAATGGACTTGAATTCTACAATAGAAAACTCTGTGCAAAACACCGAGAACTGGACGAATATTTTAAATGCACAAAAAAACTGCGTTTATTTGCTCGCGTTTTTCATTTCAAGTTTAGTCTTGGTATTTGTCGCCATGGAACCGCTTAAAGGCGGCTACATACCGAAAATCTTATCAGTATTCACCCTGTTTGTAATTTTCCTGCTAAAATCTACTTCACATCATAATACGTTCTTGAGTAACGTTTGGCTATTAATAGTTTTGCAAAAAACTCTCTCCCAGCATTATTCCTGGAAGCATTTCTGGATACACGCATCCGCTTTGCTTATCAAACCACACAATGTTATTTTGATCCCCATTGCTGTGTACACGGGACGTCAAATTTGTACCCCAAAAAATATTAAAAATGTTCCCGTTTTGACAGTAGTGACTTACATGCTGTCAAATTGTTTTTACTTCTTGCAAGGCCATAGAAACGACGTTGCAAATATTGACGTATCCGTAGGATTCACGGGGTTAAATGATTATTACCCCATTCTAGTGACATCCCAGCTACTAATTCATACGTATAGTTTCCATGTATTGTTTCATTTGACAGCATTACCCATTATTTCTACACTTGAAGAGAAAAAACTGTTTTGGATGATTTTGCTGGCTCTTCGAACCTCGGTCGTTATGTTTACCTGCATGATGATGATCATTTTCAGACATCATCTCTTCATATGGTCCGTTTTCGCCCCAAAGCTCGTCATAGAAAGTGTGCATACTGCCTTTTTATTTATAGAAATTTGTTTTTGGTATGTTAACACTTTCGTGAAAGGGTTGCTTATTGAAACTAAGCGATATTGATGCTGCAAACTTGAGCTAAGTACAATAAAGTCAGACCTGTGATATGTAAATTAAATATATTTTAAGAAAATTGGCTTTTTTTAACCACTCCATCTAAAGAGTCCATAAAATACATCATAAAGTTACCGGGCATACGATACTCTGAAAACTAATCCTCTGGTTTATCAGGAGGTGGACCACAAGGCTGCAGCATTTTCTCCATCAAATTGAACCTGACTCGGGCCTTAGCCTCATTCTCGGATATTGCGAAGTAACTGAGTAAGTCCGGGTGGCCCAAATAACTGGAATAGCTGTCCCTGTGTTGGTTAACGAGCCACTCGAATTTCGTGGTATCGGCATGGCCTGTTCCAATGTACTTTGATTGAAGATGCTCTAATTGACTGTGGATGTTGTATCTGTCGCCCATTGCGCTACTGCAAAACGGAAACTATTGTAATTTTCAACAGTTCTAGCATCAAATTACATTCAATCCGATAATAAATCTATTTAAAAGAGTAATACTATATTTTTGTTAACTTACCTTACAATTGGTATAAACTAATCGATTGAATTTCACTACACAACGATTTAAACGCCAAAACAAAACAACCAAAAAGTAAGGTTATGTCTAATTTCTTCTTTATACGTGTTTTGGTCCTTGCTTCGGAATGTGCCGATAAGCGAGAGGCCAATACAAATAGAGAAGAAGAGATTCTTTAAGCAATGATCACTACTACTTTTCCTCTGTGGCTCAATATTTCAACTTTCAAGTATGAGCCGCTCCATGGAGCCGCTCCGCTAGCGCTTCTCTCTATTTTTAATGCGTCGCGTCGGTTCGGTTGAAGCTTCTTTAAAAAGTTGTCGGTTTCGGCTGCAAATATTATGCATTTACGGTTTTCTTGAATTAATAGTTTAACTTAATAGTATTTTTAGTTACGTTTGAGACTTTAAACTTATGTGCTAATATGCGTGTTTGCGTATCCGGAGCCTCGTTTAGTAACGATCCTGAAAACTGCAGCAGGTTACCGGTGAGTGCAAACTTTGTTTAGTTCTTAAATAGAAAATCACGTTGTGTATAACCGTATAGGTACTGCGGTGGGTCCCATTCGCAATTGCTGTTGCCCTTGTACGTTTTGGCTGTTTAAATTTAATAACGAAATAACCATTCACCATTTTTTCTCTTCCTTCGTTGAACATCTTTGGTTGAACACATACCAAGGGCGGTACTAATAGATTTAATTTTATCCATCTAATCTGGGCGAGAATACATATATATTTGTACTTACATTACAACTATTGCTGCAAAAGACAAACTACACATTAACATTTTTACAATTATTTTATTTATGAAAAAGTAATTATAAAACGTACACTATATATCGATTTTTTATAACCAATTTCTAGACAATTTTACAATAATTACTTATAAAAATCCATGTTGAACTAAATCCCAAGTCCATTATTTAACCATAAAAAGCTGTACAGGGTGTCAATTTGAAAACTTCCCATCCATAATATCTTGTTTCCAGTAAAAAGGAACTTATTCATGTTAATTGTTAGGCGGTGACTTCCCCCCATGGAAGCATTGGAAAGGGACGTGTCACTCGGGTGGGATTGACTATACCTACAGAGCCCTAATCGCTCTGCGCTAAATCGAGGATTAATATTATTTACTGGAAGTAAAAATATACTAAGATAGAAGTAGAGATGGTGGGATGTTTTCAAATTGACACCGCGTTCAAAGAACTTTATTGGAGGGTATATAACAATATGTGCAGTAATGTGGATTACTCCAGATGTATCTATCATATACAGGGTCATTCACGAAAAGCTTGCATTAGAACTTTATGGAGAACTACTGAATCTAGTTTCTGAAAATTTAAGGATTTAGGTTTATCGATATGCTCTCTTTAACTAAAATATTCACATGTTTTTGCTATTTCCGGTTACACCGGAAGTAGCTGCCAACTTTCGTTTTTTAAATACAACATGGTGAATTTTATTACATTTTTCGATTAAGCGTTAAATACTAAGCAACATTTTATAAAACATCAGACTCTGTTAGTTTTTGAGATATCTGGACTTTTTGTAATTATTTGGCAAATGCATGACGATAAAATAATCCATATAATTTTTTTACCTTAGCTCTTGGACTAAAAATTTTTTCTAATCTAATAGCTAAAAGATCATCAAATCTCAAAAATATTTCAAATTCGGCAGAAAATGTACAGAGTGGTCACAATTCAAGCTTCATTGTGAAAGAATTCAACCATTAAAAACTTTCTTATTTTAAATGGAACACCCTGTATATTTTTGCTTAATTTGATGGCAAATTAGTTGTTCTTTATAAATAGTATTTACTGTAGTTCTCCATAAAGTAAGTTCTAATGCCCGCGCGTCGTGAATCACCCTATATAGATACTTTAAATGTTCACTTCATTTTATACCCTAAATTTAATTGTACATTGTGAGTTGAAATTATTTTCCATTTTATAAGTTTTAAGAGAAAATTTTATTTCCATCATTTAAGTAGTTAAAATAGGAACATATTCTTTCACATCCAGCAATAAATCAAATAGGAAAAGAATAAACACAGTAGATATATTCCACAATTTTGTAAGATCAACCTTTCTCATGCATACTTTTGGTGTGCATGTTAAAATTGCAAATACCTATTTAAATATAGTCACAATTGAATGTTATGTTCTGTCAATACCTTACAGATTTACATGAACCGACTGTCATTTTACGGATTCCTCGAATATCCGATTGGTTGGATGTGGCTATATAAGTACATAGAATAAATCTAACCAATCGGAATCGATCCCGCCACATCCGAGTTCCGTTATTTATATCACACATTTATCGATTGTTCATTGAAATCCCTGAAAATTGCCCATCTTAACTCTAAAAATAATTAAAACAGGTAATGCCTCAGACATACGAAGGAACTTAAAATTAAAAGTAGTATTTCCGCACCGCCGACAACTTTATAGCCGCTACTATTAATCTGGTCGAGTTTATCTTTAATAATGGTGTTCTTGATGTCTTCGAGCGCCGTTTCGATGCCTTTGTTTATGGCCCTCATCAGGGGGAAGTTTAAGGAGTTGTCGCTGTCCGAATCTGCGCAATCGCCTTGGAAATCGTCAGTGTCTACAGACCAAATCTAAAAATAATAGATTGTCATCCACAAATGTTGTTCGAGTGGAATTGTTCCCCCTACAGTTTAGGTTTGTTCGCGTGGTCACAACATAATTTGAAAGGCGCGTTCAGCGGTTTTGTAATGGTGCTTAAGTCACGATAATCAACAACATTTTATAATCGTAATGTTTAACGGTTATTAAAATACGATTGATCTGTTAATAGTTTATTAACACTTCGAGAAACAATTACAACTATATACTGCGCATATTTCCATGTGAACTTACTTACTGCCTAGTTCTTACTGTTGGTACCGGTTCAGAGAAACCGGGATACAGGGTCGCTTTTATGTATGGAAACGGTCGATTATTTGCTGAAGTAAGATAGCTAGCGAAAATGTTAAATACAAAACTTTTAGGGTTTTTAGAAATCTATTATACTACACATAAACTAAGTATACAGGATCAGTCAAAAAGCCATGGAAGAACAAAGTTACTTATTTTAAATGGAACCCCCTGTATATTATTCAATATTTCAATTATTTACAAGATTCTAAAAAAAAATGGTAAGCACACCACATACCCAATCTTAACCGTTTTCGAGATATAGAGTTTCGAATTTCGTTTTCAAATAAATCTAATAACAATAATAAAAAAGACAAACTAAGTTTTAGTAAACAACAATTTAAAATTCTATTTTATAAGGTGCTCAAAGTGTCCACCGTTTACCTCCTGGCAGTAATGAATTCGGTGAACAAAATTTTGTAGCGAATCTAAAAGGATATTGGGAGCAATACTGGAAATTTCATGCATATTCCTTGTTGCAAATCTTCGATATTTTGTGGCTTATTTTTGTACACTAAATTTTTGATATGGCCCCACACGAAAAAGTCAAGAGGGGTCATATCAGGAGACCTAGCAGGCCATTCAATTGCACCTCTGCGCCCAATCCATTTACCAGGAAAAGTTTCCTCTAGATATTCCCTCACCATCCGTCCAAAATTTTGGTGGAGCCCCATCTTGTTGAAACCATATTTGTTCAGCCGGTAAACTGGGATTATTATGGTTCGGGAATAATCGTCTGAGCTGTGGAACAATATTCTCTTGTAAAAGTAATAAATATCGTTCAGAGTTCAAATTTCCATGTATAAAATAGGGTCCCATGACGTTTCCACCAATAATGCCAACATTGGTTTTTTGTGGTCGTTGGGTATGAACTTGTTCCATCCAATGTGGATTTTGGTCTGACCAATATCTACAGCTGTGTCGATTTACGTGCCCGTTTAAACAAAACGTTGATTTATCAGAAAATAAAATGTGGTTGACAAAGTTGACATTGTGATTCAATTTATCAATAATGATTTCGCAAAACTGAATTCTGCGATCAAAATCGTTTTCACTCAATTCTTGTAACAAATGAATTTTATATAGTTTGAATTTTTCTCTTTTGGTAATTTTTTGAATGGAATATCGACTCATATTATGATTTAAAGTCCGCTGTTGCGTCGAATTTATTGGATTTTCTACCACATCTAACATTTAGATTTAGATTTAGAGAATATTCTTCATTAGTAACGCTTACCGGTCTTCCACTTTTTGGTCGATCTTTCACACCTCCAGTTTCATGAAAACGCTGCAATGTTTTGGAAACCGTTGATTTAGTTATAGGTTCCCGATCTGGATGCAATTCATTAAAAATATTCACCACTTGGGTAAAACACCGTGTCGTATCGCCGTACCCTATCATCATTAAAATTTCAATGCGCTCGGTATCACTTAAACGTGCCATATTTACGCGAAAATTCTTCACAAATTGTAAATGTAAGCATTTTTGGCATATCTGTTGTCAAGATGACAAAACAACATTGTTTTGAAGATAAATATTTTCTAAGGTAACTTGATGGCGTAGAATTAATGAATTTAATAATTTATTTGAAAACGAAATTCGAAACTCGATATCTCGAAAACGGTTAAGATTGGGTATGTGGTGTGCTTAACATTTTTTTTTAGAATCTTGTAAATAATTGAAATATTTAATAATATACAGGTGGTTCCATTTAAAATAAAGTAACTTTGTTCTTCCATGGCTTTTTGACTGATCCTTTTAACATTCTTCGCTAGCTATCTTACTTTAGCAAATAATCGACCGTTTCCATACATAAAAGCCACCCTGTATAAATAAATTAGTGTATATCACAATAATCAACCAAAAAACTTGCATTTTGGAACAAGTTTCACATAAAATATTCTTGTTCTATAGGCGGTTTGTAAACTTACCATAATCCCGGCTAGATTTTTCTCCATGGCAAACTTGATTTTTTCGTACAACGATTGCTCGTCATCGTACGTCATAACTTGCATCCCTCTAACAGCGAATGGAGTTCTGCTGTCGCTATCGTAGAATTTTTTCCACGGGGCTGTTTTATTTTTCAATTCTAAACAAATCTAAAACGAAAATTTGTGGTAAGTACAAACTTTATTATACAGGGTGTTATGGAAATGACGTATTATATTTAAACCGGCAAATCCTGAGATGAAAACAAATTGAAGAAAAATATCCAAAAATGGCGCTTTAATTTAATATGCCCTGTACATGACCTTATGTAAAACCAAAAATTACCACGTGGTGCCCCTGTCGGGAAGGTAGACACAGCAACATATGGGAGTGAATCTTGAACAGTGTTGTCATATCTTCATGGCAAACTCTTTAGAAAGTCAATAACCGTTTGACAGATTCAAAGTTGTTTATTTTTCAGGGTACATTATTATAAACTTTTACGTTCAGTTCAGTTCGCTAGGAAACAATCTCTGATTTATAAACTTGAACTGACTCGAACGAGCCGCCGCGGAGTTGGTCAGGTATGTTCTCATTTGTTCAATTCGAACGACACCCGTCAGATCTGGACAACTTAAAAGTTTATAAATGCCACTTACTCTTTAGAAAAAAAATGCCACACCAAGTACCTAGGTAACTTGATCAAAAACAAACCGACACAATAAAATCACATAACACATCTAAGTACCATTCAATCTGAATTAGTGCTACTGTGTAGACAAAAATACGCCCTTATTGTCTGAGTGGTCTGGGAAATAATGTATTTAACATCAAAAAATTTTACAAATAAATAACACGTTGGTTCCATCGATCGATATTGAACTGCTGGGCTGGGGCACTGCCGTCGCGAAAAGAACAAATAACTTAATAATTTAAACTCGGGTTTAAGTATTAACACACAAATCTGCTTGAACATTGGTAAAAACAGTAGGAAACCGATAACGCGTGTGAAAGTAGGCCGGCTTCTTTAAACAGCTGATTATGGACAATAACGGGTTGCCTGTTCTTTCGCCGGCTGGAGTTAATATTTAAAAATACAGCGTTGCCACTTTCGATGTTTTATAAACAAATTGCGGAATTTCCTTCTATACTATTACTTTCCTGTATAATTATAATCTCGGAAATGGCAACCGCGCTAGCTCAAGTTAGTTCTCTGAATGTGCACAAAGAAAGCACCATGGACGAGCCCATTTATTTCAAAGGGTAGTTCCTGTCAACATAATTGCTTCATTTTATCTTTAGTAAAGGGTTAATGGCCCATAGAAGTTAGCGTTTTTATTTATTGCGAAATAATTAAGTGCTGTTTAGTGTTTGCGTGTAATCTGATAATAGGTGCATATCTTCAAAAAAACTAATTTGAAACTCATTGGTGTCTGTGTGTTTCTTTAAGTGATTTAGTGCAAATGTTCCGAGAGATTGGAAATAAGAGGCCGAATGGGGTTTAATGGGTATAAGCTTATTATGCAATTCCACATTATCATCAGGGTACGAGATGTGCATAAAGCTTTTCCCATAGAAAAAAAAAACCTGAAAATGTCTGTGCCCTGGATTACTTGCTAGTGTACTGGCACCTGGATTCACTTCTATTTGGATACTAGGTAAACTAAATGTTATTTTTATAAGAATCTAAAGTTTTACATTTTTTACACAGTTGGCAACATTGTTCCTGAACATCTGTTGATTACACAGCTTGGCAATGTAATATGATCATATATGAATGTGGCGAGTAGTGACCGGTGGGTTTAGGGGTGAATTACTCCACTTTTTAAACGTTCGATTTAAAAAAAAAAATTGTAACGCTTCTCTAGGACACCCCAGGAGTCACCCATTTAAATATAATACGTCATTTCCATATCACCCTGTATTTTTTCTCTAAATTCAACAAAAATTATAAAGAGCTTCTTTATAAAGATTTGCGTGTGTATGTATACCAACCTCGTTATATCCCATGAATCCGCTTTCCCTGGTGAGGGGCCCCTGAAAACCGACGCTGGTGGAAACCATACCCAATTTCGGTTTTCTCTTCGATTGTAAGTTCATAGGTTCAGGTAACATGTATGTTCGTCCGTACAGAGGAACTCCTAGTACCAGTTTGTTGTGCAGCGCTCCGAGTTTCAGCATGTAGTTGATGGTAAATTCCTACGAAGATAGGAATATAAACAATTTTTATTGTTTGCCAGGTGGTTTCTGAACGGCCGAACGTTTCCGTATGAACAGCGAGGGGAGAAAATTTGTATATACGCGTGCTGCCAAAATGCGCTTTTTCAAAAAAATATTCCCTGATTGCTCATCGCCTTTCTTAAAGTAAGAAAAATGCAGTCTTGAGGCCCATTTAAAATCCATCAAAAAGTGAATTAAAAGATGTTTTGAACGTCTCTCCCCGGGATAATTCCTAAACTATTCAACCTTTCTAGCTCAAATTTGCTATTACATCACAGAATATTAGTTAGGGACCCCGTTCTGGTTTTTACTGAAATAAAACACCTAGCGTCATAAACGCGAACTGCATTATTGACAAGCATTGATGGATATCTATACGAGAGAACCAGTGGCGGCTCGTGACCTATGATAGAGGGGGTTCACAAGTATGGTGAAATTTTTCTAGGCGTTTTAAATGTAGAAAAAAAAGTAATAAGAACATGCGTTAGGTAAAACATATTTTTATTTATTTTTTAATTTTACACAAGGAAATACAACTTTTGGAAAATAAGAAAGGTTTTCTTAGTGTGTATAGCTGTCGGATCTTAACGTCGTCGCATGCAACCCTCGTAACAATATTTATACAGTCCACTACTAATACTACTAAAGCCATCTACGAGCTATCAAGAAAACCGAATGATGTCCAATACTACTACCGCCATCTACGAGTTATCAAGAAAACCGAATGTTGTCTAATACCACTATGCCATCTACGGGCTACGTTATTAGGCGCAACCAAGACGAGAACAATAGTTAACTGTTTTAAGACGAGAACGAATCGAGCCACGAGACTGACAAAAAATTCTTAAATAAAATGGTTTAAAATCATATGGAGTATCATTTATCGAAATACACAACATTTATCGACCCTACACAATAGTGCTTAAACGTAAAGTCCATTCTTCGGTTCTTAATTGTAGAAAATTGATCAATAACATCCTCATTAAGTTTGAAATACTCTCTATAAATGTTTTTTCATATATTTCTTTTTTAAACTTTCTAATAAGGTCCCTAGATTTACCCTTTGTGGTCTGCGTTAAATTAATTTCGGGTTTAGGTGTTCCCGCATTCTTCACTTCAATTTTTTGCTCAAAACTCAAAGAGCTAAAGTTATTTCTTAAATAGTCCACCATCAACTATTCATTTTAACTTAATAAACATATAATATAAAAATATTAAAACATACACGCTCGAATTTCTAACTAGATACGCGAACAGACAACAGCGCGGTGCACACAAAAACTGTGCGCCTTTTCCATGTTAAATCGCGATAGCCCCGCTATCCCCCGCTGCCACCCGCCATCCGCCACCTGTTACCACAGAGAAAATGCACTACTTAATCGCACGTGCGAGCAAGTCTCGTCATAATCGTCATTTACCTCGACCGAGGCACGGTTGCCGGATCTATACAGTTTGGTTTGACGGGATGATAAAATATTAGGGAGGGTCGGACACTTTTAGTTTGACGGTGCGATAAAATATCAGGGAGGGTCGCACTTTATACGATAAGTAATATTCAATGAATATAAATTAATAATTTTTTTGAAGTAGTCCATCTCAAAGTGGAGTGAAGTTATAAGGAGGTAAAGAAACTCACAGTCAAATTTTAAACTAGTGGAGCAGACTGTGAGTTTCTTTACCTCCTTATAAATAAATATTTTTTATTCGTTTTGTTTTGGGGGTGCAAGTGCGCATGTGCTCCTGTGGAAGAACCGCCACTGAAGAGAACTGGATTCGGTGGCCGGAATACCGGCGGTTCGGTCCGGCCGTAGGCCGGATTTTACTGTTCCGGTGCTCTATAATTTCCCAGCCTTAAACGTATATTATTTTACTTTTAGAAATTAAGCGAGCAGAGGAAGCAGAGATAAGTCAACTTACTACATTAAGGACGTCAGGGCTTCGTAACGGCGCGTTCGCTCCGGTTTTCTGATCCCAGGCGCCGTGGTAATCGTAGCACATCAAATGAATGAAATCCAGATAGATGGCGAGGCCCTCGACATCGTAGGCCACGTCGATAGTATCTTTTCCCGCGCCGAAAGCGGCCGTTAGGATGAGGTTGTGTTTTTTAAAGGCCGCTTTGAGCTCCTAAAAAATATTATTATTATAATTCAACCATATAATAACAAAATGATGGAGTAATTATTATTGAGAACTATTGTGTACCTTAACTAGAAGCAAAAAGTTTAACTTATCCTCGGGGGCACCGCCTCTTTTTCCTGGAAACTCCCAGTCCAAATCCAAGCCGTCGAAGTTGTATTTCCTTAAATAAAAACGGCAATATTAGTTTAATGTAGTCAGTGGCGGCTCGTGACCTATGATAGAGGGGGTTCACAAGTATGGTGAAATTATTTTTAAAATTTTATTTTTGTGTAACGACCGAATAATTACTTTCTAGGCGTTTTAAATGTAGAAAGAAAAGAAGTACAGTACGTTTCACGAAAATTGGATACGACTTAATAATTTCCTGGGTCGGTCCCATTGTGTCGACAAGAGCTTGGCAATAAACAAGTGAAGTATGAAGGGACGGACTAAGGAAAACAAGTAATGATATGATTATATTAATGTAATCAAATGAAATAACATTTTTTTAAAATATTACTAGTCATATTTATTTACATTTATAATGTCATTCTATAGATAGTTCTGTTTCGCTATCGCTATCCTCATCAAAATTAATTATAATTGGATTAATAATATACGAATTTTCTACAGTTATTACGTGACGGACTGAATTTTTCCAACTACCTGGGGGAATATCATTAAAGCATTTTCGTATTAATTCTACAACACTAGAACTTAAAGTCGGAGAAATATTTTCAGACCTAACCAGTGATTTTAACTGGTGCCACATATGCTCTATGGGGTTAAAAATGCAATAATAGGGTGGGAGCCGTAGCACTGTATGTCCAATTTCTTCTGCCAATGTGTCACAAACATATACTTTTTTTATACAAAATGTCTTTAAACTTCTAAAAGAGCACTTTTTTTATAACTTTCTTCAAAATATATATCATTCGCCGCCATGTAGTTCTGAATCTCCAATTTTGTATTATTTGAGCTTGGAGCTTTATGTAATTGGCGACTGTGATAGCTCGCATTGTCCATTACTATCACGCTATTCTGAGGAATGTTTGGTAAAAGACAATTCTTGAACCATTCCTCAAAGACTAACAAATTTTACCACAAAAAGATATTTAAATGTAAATTAAGCAACCTAACCTACCTGATGTGCCTATATTTAATTATAATTATTACAATCCGGTCCTTTCCGCATAATAATAGCAAACGGTCATAAATAATGGGATGACCCAGGTACTTTTACGGCAGTCATTAAGTTATATCCATTTTTCTTGAAACAATCATTACTTACAAATGACAGTACATATGCTTAATAAAGAATGGGAACGGTTAATTTAAGTACCAGTTAGTTTAAATAGCCATTAGCTGTTCATAGCTGCTTCGACCGACTAATAAACATTTAAAAATAAAAGAACAATCCATCTCTACCCAGACTTGCACTGGCAATGGCAATGAAAATGGCGCGGGCCCCATTTCTGGCAATGCGAGACAGCTGATCGAGAACGGTGTATTGCGCATGAATCCGTGTAATTTTAATTGCCAGGAGACTAGAATTGCCGACTGTAATACGGATTTCATTCTGTTTTTTTCATTCAAAGCTACTGAGAAAAATTAAAAATATTGCTATACATACAAGGTGTTCAAGTAGTATTTGCAAGGAGATCAAATATCATTTTAGGTCTATTGATTTACAGGGGGGGATCAAAAAGTGTTTTTTTTACATCCTGCATATTAGGAGCAATAAAAATGTCAAAAAATTCTGTCTTTAGATCTCTGCATCTATGGATTTATTTAAGATAATGCTATTACCTTATGAAGTCCACTGAATTGGCTACGAATTTACTTCTTCTAGCAGGTTCGGCAGCTAACTTCGAGTAGTTGGCCGAACCCTCGTTCCATCCACCGATAGCCAAACTTACTTTTAGGTGGGGGTATCTTAACTTAAGAGTCGTTATTCTTTGGTATCCTCCTTTGCCGTAGTTGTCCGTTAAATCTTGCCATGGATCTACAAAGAAAGGGTTATAAACGTCCAAAAGTCACTCTCTACTATAAATTGATGGCATTTCCACCTTTACCTAGTTCAGAATGTGATTCCTCACACATGACCTCCGACATATTTTACAAAAGAAGTAGTACGCTACTGGCATAATTCCACGTGCATATTTTTCTGATTAGCCTGGTCAATTCTACATGACAACGCGTCTCTCTCGTCAGACGCAAACTTACCCAATGATTTTATCGAATCTTCTTTTGGATTTAATCCCGCAAATGAGTAAATAATGTGCGTGCACAGAGAAGGTTCTAAATTTTCTATGGTAAAGGAGCCCCGTCCTGGCCGATATACTGCCCATGTGCCCAGGTAACATACAACCACTCTACTATGTTTGGGACCTGAAAAAGAAAACAAGAATTTGGAGTATGCAAAACGTTTCATACGATTTGTTAACGGATTCATTTTTAATGGTAAATGTCTGACGTAGCTAAATCCGGTATAAACGGCGGCTGATGCCGAACAAGAAGGTTACACTTCCTGAGGATGGGTTTGTTTCATAATCCAGTGCTTGCTTCGTGAAAACCGTTCTTCAGTTTGTTTTGATGTGCTATAGGGACACGTCCTCTCGCGCGTCTTTGCCGTGCTTGTATACGAATTTCAAACGCTAAGGCATGTCCGATGGCTTAATAAATAATGCGTTAAATTTACCAGTTGTAGCATTAACGTTTCTTTGTTCTGTTGTGAAATGATTTATAATAATAAATGTTATGGTGACTGGTGATTTCAAATTTTTTGTGATATTACTAATGATCGGCCTATACCAGGGGTCGGCAACCTGCGGCTCGCGAGCCACATGCGGCTCTTTGGATGTGAAGCTGCGGCTCTTTAGTTCCATACGCAAATATTATTTATTTTATCGAAAAAGAACATTAAAAATTCGTTCTGAATCGATTAACGAGGATTAGGCACCGATTCCCGATTCACCGATCTATCAGCCACTTGTACTCGCCTTTCACCGCACCCCTCCCCCGTGACACGCGTCGTTACTGTCGTCAGTCCGTCGAAAGCTCTCGAATGACGCCGTCGTCGGATGTTTCTATGTAGGTTTTAATTCGTTTTGGACGCAAGACAATGTGGCGTCTTCACCAGTGCTTTGGCTGTGACCAGGGGTCGGCAACCTGCGGCTCTTTCGATGTCAAGTTGTGTTTCTTTCGATATCAAATTGCGGCCTTTAGTGGCTCTTTAAAATCTGAGAAATTTTGTTAAATTATAACTTTTGGCTCTTCCGTCTCAAAAGGTTGCCGACCCCTGGCCTATACCGATATAACTATCGGTGCATCGGCATGATACAATGACATAAGGAGAGATACCACGCAGAGGGAGGCTTAGCTCTCCCCATCACGTCAGAGACGCCAAGCGGCGACGAGCAGGTCGACCGCTTCCCGTATGTTTCAATGGATATTTTAAGAGTTTGTTTGTTGTTTGTTTGTTTGAAATTAATATACCTAAAGTCTGTTTCGTTGCCGTTGATAGCTCGATACCCTCATTAAAGATTCAAAACAAGGGCCCGGTGGCCTAAAATATTTTACCTATAAAATGGTCTTTTTACGTACATCTAGCATAAAGATGAAGAAATTTTGACATATTCCACCGGGTAACAGATAAAGTAACAATAGAGCCATAAAATGAAATGAAAGGATAATGATTAAAACGGCCCATCATGGTCGGAGAGTTGGGTTTTTAATCTAACCGCTTATTATTTTATTTAAATGTAATAGATTTTATGATTTTATGAATTTATTTACAAGAAAACTAATTTATTTACAGATCAAAAAATATTGACAATTTCAATAATTATAACTCGATAAAATGGTCCTCAGAAGAATCTGAAGAGTCATCATGTCCTACGCTTATTACTAAAGGCTCAATTTCCATAGTTGTGTCAATTACGTTGTCAAGTTCCCACATTTTTTGTTCCTCTACTATAGCATGTTTTATGGCGTTTTGCCAATTTTCTGATGACACATTTGCTAAAGAATGAAGCAAGAGGTGTCGCACTTCTTGCATTTTAAAAGTTTTGTTATTTCTAGCAACATATCCTTTTACTTGAGCCCATATTAATTCGATAGGATTTAGCTCACAATGGTAAGGTGGTAAACGGAGCACTATAATACCTCGATCTCTTGCCATCTCGTCAATAACATACTTTTTATACTGTGATTTATGTAGCCTAACAATATCCAAAAGTTCTTTTTTTACCATGGTATTATCGTAACTCAATTCCTTTCGTTGTAACCAGTTTACGATTTCCGCCTTTTTCCATGAAGTTGTGGGAAGATTCTCTTTTAGCCTAGAGTGATAGCTGGCATTATCCATCACTATTACAGAATTAGCGGGAATGTATTCTATCATTTGCTTAAAATATTCCTCGAAAACATCAGCAGTCATTTCTTCATGATAGTCTTTAGTAGAATTCGACTGGAATTGTAATAATCCTTGATCCAAAAAGCCATTTGAACTTCCTATATGAGTTATAATAAGTCTGCGTCCCTTTCCAGATGGTGGTCTAAGTCCTGTTGACCAGCCTTCCATGACAGCTTGTCGAGAACTTAGGACATTTTTATCTTGCCAAACTTTAGATACGGTGTGCCCTTCGTTCAGCCAAGTTTCATCCAAATAGAAAATGTTTTTGCCTTCGCTGCGGTATTTTCGGATGGACCTTAAGTATTGACGTCTCCAGCAAATAATATCTGCTCTATCAATAAGAAAAGATTTTCTGTTTTGCTTCTCCCATCGAAAGTTCATATCATGAAGTATTTTCCATAGTTTCGTTCGTGATAGCTGTGGTAAGTCCTCGTCGTAGTTAATGGCTTGTAAAATTTTGTCTATAGTTGGTATTTCCTTGGCAAAATAAAAACTATGTACTTTTCTTCTAATACCATTTTTAATGAAATTGTCAATTTCTAACGGTTTCTTTCCTGGGAGTGGTTTTGGCTCACTGAGGTTCTTAAATTTTCTTTCACGCAAGAACCTATATATAGTAGCCTCTCCAACTCCTACCATATTGGCACACTCTGCAATGATGCTACGAACATCACTTGCAGGTTTCTGGTACACTAGAGCATCATGCACGTTTAATATTAATGTCTTTTCTCGGAGAGAATATGCACTCTTGCTAATTTGACGAAGACACGTTGGCGAAAAACTTGAAGCCATTGTTACAAGTATAGGAAATAATTCAACTTTGAGATAATGCAGTATCTAAATACAACTAAATACATAGTTTGACAAACGCACATCAAATGGCGTAATAACATCCTAAAGCAGGCAAAAATAGGTAAATTAATTACCCCTGTTGTACCTACTTTAACCCTAATCCTACTTAACAATGGACAGAGGCCAATTTTCTTATTAAATAAGGTAATTACTATTGGCAACGCCTATGGTTTACGGTTGTTTTATGGCTTCAACCCTCGATATGAGCTATCAACTGCAACAAAACGGACTTTAAATACCATGATTATTCTTTCATTTCACATACTTTTAAATGCTTAAAACCTTTTAACACCTTTAAAATAATCGTCACAGAAATATAAATCTCCATAAGAAACTTATCTCTGTTCCTACAAATAAACATTATACAATATATTCAAATAGTATATCACGTACAGAGTTTAACTAAATCTCGAGACAGTAATGAAACTTTTCACCCAGGTTTGTATACTATTTTATTTACAACCGCATCTACATCTACATCCACTTCTTATTATTTTGAATTAAAATTATTGATAAAAGATAAATGTCATTTTGACCTTTCCATTGAAAAATTAGACAGAAATTTCAAATAACCGCAGGTGGTAAAATAACGTAGGTAATAATACACATCAAGATGGCAAATATCATGTTTTGAATATGGTTTCCATGTCACTAAACAATATATTATTTTAACAACAGATGAGGAATTTGATTTTGCTGCTACTCCACCAGAAATTCGAGAAGCAGCAAAAATAGTAGAAGAAGATCTTCTGCCAACTAAAAGCCGCCAGAGATATGACGAGGCATATAACTGTTTCAAAGAATGGTGTACGGGAAACAAAGTTCAAAATCCTGGTTCTGAGTCGGCGCTACTAGCTTATTTCAATGAAATGGCCAAGACAAAGAAGATATCAACGATTTGGTCACAATATTCAATGCCGAGGACCACACTATCAATTAGGGAAAAAGCAGACATACAGGTCGACAACTTTATCTGTAGCTACAAAAGGAATGCGGGCAAGAAAATTTCTTGGGTTAACAATGTTGTCACATATATTAAATTTTAATTTAATAACATGTTACCAAGTAAACCCTAAAATGAAATTTATCCATTTTAAAGTAAATTGTCATAAGTATATAAGAAACTAATTATTCTATTATACTTTCAATGTTCTTAAAACTTTCTTTTCACACTATTTATTTTAATATTTAAATGCAAAATAAAATATTTTCTTATTAAAGTACTTCTAATCTAAAAATAGGGCAACATGGTGCAATATCAACGGTAACCATGGGTAACCGGTGGCTAGAGCTAATTTGATAGGTTATATCCCAGACAGAGGATGCAACACGCATCTGGTGACACGCCTATTGTGCCGGCGTGGTTATTCGGCGATGTCCAATATGCTTCATCCAGTTGCGTAGTGATAGGGTTTGTTTTAAAACTGTGATAATGAATGAATATACCCTGGTAAAACCCTTCATAGTCACACCCGTGAAGTGATTGCCAATGTGTACAGGATGTGTGAAGGGGAATCACAAATTAATACATTTAAATTGCCACTTAAGCGAAAGCTAGGAAGGGTCACAATGTATACGGGAGTAAGCGTGGGTGCAGTAAGAGACATTTACAAAGAAGATACTGAAAGGAAAGAAAATAACCCGCATCAATTGTTGTCATCACCTGTCAAAAAAATGGCCCGTTTCTCTGCTGTCGGAAAAATCGAAGGCTTCGACTTTGGCATTGTTAAGGAGAACAATACAAAAGTATTATTTGGAACTAAAAAGTGGTTCCAACCTTAAAAAAGTTGCTACAACAGCTGAGAAGTGACATAAACTCTCCGTTTCCCGTGAAACTTTGAAGTGCATGTTGAAATCAAATGGATTTTATTGGCGAAAATGCCAAAATAAGCGAAAAATATTAATGGAAATGGCCTAATATATTGCACTGGCGATACAAATATATTCATGCCATGAAAAAATATATATTATTACATTATTAAGATAATAATAGCACGCCCATGACTCGGCCATGTTTTAAAAGATATTGCTTCCCCCTTACCGATACCGCGTAGCTATAGACTCGCTTGTCGAGCTGTATCTAAACACGCAAAGCTATTAGCATTTTTAAAAAAGTGTGTTCGTATATTATTTGGAGATATCGATTTTTAAAAAAATTACAAAACAATAATTTACTTTCCACCCGGGTGGAAAGTAAAGTAAAAAGACGTCAACTTTCCACCTGTCAAAGATAGATGCATGGTTGTGAATAAAATATATAACGCATGATGCCGTCATAACATTAAGTTGCCTGATTTTACATTGTTTACAACAACTCCTTGTGGTCTGTTTGAGAGGCAGGACTGTAACTACGCAAGCGCATATTCTTTAATAACATATTTAGTTAATTTATGAAACCAGATCATGATTTGCACAGTCGTATGCTTTACTCAAATCTAAAAACACTCCTAATAAAATTCTAACCGAAGTTAAAGAAAGCGTTAAAAAACATGGTGAATCCAATAAATTCGGTGTTATTGACTTTTGATAGTTATGAAACAATCCACCCAGAAAATTTCGAGAAAAATTACAAGACTGAAACCATTTTACAGCTAATGGGAATCTGATTGGTTACAGTCACTGATTGAATCAATTTTACCAATTAAAGCTTGTTTAAGCGCGACACAAAAATGAAGGAAAAGGAAAAGAACTTATTGTTTCGAATGGGAAATAAAAATAATTATTTATTTCTAATTAAGATATAATCGTTCTGGTAAGAACTAATGGTGCGATTCTGTAACCGACGTTACACCGCTATAAACTTACTTACGGTGATTTTACCGATATTAGAATGAATTTCAACGCGAGATATAAAATATCCTCGGCTTCAAAGAAATACTCCATTTTCTCCGTCATATCTATCGTGATTTGGAGATTATTTTCTTCATATTTTATAAAAACTTAAAACTGGCGCCCTATGCCTTGTTGTTGTTTTTGTTGTTTTTAGTAGTAGTTAGTCCATTTCGACCAGATTGGGCTATATACAAGATGTCCCAAAACTAATAGTACATAGTAAAACTGCAGATTCTTCGGGAAAAAATATTGCGATTTGGTCAAACATTGCTTGCTCAAACCGAGTTGTGTATACAGGGTGTCCGTACATGGCACATGGAAAAACCACAGACTCCTTACGTAAAAATATTAGGATTTAATTATACTTACCTACAGTGAGGACGTAAAGTAAGGAATAAATTCATTATCTCGCAAACTACAATTTTTTAAAAAAATCGCTCGGACCCTTCGATTTTGTTTTTCGAACGCGCATATTCTGACATAAAATGTAGATATACATGGTGTTGCAAATAAGAGTGGCACAAAATTTTTTTTTTCTTAAATAGAACCCACTGTATATTATTGCATGTACGGATTCTTCGGAAAATCCTAAACATTTTTCATGTAGCATGTGCTATACCTTAGCCCAAGCGTTTTGGAGTTATTCTCATTCAAAATTTGAAAATCAGATATTTCGCAATCAATCAAGACTTGCATTGACTCATGCACGCTGAGGAAAACCTGTAGTCAGCATGCTTGAAGCGCAAGAAAAGTCAAGTAGGCTTTGGAGTTATGATGCAAGAACCAAAAGAATTAATGTCAATAGTTACTGTTATTGTCAGTTTTATGTGTATTTTCCTAACGTTTTACTAGTTTTCAAAAGACTCATTTCGTTTTTTCATAACTAATTTAAATTAAAATGCGGCTCACTGATAAACAGCGCATAGAGGTTTTGATGATGATGGGCTACGGTGATAGGGTTAGAACACAGCAAGAAACTTGTGAGTTATTTAATCAAAAATACCCCAATCGTCCGCCAATATCACAATCAACAGTAAGCAAAATTGAGTACAAGGTTAGGCAATTCGGTCATGTAAGAGATGTCCCTAGATTTGGTCGTCCTCAAGTTGATGAAAATCAACAATTAGAAGTCTTACTGGCAGTTCAAGATAACCAGCATGTGGTGTCTAGGCAGGTAGCAAGTGACGTGGATATTGAAAAAACAACAGTTCTTAAAATAATGCATACAAATAAATACCATCCTTATAAAATGCAAGTTCTCCAAGAACTTTTGGAAAGGGACTTTGAGAGGCGCCTTGAATTTTGTGAGCGTTTACAGGATATGTGTTTCGTAAACAGAAATTTTGTAAAAAATATAATTTTTTCCGATGAGTCCACATTTTGCTTGAATGGTGACGTAAATACCCAAAATTATCGATATTGGTCCGATGTAAATCCACACTGGATGAGGAAAGGACACTAACAATTTAATCAAAAGATCAATGTGTGGGCTGGCGTTGTCGATGACACTGTTATAGGGCCTTTCTTTTTTGACCAGAAATTTAACAGGCGAGAGATACTTGAGTTTTTTAGAACAAGAACTTGTTCCAGCCTTGGCCACCCTTTTTCCTGAGTTAGAACGTTCCGATTTACCACATCATAATATCTGGTTGCAACAAGATGGTGCGAACAAACCCACATTTCGCTGTGGGAGTTCGTACATATTTGGACGATACTTTTCCAAACAGGTGGATTGGAAGAGGTGGTTTTATTGAGTGGCCGCCAAGGTCCACCCGATTTAACACCACTCGACTTTTTTTTATGAGGATACCTTAAGGGAAAAGTATTCAAAAGCCAGCCTGCAAATTTAGATGATTTAAAAGATCGCATCCGGCAAGAAATTCGGCAAATTACACCCCAAATGGTTCGAAATGTTCAGCGAGAATTTGTAGATCGGTTAGGCTATTGTCAGTGGACCAACGGAAGACACTTCGAACATTTACTTTAGAAAAATTATTTTTAAGTTCACCTAACTGGTTTTTCGATAAATAAGACATTTTTAAAATAATTTTATTCTTTGTTTTCTCCATGACTTTTTCCACTTTTCAAATTTTGAATGAGAATAACTCCAAAACGCTTGGGCTAAGGTATAGCACATGCTACATGAAAAATGTTTAGGATTTTCCGAAGAATCCGTACATGCAATAATATACAGTGGGATCTATTTAAGAAAAAAAATATTGTGTCACTCTTATTTGCAACACCCTGTATATTTACATTTTATGTCAGAATATGCGCGTTCGAAAAACAAAATCGAAGGGTCCGAGCGATTTTTAAAAAAAATTGTAGTTTGCGAGATAATGAATTTATTCCTTACTTTACGTCCTCACTGTATGTGCAAATCAGTAGGCACACTTTGCTCTACGAACACCGAATTTTTGGTCAATGGTCACAGTTTGTGGATATTTCTGACTGTTCTGTGAACGAACCTGTTATAAAAAACGGGTTTGTTCTTAAGTTTAGTGGATCATAATTAATAAAAAGGGAAAGTTGACAAATATCACTATGAATATCGTTAAAATGAAGTTATTCTTAAGTAAATTTAAATAAACATCGACTTTAGTCACGGTTACGGGTATTAGTGAAACAACGAACAACCAATAGATAACCGTTTATTTATGTGTTACGAAATCTTCCATTTTACAATCGTTAATGCACTTTCTTCGCAAAAAGGAACGTAATTTTAATTATTTTTTCCGTTGACAGATTTTAACGGGTTCACAAATTGTGACAAATCTGAGCCGAATCAATACAAATAGAACTAGGAGTGCTCTTTTTCGAATTCGTGTTTCTCTTAATAACAACCTAATATTTAAGGTGGTTACTCTTGGGTCCATTTTCAGGAAAAAAGACTTCATATGAACATACGTCCTGAACGTCTTAACTTTTGAGATACAGGGTGTTAAAAATTTTCATGTTTTTTGAATAGGTTGTTAAGGTTAATGACTTAAATACGTGACAACTACAGCTCGACAAGCGAGTCTATAGCTACGCGGTATCGGTAAGGGGGGGGGGGGGGCAATATCTTTTAAAACATGGCCGAGTCATGGGCGTGCTATTATTATCGTAATAATGTAATAATATATATTTTTTCATGGCATGAATATATTTGTATCACCAGTGCAATATATTAGGCCTTTCCATTAATATTCTTCGCTTATTTCGGCATTTTCGCCAATAAAATCCATTTGATTTCAACATGCACTTCAAAGTTGCACGGGAAAATGAAGAGTTTATGTTGCTTCTCAGCTGTTGTAGCAACTTTTTTAAGGTTGGAACCACTTTTAGTTCCAAATATGTATTGTATTGTTCTCCTAACAATGCCAAAGTCGAAGCCTTCGATTTTTCCGCAGAGAGACGGGCCCTTTTTTGACAGGAGATGACATCCGGGTTATTTTCTTTCCTTTCAGTATCTTCTTTGTGAATGTTTTTTTACTGCACCCACGCATACTCCCGTATACATTGCGACCCTTTCTAGCTTTCGCTTAAGTGGCAATTTAAATGTATTAATTTGTGATTCCTCTTCACACACCCTGTACACATTGGCAATCACTTCACGGGTTTGACTATGAAGGGTTTTACCAGGGTATATTCATTCATTATCGCAGTTTTAAAACAAACCCTATCACGCAACTGGATGAAGCATATTGGAGATCGCCGAACAACCACGCCGGCACAATGGGCGTGTGACCAGACGCGTGTCACATCCTCTGTCTGGGATAACTCGGTCCTCCAGGGCCTTACTCTCAAGGAGAGTGAGGTCTTGAGGGCATTGCAGGCACTGGACCCCAGGAAGGGTGCAGGGCCGGATGATCTGCCTTCTGTCTTTCTTAAGAAGTGTGCTGATTCTCTTTATATACCCCTTACGTTAATTTTCAATTATTCATTAAGCAATGGTGAATTTACTGAGAGGTGGAAAACGGCAATAGTGATACCAATTTTTAAGAACGGTAAAAAGACAGACGTATCAAACTATCGACCGATCAGTAAAATTTCTCTTATACCTAAACTTTTCGAGAAATTATTATATGAGTATTATTTCTCATTAGTAAAAAATGTTATAATTCCGCAACAACATGGTTTTTTTCGGGGGCGCTCGCTGGACACTAATCTGTTGGTTTTCTGTGAATACTTACACCAGCAAATGGACAGACGTATTCAAGTGGACGCCGTCTACACCGACTTTAGTAAGGCCTTCGACAAAATAAGCCATAACGTCTTGCTGAGCCGCTTGGCCGAGGTCGGTGTGGGCGGGAGCCTTCTCAGATGGGTTGAATCTTATATCAGAAATCGCTCACAGTGTGTCTCTATACAGGGTTTCCGCTCTAGGTCATTTGTCACTACATCAGGAGTACCTCAGGGGTCACATCTTGGGCCGTTATTTTTTGTTATTTATATAAATAAAATTTGTTCTTGTTTCCACTACTGTAACTTTTTGCTTTATGCGGACGATTTAAAAATTTATATAACAATTTCCAACCTAGACGACTGTCGTAGGTTACAGAGCGATTTGGATCGTCTGGCAGAGTTCTGCGACGAATATGGCCTTTTTCTTAACCTGTCAAAATGCGTCTCAGCTACGTTCACCCGAAATCAAAATCGAATAACAACCACTTACCATATAAATAACACATCACTAAATATTGTTAGTAAGATAAAGGATTTGGGCGTTATTTTTGATTCTAAGCTGCTCTTTGACGAGCATGTCGAATCTGTCGTCAATGCCGCTTCTAAAATGTTGGGTTATATCATACGTAAATGTAAACCTTTTTATAATACTAAGCCAATAATTTGCCTGTTCAATTCCTTTGTTTTAAGTAAACTAAACTTTGCCAGTCTTGTTTGGAGTCCCAAACAGAAAAGCTATGTTGATAGGTTGGAGAATGTTCAAAATAAGTTTATCAAGTACCTTTCGATGAAGCAAAATATCCACATGCCTGACGGCGATGTCTCTTTGGCGCGAAGGTATTTTCGTATAGCTTCTCTGTCTGACCGAAGAAGATCTACCGATATATTATTTTTATATAAACTTCTGAATAACTTAGTACAAACTCCTGATATCCTAACAGAGGTCCATATCAATGTCCCCCAGAGGTCTCTAAGGATGAACGAGTTATTTTTCTTGCCATTTAGGCATACTTATGCGGCTCAAAACTCACCATTGTGTAGGATTATAAGAAATAGTAATGCGTTTGTAAATATAGATTTCTTTTCAATGTCTCTACGCAGAGTGAAGAGCATCTTAAAAAATGTGTAAATAATATATTTTGAATATTTGTTTTATAGCTACTTCACTCTGTCATGTGCACAATAATGCGGAATATTCTAAGAATATATTTATGTTGCTAAGAATATATTTATGTTGCTTTGTCTTCATATTTTGATTGTTTTGTTGTATATTGGGATTTCTATGTATTTAAATTTTGTTTGTATAATTTGTATTAACATCGTGTGGATACTCTTTTGGGTACTTTTACCTGTTTGTATCCCTGTTGGCATAAATAAATAAATAAATAAATAAATAAATAAATAAATAAATAAATAAATATATCCTATCAAATTAGCTCTAGCCAACGTTACCCATGGTTACCGTTGATATTGCACCATGTTGCCCTATTTTTAGATTAGAAGTATTTTAATAAAAAAATATTTTATTTTGCAATTAAATATTAAAATAAATAGTATGAAAAGAAAGTTTTAAGAACATTGAAACTATAATAGAATATTAGTTTCTTATATACTTATGCCGATTTACTTTAAATGGGTAAATTTACATTTAGGGTTTACTTGGTAACATGTTATTAAATTAAAATTTAATATATGTGACAACATTGTTAACCAAATAAATTTTCTTGTCCGCATTCCTTTTGTAGCTACAGATAAAGTTGTCGACCTGTAGACTGGGTATACAACTGTCAAAACTGTTTATGTTTACAAAACTAAATCTGCTTCTTACCAACTAGATCCTTTTTAATCTTTGCTGATACCTAATTTCATAACAGAGTGCAAATGAATTAATCTAATTTTTTCATACGAAACCTGTACAGGGTGTCCCATTTTCGACACTTTTCTAGGGTATCTCCGTAATTGTTAGTGCTATCAAAAAAGTAATGTAGGTGTCATGTGCTCTTTTTGGGTCAAACTTAAAATGTAAAATCAAAATTAGAAAATTTTCGCCCGCTTTAGAGATACGGGGGAAAAAAATTGACAATTTCAAAATTACCCTATATCTTCTTAGTTAAAATAGATACAGAAAAATGTTTTATGCAGAGTTTCTTTATATTGATTGTTGAATAATCTGCCGTTTTCAGAATAAGTATTCGGGGTCAGGTAAAAAAGTTATCGGACCTAACCTTATTTTTTTAAATGAAACACCCTGTATATTTTAATCTAAAAATATACGATTTTAAATTATCCTTTCAAAAGTTTAATATATCGCGTAGTAAACCAATGGTGTGTTATATATTTGAAAGGAGAATTTAAAATAGTATCTTTTTAGATCAATTCATAAGAAATCCAACCCAAATATATAAAGGCTTCCTTACAGGAAAAATTAATAATTATTTTAAGGTCTGCAAACGTAATTTTAGACATAAAACCTTAACTATGTAGAACATGCTTAGACTTAGGTATAATCCATAATCCAAACTGCCACCTTGTATAGTACTAATGTACTATTTTTAGGGAAAAGTATAATAAATAGCAGCAAGAGTAGAAAAACAGCGAGACGAAATAATTTTGCCATCAGCAAACAAAATTCGATTAAATGAAAAAGCGTATTAATTTAGAGAACAAATTAATAAGCCAACTAAATAACCGAAATCGACAAAAAAATGTATGAGAATAATAACATTCTATAAGAATAGATTTGGGCGACTGACGGACAAATAATTAAAATTTAAAGTAAAAGCTGTTTGTATTTTAAATTTTATTTAATTATATCTCTTCAAATATTTATTGTTGAAAGTATAATAATATTTCTTGACAAAGCATGCTAAGAATATAGTTGGTGTTTTGTTTTGTTGGCGAAACACGAAACAAAGCCAAAACTACGTAGTTACTACATATACGTTTGTTGACATTTTGTCTCGCCAATGTGGACGCTGTTTTGTTGGATGTTAGGTTGGTTTGGTGTGGAGGCGACATAAGCTATTCAATTAAACGTGATGGGAAAACCACGAAACTCTCATAGTTCAGGTAATACAGCAAACACCAGCAAATAATTGCTATGACGCTATTGCCAAAAATTGACGTAAGTCTGAATATAATAATGGCTGTATTCAACAAAGCCCATCGATTTATAAGCGATTTTTAATGGGGGACGCCACGATGCGCATCGGTTTTTTGTTTGATTAGGATCTCTTCTAAATATTTTCATCAAATATTGCGTTTTTTTCTGTACGAAATGGATGATTTTATTTTTCTATTTGGGTTTCATAATGGCTACATTATGAAATGCAAGAAAATTGAATAACTTGCCACTTTATGAAACTGAAATTTAATTTTTATCACGTTTGCAGCAAGTAGGGATCGAATTTTAGGCCTACTTCGATTTCGTTGAAATTAGTTTCCTTGGCATTATGGATTCGACAAAAAATTTTTATAGAAAACTTAAAAATAAGTACTAACCTTTAACCTTGCAAATGGATCATTTTTACTAGATATTTATCCGAAATAAATATACTCGGAAATATATAACATACTTGATGGTGTCCGTCAACTAATTTCTAGTCACAACTATAAAACAACATAAACTAGAAATAATAGAAATATCTTCCAGTTTATGCTCTATTTCTAAAGTTTTATTCAATAAAGTACTATTTTTATTTTTAATTCAATATAGTATTATACATATTACTTTATATATACATATTTATAGTTACTGTAGACATTTCCTGGGCATTAATTGTTATTCCCGTCAGATTGTGTGTCGACAGAATATTTTGTTCAATAGTAGTATTTATCATTTTGTTCAATATTTTGAACTTTGTTCTGCTCCCACCATAACTCAAAGTTTTGCATATTGTTTTTAAAAGTTTTTTGTAGATTATTTTCTGCAATTTCTCGTTTTTCTGACGGAGTACAACTTTCTTCCCGACTCATTTTTATTAACTTTAATAATATATTTATTTTTAATTATGACGGATGGGAAGAAGCTTTGTTGTGTTCAATTGTTTCTATCATGGCATATTTGATACTTGTAACATTTTATGAAATTGTAAAAGTATTGCCAACCCAAAAAGAAAATATTGATTCAAATGGAAAAAATCTACTACATTTTTTAAAGTTTTTCAGACTTTAAAGACCCAAATAGAAAAAGTATTATAAAATACATGGTTCATAAGACAACTAGAGCACTTGTACTTTAGAAAATTCCCCGCTTCGCGCGTGCTCTAAGATAATGTCTTATTAAACTTGTATCTTAATATACTATTTTAATGCTCTTCTTCACTAGCGGAGATCGTGTATAATATGTTATAATTATAATTATTCACTTCTTTCGTCATTTTTTATAATTTTCACTCCTCAACCTGACAAGCAAAACTGACATGAACCGCAGTCAAATCACAAATCGCTTTTTAAATTGTGAAATTTCTTACAAATCGATGTGGGTTCTGCTGAATACGCCCAATGACAATCTCGTCACTGACACGTATTTTCGTTTTGTCAATGTCAAAATTTATTATGCTGGTGTTTGTTGATTTACTTGAACTATGAGAGTTTCGTGGTTTTGCCATCACGTTTAAATGAATAGCTTAGGATTTCTATAAAATATCGGGGGGAGTCAATATTCAGCAATCTCAAGAATGACATAGGATTTCTTATGTTCAACTTAATGCATCACCCGGTATAGCAAAGTAGTTTCGTTTAGAAACATGAAAAATTTGTGAACCACAAGAAACACAAAATATTTTTAATTTTGCCATATCCGTCTAATACGCGCGTTCATTGATTCCCCGATCCAACCGTATGGATTTTTTCTAAAGAGTTTGAACTAAAATAACGAATAAAATCGAAGTATAGGGAGGAAATTTCGTAAAAAACGTCTCTTATGGTTATATTTCTGCAAATTGTTTTCATGGGAGAATTTCCTGGTTTAAATATAGGGAAATTTCATATAACACCCTATATATTATACAGGGTGTTATGGAAATGACTTATTATATTTAAATGGGTGACTCCTTGGGTGTCCTAGAGAAAGTCTACATACTTTTTTTTTTTAAATCGTATATCTAAATACTAAGGTAAAAACCCTTTTTACCCACATACTGTCGCCACGTTCCATCTGGATTCAGTTAGCAACAATGTGGGTCACTAGAGTATACTAACCGTGTTGTTAGATCAAACCGCGTGTCTCGCCCTTGCGTGGATACCGGCCGCGCGCCACTATCGTTCCTTCAGTATGTTTCGAGACTCGGGCGTAGAATGACGCTGTCGAGGGTTCCACGTGCTTGACGTATACGAATTTTAAACGTTTTGTTAGTTGTAGCATTACCCGATTTGTTTTCTGTTGTGAAATAATTCATAGTAATAAATGTTGTGATGTGATTTCAAATTTGTGTGATATTATCTACTGTTGGTTCCGTTGAAAAACATACTTTTTGTGTTTTATGGAATTTAATTATAAAACGGATTATTTTAAAATAAGATCGAAGGTAAGAGAGTATGTACCTTAAAATTGTCTTGTTGTAATAAACTGAACAATGACAACACACATAATGCGCTAACCTCTTTTGAACCTCGAGACTGCCTCAATAAACTATTGATTGCGAAGGTCCTCAGGAGCGGCCACGTAAATTTTGAGATTTCATATAAAGTGTATATTAAGTCATTTCCATAACACCCTGTATATTGTACCTATCTTTATTCTTCACATATAAAATTACTAGGATCTCGAACATTTAAAAAATTATTATACATAACTTAACATTATATCATATAAATTATTTATGTTGAAGTTCAATGTCAAATATTTCCTTTCCTTCTGAATCAGAACTAGCTTAGTAGTTAATCGGGCGGATTTAGTTGGAATTTATTAAATGAATAATCTTGGGCTTTCAACAACAAGAATTTACGCGATTTGACTACTAAAATATAATTAAACCCGGAATGGTTGTGATTAATTAATGTTATTAAAGTAAGCTACATGATTGTCTGAGCTTTTATTAAATAATAAAAATAAAAATGCACTTCCATAAGCGTCTATAGTCTATTAATTTTCCCAATTCAGTAGACCAAAACTCATACACGAGCCACGCAAGAATAGACCTGAAATAATAGCCTACACTGAACAACGACCGTGTTCTCGCTAGCATCGGAAGTTTTATCTCAGTTTTTCCAATAGCGATGAGTTTATGCATCGAGCATGTGGCTATCACGAGCCGATGTTTGTTTATGCTCTTGAATTGGTAAAATGGGTCAATGTAGGTATTTTTTTCATTTAATACTTTGTTAAGTTAGCTTTCGAAGTGTATTAAAATTGTCATTGTGAACGAACGCAAAATAATAACAATTTAATTGTTTAAATAGTTTTAACATGATCGCCCCCCCCCCCACCTTAAATTAATTTGAAAAATACCGTTTTGTTCTTTATCCTCTTATCTGCAAAACCCATTGTACGAAAAAGTGGCACCTCCATTAGATCGGTAGTTATTAAATATTTTCGATCGCAAGTCACCCAGCGCACGATGGACATAGCTACGCTTTCGAACGATGGAAAACGCACCCCGTGCGGTGCGTGACTTGCGGTCGAAAATATTTCATAACTATCGACCTAATAGAGATGCCACTTTTTCATAAAATGGGTTCTGCAGATGATAAGGAACAAAACGGTATTTGTTATTGCAGTGAAACCTCTCATAACGGACACCTCTAATAAGAGGACATCTCTATTAAGCGGACCTTTTTTCATAGTCCGGAACTAGGTATATGAAATTCCATGAAAATCAACCTCTCTTGGGCGGACGCGGACAGGCTGTTTTTATACAAAGAGTGCGAAAACCCTCCTTTAAACGGACAAGAAATTTTTAAATGTATTTGGGAGACGAATAAGTACGGTGCACAAACTCTCTGAAGACAGACCGGCAACCAGTCGGGTATGAGTGGCAGCGCGACAGGACTTCGCCGAATGAAAGTATGTGTGATTCCCCGACAGCAGTCCGCCGTTTATTTGTGAGTTGTAAGGTTAAAATCGTAAACAATGGCACAAAAATGTCGCGTTTTGAGTCTGAAGGGGAATATTGATGTTGTGGAAGTTTGTTGATAACAATGGTTTGAGCGCATTCATTAACATTGATAGCAATGTGCTATTAGAAGATGATTGTGACCCCCATTCCTACCGATTATGTAGCCCAAACTGAAACCACATTAATATCTGACGACTCTGATGAAGAAGTTGAATGCAGTAATCAAACAAATGTCACCAATTATCAACAAGCCATTAGTATGGTAAAGGAATTACAAGAATATGGAAAGAATAGAGGTGACCCTACAGCAATGGAATTGTTATCGGATTTGGAATTACATTTTTTAGATTGCAAGTGTAAAACGCAAACACGTCAAACTACGTTAATAGATTTTTTTAGTACTACATCCTAACTAAAACTAGTGTATTTTTGTTATGTTATGTTTATTTGTACATGGTTGTTTGGTGTTTTATATTTTTGAGAAGACAATTTAAAATGCTATCTTTTTAGATTAAAATATACAGGGTGTTCCATTTAAAAAAATGAGATTAAGTCCGATAACTTTTTTGCCTGATCCCGTATACTTATTCTGAAAACGGCAGATTATTCAACATCATTATAAAGAAACTTCTGTATAAACAGTTTTCCGTATCTCTTTTAACTAAGAAAATATAGGGTCATTTTAAAATTGTCTATTTTTTTATTTTCCCCCATATCTCTTAAGCAAGCGAAAATTTTCGAATTTTGATTTTACCATTTTAAGTGACCCAAAAAGAGCACATGACACCTACATTACTTTTTTGATAGCACGAACAATAACGGAGATACCCTATAAAAGTGTCGAAAATGGAACACCCTGTACATGTAAGTTGTAAAAAAAATTTAATCCTGCAAATTATAAAACTGAACATCAATAGAACCGACACTATACATCAAGATGGTTCTGTAAACTCTTGCTTGTTTGTTAAATTCTTTTACCCAACTTTTATGTTGCAAATCTGGGGTTTTTACACGTTTTGATGGTTGGAAGAACTTTTCTACAGAGAGTAATGTTGGTTGCGACCATAAACAGAGTTGTGACAATATCCCGTGATAATATACAATGTAGATTTTGAATAAAAACGCATTCCTTGGCAATCCCGAAAAAAACCCTTTGGTTAAACTTTACCAGGCTGGTAGTACCTATATTTTAATGGTGGATATTAAAGATAATCATTTTGCCTAGTTCCCATATATTCTACTTTCTTATTTTTATCTGTCAAAAGAACTCGATCTGAATTATTTCTAATATACAGGGTGTCCCATAACTAAAGGTACACAGGAAAACTGCAGATTCCGTGGGTGAAAAGACTGCGATTTGGCCATACTTAGTTTAGTTCAATAGCTGGTAATAACCGAGATACAGGGTGTCCAAGTAAAAATTTAATTTTCAATTTTCCTAAATAACTTATTTCTGAATTAATATTTTTGCACAAAATTTTGTGACTAGGGTCTTTTTGGGGAAAGGAATTTGAATTTGTTAATAATTTTGATGTAGATTATAGGGGGCGCTCTCTGCGGTACTCTGGATACGTAAAAAGAAATGTAACTTTTTTGTACCTTAGTATAATTATGTTTTTATTAAAAATATCAGTTTTTCCGTCATTTTTAAGCAATAAAGGTATACTTTGTAAATGTCGCTCCGACTAACCGTTTTCGAGATATTTTCAATTACAATTTCTAATGCGCCTGTTTAAATTTTGATTTGTAAATGTGAAATTTGTCACAGTAGGCTTTGGTAAAAACAAATACAATGAAAGCACTTTGAAACCTCATTTCTGTCAAAGTTTATTTTCATTTGTCAGCATTGTGGGTGTTTTTAAGGAGTTTTTGAAAATACTGTTATCAAAAATTAAACTAAAAATGCTCCACTATTACGTTTTGGACGCAAGGATCCTGTTTCACCCAGTCTGTCTTATAGGCTTCTAAAAATTTTAAAATCTGGCTGCCTTCGATTTGGATACATTTCCAAATACCGCCGATGTGCCCGCGTCTGTTAAAATTTTCTTGTGCGTATAAACATACCATGTCTCGCATTTCTCCGTTAGAAAACAGTTATGTCGCGGCATTTTTAGTTTAATTTTTGATAATAGTATCTTCAAAAACTCCTTAAAAACACCCACAATGCTGACAAATGAAAATAAACTTTGACAGAAATGAGGTTTCAAATTGCTCTTATTGTATTTGTTTTTACCAAAGCCTACTGTGACAAATTTCACATTTACAAATCAAAATTGAAATGGGCGCATTAGAAATTGTAATTGAAAATATCTTGAAAACGGTTAGTCGGAGCGACATTTACAAAGTATACCTTTATTGCTTAAAATAGACGGAACAACTGATATTTTTAATAAAAATATAATTATACTAAGGCACAAAAAAGTTACATTTCTTTTTATGTATCCAGAGTATCGCAGAGAGCGCCCCCTATAATCTACATCAAAATTATTAACAAATTCAAATTCCTTTCCCCAAAAAAACCCTAGTCACAAGCAAAAATATTAATTCAGACATAAGTTATTTAGGAAAATTGAAAATTAAATTTTTACTTGGACACCCTGTATCTCGGTTATTACCAGCTATTGAACTAAACTAAGTATGGCCAAATCGCAGTACTTTTACCCAAGGAATCTGCAGTTTTCCTGTGTTCATTAGTTATGGGACACCCTGTATATACAATTTTAACTAAAACATACAAATCTAGAGAAGCCCGACCCAAAATGACTCTAATAGTGAACCATTTTTCGGCAATGCCGACGATTGTCATAAGTTTCCCATAAGAATTCCACCCAATATAAACAATTGTTTAAAAAATAATTCACCCACCTGTACTTTGAGATTTTCCACACTTAACTAAAAAAATCACAGACACGCACAAACTTAAAAAGCCGTTCCATTTCAAAAACATATTTCCACGTTCAGTCTTTTATCGAAAATTGTTACTTCTTTGTTCTTAAAAGAACCGCTTCGAAAATTAAACTAATAATTACAATGCGAAATGCCAACGGTTGGCAAAGAAAGTGTGCAGAAGGAATTTTCTGTCCTTTGTCGACTGGGTGATTGGTACGAGTGAGTGAGTGAGATGGAGAAGTGACTTAAGTGGAGGACACACGGCTTGTCGGTCGGCGAGGTTCTTGTTCCTTTCACTTCGCTATTACAATGTTAGTATATAGTATTACTATACGTTAGGTATAGTATGTTGATTCATTCGAGGAGTACCCACTTTTAGGCAGCCCCGAATCTCGATTTTTGTCGAGACGGGGCAAAAACTTAAAACTTCGGCCCTCGTATATATCCTCCACCCTTTGTCCCAGATTGGGCCATATACAGGATGTCCCAAAACGATTCGGTCAAACATTGCTTGCTCAAACGTTGATAATGACCGAGTTGTGTATACAGGGTGTCCGGGAAAATGTGGGAAATCCCCGGATATGAAGAAAATTAAGTGAAAAGACTACAACTACAACTTCATATAAACTTTTTTCGTATAGGCCTCCTCTTCGGAGATGTGGGCTTCAAAAGAGCTCCAATGAAATCAAGTTTTTTTACACATAATTATTGAACCACCAGGTATAGTATTTAATTTTTTTTTAAATATCATATACACCGTGGCCAAGATAAGGAGGGCCAGTACAGGGATCTCGGAAACCGTCAGAGATACGAAGTCGGTTAAATGGAGGTAAATTTGCGCATTAACGTGCCGTTTGGAAAGTTTTAAAATTCCGAGTAGTTCCGGAGATATCCGAAAAAAAAAACGAAATTCTGAAAAATCGTTTTATTTTTTTCCTGGGTTTTTTTGAGATCGAATTCTAAAATAAATTGCACTTTTATATTGACCATACGCCGGTCTGTTTGTCTTCAGAGAGTTTTTGCACCGTACTTATTCGTCTCCCAAATACTTAAAAAAAATTTTTGTCCGTTTAAAGGAGGGTTTTCGCACTCTTTGTATGAAAACAGCCTGTCCGCGTCCGCCCAAGAGAGGTTGATTTTCATGAATTTTCATATACCTAGTTCCGGACTATGACAGAATGTCCGCTTAATAGAGATGTCCGCTTATTAGAGGTGTCCGTTATGAGAGGTTTCACTGTACTTCAATTTTTTATCGCGATTTCTTAGAAAGACCTACTCAAAAAATACTAAAATAATAGCATTATTGGAAAGCGTTTTAAACGACTCGTAAAATGATGTGCCACATGACTCCCTTCCTATTTAAGATTTTAAGGGTAACACCGCTACCCCTACCAGGAGGTTAAACCACTGCAAATATTATTTCCGCTATATCTTTTTTTTTTCTAATAAATATTTTAAAAAATCAATTCGTCAGTTAGGAAAGAAAATAAAAATACGAAAAATATATTTCAGTAATTAGAATTGGCAATATCGAAACGGTTAAAACGATTGTTTTTCTACGATTGCGTCCGTTAATTACCGGGTGCGGTTAGTTTTTTCTCGCAGCCAGGAAAGATCCCTCGGTGACCGAACCGGTGACATAACGGAATTGCAAATAATTATTTTCGTTTTTATTTTAACGTTAAATAACAGCGAAAAGTATTTTTTGTATAATTGCAATATTTATTTAACCTGATTTACTGATAAATATTTGGAAGCATATGCGTGGCTGACAAGGATCTTCCATCAAGCAGGAATATACGATTTTCGTTCAAAGTCTTTGAAGGATAAACAATTCACATTCTTAGGTGGATTGTAACTTTCCAGAAAAGCAATCAGGGAGCTCTGAAAATTAGTAAAATTTTTCTTTGTCGTTTTCTGTTGATTAGACAAAGACACTACGTCGCCTGCGAGCATTCGGAACGTCCTTTTTATAAGCCCTTATCGGAACGGCCGTCTTTCATACAGTGGCGGCTCGTGACCTATGATAGAAGGGGTTCACAAGTATCGCGAAATTATTTTAAACAACAGCTGTATAGTTGTTGCAGAATTATACCGTTGACTCTTACTGCCATAAATAAACTACCTGATTAAACCCTATTGTATACGCCTCGACCTCTTCAAAGTTCAATAAATGGGATCAGGGCCGGCTTGAAAATGTATACCACACCACATGATTTATTTTTATAATTTAAAATAAATAGATAGGTATTTTTAGTTTTAGGTACCTATAATAAATGTAAAATAATGATAACAATTAATGATAATTGAAAATAATATAATTTAAAAGTATAACTATTAGGATAACAAGTACAATAACAATTAATTCAATTCTAAGAAACTATTGATAGTTTATTCAAAATTTAACTCTAATTAATGGTTGAACATTTGTAATCATACAATTGTAAGAATTTTCCACCTTAAGTACATGCTGTACACAGTTTTTCCAGCTGTCTGCAGAAATTTTTCTTACTTCGTTTTTAATTAATTCTACTACAGATGCATTTAATGTAGGAGAAATATTATTTCTCCTAATATTGGATTTTAATTGGTGCCATATTAGCTCAATAGGATTGAATATACAATAGTACGGAGGAAGACGCAACACTGTATGTCCATTTTCTGCTGCAAGTTTGTCACACTCGTATTCCTTATTTATTTTAAAAACTTTTAATACGTCTAGCAGTTCTCGTTTTTTGTAAGTTTCTTCAAAATATAAATCATTTTCAATCATAAAAATTTGAATTTCTGCTTTTGTATTATTAGAATTGGGAATGATTTTTGCTTGCCGACTATGATAACTAGCATTGTCCATTACAATGACGCTATTTTCAGGTATATTTTTAAGGAGTTTATGTTTAAACCAATCTTCAAAAAGTTGTGCGTCGGTATCTTGATGGTAATCTAAAGAAGAATCTGCTATGTTTTTAGCTGAAAGCAACAGACAATTTGGAACAAACCCGTTCTCTGAACCAGCATGTAATATTGTGATTCTTTTGCCTTTATTTTGATGGTGCCTTGGTTTGACATTTTTTGGAAGAATCATCCCAACCTTTTCTTGGAGTGTCATGGGTATCGAACCATGTTTCGTCAAGGTAAATAATTGGACGATTTTCTTCTCTAAATTGTTTAACAGCTGTTAAATATTTAAGTCTCCATTCCCGTAAACGTTGAGATTCCATTAATGTTTGTCTTTTATCAATGCTTCGGTATTTAAAACCCATTTTACGCAATATTTTCCTAAGGCTTGAAAGGCTACAAGAGATATTTGTTTCGTCTTTAATCAGCCGCTCTTTGAGGGAAATCAAAGGGGGTACAGTTTGTGCCTCATACATTTGGTAAATCTTTCTTCTTAATAAATCCATGTATTTTTCGTCAATGCTTCTAAATGTGCCAGAATCACTTCACTTCACTTCTAGGTTTAAGTACTATGTCTCTTACCGAAGATAAAGGAGTTTTTGTCAAAGTAGACGTCTCTGATAAAGCATCCATCGAATTAAAATTTCTACTCAACAACGATTGATACACATTTTTAATTATTAGTTTGGCATCGGTAGATAAATGCTTCCTTTTTAAAATGACACTTGAAGAAGCCCCCCTATCAGCACAATTCCAAGGACGCCACATTCTACCACTAATAAGCCTAACTAAAAATTACTCGCCGGAAAACCACTAATGAATAAAATTATTAAAAATCACTTTGTATTTTTATATGCATCAGGCATAGGTATAAATTGAATTTGTATACCTGGTCCGGCTCTGCTCGAAAAGGTTTTAAAATTAGGGATTTCCTTATTTATTTTATGGTCGAAGGGATAATGAGGTTTTATTGCAGTCAAAAGGTCAACGGTATAATTCTGCAAATACTATATCTCCAACTGAGCATTGATATGAACTTGAATGTTTTCATTTTAAAAATTTTTTTGTGTTAAGTGCCCCAAGTCGGCTATTCCGTTTTTTGTCCAGGCAGGTTCCGCAACCACGCGACCAAACAACAAACAGGAATAAAAAAACGGTTAGCTGTGCTGCATCCACAAATCCAGTTATTTTTTTCGTATATTTAATTTTTGAACTTTCTAATAAAGTGCCTAGATTTACCCTTTGTGGTCTGCGTTAAATTAATTTCGGGTTTAGGTGTTCCCGCATTCTTCACTTCAATTTTTTGCTCAAAGAGCTAAAGTTATTTCTTAAATAGTCCACCGTCAACTATTCATTTTAACTTAATAAATCTATAATATTAAAACATACACGCTCGAATTTCTACATACATGCACGAACAGACAACAGACGCACACTAAAATTGTGGGCCTTTTCCATGTTAAATCGCCATAGCCCCACTATCCCCCGCCACCTGTTACTACAGAGAAACTGCATTATGCCCCGCCCACTTATTCGCATATGCGAGTATATCGCGTCATTATCCTTGCTGAGTTGCCTAATGAATCGAGAGCTTATAATATACAGTTTGGTTTGAAGGTACGATAAAATTAGGGAGGGTCGGATTTTATACGATAAATAATATTCAATGAATATAAATTAATATTTTTTATTCGTTTTGGGGGTGCACGTGCGCATGTGCTCCTGTGGAACAACCGCCACTGCTTTCATACCATCTTTGTTTGTGTGTTAAATTTAAGTATAGTTTGTGGAAAAAATAGTCATTCTTAACTCAATATGGTAAGATTGTGCCAAGTCTGCCGTAAAATGGATAAAAATACTATAGACTTATGAGTAACGTCCGTTGATTGTTTGTGTTTGTTTTTCCTAACAAGGACATATCAAACCGGCACCTGTTAGAATTAAAACAGAAGCAGACAGACGATAAAAAGAGGTGGGGATTCTACAGATAGAATCCGTGTCTCATTTTTGTTGTGTTTATTTTCGTAATAACAGGCTTCACATTGACGGGTACTGAGCAAATATAAATACCGGGTCCATGTTTGTTTCAAGTCGGTGATTTTATTTTTCTGATTAGCCTGGTAAATTCTGCATGAGAAAGGTGTTCGTTCTTAATTAAAATACTTAAATTCGATTGATAATTACCATCGATAAATTTTATTTTATAAAAATTGTTGAAAGTGACCACGTTCAATTAACAAGAGTAAGGTATAATAATGAGAAAAGCGCAAGGGATCGTTTTCATGGAGAATTGACCAGGATAAGCAAAATATCCACATGGGAACATAGATTAGAGGACATGTTTGCATGGACGCCACAGGTGGATCTATAAAATAACTTCCCTAGCTAAAATAAGTGGCTTTATATTCTATTAACACATATCAAATTGAAACTAATATGCAAAGAACCTTTGAAACAAAAAAACAAACTTCGTAGCAACTATCAAAGTTGATATTTGGTACAGGGAGTACTCTTGACGACTTACCCACCAGAGGCCACTTTAACTGAAATTCAAATTTAATTTTTCATATCTTTTTTATTTTGACAGTTATGGGTAAAAAGGATATGTCATTTTAAAGACAAAATAATACCTAATAAAAAAGGAACTCTTCATTCGGATCGATAAACCACACCGTTTAGACGCAAAACTGTAATTAAAGTTTTTGTTAGCAGTAAAATCGGTTTTTCAAATTTTTGGCATATCTTTTGTATTTTGACAGTTATGGGTAAAAGGATATGTCATTTTAAAGACAAAATTAGGCCTAATAAAAAAGGTACTCTTCATTCGGATCGATAAACCACACCGTTTAGACGCAAAACTGTAATTAAAGTTTTTGTTAGCAGTAAAATCAGTTTTTCAAATTTTTGGCATATCTTTTGTATTTTGACAGTTATGGGTAAAAAGGATATGTCATTTTAAAGACAAAATAATACCTAATAAAAAAGGAACTCTTCATTCGGATCGATAAACCACACCGTTTAGACGCAAAACTGTAATTAAAGTTTTTGTTAGCAGTAAAATCAGTTTTTCAAATTTTTGGCATATCTTTTGTATTTTGACAGTTATGGGTAAAAAGGATATGTCATTTTAAAGACAAAATAATACCTAATAAAAAAGGAACTCTTCATTCGGATCGATAAACCACACCGTTTAGACGCAAAACAGAAATTAAAGTTTTTGTTAGCAGTAAAATCAGCTTTTCAAATTTTTGGCATATCTTTTTTATTTTGACAGTTATTGATAAACAGGATATGTCATTTTAAAGACAAAATAATGCCTAATAAAAAAGGTACAATTCATTCGATTCGATAAACCACACCATTTAGGTGCAAAACTAGAATTAAAGTTTTTGTTAGCTGTAAAAATCGGTTTTTCAAATTTTTGGCATATCTTTTGTATTTTGACAGTTATGGGTAAAAAGGATATGTAATTTTAAAGACAAAATAATACCTAATAAAAAAGGACCTCTTCATTCGGATCGATAAACCACACCTTTTAGATGCAAAACATGAATTAAAGTTTTTGTTAGCAGTAAAATCAGCTTTTCAAATTTTTGGCATATCTTTTTTATTTTGACAGTTATTGATAAACAGGATATGTCATTTTAAAGACAAAATAATGCCTAATAAAAAAGGTACAATTCATTCGATTCGATAAACCACACCATTTAGGCGCAAAACTGTAATTAAAGTTTTTGTTAGCAGTAAAATCGGTTTTTCAAATTTTTGGCATATCTTTTTTATTTTGACAGTTATTGATAAACAGGATATGTCATTTTAAAGACAAAATAATGCCTAATAAAAAAGTTACAATTCATTCGATTCGATAAACCACACCATTTAGGCGCAAAACTGTAATTAAAGTTTTTGTTAGCAGTAAAATCGGTTTTTCAAACTTTTGGCATATCTTTTTTATTTTGACAGTTATTGATAAACAGGATATGTCATTTTAAAGACAAAATAATGCCTAATAAAAAAGGTACAATTCATTCGATTCGATAAACCACACCATTTAGGCGCAAAACTGTAATTAAAGTTTTTGTTAGCAGTAAAATCGGTTTTTCAAATTTTTGGCATATCTTTTTTATTTTGACAGTTATTGATAAACAGGATATATCATTTTAAAGACAAAATAATGCCTAATAAAAAAGGTACAATTCATTCGATTCGATAAACCACACCGTTTAGACGCAAAACAGGAATTAAAGTTTTTGTTAGCAGTAAAATCAGTTTTTCAAAAATGGAAGCAAGAAAGAAAGTATCGACTTTTTGTCATGATTTACCACCTTTATTTTAACATGTATAGAATCACCTCTCCAAGGATCCTGATACATTATCGGAACGCCCTGTATTATTTACAAATAAATATCAGGATATTTATAAATTAACTAAAAAAATTAATAAAAAATCTAAATCTTCAATTTTTTCGTTCTTCTCTTTGACAAGCCGGACTTAAACTTCTCTATTTCGATGCCGATCGTCATAACTGTAGTCGAAAATAAATAATTCGTTATAAAAAAACCGAATCTTCCTGGCCAAGCTAAGTTGTGGAACAGTCCGTATATAAATCTTCCATAGATGAAATAAGTGATGAAAAATCTAAAAAAAAAAAAATATACAGGGTGTTATGGAAATGACGTATTATATTTAAATGGGTGACTCCTTGGGTGTCCTAGAGAAAGTCTACATACTTTTTTTTTAATCGAATATCTAAATACTAAAGTAAAAACCCTTTTTACCCATATACTGTTGCGCCGTTCCATCTGGATTCAGTTAGCAACAATGTGGGTCACTAGAGTATACTAACAGTGTTGTCAGATCACACCGCATGTTTCGTCCTTGCTTGGATACCTGCCGCGCGCGACTATCGTTGCTTCAGTATGTTTCGAGACTCGGGAGTGGAATGACGCTGTCGAGGGTTCCACGTGCTTGATGTATACGAATTTTAAACGTTTTGTTAGTTGTATTACCCGATTTTTTTTCTGTTGTGAAATAATTCGTAATAAGAAATTTCAAATTTGTGTGATATTACCTATTGTTGGTTCTGTTGCAAAACATACTTTTTGTATTTTATGGAATTTAATTATAAAACGGATTATAAGATCGAAGGTAAGAGAGTATGTACCTTAAAATTGTTGTATTTTTTTTCTAAAAAGTTTAAAAAAGAAGTGATAACGCGAGTCAAAAACTGAACACGTGCGTTTACAATACTGTGTTGCAATATATGACAACACCGCCTCAATAAACTATTGATTGCGAACGTCCTCAGTAGCGGCAACGTAAATTTTCCGATTTCATATAAAGTGTATATTTCGTACAATAATTCAAAGCGCCATTTAAAGTTAGTTTTCTTCAATTTATTTTCATGTCGGGATTTGCCGGTTTAAATATAATAAGTCATTTCCATAACACCCTGTATGTAACTGGAATAACTTTTAGTAAGAAATGCCATAAAATTATAGCTAAATGTTAACAAAATTTTTTAGTAAAAATACTAAAACATTTTTAGTGAAAATACCGAACATTTAATAAACCATTTATATTTAATTTGGCTTAGAAGTAACCATTTTAGGCAGTTCATAGCAATCTAGATGAAAAACATAAGCAGAAAAATGATTTCAAGTGACGTGTGGTATGTCATTGAATTTGGAATGGTTTTCTGAATCGACGTAGCCAAAAATATACGGAAGTGACAAAATAGAGTCCGTCATAATTATTTACAATAAAAAAGTTATAGGGGTGGTCGTTACTCCTGAAACACCCGGTATATTTGGTTGTTTACTTTGTTATTTTTCAGGTTTCTACGAAACACTGTTTTTCTAAATTATGATAATTTCTCTATAAAATAGACATAAAACGAAAAAGAAATCGATGCACGACTTTCTTTGTCACTCGGTATAACATTAATATAGCTTACATTGTGTCATACGGGTATCTTGCAATAAAATTACTCTACGAAGAACAATGTTTTGAAACCTCGAAACCTTTTTGAAATGCGTGAAACCGTTTTCGAACAATAGATCTGTAAAAAACGTATTAAAAATATCGATTTGTCGAACTTTTAGCGCAATAATAGGGAGATATAAACCTTTTGGTTTATAGGCATAAATAATGTTTATACAGGGTGTCACGTAATGATGCGCTAATATTTCAGTGCGCCATTTTATTAAGGAAAGTTCATGAACGTGCGTTATAACTTTATAGTATCAATCAATATCAAATACCTGTTATCTTTAACGTTTTGTGATCTGGGTCAAAATTTTTTTACATCAACTTTCAGTAAATCGGATTTTAAAAATAAATAATCACAAAATCACATGTTAATTTTTTAATAAGTTTCTTATAGTATCTAATAAGAGGAATTATATATGTCCGCGCAAAAGATCATCATTACAAAGATTTTGGTTTATTTTTGTATAGCATCGATTTTTTAATAATTTAACGCCCGTCACATGGCTAATTTTACTCTTCTGAATCATATAACGCCAATATTTGGAACTGAGTTATTTTAATCAGTCACTATAACCATTTTCCTATTATTTATAACAGCCCTGTCTTATATTGGCTTAAAGATTTGGACTGTTCCTTATAGAATGTTAAAATACTAAGAAAATTAGTCATATTTTTAAAAGGTGTAAACGAAACTTGCACATCAAAATATATTTTTCCTTAATGGTTAATAAAAAAATATTGTATTCGGATAACAAACCGTCACATCAATTTATCTCCGGTAACATTTTCACACATACTGTGACCGGCGATACAAAAATGCACACATTTGTGGATAGCAGCTAATACTTAAGCTATTTCTTAAACTTTGCTAGACTGAAATGAGTATCTTTACTCAAGAGAATGACTTCGTGTAGTATTTTCCCTTAATTAAGACTACGAGGTCTGAGTTAACCCTGTGACCGGCGATACAACATAAAAAGCCCGGTAAAAAGTAGGCAATGTTTTAGTGAACATAATAAGGAACTTACCTAAACAGGAGCACGCTGTACATAAATTCAAACACATACCGTCATATTTGTAAAACTATTAGGCCGATCTCTAGTGGCGTTATTTATAAACAATTTCTGCCGTGACCGGCGATACATGCAGTTGCGGGGATGGAACTTCCGGTTAATAATTGCGTTAGAGAAACTAAACTGTCGATCTTTGAACATTATTTTTTCAATACAAATTGTAGTAGGAGTGTAAATTATTTATATATAAAGTAACTTTAGTAAAATGACGTGAAATATAAAAGGATAAAGTAAGAAATTATTGACTGGACGCGACCGGCGATACATTTTTAAATTCAAATTTGAATACTGCAGCTATAATCTAAAAAAACTTTTAAAATTGCTTTCTAATGCAGGAAGTAACATATATTTCGCAAATTATAATCGTTTCCACAATCAAATAGTTTATTTTAGTAAGTTATACGCTAAGGACTGAAACTTGCTTGTAAAAAAATGTTGACCCAGGTTTACTTACGTAACATCATATACAACAGTTAAAACGGTCAATGCTATGAGGGCGGCTTTAAAGCTTGGCACCAGCTGATTCACTATCAAGACCTCTATAATTACAAATACGACGACTAACGTATGGATGGAGTGATTGAGCCAACCTGGGAGGTATTCGTCGCAAACTTCAGGTAGAATCTAATGGAAGAAAGCAAACAGAAAGAATAAATAATCCTGCAAAGGCGCATATACTATAGCGCCTTTAAGTTCTATACAGTGTTGGCAAATATCATGATATTTATATAAATATCAAATATCCTGATATATATCTGATATATATCAAATAATTTTTTTCAGCCAAAACAGATAAAATCATACTTATAGTAGAGCCAAGTAAAATCAAGGAAGTATATATTTGAGTAAATATTTTTATTAGAACATAAATATTATTTCTAAACAGAACAAGCCTCGGAACAAGCATAAAAGCTAACAAAATAATAATAACAGATATTCACCTAGACAACAGATATTTACCTAGGGTGAATGCGTACAACAAAAAACAATCCCGAAAAAAAAATAATATAAATAACCATCTTAAATTAGCCTTATCAATGGTAAGTCATCGCCAGATTCGTCAGAATCAGAAATCGATCCCGGTAATTCTTCTGGTACAGTTCCTGCCCAAATCCAATCAATATTTTCTTTTTTATTTGTTCCTATTTGATTAGAGTATTTAAATAAAAACGTTAATTTTCCAACTTTTTCATTTCCAAGCCTATTACGTAGTTTCGATTGCACGAGTCCAAATGATGAAAAGGTTCTCTCAATGGACGCGGTAGACGCAACTGCAGTAAGCAGTTGTTCACATAAAGCCAGGAAGTCTTTTTTATTTGGCCAATCCTCATCCTCAATAACAATTCCTATCCACCACACCATAGGAACTGTATTTTTAAACTGAGATCCAAATACATATTTGGGGAATGGTGTTGCTTCAACTAATAGGGCCATTACAAATGGAACGAAGTCTGCATTAATTTTACTTAAATAAGCATATGCTTGTTCTCTTTGATAGTTACTCAAACGTTTTCCCTATAGACTCGCCTATAAGTGATGATAATATTTTATCTTCATGTTGCTCAGTTTGAGTTCCTGAACATTTAACATAATGATCATTTAAACGTTTTGGTATGCCTTGCATTTCTTTCTTACACTTCTTACATTTTGCCCATTTTCCACTGTTTCCAACCTTTTTTGTTTCTTCAAAATATTTCCAATTATTTAGCTTACGTTTTGGCATTTTAAATTTAAAAACAGATTAACGTTGTAATAAAAAAACCACACACGATGCACAGTTGCATCGAAGAACGCTTCAGTAATGAGAAATAATAATGAAATAAATAGGGGATTCCTAGAAGCAAACCCGAAACAAATTCGGAGAATTAAATATGTACCAAGCCAGTTAAATTACTAAATAGTATTACCAACCGTAATACCAACCTAAACCATACAAAATTTGACGGTAAATTAAAATTTATTTTTTAATAATAAATATCATGATATATATCGAGCTATAAATATCATTGATATATATCGTGATATATATCATGATATATATCACTGATATATATCATACCAACCCTGGTTCTATAATAGCTTTATACTAGTATATTAAGATACAAGTTTCATAAGATATTATCTTAGAGCACGCGTTTAATTTAGAAAGTACAAGTTCTCTAAATTTCTAAAGTACAAGTTCTCTAATTGTCTTATGAACCGTGTATTTTATAATACTATTTCTATTTGGGTCTTTAAAGTCTAAAAAACTTAATATAGTACATTTTTCCGTTTGAATTAATATTTTCTTGTTGGGTTGTCAATACTTTTACAATTTCATAAAATGTTACAAATATGCCATGATAGAAACAATTGAACACAACAAAGCTTCTTCCCATCCGTCATAATTAAAATTAAATATATTATTAAAGTTAATAAAAATGAGTCAGGAAGAAAGTTGTACTCCGTCAGAAATACGAGAAATTGCAGAAACAAATCTAGAAAAACTTTTAAAAAGAATATGCAAAACTTTGAGATATGGTGCGAGCAGAACAAAGTTTAATATATTGAACAAAATAATAAATAATACTATTGAACAAAATATTGTGTCGACACAGAAACTGACAGGAATAACAAATGCCCAGGAAATGTCTACAGTAACTATACATATGTATATATAAAGTAATATGTATAATACTATATTGAATTATTATTGAATAAAACTTTAGAAATAGAGCATAAACTGGAAGGTATTTCTATTATTTTTAGGTTATGTTGTTTTATATGTAGTTGATTGCGGCGATTGTAAATTAAAAATTCTATTTATGTCTAAATTTTATGTTGGTAATACTATCGAATTATTATTCAAAAACTTTCTTAAAAATTAAACAATATGAAGCTCGATGATTTTAGTTTAATTTCCTTTGAGTTATGGAAGAGGTCAGCCTGTTCACACATTTTTATTGCTAAAATATATGCTATTTCAGGTACTTTTTATAACCCAAATTTCACTAAAAATTATTCAAGCCTTTTGGGAAATATATTGTAAAAAATTACAAATTTTAACACCCTTTATCTTTCAAACTCTACTCACCCATTCTCTGTTAATGGAATAAAGGCTCCAAAATGTAGCGGACACAAAAATCGAAGAGGGAAACACTAAGCTCGTAAACAAAAATCCTTTCCACCTGTCAATGTTACTTTTTAGCTTCGGATACAGGGAAGATAGGTGTAACAGGTCATAAAATACTGCTAGGGAAAAGTAGATTGTTTGTAACACCTGAAAATAACATACGTCCCAAAAATTTTATTAAAATGTTACTTAAAGATATCTAGGTCAAACAAATACAAGTAATTGGGGGGGGTGTTTGTTCGACCTCTTTTACAGATATTTTCATGGAAATACACGACGAACCACTGCCGCCCATCCATATGTGGTTAAGCTTAGTACTCCTCGAACTTCATTATTTAAGAATTCTTTCATCTGGAGGACTTCATCCTTATGGAACGACCTTCCCGAGGTCGTTTTTCCCAACGAATATAACCTCCAACGATTCAAAACCAACGTGAATCGCTTTTTGCGCACACGCACCACTCCCAGAGTACCCTAAAGGATTTTTCCTATAGTATTTGTGTTTGATCAAAAAAAAAAATTAACTCGCAAGTATCTTGAAACATTATCCGATCACTCTGTATGTCGTATTTAAATAAAATCAGTTATTATGCTTACCAAATTCCAATTAGTAAAATATACATTAGTAAAGTTTTTTATGTCCAAAATATTCTGATCTGTCTCGTTAACGTCAAGTTTTTCTAATGCCTCGTGGATTTTACGGGCATGGAAAAAAATGTACAAGTGATGGGACAGAAAACACACGTGGAAAATTGGCCCCAATATCGATCGGACTTGCCTCATTTCTAGACTAGAATATTTCTCTTCGACAGGCTTGTTATTTGTTATGGCTACTGTCGAGCTATTTTCTTACTGAAAACGTAGTGTGGATCAATAATATTTATAATCTGGGTACGATTAATATTAGGCAAAACAAAATAAACATATAGTGATGCACTTTATCTTAAGTGTAATGTAATAAACTTTATCTAAGGAAACCAGGTGAACCAAAAATATTTGAATATACAGGGGGGTTACTTAATGATACACTGTGCCAATTAATTACCCTCATACATTAAGCTAGAGGTGTTGTTTTCGATTGATTACATCGAAAACAATACCCCTAGCTATCGAAAACAACCCCTCTAGCTAGTTTTAATAATGTCACGTTTTGGAAAGGAATCAATCGAAGATTGTCCCAAAAACACTAAAAATTAGTGTTGTGATAGCTCGAGCGAAAAACCGCTTGATCACTCGATTATTAAAAAAACCGACCGAGTTATCTATTCAGGCGAAAACCGTCGCTCGTCACTTATTACTCGATACGCGAGCTTCGCTTCACGCCGACGGAATTGTACCGCTGTAGTGTGATTGAGTTCGTATATTCGAACAGTTTTTCGCTCGATAGGAAATACTCTAGTTATAAATTCAAGCGAAAAACCGAAAAATATCGCCTGTCACTTGATACACGACCTTCGGTCTACGCGCCGCGCCATCTGTTTAACGACGTTCGAGTTTGACGCTGAGCAGGTACACGACATACGTCTTTCTTAAAGGCACATAAACGAGAAGGTGCATATAAAAAAGTATGCCAAATCCCTTAGCGGAGTCATCGCGACATGGGTTTTGTAAAGTTTTGTTTTAACTGGCTAGCCAGCAGCGTAGTATAGGTCTCCAATTGTAAATAATAAAAGATTAAAGGATATAATTTTAAAATTTTTATTTACTATAAACTCGAGAAAACTTCTCAAAAATAACATAATAATAGAAATTGTAAATAAAAATAACAAAACGAACAAAATGGTTAACAAAATACAGGGTGTTATGGAAATGACGTATTATATTTAAATGGGTGACTCCTGGGGTGTCCTAGAGAAGCGCTACATATTTTTTTTTTTTTAAATCGAACGTTTAAAAAGTGGGGTAATTCACCCGTAAACCCACCCGGTTACTCCTCAGCACATTCATATATGATCATATTTAGGGGTTGCAATCCCGGGATCCCGGAATCCCGGGATCCCGGGATAACTACCAATTGAACCATACTTTTCCGATCCCGGGATCCCGGGAAATAAAAATATAGGCCCGGGATCGAAAAATAATCGCTCTTCATGATATTACCAGAAATTTTATTAAGTAAACTGAAAAAGGTCCTCCTAAACAAACATAGTCAACCTAAAAAAGCAGTCGTTGACGGCGCGGCGTTGTGTTTAATTGTTGAAAGCAGTAATTTCCCAGTAAACTGCTAAAGGAGGTCGGGGAAGTACACAGCGGCCAGCCGGCCACCCTTGCGAACACGAAATATTGGATTTATTTTAGTCGGAAAGATTATCGAATGGCTTCTAGCAGCTGTAACAGTGACAGTGCCAATAGGAGCAATAATGGTGGGTTTTTTCAATATAATATAGTATAATATAAATTGATATAATCACAAGTTTGTGGCTTAGATATAGTTATGTTGACAATTAAAATTTAATCCCTAATAAAAAAGTTATTTTATACAATGAAATATAAATTTAATTTCTTGAATAATAAACAACAATTTTGATATATTAAATCAAAGGCATATTTCCCAAATTTTAGCATTTTGAAATTGTTTAATATGTATTTTGTAATTTAAGTTTAGCCATTTTTTTCTAAAACATTTTATTTTTTATTAGTATAATTTTTCTAAAGTAAATTGAATTATGCTGAAAATAATATTAAAGAAAAAACATCGTAGCTTTTGTTATTTTCACATAAATAGACAAGTTATTATGGATTCGATTTTAGGGCTGATTGCAATTATGTCCAAGCCGCAGTTAAAATACGTACCTCATAAAAGAAAGGCAGATGATAAAACATCAGTTTGGTTTTACTTCTTAGTTGAATCCGGTGGAGCTGAAACAGCTAAATGCAAAAGATGTCCCGCTCTTTTACAGGCGAAAGGGGGTTCAACCAAAGGTTTATTGACGCACTTAATAAAAGTACATAACATCGATGTAAAAGCAAATCGCAGTGAAGTAAGCGGGGAAGGTACATCGAAAGAAGATAAATCTGAAACAGTGGTTTCTGAGAAGCAAAGAAAGTTACCCCAATTTTTTTTTTATAAAAACGACAATTCTTATGAATCTATTTTAGCGCGCGTATGGTGGCATTGGATGGCATTCCTCTGTCAAAATTTGTAACTTCTAAAGATCTGCGAAATTTATTTAGATTAAATGGTATGCATCTTCCAAAATCTTCAAATACTATACGTTCAGAAATTAGGAAATATAGCAATAAATGTCGGGAATTGGTTAAGAATGAAATTCAAAGTTTGAAAACGCAGGGCAGAAAATTTTCTGTGAGCTTCGACGAATGGACATCACATTCAAATAAACATTTTATGAATATAAGCGTACATTTAAACTGTTCAGACCTTCAGAAATTTTGGAATTTGGGATTGGTTCGACTAAGATATTCTATGACAGCAGAGGCATGTCTTGAGGGCCTTGAGGGACATCTGGAAATGCACAATTTGTCCCTAAATGATGATATTGTTTGTATTGTAACAGATGGCTCAAGTACAATGGTGAAAATAGGGAAAATGGTCGCCCCTTACCAACAGCTATGTTTAGCACATGGAATTCAGCTAGCAGTAGTGGACACTCTTTATAAAAATAAGCAAAATACTGTTGAAAATGAAAATGGCAATGACATGCAATCGGATGAAGAGGACAGCGACTACAGCGAGGATGAGGAATCTGATTCTTTAGAAATTTTAGAGGATGTTCCAGAAAATGTTTTGTCGAAAACACATAACATTTATTCCCTCGTTACAAAGGTTAGAAATGTGGTCAGGATGTTTAGGAAATCTCCAACAAAAAATGATATTCTCCAAAAGTACGTGAAAGAAGATTTAGGAAAAGAACTAAAACTTCAACTCGATTGCAAAACGAGATGGAGTAGTCTTCTAATAATGTTAGAGCGGTTTTACAGTCTAAAAAGCTGCATTACAAAGGCTATGATTGATTTACGTACTCCTATTCTTAGTGACAATGATTTTCAACTCATTAAAGAGTTGGTTTGCCTTTTAGAACCAGTAAAAGTAAGCGTGGAAAGCCTTTGTCGTCAAGATATGAATCTTTATAAAGCTGATATAACTTTGGAATGTATGCTAAAAGAAATTCAAAAGATGTCTTCTTCTCCTTTAGGGAAAGATCTCGAAAATGCCTTGACGTTAAGGGTTAAGCAACGTAGAACTGTCGCCTCTAGTCTTTTTCGCTACTTAAATGATCCCAACCACATTAACAAAAACTCTTTGTTTAATACTCCCAAGAAAGACGTACTAATTAAAGAATTTAAAAATATCATAGAAAGATTACAAAAGAATGAACTGAATAAATATGTTGAAGATGATCAAAACGAAGAGGAATTAACCATTGGTGAACTGCAAAGAGAAATTCAACAGGAAAAAACAAAGACATCATATAAAGAAACCCTTGAACTCGCTCTAAAAAAATCTTTGTCTTGTTCAGTTACACCAAAAAAACCAAACTTGGAGAGTACTATAATTCAAGAAATGAATTTATTTGAAAATGGAGGAATCCGAGGATTTAATCTCCAATGTGTTTATAATTTTTTAAACACTATACCTCCAACTAGTGTCGAGGCCGAAAGATGCTTCTCGTCAGCCGGAATGATAGCTACAAAGTTTCGAAGCCGTTTAAGGGATGACAGTCTTGACGGTATTGTGTTCTTACGTAACTTTTTAAAATAAAACTTGATATTTTGTTTTCATTTTTTTTTAACGGTCTGTAGAGTTAACTTTTTTTTATTTGTTGTGTTATTTTTCCAATAAACCTTTAGTAAAATAAATATGCCTAAATTTTCTTAAGTGATCCCGAAATCAATCCCGGGATCCCGGGCTTACATAAAGGGATCCCGAAAATCCCGGGATTATTTATTTGCTTCGGGATTGCAATCCCTAATCATATTACATTGCCAAGCTGTGTAATCAACAGATGTTCAAGCCCAATGTTGCCAAATGTGTAGAAAATAACTATAGATTCTTATAAAAATAATATTTAGTTTACCTAGTATCCAAATAGAAGTGAATCCAGGTGCCAGTACACTAGCAAGTAATCCAGGGCACAGAGACATCTTCAGGTTTTTGTTTCTTTTTCTATGGGAAAAGCTTTATGCTCATCACGTAACTTGATAGTGTGGAACTGCATAATAAGCTTATACCCACTAAACCCCATTCGGCCTCTTATTTCCAATCTCTCGGAACATTTGCACTAAATCACTTAAAGAAACACACAGACACCCACGAGTTTCCAATTTTTTTTTTGAAGATATGCTCTTATTAGAAAGCAATAAATACTAACGCATAATTACACTTTACAATAACCTACCGTACACATAAAACAACAGCACTATAGGATACAAATTATTTCGCAATAGAAATTCAGAAATAATAAAAACGTTAATTTCTAATGTCCTAATCAAATTTATTAAACCTTACTGAAGAAGAATGATGAAATAATTATGTTCCCCTTCCATACTTTCCTTTCTAGTCTAAGCTTCCAACCAACCCTTTAAAAAAAAAATAGTCTCGCCCAAGCAGCGCGGGTTGCCATTACCGAGACTATCATTATCATAGACCATTATAATGAAAAGTGTTTCAGAAAGGAAGGATGTTTTCTAAACATCGACATTTAAAAAAGTATATTTGCGATTAGGAATAAATTAGATATAAAAAATAAAAATAAACTTGTTATTAGAAAGAATTGAAAAATTATGAAACGTCAAAAAACAAAATAACAAAAATTTTAAAAAATAATATAAACAAAAAAATAAAGCAAATATTAAAACCTAACATTTTATAACTGCATGAATTCCAGCCACTAACAACTTGTAAACTATTTTTTTTTGTAAAACTAGATTAATGATGATTCCTTGCAAGCTATTTCGTTTTTAGGGCCATAGTTTCGCCGGCTTTGGAAAAAAAAAGATTTCGTTCTGGATAAGCTGGACAAATACTTCTCGCAATTGCGCCGCGAGAATGGAATCCATATTACAGTCGGCACTTCTAGCCCTCTGGCAATTAAAATTGCACGGATTCATGCGCAGTACACCGTTCTCGATCAGCTGTCTCGCGTTGCCAGAAATTGGACACGCGCCACTTTCATTGCCATTGCCGGTGCAAGTCTGGGTAGAGATGGATTATTCTGTTACTTTTAAATGTTTATTAATTGGTCGAAGCACCTATGAACAGCTAATGGCTACTGCCATTTGTAAGTAGCAGTAGCTGCTTTAACTGACAGTCAAAACGAATAGGTTTGTCCATCTCTAATTCTGGGGGTATTTTAGAGATTTCGACACTACCCACTGCTATTCTGACGGTTAGCAAGGCGCCAGTTGATCGAGAACGGTTTACTGTGCATGAATTCGTGCAATTATAATTGCCATTGCACCGGAAATTTTTATTGTCGACTCTAATAAGGCTTTTAGCAAATGAAATCAAAAGCTTTCGCTCTTATTTTCTTGTGCTGGGAAAATTGAGTTTAAAATTACAACCTAGTTTTCTTGTTTTGTTATAACATTGAACATCAAAAGGTAAACATCGATGTCGACATCGATGTTTGACCTCTAACATCGATGTCGAAAACATCGAACATCGGTAACAGAACATCGATGTTTTAAAAACATCGATGAACATCGCCCAGCACTAATACGTTTGGATAATCAGATCAGCTGTTAATAATAAGCCGGCCGGTTTTCTAATAATGCTGTTTGAAGTAAATTTGTGTGTTAAATTGTATGTTAATACTTAAATCGGAGTTTAAATTATTTCATCTCGCGCAATATATTTTTGAGTACTAGGTAGAATATGATAGAGACCTAAGTTATTTGTTCTTTTCGTGACGGCAGTGCCCCAGTCCAGCAGTTTATTTACCGACGAAACCGACGTGTTATTTAGACAATAAGGGCGTACTTGTGTCTACACAGTAGCACTTTAAAATACTAACTCAGATTGAACGGTACTTTGATGTGTTGTGATGTGAGTACTTGGTGTTTTTTATAAATTAAGTTGGTTTTAAATAAGTCCGAAAAGGTAAATAAAATTGCATTTTTTTTTAAAGGGTAAGTGGCATTTATAAACTCAGTCAGTTCAAGTTTATAAATCAGAGATTGTTTCCCAGCGAACTGAACTGAACGTAAAAGTTTATAATAATGTACCCTGAAAAATAAACAACTCGCAATCTGTCAAACGGTTATTGACTTTCTAAAGAGTTTACCCTGAAGATGTGACAACACTGTTGACATATGTTGCTTTGTTTACCTTCCTGACAGGGGCACCACGTGGTAATTTTTGGTTTGACATAAGGTCATGTACAGGGCATATTAAATTAAAGCGCCATTTTTGGATATTTTTCTTCAATTTGTTTTCATCTCAGGAATTGCCGATTAAAATATAATACGTCATTTCCATAACACCCTGTATATAGACAAATTCGTTGGTAATCTTATAGTAAACATTTTAAAATCTAAACAGGAACTTTTTATTATTAAACTCAAGAAGACTTCTTAAAAATAACATACATTAAAGAAAATGTTAATGAAAAATAAGAAAACGAGCAAAATAGTTAACAAAACATAGGTATCGACAGTTTAAACAGGAACTTTTAGGTAACTATGAATACATGAGTACATGAATTTAAAAAAAATTATAACCAATTTTCTTATTTTGCCAGTCGCGTAACTAAGCCTACATTTTTGAAGGGCACACAGTGGGCACCTGATAATTTAAAGTGGAAGAATTTGACAAGCCATTTTAAATATCTACTTATTTTGTGCTCGTAGATTGAGAAAGATGTGAAGAAAAATAACTCTTGGTACAACAACAATTTAAATGCAAGTATCTCCGAAACGGTAACTCTGGGCGACCTGAAATTAGTATACCTTTTTTACGTAATAAATGTGAGAAAAGTATTATTTTCATTAAAAACTGAGGCACAAAAATGTTATGACCTAATAATTGTGCAAAATATGCCGCAAACAGCGCCCCCTACATTGTACATTAAAATTTCACGAAAAAATCAGTTTCTCGTCCTAAAAAAACCATAATTGCGAAATTTTGTAAAAGAACGTTAGTTCCTGTCAAAGTTATTAGAGAGAAACAAAAATGAAATTTCAACTTTAACGCCCTGTATCTCAGTTAATATCAACTTTCGGATATAGTTAATTTTTCTCCACAAATTACACTCCTGCATAAAAATTTTCAGAAAATTTTTATGCACTCGTGTAATTACCCCCGAAAATAAACCAAATTTAATTAATATGGGGGGAGGGGGGGGGGGTTCACTATCCTTATTGCCGCCACTATATGGTAACCTGGTAACTGTGAGATATAATAGTTGGGCCATGGTGTAGCTGTGGACATGCATTTTTCCATGCATAAGGATGTCTGGCGAAGTTCACTTTGACATACATTATCGAATCCCAGGGCGAAAAGGTTATCGCAAAAATGACGATAGTTTTGTTATTATTTATTATGGAAATAAAAACCGTTTATTATTATTATATTATCCGGAAATAACATTGACTTCATGGGGGCGTCCAATAAAAAGTGTAAGAATGTACCTACATATACAGGATGGAAACTGTTTATTATTTTTAAATATGTGACTCCACTCGGGTGTCCTAGAGAAAATCTACACACTTTTTTTTTCAAAAATGGAATGTCTAAGTACTCAGGTCAAAGCCCGTAACATGACGCCACGTGCTGCCACCCCATAGAGGTCTGTTTTCAGTTAACAACTGTATGTATTATAGTATTTTTTCTAAAGGTAAAAATTCACTCTGCAGAATAAATCCGGCTATTTGCACGTGCAAGTACCGGGCTTAGCGATAATACGATTGTTATCCGGTAAAATTTTTTTGTTGATTTTGTGCTGCGTAAAACCAAAGTCCGGTTCACTTTTCTCGATCGGGTAAAGTACAAAGTGCAATGTTATCAAAATTATTGTCACACCACGATTAAAAGTCAGGTACTGATTAGGATGTATACGGGAGGACAAAGGTTAGCATCATCTGATTGAAAAGTGGCTGTTTTTGACAAGAGCGAAAAATACAGGGTTCCCAGAAGTCCTCCATAAGAATTCATGCGTTTATTGGGAGTGAGACGATTGAACTAAAAACATTTAATTAATAAAGAGACAGAATTGTGTTTATGCTGTCAGAATCATACAGTTTTAAACATTAATAGTCCGGCAGCCCGCTACCAAAATGTCCTGTTATCACTCCTTCATCTATAGTCAATGACTAATCGCTAGATTATTAAAAAATAAGAAAGTTTTACTCGAGCGAAAAAGTTCGGCAACGCTGCGCTTACCGGTCAGAGTGATTTCAGTCCGTAAAAAAGCACATAGTCTTTTTGTTAATACGCCTTGTCCGCTCTCGATGAAATCATATTAAAAATATAAAAAAAAACATGAATTCATCGACAACGGACGTTTTGAGTGTTGCAAAAATTCCATAGTTGATGTAAGATGTAAAGAAAAGGGGTATCAAAAAGTTACAGCGCCCGGGTCAATTTTTTTTTTAATTGTTGATAACACTCTAAAAAATAGTAAATCGAGTCGAACGGACATTTTCCGTGTTGCGCAGCTGCACGGAGGGCAGCGGAGTCGGATCTCGTATCTGTATAATTCATGATCGCGGTACACGGCGCGCGCATGGGACGGCTTGCTGTGTGGCTTGGTTTTCTATAACAACTCAGCATCAGCTTTGTCCCCATATTGCATTATTATTGATACACGTGCTGTGTTGACTGAAAACGGTTTTGCTAAAAAATACGTGTGTAAAAATATCAGTTTTTTCCCCCATTTTCCGAGCCACAGTACACGATTTCTCCTTGAGAACGGACGAGGCGCGATAACTTTTACGACCACTTTTTTTTACCTCAATGATTTCGTAACGTTGCCAATGTCCGTTCTTGTTAATTTCCTTCTCAAGTCCTTATTAAGTCACCAAAAAACTCAAAAAACTTTTGGTCGTGATCAGTCTGAAATCCCGGTAACGCGCTGCCGTACTATAAACAATGATGATGATGATGATGAGGGTCGTAAATCTACCGCCTGCCTGGGTTTGAAACCGTATAATATTAATTATATTGAATGCATTTCTCATCTCTACTAGTTATTTATATACAGGGTGGCCCATCGAAAACAGTCCAGCAAGGTTTACGGCTGTGTACGTGAAAATTAAAAAAAAACCTCGGACCCGTAAACTTGTGTTTTCAGGGGGACACTTTTCACTATTAATTTCATCCCTTCCCATTTGAAAAATCAAGGACAGTAGCCGCCTCCGCTAGGGGGGTTGAGGTTACAGGGATGAAATTAATAGTTAAACGTGTCCCCCTGAAAACACGTTTACGGGTCCGAGGTTTTTTTTTAATTTTCACGTACACAGCCGTAAACCTTGCTGGACTGTTTTCGCTGGGCCACCCTGTATATCCCAAGAAAATCAAATTGCAATGTATTAAGGAAATCACAGTGAAGCAGTGATGTAATATATTTTAAGTAAATATTGCAAAAATATGGATTATTTCTTTATATTATCTGAAGTTCTGTAAAAAAATACCTACAACGATTATCTATTTATGACTGATGTTAGATCGAAATTATGTAAACGTGTAACTTATTACAGCGTTGCCATTTTTTCAAGCCATCTTCTTCTAACTTATTCGAAACTGTAGAACTGTGCATGATTGTAAATAAATGGAGATTTATGAATGGATTGTTTTGTCTCCCCTTTTATATTATATGTGTATGTTTAAGAAATAAAAAGTCTTATTCAAATAATGTCTGTTCAGATTGAGGGGGACTGCTAAGAGATGGCGGTGCGCGCTGTATTTTCTCGACTACCGTTGATAATACAGCGTTAAGTTAGAGTTCTCTCCGAGGATAAGTATGTACACCTACCCTGTTGACGAGAACAAATGAGTTCGAAACCGGTCTGCAGGTGATTGCATCCTATCAATGGAGATGGCTTCCTTTTCTTGGTAGTACCATTCAATCTGAAATAGTATTTTAAAGTGCTACTGTGTAGACAAAATACGCCCTTATTGTATAAGGATCATCGGGTGGTCTGGGAATAGTTTACATTGTACATTGTATGTTTATGGATTAAACACATATACAGTGTATATTCATTTAAAATTCAGCGGTAAGTTTTTTCAAAAAACGCTCGTACCCGTCGATTTTGATTTTTTAATTTTTTTTTGTGGTAATTTCATGTAGCTCAAAAATAAGTTACGACCATCAACTTCATTTTTTCAAATGAAAACATATATTTTTTACTTCATTTTTGAATTTTGCATTAAATTCTAAGCATGTTTCATGTACCATGTCCTATACATAAACTCCACAGTTATTGAAAAAATTAGGATTGAACATATCATTTAGGGAATCCAACGATCTATCAAATCTTCTGGCAATATGGCATTTTGGGCTCCATAATAAGTAAGACTGTCACCGTTTATTTCCATAGAAACTGTATGACAATTTTATTTCAAATAAGTATAATTATTGTCAAGCGTAGTTTCAAAGTTGCGGTTTTCACAATAATGGTGAAGTTAACGGAACGGGAAAAAATTGAAATTCTATGCATGGTTGGGTGTGGTGATAAAACACGTACTCAAATAGAAACAGCCCAATTATTTAATGAAATCCATCCTGATCGTCCTCCCATATGTCAAAAGATCGTGAGTAGAATAGAGGCTAAGTTTAGAGAATTCGGTCATGTTAGAGATTTGCCTAAATCTGGTCGTCCTACTCGAGATGAAAATGAAGAACTTGACGTTTTGCTTTCCTTGGAAGAAAATCCATGTACTCCCCTGTCGCACATTGGGGCCGATTTACACATGCCGAAATCTGTTGTTCACCGAGTAGTTCAAAAGCACAAATATCACCCATACAAAGTTATTCCAGTGCATGAGTTATTTGAAGATGATTTCGATAGGCGCAGTGAGTTTTGCGGACGCATGCAAAATATGTGCAATCTAGATAATAATTTAGTAAAAAATATTATTTTTTCGGATGAAGCTACGTTCTATTTGAATGGTAATGTGAACAGACAAAATTGTCGATATTGGGCAACAGAAAATCCGCATTGGATGATAGAGGTTCACAGCCAGTACCCTAAGAAAATAAATGTTTGGTGTGGAATCGTACGCGAAAGAGTAATTGGTCCATTTTTCTTTGAACAGTCTTTAACTGGACAAGTATATCTCGAATTTCTCCAACTAGAATTAATTCCAGCATTAGTGGCTTTATTTCCGAATCCATTGGATCCAGACTCCCCTGACGAAGAACTGATATTCCAACAAGATGGTGCTCCTCCGGCACTATGCGGCCACTGTGCGCACATTTTTGGATGAAACCTTTCCCAATCGGTGGATTGGAAGGAGAGGACCTATCGAATGGCCTGCTAGGTCGCCAGACCTAACTCCGCTGGACTTTTTTTTGTGGGGTTACCTCAAATCAAAAGTATTTGTTAACAGGCCAAACAATATGCAGGAGTTGAAAGAAAGGATCCGAAGAGAAGTGCGTGTCATAACTCCGGAAATGGTTGGAAACGTGCAAAGAGAGTTTATTGATCGTCTTGGATATATATTGTCAAGCCGTAAATAGCGCACATTTCCAACATTTAATTAGATTTTGTTGTGTTTTTTTTTAATAAACAGGTCTTACTTATAGATATGTTCAATCCTAATTTTTTCAATAACTGTTGAGTTTATGTATAGGACATGGTACATGAAACATGCTTAGAATTCAATGCAAAATTCAAAAATGAAATAAAAAATATATATGTTTTCATTTGAAAAAATGAAGTTGATGGTCGTAACTTATTTTTGAGCTACCCTGTATACATGAAATTACCACAAAAAAAAAAATTAAAAAATCAAAATCGACGGGTACGAGCGTTTTTTGAAAAAACTTACCGCTGAATTTTAAATGAATTTAGACATTTCTTCTGGGACTCACTGTATAAGGGATTTAGGTGTTTCTCGTTTTCATTGTAATACAAATTCGTGCTGTTCTCATTCTATGCCTGTCTGTGTCTGCAGCAACCTTCCTTAATTCAGTAAAGTGAGACAAGCATAGCCAGGATCAAGTCGCCTGCATAAACACTCACTTTTTGGCATTTCATATTAACTCTACGTAAGTCTGATATTGACTCTTAAATGATGAGAGATGAGATGAGATGAGAGAGTGAAACAGATAATAAAAGTAGGTTACTTGTGAGCGTATGGAACAGAGTAGGCTTAACATCACTTCCAAGGCCTTCTTGCAGGTCATCTTAATATTAATTACTTGAAGAGAGATATTAGTTGTGGAAAGTTTTTTTAATTGATACCATGTATTTTTTGTTACCTGCGTATCTTAAACGAGAGGCAGTACAACTAACACATAATTATTGTACTTACCTTTAGTACATACCTATTTTACTTTCAAGAATTTTTTACATTGGAATGAATTGATATAAATCTACCTAAACATAAGAAACTACCTAAATCTGGTCATCCATTAAAAACTGAACACTGAATTACCTACTTGCATATACTAAATTAACTATAACGAACAAACCCTCGTTATTAACGACGAGTTATCGATTCAAAAAGAAAACTTTTCAAGGTACATTTTTAAAATTACCAGTTTGTTATCTATGACTAGTATAGGTGTGACGTAGGATGCAGTAAGTTATGAACTTTCCAAAGGCATGGATATACCGTGCGATCAAAAATTATTATAATTGAGAGCAGTGGCGCACTCAGAAATTTGGAGGGTTTCGTACGAAATATACACTTTATATGAAATCTGAATTACACTTTTACCGGGAATGGGAAAAAAACTTTGAAAAAATTATACGCAATAGAATAATCAAAGAAGTAGGACATAAAATACCTAAACATCAATTTGGTTTTAAGTCTGGCCACTCTACTATCCATCCACTCACCATTCTGACATCAAACATTCAATCAGCAAACATAATGGGACTTAGCAGTGCAGCAGTTTTTTTTGATATTAAAAAGGCATTTGACAGCGTTTATAAAGGTATTCTATTTAAATTACATCAACTTCAGTGCCCAGCCTATTTAATCTGGATAGTCAAGCATTTCTTGGAAAACCGCAAAAATGTTGTTAAAATAAATGGAGTTTTTTCAATACCTTTTTCTTATGAGCAGGGAACACCACAGGGCTCACCACTATCACCACTGTTATATAACGTGTTTTGTTTCGACATTTTTCCAGAAATGAATCAAGTTTTTCCGAGAATACCATATGTAATACAGTTCGCTGATGATACGTCAATGATAGTTCACCACAAAAATGCAGCTGAAGCAGTGCAAGCACTACAAATTGTACTTAATGTCGTTATATTGTGGTTTCAAAAATGGAAATTAAAAGTACACCCCGAGAAAACACAGTTTATAATTTTCCATCATAAACTAAAAAATTTTTCACCAACTTTAGAAGTACTGAACCACCAAATAAACCCACAGACCGAAATTAAATACCTGGGCATCCTTTTTGATCATAAACTGAATTTTAAACATCACCTAACAATTATAAAGAAGAAGATGATAACAAGAAGTAAACATTTTAGATGTCTGACTTATAAAAATGAAGGGATTAGTTTAAAAACCGCTTCACATATATATAAAATGTTGGCTCGACCAATGGTGGAGTATGGTCAGATAATTTTCAGTTCTTGCAGAAGACCAGCTGTGAATATTATAGAAATAGCTGAAAGAACAACTCTACGCAAAATTACAAAGATGAGACACCCTGCCAACCAATTGCACAATCCATCCAATGAATACCTGTATGAAAAAACCGAAGGTGAACCAATTATCCAACGACTTCATAAACTTACCACAAAATTTACCAGCAAGGCAACGAATTTAAATATCATGGAACCCTTCATTATGAATTTTCCCAATCATTACACAAGGAAAAGACAATACCCTGAAAGGACAGTTTTTGAATTGATAACAAATTAGTTTGTTTTTTTTCCTACATGATTCTTTTGTAACGTTTTGTTGTATATAAGATTTGATATTGTGATTTATACTAGTTTCTTAATGTAGATTAAAGGCTGAAAGACCTAGGTCGATAGCCTGTTAGATTTGTCTAATAAAAATGTCTTAATAAAATGAAATCTGAAAATTTACGTGGCCGCTACTGAGGACGTTCGCAATCCATAGTTTATTGAGGCGGTGTTGTAATATATTGCAACACAGAAATGAAAACGCACGTGTTCAGTTTTTGACAACAAGACGTCTTTGACCCGCGTTATCACTTCTTTTTTAGAAAAAAGTACTACAATGTTAAGGTACATACTCTCTTACCTTCGATCTTATAATCCGTTTTATAATTAAATTCCATAAAAAAATAAAACACAAAAAGAATATTATGCAGCAGAACCAACAGCAGATAATGTCACACAAATTTGAAATCACATCACAATATTTCACAACAGAAAAAAAATCGGGTAATGCTACAACTAACAAAACAAACGTTTAAAATTCTTATACATCAAGTACGTCGAGGGGACAGCGTCATTCCACCCCCGAGTCTCGAAATGTACTGATGCAACGAGAGCCGTGCGCGACATGTATCCAAGCAAGGGCGAAACATGCGGTGTGATCTGACAACACTGTTAGTATACTCTAGTGACCCACATTGTTGTTAACTGAATCCAGATGGAACGGCGCTATAGTATGTGGGTAAAAAGGGTTTTTACCTTAGTATTTAGATATTCGATTAAAAAAAAAGTATGTAGACTTTCTCTAGGACACCCCAGGACTAAATATAAATTAAATATAATAAGTAATTTCCATAACACCCTGTATAAATAAATGTTTATGACAAACAAAATTGGGGGAGTGGGTTTCGATCCCCCTTGTGTGCGCCACTATTCGAGAGGGTTTTAAATAGTTTTTTTCCTTAAAATCACAAATAAACTGGTTTTTCATATAGTGCCAATATTTTCACACACGCTGTATACCTTGGATAACGAGGATCAAAATGAAAATAAAACGATGTCACTTCTATAATATGTTTTGTATTTAAAGAAAATACAAACATATCGCCTGTATAAAATGAAATACAGTGAAACCTCTCATAATGGACACCTCTAATAAGCGGACATCTCTATTAAGCGGGCATTTTTTCATAGTCCGGAACTAGGTATATGAAATTCCATGAAAATCAACCTCTCTTGGGCGGACGCAGACAGGCTGTTTTCATACAAAGAGTGCGAAAACCCGCCTTTAAACGGACAAAAAAATGTTAAAGTATTTTGGAGACGAATCACTACGGTGCAAGAACTCTCTGAAGACAGACCGGCAACCAACCGCGTATGCGTGGCAGCGCGAGAGGACATCGCCGAATGAAAGTATACGTGATTCCCCGACAGCAGTCCGCCGTTTATTTGTGAGTTGTAAGGTTAAAATCGTAAACAATGGCAGAAAAATTTCGCGTTTTGAGTCTAAAAGGGAATATTGATATTGTGGAAGTTTGTAATTTGATAACAATGATTTGGGCGAGTTCATTAACATTGATGGCAATGTGCTATTAGAAGATGATAGTGACCCCATTCCTACCGATTACGTAGCCCAAAGTGAAACCTCATCACTATCTGACGACTCTGATGAAGAAGTTGAATGGAGTAATCAAACAAATGTCACCAATTATCACAAGCTATTAGTATGGTCAAGGAATTATAAGAGTATGCAAAGAATAGAGGTGACTCTACAGCAATGGAATTGTTATCAGACTTGGAATTACATTTTCTAGATTGCAAGTATAAAACGTAAACACGTATTTTTATTATGTTATGTTTATTTGTTCATACATATACATAGTAATAATTTTGCATTTACATATTACCTAATAACAAATTTCCCATGGGCGGACACCTCTATTAGGCGGACACATTTAGACGGTTCCGTAAGTGTCCGCCTAAGAGAGGTTTCACTGTATGTGGTTTTGGCTCCCGACCACCTAGATCAGGAATAAATTATCAACAATAAATAATATAATAATATTATGTAATAAAAAATTGAGGTTCCTAGAAATCTATAATATTCTATACATTCATATTTGCATAAGTATTGAATTTTTCTTCCACATACAGAAGCGATGCCTTATAGAGAAACTTTAGTTGTCCCTGAAAGAAAAGGTTCATTTTTTTTAAAATTCGGTTCAATAACAATAAATAGATCAAATTAAATTCGCAAATTTTTTTTTTTTTTACATGTGCCCCGAAAGTGCCTCTTTTCATGCATGTTCTCTTCACCGAAAGTGGCGTTTTCCAAGAGAGCGGGCGGGAAAGAATCGAAGCGGGCGGGAAAGATTTTCACCATGTGCTCATAAATAAATAAAACCAGAATTGTCGGTGCGGGATTTGAACCCGCGACCCTCAGATCGCCAGGCGGACACTCTACCCACCGAGCCATACTACAAGCGGTAATAAATAGCGGGTTTGTTCGGGTTTATATATAAATTAAATTGGCAGTTAATTTTTCAAAGATGTTTTAGAAAAATGTCTGAAGAATTTCTTTATTTATATAGACTCGGGCACTTGTAAAAAAATAAATAAAACCAGAGATGCCGAGTGCGGGATTTGAACCCGCGACTCTCGGATCACAAGGCGTACGCTATAACCACTAGGCCACCGTGCCTATTTGTCAAAAATAATAAATAGATATTTACATTCTCCATGCGCGAGTGTTTTCATGTCATGTAGACAGGAAAACTGTCTGAACAATTTTTTTATTTAGTTGGCATCAAAGCTTCGGAACACTTGTAAAAAAAATACGGTACATATCTCGAGCCGACGGAGGCTTTTCCGGATTCGTGCGGTGGCCTCCCTCACCTTCGGCTCGGTCGGCCATCTCCGCATCTCGTCCGTAAAAGCCTCTTTTCGGCCCTTGATACGTAATGTATTATTACGTAGATGAGTAGTAAATAAAACAAGTTTTTGCAACTTTACCTCGGTGTTTACAAATTCCTTCCTGCTGGTTCTGATACTTCGCACGGCCTGACATACGTCGCACGAGTGTTCCAATTTAATTTTTTCTAATAGAAACGACATCGCGATGAACAAGCCGCAGGCGGTGGTACCATCACTAAAATATTTTGTCATACAGGGTGTTTAAAAAAAAACATGTCCCCCCCCCCCCTTCCCCGGAAACAAAGCTATCTACGGCACTGTACGGACCCGTTGATATGAACTATTTGTCTTATTTTTTGGTAAAGGAATCAACACACTAGCGATGGTACATTATTTTTTGAAACACCCTGTGTAAGGTTTAATAAAAAAATTTGTTCGGGTTAAGATTCCATAAAAAGAATATTTCTAGAAATGACTACTTACTAGCACGTGACGAGTGTCGGCGTCGATTTTCTAGCGATAATTGTGGCATCTTGTACAAATGTTACAAAGTCCATGTAATCATCTGGTACGAGCTGCGATATCTTCCAGCCCCGAAATTTGACGATTTCAATCGGTTTTGACTAAAAAAAATTATTCGTAAGTATTCGATCTCTCGGTGGAGTGAAGTTATAAAGAAACGCACAGTCTGCTCCACTAGTTTAATAAGAATGTTTAAAACTTAATTTCCTTGTACGTTTCAAAGGCATATTATACCCTCATTTTCAGTGGAAAATACATAAAATGAAAGACTTACGTATAGTATATGTTAAGGTAAACTTCTTGTAGCAGAAAAAAGACAAAAATTGAAATAAGTTATTTTGGAAATATACAGGGTGTCCGCTAATTAATGGTAAAGATTGTTTCACGAAAAATGGGTATAACTTAATGACTGCAGTAATAGTATCTGGGCCATCCCATTATTTATGACCGTTTGTTATTATTATGTGGAAAGGACCGGATTGTAATAATTATAATTAAATATAGGCACATCAGGTAGGTTAGGTTGCTTAATTTATATTTAAATATCTTTTTTTGGTAAAATTGGTTAGTTTTTGAGGAATGGTTCAAGAATTGTCTTTTACCAAACATTCCTCAGAATAGCGTAATAGTAATGGACAATGCGAGCTATCACAGTCGCCAATTGCATAAAGCTCCAAGCTCAAATAATACAAAATTGGAGATTCAGAACTACATGGCGGCGAATGATATATATTTTGAAGAAAATTATAAAAAAAGTGATCTTTTAGAAGTTTTTTAAAGACATTTTGTATAAAAAAAGTATATGTTTGTGACACATTGGCAGAAGAAATTGGATATACAGTGCTACGGCTCCAACCCTATTATTGCATTTTTAACCCCATAGAGCATATTATGTGGCAGTTAAAATCACTGGTTAGGTCTGAAAATATTTCTCCGACTTTAAGTTCTAGTGTTGTAGAATTAATACGAAAATGCTTTAATGATATTCCCCCAGGTAGTTGGAAAAATTCAGTCCGTCACGTAATAACTGTAGAAAATTCGTATATTAGTCTGGATCGTATAATTAATCCAATTATAATTAATTTTGATGAGGATAGCGATAGCGAAACAGAACTATCTATAGAATGACATTATAAATGTAAATAAATATGACTAGTAATATTTAAAAAAAATGTTATTTCATTTGATTACATTAATATAATCATATCATTACTTGTTTTCCTTAGTCCGTCCCTTCATACTTCACTTGTTTATTGCCAAGCTCTTGTCGACACAATGAGACCGACCCAGGAATTTATTAAGTCGTATCCAAATTTCGTGAAACGTACTTTACTTCTTATATTATACCAAGAAGCAGACTTATATTTCTTACCTCTTCATCGGAGTCGTCATACACCGTCAATTGAAATGTTAAAACGGAGTAAACTTGGAAGCTTTTGGTTACGATGTGCTTAACTTTCAAATTTTGCTCCGGGCTTATTTCATCGAGTTTGATGGGAAAGAACAGTCCACAAGACTAAAGACAAAATAAATAAATAAATTTTTTTGGCGGTCAAATAAAGCACCAAAAAAACGCCGTAAAGTTACTAGAGGTAAGTTTATTCATTTGACAGTGTTCGCCTACGGCGCAGTTTTTCATTTTTATGAATAACCCCGGACAGTTTTAATTTGAACCGAGTTTTAATCGAGACGAGAAAAACGCAAGAGACCGTTTTCATGTGGAATTGACCAGGTTAATCAGAAAAAATGTCAGTGGCGTACCACTTTTGTTGTAAAAAAATATCAGAGGATATGTTACGCTACGCTTACGCTACTGGTGGTTGGGTACGATAACTTTGCTAACTAAATTATGCGTAGGTGCATATTTTATGAAGAATAACTGATAATTCACATTTTTAGGTAAGTTTTAATCAACAACTTTCCAGAAAAACAATTCTTGGACATTCATACCTGCTTTCACGTTTGACACTACCGGATTAACAACTGTCATATTTGTGTTTGTTGTGTTGATGAACTGTCACGATGAAAACAGAAACGGACAAAAGATAAATAGAGATGGGGATTCTACAGATAGAATTCCCATGTGTTTTTTGTTGTGTTTATTTTCGTAATAACAGAGTCTTGACAGAAGCCGGGGATCGCAACTGCGCACGCTTCTGGGTATGATCTCTTGCGTCTTGTAGGTAATCTTGTAGCATGTAAAACGGCCTTTAGTATTTTGTGGTTTTTGCCTTTCTAGTCCTGTAGAACACGACGATAAATCGTTTTAGACAATTGTCAGTGTGTTATGGAAATGACGTATTATATTTAAATGGGTGACTCCTCGGGTGTCCTAGAGAAGCGCTACATATTTTATTTTTTTTAAATCCACCGTTTTAAAAGTGGGGTAACAAACACTCTTACTCACAGGTCAGTCCGCGCTACTGTACAACATTTCACCCAGAGCCAATGGCAATGTTGCCAAACTCAATGTAGAACTGAAATTTCATATAAAATTATAAAAATAAATTATGTTACTTGTATTTATCTTTATACCTAAAGAGCGAGGAAATCCAGGCACAAACACAATCAGTTTTTTTTCTTCTTCATGGGAACACTCCTGGACACACTTTATGTACACACAGTAATAGTGAAACAGAACCGATAGTTAGCTTTTGAAAATACAATAATACAGATTATACCTCAGATTATTAGATCTTATTACACGCGACGAAATTTGACGTCCAGAAGAATCGCGTCAATAAAAACAATATTCAAAGATTATTTATGGATGGGCAAGATACACGCGTAAACCGAAAAAACAGAGTGGATTGCTGAGAGTGTGTTGGTGATCGACGAGACACAACGTATCCGGCCGCTGGTTGGTCTTCAACTAGCGGCGCTATATGAAACTACTTCGCTCAGCCGATGTAAGGCGGCTAGAGATCGTTGGCATTTAACCTAGTGACGTACGTGACTATTTAATACTATTCCATAAGTTGTTTCGGGTTGTTTAAAACATAGTCCGTCGTAAATGGTCTTCAATTAATTGTACAAAAGGTACAGAATGGAAAAATGTTTAAATTATTTTATTTTGTCTAAAGAGTTTAAGGTGTACATATGACAACACCGGTCAGAATTCCTTGATTGCTTACATGTATCGCAGTGCCACACAGGCGTTTTTCTGTTCTGTTTCAATTTGTCTTTATCTCAGGAATTGCCGGTTTAAATATAATACGTCATTTCCATAACACCCTGTATATGACACAATAACTTTTTTTCTCTATAAAACCACGTCGGATTTTTCTTGTCCGTTCGACTTACTTCGTCCTTTAAAGGTATATCGTTCAAGCAAATGATGACGGAAATGTCCTTTTCGGCGACAAGTCTCCAAAAGTCCCCCACGGTGTTCGGCAAGGGGTATTGCGTCACGATAAAACGTCCCGGTTCGCAGAACGCGTCCACTTTGACTGCGTTTATATAGGTGGAGGAGGGAGTGGGGTTGGAGGGCGGGTATGGACGCAGGAAGACGCGAGCGGTATTATCTGAAATAAAAAAGGAAAAGTCGGGAAAGTTAACTGAAATAAAACGATTAAAAATCCAAAAGATTGACAATGCGATAATTAAAATTTATGTTCAGCGACAGGAAAATACCGGAGAACGGGCACAGCCAGTTTTGAAATAAAAGATTATAAATAATTATATTTTTGGACGCGTCCCAGTTAGGAAACGAGTTTTCTAAGGGGACAAGTGCCATAATAGCTTCATAAAACATGTACAGGGTGTCCTATTTTCGACACTTTTATAGGGTATCTCCGTTATTGTTAGTGCTATCAAGAAAGTAATGTAGGTGTCGTGTGCTCAAACTTAAAATGGTAAAATCACAATTTGAAAACGTTCGCTCGCTTAAGAGATGCGGGGGAAAATCAAAACATTGATAATTTCAAAATTACCCTATATTTTCTTAGTTAAAAGAGATACAGAAAAATATTTTATACAGAAGTTTCTTTATATTGATTGTTAAGTAATCTGACGTTTTCAGAATAAGTATACGGGGTCAGGTAAAAAAGTTTTCGGACCTAACCTCATTTTTTAAATGATATATTTTAATCTAAAAGATACTATTTTAAATTCTCCTTTCAAATATATAACACACCATGGATAATATGGGTTTCCTAAGCGATTTATTTAAACTTTATTACTTTGAAACGAAATAAAAGATTCAGATTAAGGTAAAAAACAACGGGAATCATCGCAAATGTTCGGAATATGTCCTTAAATGGTTATCGTCTTTCCGGATAGCGAACAAAATATACATTTTGCGCCATTTCTTCGATTTTTCCAGTTTCAATATAAACTGATATAATATCAAATTTTTCAAAATGTTGTTAGGTCATTTTCGCAAATGAAATTCACGTTAAATATTGTCACGGGTACGTCTTTTAAGATCGGCGATTTGGCCAAATGTCACGTATGGGGGTAGCGTACGAATTGAATAGTAGACAAGTCTTCCAAAAGTAACACACAGTATATTAATAATAATGGGATACCTGGTACATAAATAAATAACACTGTTACGGTCCTAAAATTACCATACTTACATTACGTGTATCTAACCAACTCTAGGGGCGTATCTTTCTGCCTGTCGTCTGCACAGTGGCGGGCGTAAGGGTTTTAGGGAAGTGTCGCAGAGTAGCGCTTATCGGACCCAACTAAGACCGTAAGAGGATGGGTCGCTTCCAAGCTTGTCGATCTGCTATTTATACTGGTCGTCCTTTGTTTAATTAGACCAGTATAAATAAAACAAACCTATGTTTATGTGCAGTTTGCAAAACAAGCTTGGACTAGATTCAAAGTAAAAATAATAATAATTATAAAACAGATAAAGGAAATTAGGGTAATGCCCTATTTTCGTGACAATATTAATAGTCGGGATATTAGCTTTTGTTTCATGATCTAATGTGGTTTAAAGTAATAATGTTTAGTAAATCGCCTAGGAATCCAATATTATCCATGGTGTGTTAAATATTTGAAAGAATAATTTAAAATAGTATCTTTTAAGATTAAAATAAACAGGGTGTTCCATTTAAAAAAATGAGGTTAGGTCCGATAACTTTTTTACCTGACCCCGTATAGTTATTCCGAAAACGGCAAATTAATCAACAAACAATATAAAGAAACTTCTGTATAAAACATTTTTCTGTATCTCTTTTAACTAAGTAAATATATGGTAATTTTGAAATTGTCACTTTTTTGTTTTTCCCCCGTATCTCTTAAGCGAGCAAAAATTTTCTAATTTTAATTTTACCATTTTAAGTTTGACCCAGATAGAGCACACGACACCTACATTACTTTTATGAGAGCACTAACAATAACGGAGATACCCTATAAAAGTGTCGAAAATGGGACACCCTGTACTTTGAATAATAGAGAAGTTTTGTACTTCTCTATTATTCAAGAAACACCATTGTCGTTTTTTTAATAAAAAAAATCCATATTAAAATAAATATATGCCACAATATGTCAACTTTTTTATTTTTAATCTTACCCGGAATAATGAGCGAAAATCTATTTTTCTCGGGAACCACCGAGATTTCCTCATCGTCATCCATGAACGACACCATTTTCATGGCATCATCTTCCCACTCGCAATCCCTGATCCCTTTCAGTTGATACGCAATTGTATCGTCCTGTAACTTTTTGTGGATCTTACTTGCAAAGTTCTTGTTTATTGGGATGTTTGTCCTTAATCCTAGAAAGGAAATTGTTTTAGTTCCCGAGAACTGCAAAAAAAATTTACGTTTTCAAATAGAAACCCCCAAATTTTATAATTATGTTCAATTTAGCATTAAAACTAAGGGTTAGTTTGTATAAAGTTGTCCATTCCGAAAATTTGTAGTTTTCGAAATATTGCCAATTTAATATGAAGTTTTTTCTGAGACTGGACCGAAGAATAACCTCCTTAAATATTAGCATATTATTAAGAAACATCCTGTATACATACCCAGTAGAAAATCGAGAACCACGAGATGGGCTAACTTGTACTGTTCAACGTTATCTACCATGTTGGCCCTTTGATTCCTTAAGTGCTCCAACATAGCAAGGGCGTCCACGAAGCCCTCCGAAGCGGCCATTCTTAGACAAATGTCGCATAAAATTACAGTTCCGGTTCGACCAACACCAGCACTAAAACAATTAATTAACAAAAAACAGTTCTAGTTCCCTTGAATCTGTTGCATTGGTTCGCATTCACAAAAACTTCACGTGATCCGGGCTGAGAGCACACTGCCCTCATGGCTTTTGCTTACTTTGAATTAAAAACAATGTTGCCGCTTCGCACACTTTTACTTGAAAACCGAGAGTTAGGTTTAGTTTGAATATGTTTTAACAAATTGTTTTAATGTCGACCTAAATTAATAACAGTAACTTCCTTTGACGTTGTCCATTTTGGACTCACATTGCCATTGGGCACTGGACCCAGACCTAATGGTAAAATATGCCTTGTCCACCCCGACACATCTACAGGGTGTTATGAGAATGACGTATTATATTTAAAGGGGTGACTCCTGGGGTGTCCTAGAGAAGCGCTACATATTTTTTTTTAAATCGAACGTTTAAAAAGTGGGGTAATTCACCCATAAACCCACAGGTTACTCCGCCGCACAATCATATTACACTGCCCAGCTGTGTAATAAACATATGTTCTGGCGCAATGTTGCCAAACTGTGGAAAAGTGTAAAACTTTAGATTCTTAGAAAAAAAAATATTTAGCTTACTTAGAAATTAAATCCAGACCGCCGACACGAGTAAGGAATCCAGGGCCCAGACACCTTCAGTTCTTTTTCTATGGGAAGAGGTTATGCTCATCACGTATCCTGATGATAGTGTGGGACTGCATAATACTTATACCCACTAAACCCCATTCGGCTCTTATTTCCAATCTAGGAACATAACCGGCATATCACCGAGGGAACAAAATACATAGTGAAACAGAATTACACCAAATCACTTAAAGAAACACACAGACCCTCACAAGTTTCAAATTAGTTTTTTTGAAGATATGCACCTATTATCAGATTACACAAAAGCACTAAACACTAACGCATAATAACAGGACCTCCCCTTAAGTCTTAATATAGACGAGTCCAACCAAGGGTCGAGTGCTTCGTACATATTCGGAAAAATAGCGCGGTTGCCATTTCCGAGACAATAATTATACAGGAAAATAATATTACAAAAGGAAATTTCGCAATTTATCAGTATATTCTTGTAAAACATCGAAACAACGCTGTATTTTTAGATATTTCCAAATATCGATCGACCGAATAAACCCGAAACAGACTGAAACGTGTAGTTACTAGAAATTTTTAGATATTAAATACACCACCGGATGAAACTTTATACAATAAGGGCGTAATTTTGTCTATACAGTAGCACTTAAAAATACTAATTCCGATTGAATGGTACTTAGATGTGTTCATGAGATTCATACAACAACTAATGTGAATTTGTGCTTTTGTTTTTGTGTTTTGTGAGGTTATTATGCCGGTTTTCGATTGGATTACCTACTTGGTGTTTTTTATAAATCAAGTTGGTTTTAAATAAGTCCGAAAAGGTAAATAAAATTGCATTTTATTTTCTAAAAGATAAAGTGGCATTTAAGTTGTTCAGTTCTGACGGGTGTCGTTCGAATTGAACAAATGAGAACATACTCCGCGGCGGTTCGTTCGAGTCAGTTCAAGTTTATAAATCAGATATTGTTTCCCAGCGAACTGAACTGAACGTAAAAGTTTGTAATAATGTACCCTGAAAAATAAACAACTTCCAATCTGTCAAACGGTTATTGACTTTCTAAAGAGTGACAACACTGCTCAAAATTCACTGACGTTTTCCGCCATATGTTGTTTTGTTTATCTTTCACCCAGTGCTTAATTTTGGTTTGACGTTAGGTCATGTACAGGGCATATTAAATTAAAGCGCCATTTTTGGATATTTTTCTTCAATTTGTTTTCATCTCAGGAATTGCCGATTTAAATATAATACGTCATTTCCATAACACCCTGTATATATGGATAGCCCAACTCTAAAAGCAAAAGCCTCGTGCTTGTAAACAAAGCTGATCGTCAGATGTCATGCGCAATGCCTACTGATAAACTAATTACCTTAACCGGCGAGCAGGGCCGTACTTCGCCCTTAATGAAAATTATTATACGGCAATATTTTGGCACCTTCATTACTAGACAATAAACAATCATTTTCTCGCATTATAGAAGACTTATCGAGATGAAATTTCGTCAGAAATGTCGGCGTATTTAAACGATCGATCGTCGGAACAATTTATTTTAAAGTCTTTCTTTTCCGTTTTCCATTTACCTGCAATGGACGACCATTGGGAAATCGGCGGTGCGGAACGTCAGCATTTTTTCTAAAATTGGTACCAAGCTTTGCGGATATAACGGTACCCCGTGGTCTGGCCACGCTTTGAAGTGTAGCTGACAAATCTGCAATTTCAGAGAGTTATATTGGTTTAAATAAAGCGGTGAAGTGCGAGCTAAGCCAAAATATACTAGCTGTTCCACTTAAAAATCTAAACTTGAGGTTATTTCCAGTTAAACCGGAGTGTGAAAAGTGAGTCTTGTATAATAACGGACTAATTTTAATTTAAATGTCATACAACCTGTAATCATCTTTAATAATTAGCACTACACGGATTTTTTCGAATGGAAGGCGAAGGAGCCTCAAGTTGACGTGGCATATGCTAAGTATGAAAGGGTCAAAAAAATTTTCAGGCAACTTTCAGTCCTTAGCATATAACTTACTAAAATAAACTATTTGCCTGTAGAAACGATTATAATTTGCGAAATATATGTTACTTTCTGCATTCGAAAGCAATTTTAAAAGTTTTTTTTTATATTATAGCTGCAGTATTCAAATTTGAATTTAAAAATGTATCGCCGGTCACGGGTCCCCAGTCAATAATTTCTTACGTTACCCTTTTATATTTCACGTCATTTTACTAAAGTTTACTTTTATATACAGGGTGGCCCATCGAAAACAGTCCAGCAAGGTTTACGGCTGTGTGCGTGAAAATAAAAAAAACCTCGGACCCGTAAACTTGTGTTTTCAGCGTTTCACTATTAATTTCATCCCAATACCCCCCCCCCCCCCCCCAAGCGGGGGCGGCTACTGCCCTTGTTTTTTCAAATGGGAATGGGTATGTTATGATACATCTTTTTAAAGGGCATTAAATTCTCTTTAAAATGGCGCTTCGTTTTGTAAATTTGAGCTACGCGCCACCGAGCAACGGAATTTGAAACATTTCATTGCAGCTCTTATCAAGTACACAGGTTTGTGAGTAAACAATTTTTTTTTAAGTAATAAGTATCAGTTAATTCAACTTTATCTTCAGTAAAGTGGTTGATCCAGAGCTACATACGTTATTTCTGCGCTATTATTTTCTTTTGATTTGATCGTGACATAGTTGCCGTTACTCTTGCACATTGATTGTTTATAAAATACAATTCAATAATTTAAACTCTCTCCTCAATAGAATAAACCATTTTTTATGTCACGATCAAATCAAAAAAAAATAATAGCGCAGAATAACGTATGTAGATATGGATCAACCACTTTACTGAAGATAAAGTTGAATTGACTGATACTTATTACTTTAAAAAAAATTATTACGCACAAACCTGTGTACTTGATAAGAGGTGCAGTGAAATGTTTCAAATTCCGTTGCTCGGCGGCGCGTAGCTCAAGTTTACAAAACAAAGCGTCATTTTAAAGAGAATTTAATGCCCTTTAAAAAGATGTATCACAACATACCCATTCTCATTTGAACAAACAAGAGCAGTAGCCGCCCCCGCTAGGGGGTTGAGGTTACAGGGATGAAATTAATAGTGAAACGTGTCCCCCTGAAAACACAAGTTTACGGGTCCGAGTTTTTTTTTATTTTCACGTACACAGCCGTAAACCTTGCTGGACAGTTTTCGATGGGCCTCCCTGTATAAATAATTTACACTCCTACTACAATTTGTATTGAAAAAATAATGTTCAAAGATCAAAAGTTTAGTTTCTCTAACGCAATTATTAACCAGAAGTTCCGTTCCCGCAGCTGCATGTATCGCCGGTCACGGCAGAAATTGCTTATAAATAACGCCACTAGAGGTCAGCCTCATACTTTTACAAATATGACGGTATGTGTTTGAATTTCTGTAGAGCGTGCTCTTGTTGAGGTAAGTTCCTTATTATGTTTATTTAGGTATAAACTAGAACATTGCCTACTTTCACCAGGCGTATGTTTTTATGTTGAATCGCCGGTCACAGGGTTAACTTAGGCCTAGTAGTCTTAATTAAGGGAAAAATACTACACGAAGTCATTCTCTTGAGTACAGATACTCATTTCAGTCTAAAAAAGTTTAAGAAATAGCTTGTATTAGCTGTTATCCACGAATTTAGGAATTTTTGTATCGCCGGTCACAGTAACACCGGTCACGCATGTAAATGTTACCGGAGATATTGATGTGGCGGTTTGTTTTCCGATGCTATATACAATATTTTTTTATTTACAATTTATAAACCATTAAGGAAAAATATATTTTGATGTGCATCTTTCGTTTACACCTTAGGTGGATTAAAAATATGATTAATTTTCTTAGTATTTTAACATTCTATAAGGAACATTCCAAAACTTTAAGCCAATATAAGATAGGGTTGTTATTAATAATAGGAAAATGGTTAGAGTGACTGATCAAAATAACTCAGTTCCAAATATTGGCGTTATATAATTCAGAAGAGTTAAATTAGCCATGTGACGGGCGTTAAATTATTAAAAAATCGATGCTATACAAAAATAGACCAAGATATTTGTAACAATGATCTTTTGCGCGGACATATATAATTCCTCTAATTAGATACTATAAGAAACCTATTAAAAAATTAACAGGTGTTTTGAGATTATTTATTTTTAAATTCCGATTTACTAAAAGTTGCCTGTAAAAAAATGTTGACCCGACAGCGCTTCTATAGATGCCAGATTTTATTAAACTTTTTTATACCTGTCTAGGTCCAGCGGATCCATAATGAAGCTGAAACTTGCGGTAATCGAAGCTGGCATGCATTTCTGAACTTACAAATGTAATTCTAAACTCGCCGAATATTAACTTTTCGGAATTGTTCGGCCAGTATTGTTCGACTTTTTTCTAAAAAAAAAAGACTATTAAAAAAATCACGATAGCGCTACCGTGCAGCGGAACATGTCAATTTGTGTTTATTTTACCGTCAATGTTAAATTATACAGTGCGATTGTTTAATGTCCACGTTTTGGGTACGAATCACATACAGGGTCCGCAAACGAAGCGTGGACGGAACATTAAATCGTTATCGAAGAACTTATCAACAATACTGAAACAGCTTGAGATATTGGATTAATAGCGGCATGTTTTAAAAATATTTTACATTATACAGGGTGGCCCAAAAAAGTGTGACAGCATAAAGTTATATTTTTTTAAATGGGACACTCAGTATTTTATTGCATATTTAGGTTCGTATTAGTATCGTTTATAAGTGCCTCAAATTTTATTTAATTTGGGTTTGTAGTTTCGGAGAAATAAATTAAAAACTAAAAAAAAAAGTTTTGCAGTCCTGAATAAAAAAATCAAAAAAAACAATCCAAAACTTTTTTTTAACCTCGGCATTGAGTGAAATTTATGACAAGAGGTCTAGAGATACTATGAATGTAATTGCGTTTATTTATTTTATACAGGGTGTTCATAATAAGCTTTCAAAAACCCCACATTTTAAAATAATTTTTCTCAAGTTTTTCAAATGGGTCACCCTGTATATTATTTGGCTATTTGACGTAGAATTCATAGACAATTTTTTTTTGTAATACAAGCATATACGTTATATCCAGCCGTTCTCGAAATAATTATAAATATCATAATTGATGTTGTTTAAATAGAGTTTTTATTGGGAAATTTTGTTATAGGCGACTAGACCAATAATTGTAAACTAAAGTAAATGTTCAAAATAGCTTCCTTCTAGTCTTAGAGTTTACCGTATTTTAGTTTTTTCGATATAAATTTTAAAAGATTACATTTTTGCTACTTTTATTTATTTAATTTTATTTTTTATTCTTAATCGAGTTGCCATGATTTTTTTTGTTTAGATTGTCACTATGAATACTATGATAGCCAAATAAAATTATTTAAATTTGTTCAGTCGTCGAAATTAAGTACTAACTTACACAAAATGTCGAATTTTACAACTTTAGAAATGGTAAATATGATTTTTATACTGGGTAAATGTACACAAAATTGCCCACTCGCGAGCCGAGTGTATGCTGAAAGATATCCAGATATTGAGAGAAAGCCGAGACCAGAAACCTTCGAGAAGTATTGTAGCAACAGGGAGCACGGCATACACAAAAATGATGATAATCAATAAACCCGTTATTAATGAAGAAAATGAATTAAGAGTTCTGTTGGCAGTAGAGGAAAATCATTAAATTAAGTAAAAGGAAGCTATTTTGAACATTTACTTTAGTTTACAATTATTAGTCTAGTCGCCTATAACAAAATTTCCCAATAAAAACTCTATTTAAACAACATAATTTATGATATTTACAATTATTTCGAAAACGGCTGGATATAACTTATATGCTTGTATTACAAAAAAAAATTGTCTATGAATTCTACGTCAAATAGCCAAATAATATACAGGGTGTTCCATTTGAAAAACTTGAGAAAAATTATTTTAAAATGTGGGGTTTTTGAAAGGTTATTATGAACACCCTGTATAAAATAAATAAACGCAATTACATTCATAGTATCTCTAGAACTCTTGTCATAAATTTCTCTCAATGCCGAGGTTAAAAAATAGTTCTGGATTGTTTTTTTTTGATTTTTTATTCAGGACTGCAAAACTTTTTTTTTTAGTTTTTAATTTATTTCTCCGAAACTACAAACCCAAATTAAATAAAATTTGAGGCACTTATAAACGATACTAATACGAACCTAAATATGCAATAAAATACTGAGTGTCCCATTTAAAAAAATATAACTTTATGCTGTCACACTTTTTTGGGACACCCTGTATAATGCAAAATATTTTTAAAACATGCCGCTTTTTATCCAATATCTCAGGCTGTTTTAGTATTGTTGATAAGTTCTTCGATAACGATTTAATCTTCCGTCCACGCTTCGTTTGCGGACCCTGTATAGTATGTAAACAGTATATTGCTAATACCATCTGCAATTATGTCCCCGCTATGGGCATCGAAGGGGACGTTGTGAGTTTGCGCAGTTCGGAAATTTCCTTGTGAAAGTAAACATTCGACAGGACCGGATTTCAACGTTTTTAATGTAAATTTCACTGGTTAGGAAAAATATTGCAATCAAAATTTCGATAAGTTCGATTTAAGACAGCGTTCCATGCATTCGATTTCTGGCGATATGATGATCCGACGGTGCCCTGATTGGTGTGAACTTTTGGTGCCAAATTCCGTCCGAATATTTGTAACAATCGACACGATGAGCTTTATTTTAACTTTCATCTGACGTCGTATGTTTGTTAACCTCACTTTTTTCTAAACCAAAAATTAAGAAAGACTATTTTGGGGAATTATTATCAGCTACTAATGCACCAAATTAAAAATACATTAATTTTAAGGTTAAGTAGTGACCCCATATTGTATACGAGTGACACACTTGCAAGCTTTTTAGGGAAATTCGGTTCCGAAGATCGGATAATAGATAAGTAAAATATTTTCGTATATATATATATATATTGGTGCACGGCATCTTGTCGCCTCCGGTACACAGAAGAGGCGACCTGGCCTCCGGGTGTTCCCAGGGGTTTACGTCGAAAAAAAAATTATATATGGGGTGTTGAAATAACAACCAATCCAGATTCCTTGAGAGGGGAAAAGATTTTTTAATTTTTAACAGGTCATATATGGGGAACACAGAAAGTACTATGTGGCCTCCGAAGATTGTATATACGCGTATATCCTGGTGCCGTTATTACCTCCGACAGTGTTGCCACATTGTCGGAGGTCATATAGACACCTCTGTATCCGCATGCTGGGTTTTTAATATAAATATTTATGTAAGCGGACAGTTTCTACCATATTTTTGGCAGACTGAAAGGCGCATTTTCTATTTCGGTGTCAAATGTGAATGTAAATCTGAAACATGAAAACAATTAAAAAATATAGAATGAAAGATGTTTAGATTGTAATGGCAAGGATATTACAAATTAATAATTGAATTGTTAAACATTAACAATAATTTAATATCTAGATGCAGGTGAATATCAAGACGAATGGAAGATTATTCAGACGCTGTGTGACATTATAATGAAACATTTTAAATAGTGTGATATAATATATAGTGCCCCCTAGGAATTCCTATGGTCGATTATCGGTAAACTATAATTAGTACAATTTTGGATATTTCGTCGTATGCTAAGGTCGATAGGGCGGCTAAAATATTTTCAAGAATCAAGTAAATGTCAAGATGCTTATTTTACAATTCTAAATACATCTAATATCCTACCTATAACTAAGTTTAACCGTTTTTGACATATTTCAAATTTTATGTAAAAATGTCGTTTGGAGGCCGGCAAATAATTATCAATTTTCCTTCATTATTTAATTTGAGCTAATTTATTTGTAAAAAGGAACCATTGTTATTACACGGCACTCAAAATAGAAGATAAAAATTAAATTAAGAAAACTGTGAAAGTCTGTGTATTTTTATAATTTTATAGTAACTATGATTAAATTTATTTAAAACACGGTTAACTTCTTATAGTCACATATTTCGAAAATTTGTAGTTTTCAAAATACATATTGACAATTTAACATTTTTCTGTTGGTTAGGGGGTTAGTAAACAATCAAGTGCTAAATAAATCAAGAACAAGTGATACTATATTGCGAGTATGATTTGTTGCTTTGTAAAGCCATCCTCACTAACTAGATAAATTTGGCTTACTATTTGAAAAAATTTACTTGTGACACTTTTTAAAATTCCATTTTTAGTTTTTCCTTTAGAGAGTTCTGTATTAAAATCTAATAATTAAACGAAGTCTGGTCAAGTATACCCCTTTCTACAGAGAAATCAGCCCAAATTAAATAACAAGGGCTGTTCTGAAAAAAAACTCATATTTATTTTCCGGACTGCACGCGACATTTTTAGGTAATATAGGACATTGAAAACTCCGACCCTTAATATCTAGTTTCCAGTAACTAATATTAAAAATTGGAAAGACACGTCAATTTCTTTAAGAACGAGTACGCTGTTAAATAATATTTTCAACTTTCGGGGTTTAAGTCTCTGGGACGGGGTAGATGTTACCCTAATGTGCTTAAATAGGAAGCAGGGTCATGTGGCACACCATTTTAAAGGTAGTTATATCTGTTTCCAGTAATAACAATAATTTGTTATTCTTTGAGTAGTAGTTTCTTAGAAATCGCGTTACAAAATTGGACGTAAGTAGAACGGCCTCCACTGAGATTTATGGGTATAAGTTATTATTTAAAAAACGTTATTATGTTTATTCCTCTTTTAGCAGGATGATTTGGGGGTACGTAGGTAGTTACTACACCCTTTCCAAGTCTTTACCAGCAAACTCATCGACTAAAGTATTACATAAAAAAATCTATTTTTGGAACTCGATTTCTTGGAAACTACTACTCAAAAAATACGAATAATTGGAGAGAGATTTAAACGACCTCTAAAATGGTGTACCACTTACCCATTTAAGATTTTAAGGGGGTCTTCTCACTTTTAATTATTTATTTGAAACGATATATTAAGGGCGGGAAGTTTTCACATTAACAATTTAAATTTGATTTTCATATTTTTCCCAGTTATAGTTTTTCCATTATCAAACGGTTGAGTTTTTGGATATACACCCTGTAGACAAATAAAAGTCCAATTTGTGGTCCCATAATAATTAAAGGCTTATCAGTTTTTCAGTACTGGATGACATAATTATCAGATTATACTGAACTTATTATTCACTAGAGTGGGCTGTAAAAATGTTTTATTAAATTTTGTTCGGTATACCGCGGGATATTGGCCTAACAGACAGACAGTGAAATAAAGGAAAGAAACAAGAAATCGGTTAGCTCTAAGAGGAATTTTAGTTTTGAGTTTATGGGGATTTTGGGGGGCTCTTTCTATCTTCAGGTCGCGCATATCCTCGAAAATCTAAAAAATTAATCAAATTTAACATTTTTGCGTAACTAACAAAAACAGTTTCTCCATGTTTGTTAAATGCTATGGTTTAGATCAGTAAGAAATAGCAGAGAATTAAATTAAAATATATTTCAGTATGTATTGGTCGTGCATTGGATTTTAAAAATAAATTATTAACTTTGTAACATCAAAATTTCAAAATGATAAGTGTTACAAACTATATATAGCATTATGTCAATAGTCAATTAAGTCTTTTACTCATTCTTTTTGGTGCTACTTTTAAACTCCGATTTGTGCGAAAAACGTTATCGAGAAAGAAGCGTTGTTGTGGTTGAGACACATTCCTAAACTCGGCACTAGCAACTCTTCTGACACCATGCAACTACACAAATCGCTCTACTGTTTGACTATGACATGAAAACTTGTCGAAATTTCATTCAGACTGTTCCTGATTTTAATAAATATAAATTCCCTCATCGCTTAGTCTGGGTGGTAGCGAAAGATGGCAGGTACTCCAATTCATCTTAATGGTTGTGAAAAACTTCCAGTTCAGAGAGGGATTCCTGAAATTGATCTAAAAGTGTTACTTAAAGATGTTCAATATCTCCTGGACTGTAATACTGTAATACAATTAGGTAATTGTCCAGAAGAATTGGCTGTTCATGATCCAGGCCCACTTTCACACTTTAACATGGTTAACTGCGGCAAACAGAGGTCTCAGATTGTACTTAGTTGTGATAAATTCTTTAGATGAATATAATGTATCAGTTTCTTTCATCCTAAAGTCCTATTTGCCTGTCTGATTTAATATCAAGAAACGCAAATATTTTACAAATGGCCCTAAGCATGTATTTGAAGTTATAGAAACATCAAGATTCCTACTTGAAAATATACTTAAAGTAGTAGATCCTGTGATCGAGCGTCTTATGTTTGCTCATCTCGAAAATTTGATTTGGAGCATGTTTTTGATGATGGAAGAAAAAACATCAGAGAATTAAGTATTAGAAGAATAATGAAGGCGCGAAACAAAACTCGTAAGAATGGGCCAATTAGAAACTTTGTGACACCAAAACAAAATTTATTTTAGACAGTAACTTCATTAGACACACATTAGACGTAGACATTAACTTCATGGAAATGATAGATTGGAGTACCTTTAATCTTCCGCCGTCCCCAAATAGTAAGCGATGGAGGAATTTTATCTTTAATAAAGTCAAGAATAGCAGCTGAATGGAATTGATGTCAATGTCATACTCAAGTAGTAGAGCGATGTGTGAACAGTTGGTGTCAAAAGCGTCACAAAAGTTGTCAGTACGAAGTTTAGGGATGGGGTCATTGGAACAACGCTTTTTCTCTATCTAGAACCAAGGTTTCCGCACAAATCGGAGTTTAGAAATAGTACCAAAAAGAATTAGTAAAACACTATAACAATTGACGTAATGTTATAGTTTCTAACATTTTTCAACTTTGGAGTTACAAACAGGGTTAATAATTTATTTTTTAAACCCATTGTTATAGTTTTTAAATTTAATTATCACCTCTGTGCTATTTATTAGTTATCTAAACTTGTAGCGATTCACTAACATGGACAACATTTTTTTGTTAATTACGAAAAAATGTTAAATTTGATAATGGTTTTTTGTATTTTCGAGGATGATAATGAAGATATTAATATTTCTTTGCTTTATTTTACTTATTTAGCAGAAAGACAAGTTTTTCGCGTTACAGCGAATCAAAATTTAAAAAAAATATTTTTTTGGGACCATTCCATTATACACTACCACGTCTTTAATTGGCGAACTGCAAATATGGTATGAAATGATACGAAAGCGTCCTTATCACCTCCTCACCGACGTTGCCATTTAGCGGAGGCGGGAAAGTTACGTACGTCAACCGCATGTGACGCAAACATTCGATTTATATGATCGGAGGCGTCATCGTGCCTTCCGTAAACTTTTATGCAGTACTAGCGCCGGTGATCTATACCGGAACTAAAAACTTTTTTGGGGGTATGGTGGGTACGTTGTGACCTCCGACAAAAATTTTGCTATTAGCACGTTAAAGGTCATCTGAGGTCAGAACTACTGAAAATATGGAAAAAACGTTGTCGCCTCCGAAATCGGAGGTGACAACGTCATATATGAGGTGACAACGGCTCTTCAGTATATACTTTGGAGGCGACATGGTACCCTTTATCAATATATATATATATATATATATTGGTGCACGGTATCTTGTCGCCTCCGGTATACAGAAGAGGCGACCTGGCCTCCGGGTGTTCCCAGGGGTTTACATCGAAAAAAAAATTATATATGGGGTATTGAAATGACAACCAATCCAGATTCTTTAAGAGGGGAAAAGATTTTTTGATTTTTAACGGGTCATATATGGGGAACACAGAAAGTACTATGTGGCCTCCGAAGATTGTATATGCGCGTATATCCTGGTGTCGTTATTACCTCCGACAGTGTTGCCACATTGTCGGAGGTCATATAGACACTTCTGTATTCGCATGCTGGGTTTTTAATATAAATATTTATATACGCGGACAGTTTCTACCATATTTTTGGCAGACTGAAAGGCGCATTTTCTATTTCGGTGTCAAATGTGAATGTAAATCTGAAACATGAAAACAATAAAAAATATATAGAATGAAAGGATGTTTATATTGTAATGGCAAGGATATTACAAATTAATAATTGAATTGTTAAACATTAACAATTAATAATTTAATATCTAGATTCGGATGAATATCAAGACGAATGGAAGATTATTCAGACGCTGTGTGATAGTATAATGAAATATTTTAAATAGTGTGATATAATATATAGTGTCCCCTAGGAATTCCTATGGTCCATTATCGGTAAACTATAATTAGTACAATTTTGGATATTTCGTCGTATGCTAAGGTCGATAGGGCGGCTAAAATATTTTCAAGAATCAAGTAAATGTCAAGTTGCTTATTTTACAATTCTAAATACATTTAATATCCTACCTATAACTAAGTTTAACCGTTTTTGACCTATATCAAATTTTATGTAAAAATGTCGTTTGGAGGCCGGCAAATAATTATCAATTTTCCTTCATTATTTAATTTGAGCTAATTTATTTGTAAAAAGGAACCTAGGTTAGTACACCGTATAAATTTTAACCATTGTTATTACATGGCACTCAAAATAGAAGATAAAAATTAAATTAAGAAATCTGTGAAAAGTCACTTTTTTTTTCAACAACTGTATTTTTATAATTTTATAGTAACTACGATTAAATTTATTTAAAACACGGTTAACTTATTATAGTCATATATTCCGAAAATTTGTAGTTTTCAAAATACATATTGACAATTTAACATTTTTCTGTTGGTTAGGGGGTTGCGATTATGATTTGTTGCTCTCTAAAAACATCCTATCTAACTAGATAAATTTGGCTTACTATTTGAAAAAATTTACTTGTGTCACTTTTTAAAATTCCATTTTTAGTTTCTCCTTTAGAGAGTTCTGTATTAAAATCTAATAATTAAACGAAGTCTGGTCAAGTATACCCCTTCCTACAGAGAAATTATCCCAAATTAAATAACAAGGGCTGTACTGAAAAAAAACTGATATTTATTTTCCGGACTGCACGCGACATTTTTAGGTAATATAGGACATTGAAAACTCCGACCCTTAATATCTAGTTTCCAGTAAATAATATTAAAAATCGGAAAGACACGTCAATTTCTTTAAGAACGAGTACGCTTTTAAATAATATTTTCAGCTTTCGGGGTTTAAGTCTCTGGGACGGGGTAGATGTTACCCTAATATTTTAAAATGGGAAGCAGGGTCATGTTGCACACCATTTTAAAGGTAGTTATATTTGTTTCCAGTAATAACAATAATTTGTTATTCTTTGAGTAGTACTTTCCTAGAAATCGCGTTACAAAATTGGACGATTTATGCGTATAAGTTATTATTTAAAAAGCATTATTATGTTCACTCCTCTTTTAGCAGGATGATTTGAGGGTACGTAGGTAGTTACTACACCCTTTCCAATTCTTTACCAACAAACTCATCGACTAAAGCATTACATAAATAAATCTATTTTTGGAACTCGATTTCTTGGAAACTACTACTCAAAAAATACTAATAATTGGAGAGAGATTTAAACGACCTCTAAAATGGTGTACCACTTACCCATTTAAGATTTTAAGGGTGACATCTACGCTTCCCAGAGGGTTAAACCACGAAAGCTGCAAATAGTCTCCCTTTACAATAACATTCACGTGCCGTCTCACTTTTAATTATTTATTTGAAACGATATATTAAGTTTTCACATTAACAATTTAAATTTGATTTTCATATTTTTCCCAGTTATAGTTTTTCCATTATCAAACGGTTGAGTTTTTGGATATCCACCCTATAGACAAATAAAAGTCCAATTTGTGGTTCCATAATAATTAAAGGCTTAGCAGTTTTTCAGTACTGGATGACATCATTATCAGATTATACTGAACTTATTCACTAGAGTGGGCTGTAAAAATGTTTTATTTTATTAAATTTTGTTCGGTATACCGCGGGAGATTGGCCCAACAGACAGACAGTGAAATAAAGGAAAGAAATCGGTTAATATCTTCAGGTCGCGCAAATCCTCGAAAATCTAAAAAATTAATCAAATTTAACATTTTTGCGTAACTAACAAAAACAGTTGTTCCATGTTAGTTAAATGCTATGGTTTAGATAAGTAAGAAATAACAGAGAATTAAATTAAAAGATATTTCAGTATGTATTGGTCGTGCATTGGATTTTAAAATAAATTATTAACTGTATCATCAAAATTGCAAAATAATAAATGTTAAAACAAATATAGCATTATGTCAATGGTCAATTAAGTCTCTTACTCATTCTTTTTGGTGCTATTTTTAAACTCCGATTTGTGCGAAAAACGTTATCGAGAAAGAAGCGTGTTTAGATGAATACAATGTATCAGTTTCTTTCATCCTAAAGTCCTATTTGCCGGTCTGATTTAATATCAAGAAACGCAAATATTTTACAAATGTCCCTAAGCATGTATTTGAAGTTATAGAAACATTAAGATTCCTACTTGAAAATATACTTAAAGTAGTAGATCCTGTGATTGAGCGTCTTATGTTTGCTCATCTCGAAAATTTGATTTAGAGCATGTTTTTGATGATGGAAGAAAAAACATCAGAGAATTAAGTATTAGAAGAATAATGAAGGCGCGAAACAAAACTCGTAAGAATGGGTCAATTAGAAACTTTGTGACACCAAAACAAAATTTATTTTAGACACTAACTTCATTAGACACAAATTAGACGTAGACATTAACTTCACCGAAATGATAGATTGGAGTACCTTTAATCTTCCGCCGCCCATGTTGCAAATAGTAAGCGATGGAGGAATTTTATCTTTAATAAAGTCAAGAATAGCAGCTGAATGGAATTAATGTCCATGTCATACTCAAGTAGTAGAGCGATGTGTGAACAGTTGGTGTCAAAAGCGTTACAAAAGTTGTCAGTACGAAGTTTAGGGATGGGGTCATTGGAACAACGCTTTTTCTCGATCTAGTATACCAAGGTTTTCACACAAATCAGAGTTTAGAAGTAGTACCAAAAATAATTAGTAAAACACTATAACAATTGACGTAATGTTATAGTTTCTAACATTTTTCAACTTTGGTGTTACAAACAGGGTTAATAATTTATTTTTTAAACCCAATTGTTATAGTTTCTAAGTTTAATTATCACCTCTGTGCTATTTATTAGTTATCTAAACTTGTAGCGTTTCACTAACATGGACAACATTTTTTTGTTAATTACGAAAAAATGTTAAATTTGATAATGCTTTCTTGTATTGTCGAGGATGATAATGAAGATATTAATATTTCTTTGCTTTATTTTACTTATTTAGCAGACAGAAGTTTTCCGCGTTATAGCGAATCAAAATTTAAAAAAAAAAATATTTTTTTGGGACCATTCCATTATACACTACCACGCCTTTAATTGGTGAACTGCAAATATGGTATGAAATGATACGAAAGCGTCCTTATCACCTCCTCACCGACGTTGCCATTTAGCGGAGGCGGGAAAGTTACGTACGTCAACCGTATGTGACGCAAATATGCGATTTATATGATCGGAGGCGTCATCGTGCCTTCCGTAAACTTTTTATGCAGCACTAGCGCCGGTGATCTATACCGGAACTAAAAAGTTTTTTTGGGGGTATGGTGGGTACGTTGTGACCTCCGACAAAAATTTTGCTGTTAGCATGTTAAAGGTCATCTGAGGTCAGAACTATTGAAAATATGGAAAAAACGTTGTCGCCTCCGAAATCGGAGGTGACAACGTCATATATGAGGTGACAACGGCTCTTCAGTATATACTTTGGAGGCGACATGGTACCCTTTATCAATATATATATATACATACCTGAAACACTTTATACCTGGTATTGATCCACGACTTTTGCAAAAAAGCACCATGCACTTGTATCCTTTCATCTTAAACAAACAAACCACTAACCACCAATTAAACACTCCTTTACAAAAATTGTTGTTAGGTAATGAAAGTTTATAAGCACTAATATACCGACAACAATGCGGATGAACCACTTTTTATTCTGTAATTTGAAAAAGCATCCAGAACCAAAGATGGCGACGAATAACAACAAACAAATAATGTCGGGCCGGCTCTGACGCGACCGATAAAATTTCCACCCTACTGCGCAAACTCAATAGGCCCGCGCGCGCCATCTCCCATAGCGGGGACACCTTTTGCATTTTGGAACGTTCGTATTGGCAATATACTGTTTATATATATGTGGTACGGGCGGATACGCGTAAAGTATACGACAGGACCTTTAAAGTTATGTATCGAAAGACCCCTTATTTAATTTTTATATCAAGATGGCGCCCATTCGCCATTTTGATAGGTAGAACTGGTATTTTTGCATCAAAAGGTAGTTTACCTTTCCCTATTGGCCACTCCAAGTTTGTAAAAAAAGGGGGGGTACATTAAAGAACCGCACTGTATGTATTTAAAAATAAATCAAATTATTTAGAAACGTCTTTGTGCGAGGAAAAACATTTTTAGAAACGAATAATTTATAAAACCGACATAAAATGAATACCTACCTTTCCCCCTTCAACAAGATTCGCCATCATAACAATGTACGTAACTTTTTCCTGCCAAATCATACGCCAAAAATCGTGCAGAGTAGCTTTTTTAGGACCCTGGGTTGCGATGTAAGCTCTCGGAATTTGATAGCCCTAAAATAAGCAACAATTCAAAAGAGCGAATCGAAAGAAGTCGACCTCATCATTGAAATGACGAACAACATATTCTACAGCTTAAAATAAAAATGCAACGTTAAGGATTTTTAAAATTTTTGTTCATTGGGTCGGGGCTTTCATTTTTTTTTTTAAAGTAAATGTATTCGAAAACCCGAAACAGCTTATTGTGGATCATCTGCGATTTAAACTGCTGGCCATTTGCTTTCGAGCAAGAAAAATTTCGCCTAAATTTAAAAGTTCATATTTTCTGAACCAGATATGACATCGATCTCCGGGTTTTAATGGTTGATAGATTTGTCCCTTAGGAAACAATTGCCAAAGTTGGATTGTCTTAAACTGTTAGAAAATGTTATATACAGGGTGTTAAAGAGGACGATGATTTTTGCTCCAATTTCAATAGCATGTAACTTTCACAATAATATTTTTAAATTTTATCACTGGTTCATAGCAAAGAAAGTAACCTGTCAAATTTTTGATATCTGCTATATTTTAAGAGATACCGATTTTTTTGAAAAACTTTGCTTTTTTAAACTTTTTGTTAACTAGATCCCACTGTGCGTTGTATCGTGCAAACTTTGCAAGTGATTATTATACCTTATGAAAAGCTTGTTTATGTTCAGTAACAACAATTGTACTTAAATGTTGTGACGTGCAGTGGCGTACTTATAATCACTTATATGTCTATGCTTTATGAGTTTCTCACAATTTTTTTGTATTGGAAAGTACTCGCCCCTAGATTAGGCAAGTTTTTCCTTATTTTTTAGTTTTTCATATCGCGCTACAGGTATATTATACAGTGTCTACAAAAAGATATTTTTTTTATTTAATTGTTTGAAAAAATGTATTTATTACACATGGTTAGCTTTGTTGCTAAACGCATTAGCATGGCTGACTTGATATTGCTTTTTTTTCGTGATAATCTCGGATGGACGTGGTTTGGTTTGACGGCAGCTAGTGATATTTAATTTAACTTTCAATGTAAGTTTAATTTTATGAATAGTGTCGTGTTAGAAAGTTAGAAATTAATAAATAAATTTTTTCATATATCGCACAGTGGGATCTAGCTAACAAAAAGTTGAAAAAAAGCAAAGTTTTCAAAAAAATCGTCATCTCTTAAAATATAGCAGATATCAAAAATTTGACAGATTACTTTCTTTGCTATGAACCAGTGATTCAATTGACGTACAGTGATAAAATTTAAAAATAATATTGTGAAAGTTACATGCTTTTGAAATTGGAGCAAAAATCATCGTCCTCTTTAACAACCTGTATATAAAATTTTCTGACAGTTTAAGACAATCCAACTTTGGCAATTGTTTCCTAAGGGACAAATCTATCAACCATTAAAAACCGGAGATCGATGTCATAATATCTGCTTCAGAAAATATTAACTTTTAAATTTAGGCGAAATTTTTCTTGCTCGAAAGCAAATGGCCAGCAGTTTATTTCCTTACTGCAATTTTGCAGAACAATATAGTACAAGCTTTATTGCCGCCAATGAGATCATTTCTATGATTGACGATTGCTTTATTTTGGTTTTAGACTAACCTAGAAATTGCATGTTTATTTTCTGGGCAACATGTCCTCTCCGTTTCGTTATTATTCGATGAAAAACATGTACTATTTTGGTTTAGTCTAACCTACATAATATAGTAGGTATACATAGAAGTACAAAAATACGAAACATTGCAATAATAAAACTTAACAACTAAACAATTACTAGATAAATAAATAGTTAGCAAATTCCTGAAAAAGGAGGACGTCTGGCAACCGTATAGTACGGCAGTCCGTTACAAAGAGTTTTTTGGTGATTTAATAAGGACTTGAGAAGGAAATTAACAAGAACGGACATTGGCAACGTTGCGAAATCATTGAGAATCATATTTACATAATATGTAAGAAAAAAAGTGGTCGTAATAGTTATCGCGCCTGGTCCGTTCTTTTTATTTTTTGACTTAGAGTGATGTTTTTGAGGACATGAAAATAGTAACTGACATTTTCCATGCGGTGAATAGTTTTGGTCATTTGTTTACAGCGGAGAATTCGACTTATCACGCCTGGTCCGTTTTACTTGTCCGACGTTATGTTTCGTTATTCGTGACCGGAAAAAAATGAGAACGGTCATTTTCACCGACGCGCAACCGCAATGTTGGATCTTAGGTATGTCATTTTTTTTAACGATGTTCAAGTTATCGCGCCTCGTCCGTTTTCAAGCAGAAATCGTGTATTGTGGCTCGGAAAACGGGGGGGAAAAATATGAACTAACATTTTTACACACGCATTTTTTAGTAAAGCCGTTTTCAGTCAACACAGCACGTGTATTAATAATAATGCAATATGGGGACATAGCTGATGCTGAGTTGTTATAGACAACCAAGCCACACAGCAAGCCGTCCCATGCACGCGCCGGGTACCGCGATCATAAATTATACAGATACGAGATCCGACTCATCTGTCCTCCCTGCAGCTGCGCAACACGGAAAATGTCCGTTCGACTCGATTTACTATTTATTAAAGTGTTATCAACAATTTAAAGAAAAATTGACCCGGGCGCTGTAACTTTTAGATACCCCTTTTCTTACATCTTTTATTTAAACTATGGAATTTTGGCACACTCAAAACGTCCGTTGTCGAAAAATTCACGTTTTTTTATATTTTTAATATGATTTCATAAAGAACGGAGAAGGTGTAGTAACAAAAAGACGATCTGCTTTCTTACGGACTGAAATCACTCTGACGGGTAAGCGCAGCGTTGCCGAACTTTTTCGCTCGAGTAAAACTGTCATATTTTTTATTAATCTAGCGATTAGTCATTGACTAGATGAAGGCGTGATAACAGGACATTTTGGTAACGGGCCGCCGTACTACTAGATTTAACTTAACTGTACTCTTTTTTTCTAGGTTAGATTATATTTTCTTTGCTGATGATTCGAATGCACTCTACAACTAAAAAAAATAGTACAACTGGTCCACTAACATGGGCGTCATTAGAATTTTTTGTTGTGCCCCTCCCAAATGACGCCGATGTTCACTAATCGTTATCCTTCCGTTTAAAATAAGTATTTTAGTCGATGTAACTTACATCGATATAACTTGCATTGATATAATCAGAGTGCTCGTCTCCTTCGAGCTTGTCTAACACAACCCTTGAATGATTATCTGAAAATGTAATTTTGCCGAATATTATTGGATTTAATACATGATATAAAAAAATATCAACATTTTCACAAAATGGAAACAAAGTGAGTTTTAATAAATGTCAAGTATGAATGACTTCTTCTTTTAATATAAATATGCAGATTTTTTAGATTTTCATTATTATTCACCCAAGACAATCGGAAAACTACTTTAAGGGTAGGATTTAAGCAAAAAGTACTTTTCTTTATTTACAATATATTTTCCTATTTATATTAGGTTTGTTCCAACACCCTATTTTTGTATCGTTCTAGAACCGTCACGAAACTGTTGGAATCGATTTTGTGCGCAGGCGTTAATTTTGCACTGTTTGTTGCCGATGCACAAGAGACGCAAGGTTGCTACGTTTTATGGCCATTCTCTGTAAAAATCACAGCTGATCGCCTGTCTGATTCTAGGAAAGAAGTTTAGTTAATTATCATAAATCATAACCCTACTTTTGTTGCTTAATTTCTTCGTCTAAGCTTGAGTGTTATCTTTTGTCGTTACGTTTTGTTGTATTTAATAATCATGACACCGGATTATACAAATTTAATAAGAATAAATTAAATAATCAAAATATTAAGCAACAACTCCTACAAAACAAGGCTAAAAGAACTGCATGAATGCCAGGAATACAAAAACAACGGTTAAAATTCTTAGGGCGCAAGTCAGTACAAGCGGTTCCAGGTCTTGGCCATGTATCGTTTTTACCGTTCAGGAACTGGTTTGCGAACGATCACAATTTGGTTGGAACACCAAAGGGATCGCCAGCTACACCGATTTGTATCGGTTGGAACGCCTTTCGACTACTACGCATGTGCGTGACCGTACATTATACGATTTTTAGGGTGGTTGGAACGAACCTATTGTCGACTTGTTTTCTTTTCAAATTTTAGTCACATAACCTCAAAACTTACGAAACGTGAAAAGGTTTGAAATATAGAGTAGAGAGCTTAAGCTAGTATCGATATCGACGACTATCGATATTGTTTATATTAAAAGAATATCTCTCGAATTATTATAATATTTAATTTAGGTTCTGGAAATAAATATAACTCGAGCGTTGTTTTAATTATCGATAAAGGTTTTCATTGTACATTGGGTCAAACTTAAAATGGTAAAATCAAAATTTGAAAATTTTCGCTCACTTATGAGGTGGAAAATCAAAAAATTGACAATTTCAAAATAACCCTATATTTTCTTAGTTAAAAGAGATACAGAAAAATGTTTTATACAGAAGTTTCTTGATATTGATTGTTGAATAATCTGCCCTTTTCAGAATAAGTATACGGGGTCAGGTAAAAATGTTATCGGACCTAACCTAATTTTTTTAAAATGGAACAACCTGTATATTTGAATCTAAAAAGATACTATTTTAAATGCTCCTTTCAACTATATAGGATACCATGGATGATATTAGTTTCCTAGGCGAATTATTAAACTTTATCACTTTAAACCACAGTAGACCATGAAACAAAAGCTAATATCCTAGAAACAACTATGTTGACTATTAACAATTTCATTTTTACATATTCATTTGCGAAAATGACCTATCAACATTTTGAAAAATTTTATATGATATCAGTTTATATTGAAAGTGGAAAAAACGAAGAAATAGCGTAAAATGTATATTTTGTTCGCTATCCCGAAAGACGGTAACCATTTAAGGACAGATTCCCATTATTTTTTACGTTAATCTGAATCTTTTATTTCGCTTCAAAGTAATACAGTTTAAATAAATCGCCTAGGAAACAATATCATCCATGGTGTGTTATATATTTGAAAGGAGAATTTAAAATACTATCTTTTTAGATTAAAATATACAGGGTGTTCCATTTAAAAAAATGAGGTTAGGTCAGATAACTTTTTTACCTGACCCCGTATACTTGTTCTGAAAAGGGCATATTATTCAACAAACAATATACAGAAACTTCTGTATAAAACATTTTTCTGTATCTCTTTTAACTAAGAAAATATAATGTAATTTTGAAATTGTAAATTTTTTGATTTTTTTCCGTATCTCTTAAGCGAGCGAAAATTTTCAAATTTTGATTTTACCATTTTAAGTTTGACCCAAAAACAGCACACGATACCCACATTACTTTTTTGATAGTACTAACAATTACGGAGATACCGTATAAAAGTGTCGAAAATGAGACACCCTGTACAGGGTGTCCATTTTTGGGCACTTTTGTAGGGTCTCTCGCTTATACTTAAAGGTAGAGGGTTGCGGTTTTCGCGGCACTGTGCTACTTTTTTTGTAAAACTAAACATGCCGTTAACAGAAATTTCATATCCCTCTTGGTTTTTGAGATACAGGGTGAAAATGAAAATTATCACTTTTGGGACACCCCCCACATCTCAGTTGTCTTATAACTTATTAGATAGTTGAAAAGGTATTCTTATAGAACTTTTTCCGTAGAATCCAGTGGAGTAGTTTGTTTTCTTATTGCGTCCTCCGTTTTTTAGTTATGAACCAAGCATATATGTTTTTAAATGGGACACCCTATATATTTTTAAGTAATTAACTTAGGCATTTTCTGGGCTTTTCAAAAATAGGAAATGGTATATATTTATTTTTACAAATAGCTGAATAAACTACACTTTTCTCTAAATTAATACGTTATTTAACAGTAGGCCATGGCGCAAATGAAACAAAAGAAAAAGATATGCATAATATTTATTCTGAAAATGTTTTAAAGCAATTTTTTTAAATAATTTTTAATATTAAACAACTTACCTAAATATTTAATAGTATAAATAATAATTGTAGGTCTTCATATAACAAAAATTAACTCCAACAACATAAATACATTTTTAATGGGTAACTACAGAAGTTGCTGAAAATGATTACCAGTTTCTCTAATACACCAATATTATTACACAAACCATTACCCTCGCATTTCAGAATATACAAAGACGTTCAATAATTCTCCTAAATGCTCTAGAACGAATAACCAAACTGTATGTGTAAATTGTGTATTAGAGCAAATGGTAATCATTTTCAGCAATTTCTGTAGTTACCCATTAAAAATGTATTTATGTTGTTGGAGTTAATTTTTGTTATATGAAAACCTATAATTATTATTTATACTATTAAATATTTAGGTAAGTTGTTTAATAATAAAAATCATTTTAAAAAATTACTTTAAAACATTTTCAGAATAAATATTATGCATATATTTTTCTTTTGCTTCATTTGCGCCATGGCCTACTGTTAAATAACGTATTAATTTAAAGAAAAGTGTAGTTTATTCAGCTATTTTTAAAAATAAATATATACTATTTCCTATTTTCGAAAAGCCCAGAAATTGGCTAAGTTGATTATTTAAAAATATATAGGGTGTCCCATTTAAAAACATATATGTTTGGTTCATAACTAAAAAACGGATGACGCAATAAGAAAACAAACTACTCCACTGGATTCTACGGAAAAAGTTCTATAAGAATACCTTGTCAACTATCTAATAAGTTAACAGACAAATGAGATATGGGGGGTGTCCCAAAAGTGATAATTTTCATTTTCACCCTGTATCTCAAAAACCAAGAGGGCTATGAAATTTCTGTTAACGGCATGTTTAGTTTTACAAAAAAGTAGCACAGTGCCGCGAAAACCGCAACCCTCTATCTTTAAGTATAAGCGAGAGACAATACAAAAGTGCCCAAAAATGGACACCCTGTACACTCAAAATTTATTTTTTTGGAAATTTTACTCAATGATCGTTTGGGCATTTTCATTCATAGCTTAAATCGCTCGAGCTTCACTCTCTGGAAGAGTAAACATAAACGGAAAAGTGAACGAACTGCCGATCGAGCAAACACGCCGAATCCGCACCTACAATTACATACCAGTACGCGAGTTATTGCGACAGTTGCAAATCAGTTGGAAATCGATACATTTTGCGCTACGAACTTAACAACTATTTAATGATATTTGATGAAACGAACACATAAAAATTAAACAACTTACAAGCAATCATATTAACGTATCGATTCTTTGCTTTGTTCGGTGGCGAGATTCCGTAGGTCCATGATCTTGTTGCTCCTTGTGGAAACAGCTATAAATTCATGCAACACTGTATTAAACATATACAGTGTGTCAATTTGAAAACTGCCCACCTTTAATATCTCGCTTTCAGTAAATAATATTAAAAATAGGAAAAATAGGATAGTTCGAATTCAAAGCTTCCATTTGTGGAAGGCGATTTCTTGGAAAATACTACTCAAAAAATAATAAATTATGATATTATTGGAAAGAACTTTAAACGACGATGTGCCACTTGACCACCTTCCCATTTAAGATTTTAAGGGTAACATCGACGACCCCTTCCAGGGGGTTAAACCATCAAGGCTGCAAATGTTGTTTAAAAGCGTCCACCTTTACAATAACATTTTTTAAAAATAATCAAACACAAGCACTATAGGAAATATCCTTTAGGGCACTCTGGGAGTGGTGCGTGTGCGCAAAAAGCGATTCACGTTGGTTTTGAATCATTGGAGGTTATATTCGTTGGGGGAAAACGACCTCGGGAAGGTCGTTCCATAAGGATGAAGTCCTCCAGATGAAATAATTCTTGAATAATGAAGTTAAAGGAGTACTAAGCTTAACCACATATTAACGGACGGCAGTGGCCCGTCGTGTATTTCTGCTGTTCACCGCTCTGGGCGGAATTAAGAGGGCAAGGTTAGCCGATCACTTTCCATGATAATATCTGTAAAAGAGAGTCAAATCATCAACCGGCTTTCGATGTTCGAGGCTGTCGAGGCTTTTCGTTAGCTCGTGGTCTTCGATCAGACGAATGGCCCTCCTTTCGATGGAATCCAGTAGCCGAAGAGTATGTTTGGGTGCAGAGCTCCAGACATGAGAGCAGTACTCTAGTGATGGTCGAATCTGGGCTTTGTATAGTATCAAAAGTTGTTGAGGTGTGTACCACTTTCTGGTTCGGAAGAGTACACCAAGTTTCTGAGAAGCTATCTTTGCGATTGCCACAACGTGGTTATGCCAAGACATATTTCCTCCCAGATTGACGCGCAGCAAATTAATAGATGAAGCCAGTGGAATTGCGTGTCCGTCCATGACTATATCCGGTTCTGTAATGTTAACCTTTTTTGAGAAGACTGCTTCCTGGGTTTTCTTAGCGTTAAATTCGACTTGGTTACCGTCACCCCAAGCCAAAATTTCTTCCAGGTCTTTGTTGAGGCGTGATACTTCATGCTGCCTGCGAAGATGTGCGTCGGCAGCCTATGTTTTTGCATTCATAGAGAAAGATGAGACAAGTGGGCTATCGTCAGCAAAGCTAAATATCGGATTTTTAGTTTTCACTAAAAGGTCGTTAATGTAGAGTAAGAAGAGGGTGGGAGACAATATGGACCCTTGAGGAACACCGGCATTGATGGTGAAGGTGTCTGAGAGAAATCCGTCAATCGCCACTTGCAGAGAGCGGTCCTTAAGAAAGCTAGACAACCATGCACATAATCGACTGGGCATACCATAGGATCGCAGATTACTTAGAAGCCCATCATGCCAAACACGATCAAAGACTTTGGAAATATCCAGTGCAACAGCCCGAGACTCCCCATGATGTTCGATTGCGTTGTTCCAAAGATGGGTGACATGGGCTAGAAGATCTCCAGTTGATCTGGACTTCCGAAAACCATATTGATGATTGCTGATAATGTTGAAGCCTTCCGGGTACGTTAGCAGTTGTTGGTTAATAACTTTCTCCATTACTTTTGATATAACTGAAGGCAATGCGACTGGTCGATAGTTGTTAGGCAGGGTTCTCTTACCTTTCTTTGGTATAGGCTGGACTCGCGCCTTCTTCCAGCACGATGGAAATATTCCTTTTTTGTAGGATAAGTTGAAAAGTCTACAAAACGTTTCTTTCCCATGTTTAATATTATTTACCGTAAGCGAGACATTCAGTCAAATGAACAATGTGTAACTATCTCTGGCAGTGACATAGTTTGTAACGTCAGATAACTTTAATTCCTCCATAGGAAACGTTAGTTTTATGGAAATAAAACAAATTTTTGAAGGAAAATATACCGCGTTATACTTACATTATGCTGCCTCCTCAGTTCGTTGGATTCACAAGCGTTTTTTACGTATTTTCTGAAATCTGACAGCTTTATGCGTTGCGAGTTCTTAGTTTTAAACATTGGATTACCCTACAAAAGGCAACATAACTTAATCGATAGATTGCTGTGCGTGTGTGTCTCCTCTCTACGATCCAGAGTCATGCATGAACGAAGTAAAGAAATATGATGATGAGGTCTAAAATTCCGAAACAATCCTTAAGCGCTGGGCATTGTCAAACGATGTAATTTTTTCAGTGGATAATTTCCTTTAAATAATAATAAGTAATATTGCACGCAAATTATCTCTACTCACTGGACAAATTGTTTCTGGCATATGTCTGCTTACAGCAGAGCTCATGGGACTCTTGTTTGGTATTAAAGTGACTTCCTCGTGTCGTTGGAAATTTTCGTCTAAAAACAAATAACTGAAGATAATCTAGCTAATTGTTTCTATTCACTTACATAGATGTCTATTCTCTGCTTACAAGACCATCGTCAAGGATTTTGACATTTACTGTAGTTTTCTAGAAGATCGCCTTTTCCGAATAATAAATTAAACCTCACAAAATATCAAGTGGTGCACCACAAGGGCCAGTTTTAGGGCCATTATTATTCATTTTCTATAACGTACTATATTTTTACTTACACTGAACTAGATCGGTCGAGGTTTCGACATTACTGTGCCTTATTATGTCCAATAATTCTTCTGCTTTTATATGTATTTCTTTTTTCCATCTGTATCATAAGATTTGATAATATTAATTATTGTAACGTAGCCGTTAATCGTATTTATTAATCAAATGTTAAAGAATCTTTAAAATTAATCTCTATATAGTCTTTTAATTAATTAAGAATTAGGGTTAGTTAAAGATTGTTCCACGAAAAATGGATATAACTTAATGACTGCAGTAAAAGTACCTGGCGCGATCCCATTATTTATGACCGTCTGTTATTATTATGTGGAAAGGACCGGATTGTAATAATTATAATTAAATATAAGGAACATCAGGTAGGTTAGGTTGCTTAATTTATATTTAAATATCTTTTTGTGGTAAAATTTGTTAGTTTTTATTTCTTGCTGGAAGAGTTTAGTTGTATTACCGATATTATTTTACCAAACGTATAAAAAAAACAGTATGTGGCGTCCATGGAAAAACATTGATGGTGCTTCTTCTAGTGTTGCAGTGAAGAAAATGCATTTATCTCTCGATGCTACGGAAATTGTATATACTTCTTGACTCAACAGAGGACTTTATGCTAGTGCTGCTGCGACTCAAACATCTGATTTGACTAAGATACCTCTGACTACAGTGAAAAGAATCGCGTCAAATCCCATTAAATCTAGAAAGAAGCTTAAAGATGCCGGTTTCACCAAATGTTTCGAGGAAAGCGACAAGGACTTGATAAGGCGAAAAATCTACACCATGTACGAAGAGCAACGCGTACCTACATTAGATTCTCTGAAGCAACGGCTCACCAATGATGAAACCCAAATAAGTTGTAGCCGCACTAGCCTTTGGAGAGTTTTGTCGGAAATGGGATTCAGATACCGCAAAATTGACAAAAGGCAAGTACTCATGGAATCCCACCGTTTACAAAAATGGCGCCATGAGTATATAACTTCTGTACGGAAATCTCGTTCTGAAAACCGTCCTATAATTTACCTCGACGAGACTTAGTTTGACACACATGAAACACCATCCAAAGGCTGGTCTGATTCTTCCGATAAATGTAAAACAAAAGCTCCGTCAAATAAAGGAAAAAGAATAAGCATTTTACATGCTGGGTCAGAAAACGGTTGGGTTCCAAATGCCTTGTGGCTTTCTGCAAAAAACATTAAAGACTCTTGTGTGGACTACCATGAAGATACAACGGCCGAACTCTTTGAGGAATGGTTCAAGAATTGTCTTTTACCAAACATTCCTCAGAATAGCGTGATAGTAATGGACAATGCGAGCTATCACAGTCGCCAATTACATAAAGCTCCAAGCTCAAATAATACAAAGTTGGAGATTCAGAACTACATGGCGGCGAATGATATATATTTTGAAGAAAGTTATAAAAAAGTGATCTTTTAGAAGTTTTAAACACATTTTGTATAAAAAAGTATATGTTTGTGTTACATTGGCAGAAGAAATTGGACATACAGTGCTACGGCTCCCACCCTATTATTGCATTTTTAACCCCATAGAGCATATAGTTAAAATCACTGGTTAGGTCTGAAAATATTTCTCCGACTTTATGTTCTAGTGTTGTAGAATAAATGCGAAAATGCTTTAATGATATTCCCCCAGGTAGTTGGAAAAATTCAGTCCGTCACGTAATAACTGTAGAAAATTCGTATATTAGTCTGGATCGTATAATTAATCCAATTATAATTAATTTTGATGAGGATAGCGATAGCGAAACAGAACTATCTATAGAATGACATTATAAATGTAAATAAATATGACTAGTAATATTTAAAAAAAATGTTATTTCATTTGATTACATTAATATAATCATATCATTACTTGTTTTCCTTAGTCCGTCCCTTCATACTTCACTTGTTTATTGCCAAGCTCTTGTCGACACAATGGGACCGACCCAGGAAATCATTAAGTCGTATCCAAATTTCGTGCAACGTACTTTACCTTATATACACGACCATCATTGTTACAACGAATATAAAAAAAAATATAAGAAAAATTATTGTTCCTGTTTTCATATATCCTGTATTCCTGTCCGGTGTTTTTTCATGACTACCAATATCTAAAAAAGTAAAGGGTGTGTCTATTTTGCATTATACGGGGGATATTAAAATGGTTTGTTATACGTATTTAAACTTAATAAAATAATAAAATTAGTTTCATATGGGTGATTTATTAACAAAGTAGGCACGACAATTTAATTTTTTTTTAATACAGTGAAAGTTCTCTTGGGCGGACACCTATGGGACAGTCTAAATGTGTCCGCCTAATAGAGGTGTCTGCCCTTGCGAAATTTGTTATTAGGTAATATGTAAATGCAAAATTATTACTATGTATATGTATGTACAAATAAACATAACATAACATAACAAAAATACACTAGTTTTAGTTAGGATGTAGCACTAAAAAAAATCTAATAACGTAGTTTGACGTGTTTGCGTTTTATACTTTCAATCTAGAAAATGTAATTCCAAGTCTGATAACAATTCCTTTGTTGTAGAGTCACCTCCATTCTTTGCATACTCTTATAATTCCTTTACCATACTAATAGCTTGTGATAATTGGTGACATTTGTTTGATTACTGCATTCAACTTCTTCATCAGAGTCGTCAGATAGTAATGTGGTTTGGCACATTGTTATCAATGTTAACGAACTCGCCCAAATCATTGTTATCAAATTACAAACTTCCACAACATCAATATTCTCTTTCAGACTCAAAACGCGACATTTTCTGCCATTTTTTACGATTTTAACCTTACAACTCGCAAATAAACGGAGGACTGCTGTCGGGGAATCACTGCACATACTTTCATTCGGCGAAGTCCTTTCGCTCTGCTACGCATACGCGATTGGTTGCCGGTCTGTCTTCAGAGAGTTTTTGCACCGTACTTATTCGTCTCTCAAATATTTTTTAAATTTTTTTGTCCGTTTAAAGGAGGGTTTCGCACTCTTCGTATGAAAACAGCCTGTCCGCGTCCGCCCAAGAGATTTTCATGGAATTTCATATACCTAGTTCCGGACTATGAAAAAATGTCAACTTTTTTTTTGTTATCAAACACAAGCACTATAGGAAAAATCCTTTAGGGCACTCTGGGAGTGGTGCGTGTGCGCAAAGAGCGATTCACGTTGGTTTTGAATCGTTGGAGGTTATATTCGTTGGGAAAAACCACCTCGGGAAGGTCGTTCCACAAGGATGTAGTCCTCCAGATGGAAGAATTCTTAAATAATGAAGTTCGAGGAGTACTAAGTAACTTAATAGAGATGTCCGCTTATTAGAGGTGTCCGTTATGAGAGGTTTCACTGTAATCCTGATTAGAAACATATTGTTATAGGCGATGACGTACGGTCATTCTTTCACCCGCTCAACTGTAGACTGTAGGTTATATAAAAAGAGGAGTTTTTGTAGATTTCGGTTCTTTTTCATAATTTAAATATAGGTATTTAAAAAAATTAAGTTGATGATGGTGTCCTAAAGATGAAACGTCGCATGAAAGATCTAATGATGTCATCTTGTGGAGAATAGAAGGTAGCAATGAGAAAGTGAAATTTATTTTCGGACATCTCTTCGAACAAAGTGAGGAAAAACTAAAAACCGAAACGCAACATTTTACATTTTTCCAAATATTTTGGAAACCCCTGTATGGACTTTTTATGCAAATCCCGGGATTGGAAGCTTCGGGATTACGTACCTACCTACGTTAACGATTGTGAAGTTCATTCTAATATGTATATCGAACGCGTGAATCCAAATAAAAGCAACACTATAGGTAGTATCCTGTTTTATATTGTAGATTACGTCGTCGATAGTATTGTTGCCAATGTAGAGAGTTCTTCTTGAGAATTTATTTAATTCGATAGTGGTGAAAGCGAGGACGGCCTTCCAGGCTTGTACTTGTATCGACTCTATCGATTTTATTGCACCATGAGTCTTATGATGTTCCACAAGGACGTGTTTGTACTCGCTTACCGACTCTTCGCATCTGGGACATTCCTGAAAGTGATTAAAGGTTTGTAATAACTTTAATGCAGGGTGATATTTGCGGCATATTATTCGTTCAAAAAGTATGTTCTTTCTTTAGGACATCCAAGAAATCATCCATTTAAATATAATAAGCCAGTTCCATTACGCCATGTATATACAGGGTGGCCCATCCAAAACAGTCCAGCAAGGTTTACGGCTGTGTACGTGGAAATTTAAACCTCCCTGTAACCTCAACCCCCCTAGCGGGGGCTACTACTGCCCTTATTTTTTCAAATGGGAATGGGTATGTTGTGATACATCTTTTTAAAGGGCATTAAACCCTCTTTCAAATGGCGCTTCGTTTTGTAAATTTGAGCTACGCGCCGCCGAGCAACGGAATTTGAAACATTTCACTACGCCTCTTATCAAGTACACAGGTTTGTGCGTAAACAATTTTTTCTTAAAGTAATAAGTATCAGTTAATTCAACTTTATCTTCAGTAAAGTGGTTGATCCAGATCTACATACGTTATTTCTGCGCTCTTATTTTCTTTTGATTTGATCGTGACATAAAAAATGGTTTATTCTATTGAGGAGAGAGTGGAAATTATTGAATTGTATTTTATAAACAACTTTGTTTAATGATAGACATCCAGATATACACGTACATCATGGTTATATGCTAGAATTAGTGGCAAAATTTCGGCAAACTAGTTCAGTGGCAAATAAAAAAAGGATCATTGAAAATCCGGTAAGAAGTGAAGCAGTAAAAGTAGCTGTTCTGGGTCAAGTTAGTATGAATCCAACATTAAGTACCAGAAAAATGTCTGTCGTTACTGGTCCGACACGAATCCAAGGATTTCCCACGAGGTTCATACTCAAAATCCTCAGAAATTAAACGTTTGGGCTGGCATTTTCGGTGATCACATAATTGGACCCTTTTTCTTACCGGGAAATTTAAATGTACCTAGATACTTATTTAGACTTGTTGGAGAATGCTGTCAACCCAGCGCTGATGAAAATTATGGAAAACGACCAACGTTACCAGGAAGAAAATCCAATATTTCAACAAGACGGGGCTCCCCCCATTATGCATTACCCGTACGCCACTTTCTGGATGAAACGTTTCCTGGTAGATGGATTGTGAGGAGGGGGTGCTATTGAATGGCCCGCGAGATCGCCCGATTTATCTCCCCTTGAATTCTTTTTGTGGGGACATCTAAAATCCAATATTTATGCCACCCAACCCGAATCCTTAGAAGATTTACGGAACCGCATTACTAATGAATGTCAACAAATTACACCAGATGCTCTTCACAATGTCCGAGAACACTTTGAACAGTTGTGTATGGAGGTGAATGGCGGAGATTTTCAACATTTAATAAGATAACATGTAAGTATTACTCAATAAAATTACATTTTTTAAAACGTAATTTCCCGTTGGCGCGTAGCTCAAATTTACAAAACAAAGCGCCATTTTAAAAAGAATTTAATGCCCTTTAAAAAGATGTATCACAACATACCCATTCCCATTTGAAAAAACAAGGGCAGTAGCCGCCCCCGCTAGGGGGGGTTTGAGGTTACAGGGATGAAATTAATAGTGAAACGTGTCACCCTGAAAACACAAGTTTACGGGTCCGAGGTTTTTTATTTCAATTTTCACGTACACAGCCGTAAACTTTGCTGGACTGTTTTCGATGGGCCACCCTGTATTTTATTTCATATGATGCAAAACGGATGAAAACTTACCGTAATTAACACATACAGGTATTGTTTAAACGCTATGTTATTGGATTTCAATTGGTTAAAACCAATCGCTATACTCTGATTCTTCTCCTTGGTCGTCGCAATATAATCTTGATGAACAGGGACTGGAGGTGGACTGGCTCCGCTCATTAAGGCTTCTTCGGAGTCTTTAGGAGCTTCATTAACAGCGATGATGCTTAGCGTGTAATAATCGGGAAACGTTAAGTTGTTCGTAATCTACAAAATTGTATTTTTCCCAACTAGTGCCAAAATTATATTTTGCATGCAGCTATAGTTGAGGAGTGACTATGCAAGTCGATAAATCCATAATATAAATCACAAAAGACCAAAAACCTTTAATATAATAAACAGACAGAATTATGTCAGAACCATACAAAGAAATCAATGATGCCAATTTATTGGTCTTAAATCTACCTCCTGCGTTTGAAACCAAAAGGTATATATTAGGGTGTTATGGAAATGACATATTATATTTAAACCCGCAATTCCTGAGATGAAAACGAATTGAAGAAAAATATCCAAAAATGGCGCTTTAATTTAATATGCCCTGTACATGACCTTATGTCAAACCAAAAATGACCACGTGGTGCCCCTGTCAGGAAGGTAAACAAACCAACATATGGCGAAAAACGTCACTGAATCTTGAACAGTGTTGTCATATCTTCAGGGTAAACTCTTTAGAAAGTCGATAACCGTTTGACAGATTGCAAGTTGTTTATTTTTCAGGGTACATTATTATAAACTTTTACGTTCAGTTCAGTTAGCTAGGAAACAATCTCTGATTTATAAACTTGAACTGACTCGAACGAACCGCCGCGGAGTTTTTAAATGGTCAGGTATGTTCTCATTTCTTCAATTCGAACGACACCCGTCAGATCTGGACAACTTAAAAGTTTATAAATGCCACTTACCCTTTAGAAAAAAAATGCAATTTTACTTAACTTTTCGGACTTATTTAAAACCAACTTAATTTATAAAAAAACACCAAGTACCTAGGTAACTTGAACAAAAACAAACCGGTACAATAAAATCACATAACATATCTAAGTACCATTCAATCTGAATTAGTATTTTAAAGTGCTACTGTGTAGACAAAAATACGCCCTTATTGTCTGAGTGCTCTGGGAAATAATGTATTTAACATAATCGAAAAGAACAAATAACTTAATAATTGAAACTCGGGTTTAAGTATTAACACTTGGTAAAAATAGTAGGAAACCGATAAAGCGTGTGAAAATCGGCCGCCTTCTTTAAACAGCTGATTATGGACAATAACGGGTTGCCTGTTCTTTTCGCCGGCTGGGGTTAATATTTAAAAATACAGCGTTGCCACTTTCGATGTTTTATAAATAAATTGCGGAATCTCCTTCAATAATATTACTTTCCTGTATAATTATAGTCTCGGAAATGGCAACCGCGCTAGCTCAAATTAGTTCTCTGAATGTGCACAAAGAAAGCACCATGGACGAGTCCATTTATTTCAAAGGGTAGTTCCTGTCAACATAATTGCTTCATTTTATCTTTAGTAAAGGGTTAATGGCCCATAGAAATTACCGTTTTTATTATTTCTATTGCGAAATAATTAGGCACTGTTTAGTGTTTGCGTGTAATCTGATAATAGGTGCATATTTTCAAAAAACTAATTTGAAACCCGTGGGTGTCTGTGTGTTTCTTTAAGTGATTTAGTGCAAATGTTCCGAGAGATTAGAAGTAAGAGGCCTAATGGGGTTTAGTGGGTATAAGCTTATTATGCAGTTCAACATTATCATCAGGGTACGTGATGAGCATAAAGCTTTTCCCATAGAAAAAAAAACCTGAAGATGTCTGTGCCCTGGATTACTTGCTAGTGTACTGGCCCCTGGATTCACTTCTATTTGGATACTAGGTAACCTAATATTATTTTTATAAGAATCTAAAGTTTTACATTTTTTACACAGTTGGCTACATTGGGCTTGAACATCTGTTGATTACACAGCTTGGCAATGTAATATGATCATATATGAATGTGCCGAGGAGCAACCGGGTGGGTTTAAGGGTGAATTACCCCACTTTTTAAACGTTCGATTTAAAAAAAAATATGTAGCGCTTCTCTAGTACACCCCAGGAGTCACCCATTTAAATAACTTAAAATACGTCATTTCCATAACACCCTGTATGTCTATGGTGTAACTTACCGTCTTATTATACACCAGCAGATAATCGTCTTCAGAGTTTATTTTATAATTATACTCCACCTGGTTGACGTGTATTTTGAAGTTGTTAAGATATCCATTGGTCAAATTTGGATGATACCAACTGATGATTAAATAATATTCATCGGTCCACGTCATGTTAAGACCATAAGGCGGTAAAGACTCTAAAAATATTTTGTACATATCGTCACCGTAAAACCAAAGTGATCTACAGGGTGATTCAGGGTATATGGTAAGACGTGGCATGTTCTAATGACGACATCTACAGGATGTGACGTTAAATTTTAGAACTTATAGCGTCATCTATTAGAAGATGGAGAACTGCTTTAAATTTTACAAATAGGAATTTATTCCTTTAACTCTCTTACATGCAACATTACTCACCTTTCTTTGTATCTGCCCAAATTGTGCCCGTTTCCGCCGCCTCTGAATAGTCAGCAGAGCCCTCATTTTTTGCTCGTAGCTAAAAATTTATTTATATACAGGGTGTCCCTTAATGAAATGCTAATATTTCCGAGTGCAATTCTTTATATAAATAAAACAAAACGTCAAACATGTATTCAGCGTAATTTTAATGCTACCAAGGCCTAGCGCTTTCGGCCTCTAAAAGGCCATCATCAGGGCTAAGGCTCTACAAGAAATAAAAATAACAAAATAAAAAACTTAGACATGTATACAGGGTGTCCGGGAACATGTGGGAAATCTCCCGGATATGAAGAAAACACGTGAAAAGAATACTATAGGTTCATATAAACTTCTTTCGTATCGGCCTCCTCTTCGCAGATATGGGCTCCCAAAGAGCACCAATGGAATCAAATTTTTTACACATAATTATTGAACCACCTGGTATATTTCAATTATTTTTTAATATGATGTATACCAGGTAAGACCCGTCAAATTACTACCCAAGAAACTGTTGTGAATTGCTCACAGCTGCAGGGACGGACTAGCTGTAACACTCATGGGCCCATTTTTTTACGCACTGTATGATGAGAACTTTGGACAATGTTTTTTACATACCTTTAACTATTGGCTAAAAATTAAGTACTCTTCATTCATGTCGCTAATCCTAACCGTTTTCGAAGAAACGGCATTTCATATACATCATGTATTTGGCGTATTTCAGTAAAAGATACATCTTTGTTCCGATCAAATGTTCAACCTTCAAAATTCCGCTTTTTCTTATTTAGCCCATGAGCAGTTAGGGGACTCAGTGTAAATAAAATGACGTTTTCTCGAAAACGGTTAGGATTAGCGACATGAATGAAGAGTACTTAATTTTTAGCCAATAGTTAAAGGTATGTAAAAAACATTGTCCAAAGTTCTCATCATACAGGGCGTAAAAAAAATGGGCCCTGAGTGTTACAGCTAGTCCGTCCCTGCAACTGTGAGTAATTCACAACAGTTTCTTGGGTAGTAATTTGACGGGTCTTACCTGGTATACATCATATTAAAAAATAATTGAAATATACCAGGTGGTTCAATAATTATGTGTAAAAAACTTGATTCCATTGGTGCTCTTTGGGAGCCCATATCTCCGAAGAGGAGGCCGATACGAAAGAAGTTTATATGAACCTATAGTATTCTTTTCACGTGTTTTCTTCATATCCGGGAGATTTCCCACATGTTCCCGGACACCCTGTATAGACATAAGGAATTCAAATTACCTTTCCCTATATATTAGGAATCACATTCGGAAATATTAGCACGTCATTAAGGAACACCCTGTACATCTATGAGCTGACTGGGTGTTTCTATTACCTACATAAATATGCCGATATGTCATTACCCGTGATATACCAAAACCGTCAATATTTCTAATATATTTTATGCAAAGTCGGCTGTGACTTCCATCGGGTCGCCTTGACAACCTAAATGTCAAGAAATTTTAAACGTCAACATTTTTAATTTGTATATTTTTGGGTAAAGTATGAGTGACTACGATAGTCAGATTGAGGGAACGCCAGGGGAAATTACATTACCAGCTGCTTCCACAGCAGATAATTTATTACTGGAAGAATCCAGGGAGTGGCATGAACAAGTGTATCAGAAATGTATTGACTGGTGTATTGATAATCATGTGAGTACCGACCACATATACAGTATGTCCACGGATGGGGTTTACAAGAGGACAAATGGACTAAAAATTGAAAGATACGAAAAAAAGTCACTCTTGATAAACGTTTTTACTTGAATAATGAATAGGTGATAATTGTTGTCAATGTCTTTATTTAATGAAGTAATAATAATAATACGAACATTTTTATCAACATGAAAAGAATACGATAACGATTTCATAATTCAAAAACTCCGCCCCCATACTCGACACATTTTTCTAATTGCTTCCTCAAATAAGTGAAAGAATTTCTGATTTCTTCCTGAGATATCGATCGGACAGCCTGAATAATTCTGCCCTTCAGCACTTCAATATCATTTGGTATTGCGGTTGCAAAAACAATTTGTTTTAAACGGCCCCATAAAAATATATGGGCCAAGGTTAAGTCGGGACTTCTTGGGGGCCACAAAACTGGGCGATTCCTGCCAATCCACCTTGGACCAAATCTGCGGTCAAGCCAATCTATAACCTCACGAGCGAAATGGACTGGACAACCATCTTGCTGAAAATACATATTTTGTCGAAAATTTAATGGTAGATTTTCGAGTTCATCATTGAAAATGTATCCAGTATTTCTAAATATGATAATCTATTGCACGTGTTATCAAAAATATATGGCCCTATAATGCCATGGATGGATATCGCACACCACACGTTCATTTTTGTGAAATATTGTCTTCTCGTCATAATTCTGAATTCGGGATTTTCTAAAGACCAGTACCTAACGTGCTGGGTTGCAACGGTTCCATTTGTTGAAAATGTACTTTCATCAGAAAACATGATCAACATTTCCACTTAAAATTTTGTCTCCTATCCACAGGCAAAAATCAAGTCCTTTCGCGTCATCTCCCTCTTCCAATCTTTGATTAAAGTGCGGTTTATACGGATACAATTTATTTGCTTTAAGGATCTTCTGAATTTGACTTTTTTTCACAACTTCCAACTGAGTAACACGATTTCTAAGGGACGTCATAGGATTTTCTTCAACAGAATGAAGAACTAAGACTGTAGCAGCATCATCATGGTCGTATTTCTTCTTCTGTTTTTTGAGGTCCAAAACCGAACCAGTTCTCTTGAACTTTTTTATTAACTTGCAGATTGCCATCCTAGTTATTGGGATTCCTACAAATATCTCGGTAAATTGTTCCATGACGTAGCGGTATGAAACTTGACCATCCCCATAACATTGTATTATAAAAACTCTTTGTCCGGTAGATAGCATTTATACTTAAATAATAACTTCGTTTAAATAAAGACATTGACAACAAGTACCTATCACCTTAAGTGTCATTATTATTTTAACTAGGTTCACCAGTCAGAGGTGTGCCAGAGAATACTTTTTGGAAAATAATTTTTACATAGGTAAACCTTTTAATGAATTGTTCTAATTCGGTTTGTTGTGTTGAAAACACATTCATTAAGAGTGACTTTTTTTCCTATCTTTCCTTCTATTTTCTAGACTAGACAAGCAAAAACATTTATTAAGTGTGACTTTTTCGTATCTTTCAATTTTTAGTCCTTGTAAACCCCAACCGTGGACCGTGGACATACTGTATATATAAACAGTATATTGCTAATACCATCTGCAATTATGTCCCCGTTGTGAGTTTGCGCAGGTCGGAAATTTCCTTGTGAAAGTAAACATTCGACAGGACCGGATTTCAACTTTTTTAATGTAAATTTCACTGGTTACTTAGGAAAAATATTGCAATCAAAATTTCGATTAGTTCGATTTAAGGCAGCGTTCCATGCATACGATTTCTGACGATATGATGATCCGACGGTGCCCTGAGTGGTGTAAACTTTTGGTGCCAAATTCCGTCCGAATATTTGTAACAATCGACACGATGAGCTTAATTTTAACTAACTCATCCGACGTCGTATGTTTCTTAACCTCACTTTTTTCGAAACCAAAAATTAACACTATTTTGGGAATTATTATCAGCTACTAATGCACCAAATTAAAATACATTAATTTTAAGGTTAGGTAGTGACCATATACAGGGTGTCCCATAACTAATGGTACACAGGAAAACTGCAGATTCCTTGGATAAAAATACTGCGATTTGGCCATACTTAGTTTAGTTCAATAGCTGGTAATAACCGAGATACAGGGTATCCAAGTAAAAATTTAATTTTCAATTTTCCTAAATAGCTAATTTCTGCATCAATATTTTTGCACAAAATTTTGTTACTAGGGTTTTTTTTGGGGAAAGGAATTTGAATTTGTTAATAATTTTGATGTAGATTGTAGGGGGCGCTCTTTGCGGTCCTCTGGATACATAAAAAGAAGTGCAACTTTCTTGGGCCATAGTATAATTATGTTTTTATTAAAAATATCAGTTTTTCCGTCATTTTTAAGCAATAAAGGTATACTTTGTAAATGTCGCTCCGACTAACCGTTTTCGAGATATTTTCAATTACAATTTCTAATGCGCCCGTTTAAATTTTGATCTGTAAATGTGAAATTTGTCACAGTAGGCTTTGGTAAAAACAAATACAATGAAAGCACCTTGAACCTCATTTCTGTCAAAGTTTATTTACATTTGTCAGCATTGTGGGTGTTTGTAAGGAGTTTCTGAAGATACTGTTATCAAAAATTAAACTAAAAATGCCGCGATATAACTATTTTCTAACGGAGAAATGCGAGACATGGTATGTTTATACGCACATCAAAATTTTAACAGACGCGGGGCACATCGGCGGTATTTGGAAATGTATCCAAATAGAAGGCAGCCAGATTTTAAAAATTTTAGAGGCCTATACGACAGACTGGGAGAAACAGGATCCTTGCGTCCAAAACGTAATAGTGGAGGATCCTGTTTCTTGTGCGTATAAACATACCATGTCTCGCATTTCTCCGTTAGAAAACAGTTATGTCGCGGAATTTTTAGTTTAATTTTTGATAACAGTATCTTTAGAAACTCCTTAAAAACACACACAATGTTGACAAATGAAAATAAACTTTGACAGAAATGAGGATTTAAAGTGCTTTCATTGTGTTTGTTTTTACCAAAGCCTGCTGTGACATATTTCACATTTACAAATCAAAATTTAAACGGGTGCATTAGAAATTGTAATTGAAAATATCTCGAAAACGGTTAGTCGGAGTGACATTTACAAAGCATACCTTTATTGCTTAAAAATGACGGAAAAACTGATATTTTTAATAAAAACATAATTATACTATGGCCCAAGCAAATTACACTTCTTTTTATGTATCCAGAGGACCGCAAAGAGCGCCCCCTACAATCTACATCAAAATTATTAACAAATTCAAATTCCTTTCCCCAAAAAAACCCTAGTAACAAAATTTTGTGCAAAAATATTGATGCAGAAATTAACTATTTAGGAAAATTGAAAATTAAATTTTTACTTGGATACCCTGTATCTCGGTTATTACCAGCTATTGAACTAAACTAAGTATGGCCAAATCGCAGTATTTTTACCCAAGGAATCTGCAGTTTTCCTGTGTACCATTAGTTATGGGACACCCTGTATATATTATATTGTATACGAGTGATATTCTCTTCTTTTTTTACAAGCTCGATACATAAAAGCTATTGGTTATATGTTGTTTTATAGTTGTGACTAGAAATTAGTTGACGGACACCGTCAGCATGTTATATATTTCCGAGTATAGGTATTTCAGATAAATATCCTGTAAAAATGATCTATTTGCAAGGTTAAAGGTTAGTATTTTAAAGTTCTCTATAAAAAATTTTTGTCGAATCCATAATGCCTAGAAAACTAATTTCAACGCGAAGTAAGACTAAAATTCGAACCCTACTTGCCGCCAACATAAAAAAAAATTCAGTTTCATAAAGTGGCAGCTTATTAAATTTTTTTGCATTTCATAATGTAGCCATTATGAAACCGATATAGAAAAATAGAATTTTTATGCCTCGAGGGTATTCTTAGTAGAAACAAACCTTACCTTAATAACAAACATTATAGAATACGTTATACTGTTTAGAGTTAATTTATAACAATGATATTGAGGCCACAATCTACAGGTGCTGGGTTTAAACTCAATAGACAGCCATTCGTTGTTCTTGTCATTTTCACATTCCTTGGCTGTAACAGTATTACAATATAATAATTTGTACTTCTCAAGTTGCCCAGTCGACGAGTCTGGCGGTAACCACCGGAGCGAAATGTGAGTTGGTCCCTTTGATGTTTTTTCTAATCGACTTATTTTGTTTGGAGCTAAAAAAATAATAATAGTCATTGATGTAACACGGGATCCCTATGAGATTGCGGCACTCGCCTTCGGCTCGTGTTTGTTCGTCTTTATTATTTAGAAGTAATGTTGATTTTATATGTTTCACCAATCTTGAAAATACGTTAACAATACCCGTTCGATGTGTTTAATACAGGGTGTTATTGAAATGACGTATTATATTTAAACCGGCAATTCCTGAGATGAAAACAAATCGAAGAAAAATATCCAAAAATGGTGCTTTAATTTAATATGCCCTATACATGACCTTATGTCAAACCAAAAATTACCACGCGGTGCCCCTGTCAGGAAGGTAAACACAGCAACATATGGCAGTGAATCTTGAACAGTGTTGTCATATCTTCAGGGTAATCACTTTAGAAAGTCAATAACCGTTTGACAGATTTCAAGTTGTTTATTTTTCAGGGTACATTATTATAAACTTTTACGTTCAGTTCGCTGGGAAACAATCTCTGATTTGTAAACTTGAACTGACTCGAACGAACCGCCGCGAAGTTTATAAATGGTCAGGTATGTTCTCATTTGTTCAATTCGAACGACACCCGTCAGATCTGGACAACTTAAAAGTTTATAAATGCCACTTACCCTTTAGGCAAAAAAAAATGTATTTACCTTTTCGGACTTATTTAAAACCAACTTAATTTATAAAAAACACCAAGTACTCACATCACAAAATCACATTAGTTTCTGCCTCACAACACATCTAAGTACCGTTCAATCTGAATTAGTATTTTAAAGTGCTACTGTGTAGACAAAAATACGCCCTTATTGTCTGGGAAATAATGTATTTAACATCTAAAATTTTTAAAAATAAATAACACGTTGGTTCTGTAGATCGATATCGACCGGCTTCTTTAAACAACCGATTTTGGACAATCGGGCTAATATTTAAAAATACAGCGTTGCCACTTTCGATGTTTTATAAGCGACTATTATAAATTGCCGAATTTCCTTCTATAATTTTACTTTCCTGTATAATTATAGTCTCGGGAATGGCAACCGCGCTACTACCAGTTTTCGGAGAAAGGAAGCATCTTTTTGGACTGGCCGATTATTATTTGAAATGGGAAGTTCCTTTGTGAATATAATTGTTTCATTTTATCTTTAGTAAAGGGTTAATGGCCCATAGAAATTAGCGTTTTTATTATTTCTATTGCGAAATGATTAAGTGCACTTGTTCTATGTGTGTTATTGTCAAGTGTGATTATGCGTTAGTGTTGGGTGTAGTGATAAGATTATTATGCACTCCCACACTATCATCAGGACACGTGATGAGCATAAAGTTTTTCCCATAGAAAAAAGGACTGAAGGTGTCTATGCCCTGGATTCCTTAATCGCGTCCTGGATTTACTTTCTAAGTAAGCTAAATATTTATTTTTATACGAAACTAAAGTTTTACACCTTTAAACAGTTTGGCAACATTGTGCCAGAACATCTGTTGATTACCCAGCTGAGCAATGTAATATGTTCATATATGAATGTGCCGAGGAGTTGTGTGGGGGTTTAGGGGTGAATTACCCCACCTTTTAAACGTTCGATTAAAAAAAAAATATTTGTAGCGCTTCTCTAGGACACCCCAGGAGTCACCCATTTAAATATAATACGTCATTTCCGTAACACCCTGTATACCTATTATATTCCCTTTTGTGAGTTTCTTTCGATTTGTCAGGCAATATATTTTGTGCTTCATTGGGTTAATTAATTATTTCATCTGGAGCGCATTGAAATGAATTTTCTTCGTCTGAATCGGAATGGTTTCTTTCCGCTTCCATTTGTAAGGTGACAATAACAATGCGGCGCCCAGGCAACGAACGACGCGGATGCCGTCAATGGCAACTTGATATTATAAGTATTCCGAGAGAAGTGCCAAAATGGCACGTTACGGCTCTTTTTTTAACGCGAAATTACTTTTTTTCACTCGTTAAAAAATGATCAATTTTAGCATTCATTTGCGTAAAGAAATATAGTTTTTATAACGATCGTAGGAAAAGTTAAATACATAACAATAATGTTTATATACAGGGTGTTATGTAATTGCCTTATTATACAGGGTGTTATGGAAATGACGTATTATATTTAAACCGGCAAGTCCCGAGATGAAAATAAATTGAAGAAAAATAACCATAAATGGCGCTTTGAATTATTTAGCGAAATATACACTTTATATGAAATCTCAAAATTTACATGGCCGCTCCTGAGGACATTCGCAATCAATAGTTTATTGAGGCAGTCTCGAGGTTCAAAAGTGGTTAGCGCATTATAGGCGATGTTGTCAAATTCCAACACAGAGTTCTAAACGCACGTGTTTAGTTGTTGACAAGAAGACGTCTTTGACGCGCGTCATCACTTCTTGTTCAAACTTTTTAGAAAAAAAATTACAATTTTAAGGTTCTTACCTTCGATCTTATAATCCGTTTTATAATTAAATTCCATAAAAAAATAAAACACAAAGAGTATGTTTTTCAACAGAACCAATATTAGATAATATCACACAAATTATTATTATTATTTCACAATAGAAAAAAAATCGGGCAATACAACTAACAAAACGTTTAAAATTCGTATACGTGAAGCACGTGGAACCCTCCACAGCGTTATCCCACTCCCAAGTCTCGAAACATACTGAAGCAACGATAGTGGCTCGCGGCCGGTATCCAACCAAGAGCGAGACACGCGGTGTGATCTGGCATCACTGTTAGTATACTCTAGTGACCCACAGTGTTGCTAAGTGAATCCAGATGAACAGCGCGACAGTATGTGGGTAAAATGGCTTTTACTTTACTATTTAGATATTCGATTTAAAAAAAAAAGTATGTATACTTTCTCTAAGACACCCAAGGAGTCACCCATTTAAATATAATAAGTCATTTCCATAACACCCTGTATTTAAACCCGCAAATTCTGGAAAACACATTGAAGAAAAATAACCATAAACGTCGCTTGGAATTAATAAGCGGGATAAGCCACCTGATGTCAAACCCGAAAATCCACGTGGGCAGTGCCTTGTACCCAAACAATTGCCGTAGCCCAAGTCTCAGAAGACGCCAGTGAATGTTTAACGGTGTTGTCATATTTACACGTCAAACACTTTGTTGAGCAACGGTTTCCATCTAACTGATCGTAGCTGACCTACATATTATACGACACAGAAGTCTCAAACAGGGACGGAAGGGAAAGCTGGTAAAAATATTCAAATTTTCTTCCTAGCATACTCGGACTAAGATTCATTAAATTCATTTCGAATCACTCACTCTTTGTGGCTGTTCGTCAATATAGGCACCTTAGATATTCTAACATAATAACTTACCTCCTTGTAGTGTTTCAAAGCTAGTAGCTATCTCGTTCACTATTTTCTCATCTCGTCGATAAAATTGAAATGTGGCATTATACTTGCAAAACGGTTTAAGTTCTTCGATCGTCAACTGACCGTCCTCCAGTTCATGCGCTTTAAAAGTCTTCGATTCACACCAAGGGTGCATTTCTGATGTTATAGCGGTGCTTATATAAACTGGACCTGTCATTTTATCGCATGGAACTTCGACAAATTTAAACGCGACTTTCTTGGTACTGGCTTGAAAAGAATCTAGGTATGGGATTTCTTCCGGTTCGATATTTTCTACAATAAAATCAATAAGGTTGTCCTAAAGAAGATAATTAAGTTGCTCTACTGTAGATGGAAACATTTAATTTAAGGTTTGTGGATTATTATTTTCAATGTTTTGTTATTCATCCTAGCTGGCAAGAAATACTATTGTTTGTCCAGTTATACTTTAACGTTTCCGTATGAAAAGTAGTGTTGGCTTTCCATCGGTGGCGGCTCGTGACCTATGATAGAGGGGGTTCACAAGTATGGTGAAATTATTTTTAAAATTTTATTTTTGTGTAACGACCAAACAATTACTTTCTAGGCGTTTTAAATGTAGAAAGAAAAGAAGTAATAAGAAAATGCGTTAGGTAAAACATATTTTTATTTATTTTTTAATTGTACACAAGGAAATACAACTTTTGGAAAATAAGAAAGGTTTTCTTAGTGTGTATAGCTGTCGGGTCTTAACGTCGTCGCATGCAATCCTCGTAACAATATTTATACAGTCCACTACTAATACTACTAAACCCATCTACGAGCTATCAAGAAAACCAAATGATGTCCAATACTACTACCGCCATCTACGAGTTATCAAGAAAACCGAATGATGTCTAATACCACTACGCCATCTACGGCTACGTCATTAGGCGCAACCAAGACGAGAACAATAGTTAACTGTTTTATGACGAGAACGAATCGAGCCACGAGACTGACAAGTTGGCATTCTTCATATTTTCAGTGTTTTTTAGTTTAAATCCTTAAGTAAAATCATATCGAGTATCATTTATCGAAATACACAACATTTATCGACCCTACACAATAGTGCTTAAACGTAAAGTCCATTCTTCGGTTCTTAATTGTAGAAAATTGATCAATAACAGCCTCATTAAAGTTTGGAATACCCTTTATAATTTTTTCTTCATGTATTTAATTTTTAAACTTTCTAATAAAGTCCCTAGATTTACCCTTTGTGGTCTGCGTTAAATTTATTTCGGGTTTAGGTGTTCCCGCATTCTTCACTTCAATTTCTTGCCCCAAACTCAAAGAGCTAAAGTTATTTCTTAAATAGTCCACCGTCAACTATTCATTTTAACTTAATAAATATATAATATTAAAACATACACGATCGAATTTCTAACTAGATGCACGCACAGACAACAGCGCGGTGCACACAAAAACTGTGCGCCTTTTCCATGTTAAATCGCCATAGCCCCGCTATCCCCCGCTGCCACCCGCCATCCGTTACTACAGAGAAACTGCACTACTTAATCGCACGTGCGAGCAAGTCTCGTCATAATCGTCATTTACCTCGACCGACTCACAGTTGCCGGATCTATACAGTTTGGTTTGACGGTATGATAAAATATTAGGGAGGGTCGGACTTTATACGATAAATAATATTCAATGAATATAAATTAATATTTTTTATTCGTTTTGTTTTGGGGGTGCACGTGTGCATTTGCTCCTGTGGAAGAACCGCCACTGCTTTACATACGTAAACGTTCAGAAACCACTTGGAAAACAATAGTTGACTACGATATGAGATAATTTCAAACTATTACCTGCAGCTTCTGTCGTGAAATTTACAAATACCGGTGGTCCTACACCAATAGAAGTATTCACTCGTGCTTCAATATAATATTCTGCATACGGATCTAAGTTCTCTAGTAGATACTCATTTGTATCATTGTCTACAGAAAGAGGGTCATCGAAGGTTCCTTCATTTGTAATTTTCTTGCAAGCTTGCGATTTATGCTATAGAATCAAATAAACTGATTAATTTTACAAACCCAAGAAAAATGTCACATTTATATTTACAAAACCCTCGCCCAGGGTGTCCCGTTTACGACACTTTTATAGGGTAATTGTTCGTGCTATCAAAAAAGTAATGTAGGTGGCATGTGCTCTATTTTGGATCAAACTTAGAATGGTAAAATCAAAATTTGAAAATTTTCGCTCACTTAAAAGATACGTGGGAAAATCAAAAAATTTACAATTTCTAAATTACTTTATATTTTCTTAGTTAAGAGAGATACAGAAAAATGTTTTATACAGAAGTTTCTTTATAATGATTGTTGAATAATCTTCCGTTTTCAGAATAAGTATACGCGGTCAGGTAAAAAAGTTATCGGACCTAACCTAATTTTTTAAATGGAGCACCCTGTATATTTTAATCTAAAGAGATAGCATTTTAAATTGTCTTTTCAAATATATAACACACCATGGATGATATTGGTTTCTAGGCGATTTATTTAAATTTTATTACTGTGAAGCGAAATAAAGATTAAGGTAAAAAATAACGCGAATCAGCGCAAAAGTTCGGAATATGTCCTTAAATGGTTTCCGTCTTTCCGAATAGCGAACAAAATATAAATTTTGAGCCATTTCTTCGTTTTTTCGACTTTCAATATAAACGGATATCATATCAAATTTTTCAAAAGGATGATAATTCATTTTCACAAATGAATGTGTAAAAATTAAATTGACGTTAAATGTTAATAACAACTAGAATATCAACATGATTGTTTCTAAGATATTAGCTTTTGATTCATGGCCTACTGTGGTTTAAAATAATAAAGTTTAAATAAATCGCCCAGGAAACCAATATCATCCATGGTGTGTTACATATTTGAAAAGAGAATTTAAAATGCTATTGTTTTAGATTAAAATATACAGGGTGTTCCATTTTTAAAAATGAGCTTAGGTCCGATAACTTTTTTACTTGACCCCGTATACTTATTCTGAAACCGCTAGATTATTCAACAATCATTATAAGGAAATTTTTGTATGAAACATTTTTCTGTATCTCTTTTAACTAAGAAAATATAGGGTAATTTTGAAATGTCTATTTTTTGATTTCCCCCGTATCTCTTAAGCGAGCGAAAATGTTTAAATATTGATTTTACCATTTTAAGTTTGACCCAAAAAGAGCACATGACACCTACAGTACTTTTTTGATAGCACTAACAATTACGGAGATACCCTGTAAAAGTGTCGTAAATGGAACACTCTGTTCAGGGTGTCCATTTTTCAGTGATCTATGTATATGTGTATCTCCGTTGTTAGTAGAGTTAGAAAGATGCTGTTTTCGCAGCACTTTGCTACTTTTTTGTGAAACAAAAGATTCGCTAATTAAAATTTTTCTAGGTCTCCTCGTATTTGACATATGGAATGTTTTTCAGAGATCAGAAAGAAATAAAATGTTCTCTTTGTAGTTTTTTGCGTAGACTCCAGTGACTCAGATTTTTCGACGTTCAATAGTTTGCAAGAAAAAAAAATTAGCTTTTTTTTTTAAACCCTATACAGAATGTTACAATCTGCCTTCGCCATTGGGATTTCGGAAACGGTAAGAGACACGAAGTCGGTTAAATTGGGACAAAGTCGCGTAATTATGGGCCCAATAATATGCCGCAAAAAATTCTAAAATAAATACAGGAGCTTCCGATATATTTCTAAAATTTTGGGTCTCGGTTTTTTTTTCCTGACTTTGATCGAAGAGATATTCAAAATAAATTTCACTTTCTCATTGCCACTCTTTATTCTTCACAAGATGGCACCATCAGATCTTTCATGCGACGTTACGTCTTTGGGTCACCATCATCAACTTATTTTTTTTAAATACGGGCCTGGATTTTTTGTTTAAATTATGAAAGAGGATCGACATGTACGTTCAGTGGTGTACAATACTTACTGGTTTCTCGACGTTTTGTTCCTTAAATTGACCATCTTCATTAAAATAACCCTAGTAAGTGCCTGTAAATTACTCTTCCAAATATTTTGAAAGCGCCTGCATTTATTTTTGATTTTTGCGGCATATTATTGGGCCCTTTAATCGACTTCGTATCTCTGACCGTTTCCGAAATCCCAAGAGTCCACCTAACACACCAGTTAAAATAAAATACTTACTTGGAAGTTAACAATATAATTAAGCCGGCGGCGGTCACCAGCCTCGACAGGTGCTAACCACGTCAGTAAAACCGATGATTTTGTTTTTGAGTACTTGAAATTTCGCACTATTGGTGGAGCTAGAAAAATTATACAAATTTGTAATTGTCATTCACAGTCCTTTTTCTCAGGAACCGATTAACATAAACGAAGTTGGTTGTTTTTCTGCTTAACTTTTCGACAAAATCCAAAAACACGTCGTGAAGTTTGTTTGTCAGGGGGACAACTTATAACGCAAAAAGCATAACAAATTCTTCAACTCCCTCTAAGTTGGGGATCATCCCCCAATTTATTCAAACGGGAATTGGGGGGGGGGGGGGGGTCAAGTAACCTCATTAAAAAGGGCTTTTAATTCCCTATACATTGTTGCTTCGTTTTTGAAAATCGATCCACTCCTTTAGAAAATATGGAGCTTTGAAATACCAAAAAAACTTGTGACTAAAAATTCAAAAATCGATAATATTATATCGGCCAACTAAAATATCGGTATCGGCAAAAAACCGTGTCGGTTGAGCACTACAAAAAAAAAACTATATTGATAAAATACTTACAGTTTTCATTCTTCATATCACATTTTTCCCCCCAATAATTGCCGTTACAACGATCCGAATTACACTTGCCGAAAATGATGTCATTTTGGCAACCATCTTTGCAGTTGGCACACGAATTTCGACATCCATGTCCATATGTGTGACTTCCACATGGCTCTAAAATAGTATATCAGCGATTTATCGAAATATATGAACGCAGCGGCGGCATCGACTTTTTCGATATCGATATTTTCAACGATGCGGCATTGCCGCTTCTATCGAAAAATTGCGGCAACTTTGTTATTTTAAGAGGAATATTATTAAGTTTTTTGAATCACCTTTTAGTTCTAATAATATGTTCTTATAACTTTCCTCTTACTGTTTCCGAGATGAAAATAAACATTTCTGTCCAATATTGGGCAAAACATGACCTTAATTAAACACTTGTAAATTTGTGGTGTTATTAATAAATCTCTTACCAAGAAAACCCTAAAATTACATAATTGTAAAAGGTATATAAGAAACTAATATTCTATTATAGTTTCAATATTATTAAAACATTATTTTCATACTGTTTATTTTGATAATTAAATGCAAATTTTTTAAATTAAAGCACTTTTAATCTAAAATTATGATAACAGGTAGCTAGGGCTAATTTGATAGGTTATATCGCAGATAGTTGTACCGCATGCGTTTCCTGATACACCCCGATGGGCCATCGGGCTTGTTCGGCGATGTCCGACATTTGATGGATGTACCCACCCGGTTGCGTAATGATAGAAAGAGCAATAGCTATTGTATTGTTAAATTGTGTTTTGAATTTTGTGATAATGAATGAGTATACTCCTGGTAAAACTTTCACAGCAAGACCCGTGAAGTGATTGCAAATGTGTATAGGGTATGTGAAGAGGAATCACAAACCAATATATTTAAATTTCCAGTTAAGCGGAAGCTAATATTTACCTACAGCTCGACAAGCGAGTCTATAGCTACGCGGTATCGGTAAGGGGGAAGCAATATCTTTTAAAACACGGCCCAGTCATGGGCGTGCTATTATTATCTTAATAATGTAATAATATATATTTTTTCATGGCATGAATATATTTGTATCACCAGTGCAATATATTAGGCCTTTCCATTAATATTTTTCGCTTATTTCGGCATTTTCGCCAATAAAATCCGTTTGATTTCAACATGCACTTCAAAGTTTCACGGGAAAATGGAAAGTTTATGTCACTGCTCAGCTGTTGTAGCAACTTTTTGAAGGTTGGAACCACTTTTAGTTCCAAATAAAACTTTTGTATTGTTCTCCTAACAATGCCAAAGTCGATTTTTCCGACAGCAGAGAGACGGGCCCTTTTTTTGACAGGAGATGACAATAATTGATCCGGGTTATTTTCTTTCCTTTCAGTATCTTCTTTGTGAATGTTTTTTACTGCACCCACGCTTACTCCCGTCTACATTGCGACCCTTTCTAGCTTTCGCTTAAGTGGCAATTTAAATGTATTAATTTGTGATTCCTCTTCACACACCCTGTACACATTGGCAATCACTTCACGGGTTTAACTATGAAGGGTTTTACCAGGGTATATTCATTCATTATCACAGTTTTAAAACAAACACTACGCAACTGGATGAAGCATATTGGACATAGCCGAACAAGCACGCTGGCACAATAGGCATGTCACCAGACGCGTGTCGCCATCCTCTGTTTCGGATATAACCTATCAAATTAGCTCTAGCCACCGGTTACCCATGGTTTTCCTATTTTTATTACATTATTTAAAATAATAATAGCACGCCCATGACTAGACCATGTTTTAAACGATATGGCTTCCCCGTTACCGATACGTCGAAGACACAGATCCACTTGTCGATCTGTATATGTGCAGTAATGGAGAAATTCAGCTAAAAACATTAAAATCTCACCAGAGCAATCGCTACCCTTGTATCCAATAGAACAGTAGCACTTTTCTTCCATGTCGTATTTTCCACTTAACAGTTGACAGTATCTCTTTCCTCGGGGACAGACTTTATCGTCAAACATTTTCTCACATGGGAAACATTTTTCCCCAAATTGATTTTCCGTGCAGTTTTCTAAAATAATCCTTAAATAATTAATTTGTCTGTCATTATAACGCACGTCTCCGTAATGCGCATGTCTTCCTTAAACAGGCGTTCCCAAAATGTGAAGAGTAAACAGGATTGCACCGAGATGCTTCAGTTTGCTCCTCTCCTCTCCGGCAAGGTTGTTAAAGTAGTTAATGTAATATTTACTACGTAGGTTACTACCGTAGTGAATGTAATTCGCTATATGCACTTACTACGTATTTCGTTACATTTACTTCATTTGCTACTCTCACGAATCGAATTTTTTATTTAGATCAAACCGTAAATCGAAAAGCAATAGAAGACAATAACCAAAAACTATTATTTTCTACTTTTCCACTCGAATTTCCAAGTTTTAACATCAAATTTATAATAATAAAGTTGAGGTTATGTGGTATTTTTGACACCTTCAGCCAATCCAAATGTACTAATTTAGTAAATTCAATCTTTATGCGACATTAACAACCCTGTTCTCCCTGAGCCTAAACTTACTTAGCATATACGCAACTAGAGCACCGTGACAAACCTCTATAAGGGCGCCGCAAACTGAAAATGTTTGGGAACCCCTGGGTTAGACAATGAATAAACCTACCTAGGATGGAAATTTTCTTATGGATATTTAATCCCATTACTTTTCCACTCTTGATTAACTGGCACTTTTGCGTCCAAAGTTTCAGATTAGGCCTTAGAACTCTTACTTCTAGAAAAACTTGATATTACTTTAGGTATATCTATACTAAACGGTTTGCTACTGCTTAAAACCGCTCTTGCTGTTTTAACTGGAGGATAGAATGTTTAGACATCTATAATGCATGTTAAACCGGAATGTAGAACTTAGATGAATAGGCTAACTTTGAATTAAACTTAAAACCGCTCTTGCTGTTTTAACTGGAGGATAGAATGTTTAGACATCTATAATGCATGTTAAACCGGAATGTAGAACTTAGATGAATAGGCTAACTTTGAATTAATAATTACATACTTATGTGACTTACCATCTTCGCCACATGACCTGAGATGGCTAACCGCCCAAAAAGTACTCGTGGATCTATACCACGTCCATTTTGGAATTATTTGTAAATATCTAGTTTCTTGTTTTTCCACGTCAAAGAAAAACTTTATCTCCTTCCATTCCTCATTTTAAAATGAATAATAATTATTAAGTTTATAAACCAGATATATCAGGCAAAGCCATACATTGAAATAACTTATTATACAGGTTGTTATGGAAATGGCTTATTATACAGGGTTATTCACGTTATTCGAGACGACATATTATAGCTAAGCTATTTGTTTTGGATAAAAACAAATATTCAGGGTGGATAGGGGCCTATTTGAGGTACATTTTAAAATTATTGTCATAATGTACCGGGTGTCCCAAAAACACGAAACGTATCAAAGTTGTATTTTTTTAAGTGGAATGCCCCGTATATTATTTCATTTTCGGTTCCTACGATCAAAATAAATATTACTTTCATTAAGGTTTACCGTACTTAAGCCTTACGGTTAGTGAAATATTTCATATTTTGTCAAAATGTAGTAACAATTTTAATGATTAAATTCTGAACATGTATTTTGTTTTTAAACCCAATTTCTCAGTGGACTCTACTCACTGATTAAGTTTTGTGTATCAGTTATGAAAAATTCACTAACTTATACACGGTGTCCAAAAAGTACTACTAAATAATTACACGTTTGTCGTTACCTTTACTACTAAGTAATGCATTTTCCCTCTGTTTCTCTAGAATCTAGTTCTGATCTGTGAAAATGTCATAGGCGACTTGATTAATATTAAATTGATTATAATTAGCCTGCTTTGTGAATATTTGCATTTTTCATGAAAATGCGAGTAATTAGCTATGGGAGAGGTTAATACTTTTTTTAAGACAATTAAATTCTACATCTGGTAGTGACATAAAATATTGGGTGTTATATTTAAATTAAGCAAGTTATTACCATTTCAAACTTGTAATTATTATTTAGTAGTACTTTTTGGACACCGTGTACAACAAGTTAGTGAATTTTTCATAACTGTAACACAAAACTTAATCAGTGAGTAGAGTCCACTGAGAAATTGGGTTTAAAAAACAAAATACATTATAATTATTACTACATTTTGACAAAATATGAAATATTTCACTAACCGTAAGGCTTAAGTACGGTAAACCTTAATGAAAGTAATAGTTATTTTGATCGTAGGAACCGAAAATGAAATAATATACTGGGCATTCCATTTAAAAAAATGCAACTTTGATACGTTTCGTGTTTTTGGGACTACCTGTACATTATGAAAATAATTTTAAAATGTACCTCAAATAGGCCCCTATCCACCCTGAATATTTGTTTTTATCCAAAACAAATAGCTTAGCTATAATATGACGTCTCGAATAACGTGAATAACCCTGTATAATTCTAATGGCAGTATTTACCAAAAGTTATTCCAGTCACATACAGGGTTCGCAAACGAGGCGGGGACGGAAGATTAAATCGTTATCGAAGAACTTATCAACAATACTAAAACAGGAGGTCCTGGATTAAAAGCGGCATGTCTTAAAAATATTTTTTATTATACAGGGTGGCTCTAAAAAGTGTGACAGCATAAAGTTATATTTTTTTAAATGGGACACCCAGTATTTTATTGCATATTTAGGTTCGTATTACTATCGTCTATAAGTGCCTCGAATTTTATTTAATTTGGTTTCCTAGTTTCGGAGAAATAAATTAAAAACAAAAAACAAAGTTTTGCAGTTTTGCATAAAGAACTCAAGAAAACAATTCAGAACTATTTTTTTAACCTCTGCATTGAGTGAAATTTATGACAAGAGGTCTAGAGATACTATGAATGTAATTGCGTTTATTTATTTTATACAGGGTGTTCATAAGCTTTCAAAAACCCCACATTTTAAAATAATTTTTCTCAAGTTTTTCAAATGGAACACCCTGTATATTATTTGGCTATTTGACGTAGAATTAACAATTTTTTTTTGTAATACAAACATATAAGTTATATCCAGCCGTTCTCGAAATAATTGTAAATATCATAAATTATGTTGTTTAAATAGAGTTTTTAGTGGGAAATTTTGTTATGGGCGACTAGACTAATAATTGTAAACTAAAGTAAATGTTCAAAATAGCTTCATTTTACTTAATTTAATGATTTTCCTCTACTGCCAACAGAACTCTTAATTCATTTTCTTCATTAATAACGGGTTTATTGATTATCATCCTTTTTGTGTACGCAGTGCTTCCTGTTGCTACAAATCTTTGCAACAACTTCTCGTAGGTTTGTTCTTGCACATTCACCCAGTATAAAAATCATATTTACCATTTCTAAAGTTGTAAAATTCGACATTTTGTGTAAGTTAGTACTTAATTTCGACGACTGAACAAATGTAAGTAATTTTATTTGGCTGTCATAGTGAAAATCTAAACAAAAAGAAATCATGGCAACTCGATCAAGCAAAAATAAAATAAAATAATAAAAGTAGCAAAAATGTATGATTTTAAAATTTATATCAAAATAACTAAAATACGGTAAACTCTAAGAGTAAAAGGAAGCTATTTTGAACATTTACTTTAGTTTACAATTATCCGTCTAGTCGCCTGTAACAAAATTTCCCAATAAAAACTCTATTTAAACAACATAATTTATGATATTTACAATTATTTCGAAAACGGCTGGATATAACTTATATGCTTGTATTACAAAAAAAAATTGTCTATGAATTCTAAGTCAAATATCCCAGTAATATACAGGGTGTTCCATTTGAAAAACTTGAGAAAAATTAATTTAAAATGTGGGGTTTTTGAAAACTTATTATGAACACCCTGTATAAAATAAATAAACGCAATTACATTCATAGTATCTCTAGACCTCTTGTCATAAATTTTACTCAATGCCGAGGTTAAAAAAATAGTTCTGGATTATTTTTTTTGATTTTTTTATTCAGGACTGCAAAATTTTTTTTTTTAGTTTTTAATTTATTTCTTCGAAACTACAAATCCAAATTAAATAAAATTTGAAGCACTTATAAACGATAGTAATACGAACCTAAATATGCAATAAAATACTGGGTGTCCCATTTAAAAAAATATCACTTTATGCTCTCACACTTTTTTTGGCCACCCTGTATAATGTAAAATATCTTTAAAACATGCCGCTTTTAATCCAATATCTCAAGCTGTTTCAGTATTGTTGATAAGTTCTTCGATAACGATTTAATCTTCCGTCCACGCTTCGTTTGCGGACCCTGTATAGTTTAGTGTTACTATTTTTATAGTAAAGTAAACTAAGCTTTTCGTATGTAGTTGTCTAGATAGAGCAATATTTAGATTCGTTCACATTTTTGTTGGTTCTACAGGGCGTTACGAAATTGCCTTATTATATTTAAACCCGCAAATCTTGAGATTAAAACAAATTGCGACTGGAAGCAACCTAGTCTATCGATTTTCGATAACTATCGAGCGGGAAGAGCCGTAGAGGGAAGATTATCATCGTGGTAGCGAACGACGGAGGGTCGGAGCCCGCACAGTCAACACATGGGCCTATGACGTCGCCGCATGTGAGATGATTTTAGGAATTTTTACCTAAGTATATAGACGACACCCATAGCGAACGACGGAAGGTCGGAGCACGCGCAGTAATTTGGCAATATCGCAATACTTTGACATGAATCTACATTACTTTAAGTGAATAACCTAAGTGAAGTCAACATCCATATAAAATATTATTATGAAAAAAAATTCCAGCTATGGCTCACCTTTTGCCTGACAGTCTTACTGGGTATGTATTCGTTCATGGACTCGATGTCGTGACTTACGAGTTTAATTTCCATCGAGCACGACTCGCACATCGCGACGAACATCGCCAGACAATTCCTTCCTTTCGAAACGGTTAACGGTTTTTTGGTCTCTAACGGCGCGTCAGTTTTCTTGTTCTTGTAATAATACCAAACTAAAATATACTAAAACTGTTAATTATATTTTCAATTGGAAGAACAAAACTATTGTGACATGCGCGCTGTGCATTGATACGCACCAAAACAGAAATACTCCTTTTGTTTTGGTCCTATTTTTTATTAAATTTTAAAATGTGGATACGTGTTGCTATAAAAAATAGTCTGTTTGAATAACCATTTTTTCAACAATAATAAAATACTCATATTTTTATTTTAATTTGAATAAATATTTTTATTTTGAGTGACAAAAACTTTTGTCACAGTTATAGCTTTTTGTTATTTGAAAGTTGTCAGAAATACGTATATTTTTTAATCTCGAAACGAAATTATTTGTTTACACTGAGAATAATTAAACAATTAGAAAGTTTGTAAATCCCTAAATCGCATCGGCAGCAAAATTTTCGCTCAACATTATTAGAGTAATCATAATCATTATAAAAATATTTTCTATCGGTAACAATCTCGCTTATTTAAACATTTCTTATATTCGGAATTGGCCATGTTTAGACGTTTAGCAAATCAGTTCTCCGCGCTTATAATACAGGCATATTTAAAATTCAGCATGATAGTCGCAGCGTTCTGTCGATAAGGTGTTTTTAGAAATCTTATATTGCGAAATTAGCCGAATGACATTCCTTCTCCGAGCTAGTCCGAATCACCCACCATTTTAATATCGAAGACTCTTCGCCGTGGTCGCAAGTGTTTTTATTGATGTGTATTGAAAAAAGTGAAAATTAAAGACATTCAAGGCTCAGGCTGTGTATCATTCATAGTAAGTATGCATTCTATACACTATTATCTATAATAAAGTAGTATAATATAATAGTGCATTATTTTAAATTTAGTATATCCATTTAAAAAATTGAGGTTAAGTCCGATAACTTCTTTACCTGATACCGTATACTTATTCTGAAAACTGCAGATTATTTAACAATCATCATAAAGAAGCTTCTGTATCTCTTTTAACTAAGAAAATATAGGGTAATTTTGAAATTGACAATTTTTTGATTTAAGTAAGTTGCTTTTTCTGGGATTAGGTTTGTTCGGGTTTGTTCGATATTTATAATAAGTGAGAGAATTATGTATATGTTATACGTATCATTAAAAATATATACTGTTATAACAGGCATTATGTTCTTTTTTTAATTTAAGAAAAATATGGTTATATAAATGTTCTAAGCTTTAATAAAAAATGTTCGTAATATATAAATATATACAATATATAGTTTTTTTGTTATAATATAGAATATTAATATTAGTGTAAAAAGTACCCGATGCTTATACAGTGATGGGCTAAAATATGGAACAAATTCATTTAAAAATCAGGTATTCATTTTTTGTAAAAACGCTTGGACACGTCGATTATAATTTTTTCTTCCGGATTTTTTGCCTCAAAAAGAAATTATACTGGGTGTGTCAAAAAGTAGATGTAGGTATAATTTTGAAAAATTATTTTATTAAGTGTTGAAAATGCAAACCATTAACTTCTTGACAATATGCCAATCTACTTAAAAACCCTTCTAAAACATTATTTACAGTATTTTCATTAATTTGTCTAATTTCATATCTAATTTTAAATTTTAAGTCTTCCAAATTTTATGGTTTATCCTTATACACTTTTGATTTCAAATAACCCCAAAGAAAGAAATCCATTGGTGTAAGATCGGGAGATCTTGCAGGCCATTCTATGGGTCCTCTTCTATCTATCCATCGTTCGGGAAAAATAGTATTCAAATACTCTCGTACTTGTCGAGCAAAATGAGGCGGAGCACCATCCTGCTGAAACCAAATAGACGCTTCTGGTAGATTAGGCTGATTCGGATTTGGAAAATCCGCTGCTAGTGTGGGAATTAATTCATTTTGAAGAAATTGTAAATACCGGTCTCCTGTAAGATTTCCATCGAAGAAAAAAGGTCCAATAATTCATCAATATCCTTAATTCATTTAATATCCCTGCCCAAACATTTACTTTTTGTGAGTATTGCGTATGCTGTTCTCTCATCCAACGGGGATTATTTGTACTCCAATACCGAAAATTTTGTCTGTTTACCGAACCATTCAAACAAAACGTGGCTTCATCGCTAAAAAGTACGCTGCGATGGAAAAATATATTTAAGTTGCAAGTTTCCATCATAGTTTCACAAAACTGTAGTCGGCGGTCGGGATCATCTTCGTTTAGCTTGTGCAGCAACCTAATTTTATACGGATGGTACTTTTCTTGTTTCAATACCCGCAAAACAGATCGTCGGCTAACATCATTATTAAGGGCTACTTCAGTGGATGCACTATGGGGATTATCTTCAACTTCTAACAAAATGTATGTTCAATTTTGTGTTTTCACTAATTTTTGGACGACCTGGCCGTAGACGATCCTTTACATTCCCTGTTTCCCTGAATTTTTTCTCAATTTTACTCACTGTAGATCTTGTAATCCGTCGTTCTGGATACTTAGCGCTAAACAAGTTACAAACTTCTTCTTGACTTCTTGTTTTGTCTCCACATCCAATTAAAATTAAAATTTCGATTCTTTGAGTTTCATTTAAATGCACCATGATCACCGTTTTTTCAAAATTATACTTAAAATTATTTTTGATTGACACATGACTTGCTATCGTAGTAACAATTAATTTAAATTTACCTGTTTACCTTTAAGTAGATATATGTACCTTTTTTTAAAGAAATTTCTTTTTTAAGATGTAATTTTTCTCTAAAACCGTTAGAGATAAGATATGCTACATGAATTATGCTCAGAATTTGACGTAGAATTTATGTGATAAGTAAAAATAGGGTGGTTCTATTTAAAATACAAATAAATTTTACAACATCTACTTTTTGACACACCCAGTATAATTTCTTTTTGAGGCAAAAAATCCGGAAGAAAAAATTATAATCGACGTGTCCGAGCGTTTTTACAAAAAAAATAAAACCTGATTTTTAAATGAATTTGTTCCATATTTTAGCCCATCACTGTATATTCAATATATTCTTGTTTAAGTGTACCACTTAGTATATCAGATATAGTGTAATATACACTATTAGAAGATTCTTGTAATAGGTATTAGAATCGTTCATATATTGGGTATAAGCTATTTTTAATGTGGAAAGAAACAGAATGATATTCAGTATTATTCTATATTATCACTGGTATTAAAAATTCTCATAAACGGTATACCGAGTGTATATTGGTCACTGGTATCAGTATTATAATACTTACAATCCAGCCACTAACTGTTATTAAAATATCTTTATATTGGGTATAAAACGAATAACCGCTGCTGTAATATAATTAGTACCTCCAACTATTATAGATTCTAACTACTATTAGAAGTAAGTTATTGCCGCTATAACCACAGTTTAGAAAAGCGAGATTATTACAGTAGCCAACTGTCGCGCTGTCCAAATACGTATGTGGAAATCCAATAACTTCAAAATTAAAGAACTAATTTAAATCATTTGGCTAAATCATCACAGCGATAGGTGACGAAGCATTGATGCCGATGGAAGAAAATTAAGGGTGATTACTGTAATAATTTAAAATATTCACGTAGAAAACATATTTATTTGCGTACAGTGAAATCTCCCTCAGGCGGACACCTACGGGACCGTCTAAATGGTCCGCCTAATAGAGGTGTCCGCCCATGGGAAATTTGTTATTTAGGTAATATGTAAATGCAAAATTATTACTATGTATATGTATGTACAAATATACATAACTTAACAAAAATACACTAGTTTTCGTACTCGAACTGCTTCTTTCTGCGTAATGTCGCCGATACTATGAGTAGATAGAACACTCTCAGTTAATTAAGGACGCGTATTTTCAGGAAGCTGCGAGCGGCGAGTTCTTAATAGTAATACTCACAGTTATGAATTTTCCACAATCCAGTTTCTACTGTTTCAAAATATAGGATTCTTGGTATAACATCTAACCTTAAAGCTTTTATTAATATTTGAGAGCCATTCTCGTCCTCCAGATAAATTTCTCTGTCGTTTTTGATAATATTAAAATGACTCCAACTTTCTTCGCTTACCTTATGCTTAAAGACAAAAAACAGGGTTACGAGAGTTTTGTTCTAGTTAAGATTCATGGGATAGCTTTCTCTGATGGTCATGTATGAACGAACACCATAAAGTCACTATACCAAGAAAGTGTTACGTAAATTGTACTAATAACTTTAACTTAGTACTAGTTTAAACTGGTGCCAATTACCACGTTTTTGCCAAGTCATAATAGCAGTGTTAATCACTTATAGTTTCTACACTCTAAAAAATGGTCTAGTTTAGGATACCAAGATCTTAGTCTCAATAACAAGAAAATTTAGTGAAAATGGCGATAAGAGGAAATTTAGTATCGAAGGCCAAATTTTATTGCTACGATTATTGCTAGTTGAAGTCACTAATAACGCTTTTTAAGTCAATCAAGTACTTCTAGTACCCGAGAGAATAAATATTCTTACGATAACCAATATAGTTAGTTTTAACTATTGTTGTTTCAACAATTGTGTTTGTTAATTATTACCTATTTTATTGTTAAAAAAGCAAGGAAATATTAAATACCAATGTATGGAATAATTATTGTTTTTCCAGACCACCCGATGATACAATAAGGGCGTATTTAGTCTACACAGTAGCACTTTAAAATACTATTTCAGGTTGAATGGTTATTTTACTACCAAGAAAATGAAACCTTTTCCATTGATAGGATGCAACCACCTGCAGACCGGTATCGAACTATTTAGTTCTCGTCAGTACAGTGAAGGTGTATATCTAATACTTCACGCAGTATTATCAACGGTAGTCGAGAAAATACAGCGCCATCTCCTAGCAGCAAATGGCGGCAGTTGGTGTGACGTCAGGTCTCACATCGTACCTACTTATTACTACTATATCTGGCCAATAACAATAACTAAGTAAATTAGTATAGGGTGCATAGATCATCTTCATTCATCGTAATTTAGTTAAAACGAAAATTTGTTTTGCTAACTAGAAATTACTTTTGCATAAGCTAAAACTTTAACAGCAAGATAAAATTAGTCTTAGATACCAATGCATTTTTTAGAGTGTATAACTTTGATGCAAGTTGTGTTCGTGTGCCCCCCCTACCAGCATCCTGGTGGATAGGCCGCACTGACATTACATAAACATAAGTATAATTACCTCAACTGTTTTTTCGTCCGATATTTCGCATTCTGATGCTCTGCACATTAGAAATTTTACAGTCTCACCATAAAAAATAAACCCATAGCAATTGTCGTTATCATCACAGAAAAACACTTGGGCAAGTCCCTTAGCTTGCATAGAAAATGGTATAGAAATATCGCTGGAATTGTTCAAAATATCGAACCATATCCGATTCTTTCCCTTAGTGGTAATTAAAGTATGAAAGTCTGCAATTGTAAAACCTAGGTCATCTTTTTTTCAACTACTTATTAAAATTATTATCAAGATCTACTTTGGGAAATACATACCTTCCCACCTTCTATCATTTATTAAATTACTAGCGCCAAATGATACAAGTGAGTTTACTAAGAACCAATCATTGTCACGTGTCTTAAAACATTCCGATGTGTAGTGACATATTCCTTTGACTCCATTGCCGTCATTGTCCTTCAATGATTTTACTTCTAAGACTAAGAAAGAAATTATTCATATATTTATTTATCTATTCAGCTCGTCATTTCTTTTGATATTTGTTTGCACGATTGGCCCGCATTTACTAACAGAACGGTGAGTAATTTACTTACCATTCAAAGTAACTTACTTACCATTCAAGAGGGTAGGACGTTAATTAAAATTTTAAAAAAAGATTCTGGATACTATTTATTAAAATTAAATGTACAGTTGTTGTAATTGAAAATACTATTATCGAGTCACGGCTCGCTTTATAACAGGCCGTGAAACTAGGGCAGTTTGGCAACACGGTTGGTTGTTCAGCGGCTGTCATGTTGTTTTATCTGGGCCGAGACAATTAACTAACATTTGGCAACAGCGCACCGCGGATCTGTTCACGGCCTGTGACCGGCAGGGTTGTTAAAATAATTAATGTAATATTTACCACGTAATTTATTACCGTACTAAATGTAATTAGCATATTTTTATTTAGATCAAATCGTAAAGCAAAAAGCAATAGAAGAAAGAACAATGACCAAAAACTACTATTTTCTACTTTTCCTCTTGTATCTTTGTATCTTGTAATAATAAAGTTGAGGTTATGTTATGTTTTAGACACTTACAGCCAATCAAAACCATAATTACATTTACTACGTTCGTAATTCAATTTTTCTGCGACATTAACGACCCTGCCTGCCTATGACTGAGTTTTCTGTCTATAATATTTGTGTAGTAATCAAAAAAAGGACAACTATGTCCTATTCTATTAACACAAATTTTCTATGTACTGATTATTTATGATGTCACATTGACATTCGGGCTGCTAACATAAGCCCTGGTTTTTATTACATTTCGTTACGAAATATTTCGGTGGATTGGAACGGAAAATTTCGTCGTGGGTCATTTGGTCACATGTGTGGTTTTTACTGCAGTAGAAGTGCGTGGTTAGAAACGGACGATATTAGTAGATTCATTTGTACAGGGCGATCACGTATTATGTCCCCCCCCCCCCCATCTTAACCTTTTTATTTTACGTACTTGAGAAAAATTAAAACGATTGGTATACAAGGTTTTTAAAGTAGTATTTGCAATGGGAACAAATATTTAGATCTGTTGATTTACAAGTAGGGTTGGTTTTACTCAACATGATGTTGAGGCCCTTTGTTAGATACCTATTGCATAATATGCAACCAAGTAATTTACGAAATAACCTACAGAGTTATGTACAGGATATATAAGACGATACTAACTTGTGGTCGTATGATATTAGTAAATCATAATAAATTACTTTTGCATAACTTATTAAGAAAAAACATTTTTTTAAATGATAAAAGACGTAACGGGCCTAGGCCCCCCCTATAACCAAAAATAGGCACATTGTATATTCCGATTTATTAATAATAATATAGTCGATAAAAATAATGAACGCGTTTAGTTACGCCGATTCTTTATTCTGCCGTAGATGTTCTTGCCCTGTTGCCAGTTTGTCATTTGTCAATTTTAAATAGTATTTTTTGTTTTAAACTCTTTTATTTTTTGGTTCTTTTCGAGGCCCCTTTAAATACGAGGCCGTAGGCTAGATAGAGCCTAGTATGCCTAGTGATGTATCCGAAAACAAAGAACCGATAACCCGTGTCATTTAATAATGACACACATCAAGCGGAATAACTTTTCGTTGACGAAATTTCGTCGGTATCCAACGTTTTGGATTTGAACGGAGTTTTTCGGCGGCAGATTATTATTATTGTGAACTTTTATTTTATTAACTATGAGTGTAAAATACCATAAACTAGAGTTTAGTGCCTTAGAAGATGAATTGTTGACAGGAAGTAAAAGTAGATAGATAGAGGGTAAAAGAAAATCCACCCATATATGCAAAAAATTTTTAACTTTTAAAGACATTCAAATGAAGTAGAATATTTGGAAAAAAAATAGCGGTAGAATTTGGATCAAATAAAATAGGTACAGTACGTTTCACGAAATTTGGATACGACTTAATGATTTCCATTGTGTCGACAAGAGCTTGGCAATAAACAAGTGAAGTATGAAGGGGCGGACTAAGGAAAACAAGTAATGATATGATTATATTAATGTAATCAAATGAAATAACATTTTTAAAAAATATTACTAGTCATATTTATTTACATTTATAATGTCATTCTATAGATAGTTCTGTTTCGCTATCGCTATCCTCATCAAAATTAATTATAATTGGATTAATTATACGATCCAGACTAATATACGAATTTTCTACATTTATTACGTGACGGACTAAATTCTTCCAACTACCTGGGGGAATATCATTAAATCATTTTCGTATTAATTCTACAACACTAGAACTTAAAGTCGGAGAAATATTTTCAGACCTAACCAGTGATTTTAACTGGTGCCACATATGCTCTATGGGGTTAAAAATGCAATAATAGGGTGGGAGCCGGAGCACTATGTCCAATTTCTTCTGCCAATGTGTCACAAACATATACTTTTTTTATACAAAATGTCTTTAAAACTTCTAAAAGATCACTTTTTTATAACTTTCTTCAAAATATATATCATTCGCCGCCATGTAGTTCTGAATCTCCAATTTTGTATTATTTGAGCTTGGAGCTTTATGTAATTGGCGACTGTGATAGCTCGAAATTGTCCATTACTATCACGCTATTCTGAGGAATGTTTGGTAAAAGACAATTCCTCAAAAACTAACAAATTTTACCACAAAACGATATTTAAATATAAATTAAGCAACCTAACCTACCAGATGTGCCTATATTTAATTATAATTATTACAATCCGGTCCTTTCCTCATAATAATAACAAACGGTCATAAATAATGGGATGGCCCCAGGTACTTTTACTGCAGTCATTAAGTTATATCCATTTTTCGTGAAACAATCTTTATGTTCAATCCTACTTGTAAATCAACAGACCTAAATGATATTTGTACCCATGGCAAATACTACTTTGAAAACCTTGTATACCAATCGTTTTAATTTTTCTCAAGTACGTAAAATAGAAAGGATAAGATGGGGGGACATAATACGTGATCACCCTGTACAAATGAATTTACTAATATCGTCCATTTTTAACCACGCACTTGTACTGCAGTAAAAACCACACATGTGACCAAATGACCAACGACGAACTTTTCCGTTCCAATCCACCGAAATATTTCGTAACGAAATGTAATAGAAACCAGGGCTTAAACAGAACATACGCTTGTCACAATTATTTTATCCATTTGGTTCAATTAATTGTGTATCTAACAAAATATTAATTTTTAAATAAAAATGCTTATTTAAGGAGTTTACCGTTTGGTTGCTGAGAACAACGAACAAGTACTGGTCTTACTGTTCTCGATACTTATTAATATACTTCTCGACTTACCATCAACTTGGTCAACGTCTAGATCGTTTATATTTGGGTCGGAAAGGTCATAGATCGCGGCCACCGCGGACGAAGCGTCCGTAATGCATCTGTCGTCAAGAATGGTAAGGGAAGATTTTTGCCCAGCGCTTATTCGAACCAGCGAAGTCCATGATGTGCACAGAAACGCGCATATTCTAAAAAATATCCTCTCTGTTCATTCTCACTTATAATCTCCCTAGTACTTGAATTATTATCGGAAATTTACACGATTTTTCGATTCAAAAAAATTGTGTAGAAGGAAAATTTCCGTATATTATAAATTCAAGAACGAGGGAATAAAGATTTTTCTAATTTTCTCGAAAACGAATCGACCGATTTTAAAAAATCAAACGTCAAAATAAAGCACTTTGAAAGACCTTTCAGACAAGCTATTACTTGCTACCCCTTGTCATTTAAAATTTTTAAGGGGATGACCCCGGGGGCCAGAGGGTAAAAGGGGGTGAAGTAGTTTTTGGTTAAAAAGTTGTCCCCTTTAGCAAATCTTTTGACGTGTATTGGCGTTTTTTTTCTTTTAATCAGTGGTTTTCGATAAATCCGTGGTGGGAAGTTTTCAAATGAACACCCTGTATAAAGTAATATGTATAACACTATATTGAATTAAAAATAAAAATAGTACTTTATTGAATAAAACTTTAGAAATAGAGCATAAACTGGAAGTTATTTCTACTATAACGCCCATAACGTGAGGATCAAAAACAAACTTCTTGACAGTCCAAACGGATCAAGGTCCTTTTGGTCAGTCGCTAAGGCCGTCAGCCAAAATTTCACAAAATCAACTATTCCACCTCTAACACGTCCCGATGGTACAATAGCATCCACAGCCGGAGACAAAGCAAACTTACTTGCTGAACTATTTTCTTCACATTCCACTGTAGATTTTCAGGGAAGAACACCACCCGTCATTCCTGCAGTTCAATCCGAAATGACCGAAATCGTGTTCCGTCAGCGTCCCGTCAAACGAATCCTGAAAGGACTGGACGTCAAAAAAGCTACTGGTCCAGACGAAATTCCTATTATAGTTCTCAAGAGATGCGCCGATGAACTAACACCAGTATTTTGTAGACTTTTCAACTTATCCTACAAAAAAGGAATATTTCCATCTTGCTGGAAGACGGCGCGAGTGCAGCCTATTCCAAAGAAAGGTAAGAGAACCCTGCCTAACAACTATCGACCAGTCGCATTGCTTTCAGTTATATCAAAAGTAATGGAGGAAGCTAATAACCAACATCTTCTAAAGTACCTGGAAGGCTTCAACAGTATCAGCGATCATCAATATGGTTTTCGGAAGTCCAGATCAACTGGAGATCTTCTGGCCTATGTCACCCATATTTGGAACAACGCAATCGAACATCATGGGGAGTCTCGGGCTGTTGCACTGGATATTTCTAAAGCTTTTGATCGTGTTTGGCATGAGGGGCTTCTAAGTAAACTTCGATTCTATGGTATGCCCAGTCGATTCTGTGCATGGTTGTCTAGCTTTCTTAAGGACCGCTCTCTGCAAGTGGCGATTGACGGATTTCTTTCAGACACCTTCACCATCAATGCCGGTGTTCCTCAAGGGTCCATATTGTCTCCCACTCTCTTCTTACTCTACATTAACGACCTTCTAGTGAAAACGAAAAACCCGATAGTTAGTTTTGCTGATGATAGCACACTTTTATCATCTTTCTCTTTGAATGCACAAACATCGGCTGCCGACGCACATCTTCGCAGACAGCATGAAGTATCACGCCTCAACAAAGACCTGGAAGAAATTGTGTCTTGGGGTGACAGTAACCAAGTCGAATTTAACGCTAAAAAAACCCAGGCAGCAGTTTTCTCTAAAAAGGTTAACATTACAGAACCGGATATAGTCATGGACGGACACGCAATCCCGCTGGCTTCATCTATTAGTTTGCTGGGCGTCAATCTGGGAGGAAATATGTCTTGGCATAACCACGTTGTGGCAATCGCCAAGATAGCCTCTCAGAAGCTTGGTGTACTCTTCCGAACCAGAAAGTTGTACACACCTCAACAACTTTTGATACTATACAAAGCCCAGATTCGACCATCACTAGAGTACTGCTCTCATGTCTGGAGCTCTGCACCCAAACATACTCTTCGGCTACTGGATTCAATCGAAAGGAGGGCCATTCGTCTGATTGGAAACCACGAGCTGACGAAGAACCTCGACAGCCTAGAACATCGAAGGCAAGTTGGTGATTTGACTCTCTTTTACAGATATTTTCATGGAAAGTGCTCGGCTGACCTTGCCCTCTTAATGCCGCCCAGAGCGGCGAATATCAGAAATACACGACGAACCACTGCCGCCCATCCATATGTGGTGAAGCTTAGTACTCCTCGAACTTCATTATTTAAGAACTCTTTCATCTGGAGGACTTCATCATTGTGGAACGATCTTCCCGAGGTCGTTTTTCCCAACGAATATAACCTCCTACGATTCAAAACCAACGTGAATCGCTTTTTGCGCACACGCACCACTCCCAGAGTGCCCTAAATGATTTTTCCTATAGTGCTTGTGTTTGATCATAAAAAAAAAAAAAAAAAAAAAAAAAAAAAAAAAATAGGTTATGTTGTTTTATAGTTGTGACTAGAAATTAGTTGACGGACACCGTCGGCATGTTATATAGTTCTGAGTATAGGTATTTCAGATAAATATCTAGTAAAAATGATCTATTTGCAAGGTTGAAGGTTAGTATTTTAAAGTTTTCTATAAAAAAATTTTGTCGTATCCATAATGCCTAGAAAACTAATTTCATCGAAATCGAAGTAAGCCTAAAATTCGAACCCTACTTGCTGCCAACTAAGAAAAAATAAAATTCCAGTTTCATAAAGTGGCAAGTGGCAGGTTATTCAAGTTTTTTGCATTTCATAATGTAGCCATTATGAAACCCAAATAGAAAAAATATTTTTAAAAACAATAAACTTACCTCCAGATATTGATTTTCATCAAAAATTACAAAAGAACAATAATATAACAAGTATAATAACAAAAGTAGATTCGATGACGTGCAGTTGCGGCAGTGGAAAATATATGCGGTTGTATAATTTACATTAGTTTATTATTTACATACAACACATCGTATGGTTTTAGCCCTATTTATAGCGGCATTAGTAACCAGGTATACAGGGTGATATGCAGTGGCGTAACTTCAAAAATTGGACCCGGAGGCAATAATTTGTTCAAGGCCGCAAGGCCCCTTTGCAGACAAGCAGCGGATGACCACCGACCTATATCTATGGATAGCCAAACTCTAAAAGCAAAAGTGGCAAATTTATCGCAACAAAGCTTAATCGTCAGATGACGATGACTATTTACCTTAACCGGCGAACAGGACCGTAGTGCGCCCTTAATGAAAATGATTACACGGCAATATTTTGGCACATCAAGTCGTTCGTTACTGGGCATAAACAATTAATTAATTATTATATTTAAACCATAAATGGCGCTTTGAATTAATAAGCGAAATATACACTTTATATGAAATTTACGTGGCCGCTCCTGAAGACCTTCGCAATCAATAGTTTATTGAGGCAGTCTCGAGGTTCAAAAGAGGTTAGCGCATTATAGGCGATGTTGTCATATTGCAACACAGAACACGTGTTGAGTTTTTACAACAAGACGTATTTGACACGCGTTATCACTTCTTTTTCAAACTATTTAGAAAAAAAAAACTACAATTTTAAGGTACATGCTCTCTTACCTTTGATCTTAATTTAAAATAATCCGTTTTATAATTAAATTCCATAAAAAAATAAAACACACAAAGTATGTTTTTCAACAGCTCAACAGTAGATAATATCACACAAATTTGAAATCACATCGCAACATTTATTATTATGAATTATTTTACAACAGAAAAAAAATCGAGTACTGCTACAACTAACAAAAAGTTTAAAATTCGTATACGTCAAGCATGTGGAACCCTCGCGTCAGTTCAACCCCGAGAGTCTCGAAACATACTGAAGCAACGATAGTGGTGCGCGGCCTGTATACAAGCAAGGGCGAGACACGCGGTGTGATCTGACAACACGGTTAATATACTCTAGTGACCCACATTGTTGCTAAGTGAATCCAGATGGAACGGCGCGACAGTACGTGGGTAAAAAAAGGTTCTTACCTTAGTATTTAGGTATTCGATTTAAAAAAAAAAGTATGTAGACTTTCTCTAAGACACCCAAGGAGTCGCCCATTTAAATATAATACGTCATTTCCATAACACCCTGTATATTGTCCACGTATCGATAGATTTTTAATATCGTTGCATCCCTACGACTGATTTCGGTTCTGGACCTTAGTCGTTGGTTGTCAACCAACCCTGCACCAATGCCGGCGGGGTTGCCTATATGACGGCGACAACATTGTGTGCAAGACAACCGACGAACAACCTTTAAAAATATCACTGGTAAAACGTGCGCACCAACCCATTTTCTGGGGGGGGGGGGGGGCTAATCCTTGCGGGCCCTGAGGCAATTGCTCAATTACGCCTCTGTTGGCTTATTATATTTAAATGGGATCTTCCATAAAATATTATATCAAAAAGGGATAATATATATAATTACTATTATTTATGTTTTTTCTTCCAAAGGTTTAGAGAAAGTTGAAACAGAACTTTCTTGTTTAAAATTAAAATTTAATCACCCTGTATATCAAAAACAAAGCAATTTACAATTTAGGACATACGTGCACACCCTGTATAGAGTTCAGTTCTTGCGCCCCGCCGGAAATTTGGGGTTTTAGAATTGATTAGTTGATTACCCTTATCGTTTCAATATACAAGGAAGCAAATTGATTTTAAATAACTAACAAAGGAAGAGAATTTACCGCGATCTTATTAATATTTATAAAATGTGGACATTTTACAGCGATAAATCACCTCGCGGGGCGTGATTTTCGATGTGGGATCTTATTTTGATATTAATTCGAATTCATTTGCAACCACACAATACAAAACGAGCAACTCGAGCGGTTAGATAAAATCCGTAACTTTCAGTGTACCGGCTTTCTTGTTAAAATAATACAAGTTACTCGAGCAACACATAAAAATGATGGATACAAAGTAAGTAGGAGCTGTCGAGGTGTGTTAAAAAAATATTGTTATTGTGAACAGAGGCAAAGTAATAACAATTTAATTGTTTAAATAGTTTTAACATGCTAGCGTTGTGTTCTTTTTCCTCTTATCTACAAAACCCATTTGACCATAAAGGGGCACCTCGATAGTTATTAAATATTTTCGATCGCAAGTCACCCCAGAGCGCAAATTGTTATTATGTTTAGTGTTGTGATCACTCGATTATTGAAATAACCGACATCGCTCGATTATTAAAAAAACCGATCGAGTTATCTATTCAGGCGAAAACCGTCGCTCGTCACTTATTATCTTTCACTCGATACCGAGCTTCGCTTGACGCCGGCGGAAATGTACCGCTATAGTGGGATCGAGTTAAAAAATTGCTCGTATATTCGAACAGTTTTTCGCCCGATAGGAAATACTCTAGTTATAAATTCAGGCGAGAAACCTAAAAATATCGCCGGTTACTTGATAGACGACCTTCGGTCTACGCGCCGCGCCATCCGATTGGCGACGTTCGAGTTTGACGCTGAACAGGTAACACGACATACGTCTTTCTTAAAGGCACATAAACGAGAAGGTGCATATAAAAAAGTATGCCAAATCCCTTAACGGAGTCATCGCGACATGAAAAGTTTTGTTTTAACTGACTAGCCAGCGACGTAGTTTAGGTCTCCGATTGTAAATATTAAAAAATTAAAGGATATAATTTTAAAATTTTTATTTACTATAAACTCGAGAAAACTTCTCAAAACTAACATAATAATAGAAATTGTTAATGAAAAATAACAGAACGAACAAAATGGTTAACAAAATATATAGAAAAATTCGTTGGTAATCTTATAGTAAACATTTTAAAATCTAAACAGGAACTTTTTATTATTAAACTCGAGAAGACTTCTTAAAAATAACATACATTATAGAAAATGTTAATGGGAAATAAGAAAACGAGCAAAATAGTTAACAAAACATAGGTATCGACAAATCTTTTGGTAATCAAAAGTAAACATTCTTAAATTTAAACAAGAACTTTTAGGTAACTATAAACATGAATTTAAAAAAGTAATCACCTATTTTCTAATTTTGCCAGTCGCGTAACTAATTCTACATTCTACAGGGCACACAGTGGGCACCGGATAATTTAAAATCGAAGAATTTGACAAGCCATTTTAAATATCTACTTATTTTATGCTCGTAGATTGAGAAAGATGTGTTGCAGTTTTTTTGTTTGGAATCGAGACACGTGGTGAAAATTCATTATTCACAAATAAATAAATTTCTGGAATTTTTTTGGTGGCTACTACAATTTTTTAGCTAAACCTGTGCCCACCCGTAGTTACGTGCCTGTACGGCTAGGCTGCCGATCGAGCAGTCGGTGACGTCATCGCTTGGTGAATTGGAATTTCAGGCGATTCACTCGATTATTAAAATCGCTCGAGTATCAAGTAGTCGATTATTAAAATCATCGGTTTTTTCCAATACTAATGCTAACGTTTTGTTCTTTATCCTCTTATCTACAAAACCCATTTGACGATAAAGAGGCACCTCTATTAGATCGGTAGTTATTAAATATTTTCGATCGCAAGTCGCCTCAGAGCGCGACGATTCGATGATACGATCAGTACAACTGAAGATATTAAATTTCAAGTATGAGAAGATCCAGCAAATGGTCAAAAATACATGTGCGGATATTTTGGACAATAATTTTTTTCAGCAAAATCCTGAAATACGTGCGTCAACTAATCGTATTCAATATGGTGGTACTTCCTGGTATACCGGAAGTCGGTGCTGACTTGTTTATTTTAAAAGGATCATCCTATATGTATTATTACATTTTTCAATTTATATCTACGACCTTCATAATGTTAATCACGTACATTGTTAACGTGTTTTTGTCTTATTTGATCTACATAATCGCGACTTGAATCATACTGTTACAGGTGCTTCCAATGAAGGACACTAAAAGACAAAAAAAATTAATCTTATTTTTTTTCAGATTAATTTTTCTCACATCAGCCCTCTTCTGTTTTTTCACTCAGATAAATACCGAAGGTAGGTACGAATACTATTCGCATTTATGAAATATTTATATTAAAACTACCACAGACGTTTAAACAAAGGAGAGAAACGATCAGTAGCGTGCTATTATATCAGATGGGTTATTCCTAAGGTGAATTGCCAAATTTTGTAAAAAACGTTAGTTTCTCTTAAAGTTATTAGAGAAAAACAAATATGAAGTTTTAACTTTAACACCCTGCATCTCAGTTAATATCAACTTTCGGATATAGGTAAGCATAATTAAATCCTAATATTTTTACGTGAGGAGTCTGTGGGTTTTCCATGTACCATTAAATAGCGGACATCCTGTATAATAAAAATATGAGAGATCTGTCAAGTTTTGAGCATGTGCATTTTGTTTTGATAATATCTCTAATAGCCATCTTATGGAAAACTATCGGCCAGTGGCGCTTACATCTGTATTTTCAAAGATGTTTGAATATTGTTTCCTGGATAGGTTAGAAAGCTTCATCAATAGAAATAATATTTTGAAATCGAATCAGTTCGGGTTTCGACAGGGTTCTTCAACGATAGACGCTATTAATTATTTCTATGAAAAAATAATTTCCGGCATGGAAAGGGGAGAACGTCCTGTCGGGGTTTTCTGCGACTTAAGCAGGGCTTTCGATTGTGTTAACATTGATTTACTTTTGGAGAAGCTTGAAAGGCACTGAGTTGGCTGTCGCAATTTCTAAGAGGAAGAAAACAGTTCATAGCGATCAATAATCCTGATAATGCAACGAAAGGTGAAAGCCTTTCTGGACTTTTGGAAATTGTTATGGGCGTTCCGCAGGGGGCCGTTCTTGCTCCGATTCTCTTTAATCTGTATATAAATGACGCAGATGACGAGCTGGACGAGGAATGCACCTCGGCAAAGTATGCCGACGACTCTTCCTATTTGTTTTCTCATGGGGACGATAGCATTTTGACTCAAAACTGTAATCGAAATTTGAACTGTCTGTGTAAATGGTTCTGTCAAAATTCACTATTTCTCAATAACACTAAAACTAATTACATCCGTTTTCACAATTACCAGGATCATAATAATCTGGATATGGAACTGCTTATAAATAAATAAGAAATATTAAAAATCAATACTATAAAATTTCTAGGAGTGCAAATTGATGAGCATCTGAATTGGAAAAATCATTGTGATCTGCTCAAATCAAAATTAAATTCATGTTGTTTTCTTGTTCGTTCGCTCAAGACAGCGATTTCTATGAGGGAGCTCCTCATGGTGTATAACGCACAAGTCGATTCTCGTCTGCGTTACGGGGTGATCTTCTGGGGCTCGTCTGGTGTGGTTGGGGAATTGCTTGTGTGTCAGAAGAGAATATTGAGGACTTTCGTGGGTGTGTCGAGGACTTACTCGTGCAGAGGACTCTTTAAGAAGTACAAGATTTTGACCATAATTTGTGTATACTTATTAGAACTATGTATATATATTTTTAAAAATAAAGGTCGATTTGCCATTAACAGTGATGTTCATACCTATAACACACGACAAGTCAGCTCATTTAGAGTTCCTTTTAACCGACTGAATGTTGGTAGAACATCACCAAACTCATTGGGGCCAGCAATATTTAACAAGCTACCACCAAACCTGAAGGCTGTTGATAGTCTTATGTTGTTTAAAAAACGTTTAAAGCAATATTTGTTGTCTGAGGCTTTTTATTCAGTTAATGAATATCTTACAAGGGTGCAATAATGCCTGTACATTTTTTTATATTTACTTTTTTTTAACAATAACATAACTTTTATTTTAGGATAATTGTTAAATAACTGTTTAACCATATTTTTTCGATTTGAACTTTACTTACCGTTCTAAAAAATATATAATTCTTTTTCAAAACATTCAAGTTAATATAGTACTCTAATTTAAAACTTTAAAAAATTCTATCCATTAGTTTTCTTGTAGTTTGGTCACACCTTTTTACCTTAATGGATAAGTGCCCTTAACGGCTTAAATTTTAATTTTTTTTTTAAATCCTATTTTTTAATATAGCCGAAAGTGCTTTAAATTTTAACCTGTTGCCGTAAAAATAAATGAAACATCGGCTTTAACTGACGCAACTCGGACTACTTGTCCATTATTTGTTTAAATGTCTGTGTTCACTGTTCGAGTGCATTATAAAGCCTATATCTACTAGATGGCGCTGCCCCATATTCAGTACTTATTATTATTATCCACGATTTAACGATGAATATGTAGTTTCCCTAGGTATGTTATTTGCTTCAGGCTATGGCGTATTGTTCCAGTAAAAATATTGCTACGTTAATTTCAGGTCCGGTTGATGTTTTATCGAATGTTAAATCTAAATCCGGAACAAGAATTCCGCCAAAAATATCCTTAAAAGATGTTGAACATGATAAAGTACGCTTCGTGGTGGTTTCAGATTGGTGTAGGACAGAAAACGACGAGGAGGCGTTAGTTGAAACGACATTCATCATTACAGTGGCTAAGGTAGTATACTATACAACGTGTCCAAGATAAGGAGGGCCAGTACAGGGATCTCGGAAACCGTAAGAGATACGAAGTCGGTTAAATGGAGGTAAAGTTGCGCATTTACGTGCCTAATAATAAGCCGTTTAGAAAGTTTTAAAATTCCGAGTAGGTCCAGAGATATCCGGAAAACCCCGAAATTCTGAAAAATCGTTTTATCGTTAAATTTTTTACTTATGTTGAACTAGTTAATAAATAACAAATATTTTAATAATAAACCACAAATAAGTGAACAAAAATCGTTCCAAAACAGTAATAAAACGAACAACGAAAAAAGTAAGGAACTACATAATCAGGTGTTCAAAATGATTTCCGTTATTCTCTAAGCACAAATAACATCTTCTAACTGCCACATAACAGTTTTTTTGAGATAAAATAAAACATGCGATAGAATATCAAACTTTTCAGCATTTGTAAATTTATGTTCCATATTTTCTGGAAAATAGAAAGCCTCTTAAAACGCTCTCAAACGATCACAATGGGAATATCAAGTGAAACAATTCACGCGTCACCATCTTAATTTTTTTGTTTCAAGCGCATACTTTTCTTTTAAATCCCGAATCAACACAAGTTTGAAATAATGTTTCTGTATTTTGTTCACTTATTTGTGGTTTATTATTAAATTATTTGTTATTTATTGAACTAGTCCAACATAAGTAAAAATTTAGAGCTTACTTATGAGATATCATTTATAAAACTAGGAGAAATACAGGACCGTATCCCAAAATTTCCTGATGTTGTTCAAAAAAACCCTCGAAACGTCATTAAACCACAATGTGTCATACATCGTTGCATTCGGAAGAAAAATAAAGCTGTTAAATTCCAATATCAGAAAAACAGGACCGGATTTAAAAAAAGAAAGTTGATAATGGCCCTTCGAAGACGACTCGTCGGATTAAAAAACATCTAACGCTGTTAGATAGAGCGGAAAAAGTGGCAATGCAATACTGCAATTTACTTTAAAATTCGATCTAAAAAAAAACAGGAAAACAACAAAACGATTTTTCAGAATTTCGGGTTTTTCCGGATATCTCCGGAACTACTCGGAATTTTAAAAGTTTCTAAACGGCATATTATTAGGCACGTAAATGCGCAACTTTACCTCCATTTAACCGACTTCGTATCTTTTACGGTTTTATAATTAAATTCCATAAAAAAATAAAACACAAAAAGTATGTTTTGTAACAGAAACAACAATAGGAAATACACAAATGAAATCACATCACAATATTTCTTATTATGAATTATTTCACAACAGAAAAAAAATCGGGTAATGCTACAACTAACAAGACGTTTAAAATTCGTATACATCAAGCACGTGAAGCCTCCACAGCGTCATTCCACCCCCAAGTCTCGAAACATACTGAAGCAACGATAGTCGCGCGCGGCAGGTATCCAAGTAAGGGCGAAACATGCGGTGTGATCTGACAACACTGTTAGTATACTCTAGTGACCCACATTGTTGCTAACTGAATCCAGATGGAACGGCGCGACAGTATGAGGATAAAAAGGGTTTTTACCTTAGTAGTTAGATATTCGATTAGAAAAAAAAGTATGTAGACTTTCTCTAGGACACCCCAGGAGTCACCCATTTAAATATAATTAGTCATTTCCATAACACCCTGTATATATATTTTTTTCAATACATTACAAAAAAATTGGCATAAAATTATTATTTAACCTTGCCGAATATACAACAATTCAAATTAAGAGGCGAAATTATCGTCGCCTCTGCGAAGAAATAAAATACGTGCATGAGATGGAAATGTACCGTCGTGCCAGGTCTAAAAACGCATCAAGTATATTATGAATGTGCAATTTTTTCTGATTGAGCTAAAGTTAATGTTTTTTTTTTTGTAAAGAAGATATAACTAATTATTTTATAGAGAAATGAAAAAAATATTATTTGATTATTTAAATATTTTATTTCATAAAATACGTAGTGAGGCGCCGCCTCACTTGCTTTGCTTGACGTGCCGCTACTGTCACTAAGCCACGCCTCCTTCGTGATATCAAGTAAGCTAATTTTGTCTGGTGCGCGCAGTGACTCGACTGAAGGAAATACGTTTTTTCATCTTTTCAGTTTAACACTCAAGAAGAAGATCGATTGTACGATCAAAGCGCGAGGGACGACGCATCACGTCAATATAAATTTTATAAGTCTGGACTAAGCCCGAATACCAACTATACAATACTGCTTCATGGGTGTAATGAGCGGGCGCCTCAACAGGAAATATTTACCACTTTATGCCAACGTAAGTACTTATAACGAACAATTTTTTACACAAAACAAAATGCACATGGTCAAAACTTGACAGATCTCTCCTATTTTTACAGGGTGTCCGCTAATTAATGGTACATGGAAAAACCACGTAAAAATATTAGGATTTTTTTTTTTTTTTTTTTTTTTTTATGATCAAACACAAGCACTATAGGAAAAATCCTTTAGGGGGAGTGGCGCGTGTGCGCAAAAAGCGATTCACGTTGGTTTTGAATCGTTGGAGGTTATATTCGTTGGGAAAAACGACCTCGGGAAGGCCGTTCCATAAGGATGAAGTCCTCCAGATGAAAGAATTCTTAAATAATGAAGTTCGAGGAGTACTAAGCTTAACCACATATGGATGGGCGGCAGTGGTTCGTCGTGTATTTCTGCTATTCGTCGCTCTGGGCGGAATTAAGAGGGCAAGGTCAGCCGAGCACCTTCCATAAAATATCTGTAAAAGAGAGTCAAATCCCCAACCTGTCTTCGATGTTCTAGGCTGTCGAGGTTCTTCGTCAGCTCGTGGTCTCCGATCAGACGAATAGCCCGCCTTTCGATGGAATCCAGTAGCCGAAGAGTATGTTTGGGTGCAGAGCTCCAGACATGAGAGCAGTATTCTAGTGATGGTCGAATCTGGGCTTTGTATAGTGTCAAAAGTTGTTGAGGTGTGTACAACTTTCTGGTTCGGAAGAGTACCCCAAGCTTCTGAGAAGCTATCTTGGCGATTGCCACAACGTGGTGATGCCAAGACGTATTTCCTCCCAGATTGACGCCCAGCAAATTAATAGATGAAGCCAGTGGGATTGCGTGTCCGGCCATGACTATTTCCGGTTCTGTAATGTTAACCTTTTTAGAGAAAACTGCTGCCTGGGTTTTTTTAGCGTTAAATTCGACTTGGTTACTGTCACCCCAAGCCAAAATTTCTTTTAATAAATTAATTATAATTTAATTATACTTACCTATATCCGGAAGTTGATATTAACTGAGATACAGGGTGTTAAAGTTAAAACTTCAGTTTTGTTTTTGTCTAATAACTTTGCAGGAGACTAACGTTTTTTACAAAATTTGGCAATTATGGTTTTTTTTAGGACGAGAAATTGATTTTTTCATAACTTTTTTGTGCCTTAGTGTATTTAAGTTTTTAATGAAAATAATACTTTTCTCATATTTATTACGTAAAAAAGGTATACTAAGTTCGGGTCGCCCAGAGTTACCGTTTCGGAGATATTTACATTTAACTTGTTTAGTGCACCATGTCCAATTATTATTAATTTGCAAACAAAATTTTTTTCTTAAAATAACCTATGCGAAAACGAATGAAATTTAGAGATGCAGTTGCAGTTTTATAAGAAAATGTTTCATTTTTGAGTTTATCGTAAGTTAAGTAAAAATGCCGAGACACAATTTGTTTACAAACCCAAAAATGTAAAAGTAAAATTTTGAACAGTAAAATAAAATATTATAAGTTACTGATAACTTAGTTTATTGCTGTTGTCTTTCGATACAATATTTTCTAGGGTCACAATTATTTTAATTACAGTAAGTTAAAGAACAATCCAATTGTTGTATTTATTATTCCCAATTACCATTACTAGAACATTAATTATCATGTAAAAGTGAATTGGTAAGAAGTAACAAAATATTATTTGCTCGCCTGAGCTAACGCACTAAACAATTTAAATGCGAAACGGTAACTCTGGGCGACCTGAAGTTAGTATACCTTTTTTACGTAATAAATATGGGAAAAGTATTATTTTTATTAAAAACTTAAATATACGGAGGCACAAAAAAGTTATGAATGTGCGAAAAATGCCGCAAACAGCGCCCCCTATATTGTACATTAAAATTTCACAAAGAAATCAATTTCTCGTCCTAAAAAACCATAAATGCCAAATTTCGTAAAACGAAAACGAAGTTTAAACTTTAACACCCTCTATCTCAGTTAATATCAACTTTCGGATATAGGTAAGTATAATTAAATAATCTAATATTTTTACGCTACCCAGCGGCGATTGTAAATGTTTAAGAAATTAAAGGATATAATTTTAAAAAAATCAGAATCAACTCTGGACTAAACTTCAGAAACTTACAAAAACAACTCCTGGTGTTTTATCAACACATTCTTCTTAGTCATAAAAATGTCAAGTGATTAATCGCTCGAGCGATTCACTCGATTATTAAAATCGCTCGAGTATCAAGTACTCGATTATTAAAATCATCGGTTTTCCCAACACTAATTAAAAGTATGATATGTTGGCATCTAAAAGTAATTAACCTAAATTTATGATAATAACTCTAATACCCCCAGTAAATGTCGAAAATGGGACACCCTGTATTACTACCCCTTTATTCACTAAAGAAGTTAAAAAAATTGTTTTTAATTGTAGCTCTCGATATTTCTGTGGATCCCGGTTATGAAACGGCCAAGGTTACATTCAAATTGGTAAGTTGTTCCGCAACCCAGTGGCAGAGTCACATGAGAACCTTGATAAACGGAATTTATTGAAACAATTCGGATAATATTGGAAGCGAGCTCAGGGAGAAAGTGAAATGTAGTCACATTTTCAATTATTGCTCGAATCCAGGGTATTATGGGAATGGTTTATTATTTTTAAATGGATTGCTCCTTGGGTGTCCCCAAGGAGACATTTTTTTTTTGAATCGACAATCTAAATACTAACATGATACAATAAACACAAGGCATGATATCGCGCAAGGAGGCGTGACTTAGTGACGTCGAGTGGTGGCGAGCAGGTTCTGCTCAGTGGCGGTTCTTCCACAATATTAATTTATATTCATTGAATATTATTTATCGTATAAAGTCCGACCCTCCCTAATATTTTATCGTACCATCAACCAAACTGTATATTATAGGCTCTCGATCCGGCAACCGTGCCTCGGTCGAGGTTAATGACGATTATGACGAGACTTGCTCGCATATGCGATTAAGTAGGCGGGGCATAATGCAGTTTCTCTGTAGTAACAGGTGGAGGGAGACAGCGAGGGATAGCCGGGCTATGGCGATTTAACATGGGAAAGGCGCACAATTTTAGTGTGAGCCGCGCCGTTATCTGTTCGTTCATCTAGTTAGAAATTCGAGCGTGTACGTTTTAATATTATATATTTATTAAGTTAAAATGAATAGTTTGACGGTGGAATATTTAAAAAATAACTTTAGCTCTTTGAGTTTGGAGCAAAAAATTGAAGTGAAGAATGCGGGAAGACCTAAATCCGAAGTTAATTTAACGCAGACCACAAAGGGTAATTCTAGCGACTTTATTAGAAATTTTAAAAATTAAATATAAAAAAAAAATTATGAGGGTGTATTCCAACCTTAATGAGGCTGTTCTTGATCAATTTTCTACAACTAAGAACCGAAGAACGGACTTTACGTTTAAGCACTATACACACTAAGAAGACCTTCCTAATTTTCCAAATGTTGTAATTCCTTGTGTAAAATTAAAAAATAAATAAAAATATGTTTTACCTAACGCATTTTCTTATTACTTTTTTTCTTTCTACGTTTAAAACGCCTAGAAAGTAATTGTTTAGTCGTTACACGAAAATTAAATTTTAACAATAATTTCACCATACTTGTGAACCCCCTCTATCATAGGTTACGACCCGCCACTGGTTCAGCTGCCGCAGTCGTTCACCACGACCAGCTCGCATATTTTCAACGGATGTTTTGGAACGTCTAGATATCTTACCTTGTGTTGATTGTACCATGGCGCGGCTTCAGTCTTCACTATTTGAGACGTGAACGCGTGTAAATAAATGTACCAGTTTATTTTTTATTTTTTGTAAATTGTTGAGGGGAAAACTTATTAAGCATACATTTTTTTGAGTTTGAGAACTTAGGATTAAATTTACAACATCGCTGACTAGTGTGTGGACAAATTACTTCCTAACCACCCGAAGAACCTTATACTATAAGGGAGTATTTTTGTCTACACTGTAGAACTTTAAAATACTAATTCAGATTGAATGGTACTACCAAGAAAAGGAAACCTTCTCCATGCCCAGATAGCACATTACGTTTTAAAGACGTCCATATTATGCCTATCTTTAGCTTGAACTTCTTCGGCGTGCTTTGGACGTAAAAAACACATTTTAAAGATCTCACTACATCGGCGTATTTAAGACGTCTTAGTTTACGATGTCAAAAAATGGACGACGATAGAACCTATGTTTTTTTTCATAAAAAATATAATTTTAATTATGAAGCATAAATTTAATATAATTTATTTTGTGTTTTTGCGAGGCCATTGTTTTGTACTTTTATCTACATTATTGTGCCCTGTCTTGCAATAAATATAAAAAGGGTTTCATAAAACATTTATTATACAGGCCGCAACAAGAACCGGTATTGCCAGATGTACTAACTAGAGGTGGTTATATTATTTATAAGGGAACAATACATTTTTTGTTTATATCAATTCTCTAAAAAATAAAATACTTATAATTTATTTGAAAGTACAAAATATACAAATAACAGCGGTACACGATCTTTATTTCCATAAAAAACTAAGTAAATGTGACAATGCTGGATTACGGTGCGGTGCTTATCCATTAAAATGACGTAAACGTCATTAGCGAATTGGCTTTCGGCGAGATTTCTAAACTACTCTTGTGATTGTGAATTGAGTTTATTATACTTTCTTTTGCGCTTATAATTCTGTTTGGCAAAGATCCAGGTAAGTTAATTTTTATTAATTACTACACTTGCTATACTAAACATGAGTGTAAGGAACATCCATAAATATTATATGCTGGCTAAGAGGACTCAGCAGCCTTCGAGGAGGTTGTGATGTCCCCCTCGGTATCCTCTGATGAAGAAGTAATGGTAGAAGTTAGCATTCCTGACCAACACAATCAGAAAAAGTGTAATAAATAATGGTTTTTATGTTAATCATTTGTATGACGTGAGAATTAAGGATTTTATTTGTGATGTACCAGCTAAATCTTTTGTAAGATGTACGATTTATAATAATGTGAACGTTTACTTTTAGGGTCTGCTGAGGTAGCTAATATAGCGTCAAGCCAGAAGGAAACTGAAGTGTCCATGCAGGCATGGTTACGACGGGCTAACCCCGGTTTAAATAATATAGTCATGTAAACAAAAAATGGAATGAATAAAAATATAGTGAGATCGCCAAGGACTGCAATTTTTTTTAAGTTTCAGAGAAATTCACAACCTGTATACCATACCTATAATGCCGAAAACACGACGTAAAGGAACGTCTTTAAGATGTCGTAAAACGATGTTTTAAAGACGTACAATTTTGTAACAATGTACGTCTTTAAGACGCCTTTAAGATGTATTTAGGATATTAGCCGATGTTTTAAAGACGTCCCAAACATCATTCGCCAACATCTTTAAGGCGTCTTAGAGACGTGTTTGTGCTATTTGGGTGGATAGGGTATGTCACCAGGCCGGCTTCGAACTACGTTGTTCTCGTCGGTACAGGGTAGGTGTACAAACATAAATTCCAAAATTGATTGTCCTTTTTAGGAGAATAGCTCCACTCTGTCACATTATAACTTTGCGCTGTCAACTAATGCACCTGATGACAGTATAGAGCAATGGCAATCAGGCGATACCATTATCAAACTAAGGAATTTGACCCCCGATACAGAGTATACGTTTGAAGCAAGGCACAAAAAGGAAACAAAGTGTTCTTCTGGTCCAAAAAATTTTCGTACCAAACCAAATAATGGTAAGCAAACAAAAAATAGGATAAACTGCACTGAATATTCGTTTATAGCTATGCCCATTAGCCGACTGCTCTATATTTTCAGCAGGGAGAATAGTTTATGTGAAACTCGTGGATAAGACAAATAATATAACGAAACAAACTTTGAATTGGACAATAAATGAAAATAAGGGTACAATTACCTCTATAGCTCTTGATTGGGTACGTATTTATTTGTAATAAATTTTGCTCCTTATCGAGTGTTTTTGTGCCTTTAAATAACAACTCGTATAACGAGGCCAACTGAATCTGCCTATACAGGGTCCGCAAACGAATCGGGACGGAAGATTAAATCGTTATCGAAGAACTTATCAACAATACTAAAACAGCTTGAGATATTGGATTAAAAGCGGCATGTTTTAAAAATATTTTACATTATACAGGGTGGCCCAAAAAAGTGTGACAGCATAAAGTTATATTTTTTAAATGGGACACCCAGTATTTTATTGCATATTTAGGTTCGTATTAGTATCCTTTATAAATGCCTCAAATCTTATTTAATTTAGTTTTGTAGTTTCGGAGAAATAAATTAAAAACTAAAAAAAAAAGTTTTGCAGTCCTGAAAAAAAAAACAATCCAGAACATTTTTTTTAACCTCGGCATTAGGTGAAATTTATGACAAGAGATCTAGAGATACTATGAATCTAATTGCGTATTGCCAACAGTCAGAACAGCAGTTGGTACTGTCGAAATCCCTAAAATGCCCCCAGAATTAGGGATGGACAAACCTATTCGTTTTGATTACCAGTTAAAGCTGCTACTGCTACTTACAAATAGCAGTTCAAAAGAATTAGCAGTACATATGCTTAATAAAGAATGTTAACTGCTAGTTTAAGTACCAGTTAGTTTAAATAGCCATTAGCTGTTCATACCTGCTTCGACCAAATAATAAGGAGTTAAAAATAACAGAATAATCCATCTCTAACCAGACTTGCAACGGCAATGGCAATTAAAATGGCGCTTGTCCCATTTTTGGCAATGTAAGACAGCTGAGTCGCATGATTCCGTATAATTTTAATGGCCGCAAGAGTAGAATTGCCGACTGTAATACGGATTCCTTTCTCGCGTTGCGCTGGCGATGCAAGAAGTATTGTGCCAGCTGATCGAGAACGGTTTACTGCGCATGAATACGTGCTATTATAATTGCCATTGCAGGCGCAAGAGAAAAAATTGCCTAGTCTAATACATATTTTTTAGAAACTTGAAAAATTTGTTACCCACAGGAAACACAAAATATAAACGTCAATAAAGACATAAATATTTTAATTTTTCCATATGCGTCTAGTACGCCGGAATTATACTGGGAATTGTTTTTGAATTCCAAAGAAGGATGTAGTCTGTTTTATCGACTGCTCTTTATTAGAGTACATTATTGGTAATCTTTACAGAAATATCAACATTTAGCATGTCCCTATACCAATAGTAGCGGTACTACCCTCCAATCCGACTTCAACACAACTGAAATATTTTTATTACCTTATACCAGATACAAATTCTTGAACATAGTTATTCAGTTCGGAAGTAGCTCGGAATCGAAACCACAAAAGGAGCAACAAATTAATTTTACACCTTTTAGTCGGGGTAAGTTTACTTTATATACAGTTTTTGCTATTATTTTAACTATACAGCGTGTTTTTTTTTTATGAACACAAGCACTATAGGAAAAATCCTTTAGGGCACTCTGTCTGGGAGTGGTGCGTGTGCGCAAAAAGCGATTCACGTTGGTTTTGAATCGTTGGAGGTTATATTCGTTGGGAAAAACGACCTCGTGAAGATCGTTCCACAATGATGAAGTCCTCCAGATGAAAGAGTTCTTAAATAATGAAGTTCGAGGAGTACTAAGCTTAACCACATATGGATGGGCGGCAGTGGTTCGTCGTGTATTTCTGATATTCGCCGCTCTGGGCGGAATTAAGAGGGCAAGGTCAGCCGAGCACTTTCCATGAAAATATCTGTAAAAGAGAGTCAAATCACCAACTTGCCTTCGATGTTCTAGGCTGTCGAGGTTCTTCGTCAGCTCGTGGTCTCCAATCAGCCAAATGGAATAAATTCTATAATAAATAAAATGGTGTGTGAGAAAACGCTCGGACACGTCGACTGGTATTTCTAGTTGCGCATTTTTTTCAATAAAAATTTCTCATACAGGGTGTGTCATGTAACAGTGACCAATACCAACTTTCTTATTTTAAATGCAACACCCTGTATATTATTCAATTTTTGGATCCCTCGGAAAATTGTAGACTTATTTAATTTTCGACACTTTTATAGGGTTTGTTCGGGTTTGTTCGGGTTTGTCGTTATTGTTAGTGCTATCGAAAAAGTAATGTAGGTGTCATGTGCTCCTTTCGGCTCAAACTTACAATGATAAAATCAAAATTTGAAAATTTTCGCTCGCTTAAGAGATACGGGGGAAAATCAAAAAATTGACAATTTCTAAATTACCCTATACTTTCTTAGTTAAAAGGGATACAGAAAGATGTTTTATACATAAGTTTCTTTGTATTGATTGTTGAATAATCTGTCGTTTTTAGAATAAGTATACAGGGTTAGGTAAAAAAGTTATCGGACCTAATCTCATTTTTTTCAAATATATAACACACCATGATAATGATGATGATGATATTGGTTTCCTAGGCAATTTAATAAACTTTATTACTTTAAACCACAGTTGGTCATGAAACAAAAGCGAATATCCTAGAAACAACTATGTTCACTATTAATTTTAACGTCAATTTCATTTTTACATATTCATTTGCAAAAATGACCTATCAACATTTTGAAAAATTTGATATGATATCAGCTCATATTAAAAGTGAAAAAAAAACGAAGAAATAGCGCAAAATGTATATTTTGTTCGCTATCCGGAAAGACGGTAACCATTTAAGCATATTCCGAACATTTGCGATGATTCCCGTTATTTTTACCTTAATATGAATATTTTATTTCGTTTCAAAGTAATAAAGGTTAAATAAATCGCCTAGGAAACCAATATCATCCATAGTGTGTTATATATTTGAAAGGAGAATTTAAAATAGTAGTTTAGATTAAAATATACAGGGTGTTCCATTTAAAAAATGAGGTTGGGTCCGATAACTTTTTTGCCTGACCCCGTATACTTATTCTGATAACGGCAGTTTATTCAACAATCAATATAAAGAAACTTCTGTATAGAACATTTTTCTGTATCTCTTTTAGCTAAGAAAATATAGGGTAATTTAGAAATTGTAATTTTTTTGATTTTCCCCCGTATCTCTTAAGCGAGCGGAAATTTTCAAATTTTGATTTTACCATTTTAAGTTTGACCCAAAAAGAGCACATGACACCTACATTACTTTTTGGATAGTACTAACAATAACGGAGATATTATTATTTTATAGGGATAAAAGTGTCGAAAATGGGACACCCTGTACAATATCCTATAACTCTATCTTCGACCATTTCGGGAATATTAAGTGTTTTCAGATTTATTGCAAAAATTGACAACACACTTAAAAAGTAATAAGTAATAGAATCTAGAATAAATTACCTTATTTTAGAGAATTTCAGCCGTAAAGAGATACCAGTAATAACAAATGTTACGGTTTATGAAGAGTGGGCTCGAGTATTTTTCGAAGAGTTAAATTGTGAAACTATGGAGGGACCGATATTTTTAAATTATCAATCCGATAGCAGCGAATATGAGTGCGAATCTATACCGCTCGCAGGAAACGGCCAACCTTTCCCGTTTCAAACTAAATTTCGTACTATACACAAGCTGACACCGTATTGTACGTACAATATCACGATTTATATTTCAAGGAAGGCATATATGTGGGAAAATGCAACAATTGTGTACACTTTAGCGATCAAAACGGATCCATGCGGTAAGTGTGTGGTTTCAGGCAGCAAATACTGGGAACAAACCACAGGACCAACACTCCATTCATAAATCTGTTCAAAAGTGAGGTTGTGATTGTGTGAAATGTTATTGAAAATCAGTAATGGGTGGAAGAGAGACGAAACATGTTTGTCTCGATAATGGCAACAATGTTGAAGTCTGGTTAAATCCAATAACGTTTAAAAGGTTATGGAGCGCCTTTTCTCGTTTCCTTGCAGCGGAGCTAGTCTGGGCAAAAAGCCCGACAAGGGCGTATACTTTACTTTGAGATTCTTTACGTTTAACTATATTACCTATTCAAAAAGTGTAGTTTCGAATATTAGATATTTATAAAAAAGATGGAAAGTAGTTATAGTTGGTTCCTTCTGCGCCAATTTGCTCACCCCTACTGCGCATGCGCGGATCAGTGGTTTATTATGGCGGTTCAGCGGATCAGCCAAACCCAAACCAGCGGTTCAGTTGTTTATTATGGCGGTTCAGCGGATCAGCCAAACCGCTGGTTTGGGTTTGGCTGATCCGAACAAACCTAAACTAGCGGTTTGGCTGATCCGCTGAACCGCCATAATAAACCACTGAACCGCTGGTTTGGGTTTGGCTGATCCGCTGAACCGCCATAATAAACCGCTGGTTTGGGTTTGGCTGATCCGCTGAACCGCCATAATAAACCACTGATCCGCGCATGCGCAGTAGGGGTGAGCAAATTGGCGCAGAAGGAACCAACTATAACTACTATAGAAATATTGATCCAGTTTTTATATACAGTGTGTCCAAGGATGGATTTAACTATTTATGCTTAGCGTCAATGTTTTTGGTGTATTCATTACTGGATGATAATTTTCCAGAAATAAAAGTGTATATTTCTAGCCAGATTGTCATATTTATCACTAAGGTATCTTGCAAAATCCCAATTAAAAATTTGTAAATTTGACAATTACAACTGGTTTAAGGTTAATCCGCGATTGCTCTTAAAATAAATTTATTTCCTAATAATTTTACTATAAACTGTGAAAAGGATGAGAAATTCTTTAAAGGAATATTATTATACTTAAAAGTATCAAATAAATCGTGAAATAATCCAACTGCACTCTGGTCATCTATATTTAGTTTATTACCCGCTCACGTGCATTGGGTGTGGCCAATTAGCAAGGAGGGAGAAACAGAAAGTTAGATCAAATAAATAAAAATAAATTATATAAAACCTGTCTTCACGTACTTGTTACACTGCAAACGTTGTTTAAATATAGAAAAATAAAGATGTAAAATTTTTGACGGGACTGTTCCTTTCTTCAGTATTTTATTCCCATGTACATTACCTCCATAATCTTCTTTTGTGAAGTGTTTCTCACAAATACCTGTTGTGTAACCTGGACTATAATTATTCCTTCTAAGGGCATGTATCCAAATTTGCCGTAGGCTACGACCTTTTAGTATCCTAACGAATGGATAAACATTTGGTACATTCTTAAACAAAGCGAATTTTCATAGTGATGCAAACTCAAAATCAAATTTCTAAATATGTTTACTAACCTGTGAAATTTTAATTTAACAACATTGCATCTTCTAGTGAAGCATTTTATGGCCGCACAAGACTCAACCATCTTGTAAATGCAAGATTTATATTAAGAAATAAACCAACTCGACTGCTTTTTGCCCGGACTAGCTCCACGGACAGGTCCGTAACCTTTTAAACGTCAATGGTTATATCAGAAATCATATCAATACAATCATATTAAAACATCACCATACTTACCGAAGAAAAGATAAATCCTTGCTTAAATGATCCACTCTTTTACAAACTATACATGAATGCACCATCATTGTTTATAATAAAGACGATTTTTCACCAATACTCACAAAAAAAAATAAAAACAAGCTTAAACGTAAAGTCCATTCTTCGGTTCTTAATTGTAGAAAATTGATCAATAACAGCCTCATTAAAGTTTGGAATAGGTACCCTCTGATATATTTCTTTTTTAAACTTTCTAATAAAGTCCCTAGATTTGCCCTTTGTGGTCTGCGTTACATTAATTTCGGGTTTAGGTGTTCCCGCATTTTTCACTTAAATTTTTTGCTCCAAACTCAAAGAGCTAAAGTTATTTCTTAAATAGTCCACCGTCAACTATTCATTTTAACTTAATATAAATATATAATATTGACATATTAAAACATACACGCTCGAATTTCTAACTAGATGCACGAACAGACACTGTGCGCTTTTTTCATGATAAATCGCCATAGCCGCGCTATCCCCCGCTGCCACCCGCCACCTGTTACTACAGAGAAACTGCACTACTTAGTCGCACGTGCGAGCAAGTCTCGTCATAATCGTCATTTACCTCGACCGAGCCACGGTTGCCGGATCTATACATTTTGGTTTGACGGGACGATAAAATATTAGGGAGGCTCGGACTTTTTTAGTTTGACGGTACGATAAAATATTAGGGAGGGTCGGACTTTATACGATAAATAATATTCAATGAATATAAATTAATATTTTTTTTTCGTTTTGTTGCATGTGCGTATGTGCTCCTGTGGAAGAACCGCCACTGCAACACTTACTGGTTTTCCGACGTTTTGTTCCATAAATTGACCATCTTCACCAACATACCTCTTAACTTATAAGTAAATTGCACTTTTAACCGGTAGGAATATTGCAAAATTTGGGATTGGAGGTCGACTCACACACATCAGTGTGCCGGTGGCGGCACTGTGTCGTCACTGATGTGTGTGAATCTTCCTTTAATCGTGTAATTTTATTTAGTTATCGCCAAACCATTAGATGAACTGACCGTCACATCCAAAGGGCAAGACCATGTTCAGCTGCGTTGGAAACTAAACTCCAAGCCTAACGGTTTTGTTACATATTACAGTATTGCTATTAGGAGGAATACTATTGATAGGGACTATAATGCCACAATAAATGGAACTGTCAAGCGATGTCCGCTATGGCCGGAATATTTTTGCCACAATGTTAATATCACCTATTTAGAGGCCGCGACTGATATCGATATTTTGGTAAGATGAACTCCCTGAAGGGATTTGTTCTATTTTGGCAAGTCTCGCAAGATGCAAGAATATTGCAAAAATAAATCAGCTGACTGCAATACTTTTATAATTTTGTTGTTGCAAGTTAATTTTTGGCATGAGAGTTGCCAGCAATATACAGGGTGTTATGGAAATGGCGTATTATATTTAAATCGGCAATTCCTGAGATGAAAACAAATTGAAGAAAAATATCCAAAAATGGCGCTTTAATTTAATATGCCCTGTACATGACCTTATGTCAAACCAAAAATGACCACGTGCTGCCCCTGTCAGGAAGGTAAACAAAGCAATATATGTCAACAGTGTTGTCATATCTTCAGGGTAAACTGTTTAGAAAGTCAATAACCGTTTGACAGTTTGCAAGTTGTTTATTTTTCAGGGTACATTATTATAAACTTTTACGTTCAGTTCAGTTCGCTGGGAAACAATCTCTGATTTATAAACTTGAACTGACTCGAACGAACCGCCGCGGAGTTTTTAAATGGTCAGGTATGTTCTCATTTGTTCAATTCAAACGACACCCGTCAAATATGGACAACTTAAAAGTTTATAAATGCCACTTACCCTTTAGAAAAACAAATGCAATTTTATTTACCTTTTCGGCCTTATTTAAAACCAACTTAATTTATAAAAAACACCAAGTACTTACATCACAAAATCACATTAGTTTTCGCGTCACAACACATCTACCGTTCAATCTGAATTAGTATTTTAAAGTGCTACTGTGTGGACAAAAGTACGCCCTTATTGTCTAAATAACACGTTGTTCCGTCGATCGATATTGAACTGCTGGACTGGGGCACGCACTGCCGTCGCGAAAAGAACAAATAACTTAATAATTTAAACTCGGGTTTAAGTATTAACATACAATTTAACACACAAATTTGCTTGAAAAAACAGTAGGAAAGTGGCAGGCTAATTTTAAACAGCTGATCTTGGAGAAACGGGTTGCATATTCTTTACGCGACTGCAGCGGCTGGGGTTAATACTTAAAAATACAGCGTTGCCACTTTCGATGTTTTATAAGGTTATATTCATAAAATGAAGAATTTCCTTCTGTAATACTTTTCTTGATAATGATAGTCTCGGAAATGGCAACCGCGCTAGTTAGACGAGACTATTTATTTTAAAGTAATGGAAGGGTCTATCAATATAATTATTTCATCATTCTTCTTCAGTAAAGGATTAATAAATTTGATTAGCCCATTAGAAATTAGCGTTTTTATTATTTCTGAATTTCTATTGCGAAATAATTTGTATCCTATAGTGCTGTTGTTTTATTTGTACGGTAGGTTATTGTAAAGTGTAATTATGCGTTAGTATTTATTGCTTTTGTGTAATATAATAATAAGTGCATATCTTCAAAAAAAATAATTGGAAACTCGTAGGTGCCTGTGTGTTTCTTTAAGTGATTTAGTGCAAATGTTCCGAGAGATTGGAAATAAGAGGCCGAATGGGGTTTAGTGGGTATAAGCTTAATATGCAGTTCCACATTATCATCAGGGTACGTGATGAGCATGAAGCTTTTCCCATAGAAAAAAAAACCTGAAGATGTCTGTGCCCTGGATTACTTGCTAGTGTACTGGCACCTGGATTCACTTCTATTTGGATACTAGGTAAACTAAATATTATTTTTATAAGAATCTAAAGTTTTATATTTTTTACACAGTTGGCAACATTGGGCTTGAACATCTGTTGATTACACAGCTTGGCAATGTAATATGATCATATATGAATGTGCCGAGGAGTAACCGGGTGGGTTTATTGGAAATTACCCCACTTTTTAAACGTTCGATTAAAAAAAAATATGTAGCGCTTCTCTAGGACACCCCAGGAGTCACCCATTTAAATATAATACGTCATTTCCATAACACCCTGTTATCATGCAAATCGTTGTACAGTCGGCAAAGTGGAAAACTTTGAGAACCGTAGAATGAACGTTCGAAATTGATTTGATAAATTTCTTTAAAAATCAATGGAGTTATAATTTTTCTTTATTATTCTAGGTGATCGGCGTTAATCATAATAATTTAAGTACATTAGGCCTTCAAGAAGCCATTGCTAACGCTAAAAGTATGCGTCGCAATTATTCCAAGACAGTATACACTAACGAAACAGGTGAGTGTGGTTAGATTCATTCGGCCTGGGGACTCTCGGATACGTACAATGTTCGGACAATTTTATAGGGTATCTCCGTTATTGTTAGTGCTATCAAAAAATTAATATAGGTGTCGTGTGCTCTTTTTGGGTCAAACTTAAAATGGTAAAATCAAAATTTGAAAATTTTCGCTCGCTTAAGAGATACGATATTTTCTTAGTTAAAAGAGATACAGACAAATGTTTCATACATATGTTTCTTTATAACGATTGTTGAATAATCTGGCGTTTTTAGAATAAGTATACGGGGTCAGGTCAGACCTAACCTCATTTTTTTAAATGTAACACCCTGGATACTTTAATCTAAAAAGATACTATTTTAAATTCTCCTTCCGAATATATAACACACCAGGCGATTTATTAAACTTTATTACCTTAAACCACAGTATACCATGAAACAAAAGCTAATATCCTAGAAACAACTATGTTGACTATAATTAACATTTAACGTCAATTTCATTTTTACATATTCATTTGCGAAAGTGACCTATCAACATTTCATATGATATCAGTTTATATTGAAAGTGGAAAAAACGAAGAAATGGCGCAAAATGCATATTTTGTTCGCTATCCGGAAAGACGGTAACCATCTATTGACATATTCCGAACATTTACGATGATTCCCGTTATTTTTTACCGTAATCTGAATCTTTCATTTCGCTTCAAAGTAATAACGTTTAAATATATCGCTTAGGAAACCAATATCATCCGTGGTATGTTATATATTTGAAAGGATAATTTAAAATAGTATCTTTTCAAATTAAAATATACAGGGTATTCCATTTAAAAAAATGAGGTTAGGTCCGATAACTTTTTTACCAGACCCCGTATACTTATTCCGAAAACGGCAGATTATTCAACAATCAATATAAAGAAACTTTGTTGAAAACATTTTTCTGTATCTCTTTTAACTAAGGAAATATTGGGTAATTTTGAAATTGTCAATTTTTTGATTTTCCCCCGTATCTCTTAAGCAAACGAAAATTTTCAAATTTTACACCTACATTACTTTTTTGATAGCACTATCAATTACGGAGATACCCTATAAAAGTGTCGAAAATGGGACACCCTGTTCAGAGTGTCCATTTTTCGATTGTTTTACGGGGTATCTCCGTTATTAGTAAAGATAGAAGGATGCGGTTTTCGCAGCACCGTGCTACATTTTGTTGAACAAATGATGCCCCAATTGAATTTTTCTAGGACTTCTCCCTTTTGATATGCGAGATGTTTTTAAGAATTTTACGTTTTCGGACACCCCCACATTTCAATTACCCTGTGCCCTGCTTATCAAAGAGAAATGAAATGGTCTCTTTGTAGTTTTTTACGTAGCATCTAGTGACGTACTCGGATTTTTTCTACGTTCAATAGTTTTCAAGAAAAAAAAAAGAAAATAGAATACCGTATATATTTTTTAAGGGTGGTATTTAACAGTCTACCAAATTTACCCAATCTTTTCATCCAAAAAAATACTTTTGTTCCTCAAAAATACTAAATGCTGACCAAAATTAAGAAAATACATAATCTTAGAACGACAACCAAATATTTACATCATGCTAGTCTCTTATATTGTTTTTGTCCTAAAAATAACGTTCGTTCGCTTAAAATGCTAATTGTTCACCAAATTTTATTCCGCATTTAATTCTAACATGATATCCAGAACAAACCCGACAAACCCAGATATTAAATTTTCGTCAGCGTCTTATATTATTTAGCAGGTAAAAAATTCTATTTGTTTAACAAAAATATACAATGTTTTCTATATTTTATACCACATTCAATTTCAAAAGTATACCCAAATTTATAATTCTTGTTAGCCTAAATATCACTTATAAGAAAAAGCTATCATGTTTTATTAGATCTCATTTATAAATGGGGACATAGAAATAAGTCTGAAGAATTCTTGAAAAATAAAGCAATATAATTCTTTAACATAAAATCAATCACAACATTCACAAAACAAAAATGAAAATGAAACAAGCACTTATTGCACTATTAAGGCTTTCCTAGCTTTACTTGGCCGTCCCCTTCTTCGTTTTTCTTCTATTGGTACATTCCTTGCTTTAATAGGTGGTTCAACAAGTTTGAGGCGAATTGCTAACCCTACTAAATGTTTGCAAACGTAATTTCTGAGGTAGTCAGTCAGACTCGTCCTATGGTTACTGTACTTCCCACTCGCTGAAATGTTGTTTTTTGTAGTCGTCAAACGTCTCCCACATATCTTCAAAATGTTCACATTCCAGTGCACCTCCACCTGGAATTCTGTAACACTTCTTCATTAATTTTTTCTGGCGGACAGCGCTAGGGATGTATGGTTTAATTTGGTGTACATAATATTTGTCCCCATTTTTTAATAATGTGATTCAGTTTTTAGCAAGCCTCAGAAATAGGTAATACTTTAGTCTTAGTCTTAATATGATGCCCGTAATTTACGTTCTTTAAAAAATATAATAATAATAATAATAAATGACTTCATTGTAAAAGATTACAAATGGCGAAGTTGAGGCCGAGCCTCCTAGCTTAACCTAGATATTAAGATTAATACAAACCCTATAAGTTGATATACTCTAACTGCCCGCTATACGCATAAAATGCAGAATACAGCAAGCAGTCCGAGCATAATAAAAAAAGAAGGAATACGAAACAACAAAAAATAAGAAAATATAAGACAACAGGAAAATGGTAAATTAGTACAATTCATATTCTTCTGGCCGATTCCTACATAGCAATTTTTATTTTTTATTTTTTTATGATCAACACAAGCACTACAGGAAAAATCTTTTAGGGCACTCTGGGAGTGGTGCGTGTGCGCAAAAAGCGTTTCACGTTGGTTTTGAATCGTTGGAGGTTATATTCGTTGGGAAAAACGACCTCGGGAAGGTCGTTCCACAAGGATGTGTCCTCCAGATGAAAGAGTTCTTAAATAATGAAGTTCGAGGAGTACTAAGCTTAACCACATATGGATGGGCGGCAGTGGTTCGTCGTGTATTTCTGCTATTCGTCGCTCTGGGCGGAATTAAGAGGGCAAGGTCAGCCGAGCACCTTCCATGAAAATATCTGTAAAAGAGAGTCAAATCCCCAACCTGTCTTCGATGTTCTAGGCTGTCGAGGTTCTTCGTCAGCTCGTGGTCTCCGATCAGACGAATAGCCCTCCTTTCGATGGAATCCAGTAGCCGAAGAGTATGTTTGGGTGCAGAGCTCCAGACATGAGAGCAGTATTCTACTAATGGTCGAATCTGGGCTTTGTACAGTGTCAAAAGTTGTTGTTGTGTGTACAACTTTCTGGTTCGGAAGAGTACTTCAAGCTTCTGAGAAGCTGTCTTGGCGATTGCCACAACGTGGTTATGTCAAGACATATTTCCTTCCAGATTGACGCCCAGCAAATTAATAGATGAAGCCAGTGGGATTGCGTGTCCGTCCATGACTATATCCGGTTCTGTAATGTTAACCTTTTTAGAGAAAACTGCTGCCTGTTTTTTTTTAGCGTTAAATTCGACTTGGTTACTGTCACCCCAAGCCAAAATTTCTTCCAGGTCTTTGTTGAGGCGTGATACCATGCTGTCTGCGAAGATGTGCGTCGGCAGCCGATGTTTGCGCATTCAAAGAGAAAAATCAGATAAGTGTGCTATCAGCAAAACTACATATCGGATTTTTAGTTTTCACTAGAAGGTCGTTAATGTAGAGTAAGAAGAGTGGGAGACAATATGGACCCTTGAGGAACACCGGCATTGATGGTGAAGGTGTCTGAGAGAAATCCGTCAATCGCCACTTGCAGAGAGCAGTCCTTAAAAAAGCTAGACAACCATGCACAGAATCGACTGGGCATACCATAGGATCGCAGTTTACTTAGAAGCCTCTCATGTCAAACACGATCAAAAGCTTTAGAAATATCCAGTGCAACAACCCGAGACTCTCCATGATGTTCGATTGCGTTGTTCCAAATATGGGTGACATAGGCTAGAAGATCTCCAGTTGATCTGGACTTCCAAAAACCATATTGATGATCGCTGATAATGTTGAAGCCTTCCAGGTACTTTAGAAGATGTTGGTTAATAGCTTTCTCCATTACTTTTGATATAACTGAAAGCAATGCGACTGGTCGATAGTTGTTAGGCAGGGCTCTCTTACCTTTCTTTGGAATAGGCTGGACTCGCGCCGTCTTCCAGCAAGATGAAAATATTCCTTTTTTGTAGGATAAGTTGAAAAGTTTACAAAATACTGGTGTTAGTTCATCGGCGCATCTCTTGAAAACTATAATAGAAATTTCGTCTGGACCAGTAGCTTGAACCCAATAGAATTATATAAAGAGAGAAAAAAAAATAAACAGATAAATTTATAATTTTTGACACTTTTACACCCTTACAAGACACACTAAATTCTAAACCATAGAGATCAGGATGAATATGCCTACAAACTACATGGATCTATCTATCGAGGCTTTAATTAGCCTCCTAAATTTAAAATCTGAACACAATTTTAATGCTGAGTCGACTATTATATAATTTCGCGATATTAAATGAGAAAGATCTTTGGAAATAATTTGTACGATAAACTGGTGGGTTATGCGAGTCATATCGAAATTTAATTGTGTACTACACTTTTGAGTAGGCCATGACTGATATTTAAAAAAAACAATTACCGGTGCGATTAAATATAAGAAACAAAAATTGAACGTTTATGGAAGTTTCTCATAAATATTTCTGAAAATTTTCTCCGTTGTGTCTTAGACATGGTTCACACATACTTAGTTATTATTTATTATTATAATAGGATTTGTTTGAATTGAAGCAAAAGCACATTTATTTCATATGTCTTGCGATTTTCCTTATGGTAGATTTTATTACATGCTATTATAAAAAGGCTAATATTTACCATTGAATTCTAATGCTCCAACTGCATTTTCGTTACATTGGATATAGCAAACGAACCGATGTTTCAGTACCCGAGCAGCCATACGAAGTAGAGGCTGAATGGAGCACCGATCATCCAATCTATGCAATGAATGTTTCTTGGAAACATCCAAATAGTACCAATGGAATTTTAAAATATTTTCAAATATCTATCATAATAAGCAGCTCTGGTAGATATTTGGAAGGTACAGAAGCTCGTTATTCGATACGTAGCACAGACGATTACAAATTGAAGTATTATGAAGAGGTTGATTTTTCGGTAAGTGAAACCATTCTGCCTGAAAAAGTATCCTGGATCGGTATATAGGGTGTTATGGTAATGACTTATTATATTTAAACCGGCAAATCCCGAGATGAAAATAAATTGAAGAAAAATACCCATAATTATTATACGAAATATACACTTTATATGAAATCTGAAAATTTATGTGGCCGCTACTGAGGACGTTCGCAATCAATAGCTTATTGAAGCGGTGTTGTCATATATTGCAACACAGAATTGTAAACCCAGGTGTTCAGTTTTTGACAACAACACGTCTTTGACCCGCGTTATCACTTATTTTTCAAACTATTTAGACAAAAATTTTAAGGTACATTCTCTCTTTCCTTCGATCTTATAATCCGTTTATAATTAAATTCGATAAAAAAAATAAATCACAAAAAGTATGTTTTGCAACAGAACCAACAATAGGTAATATCACACAATATTTCTTATTATGAATTATTTCACAACAGAAAAATAAGTCGGGTAATGCTACAACTAACAAAACGTTTAAAATTCGTATACATCAAGCACGTGGAACCCTCGACAGAGTCATTCCACCGCCTAGTCTCGCAATATACTGAAGCAACGATAGTCACGCGCAGCAGGTATCCAAGCAAGGGCGAAACATGCGCCCACACTGTTGCTAACTAAATCCAGATGGAACGGCGTGACAGTATGTGGGTAAAAAGGGTTTTTACCTTAGTATTTAGATATTCGATTTAAAAAAAAGTATGTAGACTGTCTCTAGGACACCCCAGGAGTCACCCATTTAAATATAATAAGTCATTTCCATAACACCATGTGTACATAAAATTAGTTGACACGTATATAAGGATTTTGCTGGAAAACATTTTTTTTTCGAAAATTAAAATTTTTTCATAATTGACTGGATTTTCTCCAATCTTCTTACATTTCTCCAGTTGTACTGATCGGATCAATATCGGTCTTTTCTTATGTTAGAACAAAGTGTAAAGTAAATACGTTAGAGCTTTCGAAGTGTATTAAAAAAAATTGTAATTGTGACCAAATGAAAAATAATAATTTAATTGTTTAAATTGTTTTAACATGCTCTTAGTTAAAAAGTTTTACTTTGTTCTTCATCCTCTTATCGACAAAGCCCATTTTACGAAAAAGTGGTAGCTCTTTTAGTACCGAAGTTATTAAATATTGTCGATCGCAAGACACACAGCGCGCGACGGATCGAAGAGTGCCAAAATTACATTTTCGAACGATGCAAAGGTTGAAAATATTAATGATTCACAGTGCACCGAGCTCGATTGTAGACGCCACGACCCGTCGCGCTGATGAATTCCCCGCGCATTGCGTGACTTGCGCGATTGAAGAGATTTAATAACTTCCGAACTAAAAGAGGTACCACTTTTTCGTAAAATGGGTTTCGTAGATAAGAGGATAAAGAACAAAATGGCATTTCTTAAGATTCAAGTATTTAGATGAATTTTTGAAAAATTTGGGGCGTGGCCCATTTTACCAACCTTTTTTTTTTTTTGAAATCTGCTTACAGACACCCGGCCCACGCGGGGGTCGGGTAGTGTCAGGTTAGCAACATTGCGGGGAAAACCCAGACCAATGTCAACCTACAGAGTGTAGGTTTCGCTTACGAATGTAGGCGAGCCGACTGACTAAAACTCACCGTCTGAGTTAGGTATCATACCTATAACTCACTTTCACTAGATCGCTACGTTATCTGCATATCGGTTGTTGCTCAGCGTTGCTGACTTTTGTTATTCGGTTCCAGCTCTCGAAACTTTTCCACTCGAAATTAATCAGGTGAGCAAATTTCGAGAGCTCCGTTCATTAGATGGTAGGCGTAGAGGGGTAGGTAGCTCTATTTTTGCTGTGATTTTGAGGTGTATGTAGCTTCTGAGTGTTTTTTAGTGTATCTAGTGTTTAGTGTTGTTTGCCTTCATTGCTGAGCAATGTTAGTAAGACAGGGTTAATTTGAAGCGCTGATGTGAGAATGGAGAATCTCTCCATCAGCACTTTGGGGTCTAACAGGAGCAGGCTAAACAGCTGACTGTTTGCCGCTCCCGCTAGGAGTGTTTCTGGGATGTTTGCGGGGGTTTGGGGGTTTTTGGGCTTGGAGTTGCCGCTGCTGCGTAGGAAGGCGTTTGGATTCACCTTCTTGCAGTCTGAGATGTTCTTTTGGGGGGGGGGCGGGGCTGGGGAGTTGTTTTGGGGTTTTTGGTGATTGCGTGGGTTTTGGGGGCATAAACTGTAGTTGGCAGGATGTGCGCCACCGCAGTTTATGCATTTTGCCGGGAGGTCAATTGATTTAGTGCACTCAGTGTAGAGATGCTCGCCCGCGCATCTGTGACACGCAGGAGTGGCGAAACGTCTCACCGCTAAATGGCCAAATTTCTGACATTTATGACACTGATTGATGTGTCTCTTGTTGGTGGGGTTTTGCGTTTCAACGGAAACGCGCATGTGGGTCAGGTACTGGACTTTGTGGATGTGGGTCTGATTTTGGGGGATTTTACCAACCCTATACGCTCCGAGCAGCCACGTTAATCTCAGCTGCTTCCAGTTTTTGTTCCAGCACAAATATGGAAAGAAATGGGATTCAGTAAAAGTATCTGTTAATGCTACCAACAGTGCTGCCACGTCACCGTATTCCGATTATTTTACAATGCAACATCCACCGTCACCGAAAGGCTATAACATCGCAGGTCGAATTAACATAACAGATTTGATATTGCACGTACCCAAACCTGCTGATCCTGAGCCATTTTTCGAGAAGATGGTAATTTTTAAAGCGGTAAGAACACATTTTTCCCGAATATTCGATAAATGACATATCTGCGTGTATATAGCCCTAAGGGCCGATATTTGAATGTTACCTTAAGTTAGGCCTTAGCTAAGGTAGCCTTAGCATTATGGTAAACCTTAAACAACTATGTTATAAATTAATTTCAGTGTCAATTGACGCGTTACCATGCCCTCAAAGGTTTAGGTGAGAGTAAAAAAAGTACTTTAATATACTGTCAAACTTGTGTTAAGGATAACTTATGTCATTTTGCACCTTAAGATGGCATAAGTCGCGAAGTAAGCGAACATTTACCCAAATATACTTAGTTTTTTTTTCTAGTCTAAAACTGGATTCGTAAAGTTAAAGGATTGGAAATTGCGTTATAAAATGTTACAGATCTTCCTGAAACTTGTCGATACCCCAATCGACATGTCAGACAATCTAAATATCAATAAATTAACTTAAAAACTTTATTATTAACGGCTAAAACTTCACGACAAAGAAATATTGATCAGCTGATGACTCTCATCTCTTTCTAACCTGCCAAAAAGCGGCATATTTTTTAATTAAATTGATGCAACATAGATGGCTCTGATTGCTAGTTTGGGATCCTCATCTCAAACACAAGTTTGACAGTATATTAAAGTTCTCTTTAACTGTCATCTTCAAAGGCCCTCGAGGGCCTTCTAGGTAAACTGCCATCCTATGGTATGCCCAGTCGATTCTGTGCATGGTTGTCTAGCTTTCTTAAGGACCGCTCTCTGCAAGTGGCGATTGACGGATTTCTCTCAGACACCTTCACCATCAATGCCGGTGTTCCTCAAGGGTCCATATTGTCTCCCACTCTCTTCTTACTCTACATTAACGACCTTCTAGTGAAAACTAAAAATCCGATATTTAGTTTTGCTGACGATAGCACACTTATCTCAGCCTTCTCTTTGAATGCACAAACATCGGCTGCCTACGCACATCCTCGCAGACAGCATGAAGTACCACGCCTCAACAAAGACCTGGAAGAAATTTTGGCTTGGGGTGACAGTAACCAAGTCGAATTTAACGCTAAAAAACCCAGGCAGCAGTTTTCTCTAAAAAGGTTAACATTACACAACCTGATATAGGCATGGCCGGACACGCAATCCCACTGGCTTCATCTATTAATTTGCTGGGCGTCAATCTGGGAGGAAATATGTCTTGGCATAACCACGTTGTGGCAATCGCACAGATAGCTTCTCAGAAGCTTGGGGTACTCTTCCGAACCAGAAAGTTGTACACACCTCAACACACTATACAAAGTCCAGATTCGACCATCACTAGAGTACTGCTCTCATGTCTGGAGCTCTGCACCCAAACATACTCTTCGGCTACTGGACTCCATCGAAAGGAGGTCTATTCGTCTGATCGGAGACCACGAGCTGACGAAGAACCTCGACAGCCTGGAACATCGAAGATAGGTTGGGGATTTGACTCTTTTACAGATATTTCATGGAAGGTGCTCGGCTGACCTTGCCCTCTTAATTCCGCCCAGAGCGACGAATAGCAGAAATACACGACGAACCACTGCCGCCCATCCATATGTGGTTAAGCTTAGTACTCCTCGAACTTCATTATTTAAGAATTCTTTCATCTGGAGGACTTCATCCTTATGGAACGACCTTCCCGAGGTCGTTTTTCCCAACGAATATAACCTCCAACGGTTCAAAACCAACGTGAATCGCTTTTTGCGCACACGCACCACTCCCAGCAAACCCCCGAACAAACCCTAAAGGATTTTTCCTATAGTGCTTGTGTTTGATCATAAAAAAAATTCTTTTGTAAGGTTTACCTTATCGTTAAGGCTACCTTAGCTAAGGTCTAACTTAAGGTAACATTCAAATATCGACCCTTAGTGTAGGGGAATGTATAACAGGCAAAATTGAATTAAAAAATATATTTTTCATAATTTTTCTCTCGATTGGCATTTGATTAGTTTCAGATGGTATCAATTGCTGTAAAATTATTTAATTAAAACTGCACATTCCGTTCTTACTGTCCCATCCGTTGCCTAATTACATCCTATGCTCTTCAAAATTTTCAGGATAAAGACGATGTCGTTAACAGCGAAGTAGATACAATACACTCGTCACTGGCAAATAATGTGAACGAATTAAAAATAAACGAAACGACTCAAACCTATAGATTAATCTATACGTATTCACGGAATGATACAATTTTTAATCGAAGTATTAAAATCGATGATGGGCTATTTAAAAACAAACGTCAGTATATAATCGCCATCTTTATCGTGAATGAGTTGAACGGCAGGAGAACAGTAAAACATGCTAAAAAAATAGGTAAGGCCATCATATCACATCGCAATCTCTGGTTTGTTCCTGTATACCACGATATGTTCACACGGAAACACGCCATACATTTTTTGCAGGATTAATATTACCGAATAATATACAGGATGTTATGGAAATGACTTATTATATTTAAACCGGCAAATCCCGAGATGAAAATAAATTGGAGAAAAATAACCATAAATGGCGCTTTGAATTATTAAGCGAAATATACACTTTATATGAAATCTCCAAAATTTATGTGTGTCAATAGTTTATTGAGGCAGTCTCGAGGTTCAAAAGAGGTTAGCGCATTATAGGCGGTGTTGTCATATTGCAACACAGAACACGTATTCAGATTTTGACAACAAGACGTCTTTGACACGCGTTATCACTTCTTTTTCAAACTTTAAAAAAAAAAAAGTACAATTTTAAGGTACTGTTGTAAAATTGGCTTCTTCCAATTCAAGAAAATTATGAGAATTTTTACGTTAGATTGTTTTTTAATAATTTAACATCTACATAGGATCATACACTTCTCGTCAAAATTAGCGAATAATGTAAAATGTAACAAAAGTTCGTTGTTCAATATTTTTGGAAGTACTCAATCGATTTTGAAGATCTTTTTTAAAAATTGTAGACTAATATTGCGGAAATCTTACAAACATTCTAATGTTCTTTTATAAAACATTTGTGCAGCTATACAGGGTGTTTTTTGTAACAATGATTTTTTCCCAGATATTCAGAACACCCTGTAGAGTGAACTGGTGATCGCTGCAAATCCCGGAAGAGGTACCATCCTAGTGGCATCCTTTATCAATATTTTCTTTTTTGATTCGCCTTTTTATTGCCATTTTTAGTGGAGATATACGGCTTTTTGCCCGTACATGTTTTTGTTTGGTTCTCCAGGGTACACATTAACAGAAAATTCATCTAGCATGCTTTGCAGAATAAATAACCTTAACATGGAAGTGTCCATTCCATTAACAAACCTAAATATTATTCTATGGTTGTTATTGCAAGAATTTGTTAGTTTTGGTGTCTATAGAGGTTTTCAATTTTCTTTTAATAATGAATCCAATTGCAAGACGAAATGGCAGCCTTTCGGAAACTGAATGAGCTGTCGTAGTTGCCCTTACGCAAGAAGGTTACGCTCAAATTCAATTAGCTCAGCGGTTTGGTGTATCTCAGGCAAACATTTCCCGAGTATTACAGCGTTACAATGCAACTGGTAGGAATAACCGAAGAACAGGTCAGGGTCGTAATAGAGTCACAAATCCGAGACAAGATCGGTATATCCGTTTAAATGCTTTAAGAAGAAGATTTACAACGAGCACTTTGATCCGAGGAGAATTTTTAGAGCGTTACAACTTTCCAATAAGTCAAAGTACCATTAGAAGAAGACTTGCTGAAAGCCAATTAAGGCCTCATAGACCAGCCACTGGACCTCTGCTTACAAGGGATCACAGAAGACAACGTCTGGAATTCGCGCGTGAGCACCTTAATTGGCAAGTTAGGGAATGGGCCAACATATTGTTCTCAGACGAGTCTAGATTTTGCCTTTTCGCCAACGATAGGCGAATTATGGTATACAGAAGACCAGGGGAAAGATATGCCCTATGCAACTTTGCACACACTGTGAGTTATGGCGGTGGGTCAGTTATGGTGTGAGGTGGCATTTCTTTACATGATCGAACGGAGTTAGTGGTTTTAAATCATTGTAGATTAACAGCTGAGAGGTACATTACTGATGTCCTGGATCCTCAAGTTGTGCCATATGCGTTATTTATAGCGCAACAGTTCATGCTTATGCATGATAATGCCCGGCCTCATGTAGCTAGGGTAGTGCAAAACCATCTTCAAGAGGTCGGCATTGACACAATGGATTGGCCGCCACGGAGCCCGGACCTTAACCCCATTGAACATCTATGGGATATGATGGGTAGGAGGGTACAACGTCAGCCTAGTGACTTACATCAGATGGCAGCAAGGCTTGATGAAATTTGGAGAGAGTTTGACCAAGAAGAAATCCGAAGGCTAATTATGAGCATGCCACGACGTTGCCAGGGTGTGATCTCCGCAAGAGGCGGAAATACTCATTATTAAGCGGACAATTTCTTTTTCATGCACTGTTTGTACTTGTTTTCTGTCTTTCTTGGTTTTGTAAACCTCTTTAATAAAAGTAAATTTCAAACCTTGCATAGCTTTTTTGGTCGTTCAAAAACATGTACGGGCAAAAAGCCGTATATCTCCACTAAAAATGGCAATAAAAAGGCGAATCAAAAAAGAAAATATTGATAAAGGGTAGTTTTCTAGTGTACAAAAATGTAAATATCAAAGTTAAAGTGAGAGTACGTTATAGGAGATGAGTGACAGGTTGGTTGATTTCTCCTAAGTTGAGAACCCCTTACTAGTGTAGGTTAATTTTCATTGTACATAAAAATGTAAATAATTACCTACGAGTACTTCGGGTCACGTTCCTCAACTGACGAAAGGACTAACCCTTAAACAACCTTCAGAGACAAAGACAATTCAAATTTAATAAATGAAATCTCTCCGTGTTCCAATATAATAATGTGCATTGTTATTATATTCATTGGATGCACCCGAACCAATACAATCAAAAGTATAGTCTGAACATCAGTTAGGCCTCGTCTATGTTCAACTAACAACGATAGTCGCGCGCAGCAGGTATCCAAGCAAGGGCGAGACACGCGGTGTGATCTGACAACACGGTTAGTATACTCTAGTGACCCACATTGTTGCTAAGTGAATCCAGATGGAACGCCGCGACAGTATTTTTACCTTAGTATTTAGATATTCGATTTAAAAAAAAAAGTATGTGGACTTTCTCTATGGCACCCAAGGAGTCACCCATTTAAATATAATAAGTCATTTCCATAACACCCTGTATTGACATACAACCGTTCAAACATCGAATACTCACGAATAGCAACCGACTATTAAAGAATCTCTAGTACAGGGTGTGATGCGTTTCAGAATTTTACATTTTGGGATACTTTTGTAACTGAAAGCATTAAATCACAGAACTGATTCATATTCTGTTTAGTTTCAGCCAATAGTGAACAGGTAGAAGAAGAAAAACATGCAATTATACCAATAGTTTTGGTACTTTCATTTCTGTTACCTGTAATGGCTTTTCTAACGTACAGGTATTAACTTATTTATAAAAGATATATTTGTTACTTGCTTTACAAATTCGAGTCGATAAGTTTTGGCGAAACAAAGGCCTCTAAATTTCCTTTGTGCTTAGTCTATATGAATATACTTAATGCCTAACGAAAACTTTGCTCTTAAATATGTTTTAGATACAGACACAAATTCCATCTGTTAAAAGGTTCCTTTGGGAATGCATTTCAAAGAAGTGAGTAAAGCTTTTCTATTAGTACTTCGTACTATAAGACATTTCTGTCTTTATGAATATTTTAATAGTATTCTTACAGCAAATAACTTAAGCTTCATGCTGTATTTGATATTATTTCTTATAGATTCGCATGCCGATGATATAACGCCGTTAACATTTATAGAAGGGGACTATGCAGAACCTTCAACCAGTAGAGACGAGTCAAACGAAGGAACGAATTTTATCGTAAGTGTTATTTTCGAATATAAATATTCCCTCGATGGCTCGACGTGCTCTCCATAACGATGATTCGTATCGGCTTTCAAAATAAACTCTAAATCCTCTGTGGATTGGTCACCGACGTCTGGAAAGTTCCGGAAGTCTTTTGAGTTTGGAGTACATTGGAGCTGTTTTTGTTGAATACATTATTATGCCAAAGGGCATTTAAAATCAATCGATTTTGTCTAAAAATCTATGGTCCTTTTAAAATAGTATACGATTTTTTAGGCTCCCATTCTGCCCATCAGACCGATTCACTCAAAGCGCGTTAAAGTTGATAATTTTGGAAAATACGTTCAGAAATGTTTGAAGAACGAAGAATTTCAGAAACAGCACCAAGTGAGTATCCTTTAGAACAGTGATCTTCAACCTTTCATCCCGACGAATCGGTACCTATATAATTAATACTTATTTGCGCACCGCTTACACTAATGGAGAAAATTAAAACTTTATTCTGCAGGGAAGGACATGCGAAACGACTCTCACTAGAATTTTAAGCTTTTTGTGACATCACATCTTTTGATCCGCTGAATGTATTTTGATAAACTTTTCACAGGCGCCTAACCTCACTATTTAGCTATACATTGGCGTAGCAAAGTTTTATTTTTCCGTTCATTTCATTTAATATACGGGATAAAATAAAAGTGATATTTTTTAAATACAATTCGACCTGCGACAAAGGGTATTCATATTTGATGTTTAGTATCTACAGTTGCCCTATGGCCCATAAGTTATGGGACATCCTGTATATTTAGTATAATATTTTTACTTAATAAGTAAACATGAAAAGTGCTTTCAATTTAATTAAAGATAACTCTCGGTTTCAAACACGGACGGTTATCAAAGACAATCGGCAGAACTTTGGCATCATTGCTTTCTGTTGAAAACGATCTTTGATCGAGACAAAATGTAAACAATGCCGTCTCCATAGTGTTATATGTATATAGGTTGTTGCACAAAAATTGTTTATAATATTTTCACCTCAAAATGTTGTATTTTAGTTATTTCCCAGATCGGATGAGCTGATACAGAAGGATAACAGATTCACTTGTAATTATGGAAGTTTACCTGAAAATAGGCCGAAAAACCGCTATCACAAAATAATTCCGTGTAAGTCATAAGCATAACAATCAATCGCCAATCAATACTTTCAACGTAAACATGTCCTGATTTATTTTTAGATGACCACACATTGGTAAAATTAAACGAAATACCAGGAGATGAATATTCAGACTACATTAATGCCAACTACATAAACGTAACTAGACATTTTGATAACTAATACAGGTTAATTCACGGTCTATGGTATCTTAACGTTAAACGTATACAGGGTGATTGATGGTGGATGGCCTATTAGACGTTCATGAAGAACTTTTGGCAGCTTATACAATCTAAAGTTTTGCGTTTCGGTTTTTCGTGACTTTATTTGAAGAGATGTCCTAGAATAAATTCCACTTTCTCATTGCTACTTTTTATTCTGCACAAAATGGCATTATCAGATCTTTCATGCGACGTTTCGTATTTGGGTCACCATCATCAAGATTTTTAAACTATTATTATTATTTTGTTTTACTTCAAACTAATAGTTTTTCTACTTAGCGTAAGTACAGGGTACCCCATTTTCGACACTTTTATAGGGTATCTCCGTAATTGTTAGTGCTATCAAAAAAGTAATGTAGGTGTCATGTGCTCTTTTTGGGTCAAACTTAAAATGGTAAAATCAAAATTCGAAAATTTTCGCTCGCTTAAGAGGTACGGAGGAAAATCAAAAAATTCACAATTTCTAAATTACCCTATATATTCTTCGTTAAAAGAGATACAGAAAAATGTTTCATACAGAAGTTTATTTATAATGATTGTTGAATAATCTGCCGTTTTCAGAATAAGTATACGGGGCCAGGTAAAAAAGTTATCGGACCTAACCTCATTTTTTTAAATACAACGACCTGTATATTTTAAGCTAAAAAGATAGCATTTTAAACTCTCTTTTCAAATTTATAACACACCACGGATGATAGATATCATATCAAATTTTTCAAAATGTTGATAAGTCATTTTCACAAATGAATATGTAAAATTGAAATTGACGTTAAATGTTAATAACAACTAGAATATCAACATAGTTGTCTCTAGGATATTAGCTTTTGTTTCATGGCCTACTGTGGTTTAAAGTAATAAAGTTTAAATAAATCGCCTAGAAAACCAATACCATGCATGGTGTGTATATATTTGTAAAGAGAGATTAAAATGCTATCTTTTTATATAAAAATATACAGGGTGTTCCATTTAAACAAATTAGATTAGGTCCGATAACTTTCTTACCTGACCCCGTATACTTATTCTGAAAACGGCAGATTATTCAACAATCGTTATAAATAAATTAATGTATATAACATTTTTCCGTATCTCTTTTAACTAAGAAAATATAGGGTAATTTTGAAATTGTCAATTTTTTGATTTTCCCCCGTATCTCTTAAGCGAGCGAAAATTTTCAAATTTTGATTTTATCATTTTAAGTTTGATCCAAAAATAGTACATGACACCGACATTAGTTTTTTGATACCATAGTTACGGAGATACCATATAAAAGTGTCGAAAATGGGATACCCTGTACAAGTAATTTTTTTTATTAGTACAAATAAAATTGAACTTTCTTAGAACTTTCAAAAGAGGTATTTAGTTTTACATTTTCGAATTATACCGAATTTAAAAAAAAAGTAAAATTCAGGCCCACCTAAGAATTCTTCAAAAACTGTGAATCAAAGTGGTATCCTCCTTGATATTAGATCCTTTGTTCTCACGAAAGGAAAAAGAAACACATATAACATACATACGGATATATGTACGTAAGACAATAACTTGACTACATTTTAGGGGCACAAGCTGTCAAAAGCGTATATAGCCACACAAGGACCTACGAAGAACACTTTAAACGATTTTTGGCGAATGATTTGTGAACAAAATGTCACTAGCATTGTTATGCTTAGCAATTTTAACCAAGAAAGTAAGGTAAGTTCCTTTGCTGTTTCATCTGAGACGAGGTTTCATGAAAATGGCAGTGTCAATAGGAACTTTTGGTTTTAAATAATTGAAATGCTTCCTTAACTAACATCTTCGTACTAGATTCCTAATGATTTGAAAAAATTTGCTGTCTGAAGGCCGTTTCATATGCTGGAAGATAACTGCGAGATCTTGCAGCAAGACGCGAATAAAAGCGAGACGTAACCAGCAATGTTTCTTTCAATTTGGTTACGCTCTTTAATTGCAGCTAGCAGGTCATCGGCAACATTGCAAAAAATCCGATCGAAACGAATGGAAATAAAATTTTTAAACTTAGTTTTACTTTTTGCCCAGCTAAAACATGGTTTTTTCTCATAAATCAATATACCATCAGCTGTCAACACCGTCAGTGGTTGTCAAGCATGCTGAGGCGACTTTTATCTGATCTTGGCCATAAGTACATACTTAAAAGGGCCTTATTGGCAAGACTGGTATTGCAAGTGCAAGAGACTTGCTAGAATAGATCAGCTGGGTCGCAATTGCGCATGCTTCTGGGATAGATCTTTTGCGTCTTGCAGGTGATCTTGCAACATGTAGAACGGCCTTTATAGTTGCAATATGATATTTTACTTTTAGAAAGAGTGCGAAGTTTACTGGCCAGAAATAAATGACGAGCAGAAAGATTATAACGGGATTGTAATTGAGTTGGTGGAGATTAAGCGTCATCCTACTTACGACGTTAGGGACTTCAACGTTCATTTTGATTTCGAAACTAGACGGGTAAGTAACGTTTACCTGTGCTGAAGTCTTTTTATTTTATCGGTTAACGAAAACAGTTCTCGTTGAATTAGACGGAAATGGCATCGACATATCATTATTGACAATTATATTTTGTGTTTCCTGTGGTTCACACATCTTTCAAGTTCTTAAACTGTATATTTAGCTATAAGAAATTTTATTTTGTTTGAATAGCTTATAAGTGAGTGTCTAATATCCCGTAGTTGCATTTTTCCTTGATTGGTTTTTCCTAAAACAGATATAAACCCTTGGGGAGAAAACTCGTTTAGAAATACTCCGGAATCCGCTTAAAATCAAATATTTATAACAATATCTAGTAGATGAATAGGTTAAGTCGTTGGAAGCCAAACGCAAGAGCGACGGTTCGAGTCGCCACACAACGAAAACTTTTTCCACAAAATAAATATTGCGCGAGATTAAAATTATTGATGGTTATGGTGGAAGAGCTAAGGCCCTTTTGGTCAACAGCCTCTGGCGATGTCACGTCATTGACGATGCTACCCCGCAGTGAAGAAAAACTACCCCGTGGGGGTGAGATGTGTTGAATAGGCACTATTCTGTCTGGGACCCCGCCTTCTTTACTACTAACGAGTTTTATACTGCTCTTGAAATTGTATTTTGTCCGAATAACCTATAACAGCTCGTACTGGGAACCGTCTAATGTCCCATCGGTAGCATGGTTTCTACGAAAATATATTGACAATCGCAATGTGTGTGAGTGAAATAATTTTTTTCTCTTTCAAACATTTTCTTGACATGTATCGGTTACAATTCTCAAGAAATATTATATTTTAAACAATAAATCATATACGTAATTGCAATAACTAAAATTTTATTGTTTCAGGTAAAGCAAGTACATTTTAAGGCATGGCCGGCAATCGGACAACCACTGTACCCACAAACTTTAGTGCCTCTTTTGCAAAAAATCCTAACTTTGCCGTATACCAAAAGATCGCCTATTGTAGTTCATTGCAGGTACTAAAATGTGTTAACGAGAAAGGATAAATAGTTCGGGGACACCCATGATACGATAAACACAAGGTATGATGAGGCGTTGCGGAGCAGAAGGGCGAGAAACGAGTTTAAAGTTTTGGCCAAAATGCGAACTGTGCAGAAATTGGATTTTCAGCAAGTTAAAATTGTGAATTCTACAAGATGTCAACTTAAATAGATATTTAATAATTTTCTTTATACAGGGTTTTATAGAAATGACTTATTATATTTAAACCGGCAAATCCTGAGATGAAAATAAATTGAAGAAAAATAACAATAAATGGCGCTTTGAAGTATTAAGCGAAATATACACTATGAAATCTCAAAATTTGTGTGCCCGCTTCTGAGGACCTTCGCAATCAATAGTTTATTGAGTCAATCTCGAGGTTCAAGAGGTTAGCGCATTATAGGCGATGTTGTCATATTGCAACACAGAATTCTAAACGCACATGTTCAGTTTTTGACAGCAAGACGTCTTTGACGCGCGTTATCACTAATTTTTCAAACTTTTTAGAAAACGCCAATTTTAAGGTACACACTCTCTTACCGTCGATCTTATAATCCGTTTTATATTTAAATTATTTCACAACAGAATGAACAAACCAGAACAAAACGTTTAAAATTCGGATATGTCAAGCACGTGGCACCCTCGACAGCGTCATTCTGCTTCCGAGTCTCGAAACATACTGAAGCAACGATAGTGGCGCGCGGCCGGTATCCAAGCAAGGCCGAGACACGCGGTGTGATCTGACATCACTGTTAGTATACTCTAGCGACCCACATTGTTGCGAAGTGAATCCAGATGGAACGGCGCGACAGTATGTGGGTATATTTAAAAAAAAAAGTATGTACACTTTCTCTAGGACACCGAAGGCGTCACCCATTTAAATATAATAAGTCATTGCCATAACACCCTGTATTTTGATGAAATGAAAAAAGTTCGCCCTTCTGCTATCTAGATGTTTCAATTTAGTTCGGCGCGCGCAGTGACGTCATGGTGTGAGTTACTTTTAAATTGCTTATGGAGTTTCACGCTGTTGTTTTGATTCTCTTTTAAAGGTTTTATGCATTTGATAGTATAATAGGGGGCCGTTTTTGAGTAAATAAGAGCAGTTTTTAGTAAGTATTTAGTCTTAAGTCACTTTGAAGCATGAAAATTCATAAAACATATGACTTTCAATTTGTTTCTATCTCTAGAAAAGAAGAAAAACCTTATATATCAAATTTATTTTTCTGGTTATCCACACCACTACCTAACACAGCAACGCACCTCATATTATGAGTATTGAGAACAAACCTCAGCATATATCACTAAAATCCGTAGAAATCGTATGGGAACCGCAGAAGCATCCATATAATGAAGTCACTAAGCCACGCCTCTTCCTGCGCGATATCATACCTTGTGTTAATTGTATCATGGGGTACAGTCTTGACAACATTTTTTGCTTCTAATAGTGTAATAACATTTTTAATTTCTTCCTACTTTGAAGAAGAATTATTCCAAGTCTGAAAACTTCATTAGGGCCGTTAAAAGTTCGGATTTTCAGAAATACAGGAACGGTCACAATACCTCAAAATCTGTTTCTAACTGTACCTCAATTATTTATTACATTGAGGAACCTTTTTTTAGTGCCGGTATCGGTAGAACAGGGACGATAATTCTGTGCGACATTTGTCTAAGAATGGCGGCGGCAGAGGGCGCTGTCGACGTGCTAGGTACCCTGGAGCGTTTAAGAAGCCAACGGCCGAACATGGTGGACAATGTGGAACAATATAAGTTGGCTCATCTCGCTATCCTGGCTTGTTGGACAGGTACGCGGTGCTTCCCACGTAGAACAAAATACTTTTTCCATTTATTTTTAAATTTGTACTTATTTTTGGCTTTGTCGTTCTTCTTAGGTGAAATCTGGTCAATATTATTTTTGAAAATTGAAAGTTTTTGACTAGTTTTAATTTTAGCTCAATTACAGCTAAAACAAATGAAAATATCACGTGTGTATTGTTTTAAAAAATCGGGACCGTACTGAGAAAATTCTCTAGATTTTCCTGAGGATGTATATTGTGTGCTGAAACTAAGGTAAATAGAATTGAGCGATACGTCATTGTATTTGGGGCAAAAAATACTCTCAAAAAATAAATTAGAAATTCAGTTTTTCAAATATTAAGTTTCTCTAAAATCAAACCTTTCGAGTTATTAAAGAAATTAATTTTAGACGTTTCTAACAAATCGTCCTGTATCTCAGGAATCAAAAATAATTCGGCAACGTCGATACTGAATGCTAAAGAAGCTCTAAAAACTGTAATTTAAACAACTTCGTTGAAATTACCGTTTAAAAGATACCCATAGTGATCAATTAAATAATTTCCACCATGTATATTACATTTTTTGTGTTGCAAAACATATGTCGCCGTCATTTTTATGGAAAGACTTGTTCAAAAAGGTATGACAATGAAAAAGTGTTAAATTTGACGTGTAAATATGGCAACACCGGCCAACATTCACCGTCGTGTTTTGAGAGCTTTACTGACCTACCACATTGATTGTTTACGTCTCTCGTCAGTGTCCATCTCGTGGTTTTTCGGCTTTTGACATAAGGTGACTTATCTCTTTCTGCAATTTGTTTTCATCTCAGGATTTTCCGGTTTAAATAATTATAATAACTCATTTCTGTAACACCCTGTATATTATTATGCCAATAGGTGGAGATCCCGCACTGATTACAATTTATTCCTTTATTTCTATAAAGAAAAGTGACTGAACAACAAATTGTAGGCACCATAACAGAATGTGAATCGTAATTAAGAAGATTGTGTCTGTTTTTACACTTCAACCGTAGCGCGACTGAATTAAATAACTATTATTATTTAAAGAACTATACAGGGTGTCCGGGAACATGTGGGAAATCTCCCGGATATGAAGAAAACACGCGAATAGAATACTATAGGTTCATATAAACTTCTTTCGTATCGGCCTCCTCTTCGGAGATATGGGCTCCCAAAGAGCACCAATGGAATCAAGTTTTTTACACATAATTATTGAACCACCTGGTATATTTCAATTATTTTTTAATATGATGTATACCAGGTAAGACCCGTCAAATTACTACCCAAGAAACTGTTGTGAATTACTCACAGCTGCAGGGACGGACTAGCTGTAACACTCATGGGCCCATTTTTTTTAACGCCCTGTATGATAAGAACTTTGGACAACGTTTTTAAATACCTTTAACTATTGACTAAATATTAAGTACTCTTCATTCCTGTCGCTAATCCTAACCGTTTTCGAAGAAACGTCATTTTATTTGCACTGATCCCCCTATCTTCTCACGGGTTAAATATGAAAAAGCGGAATTTTGACGTTCATCATTTTTTCATAGGAACAAAGATGGATCTCTTACCGAGATACGCCAAATACATGATGTAATTAAAATGACGTTTTCTCGAAAACGGTTAGGATTAGCGACATGAATGAAGAGTACTTAATTTTTCGTCAATAGTTAAAGGTATGTAAAAAACATTGTCCAAAGTTCTCATCATACAGGGCGTAAAAAAATGGGCCCATGAGTGTTACAGCTAGTCCGTCCCTGCAGCTGTGAGCAATCCACAACAGTTTCTTGGGTAGTAACTTGACGGGTCTTACCTGGTATACATCATATTAAAAAATAATTGAAATGTACCAGGTGGTTCAATAATTATGTGTAAAAAACTTGATTCCATTGGTGCTCTTTGGGAGCCCATATCTCCGAAGAGGAGGCCGATACGAAAGAAGTTTATATGAACCTATAGTATTCTTTTCACGTGTTTTCTTCATATCCGGGAGATTTCCCACATGTTCCCGGACACCCTGTATATTGTTTACCTTATTTATAGATTGGAACACGTGCGTGCCATGTGACGGCAACTTCCAAACGTCCTTGGAAGGACTGTTGGAGGACGGAATCGTGCGCCTCAACATGGAGTATCTCAAAGAAAGCGAATGGCAGGACGACGCTATGAAAGTTGCGACGGTGTCGGGACAAGCGCTCATCGTGCCAGAAAAAAATAGACACCGTAATATAGTGCCAGGTTTGTTTCTTAGTTCGGTGTTGGAAGAGCAAAATGTATCGATTTACAACTGATTTGCAATTCTCTTGTACAATACACTCCTAACCCTGTTGACACAGTTTTTTTTTTAAATAACATATCCGCGTTTTTTTTCAGACGAACAATTCCAAATTTTTCTCGAAATATTGCCGGGTCAAGATGACTCGTCTGCGTACATTAACGCCATCCGAGTAAACAGTTTCCGTGTCCCAGATCGATATATAGTGACACAACAACCTCTCCCCACCACCATGGGCGATTTCTGGCGAATGGTGGTCGAGCAACGGTGTACCGTAGTGATCAATTTGAATGCGGTTACTGTCGACGACGCGGTAAGTAAACATCAGGCTGTCACATCTTTTGAGTCGCCCTGTATGAATGAAATGTCCATTTAAAAATTAATCGACGGGTTCGAGCCCTAGACCTATATCTATGGATACGTACAACTTATGGGATGTGCAGTAAAAAGTTTAATTTTATGATTGAAAAAATGGGTTGGTGCGGTGCGCACGGTTTACCGGTCATATTTTTTAAGGTTGCTCGTCAGTTGTCTTGCGCACAATGCTGTCTCCGTCTTATAGGCAACCCCGTCGGCATTGGTGTCGGTTTGGTTGCCAACGACGACCGTCCAGAGCCGGAGTCAGTCGTAGGGATGTAACGATATTAAAAATATATGATACATGGACAATAGGTATCAAAATTAATTCTAAAGGTGGCTTTCCAGTGATGGCCACAAGGCCTTCTTTTATGCGAGAAAATATTGCCGCGTAATCAGTTTTGCTTTTGGAGTGTGGCTATCCATATACAAGGCGTCTTTTTAAAACCCGAACAACTTTTTTTCTCGCTCAGATTGCATTTTTTTGATTTCGATCTCCTCAGATGATTTTCGTAGTTTTGAGGGGGAAATCGAATGACGCAGGTTTTTTTCACCTGCGGTGTTCAGGTGGTGCGCAGGGCAACTTTTTTTTTTAAATGGGAACCCGTTTTTTTTCTCGCAGGTTCCGAACCTTCATTAAAAAACAAGCAACTTTCGTCCCAAACATTTTTTTATTTGAATCGATCCTGAACTAAGTGGTACTTATTTGTGATTTATTATTAAATTATTTGTTATTTATTGAACTAGTCCAACATAAGTAAAAATTTAGAGCTTACTTATGAGATATTATTTATAAAATTAGGAGAAATACAGGTCCGTATCCCAAAATTTCCTGATATTGTTCAAAAAATCCTCGAAACGTCATTAAACCACAATGTGTCATGCATCGTTGCATTCTGGAGAAAAAAAGCTCTCAAATTCCAATATCATAAAAACAGGACCGTATTTAAAAAAAGAAAGTTGATAATGGCCCTTCGAAGACAACCCGTCGGATTACAAAACAATTAACGCTGTTAGATAGAGCGGAAAAAGTGGCAATGCAAAAGTGCAAAGAATTCGATCTCAAAAAACCCAGGAAAACAATAAAACGATTTTTCAGAATGTCGGTTTTTTCCGGATATCTCCGGAACTACTCGGAATTTTAAAATTTTCTAAACGGCATATTATGCATAAATGCGCAACTTTACCTCCATTTAACCGACTTCGTATCTCTTACGGTTTCCGAGATCCCTGTACTGGCCCTCCTTATCTTGGACACGTTGTATGTAGGTTGGTGGTGCGAACGTTTTCTACTTGACCTCACCGTATAAAAACTAAACGTACATATTCCACACCTTTTCTTTCAGACATCTGTCCAGTTTTGGCCTGAAAACGAATCTTCAATGGCCCTACAGGAAGGTTTAGCGATACGACACGTCAAAACGCTCAATGCAAGGGAATATTCGCTTGTAACTGTAAAAGCTTCATATTGTCCTAATGAATTTGAGGTAAGTATTATAAATTTTTCTTTGGTACGATGGACTCTCGTACCATCGTGTCGCTAGCAAGAAAACAAAGAGGGCGTTTTGGATAATTCTTAAAACACGCAGACTATCGTTACGCGTCAATATATTGTGCGACACAAGGGTCTAAAACGGGGACGGTAGGAAAAGCAAGGTCAAAAAGTTCCGAGCGTAGGCACCGGTATCGTCACTTTCGGGCGAACTGTTGCTCTGGTGTCGGATTTACGATTTAAGAATATGTTTTAAATATACAGGGTGGCCAATTAGTGCGACAAAGCTCAATATCTCTTTTACCGCTAGGGTTAGCGAAAAACTTTTTTCACGAAAGTTATTAAGCGGTAAGAGGTACAGCTTCTAAAATTATTTTCGACCATACAGGGTGCTCCAAAAGGGCGGTGTGATAAAAATTTCATATTTTTTAAATGGGACACCATGTATATTTTTACATATTTGAATTCACCGTAAAATTCTGTACATAGCACCGTAATTATTTGTACACATTTTTGCAACGTTGCCAAATAGATTGGAAAATTCCTAAAATTTGTGCAAAAATATGGTTCAATGAAATGTGTAATATTTCTTAACTTATAATAATTTGAAATAAAATATTTTTATGTCGGAAAGAGAAATGTTGACAGAAGTCCATTATGATAACACATATCAATATTTTTATACAGGGTATTTTCTATGGATATGCCAACATTACGAACTTGAAACCTGAGTTTTGTAAGTTTTTTAAATGAACCACCCTGTATATGATTACTTTATCTTGTAGATATTTTAATCCTCTCTAATTTTTATTAAGATCTTTCTATGCCTATCTCTACCAATCTTGGTGGTATTTCAATTTTTATTTAAACTCGAGCAAAAAAAAGTGGTTGTATTTTACCATTGTCCTTTTTCTAGTCACCTATGACAAAATAAAAACAAAATTTTGTAATTTAAAAAAAAATTATTTATTCATACAGGAGGATACGACATAAAAATATTTTAGCGATTCAATCTTGTGGACAATTTCTAAAGTAAATTATTACCTAATTATTTGTTCATATAGTGATCCCCACTAACACTTGAACACATAATTCAATACGTTTTTCAAAAGAATGAGTCATGTTTCTACACATTTTCAACTGTTTTCAAAGTATTACTCGGCAAATGTCTAGAAACATTCTTTTGAAAAACGTATTGAATATGTGTTAATGTTAATGGGGGTCACTATGAACAAATAATTAGGCAATAATTTGAAAATAGTCCCAAATGTGTAGAAACATGACTCATTCTTCTTCGATTCAGGTTTCAAGTTCGTAATTTTGGCATATCCATAGAAAATACCATGTATAAAAATATTGATATGTGTTATCATAGGGGACTTCTGTCAACATTCCTCTTTCCGACATAAAAATATTTTATTTCAAATTATTATAAGTTAAGAAATATTACACATTTCATTGAACCATGTTTTTGCACAAATTTTAGGAATTTTCCAATCTATTTGGCAACGTTGCAAAAATGTGTACAAATAATTACGGTGCTATGTACAGAATTTTACGGTGAATTCAAATATGTAAAAATATACATAGTATCCCATTTAAAAAATATGAAATTCTTATCACACCGCCTTTTTGGAGCACCCTGTATGCTTAAAAATAATTTTAAAAGCTGCACCTCTTAACGCTTAATAACTTTCGTGAAAAAAGTTTTCCGCTATACCTAGCGGTAAAAGAGATATCGAGCTTTGTCGCAGTAATTGTCCACCCTGTATATGATGGATTTGATTCTACCAAATATTCATTATCTATAATAATTTTGCAATAAAAAATGGATATGAATATAAAATATACGTTGTGATCCTAGTCTTCATTTATAAGGTGTAATTTAAATTCGGTATTTTGCTAATAGATACGAATGAAACTTCTTAAATAAATTTAATAACACAACCTGACAATCTCGACGCTTCTGGGTTTTTATTTTTTGCCCGCATTCTTTGACTGTTTCAGAGTAATGTACCAAAACAACAAAGTGTCATAATTCCTACTGCCTGTTCCTACTCTGGTTTTTATAAAAGTTATCATAGAAATATTTACTAAAAGAGGTTATTATGTCTTCAATTAATTACTTTAGCAACCTTTAATACAATAATAGTTCAATTTTTAGAAAACCAAATTGACCGTGGAGATTTTAACGTTTACCAATTGGCAAAGTCATCAAGAAATTCCCGAGAACATGGACGATTTTGTATCTTTTGTGGAAGATTGGTCCGCCATTACCAGAAAGTCTCATCCTGTCATTGTTACCTGCCAGTAAGTATCGTCAAGATCTTAGACAAGGGAAGAAGATGTCAAGATACTGACAGGGCCGGATCAATTGAAGCTTAATACCCACATAAAAAGCTGCTGTCATCTAAGACTGCGCTCCTGACATTGAAAATTCACTCATAAACAGGCCGAAAATGATCGATTTCTGCTGTTTTAGCTGTTGCATATTGAAAATGACCGCTGCCATAGTACGAATTGGTTACTGACGTAAGACACATCCATGTAGACGGGTGGTGACGTAATAAAAAATATCTTAAGACATATGACGTCATACTCCTCATCTATCACTACTCGAGTCCATCATCTAAAACAGGGGGCTTCGAACTACGGCCCGCAAGCATTAGAAATCATATACAGGGTGTCAATGCATCATTATACTTGAAGATGTAGTCAGTCATATAATAAAAAGTCGAAAAGTCGATACTTTTCACTTCCTTTGAAAAACTGATTTTATTGTTTTAAAAATTTTTTTTATATGACTCACTACTACCTCTCCAAACACCCTGTATATACCGATTTGGTGTGAAAAGTCAGTCGGACCCTCGTGTCAAAAAGTTGGAGACCCCTGTGCGTCTATTCTCGACTTGGGAGAATGATATCGAGACGAGTGATTATTCCTATCTCTCTACGGAACGCAGCGAAAGAAAGAGAAAGGAATAAACGTTTCGTAGAGAGAGGAAGAATCACTTCTCTCAACTCTCAATTGGTGTTGTGATCGCTCGAGCGAAAAACCGCTTGATCACTCGATTATTGAAATAACCGACATCGCTAGAATTATCTATTCAGGCGAAAACCGTCGCCCGTAACTTATTATCTTTCACTCGATACCCGCGCTTCCCTTGCCGCCGACGGAATTGTACCGCTGTAGCGTGATCGACTTAAAAAACTGCTCGTATATTCAAACAGTTTTTCGCTCGATGGAAATACTCTAGTTATAAATTCAGGCGAATAACCGAACAATATCAACTGTTATAATGACCTTAGTTTTACGCGCCGCGCGATCCGAAAGCTGGCTAGCCAGCGGCGTAGTTTAGGTCTCCGATTGTAAATATTAAAAAATTAAGGGATATGATTTTAAAATTTTTATTTACTATAAACTCGAGAAAACTTCTCAAAAATAACATAATAATAGAAATTCTTAATGAAAAATAACAAAACAAACAAAATTGTTAACAACATATATAGAAAAATTCGTTGGTTATGTTATAGTAAACATTTTTAAATCGAAACAGGAACTTTTTATTATTAAACTCAAGAAGACTTCTTAAAAATAACATACATTATAGAAAATGTTAACGGAAAATAACAAAACGAGCAAAATAGTTAACAAAACATAGGTATCGACAAATTTTTTGGTAACTAAATGTAAACATTCTTAAATTTAAACAAGAACTTTTAGGTAACTAAACTGCTGGCCATTTGCTTTCGAGCAAGAAAAATTTCGCCTAAATTTAAAAGTTAATATTTTCTGAACCAGATATGACATCGATTTCCGGGTTTTAACGGTTGATAGATTTGTCCCTTGGGAAACAATTGCCAAAGTTGGATTGTCTTAAACTGTCAGAAAATTTTATATACAGGATGTTAAAGAGGACGATGATTTTTGCTCCAATTTCAATAGCATGTAACTTTCACAATAATATTTTTAAATTTTATCACTGTACGTCAATTGAATCACTGGTTCATAGCAAAGAAAGTGATCTGTCAAATTTTTGATATCTGCTATATTTTAAGAGATACCGATTTTTTTGAAAAACTTTGCTTTTTTTCTACTTTTTGTTAGCTAGATCCCACTGTGCGTTGTATCGTGCAAACTTTGCAAGTGATTATTATACCTTATGAAAAGCTTGTTTATGTTCAGTAACAACAATTGTACCTAAGTGTTGTGATGTGCAGTGGCGTACTTATAATCACTTATATGTCTATGTTTTATGACTATCTCACAATTTTTTTGTATTGGAAAGTACTCGCCCCTAGATTAGGCAAGTCTTTCCTTATTTTTTAGTTTTTCATATCGCGCTACAGGTATATTATACAAAATTTTAAGATAATTTTTTTATTTAATTGTTTGAAAAAATTTATTTATTAATTTCTGACTTTCTAACACGACACTATTCCTAAAATTAAACTTACATTGAAAGGCACTTTAATATTAAATAAAGCTAGTTTGATTTTGATGGGATTAATACCTTGTAGGCCCTCCTCGAACATTAACGACCTCTTGACATCGCCGTGGCATACTGAGGACTAACAGGTTGATAAATGCCCTAGGTATATTTTGCCACTCTTCTTCAATGGCCACTGCCAGTTCCTCCAAAGTTTGAGGCGGATTTTCTCTGGATCGCACTAATAATTTCAGCCGAGAACATGCTCTATTACGTTTAAATCAGGAGATTTTGGCGGCAGGTTTAACTGTTGAACGTTCCTTTCCCTCAAAAACTCCAGAACGATGTTTGCCCTGTGTGGTCTCGCATTATCGTCAATTAATAGTGTGACTAGTGAATAGTGTCGTGTTAGACAGTTAGAAATTCATAAATAAATTTTTTCAAACAATTAAATAAAAAAATTATCTTCTTTAAAATTTTGTAGACACTGTATAATATACCTGTAGCGCGATATGAAAAACTAAAAAATAAGGAAAAACTTGCCTAATCTAGGGGCGAGTACTTTCCAATACAATAAAATTGTGAGATACTCATAAAGCATAGACATAGAAGTGATTATAAGTACGCCACTGTACATCACAACATTTAGATGCAATTGTTGTTACTGAACATAAACAAGCTTTTCATAAGATATAATAATCACTTGCAAAGTTTGCACGATACAACGCACAGTAGGATCTAGCTAACAAAAATTTGAAAAAAAGCAAAGTTTTAAAAAAAAATCGGTATCTCTTAAAATATAGCAGATATCAAAAATTTGACAGATTACTTTCTTTGCTATGAACCAGTGATTCAATTGACGTACAGTGATAAAATTTAAAAATATTATTGTGAAAGTTACATGCTATTGAAATTGGAGCAAAAATCATCGTCCTCTTCAACACCCTGTATATAAAATTTTCTGACATTTTAAGACAATCCAACTTTGGCAATTGTTTCCTAAGGGATAAATCTATCAACAATTAAAAACCGGAGTTGGATGTCATATCTGGTTCAGAAAATATTAACTTTCAAATTTAGGCGAACTTTTTCTTGCTCGAAAGCAAATGGCCAGCAGTTTATAATCATGAATTTAAAAAAATAATCACCTACTTTCTTATTTTGCCAGTCTCGTAACTAAGCCTAAATTTTTGAAGGGCACACAGTGGGCACCTGATAATTTAAAGTGGAAGAATTTGCGGGCCATTTTAAATATCTACTTATTTTATGCTCGTAGATTGAGAAAGATGTGAAGAAAAATAACTCTCGGTAATACTTTTTGTTTTAAAAAAGCACAAGAATAAACCCGAACAATAAATACATATTTGGGTGATTTTTTGCAGTTTTTTTGTTTGGTATCGAGACACGTGGTAAAAATTCATTATTCACAAATAAATAAATTTCTGGAATTTTTTTGGTGACACTATAATTTTTTAGCTAAACCTGTGCCCACCCGTAGTTACGTGCCTGCTAAATACCCTACCTGGTCACATGTAAAGGGTTAGGCAGCCCGTTAAGCAGTCGGTGACGTCATCGCTTGGTAAATTGGAATTTCAGGCGATTCACTCGAGCGATTAACTCGATTATTAAAATCGCTCGAGTATCAAGTACTCAATTATTAAAATCATCGGTTTTTTCCAACACTAGTTGTGATCGCTCGAGCGAGAAACCGCTCGAGTACTCGATTATTGAACTAACCATCAACATCGCTCGATTATTAAAAAAACCGCTCGAGTTATAAATTCAAGCGAAAATCGTCGCTCGTTACTTATTGCCTTTCACTCGATACCCGAGCTTCGCTTGACGCCGACATATATTCGAGCTTTCGCTCGATAGAAAATACTCTAGTAATAAATTCAGGTGAAAAATCGAATCTTTGCCTTTCACTTGATCCCCGATCTTCGCACGCTATCCGAAATATGCCGATTGGCGACTTTCGAGTTTGACGCTCAGAAGGCTGACACGACATACGTCTTTGTTAAAGGCACATAAGCGAGAAGGTGCATATAAAAAAGTATGCCGAATCCCTTAGCGGAGTCATCGCGACATGGGTTTTGTTTTGACTGGGACTGGCTAGCCAGCGGCGATTGTAAATTCTTAAAAAACTAAAGGATGTAATTTTTTTAAAATATCACAATCAACTGTTCTTCTTTAATAAAAACTCTAGACTAAACTTCTAAAACTTACAAAAAATCAACGCCTGGTGTTTTATCAACACATTCTTGTTAGTCATAAAAATCCCAAGTGATTATTCGCTCGAGCGATTCACTCGATTATTAAAATCATCGGTTTTTCCCAACTCTACTCTCAAAGAATAGATACACTCAAAATAATATTTTCTCTTGGTGTTTTCGTTATTAGCTGATGAGGTTTAAAATACGGAATACGAAAACTATACAGTAAAAATACAAATAAAGAAACCCCACTTGACCTACGTTTATATTTCAGTGATGGCGCTACGGCAAGTGGATTTTATGTCGCGATGGCGAATCTTATAGAAGAAATGAAATTGGAGAAACAATGTGATATTTGTAAGACTGTTAGAGCCATAAGGAACTGTAGGAAACAATTTGTGGACAAGGAAGTGAGTAACGCGCATTCCACAAGACATTTTCAAATATAAAAGTAATTTATATTGTACACCTTTTTTTTTTATTGTAGATTCAACTAGGATTCCTTTATAATGCTGCAATATTCTACCTTAACAATTTCGGAGTCTATCAAGATTTAGAGTATTTTACTGATATATAGGCAGTGCCGATATAATTATACATTATTGTACAGGGTGTCCCGACTGTATAGTATATAGGATTCAAGTTAGCAAACTTACAAATGCTTGAAACAATTGTATCGCCTATTCTACAGGTTCTGCCTCCTCCCTCTTTTCCCTGTTTTTTATAATGGCTTAGACAAACTATAAACTGCGATAATTTATTTTTTGTAATTATAATAAATATTATATTGCCGTTAAATACACTCATAGTTAATAGTATATAATTATATTGTAGTATTTTATTATTCGGTTTGTTAATAAATTTAAGGATTTTTCGGTTATGGGATGCAAAAATATTCGATTCATTTTTTAATACCTCTAATTTTCCTCTGTGCCCAAGGTATCCGCATACCGAGGTTACTGACGCGATAAACACGACCAAATATTTGACCCAGATTTGTGACTATTCCTCTGTAGTGGCACTGATAAAAAAAATATACTGCTAACTTCACTAGGGCTAGCTGAATGTTGTAAGCGACAAGTGGCCATCGCAACACGAAGAAGAAGTGCTAACTTCAACCCCAAAATATACCGCCTAATTTAACATAAAAAATTATAAACATTACCATAACCTCAAACATACTACTATGTCCAAAGGAAGCGTAGAAGTTATTAGAAAGTATTTAAAAGAGAAAATTTTATACAATAATGAATTTTTGGGACATGAAAAAGAAAGAAGTCAGATGCTGGATTTACTACAGCGGACAGTTGAACATGGCGAGTCTAATTCAATATTGTTGATTGGGCCCAAAGGCACTGGTAAAACGACGGTAAGTGTGGGTTCGAAGGCCACATAAATGGAATAAAATGGGCCATTCTCAGCTAAGCTACAGCGCCTCGCAACGCAGTACAAAATATTTTGCATACTTGTATGTGTTACAATGAAACGGGCAAGGCTTCATCAGTTAATTACATGGAAGAAGTTGTAAGCAGCACTTTTCTGTGAGGCACTGCTAGGCAATTAGTTTCTATATGTTGTTACAAATAGAGGTATTACTTCATCCTGAAAAAAGTTGTGAACAATAAATCCATTGAACAATATTTATTCTAGCTAGTTAACAGTGTTCTCGAAGAACTTCAATCTACAAATTGTTTCAAGAAAGATTCAATTATAGTAAAGCTCCATGGACTTGTACACACTGATGACAGATTAGCATTGAAAGGCATTACGTTTCAAATGAATTTAGACAATGCCATCGATGGAAAAGTATTTGGTAGTTTTGCTGAAAATTTAGCTTTTTTGCTAGCTTGCTTGAGAACAGGTATTTTACACTCGTAGTGCCATAAAACAATTTTGTACTCTTCTTAGTTTACAATCTATATAATCAGAAATATTATTTTGATTAGTTTTGTAATTATAAACTTAACTTGTCTTTTAAATCTTTTTAAAAATGGTAAGTGAAAGATTTATAAATCTACAGCAATTATATTGTAAATTACAATGATTTTACTTGTAGGAGAACGACACGCTTCAAAAAGTGTGATCTTTATCCTGGAGGAATTTGACCTGTTTTGTGCACACCATAACCAAACATTGCTCTACAATTTATTTGATATTTCACAGAGCGCACAGGCGCCAATTTGTGTTGTAGGTAAGACAATTTTATATAAGTTACAACATCTGACAAGAAAATGTATACAGGGTGTTCCTTAATGCTAATATTTCAGGGTATGATTCCTTAGGTCATTTTATAAAGAAAAGTTCATATGAACTATGTCCGCAACGGCTTCAAATTTTTGCTACAGGGTGTTGAATTTTTATTTTTTAAATGTTTTTTTTTAATGCGTCCCTGCAAACATGTCCTCTGATATTTTTAACAAGAAACATGGTACGCCACTGACATTTTTCCATGTGGATATTTTTTCTGATTAGCCTGGTCAATTCTACATGAAAACGGTCTCTTGAGTTATTCTCGTCAGACGCAAAGTTCTTGATTAAAACCAGTAAATTCATATTGAAACTCATTGTTATTCACATTGATAAAATAATTAATATATAAAAATTGTTGGAGGGGGCAATTCGATGCGAAGACGGGCGGAAGCATGCCTTTTAAGTGAAGGTAGCCATTTCTAAAATTTTTATGAAACAAAATTTATCATTAATTATTTTATCAATGTTAATAATAATGATTTTCAATATGAATTTAGTGGTTTTAATCGAGCGGTGGGTCTGACGAGAGAAACTTAAGAGACCGTTTTCATGTAGAATTGACCAGGCTAATATCAGAGGACATGTTTGCAAGGACGCCACTGGTGGAACAATTGAATAACTTTTCTAACTGAAGTTTGTGGTTCTATATCCTATTAGCACATACCAAAATTGCAAATAATATCTAAAGTCCTTTCGGAGATATTAAATAAAAAATAAAAATCCAACACCCTGTAGCAAAAAATTTATATTTTAGGTATAACCTGTCGACTAGATGTTATCCAGTTATTGGAAAAAAGAGTCAAATCGAGATTTTCCCATAGGCAGATGTTTCTTTATCCTGGGCCAGAAGATATTAATCAAACTACTGATTTAGGTAGTAGTTACTATAGTTGCTTATCAAATTTGTTCAAAACGATGCTTCTGAAACATTGCTGAATGCTCTTGCTGCACCTGCTGGCAATAATAAATTGCAAATCTCTTTTTTTTAGATTTTGCCTTGAATAGAATAAAATGGTACCTGACTTTGCCCGACAAATGTGATATTAAAGTTAACGGCACTGGTAAAAAACAATGGAACACTCACCTGCAAAATCTCTTGCAAGACAAGAAATTTAAAAATGTTATACAGAGACTGGTAGATTTAGAATTGAACGAACATGTATTGAAAAACGTTCTGGTAAGTGCTTATTAATTTAGTTTGAGAAAAACCTACCTTTTTATATAATTTTTCAGTTAAAATGCGTATTTTCCCTCTCGGACACGACCAACACTTTAACGGTCGGCCGATTCGAAAAGGAATTAAACCTTTTAGAAATAGACGATATGGTTCTGATTCTGCAAGATCTGAGTGTGTTGGAGTTGTGCCTCATCGTCTCTATGAAGCATCACGTCGATATTTACGATAATCAACCGATGAATTTTGAAATGGTTTATACCCGGTTTGTTAAGTTCGCGAACAAACACTCGAGCATGCAAACCGTTCAGAGGCCAGTTGTTATGAAGGCGTTCGAGCACATTGAGGTAAGTACTTATTTAATTATATTTTTTAGATTAATAGGAACTATTTTTATTAATTTTAGAATTTGGAATTAATTTCTATGATCCACCCCGGAAACGCCAGAGTTCAAAAGGAATACCAGTTTTTCAAGCTACTAGTTTTGCCTCAACAGATTTCCGAAGCTGTTGCCAAGTCTCCTGGATTACCTACGGAAGTGATACAGTGGACCTCCAGTTCCCTAGCTTAGGACCTTTTGTAATTTTTGTTTTAATATTCCTTCTGCCTGCTAAATTTGTAAACGATCATATAGTTGAATGTTTGTAATAAATATTGAAAACAAATATTGGAAGTGAATTTTACGCGGTAGCGGACAATTTGGTGGCGACCTACTTGTCCTCTGTGAGTAAGGCAAATTTTGGCCGGGTAACTGGACGACGTACTATCGACATATTATTGGCACTCAGTACGACGCAATCGATTCTCTGTGACGAAGTACACGTATTTTGAGGTTATCTCTCTTTTCCCGAGACATTCCTGTGTACAAAAGCTTTTAACTTAAAAAAAATCCTTTCTTCCATAAAAATGCGTCTCTTCCTTAGCTGTCTATTAATTTTACCTTTAATTTATGAAACAAGAAGCGAGTTAGAAGTAGTACAAGACGACGAATTGGTAAATTTAATTAGAAGTGAAAAGTATGTTGTGGCACTTTTCACTAAAAAGTACTGTGAAGAATGTGAAAAATTTGAAAACGAGTTGACTGGGCTGCGCGAAGATTTAGTGGAGACGTTGAACGCTTGGGTAGTGAAAATAATTGATAGTTCTATGACGCGGCTGTACTCGCCGAATAAGGTAAGCTACCTCAAAATTGCTCTGTTTAAAAATAGGACATATTTAGGTACTATGCCTGCAATCCTATAGTTATTATTTAGCGAGCTCCTAGTACTTAAAATCCTAAAACTCTATTTTTTAGGAACCCGCAATTGTGTTCTTCCGACATGGGGTTCCACTTCTTTACGATGGACCATTAAATGATGAATTGATTGTGCATACTTTTACAAATAATAAAGAACCTGTTGCACGAGAATTAGATGATGATACTTTTGAACATCTGACACAAGCAGCAAGTGGTGCTACAACAGGTAAGAACTACAAATAGATTAATGTTGTGTTGCAGAAAGTTTTAATCAATAATTTACCAACCAGACAAAACGTTGAATGTAAGTGAATCATTTCGGCCAATATAATTAATTTCACAAGTCACAATTAAAAAGAGAGGAAACTGCATAGATTCCAGACACAATTTGCCCCAATTAACTGCCTTCTTACCATTTTTGAGATTCCTATATAAATAAGCAATTTACTTTCTCAGGCGATTGGTTCGTTCAGTTTTACACAACAGACTGCGTGGACTGTCAGAGGTTGCAAGCTCGTTGGGAAGCTGTAGGAGCCCATTTGAAGTCCCGCATGAACGTGGCGCGGGTGAACAGGGCCACCGCGGGAGCCAAGACGGCCAGACGATTCAACGTGTTCGAGGTGCCTACATTTATTTTGTTTAAGAAGGGGAAGATGTACAGGTATCACAATCAGGACTACGATGTGAAGTCTTTGGTGGCATTCGCTCAGGACTGGTAAGTTTGTGAAGAAAAAACTGATGTGATGCGACAATAAAACATGTCAATGTAGAAAATGATAACAATTTAATTGTTCAAATAGTTTTAACATGCCTCTGACTCGCCCCTCACCTTAAATTAATTTTAGAAAATACCTTCTTGATCTTTATACTCTTATCTGCAAAACCCATTTTATGATAAAGTGGCACCTCTATTAGATCGGTAGTTATTAAACATTTTCGATCGCAAGCAAGTCAGATCGCGGGGAATGTACCAGCGGGACGCGTCGTCTACATTCGAGCTCGGTACAGTGTGAATTATTAATATTTCCACACTTTGCGTCGTTTGATAGCGTAGTTAACCACAATTAGAACCGTCGCGGCGCGCTTCGCCGGCTGGTATACTTACGATCGACAATAATTAATAACTACCAATCTAACAGAGGTGTCCCTCTTTGGTAAAACGAATTTTGCAGATAACAGGATAAAGAACAAAACAGTATTTTTCTAAATTAATTTATCAAGCTGGGGGGCGAGCATGTTGAAACTATGTAAACAATTAAATTGTTATTATTTTGCATTTGTTCACACTGACAATTTTTTTTAATACACTTCAAAAGCTAACATAAAAATTGTTAAATACAAAAAAGACGCCACATTGATACGATCAGTACAACTGGAGATATTAAATTTCTAGTACAAGAAGATTGGAGAAAATCCAGCAAATTATCAAAAATTCTTGTGTGGATATTTTGGGAAGTACATTTTTTTCAGCAAAATCCTGAAATACGTGTCAACGAATTCTATGTATACAGGGTGTTCCTTAAAGACGTGCTAATATTTAAGGGTGTGATTCCTCAGGTCATTTTATAAAGAAAAGTTCATATGAACATATGTCCGCAACGGCTTAAATTTCTTGCTACAGGGTGTTGAATTTTTATTTTTTAAATGGTTATTTTTTAATATCTCCGAAAGTACTTTAGATATTATTTCCAATTTTGGTGTGTGTTAATAGGATATAGAAACACAAATTTTAGTTAGAAAAGTTATTCAATTGTTCCACCAGTGGCGTCCCTGCAAACATGTCCTCTGATATTTTTTACAAGAAAGATGGTTCGCCACTGACATTTTTCCATGTGGATATTTTTTCTGATTAGCCTTGTCAATTCTACATGAAAACTGTCTCTTGAGTTTTCCTCGGCAGACGCACCCTTCTTGATTAAAACCAATAAATTCATATTGAAACGCATTATTATTATTAACATTGATAAAATAATTAATGATAAATTTTGTTATATAAAAATTGTTGGAAATTGCCACCTTCACTTAAAAGGCATGCTTCCGCCCGTCTTCGCATCGAATTGTCCACTTCAACAATTTTTATAAAACAAAATTTATCATTAAGTATTCTATCAATGTTAATAATAATGAGTTTTAATATGAATTTAGTGGTGTTAATCAAGAACGGTGCGCCTGACGAGAAAAACTCAAGAGACCGTTTTCATGTAGAATTGACCAGGATAATCAGAAAAAATATCCACATGGAAAAATGTCAGTGGCGTACCATGTTTCCTGTTAAAAATATCAGAGGACATGTTCGCAGGGACGCCACTGGTGGAACAATTGAATAACTTTTCTAACTAAAATTTGTGGTTCCATATCCTATTAACACATACCAAAATTGAAAATAATATCTAAAGTACTTTCGGAGATATTAAAAAATAACCATTTAAAAAATAAAAATTCAACACCCTGTAGCAAAAAATTTAAGCCGTTACGGACTTATGTTCATATGAACTTTTGTTTATAAAATGACCTAAGGAATCACACCCTGAAATATTAGCACGTCATTAAGGAACACCCTGTATAAGGGACTATCCTAAAATGTCATTGTTAAAAAGTGTGCCGTTCGTAAAAGAACGGTCCTATATTTATAAAAATAAGGTTTACTATTTCATTTGTTGTAGCCGAGCCGCCATCGATAAAATCTCTCTCTTTATGAATCTTTATAACGATAAAACTATCATTATTTCAGGTACAAAAACGTAAAACCAGAATTAGTCCCTGTACCGAAATCGCCATTCGACGACCTCGTGGCCGCAACCGTCACCATAATGCGAGAGAACCCCTATTTATGGCAAATCGGGTTCGGAACCTTCCTCTTGGGTTTGATCATTGCTGCTGTTATGAAATTTTTGAAGAAATCACCTCCACAGAAACAGAGTGCGAAAAGTAGCAGCGGTAGTAGCGTTAGTAGTCAGAAGAAAACCGCGACGAAAAAAAGCGCTAAACGGGAGTAGTGATTATAAGTTTGTATATAGCTATGTTGGGCGTACAAGGGAGGGTTGTAAAGGTAAATTAGTGAATTTTGTAATGGTCAGTATATGAAATTAGGTCCGTGAAATTACAGCGCGCTAAAAAAGTTTTCGTCGTAATTTTTAATCCATCAGAAAACTGATGATTCTTGTCGGCCTAATTTGAAGGCATTTTTTTCGGATGGAAGCACAAAGGCAATTGACGCTAACGGAGATTATGTTGAAAATCAAAAGTCTTCATTATTGGACAGAAAACTTTTTTAGCGCCTCTCGCAAATTCCTGGGAGACAATCTAGTCGAATTATAGAGAGATTGTTATACAGACTGTCCCAATACGATGTAAATAATTAACTTGGGGGTTGTTTGAGATGCAAAAGGTTTTATACAGGATGTCCCATAACTTAGCGTGACCACTAAAGGGAGTCGTTTGCGGGTTTCCGAAATTTTAATGCTAAAGCTGTTCTAACGGGAAACCTTCAACTTCATTTGACATATTTTTACACTGGTTTTGATTGATGGGCGGTAGAAAAAACAAGGTTAGTTCATAGTAGCTCTATCGTGTTAATTTGTTAGAAGGAATTTATTTAAAAAAATACTTAAAACATTGTAAATGGCTGTATTATATTTTTAAGAATAAATTTTTGGATATTAATTTATTTTATTACTGGTACAAGTTTGGAGGACTAAAAACAGGTAGGCCAGTAACAAGAAAACAAAATTCAAATATTTTATTTATTATAGAAATATTTAAGAAAAAAAATACTAACATATTTTTTTAAATAATGTGAAACTGAACATTAACGCGGCACGACTTAATTTTTAACTAACCGGGACTATTTGATCGTGACGAAATAATTTCGGCGAATGTTATACAGGGTGTTATGAGAATGACTTATTATATTTAACTGGGCGACTCCTTGGGTGTCCTAGAGAAAGTCTGCATACTTTTTTTTTAAATCGAATATCTAAATACTAAGGTAAAAACCCTTTTTACCCACGTATTGTCGCGCCGTTCCATCTGGATTCACTTAGCCACAATGTGGGTCACTAGAGTGTACTGCCCGTGTTGTCAGATCACACCGCGTGTCTCGCCCTTGCTGGGATACCGGCCGCGCGCCACTATCGTTGTTCAGTATGTTTCGAGACTACGGGGTGGAGTGACGCTGTCGAGGGTTCCACGTGCTTGACGTATACGAATTTTACGAACGTTTTGTTAGTTGTAGCAGTACCCTGTTGTGGAATAATTCATAATAATAAATGTTGTGATGTGATTTCAAATTTGTGTGTATTATCTACTGTTGAGCTGTTGAAAAACATGCTTTTGTGTTTTATTTTTTTATTGAATTTAATTATAAAACGGGTTATTTTAAAATAAGATCGAGGGTAAGAGAGTATGTACCTTTTTTTCCAAAAAGTTTGAAAAAGAAGTGATAACACGTGTCAAAGACGTCTTGTTGTCAAAAACTGAACACGTGTTCTGTGTTGCAATATGACAACATGCGCTAACCTCTTTTGAACCTCGAGACTGCCTCAATAAACTATTGATTGCGAAGGTCCTCAGGAGCGGCCACGTAAATTTTGAGATTTCATATAAGGTGTATATTTCGCTTAATAATTCAATGCGCCATTTATGGTTATTTTTCTTCAATTTATTTTCATCTCAGGATTTGCCGGTTTAAATATAATAAGTCATTTCCATAACACCCTGTATGTATGTATACTATATCTTACATGAAAAGTATGGAGAATCAAGATTAATTATGTCTGAACAAGTTTTTAATTCTACCGATAAATATTCAATAATAACGGAAGCATACGGGGGGGCATTCACAGTGAGTGGCCTATTGCAGGATCTCGATAACTAAAAGTTTGAAATATTGGTACCAGCTATAAAAGATACCGATCTTTTTAATGAAGTATCTACCACTTCCGGTTACACGATTCCGGTTCCGGTTTTTCGATTCTATGTAAAAATCAGAGTTTTCTTAACAATTTCTTAACCCATCTCCAACCGTTTCTGTATATTCATTAAAGGATTTTTTTTTATTACAAACGTCAGGTAATTTGACTTGAACTAATGCAGATTTAAAAATTTGAAAAAATAAGGTATGGAATAACGCTACTTTTTTATACAGGGCATATTAAAAATTATACCTTCCTGGTATAATGTAGAACAAATTCTAATTTGTGATTATAGGAAACAAGAATGTATTCTTTATCTACAGTTAAAAATTGACTTATGGGTATTTTCATTATACCGGGAAACGATATCATTTTTAAAATACCCTGTATAAAAAATGTATAGTGTTTTGTGTGTTATCGGTAAAATTAAAAACTTTATATGGTAATATTTTCAGATTATTATCAATTTATTTTTTTATAAAATAACGCTAAATAATCGACGAATCGCTCAAAATATTAAATAATTTATCTTACAAACGATCATAGAAAAAATAGTGACCTATAGTAACACGTGCAAAAAATGTATATGTATTATATGGAGTCTATTACATAAGAATGTACGGGGTTGTCCCATTTTCGATACTTTTATAGGGTATCTTCGTAATTGTTAGTGCTATCAAAAAAGTAATGTAGGTGTCATGTGCTCTTTTTGGGTCAAACTTAAAATGGTAAAATCAAAATTTGAAAATTTTCGCTCGTTTAAGAGATACGGGGGAAAATCAAAAAATTGACAATTTCAAAATCACCTTATATTTTCTTAGTTAAAAGAGATACGGAAAAATGTTTTATACAGAAGTTTCTTTATATTGATTGTTGAATAATCTCATTTTTTTAAATGAAACATTTTAGTCTAAAAATATACTATTTTAAATTATCCTTTCAAATATATAACACACCATGGATGATATTGGTTTCCTAGGCGATTTATTTAAACTTTATTACTTTAAAGCACATGAAGCCTATGAAACAAAAGCTAATATCCTAGAGACAACTATGTTGACATTCTAGTTGTTATTAACATTTAACGTCAATTTAATTTTTTACATATTCATTTGCGAAAAAGACTAATCAACAATTTGAAAAATTTGATGATATCTATCATCCATGGTGTGTTATAAATTTGAAAAAGAGAGTTCAAAATGAGGTTAGGTCCGATAACTTTCTTACCTGACCCCGTATACTTATTCTGAATTATTCAACAATAATTATAAAGAAGCTTCTTTATAGAAAATTTTGTGTATCTCTTTTAACTAAGAGTGTCACTTTGGGTGGATCGATTTCTGAAGAGGTGCTTGTTACGTCGGGTGTTCCGCAGGGCTCGCACATCGGTCCTATTTTGTTTATCATCTTCATAAACGATGTTCTGCAATGTTTCAAGTCATCTTACTGCCTTATTTATGCGGATGACCTAAAGTTCTATTCCATTGTCTCACCGGGGAGCAACCATATGCAGAGGGACCTCGACAATTTTATCGACTGGTGCAGAAAGAACCATCTGAAACTTAATGTACAGAAATGCAAGGTTTTACGATTCTTCAAATGTACAAATCCGCAGAGTAAGGTCTATGGTATTGATGGTGTCAATTTGGAAGTTGTATCAAATTTTAACGACCTCGGGGTAACATTTCAAAGCGATTTATCTTTCGTTGTACATGTGGATAACATTGTTCGGAAGAGTTTTAGGCTGTTGGGTTTCATAAAGAGACACACAAAGCATATTTTTGACACCAAGGCCTTAACAGCCCTCTACAACGGTTTGGTGCGTAGTGTTCTGGAGTATTGTTCAGTAATATGGAGCCCTATTTATCAAGTCCATATTGGCAGACTGGAAAGGGTACAGAATAAGTTTGCAAAGTATCTACTATTCAAGCTCCGTTTCCCATATGATGGCGTTCCTTATGACACGAGGCTGCTCCTGTGTGGTTTGCAATCACTAGAATGTCGGAGAAGAAAAGCACTATTGCTTTTTTTATACAAACTGGTCAATGGTCTTATGGACTGCGAGTGGCTGCTACGTTCAATTACATTTCGTGTCCCAGTGAGGATAACCAGGCATAACCAATTGTTTTTTGAGCGTAGACACAGAACAAACTACGGCAGCAGCGCTTTTGTGGAGAGGATGTTGAATAACTACAACAGACATTTCACCGATTGTGATATTTTTGGAATTAGTCTAGCAGTATTAAAGAGACATTGACTGTGTTCTTTCTTATTTCTTATTTTTGTTGGAATGTTTATGTCGTTTTATGATATGTACCATTTAGGATTTTAATTCTGTAGTGTACTATGGCTAAATAAATAAATAAAATATAGGGTAATTTTGAAATTGTCAATTTTTTGATTTTCCTCCGTATCTCTTAAGCGAGCGCAAATTTTCCAATTTTGATTTTACTATTTTAAGTTTGACCCAGAAAGAGCACATGACACCTACATTACTTTTTTGATAGCACTAACAATAACCGAGATACCCTATAAAAGTGTCGAAAATGGTACACCCTGTACATAAAGTACGTTAAATCTTTACCCCTGCGTTCTAAACCATGGATCAAGGGCCACTGTGACTTAAAACTCCCTATCTTTATTTATTACAGCCTTAAAAGTGAATAAAAGCATAATAGTGCGTCCGCGGAGATACGCAATACGTTTTGAATTCAATAACGTGTTAGACAAAGATGAAAGTTACAATCGTAGTTGAATATTGATATGTAGCTATTAAATATTTTCGAGCTGTTAACTTACAGTTGCGGGTTTGATGTATGAATCTTAATTGGTTTTGTAATTCAAGTTGACTTTAATTCTAAAAACAGTTTTCTCAGAGCTATTTTATCGTACTTTTGTGTTTTCGGTAAGTATTTATGGACGTTTGCTACTATTATAACCTTGTTTTGTAAAGTCATCATGTCGACAATTTAAGGGCTGGCTAAGGTCCGTTAAATGGACGTATACATGGTTCCTTATCGTAATTCTCTCGCCATTTCGAAAGGGGAATACGTATATCGGAACGGTTTGTTTTGATATTTTTCTCGCGTCATATTTTGATTGATTCGTATGATTTTAATGACGTAAAGTGATCACGCACGGGTAAAGATATAACGGCTCGCCTTGACCTCGGTTAATAATTCATTCAGGTAACGAACAAAATCAACTTTATGCACCTGTTACACGAAATTAACTATTAAAAAACTATCTAAATCGTTTAAAACCGTCGTTTTTTTACACCAGATCTGTCAAGCCCGGCCTTTGGGGGTATCCGTCTCGTCTTTGGAAATTTCTATTGTAAGGTTGTTGTCTCCTCGGCTGTTGCTGTTGCTGCTGATACGGTCCTTTATATCCTTGATAGTTCGGGCTGTTTGCGAACTCTCTGTTGTTTCTCATCGGTGGATTTTGGATTTCTCCGCATAATTGTTCGTCTAACGTCTGAAATAAATATTGTTTTAGCAAGATGTTATTTTTGAGTGACGATAGGAGGTAACACCCCGGCACAAAATTTTTGTTAAAATCCGATTGTCATGATTTTTTAACGAGTTTGTAAATACAGTGAAACCTTTCATAACGGACACCTCTAATAAGCAGACATTTTTTTTCGATAGTCCGGAATTAGGTATATGAAATTCCATGAAAATCAACCTCTCTTGGGTGGACTCTCCTTTGGGCAGACGTGGACAGGCTGTTTTCATACAAAGAGTGCGAAAACCCTCCTTTAAACGGACAAATTTTTTTAAAAGTATTTGGGAGACTAATAAGTACGGTGGAAAAACTCTCTGAAGACAGACGCGTATGCGTGGCAGCGAAAAAGAACTTCGCCAAATGAAACTATGTGTGATTCCCCGACAGCAGTCCGCCGTTTATTTGTGACTTGTAAAGTTAAAATCGTAAACAATGGCAAAAAATGTCGCGTTATGAGTCTGAAAGAGAATATTGTTGTTGTGGAAGTTTGTAATTTGATAACAATGATTTGGGCAAGTTCATTACCATTGATGGCAATGTGCTATTAGAAGATGATAGTGACCCCATTCCTACCGATTATGTAGTCCAAACTGAAACCACATCACTATCTGACGACTCTGATGAAGAAGTTGAATGCAGTAATCAAACAAATGTCACCAATTATCAACAAGCCATTAGTATGGTAAAGGAATTATAAGAGTATGCAAAGAATAGAGGTGACTCTACAGCAATGGGATTGTTATCAGACTTTTAGAATTACATTTTCTAGATTGCAAGTATAAAACGCAAACACGTCAAACTACAGTTATTAGATTTTGTTTAGTACTACATCCTAACTAAAACTAGTGTATTTTTGTTACGTTATGTTTATTTGCACATACATATAGTAATAATTTTGCATTTACATATTACCTAATAACAAATTTTCCATGGGTGGACACCTCTATTAGGCGGACACATTTAAACGGTTCTGTAGGTGACCGCCTAAGAGAGGTTTCACTGTACATTCATTGGGTTTGTTCTGGCTTGTTTTAATAAATAATGTTTTTCGCTTAGGCGATGATATACCGGGGTAATTTAAAATGTTTTTCATCACAATTTTAAAACACCCTGTGGGAAAATTGAGGCGGATAATTTTGTTTCTAATCGTCTAGCGATAATCTCAGATGTATTCCTAACGTTTTTTTGAATTATCCCGTTTTCTTAATTTTTGTAAGAGATACACAACCAACCACATTAAAAACCGCTATGATTTATACAAAGCACAAAATTAGTAATACAGACTCGGTGGGCGATAAGTTCTAAAGGCATAGCTAGAGATGTAAAATTACCGGTAATTTAAAAATCGGTAATATTACGCAATATTACGGTAATATTGGTAATTTATAAAAAAAAACAGCTTTTTAAGTAATACAAGTTTTTTTTATTTCAAAACTGTAAAAACATTACGAAAAACAATAAGAACGTTTTTTTAAACTAGTCAGAGTCAGAATGGACTACGTAATAGAGTGGATAATGGTAAATCATCCTCATCATCATCCCCAACCTCGTCATCTGATTCTTCTTTCTCTTTCGTTAATTGAGTCAAGTCTATAACTTCGAAACCGATATCTTCTCTTTCTATTTCTTCCTCAGTATCTTCTACTATTCTCGAATGATCTTCTTCATTTAGTAAATTATAATTATGGGCAATATAAGTTAGTTTTCCGGCCCTCTCCACGGTTAGTCTGTTTCTTTTTTGCCGATGAATAAATCCATAAGTACTAAAGGTTCTTTCGGTTGCGGCTGTTGACGATGGTAAATTTAAAATGTCTACAGCTAACCTACTTATTTTAGAACTGGAGCAAATTCCTGCCCACCAAACAGATCCAGACATAGATTTTTCGCTGGAAATGACGAATTCCTTAGCAAAAATATTACCTCTAATTTTGTACTGTGCGAGTGCTTCCATAATAAGATCTACTTGTGAAGAATACTTTGGATGACGCCTTGCAGTTTCATAGATGAACTCCGTTGCAATTAAATTTTCAGCTTCAGTTAACTTCTCGCCGCGTTGACTTGGTTCTAATAGGTAAGCAGCAAGATGAACGGGTTTTAAACATTTATTTTCTCGTTTTTCAAGAATTGAACACATTTTCTGGTTTTCAAACATAGTAATAGATAAATTCCGAGGAGCGGAAAAAAAACAATATTTCCAATGTTACCGATCTTGCGGTAATATTACGTAATATTACCAAAATTACGGTAACATTACCTCGGTAATATTACCCTTTACATCTCTAGGCATAGCCACTTAACTTTAACCTAAGAATAATAATACGTCGACCTGCGTTATAAAAGAATTGGTTTTTCGTCAAGGATCTTGAAATAAGGAGGATACGGCTTTAGTTCACAGTCTGAAGAATAAACAATTCACAGTGTTAGGTAGGTTGTAAACAACTTTCCAGAAAAACAATTGTATAATTAGTATAATTTTTCTTTGTCGTTTTGCGTTAGTTAGACAAAGACATTATGTCGCCCTCTAGCGTTCGGAACGTGCTCTTTATAAAGCCCGTATTGGGAGGGCCGTCTTTCACGTTTGACAGTACCGAATTAAGAACTGTCACATGTGTCATTATTGTTAAAGAAAGTCTCGGTGGTTTTTCAGTGTTTCCGTGTTAAATTTAAGTATTGTTTGTAAAAAAAAACGTCATTTATAGCTCAATATGGTAAGACTGTGCCGTAAACTGGATAAAAATATAGACTTTTGAGTCACGTCCGTAGATTGCTCGTTTTTCCTAACAAAGACATATAAAACCGATCAGCTGTTAGAACGAAAACAGAAACTGAGATTTATAGCTATAGAATTCTGTTGTGATTATTTTAAATATATAAAATAGATATTACTTACCGTTTCACTAATATTTCCTTGCTTTTGGAATATTTGTTCCAACCTATTGAATTCCAAAGTTATTTGTGGATCTTCACACGCCGTAACAGCCTGCTTCACTTTTTCGATGACGTCTTTGTTGAACGTATGGATTTTATCTTAAAAATTTTTTTTTGAAAAATAAGGAAAATCATCACCTGTTTGATAATTTTTCATTTTTGCGTAAGGAAACTTTACGAACGACTCACCTTGCGCGAAGTCCTCATTTAATATACTTTTTAATATCGGAATAACATCGTCCATTCGTCCAATTTTTGTTAACGCTGCAACCTAAAATATTTGAGAACACTTTTTAAATGCTTGTGCAAAAATGAAATCCGCCTTACTTCTAAGAATATATTTTAACGTATCTATTAGAGATCGACCGATATGATTTTTTGTGGCCGATAAAATTTTGTCGTAATTTGTTTGCTTTATAAATGAGGTAAAAGTGATTTATAATGATATACTGTTACCGTTACATGGATTAACCATAAAATCACTAAAAAAAATGCAGAGCAAATTCAATATTTTGTCAAATCACCTAACGGAATAAAAATAAATACGGTAATTCCCCGAATTCAACAAAGCCCGGCCATTCGGCCCGAGAAGAGCAACCGTAATTCGGCGGCGCGGCGTTCGCTCGGTCGGGGAATACCAGAATTTCCGAATACGATTGGAAGCAGTAAGTAAATAAAACTCGTAGTATTGCTCTGATTTTTCACAAACATGGATCGTTTTATAGTGCGTTCTCCATGCATACAGTCGTCGTCGTCAACTTTACAAGAGTCTGGTTCTGGTGCATTATCTTCAATAAGTAGCAGTATTAGTGGCAACATAACTAGTAGTAAAAGTGTTTACTGGAAGTATTTCTCCAAGAATGAAATTAATGCCCTTACAATAAAAACAAATGCCACCTGTAAATTATGTTCCTTTTGAAGAAATTACGAAGTTTTGTAATAAGAATAGTGCATCTGTATCGGAAGTAATACCCTTACTTAAAACTCTCTTAAATAATCTTGAGAAAGCTGAAGGAGCTGACTTTTCAGGGGTGCAGAGTACCAAAAATGAGCTTAAAGACTCCTTGATTAAGAGATGCAAAGCATGCTTCACTGATAGAAACCTTCTTCTTGCCACTTTATTGGATCCAAGGTTCAAGACATCTTTCTTTGATAATGATTTATCTCAAGGAACCTTTACAGATTTAAAAAAAGAACTGTTAAAAATTAATGGGCAAAATTCAGACTTGCTGGAAGATAATGCAGGAGAATCTGAACTAAGCGACGATGATGTTCCGTTAGCGAAAATCGCCAAAAAATCACACGAGGGAAACCAACAAATTCAGGAAAATGTCCCGGGCTCAATTTCTCATAGTTTATTTTGGAAAACTTTTGATGAACTTACTGGTATGACGACAAGTAAATCAGTGTCATATAAGAGAAGTACTGATGATATGATGAATAAAATTGATGATGAGATTGAATTGTATAAGAAATTAGAAAAAATATCAAGAAATGAAGATCCTTTGACTTGGTGGGCGCAAAAAAAAGACATTTTTCCATTGATGTATAAAGTTGCAATAATATATTTAGCGTCGTCGCCAAGTAGTGTTGCTAGTGAACAGCTATTTTCTTCAGCCGGAAATGTTTATGAAAGCGCAAGAAATCGTCTAACTCCGGAAAGAGCAGAATGCCTAATTCTGTTACATTACAACTTGCCAAAACTTCACTTTAAATATTAATTTGTTTAATTTAGTGTGTTACTTTACTTCTACATTTTTAATGACTTTTTTGTTAAATTTTCAATAAGAATAAATTTGTTTGTTTGTTGTTTGATTTTTATTTAGTATTTCTGTTTTAATTTCTTTAAAAAAAGGCTTAGCAACTGAAATATTAAGCAATTTTAATTTTTTTAGGCCGATACCGATATCGTGGTTACATATCGGCCGATACCGATATCGGCCAAGAAGGCCGATATGGCCGATATACCGATACCGATATCGGTATCGGTCGATCCCTAGTATCTATCACTTCCGGTTACACCGGGTTTGTTCGAACAAACCCGGTAACAGAGAAGATAATAATGGTACCATTATCGAGAGGAGCGTAAAATTTATTTTATAAAAAATATCCACACTAGGTAACCTTACCTTTAAATTCCTAATAGTAGTATAATTCTGATTCCTTGCAGTCGATAGCATTTCCAGAGCAATCTCCGGCCTGCCTTGATTTAAAGCCAATCCCGCACAAAATGTGGTCGCCCGTCTCATGGGCAAATGGCCGGTGTCTTGAAGGTCCGACCACAGTTTTAGGGCGTAATCGAGAGATTCTTTGGAATTCTGCAAAAATAGTTACTTTACCGTGGCTATTTTCATGCACAAGGTCATTACCACCTGTATTAAGAAGCCATGGTATATCATTTGGCAACAGAGCATCACTGGTATCTTTACGGCTTCTTAATACAGGTGGCAATGCAATTACAAGGTCATCGGTAAAGTTCAAAATTGGACAACCCTGTTAATATTGATTTCTAAGGAAAATTCGTTTGTAACAAGAGTATTTGGTAATATCACCATCCCTATCATCTAAAGTGTTGTTTAAAAAGATTCGTTTTCTGCAAGCAGCTGAATATTATGTAACATATTCCTTTTCTATAGGACTTACCATTTTATAACATGCAGCCAATACAAGCACGACAACGTTCCTTGGAAATTTATGCCCCTCTAGTTGTCGTTCCTTGATTATTTCCAGCGATTCCAATATTTCCTTGTATTTTTCATTTTCATACAGAAGATCCAATAAAATTTGATAGCTCATATATTGGTCGAAAAAGGTCGATAAGTCCTCAGATTTAAAACACTAAAAGTAGATAGAATAACACCGCGGTTATGTTAATGGAGTGCCATACTCTTAATCAACAAAGAACAGTCTTTTCAAATCTGCAAACAGCTTCTCTTTTCGAATTGGAGTAAAATACATAGTGTTGTTGTATCAATTTAAGAAGCGTGAAAAAGAGCCTGTATTTTTTTTATCTTAATCATGTATTTTTTAAATAATAGAAAAAAAATAAATAAATAGAAAATCTTTGTTACGTTAAATAAATGTGCTTATTTACCTCATAAGCTAGATCAGGCTTGTTGTTAATATATAACATCCTCATCACCACTGGCCCAAAAACATAGTTCCCGAACCTCAACGACTTATTTTGGCTGTTATACCTAAAAGAAAGTTACAAAAAATAAGATCTGCTGATTGTCACCATAAAAATAAATTTATAATTGTGCTTCAACTCAAGGAACCTGTCTTGCTTTACCTTTTTATCATTTTAACAACTAATTCGACATCTTTGTCAGTTTCAGATATATGAATCATATTTTTCAGATCCTCAGTAAAGATCAAGTTCTTCGATTCGTCCTGTACATACTCGGACATTTTTTCTGTAAATTTTTCCACAATGTTGCTCATTTGATTCTTTATTCTAAGTTTCTGTTCTTCAAACCCGTCTATTCCTAATGTTGTTTTCGAATAAAGACTTCTAACTTCTAAAAAAATATATATATTTATGTATGAAAGAGATCGCTATTAATTCAGTAAACAAGGTACTTAAAATAATCTGTTCAATGTCTAATGATTCCCAGACAGTGTTGACTGTTTGGTTCCAATTTTGTACAAGAGAGAATTATCTTATTTTAAACTTTCAATTTTCAATGTATGCAAATGGCTAAAGCCAAGAGCCGTATGTTTTGAGGTGTAAATTACAAGCTTAATTTGTTAAGATTCATAATTTACACTCCAAATTTGTTCCTAAAAAATTTATCAATTTTGGCGTGGAGATCATAATTACCAAATTATACCACCAATACTAAATGCAAAGGTCTATTAATTATTTAAATCTTGGAAATATACTGGAAACAAAAAACATGCATATAAATAAAAAATTATATAATGTGAAGAGTAAGAACTTACTCTGAGCATATATTGAAGTCACCCCGATAGAATTAACTCTAGCCAAACAATTTAGAGCTAAGGAACTTTTAAATACAGATAATAGTGTATTTGCCATTTTATTTTGATTAAAATAGCCTAAAAATTCTGCAAGAAAATGCGGTCTAAAAGTAGGGTTAAGGATATCCAATTTTGACAGCTGAGAAATGTGACGTGAGTGGAATGAGATGCTTTAAATATTTATTGGCAACAGTGCCTATGTAGGCGAATTTGGGTGATGATCCAAGTTGTTACTTTTGTCAAACTTCATAGGATTGGTCAAGAATATACTTTGTGTAACCATTTCTTATCAGTCGGAAATTACCGAACTTCCCTGTCGAACGTCCGAACGATTTTTCCCGAACAGTCAGCGAAAAATCGTCAGTCCATTTTGGAAAGTTCAGTGTGGTGTTGTGGTGCGTAAAAAGCAAAAAGTTGCCGTAAAAAGTTTTGTGCATTAATTTTTCTTTTCTTTTTGCTTTGTGTTAATTATGTTTATGACTTTATCAGAAGCCTTTAGTACTGATTTTAATAGTGAAAGTAGTAGTGACGATAATATTGCCATGCCAGCCATAATGAGTAGTAAATGCAGTTCGTAAGTAGCATGCATAAAAAAATCAGCAATTTTTTAAAGATAATATTTATTTATCTTCAATTTCCTGGTCTCCGACAAGTTTTTAAGGACGTGTACGTAGTCACGATTAAATGCGGAATTAAATTTAAAGAGCAACATTCTATTTTCATTAAGGGTACCGAGAGGTCATACAAAAATTCCGAGTGTCATGTTATCTCTGGTATTTCAAAATCTTTATCTTATTTTCATAAGATTGTAACGATTGTATTCTTAAAGTGGCAATTACATTCAACAACTACTATGTCGCATTATATCGCTATACGTGTTAAAATGATATGCATTTTTTTTAATACAATTTTTCGCTAGTTTGTTCACTCATGCACGAACCATACTCAGACGATCGTCTTACGACGTTTCGCTAATCTAGAATGAGACGGATTACGAAAAATCGTGTCGTCTTCATCGAATTTACACGCTGTGAAACAAACCGTACAGTTGACCCAATAGATTTTGTTTATGTTTGGGAGAGCAGCAAGGTCGGTAATTGACTGGGTAATTGATGTTGAAAGATTGAATGGTGTTTGAGGCCTACGATCGGCCGTTGTCCTTCTATCTTTAACGTTTCTCAAATTCAAATTCAAATTCAAATTCAAATTATTTATTCGTGTTAACATTGATTACGACCAATTTACATACGTCAATAAAAATATACAGTTACATTTAAAACATTATTACTTAAGTAAAATATTAAAACGTGCACCTCACACTTACTAGTTTAAGGTTACAATTTAAAATAAGTAAAATTAACGCTTACAATATATACTAATTTATTTGAGCAAAGGTATGATTTAAGAACTCATTATACGTGTAGAATGCGTTTGCAATTAAGATTTTCCTGATAGCACGCTTATAACTTTGCAGTTCAAGACTTCTTATGTTTACCGGTAACGCATTAAAAAATTTTATCGCCCAGTACCCAGGCCCTGTCTGACACCTTTTCAATCGCCAGTAGGCAGGTATTAGGTTGTTCTTTTGACGTGTGTTGTAGGTATGTGCGTCCTCGTGGGTTTCAAAGTGATGTAGTCTCTGTTTGATATAAATGAGGTTTTCGAGGATGTACTGGGAAGGTAATGTCAGAATCGTAAGATCTTGGAAAGCACGTCTACAGTCATCCCCGAAACGAAGTCCAGCAACAATCCTAATTGCCCTGCGCTGCAGCCCAAATGCACGATGTGCATCCGCAGCATGACCCCAGGCAAGGATTGCATATGACAAGTGCGAGTGAATGAACGAGAAGTATGCTGTCCGTAGGATATCCTTTGCAACACAACCAACAAGGCCCCGCAGAACGAAGGTACCCCTGCTGAGTCTGCCGCATACCTCACCTATATGGGGTCCCCATTGAAGTTTGGGATCGAGCTGAACCCCCAGAAATCCTACCTTATTAACATCCTGATTTATGTCATCTGTGTTCCTCATGGAGAAGAAGACTTGCTGTGTTTTTCCTGGATTCAGGACTAGTCTGTTCATCTCGAACCATTCCTCAGCTCTATTCCGTGCCTCCTCCATGCCCCCAACTGCTTCATCTAGGCTCTCCGAGGAAAATGAGATTGTTGTGTCATCAGCAAAGAGTGTGCAATAGGCATTTCTTTCAGCATTAGGTAGATCATTTATATATACAAGAAATAGCAGCGGTCCAAGAACAGACCCCTGCGGTACACCGATATTTAATACTTTTTCAGTCGATTCTACCCCGGCGATCCTCACCACCTGTACCCTATCAGAAATATAAGACTTTAGCAATTTGATGCTGTTTGGACTTAGATTATAGTTTCCAAATTTTTTTAGCAGAATGTTATGATCAACGCAATCGAAAGCCTTGCTGAGATCGCACATCAAGACTGCACTAAACTGTAACTTGTGAAAAGCCTCGAGAATGTGTGATAAAAGGTCCAGAATAGCCAGGACTGTACTTTTGCCTTTCCTAAACCCGAACTGGCATTCAGAAAAATACTCCTCGGCCTCAAAGAAGTTCGCAATCTGCACCGACATGCATCTCTCTACTATCTTTGAGATAATGGGCAATAACGAAATTGGCCTATAGTTTTCCGGTAATTGTGTATCCCCTTTTTTAAAAATGGGAGTTATTAAGGCTTTTTTTAGGGCTGATGGAAACACGCTCTCCTGGAAGCAAAGGTTGATTAATTTTGTAAGAGGCCTTATTATAATGTTTTTCACACTTTTTATTATTTTTACATTTAATCCGTAAATATCACGGCTTGGTTTATTTTTTAGATTATTTATTGTATCACGAACCTGATTAAATGTTACTGGGGAGAAGGAAAAGTTACTTTCGAGCGTAGTTAAATTAAGTTTCTCAGGGAGATGCAGGTTTGCCGTTGGTATATTTCTCACAAGGTTACTTGCAATTTCAGAAAAGTATTGATTGAACTCATCGGGTGAGATTGTTTGTTCTTGTGGGTTCCTTTTAGTAGACTTACCCCGGTTGGAATTTATAACATCCCAGGTCGCACGTGAGGGATTACTAGATGTCCGTATATAGTTGTTGTTCGACTGGATTTTTGCTTTACGTATTTCGTTTTTATACCTTTTACGAAATTCTGTGTATGCCCGGAAGGTTTCTGCGTTTGGATACTGCTTGCTTAAGCCATGTAAAAAGTTTAGCTGTTCACGCATCGTTTTCAATTCCTCACTGAACCAATTCACTCTGTGAGGCTTATTAGTTCTAGTTTTGTAAGTTTTCTCAGGAAAGGAAGCTACATAGGTATTTTCGAGTAAGTTTATGAATTTGGTAAACTTTTCATCTATACCCGCACCATTCTCATTCACAAAATCCCAATTGACCTCAGAAAGACCGCAGTAGAACAGATGCATGCCTCTCTGGGTTATAGGCCTAATAGTAGTTGATATATTTTGTGTATGCAAATCCCGTCCCGGACTCGCCAGAAATTCTACCAGCTGGCCCCTGTGATCGGAGAAGTTCAGATCACAGACCTCAGCCGATATCACCCCCGTGTCCTGGTCCAAGAAAATGTTGTCAATACAGTTTTCGCCCCTCGTAGCATCGTATATTGTTTGTTTTAAGTTAAAGCTTATCATTGTATTCTGCATTTGAAGGGTATTCAAATTATTGCTGTGGAAATCTACATTAAAGTCACCCGTTAAAACAGTCTGTCTGTTCGTACCCAGGAGAGACAAGATTCCCTCCATGGATGCTAAAAAGGTGTCAAACGCGCCAGATGGCGGGCGATAAACCGTCAAAACGTTTAAGTCCCAGGGTTTCAAATAGATGCAGCAGCATTCTACACATTGCTCAATGTTAAAATCTATGCACACATTCAACACATTAAAATCAAGCGCTTCCAGAACAAATATGGCAGATCCGCCACCAATGGAGCGCTGTCTTGCCGAGTAGCCAGCCAGCTTATATCCGGAAAGCTTTATAGATTCGATCTCTGCACCCGTCAGCCAGTGCTCGGTCAGGCAAACAATGTCCACATCCTTGTCCACCAAGAATGCTTCCAATTCATCACATTTGTTGCGCAGGGATCTGATATTTACATGCATTATTGTTATCTTTTCATTATTTCTGTATTCTATGTTGGATTTGTCACGCCCTGGCTTGGATTCAGGCGTCTTTGTAGATTCAGAAAATGGTTGATGACTATGCCAGTTGGCCAGAGTTCAGGAGACATAATCTCATTCCGTTTGTTGATTGGAACAGAGAGTTTGAAAGAACTTTTTAATCTATCCTTTTTAGTACGCATTTTATAGCATGCACAGCCTTGGATGCCGTTTGCCTTCAAGTAATCTGTGATCTTCTCATGAGTTGTGTCCGGTTGAAATCCTGAGAGAAAGACCCAGGCCAGACTTCTGGGTTCTGCCACCATCAGTTCCGTTACATTAGTTTTAGTACCTTTAGTAGGGTCAGGACGTTTGATTCTTGATTTTGTCTTGACCAATTGCCATTCAGATTCTTCATTTTCTGCATTGCTCCTACGAACATCGCTTTTTTTCTGGACCTGAGATAGAACGGGGAATTTATTCTTTCCTTTTCCGTCATTTGTGTTGGGGCTATCAACAATGATGTCAATACTGTCAATGTCCGAAGTGTTGGTTAGGGCTTTATTTGATCTACCGGTTGGATGTAGGTCATTTCCACTTGATGACCCATGATGATTAATTTGGGCGACGGCGCTAACTTCATTCTGTTTAGACCGAGATAGGGCCGCCAATTCTTTCTTCTGTGGTTGGGGTTTGGTTGCGGCATTGTTGCCAACTTCCTCTTCTTTGCTATTTCGCGCCACTTTTTGCTTACTTTTTTTTGCAGATTGGAGACTCTCCACCTTTTCTTCCAAAATTGCAATTTTTTTCTCCATAGTAGCTTCGTTCCTTTTCAAGGCTTTGATTGTATCCATCATATCTTCCATTTGGGCTTTGAGAAGAGTCAAGTCCTGGGAAGTTACTTTTGAGGTTACCTCGTGTCCGTTTTCCTCCGAATGCACACAAGTAGCACTTTTTTGCATTGCTGATTGCTTCAGACATGCTGGATGAAAATACAACCCGCACTTTTTACACTGTACATGTTCTAAGACATCCTTTTTGCAGTGATTACACAATTTTTTCACTTTTCGCTGGTCCAAACCGACGACAGACTTGTCATCGCCGGCCATCTTGGAACATTGGATATTGGATTCCAATATTTCCTTGTATTTTTCATTTTCATACAGAAGATCCAATAAAATTTGATAGCTCATATATTGGTCGAAAAAGGTCGATAAGTCCTCAGATTTAAAACACTAAAAGTAGATAGAATAACACCGCGGTTATGTTAATGGAGTGCCATACTCTTAATCAACAAAGAACAGTCTTTTCAAATCTGCAAACAGCTTCTCTTTTCGAATTGGAGTAAAATACATAGTGTTGTTGTATCAATTTAAGAAGCGTGAAAAAGAGCCTGTATTTTTTTTATCTTAATCATGTATTTTTTAAATAATAGAAAAAAAATAAATAAATAGAAAATCTTTGTTACGTTAAATAAATGTGCTTATTTACCTCATAAGCTAGATCAGGCTTGTTGTTAATATATAACATCCTCATCACCACTGGCCCAAAAACATAGTTCCCGAACCTCAACGACTTATTTTGGCTGTTATACCTAAAAGAAAGTTACAAAAAATAAGATCTGCTGATTGTCACCATAAAAATAAATTTATAATTGTGCTTCAACTCAAGGAACCTGTCTTGCTTTACCTTTTTATCATTTTAACAACTAATTCGACATCTTTGTCAGTTTCAGATATATGAATCATATTTTTCAGATCCTCAGTAAAGATCAAGTTCTTCGATTCGTCCTGTACATACTCGGACATTTTTTCTGTAAATTTTTCCACAATGTTGCTCATTTGATTCTTTATTCTAAGTTTCTGTTCTTCAAACCCGTCTATTCCTAATGTTGTTTTCGAATAAAGACTTCTAACTTCTAAAAAAATATATATATTTATGTATGAAAGAGATCGCTATTAATTCAGTAAACAAGGTACTTAAAATAATCTGTTCAATGTCTAATGATTCCCAGACAGTGTTGACTGTTTGGTTCCAATTTTGTACAAGAGAGAATTATCTTATTTTAAACTTTCAATTTTCAATGTATGCAAATGGCTAAAGCCAAGAGCCGTATGTTTTGAGGTGTAAATTACAAGCTTAATTTGTTAAGATTCATAATTTACACTCCAAATTTGTTCCTAAAAAATTTATCAATTTTGGCGTGGAGATCATAATTACCAAATTATACCACCAATACTAAATGCAAAGGTCTATTAATTATTTAAATCTTGGAAATATACTGGAAACAAAAAACATGCATATAAATAAAAAATTATATAATGTGAAGAGTAAGAACTTACTCTGAGCATATATTGAAGTCACCCCGATAGAATTAACTCTAGCCAAACAATTTAGAGCTAAGGAACTTTTAAATACAGATAATAGTGTATTTGCCATTTTATTTTGATTAAAATAGCCTAAAAATTCTGCAAGAAAATGCGGTCTAAAAGTAGGGTTAAGGATATCCAATTTTGACAGCTGAGAAATGTGACGTGAGTGGAATGAGATGCTTTAAATATTTATTGGCAACAGTGCCTATGTAGGCGAATTTGGGTGATGATCCAAGTTGTTACTTTTGTCAAACTTCATAGGATTGGTCAAGAATATACTTTGTGTAACCATTTCTTATCAGTCGGAAATTACCGAACTTCCCTGTCGAACGTCCGAACGATTTTTCCCGAACAGTCAGCGAAAAATCGTCAGTCCATTTTGGAAAGTTCAGTGTGGTGTTGTGGTGCGTAAAAAGCAAAAAGTTGCCGTAAAAAGTTTTGTGCATTAATTTTTCTTTTCTTTTTGCTTTGTGTTAATTATGTTTATGACTTTATCAGAAGCCTTTAGTACTGATTTTAATAGTGAAAGTAGTAGTGACGATAATATTGCCATGCCAGCCATAATGAGTAGTAAATGCAGTTCGTAAGTAGCATGCATAAAAAAATCAGCAATTTTTTAAAGATAATATTTATTTATCTTCAATTTCCTGGTCTCCGACAAGTTTTTAAGGACGTGTACGTAGTCACGATTAAATGCGGAATTAAATTTAAAGAGCAACATTCTATTTTCATTAAGGGTACCGAGAGGTCATACAAAAATTCCGAGTGTCATGTTATCTCTGGTATTTCAAAATCTTTATCTTATTTTCATAAGATTGTAACGATTGTATTCTTAAAGTGGCAATTACATTCAACAACTACTATGTCGCATTATATCGCTATACGTGTTAAAATGATATGCATTTTTTTTAATACAATTTTTCGCTAGTTTGTTCACTCATGCACGAACCATACTCAGACGATCGTCTTACGACGTTTCGCTAATCTAGAATGAGACGGATTACGAAAAATCGTGTCGTCTTCATCGAATTTACACGCTGTGAAACAAACCGTACAGTTGACCCAATAGATTTTGTTTATGTTTGGGAGAGCAGCAAGGTCGGTAATTGACTGGGTAATTGATGTTGAAAGATTGAATGGTGTTTGAGGCCTACGATCGGCCGTTGTCCTTCTATCTTTAACGTTTCTGATTGTATTATACAGGGTGTTTGGATAATGCATCAATATACTTAGAGAAGTGATTCTACATGTTAAAATAAAGGCAATCGAAAACTCGATACTTTTTTTGCTTCCATTTGAAAAACTGAATTTACTGCTAACAAAAACTTTAATTCCACTTTTGCGCCTAAACGGTGTGGTTTATCGACCCGAATGAAGAGTAAATATTGTTTCACGAAAATGGATATAACTTAGTGACTGTGTTTGGATAATGCATCAATATACTTAGAGAAGTGATTCTACATGTTAAAATAAAGGCAATCGAAAACTCGATATTTTTTTTGCTTCCATTTGAAAAACTGAATTTACTGCTAACAAAAACTTTAATTCCACTTTTGCGCCTAAACGGTGTGGTTTATCGACCCGAATGAAGAGTAAAGATTGTTTCACGAAAATGGATATAACTTAGTGACTGCAGTAAAAGTACCTGCGGCGATCCCATTATTTATGACCGTTTGTATTATTATGTGGAAAGGACCGGATTGTAATAATTATAATTAAATATAGGCACATCAGGTAGGTTAGGTTGCTTAATTTATATTTAAATATCTTTGTGTGGACTACCATGAAGATACAACGGCCGAACTTTTTGAGGAATGGTTCAAGAATAGTCTTTTACCAAACATTCCTCAGAATAGCGTGATGGTAATGGACAATGCGAGCTATCACAGTCGCCAATTACACAACAAGCTCAAATTCAATTCAATTCATTTATTGATCAATTTTTCAGTACAGCAGTACAAAAAAAGAACCATAAAGGTGTAGATCACAAATCCCATCACAATTTCTATATGTATATATAATGGAACACACTAAATCAATAACAAAAAACAATCAAACGTGCAACATACAGAGAACAATTAACTAAACACAAATAAATAAATAGAATAAGATCAAACAAAATATGCACAATTGGGCAAGGCAGCCAATAACATAACAGACTATAAAAATATTTAAAATATATAAAACATATACAATATAATAATATTTAAAAATTTACTAAAACAATCCCCCCCAAGACAGCCTGATAGAGTCAAGCGCTAGGCGGAAATCAATCTAGGGATGGAATTTTCCAAAAATTCATCAAATGAATAATTTGCCGAAGATATTAAAATTTTCTTAATTTTTGATTTAAATTTCCCGGAGCTTAACTGTCGCACACCATAGGGAATAGCATTATACCATACTTTGCCAGCATGAAAAACGGTCTCCATAGTTAACCTTAGGTGAGATTGGGGTACACGTACAGCATTTCTATTCCTAGTAGGGTACTCATGCGAACACTCACTTCTACCCAAGTACATATTATGAAGAGAGGTTACACACTCATAAATAACCAAGTCATAAAGGGTTAGGATTTTTAAAGATTTGAATAAAGGTTTGCAGTCTGCTATTCTATTGGCCTTACAGATGACTCTGATAGCCCTCTTTTGCATGAGAAATATACTGTGAAGCCTACCAGCAGTTCCAAACCCCCAGAACATCGATCCATATCTTAAATGCGATTCAAATAGAGCATAATAGACCTGACGAGAAATGTGACCGTCGTCCAGTTCCTGCGATACAGTTCTTAACGCAAACACAGCAGATGCTAGACTTTTGGTCAACTTATCTATATGGTTATCCCACTTCAGGTTTTGATCCAACATAACTCCCAGGAACCTATAGTCTGAGACTCTAAGAACGGTCGAGTTATTAACAGTTAATGATAATGCAAGATTTTTATTAAAGGTCATGAATTTTGTTTTATCGACATTTAGCACCAGCCTGTTAGCATCAAACCACTGACTTATCAGCGACAAATCTTTATTAATTTTAAGCTCCAACAGGGTTGGGTCCTCATCGGTCCAACAGATGGAGGTGTCATCCGCAAACATTGTAAAACTGCCAGAAATCTGCAAGTTGCTAAGTAAATAATACAAAATTGGAGATTCAGAACTACATGGCGAATGATATATATTTTGAAGAAAGTGATCTTTTAGAAGTTTTAAAGACATTTTGTATAAAAAAAGTATATGTTTGTGACACATTGGCCGAAGAAATTGGACATACAGTGCTATGGCTCCCACCCTATTATTGCATTTTTAACCCCATAGAGCATATTATGTGGCACCAGTTAAAATCACTGGTTAGGTCTGAAAATATTTCTTCAACTTGAAGTTCTAGTGTTGTAGAATTAATACGAAATTGCTTTAATGATATTCCCCCAGGTAGTTGGAAAAATTCAGTCCGTCACGTAATAACTGTAGAAAATTCGTATATTAGTCTGGATCGTATATTAATCCAATTATAATTAATTTTGATGAGGATAGCGATAGCGAAACAGAACTATCTATAGAATGACATTATAAATGTAAATAAATATGACTAGTAATATTTAAAAAAAATGTTATTTCATTTGATTACATTAATATAATCATATCATTACTTGTTTTCCTTAGTCCGTCCCTTCATACTTCACTTGTTTATTGCCAAGCTCTTGTCGACACAATGGGACCGACCCAGGAAATCATTAAGTCGTATCCAATTTTCGTGAAACGTACTGTACCTTTTTTATTAGACATTATTTTGTCATTAAAATGACATGTCCTTTTTCCAATAACTGTCAAGACAAATAAGATATGCCAAAAATTTAGCAGATATAGGGCATTCTATTTAAAAAAATACATTTTTGTTAAATCACGTGATCTGATCTGATGATAATAATAATAATCAACGTACGAAACTACACTACTTAGCCAATTTAATCGAATTCGTTGCTTTTATAATAAGTAAGCTTGCAATAGTGAAGACTTTATTTTGAACAGACTGTACACTTACAGCCTTGAATCGTCCATTCATAATAATTGCAGAAGTCAATGTATTGACTGATTGATTATAAGATAACGCTATATTTACAAATTGATTGTTTTCTAACGTTTTCGAATCCATTATTATTTATTGGAAACTAGTTCTAATCATAATAGGCCCGATTTCGACCCGGTGTTTTTCCACAGTTTTGTACGGACAATAAATACATGCATTGCATTCTCTGCTCGTATTTAATCGATTGTCCACAGACGTATCTTTATTGTATTTACTTAATTATTTAGAAAATGGAATTTATGCGATTATTCCGTCTTCCCGTCACGAAAGCAGTAAAAATTTACGTCGACATTGTTCATCCTTGTTCGAAAATCTTTAACGTTTGACGTTAGTGATGTTAGCCCACGATACCATAATCGGAAGGTAAGATATCGCACAAGGAGACTCGGCTTCATGTGCACGCTTCTGCGGTTCCCATATACAGTATCGATTGCAGTATTACCTGAACTGTGAGAGTTTCGTGGTTTTGTCATCACGTTTAATTGAATAGCTTAGGATTGACTCACCAAAATGTATTCAAACTGTACATGTGGGCTTACCGTGTCGGTCTCTTCAAAAAGTTATAATGCAGTTGCTCTATAAAATGAGCTCTATCAAACTAGCGGGCACTCTGTAGCGGCACATCCGGGGGGTCTTTTGTAGCTCCTTTGTAGCTTTTTTGTTACGCCGGTCGCGCATTTGTTTCTTGAGCCGGTTCCGAGAAAAGCGCGGATCCGCTTGAACCTCCATGGGAGCGGGACAGGTTCAGACCCAAATGGTTTTTCGTAACTTTTTTGTAGCTTTTTTGTTACGTAGGTTTCATCCTTGTAGCTTGGTCAACAACGCCCCCGGGGTGCGTATCTTATGATCTGTCTCATTCGCGTGTGGCGTCGCAATATTTTGTTCAATAGTATTATTTATTATTTTGTTCAATATTTTGAACTTTGTTCTGCTCGCACCATAACTCAAAGTTTTGCATATTCTTTTTAAAAGTTTTTCTAGATTATTTTCTGCAATTTCTCGTATTTCTGACGGAGTACAAGTTTCTTCCTGACTCATTTTTATTAACTTTAATAATATATTTATTTTTAATTATGACGGATGGGAAGATGCTTTGTGTGTTCAATCGTTTCTATCATGGCATATTTGATACTTGTAACATTTTATGAAATTGTAAAAGTATTGCCAACCCAAAAAGAAAATATTAATTCAAATGGAAAAAATCTACTATATTTAAAGTTTTTCAGACTTTAAAGACCCAAATAGAAAAAGTATCATAAAATACACAGTTCATAAGACAATTAGAGCACTTGTACTTTAGAAAACTCCCCGCTTCGCGGGTCTTTTTCTAATTTAAACGCTTGCTCTAAGATAATGTCTTATGAAACTTGTATCTTAACATACTATTAACTTTCTCTTTAAAAATAGGCCTTTTATGACGTAAATTATGTATTTTGACGAGCGTATGAAAGCGTGGCGCTCGCATGCCAGCGAAAATTATTTTTAGTCTATTTTTCTTATCTAGACAATAATCTGCGTAATAAAATTTTGGCACAATATTGTCAATAATGGAGACTTTGCGAACTAGCCAATTGCTTCCTTAAACGCAAAAGTATCCGAAAATACACACATATGTGTGGACATTATCTGTATTGACTGTAAGGCTGTCTCATCGACCAAATACTTTTGCACATATTCTTTAAAAGGGCTATTAAGGTTAGGTAGCTCAGTAAACAGAACTACCTTCGGCCGTGGCGACCCGCGTTCGATTCCTGGTAGGTGTACACAAAATTTTAGTAGGCAAGAATGCAGCATGTTGCTAGTTTAGTCCTGAATAAGACCCACTGACTGGAGCGGATAATCCTGCTCTTTTTGGGACTGATGGACAGACTGGGGGTTTAGTCCTGAATAAGACCTGACTGGAGCGGATAATCGTACTCCTTCGGGGACTGAAGGACAGACTGGGGGCATGCGCGTGGTTCGGATCCCACGTCAAAAGCTGTAGGTCCCGTCTGGCTGACATTTCCCAGACGTTAAACAAAAGGGATACAACAAGCCGTTCGGCTGCCGTATAATGGCAACATGCCAGCCCTCATTCAACCAACCAAGGTTAATTGTATCCTTAAATACAAAACTCAGTCTAAGCGAATTTACCATAAAGACGCTGACGAATGGTAGTTTGGACTGTAGTCGAAGGAATTCTTTCGGCTACCGAACCAAATATTTGCATAGTGACTCTTGACAATTCTACAACTACGCTAAATCTACGCCTTTTGTCCGAAAATAAATCATACAATACATGCAGTTTGCATCGTCCCGATTGTACCCCGATCGGCAAGGTTTATTTTAGTTCGGGTTCGAACACCGCGGTGTAAACAGTGCGATTTAGAATTATTATTTTCGGATGGATGCTTTAGTGCACGTACATTCTGGACATGTTGAGTAAGTCTACGATTTTTTTTTTGGAATATTTGACATGTTTTTCGATTGGTCAGGCGCAATTGTTCGTTAAGGCCGCATTACAGTCTGCAATTCTATTGCAGTTGCGGTTTCAACGACCAGGGCTACCAACCCAGCAAAAAAAGTACCGTTAAACTATCAAAATACGAGTCTTAAACTCCGCAAAACACAACTAAACTGAATAAGAATATAAATAAACACGAATACGCGATCAACAATAATCACACAAGACGTATTTTAGGGTTAATCTTTAGAAACTTTTATTTTTTGATGGTAAAGTAAAAATCACTAGATTTTCCACCAGACTTGCAAGAGAAACTGCAAAAAAATCGACCAGACCCTTTTTTTGGCAAGTCGCAAGAATATTCCAAAAAGAAATCAGCTGGCTCTTTAATACGTATGCCTTCTTTCATGTTTATTGCAGTTGCAGAAAAACCGATTGTAATGCGGCCTTAAACAGTATCCAATTGTAAATTTTTGACAAGAGAATTCGCGACCTTTTATTTGTATTTTTCAATTATCCATGTCCTTCCAGTTTTGACACTTTAATATACAGAGATGAGCAAAAATCTGAGCCTCTCTTAATATGCCGCGAACGTATTCAAATGTTATAATAATTATGACGATAGAATTTGTGCCTGTCTCCTTTTTTCAAATTCACACTCGTTTCGCCGTATCAAGGCTCGTCACTAAGGCTAGACTCTGCCTCTCTAGGCCTTGCAAAAGTATTAAAAAAATATTCACCTTTTCTGTTCCAGAAGTTCGTTGTTAAGCCAGAAGCGCTCCGCCTCTTCGGCTTCGGCCGCCGACTGCTACAACATGTCTCTGGGCGCCGGGCCTCTGTGGTGGTCCTGATGCCCCTGGGGAGAACAGGGGCAGTCCGGGAGGGGAGGAGCAGCCAGCCCCGCCGCTACGACTGACGTTCCGCACCGCGGGCGCGCAGGGTAACGTGCGCGTCGGCGCCGCCGCCCAGCCGTGGGATGCCGTGCTGCGCGGGCGCGTGCTCTACGTCGCTCCGCCGCCCCATCTGGCGGAGGGTAGCAGGGAGGCGTTCGTGGCTCTGCTCGAGGCCGCCGAGGATCAATTGAAGTGTCAACATGTCATTGTGGTAAGTATAAAGCTACTGCCAGTATAGTATAATTTCAGGTGTGCTGCGTATGGCAGGATATTCTGTCCTGATAAAATAATGACTATTTGTTTCAGGTATTTTCCGCTGATCGTCCGGACCGCGCAAACCTGGTCCGCACCTTCATGTTCCTCGGCTTCGCCGTTTTGAGCCCCACGTCCCCCCTGGTGCCCCCTCAGCTGGCCGCCGAGGGCAACGTATGCATGCTGTACCACATCGAGGAGTAATCCACCCCCTCCCCCCAGCCTCGGATCTCCCGTCTTTGATTATGTAACCGTAGGCCGTAGCGTAATGGTAGAGTAGACATTTTAGGGTTAGCATAGCGATTATATACTATACACCAGGCTAAAAGATATGATAATTAATAATAAACACAGTTTTTTACATCGCAACGTAAGCGTATTGTTGAAATTTTAGAGAAACTCGGTTATGGTAGGTTTCTCGTTTTAAAAACGGGTGGAGTTCGAGTGTATTTGCGTCCTCTTCTTTTGTATAGAAAAAGACAAATACCACACTAATACAGCATTGCTTAGCACATTTGTTCAGGTTCCGTTTCACTCTGGTTTTTGTTCGTTTAAATTCAGGGCAAGGTTTTAATATCACTGATAATAATGGATCCATTTTAGACACTTGAAGGGTTGTTCCTTTATCATTAATACGATAAGAAATGTTTGAGAAGGACAGGAAATACATAGAAGCCAATTCAAATATGTAAAAGGAATACACCTATTATTTGAAGATATATCTTTTTGGCGTGGATATTTTATTATACCAATCTGTATGTTATTAGTTAGAAATATTACTGGCGCTGGCTATGCGAAATGTTGCACAATAAAGTACCATTTTTATTCTTCAATCGAATTTAAATCCAAATAAAAATTCTCTTCTAAAATTTTGGTGTGAGGATTTAGAGCACCGCATTCGCGGTGTTCAGCCACAAGGCTCGGCGACGACGGCTTCTTTATTATTGCTCGCAAAAGATTATATTTATAAAAAAAGAATTACCTTAACAAGAGAATTTTTGTGGCTTGTTAATAAATTCAATTGAAGAAAAAAAATTGGACTTGCCATTTATTTGCTTTTTTATTTCGAGACATTGTCTTTATATAAATTTAACATTTTCTTGTAGTAAAAAATAACATTCAAATTTTGAAAATGGTGCCAATATAGGCCGATTTTGAAACTTCGGTTAGAAAAGACATCACAAAAATGTTTCCGTAGCCTCTAGGTAAGACATGTAGTTTTTAAGATAGAGAGTAAGGATAGTAATCAAAGATGAGAGTAAAAACATATGTATAACAACATTGGTGCGGAATATTTACCCCCCTCCCCCCCTTGTAAGCCCCTTAATTAAGTCGAAAAACAAAAAAAAATACAAAATTTTAAAAAAGTCCAAAAAAAAATGTTTTATGCAGTTTAAACGATAAATAATGGTTGAAGTTTTACATCTTTGCAGTGTTGCATTCTGAGTTTCTTAATTGTAGTCTTTTTGGGCCGTTATTTTTCGTTTTAATTATGTTTCAGTTGGTGTTATATTACTGTAGTAATATGTATTAATTATGCGTTTAAATATTCATTCCGCATTTACTGTATTATCGGTTAAGTAATGTATTATTGTAATTGATTACTTTGAATATATTATTTAGTTTAAAACTCTTACTTTATTTTAGTAACAGAACAGTAAGTACAGCCACCGTATATAAACTCCTGGACAAAATTAACGCAACATCGTAAATTTCCCATATTTTTGATGCTATTTTTTTTCTGAATTTATGATCCTATTTGAATGATTTTTTTTTGCATTGTAGGTTGGTTCCTTGACAATGTCATAGTTTTCGCTGTTTATGATAAAAATTTAGTTTTCGATTTATACTGGGTTTACTAAAAATGCTGTTTTTTTCCGAAAATTCGTATCACCCTGTGGATTATATTAGCAACCGAAGCATATTGCAGTAGGTCCATCTTTCCCCAACATATTCTTTTTTGGTTTACTTCATTATCTCTGTTATTAAAGAAGATTCACCGTTTTATAGCGTAACATGTTTTTATAGACTTTAATATTCAACACATTCATTGTTAAATGTTTTCAAGTAGGTTTCAAGATTAAAATACTGGTCGGGCAATTGGGCATACGAAACGAACGTTTAATAAGAAGTTTTTATCAGTATGGCGACTTTTATTTGACCTTTGTAACTTTAAAACACAACATCTGCTGACACTTCGCTTGCAATGAAACATGAAAACATTTAACAATGAATGTGTTGAATATTAAAGTCTATAGAAACATGTTACGCTATAAAACGGCGTGTCTCCTTTAATGACACAGATAATGAAGTAAACCAAAAAAGAAAATGTTGGGGAAAGATGGACCTACCGTTTAATGTCAACTGCAATATGTTTCGGTTGCTAAGATACTCCACAGGGTGATGCGAATTTTCGGAAAAAAACATAGCATTTTTAGTACACCCAGTATAATTCGAAAATTAATTTTTTCTAATAAACAGCGAAAACTATGACATTGTAAAGGAACCAACCTACAATGCAAAAAAAAATCATTCAAATCGGATCGCAAATTCAGAAAAAAAATAGCCACAAAAATATGGCAAATTTATGATGTTGCGTTAATTTGGTCCAGGAGTTTATTTATCATCATCCTTGAAAATTATTTGTGGATGACTGTTGCCAGTTTACTTTTAGTGATTTTCTTGGATTTAACCTGAAAATTTCTTCATAGCTCTGCAAGGGCCCCCTTAGATGGATGAAACTAATGACTCTGATATGAAATTTCCAATTCAAAGTTTTTCCCCCAAATAAAACTATTCTCACAGATTCCATTCTATTTTTCAAAATAGTAGTGAACATCTACAAAATTGGGTATTTATTTATATATGTTAAATTGAAACATTATTCATATTTTAGTACTTTCCAATAATCTTTTTACCTATTTTGCTAAAATTCTTCATGTTCAAATATGACATCACTAGGGCATGACTCAACCAAGGATATGCGACTTATCTTTCCTTTGTGCCTTGCTTTACTAAACATAACAGCCCAGTGTTGCCGGATCCTGCCTCGATAATTCGTCGTGTATATGATCACTTGACAAATGTGGCCAATGGCCTGATGGGCCTGATAATCAAGAACCAGCTGACAATTTTGACATTCGCGCCATAAAAAGCGAGCGAAAACATATGACTCCATGGTAAACGGCTTTTATGTATGTGTTTGTGTTGGACCTCATCGTTAAATTCTACAAAAAGTTTATGTATTTCTATATATTACATGGGTTCTGTTGGGCATTAGGTTTCAGGTAAAATAGTTTAAAATAAATTGTTGTTTTAACGGAAATGTATCGTGTAGATAATTTTTTTAATTGGGTCATCCTGGAGCATATCCAGTAAAATAGGGTAATGGGTATAAATGTAGATTACTCTCGTTCAACTAATATTCATTAAAATACTTAAGAGTAGTAACTAGGTCCCTCTAAAATTCGTTCGGTTCTGTGGTTTTAGGGTTAGTTTGGTGACCTCAAAGGTCACCTCAGTAGATTAAAGTATTTCCTTCCATATCCTCCAATTTACGTTCCTTTCGATATATTTGTAAGCTTTCCCTCAGTGTGATCAAAGGAATCAGAGACCGTACAATATTGAAATCCACCTGGTTTTAATTTTATTGCAGAATGAGCCTGCCCTACATTGTCCGTTAATAGGTTCATAGGAATTCGTTATCATCTCGAAATAGAGTTAATGTTATGTTATGGCTCTACACTATTGTACACGCTTGGTGCAATTTCAGCATTCAGGACGTATCATCTGCGAACTAATACAACCAGATTTATCAATTTTTAAACCTTGAATGCATGCATCATTACATCATTCTACTAAAAGCAATTCAGAGATACAACTTCATGGAGGTTGTTACAATCATTGGATAGCTCTAAATGACTCGGATCACTATCATGCACAGAGATAAAATAATTGGCAGAAGCATTATTCCTGGTAGAAAATGTAGCTATATTAGATTTTTGTTATGGTACAATGGGACAAGTTCACATTACTTTCCTTGTTATATTTAACCCCTGATAGATCCAAAATTATTTTTAACAAGTATGTACTACCTATTTGTAGTTGCTTAGCTTCCCAAAACCTTCCAAAATGAGCTGTTGTGGAATGCATCGATTAAATCACCCCTTTTTCAGAAAGCCACAACCACCACCAAATGGCTACGACCGGCAGAAATCACTTGACATCATCACATGATCGATCGCCCTTTATATCAGAGCGAAGACGCAAATTATTTCCCATAGATGATCATGACGTGGATTCGGAATTGGGACATATAAGCCCTCTATGTTCGGACAGTGGTTCCGACATTGAAGGTGTCAACTCGATTACGGATTATGATTTTACGGACAACGTTCAGAAGGAAAGAGTCCGCGGAGACGAGACACCTGTAAGCGTTAAAGCATGTTCCGAATCTATGTCGCCCTTGACACTTAGTCCCTATGTGACCACTTTTTTCAGAGACACTCCCAGAAAATATTCACCATCGCAGAACTTAAAAACGCCGCACGACACGTCGACCAAACCGATGCTTCAAAAGGAGCAGAAAGCTTTACTTGCAGAGTCGAAGAGTTTAAAAAGAAAGAGCTCGCCTGGTAGCTCGCCGAACAATCTCAAGATGGATTATAAGAATTCGAAAGTAAGAACCGCATTGTTCCCGCCTGAAGAAGATATTTATACTGCCTTGCCCACCAAGTCCTTCTATTCAAAGGATCGGGAAGATGTCGCAAAACGTAGTTGCAATAGGGATAAGTATATCTCGAAACATGTGAAACTGATTATCGGAAGACACGGTTCGAAACACAGGAAAAAATTCGGGCAGATTAACAATGGGGTGGGGCACAAAATTCGGAAACCAAAACAGAGACAAATATCGAAAAATGTCCTTGAAAAAGCTGCTAAGAAAATGTTGGAGACGGGATCGGTTTTAAATGAATACATGCAAGATCTGAAAGAGCTTAGAAATAAGCAGCATATTGAAAAACGTATAGAAACACCTGCTGCTCCTCAAGATCATGTAACTACAATAAAACCTGCCGTAACACCGAAGATAGATGAATATGCAAACGTTACAAAAACGTTACAAACTACGAAAACAATTACAACTGCCCCTGTAAAACAAATACATACTTTTCCTGAAGAAAACAAGGAAAATCACAGCGAATCTCGAAGCGGATCTGATAATGCTTTAACCCTCTCTAGCCCTAAAGATACGAAATCTAGAAAGTTTTTTAAAAGCTCTAGGGCCAAGCCTACGATAAATCAGGAAAGAACAAAAAGTTTGACAAGTAAATTTAGTAATGACAAAAATGGTAGTGACGTTTCGAATGATCGACCACAAGGAATCGCCGAATTTCCAGAAAATAACAGCCAATCTCAAAAAATCAACAATGAATCTCAAGATATCAGCAATATCTTAATTAATGACGATTTTGTATATGAAGATATGGGTCCGGAAGCAGATATTGATAATATTTTGTCGGTTTTATCAGAAAACAGCCCTCAGAAACCTATACTCGGCCAGAATAAATATGTAGAATCCGTTGGAAGTGTTTCTATTCTATCCCAGCCAAACTCTGATGCTTTTAAATCTGCTAACGGTATGACGAGCCAAAATACGGAGAACCATGTTATGGTTGAAGCTTCCGTAGACTTATCTAACTGTTTGAACCCTCTTAACCATGTTCTACAAGACAATACTTATGAACTTGTGGAAATCTCCAGCTATCGACTTGATACTGACTGTCGAACCATTTTTAACACCACAGAAATGAACTTCGAGGCTTCTGTATTGACCGGTAGTCAATATATTGACAGCAAAAATGATAACGGTCCAAATAGCTTTGTGACACTGTCTAATACAGAGTGTTTGACTGCTGTTGACACTAGAACCGATTGTCAGAGTATAGACAATGTCAATCTAAATAGTTTTTTGACTAAGGAAAGTATTCACATACCTTCTCCAGTGGTGGGAACCATGTATAACGTGGAACCTTGTTTAGCATCTAGCCATGTTGTTTTTGACAACATGTTATTAGAAGACTCAACAACGGTGACATCGTTACCAAAACAGAATGGATCGATATCGCATATACGCACCGGTATAAACCAGGTGCTTGATGGTTCGAACAAGATCACCCTCGAAGCCTACAACTCGGTGTTAGCCTCGGAGAATTCGATTCAATTACACCGGAGCAACGTTGCGAACGCACTTCTATCGCCGATATCGCAAATGTGCGACGTCACATCCGGATTGGCCCTGAACAGTCCCAAGAGAGGACGGACTTTTGGCCCGTTTCTTAGTAGCACGTCTCGTGCGAGTAAAATTTTGAGTTTTACTAATTGTAATTCTGTAGATATGGAGCGGCAGCAGCAGCAACAACAGCACAAGTTGTTCCCGGTGTTCTATCCAGGAGCCAAGGGCGCTCCGGAGAGGGGCGAGAAGCGGGATAGAGGGGAGGTGTTGAAGAGGAGCGCTAAGAAATTTAAGGGTGAGTTTTTACCCGTTGAGTTGTCCCTTAATTACTTCGTAATATTTCAGAGTGTGATTCCATAGTTTGGTCATTTTATGAATTTTAAAAATAATATCTATTTAAAAAAAAATAGAATAAGAAACAAAAGGGAATAACTAATTTACATTACAAATTCGAACTTTTTTTTTAAATTTCTAGCTTTACCCGAAGACCAAATGCTACTAGATGCGGGCCAGAAAAAATTCGGATACACAATATGTAGCGGATGTAACATTGTCTACCATATGGGCGACCCAGGCGATGAGATTGAACATATGAACTACCACAATGCGAGTAACATTCTTAGGTTTAGTGTAAGTATGGACTTATCCGCCCAATATACAGGGTGTTATGGAAATGACGTATTATTTTTAAACCGGCAATTCCTGAGATGAAAACAAATTGAAGAAAAATATCCAAAAATGGCGCTTTAATTTAATATGCCCTGTACATGACCTTATGTCAAATCAAAAATTACCACGTGATGCCCCTGCCAGGAAAGGTAAACAAAAACACATATGGCGAAAAACGTGAGTGAATCTTGAACAGTGTTGTCATATCTTCAGGGTAAACTCTTTAGAAAATCAACAAACGTTTGACAGATTTCAAGTTGTTTATTTTTCAGGGTACATTATTATAAACTCTTACGTTCAGTTCAGATCACTGGGAAACGATCTCTGATTTATAAACTTGAACTGACTCGAACAAACCGCGGAGTTTATAATGGTCAGGTATGTTCTCACTTGTTCAATTCGAACGACACCCGTCGGATCTGAACAACTAAAATGGCATTTTACCCTTAGAAGAAAAAACTACAATTTTATTTACCTTTTCGGCCTTATTTAAAACCAACTTACTTTATAAAAAAACACCAGGTAACCGAACAAAAACCGTCACCAAACACCTAAACAAAGTCACATAAATTCACATCGCGCATCTCGTGAACACATCTAAGTACCATTCAATATAAGTTAGTTTTTTAAAGTGCTATCGTGTAGACAAAAATTCGCCCTTATTGTATAAGATTTTATCAGCTGGTAGTCTGGGAAATAATATAATTCTTTCATATAATGGTATTCGACATCTAAAAATGTTGAAACTAACCTTTGAACCTGTTCCTATCTTCACGTGTCTGTTGTCTATCTAAAAAATACAGCGTTGCCACTTTCGATGTTTTATAAGATTATATTCATAAACCGCCTAATTTCCTTCTATAATATTACTTTCCTGTATGATTACAGTCTCGGAAATGGCAACCGCGCTGGCTCTAGTAGCGGAGAGCTCTCGGAAAGAAAGTCCAAGGTGGACTAGACCATTTATTTCAAAGGGTAGTTCCTGTCAATTGTTAACATAATTGTTTCATTTTATTTTTAGTAAAGGGTTAATGGCCCATAGAAATTAGCGATTTTATTATTTCCATTGCGAAATGATTAAGTGCTCTTGTTCTATGTGTGCGGTAGTGTTATATTAAAGTGTAATTATGCATTAGTGCTTTCGTGTAATCTGATAATAGGTGCATATTTTCAAAAAAACTAATTTGAAACTCGTGGGTATTTGTGCGTTTCTTTAAGTATTTAGTGCAATTTGTTCTGTTTCACTGTGTTTTTTTCTTTCGACTTTATGCCGGTTATATTCCGAGATTGGAAATAAGAGGCCAAATGAGGTTTAGTGATAAGCTTATTATGCACTCCCACACTATCATAAGGACACGTGATGAGCATAAAGTTTTTCCCATAGAAAAAATAACTGAAGGTGTCCGTGCCCTGGATTCCTTAATCGCGTTCTGGATTTACTTTAAGCTAAATATTTATTGCTATAAGAAACTAAAGTTTTACACTTTTACACATTTCGGCAACATTGTGCCTGAACATCTGTTGATTACCCAGCTGGGCAATGTAATATGTTATCAATAAAATTTATCGGAATGAATAATAATTTTTAATTTTAAAGAAAATTTCTACTAATTTTAATATCATTATGAACATTATTATGTATTCGTTTATAAAACCCTTCTTTTAATTATAGGGCTGGAAGAACGAACACTTAATGGCGGACTTTCAAAAAAACGGCAGAATAATTCGAGTGTTGCCGACAGATTCCAAGATTTGGCTTAAAAAAGTCAAGGACCTCATGGAGTTTGTGATGAGGGAGTTGGGCTGTTACGAAATGGAAATCGACCTGAGCAGCTCTCAGGTTTGTTAAAGATTATAGTCTAATAGCAGCGGCTGCTCGTCAGGGGAGCCTTATCGCCTTATAAATATACAATAACAGCTTTAAAGCACATTTTAAAATATAAACTCTACATGGCGTAACAAATTCGTCCTTCCCCATTGGGATTTCGGAAACTGTAAGCGATACGAAGTCGGTTAAATTGGGGGAAAGTTGCGTAATTAGGGAGGGGCCCATTAATCTGCCGTAAAAAATTCGAAAATAAATACAGGGACTTTCGAAATATTCGGAAAAATCTAAAATTTTGTGGTTCGGTTTTTATTTTTTTCCCGACTTTGTTCGAAGAGATGTACAAAAATAAATTTCACTTTCTCATTGCTACTTTACTCATCAGATCTTTAATGCGACGTTTCGTCTTTGGCTCACCATCGTCAACTATTTTTTTTTTAAATATGGCAAATTTTTTGTCTTGTGCCTGCAATGGCTATTATAATTGCACTGAATCATGAGTACTAAACCGTTCTCGATCAGCTGGCGCATTGCCAACAGTCAGAACAACAGTTGGTACTGTCGACATCCCTAAAATACCCCCAGAACTAGAAATGGACAAACCTGCTCCTTTTGATTACCAGTTAAAGCAGCTACTGCTACTTACAAAAAACAGGTCAAAAAAAGTTGCGACGAATTAGCAGTACATATGCTTAATGAAGAATATGAACTGCTAATTTAAGTACCAGCTAGTTTAAATAGCCATTAGCTGTTCATAGCTGCTTCGACCAACTAATAAACAGTTAAAACTAACAGAATAATCCATCTCTACCCAGACTTGCACCGGGCACTTGCCCCATTTCTGGCAATGCGAGACAGCTGATTGAGAACGGTGTACTGTGCATGAATCCCTGCAATTTTAATTGCCAGAAGAATAGAATTGCCGACTGTAAAGGCCGTATTAGACTTGGCAATTTTTTCTCTTGCGCCGGCAATTATAATGGCACGTATTCATGCGCAGTAAACCGTTTTTGATCAGCTGGAGCATTGTCAACGGTCAGAACAGCAGTGGGTACTGTCGAAATCCCTAAAATATTCCCAGAATTAGAGATGTGCAAACCTGTTCGTTTTGATTACCAGTTAAAGTAGCTACTACTGCTATTTACAAATAGTAGGTGCAAAAAGTTGCTGAATTAGCAGTCCATAAGTTTAATAAAGAATGTAAACTGCTAATTTAAGTACCAGTGGGTTTAAATGGCCATTACCTGTTCATACCTGGTTCGGCCAAATAATAAACAGTTAAAAATAACAGAATAATCCATGTCTCCCCAATTGCGCCGGCAAGGGCAATTAAACTGGCGCCTGCCCCATTTCTGGTAATGAGAGACAGCTGATCGGGAACAGTGTACTGCGCATGAATCCGTGTCATTTTAATTGTCAGAAGAGTAGAATTTCTGACTGTAGTACGGAGAACGGTGTACTGCGCCTGAATCCTTGAATTATAATTGCCATTGCTGGCGCCATAAAAATTCCCGACTGTAATACGGCCTTTAGTCTTGCATTTTATAATTGTCATTGCCGCTGCAAGTCTGGGTAGAGATGGATTATTCTGTTATTTTTAACTGTTTATCAGTTGGTCGAAACAGCTATGAACAGCTAATGGCTATTTAAACTAACCGGTACTGAAATTCAGCAGTTCACATTCTTAAATTTTTTTTATCAGGTATTCCTCTACATCAAAAACCGCACTATAGCAGGTTGCGCCGTCGCCGCGGTTCCAAAAGGCAGCGGTCACCGCATGCTGAGCTCCCTCGGCGGAGTCGCCATGTGCTCCGAGGAATCCTACCCAATCAAGTGCGGAATATCACACATATGGGTGGCGGCGAACTTCCGCAAACAACGCGTCGCCACTAGCCTCATGGACACTGTCAAAAATAATTTCATTTACGGGTATATTCTGACAGATAATGACATCGCTTTGACATCACCGACCGAGGAGGGATCGGCGTTCGCCGAGAGGTATTTTAAAACGCCGAGCTATTTAGTTTATTATACGTAAATAAGCAGTATTATTTGATCGTACCATTTTTTTTTTTAGTTAATTTTTGCAATCGATATGAAAAGTGTGACGTTAGTTTTCTCTAGTTTTTATCCACGTTGTATACTGGGTGATGAATCGTGGTTTTGCCATGTCGCCCTCTTCAAGAATTTCTAATGTAGTTTTTCTATAAAATGTACAGGGGAGCCAAATTCAACCACCACAAGAATTACATGCAAACTCTACGATGCATCACACGGTATATGGTTTCCTCATTGTCCAAGATTTGATATATTATTATTATTATTATATTACCTCTGTGATTATTACCACTATCGCCAAGTATAAATAAGGGCCAGTTGCCGATACCACATTAGTACTTATTGACGAGACTGGAGACCATTCTTTCCCATAACAAAAATAACCCTGCTCGTTTTTCTTGCCATTTGCGTACTGTCTCCTGCCGCTGAGTTTTTTGACGTTTGATTACTCGGTGAAATAATAAGTTACCATTGCTGCCAAATCACTCGTAGTATCACTGACAGATAGAAAGAGGTCGCCACCTGCGGTTTGTACTGACATGATCTACATCGGATAAAAATACGGTTGGTCCGAGAACAGGGTTATGTGGGACTCCATAATAAACTTTTTTTATACAGATATTTATCTGATATGTGCAACACTGTGAGGAATACATTAGTATATGTATATTTCGTAATTCAGGGGTATACTCTTTTCTTCACGAGAATCTAAAATCCGTCAGCAAGAGTCTCCATTATTCTGATTAGGTTTTTGAAATAACAGCGTTCTGATACATCTCAAGTCGGTTAAGCCATTTTTTTTTAAAATATAATAGTTTTATGACACCGCAAATATAACAGGAAATAATGAAATAAAGATGTTAATATCTTGCACCTATTTCTGAAATATTGAATGTGATATAGATCTTAAAACAATCCATAAGTTTAAATTTTTTTTTGTAGTTTCACTATGATACTATTGCAAAGGGTATTTTTCTGTAGATATTAGTATAATAAGTCTATAATATCGTTTAAGAATATCATCACTGAAAGTACAAGTTTCTAGAGGGCCATTCTTTTAGTTTTATCATTTTAAATTAAAAATATATTGTAGTTTTATTCTGTGTGTTATACGTTTTGATATCCATGTTTTATACTTTTGTAATAAACGTTAAATCAATGAACTGGTCGTTTTCATGAGAGAACATTACTGGCACAACACAAATTACTGGTTAACAAAAATATATATACAGGGTGTCCGGGAACAAGTGGGAAATCTCCCGGATATGAAGAAAACACGTGAAAAGAATACTATAGGTTCATATAAACTTCTTTCGTATCGGCCTCCTCTTCGGAGATATGGGCTCCCAACGAGCACCAATGGAATCAAGTTTTTTACACATAATTATTGAACCACCTGGTATATTTCAATTATTTTTTAATATGATGTATACCAGGTAAGACCCGTCAAATTACTACCCAAGAAACTGTTGTGAATTACTCACAGCTGCAGGGACGGACTAGCTGTAACACTCATGGGCCCAATTTTTTTACGCCCTGTATGATGAGAACTTTGGACAATGTTTTTTTACATACCTTTAACTATTGACTAAAAATTAAGTACTCTTCATTCATGTCGCTAATCCTAACCGTTTTCGAGAAAACGTCATTTTAATTACATCATGTATTTGGCTTATCTCGGTAAGAGATCCATCTTTGTTCCTATGAAATGATGAACGTCAAAATTCCGCTTTTTCATATTTAACCCGTGAGAAGATGGGGATCAGTGCAAATAAAACGACGTTTCCTCGAAAACGGTTAGGATTAGCGACAGGAATGAAGAGTACTTAATATTTAGTCAATAGTTAAAGGTATTTAAAAAACGTTGTCCAAAGTTCTTATCATACAGGGCGTTAAAAAAATGGGCCCATGAGTGTTACAGCTAGTCCGTCCCTGCAGCTGTGAGTAATTCACAACAGTTTCTTGGGTAGTAATTTGACGGGTCTTACCTGGTATACATCATATTAAAAAATAATTGAAATATACCAGGTGATTCAATAATTATGTGTAAAAAACTTGATTCCATTGGTGCTCTTTGGGAGCCCATATCTCCGAAGAGGAGGCCGATACGAAAGAAGTTTATATGAACCTATAGTATTCTTTTCACGTGTTTTCTTCATATCCGGGAGATTTCCCACATGTTCCCGGACACCCTATATAGGTGCTGAGCAAAATTAGGGAGAGGAAGGAAGTTAGGTACGTTATGCCCGCATTAGAACATCAAAATTACTTTCCTATGGCACAGAGAAATAATAGGTGTTTCAAAATGAATCCTGCGCATAGAAGAGTGTTGGTAAGTAGCTTCCTGCGTTGAGGGTGTATAAGTGCCATGAAATATATAGAGGAAGAGAATAACTTAACCTTACTTACATCATAAAAATAACATCTTCAAACCGTAAAAATAATAAGGGAAGTATTTTTCGTTTTATGGTAAAATATAATTATGTCGGAAAATGAAGAGGTTGTTGAAGCTGCTGGATGTAGTTTTATATTTAAAAAACGCCATATCAAAGGTCGAGGTGTAAGGAAACGTCAAAAATCAAATTCCGAAGAAGGTTCGTATAAAACTGTACAACTGCATTTTATGAAGTTTTACTTTAAACGTGTATACTTGCAGAAAGGGAAAAAAGCAGTAGCGAAGACGATGATCCACCGACTATTGTACGTCCATCCAAAAGAAAATCTAAACTAAATCCAAATGTACAGCGTTCGAGTCGATTGGAAAAAAAATTCAAAACCGAAGGTAAAAATGCGAGTTCAGATTCCGACAGTGACGATGTGATGGTCAGCTACAAGTCAAAGAGGTCTGCTATGCCTGATGGACCCCAGGATCAAGGCGCAACAGCTATTTTGGTAAGTTATTTCAGGATACTTAAGTAATATTGTAACAAATATGCTTTCAAAACTATTTTTTTTGATTTAATTCCTTATTTCACCAGGAAATAGAAACGGAAAAGGACAGAGACGCACAGGCAATTTTCGAAAAACGCTTGGAAATAAACAAGGAACTCGAGGGGAAAGAGGATGACAAGATATACAGGGGACTGAATAACTATCCCCAATATTTTAAACCAAAAGATACTGCAGCTGGAAACGCAAGCTCGGGTAAAAATAAAAAACAGTCCCTTTTACATAATAAGTTAAGATAAAGTACAAATCTGTTACTGCTTTTAAATTTAATTCATCGGCCATTATTATTTTCTTCTTTTAAATGTCAGTAATTTCTTATTATTTTGTTTTTCATGTAGGCATGGTTAGGAAAGGACCAATACGGGCCCCTGATAATCTCCGTGCGACTGTACGGTGGGATTACCAACCGGACATCTGCAAAGACTACAAAGAGACGGGTTTCTGTGGGTTTGGCGACAGTTGCAAATTTCTACACGATAGAAGTGATTACAAACACGGATGGCAACTGGAAAGGGAATGGCAGGAGGGGAGGTCAGTAAGCCATCTTGGCGTGCAACTGGTCATCGATTTTTTTTTTGTGCATTCAGCAGACTTTACTAATCGCTTACAAATCGATGGGCTCTGCTGAATGCACCCAATAACAATGCGGTGAACGCGCAATTATGCATTGCTTAAGAAGAAATATAGTTTTTATAACGATTGTAGAAAGATTAAATTTTAGATATGGAGAGGAAAGTGACGACGACAAAAAATATGAAATTAATTCAGATGATGAAGATTTACCGTTTAAGTGTGTCATTTGCCGAGGGAGTTTTGTGGATCCGGTAGTTTCAAAGTAAGTTAACAATACAGAGCTGGACTGAAATGTGAACAAAATGCTTATACAGTGCAACCTCGATAATCCGAACCTTCGTTACACCGGATTCTTCAATAATCCGGCCATACATTTCAACTGCATTGTGTACTTTATGACCAGGATTTGATAGTACTCGGTAATTCAAGCAAACAAAAATTACAAATTACTTCACAAAATAATTAAAATTTAATAAGTAAGCTATAATTTTTGTTTATGTACTATTTTCTAGCTGTTTTTTTATTAAATGTTTCGTTTTTCAATAAAAAAACTGTTTTGCTTCAATAATCCGAATTATTTACTAATCCGGATGACCGCAGTTTTAATTAGTCCGGATTATTTTTTTATTTTATTTATTAAATCTACGGGATACCCCATTGTATAATTTTACAATTAATTACTTATCTATTTAACAAAGTAAAAAGTTTTAAAACCAGTTAGTAACATTCGAACATTAGAATACATAACAATTAAAACATATTTATAAAAAACAGATTTACAGAGTCTTGACATATATCATAGTATTATGTTTAAATGCCCCCAGCGATATATTGAAAATGTCTACAGTTCTGCTCATATCATTAAGAGTACGAAGAGTTATATTCAAAGTAATTTTTGATCCATATGCCGTTCTATGATAACCCAAATGAAAAATGTTATGCTCTCTTAAAACTCGACTAGGAACATTCAGTCGAATCTCGGTAGCAAACCTCCACAGTCGCACAAACCGCTTATCACCTTATACACAAAACATACATCCAAGTATACTCTCCTCTGTTCCAGCGTAATTAATTCGGTGCGTTGGAGAATGTTCTTTCTGTGGTAGTCGCGAAAATCAATCCCCATCTTAAAAGCTGCTGCTCTCAAGAAGTTGTTTTGGATGCGTTCGATAATATTAACATATGCGCTATAGTAGGGAGACCATACAACACTCGCGTATTCAAGATTCGAGCGAACTAAACTTATACAAATAGTTTTTAGCGCCTCTAGTGACAAATCTTGACAATTTCTACAAACGAAACCCAACAGTTTTATACCATTCTGAGAAATTCTCACTATATGGTCATTGAAAGTTACACGCTCATCAAAATAAACACCTAAATCTTTTACTATGTTTTTGTATTCAAGTTGAATATTATCAATATTGTACACTGTTGGAATTCTTACGAGCCTTTTATAAAAACTAATATAGCAACATTTTTCGATGTTAATGTTAATATGGTTTATCTGAGACCACTTACACAGAGCATCAATATCTCCCTGCAAGGCAATACTATCCCGAATGCAATTTATTGTCTTATACAACTTCAAGTCATCAGCATAGAAACTCCTCCTGACATGTACAACATAATAAGACACATCGTTAATGAAAATGTTGAACAGAAGCGGCGAGCAATGAGATCCCTGCGGAAGCCCAGAGTAAACCTGAAATGATTCTGATACGAAACCATTGATCTTAACACTCTGTGTGCGCCACTTCAGAAAACTTGCCAACCAACGAACTGAGCTCTCACTAAAACCGGTTGCTCGCAGCTTGGCCAGGAGATTATCGAGGTTGCACTGTATGTAGTGATCGGCCGATACCGATATAAATATCGGTCCATCGGCATATCTTGCCGATAATCTGTATCGGAAAAAATTTGACGATATACTCTGTAGGATTGAATCTAATTCTGTATCGGTTGGTTAGAAAGAAAACTACTTATGAATAGCAAAATTTATTGTTATTTTTTTCTCATAACAACAACAAAATATGCCCTATTGACACCCTCATTTATATAAAAAAAGTTAGGATTTTCTTCATATGTTTCATTCTTAACTATTTTAAATAAAAAGTAACATTTTTTCTGAGAATATTTATGCAAAACCCAAAAATAGGTGCGGTGATTTTCATAATCCGTTTCGTACATAACAATACATTTAAATTGAAAGCTATAATCGACGATCATATAAATCTGTCCGTTGTCCCCAAAAGTTTTCCTGTCGAATACGACCCTGTTGCTGCGGACCACCGTAGTTTTTTCTCCTGGAGAAATGTCCAGGAAGTATTCTCCAAAATAGAGTTTAGCAAATTCATTATCTGTCAGTGAAGATCCTGGGTTTAGTTCGCACCGTGCTTCATGTGTTCCCAAATGGCCTTTAAAAAATTGATTACATCCAAATCTACAGTAATAAGAGAGTCTATAAAGTATTGCATAAGGTCTTAGATAAAGCGCTTTACAATTTTTGCATATAGCCCCGTTTTTATAGCAATCGCCACACATTTCCGTGTGCTCACAATAATAAATTTTCAGAATTTGTCCAGAGGTGGAATAATAATTTTCACAAAATCCACAAAGAGTGTTAATTAATTGGCCGGTAATATTAACCAACATAGTTACATCACCCCGAACGTCAGTTATTTGTTTTCTGTAGTATATAGTATCAGAATACTTTGTAACTATGTCAGGCATTGGCTTTACAAAATCGGGTTCAATATCTGCAAATTTGTCACATTCTTCTAGTAAAATACTTTTTTCTTTTTTTGTTGTATTAATGCGCTTGTCACCGTTCTCCATCGGGTTTTCACAAACGGCCGTAGCTGCAGATTGAGCAGCTTTTTCCATTTTATTGGCAGGCATTAGATAATTCCAAGCCTCTTCTGTGTTTAGTTCCAGGACGCATGTTATTATAGATGACGACGATGTCTGTAAAATCGTATGCGGATTCACTTCGATTACTTCGAAATTTAGTCCATTTAGCCCGGGATGACATGCGCGCTCTTCGCTGACATACTTCGGAGAACCGTTTTCAAAAAATTTGACTTTGTATTTAATTTGTCCCACGTGAGGTTCTGCTGTTAATGCGCTGATGCAGAATCTTCTACCAGCCGACATCACTCGAATTATAAGCAAAATACTCTCGGAATTATTACAATATAAATAACAGTAGTCCGCGCACGTACTGCTGACGTCGATATGAAAAGAGGGCTGCGTCAGGTACTGCTTTTTATGAAATATTTTATAATGATTTATCAAATACAATGCGTTCGGCACATACTGATGTTCCGCACACAAAGGACACTGGTACTGGTCACCGTTAGTGCTGATACAATTTTTTTCATGTTCTGGAACGTCTTGAAGTCGTAGCAACTGCCTGCAGCCCTCGTAGCGGTTTATGCACGGAAAAACTACGTTCTGTAGAACGTTTTCGATCAATGAGACGGAACCTGCGTCACTTTTTTTACTGCAACAACGTCCACAGCGAGTGCCCGCACCACGGTACACTTTGACGGGTCCGTGAGAAAGATATTGCTTACACACCGAACAAATTTGAGTTTCTAGTACTTTTTCTGGTAATAAGAAATTCATCTTAAACTAATGCAAGTTCTTTTGGTTCAGTTACAGCAAATCTCGGCGAATAGCTGACTAAATAAGATAACACAATATTAAAAGCATATTTTACTTAACTGAAAAAAAATGTAAGGTAATAATGTCGTCTCTGTCGTTTATACGCATCCAAATATATTGTTCCTCTTTCCTGTAGACCTAGGCAGTCAACTATGTTTTTTTTTTGGGGAATAACAGCATACATGTTATAAGTTTATCTTAAATCAAGCACTTATGTAGATTTAAAGTGCCTTTAATTATCAAAATCCATTATTCTATTCTACGTAAAATGCATGTGTCCGATATTAATACATATTTTTTAAAGTATAATTTGAATAAAACAATTTTGTGTTGTAAACATAGTAAATGTAATGAACTTAAAAGCTTATAGCATATAGCTTGGCCCCGAGATTATAAGGTGTGTCCAGAATCAATCTTAACAAATTGGGAAACTTCTTATTTTTGTCTTTAGAAAAAACATACAGTGATGGGCTAAAATATGGAACAAATTCATTTAAAAATCAGGTTTTATTTTTTTGTAAAAACGCCCGGACACGTCGATTATAATTTTTTCTTCCGGATTTTTTGCCTCAAAAAGAAATTATACTGGGTGTGTCAAAAAGTAGATGTTGTAAAATTTTTTGTATTTTAAATAGAACCACCCTATTTTTACTTGTCACATAAATTCTACGTCAAATCCTGAGCATAATTCATGTAGCATACTCTATCCTTATCTCTAACGGTTTTAGAGAAAAATTACATCTTAAAAAAGAAATTTCTTTAAAAAAAGGGACATGTACCTACTTAAAGGTAAACAGGTAAATTTAAATTAATTGTTACTACGATAGCAAGTCATGTGTCAATCAAAAAGAATTTTAAGTCTAATTTTGAAAAAACGGTGATCATGGTGCATTTAAATGAAACTCAAAGAATCGAAATTTTAATTTTAATTGGATGTGGAGACAAAACAAGAAGTCAAGAAGAAGTTTGTAACTTGTTTAGCGCTAAGTATCCAGAACGACGGATTACAAGCTCTACAGTGAGTAAAATTGAGAAAAAATTCAGGGAAACAGGGAATGTAAAGGATCGTCTACGGCCAGGTCGTCCAAAAATTATTGAAAACACAAAATTGAACATTTTGTTAGAAGTTGAAGATAATCCCCATAGTGCATCCACTGAAGTAGCCCTTAATAATGATGTTAGCCGACGATCTGTTTTGCGGGTATTGAAACAAGAAAAGTACCATCCGTATAAAATTAGGTTGCTGCACGAGCTAAACGAAGATGATCCCGACCGCCGACTACAGTTTTGTGAAGCTGTGATGGAAATTTGCAACTTTAATCTATTTTTCCATCGCAGCGTACTTTTTAGCGATGAAGCCACGTTTTGTTTGAATGGTTCGGTAAATAGACAAAATGTTCGGTATTGGAGTACAAATAATCCCCGTTGGATGAGAGAACAGCATACGCAAAACTCACAAAAAGTAAATGTTCGGGCAGGGATATTAAATGATAGAATTATTGGACCTTTTTTCTTCGATGGAAATCTTACAGGAGACCGGTATTTACAATTTCTTCAAAATGAATTAATTCCCACACTAGCTGCGGATTTTCCAAATCCGAATCAGCCTAATCTACCAGAAGCGTCTATTTGGTTTCAGCAGGATGGTGCTCCGCCTCATTTTGCTCGACAAGTACGAAAGTATTTGAATACTATTTTTCCCGAACGATGGATAGGTAGAACAGGACCCATAGAATGGCCTGCAAGATCTCCCGATCTCACACCAATGGATTTCTTTCTTTGGGGTTATTTGAAATCAAAAGTGTATAAGGATAAACCACAAAATTTGGAAGACTTAAAATTTAAAATTAGATCTGAAATTAGGCAAATTAATGAAAATACTGTAAATAGTGTTTTAGAAGGGTTTTTAAGTAGATTGGCATATTGTCAAGAAGTTAATGGTTTGCATTTTCAACACTTAATAAAATAATTTTTCAAAATTATACCTACATCTACTTTTTGACACACCCAGTATAATTTCTTTTTGAGGCAAAAAATCCGTAAGAAAAAATTATAATCGACGTGTCCGAGCGTTTTTACAAAAAATAAAACCTGATTTTTAAATGAATTTGTTCCATATTTTAGCCCACACTGTATTTTTCGTAAAAGGTACGCTTATTCAAAAAAATCTCGCTCAAATCAAAAGTTTTGAGTCGGCACATACGGGGCCGTCAAAAAATATAAATACAGTAGATGGCAAACTACATTTAGTTTTAAGCACAAGATGTATCTACAGGGCGTCCGAGAACATGTGGGAAAGAGTACTACAAGTTCATATAAACTTTTTTCGTATAGGCCTCCTCTTCGGAGATATGGGCTCCCAAGGAGCACCAATGGAATCAAATTTTTTACACATAATTATTGAACCACCAGGTATAATTCAATTTTTTTTTAATATGATGTATACCAGACAAGACCCTTCAAATTACTATCCAAGAAAGTGTTGTGAATTACTCACAGCTGCAGGGACGTACTAGCTCTGACACTCATGCCCCCTTTTTTAACACCCTGTATGATAAGAACTTTGGACAACGTTTTTTACATACCTTTAACTATTGACTAAAAATTAAGTACTCTTCAGTCATGTCGCTAATCTTAACCGTTTTCGAGAAAACGTCATTTTATTTACACTGAGTCCCCCAACTTCTCACGGGTTAAGTATGAAGAAGCCGAATTTTGAGGTTCAACATTTGATGTGAACAAAGATGTATCTTATATTGGTATCGGCAAAAAACCCGTATCTCCTTTTAAATATTTCCCCTCAATAATTGTCTTTATTGTAGGTGTCAACATTACTTCTGTGAGAAATGCGCCCTGGAGAGATATAAAAAAACGACAAGATGTTTTGTCTGTAACGCGCAAATAACCGTTTACAACCCGGCCAGAGCTTTGATGGCCAGGCTTAAGAATTTGGACGAAGGAAATAAGAAAGCTGCAAGTAGTGATTCCGATTAGGTTATTTTTTACTTATATCTAGTGATTAGGTAATGAAGAGGTTATATTTAGTGTAAATCGTATTAATTTTTGTTGGCAACACGACCCCGTTTAAGTTTTTTAGTATTTAGCATAAGTCGCATTCGCGTTATACATGGTGTTATGGAAATTACGTATTATATTTAAATGGGTGACTCCTGGGGTGTCCTAGAGAAGCGCTACATATTTTTATTTAATTTATTTTTTTAAATCGAACGTTTAAAAAGTGGGGTAATTCACCCATAAACCCACAGGTCACTCCGCGGCACAATCATATTACACTGCCCAGCTGTGTTCTGGCGCAATGTTGCCAAACTGTGGAAAAGTGTAAAACTTTAGATTCTTATTCCGGTTTTGTTTGGGTTAGTGTTTGTTTATAAATTAAGTTGGTTTTAAATAATCCGAAAAGGTAAATAAAATTGCATTTGTTTTTCTAAAGGGTGGCATTTATAAGCTTTTAAGTTGTTCAGATTCGACGGGTGTCGTTCGAATTGAACAAATGAGAACATACCATGACCATTTATAAACTCCACGGCGGTTCGTTCGAGTCAGTTCAAGTTTATGAATCAGAGATTGTTTCCCACCGAACTGAACGTAAAGTTTATAATAATGTACCCTGAAAAATAAACAACTTCGATTCTGTCAAGCAGTTATTGACTTTCCAAAGAGTTTACCATGAGAACATGACGACACTGCTCAAAATTCATTGACGTTTTTCGCCATATGTTGCTTTGTTTATTTTTTCCACAATGTCACCACGTGCATATTTTTGGTCTGGCAATAGGTCATGTACAGGGCATATTAAATTAAAGCGCCATTTTTGGATATTTTTCTTCAATTCGTTTTCATCTCAGGAATTGCCGGTTTAAATATAATGCGTCATTTCCATAACACCCTGTATGTTTCGCAGTGGTAACTGCTGGTTGACCGGACTGCAAAGTTTGGTACCCGGTTGGTAACTTATGAAATAAGATTTGACTTAAACGATGAAAGATTGAACGAAATTTCACTGCTTATCGAAAGAAGTTTCAAAACTCGAAGAGGACATATTATACATATTATTTAAGAATTTTAATTACTGTGTTGCATACTATATTTTTATAGCTTTGTTAGTAAGAACGTTTTTTTCTTTATAACAATAAAACGTGGTTTCACTTGATTTTTTTAACGTTTAAATAATCTACACAAGGTTAGTCATAGTGTTGTGATCGCTCGAGCGAAAAACCGCTCGAGTACTCGATTATTGAAATAACCGACTTCGCTCGATTATTAAAAAAAACCGCTCGAGTTATAAATTCGAGCGAAAATCGTCGCTTGGTTACTTATCCTACCTTTCACTCGATTCCCGATCTTCGCGCGCCACCCGAAATGGGCCGATTGGCGACGTTCGAGTTTGACGCTTAGAAGACTGACACGACATACGTCTTTGTTAAAGGCACATAAACGAGAAGGTGCATCCAAAAAGTATGAAATCCCTTAGTGGATTCATCGCGACATGGGTTTTGTTTTCACTGGACTGGCTAGCCAGCGGCGATTGTAAATTCTTAAAAGATTAAATGGATGTATTTTTTTTAAATCACAATCAACTGTCCTTTCCTAATAAAGACTCTAGGCTAAACTTCAAAAGCTTACAAAAACAACCCCTGTTGTGTTATCGACACATTCTTCTTAGTCATAAAAATCCCAAGTGATTATTCGCTCGAGCGATTCACTCGATTATTAAAATCGCTCGAATATCAATAGTAACTAGCGCCATCTAATGTGTAACTTAAAAATTTCTACAAATTCTCATTCCTTACTCATGAAAACATCAACTTTCAATCCGATACATTGAACCGTTATCAAATTAGGGCTTGTTTTCAAAATAAACTCTCACTTTGAACACCCTGTATTTCTAGAACGAGAAACATTTCGAAAACACTTGTATGACCTAATCGGTCTAGTTTGTTGTTTATCATCTCTAGTTGCTTTATAGCCCATAAGTTATGGGACACCCTGTATACCGCCAGCGTACAGGAGAGGTCAAAATAATACTAGTAGTTCATATAAGCGATTGTCGTAATGTCCCTCCTAACACAGATATCGGGCCTCCAAGACGTACCCGAAAATTTATTATAACTTTTAAACAACCTTGTATGTTTTAATGAAATTTTCAAACCTTCAAATAAATTGAGCATTTTTGAATATAAATATGCATATTTGTATAGCCCAAAGTATGCTTAATTAATTTTAAAAAATATATATAGGGTGTTGAAAAAAGGTCGGTACCCCGGAATAACTCCGGTGCATCGCATTGCAGCGGAAAATGTCTGGGGAAAAAGTTGTTTGGTTTTGAAGGAGGAATAGTTTACAATTTAAACCACCCCCACCCCCTCAAACCCCGTGCGCGGGTGGGGGTAAGTTAAGGTTTTCAAATGGAACGCCATATTTTTTATTGGCGTATCGTCGTGTTCTCCGACCAAAAATAAACATTTTTTGTCCGAAAAATTTTTCTATTGGGGCCCATCCTTCACCAATAATCACCATGAGAAAGACAAAATCAGAACCGTGCGAAAATCAAGTTTTATCCCGGAAATACTCTTTCTCCGCCCGTGGAAAAAGTTGTTTGTATTTTCTCATGGTGATTATTGGTGAAGGATGGGCCCGAATAAAAAAAATTTTCGAACAAAAGATTTTTATTTTTGGTCGGAGAACACGATACGCCAATAAAAAATATGGTGTTCCATTTGAAAATCTTAACTTACCCCAACCCGCGCACGGGGGTTGAGGGGTGGGGGGTGGTTTAAATTGCAAACTATTCCTCCTTCAAAACCAAACAGCTTTTTCCCCAGACATTTTCCGATGCAATGCGATGCACCGGTGTTATTCCGGGGTACCGATCTTTTTTCAACACCGTGTATAAATTAAAATATTAAAACATACACGCTCGAATTTCTAACTATATGCACGAACAGACAACGGCGCGGCGCACACTAAAATTGCGCGTTTTATTTAAAAAAATATTTATAAAAATAAATATCAAGAAGTTGATATATATATAAAGTGCCCCATATAAAATTCTTTATTTTTGGTAATGTCTCAAAAACAAAACTTTTTAGCGTTTTGATAAGTTAACGCGTAACGGAAATACGAGGTGTGTCTAAAAAGCAAAGATTTCGCCCTGTCGATTAAAAACTGAGAGGACTATGAAAAATTTGAGGTCGGAATCTTTCGTTTCGTTAAAAAGTGGAACACTAAAGTGAAAATCGCAACATTCTATCTTCGATAATAACTAATACCCCAGGGAGGGAAAATGTGACACCCTGTACATACACAACGTTAGACTGAATCAGGATAGCAAATCTCCAAACATATGCGTAAAATCCTCAGGTTGAAAGCTTCTAAAAATAAACGCAATAAACTCTTTAAAAATAGAAGCCTATTGAAAACAAACTGCAAGACCTATCAAATTCAGACCGTAATGTTTTTCGTTAATACCGAGTTGAATGTTCATTTCTTTCGGACAATTGGTGTATTTTTGTGTTAAAAATACAGAAAATCCTTTTGGGAAACGTTTTGTTGGTGGTTTTAGTAGTAACAATTTTGAAACGGATCGGCGGTGCTTTAAAAAATAGTTTAATTGGATCTGTCGATACTTTGTGGAGTTCCATAATAATTAATGTGTTAGAAAGTTAGTAAATTTCCACTATATTGATAAGAACTTGTTGCGGCATGCTGGGGAAACAATGAACGTGCGTTATAACTTTACAGTACTATCCAAGACCTGTTATTTTTTATCAGGATAAAACAGACAACGTTTTTCTTTCGAAACGAAATTAAATTGTCGTAAATTAACCGGTAATAGCAACCGTCAAATGTTGACGTGCCATTATTGACATAAATTTCTATTTTGTGTTTCGTGTGGTTCACAAATACGAAAGTCACAAATTTGTTTCCGCTTCTGTAAGAAGCGTTATATTTAGCGTTGGAAAAAACCGATGATTTTAATAATCGAGTACTGGATAGTCGAGCGATTTTAATAATCGAGTGAATTGCTCGAGCGATTAATCACTTGACATTTTTATGACTAAGAAGAATGTGTTGATAAAACACCAGGGGTTGTTTTTGTAAGTTTTAGAAGTTTAGTCTCGAGTTTTTATTAAGGAAAATCAGTTAAAAAAAAATTACATATTTTAATTTATTAAAAATTTAGAACCGCCGCTGGCTAGCCAATCCAAGTCAAAACGAAACCCATGTCGCGATGAATCCACTAGGGGATTTGACATACGCTTTTATATGCACCTTCTCGTTCATGTGCCTTTAAAAAAGACGTACGTCTTATCAGCCTTCTGAGCGGTAAACTCGAACGTCGCCAATCGGCACATTTCGAGTGGAGCCGCGCGGCACGTAGATCGAAGGTCGGGTATCACGTGAAAGGCGATGATTTTCGGTTTTTCGCTTGAATTTATAACTAGAGTAGTTCCTATCAAGCGAATATACGAGCAGTTTTTTAACTCGATCACACTACACCGATACATTTCCGTCGGCGCCAAGCGAAGCTCGGGTATCGAGTGAGAGGTAATAAGTGATAAGCGACGGTTTTCGCCTGAATATACAGGATGTTATGGAAATGACGTATTATATTTAAATGGGTGACTCCTTGGGTATCCTAGAGAAGCGCTATATATATATTTTTAAATCGACTGTTTTAAAAGTGGGGTAACAAACACTCTTACTCACAGGTCAGTCCGCGCTACTGTACAACATTTCACCCAGAGCCAAAGGCAATGTTGCCAAACTTAATGTAAAACTGAAATTCCATATAAAATTATAAAAATAAATTATTTTCTACCTACTTATATCTAAAGAGCGAGGAAATCCAGGCACAAACACAATCAGTATTTTTCTTTTTCATGGGAACACTCCTGGAAACACTTTATGTACACACAGTTATAGTGAAACAGAACCGATAGTTAGCTTTTGAAAATACAATAATACAAATTATACTACAGATTATTAGATTTTATTACACGCGACGAAATTTGACGTCCAGAAGGAACGCGTCAATAAAAACAATATTCAAAGATTATTTATGGACGGGTAAGATACACGCGTAAACCGAAAAAACAGAACGAATTGCTGAGAGTGTGTTGGTGATCGACGAGACACAACGTATCCGGCCGCTGGTCTTCAACTAACTATATGAAACTACTTCGCTCAGCTGATGTAAGGCATCAAGAGGTCATTGGCATTTGACCTAGTGACGTACGTGGCTATTACTATTCCATATGTTTTTTCGGGTTGTTTAAAACATAGTCCGTCGTAAATGTTCTTCAATTAATTGTACAAAAAGGTATTACAGAATGGAAAAATGTTTATTTTATTTTTTTTTATGATCAAACACAAGCACTATAGGAAAAATCCTTCAGGGCACTCTGGGAGTGGTGCGTGTGCGCAAAAAGCGATTCACGTTGGTTTTGAATCGTTGGAGGTTATATTCGTTGGGAAAAACGACCTCGGGAAGGTCGTTCCATAAGGATGAAGTCCTCCAGATGAATGTATTCTTAAATAGTGAAGTTCGAGCAGTACTAAGCTTAACCACATATGGATGGGCGGCAGTGGTTCGTCGCGTATTTCTGATATTCACCGCTCTGGGCGGAATTAAGAGGGCAATATACGATCTTATTTTAAAATAATCCGTTTTATAATTAAATTCCATAAAAAAATAAAACACAAAAAGTATGTTTTTCAATAGCTCAACAGTAGATAATATCACACAAATTTGAAATCACATCACAACATTTATTATTATTATATCGGGTACTGCTACAACAAAACGTTTAAAATTCGTATATGTCAAGCACGTGGAATCCTCGACAGCGTCACTACACTCCCGAGTCTCGAAACATACTGAAACAACGATAGTGGCGCGCGGCCGGTATCCAAGCAAGGGCGAGACACGCGGTGTGATCTGACAACACTGGTATACTCTAGTGACCCACATTGTTGCTAAGTGAATCCAGATGGAACGGCGCGTGGGTAAAAAGGGTTTTTACCTTAGTATTTAGATATTCGATTTAAAAAAAAGTATGGAGACTTTCTCTAGGACACCCAAGGAGTCACCCATTTAAATATAAAAAGTAATTTCCATAACACCCTGTATGTAACAGGAATATATTTTTTTAATGGAATAAAGGTGTTTTAAAAAGTGTGCGTTTAAAAAAAAATACTAATCGTAACAAACGGCCATAATAAATTTAAAACGAGTGACGATGATGATGGACATTATTGACGTTGAAATTATGTTCGAATGCCTAATATACCTGAACTTGTTTTATTTTCCCGTGTTCGCGACGTGCGAGACTATAATGACGATCGCTAAATACAAGAGCATTATCGATACGCCCTACATCGGACAAGACGCCGCCGTAGTTTTCACGAGATTAGCCTGCGAATTTACGAAAATCGTACTGTATCGGAGATTCAAAGAAGAAAAACGTAGTAAGTATTTTTCTACGACTATACGGTGTGTTCCTTGTGGTGTGTGTTCGAGGAATTATTCTTCGTTAAATTACCTCCATAGTACAGGGTGTTCGGATAATTTATCAGGATACTTGGAGAGGTGATTCTACATATAGTAAGTCATATAACAAAAAGTGGAAGACTCTATACTTTGTTTGCTGCTACCGAAACTTTAATTTTAGTTTTGCGCGCAAACGGTGTTTATCGACTCTCATAAAGAGTACCATTTTTATTAGGCATTATTTTATCTTTAAAATGACATGGCCTTTTTTCCTGTAACTACCAAAACAAAAAAGATACGCCAAAAATTTGAAAACCTGATTTTACTGCTAACAAAATCTTTATTTTAAAAATCAGTGTTAAATAATAATGATTTTCAAATTGAATTTTATTCTTTTAATAAAGAACGGCGAGGCGTGTCTGACGAGAACAACGTTGTCATATAGAATTGATCATGCTAATCAGAAAAGTATCCTACATGGAAAAATGTCAGTGGCGTACCATTTTAAGCCGTTACCGACTTTTCTTTATAAAAATAATATGACCAAACGAATCATACTCCGAAATATCAGCACCCCATTAAGGAACAGCCAGAGCCGCCGCCACTGTATATCACTTATCTCATAACTATAACATTCTTTTTTTTCAGATCTTATCACAGGAATAGCGGTCTTCTTCACAGGCATAACGATATCGGGCCTGGTCTACACATTTTTCATACAAAACCCCGTGCTGAAACTAGAACATATATTGAATTCCTTGACGATAACGCTCGCCGTCACGGAAGTGATCTTTGGAGTGGTGCAAATTATGATTCCTTGTTTTAGGAAAAACCCTTATTACTAGTTTTATTGTGCGTCGATCTATATTTTTTAAATAAATCGACCGTTTTAAAAGTGGGGTAACAAACACTCACAGGTCAGTCCGCGCTACTGTACAACATTTCACCCAGACCCAATGGCAATGTTGCCAAACTTAATGTAAAACTGAAATTCCATATAAAATTATAAAAATAAATTATTTATCTACCTACTTGTATTTATTTTATCTTTATACCTAAAGAGCAAGCAAATCCAGGCACAAACAATCGGTTTTTCTTCTTTTTCATGGGAACACTCCTGGAAACACTTTATGTACACACAGTAACCGATAGTTAGCTGTTGAAAACACAATAATACAGATTCTTAGATTTTATTAAACGCGACGAAATTTGACAACAAAATATGGGGCGTGTCCCAAAATGTAAAATTCTCAAAATCATCCCGTTTATCCAAAAAGAGTGCGCCTAGAAAAATTGTAAGGAGCATCGTTTGTTTCATAAAAAAGTAGCGCAGTGCTGCAAAAACCGCATCCTTATAGCCTTATTAATAACGGAGATACCCCGTAAAAACCATCGAAAAATGGACACCCTGTACAGGTGAGGCCTGTACTCTCAGCCTTAGCGAGCGAAGCCGTTTAATAAGAGAGTTAGTTAGGATGACTTTTGTTACATACTAAGAGTGGTAAGAAGCTTATTTATTGCACACGACTTCGAAACTTACGTCGAAAGAGTGTGTAAATAAATAAGCTTATCACTCAAGTTGTGTACTATACTTTTTCACAACTTCAAATTTACTTTTATGTTAAATTATCGAACTATGCTAATAAAACCTTTTGAGTCGCTACTCACATGTGCCCACTCACAATGAATTATTTGCTGCGGATGCAGCTTGTAATGTAATTTCCCGTGGCGTTCCCTCACTCTGAATATCGTAGTCACTCATACATTAACAATATACCCAAAAATAATATACAAATTAAAAATGTTGACGTTTAAAATTGCCTGACATTTACGCTGTCAAGGCGACGCGATGGATTTCACAGCCAACTTTGCATAAAATCTATTGAAAACATTCACCGTGTTGGCATGTCACGGGTAATGTGATTTGTGGAACCGTTATTACTTATACAGGAGTAGAAAAAAATGTTGTACGATACACGTCTGTGAAGGAGATAACACACCAATTTCCTTGCCGGGCCAATAACGTAAATGACTAGTTTACACAGGGCCAATACTCCATTCATAAATCTGTTGGAAAGTGAGTTTGTGATTGTTTGAAATGTTATTGAAAATCAGTAATGGGTGGAAGAGTGACAAAACATGTTGGTCTCGCTAATGGCAACAATGTTGAAGTCTGGTTAAATCAAAGATCTTACAAGGTTAAATCCAATAACGTTTAAAAGGTTATGGAGCGGTCTTCATGGTTTCGGAGCGGAGCTAGTCTGGGCAAAAAGCCCAACAAGGGCGTATAATTTACTTTGAGATTCTTTACGTTTAACTATATTTTCTATTCAAAAAGTGTAGTTTCGAATATTGGATATTTATAAAAAAGATAGAAATATTGATCCAGTTTTTATATACAGTGTATCCAAGGATGGATTTAACTATTTATGCTTAGCATCAATATTTTTGGTGTATTCATTAATGGATGATACTCTCCAGATATAAAAGTGTATATTTCTAGCCAGATTGTCATATTTATCACTAAGACATCTTGCAAAATCCCAATTAAAAATTTGTAAATTTGACAATTACAACTGGTTTAAGGTTAATCCGCAATTGCTCTTAAAATAAGTTTATTTCTAATAATTTTATTATAAACTGTGAAAAGGATGATTCTTTAAAATAATATTATTATACTTAAAGGTATCAAATAAATCGTGAAATAATCCAACTGCACTCTGGTCATCTATCTTTAGTTTATTACCTGCTGTGGTCAGGAGGGAGAAACGGAATGGGTGATGCAAACTCAAAATCAAATTTCTAAATATATTTACTAACCTGTGAAATTTTAATTTAACACCATTGCATCTTCTAGTGAAGTATTTTATGGCCGCACAAGACTCAACCATCTTGTAAATGCAAGATTTATATTAAGAAATAAACCAACTCGACTGCTTTTTGCCCGGACTAGCACCACGGACCGGTCCATAACCTTTTAAACGTCAATGGTTAGTCAGAAATCATATCAATACAATCATATTAAAACATAACCATACTTACCGAAGAAAAGATAAATCCTTGCTTAAATGATCCACTATTTTACAAACTTTACATGAATACACCATCATTGTTTATAATAAAGACGATTTTTCACCAATACTCACAAAAAAAAAATAAAAACAACCAAGTATATAAACAGTCCCTTAAAAGCGGTTAGCAGCGAGTAGCAACAGTGTATTCTTTACTATAATCGGATCCATTGATAAAGTTTGATCGTTTGCCGTCGAGCGTAGTATCTTTTAACTTGATGTTGTCAGAGTGCAGTCGGTTTATTTCAAACTTTTATGTATAATAATAATATTTTTTTTCTAAATCTGTCAAGGCCTATTCACAATTTATATTAAAATTATTGGGAAATAAATTTATTTTAAAAGCAATTGCGGATTAACCTTAAACCAGTTGCAATTGTCAAATTAACAAATTTTTAATTGGGATTTTGCAGATACCTTAGCGATAAATAGGACAATCTGGCTATGCTGCAAGCATAACAGCAAGGTGGGGAGTGCACGTTTACAATCCTTACGTCGACTACACATGTAAACAATTCTATCTGGAGTTTGTAAGATCTTTGCTAGTTTATTATAAATTTTAAATGAACATTAGAGTCTATAGTAATGTCGGACAGGACTGTAATGCTGATTTCGGTAGCGAAATATTTTAAAATTCAAATGCTTTACGAAAATAAACTTTATTACACTTTCGAGAGAATAATAACAACTACTTTAGTCCTATCATAACGATACAGTGACCGACAGAAATTGTACGCAAGGATAAAGACTCGTTATTCGATTTATCAAGCGATTTAGCCAATAATGGAAATTCTACAGCCAGCGCTCGAAGTGACAACATGGTAAGCATTTTTCTGTTCATAGATCACTTTCTGCCGGTCCCGGTATACTTTTATAATTTTAATACTACTAACTGGTATAAAGAAGGAAATATTGAGTCCATACAGTGTGTCCCCAGATCGACGAATTAATAGGTGAAAAAACTCAAAAAAATAGTAGAATAGTCACATACAGTGAGGACGTAAAGTAAGGAATAAATTCATTATCTCGCAAACTACAATTTTTTTAAAAAATCGCTCGGACCCTTCGATTTTGTTTTTCGAACGCGCATATTTTGACATAAAATGTAGATATACAGGGTGTTGCAAATAAGAGTGACACAAAAAAATTTTTTTTCTTAAATAGAACCCACTGTATATAATTGCATGTACGGATTCTTCGGAAAATCCTAAGCATTTTTCATGTAGCATGTGCTATACCTTAGCCCAAGCGTTTTGGAGTTATTCTCATTCAAAATTTGAAAATCAGATATTTCGCAATCAATCAAGACTTGCATTGATTCATGCACGCTGAGGAAAACCTGTAGTCAGCATGTGTGAAGCGCAAGAAAAGTCAAGTAGGCTTTGGAGTTATGATGCAAGAACCAAGAATTAATGTCAATTGTTACTGTTATTGTCAGTTTTATGTGTATTTTCCTAACGTTTTACTAGTTTTCAAAAGACTCGTTTCGTTTTTTCATAACTAAATTAAAGTAAAATGCGGCTCACTGAGAAACAGCGTATAGAGGTTTTGATGATGATGGGCTACGGTGATAGGGTTAGAACACAGCAAGAAACTTGTGAGTTATTTAATCAAAAATACCCCAATCGTCCGCCAATATCACAATCAACAGTAAGCAAAATTGAGTACAAGTATAGGCAATTCGGTCATGTAAGAGATGTCCCTAGATTTGGTCGTCCTCAAGTTGATGAAAATCAACAATTAGAAGTCTTACTGGCAGTTCAAGATAACCAGCATGTGGTGTCTAGGCAGGTAGCAAGTGACGTGGATATTGGAAAAACAACAGTTCTTAAAATACTGCATACAAATAAATACCATCCTTATAAAATGCAAGTTCTCCAAGAACTTTTGGAAAGGGACTTTGAGAGGCGCCTTGAATTTTGTGAGCGTTTACAGGATATGTGTTTCGTAAACAGAAATTTTGTAAAAAATATAATTTTTTCCGATGAGTCCACATTTTGCTTGAATACCCAAAATTATCGATATTGCTCCGATGTAAATCCACACTGGATGAGGGAAGGACACACACAATTTAATCAAAAGATCAATGTGTGGACTGGCATTGTCGATGACATTGTTATAGGGCCTTTCTTTTTTGACGGAAATTTAACAGGCGAGAGATACTTGAGTTTTTTAGAACAAGAACTTGTTCCAGCCCTGGCCACCCTTTTTCCTGAGTTAGAACGTCCCGATTTGCCACATCATAATATCTGGTTGCAACAAGATGGTGCTCCCCCACATTTCGCTGTGGGAATTCGTACATATTTGGACGATACTTTTCCAAACAGGTGGATTGGAAGAGGTGGTTTTATTGAGTGGCCGCCAAGGTCACCCGACTTATTTTTATGAGGATACCTTAAGGGAAAAGTATTCAAAAGCCAGCCTGCAAATTTAGATGATTTAAAAGATCGCATCCGGCAAGAAATTCGGCAAATTACACCCCAAATAGTTCGAAATGTTCAGCGAGAATTTGTAGATCGGTTAGGCTATTGTCAGTTGACCAACGGAAGACACTTCGAACATTTACTTTAGAAAAATTATTTTTAAGTTCACCTAACTGTTTTTTCGATAAATAAGACATTTTTAAAATAATTTTATTCTTTGTTTTCTCCATGACTTTTTCCACTTTTCAAATTTTGAATGAGAATAACTCCAAAACGCTTGGGCTAAGGTATAGCACATGCTACATGAAAAATGTTTAGGATTTTCCGAAGAATCCGTACATGCAATAATATACAGTGGGTTCTATTTAAGAAAAATTTTTTTTGTGTCACTCTTATTTGCAACACCCTGTATATCTATATTTTATGTCAGAATATGCGCGTTCGAAAAACAAAATCGAAGGGTCCGAGCGATTTTTTTAAAAAATTGTAGTTTGCGAGATAATGAATTTATTCCTTACTTTACGTCCTCACTCTATATTGTCTGCTAGGTAAACTATTTAGTAGTGCAGAAGGCATAAGACTATTTTTTTTTCACCTATTCATGCGTCGATCCGGAAACACACTGTATATTGAGTCCATATACAGGGTGTAACAAATTCGTCCTTCATCATTGAGATTTCGGAAACGGTAAGAAATAGGCAGTCGGTTAAATCGGGGCAATGTTGCGTAATTAGAGACCCAAAAATATTCCCGCAAAAAAATCAAAAATAAATACAGGGCCTTCCAAAATTTGGAAAATTTGCGTTTCGGGTTTGTTTATTTTTTCCCGACTTTGTTCGAAGAGATGTCCAAAAATAAATTTCATTTTCCCATTGTTTTTATTCTCCACAAGACGGCATCGTCGGATCTTTCATGCGAGGTTTCGTCTTTTGGTCACCATCATCAACTTGGTTGTTTTAAATACGGGCCTGGATAGCAATAACAATTTTTAAAAACTTCAATTTCTTCGAAACAATAGTAAATTACAGGAATGTACTATAGGTATTTTAATGAAGATGGTAAATTTAAGGGACAAAACGTCGGAAACCCGATAATTGTTGTATACTGCCGAACGTAAATTTAGGTCCTCTTTCATAATTACAAAAAAATCCAGGCCGGTATTTAAAAACATTAAGTTGATGATGGTGACCAAAAGACGAAACGTCGCATTAAAGATCCGATGATGCCATCTTGTGGAGAATAAAAAGGAGCAATGAGAAGGTGAAATTTATTTTTGGACATCTCTTCGCACAAAGTCGGGAAAAAATAAAAACCGAAACGCAAAATTTGAGTTTTTTCCTAATATTTTGAAAGCCCCTTTTTTTATTTTCCGGCGTCATATCATTGGGCCCCTAATTTTGCCCCGATTTAACCCAATCCGTATCTCTTACCGATTCCCGAAATCCCAATGGTGCAGGACGGATTTGTTACACCCTGTATATATTAATATAAAGCATTTATAACAATAAAGGGAAAAAATATAAAATATTTATGTACAAAGGGTGTGTTCATAGTGCGACATAGTAAATAAATACGTTTTTTTCTACAAAATAAGCACTATTTCTGAAATCTTCCCCCAAAGCCGATTATTATAAAGTTTGTTATTTATATAATTAACCAAAAAGAAGTTTAAAAAGGTACTTTCTCGCCCTTGAGACGCATCGTATGCATTAAAAACAAACTTGCAGGGTTCACAGTAAGGAACTATCCGATGGGACCATCGGGAGATCAAACTGAAGGCCCAAAAGGGCATTTGTGGTTTCCTGGGCGATCAGCGACTTCTGATGTATCCTGGAACAAAAAAAAAATGACAGGCCTGAATTGAACTTATTATGAGTATAGTTTTGAACGTTTTAGCTTCCTTAGCAATCATTTAGAGGAACAGATGCCGGCCCGGCTAGAACAATAAAGCCTTTCACAGGGATAATGCAGCTATATTGAAGTATTGTCAATAATTTGATGAATTTGTGTGAGATCTCTATATTGACAATATTATTGAATGTGTGATGGCTGCTTAAGATGGCGCTTATTCCAGTTACCTTTTAATATGTGTCTTCAAACTATTTTCTTCACTAAAACTATTGGCACAATAGTTGCAAGCATACGGCCGGTACCCCGTGTGTAACTTGACAATGTGCTTGTTTAATTCTTCTAGACTGTCATAACCTAAAAAAAATAAAAGTAGTACGCTTGTGTCATCGTGAGTGGCGGCTCGTGACCTATGATATAGGGGGTTCTCAAGTATGGTAAAAAAATTTATTTTAGAAAGAAAAAAAGTAATAAGAAAATGCGTTAGGTAAAACATATTTTTATTTATTTTTTAATTTTACACAAGGAAATACAACTTTTGGAAAATAAGAAAAGTTTTCTTAGTGGGTATAGCTGTGGGATCTTAACGTCGTCGCATGCAACCCTCGTAACAATATTTATACAGTCCACTACTAATACTACTAAAGCCATCTACGAGCTATCAAGAAAACCGAATGATGTCCGATACTACTACCGCCATCTACGAGTTATCAAGAAAACCGAATGATGTCTAATACCACTACGCCATCTACGGCTACGTCATTAGGCGCAACCAAGACGAGAACAATAGTTAACGGTTTTATGACGAGAACGAATCGAGCCACGAGACTGACAAGTTGGCATTCTTCATATTTTCAGTGTTTTTTAGTTTAAATCCTTAAATAAAATGGTTTAAAATCATATCGAGTATCATTTATCGAAATACACAACATTTATCGACCCTACACAATAGTGCTTAAACGTAAAGTCCATTCTTCGGTTCTTAATTGTAGAAAATTGATCAATAACAGCCTCATTATGTTTGGAATACCCTCTATAAATTTTTTTTCATATATTTCATTTTAAAACTTTCTATAAATGCCCTAGATTTACCCTTTCTGGTCTGCGTTAAATTAATTTCGGGTTTAGGTGTTCCCGCATTCTTCACTTCAATTTTTTGCTCCAAACTCAAAGAGCTAAAGTTATTTCTTAAATGGTCCACCGTCAACTATTCATTTTAACTTTTAATAAATATATAATATTAAAATATTGAAACATACACGCTCGAATTTCTAACTATACTCGGAGACCACAATTGTAGACAGTGATTCATCTGTGACAAAAGGAAACGACAACTGCATTTGAGCGAGAAGGAAATAGACTTCCAGTGGCGAGTAAAATTAAAAATTTATATAATTACTTATTATTGAAAATAATTCGCAAAATTTCAGGTAATTACTGAATTACAAAATTATAATTTTTAATAATTCTATCTCCATTGAACAACTTACAAACCAAAATATGGTCGGTAAGTATGAGTCCATTTATGTTATTAGAATTTATTCATTCTTAAAATAAAAGCCGTGTACTTTTCGACGAATTGCATATTTTGTCGCATTATCAAGTACGATTTTTTTTTCGGCCTACATGATTCTGAACTTTGGAGTTATTCTTGTTCTTCTTATTTTTTAAAGTCCTGAGTACTGTACTAGCCGATACCTTCGTTAAAGAAGCTCATAGTTCCGTTGCATCTACAGCACAGATAAATCCGGATTTCGGGTCCGAACACCTTCATTAATATAAAGCTCGAGAAAACTATAGTTTGGCTACGCCGCGCGTTTGCGATCAAATAAGCGCGAGGAAGTGGCTTTTTAGGTAATTTTAAACAAACAATAGCGGGTAAACGTACAAGATATTATCAACCGCATTCGCTGCATTGTTGCTCGGACTATGAAATGAGTCACAGTCTACAATTGTGGACCTCGAGTATAGATGCACGAACAGACAACAAAAACTGTGCGCCTCATCCATGTTAAATCGCCATAGCCCCGCTATCCCCCGCTGCCACCCGCCACTTGTTACTACAGAGAAACTGCACCACTTAATCGCACGTGCGAGCAAGTCTCGTCATAATCGTCATTTACCTCGACCGAGGCACGGTTGCCGGATCTATACAGTTTGGTTCGACGGAATGATAAAATATTAGGAAGGGCCGGACTTTTTTTGTTTGACGGTACGATAAAATATTAGGGAGGGTCGGACTTTATACGATAAATAATATTCAACGAATATAAATTAATATTTTTTATTCGTTTTGTTTTGGGGGTGCACGAGCGCAGGTGCTCCTGTGGAAGAACCGCCACTGGTCATCGTTCACTTCGACTATGCACTTTCGTCGCCGTTTGACCATATAAAGGAATTAATTTAGGAACGAATCGCAACGTCAAAATTTTGCAGTTGCGTCATTGTATTGCCGGGACAGCGAACGTGGTTCAGCTTACCACTCCTCGAACTTCATTACTGAAGAATTCTTTCATCTCGAGGACGACATCCTTTGGAACGACCTCCAAGATAGCGTTTCCCAACTATTCAATGCCCAACGTAAATCGCTTTAATCGCACAGGCGCCACTCCCAAAGGATTTCTCCTATAAAACAAATACCGTTTTACGTCAGTCACACTTACCTTTATCACATTTTATACAAGGAAACTTCTTATTCTGTCCGTGAACGTTCTTTTTATGCTTCCGCAGAACGTCCTTGGACGCGTACATCTTGTGACAAATGTCGCACTCGACTTTCTGGACGACTTTCTGTTGTCTCGGGGGCGGTTCGGCCTTTTCGTAGTCGTTATCGCTGGACGACGCGAACCCGATTTTCCCGCCGTGCTCTTCTCGATTCGGATCGAACGTTTTACCGATATGGCCGTATTGAAAGTTTTCGACATCACCTGTAAATAGATCGGTGTTAAAGAATTTATACAGCATAATTTACCCTGCATATTAATAATAAATGGATTAAAAAAACGGGATCAGCCAGAAAACTAGATTAATAAGAATATACTTGACGAACCTATAAAATTAATATTACTGTCATTTCCCCCTTTTAGGCTTTCATAGTCTAATAGTGCGATATCGCTTAAATTCAATGGCACGTGTCCTCCATCCTCTGGGGTCAGTATAATGCCGGAACTTTGGAGATTCTGTAGGAGGATAACGGGATCGATGGCGACAGAGTCTTGGCCGGAATCCAGAATGATCGCTTCCGACGTCGGTTGTATTACGGATACCTAAAACGGAAACAAAGTGTAAGGTAATCGTCAATATTTTTTTTTTTATGATCAAACACAAGCACTACAGGAAAAACCCTTTAGGGCCCTCTGGGAGTGGTGCGTGTGCGCAAAAAGCGATTCACGTTGGTTTTGAATCGTTGGAGGTTATATTCGTTGGGAAAAACGACCTCGGGACGGTCGTTCCACAAGGATGAAGTCCTCCAGATGAAAGAATTCTTAAATAATGAAGTTCGAGGAGTACTAAGCTTAACCACATATGGATGGGCGGCAGTGGTCCGTCGTGTATTTCTGCTATTCGTCGCTCTGGGCGGAATTAAGAGGGCAAGGTCAGTCGAGCATCTTCCATGAAAATATCTGTAAAAGAGAGTCAAATCCCCAACCTGTCTTCGATGTTCTAGGCTGTCGAGGTTCTTCGTCAGCTCGTGGTCTCCGATCAGACGAATAGCCCTCCTTTCGATGGAATCCAGTAGCCGAAGAGTATGTTTGGGTGCAGAGCTCCAGACATGAGAGCAGTATTCTAGTGATGGTCGAATCTGGGCTTTGTATAGTGTCAAAAGTTGTTGAGGTGTGTACAACTTTCTGGTTCGGAAGAGTACCCCAAGCTTCTGAGAAGCTATCTTGGCGTGGTTACGCCAACACATATTTCCTCCCAGATTGACACCCAGCAAATTAATAGATGAAGCCAGTGGGATTGCGTGTCCGTCCATGACTATATCCGGTTCTGTAATGTTAACCTTTTTAGAGAAAACTGCTGCCTGGGTTTTTTAGCGTTAAATTCGACTTGGTTACTGTCTCTTCCAGGTCTTTGTTGAGGCGTGATACTTCATGCTGTCTGCGAAGATGTGCATCGGCAGCCGATGCTTGCGCATTCAAAGAGAAAGATGAGATTAGTGTGCTATCGTCAGCAAAACTAAATATCGGATTTTTAGTTTTCACTAGAAGGTCGTTAATGTAGAGTAAGAAGAGAGTGGGAGACAATATGAGGAACACCGGCATTGATGGTGAAGGAGTCTGAGAGAAATCCGTCAATCGCCACTTGCAGAGAGCGGTCCTTAAAAAAGCTAGACAACCATGCACAGAATCGACTGGGCAATGGGCATACCATAGGATCGCAGTTTACTTAGATGTCCCTCATGCCAAACACGACCAAAGGCTTCCATGCAACAGCCCGAGACTCCCCATGATGTTCGATTGCGTTGTTCCAAATATGGGTGACATAGGCTTGAAGATCTCCAGTTGATCTGGACTTCCAAAAACAATATTGATGATCGCTGATAATATACAGTGCGATTCAAGAAACATGTGCCATCGTTCGCGTGGTCGCCTTATTTTTGGGTAAGGAATTGCCACCACACGAGCGATGTGATAATAAGGACATAATACGTACCCCCTCCGTTTCCGCGGTCAAACCTGCACCGTCCCTTTCCTTCTCATTCCCGAAACCGCTTGCCACGTCCTCGGCCAACGATTTCAGAAGCCTACGTCCCGACTTGGGTTTGTTCGTCACAGTCTGTTTGCTTTTGGTCAGATGCATGTTCCTTTCGTGCGCTTTGCGGATCGCCGACGTTCGGAACGTTTGCTCGCAGAACGTGCAAGTGTGAGGTCTCGCTCCTAGAACAGAATACATTTTTTTATACATATTATATGTTAATAGTGCACAGTAAAACTGCAGACTCTTTTTGGGTAAAAATATTGTGATTTGGCCAAATTTTGCTTAGTTCAAAAGTTGATAATAACCCAGGGAAAAATTTTACTTTCTAATTTCCTAATTAACTTACTTTTTAACCAATATTTTTGCATAATATTATGTGATTGGGGGTTTATTGGGGCGAAAAAATTTGAATTTGTTAATAATTTTGACGTAGATTGTAGATGATGCTCGCTGCGGCACTCCGGGTATATAGAAACAAGTGCAACTTTTTGTGCTTTAGTGTATTTATGTTTTATTAAAAATATAAATTTTGTAAAAATTTATTTTTTTTAAAAGATTTTGCAAAATTTAAATTTTTCGAAAATATTTTAATATATTTTTTGGAGCAATTTTAAAAAAAAATTTTAAGAAAGAATATTTGAAACTATTTTGAAATTTTTTTTTGAAGTACAATTTTTTGGAAAAAATTAGTTTTTGAAAAAAAAATTATTGAAAAAAATTTTGGAAAAAATATAACAAGTAGTTTGAAAAATAATTATTTTTTGTAAAATTAACATTTTTTAAAAGATTTTGTGTGACAAACCCGGCCGGGTTAGACACCGATCGGGTTAGACACCGAAGCAACCAGAAAATCGAGAAAATGACGAAAGATTATAATTATTTTTTGGAAAAAACTTTGTAAGAAATAAAAAAAAAATTAAAATTATTTTTTTGAATTTTGGAAAATTTTAAGAAAATATTTGTAACTATTTGAAATTTTTTTTTTAAATTTTAGAAAGAATGTTTTTTTTTGAAGTACAACTTTTTGGAAAAAAGTATTTTTTGTTTAGTTTTTGGAAAAAATTATTGAAAAAATAAATGATAATTTTGGAAAAAATATCTATTTAAAAAAAAAAATTGTTTGAAACAATTACTTTTTGGAAAAAATTAATTTTTTAATTTGTTTTAAAAGAATTTGACCTTGAACAAACCCGCATCATTTTTACCAAAAAATGTCAATGTTGCTTCAAGCCAAATCGCAAAATGAACATTTACTGTGTACTATTAGTTCGGGACACCCTGTAGACAGGGTGTAACAAATTCGTTCGCCTTAAATCCCAGGAACGGTAAGAGATGCAAAGTCGGTTAAATCGGGGCAAAGTTGTGTAACTAACTATACGCCCAATAATACGCCGCAAAAAAATCAAAAATAAATACAGGGGTTTTCAAAATATGTGGAAAAATCTAAAATTTTCCCGACTCTGTTCGGAGAGATGTCCATAAATAAATTTCACCTTTTCATTGCTACCTTTTATTCTCCACAAGATCAATCATCACATCTTTAATGCGACGTTTCGTCTTTGCGTCACCATCATCAACTTAATTTTTTTTTAAATACCGGCCTGAACAAACTCGATCTTCCCGAGGTCAGATTTCTCAAATATAAAGAATTATACAACTACTAAATGCATGTTCGGTAGGTTTTTGTGCAATTGGAGCAATTTAACTATTACTTTGCAATGCACGCAAATAACTATGAAATATGGAAACCTCACCTGTATGTAACAACATATGTACTTTAAGACTAGATTTCGTGGTGAAATTCGAATTACACACGTCACAGCATATCTTCGTCGCCGCGTCCATGTTATGCGTCCTGAGATGCGATTCCAAAGTAGATTTTAGTGAAAATTTTTTATGACACTTTTCGCATTCGTACGGTCGTTCTCCTGTATGCGTCCTGACGTGTCTTACCTAAAAAACAAGCTCTTCTCATAAAAGGGATAAGTTATGGGAGATTATGTTGTAGGAAAACGGTGCCATAAGAATTTGTGGAATGTAGTCATGACAGGACTCGCAATTCCACTGGCTTCGTCTACTAATTTGCTGAGCGTCAATCTGGGAGGAAATATGTCTACAACATGTCCAAGATAAGGAGGGCCAGTACAGGGATCTCGGAAACCGTAAGAGATACGAAGTCGGTTAAATGGAGGTAAAGTTGCGCATTTACGTGCCTAATAATATGCCGTTTAGAAAGTTTTAAAATTCCGAGTAGTTCCGGAGATATCCGGAAAAAAAACCGAAATTCTGAAATACCCGAATGCAACGATGTATGACACATTGTGTTTTTTGAACAACATCTGGAAATTTTGGGATACGGTCCTGTATTTCTCCTAATTTTATAAATAATATCTCAGAAGTAAGCTCTAAATTTTTTTACTTATGTTGGACTTGTTCAATAAATAACAAATAATTTAATAATAAACCACAATAAGTGAACAAAAATCATTCCAAAACAGTAATAAAACGAACAACGAAAAAGTAAGGAACTACATAATCAGGTGTTCAAAATGTTTTCCGTTATTCTCTAAGCACAAAAAAAATCTTCTAACTGCCACATAACAGTTTTTTTGAGATAAAATAAAGCATGCGATAGAATATCAAACTTTTCAGCATTTGTAAATTTATGTCCCATATTTTCTGAAAAATAGAAAATCTCTTAAAACGCTCTCAAACGATCACAATTGGAATGTCAAGTGAAACAAATCACGCGTCACCATCTTCATTTTTGTTTCAAGCGCCTACTTTTCTTTTAAATCCCGAATCAACCGAAGTTTGAAATAATGTTTCTGTATTTTGTTCACTTATTTGTGGTTTATTATTAAATTATTTGTCATTTATTGAACTAGTCCAACATAAGTAAATCTTTTGGGTCTTACTTATGAGATATTATTTATAAACTTAGGAGAAATACAGGACCGTATCCCAAAATTTCCTGATGTTGTTCAAAAAACCCTCGAAACGTCATTAAACCACGATGTGTCATACATCGTTGCATTCGGAAGAAAGAAAGCTCTCAAATTCCAATATCAGAAAAACAGGACCGTATTTAAAAAAAGAAAGTTGATAATGGCCCTTCGAAGACGACTCGTCGGATTACAAAACAATTAACGCTGTTAGATAGAGCGGAAAAAGTGGCAATGTAAAAGTGCAATTTACTTTAGAATTCGATCTCAAAAAAACCCAGGAAAACAATAAAACGATTTCTCAGAATTTCGGTTTATTCCGGATATCTTCGGAACTACCCGGAATTTTAAAACTTTCTAAACGGCATATTATTAGGCACGTAAATGCGCAACTTTACCTCCATTTAACCGGCGTCGTATCTCTTACGGTTTCCGAAATCCCTGTACTGGCCCTCCTTATCTTGGACACGTTGTATATGTTATGGAAATCACTTGATGTGCTTTTCCGGACCAAAAAATCTTACCAAATCGGACAGCTTCTTGAACTCCTTATAACAATACTTGCACACCTTCTCCATCGACTGCACGTGCATGTAGCTCATGTGCTTCCGATACCTCTCCTCCACAGTAGTGAGATAGTTGCACTCTTTGCACCAGAACTCTTTCGATTTCTCCAGTCTGGCCACGTCTCTTAACAGAGGCCGCTTATTTTTGAACCTCTTGAGCCTGTCCAAGTAGAGCTTGTCGTTCTCGAACAATACATCTTTCGGACTGACCGAATCGCGCTCTAAGATGGAATCTATGTCATTGTTTTCTGTTTGCTGGACATCCATATTGATGCATTTGAAGCCGGACGGTTGAGTTCTAGAAGGAAGGTTTTGTATGGAACTATACACCTAAAAAACGGTCGTTTTTTTAGACTAGAATTCACGAGATTCTGGTGTCAAATTCTTACTGATGTAAAAAAATCGAAAATTTCTAAAACTTTAAACTGCCCCCCCATCAAGTTCGCAGATATGCACACATAGCAGAGTATGGTGCTAAAGTGACAGTTAACTTTGACTCACTTCATTATTATGCCCGTTTTCCCCGTCATTGTTTTGTATTAGCAAATTTAGATCGTCCGTTGCGGTCGCATCGGGATCCTGCGAACAGGCGTGCTTCTGGAACACGTTCATGTCGGAAAATACTTTGTGACAGTTGATGCAGATGACCTGTGCATCGTAGAACATGTCGTTCGGATTGATGTTCATCTCCTCGTTGGCCATACTGGTTGATAACGTGTCCGTGTCTAAAGAAAAACATTCTAAAGAATTTCTGATTTTAATGTGTACCTCTAAACAGTTTAGGTTTTGAGATGCAGTGAAACCTCTCTTAGGCGGACACCTACGGGACCATCTAAATGTGTCCGCCTAATAGAGGTGTCCGCCCTTTGGGAAATTTGTTATTAGGTAATATGTAAATGCAAAATTATTACTATGTACAGGGTGTTATGGAAATGACGTATTATATTTAAATGGGTGACTCCTGGGGTGTCCAAGAGAAGCGCTACATATTTTTTTTTAATCGAACGTTTAAAAAGTTTCACCCCTAAACTTACACACAATTCCTCGGCACATTCATATATGAACATATTACATTGCCCAGCTGGGTAATCAACAGATGTTCAGGCACAATGTTGCCAAACTGTTTAAAAGTGTAAAACTTTAGTTTCTTATAAAAATAAATATTTAGCTTACTTACAAAGTAAATCCAGGAAGCGATTAAGGAATCCGGGGCACAGACACTTTCAGTTCTTTTTTCTATGGGAAAAACTTTATGCTCATCACGTATCCTGATGATAGTGTGTGAGTGCATAATAAGCTTATCACTAAACCCCAACACTAACGCATAATTACACTTTAAAATAACACTACCGTACACATAGAACAAGAGCACTTAATCATTTCGCAATAGAAATAATAAAAACGCTAATTTCTATGGGCCATTAAACTTTCTTTCCGAGAACTCTCCGCTACTAGAGCTAGCGCGGTTGCTATTTCCGAGACTACAATTATACAGGAAAGTAATATTATAGAAGGAAATTCGGCAATTTATGATAGTCGCTTAGAAAACATCGAAAGTGGCAACGCTGTATTTTTAAATATTAGCCCGATTGTCCAAAATCAGCTGTTTAAAGAAGCCGGCCGATATCGATCGAAAGAACCAACGTTTTATTTATTTTTTAAATTTTTAGATGTTAAATACATTATTTACCAGACAATAAGGGCGTATTTTTGTCTACACAGTAGCACTTTAAAATACTAATTCAGATTGAACGGTACTTAAATGTGTTGTGACGCGAAAACTAATGTGATTTTGTGATGTGAGTACTTGGTGTTTTTTATAAATTAAGTTGGTTTTTAATAAGTCCGAAAAGGTAAATAAAATTGCATTTTTTTCTAAAGGGTAAGTGGCATTTATAAACTTTTAAGTTGTCCAGATCTGACGGGTGTCGTTCGAATTGAACAAATGAGAACATACCTGACCATTTAAAAACTCCGCGGCGGTTCGTTCGAGGCAGTTCAAGTTTATAAATCAGAGATTGTTTCCCAGCGAACTGAACGTAAAAGTTTATAATAATGTACCCTGAAAAATAAACAACTTGAAATCTGTCAAACGGTTATTGACTTTCTAAAGAGTTTACCCTGAAGATATGACAACACTGTTCAAGATTCACTGCCATATGTTGTTGTGTTTACATTCCGAACAGGGGCACCACGTGGTAATTTTTGGTTTGACATAAGGTCATGTACAGGGCATATTAAATTAAAGCACCATTTTTGGATATTTTTCCTCAATTTGTTTTCATCTCAGGAATTGCCGGTTTAAATATAATACGTCATTTTTATAACACCCTGTATATGTATGTACAAATAAACATAATAGTAAACATAAACAGTTTACCTAGTCTAGTTGTCACGAATTTAATTCATTAACCTTAACAAATTATTTAAAAAAATCATGAAAATCTCTAACACCCTGTATCTCAAAAGTTAATACGTTTAGAACATATGTTCAAATGAAGTTTTTTTCTGAAAACGGACCAAAGAATAACCTCCTTAAATATTGTTATTAAGAAACGCCCTGTATACCTTCAGTTTCAATAATGCTCAAAGGCAATCCACCCAGGTCCATAGCCGAGAACTCCTGCAAACCTATTTCTGGCCGCCCAGTCGCTAAATCGCCCATCCCCGCCATAGAAGACATATCTGCGTGGTCTTTCCCTAGACCGTGTCCACCGTTGCCGCATCTATCCAATTCTCCACGGCGCCTAGTTGCCATATCGCCGAGCTTTCCCACATTTGTCGTATTTTGCGATACCTTACTGATTACGGAAGACGTCGTGTAACCCGATATGGTAGTGGATTGGATCACTTCGTTTGGATCCACCATGTAGGATTTGTTAGGTTCGATGTTGAACAGAGCCTCCGAGTCTCGGAGCTCGTTAAATAAAAGGGAATCGTTCTAGAAAATCAGAGAATGATAAATTAGTATGGCTACATACAGGGTGTCGCGGATAAGGATGCGCTCTACGGGTATCTCGTTAACGGTAGAACATACAGTCTAATTTGATCATTTCTGTATGCCCCACGGTTAACGAGATCTCTGTAGAATGTATTCTTATCTGGGACACCCTGTATACGACAAGATATTCTGTGGGGGCGGGAATAACATCTTTTCACCTTGAAAATACCGTTATTACCTGTATTTTAAGAGAATTGCCACCTAAAACACCATCTGGGTTATTCAAAGGTAAGTCGTCGATATTTAGATAAACCATCTGATAATCCGGATCTGATTCCTGTTGATTTTCATGAGGAGCGACGCTCAACATTACGGAACTTTGCGATGTGTGTACCGCAGTAGATTCCGCTGGAGTCCTGTGCGATTTTGACTGAAAAGTATCCTTTAAGTGGAAAATAAAACGAATGTAAAAATATTATAAAACGATAAAGAAAAACAGAATATTGGTACAGTGAAACCTTTCATAGGCGGACACCTACGGGACCGTCTAAATGTGTCCGCCTAATAGAGGTGTCCGCCCATGGGAAATTTGTTATTAGGCAATATGTAAATGCAAAATTACTACTATGTATATGTGTATGTACAAATAAACATATCATAACAAAAATACACTAGTTTTAGTTAGGATGTAGTACTAAAAAAATCTAATAACGCAGTTTGACGTGTTTGCGTTTTATACTTGCAATCTAGAAAATGTAATTCCAATTTTATTTATTTATTTACGTATACAACATTTACAAGTATGATAAAATTATACAGCTTAAACTAACCTAAGATTATTTTTTTAGCAGAGATTTTAATTTTATAAAGAGATATTATATTAAAAAAGTTCAGTCTATTATAATAATGGTTAACATTAGTAGCGATTCTATTTATTGGGGTCTGATAACCGGGTACATGAATAGAAAAAGCCTGAAGACATTCAGGACTTCTAATAAAGTTATTAAATATTTTAAACAGAAAGCAGACATCATAGTACTCCCTCCTACAGGCAAGCGTAGTCAAGTTTAGGTAGGACATGGTCTGGTTGTTAGTAAAATTTATCCCTGACTTATAAATTATATGACGGGCAAACCTTACAAATCTAGTTTGCACACTCTCAAGTCTATTTGTGTGGATTTGGTAGTATGGTGACCAAACTATAATCGAACATTCCAACACAGATCTCACAAGTGAAACGTACAGAGACTTTAAGGCATTAAGATTTTTGAAGTCCTTACACGACCTCTTAATGAATCCTAGCATCTTATTTGCTTTGCACACCACCTTCTCAAGGTGTTCTGCAAATGTTAACTGGGTGTCGAGGTATATACCGAGATCTTTAACCAACGAAACCTCCTTCAAGGGAATATTGTTAATAGAATATTGACAAGGAAAGGAGCTTTTTAACCTGCTGAATCTCATAAAGCAACATTTGTCAATATTGAGGGACATATCGTTAGATTGACACCAGGAAAAAATAGTATTAATATCTTGTTGCATAGTAATAATGTCTTGGAAGGAGGCTATGCGTTTAAACAGTTTCAGATCATCAGCAAACAATAAATGATATAACAATAAGTTAGCCAGATCATTGATAAATAGACAAAACAGAAGGTTCTGATAACAATTCCATTGCTGTAGAGTCACCTCTATTCTTTGCATATTCTCTGATATGGATCGAAGTTTGTGTATTGAAATTAATACGGAATTATGGTTCCTGTTTCAATATTTCGTATTGTATCAGCTGTAGTAAAACCGGAGACTGAAAATTTAACAGTCAATAAGAGCTTGAACGCTTCGTAATCAATTTCTTCAAAAAAATCCTTCGAGCATCTTACCTCTTTTGTATTTTTGCCACTGTGGCTAAACATGGTGTGATCTGTGTTGTCCGATAAGCCATTAGTCATTAATTCGGTATCCTCAGGTCCTTCCTAAAAAAAAGAAAATATTCTACAAATCGCAATAGTATTCATGTTTTGTAACCAATTGGTTACTTGTGTCAATAAATATTATTGTATTTCGGTTCAACTCACCTCTCCGTTTTCTAAGTACACCTTCAACTTGTGAACGGTCTTTATATGAGATCTGCACAACAGCAGCGTCTTAAAGTGCTTGTTACAGTACGGACACAAATAGGGCTTGAAATTATTATGCACGATGGTATGGCGCTTCAGCAAGGACGACGTCACAAACTTCTTGCCGCACGTCGCACACGGATAGTTCCTGATGTTCTTGTGATAATTTGTATGTTCCTTTAGTCGGTATTTTGTTGTAAAAGCCCTAAACAACAACAAAAAAAAATGAGTATAGTAGTTTTACATTACGTAGTAGATACAGCCATCGGTTTTTAATATAATTAAGAATTCACGAGCAATAATGAGTTATTATTATAAGCATCAGACTAGTGTTTATACAACTTGTATACACTATACAAAATCAAACTGCCATCCTGTCGTTTTCTCTGTGGATAGTTGCAGACTTTTACCACGCCCCCAAAAAGAAAAGAAGAAAATTAAATACATAACCAATAAATTATGAAGAATTGACGCGGGCATTTAGAAAACCGAAAACCAAGTGCCGTTAAGCTTTCGCCGCGATAACGTCTCGTTGACGACGAGATTACAAAGTTTGATTGCCGGCGGGTATTGTGAAGCGAAACGTGCGTTGAACGACGGAAGATGGAGCGAGACAACAGGACCTGTTGAGGGAAGGTTACAAAATCCAAGAAAGGTAAGCACATACGCCGGCAACCCGTTTCCAATCTATTTTTTATGCCTTACACGAGATGGGAACGCAGAATGATTACTTCCGGACACGAACTACCCGTGAGTAATGATTATTTAATGATATTGTGATATTTTATGCAACAGATGTAAGTCTAACTCTCTTACTTCGGACATAAAGCGCATTTGAATTTCCTCTCTCCCGAGTGATATAGCAAGTGCCTTTTTAAGCTCATCAATCTAGAAAACCTCGCCCCACATCCTTTGCACTGGTGAGGCCTCTCCAGCGACGACTCCGCGCCGGTATTGGGGATTTTGGATTTCGGTGGTTTCAATGGTAAAGAACCTTAAAAAAAAATATCGTGAATTGAAGAAAGAACAACCAGTAACACATTGTAGATAAGTAATAAATCCCTGCATGTACTTGAGGACTTTAAATTTATCTCATATTCTTACCATAAGTGGTTTCATACAACGGCTGTTTCAAAATCGGCTCAATAATATTCTGAGTAGACTGGATTTCACCGTCGTGCACCGACCTATGCCGTTTCCCTTCCTCCATCGTAAAGAACACATCCTCGCACAACAAGCACACATAATTCGGCGTTCTGACCTCCGTATCGTGACTTCTGAGGTGCGCGTCCAACGTCCTCGGGTTCCTTATTCTAATATCACAACGAGAGCACTGGCACGCCGTACTGAAGTGTACCTTGTAATGGTTCAGCAGGGTGGACTTCAGGGAGAAGGCTTGTTTGCATTTGGTGCACTGGTAAGGTTTTTCTAAGGTGTGAGTCCTAAAACAAGTACGGTAAATAATGATCATCTAAAGTGATTTTTCCATTACGAACGAACCTAAAATGCCTGATCAAATCGGAAGGCTTCTTGAATCGACTGGAGCAAAAGTTGCAGAAATACCACCGGACGTCGCCGATTTTTTTCTGTCGGACCAGGTAGCGCCGTATCCCGCCGTTCGCCAGAGATTCGGCCACCCTGACGGAACTCGTTCCGGCGGTTTTTGGCGGGGACGGAGGCGCTTGCGTTTTCAGCTAGAAGAAAATGTTTTTATTTTATTTTAGTGTACTCGGTGGTGTAGAGCAGTTAAGGTGGCACTCTACCGAGTATAAAACAAAGTACAATATTCTGAAACTACAGCAAAAGTATACAAAGGAACCAGAGGGTTGGTTTGTGTCCACTTTTTTATTAAATTTTGTTTAGTTATCAATTTGGACCACATTATATAAACAGTATATTGCTAATACCATCTGCAATTATGTCCCCGCTATGGGCATCGAAGGGGGCGCGTTGTGAGTTTGCGCAGTTCGGAAATTTCATTGTGAAAGTAAACATTCGACAGGACCGGATTTCAACTTTTTTAATGTAAATTTTACTGGTTAGTTAGAAAAAATATTGCAATCAAAATTTCGATTAGTTCGATTTAAGACTAGTGTAAGAGATTGGTGTAAACTTTTGGTACCAAAGTCCGTCCGAATATTTGTAACGATCGACACGATGAGCTTTAAGGCCAATTTATAAACTCGACGGTGACGATTGACGGTGCTGTTTGACGATGCCCTAAAAAGTTGGATTTATAAACTTGACGGTGGCGACGATGATAACATAACCTATTTTTCTAGGCTTTTCTGTATTTTTATGTGATTATATTAATTTTGGTGTTTATGTGATCTGAATGATACTATCAACAATTATCAACAGTACACTTTAAAATGGTTAATAAGATGGTATAAAATAAAATAATATTTACAAAATATCACGTGACAGGTAAATACGATTTTGATTGGCTGTGTAAACTTGCGACGAACGTTGCTACGGCCGTCCACCGTCAAAAGATAAAATTGGTTCATGTCGGCCGTCACCCACCGTCAAACTGCACCGTCATCGTCAAATATAAAATGCATTTCAATATGTTTAAGCTGTACCGTCACCGTCGAACAGTACCGTCAATCGTCAACGTCGAGTTTATAAATTCAGCTTTATTTTAACTTTCATCCGACGTCGTATGTTTCTTAACCTCACTTTTTTCTAAACCAAAAATTAAGAAAGAATGACTATATTGACTATTTTGGGAATTATTATTTATTTATTTATTTATTAACGGGCGCTGCCCAATTTTACAACATATACAAACTTATTGCTAACATCACAAAAGTTTACCTACATATATTTAGACTTAAAACTATATAAACTATAAATATACTTATATTGGAAAATTAGAGATTTCAAATCATACGCAGTTGCTTGACAAAACTGGACCAATTTGAAAAGAAATCAAGTGTGGGATGTTCATTGGCCAGTCTACATGATCTAGAGATAAAATTGTTTCTGCCATAGTTTGTTCTATGCGCAGGGATTGAGAAGGTATTCCTCTGACGTGTTTCCCTTGAAGGTACATGCAGACTTATTTTATTTAGTAAAACAGGGCACTTATATTTACTATCTAAAATATTGAAAAGCATTTTGAGGTCTTTTACATCGCGTCGTTGTTTAAGCGTCCCAACTTGAATATTAGATTCCAGTTGAGAGTATGTCAGTTCTGGAGTGTTAAGTATTTTAAGAATTTGTGTTGTACCCTCTCTATGCTCAGGATGTGAATATTATAACTAGGGTTCCAGACACAGGAAGAGTATTCAAGATGAGTTCTTATTAAAGAGCAATATAGTTGTTTGATAGCCTTAGTATTTGTGAACTCACAAGTAACACGCTTTATAAATCCAAGAAGTTGTAGAGATTTGGATATAGAGGTGTGGATGTGAGGTATAAAGGTGAGCTTTGAGTCCATAATTAGTCCTAAATCCTTCATTTCAGAAACACAGGTAAGTAGGTTATTTCCAATAGAATAAGGTTGTTCGAATACTGACCTAGATTTGTGGAAAATGATAGAGTGGCACTTCGAGGCATTCAACTCCATACCGTTTTTGCTGCACCAAGTCACCAATCTGTCTAAGTCAGATTGAAGTCTAAAAGAGTCAAAAGGGGAGGAAATTTCCATGTATAATTTTAAATCATCAGCAAAGAGGAGGAAGTAACTATATACAAAGTGTGGCCCAAGGTCGTTGATAAACAGATTAAAGAAAAGCGGGCCCAAGTGAGACCCTTGAGGAACGCCAGATGGGACTAGAATAGTTTTCGAATAAAAATTGTTGAACCGAACTATTTGGGAACGACCCGTCAAGTAACTCTGTATCCAGGACAGTAGTTCACCGCCAATACCGAAACCCTGCAGCTTAGACAATAGAATAGCATGGTTAACTCTATCAAATGCCTTAGAGAAGTCAGTATAGATCGAGTGTACCTGAGAGCCTCTCTCCAAGGCGTTGGAAATGAAATCGACATATGTTAGTAGGTTGAGTTCGGTGCTCTTTCCTACTTGGAAACCAAACTGGTTAGTAACAATATATGGGCTCAATATGGAGGTAAAATATTTGGTTAATATATGTTCAAATACCTTAGGAATGGTACTCAGAATGCTAATTGGTCGATAATTTGATATCAAATCTTTTTTCCCTGACTTATGAATCGGTGTTAGGTAACTTAGTTTCCAATATTCGGGGAAGGTTCCATTAGTAAGAGATAGATTAAAAATAATGTGCAACGGACGGGCCAGAACAAAGCTGCAGCGCTTAAGCAGTAATGGGTGTATACCATCAGGCCCAGGTCCCTTGTTTATATCTATATTTCTTATCTATATATCTTTATATCTATATCAGCTACTAATGCACCAAATTAAAAATACATTAATTTTAAGGTTATGTAGTGACCACATATATATTATATTGTATACGAGTGACATTCTCTTCTTTTTTTACAAGCTTTTTAGTGAATTTCGGTTCCGAAGATCGGATAATGTGATAAGCAAAATATTTTCGTGTAGTATATGTATGTACATACCTGAAATATTTTATACCTGGTATTGATCCACGGCCTTTGCAAAAAAGCACCATGCACTTGTGTCCTTTCATCTTAAACGAAACGAGCCACTAACCTACCAAACAGCGAATCGAATCACCACAAATTAAAAACTCCTTTACAAAAATTGTTGTTAGATAATGAAAGTTTATAAGCACTAATATACCGACAACAATATGGATAAACCACTTTTTATTCTGTAATTTGAAAAAGCATCCAGAACCAAAGATGGCGAATAACAACAAACAAATAATGTCGGGCCGGCTCTGACGCGATCGATAGAATTTCCACCCTACTGCGCAAACTCAATAGGCCTGCGCAATCTCCCATAGCGGGTACACTTTTTGTATTTTGGAACGTTCATATTGGCAATTTGCTGTTTACATACATATTATGTGATTTGGACACGCATTTCTGAATATTCGATAATTGGGATAGGGTACAAAATACAAAGTTTATTTAAAACTGAACCTACCTGGTCCCCTTTCGAGACGGACTTCCCCAGTCCGCTGTTCAACAACTTCAGACTGCCCATCACCTTGTCGATAATGTTTTCCGATTCCGTTTCTTCCGCGTCCTGATGAATATGCACTTTGGTTATGTGACCGTTCAAGCTGGCGACTTTCCGGAAAATGCACGGGCACTGCGTGCACCTGTATATCTTTTGATTGCCTTTCGGGGCCGTGTGGGTTTTTTCGATGTGCGCTCGAAGATTTCCTAAAAAGGTCTCGTCAAAATATTTTACGATGATTATATTGCTTTTGGCATTTATTATTTCCAAGAAACCTTCACTTGCGATCGAAAATATTTTTAATAACTACCGATCTAATAGAGGTGTCATTTTTTCGTAAAATGAGTTTTTTCAGATGAGAGGATAAAGGCATTACAGTTCTTTCCTTCTTGCGAGGAAAATTTTCAGTAATCAGCAGTCGAATGTCATTTTCTATAAAAACCTTACTAAAATTTTAAACTTAGCTACCTTTTTGGGTAAACTTAGCCTCACATAAGGTGCAAGAGTACGGTTTCACTCCTGTATGGCTTCCAAGGTGAATCTGTAGTGTACCTTTCTGAGAAAAAGCTCTGTTACAGTATGTGCACTGGAAAAAAGAAATATGTATATTCAATTGTATTCACGAATGGTAAAAATCGTTCTTACCGCATACGGCCTCTCTCCAGTGTGTATCCTTTCGTGCCTATCCAACAAGCAACTTTTTGAAAAAAATTTCGAGCAATATTTACACTTGTATCCTCCCGGTTTTTCTTTTTTTTTCTTTCTCATCTTTTTTCCCTGAAAAAATAATTAAGGTGCAGGGTTATCCAACTTAGACTCAACGGGGGTCTATTCTTGAGTTTCTCTTTTTTTTTTAAAGCCAATCTATAGCCATATATATATATATATATATTACGCTGTTGTTAGAGTTTAGAGTGTTCTTACAACCAAATTATAACACTGTTTTATATTAGTTTGTTACATAGCTGCGAGAACAGCAATCGAACTTACGTTATAAGTTATACAGCAAAATGGACCTGTAAGCTTTTTCGCTGTATTACTTGATTGTTGATGTTTGTTAAATGATGTGACACAACTATGTAGCAAATCTAAGGTTTTTACATTCATAGACATATAACTTTAGACATCGCGAAGCTCAAAACATGAGATAATTCACGTTAATAACTACTACTTACCTTCAGAATATTTCTTTTTACGTCGACGTGTTTTTCAACGTGTCGTTTATATTCCGCCAATGTTTCAAAATCTAGCTTGCAGTAAGGACAAACGAGGGAATCGGACAATGTTTTGGTCACCCTGGTAATGGCATGGATTTCCATGTGCTTCAATAATTCATCCTGAAAATTTAATAGGGAATGATTGACAACTTTTTGATCTGGAAATGCGGAATTTTGATTCTCTTTTGGTTTTAGGGCAAGACAACTTGGATGCAAGGGTAAATATGTTTAACCAATGGCTAACCGAGGTATTTGATAGGCACGCGCCAATTAAGACCAGCAGTGAAAAAATGGCATATATTTGAATTGGAGAGGGTGCAAAAAGCTCTAAAAAATTATGGTCTAATATTAACAATTGGAATATACATTCCAAAAGTTGTAACGAAATACCCAACCATTTAAAGGACGTTAATCAAATAAGTGATTATTTTGCCAGTACGAGTCGGTTAGCCTCTTTTTCTCTGTCTTGTCCTAAAAAATGCCCGTGGAATACAAAGAACTTTTTCCACGGGGATTTTTTAGTACAAGACAGAGGAAAAGAGTATTTACGGGATAAAACTTGATTTTCGCGCGGTTCTGATTTTGTCGTTCTCATGGCGATTATTGGTGAAGGATGGGCCCGAATAAAAAAAATTTTCCAACAAAAGATGTTTATTTTTGGTCGGAGAACACAATACGACAATAAAAAATATGGGGTTCCATTTGAAAATCTTAACTTACCCCCACCCGCGCACGGGGGTTGAGGGATGGGGGGTGGTTTAAATTGCAAACTATTCCTCCTTCAAAACCAAACAACTTTTTCCCCAGACATTTTCCGCTGCAATGCGATGCACCGGAGTTATTCCGGGGTACCGACCTTTTTTCAACACCGTGTATATCAAAGTACGTTCGGTTAAAAACTTGAAAAATTTGTGAACCACACGAAACACAAAATATAAATGTAAATATCTTAATTTTGCGATTTCCGTCCAATACACCGGAATTGTATTTCGTTTCCAAAGAAAAACGTTGTTGGTTTTCCCCTTTTTCATTAAATGATAAAACAAAGACATTCAAAATAACAGGTCTTTGATGTTACTATAAAATTATTTGAAAATGAAAAAATTGTATTTATTCCCTAACAAATATACATGAAACAATTAGTAATATGTGGGAGCAAACTCCGAGTTTTAAACTCCGATTCATACATAATTTTAATTACACTTACGTCATTCTGGAACTCTCCGTGGCACTCCTCGCAAGTAAAGAACTCCTCCACTTGATGCATCATGATGTGTGACTTCAGACTGGCCTTCCGCTGAAACTTGATCCTGCATATGGGACAGACGTCGGTGTGGTGACCCGGGTGACTGGTCACCATGTGGATTTTCAGATTGTTCTCCGCGTTGAAACCCGCCGTGCATTTCGAGCAGTTGAAGTTCTTGTCTGCCTTGTGCCACTTCACATAGAGAATACCTCAGTTAATTAGTATACAGGATCGTCCATGCAATTGAAAGTGCCCTATACAGGGTGTCTCAACTGGAGATACCTCATGGGACACCCTGTTTATCTATCATACATCTACTTACTTTCAGATGTTGCCGAAACAACGTAAGACTGTTGAACTGCTCCTTGCATTTGAAACAGGAATAAATCGTGATGTTCAACAAGATCCTCTCGGGTATGGACATAATAGGGATTAGGTTACTTGAATTCTTAGACGGCGTCGTCGCTTTTGTTGTAGTTTGAGGGGGTTTAGGCAGCTGGGGGATTGCCGAGGCATGCTGAATAACCGAGTCTTTTTGAAAGTTTCTAAAAAATTTTTTATGAAAAAAGCTAACCACTAATGAATTGCATAAGTAAGCCTAATCTTACCTAATAACAGGTACCTCTACACATCTTGACTCGATCGTATTAGGTTTCACTCTTGTATTCAAGTTTAAATTCAACTCTACAGTTTCATTTTGTTGTGAAATATAATCAGAGGGGGCATCTATTATATCCTGCAGTTCTGGCCTCTCTTCATTTGGATCCTACAAAATAGTGTATTAATTTAAGGCTGTCGGTTTCTATACCACTTAACTTATGTGATTATTACTTTTAGCATGGTTTTTCTGCAAAATTCAGAAAAAATGTATACATAAAATAATATCAATAGATATCTTTATGGTCATTGGTGAGCCCGTACAATATATGATGCGGTCGCTCGTCAGCCCAGTTGAACCTTGGTCGTCCCGGTATCGGGCTCACCAAGAAATCGCCGTGTATATAGGCTTTAAAAGAGAGACAAAATTATAAAATGGTATGTCCTTGTTTTTCGGTCGGGATGACCTAAAGCCTATGCACACCTAGCTTATACATGACATAGTTCACAATAATTCCACATAAATGGCGCTGCGGTCGATATACACTTAACTAGTGAACTGCATTTTGGTGAGCCCAACCTTTATACAAATTTGTTAGCCGATAGGATGTTGGTTAGCCCTAAACTTGGCAACGTTTCAAATCTTTATGCAGTTGTATTACATATTAAGATTTGTTGGAAGACGTTGAAAAATTTATATTTCTTCTCTACAGGTATGCATTTTAATGAGAACAATAGCAAAAATAAATTTAAAAATATGGGAAAAATATTTTTATTTTCCTTTTAAAACACAATTATTTGGATTATACTTTTTTATTTTTGTCTGTATGTATTGTAGACAAATGCCTTAATGGTAACCCAGTCTCTATCATTAAACATTTTGGAATATTCTTTTTTTAATAGTTCAACTGTTATCTGAGACATCAATTTCGTCGAGGGCTTTGCCTTTATATTTAGCTCCATTGCCTTTATTTATAGAAATTAGAATTTTCGCCACTTTGGCAGTTTGATAAATGTCCTGAGGTAACCTTAAATAATATATCAAATAATATAATTCTTTACTTAATCAGTAAATGAGATAGAAGAATTTTTTTTACTTAAGTTATACATAAATTTCTTAAGGACTACCAAAGATATTTGACTTATGTTTTCGGCATATTATAGCCCCTTGTTTGGACTTAGGATACAGATAGAGGTTATATTTTACAAATACTCCACTTAGTAGGTACAGAATGGTAAATTAGTCAGTGCAATTGCAATAAATTTTTATTTTTATCTCAATCTACAAATCCAAATATAATTTTTTATCTCTTCTAATTTTCTTATTGATTTTTAATATACAGGATATTTTTCAAAAATTTATTCATTTCTAATAAAAACACATTATCATCAGTTGCCAATATTATCCTAAAGGAAACCATATTTGTCATATGTTCACTTAGTAGGTTGTATAGAAACTTAAAAGATGCAAAATTTTTAAACAGGACTCCCGTAAGTGAATCAGAAATAAAATATTTTCAAGTTTACAAAATGATTGTGATATAGAACTAAAAAAAAATTTATTCGAATAATCGCTGTTAAAGATTTTGTTGAATAACGGATATACGAAGGCCATTAATTTTTGCGAAAGCTTGTTAGTATCGTCGATAATAAGGGTTGAGGAAGCTTGTAAAAAACAAGAAATTTGTTGTATTTTCCATACTACCCTTTATCAAAATTTAATCAACGAAGGGGAAAAAACGTATGTTTTAAATTAATTTGAGGGTCACTTGATGCGTAAAGTGGAAGATTACCACGTCCTTAAAGATATAGTTCTTAAGGTGAGTGTTAAGGTTCACCTTAGGTTAAGGGAACTTTGAAATATCGGCCCTTAGGATCATTTTAAAGATAATTTTATACTAAACTTGTTAAAAATCATTACATCTTTTTGATTTTCTTATTAAAATTAAATAGCATGACACATTTGATCAATTTTTTTCTTACCCGTTAAAAATCTCAAACTAATTTCGTTCTTACTTTCGAATTTTTAACAAAAAACGAAGTTTTAAATAAATATCAAATTAAGTCTAGCAAATAACAGGATTGAAAAAAAATTGTTTCCCAATAACATTGGGTTTATGGCTTGTAAAAGGTTTATGACACGCTTTATGTTAAATTTAGGAAAAAACACCGTTTTAAATTTTTTTTCGTAACTTACCTATAGGACTCCTAATAAGTTTTTTTTGTATGGCCCATAAAATTAGCAAATTGTTCCATTTCAGATTTATCAATATTCATAACTTGAAGAACAGTAGCAATTTGTTTTCTGAGTCTGGTAGAACTAAATAAATCTTGATTGGAGACTCCCGACTATTGGGCTAGCTTTCTTAAAATATGGTATCCACTAAGCCATCCAATATTGCTTTTAGCGTTTGCAAATAGATATTCATTCGATTTTGGGACACATTCAGATCGAATAGACAAACATTATATCAATGAGTAACTGGATTTTTTTTGGAAACAAAAGAACAACAGGTTTACTCCTTTTCCACCTGTTACAACTCTTTTGAAATTTTTTGATAAAATTTTTTCACTTTCAGATAAAGATTCAAGAAACTTTTGTTGTTTGTTATTTGAATTTCTATCATTTTTGTACGTATCAAGCTTCAGAAACTGTATTTCTCCTATTCATTTCCTCTTTAATAGCAGGGTCAAAGCCATAATACATTCTGTTAATCTCCTATACTGAATATCTAGTTTTTTAGCTTTATTATTTTCACACGTAATATCTACTTCACTAACTACAAATTTTTGAAATTCCATTAGTTCCGAAGTGACTTTTGTTTTTCCCAGTGCTTCTCATTAAGATCTTTCAAAGCCATACTAGATACAAACCCGAATTCCAATGACCTGATATTAAAGATCGCAAACGATTGATGTTTTTAGAGCTACCTCTGGATCCTTACATTCCAGGAAACGATGTTTCTTAATAATCATCTTGGCTGTTATATCGCAAACTTGAATTAATCTGGTATTCAATTGAAGTGCTAAGGTTGGTGCTTTAAAGCTTTTTTCCTCTCAGCGTACCCACTTATTACCTTAACAGCTGTTACGAGATTGTCAAAAACCTCTGGTTTTATTCACCGGTCGTTTCCTTTAACACTATTAACAACCGACCAAGCTCTCTAAGTTTGTCCGACACCATTGTAGCTAGTTAAACCCGCTTATGTCTCTTTAATTGACTTTCGCCATAAAAGCATATTAACACGTCACCAATAACAGTTTTTGATACATCTGCACGCATTTTATCTAGCACTTCTTTTTTTAGTCTTAGGGAATCGTAAAATTCATTGTAAAGGCCAGAACATATATCAAAAGCCTGTGACTTACACACTGATATATATTGTAGTTACAGACGAAATGTGAAAATACAAATTATAAGTAGTTTGTTTTTGGGTTTCGGTCACTTTGAAATGAAATTCCAATATTTGGTTAACGTTTATTATACTAAACCATCGTCAGAACTTTTTGCAATAAAGAGAAAAGCGTATAAATAATATGCAATATTTTTGACGGTGTTAGTGACAAAATTCTTATTTTACAATTAATATTAGTTTGTATAGAATGAAATGAAAAAATATATAAATGAACATACCTAGTACAATTCTCACTCACTTACACTAAATTTGGTAACATTTTGTCTTGTTGTTGAATGGATATGAACTAACTTAATTATACAAATTTAGTAGTAAGGTATAGGTTATTATTTAAATACCATAAAATAAAACTTATGTACATTTAATATAATTTACATTTTGGGGATTTGGTTTGTTTACATTTTTAAAATAATAACCTACCTTACTACTTAAGTTGTTTAACTAAGTTAGTTCATGTCCACTCAACAACAAGACAAAATGTTACCAAATTTAGTATAAGTGAGTGAAAATTGTACAAGGTATGTTCATTTATATATTTTTTCATTTCATTCTATACAAACTAATATTAATATAAAATAAGAATTTTGTCACTAACACCGTCAAAAATATTGCATCTTTCTATTTTATTTATACGCCTTTTTTTCCTTATAACAAATAGCTGAATATGGTTTAGTATAATAAACCGAAACGTTAACCAAATACCGGAATTTAATTTCAAAGTGACTGAAACCCAAAAACAAACTAAGTACCTATAATTTGAAAAAACGGTCAAGGAAACAAAACTATGAAAATACAAATATTTCCTCACGAACCATCCATCTCAGCAGCCACTAATAGAATTATATTATTAAGTTCTGGGTGAAACCCTAGTATCGGTATGAGATAGTGGCAACAGCGCTGGGACGACCAATGTGTCTTTAATGCACATATATGTATTTAGTTGGGCTAACCAAGGCTAAGGGCTCACTTAAATACTAATTATATGTAGTATTTTTATTTATCGTAATTTTTTACCCCTCTAAGCGTCCACTTCATCAAAATAACCCATTTTTTTTATTTCTTGGAAGTATACGCCTCTATCTACCTTAGAAGTGCTGGGTGGACCAGCGACCCGTCGATATAGCGGGCTGACTAATGTACTAAGAAACAATATATATATATGTATATGATAACTTTTGTAGCTAAAAATATACAGTTGTAAATTTAATAATGTCTATTACCTGATTGTTACAAAACACCAGTTCCAAATTACCATCATCCAAATGTTTAATAACATAATTTTGTACGGAAACAGAACTGCTATCGAGGTCGTTAATAAATGTTATATTCATCGGCAAGTCGTTGTGAACATTGCCTTGAAGCTCGTAACTTTCTGGAATAATATTTAAGCTATCCATCGTATAAGTTACAGTATTCGGAGCCAGTATACCAAGTTATTTACATCGTTTCAGGTCTTCTTCAAAATTACAAAAGCTAAGGCGAAGTTTTAGGTTATCGGTTTTTAACAGTGTTTTTTTGAAGTTACCTTGAAGTTAAATTTAATGAAACTTATCTCATAAACATTAGAATACATATTTAAAGTTTATGGAATATCTACAAAATAAAAATAAAGTTTCATAAAAACACTGAAACGTCACAATTTACGTCATTGTCAAGTAGAGGTGAAAAACTATCGATAGCGACTATCAAATCAATCGATCTATCGATAGTTACCAAAGATCTTACAAACTCATAGTGACTGTCGATGCTATCGAACTATCGATAGTATTTATCGTAATTAGTTCTAAAATTCAATTCAAATTGGCTTCACGCTCTTGTTTTTTTGGTTGCATCATATTACATTTCGACATTTTGGAGGGCCATCGATAGTATGGCAATTTTACTATCGATATATCGAACCTGAACACTCATCGATAGTTTTGCACCTCTACTGTCAAGCGGCGTGTCTCGTGTGTGCTGCTCTCTGTCAAAAAAGTATGGAATTTATCAAGTGTATGCCGAACGAATTGTTGTCTGTGCCGTAGGAATAGTGATTATCAAAAAATGTGATGATTTTATTTATTTTTTTATTTCCCTGTTACATATATATGTGGTTACTGCAAGTTTCTCTGTAATAACAGCTCGTTTTAGAGGGGGGTTCCCAAGTGTCACGGGCTCTCGCCCTGGGGCGCCGTGTTAGTGACTAACTAACCATTAGATTAGCGACTTTTTGTTTTATGACATTCAATCTGGTGCGGGCTACTGCCTTTTGACTGAGGAAAGTTTATAAAATCCAAAAGCCTTTCCTTGATCAATGCACTAGATTGTAAAACCAATCACACCAACAAAAGAAAACCCTTTTCAAACCTGCATTTTCTGTCCTATATATTATGCTTCTACATGAAGTATCCAGGGTGTTATGGAAATGACGTATTATATTTAAACCGGCAAATCCCGAGATGAAAATAAGTTGAAGAAAAATATCCAAAAATGGCGCTTTAATTTAATATGCCCTGTACATGACCTTATGTCAAACCAAAAATGACCACGTGGTTTCCCTGTCAGGAAGGTAAACAAAGCAACATATGTCAACAGTGTTGTCATATCTTCAGGTTAAACTCTTTAGAAAGTTAATAACCGTTTGACAGATTGCAATTTTTCAGGGTACATTATTATAAACTTTTACGTTCAGTTCAGTTCGCTGGGAAACAATATCTGATTTATAAACTTGACTCGAACGAACCGCCGCGGAGTTTATAAATGGTCATGGTATGTTCTCATTTGTTCAATTCGAACGACACCCGTCAGATCTGGACAACTTAAAAGTTTATAAATGCCACTTACCCTTTAAAAGAAAAAAATCTAATTTATTTAGCTTTTCCGACTTAATTTATAAAAAAAACACCAAGTACCTAGGTAACCCGAACAAAAACAAACCGGCACAATAATCTCACAAAATCGCGTCTCGTGAACACATCTCAGTACCATTCAATCTGAATTAGTATTTTAAAGTGCTACTGTATAGACAAAAATACGCCCTTATTGTCTGAGTGGTCTGGGAAATAATGTAATTAATATCTAATTGATCGTCGATCGATATTGAACTGCTGGACTGGGGCACTGCCGTCGCGAAAAGAACAAATAATTTAATAATTTAAACGCGGGTTTAAGTATTAACACACAAATCTGCTTGAAAAAACAGTAGGAAACCGGCCGGTTTCTTTAAACAGCTGATCTTGAACAATCGGGTTGCCTATTCTATACGCGAGTGCAGCGGCTGGGGTTAGTACTTAAAAAATTTTATAAGGTTATATTCATAAAATGCAGAATTTTCTTCTGTAATACTTGTCTGTATATTGGCAACCACGCTAGTTAGACGAGACTAGTTATTTTAAAGGGATGGAAGGATGGGAAGGAAGGGTCTATCAACATAATTAGTTCATCATTCTTCTTCAGTAAAGGATTAATAAATTTGATTAGCTCATTAGAAATTAGCGTTTTTATTATTTATGAAATTCTATTGCGAAATAATTTGTATGCTATAGTGCTGTTGTTTCATGTGTAATACGGTAGATTATTGTAAAGGGTAATTATGCGTTAGTATTTATTGCTTTTGTGTAATCTAATAATAAGTACATATCTTCAAAAAAACTAATTGGAAACTTGGGGGTGTCTGTGTGTTTCTTTAAGTGACTTAGTGCAAATGTTCCGAGAGATTGGAAATAAGAAGCCGAATGGGGTTTAGTGGGTAGGTATAAGCTTATTATGCAGTTCCACATTATCATCAGGGTACGTGATGAGCATGAAGCTTTTCCCATAGAAAAAAAAAACCTGAAGATGTCTGTGCCCTGGATTACTTGCTAGTGTACTGGCACCTGGATTCACTTCTATTTGGATACTAGGTAAACTAAATATTATTTTTATAAGAATCTAAAGTTTTAAATTTTTTACACAGTTGGCAACATTGGGCCTGAACCTCTGTTGATTACACAGCTTGGCAATGTAATATGATCATATATGAATGTGCTGAGGAGTAACCGGGTGGGGTTAGTGGTGAATTACCCCACTTTTTAAACGTTCGATTTAAAAAAAAATATGTAGCGCTTCTCTAGGACACCCCAGGAGTCACCCATTTAAATATAATACGTCATTTCCATAACACCCTCTATATTGCCATTGAGAGCTTTCAATCATTCTTGAACAAGGAAATCAACAAAATTGGTACTTTTATCGGAATCGAATTGAATTGCATTCAATATGAAACAGATATTCATGAAGTTATATGACAAATATTTGTGTTGTTGTGAAAAATACTATGGCAATATTTATTAAAGTTTTGTTGAACATGAAATAATGTTGCTCAGAAGTTTTTAATATTGACGTTCCTCATTTAAAATTTGTTAAGAACATTGTTTTGTGTGAATTTAATATTACATAGGAACCTATTTTAAGTTCTGACAATAAGTTATTAGTTTCCAAGGAAGACTTTCGTATAGAAACGTGACGAAACGGAGGTCAAAGTACATCAGTCTCGTAAAAAGGAAATCGTCGATCTTGTCGTGGGATTTGTAAGCTCAAATAAGGACGGCGAAAAGATCAAGAGAAAGAATCAGAGGAAGATGGTGAAGTTTAAGGCAAAGAAAAAGTCTTAAAGATGAGAAAAAGGAAAAACGTCCTACAAGTGGCAAAAAATCAGCTGTAAAGGAAGCCAAGAAAGGTTCCAATGAGGAATCTGGCAGTGGCGTAACTAGCGGTGTGCAATGTGTGCCATGCACACGGGCCCGGGCCCCGTAGGGGCCCGGCGGCGAGGAGACATGGTTTTATTATAGGTATTACCCAAAAAAAAACTGAAGCCAACCATCTTTTACTAATTATTTATTAAGTTTTGAATAGATACTGCAAAGATTTTTATTACGGCTACTTCACAGTAATTATCGCACTTCGGTAAAAACGTACGTATGAATTTAAATTTTGCCCCGTTTCGGCAAATAACAAAGCTACACCAAACGCGCCGCTGCCGGCTGCCGCTTTTGATGATGTGGAATGTGAATAGGCCGCCGTCTATATATTGCCAATAAAAAATGCCATAAGGGCGCTCAGTAAAAACAATTGGGTTAATAAAAATGTGAAGTAGGAACAGAAAGAATAAGTTAAGAGTTTAAAAGGTAGTGATATAGAGATAAGTTTTACAGGGTTTCCGGTTTCCTGTATTTTTTGTGTTTCGTAAGCCGTTACGTTTTAAACGACTTGATTTTTGAATCAATTATTTGATTACTAAAAAATAAGGTAAGTTGTGTTAAGGTTAAAAAATAAAACATGCTTAAGTTTTAAAATCAAAATACATATATAATAATTTTATAATAATACTTACTAAAATACTCATATAATATCTATAATAAGACATTCAAGTGGATTTTTTTTTAGAATGAGTACTTATAAATATAAATCCGGTGCTCAAAAGCGAAAAGAGCTAGAAGAGGCGGAGGCAAAAAAGCGAAAGATGCCAAAAATTACATCTTTTTTTAATACATCGTCTCCTGTGACTACTGCGCTTTCTGCAACTAGTAGTTCTAGTAGCCAGAGCCAGAGTGAGTAAGCTAACAAAACAAACAAATAACAAATAAACAAATATATATTTAAAAACGTTAAAAATACATATATATTTTTTTTTAGTTGAAACTGTTGAAAATATTCCATCTTTAAATTGCCCTAATGAGCCAAAATTAGAATCTGAATCTGAGATTATCAGTGAAAACTCAGAATCCCACGATTCTTATAAAGCAACAAATGTTACAGATATTACTAGTATTAGTGAAGTGCTTCAAGTTGAAAAACTTTATAGTTTAGAAGTTATTTCTGATAAAACCGAAGTTAAAACTGATAAAGGATATTATAGTAGCGAGTTATCAACTTCCGAAAAAAGATTTCTAGTTGATAGACCTCTGGGGCCCTTTCCTAAAAACAGTAATGGTAGAAGTTTTTCGATATTTTATTATAGTCAAACAAATAAATCAGGAATAAGAAATAAAAAGTACACCCTTTATTTCGGTTATAATCGATACTACCCAGGATGTTGCAAAGGTTGACCAGTTAAGTGCCATTGTTCGATATGTAACCACAGATTATATAGAAAATAAGCCAGCCAAAATTGTAATCCACGAATCTTTTTTGGGGTTTGTTTCAGTCAAGAACCAAACTGGTACAGCTCTTAGTACTACTATATTAGACATTTTAAGAGACAATGAAATACCCTTAGAAAAGCTTCGTGGACAAGGCTACGACGGAGCTGCAAATATGAGCGGAATTTATAAAGGCGTTCAAGCTGCGATATCGGAGGTATCGCTGTATGCTCCATATGTGCATTGCGCAGCTCATAATTTAAATTTAGTTCTTAACGACTCCGTTAAAAATGTTGAAGAAGTAAGAAATTTTTATGACTTTCTTCAAAGTATATATGTATTTTTCGGACATAGTATTAAACGATGGGCTCTCTTACAAAGTTTTACCAAAAATAAAATAACATTAAAAAAACTAACACCTACTCGTTGGTCGTCAAGACATGATGCTCTAGAAGCTCTTCGTTTTAGATATGTAGATGTTTTAAATGCTCTTTCAAAAATTATTTTAACTTCTACCAACAGGCCCGAAGTTAATGATGCAACTTCTTTAAAAAATCAATTAGAAAAATTTGAAACGGTTTTTCTGATTGTTTTTCAAACAAAAATTTTGAAAAATATTGACACTGTGTCTAAGGTTTTGCAAAATAAAGAGCAAAATATTGAGCAGGCATCAAAACTGTTTACAACTTCGTACGAAAATTAAAAAAAAATGCGTGATGATTTTAATTTAATTATCACGGAAGCAACTGATTTAGCGGGAGAATGGGGTACTACCACTGAATTTACAAAAAAAAGAATATTTCGTCCAAAAATATTCTTTGATGAAATAAGTAACCATTACCTAATACAAACAAATAAAGATTTGTTTAAAATAAACGTATTTTTTAAAACGTTAGATATACTCATAGTTCAGTTAAAAACTCGAACTTCTGGACTAAACGAGGTTTACTCAAAATTTCGTGTGTTATCCCCAGAAGTATTATGTAATCCTTCTCTTACTGATAAGGAATTATATGAAATGGGCCAGGCCCTATACATGAACTATCCCGAAGATATTTCAAATACAATTTCTTCCCAATTACTTTGTTTTAGGGAATGTTTTCGAACTAATTTAGATAAAATTAGTTCCATTTTTGAATTAAATGAATTCATTTTGATTAAAAATTTTTCTTCCTGCTGTAGTTTTAGCGAAATTTTGACTGCATGCAACATATTTCTTACTATACCTGTTACTGTGGCCTCAACTGAAAGATCATTTTCGAAATTAAAGTTAATTAAAAATTATTTAAGAAGCACTATGGGTGAGGAAAGATTATCGGCATTGGCAATTATTTCTATTGAAAATGAAGTTGCTCAATCATTGGACATTGATAATTTAGTGTCAACTTTTGCACATTCTAAAGCAAGAAAAAAGAAGTTTTAACTCTACTTTAGGCAATGTTTGATGATTGATTGATTTTCTCCACGCTCTTGTTTATTTTATTACATTAGATACATATATAATATTATGTATTTATTTATATTGTGTTTTTATTTTATGATTTATGTTAATTATGTTATACATATTTTGTTTGGCTAGTTTATTTTCTGGTTTTTTTATGTTTTGTAAAAATATAAATTTAAAAAAAAATGTTGTGCTTTGTGCTAGGGCGGGTGGCTGATGTAGACTCTCTAAACAAGAACCAAGAACCTCACATATCCCCAAGAATTACATTTTGTATCAGTAAGCCATGGCCCATGGACCCATATTCCATATTAACTGGATTCGGCATCGCTGCTGTCTCGTGTTCCCAAAATATTTAGCCCCTCCCCCCTCACAAATAATTAAATCCTGGATCCACCCTTGTCATGTACTGGATATTTTATTAAATATGTGCAGGGGCCCGGCTAAACTTTTGCACACAGGCCCGGGACTGCATTGTTACGCCACTGGAATCTGGTATTGGTATCCATGCGCATCGTCTTGGTTTTGGAGGAGGAGGAGGAGGAGGACAAGTTTGTATTGTTTCATCGTTAATTGACAACCTTAATGTCAAATCTAATTTGTTTCTTTAGGAAGAAGTAACCACTCACCACAAAAAAACTTTCATTGTATAAAAAATACTTTATTATAAATACAATTCATTGATTAACAATTTAGAATTGGGTACATACATTTCAGTTGTTAGTAGATCTGCACTGTTTCAATTTTATTGAATTCCGTTCTTACATTTTGCCCATTAGAAGTATCGGTTTCCTTTGGACTTAGTCGTGATTGCGACACTTCTTGCACCGCGAAGAACAATAATCATATGTGCAGTCACATATTGCGCAATAGTCGTCTGAAAATAAAGAGAATTTAGGTTCTTTGTAAGAAAAACACATTTCATAAATGTTAAACAGTATAATAATAAATAACACTATTCTGTATCTTCAGTTTAGAACTTTTCGCAAGCAACGCAAAAACTGTCGGATCTAAATAACAGTATCAACTTTTTCTACAGGGTACTTACACCAAGTAAAGTGGCCTATTAGAAGGATCTCGAGAACTAAATTAGATTTTATCTTGAAGATTTTGGCTATTGCTATAAGAGATGGTTTTGTACGTTTATAAAATATTTTGGATGGTGCGGTGTTGCCGGATCATACCCAAAGTGGTAGCAACTTCGGAATTTTAAATGAATTACCCTATACACGGTGTCCCATATAAGAATGCACAGTACAGGGATCTCGTAAACCACAGGAGATACAGAGATGGTTAAATTAGAGAAAAGTTGCGCTTTGCTAAACCCTTCAAAGTCACGATTCGAAATCTAAAAAAATCCGATTACTTCCGAAGATATTTGGGAAAAACCGAATTTTCCCGAATTCGTTTTTATTTTTTTCTGACTCTATTTAAAAAGATATGACAAAATAAATTTCACATTCTCATTGCCACTTTTTCTGCTCTACAAGCCGGTGTTCTTAAATTTTCAATACGACGTTTCGTTTTTCCGCAACCATCATCAACTTTGTTTTTTTAAATAGTCGGAAAATTTTATTTTATGCTTAGTAAATTCTACCTTTTATTCTGAATTCAACGGTATATCACACTTAATATTTATAACATGTTTCGGACTTAAAAACGCATCCTCAATATTATTTGATGATTATTACGAAGGAACGAAACGTCGGATCATAAATTTTAAGTTTTAACTATTATAAGGGCAAGTAAGCAAAATGTTAGCATCAAATAATTAATTGCGAGTTATTCCATTTATATCGTCTTGAAATAGTAGGCTTTGAAACGCATTTGTCTAAATAAATCATGGCGATCTGTCAGTATTGCCGATAAATCGAAATTTCTACGTAAAGAAGTAAACTTAGTTCGGAAATTACCGATTAAATTTAAAGTTTTTCTTGTCTCCTGAAGTGTTTTTTAATTATGGCACATTTTTCAAATGAAGAAAAATCGGACATGTTATGTTGTTATATTCAAAGCCATAAAAATTGTTTCGACACTGATAGGCAATATTTGCTCAAATATCCAGAGCGACGCCAACCTAATATATCAATTTTCAAAAGAGGTTTTCGTCCATTTAGATTCAGGATTTGTCATAGTTAAGTACCTAGTGATCAACAGCGCAGAATGATTTTCTGCGAGTGGCTGACTAGAATGTGTGATGAAAATCGTGAATTTCCAAGAACTATTCTATGGTCAGACGAAAGTTATTTTTGTAACAATGGAATTTTTAATCGACACAATCGACATTATTGGGTAAAGCATAATGAACATCGTGTACGACTATTGAGGCACCAGCAACGCTTTGGCTTTAATGTGTGGTGTGGTATTTTAGGAACAAGGATTATCCGACCAATAATTTATGAAGGTACTTTAAATGCAGTTCTTGAATAACGATATTGAAGATTTTCTTGATAACATTCCGTTGGCAGAAAACGACAGTATTTGGTTTCAGCAAGATGGGGCACCTCCACATAATTCTCGAAACAACATTGAATATCTAACAGAACGTTTCCAGAACAATGTAATCGCCACTAATGGTCCTATAAGATGGCCTGCACGATCTCCCGACATCACTCCGTTGGATTTTTTCTTGTGGGGCTTTCTCAACGATGAAGTCTACTGGAAAACGTACGAGAATGTAGAAGCACTTGGAGCCGAGGTTCAAGCCGCTATTGCAAGGATAACTCCAATGATGCTAGAAAAAGTAATGAATGAAATTGTTTACCGTTGCTACGTTTGTTTAGAGAATGAGGGAGGACTTTTTGAACATTTGATTAAATAAGCTTGTTCAATGAACTTTTTGTAGCGTAAAATTAAAATATTTTGTTAAAACTTAAAATTTTTGATCCGACGTTTCGTTCCTTCGTAATAATCATCAAATAATATTGATGATGCGTTTTTAAGTCCGAAACATGTTATAAATATTAAGTGTGATATACCGTTGAATTCAGAATAAAAGGTAGAATTTACTAAGCATAAAATTAAATTTTCCTACTATTTAAAAAACAAAGTTGATGATGGTTGCCGAAAAACGAAACGTCGGATTGAAAACTTAAGAACACCGGCTTGTAGAGCCGAAAAAGTGGCAATGAGAATGTGAAATTTATTTGTGTCATATCTTTTTAAATAGTCAGAAAAAAATAAAAACGAAATCGGGAAAATTCGGTAATCGGATTTTTTTAGATTTCGAATCGTGACTTTGAAGGGTTTAGCAAAGCGCAACATTTCTCTAATTTAACCATCTCTGTATCTCCTGTGGTTTACGAAATCCCTGTACTGTGCATTCTTATATGGGACACCCTGTATATTATATTTTTTTTAGAATCTATGTAAAAATCTAGAACAGTTTTCTGTATAATATCATATACCTATCTTTAAGAGTTGTTGAATTATAAATAATCTTGTGATTTTTTAACGCCGTATTTGCCGTAGTTGATTGGCCGAGGAGGTCCATGGATTAAAGAAATAGTATATAATACACCCGTCACAACAAGGGAAGATTTAGAAAATCGAGTAAAAACTGCTCTGGGGTCTCTAGAAGGAGAAGAAATGAAAAAGGCGACAAATGAACATGTTATCATCACAATTCATGAATGTTTAACAGCCAACAATTTAGTTATTAGTTATTTTATTGGTGTTGTTGTGTAATTTTAATTTTGTTTATTTATTTATTAATAAATTGTTTATTTGTTAACTATTTTTTTTACAACAACACAGACAAGACATGGATTTTTCATTATTTTTTTCTATGAATTCATTCCACAGCCAACTACCAAAAAATACATTTTTATAAGATAATTTTTAAATTTCGCTATAAGTCCGAAAATATTGAAGATAGGTATAGTAACACTTAATATCATTAGATAGAAAACTCGATCCTCCATTAGCAAAACATATCAAATACAGGGTGTTCCATTAAAAAAAGAAGATTTTTGCAATAATTCATCTCCCTCAGAAATATTGTTATGGAGACGTCCTGTATAAAACTAATTAAATACTGTATGATTTTCTTTTCAGGTCCCGATACGGCGTTAAAAAATTAAAAAATTATTTATAATTCAAAAACTCTTAAAGATAGGTATATGATATTATACAGAAAACTGTTCTAAATTTTTACCTAGATTCCAAAAAAATATAATATATAGGGTTATTCATTTAAAACTCCGAAGTTGCTACCACTTTCGGTATGATCCGGCAACACCGCACCATCCAAAATATTTTATAAATGTAGAAAACGTAATAAACTCTTATAGCCACATCCAAATTTTCAAAATAAAATCTCATTTAGTTCTCGAGATACTTCTAATAGGCCATTTTACTTGGTGTACCCTGTATATGGTAAGTTAGTTTACTCGGGAGAGTGTGAACCGTCACCCTCATTCTTCGTAATGGACGATTTTATTCGGCGATGTATATCGAATTAAAATGAACTTAGAAGAAGCCACCACCGTCATTAAAGGTCTCGGTCGGATCTTTATAATGTTTGGGGCATTAGAGAGACTCATTTTTTATTTTTCTATAACAACTCACAATCCAAAGAAGAACCTATGCAGCACACATTTTTGAGAAGGAATAAGAATGCAGGGCCGGAGCGAGCAGGGGGAGGGGACACCCCCCCATCAAGATTCAAGAGAGCGCCAGGTCAGATATTCGAACATTTTTTAGCAAACCTACACCAGGGCATTTAACAGTAACACCACCATCTCTGATTTTGATGATTGTTAGCATCGTTGTTCTACCCATTAGAAAACTAAAGAAATCATAATTTTAGCTTTTTATGGCTACTCGTTTGTTTTTCTAATTTTTTTAAATTAAAATATTTATCAGTTTTCCTTTCACGTGCACCTACAAAACTAGCAATATCTTAAAGCAGTTGGCTATAATTAAAAAAATTGAGTAAAACCAACCCTACTTGTAAATCAACACACCTAAATTATGTTTCTTCCCATTTCAAATACTACTTTAAAAACCTTGTATACCAATCGTTTTAATTTTTCTCAAGTACGTAAAATAAAAAGGTAAAGATGGGGGGGACATAATACGTGATCGCCCTGTACAAATGAATCTACTAATATCGTCCATTTTAAACTACGCACTTGTACTGCAGTAAAAACCACACATATGACCAAATGACCAACGACGAACTTTTCCGTTCCAATCCACCGAAATATTTCGTAACGAAATGTAATAAAAACCAGGGCATTACCGCATCGGTGTTTCTCGTATTTACTATAAATTATTGACCAAATTGAGGTGTGTATTTTGGGTCCATAAAAAAATTTCGCGCTTTCGCCTGCAGCGGGCTTTTTCCCCTTTTTGATACCATTGGCGGTCTGGTTTTTAAGTTTATAAAATTACTCATTTTATCATCACCACCCCCCTACAAACTTCCTAATGACGCCCATGGCAATAACAGCATAGCCCATATCATTTATCTGAAATGGGTTATTCAGTCGGGCAATAAATGGTTCACGAAATTATTCGTGTAGCTGCGATATTTATTGTCCTAAATAAAAATAAAAAAAGACAAGGACATGAATGCGACCTCCCTTCAATAAGCAAGATAGCGGCATCATATTAATAATACTAAACATGTTTGGCTATATTGCCAGGCCTTCCGAAATATACTGCAATATATTTCTACATATTGCTGGCAATGTTTCCGGCGACTTAATATTGCAGTCGCACAATGCCGTAGAAATGTTACCCGTTTAGAAGGACCTTAACAGTATTATTTATTGCTATAATTGAAAAAATCACCTGTAGTGATGGGAACTGGACTGGTTGTAGGAGTACTTCCTGTAAACGGAGTGGTTATTGGCACTGGGGAAGTCCTGGTGGTCGGTGGGCTGAAAAATATATTAATGTATTCATATTTATCAATAAACTAATATGTATATTTAAAGTAAAAAGTAATTTTACTAAAGATTTTAATTTCAGTAACGCCAGCCCACTCCAAAAACTTACACAAGCGTAGACCAGCCCTCTCCGCTACATCCCGCTGTCGCTGGATCGTCGCACGTTAATCGAATAGGGTCCCAATTTTCGTTTTCCGGGCATGACATCAAGAAGGCATTGCCGTCACCGCATTGCCAGTACTTGGTGCAATCGCTGTCCGGGTAAAATGCCTCCTGGCTGAAGTTCGAGGGGCAAGGCGCTAAGAAACGATAGATTTTATATAATTAATTGGGTAATGACCACGGACCTATAACTATGGATACTGTCGCCGAATTTGTAAAATAATATGAATTGTACCATTTAAGATTTTAAGGGTACGTCGTATGAGTGGCGTACGTAACCCTTAACGTCCGTCCGTTTTGCGCTTAAGCAATGGTAGGCAACTCTAAAGTTCTCCTACGGCGCGTTTTACGTGAGACGTTTTTCGATAACCCCTATATAACCAATTTACCCAAGTTTGATTTGAATTTAATCAGATTATTAAGCACATGGCTGTTTTATGAATTTTTTATTTTGTCCCCATTTTTTGGTTCCCATCCAAAGGTGAATTCCCCACCCAGGAATTAGTTATTATTCATCATAATTTAACGACACTATTATTTAAATACTTTTCGAACGCTTCTCTTTGTCGATTACGATTTTTCGTTGTTTATTGTCAGGGATGCCAGGCATAATGCCATTGCCGACTTGACACGCACGTGTCAATCGGTCCTGGGTGGGCCCACCATCCTTTCCCCGCTAACTGGAAGCTGTCAGTAGTCCACCAGAGCGCATGAAGAAATGAGATGTGTGTCTTAGAAGTAAATGACTGATTTTAATTTGAAGTATAGTTGTTTGAACGTAGGACGAGGCCTAACTGTTGTTCAAACTATACTTTGTATTTTGTTATTGGCTCGAGCATGTCCAATGAATACAATAACAATGCAAGTTATTATATTGAACACGGAGGGTTTTTACTTATTTAATTTTACTGTCCGTTGTCATTGAGGGTGATTTTAAGGGCTAGTCTTACGTCAGTCGAGTAACGCGACCCGAAGTACTAATGCGATAATTATTTATTTACAATAAGAATTATCCTACACTAACATTCTGCGTTTCAAACCAACCTATCACATACTCCAGATCTTATTTATACTCGCGTCGGAAACGAGTGTTCGAAGGTCAATTTCCGTTATTATTTAACCTCGCACTGGGATCGGAGATATTCCAGAATTATTTATACTCACACTGAAATATATGAGTGTTTGGGGAAATTCCAGTATTATTTAATACACGAGTATGCGACGATGAAAATTTCGTCAGGGAAAATCCGCGGCTGGCTGTTCTCGGAATCATTTGGTGTAAAAAACACTCTGTAACCTCTGGAATCGCTGGTGAGCGCGGTTCTGTGGATACCAGAAAACCGACTAACTTTGTCGTAATTGTCGTTCGTCTCCACGTTGAAATCCTTCATTCGTCCCTTCCACCAACCATATGGAGAAAAATATTGTAGGTAACATTTTACTTCACCAAAGTTTAGAGACCAAAAATGAGATAATTAAATGGGACCATTATTTGACATTTTCTCCAAAAATAAAGACTTAATTCTAAAAAATCCGGTACTTTTATTGGAATGTTTCCATTTTTGCAACGTATTTATTACCTAAAAAACAAGATTCTAGTCTTTGTTGATTAAATCTTTAAAGTTATGAGGAGGTTGCTCCACATTTTTGTAGAATTTTTGGTATAAAGAACGAATTTAGACGATGAGTATTGTATAAATAAATAGATTTACGGTGGTAGGGTCGACTGCCGTTTTGAATGAAAATAGATATTGCGATTGGGCATAAAATAGAAATACCAAAAATTTTTCCAAATAATTCGATCAATATTTATCGACATTTTGTGGAGAAAATGTCAAATTTGACAGTTCACAAACGCCGCTTGGTCCCATTTAATTACGTCACTTTTGGTCTTTATTGAAGTAAAAACTTATGGTGGACAATTTTACTAGTGTTGTGATCGCTCGCGCGAAAAACCGCTCGAGTACTCGATTATTGAAATAACCGACATCGCTCGATTATTAAAAAAGCCGCTCGAGTTATAAATTCGAGCGAAAATCGTCGCACGTCACTTATTATCTTTAACTCGATACCAGCGCTTCGCTTGACGCGGACGGAAATGTACCGCTGTAGTTTGATCGAGTTTAAAAACTGCTCGTATATTCGAACAGTTTTTCGCTCGATAGGAAATACTCTAGTTATAAATTCAAGCGAAAAACCGAAAAATATCTCACTTGATACACGACCTTCGGTCTACGCGCCGCGCTATCCGATTGGCGACGTTCGAGTTTGACGCTGAGCAGGTACACGACATACGTCTTTCTTAAAGGCACATAAACGACAAGGTGCATATGTATAAACAAAGTATGCCAAATCCCTTAGCGGACTCATCGCGATATGAGTTTTGTAAAGGTTTGTTTTAACTGGCTAGCCAGCGGCGTAGTTTAGGTCTCCGATTGTAAATATTAAAAAATTAAAGGATATAATTTTTAAATTTTTATTTACTATAAACTCCAGAAAACTTCTCAAAAATAACATAATAATAGAAATTGTAAATATGTAAAAATAACAATACGAACAAAATGGTTAATAAAATATATAGAAAAATTCGTTGGTGATCTATCTTATAGTAAACATTTTTAAATCTAAACAGGAACTTTTTATTATTAAACTCAAGAAGACTTCTTAAAAATGAAAATAGCAAAATAATAAACAAAACATAGGTATCGACAAATTTTTTGGTAACCAAAAGTAAACATTCTTAAATTTAAACAAGAACTTTTAGGTAACTATGAATACATGAGTACATGAATTTAAAAAAATAATAACCAATTTTCTTATTTTGCCAGTCGCGTAACTAAGCCTACATTATTGAAGGGCACACAGTGCGCACCTGATAATTTAGAGTGGAAGAATTTGACAAGCCATTTTAAATATCTACTTATTTTATGCTCGTAAATTGAGAAAGATGTGACGAAAAATAACTCTCGGTAATACTTTTTGTTTTAAAAAACCACAAGAATAAACCCGAACAATAAATACATATTTCGGTGATTTTTTGCAGTTTTTTTGTTTGGTATCGAGACACGTGGTAAAAATTCATTATTCACAAATAAATAAATTTTTGGAATTTTTTTGGTGGCTACTACAATTCTTTAGCTAAACCTGTGCCCACCAGTAGTTACGTGCCTGCTAAATACCCTACCGGATCACATGTAATGTGGCTATGCTGCCGGTCAAGCAGTCGGTGACGTCATCGCTTGGTGAATTGGAATTTCAAGCGATTCACTCGAGCGAATCACTCGATTATTAAAATCGCTCGAGTATCAAGTACTCGATTAGTAAAATCATCGGTTTCTTCCGACACTAAAATTTACCTAAATCGAACAATAATTTTTTTCCTCATACGGTTCCAACTTTAATGGCAACACTGTATACTTACGAGCAGAGGAATCTAGAGCTGCTGAAGAAAAAGAAATAACGCTAAAGAAAACTAATACACTAACTGCGTTTACGGTATTCATTTTGACTTTCTTAGACAGTGCAATACAGACTATAAATTACACCTTTATTTTAAGACGTATTTATATAATTATAGGGTACTTTTTTTCCTATTATGTACTCGAGATTTTTTTCCATGCACCGATTAACGTTATTGATAAATTAAGTGAGAGTTTCGCAATTTTATTACTGGGATGGATATTGTGGCAATTTTCTTGGGCGTTTTATGTAGTCAGTTTTAAAGAGAAATGCCAAAAGTATATATAGTGAAACCTCTCTTAGGCGGACACCTACGGGACCGTCTAAATGTATATCCGCCTAATAGAGGTGTCCGCCCATGGGAAATTTGTTATTAGGAAATATGTAAATGCAAAATTATTACTATGTATATGTATGTACGAATAAACATAACATAACAAAAATACACCAGTTTTAGTTAGGATTTAGTACTAAAAAAATCTAATAACGTAGTTTGACATGTTTGCGTTTTATATTTGCAATCTAGAAAATGTAATTCCAAGTCTGAAAACGATTCCATTGCTCTAAAGTCACCTCTATTCTTTGCGTGCTCTTATAATTCCTTTACCATACTAATGGCTTGTTGATAATTGGTGACATTTGTTTGATTACTGCATTCAACTTCTTCATCAGAGTCGTCAGATAGTGATGTGGTTTCAGCTTGTTGGGCTACATAATAGGTAGGAATGAGGTCACTATCATCTTCTAACAGCACATTGCTATCAATGTTAATGAACTCGCTCAAATCATTGTTATCGAATTACAAACTTCCACAACATCAATATTTTTTTTCAGACTCAAATCGCGACATTTTTGTGCCATTGTTTACGATTTTAACCTTACGACTCACAAATAAACGGCGGACTGCTGTCGGGGAATCACACATACTTTCATTCGGCGAAGTCCTTTCGCTCTGCCAGCTTCAGACAGCTTTTGCAACGTACTTATTCGTCTCCCAAATACTTTTAAAATTTTTTTGTCCGTTTAAAGGAGGGTTTTGCACTCTTTGCATGAAAACAGCCGGTCCGCGTCCGCCCAAGGGAGAGTGCGCCCAAGAGAGGTTGATTTGCATGGAATTTCATATACCTAGTTCCGGACTATGAAAAAATTTCCGCTTAATAGAGATGTCCACTTATTAGAGGTGTCCGGTATGAGAGGTTTCAATGTAAAATATATTTTTTAATTGGACGCTACCTGTGAGAAGTATATTTCTGGCTTCCCGGGCTAAGAACAAGAATGCTTCTAGTACGAATTTCTTAGTCCATATTGGCTGTGCAAAGTTAAAACATTTCCTTAAAATATACAGGGTTGCTCAAAACTTATAAACGAAAGTGTAAATCTTCAGGGATAAACGATTATATGAACTACTGGTACTATTTTTACCGCCCCTGTACGCTGGCGAAATATTGCCCTACTTACCGCGGTCACCCTGTATAATATTGAAGTAGGAAACTCTGATGATAATATTAACGAAATATTATTTACTTTAGTTAGTGTTAAAAATTCTATTGATTTGATAAAATGTTGTTTTTGAACAAGTCTGTTCGACTTTTTCCATTCTCGCGCCGTAGATAATAATCTGTGGCGCCATAAGCTAACGAGCGCAAGTGACGACCTATATTGAGCAGTGGCGGTTCTTCCACAGGAGCACATGCGCACGTGCACCCCCAAAACAAAACGAATAAAAAATATTAATTTATATTCATTGAATATTATTTATCGTATATAGTCCGACCCTCCCTAATATTTTATCATCCCGTCAAACCAAACTGTATAGATCCGGCAACCGTGCCTCGGTCGAGGTAAATGACGATTATGACGAGACTTGCTCGCACGTGCGATTAGGTAGTGCAGTTTCTCTGTAGTAACAGGTGGCGGGTGGCAGCGGGGATAGCGGGGCTATAGCGATTTAAAATGGAAAAGGCGCACAGTTTTTGTGTGCACCGCGCTGCTGTTCGTGCATCTAGTTAGAAATTCGAGCGTGTATGTTTTAATATTATATATATTTATTAAGTTAAACTGAATAATTGACGGTGGACTATTTAAGAAATACCTTTAGGTCTTTGAGTTTGTAGCAAAAAATTGAAGCGAAGAATGCGGGAACACCTAAACCCGAAATTAATTTAACGCAGACCACAAAGGGTAAATCTAGGGACTTTATTAGAAAGTTTAAAAATGAAATATATGAAAAAAAATTATAGAGGGTATTCCAAACTTAATGAGGCTGTTATTGATCAATTTTCTACAATTAAGAACCGAAGAATGGACTTTACGTTTAAGCACTATTGTTTAGGGTCGATAAATGTTGTGTATTTCGATAAATGATACTCGATATGATTTTAAACCATTTTATTTAAGGATTTAAACTAAAAAACACTGAAAATATGAAGAATGCCAACTTGTCAGTCTCATGGCTCGATTCGTTCTCGTCATAAACCAGTTAACTATTGTTCTCGCCTTGGTTGCGCCAGTGACGTAACCGTAGATGGCGTAGTGGTATTAGACATCATTCATTTTTTTTGATAACTCGTAGATGGCGGTAGTAGTATTGGACACCATTCTGTTTTCTTGATAGCTCGTAGATGGCTTTAGTAGTATTAGTAGTGGACTGTATAAATATTGTTACGAGGGTTGCATGCGACGACGTTAAGATCCAACAGACTAAGAAAACCTTTCTTATTTTCCAAAAGTTGTATTTCCTGGGTAAAATTAAAAAATAAATTAAAATATGTTTTACCTAACGCATTTTCTTATTACTTGTTTTCTTTCTACATTTAAAATGCCTAGAAAGTAATTGTTTGGTCGTTACACAAAAATAAAATTTTAAAAATAATTTCATCATACTTGTGAACCCACTCTATCATAGGTCACGAGCCGCCACTGCTTTACTACTAAAAGAACTGCAACAAAAGAAAACTAAAATCTGTAAAAAATATTACACAACATTGATAACAAACAAAATAAAACGTTATTTCTACCTAGATTAAAGTACAATTATACCTTAAATTATTATTTATTATACTATACTATATTATACCCCAAAAACTGCGCTCATGCAAATACATATGGTTTCTTACCCATTTTGTGCGTATTGTATATTATCATTTAAGAATGTAAATACGATACATTGTACGCACCTCAACAACTTTTGACACTATACAAAGCCCAGATTCGACCATCACTAGAGTACTGCTCTTATAACAACCACCCTGTATATTCTGTTGGTAAAATCCGAGCGGCTTGATTTATTTTACAAGGTGGGCTATATAAAACACTTTCGCAGGGTTCGGAAGATTCCTGTGTTAGTATCGAATGACCCTTAATTTTGTTATCTGATGTTATTAAGTCAGAGGGGTTGAAAAGACACCCTCGAATAGTTTTAATTGATATCACGCCTGAATTCCTGTAGTTTTAACTATATGTCTGCTCCAAAGTTAGGCAATTAGACACGAATTTAGCTTTGACATACACTTGTTTTATTAACTTGTAAAGATCATTCAGCTTCTTACATAATTGTCATTCCTTAAGAAACTATTACAAATGTCACTTCCCCTTTTTATTTATGCTGGCTTTCTAGTTTAATAGACAATATAACTTATGACAAAACTTCTAAATTTAACACAATTTACTAAAATTGTGGAGTCACCCAAGTTGTTACGAACTGAATCTACAAAACTCTCAAAAGGTCATAAAACTCACGTATTTCCGTGTAATATCTTTCAGTCACAATAACTCACAAAATAACTTTGTTCTGGATAGCGTAAATTAATCGGTTTCTTGAACGCTAACCTTCCACGTCTTAATCGATTTAGGAAAACCCGATGACATATATTCGCGTTCCACTTTTATTTTCGGGCAGAGATTCGTCCTGGATCAAAATACTTTTACTTATTTTTCCCGGAAAACGGGCAGAGTTTTCTGTAGACTTCGCGACCAGTTCGTTGGATTGACTTATTTTCCCGGAAAACCGGCAGAGTTTTCTGTAGATTTCGCGATCAGTTCGTTGGATGGACTTATTTTCCCGGAAAACCGGCAGAGTTTTCTGTAGATTTCGCGATCAGTTCGTTGGATGGACTGCTGAAACGAGCAAAATTTTCCGCTTAAATAAGGCTTTTCCGCCCTCTGGGTGGCCAAAAGAAGGGTTCCCCTTCGACAGTTTTATTGTTTTTCTTGGAATCCTGACAGAATTCACGATTTATCGGCGTATAAGGTTCAAAATCGCGCATTAGTCCCCGAGATCCCTGACTCCCAATATGCCCACGTCGTAAATCCTGTCATTGAGGGCACCCCTTTTATTTGTTTAGTCATGTTTTCCAGTAGTAGTAGGGGTAGAGTTACCCGATTGCCCTATCGGTTTCCGCGCGTTTAGTGTTATTAAAATTTCCGTCGCGGTTGGTCCGAATTTCAATTGTTTTCCCGAGTTGAGAAAGAAGGGAATTATACGTATAGAGTGGAAGTTATTTTTGTGAAATAAAATAAAATTATAGAAATTTTATTTTTTTCTGTGAAATTACTCATTGGATTATCTATAAAAACGTAAGTTTTTAATAATTTTCTAGAATTTATTTGAATTTATTTTATTTTATTTCTTTCAACTGGAGGACCTCCTTATGGAACGACCTTCCCGAGGTCGTTTTTCCCAACGAATATAACCTCCAACGATTCAAAACCAACGTGAATCGCTTTTTGCGCACACGCACCACTCCCAGAATGCCCTAAAGGACTTTTCCTATAGTGCTTGTGTTTGATCATAAAAAAAAATATGATATGAGATGTGAAAGTGAAATACGTACTAAAAAGTGATTTGTTTAAACTGTGATCGCATCACGCTTTTTATTGCTGCTAAGGAACTGTGACTACTGCCTGTGATTTGTTGATATCAGTAATTAAATCACAGTTCGTGAAATATCTCTCACCACTACTCACACACAAGACCCCCATCGCCTCGGCGACAGATGAGGAGATGAGCAGACTAGACAATCCAGACATGGATTTCAATTCCATAAAGGACTTTAATTGTTTATCTCTTCAGTTTTACATATCAAAAACAAACCTGTTTTACCGGTTGATATATCGTTTCAATTGAGTGTATTTGTGTTGTGCGCTATTTTAAGAAACGAAACGGACACATTTTCTGTTGAATCACGACGAGCTTGCATTAGAACTTTATGGAGAACTACTGAATATATGTTTCTGAAACTTTGGGGATTTAGGTTTATCGATATGCTCTCTTTAACTAAAATATTCACAAGTTTTTGTTATTTCCGGTTATACCGGAAGTAGCTGCCAACTTTCTTTTTTTACATACAATATGGTAATTTTTATTCCATTTTGCGATTAAGTGTTGAATGCCAAGCACATTTTATACAACATGTTTTTGTCAGACTCTGTTAGTTTTTGAGATATCTGGACGTTTTGTAATTATTTGGCAAATGCATGACGATGAAATAATCCATATAATTTTTTTGCCTTAGCTCTTGGACTACAAATTTTTTAAATCGAATAGCTAGAAGATCATCAAATCTAAAAAAATTTTCAAATTCGTGCAGAAAATGTACAGGGTGGTCACAATTCAAGTTTCATTGTGAAAGAATTCAACCATTAAAAACTTTCTTATTTTAAATGGAACACCCTATATATTTTTGTTTAGTTTGATGGCAAATTAGTTGTTCTTTATAAATAGTAATTACTGTCATATACTATATCAAAGCGTTTTCTCAAAAAATCCAATCTTATTCCGAAAACACTATTTGTTCAAGTGTGCTATGAAAACAATGGTACTTAGGGGCTGTATACTGATGTACTGAAGAGATACTGAAGGAAAATCTAATTGAAAGGGTGAGGGAAGCATTTCAATCTCTCACTGCACAAGAAATTAGGAATGCTACAAGAAATAGTATGATGAAAGGAGAATACATAAATGTTTGCAAGTAAATGGCAATCATTTCGCACATATTTTAAAAATATAAACAAAAGATATTAGGTATAATTTTCAAACACATTTTTAATTAATGAATTTAAAGTTTATAAACTTGTTTCCTTGCTTTTTAAAAATATTTAAACCATTAAATTTAAAACAATTAAAAACAATCAACTACATTTTATTTATAAATTTAGAACGTTTTATTTTCAAGCAATCAATCACTTTTCCTCCGCATAGACATCAGTATACAGCCCCTAAGTACAATTGTTTTCATAGCACACTTGAACAAATAGTATTTTCGGAATAAAATTGGATTTTTTGAGAAAACGCTTTGACATAGGTATAGGACAGTAAATACTATTTATAAAGAACAACTAATTTGCCATCAAATTAAACAAAAATATATAGGGTGTTCGATTTAAAATAAGAAAGTTTTTAATGGTTCAATTCTTCCCCAATGAAGCTTGAATTGTGACCACACTGTACAATCTGTGTCAAATTTGAAATATTTTTGAGACTTGATGATCTTCTAGCTATTCGGTTAGAAAGAATTTGTAGTCCAAGAGCTAAGGTAAAAAAAATTATATGGATTATTTCATCGTCATGCATTTGCCAAATAATTACAAAACGTCCAGATATCCCAAAAACTAACAGAGTCTGACAAAAATATGTTCTATAAAATGTGCTTAGTATTCAACGTTTAATCGAAAAATGTAATAAAAATTACCATGTTGTATCTAAAAAAAGAAAGTTGACAGCTACTTCCGGTATAACCGGAAATGACAAAAACATGTGAATATTTTAGTTAAAGAGAGAGCATATCGATAAACTTAAATCCCCAAAGTTTCAGAAACATATATTCAGTAGTTCTCCAAAAAGTTCTAATGCAAGCTCGCCGTGAATCACCCTGTATATAATGTTTAAAAGAGGTCAGATATTTTAGTTAAATTTACATTAATCTTAGAAGGTTTTAAAATTTACATTTCTCATGTAAAATTTGTTAAGAACATTGTTTTGTGCGAATTTAATATTACAGAGGAACCTATTTTAAGTTCTGACAATAAGTTATTAGTTTCCAAGGAAGATCTTCGTAAAGAAACGTGACGAAAAGCTGGAGGTCATAGTATACATCAGTCTTGTAAAAAGGAAATCGTCGATCTTGTCGTGGGGTTTGTAAGCTCAAATAGAGGAAGAATCTTGTAGTAGAAATTAATTATCGCCCACCACTTTAAAAAAGTTTCATTGTATAAAAAATACTTTATTATAAATAAAATTACTACATTAACAATTTAGAATTTTTAATACATAAACTAGGTATATACACAATTCAGTCTTTGGATTTTGCACAGTTTTTATTATTATTGAATTCCGTTTTTACATTTTGCCCATTACATTTAGCGGTTTCCTTTTGATTTAGTGGTGATGGCACCACGCGCACCACCAACACCATTCGCACCAGTCATCTGAAAATAAACAGAATGTAGTTTCTTTGTAAAAAGACACATTTCACAAATAATAATTATAATAATAATACTAATAATAAAATAACACTATTCTGTATCGCAGTTTAAAACTTTTCGCAACCAACACAAACACTGCCGGATCTCAATAAGACTATCAACGCTTTTTTTATGGTCAGAATCCTAATTGACGAGTTTAGTCGGCGCTGTATAGAATTAAAATTGATTTAGAAAAGCCCACGGCCGTCATCAAAGGCGGAGCCCGCAATTTTCCTCCTTCCTCTGATCTTTATAATAATCGAGTGAATCGCTTGAAACTCCAATTCACAAGCGATGACGTCACCGACTGCTCCACCGGCAGCCTAGCCGTTTACATGTGATCAGGTAGGGTATTTAGCAGGCACGTAACTACTGGTGGGCACAGGTTTAGCTAAAGAATTGTAGTAGCAACCAAAAAAAATTCCAGAAATTTATTTATTTGTGAATAATGAATTTTTACCACGTGTCTCGATACCAAACAAAAAAACTGCAAAAATCACCCAAATATGTATTTATTGTTCGGGTTTATTCTTGTGCTGTTTTAAAACAAAAAGTATTACTGAGAGTTATTTTTCGTCACATCTTTCTCAATTTACGAGCATAAAATAAGTAGATAGTTAAAATGGCTTGTCAAAATCTTCCACTCTAAATTACCAGGTGCGCACTGTGTGCCCTTCAAAAATTTAGGCTTAGTTACGCGACTGGCAAAATAAGAAAATAGGTGATTATTTTTTTAAATTCATGTTTATAGTTACCTAAAAGTTCCTGTTTAAATTTAAGAATGTTTACTTTTGGTTACCAAAAAATTTGTCGATACCTATGTTTTTTTAACTATTTTGCTCGTTTTCCTATTTTCATTTTTAAGAAGTCTTCTTGAGTTTAATAATAAAAAGTTCCTGTTTACTATAAGTTAACCAACGAATTTTTCTATATATTTTATTAACCATTTTGTTCGTTATTTTTATTTACAATTTCTATTATTATGTTATTTTCGGGAAGTTTTCTCGAGTTTATAGTAAATAAAAATTTAAAAATTATATCCTTTAATTTTTTAATATTTACAATCGGAGACCTAAACAACGCCGCTGGCTAGCCAGTTAAAACTTTGCAAAACTCATGTCGCGATGACTCCGCTAAGGGATTTGGCATACTTTTTTTTATACATGTGCACCTTCTCGTTTATGTGCCTTTAAGAAAGACGTATGTGGTGTACCTGCTCAGCGTCAAACTCGAACGTCGCCAATCGGATGGGCGCGTCGCGTAGACCGAAGGTCGTCTATCAAGTGACAAGCGATATTTTTCGGTTTTTCGCCTAAATTTATAACTAGAGTATTTCCTGTCGAGCGAAAAACTGTTTGAATATACGAGCAGTTTTTTAACTCGATCACACTACAGCGGTACATTTCCGTCGGCGTCAAGCGAAGCGCGGGTATCGAGTGAAAGATAATAAGTGACGAGCAACGGTTTTCGCCTGAATAGATAACTCGAGCGGTTTTTTTAATAATCGAGCGATGTCGGTTATTTCAATAATCGAGCGATAAAGCGGTTTTTTCGCTCGAGCGATCACAACACTATTTTTAATTCTTCATGACAATTCTAAAATCCAAAGAAAAACCGATGTAGCACACATTTTTGAGAAGGAACAATATTGCACCATCATAACAGTATTATTTTTAGCTCTAAGACACTATTTAAAAAACTTACCATTACCACCAGATGTCGTTGTTGTAGTGGGGGCTTCCGTAGGTTCGGGAGTAGTAGTAGTAGTAGTAGTAGCCGCGGTAGTCGTAGTAGTGGTGGTGGTTGTAGTAGTAGCATTAGTAGGAGTAGTCGGTTCTTCAGTTGTAGTGGTAGTAGCAGTTACTGTGGGAGTAGTCGATTTGGCAGTTGTAGTGGTAGTAGCAGTTACTGTGGGAGTAGTCGCGTGAGTTGTTGCTGTCGACGCATTAGTAGTTATCTGTGTCGTAACAGTAGCCGGTGTGGGAGTTGTTGCTGTATTAGTGGTAACAGTAACACTTGGTGTAGTCACGGGAACTGGACTGGTAGTGGTGGTGGACGCAGTAGTGGGTGTAGTCACAGGCACTGGAGTCGTAGTGGTAGTCGTTACAGGGGAGGGCGTATTCGCCGTAGTCACAGGAACTGGAGTTGTCGTGGTAGTAACTGGTCCCACCGTAGTTGGAGTGGTTACCGGAACTGGGGAAGTTGTGGTAGTCGGTGGGCTGAAATATTCAATATACAGGGTGACAATTTAAAAACTTGAAATGGCCATATATTAGAAACGAAAAACTGAAGAAAAAAACGCAAAAAACAGTTTCTATAAAACGAAGGGGGAACAAAAACAAGCGTATTAGCCCACCCCTATCTGCAACCCCTTGGACAGGGTGAGATAAACCCTTAAAATCTTAAATAGAAAGGGGGTCGAGTGATACATTATTTTGAAGCTCTTGAAAAATGCTTTCCAATGGTACCATAGAAAGGTACATTTCAGGAAATTCTTCTCTGTTTATTAAGGAAAACAATAAATGAAAAGACAATTTTGAAATTTTTTATTATTAGTTAATTAAATGTTCAAAATGATTTCCGTTGTTTTGAAGACAATAATAAAGCCTACTTTCAAATTCTTCACGTACATTTGCAAAGGTTTCTCTGGATATAGCACGGCATTCCTGAACTATTCTTTGCTGAAGTTGCTCTAGTGACTCAGGTTGCGTTTTAAAAACCACAGATTTTAGGTGACCCCACAAAAAGAAGTCAACAGGTGTTAGGTCCGGGGATCTAGGTGGCCATTCAACAGGACCTCTTCTTCCAATCCACTTAAGATAAGAAGTGCTGCTTTTCGTTTAAACTGAACCGAAAGTTAACTGTTCTTAAAATAATAATACTAGTAGAAGTTACCTTTAAGGTAAATTCTGTGATAATAAAATGCGAATATTTATAAACAAATTTTTTTTTTCGACAAAAAAAAAATAGCAAATAAACCAAAACGAAATACCGAGGCTTAAACTGTTTAGAATTCTTAAGAGATATCTCTTAATATGCCACGATATTGGTAGCAATCATTTTGAACATTTTTAATTAACTAATAATAAAAAATTTCAAAATTGTCTTTTCATTTATTGTTTTCCTTAATAAACAGAGAACAATTTCCTGAAATGTACCTTTCTATGGTACCATTGGAAAGCATTTTTCAAGAGCTTCAAAATGACGTATCACTCGACCCCCCTTTCTATTTAAGATGTTAAGGGTTTATCTCGCCCTGTCCAAGGGGTTGCAGATAGGGGTGGGCTAATACGCTTGTTTTTGTTCCCCCTTCGTTTTATAGAAACTGTTTTTTGCGTTTTTTTCTTCAGTTTTTCGTTTCTAATATATGGCCATTTCAAGTTTTTAAATTGTCACCCTGTATAAACATCTATTAATATTTACCAATACAACTAATGTGTATATTTAAAGTAAATATTTTCCTAAGGGTTTTTTTCTTGATAAGGATTGTAAAAATACTCTTATATTTCTCCCTGAGAATGTACTTATCGGCTATTGAAGGAGAAACGTCATTAGGGAACATCAACAACCTAGTTATATCGCAAAAAAGCTTTCAAAACCATTTTGCTTTGTTTTATAATTTGGTTGTAACATTCATTACTCATTTTCAAAGCGAGAAGTAGAAAAAAGGCCGAATAATAAATTGTATGAAAAACTTACACAAGTGTAGACCAGCCCTCTCCGCTACAGCCAGCTGTCGCTGGATCGTCGCACGTTAATCGAATAGGATCCCAATTTTCGTTAATTGGACACGGTCTCAAGTAAGCTCTGCCATCAGAGCATTGCCAGTACTTGGTGCAATCGATGTCCGGGTAAAATGCCTCCTGGCTGAAGTTCGAGGGGCAAGGCGCTAAGAAACGATAGTTTTTATATAATTAATTGGATGGTGTCGTCCTTCACCATTAGGATTTCGGGAACGGTAAGATTGCGTAATTATGGCTCCAATAGTATGCCGGAAAAATCACAAAAATAAATACAGGGTTTTCCAAAATATTTGGTAGAATCTAAAAATTTGGGTTTCGGTTTTTATTTTTTCCTGAATTTATTCGAAGACAATGTCCGAAAATCAATTTCACATTCTCGTTACTACTTTTTATTCTCCGCAAGATGGCATCATCAGATCTTTAATGCGACGTTTCGTCTTTGGATCGCCATCATCAACTAAATTATGAAAGAGGAACTAAATCTACGGTAAGCAAGTCTTACTGGGTTTCCGACGTTTTGTTCCTTAAATTGGCCATCTTCATTAAAATATCCCTAGTACTGTGTGCGTGTGTAATTTAAGACTTTTTAAAAAAGGCATTGACCGTTACAAATTCGAATTAATCCGAATTATTTGAAACAAAAGTAAATTACAGTAACGCATTGGGGGTATTTTAATGAAGATGGTCAATTTAAGGAACAAAACGTCGGAAAACCAGTAAGTGTTGTATACCACTGGACGGAGATTTAGTTCCTTCTCCATAATTCCATCGAAAGGAGGGCCATTCGTCTGATTGGAGACCACGAGCTGACGAAGAACCTCGACAGCCTAGAACATCGAAGACAGGTTGGGGATTTGACTCACTTTTACAGATATTTTCATCAATCATTCAAAGCGGCGAATAGCAGAAATACACGACGAACCACTGCCGCCCATTCATATGTGGTTAAGCTTAGTACTCCTCGAACTTCATTATGTAAGAATTCTTTCATCTGGAGGACTTCATCCTTATGGAACGACCTTCCCGAGGTCGTTTTTCCCAACGAATATAACCTCCAACGATTCAAAACCAACGTGAATCGCTTTTTGCGCACACGCACCACTCCCAGAGTGCCCTAAAGGATTTTTCCTATAGTGCTTGTACATGATCATAAAAAAAAATTATAATTTAAAGTAAATAATCCAGGCCAAAATTAAGTTGATGATGGTGACTGGTGACCTAAAGACGAAACGTCACATTAAAGATCTGATGATGTCATTATGTGGAGAATAAAAAGTAGCAATGAGGAAGTGAAATTTATTTTTGGATATCTCCTCGAACAAAGTCAGGAGAAAATAAGAACCGAAACCCAAAATTTTAGATTTTTACAAATATACTCCAGGAAAAAATTAACGCAACATCATAAATTTGCCATATTTTTGATGCTATTTTTTTTTCTGAATTTATGATCCGATTTGTATAATTTTTTTTTGCATTGTAGGTTGATTCCTTGACAATGTCATAGTTTTCACTGTTTATGATAAAAATTTAATTTTCGATTTATACTGGGTGTACTAAAATTTGCTATGTTTTTTCCGAAAAATCGCATCACCCTGTGGAGTATATTAGCAACCGAAACATATTGCAGTTGACATTAAACGGTAGGTCCATCTTTCCCCAATATTTTCCTTTTTGGTTTACTTCATTATCTCTGTTATTAAAAGGAGATACACCGTTTTATAGAGTAACATGTTTTTATAGACTTCAATATTCAACACATTCATTGTTAAATGTTTTCAAGTAGACTATGGACTTTTTCTGACATTGCAAGCGATGTGTCAACAGATGTTGTGTTTTAAAGTTACAAAGGTCAAATAAAATTCGCCATACTGATAAAAACTGTTCGGAAATTGCTTATTAAACGTTCGTTTCGTATGCCCAGTTGCCCGACGAGTATTTTAATCTTGAAACCTACTTGAAAACATTTAACAATGAATGTGTTGAATATTAAAGTCTATAAAAACATGTTACGCTATAAAACGGTGTATCTCCTTTAATAACAGAGATAATGAAGTAAACCAAAAAAGAAAATATTGGGGAAAGATAGACCTACCGTTTAATGTCTGCAATATGTTTCGGTGGCTAATATAGTCCACAGGGTGATACGAATTTTCGGAAGAAAACATAGCATTTTTAGTACACCCAGTATAAATCGAAAATTAATTTTTTATCATAAACAGTGAAAACTATGACATTGTCAAGGAACCAACCTACAATGCAAAAAAAATCGTTCAAATCGGATCATAAATTCAGAAAAAAAATAGCATAAAAAATATGGGAAATTTACGATGTTGCGTTAATTTTGTCCAGGAGTTTATTTTAGATTTTTTTGCGGCATATTATTGTGCCCATAATTTCACAACTTAACCGAGTTCATATGTCTTGCCGTTTCGGAAATCCCGATGGCGAAGGACAAATTTGTTGCACCCTGTATAAGCTAACTGAAAGAAGTGTACGGGTTTTTTTATACGTCCGTCCATAGACGCGTTTATCTCTATCATGGCTCATCAATAAGGTTATTAATTGACGGAAGAAGACTACCAATGCAGTAAAAAGCGGTCAGCAGGAGTAAATTAGTTAGGGTTTTCTTCGAATTTATAAGGAAACAGGAAGTCGAGGATATGCTCTGTCGTCATTGGTAGAACTAAAATCATTTCGACGGCCAACGATATAGATTTTTTTATTATATACTTACGAGCAGGGGAATGTTGAGCTGCCGTAAAAGAAGAAATAACACTGAAGAGAACTAATACACAAACTGCGTTTACGGTATTCATTTTGAGTTTCTTAGACTGTGCAATGCAAACTAAATTAAACGTGTATTTTAAGACGTATTTATATATTTATATGTTAAGCTTGTCCGAGTATGCTCTCAAGATTTACATAGATCCACCTACCGATTAACGTTATCGATAAAAAAAAATGAGTTGCGCTGCATTCGCCATTATGTTGCTGGGATGGATATTGTGGTAATTTTTGGGGGGGTTTTATGTTATCGGTACTTCGGAATTTGGACCGACCGCCGGAACAGTAAAGTCCGGATAATGGCCGAACCAAACCGCCGGAATTCCTACCACCGGATCGATTGCCGGTAATAATGCAGTTCACGTTTAATTAATTAATTAATTTTATTAATTCTTAACAACCTCCTAAATCTCACAAGATATGGCATTACACTTCGGCCAAGTGGAAAGACCTGAAAGACCATTTTCGCACTTTTCTTGGATGAGCGTATGCTTCTTTTCTGATGATCCATCCCCGTTCTGGGGAGGTCTCCGATGTCAGCATGGAAGCATTTATCCCTTCCTCCAAAAAACGCCCTTCCAACGGCAAGCCCTGGTTTAGCAAGATTTATGATCTTGCTGTCAGATCAGAAAATCTGGCTTACCGACAGTGGCGTGAAAACTATACCATCTTTGCTACCGCTCGAAACCAATGTAAGCGAACAATAGATCAAAGCAAGGAAGCTGTTAACGTGAGGATCAAAAATAAACTTCTGGACAATCCAAACGGATCAAAGTCCTTTTAGTCTGTCGCTAAAGCTGTTGCCAAAACCTCTAACACGTTCCGATGGTACAATAGCATCCACAGCCGGAGACAAAGCAAACTTACTTGCTGAACTATTTTCTTACCATTCCACTGTAGATTTCCAAGGAAGAACACCATCCAACATTCTTGCAGTTCAATCCGAAATGACCGAAATCGTGTTCCGTCAGCGTCCCGTCAAACGAATCCTGAAAGGGCTCGACGTCAGAAAGCTTCTAGTCCAGTGGAATCTCATGAATTTAACTATTTTGTCGAGCATGTGCCGAGCATCGGCCTCAAGACTGCTTTTTTTTCATAATATGTGATGTGTGATGTGTTTTTTTTGAAGTACATAAATAGGAATAAAATAAAGCAATTTGCAATTTCTGTAAAGAGATCGTTTCAAATCGACATCACCTTTAATAATCCATTTAAAACGAGATCATCCTTCTGAACATGGGATAAAACTTTAAGAAAGATGACGAGGAAGTATCAACAGTTACAGATTACTTCCAGAGGAAGTTTTTAAAGAAGATATTGATGACATTATTATAAATCTTAACCCAAGAAAGGCCAGCGGTTTTGATGATATATCGATAAAAACTATTAAAATGGTCAAAAAAGAAATCGTTCCAATCTTGCAATCTCTCATTAAATTATCATTTATTACGAGTATTTTTCCAGAAAAAATGAAATTGGCAAAGATATCTCCAATTTTTAAAAAATGTTCAAAAAAGTGATCCTAATAAATATAGACTAATTTCTGTTTTATCTGTTTTATCTAAAATTTTGAAAAACTAATGAATAAGAAATTGACAAATTTTTTAGAAAATCAAAACATGCTATTTAGTAGTCAATATGGATTTCGTAAGTCTAAGGATACAGAAATATCTGCCATTGATATTGTTACTGACATTCAATTAACTTTAGACAATAACAAAAAATGTTGCTTATTATCTTTAGACTTGCGAAAGGCATTTGATACTGTGAATCACGAAATTTTATTACAAAGTCTTTTCAATATTGGTATTAGAGGAAATATTTACAATTGGTTTTAAAAATTATTTATATAACAGAAAACAGTACGTTTATATTGACGATTGCTCAAGTTCTCAACAAAATATTACTTGCGGTGTTCCTCAAGGATCAATTTTAGGACCAACTTTATTCCTTATATATATAAATTCAATTTCTAAGTTAAGTAAAATCAAATTGTTTGCGGATGATACTACAATTTTATATTTTGGCGAGTCTTTTTCCAATATTCAAACTGATATTACTAATGATTTGAAAATTATACTTTCAGGGCTGCAATCCTATCAACTTTCTTTAAACTTTGAAAAATCATCTTTCACGTTTATTTCTAAATGTGGAATTGGGAACAATATTTTACCAATAATTTTTAATGGAAACGAAATTAAGTATGCAAAATCCGTAAAGTTTTTAGGCTTATATATAGACGAAAATTTAAATTGGAGAAAACATGTTGAAAATCTTCGAAAAAGCGTATCACCACTCATTGGAATATTATTTAAAATTAGAGATTATATACCTTTAATACATTTAAAAAATATTTATTATTCATTAGTTTATTCAAAATTTCAATATTTAATATCAGTTTGGGGATCTGCATATGCCACAATATTAAACCCTTTAAAAGGACTACAGAACAAAATTATAAAATGTATTCATAAACTGAATTTTTTGGAACCGACAGCAAATTTATATAAACCAAGAGGATATCTAGATCTGAATAGTTTATATAAATTAAAAATCAGTATACTAATTCATGCAATTAATAATAAAAATAAAAAATCTTGTATAAAATTTGTAAAATTAACTGATATACACAATCATAATACCAGAAATATTGATCATTTAAAAAAAAATCAAGTTAAAAGTAGAATAGGGATGAAATCTATTTTATTTGATGGAATAAACATTTATAATACATTACCTAAAGTTTTAATTTAAAATTATTTAAAAAAAATGCAAAGAAATTTTTTCTGGAAAACAAATTACTTAAAAAAACCATTTATAATAATTTTTATTTTGAATTTTTATATTGATTAATTACTTATTTATGTTCTATGTTATAATATTCTTTGTAATGGACTACAATAGCTCGTTGGGAATAAATTATTATTATTAAAAATATTTATTATGACAGAATGTGTGTTTTAAAAAATATAGGCTTCCCAGAATATTATTTTTCCCTGAAGATGACGGCATGTATCTTCGAAACATGTATGGAAAATAGTGGAGCAGATCATGAGTTTCTTTTCCTCTTCAAATGAAAATCGGATCGAGATTAAATTTAGTGTTGTGATCGCTCGAGCGAAAAACCGCTTGATCACTCGATTATTGAAAAATCCGCTCGAGTTATCTATTCAGGCGAAAACCGTCGCTCATCACTTATTATCTTTCACTCGATACCCGAGCTTCGCTTGACGTCGACGGAATTGTACCGCTGTAGTGTGATCGAGTTAAAAAACTGCTCGTATATTCGAACAGTTTTTCGCTCGATAGGAAATACTCTAGTTATAAATTCAGGCGAAAAACCGAAAAATATCGCCTGTCACTTGATACACGACCTTCGGTCTACGCGCCGCGCCATCTGATTGGCGACATTCGAGTTTGACGCTGAGCAGGTACACGACATACGTCTTTCTTAAAGGCACACAAACGAGAAGATGCATATAAAAAAGTATGCTAAATCCCTTAGCGGATGTAAAGTTTTGTCTTAACTGGCTAGCCAGCGGCGTAGTTTAGGTCTCCGACTGTAAATATTAAAAGATTAAAGGATATATTTTTTAAATTTTTATTTACTATAAACTCGAGAAACTTCTCAAAAATAACATAATAATAGAAATTGTAAATAAAAATAACAAAACGAACAAAATGGTTGACAAAATATATAGAAAAATTCGTTGGTAATCTTATAGTAAACATTTTAAAATCTAAACAGGAACTTTTTATTATTAAACTCAACAAGACTTCTTAAAAATAACATACATTATAGAAAATGTTAATGGAAAATAAGAAAACGAGCAAAATAGTTAACAAAATATAGCTTTCGACAAATTTTTTGGTAACAAAAAGTAAACATTCTTAAATTTAAACAGGAACTTTTAGGTAACTATAAACATGAATTTAAAAAAATAATCACCTATTTTCTTACTTTGCCAGTCGCGTAACTAAGTCTATATTTTTGACGGGCACACAGTGGACGCCTGATAATTTAAAGTGGAATAATTTGACAAGCCATTTTAAATATCTACTTATTTTATGCTCGTAGATCGAGAAAGATGTGAAGAAAAATAACTCTTGGTAATACTATTTGTTTTAAAAAAGCACAAGAATAAACCCGAACAATAAATACATATTTACGTGATTTTTTGCAGTTTTTTGTTTGGTATCGAGACACGTGGTATAAATTCATTATTCACAAATAAATAAATTTTTGGATTTTTTTGGTGGCTACTACAATTTTTTAGCTAAACCTGTGCCCACTCGTAGTTACGTGCCTGCTAAATACCCTACCTGATCACATGTAAACGGCTAAGCAGCCGGTCGAGCAGTCGGTGACGTCATCGCTTGATGAATTGGAATTTCAAGCGATTCACTCGAGCGATTCACTCGATTATTAAAATGGCTCGTGTATCAAGTACTCGATTATTAAAATCATCGGTTTTTCCCAACACTAATTAAATTAAACTTTTTGGATTTTCTTCAACTACATGAATTTTTTTACATTATTTTCACTTCTGCAAGACACTTCTCGCGTTTGGTGCCTCCCTGCTCATCCGGTGTATATCTATGTGACGGACAGTTTTTTATAATTATAATTGGGAAATCCCAAGAGCTTAATCTTACATACGTATATGGGAATTTGACTAATTCTGTTATTAATTTTCGATCAAAATAACGAGTTAATTAATCCAGTTGTCATAATAATTTATGCAATGCAATAAATGCATTCCTTAAATTAATGAATGGTTTCCTGCTTGTCAGGTAGCAATATCATATACAGGGTGTCCCACGAACAAACCCCTATTCGTAGGCCGTAGGCTAAATGTCAAGCAATAGAAAAGTAGCATCATACGTAACCACACCAAACTTCAAAACGATCAATTCACAAATTCAAAAATAAAAAGTTAAATTTTATGAGTGAAAAAATGGGTTGGTGCGCACGGTTCTCCGGTCATATTTTTAAACGTTGCCCCTCGGTTGTCTTGCGCACAATGTTGTCGCCGTCATATAGGCAACCCCGCCGGCATTGGTGCCGGTTTGGTTGCCGACCAACGACGACCGTCCAGAACCGAAATCAGTCTTAGCGATATAACGATATTAAAAGTCTATCTATACATGGACAATAGATGTCAAAATTAATTTTAAATGTGGCTTTTCAGTGATGGCCACAAGATCTTCTTTTATGCGAGAAAATAGATTGTTTATTGCCCAGTAAAGAATGTCTTGATGTGCCAAGATATTGCCGTGTAAACAGTTTCATTAAGGGCGAAGTACGATCCTGTTCGCCGGTTAAGGTAAATAGTTTATCAGTCGGCATTGCGCACGACATCTGACGAGCAGCGCGCGTCTATAAATTTGCCACTTTTGCTTTTAGAGTTTTGCTATCCATAAATGTAGGTCGGTGGGGACACCCAGTATGTAAATATCTACGGAAAAAGTATTTCCCATCCACCTGAAGATGCTTTCCTCATTCAAGGTTTTTTTTTTTTGGACAACCGAGGAGAATCTGCTTATAGACACAGACGCGGCTGTAAGGTAGTGTCGGGTTTGTGCAACTTGTGGGGATTATACCAAACCATCAATATCTTATTTTCTGAGGGAAAAGAACCGCCTCTGGACTAAACTCACCGTGTGAGTCAGGCTAGAAACCTTCGACTCTTTTTCACTAGAGTGTGTTATTTTTGCATCATGTGTGAGTGATTAGATTTAGCTTTTAAGCTATACATTTATGTTGGGTGCCAGCTCTTAAATCTTTCCCAATCGATCTTAATCGAATTTAAAAAATTTAAGACCTCCTGACGTATATTGGGTAGAGGGTAGGCGTAGGTTGTCTTATTGGTTTGTTACGTGTTATTTTAGTTATGCTAGACAAGGTATTAGTGTTTTTGGGTCAGAATTGTTTTAGGATCAATCACGAATGCGAATTGTTTCAATTTCGAGATCTCTATGCACTATGTCATTTCTAGTGTATCGTGGAGTGTTTACTATGATTTTTAGTACCTTCTTTTGCATCACTTGGACCCGCATCAGGTCCCACTTGCTCATAGTGCACCATGTTGGTGCTCCATATGTCATCGCTGATCTGATGAAGGTTTTGTATAGGGTGACCTTTGTCCTTAGGTGTAGTTTGCTGCGCTTGTTAAGCAAACTGTAGATTGCGCCGAGTTGTTCATTGGCTTTCTTAATTATGGTGGCTGTATTTACTTTCCAATTGAGCCTCTTGTCAAAGTGTAGACCTAGATATTTGACACTTGGTTTCCTTGGTCTATTTGTTTGTTTCCTACGGTGACTTTTCCTTCTGTAAATTTGCAGTGCGTCTTTAAAAAGTAAATTGCCTGTGTCTTGTCCGGGTTTATTTTAATCTTCCATTTCCTCATTCAAGGATAAACAAATAGCTAAATAGCTCTTCTACCGTTGTCGCTATCCCCTTGTATACAGGGTGTTATGGAAATGACGTATTATATTTAAACCGGCAATTCCTGAGATAAAGACAAATTGAAGAAAAATAGCCATAAATGGCGCTTTCAATTCATTCGGCGGTAAAAGTGACCTGACGTCAAACCAGAAAAACACCTGTGTGGAACTGCGATACATGTAAGCAATCAAGGAATTCTGGCCAGTATTGTCATATGTACACCTTAAACTCTTTAGACAAAATAAAATAATTTAAACACTTTTCCATTCTGTAATACCTTTTCGTACAATTAATTGACGAACATTTACGACGGACTATGTTTTAAACAATTCGAAAAAACATATGGTATAGTAATAGCTACGTACGTCACTAGGTCAAATGCCAATGACCTCTTGACGTCTTACATCGGCTGAGCGAAGTAGTTTCATATAGCGCCGCACGCTTGCGTCTGTTAGTTGAAGACCAACCAGCAGCCGGATAGGTTGTGTCTCGTCGATCACCAACACACTCTCAGCAATCCGCTCTGCTTTTTCGGTTTACGCGTGTATCTTGCCCGTCCATAAATAATCGTTGAATATTGTTTTTATTGACGCGTTTCTTCTGGACGTCAAATTTCGTCGCGTGTAATAAAATCTAATAATCTGTATTATTGTATTTTCAAAAGCTAACTATCGGTTCTGTTTCACTATTACTGTGTGTACATAAAGTGTTTCCAGGAGTGTTCCCATGAAAAAGAAAAAAAACTGATTGTGTTTGTGCCTGGATTTCCTCGCTCTTTAGGTATAAGGATAAATACAAGTACACATGTAAGTTTTACATTAGTTTGGCAACATTGCCATTGGCTCTGGGTGAAATGTTGTACTGTAGCGCGGACTGACCTGTGAGTAAGAGTGTTTATTATCCCACTTTTAAAACGGTCGATTTAAAAAAAATTGCAGCGCTTCTTTAGGACACCCAAGGAGTCACCCATTTAAATATAATACGTAATTTCCATAACACCCTGTATGTTCTCCCATTTATAGTTGGTGCCCTTACCTGTATATGTTGTGCGTTTAGAAAACAACAACCAAGTTATACAGCAAAAACACTTACAGAAGCATTTTGCTACGTAATGTAAGTTCTAGTTTCTATAAAACAGCTTTATAATGTGGTAAAAATCTTTCAGTATGTCATTTTGTCTTAGTTGTATTATTGAGTTTATCTTGTAATTATACCAAACTAAAGACATAACAAATAAATAAATAAAATGGCGAATGCGATACGAATGTTTTATCTTAAAAAATATATATTTTTGCAGTTATTTAAGTGTTTTTCGGTGAATACTTTTTCGCAGAGAAACGTATATACGATCGATAAGTGCCAATTGTGTAGCCATGAAGCTGAAGGTTATAATTAGAAGATAATAATTGATTAGTTTGAATTTGTAATACGCAATAACTGATTAAAATTTCACGTCGAGTGTCCAAAAAATAAGTATAAATAATTGTCGACTTACACAACAACGCCTGGCTATATTAAACACAAACTGCATATTCTAGGGCAGTGAAGAACTTGAGGCCACTGAAATCGATGAGAGGTCAATTAAAATTTATATTTTGAACAGAAGTTTTAAAAAAATGCCTCCTCGGAACAAACCCATAGGTTGGGGGTTGGAGAGGAAAATTGAGTTGGCATATTTGTATGTCAGTTGGGAATTTTTAAATACATCTCGCATAACCTTGGTATTTTGCCTACATATCGTTTTTTTCATTAATACAGGGTCAGTCGGAAGGAACGGGCAAACTCCTTTAATGCATTGTACAAGTGAAAATAATAAATGTGCAGGAGCTCCATCATTCAGATGTTTACATGAACATCATCTATACTCTACCATCTATACTAAATGACCGAAATCGTGTTCCATCTGCGTCCCGTCAAACGAATCCTGAAAGGGTTCGACGCCAAGAAAGCTTCTGGTCCAGACGAAATTCCTGTTATAGTTCTCAAGAGATGCGCCGATGAACTAACACCAGTATTTTGTAGACTTTTTAACTTATCCTACAAACAAGGAATATTTCCATCGCGCTGGAAGACGGCGCGAGTCCAGCCTATACCAAAAAAAGTAAGAAAACCCTACCTAGCAACTATCGACCAGTCGCATTGCTTTCAGTTATATCAAATGTAATGGAGAAAGCTATTAACGAACATCTCCTAAAGTACCTGGAAGGCTTCAACACTATCAGCGATCATCAATATGGTTTTCGGAAGTCCAGATCAACTGGAGATCTTCTAGCCTATGTCACCCATATTTGGAACAACGCAATCGAACATCATGGGAGTCCCGGGCTGTTGCACTGGCTATTTCTAAAGCTTCTGATCGTGTTTGACATGAGGGACTTCTAAGTAAACTTCGATCCTATGGTATGCCCAGTCGATTCTGTGCATGGTTGTCTAGCTTTCTTAAGGACCGCTCTCTGCAAGTGGCGATTGACGGATTTCTCTTCACCATCAATGCCGGTGTTCCTCAAGGGTCCATATTGTCTCCCACTCTCTTCTTACTCTACATTAACGACCTTCTAGTGGAGCACACTTATCTCATCTTTCTCTTTGAATGCAGAAACATCGGCTGCGGACGCACATCTTCGCAGACAGCATGAAGTATCACGCCTCAACAAAGACCTGGAAGTAATTATGGCTTGGGGTGACAGTAACCAAGTCGAATTTAACGCTAAAAAAACCCATGCAGCAGTTTTCTCTAAAAAGGTTAACATTACAGAACCGGATCTAGTGATGGACGGACACGCAATCCCACTGGCTTCATCTATTAATTTGCTGGGCGTCAATCTGGGAGGAAATATGTCTTGGCATAACCACGTTGTGGCAATCGCCAAAATAGCTTCTCAGAAACTTGTACACACCTTAATAACTTTTGACACTATACAAAGCCCAGATTCGACCATCACTAGAGTACTGCTCTCATGTCTGGAGCTCTGCACATACATACTCTTCGGCTACTGGATTCCATTGAAAGGAGGGCCATTCGTCTGATTGGAGACCACTAGCTGACGAAGAACCTCGACAGCCTAGAACATCGGAGACAGGTTGGGGATTTGACTCTCTTTTCATGGAAAGTGCTCGGCTGACCTTGCCCTCTTAATTCCGCCCAGAGCGGCGAATATCAGAAATACACGACGAACCACTGCCGCCCAGCCATATGTGGTTAAGCTTAGTACTCCGCGAACTTCACTATTTAAGAATACTTTCATCTGGAGGACTTCATCCTTATGGAACGACCTTCCCGAGGTCGTTTTTCCCAACGAATATAACCTCCAACGATTCAAAACCAACGTGAATCGCTTTTTGCGCACACGCACCACTCCCAGAGTACCCTAAAGGATTTTTCCTATAGTGCTTGTGTGTGATCATGAAAAAAAAATTCATGTTACCAATTCAGAAACATAGACAAACGCCGGCGCGTGATAGCCATATGCTCGATGCATAAACTTATTGCTATTGGTCAATCCGGAATAAAACCAGCATGTGCAGGCTATTATTTCGGGTTTATTCACGCGTGGTTCGAGATTGTACTGTTTATATTGTTCTTAACGTGTATTTGTTTTGATTTACTGAAGTGGGCAAATGAATAGACTATAGTAGTACGTCATTTTATAAAAAAGTTGTGCACTCGCGTGAGGCGCTTCTTCAGAATGAAAGGAAATAACATTTGACCATACCACACCACTAGAGGTTTTTCATGGTTTTTCGATTAGTTTCAAGGTTCAGTTGGGTGATACTTGATAAATGAATCGGGTACCACCCCCCCTCGAACAGAATTCACCCCTCTGCACCAGATCCCAACATTTCTCAGTATCTCAAATGGGTTTTACACGCCCCATTAATACAAGACAAATATAATTGGATTCACAACTGTTATAATTACAGTAGTGATTGTTTAAAATTATTAAAAAATTAAGATTTGGTCGGAAACTTATAAACTATCACTTAATCTAAATGAAACAAATTACATAGCCTTTTCATTAACAAGGACTGGTCATCCCAATTTTACAGATATTACTATCGGTAATGATAGAATTGCTGAAGTAACCCACACAAAATATCTTGGTGTGCTAGTTGACCAATTTATGAAGTGGAGTCCACATATTGACTATGTTTCTAATAAAATACGTAGACCCGTACACAAATAATGAGAAATAGTCGCTAATACGATATTTAATAATTGTCTGGGGTGGTGCCTATGGCACAGTACTTAATAAGTTAAATACAGGGTGTTATGGAAATGACGTATTATATTTAAATGGGCAATTCCTGAGATGAAAACAAATTGAAGAAAAATATCTAAAAATGGCGCTTTAATTTAATATGCCCTGTACATGACCTTATGTCAAACCAAAAATATCCACGTGGTGCCCCTGTCAGGAAGGTAAACAAAGCAACATATGTCAACAGTGTTGTCATATCTTCAGGGTAAACTATTTAGAAAGTCAATAACCGTTTGACAGATTGCAAGTTGTTTATTTTTCAGGGTACATTATTATAAACTTTTACGTTCAGTTCAGTTCGCTGGGAAACAATCTCTGATTTATAAACTTGAACTGACTCGAACGAACCGCCGCGGAGTTTTCAAATGGTCAGGTATGTTCTCATTTGTTCAATTCGAACGACACCCGTCAGATCTGGACAACTTAAAAGTTTATAAATGCCACTTACCCTTTAGAAAAAAATGCAATTTTATTTACCTTTTCGGACTTATTTAAAACCAACTTAATTTATAAAAAACACCAAGTACTCACACACAAAATCATATAGTCACGCGTCACAACACATCTAAGTACCGTTCAATCTGAATTAGTATTTTAAAGTGCTACTGTGTAGACAAAGTACGCTCTTATTGTCTAAATACCACGTTGGTTCCGTTGGTCAATATTGAACTGCTGGACTGGGTTTGTATTAGTATTAACATACAATTTAACACACAAATCTGCTTGAAACAGTATGAAACGGCGGTCTTTTTCGAGGAACAGCGCTGATCTGCCAAACGCTGGCATATTAGTGCTGGGCGATGTTCATCGATGTTTTTGAAACATCGATGTTCTGTTACCGATATTCGATGTTAGAGATCAAACATCGATGTCGACATCGATGTTTACCTTTCGATGTTCAATGTTATAACAAAACAAGAAAACTAGGTTGTAATCTTAAACTCAATTTTCCCAGCACAAGAAAATAAGAGCGAAAACTTTTGATTTCATTTGCTAAAAGCCTTATTAGAGTCGACAATAAAAATTCCCGGTGCAATGGCAATTATAATTGCACGAATTCATGAGCAGTAAACCGTTTTCCATCAACTGGCGCCTTGCTAACAGTCGTTTTGACTGGCAGTTAAAGCAGCTACTGCTACTTACAAATGGCAGTAGCCATTAGCTGTTCATAGGTGCTTCGTCCAATTAATAAACATTTAAAAGTAACAGAATAATCCATCTCTACCCAGACTTGCACCGGCAATGGCAATGAAAGTGGCGCGTGCCCCATTTCTGGCAATGCGAGACAGCTGAGAACGGTGTACTGCGCATGAATCCGTGCAATTTTAATTGACAGAAGGCTAGAATTGCCGACTGTAATACGGATTCCATTCTCGCGGCGCAATTGCGAGAAGTATTTGGCCAGCTTATCCAGAACGAAATTTTTTTTCCAAAGCCGGCGAAACTATGGCCCCAAAAACGAAATAGCTTGCAAGGAATCATCATTAATCTAGTTTTACAAAAAAAAAAATAGTTTACAAGTTGTTAGTGACTGGAATTCATGCAGTTTTAAAATATTATGTTTTAATTATTGCTTTATTTTTTTGTTTATATTATTTTTTAAAATTTTTGTTATTTTGTTTTTTGACGTTTCATAATTTTTCAATTCTTTCTAATAACAAGTTTATTTTTATATTTTATAATCTAATTTATTCCTAATCGCAAATATACTTTTTTAAATGTCGATGTTTTACAACCGATGTTTCTACGCCATCGATGGTCAACATCGATGTTCCGTTTCGATGTCCCAGCCCAGCACTATTGCATATTTGACTGGACGAGGACGAGTCTACTTATTTTAAAGGGGTAGTAGCTAGCTTAGACTGAAGGGCATTCAACATAATTATGTCATCATTCTTCTTCAGTAAAGGATTAATAAATTAGCGTTTTTATTATTTCTGAATTTCTATTGCGAAATAATTTGTATCCTATAGTGCTGTTGTTTTATGTGTACGGTAGGTTATTGTAAAGTGTAATTATGCGTTAGTATTTATTGCTTTTGTGTAATCTAATAATAAGTGTATCTCTTCAAAAAAATAATTGGAAACTCGTGCGTGTTTGTGTGTTTCTTTAAGTGATTTAGTGCAAATGTTCCGAGAGATTGGAAATAAGAGGCCGAATGGGGTTTAGTGGATATAAGCTTATTATGCAGTTCCACATTTTCATCAGGGTACGTGATGAGCATGAAGCTTTTCCCATAGAAAAAAAAACAAAAATCTGAAGATGTCTGTGCCCTTGATTATTTGCTAGTGTACTGGCACCTGGATTCACTTCTATTTGGATACTAGGTAAACTAAATATTATTTTTATAAGAATCTATAGTTATTTTCTACACAGTTGGCAACATTGGGCTTGAACATCTGTTGATTACACAGCTTGGCAATGTAATATGATCGTATATGAATGTGCTGAGGAGTAACCGGGTGGGTTTATGGGTGAATTACCCCACTTTTTAAACGTTCGATTTAAAAAAAAAAATATGTAGCGCTTCTCTAGGACACCCCAGGAGTCACCCATTTAAATATAATACGTCATTTCCATAACACCCTGTTTAATACAAAATATATTCTTAAAATTATATCCAAAAAATAAAAGATTTTCAACAAATTTATTGTTTTCGGAGGATACTGTAAATATCAGAACTTTATACTATATTAGCTGTATATGTAATTTTGTTTATCGGTGTAAGACCAAGCTAAACTATGTAGATGACGTTATCGCAACAAGGACTAAATCTAATAACAAATTTAAATTACCAAAAAATGTAACAACTGCCAAGAAGAAAAGAAGTTTATGGATTACTTAGCACCAAAACCATTAAATTTACTCCCATATAATATAAAATCAACAAAAAATATAAAAACTTTCAGTAAAAAGTGTAATCAGTATATTTACCGGAATACAGAAAAGTTTTCAATACTTTTTCAGTAATTCACTAAATCAATAAGGATTGTGGGCATGTTTCAGTAACGTGTGTCACATAGAATTATAATATAGGTAATACAGTGAAACCTCTCATAACGGACACCTCTAATAAGCGGACATCTCTATTAAGCGGACATTTTTTCATAGTCCGGAACTAGGTATATGAAATTCCATGAGAAACAACCTCTCTTGGGCGGACGCGGACAGGCTGTTTTCATACAAAGAGTGCGAAAATCCTTCTTTAAACGGCCAATTTTTTTTTGAAAAGTATTTGAGAGACGAATAAGTATGTGTGATTCCCCGATAGCAGTCCGCCGTTTATTTGTGACTTGTAAGGTTAAAATCGTAAACAATGGCAGAAAAATGTCGCGTTTTGAGTCTGAAAGAGAATATTGATGTTGGGGAAGTTTTTAATTTGATAACAATGATTTGGGCGAGTTCATTAACATTGATAGCAATGTGCTATTAGAAGATGATAGTGACCCCATTCCTACCGATTAGGTAGTCCAAACTGAAACCACATCTGACTACTCTGATGAACAAGTTGAATGCAGTAATCAAACAAATGTCACCAATTATCAACAAGCCATTAGGATGGTAAAGGAATTATAAGAGTATGCAAAGAATAGAGGTGACTCTACAGCAATGGAATTGTTATCAGACTTGGAATTACATTTTCTAGATTGCAAGTTAAACGCAAACACGTCAAAGTACGTTATTATAGATTTTTTTAGTATTACATCCTAACTAAAACTAATGTATTTTTGTTATGTTATGTTTATTTGTACATACATAGTAATAATTTTGCATTTACATATTACCTAATAACAAATTTCCCATGGGCGGACACTTCTATTAGGCGGCCACATTTAGACGGTCCCGTCGGTGTCCGCCTAATAGAGAGGTTTCACTGTATAAATAAAAATACAAAATAATAATTTACATATGTCTAATTTTAGATTTCGACACATACGGGTGTTTTGCACCCAGGTGTTTATTATTGGTTTATGCTATTCATTACATTATATATTAAAAATGTTAAAAAATATGTACTCCTTGAAACGTATTTTAGTACTTGGCTACTTTAAATCCTAATAGATTGTTTTTTATGTTTTTACTTCCACGAATAAAACACTTAATTCATATCACTGTCCGGGTCCCACCAATCTTCGATCAGGATACTCCAGATTATTATATTTATTTAATAATCAACTGGTGACGTCATATAATTTGTGCGGGTATATACAAGTAATTTCTTGTCATCCGCAAAATAATACACAAGTTTTCGTCTCTAATAATAAATCTCTTGATAATTTGATATTTCAACGTAATCTCTCAGCGATGTAAAATTCTAGTCCAAAAATAAAGCGTATGCGCAAAATCAGCGTAATCTCGAGAATATTTGGCGAATTTTTGCAAAATGAATTCTTATTTTGTAAACTGTACTTCTATTTCTGGTGGTTGTGTTTCCTACACAAAACAACAGCAACTGCTGTGTGCGTGTGATTCCGATCTTTTTAATGAAGATATGTTGACGTATCTATCTATCACTTCCGGTTATACCGGAAGTTCGGCTTAATATTGGTATTTTAAATAGAAGTCCCTGTAGGAGTTTGGCATTTTCCGATTCGATGTAAAAATACCAAAGACTTTTTTATAGAGGGTATTTTAAAAATTATACATTTCTGGTTATGTCAATTGAAGGGTTTTTATCAAACAAATCTCATAAAGCGCCGTCCACACACAAGGTTGTACCTGACGTTTTACGGTTTTACCTGATGTGTTTTACTTGTTCAGGCAAGACGTCCGTCTTATTAGGTATCTGTCTTGACAGAGAGACAGTCTTACTTGAAGACCTAAGACGTATATAATATCTAAAGTACTTTCGGAGATATTAAAAAATAACCATTTAAAAAATAAAAATTCAACACCCTGTAGCAAAAAATTTAAGCCATTACGGACATATGTTCATATAAACTTTTCTTTATAAAATGACCTAAGGAATGACCCTGAAATATTAGCACGTCATTAAGGAACACCCTGTATAGCGACTTAAATATATGACGTTTTACCAAAAAAAGAACCATTGTCAGTACGAATTATCTTAGTGTTTTTGACTACTATGTTATACATTGTAGGTACATTTACAGAGCAATTAGATAAACAATATTATTCTATACGTATTGGTAAATTCAATTTAAAAAAATTGACTCATCAGTATAGGTATTTATTATATTATATTGAAAAGGTGTAATTTTTAAAACACCCTGTGTAAAAATGTCTAGGTATTTTTTTGAAATAAACAGATCCACACCTCTTCTAAATTTTCTCAAATTTTTAAATCTTTAACTGAATTAGTTTCGAAGTAAGGTCAAATTACCTTTGACATGTTTTTTGTTATAAAAAATTCCTTTAATGCGGTTAATCTCAGAAACGGTTTGAGATGTAATGCCTAACTTCCGGTATAACCGGAAAAGATCAGCATCGTTTATAGCGGGTACCAATATTTCAGGTCAGGTCAGATTTTCATTAAAAAAAATGTTAACATTAATAATATTTTATTAGTTAATGCGGAAGAAACCGTAAGGAAAGAAAATCTTGTTATTAAATATTTACTAGTCGTAACAGGATGTTGAAAGTGAGCGAAGGGTCTTAACTTAATATCCTTAAAGTTTGATTGAATTTAATCTTAATTACCTACCTATGTTGTTTTCAGTTTATTTAAAATTACGAGATTATTTCCGTATCTTGTAATATTATGTTGTTCCTTTGATTTAAAAAATGCAATTTCTTTTACTATTATCGCTATTTACTTCCATCGCATCTTTACGTGTATTGCAAGAAAAGAAAATATTGCACGACACGATCGTTATCAGAAGGAGCAAATAACTTTTATATGTTTTTCTAACTAACTTGTTGAGGTGAATAATAGATAAAATGTATTCAATATAGGTACTAGCAGGATTCATTGTATTTTTTAAACTTGAACAATATCTACTTCCGGTCTAAAGGTAGAGTGTGCAATACTTTTGCAATTTTGTTGCTGCAAGTTAATTTTTTACAGCTGGCAATTCTATTATAGGTGCGGTGTCCACGGCGAGGCTGCCAACACAGCAAAAAAAAAGTATTGTGCAACTATCAAACACAAGTACAAACTGAATAATCAATCGTCAATTTGGGAGGAAATATGTCTTGGCATAACCACGTTGTGGCAATCGCCACGATAGCTTCTCAGAAACTTGATGTACTCTTCCGAACCAGAAAGTTCTGCACACCTCAACAACTTTTGACACTATACAAAGCCCAGATTCGACCATCACTAGAGTACTGCTCTCATGTCTGGAGCTCTGCACCCAAACATACTCTTCGGCTACTGGCTTCCATCGAAAGGAGGGCCATTCGTCTGATTGGAGACCACGAGCTGACGAAGAACCTCGACAGCCTAGAACATCGAAGACAGTTTGGGGATTTGACTCTCTTTTACAGATATTTTCATGAAAAGTGCTCGACTGACCTTGCCCTCTTAATTCCGCCTAGAGCGACGAATAGCAGAAATACACGACGAACCACTGCCGCCCATCCATATGTGGTTAAGCTTAGTACTCCTCGAACTTCATTATTTAAGAATTCTATCATCTGGAGGACGTCATCCTTATAGAACGACCTGCCCGAGGTCGTATTTTCCAACGAATATACCCTCCAGCGATTCAAAACCAACGTGAATCGCTTTTTGCGCACACGCACCACTCCCAGAGTGCCCTAAAGGAGTATTCGTATAGTGCCTGTGTTTGATCATAAAAAAAAACCTATACACGATCAACAATAACACACGGGTTAATATTTAGTAACTTTTATTTTTTGTTTGATACTAGATCGTTATTAAAAATTTGTTCGGGTTGAGCTTTTGTCTAATTGTAATATGTAAGACAACTAGGGTTGCCAGGTGCCCTGGATTTCGCAGGATGTCCTGGATTTGAATAATAAATAATTTTTGAACTATATAACTCAGCGCCATCTTTCCTTTCTCGGGATTTCTGAAGATAATTTTATAGTACAGAAAACTGAATGTTTTTTGATTTTTTTTCACAACACTGAAAATTTTTTTTTGGAACGGAACAAAAACTTGGAAGAGCCGATTTATTTTGCTTTGAAGTATTTATAGTGTTTTAAAATCTCTGAGAGAGAAAATTAGTCAAAGAAGAGAAGACAATTTCTTTGGATTTCTAGCCACAAATCTTTCAAAGACTTTCTCTCCAAATAAACGAATCAAAATAACGGAATCGTTTTTACAATTTTATAATAATATTGCTTCAAAATACGAATTCTCACAAAATAATTTGTTTGTAAAATTATCTATTTTTCTCTAAAAAGTTCGTTTAAGTTTGATTCAGTCGTGGAAATTGTTGCTTTGAAACCAATCTTGATAATTTATATGAAGAATTTTGTATAATGAAACCCACCTTTGAGAAAGCCAGCACTTTACCTGAAGGCTCTATTCACAAATCGAATAACATTTTCATAGCTAATCCCAAAATGAATATTTTTTTGAAAATAATACAATTTGTTTTTTCAATATATGGTTGAAATGCTGCCTCCGAAAGAGTTTTTTCTTTGTGCAATGCGGCCTGGAGCTACAGCCGCAATAAGCTTTTGGTTGACCATATTAAAGCGGAGCTTGAGCGATGTAAAAATTTTGATTTTCCCATTGGCTGTCCCGAATAGAAATAGGCCAGAGTTAAGGGTAGAAAAATTATTATTTTAAATATTGCATCCCAGTTCATAACATACACATACAACTCTCAATACATCTAAATAACACACAAAATAAATAAACATTTGGGGGTTCGACTTCTTTTATTTAAATATTTGGGTCGTTTTTATTCCTTCCTATTTGGGTGGGGGATAAAATGGAGGACGACACCACCATGGCCTTCCACCCCAGTCCCTTCCGCTCCATTTTTTACAGTCATGTTTGTCACCTGGGTTTTCTAAAATACGAGAAAAATATATTGCAAACTTAAACGTGTTCAAAATTTTATGCAGAATTTAAAAACAAACTAAAAGGGTATACATACATGAGTGAGTGAGTTGTGACTTGCTTTTGAGTTTGTTCCCTGTATACATGAATTTACCTTTAAAAAAGCGCAACATAATTGAAAAATTAAGTTTTTTCGAAAAAGAAAACACCTGAATTTTGAATGAATTTGTTCCTAACCTTTGCGTACTAAACTGATACTTACTAGTTGGTTTTTTGGTTGGTTTTGGTCTTGGTGTAGTAGTGGTGGTGCTGGTGGTAGGCCTTCTGGTGGTAGTCGTGGGTCTTCTCGTAGAATTAGTCGTGGGTCTCCTAGTAGAATTAGTCGTTGGTCTAGAAGTAGACGTGGTTGTCGGAGCTGCAGTAGACGTGGTTGTCGGCGCTGCAGTAGACGTGGTTGTCGGAGCTGCAGTAGACGTGGTTGTCGGCGCTGCAGTAGACGTGGTTGTCGGAGGGTTGGTAGTCACTGGAGCGGCCGTTATGGTGGGTCTACAATTCAAACAAATATTACTGGGAGTTGCCATAATACCTAGAAGATCAGGCCCATCAAAGCAGTTGTTCCTTCCAAACACGGACAATTTAGGAAGGCCGTTACCAATAATAAGTTTATTTAAAACAATGACTGAAATTTTAGTAGCCAATTAAGTAGCAACAACTAGTGTTGTGATCGCTCGAGCGAAAAACCGCTCGAGTACTCGATTATTGAAATAACCGACATCGATCGATTATTAAAAAAACCGCTCGAGTTATAAATTCAGGCGAAAAATCGAATCGTTGTCTTTCACTTGATACTCGATCTTCGCGCGCCACCCGAAATGTGCCGATTGGCGACGTTCGAGTTTGACGCTCAGAAGGCTGACGCGACATACGTCTTTCTTGAAGGCACATAAACGAGAAGGTGCATATAAAAAATATGCCAAATCCCTTAGCGGATTCATCGCGACATCGGGTTTTGTTTTGACTAGTTAGCGATTGTAAATTTTTTAAAAATTAAAGGACATTTTAAAAAAAATCAGAATCAACTGTGCTTCCTTAATAAAAAGTCTAGACTAAACTTCTAGAACTTACAAAAACAACCCCTGGTGTTTTATCAACACATTCTTCTTAGTCATAAAAATTTCAAGTGATTAATCGCTCGAACGATTCACTCGATTATTAAAATCGTATCAAGTACTCGATTATTAAAATCATGGGTTTTTCCTAACACTAGTAACAACTATAGTACCAGCCCGGTGAGACTGCTTATGGGGGAGGTCGAAACACGTAAGAAGGCCTTGGAAGTGATGCTAAGCCTACTCTGCTCCATACGCTCACATGTAACCTACTTTTATCTATCTGTTTCACTCTATCATTTAAGCGTCAATATCAGACTTACGTAGAGTTAATATGGCAAGCCCAAAAGTGAGTGTTTATGCAGGCGACTTGATCCTGGTCATATTTGTCTCACTTTACTGAATTAGGGAAGGTTGCTGCAGACAGAGACAGGCATAGAATGCGAACAGCACGAATTGTTAAATAGTTTAACAAGCTAACTTCCTTCGTCTGGCGGGCATGGAAATCAAGCAACAACTGATATGATTTAAAATGGTGGAGAAGTGGAGAGACGCATCTTTAAATTTTAAAATAATTTTTAATATTCTAATCTTTCACGAAAAACGTCGTTTCCTTTTTGGTGCAAGTGAGTAATTTGTAATTGAAACATTCATTTAGTCATCTTTACTGAGAGTAAGCTTCAATAATAATTTCTTTTCCTAAATCATATGGGGCCCAAAAATATGCTTGGACTTGAAGCTTGAAATATTTGCTAGGACCTAGAGCCCACTTGAAGAAGGTAAAATATTTTATGTAAATTATGATTTACTTCCTATTTTTTAATAAAACTACTTACAAGCTTATTTCTGAAGTTTAATTTTTCATTTGTAGTTACGTTATTAGTTAAAAAAAAATGATATAAGAGTGTGTAAGGATTATTTTAAAGTGATATTTACAGCTTAAAACATGTCAGAATCCTAATATTTGATTTTCACTACTTAAGTAAATCAAATAAAAGGGTTTGAATGTTTTTTGTTGGTTAAATGTCACTTTAAAATATTGACAGTAATAAAAATTTTGACAAAAGTGACATTTGAAAAGCACGTGCGTTTGTCAGCTGATTCCAGACGGAATGGATGCCTGGTTTGTTCGTTTGTTCATACTTGCTTCGATGTGTTAACACGGCTGTTTGTCTTCTTCCTGTTTATAAGTATTCGTTGTATAGTACTATACAGGGTGTTATGGAAATGGCGTATTATATTTAAACCGGCAATTCCTGACATGAAGACAAATTGAAGAAAAATATCCTTAAATGGCGCAAACAATTCATTCAGCGGTAAAAATGACCTGACGTTAAACCAGAGAAACACCCGTGTTGCACTGCGATACATGTAAACAAAGAACGAAGTCTAACCAGTGTTGTCATATGTACACCTTAACGGTCTAGGACATTTGGGCGCAGCCACATGGGCGCGGCCATCTGAGCGCGGCCGCTTGGGCGCGAGGACACTTGGGCGCGGGACACTTGAGCGCAAAGTCACTTAGGCGCGAGCCAAAATGAAACACATCTTAATATTGTTGTTACATTTTATTTTCTAAATATATACAAAATTTAGGTATTGGTAACCAATCAGTGGGTAAGCAAAATATTTAATCTCGGTCAACAAAAAAAAATAGTGAACAGTGACCTGGGAAAACAAGTGAAAACCCGCCCCCGCTACACCTTTTGTAGTTTTGTAGTCGATTTCCTTCTGTATTCGGCAAAAGAAAACACAAGAAAGTTACATAAATTGACAGTGCCCTGGGAAAACAAGTGAAAACCCGCCCCCGCTACACCTTTTGTCCCTTGACTGCTACACCGAATGAAAACACACCCACTCAATTAACTACTCGTATCACGCGATTGCCCATAATAACAAACTTTGCCGCTTATTCAAAACAAACGCGAGGAATTAAAATAGGGAAGAACCATACTAAAACCTAATTTTTCATGTAATTATAGTTAGGGTCAGGTCATTCATGGAATAACATCAGGCTTAATACAAAAGGATAAACGTAATTAAAAATTAATGCACCTTTAGGGTCAGGTCATAATATAGAGTTTTGCCAATATTCTTTTCTATAAAAATTGCCTAGAATATTTTTTTATTAAAAATTGTTTTTTAATAAACGTGCACAAGTGTTCTCGCGCTCATGTGTCCCCGCGTCCATTTACCCTCGCGCCCAAGTGTCCTCGCGCCCAAACGGCCGCGCTCAGATGGCCGCGTTCATGTGGCCGCGCCCAAATGTCCGTCTCCGACACCTTAAACTCTTTAGACAAAATAAAATAATTTAAACACTTTTCCATTATGTAATACCTTTTTGTACAATTAATTTAAGAAAACTTACTACATACAATACTTTTTAAGATTACAACTAATAGTTTAAAAGAAGTTTAAAATGCCCATGTACGTAGCTAGGTCAAATGTCAATGACCTTTTGACATTTGAGTGATTCCTCATTGTGTATTTTTTAATGCAATTTTATTTAAGCACACACACACAATTACCTTGTCGGTTATATTTAAAAATTAGTGTCACAATGTCTATAAATTACCAAAACGTTTTGGTAAATTATAGACCTGCATGAATTGAGGTGGGGTATCGTTTTTATTAATATCTTTTTTCTCGCGTAGATTTGTAAAAAGACACATTTTTTTATAGGATTTCTTCGAATTAAAAATTACATGACATGACCATCTGATCGAACGAACTAACGTGGAACTAAAGAGTAGAGATGGTAAATGTTTAATAGTCGATACGAACGAAGGTGTTTTCCTGCATTTTAACCTTTGACCCGCGCATTCATCAAAAAGGTTGAAATAAATAACAATCTGCAGTAACAATTTATTATTCTCTTTCACTGCTGTAGGTACCAATAAAGATTAAAAAAACTTGTTATTCGGTGCTCTGCTGCTCTTCTTCATTGGAGACGCTTAAAAAAATTAAATCGACATCAGACAGTAATTAAGGTAGCGCCATCATACGGCAACTTAAGGAAGTAAGACGAATTTTATATTAGTTTCTGTAGTATAGTTAAGATATGTTTTAATAGAGGGCGTCATGCGTAAACATGTATAAAAAGTGTCTTTAAGAAACGCAGAGAAGGCCGCTTTTACTACATACATAAAATGCTTATAAAAGTGTTCAATTTACTCTTTTAAAATTCAACAGTTATGTCGTTTGGCTTGTCAAATGTCTATTGTACAGAATCAGCGTTTTTATTATGTGTATCTACTAAGTATTGCCAAATATCGTGTTGAACTGTGCTTTTGTTCGCGAAACCTGTGACCGTTGTTCGCGAAACCTGTGATCTATGTAATAAAGCTAATAATCTGATAGTGTCTCAAAAACAACTGATATGTTTGTGCCTGGAGGCACATATCCTGCCAGTAAGGGTCAATTTGTGTCATATCCCCTATTTGCGTGTTTTTTATAAAGTAATGCATTAGTGTGTAGTGATTTTGTGTGCCTATCTTCAAAAAACTAATTTGAAACTCGTGGGTGTCTGTGTGTGTTCTTTAAGTGATTTAGTGCAAATGTTCCGAGAGATTGGAAATAAGAGGCCGAATGGGGTTTAGTGGGTATAAGCTTATTATGCAGTTCCACACTATCTTTTCCCATAGAAAAAAAAACAAAAACCTGAAGATGTATGTGCCCTAGATTACTTGCTAGTGTACTAACACCTGGATTCAGTTCTATTTGGATGCTAGGTAAACTAAATATTATTTTTATGGAATCTAAAGTTTTAGATTTTTTACACAGTTTGGCAACATTGTGCCTGAACATATGTTGATTACACAGCTGGGCAATGTAATATGATCATATATGATTTTGCCGCGGCGTGACCTGTGGGTTTGTGGGTGAATTACCCCACTTTTCAAACGTTCGATTAAAAAAAAATGTAGCGCTTCTCTAGGACACCCCAGGAGTCACCAATTTAAGTATAATACATCATTTCCATATCACCCTGTATGTACTCGCCCCCAATGTAATTCTAAGATGTCGAAATAAAAATCGTGAACATACGTAATACTTTCTGGTACGAAAATGAATAAATGTTATACCTGACTGTGGTAGTGGTTGTTGGAGATGCGGTTGTCGACCAGCCTTCGCCAGTACAACCAGCCGTAGCCGCCCAGTCGCATACATTTTGGACGAGACTCCAGTTGGTGCCGTCATTGGCGCATGTCATCAAATAGGCTACTCCGTTGCTGCATTGCCAAAATTTAGTGCAGTCGCTGTCTGGGTAGTATTGCACCACGGACCCGTCTGACGGACATGTTGCTATAAAGAGAAGAAAATGGATTAGACAAAAATGTAGATGTAGAAAAAACTACATCCCTTCTTAGTCACTACACGGAAAATTGTTTATTCACAATAAAAAATATATTAATTTTAAAGGAAAAATGTTTCCATATGGTACTTTTTGTCATGAAAGCCAAATTGTGGGCAAGTTCGGGTTTCTAAACTTTCCCGATTGATTTGCTTCCTGTAAATTCAAATTTTCTAAAATTATCGGCATAGTACATGGCAGCATTTAGCCAAGCTCCCCATATTAAAATAGGTTCTAGGGGTAAATGGAGGTTTTATAAATATGTTCTCGTCATATTTTAGTAATTTATTGGCCAAATAATGCACGAAGTTATTTAACTAGATAACAGAACACCTCGTAACTAACTAGACATTATAGGCAATGTTGCCAGAATTTATTTTAGTTGGGTACTAGATTGCTGTTAAAAAAGAACTAAATTTTATAAAATTCATGCTTTCCAACGGTACTAAAGTACTAAATCTCGCGAAAAGGTACTACATCTAGTACTATAGTACTAACTCTGGTAACACTGATTATAGGCATGGGCATAGGCAGCTCAAGACAAAAAACCGGGAATTACCTACGGAGACTAACGCGACGCCTTGCGCAGTTTGCCGATCTAATATGACCTTTTTCCCGTATAATAGTTTGTATTATTTTTAAAAATTATACAACGTGTCCAAGATAAGGAGGGCCAGTACAAGGATCTCGGAAACCGTAAGAGACACGAAGTCGGTTAAATGGAGGTAAAGTTGCGCATTTACATGCCTAATAATATTCCGTTTAGAAAGCTTTAAAATTCCGAGTAGTTCCGGAGATATCCGGAAATACCCGAAATTCTGAAAAATCGTTTTATTTTTTTCCTGGGTTTTCTTGAGATCTAATTCTAAAGTAAATTGCACTTTTACATTGCCACTTTTTGTCTTCCGTACGCAACGATGTATGACACATTGTGGTTTAATGACGTTTCGAGGGTTTTTTGAACAGATTCAGGAAATTTTGGGATACGGTCCTGTATTTCTACTAATTTTATAAATAATATCTCGTAAGTAAGCTCTAAATTTTTTACTGACTTGTTCAATAAATAACAAATATTTAATAATAAACCAGAAATAAGTGAACAAAAATCATACCAAAACAGTAATAAAACGAACAACGAAAAAAGTATGGAACTACATAATCAGGTGTTCAAAATGATTTCCGTTATTCTCTAAGCACAAATAACATCTTCTAACTGCCACATAACAGTTTTTTTGAGATAAAATAACACATGCGATAGAATGTCAAACTTTTCAGCATTTGTAAATTTATGTTCCATATCTTCTGACAATGGGAATGTCAAGTGAAACAAATCACGCGTCACCATCTTAATTTCTTTGTTTCAAACGCCTTTCTTTTAACTCCCGAATCAACAAAAGTTTGAAATAATGTTTCTGTATTTTGTTCACTTATTTGTGGTTTATTATTAAATTATTTGTTATTTATTGAATTAGTCCAACATAAGTAAAAATTTAGAGCTTACTTATAAGATATTATTTATAAAAGTAGGAGAAATACAGGACCGTATCCCGAAATTTCCTGATGTTGTTCAAAAAACCCTCGAAACGTCATTAAACCACAATGTGTCACACATCGTTGCATTCGGAAGAAAAAAGCTATCAAATTCCAATATCAGAAAAACAGGACCGTATTTAAAAAAAGAAAGTTGATAATGGCCCTTCGAAGACGACTCGTCGGATTACAAAACAATTAACGCTGTTAGATAGAGCGGAAAAAGTAGCAACGCAAATGTGCAATTTAATTTGGAATTCGATCTCAAAAAAACCCAGGAAAACAATGAAACGATTTTTCAGAAGTTCGGTTTTTTTCGGATATTTCCGGAACTACTCAGAATTTTAAAACTTTCTAAATGGCATATTACACTGGGAAACAAATTTCAACTTTTTTTTTGTTTCCTGAACAAAACCTATTTTTTTGGATTCAACTGTACCCAAGTAACTAAAAAATACCTATTAAAGATTTTAGTTGGCTCGCAAAAAAAAAATCTCAATTATTTGTTACAAAATTTTAATTCATAGGCATATACAATGGACATACAAAATACAGATAACAATATATTGTTGGTTCAACAAAAGCAACTAAATAGCACATTTTTATCATTGAATCCAAAGTTTAGACACTCATTTTGCGCTTCTTAGCTTGCCTTTTGAAAGCAGCCTCTGGGGCATCTCTCGTAATAGTCCAGCAGTAGTCGGCTAACATCTCACAGTTCCATTTTCCCTGATATCTTCTTTCCATGTTCGAAATATCCTGGTGGAACCTCTCACCGTGTTCGTCACTTACAGCACCACAATTTTCCGGAAAGTAATCCAGATGAGAATCCAGGAAATGAATTTTCAACGACATATTACACCCTAGGTTTTGGTAACACAAAAGAAGTTGGGCAACCAGGTCTTTATAATTTTCTGCTTTTATGTTTCCCAAGAAATTTTTTGCAACCATTTTAAAGGCATCCCAAGCGTCTTTTTCCTTGCCTTCAAGTATGGAATCGAATTGCGCATCTCCGAAAAGTTTCCTAATCTGGGGACCCACAAATATTCCCTCTTTAATTTTAGCGTCACTGATTCTAGGGAACTTTTCTTTTAAATAACTAAAAGCACGGCCTTCTTTGTCCATTGCCTTCACAAAATTTTTCATAAGTCCCAATTTTATATGAAGTGGCGGTAGTAAAATCTTTTCTGGGGCAACTAATGGCGCGCTGGTCACATTTTTCTTTCCTGGCTCAAAAGACTCTCTCGGTGGCCAAATTTTCTTTCTGTAGTGATCCGATCGTGCTCGACTGTCCCATTCGCAGAGGAAGCAGCAGTATTTGGTATAACCTAGCTGCATTCCAAGCAAGATCGCCACAACTTTTAAATCCCCACAAATTTGCCATTTATATCTTTCATATTGTATGGTCTCAAGTAACAATTTCAAATTGCTATATGTTTCTTTCATATGGACTGCATGACCAATTGGGACTGAAGGCAATTTGTTTCCATTATGGAGTAACACAGCTTTAAGACTTACTTTTGAGGAATCAATGAAAAGTCTCCAGTCTTTTGGATCATAGTCCAGATTTAAAGCTGCCATTAATCCCTCAATGTCCCTACAGGCTACCAAATTGTTATCCATGTTAAAAAATGGTGTTAGGTTTTTCTGACGGCTTCGGTACACAGAAACTTTTACTTCATCTTCAAGTAAATTCCATTGTTGCAATCGAGAGGCCAATAGTTCTGCTTTTGTCTTGGGCAGTTCCAAATCCCTTATAAGGTCACTTAATTCACTTTGACTTATTTTGTGAGGCTTTTTACTTGGAAGTTCACAGACAAAATCGGAGTCTTGCGAGGTTGATGGGCCGGCGACATTTTCCGGTACACTACCGTTTGAATCCTCTTGATCATCATCAGAATGAAGGGTATATTCCTGAGGTGGATTAGGTATAGGCAACTCGTCACTATGAGGCACCGGGCGTATGGCGGATTGTAAATTTGGATACTGTATCGCAGACCTTTTTTTCTCTGAAAAGCCTTTTTTGATGGGAGGTGTCAAACAAAAGTAACAGTCAGTAACGTGGTCTTTCGGTTCTCGCCAGATCATAGGAACAGCGAAGGGCATCTTACGGTTTTTTCCACTTAGCCAGCCGCGAATGTTGGACGCACATTTGTAGCAGCAGATATGGGGAGCCCAATTTTTATCCTGGTCTCCAACTTTGCAGCCAAAATACAAGTGGTAAGCCTTTTTTATTAAAGGGCTAAGCGTACGTTTTTGTTTCACAAAAGTCATTTCACCACATATATAACAAAAATGATCCGGCTTATTTACACAAACTCGCGACATGTTGCTCAAAACTCTCTAATTTCTCAAATACGAACAGCTCTCGATCAACTGGTGGTTGAAATACAACTAACTAACAATTTAGGATTTATATTATATGTATTTAAACCCCTTATAAAGTACACCTGTTATAATAAATCCAGGTATTTCTCATTTAATGGTGAAATTTTCCCATATATTAAGGGCAGGTAGGTAAATTATCATAATTGGGATGGATCTATAAAACCAGAGCCAACTGAGCCTTTTGCAAGACAGATTGTTAATTAGTATAATAAAATAAGTAAGATTTTGCTATTTTGGTCTCGGAAACATTTTTGCTGTTCCCCAGTGTTATTAGGCACGTAAATGCGCAACTTTCCCTCCATTTAAACCGACTTCGTATCTCTTACGGTTTCCGAGATCCCTGTACTGGCTGGCCCTCCTTATCTTTGACACGTTGTATACAGGGTGTTTCCTAACCTCTCCGATAAAATGAAGGAGGTGAATCCTTACCTTAATTTAAGACCAAAATGTGGTATAAAAGTTTTTCGTATGTCGCTTCGTTTGCGAAATACAGGGTACATTTTATTAATTAATGCCAATGATTTTATAAATGCATATTATTTTAAAAACTTTGAATAATGAACTCACATGAACAAAAGTCAAATAAATTACCAGATAAAAATACGAAAATAACTAAAAAAATTAAGGTACTCTTTTACCCAGATCCTCGCAAATGAATTTGAAATTGATACTATATTTTCTTTAACACCCTGTATTTCGAAAACGAAGCGACATACGAAAAACTTTTATACCACATTTTCATCTTAAAATAAGGTGAGGATTCACCTCCTTCATTTTTTCAGAGAGATTAGGAAACACCCTGTATACAGTGAAACGTCTCTTAGGCGGACACCTACGAGACCGTCTAACTGTGTCCGCCTAATAGAGGTGTCCGCCCATTGGAACTTTGTTATTAGGTAATATGTAAATTCAAAATTATTATTATGTATATGTATGTATAAATCAACATAGCATAACAAAAATACACTAGTTTTAGTTAGGATGTAGTACTAAAAAATCTTATAACGTAGTTAGACGTGTTTGCGTTTTTAAACTTGGAATCTAGAAAATGTATTTCCAATTCCATTGCTGTAGAGTCACCTCTATTCTTTGCATACTCTTATAATTCCTTTACCATACTAATGGCTTGTTGATAATTGGTGACATTTGTTTGATTACTGCATTCAACTTCTTTATCAGAGTCGTCAGATAGTGATGTGGTTTCAGTTTGGACTACATAATCGGTAGGAATGGGGTCACTATCATCTTTTAATAGCACATTGCTATTCACAATCAATCAATCAATGAAGTCGCCCAAATCATTGTTACAAATTACAAACTTCCACAACATCAATATTCTGTTTCCGACTCAAAACGCGACATTTTTGTGCCATGCTTTACGATTTTAACCTTACAACTCACAAATAAACGGCGGACTGCTGTCGGGGAATCACTCATACTTTCATTCGGCGAAGTCCTTTCGCGATTGGTTGCCGGTCTGTCTTCAGAGAGTTTTTGCACCGTACTTATTCGTCTCCCAAATACTTTAAAAATATTTCTTGTCCGTTTAAAGGAGGGTTTTCGCACTATCTTTGTATGAAAACAGCCTGTCGGCGTCCCCCCAAAGGAGAGTCCGTCCAAGAGAAGTTGATTTTCATGCAATTTAATATACCTATAGTTCCGGACTTTAAAAAAATATCCGCTTAATAGATATGTAGGTACGCTTATTAGAAGTTTCACTATATTATTAATAATTTTTAATTAAGTATACGTAAAAAAGTTAAAATAAGCACGAAGGGAGAAAAAAAAGCATAAAACCTCAAAAAACAACATAAAAGCAACTATCATACTTAGTTTTGTTGGTAAATAAAAGAATTCGGCAAATATATTTTTGGTAATTGGTATAGAAATTAAATAATCTCATGGTTGCTTATAAAATCCATCAATAAGCATAAGGCTTAAATTTCGGATAGATCAATACATTCATACATTAAATCTCAAGAGAATGACCGACCTGCTCGTGATTCCCTAAAGATTTTTTATAAACTATGAAATCTTTCCGATTCCCAATGAATTGCACCACCAAAAAGTTACTTACGCGTCGGCGATGCCACAACTGAAGAAACGAAGCCGAAAGCAATAGCAAAAACTATGTTTAAGGCCCTCATATTGCCTACAATTTGATGATCTATCGAAGACTGAGTTAACGATACTATAATACCCTATATTTATACTATTCTTTAAGGTTTATAGTCCGCAAATGAATCAAAATCAATCATCAATTATTTCGGAACAACGCTCCCTTATTGATTGATGTTATCTTTGAGATTTTCTGCGGAATTGCAAACGTTTACACGAAGTTCGAGTGGGTTTCGAATGTGGAAAGTCCTCCATGTTTACAGGACACATGCAAAAAAAAATGATTAGAAAGATTAAATGATGGGGTAGCTGAAACTGAAGGATCCGATAAACTATTTTCTTTTTGTCAGTGCACGAGATTATTAATGATGAATTTATATTTGCCTATACAGAGTGTAGCAAATTCGTCCATCAACATTGGGATTTCGGAAACGGTAAGAGATACGAAGTCGGTTAAATGAGGGCCAAAGTTCCGTAAGTATTTGTGAGACGAAGAAGTACGGCGAAGAACTCTCTGAAGACATACCGGCAACCAATCGCGTATGCGTGACAGAGCGAAAGGACTTCGCCGAATAAAAGTATGTGTGATTCCCCGACAGCAGTCCGCCTTTTACTTGCGAGTTATAAGGTTAAAATCGTAAACAATGGCGAGTTCATTAGCAGTGATAGCAATGTGCTATTAGAAGCCCATTCCTACCGATTATGTAGTCCAAACTGAAACCACATCACTATCTGACGACTCTGATGAAGAAGTTTAATGCAGTAATCAAACAAATGTCACCAATTATCAACAAGCCATTAGTATGGTATGGTAAAGGAATTATAAGAGTATGCAAAGAATAGAGGTGACTCTACAGCAATGGAATTGTTATCAGACTTGGAATTACATTTTCTAGATTGCAAGTATAAAACGCAAACACGTCAAACTACGTTATTAGATTTATTTAGTACTACATCCTAACTAAAACTAGTGTATTTTTGTTATGTTATGTTTATTTGTACATACATATACATAGTGATAATTTTGCATTTACATATTACCTAATAACAAATTTCCCATGGGCGGACCCCTCTATTAGGGGGACACATTTATACGCTCCCGTCGGTGTCCGCCTAAGGGAGGTTTCACTGTACTTAGAAACCCCCTGTATTTATTTTTTTGCAGCATATTATTGGGCCCATAATTACGCAACTTCGTATCTCCGTTCCCGAAATCACAATGGTGTAGGGCGAATTAGTTACACCCTGTATATGTTTTTATGTTAGCTATAAATAATTATTAACAAACTATTATGCATGGAGATCGTTTAGTACGCCAATAAATCATAGCCCCGTCGTTATCTAACATATATATAAAAAAATATTGCAATAGAACAATAGATCAAAGGTCTATATTGCATTGAAAAAAAAATTACAAGACCTAATAATGTATTTTTAAATTCTAGTAGGGCTCAAACTTAGTTAAAATACTGGGATGTTTCTCATATACCTAAAGTCTCCACATTTTAAGATATTGGCGTTTGAAAAATGATATTAATATTATGAGAAACACAGCGGCGTAGCGACAAATTATATAGGCCCCCCCGCGAAAATTGAGTTAGGGCCCCCTACCCTATATTAAGAATATACATATATAAACATATAAACAAACAAAATTAGATAATACTGTTTATTATACAGGGTCCGCAAACGAAGCGTGGACGGAAGATTTAATCGTTATCGAAGAACTTATCAACAATACTGAAACAGCTTGAGATATTGGATTAAAAGCGGCATGGTTTAAAAATATTTTACATTATACAGGGTGGCCCAAAAAAGTGTGACAGCATAAAGTTATATTTTTTTAAATGGGACACCCAGTATTTTATTGCATATTTAGGTTCATATTACTATCGTTTATAAGTGCCTCAAGTTTTATTTAATTTGGTTTTGTAGTTTCGGAGAAATAAATTAAAAACTAAAAAAAAAAGTTTTGCAGTCCTGAATAAAAAAATCAAAAAAAACAATCCAGAACTATTTTTTTAACCTCGGCATTGAGTGAAATTTATGACAAGAGGTTTAGAGATACTATGAATGTAATTGCGTTTATTTATTTTATACAGGGTGTTCATAATAAACTTTCAAAAACCCCACATTTTAAAATAATTTTTCTCAAGTTTTTCAAATGGAACACCCTGTATATTATTTGGCTATTTGACGTAGAATTCATAGACAATTTTTTTTTGTAATACAAGCATATAAGTTATATCCAGCCGTTTTCGAAATAATTATAAATATCATAAATTATGTTGTTTAAATAGAGTTTTCATTGGGAAATTTTGTTATAGGCGACTAGACTAATAATTGTAAACTAAAGTAAAAGTTCAAAATAGCTTCCTTTTACTCTTAGAGTTTACCGTATTTAAGTTATTTCGATATAAATTTTAAAAGCATACTTTTTTGCTACTTTTATTATTTAATTTTATTTTTTATTCTTAATCGAGTTGCCATGATTTCTTTTTGTTTAGATTGTCACTATGACAGTTAAATAAAATTATTTACATTTGTTAAGTACTAACTTACACAAAATGTCGAATTTTAGAAATGGTAAATATGATTTTTATAATGTGCAAGAAATTGCCTCCTCGCGAGCCGAATGTATGCTGAAAGGTATCCAGATATTGAGAGAAAGCCGAGACCAAAAACCTTCGAGAAGTTATTTCAAATATTTGTAGCAACAGGAAGCACTGCGTACACAAAAAGAATGATAATCAATAAACCCGTTATTAATGAAGAAAATGAATTAAGAGTTCTGTTGGCAGTAGAGGAAAATCATTAAATTAAGTAAAAGGAAGCTATTTTGAACATTTAGTTTAGTTTACAATTATTAGTCTAGTCGCCTATAACAAAATTTCCCAATAAAAACTCTATTTAAACAACATAATTTATGATATTTACAATTATTTCGAAAACGGCTGGATATAACTTATATGCTTGTATTACAAAAAAAAATTGTCTATGAATTCTACGTCAAATAGCTAAATAATATACAGGGTGTTCCATTTGAAAAACTTGAGAGAAATTATTTTAAAATGTGGGGTTTTTGAAAGCTTATTATGAACTCCCTGTATAAAATAAATAAACGCAATTACATTCATAGTATCTCTAGACCTCTTCTCATAAATTTCGCTCAATGCCGAGGTTAAAAAAATAGTTCTGGATTGTTTTTTTTGATTTTTTTATTCAGGACTGCAAAACTTTTTTTTTTAGTTTTTAATTTATTTCTCCGAAACTAAATAACCAAATTATATAAAATATGAGGCACTTATAAACGATAGTAATGCGAACCTAAATATGCAATAAAATACTGGGTGTCCCATTTAAAAAAATATAACTTTATGCTGTCACACTTTTTTGGGCCACCCTGTCTAATGTAAAATATTTTTAAACCATGCCGCTTTTAATCCAATATCTCAAGCTGTTTCAATATTGTTGATAAGTTCTCGGCAATGGCATACTAATGGGTAGTGCAGCTCTCATTCGTGCTCGTCGGGGAAACACCCGTTACTGGGCTCGATGGTTTGTTGGATTTCATTGTTTACAACCTACCTAAGAATGTGAATTATTTATTCTTCAAAGACTGTGAACCGAAGCCTTGGCTTCCCCCCGATAATAAAAAAATACCCGTTTCGAGAAGAGTAATAAAAAATCATATTCAATAATTTATTAATCTATTTACACTATAAACAAAGGATTTACCGATTGACTCGAAACAATTTTCGGACCATTCAGATACGGATTATCAACAATGAGTAAAAATACTAATTCGCCGAATTCCTCCACATTATGAAAATAAATTAACCCCCATTCAAAGCGGGCGATAATCCATGGATTTGGGAAAATTTTTTATTAATTAGCGATTAAAACACATTTATATCGTTTTAAACTAAAAAGGAACTAATCTTATGGATTAGCAAATAAGTAATCGTTAATCGGTTCATTTAAATAACAGTTTAAAAACGATTATCGGGAAAAGTTTCAGTTAGTTTATCCATCTTTTAATAACGGTAAAGGTGCATTTAAAAAAAATACAACCTGACCAGATAGATAGAAGATGATAAAATTGATCGCGTTTTTGTGTGCTGTGGCCCTCGCCCGGGGCGATGTTGATCCTGGACCTCAACGTACGTTAACTTTTAGACTTTATTAAATTATTAAATTTTAGTATTTAAAATATCTGTTCCTCCAACTGGAAACCAGTGCACGGAAAAAGTCAGTTTTATAGGTTCACATTATCTTCAAGGTTGCAGTTAAACTAAAAATTTTGTGTGTTTCAAGATTGGTTTAAACCGAGTTTAAACCTAACCTATAATGCCGGCCGTAAAAATATCAAATTAAATCAAAATCAAAACAAAAAATATGCTTTATTGTCTTAAGAAAATTGTTCTTGTTAACAAAGCTATATAAAAAACTATTTAGAAAACATGAATCAAAACAGAAAAAGTACAGTAAAACTTCTCATTAGCGGCCACTAAAAATTTCATTACAAATTGGCCGTATAGGGGGGGGGGGGGGGGGGGGGGTGACCGTCTTTGAGGGGAACGAACAAAAAAATTATCTACATATATAATCTGTGATGTGAATAAAAATCAAGGTATTATTTGCACAAAAGAAATAAGGAGATAAAATAATAAAAACTATTTTTTGGGATTGAGGTCAATACAACTTTATTAATTAATTAAAGACTAATTACAAACAATATAAACTGTTTTTTTCATATCCCCTAAATAAAGTTGGTAAGAGGTATATAATATTGTAAAAATGTGCACTACTGTATATATACAAAAAAAAACTATGCTTTATGAAAAAATGTTTTAATAGAAGTCTGCTTCATATTTTTAATTTTAATTATTGCTGCTTCACATTCGCATTTCATTAAGAAGTTTGAAATATCGATGGCCAAATCGCCATTTTCTTTAGCTAGGAAAAAATTTTGCAGGTCTCTTAATTTTTCACATACTTCGCTCACACTTTTTATAGACGAACTAAGTTTTTTTAGTTCAATTTTACTTTTTAAAATATCATTTACTTGCGTTCTTCCAACACCAAACTTTTCCGCTATCTTTCGAGCACTGATACCAAATTTTTCATTTTCCGCGATAATTTCGAACTTTTCTTTAAGAGATAAACGCTTACGTTTTAAAGACATGATCGGCTTTTCTACTGTTAAAATTTAACCGAATCAAATTTGAGTATTTATCTCGGCTTTTATGAAATCATCATAAGTATGAATATAAACAAATTATATTGTTATACTTTAAATCTATTCACAAAATTGGGTTTTACCAATCATGGGTATTTCCAAAAGTACCAGTATAATAAAGTACCGGCTGTGCGAAAACATTCCCAGAAGAGTCGAGAAGACCGCAATTAAGGGTAAAATTTCCAGGTCATTTTCCTAAAATTTACGGATTCATGTGACCGTGGCCGTTTTGAAAGAGAGTTACGGTATTCGAGGGATTTCTTATTATAAAAAATCATGTAAGATTTATTTTAAAAAGCCAAACTGACCGTTAAGAGGGGTGACCGTTTTTGACGGGTGGCCGAAATGAGAAGTTTTACTGTATATGAAAAATACAAAAACATAATAATGAAATATAACAACAATTGGTAAAACAATTAGACAATACATATAGAATAAAATAACTCTGACAAATCAAAACCACATAATAAACTAAATTAAAATATAGAATTAAACGCAAGCCAGGAATACAATAAGCAAAAATTAAATACAGTAAGAAAAAAATTATAAATATAAATATAACCACAAATATACAGATTCAACCTAACAACAAAATAACTATAGTCAAAAATAATAAAATATCAGAAAAATAACTCTGGTCAATAGATTCGAAATACTTAATAAAACAAGTATGTACAAATTAACACAAAAACATAGTAAAAACACATTAAATCTTTTTTCTATTTGGGTTTCATAATGGCTACATTATGAAATGCAAAAAAAATGAATAACCTGCCACTTTATGAAACTGAAATTTTATTTTTTTATGTTGGCAGCAAGTAGGGTTCGAATTTTAGGCTTACTTTGATTTCGTTGAAACTAGTTTTCAAGGCATTATGAATTCGACAAAAAAAATTTATAGAAAACTTTAAAATACTAACCTTTAACCTTGCAAATATATCATTTTTACTAGATATTTATCCGAAATACCTATACTCGGAAATTTATAACATGCTGACGGTGTCCGTCCACTAATTTCTAGTCACAACTATAAAACAACATAGACTAAAAATAATAGAAATATCTTCCAGTTTATGCTCTATTTCTGAAGATTTATTTCAATAAAGTACTATTTTTATTTTTAATTCAACTTTATATATACATATTTATAGTTACTGTAGACATTTCCTGGGCATTAATTGTTATTCCTGTCAGATTCTGTGTCGCCACAATAATTTGTTCAATAGTGTTATTTATTATATTGTTCAATATTCTGAACTTTGTTCTGCTCGCACCATAACTCAAAGTTTTGCATATTCTTTTTAAAAGTTTTTCTAGATTATTTTCTGCAATTTCTTGTATTTCTGACGGAGTACAACGTTCTTCCTGACTCATTTTTATTAACTTTAATAATATATTTATTTTTAATTATGACGGATGGGAAGATGCTTTGTCGTGTTCAATTGTTTCTATCATGGCATATTTGATACTGGTAACATTGTATTAAATTGTAAAAGTATTGCCAACCCAAAAAGAAAATATTAATTCAAATGGGAAAAATCTGCTATATTTTTTATGTACTTTAGGGATTTAAAATACCCTTTAAATCCCTATTTTCAGGGAAAAAAGTGGTACTTTAAATCCCTAGGGATTTAAAGTAAATTTCTTTGCAAAAAAATATAAATTTCGAAATTTATTTTCAATAATTTTATTAGAAAATATAACATGACATGGATGCAACAAAAGTGTAACGTGTTTAGAAATATATTAAACTATAAAAAATAACTTAATTTCTATTAACATTAACAGTTATGTTTACCCCACTGCAATTAGCCAAGTGAAAAAAAGGTAAATTATCATTATTGCAGCTGTTATTTTTATTAATTAAAGTGTTTTTGAAAATTGTAGCCGTTGTCGTCGTCGGTGGCACCGACGATGTCGTTGGTGTTTCATTTTGTACAATAGGAATCGAAATATCTGAAGACGTTTCGGTGGAAGTACCAGTAAAAAGTTGATCTGCCATACTTTTTTTCTGGTATAAGGAATTTTCCACATATCCCTCAGCGACGGTGCTACTCTTCCAGCCGCCATGTCTTTTAAGCTGATCTATCCAGAGTCGGCTAGTAGCGATGCTGACGTCCGTCTAAAACAATGACCAGTGTACAATTTTGCATCTGGAAGCTTTAAATATTCGGCAATCTTGGTTGGCAGTTGTCCAATCGTATTCTTGCCCATTGGCTGAGACGTGCATTTTCCATTTCTGTACCCAACGAAAAATCTTGTATGGCCTTGTATTGATGGAGATCTTAAGGCAATATACTTCTTCACCAATCGTACTACATCTGTGGAGTTTTCCTTTGACCGTTTTTTAACAAAAGATCGGTCTTTTTCTGTCTTGGTATCTCGTAAATTGACCAAAATGAACGTTTCATAGTCTAGGACATCGGTTTTGTCAAGCTGGCAGAGCTCCTTGCTTCGAAAAGCTCCTGACACGCCCATGACTAGAACTACCTGGAACAAAGTATAAATAAAATAAATAGGTACCTACTTTATTTTCCAAAAAGCGTCTGAATAACATAGATATAGGTATAGACTGGGACAAAATATCGGTTGAAAAAAAATGTGTATCTTACCTTTTGCCCCAAAAATTCATGGTCGGGTGCTTTTTCCAGGAACTCTTTAATATTGTCAACATCGAGTGTCTTCGACTTTTTTGGTTTGTAGCCCTCATTTTGTCGTTTCAAAAAAGCGGTTAGTTTGCAGAATTTGCTAATGTCGACGCCCATGTCTATTGCAATTGTCGCCTTTATCATCGAATATACACTCCATAGTGACGATGCTTTAAGCTTTTTTGACTTTTCTAAGAAATATGCTAATAGTACCTTTTCTTCTGTAAATTCTTCTACGTTCCGTTCTTTGTACCATTTGATAAACTCAGATAACTGTTTTTATATTGTTCTCCAGATTTTCTTGGTAATAATTGGCCTACAGCCTCTTGAGCTGCCTTTTCGATTTGTTCCATCGCGATAAACGTCTTTCAGTGGATGTAGCGTGTTTGACTAATATTTATCGAGTGACTTTTGTTTTACTTAGTTACTTGTCATAAATTGTCATTTGGTCGTTGATATGGTAACATCAGTCGCTTCGATGATGGCATTTAATTTTTTTTAACATTTTACCTATTCTAATGTACATAAAATAGTATATACACCTCAGGACCAAAGTGTTTTTAAATCCCTTGACAAATTATAAACTTTTTGTCTCGGGATTTCAAATACCACTTTAGTCCCTAGGTGTATAATGTACTATTAAAGTTGTTCAGACTTTAAAGACCCAAATAGAAACAATAAAATACACGGTTCATAAGACAATTAGAGCACTTGTACTTTAGAAAACTCCCCGCTTCGCGGGAACTTGTATCTTGATATACTATTTGGAGATATTAATAACGATTTTAAAAAAATTAAGCCGTTGAGGACATATTCATATGACATTTTCTTTACAAAAAGACCTAAAGAATTACACTATGAAATGTTACCACGTCATTAAGAACCATCCTGTATAGGAAAGAAATGAAGTCATCAAAAACAACCTTTCTTTGTTTTTATTGTTATTCAGTAATTTTCCTTGCGAAATCTTATCAAGAGTAATAACATGGAGTGAACAAGTAAAGTCATGAATGTTATCATCGCCGCTGATATAATCATTCAAATTTAATCCACAACTTATTAAAAACAATTCCCGCATCTATGAAAGAGATAAAGTTAATCTTTAAATTAATAATACATAAAGAGAATCAATCGTTGGTAAAATACAACAGCGTATAAATAAAAGGGATAACAAAATTAAAGTAATAAATTAGCTGATTTTTCTAAATAAAATTACGGTAGTTTAGTTTTTTATAATGTTTATTATTTTATTAAAAAAATCGTCAGAAATAAAATATCAGTATTATTAATATCATTAGTTAATTTTTAACAAACCCCTCACTAAGTGGCGGCCATATGGATTTGCCACGGGTGTTTTTTTTTTTCGAAAAGAGACAAAGCAAATTAGCGTGGGCCCCCTGCCGGAAGCTAAGGACCCCTCTTATCGCCGCCAATGTCGCTATACAGGGTGTTCCTTAAAGACGTGCTAATATTTCAGGGTGTGATTCCTTAGGTCATTTTATAAAGAAAAGTTCATATTGTTGTCAACAATAAGTCCCCAGAAACCCAGATACTGAGATTTATGGGATTGGTGACTTATATGGGTACCGAATTACGCTGACGAGGACCAAGCTGAGGAGAGAGAAGTGAAGGCAACAGGGAACACTTGGCCGGGACTTGGCTTTGAACTATGAAGCGCTCGACATCATAATACAATTATAGTTTCTCTTGAACAAATCTATTTAAATTAGTTCTTTTAGTGTTTTAAGTAGTATTTTCTTTTATAGCTCGACAACAATATGAACATATGTCCGCAACGGCTTCAATTTTTTGCTACAGGGTGTTGAATTTTTATTTCTTAAATGGTTATTTTTTAATATCTCCGAAAGTACTTTAGATATTATTTCCAATTTTGGTGTGTGTTAATAGGATATAGAACCACAAATTTAGTTAGACAAGTTTTTCGATTGTTCCACCAGTGGCGTCCCTGCAAACATATCCTCTGATAATTTTTACAAAAACGATGGTACGCCACTGACATTTTTCCATGTGGATATTTTTTCTGATTAGCCTGGTTAATTCTACATGAAAACGGTCTCTTGAGTTTTTCTCGATTAAAGCCAGTAAATTCATATTGAAACTCATTATTATTAACATTGATAAAATAATTAGGGATACATTTTGTTTTATAAAAATTGTTGGAAATGGCCACCTTCACTTATAGGGCTTTCGCCCGCGATCGCATCGAATTGCCCACTCCAAAATTTTTATAAAACAATATTTATCATTAATTATTTTATCAATGTTAATAATAATGAGTTTCAATATGAATTTAGTGGTTTTAATCAAGAACGATGCGTCTGACGAGAAAAACTCAAGAGACCGTTTTCATGTAAAATTGGCCAGGCTAATCAAAAAAAATATCCAAATGGAAAAATATCAGTGGCGTACCATCTTTTTTGTAAAAAATATCAGAGGACATGTTTACAGGGACGCCACTGGTGGAACAATTGAAAAACTTGTCTAACTAAAATTTGTAGTTCTATATACTATTAATACATACCAAAATTGAAAATAATACCTACAGTACTTTCGGAGATATTAAAAAATAACCCTTTAAAAAATAAAAATTCAACACCCTGTAGCAGAAAATTTAAGCCGTTGCGGAGATATGTCCATATGAACTTTTCTTCATAAAATGACCTAAGGAATCACACCCTGAAATATTAGCACGTCATTAAGGAACACCCTGTATAGAGGGTGTGAATTTGGAAACTCTCCAAAATCTCCCTTCTAGATCACAAACGGGAACGGGGAGGTGGCGGCACCCTCGACATCAGCATGCGGGCGGTCAACACCCTAGATCGCCCGCACATCATAAAAGTCGGGGTTTTATGTCATTGTTGACCGTAATCAACTCTAATAAACCCCGCGAATTCTATATTCACAAAAATAACGCAATCAACATTGAAATGTTTCTTTGGACGATATTTCGATATCGCACGTTGTACAGGACTATGAAACTAAAAACTGCACCGCTTGTTTTATGGCTGGGTAGCAGCCTCAACTAGTGCACCTGATTCTATTTCCTTCAGTTCGGCTTTTGATAATTTTCCGCTTCAGCAAAAATCCATTTAAATTTAAATTTTTTTCAAAAACCCGCTGATACGTCATAGTAAGCATTACGTGCGGGTTCAAGGTAAGCTGTGAGAATGCGGGTACGTTCTCAGAAAAACAACTGGTCCGTCCAGATACAGGGTGGCCCATCGAAAACGAAACAGAGACATTTACTGGCAGCTCAGTTCTTTTTTGGAAAAACGCTCAGACCCGTCGATTTTGTTTTCGAGGGGGACACAAAATCGGAACAAAATCACGTCAACAAGTGCAGCCCCCTGGGCGGGGGTGGCACCACCCCTAAAATCTTAAATGGAAAGGGGGGGTCGAGTGATACCTTATTTTAAAGGTCTTTCAATTCCCTTTATAATGATCTAAAATTCATAATACTTCAGTTCAGTAGTTTTGGAGATTTATTGATTTTAAACTTAAATAAAACTTTAATACATCATTAGTGGAAATCAATACATTTGGTAGCAAAGTACTTTAAAAATTAAGAATGAACTGACCCGTCAGCCAAGTAAATGTTGGAAATGACTCTTCATGCGGTAATAAAGATATTGCTCAAAACGTTGCCGCACATTTTGCAATATTTGAGGAGTAATTTGAAGGCACTCATTCACAATTCTTTGTCGCAAATCTTCTAACGATGTTGGTTGAGTAGCATAGATTTTGCTTTTTAAGTGACCCCACAGAAAGATATCCAAAGGTGATAAGTCTGGCGATCTTGGGGGCCATTCAATGGCACCTCTTCTACCAATCCATCGACCTGGAAACGTCTGATCTAAATATTGTCGAGCACGTAATGCGTAATGTGGTGGGACACCATCCTGTTGGAACATCAACCTATTCGCAATGTACCGCCGATCATTCCCATTTTCAATTATGGCTGTTAATGCAGGATCTATGGCGTCTTGCAGTAATTCCAAATTCATTTCACCGGTTAAATTTCCAGGCAAGAAAAAAGGACCAACTAAATGATCGCCAAAAATACCAGCCCAAACATTTAATTTTTGTGGCTGCTGTGTGTGTACCTCATGATAAACTCTGGGATTAGAATCTGACCAATATCGGCAGTTATGACGGTTTACTAGGCCATGTAAGAAAAAGGAACATTCGTCGGAAAAGCAAGTGTTGAATAGAAAATGTTCATCGTTTATAATTCGTTCACTCATATCTTCACAAAATTGTAATCGCCGATCAAAATCGTCTTCATTAAGTTCTTGTACAAGGTGAATTTTATACGGATGAAAACTATGGGCCTTCAGAATCCGTTGGATACTACATCGACTAACACCACACACAGTATCCAATTTGCGGGTACTTAACGTAGGATCTACATAAACTTGCCCTAAAACCCCCACTCCTATTGCTTCGTTCCTTATGGGATTTTCAATGTTGCGTTTTTTATTGGCGACTGATCCAGTGACATATTTTCGATGCACGTTACTGTTCTCATGTCGCTCATTAAATATGTGTGCTGTTCTATTAGCGCACTGATTATTTCCGAAAAATATTTCGATAATTTCAATCCTTTCTGCCGTGGAATATACCATGGTTAATTTATGAATAAAGCGGTAAAAGGTATTTTAACAACAAAGTTTGGTCGAATCAATCGCAAACTATGTACAAATTCCTATTTAAAATAAGTACGAGACATTCCCTGCTTATCTTTCTTCAATAAACCACTTTTTTCGCGACAAAGACCGCTCCAATCGCTATTTTGAACACCAAAATGATAAACAAACCATGGGCGTAGTGAAGAAAAGCATTAAATTAATAAGTAACTGCCTTTACTCAAATTTCTTCTGAAAGTAGTACAAACTAATCAGATGTACCTATTAAAGTGTACTGTAAGCTTAAAATCAATAAATCTCCAAAACTACTGAACTGAAGTATTGTGAATTTTACATCATTATAAAGGGAATTGAAAGACCTTTAAAATAAGGTATCACTCGACCCCCCTTTCCATTTAAGAAAGTTTGAATCGGGTAATCTATTTTAAATTTTATACTCGTACATTTAAATGTATTATGAGCCGGACCAGGGGGGGGGGGGCAAGCGCCCCATCCTGCCCCACCATAGCTACGCCCATGCTTCACAGTGATGATTAATAATCGATTAAATTTCCTAATATTATAATGGTAGGTAATTGTTATTTTAAAACGTGATCTATAAACAATTAATTGTTTCATCGTAATACTGCGAAACGAAATCGACATCACCTATTCATTTATATGCCAAAATGATAAGAAAGAGTAAAATACAGCCGTATCCATAGAAAAACTTAAGTCCTCGGAAAATTTTTTTTTTTATTAAAATTAAATGATTATATACCTATATCGATCTGATTAAGTATTTTTATGATGTCTCTATCGTTGATAATAATTATTGTTCTCCTTTGAGGAGAAACAATCATGAATATAGAAATGAAGATTTTATAATAAATCTATTTTCTTTTGCATTACGAAAATTCAAAAAGGTTCGGTATATTGACTTGGATTTTTATTCTTGGACCGAATTTAAAATCAATATTCTAACTTAAAAACTACTTAAGGTAGGAACGTGTATTGTACAGGGTCTCCCATTGTCGACACTTTTGTACGGTATTTCCGTAATTGTTAGTGCTATCAAAAAAGTAATGTAGATGTCATGTGCTCTTTTTGGGTCAAACCTAAAATGGTAAAATCAAAATTCGAAAATTTTTGCTCGCTGAAGAGATACGGGGGAAAATAAAAAAAATTGACAATTTCAAAATTACCCTATATTTTCTTAGTTAAGAGAGATACAGAAAAATGTTCTATGTTGAAGTTGTTTGTTGAATAATCTGCCGTTTTCAGAATAAGTATACGGAGTCAGATAAAAAAGTTATTGAACCTAACCTCATTTTTTTAAATGGAACACCCTGTATATTTTAATCTAAAAAGATACTATTTTAAATTATCCTTTCAAATATATAACACACCAGGCGATTTATTAAACTTTATTAGTACACAGCAGACCATGAAACAAAAGCTAATATCCTAGGATCAACTATGTTGACTATTAACATTTAACGTCAATTTCATTTTTACATATTCATTTGCGAAAATGGCCTATCAACATTTTGAAAATATTGATATGATATCAGTTTATATTGAAAGTGGAAAAAACGAAAAACTGGCGCAAAATGTATATTTTGCTCGCTATCCGGAAAGATGGTAACCATTTGCGATGATTACCGATATTTTTTACCTTAATCTTAATTCAAATAGCTTTAAAAAACTCGTTTGTGAATTTATTTGCGGATGATACCCTTATTTGTGTATCAGGAAAAAACTTTAGGGATATAACTGATCTTTTGAATAGCGAACTTAAAATAATGTATCACTGGCTTTGCCAAAATAAATTAAAACTGAACACATCAAAGACAAAGTGTATGATAATAGGTTCAAAAGTAAATTGTAAGAAGTATGCCGAATTAGGATTAACCCTTAACATAAATGAGTCTGAAATTAGTTTAGTGTCGGAAATAAAATATTTGGGAGTCTTTTTGGATCCTCAGCTTGTTTTTACGAATCACGTTGATTATCTTTGTAAGAAATTAAGGAAAAAAATTTGTTTTTTCTGTCGCGTTTCGGATTGTTTGTCCCGGTGGGCCAAGACACTGGTTTATAATACAATCATTTTGCCTCACTTTAATTACTGTTGTCTTTATTAATATCTTGTACTCAGGAAAATATACACAGGCTGCAGGTTCAGCAAAATAAGGTTATGCGAATTATTCTTAAATGCAACAGGTATATCCCGGTAAGAACTATGTTACAGAGGTTGAATTGGCTGTCTGTGGAACAGAACATTAGAAAGGCGAACTTAGTTTTAATATATAAAATTGAACATGAGCAGCTACCAATATATTTTAATGCTTTTCTTAAAAAAAGATCAAATTTTCATAGTTATGACATTCGCTCTGGGCAACATTATAACATTGAGTCAGTTAAGAGCACATCTCTACAAAAATCGCTATTTTTCGAGGGAGTTCGTCTTTTTAATGCCCCGAGGGCATTAAGGAGGCAAATGGGTTAAATGTTTTTAAAAGAAGATTGTTTCGTTATTTGAAGGATATGTAGAGTAGAGTAGGATTTATCATTTTTGTAACTGACATATAAACACTGTTTTGTAACTTCCATTTTTTAGTAATAACTAGCCAAGTGCTAAATAAAGATTATTAATATATTATTATTATTAATCTGAATCTTTTATTTCGTTTCAAAGTAATAAAGTTTAAATAAATCGCATAGGAAACCAATATCATCCATGGTGTGTTATAATATTTGAAAGGAGAATTTAAAGTAGTACCTTTTTAGATTGAAATATACAGGGTGTTCCATTTAAAAAAATGAGGTTAGGTCCGATAACTTTTTTACCTGACCCCGTATACTTATTCTGAAAACCGCAGATTATTCAACAATCAATATAAAGAAACTTCTGTATAAAACATTTTTCTGTATCTCTTTTAACTAAGAAAATACAGGGTAATTTTGAAATTGTCAATTTTTTGATTTTCCCCCGTACCTCTTAAGCGAGCGAAAATTTTCGAATTTTGATTTTACCATTTTAAGTTTGACACAAGAAGAGCACTGACACCTATATTACTTTTTTGATAGTGCTAACAATTACGAAGATACCCTATAAAAGTATCAAAATTGGGACGCACTGTACATATGTACTAATCAATTAGATAAAGAATGTAATTCTACACGTAATGGTAAATTAAAATACAGGGTGTTCCATTTAAAAAAATTGACTTACAAATATTTATTATAATTTTTAAAACACCTTGTATAAAAGTCTAGTATTTTAATGAAATAAAAATACCCATCCATACTTTCCTAATTTTTTAAATATTTAACTGCATTAACTGCACTGTTGTAAAATAAGGTCAAATTACCTTTACCGTGTTTTTTTATAAAAAAAATTCTTTTAATGTAATAAACGGTTGGAGATGGGAATAGGAAATTGTTAACGTAAGTTACTTACTTTTTACATGGACTCGAGAAATGCTAAAATATACAGGGCGTTCTATTTAAAATAATAAGCCAAACTTCCTGTATAACCGGAAGCTATGGACACGTCAAAATATCGTAATAAAGATCGCCATCTTTTATAGCGAACACCAATAGTTTAAACAAATACATACTTTCTAGCTCCTTGTCCATCCGACAACTCTGTCCAAGCCTACTTCGAGACGAACGACTGCACCAAATTCTGGCAATGCTCGAATGGAGTCCCGTATCTGATGCCCTGCGCTCCCGGGACACACTGGAGTCAAGATTTGTGGACTTGCGTCCATATTGTCGATTCGACGTGTACAGGACAAGGATGGTCCACAACCACCCAGGTTGGTTATTATTTTTAAGATTCTATTCTTTCATTAGAATGAGAGGCATTACCATAAAAAAAAAACCGCTCATTTGTTCATAACGCTGATAAAAGTGGCCACTCTGCTCTATTACAATAATTATTTAATTACTGTTATCTCATGGTCACGGTCAATAGGGGACATGAAATAACAATAGTTAAAAAATTATTGTATAGAGTCCAATCTAGAAGTTCCTTGGAAGTGTCTTTTTGCAAGTGTATAAGCATTACGTACGTTTCAAATGTCACCGGATTTTTAGCTTCACCATGGTAATTGCTTCATTCATTTTATTTTAGGCACCTGCTACAACAACTACCACTACAACAACACCTAGACCAACAACCACAACTACCACTACAACAACACCTAGACCAACAACCACAACTACCACTACAACAACACCTAAACCCACAACCACAACTACGACTACAACAACACCTAAACCCACAACCACAACTACGACTACAACAACACCTAAACCCACAACGACAACCACTACAACAACAACACCTAAACCCACAACGACAACTACCACTACCACAACACCTAAACCCACAACGACAACCACTACTACAACAACACCTAAACCCACAACGACAACCACTACAACAACAACACCTAAACCCACAACGACAACTACCACTACCACGACACCTAAACCCACAACGACAACCACTACTACAACAACGCCTAAACCCACAACTACGACAACCCCAGAACCTACAACAGAGGCCCCTACTACAACTGAAGCTCCTGGCCCAAGCGGTAAATATATTTTATTTTAATAAATAAGGCGAAACTACAAGTTATCGAGGTAAATTGATCAAAATTGGTTTGTTCTATTCCACAATTTTGACAATTTTATCTCGTTTTCCTTCCTCTCTCTTCACAGAAAAAGAAGGATTTCATACTTAACAAAAAAAATATTCGTATAATGAAACTACCACAGGAACTTTTGGATAAATCTATTAATAAAATTTTTTTCTATTAGCCCCAGGGGTGTGCCCTCCAGTCGACGGCCCGGACTCCGTTTACTTCCCCGATCCAGACTGTACCAAATTCTGGCAATGCTCCAACGGAGTGGCATACCAGCATAATTGTTCCGCCGATCTGCACTTCAATCCAGTTTTGAACGTATGCGATTACCCATACAGGGCTGGGTGCGATGAAGCCGCAACCACTGAAGCACCAACTACAACTGAGGCGCCAACTACTACAGAAGCAGCCACTACAACTGAAGCACCAACTACAACCGAGGCACCAACTACTACAGAAGCAGCCACTACAACTGAGGCAGCAACTACTACTGCAGAAGCCACTACAACTGAGGCAGCAAATACAACGGAAGGTATATGCAATGTCGTTATGTATTATGTCCTTGTCGGACATTATCACCTGTGTCACGTGACTTGTTAAAGAAAATAACATTTAGAAACATGTGTCGATGATTCCTCTCGTAATAATAATATTTTTCTTTTCACTTTTGAGACAATCCTCTGATGAAGACTCAATTCAACAAGCTCTTATTGTTTCACTAAATATTGCTGCAGGAATTAGGCACGCGAAGACTGTACACATTTTTCGATAATTTCATTTCTAAATTATAATATTCTGATATTAGCTTCAGGTGTGTGCCCTCCAGTCGACGGCCCGGACTCCGTTTACTTCCCCGATCCAGACTGTACCAAATTCTGGCAATGCTCCAACGGAGTGGCATACCAGCATAATTGTTCCGCCGATCTGCACTTCAATCCAGTTTTGAACGTATGCGATTACCCATACAGGGCTGGGTGCGATGAAGCCGCAACCACTGAAGCACCAACTACAACTGAGGCGCCAACTACTACAGAAGCAGCCACTACAACTGAAGCACCAACTACAACCGAGGCACCAACTACTACAGAAGCAGCCACTACAACTGAGGCAGCAACTACTACTGCAGAAGCCACTACAACTGAGGCAGCAACTACAACGGAAGGTATATTCCAAATCATTCAGTGTCGTTATGTATTAAGACTTGTCGGACTTATTAAAGAAAATAACATTTCAAATCATACGTCTGGTCTTTTGAGACAACACTCTGATATGACAAATTACTTTGGTATACAGAGTGTCCGGTAAGCACTTCCTAATCTCTCTGGGACATACAGAGGGGTTAAAATAAACCTAATTTGGTATTTTTATTTTCATTAGAACCAACGACTTTAGAACCCGAAGTTACCACAACCGAAGCTGTAGAAACTACTAAGGCATCGAGTGGAGGTATGTTAAATCAACTCGCATATCTATTAATGTATTGTTATATTAATATGTATTAATTCAACCAGCTCTTTTTGTTTCACAAGACATTGCTGCAAGAACCACGACAGTTTTTTGATAAATTTGATTCTTAAATTATAATATTCTGATATTAGCTCCAGGCGTGTGTCCTCCAGTCGATGGACCTGACTCTGTATACTTCCCCGACCCAGATTGTACCAAATTCTGGCAATGTTCCAACGGTGTGGCGTACCAGCATAACTGCCCCGCCGGACTGCACTTTAATCCAGTTTTGAACGTGTGCGATTTCCCATATAGAGCCGGTTGCACCGGTGGTGGTCCTACCGAGGTACCAACCACAACCGAAGGTAAGGAACGATGAATTTGAAGATGAAAATTATAAAGTTTCATTTTTATTAATTTATTAATTATTAAAAATACTATTTAGAAGCAGAAATCACAACAACAGAAGCCACAACAACTGAAGAAAATGGTAGTGGAGAAACGGAAGGGACAACGGAAACTGAAGCTGAAACTACCACCTCGGGTGAAGGTACATATTTCTTTCTTTTTCCGATAGAAAACTTATCGAAACCTGATAAAGGGAAGAAAACTAAGTTGTTACCTATATAGATAATTGATGTTTCCACTAACAAATTTCAGTTGACGAATCTACTACCGCCGAAGCTGAAAGTACCACAGACGTTGCAGAGGTTACTACCACAGTTGCTCCTACTACAACCGAAAATGTACCTTGGACCACCCCCAGCTGTAAACCACCACCGACGGAGTGTACCTGCACTTGTTGTAAGTTACACCTTACATATTTTCCCTCGTTGGAATAAAAGCGTTGAGTGTTGAACATGAACGTGAAATTGAATATTAATTTTGCCCCGCAGCAGTAGTCACAGATGAACCCACTACAACTTCCATTTGGACTACACCACCAGCGAATGAAGAAACTACCGAAGCAGCGTCAACCACTGCAGCTAGTGAAGTTGATGGAACAACCACTGAGGCTGCAGGTGACGAAACTACCACTGAGGCTGATGACAATACCACTGAAGCTGATGAAACTACCACTGTGGCTGATGAAACGACCACTGTAGCCGAAGAAACAACCACTGTAGCGGAAGAAATAACCACTACAGAAGGTAAGACCGACAACTTAGGGTAATTATATGGTAAAATTGTAATTCATAGTCACCATTTTTTATTATTCTTCTCAATATTAAATAAACACCAGATATGATTCTTTCGGGGTAGTACAGCAACACACTGTTTTTATTGCAGAACCTACAACCAAAGCACCCGCTCCCAGTGGACAAGCCAGTTGTGATGAACGTAAGTATCTTATTTTCAACTTAAACATGCCTGGGCCACTGATTTCTTGCGTATTTTGAAAGGAATATAGATGACAAAATGACACGGGCATCAAAATCTAATGACTTTGTAACGATTTTTACCAGATTTAATGTTTTATTCAAAACCAACAATTTCTTGAATAAATGATCGTTATAAAGACCATTTTTTTTCTACGAGAATGAATCCATAAGATTGATCATTTTTTCAGCAGTTAAAAAAGTAATGTGTTATATTTTCACTTCTCTCTGAATGCTTATAATATCAAGTTTCCATGAAAACAGCATCCGCGTCGTTCGTTGCCTGTGCGCCGTATTGTTATCGTTACCTTACAAATGTCAATAATATTTGAAAACATCAAAAAAGGAAATAATTCCAATTCCGAAGAAGAAAACTCATTTCAATGCGTTCCAGACGAAATAATTAATAATGCCAATGAAGCAACACAAAATGTATTGCTTGAAAAATCGAAAGAGGCTTAGAAAAAGAAATATAACACGTTTATAAAATTTGCCTTGGAAAAAAAATTTCCAAAAAGAAAACCTATACGATCGTAGAAAAAATACTGTATGAAACTTATGCATAAATAACTATTTTAGTATCGTACCAGTGCCCCGCCGTCGACGGACCCGATTCCGTTTACATTCCTCTGGCCGACTGTAACGGGTTCTGTCAGTGCTCGAACGGCCGAGCGATCTACCAGCCTTGTGCACCAGGACTTCACTTCAACCCCACTTTGAACGTATGCGATTTCCCTCATAGAGCCGGATGCACCGGACAAAGCGGCACGACATCGACAACTGCAGCAAGTGAGTTTAGTTTAAAAACAAAGTATCCTAGCTCCGATGTGAAATGGGGTATTTCATTTTACAAAACTCCATAACTGCTTCATGTGTATAATATGTTTTTCTTTTTTCTAGCCACTGTAGCGGAAGAAACGACGACTGTACCCGAAGAAACAACCACAGTCGCCGAAGATACGACCACTGTCGCCGAAGAAACCACCACTGTCGCCGAAGAAACCACCACTGTCGCCGAAGAAACCACCACTGTCGCCGAAGAAACCACCACTGTCGCCGAAGAAACCACCACTGTCGCCGAAGAAACAACCACTGTAGCCGAAGAGACAACTACTGTAGCCCAAGAAACAACTCCAAGTAAGACTGACAACTCAGGATACATATACAGGGTGTTATGGAAACGACTTATTACATTTCAACCCGCAAATCCTGAAATGTAGCCATAAATGGCGCATCGAGATAATAAGCATATGCGCAAGACTACCAATGTATGGGTAGGTATACGAGCCGCGACGTACCACCCCCGCGGACGTTTAGCTACTGTCGGTCGATCGATTGAATATCTGTATAAGCGCATGGCGATTTTGGTAAACGGCAAGCATCGATGCCCAACGTATTTTTTCGTAAAACTTAAAAGGTAGTTTAACTTTTGATATCTTTTCTTAATTTTTTTTGTTGGTACAGTGATTTAGTTTAATTATGCAGGTAAACAAACACTTTATTTTTCATTAACTTATAATAGGAAATGTAAGTTTGGCAACAATGTACGCTTGTCGTTATGCTACCGTGTTTTGAATGATCTCTGTCAAGGGGGTACGTGTACCCACGAGTCAGCCCGCACTGGGTATGGACGAAGGGGTAATTTTAAATAACCCAAGGTGACACCCATTTAAATACAGGGTGTTATGGAAATTACTTATTATATTTAAACCGGCCAATCCTGAGATGAAAATAAATTGAAGAAAAATAACCTTAAATGGCGCTTTGAATTATTAAGCGAAATATTTACGTGGCCGCTCGTGAGGACGTTCGCAATCAATACTTTATGGAGGCAGTCTCGAGGTTCAAAAGAGGTTAGCGCATTATAGGCGGTGTTGTCATATTGCAACACAGAACACGTGTTCAGTTGTTGACAACATGACGTCTTTGACACGCGTTATCACTTCTTTTTCGAATTTTTTAGAAAAAAAAACTACAATTTTAAGGTACATACTCTCTTACCTCCGATCTTATTTTTAAATAATCCGTTTTATAATTAAATTCCATAAAAAAATAAAACATAAAAAGTATGTTTTTCAACAGAACCAACAGTAGATAATATCACACAAATTTGAAATCACATCACAACATTTATTATTATAAATTATTTCACAGAAAAAAAATCGGGTACTGCTATAACAACAAAACGTTTAAAATTCGTATACGTCAAGCACGTGGAACCCTCGACAGCGTCACTCCACCCCCCGAGTCTCGAAACATACTGAAGCAACGATAGTAGCGCGCGGCCGGTATCCAAGCAAGGGCGAGACACGCGTTGTGATCTGACAACACTGTTAGTATATTCTAGTGACCCACATTGTAGCTAAGTGAATCCAGATTGAACGGCGCGACAGTATGTGGGTAAAAAGGGTTTTTACCATAGTATTTAGATATTCGATTAAAAAAAAAGTATGTAGACTTTCTCTAGGACACCCAGGAGTCACCCATTTAAATATAATAAGTAATTTCCATAACACCCTGTATAATAAGGCATTTCCATAACACCTCATATGGTAGTAACTCTAATTCAATATTAAATAAACTCAGATGAGGGTTCTTTCGATTTAGTACAGCAACAAACTGTTTTTTATTGCAGAACCTACAACTGAAGCACCCGCCCCCAGTGGACAAGCAAGTTGTGATGAACGTAAGTACCTTATTTTCAATTTAAACATCCATCGGGTCCTGATTTCCAATGTTCATATTGCATATTTTTAAAGGAATTTTTCAATTTCGAAAAAGATCGTAGAAAAAACACTGTATGAAACTTATGCATAAATAACTATTTTAGTATCATACCAGTGCCCCGCCGTCGACGGGCCCGATTCCGTTTACATTCCTCTGGCCGACTGTAACGGATTCTGCCAGTGCTCGAACGGACGAGCAATCTACCAGCCATGTGCACCAGGACTTCACTTCAACCCTACTTTGAACGTATGCGATTTCCCTCATAGAGCCGGATGCACCGGACAAAGTGGCACGACATCGACAACTGCCGCAAGTGAGTCGAGTTTAAAAAATTGTCCCAGCTTCGATGTGATACATCGAGCATAATTTCTTTCTGTTAATGTCCAGGTTTCTGTTACTTTCGAGTAATATTTTCTTTTCTTTTTTCAGCAACCCCTGAACCTGAAACAACTACAGCTGCTGGTAAGTACCTACCGGATGTCCCAAAAGTCCCATATAAAATACATATTAATAAATAGATTGAATAACAATTCGTAATCCCTCCTTGCTACAAATGTTTCTTCCAGTTAGTCATATTTTCATTTCCTTTTTTCAGCAACCCCTCAACCTGAAACAACCACAGTTGCGGGTAAGTGGTTTGCTTTACTATTGAAATCATAAGCAATGAAATAAATCACCACTTAAAAAAATCAATCTGCGGTTTTGTTCGTTCGTTTAGAGTTTTTTTCTGCACCTTTATATCACTTATTATACTAAATCGCTCCCTTTTTCAGCAACAACACAACCTGAACCAGAAACAACCAATGCACCAAGTGGACAGGATAGTTGTGATGAACGTAAGACTTTATTTTCCTTCTTATAGTAATTTAAAGTAATTTATGAAGTACTTACGAAAATAGTGTCATATAATATACTTTTATTTTAATTCTATTATAATTTTTTAATAATAACTCCAGCGATACTCTCTATTTTCTAGTATCAAGCCAGTGCCCCGCTGTCGATGGTCCCGACTCCGTATATATCCCCTTAACTGAATGCACAGGTTTCTGCCAATGTTCAAACGGACAAGCATATTACCAACCATGCCCGCCCGGTCTCCACTTCAACCCAGTTTTGAATGTGTGCGATTTCCCCCATAATGCTGGATGTACTGGATTAAATGGTACCACAACAACTAGTACTCCAAGTAAGTTTATCGTGTAATTATTGTTATTAATTATTTAGGGTACTGGGAAGTTTTAGTTAGTAGATATGTAGATTCGTGGTTTAGATCCCCCGCATTATGTTACCTTGCCCAAGTTAGCTTGGAAAGTAACGTTATAGTTTACATACTTTCACTGTCAAACATTTCTCATCAGTGCATACGAGATTATATGTAACTTAAAAGTACACAGTTAAATTTTCATTGTTATTGAAAAGATACGAGTAATTTACGAAAAAATAACAAGATCTGATTTTTCATGGTAGATGGATGTAATTGGATATTTGAATGTATTTTTCAAATCTGATTCACTTTTTTTATAACAATTTTTGATATTGTCAAAGAAAGGTACTTATTACTCTTTTTGAGATATCCCGTATATGACTGAAAGAAAGTATAGAGATACTGTACAGGGAGCGATGCGATTTACTTTGGTTTTGAATCGTTGGAGGTTATATATTATTAACATAGCTCACCGTAAATTGTGCGAAAAACGTGAAACATTCAAAATTCTAATTTTTTCACATTTCAGGACCAAGCTATAGCTTAGAAGGACTACAAACCTTTTTAGTAAGCTGGAACACGCTCTCTAACTGGATATTTAGCTTTACCCAGCCTTCAAACTCAACTGAATAGTAGGCAAATTGTATTAATTTTGCTCCAAATGACAAAAATTACAAGTAACAATTAATTGATACGAATTCAGATTAGGCAACCAGTGACCAAACCCACTAGCGCCATACTTATTTACTTTCTTCAACTTACAGATTAAATTAAATCGTTGGTGCCTTTCAAAGTATTTTTCTGTATGGCTTGGCTCTTGTTCCCAATGTAAAAACTATACTACATGGTGTCCCATATACCACCAATTGGAGATACTAAACATCAAATATATCATAGTATATAATCAAATATATTTAAGTATTTCGGCCGTATAACATTTTTTTGAGAACTAAGGAATTAATTGGCACTTGTGGTTTTTTTCAAATAAGCTGTACATAAAAATGCTTATGAGCACAAATACGTTGTTTTGTTGTTTTACTAAAATGGAAATTGGCATTGATATGTTTTGTAACCTGTAAATGTTCAATTGGACCCAAAATAACCAATCGACACATAGATATCTGATCGAAAGCTGTAGATAATTTCGCTTATACAAGCATAAATACGTTTCATCATTTTTTACTAAAATGGGATGTGGTCTTGATATGTTTTACTTCTGTATAAAAACGTCTACTGTCTATTTATTCTTCTCTCTTCTCCAGTTGAGAAACAATGTCAACTTTTAAAAATCCATATTGTTTCAGATACAACCACAACGACTACAACAACTACCACTACACCTCAACCAACAACTACCACTACCCAAGCAACTACCACTACACCTCCACCAACAACTACCACTACACAAGCAACTACCACTACACCTCCACCAACAACTACCACTACCCAAACAACTACCACTACACCTCCACCAACAACTACCACTACACAAGCAACTACCACCACACCTCCACCAACAACTACCACTACACCTCCACCAACAACTACTACCACCACCACTATACCTCCACCAACAACTACTACCACCACCACTACACCTCCACCAACAACTACTACCACCACCACCACCACTACGACCCCGCCACCCACTACCACAACCGAAGCTACAACAACCACAACCGTGGCACCAACCCCCGCGTACCCCGGTGACATTACATACATCTGCGCCGGCAAACCAACACAGTTCTTCCTCAGCGAGCATCCGCATGACTGTAGTCTCTACATCTCGTGTGACCACGGCAAATCCGATGTGATGCCTTGTCCGGCCGGACTACACTTTAGCCCGACCATCTATGTGTGTGTCCAGCCTAATGCAGCGGGTTGCACGGCGACCCCAGTCGAAGCACAGAACAGTTTGAGTGGTATGATAAGCCAGACCCTTAGGAAGTGGTTCGCTTAATTTTTATGTAAAGTACAACAATAGATATTTATTTATATATTTTCTTATATGCAATAAAGAATTATAAATGAAAATGTAAACAGTGAGAGTTTGATTTTTCAATTTTTTAAAACCATAAATGTCGCTTTGAGTTAATAAGCGAGAAAAATCACCTTATGTCATTGCCATAGCTGCGTGAACTGCTGACATTTTGTGAACACACACTTGGTTACTCAAGAGACATTAGTCGTCAGTCAAGTTGTCAATTTTACCCTTAATTTCAACAAATCCTTCCATATTAATAAGACGAAATTACTCACATTAAATTACATGCAAGATATTTTACAATAGAACGGAAAAATTATATTGCTAGAACACTCGAGAATAATTCAATAAGGGACCCTGCGTAGATACATGCAATCACTCTCACGGAAGGTCGAGGTACGCATATATAGTGATTTAACAACACTGCACATCCTTGGCATGAGTAACCTATATTTCACGTTGTTAGTGAACAAGTGAACATAGATGTCTATGGGTCGTCGCATGTATGATAACTTTAGTGGCTTTTACCTAACTATGTAAATGGTCGATTAATCGTTTGGTTAGAAAAGTCGGGGCCTCTTTTAAGCTAGAACTCGAGCCGGGCCGCTCCCTTAGTCCGCTACTGGTATACTTTATTATAAATAGATTATAGCAAAAGTTTTTACTAACTGGTACTAATGGTGCTTAGTTTATGTGCAGCGTATTCATAAAAATATGTAGGCTTCAACATTCTTTAGATACCTTCGAAAACCAAAAATTGTTGGTGTTTGAGACAAAAAAAGAGATAATGTATATAAATCTGGTTGAGGGACAAAGAAAAGAGATGAATGAGATATAAAAAATCCAAATCGAAAAGTCGAGCGACAGCGTAACGCAAGAAAGAACAAGATCGATTTTACCTTTGAGTCATTCTAGTCGTTTTCTCGATGGCAACCACTGAATCCTGGGGAAGAAAAGGAACCTTGCACTTTGGTGGTAGTTTTTTGATAATAATATTAATAATTAACAAATTGGATTTGAAAATTTGACGCATGCTCTTTCTTATGGCACCATTTTCAATACGAGTGTCGTTCAAGGTGTCACTTCCAATTTAAATTGGAGAACAAACGCGCTGCTGATCGTCAAATGCTGCCAAATACTGATTTATCCAAATATATTACATTTACAATACTTTTGGATTTATCCAAGCGACCTACATAACTGTGACATATTTTGACAACCGCTGGAGGATAAGCTTGTACAGGACCAACATTCCTCTGTGACATAGGTTAGGTTATGAAACTTAAAATCGTCATTTCGTCAATTTTTTAAAGATAACTGTGAATAACACAAGTAAATGGATAATGGCGCTACATCTAAAGATCACCAAGAAAAAAATTTACAAAATACGAGACAAATCGCCGTTTTAAGAGGAAAGCACGACTCTAATCCAGTTGAAAATTCTAAATCATCAACCCAAAATAGGTAATTTGCTTATTCTTATCGCTTGTTCTTTGCATCTTAAGCTTAATAAATATTGTTAAATAAATATTAAAAGTACTGACCTTATTGTGATAATCATTTTTTCTAGTGATAACCCACAAAATAAATTCGACCTTCCTTCATTCAAATGTGACTCCTGTTCCTATGAGAGTATATGGAAACATGCTGTTAAGAGGCACCAGCAAACACATTACAAAATACAGGGTAACACTGAAGAAAGCAAGAAGGCAAAGTACAAGTGTCAAACATGCTCGTATATGACAAGCAACAGGTAAGTTGGACAAAAAAAGACTAGAATATTGGGGGCTATATGCTACCTCTATTTTTGATACCAAATTGCATTTCTTAATCAAGTTTTTTTGGTTTATAGGGCAATGCTAAAGGATCATCATCAAGAACGTCATGTCAGAAAAACTAAAAATGTTTTAAAAATCGAAGATCTACAATTTACACTAAGTATAAAAGAACAAAACGGTGATATTAGAAATAATCAAAAGAAAATTGATATTTACAAATGTAAAAAATGCAAATACAAAACAAACTACAGAGTGATATTTGAAAGCCATCAAAAAGTGCATCGACAAAATAAAGGGGAGGAGGTGTTTTGGTGCGACTTGTGTACTTTTAGCTCGTTGTACAGGCAGAGTTTTTTAAGGCACATGAGAACAATGCATGAAAATAAGTTGAACAGTGACAATGATGTAGATTGTCTAGAATCATTTGAAAATCATGAAGAAATGCTTGCGGAAAAGGTATGTACAGTTGAATAATTTAGGAATTATCCTAGGGAGAGATGTACAAAACATCATTTAATTCACTTTTTGATGAATTTTAATTTTGATAGGAAACAAATGGCATCACAGCGAGCGAATCGGCGAGTACGAATATTTTTCTCGTAATTTGACACTCATTTTGCACAGTTTTAAAATGTAATTTTTAACCACTCAATTTATAAAAAAACACCAATTAGGTGACACAAACAAAACCCGGCACAATAACGTCATAAAACCACATTAGTTTTCGCGTAGATTTGTATGCGTCTCATGAACACATCTAAGTACCATTCAATCTGAATTAGTATTTTGAAGTGCTACTGTGTAGACAAAAATATGGAACGTACTTGCCCTTATTGTATAAGGTTTCATCGGGTAGTCTGGGAAATAATATAATTTTCCATACATTGGTATTTGACATCTAAAAATTTTGAAAGTAACTAAATACCACACCTTTGAGTCTGTTTGACATGTTTACTCGGTAGATCGATATTGGGCTATTTGTGTAATATCTAAAAATACGGCGTTGCCACTTTCGATGTTTTATAAGATTATATTCATAAATTGTGGAATTTCCTTCTGTAAAACTTAATTTTAAGTATTTTGACGTGCAAACAATAAGAAATAATATTTTCCGTTGTACTGTAGACTTTTTATGGGAAAAATAAATAAAACACTTTTTTAACATTATCTCCCTTAACTTCAGTACGCTTGCGTCACGTAGGTTTGTCGAAATGAAATAAAACTTGACCTAGAACAAGAAAATAGATTGAAGTTGTACTCTATTTTTAGAAAAAGATGGATGATATATTACAAATCAATAGGAACATTGAAGAAGACACAACATATCGTCAAGATGATCACATTCAATATGCTCAGACTGAAAATAATAATTTACCCGGCCAGCATGCCAATTCAGTGAAATCCCATGAAACAACAACAACAACTGGTCCTTCATCGATATCTATTCAGAAATCAATCGCCAAACCGCGACGCGGTAAATATTCAGATGTTCCCGTTAAAATAACTAAAAACGGCCTCTTTGAGTGTCAACATTGTTCATATCAAACAGCTATCAGGACGGCGCTGGTAAAACACCAAAAAAATCACCTCAAAAACGCGCACAGTTGATAGTTAATCTACAAGAAGTCCAAGCAATTTTTGGTATAGTTGACAGTGTGGTTGATATGATTACGTTCTTCGTCAGTCCGTTCTTAGTACTTTGATGCGTAAAACATTGGTCGGGATACCTATTTGTTTAATTTACCGTCGGCATTGTGAGCTATACCAAAACTTTGCTACGTCAATGTGTAGCTAAATAGTGTGGGGCTACCCGCCAGTTAAAAGCTTATCAAAATCCATTAAGCGGATCGAAAGATATGATGTCGCAAAAAGTAGTAAAGTAATTATAGCGAGTCGTTTCGAGTGTCCATCAGTGTATTTGTATGGGTATGTTAAAAATACATATTTTCGCAGACCGGTCAAACATTTCTGAGGACCACTGCTCTAGAGGGCTTAAAATGACCATCTGAAATAACAAGGTTCTTTCTTTCCTGGCTTAAAAGAAAACTTCGGGGTAGATCATAGAGAGACGGTGACAATAGGGTGTCTGTGAAGTGGAATATCAGTAATTTGTTTTTTCGTGGAGTTTAGGTCCCCCTCTACAACTTTTATATCTGATGAAATGCCGTAGAGCGTTGCTGAGAGGCGCTGTACCGCTTTAGATAGGAAATTCTCGATAAATTCAAAATTATATCGAGCCATGTCTGAAAATGAATTTACAGCATCTGCGTGACCCCCCAAAGTCACGGGAAACACATTTTCAGCCAGTCAACCCCTGCATATACTTTCCCGAGCGTGTCAAAAAAATTTAAATTAAAAAAAAAAGAAAGAAGCTAATTTGAAGTTGAAACTTTCCAGAATGGAACATTATATGTTAAACATTATGTGGAAAAAATTTTGTCGTCCCAGGTCTCGCCATTTCATCATTGGATTTTTTAAAAAATCTCCTCGGAGGAAATTCGGAAAACGATCGTGACATGTCAGAAAATTGTCACACTACATTCCATGACACCCAAATATTGTGTAAAAAAAATTTCAGAATAATCGCACCGAGCTAGGCGGAATTCTGACAACATTACGCAGAGATACCGGAAGGCAGGTATCGTTCAGTTGTATGACAGGATATTATATTCGCAATATTCTTTTTATCAGAAAATTGTTTACAAGTCATCTCCATGTGAATACAAATCGATTAAGCCCACTTGGACCCATGTCACTTGAGACTTTATAATTTTTCCATTCATTTTTTTTTGACACGCTCGGAAAAGTATATGCAAGGGTTGACTTGTCAGAAAATGTGTTTCCCGTGACTTTGGGGGTCACGCAGATCGTGTAAATTCATTTTCAGACTCACGCTCGATATAATTTTGAATGTATTGAGAATTTCCTATCTAAAGCGGTACAGCAACGCTTTACGTCATTTCATCAGATATAAAAGTTGTAGAGGGGGACCTAAACTCCACGAAAAACCAAATTACTGATATTCCACTTCACGGGCCGCCTATTGTCACCGTCTTTCGAACTATAATAACATAATATTTCGCGTTTAGCAGTAATAACGTATTTCGCTTTCAACAATATAGTAAAGTAATTTTATTGGTGCTCACAAAATTAATATTTTTTACAAAATCTAGTCTAAAATAACGATAAAAATTGTAAAGTAAACATTAAAATTTCTAGATCAATAAATGCTTGTAGTTTATTTTGGACACTATTTTTTAAAGTTATTTAGTTTAAAGGTCAATATACAGGGTGTTATGGAAATTACGTATTATATTTACACCGGCAATTCCTGAGATAAAGACAAATTGAAGAAAAATAGACATAAATGGCGCTTCCAATTCATTCAGCGGTAAAAGTGACCCGACGTCAAACCAGAAAAACGCCTGTGTGGCACTGCGATACATGTAAGCAATCAAGGAATTCTGGCCGGTGTTGTCATGTCATGTACACCTTAATCTCTTTAGACAAAATAAAATAGTTTTAACAATTTTCCATTCTGTAATACCTTTTTGTACAATTAATTGAAGAACATTTACGACGGACTATGTTTTAAACAACCCGAAAAAACATATGGAATAGTAATAGCCACGTACGTCACTAGGTCAAATGCCAATGACCTCTTGACGACTTACATCGGCTGAGCGAAGTAGTTTCATGTAGCGTCGCACGCTTGCGTCTGTTAGTTGAAGACCAACCATCAGCCGGATACGTTGCGTCTCGTCGATCACCAACACATTCTCAGCAATCCGCTCTGTTTTTTCGGTTTACGCGTGTATCTTGCCCATCCATAAATAACCTTTGAATATCGTTTTTATTGACGCGTTTCTTCTGGACGTCAAATTTCTCGCGTGTAATAAAATCTAATAATCTGTAGTATAATCTGTATTATTGTATTTTCAAAAGCTAACTATCGGTTCTGTTTCACTATTACTGTGTGTACATAAAGTGTTTCCAGGAGTGTTCCCATGAAAAAGGAAAAAAGATTAGGAGAAAGATCTGAGGGACATTTAGTAGAATTTTAATGATCGGGCACCTCAAACTCCAGTGCCAATCTGGAAGTCTCAAAACTTTTAGTAGAATTTAAAAGACCGGCAACCTCGCTCAAAGGTGGGATTCCCAGAACGTTTTCTACTATCCATGCAGCTTTGCGACATTTGGGATTTCCTTCAGGGTCGTTACATACAAGATGATTGATTACTTCACAAAACTATTAGCGTGGTGATGACCAATATTAGAGTTATAGCATCAGCAGCCAATATAGTTTTAGGGTTGTCCATTCGAGACGCTAGGTAACGTCAAAGTCGCTAAATTGAAAATCAACTGAATTACGTATACCTTCTGATGCCTCCTGAGTACATGGTAGTGTAAGGAATGTGCAAATAATACCCCTTTGTATAATAAATAACTTATCAATATATTCAAATTATTAAAGATTTAACTGCGTTTTATTTATTCTTTATTATAAAATGTATTTATTTCTTGCGAGTTAAGTTTTTAGTATATCTACCGAACAGACTATACCAATGTTTTGTGCATGTGTTCATTAATGTTGTTTGTCTTGTTAATTTGGCGAAATTATTCAGTTAAAGAATCAAATTACAACTTGGCGAAATTTTTTTCATACTTACTACAAAGTATGGAGGATCTATGTACTGGACAGTACCATCCAATTCAGCTCGGCAGCGTACATAGTCATTTGTACTTAGAGTCAAGTATTCAGATTTTTCCACATAGATTATTTTTTTTATATAATCATCGTAATTAAAAACACAAAGATTAACAAGATACCTACTCGTATCATAATCATGGTCAACACGCACACAAAACTTGCCTTTGTCATATTTACAATAAACTTTACATTTTAGTCCATCATCAGTAATAAGGTATATTAGTTTTTCCGGTGACACCACATCTTCTGGGTCTGGTATTCTAGGGTGAGGACCAAATATTGCCAATGGATAAAATGCAACTTCAAACTCGCAACACTCGACAACATTTCCTATAACAAACCTATCGTCAGCATTAAATGAATTTCCTTCAAAACATTTTTTGACAAATTCATTAGAATCTTGTTCCAAGTTAAACTCGCAACTGCTTTCATGTGCATATAACTGCCAAACAGAACAGATCATTCCACAATTATATCTACAGTAAAACAACAGCTTTAAAACAGGTACAGTTAGCATTGTCTTAAATAACTTATTATTATCATGATGGTAATAGTAACATTTTGTACAAATGAGTTCATCTAGATCTTTATATTTACAAGAATAAAGACCATAAAGGCGAGGACTATTAGATTCCTCTTCAACCTTACATTGGTTCCACTGAGAAACATTCCAAAAGTACATGTTGCATATTTCACATTTTAGTTTTATCTCGACACTATCAAAATCATTGATAAGCTTAGATTTACAAAGTGATAACGTATACTTTTTCTTTTCTGGAAATATTCTATTATCCAAATATATTTTTGGCAACATTCTACAAGTCTTCGGTCTTTCCATTGGGTTTTCTTCAACAGAATTCAAATCAAGTGCTACACATGATACAATTTTTTCAGTGACATTGTACAGAAACTCGCAAGCCCAAATTCCCTTCCATTCGTCCGTAATATTTACCTCAATATGTTGTAATTTAGGTCCCCCCAATGTAGAACATAACATACCATTATCTGGTCCGTGAAAAATATTATTAAGGCGGAACTTATATAGAACTTCACAACTCCTCGATATAAAAGCACTTAGAAACAGTCTATCCTGAGTGCAGCTAATTTCAATAAAAAAGAGACAGTTATTTAAATTATCACAATAGAGGTAAATATTTTCCGACATTGTTTTAGTATCGATCAAAAATTTTGGTTCCATCAAGACCAATTCTTTATGTTTAACTTTGTAATGGTCCATTAGGTTTAATAAAGAAAACTGGTGGTTAAGAGTACAAAGAGGGCATGAATACTGAAACCCTCTGCACGTCTTTTCGTGTTGGGAAACATCTTTGTACTGTAGAAGTTTGTTGCATCCCTCGTATCTATTCACACAAGGAAAAAGTGAAAATTTGGCCACTTTTTCATATATAGAACTTGTGGTTGTAGTTTCATTTGTGTTACAGCGACCACAAGACATTCCACCATTTCTGTGCACCTGAAATAATAAATTTGCAGGATGCTAAAAGCTATAACTACTGTAACGGACATGGAAAAAATGGTACTTTACTTTTGTTGGAGAATACGATAAATATTTCTTGCATATGGAACATAGCAGCTTGTTTAAAACATCATCCGGTAGAATTGAAGCCATAATAGAGTTTGATCGACTGTTTTGTATCTGGAATCTATGTAAATTTCACAAAAATAAATAGTTTCGTCAATAGATATAGATGAAACAAAAAAAACAACTCGGCAGTCAGATTCAAGTTTATGTTTATGCCAAAGAAAATTATGGGTTATGGCCAGAAGCAGTGCTGCAATTGTAAATTACACAATTAGCTCGAAAAATTACACGTTTTACCGAAGAAGTCGACAAAACCGAATATTACCGGTTATAAGTTCACCGCATGAAGTCACAGAGGAATGATAGGATCATCATTTCTATTTATGGATCTTTGTTTCTCGTCATAGAAATAAAATGGGTTCTTGTAGTTTGGATAGTCACTTTAACAAAACATTTTGATTTTCCAAACAACATTTCAATATTTTATGACATTCAAATTTAAACCGCTTACCACTTTTTCCTACAATCCTTCATCACCTTCTGGATCTGGTTATAAGTATTCGTTGTTCTGGATCCCAGGAACTCTTCCTTTTTCCTCTTTCGAACAGTATCCGTCAAAATAAACCAAGTTCAGTTCGTTCACCAAAAATTCCAAGTAAAAATCGTAAAAATCTTGCTCAATAATCCTCGTAGATTGGTTTAAAATAAATTTGAAAGACCAAGGAAGCGCGGATTTTAGTTTTCGCGCGTGGTTTTTCGAAACGTACCTCTGCACATTGGTTGGATTCGTTGGAATATTTAACCAATACCTTTCGGAGGTATTATAATGGTTACCTTATACTTCTCCGTTGCAAGAGTCATTTTTTAAATTTATCTTAACATTTCCCGAGGGCAATTCTAAAAATGCTTTGCTCTTTAAAAATTTTTTGGCATTTCCCTTCTGCCAGTTTGATAACAACCATAGACAAAGGAAGAGAGGGGACGCGTAAAACCAGAAGCTATTTTGTTACCGCCTGGCTCCTTATCGGACTTAGCAGTGGCGTTACATGAATATATTCTTAGTATTATCCCAGTACAAAATTATTATTTATGGAATATGGAAGTAATATTTTTATTGAATTGAATTTGTATATTGTGTCCCTTACTGAGTACAAATGTTCTTCTGCTTCTCAATAATTTATGAATGCTTAGTAAATATTAATTTTATTAGCCAAAAATATAATTTCATATAGGAAAGGTTGTGAAATTTAAATATCTTTCAACTTTAGGGAAAAGGTAAGATAAAAAACAAAATTGGTCGATTCAAAATTTATTACAAAGAAGCAACAAAATGTAGGTAATTACTGGTAGTTTTGAAAATATTGTTGGCACAGCACCTCCAAGTAATCGTACTCTTTCCTCAACTTTATAAAAAAGGACTTCTCAAAATGCTCTGAACAAATCCTGTAGGCAGGAGAAGGTGTCCAATCTCTAAGTCCCATGTTCTGCACCCAAATGTTTGCTTTTTGTGGATCTTTCGGAAATCTGAAAACAATACAACAATGTGTGAGCTTAGTGGTTTAAAATAAGTTTTAACAGGACGCCATCCTTGTGAAACGACCTTCGCCTGAAGTCGTGTTTCTCAAAGACTATGACCTTCAACGATTCAAGACCAACGTTAATCGCTTTCTTTAAAAAAATAACACTGGTATACATTCGAAATAATATAATGCTTTCACTAATAATTAACCAAAATTAAATAAGAAATAATTTAATTTTGTCAAAATATACAAATCATGCAGGTACGCCATTGAGTGACACACCCTCTCCAAGGGAAATTACCTGGTTCTTATTAGAAATCTTGAATGAAAAGTGCAACAAATCTAGTACAAATTACAAAGGAAGGTAGCTTTAACTATAGCCTTAATCATAGTTTCAAATAATATATACTGCTAAACTTACAAGGGAGATATCTAATATAATATAAATGCATGCAAAAAATTCAATTTGAATATTTACCGATGGGAAGTAATTCCAAGCTTCTCTCGTTCATTACGGCTTTTACAGCTATAGGCACAACAATTCACCATTTTTCTGTAAATAAACTGAATTCTTATAAAAGCTCTTCTCGCCACAAATCACCAAAATACATAGGGTGCCACCTCGATTGTCTGGCTCCCTATCAATGGCGGCCGATCAATTTTAGGTAACACTTTCTGCGACGGCCGTAAACCGGAATTATTCGTCCCCTCTCTTCCTTTGTCTATGATAACAACACACCGACATCTGTATGTTTTAGGGACTTTTGGGTTAGATCGAAATATTCCTGGATAAAACTATGTTCCTTGGCGTCACGGGAAACCCACACTGTAACAGGTTTTTGGGACTTATTTCTATGGTCATTGATATTTTTATCAACGTACAATGCATCTTCAATGATGATTTTATCATTGGCTCCCCCATTTTTCACAGTTTTATTACAGAGTAGCTTCAAGTACGCATTTGGTCTTGAAAGAATATCTAAAGATTCGTCACTGAAAGTTCGTCTTAACAAGTGTTCACAAGCGATATCTTGGCTATCTAAAATGACACCGCAATAATCCAAAAAGGGAGATATACATGCTATAGTGTAAGGAATGTATAAATAATACCCCTTTGTATAATATATAACTTATATATTATTCAAATTATTAAACATCCTTACTCCATATTTATAAGATATTACTTTATTTTATTCATTCCTTATTAAAAATGTATTTATTTCTTGTGACTAAGTTTTTAGTATGCCGAACAGACTATACAAATGTTTTGTGCATGTGTTCATTAATGCTTTTGGTCTTGTTAATTTGGCGAAATTATTTAGTTAAAGAAACAAATTACAACTTGGCGAAATTTTTTTCAGACTTACTACAAAATATGGAGAATCTATATAGTGGACAGTACCTTCCACTCTATCATCGCGGTTTACATATTCCTTTGTACATAGAGTCAAGTATTCAGACTTTTCCACATAGATTATTTTTTTTATATAGTCATGATTTTCAAAAAAAACACAAAGATTAACAAGATACCTACTCCTATCATAATCATGCTCAACACGCACACAAAACTTTCCTTTGTCATATTTACAATAAACTTTACATTTTAGTCCATCATCAGTAATAAGGTATATTATTTTTACTGGTGACACCACATCTTCTGGCTTTTGTATTATAGGGTTAGGACCATATATTGCCAATGGATAAAATGCAACTTCAAACTCACAAGACTCGACGACATTTCCTATAACAAACCTATCGTCAGCATTAAATGAATCTCCTCCAAAGCATTTTTTGACAAATTCATCAGAATTTTTTTCCAAGTTAAACTCACAACTGCTTTCATGTGCATATAATTGCCAAACAGAACAGATCATTCCACAATTATATCTACAGTAAAACAACAGCTTTAAAATAGGTACAGTTAGCAGCGTCTTAAATAAAGACTCCTTATTATAATGGTGGGAATAACATTTTGTACAAATTAATTCATCTGAATCTTTATATTTACAGCAATAAATACCATAAAGCCAATTAGTACTAATATCAACTACAACTTTACATTTATCCCACTGAGGGACATTCCAAAGGTACATGTTGCATATCTCACATTTTAGTTTTATCTCGACACTATCAAAATCATTGATAAGCTTAGATTTACAAAGTGATAACTTATACTTTTTCTTTTCTGCAAATATTTCGTTATCCAAATATATTTTTGGCAACATTCTATAAGTCTTCAGTCTTTCCATTGGGTTCTCTTCAACAGAATTCAAATCAAGTGCTACACATGATACCCTTTTTTCAGTGACATTGTACAAAAACTTACAAGCCAAAATTCCCTTCCATTCGTCCGTAATATTTACCTCAATATGTTGTAATTTAGGTCCCCCCAATGTAGAACATAATGTACCATTATCTGGTCCGTGAAAAATATTATTAAGGCGGAACTTATATAGAACTTCACAACTCCTCGATATAAAAGCACTTAGCAACAGTCTATCTTGAGTGCAGCTAATTTCAATAAAAAAGAGACAGTTATTTAAATTGTCACAATAGAGGTAAATATTTTCCAACATTGTTTTAGTATCGATCAGAAACTTTGGTTCCGTCAACACCAATTCTTTATGTTTAGCTTTGTAATGGTCAATAAGGTTTAATAAAGAAAACTGGTGGTCAATAGCACAAAGAGGGCATGAATATTGAACCCCTCTACATGTCTTTTCGTGTTGGGAAACATCTTTGTACTGGAGAAGTTTGTTGCAACCCTCGTATCTATTCACACAAGGAAAGAGCGAAAATCTGGCCACTTGTTCATATAGTATAGAACTTGTGGTTGTAGTTTCATTTGTGTTACAGCGACCACAAGACATTCCACCATTTCTGTGTACCTGAAATAACAGATTTGCAGGAAGCTAAAAGGTAGAGCTACTGTAACGGGCATGGAAAAAATGGTACTTACTTTTGTTGGAGAATACGATAAATATTTCTCGCATAAGGAACATAGCAGCTCGTTTAAAACATCATCCGGTAAAATTGAAGCCATAATAGAGTTTGATCGACTGTTTTGTATCGCTGGCTTGCCAACTCGGCAGTCGGATTCAAGTTTTTGTTTATGCCAAAGAAAATTATGGGTTATGGCAACAACTCCTAGGAGTTGTGGTTATGGCCAAAAGCAGTCACTTCACAAAAGAATTATGAGTCACCGCATAAAGTCACAGACGAAAGACAGGATCACTCCTATTTGTGGACCATTGTTTCCTCGTCATCGAAATAAAATGGGTTTCAAAAAAACATTTCAATATTTTATGACATTCAAATTTAAACCGCTTACCACTTTTTCCCACAATCCTTTATCCAACGAATATCACCTTCTGGATCCCAGGAACTCTTCCTTTTTTCGCTTTCGAACAGTATCCGTCAAAATAAACCAAGTTCAGTGCGGTCACCAAAAATTCCGAGTAAAAATCGTAAAATCTTGCTCAAAATAAATTTGAAAGACCAGGGAAGCACGTAGAGAAGCAACGTACCTCCGTACATTGGTGGGATTCGTCGGAATATTCAGCCAATATCTGTCGAAGGTATTATAATGGTTACCGTATACTTCACCTTTACAAGAGTAATTTTTTAAATTTACCTTAACATTTTCCGAGGCCAATTCTAAAAATACTTTGTTCTTTGAAAATTTTTTGGCGTTTCCCTTGTGCCAGTTCGATAACACCACACCGACATCTGTGTGTTTTAGGGACTTTGGGTTAAGTCGAAATATTCCTGGATAAAACTATCTTCCTTGGCGTCACGGGAAACCCACACTGTAACAGGTTTTTGGGACTTATTTCTTTGGTCATTGATATTTTTATCGACGTACAATGCATCTTCAATGATGATTTTATCATTGGCTCCCCCAATTTTTACAGTTTTATTTCCGAGTAGCTTCAAGTACGCATTTTTATTATTATTATTATTATTATTATTATTAGATTTAGACAGTAGACAGTAGGCGGAAAAACCGATAAACTGCATTTGGTCTTAAAAGAAAATCTAAAGAATCGTCACTGAAAGTTCGTCTTAACAAGTGTTCACAAGCGATACCTTGGCTATCTAAAATAACACCGCAATAATCCAAAAAGGGAAGTACAGGCTAGTGCAAAGAATGTGCAAATAATACCCCTTTGTATAATATATAACTTTATATATTCAAATTATTAAACATCCTTATTCCATATTTATAAGATTTAACTGTGTTTTATTTATTCTTTATTAAAAATGTATTTATTTGTATTGCGAGTTAAGTTTTTAGTATATCTGCTGAACAGACTATACCAATGTTTTGTGCATGTGTTCATTAATGTTGTTTGTCTTGTTAATTTGGCGAAATTATTTAATTAATTAAAGAATCAAATTACAACTTGGCGAAATTTTTTTCATACTTAATAGAAAATATGGCGATTGTATGTACTGGACAGTACCATCCAATCCAGTATGGCTGTAAGTGTACTCCTCTCTACTAAGAGTGAAGTATTCAGATTTTTCCACATAGTTTATTTTTTTTACATAATCATAATCCAAAGTAAAAACACAAATATTAACAAGATACCTACTCCTATCATAATCATGCTCAACACGCACACAAAAATTTCCTTTGTCATATTTACAATAAACTTTACATTTTAGTCCATCATCAGTAAGAAGATATATTACTTTTTCTCGTGACACCACATCTTTTAGATTTTGTAATTTAGGGTTAGGACCAAATATTGCCAATGAATAAAACGCTATTTCAAAATCACAACGCTTAACATGATTTCCTATAATAAACCTATCGTCAGCATTAAATGAATTTCCTTCAAAACATTTTTTGACAAATTCATCAGTATTTTTTTCCAAGTTAAACTCACAACTGCTTTCATGTGCATATAACTGCCAGACTGAACAGATCATTCCACAATTATATCTACAGTAAAACAACAGCTTTAAAATTGGTTCAGTTAGTATTGTTTCAAATAATACATCATTATCAAGATAACAGGAGTAACATTTTGTGCAAATTAGTTCATCTGAATCTTTATATTTACAGCAATAAATACCATAATGAAAAGTCCTAGTGTCATCAACTACAACTTTACATGTATCCCACTGAGAAACATTCCAAAGGTACATGTCACATATGTCGCATTTTAGTTTTATCTCAACATTATCAAAATCATTGACAAGCTTAGATTTACAAAGTGATAACTTATACTTTTTCTTTTCTGGAAATATTTTATTATCCAAATATATTTTTGGCAACATTCTTTTAGTCCTGCGTCTTTCCATTGGGTTTTCTTCGCCAGAATTCAATTCAAGTGCTACACACGATACAGTTTTTTCAGTGACATTGTACAAAAACTCGCAAGCCAAAATTCCCTTCCATTCGTCCGTAATATTTACCTCAATATGTTGTAATTTAGGTCCCCCCAATGTAGAACATAACGTACCATTATCTGGTCCGTGAAAAATATTATTAAGGCGAAACTTATATAGAACTTCACAACTCCTCGATATAAAAGCACTTAGCAACAGTATATCTTGAGTGCAGCTAATTTCAATAAAGAAGAGACAGTTATTTAAATTGTCACAATAGAGGTAAATATTTTCCGACATTGTTTTAGTATCGATCAGAAACTTTGGTTCCGTCAACACCAATTCTTTATGTTTAGCTTTGTAATGGTCAATAAGGTTTAATAAAGAAAACTGGTGGTCAATAGCACAAAGAGGGCATGAATATTGAACCCCTCTACATGTCTTTTCGTGTTGGGAAACATCTTTGTACTGGAGAAGGTTGTTGCATCCCTCATATCTATTCACACAAGGAAAGAGCGAAAATTTGGCCACTTTCTCATATATAGAACTTGTGGTTGTAGTTTCATTTGTGTTACAGCGACCACAAGATATTCCACCATTTCGGTGTACCTGAAATAACAGATTTGCAGGATGCTAAAAGGTATAACTACTGTAACGGACATGGAAATAGTGGTACCTACTTACTTTTGTTGGAGAATACGATAAATATTTCTTGCATATGGAACATAGCAGCTCGTTTAAAACACCATCCGGTAGAATTGAAGCCATATTAGTTTGAACCACGTCAGTGTTTTGTATCGTTGGAATCTAAACCAATGTAAATTTCACAAATTAATATTTTTATCGACGTTAGATTAGGAATGGATTAGGTTATCAACAGATACCGATGAAATAAAGAGCTTATAAATTACAAAATATAAAGGAATCTATTTGGAAAAAATCTCCGAAAAGATAAATCGAAATTGACTGAAATTCCTCCAGCTTCCTTCTTTTAAATATTCCTCATCTTGATTTATTTATTTAATTAACATTAAATCAATTAAATATTACAAAAAGACAAAAAATATTCTCTAAAAATTAAATGGTGCCAATGCTATCTGATTACTTGACAAATTAGCGTTTGTTTATGTCTTTGATATGTGCATATAATACACTGAGCGAAATCTCTAGTTGATATAACTCAAATATGAGTTGTCCTAGACCGAAGCGTGTTGCTAATAGGGGACAGCCCAGACCTCTGAATTACGGCAACCAAATCGAAGAAATTGCATCAACTCACTATTCATAAGTTATGATAGCACAGAAGATGGGTTATTTTATGCGTTGGAATAGCTCACGCCCCACCGTCTTAAATTATTGATGGGCTACCGTAGCTACCAGTATGTGAATTGTGATGCGTTACTAGTCGGGCTAGATTAATTCATGATTCGCGCTATCAACACTTGACATTTAAGTTGTTCTAGCTTACGACGGTGGTTGGAATAACTCACTCTTTGGGCTACCAGACTCCAAATTTTGGACTACCATTACCTAAATTGTGGACTGTCGGAACTCAAAATATTATATATAACTAACCCATAACTAATGGTACACAGGAAAACTGCAGATTCCTTGGGTAAAAATACTGCGATTTGGCCATACTTAGTTTAGTTCAATAGCTGGTAATAACCGAGATACAGGGTGTCCAAGTAAAAATTTTATTTTCAATTTTCCTAAATAACTTATTTCTGAATCAATATTTTTGCACAAAATTTTGTGACTAGGGTTTTATTGGGGAAAGGAATTTTAATTTGTTAATAATTTTGATGTAGATTATAGGGGGCGCTCTCTGCGGTACTCTGGATACATAAAAATAAATGTAACTTTTTTGTGCCTTAGTATAATTATATTTTCATTAAAAATATCAGTTTTTCCGTCATTTTTAAGCAATAAAGGTATACTTTGTAAATGTCGCTCTGACTAACCGTTTTCGAGATATTTTCAATTACAATTTCTAATGCGCCCGTTTAAATTTTGATTTGTAAATGTGAAATTTGTCATAGTAGGCTTTGGTAAAAAAACATATACAATAAAAGCACTTTGAAACCTCATTTCTGTCAAAGTTTATTTTCATTTGTCAGCATTGTGGGTGTTTTTAAGGAGTTTTTGAAGATACTGTTATCAAAAATTAAACTAAAAATGCCGCGACATAATTGTTTTCTAACGGAGAAATGCGAGACATGGTATGATAATACGCACAAGAAAATTAAATAATTAAAAAAAAGTTAAATTTATTTTTATGTATCCAGAGTGCCGCAGAGAGCGCCCCCTATAATCTACATCAAAATTATTAACAAATTCAAATTCCTTTCCCCAATAAAACCATAGTCACAAAATTTTGTGCAAAAATATTGATTCAGAAATAAGTTATTTAGGAAAATTGAAAATTAAATTTTTACTTGGACACCCTGTATCTCGGTTATTACCAGCTATTGAACTAAACTAAGTATGGCCAAATCGCAGTATTTTTACCCAAGGAATCTGCAGTTTTCCTGTGTACCATTAGTTATGGGACACCCTGTATATATAACATACACTGGTTCTGAACAAAATAATATAAGAACAATGGTTTAATAAGTTTATTAATAAAATTAAAAATAATTTGTAAGGCTCCCAAAGACTCTACTTTAAGAATACACTTAAAAACGAAAAATAACATTTCATGTGTAACACATGTACAAATCTTGAGTAAATACGTATTAATAATAATATTATAATATTAATATATATTTATAAATAATAAGGCTCCATTCCAATAATAACAGTTTGTATGCATCTCCCTCCTGTCCCTCCATTTTACACCAACTGACCAAAATTATGCAAAACACAAATTTTCACGCACAGAGAGCAAAAATGGAAGATCCCGGAAACGGCGCAACGGCAAACAGGTGCCTCTACGCGCGATCGAAGGAAAATGGACTAATAACAATGGAATGAACCGTGCCAAATCTGCACGAGCACGAATCCGGAACTTTCCGTGACCTTACTACCGGTAATTTGCCCTCGATACGGGGTTTTGTAGCACGTTTTCTGGGTTATTTTAAATGAATCCTGAATAATTATTCCAACCCAAAAACTGAGTTCAGGTAACTCATAAATAGTTACAAGATGAGGAATTTTAAATGAATCCTGAATAATTATTCCAACCTAAAAACTGAGTTCAGGTAACTCATAAAATAGTTACAAGATGAGGAATTGTGCTGATCTCAAATATGTTTAAAATGTTGATAAAAAATCTCTTTCTGGGTTGAGGCGCACCAAAGGAACCTGAATGACTGTAGCGTTTTTAAATAATTTGTGATAATTCGTGGGCTCAGTTAGAACAACATAGAGAGGTGGGTTGAGGTAGCTCCAATTTTGTAACCCACGACATTGGTAAATGCATTTTTGTCAGTGCAGCGGTAGCAACAAGGGGAAATAGCTTGCCGCGAACGAAAGCGCCGCAGGCGAAATTCTTTATGGACCACGAGCAAACCCAAAATACACATCTAAATTTAGTCCATAATGTATAGTAAATACTAGAAAAACCGAGCGGTAAGGTCAGTAAGGTGTTCTCATTATACTCAATTTAAAGAGCGCGACATTTTTACTTAAGTTACAGCAGAGGAACAAAAGTAATTTTTTCTTTAAGAAGAGTTTTCCTTTTTCTGAGGATTTTTCAGTATTTTTAAAATGATCCCGATTTTACGAGCTATATACAAAAAGAGACAGCGGAAAACAAACCAGAAAATAACTCTATACCTTTGGTAGTAACTTTTAACTTGATGTTGTCTTGTCAGAGTGCAGTCGGTTTATTTCACTTTTATGTATAATAATAATATTTTTTTTCTAAATCTCTCAAGGCCTATTCACAATTTATATTAAAATTATTGGGAAATAAATTTATTTTAAGAGCAATTGCGGATTAACCTTAAACCAGATGTAATTGTCAAATTAACAAATTTTTAATTGGGATTTTGCAGATACCTTAGCGATAAATAGAACAATCTGGCTATGCTGCAAGCATAACAGCAAGATAGTGCACCTGCACGTTTAGAATCCTTACGTCGACTTAGTCGACTCGACTACACATGTAAACAATTCTATCTGGAGTTTGTAAGATCTTTGCTCCATACCTATTTATTTTGAGTAACATTGATTGATTAGTATGCTTATTTGTATTTTAATGGTATTCTACGGTTGTAATGCCAAATATGCAATAATTTCATCGTAAATTGCTTCAATGTCAAATAGTTCTTGCGAAAACAAATGTGAACAGGATTAAAAATTATTTTTGGTCAATAAATCGAAATAATTTAATCCACTTATGTCCGAAAATCTAGATTTAATTTAAATAATAACGGTGCCAAAAATTTCTTTAAAATTTGTTTATACAGTGTGTCTACTTAAGTTGGAATCGTATGGAAAACTTTTTTATTATTAGTTTTATGAAAAAAGCTATTCTTCATAAAAAGTTCTGCATGGTCTAACACTCGAAATGCAACCTTCAGTTATCAAAATTTCCCAGTCATATACGAGGTATATGTATATCAGAAATTACGAATTTTGCTCAAGAGTTAAGTACCTCTATTTTTGACAATACAGAAGAATGTTATGAAGAAAAGTTATTTTGAATTAGAAGTTATATTCAAATATGCAATTACAGTTATTTAGCCTGAACAGTTAGGTTTTGTAATTATTTACTAATCATTCCGTATTAATTATTAAAACAATTTCTACATTTTCTTCACAGCTTAGTAAAGCTGCCATTTGTAATGTATTTTATAAATATCAACGCACTATGACATTCCGTGTCAAATATTTCTTGTCAGTGCATCCTCATCCTAGATTACGTTAAATTGTATCAAGACAGAATAATTTATACGGAATGATTAGTAAATAAACACAAAACCTAAATTTTCATGCTAAATAACTGTAATTGCATATTTGAATATTACTTTTAATTCAAATAACTTTTCTTCATAACATTCTTCTATATATGTATATTGTCAAAAATAAAGGTACTTTACTCTTGAGTACAATTCGTAATTTCTGATATACCTCGTATATGACTGGGAAATTTTGATAACTGAAGGTTGCATTTCGAGTTTTTGGCCATGCAGAACTTTTTATGAAGATTAACTTTTTTTCATAAAACCAATAATTAAAAAGGTTTCCATATGGTTCCAACTAAAGTAGACATACTGTATAACAGCTTCGGATCCGCTATATTAGAATTTCTCTTCGTTTGGCTTAACTTCGATTAAGAGAAATATTTTTGAAGAAACAATATCCGACAATGCATCGCCTCGAATGTCAAATTTACTTTAGATTTTAAAAATACGTACAAAATTTGCGAAAAAATAGAAAACATACTATCTTATCAGCTAACGAAATAAAAGATTATTGGTGTATAATTTTGACATTGGGCGACAACCACCGTCAACCACGCATGCTAAAAAGCCCGCTATGTTTAGGACGAACCACATAATATGGGACGAACGCCGATGCGATAGCAACTATCAAATGTTTAGAAAGAAAAGAAGTAATAAGAAAATGCGTTAGGTAAAACATATTTTTATATATTTTTTAATTTTACACAAGGAAATACAACTTTTGGAAAATAAGAAAGGTTTTCTTAGTGTGTATAGCGCTTAAACGTAAAGTCCGTTATTCGGTTCTTAATTGTAGAATATTGATCAATAACAGCCTCATTAAAGTTTGGAATACCCTCATAATTTTTTTTTCCTATATTTAACTTTTAAGCTTTCTAATAAAGTCCCTAGATTTACCCTTTGTGGTCTGCGTTAAATTAATTTCGAGTTTAGGTCTTCCCGCATTCTTCACTTCAATTTTTTGCTCCAAACTCAAAGAGTTAAAGTTATTTTTTAAATAGTCCATTGTCGAACTATTCATTTTAACTTAATAAATATATAATATTAAAACATACACGCTCGAATTTCTAACTAGATGCACGAACAGACATCGGCGCGGCGCACACTAAAATTGTGCGCCTTTCCCATTTTAAATCGCCATAGCCCCGCTATCCCCCGCTGTCTCCCGCCACCTGTTACTACAGAGAAACTGCATTATGCCCCGCCTACTTAATCGCACATGCGAGCAAGTCTCGTCATAATCGTCATTAACCTCGACCGAGGCACGGTCGCCGGATCGAGAGCCTATAATATACAGTTTGGTTGACGGTACGATAAAATATTAGGGAGGGTCGGACTTTATACGATAAATAATATTCAATGAATATAAATTAATATTTCTTTATTCGTTTTGGGGGTGCACGCGCGCATGTGCTCCTGTGGAAGAACCGAAACTATCATCATTTATCTTGTTTATCATCTTATCTTGTCACGACCGTGACATACAAGATAAATGATTACTTCACAAAACTATTAGCGTGGTGATGACCAATATGAGAGTTATAGCATCAGCAGCCAATATAGTTTTAGGGTTGTCCATTCGAGACGCTAGGTAATGTAAAAGTCGCTAAATTGAAATTGAAAATCAACTGAATTACGTATACCTACTGATGCCTCCTGAGTACATGGTAGTGTAAGGAATGTGCAAATAATACCCCTTTGTATAATATATAACTTATATATTCAAATTATTAAACATCCTTATTCTATATTTATAAGATTTTACTCTCTTTTATTTATTCTTTATTAAAATTGTATTTATTTCTTGCGAGTTAAGTTTTTAGTATACCGAACAGACTATACCAATGTTTTGTGCATGTGTTCATTAATGTTGATTGTCTTCTTAATGTGGCGAAATTATTTAGTTAAAGAATCAAATTACAACTTGGTGAAATTTTTTTCATACTTACTACAAAGCATGGAGCATCTATGTACTGGACAGTACCATCCAATCCAGCACGGCAGTGTACGTAGTCAATTTTACTTAGAGTCAAGTATTCAGATTTTTCCACATACATTACTTTTTTTGTATAATTATTCTTTTCAGTAAAAACACAAAGATTAACAAGATACCTACTCCTATCATAATCATGCTCAACATGCACACAAAAATTTCCTTTGTCATATTTACAATTAACTTTACATTTTAGTCCATCATCTGTAATAAGGTATATTACTTTTTCTGGTGACACCACATCTTTTGAATTTTGTATTTTAGGGTCAGGACCATATATTGCCAATGAATAAAATGCAACGTCAAACTCACAACGCGCGACAACATTTCCTATGACAAACCTATCGTCAGCATTAAATGAATTTCCTCCAAAACATTTTTTGACAAATTCATCAGTATTTTTTTCCAAATTAAACTCACAACTGCTTTCATGTGCATATAACTGCCAGACTGAACACACCATTCCACAATTATATCTACAGTAAAACAACAGGTTTAAAATTGGTTCAGTTAGTATTGTTTCAAATAATAATGACGCATTATCCCTATGATTGGAGTAACATTTTGTGCAAATTAGTTCATCTGAATCTTTATATTTACAGCAATAAATACCATGATGCCAAGTAGTAGTGTCATCAATTACAACGTCACATGTATTCCACTGAGAAACATTCCAAAGGTACATGTCACAAATGTCACATTTTAGTTTTATCTCAACATTATCAAAATCATTGATAACCTTAGATTTACAAAGTGATAACTTATACTTTTTCTTTTCTGGAAATATTTTATTATCCAAATATATTTTTGGCAACATTCTTTTAGTCCTGCGTATTTCTTTTGGGTTTTCTTCGCCAGAATTCAATTCAAGTGCTACACACGATACAGTTTTTTCAGTGACATTGTACAAAAACTCGCAAGCCAAAATTCCCTTCCATTCGTCCGTAATATTTACCTCAATATGTTGTAATTTAGATCCCCCCAATGTAGAACATAACGTACCATTATCTGGTCCGTGAAAAATATTATTAAGGCGGAACTTATATAGAACTTCACAACTCCTCGATATAAAAGCGCTTAGCAACAGCCTATCTTCAGTGCAGCTAATTTCAATGAAAAAGAGACAGTTATTTAAATTGTCACAATAGAGGTAAATATTTTCCGACATTGTTTTAGTATCGATCAGAAACTTTGGTTCCGTCAACACCAATTCTTTATGTTTAGCTTTGTAATGGTCAATAAGGTTTAATAAAGAAAACTGGTGGTCAATAGCACAAAGAGGGCATGAATATTGAATCCCTCTACATGTCTTTTCGTGTTGGGAAACATCTTTGTACTGTAGAAGTATGTTGCATCCCTCATATCTATTCACACAAGGAAAGAGCGAAAATTTGGCCACTTTCTCATATATAGAACTTGTGGTTGTAGTTTCATTTGTGTTACAGCGACCACAAGACATTCCACCATTTCGGTGTACCTGAAATAACAGATTTGCAGGATGCTAAAAGGTATAACTACTGTAACGGACATGGAAAAAGTGGTACTTACTTTTGTTGGAGAATACGATAAATATTTCTTGCATATGGAACATAGCAGCTCGTTTAAAACACAATCCGGTAGAATTGAAGCCATGTTAGTTTGAACACGTCAGTGTTTTGTATCGTTGGAATCTAAACCAACGTAAATTTCACAAATAAATATTTTTATCGACCTTAGATTAGAAACGGATTAGGTTATCAACAGATACCGATGAAATAAAGAGCTTATAAATTACAAAATATAAAGGAATCTATTTGGAAAAAATCTCCGAAAAGTTAAATCGAAATTGACTGAAATTCTTCCAGCTTCCTTCTTTTAAACATTCCTCATCTTGATTTATTTATTTAATCAACATTAATTAACATTAAATCAAGCAAGTTTAAATATTACAAAAAGACAAAGAATATTCTCTAAAAATTAAATGGTGCCTAAGTAATAAAATTACTTGTATGCACCATAATGCTATCTGATTACTTGACAAATTAGTGTTTGTTTATTTCTTTGATATGTGCATAATACCTACAGTATATTATGGGTCTAAGATTATGGGTGAATAAGAATGAATAATTTTATTTAAAGATATGTTTGAGGTTATTAAATTCCCCCATTATATGATCTTTACATGGTTTCTTAAATTTGAATATGTTTATTATAAACTTCATTGTTGCTAGAAGCAAATTATATATCTTAGGACTAGGCTACAATTTTTCAATTGATATTATTGTTGTTTACTGGGATGATCAGATCATTATTCATTCTAGCCCGTGTGAAGTAACCGTGATTTATAGTATTTTTGAAAGATTTATTATTATGAACAAAGGCTGACACACTGACCACTGACCATATATATGTACATAGTTCTAATGTTACAGATGTCACTAGAGAACAATAACTCTGAGGGATATAGTCTACCCCGCCGAAACATTATTTTTAGTATACTTACAGGGTGTTATGGAAATGACGCATTATATTTAAACCCGCAATTCCTGAGATAAAGACAAATTGAAGAAAAACAGCCATAAATGGCGCTTTCAATTCATTCAGCGGTAAAAGTGACCTGACGTCAAACCAGAAAAACACCTGTGTGGCACTGCGATACATGTAAGCAATCAAGGAATTCTGGCCGGTGTTGTCATATGTACACCTTAAACTCTTTAGACAAAATAAAATAATTTAAACACTTTTCCATTCTGTAATACCTTTTTGTACAATTAATTGAAGAACATTTAAGACGGACTACGTTTTAAACAACCCGAAAAAACATATGGAATAGTAATAGCCACATATGTCACTAGGTCAAATGCCAATGACCTCTTGACGCCTTACATCTGCTGAGCGAAGTAGTTTCATATAGCGCCGCACGCGTGCGCCTGTTAGTTCAAGGCCAACCAGCAGCCGGATACGTTGTGTCTCGTCTATCACCAATATACACTCAGCGATCCGCTCTGTTTTTCGGTTTACGCGTGTGTATCTTGCCCGTACATAAATAATCTTTGAATATTATTTTTATTGACGCGTTTCTTCTGGACGTCAAATTTCTCGCCTGTAATAAAATCTAATCTGTATTATTGTATTTTCAAAAGCTAACTATCGGTTCTGTTTCACTATTACTGTGTGTACATAAAGTGTTTCCAGGAGTGTTCCCATGAATAAGAAAAAAAACTGATTGTGTTTGTGCCTGGATTTCCTCGCTCTTTAGGTATAAGGATAAATACAAGTAAGTAGAAAATAATTTATTTTTATAATTTTATATGGAATTTCAGTTTTACATTAAGTTTGGCAACATTGCCATTGGCTCTGGGTGAAATGTTGTACAGTAGCGTGAACTGACCTGTGAGTGAGAGTGTTTATTATCCCACTTTTAAAACGGTCGATTTAAAAAAAAAATATGTAGCGCTTCTCTAGGACACCCCAGGAGTCACCCATTTAAATATAAAATGTCATTTCCATAACACCTTGTAAAGACAAAACCGAACAAACCCTTTGGTCATTTTTTTTCTGACTTCCAACCAGGTGTCACCAATGAAAACCAGGACGGTATCATCAGCATATTATTATGATATCATTGATCCTCCTATATCGAGCGATGGCACATAGAGTTTATGTATATTACAAACAAAATTGGACCAAGAACTGTACCCTACCCTGATAAATTATTAACAATAATAAAGTCGCTTTCTAACAATCGCAATACTAACCTTACTAAGTAAGTACTTATACTATATGCCTGAAAACCCCCAATTGCAATTTAAAATTTAGTAAACAAATACCACTTTTTATTTTATTCCATGTATTGAATTAAATTAACGGAAAAATTAAACTTTGCTACGCCAATGTGCAACTAAATAGTGGGGCTACGCGCCAATGAAAAGTTTATCAACATCCAAAAGATATGATCTCGCAAAAAGTACTTCAAATTATAGCGAGTCGTTTCGTATGTTCATCAGTGTATTTGTATGGGTATGTTAAAAAAAACATATTTTCTGAGGATCGGTGGTTGGAGACCACTGCTCTAGAGGGCTTAAAATTATTGACCACCTGATATAACGGGGTTCTTTCCTGGCTTAAAAAAAAACTTTGGGGAACATCCCTAATAACATAATATTTTGTTTCTACACTGACAAAAATGCATTCACCAATGTCATGGGTTACAAAAGTGCAGCTACCTCAACCCACCTCTCTATGTTGTTCTAACTGAGCCTACGAATTATCACAAATTATTTAAAGACGCTACAGTAATTCAGGTTCTTTTGGTTCGCCTCAACCCAGAAAGAGATTTTTTATCAACATTTTAAACATATTTGGGATCACCACAATTCCTCATCTTGTAACTATTTTATGAGTTACCTGTACTCAGTTCTGGGTTGGGAAAACTTACTAATTGATTATAAAGTGTCGTTTTAACTCGGACGTGCACTATTTTAACTCATTACCATGTGTAGGTAAATTATTTTTAGTCGGAATAATTCAGGAAACGTGCTCCAAAACCCTATATATATCGAGGGTAAAACGCAAGACCGTAAGGTCACGGAAAGTTCCGAATTCGTGCTCGTGCAGGTTTGGCGCGATTCATTCCATTGTTATTCGTCAATTCTCCTTCGATCACGCGTATAGACACCTGTTGGCCGTTGCGCCGTTTGCGGGATTTTTCATCTTTGTTCGCTGTGCGTGAAAATTTGTGTTCTGCATAATTTTGGTCAGTTGGCGTAAAATGGATGCATACAAATTGTTATTATTTTCATCACTTCGTCCGAATGGTTTCTTAGCCGTAGTATGCTCTCTTGTCTATAATTAATTTCATTATTTTTTTTAAATATACAACAAAAATGTCATATCATATAGAAAAAATAAAAGGAAATTGAAGTTCACAATATGCAGGCATTAAATCAAAGGAATATTTTGAGTTCCGATAGTCCACAATTTAGGTATACTGGTAGTCCAAAATTTGGACTCTGGTAGCCCAAAGAGTGAATTATTATTCCAGCCACCATCGTAAGCTAGAACAACTTAAATGTCAAGTTTTGATAGCTCTAGCCCGACTAGTAACGCATCACAATTCACATACTGGTAGCTACGGTAGCCCATCAATAATTTAAGACGGTGTGGCGTGAGCTATTCCAACGCATAACATAACCCATCTTCTGTGCTATCATAACTTATGAATAGTGCAACACGCTTCGGTCTAGGACAACTCATATTTGAGTTATATCAACTTGAGATTTCGCTCAGTGTAGCAATAATAACATATTTCGCTTTCAACAATATAGTAAAGTAGATTTATTGGTGCTCACAAAATTAATATTTTTTACACAGGTCAGACTCACAAAATCTAGTCTAAAATACAACAATAATTGTAAAGTAAATATTAAAAATCAGATCAATAAATACTTTGATAGTTTATTTTGGACACTATTGTTTAAAATCATTTAGTTTACAGGTCAATATGGCAATAAAATACCCAGAATTAAAAAAAAATTTGGTACGTATTTAGTAAAGTAAATTCGATCCGAATGCTATAAAAACAAATTGATAAAACATTTTAGGCATCGTTATTAATTAAATTTAAACTAGATTTTCGGACATCAGTGAATTAAACTTCTTCGGTTTATTGACCAAAAATAATTTTTAATCCTATTCAAAATTGTTTCCGCAAGAACTATGACAGTTTATTGAAGCAAAATAAAATATTTGATTCTGTTCAACTGAAAAATGAACTTAAAAACCCATTACTTCCGTCTCAGTCGATAGAAGCTTTCTTTTGGTTTAAAATGAATCAAAATTTATGCGGGAAATACGAAATACAACTGGCCAGGATACTCGGGAGATCTCGTTATAGCATTACAACCGGGGAATACCATTAAAACACAAATAAGCATACTAAACAATGTTTCTTAAAATAAATATTGAGCTATTTTTTAGTTTGTTTTCGACCGTCTATTTTTGTATATCTACATATAAGTCGTAAAACTGGGATCGTTTTAAAAATCCTGAAAAATCTTTCTCTCGAGAAAAAAATTACTTTTGTTGGTCTGTTGTGACTTAAGTAAAAATGTCGCGCTTTAAAAATCAAGTATAACGAGAATTCATCAAAATGTCTGTCAAGTTATCTGAATTCACAGCTTTTACTATAAATTATTGACCTAATTTAGATGTGTATTTTTGGGTTTGTTCGTGGGGCGTGGTTCACAGTGGCGGCTCGTGACCTATGATACCTAGGGGGTTCATAAGTATGGTTAAATTATTTTTAAAATTTTATTTTTGTGTAACGACCAAACAATTACTTTCTAGGCGTTTTAAATAGAAAAGAAAAAAAAAATAAGAAAATGCGTTGGGTACAACATATTTTTATTTATTTTTTAATTTTACACAAGGAAATACAACTTTTGGAAAATAAGAAAGGTTTTCTTAGTGTGTATAGCTGTCGGATCTTAACGTCGTCGCATGCAACCCTCGTAACAATATTTATACAGTCCACTATCAAGAAAACCGAATGATGTCTAATACCACTACGCCATCTACGGCTACGTCATTAGGCGCAACCAAGACGAGAACTGTTTTATGACGAGAACGAATCGAGCCACGAGACTGACAAGTTGGCATTCTTCATATTTTCAGGGTTTTTTAGTTTAAATCCTTAAATAAAATGGTTTAAAATCATATCGAGTATCATTTATCGAAATACACAACATTTATCGACCCTACACAATAGTGTTTAAACGTAAAGTCCATTCTTCGGTTCTAAATTGTAGAAAATTGATCAATAACAGCCTCATTAAGTTTGGAATGCCCTCTATAAATTTTATTTAATATATTTCATTTTTAAACTTACTAATAAAGTCCCTAGATTTACCCTTTGTGGTCTGCGTTAAATTAATTTCGGGTTTAGGTGTTCCCGCATTCCTCACTTCAATTTTGTGCTCCAAACTCAAAGAGCTAAAGTTATTTATTAAATAGTCTAGCGTCAACTATTCATTTTAACTTAATAAATATATAATATTAAAATATTAAAACATACACGCTCGAATTTCTAACTAGATGCATGAACAGACAACAGCGCGGTGCACACAAAAGCTGTGCGCTTTTCCATGTTAAATCGCCATAGCCCCGCTATCCCCCGCTGCCTATTACTACAGAGAAACTGCACTACTTAATCGCACGTACGAGCAAGTCTCGTCATAATCGTCATTTACCTCGACCGAGGCACGGTTGCCGGATCTATACAGTTTGGTTTGGAAGAACCGCCACTGGTGGTTCATAAAAAATTTCTTGGATCCGTAGCGCAGTAGTAAAATAGAAATAGATGTTGCCAGAGTGCAGTTGGATTAGTTCAAGATTCGTTTGATACTTTTAAGTATTACAATATTTTTTTAAAGAATCCCTCATCGCCTTTTCACAGTTTATAGTAAAATTATTGGGAAATGAATTTAGTTCAAGAGCAATTGCGGATTAATCTTACGAGGTTGTATTTGCCAATTTAACAAATTCTTAATTGGGATTTTGCAAGATACCTTTGCGATAAATATGTCAATCTGGCTACGCTGCAATAATGACCGAAAGAGGTGGGAAAGACTGTTTGTATTCGTTGTGTAGGCGAGAAATGTACATTTTTCTATCTGTAATATCTTTGGTAACGTCAAAGTCGCTAAACTGATTACAATTTCAAAAACTAAATTACGGTATACTTACTGATGCCTTCTATGCCAAGAGCAGATCATAACCCCACAATCCATCAATGTAACACGAGAAATACACATATACCGGTTTGACTAACGCGGCAGGGTATTACTTTTTGTAACTTTTCCTTGTATGACCCCCCCCCCCCAAAAAAAAACGAAAACACCACAGAAGTTCTTGATCCACCCTTGGCACATGCTAGTGTAAGGAATGTGCAAATAATAGCCCTTTGTATAATATATAACTTATATATTCAAATTAATAGACATCCTTACTCCATATATTTATAAGATTTAACTGTGTTTTATTTATTCTTTATTAAAAATGTATTTATTTCTTGTGACTTGGCGAAATTATTTAGTTAAAGAATCAAATTACAATTTGGCGAAATTTCTTTCAGACTTACTACAAAATGTGGAGAATATATGTACTGGACAGTACCATCCAATCCAGTATCTACGTTTGTACTTAGAGTCAAGTATTCAGATTTGTCCACATAGTTTATTTTTATTATATAATTAGAATCTCTCGTAAAAACACAAAGATTAACAAGATACCTACTCCTATCATAATCATGCTCAACACGCACACAAAAATTTCCTTCGTCATATTTACAATAAACTTTACATTTTAGTCCATCATCAGTAATAAGGTATATTACTTTTTCTGGTGATACAATATATTTTGGATTTTGTAGTTCAGGATAAGAATCATTTGCCAATGAATAAAATGCAACTCCAAACTTACAACTTTCGACAACATTTCCTATAACAAACCTATCGTCAGCATTAAATGAATTTCCTCCAAAACATTTTTTGACAAATTCATCAGAATTTTTTTCCAAGTTAAACTCACAACTGCTTTCATGTGCATATAACTGCCAAACAGAACAGATCATTCCACAATTATATCTACAGTAAAACAACAGTCTTAAAATAGGTACAGTTAGCATGGCCCTAAATAACTTATTGTTATGAGGATGGTGGGAGTAACATTTTGTACAAATTAGTTGATCTTGATCTTTATATTTACAAGAATAAAGACCATAAAGGCAAAGTTTATCAACTTCCTCTCCAACTCTACATTTTTCCCACTGAGAATTGTTCCAAAAGTACATGTCGCATATGTCACATTTTAGTTTTATCTCGACACTATCAAAATCATTGATAAGCTTAGATTTACAAAGTGATAACGTATACTTTTTCTTTTCTGGAAATATTCTATTATCCAAATATATTTTTGGCAACATTCTATAAGTCTTCGGTCTTTCCATTGGGTTTTCTTCGCCAGAATTCAAATCAAGTGCTACACATGATACCCTTTTTTCAGTGACATTGTAGAAAAACTCGCAAGCCAAAATTCCCTTCGATTCGCCCGTAATATTTACCTCAGTATGTTGTAATTTAGGTCCCCCCAATGTATAACATAACGTACCATTATCTGGTCCGTGAAAAATATTATTAAGGCGGAACTTATATAGAACTTCACAACTCCTCGATATAGAAGCACTTAGCAACAGTCTATCTTGAGTGCAGCTAATTTCAATAAAAAAGAGACAGTTATTTAAATTGTCACAATAGAGGTAAATATTTTCCGACATTGTTTCAGTGTCGATCAGAAATTTTGGTTCCGTCAAGACCAATTCTTGATGTTTAGTTTTGTAATGGTCAATTAGGTTTAATAAAGAAAACTGGTGGTCCATAGTGCAAAGAGGGCATGCATATTGAAACCCTTGGCATGTCTTTTCATGTTGGGAAACATCTTTGTACTGTAGAAGGTTGTTGCATCCCTCATATCTATTCACACAAGGAAAGAGCGAAAATTTGACCACTTTTTCATATATAGAATTGGTAGTTGTAGTTTCATTTGTGTTACAGCGACCACAAGACATATCACCATTTCTGTGTACCTGAAATAATAAATTTGCAGGATGTCAAAAGGTATGACTCAAAAACATTTAATTAATAAATCGACTGAATTATATCCATTCTGTCAGAATCATACAAAGTTTTAAACAGTAATCAATGATGCCCAGTCTGTACCGCGTGTCCTAAATCTACCGCCTGCGTTTGAAACCGAAAAGGATAATATTAATTATATTGAATGCCTGTCTCATGTGTACCTATTAAGTAAAATTATTGTACTAAATATATGTATTTTTTACATTTTCTACTTGTAAAGTTATTTATATGACTATGGCAACGCTGTATGGTCATTTTTTTTACCTGCTAGTGTAAAAAAACATTGGAGCTATTTATTAGCTATCTACAATGGTTCGTGAGTGCGTGGTGTGTAAGAAATTCGACTATTCTAACCCCGGATTAATATTTAGTCGGTAAGTGAGAATAATGAGTGCACTACAATGTTAGACAAAAATACGCCCTTATAGTATAGGTTCTTAAGGTGCTTAGGAACTAATTTTTATGAACAGTACAGGGTGTCCCATTTTTGACACTTTTATAGGGTATCTCCGTAATTGTTAGTGCTCTTTTTGGGTCAAACTTAAAATGGTAAAATCAAAATTTGAAAATTTTCGCTCGCTTAAGAGATACGAGGGAAATCAAAAAATTGACAATTTCAAATTTATACCCTATATTTTCTTAGTTAAAAGAGATACAGAAAAATGTTCTATACAGAAGCTTCTTTATAATCGTTGTTGAATAATCTACCGTTTTCAGAATAAGTATACGGGGTAGGTAAAAAAGTTATAGGACCTAACCTCATTTTTTAAATGGAACACCCTGTATATTTTAATCTAAAAAGATAGCATTTTAAACTGTCTTCAAATTTATAACACACCATGGATGACAGATTTCATGAATGGAAAAGTTACGAAATGTAATACCCTGCCGCGTTAGTCAAACCGGTATATATGGTATTTTTCGTGTTAAATTGATGGTTTGCGGGGTTGCACGTTTTAGTTTTGATTCTTCATTTGACAAAAATGGCAACAATAAATACTTAATAGTTTGGCTTGTAATATTAGATTCAATATTAAAAGTTATTTGTTGCTTGAAAAAAGTTTTAATTAAATTGCAAGCAATGTTAAAATTCAAAAAAATTTGTATAAAGTACTAAAAACTGTTAAATTACAGAAACATTATATTACACCAAAAACTATATTTAACAGCAACAGTTATGATGTCTAACATCTCCTGATCATCTTCAATTGAAATTCCCTCTTCAATTTCCATATTAACAACTAATTTCCAAACATGACACAAAAGAAAATTATGTCAAAGTAAAACACGGAAACCCGGCTTAGTTGAATCGGGTTTATTTGTTATGGTAATCCGTTTTGGGAATCCATGGAAACAATTTGGCAATACTGGATTTATATACAATAAATGAGGTGGTATAGTTTCAAAGTGTACAATCTCTATGTTTCCTAAATTCTCAGTAGAAGAAAAAAACTAATAATTCATTTAATATAAACAATTAAGATACTTTTCCCGTTTTATTGTATTTACATCACATATACAAATTTTTTTCGTTTAAAATGTTCGAAAAACAAAAGTTGTTTTGAAAAATATTTGAAGATTATAAGTATAAATAACAAACCTTGAAAATAACGTAAGACCATTTTTCTTTAATTATTTTTATTCGTATTCATTATAAAAAAATAAAAAAGACTTTAAATTCAGTAAATGAAACTACAAAGAAGAAATAGCGGATGGAGGTAACAAAAAATTCAGAAACAGTTAATAGAAAATTCCACGTCCTCTTTGACTTTCTCACATAGTGTCGTTTCATCATCGACGGGTTCGTTTTCTGGAACTGTGTTCTCTTCTATGACGAATTTGTAAAAGACGTGGATCATTTTTCCACTCATCTCCGAAATGACGCACTAATAAATTATTCACATCAACCTTTTTGTTGTTCTTCACCACATTTTGTTTCGAAATTTTTGCAGGATTTCCTAGTAAGCAAATTTTACTGCTTTACGAATCACACGCAATTTAAAAAATTAAGAAAGTAAAATCAGAATGGTTTTAGCGCGAATTATTATTGACAAGTCCTGTACGTTCTTTGTTTTTTAGTATTTCTTAAAAATGGGTAATTCCAAAAAAGTAACCGAGTAAACATAGAGGAAAAGACCCTGGTATGGAAACAAAAGTTTAATACTGATGAATCGAAGGCGTTTCGAAAAAGTTCGATAGAAATCCAATTTCATAAGGACGAAAACGATAGAAAAATCAATCGGAACAGCAAAGTGCTAAGACAAGCGTTGTTTTGCCATTCGAAAATGATTTCTCGAAACCCGGCTGCTGATAAAAAAAATTTCCTGAAATTAGCAAAAGTATTTTTAACAGGCGGTGGCTCTCCACTCGATCTTAAATTAATCTTAATTACTTAATTAATCTCAATTAGAGACGTCAAATGTTCACGGTGCATACAAAAATATGATCTAAGCTGGATTAAGCATCTAATCTGCATCAAATGCAATATTTCAATTTTTCCGGATTACTTTAATCTCAATTAATGTTGGAATGATGAAATAGATAAATTTCTATTAGAAATCGGTTTTATTTGATCTGAAAATGATTATTACTTATATACTTTAAGTTTAGATTGTACAAAAATATTTCTTTTAATTTATGTTGATGACATAATTTTGACAGGTCCGGATTTAAATAAATTGAGTCATATTAAGGGTAAGCTGATGGATAAATTTCAAATGAAAGATAAAGGTGAGCTAAAGCATTTTCTTGGTTTAAAAATAAGTTATGACAAAGAACGTGGAATTCCAAGAATTGACCAGTCAAAATATATTCAAAACATATTAAACAAATTTTGTATGGTGTTCAATTCGTGGTATAAAGACACAAGGTATGATTGCACGTCGGGTTTGGCGTGACTTGTGACGTCACTGGTGAGTAATTTTTAAATCTCTTATGGAGGGTTACATTGCTGTCAGTATTTCTAACTCTTTTCTGAAGTTATTAAAATGTTTTACGCATGTAATGGTATATGAAATGAAAGAATAATATATGGCAAGTAATTACGTATATTAAATTCATAGAAATATGACACACAAATACCACTAAAAAAAGTACAAGGCGACAAATTTTTGCCGCCATTTGAGCGGCGGACGATAGCCGAAGCATACCGAAAGCTGCTCGGCGACCGCTTCTGGCATTGAAACAGCGTTGCCAGTCGTTTTCAATTGTAATATATCCATTATATAACAATTCAATTTTGAACATTCTTGTTGTGGGGCTCCCCATATGAAATTTATGTTCAATCTAGAGGTGATCCCCATATCATGGGAAAGTCACTACCTTTTTTTTCGTACTCTTTTTATTCGGACACCGTTTTTTAATATTCTATTAGGTTTCGAACCGTCAGCCTTACTTTTGACCAAGGAGTTCTGACACACAATCTTAAATGGGAACAACACATAAACGGAATTGTGAAGAGGGCCAACACTATGATCTATCTAGTACGAAGATGTTTCAGAAACATGTCTTCACAGGTGTTTTTACAAGCCTACAAAACGTATATAAGACCAATACTGGAGCATGCTGTTGTGACGTGGTGTCCATATTTTAAAAAGGATATTGATCTCCTAGAGCGAGTTCAACGAAGAGCCACAAAAATTCCTCCAAGTCTGAGAGATCTATCATATGAGGACAGAATGAAAGCTCTTAAACTCACCACGTTGGAAGATCGTAGAAACAGAGGCTCTTTGATCGAAGTGGTGTATAAGATACTCCACGGGCACTACACTTGTGATGCTGATTTCTTTCATCGGGATGCCAATCATCATCTTCGTGGACATTCTTTGAAGTTGACCACTGAACTCTGTCATAGACTAACCAGAAAAAATTTTATTATAAACCGAGCAGTGAAAAAACGGAATGACCTGCCAGAGGAGATTGTTGCCGCCCCTACGCTCAACTCATTTAAAAACCGTCTGGATGCTCACACTGAAAGGGAACATAGGCTAGCAATATATTAAGAGACTTATCGCGCCATTACAAATAACGACAGTTTATCGGTTTTTCCGCCTACTGTCTAAATCTAATAATAATAATAATAATAACACTGCTGCATGGTTGCCGTAGTTTTCTATAGAAATTTTGTAAGTTCACCAGTAAGTTAACTGTTTTATGTTCACCAGAATTTATTCTTATTTAGTCTTGTGTGTTTATTAAAATAAATATCTGAATTTTCATAAAATGAGGTGCGCTGTGTTTGGTTGATATGGATAACCAGGCAAAGAAATTTGATAAAAATATAAGGTTTTTCCGCTTTCCTTTCCACTGAAGCTGATGAGGGTATATGCCTTCGACACATGTATGGAAATTAAAATATTGTTTATTTAGCTACTGAAGCAGACTATGAGTTTCTTTACCTCTTCATAATTACATTCCACTGAGAGATGGACTATTTAAAAAAATAGTTTAATTTGTTTATAACTACTTAGGTCATATTTTAGCTTTAATCATTGTTGTATGTTCATGAAATAAATATACCTACAGGTCGACAACTTTAACTGTAGCTACAAAAGGAATGCGGGCAAAAAAATTTCTTGGGATAATGTTGTCACATACAGGGTGTTATGGAAATGACGTATTATATTTAAATCGGCAATTCCTGAGATGAAAACAAATTGAAGAAAAATATCCAAAAATGGCGCTTTAATTTAATATGCCCTGTACATGACCTTATGTCAAACCAAAAATAAGCACATTGTGCCCCTGTCAGGAAGGTAAACAAAGCAACATATGTCAACAGTGTTGTCACATCTTCAGGGTAAACTCTTTAGAAAGTCAATAACCGTTTGACAGATTGCAAGTTGTTTATTTTTCAGGGTACATTATTATAAACTTTTACGTTCAGTTCAGTTCGCTGGGAAACAATCTCTGATTTATAAACTTGAACTGACTGAGTTTATAAATGCCACTTACCCTTTAGAAAAAAAATGCAATTTTATTTACCTTTTCGGACTTATTTAAAACCAACTTAATTTATAAAAAAACACCAAGTACTCACAGCACAAAATCACATAGTTTTCGCGTCACAACACATCTAAGTACCGTTCAATCTGAATTAATATTTTAAAGTGCTACTGTGTAGACAAAAGTACGCCCTTATTGTCTAAACAACACGTTGGTTCCGTCGTTGAGTATGAAAACGGCGGTCTAATTTTAGAGGAACATGGAAATGACGTATTATTAACAGCTCATCTGCAAAACCATTGCATATTAGTGCTGGGCGATGTTCATCGATGTTTTTGAAACATCGATGTTCTGGTACCGGTGTTCGATGTTTTCGACATCGATGTTAGAGGTCAAACATCGATGTCGACATCGATGTTTACCTTTCGAGGTTCAATGTTATAACAAAACAAGAAAACTAGGTTGTAATCTTAAACTCAATTTTCCCAGCACAAGAAAATAAGAGTGAAAGCTTTTGATTTCATTTGCTAAAAGCCTTATTAGAGTCGACAATAAAAATTTCCGGTGCAATGGCAATTATAATTGCACGAATTCATGCGCAGTAAACCGTTTTCGATCAACTGGCGCCTTGCTGACAGTCAGAACAGCAGTTGGTAGTGTCGAAATCTCTAAAATACCCCCAGAATTAGAGATGGGCAAACCTATTCGTTTTGACTGGCAGCAAAGATCTTACTGGCAGTTAAAGCAGCTACTGCTACTTACAAATGGCAGTAGCCATTAGCTGTTCATAGGTGCTTCGTCCAATTAATAAACATTTAAAAGTAACAGAATAATCCATCTCTACCCAGACTTGCACCGGCAATGGCAATGAAAGTGGCGCGTGCCCCATTTCTGGCAATGCGAGACAGCTCAGAACGGTGCACTGCGCATGAATCCGTGCAATTTTAATTGACAGAAGGCTAGAATTGCCGACTGTAATACGGATTCCATTCTCGCGGCGCAATTGCGAGAAGTATTTGGCCAGCTTATCCAGAACGAAATTTTTTTTTTCCAAAGCCGGCGAAACTATGGCCCCAAAAACGAAATAGCTTGCAAGGAATCATCATTAATCTAGTTTTACAAAAAAAAAAATAGTTTACAAGTTGTTAGTGACTGGAATTCATGCAGTTATAAAATATTATGTTTTAATATTTGCTTTATTTTGTTGTTTATATTATTTTTTAAAATTTTTGTTTTTGACGTTTCATAATTTTTCAATTCTTTCTAATAACAAATTTATTTTTATTTTTTATATCTAATTTATTCCTAATCGCAAATATACTTTTTTAAATGTCGATGTTTGAACATCGATGTTCCGTTTCGATGTCCCAGCACTATTGCATTTTCGACTAGACGGGCCCATTTATTTTAAAGGGAGGGAAGCTTAGACTCGAAGGGTCTGTCAACATAATTATTTCATCATTCTTCTGATTAGGCCATTAGAAATTAGCGTTTTTATTATTTCTGAATTTCTATTGCGAAATAATTTGTATCCTATAGTGCTGTTATTTTATGTGTACGGTAGGTTATTTGTAAAGTGTAATTATGCGTTAGTATTTATTGTTTTTGTGTAATCTAATAAGTGCATATCTTCAAAAAAAAATAAAATTGGAAACTCGTGGGTGTCTGTGTGTTTCTTTAAGTGATTTAGTGCAAATGTTCCGAGAGATTGGAAATAAGAGGCCGAATGGGGTTTAGTGGGTATAAGCTTATTTGCAGTTCCACATTATCATCAAGGTACGTGATGAGCATAAAGCTTTTCCCATAGAAAAAGAAACAAAAACCTGAAGATGTCTCTGTGCCCTGGATTACTTGCTAGTGTACTGGCACCTGGATTCACTTCTATTTGGATACTAGGTAGCTAAATATTTATTTTTATAAGAATCTAAAGTTTTACACGAACAATTTGGCAACATTGGGCTTGAACATCTGTTGATTACGCAGCTTGGCAATGTAATATGATCGTATATGAATGTGCTGAGGAGTAACCGGGTGGGTTTAGGGGTGAATTACCCCACTTTTTAAACGTTCGATTTAAAAAAAAAAAAATATGTAGCGCTTCTCTAGGACACCCCAGGAGTCACCCATTTAAATATAATACGTCATTTCCATAACACCCTGTATATTAAATTTTAATTTAATAACATGTTATCAAGTAAACCCTAAAATTAAATTTACCTATTTAAAGTAAATTGTCATAAGTATATAAGAAACTAATATTCTATTATAGTTTCAATGTTCTTAAAACTTTCTTTTCATACTATTTATTTTAATATTTAAATGCAAAATAAAATATTTTTTCATTAAAGTACTTCTAATCTAAAAATAGGGCAACATGGTACAATATCAACGGTAACCATGGGTAACTGGTGGCTAGAGCTAATTTGATAGGTTATATCCCAGACAGAGGATGACGTCACGCGCCTGGTGACACGCCTATAGTGCCAGCGTGCTTGTTCGGCGATGTCCAATATGCTTAATCCAGTTGCGTAGTGATAGGGTTTGTTTTAAAACTGTGATAATGAATGAAGATACCCTGGTAGAACCCTTCATAGTCAAACCCGTGAAGCGATTGCCAATGTGTACAGGGTGTGTGAAGAGGAATCACAAATTAATACATTTAAATTGCCACTTAAGCGAAAGCTAGAAAGGCTCGCAATGTATACGGGAGTAAGCGTGGGTGCAGTAAAAAAACATGCACAAAGAAGATAGTGAAAGGAAGACCGTCTCTCTGCTGTCGAAAAAATTGAAGGCTTCGACTTTTGCATTGTTAGGAGAACAATACAAAAGTTTTATTTCGAACTAAAAGTATTTCCAACCTTAAAAAAGTTGCTACAACAGCTGAGAAGTGACATAAACTTTCCATTTTCCCGTGAAACTTTGAGGTGCATGTTGAAATCAAATGGATTTTATTGGCGAAAATGCCAAAATAAGGGAGGGATATTAATGAAAAGGCCTAATATATTGCACTGGTGATACAAATATATTTATGCTATGAAAAAATATATATTATTACATTATTAAGATAATAATAGCACGCCCATGACTCGGTCATGTTTTAAAAGATATTGCTTCCCCCTTACCGATACCGCGTAGCTATAGACTTGCTTGTCGAACTGTAAACACCATGATATTATTCTTTCATTTCACATACCATTAAATGCGTAAAACCTTTTAATTAAAACAGCGTCAGAGTAACAAGAGTACGAAAAAAACATGTTATGTTACTTTCCTATTAGATGGGGGCCACCTTCAGATTGAACATAAATTTCATATAGAAAGCCCCACAACAAGAATGTTAAAAATTGAATTGTTAAAATAGTAATGGATATATTACAATTCTAAAAGACTGGCAACGCTGTGTCAAAGCCAGCAGTGGTCGCCGAGCCGCTTTCGGCATGCTTCGGCTATCGTCGGACGCCTCAAATGGCGGCAAAAATTTGTCGGAATCTTTTCTTTTTTTAGTGGTATTTGTGTGTCATATTTCTATGAAATTAATATACGTAAATAATTGCCATATATTATTCTTTCATTTCATATACCATTACATGCGTAAAACCTTTTAATAACTTCAAAAAATAGTTTTAGAAACACTCGACAGCAATGTAAACCTCAATAAGAGATTTAAAAATTACTCTACAGATGACGTCACTGCGCAGGGCAGACGAAATTGGGACGGTTAGATATCTTACCTGTTCCATTCTTTATACCAATAGATCCTAAACTGAGATTTGATGTATGTAATGAATCAAATGCATCGGATGAGGTTTATGATCGATTGAAGATTTGAAGGGTACCATTAATATGTTAAATTTAGAAATGTATTAGAATTAAAAGATTTTAGCGAGGAGGGGTGTTGTAATATACACTAAAATCAGTTATTGTGATAATATGTGAGTTCTAGTGATAATATTTAGAGGGCGACATGTAAGTGAAATATACTAGAAAAGTCTAGAACAATAAAAAAGAAGTCGAGAAGAAAGTAGAAAGGATGTAACACGTTTTATATACGTTTAAGTTTGTGTTCCTAATTTCCATGTCGAGTTAAATAAACCCAAAGAAAATGTCTCCGACCCTTTATTAAATATAACATGTCTCCCCTTTTATATTATATGTTTATGGTATAACTACAGTAACAGGCATGGAACGAATGGTACTTACTTTTGTTGGAGAATACGATAAATATTTCTTGCATATGGAACATAGCAGCTCGTTTAAACCATCATCCGGTAGAATTGAAGCCATAATAGAGTTTGAGCCACGTCAGTGTTTTGTATCGTTGGAATCTTAACTGTAAATTTCACAAATAAATATTTCTATATTTCTATCCACCTTATATTAGGAATGGATTCAGTTATCAACAGATACCGATGAAAGAAAAAAAAATGGGATTTATCAGTGTTGCGAGCCAGGTCTGCCGTTGATTTATTGGGTATTAGGGGATTACTGCGCTAAGGTGATTAGTTTCTTATATCCATTTTTTACAGCAGGGTTTTCCTCCACGGTCGCCTACGACCGGCGACAACGACTAAGTGGCTGCTCAGAGCAGACAAACGACCGTTTCGGTGAGAATTTTAAGTAAACAAACCGAACCACGTGTGTTTGCTGACAAAAATGTTAATAAAACATGGATATTTTTCCAAATTCTGAAGACGAACAGCCCATTCATTTAATATGTAATCACCCAGAGATTTATAATCCTAAACACGGAGCTTTTTCTCTTGGTCAGTTTTACTTAAAAAAAATTACCCGAATGTAAATTTTTGAGATTTCTTCCTTAGAATTGTTCTTAGTTGACCACCCGGTACATGCACTATCCTATATCAGCAAGAAAAATCGTAAAAAAATGATAATTATCGTACATCTGGTAACACTGTATGTTATGCTTATGCCACAGAATAATTCACTGACTCAGTGCCCAACAGCCCGGTGAGACCACTTATGGCGGGGATCGAAGCATATAAGTAGGCCGTGCAAGTGACGTCATAGCCAGGCAGGTTACTCCATACGTTTATCCTTTTGTGTCGATCGTTCTGTGTCAATATCAGACTTTGGGTTTGTTCGATTTAATCTAGGCCATATTTGTCTCCCTTTATTGAATCGGAGAAGGTTGATGCAGACAGAGACAGACATAGAATGCGAGCAGCACACGTTCTTAAATTATTTCACAACCGAACATCCTTCGTCTGGAAGGGGATAAAATCAAGTAACATATGATTTATAATGTGATTGAAAATGGTGGAAGAAGCGTCATTAAATTCTAAAATAATTTTTACTTTTCTATTCTTTTCACGAAAACGGACCTTCTCGGTTTGTTGCAGGTAAGTAATTTATGATTGAAATATTTTTTTACTAATTTTTATTCGTTATTGTTATTTTACATTATAAAATTGTCCCATTATGTCCCAAACTTGTCACGCAAACTAGCAACAAACACATTTTTAAAGAATTTTACTTAAATTTTACAATCCAGAAGTCAAAAGCTACAACATAATAATTACAGCTTAGTTATATTAACCCGTAGCCAGAATTTTGATAAGTCCGGTATATTATTATAATAGTTCTTTCTTCTCATAGTTTAATTGAGAATCCCATAATGACTGAACATTAAAGAGGACTTCGATCACTAATGTTGCCAGGAGTATGCTACGAAACAAACAAATTGGAAGCCCATAATCACAATGATGGTGCATATATTTACTTGGTTAGTTGCTGTACATATAGTATTGTATTTACCTTGATTTGTTTGAAGTTGAAGATGGTAAAATATTTTATGTAAATTATGATTTATTTCCTATTTTTTAATAAAACTAATTACAACCTTCAATCTCTGAATTCTTTATTTCTAGTTTCGTTACTAGTTCAATAATAATATGAAAGTATGTAAGGACAATTTTAAAGCAATATTTACAGCTGAAAACCTATGTCAAAATCCTAATATTTAATTTTCTCTACTTAGTAAACCAAATAAAAGGGTTTTGATGTTTTCTTTGCTTGAATGTCACTTTAAATTATTGACAGTAATACAAATTTGGACAAAAGTGACATTTGAAAAGCACGTGCGCGCCAGGCGTAATGGATGTCGCCGTATCATGCCTGCTTCGATTATTTAACACGGCAGTTTGTCTTCTTCCTGGTTATAAGTATTCGTTGGTGCCCAAATCAATTAAATACAGGCCGTGCTGGAACCAAAGTCCCAGAGAAATGATAGGTCGTTACTATATGTGGACCATTGTTTCATTATCATGGAAATAAAATTGGTAAACAATACATTTTGTCGGACCCAGTACAATGAAATTTCTTTTAGTTTTGATAGTCACTTTAATAAAATATTTTTAATTTTCAAACATTTCAATATTTTACGTCACTCGAACTTAAACCGCTTACCATTTCTTTCGACAATCCTTTATCACCTTCTGGATCCCAGGAACTCTTCCCTTTTCCTCTTTCGAACAGTATCCGTCAAAATAAACCAAGTTCAATTCGGTCACCAAAAATTCCGAATAAAAATCGTAAAAATCTTGCTCAACAATCCTCGTGAATTCGTTTAAAACAAGTTTGAAAGACCAGGGAAGCTCGGCTTTTATTTTTCGCACCTGGTTTTTCGAAACGTACCTGCGTACGTTGGTCGGATTCGTTGGAATATTCAACCAATACCTTTCGAAGGTATTGTAATGGTTACCGTATACTTCTCCGTTACAAGAGTAATTTTTTAAATTCACCTTAACATTTTCCGAGGCCAATTCTAAAAATGCTTTGCTCTTTGAAAATTTTTTGGCGTTTCCCTTTTGCCAGTTCGATAACAACACACCGACATCTGTGTGTTTTAGGGACTTTTGTGTCAAATCGAAATATTCCTGGATAAATCTATCGTCCTTGGCGTCACGGGAAACCCCCACTGTAACAGGATTTTGGGACTTATTTCTTTGGTCATTGATAGTTTTATCAATGTACAATGCATCTTCAACGATGATTTTATCATTGGCTCCCCCATTTTTTACAGTTTTATTACCGAGTAGCTTCAAGTAGGCATTTGGTCTTAAAAGGAAATCTAAAGAATCGTCACTGAAAGTTCGTCTTAACAAGTGTTCACAAGCGATATCTTGGCTATCTAAAATGACACCGCGATAATCCAAAAAGGGAGTCAAAGAATGCTTAAATCTGACTTCATTGGAAGGCTTGGCACAGTCACTTTCCAATAGTTTATCGAAAATATGCAAATAATCCTTCAGTTCGTTTTGAACATGCTTGCTACCGCCTTTAAAGTTAATTTCTTGCTGTCTTATATATTTTAAGTACATGTCACTATCTATATGATCACAATTTTTAAGCGACGAAGGCATGTGATAGGTCCTTATCACAAAATCACGATATCCCAAGTATTTGAGCCATTCCAAGACGTCGAACATTTTAACGTTTACTATTCGATCGTCGAGCATTTGGGCGTAGTCGGACAATTTCCGTTCGGTCGCCGCGTCTAAACTAAAAAACAACTTCAAGGTAAAAAGAATGAACGCCATCGCTCGGCCCTCGTAATTCGGAATTTCCGATGACTTGTCGGAAAATGTCATTCGCGGAGCCGTTTTAACGATTAATTTTTCCACACATTCGCAAATCGTCCGGGGCAAGTTTAGTTCGGCACAGTAACGCGAACATAGTGGCGCCAAGTTGGGCCTCTTGATGTACTTGTCGATCTTCAAAAAATGCACTAACGTCGCCGTTCGTTGTCGAAAAATTTTACTACTATACAATTTCTCGTTTTTCCGCGGCAAATTCAGAGATTTATCCGGAACGTCGTCGCTGAAAAAATGCCGGTAACCCCCGAAACTTAAATGGCCTTCTTTAATGAACCTCAAAATATCGCCGAGTTGTAAGGAATCGTCGATAATAAGTAATCCTATGTATAAAATGCTATACAGGGTGAACGAGGTGAGGACCGTTGGTCCGCGGACGAAGGCGCCGGGTAAAGTTCTCACAGAGAACTTGTGGCATGACATTTCGCGTGCGACGTCGTGTTTGTGCGCCTTCTGGTGCTTCCTAGACATTATGCGTTTGAGTTGGGCGTTGCTGTACCTACAAAAAAGAAACATAAATATAACAATATACAGGGTGTTGAAATTGAAGAAAAATATGCCCTGTACATGACCTTATGTCAAACCAAAAATGACCACGTGCTGCCCCTGTCAGGAAGGTAAACGAAGCAACATATGTCAACAGTGTTGTCATATCTTCAGGGTAAACTCTTTAGAAAGTCAATAACCGTTTGACAGATTGCAAGTTGTTTATATTTCAGGGTATATTATTATAAACTTTTACGTTCAGTTCAGTTCGCTAGGAAACAATCTCTGATTTATAAACTTGAACTGACTCGAACGAACCGCCGCGGAGTTTTTAAATGGTCAGGTATGTTCTCATTTGTTCAATTCGAATGACACCCGTCAGATCTGGACAACTTAAAAGTTTATAAAGGCCACTTACCCTTTAGAAAAAAAATGCAATTTTATTTAGCTTTTCGAACTTATTTAACACCAACTTAATTTATAAAAAAAACACCAAGTACCTAGGTAACTTGAACAAAAACAAACCGGCACAATAAAATCACATAACACATCTAAGTACCATTCGATCTGAATTAGTATTTTAAAGTGCTACTGTGTAGACAAAAATACGCCCTTATTGTCTGAGCGGTCTGGGAAATAATGTATTTAACATCTAAAAATTTTAAAAATAAAAAACACCTTGTTTCTCTCATCGATATCGGCCTGCTTCTTTAAACAGCTGATTGTGGACATCGGGCTAATATTTAAACATACAGCGTTGCCCCTTTCGATGTTTTATAAGCGACTATCATAAATTGCTGAATTTCCTTATAATATTACTTTCCTGTATAATTATAGTCTCGGAAATGGCAACCGCGCTGGCTCTAGAGAGCGGAGATTTCTCGGAAAGAAAGTTTTGACGACTGGTCCGAAGACAGACTAGACCATTATTTCAGAGGGTAGTTCCTGTCAATTGTTAACATAATTGTTTCATTTTATCTTTAGTAAGGGGTTAATGGCCCATAGAAATTAGCGTTTTTATTATTTCTATTGCGAAATGATTAAGTGCTCTTGTTCTATGTGTGTTATTGTAAAGTGTAATTATGCGTTAGTGTTGGGGTTAAGTGATAAGCTTATTATGCACTCCCACACTATCATCAGGGCACGTGAGGAGCATAAAGTTTTTCCTATAGAAAAAAGAACTGAAAGTGTCTGTGCCCTGGATTCCTTAATCGCGTCCTGGATTTACTTTCTAAGTAAGCTAAATATTTATTTTTATAAGAAACTAAAGTTTTACACTTTTAAACATTGAACATGCTTGAACATCTGTTGATTAATCAGCTGGGCAATTATATGAATGTGTCGAGGAGTTGTGTGTGGGTTTAGGGGTGAATTACCTCACTTTTAAACGATCGATTTAAAAAAAAATATATGTAGCGCTTCTCTAGGACACCCCAGGAGTCACCCATTTAAATATAATACGTCATTTCCATAACACCCTGTATGTACGCACCGACTTAAATTTTTTGCTACAGGGTGTCGTTATTTTCGTTAAAGCCGTATTAGCAATTATAATTGCACGTATTCATGCGCAGTAAACCGTTCTCGATCAGCTGGCGCAATACTTCTTGCATTGTGAGCGCAATGCGTGAATGTATTAAGGCCGTATTACACTTGGGAATTTTTATGGCGCCAGCAATGGCAATTATAATTCAAGGATTCAGGCGCAGTACACCGTTCTCCGTACTACAGTCAGAAATTCTACTCTTCTGACAATTAAAATGACACGGATTCATGCGCAGTACACTGTTCCCGATCAGCTGTCTCTCATTACCAGAAATGGGGCAGGCGCCATTTTAATTGCCCTTGCCGGCGCAATTGGGTAGACATGGATTATTCTGTTATTTTTAACTGTTTATTATTTGGCCGAACCAGGTATGAACAGGTAATGGCCATTTAAACCCACTGGTACTTAAATTAGCAGTTTACATTCTTTATTAAACTTATGGACTGCTAATTCAGCAACTTTTTGCACCTCCTATTTGTAAATAGCAGTAGCTGCTTTAACTGGTAATCAAAACGAACAGGTTTGTACATCTCTAATTCTGGGGATATTTTAGGGATTTCGACAGTACCCACTGCTGTTCTGACCGTTGACAATGCACCAGCTGATCGAAAACGGTTTACTGCGCATGAATACGTGCCATTATAATTGCCGGCGCAAGAGAAAAAATTGCCTAGTCTAATACGGCCTTTAAAGCCGTATTAGAGTCGGGAATTTTTGTGGCGGCAGCAATGTCAATTATAATTGCAAGGATTCATGCGCAGTACACCGTTCTCCGTATTACAGTCCGAAATTCTACTCTTCTGATTAAGTACCAGTTAGTTTAAATAGCCATTAGCTGTTCATAGCTGCTTTGACTAAACTAATAAACAGTTAAAAATAACAGAATAATCCATCTCTACCCAGACTTGCACCGGCAATGGCAATTAAAATGGCGCTTGCCCCATATCTGGCAATGCGAAACAGCTGATCGAGAACGGTGTATTTCGCATGAATCCGTGCAATTTTAATTGCCAGAAGCGTAGAATTGCCGACGTAATACGGATTCCATTCACGCATTGCGCTCGCAATGCAAGAAGTATTGTGCCAGCTGATCGAGAACGGTTTACTGCGCATGAATACGTGCAATTATAATTGCCTTTGCAGGCGCAAGAGAAAAAATTGCTGACTCTAATACGGCTTTTACAGTCGGCAATTCTAATCTGGCGGCAATTAAAGTTGCACGGAATCATGCACAGTACACCATTCACGATCAGCTGGCGCAATTAGTCTTACATTGCCAGAAGTGGATCGTGCCCCATTTTAATTGCCATTGCCGCTACAAGTCTGGGTAGAGATGGGTTATTCTGTTATTTTTAACTGTTTATTATTTGGTCGAAGCAGGTATGAACAGCTAATGGCTATTTAAAGTGGTACTTAAATTAGCAGTTCACATTCTTTAGTAAGCATATGTACTGCTAATTCGTTGCAACTTTTTTGAACTGCTATTTGTAAGTCAGTAGCTGTTTTAACTGGTAATCAAAAGGAACAGGTTTGTCCATCTCTAATTCTGGGGGAAATTTAGGGATTTCGACAGTACAAACTGCTGTTCTGACGGCAACTTTTTATTTTTCATACTTGAGAAAAAAGTTGGCCCCTTGCGTTATTTACCTGTTATATTCTATTTCTCCACTGCTGCTGGAATTCTCCGATCCCGTTTTTAAACTTGACAATGTCTCTCCCGCCATGGAACTATCCTGTAATAAAACACCATCACTTTTATAACGTGTTCATAATTCCAGTGTCCCCATGTTGATATTTGAGTTATAGTATGTGGAAAGGATGGTCATATATATGTATATTATGGATTCCATAATACCTTTCTAATCTAATAATCATAACAATTGGTGGCTTCGAATTTGGGACACACTGTATAAAAAATAATAATGCCCCAAGAATTTTTACCCACCTGCGTCAATGATTGTGACTGTGACAACTCTTCATACTGACTAGTAATCAATGCTCTTTTTTTACTTGACCTCTGTCTTCTGACGCTCAAGGTTGTCGAGGTAGAGGATGTCCGGCTCCTTCTCCTTTTGCGTCTTTTAACGTTGTAGAGAATTTCAATGTCTTTCTTTGAACCTGCATTTGATAAGAACTAAATTAGTAGAAATATTAGTATACAGCTAGAGGAACTGTAAAAACCAAAAAATTTTCTTAAATATGTATATAGATGATACGTCTGTGGTGCTGGGGGATGGCTCTGTGGAGGGTTTGTCAGAGAAATGCTCTCTTGCAGCTACGAGCATGGCTCAGTGGTGTGCTGTAAATTCATTGAGGCTGAATGCCTCAAAGACGGGGATATTGGTTTTCTCTAAGAGGGATACTCTGGAGTCATTACTGGTAAGGTTGAATCACGGGTCCATTCCTGTCACTAACAATGTGAAATTTCTGGGCATTACATTGGATTCGTGTTTGTCGTGGGAGGACCACATTGACAGATTGTGTTCTAAACTAAGTAGTGCTTGTGCTGTAATTCGCAGGTTGAGAAATATAATTTCCCTACACGGAATGCGTATATACTATTTTGCACATGTGCAATCAGTTGTGAGTTATGGTATCTGTTTCTGGGGTTCGTCAGGACATGCCATGAGGGTATTTATTGCACAAAAGAGAATAATCAGATGTATATTTGGACTGCATCCTCGGACATCCTGTAGAGACTACTTCAGGGAACTAGACATTATAACTGTACCCTCTCTTTATTTTTTATCTCTAGTGATGTTAGTAAGAAAAAACCCTGGAAATTTTGCATTGAATCGTGATCTATATACTGCTGACCTGGATATTGTTACTAGAGGCAGAAATGAGTTAAGAACGCCTGCTCACTCTTCTTCCTTTTACCAGGGTGGTCCTTTGTTTATGGCCATTCGAGCCTACCGCTTACTGCCGGATGCTGTTAAGGACTTGAGAAACATTAAAGCCTTTAGAAAGGGGGTTATTGAATTCATAAAAAATAAAAATTACTATAATTTTGATTTCTCAGGATAACAACTACGTTCAATGTATCACGAATTTTAATGTGTTTAAAGTGTAGGTAAATGTTTTTTCTTTTAATATGTAATGTAATGTACCTTATGGTCATGATTAAATTTATTTTTAAAATTGTAATATAATATTTATCAGTTTTATATATAACATTTTAACAGTTTAAATATTTGTGTTATCGCTGATATTTGTAATTTATATTTTCACTTTTTTATATATATTATTGTATACAGATAATTAAGATATAATTGAATTATTTGTCCACTCTTGACGTTGCTATTGTTTCATTTTTGAAATTTTGCTGGCAATAAAGGATATTATAAAAAAAAAATTACTTTGTCATGTTGGTAGCACTTTACGGATGCAATCTATGGTGACATCTAGTGGTGGCAATGTTATATAAAATTTAGTAATTATTTTATATCTGCATTACTTTAGTATGAAACATCTTACCTAAAATGGATACTTTCGGTGGCCTGTTACTTTTGACATCAAAAACCTCACATTTATGTAGATATTTCATCCACAGACATCTAACAACTGATTTTAGTTCTGGTTTAGCGCCTAGTCCAATCAGTTCTTCCGTCAAACCTTTTAAAATAACATTGTAACATTCCCAACTTGTCAGTTTATCTTCTATATCGCTTTTCACTCTCTGAAAAAATACATTTTTGATTTTGGAAGAAGTGATTAGCTGATGAAAATTTAACTGTCTTATTTATATATCAACATATAAATAACAGGTAATTTAAAAACTATATTATGTATTACGAAAAACTGTTTAGTGATAAAATAGTTTATGGTTCACCTTCTTACAGATATTTGCTCTGTTCATAAAAGAAACCAAGGGAGAAAGCCCTCTGACTCGACTACAGAATATCATTGCATTATTACAACAAACCCTAATTACCTACGCTACTATTACACTAATTACCAACCTGGATTTTTTTCGTAGCTTTCTTATTTACTGTCGATTCCTCTTGCTCAAAAACCTGCTCTCGAATTTGCTGCGATTGGGTTTGGCATTCGTTACAGTAGAAATGACCTGCTTCTTTATAAAAATCGGTACCCCCGCAGACTTCGCACTCCTCCGTAGGACCATTGTCCTCCATTTTAATGTAAAGAAATAGGGAAAATTAACAGAAACGAGTTTCTCAAGTTTTTCCTCATTTCTAACCTCAATAAGATCAATCACAGAAGAAAAGTGTAATTAATCTAAAACACAAAGGATGATCGACGCTATGAAGCAAACTGTATTAAAACAGCTAGACCATGGACGATGGTGGCACAGAGAAACTCGCGCCTCATCGGTGAAAACGGTTTACCCATATTTGCTCCAGGCCATCGAAGTCGAAGAGAAGATATTAATTGTGGCAACCCTGGTAACATGAGTTGATGAAACCGCCAAGATAGGGGAATCCCCTAAGGGAATCTCAAATGTTCAACACCAAACAAGTTATTTTCTTCGAGGTCATTGTTTCTTAGTTTCCTTGTCAAGGATAGTGAAAGACTGAAAGAATAGAATAGAGTCGAAGTTGAGCCTGACACGTCGAGCCCCAGCTCAAGAAAGAACAAAGAACCTCGATACGTGTGTGCCATAACAACGATTAAAACAAACCATCTCGTTGGGAAAAACTATAACGTTATCCTATCAATATTTACAATGGACGACAATAAGGCAAATCAAATGAATCCCAACAACTGGCGTTATCGTAAGGTTCGAGAAGATTCAGGACAGTCAGAAAACTCGACAGGTGAGTAAATAAAAATAACTTCCCCGGTTCACAAAACGGCAACAATATGTTTATGTAGAAATATCCCTATATACTGTTTATGTTTTCATATTCTCTCGATTGCATACACGTGATTATACTTTTAGATACTGATGTGACTGATGATGGTGGATCTGGATGGTTAATGATCGCTGGGGCTGCTGCTGCCGCCGTTGGGGTAGTTGGTGCTGCGTTCTACGCTGGTGTTGCATACAATAAATCAAAAGACAAATCTTCAAACTCAAAATAGCTTTAATACCATAAGAAAAATTCTCATAAAGCAACCATATGTATGAATAATTTTGCAACCTGCAATTGTCTCTCTAACACAATATAACTGGTTTTTTAAATATGCTTATGTTTTATGTCATAATGATTTCTGTTCATAATTCGAATTCTTTAAATATTTGTAATTGTGAAAATATATTAAACTTTGTTTTTATACTGTTTTATTTATTTATTATTATTGCAAAATGTCATTACAATTTCTTAAATGTATAAAATACATGGAATGATGAATATATCCTAAAAAATTTTAAAACACAGTGTTGAAGCACTTTATGTGTCAAGACAAATTACTTAATATTTAAAAATTAAAACTAAAATTTAATAAAGATACAACTGAAAGACTAAAATTAGGAAAATCTATTGAAACTAATCAAATATCAGTTCAAGAATATTAGTTTTGAAAAATAACTTTCTGCAATTTTTCTATTATAAATTTTAGGGCCTGTAAATTATCCTGTTTTTGTGAACGTTTGGACGATTCGAGAATAAGCACCCTGCCATACTCGATAATAGGCACCCTGATTGACTTGTGCGCGCACGATCAGAGCGACTTGAGTATTCATATGCATTGCCGATAGGGTGACCACCTTTTACTTGTTCTTAACCCTGAGACTTTGAGTGCGCGCGCGCGGGTGTGTGTGTGTGTGTGTGTGTGTGTGTGTGTGTGTGTGTGTGTGTGTGTGTATGTGTGTGTGTGTGTGTGTGTGTGTGTGTAATTATTAAAAATCAATATAAATAAACAATTTAATAATAAACAATTATTTAATTAGTTAACAAAAAGTAATTACTTCAAAATATGTACATTCTTAATATCATTTTTTAATTATTTTCAGATATCCGATTATTCTAATTATTATTTAAAATGTCCCCAAAAGAAGGTTTCAACAATCGAATGTATATACCCTGATAGCCAAATGCCTCTAATGTTGCTCATATATTGCCGAGAACATAATCTTGTGTTTTTGGCAAAACCATAGCTTCACACTTCGGCCATTGAGAGCTGATATTGGGTCACAAAGATTGCGTGTTGGTGCGCGATTCAGCTAAGAGATGGCGGCAAACACAGATTTTTTTTCGGGGCGCATTCAAAATCGGTGAAGCAATTTTTTAAATTATTTATCATATTTTTATACATCGAAATTGTAACCCGGAGAAATTACTGTAAAACCCGGAGACCGGAGAATACAGGTTCAAACCCTGATACTCCGGGTCAAACCCGGAGAGGTGGTCACCCTAAATTTGCCGATGAAAGGTGAAAGCAAGCGCTAGAGGCTAGAGAGAGTTTCGGTTTCGATCAGTGTGGACAACAGACATAAGCTTCCTATATTTAGGGTACAATGGACAACAATCGTTCAAATCAGATGAATCCCAACAACTGGCGATATCATAAGGCTCGAGAGGGTTCAGGCTCGTCAGGTAAGTAAATAAAAATAAAATTTTTTCCTTCGTGTTTCACGAAACTGTAATAAAACAGTCGTCGGGAGTCCTGTCTAGTAGTATGAAACCGGTACATATGGCCCTGATGGATGGCCGATGGGACTGGGAACACAGAAAAGGTGCATAAATTTAAAAATTTGGTAAACATTGGTATATACGAAAACTCCCCTAGCTTGAGAGCAGTGTTACCAATATTCATATTAGAAAAATTAATCTATTATTTCTCATATTATCACACAACAGTTTCCTGGGGAAACGAGCAGAAATTGTCAAAAAAGAAAATACATATACCTACCAACACCAAAGAAATCTTCAATGAAATCAAGTATATTATTTAATTCTTATTTTAGGGTCCGGTGGAGGATCTTCAGGATGGTCAAGTTGGATTGTTGTTGGCATCTTAGTAGCAGCGGCCTATGCATACATTAGATTCTTTGATTAGATTACGTGGGACCTCTTCATAAGCAGTTTTTCTTATCTGTGACATAAGTGGTTTTAAAAATAAGTATTTTTCTAAATATTTTATGTATTTATTCATTAAACCAGTTTTTATATGTAATTTTTAAAACATTTGTAATTGTAATAACTATATATACTTCTTGTTTTGTTTCATAGGTACTGATGAAGCATGCAAGGCATGCTTAATTGAATAAATTTATACTTTTTAAGGCTGTAATTTTTTTATAGGTTTTGACAATAATTAAATCTAAGGAATTATAGTTTAGTGTAGCTGTAGCTACCACATTTAAATTTACAACGAGATAAAATTTTTACCAAGACGATTAAGGTTCTACCATAAGAGAAAGTTTAATTCCAAACAAATAGTATTATGACCACTATAACCACCTAATTATTCTCTGTGCTTCTGACACAGAAATGAACTCACGATATGTCTGTCTTCTTTTACTATGGCGCCCACGGATAACTAACATCGCCTGGAATTCTTTTTTTATTTATACAAATGCATGTGCAAGCAATATAATGAAAATAAGAAATTTAAATAACGGAAAACAGGTTTCTTTTTAGCGCTTGGGGGCTGGTTCAGCTGTGTTGAGAGTTTAAACTAAACGTGCCTCTTGCTAGAAAGTCAATTGATGGTCGCGAACTTTGAATATAAAACGAAATTCAAGGGTCGCGAGGGAGCTTCACTTTACGGAGTTAAGACGATAGGAATACATTATACCAGCAGAAGGGATGGGTATTCTCCGTGGGATTTCCATGGTATACTTAGGTCGCATAGTACACTCTGCTGGTTGAAGGAGAAAATTATCAATAAACAAGCTGGGCTAAACCGTCGAGCGTCGGTTCCAGAACAGAACATAACAGCTGAATTGTTTGCCAAATCGATGTAAACACGTCAAAGATGTGAAAAATGGACAAGTGATAACGATTAATTAAAAAGGGATCTCGCTCGATTTTCGTCAAACAAACTTCGTAAAGAAGTCGAAAATGGCTACAAGAAGCCTAACCGATGTTTTTCTCCTAATGAGAAACAATGCCATCCGAAGCCGGCAAATATATCCAGACCAAGTAAGAAATTCTAGGTTATATCCCTCTATAACTAACATATTTTAGGTATTTATAGCTTTTTTCAAAAATAACGCGGCAAATACTGATACAATACGTATACCTGAAACCAATTAACCTCTGGTTACGTACCGAAAAGTATTATTTGCATTTATATTATCAATTTTCAGGACTCCACTGAACGAATGCACTTGGTGTCTTTAAACGATATGGAGGAGGGATATGCAGACCGAAGTGAAAATAGAATGCCTCCTGTTTGGATCGATTACCTCGAAAAGGCTCAAATGATTTTACCAAGGCTTAAAGCCAAGATTGGAGATTTGAAATCTTTACATTCCAAGTAAGTGCAGTAGTATGCTAATACTAAATCCTTAAGAATTAAATATATTAATAAGTACATGGTATTCTATTTGCTTTTATTAATTTTTTAGACATTTGCACCGTTCCACTTTTGATGAAACGCCAGAAGATGAAATAGCAATAGACAGTTGTACACAAGAAATTACTAGAATGTTTAACGAGGTTCACAGATTGTTGCAAATAATTAAAAGCCATTCTTCGGAGAATGGTGTCAAAGAACAGAGACTGACTATTAATGTGTATCGATCCTTGGCTTCTGCCTTGCAAGATTTATCTTTTAGTTTTAGGTAAGTACCTAGTATACAAGAAAATTCATTTTTGTTCATGTAATAGAGATAGATCTGACCGCCAAAATTACAGACCAATAAAGCAAAGACTTTGTGAAGATATAACAGATTTTTTTTAAATAAAAACTTATCTTATTATTGTATATACAGGGTGTTATGGAAATGGTTTATTATTTTCATACATACTTTTTGTTAAATCGACAGTCGCTTAATCTTGATAAGACATACAGTTGTTAACTGAAAACGGACATGTATAGTGTGGCAGCACATGGGGATTTATTAAGGGTTTTTACCTTAGTATCTATAGAGTGCACTCTAGTTATATCTTATATTTTTTTCAGGTCAACCCAAAATAGTTATTTAAGGCAAATACAATCCAGAGAAGACAGGTCTAAAATGTACTTTGACCAAACCATAGAAATAGATTTGCTAAATAATGAAACTGAAGAAATAGACAATTATTTTGTCAATTCTCAGAAAATGTCACAACAGCAACTTCTAATGCTTGAAGAAGAAAACACAAGGTACTATATTATTTTTAATTTCAAACACAATCACCATTGGAGTGGTATAAAGCGATTCGCGTTGGTTTTGAATCTTTGGAGGTTTTATTCGATGGGGAACACGACCGCAGGAAGGTCTTTCCGCAAGGATACATCCTCCAGATGAAAGAATGCATTTTTACAACACTTTATTTAAACTTGGTATGGGGGAATACGAAAAATTACATAGTTTCCTAACCTCTCTGAAAAAATGAAGGAGGTGAATTATTTTAAGACGAAAATGTGGTATAAGAGTTTTTCGCATGTCGCTTCGTTTTCGAAATACAGGGTGTTAAAAAAATATTGTATTTTTCATTTTATAGAACAAAAGTCACATAAATTGCTGCAAATGTTTGGGTTCATTAGAATATCGTTTGGCATTAATTAATAAAATAAAAAATACAATATGTTCTTTAACACAGTGTATTTCAAGGCATCTTTTAGTGATTTTTTACTGCGTATCCATGTCTTTAGTGAATTCTTGCTGCATATCCATGTCTTTTAAACAGCCCTATTTTTTAAATATTTTTTCTGACTGATCATTTTAAAGCAGTGGCGGTTCTTCCACAGGAGCACATGCGCACGTGCACCCCCAAAACAAAACGAGAAAAAATATTAATTTATATTCATTGAATATTATTTATCGTATAAAGTCCGACCCTCCCTAATATTTTATCGTGCCGTCAAACTAAAAAAGTCCGACCCTCCTAATATCTTATCATCCCGTCAAACCAAACTATATAGATCCGGCAACCGTGCCTCGGTCGAGGTAAATGACGATTATGACGAGACTTGCTCGCACGTGCGATTAAGTAGTTCAATTTCTCTGTAGTAACAGGTGGCGGGGACTTTATTAGAAAGTTTAAAAATGAAATATATGAAAAAAAATGTATAGAGGGTATTCCAAACTTAATGAGGCTGTTATTGATCAATTTTCTACAATTAAGAACCGAAGAATGGACTTTATGTTTAAGCACTATTGTGTAGGGTAGATAAATGTTGTGCATTTCGATAAATGATATTCGATATGATTTTAAACCATTTTATTTAAGGATTTAAACTAAAAAGCACTGAAAATATGAAGAATGACAACTTGTCAGTCTCGTGGCTCGATTCGTTCTCGTCATAAAACAGTTAACTATTGTTCTCGTCTTGGTTGCGCCTAATGACGTAGCCGTAGATGGCGTAGTGGTATTAGACATCATTCGGTTTTCTTGATAACTTGTAGATGGCGGTAGTAGTATTGGACATCATTCGGTTTTCTTGACAGCTCGTAGATGGCTTTAATAGTATTAGTAGTGGACTGTATAAATATTGTTACGAGGGTTGCATGCGACAGCTATACACACTAAGAAAACCTTTCTTATTTTCCAAAAGTTGTATTTCCTTGTGTAAAGTTTAAAAATAAATAAAAATATGTTTTACCTAACGCATTTTCTTATTACTTTTTTTCTTTCTACATTTAAAACGCCTAGAAAAATTTCACCATACTTGTGAACCCCCTCTATCATAGGTCACGAGCCGCCACTGTTTTAAAGCATTTTTAGGTATCAGTCATCACTGGTGTCAGTTCAGTAGTTTTTAAATTACTAAGTAATTAAAAAATTTCTGGATCCATTTGATGTTTACTGGGTATCCAAGTAAAAGGCCTGCGTATCCCCCCCACCGAAGTTCTGGATCCGCATTTGTCTACAATATTGGAACAGATTGATAATGAAAATTGTAACAATAAAACAATATTTTATATGAAATCGTACAATAAAATCTTTGCCATAATAATTTTACTATAATGCTTGTTCCGTGCACATTATTATAAATTCTAATTACTATACTTTTTTAGATATTATGTTTACAATATTATTTTGGTACATATTACTAATAAAAAATGCAATTAATACTATATTTTATAGCAAATTTTACAATAAAATCTTTATTATTATAGTGTTTGTACCGTGTGTGTCTGTATCTTTTTAATTTTATTTAAGGTTCGCCCAAGAGCGCGAGAAAGAAGTAAACGCAATAGTAAAATCGATCGTAGACCTTAACGAAATCTTCAAAGATCTCTCTCAGATGGTGGCGGACCAAGGAACGGTACTGGACCGCATAGACTACAACATAGAACAGACCCAAGTGCAGGTTTTCGAGGGCTTCAAACAATTACAAAAGGCCGACGCGTATCAGAGGAAAAACAGAAAAATGTGCGCGATCATTTGCTTGGCTGCCATCACCATTTTGCTGTTTTTCATATTGATCATAGTGAAGTCCTAGTCGCTTGTCTACTTGAACGTGTATATAGTTTTAATTTCTGTGATTCTCATAGTGTACTGTACAGACTATTTAGTTTGAGCTTGTACCGAGAAGGACGTTATACAAGAACCAGAGCATTTAATTTGAAGGGCTCACCCCAACATTGTAAGCGACGAATGATACATTTTCACTCTTCCCTATTTTTGGCGTGGCGCCGGACAGCTACGCCACGACTTACACCACTAAAACCCACCGACTACGAATCGGTTTCCCGGCCGCAGGAAGGAATCTGCGAACTTTCGCTCCGGTAGATTATTTTTGTTACGTTGATCATAAAATCAAGGTAATGTAAGTGAAGCCAAATATTTATTAATATTATACGTATTTATTGTAAAAAAATTATGTTTAATTAATACAGGATGGTATGGAAATGACGTTTTATATTTAAACCGGCAAATCCCGAGATGAAAATAAATTAAAGAAAATAACCATAAATGGCGCTTTGAATTATTAAGCGAATTATGCACTTTATATGAAATCTGAAAATTTACGTGACGACGTTCGCAATCAATAATTTATTGAGGCAGTCTCAAAAGAGGTCAGCGCATTGTAGGCGGTGTTGTCATATTAGAACACATAATTCTAAACGCACGTGTTCAGTTTTTGACAACTAGACGTCTTTGACGAGCGCTATCACTTCTTTTTCAAACATTTTATACAAAGAAAACTACAATTTTAAGGTACATACTCTCTTACCTTCGATCTTATTTTAAAATAATCCGTTTTATAATTAAATTCCATAAAAAAATAAAACACACAAAGTATGTTTTTCAACAGAACCAACAGTAGATAATATCACACAATTTTGAAATCACATCATAACATTTATTATTAGGAATTATTTCACAACAAAAAAAAAATCGGGCAATACAACTGACAAAACGTTTAAAATTCGTATACGCACTAGCACGTGGCACCCTCGACGTGGTGGAACCAGCGTCGTTCCACTCCCGAGTCTCGAAACATACTGAAGTATGAAGCGGCACGCGGCCGGTATTCAAGCTGCGGCGAGACACGCGGTGTGATCTGACAACACTGTTAGTATACTCTAGTGACCCACATTGTTGCTAAGTGAATCCAGATAAAACGGCGCGACAGTATGTGGGTAAAAACGGTTTTTACCTTAGTATTTAGATATTCGATTTAAAAAAAAAAGTATGTAGACTTCCTCTAGGACACCCAAGGAGTCGCCCATTTAAATATAATAATAAGTCATTTCCATAACACCCTGTATATTCGGTCCGCTACTGCGTATTCAGTATTTTTAACTTTACCAAAGTTTCTTTCACTATTTATACAGGGCGATTCGTGAGGACCGGACCAGAAGCTTATTGTATACGTGAAGATAATCTAAAAAACTCATATACAGGGTGTTATAAATTCGTCGTTCACCTTTGGCATTTCGGAAACCATAAGAGATACGAAGTCGGTTAAATTGGGGCAAAGTTGGGTAATTACGGGTCCCATAATATGCCGCAAAAAAATGTTAAATAAATACAGGTTCTTTCAAATTATTTGCACGAATCGAAAATTTTGCGTTTTGCTTTTTATTTTCTCCCGACTTTGTTCGAAGAGATGTCCAAAAATAAATATCACATTCTCGTTGCTACTTTTTATTCTCCACAAGATGACATTATCGAATCTTCCTTGCGACGTTTCGTCTTTGGGTACCCATCATCAACTTAGTTTTTTTAAGTTGTGTACTACAACACTCCTATGGTTTGGTCCATGTCCGTTCTTTCCGACTCGCCCTGCATCGTCTCACGTGTAGTACCCGTGTTTAATAGTACAGGGTGTCCCGTTTTCGACACTTTTATAGGGTATCTCCGTAATTGTTAGTGCTATCAAAAAAGTAATGTAGGTGTCATGTGCTCTTTTTGGGTCAAACTTAAAATGGTAAAGTCAAAATTTTCGCTCGCTTAGGAGATACGAAAAGCAAAATATTGACAATTTCAAAATTACCCTATATTTTCTTAGTTAAAAGAGATACAGAAAAATGTTTTATACAAAAGTTTATTTATATTGATTGTTGAATAATCTGCTGTTTTCTGAATAAGTATACGGGGTCAGGTAAAAAAGTTATCGAACCTAACCTCATTTTTTTAAATGGAACCCTGTATATTTTAATCTAAAAAGATAGCATTTTAATTCTCTTCAAATATACAGTATGTCCCCGTAAGATCGCACCATATGGAAAACTTTTTTATTATTAATTTTACGAAAAAAAGTTACTCTTTATAAAAAGCTCTACATGGTCTAAAACCTAAAATGCCACTATCAGATATTAAATTTTCCAGGCATATACGGGGTTTGTCAAAAAATATGAATTTTGCCCAAGAGTAAACTACCTTTATTTTTGACAATATCGAAAATTGTTATTTAAAAAAGTTGATCAAAACTAAAAACCACGTTTAAATATACTATTACACCCATTTACGATGAAAAAAATAGGTTTTGTTATTTTTTTATTATGTAATTTTTTTATTGCAAATAAGAAAACACATACAAATAATAAATTGTAACACAATAATAATAGATATAAATTAAATTTTCACTCATTCAACTAATGCCTCAACGTATCCACCCTCCCGTTCAATACATTTCATCGTTCTAGTGGCAAATTTCCTTAATACTTTCCTTATCATTTCTGAAGAAATTTCCCGGCATGATTGGGTAATTATCCTCTCCAAATGATTAACATCATGGAAAGGCCATTGCTGGTAAACTTTTTGTTTTAAGTAACCCCATAAGAAGTAATCTAGTGGAGTTAGGTCGGGGGATCTGGCAGGCCAAAAAATATCCGAAAATCTGTGCATAACTTTGCCATTGAACAACTGTTCAAGATATGCCCTAACATTCAATGTACTGTGGCATGTTGGAACCAAATACATTGACGTTCTTGTAAAGGTAGTTCGTCCATGAAGTCCATGAGTTTGCAAAAATTGTAAATAACGTTCGGCATTCATAGATTGGTGAAAAAAATACGGTCCTATTAATCTGTCCTTGTAAATACCACACCACACGTTCGTTTTAAATGAATATTGGTCACGAGACTTTATTGTACAATTGGGATTTTCATCAGACCACAGTTCCATTTGAAGAAAATGTTGCCTCATCGGAAAAAATGATACGTCTCGGAAAAAACGGTCCTCTTCTAACTCTCCTTGGATGAGAGAGCAAAATTCAAAGCGCCTATCATAATCCCTTTCTTTCAATGTGTGAACGATTTTTGGTTTGAATGGTCTGAAATTATTTCGTTTTAAAATTCTTCCCACTGTATTTTTACTTACATTTTGTTGTATTAACGACTTTCTTTTGCGCAATGACACTTTTGGATGTTCTACAACAGACAGCATTACTTCTAACTGCGTGTTCTCATTAGCAACCAGTTTTTGACGTTTTCCATTAAAGTTATTGTTTAAACTTCCAGTAGTCTTAAATTTATTCATTATTCTTGTAACAGTTGAATGATTAATATTTTTATTGGGATGTCTATCATTAAAAATAATTGCTGCTTCTCTATGCGTTTTATAGTTTTCTCCCACAATCAAAACAATTTCAATTTTTTCTTCACAACTTAATAACACCATTTTTATGTACTTATTATTTAGTGATAAATTTTAACGCGTTTTGACGGTCGTTGTCAAACATTTATTGCTATCAACAATTCATTTGTATGTCAGAGCATCCTAGATTACATGTAACTACAGTTAAATTTGCATTGTTATTGTAGACATACGTTTCAAAAAAGAAAAAATGATTTTTTCGTCGTAAATGGGTGTAATGGTATATTTAAACGTGGTTTTTAGTTTTGATCAACTTTTTTAAATAACAATTTTCGATATTGTCAAAAATAAAGGTAGTTTACTCTTGGGCAAAATTCATATTTTTTGACAAACCCCGTATATGCCTGGGAAAATTTAATATCTGATAGTGGCATTTTAGGTTTTAGACCATGCAGAGCTTTTTATAAAGAGTAACTTTTTTTCGTAAAATTAATAATAAAAAAGTTTTCCATATGGTGCGATCTTACGGGGACATATTGTATAACACACCTTGGATGTATTGGTTTCCAAGGCGATTTATTTAAACTTCTTTACTTTGAAACGAAATAAATTATTCAGATTAAGGTAAAAAATAACGGGAATCATCGCAAATGTTCGAAATATGCCCTTAAATGGTTACCGTCTTCCCGGATAGCGGCGAGCAAAATACATTTTGCGCCATTTATTCGTTTTTTCCACTTTCAATATAAACTGATATCATATCAAATTTTTCAAAATGTTGATAGGTCATTTTCGCAAATGAATTTGAAAGGAATTTAGAAAAATTCCAAGGTGTGTTATATATTTGAAGAGAATTAAAATGCTATCTTTTTAGATTAAAATATACAGGGTGTTCTATTTAAAAAAATGAGGTTAGGTCCGATAACTTTTTTACCTGACCCCGTATTCTTATTCAGAAAACGGCAGATTATTCAACAATCAATATAAAGAAACTTCTGTATAAAACATGTTTCTGTATTTCTTTTAACTAAGAAAATACAGAGTAATTTTGAAATTGTAAATTTTTTGATTTTCCCTCGTATCTTTAAGCAAGCGAAAATTTTCAAATTTTAATTTTACCATTACCATTACCATTTTTGATAAAACCCAAAAAGAGCACATGACACCTACATTACTTTTTTGACAGCACTAACAATTACGGAGATACTCTATAAAAATGTCGAAAATGGGACATCATTCGCGAACGGTAATGACAGTTAATTGTAGCCAGTAGATCATTAAAAATGTTTCGATACGATTAGTCGCAGGCCATGAGTAATAAATCGTTACACACAAACGCAATACCTGTGAGTAATGAATATTTTCAAAAATTGTCGTTTAAAGCACAACCAAGTCATAAAACTGTTTTATAGACGTTTTTTAAAATAGTTGTAAGAACATTAATAGCACTTACATTATTCAGCGAAATGGTTCTGTAAGCTTTCTTGCTGTGTAACTCGGTTGGTGTTTTCTAAATGCTGGTGCACAGGCTTTTATGCGGCAAATCTTTTAACAACTTGAAGCTCAAAAAATTTACTGTAAGAAGTTATCAAGAATGGAATGTTTGGTTTTTGGTAGAAAATATGCATATAAACGTCTGAAATCGTATCGTAACAGGTCATTACCTACCGTATTTGTAATGTAAAAAACTAGTTAGATCAGTTATGAAAATAAAAGAGCTTTATTTTATTTCCTCAGTTTTATTTCTTATAATCTGTAAAATAAATATTCGCACAAAACGGCCCGATATTAAATAAAAGTTGAAACGGGCGTTACAATCTCAAACTTACTAATATTTTTATCACTAAACTCGCGACAAAAAATTTTCCACACGCACAGGAATCGTACTAATTTTTTAGATATTGCAAAAAATAAATATTGTATGAACGAGAGGAGCCCTCTACGTCGTTCGGATTAAACTACAAGATACGCAGCTCCACAGCAGTTTATAGACAGAGACGGAGAGCATCTTTTAATAATAAATTAGAGTTGGAAAGGGGAAAGAATGAATGAAGTTACGACCCAGTAACTTCACAGGAGGAATATCAAAGAATTGCTATTTTTAATGTCTTTTTGTTTTATTAATTAATGAAAAAGGGTAAAACAGCCAACCAACGCTGTTCTTTGGAAACGAAATACGATTCCGTGTATTCGATGAAAATGGCAAAATTAAAATATTGCCATGTCATGTCCGGGAAAATGTAGGAAATCTTTCTAATATGAAGAAAACAAGTGAAAAGAGTACTACAAGTTCAAATAAACTTTTTTCGTATAGGCCTCCTCTTCGAAGATATGGGCTCCCAAAGAGCTCCAATGGAATCAAGTTTGCTACACATAATTATTGAACCACCAGGTATATTTAATTTTTTAAAATGACGTATAAAGATTGTTTCACGAAAAATGGATATAACTTAATGACTGCAGTAAAAGTACCTGGGCCATCCCATTATTTATGACCGTTTGTTATTATTATGTGGAAAGAACCGGATTGTAATAATTTTAATTAAATATAGGCACATCAGGTAGGTTAGGTTGCTTAATTTATATTTAAATATCTTTTTGTGGTAAAATTTGTTAGTTTTTGAGGAATGGTTCAAGAATTGTCTTTTACCAAACATTCCTCAGAATAGCGTGATAGTAATGGACAATGCGAGCTATCACAGTCGCCAATTACATAAAGCTCAAATAATACAAAATTGGAGATTCAGAACTACATGGCGGCGAATGATATATATTTTGAAGAAAGTTATAAAAAAAGTGATCTTTTACAAGTTTTAAAGACATTTTGTATAAAAAAAGTATATGTTTGTGACACATTGGCAGAAGAAACTGGACAGCTACGGCTCCCACCCTATTATTGCATTTTTAACCCCATAGAGCATATGTGGCACCAGTTAAAATCACTGGTTAGGTCTGAAAATATTTCTCCGACTTTAAGTTCTAGTGTTGTAGAATTAATACGAAAATGCTTTAATGATATTCCCCCAGGTAGTTGGAAAAATTCAGTCCGTCACGTAATAACTGTAGAAAATTCGTATATTAGTCTGGATCGTATAATTAATCCAATTATAATTAATTTTGATGAGGATAGCGATAGCGAAACAGAACTATCTATAGAATTACATTATAAATGTAAATAAATATGACTAGTAATATTTTAAAAAAATGTTATTTCATTTGATTACATTAATATAATCATATCATTACTTGTTTTCCTTAGTCCGTCCCTTCATACTTCACTTGTTTATTGCCAAGCTCTTGTCGATACAATGGGACCGACCCAGGAAATCATTAAGTCGTATCCAAATTTCGTGAAACGTACTGTACCAGGTAAGACTATTCAAGAAAGTATTGTGAATTACTCACAGCTGCGACACTCGTGGCGCCTTTTTTTTAACGCCCTGTATGATAAGAACTTTGGACAACGTTTTTTACATACCTTTAACTATTGACTACAAATTAAGTACTCTTCATTCATGTCGCTAATCCTAACCGTTTTCGAAAAAAACGGCACTTCATATGCATCATGTATTTGGCGTATTTCAATAAAAGGTGCATCTTTATTTCGATCAGCTGATCAACCTCAAAATTCCGCTTAACTCGGTGTAAATAAAAAGACGTTTTTTCGAAAACGGTTAGGATTAGCGACATGAATGAAGAGTACTTAACTTTTAGTCAATAGTTAAAGGTATGTAAAAACCGTCGTCCAATGTTCTTATCATACAGGGCGTTAAGAAAAAGGGGCCATGAGTGTCACTGCTAGTCCGTCCCTGCAGCAACGAGTAATTCACAACTCTTTCTCGAATAGTAATTTGAAGGGTCTTACCTGGTATACATCATATTAAAAAAAATTAAATATACCTGGTGGTTCAATAATTATGTGTAAAAAACTTGATTCCATTGGAGCTCTTTCAGAGCCCATATCTCAAGAAGAGGCCTATATGAAAAAAGTTTATATGAACTTGTTTTCTTCATATCCGGGAGACTTCCCCCATTTTCCCGGACACCCTGTATACACTGTAATCATCAAGATCAGTTATTTAAAGAACCATTAGTTACAAATTTGTTTCCTGTTCTGTGAGTAGTGTTGAATTTTTTATGTTTACTTATTTTCCGCGAAAATATTTTCAAAATTGCAATAATATTCATAAAATGTGAAATTATTTTTTTAAATGAAACATAGATCTATTCCCACGATAACGAAACACTTTCTTGGCATGTTTTTTACGTAATTGTCAAGAAATATTATTATATTTTAAACAATAAATCATATTTGAATTGATATAATTAAAAAAAAATAAAAATACATATAATGCAGTAACTACCATTCTAAAATTATAGTGTGATTTATTTCTTGACCTCCCTGTGTCCCTATATTGTTCGACTTGCAGCCAAGTACGCCTAATATGGTGATTGCGTCATTGACGGCATTTGTATTTCGATCGTGCCACTAATAAAGCGAAATTCCGATTTTGTTACACCACCCTGTATGAAAGGCACATTATTCACTTCTAAAAAAATCTATTTTTTGCAATATCGTTTATCTGCAAATAATAGTCGTCAACTAAGTCAGAAACTTGTATTTGTTATACAGAGTATAATGGAAATTATTTATTATATTTAATCCTGTAGATTCTGCCACAAACAAACCCAATTTATAGGTCGTTTTTGTTTAATTATGAGGTAACCTAGGACATCCCAAATATAACAAACCACCAAATATAACAAACCACTTCCGTAATACCCCGTATACAGGGTGTACGATTTCTTTACACACTATTTAGCATTACATACTTTAAATAGTCCACCCTATACTTGAAGCACAAATAAATTATTGTATAAAGTAAGTAAATCACATGCAGGGCTGCTTAAAATTTTACAACAAATTTTCATGTCTAAATAGGTAATTTAGTATGAACACATTTTTCAGTTAGTAAAAATTATAATTTCTATGGTTGATTTTAATATGTCCGTTCAAGTTTACTCTTTATTTTTATAACAAATTCAAATGCACTTGTAGATAGGTATTAGTTAGAGAGACGGTGACAATAGGAGGTCCGTGAAGTGGAATATCAGTAATTTGGTTTTCCGTGGAGTTTAGGTCCCCCTCCACAACTTTTTTATCTGATGAAATGCCGTAGAGCGTTGCTGAGAGGCGCTGTACCGCTTTAGATAGGAAATTCTCAATAAATTCAAAATTATATCGAGCCATGTCTGAAAATGAATTTACATCATCTGCGTGGCCCCCAAAGCCACGGGAAACGCATTTTCTGACAAGTCAACCCTTGCATATACTTTTCCGAGCGTGTCAAAAAAACTTTCTAGAATGGAACATTATAGTTATGGTAAAGATTATGTGAAAAAAATATTGTCGTTCCAGGCCTCGCCATTTCATTATTGGAATTTTTTTTAAATCTCCTCGGAGAAAATTCGGAAAGCGATCGTGACATGTCAGAAAATTGTCACACTACATTCCTTGACACCCAAATATTGTGGAAAAAAAAAGTTCAGAAGAATCGCACCTAGCTAGGCGGAATTCTGACAGTATTGCGCAGAGATACCGGAAGGCAGGTATCGTTCAGTTGTATGGCGGGAAAATATATAAAAATATTTCGCAATATTCTTTTTATCAGAAAATTGTTTACGAGTCATCTCCAAGTGAATACAAATCGATTAAGCCCACTTGGAGCCATGTCACTTGAGACTTTATAATTTTTCCATTCATTTTTTTTGACACGCCCGAAAAAGTATATGCAAGGGTTGACTTGTCAGAAAATGTGTTTCCCGTGACTTTGGGGGTCACGCAGATGCTGTAAATTAATTTTCAGACATGGCTCGATATAATTTTGAATTTATTTAGAATTTCCTATCTAAAGCGGTACAGCGCCTCTCAGCAACGCTCTACGGCATTTCATCAGATAAAAAAGTTGTAGAGGGGGACCTAAACTCCACGAAAAACCACATTACTGATATTCCACTTCATGGACCCCCTATTGTCACCGTCTGTCTCTCTAACTATATTGTTCGAATTAGGTAAAATTTAAAATTGCCATAAGTTTTTGCTTCAATAATGACCAAAAATAATTGAAGTTATGAGGGTCGACTTCGGAAGAGGAGGAATATACGAAAGAAGTTTATAAACTCCTGGAAAAAATTAACGCAACATCATAAATTTGTCATATTTTTAATGCTATTTTTTTTTCTGCATTTATGATCCGATTTGAATGATTTTTTTGCTGCATTGTAGGTTGATTCCTTAACAATGTCATAAGTTTTCGCTGTTTATGATAAAAATTTAATTTTCGATTTATACTAGGTGTACTAAAAATGCAATGTTTTTTCCCGAAAATTCGCATCACCCTGTGGAGTATATTAGAAACCGAAACATATCGCAGTTAACATTAAACGGTAGGTCCATCCTTCCCCAACATTTTCTTTTTTGGTTAACTTCATTATCTCTGTTACTAAAGGAGATACACCGTTTTTATAGACTTTAATATTCAACACATTCATTGCTAAATGTTTTCAAGTAGACTATGGACTTTTTCTGACATTGCAAGCGATGTGTCAGCAGATGTTGTGTTTTAAAGTTACAAAGGTCCAATAAAATTCGCCATACTGATAAAAACTGTTCGGAAACTGCTTATTAAACGTTCGTTTCGTATGCCTAGTTACGCGACGAGTATTTTAATCTTGAAACCTACATGAAAACATTTAACAATGAATGTGTTGAATATTAAAGTCTATAAAAATATGTTACGCTATAAAACGGTGTATCTCCTTTAATAACAGAGATAATGAAGTAAACCAAAAAAGAAAATGTTGGGGAAAGATGGACCTACCGTTTACTGACAACTGCAATATGTTTCGGTTGCTAATATACTCCACAGGGTGATGCGAATTTTCGAAAAAAAACAGCATTTTTAGTACACCCAGTATAAATCGAAAATTAAACTTTTATCATAAACAGTGAAAACTATGACATTGTCAAGGAACCAAGTTACAATGCAAAAAAAAATCATTCAAATCGGATCATAAATTCAGAAAAGAAATAGCATCAAAAATATGGCAAATTTATGATGTTGCGTTAATTTTGTCCAGGAGTTTATGAACTTGTAGCTACTCTTTCCACTTGTTCGTTTCATATCCGGGAGATTCCCGACATTTCCCCGGATAATAAACTTGAAAAGACAAATTTTACAATAACCGCGTTTGAATTCAAAATTGCACATGTCCGAACAAATGTTTAAGAATGGAAAAATTTCACGGATTACGAATTGTTTGTATGTACAATATTTGTTGTAAATTACTTTAAACACTCCGGAATGGGTTACTTCTGTACCTAATTTCTCAAATTTTTGTGGCTGTACCTATTTTAAAAGAAATATGTGCAATAATATTCAGCATCGAAGGTTCTGTGTTGAGGTATTATCAATTTTCTATGGGATAATTGGCTCTCACAGGAAATTACAGGAGAATTAAAAAAATTTTAGCGATACTTACAGAAAATAACCCATTCCGGCCCCTCTGTTAATAAATAAACATAAAAAAATATAATCAGTCTGTCTTAAAGTATTTACTATAAATTTACAATGCTAATCGAAATCACGTTGGAACACAAAAAATATATAATATAAAATACCTTTGAAAAAACTAAAAAATACGGTCGTTAAACGTCCTTGTGCATTTCCATCACGTATTTTTGGTATTCGCCTTTTTTAGGCCAAGTTTCGGCCGCTAAGGCGTTAAGGGGACTGTCGACGTTAGGTTCACCTTTAACAAAAATAACAATTCAAACTAAAAGCCGTATTAGAGTCGGCAATTTTTGTCTCTTGCGCCGGCAATGGCAATTATATTTGCACGTATTCATGCGCACTAAACCGTTCTCGATCAGCTGGCCCAATACTGGTCGCATTGCCGGCGCAATACGAGAATGGAATCCGTATTAAGGCCGTATTAGACTCGGCAATTTTTTCTCTTGCGCCGGCAATTATAATGGCACGTATTCATGCGCAGTAAACCGTTTTCGATCAGCTGGAGCATTGTCAACGGTCAGAACAGCAGTGGGTACTGTCGAAATCCCTAAAATATCCCCAGAATTAGAGATGTGCAAACCTGTTCGTTTTGATTACCAGTTAAAGCAGCTACTGCTATTTACAAATAGGAGGTGCAAAAAGTTGTGAATTAGCAGTCCATAAGTTTAATAAAGAATGTAAACTGCTAATTTAAGTACCAGTGGGTTTAAATGGCCATTACCTGTTCATACCTGGTTCGGCCAAATAATAAACAGTTAAAAATAACAGAATAATCCATGTCTACCCAATTGCGCCGGCAAGGGCAATTAAAATGGCGCCTGCCCCATTTTTGGTAATGAGAGACAGCTGATCGGGAACGGCGTACTGCGCATGAATCCGTGTCATTTTAATTGTCAGAAGAGTAAAATTTCTGACTGTAGTACGGAGAACGGTGTACTGCGCCTGAATCCTTGAATTATAATTGCCATTGCTGGCGCCATAAAAATTCCCGACTGTAATAAGGCCTTTACAGTCGGAATTCTAGTCTTCTGGCAATTAAAATTGCACGGATTCATGCGCAGTACACCGTTCCCGATCAGCTGTCTCGCATTGCCAGAAATGGGGCACGCGCCATTTTCATTGCCATTGCCGGTGCAAGTCTGGGTAGAGATGGATTATTCTGTTATTTTCAACTATTTATTAGTTGGTCGAAGCAGCTATAAACAGCTAATGGCTATTTAAGCTGACTGGTACTTAAATTAACAGTCCACATTATTTATTAAGCATATGTACTGCTAATTCGTAGCAACTTTTTTGAACTGCCATTTGTAAGTAGCTGTAGCTGCTTTATCTGCTAATCAAAACGAACAGGTTTGCCCATCTCTAATTCTGGGGTTATTTTAGGGATTTCGACGGTACCAACTGCTGTTCTGACTGTTGGTAATGCGCCAGCTGATCGAGAACGGTTACTGCGCATGAATTCGTGCAATTATACTTGCCATTGCGCCGGAATTTTGTATTGCCGACTCTAATACGGCTTTAAAAATATGCTTCATTGCAGCGATCCGATGATACCGATATAAATATCGGTAACATCGGTATTTTAAGGGAAACATGTTGATTTTTAAGGTGTATGAAGCTGTCACACCATTTGAAAATTATTAATAATCATGCTAGAGCGCTTAAATTATACAAACGAAGATTTTTAAACGTGTTTTTTATTTATGGAGATTGTGACAAAGTAATAAAAAGTGACAAATTTATTTAGCTGTCTTTCAACGCCGTCATAAACAACTTACAATCCGCAACAATATCGCCATATAAAAATATTAAGGGGGTCGTCTACCCAGAAATTTGAAAATTTCGGTATTTTTTTTTCACATAAATTCGATCTCTAGGGTTTCAAGAACATTTGTGCCAGAGGATTTTTTTCTTCCATAATTAACGGAGATACAGATGAAAAGGCAAGCGCTGCCATGGTCCCGAGCGAGCGAGCGCTCAAAGACACTCATACTTATGATATATGAATAAAGACGTGTATCAAACGACAACTCTGTATCTCGCTTCCTCTCCACACAACGAACTGTAGAATATAGCGCTTGAAACGCGACCTATTGGGTAGACGACCCCCTTAAATTGGCCATATTTCGAACACTACAATAATTAAAGCAGGTCCTTCTCCACAAGAAATTTATCAAATAAGTAATTATCACTATCGTGATATATTTTTTAGGGGAGGCATGGCCTGGCATGTTGGGAAGGTACAATACAAATTACGCGAAAATTCTTTGGGAAACGCTCAAAGGGCGCTTAATTTGCTCAATAATTTGTAGTAAATACTAGAAAAACCGATGTGGTAAGTAAATTCAGATAACTTGACAGACATTTTAATGACTTGTTTCTTTTTGTAAACTAGAAAAATAATGTTTTCTTACCTAAAAGCGCCTGTATCGACAACAAAATGGTCCTAACATCATACAAAGCGGACCATTTATCCTTTAGAATGTCCAAGCAAATATTTCCATTGGTATCCACGTTGGGATGGAAACAAGGAGTTAAAAATTTTACTACAGGTGCCGTGTAGGGATAGGAATTTGGAAACTGAAATCAAAATTTATATCATATATTTTTATAATTTACTACGGTTGAAATTTGTGCCATTGTGAGAAACAAACATCAACCAGCCAAATACAAATCAAATAAAAAGTGATTGGTTGCAGAATTATTTAAAACAATAAATAACTAACCAGATAACTTTGATTGTGATATGCTATTGGCAGAAATGATTCACTGACATTCAAGGTTAATAAATCAATAATAAAAAAATACTAGACAAGGTAAAAATTTTATGGAACTAAAATGTTTTTTTGCAGGACCCCACAGTGTCTAAAGTAAACCTAATCAATATTTATAAATACCGGACATACCTGAAAGCTTAGCTTAAACTTTAAAGTCTCGTAAACTGAGTCTTTGGGTCCGGAAATAGTGCCTATCCAGCGAAACAGGTTTTCTCCCTCTGGAAATGCGGAAATGCTTTTGTCAGGCGCCATCATAAGAGTCATCAGTTCCTTGTGGAGCCTGTAAAATATATTATCAGTGCCTGATTTAGAAGGCGGGGCCCTGACCTGAATTAGGGGCCCCCACATAAAGGAAATACTTAAAATTTTCTTAATGTTTCTTACAACAACAAACTGCATGAATTTTGACTATACAACCTGTTTTTTTTTTCTACGCTTCAATGTCGAACAAAACTATACTCTAGTTCACTTGCCTTACATTCCCCATTAGTAGTGCCCCAGTGTCCTATCAATGTTAAATCCGGCTCAGTATATTGTAGCAAGGTTTGGTAATCTGTTTTTTCTGCTTTACTTAGAAGGCTTATTTCAGAAAGGTAGTAACTTCTGGAGAAAAGCTATTAACTAACTAAACTCACTTGGGCGCTTTCTATGGCAGGGGTACATGGGTAGAATTCTACCCATGTGAGTCTAATATAATTAATGTATAATCAGAATAACCAAAAAGTACTTATAAGTACCTTTCTGAAATAAAGTTGCCTATCTAAAGTATAAATTTTTTAGCAGCTTATCAGATAATGGTATTTCAATATTAAAAAATGCATCACTGGACAAAAAATTAAAATAGGTTATTTTATTATTTATATACCCACCTTTTTGTCACTGCATGACTATCACTTTGGGGCTTCTTGGTCATGTCGCTCTCTTTTACCGTACTAGAGGCTTGTTGTTCGAAAAACGGATTAACATTCTGGGCCATTTTTAAAATAATTTTAGTTAAAAATCTATTTTTTACGTCTTTGATAAAAATTGATTGCTGACCATAAAAACGTTAGGAATGGTGACACATGACAGCTCGTTTAAAAAAAATTGTATTTTCAAAGCAACCAATCGTGTTTAAGTTGATTGTTTCTTTAGCATCGTTCAGGATGGCGCTACATTTGAGGCATCGATTACAATTTTCTTGGTGCTAGTGTTGCTACATAGAAAACGCTTTGTTCAATGGAGGGAAAGTTGATATTATAGCAGTGTTGCCAATTAGAGTCTTGTGTGTAATTTTTCTATTCAGCTTTGTTAACATTTTATATATATATTACTTTCTTTTTTTGGGGGGGAAAAGAAATCCAGTGCCCACATAATGTATATTACTTTCAGTTTCGGTCACCTTTTTTTACAAATCAGAGCCCAACATTACCTGTAAAGGGTGTAAAAATCGTGTGATAAAAACGTGTCATTTGTACAGCTAATTGTGTCATTTCAGAGATTCGGATTGACAACACTGTATTAGAGCGAGCATGAGCAATGAGCGTTTTTCAAATTTGTTTGAGGAAGCGTTTTTCAGTTTTTTTCGTGTAATATCGTACGAAAATGTTAAGGACAAGTCGTTTAAGTCGTGAATTAGCTAAGATATCGAACTCGGACACCAAGGGCATATGTGTATTTCCAAAAGATGACGATTTGGGGGTTTTGGAAGCCCAAATAACAGGGCCGGAGGGAACGCCATATGAAACAGGATTATTTAAGGTAATCAACTGGTATTTGTATTCGTTGGTAATAAATATACCATCACCCAATATTGTATGCAAGAACTTTGTGTTTATGCTCTAACCAATGGACTTTTTATTTTAGTAACCTTAAAATGTTGATTTTAGCTAGAGATTCGTATACCTGAGAAGTACCCCTTTACGCCACCTTGTATGAAGTTCCTTACAAAAATTTACCATCCCAACATCGATGACAATGGTAGAATTTGTTTAGATTTAATAAAAATGCCCCCCAAAGGCGGGTGGAAGCCGACGATAGGAATCGAAGCCTTATTGATTGCTATTAGAATGCTTTTGGAAAGCCCTAATCCGGACGATCCTCTGATGGCAGATATAGCCGAAGAGTATAAGAGGTATGTACCCTTTTCAAATTAGTTTATTACAAATTTTCAGCATGGCTATAAAAAAAAGCATCTTTGCTTAAACAACTTAATTTTTTAGGTATAATTCGGACTTTGTGCAAAAAGCTAAAGCCTACACCGAGAAATATGCTCATTAATTTAAATATTATTGTTATTTTGTTTGTTGAAATTTATCTCCCTATTTTTTCATCTGAAAATGCCTAAAAGGCAACTTGAAAAAAAAAATAGATTAGTGTTATCGATGTATTTATTACACCTTAAACATATTAAATTTAAATATTTTTCTATTTTTGAAATATTTAATTAAAAATAGTACCCGTCTTCTTGCCTAGAACATTCATATGCAGACACATTTTAATTGATAGTTAACTGACCAGACAAAAATGATTTCCTCACAGTCGAAGTAGCCCAGTTAGCTAATTATCAAGCTACCAACCCGAAAACTTTAAATGCGAGGAAATCATTTGTCTGGTTAGATAATTTTTGATTAAAGTCTCTCAGCAACTCAACATTAGTGTTATGCATCTAAAAGATAATACTACTTGTAGGTTTGTTAAAAATACAACATATTTTTATAGTTTTTGTCAAAAATCCACTACTGATGTGGCATTCACTTCCATTTTTAATGCTTTTTGTTTATCTAGAGTACCTAGGTAATGACACAGTACAGGGTGTTTCCCATATTTTACCAAATTATTTAGGATAAATTATAAAATAACAAAATATTAAAAGTACAATAGTGAATTCGCCACCAATCACAAATCACAGAAAATTACAACCTAAAGAAATAACAGTCAAAACTTAGTATACATACAAAATAAATTAATGCACATAGTTAAAAAAAGAAGTTTTAAAATAAAATCCTCAATATTTCTAAATGTAATTAATTCTTAACATGGTCAAATTATTTAGAAGCTCGTCGATTTTGGTCTGTACTGCTACTTTCAGCAGCCTCACTTTTTATGTGCAGACTTCTCCTGTTGTCTTTTTTACTTGTACTCTCTGTCATTTCTTCTTCACACTCTTCAGCATAACTACTTCTAACCGCTTCTGCAAAGGCCTAAAATAGAAATATTTTGTTAATAAGGTTATTGATGTCAAAGTGGGATGATATTCTTTCTCAAGTGCCCTTTTGTAGCCTTATCCGATCTAAACAATATATTTTCACCTAATTTGTCATACCTCTGGATATGAAGCAGATAACTTTGTTTTTATGGCCCTAATTTTCTTAAAAATATAGTCCAAATCTCTCTTCATTTCAAGCAAAAGGTTTATATGTTTCTTGAATTCCGGTCCTACAGTTTTCATTCTTGATACACTCAAAGCGTTACAATTTGTGAGCATTTCATTGGTTTTTTCAAACCGCTGCAACCTGCAAGAACATCCCAAAAATAACTTTTTCCGAGTTCTTTTAATATCTAATTAATATTAGAAATTTCCTTACATTTGTTTTTGAGCCCTTATCATAGCTTCCACATCCAATTGATCTACTATTCCAGCAAGGCCTTGTACAAAGACTTCTGGAGCCGAGTAGTTTTGAAAGCATTCTATGCTGAAGTCACTTTCTGGCGTTCCTTTGGATTCATCCATAGTTTTTTTTCTTTCTGGTTTCTATCAATCGCTTTGTGTAATGTTTAAAGTTTAATTGCGAGAAATAAAGTTATTTTTTTACGTTGTTCTTTTGTTGATATTTCGCAGTAAGGTTAGGGTTTAATTATTTGTTTCCTTCTCTCCTCTGACGTATATTGGGCATTGCGTCACTTTGGATTTTAATTATTTACGATTGAATTATATAGAACCGGCTCTACATAGTACGCCTACTTTTTCTCTGTGATTATGATTTTTTCATTTTCGTATAGTGTGACCCAAAAAAAACAATTATTAATAATAGGTAATTTTTATTAAAAAAATATTTAATAACTATTCGTACTATACTACAAGCATAATAAAGCATTGCTTTACATAAGAAAGTTCATAATATTAATTAATTCATGGAATTAATTATTTATATACAGGGTGTTCCTTAATGACGTGCTAATATTTCAGGGGGTGCTTCCTTAGGTCATTTTATAAAGAAAAGTTCATATGAACATATGTCCGCAACGGCTTAAATTTTTTGCTACAGGGTGTTGAATTTTTATTTTTTAAATGGTTATTTTCTAATATCTCCGAAAGTACTTTAGATATTATTTTCAATTTTGGTATGTGTTAATAGGATACAGAACCACAAATTTTAGTTAGAAAAGTTATACAATTGTTCCACCAGTGGCGTCCCTGCAAACATGTCCTCTGATATTTTTACAAAAAAGATGGTACGCCACTGACATTTTTCCATGTGGATATTTTTTCTGATTAACGTGGTTAATTCCACCTGAAATCGGTCTCTTGAGTTTTTCTCATCAGACGTAGCGTTCTTGATTAAAACAATTAAATTCAAGTGCTTCATTTAGCAACAATAAGGAATACGCTGGGAATATTTGAACGAGTGAGCAATTCGATGCGAATACAGGCGGAAGCATGTCTTTTAAGTGAAGGTGGCCGTTTCCAACAATTTTTATAAAACAAAATTTATCATTAATTATTTTAGCGATGCCAATAATAATGAGTTTCAATATGAATTTAGTGGTTTTAATCAAGAACGGTGCATCTGACGAGGAAAACTCAAGAGACCGTTTTCATGTAGAATTGACCAGGCTAATCAGAAGAAGTATCCACATGGAAAAATGTCAGTAGCGTATCATCTTTTTTGTAAAAAATATCAGAGGACATGTTTGCAGGGACGCCACTGGTGGACCAATTGAATAACTTTTCTAACTAAAATTTGTGGTTCCATATCCTATTAACACATACTAAAATTGAAAATAATATCTAAAGTACTTTCGGAGATATTAAAAAATAACCATTTTAAGAATAAAAATTCGACACCCTGTAGCAAAAAATTTAAGCCGTTGCGGACATATGTTCACATGAACTTTTCTTTATAAAATGACCTGAGGATTCACACCCTGAAATATTAGCATGTCATTAAGGAACACCCTGTATATTATATTGTTTTTCAAATTAAATATACAGGGTGTTTTAGAGCACGTGGGCAATCTCTCGGATTCATATAGACCACTTGATAAGATCATTGTAAGTTCATCCCTTCGAAGAAGATATGTTCCTAAGGCCGGTCCTGAGAACTAGTTTTTTTTATTGATAGCCTGTATATTTTAATTAAAATTTAGTATGATATACACTGCCGAGAAAAAAAAATTATATGAACTTACGATGTTATTTTCAAGTGATCTATAGTACGCGCCGAGATATTGCTCACATTTTCTGAAACACCCTGTATATTAGAAACCTTTGGGAATAGACTATGTGTAGCTGAAAATAAAAGTATTATTAACTTGAAGGAAGCTATTCCTCTTAGATTAAGATCTTTCAGGTATCTAAGCGTTTAAATATATTAAAATTTACCTATATCTATATTAAAAAAATATATAAAATTTTTCATTTAGTATTTTCTAGGGGTAAGTTTAAATTTCAGCGGCTGTTCAGGTACGTAAGTGGGTGTTATTTTGTAGGTAAGCGGCTCATAGTTGTATTCTACTTGGTATTTCCTAAAAATCTGAAAAGGAGACAAAAGTAGTTATTTTTGCAGCAATAATATCGTACTAATTCGTATTACCTTTGCTAACATTATATTTAATTCGGTTTCGGCAAATCTTCGTCCCAAACACGATCTCCGACCATATCCGAAAGGTAGAGCCACAAATGGGTGTATTTTATTTTGATTGTGAGCTGGACAGCCCGCGGATTCAGCTTAAAAATAATAGTATATTAAGATACATGAGTTTCATAAGACATTAGCTTAGAGTACGCGTTGAATTTAGAAAACGACCCGCGAAGCGGGGAGTTTTCTAAAGTACTAGTGCTCTAATTGTCTTATGAACCGTGTATTTTCTAATACTTTTTCTATTTGGGTCTTTAAAGTCTGAAAAACTTTAAAAAATATAGTAGTTTTTTTCCTTTTGAATTAATATTTTCTTTTTGGGTTGGCCATAGAATACAAGTATCAAATATGCCATGATAGAAACAATTGAACACAACAAAGCTTCTTCCCAATCGTCATAATTAAAAATAAATATATTAAGTATTAAAGTTGATAAAAATGAGTCGGGAAAAAAGTTGTACTCCGTCAGAAATACGAGAAATTGCAGAAAATAATCTAGAAAAACTGTTAAAAAGAATATGCAAAACTTTGAGTTATGGTGCGAGCAGAACAAAGTTCAAAATATTGAACAAAATAATAAATAATACTATTGAACAAAATATTGTGTCGACACACAGTCTGGCAGGAATAACAATTAATACCCAGGAATTGTCTACAGTAACTATAAATATGTATATAAAAAAGTAATATATATTTGAATTAAAAATAAAAATAAAACTTTTTTCTTGAAGTAGTCCATCTCAAAGTGGAGTGAAGTTATAAGGAGGTAAAGAAACTCACAGTCTGCTCCACTAGTTTAATAGAAATAAATACTATAAATCAAACATGTTTCGAAGACTTAAGTCTTCATCTTCAGTGGTAAATAAAACATCAACAAAGGGGGTACCTATGACATTGATGAAACTGTAAATAAGAAAAAGAAGTCTAATAAGTTAAGTTAAGAAAAATGAATGAAAGAAAAGAATTGAAACAATGGAGAAGTAAATTATAGGGGAATGAAAAAATTGTGAAAACTCCTTACCTAGTCAAGCAGGAAAAGAAAACGTTTTGAAAATGTAAAAAATTCAATTATAGTAAATGAAGAAAGAAAACTAAAATTCATTTTATTGAAAGGTAAAAAATAATGAAAAAATTTGGGAAAATTTGGAAAAATGGGATTTCATTCTTATTAAAAAATTTTTTCATTATTTTTTACCTTTCAATAAAATGAATTTTAGTTTTCTTTCTTTATTTACTATAATTGAATTTTTTACATTTTCAAAACGTTTTCTTTTCCTGCTTGACTAGGTAAGGAGTTTTCACAATTTTTTCATTCCCCTATAATTTACTTCTCCATTGTTTCAATTCTTTTCTTTCATTCATTTTTCTTAACTTAACTTATTAGACTTCTTTTTCTTATTTACAGTTTCATCAATGTCATAGGTACCCCCTTTGTTGATGTTTTATTTACCACTGAAGATGAAGACTTAAGTCTTCGAAACATGTTTGGTTTATAGTATTTATTTCTATTAAACTAGTGGAGCAGACTGTGAGTTTCTTTACCTCCTTAAAAATAAAACTTTAGAAATAGAGGATAAACTGGATTATTTTTAGGTTATGTTGTTTTATAGTTGTGACTAGAAATTAGTTGACGGACACCGTCAGCACATTATATATTTCCGAGTATAGGTATTTCAAATAAATATCTAGTGAAAATGATCTATTTGCAAGGTTAAAGGTTAGTATTTTAAAGTTTTCTATAAAAATTTTTTGTCGAATCCATAATGCCAAGAAAACTAATTTCATCGAAAACAAAGTAAGCCTAAAATTCGAACCCTACTTGCTGCCAACATAAAAAAAATAAAATTTCAGTTTCATAAAGTGGCAGGTTATTAAATTTTTTTGCATTTCATAATGTAGCCATTATGAAACCCAAATAGAAAAAAATTGTTGTATAAAGAACAAATCTTTCTACAAAAGAATGAGAGTAAAGTGAATATTTGCATTTATCTTTTGTTAACCCATTGTTATTGACTATGTGTTGTTGAGAAAGCGCAAGAGACCGTTTTCGTGTCGAATTGACTAGGCTAATCAGAAAAATCACGTGGAATGTTATACGTAAATACCTGCTTCTCCTTTTAACCATCTTTCGGGAACGAATTTCTCCGGGTCGTTAAAATAATCATCTATATTGCTGACGACTAAGTGCGGGAAGATCACGTGCGTCTAAAAGAGAGTAATAGAAGGCATATTAGAACAACTCTTCTAACAAAATAATAACACTTTCAACACCACGCGCATCATACAAAATTTTATACTTGTTCTTCCCAATTCAAAATTAAATCCCTAAAAAATCGAAATCAATTATTGACTTATCATTATTTCTTAGTTAAATAATGACAACTACTGTGTATTGTTGTTAGTTACGGAAAAGTCGCTGTCAATAACTCGATGAAAATATCCTTGTATTTATTTTTAGAACTAGTGTTAAAAGTTTTAACACTAATGTGTTTTAACAGTAATGTCATAAAATTACATTTTGGGCACTGACAACAAGCATTAAGAAGTCAACTTTTAATAGCGGGCGTATTCGACAGAACCCATCGATTTGTAAACTATTAGTAATCATCTGCTGAATGCACTAAAAAAAATCGATTTCACAAATCGATGGGAAATCGGACGCCATTTTTTCCATCGAATTTAATAAAAAGCGATTAGACAGCGATTTATGTCAGTTTTGTTTCACAGTTTGAGGACTGAAATTTATAAAACATGACGGAAGAAGTGAATTATTATTATAAAATAGTTATTTACATTACAAGCTGCGAAAGTTTACTTTTTGGTGCGAGGCAGCCCGGTGAGACTGCTTATGGGAGAGGTCGAAACACGTAAGAAGGCCTTGGAAGTGATGCTAAGCCTACTCTGCTCCATACGCTCACATGTAACCTACTTTTATCTATCTGTTTCACTCTATCATTTAAGCGTCAATATCAGACTTATGTAGAGTTAATATGGAAAGCCCAAAAGTGAGTGTTTATGCAGGCGACTTGATCCTGGTCATATTTGTCTCACTTTACTGAATTAGGGAAGGTTGCTGCAGACAGAGACAGGCATATAATGCGAACAGCACGAATTGTTAAATAGTTTAACAAGCTAAATTCCTTCGTCTGGCGGGCATGGAAATCAAGCAACATCTGATATGATTTAAAATGGTGGAGAAGTGGAGAAGACGCATCTTTAAATTTTAAAATAATTTTTAATATTCTAATCTTTCACGAAAAACGTCGTTTCCTTTTTGGTGCAAGTGAGTAATTTGTAATTGAAACATTCATTTAGTCATCTTTACTGAGAGTAAGCTTCAATAATAAATAATTTCTTTTCCTATCATATGGGGCCCAAAAATATGCTTGGACTTGAAGCTTGAAATATTTGCTAGGAGCTAGAGCCCATTTGAAGATGGTAAAATATTTTATGTAAATTATGATTTACTTCCTATTTTTTAATAAAACTACTTACAAGCTTATTTCTGAAGTTTAATTTTTCATTTGTAGTTACGTTATTAGTTAAAAAAATGATATAAGAGTGTGTAAGGGTTATTTTAAAGTGATATTTACAGCTTAAAACATGTCAGAATCCTAATATTTGATTTTCACTACTTAAGTAAATCAAATAAAAGGGTTTGAATGTTTTTTGTTGGTTAAATGTCACTTTAAAATATTGACAGTAATAAAAATTTGGACAAAAGTGACATTTGAAAAGCACGTGCGTTTGTCAGCTGATTCCAGACGGAATGGATGCCTGGTTTGTTCGTTTGTTCATACTTGCTTCGATGTGTTAACACGGCTGTTTGTCTTCTTCCTGTTTATAAGTATTCGTTGGTGCGAGGTGTGTTTAAATAGGCGAGGCGAAGCGTAGCGAAGCCGAGGCTATTTAAAAAACTCCGAGCACCTGAAAGGGCTTTTGCAGCGCGTAATGTATTAAACTTTTTCTACTACTGTTCTTTGATCAATTATATTATTAAGTAATGAACTTTTATTTTATTCAAATTATAATAAAATACACCTGTAAAATAATCCATGACTACTAGTTATTTGAGTACTGTCAAAGTCTGTCAGTTCGAATTTTTTAATTTCGATTGTCGAAAATGTTGTTTCAAGATCAAAACGAAGCTATACGAGTTGGTATGTGCCTCACTCTTACCCGTAAAGTCGAAAGATAGGTACTGTTAAACGTACAACCTGTTTCTAGAATGGTTCGTGGAGAAAAACCTTTCACAAATTGACGAAAATGTAATGCTAGCGTACTTCCAAGAGAAATCTGAAGCCCTATCACCTCCGTCCTTATGGTCACAATATTCCATGCTTAAATTGACTATTTCTGTGAACAAAAATATAGATATTTCGCAGTTTAAGAAACTTATTGCATTTATTAAACGAAAAAATGATGGTTACGAAGCTAAAAAATCTAAAATTTTCACAAAAGAAGAAATAATAAAGTTTTTACTTGACGCTCCTAATCATAGCTATTTATCTATGAAAGTGATAGCAGTAATGGGGATAGCTGGAGCATGCCGGACAGATGAGATCTATAAAATGAAATTGAACGACATCGAAATCAAGGATGATGTAGCTATTGTTAAAATCCTCCAGAGCAAAAACAAGGTTCAAAGAAGTTTTGTGATAGCCGATGATGGAGGTCCAGTTTCTTTTATGAGGTTACTTCAAGATTATATTAAACTTAGGCCAAATAATGCACAAGACGAACGCTTGTTATATCGCTATGAACGAGGTAGGTGTGTGAATCAGGTGATTGGAAAACACACTATTTCAAATGTTCCCAAAGAAATTGCCAAATTTTTGAAACTTCAAGATATAAATAAATACACTGGTCACTCGTTTAGAAGAACATCAACTACATTTCTTGCAAATGCTCCAGGTATCGATATTTTGGATTTAAAAAGACATGGCGGTTGGAGATCTTCGTCCGTTGCGGAGTGGTGATTCGTATACAAATAAAATCGAAATTTCCAAAAAGATCTTAAATCGATCTCCTACTTTTATTCTATCTAACGACGCGAAAGTGACAAATAGTTGTATGGTCCAAGTCCAGGATAATAACGAGTCTCTAATAAGAAGCGGCGAAGGTATTGAATTGAATAATATTCCATCAATTAATATTTCTAACTGTTCAAATTTCACTATTAACCTTAATGACAATAAATAAAAATTAGTGTTATTTAAGTTTTATATTATTGTTATTATACCACTTGTTTTTTCAATAAATATAAACTTTTTATTATTAAGTAAGATTTTTTTTTAATTCGCTTGAATAAATACAATAAAAAATTGTATTCTTGTTTTTTTGTCCTGGCACCGAAAGTATTACTTTCGTAGCTAGCAACCTACTTTCGTAGCTAGCAACGGATAATATTCAGGTAACTGTAACATTTACTTTCGTTTTCTTTCGTGTTGCTACGGCCCGAAAGTTGATTTATTTATACAGTAGTAGAAAAAAACTATTTTAGGATTTGCTGTTGTCATTTTGATAGAACCAAACCTATTCTGGCAACAACAAAATAAGATAGTATAGCATATAAAAATAATATGTATATGAAATTAAGTAATTTGTGTTATGTACCCCCTTGGGAACATGGTATCCTGCTAGTACTGTGTCCGACTGAAGACTCCTGCCATTGCCTATAATGACGGGATACATCCTGAAAATAAAATGATGTTATTAATTTATACCGTTCGTCAGACTTTAGTTTATAATGGGGTAAAATCCACTGTTGCCAACCTAAATTTGTGAAATTACACAATTGGCTGAAAAAAAATCAACAACTAAAAGTAGATACGAGAAAAACCGATGCGGTACAGTGTGAATTTGACGAACTTAGACTTGGTTAAGTAACATTAAACTTGACTACCAATTGATCGGGGGTTGGTAAAATTTGGTACTGTTTTCGTACCCACCTTAATGTTTCTTTAATGCAAGCTTTCAAATAAGGCATGTTTTCTTGCGCTTCCACGTTAACTTTTGAATCTCTACCGGGCAAGGCCTTGCGAAGTTCTCTAAATAAAATTCGTTGCTTTTCCGGATTTTGGCTGAGCTGATACATCGTCGATGCTAAGGCGATCGAGGTCTAAAAATTAATATATGGTTAAAAAGTTAGAAAAATATACCAAAAAATAAGAACAATAATATCTAAAGTAATTTTGGAAATATTAAAAAATAACGATTTAAAAACCACACGCCCTGTAGCAAAAAATTAAAGGAACTTTTCTTCACAAAATTACCTAAAAAATCATACTTCGAAATGTAAGCACGTCATAAAGGAACACCCTGTATAAATAATAAAGTTACTGAAAAAAATTAGAGTCAAAAATAAATTTTCAATTTTTTACTACTTTCTATCATTAAGTTGTGTTTTCTGTTTTTATTTCTACCGTATCTACTCCCACAAGAAGCAAGTCCAACGCGAGCACCGCTGCCAGTTTCGGATTTTTAGTTTTCATCAGTATCCTCTCGACGATCGAGATGTCCTCTTCCTTAATATTGTCGTAGTTTTTATGTTCCATACTTTCCATTGTTTCCGTTATGTATTTTAGGCATAACCTAAAATAAAAGTTTCTTGTTAGATAGGAGTCTTAACGACCAAGCAATTACTTTCTAGGCGTTTTAAATGTAGAAAGAAAAAAGTAATAAGAAAATGCGTTAGGTAAAACATATTTTTATTTGTTTTTTAATTTTACACAAGGAAATACAACTTTTGGAAAATAAGAAAGGATTTCTTAGTGTGTATAGCTGTCGGGTCTTAACGTCGTCGCATGCAACCCTCGTAACAATATTTATACAGTCCACTACTTATACTACTAAAGCCATCTACGAGCTATCAAGAAAACCGAACGATGTCCAATACTACTACCGCCATCTACGCGTTATCAAGAAAACCGAATAATGTCTAATACCACTACGCCATCTACGTCTACGTCATTAGGCGCAACCGAGACGAGAACAATAGTTAACTGTTTTATGACGAGAACGAATCGAGCCACGAGACTGACAAGTTGGCATTCTTCATATTTTCAGCGTTTTTTAGTGTAAATCCTTAAATAAAATGGTTTAAAATCATATCGAGTATCATTTATCGAAATAGACAACATTTATCGACTCTACACAATAGTGCTTAAACGTAAAGTCCATTCTTCGGTTCTTAATTGTAGAAAATTGATCAATAACAGCCTCATTAAGTTTGGGATACCCTCCATAAATTTTTTTTCATATATTTCATTTTTAAACTTTCTAATAAAGTTCCTAGATTAACCCTTTGTGGTCTGCGTTAAATTAATTTCGGGTTTAGGTGTTCCCGCATTCTTCACTTCAATTTTTTGCTCCAAACTCAAAGAGCTAAAGTTATTTCTTAAAGAGTCCACCGTCAACTATTCATTTTAACTTAATAAATAATATATAATATTAAAATATTAAAACATACACGCTCGAATTTCTAACTAGATGCACGAACAGACAACAGCGAGCGCGGTGCACACAAAAACTGTGCGTCTTTTCTATGTTAAATCGCCATAGCCCCGCTATCCCCCCCGCTGCCACCCGCCACCTGTTACTACAGAGAAACTGCACTACTTAATCGCACGTGCGAGCAAGTCTCGTCATAATCGTCATTTATCTCGACCGAGGCACGGTTGCCGGATCTATACAGTTTGGTTTGACGGGAGGATAAAATATTAGGGAGGGCCGGACTTTATACGATAAATAATATTCAAAGAACATAAATTAATATTTTTTATTCGTTTGGTTTTGTGGGTGCACGTGCGCATGTGCTCCTGTGGAAGAACCCCCACTGCGCACGACCCATTTCTGGCAATGCAAGAGTAATTGCGCCAGCTGCTCGACAATGGTATACTGCTCATGATTCCGTGCAATTATAATTGCCATTGCATGCGCAAGACAAAAAATTGCCGACTCTAATACGGCTTTTAGCAGTATATCGCAATGAACTGGCACCGAACATTAACCTTAGGTCGCACGCCCACCAAACTCCAAATACCATTTTAAAAGTATTGCACAAAAACAATATCAAATCGCGATTGGTGTACAAATTCTCATCAAATAAACCTACTGAACCAAATTATCGACGACGAAATTCATCATAAATGTTAACAATAAAGATCGATGGGCAACCTTTTATCTTCGATCGGTTATATAATAAAGCGCGATGCAATCACTCGAGAGGCATCGGGCGCGAAGTCGTTGTCCTAATTAACTGTCAATGTCAATGTCGACTTTCACTTAGCGACGCGCCGGGCGATTTTATATCGAAAGTAAAACGCGGAAAGTGGGTCGATTTTTCGATAGCGCGCAGTTGCGTGCGATTTTTTTCCGTTAGGAATGGCGGAATGTGGAACAAACTATATCGAAAAAAACGTCAATAATGATTAATTATATCATTCTTTTTAAGAGAATAATAAAGCTGTTATATATTTGTCCCCAAAAATTACATAGGTACATATACAGGGTGTTCCTTAACGACGTGCTAATATTTCAGGGTGTGATTCCTTAGGTCATTTTATAATGAAAAGTTCATATGCACATATGTCCGCAACGGCTTAAATTCTTTGCTACAGGGTGTTGAATTTTTATTTTTTAAATGATTATATTTTGATATCTCCGAAAGTACTTTAGATATTATTTTCAATTTTGGTATGTGTTAATAGGATATAGAACCACAAATTTTAGTTAAAAAAATTATTCAATTGTTCCACCAGTGGCGTCCCTGCAACCATGTCCTCTGATATTTTTTACAAGAAAGATGGTACGCCACTGACATTTTGCCATGCATTTTTTCTGATTAGCCTGGTCAATTCTACATGAAAACTCTCTCTTGAGTTTTTCTCGTCAGACGCACCGTTCTTGATTAAAACCACTAAATTCATATTGAAACTCATTATTATTATTAACATTGATAAAATATTAATGATAAATTTTGTTTTATAAAAATTGTTGGAGTGGGCAATTCGATGCGAAGACGGGCGAAAGCATGCCTTTTAAGTGAAGGTGGCCATTTCCAACAATTTTTATAAAACAAAATTTATCATTAATTATTTTATCAATGTTAATAATAATGAGTTTCAATATGAATTTAGTGGTTTTAATCAAGAACGGTGCGTCTGACGAGAAAAACTCAAGAGACCGTTTTCATGTAAAATTGACCAGGCTAATCAGAAAAAATATATGGATAAATGTCAGTGGCGTACCATCTTTTTTGTAAAAATTATCAGAGGACATGTTTGCAGGGACGCCACTGGTGGAACAATCGAATATCTCTTCTAACTAAAATTTGTGGTTCTATATCCTATTAACACATACCAAAATTGAACATAATATCTAAAGTACTTTCGGAGTTATTAAAAAATAACCATTTAAAAAATAAAAAGTCAACACCCTGTAGCAAGAAATTTAAGCCGTTGCGGACATATGTTCATATGAACTTTTCTTTATAAAATGACCTAAGGAATCACACCCTGAAATATTAGCACGTCATTAAGGAACACCCTGTATAAGTGACGGCCGATGCTAGTCAACACTTTCTGTTATACAGCGTGTTTCTTATGGCGTAATAATATTTGAGGTCTTTTTGTGACGAAAAGTTCACAAATTTTTCTTTGATCGATTAAAACAATTCTTGTCTATCCAAATCAAATAGAATTTATTTCAATATAAATGTTGAGTATTTAAAATAATTTAAATGGCAAAAAATACAAAGAGAAGCTGCAATATCAGGATTGCTCGCTACCATACGCCAAGCGCTCAGATTTTATGAACATTTCTTAGTTTATATAGTCCCGGTACATTTCTAGATAGAAAACACGCGCTGTGTCTCTTTTTCGCTTGATGTAAATATAATACCATCGCATGTACTAAGAGATATAAAGCAGGATATATTTAAAGCATTTAAGCTTTTACCGGTGCAGTGTGTAGTTTTTTTGTGATATTCGCTATTGAATTAATCGTGATGGCAAAACCACGAAACTCTCATAGGAGCATTAAAATAGTATATTAAGATACAAGTTTCATAAGACAGTATCTTAGAGCACGCGTTTAATTCAGAAAACGACCCGCGAAGGGGAGTTTCCTAACGTACAAGTGCTCTAATTGTCTTATGAACCGTGTATTTTATGATACTTTTTCTATTTGGGTCTTTAAGGTCTGAAAACTTAAAAAAATATAGTAGATTTTTCCCATTTCAATTCTTTTTGGGTTGGCAATACTTTTACAATTTAATAAAATGTTACAAGTATCAAATTAATATATTATTAAAGTTACTAAAAATGAGTCGGGAAGAAAGTTGTACTCCGCCGGAAATACGAGAAATTACAGAAAATAATCTAGAGAAACTTTAAATAAGGCATAGAATGCAAACAGCACGAATCGTTAAACAAGCTAACTTCCTTCGTCTGGCGGGAATGAAAATCAAGCAACATCTGATGTGATTTAAAATGATGGAGAAGACGCAGCATCTTTAAATTTTAAAATAATTTTTAATTTTCTAATCTTTTCATGAAAAACGTCGTTTCCTTTTTGGTGAGTAATTTGTAATTGAAATATTCATTTAGTCATCTTTACTGAGAGTAAGCATCAATAATAATTTCTTTTCCTAAATCATATGGGGCCCAAAAATATGCTTGGACTTGAAGCTTGAAATATTTGCTAGGACCTAGAGCCCAGTTGAAGATGGTAAAATATTTTATGTAAATTATGATTTACTTCCTATTTTCTAATAAAACTACTTACAAGCTTATTTCTGAAGTTTAATTTTTCATTTGTAGTTACGTTACTAGTTCAAAAAATGATATGAGAGTGTGTAAGGATTATTTTAAAGTGATATTTACAGCTTAAAACATGTCAGAATACCAATATTGATTTTCACCACTTAGTAAATCAAATAAAAGGGTTTTGAATGTTTTTTGTTTGTTAAATGTCACTTTAAAATATTGACAGTAATAAAAATTTGGACAAAAGTGACATTTGAAAAGCACGTGCGTTTTATCAGCTGATGCCAGACGTAATGGATGTCGGGTTTGTTCGTTTGTTCATACTTGCTTCGATTTGTTAACACGGCTGTTTGTCTTCTTCCTGTTTATAAGTATTCGTTGGTAGCCATTATGAAACCCAAATAGAAAAATAGAATTATCAATTTCATCCTTATAGGAAATAAAGAGCTTTTTGAACTTGTACTGCAAATCTACTTACATTCGGAAATCTTCTAACGCCCCAATGTACTTCCTAAAAGCCTTATTCTTGTAGACCCTCCAGATGGGCATTTTGAGTTCGACCTCGGCGACGTTCCAGAAGAAGGTGTTGATCGAATCGATAATTCGCTGAGACTCTGAGTCCTGGGAAAGATTCGGATCTAGGCATCCTAAGCGGGTGTTCAGGGATACCCTTGCCACAGCTGTAACGGATAGTAAATTGCCTTTTTTATGTCTGTTCTATTAAGAGTTCCAATATCTACTTACATTCGAGGGCCCACTTGTAGATTTCCGACAAGAAATTTCCAGGTAGTTCTCTGTTTTCGTCTAGCGAGGTTTCCATTCTGAAAAATAACACAATATGATAATCAGAACTGGGCAAACTATTTAAAAAAAAAGTAATGGTTTAACTACACTGAGCGAAATTTCGAGTTGATATAACTCAAATATGAGTTGTTCTAGACCGAAGCGTGTTGCTAATAGGGGACAGCCCAGACCTCTGAATTACGGCAACCAAATCGAAGAAATTGCATCCACTCACTATTCATAAGTTATGATAGCACAGAAGATGGGTTATTTTATGGGTTGGAATAGCTCACGCCCCACCGTCTTAAATTATTGATAGGCTACCGTAGCTACCAGTATGTGAATTGTGATGCGTTACTAGTCGGGCTAGATTAATTCATGATTCGAGCTATCAATGCTTGACATTTAAGTTGTTCTAGCTTATGATGGTGGCTGGAATAACTCACTCTTTAAGCTACCAGACTCAAGCGCGGATCCAGGGGGGAGGTCATGGGGGTCGTGACCCCCCCCCCCCCTTCTGAGTTAACCTTGTGACCGGCGATACAACATAAAAACATACGCCTGGTAAAAAGTAGACAATGTTCTAGTTTATACCTAAATAAACATAATAAGGATCTACCTAAACAGGAACACGCTTTACCCAAATTCAAACACATACCGTCATATTTGTAAAACTATTAGGCCGACCTGTAGTGGCGTTATTTATAAGCAATTTCTGCCATGACCGGCGATACATGCAGCTGCGCGGACGGAACTTCTGGTTAATAATTACGTTAGAGAAACTAAACTGTTGATCTTTGAACATTATTTTTCAATACAAATTGTAGTAGGAGGGTAAATTATTTATATATAAAAGTAACTTTAGTAAAATGACGTGAAATTAAAAGGGTAAAGTAAGAAATTATTGACTGGGGACCCGTGACCGGCGATACATTTTTAAATTAAAATTTGAATACTGCAGCTATAATCTAAAAAAATACTTTTAAAATTGCTTTCTAATGCATGAAGTAACATATACATATTTCGCAAATTATAATCGTTTCTACAGGCAAATAGTTTATTTTAGTAAGTTATATGCTAAGGACTGAAAGTTTCCTGTAAAAATTTTTTGACCCAGTTACGTTAGTTACTAAGTTACTGGGTTGTGGCTTATAAAACATTTACCAACCCACATTTACAAAAATGGATAAAAAAAGATTTTGAACATGAAATAAAAAAAATTCAAAATGAGATTTAAAAAACAGTTCATTGTTGGTAAAAAAAAACATAAGAGGGTGTAAATATTTCGGTCGTTTTATGGGGTGTCTCAGTTATTAGTAAAAATATTTTTGCTACTTTTTTGTGAAACAAAAGATGCCCCAATTTTTTCTAGGCCTTCTCGTTTTTTGATATACCGGATATTTTTGAGAATTTTACAATTTCGGACGCCTCCCCCATATTTCGGCTACCCTGTAACTTATCACAAATAAATAAAATGGTCTCTTTGTAGTTTTTTACTTAGAATCCAGTGACGTACTCAGATTTTTCTACGCTTAATAGTTTTCAAGAAGCAAATTTGCTTTTTTTTAAATAATGTATTTCAGTTTTTAACAAGCTTCTCAGAAATATGTAATACTTTATTTTTAGTCTTAATATTATGCCCAAAATATACGTTCTTTAAAAAATATACAATTTTTTGAGTAGGCCATGACGGATATTAAAAGAAAAACAAAGGAACACAGTCAGTTACACTAAAAAAAAGTCTTTTGTCATCGCATCTTCTACATCATTTTAATAAATAGAATTTTATAAACGAATTTCAAGTGAATTTTCGTGAACTTATACGTCAATAAACCGAATATTTCCAAAATTCGATGTACACACGTCTAGCTTTCTTAAGGACCGCTCTCTGCAAGTGGCGATTGACGGATTTCTCTCAGACACCTTCATCATCAATACCGGTGTTCCTCAAGAGTCCATATTGTCTCCCACTCTCTTCTTACTCTACATTAACGACCTTCTAGTGAAAACGAAAAATCCGATATTTAGTTTTGCTGATGATAGCACACTTATCTCATCTTTCTCTTTGAATGCACAAACATCGGCTGCCGACGCACATCTTCGCAGACAGCTTGAAGTGTCACGCCTCAATAAAGATCTGGAAGAAATTTTGGCTTGGGGTGACAGTAACCATTTAACGCTAAAAAAAACATGCAGCAGTTTTCTCTAAAAAGGTTAACATTACAGAACCGGATATAGTCATGGACGGACACGCAATCCCACTGGCTTCATCTATTAATTTGCTGGGCGTCAATCTGGGAGGAAGTATGTCTTGGCATAACCACGTTGTGGCAATCGCCAAGATAGCTTCTCAGAAGCTTGGGGTACTCTTCCGAACCAGAAAGTTGTACACACCTCAACAACTTTTGACACTATACACAGCCCAGACTCGGCCATTACTAGAGTGCTGCTCTCATGTCTGGAGCTCTGCACCCAAACATACTCTTCGGCTACTGGACTCCATCGAGAGGAGGGCCATTCGTCTAATTGGAGACCACGAGCTGACGAAGAACCTCGACAGCCTGGAACATCGAAGACAGGTTGGGGATTTAACACTCTTTTACAGATATTTTCATGGGAAGTGCTCGGCTGACCTTGCCCTCTTAATTCCAATATCAGAAATACACGACGAACCACTGCCGCCCATTCATATGTGGTTAAGCTTAGTACTCCTCGAACTTCATTATTTAAGAATTCTTTCATCTGGAGGACTTCATCCTTGTGGAACGATCTTCCCGAGGTCGTTTTTCCCAACGAATATAACCTCCAACGATTCAAAACCAACGTGAATCACTTTTTGCGCACACGCACCACTCCCCGAGTGCCCTAAAGGATTTTTCCTATAATGCTTGTGTTTGATCATAAAAATAAAGTACACATAACTAATAAGCATCTTTTGCAATCATAGCTATAAAAAAACAAATGATCATCATAAATTATTTCAAAAAAAAGCCAATTAAACCATATTTTCTCTTAGTTCTCGTATAATCTGAAGAAATTGCCTAATTTTTTTTGTTGAAATGAACGAAAATGCGACGTGATATATTACATGCGCGCATGGATGTTCATATTCATAAAATTACCAAAGCTTACGATAATAAAGCACGGGAAAGTTGTTTGGTATTAATTACAAATAATTTTGGTATTTTTAACTGCCGAAAAAAATAAGTTTCTCAACTGAGAACGTTACTACACACGGCAAGAAAAACCTAATTAAATTTACCATATAAATAGCCAAACTAACCAGAATTTATGGCTCTATATGTCACTGGAATAACTTTTATTAAGAACTGCCTTTAAATTATAGCAAAATTTTAGTAAATATTACAAAAAATCTTATGTTGAAACAATTTATATAATTTTTTTGTAAAATTTACTTAAATCTTCTGTAAAGTTCACTAAAATCTTTTATAAAATTTACTAAAATGTTTTGTAAAAATTTTTACACGTGGTTTTCCAAGCGGTCATCTATCCAAGTACTAAAAAAATTAGTAATATTATTATAGTAAATCTTTTATTGTCGGATTTCCTATAAAATATTGTATTAATTCCTAAATAATTATAGTTAGAATTTCTAAGTGAAACCTCTCTTAACACCTACGGGACCGTCTAAATGTGTCCGCCTAATAGAGGTGTCCGCCCTTGGGAATTTTGTTATAAGGTAAAATGTAAAAGCAAACTTATTATTATGTATATGTTTGTACAAATAAACATAACATAACAAAAATACACTATATAGTTTTAGTTTGGATGTAGTACTGATGTACTTTGACGTGTTTGCGTTTTATACTTGCAATCTAGAAAATGTAATTCCAAGTCTGATAACAATTCCATTGCTGTAGAGTCACCTCTATTCTTTGCATACTCTTATAATTCCTTTACCATCCTAATGGCTTGTTGATACTTGGTGACATTAGTTTGATTACTGCATTCAACTGCTTCATCAGAGTCGTCAGATAGTGATGTGGTTTCAGTTTGGACTACATAATCGGTAGGAATGGGATCACTCACTATCATCTTCTAATAGCACATTGCTATCAATGTTAATAAACTCGCGCAAATCATTGTTATCAAATTACAAACTTCCACAACATCAATATTCTCTTTCAGACTCAAAACGCGACATTTTTGTGCCATTGTTTACGATTTTAACCTTACAACTCGCAAATAAACGGCGGACCGCTGTCGGGGAATCACACATACTTTCATTCGGCGAAGTCCTTTCGCTCTGCCACGCATACGCGATTGGTTGCCGTTAGTTTAAAGGAGGGTTTTCGCACTCTTTGTATGAAAACAGCCTGTCCGCGTCCGCCCAAAGGAGAGTCCGAACAAAAGAGATCGATTTTCATGGAATTTCGTATACCTAGTTCCGGACTATGAAAAAATGTCCGCATAATAGAGATGTCCGCTTATTAGAGGTGTCCGTTATGAGAGGTTTCACTGTAATTACTAAAATACATATATTACAATAGGTGGATAACTTAACAGGCAACATACCATCGACCGATGAAGTCGAGCGACGTTAGGCACGGTTATATAGTACTTAGATGGGTGGCCGCTTGGGAATACCATGTGTCAATTTTTACAAAAGATTTTAGTAAATTTTACAAAAGTGTAAAATGTATATTAAAATTGCTATAATTTAATGACATTTCTTAATAAAAGTTATTTCAATCACATATAGAGCCATAAATGATGGTTAATTTTACATTTTTTATAATAAATTTAACTAAGCTTTTTTGTCCGAGCAGGCAAAGGTACAAAACACTGCGATAACTGAACTTAACAACTCAACAACAACTTTTGCACTAATATCATAAATTGCTAGGGAATTCGTGTGGCCGAACCGAAATGACAGTTATTTTAAGCTTTGGTCGTTTCGTATGTGCACGATTCCATGTTTAGCCGCTTGGCAACGAACAGAGCCCGAAATTGAATGAAACTTTGGCAGTTTTGAAACGTCCAAACCTAGGATTGAACAAAAATATCGACCTTTGACCTTTTTCGATCTTGTCTCTATCGCCCAAACATTTTAAGAATATGTGTGTAAAATGTCAAAATTATGAAATTTCTCGGACTGTTATAAACTTTGAAATATACGATGGCTATGACGATATAAGGACACGTTTGTAACCCAATACTCGATTAAGTAATAAATCCATTATATAATAGCATAATAACAATGAAATGGCAAAATTAAACAGCAGAACTAAACACAGATATTTCCTGACATTAAACTAAAAACCGATAAAAATTATAGTTTTTTTTTTTAGGTCAAGTTCGCGTAATTTTTTCGTGATATTGCTGCGTTTAGTCTAGACATGCATGAAAAAGAGTAATTGTATACAGGGTGTCATGGGCGTCGATTGGGAGTTCCTGGGAGAGTTGTCAACTTTATGCATCAATTATCTTCTTTTTTTTTATGATCTAACACAAGCACTATAGGAAAAATCCTTTAGGGCACTCTGGGAGTGGCGCGTGTGCACCTCGGGAAGGTCGTTCCATAAGGATGAAGTCCTCTAGATGAAAGAATTCTTAAATAATGAAGTTCGAGGTTTGTTGTACTAAGCTTAACCACATATGGATGGGCGGCAGTGGTTCGTTGCGTATTTCTGCTATTCGCCGCACTGGCCGGATTTAACAGGGCAAGGTCAGTCGAGCACTTTCCATGAAAATATCTGTAAACGAGAGTCAAATCCCCAACCCGTCTTCGATGTTCTAGGCTGTCGAGGCTCTTCGTCAGCTCGTGGTCTCCAATCAGACGAATGGCCCTCCTTTCGATGGAATCCAGTAGACGAAGAGTATGTTTGGGTGCAGAGCGCCAGACACGAGAGCAGTACTCTAGTGATGGTCGAATCTGGGCTTTGTATAGTGTCAAAAGTTGTTGAGGTGTGTACAACTTTTTGGTTCTGAAGAGTACACCAAGTTTCTGAGAAGCTATCTTGGCGATTGCCACAACGTGGTTATGCCAAGACATATTTCCTCCCAGATTGATAGATGAAGCCAGCGGGATTGCGTGTTCGTCCATGACTATATCCGGTTCAGTAACAGTGACAATAACCAAGTCGAATTTAACGCTAAAAAACCCAGGCAGCAGTTTTCTCTAAAAAGGTTAACATTACAGAACCGGATATAGTCATGACAGGACACGTAATCCCACTGGCTTCATCTATTAATTTGCTGGGCGTCAATCTGGGAGGAAATATGTCTTGGCATAACCGCGTTATGGCAATCGCCAAGATAGCTTCTCAGAAACTTGGTGTACTCTTCCGGTCTCCGGATCAAAAAGTTGTACACACCTCAACAACTTTTGACACTATACAATGCCCACATTCGACCATCACTAGAGTCCTGCTCTCATGTCTGGAGCTCTGCACCCAAACATACTCTTCGGCCACTGGATTCTATCGAAGCCTAGAACATCGAAGACGGGTTGGGGATTTGACTCTCTTTTACCGATATTTTCATGGAAAGTGATCGGCTGACCTTGTCCTCTTAATTCCGCCCAGAGCCGCCCATCCATATGTGGTTAAGCCTAGTACTCCTTCTTTGATTCTTTGATCTGGAGGACTTCATCCTTATGGAACGACCTTCCCGAGGTTGTTTTTCCCAACGAATATAACCTCCAACGATTCAAAACCAACGTGAATCACTTTTTGCGCACACGCACCACTCCCGGAGTGCCCTAAATGATTTTTCCTATACTGCTTGTGTTTGATCATAAAAAAAAGTCGGGCTTTTTAAATTAAGTCAAAATTTCTGTGAAGTTATCTGTGAAGTTATTCACATCTTACCGCGTCGGGTTTTCTAGTATTTACTATAAATTATTGACCAAATTCGGGTGTGTATTTTGGGTTTCTTCGTGGGGACGTGATCCGCCTGCGGGCTTTTTCCCCTTGTTGCTACTAATGACGATCTGGTTTTCAAGATTATAAAATTACGCATTTTATCATTGCCGCCATCCCCTACAAAACTTTCTAACGACACAAATGCCCACGATGTTAGATTACGTTGGTCCAAAGATGGGTGACATATAGGCTAGAAGGTTTCCTGTTGATCTCGACTTACGAAAGCCATATTGATGGTCGCATACATATGGTGTCGTGTCTCTAAATTAAGTTGGAAGAAAAAACCTCAAAAGTGCCAGTATAAAACCTTGAATGAAATGCCAAACTTAATATGCATGCAAGCAGAAGGATATGTTGCAAATGATAGTACTTATTGTTGATTTATTTCTGCCGTATTGTCACATATTTAATTTTAAAATTGAAGAAAAATTATCAGTTGCATCAAAGCCAGAACGACGTTTCGCTTTCACAATACACTAGACTGCATTAGGACGGCTCTTTTAGGATAAATAACTTTAAATAATAATTAATATATTATATAATCGGGTAGAATTGCAAGAAATGCATCGCGTTGCAACAGATGCTAATTACAATCGTGGCAAATTGGCTAATTTAAACGTGTTATTAATTTCTATCTTGTTTCAATATTCAATAAAATAAAATAAAATTACAGTGAAACCTCTCATAAGGGACACCTCTAATAAGCGGACATCTCTATTAAGCGGATATTTCTTCATAGTCTGGAACTAGGTATATGAAATTCCATGAAAATCAACCTCTCTTGGGTGGACGCGGACAGGCTGTTTTCATACAAAGACGGACAAAAAATTTTAAAGTATTTGGGAGACGAATAAGTACGGTGCAAAAACTCTCTGAAGGCAGACCGGCAACCAATCGCGTATGCGTGGCAGCGCGCAAGGACTTCGCCGAATGACCGACAGCAGTCCGCCGTTTATTTGTGAGTTGTAAGGTTAAAATCGTAAACAATGGCACAAAAATGTCGCGGCTTGAGTCTGAAAGAGAATATTGATGTTGTGGAAGTTTGTAATTTGGTAACAATGATTTGGACGAGTTCATTAACATTGATAGCAATGTGCTAATAGAAAATGATAGTGACCCCATTTCTACCGATTATGTAGTCCAAACTGAAACCACAACTATCTGAATACTCTGATGAAGAAGTTGAATGCAGTAATCAAACAAATGCCACCAATTATCAACAAGCCATTAGTATGGTAAAGGAATTATAAGAGTATGCAAAGAATAGAGGTGAGTCTACAGCAATGGAATTGTTATCAGACTTGGAATTACATTTTCTAGATTGCAAATATAAAACGCAAACACGTCAAACTACGTTATTAGATTTTTTAGTATAATACATCCTAACTAAAACTAGTGTATTTTTGTTATGTTATGTTTATTTGTACATACATACAGGGTGTTATGGAAATGACGTATTATATTTAAATCGGCAATTCCTGAGATGAAAACAAATTGAAGAAAAATGTCCAAAAATGGCGCTTTAATTTAATATGCCCTGTACATGACCTTATGTCAAACCAAAAATGACCATGTGATGCCCCTGTCAGGAAGGTAAACAAAGCAACATATGTCAACAGTGTTGTCATATCTTCAGGGTAAACTCTTTAGAAAGTCAATAACCGTTTGACAGATTGCAAGTTGTTTATTTTTCAGGGTACATTATTATAAACTTTTACGTTCAGTCCAGTTCGCTAGGACACAATCTCTGATTTATAAACTTGAACTGACTCGAACGAACCGCCGCGGAGTTTTTAAATGGTCAGGTATGTTCTCATTTGTTCAATTCGAACGACACCCGTCAGATCTGGACAACTTAAAAGTTTATAAATGCCACTTACCCTTTAAAAAAAAAATTAATTTTATTTACCTTTTCGGACTTATTTAAAACCAACATAATTTATAAAAAACACCAAGTACTCACATCACAAAATCACATTAGTTTTCGCGTCACAACACATCTAAGTACCGCTCAATCTGAATTAATATTTTAAAGTGGTACTGTGTAGATAAAAATATGCTCTTATTGTCTGGGAAATAATGTATTTAACATCTAAAAATTGTAAAAATAAATAACACGTTGACTCTCTCGATCGATATCGGCCGAATTTCCTTCTATAATATTACTTTCCTATAAATATAATTATCGTCTCGGAAATGGCAACCGCGCTGGCTCTACTAGCGAAGAGTTCTCGGAAAGAAAGTCCGACTGGTCCGAAGGTGGACTAGAGAATTAATTTCAAAGGGTAGTTCCTGTCAACTGTTAACATAATTGTTTCATTTTATCTTTAGTAAAGGGTTAATGGCCCATAGAAATTAGCGTTTTTATTATTTCTATTGCGAAATGATTAAGTGCTCTTGTTCTATGTGTGTTATTGTAAAGTGTAATTATGCGTTAGTGTTGGGGTTTAATGATAAGCTTATTATGCACTCCCACACTATGAACACGTGATGAGCATAAAGTTTTTCCCATAGAAAAAAGAATTGAAGTGTCTGTGCCCTGGATTCCTTAATCGCGTCCTGGATTTACTTTCTAAGTAAGCTAAATATTTATTTTTATAAGAAACTAAAGTTTTACACTTTTAAACATTTTGGCAACATTGTGCCTGAACATCTGTTGATTACCCAGCTGGGCAATGTAATATGTTCATATATGAAGGTGCCGAGGAGTTGTGTGTGGGTTTAGGAGTGAATTACCCCACTTTTTAAACGTTTGATTTAAAAAAAAATATATTTAGCGCTTCTTCTAGGACGCACCCATTTAAATATAATACGTCATTTCCATAACACCCTGTATATTTATGTATGTATTGTATGAAACTTATGCGTAAAGTTACTATTTTTCACATACTGGAGTGCGGCACTCGCCTACGGCTCGTGGGCTCAAATTTCCCGTTCGTGATAAAAAGTAATACGTTATGCATTTGTTCATAAATAACTATTTTTATATCTCCGTCCTTCATAATGTTAATCACGCTCATTCGCTGCTGACGTGGTTTTGCTCTATTTGATCCCCATTATCTCGATTTGAATCACACTGTTACAGGTAATGAAGCACGTGCGTTCTTTCCCCGGTTTAACTGTATATGTACAAGGTTAAATATTTCGAGCTGCTTCATTTGTCCGTTAATTGTGTTTATGCGGCAGTCGAATCAACAAACCCAAATATTAGGCAAAAAATTTATTTAAATCACAATAGTCAAAATATGCAAGATGGTATGACCGTGGACAAGACACACGATTACTTTTGTTAACCGTGGACCATGGAATTGAAAAGTTTTTTTTTTAATTTCTACTTGACCTAGCAAAATTACAACTGGAACCTACTCATACAGGAACAGTTTGAATAATGATTAAAAAATAATTGAAAAAATATCATTAAGAAGTCCGTTTATATTATTTTATTATGTTCTTAAAAAAACCGTACAAGTTGCAAAGGATAGGTGACATGACACATGAAAAAATATATAACAAATCGCACCTCCCATTTTAACGTTGTACCAATTTTTTTATGAACGCCACTGTACATTGTACACAACTTAGTGAATGCATAGGTACCGGCAGGGAGGCCGGGGGTACCAGCCAGTGCGACAAATATAAAAAGAATGTTATAGGCGATTTTAAAACTGCGCTGCGCAAACTCCAAGAAGTTGCACCAAAATTCGAAAATTAGACAACCTTGCCGTTTTTTTTTTGTTAACTCGGGTGACTGACTCTGATTTTCTGTCACTGGACTTTCGCTCGATTAACCTAAGCTAAATTACGAAGAGGGTGTCCCATTTTCGACACTTTTATAGGGTATCTCCGTTATTGTTAGTGCTATCAAAAAAGTAATGTAGGTTCCATGTGCTCTTTTTGGGTCAAACTTAAAATGGTAAAATTAAAATTAGAAAATTTTCGCTCGTTTAAGAGATACGCGGGAAAATCAAAAAAATTACTATTTGAAAATTACCCTAAATTTTCTTAGTTAAAAGAGATACGGGAAAATGTTTTATACAAAAGTTTCTTTATAATGATTGTTGAATAACCTGCCGCTTTCAGAATAAGTATACGGGGTCAGGTAAAAAAGTTTCATTTAATCTTTATTACTTTAAACTACAGTATACCACGAAACAAAAGCTAATATCCTACAAACAACTACGTTGACATTCTAGTTGTTATCGACATTTAACGTCAATTTCATTTTTACATGTTCATTTGTGAAAACGACAACATTTTGAAAAATTTGATATCATATCAGTTTATATTGAAAGTGGAAATAACGAAGAAAATAAATCGCCTATAGGAAACCAATATCATCCATGGTGTGTTATATATTTGAAACGAGAATTTAAAATGCTATCTTTTTAGATTAAAATAGACAAGGAGGAGTTCTATTTAAAAAAATTAGATTAGGTCCGATAACTTTTTTACCTGACTCCGTATACTTATTCTGAAAACGGCAGATTATTCAACAATCATTATAAAGAAACTTTTGTATACAACATTTTTTTCATATCTCTTTTAACTAAAAAAATATAAGGTAATTTTGAAATTGTCAATTTTTTTATTATATATGCATCTAGAGATGTAAAATTACCGGTAAATTAAAAATCGGTAATATTACCGGTAATATTACGCAATATTACGGTAACATTGGTAATTTATAAAAAAAACAGCTTTTTAAGTAATACAATTTTTTTTTATTTCAAAACTGTAAAAACATTACGAAAAACAATAAGAACGTTTTTTTAAACTAGTCAGAGTCAGAATGGACTACGTAATAGAGTGGATAATGGTAAATCATCCTCATCATCATCCCCAACCTCGTCATCTGATTCTTCTTTCTCTTTCGTTAATTGAGTCAAGTCTATAACTTCGAAACCGATATCTTCTATTTCTATTTCTTCCTCAGTATCTTCTACTATTCTCGAATGATCTTCTTCATTTAGTAAATTATAATTATGGGCAATATTAGTTAGTTTTCCGGCCCTCTCCACGGTTAGTCTGTTTCTTTTTTGCCGATGAATAAATACATAAGTACTAAAGGTTCTTTCGGTTGCGGCTGTTGACGATGGTAAATTTAAAGTGTCTACAGCTAACCTACTTATTTTAGAACTGGAGCAAATTCCTGCCCACCAAACAGATCCAGACATAGATTTTTCGCTGGAAATGACGAATTCCTTAGCAAAAATATTACCTCTAATTTTGTACTGTGCGAGTGCTTCCATAATAAGATCTACTTGTGAAGAATACTTTGGATGACGCCTTGCAGTTTCATAGATGAACTCCGTTGCAATTAAATTTTCAGCTTCAGTTAACTTCTCGCCGCGTTGACTTGGTTCTAATAGGTAAGCAGCAAGATGAACGGGTTTTAAACATTTATTTTCTCGTTTTTCAAGAATTGAACACATTTTCCCGTTTTCAAACATAGTAATAGATAAATTGATACTTTGTCACGTAATATAGACCTTATTTCAAAAAAGCAGATAAACTCTTTTGAGATTGTTGGCCCGTTAGCTTCAAAAATCGTTATCCACTTAGACATTGGCTGGAAGTTGCTTCTATTTGCAACCAAAATTCGTTTTGAAGAAGAAGTCTTACTGTATTTGATGAAAGAACATCAGAAATATCTGGGCTATCATCAACTGCTAAACTTTTTAATGAATGTTTAGTCTCCAAAAAGCTTTTTATACAAGAAACAAAGGAACCCCATCTTGTTTTCACCGGCAATTTTAAAGAGATGTATCGCCCCGTTTTGTTCAACTGGATTTTTTCAAACCTTGCATGTAAAATCTGCGAATTTTTCAACTCAGATACAATTGAAATTATGTTCTTTTTAAAATTGGAAAAATGGTCTAATTTCAAGAAATCTTCAACCAGAAGGTTTAGACCGTGGCAATACCGTAAAAGTACGGTCAGGACCGTACTGTTGGCAACCCTGGGTATTCCCCGATAAATGAGAGTATGGAGCGGAAAAAAAAAACAATATTTCCAATGTTACCGATCTTGCGGTAATATTACGTAATATTACCAAAATTACGGTAACATTACCTCGGTAATATTACCCTTTACATCTCTAGCATCTCTTATGTTTGAACCAAAAAGAGGTGTCATGTCATTACTTTTTTTATAGCACTAGCAATTACGGAGATACCCTATAAAAGTGTCGAAAATGGGACACCCTGTACGACCAATTAAGCTCGTTCTAAAAAAATGTGTACTAAAATTGGATTTTAGAACCTCGTCGGTCAACTCACTTCAACCAATTGATTTTCTGTCATAGGACTTTCGGTCATTTGATCGAAGCTAAACGATATACGACTTTTAAACGGTAAAAGTTACAAAAAAATAATTCGTCATTTAATAAAAAAAATTGCGTGGTCCTTAATGAAAAAAAATCGGTATCTAATTCCGATTCACACGAATCAAAAGACCGTGTAAATTAACCTTAACCTGAACTCATTTTTTTTTAAACATTCGGAAAGTGGTTTGCTCGAGATTTAGATAATTACTTTGCAAGGTAAAGTGCACAGTTTGATGTATTGCTTAATGTAATTATGCAGTTTAGGTTGATTTATAATAGGTAATTTTATCCACTTATAAAATGCCAATATGACGTAGTAATTTGTTTAAAATACTTATTAGTCGAAGGTGTTTCTCGCCAAATTTTTATTAGAGAAGTTATTTATTCTAGCGATCTAGTTCTTTGATATTTTTTACAATAAAAGTGGTACGCCTCTGACATTTTTCTATGTGGATATTTTTTTATATGATATATATATTTAAAATGACGAATTCGGAACTATGGTTTACACATGGTCAAAGTTATAATACTTTTTATATTAGGGAACTAGGGCTTTAGCCCAGATATATATAAACAGTATATTGCCAATACGAACGTTCCAAAATACATAAAGTGTCCCCGCGATGGGAGATGGCGCGGGCCTATTGAGTTTGCGCAGTAGGGTGGACATTTTATCGATCGCGTCAGAGCCGGCCCCACATTATTTGTTTGTTGTTATTCGTCGCCATCTTTGGTTCTGGATGCTTTTTTAAATTATAGAATAAAAAGTGGTTCTACCACATTGTTCTCGGTATATTAGTGCTTATAAACATTCATTACCTAACAACAATTTTTGTAAAGGAGTTTTTAATTTGTGGTGATTCGATTCGCTCTTCGGTAGGTTAGTGGCTTGTTTTGTTTAAGATGAAAGGACACAAGTGCATGGTGCTTTTTTGTAAAAGTCGTGGATCAATACCAGGTATAAAGTATTTCAGGTATGTACATACTATATAAGAAAATATTTTGCTTATCACATTATCCTATCTTCGGAACCGAATTTCACTAAAAAGCTTGTAAAAAAAAGAAGAGAGTGTCACTCGTATACAATATAATATATATGTGGTCACTACCTAACCTTAAAATTAATGTATTTTTAATTTGGTGCATTAGTAGCTCATAATAGTTCCCAAAATAGTCAATATAGTCATTCATTCTTAATTTTTGGTTTAGAAATAAGTGAGGTTAAGAAACATACGACGTCGGATGAAAGTCGTGTCGATTGTTACAAATATTCGCACGGAATCAATCAGGGCACCGTCGAATCATCATATCGTCAGAAATCGTATGCATGGAACGCCGTCTTAAATCGAACTAATCGAAATTTTGATTGCAATATTTTTCCTAACTAACCAGTAAAATTTACGTTAAAAAAAGTTGTCGAACGTTTTCTTTCACAAGGAAATTTCCGAACTGCGCAAACTCACAACGCCCCCTTCGATGCCCAAGCGGGGACATAATTGCAGATGGTATTAGCAATACAGGGTGTTATGGAAATTACATATTATATTTAAACCGGCAATTCCTAAGATGAAAACAAATTGAAGAAAAATATCCAAAAATGGCGCTTTAATTTAATATGCCCTGTACATGACCTTATGTCAAACCAAAAATTACCACATGGTGCCCCTGCCAGAAAGGTAAACAAAAGGACATATGGCGAAAAACGTGAGTGAATCTTGAACAGTGTTGTCATATCTTCAGAGTAAACTCTTTAGAAAATCAACAAACGTTGGCAGATTTCAAGTTGTTTATTTTTCAGGGTACATTATTATAAACTTTACATTCAGTTCAGTTCACTGGGAAACAATCTCTGATTTATAAACTTGAACTGACTCGAACAAACCGCCGCGGAGTTTATAAATGGTCAGGTATGTTCTCACTTGTTCAATTCGAACGACACCCGTCGGATCTGAACAAATAAAATGTCACTTTACCCTTTAGAAGAAAAAAATGCAATTTTATTTACCTTTTCGGCCTAATTTAAAACCAACTTAATTTATAAAAAAACACCAGGTAACCGAACAAAAACCGGCACAAAACAACAAAACAGAGTCACATAAATTCACATCGCGCATCTCACGAACACATCTAAGTACCATTCAATCTGAATTAGTATTTTAAAGTGCTATCGTGTAGACAAAAATACTTCTTTATTGTATAAGATTTTATCAGCTGATAGTCTGGGAAATAATATATTCTTTCATACAATGGTATTCGACATCTAAAAATGTTGAAACTAACCTTTGAACCTGTTCCTATCTTCACGTGTCTATTGTCTATCTAAAAATACAGCGTTGCCACTTTCGATGTTTTATAAGGTTATATTCATAAACTGCCTAATTTCCTTCTATAATATTACTTTCCTGTATAATTATAGTCTCGGAAATGACGACCGCGCTGGTTCTACTAGCGGAGAGTTCTCGGAAAGAAGGTCTGGTGGTGGACTAGACCATTTATTTGAAAGGGTAGTTCTGTCAATTGTTTCATTTTATCTTTAGTAAAGGGTTAATGGCCCATAGGGATTTGAAATTCGTGGGTGTCTGTATGCTCCTTTAGGTGATTTAGTGCAATTTGTTCTGTTTCACTGTATTTTCTTTTTCTTTCGACTTTATGCCGGTTATATTCCGAGATTGGAAATAAGAGGCCGAATGAGGTTTAGTGATAAGCTTATTATGCACTCCCACACTATCATCAGGACACGTGATGAGCATAAAGTTTTCCCATAGAAAAAAGAATTGAAAGTGTCTGTGCTCTGGATTCCTTAATCGCGTTCTGGAGTTACTTTCTAAGTAAGCTAAATATTTATTTTTATAAGAAACTAAAGTTTTACGCCTTTAAACAGTTTGGCAATATTGTGCCTGAACATCTGTTGATTACCCAGCTGGGCAATGTAATATGTTCATATATGAATGTGCCGAGGAGCTGTGTGTGGGTTTAGGGGTAAATTACCCCACTTTTAAAACGTTCGATTTAAAAAAAATATATATGTACCGCTTCTCTAGGACACCCCAGGAGTCACCCATTTAAATATAATACGTCATTTCCATAACACCCTGTATACTGTTTATATATATGTGCTTTAGCCCCCTCAGATCTGATGACCTAATTTCGCCCATGGATTTACAATCCTTTAAAATCGTATTTTTTGACGTGATGCGGAAGAGAATCGATTGAAATTCAAAAGTGTATAGGTCATGAGTCGATTGAAAATTTGAATTTTCTACTGTATAATAGGCGTTCGCGATCACGATTACAATAATTGCGTAAACACAAGAAAAATATAACGTGACCCACTTCTAGCTCGGCAATAATATCCATTATTTAGTTAATTAATTAAGTAATAACAAATTAAATAACAATGTGTAGTCTGTAGTCCGAGAGCCAATGTCAAGCTAAGTACACTGGGCAGCAGGAATAATCGGGCTGACCCTATTTGTCCGACTCATCTCTATTGCTTGAAAATCTCAGAGATCCTCAACATAACAACCAGCTTCATTTAGAAGCTATAACCTAACCGCAGTTAAGAGAAGTCGTGTCATAATATAAAACTACTATTGCTGGTTCCCCTATAGTAGTCTCTGAGCAAAATTTGCAGCAATACAGTTATTCCGACCAGGGTCCATATTGTCTCCCACTCTCATCTTACTCTACATTAACGACCTTCTAGTGAAAACTAAAAATCCGATATTTAGTTTTGCTGACGATAGCACACGTATCTCATCTTTCTCTTTGAATGCGCAAACATCGGCTGCCGACGCACATTTTCGCAGGCAGCATGAAGTATCACGCCTCAACAAAGAACTGGAAGAAATTGTGGCTTGGGGTGACAGTAACCAAGTCGAATTTAACGCTAAAAAAACCCAGGCAGCAGTTTTCTCTAAAAAGGTTAACATTACAGAACCGGATATAGTCATGGACGGACACGCAATCCCACTGGCTTCATCTATTGATTTGCTGGGCGTCAATCTGAGAGGAAATATGTCTTGGCATAACCACGTTGTGGCAATCGCCAAAGATAGCTTCTCAGAAACTTGGTGTACTGTTCCGAACGAAAAAGTTGTACACACCTCAACAACTTTTGACACTATACAAAGCCCAGATTCGACCATCACTAGAGTACTGCTCTCATGTCTGGAGCTCTGCACCCAAAAATACTCTTCGGCTACTGGATTCCATCGAAAGCCTAAAACATCGAAGACAGGTTGGGGATTTGACTCTCTTTTACAGATATTTTCATGGAAAGTGCTCGGCTGACCTTGCCCTCTTAATTCCGCCCAGAGCGATGAATAGCAGAAATACACGACGAACCACTGCCGCCCATCCATATGTGGTTAAGCTTAGTACTCCTCGAACTTCATTATTTAAGAATTCTTTCATCTGGAGGACTTCATCGTTATGGAACGACCTTCCCGAGATCGTTTTTCCCAACGAATATAACCTCCAATCGACCAACGTGAATCGCTTTTTGCGCACACGCACCACTCTCAGAGTGCCCTAAAGGATTTTTCCTATAGTGCTTGTGTTTGATCATAAAAAGAAAAATAAAAAAAATTCCACCCCTGAATCTCTGAATGTTTACGTGAGTAAAAAATAATTCAGAAGAGGAAGAGACGAGTCTTTAGGATATGCACCCGTACTAAATCTCTTAAATTCTTATAAAGCGATTGGGTTTACGTGTGGTTCGCGTTTGGTTCAGTGAACTTACCGGCAAGGTTCCTCAAGGCCTATCCTCTTTCTTTTCCTGCATACATTACTTTTTATAACTGATAAAAACGGTTTTTTTTTGGATTGCAGTATGTATTATAGGCAATAATGCCTATTAATTATCAAATACTGATGAAATACTTGCATACATATTTATTAGAGACACAGATATTACAGATTCGACCTTCAGTTTAAAGGGGTTTTTGCAAAACTTGATTGGGTTGTTGGCGAACAGTGCAGAAACTTTGGGTTTCGGTTTTTATTTTTTCCTGACTTTGTTCGAAGAGATGTCCAAAAATAAATTTCACTTTCTCATTGCCACTTTTTATTCTCCACAAGATGACATCATCAGATCTTTCATGAGACGTTTCGTCTTTGGGTCACCCGCATCAATTTAATTTTTTTTTAAAACTGACTTGGATTTTTTTGTTTAAATTAGGAAAGAGGACCGAAATCTACGTTCGACTAGTTCCACGTTCCACTGAACGTAGATTTCAGTCCTCTTTTATAATTTAAACGAAAAATCCAGGCCCGTATTTAAAAAAACTAAGTTGATGATGGTGACCCCAAGACGAAACGTCGCATGAAAGATCATTCTTCAGTTCTTAATTGTAGAAAATTGATCAATAATAGCCTCATTAAGTTTGGAATACCCTCTATAAATTTTTTCTTTCATATATTTCATTTTTAAACTTTCTAAAAAAGTCCCTAGATTTACTCTTTGTGGTCTGCGTTAAATTCATTTCGGGTTTAGGTGTTCCCGCATTCTTCACTTCAATTTTTTGCTCCAAACTCAAGGAGCTAAAGATATTTCTTAAATAGTCCACCGTCAACTATTCATTTTAACTTAATAAATATATAATATTAAGATATTAAAACATACAAGCTCGAATTTTTAACTAGATGCACGAACAGACAACAGCGCGGTGCACACAAAAACTGTGCGCCTTTTCCATGTTAAATCGCCATAGCCCTGCTATCCCCCGCTGCCACCCGCCACCTGTTACTACAGAGAAACTGCACGCACTAGTACACCGAGATCTCCAAATTGATACAATTTCGGAGTTTCTCGACAAACTAATCATAAAATATCATACTAAGGCGAATCTGACCAATAACGAGAAGATAGCCTCATCGCACATTCCTAAACTACCACACCACAAACACAAAATGCCTAAAGACTGGATCACTCACTAAAATCCAAACTCAAAATTATTTAAGAACTTGTTCTTCATACAATCACACTATACACAAAACACTACACGACTATTGTAAAAATACACCGCCTACCACACACCTACCGCCAACATGTTAGGAGCCCTTATATCTTGCTCATTTGATTAAATTCAAATTAGAAAGATACTAGAGCTGACACCAAACATCATCAACAACGCCTAAAGGCTTAACCCAAAAATCATACTTATGATAGACAAAAATAACACGTCGAGTGAAAGGAGTTAAAGGCTTTATACTTGACTCAAACGGTGAGTTTAGTCGGTTGGCCCGCCTCTCAGGGGCGGATCTTTTCCCTCAGAAAAGATGATGTTGATGGAGGTATAATCCCCACAAGTTGCTAAGCCCGACACTACCTTGCAGCCGCGTCTGTAAGGTGTCTGTGTGCAGATTCTCATCGACTGTCCAAAAAAAAAAAAAAAAAACTTAATCGCACGTGCGAGCAAGTCTCGTCATAATTTACCTCGACCGAGGCATGGTTGCCGGATCTATACAGTTTGGTTTGACGGGATGATAAAATATTAGGGAGGGTCGGACTTTATACGATAAATAATATTCAATGAATATAAATTAATATTTTTTATTCGTTTTGTTTTGGGGGTGCACGTGCGCATGTGCTCCTGTGGAAGAACCGCCACTGCTATCATGGCATATTTGATACTTGTAACATTTTATTAAATTGTAAAAATATTGCCAACCCAAAAAGAAAATATTAATTCAACTGGACAAAATCTACTTATTAAACGCGTGCTCTAAGATAAGGTCTTATGAAACTTGTATCATAATATACTATAAGGTTAGAATATTGCTTGAATCGACAGTTGAACTTCTGAACCGCCAAAAGTGGACGTTCACTTTGAAGTCCTGATTTGAACTGAGATCAGTGTGGAATACTATTTTACTTTGAACTAGAGGACAACAGTGAACTACAATTCAACCGACCCGAAAAGTAAGTTTAACCAAAACATACAAACGCACAAACTAAAGAAAATGAAACGAACAAAGAAAAACACAAGCCCGTCACTGCTGCGCGACGAATAGAAACCCTATTTTCATTTTAGAATCGATTAACAAGCAATAACGTAATAGAAAAAGTAATTATTTAAGGAAAATATGCTTCGTCATTCGTTACTAAAACGCACAGGTGCTAAAATATGTCCTCTCGTACGTTAAACAGAAGATCCATTTTATCCTTTGAACCCTTAATAAACAGTTTTCATTATTTTTTGTTGCTGCCCAAATACAACTTTCAAGTTAACAGTTTTGTCGACTCGAAGCTCGATTATGTATGGCTAGCCTTCAATACAATATTTATCGTATGTGGTTATGGAAATATATTTTATGACAGGCTGACGCGATGGAACAACCGTGGAACCGAGCCTGGATCTATCCGGGTTCACACTTTGGACCTAGTGCTGGTAACATCTGATTCAGCGGGCCTGTTGGTGGTTATCATCACTCTAAAAAATTTCACCCTTCATAGGAATTTATGGAAGCAATTCTTCACGCAGATGTTGAAAATTGACAATGACATTTTCTCATATATAACCAAACCTCGTTTCTGTACCCGCAAGCGGGACAGTCCATTTTACCAACAAATGAGTGTATCAGTATGTTTAATTGTCCACGCTGTCGTATTGGAGTACTTGGTGAAGACTTATACTGTTTCCTCTCCGACTATAGACGTCATTGATCGAGACATTTGGATCGCAATAATACAATCGTACAATTACAACATTGTGATAATGATGACGTCCTTATTAGTTAATTGCGTCCTTACAGTAAAACAAAAATTTACTGACATCAACGACATACTTCTTTTGTGCAAAAATGCCGGTGCCGATGCGGCCAATGTCATTGTACAAGCCAGGATTCTTGTTTCTAACGTTGGTAGTACTGTGAAAATTATAAATAAAATATTCGGAAATCAATTGGCTTCGCTGGGATTGTTTTTTTCCGGCTCGGTCATGATAGCGGTTCTCAGAGCTTATTTTCTTCCCGCTGATAGTTCCGGTGAAGGTCGGTATCAGATCGCTTTGCTGGCAATGTCAATAACATTTCACGAGGGTATTATTTTGGTAAGTTTAGTTAAGTTAGTTATTTTTAGGTCTACCGTTCTTGTACAGGGTGTCCATTTTTGGGTAGTTTTACGGGGTATCTCCGTTATTAGTAAAGATAGAAGGATGCGGTTTTCGCCGCAATGTGCTACTTTTTTGTCAAACAGAAGAGGCCGCCTGGTTTTTGATATACGGGATGTTTTTGAGAATTGTGCATTTTGGGGACACCCCCCATATCCCGGTTACCCCGTAACGTATCAAAAAGAAATAAAATGTTCTTCTTGTAGTTTTTTACGTAGAATCCAGTGACGTACTCAGATTTTTTCCACATTCAATAGTTTTCAAGGAAAATAAACAAAAATGGGTCACCCTATATATTTTTTAATAATATAATTTAGTTAGTAACAAGCTTCTCAATAATAGATAACACTTTATTTTTAGTCTTAGTATTAGGCCCGAAATATACGTTTTTCAAAAATATACCATTTTTTTTTTAGTAGGCCATGACGGATATAAGAGAATACCGGTGTGATTAAATATTAGACACAAAAATTGAAAATTTATGGAACTCCCTCATAAATATTGCACAATTTGTTCTCCATTATGCCTTAGACATGTTTCACACATGGTTCTTATTCGCCTTAATGAATTAAAAATAATAAACGGCCGCGTTTGTAACTCCCTAAAAGCTCTGTCAATGGCAAGTCTTAAATCTGCCATTGTTTGGTACTGAATGGAATAAATTTTATTTTGAAGGTATCCCCATAAGAAGAAATCCCAAACCGACAAGTCGGGTGATCTTGGTGGCCATCTTACAGGTCCATTAGTTCCAATCCAGCGACCTGGGAAGTTATTATCTAGGTAGGCTCTTACAATTTGGGCATTGTGAGCGGGCGCTTCATCCTGTTGAAGATGCAAGTTATTGAGACCAGCTAAGGGCACATCTTCTATTATTTCTGGCACGACGTTTTCTAGAATTTCCAAATATTTATTTGGATTAAGGCTTCCTTCAAATATATTATAAACTATTTTGCTATTCAGTATAAAGCATGAAACGCTAACGCCAAATCTGCCTTGCCGTTCGGTTGGAAATATTACATGCTTATTTTCCTGAGACCAAAACCTCGTATTCTGTCGATTAAACATGCCAGCACTAGTAAAATGAGCCTCATCAGACCATATAACGGTTTTTTCAAAATGGTTTTCCCTATTCAGATTTTGTAAATACCAATTGCAAAACTCTATACGGCGCTGTGCATCACTAGAATGTAAGTTTTGTACACGATGGAATTTATATGGCTTAAAATTGTGTTTTTTTTAGGATTGTTTGCAGTCTTGATTTAATTATTCCGACCGAACCTTCAACTTTTCTGCAAGAACTACTTGAATTTGTTTCAATTGAAGCTAACACATTTATTTCATCAGTCTCGCGATTATCCTTGTGGTAGAGTCTAGGGCGAGGTTTAGAAAATGAACCGTGTTCAATTAAATTTGATTTGATTCTTGAAAAAATTCGTTTATCCGGTTGTCGGCTTTCGGGATATCTACAAGTAATTTAAGAAAATTTATGAATTTCATAGAATTACTACATAAGGGGTTATATTTACCTATTCAAATACACTTCTAATGCTCCATCTGCATTTTCGTTACACTGGATATAACAAACGAGCATGTCGTACTTCTCAAAGCTTACATGGTCTGCCATAATTAGGACAAACGATTTTTCACTATTAATTAGAAATTTTAAAACAACTTAGAGAACCTGAATGCTCTGACAGAATTAGAAGATTTTATTAATATGACACATATGACTGTGTTCTTTTGTTTGTTTTTAATATCCGTCATGGCCTACTAAAAAGAATGGTATATTTTTGAAAAACGTATATTTCGGGTCTAATACTAAGACTAAAAATAAAGTGTTATATATTTTTGAGAAGCTTGTTACAAACTAAATTATATTATTAAAAAATATATAGGGTGACCCATTTAAAAAAGAAAATTTGTTTATGTTCCTTGAAAACAATTGAGTGTCGAAAAAATCTGAGTACGTCACTGGATTCTACGTAAAAAACTACAAAAAGAACATTTTCTTTCTTTTTGATACGTTACGGGGTAACCGAGATATGGGGGGGTGTCCCAAAATGCACAATTCTCAAAAACGTCCGGTATAACAAAAACAAGGCGGCCTAGAAAAATTCTGATTACGGCATCTTCTGTTTGAAAAAAAAGTAGCACAGTGCCGCGAAAACCGCATCCTTCTATCTTTACTAACAACGGAGATACCCCGTAAAACTACCCAAAAATGGACACCCTGTATAGTTTTTTCCCCTATAACAATGAAACTAGATTTTTTCATAATTTTATTTGTAAGCATATTTTATTTAGTGCAAACTTTGTTTAGGTTGAAACATATATCAGCTTCACGTTGTGTGTACTATGGTTATCCCTGTTAGCAGTTCATACATAGTTTTGGAAAGTGCGATTGTATTTGTATAGGTTTGTTTTGGAGTTTTAAGTTTAAAAAAATACCAACTCAACTATTCCACTTCTAACACGTTCCGATGGTACAGTAGCAACCGCGCAGGGGACAAAGCAAGCTTACTTCCGAACTATTTTCTTCGCATTCCACTGTAGACTTCCAGGGAAAACACCACCCAACATTCCCGCGGTCCAATCGGACCGAAAACGTGTACCATCAACCTAGCAGTCCTTAACATTATCAGCGAACATCAATATGGTTTTCATCCAGTCCAGATCTTTGGATCAACGTAACATCATGGGGACTCCGGTGCTATGGTACTGGACATTTCTAAAGCCTATGCTCATGTTTGGCTTGAAGGGCTTCTAAGTAAACTGCGATCGTATGATATGCCCGGTCGCTTCTATGCATGGTTGTCTATCTTTCTTAAGGACCTGCAAGTCGCGATTGACGGATTTCACTCAGACGCCTTCACCATCAATGCCGGTGTTCCTCAAATGTCCATATTGTCTCCCGTCCTCATCTTTTTTATGACCTTATAGTTAAAGCCAGAAATTCAATATATTATAGCTTTGCTAGACAGCACACTTGTCTAATATTTCACTTTGAATTCTCAACCATGGGCTACCTACGCTCATCTTCGCAAGCAGCTTGAAATATCGTCTGAACAAAGACCTGGAGAAACTTTGTCTTGCGGTGATAGTAACCAAGGCGAATTTAAAGCTAAAAACCAGGCAGCAGTTTTCTCTAAAAAGGTTAACACTTCGGACTCGGATATAGTCATGACAGGACACGCAATTTCACTGGCTTCGTGTATTAATTTGCTGGGCGTCAATTTGGGAGGAAACATGTCTTGGCATAACCACGTTGTACCAATAGCCGAGGCAGCTTCGCAGAGACTAGACGTACTTTTCCGGGCCAAAAAGTTAAATACATCTCAACATATTTGACAGTGAGCCCAGATTCATCAATCACTAGATTACTGATCTCATGTCTGGAGCTCGGCCCCCAAGCGTACTATTCTGCTTCTGCTGCTGAACTCCATCGAAATTCGCGAATCGCAGACCACAAACTAACCAAGATCCTCGATAGCCTAGAGAATGTGGACGACTGGTTGGTGATTTGAGTCTCGTTTACATATATTTCCATTGCATTTGGCATTGCAATTGACATTCTTCCATCTGGAGAACGTCATCCATATGGAACGACCATCTGGAGGTCATGAGTCCCAACGAATATAACCTCCAACGATTCAAAACCAACGTGAATCGCTTTATCGTATACGCACCACTCCCAGAGTGACTTAAAGGATTTTTCCTTGTTTGCGTTGATCGTTATTCGAAGGAGAAGCGCCCTGGACAAAATAGGTTTGCCTAATTATAATACATTATAATAATTATAACACAATACCTTATTTCTCTTTGAAGCTTGATTAATACAATTTGGATGGCAACGTAATAAAACTAATGAAATTTACTCTCACAACATAAAAACAATAAGTAATTATTTGAGGAAAGTATGGTAACGCCTCGTTATTAGTTAGTTAATCAAACATCCAGGTGCTAACAAACATGTCCGTCCGTACTTTAAACAGAAGATCGATCCAATTCTTCGAACCTTTCGTTAAGAGTTTTCATTATTTTTTAATGCTGCCCAAATACAACTTTCGGGTGAATGGTTTTATCGATTCGAAGCTCGATTATGTATTCCTAGCCTTAAATATCATATTCATCATATCCGGTTACGGAAATTTGCTTTATGAGAAGCTATCCAAATGGAGGATCCACGGCAACGAGGCCGGATCTATCAGAGTACACGCTTACGACCTAGTAGTTATCACAGCTGATTTATCTGGCTTGTTTGTGGTTGTCATAGCTCTGAAGAATTCCACTCTTCGTCGGAATCTATGGAAGCAATTCTTCAATCAGATGTTGAACATTGACAACGATGTTTTCTTGTATATTACCAAACCTCGCTTCTGTAATCGCAAGAGGGACAGTCCATTTTATCAAGAAATGGGTGTATTTATGTTATTAAATGTCCAAAGTGTTATATTTACTTACATAACCAAGACTTACACTATCACTTCTGTGGCTACCGATATAATCGCTCGCGATATTTGGATCGCGATTCTACAATCGTACAATTACAACATGACAATAATGATGACGTCATTATTAATTAATTGCGTCCTTACAGTAAAATTAAAATTTACAGACATCAACGACATGCTTCTTTTGTGCAAAAATGCCGGTGCAGAAGCGCCCCATGTAATTGTACAAGCCAGGATGCTTGTTTCTAAAGTCGTCGGCACCGTGAAAATTATAAATAAAATCTTCGGCAATCAATTGGCGTTACTGGGACTATTCTATTCCTGCTGCGTCATGATGGGGATTCTCAGAGCTTACTTTCTTCCGCCTGATGTTGCTGGACGAGCTCGTCAACAGATAAGTTTGCTGGCAATAGGTGTAGTATTCCACGAGGGTATACTTTTGGTAAGTTTTGTTCAGTTATTTACAGTTGCGTCGGGGAAAGAATGACCGTGAGTGATGACTTTACAATTCATTTAACAATGAAACCATAGTTTGAAATAAAGATGATATTGATTCCTGTTCATGGCACATGAACAGTATATTGCCATTACGAACGTTCCAAAATACAAAACTGTCCCCGCTATGGGAGTTTGCGCAGTAGGGTGGACATTTTATCGATCGCGTCAGAGCCGGCCCCACATTATTTGTTTGTTGTTATTCGTCGCCATCTTTGGTTCTGGATGCTTTTTCAAATTACAGAATAAAAAGTGGTTCGTCCACATTGTTGTCGGTATATTAGTGCTTATAAACTTTCATTACCTAACAACCATTTTTGTAAAGGAGTTTTTAATTTGTGGTGATTCGATTCGCTGTTTGCTAGGTTAGTGGCTTGTTTTATTTAAAATGAAAGTTGAAAAAGTCGTGGATCAATACCAGGTATAAAGTATTTCAGGTATGTACATATATACGAAATTATTTTGCTTATCACATTATCCGATCTTCACTAAAAAGCTTGTAAAAAAAGAGAGTGTCACTCGTAAACAATATAATATATATGTGGTCACTACCTAACCTTAAAATTAATGTATTTTTAATTTGATGCATTAGTAGCTGATAATAATTCCCAAAATAGTCAATATAGTCATTCATTCTTAATTTTTGGTTTAGAAAAAAGTGCCAAAAGAATTTGGTACCAAAAGTTTACACCAATCAGGGCACCGTCGGATCATCATATCGTCAGAAATCGTATGCATGGAACGCTATCTAAAATCGAACTAATCGAAATTTTGATTGCAATATTTTTCCTAACTAACCAGTGAAATTTACATTAAAAAAATTGAAATCCGGTCCTGTCGAATGTTTACTTTCACAAGGAAATTTCAGAACTGCGCAAACTCACAACGTCCCCTTCGATGCCCATAGCGGGGACATAATTGCAGATGGTATTAGCAATATACTGTTTATATATAGGGTGTTGAAAAAAGGTCGGTACCCTGGAATAACTCCGGGGTATCGACCTTTATTCAACACCTTGTATATGTGGTTCATGGTAGATAGGAATGATATTTTTGTTATATAGAATACAGTCGTCGCAGTACAGTGCGTTAAACTGAGGGAAGAAAAAAGTCAAACGTTTCATTGTTAGGGGACAAACTATTCTCTCTCATACCGCAAATCAAATTTTACCCAAAATTATATCTTTTTTTGCAAATTATACTTTTATTTCAGTCGGCAATCTTATCGGCAACATTCTGCTGTGACTCGGCGGTGAAAGAATGTCAGAAAATTTCGACGACGTGTAATCGACTGAAGAAGCATTTTCCGGTCGATTCGATCGAATATCTGGAACTGGAATACTTGACTCAGCTTGTCGTACAATCGAGACCGCAATTTTCCGCAGCGAACTGTTTCGAAATCAACAGATCTACGGTGTTTTCTATTCTAGCTAGCTGCGCCACGTACTTTATAGTTATCATTCAGTTTGTTAACGAAGTTGCTTAGTGTTGTTGTTATTAATAAATAAGTTGTTTGGTAAAATATTTGTTTTTACAAGGCGAAGATTTTCAAAATCACCCTGTAGATTGAAAGCTAAGAGAGCCATGAAGAAAGAAGAAGATTAAAGTGAAAACGCTAGACTAACTAACCAAAATAGAATATTAAGATACAAGTTTCATAAGACATTATCTTAGAGCACGCACTGCTCGTTTTCTAAAGTACAAGTGCTCTCATTGTCTTAAGAACCGTGTATTTTATAATATTTTTTCTATTTGGCTCTTTAAAGTCTGAAACAATTTAAAAAATATAGTAGATTTTTTTCCATTTGAATTAATATTTTCTTTTTGGGTTGGCAATACTTTTACAATTTAATAAAATGTTACAAGTATCAAATATGCCATGATGGAAACAATTGAACACAACAAAGGTTCTTCCCATCCGTCATAATTAAAAATAAATATATTATTAAAGTTAATAAAAATGATTCAGGAAGAAGTTGTACTTGCAGAAAATAATCTATAGTGGAGTCGTCCTGGCGAAATTAACGGCTCGAAAATCCCTTGACGAAATCGAGTAATTTTTTTCCCCCAATCGATACAGTAGGATCCCCTGGACATTCTGAAATGATTTGTGTAGGGCGCCGCATATGGGGGAGGGGGGCACGCCCCGTAAATATAACCTGCAAAGGGAAATTGAAAATAACTCAGCCGGTTTTGATACTACAAAAAAAATGTGAAAGACAAAATTGAATCCGGCCTGATCCCCGTAGCTCGATTAATAAACTACTTATTAGCATTTATGTAATTGCCCCACCAACCCCAGCCTCCGGCCCATCAAAGTACTCGGTATCACCCGATGATTCGCGAAAAAATGATGCCCCAACTCCGCCCCTTCTCGAGATATAATTAATTAAATTTTATTGTTTTTGCAGTTGAAAATCGCGTTAATTCGCGAACTCATTGAGATATCGGGATCGGGTTTGTTCGAGCTTACGCGCTCTGTCAAGCTCTTCAATTTTGCCTTTCACATTTTTTTGTAGCATCAAAACCGCATCAATTTCCCGTTGTAGGTTAGTTTTATGGGGCGTGCCCTACACAAATCATTTCAGAATGTCGAGGGGACCTACTGTATCGATTAGGAAAAAAAAATTACTCGATTTCGTCAAGGGATTTTCGAATACTGGAACGACTCCACTACTAGGAAAACTTTTAAAAAGAATATGCAAAACTTTGAGTTATGGTGTGAGCAGAACAAAGTTCAAAATCTTGAACAAAATAATAATTAATACTATTGAACAAAATATTGTGTGCGACACAGAATCTGACAGAAATAACAATTAATGCCCAGAAAATTTTACAGTAACTATAAATATGTATATACAGGGTGTTATGGAAATGATGTATTATATTTAATCCGGCAATTCCTGAGATGAATACAAATTGAAGAAAAATAACCTTAAATGGCGCTTTCAATTCATTCAGCGGTAAAAATGACCTGACGTCAAACCAGGAATACCTCTGTACCGCACTGCGGCACATCCGAATTCTCACCGGTGTTGTCAGAATTACACCTTACACTCTTTAAGTTTGAAATACCCAACTACGTAACTAGGTCAAAAGTCAATGATCTTTTACTTTTGATTGGCTGATTGAATTTTTAATGTAAATTTATTTAGGCCACACACATACCCTTACCTTGTCGGTCTTATTTAAAAATTAATGTCAACTTCTATAAAAACTTATACAGCGTTTTAGTAAAGAAACCGGCACATCACATAACCCATAATCGGAAAACTTCACATGAACACTGGCCAAAACACACACAAAATTCACTTGGTGACATCGTTTTTATTAACATTGGGTTGTCTCGCGAAATTTGTATGAACTTTTGTTTTTAATTATAAAACACATTGTAAAATGTAAATTACATTTATTTGAACTAAAAATGACGCATTTAAAACACGAACTGTCAAAAACTAGAAATGTATTATAATGCAATGCATGTTTTCCGGTAGATTCATGCGCATTCACCAAAAAAGGTTGAAATAAATAATTATAATAATCTACAGCACTTATTTATTGTTTTCCTTCACTGCTGTAGATACCAATAAAGATTAAAAAACTTGTTAATCGCTGCTCTGGTGCTTTATTTCATTCGAAAAGCTTAAATAAATTAAATCGATCGTTTCACAGCGGGATTTTAAAACCAAAGATTAGCCACATCTCTAGTATAAATCGACAGGATAGAAGTTGACATTTGCTTGACAACAAGCGGCTTCGCGCGAAATATTTTTTTCGGGATATTTAATCAACTGTACAGTGCGAATAAGTGGGAAAATGTTTAGTACATACAGAAAAATCAAGTCGAAGGCATATTAGAAAATGTTCCTTTAGTAAGAGACTGGAAATCGCAAGGTCACCGGATCTTACATCATGCAATTTTTTTCTATGGGGTACGATGAATAAAGAAATAGTTGATAAAGTCGAAGATATGGATCAGTTGCGATATAAGATATAGGATGCAGCAGATAAAATAATTGCTGAACGTTTTAGTTAATAAAGTGCCAATTGTGTCCTATTTATGTGTTTGTTAAAGAATGCATTAGTGTGTAACGATTTTGTGTGACAAGGGCCTATCTTAAAAAAACTAATTTGAAACATGTGTGTTTCTTTAAGTGATTTATGGTAATTTGTTCAGTGTTTCACTATTTGTTTTGTGTCTCTCACGATATACAGGGTCATGTTCTGAGATTGGAAGAAAAACGCCGAAGGGGTTTTAGTGGGGTATAAGCTTTACCCACTAAAACCAAAAACATTGAAGATTTTTGTGCCCTGGATTACTTGCTAGTATACTGGCACCTGGATTCACTTCTATTTGGATACTAGGTAGCTAAATATTTATTTTTATAAGAATCTAAAGTTTTACACGAACAATTTGGCAACATTGCGCCAGAACATCTGTTTATTACACAGCTGCTCAGTGTAATGTGACTGTGCCGAGGAGTTGTGTGTGGGCTTATGGGTGAATTACCCCACTTTTTAAACGTTCGATTTGAAAAAAAAATATATGTAGCGCTTCTCTAGGACACCCCAGGAGTCACCCATTTAAATATAATACGTCATTTCCATAACACCCTGTATAAAGTAATATGTATAATACTATATTGAATTAAAAATAAAAATAGTACTGTATTGAATAAAACTTTAGAAATAGAGCATAAACTGGAACATATTTCTATTATTTTTCAGTTATGTTGTTTTATAGTTGTGACTAGAAATTAGTTGACGGACACCGTCAGCATGTTATATATTTCCGAGTATATGTATTTCAGATAAATATCTAGTCAAAAATTATCTATTTGCAAGGTTAACGGTCAGTATTTTAAAGTTTTCTATAAAAAATTTTTGTCGAATCCATAATGCCAAAAACGCCTAAAATTCGAACCCTACTTGCTGCCAAAATAAAGAAAATAAAATTTTCAGTTTCATAAAGTGGCAGGTTTTTTGCACTTCATAATGTAGCCATTATGAAAAGAAAAAAATTTTGATATACTTACAGCGATAAAAAATCCCCAGCAATAATGTCTAGAGGTTCCACGTACTTTTTGGCCGTCGCTGGAGGCAACAAAATTTGCTGGACTTGTTTTCTGAAAGCTTCCCACTTTGGACCGTGACTGTGAAAAATAATAAAATAAGAGATCTTGCAAGAGAACGTCTAAGGCCGTATTACAATCGGCCATAATTGCCATACGAATTTTACGGATTTCGACAGTACCAACCGCTGTTCTGACTTTTGTTAGAAATGACAAATGACAGAACAAACGGAAAAGTCAATTTTTTTCCTCGTGCCTTGTTTCATTGCTGTTTGAACTTATCAGTGATCTAAAATCCAAGTCGAGACCAAACTTCAAAACTTCTATCTTCACAATTATAACCGTTGGGATAGGAATATGCTTCTTATAGAGTTTGTTTTAAAATCGGTTATGTCATCTGTCATTTCTGCCAAAAGTCAGAACAGCAGTTGGTAGTGTCGATATCCCTAAAATACCCCTAGAATAGCAGCGGCAATGGCCAATAAAATGGCGCTGGATTCAGTTCTAGCAATGCATGCCTCCTTGCAACTTTTAGTGCTGCAATTGCCGACTGCAATACGGCCTTAACAGACAAAAATAAATAATTGTCAATGAATGTTAAATAAGTACGATACTTACACTCCAATAACACCTTCGTTTCCTTCGAAAAACTCTTTCTTAAATTTCTGTTTGTAGTAGTGCAAAGACGGCATCGAAGGCCTGTAAGGCATTGTTTCTTCTCTCCTAAAAATTCTTCTTATGTCTTCGCCGTTGAATACGAAAAGAAGATCGGGATGACCTAAAACAGAGTGTCATAAATTATAATGTAATGTATGTGTAAATTAATTGCAACCTAAATGTAAAATCCCCTGCCCAATTGTATAGTATTTTCTCACTTACCAATAAGACCACCAACTTTTACGATTCGTCCATAATCCTTGTATAAGGACCACATCACTTTATCCAGTTCGTGGATTTTATATTGACCTGTATACATTTAAAAAGTTGTAAATATACAGGGTGTCCGCTAATTAATGGAACATGGAAAAACCACAGACTCCTTACGTAAAAATATTAGGATTTAATTATACTTACCTATATCCGAAAGTTGATATTAACTGAGATACAGAGTGTTAAAGTTAAAACTTCATTTTTGTTTTTCTTAATAACGTTGACAGACACCAAAGGTTTTTTACAAACTTTGGCAATTATGGTTTTTTTAGGACGAGAAACTGATTTTTTGGTGAAATTTTAATGTATAACGTAGGGGGCCCTGTCTGCGGCATTTTTTGCACATTTATTAGGTCATAACTTTTTTGTGCCTCAGTGTATTTAAGTTTTTAATAAAACTTTCGCAGATTGCATTTAAATTGTTTAGTGCGTTAGCTCAGTCAAGCAAATATATTACTTCTTACTTAACTTTTACATGACAATTAATGTTCTAGTAATGGTAATTGGGAATAATAAACACAACAATTGGATTGTTCTTTAACTTACTTTAATTAAAGAAACTTTGACCCTAGAAAATATCGTGTCGAAAGAAACCAACAGCAATGAAAACACAAACTTACGATAAACTCAAATATGAAACATTTTCTGTTCTATAGCCACTGAATCTCTAAATTTCATTTGTTTTCTCATAGGTTACTTTGAGAAAAAAATTTTGTTTCCAAATTAATAGAAATTAGACAGGGTGCACTGAACAATTTAAATGCAAATATCTCCGAAACGGTAACTCTGGGCGACCTGAAATTAGTGTACCTTTTTTACACGTAATAAATATGAGAAAAGTATTATTTTCATTAAAAACTTAAATACACGGAGGCACAAAAAAGTTATGACCTAATAAATATGCCGCCACAAAATTTCAAAAAAATAATTTCTCGTCCTAAAAAAACCATAATTGCCAAATCCGTAGGTTTCTGTCAAAATTATTAGGGAAAAACAAAAATGAAGTTTTAACTTTAACACCCTGTATCTCAGTTAATATCAACTTTCGGATATAGGTAAGTATAATTAAATCCTAATATTTTTACGTAAGGAGTCTGTGGTTTTTCCATGTCCCATTAATTAGCGGACACTCTGTATATACGAGTATATATTACATAATGTCATCTGGACCAAAAACTTTTAATTAATAAATAGACAGAATTGTCAGAATCATACACAGTTTTAAACAATAATTGAATGGCATGTTCGAACAAACCCAAGAACATCAACTTGCAATATTTTAAGAAAATCACAGTGGCAAGGCCGTATGCTCATTTTTATCTGCTAGTGTAAAAATGACCCTGTTATCCGCTTCTGCTTTTGTGATCTATTGTGTTTTTGGATTAATTTTAGGGTTTTTTCGTACTAAAATGGTTAGCCATGGTGTGTAAAATATTCGACTATTCTAACCCCGGATTAATATTTCGTCGGTAAGTGAGAATAATGAGGTTATGTTTTTTTAGGTATAGCAGTGGCGTAGTTAATTTTAAGTACATATTGCAAAAATATTGATTATTTCTTTATATTATCTGAATTTCTGTAAAAGAATACGTACGAATAACTATTACCTATTTATGACTAATGTTAGATCGAAATTATCTAAACGTGTACCTTTTACAGCGTTGCCATTTTTTAAGGCCATCTTCTTCTAACTTACTTGAAACTGTAGAACTGTGTATGATTGTAAATAAATGGTGTTTTATGAATGGAATAATGGGGGTTATGATACTGCTTTATATAGTTTTTAGATTTAAAAAAAGGTTTTTTTCTAGGACACCCAAGGAGTCATGCACTCATTCAAATCTAATACACCATTCTCATAACACCCTGTATAGTTATTTTATTACCAATAATAGGTGCAAATCTCCAAGAATTTCCAATGAACGGCAGCTGCCGAGGTCCCGGTATCGCATTGTACGGCTTGATCACATTTTCAACCCGTTCCACTATTCTCGGCTCCTTCTTTACATCCTCGTACATGCCCGGAAAAAAATCGATGGCGGTCGAAAACTGCCGATTACTTTCCGTCGAATAGGTCCGATCTGACGAAAGTTGTCGACTCTCCGCTGAATGCGGTTCGGGCACAGTCGAGTAGTTTCGTTCCACCGAAACTTGCCGATGGGCGTCCGTCGAGTATGGCGTCGATTGATTGTCTTTTGTTCCGGCATGGGTAAAGCGATCGGTCGAATAAAAGTTTTTTGTTTGAGGTACGGTTTTTCGTTCCGATGGGTTATTATTGAGCGTTAAGGTATCTTGTGCTAAAATCGGGCATTGTTGATGAGCGCAGATGGCTGGTGAATATGGCTTTGTTGTACAGAAACGTCTTCTACAGATTCTTAGGATTCGAAGTACATTTTTCGGGGCTTCCCGGGACATTTTGTAGGATTTCTAAAAGACAATGAAAAATTGTTTCGTTGTAAAATTTGGTTAATTGCCACTCTCACGACTGAAATAAGTATAATATTAAAATTCTCTTCAATTAATTCTTTATACAGTGTGTCCCAGAATATGTGGGCAATCTCCCGGGTTCAGATAGAACACTTAAAAATAACACAAGAAGTTTAAACACGTAAGAAGCCCTTGCAAGTGAGGCTAAGCCTACTCTGCTCCATATGCTCACAAGTAACCTACTTTTATCTATCTGTTTCGCTCATTTAAGCGTCAATATCAGACTTACGTAGAGTTAATATGAAATGCCAAAAAGTGAGTGTTTATGCAGGCGACTTGATCCTTCCTTCGTCTGGCGAGAATGAAAATCAAGCAACATCTGATGTGATTTAAAATGGTGGAGAAGACGCAGCATCTTTAAATTTTGAAATAATTTTTAATTTTCTAATCTTTTCACGAGAAACGTCGTTTTTGGTGCAAGTGAGTAATTTGTAATTGAAATATTCATTTAGTCATCTTTACTGAGAATAAGCATCAATAATAATTTCTTTTCCTAAATCATATGGGGCCCAAAAATATGCTTGTACTTGAAGCTTGAAATATTTGCTAGGACCTAGAGCCCAGTTGAAGTTGTAGTTACGTTACTAGTTCAAAAAATGATATAAGAGTGTGTAAGGATTATTTTAAAGTGACATTTACAGCTTAAAACATGTCAGAATCCTAATATTGATTTTTACCACTTACTAAATCAAATAAAAGGGTTTTGAATGTTTTTTGTTGGTTAAATGTCACTTTAAAATATTGACAGTAATAAAAATTTGGACAAAAGTGACATTTGAAAAGCACGTGCGTTTGTCAGCTGATGCCAGACGTAATGGATGCCGGGTTTGTTCATACCTGTTTAGATTTGTTAACGCGGCTGTTTGTCTTCTTCCTGTTTATACGTATTCGTTGTATGCCAGTGTCCGTTTATGGTAGTGTCTTGAAATTTGCGGTTTTTCTCCTTTGTCTTATTAGTTACTAACTTAGTAATGGAATTTACGTATACTGAATATGCCGACATTCTCAATAACGTTATGGGTCCGTATCTCCGTAGGGGAGGCCGTAGGAAGAAAAATTTTTAGGAACTTCTCCTATTATTTTTAAGTGTTCTATCTGAATCCGGGAGATTGCCCACATATTCTGGGACACCCTGTATACACAGTGGCCAAAAAAGTGACCACGCATATTCTTTCTGGAAAACTTTATTGTTTACAATCATTTTTTAACTAAATTTGCAGGAAATATCAACAAAAGTATAAGTAATATTATGAGAAACAATATATTTCTTTTCCACTATATTCTTAAAAATTACATGTTTCGCTATCACTGTAGCTTCTTCAGATTCTCAATCTCTCTCAATCTGAAGAAGCTACAGTGATAGATGTTTATAGTGGAAAAGAAATATAACATAGTTTTATTGTTTCTCATAATATTAGTTATGGATTTCTACCAAGTATCGGCTGAATCAATTTGTTTATTAAAAGTATAAGTTCTCGTAAAATGAATTTAGAAAAATTTAGATCGAATTAGAATAACATACAGGGCAGGTGAAAATAAGAAGTTACTTTAAACAAGTCGCAAAAAAAAATGTTTGTTCGAATAGATGTCCAAAAATAAATTTTCCTTTCTCATTGCTACTTTTATTCTCAATAAGATGGATCTTTAATGCGACGTTTCGTCTCTGGATCACCATCATCAACTTTTTTTTTAATACGGACTTGGATTTTTTTGTTTAAATTATGGAAAAGGAACTACATCTACGTGTTACTGGTTTTCCGACGTTTTGTTGCTTAAACTGACCATCTTCATTAAAATACCCCTTAGTACGTTCCTGTAATTTACTTTTGTTTCAAAAAATTCGGTTTAATTCGGAACTGTAAATTTGATAAAACTATTAGTTTGAAATTTAAAAAAAAACAGTAGTAGTACGGTATTTTAATGAAGATGGTCAATTTAAGGAACAAAACGTCGGAAAACTAGTAGGTAAGTGTTGTATACCACTGAACGTAGATTTCGGACCTCTTTCATAATTTAAACAAAAAGATCCAGGCCCGTATTTAAAAAAAATTAAGAGGTAAGATGATGGTGACCCAAAGACGAAACATCGCATGAAAGATCTGACAATGACGTCTTGTGGAGAATAAAAAGTATGAATGAGTAGGTGAAATTTATTTTTGAACATCTCTTCGAAAGGCCAGGAAAAAATAAAAATCGAAACAAAATTTTTTTGATTTTTCCAAATATTTTGGAAGCGCCTGTATTTATTTTTGATTTTCTGTATAGGCCTGTTTTTATTCCTTAATGGGTTCGGCAAGTACAATAATAATTAAACAATTAGTGTGTTGCAGTTAAAATCACACATAGCCTACCACTTCACACTCGAAAATCGTGTGAAAATAGTTCTGTAAGAAGTTAAAATATCTACTCTTATGTTTCCTCGCGTTTTTTAAATAGGCATTATAAAAATATTAATTTTGTCCAGCGGGGGTGGTTCACCTGAAACGCCGGGCGTCAGCGGCATTATTTTTCGCAAAAAATATTTTCAATCAAATCAGCGACTAGAATTCCAAATTTAGCATTTTTGGATTTCTCATAAAGAAATATATTTATTTATAAATGTGCATATATACATTTCACTTACCTTAAATTTTTTAAATAATGCCAAACTCAAAATTCATATTAATAAACTACCACTGTGGTTCACAAACATACTAATTAATACAAAATTTCAAATACACGCTGTTTAGTCCAATCACGTATACCCCTCGCGGAAATACAAATAATTCTCGAACAAATCTCGACAAAATTTATAAACTCTATTACAAATAGGCGGGGGGGATTCAAAATTTTGCAAGATAAGGCAATATCTACCGGTACAAAAATACAAAAACTCGTTTCCCGAAGAATTATTCCGCAAAAATCCATCTATGATCAGCCCCATCCTTATCTAATCGCTTCTAAAAGCGAGACGCGCAATATAATCGACGGTTTTCAGCTACGACCCTACCATAACAAACCCCTACTTAGTCGATTTTCTAAGTCCCGCGATCTAGCATCGACCATCGACGCATCTTAAACCTTTCCTCCTCTTTTTGGTTGAAACGGCGTATGTCTGTCTCTGTTATTGCCACTGATCTGTTACATTAAATCGGGTTTGTTATGAAAGGATTAGTCAAGGTCGCGGCATACGTTATGTTATCTGTGCTATACGAAGGCGGCTGTGCTAAAAACAGTTGGATAATCGTTGTGCAATGGTTGCTTTAGTTAATTTTCAGGTGAGACTAGACAAGTAAACGAGATTCGATGATGGAATTAGTAAAATCGTTGCTATGACGATGGTGTCTATGATAACGTTTTACCGAGGTAACCAAAGGTATTGTAAACTACAGATCTCATAAGTGAAGCTGTGATTGTGTGAGATGTTATTGAAAATTAGTAATGGGTGGAAGAGAGAACTACATACATGGCTGAATGGCAACAATGTTGAAGCCTGGTTATATCAGATGGTTAAATATTAAAACATAACCATACTTACCGATGAAAAGATAAATCCTTATTTAAATGATCCACTCTTTTACAAACTACACATGAATGCACCATGATTGTTTATAACAAACAATTTTCACCAATAGTCACCAAAAAAAATAAATTCAACCAAAATATATAATTAATTCGATAGATCAAAGCGCTAACATCGCAATGTATACGAGATTAGTAATTCATTCATCTTTTGGGTCCGAATCGAAGTGCAGCAATAATAATAGATGTTGCCAGAGTGCAGTTGGATTAGTTCAAGATTCGTTTGATACTTTTAAGTAAGTATAATAATATTTCTTTAAAGAATCTCTCGTCGCCTTTTCACAGTTTATAGTAAAATTATTGGGAAATAAATTTATTTTGAGAGCAATCGCGGATTAATCTTAAACCAGTTGTAATTGCCAAATTAACAAATTTTTAATTGGGATGTTGCATGCTAACGTTTGCGATAAATATGCCAATCTGGCTATGCTGCAATAACGACCGAAATAGGTGGGAAAGACTGTTTGCAGTCGTTGCGTAGCTAGGAATGTACATTTTTCCATCTGTAGTTTATAATATCTTTGGTGGTAACGGATTTGTTCAAAAAGGTATGATTGTTAAAACCATATTATTATTTTATAAAGTAATTGACGTGTAAATATGACAACACCGACCAACATTCACTGGCCTTTTTTGAAGCTTGACCTACCCTATTAGATTGTTGACATTTCTCGCCAGTGTCTACCACGTGGTTTATTGGGGTTTCACATAAGATGACTTTTCTCGGTTAGTAATTCAAAGCGCTATTTATGGTTATTTGTTTCCAATTTTATTTCATCTCAAGATTCGTGGGTTTAAACATAATAAGTCATTTGTATAACACCCAGAAATACACGACGTACCACTGCCGCCCATCCGTATGTGGTTCAGCTTAGTACTCATCGATCATTGTTTAAGAATTCTTTAATTTGGAGGACGTCATCCTTACGCACAAACCTAAAAAATTATATTTATAATTTTCCTTCATATAGTTAAAATGTGATGGAAACTCCAAATAACGAATTCTTCGTCTGGTTATGAGAACCAAATTTGAATTTATCGATCACTGCGAACCAAGATTTATACATAAATAAGAATGTTATTATAGTATACTTAAATTACACCATAGGCTTTATTATTCTTATATCAGTCGTGTGAGAGTCACAAATTGAATAAATAATTAATCAAATTTTGCGAAAGTATAAAGAATAGCCTAGGAAATGTGGATTATATAGTATTTGTTTCTATTTCGACCCAATTTTCATTTTATTCGCAAAATAAAAACTAAAAAGTTTAAATATCGAGTGAGGAAATTTTTATTTTTAAGGGTGGTAACACCACCGACCTATAACTATGGATACGTACAACTTATGGGGTGCACAGTAAAAGTTAAATTTTATGAGTGAAAAAATGGGGTTGGCGCGCACGGTTTTCCGGATATATTTTTAAAGGTTGCCCGTCGGTTGTCTTGCGCACAATGTTGTCCCCGTCATATAAGCAACCCCGCCGGCATTGGTGTCGGTTTGGTTGCCGACTAACGACATGAATCAACGACGACCGTTCAGAATCGAAATGGACATGGAGTGGACAATAGATATCAAAATTAATTCTAAAAATGGCTTTTCAATGATGGCCACATGGCCGTCTTTTATGCGAGAAAATAGATTGTTTATTTCCCAGTAAAGAAAGTCTTGATGTGCCAAAATATTGCCGTGTAATCATTTTCATTAAGGGCGAAGTACGGTCCTGTTCGTCGGTTAAGGTAAATAGTTTATCAGTCGGCATTGCGCATGACATCTGACGATCAGGTTTGTTTACATGCGCGAGGCCATAAATTTGCCACTCTTGCTTTTTGAGTTTCGCTATCCATCCAGCCCGATGAGACTGCTTATGGGGGGGATCGAAACATGTAAGAACTTAAGAATGAAATGATGCTAAGCCTACTCTGCTCCATACGCTGCTCACAAGTAAACTACGTTAATCTTTATATATTAGTATGCATTAAGTGTCAATATCAGACTTACGTAGTTATATCTGGAAGCCATACAGTGGGCGTGTTTAATGAAGGCGATTTGATCTTGGCCATATTTGTCTCACTTTACCGAATCGGGAAAGGTTGATGCAGACAGAGACAGACGTAAAATGCGAACAGGCCGAGTTCATTCATTTTTCTTCGTCTGGTATGGAATATAATCAAGCAACATATGAATGATATTTAAAGTGAATGAAAATGGCGAAAGCAAAGCGTCCTTAAATTCTAAAATAATTTTTAATTTTCTAATCTTTTCACGAGAAACGTCGTTTCCTTTTTGGTGCAAGTGTGATTGAAAATTCATTTAGTCATCTTTACTGAGAGTAAGCATCGATAATAATTTCTTTTCATAAATCATATGGGGCACAAAAATATGCTCGGACTTGAAATATTTTATGTAAATTATGATTTACTTCCTATTTTTGAATAAAACTACTTACAAGCTTATTTCTGAAGTTTAATTTTTCATTTGTAGTTACGTTTCTAGTTGAATAAATGATATAAGAGTGTCTAAGGATTATTTTAAAGTGATATTTACAGCTAAAAACAAGTCAGAATCCTAATATTTGATTTTCACCACTTAGCAAATCAAATAAAAGGGTTTTGAATGTTTTTTGTTGGTTAAATGTCACTTTAAATTGACATTGACATTGTCATTGACAGTAATAAAAATTTTGACAAAAGTGACATTTGAACAGCACGTGCGTTTGTCAGCTGATGCCAGACGTAATGGATGCCGGGTTTGTTCGTTTGTTCATGCCTGCTTCGGCAGTTTTGTCTTCTTCCTGTTTATAAGTATTCGTTGCTATCCATAGACATAGGTGGGTAACACATGCCGGGCATTGCGAATTCAAATATCAAAAGATGTCAAGTCATAATATTTTATGGTCACCTAATTGTTAATGTAGCTGCTAATTGTAATATTTCCATAAAACAATAATTGTACTATTACAAACAACGTTTAAATTTAGAAAAATTGTTTACTTGTTTTCATGTTATCATTTAATCCAGCAAATAAGGTTATTGTTTAATTTTGACATTTGAATCAGTAATACAAATGCTCCAATACACAAATCCCCCGAAAAACAATGCAGATACAATGAAAATTGGGCCGAGATAAAAAAAAATACTGTAGTTCACTCTGCCCTTGGAGTGCCCCAGGGCCCCGTCCACGGTAAATCCGGCCCTGTGGCTATATGTTATGACGGTGTAAATTTCGTTCATAGAAGCGATCAATTAGTTGAAATAAAGAATTTCTTAAATAATACGATTTAAGCATTCTGTAACTTTAAAGGGGTCAACAGAATGCGGTTGTATAATTTTAACGATCTTTCAGTCGGTTGTTCTGAGTAACTTTCCGCTAAATCTTCGAATATTTCGCCAATATTATATTTACATTCTTATTGGATTTCCGTATACATGGTGATTCCACTGTATAATATGGTAGGTTAAACGTACAGGGTGATCCACGTAGAATGACCCCCCCCTCTTATCTTTTTTATTTTTCATATTTGAGAAAAATTAAAAAGATACAGTGTTTTTCAAGTAGTATTTGATCAAATATCATTTTAGTTCTGTTGATATACACGGGGGATCAAGAAATGGTTTTTTTTTAAATGGGACATCATGTATACAGATAAAACATTATTTCTGTCTCACATAGGGCAGAACATGACTTTACTTAAACACTTGTAAATTTGTAGTCTGAGTTCATGGAAAGTTGAAATTTTGATGACAGTTTAAGGAGATCCCATGTGTTCAATTCCCATAGAACAATCGATTCCATATCATACAGGGGAGGTTAAAATTATATTTGTTTCCGTTGCTGCTACAGAGCGGTCAATTCTTATTTTGTAGTGGATACCTCTGTATATTTTTTTAAATTGAAAGGTTAAATTTGCTTTCTAACGATAGTATAATATCCCTATACCTAAACCCCTCATGTTTTCTCAATAGGGCCAATTTTTTGGAAAATTATCATCTGTTGAGGGCGCGTTCTTTCGGGGATTTACGGAAATACGGAGAAGAATTACCAGTGAATTACATAGCAGCACGGGACTCGCTTGTTTATAACATGAATCAATCACAATAATTGATATCTAATATTTGAAATACTTATACATATTTAATAATATTCTTTCTATGAGAAAATATTAATTTTTCCCAAAATTTCCGATTTTTATTTTAAATCCCGGTGCAGAACTATAGCAAAGTTTATAAAGGTATATCTGTTTCCAAAGTTTCATAAACTTTATCGTAATTTTTTCTTCGTTTAGAACTTTTCCAGGATGTTGCAGACCTGCTTATAAATAGTATAAACAAGCTGTAACAAACTATTTGTGTTTCAAAATCATCGTGGGTGTTAGTTAATTTAATTTTCCCATTGTTAGTAGTACGTTTATGTTTTGTTGATTATGATTACATCCACGAATGTAATCGTTCTTCACGCCTGTGCTAGCCGATAATTGGCCTAATCACGATGACAATGACACTACAGGGTAAAGAAATAAAACTCATTGTTATTAACATTGATAATGACATTTTGTTATGTTATAAACATCGGATATGGCCACTGAGAGTTTCAATATGAATTTCATTGTTTTAATCAAGAACGGTGCGCCTGACGAGAAAAACCCAAGATGCTGTTTTCGTGTAGAATTGACTGGGCGAATCAGAAAAAAATTACTTTAATTATTGGAGAAATCTAAAATTTTGCGTTTTGGTTTTTAGTCTTTCCAAACTTTGTTCGCAGAAATGTCCAAAAATAAATTTCACTTCCTCATTGCTATTTTTTATTCTCCACAAGATGGCATCGTCAGATCTTTAATGCGACGTTTCGTCTTTAGGTCACCATCTCATGAAAGATCTGATAACGCCATCTTGTGGAGAACATAAAGTAGCAATGAGACAGTGAAATTTATTTTTGGACATTTCTTCCAACAAATTCAGGAAAAACTAAAAACCCAAAGGCAAAATTTTAGATTTTTCCAAATACAGTGCAACCTCCCTTAGGCGGACACCTACGGGACTGTCTAAATGTGTCCGCCTAATAGAGGTGTCCGCCCTTTGGGAAATTTGTTATTAGGTAATATGTAAATGCAAAATTATTACTATCTATATGTGTATGTACAAATAAACATAACATAACAAAAATACACTAGTTTTAGTTAGGATGTAGTACTAAAAAAGTCTAATAACGTAGTTTGACGTGTTTGCGTTTTATACTTGCAATCTAGAAGATGTAATTCCAAGTCTGATAACAATTCCATTGCTGTAGAGGCACCTCTATTCTTTGCATACTCTTATAATTCCTTTACCATACTAATGGCTTGTTGATAATTGGTGACATCTGTTTGATTACTGCATTCAACTTCTTCATAGAGTCGTCAGATAGTGATGTGGCTTCAGTTTGGACTACATAATCGGTAGGAATGGGGTCACTATCAGCTTCTAATAGCACATTGCTATCAATGTTAATGAACTCGCCCAAATCATTGTTATCAAATTGCAAACTTCCACAACGTCAATATTCTCTTTCAGACTCAAAACGCGACATTTTTGTGCCATTGTTTACGATTTTAACCTTACAACTCACAAATAAACGGCGGACAGCTGTCGGGGAATCACACATACTTTCATTCATAAAGAAAAAAAATTAAATAAAAATAAAAATTCTTATTATCTGAAACTTATTAAACAGAAATTTCGATAAAAATAGCAGCATTTAATAAAAATACAAACTTTGATAGGAACAAAAATGTTTATTAATAATTTCAGTAAAAATAAAAATGATCCAATAAAATACATTTCTAGCGTCATCATACGTGTGTTCTTGCAGAAAATGTTTTCAAAACATTTGGCAAAAATTGCCATTTTCTCTAATATTTTCTATAGTCTGAAAAAAGTTTCATATGCTTATTTATTATAATAATTTTTCTTCGCAGGATGCATGTTACAGAGTTACTTAATGAGACAAACAAGGCGCAACGAGGTATTTGTTTTGCAAAATCGACATAATAAGTAACGTTGGTTAATTCTTCACGCCCCAGCTAACCGATAATTGATATAGACAATACATCGGGCAGTTAATTAATTAGTATTTGACTTATTTCGCAAAACAATCTAATAAAAAGCAATATTTATTAAGAAATTGTAAACAGTATCAATTGCCGATATAGAAATTATATTTTTAACATTTTCAAATCAAATAATGACTTAATACGAGGCATGTGTTAAACAAATGGAGAAGTTCTTTAGTTAAAGTAATTAATTTACGTCAATAAATATTCTTAAAAGGTACCTTAGATCGTGTTTGGCATGAAGGGCTCCTAAATAAAGTGCGATCCCATTAGGGCCGTAGCCAGAATGTGTCTGCTACCAGGGCGTTAACCTTCATAGCCAGGGCATTATAAGATTAGAGAAAATACATACACATATCGGTACTGCAGAATAATAAGGACACAGTTCTCTGCCAGGGCGAAATTTTCACCTGTCAGAGCGGCGCCCTGATTCGCCTCCACCTTGCTACGGCCCTGGATCCTCTGGTATGCCCAGTCGATTCTGTGCATGGCTATCTTAATGATCGTTCTCTGCAAGTGGCTCCCACGTTCTTCTTCTTACTCTACATTAACGGCTTTCTAGTGAAAAACCAAAAATCCAATATATAGCTTTGCTGATGACAGCACATTTGTCTCATCTGTCACTTTTAATTGCCCGGGAGCGCCGGTGCAAAATAGTATATTAAGATACAAGTGTCATAAGACCATTATCTGTGCTCTAACTGTCTTAGGAACCGTGTATTTTATAATACTTTTTCTATTTGGGTCTTTAAAGTCTGAAAAACTTAAAAAAATATAGTAACTAGATTTTTTTCGATTTGAATTAATTTTTTCTTTTTGGGTTGGCAATACTTCTGCAATTTAATAAAATGTCAAGTATCAAATAAATATGCCATGATAGAAACAATTGAACACAGCAAAGCTTCTTCCCATCCGTCATAATTAAAAATAAATATACAGGGTGTTATGGAAATGACGTTTTATATTTAAACCGGCAAATCCCGAGATGAAAATAAATTGAAGAAAAATAACCATAAATGGCGCTTTGAATTATTAAGCGAAATAGACACTTTATTTGAAATCTCAAAATTTACGTGGCCGCTCCTGAGACCCTTCGCAATCAATATTTTATTGAGGCACTCTCCAGGTTCAAAAGAGGTTAGCGCATTATAGGCGATGTTGTCATATTGCAGCACATAATTCTAAACGCACGTGTTCAGTTTTTGATAACAAGACGTCTTTGACGCGCGCTATCACTTCTTTTTCAAACTTTTTAGACAAATAAAACTACAATTTTAAGGTACATACTCTCTTATCTTCGATCTTATTTTAAAATAATCCGTTTTATAATTAAATTCCATAAAATAATAAAACACAAAAAGTATGTTTTTCAACAGAATCAACAGTAGATAATATCACACAAATTTGAAATCACATTACAACATTTCTTATTATGAATTATTTCACAACAAAAAAAAATTGGGCAATAGAACTAACAAAATTCGTATACGTCAAGCACGTGGCGCCCTCGACACGACGTCGTTCCACTACCAGTCTCGAAACATACTGAAGTATGAAGGGCGCGCCGCCAGTATTCAACCAAGGGCGAGACACGCGGTGTGATCTGACAACACTGTTAGTATACTCTAGTGACCCACATTGTTGCTAAATGAATCCAGATGGAACGGCGCGTGGGTAAAAAGGGTTTTTACCTTAGTATTTAGATATTCGATTAAAAAAAAAGTATGTAGAGTTTCTCTAGGACTCTCTAGGAGTCACCCATTTAAATATAATAAGTCATTTCCATAACACCCTGTATAGCTTTGCTGATGACAGCACACTTGTCTCATCTGTCACTTTTAATTGCCCGGGAGCGCCGGTGCAAAATAGTATATTAAGATACAAGTGTCATAAGACATTATCTAGAGCGCGCGGGTTGTTTTCTAAAGTACAACTGCTCTAATTGCCTTATGAACCGTGTATTTTATAATACTTTTTCTATTTGGGTCTTTAAAGTCCGAAAAACTTTAAAAAATCTAATAGATTTTTTCCATTTGAATTAATATTTTCTTTTTGGGTTGTCAATACTTCTACAATTTAATAAAATGTTACAAGTATCACATATGCCATGATAGAAACAATTGAACACAACAAAGCTTCCTCCCATCCGTCATAATTAAAAATAAATAATAAAAATGAGTCAGGAAGAAAGTTGTACTCCGTCAGTCAATAAAACAATTTTTTATTGATTTTCAGGCAAAAATAAATTAACATCGATTCAATTACCATATAATATATTCTCGTTTTAACAATTTAACTTCGACGTTTCACTTTCTTCGACTTCTTCGCACTCCGTAGACGGAGACGAGCATTTTTGACTACCATCCGAATCTACACACCTACAGATCCCTCGTCTACACTGCACGGCATTGTAATTTCCGTTCTGTAGACACTGGGGCTTTTCAGTTGTAGTCATGATAATATTTGCTCGTACACATTCTATAAAAAAAAATTTGGATCGAAATAAAATCGATGGAAGTTATAAAATTTAACCTTGGCAGTTTTTTGCTTAAGTCGCCTCCACCAATATCAATTCGTACGGACAAAAAGGACCGTTACAGATACTTACTGCAATCCATAGTATCCAGTAGGGTTTTTAAAGTGGCATCGGATTTGTCAAGGGCTACCAAAGGCTTACCTTCTTTATCTACACAATACTTGCTAGAAATAAGAATAAGCTAAAATTTCACAACCCTTAGAAACTGTTTTATGTCATATATTGACGTAATAGGTGATAACTTACTGGGTTTTGTTTTCTTGAACAGCAGCGTACGTGCCATCTAAATCGCACTTCGGATAGATATAGCCTAAGATGATTTTGTAGCCAGACTCATTCTTCTTCGCTTCGACTTCTTTGTGTACGACCATGTATTCGGCCTCACAAGTTTGATAATACAGTCCCGGAGTCTTAGCGGTATCTTAAATAAGTTATTCAAGGCAAAAATAAAATTTATTATTTTTGAATTTAAATAAATTCCTACTTTGAACTACTTACATAACTTAATTCCTATTAAGGAATTTACGGAAATTCCGAGTTCAAAGTAAGATAAATTCAAAGTTTAAAGTCTAAATGTAGTTAAATTCCGAATTCAAAGTAGGAATTTAGTAAATTTGTTAAATCCAGAGTTAAACGTCTGAATTTAGGTAAATTCCCGGGTTTGTTACAATTTTAAGTAAATTCCGAGGTCATAATAGTTGGAAATTAGGTAAATTACAAGTTCATTGTAGGAAATTTGTTAAATTCAGATCTTAAAGTCTGAATTTAGGTATATTCGGAGTTCAAAGTAGGAATTTAGTATTTAAATTAGCTAAATTCATAATATAAAGTCTAAATTTAGGTAAATTCCCGGGTTAAAGAAGGAATTTACGTAAATTCGGAATTATGGAAGTAGGAAGTTAGGTAAATTATAAATTCAAAGTAGGAAATTTGTTAAATTCAGAGTTTAAAGTATAAAAGTAGCTAAATTCCGAATTCAAAGTAGGAATTTAGTAAATTAGCTAAATCCAGAATTTAACGTCTGAATTTAGGTAAATTCCCAGGTCATAATAATTGTAATTTAAGTAGGAAATTAATTAACTTCAGCGTTAAAAGTATGCATTTAGGCTTAAAGTAGAAATTTAAGTAAATTCCGAGGTTATAATAGTTGGAAATCAGGTTAATTACAAGTTCAATGTAGGAAATTTGTTAAATTCAGATCCTAAAGTCTGAATTTAGGTATATTCCAAGTTCAAAGTAGGAATTTACTATCTAAATTAGCTAAATTCATAGTTGAAAAGCTGAATTTAGGTAAATTCCCGAGTTAAAGTAGGAATTTAGGTAAATTACAAATTCAAAGTAGGAAATTTGTAAAATTCAGCTCTTAAAGTCTGAATCTAGGTATATTCCGAGTTCAAAGTAGGAATTTACTATCTAAATTAGCTAAATTCATAGTTGAAAGTCACAATTTAGGTAAATTCCCGGGTTAAAGTAGGAATTTAGGTAAATTCGGAATTAGAAGTAGGAATTTAGGTAATTTCGGAATTAGAAGTAGGAATTTAGGTAAATTACGAATTCACAGTAAGAAATTTGTTAAATCCAGATCTTAAAGTCGGAATTTAGGTATATTCCGAGTTCAAAGTAGGAATTTAGTATCTTAATTAGCTAAATTCATAGTTTAAAGTCTGAATTTAGGTAAATTCCCGGGTTAAAGTAGAAATTTAGGTAAATTCGTAATTAGAAGTAGGAATTTAGGTAAATTACAAATGCAAAGTAGGAAATTTGTTAATTTCAGAGTTTAGTCTAAATTTAGGTAAATTCCTGTATTAAGGTGGAAATTTAGGTAAATTCGGAATGAGAAGTAGGAATTTAGTTAAACTCCGACGTCGATGTAGGAATTTAGGAAAATTTGTTAAATTTCACAGTTTAGTCTGAATTTAGGTAAATTTCGAATTAAAAGTAGGAATTTAGTTAAATTCCTAGTTTGTTACGCCTTCGCATATTATGATGCCGTAAAAAACAATATAGGTAACTTATTCTTACAACACGGTAACGTAACATTATCGATCTTCTCCAACTCTACCATTTCATCACCAGGGTAGGTGGGAGCACCATCTTCCGCATCGACGCACAAACATTTCTCGTTGATACATTGCAATCGGTCGTACTCGCCTTCGGGCGTGCAGCGGAAATGTTCGTGCGGATGTAAGTCGCGTCCTAAGATATCCGCCGCGTCGTAGTACGCTCTGGAACAATCTGAAAGGAAAATAAATAAACCGTATATCGATAGATATGGATACGGCACTGACCTGCTGCCGAGAGAATGGACAGGGCGGTACTTAAAATTTATTTTATTTGCGTTTAAACCGTTAAAAGCTATTTTTTAGAACAGTTTTTCAAACGTCTTTTCGGTTGGGACTTACCGCAAGGCATGTAGTTAGAAATCGAGTTAAAATTGGCGTCCCCGAATATACGGCTGCCGTTGGAATGGAGGCAATGGCATCTGAAAAAATATATCGTATACTATACAAGGTGTCTCAGATAAGAACATATAAACCATAGACAAAGAAAGAGAGGGGACGAATAATTCCGGTTTACGGGCCGTCGCAGAAAGTGTTACCTAAAATTGATCCACCGCCATTGATAGGGAGCCAGACACCCAGTGTATTTTGGTGATTTGTGGTGAGAAGAGCTATTATAAGAATTCAGTTTATTTACAAAAAAATGGTGAATTATTGTGCATATGGCTGTAAAAGCCGTAATGAACGAAAGAAGCTTGGAATTACTTTCCATCGGTAAATATTCAAATTGTATTTTATGCATGCATTTATTTTATATTAGATATCTCCCTTGTAAGTTTAGCAGTATATATTATTTGAAACTATGATTAAGGCCATAGTTAAAGCTACCTTTCTTTGTAATTTGTACTAGATTTGTTGCACTTTTCATTCAAGATTTCTAATAAGAACCAGGTAATTGCCCTTGGAGAGGGTGTGTCACTCAATGGCGTACCTGCATGATTTGTATATTTTGACAAAATTAAATTATTTCTTATTTAATTTTGGTTAATCATTAGTGAAAGCATTATATTATTTCGAATGTATACCAGTGTTATTTTTTTAAAGAAAGCGATTAACGTTTGTCTTGAATCGTTGAAGATCATAGTCATTGAGAAACACGACTTCAGGCGAAGGTCGTTTCACAAGGATGGCGTCCTGTTAAAACTTATTTTAAACCACTAAGCTCATACATTGTTGTATTGTTTTTAGATTTCCGAAAGATCCACAAAAAGCAAACATTTGGGTGCAGAACATGGGACTTAGAGATTGGACACCTTCTCCTGCCTACAGGATTTGTTCAAAGCATTTTGAGAAGTCCTTTTTATAAAGTTGAGGAAAGAGTTCGATTACTTGGAGGTGCTGTGCCAACAATATTTTCAAAACTACCAGTAATTACATTTTGTTGCTTCTTTGTAATAAATTTTGAATCGACCAATTTTGTTTTTTATCTTACATTTTCCCTAAAGTTGAAAGATTTAAATTTCACAACCTTTCCTATATGAAATTATATTTTTGGCTAATAAAATTAATATTTACTAAGCATTCATAAATTATTGAGAAGCAGAAGAACATTTGTACTCAGTAAGGGACACAATATACAAATTCAATTCAATAAAAATATTACTTCCATATTCCATAAATAATAATTTTGTACTGGGATAATACTAAGAAAATATTCATGTAACGCCACTGCTAAATCCGATAAGGAGCCAGGCGGTAACAAAATAGCTTCTGGTTTTACGCGTCCCCTCTCTTCCTTGGTCTATGATATAAACAGTATATTGCCAATACGAACGTTCTAAAATACAAAAAGTGTCCCCGCTATGGGAGAAGGCGAGGACCTATTGAGTTCGCGCAGTAGGGTGGAAATTTTATCGATCGCGTCAGAGCCACATTATTTGTTTGTTGTTATTCGTCGCCATCTTTGGTTCTGGATACTTTTTCAGAATTGCAGAATAAAAAGTGGTTCATCCACATTGTTGTCGGTATATTAGTGCTTATAAACTTTCATTACCTAACAACAATTTTAGTAAAGGAGTTTTTAATTTGTGGTGATTCGATTCGCTGTTCGGTAGGTTAGTAGCTTGTTTTGTTTTAGATGAAAGGACACAAGTGCATGGTGCTTTTTTGCAAAAGTCGTGGATCAATACCAGGTATAAAGTATTTCAGGTATGTACATATATACGAAAATATTTTGCTTATCACATTATCCGATCTTCGGAACCGAATTTCTCTAAAAAGCTTGTAAAAAAAGAATAGAGTGTCACTCGTATACAATATAATATATGTGGTCACACCTAACCTTAAAATTAATGTATTTTTAATTTGGTGCATTAGTAGCTGATAAGAATAATTCCCAATATAGTCATTCATTCTTAATTTTTGGTTAAGAAAAAAGTGAGGTTAAGAAACATACGACGTCGGATAAAAGTTAAAATAAAGCTCATCGTGTCGATTGTTACAAATATTCGGACGGAATTTGGCACCAAAAGTTTACACATACAGGGCACCGTCGGATCATCATATCGTCAGAAATCGCATGCATGGATCGCCGTCTTAAATCGAACTAATCGAAAATTTGATTGCAATATTTTTCCTAACTATCCAGTGAAATTTACATTAAAAAAGTTGAAATCCGGTCCTGTCGAATGTTTACTTTCGCAAGGAAATTTCCGAACTCCGCAAACTCACAACGCCCCCTTCGATGCCCGTAGCGGGGACATAATTGCAGATAGTATTAGCAATATACTGTTTATATATATATGTGGTTTCATCCCATGCTTGGAATACCCACCAGAAAAAATATTTAGAATCATAATAATTAATTTTTTCTTCCTTACGTTTGTCCAGGAATACATTTATAAGTATCGTACAATCCGTCATCTTCGCATGTGGTTCTAAGTTCCATGGTTCCCACTAGGCCCGCTTCCCTCCTGCTATCATATTCTTGCTGCTCCAAAGCACAACGAGTGAACACTGAAGAATAATACATAAAATCGTTCTTTAAAATAGGAAAGTGCGTAAAATAGGGACAAAGAATAACATCAGAACAAATGCACCGGGGTTGTGCGATATATTAATAGATCGATAGGATTGATCCAACGTAATACTTACTTTTTTCACATGTTCCATCTACACTTTCCTCATCTGTAGGTATACATGTTAAGCCGGGGCCACAGATCGAGGTGTGTTTACCACTCGATGGGTCTCCGACGGTACAAGCCTCGCCTTCCTCTTAAGTTTGAAAGAAATATAAATATATTAGTATAATATATTTCCAAATGTTTCGTGCATATGTCTGTGTGTGCGTCTGCGTGTGTATGCTATACAGGGTGTTATGGAAATGACGTATCATATTTAAACCGGCAATTCCTGAGATGAATACAAATTGAAGAAAAATATCCTTAAATAACGTTTCAATTCATTCAACGGTAAAAATGACCTGACGTCAAACCAGGAAAACATCTATGCGGCACTGCGACACATACGAATTCTCACCGGTGTTGTCGGAATTACACCTTACACTCTTTAAGTTTGAAATACGCAACTACGTAACTAGGTCAAATGTCAATGACCTTTTGACTAATTGCTGATTGTTTATTTTTTAATGTAATTTTATTTAGGCCACACACATATACTTACCTTGTTGGTCTTATTTAAAAATTAGTGTCAATTTCTATAAAAACTTATACAGCGTTTTAGTAAAGAAACCGGCACATCACATAACCCATAACCATAATGCACAAAATTCACTTGGAGACATCGTTTTTATTAACATTGGCTTGTCTCGCCTAGATTTGTATGAACTTTTGTTTTTAATTAAAAAACACATTGTAAAATGTAAATAACATTTCTTTGAATTAAAAATGACATCTGAACAGATACATTTAAAACACGAGCTGTCAAAAAGTAGAGATGTACACTAGTGCAATGCGGGTTTTTCCGGTAGATTCCAGTGCATTCACTAAAAAAGGTTGAAATAAATAATTATACTAATCTACAGCACTTATTTCTTGTTTTGCTTCACTGCTGTAGATACCAATAAAGATTAGAAAACTTGTTAATCGCTGCTCTGGTGCTCTTTTTCATTCGAAAAGCTTAAAAAAATTAAATCGATCGTTTCACAGCGGGATTTTAAAACCAAAGATTAGCATCTCTACTATAAATCGACAGAAGGAGAAGTTGACATTTGCTTGACAATAAGATATTCCTCTGCGGCTTCGCGCGAAAGAGTTTTTTCGGGATATTTAATCAACTGTAAAGTGCGAGTAAGTGTGAAAATGTTTAGTAGATACATACAGAAAAATCAAGTCGAAGGCATATTAGAAAATGTTCCTCTAGTAAGAGACTGGAAATCGCAAGGTCACCGGATCTTACCCCATGCAATTTTTTTTCTATGGGGTACGATGAATAAAGAAATAGTTTATAAAGTCGAAGATATGGATCAGTTGCGATATAAGATATTGGATGCAGCAGATAAAATAATTGCTGGACGTTTTAGTTTATAAAGGGCCAATTTGTGTCTTATCTCCTGTTTGTTAAAGAATGCATTAGTGTGTAGCGATTTTGTGTGACAACGGCATATCTTCAAAAAACTAATTTGAAACATGTGTGTGTTTCTTTACCTAAGTGATTTATGGTAATTTGTTCAGTGTTTCACTATGTGTTCTGTGTCTCTGACGATATACAGGGTCATGTTCTGAGATTGGAAGAAAAACGCCGAAGGGGTTTGTGTGTATGTGCCCTGGATTACTTGTTAGTGTACTGGCAACTGGATTCACTTCTATTTGGATACTAGGTAGCTAAATATTTATTTTTATAAGCATCTAAAGTTTTACGCTAACAGTTTGGCAACATCGCGCCAGAACATATGTTTATTACACAGCTGCTCCGTGTAATATGACTATGCCGAGGAATGACCTATGGGTTTATGGGTGCATTACCCCACTTTTTAAACGTTCGATTTGAAAAAAAAATATGTAGCGCTTCTCTAGGACACCTCAGGAGTCGCCCATTTAAATATTATACGTCATTTCCATAACACCCTGTATATGCTTCCGTATTGAAAAAATGTATACTATATTACTCAGCGGTCTACATACCTATTTTTACAAGACAAAAATCGCAGCAGTTGCAAATATCCGGAGATAGCATGTGAATCCCCGAATTTGGATCGGCTTTACATTCTTTAGGTATCGCTGTGCATGCTGGTTTCTACAAAAATACTACAACTAAACTAACTAGTAATACGTATAATATTTTTTTGCAATGCCCTGATGAAATTTATGCAGAAATAAACGAAACGTTGGCTGAAATTAGTTCTCGATATTCACTGCTGTATCGATACTTACCTTACAATTAGCTGCAAGACACCGAATATCTTCGTCGCCGATGGTAGCGACGAAACAAATTAACACCGACAATTGAACCGATAACTTCACGAAAAATTTAGTCATCTTCAGATACGCTTTATTTGTATTTGATCATTTTATTTAATAGAAGCTGATTTTTCGTACTTCTGAAATATGAATTATCGACGAAAACCCCTAATCAAAATCAATCACAAATTTTTAGTTGAGTGATAAGATAAAAGAACAAAGCAACAAATTTAAATTGTTTTATCTTTAGATTAATCCAATATTTGTTTTCTACTAATCAATCATTATATCGAACAAGGAAGTGGCAAGATTTAGATAAGAATTTCCTTTAGATTACTGTAACAAAGAAATAGTTTACTTAATTGTTTGGGTCACTGTGTAGGTATTGTTTCTTAGGCAACTCTATATACACGGCGTAAATCGGTTCTCTGTGCTGATATTAAATTCCAAGATTTCACTTTGGTTGTTAATGTTGTTTAGCCAGCAGATGTAAAAGAAGATAATGTAGGGTTATGTATGTCGGCTGTTTGCGTTTTTAGTTGTCGGAAGATTTTCAACAAACTTTTTGAATAGATATTTGCTGCTAACCAGGCGCTTTTTGGTTTATTAAAGCGTTGTAAAAATGGCAGCTTTTGAAGGTAAATATTTACAACGATTGTAAAAGAATTTTTTAAATTTGTTCTTTTCTAGAATTTGGTGTGCTTCCTGAGCTTTCCAAAGCTATAGACGAGTTGGAATGGCTGTAAGTAAAGTTAACAGAGCTTAGTTAGAAGAAAAACACACATGTTTCTGGATATTTTGAGTACATGATAAATCTTTTGTAGATTACCTACGGATATTCAAGCAGAAAGTATACCCCTTATTCTGGGTGGTGGAGATGTTCTAATGGCTGCAGAGACAGGCTCCGGTAAAACAGCTGCCTTCTGTTTACCCATTATTCAAATTGTATGGGAAACATTGAAAGATATCGAGAGTGGAAAGGCCTCCAAAGCTGCTTCAAAAGTTTGTAAGTCAATCAATCAATCAATCAATCAATAATGCTTTATTATCTTAAGAAACAAATTCTTATTGACAAAGCTGAAATAAAGTAACACCATTACACATTAAATAAAAGGGAATAAAAAAAAAATTTTTCAATATAGGTACAATTCATTCACATCACACTGAACAACAATACAGAATAAAAACAATTAGTGGATGTTATCACTATAAAATTCATCCACAGTATAATATGCCCTTGCAACGAGGAGTTTTGTTAATTGTTTCTTAAATCTCATGTCACACTGGATACTTCTGATACCCAGTGGAAGAGAGTTAAAGAGTTTCCTCCCATTGTAGAAAAAGGAATTCCTCACTAGAGCCGAGTCTGGGATCGGCAAGGCCAAAGTGTGTGTCTTACGCAAGGGGTATGCTAGGGCAGTTCTAATTATAGATTTTTTTTCTTATAAGGCAAACCGTTTCAAGAATCAGCAGACAAGCAGCAGTTAAAATTTTGTGCTTAATGAATAGCGGTCTGCATGAATCTCTAGACTTAGCCCGACACAAGAATCGGACAGCTCTTTTTTGTAAGATAAACACCCTGTTGAAAAGATAGTCAGAACAAGAACCCCAAAAGCAGATGCCATATCTCAGGTGAGACTCAATTAGCGCAAAATAGACATTACGAGCTATTGCAAATTCCAAATCACGAGACACTACTCGCAATGCATAGCATCCGCGAGCCAACTTTGCATTTAAACTCAATAAGTGACCATCGAATTTCAACTTAGAATCAATGAAAAGCCCCAAAAATTTATTCTCCCCCACATTATTAATAACCCGATCCTGTAAATGAATATCATTTATACAACATTTAAAATTTACAATGTTAGTCTTTGAGATGTTAAGTGACAATTTATTTGCATCACACCAATCCTTAACCTTAATAATATCAGCCCTTACAGTCTCCTCCAGGATTCTGTCATCTATATGATGCCACAGGATCGTTGTATCGTCTGCGAATATAATGAATTTTCCATTTTATAATAATATAATTTTATAGTGATAACATCCACTAATTGTTTTTATTTTGTATTGTTGTTCAGTGTGATGTGAATGAATTGTACCTATATTGAAAAAAAATTTTTTATTCCCTTTTATTTAATGTGTAATGGTGTTACTTTATTTCAGCTTTGTCAATAAGAATTTGTTTCTTAAGATAATAAAGCATTATTGATTGATTGATTGATTGATTGAATTTTCCAGAGATATTCAGCATTGGTAAGTCGTTCACGTATATCAAAAAAAGTAAAGGCCCCAGCACAGATCCCTGTGGCACCCCTGACGCAACCTCCAGTGGGGTAGACAATTTGTTATTAATAGAAACCGCCTGGTGACGCCCCGATAAGTACGATTTAAACCATTCCAACGATATGCCTCTAAAGCCATAGATTTCGAGTTTGCGCAGCAGTATTCCATGATCGACACAGTCAAAGGCCTTAGAGAGGTCACAGAACACCGCCGCGGCTCCCTCCCCATCATTCAGACGCAAATACAAATCATCAAGAAAGGCAAAAATTGCATGCCAGAAAACCGAACTGTTCCACACGAAGTAACCCGTGCCTGTCCAGAAACCCAATCATGCGCACCTTAACCAGCCTCTCCACAATCTTGGACAGTGTCGGTAGCAAAGAAATAGGTCTATAGTTAGCTGGTTCATCACTATCCCCCCCCTTAAAAAGAGGTAAAACTGTCGCAAGCTGAAGGCATGGAGGAAAAGTCCCGGAAAGAAAGGACAAGTTAATAGCTTCAGCCAAGACCTCCAACACCAGATCAGGGAGTCTTGAAAACACTTTTAAGGATATTTCGTCATATCCAGACGAGACCTTGTTGACCATTGCTCCAAAAACCTCGTTAATTTCATAAATATTAGTAGGATTGAAGTAAAACGTTTCAGGCACATTAACGCCATTTAGGTATTTTAAAGCATCATGATTTGAAGTGATTTTCTTAGATATGTTAGTCGCTACAGAACAGTAATAAGAGTTTAGCTCATTAGGATTTAGGTTAATGTTATTTTTAAAGTTGCCAGCCCTACCAGTAAGATCGTTAACAATCTTCCAGCTCTCCCTTTGTTTGTTACCAGCGTTTAAAAGTCTTTGTGTGAAGTAGTTTTGCTTGGCGATTTTAATGGTTCTTCTATAAATAGCACGATACTTATTATAATGCAACAGAAATTCTAAATTATATAAGAAATGCTTCCTTAGAGTGTGCAGGAAGCGCATATTCCTTGCAGACACCCTCAAGCCTTTAGTGAACCATGAAGTTCTTCTCCTTTCTTTAATCCACGTTAATGGGAAGGCAGTATTAAATTTCTGAACCAAAACCTTATGAAATTGACTCAGAGGCTCAGAACACTGCAAAATTTCTCCCCAATTCCCCTCGTTGCAGAGTTGCAGAAACCTATCATAATTGTGTGCCGTATACAGTCTGCCACGACGTCTCTCTAATCGAGGCTTACAAATATTAATTTTACACTTACACAGTACCGCTTCATGATCAGACAACCCCGAATTAACAACATCGCACTCAACTAATTCTCTATCTAAATTGGTACAAAAATAATCAATAGTAGTCGCCGACCGTCCAGTTATGCGGGTAGGTGCACCGACATGCATGCATAAATTAAAGGAATTAAATAAGTTAGCGAGTAAATTTACACCACTATGCATTCTTTCAGAAAAATCAATGTTAAAGTCACCCGAAAGAACCATGCATGCATGCACAGGTAGCCGCATCAAAAGACCCTCGAGTCTAGAAACAAATAAATTAATGTCTGTATTAGGAGGTCTATATAAACAGATCATAAAAACATTGAAACCAATCGAATGCACTACAGAAAACTCAAATTCCTTCTCGACTATCAAATCATTAAACTTGTCAGAACCTGAAAAAGTGTATCTCTTCTGGAAGACTTCATGCATTAAAATTAAAGTGCCGCCGTGACCAAAGGAATGTCTGCAATATTTAGACACAACATTATAGTGCGGTATAAAAATCGGCTCGTTCTCACTAAGCCAGTGCTCTGTAACAAGTAAAATATTTGGATAGTCAATGTTTTCCAGGAATAACAACAGTTCATCACACTTATTTCTGATCGATTGAATGTTTAAAAGCATTATGCTAACGATAACATCGTTGCCTTTTTTTAAAAAGTCTTTTATGTCACCTCTATTGACTTTGCTGACTGAAGCCGTTGGGCTTACGAAAGGAAAATCTTTTCACAATTACACCAGACGGCCATGTTTCGACATCATATAGTTCATTCAAGAGTTCAGGATCAGCCCCCACCTTAAATGCCAAACTGGAAGCTTCAGGTCTCTTGGGCTGCACTTCAACAGTAAACGAATGATCTTTAAATTTATTCAGCAAATACGATTTGATGGTTTCTTCAGAAGTATTAACCGCAACTTTGCTTACTGAGAGCCAAATACGCGTGGCAGCAGAAGCAAACGAACCAGCAGCATCTGAACCAGTACCCCTCACCACCGTAGGGTGGTGAGGGGTACTGGTACAAACTTATTTACAAAGTACAAACTTATTTACTTGCTTATTTTAAAACTCTTAAAATCTAGAATTTTTTTGATGTTTTGATATCATCCTGTGTAGACGTTAATGTTTTTAAGATATTCCTCTCTATTTCCAGGTTTTTTTTAGAAGTAGTTTGCAATTGCATAATTTTTAATTTATTTTATCCTTTATCAATAATCTACATCGCAGAACATTAAATTTTAGCACCACCATGGACAATGTCAACCCATGACCGTGGAAGTGCACTGGCAGTCGCTCCAGATGGTCTACGAGTTCAATCCCGGGAGCAAAAGGAGTGGCATGGTGTGAGGTGCACCAGGGGCGTAACAGGAGGCAAATGGGGCTTTGAGGCTACCGTCACAGATGAAGGCTTGTGTAGGGTAGGGTGGTCCACATCCAAAGCCGCTTTAGATCTGGGAACTGACAAGTAAATAATTTTTTTTATTTCAATTAATTATTAGCATAGATATGAATAGTATTGAAAATAAATAATAATTGTGCAGGAATGGTTGGGGCTTTGGTGGTACTGGCAAAAAATCCTTTAATAGGCAATTTGATAACTATGGTGAAGCTTTCGGTAAAAGCGACGTGTTAACGTGTTTGTTGGATATGGACAAGGGAGAAATCAAATTTTTGAAAAATGGTGTGGATTTAGGAGTGGCTTTTACCGGAGTTAATCCAAATGAAGCACTGTTTCCTGCTGTAGTTTTAAAGGTAAATAAGGTGCATTTTATATGAAAAAAGTAATAGTTACAGGAAGAGTATATGTATTACAAATTATTTAATTTTTCCAGAATGCAGAGATGGCATTTAACTTTGGTGACAAACCGTTCAAACACAGTTTACCTGACAAATTCCTGCCTCTAATATCAGCACCTAAAGACAAAGTTGTGGTGAATTCTAATAATGCCGGCGCGAGTGGAGATGGTGTTGTAAAAAGTAAGATAAAAAGCTATTCTGGTGCAAAATAAGTATTAGTCTTTTGGAACAGTTTTTGGCTTTTGAAATTGCTTAGGTTGTTGCTCTGTTGACTAGCCTAGTTTAATGCAAAAGACAGTACATCTGATAATATAGCCACAATGTTCAACTTTTTTTAGTGGCAAATAACGCCCCTCAGGCTGTGATCATCGAGCCGTCTAGAGAATTGGCTGAACAGACGAGTAACCAGATAAAATTGTTTAAGAAATATATCGAAAATCCAGTCATAAGGGATCTCCTGGTTGTCGGAGGTGTGAATGTGAAGGAGCAGATATCGGTGATACAAAATCAAGGTATGTGGCAAATTACTGAAAGGACGTAAATTATTGCAACCGACTTGTTAAAATGTTGAAACAAGCATTATTCATTTTATTCCAAATAAAGGATGCCATGAAATGTTTGTTTTATAACTGTTTCTTTCAAAAATGTTTTTGGAAAACGTTTTTTCCAATTTTTCCTGGTTTGTTCTAAACCATATATCTCTAGTTTTATGGCGACAAATTATTCTCTATTTTTTAGGAGCCGACATCATCGTTGGCACGCCAGGCCGTTTAGAAGATCTGATCCAAGGAGGTTATCTATCTCTCTCCAACTGTCGATTTTACGTTCTGGACGAGGCCGACGGTCTACTGAAACAGGGTTACACCGAGTTTATAGAAAAGCTCCATAGGCAAATGCCTAAAATCACCGCGGATGGCAAGAGGTTACAGATGATCGTTTGCAGTGCTACCCTACACGCTTTTGAGGTACGTACATACCTTGATAGCTATTCTCAGGTTACACGTTAGTGGAAATGCCGTCAAAGTTAGCATAAATCAAGTCAAGATTAAAGTTTTCTCCTCTGCTATTTGTTCATTTATTTGCATATACAACGTAATTCTCATCTTTTTTTTTTTTAGGTTAAGAAAATGGCGGAAAAACTTATGCATTTCCCAACGTGGGTCGACTTAAAAGGGGAGGACGCCGTCCCCGAGACTGTGCATCATGTTGTAGTACAAATAGATCCTCAAAATGACAGGAGTTGGCAGAATATGAGGCGGCATATTATGACGGACGGAGTTCATCAGCAGGATAATGTCAGGCCAGGTAAAGTACACCAACTTATAAAACCATTATTTTTTTAATTAAAACCGGTAGCAAACTGTTCTATCGAAACAATTGCCATCAAACAGCATCAGGATCGTTGTCTGTTATTGTTACCATACAAAGTCAATATTATTTGAAAGCATCAAAAATGGGAAATAATTCCCATTCAGAAGAAGAAAACTAATTTCAACGCGCTCCAGAAGCAACAATTCATAAAGCCAATGAAGTAACACAAAATTAATTGCCTGAAAAATCGACGGAAACTTACAAAAAGGAATATAAACGGCAAGTTTAACTTTGCAGCTTTATTGATTAATAACTGTGTCTCTGTGTTGCAGCTGTAATGAGTAAATGTGTATTTTTTAGGCAACAACAGTCCGGAAACCCTAAGCGAGGCCGTCAAGCTTCTTAAGGGCGAATATGTTCTCCGCGCCATCGAGGAACACAACATGGACAGGGCCATCATTTTTTGCAGGACGAAAGTGGACTGCGACAATCTGGAGAAATATTTCAAGCTGATCGATAAGAGAAAGTATTCGTGCGTATGTCTACATGGAGACAGGAAACCAAACGAACGAAAGGCTAATTTGGAGATGGTTAAGAGAAATGAGGTATGCATTTATTTATATCGATAGTGAGTAAATTGATAGTGATTATTGAGCTTGGCATTGGCTTGGTATACCCGTTTAGGGCTCCGTTTTGTTATAACAAATTAGGTTTATTTTGACCTCCTCTGTATACTCCCGAGATATAAGCAGGGACTTACGGGACACCCGGTATATTGTTATTATTTTTTTTAGGTTAAATTCCTGATTTGCACCGACGTTGCCGCAAGAGGTATCGACATCGGTGGTCTTCCGTTCATGATCAACGTAACGTTACCCGACGAAAAATCGAACTACGTTCACAGGATTGGTAGGGTCGGTAGAGCGGAGAGAATGGGTCTCGCCATCAGTTTGGTCAGTACCGTGCCGGAAAAGGTAAGGACGACGCCATAATGTGGAATGAATTTGTCGCGACTCGATCCCGTTTTAATTTTGATATTAGGTTCTGCTTTTTATCTCTGTGAACGGCTACAAATGCCAAACCTGTCAAATCTGACAATTGACTTCTTTACTTAACCTATAAATATTCTTGCTCATCTCTGCTTTGTTTCGAGCTAGCCAGTCACAACCGAACTCACAATTCCGTGCCAGTACTCGGATTATTCTGGCAGTTGCAAATCAGTTGACAATCAATACATTTAGCTCTACGAACACCGAATTTACGCACCTATTATTTTCGCGACAAGAATACAAGTTTCTAAAAAGTAAAATTTATGAATTATTCTGCCAGCTGTCGATCGTACATTAAAATGTCCGAATAAAATTGCTGCAAGAGAATAGAAAAATAACCACATATATAAACAGTATATCGCTAATACCATCTGCAATTATGTCCCCGCTATGGGCATCGAAGGGGGCGTTGTAAGTTTGCGCAGTTCGGAAATTCCCTTGTGAAGGTAAACATTCGACAGGACCGGATTTCAACTTTTTTAATGTAAATTTCACTGGTTAGAGGAAAAATATTGCAATCAAAATTTCGATTAGTTCGTTTTAAAACAGCGTTCCATACATACGATTTCTGGCGATATGATGATCCGACGGTGCCCTGATTGGTGTAATCTTTTGGTGCCAAATTCGGTCCGAATATTTGTAATAATCGACACGATGAGCTTTATTTTAACTTTCATCCGACGTCCTATGTTTCTTAACCTCACTTTTTTCTAAACCAAAAATTAAGAATGAGGGTAAGAACGCACGAGCCGCGTACCGCGGCGGTTGGCGGTCGCGCGTTTGTTAATTTATTAGAAAGTTATTGCAGATACCGCACTGGCACCCGCGTAACCGCGCGGTTTAGCGGACGCCGGCATCGGTCGCGGAGAACGCGCGGAGTGGCGGTTGTCGACTTGTTTCTACTTGGTAGAGAAACTACGCACGGCAACGTGGTGTGCGAGAATTACTAAAAATAATGGATTTTGACACAGAAAAGTTCATTTATGAAATTGAAAACCGCCCACCGTTGTGGAATATGAAAAGTAAAGAGTATAGTGATCGCATAATAAAAATCAGAATGTGGGAAGAAATAGTCGATATCTTCGGAGGAACAGAAATGGCAATTAGTTAAAATAATACGAAAGTTCCATCTGTATTCCTTTTTTGGAGCAGCGGGTGAACCCAATATCTTCGGTTGCAAACACGTTTATTTTGTTTTCTGGAAATAATGAATTTGTACAGCTGCCAAATGGCTACAGCACTTGCCGCGGACACTTTCATGACGCGACTATCACCTGCGCCAATTTCCGCAGAGTAATCCGCGCTTCCCCGCGGCACCGCTTCACCGCCAACCCTCGTGCGTTCTTACCCTGAATGGACTATATTGACTATTTTGGGAATTATTATCAGCTACTAATGCACCAAATTAAAAATACATTAATTTTAAGGTTAGGTAGTGGCCACATATATATTATATTGTATACGAGTGACACTCTCACAAGCTTTCTAGTGAAATTCGGTTCCAAAGATCGGATAATGTGATAAGCAAACTATACCTGGTATTGAGCCACGACTTTTGCAAAAAAGCACCATGCACTTGTGCCTTTCATATTAAACAAAACAAGCCACTAACCTACCAAACAGCGAATCGAATCACCACAAATTAAAAACTCCTTTACAATTGTTGTTAGGTAATGAAAGTTTATAAGCACTAATATACCGACAACAATGCGGATGAACCACCTTTTATTCTGTAATTTGAAAAAGCATCCAGAACCAAAGATGGCGACGAATAACAACAAACAAATAATGTCGGGCCGGCTCTGACGCGATCGATAAAATTTCCACCCTACTGCGCAAACTCAATAGGCCCGCGCTATCTCCCATAGCGGGGACACTTTTTGGTATTTTGGAACGTTCGTATTCTGTTTATATATATATGTGGTTTTATATATAATGTAATTTTAACGTGCCTGTATGCTTTTCAGAAAAGTTTTTTTTGAAATTATGTTTTTGTAGGTCTGGTATCACGGCGAGTGGTGTAAAACTCGCGGTAGAAATTGTTGGAATACGAGCCTGACAGACGTCAAGGGATGTTGCATGTGGTATAACGAATCGCAGGTGAGAGGTCGTTGTTTCTTAATAAAAACCATGTACCCTGGCAATTTTTTCGTCCTTATTTCGACTCGACGGATAGTCATAACCTGGGAAATTTCGCATTCGTTCTTATCAGCAATGCGCGAGGGAACTTCCCCTCATACCCTGCATGTTGCCTGGGGAAAGACAGTGCCGCTAGAAACCGCGTCGAAGCAATTACTCGATTGATATGGTGTAAAATGTATAAGTGTGTGCATTTTTGCTGTTTCTTTGTAGTTGTAATTGTGCAGTCTCGATAAGGACGAAATAGTTGTCGTGGCCTGTCTGGCTCAGGGTAAGAGCAAGGTAGCGTATTTTTATTACAAATTTTAAGACAAAATGAGCCCATGATATTCCAACCCTTAATGATAATTCACTTCCAGTAAATAATATTAAGAATCGGGGTAACACGTCAATTTTATTGTGACGAGGGGCGCTTTTAAAAACTATTTGCATGTTGCCCTTAAAATCTTAAATGGGAAGAGGGGGGGGGGGGTGTCAAGTGACGCATCATCTTAAAGGTAATTAAACCACGAACGCTGCAAATATTCATCAAATGCGTCCCCCTTCACATGAAATCGACGTGTTTTGCCGATTTATTTACAGAAAACGTGATATTAAGGGTGGGAAGTTTTCCAATCGACACCCCCCCGTACATGATTATTTTTTTTAGTATTTGGCCGACATTGAGGAGCATCTCAACATCACCATCCAACAGGTCGAGCCGGACATGAAGGTGCCGCACGACGATTTCGACGGGAAAGTGATCTACGGCCAGAAGCGGCAACACGGCGCCTCGAATTACCAAAACCACACCGCCCAAATGGCGCCCATCATTAAAGATCTGACCAAAATCGAGGGACAGGCGCAAATTTTGTATTTGAAAAGGCATCTGACTAAGGCGGCGAGGGTCGCCTAAGATGGTCGCCTTCATGTGGGTTCCTGGACGTTGTCCGCCGATTTCGAATGATATAATTTAGTGTAATTTATGTATAATGGTTTGCTTTCGTAATAAAAAGATGCCGATGATGGAGGTGTAAAGGTGTTCGTTTTTTAAAAAAATACCTCGGATGGAATATGGGTCTGTACACTTTAAATAATTGCGGCTGTTCTGTTCGCGTTAACCATTTTTGAGGCTGTACCTCTTCGCCTATTTTATTTAAACGCCCTCAGTCCCAAACAAACCCTGGTATACACAGGGTGTCTCAAACAGTACGATAATAGTTATTTATGTAACAAATGCATAAAGAATTGCATTGTATATGGGATTGCGTAACGATTTTCCGTAACTTTATGCATACGTTTCATACAATATCTTTTTACGAACGTCGTATCGGTTTTCTTTTTCGAAATTAAAAAATATACTGGGTTGCCCAGAAGTCCGGAATATATAGCCTTAACCTGTAACTTTTGGGGAAACGCTCGGAGTTTTATATACAGGGTGTTATGGAAATGACGTATTATATTTAAATGGGTGTCCTAGAGAAGCGCTACATATTTTATTTTTTTTTAAATCGACCGTTTTAAAAATGGGTACAACATTTCACCCAAAGCCAATGGCAATGTTGCCAAACTTAATGTAAAACTGAAATTCCTTTTTTTCGTTTTCATGGGAATTCTCCAGGAAACACTTTATGTACACACAGTAATAGTGAAACAGAACCGATAGTTAGCTTTTGAAAATACAATAATACAGATTATTGTGTGGTGATCGACGAGACACAACGTATCCGGCCGCCGATTGGTCTTCAACTAACAGACGGCAAGCGTGCGGCGCTATATGAAAGTACTTCGCTCGTTTTTTCGGGTTATTTAAAACATAGTCCGTCGTAAATGTTCTTCGATTAATTGTACAAAAAGGTATTACAGAATGGAAAAGTATTTAAATTATTTTATTTTGTCTAAAGAGTTTAAGGTGTACATATGACAACACCGGCCAGAATTCCTTGATTGCTTACATGTATCGCAGTGCCACACATGTGTTTTTCTGGTTTGACGTCGGGTCACTTTTACCGCTGAATGAATTGAAAGCGCCATTTATGGGTATTTTTCTTCAATTTGTCTTTATCTCAGGAATTGCCGGTTTAAATATAATACGTCATTTTCGTAACACCCTGTATGCTCACATTTTGATGTTGTTCGTTTATTTTATTTATAGACATTTGTCAAAGATAAGACGACATCGATCTTTTTTTTTAAATAGAAATATACAGCTTGTGATACATCATTTGCAAGCTAATATCTCGTATAGTATGCTCATAAATTTTAGCGCGATTCTGTCGAGCTATTTCAAAATGGCGACTGTTAAAAGCAACGAATACTTATAACCAGGAAGAAGACAAACTGCCGTGTTAAATATTCGAAGCAGGCGATGATACGGCGACATCCATTATGCCTGGCGCGCACGTGCTTTTCAAATGTCACTTTTGTCCAAATTTGTATTACTGTCAATATTTTAAAGTGACATTTAAGCAAAGAAAACATCAAAACCCTTTTATTTGGTTTACTAAGTAGAGAAAATTAAATATTAGGATTTTGACATAGGTTCTCAGCTGTAAATATTGCTTTAAAATTGTCCTTACATACTTTTATATTATTATTGAACTAGTAACGAAACTAGAAATAAAGAATTCAGAGATTGAAGGTTGTAATTAGTTTTATTAAAAAATAGGAAATAAATCAAAATTTACATAAAATATTTTACCATCTTAAACTTCAAACAAATCAAGGTAAATACAATACTATATGTACAGCTACTAACAAATATATGCACCATCATTATGATTATGGGCTTCCAATTTGTTTGTTTCGTAGCATACTCCTGGCAACATTAGTGATCGAAGTCCTCTTTAATGTTCAGTCATTATGGGATTCTCAATTAAACTATGAAACGAAAGAATTATTATAATAATATATTACCGGACTTATCAAAATTCTGACTACGGGTTTATATAACTTATATAGCTGTAAATATTATGTTGTAGCTTTTGACTTCTGGATTGTAAAATTTAAGTAAAATTCTTTAAAAATGTGTTTGTTGCTAGTTTGCGTGAGAAGTTTGGGACATAATGGGACAATTTTATAATGTAAAATAACAATAACGAATAAAAATTAATAAAAAAATATTTCAATCATAAATTACTTACCAGCAACAAAACGAAAAGGTCCGCTTTCGTGAAAAGAATAGAAAATTAAAAATTATTTTAGAATTTAATGACGTTTCCTCCACCATTTTCAATCACATTATAAATCATATGTTACTTGATTTTTATTCCATTCCAGACGAAGGATGTTCGGTTGTAAAATAATTTAAGAACTTGTGCTGCTCGCATTCTATGTCTGTCTCTGTCTGCATCAACCTTCTCCGATTCAATAAAGGGAGACAAATATGGCCTAGATTAAATCGAACAAACCCAAAGTCTGATATTGACACAGAACGATAGACACAAAAGGATAAACGTATGGAGTAACCTGCCTGGCTGTGACGTCACTTGCACGGCCTACTTATATGCTTCGATCCCCGCCATAAGCGGTCTCACCGGGCTGGTTAAAAGTTTTTTAAAAATCTCTATTTAAATAAGCGGAAACGATAAATCATTGATGGGTTTTTACTTTTCCAGGTAAGAAATCTTCATTGTTTCACGTTCTGACATTTTGTGACATTGTGAACTTGTAAAATTAATTTAGGTATTTCCGAAGTATTATTTTACAATTTCCTAAACAAAAATGGCTGACAGCGTCTTAATATTGTCAGGATGTGGAGATAAAATAAGATTTCTTTCCTTGAAAGGTAAAAAAGCCATCAATGATTTATCATTTCCGCTTATTTAAATAGATTTTTTAAAAACTTTTAACAGTCGACATTTTGAAATAGCTCGACAGAATCGCGCTAAAATTTATGAGCATACTGTACGAAACATTAGCTTTCAAATGAAATATCACAAGTTGTATGTTTCTATTTAAAAAAAAGATCGATGTCGACAAATGTCTATAACAAAAACAAACGAATGACGTCAAAATGTGAGCATATATAAAACTAAATTGACGTGTTCGAGCGTTTTCCCCAAAAGTTGCAGGTTAAGGCTATATTAATTTTATTCCGGACTTCTGGGCAACCCTCTATATTTACGTATAACCAACTCATGGTCCCTTAGGAATGCAATAAGTTTGGGATATTTGCTTATATCGACTTGATTCTTCAGAATCAGAGTTGATTTTAGCTTGGAATAGCATGATAAAGTCTTGAAAATACGTTAAGGCCGTATTAGACTAGGCAATTATAATGGCACGTATTCATGCGCAGTAAACCGTTTTCGATCAGCTGGAGCATTGTCAACGGTCAGAACAGCAGTGGGTACTGTCGAAATCAATAAAATATCCCCAGAATTAGAGATGTGCAAACCTGTTCGTTTTGATTACCAGTTAAAGCAGCTACTGCTATTTACAAATAGGAGGTGCAAAAAGTTGCTGAATTAGCAGTCCATAAGTTTAATAAAGAATGTAAACTGCTAATTTAAGTACCAGTGGGTTTAAATGGCCATTACCTGTTCATACAGTTAAAAATAACAGAATAATCCATGTCTACCCAATTGCGCCGGCAAGGGCAATTAAAATGGCGCCTGCCCCATTTCTGGTAATGAGAGACAGCTGATCGGGAACAGTGTACTGCGCATGAATCCGTGACATTTTAATTGTCAGAAGAGAAGAATTTCCGACTGTAGTACGGAGAACGGTGTACTGCGCCTGAATCATTGATTTATAATTGCCATTGCTGGCGCCATAAAAATTCCCAAGTGTAATAAGGCCGCGCATATACTCGTTCGCTGAAACTCTTCACTTGCTTTTAAACGTATTATATTCATTTTTGTACGCATCTTTCGATTTTTCAGGCAATACATTTTGTGTTGCTTCATTGGCATTATTAATTATTTCGTCTGTAGCGCATTGAAATGAGTTTCCTTCTTCCGAATCGGAACTATTTCTTTCTTGTAAGGTAACAATAATAATGCGGCGCCCAGACAACGAATGATGCGCGTCAACTACCATTTTAAAATTGAATGTTCGACTTTAGTACGATAAAGAAGTGTTTTATAGCCACTTATAATGTTAAACACGTCCATTAGCTGCTGATGTGGTTTTGTCGTCTTTGATCTAGATTTGAATCATACACGGACAAAAATGCATTTACCAATGTCGTGGGTTACAAAATTGGAGCTACCTCAACCCACCTCTCTATGTTGTTCTAACTGAGCCTACGAATTATCGCAAATTATTTCAAAACGCTACAGTAATTCAGGTTCTTTTGGTTCGCCTCAACCCAGAAAGAGATTTTTTATCAACATTTTAAACATATTTGAGATCAGCACAATTCCTCATCTTGTAACTATTTTATATGAGTTACCTGAACTCAGTTCTGGGTTGGGAAAACTTACTAATTGATTATAAAGTGTCGTTTTAACCCGGACGTGCATTATTTTAACTCATTACCATGTGTAAATTATTTTGAGTTGGAATAATTCAGGAAACGTGCTCCAAAACCCCATATCGAGGGCAAAACGCAAGATCGTAAGGTCACGGAAAGTTACGAATTCGTGCTCGTGCAGGTTTGGCGCGGTTCACTCCATTGATATTCGTCAATTCTCCTGCGATCGCGCATATAGACACCTGTTGGCCGTTGCGCCGTTGGCGGGATATTTCATCTTTGTTCTCTGTGCGTGAAAATTTGTGTTTTGCATAATTTTGGTCAGTTGGCGTAAAATGGAGGGACAGGAGGGAGATGCATACAAATTGTTATTATTGGAATGGAGCCTTATTATTTAAAGCAATCGTCATCACTTTGTCCGCATGGTTTCTTAGCCGTCGTATGCTCTCCTGTCTATAATTCATTTGATTATTTTTTTTTAAATATACAACAAAAATGTCATATCTTGAAAAAACAAAAGACAATTGAAGTCCACAATATGCAGGCGTTAAATCAAAAAAATATTTTGAATTCCGATAGTCCATAATTTAGGTACCCAGCCGAAAGAGTGAGTTATCCCAGCCACCATCGTAAGCTAGAACAACTTAAATGTCAAGTTTTGATAGCTCGAATCATGAATTAATCTAGCCCGACTAGCAACGCATCACAATTCACATACTGGTAGCTACTGTAGCCCATCAATAATTTAAGACTGTCCGGCGTGAGCTATTCCAACGCATAAAATAACCCATCTTCTGTGCTATCATAACTTATGAATAGTGAGTTGATGCAATTTCTTCGATTTGGTGGCCGTAATTCGGAGGTCTGGGCTGTCCCCTATTAGCAACACGCTTCGGTCTAGGACAACTCATATTTGAGTTATATCAACTAGAGATTTCGCTCAGTGTACTATTACAGGTGATGACGCAGGTTCATTCTTTCCCCGGCTCGACGCTAAGGAACTTTTGAAAATCGGCGTTCAAAAATTTGAATCAAACATCCGGCCGTTTTTCGATTTTTTCATTTCAACAAGTGAATTCTATTGTGAATGGAAATAAAGGCGGCAATCGTAACATTTCGCAAGACGTCGTCTACTGATGCAAGGATTCACAGAATGAAGATACGAAACGGAAACTATTGCGCAACATTGTTTTACCGAATCATAGCGCGAGAAAACCAAGAGACATGGTCAATTGGAATAATTATAAATGGCCGGGGTTCGGATTTGTCGGTTCCACTATCAAAATTAAAACGTTGCAATGGCGACCGCACTTGCCTAATTCCCAAACGGGATCAACCACACGACTTATCGTTATTTAGAATCTCGATATTACACCACACCTCGCAATTTTAGTCTATGTTTTTCGATCTATGACGAAAAAAGTTGATTTGTTGGTAAACACCGAACGAAATTATTGTGAATATTTTGTCGAACAGTGAGGGTGAAGGTGGTTTTATGCACGCACCGCATACGGTGCTATAATCGAATTCATTAATCATTTCAACACCTATAAGTTAGTTGGTGTAGTGCGCGATTAATGTTTTTATTTCCAGCCTTAATTAAAGTATCTTATCTCTTATCTAATAAAAATTAGTAAAAGTCGACATAATTCTGCGTATTTCCAATTAAAAAAAAATAGTTTGTCGATATTTATTGTGGTATAAACAGAGTGAAACTCAAAATGACCGCTTTCGAAGGTAAAAATGTGTTTAAAAATTTACCGGAAGTTTAAAAAGTTACCCTTAATTTTTTTTAGAGTTCGGCGTGCTTCCCGAAATCTCTAAAGCCGTCGAGGAGTTGAAATGGACGTAAGTATCAGAAAATATTCCATAAAACTACTTTCAACCATAATTAAGGTGATGCAATGCAACCCAGGGTTGTCAACGACAATATCTCAGGGCCATTTACGGTGAGTGGCCCATTAAAAGATCTATTTATTTGAAATATTGATACTCGCTATAAAAGATGCCGATCTTGTTAATAAAGATATACGAAGTATCTGTCACGTCAGGCGGTTTTGCCGCAAGTTAGGCATTTTCGATTCTATGTATAAAAATCCAAGTAACTTTTGTTACCAATTCCAACCATTTCTGAGATAAAATTCATTGAAGCAATAAATAATGATATATGGAATATACAGGGTGTTATGGAAATGACGTATTATATTTAAATGGGTGACCCCTTGGGTGTCCTAGAGAAGCGCTACATATTTTATTTTTTTTAAATCGACCGTTTTAAAAGTGGGGTAATAAACACTCTTACTCACAGGTCGGTCCACGCTACTGTACAACATTTCACCCAGAGGCAATGTTGCCAAACTTAATGTAGTTGCCAAACTTAATATAAAACTGAAATTCCTTATAAAATTATAAAAATGAATTATTTTCTACCTACTTGCATTTATCCTTATACCTAAAGAACGAGGAAATTCAGGCACAAACATAAATCAGTTTTTTTTTCTTTTTCATGGGAACACTCCTGGAAACACTTTATGTACACACAGTAATAGTGAAACAGAACCGATAGTTAGCTTTGAAAATACAATAATACAGATTATACTACAGATTATTAGATTTTATTACACGCGACGAAATTTGACGTTCAGAAGAAACGCGTCAATAAAAACAATATTGAAAGATTATTTATGGACGGGCAAGATACACGCGTAAACCGAAAAAACAGAGCGGATTGCTGAGAGTGTGTTGGTGATCGACGAGACACAACTACTCCGGCCGCTGGTTGGTCTTCTACTAACAGACGCAAGCGTGCGGCGCTATATGAAACTACTTCGCTCAGCTGATGTAAGGCGTCAAGAGGTCATTGGCATTTGACCTAGTGACGTACGTAGCTATTACTATTCCATATGTTTTCTCGGGTTGTTTAAAACATAGTCCGTCGTAAATGTTCTTCAATTAATTGTACAAAAAGGTATTACAGAATGGAAGTGTTAAAATTATTTTATTTTGTCTAAAGAGTTTAAGGTGTACATATGACAACACCGGCCAGAATTCCTTGATTGCTTACATGTATCGCAGTACCACACAGGTGTTTTTCTGGTTTAACGTCAGCTCACTTTTACCGCTGAATGAATTGAAAGCGCCATTTATGGCTATTTTTCTTCAATTTGTCTTTATCTCAGGAATTGCCGGTTTAAATATAATACGTCATTTCCATAACACCCTGTATAATGATAAATAATAGATGGAACACCCTATATTTTAATTTATTATCATTCCGTGCACATTCTAATTGCTCCAGTACATACATACACGATGCATGTTTATATCTTAAGTAGTCTTTTTAAGTTATAAAATTGACTTATGAGTATTTATTATGTTACACCCGAAAGTTATAATTTTTAAAATACCCTGTATAAAAATCACTTCTATGAAATAAAAATACCCATATCTGTCCCGAATTTTCTCAAGCTTCTAAATCTTTATCTGCCTTAGTTATGGTCCGGCAGCCCGTTACCAAAATGTCCTGTTATCACGCCTTTATCTAGTCAATGACTAATCGCTAGATTAATAAAAAATAAGAAAGTTTTACTCGAGCGAAAAGGTTCAGCAACGCTGCGCTTACCCGTCTTTTTGTTACTATACCTTGTCCGTTCTTGATGAAATCATATTAAAAATATAAAAAAAAAACGTGAATTCTAGTGTTGTGATCGCTCGAGCGAAAAACCGCTCGAGTATGCGATTATTGAAATAACCGACATCGCTCGATTATTAAAAAAACCGCTCGAGTTATCTATTCAGGCGAAAACCGTCGCCCGTCACTTATTATCTTTCGCTCGATACCCGAGCTTCGCTTGACGCCGGCGGAAATATACCGCTGTAGTGTGATCGAGTTAAAAACTGCTCCTATATTCGAACAGTTTTTCGCTCGATAGTTATAAATTCAGGCGAAAAACCGAAAAATATCGCCGGTTACTTGTCTACGCGCCGCGCCATCCGATTGGCGACGTTCGATGAGCAGGTACACGACATACGTCTTTCTTAAAGGCACATAAACGAGAAGGTCCATATAAAAAAGTATGCGAAATCCCTTAATAATAATAATAATAACACTTCGTTATTTCAAATTACAAGTTACTAGGATAGCGGAGTCATCGCGACATGGGTTTTGTAAAGTTTTGTTTAACTGGCTAGCCAGCGGCGTAGTTTAGGTCTCCGATTGTAAATATAAAAAAATTAAAGGATTTTTTAAATTTTTATTTACTAGAAACTCGAGAAAACTTCTCAAAAATAACATAATAGAAATTGTTAAAAAAAATAACAAAACGAAAAAATGGTTAACAAAATATATAGACAAATTCGTTGGTAATCTTATAGTAAACATTTTTAAATCTAAACAGGAACTTTTTATTATTAAACTCAAGAAGACTTCTTATAGAAAATGTTAATGGAAAATAAGAAAACGAGCAAAATAGTTAACAAAACATAGGTATCGACAAATTTTTTGGTAACCAAAAGTAAACATTCTTAAATTTAAACAGGAACGTTTAGGTAACTATAAACATGAAATTAAAAAATAATCACCTATTTATTTTGCCAGTCGCGTAACTAAGCCTACATTTTTGAAGGGCACACAGTGGGTACTTGATAATTAAAAGTCGAAGAATTTGACAAGCCATTTTAAATATCTACTTATTTTATGCTCGTAGATTGAGAAAGATATGAAGAAAAATAACTCTCGGTAATACTTTTTGTTTTAAAAAAGCACAAGAATAAACCCAAACAATAAATACATATTTGGGTGTTTTTTTGCAGTTTTTTTGTTTGGTATCGAGACACGTGGTAAAAATTCATTATTCACAAATAAATAAATTTCTGGAATTTTTTTGGTGGCTACTACAATTTTTTAGCTAAACCCGTAGTTACGTGTCTGCTAAATACCCTACCTGATCACATGTAAATGTCTAGGCTGCCGGTAGAGCAGTCGGTGACGTCATCGCTTGGCGAATTGGAATTTCAAGCGATTCACTCGATTATTAAAATCGCACGAGTATCAAGTACTCGATTATTAAAATCATCGGTTTTTCCCAACACTAGTGAATTCATCGACAACGGACGTTTTGAGTGTCACGTGCTATGTTGACTGAAAACGGTTTTGCTAAAAAATGCGTGTGTAATAATATCAGTTCATATTTTCCCCCCCATTTTCCGAGCCGCAATACACGATTTCTGCTTGAAAAAGGACGAGGCGCGATAACTCGAACAGCGTAAAAAAAATTACATACCTAAGATCCAACACTGCGCTTGCGCGTCGATGAAAATGTCCGTTCTCGTTTTTTTCCGGTCACGCATAACGAAAAATAACGTCCGACAAGTAAAACGGACGAGGCGTGATAAGTCGAATTCTCCGCTGTAAACAAATTTCGATTTTTCTCAGACTCATCAAAAACATCACTCTCAGTCAAAAAATAAAAAGAACGGACCAGGAGCGATAACAATTACGACCACTTTGTTTTTAGATATGTAAAGATGATTGGCTCAATGATTTCGCAACGTTGCCAATGTCCGTTCTTGTTAATTTCCTTCTCAAGTCCATATTAAATCACCAAAAAACTCAAAAAAATGTATGTTGTGATCAGTCTGAAGAAAAATATTTTACGAATGTGAATTTAGTAATTATATATTTATATACAGGGTGTTCATAATTTTAAATAGCGGTTTGTTCTCATGCATATGTATATTCTTAATCGGGCATTATTTCTGCAGCTTTCCTACAGACATCCAAGCAGAGGCGATTCCGCTCATCCTGGGCGGAGGAGACGTCTTATTGGCCGCAGAGACAGGAACGGGGAAAACGGCCGCGTTTTCTTTGCCAGTTGTTCAGATCGTATGGGAGACATTAAAAGATATACAGAGTGGAAAAATAACGAAGCTGGTTCCGAAGGATTCCATTCAGTTTGAAAGTAGTAAGTACTCTATAGACTCTATATCTTCTTCGAACCCTACCCTGTATAAAATAGAACTAAGCGTTTTTTGTTACCTATAATAAAGAGTAATTAATCGATTAAATTAACCATTACTTGAGGAAGACCCATAATTCAAATTGTCGTTTATTTAGCTCCACCATGGACAATGTCGACCCATGACCGTGGAAAGGCCATTGCAGTCGCCCCAGATGGTTTGACGGTTCAATCACGGGAGCAAAACGAATGGCATGGTGTGAGGTGTACCAGGGGCATAACAGGGGGCAAATGGGGCTTCGAGGCTACCGTCACAGACGAAGGATTGTGTAGGGTGGGCTGGTCCACCTCCAAAGGGGCTTTGGATTTAGGAACTGATAGGTAAGTAACGAAAATGAATTTATCGACTATAAAGTTCGATTATGCATGATTTTTTCCAAATTTGACTGGATTTTCTAGTAACGGTTGGGGATACGGAGGCACGGGCAAGAAAACTTCAAACAGACAGTTTGAAAACTATGGCGGAGCTTATGGTAAGGACGATGTTATAACTTGTTTGGTGGATATGGACGAAAAAGAAATCGAATTTTTGAAAAACGGAGTCTCTCTAGGAGCCGCTTTTGCAGGAATCGATACCGACGATGCATTGTTCCCCACCGTAGTTTTGAAGGTAAAATCCTAGTTTTAAATGACTTTATAGGTTGATGGTTTGATTTGACGCGAATTTCGATCTTATTTTCCTTTGCAGAATGCAGAGATGGCCTTCAACTTCGGAGAGGCACCATTCAAGTATACTTTGCCACCGAATTATTGGCCCTTGAGTTCCGCACCCGAAGACAAAATAGTACTAAATACTATGCTGGGTGGTGACGAAGGACTGAAGTGTAAGGATAGTATAGATATCTCGTCGACATAGGCATTAAAACTATTTTTTTATTTGACATTATTTACAATAATAATAATAATAATGTAACTCAAATTATTTTTTCATATAAAGTGGAGTTTATAAAGCATAAAAAAACAAAATGTTACTACTATTAAAAAACACAGTTAATGATGGTTGGGAAAAAAAGAAACGTCGGATTGAAAATCTAATTAAATTTTCTTATAGAGGACAAAAAGTGGCAACGAGAACGTAAAATTTATTTTCACATATCTCTTCAAATGGAAGCAGAAAACGAAATCTTAAATATTCAGTTTTTCCCAAATATCTCGGAATTTTATAAATTTGAAACCGTGACGTTGCATAACTCACTAATGCGCAATTCTTGTCCAATTTGATCGTTTCTGTTCTTATCTGGGACACCTTGTATATACACAGTGTCCAAGATAAGGAGGGCCAGTACAGGAATCTCGGTAACCGTAAGAGATACGAAGTCGGTTAAATGGAGGTAAAGTTGCGCATTTACGTGCCTAGTAATATGCCGATTAGAAAGTTTTAAAATTCCGAGTAGTTTCGGAGATATCCGGAAAAAACCGAAATTCTGAAAAATCGTTTTATTTTTTCCTGGGTTTTTTTGAGATTGAATTCTAAAGTAAATTGCACTTTTACATTGCCACTTTTTCCGCTCTATCTAACAGCGTTAATTGTTTTGTAATCCGGCGGGTCGTCTTCGAAGGGCCATTATCAAGTTTATTTTTTTAAATACGGTAATGTTTTCCTGATATTGGAGTTTGAGAGCTTTTTTTCTTCCGAATGTGGTTTAATGACGTTTCGAGGGTTTTTTGAACAACATCGGGAAATTTTGGGATACGGTCCTGTATTTCTCCTAATTTTATAAATAATATCTCATAAATAAGCTCTAAATTTTTACTTATGTTGGACTAGTTCAATAAATAACAAATAATTTAATAATAAACCACAAATAGGTGAACAAAAATCATTCCAAAACAGTAATAAAACGAACAACGAAAAAAGTAAGGAACTACATAATCAGGTGTTCAAAATGATTTCCGTTATTTTGGTCGTCTTCTTTCTGGATAGTTCTCCAAATACATCCGCTCTGCCACATATCAGGTTTTTTTTTTAGATATAAAGGACAATAGAATATTAAACTTTTCAGCATTTGTATTTGAAAAATTATGTTCCATATTTTATGGAAAATACAAAACCTCTTAAAACGCTTTCAAATGTTGACAACGATCACAATGGGAATGTCAAGTGAAACAAATCACGCGTCACCATCTTAATTTTTTTTGTTTCAAACGCCTACTTTTTTTTTAAATCCCGAATCAACAGAAGTTTGAAATAATGTTTCTGTATTTTGTTCACTTATTTGTGCTTTATTATTAAATTATTTGTTATTTATTGAACTAGTCCAACATAAGTAAAAAAATTTATAGCTTACTTATGAGATATAATTTATAAAATTAGGAGAAATACAGGACCGTATCCCAAAATTTCCTGATGTTAATCAAAACCCCTCGAAACGTCATTAAACCACAATGTGTCATACATCGTTGCATTCGGAAGGAAAAAACCTCTCAAATTCCAATATCAGGAAAACAGGACCGTATTTAAAAAGGAAAGTTGATAATGACCCTTCGAAGACGACTCGTCGGATTACAAAACAATTAACGTTGTTAGATAGAGCGGAAAAAGTGACAATATAAAAGTGCAATTTACTTTAGAATTAGATCTAAAAAAAAAAACAGGAAAACAATAAAACGATTTTTCAGAATTTGGTTTTTTTTCGGATATCTCCGAAACTACTCGGAATTTTAAAACTTTCTAAACGGCATATTATTAGGCACGTAAATGCGCAACTTTACCTCCATTTCCGACTTCGTATCTCTTACGGTTACCGAGATCCCTGTACTGGCCCTACTTATCTTGGACACGGTGTATATTGGTGTTCCCCAGTACTCTGTCCTGGGACCACTATTGTTCGTTAACGATTTATCCGTCATTCCCAATAGAAAGTCAATTTTCGATCTTTGCGGACGAACTTCAAAAAATCATTAACAGTCATTAGCGAATTTTATATCGTTTATATTATAATACAAAATTTAAATGAGCTTAAATAACTTATTTTTCAGTGACCAGCAATGGCCCCTTGGCCGTGATAATTGAGCCGTCGAGAGAATTGGCCGAACAAACAAGCGACCAAATAAAATTGTTTAAAAAATATTTGGAAAATCCGTCGATAAGAGAATTACTGATTACCGGAGGCGATGACGTCAAAGATCAGATTGCCAGTTTGAAAAATAAAGGTACAGTACCTTTCACGAAATTTGGATACGACTTAATGATTTCCTGGGTCGGTCCCATTGTGTCGACAAGAGCTTGGGAATAAACAAGTGAAGTATGAAGGGACGGACTAAGGAAAACAAGTAATGATATGATTATATTAATGTAATCAAATGAAATAACATTTTTTTTAATATTACTAGTCATATTTATTTACATTTATAATATCATTCTATAGATAGTTCTGTTTCGCTATCGCTATCCTCATCAAAATTAATTATAATTGGATTAATTATACGATCCAGACTAATATACGAATTTTCTACAGTTATTACGTGACGGACTGAATTTTTCCAACTACCTGGGGGAATATCATTAAAGCATTTTCGTATTAATTCTACAACACTCGAACTTAAAGTCGGAGAAATATTTTCAGACCTAACCAGTGATTTTAACTGGTGCCACATATGCTCTATGGGGTTAAAAATGCAATAATAGGGTGGGAGCCGTATCACTGTATGTCCAATTTCTTCTGCCAATGTGTCACAAACATATACTTTTTTATACAAAATGTCTTTAAAACTTCTAAAAGATCACTTTTTTTACAACTTTCTTCAAAATATATATCATTCGCCGCCATGTAGTTCTGAATCTCCAATTTTGTATTATTTGAGCTTGGAGCTTTATGTAATTGGCGACTGTGATAGCTCGCATTGTCCATTACCATCACGCTATTCTGAGGAATGTTTGGTAAAAGACAATTCTTGAACCATTCCTCAAAAACTAACAAATTTTACCACAAAAAGATATTTAAATATAAATTAAGCAACCTAGCCTACCTGATGTGCCTATATTTAATTATAATTATTACAATCCGGTCCTTTCCACATAATCATAACAAACGGTCATAAATAATGGGATGGCCACAGGTACTTTTACTGCAGTCATTAAGTTATGTCCATTTTTCGTGAAACAATCTTTACAGTTGGGCGAAACTAATAACAAAGACCTGTTACGTTTTGTCAGATAATGAAAAACGATAACGTTTTCTTTGGAAACGTAATACAATTCCAGTGTTTAGATGTAAATGGCAACATTAGAATATTGCCATGTCATTATTGACATTTATATTTTGGGTTTCGTGTGGTCCACGAATTTTTCAAGTTTCCAACGAAAGTACTGTGCCATATAGAATTTAATCACCACAATCAGTTCTTATGAGAACTATTAGTCACAAATTTGCTTTGTGTTCTGTAAGTAGTGTTAAATATTGTATATTTTGTTTGAATAACCTGTAAAAACCAGTGCTGGGAACCGGAAGTGTCTAATGTCCCATCGATAAGGACAAACATTTCATCATCTCTAAAAGCTTCGTTTCCTATGAAAATATTTTTTTCTATTTGGGTTTCATAATGGCTACATTATTAAATGCAAAAAAATTGAATAACCTGCAACTTAATGAAACTGAAATTTTTTTTATGTTGGCAGCACGTAGGGTTCGAATTTTAGGCGTTTTTGGCATTATGGATTCGACAAAATTTTTTTATAGAAATCCTTAAAATACTAACCTTTAACCTTGCAAATAGATAATTTTTACTAGATATTTATCCAAAATAACTATACTCGGAAATATATAACATGCTGACGGTGTACGTCAACTAATGTCACAACTATAAAACAACATAACCTGAAAATAATAGAAATATCTTCCAGGTTACGCTCTGTTTCTAAAGTTTTATTCAGTAAAGTACTATTTTTATTTTTAATTCAATATAGTATTATACATATTACTTTATATATACATATTTATAGTTAATGTAGACATTTCCTGGGCATTAATTGTTATTCCTGTCAGATTCTGTGTCGACACAATATTTTGTTCAATATTTTGAACTTTGTTCTGCTCGCACCATAACTCAAAGTTTTGCATATTCTTTTTAAAAGTTTTTCTAGATTATTTTCTGCAATTTCTCGTATTTCTGACGGAGACAACTTTCTTCCTAACTCATTTTTATTAACTTATTAATAATATATTTATTTTTAATTATGACGGATGGGAAGAAGCTTTGTTGTGTTCAATTGTTTCTATCATGGCATATTTGATACTTATAACATTTTATTAAATTGTAAAAGTATTGCCAACCCAAAATGAAAATAATAATTCAAATAGAAAAAATCGACTATATTTTTCAAAGTTTTTCAGACTTTAAAGACCCAAATAGAAAAAGTATTATAAAATACGCGGTTCATAAGACAATTAGAGCACTTGTACTTTAGAAAACTCCCCGCTTCGCGGGTCGTTTTCTAACTTAAACGCCTGCTCTAAGATAATGTCTTATGAAACGTGTATCTTAATATACTATTTTTCCATTTGAATTAATATTTTCTTTTTGGGTTGGCCATACTTTTACAATTTAATAAAATGTTACAAGTAGGTATCAAATATGCCATGATAGGAACAATTGAACACAACAAAGCTTCTTCCCATCTGTCATAATTAAAAATAAGTATATTATTCAAGTTCATAAAAATTAGTTAGGAAGAAAGTTGTACTCCGTCGAGAAAAACTTTTAAAAAGAATATGCAAAACTTTGAGTTATGGTGCGAGCAGAACAAAGTTCAAAATATTGAACATTGTCGACACAGAATCTGACAATTAGAGCACTTGTACTTTAGAAAACTCCCCGCTTCGCGGGTCGTTTTCTAAATTAAACGCGTCCTCTACGATAATGTCTTATGAAACTTGTATCTTAATATACTATTAGAATCGTAATAGTTCTCATAAACGTGAAATTATTTTTGTATGAGAAACGCGGATCTATTCCAAGCGTAGAGAACGATTTTCTTGGCATGTTTTATAAGCCGTTGGTTACCTTTGTCAAGAAATATTATTATATTTTAAAAAATAAATCAAATTTGAATTGGTATGTTTCAAAAATAATTAAAATACGTATAATGCAGCAACTCTTTGACTTAGTATAATAAAGAAGTTTCTTATATCCACGGGCTTCATAACATTAATAACTTTATCTTATTTGATCTACATTATCTCAATTTGAATCCCACTGCACAGGTGTATCTGTATTGTGTTAAAATATTGACTCGTACAATGGGATTAGATACTCACATAAGGTTATTTTTTGTAGGAGTGGATATTCTGACAGGTACCCCCGGCCGTATAGAGCAATTAATCAACGGCGGGCAGCTATCTTTAACTAACTGCAGGTTTTTCATCTTGGACGAAGCCGACGCGCTACTGAAACAAAATTTCGGCGGATTTATAGAAAAATTGCTCGGCAAAATGCCGATGATCACCGGCGATGGCAAGCGACTGCAGATGATCGTTTGCAGTGCAACCCTGCATTCCGTCAAGGTAACCACCCGAATAACATTTCTTTCTTTATAAACGTTGTAAGAGCCTATTTGACCCTTGAAACAAAAATGTAACACTGGAGAGCTTTATACGACAAATGTGCAAATCGGAAGCTTTTATAAAAGGCTTATAAATCATAACCAGGGAAGTCCAATAGGATGCGGAGTCTCGGGCTGTTGCACTGGATATTTCTAAAGCCTTTGATCGTGTTTGGCATGAGGGACTTCTAAGTAAACTGCGATCCTATGGTATGCCCATTGCCCAGTCGATTCTGTGCATGGTTGTCTAACTTTCTTAAGTAGCGATTGACGGATTTCTCTCATACACCTTCACCATCAATGCCGGTGTTCCTCAAGAGTCCATATTGTCTCCCACTCTCTTCTTACTCCACATTAACGACCTTCTAGTGAAAACGAAAAACCCTATATTTAGTTTTGCTGATGATAGCACACTTCTCTCATCTTTCTCTTTGAATGCACAAACATCGGCTGCCGATGCACATCTTCGCAGACAGCATGAAGTATCACGCCTCAACAAAGACCTGGAAGAAATTTTGGCTTGGGGTGACAGTAACCAAGTCGAATTTAACGCTAAAAAACCCAGGCAGCAGTTTTCTCTAAAAAGGTTAACATTACAGAATCGGATATAGTCATGGACGGACACGCAATCCCACTGGCTTCATCTATTAATTTGCTGGGCGTCAATCTGGGAGGAAATATGTCTTGGCATAGGCACGTTGTGGCAATCGCCAAGATAGCTTCTCAGAAGCTTGTGGTACTCTTCCGAACCAGAAAGTTGTACACACCTCAACAACTTTTGACCCTATACAAAGCCCATATTCGACCATCACTAGAGTACTGCTCTCATGTCTGGAGCTCTGCATCCAAACATACTCTTCGGCTACTGGATTCCATCGAAAGGAGGGCCATTCGTCTGATTGGAGACCACGAGCTGACGAAGAACCTCGACAGCCTAGAACATCGAAGACAGGTTGGGGATTTGATTCTCTTTTACAGATATTTTGATGGAAATGCTCGGCTGACCTTGCCCTCTTAATTCCGCCCAGAGCGGCGAATAGCAGAAATACACGACGAACTGTTGTGTGGTTAAGCTTAGTACTCCTCGAACTTCATTATTTAAGAATTCTTTCATCTGGAGGACTTCATCCTTATGGAACGACCTTCCCGAGGTCGTTTTTCCCAACGAATATAACCTCCAACGATTCAAAACCAACGTGAATCGCTTTTTGCGCACACGCACCACTCCCAGAGTGCCCTAAAGGATTTTTCCTATAGTGCGTTTGATCATAAAAAAAAGGAGAATGACGAACCGTTTTGTTAGTGAAGCCCGTCAAAATCGACGAAATATTGTTCAAATATCAATATCTGGGCAAAAATTGTAAAAACACACAACGTTATCGTCGATCTTATTACATCCGTTTTCCTCCTTTTTAGGTAAAAGAAATGGCTGAAAAAAGTATGCATTTCCCAAGATGGGTGGACCTGAAGGGAGAGGATTCTGTCCCGGACGCCGTCCACCACGTGGTGGTCAAAGTCGACCCGGAAAAGGACAGAAGCTGGGTGACTCTGAGAAGACATATTAAGACGGACGGTGTTCATAAAGACGACGATTTTGGACCAGGTAACCGGTGGGAAAAGAATTTTAATAATAATAACCCTTAATATCTCACTGCCGGTAAATAATATTAGAAATCGAAATGGCACGTCAATTTTATTGACGCAAAATTTTAGATGTTTCCAAATATTTTGAAAGTCCCTTAGAAAGTAAATCCAGGACGCTGTAAGGAATTCAGTTCTTTTTTCTATGGGAAAAGCTTTATTCTCATCACGTGCCCTGATGATAGTGTGGGACTGCATAATAAGCTTATACCCACTAAACCCCATTCGGCCTCTTCTTTCCAATCTCAGAACATAACCGGCATATCGTCGAGAGAAAAAACACATAGTGAAACAGAACGAATTACACTAAATCACTTAAAGAAACCCACGAGTTTCAAATCAGTTTTTTTGAAGATATGCACCTATTATTAAATTTCATAAAAGAACTAAATACTAACGCACAATTACACTTTACAATAACACTACCGTACACTTAGAACAGCAGCACTATGGGATACAAATTATTTCGCAATAGAAATTCAGAAATAATAAAAACGCTAATTTCTAATGGGCTAATCAAATTCATTAATCCTTTACTGAAGAACAATGATGAAATAATTATGTTGATAGACAGGACATCCCCTACAAAATAAATAGTCTCGTCAACTAGCGCGGTTACCATTTCCGAGACTATCATTATACAGGAAAGTATTACAGAAGGAAATTCCGCAATTTATGAATATAATCTTATAAAACATCGAAAGTGGCAACGCTGTATTTTCAGCACAAATAGCTAAATATCAATCGACCTAGTAAACCCGAATCTGTCGAACGTGTTTAGTTACTTTCAAAATTTTTAGATGTGAAATACAAATGTATGGACATTTATATTATTTCCCAGAACAATAAGGGCGTATTTTTGTCTAAACAGTATCACTTTAAAATACTAAAAACTTAGATGTGTTCATGAGATGCATACCTACGCGAAAACTAATGTGAATTTATTTGGCTTTGTTTTGGTGTTTTGTGAGGTTATTGTGTCGGTTTTTGTTCGGGATATTTACTTGGTGTTTTTTTATAAATTAAGTTGGTTTTAAATAAGGCCGAAAAGGTAAATAAAATTGCATTTGTTTTTCTAAAGGGCAAGTGGTATTTATAAACTTTTAAGTTGACCAGATCTGACGGGTGTCGTTCGAATTGAACAAATGAGAACATACCTGACCATTCGAGTTCGTGTCAGTTCAAGTTTATAAATCAGAGATTGTTTCCCAGCGAACTGAACTGAAAGTAAAAGTACATAAAATGTACCCTGAAAAATAAACAACTTCAAATCTGTCAAACGGTTATTGACTTTCTACAGAGTTTACCATGAAAATGTGACAACACTCCTCAAAATTCACTGACGTTTTTCGCCATATGTTGCTTTGTTTACCTTTCTCCCAGTGACACCACGCGGTAATTTTTGGTTTGACATAAGGTCATGTACAGGGCATATTAAATTAAAGCGCCATTTTTGGATATTTTTCTTCAATTTGTTTTCATCTCAGGAATCGGTTTAAATATAATACGTCATTTCCATAACACCCTGTATATTATACCCAGCGATATGTTTCTTTAAAGATACCAGCCCGGAAGCCCTAAGCAAAGCCGTAAAAATCCTTAAGGGTGAGTACGTACTACGAGCCATCGAAGAACATAAAATGGAAAAGTGCATCATTTTCTGCAGAACGAAACTGGACTGCGACAATTTGGAGAAATATTTCAAGCAGATCGACAGGAAAAAGTATTCTTGCGTGTGCTTGCACGGAGACAGGAACCACGAGCGAAGAGCAAATTTGGAAAAATTCAAAAAGAATGAGGTAATTGTGTGTTTTGTAATATCTTATTTTTCACCAACTAGTTACCACTTTAGGTAACTGGTTCCCCGCTCCTTGATTGTTACCGACGTAACAAAAACAATGACATAATGTTCCAGGTAAAATTTCTAATTTGCACGGGCGTCGCCGCCAGAGGGCTCGATATTAAGGGACTGCCATACATGATCAACATGACGTTGCCCGAGGAGGAATCGAATTACATTCATAGGATCGGTAGAGTGGGCAGGGCAGATAGAATGGGTCTCGCCATCAGTTTGGTTAGCACTGTACCGGAAAAGGTAATCCATGAAATTTTAATAGAGCTTATCTGTACCTGTAGCCGCAGTGGCACAGAGAAATGATATGTCGGCGCCGTCTCCAATTTGTAAAGAACTGTTATACAGGGTGTTCGGAGTCCAAGTACAATTATTTTACAATTTTACAGGTTTGGTTCCACGGAGGATGGTGCTCGACGCTCGGTAAAAACTGCTCCGATACAAAGTTAACCGACGCCGGAGGATGTTGCACGTGGTATGACGAACTACAGGTAAATTTTGAAGGAACCACTTACTTAGTGCGAGCGCGAGTTTAATATTCTCCTCGATTTAAAATCCTTGTTTTTCCCTATCACGCCTTCATCTAATCAATGACTAATCGTTAGATTAATAAAAAATAAGAAAGTTTAACTCGAGCGAAAAAGTTCGGCAACGCTGCGCTTACCCGTCAGAGTGATTTCAGTCCGTAAGAAAGCAGATCGTCTTTTTGTTACTACACTTTGCCCGTTCTTGATGAAATCATTCATCATCCAGAGTTTAAATAAAAGATGTAAAGAAAAGGGGTATAAAAAAGGTTACAGCGCCCGGGTCAATTCTTTTTTAAATTGTTGATAACACTCTAAAAAATAGTAAATCGAGTCGAACGGACATTTTCCGTGTTGCGCAGCTGCAGGGAGGGCAGCGGAGTTGGATCTCGTATCTGTATAATTCATGATGGCGGTACACGGCGCGTGCATGGGACGGCTTGCTGTGTGGCTTGGTTGTCTATAACAACTCGGCATCAGCTATGTCCCCATATTGTATTATTATTGATACACGTGCTCTGTTGACTGAAAACGGTTGTGCTAAAAAATGCGTGTGTAAATATGTCAGTTCATATTTTTCCCCCATTTTCAGAGCCACTACACGATTTCGGCTTGAAAACGGACGAGGCGCGATAACTCGAACAGCGTTAAAAAAAATTACATGCCTAAGATCCAACACTGCGGTTGCGCGTCGATGAAAATGTCCGTTCTCATTTTTTCCAGTCACGAATAACGAAAACATCCGACGAGGCGCGATAACTATTACGACCACTTTTTTTTACATATGTAAAGATGATTCTCAAGGAATCGCAACGTTGCCAATGTCAGTTCTTGTTAATTTCTTTCTCAAGTCCTTATTAAATTACCAAAAAAACTCAAAAAACCTTAGGTCGTGATCAGTCGTAAACAACTTTCCAGAAAAACAATCCGAGAGCTCTGAAAATTAGTATATTTTTTCTTTGTCGTATTTTTGTTAATTAGACAAAGACATTAGGTCGCCTTCGAAACGTACTTTATATAAAATCCTTAGTGGAACGGCCGTCTTTCATACCTGCTTTCACGTTTGACAGTACCGAATTCTAGTAATTCTTAACTCAATATGGTAAGACTGTGCCAAGTACAGTAAACTGGATAAAAATATAGACTTTTGAGTCACGTCCGTCGATTGTTTATTTTTCCTAACCAAGAAACATCAATCCGATCACTGTTATAATGAAAACAGAAACAGAGAGAAGAGAAAAAGAGGTGTGGAGTCTACAGATAGAATCCCTTTTTCGTTGTGTTTATTGTCGCAATAACTGGAGTCATATTGACGTGTACAAAGCAAATAGGAATAGAAAATAGCACCCTACTCTCATTATCGACCTCCCCGTATAATGAGCCCTTATATTTTATTGTAGTACCTGGGCAACATCGAAGTGGAACTCGTCATCACAATTCAGCAAGTCGACACCGACTTTAAGGTTCCCCAGAACGAGTTCGACGGGAAAGTCGTCTACGGGCAGAAACGCCAGCCGACCAGTTTGGCGTACCAGTACCACACGGAAGAAATGGCACCGATCATGGACAGACTGACGAAACTGGAGAGCCAGCTGCAGGGTTTATATTTGAATAGGTTCATGACTAAATCAATCGTCCAGGATGCGGTAAATTAGGTCTCCTAAGACGTGCGGAAAGTAACGCTTTTACACACAAAAATACGACGCGAAGAGTTAAATTTCAACAATTATTTAATTTTATTTAGGTTACGAACAGTCTGGTAAAGTCGGCACAGGGTAATCAATGTCCCCCTTGTTAACTTTTTTATTTTTCATACTTGAGAAAAATTAAAAAGATTGCCGAATGAAAAATAAAAAAAGTTAAGAGGGGACATTATAAGTGATCACCCTGTATAGCTGTTCATAAAATAACGCCTAACCGTGTGTTTGTCGTTTTTTATTATTTACACGCTTTTTTAATGAGAGAGGCGGATGAGGAGGAAGGAGAAATAATATAAAATGTACTTATTTATTTAGTTTTTCAAGATGCGTTTTATTTAGTATTTAAAAATATCCTTTCTAGTTGTCAACAATAAATAAAATACAATACTTGTGACGGACTACTTTTAAACCAATCGTAAGTATAAATAAACGAGGGAAACATTCTTATAATTTCTATACAGGGTGTCCCAAAAGTGCGACAAGTAAAATATCTCCGTTCTGGTTTGAAATGGAAAAAACAATGTAGTATACCGGGTGTTCCCTAGGTCATTTTATGAAAAAACAATCTCTTGCTACAGGGTGTTGAAATTTTTCTTTTTATATCTTTATTTTTTAATATCTCCGAAAATACTTTAGATATTATTTTCAATTTTGGCATGTGTCAACAGGACATAAAACCACATGTTTTAGTTCCAAAAATAATTATATCGATTCACCAGTGGCGTCCCAGCACACATGGCCTCCGATATTTTTTACAAAAAAAGTGGTACGCCACTGCGATTTTCACACGCGAATATTTTTCCTGAATACTCCGGTCAATTCTACACGAAAACGGTCTCTTGCTTTTTTCTCGTCAGGCGCTTCGTTCTTGCTTAAAACAATTAAATTCAAATTGAAACTCGTTATTATTAAGTGGCGTTCTTTTTTTTGTAAAAATTTCAAAGGACTTGTTCGCAGGGAGAGTCACTTTTCTAAGCAAAATATGTGGTTTGTCCATAAAATAACCTGAGGAATGACACTTTGAAATATTATCACGTTATTAAGGAGCACCCAGTATTGGAGAATTATAAGGGGACCCTTCAAGCACATTTTAAAATTATTGTAAAATATACACTGTGTCCCAAAAATTATGACATGTATGTACAATTTTAAAATATTTCTTGGGCTTAATCCATACCTGTTTCTCGGCGCGAACACCCGCTATTCCTTCTTCAGTGCAAAATACACGTCGTGCACGCTAACGTTCAAAATGATCCTTTGGAAAAGATTGCTGCATTTCTGATCCGCTATGATCAGTCGATAGGCGCTCAGTTCACAGATGGCGCGCAGGGCGGCCGTAGTGGACACCGTTTTGAAACCGTCGAGGGCGCAGCAAGACACCAGTATTCGGAAGACGTCGCTGAATGTGGTTTCTTCTACGCCAGTTCGTTCGATCTGTCGAAATATACAGGGGGGTGTCAGGGATAAGAATGCCCTCTACAGGGAAAATTATCTTATAGAGGAGAAAAAGTGGCAATGAAAATGTAAAATTCATTCTCACATATTCCTTCAAGTAGAATCAGAAAACTAAAATTGTAAAAATTCGGTTGTGTCCAAATACAGGGTGTTATGGTAATGACGTATTATATTTAAATGGGTGACTCCTGGGGTGTCCTAGAGAAGAGCTACATATATTTTTTTTAAATCGAACGTTTAAAAAGTGGGGTAATTCACCCCTAAACCCACCGGATACTCCTCGGCACATTCATATATGATCATATTACATTGCCAAGCTGTGTAATCAACAGATGTTCAGGCACAATGTTGCCAACTGTGTAAAAAATTTAAAATTTTAGATTCTTATAAAAATAATATTTAGTTTACCTAGTATCCAAATACAAGTGAATCCAGTTGCCAGTACTATATAATCAAACTTATTAATCCAGAATGATGAAATAATTATGTTGATAGACAGGACAACCCCTTCAAAATAAATAGACTCGTCCAACTAGCGCGGTTGCCATTTCCGGAACTATCATTATACAGAAAAGTATTACAGAAGGAAATTCTGCAATTTATGAATATAACCTTATAAATCATCGAAAGTGGCAACGCTGTATTTTTTAATATTAACCCCAGCCGATGCCGTCGCGAAAAGAATAGGCAACCCGCTCGATTATCCAAGATCATCTGTTTAAAGAAGCCAGCCGGTTTCCTACTGTTTTTCAAGCAGATTTGTGTGTCAAATTGTGTGTTAATACTTAATCCCGAGTTTAAAGTTATTTGTTTTTTTTGCGACGGCAGTGCCCCAGCCCAGCAGTTCAATATCGATCGACGAAACCAACGTGTTATTTATTTTAAAATTTTTTAGATGTTAAATACATTATTTCCCAGACCACTCAGACAATAAGGGCGTATTTTTGTCTACACAGTAGCACTTTAATGGTACTTAGATGTGTTCATGAGACGCGATTTTGTGAGATTATTGTGCCGGTTTGTTTTTGGTTCGGGTTATTTAGGTACTTGGTGTTTTTTTATAAATTAAGTTGGTTTGGTTTTAAATAAGTCCAAACAGCTACATAAAATTGCATTTTTTTTTCTAAAGGGCAAGTGGCATTTATAAACTTTTAAGTTGTCCAGATCTGACGGGTGTCGTTCGAATTGAACAAATGAGAACATACCATGACCATTTATAAACTCCGCGGCGGTTCGTTCGAGTCAGTTCAAGTTTATAAATCGGAGATTGTTTCCCAGCGAACTGACCTGAACGTAAAAGTTTATAATAATGTACCCTGAAAAATAAACAACTTGCAATCTGTCAAACGGTTAATGACTTTCTAAAGAGTTTACCCTGAAGATATGACAACACTGTTCAAGATTCAGTGACGTTTTTCGCCATATGTTGCTTTGTTTACCTTCCTGACAGGGTCACCACGTGGTCATTTTTGGTTTGACATAAGGTCATGTACAGGGCATATTAAATTAAAGCGCCATTTTTGGATATTTTTCTTCAATTTGTTTTCATCTCAGGAATTGCCGATTTAAATATAATACGTCATTTCCATAACACCCTGTATAACAACTTTTCTCCATGTCGCACAGTATCTCCCATCATTTAAATTGATTTGTTTTTCACATTTCGTGACTTACCTCCGCAACAATCGCCTGCAGCAGCAGCTTTTGCAACCTCGAACATCGCCGTATCGCCATCACCTGCGGCTGCGTAATCATCGCGTTCAGCGCCTCGTTAATGTGCATTATGTTCACCAGTTGACCCTTGCCCTCGTCTTCGGCTATTTCCGCTGCTCGCCGGCAAATATCCAGGGCTCTGCGGGCGTCGCCCGAGACCGAAGCCACCTTTCTATGTAAAAAAAATGCTAGATAGCTACGATACGTTCAAGCCGACCCCGCACCCATCTTTTACGGTTATTTAGAACTTGAAATATATATTGTAACGGAATATTTTGAACCCAAATTGATTTTACAGAGACTATACAGTGAGTCCCAGAAGAAATGTCTAAATTCATTTAAAATTCAGCGGTAAGTTTTTTCAAAAAACGCTCGTACCCGTCGATTTTGATTTTTTAATTTTTTTTTGTGGTAATTTCATGTATACAGGGTAGCTCAAAAATAAGTTACGACCTCAACTTCATTTTTTCAAATGAAAACATATATTTTTTATTTCATTTTTGAATTTTGCATTGAATTCTAAGCATGTTTCATGTACCATGTCCTATACATAAACTCAACAGTTATTGAAAAAATTAGGATTGAACATATCTATAAGTAAGACCTGTTTATTAAAAAAAAAACACAACAAAATCAAATTAAATGTTGAAAATGTGCGCCATTTACGGCTTGACAATATCCAAGACGATCAATAAACTCTCTTTGCACGTTTCGAACCATTTCCGGAGTTATGACACGCACTTCTCTTCGGATCCTTTCTTTCAACTCCTGCATATTGTTTGGCCTGTTAACAAATACTTTTGATTTGAGGTAACCCCACAAAAAAAAGTCCAGCGGAGTTAGGTCTGGCGACCTAGCAGGCCATTCGATAGGTCCTCTCCTTCTAATCCACCGATTGGGAAAGGTTTCATCCAAAAATGTGCGCACAGTGGCCGCATAGTGCGGAGGAGCACCATCTTGTTGGAATATCAGTTCTTCGTCAGGGGAGTCTGGATCCAATGGATTCGGAAATAAAGCCACTAATGCTGGAATTAATTCTAGTTGGAGAAATTCGAGATATACTTGTGCAGTTAAAGACTGTTCAAAGAAAAATGGACCAATTACTCTTTCGCGTACGATTCCACACCAAACATTTATTTTCTTAGGGTACTGGCTTTGAACCTCTATCATCCAATGCGGATTTTCTGTTGTCCAATATCGACAATTTTGTCTGTTCACATTACCATTCAAATAGAACGTAGCTTCATCCGAAAAAATAATATTTTTTACTAAATTATTATCTAGATTGCACATATTTTGCATGCGCCCGCAAAACTCACTTCGCCTATCGAAATCATCTTCAAATAACTCATGCACTGGAATAACTTTGGGTGATATTTGTGCTTTTGAACTACTCGGTGAACAACAGATTTCGGCATGTGTAAATCGGCCCCAATGTGCGACAGGGGAGTACATGGATTTTCTTCCAAGGAAAGCAAAACGTCAAGTTGTTCATTTTCATCTCGAGTAGGACGACAAGATTTAGGCAAATCTCTAACATGACCGAATTCTCTAAACTTAGCCTCTATTCTACTCACCATCTTTTGACATATGGGAGGACGATCAGGATGGATTTCATTAATAATTGGGCTGTTTCTATTTGAGTACGTGTTTTATCACCAAACCCAACCATGCATAGAATTTCAATTTTTTCCCGTTCCGTTAACTTCACCATTATTGTGAAAACCGCAACTTTGAAACTACGCTTGACAATAATTATACTTATTTGAAATAAAATTGTCATACAGTTTCTATGGAAATAAACGGTGACAGTGAGACAGTACACTCTTACTTATTATGGAGCCCAAAATGCCATATTGCCAGAAGATTTGATAGATCGTTATATTCCCTAAATGATATGTTCAATCCTAATTTTTTCAATAACTGTTGAGTTTATGTATAGGACATGGTACATGAAACATGCTTAGAATTCAATGCAAAATTCAAAAATGAAATAAAAAATATATGTTTTCATTTGAAAAAATGAAGTTGATGGTCGTAACTTATTTTTGAGCTACCCTACATACATGAAATTACCACAAAAAAAAAAAAGTAAAAAATCAAAACCGACGGGTACGAGCGTTTTTTGAAAAAACTTACCGCTGAATTTTAAATGAATTTAGACATTTCTTCTGGGACTCACTGTATGTATACTTAACCTAGGACCGAAAAATTATCTAAATATAACTTACCTGGCAACCAATTGAATAGCGTCAGAGTTAAAACTCTCTGTACCAGTCAGTCTTTTGGTTACGATCTCCATCAGCTGCTTGTGAGTGTACGCTTGGAATGTCAGTCTTGTTAAGCCTAAACGACTCGTCACTCTACTCATGAGGAGCCTTAAAAAAAATAATATAATTATACGGATAGTCCTGGTATATGGGCCCCTGAACCCCGAAATTACGTCTTCTCCTCCTCTCCTTTGAGGGCCTCCAGGATATTTAGCCCCGAAGCCCCCTATCAAAAGGGCATGACAGATGGAAACTGCTAGAGTATTTTTTTTCTAAAGAAAGAGTTTGGCATGTAAATGACAACCTTTTGAGACCAACCACATTGACTGTTTACATCTCTCGCCACGTGGTGTTTCGGGTTTGACATTAGGCGTCTTATCTCGCTTATTAATTCACAGCGCCAACATTTATGGTTTGTTTTTCATCTCGAGTCTTGCGGACTTTTTTGTGTCAAATGCCAATAAATTAATTTAGATAGTTTTAATTGAAGTAATCTAAATCTTACCTTTCTGGTAAGTCCATGGTATTGGCTATTGTCATCACGATGAGTTGGTCCTTTGATTTGGTCGGCCAATCCAAGAGGTTGTAGACGACGTCCTGTCGTTTTGTGCATAGTATATCCAACTAAAATATTGCACAGGGTGATTCAATGATTGCGCCAGAGTAATTATAAGATTTGTCGATAATGAGCTTTTGTGTTGAGGTATGGTTGCATATTCTGCACATTAAAAAAATATTTTCAATTATACAGGGCGCGCTCAAAAAATAGAGTGGCAGAAAGTTATATTTTTTTAAAATGGGACACCCAGTAGTTTATTGCATTCGCTTAGGTAGTTTAAGAGCAATAAATTGAAAACGAAAAATAAAGTTTTGTAGTCTAGGACAGGAAACATCAAAAAAACATTCTAAAATTGTTGTTTCAACAACAGGATTGGGAACAAGGGGTCTAGATAAATAAATCTAATAGTGTTTATCTATTTTATACAGGATGTAGCAAACACGACTCTTATTCTTTGCTGCAAAAAAAAATTTGAAAATATTGAGAAAAATTATTTTAAAATTTTTATGACACACCCTGTATAAAATAGATTGAATTCAGAGTATCGAATAAATATTGATTCTTACCTCATCAATCAACATTACCACCGGGCTCATCTTTTTCTTTTTTGTGAATCTTTCTTCTAGCAAAGTTTGCGCCTGTTCCCACGGTACCGTTTTTCCGGTCAGTTGTTTCCAAATCTAGCAAAGTAAAATAATTCAAAATGAGTACTGTTTCAAGAGATCCGCACGATACCGATATCGCTTTATCGGCAGCTGTTGCCGATTATTATCGGTATAACGGCAGGAAAGTTGTCGCTATACCTGCAAACATAAAAATTAAGAATTTTGAGGTATTTGTTCGGGTTTAATCAAAAGTTGTATTTTAGTCTTGGCGAAGACATTGCGTAAAATCAGCATAAAAGGAAATAACGCAAGTAAATCGTTCATAAAGATATAAAATTCCCCCCACATACCTCTACATACGACTGTCTAGGTTCGGTAATCCGCATTCCATTCACGCTGACATAGCTAAACGCGGGAACTTTCTTCTCGTTTTGTAAATGATGAATCACAGATGTCACCGTCGCTGTCTTGCCCGTCCCGGGAACGCCAGATATATACATGCACCTAGAAGAGTACTGTATACTAATGTACGAGAGACATAAAATACAGGGTGTTATGGAAATGACGTATTATATTTAAACCAGCAATTCCTGAGATAAAGACAAATTGAAGAAAAATACCCATAAATGGCGCTTTCAATTCATTCGGCGGTAAAAGTGACCTGACGTCAAACCAGAAAAACACATGTGTGGCACTGCGATACATGTAAGCAATCAAGGAATTATGGCCGGTGTTGTCATATGTACACCTTAAACTCTCTAGACAAAATAAAATAATTTAAACACTTTTCCATTCTGTAATACCTTTTTGTACAATTAATTGAAGAACATTTACGACGGACTATGTTTTAAACAATCCGAAAAAACATATGGAATAGTAATAGCAACGTACGTCACTAGGTCAAATGCCAATGACATCTTGACGCCTTACATCGGCTGAGCAAAGTAGTTTCATATAGCGCCGCACGCTTGCGTTCTGTTAGTTGAAGACCAACCAGCGGCCGGATACGTTGTGTCTCGTCGATCACCAACACACTCAGCAATCCGATCTGTTTTTTCGGTTCACACGTGTATCTTGCCCGTTCATAAATAATCTTTGAATATTGTTTTTTTGACGCGTTTCTTCTAAACGTCAAATTTCGGCGCGTGTAATAAAATCTAATAATCTGTAGTGTAATCTGTATTATTGTATTTTCAAAAGCTAACTATCGGTTCTGTTTGACTATTACTGTGTGTACATAAAGTGTTTCCAGGAGTGTTCCCATGAAAAAGAAAAAAAACTGATTGTGTTTGTGCCTGGATTTCCTCGCTCTTTAGGTATAAGGATAAATACAAGTAGGTAGAAAATAATTTACTATTATAATTTTATATTATACATTAAGTTTGGCAACATTGCCATTGGCTCTGGGTGAAATGTTGTACAGTAGCGCGGACTGACCTGTGAGTAAGAGTGTTTGTTAGATTTAAAAAAAATATACACAGTGTGTAAAAAGTCCCGGAACAGTCAATTATTTCAAAAATGGTGCACAATATAAAAAAACTTTCTGTATAAAAGTTGTTGGTCTTAAAGAAAGTTATTAAACTTAGATCCCTGTAATTATACAGGGTTGCCCAAAAAGTCGTGGTAACCGAAACTTCATTTTTTTTAAATGGAATGACCCTTTTTTGATCACATTTTCTGATTCCTCTAAACATTCTAAACAACAATTATAGAACATGTCATATGGCTAAACCTATTAGTTTTAGAAATAATTTGAGTTGAAGGACATAAATGCGATAGGTACGATATTACCTTTTGCATTGTTTCGAGTCGGCTCAAATGTTTTACGTTAAAATTAAAAGAAAAACATTAAACTCGTGTAAAATGAACCTCACTCAAGTTGTGTCAAAATTTAAATAACAACTAAATTATTAAATACAAGCAGTAAAATTAACAATAACTTGAAATAATAAAAATAAAATTAATTGTAAGTCGTTATTTAATTAAATGCTGAAAATGTCCTCCTCCCACAGTTTGACAATGGGCTAGGTTATAATAAAATTTGTCGATGACGTTTTGTAACATTTCTTGGTTAATAGATGCACATTCTTCAATAATTCTTCCTCTTAATTCATTCAGATCTGCAGGTATTGTCACAAATACTTTATTTTTTAGGTGTCCCCAAAGAAAATAATCAAGGGGCGTTAAGTCTGGCGACCTAGCAGGCCATTCTATGGGGCCTCTTCGTCCTATCCAGCGGTTAGGAAAAGTGTTGTTTAAATAATTTCTAACAGCTAGCCCAAAATGAGGAGGAGCTCCATCCTGCTGAAACCACGTATTGCGTAATAGTGGTCCTACTTCATTGTTTATTGCTGGCACAATTTCATTTTGCAGCATGTGGAGATACATTTCGGCATTCAAATTCCCCTCTATAAAGAAAGGCCTCACTAATCTGTTGCAAATAATTCCAGCCCACACATTTACTTTCTGGGGGTGTTGAGTATGTGTTTCTCTCATCCAATGTGGATTCTGATCAGCCCAGTAACGACAATTATGGCGATTGAGAGACCCGTTCAACATGAATGTTGCCTCATCCGTAAAAACTATTTGATTAAAAAAATTGTTATTTTCTTCATGTTTTTGCATCATTACTTCGCAAAATTCCAATCTACGATCAAAATCGTCTTCTGATAATTCCTGGACAAGAGTTATTTTATAGGGATGAAAATTACTGGTTTTTAAAATATTGTCAATTGATTTAAAACAAACATCAACTTGGGTAGCAGCTTTTCTGAGTGACAAATGTGGATTCTGAACAAAATGAAGTAATGTCTCTAATTTTTTTTCATCACTACTTGCCGACTTTGGTCTTCCGGAACGAAGTTTATCTCTGCAACAACCGGTTACCTCGAACCTTTGAACTGTTCTCACAACTGTAGATTTTGATATAGGCTCTCGGTTTGGAAAAGTTGTATTAAATAATTCCTTTGTCTCGATAACTGATCTTTGTCGGTCTCCAAAACCTCTTATTATTAGTAAAGTTATACGTTCCCTTTCGCTGAGCAACATTTTGAGAATTTACTTTGACAGTGACGCAAAAAAATTCTAGTAGGTACCAGCTTATAAAAATGCAAAAGGTAATATCGTACCTATCGCATTTATGTCCTTCAACTCAAATTATTTCTAAAACTAATAGGTTTAGCAATATGACATGTTCTATAATTGTTGTTTAGAATGTTTAGAGGAATCAGAAAATGTGATCGAAAAAGGGTCATTCCATTTAAAAAAAATGAAGTTTCGGTTACCACGACTTTTTGGGCAACCCTGTATAATTACAGGGATCTAAGTTTAATAAATTTCTTTAAGACCAACAACTTTTATACAGAAAGTTTTTTTATATTGTGCACAATTTTTGAAATAATTGACTGTTCCGGGACTTTTTACACACTGTGTATGTAGACTGTCTCTAGGACACCCAAGGAGTCACCCATTTAAATATAATACGTCATTTCCATAAAACCCTGTATACAGTGTCCATTTTTCGGTGGTTTTTACGAGGTATCTCCATTATTATTAAAGATAGAAGGATGCGGTTTTCGCAGTTCCAAAAACGAGGAATCCTAGAAAAAGTCTAATTAGGTTTGTTTGTTTGTGTTTACTAATTACGGAGATACCGCGTAAAACCACTGAAAAATGGACACCCTGCACTGTATATTAATGTATGATGGGCATATACAGGGTGTTATGGATATGCCTTATTATATTAAACACTCGCATTTCTCGAGATAAAAACAAATTAAAGAAAAATAATCATAAATGGCCCTTTGAGTTAATGAGTGAAAAACCACTGCAAATTTGTAAAAAAAACCATATACTAATAGTCCAGAGACCTCAGTCGTCAGCAGGGTTGACAGATTTTTTTCTAGTATTTACTGTAAATTATTCATCAAATTTAGCAAAATTTGGGCGAGGTTCTCAACGTTTTTCCTGAATTAAGCCGCGTTCTCAGAGCTACGTACTGTCCCCCGCGACACCAACCTAACCAATCAGAACCGTTTACGTCATTACCCCTCATCCCCACGCTGATCTAGCGGTGTTGCCAGGTATCTGGTGAAATTTCACCAGATCTGGTGATTTTTTGTGATTTATAAAATATACCGCCCCCAACACGAAACTGGTAACACCAGAAAACAGACTTTTTTAAAAAGATTTTCATGGACCACCGGATTATTCATAAAATCACAAAAAGATCAACAGATCTGGTGACATTTCACGAGATACCTGGCAACACTGCGCTGTAGTATTATTAATTTTTTATTTTGTTTTGAAATTTGAACCTCAGTTTTCCGAAATAAGTATTCGTTGTTTCCGAACAAAGGTAATTACTAATTATTTGGTCCTAAAATATTGTGAATAGTATGTACTTTTGCTTTTAAAATTTATTTGATCATTACCTACCTAAATCCCACAAAATATTTAAATAATTTTTAATTACATTGGTTTTTTAATCACATTGGTTCATTTTTTACTAACCAGAATAAATATACATATTTTGAGGAGTAGAATACGAAAATAAAAATCAAATTTGACGCTGTCATCGAACAAATCTTTTAAAAAACAAACATATAACCTCCGAGAGGGGAAAATTTTAATCCAACATCCGCATTCCACATACTCACACCCTTAAAAAACGTTAATATTGGCCTGCTGCAATCGGAAGAGATTAAGAAATGTGATAAGTTCAAGTTTAAAACATTAAATTTTAGGTTAAGCGAAAACCATAATATGGATATGGACACAAATTCAAATTATATTCCTGTGGAAATTCTTCACTGTTCTGAAGCTGAATTTACAATAAAGTTTATCTGCAGAAGAAAGTGCAAGAGTTAATAATACTGGTAAAACATCATTTTGAATTAAAATTGTAAACTGTTTTTAAGGTCACAAGGTATTTTGTTAGCCCTACTTTTGGCAATTTCGTAATGTTATCTAAAAATTAGTTTTGTAGCTCTATAGATGCCTAAATCTTATAATATAAATATTTTTAGATTATTGTAGATACAGGTTACAAAGGGCAAGTATGCTCTGCACGAAGATGGCTTTGTATCTGCTTGGAGTGAAGATATAGAGGAGACACAAGCTAGTTAGGATAGTAGCCAAGCTATTGAATGCCTGCTTATTACAATAATTAGTACAACGAGACCTAGGGTGTGGAATATGAATGATGAGGAGACACTGTCGGAAGGACCATGACTATGCTTTTAGACTTCCTTATTGGATGAAATTATATTAGAATGAGATAGTTCTCCTACCTACCTACTTAACAGTGGTTAATAAAATACCTAATAAGATATGTAAATGTATTTGTTTTTCTAGTGCACGCGTGTGCTACTCTACAATTTTAAGTTTATAATAAAAAATACAGGAATAAAACTGGGCGGTTTTCATTATATTTATATTTTGAGCTCTAAAATGCACAAATTAGTTAATTTAGTCCGTTTTTTTTGGCTTGTAACGTTTTTTAACGAAATTAGCTCTTTAGTCTGGAAGAATAGTCATATTAAAATACACTGCCAGACATTATTCAAAGATTTCGTTGCTTCGCCGCTTTCATTATCAGATTCTCAATCAGTATGATAAATTATTCAAAACGAAATTTGTACAAAACAAATTGTTTTCATTTAAAAAACAATAACAAATTATTGTAAGGTTAGGTTTCACCTGAATGACAAGTGACAGACGTCACCCCCTACAAAAGGAGTGGGGGACTGTCGCTGCGACACGTCGAAGCTCTGAGAACGCGGCTTTATCCGTTGTCACGCCGTTTCATTCGCGAGAACTGGCAACCCTGGTCGTCAGCAATGTCACCCATTGAAATATAATAAACAATTTCCATAACACAGTGCTCAGTACAAGAAATTGAACTAAATGTTTCACAATTCATACTCGATATACTATTCAATGCCGCAACTTACCCACCACATCCATCGTCCAATTTCCCTCTTAAAAAATTATAAACATCGAGGTACTCTTTCTCTCTGCATGGTAGAGACGTAGGCACATAAGAAACGTGCAACTGACTCCGCGCCTTCATCAGAGGCGTACTGTCGCCTTGTATCAAGCTCGATCTGGGGTGCATCGAAGGGGTTATAACACCGTCCCTAAAATATTGCAATAATACCAAAAAAAATCCTTTCTAAAAATTTATGTCTTTTAAATTACGTCCCTGAATAAATACTTTACCTTAATAATTTCAATCTATTTTTGGGAGTTTTCGGTGTATTTCTCATACTATGACTCCTTGGCGTTTTTGCTTCCTTTTGCGGCTCCCTTTCTGGAGATAATTCAGACTCTTCTGAAGAGCTCGATGCTATCGACTCTTTTCTTGGTCTAAGAATCCTAAAAACACATATTTGTCACAAATTAATCAAAAACTCAAAAAATTGAAAGAGGAAGACTTACTGTTTCCTTCTGTTTGGTGTTTTAGGTCGTACAGTTTTCATAGGACTATCGCGGTTTATTTTAGGTCTGCCTCTTCCTCGAGGGGTAGCCTTAGTAGAAGTTCCCTCAGGAGTCTGCATTTTCCTGGGAGGTGGAGACTCTTCCATTGAATCATCAGAAAAGGCGGTTTTATTCAGAGATTTCTTTACTGGTGTTACTAGTTTTATATTATCTTTGAGGGATGTACATAGTTTATCTACATTATCATCTAAAAGAAATATAGACCTCCTTGGTATTAAATCATCGTACTTTGTACGTAATACCATTAAAAAAAAATTATATACAATATACCTTTTGCATAATTAGATTCCTTTCTCGTCTTCTGTATTTTCTTAGGGCTTAACTGAGGATCTTTCTCCGTTTTGTTAGATCTCCCGCGCTTCCTAGGGGACACAGACTCTTTATCAATTCTCACCTCTAGGTTGGTAATTGTTCTAAATTATATAAAAAAATTTCTTTAAATTAAAATAAAATATTTTCCCCTTCCTTTTAACCAAAGAATACTATTCCAATGGGATATCGGTCGCCCGCGTGTGTACAGGTCTGTGCAAACTGCCCATTGAAAATGTTTTCTTGGCGCCCATGCTCAAAAATTTAAATAACTTCATACAAACCTAATGCCTTCATTTATTGTAGGAATATATTCATCATCGCCGTCAGATTTATTTCCTGCACCTATATCTGAAACACCAGAGGACGTTGAGTTGCTTCTAGATCCTCGAATTCTACAATAAAAAACTCAATGAAGATCAGGGAACAAAATTGTCGCAAATTCCATTTAAAAAATTTGTTTGAATTCTCAGTAAGAAAATCTTGTTCCCATAATTACAATACAATTGTCTACCTTCTTTTAACAGATTCAACTTTATCACATTGTGTCTTCGGCCTTATCTCCTCATCATCGATATCATAGTAGTAACACGGAGCATAAGAAGCTGCCCGTTTTGATTTTCTTGGGGTCGAGTTCTTAACAACAGATAGAGATTCTCTAAAAAATTATTTTGTATTTAAATTTTAAAATGTGTATTCTTGATGAAAAAATATAGGTAACTTTACATACTTCTTATTTTGTCATAAAATAAAATAAACTTACCGTCTACTCCTCCTAATCTGTACATTAGATTCATTTTTAACATTTTCTCTATTCAATGTAGATTTTAACACAGATCTTCTAAAAGACTCATCCAAATTAATCTTTGCCGATTTTGCTGGACTCACTAAGCTATCTCTAAACTTCATTGGGGTTTTGATTTGGCGTTTTTCAGATAAAACCAGCTAAAATAAATAAAATCCTATTTTAATCATAGGATCTATTATTTTAACAAGTGGCATAAGTGTCTTTTACTTATACTTAAAATATTACATTTAAGATAGTTTCAGTAAAAACATCTTACATCTTTTTGATTGGGTTTCATAGGACTATCTCGGTTTATTTTAGGCCTGCCTCTTCCTCGAGGGGTAATTTTAATAGGAGTTACCTCTGGAGTCTGTATTTTCCTGGAAGGTGGAGACCCTTCCACTGAATCATCAGAGAAATCAGTGTTATTCAGGGATCTCTTTGCCGGTGTTACTAGTTTTACATTATCTTTGAGGGATGTACATAGATTCTCTACATCATCTAAAAAAAAAAATAGACCTCCTTGGTGTTAAACGAGTGAGTGCATTGGTTAGCAGACTTTGTACCATCATACCATAAAAAAAATTATATACAATATAGGTACCTTTTGCATAATTTGATTCATTTCTTGTTTTCTGTATGCGCTTAGGGGTTAACTGAAGATCATTCTCACTTTTTCTAGGTCTTCCGCGCTTCCTAGGGGACACAGACTCCTTATCATTTCTTTTAAGGTCTGCAGGTGACAAATTCATCTCGTAACCTGGGCAAGTCCCTGTTCGCAGTCTCTGAGACACTACATAATATTTCTCATCGTTGTCCAATTTCTTAAGGACAACTACAGGTATCGGATTATTTTCTGAGGTCCTGAGATTTGAAGAAATCTCTTTCTCGTCGACAAAGCAATCGGTCAAGCTTGCAGATAAAACGTTGCCTTTGGGCGAGTCAACAGGTATATCAATGGTCATTGTGAGTAAAATTATGAAAACTCGGCACTTTTCATGCCGTACGTCAAAAAATATATAAACAAACTTATGTATACACTAAAATAATCGTCTTTTAAGTTAAAATTTTAAAGAAAAACGTTTAAAATAAGTATAAATTAAAAATTAATAACAAACCCTTAACCCCTATCGTCGAAAAGCAGCCATTTATACAAAATTTGGCGCCAAATTGGCATGCTTCCTTATGTAGTTGCAGTACTTGGAAACTAGCAACATTGCCATGGAGGAGAAACATTTGTGTTTTCATGGCGAATCTTTTCAGACGCACAGAGAAATGAAAGATCAACGCTATAACACGCGAACTCTCAACATTTTGGTATTAAATAAAATTTAATCAATTGTAATCAATTAATAAACTTTTAACTACAACTTTTAGCACTCTAGGGATTTTATGACTTTATCTAAAACGTTTGAAAACAATTGAAATTAATTGTCAGCAAATTTGAACTGGAAAATGTTAAGAATCGGTTTGATTTCAAGGTTCTTGGCACATATGACAAATTGGTGGAAGTCTAGTCCCTCAAAGCAAGAGCTCCAGCGACGGCGCCACGCATCATGTGATCAAGAGCTTCTGGATGTTATGTAGCAACGGCCAAATATTTGCTGCTAAGTTCAGATCGAATGATGACAGTGACAGTGATAAATGAAACAGCTGTTTTCTTAACCAATTTTACAATTTTACCTCCAAAAAAAAATGAAAATAAAACATTTCTTTCTTTATTTTGTAATTGAAAAATGATGTAAAAATAATTGAGGAGTCAGATAGAAAGCATGAAGACCGAACATCTTGTAGGAAATAATAGTGATCCAATCTGGGCCAGCAATGTGGAACTTTTACCATCCGAGGTATTTTTTTTTCTCTCATTAAAGTTTCTACATAAATATTTAAATATCTAAATCGCTGGTCTATATTTCTGTTCTGTTATCGCTATGGCCACTTTGTGTTCTATATTTACTTTTCATCTTCAGGAATGCCTCCCAGTTATGGGTAGCTGCCAAGTATCCTCTATCCTCCAAAATCTGGACACTACAAACGACCACAACCTTCAAAGCATGGACCTGATTATACTGCATGGAAATGATTATAAAATACCTCTGGATGCACCGTTAAATCTGCATACCAATAACTATATAGTTTTAAAAGATTCCATTCCCATTGATGCTTGTAACAGTAGTCCAGGTAACGAGAGTAGTAGCAACGGCAGTTTTAGGCACACTGTCGTTGAAAAATGTCCTGAAAAACTCTTTGAGAAACATACAACTGGTATTGGAGAAAGTTCTGGTAGGTACAAATCTGCAGAACAACTTATACTTAGTATTTGTAGTATTTTGTGAAAAAGTTATGCTTACTCTGTGTAAGGAATTGTATAGACTACATATATAGAGCTTTGGATATCTATGAAAACTATTATTTCTCTTCATTTCAGGTCATAAAAATTATATAGTACCATCAGAACAGCACCACGTAGAACCAAAGAATGTAGAACCTACCGATCTAAGTCTAAACATAACAGAAACGAGTAATTCCAGTAACACTTCTAGTATTTCCCCAAAACACTACGATAAAGAGTCCTTTGAAGACATGCTTTATTTTGTTTGCAATCTGTGCCCTTTCTTGTGCACCAAGGAAACAAAAATTACAGAGCATCTAGAGAATGTCCACAAAAACAAGACTTTAAGTAAATTGGTTCAATTAAAATGTCCTGCCTGTGCGAATATTTTTTACCATAGGGCTTCTCTAAAAAGTCATCTGTTGCATGATCATTGTGTAGCAAATATTGACCTAAATCTCATTGTACAGGTAAATTTCAAATGAATTAATCTGTTTATTTTAATGAAACTTAACACAATATTTTTTTTCAGGCCGTTGTTTTCTACTCAAATAAGGAAAATAAAAAAGGCTCGACCACAAATAAATGCGACGAAAACAAGAAAAACGATATAAAAACGCGAACAGAACCGAAACCGCCAACTTACAGTGAAAAAAATACTGAAAATAATTATTTTGGAGGTAGTAAAACCGCTCCCGGTTTTAGCGGAAATATTACTGGTTCTAGTAGCAATGCTGCTAGTTCTAGTGCAACTACCAATGCTAGTTCTAGTGGCAGTGCTAGCAATAATATTAAACTGGATTATACTAGTATTATAAGTAGGGCAAGGAAGAAAGATACTGTTAACCTGGCGAAACCGTTACAAAGACTGGCGGTCAGTAAAATGGTAGACTTGGATGCCAGTTCTGTAACTTCGGAGAATTTTGAATTGCATAATTCCATAGAAAATCAGGTAAAATTATAATACATCAATTTTTTTGATTTTAAACTTGGATAACAATGTGTACAACCGTTTTTAGATTACATGCCTTTTCGCGGTACAATAGATATTGCTGCATTTTTGTGCTTGCCTTGGCTTCTACATGGCAGAATATTCCATAAATAGAAACCTTTTTCTTAGCTATACTTTTAAATCCCTATGTAAAATAACACAAAGTTGTGTACAATATCATTGTATGCTTGACTATTTATTTTACAGGTTCCTGTTCAGAATACAACAACTGTACCACAAAAAATACCATTGCCTCAGGTAGATATTAGTGCCAACAACAGTGAAAAACTTATAACGAATATAATGAAGAAAACCGATTCGGTTGTAAAATATATCAATTCGCAAAAATGCGTCTTTTCCAGTTGTAAGGTGCTGTTGACGGATTCAAAGAAAATGGACTACCATATCGAGTGTCATTGGAACGATGGCTTCCGATGTCTAGAATGTCAGGTAAATATTTTTGTGTCATATCTAGGAATTCACTGAGCCGTTGCGATTTACTTGATTTGATCCCAATAATTGAAAAATGTCATTAAATATAGAGAATATTTTTGGTTTTTAGGTTATTGATTAAGAAAACTTTATTGTGTTTATTCTTTTAGTAGAACAATTAGAGGTCCGTCACTCTGGGTGACACCTATCAAATTCTTAACTAGCGACAAATTCGCCTCCTAAAAATTTACATGAACTACTACTCAAAAAATAATAAATTACTTGCAGTGTGTCTTTCCGATTTTTTATACAACGTGTCCAAGATAAGGAGGGCCAGTACAGGGATCTTGGAAAGCGTAAGAGATACGAAGTCGGTTAAATGGAGGCAAAGGTGCGCATTTACGTGCCTAATAATATGCCGTTTAGAAAGTTTTAAAATTCCGAGTAGTTCCGGAGATATCCGGAAAACAACCGAAATTCTGAAAAATCGTTTTATTGTTTTCCTGGGTTTTTTTGAGATCGAATTCTAAAGTAAATTGCACTTGATACAGTCCTGTATTTCTCCTAATTTTATAAATAATATCTCATAAGTAAGCTATAAATTTTTTACTTATGTTGAACTAGTTCAATAAATAACAAATAATTTAATAATAAACCACAAATAAGTGAACAAAGATCATACCAAAACAGTAATATAACGAACAACGAAAAAAGTAAGGAACTACATAATCAGGTGTTCAAAATGATTTCCGTTATTCTCTAAGCACAAATAACATCTTCTAACTGCCACATAGTTTCGAGTTTTTTTGAGATAAAATAAAACATGCGATAGAATATCAAACTTTTCGGCATTTGTAAATTTAGGTTCCATATTTTCTGGACAATAGAAAACCTCTTAAACCGCCCTCAAACGTTCACAATGGGAATGCCAAGTGAAACAAATCACGCGTCACCATCTTAATTTTTTTCTTTCATGCGCCTACTTTTCTTTTAAATCCCGAATCAACAGAAGTTTGAAATAATGTTTCTGTATTTTGTTCACTTATTTGTTATTTATTGAACTAGTCCAACATAAGTAAAAATTTAAAGCTTACTTATGAGATATTATTTATAAAATTAAAATTTAAATATTTCCTGATTCGAAACGTCATTAAACCACAATGTGTCATACATCGTTGCATTCGGAAGAAAAAAAGCTCTCAAATTCCAATATCAGAAAAACAGGACCGTATTTAAAAAAATAAAGTTGATAATGGCCCTTCGGAGACGACTCGTCGGATTACAAAACAATTAACGCTGTTAGATAGAGCGGAAAAAGTGGCAATGCAAAAGTGCAATTTACTTTAGAATTCAATCTCAAAAAAACCCAGGAAAGCAATAGAACGATTTTTCAAAATTTCGTTTTTTTCCGGATATCTCCGGAACTACTCGCAATTTTAAAACTTTCTAAACGGAATATTATTAGGCACGTAAATGCGCAACTTTACCTCCATTTAACCGACTTCGTATATCTTACGGTTTCCGAGATCCCTGTACTTGCCCTCCTTATCCTGGACACGTTGTATTACGGAGCTCCTTGTACTTTGCCACACTAAACGGCAACCCTGTATAAATACGATCAATAAATCGAGCTGTTTTCATTCAAAACCCTTAACATTAATACAACCCTTTTTTTATATTTATATATATTTTTTTTTAGGAAAAATTTATGTTATGGAAACCATTAATTTCCCACCTCTGGCGATTACATAAAATCGACATGGAGCTGTATTCCTGCGACCAATGCGATTACAAAACGAACAGTTTGTCTAATTTAAATACAATTCACAAACTGATACATTCGAACATCAAAGCATATCAGGTAGACACACGCACACAAAGGGCATTGATTTCTGTTACAAACGATCTTTGATCGGGACAATATGTATACAATTCCGTCTCCCTTTTGTTCGATTCTTTTACGTTCCTTTATTTTTAGTGTGACACCTGTCAAAAGTCCTTTAAAAACCAAAAACAACTGAGAAACCACAGACGGATTCACAGACAGAACGTCCAAAGGGAAGTGACCACTTGCGATTTGTGTTCGAAATCGTTCACGGACAAGACGCGGCTGAAAAGTCACATGGATTCCGTACATAAAAAACTGAAGCCGTATTTGTGCAATTACTGTGGCTACAAGGGCTCTTGTAGGGCTTCCCTGAGAATGCATATTCGAAGTCATACAGGTAAACGTTATTATTGGCCTCCGGCCCAATGGAAGACGCTTACTATCTGTTTGAAAACATAACGCTTATTCGTCAGTTTATTCCAAAAACATCGGTTTGGTCTGGAGGCAAGCCTCTGCAAACCAGATAAGGACGCGGTGCTCTGTTCCCAGACGTTAAGCAGTTGAATATTATTAGAGACGCTTTGCAAAATTTATATGGGGAGTTTTAGGGTTTATATTAATAAAAATGTGGTTTAAAGCTGAAATTGTATATGTATTTATAAAATTAAGGTTTATTGTTTCATTTATTCATTTGTAGTAGGGGAGGCACCGTCTGTCCCGCTTCCCCTGACGCGTCGCCACTACTTTTAGTAAGAATGCAAAATTTTATTACCCATTTTTAGCTGAAACATATTTTTAGGCGAAAAACCATTTTCCTGCGATCAATGTCAATACACGACATCCGATCACAACTCGCTGAGAAGGCACAAGCTGAGACATACCGGCCAGAAGCCGTACAAGTGTTCTTATTGTCCGTATGCGTGTATTCAAAGTAGCACGTACAAGGTAAGTCTTATACGTGGTGATTCGGCATGAGTAAAGTGGCATTTTTGAAAATTTTCAAATTATTTTGATATATTTTATAAAATATACGTCAGAATTAGGTCTAATTGACATTTGAAACACTAACAACAGCTAGATAGCTTGTTAATGGTACATACTAGACGGCACCTTGCTCACTTATTCCTTAACTTTTTTTGACTGTCGACCGCAAGTCAAATCTTAGTGAAACCTTACCCCACGTGCTACCATGCCATACACATCTGTTTTCAGTTAACAAGTGTGTATGTAGGTCATCAGACGAGCAGTGATGCCAGATCGCAACGCCTACCTCGACCTGGGTCGTTGGAAACCGTCGTGTTTTGATATGCGAAAGGGACACGACCTTGGCGCAACTTTCCCTTGAATTCCCACGTGACAGTATTTCTGGCTTAATGAATAAGGTGGTCAATTTACCAGTCGTAGCATCACCGTTTTTCCGTTCTGTTGTGAAATAATTTGTAATAATAAATGTTGTGATGTGATTTAAAAATTGTGTGATATTACTATTGGTTGTGTTGTAAAACATACATTTTTCTCCGTCATTTTTAAGCAAACTATGGAAAGAATTGTTCAGCCAGTACATGTAACCAGCGCCCTCTAATGAAAAACTTAAAAATTTCTACAAATTCTCATCTCTTACTCATAACAACATCATACCGCGATCGAGTTTGTTCGGTTCGATCGGTCTAGTTTCTATCTCCAACAATCTGTTATGTATCAGAGACGCACATTACATTGGATGTGGACGAGTCGGAAATCCAGGTTAAAGGTTACAATGTGCTTATCTGTTACTCCAATAGTAGACATACAGGAGGATCCATTATTTATGTTCATGGTTGTGCAAATAGTACGATAGTGAGAAACGATTCTGTTGATTATACATATTGGAGCTTAATAGCTAAAGTCCAAATACAGAAGCGATGCATTATGGTTGGGTCGTTTTATAGGTCACCAAACTCTGCAGCTGGTGCTTTTTTTACGTATTTGGAGGAGATACTCAATGACGAACTTTTCCAACGACAGACAACAATGCTAATGGGAGATATGAACATAGACTGGTTAAAAAATGAGAGTGCATACAAACAAATTACGACAAAGGAAACACGTGTGACAAATATCTCGTCGTCATTGATAGATTACATGATTACAAACGAATTCAGTATGAAGGAATTGCCCCGAGATTTTCCTATTTTGAGTGATCATGAAATCATTGGTGTTAAAGTGTCACTCCCTTATGAAATGCGTAAAACACCAACGATGTACTGGAGAAATCTAAATGAGCAGAGTGTTTCTGATATAATTGAAGAATTGATTGGGAAGGAGTGGAATTATAACTCTGTTAACGTAGACGTTCTGTACCTGGATTTTATTAAAAATGTGCAAGAAGCTGTCGACAAGATTGCTCCTTTAAAAGCCAGAACTGCACGTAAGTGTCCTTGGATAACAGCGGATATTAGAGAAGTACAGCGTAAACGCGATAAAGCTTACCAAAAGTTTCGCCTAACAAAGGAAGAAATTGATTGGGTGGACTGCAAAGCTCAAAGAAATAATGTTGTATCGATGATCCCAAACAAGAGAAAAGAATACTATGATCGAAATATAGATAAATGTAAGAAAGACAGTAAGAAAATGTGGAGTACATTGAAGGAACTTATTGGGACAAAGGATCCGAAAGTCGACTTTAGTGATATTAACTTTGAGCAGGATACTGGCAACAATGCAGACAATTTCAACAATTTTTTTTCTGGACAGCATTAATGAAGTCTCTGATAGTATTGAATTTAAAGAATGGAAAGCCACTGGTTCTTATACTGAGACAAGTTTTCTCAGCTTCAGAACCATCTCTATATCGGATTTGCGAAAAACAGTGTATGGGCTCAAAAACAAAAAAAAGCACAAGTGATGAGACTCTCAATGTTAAATTGTTAAAACAGTTGTTCTGTGTGATAGGGTACCCACTTTTGTATCTGATAAATACCTCATTAAAAACAGGAAAATTTCCAAGTTTACTGAAAATTAGCCTCATTGTACCGATTCCAAAAGTGAATAAGCCGGAGACCGCCGCGCAATTTAGACCAATAAATCTCCTGCCAGTAGTGGACAAAATTATCGAGACTATTGTGTGCAATCAGCTTAAACAGTACTTTGAAGAGAATCAGTTGCTATTCGTGGGACAGTCCGGATTTCGAAGTAATCATTCATGTGAATCGGCCATCCAATATATTTGTGCAGAATGGAGAAAAAAAATCAATGAAGGAGACATAGTGATTGGTGTTTTTGTGGACTTAAAGCGAGTCTTTGAGACAATAGATCGTAACATATTATTAAAAAAATTGATAGCATATGGGATAGGAGAGAGCGCATTAAGCTGGATTGGTGACTATTTAAATTATAGGTTCCAAAGGACAAAAATAGATAATACAGTGTCTGGAAATAGTATCACTAGACTAGGTGTCCCGCAGGGTAGTGTACTGGGTCCACTTTTATTTATAATATATATAAATGACATTTGTAAGTCTTTAAAAAAATGTTTTGTCAGTTTATTTGCGGATGACACCCTAATTTCTGTTTCTGGTAAGAATTGGCGAGAAATAGTTACTGTTCTTAATAGTGAGCTCAGCATTTTATATGACTGGTTATGCCAGAATAAATTAAAGTTAAATGCAACAAAAACGAATTGTATGATAATTGGTTCAAAGACACAATGTAAGGCTTTTAATGAGTTAAATTTATCGCTGTACATAAATAATACTCCAATCACATGTGTAAGTGAAATTAAATATCTCGGAATAATTTTGGATCCGCAGCTCAATTTTTCTGCTCATGTTGACTATCTCTGTAAAAAGTTGGCAAAAAAGATTGGGTTTTTTTTATCGAGTATCTTCCTGTGTGTCTCAATGGACAAAAAGATTAATTTATAAAACAATTATTTTGCCGCATTTTAATTACTGTGCGTCTTTGTAAATTTCATGTACGGGGGAGGAGATTGGTAGATTGCAGGTACAGCAAAATAAGGTCATGAGGATTTTGCTCGGATGTAATAAATATACACCAATAGATTGTATGTTAACAGAGTTATATATATATATTTACTTTATTTAGCACTTGGCTAGTAAAAAGAACAAAATAAATACATATTTACATACATTGTTTACAAATACAAAATGCTAACATAAGCTCTGTCCTCGCAAATACACAAAAAGTTTTCTACAAAATACAGTCAAACTAGGTGAGTTCCTTATCACATCGGGAAGCGCATTAAAACGGCGAAGTCCCTCATAAAAAAGAGTTTTTTGTAGACCAACAGATTTTACATAGTGAATGTTGTAGTTTCTTGCTGATCTGATACCATAATTGTGACAGTCATATCTTCTCTCAAGATATGAGTTAAGATAATGAGGCAATAAATTGTTTTCCATTTTGTATATTAAAATGAGGTTCGCCCTTCCAATCCACTGCCCGACGTTCAACCAGCCCAACTCTGTTAACATACAATCTATTGGTGTATATTTATTACATCCGAGCAAAATCCTTGGGCTGGTTGAACGTCGGGCAGTGGGTTGGAAGGGCGAACCTCATTTTAATATACAAAATGGAAAACAATTTATTGCCTCATTATCTTAACTCATATCTTGAGAGAAGATATGACTGTCACAATTATGGTATCAGATCAGCAAGAAACTACAACATTCACTATGTAAAATCTGTTGGTCTACAAAAAACTCTTTTTTATGAGGGACTTCGCCGTTTTAATGCGCTTCCCGATGTGATAAGGAACTCACCTAGTTTGACTGTATTTTGTAGAAAACTTTTTGTGTATTTGCGAGGACAGAGCTTATGTTAGCATTTTGTATTTGTAAACAATGTATGTAAATATGTATTTATTTTGTTCTTTTTACTAGCCAAGTGCTAAAATAAAGTATATAAATAAATTTGCTCTATGTCCCATAAGTGATGGTACACCCTGTATATTAGATTTATTTTTAGATTCATCTGAAAACGAAACATCCCGGTTTAGAAAAGGATCTCATGTTCACCTGCTTCATGTGTCAGTACAGGACGGTGAATAAGGACATGTATAACTCTCACATGGTGACTACGCACAAACACGAACCCGCATGAGGTTGAAAATTAAGGAAAAGAACGTGAGTTTCTTCCGGGGATCCCCTTGATGTCTTCCCTCGATGATGGGGGAATCGCTGGCATCATAAAGGCGATTCGAAAAGTGTGCCGATTTATGAACGCTTATCTTTTGTCCGTGGACGTTTTACAACGAGAAATGTAATTATTGGCGATCGTGTGAGTCCCCTACACAATTATGATTAAGTTAAGTTTAAAAAAGTTTTTACCGAATTTTATATTTTTAAATTCAATTTTAACCTGGTATTTATTATTTATAGAACAAGCCCGACCCAACCAGCAGCTTTTCCTTATAAGATTTGGTTAAGAGAGATTTATAATAGCTTTCTAAAAGCTTTCAATTTGTTGTACAAAGGTCTCCGTGATATACATACATACAGGGTGTTATGGAAATGACGTATTATATTTAAATCGGCAATTCCTGAGATGAAAACAAAATTGAAGAAAAATATCCAAAAATGGCGCTCTAATTTAATATGCCCTGTACATGACCTTATGTCAAACCAAAAATGACCACGTGCTGCCCCTATCAGGAAGGTAAACAAAGCAACATATGTCAACAGTGTTGTCATATCTTCAGGGTAAACACTCTTTACAAAGTCAATAACCGTTTGACAGCTTGCAAGTTGTTTATTTTTCAGGGTACATTATTATAAACTTTTACGTTCAGTTCAGTTCGCTAGGACACAATCTCTGATTTATAAACTTGAACTGACTCGAACGAACCGCCGTGGAGTTTATAAATGGTCATGGTATGTTCTCATTTGTTCAATTCGAACGACACCCGTCAGATCTGGACAACTTAAAAGTTTATAAATGCCACTTACCCTTTAGGAAAACAAATGCAATTTTATTTAGCTTTTCAAACAACACCAACTGAATTTAGAAAAAACACCAAGTAGGTACCGAGGTAACTTGAACAAAAACAAACCGGCACAATAAAATCACATAACACATCTAAGTACCATTCAATCTGAATTAGTATTTTAAAGTGCTACTTGGTTGACAAAATACGCCCTTATTGTCTGAGCGGTCTGGGAAATAATGTATTTAACATCTAAAAATTTTAAAAATAAATAACACGTTTCTCTTTTCTTTAAACAGCTGATTGTGGACATCGGGTAATATTTAAAAATACAGCGTTGTCACTTTCGATGTTTTATAAGCGACTATCATAAATTGCCGAATTTCCTTATTTTATTATATTACATTCCTGTATAATTATAGTCTCGGAAATGGCAACCGCGCTCTAGACAGCGGAGATTTCTCGGAACGGTTTGATGTCCGAAGTCAGACTAGCCCATTATTTCAGAGGGTAGTTCCTGTCAATTGTTAACATAATTGTTTCATTTTATCTTTAGTAAGGGGTTAATGGCCCATAGAAATTAGTGTTTTTATTATTTCTATTGCGAAATGATTAAGTGCTCTTGTTCTATGTGTGTTATTGTAAAGTGTAATTGTGCGTTAGTGTTGGGGTTTAGTGATAAGCTTATTATGCAGTCCCACACTATCATCAGGACACGTGATGAGCATAAAGTTTTTTCCATAGAAAAAAGAACTGAAAGTGTCTGTGCCCTGGAGTTACTTTCTAAGTAAGCTAAATATTTATTTTTATAAGAAACTAAAGTTTTACACTTTTAAACAGTTTGGCAACATGGTGCCTGAACATCTGTTGATTACCCAGCTGGGCACTGTAATATGTTCATATATGAATGTGCCGAGGAGTTGTGTGTGGGTTTAGGGGTGAATTACCCCACTTTTTAAACGATCTATCTAAAAATAATACGTCATTTCCATAACACCCTGTATAATGCATGAACTACCATTTTACCATGTATTTTTGACTTTAGTACAGGGTGTTACATTTTCGACACTTTTATAGGGTATCTCCGTAATTGTTAGTGCTATCAAAAAAGTAATGCAGGTGTCATGTGCTCTTTTTGGGTCAAACTTAAAATGATTAAATCAAAATTTGAAAATTTTCGCTCGCTTAAGAGATACGGGGGAAAATCAAAAAATTGACAATTTCTAAATTACTCTATATTGTCTTCGTTAAAAGAGATACAGAAAAATGTTTTATACAAAAGTTTCTTTATAATGAGATAAATAATATGCCGTATTTAGAATAAGTATACGCGGTCAGGTAAAAAAGTTGTCGGACCTAACCGCATTTTTTTAAATGGAGCACCCTGTATATTTTAATCTAAGACGATTGCATTTTAAATTCTATTTTCAAATATATAACACGCCATGGATAATATTGGTTTCCTAGGCGATTTACTTAAACTTTATTACTTTAAACCATAGTAGGCCATGAAACAACAGCTAATATCCTAGAAACAACTGTATTGACATTCTAATTGTTATTAACATTTAACGTCAATTTCATTTTTACATATTCATTTGTGCAAATGACTTATCACATTTTGTAAAACTTGATATGATATCCATCATCCATGGTGTGTTATAAAATTGAAAAGAGAGTATAAAATGCTATCTTTTTAGATTAAGATATACAGGGTGTTCCATTTAAAAAAATGAGGTTCGTTCCAATAACTTTCTTACCTGACCCCGTATAGTAATTCTGAAAACGACAGATTATTCAACAATCATTATAAATAAACTTCGGTATAAAACATTTTTCTGTATCTCTTTTAACTAAGAAAATATAGGGTAATTTAGAAATTATCAATTTGTTGATTTTCCCCCGTATCTCTTAAGCGAGCGAAAATTTTCCAATTTTGATTTTACCATTTTAAGTTTGACCCAAAAAGAGCACATGACACTTACATTACTTTTTTGATAGCACTAACAATAACGGAGGTATCATATAAAAGTGTCGAAATTGGGACACCCTGTACATTAAACAAGTATTTGTACTGTTACCGGGTTATCGCGTGCTTTCATTCTTTCCCCGGTTTAACTTTAGCAAAACTGGGCCTTTTACAATTCCAGATCTCTTTTAACGATTGTAATTTAGTTCTCACGGAACATAGCTTGAAGCTTAAAATACTTGGCATGAAACTATTCTTAAGGCCGTATTAGACTAGGCAATTTTTTCTCTTGCGCCGGCAATTATAATGGCACGTATTCATGCGCAGTAAACCGTTTTCGATCAGCTGGAGCATTGTCAACGGTCAGAACAGCAGTGGGTACTGTCGAAATCCCTAAAATATCCCCAGAATTAGAGATGTGCAAACCTGTTCGTTTTGATTACCAGTTAAAGCAGCTACTGCTATTTACAAATAGGAGGTGCAAAAAGTTGCTGAATTAGCAGTCCATAAGTTTAATAAAGAATGTAAACTGCTAATTTAAGTACCAGTGGGTTTAAATGGCCATTACCTGTTCATACCTGGTTCGGCCAAATAATAAACAGTTAAAAATAACAGAATAATCCATGTCTACCCAATTGCGCCGGCAAGGGCAATTAAAATGGCGCCTGCCCCATTTTTGGTAATGAGAGACAGCTGATCGGGAACAGTGTACTGCGCATGAATCCGTGTCATTTTAATTGTCAGAAGAGTAGAATTTCTGACTGTAGTACGGAGAACGGTGTACTGCGCCTGAATCCTTGAATTATAATTGCCATTGCTGGCGCCATAAAAATTCCCAAGTGTAATACGGCCTTTATAATCTTAAAAAGAAAAAACTGCCGGTTGGGAAGTTTTTCAATTTTAAATGATTGTTAAGACTTAAAGGCCAATTTATACACTTGACGGTGACGACGATAACATAACCTGTTTTTCTCGGCTTTTCTGTATTTTTATGTGATTATATTAATTTTGGTGTTTATGTGATCTGAATGATACTATCAACAATTATCAACAGTACACTTTAAAATGGTTAATAAGATGATATAAAATAAAATACTATTTACTAAATATCACGTGACAGGCAAACACGATTTTGATTGGCTGTGTAAACTTACTACGAACGTTGCTACGACCGTCCACCGTCAAAAGATAAAATTGGTTTATGTTGGCCGTCAAACGTCATCATCGTCAAATATAAATGGTCTTATGCATTTCAATATGTTTAAGCTGTACCGTCACCGTCGAACAGCACCGTCAACGTCAAGTTTATAAATCCAGCTTAAAAGACGTTTTAAACAAAGCAGATGTGATATTTTTCTTTAGTAGGGTGTTACAAATACACCTTTCACCATTAGGATTTCGGAAACGGTAAGAGATACGCAATCGGTTAAATTGGGGCAAAGTTGCGCCGCAAAAAATCTAAAATTTGGCGTTTCGGTTTTTATTTTTTCCCGACTTTGTTCGAAGAGATGTCCAAAAATTAATTTCACTTTCTCATTGCTACTTTTTATTCCCCACAAGATGGCATCATCAGATCTTTAATGCGACGTTTCGTCTTTCGATCGCCATCATCAATTTATATATTTTAAATACGGGCCTGGATCTTTTTGTTTAAATTATGAAAGATAGCCGAAATCTACGTTCAGTGGTATACAACACTGTAAGTTGATGATGGTGACTTAAAGACGAAACGTCGCATTAAAGATCTGATGATGCCATCTCGTGGAGAATAAAAAGTCGCAATGAGAAAGTGAAATTTATTTTTGGACGTCTCGAAGTTCAAAGGATAAAATAAAAACCGAAACGGAAAATTTTAGATTTTTCCAAATATTTTGAAAGCCCCTGTATTTATTTTAGATTTTTTGCGGCATATTATTGGGCCCATAATTACGCAACCGACTTCGTATCTCTTACCGTTTCCGAAATCCCAATGGCGAAGGCCCAATTTGTAACACCCTGTATAGTCGATGGTTTTATTTTTGTTTTAAAAAATATAATTATAGCGTTTTAAGATTATAATAATTGAAGGGCGAATAATAATGAAGCACGTCGATATCTATTCTTCGCTTACAAGATGACGATCGCGGAAGCGTTAAAAAAATATCGGTTACGGTAGAAAAACTGGACCTTAAGTTTCTTCGGTCGGAATTAGGGAGTCCAATCCCGCGAATGCGGGATCACGCGGTGATTTCGCGGGATTTGCGGGACTTGGTGTGGGTGCTGTATGTTAATAAAAAGTTGTTTTATGCAATTAGAAACAGACTAGAGTAGCAGGAAAATATTTATTGCATATAGGTAGAGATGTAAAATTACCGGTAATTTAAAAATCGGTAATATTACCGGTAATATTACGCAATATTACGGAAACATTGGTAATTTATAAAAAAAACAGCTTTTTAAGTAATACAAGTTTTTTTATTTCAAAACTGTAAAAACATTACGAAAAACAATAAGAACGTTTTTTTAAACTAGTCAGAGTCAGAATGGACTACGTAATAGAGTGGATAATGGTAAATCATCCTCATCATCATCCCCAACCTCGTCATCTGATTCTTCTTTCTCTTTCGTTAATTGAGTCAAGTCTATAACTTCGAAACCGATATCTTCTTTTTCTATTTCTTCCTCAGTATCTTCTACTATTCTCGAATGATCTTCTTCATTTAGTAAATTATAATTATGGGCAATATAAGTTAGTTTTCCGGCCCTCTCCACGGTTAGTCTGTTTCTTTTTTGCCGATGAATAAATCCATAAGTACTAAAGGTTCTTTCGGTTGCGGCTGTTGACGATGGTAAATTTAAAATGTCTACAGCTAACCTACTTATTTTAGAACTGGAGCAAATTCCTGCCCACCAAACAGATCCAGACATAGATTTTTCGCTGGAAATGACGAATTCCTTAGCAAAAATATTACCTCTAATTTTGTACTGTGCGAGTGCTTCCATAATAAGATCTACTTGTGAAGAATACTTTGGATGACGCCTTGCGGTTTATAGATGAACTCCGTTGCAATTAAATTTTCAGCTTCAGTTAACTTCTCGCCGCGTTGACTTGGTTCTAATAGGTAAGCAGCAAGATGAACGGGTTTTAAACATATATTTTCTCGTTTTTCAAGAATTGAACACATTTTCTGGTTTTCAAACATAGTAATAGATAAATTTGATCAGGTCAGGTCAGGACCGTACTGTTGGCAACCCTGGGTATTCCCCGATAAATGAGAGTATGGAGCGGAAAAAAAAACAATATTTCCAATGTTACCGATCTTGCGGTAATATTACGTAATATTACCAAAATTACGGTAACATTACCTCGGTAATATTACCCTTTACATCTCTACATATAGGTACCATACAATAGTGAGACTAATTTAACGGTTACATGTTACATTGATTTTGAATGTTGTTGTTTCATCTTTTAGATTTGATCTTATTTTATTGCACATGTATCCTGCGGCTGAAAACGCACGTTCAGCTTCGACACCGGCGGAATAGATTTTACACAATTTGTGGCCCTCTGATTCGAATAGTTAGCGCATATCGGTCGATGTGATAAACTTTCCAAAGGGTATACCATCTTTAGCTACCATTCGAGACACTCTTTCCTCCATCGAAACGTTTTCTCAGATGAAAAAAAATATGTAATATTTATTTTCTTAGATAGCACAGAAGAACCACTAACATCTAGCAATAGAACTAAACAAACTATTCGAACTGCTGGTACTAGCTTTCATTTCCTGTGTTATTTTACCAATATCAACACTAACGCTGCTGCTCTGGACTTTCAAATTAATATTATTTTTTGTTTGTAAGTGGGTGTGAAAACCTTTGGTGGAACGAGCAGATATTTTGATAATGCTAGGGCATAACTTACATTTAGCTGTAAGACCATCTTCAGACTTTAAAAAATAATTCCAAACTAAACTTGAACCTTTATTGTCTTTGTAAACTACACTGACACTCATTTTTGTGATTACTGTTTAAATTCCATGTATTATATTCAACCACTTGATAAATCTCTCTAGATACTAGTTGAATAACGCTCTTACTTTCGCACGTACGCAAGAAAACTGTTCTGTTTAACAGTTCAACGTATTTTCAATAGCCCAGCATGGCGGGGAATCCCCGACGCGTCGACCAAAAATACCGCAGTTCATTGTTTGCTATCCCGCGGGATCGACGGGCTCAATCCCGCAAGTTTGCGGGATTAAAGTTTGGGTGTGGGATTGGATTCCCTAGTCGGAATATCTTTGGTTTCAATTCGATATAACCTTCAATTCGCATTACGGGTTTGCCTAAAAAATGGGCGCGAGAGAATTGACAGCTTGTCAATTGTAAGCGATTGCGTGGGTACCGAATTAATTTTAAATAGAAGTTTTTGTTCGCCCCGTATAAATAATCCTTTATAAAAGTGTTGTAAATTTTATTGTTTTATTTTTAATAAAGTAAATCGTCTAGTTCTTTTACAAACGAACCTTCTGTTGCTTTTTGTGTTGTTTTTGATTCCTGGGCCAATTTTAACTAGAAAAGTTCATGTACACGTATGTCCTAAAATGCTTTGTTTTCGATATACAGGGTGTTAAGGTTTTTTTTTTAGGGTTTTTATCAAAAATCTCGAACCAGTTCGAGATATTCCACTAAATTTCTGCATACCGGGTGATGCATCGTTAAGTTGAACATAGGAAAGCCCATGTAGTTTTTAAGGTGGCTAAATATTGGCTCCTCTGTACATTTTATAGAAGAACTGCATTATAAATTCTTGAAGAATCCGACATGGTAAATCCATGTGTCGAGTTGGAATGCATTTTGTTCAGCCAATTCTAAGCTATTCAATTAAATGTGATGGCAAAACCACGAAACTCTCATAGTTCGGGTAATAAGACGGCAAACACCAGCAAATAAAATTATGACATTAACAAAACGAAAATTAATGTCGGTGACAATATTTTCATTATTCGTTACGTTCAGCTTTACGTCAGTTTTTGGCAATTGCGTCATTATTTTCTAGTGTTTGCCGTGTTACCTGAACTATGAGAGTTTCGTGGTTTTGCTGTCATTGGTTTTGTATTCAGACTCGGCACATGTATTTACCATGTCGGCATCTTCAAGAAGTTATAATTCAGTTTTTCTATAAAATGCACAGGGGACCTCAAAAATGACATGGAATTTCCTATGTTCAATTCAACATCACCCGGTAGAGTATTGTTATATAAAACCCTTGATAATCGAAAAATAAGCAATTCCGTAAATTTTTCTAATAATAGTACATAGTTCGGGCATTCTCCGAGTATGGTCATGTTCTTATGTAAACAGTTATGTGGTCTTTGGTGTTTTTTATTTCCTGATGTTGACCGAGTCGCCATTTCGAATCGCCAAAATCCGCTGAGAAGGGTTGTGGATCGGTGTGTCTTCCAGAGCCGTCGTGGGGTCCAATAATTATCACCATATTTCCTCTAAAAATAATCATCGTTAAATCGTTATGGCCTCAGTTCATATATTCCCGCAACGGCTTACATTTTTTGCTACAGGGTGTTGAATTTTTAGTAAAGTGTAGAATTGGCCAGGCTAATTAGAAAAAATAACAGCGAGGAAAAATGTCAGTGGGGTACCACTTTTTTTGTAAAAACTATCAGAGGACAAGTTTGCAGGACCGCCACTGGTAGATCGAAAGAATAACTTTTCTAACTAAAATAGGTGCTTTTATATCCCATTAACGCATATCTAAATTGAAAATAATATCTAAAGTACTTTCGGAGATATTAAAAAATAACTTAAAGAAAAAAACACTCTGTAGCAAAAAGATCGAGCCTGACATGACACCTCTGAAGAATCACACTGTGAAATATTAGGACGCCATTAAAGGGACACCCTTTATACAGGGTGTTATGGAAATGACGTATTATATTTAAACCGGCAATTCCCGAGATAAAGACAAATTGAAGAAAAATAGCCATAAATGGCGCTTTCAATTCATTCAGCGATAAAAGTGACCTGACGTCAAACCAGAAAAACACCTGTGTGGCACTGCGATACATATAAGCAATCAAGGAATTCTGGCCGGTGTTGTCATATGTACACCTTAAACTTTTCAGACAAAATAAAATAATTTAAACACTTTTCCATTCTTTAATACCTTTTTGTACAATTAATTGTGTGACTATGTTTTAAACAACCCGAAAAAAAATATGGAATAGTAATATGCCAATGACCTCTTGACGCCTTACATCGGCTGAGCGAAGTAGTTTCATATACCGCTGAACGCGTGCGTCTGTTAGTTCAAGACCATCCAGCGGCCGGATACGTTTTGTCTCGTCGATCACCAACACACGCTCAGCGATCCGCTCTGTTTTTCGGTTTACGCGTGTATCTTGACCGTCCATAAATAATCTTTGAATATTGTTTTTATTGACGCGTTTCTTCTGGACGTAAAATTTCGTCGCGTGTAATAAAATCTAATAATCTGTATTATTGTATTTTCAAAAGCTAACTATCGGTTCTGTTTCACTATTACTGTGTGTACATAAAGTGTTTCCAGGAGTGTTCCCATGAAAAAAAAAACTGATTGTGTTTCTGCCTGGATTTCCTCGCTCTTTAGGTATAAGGATAAATACAAGTACGTAGAAAATAATTTATTTTTATAATTTTATATGGAATTTCAGTTTTACATTAAGTTTGGCAACATTGCCATTGACTCTGCGTGAAATGTTGTACAGTACGCGGACTGACCTGTGAGTAAGAGTGTAAATAAAATATGTAGCGCTTCTCTAGGATACCCAAGGAGTAACCCATTTAAATATAATACGTCATTTCCATAACACCCTGTATAGTGACAAGTGCGACACTGCATACCTGTAATTTTTAATGTAGTCTCTAAACGCATCTCCGTTATTAAAATAACAAAACAACAGTGCAAAATCCTTCTTTAATTCTGGAATTATTTCGTCGTCCACATATTTTAGGGGAATAAAAGCTGGATTGGAATATTTACTCTCCCACCATTCCCTGTTAATTTCGTAGCCCGTCACCGGAAATCCTGAAATGGAAAGACTGTTAAATGTCACTAAGTCTTAGTCACTAAAATTCTTTATTTAATATACAAAACTTCCATATCATACCTGTATATTTGGCGATAATCCATTCCAAGAGTCCACATCCGCACCCCAACGATATCACACCCCGTATATCATATTGCACTAAAACGTTTTTTATGAACTTCAAGTTCGATTCGCTCGGCCAAACCCACAAAATTTTTAGCGCCCTCAGGTCGTCCGAGTTTCTGTTTAAATTTAAAAGCTCCTTCCAGTCGTTTTTCTCGTGGAGGTCCAAAACTTGATCTAAAAAATTATTCCCCATTTAAAGTTAATGGAAATCTACCTATGAAATAACAGTTTATGCGAAACTTTAACCTCCCGTTTGTTAATATGAAATTATGCGAAGCGAAAAATAAAAAAATATTAGTTTTAAAAAATTGGCACAAAAAAGTTAAATACAAGGTGGTGCAATTTGTAATTTCCAAGGATTTTAAATCAAGGCTTTATTTCACAGCTCGTTGAAGGATAAACAATTCACATTCTTAGGTAGGTTGTAAAACAACTTCGCAGAAAAACAATCGGGGCGCTCTGAAATAAGTAAATTTTTTGTTTGTCGTTTCCTGTTTTTTTTTTATGATCAAACACAAGCACTATAGGAAAAATCCTTTAGGGCACTCTGGGAGTGGTGCGTGTGCGCAAAAAGCGATTCACGTTGGTTTTGAATCGTTGGAGGTTATATTCATTGGGAAAAACGACCTCGGGAAGGACGCTCCAAAATGATGAAGTCCTCCAGATGAAAGAATTCTTACATAATGAAGTTTGAGGAGTACCAAGCTTAACCATATGGATGGGCGGCAGTGGTTCGTCGTGTACTTCTGCTACTCGTCGCTCTGGGCGGAATTAAGAGGGCAAGGTCAGCCGAGCACCTTCCCTGAAAATATCTGTAAAAGAGAGTCAAATCCCCAACCTGTCTTCGATGTTCTAGGCTGTCGAGGTTCTTCGTCAGCTCGTGGTCTCCGATCAGACGAATAGCCCTCCTTTCGATGGAATCCAGTAGCCGAAGAGTATGTTTGGGTGCAGCGCAGAGACATGAGAGCAGTACTCTAGTTATGGTCGAATCTGGGCTTTGTATAGTGTCAAAAGTTGTTGAGGTGTGTTCAACTTTCTGGTTCGGAAGAGTACCCCAAGCTTCTGAGAAGCTATCTTGGCGATTGGCACAACGTGGCCATGCCAAGACATATTTCCTCCCAGATTGACGCCCAGCAAATTAATAGATGAAGCCAGTGGGATTGCGTATCCGGCCATGACTATATCCGGTTCTGTAATGTTAACCTTTTTAGAGAGAGTGCTACCTGGGTTTTCGTAGCGTTAAATTCGACATGGTCTCCTCAAGCCAAAATTTCTTCCAGGTCTTTGTTGAGGCGTGATACTTCATGCTGTCTGCGAAGATGTTCGTCGGCAGCCGATATTTACGCATTCAAAGAGAAAGATGAGATACTTTTTATAAAGCCCTTATTGGATTACATACCTGTTTGACTCTACCGGACTAACAACATTCCTTGTTGTTTTTCAGCATTTGTGTGTTAAATTTAAGTATTGCTTGCGGAAAAAATAGTGGTTTTAATATGATAAGACTGTGCCAGGTGTGCCGTAATCTGGATAAAAATATAGACTTTTGAGTCACGTCCGTCGATTGTTTGTTTTTCCTAACCAAAACCGATCAGAAGTTAGAATGAAGACAAGATAAAAAGGGATAGGGATTCTACAGATAGAAACAAATAAAAATCGAATAAGGACATATGAGTTATTTTTACATTATTTACGCTCCTAGGTTTGGTCCGTTCCTCCCATCTGACCCTCTATATTATAATTTGGAATCACAAAAACGTTTTTTCGAATTTTGGGCGCAATAAAGTCAAAAAGAATCTTGCCCGATAACCGAATTATTTTTTAATTTATTTTTGGTACGCGTTGTAGGTAGGTATATGAAAACACTCAGTTATTATCGGGTTATTTTTGAACCTGGTGAACGCGTGCTCTATACGTCAGTGATATTTTTTAAAGTGAACTTGAATTTTATAATTATGCAAGAAATGTTAAAAATAGATCAACTAATTGGAATGATAAATAGAGGTAGGTATCTCTTATTGCTTAGAAGGTGTAAAGGAAGGAAGCGGCGCACGCGAATTTATTTTGACTGTCTAATGAAACCGGTCATCAGTGTGCGCCACTGAAGAAAATCAATATATTTAACAGAGAGCCAAAAACAAGTCGGCGTTTTAGTAGTAGCAACGTTGCGACAAGTTTAAAAACCCTGTTTGCAAATATCAATAAATTGTTGCTGCAACGTTAAACCTATCACTATTACGTTGAAGGAAGAACGCCATCTAGTGGAATTCCTATAAATGAAAATGAAGTAAAAGAAATATTGGGCCATTTTGGTTCTTATTTAATTCAATTTTTATAATTTATATGACATTTTTCTATTTAATGAATTAGAAGAACATGGAATCGTTTCGAATATATCAAGCAACATAAAATTAATAAACTGATGTGTGCTTAGTTTTATTTGGCAGATTGTTTAATTGTTTTCTCTGTCCTGTGGTGGTAGCAGTGTTTATTTTCTCAGGAGTTCACCGAAGTAGATTGAACGCCATTTTATAATTTTTTTGGTCTAGTTTCTGTACGTGCATGTCGGTGGTACGGTGGTACGAGTTTATGTGTTTGGAGAAAATAAGGTCTTGATAGGTTGCAGAAAATTTTTTGGTAAGTTAAACTATTTATTTTGAAAATTACTGGTATGCGGATATTAGGAAACAATATGTCTGCTGTTCGACCTCAATTTATTTATCCTTCAAAAAATAATCTTTCAAATAACCAACCAACTTCATACAGCTGTGTACACCTCGAAGGAAAATCTCAAAAAAGACCAGCATTCTTTAAGAATCCTATAAACTATTGGATAATTAAGGTAAACAAGACAAAGAGGTTAAATACACATGGACAATGTTTTTGTATCATAGAATAACATTGATTTGGCATTAAAAGTAAATAATGTAGATGCCATAAGATTTTTTGAAAGTGTACTCGTCCAGATAAAGCTTTATTTCTTCTAGTACATTCATAATGTGGACATCGATTGCAACTAATGTATTGTCAACAGCAGCTACCCATTTATTGAACCCACCTGATAAAAGTCAAAATGGAAAGAGCAGTGGCAATTACAATATAAGGGGCCACATTAACAATGTTCCGGTTGATTTAGAAGTTGAGAGTACCGGCCACAGTTCCGGGGGGTCAAGATTCCCCCATGGACATCATCAAGGTTACCCCAGGTTTGTACAATTTTACAGACATTATAATTCAATAACTTATTATTACTTACTTAATGCATATTGAATCAATATGACTTATGTTTTTTAAGGCCTCTGTCAGGCACATCCGAAATTGTGCCTGTATCAAGAAGGCCGTCATGTCAAAGTTGTAATAATTCATCCTCATCGGCCAACACAAATAAAGGAGGTTTTACCAAGAAGCCAAACAAGGATAAACATTGCAAAATTGTGATTCCTCATGATGGAAATTATGAAATAAACATAAGAAAATTTGAGTCGAACTTTGCTGAAATGAGTGTGTCAAAATCAACTCAAAACTTCCAAAAAGGAGGTCCCAATACTTTTAGACAAAAAGGAAAACAGCAAAACGTAAATCAAAACCAACAACAAAAAGGGAATCAAAGTCAACAAAATTTCCAAGGAAATAACGGTACACAAAATAAACCATATGGCAACCAAAATAAACCTAGAGGCAACCAAAACAAACCAAATCGTGACCAGAGCATGATGGCAAAACCACAAAATGAACGTCAAGTAAAGTATCAAAATCAACCATCTATACAATACAAAAATCAAATGAAAATTAAGAATCACAAGCCGGGCGAATTAAAGTTTAATTCTGGAGGAAAAAACAATGGTTTATTGGTACATCATGACCAGAGCATGTCTTCAAATTGTCGAGGCACGTGGATGTATCTGGGCAGGTTAAAAGTTGGTAGGTATTGTCTTATAGTACTTATACCAGGCGTGGATACAGGATTTAACTCAGGGGGGGTGCAAAGTTAATAATAAGGCCCTTCGTAGGAAAGACCGTTACCTAACAATCATCGGCTATCGCAGCACAAATTATAATAACACCAAGAAATACAATAAAGAACCTAAATTACTGTTTACCACAAACCCGAAATTAAAATTTATTTTTTTTGCATATCTTATTTGTCTCCACAGTTATCTGAAAAAGGGATATGTCAGTTTAAGAACAAAATAATACCTAATAAAAAAGGTACTCCTTATTATTGAATAGTTTTTCTATTTGGGTTTCATAATGGCTACATTATGAAATGCAAAAAAATTGAATAACCTGTCACTTTATGAAACTGAAATTTAATTTTTTTTATGTTGGCAGCAAGTAGGGTTCGAATTTTAGGCCTACTTGGATTTCTTTGAAATTAGTTTTCTTGGCATTATGGATTCGACAAAAACTTTTTATAGAAAACTTTAAAATACTAACCTTTATTTAACCTTGCAAATAGATCATTTTTACTAGATATTTATCTCAAGTACCTATACTACTATCACGTGATCCTGCTGTCTAAGTTGTCAGGTTATGGAATTTCCGGAGTGTTGCTGTCCTGGTTAGAGTCTTATTTGACCCATAGGGAGCAGCAGGTTAAAATCAATGGGTATTTATCTCAGCCATTTAAAGTTACCTCTGGGGTTCCCCAAGGGTCCCATCTGGGACCCCTTCTGTTTTGTCTATTTACAATGATCTGGCTAACTTATTGTTATCATATCATTTATTGTTTGCTGATGATCTGAAACTGTTTAAACGCATAGCCTCCTTCCAAGACATTATTACTATGCAACAAGATATTAATACTATTTTTTTCTGGTGTCAATCTAACGATATGTCCCTCAATATTGACAAATGTTGCTTTATGAGATTCAGCAGGTTAAAAAGCTCCTTTCCTTGTCAATATTCTATTAACAATATTCCCTTGAAGGAGGTTTCGTTGGTTAAAAATCTCGGTATATACCTCGACACCCAGTTAACATTTGCAGAACACCTTGAGAAGGTGGTGTGCAAAGCAAATAAGATGCTAGGATTCATTAAGAGGTCGTGTAAGGACTTCAAAAATCTTAATGCCTTAAAGTCTCTGTACGTTTCACTTGTGAGATCTGTGTTGGAATGTTCGATTATAGTTTGGTCACCATACTACCAAATCCACACAAATAGACTTGAGAGTGTGCAAACTAGATTTCTAAGGTTTGCCCGTCATATAATTTATAAGTCAGGGATAAATTTTACTAACAACCAGACCATGTCCTACCTAAATTTGACTACGCTTGCCTGTAGGAGGGAGTACTATGATGTCTGCTTTCTGTTTAAAATATTTAATAACTTTATTAGAAGTCCTGAATGTCTTCAGGCTTTTTCTATTCATGTACCTGGTTATCAGACCCGTACTCACGCCCTTTTGCACGTGCCATACTGTCGTACCAATTATCTATTAAGCAGCCCAATAAATAGAATCGCTACTAATGTTAACCATTATTATAATAGACTGAACTTTTTTAATATATCTCTATAAATTTAAAATCTCTGCTAAAAAAATAATCTTAGGTTAGTTTAAGCTGTATAATTTTATCATACTTGTAAATGTTGTATATGTAAATAAATAAATAAATAAAAATAAATAAACTCGGAAATATATAACATGCTGACGGTGTCCGTCAACTAATTTCTAGTCACAACTATAAAACAACATTTTTATTTTTAATTCAATATAGTATTATACATATTACTTTATATACAGGGTGTTATGGAAATGACGTATTATATTTAAATGGGTGACTCCTGGGGTGTCCTAGAGAAGCGCTACATATATATTTTTTTTTAAATTGAACGTTTAGAAAGTGGGGTAATTCACCCCTAAACCCACCCGGTTACTCCTCGGCACATTCATTCATATTACATTGCCAAACTGTGTAATCAACAGATGTTCAGGCCCAATGTTGCCAACTGTGTAAAAAATGTAAAACTTTAGATTCTTATAAAAATAATATTTAGTTTACCTAGTATCCAAATAGAAGTGAATCCAGGTGCCAGTACACTAGCAAGAAATCCAGGGCACAGACATCTTCAGGTTTTTGTTTTTTTTTTTTATGGGAAAAGCTTTATGCTCATCACGTACCCTGATGATAATGTGGAACTGTATAATAAGCTTATACCCACTAAACCCCATTAGGCCTCTTATTTCCAATCTCTTGAAACATTTGCACTAAATCACTTAAAGAAACACACAGACGCCCACGCGTTTCCAATTAGTTTTTTTGAAGATATGTACTTATTATTAGATTACACAAAAGCAATAAATACTAACGCATAATTACACTTTACAATAACCTATCGTACACATAAAGCAACAGCACTATAGGATACAAATTATTTCGCAATAGAAATTCAGAAATAATAAAAACGCTAATTTCTAATGGGCTAATCAAATTTATTAATCCTTTACTGAAGAAGAATGATGAAATTATTATGTTGATAGACCCTTCCTTCCCATCCTTCCATCCCTTTAAAATAAATAGTCTCGTCTAACTAGCGCGGTTGCCATTATACAGAGAAGTATTACTGAAGAAAATTCTGCATATTATAAATATAACCTTATAAAACATCGAAAGTGGCAACGCTGTATTTTTTAAGTATTAACCCCAGCCGCTGCAGTCGCGTAAAGAATAGGCAACCCGATTGTCCAAGATCAGCTGTTTAAAGAAACCGGCCGGTTTCCTACTGTTTTTTCAAGCAGATTTGTGTGTTAATACTTAAACCCGAGTTGTTCTTCTCGCGACGGCATTGCCCCAGTCTAGCAGTGCAATATCGATCGACGATCAATTCTTAATTACATTATTTCCCAGACCACTCGGACAATAAGGGCGTATTTTTGTCTACACAGTAGCACTAATTCAAATTGAATGGTACTTAGATGTGTTCACGAGACGCGATTTTGTGAGATTATTGTGCCGGTTTGTTTTTGTTCGAGTTACCTAGGTACTTGGTTTTTTTTTTATAAATTAAGTTGGTTTTAAATAAGTCCGAAAAGTTAAATAAAATTGCATTTTTTTTTCTCTAAAGGGTAAGTGGCATTTATAAACTTTTAAGTTGTCCAGATCTGACGGGTGTCGTTCGAATTGAACAAATGAGAACATACCATGACCATTTATAAACTCCGCGGCGGTTCGTTCGAGGCAGTTCAAGTTTATAAATCGGAGATTGTTTCCCAGCGAACTCAACTGAACGTAAAAGTTTATAATAATGTACCCTGAAAAATAAACAACTTGCAATCTGTCAAACGGTTATTGACTTTCTAAAGAGTTTACCCAGAAGATATGATAACACTGTTGACATGTGTTGCTTTGTTTACCTTCCTGACCAGGGGCACCACGTGGTCATTTTTGGTTTGACATAAGGTCATGTACAGGGCATATTAAATTAAAGCGCCATTTTTGGATATTTTTCTTCAATTTGTTTTCATCTTAGGAATTGCCGATTTAAATATAATACGTCATTTCCATAACACCCTGTATACATATTTATAGTTGCTCTAAACATTTCCAGGGCATTAATTGTTATTCATGTCAAATTCTGTGTCGACACAATATTTTGTTCAGTAATATTTATTATTTTGTTCAATATTTTGAACTTTGTTCTGCTCGCACCATAACTCAAAGTTTTGCATATTATTTTTAAAAGTTTTTCTAGATTATTTTCTGCAATTTCTCGTATTTCTGACGGAGTACAACTTTCTTCCTGGCTCATTTTTATTAACTTTAATAATATATTTATTTTTAATTATGACCGATGGGAAGAAGCTTTGTTGTGTTCAATTGTTTCTATCATGGCATATTTGATACTTGTAACATTTTATTAATTTGTAATATTAAGTAATATTAACTCAAATGGGAAAAATCTACTATATTTTTTAAAGTTTTTCAAACCTTAAAGACCCAAATAGAAAAAGTATTATAAAATACACGGTTCATTAGAGCACTTGTACGTTAGAAAACTCCCCGCTTCGCGGGTCGTTTTCTGAATTAGACGCGTGCTCTAAGATAATGTCTTATGAAGCTTGTATCTTAATATACTATTTACTAATTTTCTAAAAAAATTAATCAAATATATTTTTTAGGTACTACAGAATTCGAAATCGAAAATTATCTACAGCAAAAGTTCCCTGGTCATACCTTCACGGTGGTGACGCTGCCCTTATACAAGGATGCCAAATTGCCGTGTTTCAAGGTGAAGGTGGGAGACAGGATTTTTGAGGAGTTTAGAAAACTAGAACATTGGCCAAAAGGGGTGAAGATAAGCAAGTATATAGAAAGTTAGCGTTCAATTGTTATAGTAACTACTCTCTAGTTAATTAATAGATTTTTAAGTTTTTATTTTTGGTTTTTGGGATGCAATAAACTTTACCTTAATCTCTGTTTAATCCTCTCGCCGTTTCATCGGGTTATCTTTCCCATCCTAATGATGGACGGCGATAATCGGATTTTCGAGTCGGGACTAAACGACTAAAACGACAATAAAAAGGTATCCTAATAACTTTATGTATTGTGTATGTATTTATATAAATAGTAATTTTTCCACAACTATTATAAAGAGTGTACTTTGTGACAAAAGATGTATACCTACAGTGTGTCCAACCAGGGTTGTTAATGTCACAGAAAAATTGAATTTACTTGTTACTTAGGTCGCAAGCGTAGTAAATAGGTTTGTTCCAACACTTTATTTTTGTATCGTTCTAGAACCGTCACGAAACTGTTGGAATCGATTTTGTGCGCAGCCGTTAATTTTGCACTGTTTGTTGCCGATGCACAAGGGAGGCAAGGTTGGTACGTTTTTATGACCATTCTGTGTAAAAATCTCAGCTGATCGCCTGTCTGATTCTAGGAAAGAAGTTTAGTAATTAGTTAATTATCATAACATTCATAAATCATAACCCTACTTTTGTTGTTTTGATTTCTTCGTCTAAGCCTGAGTATTATCTTTTTTCGTTCCGTTTTGTTGTATTTAATAATCATGAAAGAGAATAACGTTTAATGTTAAGAATATCTTGTAGGCTTGGGAACCGGATTATACAAATTTAATAAGAATAAATTAAATAATCAAAATATTAAGCAACAACTCCTACAAAACAAGGCTAAAAGAACTGCATGAATGCCAGGAATACAAAAACAACGGTTAAAATTCTTAGGGCGCAAGTCAGTACAAGCGGTTCCTGGTCTTGGCCATGTATCGTTTTTACCGTTCAGGAACTGGTTTGCGAACGATCACAATTTGGTTGGAACACCAAAGGGATCGCCAGCTACACCGTTTTGTGTCGGTTGGAACGCCTTTCGACTACTACGCATGTGCGTGACCGTACATTGTACGATTTTTAGGGTGGTTGGAACGAACCTAATGTAATTATTGTCTTGATTGGCTGAAAGTGTCAAAAACACAACATAACCTAAACTTTATTATTATACATTTGATGTTGAAAGTTGGAAATTCGAGTGGAAAAGTAGAAAATAGTAGTGGTTATTGTTCTTCTGTTGCTGTTTGCTTTACACTTTGATCTAAATAAAAACATTCTAAAAATGAAAGGTGAACGTAGTAAATGTTACAAAATACATAGTAAGAGCATGTAGCAAATTACATTTACTAAATGTTATTTTAACTACTTTAACAACCCTGGTCCCAACATATGGGAAATTTTTTTTTATTAAAGATTTTCCAGAAAATTGTATTCTTGATCAAAGTTGGCGCATGCCCTAAAACTAGTGTTGTGATCGCTCGAGCGAAAAACCGGTTGATCACTCGATTATTGAAATAAGCGACATCGCTCGATTATTAAAAGAACCGCTCGAGTTATCTATTCAGGCGAAAACCGTCGCTCGTCACTTATTGTCTTTCACTCGATACCCGCGCTTCGCTTGACGCCGGCGGAAATGTACCGCTGTAGTGTGATCGAGTTAAAAAAACTGCTCGTATATTCGAGCAGTTTTTCACTCGATAGGAAATACTCTAGTTATAAATTCAGGCGAAAAACCGAAATATATCGCCTGTCACTTGGTACACGACCTTCGGTCGGTCTACGCGCCGCGCCATCCGATTGGCGACGTTCGAGTTGGACGCTGAGCAGGTACATGACATACGTCTTTCTTAAAGGCACATAAACGAGAAGGTGCATATAAAAAAGTATGCCAAATCCCTTAGCGGAGTCATCGCGACATAGGTTTTGTTTTAACTGGCCAGCCAATGGCGTAGTTTAGGTCTCCGATTGTATATAATAAAAAATTAAAGGATATAATTTTTAAATTTTTATTTACTATGAAACTCGAGAAAACTTCTCAAAAATAACATAATAATAGAAATTGTAAATAAAAATAACAAAACGAACAAAATGGTTAACAAAATATATAGAAAAATTCGTTGGTAATCTTATAGTAAATTTTTAAATCTAAACAGGAACTTTTTATTATTAAACTCAAGAAGACTTCTTAAAAATAACATACATTATCGAAAATGTTAATGGAAAATAAGAAAACGAGCAAAATAGTTAACAAAACATAGGTATCGACAATTTTTTTGGTAACCAAAAGTAAACATTCTTACATTTAAACAGGAACTTTTAGGTAAATATAAACATGAATTTAAAAAAATATTCACCTATTTTCTTATTTTGCCAGTCGCGTAACTAAGCCTACATTTTTGAAGGGCACATAGTGGGCACCTGATAATTTAAAGTGGAAAAATTTGACAAGCCATTTTAAATATCTACTTATTTTATGCTCGTAGATTGAGAAAGATGTGAAGAAAAATAACTCTTGGTAATACTTTTTGTTTTAAAAAAGCACAAGAATAAACTCTAACAATAAATACATATTTGGGTGATTTTTGCAGTTTTTTGTTTGGTATCGAGACACGTGGTAAAAATTCATTATTCACAAATAAATAAATTTCTGGAATTTTTTTGGTGGCTACTACAACTTTTTAGCTAAACCTGTGCCCACCCGTAGTTACGTGCCTGGTAAATACCCTACCTGATCACATGTAAACGGCTAGGCTGCCGGTCAAGCAGTCGATGACGTCATCGCTGTCGGGGAATTACACATGCTTTCATTCGGCGAAGACCTTTCGCGCTGCCACGCATACGCGATTGGTTGCCGGTCTGTCTTCAGAGAGTTTTTGCACCGTACTTATTCGTCTGCTAAATACTTTTAAAATTTTTTTGTCCGTTTAAAGGGGAGTTTTCGCACTCTTTGTATGAAAACAGCCTGTCCGCGTCCGCCCAAGAGAGGTTGATTTTCGTGGAATTTCATATACCTCTAGTTCCGGACTATGAAGAAATGTCCGCTTAATAGAGATGTCCGCTTATAGAGGTGTATGTCCGTTATGAGAGGTTTCACTCTATATTAAAATTGTGCAAACAAGGGCATGCACCGATTTTTAATCAAGAATATTTTTGAGAAATCGATAATAAAAAATTTTTCCATAGCCCCCATACTTTTGTGAACACTGTATAATTGTAAGATTTCTTCTTAATTTTTCATTTTTAACAAGTTATCGTCATCGACAAAGCCGCTGCTAGTGCGAAGCAAAAGGTGCCCTTCCTAAGGTATTAATTTAATTTAAAATAAACCGCCTCTCTTTTCCTGTCGATTGAATGCTTTTTTATTTGGGAAATGTTCTCGTGAATTACGTTCGTGCACTGAAATCATATTTTGTATCAAATAAACAATTTCTAGATGTAATATTTGATTCTTCGATCGAATTCCCACGTAATTTTGCTGGCGACGGCTTGTTTCAAGCCCGACGCCGCGCCGGTAGGGCGGCATCTGTCCAATCAGTTCAGGCGGCGCCGTCGGCTTCGTTATATCTGCTCGCAAAAAATAATTCAGTAGATAATTTTTAACTCCGTGGGAATTCGAACAAATAATTGAATATCAACTTGACGCGTTTTTATGCCAAACTAATATATTAATAAGTATTTGTCGATTATTTTCCATTGTTGTATTGATTTATCATTAGATAAGAGTGCAATTTTTTTTTAAGTGTTGAAGCACTTCGAAACTGGTACAAAAATAAAATGCATGTTCTAGAAATAACGATTATTTATATTAAAGTATTTAATTTTTGTGATAATCACATAAAATTGTTTAGGGAGGTAATAAATCATTTTTCTTATCTTACTAATAAAATAATTATTAGGATATTTTGTTTTATTTAACAATACTATATTAAGATAAGGGGGCATTTCTATTTTATAGTATATTAATGAAAAAAATTAGGAGCCCTATCATTAACCCACATTCACAAATTTAATCTTCTAGCGGACAAGAGATGGCTTTTCCACCGAAAACGCTACTGCTGGGTTTGTAAACAAATTCACATTGACAACACTTGTCAAATAGCGCGTGGTCGTCAATGGCGTGCAGCAGCCCGGTGAGACTTCTTATGGGGGGATCGAAACACGTAAGAAAGTCTTGGAAGTGATGCTAAGTCTACTCTGCTCCATGCGCTCACAAGTAACCTACTTTTATCTATCTGTTTCACTCTATCATTTAAGCGTCAATATCAGACTTACGTAGAGTTAATATGACATGTCAAAAAGTGAGGCAGGCGACTTGATCCTGGTGATATTTGTCTCACTTTACTGAATTAGGGAAGGTTGCTGCAGACAGAGACAGCACGAATTGTTAAATAATTTTACAAGTCAATTTTCTTCGTCTGGCATGGAATATAATCAAGCAACATATATGAATGATAAGTGAATGAAAATGGCGGAAGCGAAGGGTCCTTAAATTCTAAAATAAGTTTTAATTTTCTAATCTTTTCACGAGAAATGTCGTTTCCTTTTTGGTACAAGTGAATAATTTGTAATTGAAATATTCATTTAGTCATCTTTACTAAGAGTAAGCATCGATAATAATTTCTTTTCATAAATCATATGGGGGCCCACAAATATGCTCGGACTTGAAGCCTGAAATATTTGCTAGGACGTAGAACCCAGTTGAAGATGGTAAAATATTTTATGTAAATATGATTTACTTCCTATTTTTTAATAAAACTACTTACAGTACGCACAGGGGATCTTTACCCTGACGTCATCGCTTACACGTCATAAAAATCGTATGAATCAAATCAAAATTACGTGGAAGAAAAGTTGTCAAAACAAAAACTAATTTCATAACATTTTAATTGACGTAAATAACGTTCCCATATACGGATTTTTAAAAATTTCTTTAAAACTCCGAATCAAAATTTTGAGTCGGTCTTACATAAAATAGATTGTTAGGAATATGTAGGTATAAATCTGATATTCTTGAATTTTTACTGGCAGTTATGTACCTACTTCTTATTTGACAAAATGATAAACTCGGTTTGAATGTGACATTTTGATTACACAGATTAAAAAGCTCCGCCCATTCATCCCCTACAGGAATCACCCCAAAAAGTCAAGAGTTTTTTTCATTAGAATTGAAGATAAATGGTAATTTATGTCGTAAAACATGAAAAAAAAAATCAATTTACGAAAAAATGCAAGCTTGGAAATTGCCTTGGAAATTTAAATAAATTATTCTATTGAACTGTCATATTTGTATTTTTCGACCAATTTTTACCACATTTTGAGACGTGATTGTGAACTTAATTTGGCGATTTCAGATTTGATTTTGCCCGAAATACGTTCTGTGAACCTTCTAGTTTCGATACATATACAGAGCGTTTGGAAATTCGGGCGATTTTACTTATTTTTTTCGAAACTAAAAAGACGTGTTTTTACGTTTTTGGGATGGCAAAATAGCGGAGCGGAGACTTATCCACAATTTTTAGGGTTAGGAATACTTTATTACAATAAATAAATAACAATAAATATCAATATGTACTTACCACTAACACAAAAAAGCGATACCAAAACTCTGAAAAGAACTGTTTGCAGGAGTAAATGAAGTTTTAATGCACAAAAATGTATAAAAACGAAAAAATTGTGAATCAATTGTCACAATGACGTTTTTGCAATTTGTAGTACTGCGTAAGTCAAAATAATTATTTGGCAACTCTTCTTTATAATTATTTCTCTGTCTAACACGTTTAATTCCGGACGACGTATAATACAATTTTTATTCGCCTTTATGTCTGTACCAAACAAAGATGCAGAGATATGAAATATGTCGGGATATCTATTTGTTAGCGATGACGTCAGGGTAAAGATCCCCTGTGCGTACTTTACAAGCTTATTTCTGAAGTTTAATTTTTCATTTGTAGTTACGTTACTAGTTCAATAAATGATATAAGAGTGTGTAAGGATTATTTTAAAGTGATATTTACAGCTTAAAACATGTCAGAATCCTAATATTTTCACCACTTAAGTAAATCAAATGAAAGGGGTTTGAATGTTTTTTGTTGGTTAAATGTCACTTTAAAATATTGACAGTAATAAAAATTTGGACAAAAGTGACATTTGAAAAGCACGTGCGTTTGTCAGCTGATGCCAGACATAATGGATGCCGGGTTTGTTCATACCTGCTTCGATTTGTTAACAGCGCTGTTTGTCTTCTTCCTGTTTATAAGTATTCATTGGCGTGCATTTGTTTCAAAAGTCAATTAAATAAAAATATACCTGGTGTTAATGACTGGAGCTAATATTTCATAGTGTGATTCCTTAGGCCATTTTATCAAAAAAGTTCATGAAATGCCTGCAGTGTATCACCGATAAAACTTGTGAACAAATAAATACTCTCCGGGGATCTTCCGTTCCATAACAATTTCGCTCCGGAAGCCGAACTGGCTCAAATAATCGCAAATCTCGTCAATTTTGTTTTCTTTCAAAAGTAACATGTAGCAAACTCCATTTTTCGTCAGCGCATTCGGTAAAGTTTTCAAGAAATTGTCTATTATTTCTCTACCGTCTAGTCCTCCAGCAAATGCTCTATTTAGACCATTTCCTACCATTTCGTTCGTCTCCGTAACAACATATGGGGGGTTAAAGAGCATTATATCAAAAGAACACCTCAGGAAAGTTGTTAGATTCATTGCTATACTCTCTATATCGACCCCATTCATCAGTGCAGTTTTCTTAGTGGCTGCGCACGCGCTTATGTTGACGTCGGTGCAAAAATAGGCGCATCTGTCTTCTAAAATCGTGGCCAATGCTGTCATAAGCACACCGCTTCCGCAGCCAACTTCACAAGCTAAGAGCGGATTTATACTCCTTATGTAATCTCTGTCCTTTTCCAATGCATCTAGGAAAAGATGGGTGTCCTCACTCGGCTCGTATACATCTGGGTAGTCATAGAGATTGTAGCGTGGTGTGAGGAGGGTCATGGTGATTGGTGAAAAGGGTCAATTTCTACAACATTTTTAAGAATAAGGTATGTAAAAAAAAAGGGATGACTATAATTTTACATTTTTTAGGGGGGTAAGGCAGTAAGCTTACATTCTCTCTTGTGATTCTAAGGTCTATGCATACTATTTTAATAAAATGTTTAATATTTACCTTCCAAAGATTTTAAATAAAGCCACTAGACAAATATATTTTATTGTTTCAACTTTTCAGGATCCTCCACAGTATTGTTTAACAACACCTTTCTTTTAACGGTTTCTTTATCAATCGAGATGTGAACTCTATTCAACCTCTCTTGTGCATTCTGTAAAGTTTAAAACATAAAAAATTGGCATTTTATCCATTTTTTCAAATTCTTCTAGGTCTAATAAAAGACACGCACTTGTACAACAAACACTGCTATTTTCAAAGACCTACCTACCTGTAAAATATTTGACAAAACTGTGACTCTCTGCTTAGCATTTATCAGTTTCTTTAGATAAACTTCCAAGTCGACGGAATGTTGTTGAGTTTCCGAGATTTTCTTAAGCTCTTCGCTAAGACTTTCTATACACTGCTTCAGTTCTAGCTGAGATATCCTACAATTAATTAACGGTTTTAAGTAAGGTAAAAGTTAGCTAATAGGTCAATTTTGATTTGATTTTGTTAGGCAAATTATCGTTTGATTTATTAAACATTACCTAGTGGCTCGCACTCTTTCATCCAGCTGATCAACAGTTGGTTTAATCAGGCCCATAAGCCCTTCAGCAATCGTGTCTCTGGTTGGGTTATCACAAAAATTTTCAGTATTTTCGTCTAACGATGTGGCGGTGCTTTCTGAATCCAGATCCATGTTTTTTTACACGACACGTTGTGATTGAAATCAGCTGATGTTTTGTGCTAGAAAGAGAAGGTTAGTTTTATATTCAAAGGCCAGAAGAGATGAAGTCGACTTATTTCGGTGATCGATATTTTTCAACATAGCAACAGTAAGGTAAGTTGCCCGAAATTCTAAATTTGCTACTGGTGCGTATATCCGAAGAAAAGTTCTAATTACGGAGTTATTATGCTCATAATTGCCTACAGCACATATTTCAATCGGAACGTAATAATGTACCCAGCAAGGGTGGTAATCAACCTCGGAATCCTGGGTTAGGGTTTAGTTTCAGACGGATAACGGGCTACTTTGTGCTTGTCTCTTAGTACACCTATTTTTCCTCTATGTTTATATTAACCTCTTTTTAATTTCCTTTTTGTTGTGAGTGATTGTGCTTTCAAAAATGTGTAAAAAGAAAAACTTAAATATTACCGACAGCTTAAATATCGATATGGATTCAGAGGATTCAAGCAGCGATAGTACTGATACAGAAAGTATGGATTCGGAATCGGATACCCAGGAAATTTTGGAGGAAACGAAGGATGAAACATTAGAAGCAGAAGCGATTTCTGAAACGGAAGACCAGGAAGAAGACGAGGTCATTAAGGCAATTAAACGAGAGTGCGAGAAAAAGAATGACCATCCTCCGGTCATACATTGTGAGGATTTTGTCACAGATATTTCATTTCATCCATTCAATGATATTTTAGCTGTAGCCAATATAGTCGGAGATGTTGTATTCTATAAGTATAGCACAGAAGAAAATACTGTTCTCAGTAAGTATGTTTGGAGGCTCTTAATTCAAAACTTAATCAATACTAAATATCGATCAAACTGTTGGACGGTGTACAAAGAAAAACTAAATAAATAACTTAATCATAATTTCAGATACCCTTGAGCTACACACCAAAGCGTGTAGGGACATTGAATTCAGTCATGACGGCAAAATACTCTATTCAACCTCAAAGGACAAAATGATAATGTTGAGTGACGTGGACAGTGGAAAGCTGATTCGATTCTACGAAAACGCTCATGATTTTCCAATAAATTGTCTAACTGTAATAGATGAAAATCTGTTTGCTACCGGAGATGATGATGGCACAGTAAAGCTATGGGACAGTAGGTAAGGTACCAGTTCTCTTTTAGAGTTTCCCAAAATGAAAAATTCCAAAAATACAAAATTTTTCAGGCAAACTGGAGACAAACCCATATACAAAACGAAAAAGAATGAAGATTACATTAGTGATATGGTCACCAATGAGGCGCACAAATATCTTCTGTGTTCAAGTGGAGATGGATCACTGACCACTATTGATTTGGAGAAGAGATGTGTCCACATGCAATCTGAGGAATATGAAGAAGAACTGACTTGTTTGGGGCTGTTTAGGAGTGAAACTAAGTTACTAGCAGGTTAGAAATCTCCTTTAAAATTAACTGAGGTAGGTTATTTTTGATACAAAAACTTTTTTATAGGTTCATCAAAAGGTAAATTGTACCTTTACAATTGGAATGAATTCGGGCTACATAGTGACGCCTTTCCAGGTCCAAAAGTGGCAATAAATTCCATGGTCCCCGTCACAGAAAATATTGTAGTGACAGCCTGTGAAGATGGTAACCTTAGAGCAACTCATCTATTCCCCCATAGACACTTGGGCGTAGTAGGTCAACATGATATGTCCGTAGAAAACTTGGACATATGTAATGATGGCACAGTCATAGCTTCGAGTGGACACAACAATGAAATAAAGTTCTGGAATATCCAGTATTTTGAGAACTTTGAAAAAATCAGTCACAAGCATAAGAAGCACGAGAGAAAGAAGGAGCTGGCGAATAACTTGCCTTCTTCGAAGGTGAAGAATACCTCGGATTTTTTTAGCGACTTGGCATAGTAAAAGGTTTATGTAGGTAAGAAAATTTGTAAATAACATTTTTTTCTATTAATATATCATATTTTACTGTACACTTCTATTTGTCTTCAATTGCCAAAACCTGGGTTAGCAGTCGCAAACGGGTTTGTGTAATATTCATCTTTGTTGAGCAAGGCTTCTCCTGAGTCAGACTATGGAGGGAATCTGCCGAGGCCCCTCAGGACCTGCGGTCCTGCAGTAGGTAAAGTAAAGATGGAAACCTATTTAATATCTATTTATTAAGCAAAACTTATAAAATACAGGACGATAAGAATTATACAGTTTTAATAACTAACTTTGTCTTATTTGTTATTTCTTTAAATATTACAGCAAAAAACCATCGAGTAAAGTCGAGACCATTTTTACCAAGATATTGATATTTAATTGAACAATTTGTTATTTCTTCCCTAAATCCATTTTCTTCACATATACGGAATAAAAGACAATATTTCGATTTATCATAATCATATGCCCCCTCAAATGTTAAGTAATTGTTATAATTGTTACTCATTTTTAATGCACATTTTAGTCCATCATCGGTAATCATATAAATTGTTGCATTTCTATATGAACGCTGATAAATATTTTTATAGTGAACAGTATTTCCTTTAATATAATAGTTAGTGTCATCCTTATTCAACGGAAACAAACGTCCAAAAAGTCTTTTTACATAGTTTTCATTTGAAATACCAAAACATCTATGTTCATGTTCACGTAGCTGCTTAAATTTAAAGTATAATCCACACTTATTTCTACAATAGAAGAAGATATCATAAATTGGCCTTTGTTTGTTTGGTACCAGATCCTTGTTATGTTCTGAACATTTTTTGAGAACATTGCTATTAAAGCACAACTGACAAACATTACAAGAATTGAGGCAAGTATGTATGTATGGGTTTGTTTGGGTTTGTTCATCCCAGTTACAATCCCAGAATTTGCGATTGCAATAACTACATTGAATAGAAATTGCAAAGTTGTTACTCATCAGCGAATTATGTTTTAATTCTAACTCATTCAGTTTAATAGATCCATACTTTTTGATAAACTCTTCAGCAGCAAACATTTCTGGCCAGTTATATATTTGTTCATTAAGAGGTTCATAGTTTAAACCCGGCCCTGCATTCTGCAACGTTTTAAAAACATATTCAAGAAAAACTATATTTCCTTCTTGCTGCAGCTCCTTCCTGGAAATCTAAAATACAAAAGATGGATTGCAAATAAATAAATTCCGGGATTGTTTTAGGTCAATTTCTTAATATTCTAATCTCAGGTCGCAAAAATATTTAATAATAAATAAATAAATAAAATAGCTTTAATTATCTAACAGTACATGAACATACCATTTATAAGACAATTTAACTTAACCTAACTATCCTATGCTTCACAACAACAAACAGCTCAGTTTAATTTTGTGTTGCTTATATTAATCATATACTCAATACAGATCTTTTAATTTCATTTTTACTTGTAAAAAATGAATCTCTACTTTGTCATGCAAGGAGTCAAAGCTTGCACACATGCTGTATATTGGGGATTTATGAAGTATATTTGTATTTGGGGTATGCAGGTAGAACAGATTGGTTTTTGGTCTTAGATGTAGTATCGGAGCATAAAAGTTAATTTGACCAAGTAAATATAATGTATGTATTTGGTGATATTTATGTCCGTCTTCAATGGTATTCATTTTAAATTTTTGAAGTAGTATTTTGCTGTCATAAGCCCTTGCAGGATAAATGTTATCCACTTTATATGCAAGGTATTTTAATAATTTACGCTGCACTGACTCCAACTCAGCCTTGTATTTATCATAGTAGGGGGTCCAGACAACACAGCAATACTCAAGCTTTGATCTTACATAAGCAAAATACAGAGTTCTAATGGCTTCCACATTGTTGAAATGTTTGCAAACACGAGATATAAATCCCAGCATCCTTATGGCAGAGTTACAGATATTCTCTATATGCTCCGCAAATAACAGTGTTGTGTCCAACATTTCTCCCAGGTTCTTATAGCTATTGCATGGTGATATTGCGTTAGCATTTATATGACATTGACAAATAAGTTTTGTATGTTTTTTAGTAAAAGTTATTGTCTTACATTTATCTCTGTTAAGTTCTAAACGGTTGTTCAGGCACCACTCCACTATTCTGTCAATGTCACGCTGCAGCGCATAACAATCGTTAATGGCCAAGATTTTACGATATATTTTTGCATCATCTGCATATAACAGCATATTGCTTAGCACAACCTGCCATATGTCATTAACAAACAGAGCAAATACCAAAAATTAAACACCCTGTAGAAAAAAATGTAAGCCTGAAGAATGATTCTTCATGAAATGACCTAAGACATCTTAACTCTGCAATATTAACGAACACCCTGTATAATATGAAATAGCTGTAATTAGTTTTAAAAAAAAATGTTTATTCCTTACCTGAAAAAGTTTCCTGTTGTCATTAAAATCAGTGCAATAGTCTTTATAATTTGTGCCTTTTACCACTTGCATAATTTGTTTTGCGACGTTGCCCGCTACTGAAACATTGCACAAAATAAATTCCTTATCCCATTTTACGTAAATAAGAAACAAACAATTATTCACATCATCACGATACAAATAATAACTGGTGCCAATAGTTAAACATATTTTTGGGTTTTTCAAAACGTACTGGGCATGGTTACGGTTGCAGTGATCAATTAAACTCAGAAATGAATTCAGAATAAACGACTGGCAAAAAGGGCATAATATATTCTGGAACTTCTTTCCTGTACATTGTTCTTCGTGTTTCTTAACTTCGTCATGTCGGAGCAGTTTATAACATCCCCCGTATCGATTTACACACGGAAACAAGGCTAGCTTCGCTATTGTGTTACAAAGAGATGGTGCTCCAACGTATTTCAATGAACATCGGCCACAGGCTACTTTGGTATCTGTAGTGGCTGTATCTCTTATTATCTTCGTGGGGCCGCAGGACAAATAGTTATGACAAAAAGAACATTTCATTTTTTCCAAAACCTGATCTGGAATAATTAAACTCATTTTTATCGCGCGGTTCACGTAGAACTATCGACTACACGACTACAAGCACAGAAAACGAGAAGCTTCGTAAACAAAAAAGTACTCGTCACAGCACACCCATAGATAAACACTTTGCTTAGTTCTCAATATATTTCATGTATGCCCAGTCGTCCGGCCCGAAGGAATGCGAGCAAAAAATTAGGCGATGTTGCCGTTAGTTGTAAAAATCGTTAACAAATTTTAATATGTTATGCCTATAGTGTTATCAAACGTGAAGATGAAATCTCTATTCGTTATCTATACATGGTAACGCTGTAGAAGCGGTCTCTTTTTGGGGGCCAAACCATAGAAGATATTTCCATAGTCTTTCATTAAGCTAACAAGGCCTAAATTGACTGAAATGTAAACATATTAAAGATAATTTGTGCTTGTGTTTAACCATCAAAAAATATATATATATATACCGACTTTCAATAGGTTCCATAAAATAGCATGTTAATTATTTCGTTCCTATTTGGACTCTATAACCAACAACAAAAAAATTGTTAGTTTAGTTAGCGCAGGGCCTTTAAATTTCGAACATTAAGACGGATAATGCGTTGCATTCCTGAATCGACATGACTTCAGCGAGCGTTTCGTCTTGTAGCGCACGGATGTCTAACGCGGTATGTCTGAGATAGACCGAAATCCGGGTAAACCAGGCTGCGTCTCCAAATATAACTTATCAGATTTTTACCATGATTCGTTTTTCTTCAATCCTCAAATGTAGACTTGACAACAATGCTATTTTATAATATTTTCCAATAATTCAGCAATTTTTGCTGAGGGAGCGATATCGGACGATTTATTACCGTTTCGCCCAAAGATCGTTTCGCCGATTCCCCTTTTGTCGACTTTCCTGTTTGGGTACCCGCCGCGATTGTTTTCTTGGAAATTCAATTTGAAAACACTGTGTTAACTAAACAAACCATAATCGCAATCAGTGTTGCCAACTCGCGGGATATGTCTCATTTCGTGCGATTTTTCAGGTCTCTGTGGGACAAAGCGATATTTAGGTCCATTCGTCGTCAAAGCGTTTTCTATATATTATTTTGAAATCATTATTTATTGTGTTCAATTTTATTTAAATTACCTTTTTTTTAGTATTTTGCCAAATTACCAGGGATTATTAGCAGTTTTGTCAAAGTTAGTACTATAGTACTAGATTTATTACTTTGGTACCGTTGGACTCAACTTGTACGGCCATATTATCTGGTTTCCATTTTTTACAATTTTATAATATTTTCGATCTCCATTATTTATGTAGAAAAAATTGATAAGAAATGTAATTTTTTGAATTTAATTTTTGTTTTATAAAATAAACATTTTTTTCGGTTATTTCTTGTGGAATTTCTTTTTCTTTTTGAGATTACGTGTTTTTGAGCTAATTTTACCTGTTTTTGACTAACTTTAGGCCCGAACCCGAACAAAACCGTCACGCGTTAACTTATCAAAAATGTAAAAACGGATCTTGTTAGATATTTTCACCTAAAGTGCAGTGGCGTAGCCAGTTTTTCTCTAAAAAGTAAAATTTTTGAGATATTGACAAAAGTACCTTTGGTTTCGTTAAAAAGTAGGAGACTAAAGTGAAAACCGGAACCACTCTATCTTTGATATAACTCTAATACTCCCCAGAAAGTGTCGAAACTGGGACACCCTGTACGTTGGAGGCAAAAGTTAAATAGCAGCAAATAAAAACACCGAAACTTTGAGAATATAATTTAATATTAAAAAAAAAACGTTACATTGTAATTTGTTATCATAATCGATATCATCGCCTATACGATTTTAACGAATCTCAAATTTAAAACCTAAAATATTTTAACAAAGATTTACATAAAATAACCACTCCAATTACATCGATAATTATTATATACGGGGTGTCATGGAAATGACTTATTATATTTGAATGGGTGGCTCCTTGGGTGTCCTAGAGAAAGTCTACATACTTTTTTTTTAAATCGAATATCTAAATACTAAGGTAAAAACCCGTTTTACCCACATACTGTCGCCCCATTCCATCTGGATTCAGTTAGCAACAATGTGGGTCACTAGAGTATACTAACAGTGTTGTCAGATCACAACGCGTGTCTCGCCGTAGCTTGAATGCCGGCCGCGTGCTGCTTCATACTTCAGTATGTTTCGAGATTCGGGAGTGGAACGACGTTGGTTTCACGACGTCGAGGGTTCCACGTGCTTGACGTATACGAATTTTAAACGTTTTGTTAGTTGTATTGCCGATTTTTTTTTGTTGTCAAATAATTCATAATAACAAACGTTGTGATGTGATTTCAAATTTGTGTGATATTATCTACTGTTGGTTCTGTTGAAAAACAGACCTTTTTGTGTTTTATTTTTTTATGGAATTTAATTATAAAACGGATTATTTTAAAATAAGATCGAAGGTAAGAGAGTACCTTAAAATTGTAGTTTTTTTGTTTCTAAAAAGTTTGAAAAAGAAGTGATAGCGCGCGTCAAAGACGTCTTGTTGTCAAAAACTGAACACGTGCGTTTAGAATTATGTGCTGCACTATGACAACATCGCCTATAATGCGCTAACCTCTTTTGAACCTGGAGAGTGCATCAATAAAATATTGATTGCGAAGGGTCTCAGGAGCGGCCACGTAAATTTTGAGATTTCAAATAAAGTGTATATTTCGCTTAATAATTCAAAGCGCCATTTATGGTTATTTTTCTTCAATTTATTTTCATCTCGGGATTTGCCGGTTTAAATATAATACGTCATTTCCATAACACCCTGTATTATGTAAAGGGCAAACAGGTATTCAAAAACGGAATAAAATGTTCAATTTAATAAATTTAAGACTCGATTGACGTGCATCAGATAGGTTTTAAAATTTGTTCATATACAGGGTGTGTCCGGGAAAATGTCGGAAATCTTCCGGATATGAAAAAACAAGTGAAAAATGTACTAGAACCCAACGAGCTCCAATGGAATAATTTTTTACACACAATTATTGAACCACCAGGTATATTTCGTTTTTTTAATATGTTGCATACCTAGGTCATTCAAATTACTATCCAAGAAATTACTCACAGCTGTGACACTCATGGCCCCTTTTTTTTAACGCCCTGTATGATAAGAACTTTGGACAACGTTTTTTACATACCTTTAACTATTGACTAAAAATTAAGTACTCTTCATTCATGTCGCTAATCCTAACCGCTTTCGAGAAAACGTCATTTTACTTACACTCAACTTCCACTGGTTAAATATGAAATAGGGGAATTTTGAGGTTCATTTTTTGTTGAGCAAGGCTTCTCCTGAGTCAGACTATGGAGGGCTTCTGCCGCGGCCCCTCTAAACCTGATGTCCTGCAGTAGGTAAACTAAAGATGGAAACCTATTTAATATCTATTTATTAACCAAAACTTATAAAATGCAGGACGATAAGAATTATACAGTTTTAATAACTAGCTTTGTCTTATTTGTTATTTCTTTAAATATTACAGCAAAAGACCATTGGGTTAATTTTTTCTTATAATCTTGATATATAATTGAACAATTTGTTATTTCTTCCCTAAAACCATCCTCTTCACATATACGGAATAAAAGATAATACTTGGATTTATCATAACCATGTGACCCTTCAAATTTTAAGGAAAGGTCACCAAAATTAATTTTTAAAACACATTTTAACCGATCATGGGTAATCATATAAATTGTTGCGATTTTATTTGGAGGCTGTTTAATATTTCGAGAGTCGACAATATTTCCTTTTATATAATAAGTACTGGTGTCATCTTTCAAGGGAAACAAACGTCCAAACAGTCTTTTTACATAGTTTTCATTTGAAATACCAAAACATGTACGTTCATGTCCACGTAGCTGGTAAAATTTAAAAAATAATCCACACTTGTTTCTACAATAGAAGAAGATATCATAAATTGGCCTCCGTTTGTTTGGTACCAGATCCTTGTGATGTTCTGAACATTTTTTGAGAACAGTGTTATTGACGCAAAATTTGCAAACATTACAAGCATAGATGCAAGTATATATGTATGGGACAGAGCTCCACTCGCAATCCCAGAAATAGCAATTGCAATAGCTACATTTAATAGAAATGAAACTGTTACTAGTGGTTTTTAGCACCAGCGAATTAGGTTCGAATTCCAACTCATTCAGTTCAATTGATCCATAGTTTTTGATAAACTCTTCAGCTATAAATATTTCCGGCCAATCTTTTATCTGTCCATTAAAAACTAAAGGTTCATAATTTAAAACCGGTCTCGTATTCTGCAACGTTTTGAAAACGTATTCGAGAAAAACGGTGTTTCCTTCTTGCTGGAGTTCCTTACCGGAAATCTAAAAATTAAGAGATGCAATAAATAAATTCCAGCATTGTTTTAGGTCAGTTTCTTAATATTCGTCGGGTTGCAGAAAGATTTTTGTTAAGAAATAGTCGGACAATTTTATAACATTGGTAGACATTTAAGTGGACACGTGCTAATATTTCAGGATGTGATTTATTTAATAAAAATGTCATTTAATAAAAATGAGCTTAAATTTGAATTTCATGTGGGGTCATATAAAAGATATCAGGGCATGTTTGCAGGGTCACCCGCTGATTGATCGATATCATCTTTAAGGATCACCCTGTATGATATTAGATAGCTTTTAATAGTTACCTGAAAAACGTTGCTATTGTCCTTAAAATCAGTGCAATAGTCTATATAACTTGTGCCGTTTACTATTTGCATAATTTGTTTTGCGGTGTTGCCGGCTACTGAACCATTACACGAAACAGAATCTCCATCCCAGTTTACGTAAATAAGAAACAAGCAATTATTCAAATCATCACAATACAAATAATATCTCCTGCTACTAGTCCCAATAGTTAAACATATTTTTGGGGTTTTCAAAACGTACTTGGCATGGCTGTGGTTCCAGTGACCAATTAAACTCAGAAGTCTTCGTGGACGTGAACGGCAATAAGGGCAGTCATAATACTTCTTTCCTGTACATTGTTCTTCGTGTTTTTTAACATCCTGATATCGGAGCAGCTTGTCACATCCCTCGTATCGATTTATGCAGGGAAATAAGGCTAGGTTTGCTATTGTGTTAACGAGAGATTTTGTTCGAACGTATTTCGGTGAACATCGGCCACAAGCGACTTTGGTATATCCACCCCTTCCCCTTATTAGATTTGTGCGTCCGCAGGACAAATAGTTATAACAAATAGAACATTTCATTTTTTCCAAAATCTGATCTGGAATAATTAAACTCATTTTTATTCCGCGATTCACGTAGAATTAACAACTAACGAACATAAAACACAACAAGTTTAGTAATCTAAATCCCAAATACTAATGGTTTCACGCCCATAGATAAATTCTTATTGTCCCATTGATTGAAGTGGTTTGATGAAAAAATTAATAGATTGAATAGAGACATTCTTTATCATACTGATAAGTCGTAATTTAATTTATACTTTATTATTCATTTTGAATACCAGTACTTACCATAGGTACTTACCCAAAAATAAAACGTGTAGAGGTATATACAGGGTGTTATGGAAATTACGTATTATATTTAAATGGGTGACTCCTTGGGTGGCCTAGAGAAGCGCTACATATTTAATTTTTTTTAAATCGACCGTTTTAAAAGTGGGGTAACAAACACTCTTACTCACAGGTCAGTCCGCGCTACTGTACAACATTTCACCCAGAGCCAATGGCAATGTTGCCAAACTTAATGTAAAACTGAAATTCCATATAAAATTATAAAAATAAATTATTTTCTACCTACTTGTATCTTTATACCTAAAGAGCGAGGAAATCCAAGCACAAACACAATCAGTTTTTTTTCATGGGAACACTCCTGGAAACACTTTATGTACACACACTAATAGTGAAACAGAACCGATAGTTAGCTTTTGAAAATACAATAATACAGATTATACTACAGATTATTAGATTTTATTACACGCGGCGCAATTTGACGTCCAGAAGAAACGCGTCAATAAAAACAATATTCAAAGATTATTTATGGATGGGCAAGATACACGCGTAAACCGAAAAAACATAGCGGATTGCTGAGAGTGTGTTGATGATCGACAAGACACAACGCTGGTTGGTCTTCAACTAACAGACCGCAAGCGTACGGCGCTATATGAAATTACTTCGCTCAGCCGATGTAAGGCGTCAAGAGGTCATTGGCATTTGACCTAGTGACGTACGTGGCTATTACTATTCCATATGTTTTTTCGGGTTGTTTAAAACATAGTCCGTCATAAATGTTCTTCAAATAATTGTACAAAAAGGTATTACAGAATGGAAAAGTGTCTAAATTATTTTATTTTGTCTAAAGAGTTTAAGGTGTACATATGACAACACCGGCCAGAATTCCTTGATTGCTTACATGTATCGCAGTACCACACAGGTGTTTTCCTGGTTTGACGTCAGGTCACTTTTATCGCTGAATGAATTAAAAGCGCCATTTATGGGTATTTTTCTTCAATTTGTCTTTATCTCAGGAATTGCCGGTTTAAATATAATACGTCATTTCCATAACTATTCCATATATATTTTTTAAATTTAATTAGAATTATTTTATGGTTTCGTCAGGCAAATTAGAATTAAATATTCATATCGCCGTCAATGCTTAGACTGCCTATCGCTGTGCTGATTTAGCACGCAGATTGTAGATTTCAATGGCGCTGACTCAGCTTTCGATCGTCGTCTCCAATCGTACCACCTAGACAGTATTGCCACATTATTTTTTAGCGATTTTTCTCGATTTACCTGAAAAATTCTTCATTATTCTGTAAAGATACAAAACCAAAGGCTGGGTCCCTCGAATGAAAGTAAGTGTGCGTCCACAACGGCGCACCGCCCTTCGCCCACAGTACCACACAGTAGTCCCTCGACATCGGATATAAACATGGACTGTGCGTATATGAGAATGCATATAGATATTTTTGATTATATCGTTACTTGGATTTTTATGTAGGACAACACTATTTAAAATAACAATTAAAATGTTAAAAATTATTCCAGTATACCTTATTTTTCTAATTAATTAATTACGACCCTGTTTAAACATATTTTTTAATGTGACATCCTGTATATTAACTGATTTTCCAATTTCACGTCAAATTCTGAACATACTATACCACTTTGTTATATTAGCGTCTAAAATAATATCTTCTTCATCGGAAGAAGAAGATGACAACGCACGGTCCATGTTTATACCTCGATATCGAGGGACAAACCGATCGACAGGCAAGGCTTGGTGCGCCGTGGTGGACAATACTGTGCGGTGCTCCTTTGTGGCCATATACTGTTACGTTTTAACTTATCAAAACGGATCATCTCGTTAGATATTTTCACGTAAAGTTCAGTGGCGTAGCCAGTTTTTCTCTAAAAAGTATACGGGGTCAGGTAAGAAAGTTATCGGACCTAACCTCACTTTTTTAAATGGAATACCCTATATATTTTAATCTAAAAAGATAGCATTTTAAACTCTCTTTTCAAATTCCTAACACACCATGGATGATAGATATCATATCAAAATTTTTCAAAATCTTGATAAGTCATTTTCACAAATGAATATGTAAAAATGAAATTGACGTTAAATGTTAATAACAACTAGAATGTCAACATAGTTGTCTCTAAAATATTAGCTTTTGTTTCATGGCCTACTGTGCTTTAAAGTAATGAAGTTTAAATAAATCGCCTAGGAAACCAATATCATGCAAGGTGTGTATATATATATTTGTAAAGATAATTTAGAAGCTATCTTTTTATATTAAAATATACAGGGTGTTCCATTTAAAAAGTGAGGTTAGGTCCGATAACTTTCTTACCTGACCCCGTATACTTATTCTGAAAACGGCAGATTATCCAACAATCATTATAAATAAACTTCTGTATAAAACATTTTTCTGTATCTCTTTTAACTAAGAAAAGATAGGGTAATTTTGAAATTGTAAATTTTTTCATTTTCCTCCGTATCTCTTAAGCGAGCGAAAATTTTCAAATTTTGGCCCAAAAAGAGTACATACACCTACATTACTTTCATAGCACTAACAGTTACGGAGATACCCTATAAAATTGTCGAAAATAGGACACCCTGTCCTCTTCATTCATGTCGCTAATCCTAACAGTTTTCGAAAAAACGTAATTTTATTTACAGTGAGTCCTCTAACTTCTAATGGGTTAAATATGAAAAAGGGGAATTTTGAGTTTCATTCTTTGACGAGCAAGGCTTCCCCTGAGTCAGACTATGGAGGGCTTCTGTCGCGGCCCTTCCAGACCTGCGGCCCTGCAGTAGGTAAACGAAAGATGGAAACCTATTTAATATCTATTTATTAACCAAAACTTATAAAATGCAGGACGATAAGAATTATACAGTTTTAATAACTAGCTTTGTCTTATTTGTTATTTCTTTAAATATTACAGCAAAAGACCATTTGGTTAATGTGTAAAGATTGTGGCGTTCATGGTGATTTCGATATTTAATTGAACAATTTGTTATTTCTTCCCTAAAACCAGTCTCTTCACATATACGGTATAGAAGACAATACTTGGATTTATCATAATCATGTGACCCTTCAAATTTTAAGGAAATGTCACCAAAATTAATTTTTAAAACACATTTTAACCGATCATGGGTAATCATATAAATTGTTGCGATTTTATTTGGAAGCTGTTTAATATTTTGATAGTCGACGATGTTTCCTTTTATATAATAAGTACTGTTGTCATCTATCAAGGGAAACAAACGTCCAAACAGTCTTTTTACATAGTTTTCATTTGAAATACCAAAACATGTATGTTCATGTCCACATAGCTGGTTAAATTTAAAAAATAATCCGCACTTGTTTCTACAATAGAAGAAGATATCATAAATTGGCCTCCGTTTGTTTGGTACCAGATTCTTGTGATGTTCTGAACATTCTTTGACAACATTGTTATTGACGCAAAATTTACAAACATTACAATCATAGACGCAAGTGTATATGTATGGGTCAAAGCTCCACTTGCGATCCCAGAAATAGCAATTGCAATAACTACATTTAATAGGAATGAAACTGTTACTAGTGGTTTTTAGCATCAGCGAATTATGTTCGAATTCCAACTCGTTCAGTTTAATCGATCCATAGTTTTTGATAAACTCTTCGTCTATAAACATTTCCGGCCAATCTTTTATCTGTCCATTAAAAACTAAAGGTTCATAATTTAAATCCGGTCTCGTATTCTGCAACGTTTTGAAAACGTATTCAAGAAAAACCGTGTTTCCTTCTTGCTGGAGTTCCTTACCGGAAATCTAAAAATTAAAAGATGCAATAAATAAATTCCAGCATTGTTTTAGGTCAGTTTCTTAGTATTCGTCGGGTTGCAGAAAGATTTTTGTTAAGAAATAGCCAGACAATTTTATAACATTGGTAGACATTTAAGGTGGATACGTGCTAATATTTCAGGATGTGATTTATTTAATAAAAATGAGATTAAATTTGAATTTCATGTGGGGCCATATAAAAGATATCAGGGCATGTTTGCAGGGTCACCCGCTGGTTGATCGATGTCATCATTAAGGATCACCCTGTATGATATTAGATAGCTTTTAATAGTTACCTGAAAAACGTTGCTATTGTCCTTAAAATCAGTGCAATAGTCTATATAACTTGTACCGTTTACTATTTGCATAATTTGTTTTGCGGTGTTGCCGGCTACTGAAACATTACACGAAACAGAATCTCCATCCCAGTTTACGAAAATAAGAAACAAGCAATTATTCAAATCATCACAATACAAATAATATCTCCTGCTACTGGCCCCAATAGTTAAACATATTTTTGGGGTTTTCAAAACGTTGCCATGGCTGTGGTTCCAGTGACTAATTAAACTCAGAAGTCTTCCTCGAAATGAACAGCGAAAATAAGGGCAGTCATAATACTTCTTTCCTGCACATTGTTCTTCGTGTTTTTCAACATCCTCATATCGCAGCAGTGTGTCACACCCCTCGTATCGATTTATGCAAGGAAATAAGGCTAGGTTTGCAATTGTGTTAACAAAAGATTTTGTTCCAACGTATTTCGGTGAACATCGGCCACAAGCGACTTTGGTATCTCTATCTTCACCCCTTTCCCTTATTAACTTTGTGGGCCCGCAGGACAGATAGTTAAAACAAAAGGAACATTTCATTTTTTCCAAAATCTGATCTGGAATAATTAAACTCATTTTTATTCCGCGATTCACGTAGAATTAACAACTAACGAACATAAAACACAACAAGTTTAGTAATCTAAATCCCAAAAACTAATGGTTTCACGCCCATAGATAAATTCTTATTGTCCGATTGATTGAAGTGGTTTGATGAAAAAATTAATAGATTGAATTGAGACATTCTTTATCATACTGATAAGTCGTGATTTAATTTATACTTTATTATTCATTCTGAATACCAGTACTTACCCAAAAATAAAACGTAGAGAGGTATATATATTTTTCAAATTTAATTAGAATTACTTTATGGTTTATTTATGCATTTCGTCAGGCAAATTAGAATTAAATATTCATATCGCCGTCAATGCTTAGACTTGCCTATCGCTGTGCTGATTTAGCACGCAGATTGTAGATTTCAATGGCGCTGACTCAGCTTTCGATCGTCGTCTCCAATCGTACCACTTAGACAGTATTGCCACATTATTTTTTAGCGATTTTCCTCGATTTACCTGAAAAATTCTTCATTATTCTGTAAAGATACAAAACCAAAGGCTGGGTCCCTCGAATGAAAGTAAGTGTGCGTCCACAACGGCGCACCGCCCTTCGCCCATAGCACCGCACAGTAGTCCCTCGACATCGAGATATAAACATGGACTGTGCGTATATGAGAATGCATATAGATATTTTTGATTATATCTTACTTGGATTATGTAGGACAACACTGTTTAAAATAACAATTAAAATGTTAAAAATTATTCCAGTATACCTTATTTTTTTCTAATTAATTAATTACGACCCTATTTAAACATATTTTTTAATGTGACATCCTGTATATTAACTGATTTTCCAATTTCACGTCAAATTCTGAACATACTATACCACTTTGTTATATTAGCGTCTAAAATAATATCTTCTTCATCGGAAGAAGAAGATGACAACGCACGGTCCATGTTTATACCTCGATGTCGAGGGACAAACCGATCGACAGGCAAGGCTTGGTGCGCCGTGTGGTGGACTATACTGTGCGGTGCTCCTTTCACGTAAAGTTCAGTGGCGTAGCCAGTTTTTCTCTAAATAGTTAAATTTTTGAGATATTGACGAAAGTATTTTTTTTTTAAATTGACGCCGGAATCTTTCGTTTCGTTAAAAAGTAGAAGTCTAAAGTGAAAACCGGAACCACTCTATCTTTGATATAACTCTAATACTCCCCAGAAAGTGTCGCAACTGGAACACCCTGTACGTTGGGGGGCAAAAGTTAAATAGCAGCAAATAAAACCACCGAAACTTTGAGAATATAATTTAATATTTAAAAAAAAAACGTTACATTGTAATTTGTTATAATGATCGATATCATCGCCTATAAGATTTTAACGAATCTCAAATTTAAAACCTAAAATATTTTAACAAAGATTTACATAAAATAACCACTCCAATTACCTCGATAATTATTATAAATTATGTAAAGGGCAAACAGGTCTTCAAAAACGGAATAAAATGTTCAATTTAATAAATTTAAGACTCGATCGACGTGCATCAGATAGGTTTTAAAATTTGTCATATACAGGGTGTGTCCGGGAAAATGTGGGAAATCTCCCGGATATGAAAAAACAAGTGAAAAGAGTACTAGAAGTTCATATAAACTGTTTCCGTATAGCCCTGCTCTTCGGAGATATGGGTTCCCAAAAAGCTCCAATGGAATCAAGTTTTTACACACAATTATATTTCGATTTTTTTTAATATGATGTATACCAACCAGGTAATTCAAATTACTATAGAAGAAAGTGTTGTGAATTACTCACAGCTGCATGGACCAGCTGTGACACTCATGGTCCCCTTTTTTTTAACGCCCTGTATGATAAGAATACTTTTAACTATTGACTATAAATGACAGTATTCATTCATGTCGCTAATCCTAACAGTTTTCGAAAAAACGTCATTTTATTTATTTTATTTTTCATAAAAGCAGTAGTTGAATCTTTGTTCTTATCAAATGTTTCAACCTTATGATAATACCTGGGTAAATGACATGAATGAATGAATGAACATTATTAGTCAATAGGTAAAGGTAAAAAAGGGGACATGAGTGTCACAGCTAGTCCGTCCCTGCAGCTGCGAATAATTCACAACACTTTCTTAGATAGTAATTTGAAGAGTTTTATCTGGTATACATCATATTAAAAAAAATCGAAACATACCGGGTGCTTCAATAATTATGTCTAAAAAAACTTAATTCCATTGGAGCTCGTTGGGAGCCCATATCTTCGAAGCGGAGGCCTATACGAAAATAGTTTATATGAACTGGTACTCTTTTCACTTGCTTTTTCCATATCCGGGAGATTCTCCACATTTTCCCGGACACCCTGTATATATTATCCGAATTTTGCCCTTTACAAACCCGATCCAAAACTTCAAAAGGAAAAAATCTTATTTTGGCTTGTTCCGTTTTGGACAATCAACATTGGGATGTACACATTTAAGTAGACAAATTCTTTAAACATTTTTACTGGAAACTTTTTCAATGAGGTATAGTCACAAGTTACAGTCGATGTGGTAAGAAAAAGGAAGCAGCCGGTCCCCAGGAAAAATCGTTAAAAAACTTTTTAGGAAAGTATTTTTTGTTTTTTTAGTTGGCCGCGAGCATTACTCACTTTGGATGGTCAGGCAAACCTTGAAATCCCCCACGGTTGCGTAAACGCTGGGTTTACAACACGGCAATATATCGCACGTTTTTTTACAGTATTCGGTTTTAACCGAATAAACGGCGGGACGTTCATACGATGCATTTTCCTTCCTGCAAATAACGATTAAGCGCAGTTTTCTTCCGGCGGTCACCTGGAGTAGACGATGGATCCACGCGTTGTCGTACTTCTACAGGCCGTGTCGCAGAAAAGAATACACTCATGTACCGGGTGTCCCACTAAGAATGGCTCTCGGCCGTATCTCTGAAAGTGTTAGTCGTATGGCTTCCGGAAAAATTTTTTAATATGAAAAGTGATCATAAGAAATTGCTGGAAATTATTTTCAAGTTTCTCAGTCGAGCGCTAGAGGGCGCAACCGTAACGGTAAATCCGTAAAGCTCAGTTTTTTCAAAAGTTGCCGCGTTAAGGTATATTGAAAATAGCATTTTCGTATACTTTAAGGTTTTATGAAGAAAATTTACTTATAACATATTTTTGTCACTTTTAAAATAAAGTAGTGGGGGAAGGTTGAACATTATTTTAAATAAATTCCTACAACTCCGGGTTGGCTCAACAGAATTTAGTGAACTTTGTTTTGTTAAAAAGAGGTCCCCTTACTCTATACTTTACTGTATAAACTATGATAATATGACTTTTAAAGTAGGCGCTAGAGGGAGCTATTTTACAACTTAACAAACCTTGTGCATTTTTTCAAAAATTTTAAATACAACAGTAGATTTAATTTTACTTCATCACAAAGATTAATAAAAGCCTAAAGAACTGGCGAAAACCACAACTTGATATCTTTTTTCAAACCGGAGATATTAACAAGACCAAAAATAAACACGGAAAAATATGATTATATTTAAGTTTCAACGGTACAGGTTTTTTCAAAAGTCAAATAAAAACTTTGACGTGAAAGCACATAATTTTAAATTATATTTTGTTTTTCCAAGGCCTATTTGACTTTTGAAAAAACCTGTACTGTTGAAACTTAAATATAATCATATTTTTCCGTGTTTATTTTTGTTCTTGTTAATATCTCCGGTTTGAAAAAAGATATCAAGTTGTGGTTTCCGCCAGTTCTTTAGGCTTTTATTGATCTTTGTGATGAAGTAAAATTAAATATACTGTTGTATTTAAAATTTTTGAAAAAATGCGCAATGATTGTTAAGTTGTAAAATAGCTCCCTCTAGCGCCTACTTTAAAAGTCATATTGTCATAGTTTATACAGTAAAGTATAGAGTAAGGGAACCTCTTTTTAACAAAACAAAGTTCACTAAACTCTGTTGAGCCAACCCGGAGTTGTAGGCATTTATTTAAAATAATGTTCAACCTTCCGCCACCACTTTATTTTAAAAGTGACAAAAATATGTTATAAGTAAATTTTCTTCATAAAACCTTAAAGTATACGAAAATGCTATTTTCAATATACCTTAACGCGGCAACTTTTGAAAAAACTAAGCTTTACGGATTTACCGTTACCGTTGCGCCCTCTAGCGCTCGACTGAGAAACTTGAAAATAATTTCCAGCAATTTCTTATGATCACTTTTCATATTAAAAAATTTTTCCGCAAGCCATACGACTAACACTTTCAGAGATACGGCCGAGAGCCATTCTTAGTGGGACACCCGGTACATACATGCATGCGCCAGTACTTACTCGGTAAAATTAATCCTGCAAAAAACGTGTGGTGTATTGCCTGCCGTGCGAACCTAGCTTGTAGCCACGTTTTATTTGCTGAGCGCAAAATTTTACTCACTTACCTATCACAGAAGTAGTGATGCTTCCCCCTAGCCCCGCACGCACAACTTCATTAGCACAAAGAAGTAGACGTGCGTACAACTCCGCTCACCAACTTCACTACAGCCTGGAATCAACCATGGGGGTGTTCAGGTTTTGCGAGGTCAGGCAAACATACTTTTTGTAGGTTCATATTTTGATTAACAGAGCACGAGTCGGGCACCGAGAGAGAGAGAGCTGTCTTTCAAAGATACTCATACTAAGTCTAGTACATTTGTCTAGAAGTCTAGACAATCAAAATCGTTAGGCAAACGAAGACATTTTGGAACAATTAACAATAACATACCAAATATGTCTGTTGCTTTAAAAAAAAACTGGTCATACGTAAAGTGGATGGCACTCAAGTTCAGTTTCTCTTCGTTTTCTTCTGTGCATTTTATAGCGACGCTTTATGAACAAAGAACATTTGCGACGCACAGAAATCGCCATCCGATACCTATTGTGGCCCAAAACTATAACCCGCTTTAAAAAATTTCTAATATAATAAACAAATAAGGCTATGTGAAAGTATCATATGCCCAACTCTGCCTAAGACTAACTTACTAGAATTTCCCTGTATAGTACAAGCGACTCGCGAGAAACGAACCATTTAAAAAGTACGTCGACCGGGCCGACGCCCGATGCACTGCAATATCCCTAACGGGGGGCGAGACACTAGCTGTCGTTGCTCAGCGTATTGTAGCGGTTGCCTAGGCTGAGTTTGGGCCCACCCGTCGACTTCGACTGCTCCATCTGCTGGCGGTACGACGAGGCGCGATTATGCTGGACTACTTCAAAGGTGCCTTCGCTGCGGGTTCTGATAAATAACAAATAAAATCGATTAAGGCATACAGGGAGTGAACGTTTTATTTTAATTTCGATTTTTATCACAGGGCCAACACTCCATTCATAAATCTGTTGGAAAGTGAGTTTGTGATTGTTTGAAATGTTATTGAAAATCAGTAATGGGTGGAAGAGTGACAAAACATGTTGGTCTCGCTAATGGCAACAATGTTGAAGTTTGGTTAAATCAAAGATCTTACAAGGTTAAATCCAATAACGTTTAAAAGGTTATGGAGCGGTCTTCATGGTTTCGGAGCGGAGCTAGTCTGGGCAAAAAGCCCAACAAGGGCGTATAATTTACTTTGAGATTCTTTACGTTTAACTATATTATCTATTCAAAAAGTGTATTTTCGAATATTGGATATTTATAAAAAAGATAGAAATATTGATCCAGTTTTTATATACAGTGTATCCAAGGATGGATTTAACTATTTATGCTTAGCATCAATATTTTTGGTGTATTCATTACTGGATGATACTCTCCAGATATAAAAGTGTATATTTCTAGCCAGATTGTCATATTTATCACTAAGACATCTTGCAAAATCCCAATTAAAAATTTGTAAATTTGACAATTACAACTGGTTTAAGGATAATCCGCAATTGCTCTTAAAATAAGTTTATTTCTAATAATTTTACTATAAACTGTGAAAAGGATGATTCTTTAAAATAATATTATTATACTTAAAGGTATCAAATAAATCGTGAAATAATCCAACTGCACTCTGGTCATCTATCTTTAGTTTATTACCTGCTCACATGCATTGGGTGTGGCCAATTAGCAAGGAGGGAGAAACGGAATGGGTGATGCAAACTCAAAATCAAATTTCTAAATATATTTACTAACCTGTGAAATTTTAATTTAACACCATTGCATCTTCTAGTGAAGTATTTTATGGCCGCACAAGACTCAACCATCTTGTAAATGCAAGATTTATATTAAGAAATAAACCAACTCGACTGCTTTTTGCCCGGACTAGCACCACGGACCGGTCCATAACCTTTTAAACGTCAATGGTTACTCAGAAATCATATCAATACAATCATATTAAAACATAACCATACTTACCGAAGAAAAGATAAATCCTTGCTTAAATGATCCACTCTTTTACAAACTATACATGAATGCACCATCATTGTTTATAATAAAGACGATTTTTCACCAATACTCACAAATAAAAAATAAAAACAACCAAGTATATAAACACTCCCTTAAAAGCGGTTAGCAGTGAGTAGCAACAGTGTATTCTTTTTCCATTGATAAAGTTTGATCGTTTGCCGTCGAGCGTACTATCTTTTAACTTGATGTTGTCAGAGTGCAGTCGGTTTATTTCAAACTTTTATGTATAATAATAATATTTTTTTTCTAAATCTCTCAAGGCCTATTCACAATTTATATGAAAATTATTGGGAAATAAATTTATTTTAAAAGCAATTGCGGATTAACCTTAAACCAGTTGCAATTGTCAAATTAACAAATTTTTAATTGGGATTTTGCAGATACCTTAGCGATAAATAGGACAATCTGGCTATGCTGCAAGCATAACAGCAAGGTGGGGAGTGCACGTTTACAGTCCTTACGTCGACTTCAAATGTAAACAATTCTATCTGGAGTTTGTAAGATCTTTGATTTTTATCATTCCTTTTTTTTATATTGCAGGTAAATTTATCGAAAATCTCACACATGTTCATAATATACAGGTTGAAACAAGAACTATTTTTTGACTGAAACTTTAAAACACTCTGTAAAGTGTGGACATTTTTTATTTTGTCATTTAATTATCAAGCGACATCTATTCTTAACATTTTTGTTTTTAGTTCGTTCATCAACATTGTTGCCATTCAGCAAACAAACATGTAGTTCTCTCTTCCACCCATTATTGATTTTCAATAACATTCCACACAATCCCAGCTTCACTTTTCAAGAGTTTTATGGATGGATTATGGTATCTGTAGTTTACAATACCTTCGATTAATACAAAAGGTGCATTATCAAGTAGATCAAATAAGACAAAACCATATCAGCAGCTAATGAGCGTGATTAACATTGTGAAGGTTGTAGATATAAGAAACAATATAAAATGCAACTTTACTTACTTTTTGTTCTCACTACTTTTACTCAACGTAGGAAAGAAGTCTTCATTATGGATATCTGGCGCGGCTCCCTTGTTACCCCTCAGTCTAGGGGGCCCTGATGAAGGCTGTGAACTCTGATTACGCAAAGACGGCGGCTTGTAGGCCGAACCAGAAGCAGGTGCTGGCTCAGGCTTCTTTTCAACGGGACGAGGCGCCTCTTCTTGGATAGGCGCGTCTTTAACGTCGATTCTGCAAAAAAACCTTTCTTATAATAAGGAAATTAATGAAAGTAAGGATTTCGGTTCATTAATTAATATAAACAAGACAAACACACACTTTATGGCAAAAATCTCATAAAAATACCGAATATAAACAAACTTGTTATTTGAAACATACAAACATACCTTTTCCAAGGGCCCGGTTTTTTCTCCGACTCCTGTCCTTGCTCGCCTCCCTCTGGTTGGTCCCCTGATCCTGCTTCCTGGTTGGAAGAACTACTTTCCTGATTGGCGTTGATGGTAAGATTTCCGATTTTTAAACCTGAGTAGTCTTTCTTCTCTTCTTCAAATTCTTTCCACTCATCTTGTTCCTTTGATAAACAACTTTCATAAGTAAGTCCACACGTTTTATATGTATATTACAACTCATGAATTTGTATAGTTTATATGCCCGACCCTCTAGTCCCCATGTTATAATTTTGGTATGTGAGGGCGATAAATGGCTACTTTTCAAAATTGAAATATGAAATGCAGATAATTTTCACAATTATTAGCAAAAGGTCAAGGAATTCCAAGTGAATAAAGTGGCACTCATGGACATGATAAAATAAAGGTTAGGTTTCCAGGTTAGTGGCGGGACTCTAATAATCATGTTATCAGAGCGGTTTTTAGTATAGTATCCGACTATAACATATGACTGAGCAATATGGCTTATTCTAACCTTAAAATATCCTAAAGTAGGAAACAATTTCACAAAGAGCTCACGAATTAGTAAAATTACTTACATGTACAGGAGCATTGCTTTCGTCTCCTTCGGGAACCCTCTCCTTTTTTTGTTTTTCGTTCTTTTTCGCCGCCGTATCTTCCAATTTTTTGGCTACCTCCTCGGTCGTCGAAAACTTTTTAGAAGTTTTATTCTTCTTACGGTCTTTCTTTGCGAAAAAGTCGTCCAGATCGGCCATTTCTTTGAGTTTATTAACACGAATTAATAATTTAAGATGGTTTTTGGGCTTTAATTAACAAATAACACAATTTTTGTAATGTGCCTACACCGAAACCACAACCAAATGACAGAATTGACACTTGACCTTATAGATTGTTGACGTGCAACGTTACAGATTTCTGTAAAATAAAGCTCTTCTTTTTGTCGAGAGACGGTCTAAAATTTGTAGCAACAGGCTCTTCTGTGTCGAGGAAGCGGAGAATTGTCTAATTTTGCTTGGAATCTGAATATCTGACGCCATGGGCCCATTCAACAGAGCCCATCGATTTGGTAGGGTGTGTTCGTAATTAATTGTCGATACTACGTAACTCTAAAGTTAAAAGCTCGTCAGAGAGAAAAGCAATCCTTGCTGTATTTTTAAAAGTACTATATATTATTATCTTCATTGTCTAATATATATCCTAATATAAAAAAATAATTGTATATGTATATATTGTAGTATTTATAAACTTTATATGTTAGTAATTATAGAATTCTTGGTGCTTTCGAGGAGACCACTCGCGCTCGATTTCCGTTTCCTAACGCTCGCCCTCGACTTCACGCTACCGGCGCTGGTCTGACTATAGCGAATACAGGACTTCTTAGTCATCAACAATTCTTCTATGGCGTATCGAACGTTCTCGGTTATGTGATCTTCAGGGTTGCCGTCCAATACGAGTCGATTCAGGCCTTTCTCGATACCGAATGTACTCGCTTGTTCCATTAAGACCTTAAGCATTAATTCGAAACTTGGTTTTGTGAGATGATTAACTAAAACATAAAAAGAAGCATGTTGTTAATTTGCATAATCATGGACAGGTTTTAATTAAATAAACGGCCATTATTGCACAATTGATTGGAAAAGTTGGCATATAAACACTATAACAGGCTGTAATTAGTTAATAAAAGCGAAAATTAGGCCTTATGATGTTATTTTCATTAAACAAACTCATATGACCTTCGAGTCTTCGTCTCTTACGGCAATGTTGTCAATTTTACCGGTTGTTTTATTATAAGTTTGGCACCGTCGCCAGAGAAGGGGAAGCTGGTCACTGACGTCTCTTGACAGCGTAACTGACCTACCGTGCGAGTTTGTTTACAAGTGAGCAGTGTAGCACGCGGATTTCTATAAAAATAAAGATGTGATCGATTATTCTCAAAGCGTTAATTATTTGTCGTTATTTTCTGCAATTTGCTGTCACATCAGGATTTGCGGATTTAAATTAAAGGGTATCAATTTGGAAACTTCCGACCGTTAATATCTCTCTTCCAGTAAATATTTGCAACAATCCGTAGCATTCGAGGTTTACACCCCTGGGAGGGGTAGATATTACCCTTAAAATCTTAAATGGGAAGGGGTAATCCTTAAAATCTTAAATGGGAAGAGGAGTCAACGTGACATATCATTTTAGAGTCGTTTAAATCTCTTTTCAATAATACCATAATTTATTATTTTTTGAACAGTATACAGGGTGTTATGGAAATGACTTATTATATTTAAATGGGTGCCTTAGAGAAAGTCTACATACCGTTGCGCCGTTCCATCTGGATTCACTTAGCAACAATGTGGGTCACTAGAGTATACTAACAGTGTTGTCAGATCACACCGCATGTCTCGCCCTTGCTTGGATACCTGCCGCGCGCGACTATTGTTGCTTCAGTATGTTTTGAGACTCTGGGACGGAATGCATAGCATTACCCGATTTTGTTTCTGTTGTGAAATAATTCATAATAAGAAATATTGTGATGTGATTTCAAATTTGCGTTATACCTACGGTTCTGTTGCAAAACATACTTTTGTGTTTTATTTTTTATGGAATTTAATTATAGAACGGATTATTTTAAAATAAGATCGAAAGTAAGAGAGTATGTACCTTAAAATTGTAGTTTTTTTTCTAAAAAGTTTGAAAAAGAAGTGATAACGCGGGTCAAAGACGTCTTGTTATTAAAAATTGAACACGTGCGTTTACAATTCTGTGTTGCAATATGACAACACCGCCTCAATAAAATATTGATTGCGAAGGGCCTCAGTAGCGGCACGTAAATTTGATATTTCTAATAAAGTCTATATTTCGCACAATAATTCAAAGCGCCATTTATGGTTATTTTTCTTCAATTTATTTTCATCTCAAGATTTGCCGGTTTCTAAGTCATTTCCATAACACCCTGTAGTTTCCGAGAAATTGCGTTCCAAAAATGGCAATAACTAGAACTTGCCTGCACTGAGAGTTCGTATGTTGTCGCTCCGGATGACACCCGTTCCGATTTAAAATTTAAAATGATGTCCCACTTAACCCCCCCCCAGTGCCCATTTAAGATTTTAAGGGTAACGTATATCCCTTAAACCACGAAGCGCAAATATTCTTTAAAAGACCTTTCACAATGAAATCGACGTGTATCTAGGATTCTTAATGTTACTTACTGGAAGCTACATATTAAGGGTGGGAAGTTTTTAAATTAACACCCTGTATAAAAAGTGAATTGTATAACACCGTGTATACGTTTTATGTGTATATCGGAAAGGGTATTTTTGTAGTTTACTATTTTGAGCGACTTACATGAGATATTCAGACTTTGCAATTTATAGTTTCCTTTACAGAAAATGTCGTCGCCCTCTTGAACACAATCGTCCGTAAAGGGATGCTTCCTTAATTTTTCTTCAATCGCAGTCAAAGCGTCTAGAAAGAATTGTATTTAGTTTTAATTTCTCAATGTATTATTCCTCCCTATTCCGCCGATTCGCTAGATCGGTTCATCTGAAATCTAAAGACACATACGGGTATTTTCCTCTTTTCTACTACACTTCTTGATTCAGTCAAATAAGGAATCAAATATGAAACTTACCTTTAGAATGTTCGCGATCTCCTGCTGAAAATACATTTTTTTTCTCAATAGACAATGCATCTTTTTCCTACGAAACGAAATATTATTTACCGGTAGACTAAATACATTTATTTTATACAATTTTAAAAATACGGTTGAACCCGGAATAGAATGAACGTGCGTAATTACCAGTAACAGTACGATTCCAATCGCGATTATGTAGATCAAATAAGACAAAAACCCGTCAGCAGGTAAATGCTGCCAAGGGCGGATCCAAAGGGAGGGGGGGGGGGGGGGGGGGGGGGGGGGGGGGGGTTGGGCTCCTACATGGAAAAGTTACGAAAAGTAATACCCTGCCACGTTAGTCAAACCGGTATACAGGGTGTTATGGAAATGACGTATTATATTGAAACCGGCAAATCCAGAGGTGACAATAAATTGAAGAAAAATAACCAAAAATGGCGCTTTGAATTATTAAGCGAAATTACACTTTATATGAAATCTCAAAATTTACGTGGCCGCTCTCCAGGTTCAAAAGAGGTTAGCGCATTATATGCGATGTTGTCATATTGCAACACATAATTCTAAACGCACGTGTTCAGTTTTTGAAACAAGACGTCTTTGACGCGCGCTATCACTTCTTTTTCAAACTTTTTAGACAAAGAAAACTACAATTTTAAGGTACATACTCTCTTACGTTCGATCTTATTTTAAAATAATCCGTTTTATAATTAAATTCCATAAAAAAATACAACACAAAAAGTATGTGTGTTTCAACAGAACCAACAGTCGATAATATCACACAAATTTGAAATCACATCACAACATTTATTATTATGAACTATTTCACAACAAAAAAAAATCGGGTAATACAACTAACAAAACGTTTATAATTCGTATACGTCAAGCACGTGGTACCCTCGACGTCGTTCGACTCCCGATTCTCGAAACATACTGAAGTATAAAGCGGCGCGCGGCCGATATTCAAGCTACGGCGAGACACGCGGTGTGATCTGACAACACTGTTAGTATACTCTAGTGACCCACAGTGTTGCTAAGTGAATCCAGATGGAACGGGGGGCGACAGTATGTGGGTAAAAAGGGTTTTTACCTTAGTATTTAGATATTCGAGTTAAAAAAAAAGTATGTAGACTTTCTCTAGGACACCCAAGGAGTCACCCATTTAAATATAATAAGTCATTTCCATAACACCCTGTATATGGTATTTTTCATGTTAAATTGATGGTTTGGGGGACCCCTTTGCCACCTCAAAAATTGCATGGAATTTCCTGTGTTCAACTCAACAATGGTATATAAAAAAAGCCTACCTTCTGTAACAATTTATAATATTCCATTCGTAGTTTTCTTCTTACGTACAATTCTTCATCGCTCAATGGAAATTTTTGAAAACTATTGATGATCTCGACGAATCCTTCGTCCCCGATTTTGCAGTCTGCCAGATTGAGTAACTGAAGTACCCTTAAGCATATAAAATAATTTTTATTTCATATGCTATTGCCGAAACAAAGTGTTGATGGCCCTTAGAGGGCGCATCGTGTGATTGTGATGCCCCGGCAATAGAAAAACACGGAAAAATTCAACAAAAAAAACAACTAAATAAAATCATCACCTATCGCATCGTAAAATTTTGGCCACATATTTGCAGCCTTCGTCGAACACCATGTTACTGGAAAGATCCAAATAAAGTATAGAACCTTCTAGTGCACATTTTGAAAACTCGTCGGCGATCATTTTTAATCCTACAATCGAAACATATCATTTAGGAAGGTCAGTTATCGTTTTAAATAGTTTTTTAAATCCACACAGATAGAAATACCGGGTCGATGTTTGTTTCAAGTCGATGGATATATCGGTGACAAAAATTGTATTGTCTTTTGGCATAGGCGTAACTAGGGGGAGGGCCAGGTGGGCCCAGATTGCTCTGGTGCCCACCCCAGAATTTCCGAAGTTCGAAGCCATCCATACGTCATAGTGACACTTGCCATTAAAATCCTACTAGACTAGGGGGCCAGCCCCCCCCCCCCCCCCCCCCCCCCATACAAAATCATTCTACTTTCGCCTATGTCTGTGTCTTTTGGTATATTTACCATTTTTCTTCAATCCGCAAAATTTTAAATTCAAATATTTAAGTCCACAGCCAATCAAAAGATAGAAATTTTGTTCTTCGTTGCGACTCCCTTTTAGACTCAATTCCTTGATGGTCTTTTTAGAGTTTAATTGTTCTGCCAACAACTTTATATCGTTTGACGTGATGTCGCAGTAGTCCAGCCTAAAAACAATTTACAATACAATAGTAATACAATAGTAACAATTTCTTCTCTACGTACAGTGTGTCCTGTCCCATTTACGATACTTTTATAGGGTATCTCCGTAACTGTTAGTGCTATCAAAAAAGTAATGTAGGTGTCCGTACTTTTTTTGGGCCAAACTTAAAATGATAAAATCAAAATTCGAAAATTTTCGCTCGCTTAAGAGATACGGGGGGAAATCAAAGAATTGACAATTTCAAAATTAAGATATATTTTCTTAGTTAAAGAGATACCGAAAAATGTTTTATACAAAAGTTTCTTTATAATGATTTTTGAATAATCTGCCGTATTTAGAATAAGTATACGCGGTCAGGTTAAAAAGTTATCGGACCTAACCCCATTTTTTTTAATGGAGCACCCTGTATATTTTAATCTAAGAAGATTGCATTTTAAACTCTACAAATATACATATAACCATGGATAATATTGGGTTCCTAGGCGATTTATTTAAACTTTATTACTTTAAACCACAGTAGGCCATGAAACAAAAGCTAATATCCTAGAGGCAACTATGTTGACATTCTAGTTGTTATTAACATTTAACGTCAATTTCCTTATACATATTCATTTGTGCAAATGACTTATCAAGATTTTGAAAAATTTGATATGATATCTATCATCCATGGCGTGTTATAAATTTGAAAAGAGAGTTTAAAATGCTAATGCTATCTTTTAAGATTAAAATATACAGGGTGTTCCATTTAAAAAAATTAGGTTAGGTCCGATAACTTTCATACCTGACCCCGTATACTTATTCTGAAAACGGCAGATTATTCAACAATCATTATAAATTGGTGAAATTATTTTTAAAATTTTATTTTTATGTAACGACCAAACAATAATTACTTTCTAGGCGTTTTAAATGATGAAAGAAAAAAAGTAATAAGAAAATGCGTTAGGTAAAACATATTTTTATTTATTTTTTGATTTTACACAAGGAAATACAACCTTTGGAAAAATCAGAGGTTTTCTTAGTGTGTATAGCTGTTGGATCTTAACGTCGTCGCATGCAACCCTCGTAACAATATTTATACAGTCCACTTCTAATACTACTAAAGCCATCTACGAGCTATCAAGAAAACCGAATGATGTCCAATACTACTATCGCCATCTACGAGTTATCAAGGAAACCGAATGATGTCTAATACCACTACGCCATCTAAGGCTACGTCATTAGGCGCAACCAAGACGAGAACAATAGTTAACTGTTTTATGACGAGAACGAATCGAGCCACGAGACTGACAAGTTGGCATTCTTCATATTTTCAGTGTTTTTTAGTTTACATCTTTAAATAAAATGGTTTAAAATCATATCGAGTATCACTTATCGAAATACACAACATTTATCGACCCTACACAATAGTGCTTAAATGTAAAGTCCATTCTTCGGTTCTTAATTGTAGAAAATTGATCAATAACAGCCTCATTACGTTTGGAATACCCTCTATAATTTTTTTTTCATATATTTCCTTTTTAAACTTTCTAATAAAGTCCCTAGATTTACCCTTTGTGGTCTGCGTTAAATTAATTTCGGGTTTAGGTGTTCCCGCATTCTTCACTTCAATTTTTTGCTCCAAACTCAAAGAGCTAAAGTTATTTCTTAAATAGTCCACCGTCAACTATTCATTTTAACTTAATAAATATATAATATTAAAATATTAAAACATATACACGCTCGAATTTAGATAGATGCACGAACAGATAACAGAGCGCGGTGCACACAAAAACTGTGCGCCTTTTCCATGTTAATTCGCCATAGCCCCGCTATCCCCCTCTGACACCCGCCAACTGTTACTACAAGGTCCATGGTGATCGGATCCATTTACTGTGGCCTGCTCTATAAAACATTTTTCTGTATCTCTTTTAACTAAGAAAATATAGGGTAATTTAGAAATTGTCAATTTGTTGATTTTCCCCCGTATCTCTTAAGCGAGCGAAAATTTTCAAATTTTGATTTTACCATTTTAAGTTTGACCCAAAAAGAGCACATGACACCCACATTACTTTTTTGATAGCACTAACAATAACGGAGCTACCCTATCAAAGTGTCGAAAAAAACACCCTGTACACTTAATTTGGATAACCTCTTGTATATACAGGGTCTTAATCTTATGGAAATAACACGAAATATATTTAAACCCGCAGTTCTTGAGATAAAAACAACACTGGCGACAGACTTAACAGCAGAACCCATCGATTTGTAAGCGAATAATAATCATCTGCTGAATGCACTAAGACAAAATCGATTTCACAAATCGATGGGAAATCGGAAGCCATTTTTTCCATCGGATTTAAAAAGCTTTTTGTGAATTGAGTGCGATTTATGTCAGTTCTGTTTGTCAGGTTGAGGAGTAAAATTTATGAAAAATGACGAAAGAAGTGAATTATAATTATAAAAACATCTTATTCCGCTAGTGAGGAGGAGCATTAAAAATAAACTTATCCATTTCGTAGAGATAAAAACGTAATATTTGATGAAAATATTTAGAAGGGATCCTAACCAAACAAAAAACTGACAGTAAAATGCATTCAGCAGAACGACAAATCGACGCGCACCGATCGTCACCCATCAAAAGGCGCTTATAAACCGATGGACTCTGCTGAATGCAGAAATTAGGTTGCATCATGTTACGCTCTCAAAAGACGTCACTGGCCGTTTGAACGTTGGCCATATTTTAACGTCAACACTGCTAAATTTAACACCTTTATTAAGCCAGAAATACAACAACGTTTAAAATTCGTATGCAAAAACGTGGGAATATAAGGGAAAGTAGCGTGTAACGCGCAATGAAGTCACGTTTGAGCAACGGTTTCCGAGGTCGATGCACGCGTAGTAACCTGGCATCACTGCTAGCCTACTGACCTACATACACATGTTAACTGAAAACAGATGTGTATGGCACGTAAGGTATTGTTTTACCTAAGTATTCAATTAAAAAAATATATGTAGGCTTTCTCTGCACCCTGTATAAATCGAACCATATACCGTTGACTGCTTACCTAATAGTATACAGGGATGGAAAACTTGAAGTAGTTTTGACCAAAGCCTCGAATAAACTTGAGCTCATGAGTGGGACCTTGCAAGTTATTTTTTTTAACGTCAACTCCATACTGCAATAAATGCATATTTTTGGTTTTTTCCTTTGTTCCTCTGCATATGCCTAAACAATGTGAATTATTATGTATAAAATGATTAGAGGAATGTATTTAACCGTGTTTATTATTTATGGAGAATGTGCAAAGTTTATAAATTGCTATTCGTGAACGGGAACGGTAACTGTAAGTTTATAAATTGACCTTTTTAAGTGACACTTATAAACTTACTGCAGTTCAGTTCAGTTGAGTTTAGTTCCGCCAGCTGTCGTTCGACTTGAACAAACGAAAACATACCAGACCATTTATACACTGAGAAAAATGCATTTACCAATGTCGTGGGTTACAAAATTGGAGCTACCTCAACCCACCTCTCTATCTTGTTCTAACTGAGCCTACGAATTATCACAAATTTTTGAACACAGTAATTCAGGTTCTTTTGGTTCGCCTCAACCCAGAAAGAGATTTTTTATCAACATTTTAAAGATATTTGGGATCAGCACAATTCCTCATCTTGTAACTATTTTATGAGTTACCTGAACTCCATTTCTGGGTTGGGAAAACTTACTAAGTGTCGTTTTAACCCGGACGTGCATTATTTTAACTCATTACCATGTGTAAATTATTTTGAGTTGGAATAATTCAGGAAACGTGCTCCAAAACCCGATATCGAGGGTAAAACGCAAGATCGTAAGATCACGGAAAGTTCCGAATTCGTGCTCGTGCAGGTTTGGCGCGATTCGTTCCATTGTTATTCGTCAATTCTCCTTCGATCGCGCGTATAGACACCTGTTGGCCGTTGCGCCGTTTGCGGGATTTTTCATCTTTGTTCTCTGTGCGTGAAAATTTGTGTTTTGCATAATTTTGGTCAGTTGGCGTAAACTGGAGGGACAGGAGGGAGATGCATACAAATTGTTATTATTGGAATGGAGCCTTATTATTTATAAGCAATCGTCATCACTTCGTCCGCATGGTTTCTTAGCCGTAGTATGCTCTCCTGTCTATAATTCATTTGATTATTTTTTTTTAAATATACAACAAAAATGTCATATCTTGAAAAAACAAAAGGCAATTGAAGTCCACAATATGCAGGCGTGAAACCAAAGAAATATTTTCAGTTCCGATAGTCCACAAATTAGGTACGGGTAGTCCAAAATTGGAGTCTGGTAGCCCAAAAAGTGAGTTATTCCAGCCACCATCGTAAGCTAGAACAACTTAAATGTCAAGTTTTGATAGCTCGAATCATGAATTAATCTAGCCCGATTATAGTAACGCATCACAATTCACATACTGGTAGCTACGGTAGCCCATCAATAATTTAAGACTGTGGGGCGTGAGCTATTCCAATACATAAAATAACCCATCTTCTGTGCTATCATAACTTATGAATAGTGAGTTGGTGCAATTTCTTCGATTTGGTTGCCGTAATTCAGAGGTCTGGGCTGTCCCCTATTAGCAACACGCTTCGGTCTAGGACAACTCATATTTGAGTTATTTCAACTCGAAATTTCGCTCAGTGTAAACTACGCGGCGGTTTGTTCAAATCAGAAATTGTTTCTCAGCGAACTGCAACTGCGAGCGCAGCGCAACTGAACTGAACTGAACGTAAACGTTTATGAATGGACCTTTAATCAGGCTAGATTGGCAACGAATTTGCTGATAAATTAGCAATATGGCAACGACAACTGATGGCAGCGAATCAATGAATTTGCAAAGCGCCTGGAATGATTTCCTCAACACTAACGAATTAATATTTATTTTGTTCAGACCGTGGTAATCAATTTACCTGTGGTACCGCGAGTGGTCTTTCAATCTGAATATTTACATCGTCATCTTGCATTAAGTAACAATTGATTTCCACCGAGAACGGACAGTGGGCTTCTTCGCAAGATTTTCTTAAGAAATTGGGAAAACGTTTATGATCTTCATTTTCGTGCTGAAAACGCAATTTTTAAAAAATGTTTGAGGCATCGAAATAAGAGGGCGAATTGGAGGGAACAAAATAACAACCCTCCTTAATTAATTTTAAATTTTAAAAGGGGTACTTTACCTCTACGGCATTTCTTACGGCATCAGAAGTGTGTTTTCGACTTCGTTTCCTCAAAACGGTAATATTTTTCATATTAAATAGGCACTGTCAGATATTCTTTATTTGGCAAAATTGACAAGATATCCCTTGACATGATGGATTAAACCAGTATAAGAACAAAACAAACGATCGTCAAATCTAATATACAGGGTGTTATGGAAGTGACGTATTATATTTAAACCGGCAATTCCCGAGATGAAAACAAATCGAAGAAAAATTTCCAAAAATGGCGCTTTAATTTAATATGCCCTGTACATGACCTTATGTCAAACCAAAAATTACGACGTGTTGCCCCTGCCAGGAAAGTAAACAAAAGAACATATGGTGAAAAACGTGAGTGAATCTTGAACAGTGTTGTCATATCTTCAGGATAAACTCTTTAGAAAATCAACAAACGTTTGACAGATTTCAAGTTGTTTATTTTTCAGGGTACATTATTATAAACTTTTACGTTCAGTTCACTGGGAAACAATCTCTGATTTATAAACTTGAACTGACTCGAACAAACCACCGCGGAGTTTATAATGGTCAGGTATGTTCTCACTTGTTCAATTCGAACGACACCCGTCGGATCTGAACAACTAAAATGCCACTTTACCCTTTAGAAGAAAAAAATGTAATTTTATTTACCTTTTCGGCCTTATTTAAAACCAACTTAATTTATAAAAAAAACACCAGGTAACCGAACAAAAACCGTGACAAAACACCAAAACAAAGTCACATAAATTCACATCTCGTGAACACATCTAAGTACCATTCAATCTGAATTAGTATTTTAAAGTGCTATCGTGTAGACAAAAAAAATACCCTTATTGTATAAGATTTTATCAGCTGGTAGTCTGGGAAATAATACAATTCTTTCATACAATGGTATTCGACATCTAAAAATGTTGAAACTAACCTTTGAACCTGTTCCTATCTTCACGTGTCTGTTGTCTATCTAAAAATACAGCGTTGCCACTTTCGATGTTTTATAAGGTTATATTCATAAACTGCCTAGTTTCCTTCTATAATATTACTTTCCTGTATAATTATAGTCTCGGAAATGGCAACCGCGCTGGCTCTAGTAGCGGAGAGTTCTCGGAAAGAAAGTCCAAGGTGGACCATTTATTTGAAAGGGCAGTTCCTGTCAATTGTTAACATAATTGTTTCATTTTATTTTTAGTAAAGGGTTAATGGCCCATAGAAATTAGCGTTTTTATTATTTCTATTGCGAAATGATTAAGTGCTCTTGTTCCATGTGTGCGGTAGTGTTATTTTAAAGTGTAATTATGCGTTAGTGTTTAGTGCTTTCGTGTAATCTGATAATAGGTGCATATCTTCAAAAAAACGAATTTGAAACTCGTGGTGTTTCTTTAACTGATTTAGTACAATTTGTTCTGTATCACTCTGTTTTTTTCTTTCGACTTTATGCCGGTTATATTCCGAGATTGGAAATAAGAGGCCGAATGAGGTTTAGTGTAGTAGTAGCTTATTATGCACTCCCACACTATCATCAGGACACGTGATGAGCATAAAGTTTTTCCCATAGAAAAAAGAACTGAAGGTGCCTGCCGAACAAACCCTGGATTCCTTAATCGCGTTCTGGATTTACTTTCTAAGTAAGCTAAATATTTATTTTTATAAGAAACTAAAGTTTTTACACTTTTAAACAGTTTGGCAACATAGTGCCTGAACATCTGTTGATTACCCAGCTGGGCAATGTAATATGTTCATATATGAATGTGCCGAGGAGTTGTGTGTGGGTTTAGGGGTGAATTACCCACTTTTTAAACGTTCGATTAAAAAAAAAATATGTAGCGCTTCTCTAGGACACCCCAGGAGTCACCCATTTAAATATAATACGTAATTTCCATAACACCCTGTATATTCAAACAAACCAAAGATATTACAAACTCTTTGAAACAAACCAAGTATTATTCTATATTCTATGTTTCTATTGTATATTCGGCTGTCGAACATGATTTTAGATTATGCAACTCTAAACATCAAGTGGTGATAGAAAAGTTACGGAAAATGTTGTCCTGAGCAAAACACCAGCGTTATTCGGAAGTAGAGCAATCCGTATACAACCTATAATTCCTCTGCGGTATATGGACTGGCTTATATGTCATGTCACATGTCAAAGGGGAATCCCACAAGTTAATTTCCTTTGATTAGGTTATTTAGGTTTTCTATTTCTAGTGTAAGTTAATTTCAATATGTTCAACCTCAACAATTATGCCGATCAGCTGAACCCCAACAATTGGAAATATTGGATGAGTAGAGGATATCCAGGCAGACCTGAGAACTGGGCATTTCTAGGTAAAGTAAATACATATAACATCGCTTTTTAGTTAACAAAACACCAAATAAAAAAAATTAATGAATTGGTAAAGGTTACTCCATGTCAAGTCGAGTAGAAGCTTCTCCCTAGGGCTCATATTTCTTTAATTCTTCAATTTTATCATTAAAAGTATCGAAAGCCTTATATATGGTGTGTATACTATCTGATTATTTTGCATATGAAAACTATTCTTAATTAGATCACATTCATCAAGGTCAAGAACACAAAATAAGTATCGAAGGGAAGAAATACCCAATTGATTTGACTGTGACCCTGTAGATAAGGAAGGTATCCGTCCTTAGCTTTAGGGTAATTTTTTTTAACCCTCAATTCTTGCTAATCCAATTCAACAAACTCAATTTGTTTAATTCCTCAACAGCGTTCAAAGGAGCTCAATCTGTTGCACCCTCAGCAACGTCGGAAACATTACAAGCGGTAGTAAGCGGGATTAAAATCTGTGCCCATGGTCTAAAGACGACCATCTGCTTCTTGTGTTCAGTACAAGGAGTTGTTATTATTATGACGGCTGGTTTGGGGTTTTTCCTTTACAATCCAGAAGCTTTCAAGGTAAGTTGCAATAATTTAATAATTTCAATATTTTAAGGTGACATGAATTGCGTGTTTCGCCTTTTTACATAAGTACTCCTAGAACAATTTTATTTTTTTTTTTATTTATCTATTAACGTAATCAACATTTTCAAGATGTATACAGTACACTACAAAACATTTAAGACTTAACCTAAAATAATCCTTCTAGCAGAGGATTTAAACTTATTCAATGAAGTAACAGTAAGGTCTAGGCCATCATAATACTTATTAACAGTGGTTGAGACCCTATTTATTGGACTGTACAATAAATATCATGTACGGCAGTAAGGGACATGAAGAAAGGAGTGGTTACGAGTTTGATATGTCGGGACGCGAAATGAAAACAGGCTAAGACAGTCAGGGCTTTTGATGATATTGCTTAATACTTTAAAGGCAAAACAAACGTCGTAAAACTCCCTTCTACAAGCAAGTGGATGTAGATTTAGGTAGGACATAGTTTGATCGTTGTTTAAGTTGATACCTGTTTTAAACAAATGAAATCTAGAATATTTTACAAATTTATGCTGAACATTGTCAAGTCTATCAACGTGAATCCGAAAGTATGGTGACCAAACTATGCTAGCAAACTCCAAAATCGATCTGACATGAGAAACATACAACAATCTCAGTGCATTTATATTTGTAAAGTCCTTACATGATCTCTTTACAAATCCCAACATTCTGTTAGCTCTACCAATAATATTCTCAAAATGATGCGAGAATGTTAATTTACTATCAAAGAGAACTCCAAGATCCCTAACCACGGACACCTCCCCAAGAGGAACGCCATTGATAAGATAATGAAAGGGGGCTTTTGTCATTAGCCTACTAAATCTTATAATGTGACACTTTTCAGTATTTAATGACATTCTGTTACGCTTACACCAAACGAAAAGCTTGTCAATATCATCTTGGAGAGTTGTCATGTCGAGTAGAGATGAAATCTGTCTAAAAAGCTTTAGGTCATCAGCAAACAGCAAGCAACAGGAAGATAGTAGGGGGATAAGGTCATTAATAAACAAATTAAATAGAAGAGGGCCCAAATGAGAGCCCTGGGGAACCCCTGACGTTGCATAAAAAGGGTCAGAATGGAAGCCGTCCACTATAACCTGCTGCTCCCTGTCATACAGGTAAGACACAATCCATGCTAGCAGTTGACCAGATAATCCAAGTCTGGAAAGTTTGGAGATAAGAATTGCATGATTAACCCTGTCAAAGGCTTTGCTAAAGTCTGTATATATTGCATGACATTCAAGACCCTTGTCAAAGGAGCTATTGAGGTAGTTTGAAAATATAAATAGGTTTGTTTCTACTGATCTGCCCGAGGAGAAGCCATGCTGCTGACTGTAAGTAACTGGCTCAAATACAGCTGTGAGAACTTCCTCAACACAGTGTTCGAATAGCTTTGGGATGGCTGAGAGGATGCAAATTGGCCTATAGTTGTTAATTTCGTTTTTATTACCAGACTTAAAGATAGGGCAGACATATGACAATTTCCACCTGCTAGGAAATATTCCAGAACTTAGAGAATTGGAAAAGATGTAGTAAAGGGGCAGATAAAGAGAATGGGAACAAGATTTTAGTAAACTGTTAGGAATATTATCAGGGCCTGCACCTTTGTTAATATCTAGGTTGGCGAGAGCTGCCTCAACCTTTGTAGGTTCAATGACAAGGTCAGAAATCGATACAAGCCGCTCGGGAGCATAGTCACCGTTAATATTGTTAACAACAGGGTTGTATACCGAGGAAAAATACTGAGCAAAGAGGTTTGCAATGTCGTGGCCGTTATCAGCTTTGTCACCCTCAAGAAACATCTCCTTTGGAATAGCACCCTGATTGGATTGCGACCGGATATATTTCCAAAAGAACTTAACATTATTAGTTATAGCATTCTCTGAATTGGAAATGTAAGTATTATAACATATACGAGTAAGGATCTTACATTCGGTTCTCAACCGAACAAATGCATTATAGTCAGCTTCAGTGTTTGATTGTTTATATTTCTTATGAGACAATTTTTTACTAGATATAAGTTGTTTAAGTGTAGGTGAGAACCAAGAAGGATATTTGTGGTGCAAACCTGATCTTTTTTTAGGTACAAACCTGTCAAAACAATTATATACAACATCATAAAAGTTATCAACTGTTACATCTATATTATTATCTAAAATTGAGTGCCAATTGAATGACAGAAAGTAGGTGTTTATAGCGTCAAAGTCAGCACTTTTGAAATCATAATAAAAATAATCTGCCGAGTTTAAGTATACCATTCCATCATAGTCCATTGACAGCTCAAGTGCTGGGTGATAAGGATCACAATTTACCAATCCATTGCATTTTTTAATTGAAGTTATATCAAAGTTGGCAAAACAGAGGTCTAAGGTTGTATTGTGATCATTAATCACCCCATTGAACTGAGACAGTCCCAAAAAAGTAAAGGTATCACATACAAGAGTTTCTTTTAAGGAAGTAGTATTAGTAGGTAAGAATCCGGGCTGATCGATGCCAGCTGACCACGCTATGCCGGACAAATTATAGTCACCCACAACCAGAACTCTGTCCGTCAAGTCACAGGCACCCGTCACCGATAACATATGATTCTCATAAACAGATATGTCCATTGAAGGGGGGATGTAGACACAGCCGATGCAATATATATCCTTGTTGATTTTTACGGAGATCCATATCTCTTCAACTGTTGAATTGTTTATGTTGAGGCGATGAGATTTAAATTTATTATTAACAGCAATCAGAACACCTCCGCCACGACTTTTAGTACTATTATTGTTGTTTCGGTCAGTTCTGTAAATTGCATAGCTTGAGTCAGAAAATTCTGCATCGTTGATGGCAGGATCAAGCCAGGTTTCAGTAAGGGCAATGATAGAATATGATTCAGTGGAAACTGCACAAAGAAAATCCTTAAGTTTAGTTCTGAGGCCTCTAACGTTTTGATAAACTAAGGTAACGTTATTTTCTAGTAAGGATGACCCCCCGCACCCTGTTGCTGAAAATTTGCTGCTCGAGTGGAAGATCTAGGACGACGAGGGCGAAATTCCTTTACTGCTGTTCCAGCAGGCCAAAGGTTAGCATCCAATAGACCTTTTATCAAGGATTCTTTTACGCCAATCTTGAAGGAAGCCACATCCTCATTTTTGTCTAAGATAAAGCATTTAACATCCGTAATTTCGAGTTGTTTCTCCATATACTCAGTTATCTGATTTTCAGTGGTAGCAGGGTCACATCTCCCTAGGTATAGCCATTGGCGTCTTTCGCCAGCCGAAAAAGAAGAACCCCCCCTCGTACCAGTACCCAGTATTAATGGATCTCTAATATTACACTGGGAAAGGGTAGTATTAGGTATAAGGTTTACCATATTAGTATGTAAAGGGGGTGGACTAGCTTTTGGTTCCACTCTCTTAGGCTGATCCATATTGCCAGGCTTGAAAGCAGGCTGAGGCTGTGATGGACCATGAGCAGAATTTTTAAGAGCATGGAGTTCCCTCTCCAACTTGTTTAATTTTCCAGATAGCTCCTTGTTTTTGTCTTCCAGTTCTTTTAACCTCACATCATACGAGTCAGCCTTCGCAATAATATCAGTGCTTTCCGTCACTTCGTATCGCTTTAGTTTTAGAACATTATTATTAGATGTTTCAAGCTTGTTCATATCCGCCTTTAACAAGTTTATATTTTTGGTCACTTCTTTCAACTCCGTTTTAAATGCGGATTCATTTACTGGAAGGCTGGATATTTTGCCATCAAGTTCAATTAGTTTATTTTGAAGGGTAGCACTGAGACCGTCCATCTTATGAGAAATGTAATTAGAAGAAATTATGTAATGCAATTTTATCTAATCAAGTTTTCAAATGAAAGTACTTTGCTATACCGGGCGATGCATCCATAAGTTGAACATAGGAAATCCCATGTAATTTTTGAGATGGAATAATGGCTCCCCTGTACAATTTATAAAAAAAAGTGTATTATAACTTCTTGAAGAGGCCGACATAGTAAACCCATGTGCCGAGTTTGAATACATTTCGGTGAGCCAATCCTACGGTATTCAAGTAATTGTTGTGGCAAAACCACGAAACTCTCATAGTTCAGGTTATAAGCAAATACCAGCTAATTAAATTTTGACATTGACAAAACGAGTGTCAGTGACAATACAGGGTGTTATGGAAATTCAAATTCAAATTCAAATATATTACGGCATAAATGTAACAAACAATTTGACCGACGTCAATCCAGAAAAATCAAAACTAACACAATTAAAACATTCAAAGAATATTTTACACTTTAAAATACTAAGCCTAGAAAGACACTTATGACGAATTTAAACATAACAACACATTAAAATACAATCATTATAAAATTTAGTCACAATAGTGACGCACTGTTGAGCATGGAAGCCGGCGCAAACACCAGAGGGTCAATGACCATCGTAGTCGAGGAATTGCTGTATACTGTAGAAAGCTCTCCGAACCAGATGGTCCCTCACCCAGACTCTGAAAGACTTTTCAGGTAACCCCCGCACGTACTGAGGGAGACTGTTATATAATTTGGGACCATAATAATTCGTTGAGACTCTGGACCGTTCTAATCTATGGTAATCGATCCTGATATTATCACCCTGCCTGGTCGAATAGTCATGAAAATTTTGATTCAGATTGTACGAGTTTATGTTCCTGTGACAGTAAATAAGGCATTCATATATGTATCGACTAGGAATCGTCATGATCCCCAGCCTCCTAAAAATCTCCCTTGCGTCCTCTCTGTATCCGGCACTCGCAATCACTCACCGCCCTTCGTTGCAACCCGAAAACACGCTCCGCCTGCGCCGAGTGCCCCCAGACCATCACTGCATAGCAGGCCACAGACTGAAACACCCCATGGTACGTCTGGAGTAGACAGGAAAATGGCAACACACCCCTAAGAGTTTTCAAAAGGAATATAGTTTTTGATAGGCGCTTAGCCATATGATCAACCTGTTTATCAAATCTCAAATGAGGATCAAGGTACACCCCCAAAAACCTGATCTCCTCAGCGCCCACCTCCTCAATCTCTCTTAATCCAAACCTGATGTGCTCAGTCTTCGCCTCATTCAGAGCCAGCAGATTCGCCCGGAACCAGACCCTCAGACCGCTCATACAAGCATTTAGCCGTTCACACAGTATGCTCTCACATTCATCTGACTCAGCCACAGATGTTTTATTCCCCCATCTTAACCTTTTTATTTTACACACTTGAGAAAAATTAAAACGATTGGTATACAAGGTTTTCAAAGTAGTATTTGCAAGGGGAACAAATCTCATTTAGATGTGTTGATTTACAAGTGGGGTTAGTTATACTCAACATGATGATGAGGCGCTTTGTTAGACGCCTATTTTATAATATGCAACCAAGTAATTTACGAAATAACCTACCTACAGAGTTATGTACAGGATATATAAGACGACACTAACTTGTGATATTAGTAAATCATAATAAATTACTCTTGCATAACTTATTAAGGAAAACACATTTTTTGAAGTAATAAGGGACCCCGAATTGCGTAACGGGCCTATGCCCCCCTATAACCAAAAATAGGCACAAGTATATTCCGATTTATTAATAATAATAAAGTCGGTAAAAATAAGGAGCACGTTAGTTACGCCGATTCTTTATTCTGCCGTAGATTTTCTTGCCCTGTTGCCAGTTTGAGGCATCGCACGCCTAATTTAATTTGTCAATTTAAAATCGTAGTTTTTATTTTAAACTCTTCTATTTTTTGGTTCTTTTTGAGGCCCCTTAAAATACGAGGCCGTAGGCTAGAGCCTAGTATGCCTAGTGATATATCCGAAAACAAAGAACCGATAACCTGTGTCAATTAATAATTAGACATGTCAAGCGGAATAACTTTTCGTTGTCTAAATTTCGTCGGTATCCAACCGTTTGGATTTGAACGGAGTTTTTCGGCTGCAGATTCTTATTTTTGTGAACTTTTATTTTATTAATTAATTTTAATTATTAATTTTATTAAATGAGTGTAAAATACCATAAACTAGAGTTTAGTGCCTTAGAAGATGAATTATTGATAGAAAGATATATGTATATAGATCAAATAAAACAGGTATGTTCAACCTACTTGTAAATCAACAGATCTAAATGATATTTGTTCCCATTGCAAATACTACTTTAAAAACCTTGCATACCAATCGTTTTAATTTTTCTCAAGTACATAAAATAAAAAGGTTAAGATGGGGGGACATAATACGTGATTGCCCTGTACAAATGCATTGGCGTAACTAGAATTATTTTGTAGGGGGGGCCTGGCCCCTAGTCTAGTAGGATTTTAATGGCAAGTGTCACTATGATGTATGTATGGCTTCGAACTTCGGAAACACTGGGGTGGGCACCAGAGCAATCTGGGGTGGGCACGGCCCACCTGGCCCCCCCGGTAGTTACGCCTATGTACAAATGAATCTACTAATATCGTCCATTTTTAACCGCGCACTTGTACTGCAGTAAAAACCACACATGTGACCAAATGACCAACGACGAACTTTTCCGTTCCAATCCACCGAAATATTTCGTAACGCAATGTAATAAAAACCAGGGCTTTACCCACATGTCAGTCCGCGCTACTGTACAACATTTCACCAAGACCCAATGGCAATGTTGCCTAACTTAACGTAAAACTGAAATTCCATATAAAATTATAACAATAAATTATTTTCTACCTACTTGTATTTATCTTTATACCTAAAGAGCGAGGAAATCCAGGCACAAACACAATCAGTTTTTTTTCTTTTTCATGGGAACACTCCTGGAAACACTTTATGTACACACAGTAATAGTGAAACAGAACCGATAGTTAGCTTTTGAAAATACAATAATACAGATTATACTACAGATTATTAGATTTTATTACACGCGACGAAATTTGACGTCCAGGAGAAATGCGTCAATAAAAACAATATTCAAAGATTATTTATAGAAGATTATTTCAAACTTATTTCATACTATTCGATGTTTTTTCGGGTCGTTTAAGACATAGTCCGTCTTAAATGTTCTTCAATTAATTGTACAAAAAGGTATTACAGAATGGAAGTGTTTAAATTATTTTATTTTGCCTAAAGAGTTTAAGTTGTACATATGACAACACCGGCCAGAATTTCTTGATTGCTTACATGTATCGCAGTGCCACACAGGTGTTTTTCTGGTTTGACGTCAGGTCACTTTTACCGCTGAATGAATTGAAAGCGCCATTTATGGGTATTTTTCTTCAATTTGTCTTTATCTCAGGAATTGCCGGTTTAAATATAATACGTCGTTTCCATAACACCCTGTATTTTCATTATTCGTTATGTTCAGCTTTACGTCAGCATCAGTTTCATGGCTTTCCCATCACTTTTAATTGAATAACTTGAATTTGCTCATGAAAATGTATTCAAACTCAACAAATGGGTCTGCCATGTCAGACTCTCGAGAAGTTATAATGCAGTTTTTTTTTTATAAAGTCTACAGGGGAGCCAATATTCAGCCACCTCAAAAATTACATGGGATTTCCTATGTTATTCGTTTATAATTTTTCTTTTCCAAGGCCTCGGTGTTCTTGTAACTGTTGTGAAGTCTGCAAATAAATGGTGTTTGAAAAAAAAACATATTGTGAATCATACTGATTGATGATATCCAAGCAGATGTTTTAAAACAGACGCATTCCGAAATAATTAAACCGCTCCTACATATATTAAACTTAATACTTGAAACTGGGAAAATACCCCCTGAATTTAAAACTTCAATAGTAACGCCCATTCACAAATCAGGTACCTCGATCTCCATAAATAATTATCGACCTATCAGCCTTATTGGTAATTTTGCAAAGCTATGTGAAAAATGTATAAAAACTAGACTAATCAATTTTTTTAAAATCAATAATGTTTTATCTGCAAATCAATTTGGATTTCTAGAAGCGTGTAGTACTGAAGACGCCATGCATAGACTAATAACCGAAGTTGTCAATAATTTAAATTCAAATAAAAAATGTTTGGCTGTGTTCTTAGACCTAGCCAAGGCTTTTGATACTGTACCGCATAATGAACTTCTCAATGTACTTGAAAGGTATGGAATTAGAGGAGTGGCTTTGCAACTGTTTACGAGCTACTTGTCAGAAAGATTTCAAATGGTCAAATTAAATAATATTTTAAGTGACAAAAAAAAAATTAAAATTGGTATTCCACAGGGAACGGTCTTGGGCCCAATACTTTTTATAACTTATATTAACTCATTATTGAAATTGCATGTTGATGGTTTGACCATATCTTACGCAGATGATACAGCCCTTGTTGTATCTGGAGATTCGTGGGATGATGTGAGAGATAAAACTGTAAATAATTTAATAACAATTAAGAACTGGCTTCAGACCTATAAACTAACCTTAAACTTAACAAAAACAAACTACATAGCTTTTTCACTTACTAATGCAAGCAGACCACAATATAATTCCATTGTGGTGGATGATCATTGTATCAGGGAGGCATCATCTACAAAATACCTTGGAGTTGTAATTGATAGCTTTCTTAAGTGGCAGCCACATATTGATTATGTCTCCAACAAGATTCGTAAACTCATTCATAAATTTTACTTGTTAAGAGAGTTTTTAAATAGGAAGACGCTTGTAATGGTCTACAAAGCTTTTGTTGAATCAATAGTAAGATATGGAATATTGGTATGGGGTGGACTTTATAATAATAGCCTGTACAAATTAAACATCATACAAAAATATATATTAAAAATTATTTTCAGAAAAAATAGATTATACCCTACACATTTACTTTTTAATAAAGATATTTTTAGCATTCGAACAATTTATATTCATACAATTTGCTATCATATGCATACGCGATCTAATTTGAGACTTGTTGTTGATCATGCATATGGAACAAGGATCAGGCTCAGCAAGCAGATTAAACTACCAATAAGTAATAATAATCTTAATCTGAGATACGTAAATTATTTTCGTCCTAAACTCTATAATTTATTGCCGGATAAAGTAAGAAATTGCCCTAAAGTAAAAAATTTTAAATTTTTAAGTAGGAAGGTGATTTTTGAGAATATGTATCAATTTGAAAGGTTCTTCAACTAATTGTATTGTGTTGTGTATTGGCAGACATATCGTCTGTGTTTGATTTTGGTGATTACAGATTATAAATTAGTAAACTATGACTTTTTTGCGGAAACTGTGACTTTTTGAGGGTGGTAATGTTATTATTTTAAGTTAAGACCTGTGTAGCAATACAGCACATACAGATGTTTTACATCTAGGTGCTTATTAAAATTCTATCATGTTAAAAATTATTCGATCGATAAAATGATATAATGTTCTGAATTGTGAATAAATTGATTAATTGCAAATAAATAAATAAATAAATAAATACTGTTGCATAATAAAGACTATATAAAATATTATTTTACAACCATTCAGATGCACATGTAGACAGGGGAGGATTTAAGCAATAGACTACATAGACTAGGGGCCCTCACCACAAACGATGCCTGAACCACACAAATTAGGAAAATTACACTCCACCATGTACTTTGTTATACTATTGAACTTTGTACACCTTTTTTTGCAAATCAGAGACATGTTCAGCCTAGGGGCACACAGTTCCAAAACCGGCCCTGCATGTAGAATAACGTAGATACTCTGTTGGAACGATTGAGTTGTCAAATTAAATTTACCTCCAATCCTTGCCCAATTCTCCTCTACAAATGGGTCGACTTTTATTCTATTTCTATACCAAGTAAAATTTTTTTATTATTTTTCAGAAATATGCACGTATCAGTTTGAATAGCGTGGGAAGCCTAGGCAGTTCTGTCGGCTACAATTCCATGATTCTTGCCAATTATTCTGCGAAATTAGCTGTAAAACAAGCGCCAAATGTTTGGTACTATGGCGTAGTGGTGCCATTTTCAGTTGCCAAAAGTGGGGTAGGTATTATACGGGGTGTTCGGTTAATCCATCGGGATACTTGAAGAGGTGATTCTACAAGTCATATAATAAAAATTCAATCGATCATCCTTGAGCCAAATATCAAGTTGATAGTTTAAAAACTAACTGCAAGATGTTAAAAATAAGAAAAAGAATTGAATTTTGACAGGCTGGAGTTTTCGACTTTTTGTTATATGACTACCTTTATTGTAACAATGACATGTGGAATCGCCTCTCCAAGTATCCTCCATATGTACATTCCAATGGAGCAAGTTTATCAGCTAAATAATGAGCGTTTAAAGCAAATGTCCTTAGCAGTTTCCTCTATAGGTCTTATGTACGGGGTATCCCATTTTCGACACTTTTATAGGGTATCTCCGTAATTGTTAGTGCTATCAAAAAAGTTTAATACATAAGTTTATTTATAATGATTGTTGAGTAATCTGCCGTTTTCAGAATAAGTATACGGGGTCAGGTAAGAAAGTTATCGGACCTAACCTCATTTTTTTAAATGGAACGCCTTGTATATTTTAATCTAAAAAGAACTCTCTTTTCAAATTTATAACACACCATGGATGATAGATATCATAACAAATTTTTCAAAATGTTGATAAGACATTTTCACAAATGAATATGTAAAAATGAAATTGACGTTAAATGTTAAAAACAACTAGAATGTCAACATAGCTGTCTCTAGGACGGTCTACTGTGGTTTAAAGTAATAAAGTTTAAGTAAATCGCCTAGGAAACCAATATTATCCATGGTGTGTTATATATTTGAAAATAGAATTTAAAATGCAATCTTCTTAGATTAAAATATGTATACAGGGTGCTCCATTTAAAAAAATGGGGTTAGGTCCGATAACTTTTTACCTGACCGTGTATACTTATTCTAAATACGGCAGATTATTCCAAAATCACTATAAAGACTTTTGTATAAAACATTTTTCTGTATCTCTTTTAACTAAGAAAATATAGGGTAATTTTGAAATTGTCAATTTTTTGATTTTCCCCCAATTTTGATTTTATCATTTTAAGTTTGACATAAAAAGAGTACATGACACCTACATTACTTTTTTGATAGCACTAATAGTTACGGAGATACCCTATAAAACTGTCGAAAATGGGACACCCTGTACAGCATGTGCGAAAATATTGGCACCATATGAAAAACTTTCTTGATTTTGGGAAAAAACTAAAAAATGTTGCCTTCACCTTAAAAACTCCTAATCCTGCTAATTACAAATATAACGTACAACATGGTCAAAAAATAAGAAAATGAAATAAAAGTATGAAAAAGAACATTAAATTTGATTCTTAACAATTTTTATCTAATAAATTTTTTTGTACCATGTAAATTAATGTTACATATTTACTCTTAGCATTTTAGCACATTTGTTCGGGGTTTTTGACCATCCTGTACGTTATATTTGTGATTTTTTTCGGGGATTGGGAAGTTCTAAGGTAAGGGAAACTTTTTATGAAAAATAGTTAAGATTAAAAAGTTTTCCAATATTTTAACACGCGCTGTATATTAGGTAATTTTATATGTAATGGAGATTGTCAATGTTGTCATAAATACCTCAAATAATTGATAAGATCTCGACGACAATTTCCTTTTTGAAACATTACATTGAATAAATAATGGAAAAAAGTGTTTGGCTTCTCCTGTAAAATTTGTTTTGTGTTACAGCTGTACTACAGTGGCGTAGGCGCAAAGATTCTTGCAGTCCAAATAGGATATTATTGTGGAATTACTGAGCCCCAAAAACCCCTTCATCAACCCCCACATCTTTTTTTCCATTAAGCATACTTAAAACTTTTTTTTCAAAATATTTTTAATATTTACAAAAGTTATTTTAGGTGTGGTTTTATAATATTAATAAACTGGTTAAATCCCAGCACAGTGCCTGTTGTGGATAATCTTATTTTTTGTTTTTATTAAATCTACAGTGTGGTCCATTATATTATACTTGTGCAAAAAATGGGAAATTTTTTTATAAGTTCCACAACTATTAATCTTTATTAATTACTTTTCATGGTTTTGTAACTGCCAATGTTTAAAAAGGGAACCACGGATAGTGTCTCCTATAGAAACTTATACCCCATAATTCACTGTGTGGAACAATAATTTTGTTGTCCCTTGCCCTTTTACATTTTGACAATTTAAAGAGGAACCACACATATTAAGGTAGGGGGCTAGGGATAGTATATGGTACAGTTCTAAATTATTCATAAATAAAATTAGGGATAAGTTGCACGACTCAAATCGGCTAAATTAGATGCAAGTACTTACTTCTTTGGGAGAGTTCTTCATATTCTTTGTACATTTTCATTTCGAAGCAAAGCGAAGATCTTTTGTGTTTATCACAAGCGCGCGGATAGATAATAAGACAGTTTCACTATTTAAGCCATCCATTGTTCGTTTACATCAGTTCTCTTTACTTTTATACCCAAATTTTACAACCCAAGCTAGATTACATTTCAAACGCTTATTTTGGCGGACCACATTCGTATGAAGCCGCGTTCTCAGAGCTTCGACGTGTCGCAGCGACAGTCCCCCACTCCTTTTGTAGGGGGTGACGTCTGTCACTTGTCATTCGGATGTAACCTAACCATACAATATTTTGTTATTGTTTTGTAAATGAAAACAATTTGTTTTGTACAAATTTCGTTTTGAATAATTTATCATACTGACTGAGACTTTGATAATGAAAGCGGCGAAGCAATGACATATTTGAATAATATCTGGCAGTGTATTTTAATATGATTATTCTTCAAGACTAATAGCTAGCTAGGTAGTTTTTAAGGAGAACCATTTCATTCCTCCAATAAGGAAGTCTAAAATCATAGACATGGGCGTTCTGACAGTGTCTCCTCATCATTCCATACCCTAGGTCTTGTGGTGGTCACTAGCTTGTATCTCCTCTATATCTTCATTCCAAGCAGATACAAAGCCATCTTTGTGCAGAGCATACTTGCCATTTGTAATCTGTATCTACAATAATTTAAAAATATTTATATTATAAGATTTAGGGATCTATAGAGGTACAAAACTAATTTTTAGATATTATTACAAAAATACCAACAGGGCTAACAAAATACCCTGGGACTTTAAAAACAGTTTACAATTTTAAGTCAAAATGATGTTTTACCAGTATTATTAACTCTTGCACTTTCTTCTGCAGATAACTTTTTCTAAATTCAGCTTCAGAGCGGTGAAGAATTTCCACAGGAATATAATTTGAATTTGTGGCCACATCCATTATGGTTTTCGTTTACCCTAAAATTTAACGTTTTAAACTTGAACTCGTCACATTTCTTTAAAAAACTTATAGTATAGTCGATAATCTCTTCCGATTGCAGCAGGCCAATATTTAAGTTTCTTTTTAGGGTGTGAGTATGTGGAATGCGGATGTTGGATTAAAATTTTCCCCTCTTGGAGGTTATATTTGGGTTTGTTTTTTTAAAAGATTTTTTTCGATGACAGCGTCAAATTTTATTTTTGTATTCTAGTCCTCAAAATATGTATATTTATTCTGGTTAGTAAAAAATGCACCAATGTAATTAAAAAGACCAATGTAACTCAAAATTATTTAATAATTTTGTAGGATTTAGGTAGATAATGATCAAATAAACTTTTAAAAGCAAAAGTACATACTATTCACAATTTTTAGGACAAAATAATTTACCTTTGTTCGAAAACAACGAATACTTATTTCGGAAAACTGAGTTTCAAATTTCAAAACAAAATAAAAAATTAATACTACAGCGCAGTGTTACCAGTTATCTCATGAACAACGAATACTTATAACCAGGAAGAAGACAAACTGCCGTGTTAAATATTCGAAGCAGGCGATGATACGGCGACATCCATTATGCCTGGCGCGCACGTGCTTTTCAAATGTCACTTCAAATTTGTATTACTGTCAATATTTTAAAGTGACATTTAAGCAAAGAAAACATCAAAACCCTTTCATTTGATTTACTAAGTAGAGAAAATCAAATATTAGGATTTTGACATAGGTTTTCAGCTGTAAATATCGCTTTAAAATTGTCCTTACATACTTTTATATTATTATTGAACTAGTAACGAAACTAGAAATAAAGAATTCAGAGATTGAAGGTTGTAATTAGTTTTATTAAAAAATAGGAAATAAATCATAATTTACCATCTTCAACTTCAAACAAATCAAGGTAAATACAATACTATATGTACAGCTACTAACCAAGTAAATATATGCACCATCATTATGATTATGGGCTTCCAATTTGTTTGTTTCGTAGCATACTCCTGGCAACATTAGTGATCGAAGTCCTCTTTAATGTTCAGTCATTATGGGATTCTCAATTAAACTATGAAAAGAAAGAATTATTATAATAATATATTACCGGACTTATCAAAATTCTGACTACGGGTTAATATAACTTATATAGCTGTAAATATTATGTTGTAGCTTTTGACTTTTAGATTGTAAAATTTAAGTAAAATTCTTTAAAAATGTGTTTGTTGCTAGTTTGCGTGAGAAGTTTGGGACATAATGGGACAATTTTATAATGTAAAATATCAATAACGAATAAAAATTAATAAAAAAATATTTCAATCATAAATTACTTACCAGCAACAAAACGAGAAGGTCCGCTTTCGTGAAAAGAATAGAAAATTAAAAATTATTTTAGAATTTAATAACGTTTCCTCCACCATTTTCAATCACATTATAAATCATATGTTACTTGATTTTTATTCCATTCCAGACGAAGGATGTTCGGTTGTAAAATAATTTAAGAACTTGTGCTGCTCGCATTCTATGTCTGTCTCTGTCTGCATCAACCTTCTCCGATTCATTAAAGGGAGATAAATATGGCCTAGGTCAAATCGAACAAACCCGAGTCTGATATTGACACAGAACGATAGACACAAAAGGATAAAAGGAGTAACCTGCCTGGCTGTGACGTCACTTGCACGGCCTACTTATATGCTTCGATCCCCGCCATAAGAGGTCTCACCGGGCTGCTCATGAAATGTCAGATCTGTTGATTTTTTTGTGATTTTATGAATAATCTGGTGGTCCATGAAAAACCTTTTGAAAAAGTTCGGTTTCTGGTGTTATCAGCTTCGTTTCGGGGAGGTATATTTTATAAATCACAAAAAAAAATCACCTAACCTTTTTCCCTCAACATTTTCTAGGGCTAAGAGGGATACCTCGACGATACAGATCTGGTGAAATTTCACCAGATACCTGGCAATACCGCTACTTCGGCACCGTTCGATGGTGGGGATAAGTGGTAATGACGTAAACGGTTATGATTGGTTAGGTTGGTGTTTGTTTTTTTTTGGACACACAATGAGAAATCTGCGCACAGACACCTTACAGACGCGGCTGCAAGGTAGTGTCGGGCTAGCAACATTGTGGGGAAAGACCATCAATATCATCCGCTCTGAAGGAGGGGATCCGCCTCAGAAGGAGACGAGCCAACCGACTAAAACTCACCGTCTGAGTCAGGCATGATACCTGTAACTCCTTTCACTTAGACGTGTTATTTTTGTTTATCATCAGTATAATTTTTTAGGTTAAGCCTTAAAGCGTTGCTTGGTGTGTTTCGGTTACAGCTCTTAACCCTTTCTTATTTGAATTTAATCAAATAAGCAAGTTTTAAGAGCTCCGTTAACATACTGGGTGTAGAGGTAGAGGGGTAGTTATTGTAATTGTTTACAGAGGCGTATAGTGTGCGCGTAGTGTGCGTGCACCCTTATTTTATACAGAACAAGTTCTTAAATAATTTGGAGTGTGGATTTAGCGAGTGATCCAGTCTTTGGGCATTCTGTGTTTTTGATGCGGTAGTCTGCGTATGTGCGATGAGGCTATCTTGGCGTTGTTGGCCAAGTTAGCCTTGGTGTGATATTTCGCGATTATTTTATCGAGAAACTCCGAAATTGTGTCAATTTGGAGGTTTCGATGTATAACGTGAGTTCTGGTATATCTAGGTGTATTCACTATTATTTTAAGTGCCTTGTTCTGTATTACCTGTAGTCTTTGTAAGTCCTGCTTACCCAGTGTGCGCCATGTTGGTGCTCCGTATGTGAGCACCGGCCTGATGAGCACTTTGTACATCATGACTTTTGTCCTGGTTGTTAGCTTGCTCCTACTGTTGAGCAGCGGGTATAGAGTGCTCAGTTGGGCGTGAGCCATCTTTCTCCTGTGGGCTGTATTTACTTTCCAATTGAGGCGTTTGTCGAAGTGAAGTCCCAAGTATTTTACGCTTGGGCTCCAATCGATTGGTTTGTTCCCTACAGTGACCCTGCCTTCCGGTCTTCTGAACCTTGATGAGTTCTTAGTAAAGTAAATTGCCTGTGTTTTTTCTGGATTGATTTTTATTTTCCACTTGCTGAGCCATTTTTCCAGAGTAATGATGTTTTCTTTTAGCGCCAGCATTATTTGTTTTGGATTTCTTGATGTCACTGCTATGGTTGTGTCATCAGCGTATATGAATTTTTCGCAAGACGGATGCATTGGGATATCACAAGTAAAGATATTGAAAAGTAGGGGGGCTATTACCGAACCTTGTGGGACTCCGGCCCTGATTATTTTTGACGTAGAGTAACACTCTTCAACAAAAGTTTTAAACGATCGATTTTCAAGATAGGAGGCTATAAGTTTTATCATATAGTTTGGTACTCCTAGCCTGATCATTTTGACAATTAACCCGTTATGCCATACCCTGTCAAAGGCTTTACTGATATCGAATAGGACGGCTCCCGTGCTCCTCCGTCTATTGAATCCATTGATTATGTTAGAAGCCAGTCTTGTTGTCTGTCTAACGGTGCACAAGTTAGCTCTAAAGCCAAACTGCTCCACTGGTAGACTTACATAGGCGTAACTAGAGGGGGGGCCAGGTGGGCTATGCCCACCCCAGACTGCTCTGGTGCCCACCCCAGAATTTCCGAAGTTCGAAGCCATACATACGTCATAGTGACACTTGCCATTAAAATCATACGCGACTAAGGGCCAGGCCCCCCCTACAAAATCAGTCTAGTTACGCCAATGGGTAGACAGTTGTTAGTTTCGACAAAGGTTGTGAGCCTACCCGAAATTAACCGTTCCACTATCTTGCTTATGTTAGACAGAAGACTGATTGGCCTGTAACTGGTCAATTTTCTTCTGTCTTGGCCTGATTTCCCTATCATAATGATTTTTGCCTGTTTCCATGGGGCGGGAAAATGTCCAGTTTTCAGTATAGCATTTGCGATGTTGGCTATGTCCTTTATTGTCTTCTCCGGTAGATTTTTCAGTGATAGGTTGGTGATTCTATCTAGCCCGGGAGCTTTTTTGACCTTTACGTAACGTATGATCTTTTTGACATCTTCTGCGGTGACTTCTTGCAGATTTGGTTCAGGAGGGTGATCCATGCTTTTATATATTTCGGCAGTCCTGTTGAACCGATTTTCTAGGTCTACATCTGTAGCCGGATTTTCGCTGAATAGCTCGTAGAGTGCTTCAGCGAATTTTTCCGCTTTTTCCTGAGGTTTAGTGATTACAGCAGAGCGGCAACGTTGTTATGGGCGGCATTGGTGTCCTACTTCCGTTGACAAGCGAACTTGTCATCCAATAGAGGGATCCATCTTGTGTATTTAGGCTTTCGACCTTCCTTTCCCATCTCTCGGATTCCAAACCGCTAAGCAGCTGTTTGACCCTCTGTGTTGCCTGGTTTGCCTGTTGTTTGATCCTCGGATCTCCAGTTCTGTACGCTCTATTTTTGAGACGGTTCTTCGCTCTTATTTCGTTCTTTATGTCATGACTGAGATTGCCATATTTAGTGTAATCAGCTGTTTTTGTTGTTGTTGTTTCGCGTAAACGTAATGTTTCGGCGCTCTAATCCGATCGAATCTCCGTCCCTGGATGGCCGGACGTCCGGGCGGCGTTCGGAACCTAGGTCCCTGGCGTCGCTCAGGTCGATCAGATCGTCGCGCCGATCAACGGTCGCTACCTCTGATTCTATGTTATTTGGAAAAAGCCTAGCGGGCATTAATGGATGGAAAGACACACTATGACTGCTGGACGACGTCTGGTCATCAGCAGCGTGTCTTTCCGCCTTCCAAGTTTCAAAATTGCCGACGTTATCCCAAGTGTAATTTGGGGTATTAATAATATCGTCAAACATTGTCGAAATGCCTGGAACGGCCCCTGAAGGGGGCCTGTGAGGACCCACCTTTCCACCCGCCAGAGTTGTCACGTCTGACGCCTCAAAGTTCAACTGACTAGAAGAGTCTGACATGTTTTCCAAATTTCTTTAATTTCCAAAATAAAAATAAATTTCTTATCTAACAAGAAATTATTCCTCTCTAAAAAGGAATATTTAAATTTTGTTTCAAATTTTTTTAATAATTAATTAATTAATTACCAATGTAATTAATTATGTCTTTTACAGCAAAATTTATGGTTCTCAATAAAAATAACCCCTAATGGGTGATTATTTTTTAATGGCTTAACTTTCGCCTTACTAAGCTTTTCCAAACTCACAGATTTTTACAAAAGGAATTTCCCCTGAAATGCCTTTCGCGTTACTCTCAAAGTTTTTGCTTTTACAAAGTTGTCCGAATTCGAATTCGTCCTAGAACCCTAATTCTAACTTATCCCTAAAGTTACAAAGCCCTGTTTGTTACTTAAAATGAAATATTAAAATCCCTGTTTTAATATTTCAAACTTGTCCCTACAAGTTTATTATTAAAGAGTCAGAACTAAAATATTAACACCCTGTTTAATATTTCGAACTTAAAATAAAATACTAAAACCCTGTTCAATATTTTATAAACTTGTTCCTACAAGTTCTAACAAGTCCCTTTATATTTTTACAAGTTTTTGTTTAAAAAACCCTTATTTGCTTTTATAAGCATGAAGCCCTTACTTATTTTAAAGTTCTAACCCTTATTTATTCCCCAAGAAAAGATACTCCCCGGAGTTCTTTCTTACAAGAAAAGTTAAGGTAACAAACTTTTGTTTAAACTTTGAAAAAATCACGAAGTTTACAATGAAACTTTGTAAATCTGAATCCCGAGAAAATCCCTGTTTCTGAGTTCGATTTTTAAATATTCGCAATTTTTTCCAAGTTTTGGTTGAAACGAAAAGTTTACAAATTTGCGTTTAAAAACTAACTTTAAATTATTAAAATTAATTATTATTTTTTCCCAAAAAATAAAATTAATTCCACGCGCAGCGTAGTCACGGAGTGTTCTACTAATGTCTTTTTTTAAAGTTATTCACAGAGTGTTTGTTTTTAACAACGCGAACGTTTTTCGAACTTTCACCGAAGTGTCTTTAGTTGAAAAAGTTTTTTGTTAGAGTTTTTAAGGTAGGCTTCTACACAGTTACTTTCTACTTGGCAGAACTTTAACTGACCAAGATAGATTTCTGCTGTCTGCGGGTTTTACAAGAATGGCGATTGTCGCTAGTGGCTGTACGAATTTTCTATAGCAGTTTTTTACCTCAATGGGTGACAGCCCACTGTTACTTACGTGGAACCTTCGTAAGCAGATAGTATTCCACTCCAAAATGCCACTAACGAACAATGCCGTGCAACTGGAACTAATATTCGCGGTTGAGTCGTAGCTTGGAGCTTAACTTATTCACCTTTGGCCGAGGTCCCAGGATTTCGTGATTTTAATTGGAAATCCCGCTACTCGACTTCAGGACTTGCCTTTCTCCCCTTTTCGCTAGCTATGTGCAATTGCTAGGTACTAAAGTGACAAAGTGAAATTCGAGGAAAGTGAGATCTCGCCTGGGCAATCCCGATGCTAACTGGAGGGGTCTCCTGACCGATGCTCCTGGTGTTAGGGGGACGCTTTTTCGCTTGATACTTCTAGTGGAACCCTGTCCTGCGGTAGAAGATACTCAAGTACGCAAGATGATCTCAACTTACTCTCTGGCGATAAACGGCGCTACACCCGGTATTTATAATCCGCGGCCCGCGAGAGAGATCATCCTGATTGGTTAACCCTTCCGTGATGCACCCTGCCGCTGCAGATCGCAGGATTTCGGGGCTTCCCCGAGATCTCAGGAATGCATCATTATACAAATTTTTAAATTACGCGGAAGTTCTTCATTCGAAAAATCTAAAATTATAGTACGATGTGACGGATTAAATTGCCTATCGAACGCTGTCTGCGGTTTTCGCCCCTGATTACTCTAACTATTTTAAATTAAATAATTAAATTAATTATGCATCCTTGCATAGCTAAACGCCGCAGCAGTGACTTGGCTCCGCCCCCTGATATACTCTCGATGTTCTCGGATTTCGCGACTGACGAAAAATCGCTAGCCAAGGTCCACGCGGACGGATCTTTTGGGAAACTGAACGTCAGGCGGGGCGACGTTGGCCAATGAGAAGCGTTTTTGGTTTAATAAAACTAGTTCGCTTATTTTATTTTTCGTTAGTGTGATTCCCCGTGAAGATGATGCAATCTTTTGGGAATTTTCCACAAAAATAATATTATTGTTAAAAATAGACTTTTTACACAACACCCCCCTTCTTAGAGTAGCCCATAATCCAAAAAATCCCTTCTTGAAATTAATTATTTGTTATGGTACTCCGAGTTGTAGAAATACTTTGTATACAACGGCGTGTCGGTAATTAGTGCTAAATTTCCTTCGAAATCCTCCAAAAGATTCTCCAGGTGCTCTGGTATAGCCTCCTGTGAGTTAATCGTTAATTCGGGGATATCTACTATATTTTGGGAATCTCCTGACTCCGTTTCAATATTTCGCCTGTCCTCAGGGATATTAACATTGGTTTTAAAATTTTGTCTGTTATTTGCAGCCATAGTTTCAGCAAAACTATCTGCATCAGAATCCTCTGACTCGGTTTCGACCCTGCGATGATCATCAGGGAAGTCGAAATCCGATTCTTCTTCCTCTGAAAATTCTAACTCCGAGTCAAGGTCTATTTGGTTGCCTTCTGGCTCTAGTCTGATATCATCTAGATGAACTAGAACTTGTTTTCCGTTAATTAACACTTCATAAACGACGTCACTGTTTTTAGCTACTATTTCATGGCCACCTGTCCATGCAGGAGAGAAAGGTCCATCTTCTTTTTGCCATGCTCTAATATTTACTTTATCGCCAACTTTGAGCTCTACTCGTGGCTCAGATTCGTCGTTTATTTCTTTGTTTATATAACGTTTTTGCTTCCTAGCAATTTCTTTATTTTTCTGCTGTCTCTGCTCCTTTTGTAGTACTTTCTTAGTTATAGGCCACCGTTCTGTCCATTCTCCTGGCTGTGGTAGCTCATAACCGAGTATTATAGAGGCAGGAGTCTGTCCAGTAGCTCTGCATACTCTGCTTCGTAATACCTGGAGCGCCTTAGGTAAGCATTCTTCCCAAGCATTACTTTTCTTTTTAAACATAAGCACCCGGAGAATCTTTTTTAATTCCTGGATTTTTCTTTCGACAGGGTTTGCTTGCTGATGATAAATAGCCGCGAATTTCTGAGTGATTTTTTGCTCCTCGCAATATTTCCTCAGAACATTCCCCTTGAAAGCTCCTCCGTTATCCGAAATTAAAATCTCTGGAGTACCATACCTCGCGATAATTTCGTTTTGCAAGAAATCGGTAATGTCTTTACTCAAAATTTTTTGGTAAGCTTTTGCTTCGACCCATTTTGAGAATAGATCCTCGCAAACCAAAATATACCGAGCGTTTGTCTTATCCGCAACCGGCGTATAAGGTCCTAAAATATCCATTGAAATGACATGGAAGGGGTATTTTGGATTATGGGCTCTCAGTGGAGCTTTCTCCTGTTTCTGCTGCGTTTTGCAGACCGCGCAAATTTTGCATTTTTTTACGTAATCCGCAATACTGTTTCGCAAATACCCCCAATAAAATTGACTTTTAATTTTATTAAACGTTTCTTCCACCCCCGGATGAGATGCGTTTTCCGTATCATGGTTCAAATAAATAACCCGCTCGCGTAATTTATACGGCACGATTATTCGCTCGCCTTCGGCTGATTTTTTACATAATAAGCCATTTTTGAAAATTAGTGTCCGTACTAATCTTTTTCCTTGCGCTGTTGTAGGTTCCCTACCTTCCCCCATTTCTGACTCCAAATGATTAAGGAGCTGCACGGCCCTCCTAATGTAGCCTGTAGCCTGCTGAGCTTTTTGTATCTGGTCGAGCAGCTTATCCTTGTTTATCATATTAATTTTTACAGGAGCCAGAATTCTTTCCTCATCTGTAAATTCCTCGTATTTTTCAGAGGCTGGGTTCCTACTTAGGTAGTCGCATAATTCATTATTCCGCCCTGGGATATGCTCTACCGTAAAAGAAAATTCCTGAAGGAGCAGCGCCCATCTCATAAGTTTAGATCTGTGGTCCTTAAACTTTGAGAGCCAGGTTAGGGCTTTGCTGTCTGTTCTAACGGTGAAGGGTCTGTCTTCTAGATAGCCCCGGAACATTTTGACTGCCCAAACGACTGCGAGGCACTCTTGCTCGTTTATATGGTATTTCTTTGTTGTTTCTGAAAATTTCGCACTTGCATGCGCTATGATTCGCCTCTCTTCATTTTTTTGTTGATACAGAAGGGCGGACATGCCTATGCCGCTGGAATCCGTTTGTAAGATGAAGGGCTCCTCATAATTAGGTCTATGCAAGGGCTGGCAATTTTCAACCGCGAGTTTCGTATTTTCGAAAGACTCGTAATGTTCTTTAGTGACTTTAAATTTTAAATTCTTTCTCAGGAGGTCTGAGAGTGGCGCAGTTAATTCTGCTAATTTAGGAATATATTCGCGCAGCCAATTGCATAAACCCAAAAAAGATTGCACCTGCTTTTTGGTTGTAGGCATCGCGAAGTTCCTAATTTGAATTTTGTGCTTGCTTAATGGCACTGTTTCATCTCCTTTGATGTGATATCCCAGATACTCAATATCCGTCGTCGCTAGCTGGCACTTTTCTCCGGCAACTTTTAAGCTATGCATGGCTAGTCTCTCGAAAACTAATCTTACATGCTCATAGTGCTCTTCCAAGGAGTCGCTGTAAATGATAATATCGTCTAAGTAGACAATCACAAAGTCCTGGATAAATCCGACCAAAACCTCGGTGACCATCAGCTTCTGAAAAGTGCTAGGAGCGTTTTTAAGCCCGAAGGGCATGACCGTATACTGGTAGCTGGCTCCATCTGGAGTAGAGAAGGCCGTGAATTTTTTCGAACTTGTCTCCATCGGTATTTGCCAATATCCGCTTTTTAAGTCCAAGGTTGTGAAGTATTTTGCCTGTGTAAGGTCTTTTAGCGCATCCTGAATTCTCGGTAAAACCGCTGATTCGTCTGCAGTATGCGCATTAATACTTTGGAAGTTCATACACAACCTTGGCTTTTTATCGGGTTTTTCCACGATAATAGGGGAAGTGCTATACGGCGATGTTGATGGCTCAATCACTCCTGTGATTAATAAATCCTCTACGAGGTCATAAAGTATTTTCTTTTTACGAGGGTTCATCGGAAAACACCTCTCATTTATTACTTTATTTCCAGTAAAATTAATTACGTGTTGAGTAGCCCTCGTAGTAGGTTGTGTTGGCCCTATCTGGAAAATCGCTTCAAATTCCTTGATGAGGGATACTATTTTTGGGGGGGTGTCCTCTGTAAATTCTGGCAGAACTATTTCTCCCTTTGGTTTATAACGCTCCCTTGACCAAAACAGCGTTTGTCGTAGTTCTGTGCCGAGATAGATACATTGACGATTGTAATCTAAAATTACTTTTTGTTCGCTCAAGAAGGGGGTGCCTAATATTACCGGGGTGTCTAAATCCTTTAAAACCCAACAGGAAACATTATATGTTACATCTTTCATCGTTAGGGGAATCACACAAGACCCTAATACCTTTGCGTTTTGTTCGACGCAAGCTAATTGCATAGACGGTATCGTAGCTGGCCCGAGATCATCCGGTGCAATAAACGACGAAATTAGGTTGTAAGCCGCCCCCGTATCAAATAAAATGTTATATTCTAACCCATTATATTCCCCCCTAATAGTTGGTGATATAATTTGGTTATTTTTTACTGTAAAAACAGGGTTAGGTGCGTGACCGACAAGCGAAGTATTATCCTTGTTTACTGCTGACCCTTGTCGGTCTTTCGCGCGTTTTTTGGATTTACTTTTTTCGAAGTAAACTGATTTTTAGTTTTTTCTTCAATTACTATTTCTTCTGCTTCGCGTGGTTCCGGTTGTGTCGCGGACTCAGGAGCTCCTGCAGAGCCTACCTGATTAACGCGCTTAGAGTCTTTTTTTATTGCAGTGCAAGCATAATCCATATGCTGTCCATTGCAGTGCCTGCAAGGTCTAAAATTTTTAAACGCGGGTTTCGGCTGCGGAGGCGGTTCGATAGCCTTTAAGTTCACCTGCGGTGCGTCGGGTTTCCTATTTGACCGCTCGTTAGCCTCTAATTGTCGCGGAGGGTTTCGCGCGAAATTAGTATTGTTATTACTATAATTATTTTTGTTCAGGGATGCCAGATTTCGACTAGAAATCGTACTCTCTTCCTTTAGATCACGTTCTATGCAACCAGCCACCGTCAACAAACGTTCTAAATTCGGGATATAAGCTGCCCTGAGCCTAGACCTAATTTCCGGTTTTAGTAACGTCATAATAAGTTGAATAAAATCACGTTCTTCCCCCGAAGGTTGTATTCTTGCGTATAACGCACGCTTTTTTAATACGAACTCTTCTACACTTTCGAAGTTTGCCTGTTTTTTCCCGAACAGGGACGTCTGAAGTTCAACCATATCCTCGATACAGTCAAATTTCTCGCGCAGCTTCTGTGAGAATTCGTAATAACTCCGAATATAATACCTATAAGGGTCAAACCATTTTTTCGCGGCTCCGTCTAACCTCTCTAACGCATAATGAATTTGATCCGATTCCGAAATATTATTACTTTCGAACCACTGTTCGAGTTCACTCAAAAATGTCGCGGGGTTTTCGTGCTCAAGCCCGGAGAATTTAATTCGAAGCGGGGTCTTTTTAGTCTGAATTTGACTTTCTAAACCTACAGCTAGAGATTTAAGAGTTTTTGCGATTTCTAACTGTGTTAACAGCTCTGTGTTACGCTCAAATTTGTCTTTTCCAGTGTTTGCACGGCATTGCGCGTCAGTGTTGTCCCTAGTCGTGGTTTCGTTATTACTATGAACATTTTTATTTACAAAATAAGCCCTATCATCCAGGAGTCTAGCGTTTTCCGCTCGCAGTTTCGCTAGCTCACTATTTAAAAATTGGTTTTCAAAGACTACCTGTCTTGAAAAACTTTCAGAGTCATTTTTCGTTAAAATTTCCCCATCAATTCGGGCATTATTTTTTAAATAGTCCCCACCAGTTCGGGCATTATCTTTTAAATATTCCCCACCAGGGATGCCATTTCGCGTAAACGTAATGTTTCGGCGCTCTAATCCGATCGAATCTCCGTCCCTGGATGGCCGGACGTCCGGGCGGCGTTCGGAACCTAGGTCCCTGGCGTCGCTCAGGTCGATCAGATCGTCGCGCCGATCAACGGTCGCTACCTCTGATTCTATGTTATTTGGAAAAAGCCTAGCGGGCATTAATGGATGGAAAGACACACTATGACTGCTGGACGACGTCTGGTCATCAGCAGCGTGTCTTTCCGCCTTCCAAGTTTCAAAATTGCCGACGTTATCCCAAGTGTAATTTGGGGTATTAATAATATCGTCAAACATTGTCGAAATGCCTGGAACGGCCCCTGAAGGGGGCCTGTGAGGACCCACCTTTCCACCCGCCAGAGTTGTCACGTCTGACGCCTCAAAGTTCAACTGACTAGAAGAGTCTGACATGTTTTCCAAATTTCTTTAATTTCCAAAATAAAAATAAATTTCTTATCTAACAAGAAATTATTCCTCTCTAAAAAGGAATATTTAAATTTTGTTTCAAATTTTTTTAATAATTAATTAATTAATTACCAATGTAATTAATTATGTCTTTTACAGCAAAATTTATGGTTCTCAATAAAAATAACCCCTAATGGGTGATTATTTTTTAATGGCTTAACTTTCGCCTTACTAAGCTTTTCCAAACTCACAGATTTTTACAAAAGGAATTTCCCCTGAAATGCCTTTCGCGTTACTCTCAAAGTTTTTGCTTTTACAAAGTTGTCCGAATTCGAATTCGTCCTAGAACCCTAATTCTAACTTATCCCTAAAGTTACAAAGCCCTGTTTGTTACTTAAAATGAAATATTAAAATCCCTGTTTTAATATTTCAAACTTGTCCCTACAAGTTTATTATTAAAGAGTCAGAACTAAAATATTAACACCCTGTTTAATATTTCGAACTTAAAATAAAATACTAAAACCCTGTTCAATATTTTATAAACTTGTTCCTACAAGTTCTAACAAGTCCCTTTATATTTTTACAAGTTTTTGTTTAAAAAACCCTTATTTGCTTTTATAAGCATGAAGCCCTTACTTATTTTAAAGTTCTAACCCTTATTTATTCCCCAAGAAAAGATACTCCCCGGAGTTCTTTCTTACAAGAAAAGTTAAGGTAACAAACTTTTGTTTAAACTTTGAAAAAATCACGAAGTTTACAATGAAACTTTGTAAATCTGAATCCCGAGAAAATCCCTGTTTCTGAGTTCGATTTTTAAATATTCGCAATTTTTTCCAAGTTTTGGTTGAAACGAAAAGTTTACAAATTTGCGTTTAAAAACTAACTTTAAATTATTAAAATTAATTATTATTTTTTCCCAAAAAATAAAATTAATTCCACGCGCAGCGTAGTCACGGAGTGTTCTACTAATGTCTTTTTTTAAAGTTATTCACAGAGTGTTTGTTTTTAACAACGCGAACGTTTTTCGAACTTTCACCGAAGTGTCTTTAGTTGAAAAAGTTTTTTGTTAGAGTTTTTAAGGTAGGCTTCTACACAGTTACTTTCTACTTGGCAGAACTTTAACTGACCAAGATAGATTTCTGCTGTCTGCGGGTTTTACAAGAATGGCGATTGTCGCTAGTGGCTGTACGAATTTTCTATAGCAGTTTTTTACCTCAATGGGTGACAGCCCACTGTTACTTACGTGGAACCTTCGTAAGCAGATAGTATTCCACTCCAAAATGCCACTAACGAACAATGCCGTGCAACTGGAACTAATATTCGCGGTTGAGTCGTAGCTTGGAGCTTAACTTATTCACCTTTGGCCGAGGTCCCAGGATTTCGTGATTTTAATTGGAAATCCCGCTACTCGACTTCAGGACTTGCCTTTCTCCCCTTTTCGCTAGCTATGTGCAATTGCTAGGTACTAAAGTGACAAAGTGAAATTCGAGGAAAGTGAGATCTCGCCTGGGCAATCCCGATGCTAACTGGAGGGGTCTCCTGACCGATGCTCCTGGTGTTAGGGGGACGCTTTTTCGCTTGATACTTCTAGTGGAACCCTGTCCTGCGGTAGAAGATACTCAAGTACGCAAGATGATCTCAACTTACTCTCTGGCGATAAACGGCGCTACACCCGGTATTTATAATCCGCGGCCCGCGAGAGAGATCATCCTGATTGGTTAACCCTTCCGTGATGCATCCTGCCGCTGCAGATCGCAGGTTTTTCGGGGCTTCCCCGAGCTCTCAGGAATGCATCATTATACAAAATTTTAAATTACGCGGAAGTTCTACATTCGAAAAATCTGAAATTATAGTATGAGGTGGCGGATTAAATTCCCTGTCGAACGCTGTCTGCGGTTTTCGCCCCTGATTACTCTAACTATTTTAAATTAAATAATTAAATTAATTATGCATCCTTGCATAGCTAAACGCCGCAGCAGTGACTTGGCTCCGCCCCCTGATATACTCTCGGTGTTCTCTGATTTCGCGACTGACGAAAAATCGCTAGCCAAGGTCCACGCGGACGGATCTTTTGGGAAACTGAACGTCAGGCGGGGCGACGTTGGCCAATGAGAAGCGTTTTTGGTTTAATAAAACTAGTTCGCTTATTTTATTTTTCGTTAGTGTGATTCCCCGTGAAGATGATGCAATCTTTTGGGAATTTTCCACAAAAATAATATTATTGTTAAAAATAGACTTTTTACACAACACCCCCCTTCTTAGAGTAGCCCATAATCCAAAAAATCCCTTCTTGAAATTAATTATTTGTTATGGTACTCCGAGTTGTAGAAATACTTTGTATACAACGGCGTGTCGGTAATTAGTGCTAAATTTCCTTCGAAATCCTCCAAAAGATTCTCCAGGTGCTCTGGTATAGCCTCCTGTGAGTTAATCGTTAATTCGGGGATATCTACTATATTTTGGGAATCTCCTGACTCCGTTTCAATATTTCGCCTGTCCTCAGGGATATTAACATTGGTTTTAAAATTTTGTCTGTTATTTGCAGCCATAGTTTCAGCAAAACTATCTGCATCAGAATCCTCTGACTCGGTTTCGACCCTGCGATGATCATCAGGGAAGTCGAAATCCGATTCTTCTTCCTCTGAAAATTCTAACTCCGAGTCAAGGTCTATTTGGTTGCCTTCTGGCTCTAGTCTGATATCATCTAGATGAACTAGAACTTGTTTTCCGTTAATTAACACTTCATAAACGACGTCACTGTTTTTAGCTACTATTTCATGGCCACCTGTCCATGCAGGAGAGAAAGGTCCATCTTCTTTTTGCCATGCTCTAATATTTACTTTATCGCCAACTTTGAGCTCTACTCGTGGCTCAGATTCGTCGTTTATTTCTTTGTTTATATAACGTTTTTGCTTCCTAGCAATTTCTTTATTTTTCTGCTGTCTCTGCTCCTTTTGTAGTACTTTCTTAGTTATAGGCCACCGTTCTGTCCATTCTCCTGGCTGTGGTAGCTCATAACCGAGTATTATAGAGGCAGGAGTCTGTCCAGTAGCTCTGCATACTCTGCTTCGTAATACCTGGAGCGCCTTAGGTAAGCATTCTTCCCAAGCATTACTTTTCTTTTTAAACATAAGCACCCGGAGAATCTTTTTTAATTCCTGGATTTTTCTTTCGACAGGGTTTGCTTGCTGATGATAAATAGCCGCGAATTTCTGAGTGATTTTTTGCTCCTCGCAATATTTCCTCAGAACATTCCCCTTGAAAGCTCCTCCGTTATCCGAAATTAAAATCTCTGGAGTACCATACCTCGCGATAATTTCGTTTTGCAAGAAATCGGTAATGTCTTTACTCAAAATTTTTTGGTAAGCTTTTGCTTCGACCCATTTTGAGAATAGATCCTCGCAAACCAAAATATACCGAGCGTTTGTCTTATCCGCAACCGGCGTATAAGGTCCTAAAATATCCATTGAAATGACATGGAAGGGGTATTTTGGATTATGGGCTCTCAGTGGAGCTTTCTCCTGTTTCTGCTGCGTTTTGCAGACCGCGCAAATTTTGCATTTTTTTACGTAATCCGCAATACTGTTTCGCAAATACCCCCAATAAAATTGACTTTTAATTTTATTAAACGTTTCTTCCACCCCCGGATGAGATGCGTTTTCCGTATCATGGTTCAAATAAATAACCCGCTCGCGTAATTTATACGGCACGATTATTCGCTCGCCTTCGGCTGATTTTTTACATAATAAGCCATTTTTGAAAATTAGTGTCCGTACTAATCTTTTTCCTTGCGCTGTTGTAGGTTCCCTACCTTCCCCCATTTCTGACTCCAAATGATTAAGGAGCTGCACGGCCCTCCTAATGTAGCCTGTAGCCTGCTGAGCTTTTTGTATCTGGTCGAGCAGCTTATCCTTGTTTATCATATTAATTTTTACAGGAGCCAGAATTCTTTCCTCATCTGTAAATTCCTCGTATTTTTCAGAGGCTGGGTTCCTACTTAGGTAGTCGCATAATTCATTATTCCGCCCTGGGATATGCTCTACCGTAAAAGAAAATTCCTGAAGGAGCAGCGCCCATCTCATAAGTTTAGATCTGTGGTCCTTAAACTTTGAGAGCCAGGTTAGGGCTTTGCTGTCTGTTCTAACGGTGAAGGGTCTGTCTTCTAGATAGCCCCGGAACATTTTGACTGCCCAAACGACTGCGAGGCACTCTTGCTCGTTTATATGGTATTTCTTTGTTGTTTCTGAAAATTTCGCACTTGCATGCGCTATGATTCGCCTCTCTTCATTTTTTTGTTGATACAGAAGGGCGGACATGCCTATGCCGCTGGAATCCGTTTGTAAGATGAAGGGCTCCTCATAATTAGGTCTATGCAAGGGCTGGCAATTTTCAACCGCGAGTTTCGTATTTTCGAAAGACTCGTAATGTTCTTTAGTGACTTTAAATTTTAAATTCTTTCTCAGGAGGTCTGAGAGTGGCGCAGTTAATTCTGCTAATTTAGGAATATATTCGCGCAGCCAATTGCATAAACCCAAAAAAGATTGCACCTGCTTTTTGGTTGTAGGCATCGCGAAGTTCCTAATTTGAATTTTGTGCTTGCTTAATGGCACTGTTTCATCTCCTTTGATGTGATATCCCAGATACTCAATATCCGTCGTCGCTAGCTGGCACTTTTCTCCGGCAACTTTTAAGCTATGCATGGCTAGTCTCTCGAAAACTAATCTTACATGCTCATAGTGCTCTTCCAAGGAGTCGCTGTAAATGATAATATCGTCTAAGTAGACAATCACAAAGTCCTGGATAAATCCGACCAAAACCTCGGTGACCATCAGCTTCTGAAAAGTGCTAGGAGCGTTTTTAAGCCCGAAGGGCATGACCGTATACTGGTAGCTGGCTCCATCTGGAGTAGAGAAGGCCGTGAATTTTTTCGAACTTGTCTCCATCGGTATTTGCCAATATCCGCTTTTTAAGTCCAAGGTTGTGAAGTATTTTGCCTGTGTAAGGTCTTTTAGCGCATCCTGAATTCTCGGTAAAACCGCTGATTCGTCTGCAGTATGCGCATTAATACTTTGGAAGTTCATACACAACCTTGGCTTTTTATCGGGTTTTTCCACGATAATAGGGGAAGTGCTATACGGCGATGTTGATGGCTCAATCACTCCTGTGATTAATAAATCCTCTACGAGGTCATAAAGTATTTTCTTTTTACGAGGGTTCATCGGAAAACACCTCTCATTTATTACTTTATTTCCAGTAAAATTAATTACGTGTTGAGTAGCCCTCGTAGTAGGTTGTGTTGGCCCTATCTGGAAAATCGCTTCAAATTCCTTGATGAGGGATACTATTTTTGGGGGGGTGTCCTCTGTAAATTCTGGCAGAACTATTTCTCCCTTTGGTTTATAACGCTCCCTTGACCAAAACAGCGTTTGTCGTAGTTCTGTGCCGAGATAGATACATTGACGATTGTAATCTAAAATTACTTTTTGTTCGCTCAAGAAGGGGGTGCCTAATATTACCGGGGTGTCTAAATCCTTTAAAACCCAACAGGAAACATTATATGTTACATCTTTCATCGTTAGGGGAATCACACAAGACCCTAATACCTTTGCGTTTTGTTCGACGCAAGCTAATTGCATAGACGGTATCGTAGCTGGCCCGAGATCATCCGGTGCAATAAACGACGAAATTAGGTTGTAAGCCGCCCCCGTATCAAATAAAATGTTATATTCTAACCCATTATATTCCCCCCTAATAGTTGGTGATATAATTTGGTTATTTTTTACTGTAAAAACAGGGTTAGGTGCGTGACCGACAAGCGAAGTATTATCCTTGTTTACTGCTGACCCTTGTCGGTCTTTCGCGCGTTTTTTGGATTTACTTTTTTCGAAGTAAACTGATTTTTAGTTTTTTCTTCAATTACTATTTCTTCTGCTTCGCGTGGTTCCGGTTGTGTCGCGGACTCAGGAGCTCCTGCAGAGCCTACCTGATTAACGCGCTTAGAGTCTTTTTTTATTGCAGTGCAAGCATAATCCATATGCTGTCCATTGCAGTGCCTGCAAGGTCTAAAATTTTTAAACGCGGGTTTCGGCTGCGGAGGCGGTTCGATAGCCTTTAAGTTCACCTGCGGTGCGTCGGGTTTCCTATTTGACCGCTCGTTAGCCTCTAATTGTCGCGGAGGGTTTCGCGCGAAATTAGTATTGTTATTACTATAATTATTTTTGTTCAGGGATGCCAGATTTCGACTAGAAATCGTACTCTCTTCCTTTAGATCACGTTCTATGCAACCAGCCACCGTCAACAAACGTTCTAAATTCGGGATATAAGCTGCCCTGAGCCTAGACCTAATTTCCGGTTTTAGTAACGTCATAATAAGTTGAATAAAATCACGTTCTTCCCCCGAAGGTTGTATTCTTGCGTATAACGCACGCTTTTTTAATACGAACTCTTCTACACTTTCGAAGTTTGCCTGTTTTTTCCCGAACAGGGACGTCTGAAGTTCAACCATATCCTCGATACAGTCAAATTTCTCGCGCAGCTTCTGTGAGAATTCGTAATAACTCCGAATATAATACCTATAAGGGTCAAACCATTTTTTCGCGGCTCCGTCTAACCTCTCTAACGCATAATGAATTTGATCCGATTCCGAAATATTATTACTTTCGAACCACTGTTCGAGTTCACTCAAAAATGTCGCGGGGTTTTCGTGCTCAAGCCCGGAGAATTTAATTCGAAGCGGGGTCTTTTTAGTCTGAATTTGACTTTCTAAACCTACAGCTAGAGATTTAAGGGTTTTTGCGATTTCTAACTGTGTTAACAGCTCTGTGTTACGCTCAAATTTGTCTTTCCCAGTGTTTGCACGGCATTGCGCGTCAGTGTTGTCCCTAGTCGTGGTTTCGTTATTACTATGAACATTTTTATTTACAAAATAAGCCCTATCATCCAGGAGTCTAGCGTTTTCCGCTCGCAGTTTAGCTAGCTCGCTATTTAAAAATTGGTTTTCAAAGACTACCTGTCTTGAAAAACTTTCAGAGTCATTTTTCGTTAAAATTTCCCCATCAATTCGGGCATTATCTTTTAAATAGTCCCCACCAGTTCGGGCATTATCTTTTAAATATTCCCCACCAGTTCGGGCATTATCTTTTAAATATTCCCCACCAGTTCGGGCATTATCTTTTAAATATTCCCCACCAGGGATGCCATTTCGCGTAAACGTAATGTTTCGGCGCTCTAATCCGATCGAATCTCCGTCCCTGGATGGCCGGACGTCCGGGCGGCGTTCGGAACCTAGGTCCCTGGCGTCGCTCAGGTCGATCAGATCGTCGCGCCGATCAACGGTCGCTACCTCTGATTCTATGTTATTTGGAAAAAGCCTAGCGGGCATTAATGGATGGAAAGACACACTATGACTGCTGGACGACGTCTGGTCATCAGCAGCGTGTCTTTCCGCCTTCCAAGTTTCAAAATTGCCGACGTTATCCCAAGTGTAATTTGGGGTATTAATAATATCGTCACACATTGTCGAAATGCCTGGAACGGCCCCTGAAGGGGGCCTGTGAGGACCCACCTTTCCACCCGCCAGAGTTGTCACGTCTGACGCCTCAAAGTTCAACTGACTAGAAGAGTCTGACATGTTTTCCAAATTTCTTTAATTTCCAAAATAAAAATAAATTTCTTATCTAACAAGAAATTATTCCTCTCTAAAAAGGAATATTTAAATTTTGTTTCAATTTTTTTTTAATAATTAATTAATTAATTACCAATGTAATTAATTATGTCTTTTACAGCAAAATTTATGGTTCTCAATAAAAATAACCCCTAATGGGTGATTATTTTTTAATGGCTTAACTTTCGCCTTACTAAGCTTTTCCAAACTCACAGATTTTTACAAAAGGAATTTCCCCTGAAATGCCTTTCGCGTTACTCTCAAAGTTTTTGCTTTTACAAAGTTGTCCGAATTCGAATTCGTCCTAGAACCCTAATTCTAACTTATCCCTAAAGTTACAAAGCCCTGTTTGTTACTTAAAATGAAATATTAAAATCCCTGTTTTAATATTTCAAACTTGTCCCTACAAGTTTATTATTAAAGAGTCAGAACTAAAATATTAACACCCTGTTTAATATTTCGAACTTAAAATAAAATACTAAAACCCTGTTCAATATTTTATAAACTTGTTCCTACAAGTTCTAACAAGTCCCTTTATATTTTTACAAGTTTTTGTTTAAAAAACCCTTATTTGCTTTTATAAGCATGAAGCCCTTACTTATTTTAAAGTTCTAACCCTTATTTATTCCCCAAGAAAAGATACTCCCCGGAGTTCTTTCTTACAAGAAAAGTTAAGGTAACAAACTTTTGTTTAAACTTTGAAAAAATCACGAAGTTTACAATGAAACTTTGTAAATCTGAATCCCGAGAAAATCCCTGTTTCTGAGTTCGATTTTTAAATATTCGCAATTTTTTCCAAGTTTTGGTTGAAACGAAAAGTTTACAAATTTGCGTTTAAAAACTAACTTTAAATTATTAAAATTAATTATTATTTTTTCCCAAAAAATAAAATTAATTCCACGCGCAGCGTAGTCACGGAGTGTTCTACTAATGTCTTTTTTTAAAGTTATTCACAGAGTGTTTGTTTTTAACAACGCGAACGTTTTTCGAACTTTCACCGAAGTGTCTTTAGTTGAAAAAGTTTTTTGTTAGAGTTTTTAAGGTAGGCTTCTACACAGTTACTTTCTACTTGGCAGAACTTTAACTGACCAAGATAGATTTCTGCTGTCTGCGGGTTTTACAAGAATGGCGATTGTCGCTAGTGGCTGTACGAATTTTCTATAGCAGTTTTTTACCTCAATGGGTGACAGCCCACTGTTACTTACGTGGAACCTTCGTAAGCAGATAGTATTCCACTCCAAAATGCCACTAACGAACAATGCCGTGCAACTGGAACTAATATTCGCGGTTGAGTCGTAGCTTGGAGCTTAACTTATTCACCTTTGGCCGAGGTCCCAGGATTTCGTGATTTTAATTGGAAATCCCGCTACTCGACTTCAGGACTTGCCTTTCTCCCCTTTTCGCTAGCTATGTGCAATTGCTAGGTACTAAAGTGACAAAGTGAAATTCGAGGAAAGTGAGATCTCGCCTGGGCAATCCCGATGCTAACTGGAGGGGTCTCCTGACCGATGCTCCTGGTGTTAGGGGGACGCTTTTTCGCTTGATACTTCTAGTGGAACCCTGTCCTGCGGTAGAAGATACTCAAGTACGCAAGATGATCTCAACTTACTCTCTGGCGATAAACGGCGCTACACCCGGTATTTATAATCCGCGGCCCGCGAGAGAGATCATCCTGATTGGTTAACCCTTCCGTGATGCACCCTGCCGCTGCAGATCGCAGGATTTCGGGGCTTCCCCGAGATCTCAGGAATGCATCATTATACAAATTTTTAAATTACGCGGAAGTTCTTCATTCGAAAAATCTAAAATTATAGTACGATGTGACGGATTAAATTGCCTATCGAACGCTGTCTGCGGTTTTCGCCCCTGATTACTCTAACTATTTTAAATTAAATAATTAAATTAATTATGCATCCTTGCATAGCTAAACGCCGCAGCAGTGACTTGGCTCCGCCCCCTGATATACTCTCGATGTTCTCGGATTTCGCGACTGACGAAAAATCGCTAGCCAAGGTCCACGCGGACGGATCTTTTGGGAAACTGAACGTCAGGCGGGGCGACGTTGGCCAATGAGAAGCGTTTTTGGTTTAATAAAACTAGTTCGCTTATTTTATTTTTCGTTAGTGTGATTCCCCGTGAAGATGATGCAATCTTTTGGGAATTTTCCACAAAAATAATATTATTGTTAAAAATAGACTTTTTACACAACAGTTGCTCTAGCAAGTGCTTGCTGTATGTTCTTTGTGAGCACATTTACAGCCTCGTACCATAGTACCATCTATAATATTGCTACTATCCGGATTTGGCATAGAAGTTGCTTGGACGTGCTTTTTGACAAGAATCATGGTTCCGCCCATTCTAGTTTCGCGATCGTTTCGAAATACATTATAATTTGGAAAGGTGGATTTCTTGAGAGAGAGGACTTTAACTTAACGCCGTACCATCGACGGTAGTCGATCAACTACAGTGCGCAGCGCCATCTCTTAGTAGTCACCACATAATCTGAACAGACGTTTATTTGATTAAATCAAATTTAAAAAAAATCTATTCAAGAAATAAAAAGTCTATGCTTATCAGGAGAGCGCTTCCTTTCCTTGGTAGTACCATTCAATCTGAAATAGTATTTTAAAGTGCTACTGTATAATAATAATAATAATAATAATACTTCTTTATTTCAAATTAGATTCTACAAAGTAGGATGAAAGTGAAATGACGTCATAAAATGGAATGGGTTTACCATTCCTTGTCTAAAAAGTCCACTAATGTATAGGGTTCAATATCTATTAACACTTTTTTTAAAGTTTTTTTCCACTTTGACACACTGGTAATAGATTTTATATCATTTGGCAGCTTGTTAAAAAGTTTGATACACATAATAAGGATTCTTTTCTGTGATAGTTAAACGGTGACGAGGATATAATAAGTTTTTTGTTCTTGTATAGTTAAGATCGACATTTACAGTTTCAAACTTGTTCTTATTCCTAAACAAAAACATCAGACATTCAAAAATATAAAGCCCATAGACTGTTAGAATATTCATTCGTTTAAATATTCCCCTACAGGAATCTAAAAGGTTCATTTTATTAATTATCCTTATTGCTCTCTTTTGTATTACAAAAACCCTTTGTAGTTCAGAGCTACTTCCCCCAGAACAGTATGCCATATCTCAGGACGGACTCAAAATTTGCATAGTATAGAATTTTTAAGGTGTTTAGTTCATATATTTAGCCACTACTTTTATTCCATAACCTATACTACTCAGTTTCAGACACAAACCATCAATATGATTCCCCCATGATAAAAATTCTTCTATAGTAATACCTAAAAATTTTGTATTATTATCTAAAATTATCTGTTTGTCGCCTAGAGTGATTTTATCAGGTTTATTCAATTTACTTTGCTTGGTCCTGAAAAGAAGTAATTTAGTTTTCTCGTCATTTAAAATTAATTTATTTTGTGAAAACCAGTTGCCGATTATAACAAAAGCATTTTCTGCATTGTTAATAAGATCCTCAATATTTGATCCTGATACAAGGAGATTCGTGTCATCTGCATAGTTTGTTGTTGAACAACAACTGCTTTCGATACTATTGAGGTCATTTAAAAATATAATGAATAGTATAGGCCCCAATATACTCCCCTGAGCTATGCCAATACTGTTTCTTTGTAAATCAGATTTTACTTCGTTGTTACAATCCTGAAACACCACTCTTTGCATTCTATCCGACAGATAAGATCTTATCCACTCATGTGCATTTCCTCTAATTCCATATTTATTCAGTTTATACAATAATAAATTCCTATCGATGCAGTCATACGCTTTGCTCAAGTCCAGAAATATACCTAGAGCCTTTTTTATAAAGAGGTTTTATCTTGGCAACTTTAAGTATAGTATAGTATAGACAAAAATACGCGCCCTTATTGTATAAGGATCATCGGGTGGTCTGGAAATAATAATTTTCCATATTCGTATTTAATATAATACAGAAAAATACTAAAAAATGTAAACGAAGAAAGCCCAAGACTGAAGACTTGAGCGAAAATATTAAATGGGTAGGGAAGGGCACATCATTTTAAAGGTTGTTTAAATATCTTTCCAATAATACCAAGATTTATCATTACGATTGGCAACGCTACAGACAATAATAAAATATTTTGTACTTATAAGGAGTAGAAGTTTCAATTCTTGATGAAATATACAGGGTGTTCCATTTAAAAATACTGAGTAAATTTAATCCAAACAAACCCGAAGTTTGGAAGTAAAATTAAAGCACCCTGTATAAAACTGTAAAATTTTATAAATAGTACTCATATAATCCAGATAAAAATTGTTGATCTAATTAAAATCAATAAAGAATCTGTAGCATGTTTATTACGATCGTACCAATGCAATAAAAATAGGAAAATTAATAATATCTTTGCAACACCGCAACAGATTGGGGAAAAAAATTGGGGTTACATAAACGATAAGGAGGGGCACTGATTCCGAGTAAAAATATAGGTCATTTCATTTATGACACACACTGTACAGGGTGTCCATTTTTGGGTAGTTTTACGGGGTATCTCCGTTATATTTGTTTTCACACGTACCCTATACCTATATTTTTAATAATATAATTTAGTTTGTAACAAGCTTCAAATATATAACACTTTATTTTTAGTCTTAGTATTAGGCCCGAAATATACGTTTTTCAAAAATATACCATTTTTTTATATACGGTGACCCATTTAAAGAAGCAAATTTGTTTATTTTCCTTGAAAATTATTGAATGTAGAAAAAATCTGAGTACGTCACTGTATTCTACATAAAGAGTTACAAAAAGAACATTTTTATTTCTTTTTGATACGTTACGGGGTAACCGAGATATGGGGGGGTGTCCCAAAATGATTACGGCATCTTCTGTTTGACAAAAAAGTAGCAAAGTGCTGCGAAAACAGCATCCTTCTATCTTTACTAATAAGGGAGATACCCCGTAAAACTACCCAAAAATGGACACCCTGTATACTTAAACATACTTTTAAAATATGCGTCTTCAACAGTCCGCTAATATTTATTTTTAAAGTTTCCCTTCTATCCACGATATAGGAGATATCGAAGAATTACACACTAAATGGACTCCCTGTATTAGTAAATATTTTATTTATTTCAGAAAACCCAATTTTCCGCGTTAAATTTTCCGGTAATTGTAATTTTGCTAATAAGAACGTTACGAAACACAAGTCAAATGACAAAAGGGTTACCGCCTCATACAAAAATTTAGGATCCTCCGGGACATAACGAATCGACATGAGTCATGCCGTTTTTTTCTACAATGTAAGCGAGTAATCGTTAGAAAAACAAACGAATTTTTTGCACCAAAATACCTTTGCCTTGCTTTACTTTGTTAGTTTATTTTCAGTGGTCGGTTCGAAAGGAGCTCTTGTATTCGCCGGTTTTATTTTTTCTGGAAAATTATCCCGCGTGATAATTCGACGTCCAGGACAGGGTGCTCCTGCCACTGCTTAAAGAGTTGTCGGAATTCCGGGTAATAGTGTCATCCTAAAACGAAGTTTTGCTCTGTTCCCTGTAAGGTGAGTCTTTAAACATTTTTTTTTTCAAAATACGTTTAGCAGCATTCACAGTTCCATAAATTAATTTATAATAGAGAAGAAGTATTTAAGTCACATCACAAGGGGCCCATGCGCTATTATGCAACGGGTTCCTCGCTTTTTACCTTCCATAACTGGGGTAGTAACTGGCGATAAATACTTATAAACTCTTTCCACAATTCTTTTTTTTTGCTCGCAAGTGTATGGGCCCCTTCAGTTTTCTGTTATGCAGGGTTTTAATTTGAAAACTATACCCACCTTTAATAGGTCGCTTTCGGTAAATAAAAATAAAATTTTATTGTGAAGGTCCCGCCCTTCACAAGAATTGTTGCAGCCTTCGTGGTTTAACCCCCTTGGCAGGGGTAGATGTTACCATTAAGATCTTAATTGGGAAGGAGGGGGGGGGGGGGGGAGGTCAAGTGACCCATCATTTTTAAAAATCGTTGAAATCTCTTTCCAATAATAATAAAAGAGGAGTCGACACAATAAATTTTTTGTTAAATAATACCCTAAAAGGAATTTAAAAACTATTTAAAGCCTTCATGGAGTAACCCACTGGGAGAGGTAGCTGTTACCCTTAAAATCGTAAATGAGAAGGGGGGTTCAAGTATATTGGGGCGGAAAAATCTGGATTCTAAGAGTCGCCGAGGACCGTTTTTGGTTCGGAGGGGCAGTGGCGTACTTGTACAAGAAATGAAATTTGTGCAAATCGACAAAATTTCGTTTCTTGCTTCCGTTAATTTATTAATTAAAAAAATTTCTACCCTAAACTTATAGCAATTGGTCCCTAAAAACAGATAATTAACCGCTTTAGGATAAAACGAAATAGTATCAAAAATATTGATCAAAAAACGAAATGGTGAATGCGTCACTAGTTCTGACTTAATTATTAACTGAACAAAAATATACTGAGTGTTTAAACAACAACGAACAAAACAATCATCTACTAAAAACAAACATCTAGTAAAATCAAGATTTATATTTTTCCTAACGAATTCATCTTTGAATAAATTGGTTAAAACATTACATTTCGTGGGGGGGGGGCTATATACGCCACTGAGGAGGGGGTAAACTGGGCGGCATGTTACGAACAAGCCCGAAACGGACTAGCTTTACTATGATATCTATTGAGCACGAAATAGCTAATAAAATAGATTTAAATAAAAAAATTTACAGAGTTACAAGGTGGTTTGTTGATAGTTATTATTTTAATGAGTTAGAATAGCATAGCACATTTTTTTAATTTCTTTTCAGAAATATTATTAATATGTATTAATAAGAGCACAAAATGATTAAGGCGTCTTGAGCGGGCCCTGTTGCTCTCTCTCACTAATTTTGAAATTGAAATTTGGATAGTATGCTAATGTTGATTTGAGCACTGGGCTAAACCATTTTCATTATGGTACGTCCGGTTTAAACTGGAAGTCGGTGTCAACTTCTTTATTTTAAATGGCACACCCTATACAGGGTGTCCCAGAATATGTGGGCAATCTCCCGGGTTCAGATAGAACACTTAAAAATAACAGGAGAAGTTCTTATAAATTTTTCTCCCTACGGCCTCTCCCTTACGGAGATACGGGCCCATACCGGACGTCCCTGGAAATCGTTGTTGTTTAAATAATTTTTGAAGTACTAGGTGTAATTTAATATTTTTTTAGTAAGTATAATGGTTAGTAGATGGGTCTCCTTAAAACTCGCCCTTTTAAACACATTTGGCTTATTTAGTTTGCCAGGGACGGACTAGGACACAAAAATGTTTTTTTATACCTTGTACGATGAAGGAACGACAATAATATTTTTGATGCGAGATATGCTGAAAAAAAGGTACTCTTGATCAATGTCGATAAAGTGAACTGTTTTCGAAAAAAAAATATTTTTGTTCAATATGGTTTTTTTGCATTAATTGTTGTTTTATGCTCATAAAATTTCCTCATTGTTGCTATGGTTTTTTTTACATGGACCGATTTAAATAAGAATATTTATGTCAGTGTCAGTTTATGGTAGTGTCTTGAAATTTTTTACGTAGACTGGATATAAATTATATATTATAATTATTTTCTATTTAGCGTTAAAAATAAGGGTAAGTTTATATAAGGTTGTCGATTCCAAAAATTTGCCAATTTTATATTTTTATATGGCCATAATAATACCAAGAACTATAGATAGTTTGTTTTTGGGTTTCGGTCACTTTGAAATGAAATTCCAGTGTTTGGTAAGCTATATCAAGAACATATTATAACAAATTTATTTCTTTAGCATTTCTGAAACTACAGATTTTTTTAATAGACAACCTTATACAAATAAACCTTTATTTTTAATTCTAAATAGAAAATGGTTATAAAATTTGGAGTTTCCATTTGAAAATGTAGATTTTCTCAATTTAATTTTTAATTGTTCGAATACCCTGTATTAATAGTTATATAAAATCTATTAAAGCAGGTCTTTTTTAACCTTGAATTCAACTCCAAAGAAACAATCAAGGCTTCCTTATAGGAATAATTAATAATTAATTTAAGGTCTGCAAATGTTACTTTAGACATTAAACCTTAAATATTGCAAACACAGACTTAGGGGCAGGACATGATATACGAAATTTGTCTAGAATCTTGCGTAGAATCCAAAAATGTAATAATATATAGGGTGTTTCATTTGTCACACCATATTAAAAATATATTTTGAGGGTTGCCCCCCATCAACATTAGCGTATTGTCCAATTTTCGAAATTTGCCTATGTATATGTCGGCGTCAATTAGTGAAATCCGTCATTCCCAGAAATGCCTAGTCATTTCACGTATTGCCGGCAAATAGTGTAACTCTACGCTTTGTACACTGTTTGACTAAGATCATCAGGCATTCCCTGTAATGACGGAATTCTTTCAGTCAAACGCTGTACTTGATTAAATGATTTAAGTTACCTTGTTTGCCGGTTTTAGTCGAACGCTGTAACTGTTGTTAACATCTTTGTAGTAATTTTTTTTTTGAAAATGAAATGTTGAAGCACCCAGAATTGTTTTATAAGAAGTTAGATGACTATTACTCCAATCAAAGTAAGAAAAATCCTTGGAATATTACGGAATTGATTGGAGGTGAAAATTCGTTTCAATTTTAAGGAAATTCCTGACAATAATCAGTTATTTGCAAACCTTTTAATGTAAAATATCTTATTTTCATGCACTACTGGCAACACTGTCCTAATTGCAATGATTGACTAAAGCCGGCAAACAGGGTAACTTAAACCATTTAGTTAAGTACAGCGCTTGACTGAAAGAATTCCGTCATTACAGGGAATGCCTGATACTCTTAGGCAAACGGTGTACCAAACGTAGAGTTACACTATTTGCCGGCAATACGTGAATTGACTAGGCATTTCTGGGAATGAAGAATTTCACTAATTAACTCCGACATATTTAGATCGAATTGGTTCCCGGTGGGACACCCTGTATATATTTTTTTGGGTTCCACTGGTTTTTTGAAGGAGGGGTCATGACCCCCCCCCCCCCACCATTTGTATTGCTAAAATATTTTATTTTATTTATAAGGTACTTTTCATAACCCAATTTCACTAAAATTACTAAAGCCATGTTTATCGGATCTGTTTGTCTATATAAACACCCTGTATACTAACGAAAATAAGTCCGGGAAATAATGTCGTTTCACATCTCAGTGTTATTGGATTGCATCTTAGATTATACAGGGTGATTCACGACGGGCTTGCTTTAGAACTTTATGGAGAACTACTGCACATATGTTTCTGAAACTTTGAGAATTAAGGTTTATCGATACGCTCTCTTTAACTAAAATATTCACATGTTTCTGTCGTTTCCGTTTATACCGGAAGTAGCTGCAAACTCTCGTTTTTTAAATACAACATGGTAATTTTTATTATATTTTTCTATTAACCATCAAATTCTAAACAAATTTTGTAGAACATCTTTTTCTCTGACTCTTCTAGTTCTCGAGATATCTGGACTTTTTGTAATTCCTTTTTCAAATGCATGGTGATGAAATAATTCATAATTTTTTTTTACCTTAGCTCTTGGACTAAAAAAGTTTTCTTACTGAATAAACAGAATATCATCAGGTCTCAAAAATATGTCAAGTTTGGCCGAAAATGTACAGGGTGGTCACAATTCGAGGTTCTTTGTGAAAGAATTCAACCATTAAAAACGTGTTTATTGCAAGTGGAATACCCTGTACATTTTTATTTAATTTAATGACGAAGCAGTTGTTCGTTATAACTAATGTTTACTATTCTACATTTATATAAAAATTATTCCGAAAATACAATTCTTTCACGTGAGCTGCTATGAAAACACTTGTACTCTATGCGGAGGAAATCTGATCGATTGCTTGAAAAAACAACTTTTTGCATCGTTTCTTCATTGAATTTTCAAATAAAATACAGTTTTTAATTTCACTAAAGTTTATAAACTCTATGAATGCTTTAGAAATTTGTTTTTTCAAGCAATCAATTAATTTTTCTCCGTATAGACATCAGTAATACTAGTATAGAGTACCTAATATACAATTGTTTTCATAGTACACTTGAAAAGTATATTTTTATTTAATTTAATGACAAAGTAGTTGTTCTTTATAAATAATGTTTACTATTCTATACTTATATAAAAATTATTCCGAAAATAATATTTTTTCAAGTGTACTATGAAAACGATTGTATATATAGGTACTCTATACTAGTTTTACTGATGTCTATACGGAGAAAAATTAATTGATTGCTTGAAAAAACAAATTTCTAAAGCATTCATTGAGTTTATAAACTTTAGTGAAATTAAGTGTTTGAAAATTCTAATATTCAAATTATAAATTTAAAATAATCAACTGCATTTTATTTGAAAATTCAATGAAGAAGCGATTCAACAAGTTATTTTTTCAAGCAATCGATCATTTTTCCTCCGTATAGAGTACCTACGTACAATTGTTTTCACAGCAGCACACTTGAAAAAATTGTCTATTATTTAAAATAAAAATAGGAAAGTTAATGAACAAATCCAAACAAACCTTTCCGTAACAATTACTTTTATTTGTTTCAGATACTTGACGGGTCTAAAATAGAGTGCGGTACCGCGTGTGAGGTGTGAGGGTTCCGCTCTTCAAGGGTTTGCCTAAACATCGTCGCAGTTTAGAGCGTGGTAGAGATAACCCTTTTCAAGGCTCCCGCATGTCTGAAAAAGGCTGATGGGCAACCTGGCCTGTCCAGGGCGATGTCCTTTTTGTTCGTCCCTTGGAGAGTGGAACTGGAAGAATGAAGATGATGTCGTCGGGCAAATGGGCACATATAAGGAGGTAACTATTTATTTAATTTTAAAAGTATACCCCAATTGTTTAATTAATATTTAAAAATTATTTATAGTTTTTTGGCAAGAGAAAATATTTTGTGATAACAATATTTGTAACTACAGGGAGTTTTTTAATTGAAAGCCTATACTTAAGGCTGTGAATCCTTGGGTGATTTTAAGAAGAACTGGCACTTCTTATTGAAACATGCGGATAGGCATGAAAATAAGCCAAAACATTGATTTCAGTTTCCTCATTGGACGTTATAGGTCTAGGTAAATTTCTGTATGTTTCAAGCATGATCCAAAATTTTCGAAATTGCTTTGAATTCGTCTAAATTTCTTATTGCTCATTGATGGTAAATTTGGATACATTTCATTGAATCTTCTAAATGTACGGCTGATGATCTTATTATACTTACTGACCATGTAAAATAAATAAATGCATACTACATCTGAATAGTTGTTGTTTTCTTCCATTTTTTTTTAACTTTAATTTAACTTTAAAAAATTAAAATATTTAAATAGACCAACTGACAACAAGACTGAATGAATAACAGCAAAATGTCAACCATTACAAAACAATTTCCATAGGCTACTTGCCAAATTGGTCTAGAAAGTGTGATTGTTATCTGTAATAATTAATTTTTCTATATAAATGCTCATAAGTCAAAAACTGTTCAAAATAGGTATAGTAACATTATACATATAAAGATAGACAATTTCAATAGCTTTTAGGACAACAGATAAAATATAGGGTATTTCATTTAAATAAAAGGTACTATTTACCATTTTTAAAACCATCAAAATATTTGTATTTTGAAACACCCTGTACTATTATAAATAATATTTGGAAAGAGGGTGAAAGAGTTTAAAAATATCATAACTTTTTGTAGAAGATGTTATCCGAAAAAAAAAGCGAAATTAATTATTATCTCGAGAACTATAACAAATAGGTATAGGAAAATATTAAGGAAAGTTATTAAGAAATTCATAAGGATTCTAAAACAAAAATAATACACAGGGTGTTTCGTTTAAATTATCAAAGTTGCTAATACTTTCAAGTAGAAGTGGCAACACTGCATGGCTAAAAATATTTTTAAAAGATAGATCATGTCCGCTTCTATAACCTCCCAAAATTTCAAAGTGGTCCAATGACTAGTTCTCTATAAACATCTAATAGGCCATCCACCATCAATCACCCTGTATGTTAATACAGTGTAACCTCGATAATCCGAACCTTCGTTACACCGGATTTTTCAATAATCCGGCCAAACATTTCAACTGCATTGTGTACTTTATGATCAGCATTTGATAGTACTCGGTAATTCAAGCAAACAAAAATTACTAATTACTTCACAAAATAATATAAAATTTAATAAGTATGCTTCTGTTTTAAATAATTTTTGTATTATGTTTATACTATTTTCTAGTTGTTTTCTATTAAATGTTTTAAATGTTTCGTTTTTCAATAAAAAAACTGTGTCGCTTCAATAATCCGGATTAATTACAAATCCGGATGACCGCGGTTTTAATTAGTCCGGATTATCGAGGTTGCACTGTATTAACATTTCTTCTTAAAATCACCCAAGGATTCGGCACTCTATTAAAAAACACCCTGTATATCCCCCAAAAAAATCAAAAATAAATGCAGGGTCTTTCAAAATAATTGGAAAAATCTAAAATTTTGCGTTTCGGTTTTTATTTTTTCCTGACTTTGTTTGAACAGATGTCCAAAAATAAATGTCACTTTCTCATTGCTACTTTTTATTCTCCATAAGATTTCATCATCAGATCTTTAATGCAACGTTTTGTCTTTGGGTCACCATCATCAACTTAATTTTTTAAATACGGGCTTGGATTTTTTTCTTTAAATTATGAAAAAGGAACTAAATCTACGTTCGGCGGTATATGAGACTTACTGGTTTTCCGATGTTTTGTTCCTTAAATTGACCATCTTGATTAAAATACCCCTAATCCGTTCCTGTAATTAACTTTTGTTTCGACGAAACTGAAAATTTTAAAATTATTATTGTATTATAGTATTTAAAAAAATTAAGTTGATGATGGTGACCCAAAGACGAAACGTCGCATTAAATAAGATCTGATCATGCCATCCCGAGAAGAATAGAAAGTAACAATGAAAAACTGAAATTTATTTTTGGACATCTCTTGGAACAAAGTCAGCAACAAATAAAAACCGAAACGCAAAATTTTAGATTTTTCCAAATATTTTGAAAGCCCCTGTTTTTATTTAAGATTTTTTTACGGCATATTATTGGTCCCATAATTATGCAACTTTGCCCCAATTTAACCGACTTCGTATCTCTTACCGTTTCCGAAATTCCAATGATGAAGGACTTGTTTGTTACACCCTGTATAGCAAGAATCAGCTAAATAAGTTAGCGAATTTATTATAGCTAGTTGTGATTAGAACTAGATTTTTTTTCAAGAAAACATTTTTTTCCCTCCCAACTAATGTGAACTGAAATTAATTTTATTTTTTGGCTTGGGCTTCCCCCAAGCCTTCTTCCCCAAACAGGTATTTCTTATTTCATAACTCATCTGGAGTTCGCTAGTATTGGCTATTTATTTTTAATTTATGCTCATTAGCATTGAATCACTTGTTCATGTCAAAATGTACAATTTCTCAAATAAGCCTTCGTGTCGATTATGACCTACACTTTACTAATTTACTCAAATTTGCCTATTTACATGAAAACTAAACGCATTTTCCTTTGTTTTAGGATCATGGCCATGGGCACTAAAGAAAATTTATAAAATCGGGCACGCGAATTTTCCAGGGTAGCAGAAGACACAGAAACCAATCGCGCAGTCAAATCAATCCGATTCTTTTTAGTCTAACGTACAGAAAGAATCTGGTTGATAAATCAGTCCGGTCTTTCCTAGTCTAACGTACAGGAATGATCTGATTGATCGTTTTGCTGAACCCCATCGCGCCTTAATCAATCCGATTTTTTTTAGTCTAACGCACAGAAAAAATCTGATTGATAAATCAGTCCGACTTTTCCTAGTCTAACGTACAGGAAGGATCTGACTGATCGTATTGACAATTTCAAAATGGGGTATGAATGATTAAACAAAATGAACTTTTTAACGCGTTATGATGACATAACTTTTAAGCAGCTATTATAAGCAATCGTAACTTTATAAAAATGTATATGCAGTATTTGAAGTAGATTCATCCAATCAAACTCCGTTGGTTTCTGTGTCTGTTTAATTGCCGATTCCCTAAGGACCAGTTGTTGCAAAAAATTGTTTTTTTTTGGATCGGTCCGAGGGCTTCAATTGACTGCGACCATGGAAACATAAACCTGCAAGCTAAACGTTCGGGACACAAGCTGGATTAGAGCAGCCTGCGAGAATTTATTAAGGTAATATTTAGTTAAAAAATATATTTTCATCAGTGTTGGTTGATCAATGTTTCGTTATTTTCGAAAATAAGTTTGTGTGAAGTGAATCGTAGTTGCCAATATTTTAAATGTGCATTTATTTAGTTTTCTGTTTTCTGCGTTCACCAACCAAAAAATCAATTTTACTGGGGAAGCTTGAAACTAATAATATTTTATTTTTATATGCAAAGCAGTTTGGCAATCAAAAGATTTCGAGCTGTAATTGAACAATAATTAATGGGTGGAAGAGAGAACTACATGTTTTTTGGCTGAATGGCAACAATGTTGAAGTCTGGTTATATCAGATGGTTAAATATTCAAACATAACCATACTTACCGATGAAAAGATAAATCCTTCTTTAATGAACCACTCTTTTACATACTACAGATGAATGCACCATGATTGTTTATAATAAAGACGATTTTTCACCAATAATCACAAAAAAACATCAACCAAAATATAACAATCCGTTAGTTAGATCAAAGAACAAACATCGCAATATATACGAGATTAGTATTCATTCATCTTTTGCTTATCTTTTGGGTCCGAATCGTAGTAAAATAGAAATAGTTGTTGCCAGAGTGCAGTTGGATTAGTTCAAGATTCTTTTGATACGCCTTTTCACAGTTTATAGTAAAAGCAGAGCAATTGCGGATTAATCTAAACCAGTTGTATTTGCCAAATTAACAAATTTTTAATTGCAATTTTGCAAGATGCCTTTGCGATAAATATGTCCATCTGGCTATGCTGGAATAATGACCGAAAGAGGTGGGACAGACTGTTTGCAGTCGTTGCGTGGGCTAGAAATGTACATTATTCCATCTGTAGTTTGTAATAGCTTTGGTCCGTACCAACATTGGAAAAACGAATCGCTTGATGTCTGTATGCGTATTTGTTTGTCCGTCTGTCTATCGCAGCCCGTTTCCCTCGGGATCGTTTCGTTTGACATAAATAGTTAAAACAAGCCATTGTTATTTACTTAGGAGCATGACATAAAACGTTTTAAAAATTTCAACTTATCCGTTTGGGGGGGGGGGGGGGGGGTTGTGTGTGTGGGGGGGGGGGGGGGGTGTTTCAAACGAATGACTAAACATTTATTGTGATGGGCAGTAAAAAAATTTTGAATAATGACTGTACCAACTGTGAGGATGATGATAAAAATTGATTTTTGTTACATTTAGTACTGCTCTGGTTAAGAATTTATATCCTTTGGACTTTTATAACTATTACGTCAAAGTTGATAACAAATTGTGTCGTCGAAAAATTTTTCACCGATAAATAAGTAAGGATAAAAAAGGGTTGGTACTAATCATAACACAATGTAATTTAGATTTAGATACATCATATTCGCTTTTAGAGCTAATGGTAGTGACGCATTCGCCATATCATTATTTAACGTATAAATTAATAAGAACAAAAATCAAATTTTATCAAACCTATAATAATTGATTAAACTTTTATTGATGTAAACTGTGTAACTAAAAATGTTCTCTATTGTTTCAGGTAAGTGAGCATGATTGGTGTTGGAAGCGTCCGTTTCGCGCTGTCGGCAAACAAGTCTTCGACTGTTGTTACAACCTGGAATAAGTGAACAGTGACCTTTAGTAGATAAGCTACAAGAGTTCGGGGCCAAATACCACCACTTTTACATGTTATTTCTTATGGGAAAATTTAAGGTTCGATCTGCATTTTTTTCTACCGACGCCCAGCGTCGCGACGCCCAGAATGAGAAGAACGTGAGGAGTGTGGAGATGAATGGAGAGCAAATATACTCATTTTTACATGTATTTTCCCATAAGGAAATTTAAGGTTCGATCTGCATTTTAAATCTAACGACGCTTAGCGTCGCGACGCCCACAATGAGAAGAATGTGGGAAGTGTGGAGATGAATGAAGAGCAATATCATCATTTTTACAGGTATTTTCCCATAAGGAAATTTAGGGTTCGATTTGCATTTTTTTTACCGATGCCTACCGTCGCGACGCTTAGAATGAGAAGAACGTGACGCAATTTACCAGTGGCTGTTAGCGTCTCCACCATAACCATCAAACTTTAATATTTGATTTAAATTTTACTTTTTGTATGTGTGTGTGTTTATCGCAACCATTTCAGGATGGCTGATAAATGAAATAGAAAATTTATTAAATCATCCTGAGAGGGTTGCGATAAATAATAGAGTTAAAACTTAAATATTTTATATACGATTTGGCTTCTGTGATATAAAGGGATGATCGACTTTTTTCCGCATGGAAACACGACAGGTACCCTTCCGAGGGGAGACGTACCGACTCTGGTGATCGATAATCCCTCCCTACAAAAGAGGTTGACACTTTTAAAGAGTTAGGTATATACAGTGTTTTCCATATGTCTTATAGACACGATCAGGGAAAATTGTTGCCTGTTGGCTATTAAAGAAATCATCTATCGGCCATCTCTAAAGGGTTATGATGGGAAATTATAATTTTCTAAATTTGTATGTGTCTTTCCTTCAATATTTTTTTTTAATTAGGGGTTTAAATTTAAAAGCAACAAACGTTAAAAACTGATATGTAAGAATTAAGAGATTTTTTTTTACTTTGAATGTGATTTTTCAACTATTTTTTGGATAATTTAGAAGTAAAAAAACTGTATTTAATCAGTAATTACTTATAATGAAATAGAAAATTTATCAGCCATCCTGAAATGGTTGCGATAAACACACACACACACACACACACAAAAAGTAAAATTTAAATCAAATATTAAAGTTTGATGGTTATGGTGGAGACGCTAACAGCCACTGGTAAATTGCGTCACGTTCTTCTCATTCTAAGCGTCGCGACGGTAGGCGTCGGTAAAAAAAATGCAAATCGAACCCTAAATTTCCTTATGGAAAATACCTGTAAAAATGATGATATTGCTCTTCATTCATCTCCACACTTCCCACATTCTTCTCATTGTGGGCGTCGCGACGCTAAGCGTCGTTAGATTTAAAATGCAGATCGGACCTTAAATTTCCTTATGGGAAAATACATGTAAAAATGACGATATTTGCTCTCCATTCATCTCCACACTCCTCACGTTCTTCTCATTCTGGGCGTCGCGACGCTGGGCGTCGGTAGAAAAAAATGCAGATCGAACCTTAAATTTTCCCATAAGAAATAACATGTAAAAGTGGTGGTATTTGGCCCCGAACTCTTGTAGCTTATCTACTACCTTTAGTGTTTTACGGGTTATTCCTCACTCAAGTGCTTGCTTGAATGTGGATTGATCCGTCTTGCTGCAATTGGCACCGTTGTTAATACCATCACCTTCGCTTCTATCATGATTGAAAGGTAAGATAGTTTTCTTTCCTTTTCTGTTGCTACAGGTGAAAGAATGAAGGGTTAAGAGCAATAGCAATATATAGGTCCGCACCATTTTGTTTCTTCTTTCTCATTCATTAAATTTTGGACACTATTAAGATATTTATAATAGTTTTTAAAAATCGGGCTGTGCGCATCTCTTTATAATCACTAAAATATGGTGAAGGAGCTTTGTTATTGCTCTTAAAGATGGGACACGTTGCCGATTCTGGTAAGTTAGTGAAGTGAGTGAAAATAAGAAGCTGCAACTGAAGAAACAAGCCTATTAAATTATGGAGGACGGCTTTCTGGTATGGTATAAATGTACAATATTTGGTGAACTATTTAAATATAGATACCTAAATTAATTTAAGATAAATCGGCCGTCTACTAATACATTTGCTTTAGCCGCACTATTCATTATACTGGCCAACATGGAACCGATGGGGATATATAATATATAATCCATGGCCAATAAAAGCCAGAAAAAGGAAGAAATGGAATCGAATTAATTTTGATGCATAACCGTCATTATCCTTTACTAATAACCTTTTATTTTTAGCTCAGGTTTTGTCCAACATCTTCAAATGTTGATGCATAAAACCACCGGTTTATATTAATTTTATACATTTTTTTTAGGTTTTAATTAACGATTTTACTTTTAGGAAAGGTTTTGTCCACTATTTTCAAATGTTGATATATAAAACCACCGGTTTATATTAATTTTATACATTTTTTTTTAGGTTTTAATTAACGATTTTACTTTTAGGAAAGGTTTTGTCCACTATTTTCAAATGTTGATATATAAAACCACCGGTTTATATTAATTTTATACATTTTTTTTTAGGTTTTAATTAACGATTTTATTTTTAGGAAAGGTTTTGTCCACTATTTTCAAATGCTGATATATAAAACCACCGGTTTATATTAATTTTATACATTTTTTTTAGGTTTTAATTAACGATTTTACTTTTAGGAAAGGTTTTGTCCACTATTTTCAAATGTTGATATATAAAACCACCGGTTTATATTAATTTTATACATTTTTTTTAGGTTTTAATTAACGATTTTACTTTTAGGAAAGGTTTTGTCCACTATTTTCAAATGTTGATATATAAAACCACCGGTTTATATTAATTTTATACATTTTTTTTAGGTTTTAATTAACGATTTTACTTTTAGGAAAGGTTTTGTCCACTATTTTCAAATGTTGATATATAAAACCACCGGTTTATATTAATTTTATACATTTTTTTTAGGTTTTAATTAACGATTTTACTTTTAGGAAAGGTTTTGTCCACTATTTTCAAATGTTGATATATAAAACCACCAGTTTATATTAATTTTATACATTTTTTTTAGGTTTTAATTAACGATTTTATTTTTAGGAAAGGTTTTGTCCAGTATTTTCGAATATTGATGTACAAAACCACCCTTTTTGTGTTTTAATTAACAGTTTTTTTTAGGATTTAAGAATATATTATAAGTGGTCAAACTTGAATGTTCCTTATATATTCTTGGCAGCTGTTTGCATTTTAGGTTGTTGTTTTTAATGGGTAAGCAGCTGTCTGTTGTTGCCCCCCCCCCCCCTGGTTCAGGGCCGTACAACACTGACGATGGCCATGGAAGGCCGAAACAGTTGCTGAGGCCTTAGAGGATATTAATACAAGGTATGCATACTTAATCCCATATAATTATTTAACATATAAATTAATAAGAACAAAAATCGAATTTTATCAAACCTATAATAACCGATTTCAACTTTTATTGATATAAACTGTGTAACTAAAAATTTTCTCTATTGTTTCAGGTAAGTGAGCATGATTGGTATTGGAAGCGTCCGTTTCGCGTTGTCGGCAAACAAGTCTTCGCCTTAACGTCATGTTGTTACAACCTGGAATAAGTGAACAGTGACCTTTAGTGTTTTACGGGTCATTCCTCACTCAAATGCTTGCTTGAACGTGGATTGATCCTTCTTGCTGCAATTGGCACCGTTGTTAATACCACCACCTTCGCTTCTATCATGATTGAAAGGTAAGATAGTTTTCTCTCCTTTTCTGTTACTACAGGTGAAAGAATGAAGGGTTAAGAGCAATAGCAATATATAGGTCCGCACTATTTTGTTTCTTCTTTCCCATTCATTATATTTTGGATCATATTAAGATATTTATAATAGTTTTTAAAAATCGGGCTGTGCGCATCTCTTTTAATCACCAAAATATGGTGAAGGAGCTTTGTTATTGCTCTTAAAGATGGGACACGTTGCCAATTCTGGTAAGTTAGTGAAGTGAGTGAAAATAAGAAGCTGCAACTGAAGAAACAAACCTATTAAATTATGGAGGACGGCTTTCTGGTATGGTATAAATGTAAAATATTTGGTAAACTATTTAAATATAGATTACCTGAATTAATTTAAGATAAATCAGTCGTCTTATACGTTTGTTTTAGGCACACTATTCATTATACTGGCCAACATGGAACCGATGGAGAATCTATAATCCATGTTGAATAAAAGCCAGAAAAAGGAAGAAATAGAATCGAATTAATTTCGATGCATAACCCTCATTATCCTTTACTAATAACCTTTTATTTTCAGGTTACTAACCAATTCATTTTTAGCTCAGGTTTTGTCCAACATCTTCAAATGTTGATGTATAAAACCACCGGGTTATATTAATTTTATACATTTTTTTTAGGTTTTAATTAACGATTTGACTTTTAGGAAAGGTTTTGTCCAATATTTTCGAATATTGATGTATAAAACCACCCTTCTTGTGTTTTAATTAACAGTTTTTTTTAGGGTTTAAGAATATATTATAAGTTGAATGTTCCTTATATATTCTTGGCAGCTGTTTGCATTTTAGGTTGTTGTTTTTAATGGGTAAGCAGCTGTCTGTTGTTGCCCCCCCTGGTGCAGGGCCGTACAACACTGACGATGGCCATGGAAGGCCGAAACAGTTGCCGAGGCCTTAGAGGATATGAATACAAGGTATGCATACTCAATCCATTATTAATTTAAATATTTCTATGAATTGACTAAATTAACTATCCTACAAATTTAAATAACATGATTCCCACGTACTTAGTTTTAAAATTTACGTATCGATCTACTAAAAATTGTTGCCAAGCTTTGGTCGTATTTCATAATTGCAGAATTCCAGGTTTGGGTGTTTGGAGACGGTCAAAGCCCGAAAGTAAATTAAATTTCGCTTTAAAACGTCCAATCCTAAAATTTAGCAAAAGTGGTGGTTATTTTTTTCGAGCTTTGCTCCTAATATACAATATACAGGGTGTCCCAAAATATGTGGGCAATCTCCCGGATTCAGATAGAACACTTAAAAATAACAGGAGAAGTTCTTAGCAATTTTTCTTCCTACGGCCTCCCCTACGGACGTCCCTGGAATTCGTTGTTCTTAAATAATTTAGTAAGTACTAGGTGTAATTTAATAATTTTTTAGTATATGGGTTAGTAGATGAGTCTCCTTAAAATTCGCCCTTTTAAACACATTTGGCTTATTTAGTTTGCCAGGGACGGACTAGACGTAACACAAAAATGTTTTCTTTTGTACACCTTGTATGATGAAGGAACGACAATAATATTTTTGGATACTCTAAACCTTAAGCTGAAAAAAGGTACTCTTGATCAATGTCGATAAAGTGAACTGTTTTCAAAAAAAAACATTTTTGTTCATTAGTTGTTGTTTTATGTTCATAAAATTCTCTCATTTCACATGTACCGATTTAAATAAGAATATTTATGCCAGTGTCAGTTTATGGTAGTGTCTTGAAATTTGCGGTTTTTCTTCCTTGTCTTATTAGTTAGTAACTTATAGTAATGAAATTTACGTATACTTAATATAAATCATATTGAACAAAAATATTTTTTTTTTCGAAAACAGTTCATTTTATCGACATTGATCGAGAGTATCTCGACATTTCTCTTTGAAAATTATGTTCTATGTTGTTTTTAACTATTTTTTTATTATAATACACTCACGTGCAAAGAAAACGGCCACTACAAAATTTTAATAAAGTTTTAGGCGTTTATAACCTTTTATTTTTAGTCCGATAATGAATGATTTTTTTTAGAGCACTGTAGCTACAACTATCAGTTTTAACGTGTCTTTTACAGGGTGTCCCTTTTACAAAACCCAACACCCTGTCGAATAATCAAGTATCAAAATTATTTCGATATAACAGTTTTCATTTAGAGTAATTTATTTTGCACATTTTGTTTTTTTTGATTCATGTCCAATACATGCAAAATGATTTTGGTTATCAATAATTTAAGTTTTTCCATAATTTCTGCTGCAATATGAATTCAGTAATTTCTTTCATAAGGAGGAGGTTCCGTGATGGTATGAACCGAAGTATATACAGGGTGTTACAAATTCGGCCTTCGCCATACGGATTTCAGAAACAGTAAGAGATACGAAGTTGGTTAAATGGTGGCAGAGTTGCATAATTATGGGACCAATAATATGCCGCAAAAAAATCAAAAATAAATACTGAGGCTTTCAAGATATTTGAAAGAATTTAAATTTTTGCGTTTCCATTTTTTATTTTTTCCTGACTTTTCGAAGAACTGTCCGAAAATAAATTTCACTTTTTCATTGCAACAAGATGGCATTATCAGATCTTTCATGCGACGTTTCCGTCTTTGGGTCGCCATCATCAACTTAATTATTTTAAATGCGGGCCTGGATCTATTTGTTTAAATTATGAGAGAGGTCTGAAATCTACGTTCAGTGGTATACAACATCTACTGGGTTTTCGACGTTTTGTTCCTTAATTGACTATCTTCGTTAAAATTCCCCCAGTATAATATAGGTTCCGGTAATTTACTTTTTTTTTAATTTGGTATAATTCGAAAATGTAAAACTTAATGCCTCTTTTAAAAGTTTTAAGAAAGTGCTAAATTACTTACATACTAGGGGTATTTTAATGAAGATGGTCAATTTAAGAAACAAAACGTCGGAAAATCAGTAAGTGTTGTATACCACTGAACGTAGATTTCGGCCGTCATTCATAATTTAAACAAAAAGATGCAGGCCCGTATTTAAAAAAATTAAATTGATGAAGGTGACCTAAAGACGAAACGTCGCCTGAAAAATCTACCATACCACCTTGTGGAGAATGAAAAGTAACAATGCGAAAGTGATTTATTTTTGGACATCTTTTCGAACAAAGTCAGGGAAATTTAAAAACCGAAACACAACATTTTAGATTTTTTCAAATATTTTGAAAGCCCCTATATTTGTTTTGGATTTTTTGCGGCATATTATTTGGCCCATTGAAGGCCGAATTTGTAACATCCTGTATTGACATATATTTAAGTTAAAATGTTTGTTTTTAAATAATATAGCATATTTAAGTAAAAATTGGTAGTTAAGTTTGTTTCTAAATTTATTTATTTATTTATTTATTTATTTATGCAAAACTACATTTGTAACATTATCCTCTAATACAATTTAAATAAATCAAAATTTAGTAACATTACATTGAGTAACACCTAGGTACTGAAGTACCCGTATGTGTTATGTTGCACTTGAATATACAAAGAGAAAAAAGAAAAACAGAAGAATAATAAACAAAAGCAATGTAGTGACAAAGTTTAGACAGCAAGGCATACAGTTGCCCGGTAACAAACATCACAATTAAGTTATAAATCACAAGATTCTTGCGTCAATTCTAAAACAATTCAGTGTATATCCTGTCATAATTACAAAAAATAAATTGAGAACAGTCTTTATTAAATTTTTTATTCGAATGTATATGCCGAATGTCTGCAGGCAAGTAGTTGTATATCTTAGGACCCAAGTAAACTATTGATTTCAAATTCAATGTTGTTTTACTTGTTGGCAGAGATAAGTTTCCTTTCAGCTTATTTCTAGTGTTTAAATTATGTGCTATGTTCAGGCTATTGATTTTTAACATGAATTTAATAACAGTGAGAATATATAGACATCTGACATTCAGTACATCCTTAGAGTATAGCAATGAGGTATGATAGAGTTTTGGTTTTCTGTATATGATCTTCAAAATGTAATTCTGAACAATCTGTAAGGGATGCAACGTAGACCTGCCCACACCACCCCAGACCAACACTCCGTATCTAAGTATAGATTCAACAAGCGATTTGTAAATACAGATTAATAGTCTCTTGTTCAAAAACTCTCGTAGCAAGTAGAACTTATGTAAAAGTCCTTTTAAACTTAGTATAATTTTATCAACATGGCTGTTCCAATTCAGATGGGAGTCAATAATGACTCCCAAGTATTTCATATGGGTGACACCCCGCACCATACTTCCACCCACGCGTAACTCATCGAAGTCTGGTCTAATCCTCTCTGTTGGTGAGAAGGCAATATAATTTGTTTTTTTAAGATTAAGTGATAGCTGAAAGGAGTCAAGCCAATTCTTTACTAGCCTCAGACCCTCTTCCGCCGTGCTTTTTACCTCATCCCAGGAATCACCACTAAACACCAGAACCGTGTCATCTGCGTAGGACAGCATTGTTCCACCCATTTCCATCTCTCTAAGCAGTGGGTTGATATACGAGATGAAGAGTATAGGTCCCAGGACCGTTCCCTGGGGAATTCCCATAGAAATAGTTCGGGTGTTGCTTATGGAGTCATTAACTTTAACAACCTGTTGCCTGTCCCTCAGATAAGATTCAAACACACCAAGCACAGTACCTCGAATGCCATAATTAGCAAGAACTTTCAATAGGGCATCATGCGGCACCGTATCAAATGCCTTTGCAAGATCGAGGAAAATGGCCATTGTTTTTTTACCCTCATTCATACTGCAGGTTATTTCAGACACGATTTTATACAAAGCATCGCTGGTGCTCATACTTTTCATAAATCCGTATTGCTTGCACGACAGAATGTTATTAGTATCAAAAAAATTTACAAGTCTGTCTTTTAAAGCTTTTTCGAGAATTTTACTAAAATTGTTTATAACGCTTATTGGCCTATAATTTGTGATGAGTTTTCTATCACCTGACTTAAATATAGGGGTTACAATCGAGGATTTGAAATACTTGGGAATTATGCCACTGTTAAAAATTAGATTGATTATGTGTACTAAGGGTTTTAATAAATATTTGTGAGTGTTCTTAATTAACTGAGCTGAAATACAATCTTGCCCCGGGGCACCACCATTTTTTAACGAGTGAATGTATTTAATGATTTCATTTTCATTAACAGGGTGAAGATACATTGATTTTGAATTGTTGAACTTCATAACCTTTGGTTTACCTGGCTTTATTATATTTTCTGACATTTTTTGACCTATTGTGGCAAAAAAATCATTGCAGTATTCTGCAATATCCTTGTTATCGGTGAATGGAGCGTTATTATCATTCAGTATATCAATGTTTCTCTTACTCTTACCCGTATCTTCATTTGTTGCGGTTTTTATTATTTGGTATATCTTTCTTGTGTTGTTGTGGTGTATGTTGATCAGACCTCTATAATATTGATTTTTTGTTGTGTTTATTATTCTTTTCAAGGTATTCCTATAATTTTTGTATCGCTGCTCCTGAGCCGGGCAGGAGTCTTTATTCAGATTCTTTTTTAGCTTGTCTCTATGCTTAATAGAGTTAATTATACCCAGGGTGATCCAAGGTTTCAGCTTTCTGGATCTCTCAATAAACGGTTTCCTACTTGTAGACAGGGAGATATAATTCTGTAAGGTACTAATAAAGTTCTGGGTAGCAGCATCAGGATTATCGTTTGTCAAAATTTCCATCCAGTTCTCAGATTCTAGATAGCCCAGAAGTTTTGTGTAATTAACCTTTGAGATGGTTTTATTGTCGCATTTTCCATCCGTTTGTATGGATCTCCCATTATCACCGCTTATATTTAACATAACTGGAAAGTGATCCGTGACCGATGACTGTATTATGTACGACTGGCAATTTTGAAAACTAGTTTTCAATTTTCTTCTCAGAAATATATGATCAATGCAACTTCGGGCTTTGTTACATAATCTAGTAGTTCGGTTGATATATGAGCAAAAACCATATTGACTCAGTAAGGCAATGTATTCAGTAGAGACAATGGAGCCTTCCTCTAAGTTTATGTTCAGATCTCCTATAAAAATTTCTGTCTGTGCATGCAGACTGTTCAGAAAATAGGTATTTAGGTCATGTAAGAAAAGATTTACATCGGTAGAAGGTGGTCTGTACAAGGCGTTGACCGCATATGACTCACCGTTGATCGAAAATGAGATTCTAGTCATTGTTACTCTAGAATATTCAAATTTAAAGTCAGTAAAATTTGTACCAATCTCTGCCCTAACATATACAAATACACCATCACATTTGTTAAAATTAGAAAAATTACAGTGACTATTGTAGCCAGGTATACTAAAATTTGCAGTACTTTCAACTCGCCAACATTCACTCGGAACAATAACAATGAATTGAATTGAATTGAATTGAATGAACAATGAATTTGTAGTTAAATCTTGATGATAATCTTTTGTTTATCCATTAAAAAAATATATTCTAATTCCATAACAATAATGAAATTATGGAAAAATTTAAACTTTTGATAACCAAGATCATTTGTTTGAGAATGTGTTGTGTGTGTTTGTGTCGTGTATTGACATGAACCAAAAAACAAAATATACAGAATAGATGCCTCTAAATTAGAATTAGTATTTTGAAATAATAATAAACTGCTTTATTATGCCACATGGGGGTTTTAAAATTAGATAAAAAAGAAGATATGTACTTGGCCAAGAAGTTTGTTTTATTCAATACCATGGTATATAGTTTATTGTATCATGATTCAATACAGAGTATAGCAACCGAACAAGTAAAAATCTGACGTAAATCTTACAACTACTTATATTTATATCCTCGCATCAGCGTGGGATAAAGAGGGGGATAGCGTGCCTTAGTCAGCAGGTTACCAAGACGTAACAAAGAACATTTCAATTATCTTTGTATAATATGTCGAATAACCAATGTTAATTAAAACTTATTAAACCTAAACTTATCAAAATTTTAAAATGACGGTTTTCTTTGCACGTAAGGGTATATAAAGTTTAAAAGTTGTACTTTTAGGTTCAAACTGAAGCTGAGAGGGCAGCGCTTACATATTGGCGGATGTTAGCTAATATAAAAGTACCTATGACAACGGCGGTTAATATCTTCAAGGCTGGAGTTCCAAATGACTATATCCACAGGATTGCCATACAGCTGCGAATATTGTACAAAAAAGGCTTGGGTTTCCAATTATAATTAAGTAATTTAAGAAGATCCCGAACATATTGTTAAATATTAAATTATATTAAACATAATTCCTCCAAAAATAAACGAATTCTTGCATAATTTTCTCGAATGGTTTAAGAAACAAAATAAATTTCTCGTTATTTCTATTTTTTTTCTTAAACCATTCGAGAAAAATATGCAAGAATTCGTTTATTTTTGGAGAAATAACGAGAAATTTAAAGGACCAATATTCTCAAAGTAAACTTTATTAGGTAGTTTTTATTAACCACTGTTAAGTAGGTAGGTAGGCGAACCATTTCATTCTAATATAATTTCCTCCAATAAGGAAGTCTAAAATCATAGACATGGTCGTTTTGACAGTGTCTCCTCATCATTCACATTCCACAGTCTTGATCTCATGGTACTAATTGTAATAGGAAGGCTTTTGATAGCTTCACTACTATCCTCACTAGCTTGTGTCTACTCTATATCTTCATTCCAAGCAGATGCAAAGCCATCTTCGTGCAGAGCATACTTGCTCTTTGTAATCTGTATCTACAATAATTTAAAAATATTTATATTATAAGATTTACAGATCTATAGAGCTACAAAACTAATTTTTAGATAACATTATGAAAATGCCAACGGTAGTGCTAACAAAATACCTTGCGACTTAAAAACAGTTTACAATTTTCATTCAAAATTATGCTTTACCAGTATTATTAACTCTTGCACTTTCTTCTGCAGATAACTTCATTCTAAATTTAGCTCCAGAGCGATGGAGAATTTTCACAGGAATATAATTTGAATTTTTAATGTTTTAAACTGGAAATGGTCACATTTCTTTAAAAAACTTATAGTATAGTCGATAGTCTCTTCCGATTGTACCAGGCCAATATTTACGTTTTTTTAGGGTGTGAGTATGTGGACTGCGGAAAAGAAATGTCTGTTCACTGTTGGATTAAAATTCTCATCTCTTGGAGGTTAGGTTTTTATTCTTTTAAAGATTTTTTCGATGACAGCTTATAAAAGCAAAAGTACATACTATTTACACGGCAAAATAATTAGTAATTACCTTTGTTCGGAAAACAGGTTCAAATTTCAAAACAAAATAAAAAATATATAAAAAAATAATGATACTACAGCGCAGCGTTGCCAGGTATCTCGTGAAATGTCACCAGATCTGTTGATTATTTTGTGATTTTATGAATAATCTGGTGTACAATGAAAAACTTTTTTAAAAAGTCCGTTTTCGGGTGTTACCAGCTTCGTTTTGGGGAGGTATATTTTATAAATCGTAGCTCTGAGAACGCGGCTTAAGCCTGCAAGAAGTCGTTTTTCTCATTTTCCACTTTTGCTGCTGTACAATAAGAATTAAAAACGTAGCAACAGCTATAACAACATATCAACTTGCACAGAGAAATGAGGGGTGACCACTATCGCTGGAAACCTCGAAAGATGGCAGGATCGGCGTTTAGTGATGTCAGAAATTTATCAGTTTTGACGTCATTCTGCTAATTACGTAAATTATCTATTTTTGTAGCTCGTGATAAGTTGTGATCCTTTCTTTCTTTACATTAAACTCCTCTTATTAAAGACATATTTTATTCCTTTGTCGGAGCGTGCGTTTTAAAGAAGTAAATTCGTAGGCACATGCCATAATTGGTAAACGTCAAAATCGTCCAGGGGTCTAGAGGAGCTTTCAAAATGAAGATTATTCTGTTTTGTGCCTTAATTTTTTGTTTAGGAACAGCATTTGCAGACGGTAAGTGTATTTTATCATCTAAATTTTGTTGTTTTGCACTGCGAGCAGTCTAAACTCAAGTATTGTTCAAATAAAATCGATTTTAGGCGAGGCTATGCAGGGATAACCTCAAACGGAGACGTCAAAATTAATATCCCGAATAAAGTCCTTATTTTCTTTTAAAAATAAACATGTTACAAAAACAAGTGATGTACAGAAGTCCCTGAACTAACCGCGGTCTCTAATTAATGTTCATTATTTGAATCATTAAATTCTCATAGCCGATCTAGGATTAATTGTGCATATTCTAAAAATAAACCAAGGGTGTGTACTCAAGTGAAATTAACATGATTGTTTAACATTTTTTGTTCAATTTTAAGGTCCTGCACTGATCTAATCTGAATCATTTACAAATCTTCTACAACTATAAATTGTATTTGCAGAGAACTTTTCTCTAATGGTTGTATTATTTCATTGGGTACCTCCAGATTAACAATTACATTTTATTACCTTTTACAAATTAGAATTTCCTGCTCGTTTTCTTATCTTATTGGGGTACATGGTTATTTATCTCATTAAAACATCCTTAAAATAATCTTAATAGTATTATTAGTTTTGTTATCTTTGCTTTCAAATATCAGTGATATCTTTACATTTAACTGTAGGAATGGCTATGATAGAAAATTAATGAAATCATACAGTGTCTCGCCTTATAGAAGTGTCCTATTGAATTATAAATAAATCAAATGTCTTTCACCTTTATTAAATGTACAATATTTCAAGGGAGTAATCTAGACCCCACAATATGACAAAAGAAGTTGATATAAATAAACATGCCCCTGAAAATTCTTCTTAAGGGTGCTAAAGCCTTTTAAAGGGGACACCCTGAAGATGGATATTTTTGAAATATCGCCGAAACCCTTCAATATAAAATTATGATAATTGGTAGGTCTTATATCATTTGATAATATACTTATTCTCCCCAATTTTTTTCGTCCATAAATGTATCTAACCAGTGGCGGCTCTTGACCTATGGTAGAGGGGGTTCACAAGTATGGTGAAATTATTTTTAAGATTTTATTTTTGTTTAACGACCAAACAATTACTTTCTAGGCGTTTTAAATGAAAAAAGAAAAAAAGTAATTAAGAAAATGCGTTAGATAAAACATATTTTTATTTATTTTTTAATTTTACACAATGAAATACAACTTTTGGAAAATAAGGAAGGTTTTCTTAGTGTGTATAGCTGTCGGATCTTAACGTCGTCGCATGCAACCCTCGTAACAATATTTATACAGTCCACTACTAATACTACTAAAGCCATCTACGAGCTATCAAGAAAACCGAATGATGTCTAATACCACTACCCCATCTACGGCTACGTCATTAGGCGCAACCAAGACGAGAACAATAGTTAACTGTTTTATGACGAGAACGAATCGAGCCACGAGACTGACAAGTTGGAATTCTTAATATTTTCCGTGTTTTGTAGTTTAAATCCTTAACTAAAATGCTTTAAAATCGAGTATCATTTATCGAAATATAGAACATTTATCGACCCTACACAATAGTGCTTAAATGTAAAGTCCATTCTTCAGTTCTTAATTGTAGAAAATTGATCAACAATAGCCTCATTAAGTTTGGAATACCCTCTATACATTTTTTTTCATATATTTTATTTTTAAACTTTCTAATAAAGTCCCTAGATTTACCCTTTGTGGTCTGCGTTAAATTAATTTCGAACAAACCCGAACAAACCCCCATTCTTCACTTCAATTTTTTGCTCCAAACTCAAAGAGCTAAAGTTATTTCTTAAATAGTCCACCGTCAACTATTCATTTTAACTTAATAAATATATAATATTAAAACATACACGCTCGAATTGCTAACTAGATGCACGAACAGACAACAGCGCGGTGCACACAAAAACTGTGCGCCTTTTCCATGTTAAATCACCATAGCCCCGCTATCCCCCGCTGCCACCCGCCACCTGTTACTACAGAGAAACTGCACTACTTAATCGCACGTTCGAACAAGTCTCGTCATAATCGTCATTTACCTCGACCGAGGCACGGTTGCCGGATCTATACAGTTTGGATTGCCGGGATGATAAAATATTAGGGAGGGTCGGACTTTTTTAGTTTGACGGTACGATAAAATATTAGGGAGGGTCGGACTTTATACGATAAATAATATTCACTGAATATAAATTAATGTTTTTTATTCGTTTTGTTTTGGGGGTGCACATGCGCATGTGCTCCTGTGTAAAAAATTACTTAATGTGAATGGTTTAAGAAATAATTTTGTGTACTGTTTTATAATCATCATTTTTCATAAATATGTATGTAAAATACATGACCCAAATTCGTTTATTGCCTAGTACTAACTATAACTGCTATGCGAAATTTCAATTCTCTGTGTGGTGCGGTTTTTGACAAAGCATGTGCTATCAGGGCCTATTTGTTTCTTTTAGATCTTTGATTTTAGATACTCTACAATTACATTAAATTAATTCAGACGTCTATCCTCAATAATTTTCAATCACCATTGTTTTAATATGGCGAAGTTGATTTTCGTATAATTCACACATTTTTATTTCATGTTTTTTGAATTTATTAGTAGGATAACACCTACTTAACACCGGCTATAAGATTTATCCTATTTATTATCTTTAATTAGGCCCCTAAAGATAACCTTGATTGACGCAAGATAGAATAAAAGTACTTATATTTTATTGCTTTGCCCAGTGGCTTAACCTTGTTTTAATCTGATTTTATTAAAGATTAGACAAATAAAACGGTATGACATACTGCACGACGGACACAGTATTTGATCTGACAATAAAAATTTAATGCTATGACACATTGTCAGACTTTATACAGGGTGTCCCACTAATGATGGAAACAAGCTTACATATTTTCGGTATTTCTGAATTGATCGTCTTGAATTTTGGTGTGTTTATGTATGATGCCAGGATGCAGTTTTCGATTGCTTAAAATTTTATTTAACTCATTGACGTACGGATTTATAGGGTTTTTAAAATAATAATTTAAAGTAAAGTACCTTTAAGCAATTATTTAAAATGGTTGAAAAGTTCTTCGAAATGTTCCACTTCTAATAATCTTCACTCTAAATAATCTGTGAATTTCATACGCAATAAGCACGCAAAACTACTTAATTTCTGACGTTTCAGTTTTTATCTTGACATAATAGTTTATTTTTTGTTCTTTTTGATCTGGTTTTGTTCGTTTTGAAGTAACAAAGTTTTTTTCTAGTTACCATCCAGCCTCACTACAGCTCTGAGGAAAACAAGACGGTAGCTTTTCCGCACAAGAAATCTTTGGTTCTCTCATGCCTTATCACGGCCGATGAAACGGTCGCCCCCGCTAATATTGGTATTGAATGGTAAGAATTAGCAACAAATAATTTTTTTTGGTGTATCATTCTGAATTATACAGCTGGAAAGTCACAATGAATAGTACTACCAAGATTTCTATTGGTAGAATGTCGCCACCTGCATATACAGTGTCATCATTAAAGTTGGAAATATACAATGTGACCAAGATAAGGAGGGCCAGTACAGGGATCTCGGAAACCGTAAGAGATACGAAGTCGGTTAAATGGAGGTAAAGTTGCGCATTTACGTGCCTAATAATATGCCGTTTAGAAAGTTTTAAAATTCCGAGTAGTTCCGGAGATATCCGGAAAAACCCGAAATTCTGAAAAATCGTTTTATTTTTTTCCTGGGTTTTTTGAGATCGAATTCTAAAGTAAATTGCACTTTTACATTGCCACTTTTTTCGTTCTATCTAACGGCGTTAATTGTTTTGTAATCCGACTAGTCGTCTTCAAAGGGCCATTATCAACTTTCTTTTTTTAAATACGGTCCTGTTTTTCTGATATTGGAATTTGAGAGTTTTTTTTCCGAATGCAACGATGTATGACACATTGTGGTTTAATGACGTTTCGAGGGATTTTTGAACAACATCAGGAAATTTTGGGATACGGTCCTGTATTTCTCCTAATTTTATAAATAATATCTCATAAGTAAGCTCTAAATTTTTACTTATGTTGGACTAGTTCAATAAATAACAAATAATTTAATAATAAACCACAAATAAGTGAACAAAGATCATACCAAAATAGTAATAAAACGAACAACGAAAAAAGTAAGGAACTACATCATCAGGTGTTCAAAATGATTTCCGTTATTCTCTAAGCACAAATAACATCTTCTAACTGCCACATAACAGTTTTTTTGAGATAAAATAAAACATGCGATAGAATATCAAACTTTTCAGCATTTGTAAATTTATGTTCCATATTTTCTGGAGAATAGAAAACCTCTTAAAACGCTTTCAAACGATCACAATGGGAATGTCAACTGAAACAAATCAACGCGTCACCATCTTAATTTTTTTGTTTCAAGCGCCTACTTTTCTTTTAAATCCCAAATCAACAGAAGTTTGAAGTAATGTTTCTGTATTTTGTTCACTTATTTGTGGTTTATTATTAAAATATTTGTTATTTATTGAACTAGTTCAACATAAGCAAAAATTTAGAGCTTACTTATGAGATATTATTTATAAAATTAGGAGAAATACATGATGTTGTTCAAAAAACCCTCGAAACGTCATTAAACCACATGTTGCATTCGTAAGAAAAAAAGCTCTCAAATTCCAATATCAGAAAAACAGGACCGTATTTAAAAAAAGAAAGTTGATAATGGTCGGATTACAAAACAATTAACGCAGTGGCAATGCAAATATGCAATTTACTTTAGAATTCGATTTCAAAAAACCCCAGGAAAAATAGAAAACGATTTTTCAGAATTTCGGTTTTTTCCGAATATCTCCGGAACTACTCGGAATTTTAAAACTTTCTAAACGGCATATTATTAGGAACGTAAATGCGCAACTTTACCTCCATTTAACCGACTTCATATCTCTTCCGGTTTCCGAGATCCCTGTATTGACCCTCCTTATCTTGGACACGTTGTATAGGGAAAAAATGTATTTAGGAAAAAATTTGACTTCACCATAGATATCTTTCGATTTAGATCAAATTTAAATTTACCATAAATTTTTGCTTCGATAAAGACCAAAAATTACATTTAATTATGTTATGCATCAAGAAAGACCCAAAATTACATAATTAAATGTAATTTTTGGTCTTTATTGAAGCAATAACTGATGGTAAATTTAAGCAGATCTAAATCGAAAGATAAATATATTTCAAAGTTTTTTATTTCATCAGTACACGGGGTAGGTGTACAGGGTGTCCATTTTTGGGTAGTTTTACGGGGTATCTCCGTTATTAGTAAAGATAGAAGGATGCGGTTTTCGCAGCACTGTGCTACTTTTTTGTCAAACAGAAGATGCCGTAATCAGAATCTTTCTAGGCCGCCTTGTTTTTGATATACGGGATGTTTTTGAGAATTGTGCATTTTGGGACACCCCCCATATCTCGGTTACCCCGTAACGTATCAAAAAGAAATGAAATGTTCTTTTTGCAGTTTTTTACGTAGAATCCAGTGACGTACTCAGATTTTTTCTACATTCAATAGTTTTCAAGGAAAATAAACAAATTTGCTTTTTTAAATGGGTCATTTTTTAATAATATAATTTAGTGTAACAAGCTTCTCAAAAATAAATAACACTTTATTTTTAGCCTTAGTATTAAGCCCGAAATATACGTTTTTCAAAAATATACCATTTTTTTTTTAGTAGGCCATGACGACGGGTATTTAAAACAAACAAAAGAACACAGTCCTATGTGTCATAATAATAAAACCTTCTAATTCTGTCAGAGCATTCAGGTTCTCTAAGTTGTTTTAAAATTTCTAATTAATAGTGAAAAATCAGTTTGTCCTAATTATGGCAGAGCATGTAAACATGTGTAAGTGTAACGAAAATGCAGATGGAGCATTAGAAGTGTATTTGAATAGGTAAATATAAGCCCTTATGTATTAATTCTATGAAATTTATAAATTTTCTCAAATTACTTGTAGATATTCCGAAAGACGACAACCGGATAAACGAATTTTTTCAAGAATAAAATCAAATTTAATTGAACACTGTTCATTTTCTAAACCTCGCCCTAAAATCTACCACAAGGATAATCGCGAGACTGATGAAATAAATGTGTTAACTTCAATTGAAACAAATTCAAGTAGTTCTTGCAGAAAAGTTGAAGGTTCGGTCGGAATAATGAAATCAAGAGTGCAAATAATCCTAAAAAAACACAATTTTAAGCCATATAAATTCCACCGTGTACAAAACTTACATCCTGGTGATGCACAGCGCCTTATAGAGTTTTGCAATTGGTATTTACAAAATCTGAACAGGGAAAACAATTTTGAAAAAACCGTTATATGGTCTGACGAGGCTCATTTTACCAGTGTTGGCATGTTTATTCGACAGAATACGACGTTTTGGTCTCAGGAAAATCAACATGTAATATTTCCAATCGAACGGCAAGGCAGATTTGGCGTTAGCGTTTAATGCTTTATACTGAATAGCAAAATAGTTTATAATATATTTGAAGGAAACCTTAATGCAAATAAGTATTTGGAAATTCTGGACAATGTCGTGCCAGAAATAATAGAAGATGTGCCCTTAGCTGGTCTCAATAACTTGCATCTTCAACAGGATGGAGCGCCCGCTCAGAATGCCCAAATTATAAGGGCCTACCTAGATAATAACTTCCCAGGTCGCTGGATTGGAACTAATGGACCTGTAAGATGGCCACCAAGGTCAAACCGAGTTGTCGGTTTTGGATTTCTTCTTATGGGGATACCTTCAAAATAAAATTTATTCCATTCAGAACCAAGCAATGGCAGATTTAATAATAGCCATTGACAGGGCTTTTAGGGAGTTACAAACGCGGCCGTTTATTATTTTTAATTCATTAAGACGAATAAGGACTTGTGTGAACCATGTCTAAGGCATAATGGAGAACAATTTGAGCAATATTTGTGAGGGAGTTCAATAAATTTTCAATTTTTGTGTCTAACATTTAATCACACCAGTATTTTTTTAATATCCGTCATGGCCTACTAAAAAAACATGGTATATTTTTGAAAAACGTATATTTCGGCCCTAATACTAAGACTAAAAATAAAGTGTTACCTATTTTTGAGAAGCTTGTTACAAACTAAATTATATTATTAAAGAATATACTAGGGTGACCCATTTAAAAAAAGCAAATTTGTTTATTTTCCTTGAAAACTATTGAATGTAGAAAAAATCTGAGTACGTCACTGGATTCTACGTAAAAAACTACAAAAAGAACATTTTATTTGTTTTTGATACGTTACGAGGTAACCTAGATTTGGGAGGGGGTCGCAAAATGCACAATTCTCAAAAACACCCGTACATCAAAAACAATTCGGCCTAGAAAAATTCTGATTACATCTTGTGTTTGACAAAAAAGTAGCACAATGCTGCGAAAACCGCATCCTTCTATCTTTACTAATAACGGAGATACCCCGTAAAACTACCCAAAAATGGACACTCTGTACATATTACTTTACCAATTACCAGCAGAAAAATCTTTGATCTTGAAGCCATCACATCAACCCTAGTGGGTGGGTATCACTAACCTCCTTTTTTTTTAGGAAATTCAATGACGTCAGAATCGAAGAAGTAAAAGATTTTGAAAACCATTATACAAAGTCGAATAAAGGGTTGAACTACAGCCTGACGGTCAGCGGTGAAGATAACGGTCAAGTTGGCAACTGGTCTTGCCACGCCACCGTAGGGGGACTGGAACAAGATGCCGCGTATATACGCGTTGTTTGTAAGTAAAGCTTTGAAAAAATCTCGTTATCGAAGAGACTGAGTAGCGAAAGTCTGAGGTATTCAATAATAAACCAAGAATAATGTTTAGAATAGAAATATGGATGATTTTTATTCCATTTTAAAATGCAATCAATGAATAAAAAAAGGTAAAGTACGTTTCACGAAATTTGGATACGACTTAATGATTTCCTGGGTCAGTACCATTGTCTCGACAAGAGCTTGGCAATAAACAAGTGAAGTATGAAGAGACGGACTAAGGAAAACAAGTAATGATATGATTATATTAATGTAATCAAATGAAATAACATTTTTTTAAATATTACTAGTCATATTTATTTAACATTTATAATGTCATTCTATAGATAGTTCGCTATCGCTATCCTCATCAAAATTAATTATAATTGGATTAATTATACGATCCAGACTAATATACGAATTTTCTACAGTTATTACGTGACGGACTGAATTTTTCCAACTACCTGGGGGAATATCATAAAGCATTTTCGTATTAATTCTACAACACTAGAACTTAAAGTCGGAGAAATATTTTCAGATCTAACCAGTGATTTTAACTGGTGCCACATATGCTCTATGTGGTTAAAAATGCAATAATAGGGTGGGAGCCGTAGCACTGTATGTCCAATTTCTTCTGCCAATGTGTCACAAACATATACTTTTTTTTTTTATACAAAATGTCTTTAAAACTTCTAAAAGATCACTTATTTTATAACTTTCTTCAAAATATATATCATTCGCCGCCATGTAGTTCTGAATCTCCAATTTTGTATTATTTGAGCTTGGAGCTTTATGTAATTGGCGACTGTGATAGCTCGCAGTGTCCATTACTATCACGCTATTCTGAGGAATGTTTGGTAAAAGACAATTCTTGAACCATTCCTCAAAAAGTTCGGCCGTTGTATCTTCATGGTAGTCCACACAAGAGTCTTTAATGTTTTTTGCAGAAAGCCACAAGGCATTTGGAACCCAACCGTTTTCTGACCCAGCATGTAAAATGCTTATTCTTTTTCCTTTATTTGACGGAGCTTTTGTTTTACACTTATCGGAAGAATCAGACCAGCCTTTGGATGGTGTTTCATGCGTGTCAAACCAAGTCTCGTCGAGGTAAATTATAGGACGGTTTTCAGAACGGGATTTTCTTACAGAAGTTGTATACTCATGATGCCATTTTTGTAAACGGTGGGATTCCATGAGTACTTGCCTTTTGTCAATGTTGCGGTATCTGAATCCCATTTCCGACAAATCTCTCCAAAGGCTAGTGCGGCTACAACTTATTTGGGTTTCATCATTGGTGAGCCGTTGCTTCAGAGAATCTAATGTAGGTACGCGTTGCTCTTCGTACATGGTGTAGATGTTTCGCCTTATCAAGTCCTTGTCGCTTTCGTCGAAACATTTGGTGAAACCAGCATTTTTACGCTTCTTTCTAGATTTAATAGAATTTGACGCGATTCTTTTCACTGTAGTCAGAGGTATCTTAGTCAAATCAGACGTTTCAGTCGCAGCAGCACTAGCATAAAGTCCTCTGTTGAGTAAAGAAGTATATACTCTTTTTACAATTTCCCTAGCATCGAGAGATAAATGCATTTTCTTCACTGCAACACTAGAAGAAGCACCATCAATGTTTTTCCATGGACGCCACATACTGTTTTTTTATACGTTTGGTAAAATAATATCGGTAATACAACTAAACTCTTCCAGCAAGAAATAAAAACTAACAAATTTTACCACAAAAAGATATTTAAATATAAATTAAGCAACCTAACCTACCTGATGTGCCTATATTTAATTATAATTATTACAATCCGGTCCTTTCCACATAATAATAACAACAAACGGTCATAAATAATGGGATCGCCCCAGGTACTTTTACTGCAGTCATTAAGTAATATCCATTTTTCGTGGAACAATCTTTACAAGAATTCAAATAGTTAATGTATGTGTATGTTTCACGTTCCAGCACTCACCGCTGTTAAAATCAAGACCGAAAACATCAACGTCGTAGAAGAAGAAAAATTGCGTATCGAATGCAGCGTGATCGGGAGCCCGTTTCCCGACTTGTTCTGGATTATCGAGACGAGCAACTACAATGGGACCGACTTTGATGATGGCAGAGTGAAGATCGACGATTATAAAGATGATAACGGCAACGTCGTCGAGAATGGCGTGTTGATCATTGAAAAGGTAAGACGGTGATCGTATTTGAATCACATATACAGGGTGGCCCATCGAAAACGAAACAGAGACATTTACTGGCAGCTCAGTTCATTTTTGGAAAAACGCTCAGACCCGTCGATTTTGTTTTCGAGGGGGACACAAAATTGGAACAAAATCACGTCAACAAGTGCAGCCCCCTGGACGGGGGTGGCACCACCCCTAAAATCTTAAATGGAAAGGGGGGTCGAGTGATACCTTATTTTAAAGGTCTTTCAATTCCCTTTATAATGATGTAAAATTCACAATATTTCAGTTCAGTAGTTTTGGAGATTTATTGATTTTAAGCTTACAGTACACTTCAATAGGTACATCCGATTAGTTTGTACTACTTTCAGAAGAAATTTGAGTAAAGGAAGTTACTTATTAATTTAATGCTTTTCTTCACTACGCCCATGGGTTGTTTATCATTTTGGTGTTCAAAATAGCGATTGGAGCGGTTTTTGTCGCGAAAAAAGTGGTTTATTGAAGAAAGATAAGCAGGGAATGTCTCGTACTTATTTTAAATAGGAATTTGTACATAGTTTGCGATTGATTCGACCAAACTTTGTTGTTAAAATACCTTTTACCGCTTTATTCATAAATTAACCATGGTATATTCCACGGCAGAAAGGATTGAAATTATCGAAATATTTTTCGGAAATAATCAGTGCGCTAATAGAACAGCACACATATTTAATGAGCGACATGGGAACAGTAACGTGCATCGAAAATATGTCCTAGAACTTATAGCTAAATTTCGGGACACTGGATCAGTCGCCAATAAAAAACGCAACATTGAAAATCCCATAAGGAACGAAGCAATAGAAGTGGGGGTTTTAGGGCAAGTTTATGTAGATCCTACGTTAAGTACCCGCAAATTGGATACCGTGTGTGGTGTTAGTCGATGTAGTATCCAACGGATTCTGAAGGCCCATAGTTTTCATCCGTATAAAATTCACCTTGTACAAGAACTTAATGAAGACGATTTTGATCGGCGATTACAATTTTGTGAAGATATGAGTGAACGAATTATAAACGATGAACATTTTCTATTCAACACTTGCTTTTCCGACGAATGTTCCTTTTTCTTACATGGCCTAGTAAACCGTCATAACTGCCGATATTGGTCAGATTCTAATCCCAGAGTTTATCATGAGGTACACACACAGCAGCCACAAAAATTAAATGTTTGGGCTGGTATTTTTGGCGATCATTTAGTTGGTCCTTTTTTCTTGCCTGGAAATTTAACCGTTGAAATGTATTTGGAATTACTGCAAGACGCCATAGATCCTGCATTAACAGCCATAATTGAAAATGGGAATGATCGGCGGTACATTGCGAATAGGTTGATGTTCCAACAGGATGGTGCCCCACCACATTACGCATTACGTGTTCGACAATATTTAGATCAGACGTTTCCAGGTCGATGGATTGGTAGAAGAGGTGCCATTGAATGGCCCCCAAGATCGCCAGACTTATCACCTTTGGATTTCTTTCTGTGGGGTCACTTAAAAAGCAAAATCTATGCTACTCAACGAACATCGTTAGAAGATTTGCGACAAAGAATTGTGAATGAGTGCCTTCAAATTACTCCTCAAATATTGCAAAATGTGCGGCAACGTTTTGAGCAAAATCTTTATTACGGCATAGAGAGTCATGGTGGTCATTTCCAACATTTACTTGGCTGACGGGTCAGTTCATTCTTAATTTTTAAAGTACTTTGCTACCAAATGTATTGATTTCCACTAATGATGTATTAAAGTTTTATTTAAGTTTAAAATCAATATATCTCCAAAACTACTGAACTGAAGTATTATGAATTTTAGATCATTATAAAGGGAATTGAAAGACCTTTAAAATAAGGTATCACTCGACCCCCCTTTCCAATTAAGATTTTAGGGGTGGTGCCACCCCCGCCCAGGGGGCTGCACTTGTTGACGTGATTTTGTTCCGATTTTGTGTCCCCCTCGAAAACAAAATCGACGGGTCTGAGCGTTTTTCCAAAAAAGAACTGAGCTGCCAGTAAATGTCTCTGTTTCGTTTTCGATGGGCCACCCTGTATACAACGTGTCCAAGATAAGGAGGGCCAGCACAGGGATCTCGGAAACCGTAAGAGATACGACGTCGGTTAAACGGAGGTAAAGTTACGCATTTACGTTCCTAATAATATGCCGTTTAGAAAGTTTTAGAATTCCGAGTAGTTCCGGAGATATCTGGAAAAACCCGAAATTCTGAAAAATCGTTTTATGTTTTCCTGGGTTTTTTTGAGATCGAATTCTAAATAATAAACTTTGACTTTGTCTTTTTCAGGTGAACAAAGGAGACCGTGGTCTGTACTACTGTAACGGCACCAACAAGTTCTGGAACAATAATACCGAGGTTTCTCACAGCATGATTCGGGTGAAAGGTAATCATTTTTATTTTTAAATATAATATTTCCGGAAGCAGTAATGCAGGGGTTTATCGATATGCTCTCTTCAACTAAAATATTCACATGTTTTTGTCATTTCCGGTTATACCGGAAGTACCTGTCAACTTTCGTTTTTTAAATACAACATGGTAATTTTTTTTACATTTTTCGATTAAGCGTTAAATACTAAGCACATTTTATAGAACATGTTTTTGTCAGACTGTATTAGTTTTTGAGATATCTGGACTTTTTGTAATTATTTGGCAAATGCATGACGATGAAATAATCCATATAATTTTTTTACCTTAGCTCTTGGACTAAAAAATTTTTCTAATCGAATAGCTATACTCGGAGACCACAATTGTAGACAGTGATTCATCTATGACAAAATGAAACGACAACTGCATTTGAGCGAGAAGGAAATAGACTTCCAGTGGCGCGTAACATAAAAAATTTATATAAGTACTTATTATTGAAAATTCGAAATATTTCAGGTAATTACTGAATTCTCTTAGCGATGTTTTTGGCAATGAGTCGTCCTTTCTTATTTCCGACATAATTTTTTTGTATGTGGGAATTTCATTCTTAAAATAAAAACCGTACTTTTCGACGAATTGCATATTTTGTCGCATTATCAAGTACGATTTTTTTTCGGCCTACATGATTCTGAACTTTGGAGTTATTCTTGTTCTTCTTATTTCTGAGTACTGTACTAGTCCAGGGGTCGGCAACCTTTTGAGACGGAAGAGCCAAAAGTTATAATTTACACAATTTCTCAGTTTTTAAAGAGCCACTAACGGCCGCAATTTGATATCGAAAGAGACACAACTTGCCATAGAAAGAGCCGCATGCGGCTCGCGCGCCGTAGGTTGTCGACCCCTGGTCACAGCCAAAGCACTGGTGAAGGCACCAAATTGCCTTGCGTCGAAAACGAATTAAAACCTACATAAAAACATCCGACGACGGCGTCATTCAAGAGCTTTCGACGGACTGACGACGGTAACGACGCGTGCCACGGGGGAGGGGTGCGGTGAAAAGCGAGTACAAGTGGCTGAGAGATAGAATCGGTGCCTAATCCTCGTTAATCGATTCAGAACGAATTTTTAATGTTTTTTTTTCGATAAAATAAATAATATTTGCGTATGGAACTAAAGAGCCGCAGCTTCACATCCAAAGAGCCGCAGGTTGCCGACCCCTGTACTAGCCGATACTTTCGTTAAAGAAGCACATAGTTCCGTTGCATCTAGCACAGATAAATCCGAATTTCGGGTCCGAACACCTTCATACACAGATTTTATCATGTCTTGTTCCCTCTGTGTTCAATTAGGTCGTCTTTTTTTTAAAGGTGGACCGCTAGTTGATGCAGTAGTTTGCATTTTTACCACTAGCGCAAATAACACTATTAATCAATAATAGAAAAACAGCTACAACAATAATTATATACAGTAACAACAACAATACGCAACAACAATACTCAGCAACAACAATACTCGGCAACAGCAATACTCAACAACAACAATACACAATAACAATATACCCGAATTCAAATTATCTATGAAACTACAGTAAAACCAGCTGGTTACGCCTCTCTCAACAGTTTGCAACTAGGGATCGACCGATACCGGTATCGGTATATCGGCCTTCTTGGCCGATATCGGTATCGGCCGATATGTAACCACGATATCGGCCTATATCGGTATCGGCCTAAAAAAATTAAAATTGCTTAATATTTCAGTTGCTAAGCCTTTTTTTAAAGAAATTAAAACAGAAATACTAAATAAAAATCAAACAACAAACAAACAAATTTATTCTTATTGAAAATTTAACAAAAAAGTCATTAAAAATGTAGAAGTAAAGTAACACACTAAATTAGACAAATTAATATTTAAAGTTAAGTTTTGGCAAGTTGTAATGTAACAGAATTAGGCTTTCTGCTCTTTCCGGAGTTAGACGATTTCTTGCGCTTTCATAAACATTTCCGGCTGAAGAAAATAGCTGTTCACTAGCAACACTACTTGGCGACGACGCTAAATATATTATTGCAACTTTATACATCAATGGAAAAATGTCTATTTTTTGCGCCCACCAAGTCAAAGGATCTTCATTTCTTGATATTTTTTCTAATTTCTTATACAATTCAATCTCATCATCAATTTTATTCATCATATCATCAGTACTTCTCTTATATGACACTGATTTACTTGTCGTCATACCAGTAAGTTCATCAAAAGTATTACTGCCATCAACATTTTTTTCTTTTGACTCCTCACTTAATTTTTCAATGTGAAACTTCGCCATATGATGCTTTAAATTGGTGGTATTTGCTGTTTTGCCTTTACCTCCCAAAGAAACAACAGCATTACATAATTTACAGGTGGCATTTGCTTTTATTGTAAGGACATTCATTTCATTCTTGGAGAAATACTTCCAGTAAACACTTTTACTACTAGTTATGTTGCCACTAATACTGCTACTTATTGAAGATAATGAACCAGAACCAGACTCTTGTAAAGATGACGACGACGACTGTATGCATGGAGAAGAGACTACAAAACGATCCATGTTTGTGAAAAATCAGAGCAATACTACTGGTTTTATTTACTTACTGTTTCCAACCGTATTCGGAAATTCTGGTATTCCCCGACCGAGCAAACGCCGCGTCGCCGAATTACGGTTGCTCTTCTCGGGCCGAATGGCCGGGCTTTGTTGAATTCGGGGAATTACCGTATTTATTTTTATTCCGTTAGGTGATTTCACAAAATATTGAATTTGCTCTGCATTTTTTTTAGTGATTTTATGGTTAATCCATGTAACGGTAACAGTATGTCATTATAAATCACTTTTACCTCATTTATAAAGCAAACAAATTACGACAAAATTTTATGGCCGATATATCGGTATCGGCCGATATCGGCTATGAGTATATCGGTATCGGCCGATATCGGTATCGGCCACAAAAAATCATATCGGTCGATCTCTATTTGCAACTGATACAATAATATCAAACACTGTTGCCATGTGTATGCTATATTTAAACGTTTGCCCGCTGATCAGTTCTCCGCGCAAATCCTATTATTATAAATAATATAAAGCTCGAGAAAACTACAGTTTGGCTACGCCGCGCGTTTGCGACCAAATAAGCGCGAGGAAGCGGCTTTATAGGTAGTTTTAAACAGACAATAGCGGGTAAACGTACAAGCGCAAGCGCACAACCGCATTCGTTGCATTGTTGTTCGGACTATGAAATGAGTCACAGTCTACAATTGTGGACTTCGAGTATACCTACTACCTGAATACCATAACAGACTGAATTCAGTCTTCCGACTAAATTATCTATGTGCTGTGCCCATAAAAATCAGCCTTGAAATAAGACAATTATTCGCGATCAAAATCCATCCATTGCGTGGATCGATAATTTTGTCTGCGAGTGTATTTAGAATTTAGATAGTTAGCAAAAATCCATATTTTTACCGAAACCGAGGAGTTTTTGTGACTTTATTTTACTTTTTCAGATAAATACGCCGCTCTATGGCCGTTCCTTGGAATCTGCGCCGAGGTTATCGTACTGTGCGCTGTTATTATTATTTATGAGAAGAAGCGGAACAAGACTGAATTGGAAGAAAGTGACACCGACCAAAGTCCCGATCAGTAAGTACTTTTACCGACTAATATCGTCGAGAGAGCTATTCTTCGATAGAAGATAGATAGTATATCAAAGTTGACATATCACGTCGATATTGTCACGGTTGAAGTTCGGTCGCCTACCGTTTAAACAAACTAGTAATTAGTGTTGTGATCGCTCGAGCGAATAACCGACATCGCTCGATTAAAAAACCGCTCGAGTTATCTATTCAGAAGAAAACCGTCGCTCGTCACTTATTATCTTTCCCTCGATACTCGCGCTTCGCTTGACGCCGGCGAAAATGTACCGCTGTAGTGTGATCGAGTTAAAAAACTGCTCGTATATTCGAACAGTTTTTCGCTCGATAGGAAATACTCTAGTTATAAATTCAGGCGAAAAACCGAAAAATATCGCCTGTCACTTGCTAAACGACCTTGGGTCTACGCGCCGCGCCATCCGATTGGCGATATTAGAGTTGGACGCTGAGCAGATACACGACATACGTCTTTCTTAAAGGCACATAAACGAGAAGGTGCACATAAAAAAGTATGCCAAATCCCTTAGCGGAGTTATCGCGACATGGGTTTTGTAAAGTTTTGTTTTAACTGCCGCTAGCCAGCGGCGTAGTTTAGGTCTCCGATTGTAAATATTAAAAGATTAAAGGATATAAACTGCTGGACATTTGCTTTCGAGCAAGAAAAATTTCGCCTAAATTTAAAAGTTAATATTTTCTGAACCAGATATGACATCGAACTCCGGTTTTTAATGGTTGATAGATTTGTCCCTTAGGAAACAATTGCCAAAGTTGGATTGTCTTAAACTGTCAGAAAATTTTATATACAGGGTGTTAAAGAGGACGATGATGTTTGCTCCAATTTCAATAGCATGTAACTTTCACAATAATATTTTTAAATTTTATCACTGTACGTCAATTGAATCACTGGTTCATAGCAAAGAAAGTAATCTGTCAAATTTTTGATATCTGCTATATTTTAAGAGATACCGATTTTTTTGGAAAACTTTGCTGTTTAAAACTTTTTGTTAACTAGATCCCACTGTGCGTTGTATCGTGCAAACTTTGCAAGTGATTATTATACCTTATGAAAAGCTTGCTTATGTTCAGTAACAACAATTGTACTTAAATGTTGTGATGTGCAGTGGCGTACTTATAATCACTTATATGTCTATGCTTTATGAGTATCTCACAATTTTTTTGTATTGGAAAGTACTCGCCCCTAGATTAGGCAAGTTTTTCCTTATTTTTTAGTTTTTCATATCGCGCTACAGGTATATTATACAGTGTCTACAAAATTTTAAAAAAGATAATATTTTTATTTAATTGTTTGAAAAAATTTATTTATTAATTTCTAACTTTCTAACACATGGTTAGCTTTGTTGCTAAACGCCTTAGCATGGCTGACTTGATATTGTTTTTTTTTCGTGATAATCTCGATTCAAATTAATACACTCGGATGGACGGGGTTTGGTTTGACGGCAGCTAGTGATATTTAATATTAAAGTGCCTTTCAATGTAAGTTTAATTTTATGAATAGTGTCGTGTTAGAAAGTTAGACATTAATAAATAAATTTTTTCAAACAATTCAATAAAAAAAATATCTTTTTAAAATTTTGTAGACACTGTATAATATACCTGTAGCGCGATATGAAAAACTAAAAAATAAGGAAAAACTTGCCTAATCTAGGGACGAGTACTTTCCAATACAAAAAATTGTGAGATACTCATAAAGCATAGACATATAAGTGATTATAAGTACGCCACTGTACATCACAACATTTAGGTACAATTGTTGTTACTGAACATAAACAAGCTTTTCATAAGGTATAATAATCACTTGCAAAGTTTGCACGATACAACGCACGGTGGGGTCTAGTTAACAAAAAGTTGAAAAAAAAGCAAAGTTTTCAAAAAAATCGGTATCTCTTAAAATATAGCAGATATCAAAAATATGACAGATTGCTTTCTTTGCTATGAACCAGTGATTCAATTGACGTACAGTGATAAAATTTAAAAATAATATTGTGAAAGTTACATGCTATTGAAATTGGAGCAAAAATCATCGTCCTCTTTAACACCCTGTATATAAAATTTTCTGACAGTTTAAGACAATCCAACTTTGGCAATTGTTTCCTAAGGGACAAATCTATCAACCATTAAAAACCGGAGATCGATGTCATATCTGGTTCAGAAAATATTAACTTTTAAATTTAGGCGAAATTTTTCTTGCTCGAAAGCAAATGGCCAGCAGTTTATTTTTTAAATTTTTATTTACTATAAACTCGAGAAAACTTCTCAAAAATAACATAATAATAGAAATTGTAAATAAAAATAACAAAACGAACAAAATGGTTAACAAAATATATAGAAAAATTAGTTGGTAATCTTATAGTAAACATTTTTATATCTAAACAAAAACTTTTTATTATTAAACTCAAGAAGACTTCTTAAAAATGGAAAATCAGAAAACTAGCAAAATAGTTAACAAAACATAGGTATCGACAAATTTTTTGGTAACCAAAAGTAAACATTCTTAAATTTAAATAGGAACTTTTAGGTAACTATAAACACGAATTTAAAAAAATAATCACCTATTTTCATATTTTGCCAGTCGCGTAACTAAGCCTAAATTTTTGAAGGGCACACAGTGCGCACCTGATAATTTAGAGTAGAAGAATTTGACAAGCCATTTTAAATATCTACTTATTTTATGCTCGTAGATTGAGAACGATGTGAAGAAAAACAACTCTTGGTAATACTTTTTGTTTTAAAACTGCACAAGAATAAACCCGAACAATAAATACATATTTGGGTGATTTTTTGCAGTTTTTTGTTTGGTATCGAGACACGTGGTTAAAATTCATTCTTCACAAATAAATAAATTTCTGGAATTTTTTTGGTGGCTAGTACAATTTTTTAGCTAAACCTGGGCCCACCCGTAGTTACGTGCCTGCTAAATACCCTACCTGATCACATGTAAACGGCTAGGCTGTCGGTCGAGCAGTCGGTGACGTCATCGCTTGGTGAATTGGAATTTCAAGCGATTCACTCGATTATTAAAATCGCTCGAGTATCAACTACTCGATTATTAAAATCATCGGTTTTTCCCAACAATACTAGTAATGCGTATTGAAGGTTACAGTTTTATTGTCCAGTCAAGAAGGTCTTGATGTGCCAAAATATTTCCGTGTAATCGTTTTCATTAAGGGCGAAGTACGGTCCTGTTCGCCGGTTAAGATAAATAGTTTATCAATCGTTATTGCGCATGACATCTGACTACCAGCTTTGTTAACATGCGCGAGGCCCCAAATTTGCCACTTTTGCTTTTAGAGTTTTGCGATTCATATGTATAGGTCGGTGGGTATATCGGCCTAAATAAAATCGAAGGCGCATTTTTTGACATAACCAAATACCAACATTTTTGACGAGTCATTTATTAGCGTTTTGTAACCGGAGAATACATACCATTGTCGCTTTTGGTACGAATACATGTGAACTAAATTTTGTACAAGGTAATAATCGCATTCTTATTATTACTTTTACTGCACAAAGTGTTATGAAAATGTAAGTCTGTTGGTGATAATTAATGTTTTATATTTATTGTTTTCCAGAAAAAACACCCCCGACCACGGAAAAGAATCCAATTTGAGACAGAGACAGTAAAAATCCGTAACTAACATCCGTTAAAGTGCCAGGAATGTTGAAATTACAGTCTGAACATCCAGAAAATTTAACAATACGAACAATGTAGAGAAAAATAAATCGAGGGGGTGGGGGGCATACTCTTATAGATTAAGCCCACCAATCAAATTTTATAACACGCCTGACAGTTTGGCGATATATTTAAAAAATGAGGCTTAAATCTTAAAAATATTCTTTAAAAATTCCTCTTTGGCCTTAAAATTATATTAATTTGTTGTTATCCAGTTAGTTTGCAAAGTAGACTTAATCCAGGGTATTTAAAACAAGACCCGTTGTCCTTTCTCGAGTACTTTTAGTTCCGTGTAAATGTACACGTCCAGTCTTTCTAGCTAGATTTTGCGAATTTATTCCTAGTTCGTGCTTCAATTATAATTCTAGAGAACGACGGCATAGTTTGACAGTCCCTTATACAGGGTGTTATGGAAATTACTTAGTATATTTAATCCCTCAAAGCCTGAGATGGAAACAAATTGAACAAAAATAACCAATAAATGGCGCTTGGAATTAATCAGCTAGATAACTTCATGTCAAACCCTAAAAACCACGCGTTAAGGCTCAGAATGTTGGGCGGTGTTGTCATATTTACACGTCAACTTTAAAATACTATAATTTTAACACTTTTTATAATTATTAATCATATTTTAAATGGCGCTTTGAATTAATAAGCGAAACGAGCCACTTTATGTCAAACCCGAAAAACTACGTGGTAGGCACTGGCTGGAGACGTCATCAATCAAATAGGGTAGGTCAAGTCTGAAAAGATGTCGGTGAATGTTGAGCGGTGTTGTCATATTTACGTCAACTCTTTAGAAAATCAAAATACTATCATTTTAACACTTTCCACACTTCCACAATTCGTTTCATAGAAACAACGGCGAAAAATGTTTTTCAACACGAAGAATTGCACGTGCGGATTCAAGGGAAAGACGCACGCGACGCACATTAAACCATACTGAGAGGCGTTGTCACGTTTGAGCAACGGTTTCGATTGTTAACTGAAAACAGACGTTTTTGATGTGGCAGCACGTGAGGTAAAGTTAAGGAATTTTACCTAAGTTTTAATACAATCGATTTCAAAAAACAGTATGTATGTTTTCGCTGGGACACCCAAGAAGTCGCCCGTTTAAATAAGCCATTTCCATAGCGCCCTGTGTGGGATAAATCGAAGATTCCAGCCTCCAGTTTGTTAACTTTGCCTTGTTCTTGGATTATTTCAAAATTACCGTCGACTAGTGTAGCTTTAAGTAAATAATAAGTACATTCCGCGTTCTTTCGTCGCCCTTTCAATTACAACCAACTATTATAGACACCAGCTGCACTAAAACCAGCTAAAATTGCAAGAAACAGTGTCGGCAGTACTTTAAGGCCGGGTTCACACGGCAATACACCATACGTTTTTTGCAGGATCAATCTTACCGTTATAAGTTGTGGCGCATATGTTGACATAGAACCATTCACAAATTGTTTGCACTGCAAATAAACGTGTACGGTTGATGACGTCCACCGGATACGCAAGCCGAATGAATTGATAACGCTTTACAGGAACGTACTAGGGATTTTAATGAAGATGGTCGACAAAAGGAACAAAACGTCGAAAAACCAGTGAGTGCTGTATACCGCTGAACGTAGATTTAGTTCCTCATTCATAATTTAAACGAAAAGAACCAGGCCCGTATTTAAAAAAAATGAAATTGATGATGGTGACCCAAAGACGAAACGTCGCATTCAATATCTGATTACGTCATCTTATGGAGAATAATATTAGCAATGAGAAAGTGAAATTTCTTTTTAGACATCTCTTCGAACAAAGCCAGAACGCAAAATTTTAGATTTTGTATTGCCGTGTGAACTCGGCCTAAGATTTTTCCGAAGATTCGTCTCCGGCGCCTTCTACGAATCTTTGAATGTTTCCGTGTATTGACGTAGGTATCATTTCGACGAAAGACCGTGAAACGTACTGCTATTAATTTATATGTACTATGTAGATTATGGTGCGATTGTGCAACCGACTTTATAGCGCCGTAAGCTTACGGCGGTCTTAGAATGAACGCGAACGTAACCACCGGTATGTCGGTTACGTTCACATTCTACAGTCGGCGCGTGGATTTCGTCGCATAATCGCAACCGTTAGACAATGTAAATGTAAAAAGCCTTCCTATATTTTAAAGTTATAAAAATAAGTAATATGTATTGGGGGGGGTTATTTTTCGCCACGTTCAAAATAACCCCGCAATATTTTTGAGTTATACGCCGTGTTACATATTTCAGGGTTGGTATTTGTGGGGCTTGGGAATAAGAAAATCCGCGAAGAAACGGGCTACGCCAATTCATCCTCCTCTTTGAAAAACAATTTTCAATGTTTCGACCTGTCGGATCTAAAATTATATTTCCATGTATTGTGCCCGTCGGAAAAGGATTATTTCCGTTCCATGATCCGCGCATGAATTTTTGATAATTTGCTGGCTTTTCTCCAATCTTCTCATACTGAAAGTACTGATCGTATTAATGTCGGTCTTTTTTTATTTAACACTTTGTTACAGCTCGACAAGCGAGTCTATAACTACGCGGTATCGGTAAGGGGGAAGCAATATCTTTTAAAACATGGCCCAGTCATGGACGTGCTATTATTATCTTAATAATGTAATAATATATATTTTTTCATGGCATGCATATATTTGTATCACCAGTGCAATATATTAGGCCTTTCCATTAATATTTTTCGCTTATTTTGGCATTTTCACCAATAAAATCCATTTGATTTCAACACTTCACAGTTTCACGGGAAAACGGAGAGTTTATATCACTTCTCAGCCGTTGTAGCAACTTTTTTAAGGTTGGAACCACTTTTAGTTCTAAATAAAACTTTTGTATTGTTCTCCTAACACTGCCAAAGTCGAAGCCTTCCATTTTTTCGACAGTACAGAGACGGGCCCTTTTTTTGACAGGAGATGACAACAATTGATCCGGGTTATTTTCTTTCCTTTCAATATCTCCCGTATACATTGCGACCCTTTCTAGCTTTCGCTTAAGCGGCAATTTAAATGTATTAATTTGTGATTCCTCTTCACACACCCTGTACACATGGGCAATCACTTCACGGGTTTGACTATGAAGGGTTTTACCAGTTGATTATCACCGTTTTAAAACAAACCCTATCACTACGCAACTGGATGAAGCATATTGGACATCGCCGAACAACCACGCCGGCACAATAGGCGTGTCACCAGACGCGTGTCGTCATCCTCTATCTGGAATATAACCTATCAAATTAGCTCTAGCCACCGGTTACCGTTGATATTGCACCATGTTGTCCTATTTTTAGATTATAAGTACTTTAATAAAAAAATATTTTATTTTGCTTCTAAATATTAAAATAAATAGTATGAAAAGAAAGTTTTAAGAACATTGAAACTATAATAGAATATTAGTTTCTTATATACTTATGACAATTTACTTTAAATGGGTAAATTTAATTTTAGGGTTTACTTGGTAACATGTTATTAAATTAAAATTTAATATATGTGACAACATTGTTAACCCAAAAAATTTTCTTGCCCGCATTCCTTTCATAGCTATAGATAAAGATGTCGACCTGTATGTTACCTGCATTAAAAAAAATCGTCATTGTGAACAAATGCAAAATAATAACAATTTAATTGTTTAAATAGTTTTAACAAGCTCACCCCCACTTTGATAAATTAATTTTAAAAAATACCGTTTTGTTCTTTATCCTGTTATCTGCAAAAATCGTTTTGTGAAAGAGTGACACCTCTGTTAGATTGGTAGTTAGTAAATATGCGTGGCGGAACTACTCTTTCGAACACGGAAAGTATGGAAATAATCACACTGCACCGAGCTCTGCGTGTCTTGCGATCGAAACTATTTAATAACTACCGATCAAATAGAGGCGTCACTTTTTCGCAAAATGGATTTTGCAGATAATAGGATAAAGAAGAAGACGGTATTTTTTAAATCAATTTAAGGTGGGGTTCGAGCATGTTAAAACTATTTAAACAATTAAATTGTTATTATTTTGCGTTTGTTCACTATGACATTTTTTATAATACACGTCGCAAGCTAACATAGCAAAGTGTTAAATAAAACGAGACCGACATTAAGACGATCAGTACGACTGGAGATATTAGATTTCAAGTATGAGGAGATTCGAGAAAATCCAGCAAATTATCAAAAATTTATGTAATTTTGTAGTTTGTAACACTCTGTATAGTTCGCTCGGTATTATTATGTAACAAAAATAACAATTTTAGTATTAAGGGGTATTAAATATTCTATTCTGTTAGTTAAAATGTATAAACCTTCTTTTAAACCTATTTTTTTAATTTATGTGTCGCCAAAGAAACGTTTTTGTTTTGTTATTATTTTGAGATTTTTTTCAAATTTACGTAATATTATTTATCTACAGGGTGTCGCGTGGATATTTAAGGGAGCGATTGTTTTCGGCAAAATAAGAAAAAAAAACGTGAGGTTTATATACAGGGTGTCTAAGTTTTCTTTTTTCGTTTTTGTTCAATATTTTCCGAGAAAATTATGTCAAACTTGGTACACTTATTAGTTGGAATCTTCACAACGGAGACAGTATACGAGGTGTTACATTTTTTTTGCGCTAGCAACACTTTCGCTCTCCCCAACGGCTTTTTGGGATCCCCTGTATAAATACCGATAGCATATTTTCACTCCTCCTTCTTTTACCATTCTTTTTGATCCCGTACATTTTCATCGTATCTGTCGTCGTTTTCCAGTTATTTGCGAAAATAACCATCGATTGTGTTCCTATTTTGATCACTCCCTTAAATATCTACGCGACATTCATTAACACCCTGTATATTTGACGATAGGTCTGTTCGTTGGCTCTGCACGTCTTGCACTCGCGCATGCGTGCTGAAGTGGTGCAGCTAACGAACGGACCTAATATCAATTTTATTTGGTAAAACCGAGATTAAAAAAAATTAGATATGGTTAAAAATAAAAAAATTATTGGTGCTTGCACATTCATATTGTTGGTCTGTTAACAATTTAGTCGGTCCAGATATTAAGAATGTTAAATATTAAATTTTTGTCGGTAATAAATAATTATTAAACCTTTTCTGTTGGTTTCAATTAAAAAAAAATAGTGGAAATAAAACGTCTTTTCCAATAATAATTGCGTATATTTCTAAAGTTCGTCAACTAACGACAAAGGATCACATTGGAGTGCTTAGTTATTAAAATTTGTAGTAATAAATAACGAGTAACCAAATAAATAAGAGTAATAGCTAGGTTTAGAGTGCAAAAAGCTATTTTGGCACATTTCAAAATAAATAATTCAAGGCGTGTGTGTTCTCAAGGTACAAGGTTAAATTACCAAGCAGATAGAATGTGATTAGAGAGCAACTAACATTGAATTGTGCCCTACATTGGCGATATTTTCTATTTGACGTTCCTAGGCGCGTCTATTTGGTAATTTCACATTGACCGTGCCCACTAGGCAGATAAATATGCCTTTACTTTTTTCTTAAATAGTAACGTGATGATATATTATACAGGGTATCCCGGGTAAGAATGCACTCTTTAGGGATCTCGTAAAGGACATACAGACAGAAATGATCAAATTGGACAAAAGTTAGGCGTTAGTGAGTTCTGCAGCGTCATGTCTGATTTTAATAATTTAATTACGGCGTTTCGTTTTTTCGCAAGCATCATCAACTTTGTTTTTTTTAAATACCTAGTACAAGGTGTCCTATTTTCGACACTTTTATAGGGTATCTCCGTAATTGTTCGTGCTATCAAAAAAGTAATGTAGGTGTCATTTGTGCTCTTTTCAAAATTCGAAAATTTTCGCTCGCTTAAGAGATACGGGGGAAAATCAAAAAAGTGACAATTTCAAACTTACCCTATATTTTCTTAGTTAAAAGAGATACAGAAAAATGTTTTATACAGAAGTTTCTTTATTTTGATTGTTGAATAATCTGCCGTTTTCAGAATAAGCATACGGGGTCAGGTAAAAAAGTTATCGGACCTAACCTCAATTTTTTAAATGGAACACCCTGTATAATTTAATCTAAAATTATACTATTTTAATTCCGCTTTCATATATATAACACACCATGGATGATATTGGTTTCCTAGGCGATTTATTTAAACTCTATTACTTTGAAACGAAATAAAAGATTCAGATTAATGTAAAAAATATCGGGAATCTTCGCAAATGTTCGGAATATGTCCTTAAATGGTTACCGTCTTTCCGGATAGCGAACAAAATAGACATTTTGCGCCATTTCTTCGTTTTTCCACTTTCAATATGAACTGATATCATATCAAATTTTTCAAAAAGTTGATAGGTTTTCGCAAATGAATGTGTAAAAATGAAATTGACGTTAAATATTAACTGTGGTTTAAAAAATTGAGGTTAGGTCCGATAACTTTTTTACCTGACCCCGTATACTTATTCTGAAAACGGCAGATTATTCGACAATCAATATAAAGAAGCTTCTGTATAAAACATTTTTCTGTATCTCTTTTAACTAAGAAAATATAGGGTAATTTTGAAATCAATTTTTTGATTTTCCCCCGTATCTCTTAATCGAGCGAAAATTTTCAAATCTTGATTTCACCATTTTAAGTTTGACCCAAAAAGAGCACCTACGACCTATGACACCTACATTACTTTTTTGATAGCACTAACAATTGCGGAGATACCCTATAATTAATGTAAAAAATATCGGGAATCTTCGCAAATGTTCGGAATATGTCCTTAAATGGTTACCGTCTTTCCGGATAGCGAACAAAATAGACATTTTGCGCCATTTCTTCGTTTTTCCACTTTCAATATGAACTGATATCATATCAAATTTTTCAAAAAGTTGATAGGTTTTCGCAAATGAATGTGTAAAAATGAAATTGACGTTAAATATTAACTGTGGTTTAAAAAATTGAGGTTAGGTCCGATAACTTTTTTACCTGACCCCGTATACTTATTCTGAGAACGGCAGATTATTCGACAATCAATATAAAGAAACTTCTGTATAAAACATTTTTCTGTATCTCTTTTAACTAAGAAAATATAGAGTAATTTTGAAATCAATTTTTTGATTTTCCCCCGTATCTCTTAATCGAGCGAAAATTTTCAAATCTTGATTTCACCATTTTAAGTTTGACCCAAAAAGAGCACCTACGACCTATGACACCTACATTACTTTTTTGATAGCACTAACAATTGCGGAGATACCCTATAAAAGTGTCGAAAATGTTACACCCTGTACATAGTAACATTAAGTTTTAAGTTCTCAAACCAACGATATATTACATCTGTTATTTATATTAGACGTTTCGTACTAAAAACACTTATCTTCAATGCGTATAAGCAACTTATTGAAAACAATTTTGTTTTTGTTGTTGTATGTATACTTCAGTTGGCATTAAAAACATTTTTTTATTAGACATTATTTACGATAAACAATAAGACAAATTATTTTTAATTTTTAAAAACTAATCATTTTTTAACATAAAGTAGAGTTCATACAGTATAAAATAAAATGTCACAAATAAAAACAAAGTTGATGACGGTTGCGAAAAAACGAAACGTCTGATCGAAAATTTAATTAAATTATCTTACAGAGGAGAAAAAGTGGCAAAGAATGTATTAATATTTATGTAAAATTCGGTTTTGCCCAAAAATATCCGGAATTTTTAAAATTGCAGAACTCACGAATGAGCAACTTTCGTCTAATTTTGCTCATTTCGGTATATCCTATGGTTAATGAGATCCATGTAGAGTGCATTCTTACCGGGAACACCCTGTATATGTTATGCCAGAAATATGAAAATTTTTATTGGTAAGACATCCTACGTGAACGATACTGTGTGTCATTCTTCAGCTGTGAAAGGAATCCAGCCAATAATGGTAGACGATCTGATTGTTATACTTAATATAAAAAGGGTATAAATATTGTAAAAGACGATGTGCAATATTTACAAAGAAAAAAGCCCGGTAAAATCACAGGACAGGGTGTTTATTTTAAAAGGCGTATGACGCGATAGAAAAAATGCCATTTATGAAAACTTTCGTCGACCTTAGCCGGACGAATTAAAAAATATCATTATACGTGTGTATTGTTCTAGATATTGTGTTAAAAAGAACGCTGTACCGTCTGCAAAATTCATCAGAAAGTACGACCGGTGAGAGTTGACTAGGCGGTGCCAAGCCGTGACTGTGCGGACTGTACTATCTAATAAATGGTGATGAAATTCACGATAAAAGGACAATAACAACGAAGTTAGTTACAAATTACTTTCACACTTATTTGGTCCAAAATATGCTTATATTAATGTTAGAATTTTGGTGTTTTTTTGCTTTATACAATATGATAAATTTATCGTGAGTAAAGTGGGATTTTTATTTTTTGGTTGTATTTAAAATGAAAAAATTTAAATGTATGTATGTAGAAAAAATATAGTATTCCACCTGAGGTAATATACGACGTGTTCAAGATAAGGAGGGCCAGACAGGGATCTCGGAAACCGTAAGAGAAACGAAGTCGGTTAAATGGAGGTATAGTTGCGCATTTACGTGCCTAATAATATGCCGTTTAGAAAGTTTTAAAATTCCGAGTAGTTCCGGAGATATCCGGAAAAAAACGAAATTCTGAAAAATCGTTTTATTGGTTTCCTGGGGCGAATTCTAAAGTAAATTGCCCTTTTACATTGCCACTCTTTCCGCCCTATCTAACGGCGTTAATTGTTTTGTAATTCGACGAGTCGTCTTCGAAGGGCCATAATCAACTTTCTTTTTTTAAATACGGTCCTATTTTTCTGATATTGAAATTTGACAGCAGTAACGATGTATGACACATTGTGGTTTAATGACATTTCGAAGGGTTTTTGAACAACATCAGGATATTTTGGGATACGGTCCTGTATTTCTCCTAATTTTATAAATAATATCTCATAAGTAAGCTCTAAATTTTTACTTATGTTGGACTAGTTCAATAAATAACAAATAATTTAATAATAAACCACAAATAAGTGAACAAAAATCACACCGAAAGAGTAATAAAACGAACAACGAAAAAAGTAAGGAACTGCATAATCAGGTGTTCAAAATGATTTCTGTTATTGTCTAAGCACAAATAACATCTTCTAACTGCCACATAACAGTTCTTTTGAGATAAAATAAAACACGATAGAATATCAAACTTTTGTTCCATATTTTCTGCAAAATAGAAAACCTCTTAAAACGCATTCAAATGTTGACAACGATCACAATGGGAATGTCAAGTGAAACAAATCACGCGTCACCATCTTCATTTTCTTGTTTCAAGCGCCTACTTTTCTGTTAAATCGCGAATCAACCGAAGTTTGAAATAATGTTTCTGTATTTTGTTCACTTATTTGTGGTTTATTATTAAATTATTTGTTATTTATTGAACTAGTTCAACATAAGTAAAAATTTAGAGCTTACTTATGAGATATTATTTATAAAATTAGGAGAAATACAGGACCGTATCCCAAAATTTCCTGATGTTGTTCAAAAAACCCTCGAAACGTCATTAAACCACAATGTGCCATACATCGTTGCATTCGCAAGAAAAAAGCTATCAAATTCCAATATCAGGAAAACAGGACCGTATTTAAAAAAAGACAGTTGTTAATGGCCCTTCGAAGACGACTCGTCGGATTACAAAACAATTAACGCTGTTAGATAGAGCGGAAAAAGTGGCAATGCAAAAGTGCAATTTACTTTAGAATTCGATCTCAAAAAAACCCAGGAAAACAATAAAACGATTTTTCAGAATTCCGTTTTTTCCGGATATCTCCGGAACTACTCGGAATTTTAAAACTTTCTAAACGGCATATTATTAGGCAAGTAAATGCGCAACTTTACCTCCATTTAACCAACTTCGTATCTCTTACGGTTTCCGAGATCCCTGTACTGGTCCTCCTTATCTCTTGGACACGTTGTATAACTATTTCACAAAAAACGTCGTTCTCATATAGGGTGTCCCATTTTTGTCACTTTCTGGGAGTATTGGAGGTTATTATCAACGATAGAATGTTGCGGTTTTTATTTTACTGTCCCACTTTTTAACGAAACATTCCGAAGTCAAACTTGTCATGGCTCCTTTAGTTTTTAATCTACAGGGTGATTTTGAAAATCTTCGCTTCTTAGACACCCCCTCGTATTTCCGTTAAGCGTTATCAAGAAGGTAAAAACCGATCTTGTTAGAGAGTTTCACGTAAAATTCAGTGGCGTAGCCAGTTTTTTTCTAATAAGTTTAGATTTTGAGATATTGACAAACGTAAAATTTTTTTGAATGGGTCACCATGTGTATTTTTTTTTAATTAATTGTAATAGATATTTTTATATAAAAATATTTTATTTTGGACATTTGCATTTTATTTGTCATAAATTGTTAAACTGTTAAAATTAACGTAAATTATTAAAAATATCGCATTCCTAGCTTCTTTTTAAAGATAAATATAAACGACTATAAATTTTTGTAAAGCTCAAATTATGATCAGTTAATTGAAAAAGTAATATACAGGATGTCCCATTTTAAAATTTTATCTTTCGTTACTATCAAAACTGAACTTTTTAGGGAAAAACCGACTACGCCAATGAACTTTACGTAAATATCTCTTAACAAGATCCGTTTTTACCTTTTTGACAAGTTAACGCGTAACGGAAATACGAGGGGTATCTAAGAAGCTACGATTTTCAAAATCACCGTGTATATTAAAAACTACGAGAGGCATGACAAATTTAACACCGGAGTCCTTCGTTTCGTTAAAAAGGATAATAACTCTAATACCCCCCCAGAAAGTGTCGAAAATGGACGCCCCTGTACATAACGACTCTAATAAAATAACTCCTGTTGGATGCCAGTGGGAAATTTTCATGTCACATAAGAAACACACTTACTTTTCTCACTAGTTGCGTAACTACTATTTTCCTCAAACTGTTAACACCAATTCGCTACCTTAAGAGTAATTTGTGCATTTTTGATAAATTTTATACTTCAAACGCCTGCGCTTAAAGCTCTATAAACGTATTCTTTTAAATATAAATCCCTGGCTAGTAATTTTTTTGTTACGTTTTTCTATAACTGCTGGCTGGCAAGCTAACGGGTTAGGAAAAAAAACATGAAAAATTGAAGAAAAAGGGAAATTTTGGGAAAAATTAATTTTTTTCTTACAAACCAAAGAGAAGGTGTTTTAATTGCTAGACTTGCTTTATATTATTCTCCGCATGTCGGTTCATCATTCACGACATGCGCCCCGTGGCAAAATTCGTTTTAAACTAAGCTTTGAATATCGAAGGTTAAAGAAAAACGGATCAATGTGAAAATGTAACAATTTATATTGGGAGACAAACGCCTGGTTTGCACGGGTTTCGGTCTATCTCGGACCGACCGCGTCGAATATCCATGCGCTCTGCGCAGAACCCGAAATTCTCTGGTTTGACAAGTGACAGATGTAATTTTGACATGTGCCAAATTTCGGGTTTGCGCATGCGCAGGGCCACTAATTTTGCTCCGGCGAACGGGGTGGCGTGAAAATCCCTATCTTATCCTACTAATCGCAACTACGCGCAGAGGGATGGTACATTTATGATTGATCACAAGATTTCTCAAAAAATTGCTTTATAATAATTACAAGCCAGAGATTTAAATTTAAAAAAAATCGCGCTCTTAAAATTAACGTACCGATTGTACGATGATGGTTCGACATTTAAACACGGTCAAAGAACGGACAAAAGTTGTTTTTAAACATTTATTTATGTAACCGTATCGATAATATTTGTTATAGGTCAGTTGAGCATTGATTTATTTATTAGGATAAAATTACAGAAAGTCAATGAAAACATACAGCAAGTGCAAAGCAGTGCGAATTTGTCGATCGACGCCAAGCCGGGTTTGTTCGGGATTACCATGTATGAAAACCACTGAAATTTTCCCTGGAAAATTCCAGTAGAAGTGGAAAATCACTGTCCAAAAATACGTTTGTCCATACTTTGACCCGAGGAATGATAAAATAAAAGAGAAGAGTGTCCATAACAAGAATCACGCATCTCTTGGCGTTTTGTTATAAATTTGTCAAAATTTATACAGGGTGTGATGGAAATGACGTATTATATTTAAATGGGTGACTCCTTGGGTGTCCTAGAGAAGCGAAACATATATTTTTTTTCGAATCGAACGTTTAAAAAGTGGGGTAATTCACCCCTAAACCCACACACAACTCCTCGGCACAATCATATATGAACATATTACATTGCCCAGCTGATTAATCAACAGATGTTCAAGCACAATGTTGCCAAAATGTTTAAAAGTGCAAAACTTTAGTTTCTGATAATAATAAATATTTAGCTTACAAAGTAAATCCAGGACGCTATTAAGGAATCCAGGGCACAGACACTTTCAGTTCTTTTTTCTATGGGAAAAACTTTATGCTCATCACGTGTCCTGATGATAGTGTGAGAGTGCATAATAAGCTTATCACTAAACCCCAACACTAACGCATAATTACACGTTACAATAACACACATAGAACAAGAGCACTTAATCATTTCGCAATAGAAATAATAAAAACGCTAATTTCTATGGGCCATTAACCCTTTACTAAAGACAAAATGATACAATTATGTTAACAATTGACAGGAACTACCCTTTGAAATGAATGGTGTGGTCCACCTTCGGACCAGTCGAACTTTCTTTCCGAGAACTCTCCGCTACTAGAGCCAGCGCGGTTGCCATTTCCGAGACTATAATTATACAGGAAAGTAATATTATAGAAGGAAATTCGGCAATTTATGATAGTCGCTTATAAAACATCGAAAGTGGCAACGTTGTATTTTTAAACATTAGCCATCCATTAGATTGTGCAAAATCAGCTGTTTAAAGAAGCCGGCCGATATCGATCGAGAGAACCAACGTGTTATTTATTTTTAAAATTTTTAGATAAATAAATACATTATTTCCCAGACAATAAGGGCGTATTTTTGTCTACCCAGTAGCACTTTAAAATACTAATTCAGATTGAACGGTACTAGATGTGTTGTGACGCGAAAACTAATGTGATTTTGTGATGTGAGTACTTGGTGTTTTTTATAAATTAAGTTGGTTTTAAATAAGTCCGAAAAGGTAAATAAAATTGCATTTTTTTTCTAAAGGGTAAGTGGCATTTATAAAGTTTTAAGTTGTCCAGATCTGACGGGTGTCGTTCGAATTGAACAAATGAGAACATACCATGACCATTTATAAACTCCGCGGCGGTTCGTTCGAGTCAGTTCAAGTTTATAAATCAGATATTGTTTCCCAGCGAACTGAACGTAAAAGTTTATAATAATGTACCCTGAAAAATAAACAACTTGAAATCTGTCAAACGGTCATTGACTTTCTAAAGAGTTTACCCTAAAGATATGACAACACTGTTCAAGATTCACTGCCATATGTTGCTGTGTTTACCTTCCGAACAGGGGAACCACGCGGTAATTTTTGGTTTGACATAAGGTCATGTACAGGGCATATTAAATTAAAGCGCCATTTTTGGATATTTTTCTTCAATTTGTCTTCATCTCAGGACAATTTGTCTTCATCTCAGGAATTGCCGGTTTAAATATAATACGTCATTTCCATAACACCCTGTATACAAGGTGTTCTTTAATGCCGTGCCATTGTCTATACTAATATTTCAGACTGTGATGATTCCTTAGGTTATTTTAGGAAGAAAAAAAAGTTCATTAAACATACGTCCGCAAAGGCATAATTTTCTTTCAAATCGGTATTTTTCTTAATATTTCCGAAAGTACTTTAGATAATATGTTCAATTTTGGTATATGTTAATATGATATCAATGAGCTACATATTTTAGAGACAATGGTACGCCACTGACATTCTTCCATTTAGATTTTTTATTAGCCTGGTCAATTCTACATAAAAACGGTAACTTGCGTTTTTCTTTGTCGGACGCCCGCTCTTGATTAAAACAATTAAATGTGCAACTGAAAGGTGGCGTTAATTAAATTTTCAATCCGACGTTTCTTTTTTCGCGACTTCGAGATCTTCAATCTTGTTTTTTTAATAGCAGTAACATTTTATTTTATGCTTTTATGAACTACACGCCGTATATAAGGGGGGAGGTACTGGAGGACAGACCCCCCCCCCCCCCCCCCCCGCGTGAATTTGCCTCGAAATGGGAACAGTAAAGTGAAGGTTTGCTCGGGGGGTTTAAAAAAAAGTTGATGATGGTCGCGGAAAACAAAACGTCGGATTGAAAATTTAATATTAAATTATCTTATAGAGGAGTGGCAATGAGAATGAAAAATTTTTCACATATTTCCTCAAATAAGCTCCTGGACAAAATTAACGCAACATCATAAATATCCCCTATTTTTGATGCTATTTTTTTTTTCTGAATTTATGATCCGATTTGAACGATTTTTTTTGCATTGTAGGTTGGTTCCTTGACAATGTCATAGTTTTCGCTGTTTATGATAAAAATTTAATTTTCGATTTATACTGGGTGTACTAAAAATGCTATGTTTTTCCCGAAAATTCGCATCACCCTGTGGAGTATATTAGCAGCCGAAACATATTGCAGTTGACATTAAACGGTAGGTCCATCTTTCCCCAACATTTTCTTTTTTGGTTTACTTCATTATCTCTGTTATTAAAGAAGATACACCGTTTTATAGCGTAACATGTTCTTATAGACTTTAATATTCAACACGTTCATTGTTAAATGTTTTCAAGTAGACTACGGACTTTTTCTGACATTGCAAGCGATGTGTCAGCAGATGTTGTGTTTTAAAGTTACAAAGGTCAAATATAATTCGCAATACTGATAAAAACTGTTTATCTTGAAACCTACTTGAAATCATTTAACAATGAATGTGTTAAATATTAAAGTCTATAAAAACATGTTATGCTATAAAACGGTATATCTCCATTAATTACAGAGATAATGAAGTAAACCAAAAAAGAAAATGTTGGGGAAAGATGGACCTACCGTTTAATGTCAACTGCTATATGTTTCGGTTGCTAATATACTCCACAGGGTGATACGAATTTTCGGAAAAAAACATAGCATTTTTATTACACCCAGTATAAATCGAAAAATAAATTTTTATCATAAACAGCGAAAACTATGACATTGTCAAGGAACCAACCTACAATGCAAAAAAAAATCATTCAATCGGATCATAAATTCAGAAAAAAAAAATAGCATAAAAAATATGGCAAATTTATGATGTTGCGTTAATTTTGTCCAGCAGTTTAGAATCGGAATCAAAAGAAGAAAGCCATAAGGAAGTATGTTCAATGTAATGTTTCCCGCGATCTTCCCTTGTTATGGTACCTCGACTTTTATATAAATAAATACCGTCATAGGAGTTCTCTTTAGGATTTTTGTTTAAATATCAAAAATTTATTATTTTTAATGATAATTTTTAAGTGTTGGGAGGTTCTCGAAGTCCCTCGCTGTGAATCGTCTTGCCCGCCATTTTGAGCATAGCTTTGCTTTCAACGTTACCGTCCAATACGCTGCCACCCTAAAAAGAATATTAGGATTATAATCTAATAAGAACATTCATTCCAAATGGCCTGCTACGCCCCCGGATTTGACACCCCTCGTCTTCTGGGGTTTTATAAAGGACAGTGCCGCATTGTGATTAAATGAAACTTACCTTCCCCATGACTCTCTCGCCCTTGTCCTGCGGCGTGGGAGGCGGCTGTCCGATGCCCCACACCTCCAGGTGCCTGAACTGGAACTCCTTCGTGTGCGACATCTGCTGGTAGCCCGAGTAGGTGGTGCACGAGGGGCTCGAGTGGCCCTTGCCGTACTCAGAGTCCAGCCATAGGCCGCAGTAGCCGTGCTGGCCGCCCATTGCCTACAGAAAGAAAGAAATGATAAATTATAATTCCAGGTCCACCCCCCCATCCGGTCTAGAACATACTCGGATCGCCAATGACCCACGGAGATGATTTGTACGATACCCAATGTGGGTGATATCTTGCAATATTTAAGGCGTTTGATATAAATCATCATGCCTTTAGAAGCTAATTGCGCAAGACTTATTCCCTCTCCTTAGCACTCCCTCCTCTGAAATACATTTAATATATAAACAATGATATACAGGGTGTTATGGAAATGACGTATTATATTTAAACCGGCAATTCCCGAGATAAAGACAAATTGAAGAAAATAGCCATAAATGGCGCTTTCAATTCATTCAGCGGTAAAAGTGACCTGACGTCAAACCAGAAAAACACCTGTGCGGCACTGCGATACGTGTAAGCAATCAAGGAACTCTGGCCGGTGTTGTCATATGTACACCTTAAACTCTTTAGACATAATAAAATAATTTAAACAATTTTCCATTCTGTAATACCTTTTTGTACAATTAATTGAAGAACATTTACGACGGACTATGTTTTAAACAACCCGAAAAAACATATGGAATAGTAATAGCCACGTACGTCACTAGGTCAAATGCCAATGACCTCTTGACGCCTTACATCGGCTGAGCGAAGTAGTTTCATATTGCGCCGCACGCTTGCGTCTGTTAGTTGAAGACCAACCAGAGGCCGGATACGTTGTGTCTCGTCGATCACCAGACACTCTCAGCAATCCGCTCTGTTTTTTCGGTTTACGCGTGTATCTTGCCCTTCCATAAATAATCTTTGAATATTGTTTTTATTGACGCGTTTCTTCTGCGCGTCAAATTTCGTCGCGTGTAATACAATCTAATAATCCGTATTATTGTATTTTCAAAAGCTAACTATCGGTTCTGTTTCACATAAAGTGTGTACATAAAGTGTTTCCAGGAGTGTTCCCATGAAAAAGAAAAAAAACTGTGCCTGGATTTCCTCGCCCTTTAGGTATAAAGACAAATACAAGTAGGTAGAAAATAATTTATTCTTATAATTTTATATGGAATTTCAGTTTTACATTAAGTTTGGCAACATTGCCATTGGCTCTGGATGAAATGTTGTACAGTAGCGCGGACTGACCTGTGAGTAAGAGTGTTTGTTACCCCACTTTTAAAACGGTCGATTTAAAAAAACTAAAATATGTAGCGCTTCTCTAGGACACCCAAGGGGTCACCCATTTAAATATAATACGTCATTTCCATAACACCCTGTATATTATAAGGAATAAAAGTACTTACCAAACCGTTGGCCATGGTCTGCTGATGTAAATTTAAGTACTGAAAGTTCTGATTGTACGCCGTGGACGGGAACACCCTCATCCTCGGCGACAGCGTGAACAAGAAGCTGCTGTCGTCACCGAAGAAGTTAGGTCCTAGCGCCCAATTGGCCGGGGCGAAGCCCCCGAAAACGTACCCGCTACGGTCTTCCAACACTAGGACCGAGGGGCCTTGATTTACAATACGTCCTAGAATTTAAAAAAAATTAGGTTCCATTATCCGATAATTGATGAATATGTTGAAAAGAGTGGCCTCTGACACATAATTAAGATACCGCGATTCACACCGTCAAATGCATTGAAGAAGTCGGTATCCCTCCAAGGCATTCGCAATTTAGTCAGGGGGTAAAAGAAGAAATTTCTAGGTATCTGAGAGGAAATCTCTCGATATTTCTCGCCATAGGAAAAAAATCCCGAGAAGTTTATGGACAAGCAAATGCTGACCTTCGTCCAATCCATCTCGGTCTTATTATTTTTATGCGCCACCCTTATACAGGGTGTCCGGGAAAATTTGGGAAATCTCCCCCGATATGAAGACAACAAGTTCATAAAAACTTTTTTCGTATCCTCTATTCTCTTCGGATATATTATCTGGGCTCCCAAAGAGCAGCAATGGAATCAAATATTTTACACGCAATTATTGAAGCACCAGGTATATTTCAATTTTTTTAAATATGATGTATACCAGGTAAGACCCTTCAAATTACTATTCAGAAAGTACCAGGATAGACAAATAAGAGAGACAGTCAATGAAAAAATAGAGATACAGTATAACATTCAATACAAGAAGTTAAATAAATTAATTTTTGATAAAAATTCAACTAAACCTGAACCTATTGTTCGTGCTACACAAGACTTATACCAATTTTACCCTAGAGTAGTTAACCTATCGGACACTACATTTACCATAGATGAAACTAATCTGTTAGAAAAAGGCCTAAAATACTCCCTCATATATTTTCACATCAGGAATTGGAAAATTTAGCGGTTAATACGGAAATCGCTCTTAGCTCTATAGAGACTGTAACTTTAAATGACAAAATGAATGTAGCAATAATGTTTGATAAAATCAATACTCCCAAAAGTAATAAAGGAGAAATTCAGACTATAAAAAATTTGAAACAAAAAATATTAGAAAATAATTTAACTCTATGCAAAGCAGACAAGGGCAATACTATTACTATCTTAACTAACACCGACTATAATAATAAAGTGGAAACATTGTTGTTGGAAAGTAATACCACAAAAATACAAAAAGATCCAACCATAAAATTTCAATCTGACATTGTGAAAACACTTAACAATAGCCCTTACATTACTCAGAATCAATCATACAAATATAAAGTTATGAACCCTTCAGCACCATTACTATATGGTTTACCTAAAATCCACAAAGAAAATAATCCAATTAGACCGGTAGTATCATACATAAATGCCCCCTGCCATAAACTTGCGAAAGAAATTAACAAAGTATTACCGGAATTAATAAACTTTCAGCCTGCATATACAATTAAAAACTCATATCAATTTATAGATAAAACTAAAAATCTTATTTTACCTGCCAATTCAAAATTAGTGTCATTTGATGTCAAAAGTCTCTTTACCTCAATTCCGGTTAAAGAACTTAACATTATTTTAGAAAACTTAATCAAACAATCTAATTTAGATTCTAACATAAAAACAGAACTAATCAGGGCTTTGCAAGTGTGCCTAGAACAAAATTATTTTCAGTTTAATAATGAATTTTATAAACAAAATGATGGCCTGCCTATGGGCTCACCAATTTCTCCTTTATTGTCTGAAATTTTTATGGCAAACTTTGAAGATTCTCTCTTTAATTCAAACAACCCACTTATTAAAAAGATTTTCTATTGGGTTAGATATGTGGACGATGTTTTCTGCATTTGGAATGGTACAGACAGAAATTTAGAGTATTTTTTAGATTTTTTAAATTCATTCAATAAAAACATTCAATTTACAATGGAGAAGGGTCGGAACGATGAAATTAATTTTTTAGACATTAATATTAAAAAGAAAAATAACAGCCTTGAATTTGATATTTATAGAAAACCAACGACCACAGATACAATTATCCCTTATTCTTCAAAACAATCTTGGAAAATTAAACTATCTGCTTTTCATAGCTTCATACACAGACTTGTAACGTTTCCTTTAAACAAAAATAACTTTGACAAAGAATTAGGTACCATAAAACAAATAGCAAGAAACAATGGATACAAACAAAGTCTAATTGACACTAAAAAATAAACAGAATAAATTATTAAGGGAAGAATTTTATAGTGTTAGCCCTCCTAAAAATAATAACTTTAAATTCATTAATTATACTTCCACTATCAGCAATAATATTTGTAATAAATTATGTAATTTAGGCTACAAAACTATATGTGTAAATAAACAAAATCTAGGTAAACTGCTAGTTAATAATAAGGATAAAACTGACAAACTAAATAAATCAGGCGTATACAAAATCAATTGTATAGATTGTGACGCTGTTTATATAGGTCAAACTGGTAGAAAGATAAGAAGTAGGCTTAAAGAACATAGGACATCAATTTTAAACAATGTTAGGAGTTCAGGGATGTCTAACCATTGCATAGATAATAACCATTTTATTGATGTAGATCACATTGAATTATTACATAATGAAAGGAAGGGCAAAAGACTAAACATGTTAGACCAATTAGAAATAAAAAAATCTCTCAAAAATGCCAACATCTGCACGAATGACCAGCAAAATTTTTATAGTACACCCATTATAGATAAATATTTACAGTCTTTATAATGGGGCCTTCCCAAATGTGCACTAAATCAATAAAATGCAAATAGGGTCATTAAGTAGGTAACAAATTATTGGCAGATAATCCGACGAACACAAACAAACTTTAGTATCATCTGTACTCTTGATAAAGCCCTAAGAAGGCGAAACATATGTAGAGTAATACTCTATTAAAACTGAAACATTTAAAAGCAAAAAAGAGTTTTATTTCACAATATTCAGAAAGTGTTGTGAATTACTCACAGCTGCAGGGAAGGACCAGCTGTGACACTCATGGCCCCTTTTTCTTAACGCCCTGTATGATAAGAACATTGGACGACGGTTTTTACATACCTTTAACTATTGACTAAAAATTAAGTACTCTTCATTCATGTCGCTAATCCTCACCGTTTTCGAAAAAACGGTATTTCATAAACATCATATATTGGGTGTATTTCACTAAAAGATACATCACGCTTTTTCATATTTAACCCGTGAGAAGTTAGGGTACTCAGTGTAAATAAAATAATAGTAATTTGAAGGGTCTTACCTGGTATACATCATATTATAAAATAATTGAAATATAACAGGTGGTTCAATAATTATGTGTAAAAAACTTGATCCCAGCTCTTTGGGAGTCCGTATTTTCGAAGAGGAGGCCCTTTAACACATTTTTCCGGACACCCTGTAGATACATCTTGTGCTTAAAACTAAATATAGTTTGCCATCTACTGTATTTATATTTTTGTCGGCCCCGTATGTGCCGACTCAAAACTGTTGATTTGAGTGTGATTTTTTCAATAAGCACACCTTTTACGAAGAATATGTTTTTCCTAAAGACAAAAATAAGAAGTTTCCCAATTTGTTAAGATTGATTCTGGACACACCTTATAATCTCGGGGCCAAGCTATATATATATATTTTTTATAATCAAACACAAGCACTATAGGAAAAATCCTTTAGGGCACTCTGGGAGTGTGCGTGTGCGCAAAAAGCGATTCACGTTGGTTTTGAATCGTTGGAGGTTATATTCGTTAGGAAAACGACCTCGGGAAGGTCGTTCCACAATAATGGAGTGCTTCAGATGAAAGAATTCTTAAATAATGAAGTTCGAGGAGTACTAAGCTTAACCATATAAGGATGGGCGGCAGTGGTTCGTCGTGTATTTCTGATATTCGCCGCTCTGGGCGGAATTAAGAGGGCAAGGTCAGCTGAGCACTTTCCATGAAAATATCTGTAAAAGAGAGTCAAATCTCCAACCTGTCTTTGATGTTCTAGGCTAGGCTGTCGAGGTTCTTCGTCAGCTCGTGGTCTCCAATCAGGCAAATGGCCCTCCTTTCGATGGAATCCAGTAGCCGAAGAGTATGTTTGGGTGCAGAGCTCCAGACATGAGAGCAGTACTCTAGTGATGGTCGAATCTGGGCTTTGTATAGTGTCAAAAGTTGTTGAGGTGTGTACAACTTTCTGGTTCGGAAGAGTACACCAAGTTTGTGAGAAGCTATCTTGGCGATTGCCACAACGTGGTTATGCCAAGACATATTTCCTCCCAGATTGACGCCCAGCAAACTAATAGATGAAGCCAGCGGGATTGCGTGTCCGTCCATGACTATATCCGGTTCTGTAATGTTAACCTTTTAGAGAAAACTGCTGCCTGGGTTTTCTTAGCGTTAAATTCGACTTGGTTACTGTCGCCCCAAGCCAGAATTTCTTCCAGGTCTTGGTTGAGGCGTGATACTTCATGCTGTCTGCGAAGATGTGCGTCGGCAGCCGATGTTTGCGCATTCAAAGAGAAAGATGAGATAAGTGTGCTATCGTCAGCAAAACTAAATATCGGATTCTCCGTTTTCACTAGAAGGTCGTTATGATTAGCTTCCTTTTAAGTTCATTACATTTACTATGTTTAGAACACAAAATTGTTTTATTCAAATTATACTTTCAAAAATATGTATTGATATCGAAGTAGAATAGAATAATGGATTTTGATAATCGAAGGCACTTAGATCTACATAAGGGTTTGATGTAGATAAACTGATAACACGTATGCTGTTATTTCCACAAAAAAAAATTAATTCGCTGCCTAGGTCTACAGGAAAGAGCAACAATATATTTGGATGCGTATAAACGACAGAGACGGCATTATTACCTTATATTTTTTTCTGAGTTAAGTAAAATATGCTTTAAATATTGTGTTATCTTATTTAGTTAACAATAAATATAAATGTTTTCCTCGTCAATATTGTATGTTAGTCGAGTTAGTACGAGTCGCCGAGATTTACAGTAACTTAACCAAAAGAACTTGCATCAGTTTAAGATGAATTTCTTATTACCAGAAAAAGTACTGGAAACTCAAATTTGTTCGGTGTGTAAGCAATATCTTTCTCAAGGACCCGTCAAAGTGTATCGCGATGCGGGCACTCGCTGTGGCCGTTGTTGCAGTAAAACTGACGCAGGCTCCGCCTCATTGATCAAAAACGTTCTACAGAACGTAATTTTTCCGTGCATAAACCGCTACGAGGGCTGCAGGCAGTTGCTACGACTTCAAGACGTTCCAGAACACGAGAAAAATTGTATCAGCACTAACGGTGACCAGTACCAGTGTCCTTTGTGTCCGGGACATCAGTATGTGCCGAATGCCTTGTATTTGATAAATCATTATAAAATATTTCATAAAAAGCAGTACCTGACGCAGCCCTCGTTTCATATCGACGTCAGTAGTGCTTGCGCGGACTACTGTTTCTTATATTGTAATAATTATGAGAATATTTTGCTTATGATTCGAGTGATGTCGACAGGTAGCAGATTATGCATCAGCGCATTAACAGCAGAACCTCACGTGGGAAAAATTAAATATAAAGTCAAATTTTTCGAAAACGGTTCTCTGAAGTATGTCAGCGAAGAGAGCACATGTCATCCCGGGCTAAATGGACTAAATTTCGAAGTAACTGAAGTGAATCCGCATACGATTTTACAGGCAGCGTCGTCATCTGTAATATCATGCGTCTTGGAACTAAACACAGAAGATTTGAATTATTTAATGTCGACAAATAAAATGAAAAATGCTATTCAGCCTGCAGCTATAGTGCCTTGTAAAAAATCGAAGCAGAGCCATGAAGATCACATTAATACAATAGAAAACGACAGCGAGAATGTTTTACCGGAAGACTATGGCAGAGTTGCAGATATCGAACCTAATTTTGCAAAACTAATGCCATCCATATTAGTTAAAGCTTTAAAAAAACATTCCACAAGCACACGAACAATAACTGAGGTGCGGGGCGATGTGACTATGTTGGTTGATTTATTGGGCAGTGTAATTGACACGCTTTGTAGAATGTGTGAAAATTACTATGCCACCTGTGGACCACATATGGTAATTTATTATTGTGAGCACATGGAAATATGTGGCAATTGCTATGAAAACGGGGCTGGGGCTATATGCAAAAATTGTAAATATCTTTTTAATGTCACCCCCTTCAGGGCAATATTTTATAAACTCTCTTATTACTGTCGATTTGGATGTAATCAAATTTGTGACCAACAGTTGAGTAGTCATGAAACACTTTGCGAACTAAACCCATTATCTTCCCTGACGGATATTGGATTTGCAAAACATTATTTTGGAGAATACTTCCGGGACACTTCCCCGAGCGACAAATCTACAGTGGTCCGCAGCAACAGGGTTGTTTTTAAGAGGGAAACTTTTGGGGACAACGGACAAATTTATATGATCGTCGATTATAGCTTTCAATTTAAATGTATTATTATGTACAAAACCGATTATAAAAGGCACTGCACCCATTTTTCGGTTTTGCATAGATATTGTCGGGAAAAATGTTACTTTTTATTTAAAATATTTAAAGATAACAAATATGACGAACAGGATCACACTTTTTATATAGATGAGATGGACCATAGGGCATATTTTGTTGTTGTTATGAGAAAAAAAAACCAATAAATTTAATTTATTCATAAGTAGTTTTTTTTCTAACCAACCGATACGGAATTAGATTCAATCGCTCACTAAAGGCGGTTTAAACGGTCCTCGTTGCCAAGATGTTTTGTTCGTGTCGTTATTTTACAGAGTCATTTAAATTGACAGCTGAGGGGGGTTCAAAATGACAACATTAAATTAAACCGACAGCGAGCACACAACTGGGCGGCTATGAAATACGAATATTTTGATGGACTAAAGGCGGATCTTTCAAAGTCACCTAAAAGTAGGAAATGGCATAAGTTACCCTTAACACAAATTTAACATTATGATTACATTTTTAAGGTTCATCTAAAGGACTAGACCTTTATAAAGTGGTCATCTTAGACGTAACGTGTCAATTGAGCCCCAAATTAATTTAAAACATCGTTGTTTAAGGTTTAGCTTAACTTCAAGGCTAGCTTAGCTAAGGTTAAGGTAATATTTCAAAGTCACATTAAGGTACAGATAAGTCATCCTTAACACAAATTTGACAGTATATTAAGGTAGGGTTTTACTCTCATCTAAAGGAATATCTATCTAGTATACAGGGTGATTCACGACGAGCTTGCATTAGAACTTTATGGAGAACTACTGAATATATGTTTCTGAAACATAGGGGATTTAGGTTTATAGATATGCTCTCTTTAACAAAAATATTCACATGTTATTTCCGGTTATACCGGAAGTAGCTGCCAACTTTCGTTTTTTAAATACAACATCGTAATTTTTATTACATTTTTCGATTAAGCCTTAAATACTAAGCACATTTTATAGAACATGTTTTTGTTAGTTTTTGAGATATCTGGACTTTTTGTAATTATTTGGCAAATTTCACAAAAAAGTCTCGTGTGTCGCATACTTTTTTGGGCACACCGTATGTTTATCCGTCAAATCATACCAAGCCATGAAAGTAAAACATACTAGGATTGATCAGCTGTGTCGTTAATATCACGTGACCCTTAACACCATCTTACGGCAACTCTTAAAACGTTCACTACATCTTACCGATCAACGTCGAAAACGACTCCCCATGTATCTCCGAACTGAACAGAAATCGCCACTCGACCTGGTACTGCTGCGGCAAGTGCGCGTTCACGAACACGATCTGGTTCAGGTCGAGGATACTCGGGTAGGACGGGATGAGGTCCAACCCTCGACAGAAGGGCACGAGGGAGCGGTCCCTGATGCCGTCGCTGTCCTGCGCCGGCTGCTCCTGGTCTATCGAGGCCGGTTGTTTCTCGCTGACGATCGATTTGTCCTGAAATGGGAAATCCGACATTCGGTTAACCCGGGGGGTTCTCCAAAGTGTGCGCCGTGAAGAGTAAACAGGGGTGCCGCGAGGCGCCCCTCCTTTCCCTTGACGGGGGGTTAGAGATATAAGGGGTTATAGATATAAGGACCAATAAAACAGTAAAAAAAGTTCACATTCTTAGGTAGGTTGTAAACAACTTTCCAGAAAAAGAATCAGGGCACTCTCTGAAAATTAGTATAATTTTTCTTTGTCGTTTTCTGTTAATTAGATAAAGATAGAGCGATCGAAACGTCCTTTTTATAAAATCCCTTATGGGAACGTTCATCTTTCATACCTGCTTTCACGTTTTTGACACTACTAGATTAACAACTGTCATATTTGTCGTTATTGTTAATTTGTTAAATAACTTTGTTGTTTTTCAGTGTTTGTATGTAAAATTTACGTATTGTTTGTGGAAAAAATAGTAATTCTAAACTCGATATGGTAAGACTGTGCCAAGTCTACCGTAAACTGGATAAAAATATTTTGAGTCACGTCCGTCGATTGTTTGTGTCTCCCAACAAAGACATATCAAACCGGTTACCTGTTGAAATCAATGAAAACAGAAATAGACAGGACATAAAAAGAGATGGAGATTCTACAGATAGAATACCCGCCTCTTTATTGTTGTGTTTAATTTCGTAATTAACACACGTCACATTGACGTGTACAAAGCAGATGGAAATATCGGGTCCGTGTTTGTTTCAAGTCGGTGTTCTCCTTATACCGCTCTTTGTCTGTTATTATGGGATACGGCAAGTGTGAAAAAGACAGATATAGTCTTTGCAGCGAACCCTCAAGCTTTTTCGACAGTTGACATCAGCAATATGTCATCGATCAGCTGTTTGGGGACATAATCAAATACCCCAGTTTTATACGAGCCGCATTCAGCATGTTGTCTTTTTATATTTTTCCAGTTTGATTGGTGCCAATAAGTTTTAAAAGTGTATTTCCGTTGTTTTAGTATAGTTTATTTTGTTTTGAAAACTGTGATTAACTACATATTGAGTTGTTTGTGTATCTGGTAAACCACAGTAAGTACTAGTCAGGTAACGAAAAATTTATAGGTTAATGCTTTATTTATCCATAGACAAAGGAAGAGAGGGGACGAATAATTCCGGTTTACGGGCCGTCCCAGAAAGTGTTACCTAAAATTGATCGGCCGCCATTGATAGGGAGCCAGACAATCGAGGTGGCACCCAATGTATTTTGGTGATTTGTGGGGAGAAGAGCTATTATAAGAGTTCAGTTTATTTACAGAAAAATGGTGAATTGTTGTGCCTATAGCTGTAAAAGCCGTAATGAACGAAAGAAGCTTGGAATTACTTCCCATCGGTAAATATTCAAATTGTATTTTTTGCATGCATTTATTTTATATTAGATATCTCCCTTGTAAGTTTAGCAGTATATATTATTTGAAACTATGATTAAGGCCATAGTTAAAGCTACATTCCTTTGTAATTTGTACTAGATTCGTTGCACTTTTCATTCAAGATTTCTAATAAGAACCAGGTAATTGCCCTTGGAGAGGGTGTGTCACTCAATGGCGTACCTGCTTGATTTGTATATTTTGACAAAATTAAATTATTTCTTGTTTAATTTTGGTTAATTATTAGTGAAAGCATTATATTATTTCGAATGTAAACCAGTGATATTTTTTTAAAGAAAGCGATTAACGTTTGTCTTGAATCGTTGAAGGTCATAGTCTTTGAGAAACACGACTTCAGGCGAAGGTCATTTCACAAGGATGGCGTCCTGTTAAAACTTATTTTAAACCACTAAGCTCACACATTGTTGTATTGTTTTTACATTTCCGAAAGATCCACAAAAAGCAAACATTCGGGTGCAGAACATGGGACTTAGAGATTGGACACCTTCTCCTGCCTACAGGATTTGTTCAGAGCATTTTGAGAAGTCCTTTTTTATAAAGTTGAGGAAAGAGTACGATTACTTGGAGGTGCTGCGCCAACAATATTTTCAAAACTACCAGTAATTACATTTTGTTGCTTCTTTGTAATAAATTTTGAATCGACCAATTTTGTTTTTTATCTTACATTTTCCCTAAAGTTGAAAGATATTTAAATTTCACAACCTTTCCTATAATGAAATTCTATTTTTGGCTAATAAAATTAATATTTACTAAGCATTCATAAATTATTGAGAAGGAGAAGAACATTTGTACTCAGTAAGGGACACAATATACAAATTCAATTCAATAAAAATATTACTTCCATAAATAATAATTTTGTACTGGGATAATACTAAGAAAATATTCATGTAACGCCACTGCTAAATCCGATAAGGAGCCAGGCGGTAACAAAATAGCTTCTGGTTTTACGCGTCCCCTCTCTTCCCTTGTCTATGTATTTATCTGTTTTTAGGCGAAAATAATAATTATGCAGCGTAATTATTGTCTGCCTTCTACCTCAGCTGATGCCACCGTAAGAGAAACTAAGGTGAATTTTAATAATAATAAAAAAATTTCTAGATGTTTAATTTCTTTCCGAGTGAGTCGAGATTTATTTCAGTTAAATATCAGGTAATACTTTTGTGTGGCGACTTAGAACTTTGCAGAGAATACTAAATATATTGTTTATTAAAGTGGATGTTGAAATTTCAATTTTCCTGGCATGTAATTATTATAGACACTGACTTTATTTTATATATTTGAATAAATAAATAACAAAAAAAATACAATGTGTTTGTGTGTCTTATTCCCTATAATAAATAATAAAAAATGTATTTAAAAATATAAATAGACTCGTTTCATGTTTAAAATAAACGTACGTACTATTGTAGTACGGTCCTGGAATGTCATACAAACCTAGGCAAAATAAATTACCAGAAATAAGCGGGCAAGTCATTAATGTCACGTGACACTTGACATATCTAGCGCGAGGGTTCGCTGCAACGACTATATAAATCGAATGGCTTCGATATTATTTAACGATTTTCTGTAAGTAAAAGAAATGCTCCTAATGGACACATTCTGCATTTGTTTTTGTGTCATCTTTCATTCATAGTTTTGAATATCTAGTTTCAATTTACACAACCGTACAGGTGTGCCATTTTCGACACTTTTATAGCGTATCTCCCTAATTGTCAGTGCTATCAAAAAAGTAATGTAGGTGTCATGTGCTCTTTTTGGGTCAAACTTAAAATGATAAAATCAAAATTTGAAAAACTTTGCTCGCTTAAGAGATACGGGGGGAAAAAATTGACAATTTCTAAATTACCCTATATTTTCTTAGTTAAAAGAGATACAGAAAAATGAACAGGAACAAAAAGTTATAAAATTTCCACAATTTTTATTTAGAAAAAACCGTAACATGTTTCGGCACACTATCTTCAGAAAATTACAAAAAAGAACTAAATATCATCAAACAGGTTGCGGTAAATAACGGATATAATGCGGGTATGGTGGATGATTTAGTTAAGAAAAAAGCATATAAGAAAGCAATAAACTTAGTATATCCAACAACCAATAATACACTCGACCAGAAATTTAAATCTATCACATACACAGGCAATATTACGAAAAAGATTTCCAAAACTCTCTCCAAAACCAAAATAAAAACCGCTTTTAGAACCAATAATAATCTAGGTTAACTAATTAAAAACAACAAATCGAAACCAAATAAACTAACTAAATCGGGAGTATATTTGCTAGAATGTGGTTCGTGTCCTAAAATGTACATTGGACAAACAGGCAGATCTTTCAAAACAAGAATCAAAGAACACGAATCTAGTTTCCTAAAAAACAATAATCTTTCACATTACGCCTTACATTTAAATTCAGAGAAGCACAATTTTTCCAAAGATTTTAAAATTTTACATACTGAGAAAAAATCAAAGAAATTAAACTATTTGGAAAGTATGGAGATTAACAAAAAGAAAAGGTCGGGTTTATTATTGAATGAACAATTAGACACTAATTATTCACCTTTACTGAATTATATAAATCTACACAATAAGATTAGGAATGTACACCTATTTGTAACATTAGCAAGTTAAGTAACTTGATCGACAAAGCTCCTTTTAAAAAATGTTTTATTTATTATCGAAGGGCCTTAACTAATTTACAATATTAAATTACTTAAAATTAAAATGAACAATCGAAACGAACAGCAAGTAGCTTTGACACGGATTCAATGTTACCGTTTAATGTTTTACAGTTGATTTTATACAGGGTCCGCAAGCGAAGCGTGGACGGAAGATTAAATCGTCATCGAAGAACTTATCAACAATACTGAAACAGCTTGAGATATTGGATTAAAAGCGGCATGTTTTAAAAATATTTTACATTATACAGGGTGGCCCAAAAAAGTGTGACAGCAAAAAGTTATATTTTTTTAAATGGGACACCCAGTATTTTATTGCATATTTAGGTTCGTATTACTATCGTTTATAAGTGCCTCAAATTTTATTTAATTTGGTTTTGTAGTTTCGGAGAAATAAATTAAAAACTAAAAAAAAAAGTTTTGCAGTCCTGAATAAAAAAATCAAAAAAAAACAATTTGTAATACAAGCATATAAGTTATATCCAGCCGTTTTCGAAATAATTATAAATATCATAAATTATGTTGTTTAAATAGAGTTTTTATTGGGAACTTTTGTTATAGGCGACTAGACTAATAATTGTAAACTAAAGTAAATGTTCAAAATAGCATCCTTTTACTTAATTTAATGATTTTCCTCTACTGCCAACAGAACTCTTAATTCATTTTCTTCATTAATAACGGGTTTATTGATTATTATCCTTTTTGTGTACGCAGTGCTTCCTGTTGCTACAAATTTTTGCAACAACTTCTCGAAGGTTTTTGCTATCGGCTTTCTCTCAATATCTGGATATCTTTCAGCATACACTCGGCTCGCGAGAAGGCAATTTCTTGCACATTCATCCAGTATAAAAATCATATTTACCATTTCTAAAATTCGACATTTTGTGTAAGTTAGTACTTAATTTCGACGACTGAACAAATGTAAATAATTTTATTTAACTGTCATAGTGACAATCTAAACAAAAAGAAATTATGGCAACTCGATTAAGAATAAAAAATAAAATTAAATAATAAAAGTAGCAAAAATGTATGCTTTTAGAATTTATATCGAAATAACTAAAATACGGTAAACTCTAAGAGTAAAAGGAAGCTATTTTGAACTTTTACTTTAGTTTACAATTATTAGTCTAGTCGCCTATAACAAAATTTCCCAATAAAAACTCTATTTAAACAACATAATTTATGATATTTATAATTATTTCGAATACGGCTGGATATAACTTATATGCTTGTATTACAAAAAAAAATTGTCTATGAATTCTACGTCAAATAGCCAAATAATATACAGGGTGTTCCATTTGAAAAACTTGAGAAAAATTATTTTAAAATGTGGTGTTTTTGAAAGCTTATTATGAACACCCTGTATAAAATAAATAAACGCAATTACATTCATGTATCTCTAGACCTCTTGTCATAAATTTCACTCAATGCCGAGGTTAAAAAAATAGTTCTGAATTGTTTTTTTTGATTTTTTTATTCAGGACTGCAAAACTTTTTTTTTTTAGTTTTTAATTTATTTCTCCGAAACTACAAAACCAAATTAAATAAAATTTGAGGAACTTATAAACGATAGTAATACGAACCTAAATATGCAATAAAATACTGGGTGTCCCGTTTAAAAAAATATAATTTTATTCTGTCACACATTTTTGGGCCACCCTGTATAATGTAAAATATTTTTAATACATGCCGCTTTTAATACAATATCTCAAGCTGTTTTAGTATTGTTGATAAGTTCTTCGATAACGATTTAATCTTCCGTCCACGCTTCGTTTGCGGACCCTTAACTAATTCTCTACTCAGCACTTATAACTAGTCTAGGGATATTTCTAGCATAAATATTACCCTTCTGTTGGGTATAATTATTAAGATTAGAGTAAACCCCATACCATAAAATCGTTCGTTCCATCTTGTACCTACTAAGATATTTAAATCAAATTTTACCACATTTATATTTATTCCGTCAGAAGAAGGCACCGTGTGCCGAAACATGTTACGGTTTTTTCTAAATAAAAATTGTGGAAATTTTATAACTTTTTGTTTCTGTTCAAATTTATAATGGATTTCCATCAAGTATCGGCTAAATCAATCAATTATACAGAAAAATGTTTTATACAGAAGGTTAGTTATAATGATTGTTGAATAATCTGCCGTTTTCAGGTTAAGTATACGGGGTCAGGTAAGAAAGTTATCGGGCCTAACCTCACTTTTTTAAATGGAACACCCTGTATATTTTAATCTAAAAATATAGCATTTTAAAATCTCTTTTCAAATTTATAACACGCTATGGATGAACGAACGAACAAACCCGACAACTTTCTTACCTACCCCGTATATACTTACGATAAATAAACTCTATATAAAACATTTTTCTGTATCTCTTTTAACTAAGAAAAAATAGGGTATTTTTGTGTTGAAATTGTCAATTTTCGGATTTTCCCCCGTATCTTTTAAGCGAGCGAAAATTTTCAAATTTTGATTTTACCATATTAAGTTTGACCCAAAAAGAGCACATGACACCTACATTACTTTTTTGATATCACAGCAACAGTTACGGAGATACCCCATAAAAGTGTCGAAAAATCGACGCGTCTTAGAATATCAATTTAAACCAATTAATACCCAGAATGTGCAAGCGGAAAATAGTATTTTCCGCACGAAAAAAACAATGTTTGGACTCACCTTGTGCGAAATATTGTACAGATGCATAAACACGAACAACAGCAACTGGCCGAGCACCGTACTGCCTTGTAACCATGATTCCAGCGATTTTCTAGAGATGGCGCTTTCACCTAGGAATAAGGAACAACAATCAGAAGCGAGGAAAGCGCACAAAACGGTCTTTTTCCGAGAAGTTTCACTTTGCCGCTAGCCGTGCGGTAAAGTAAGTACTCATTTTCATAATGTGAACAAAAAAACCGAATTAAATAAATTAAATAAAGAACGGTGCGTCTGACGAGAAAAACACAAGAGACTCTTTTCATGTAGAATTGATCAGGCTAATCGGAAAACATATCCACATGGAAAAATGTCAGTGGCGTACCATTTTTCTTGTAACCATTATGACAGGACATGTTTGCAGGGACGCCACTGGTGAATGGATAGAATAACCTTTCTAACTAAAATATGTGCATTTATATCCTATTAACACATACCAAAATTCAAAGTAATATCTACAGTACTTTCGGAGATATTAAAAAATAAAGATTTAAAAAAATATATTTCAACACCCTGTAGCAAAAAATTTAAGCCGTTGCCGACACATGTTCATATGAACTTTTCTTCATAAAATGACCGAAGGAATCGCCCTCTGAAATATTAGCACGTCATTTAGGAACACCCTGTATTAATAATTTAGTCACCTGCTAGATCTCTGGTCAGACTTTCCGCTAGACGCTGAGAGTTCGGAGTGTGGGTGGTGCATCCTCGATTCGACCAACTTTTGAACTGTTTCGAGTTGCCCAGTCGTTGGATCTTCATGTACGAGCTCACTATGCTTTCCACATACTAAGAATAAAAGTTATAAAATATAAATACTAAAATAAAGGTAATAAAGTAATAAGTCATATAACAAGTGAAAAGAGAACTACAAGTTCATATAAACTTCTTTCGTATCGGCCTCCTCTTCGGAGATATGGGCTCCCAAAGAGCTCCAATGGAATCAAGTTTTTTACACATAATTATTGAACCACCAGGTATATTTTAATTTGATGTATACTAGGTAAGACCCTTCATATTACTATCCAAGAGAGTGTTGTGAATTACTCACAGCTGCAGGGACGGACTAGCTATATTTTTTTATGATCAAACACAAGCACAAGCAGGAAAAATCCTTTAGGGCACTCTGGGTGTGGTGCGTGTGCGCAAAAAGCGATTCACGTTGGCCTTGAATCGTTGGAGGTTATAGTCGTTGGGAAAAACGACCTCGGGAAGATCGTTCCACAAGGATGAAGTCCTCCAGATGAAAGAATTTTTAAATAATGAAGTTCGAGGAGTACTAAGCTTAACCACATATGGATGTTCTAGGCTGTCGAGGTTCTTCGTCAGCTCGTGGTCTCCGATCAGAGGAATAGCCCTCCTTTCGATGGAATCCAGCAGCCGAAGAGTATGTTTGGGTGCAGAGCTCCAGACATGAGAGCAGTACTCTAGTGATGACCGAATCTGGGCTTTGTATAGTGTCAAAAGTTGTTGAGGTGTGTACAACTTTCTGGTTCGGAAGAGTACCCCAAGCTTCTGAGAAGCTATCTTGGCGATTGCCACAACGTGGTTATGCCAAGACATATTTCCTCCCAGATTGACGCCCAGCAAATTAATAGATGAAGCCAGTGGGATTGCGTGTCCGGCCATGACATTTCCGGTTCTGTAATGTTAACCTTTTTAGAGAAAACTGCTGCCTGGGTTTTTTAGCGTTAAATTCGACTTGGTTACTGTCACCCCAAGCCAAAATTTCTTCCAGGTCTTTGTTGAGGCGTGATGCTTCATGCTGTCTGCGAAGAGGTGCTCGACTGCTGTAAAGGTAAAAACCCCTAACTTTTAGAAAGTAACCTAGGTTACATAATTTAAGGTTTGTATTTTGTGATACGAGGTGGCATCAAAATATGTTACTTGTTTTATAAAGTTGAGCGGAAGCTTATCTGGAGGAACTAAATTTATTTGGCATTTTTTATTAAGAAAAAGTCTAATACCTTATTTAACGCCGGCATATTTAATGTCCCCAAAAACTAAAAAATAAAACTGAATATTAAAAGAATTTTAATAGAAAGTAAAAAAATGTACAAACGCAAAATTTGTCGTAGCAACAATTATTTTTTTAATATGTAGTCATAGAACATTCCTGTTTATTACCTCTTGATAATTAGTATTCTTCTATTTTCATCTTTAGCAAACATTCTAGAGCAGTGGTGCGCAAACTTTTTTCATTTGCGACCCCTTATTTTGTGTAAAATTTTGTCACGACCCCTGGATAGACAGTAGGCGTGAATTTCTTTGAATTTGGCGACCCCCAAAAATTTTCCGCGACCCCTCCGGGGGTCGCGACCCGCGGTTTGCGCACCACTGTTCTAGAGGAACCTGAAACTGCTCCTAATAATAGTTCGATGCCTTGCTATTTTTTGTTTTGCCAACAACACGGTATTTCTGTTTACTCACAGTTCGCCTGCAATATTCCTAATAAAAGCACCATCTCGCAACCGGCTATAGATAATAGCATTTTGCTGGGGGTTAAATGTGGCATATTTAAACGAACAAACCCGCCGTGAGAATTTAGTGTAAGTAAAATTCCGGTTTTTCGAAAACGGTTAGGATTAGCGACATGAATGAAGAGTACTTAATTTTTAGTCAATAGTTAAAGGTATGTAAAAATCGTTGTCCAAAGTTCTTGGGCGTTAAAAAAAGGGGCCATGAGTGTCACAGCGAGTCCGTCCCTGCAGTTGCGAGAAATTCACAACACTCCTGGAAGTCCTGGTACATATCATATTGAAAAAAATTTAAATATACCTGGTGGTTCAATAATTATATGTAAAAAACTTAATTCCATTGGAGCTCTTTGGGAGTCCATATTTCCGAAGAGGAGGCCTATACGAAACAAGTTTATATGACCTTGTAGTACTCTTGTCACTTGTTTTCTTCATATCCGGGAGATTTCCCACATTTTACCGGACACCCTGTAGAATTTAATCATCAAAATCAATTCATAAGAACTTTAAAAATGTGGTTCCTTTTCTGTAAGTAGGGTTAAATATCGTATATTTACTTAGACAAGGGAAGAGAGGGGACGGGTAATTCCGCTTTACGGGCCGTCGCAGAAAGTGAAGCCTAAAATTGATACGCCGCCATTTTTTAGGTGCCAGACAATCGAGGTGGCACCTAGTGTATTTCAGTGATTTGTGGTGTGAAGAGCTATCAAAAGAATTCAGTGTATTTATAGAAATATGGTGTATTGTTGTGCCTATGGCTGTAAAAGCCGAAGTGAGCGACAGGAGGTTGGAATTACTTTCCATCGGTAAATATTCTACTTGTATCTTTTGCATGCATTTATTTTATATTAGATATCTCCGTTGTAAGTTTAGAAGTATATATTATTTGAAACTATGTTTAAGCCCATAGTTGAAGCTACCTTCCTTTGTAATTTGTACTAGATTTGTTGCAATTTTCATTCAAGATTTCTAATAAGAACCAGGTAATTGCCCTTGGAGAGGGTGTGTCACTCAATGGCGTACCTGCATGATTTGTATATTTTGACAAAATTAAATTATTTCTTATTTAATATTGGTTAATTATTAGTGAAAGCATTATATTAATTCGAATGTATGTATACCAGTGATATTTTTTTTTAAGAAAGCGATTAACGTTCGTCTTGAATCGTCTTTGTTTTGCATCCTGATAAAACTTATTTTAAACCACTAAGCTCAACCACATTGTTGTATTGTTTATAGATTTCCGAAAGATCCAAAAGGAGCAAACATTTGGGTGCAGAACATGGGACTTAGAGATTTCTGGAATGAAAAATCATTTATTTTAAAAACAGAAACGTTTCAACTTACAGAAGCATGTAGATAATATTGATTTTTCGACAGGCGATAAAAAGGCGAGCTACAGAAAGGTCAACTCAACATGATGATATACCAATATTTTTTATTAAATAGATAATTACATTTTGTTGCTTCTTTATAATAAATTTTGAATCGACCAATTTTGTTTTTTTATCTTACATTTTCCCTAAAGTTGAAAGATATTTAAATTACACAACCTTTCCTATATGAAATTATAATTTTGACGACTAAAATTAATATTTACTAAGTATTCAATAAATTATTGAGAAGCAAATGAACATTTTAATATCAAACCTGTAACGTACACAACAATTCAATCAATAAAAATATTACTTCCATATTCCATACAAAATAATTTTGTACTGGGATAATACTAATAAAATATTCATGTTACGCCACTGCTAAACCCGGTTTGGTGCCAGGCGGTAACAAAATAGCTTCTTGTTTTACGCGTCCCCTCTCTTCCCTTGTCTAAGTATATTTAGTTGTGAATAACCTATAAGATCAGGATCCAAACAATCCCAAATTAGCAATCAGAGCCATCTATGTTGCATCAATTTAATTTAAAAATATGCCGCTTTTTGGCAGGTTAGAAAGAGACGAGAGTCATCAGCTGATTAATATTTATTTCCGTGAAGTTTTAGCCGTTAATAATAAAGTGTTTTAGTTAATTTATTGATATTTAGATTGTCTGACATGTCGATTGGGGTATCCACAAGTTTCAAGAAGATCTGAGACTAAAATTTCAAAATTGTTCATATTTGAAATTGTTATTATTATTCTTATAACATTATATTTGTTAACGCAGTTTTCTCATATCGTTTTCCAATCCGTTAACTTTACAAATCCAGTTTTAGATTAGAAAAAAATTAAGTACATTTGGCTAAACATTCACATAAAATAGCCTGCTTGGTAACCTGTGATTAAACGCAGAGTGTTGGGAACAGAGAGTGTCTAATGACCCATCGTTAAGGATAAACATTTCATCTCTAAGAGCTCGGATTCCACAAAGATATTTTGAAAATCGAAATAGTATTCATAGACATAAAAAATACTTCTAGGCAACACGTGGATCTATTTCAAGGGTAACAAAGCATTTTCTTGGCATGTTTCGGAAGCAATTGGTTATCTTTGTCAAAAAATGGTATCATATTTTAAAAAATTAATCATATTTGAATTAATATGAATAAATAACATATAAAGCATCAACTACCATTTTAAAATGTAATTGACTGACTGATTAGAAGGCTCTCTACCTCTGTTTTAAACTCGTTGATAGGCAGATCTCTGATATTATCTAAAAAAATGACACGAACAAGATAGGGCTCTTACCTCTTTAACTAAACTATATGGTATATCGTTGCACTCGTCTTCGGTTTTTCCGAGCGACGTCAGCAAAACCTTCACTTTCTCGTCTACCGTACCCCTTGTGCAAAACACGAACAATTCCGCAAATCTTTCCAAATCGACGGTGGTCGGTTTCAGCTCGCCTCTACCGAAAAGGTAGTTGTTTATGTATTGCAGGAGCCGCGGGTCCATTTGGGAACCCCATAGTTTCTAAAAACATAAAAATAATACAGCAATTGTCGGTAATAATTTAACTAAATTAGACTCTAACACTAATAATAGTCACTACTCTTACCGTCAGTTCATCTTCCTTAATTTTCTCAGAGTTCTTGCTGGCCAATTTAAAAGAGTTGCTGACGATCAACTGCTCGTCCTTTGATAGAAACGAACACTTGGCCGCCAATTTTTTACTGCTGTTCACGCCCATGCTTCGCGCGACACTGATCTGTTGCTATCGCAGTAGGGAATCGGGATACATATCTACGAAAATTAGGCTTTCAGGGTGTACTTCCAAAAAATACAATTTAAACATGTTCATGGAATACAAAACTAAATTTCAATCAAATCTGTCCACTGGTCAGAAACAGTAAAAACAATATTTTTCCTTTATGTTTTCTTCCCCATTATTAAAATATTATAAATCTGAAAATTTTCAGTTGCAGTTTTAGATAATCTTTTAATAAAGAACTGTTACTGCCCCTTAAGACATAAAAAAAACAATGAAAAGTATCCGAAAAATTATAGTTTTGTTATTGTACGAAAATCATAATATTTAGGTAATAATTTTGTACAGTTACAAACAATTTGGATTAACCAGAGAATTATCACTGGATAAAAATAAACAAAAATCGATTTAAACAAAACAATCACAGTGTTTGGACTGTTCAATTTCCAAAATTCCGCCTTAACAGTTGGCTATTATTTTGTATCCAACAAACTTTTAAAAAAGGGAAGGTTGTATTTAAAAAAAATCATTATAAACTCTATTATACTATGTAAGGGAGGCACAGGAAGTTTTTCTTTAAAATACTGTCTGAAGGAACACATTATTGAGCAGTTTTAAACAACTACCCTACCAAGTAAGGTTCATTTTTTCAATAGAAAGACATTTAGGGGTAATTTTTTTTAGGGTACCTTACCTACTGTATAGTAGTACATCACAACATAAAAGGACAACTTAAATGAGATCCTCTATCTTTCTATCTCAAAAAAAAGGTAATGAATCGTATCAACATGATACAGACAAGTCACCTAATGGTATTCGAAAGGTGCCACAGTGGACTCTCAACACAAATAATTAATTAGTATTTTAATTAACACATTGGGTCAGTACATTTTAATTTTTGTGTCGACCTCAGAAACACCGCCTTTTAGCCAAATTCTAAAAATAATTGAGGCTATTTGAAGAGAAAATGAATCAATAACAGTTTCTAGGTTAATTGAACTATGTTCGTCTTACCTTGTATGTAATTATGAAAAATCTTATCACCTTATTTGGATATGATTTGTTCCTAATCGTTTTCTAATCGTGCACTATTTGATTTTGCCATTATTATTCCAAAATTGTAAATAAATCCTGTCATCTGAATTTTTCAAAATATTAAATTGTAGTGTTGGCTGCCACCTATCAACAATATAGCGAAGTAGGCAGCAAAATAAAGAATGGCTATAGTTTTCTTCTACAGCAACGCATTTTGTTGTTTGCTATGTAGTTAAGGCCCTAGAATTAGGAAACTATTTCTATCTTCAGGGCAATTGAAAACAATGTTGCCGAATCTTTAAAAATTTCAATAAATTTATAGATTTTTAGAGGTAAACGACGATAAGAAATCCTATTTGCATGTGCATGGAAACTTTTCCGTATAAACTAAAACACAGCAACGCATTTTGTTGTTTGCTATGTAGTTAAGGCCCTAGAATTTGGAAACTATTTCTATCTTCAGGGCAATTGAAAACAATGTTGCCGAATCTTTAAAAATTTCAATAAATTTATAGATTTTTAGAGATAAAAGACGATAAGAAATCCTATTTGCATGTGAATGGAAACTTTGCCGTATAAACTAAAACACTCAATAATCAATAATATATTCTGTATATCTAAAAAAAAAATACATATCTTAAAACAGTACAACCAGTAACAACTCTTAAACCGGATTTATTTCAATACAAATATAAAAACTATCGCAACAAATATATATGTATGTAAAAAGTTTAACAGACATCCCAGTATTTGATTATAGATACAAATAAAACAAACATCATCATCTGCGAAATGTTTAAACTTTAGGCGATTTTATTTCGAAAAAGATGATCAACAAAAAGAAAACTTAAAATCAACGAACACCATAGTTGGGGATTACGTATATAAAAAAGCGATAAAACTTAAAAAGTAACCATATTAAGGATATTCTGCCTTAAGGGTACTTAAATTTGTAGGCGACAACACCAGCTAACCCAACGAATAACGTGGCTCCTAGAGTTATCCACATCTGGATCTAAAACAGTAACAGTATGTTAAATAATAGATAATAAAAGAAATTTAATTGATGAAAACATGCACAAAAGAACAGTTTTTTACAGTATAATGTCATTCAAATCGTTAATGAAAAGTAATAATAATATAATGGCCCTAAGTTGGAACCTTGCGGTACTCCTGTTTCACCGTATTCGCTTCGCATAAAACCATTAGACAGGGTGTCCCAAAACTAATAGTACACAGTAAACCTGCAGATTCTTTGGGTAAAAATATTATAATTTGGACTGAGAGGACGACGAGGATTAGGTCAGTGGCAGCTCGTGACCTATGATAGAGGGGGTTCACAAGTAGGGTGAAATTATTTTTAAAATTTTATTTTTGTGTAACGACCAAACAATTACTTCATAGGTGTTTTAAATGTAGAAAGAAAAGTAATAAGAAAATGCGTTAGGTAATAGTACATTACGTATCAAGGGCCGAAAAGCCTCCGACGGCCCGAGATATGTACCGTATTTTTTTTTTACAAGTGCTCCGAAGCTTTGATGCCAAATAAATAAAGAAATTCTGACATGAAAACACTCGCGCATGAAGAATGTAAATATCTATTTATTATTTTTGACAAATAGGCTCGGTGGCCTAGTGGTATAGCGTACGCCTTGTGATCTGAGAGTCGCGGGTTCAAATCCCGCACTCGGCATCTCTGGTTTTATTTTTTTTTTACAAGTGCCCGAGTCTTTGAGGCCATATAAATAAAGAAATTCTCCAGACATTTTTCTAAAACATCTTTGAAAAATTAACTGCCAATTTAATTTATATATAATCCGCTATTTATTATCGCTTGTAGTATGGCGCGGTGGCTAGAGTGTCCGCCTGGCGATATGAGGGTCGCGGGTTCAAATCCCGCACCGATAATTCTGGTTTTATTTATTTATGAGCACATGGCGACTCGAAGCGGGCGGGAAAAATGTTTCCCGTCCGTTTCGATACTTTCCCGCCCGCTCTCTTGGAAAACGCCACTTTCGGTGAAGAGAACATGCATGAAAAGAGGCACTTTGGGGGCACGTGTAAAAAAAACATATGTTTATTTATTTTTTAATATAACACAATTGGAAATACAACTTTTGGAAAATAAGAAAGGTTTTCTTAGTGTGTATAGTGCTTAAACGTAAAGTCCGTTCTTCGGTTCTTAATTGTAGAAAATTGATCAATAACAGCCTCATTAAGTTTGGAATACCTTCTATAATTTTTTATTTATATATTTAATATTTAAACTTTCTAATAAAGTCCCTAGATTTACCCTTTGTGGTCTGCATTAAATTAATTTCCGGTTTAGGTCTTCCCGCATTCTTCACTTCAATTTTTTGCTCCAAACTCAAAGAGCTAAAGTTATTTTTTAAATAGTCTACCGTTCATTTTAACTTAATAAATATATAATATTAAAATATTAAAACATACACGCTCGAATTTCTAACTAGATGCACGAACAGACAACGGCGCAGCGCACACTAAAATTGTGCGCCTTTCCCGTGTTAAATCGCCATAGCCCCGCAACCCCCCACTGTCTCCCGCCACCTGTTACTACAGAGAAACTGCATTATGCCCCGCCTACTTAATCGCACCTGCGAACAAGTCTCGTCATTAATCTCGACCGAGGCACGGTTGCCGGATCGAGAGCCTATAATAGTAGACAGTTTGGTTGACGGTACGATAAAATATTAGGGAGGGTCGGACTTTATAAGATAAATAATATTCAATGAATATAAATTAATATTTTTTTATTAGTTTTGGGGGTGCACGTGCGCATGTGCTCCTGTGGAAGAACCGCCACTGGGTTAGGCTCAAATTTAGCACCGTCTTAACCGTAAAAGGTTTTAGTTAACGTCAGGATATACTTACTTTGTTACCAGTCGACTTTTTACTCTCATTCGGCCCCTTACTTTTTCTTCCGGCACCGGTCGGACTGGAACTCCCGAACATTCTCCTCGCGTACTCCCTCTCGGAGTTCTTCTGTTTGGAAATCAGTCCGTTTACTGCGTTGACCTCCTTGAGAATCAGCGGATCCTCCGGTTCCAATAACCTCGCCTTTTCCAGCATTTTCGAGGCTTGGGCAAGGTCGTTTTTGGCAATAAAGATCTATAAAATAAAGGTAAGTAAATTAAAATCAATCAAAATTACGCGGAAGAAAAATATGAAAACAAAGACTGATTTCATAGACATTATAATAGACAAATAATTGATAATTTCGAAAAAAAATTGAAATGATGACTGGGAAAATTTGGCGTTCTATTTTGTATCATAAGAGCATTATAAACAAGTCGCCACTTATTTCGCTGTAGAAATTCGGAGTTTTCCATTTAACGGACGTTAGCCAGCCCTTAAATTTTCGACATTTTATGGCATGATTTTACAAAACAAGGTTATACATATTCGTAACAAATGTCCATAAATATTTACCGAAAATACAAAAGTACGATGAAATAGCTCCGAGAGAAATGTTTTTAGGACTAAATTCAATTTGTAAAGATTGACATATCGGAATATAATCAAAATAGCAACCGTAAGTGTGATTGTAACTTTTGTCTTTGTCTAACATGCGATTGAATTCAAAACGTCTTGCGGAACTACACCGACGCTCTATTCGTTTTTTTTTTACTCACAAGTCTGTGATACATAAAGATGGTTAATTTTAAGTTACCATGGCTCTTGATCCTTGTACCTGTGACGCACGTGTAAATTTACAACATAATCATAGTCATAGTCATAACAATTTTTTTATTCAAGAAAGCCACTTAAGGCATAGCATAGAACTATGTAAACAAAGTACAAAATGATTATATGAGAATAAACAAGTGAAAAAATAACTACAAAATAAACCACATCAAATAGACCAAAAATAAAAATAAGAAGAAAAGAAACATAAATAATAAATAAATAAACAAAAAAAGAAAAATATAGAAAATAAAAATAAAGAAAATCCCACCTACGTCAGTCCAAGACCAGCTCTATCACCGTCAGTCAAAAATTCATTCAAGGAATAGAATGCTTTCCTAACTAAATATCTCGATATTATATTCTTGGCCTGGCGATGCGGTAGGATCCGTACACTCTCCGGAAAACTATTATATATTTTAATTATTGAGTGAGTGACATTTTTTTGTATGTAAAGGCCGTATTAGACTAGGCAATTGTTTCTCTTGCGCCGGCAATTATAATGGCACGTATTCATGCGCAGTAAACCGTTTTCGATCAGCTGGAGCATTGTCAACGGTCAGAACAGCAGTGGGTACTGTCGAAATCCCTAAAATATCCCCAGAATTAGAGATGTGCAAACCTGTTCGTTTTGATTACCAGTTAAAGCAGCTACTGCTATTTAAAAATAGGAGGTGCAAAAAGTTGCTGAATTAGCAGTCCATAAGTTTAATAAAGAATGTAAACTGTCAATTTAAGTACCAGTGGGTTTAAATGGCCATTACCGGTTCGGCCAAATAATAAACAGTTAAAAATAACAGAATAATCCATGTCTACCCAATTGCGCCGGCAAGGGCAATTAAAATGGCGCCTGCCCCATTTCTGGTAATGAGAGACAGCTGATCGGGAACAGTGTACTGCGCATGAATCCGTGTCATTTTAATTGTCAGAAGAGTAGAATTTCTGACTGTAGTACGGAGAACGGTGTACTGCGCCTGAATCCTTGAATTTTTAATTCACATTGCTGGCGCCATAAAAATTCCCGACTGTAATACGGCCTTAAGTGAAATTACATCTTTCCGGCAACAAGTTAGTCTTATTTCTAGTTACATAATTGTGCTTAATAATGGAGTCTTCAAATAAGTCTATATTGTTGCACACAAACATAAAAGAGTCCAGTATATACATATCACAAAGCGTCAATATTCATCTACCAACAAAAATCTCCCTGCAGCTATCACGCTGTTTCATTCCAAAAACCGCTCTTATACATTTCTTTTGTAGTATCATAATTCTTTCTATTTCTGTGGAATTACCCCAAAAGATAAGACCATGCCGTATTCTAGACTGAATGAAAGCGTGATAAGCAGACAGCGCCGCGTCAACTCCCACATTCCCTGCGATGACCCTCAATGCATAGCAGTACCTAGAAATGCATACAGCCACGCTCTCGACATGCGCTCTCCAGTCCAGTCTTCTATCGATTTTCACACCCAGAAACGAAATCTCTTCCGTTGTTTGAATTTTATTATTCCTATACTGGAAAGTCAGAGCATTGTCTGATCTACTGCCAAACATTCAACAGAAGATCATGGGCTGAGAAATACCTGTCGAGAACGTCACAGGCCTCCTGCACCCCCATCAATATCGCATCAGCGTCATTTTCGCTAAAAATTAGGGTGGTGTCATCCGCATACAGCACCGTGAATTCATCCGCTATATCGGAAAGTTCATTGGCATATAGAATATAAAGCAACGGACCCAGAATGGAACCCTGAGGCACTCCCCTACTGACTCCCACTCTATCTGAGGGTATAGGTCTACCATAATTGTCGTTATCAATTACTTGTTGAGTGCGATTAGACAGGTAGGATTTAATTAAATTCAAAGCATACCAAAATTCTCTATTTTCATACTTAAAGTTTTATGATTGACACTGTCAAATGCCTTTGGCAGATCCATACACATGGCCATAGTAAGTGTTTTGTTGTTGAGTGAATCTAAAATTCTAGACAGTGCCCGATAGATAGCTCTTATGGTAGACCTCCCCCTTCTAAATCCATTCTGATTATCCGAAATCAATGAGTGCTTCTCCAAGAAATCCGCTAGACGGTTATAGATTGTTTTTTCGAAGATTTTGCCTATGTTACACATAAGAGATATGGGTCTGTAATTCTTCACATCATCGACTTCACCCTTTTTATGAATTGGCTTAACTACATACATACATACTTTAAAGGATATTACAAATTACATTTCTATAAAATAATGATCAACTTACCTTAGATTTTCTGAACAAGGCCTTCACGTTATTAGGTTGGCATTTTAAAACGGACTGAAGAGACGTCTGCGCCTGATCGTACAGTTCCATTTTAATTTGCGCGGAGGCCATGTTGTTTAGTACCTTCAGACGGTCCTCTAAGAGTTGTTGCAATTCGGTGTCAGTGGGTTTCTCTTCTTCGTTTACATTATCCACCTCAAAAATTAATTAAGAATTAGTGTTTGTTATGTATGGTGTCCATTTTAAGTACTAGTATACGACGTGTCTAAGATCTAAGAGGCCAGTACAGGGATCTCGGAAACCGTAAGAGATACGAAGTCGGTTAAATGGAGGCAAAGTTGCGCATTTACGTGCCTAATAATATGCCGTTTAGAATGTTTTAAAATTCCGAGTAGTTCCGGAGATATTCGGAAAAAAAAACGAAATTATGAAAAATTGTTTTCCTGGATTATTTTGAGATCGAATTCTAAAGTAAATTGAACTATTTACATTGCCACTTTTTCCGCTCTATCTAACAGCGTTAATTGTATTGTAATCCGACGGGTCGTCTTCGAAGGGCCATTATCAACTTTCATTTTTTAAATACGGTTCTGTTTTCCTGATATTGGAATTTGAGAGCTTTTTTTCTTCCGAACGCAACGATGTATGACACATTGTGGTTTAATGACGTTTCGAGGGTTTTTTGAACAACATCAGGAAATTTTGGGATACGGCAACAACTCCTAGAAAACAAGGACAAAGCGCTGTCTTGTGACGTCATCATCCGTGGTCCTATGATTGCAATATGCAATATAATATTATATGCGTTCTGTGGGGGATTTATATTTTGCGTGACTTCTAAAATTACTTATATACACTTCAGACGATCGTTATTTAAATTTTTAAACTTGTATTTAAGTAAATTATGCGTTAAAGGTTAATAACGTAAGTGAGAAAAAAAAACTAGTGCATTTGGGCATATTTATTTTAAAAATAACTAAGTATTTTGTCTAAAATGATTTAGCCACTGTAGCTAGGTAGTTGTTTTTGGATAAATATCTCGATAAATATGTAATAATGCAAATATTAAACTACCAAATCCTAAAAAGTTTGTCTTGGATGTGTGTATCCTCAGATAACAAATTATTCAAAACTTTAGATACTCAAGGATTTATGAGTAAATTTTGAGAAAAATTCATTGAAATTCATCATTGGATTACTAAGTACATATAGATTTAAAGTTAAAAAGTAACATTGTAGGTAAGTATGCCGAATATGTCAAAAACATTTTTTCTCATCAATCCCTTAAAAAATTATTACAAACACCTTTGATGGTTTCAGGATGGGGTAAAATTATTGGCCAGTGATTTCTTAAATATCTGTATGCATGAGGACTGATCGTATATACTATTGAACAAAATACCATAGTTGTAGTGAAATATCTGTATCGTTCTTTTGGCAAAGTTCTTAATTTTACTTGTTCGGAGAGAAATTGCAGTGCTTGCGCTAAACTATCATTGTCTACTTTTAAGTTTTTAAGCAAATCAGAAACAAAGTTTAAAACTTCATTAATGTTGGACATATCGGGATTAGGGTCATGATTGGAGTTATTGTCTTGTTCAGTATCTAAAGGAAGAATATTCATCGAACAATCAATAATATCTAGTAAATTTCGCAATTCATCCAAACTACACGAAAAAAAAGGTGTCTTTTGTTGATCAATTTTTACGCTTACTGGTTGCCCATATAAATATATACTTATTTCTAAATTATTATTTATTTTAACCGCCCATGTAATAGAAGGCCCCGGATTATGCTTAATTTTAAAGAGAGTCTTGCAAGTTTTTTCATCGATGATAAACCATCCTTCCTTTAAATTAAATGTTATAAACAAATTATTAAATTCTTCAAAAGTTTCATAATTCGTAAGTTGTTGATGTGTTAAAATTTCACGTTTGCTTTCGTCAATACCTTTTTGAAATTGCATTTCATCTAGTTCTCTAAGCTTTTCTTCTCTACTTTTTCGATGCGTTAAAGTTTTTGTAAGATATTTTGGACAATTGGGAAATTTACTAGGTACGCTATTTTCCTTTAATCTGGGTATATTTAATTTTAATGTAACGATCTCACCCGTTTTCGTGTCTTGTTGAGAAATCTGCCAAATAAAATCCTCCTCTGTAAAATGACAATCACATACTCTGCTGTTTGTATTAGGAATAAAATTTTCACGATGAATAGCGGTTTGCCATTTTAAGCGTCCCGCCGCACTTTTGGGGAAACGAAATACCCGCACTGATGGCCCATTTACGTAATTACCTTTACAACCAACTACAGAGCATTTGTACGGCATTTTCAAATTATTTAAAATACAATTTAAACCGGCAATAAACTCGAATTTTGCACTAAAAACACTCGCACTCGCAACAAGACAACCAAAGAAAACAAATTAAACGAACTGCCAAATGACAGCCAAATTAGTGCAACGTTGCCAGATCGACTTTAGCGATTCGCTTGTCTACTGGACCGTTTATTAAAAATTGTTATTCTATGTTTTTATTTAATTTCAAAGTACTTCCAATGAAATAATTCTGCTGTAACATTATAGTTGGCCTATGCTAATAACCAAGTTTGCGTAATTATTAACAAAGAACACAACTTAATTCATGCCAATTATAATAATCGGGAATTATGGACAAATCTGACAATGTTGCGGTCAAGACAAAGCGGGAAATACGAATTGGCGTTTCGAGACAAACAGCACGGTCCAATGGCATCGGCCTACATGCAGTGACGTCATCAGCAAATATTTCTTAAGCGCTGTGTCCTTGTTTTCTAGGAGTTGTTGGATTTCTCCTAATTTTATAAACAATATCTCATAAGTAAGCTCTAAATTTTTACTTATGTTGGACTAGTTCAATAAATAACAAATAATTTAATAATAAACCACAAACAAGTGAACAAAATACAGAAACATTAAATCCCGAATCAACAGAAGTTTGAAATAATGTTTCTGTATTTTGTTCACTTATTTGTGGTTTATTATTAAATTATTTGTTATTTATTGAACTAGTCCAACATAAGTAAAAAATTTAGAGCATACTTATGAGATATTATTTATAAAATTAGGAGAAATACAGGACCGTATCCCAAAATTTCCTGATGTTGTTCAAAAAACCCTCGAAACGTCATTAAAACACAATGTGTCATACATCGTTACATTCGGAAGAAAAAAGCTCTCAAATTCCAAAATCAGGAAAACAGGACCGTATTTAAAAAAAGAAAGTTGATAATGGCCCTTCGAAGACGACTCGTCGAATTACAAAACAATTAACGCTGTTAGATCGAGCGGAAAAAGTGGCAATGCAAAAGTGCAATTTACTTTAGAATTCGATCTCAACAAAACCCAGGAAAACAATAAAACGATTTTTCAGAATTTCGGTTTTTTCCGGATATCTCCGGAACTACTCGGAATGTTAAAACTTTCTAAACGGCATATTATTAGGCAACTTTGCCTCCATTTAACCGACTTCGTATCTCTTACGGTTTCCGAGATCCCTGTACTGGCCCTCCTCATCTTGGACACTATCTACATCTATGCAATTTCTTAAAAAAAAAATAAAAAAATAACATCTCAATTACCTCATCCAGAAAATCCAAAGCTCTTCGGTAACACTGAATGGCTAATGTGTTCTCTCCCCTTTGATACCACCAATTGCCTCTTTCTCTTTTTTTATTTCTAAACAAATATACACCCACAGTCAAAATAATTGAACCACGCAATATCTGGATGAATTTAGACAGAATTAAAATCAAACAATTATTCACAATGAAAATCCATCCAGATATTGTGATTATTTTGGCTGTGAGTGTATTTAAATGTAATAAACCACTTCCATAACAACCTATATCTAAAACATGCAAAAATACAGCGTTTCCTGTTGAAAAACACAGGACTTCTCCTTCTCTATTTCACCATAACTTTATTATGTTGCTTACCCCATTCTGCGCTTCTCCTGTATACTCATAACATCAAAATCATCTTCCTTTTGGACATCCACCAATTCAACATTGAAAATTACCGTAGCATCGCCTGGGATACTCGGGGGAAGTCCCCGCGGTCCAAAAGCCAGTCTGGAACCTATTTTTAATAGGCACTTTTCGTTTTTGTTCATCAGACCTATGGCAACATCTAAACCTTGGACAACCTAGAAACAAATAATAGTTATATTTGCGGCAACTGCTGAAACTGATACTTTTCAGCATGTGACGGTAAATTTCCATCATTTTATAATGATTTTTTTGAGATATTTTGCAAAAACTTACATCTCCTTCTCCCAAAGCCATTTCATAATGTTGCGCCTTATCGGCACAAGTCTCTTCATCGGCCTCTTCTAATCTACACGTGTAGTCTATGAAACATTTATCAGATCTTTGTGGTCTAGATTCAGGTATGCCCTCTTTTAAAATTTTTTTCATGATAACACCAGAACCTACAAAAAATAACTAATTTCTAAACAATTTACAAATCATATTTCTGAGGTAACTTCAAAGGGCTCAGATAAAGAGCCATCAATTTTGATCTATTGATCCATTCTGGACAAATGGGATAATAACAATGAAACATCTGCTAAATGAAGGAAAAATAGATATAGACAAATAGATAAAAACATATTGTTTTAGGGAAAATAGCTTTAATATCACAACTATTCTCACCGATACTGATTTACATATGAATTATTATAGAAGTTGCATCATATTAAGTAAAAACTTACCCAAAAGATCCTGCCATTCATCATTAGCCTCTGTTGTGTCACCATCACCTTTTTTAACATCAGTTGTGTCTCCATCACCATTGTTAACATCTTTTGTGTCCCCTTCACCTATCTTAACATCTGCTGCATTATCAGCAGTACTTTGTTCCTCTGGTCCCTCACTCTCTGTTATTTTCAGGTCCCTAGAGCTTTCAGTTTCTTCAGATAAATTTTCTTCCACATCTTCATCAGTCTCGGTGGGTTTAACAGGGCAGGATTCTGGCAAATCATTGGTGACACCATTTAGCTGGTTCTCATCGATATTTTCAATTTTCTCGTTCGAAAGTTCGTCTAAAATGAGCTTCTCAATATCGTTCTTTAATTCGTTTTGAAAACTATTCACATTTCCATCGTTTGTAGCGTCTTCAAGAAATTTTTCGGTAATGAGTTTCTTGCTTTCTAACGTCGACATTTGGAACAATATTTATGTCGTTTTTAAGCAGCGCAAAAGCTAAAAAGAATATTATTTGATTAAATTAAAGACTCTTTGATCATTCTACGGATATATAGAATTTTTTACCATTAAAAAAACAGCGACTAGACTTTACAAAAAACAAGCAATTTCTAACCTATAAAAGGTGCCAAAGGTTAACTGACGTAAGCGATGGTAGAGCAAACGACGGACTGTGTATGGCAGAATTTTCCAGATTAGATCGGTGTTCCCAAAGATCTTACAGGTGTTCCACACAAATTATTATATTCTTTAGTGAATTTTTTATTTTTCTTGGACAGGAATTTTGAAAGTCATTTTGACAATTTAAAATGAATTTGAACAGTTGAAGATCTTAAAACCATATCATGGCCTGCTTAACTGTTGCAATAATTGAAGACATGAAGAATAAATAACGAGATTTTAAACAACGCTTCCTCTTGGCTTCCTCTTTGATCAATATTCATGGTATAAGTACTTATACCATGATCAATATTAAATCAAGAAATTACATAGCCAGTTCCCGGGCGCGGACTTCATGAATTTCCCGGGAATCGCGTTAATTACAGGCTACCAACAATTCTAATGATGTCAACCAATTTTAATATCAAATGCTACCAACTATTTTCTAGTAAAATTACGGGAACCGTTACACTCCAGTCAGACGGAACATTTACATTCTTGATATTGGTCCGATAATATTCTTTTTAATAAAATCTTCGGTGAGTGTCGGAAGAAGTTCTTTCCTACTTACTACTGTTACTTCGTATAAAACCACATCTATATTTTTTTCACATATAATATGTAGTGCTGTGATGGGATTTAAATTTTTACAGAAAAAATAAAACAGGAACTACCGGTAACAAACTACGCGAAGAAGAAACTTCCATGACCATGCTGATTGACAGTTCTCTTAATGTCGATGTCAAAGACGACTGGGGCACTGGGGGTTATTGATTTTTGTAAACAAATTCAAAAAATTTGATCAGAAAATTAAATACTATATCTACATCATCCAAAGCGTAAAATGGACGGCGACAGCAAGCCTACGCAGTCAGAAACCGTCGAATCATTACAGAAAGAGGCAGAAACCCTTAAAAAGCGTCTTGAAGAGGAGAGACAGAAACTGAATGATGTCTCCTGTAAGATAATCTATAAATTTTGTTTTAACATCTAGCTGACTTTAATATGTTTTAGTGGAGCAGGTGGCCGAGCGCCTGGACTGTGTTAGTTGCCCCAATATTAAGCCCAGACGTACTTTAAAGGGGCACCAAGCAAAAGTTTTATGTTCTGACTGGTCTCCTGACAAAAAGCACATTGTCTCTTCATCTCAGGTACTTGTATAATAACAATAACCGCTATCTACTTGGTTAATATTCTGCACGTTGTGGTGGGTCTAGAAATAGCCTTCTAAAAGTTCAAACAGTGAACATTTCTCAATATAGGAAAAATAGTTTTTTTCTTTTGTGAATTTGGGTGTACCTAGAACTACCATAGTTTGGATAACTGGGGTGCCTATAGAATAAGTTGAGGAATAATTAATGAATAACAGACTTACCCTAACAAACCAACTTAAAATAAACCTCAAGCATTATTATAATATGAATGTAAATCAACACAATATAGGTTTCAGATGATGTTCATTTATAAGTATAGTTTTTTTTCTACAAGAATTCATCACAGTAGGTTGTCATATTTCTGTAAACGAAATGCTCTTTATACTGGTAATGGGTAAGGCAAGACCAGATACCTATATGAAACTTGAAACAATAATTTTAACTTTTTAACAGTATACAATTACTTTTGAACACACTTATTAAGGTGTTGGTTGTAGGATGGGAAAATGATAATTTGGGATGCACATACCACTAACAAGGAACACGCCGTTACGATGCCAACGACCTGGGTGATGGCTTGCGCATATGCACCATCGGGGAACTTTGTGGCTTGCGGGTAATGGGAATAGATTTAAGGGGTGTTTGTTTGAACCTGCTCTGCTACACAAATTGTTTAATTTCTGTTTAACTTATTCTTAACTTTGTAATTTATACATATAAATACCGAATTGTGCAATCAGAGCAGCCTCAAAAGCACATTCATGTGGCACCTGCCATGGTCAGAGAAATAATTCTGCACGATTAATCTTTAACGGCCTATAGTATATTTCTGTTTACCGTATGATTGTTTAATGATGTTTGCACCTTTTGTATTGATACTTGGGGTATTTAGAGGCTCTTTTAGTGCTTGTTGTCCTTTTCTTAATATGCACTTGGAGCTCCATAATTTATATATGCACATATGTAGTAGATAGTATGCATAGTCGGAAAATTCCTACTGATAACTTGTGCTGCTACTAACAATATACAGTTGAACCTGGTAAAGATAACTAAATAAATATTTAAACTACTTACATTAAAGAAACGAATTTGTAAGGCACATTCCTTCTTTCCCCGGTTCCACTGTAGCTTTATTTATAATAGAAAGATGAAATGTGTAGATGAGTCACTTTTATTGAAACTAATTTTTAACAATGCCCTTTTTTTTAGCGGTTTAGATAATAAAGTGACAGTGTATCCCTTAATTTTGGATGAAGATGTTTCCCTAAGGAAGAAGACAGTGGGAACCCATACAAGTTACATGAGTTGTTGTATTTTTCCTAATTCTGACCAACAAGTAAGCTGTTTTTATTTTAATAATAAAAGAAATGTTCACCAAACATCGAAAATATCGATTGACAAGAAATAATGATTTAGGTAGATAACATGTGGGAAAAAAGCCATATTTTAAGTCACTAGTAACAAAAAATAGATTAAAGTATCGATCTTTGATGTCACAGTGAAAGTTTTTCTGCAAACCAACATTTTTAGATATTGACGGGAAGTGGCGATTCGACTTGCGCTCTTTGGGACGTGGAATCCGGACAGCTTCTCCAAAGTTTCCACGGGCACTCTGCCGATGTCATGTCCATTGATCTGGCACCGTCAGAAACTGGAAATACGTTCGTCTCAGGGGTAAATACGTTTTATTCCCATATGATGACAATTTTAATAAAAAGTTTTAAATACATTTTTATAAAGTATTCATTAAATGACCCAAATCTCAATATAGAGTATATAGATAGTATGAAGTAGAATGGTAGTTTAACTTAATATTTTTATGATCTTTTAGAGTGTCGACAAAATGGTGCTAATCTGGGACATGAGAACGGGACAATGCGTCCAGTCCTTCGAGGGACACGAATCGGACGTCAACAGTGTTAAGTTCCATCCCAGTGGAGACGCTGTTGCTACTGGTGGGGATGACGCAACGGTAAGTTTCAAGAGCGTGTTTATATGAAATTCTTGCTTTTTTTGTCGTCTATATCGTACCCTAGAAATATTGCGTGCTAATTTCGAGCTCTCCGAGGGACATTACACACCCGAGGGTCGTTACACACCCCCGGTTCCCAGCATTATGTTATTAAAACAAAAAAACAATTTTTTATGATTATATGTATATAGAAAATTTAACGCTACTTATAGAAAGAAAACAAATTTGTAACTAATATTTCCCATAAGAACTGATTTTGATTATTAAATTCCATATAGCAATGACAAATTTACGAAACACGAAATATAAATGTCACTGGAATTGTATTTCGTTTTCAAAGGACGACGTTCTATTTTATCCCGGAACCGGGAGGGGGGGGGGGGACCCCCCAATAATTTACTGTTTCCATTACCGCGGCAGCTTATTACTTCTCATTGAATGACCCCCCCCCCAAAAAAAAATAATAACGAATTTCTTTCTTCATCGACGGAATGCAGTAAAAATTCTGTTTTTAACAAAGGTATTGTAAACTACAGACTCCATAATCCATTCATAAAACTCTTGGAAAGTGAAGCTGTGATTGTGTGAAATATTATTGAAAATCAGTAATGGGTGGAAGAGAGAACTACATGTTTTTTTTTTTTATGATCAAACACAAGCACTATAGGAAAAATCCTTTAGGGCACTCTGGGAGTGGTGCGTGTGCGCAAAAAGCGATTCACGTTGGTTTTGAATCGTTCCATAAGGATGAAGTCCTCCAGATGAAAGAATTCTTAAATAATGAAGTTCGAGGAGTACCAAGCTTAACCACATATGGATGGGCGGCAGTGGTTCGTCGTGTATTTCTGCTATTCGTCGCTCTGGGCGGAATTAAGAGTGCAAGGTCAGTCGAGCATCTTCCATGAAAATATCTGTAAAAGAGAGTCAAATCCCCAACCTGTCTTCAATGTTCTAGGCCAGTAGTGCGCAAACTATTTTCATTTGCGACCCCTTATTTTGTGTAAAATTTTGTCACGACCCCCTGGATAGACAGTAGGCGTTTTTTTCATCGTCAACGTAGTTACATTGAAATTTTTTCTGGGATTTGCTCTTACAGGGTCTTCTTAAAAGAGTGTCTTGACATCATCGATTGAAATAACGCCATTTTAAAATAGCGCACCAAACTTATAAACCATCATAAAAATGTTATAAAAGTTGTAACATCATACAAATCAGTTAATGAATCGACACATAATTTTATGAAACAATGCTTTATTTATGCATAAAGATATAAATATTTTTTAATGAAAAAACTTTTAAAAAACTTTACATCATAAGAAGTCAATGTGAGGTATGTGCTTGCAAAGAGCTCATGATTGCTTCTATATTCGGATCTGTATTGGAAATCGCAAGCCGCAAGTCATCCTCTGGATCCAATCGAGATCGATATTTTGTTTTAATGGCAACTAATTTTGAAAAGCCGGATTCACATGAGTAGGTCGATGCAAACTGAATCAAAATATTGATTGCCTTTCTTTTCAAATCGGAATATTCGTTTCCAATCGATAACCAAAATTTTTGGCAAGTCAGAGAGTTAAATTGAATGCGCAATGTTTCGTCGCTTGAAACATCAATTCTTTTTCATTTAAAGGGAGATTAGAATTAATAATATCAAACGAAAATGGATCACGGATCCAACCTAATTCATTTTCTGGAAATTTTTCGAACCTTTTTGTAAAGTTTTCTCCTAATTTTATCAAATGATGGGAAATGACGTTTTTAAATATCAAAAAATCTATATTATTTTCTTTAGTAAATTCTGAAAAGCACGGGAACATGTCTGTGTTGTTTTTGTTCAATTCCCCTTGCCAAAGTATCAGCTTATGCTTAAAAGCTTCAATTTTACTGCTCAACGTTAAAATATTTCTATTCTCTCCCTGTAGACTCATATTCAGATCGTTCAGTTTTTCGAAAATATCAACCATGTAACTGAGTTTTCCGAGCCAATCTTCATTAATGAATGAAAGTGCCAATATATGTTTCTTTTCCACCAAAAATATGTAAACTTCATTTCTCAAATCGAAAATACGTCGCAATATTTTGCCGCGTGAAAGCCATCTGACTTCGGTATGTAGTAATAATGTTTCATGCACAGAACCCATCTCATTACAGAGTATTGAAAAGAGACGACTGTTTAGGCTGTTGCTTTTAATGTAATTAATTGCAATAACAACATCTTTTAATATCTTGTGCAATTCTTCATCGGTGTCTTTTGCAACTAGAGCTTGTCTATGTATCATGCAATGGTTGAATACTATATGGGGAGCAATTTTCATTATTAACCCTCTTAGTCCTTTGTTACTACCTGTTAATGCTGCAGCACCATCAGTGCAAACCGCGACACAGTGGGTCCAGGTAAGGTTATTTTCCTCAAAATATATATTAATAATTTCAAATATTTTCTCTCCAGTTGCTCTCTCTTCTAACCTTTTACAACATAAAAATCTTCCGATATGTCTTCTTCAAAAATATATCTCACATAAACGATCAATTGAGACATTTTAGTAATGTCAGTAGTTTCGTCAAGTTGTAGAGCAAAGACAGGAGAGTTTCGTATTCGATTTAACAGAACCGATTCTATATTACGTGATCTGGCAGAAATTCGGCGAGAAACGGTATCTCTTGATAATGATACACAAATCAACCAAAACATATAAACGATCCGTTAGATCACAGCGCCAACGTTGTAAGGTTTACGAGATTAGTATTCATTCATGTTTTGGCTCCTGGATCGTAGCGCAGTAGTAAAATAAAAATAAATGTTGCCAGAGTGTAGCTGGATTAGTTTGATACTTTTAAGACGTATACTAATATTTTTTTAAAGAATCTCTCGTCGCCTGTTCACAGTTTATAGTAAAATTATTGGGAAATAAATTTATTTTAAGAGCACGTGCGGATTAACCTTAAACCAGTTGTAATTGTCATATTAACAAATTTTTAATTGGGATTTTGCAAGATACCTTCGGGATAAATATGTCAATCTGGCTATTTTTTTTTTTTTTTTTTTTATGGTCAAACACAAGCACTATAGGAAAAATCCTTTAGGGCACTCTGGGAGTGGTGCGTGTGCGCAAAAAGCGATTCACGTTGGTTTTGAATCGTTGGAGGTTATATTCGTTGGGGAAAACGACCTCGGGAAGGTCGTTCCACAAGGATGTAGTCATCCAGATGAAAGAATTCTTAAATAATGAAGTTCGAGGAGTACTAAGCTTAACCACATATGGATGGGCGGCAGTGGTTCGTCGTGTATTTCTGATATTCGCCGCTCTGGGCGGAATTAAGAGGGCAAGGTCAGCCGAGCACTTTCCATGAAAATATCTGTAAAAGAGAGTCAAATCACCAACTTGCCTTCGATGTTTTAGGCTGTCGAGGTTCTTCGTCAGCTCGTGGTCTCCAATCAGACGAATGGCCCTCCTTTCGATGGAATCCAGTAGCCGAAGAGTATGTTTGGGTGCAGAGCTCCAGACATGAGAGCAGTACTCTAGTGATGGTCGAATCTGGACTTTGTATAGTGTCAAAAGTTGTTGAGGTGTGTACAACTTTCTGGTTCGGAAGAGTACACCAAGCTTCTGAGAAGCTATCTTGGCGATTGCCACAACGTGGTTATGCCAAGACATATTTCCTCCCAGATTGACGCCCAGCAAACTAATAGATGAAGCCAGCGGGATTGCGTGTCCGTCCATGACTATATCCGGTTCTGTAATGTTAACCTTTTTAGGGAAAACTGCTGCCTGGGTTTTTTTAGCGTTAAATTCGACTTGGTTACTGTCACCCCAAGCCAGAATTTCTTCCAGGTCTTTGTTGAGGCGTGATACTTCATGCTGTCTGCGAAGATGTGCGTCGGCAGCCGATGTTTGTGCATTCAAAGAGAAAGATGATAAAAGTGTGCTATCATCAGCAAAACTAACTATCGGGTTTTTCGTTTTCAGGCTATGCTGCAATAATGACCGAAGGAGGTGGGAATGACTGTTTGCACTCGTTGCGTAGGCTAGAAATGTACATTCTCCATCTGTAGTTTGCAACATCTTTGGTTTTTAACGATACTTTCTCTTTTTAGTGCCGTCTGTTTGATCTCAGAGCCGATAAGGAAATTGCCGTGTACAGTAAAGAAAGCATAATTTTCGGAGCGAATTCTGTGGATTTTTCTCATTCAGGTATTGTATAAATTTCACAAAAATTTTCCCGAGATTGAAATTTTTACTTAATATTACAGGTCGACTACTTTTTGCCGGCTATAACGACTACACGGTAAACGTTTGGGACACGCTGAAGTGCGTTAGGGTGTGGCTGCTGTACGGACACGAAAACAGAGTGAGTTGCTTGCAAGTGTCACCAGACGGCACTGCCCTGTCCACCGGGTCGTGGGATTGTACTTTAAGGGTATGTATTATCTGTCAGTGTCAGTATATTATTGCAAAGGGATTTGAACATTCTGGAGATGTGGTGTAAGACGAACAATCTGCCGCTAAATTTAAGTAAATGCTTCACTATGTCTTTTACGAACAAAGCCGATTACGTTTATTTTGATTATACTCTCGACAACACAACCATTGAGCACTGCGGAACGTTTAAAGACCTCGGGGGTAGTTTTCGACAATAAGCTTTCCTTCTCCCACCACTTTAGGAGCATTCACAGCAGTGCGATGAAGGCCCTGGGATTTATCATACGGAATTCGACTGATTTCTCAAACACCAAAACCCTGAAAACCCTTTATTACAGTTTTGTGCGGTCTAAGTTGGAGTATGGAGATGGTATACAGTGAGTCCCAGAAGAAATGTTTAAATTCATTTAAAATTCAGCGGTAAGTTTTCTCAAAAAAACGCTCATACCCGTCGATTTTGATTTTTAAATTTTTTTTTGTGGTAATTTCATGTATACAGGGTAGCTCAAAAAGTTATGACCATCAACTTCATTTTTTCAAATGAAAACATATATTTTTTATTTCATTTTTGAATTTTGCATTGAATTCTAAGCATGTTTCATGTACCATGTCCTATACATAAACTCAACAGTTATTGAAAAAATTAGGATTGAACATATCTATAAGTAAGACCTGTTTATTAAAAAAAAACACAACAAAATCAAATTAAATGTTGAAAATGTGCGCCATTTACGGCTTGACAATATCCAAGACGATCAATAAACTCTCTTTGCACGTTTCCAACCATTTCCGGAGTTATGACACGCACTTCTCTTCGGATCCTTTCTTTCAACTCCTGAATATTGTTTGGCCTGTTAACAAATACTTTTGATTTGAGGTAACCCCACAAAAAAAAGTCCAGCGGAGTTAGGTCTGGCGACCTAGCAGGCCATTCGATAGGTCCTCTCCTTCCAATCCACCGATTGGGAAATGTTTCATCCAAAAATGTGCGCACAGTGGCCGCATAGTGCGGAGGAGCACCATCTTGTTGGAATATCAGTTCTTCGTCAGGGGAGTCTGGATCCAATGGATTCGGAAATAAAGCCACTAATGCTGGAATTAATTCTAGTTGGAGAAATTCGAGATATACTTGTCCAGTTAAAGACTGTTCAAAGAAAAATGGACCAATTACTCTTTCGCGTACGATTCCACACCAAACATTTATTTTCTTAGGGTACTGGCTGTGAACCTCTATCATCCAATGCGGATTTTCTGTTGCCCAATATCGACAATTTTGTCTGTTCACATTACCATTCAAATAGAACGTAGCTTCATCCGAAAAAATAATATTTTTTACTAAATTATTATCTAGATTGCACATATTTTGCATGCGTCCGCAAAACTCACTTCGCCTATCGAAATCATCTTCAAATAACTCATGCACTGGAATAACTTTGTATGGGTGATATTTGTGCTTTTGAACTACTCGGTGAACAACAGATTTCGGCATGTGTAAATCGGCCCCAAAGTGCGACAGGGGAGTACATGGATTTTCTTCCAAGGAAAGCAAAACGTCAAGTAGTTCATTTTCATCTCGAGTAGGACGACCAGATTTAGGCAAATCTCTAACATGACCGAATTCTCTAAACTTAGCCTCTATTCTACTCACCATCTTTTGACATATGGGATGACGATCAGGATGGATTTCATTAAATAATTGGGCTGTTTCTATTTGAGTACGTGTTTTATCACCAAACCCAACCATGCATAGAATTTCAATTTTTTCCCGTTCCGTTAACTTCACCATTATTGTGAAAACCGCAACTTTGAAACTACGCTTGACAATAATTATATTTATTTGAAATAAAATTGTCATACAGTTTCTATGGAAATAAACGGTGACAGTGAGACAGTACACTCTTACTTATTATGGAGCCCAAAATGCCATATTGCCAGAAGCTTTGATAGATCGTTGGATTCTCTAAATGATATGTTCAATCCTAATTTTTTCAATAACTGTTGAGTTTATGTATAGGACATGGTACATGAAACATGCTTAGAATTCAATGCAAAATTCAAAAATGAAATAAAAAATATATGTTTTCATTTGAAAAAATGAAGTTGATGGTCGTAACTTATTTTTGAGCTACCCTGTATACATGAAATTACCACAAAAAAAAAATTAAAATCGACGGGTACGAGCGTTTTTTGAAAAAACTTATCGCTGAATTTTAAATGAATTTAGACATTTCTTCTGGGACTCACTGTATAACACACCATATTGGTTTCCTTGGCGATTTATTAAGCTTTATTACTTTAAACCACAGTAGACCATGAAACAAAAGCTAATATCCTAGAAACAACTATGTTAATTATTAACATTTAACGTCAATTTCATTTTTACATATTCATTTGCGTTTTTTGAAAAAACTTACCGCTGAATTTTAAATGAATTTAGACATTTCTTCTGGGACTCACTGTATATCCTACCCGGGGCACTAACCAGAATGCACCGATATCGAGATTCCGGATGCCATCGCTCCTCAAACGCAGATACCTCATGTTTATGCAGTTTTTGTATCGGATTTGCTGTTCGCTCATCGATTCCCCGGAGCTGCTGTCTTGTATTCTTTTCCATGTTCCTCTTCGTTCAGTTAGGCACCTTCCCGTCTTTTATCTCCCAACTCCCTCCTCTAACTTTCTGATTAAAACACCTGTATACCAATCCATGTTGATTTTCAATAATACCCTTAATGACATGGATGTATTCGGTTTGTCCAATAACCAATTTACTAAACTTATAAAGCATAAACTGTTACCTTGATGCAACCATTATTTTTCTTTTTTTTTTCTTCTTTTTCCTATCTCTTGGATTTTTTGTTGCTTATGTATAATTTTTTTACAGGTCATATTGTCTTGTAATTGGATTTTACTCTGTTAGACAATAAAGATTTTTTTTTTCTTGAAGTAGTCCATCTCAAAGTGGAGTGAAGTTATGAGGAGGTAAAGAAACTCACAGTCTGCTCCACTAGTTTAATAGCAATTAAAAAAAAAATTTAACTATAAACCATACATGTTTCGAAGGCTTAAGCCTTCATCTTCAGTGGAAAGTAAAACATCAAAAAGGGGGGTACCTATGACATTGAGGCAACTGTAAGTAAGAAAAAAGAAATTTAAATAAGTGAAGTTTAAGAAAAAATGATTGAAAGAAAAGGAATTGACTCAATGGAGAAGTATAATTATAGGGGAGTAAAAAATTTGAAAAAATTTTTTTTTTAAATAAAAATCCTTTTAAAAGGATTTTTATTATTAAAAAAATTTTTCATTATGTTTACCTAAGAATAAAATAAACTTTAGTTTTCACCTTTTATTTTCTATACTTGAATTTTTACATATTCAAAAAGTTTTTCTTTTCCTGCTTTGCTAGGTAAGAAGGAGTTTTCAAATTTTTTACTCCCCTATAATTATACTTCACCATTGAGTCAATTCCTTTTCTTTCAATCATTTTTTCTTAAACTTCACTTATTTAAATTTCTTTTTTCTTACTTACAGTTGCCTCAATGTCATAGGTACCCCCCTTTTTGATGTTTTACTTTCCACTGAAGATGAAGGCTTGCCTTCGAAACATGTATGGTTTATAGTTTAATTTTTTTAAAATTGCTATTAAACTAGTGGAGCAGACTGTGAGTTTCTTTACCTCCTTATAAAGATTATTATTATTATTATTACTAAGAAGAGCTTGTCTAGATTTTTAAAAACTATTTATTTTAAAATAAATTACAAACATACATGGATCAGTCTTAAAACAATACAATAAATATAAAAACTTCAACTTAACTACTTAGTACACATTAAAACTATTTTTGAGATTCAGAAATAAATTTTGACAAGCATCTAGTCGACTTCCGCAATGGTCGGTCCACCTTGCGATGCTCCCCCAGTTTGTCTACCGCAGCCTCCCGGTGCGGCGCCTCCAAAGTTACCTCGGGGATTTCCTCCACCATACAATTTGGCCATGATGGGACTGCATATTGACGTTAGCTGTTTTTGTTTCTCTTCGTACTCGTCTTTCTCGGCCAGGGTGTTGCTGTCCAACCATTTAAGGGCCGCCTCGCATTCCCCTTCAACGGCCGATTTGTCTTCGGCGGTCAATTTGTCGCCGCCATCTTGAACAGCTTGTTTAACTTGAAAGATGTAGGCTTCGAGCTGATTGCGCGCGGCCACTTTCTGTTTTTGTTTCTCGTCTTCGTCCTTGTACTTTTCCGCTTCGGACAACATACGATCGATATCGGCCTGGGACAGTCTGCCTTTGTCGTTCTTAATGGTAATGTTCCTGGAATTACCCGAGCTGGTATCTTTGGCGGACACGTTTAGAATACCATTGGCGTCCAGGTCGAAGGTAACTTCGATCTTCGGCACTCCTCTGGGCGCCGGAGGGATGCTGGTCAAGTCGAAGGTACCCAATAAATTATTGTCCTTGGTCATGGCTCGTTCCCCTTCAAACACTTGAACTGTGACGGCAGGCTGGTTATCCGAGTAGGTGGTGAAGGTCTGCGTTTGTTTACAGGGAATCCTGGCGTTTCTTTCAATGATCTTCGTCATGACTCCGCCCGCCGTCTCAATGCCCATCGATAGAGGGGTGACGTCGACGAGAAGAACGTCCTGAATCTTCGAGTCTTTCTCGCCACTCAAAACGGCCGCTTGCACGGCCGCACCATAAGCCACGGCTTCATCAGGATTGATGGACAGATTAAGTGGCTTTCCGTTGAAGAAGTTTTGCAGGAGTTGCTGGATTTTGGGAATTCTCGTTGACCCGCCGACCAACACAATGTCTTGGATGGAGCCCTTATCTAATTTGGCGTCCCCCAGGGCTTTCTCAACAGGCTGTAGGGTTCCTCTGAAGAGGTCTGCGTTTAGTTCCTCGAAACGAGCCCTGGTTACCTTAGTGTTATAGTCGACACCCTCGAAAAGAGCATCTATTTCAATTGTCGCTTCAGTGCTCGACGACAGTGTTCGTTTGGCTCGTTCAGCCGCTGTTCTTAATCGCCTTAGAGCTCTGGGATTGGTCTTGAGGTCTTTCCTACACTTGCGTTTGAATTCTTCGACAAGATGATTCACGAGCCTGTTGTCGAAGTCTTCTCCGCCAAGGTGTGTGTCTCCGGCTGTCGATCTCACCTCGAACAGTGAACCTTCGTCAATGGTAAGGATGGATACATCAAAAGTGCCACCGCCCAGGTCGAAAATAAGCACATTTCTTTCTCCCTTGAGATTTTTGTCCAGGCCGTAGGCTAGGGCGGCTGCGGTGGGCTCGTTGATCATCCTCAGCACATTCAAACCGGCGATGGTGCCGGCATCTTTGGTAGCTTGCCTTTGGGAATCGTTAAAGTAAGCCGGGACAGTAATAACGGCGTCTTTAATCGGGATTCCTAGGTAGGCTTCGGCGGTTTCTTTCATTTTCGTCAACACCATAGAACTAACCTCTTCTGGAGCAAAAGTTTTTCGTTCTCCCTTGTGTTCGACTTGTAGTTTCGGTTTGCCCGAGTCGTCGATCACTTTAAAAGGCCAGTGTTTGAAGTCGGCTTGGATTTTCGGGTCGTCATACTTGCGCCCTATCAACCTTTTGGCGTCGAAGATAGTGTTGGCGGGGTTCATGGCCACTTGGTTCTTGGCGGCATCGCCGATGAGGCGCTCGGTGTCCGTGAACGCCACGTAACTCGGGGTTGTTCTGTTCCCTTGGTCGTTGGCGATGATCTCCACTTTTCCATGCTGCCATACGCCAACGCAGGAGTACGTCGTTCCCAAGTCAATACCGATTGCTGGAGCTTTAACCATTTTCACAGTTATTTTTGTTGAAAATACACTTTTACTATGCACAACGATAACTTTCGTTTACTTTACTAGTACTTTGAATTTCGTCGCTTTGCTTCTTGCTCGCGCTTTTGAAATCTGACTGATTAATGCGGCAGCCCGCTTCGTTTATATACGGATCGGTCGGCCGTCGCGAACGTTCTCGAACATTTCTGGAAGTTTTACTGGTTGTCGACAGAATACTCGACTATTGATTCTCGAAGGAAATCGCCGTCTTCCTTTATGTTATGGTGTTAGTAAAGGATGGGTATACCTCCTAGAATTCGCTGGAAATTTGTGCGTATAGAGTGTCCCAAAAAGTATTGTTGGAGTTTATTGTTTATTGTTATTGTTATAATATAACCTATAAACAATCTTTTTATTGCATAATTGAATTTATCATGGCAAGAGTTTTCTAAAAACACCAAACAGTACAGTGTGTTCCATTTTCGACGCTTTGTGGGGGATTTTTTTTTTTTTTTTATGATCAAACACAAGCACTATAGGAAAAATCCTTTAGGGCACTCTGGGAGTGGTGCGTGTGCGCAAAAATCGATTCACGTTGGTTTTGAATCGTTGGAGGTTATATTCGTTGGGAAAACGACCTCGGGAAGATCGTTCCACAATGATGTAGTCCTCCAGATGAAAGAATTCTTAAATAATGAAGTTCGAGGAGTATTAAGCTTAACCACATATGGATGGGCGGCAGTGGTTCGTCGTGTATTTCTGATATTCGCCGCTCTGGGCGGAATTAAGAGGGCAAGGTCAGCCGAGCACTTTCCATGAAAATATCTGTAAAAGAGAGTCAAATCACCAATTTGCCTTCGATGTTCTAGGCTGTCGAGGTTCTTCGTCAACTCGTGGTCTCCAATCAGACGAATGGCCCTCCTTTCGATGGAATCCAGTAGCCGAAGAGTATGTTTGGGATATTAGAGTTATTAACAAAGATACAATGTTGCTGTTTTCACAGTCCTGTCGTACTTTCTACACGAAAGATACCGGTGTCAAATTTGTCATGGCTCTCTCAGTTTTTAATATACAGGGTGTTTTTGAAAATCTTCGCTTTTTAGACTGAATTACCGTTACTTTAAAAGTAGACCGTGGCAATTTATTAGAAATTCAAAATTTCATTTTCTATTTGTGTTTCATAATGGCCACATTAGGAAATGCAAAAAAATTATAACTTGCCACTTTATGAAACTGAAATTTTATGTTGGCAGCAAGTAGGGTTCGAATTTTAGGCTTACTTTGATTTCGTTGAAATTAGTTTTCTTGGTATTATGGATTCGACAAAAAAATTTTATAGAAAACTTTAAAATACTAATTGCAATAATTAGCAATTAGCGCATTAGCGATTGCAAATAGATCATTTTTACTAAATATTTATCTGAAATACCTATACTCGGAAATATATATATAACATGCTGACGGTGTCCGTCAACTAATTTCTAGTCACAACTATAAAACAACATAACCTAAAAATAATAGAAATATCTTCCAGTTTATGCTCCAGTTCTAAAGTTTTATTCGATAAAGTACTATTTTTATTTTTAATTCAATATAGTATTATACATATTACTTTATATCTATTATTTATTATTTTGTTCAATATTTTGAACTTTGTTCTGCTCGCACCATACGTTCTGCAATTTCTCGTATTTCTACGGTGTACATCTCTCTCCTGAATCATTTTTATTAATTTAATAATATATTTATTTTTAATTATGACGGATGGGAAGAAGCTTTGTTGTGTTCAATTGTTTCTATCATGGCATATTTGATACTTGTAACATTTTATGAAATTGTAAAAGTATTGCCGACCCAAAAAGAAATCATTAATTCAAATGGAAAAAATCTTCTATAGGACACCCTGTACATAATATTTTTTGGTAAGAAATCTTGTATATTATTTTAATTATTTACATAAAACCACAAGAAGGAATCGTTTTGATTTATGTTAGCTATTTTTTAGGTTAAAATGCTTCTAACGAATATATTTTTTTAGTTTTATTATAATTACAAAGATAAAAGTGTAACAGTCTTGTTTAATAATCGTTTTTAAACTTAAATCAAAATCAAATAAGAAATAATCACGGGTCCAAACAATATGGCAGAAATAAGGTTCGAAAATGCCTGTCAAAAAAGTACACCAAATTTAATATCTAGGGATTTGAGATATTTAACGTAATTAGGCATATCACTGCTAATAATTTCCCTTCAAACAATAGCTTTGCAAACTGCAAAATCAAATGTATATAATATATTGTAAATTTGAGCCACTGTGTAACATAACAATCTCGATTTATCCAGAGCGTTCTGTATAGTTTATCGCACTGGAGTCTGGAACTTTCTGGGGTAGGCAACATATATTATGAGGAATCCCAGCGCATTCACCAGAATCGTTCGAAACGAGAAAATATTTAATATATTATGTTTGACAACCTAATGTTATTTTATTCCGTTTCAGGTATGGGCCTAATAATCGAAAGTATCCCATTGTGCCGCCCCAATATTAAGCTTTCAGTGGACGTTTGTGTTACCTAGCCCCAGTATACAAGTGTCGATTAGTTTATTATCTGATACAGGGGTTCCCGAAATCTAATGCACCGCGAACTGAAAAGGTCGGGGGGAACCCCTAATCCAATAGAGAAAAATTAAGTTCCTTTTGAAATTGTAAGTATTATGTTCTAGTTCTAATTTTTAGTTTGCTTTTAATTATTAGCAAAGTGGATTTTATTGTCTAAAAATTGTTATAGATGAGGTATGTATTATTTGTTGTTAAAATTTAAAAATTGTTGTTGGTATATACTCTTGTTTTAAATTTTGTGATAGAATATTGATTTGTAAATAATATACGTGCATATTACATCGGTCAAAGATATTTTATTGATTATAACTGAACGCATAAATGGTACGATAGTAATAATCACCAACCTATAACTATGGATATGTACAACTTATTGGGTGCGCAGTAAGCAGTTAAATTTTGCGAGTGAAAAGTTGGGTTGGTGCGCACGGTTTACCGGTCATATTTTTAAAGGGTGCTCGTCGGTTGTCTTGTGCACAATGTTGTCGCCGTCATATAGGCAACCCCGCCGGCACTTGTGCCGGTTTGGTTGCGAACCAACGACATGAATCAACGACGACCGTCCAGAAATGAAACCAATCTTAGCCATTTAACGATATTAAAAATCTATCGATACGTGGACCATAGATATCAAAATGGCTGTTCAGTGATGGCCACAAGGCCCTCTTTTACGCTATAAAATAGATTGTTTATTGCCCAGTAAGGAAGCTGTTGATGTGCCAAAATATTGCCGTGCAATTATTTTCATTCAGGGCGAAGTACGGTCCTGCTCAACGAATACTTATAAACAGGAAGAAGACAAACAGCCGTGTTAACAAATCGAAGCAGGTATGAACAAACTCGGCATCCATTATGTCTGGCATCAGCTGACAAACGCACGTGCTTTTCAAATGTCACTTTTGTCCAAATTTTTATTACTGTCAATATTTTCAAGTGACATTTAACCAACAAAAAACATTCAAAACCCTTTTATTTGATTTACTAAGTAGTGAAAATCAAATATTAGGATTCTGACATGTTTTAAGCTGTCAATATCACTTTAAAATAATCCTTACACACTCTTATATCATTTATTGAACTAGTAACGTAACTACAAATGAAAAATTAAACTTCAGAAATAAGCTTGCAAGTAGTTTTATTAAAAAATAGGAAGTAAATCATAATTTACATAAAATATTTTACCATCTTCAACTGGGCTCTAGGTGTAGTGGACGTCAGGTTCTTGTTGAAATAAAACATACGGCTGTATTTGTAGGTAGGAAAATGTAGTTGTAAAGGCTCTACATTTTCCTGGTATGTCTTTATTACCCACTATAAACTTCTAGTCTCAGTTTAGTCTCTGCTCTCTTCTCTATTATTTGTCTACATATATATACTAACCTAAACTTGAACTTAACCTTAGACTGTGGAGCAAGGCAAGTATTATTGTTATAATTGTTGTGTATACAATCACAATATCACGTCCGGTATAGTTATGATAGCATTGGACGTGACCCTGGTCGTGTTACTTATTAATTATAACAATAATATAGAACTCATCCTTATTTTATGTAAAATAGGTAAAAAATGGAAAGAGCTCTATTTTTACCTCACATAGGTCCTAGCAAATATTTCAGGGTTCAAGTCCGAGCATATTTTTGGGCCCCAGTAAAGATGACTAAATGAATATTTCAATTACAAATTACTCGAGTTAAATGATAGAGTGAAACAGATAGATAAAAGTAGGTTACTTGTGAGCGCATGGAGCAGCGTAGGCTTCATCCCCCCCCCCCCCTCCTCCCATGCTCATCGAAACACGTAAGAAGGCCTTGGAAGTGATGCTAAGCCTACTCTGCTCCATGCGCTCACAAAGTAACCTACTTTTATCTATCTGTTTCACTCTATCATTTAAGCGTCAACATCGGACTTACGTTGAGTTAATATGAAATTCCAAAAAGTGTTTGTTTATGCCGGCGACTTGATCCTAGTCATATTTGTCTCACTTTACTGAATTAGGGAAGGTTGCTGCAGACAGAGACAGTCATAGAATGCGAACAGCACGAATTGTTTGTTAAACAAGCTAACTTCCTTCGTCTGGCGGGAATGAAAGTCGAGCAACATCTGATGTGATTTAAAATGGTGGAGAAGACGCAGCATCTTTAAATTTTAAAATAATTTTTAATTTTCTAATCTTTTCACGAGAAACGTCGTTTCCTTTTTGGTGCAAGTGAGTAATTTGTAATTGAGATATTCATTTAGTCATCTTTACTGAGAGTAAGCATCAATAATAATTTCTTTCCTAAATCATATGGGGCCCAAAAATATGCTCGGACTTGAACCTGAAATATTTGCTAGGACCTAGAAACCAGTTGAAGATGATAAAATATTTTATGTAAATTATGATTTACTTCCTATTTTTTAATAAAACTACTTACAAGCTTATTTCTGAAGTTAAATTTTTCATTTGTAGCTACGTTACTAGTTCAAAAAATGATATAAGAGTGTGTAAGGATTATTTTAAAGTGATATTTACAGCTTAAAACATGCCAGAATCCTAATATGGATTTTCACCACTTAGTAAATCAAATAAAAGGGTTTTGAATGTTTTTTGTTGGTTAAATGTCACTTTAAAATATTGACAGTAATAAATATTTGGACAAAAGTGACATTTGAAAAGCACGTGCGTTTGTCGGCTGATGCCAGACGTAATGGATGCCGGGTTTGTTCATACCTGTTTCGATTTGTTAACACGGCTGTTTGTCTTCTTCCTGTTTATAAGTATTCGTTGGTCTCACAATCGTTTATCAGTCGGCATTGCGAATGACCAGTGACGGATCAGTTTTATTTACATGCGGCCAAAAATTTCCTATCCATTGATATAAGTCGGTGGTAAAATAATCGGTGGTTTTAAATCCACGCTCACGACATCTAACGGGAACCTCGTCAAATGTGAAAGAAAATACACTCGGAAAAGTGACCACATGTTAAGGATACCGCAAACGACGTATCGCACCGAGGAATTGTGCAGGTCGTTGCTGTTTACCTCCGATTATGAGCAAAGTTCATGACTTGTTTGTGCTAAAAAAACTAGTGCTGTTTTAATAGTTCCAGGTTTGTATGCGCATACCACCAGTAGAAAAAACGTTTGTTTAAAAAAACATTTTTAATAAAAAAAAACACGTATTAGGATAGAGGTAAGATGTCTGATCGAATATGAAATTAAAATTTTGTAAGGCGTTATAAAATATACAACATATCAAATAATAAAAAAATTATTACATAACTAAGATATAAAATCAACAAAACAAAAAAATGTACAGTCGTGTAGAATTAACTCTAAAATAAGTTAGGTTCGATAGGGTCCATTCACCGTCTGTTTTTGAATATACTCGTCCTTCTCGACGCTCTCGGGGTCACATTCTGTAAAATAAAAATAAATCTAGTTATAGTTATTTTCGCTACAACTCACTACGGTAAGTGATCTGTTATATGTAAAGACAAAGGAGCCAGAGCCTATTCTACTAACGGTTTAAAATATTTTCGTTAAATTTTGGGTGGGGTAGAGAGACCGAGGGGGAGGGGAGCGGAACGTATTTTATGAGCGGGGAAGTAACTTTAGAATTTTAATTTTAAATAAGGCGATGACATACTTTTGTTTATACAGGGTGTTATGGAAATGACTTATTATATTTAAATGGGTGACTCCTAGGGTCTCCTAGAGAAGGTATACATACTTTTTTTTTAATCGAATATCTACATACTAAGGTAAAAACCCTTTTTACCCACATACTGTCGCGCCGTTACATCTGGATTCACTTAGCAACAATGTGGGTCACTAGAGTATACTAACAGTGTTGTCAGATCACACCGCGTGTCTCGCCCTTACTTGAATACTGGTGGCGCGCCCTTCATAGTTCAGTAGGCTTCGCGACTCTGGAGTGGAACGACGTCGAGCGTTCCACGTGCTTGACGTATACGAATTTTAAACGTTTTGTTAGTTGTATTGCCCGATTTTTTTGTTGTGGTGAAATAATTCATAATAATAAATGTTGTGATGTGATTTAAAATATGTGGGATATTATCTAGTCGATTCTGTTGAAAAACATACTTTTTGTGTTTTATTATTTTATGGAATTTAATTATAAAACGGATTATTTAAAAATAAGATCCAAGGTAAGAGAGTATGTACCTTAAAATTGTAGTTTTATTTGTCTAAAAAGTTTGAAAAAGAAGTGATAACGCGCGTCAAAGACGTCTTGTTGTCAAAAACTGAACACGTGCGTTTAGAATTCTGTGTTGCAATATGACAACATCGCTATAATGCGCTAACCTCTTTTGAACCTCGAGACTGCATCAATAAAATATTGATTGCGAAGGGCCTCAGGAGCGCCCACGTAAATTTTGAGATTTCATATAAAGTGTATATTTCGGGTTTGTTAATAATTCAAAGTGCCATTTATGGTTATTTTTCTTCAATTTATTTTCATCTCGGGATTTGCCGGTTTAAATATAATACGTCATTTCTATAACACCCTGTATGATAATATTAGAGTCGGCAATTTTTGTCTCTTGCGCCTGCAATGGCAATTAAAATTGCACGTATTCATGCTGACTAAACCGTTCTCGATCAGCTGGCCCAATGCGAGAATGGAATCCGTATTACAGTCGGCAATTCTAGTCTTCAGGCAATTAAAATTGCACAAATTCATGCGCGGTACACCGTTTTCGATCAGCTGTCTCCCATTGCCAGAAATGGGGCACGCGTCATTTTCATTGCCATTGCCGGTGCAAGTCTGGGTAGAGATGGATTATTCTGATATTTTTAACTGTTTATTAGTTGGTCGAAGCAGCTATGAACAGCTAATGGCTATTTAAACTAACTGATACTTAAATTTACAGTTCACATTCTTTATTAAGCAAATGTACTGCTAATTCGTGGCAACTTTTTAGAACTGCCATTTGTAAGTAGCAGTAGCTGCTTTAACTGATAATCAAAACGAACACGTTTGCCCATCTCTAATTCTGGGGTAATTTAGGGATTTCGACACTACCAACTACTATTCTGACAAATGCTCAATAAAGAATGTGAACTGCTAATTTAAGTACCATTTATTTTAAATAGTCATTAGCTATTCATAGCTGCTTCGATCAAATAATAAATAATTAAAAATAACAGAATAATCCATCTCTACCCAGACTTGCAGCGGCAATGGCAATTAAAATGGCGCACGACACATTTCTGGCAATGCAATACTAAATGCGCCAGCTGATCGAGAACGATTTACTGCGCATGAATACGTGCAATTATAATTGCTATTGCGGGCGCAAGAGAAAAAATTGCCGACTCTAATACGGTTTTAAACTACAATCTACAATGGTCCAAAATCAATCGCCCAGCAGATCGATAATTCCGCTACTCTAACACGTGGAATACAACAAAAATAAACAAAATTATTTACAACTTACTAACCTCACTACTTAACTAACAATTCAACTAATCTAACATTGGGCGTATTCAGCAGAACCCATCGATTTATAAGCGATTAATAATCATCTGCTGAATGCACTAAAAAAAAAATCGTTTCCACCAATCGATGGGAAAGCAGACGGCATATTTTCCATCGAATTTAAAAAGCGATTTGTGATTTGACAGCGCTTTATGTCATTTTTGTTTGTCAGGTTTAGGAGTAAAATTGATAAAAAATGACACGAAAGAAGTGAATTAAAATTATTAAAACATATTAGACACAATCTCTGTTAGTGAAGAGAAGCAGTAAAATAGTACAGCCGAAAAGCCTCCGACGGCCCGAGATATGTACCGTATTTTTTTTTACAAGTGCTCCGAAGCTTCGATGCCAAATAAATAAAGAAATTCTTCAGACAGTTTTCCTGTCTACATGACATGAAAACACTCGCGCATGGAGAATGTAAATATCTATTTATTATTTTTGACAAATAGGCTCGGTGGCCTAGTGGTATAGCGTACGCCTTGTGATCTGAGAGTCGCGGGTTCAAATCCCGCACTCGGCATCTCTGGTTTTATTTATTTTTTTACAAGTGCCCGCGTCTTTGAGGCCATATAAATAAAGAAATTCTTCAGACATTTTTCTAAAACATCTTTGAAAAATTAACTGCCAATTTAAATTATATATAATCCGCTATTTATTATCGCTTGTAGTATGGCTCGGTGGGTAGAGTGTCCGCCTGGCGATGTGAGGGTCCCGGGTTCAAATCCCGTACCGACAATTTTGGTTTTATTTATTTATGAGCACATGGTGACTCGAAGCGGGCGGAAAAGATCTGACAAACCCGATACTTTCCCGCCCGCTCTCTTGGAAAACGCCACTTTCGGTGAAGTGAACATGCATGAAAAGAGGCACTTTCGGGACACTTGTAAAAAAAAATAAAATTACCCATTTCGTACAGGAAAAAACGTGATATTGAATGAAAATATTTAGAAGGGATTCTAACCAAACAAAAAAACTGCCAACAAAATGCATTCAGCAGAACTACAAATCGATGCGCATCGTGACGTCATCCATTAAATATCGCTTATACAGGGTGCCCCAAGTAAAGTGGCCTATTAGAAGTATCTCGAGAACTAAATGAGATTTTATCTTGAAAATTTGGCTGTGGCTATAAGAGACGGTTTTCGACATTTCTAAAATATTTTGGATTATGCGGTGTTGCCGGATCATACCGAAAGTGGTAGCAACTTCGGAATTTTAAATGAATTACCCTATATATTATATTTTTTTTGGAATCTAGGTAAAAATCTAGAACAGTTTTCTGTATAATATCATATACCTATCTTTAAGAGTTTTTGAAATATAAATAATCTTGTGATTTTTTAACGCCGTATCGTTACCTGAAAAGAAAATCGTACCTTTTTAGCGGTTACAGCAAGAAAGCTGAAAATTTTACAATAGTTTCACAAGACCATCGCAATTTTATAATTTTGAACAGTATTGAATTCGTTTTATACAGGGCGTCTCCATAACTATATTTCTGAGGCAGATGAATTATTGCAAAAATCTTATTTTTTTTAAATGGGACAACCTGTATTTGATATGTTTTGCTAATAGAGGATCAAATTTTCTATCTAATGATATTATGTGTTCCTATACCTATCTTCACTATTTTCGGACTTATAGCGAAATTTATAAATTATCTTATAAAAATATATTTTTTGGTAGTTGGCTGTGGATTCATAGAAACAAAATAATGAAAAATCCATGTGACGTTATTTCTGTGTTGTTGTAAAAAAAAATAGTTAACCAATAAGGAATTTATTAATAAATAAATAAACAACATGAAAATTACATCAATAAAATAACTAATAACTAAATTGTTTAAAATGCCCTCGGTTCGCTCTTAAACATTCATAAATTGTGGTTATAACATGTTCATTTGTCACCTCTTTCATTTCTTTCTCTTCTAGAGACCCCAAAGCTGTTCGTACTCGATTTTCTAAATCTTCCCTTGTTGTGACGGGTGTCTTGTATACTATTTCTTTAATCCTATCTCATAGATATAATTCTATGGGGGTAAGATCCGGAGACCTTGGGGCCATTTCCATGGACCGCCTCGGCCAATCAACTTTTAGGGAGTCATAGGAGCTGCATCAGGATGCAGTTCATTAAATTTTCTGCAAGTTCTAGATAAAACTCTACCACACTCCCCATGAATATAAAATAAACTTAAAATATCTAAGCTCGAATAATGTGAATTAGCCATTTTTATTACAATAACTCAGACATAACGTCAAATGGATTTTTCATTATTTTGTTTCTATGAATCCATTCCACAGCCAACCACACTATCAAAAAATATATTTTTATAAGATAATTTATAAATTTCGCTATAAGTCCGAAAATAGTGAAGATAGGTATAGGAACACATAATATCATTAGATAGAAAATTTGATCCTCTATTAGCAAAACATATCAAATACAGGGTGTCCCATTTAAAAAAAATAAGATTTTTGCAATAATTCATCTGCCTCAGAAATATAGTTATGGAGACGCCCTGTATAAAACGAATTAAATACTGTTCAAAATTATAAAATTGCGATGGTTTTGTGAAACTATTATAAAATTTTCAGCTTTCTAGCTGTAACCGCTAAAAAGATACGATTTTCTTTTCAGGTAACGATACGGCGTTAAAAAATTACAAAATTATTTATAATTCAAAAACTCTTAAAGATAGGTATATGATATTATACAGAAAACTGTTCTAGATTTTTACCTAGATTCCAAAAAAAATATAATATATAGGGTAATTCATTTAAAATTCCGAAGTTGCAACCACTTTCGGTATGATCCGGCAACACCGCATTATCCAAAATATTTTAGAAACGTAGAAATCCATCTCTTATAGCCACAGCCAAATTTTCAAAATAAAATCTCATTTAGTTCTCGAGATACTTCTAATAGGCCACTTTACTTGGGGCACCCTGTATATCGATGGGCTATGCTGAATGCAGCCCATTATGATCTACAAACTACAAAAGCAAAGGAGAACACTTTTCTCATCAGTTTCGTAAATAATATTTTGCAAATAACCCCCACTAAAATCTACAACTACAGAAAACCAACTACCATTAGAGGAACAAGTCGATCCCTCGACATACAGGAGAAGCTAGAAGGTTCAACAAGCAAGCGGCCAACATAGTTAGATTGCGAGAGGAGGAAATGCAAACGGAAGTGAGAATTTCAGCTAGGAAATCTACGAAGTTCGTTACCTCGGTGTTTTCGCGAGAGCCGGCGCTATCCTTACGTCTCATGAACAGCGCTTTGATTCGGCCGGGTGTAATCTGAAATAAATAAAGTTATGAGTATGAGAAGGTCTTCATTCCGACTCGTTTGGTCAAAATAATTATTTTACGGCAAATAAATGGTATTCATTATCACCGACGGACGTATTTTAGTTTTATTTCACTCAAATGCACTTCAATCATTACCAGATACGCGGCTCTAGGTGTCCCGCAGGGATCAAATTGCGGTCCTTTGTTTTTAACCTCTTTTTGTAACGATATAGTGTGTTTGTAATGTTTGCATGATGACTGGAAAAATGTGTCAAAATTAGTTGTTATTCCCACGGGTAGTCGTAAAGGTGCTTTCAGGAGTCCCGCAAGGGCCAAACTGTGGTCCTTTTGCACGCTAGTCAGTGATGTTAATTCCCATACCTTCAGGGTTTTGCTCAAATATAAATTATAAAAATCCTATTTACTTTTTTGGGAGTAGCGGACGTGGCAGCGTTGACTTCCCTCAACGGCTGAATCTCGTTGCCTTGAAGCGACGCTCTTCCGCCATTTTTACTCGGCGTGGGCGGTCCGGGTTTCTTATACGACGTGGTGCCGAAATCCTTCTTCTGGCGCGGTTTATCGCCGGGAATTAGTTTCGAGAGGCTGTCGTCTAGCTCGACGTTGCCGACCTGAAAAAAGTAGTCGTAGTTACACTGCTAACGAGGACGCAATAGGTTACTAGGAGAAAAATGTCTTTGCCTAATCCTACCTTAAGATCCTCCTCTTTAAAACGGGTGGGACTAATGAACTGTATCTCCGCCGGATAGGAACTCTTCAAATGCGGCGGCAGCAACGAATTTCTCCAAACCAATTCGGACATCCTGCTGACGTTCGATTCTCTTCCTGCAATATTAACCAGGCAGTTTTTAGATGATCTTAATATAGAGCAAGATGTGAAATTAATTACCTATGCTAAGTTTTCGGGTTATTCAAATAATAATTAATGTATTAGCATTGGGTTTTAAGTTAATCAGATTATTTGTATCGGAAACACCCTGTACTGTTTCTTCAAATTGACAACATTACCTGTTTGGGGAAGACAGCGTCCTTCTTTAAGATCAGTCAGATATTTATTATTAAACATGTCGTCCTCTTCATCCTCCATTTCCAAATTTCGTCCTGAAAAAGATCAATCCTGTAATACATATACAAATACAGGGTGATTCACGACGAGCGTGCATTAGAACTTTATGGAGAACTACTGAATATATGTTCCTGAAACTTTGGGGATTTGGGTTTATCGATATGCTCTCTTTAACTAAAATATTGACATGTTCCTGTCATTTCCGGTTATACCGGAAGTAGCTGCCAACTTTCGTTTAACTTGATGATCTTCTAGCTATTCGGTGAGAAAAAAATTTTAGTCCAAGCGCTAAGGTAAAAAAATTATATGGATTATTTCGTCGTCATGCATTTGCCAAATAATTACAAAAAGTCCAGATATCTCAAAAACTAATAGAGTCTGACAAAAACATTTTCTATAAAATGTGCTTAGTATTTAATGCTTAATCGAAAAATGTAATAAAAATTACCATGTTGTATTTAAAAAACGAAAGTTGGCAGCTTTCCGGTATAACCGGAAATGACAGAAACATGTCAATATTTTAGTTAAAGAGAGCATATCGATAAACCCAAATCCCCAAAATTTCAGGAACATATATTCAGTAGTTCTCCACAAAGTTCTAATGCACGCTCGTCGTGTATCACCCTGTATAATCAAACTGTCAGTAGGGTCGCGTTCTTTTTATTTCATCAATGTGATGTGAACCGAACAGATCACGTGTACTTTCGCACAGGAACTTCAGCGATATTACCATCTCCATGGAGACGAATGCGGGCAAGAAAATTTGTTGGTTTAACAATGTTGTCACATATATTAAATTTTAATTTAATAACATGTTACCAAGTAAACCTTAAAATTAAATTTACCCATTTAAAGTAAATTGTCATAAGTATATAAGAAACTAATATTCTATTATAGTTTCAATGTTCTTAAAACTTTCTTTTCATACTATTTATTTTAATATTTAAATGCAAAATAAAATATTTTTTTATTAAAGTACTTCTAATCTAAAAATAGGGCAACATGGTGCAATATCAACGGTAACCATGGGTAACCGGTGGCTAGAGCTAATTTGATTGGTTATATCCCAGACAGAGGATGACTACACGCGTCTGGTGACACGCCCATTGGGCCGGCGTGGTTGTTCGGCGATGTCCAATATGCTTGATCCAGTTACGTAGTGATAGGGTTTGTTTTAAAACTGTGATAATGAATGAATATAACCTGGTAAAATCCTTCATAGTCAAACCCGTGAAATGATTGCCAATGTGTACAGGGTGTGTGAAGTGGAATCACAAATTAATACATTTAAATTGCCACTTAAGCGAAAGCTAGAAATGTATACAGGAGTAAGCGTGGGTGCAGTAAAAAACATTCACAAAGAAGATACTGAAAGGAAAGAAAATAACCCTTATCAATTGTTGTCATTTCCTGTCAAAAAAAGGGCACGTCTCTCTGCTGTCGAAAAAAGCGAAGGCTTCGACTTTGGCATTGTTAGGAGAACAATACAAAAGTTTTATTTGGAACTAAAAGTGGTTCCAACCTTAAAAAAGGTGGTTCCAACCTTAAAAAAAGTTGCTATAACAGCTGAGAAGTGACATAAACTTTCCGTTTTCCCGGGAAACTTTGAGGTGCATGTTGAAATCAAATGGATTTTATTGGCGAAAATGCCAAAGTCATGTTTTAAAAGATATTGCTTTCCCCTTACCGATACGTCGTCGTAGCTATAGACTCGCTTGTCGAGCGGTAGGTATCGTCACGCTTTCAATTCAACTGTCAATAATACCGCGTTCGTTTTAACATATAAACAAACGTACTTCATTCATTCATTCATATATTTGCAATATAGCATTTAAGCAACGTCTTTCGTATGAGAACTTCAGCGAGATAGGACTGTAGCCTCCATGGAAACGGCTGTGGACTACGTTCCAAAACGCTAACATTTTCCAGTTTTGCTTTTTAGCCCCCAAAAAGACATGTATTACATTGCGATAACTTCCTTACCAAGACTATTGATAGACGTCCTTCTCGACATGGTGATAGTTTCCTCGACAAAGCTTCCGGGCGCCAGTCTGGCCGGTAAAGTCGACATCTTTCTCTCCCGCGACAGCGCGTCAATGGAATCCTTTCCGTGTAAATTTGATACACTTCTAACTCTCTGTAATTGTTCCCTAAAATTTACAAAGTAACCTTTATTTAGTTAGTAAACACCGAAACCCTTAACAGTACAGGGTGTCCCGTTTTCGACACTTTTATAGGGTATCTCCGTAATTCTTAGTGCTACCAAAAAAGTAATATAGGTGTCATGTGCTCTTTTTGGGTCAAACTTACAATGGTAAAATCAAAATTCGAAAATTTACGCTCGCTTAAGAGATACGGGGGAAAATCAACAAATTGACAATTTCTAAATTACCCTATATTTTCTTAGTTAAAAGAGATACAGAAAAATGTTTATTATAGAAGTTTATTTCTAATGATTGTTGAATAATCTGCCGTTTTCAGAATAAGTATACGGGATCAGGTAAGAAAGTTATCGAACCTAACCTCACTTTTTTAAATGGAACACCCTGTATATTTTAATATAACAAGATAGCATTTTAAACTATCTTTTCAAATTTATAACACACCATGGATGATAGATATCATATCAAATTTTTCAAAATGTTGATAAGTATTTTTCACAAATGAATACAGGGTGTCCGGGAACATGTGGGAAATCTCCCGGATATGAAGAAAACACGTGAAAAGAATACTATAGGTTTATATAAACTTCTTTCATATCGGCCTCCTCTTCGGAGATATGGGCTCCCAAAGATCACCAATGGAATCAAGTTTTTTACACATAATTATTGAACCACCTGGTATATTTCAATTATTTTTTAATATGATGTATACCAGGTAAGACCCGTCAAATTACTACCCAAGAAACTGTTGTGAATTACTCACAGCTGCAGGGACGGACTAGCTGTAACACTCATGGGCCCATTTTTTTTACGCCCTGTATGATGAGAACTTTGGACAATGTTTTTTACATACCTTTACCTATTGGCTAAAAATTAAGTACTCTTCATTCATGTCGCTAATCCTAACCGTTTTCGAGAAAACGTCATTTTATTTTAAATATGAAAAAGCGGAATTTTGAGTTTCAACATTTATAGGAACAAAGATGTATCTTTTACCGAGATACGCCAAATACATGATGTAAATAAAACAACGTTTTCTCGAAAACGGTTAGGATTAGCGACATGAATGAAGAGTACTTAATTTTTAGCCAATAGGTAAAGGTATGTAAAAAACATTGTCCAAAGTTCTCATCATACAGGGCGTAAAAAAAAATGGGCCCTCGAGTGTTACAGCTAGTCCGTCCCTGCAGCTGTGAGTAATTCACAACAGTTTCTTGGGTAGTAATTTGACGGGTCTTACCTGGTATACATCATATTAAAAAATAATTGAAATATACCAGGTGGTTCAATAATTATGTGTAAAAAACTTGATTCCATTGGTGCTCTTTGGGAGCCCATATCTCCGAAGAGGAGGCCGATACGAAAGAAGTTTATATAAACCTATAGTATTCTTTTCACGTGTTTTCTTCATATCCGGGAGATTTCCCACATGTTCCCGGACACCCTGTATGTAAAAATAAAATTGACGTTAAATGTTAATAACAACTAGAATGTCAACATAATTGTCTCTCGGATATTAGCTTTTGTTTCATAACCGACTGTGGTTTAAAGTAATAAAATCGCCTAGGAAACCAATATTATCCATGATGTGTTATATATTTCAAAATAGAATTTAAAATTCAATCTTCTTAGATTAAAATATACAGGGTGTTCCATTTAAAAAAATGGGGTTAGGTCCGATAACTTTTTTACCTGACCGCGTATACTTATTCTAAATACGGCGGATTATTCAACAATCAATATAAAGAAACTTCTGTATGAAACATTTTTCTGCATCCCTTTTAACTAACAAAATATAGGGTAATTTTGAAATTGTAAATTTTTTGATTTCCCCCCGTATCTCTTAGGCGAGCAAATATTTTCAAATTTTGATTTTACCATTTTAAGTTTGACTCAAAAAGAGTACATGACACCTACATTACTTTTTTCAGCACTAACAATTACGGAGATACCCCACAAGTGTCGAAAATGGGACACCCTGTACAAGGGGTGGAGGTTTTAGTGGAAAAGATGACCGTTCGCAAAACGATTTAACTGAAGCGAGAGTGCCAAAAACACGTTCCCGCACTAAGTCGCGTATTTTCAAAAATATGTTTCATCGTCATTATCACTGTTTACCTTGCACAGCTGTCTCTCAACGAAACCGTACTACCCATACGCATCATACTGTCCCGATCTCCCACTTTGTTGCCTCTGCCTCGTAAAGACGATACGCCATGTCTGGTACTGTTTCTTTCCAATGGAATTGCTTGCAGAGACTCCCTAAAAATATTTACAATAGTACATCCATTTTTACTTTGATTTGTTTGATATTTAAAGGAAATATTTCGAAAACGGAGCCTAATATACCCTTTTAGTTTAGAAATTGTCCTTCTTCGAGAATCTTTTGATTTGAAATACTTGAATAACAGGTAAGAAAAAAAAATCATAGATTTACTAATGTATACATATAACTAGAATGAAACTTAAATATTTCCACAAATTTTCATTTCTGACTCGTAAAACCAACTTTCAATTCGATACATTGGAGCGTTTTGAATTTCTGGCTTTTAATCGAAAATTTTCGAAACGAGGAGAAGCGTTTCGAAAAAACTTATATAACTTAATCTTGGCTCTATGGCCCATAAGTTATCGGACACCCTGTATATGTTCATAAAATGACATAAACAGTGACACTCTGAAATATTACGTCATTAAGAAACACCTTGTATAAGAACCAGGGTTGTTAATGTCGCAGAAAAATTGAATTTATTACATTGTTACATTTGCTACGTCGCAAGCGTAGTAAATGTTGGCCAGTATCAAAAACATAACCTCAACTTTATTATTATAAGGATGATGTTAAAAGTTGGAAATTCGAGTTGGAAAAGTAGACAATAGTAGGTGGTTGGTATGGTTATTGTTCTTCTGTTGCTTTTTGCTTTACGATTTGATCTAAACAAAAACATTCTAAAAATGAAAGGTGAAAGTAAACGTAACTAGATACATAGTAAGAGCATGTAGCAGCAAATTACATTTACTACGGTAGTAAATTACGTAGTAAATGTTACATTAACTACTTTAACAACCCTGATAAGACCACGCCGTTAACGTACTGATAAACAAAATTGAAACTACCTAGATAAGCAACTATCTCTTGTCTTCAGCATGTCCCGTTCCACTTCAAGCATGTGTGCCTTCTGCTCCACATCAAATAATTCGTTTCTTAGCTCGTCGATGGTTTTCTGCAAGTAAGCCTAAGACGACGAAAAAATTATTAATTTATTACGGATTTTAAAATACATGCCTATACATGCCTTTTAATTTTTATTTTTGCAAATGAAATGAAAAAAGATTATCATTAATTTAATCCATCAATGTTAAAAATAATGAGTTTCAATATGAATTTAGTGGTTTTAATCAAGAACGTGCGTCTGACGAGAAAAACTCAAGAGACCGTTTTCATGGAGAATTGAACAGGCCAATTAGAAAAAATATCCACATGGAAAAATATCAGTGGCGTACCATCTTTTTCGTAAAAAATATCAAAGGACATGTTTGCAGCGACGCCACTGGTGGAACAATTGAATAACTTTTCTAACTACTAAAATTTGAGGTTCTATATCCTATTAACACATACCAAAATTAAACATAATATTTAAAGTATTTTCGAAAATAAAAATTTTTCGCCAATCCCACCTCGTAGCTGATAAAAAAATGAACAAATTGAATCCGGCCTGATCCCCGTAGCTCGATTAATAAACTACTAATTAGCATTTATGTCAAAAATTCCCAATCCCCCTTACTCCCCTCCTAGTTGCCCCACCAACCCCAGCCTCCGGCCCATCAAAGTACTCGGTATCAACCGTTAATTCGCGAAAAAACGATGCCCCAACTCCGCCCCTTCTCGAGATATAATTAAATAAATTTTATTGTTTTTGCAGTTGAAAATCGCTTTAATTCGCGAACTCATTGAGATATCGGGATCGGGTTTGTTCGAGCTTACGCGCTCTGTCAAGCTCTTCAATTTTGCCTTTCACATTTTTTTTGTAGCATCAAAACCGGCTAATAACAGTTTTTCGTAAACTGCATTACTTTAATACATACCACTTCTCCATGCTCACTTTTGACTTTTATAATTTCCTTATGGACTTCTTCTCTGTATAACTTGAGCTGAAAAAAAAATATATAAAACATAATTCTATGCTTAATACACTCGCACATTGTCTATAGAGCATAAAATGTCAATGCCAGTACAAACAGTGTTCATCATACATAGTTTTTGAGTTATTAAAAAATAAAATGATATTGTTTTTTTTGACACCCTGTAATCTGGAAAGAGTGCATTTCCAGACCCACATTTATACAGGGTGTTTAGGGAAATGACGTATTATATTTAAATCGGCAATTCCTGAGATGAGAACAAATTGAAGAAAAATATCCAAAAATGGCGCTTTAATTAAATATGCCCTGTACATGAACTTATGTCAAACCAAAAATGACCACGTGGTGCCCCTGTCAGGAAGGTAAACAAAGCAATATATGTCAATACTGTTGTCATATCTTCAGGGTAAACTCTTTAGAATGTCAATAACCGTTTGACAGATTGCAAGTTGTTTAATTTTCAGAGTACATTATTATAAACTTTTACGTTCAGTTCAGTTCGCTAGGAAACAATCTCTGATTTATAAACTTGAACTGACTCGAACGAACCGCCGCGGAGTTTTTAAATGGTCAGGTATGTTCTCATTTGATTAATTCGAACGACACCCGTCAGATCTGGACAACTTAAAAGTTTATAAATACCGCTTACCCTTTAGAAAAAAAAATCTGAAATAGTATTTTAAAGTGCTACTGTGTAGACAAAAATACGCCCTTATTGTCTGAGTGGTCTGGGAAATAATGTATTTAACATCTAAAAATTTTAAAAATAAATAACACGTTGGTTCTCTCGAGCGATATCGGCCGGCTTCTTTAAACAGCTGATTTTGGACAATCTAATGAATCTAATGTTTAAAAATACAGCGTTGCCACTTTCGATGTTTTATAAGCGACTATCATAAATTGCCGAATTTCCTTCTATAATATTACTTTCCTGTATAATTATAGTCTCGGAAATGGCAACCGCGCTGGCTCTAGTTGAGTTGAGTTGAGTTGAGTTGAGTTGACTAGTCCGAAGATGGACTAGACCATTATTTCAAAGGGTAGTTCCTGTCAATTGTTAAAATAATTGTTTCATTTTATCTTTAGTAAAGGGTTAATGGCCCATAGAAATTAGCGTTTTTATTATTTCTATTGCGAAATGATTAAGTGCTCTTGTTCTATCTGTGTTATTGTAAAGTGTAATTATGCGTTAGTGTTGGGTGTAGTGATAAGATTATTATGCACTCCCACACTCATCAGGACACGTGATGAGCATAAAGTTTTTCCCATAGAAAAAAGAACTGAAAGTGTCTGTGCCCTAGATTCCTTAATCGCGTCCTGGATTTACTTTCTAAGTAAGCTAAATATTTATTTTTATAAGAAACTAAAGTTTTACACTTTTAAACAGTTTGGCAATATTGTGCCTGAACATCTGTTGATTACCCAGCTGGGCAATGTAATATGAATGAATGTGCCGAGGAGTTGTGTGTGGGTTTAGGGGTGAATTACCCCACTTTTTAAACGTTCGATATAAAAAAAAAATATCTAAGACACCCCAGGAGTCACCCATTTAAATATAATACGTCATTTCCATAACACCCTGTATACCTTGTCGCCCACACTACCCTGTATATGTAAACCGCCTGGTTCACCATCTATCGGCAGATAGAACCACTCAACTTGCGGATTACATGTATGTTGCGGTCACAGCACGTAACCCTGAGGAACAAGTGCTTATGGATCATTGCGATGGTGCGGCATAAATACCCTATCAAAACATAGTTTTTCCTATTTTATAATAAGAAAAACCTCATGTTAAAGCGGTTGTTATAAGTAATGACAATTATAACTAATGAAAAAATCATGAATTTACCATCTTATCCTTCATTTTCTCCAATTTTTCTTCATACTCCGCCCTTACTTCCTTCACCTTCCTATTCTTCCTAGCATCCGCCTCCTCTCTATCTTTCTTCAGGAGGCCCAGGAACTCCTCGCGATCTCTGGATCTTTTGTACTTGAGAGTATCCACTTCAGTACGACTTTCTTCTATCATTTTTCTGCAAGTATTTAACAAATCCTTACCGTTCGTACTTTAAAAAAATCATTTCACATTTTCGATAAAAATTATCGCATGGTCTTTTAATCGCAAGAGTGCCAAGAAACTTTTGAACGCATTTTTATTAGGTAGCCGGACAAGCAAAATTACTTGTTTAAGCAGGAAAAAATTAATCGTAAATTACACTCTCCGATGCCGATACTGACCTTAAAGCAATATTCTCCAGCTCGTATTTAGAATTCGTTCCCACCACCGTCGAATAAGCCTCTCTCATCTTATCTCTCTCTTTTTCAGTGTGTTCTATCCTCTTTAACAGGTCCTTCTTCTCTTCAACAGCTACCTCATGTGCCCTTAAAATATTCGACTCCGTTTCCTTCATTATCTCCGTCTGGGATTGAAGAATTTCGTTCCTCTCTTTTTTAATTTTGTGAGTCTCTTTTTGGCTCAATTCCAACGATAGAAGGATCTTCTCTTTCTCTTCAGCAGCCGTCTGTAGTTTTCGGAACATGGCGTCTCTTTCTCCAGTTAAAACCCGGTTTTCTCCCTAAAAATTTAAAGGATGTCTGTAAATTGATTAAATTAATCAATTTCACAACTTTACCTGTAATCTATCTTTTTCAATATGAATTTTCTCCTTTTCCTCCACAGATCTCTGCAGCATATCGTAGATTTCATTTTTCTCTTTGGTAATATCTCCTCTCTCTATCAGGAGCTTCTTGAATTCGTTCTCCAAGTCCTTTTGTATCTTTTGAACTTCCTCGAAATTCACAAATATGACTTCCTTGTCTTTTTTAACCGCGTCTAAAAGTTCGCTTAAATCTCTGTTTTCTAAAATGAGTTTTTTAATTTCACTTTCGTTGTCTTTATGACCGTTTTGAAGGTCTTCGTAGTCTCTCAAAACCGCCTCTTTCTCTTTTTTAACTTTATCCAATTCAGCGGAAATAATGTTTAGTTCAGTAAAAAGCTCTTCTTTTTCTTTAATAATTTTCTGCAGGTTTTCCAATATTTCTGCCTTATCCACAAGAAGCTTCTTTTTCTCGTCCAAAATGTGACCATTTTCTTTATATAGGTCTTCGTATTTTCTCTCCAGTTCAGTTTTCTCAGTGCACAATTTCTCATAGTCGTTTATATATTTTGTTTTAGCAGACTGATCCTCCTCTAACAATTTTGTCAAGTACAGTTTTTCTTCTAAAAGCATATCCTTCTCCTTTAATGTATTCTCTAGTTCAGAGGTCAATTCCTCTTTTCTCTTCACCAAAATTTCATGTGCTTCTAACTGAGAAGACAACAATTTGTTTTCTTCTAAAAGTGATTCTGTTTTCTTGCATTCAACTTCATAAGTTGTCGTTAATTCTTTTAATTTGTTAACATATTCTCCTCTACTAATTAGAACCTCGGCTTGACTACTAACAGCTCGGTCTACTTCTGCTATTAACCGTTCCTTTTCACCCTCCAAGTACTCCAAATCTTTTCGTAATCGATCTATGCTTATTATTATATCCTTATTTTCTTCAATCAGATCTAGCTTATCCTTGTTACTCATCTCAAGCGCTTCTAAAATCAACTCTTTTTCTTGTGTTACCTTCCTCAGTTCATCGGCGTTTAAATCCAAAAAGTTCGATAACACAATTTTTTCTTCCATAATTTTATTTATTTCATCGGTAACGCTGTCCAGTTTTTTAGCTATATCTTGTTTTTCTTTTTTCAAATCGTTCAAATGCGTAGTAATTTTTTTATTATCTTCTTCCGATGTTCCGAGTTTCTCTATGGTTTCATCAAGGTTATTTATCAGCATCCGTTTTTCATCTTCACTGTTTTCTAGACATGCTGACAACTCTTCTATTTTCGCTGACAACTTATTTCTTTCACCGTCGACGCTTTCCAATCTAGAGGCAGATTGTTCCAGTTTTTTAGCTATTTCTTGTCTCTCTTTTTTCAAATCATTCAAATGCGTAGTAATGTTTTTATTATCTTCTTCCGATGCTTCTAATTTCTCAATGGTTTCGTCAAGGTTATTTATCAGCATCCGTTTTTCATCTTCCCTGTTTACCAAACATGCTGACAACTCTTCTATTTTCCCTGCTAACTTATTTCTTTCACCGTCGACGCTTTCCAATCTAGCGGCAGATTGTTCCAGTTTTTTAGCTATTTCTTGTCTCTCTTTTTTCAAATCATTCAAATGCGTAGTAATGTTTTTATTATCTTCTTCCGATGATTCTAGTTTCTTTATGGTTTCATCAAGGTTATTTTTCAGCATCCGTTTTTCATCTTCACTGTTTTCTAGACATGCTGACAACTCTTCTATTTGCGCTGCCAACTTATTTCTTTCGCCGTCGACGCTTTCCAATCTAGCGGCAGATCGTTCCAGTGTTTTAGCTATTTCTTGTTTTTCTTTTTTCAAATCATTCAAATGGGTAGTAATTTTTTTATTATCTTCTTCCGATGCTTCTAGTTTCTCTATGGTTTCATCACGGCTATTTATCAGCATCCGTTTTTCATCTTCCCTGTTTTCTAGACATGCTGACAACTCTTCTATTTGCGCTGCCAACTTATTTCTTTCAGCGTCGACGCTTTCCAATCTAGCGGCAGATTGTTCCAGTTTTTTAGCTATTTCTTGTTTTTCTTTTTTCAAATCATTCAAATGCGTAGTAATTTTTTTATTATCTTCTTCCGATGATTCTAGTTTCTTTATGGTTTCATCAAGGTTATTTTTCAGCATCCGTTTTGCATCTTCCCTGTTTTCTAGACATGCTGACAACTCTTCTATTTGCGCTGACAACTTATTTCTTTCAGCGTCGACGCTTTCCAATCTAGCGGCAGATTGTTCCAGTTTTTTAGCTATTTCTTGTTTTTCTTTTTTCAAATCATTCAAATGGGTAGTAATTTTTTTATTATCTTCTTCCGATGCTTCTAGTTTCTCTATGGTTTCATCACGGCTATTTATCAGCATCCGTTTTTCATCTTCCCTGTTTTCTAGACATGCTGACAACTCTTCTATTTGCGCTGCCAACTTATTTCTTTCAGCGTCGACGCTTTCCAATCTAGCGGCAGATTGTTCCAGTTTTTTAGCTATTTCTTGTTTTTCTTTTTTCAAATCATTCAAATGGGTAGTAATTTTTTTATTATCTTCTTCCGATGCTTCTAGTTTCTCTATGGTTTCATCACGGCTATTTATCAGCATCCGTTTTTCATCTTCCCTGTTTTCTAGACATGCTGACAACTCTTCTATTTGCGCTGCCAACTTATTTCTTTCAGCGTCGACGCTTTCCAATCTAGCGGCAGATTGTTCCAGTTTTTTAGCTATTTCTTGTTTTTCTTTTTTCAAATCATTCAAATGCGTAGTAATTTTTTTATTATCTTCTTCCGATGCTTCTAGTTTCTCTATGGTTTCATCACGGCTATTTATCAGCATCCGTTTTTCATCTTCCCTGTTTTCTAGACATGCTGACAACTCTTCTATTTGCGCTGACAACTTATTTCTTTCAGCGTCGACGCTTTCCAATCTAGCGGCAGATCGTTCCAGTTTTTTAGCTATTTCTTGTTTTTCTTTTTTCAAATCATTCAAATGCGTAGTAATTTTTTTATTATCTTCTTCCGATGCTTCTAGTTTCTTTATGGTTTCATCAAGGTTATATATCAGCATCCGTTTTTTATCTTCACTGTTTTCTAGACATGCTGACAACTCTTCTATTTTCGCTGCCAACTTATTTCTTTCACCGTCGACGCTTTCCAATCTAGAGGCAGATTGTTCCAGTTTTTTAGCTATATCTTGTTTTTCTTTTTTCAAATCATTCAAATGTGTAGTAATTTTTTTATTATCTTCTTCCGATGCTTCTAGTCTCTCTATGGTTTCATCAAGGCTATTTATCAGTATCCGTTTTTCATCTTCACTGTTTTCTAGACATGCTGACAACTCTTCTATTTGCGCTGCCAACTTATTTCTTTCACCGTCGACGCTTTCCAATCTAGCGGCAGATTGGTCCAGTTTTTTAGCTATTTCTTGTCTCTCTTTTTTCAAATCATTCAAATGCGTAGTAATTTTTTTATTATCTTCTTCCGATGCTTCTAATTTCTCAATGGTTTCGTCAAGGTTATTTATCAGCATCCGTTTTTCATCTTCCCTGTTTACCAAACATGCTGACAACTCTTCTATTTTCCCTGCTAACTTATTTCTTTCACCGTCGACGCTTTCCAATCTAGCGGCCGATTGTTCCAGTTTTTTAGCTATTTCTTGTCTCTCTTTTTTCAAATCATTCAAATGCGTAGTAATTTTTTTATTATCTTCTTCCGATGCTTCTAATTTCTCAATGGTTTCGTCAAGGTTATTTATCAGCATCCGTTTTTCATCTTCACTGTTTACCAAACATGTTGACAACTCTTCTATTTTCGCTGACAACTTATTTCTTTCACCGTCGACGCTTTCCAATCTAGCGGCAGATTGTTCCAGTTTTTTAGCTATTTCTTGTCTCTCTTTTTTCAAATCATTCAAATGCGTAGTAATGTTTTTATTATCTTCTTCCGATGCTTCTAATTTCTCAATGGTTTCGTCAAGGTTATTTATCAGCATCCGTTTTTCATCTTCACTGTTTACCAAACATGTTGACAACTCTTCTATTTTCGCTGACAACTTATTTCTTTCACCGTCGACGCTTTCCAATCTAGAGGCAGATTGTTCCAAGGCAATACAAAGAGAATCTTTTTCCGCCGTTATTGTTGCAACGATTCCAAACGTTTCGTCTAAAATACACTTTTGGTTGGCTGTTTCAGAGAGAGAAGTTTCCAGCTTCTGGCTGAGGTCCTCTAACAGAGTAGAAAAATGTTGATTCTCACTCCTGGCTAAGCTTAAATCAACTTTAAAGTCTCCTAATTCCTGCGATATCAATTCCTTTTCCGAAGAAACATCCTTAAATCTCTTGTTACTTGATTCGAGTTCTGCTTTTAGCATTTCCTTTTCCGTACAGGACACTTCTAATTTTCTTATCGTTGTTGCTAGTTTCTTTGAAGTCTTATCGCTTTTCATACGAACTACTTCTAACTTTTCTTCTGCCAACTGTAAGTTTTGCACAGTTTCTTCCAGTGCTTTATAGTACTGGTTTCTTTCTTCATAAATTATTAAATATTCATTATTAACACGATCGATGGTTTGTTCTAAAGCATTGGTTTGTTCTTCCACCTCTTTACGCAGTAAATCAATTTCTTTGGTAGATTCTACTAGCCTTTTAACAAGATCTTCCTTTTCGACGTTAGCAGCTTCTAATTTAGATTCCACCTGTTTAATGGTATCCTTATGTTCTTCAATACAATTGTACAGCACTTCCCTCTCTGCTTGTGATATTTGAATGTCTTTAACTAAACAACTATTCAGTTCCTTGGATTCCATTATCAATTGTTTAGCATCGGCTAGTGCCAGAGATTGCTGATCTTTTTCTATCAGAACACTTCGCAGCTTTAATGTAATATCCTGTAATTCTCCTTCAGCTCCTGCTAATTTTGTGTTCAATTCTTCCAAAAGTTTTGCACTTTCTCCTAGTTTAAGTTCCAGGTCGTCTTTTAGTTCCTTATTTTCTAATGAAAGGTTTTCGATCGTTTTCTTGCTTTCCGTATATTTTTCCCGCGTTTCGGCAAGCAAAACAAACGTTTCCGATAGCTTATTTTCAGCTACTTCCTTTTCCGCTAGAGCTTCTTCCAGATATTTCTTCTTCAGTTTTAAGGTCTCATTCGTTGCATGGAAGTCCTTTAAAGTGTTCTCTAACGAAATATTAGTGTGATCTAACTCTTTCATGGTTAATTGTAAACGTTGAGACGTCACAGTCAATTTTTCTTCCAGAGCGTTCTTTTCTAAAATCAAATCATCTGAATTGTTTCTTGTATTTTCAAGTTCGACGGTAGTTTCGTCTAGTTTCAGCCGCGTTTCCTCCAAAACTTTACAAGTTTTAACTAAATTATTCTCGATTTCATTTTTCTCTGCACAATTCTTATCCAATTCTTTTTTAGTATGCTCTAATACACTACGACTGTCCTCGACATCTTTTGACATCAGCAATAGCTCTTCCAAAGCTTCCTTTTTCTGTGTTTCACAGTACTCCAACTTTACCAAAGTGCTCTCCAGATCTGCCAAAGCGTCGTCTAGCTTCTTCTGAACTTCCTTGAGCTGTACATCTACCACCGAATGAGCAAGGTCTTCGGACGACACTAAAGCTTCCAAACTTTTCGATCTTCTTCTCGAGCAGTTTCCGAACTGCATGCTGTCATCTAAGCTTACGCAAGACCTGGGACGATATTCTTCTAATAAACTCTCGAGCTCGGTGCAGTGCGCAGTGAAATTTATGTTTTTTGATTCTAGTTCCTTGTAATGTTCTTGCATTTCAAGAAATTTTTCTTCTATAGTAAGGAATTGTTCTTGCCAGGATGTGCATTCCGCCTGTAATGTTCTGGCCTTAAAAATGAAGTTAAAAAACAGGTTATTGATCAAGTAAATTAGAATGTGATTGTCACAATATAATGCACAAAGTATTGAAAAATTTTCTGGAATATAATAGCAATAAATCCAATATAACAAAAGTACAGTACCTTCTCTTTGGCCACGTCCCTTTCCTTCCTAAGTTCAAGCTGTTCCTTATCGCATTGTTGAACATACTGTTCCAGATTATGTAACTCTATCCTCAGCAACTTCTGGGTTTCTCTGGCATTCTTGTCCTGGTAATGAGGCGGCGTCCTCATTTCTAGAGAATCGACTTCGGAACGCAGCCATTTCACTTCTGTGCATCTCTGTTTCAGTTTGGATTCTAAATGGAGATGGAACACTAATATAAGGAATCTAGACAGGGTGAAGTAGTTAGCCCCCTAAACAAGTAAACTGGTCAACAACAAAATCGGCAAACGGCCCAGAGTCGTTAATGCCCAGGCGTTTGACAATTAATGTCAACGAGACTTAGTGACGCCAGCGAGGATTTAAGTAAAGGAATAACTACTACACAAAATACAGGACAAAGCCTCAGGAGATTGTATCTCACTTGAGACCCGAATTTTCATACAAATAGTGCTATTTTTTCATACCTAATTTGGCAATGTTCACACTCTTTTCCCTCAATTCGTCGGCCAGATCGGCCTTGTCAAACTTCTCAATTTGTAGTTCCCTTCTCAGTTTTTCAATTTCCTGGAACACACCATCTCGAAGTTCCTCCAAACCATGTACTGGTTTGCTTAATTTTAGGGACTTTACCTAAAAATGGGTAATAATATGAACATTTTATATAAATTTGATGAAAACTGAATGGTGTACAACCAAACCTAAATGCCACAAACATTTTTCTATAGAAAATCATGAATAACATACCCACTCAACTAAAACTGTTTCCAATTTTGAATTATTCATTTCCAAATAGTTGTCACTACTTTAACAATAAGAAATCTATAATTTAAAGAATACACAACACTTTATTAAAAACTTTGTCAGTTATGTCGGTAAACAACAATCGATCTTCATTCAAAATAACGCCATTTTGATATTCCAAATTACTCATTCCCAATTGGTTAAAAGATACGAGCCGTTAAGAAATATATTGATGTGATTGGTGGATTCCAGTTTGTTGCTAGTTTTTGACGCCATCGTCAGATAAACGAAGAATTTGACACATAAATCACATTTGACAACATTTTGAAAGTTTTGTTGACACATTTTTATTGTGGTTGTATTGTGTTTTATGTTTTAACCATTTTAAATAAGATTTTATACTTAAATTTAACTAATTCAAATGTCAGGCGACATAAGACGGTTCCTCGATGAACAGAAATCGCAAATTTTATTGGAAAAAAGGAGGTTGGGGCTTTTAGAAGAACAAACAAACAAAGGAGGCAAAGAATCCCCGTGTGAAAATGTTAGAAACGAGGACCAAACTACCGGCCAGGTATTTATATAACAATTTTTTAAACATCTACATTTGTTAACGAGGCCTCGTTGGTGTCGCTTAAGGAGGACAAGATCTTTTGCTCTGTAATCAATATTACAAGTGGATGTAAAGGGGCAATCCTGATTTTGTCATCCTCGCAATTTTTATACAAAGGATTTCCCAGAAGACAACGGGATTAAGAGTTTTTTAGGACTTAAGTGCTACCACTATACCTATTAATTAATTTGCTTCTTTAAACTCCGCTTCGTTACATATTCAAAGGATAAGAGGCAGCTTTGTTATCAATTCTAAAATGTTTATTGAAGCCCCTTGCAAACCTTGCAAATTTATTGTATAAAGTTATCCCAGGGTACAGTTTTGTTTTTAGAGTCAAATAGCTACAATACTACGCTGTAAAAATGTTCTTACAACAAGTTTATAAACCTGTGAATTAAACAAAAATTGTTATGACCAAATAAAAAACAATGACAATTTGTTTTTTATATTTTCAATGCAACTAAAAAAGTCCGACCCTCCCTAATATTTTATCATCCCGTCAAACCAAACTGTATAGATCCGGCAACCGTGCCTCGGTCGAGATAAATGACGATTATGACGAGACTTGCTCGCACGTGCGATTAAGTAGTGCAGTTTCTCTCTAGTAACAGGTAGCGGGTGGCAGCGGGGGATAGCGGGGCTATGGCGATTTAAAATGGAAAAGGCGCACAGTTTTTGTGTGCACCGCGCTGTTGCCTGTTCGTGCATCTAGTTAGAAATTCGAGCGTGTATGTCTAAAATATTTTAATATTATATATTTATTAAGTTAAAATGAATAGTTGACGGTGGACTATTTAAGAAATAACTTTAGCTCTTTGAGTTTGGAGCAAAAAAGTGAAGAATGCGGGAACACCTAAACCCGAAATTAATTTAACGCAGACCAGAAGGGGTAAATCTAGGGACTTTATTAGAAAGTTTAAAAATGAAATATATGAAAAAAAAATTATAGAGGGTATTCCAAACTTAATGAGGCTGTTATTGATCAATTTTCTACAATTAGGAACCGAAGAATGAACTTTACGTTTAAGCACTATTGTGTTGGGTTAATAAATTGTGTGTATTTCGATAAATGATACTCGATATGATTTTAAACCATTTTTTTTTTTATTTATTTATTTATTTATTTATTAACGGGTTACAACCCATTTCGGAAAATTTAAGTACAAAGACTTAAAAACTAACAAAAATTAAAATTAAAATTTTAAAATTAAAAATTACAAGAGTAATACAATCAAAAACATTACAAAAAAATTCCAAAAACCTGACATTCAAAAACTAACTTAACATTCAACACACATAAAACACATCTCAGCCTATAATTATAGGAGTAGTAAAATTTAGTCTCAGATGTCTTTGAAATTCAGAATAGGAAACGCCAGCAAACTCCAGGCCACACTTCGCAACTGAAAGATTTGCCAATCTCAACATTCGGGACATGGAAGCATGATAAGCGTAATTTGTCCTATGGAATGGCAAATGAAACAGTGTTCCAGCTCTTGTGTTTCTGATGGGTACATGCAGATTTATCCTTGAAAGCAAGTAAGAGCAGTCCGTTCTGTAATTGAGAAGGTTGTAAATGAACCTAAGGTCTCTATGCTGACGTCTGGTTTCAAGGGATAGCAAGTTTAATTGGGACTGTAAGATCTGGTAATCGGGCACAAGATTTTATTTAAGGATTTAAACTAAAAAACACTGAAAATATGAAGAATGCCAACTTGTCAGTCTCGTGGCTCGATTCGTTCTCGTCATAAAACTGTTAACTATTGTTCTCGTCTTGGTTGCGCCTAATGACGTAGCCTTAGATGGCGTAGTGGTATTAGACATCATTCGGTTTTCTTGATAACTCGTAGATTGCAGTAGTAGTGTTGGACATCATTCGGTTTTCTTGATGGCTTTAGTAGTATTAGTAGTGGACTGTATAAATATTGTTACGAAGGTTGCATGCGACGACGTTAAAATCCGACAGCTATACACACTAAGAAAACCTTTCTTATTTTCCAAAAGTTGTAATTCCTTGTGTAAAATTAAAAAATAAATAAGAATACTAACGCATATTCTTATTACTTTTTTTCTTTCTACATTTAAAACGCCTAGAAAAATTTCACCATACTTGTGAACCCCCTCTATCATAGGTCACGAGCCGCCACTGAGGAAATATTAACTAGTTTCCAACTAGGGAGTTATAACTCATTTTCCACAAGTGGAATACCTAGGACCTAGGATAGAGGGGGTCTATCATAGGTCACAAGCCGCCTGATGCACACTGTTAAAATTGTCAATTCTTGCTCCCAGTTGTTCTTGTTGGGCAATAACAATTAATTCAATTTATCTTCAGAGTGTGTTGTTATTGGCGAAATGAGCCAAAATTTTATTTTATAAAAAATTAAATTTCCATGCAATGGCGTTTAAAAATGCAAATATGTCACAAACGGATTGATTTAACAAAATAAATGAAGTACACATTTTTTCCAAGTCCCAATAAAGTTACCCCCAACAAAAATTGCGCGTGATATAGTGGGCGTGTAGGGCGTAATTAGGGGCTTCTACAAGCTATTTGAAAAACAGGCAGAGATTCTGATTACTTGCCCTCAACTCCCAATTACAAGGTTCCATGTCTATATCTCAAGAACAGCTCTTATTAGAGTTGGCAATTTCAGCTGGCGCATTGCCAACAGTCAGAACAGCAGTTGGTACTATCGAAATCCCTAAAATACTCCCAGAATTAGAGATGGGCAAACCTGTTTGTTTTGATTACCATTTAAAGCAGCTGCTGTTACTTACAAATAACAGTTCAAGCAAATTTGCTTAATAAAGAATGTGAACTGCTAATTTAAATACCAGTTAGTTTAAATTAAATAAATAATAGAATAATCCATCTCTACCCAGACTTGCATCGGTAATGGCAAAATTAAAATGGCGCATGAGCCATTTCCTGGTAATGCAAGACTAATTGCGCCAGCTGATCGAGAACGGTGTATTGCGCATGATTTAGTGCAATTTTAATTGCCACAAGAGTAGAATTGCAGTCAGAACAGCAGTTGGTAGTGTCGAAATCCCTAAAATACACCCAGAATTAGAGATGGGCAAACCTGTTCGTTTCGATTAGCAGTTAAAGCAGCTACTGCTACTTGCAAATGGCAGTTCAAAAAAGTTGCTACGAATTAGCAATACATATGCTTAATAAAGAATGTGAACTGTTAATTCCAGTACCAGTTATATTAAATAGCAATTAGCTGATCATAGGTGCTTTAACTAACTAATAAACATTTAAAAATAACAGAATAATCCATGTCTACCCAATTGCGCCGGCAAGGGCAATTAAAATGGCGCCTGCCCCATTTCTGGTAATGAGAGACAGCTGATCGGGAACAGTGTACTGCGCATGAATCCGTTCAATTTTAATTGCCAGAAGACTAGAATTGCCGACTGTAAAGGCCGTATTACACTTGGGAATTTTTATGGCGCCAGCAATGTCAATTATAATTCAAGGATTCAGGCGCAGTACACCGTTCTCCGTACTACAGTCAGAAATTCTACTCTTCTGACAATTAAAATGACACGGATTCATGCACAGTACACTGTTCCCGATCAGCTGTCTCTCATTACCAGAAATGGGGCAGGCGCCATTTTAATTGCCCTTGCCGGCGCAATTGGGTAGACATGGATTATCCTGTTATTTTTAACTGTTTATTATTTGGCCGAACCAGGTATGAACAGGTAATGGCCATTTAAACCCACTGGTACTTAAATTAGCAGTTTACATTCTTTATTAAACTTATGGACTGCTAATTCAGCAACTTTTTGCACCTCCTATTTGTAAATAGCAGTAGCTGCTTTAACTGGTAATCAAAACGAACAGGTTTGCACATCTCTAATTCTGGGGATATTTTAGGGATTTCGACAGTACCCACTGCTGTTCTGACCGTTGACAATGCTCCAGCTGATCAAAAACGGTTTACTGGGCATGAATACGTGCCATTATAATTGCCGGCGCAAGAGAAAAAATTGCCGACTTAATACGGCTTTTATTAGGTAGAAATTAAACACCCCGTATCTCATTAACGACCAACATTTTACATTTTACTAAGGTGTGTTTAGCTCAAACCTATTATTTTCATGTGTAGAATCTGTGGTTACTCTATGGCGGGTTCATTACCTTGTATATGTGGGAAACACAATTCGAAAAAAAAATCTAAAATCAATGATTTTTATTATAAAAATAAAAACATTTTGATTTTTATTAAAAATGCACGGTACTTTTTTCTTCATTTGACTTAATAATTAATATTCAATATAATAAGTCTGTTTTTCTCCATTGGCAACATTAACGCAGTGAATTTTGAATAATCCGCCTTCTATTACATTTTTCCAGCTAAACATTACCTGACCCTTGACATTCCGGTTTTTGTGTCGCGTCCTCCGCCCTATATAAGCCAACCCCCCCACCCCCCATTCCAGGAGAGGTTCTCCCGTCTTCCTGTTTTATCCCTGGAGAGCGCGGGCCCGATTCATAGACTTTCATTTGATGTAATAGAAACCGGTGTTCTTTTATTCATGACCGTGTCTTTTAATAAAGTGTGACTTCACGGGTGCCGGCGGACTATTTTCCAAGGGATTTGATCGAATTTAAATAGAAACAGGAATTTTTTTTGGGGGGGGGGGGACAATTCCGTCGGCGACCAGCCGTTTAGGTGAACATCCGCTGGACGCAGGTCCGAATCGGCTCGAATCATTTCAAAAAATTTTTAACATTAGTTAATGTTATTTTTTCTATTTGGGTTTCATAATGGCTACATTATGAAATGCAAAAAGATTGAATAACCTGCCACTTTATGAAACTGAAATTGTATTTTTTTATGTTGGCAGCAAGTAGGGTTCGAATTTTAGGCTTACTTTGATTTCGTTGGAATTAATTTTCTTGGCATTATGGATTCGACAACAATTTTTTATAGAAAACTTTAAAATACTAACCTTTAACCTTGCAAATAGATCATTTTTACTAGATATTTATCCCAAATACCTATACTCTGAAATATATAACATGCTGACGTTGTCCGTCAACTAATTTATAGTCACAACTATAAAACAACAATAGAAATATCTTCCAGTTTGTGCTCTATTTCTAAAGTTTTTTTCAATACAGTACTATTTTTTTAATTCAATATAGTATTATACAGGGTGCCCCAAGTAAAGTGGCCTATTAGAAGTATCTCGAGAACTAAATGAGATTTTATTTTGAAAATTTGGCTGTGGCTATAAGAGATGGTTTTCTACGTTTCTAAAATATTTTGGATGATGCGGTGTTGCCGGATCATACCGAAAGTGGTAGCAACTTCGGAAATTTAAATGAATTACCCTATATATTATATTTTTTTGGAATCTAGGTAAAAATCTAAAACAGTTTTCTGTATAATATCATATACCTATCTTTAAGAGTTTTTGAAATATAAATAATTTTGTGATTTTTTAACGCCGTATCGGGACCTGAAAAGAAAATCGTATCTTTTTAGCAGTTACAGCTAGGAAGCTGAAATTTTGACAATAGTTTCACAAGACCATCGCAATTTTATAATTTTGAACAGTATTGAATTCGTTTTATACAGGGCGTCTCCATAACAATATTTCTGAGGCAGATAAATTATTGCAAAAATCTTATTTTTTTTAAATGGGACACCCTGTATTTGATATGTTTTGCTAATAGAGGATCAAATTTTCTATCTAATGATATTATGTGTTCCTATACCTATCTTCACTATTTTCGGACTTATAGCGAAATTTAAAAATTATCTTATAAAAATATATTTTTTGATAGTGTGGTTGGCTGTGGAATGGATTCATAGAAACAAAATAATGAAAAATCCATTTGACGTTATGTCTGAGTTATTGTAATAAAAATGGCTAATTCACATTATTCGAGCTTAGATATTTTAAGTTTATTTTATATTCATGGGGAGTGTGCTAGAGTTTTATCTAGAACTTGCAGAACATTTAATGAACTGCATCCTGATGCAGCTCCTATGACTCCCTAAAAGTTGATTGACCGAGGCGGTCCATGGAAATGACCCCAAGGTCTCCGGATCTTACCCCCTAGAATTATATCTATGAGATAGGATTAAAGAAATAGTATACAAGACACCCGTCACAACAAGGGAAGATTTAGAAAATCAAGTACGAACAGCTTTGGGGTCTCTAGAAGAGAAAGAAATGAAAGAGGTGACAAATGAACATGTTATAACCACAATTTATGAATGTTTAAGAGCGAACGGAGGGCATTTTAAACAATTTAGTTATTAGTTATTTTATTGATATAATTTTAATTTTGTTTATTTATTTATTAATAAATTCCTTATTGGTTAACTATTTTTTTTTACAACAACACAGACATAACGTCACATGGATTTTTCATTATTTTGTTTCTATGAATCCACAGCCAACTACCAAAAAATATATTTTTATAAGATAATTTATAAATTTCGCTATAAGTCCGAAAATAGTGAAGATAGGTATAGGAACACATAATATCATTAGATAGAAAATTTGATCCTCTATTAGCAAAACATATCAAATACAGGGTGTCCCATTTAAAAAAAATAAGATTTTTGCAATAACTCATCTGCCTCAGAAATATTGTTATGGAGACGCCCTGTATAAAACGAATTCAATACTGTTTAAAATTATAAAATTGCGATGGTCTTGTGAAACTATTGTAAAATTTTCAGCTTTCTAGCTGTAACCGCTAAAAAGATACGATTTTCTTTTCAGGTAACGATACGGCGTTAAAAAATCACAAAATTATTTATAATTCAAAAAGTCTTAAAGATAGGTATATGATATTATACAGAAAACTGTTCTAGATTTTTACCTAGATTCCAAAAAAAATATAATATATAGGATAATTCATTTAAAATTCCGAAGTTGCTACCACTTTCGGTATGATCCGGCAACACCGCATCATCCAAAATATTTTAGAAACGTAGAAAACCATCTCTTATAGCCACAGCCAAATTTTCAAAATAAAATCTCATTTAGTTCTCGAGATACTTCTAATAGGCCACTTTACTTGGGGCACCCTGTATGTACATATTACTTCATATAAACATATTTATAGTTACTGTAGACATTTCCTGGGCATTAATTGTTATTCCTGTCAGATTCTGTGTCGACACAATATTTTGTTCAATATTTTGTTCAATATTTTGAACTTTGTTCTGCTCGCACCATAACTCAAGTTTTGCATATTCTTTTTAAAGGTTTTTCTAGATTATTTTCTGCAATTTCTCGTATTTCTGACGGCGTACACCTTTCTTCCTAACTCCTGGGAAGCAGCATTGTTCTGTTCAATTGTTTCTATCATGGCATATTTGATACCTACTTGTAACATTTTATTAAATTGTAAAAGTATTGCCAACCCAAAAAGAAAATATTAATTCAAATGGGAAAAATCTAGTCTTTCAGACTTTAAAGACCCAAATAGAAAAGGTATTAAAATACACGGTTCATAAGACAATTAGGGCACTTGTCCTTTAGAAAACCCCCCGCTTCGCGGGTCGTTTTCTAAATTAGACGCGTGCTCTGAGATAATGTCTTATGAAACTTGTATCTTAATATACTATTAACGAACGCGAATAACAATAAAATTATCACAGTTATTAAATATTTACCATTATTTCATTGTTAACGATATTTAAATTACAGGAAATACAGTGGCGGTTCTTCCACAGGAGCACATGCGCACGTGCACCCCCAAAACAAAACGAATAAAAAATATTAATTTATATTCATTGAATATTATTTATCGTATAAAGTCCGACCCTCCCTAAAATTTTATCGTACCGTCACACTAAAAAACTCCGACCCTCCCTAATATTTTATCATCCCGTCAAACCAAACTGTATAGATCCGGCAACCGTGCCTCGGTCGAGGTAAATTACGATTATGATGAGACTTGCTCGCACGTGTGATTAACTAGTGCAGTTTCTCTGTAGTAACAGGTGGCGGGGGATAGCGGGGCTATGGCGATTTAACATGGAAAAGGCGCACAGTTTTTGTGTGCGCCGCGCCGTTGTCTGTTCGTGCATCTAGTTAGTATTTCGAGTGTGTATGTTTTAATATTTTAATATTATATATTTATTAAGTTAAAATGAATAGTTGACAGTGGACTATTTAAGAAATAACTTTAACTCTTTGAGTTTAGAACACCTAAAAACGAAATTAATTTAACGCAGACCACAAAGGGACTTTATTAGAAAGTTTAAAAATGAAATATATGAAAAAAAATTTGTAGAGGATATTCCAAACTTAATGAGGCTGTTATTGATCAATTTTCTACAATTAAGAACCGAAGAAAGGACTTTACGTTTAAGCACTATTGTGTATGGTCGATAAATGTTGTATATTTCGATAAATGATACTCGATATGATTTTAAACCATTTTATTTAAGGATTTAACTAAAGAACACTGAAAATATGGAGAATGCCAACTTGTCAGTCTCGTGGCTCGATTCGTTCTCGTCATAAAACAGTTAACAATTGTTCTCGCCTTGGTTGCGCCTAATGACGTAGCCGTAGATGGCGTAGTGGTATTAGACATCATTCGGTTTTCTTGATAACTCGTAGATGGCTTTAGTAGTATTAGTAGTGGACTGTATAAATATTGTTACGAAGGTTGCATGCGACGACGTTAAAATCCGACAGCTATACACACTAAGAAAACCTTTCTTATTTTCCAAAAGTTGTAATTCCTTGTGTAAAATTAAAAAATAAATAAAAATATGTTTTATCTAACGCATTTCGTATTACCTACTTCTTTTCTTCTTTCTACATTTAAAACGCATAGAAAGTAATTGTTTGGTCGTTAGACAGAAATAAAATTTTAAAAATAATTTCACCATACTTGTGAACCCCCTCTATCATAGGCCACGAGCCGCCACTGAGGAAATATTAACTAGTTTCCAACTAGGGAGTTATAACTCATAATCCACAAGTGGAATACAGGGCAAAAATTTATTTTCATCATAAATCACCATATTTCGCGTGTAATTATGTGCGGTTTTAATTGCAACACACTCATTTTGTAATTAATTATTTTGGCACTTACCGAACCCCCTACGAATTAAAAGCAGGCCTATGTACAGGGTGATTCGGGTAGATCGAACCCAACTCCAATAGAATAGTGTATTGTGCAAGTTTCTCTGCACAAAACACTTTCCACCTCGGTGTGTTTCCATCCATTCCATTAGTTTTTAATTCGCTTGTGTGCTCTGTTTTTTCCATTCGATTACGCCCTGCCTGAAAACGTATACATTATTTTGTGAGAAATAATGGCAAAAACAAACTTTCCCTCCCCTTTTGACGTACGTAATAAAAGTTTTCCATGAACTCGATGGTTTACACCTGTGATAAATAAATATGCGAGGTATAAAAAGAGTAATCTACGTTTTATTTACTTTAGTACTTCTGTAAAAAACATTTTGGTCTTGTTTATTTCCACCAAACCTATAGAAAAATATAGTAAAAAATAAAAAAATGTTAGCGAATTATATTGACTAACAGAACGGAAAATTTACTAGTTCTAGAGTTATTATCAAAGATATAATGTTGCGGTTTTCAATTTTTTAATCAAGATTGAGCATATTTTACTACCTACAACAGTAGGCCATGGTCTATTTATAAAAGCCGTGTTAGAGTAGGAAATTCTTATCTTGCGCGTGCAATGGCAATTATAAATGCACGTATTCATGCGCACTAAACCGTTCTCCATCAGCTGGCGCATTGCCAACAGTCAGAACGGCAGTTGGCAATGTCGAAATCCCTAATGCCCTATTGCTTTCCTGGGTTTTTTGAGATCGAATTGCACTTTTGCATTGCCACTGTTTCCGCTCTATCTAACAGCGTTAATTGTTTTGTAACCCGACGAGTCGTCTTCGAATGGCCATTATCAACTTTCTTTTTTTAAATATGGTCGTGTTTTCCTGATATTGGAATTTGAGAGCTTTTTTCTTGCGAATGCAACAATGTATGACACATTGTGGTTTAATGACGTTTCGAGGGTTTTTTGAACAACATCAGGAAATTTTGGGATACGGTCCTGTATTTCTCCTAATTTTATAAATACTATCACATAAGTAAGCTCCAAATTTTTTACTTATGTTGGACTAGTTCAATAAATAACAAATAATTTAATAATAAACCACAAATAAGTGAACAAAAATCACACCGAAAGAGTAATAAAACGAACAACGAAAAAAGTAAGGAACTACATAATCAGGTGTTCAAAATGATTTCCGTTATTCTCTAAGCACAAATAACAACTTCTAACTGCCACATAGCAGTTTTTTTGAGATAAAATGAAATATGCGATAGAATATCAAACTTTTCAGCATTTGTAAATTTATGTTCTGGAAAATAGAAAACCTCTTAAAATGCTCTCAAACGATCACAATGGGAATGCCAAGTGAAACAAATCACCCGTCACCACCGTAATTTTTTTGTTTCAAGCGCCTACTTTTCTTTTAAATCCCGAATCAACAGAAGTTTGAAATAATGTTTCTGTATTTTGTTCACTTATTTGTGGTTTATTATTAAATTATTTGTTATTTATTGAACTAGTCCAACATAAGTAAAAATTTACATCATACTCATGAGATATTATTTATAAAATTAGGAGAAATACAGGACCGTATCCCAAAATTTTCTGATGTTGTTGAAAAAACCCTCGAAACGTCATAAAACCACAATGTGTCATACATCGTTGCATTCGGAAGAAAAAAGCTCTCAAATTCCAATATCAGAAAAACAGGACCGTATTTAAAAAAAGGAAAGTTGATAATGGCCCTTCGAAGACGACTCGTCCGATTACAAAACAATTAACGCTGTTAGATAGAGCGGAAAAAGTGGCAATGCAAAAGTGCAATTTACTTTAGAACCCAGGAAAACAATAAAACGATTTTTCAGAATTCGAAATTTTAAAACTTTCTAAACGGCATATTATTAGGCACGTAAATGCGCAACTTTACCTCCATTTAACCGACTTCGTATCTCTTACGGTTTCCGAGATCCCTGTACTGGCCCTCCTTATCTTGGACACGTCGTATATGTGGTAAACGCACGCTTAATGCAAGTAAATGGCATCCAAATTTGTAATCATGTCGCCTCAAAGTTTAAAAATTACGTTCTGGGGATTAGATCGGTGCCATCTCCCCCAACCCCCTTTTTTCCACGAATTCCCGTCCGCTCTAGGCCGCCTTGATGGGCACAATTTCGGCGGGCGGCCGACCTTGTCCCGATATTGATTCCAGCGGGAAAGTAGATCGCGCTAGAGGGAAGTGGTGACGGCTGTCCCCGCGCATTTGCCAACAGTTGCGGGAAGTCGCGGATATGGGGTAATACCGATTGATACGATTCGAGGGTTGTTTATAAGAAATAAATAAGAGAAATAAAGATGGGGGCTCAGCTAACTCGCTTTATTCTAGTTAGTTAGCGCTGGACATCTTGTTAGTTTCGTTCGCAATGCGAACTGTTCTGAGCATGTTGGGATGTGTACGAGTTTGTAACTGGTTGCTGTGATATAAATGCCTAACGTTCAACTGTCAAAGCTGATAATTCATTTCTTAACCAGCCCGGTGAGACAGCTTATGGCGGGGATCGAAGCATATAAGTAGGCCGTGCAAGTGACGTCACAGCCAGGCAGGTTACTCCATACGTTTATCCATTTGTGTCGATCGTTCTGTGTCAATATCAGACTTTGGGTTTGTTCGATTTAATCTAGGCCATATTTGTCTCCCTTTATTGAATCGGAGAAGGTTGATGCAGACAGAGACAGACATAGAATGCGAGCAGCACACGTTCTTAAATTATTTCACAACCGAACATCCTTCATCTGGAAGGGGATAAAATCAAGTAACATCTGATTTATAATGTGATTGAAAATGGAAGCGTCATTAAATTCTAAAATAATTTTTAATTTTCTATTCTTTTCACGAAAACGGGCCTTCTCGTTTTGTTGCAGGTAAGTAATTTATGAAATATTTTTTTACTAATTTTTATTCGTTATTGTTATTTTACATTATAAAATTGTTCCATTATGTCCCAAACTTGTCACGCAAAGTAGCAACAAACACATTTTTAAAGAATTTTACTTAAATTTTACAATCCAGAAGTCAAAAGCTACAACATAATAATTACAGCTTAGTTATATTAACCCGTAGCCAGAATTTTGATCCGGTCCGGTAATATATTATTATAATAATTCTTTCTTTTCATAGTTTAATTGAGAATCCTATAATGACTGAACATTAAAGAGGACTTCGATCACTAATGTTGCCAGGAGTATGCTACGAAACAAACAAATTGGAAGCCCATAATCATAATGATGGTGCATATATTTACTTGGTTAGTAGCTGTACATATAGTATTGTATTTGCCTTGATTTGTTTGAAGTTGAAGATGGTAAAATATTTTATGTAAATTATGATTTATTTCCTATTTTTTAATAAAACTAATTACAACCTTCAATCTCTGAATTCTTTATTTCTAGTTTCGTTACTAGTTCAGTAATAATATAAAAGTATGTAAGGACAATTTTAAAGTGATATTTACAGCTGAAAACCTATGTCAAAATCCTAATATTTGATTTTCTCTACTTAAGTAAATCAAATGAAAGGGTTTTGATGTTTTCTTTGCTTAAATGTCACTTTAAAATATTGACAGTAATAAAAATTTGGACAAAAGTGACATTTGAAAAGCACGTGCGCGCCAGGCATAATGGATGTCGCCTTATCATGCCTGTTTCGATTATTTAACACGGCAGTTTGTCTTCTTCCTGGTTATAAGTATTCGTTGCAAGTACTCTTATTCTTGCCCATTTCTGCTTTGTTTAGAGCTAGCCTTTCCTTTTGGAAAGGGTATTTAAAGAATAATGGAAAGTAATATGAACCGAAACATGCCAAAAAATAAAGAAAACAATAGGAATCGGTAAAAACAACAAGTCAAAAGTAATGAAACGGCCGATTGAGCAAATACGCAGGATCCAAACCCGCGAACGAACCAATCGTTATTTGACAACATAACCTCAAACCCAACGAATACTTATAACCAGGAAGAAGACAAACTGCCGTGTTAAATAATCGAAGCAGGCATGATACGGCGACATCCATTATGGCTGGCGCGCACGTGCTTTTCAAATGTCACTTTTGTCCAAATTTTTTTACTGTCAATATTTTAAAGTGACATTTAAGCAAAGAAAACATCGAAACCCTTTCATTTGATTTACTAAGTAGAGAAAATCAAATATTAGGATTTTGACATAGGTTTTCAGCTGTAAATATCACTTTAAAATTGTCCTTACATACTTTTATATTATTATTGAACTAGTAACGAAACTAGAAATAAAGAATTCAGAGATTGAAGGTTGTAATTAGTTTTATTAAAAAATAGGAAATAAATCATAATTTACATAAAATATTTTACCATCTTCAACTTCAAACAAATCAAGGTAAATACAATACTATATGTACAGCTACTAACCCAGTAAATATATGCACCATCATTATGATTATGGGCTTCCAATTTGTTTGTTTCGTAGCATACTCCTGGCAACATTAGTGATCGAAGTCCTCTTTAATGTTCAGTCATTATGGGATTCTCAATTAAACTATGAAAAGAAAGAATCATTATAATAATATATTACCGGACTTATCAAAATTCTAGCTACGGGTTAATATAACTAAGCTTTATTTCCTTTAAATCACATCGTTTCAACTGGTAAGTATCTCCAGTCGTCTTCAGGTTTAAAATACTGAGTATTCACCTGATTTAAACGAAATAAAGACAATGGAAGTCCAAAACACGTCTATCACTCATGATACAGCATTGTCTGTAATTATTATGTTGTAGCTTTTGACTTCTGGATTGTAAAATTTAAGTAAACTTCTTTAAAAATGTGTTTGTTGCTAGTTTGCGTGACAAGTTTGGGACATAATGGGACAATTTTATAATGTAAAATAACAATAACGAATAAAAATTAGTAAAAAAATATTTCAATCATAAATTACTTACCAGCAACAAAACGAAAAGGTCCGTTTTCGTGAAAAGAATAGAAAAGTAAAAATTATTTTAGAATTTAATGACGCTTCCTCCACCATTTTCAATCACATTATAAATCATATGTTACTTGATTTTATCCCCTTCCAGACGAAGGATGTTCGGTTGTGAAATAATTTAAGAACTTGTGCTGCTCGCATTCTATGTCTGTCTCTGTCTGCATCAACCTTCTCCGATTCAATAAAGGGAGACAAATATGGCCTAGATTAAATCGAACAAACCCAAAGTCTGATATTGACACAGAACGATAGACACAAAAGGATAAACGTATGGAGTAACCTGCCTGGCTGTGACGTCACTTGCACGGCCTACTTATATGCTTCCATCCCCGCCATAAGCGGTCTCACCGGGCTGCTCAAACCATGGAAATATGTAGTTAATTGAATCTCCGTTATATGGAAGTCGCCTCTAAAGAATGGTAATTACCTCAATAGATATAAATATAAATATTCCATAAGAATACTGTACTGTTATTTTTTATCTGTTATTTTATTTGAAATTGTACCTTCTTGCATCGTATCAATACTTTTCTCACAACACTCGGCAACGTTGCAGTATCGCGACCTCCTCGGGAAAACAGGCTCATCAGTCCTGTTTTCTCCCCTCCACAGTCCACCACCAACTGGAATAGATTTTCCACCGTCAAAATCCGCGAGACGTTTTTTTTTCGCGATCGACGGCATTCGAGAACCGACCTGACGCTCGCGTCCCGTTGTTATTAACAATATATCGGCAAGGAAGAGTGAGATAGAATTTTTTTACCGTTTGGTTGTGAAAGATTTCAATTATTTATCGCATATCGCAGGTTCGCATTAGTAATTTTGCTTGCAGGAAATCGGACGGGACGAGCAGTTGCAGCAAAACGAAAATTTCCCAGACGCAAGAAGTTTTTCTCGAGGGAACTTGCAAGATAAGAAAAAGGAATCGGCGAAAAGTCCCAATGATGATAAGGGGAACGCCAAAAACGGGAAATTTAGAATTAAGGATAAGGAAAACCGTTTAGGAAAAGCGTCGGTGGTTTTTCGTGGAAAATCGACTGGAAGTGTTCTAACGTGTACCGATAACGAAGAGGAAAACTTAAAGTGTGAGGTAAGAGAGTATTATCAGTTACACAATGAATTAATTTGTACCGTTGTTTTAAAAAGTGGATTTGCATTAATAATTGTTATACGGACGTTCGGGAAATTGCACTTTTCGCTCTCTACTAGGCGTGGAAATATCTTAGAAACGCTCTCGGAACTCCTGGGAAGCTAGCTTAATGGGTAACTTAGGTTTCTAGGGCAGTTTTTCACATATGGAGGTCCGTGGATTATTTTTCGGGGGTTCCCGAACCCATCGGATGCCGCTTTTTTTATAATTATTTTCGTGAATAGCATGATTTTTCGACTGATTCCGCGGTTGGTTCTTTATGAAACATCTTTTAAAAAATTCAATGTGAAAAGGAAGAAATTTGCTTTTAAATGTTTCAATATATTTAGAGGATTACTCTACATGTTTCGGATTTTTAGGCGTTCATCAAGAGCATTGCAGATGAATAGTGCAAGAAAATCTCGATCGGTTGGATTGTCGAAATCTTTTAAAAAATATACAGGGTGTCCGGGAACATGTGGGAAATCTCCCGGATATGAAGAAAACACATGAAAAGAATACTATAGGTTCATATAAACTTCTTTCGTATCGGCCTCCTCTTCGGAGATATGGGCTCCCAAAGAGCACCAATGGAATCAAGTTTTTTACACATAATTATTGAGCCACCTGGTATATTTCAATTATTTTTTAATATGATGTATACCAGGTAAGACCCGTCAAATTACTACCCAAGAAACTGGTGTGAATTACTCACAGCTGCAGGGACGGACTAGCTGTAACACTCATGGGCCCATTTTTTTTACGCCCTGTATGATGAGAACTTTGGACAATGTTTTTTACATACCTTTAACTATTGGCTAAAAATTAAGTACTCTTCATTCATGTCGCTAATCCTAACCGTTTTCGAGAAAACGTCATTTTATTTACACTGAGTCCCCTAACTGCTCATGGGCTAAAAATATGAAAAAGCGGAATCTTGAAGGTTGGACCAATCCGTTGGACATTGGATCGGAACAAAGATGTATGTTTTATTGAAATACCCGAAGCACATGATGTATATGAAATGCCGTTTTTTTCGAAAATGGTTAGGATTAGCGACATGAATGAAGAGTACTTAATTTTTAGCCAATAGTTAAAGGTATGTAAAAAACATTGTCCAAAGTTCTCATCATACAGGGCGTAAAAAAAAATGCCCCCATGAGTGTTACAGCTAGTCCGTCCCTGCAGCTCTGAGTAATTCACAACAGTTTCTTGGGTAGTAATTTGATGGGTCTTACCTGGTATACATCATATTAAAAAATAATTGAAATATACCAGGTGGTTCAATAATTATATGTAAAAAACTTGATTCCATTGGTGCTCTTTGGGAGCCCATATCTCCGAAGAGGAGGCCGATACGAAAGAAGTTTATATGAACCTATAGTATTCTTTTCACGTGTTTTCTTCATATCCGGGAGATTTCCCACATGTTCCCGGACACCCTGTATACAGGGTATCCCCAGAATATGTGGGCAATCTCCCGGATTCAGATAGAACACTTAAAAATAACAGGAGAAGTTCATATAATTTTTTTTTCCTACGGCCCCCCCGACGGAGTTACAGGCACATAACGGACGTCCCTGGAAATCGTTGATTTTTAACTAGTTTTTGAAGTACTAGGTGTAATTTAATAATTTTTTAGTATAACTTTTACTAGATGAGTCTCCTTAAAATTCTCCCTTTTAAACACATTTGGCTTATTTAGTTTGACAGGGACGGACTAGACGTAACACAAAAATGTTTTTTTTTACACCCACAGAAAAATGTATGTGGCCTTTTTCAAGAGCATTGCAGATGAATACTGCAATGCTCTTGAAAAAGGCCTAAAAAGCCGAAACATGTAGAGTAGGTAATCCTCTAAATATATTGAAACATTTAAAAGCAAATTTCTTCTTTTTTACATTGAATTAGCATGATTTTTTATATCGGGTGGTGATATCTTGGGTCATTTTATGAAGAAAATTAAATAGGAACAAGATCCCTGCAACGGCTTTGGTGTTTTTCTTTTTTAAATCGTTATTTTCTAATATCTCCGAAAGTACTTTAGATGGTATTTTCAATTTTGGTATATGTATTATGTAGGAGTTAAAAGCACGTATTTTGGTTAGTTAGAGCTATTTTTTTTATTAGCCTGGTCAATTCTACATGAAAACGATCTCTTGCGACGACAATCGGGGAACTCTGATAATTTTTCTGTGTCGGTTTCTGTTAATTAGACAAAGACGTCCGTCGATAGAACACATGAGAAGTTCATATAGATTTTTCTTCCTACGGCCCTCCTACGGAGTTACTGGAAATCGTTGATTTTTAAATAATTTTTTAAGTACTAGGTGCAATTTAATAATTTTTTAGTATAATGTTTACTAGATGTCTCCTTAAAATTCTCCCTTTTAAACACATTTGGCTTATTTAGTTTGCCAGAGACGGACTAGACGTAACACAAAAATGATTTTTTTACACCCTGTATGATGAAGGAACGACAATAATATTTTTTTTTGACACTCTACACCTTAAGCTGAAAAAAAGGTACTCTTGATCAATGTCGATAAAATGAACTGTTTTCGGAAAAAAATATTTTTGTTCGTACATTAAATGCATATTCAGTATACGGAAATTCCATTACAGCAACTAATAAGACAAAGGAGAAAAACCGCAAATTTCAAGACACGATCATAAACTGACACTCAACGAATACTTATAACCAGGAAGAAGACAAACTGCCGTGTTAAATAATCGAAACAGGCATGATACTGCGACATCCATTATGCCTGGCGCGCACGTGCTTTTCAAATGTCACTTTTGTCCAAATTTTTATTACTGTCAATATTTTAAAGTCACATTTAAACAAAGAAAACATCAAAACCCTTTCATTTGATTTACTAAGTAGTGAAAATCAAATATTAGGATTTTGACATAGGGTTTCAGCTGTAAATATCGCTTTAAAATTGTTCTTACATACTTTTATATTATTACTGAACTAGTAACGAAATTAGAAATAAAGAATTCAGAGATTGAAGGTTGTAATTAGTTTTATTAAAAAATAGGAAATAAATCATAATTTATATAAAATATTTTACCATCTTCAACTTCAAACAAATCAAGGTAAATACAATACTATATGTACAGCTACTAACCAAGTAAATATATGCACCATCGTTATGATTATGGGCTTCCAGGCGTAGGAGAAAAAATTATATGAACTTCTCGTGTTATTTTTAAATGTTCTATCTGAATCCGGGAGATTGCCCACATATTCTGGGACACCCGGTGTATATATTTTTTTAAAAGATGTCGACAATCCAACGGATAGAGATTCTCTTTATATCGATTTATTTTTCCAGCTCTGTGTGTTTCACATTGTTACGCAGTTTATCATTAATCACCTTTTTATCTGCCCAACTTTATAATAACTTTCCCTCTTGAATCGCCGCCAGCGTTCGGATGTGGGGAATAATGGATTTTTTTTTCGTTCGGTATACGTTTCATTAGCGAATTTTGTTCCTAACGAGGTGTGTGATTTTTTTTTGGAGGAGTGTAATTATTTTCGAGAATATTCGCCAATTTGTTTTTTTACCGAGTATTTGAATCAAGGCGACAAGCGAAATAAAGTCTTTTCGGGAAAGTATTTTTCCTTAAATTGTTCGTTCGTCTGGCGAGGTCATTCCGTAGGAAACCTACAGCTTAACCAGTGGCGGTTCTTCTACAGGAGCACATGCGCACGTGCACCCCCAAAGCAAAACGAATAAAAAATATTAATTTATATTCATTGAATATTATTTATGGTATAAAGTCCGACCCCTCCCTAATATTTTATCGTACCGTCAAACTAAAAAAGTCCGACCCTCCCTAATATTTTATCATCCCGTCAAACCAAACTGTATAGATCCGGCAACCGTGTCTCGGTCGAGGTAAATTACAATTCGAGCGTGTATATTTTAATATTTTAATATTGTATATTTATTAAGTTAAAATGAATAGTTGACGGTGGACTATTTAAGAAATAACTTTAGCTCTTTGAGTTTGGAGCAAAAAATTGAAATGAAGAATGCGGGAACACCTAAACCCGAAATTAATTTAACGCAGACCACAAAGGGTAAATCTAGGGACTTTATTAGAAAGTTTAAAAATGAAATATATGAAAAAAAAATTATAGAGGGTATTCCAAACTTAATGAGGCTGTTATTGATCAATTTTCTACAATTAAGAACCGAAGAATGGACTTTACGTTTAAGCACTATTGTGTAGGGTCGATGAATGTTGTGTATTTCGATAAATGGTACTCGATATGATTTTAAACCATTTTATTTATGGATTTAAACTAAAAAACACTGAAAATATGAAGAATGCCAACTTGTCAGTCTCGTGGCTCGAGTTAACTATTGTTCTCGTCTTGGTTGTGCCTAATGACGTAACCCGTAGATGGCGCAGTGGTATTAGACATCATTCGGTTTTTTGATAACTCGTACATGGCGGTAGTTGTATTGGACATCATTCGGTTTTCTTGATAGCTCGTAGATGGCTTTAGTAGTATTAGTAGTGGACTGTATAAATATTGTTACGAGGGTTGCATGCGACGACGTTAAGATCCGACAGCTATACACACTAAGGTAACCTTTCTTATTTTCCAAAAGTTGTATTTCATTGTGTAAAATTAAAAAATAAATAAAAATATGTTTTACCTGACGCATTTTCTTATTACTTTTTTTCTTTCTACATTTAAAACGCCTAGAAAAATTTCACCATACTTGTGAAACCCCTCTATCATTCATTCATACGAACACCGAATTTTTGATCATCGGTCTCAGATTTTCCTTTTGTGAACACTTTAAACCAACATGCGTATGCCTCGAGCAGTTTGCCAGTATTTCTGACTGCTCCGCGAAGAAGCCTATTATTAATATTGATAATACATTACGTGATTTGAGTTTTTGATACATATTTTCTCAATTTAGAACGTGCCTTCTGTCATCGAGCCTCTGGATCTCCATCGGTGCTATGAGCTTTCTCTAGAAGACAAGAAACAGGCCCTCATCGAGAGACTTGCCAATTCTGAGGGCCCCTTTTCATCTAGATCGGTAAATATGACATATTACACTACCGGCAAATGCATACAATCTTGCCGTTTAGCGTGGCAAGGGACATACAAAAAGTGTTAAAATTATAGTATTTTTTTATTTATTTTAAACCCCTATAAATCCGTACGCCAATGAGTTATTTAAAATTTTAAGCAATAGAAAACTGCATCCTTGCATCATACATAAACACACCTAAATTCAAAACAATCAATTCAGAAATACCGAAAATATAAACTTGTTTTCAAGTGGTACACCCCGCATATAAAAGTCAATTTTATTGTCACATATTTAAATAACATTTATGTAAAAAACACATACAGGGTGTTACAAATTCGGCCTTCACCATTGGCATTTCGGAAACGGTAAGAGAAGTCGGTTAATCGGTCAAAATATTTGGAAAAATCTAAAATTTAGAGTTTCGGTTTTTATGTTTTCCTGACTTTGTTCGAAGAGATGTCCAAAAATAAATTTCACTTCCTAATTGCTACTTTTTATTCTTCGAAAGATGGCATTATCAGATCTTTCATGCGACGTTTCGTCTTTGGGTCACCGTCATCAACTTAATTTTTTTAAAAACGAGCCTGCATCTTTTTGGTTAAATTATGACAGAGGACTGAAATCTATGTGCAGTGGTGTACAATCCTTACTGGTTTTCTGACTTTTTGGTCCTTAAATTGACCATCTTCATTAAAATATCCCTAATACAGTGTGTCCCATTTTCGACACTTTTATAGGGTAGCTCAGTTATTGTTAGTGCTATCAAAAAAGTAATGTAGGTGTCATGTGCTCTTTTTGGGTCAAGCTTAAAATGGTAAAATCAAAATTTGAAAATTTTCGCTCGCTTAAGAGATACGGTGGAAAATCAAAAAATTGACAATTTCAAAATTACCCTATATTTTCTTAGTTAAAAGAGATATGGAAAAATGTTTTATACAGAAGTTTATTTATAATGATTGTTGAATAATCTGCCGTTTTCAGAATAAGTATACGGGGTCAGGTAAGAAAGTTATCGGACATTTTCATCATTTTTTTAAATGGAACACCCTGTATATTTTAATCTAAAAAGATAGCATTTTAAACTCTCTTTTCAAATTTATAACATAATATGTATGATAGATATCATCAAATTTTTCAAAATGTTGATAAGTATTTTTCACAAATGAATATGTAAAAAATGAAATTGACGTTAAATGTTAATAACAACTCGAATGTCAACATAGTTGTCTCAAGGGTATTAGTTTTTGTTTCATGGCCTACTTTGGTTTAAAGTAATAAAGTTTAATAAATCGCCCAGGAAACCAATATCATCCATGGTGTGTTATATATTTGAAAAGAATTCAAAATAGTATGTTTTTAGATTAAAATATACAGGGTGTTCCATTTAAAAAGATGAGGTTAGGTCCGATAACTTTTTTACCTGACCCCGTATACTTATACTGAAAACGGCAGATTATTCAACAATCAATATAAAGAAACTTCTATATAAAACATTTTTCCATATCTCTTTTAACTAAGAAAACATAGGGTAATTTTGAAATTGTCAATTTTTTGATTTTCCCCCGTATCTCTTAAACGAGCGAAAATTTTCAAATTTTGATTCTATTATTTTAAGTTTGACCCAAAAAGAGCACATGACACCTACATTACTTTTTTGATAGCACTAACAATAACTGAGCTACCCTTTAAAAGTATCGAAAATGGGACACCCCAAAATGTAATAGTCAATTCATCTTTTTTGAAAAGTTTTAAGGCTTTAAGAGTCAAATTTTATTTGTATTAATAAAATAAATTACTTCTACTTACGCTAAGTATAAATTTGATGCAATTATTAGTTTGAAATTAAAAAAAGCAGTAGTAGTACATAATAACAATAACAGTTAAAGACAGAAATAGGGGTATTTTAAGGAAGATGGTCAATTTAATGAACAAAACGTCGGAATACCAGCAAGTGTTGTATACCACGATCCTCTTTTATAATATAAACAAAAAAAAACCAGGCCCGTATTTAAAAAAATTAAATTGATGATTCTGTCCTAAAAATATATCGTAAAATCTGGACCATTAATGATTGTTATGCGCTGCAGCGTGACATTGACAGAATAGTGGAGTGGTGCCTGAACAACCGTTTAGAACTTAACATTTACTAAAAACATGCAAAACTTATTTATCAATATCATATAAATCCTAACGCAATATCATCCTGCAGTAGCTATAAGGACCTGGGAGTAATGTTTGACACAACACTGTCATTTGCTGAGCATATAGAGAATATCTGTAACTCTGCCATAAGGATGCTAGGATTTATATTCCGTGTTTGCAAACATTTCACCAATGTGGAAGCCCTTAGAACTCTGTATTTTGCTTGTGTAAGATCAAAGCTTGAGTATTGCTGTATTGTCTGGACCCCCTACTATGACAAATACATGGTTGAGTTGGAGTCAGTGCAGCGTAAATTATTAAAATACCTTGCATATAAAGTGGACAACATTTATTAATACTACTTCAAAGATTTAAAATAATAGATACCATTGAAGACAGACATTAATATCACCAAATACATACATTATATTTACTTGGTCAAATTAACTTTTATGCTCCGATACTACATCTAAGACCAACCAAACCAATCTGTTCTACCTGCATACCCCAAATATACTTCATAAATCGCCAATATACAGCATGTGTGCAAGCTTTGATTCCTTGCATGACAAAGTAGATCTATTTTTACAAGTAAAAATGAAATTAAAAGAGCTGTATTGAGTATATGATTAATATAAGCAACACAAAATTAAACTGAGCTGTTTGCTGTTGTAGTTAGGTTAAGTTAAATTGTCTTATACATGGTATGTTTCGGTACTGTTAGATAATTAAAGCTATTTTTTATTTTAAAGACGAAACGTCTCATGAATGATCTGATGAGGTCATCTTGTGTTATACAGGGTGTCCCATAACTAATGGTACACAGAAAACTACAGATTCCTTGGGTAAAAATACTGCGATTTGGCCATACTTAGTTTAGTTCAATAGCTGGTAATAACCGAGATACAGGGTGTCCAAGTAAAAATTCAATTTTCAATTTTCCTAAATAACTTATTTCTGAATCAATATTTTTGCACAAAATTTTGTGACTAGGGTTTTTTTGGGAAAAGGAATTTGAATTTGTTAATAATTTTGATGTAGATTGTAATGGGCGCTCTCTGCGGTACTCTGGATACATAAAAAGAAATGTTTTTTTTTGTGCCTTAGTATAATTAAATTTTTATTAAAAATATCAGTTTTTCCGTCATTTTTAAGCAATAAAGGTATACTTTGTAAATGTCGCTCCGACTAACCGTTTTCGAGATATTTTCAATTACAATTTCTAATGCGCCCGATTAAATTTTGATTTGTAAATGTGAAATTTGTCACAGTAGGTTTTGGTAAAAACAAATACAATGGAAGCACTTTGAAACCTCATTTCTGTCAAAGGTTATTTTCATTTGTCAACATTGTGTGTGTTTTTATGGAGTTTTTGAAGATACTGTTATCAAAAATTAAATAAAAAATGCCGCGACATAACTGTTTTCTAACGGAGAAATGCGAGACATGGTATGTTTATACATTACATACACATCGGCGGTATTTGGAAATGTATCCAAATAGAAGGCAGCCATATTTTAAAATTTTTAGAAGCCTATACGACAGACTGGGAGAAACCGGATCCTTGCGTCCAAAACGTAATAGTGGAGGATCCTGTTTCTCCCAGTCTGTCGTATAGGCTTCTAAAAATTTTAAAATATGGCTGCCTTCTATTTGGATACATTTCCAAATACCGCCGATGTGTATGTAATGTATAAACATACCATGTCTCGCATTTCTCCGTTAGAAAACAGTTATGTCGCGGCATTTTTTATTTAATTTTTGATAACAGTATCTTCAGGAACTCCTTAAAAACACCCACAATGCTGACAAATGAAAATAACCTTTGACAGAAATGAGGTTTCAAAGTGCTTCCATTGTATTTGTTTTTACCAAAACCTACTGTGACAAGTTTCACATTTACAAATCAAAATTTAAACGGGCGCATTAGAAATTGTAATTGAAAATATCTCGAAAACGGTTAGTCGGAGCGACATTTACAAAGTATACCTTTATTACTTAAAAATGACGGAAAAACTGATATTTTTAATAAAAATTTAATTATACTAAGACACAAAAAAGTTACATTTCTTTTTATGTATCCAGAGTACCGCAGAGAGCGGCCCCCTATAATCCACATCAAAATTATTAACAAATTCAAATTCCTTTCCCCAAAAAAACCCTAGTCACGTAATTTTGTGCGAGAATATTGATTCAGAAATAAGTTATTTAGGAAAATTGAAAATTAAATTTTTACTTGGACACCCTGTATCTCGGTTATTACCAGCTATTGAACTAAACTAAGTATGGCCAAATCGCAGTATTTTTACCCAAGGAATCTGTAGTTTTCCTGTGTACCATTAGTTATGGGACACCCTGTATAAAAAATAGCAATGAGAAAGTGAAATTAATTTTTGGACTTCTCTTCGAACAAACGCCAGGGAAAAATAAAAACCGAAACGCCAAATTTTATATTTATCCAAATATTTTGAAATCCCTTGTAGTTATTTTTGAGTTTTTTTGCTTCAATTTAACCGACTTCGTATCTCTTACCGTTCCCGAAATCCCAATTGGTGAAGGTCGAACTAGTTACACCCTGTATATTAAAATACAAATTTTAAATGTATAATTTCAAATACAGGGTAGCGCCGAATAATGTGTGGACCATCTGTAAGAGCCCGTGTAAAGATAGTTATTCCGTTTCACCAGCTCGTCCGCTTCCGTGGGTCCTCTGCTTCCGAATTTGTACGGTATAGGTTGAATTCTCTCTCTTTCAATGGTATGAAGGACCGGCGTGAATATCCTCCAGGCCTCGCTGAGCTCGTCCGTTCTAACAAAGTCCGCCTGGGAACCCCAGAAAACATCCAGAATTAATTTTTCATATGCGTCCGATAGCGCCACGTCAGCGTATCGGTGACCGTAGGTCAGATCGAGCTCGGTTTCCATCATATCGAACGACGACAACCCAGGGGTTTTAACCATTAATTTAACGTATATGGCTTCCCCCGGTTGTACTTTGATTACCAACTCGTTCCTTCTTGTTTTACCTGGAAATATATCGCCGGCCACATCGGCGAACTGAATCCTTATTTCGGCTTTTCGTTCGTTAAGAGCTTTTCCACATTTTAATATAAACGGTACACCGTCCCATCGTTCGTTGTTAATGCGAAATACGGCCGCCGCATATGTGGGCGTTATCGAATCGTTAGGCACCGTGGGGTCATCTAAATAACCTGTCTTAGCTTCTCCGTCCCCTTCAGGGTCTGCTACGTATTGACCCAATACGACGTCGCTCAATATCAGTGGTTTAGTACCCTTCAAGACTTTTACCTTTTCATTCCTGATGTCGTCCGGTAGACAAGAGGCAGGCTTCTCCATAGCCACCAGAGTGAGTATCTGCAACAAGTGATTCTGCATGACATCTCTTATGATACCGTATTCGTCAAAATAGCCGCCTCTCCCTTGGGTTCCGAACGGTTCTTTAAAACTTATCTGCACCGAGGCAATGTGGCCGTTGTTCCACGAAGGATTGAAAATCCTATTTGCAAACCTGACGATCATAAGGCTCCGCACCATTTCTTTTCCCAAGTAGTGGTCCATCCGGTAGATTTGCTGTTCCGTAAGCAACGAGGCCAGATGGTCCGATAATTTCTGAGAACTTTCAAAGTCACGTCCGAACGGTTTTTCGAGGATAATCCTCGTCCACCCTTTTGTGCCCATGCAGGTCTGTTTTAAGCAGGTGGTGACATCTGTGAAAATAAAAGGTGGCAAGGCCAAATAAAAGATCCTGTTCACCACCGAATCCCGTTCAAACCGGCTGATTTCCTGATTTAAACGTTTCAAATCGGCTGGTACATCGTAATTGCCGGAAATATAATTATGTAAGGTCCAGAATTGATTATATTTCGATTCCTGGCTCTTTTGAAGGTTTATGTTGTTCTGGCAGTTCTGTCTGATTTCCGGCACCGATAATTTACTTCTACCGTATCCGATAAACTGAACGTTAGACGGAAGAAGATCGTCTCTGTACAGCCCCCAAAGGGTCGGGTATATTTTTTTTCGCGACAAGTCTCCCGACGCTCCCAATATGATAAATACGTGAGGAACGTCGTCCTCCAAGTGCCCCCCAGGGTGGTCAATGGGGGAGGACTTTAGGGAATCTCTGTACAAATCCTGAGATAAAGGTTTATCAGGTTTGCAAGGTTGTGAACCGCAGAGCATTGTTTTTTTTTGTATTTAATCGTTAATTACTGCATAGTAAATGAGTGGTTGTCAAAAAATGTCAATGTAGGGTAGCTTGTCACATATCTGACACAAGGATTTTGTTCAATTAATGGCCGCGTTCAGTAGAGCCCGTCGACTTGTAAGCGATTTTTAATGGGTGACGTCACCGATGCGCATCGTTTTGTAGTTCTGCTGAATGCGTTTTGCTGTCAGTTTTTTGTTTGGTTAGGATCCCTTCTAAATATTTTCATCGAATATTACGTTTTTATCTCTACGAAATGGATAATTTTATTTTTCTATTTGGGTTTCATAATGGCTACATTATGAAATGCAAAAAAATTTAATAACTTGCCACTTTATGAAACTGAAATTTTTTTTTTCTATGTTGGCAGCAAGTATTATGGATTCGACAAAAAATTTTTATAGAAAACTTTAAAATACTAACCTTTAAACTTGCAAAACTTGCAACTAGATCGTTTTTACTAGATATTTATCCGAAATACCTATACTCGGAAATAAATAGCATGCTGACGGCGTCCGTCAACTAATTTCTAGTCACAACTATAAAACAACATAACCTAAAAATAATAGAAACATCTTCCAGTTTATGCTCTATTTCTAAAGTTTTATTCAATAAAGTACTATTTTTATTTTTAATTCAATATAGTATTATACATATTACTTTATATATACATATTTATAGTTACTGTAGACATTTCCTGGGCATTAGTTGTTATTCCTGTCAGATTCTGTGTCTACACAATAGTTTGTTCAATAGTATTATTTATTATATTCGGAGGTAATTACACTAGTGCCTAAAAATTTTCGATAATTTTGCATGAAAGCGTATTGCGTAAAAACAACAAGAGTTCATTTTCATATTTTGGCGAAATAGCCCGACTCCGAAGGAGGAGGGCTATTTTACAAAATTTGAAAATGAACGAATGTTGTTTTTCAAAGGAAATACGCTTAAATGAAAAATTATCTGAGAATTTTTATGCACGAGTGTAATTTAGGGAGAAAATTACTCGAATAATTGTTAAAACAACTTTATATTACAACTTTTAAATAAAGAACTAAAAAAATTAGTAATTATTAATAACGCAATTGTAATAATATTTAATATTTGAGTTTGTAGCTGGAAAATCGATTTATTTTTTTAAACGTCAAAAAGTGTCATTATCTTTGTCAATAAACAATAAAAACTTGGCGGGTTGTTTTCGATAGCTAGAGGGGTTGTTTTCGATGTAATCAATCGAAAACAACACCTCTCTAGCTTAATGTATGAGGATAATTTTCTTCAATATTTTGAACCTTGTTCTGCTCGCACCATAACTCAAAGTTTTGCATATTCTTTTTATAGTTTTTCTAGATTATTTTCGGCAATTTCTCGTATTTCCGGCGAAGTACAACTTTCTTCCCGACTCATTTTTATTAACTTTAATAATATATTTACTTTTAATTATGGCGGCTGGGAAGAAGCTTTGTTGTGTTCAATTGTTTCTATCATGGCATATTTGATAGTTGTAACATTTTATGAAATTGTAAAAGTATTAAATATTAATTAAAATGGAAAAAATCTACTAGCTTGTTTTAAGTTTTTCGGACTTTAAAGACCCAAATAGAAAAAGTATTATAAAATACACGGTTCATAAGACAATTAGAGCTTCGCGGGTCGTTTTCTAAATGAAACGCGTACTCTAAGATATTGTCTCTTATGAAACTTGTAACATTATAATTTTGATACGTTATAAGGCATATTCAATAAGTGGGTTCTAATTTTTATAGAACATGTTTACTTGATATCGTTTCTAAGTGATTGCCATCTGATTTGTTATAAACAAACTGCAGCGATTATAGGATAAATAACGAATTAATTACGTATAAAAGGGATAGTCCGTTCTATTGTTTTCGTGTTCACCAAAGCACAAACAAACAAATGGATGTTACTATGGGCAACCGACAAAGTAGCTCGGTGCACTACTCAACATACTGCCTATTTTTGACCTACAAACATTTTTTTTTAAGGTTCTTTTATGTCGCATCGTTTTTTTATTACAGAACCTTGACATAACAGAAGAAGAATTCCAGTGCCCAAAAAGGTTTATTTTTTCTATTAGCTTACTAGAAAACGTAATTTTTTACCCCGAAACAATTGAGGAAATGGTTCTTTTCCAAAAATTTTCAAAATGTACTTCGATGGGGCACTATCGATTTATGAATCGCCTAGTTGCAAAAGCGGCCATCTCCTTTGAAGATTATTTTAAGAAAAAGGCAAAAAGCTTATGAAGTTGGTCGGTTTTGAAACTGATTGAGTGGGAGGTACTTAAAATCCCCTTGGAGATGACTGATATTGAAACTAACATAAAACTTAAAGCTTTATTTCCATTGGACATAACCGTTTTTGATATGATAGGATCTAATTTTATGGACAGTTAGCCAGGAAGTATATTGGCGTAAATAACTCATTTTTCAATAAATGGTCGCTTTTAGAACTAAACGATTCATATGAAGAACCGTATATACCAAAGATATTACAAACTATAGATAGAAAAATGTACATTTCTAGCCTTCGCAACGAATATAAACAGTCTTTACCACCTCTTTCGGTCATTATTACAGCATAGCCAGATTGACATATTTATCGCAAAGGTATCTTGCAAGATCCCAATTAAAAATTTGTTAATTTGACAATAATTACAACTGGTTTAAGGTTAATCCGCAATCGCTCTTAAAGTAAATTCATTTCCCAATAATGTTACTATAAACTGTGAAAAGGCGATGAGAGATTCTTTAAAAAAATATTATTATACCTAAAAGTATCAAACGAATCTTGAACTAATCCAACTGCACTCTGGCAACATCTATTTCTACTTTACTACTGCGATACGATCCAGGAGCCAAAATATGAATAAATACCAAAGATCTTACAAACTCCAGATAGAATTGTTTACATGTGTAGTCGACGTAAGGATTGTAAACGTGCACTCCCCACCTTACTGTTATGCTTGCAGCATAGCCAGATTGTCCTATTTATCGCTAAGGTATCTGCAAAATCCCAATTAAAAATTTGTTAATTTGACAATTACAACTGGTTTAAGGTTAATCCGCAATTGCTTTTAAAATAAATTAATTTTACTATAAATTGTGCATAGGCCTTGAGAGATTTAGAAAAAAAATATTATTATTATACATAAAAGTTTGAAATAAACCGACTGCACTCTGACAACATCAAGTTAAAAGTTACTACGCTCGATGGCAAACGATCAAACTTTATCAATGGATCGGATTATAGTAAAGAATACACTGTTGCTACTCTCTGCTAACCGCTTTTAAGGGAGTGTTTATATACTTGGTTGTTTTTATTTTTTTTTTGTGAGTATTGGTGAAAAATCGTCTTTATTATAAACAATGATGGTGCATTCATGTATAGTTTGTAAAAGAGTGGATCATTTAAGCAAGGATTTATCTTTTCTTCGGTAAGTATGGTTATGTTTTAATATGATTGTATTGATATGATTTCTGACTAACCATTGACGTTTAAAAGGTTATGGACCGGTCCGTGGTGCTAGTCCGGGCAAAAAGCAGTCGAGTTGGTTTATTTCTTAATATAAATCTTGCTTTACAAGATGGTTGAGTCTTGTGCGGCCATAAAATACTTCACTAGAAGATGCAATGGTGTTAAATTAAAATTTCACAGGTTAGTAAATATATTTAGAAATTTGATTTTGAGTTTGCATCACTATCAAAATTCGGTTTGTTTAAGAATGTACCAAATGTTTATCCACTTCGTTAGGATACTAAAGGGCCGTAGCCTACGGCAAATTTGGATACATGCCCTTAGAAGGAATAATTATAGTCCAGGTGATACAACAGTTATTTGTGAGAAACACTTCACAAAAGAAGATTATGTAGGTAATGTACATGGGAATAAAATACTGAAGAAAGGAACAGTCCCGTCAAAATATTTTACATCTTTATTTTTCTATATTTAAACAACGTTTGCAGTGTAACAAGTACGTGAAGACAGGTTTTATATCATTTATTTATTTATTTTTATATATTTGATCTAACTTGTTTAGGAACATATTATTTTAATTTACTTATTTAATTAATCACTTTAGTGTACAATATGCCTTAGTGGCCTTAAACCAGTTGTAATTGTCAAATTTACAAATTTTTAATTGGGATTTTGCAAGATGTCTTAGTGATAAATATGACAATCTGGCTAGAAATATACACTTTTATATCTGGAGAGTATCATCCAGTAATGAATACACCAAAAATATTGATGCTAAGCATAAATAGTTAAATCCATCCTTGGATACACTGTATATAAAAACTGGATCAATATTTCTATCTTTTTTTATAAATATCCAATATTCGAAACTCCACTTTTTGAATAGATAATATAGTTAAACGTAAAGAATCTCAAAGTAAATTATACGCCCTTGTTGGGCTTTTTGCCCAGACTAGCTCCGCTCCGAAACCATGAAGACCGCTCCATAACCTTTTAAACGTTATTGGATTTAACCTTGTAAGATCTTTGATTTAACCAGACTTCAACATTGTTGCCATTAGCGAGACCAACATGTTTTGTCACTCTTCCACCCATTACTGATTTTCAATAACATTTCAAACAATCACAAACTCACTTTCCAACAGATTTATGAATGGAGTGTTAATAATAATAATAATAATAATCTTTATTTAGCACTTGGCTAGTTATTACTAAAAAATACAAGTTACAAAACAGTGTTTATATGTCAGTTACAAAAATGATAAATCCTACTCTACTCTACATATCCTTCAAATAAAGAAACAATCTTCTTTTAAAGACATTTAACCCATTTGCCTCCTTAATGCCCTCAGGGAGGTCATTAAAAAGACGAACTCCCTCGAAAAATAGCGATTTTTGTAGAGATGTGGTTTTAACTGACTCAATGTTATAATGTTGCCCAGAGCGAATGTCATAACTATGAAAATTTGATCTTTTTTTAAGAAAAGCATTAAAATATATTGGTAGCTGCTCATGTTCAATTTTATATATTAAAACCAAGTTCGCCTTTCTAATGTTCTGTTCCACAGACAGCCAATTCAACCTCTGTAACATAGTTCTTACCGGGATATACCTGTTGCATTTAAGAATAATTCGCATAACCTTATTTTGCTGAACCTGCAGCCTGTGTATATTTTCCTGAGTACAAGATATTAATAAAGAACAACAGTAATTAAAGTGAGGCAAGATGATTGTATTATAAACCAGTGTCTTGGCCCACTGGGACAAACAATCCGAAACGCGACAGAAAAAACCAATTTTTTTCCCTAATTTCTTACAAAGGTAATCAACGTGATTCGTAAAAACAAGCTGAGGATCCAAAAAGACTCCCAAATATTTTATTTCCGACACTAAACTAATTTCAGACTCATTTATGTTAAGGGTTAATCCTAATTCGGCATACTTCTTACAATTTACTTTTGAACCTATTATCATACACTTTGTCTTTGATGTGTTCAGTTTTAATTTATTTTGGCAAAGCCAGTGATACATTATTTTAAGTTCGCTATTCAAAAGATCAGTTATATCCCTAAAGTTGTTGGCCCTGTGATAAATACTAATCTCGTAAACATTACAACGTTGGCTGATTTGTGTTTTTTTTGTGATTATTGGTGAAAAATCGTCTTTATTATAAACAATCATGGTGCATTCACGTATAGTTTGTAAAAGAGTGGATCGTTTAAATAAGAATTTATCTTTTCATCGCTAAGTATGGTTATGTTTTAATATTTAACCATCCGATATAACCAGACTTCGACATTGTTGCCATTCAACCAACAAACATGCAGTTCTCTCTTCCACCCATTACTGATTTTCACACAATGACAGCTTCACTTTCCAAGAGTTTAATGACTGGATTATGGGATCTGTAGTTTACAATACCTTTGGTATATACAAATTTTCTGAAAATTCATATTACTAAAACGTATGGTGCCACTTCCGGTTGCACCGGAAGTATATACTTACTTTTTCGTATAGAGCACTATATGACTAAATTGAATCGGATTTCTCATATTAATAATTGAGAATCGACTTTTTCCGACTTTAGCACCCTCTAAAATCGGAACAGTTGAACTAGTGGTAGTAGAAAAAAGTATATACATGCCTCCAGAGGAAAATGCGTTCTCTCCCTTGGATATCAAACTATCCGCTGGAGGCAAAGCACTCTTTTCCTCCCTTGGTATGTATATAATAACGATTTGATTAGTTTATACTTGCGGGGGTGGTAATGCTTGTTTGAGAGCTTTTTAATTTATACTCCGAGTTGAGACAAACGTTGAGCCGTGTACACGCCTTCCTATGTCGTCGGTATCGATCATTCACTTTCGTTGTCATCTTTATTTCTAATAAAAAGCAGGCAAATACCCATTAAAGCTTTAACGGTAAACAAGGCTGGAATTGATTGGAGAAGCGTACGGATAAAACCAGATAATGCCCGCGAGTAATAATTTTAAAATGTATCATCGTTATTTTAACGTCCCATTTCGACACTTTTTGGGGGTATAATAGTTATCATTAATAGATAGAATGTTGTTAGATGAAGGTTCTGGTGTCAAGGCTCTCTTAGTTTTTAATCTACAGGGTGATATTTTTATGCAAAATTCAGTGGCGTGTCCAGTTTTTCTCTAGAAAGTTTATTTCTTTGAGATATGTTTAGTTTTTTATATTTATATTCAAAATTTTACGCTTGGTAATATCTCAAAAACCTTTTTAGAGAAAAACTGGCAACGCCACTGAATTTTACTGGAAAATCTGTCACAAGCTTAGTTTTACCTTTTTAATAAGTTACGTAACGGGTTTCTTCGTGTATAAAAAGCAAAGGTTTTCAAAATCACCCTGTAGATTCAAATCTGAGGGAGCCATTACAAATTTGACACCGAAATCTTTCGTTTCGTTAAAAAGTGAAAACCGCAACATTCTATCTTTGATAATAGGTCTAATACCCCCCAGAAAGTGACGAGAATGGGACACCTATTCTCGACAGAGGCCCAAAAGTGATATTTTCTTAGGAGTTATACGGGAGTGCCCCTTTATGACGTGCTAATATTTTCGAGTGTGATTCCTTAGGTTCTTCTATGAAGAATCATTCTTCAACATTTTTTTTTCTACAGGGTGTTTAATTTTTTTTGAATCTTAATTTTTTAATATCTTCGAAAGTACTTTAGATATTATTTCCAATTTTGGTATGTGCTAATAGGATATAGAACCTCATATTTTATATAGAAAAGTTATTCTATCGATTCACCAGTGGCGTCCCCGCAAACGTTTCGTCAGATATTTTTACAAAACGAGTGGTACGCCACTGACATTTGTCCGTGTGGATATTTTTTCTGATTAGCCTGATCAATTCTACATGTAAACGGTCTCTTGCGGTTTTTTCGTCAGACTCGCCCGTACATAGTAAAACAATTAAGTTCAAATTTATTATTAACAATGGTAGTAATTTGGTAGTATAGTAGAAATTATTTAAAAAGACAGAAACCCCAATAAAATGTGCAACAGAGAACGCTACAGGGTCTAATATTCTTTCTTTCTTCTAAACAAATCATAGACATGAAATCAGCAAGTACCAACCCTCAATTGCCTATCTTTATCAGGTATGAGAAATTAAAGCGGAACAAAGAACCTTTTCCAGGTACCCCAAAATTGCAGGTACGGCCGAGGAATTTTGGGGTTTATTCGACATTAGACTAGACTAGAAAATTTGGTGCAAAATGTTCAACACTGAGACCCGGAAAATTATTTTAAACCTTTTGGAGTATTTCCAAAATGAAAAAGAAAATAGCCTTCAGCCAATTTCAGCTGTGAAATGCACTGCAGCAACCTGTAAAGCCGCGTTCTCAGAGCTTCGACGTGTCGCAGCGACAGTCCCCCACTCCTTTTGTAGGGGGTGACGTCTGTCACTTGTCATTCGGGTGAAACCTAACCTTACAATAATTTGTTATTGTTTTTTAAATGAAAACAATTTGTTTTGAATAATTTATCATACTGATTGAGAGTCTGATAATGAAAGCGGCGAAGCAACGAAATCTTTGAATAATGTCTGGCAGTGTATTTTAATATGACTATTCTTCCAGACTAAAGAGCTAATTTCGTTAAAAAACGTTACAAGCCAAGAAAACGGACTAAATTAACTAATTTGTGCATTTTAGAGCTCAAAATATAAATGTAATGAAAACCGCCCAGTTTTATTCCTGTATTTTTTATTATAAACTTAAAATTGTAGAGTAGCACACGCGTGCACTACATCAAGACTCTACTGTATTTAGGCTACGATGCACTAGAAAAACAAATACATGTACATATCTTATTAGGTAGTTTTTATTAACCACTGTTAAGTAGGTAGGTAGGAGAACCATTTCATTCTAATATAATTTCATCCAATAAGCAAGTCTAAAAGCATAGTCATGGTCCTTCCGACAGTGTCTCCTCATCATTCATATTCCACACCCTAGGTCTCGTTGTACTAATTATTGTAATAAGCAGGCATTCAATAGCTTGGCTACTATCCTAACTAGCTTGTGTCTCCTCTATATCTTCACTCCAAGCAGATACAAAGCCATCTTCGTGCAGAGCATACTTGCCCTTTGTAATCTGAAAATATTTATATTATAAGATTTAGGCATCTATAGAGCTACAAAACTAATTTTTAGATAACATTACGAAATTGCCAAAAGTAGGGCTAACAAAATACCTTGTGACCTTAAAAACAGTTTACAATTTTAATTCAAAATGATGTTTTACGAGTATTATTAACTCTTGCACTTTCTTCTGCAGATAAACTTTATTCTAAATTCAGCTTCAGAACAGTGAAGAATTTCCACAGGAATATAATTTGAATTTGTGTCCACATCCATATTATGGTTTTCACTTAACCTAAAATTTAATGTTTTAAACTTGAACTTATCACATTTCTTAATCTCTTCCGATTGCAGCAGGCCAATATTTACGTTTTTTAAGGGTGTAAGTATGTGGAATGCAGATGTTGGATTAAAATTTTCCCCTCTCGGAGGTTATAGGTTTGTTTTTTAAAAGATTTGTTCGATGACAGCGTCAAATTTGATTTTTATTTTCGTATTCTACTCCTCAAAATATGTATATTTATTCTGGTTAGTAAAAAATTAACCAATGTGATTAAAAAAACCAATGTAATTAAAAATTATTTAAATATTTTGTGGGATTTAGGTAGGTAATGATCAAATAAATTTTAAAAGCAAAAGTACATACTATTCACAATTTTTTAGGACAAAATAATTTACCTTTGTTCGAAAACAACGAATACTTATTTCGGAAAACTGAGTTTCAAATTTCAAAACAAATTAAAAAATTAATAATACTACAGCGCACTCAGCGCAGTGTTGCCAGGTATCTCGTGAAATGTCACCAGATCTGTTGATCTTTTTGTGATTTTATGAATAATCCGGTGGTCCATGAAAATCTTTTTAAAAAAGTCTGTTTTCTTTTTGTTACCAGTTTTGTGTTGGGGGCGGTATATTTTATAAATCACAAAATATCACCAGATCTGGTGAAATTTCACCAGATACCTGGCAACACCGCTAGATCAGCGTGGGGATGAGGGGTAATGACGTAAACGGTTCTGATTGGTTAGGTTGGTGTCGCGGGCGATAGTACGTAGCTCTGAGAACGCGGCTTAAGATTAGTGAGACGAATGCTTCAACCAGAAAAGATGATATACTTTTACTTTCCGGATCTGACCACAGATACCCATCAGGATACAAAATACACCCTCATATTACATTATGTCTCTCTTCCTCAGGTACACGCTTGGGTACCTGGTAAAAGATATAACACTAGGACTTGTCATTTATTATTTTACTGTTTTTGAAGGGCGGCAACTGGACATTCCCTTTAATTTATTCTTGCTTTTGATTTGTATAAAAACAAAGAATACCCTGTAGCGTTCTCTGTTGCACGTTTTTTTGGGGTTTTCTGTCTTTTTAAATAATTCCTACTATAGTAGTAGTAGTACCTATTAATCCTCGCAGCTCCCCCCTCTTCCAGGATGGGGCTCTGGGGCGTTCCTTTGCGGGGGGCGGGGCCTCCCTCGCGCCGCCGTTCCTGCGTCGCGGCGAGTACGCGCCGACTGGCTACTCGTCTCTGAGAGCGGCGCCCCACGAAGGCCTGGGCGAGTATGAGCTTAGAAGGGGGCTATTCCAGGAGCGCAGGAAGAGGGATTATCTGAGATATCTGGCTAAGGTAAGGATTTTATTTTTTACGATCGTTATAGAAACTTTTTTTTTTGTACGCAAACGAATGCATAAATTTGGTAATTTTTTAACAATATAAAAAATAGCGTTAAAAAAGTGCCGTAACATGCCCTTTTCTGAATTCTTATAATATCAAGTTGCCATCGAAATCAGCATACGAGTCGTTCGTTGCCTGAGCGCCGCATTGTTATTGTTACCTTACAAATGTCAATAGTATTTAAAAACATCAAAAATGGAAAGAAATATCTCGGATTCCGAAGAAGAAAACTCATTTCAATGCGCTCCGGACGAAATAATTAATAATGCCAATGAAGCAACACAAAATTTATTGCCTGAAAAATCGAAAGAAGCTTTCGAAAAGGGATATAATACGTATATTAAATTGCATCGGACCAAAAACAAGTGAAAAGTTTAAGCGAACGTGTATTGTTATATTGTCCTAAAAAATGCCCGTGGAATACAAACAACTTTTTCCACGGGGATTTTTTAGTACAAGACAGAGGAAAAGAGTATTTCCGGGATAAGACTTGATTTTCGCGCGGTTCTGATTTTGTCTTTCTCATGGTGATTATTGGTGAAGAATGGGCCTGAATAAAAAAAAATAATATATAAAAATATGGGGTTCCATTTGAAAATCTTAACTTACCCCCACCCGCGCCCGGGGGTTGAGGGGGCGGGGGTGGTTTAAATTGCAAACTATTCCTCCTTCAAAACCAAACAACTTTTTACCCCGACATTTTCCGCTGCAATTCCGGGGTACCGACCTTTTTTCAACACCGTGTATATTTTTTAATTTCGAAAAATAAAGCTGATACGACCGAACAGAAAATTTGAGCGCACGAGCCGAAGGCGATTATATTTCACGCATTTGTTACATAAATAACTATTTTTAAGTCCACTGTCGTACATACGGCGCGATAACTTTTTAGAGTTTATTTTTTTTTGGTTTATTTTATTATTATTTGCCCAAATTTTATTCTAGCAAAATCACGCTACCATACCGGAAGTTGTAAAAGAACAAATAGAGTGTAAGATCGAAGATTCCCAGGAAAGTACGAGAAGTACGAACGCCGAAAAAAGTGTCACGTCAAAATTAGTCCAAACGGATATTCAAAATATTAATAATGACTTGGTAGTAAGTAAATGGGTGCTTTAAAAACGCTTATAGCATACTTATCTTTTATCTACTGATTTTTTGAATGCAATAACTCAATTTTTGACACCGTGGTTCAGTTGTACCTACCTTTTTAAAACTTAGTCTGACCCTTGGTTGGTGGGGAACCTGACCCTTAAGTACACTGTCCCATCCACATATATATAACCATTATATTGCTAATACCATCTGAAATTATGTCCCCGCTATGGACATCGAACGGGTAATAGTGAGTTTGCGCAGTTCGTAAATTTCCGTGTGAAAATAAACATTCGACAGGACCGGATTTCAACTTTTTTAATGCAAATTTCACTGGTTAATTAGGAAAAATATTGCAATCCAAAATTTCGATTAGTTCGATTTAAGACAGCGTTCCATGCATACGTTTCTGACGATATTATGATCCGACGGTGCCCTCATTGGTGTAACCTTTTGGTGCCAAATTCCGTCCGAATATTTGTAACAATCGACACGATGAGCTTTATTTTAACTTTCATCCGACGTCGTATGTTTCTTAACCTCACTTTTTCCTAAACCAAAAATTAAGAATGAATGACATTAGGTTTGTTCCAACACCCTATTTTTGTATCGTTCTAGAACCGTCACGAAACTGTTGGAATCGATTTTGTGCGCAGGCGTTAATTTTGCACTGTTTGTTGCCGATGCACAAGGGGGGCAAGGTTGGTACGTTTTTGTGACCATTCTGTGTAAAAATCTCAGCTGATCGCCTGTCTGATTCTAGGAAAGAAGTTTAGTAATTAGTTAATTATCATAACATTCATAAATCACAACCCTACTTTTGTTGTTTTGATTTCTTCGTCTAAGCTTGAGTATTATCTTTTTTCGTTCCGTTTTGTTGTATTTAATAATCATGAAAGAGAATAACGTTTAATGTTAAGAATATCTTGTAGGTTTGGGAACCGGATTATACAAATTTAATAAGAATAAATTAAATAATCAAAATATTAAGCAACAACTCCTACAAAACAAGGCTAAAAGAACTGCATGAATGCCAGGAATACAAAAACAACGGTTAAAATTCTTAGGGCGCAAGTCAGTACAAGCGGTTCCTGGTCTTGGCCATGTATCGTTTTTACCGTTCAGGAACTGGTTTGCGAACGATCACAGTTTGGTTGGAACGCCAAAGGGATCGCCAGCTACACCGTTTTGTGTCGGTTGGAACGCCTTTCGACTACTACGCATGTGCGTGACCGTACATTGTACGATTTTTAGGGTGGTTGGAACGAACCTTATATCGACTATTTTAGGAATTATTATCAGCTACTAATGCACCAAATTAAAAATACATTAATTTTAAGGTTAGGTAGTGACCACATATATATTATATACCTATGAGTGTCTCTTCTTTTTTTACAAGCTTTTTAGTGAAATTCGGTTCCGAAGATCGGATAATCTGATAAGCAAAATATTTTCGTATATATACCTGAAATACTTTATACCTGGTTTGATCCACGACTTTTGCAAAAAAGCACCATGCACTTGTGTCCTTTCATCTCAAACAAAACAAATTACTAACCGAACAAACAGCGAATCGAATCACCACAAATTAAAAACTCCTTTACAAACACTGTTGTTAGGTAATGAAAGTTTATAAGCACTAATATACCGACAACAATGTGGATGAACCACTTTTTATTCTGTAATTTGAAAAAGCATCCAGAACAAAAAATGGCGACGAATAACAAGAAACAAATAATGTCGGGCCGGCTCTGACGCGATCGATAAAATTTCCACCCTACTGCGCAAACTCAATGGTGCCAAGCCATATCACATAGCGGGGACACTTTTTGTAATTTGGAACGTTAATGGTAATATAATGGTTATACAGTAAGGACGTAAAGTAAGGAATAAATTCATTATCTCGCAAACTACAATTTTTTTTAAAAATCGCTCGGACCCTTCGATTTTGTTTTTCGAACGCGCATATTCTGACATAAAATGTAGATATACAGGGTGTTGCAAATAAGAGTGACACAAAAAACATTTTTTTCTTAAATAGAACCCACTGTATATTATTGCATGTACGGATTCTTCGGAAAATCCTAAACATTTTTCATATAGCATGTGCTATACCTTAGCCCAAGCGTTTTGGAGTTATTCTCATTCAAAATTTGAAAATCAGATATTTCGCAATCAATCAAGACTTGCATTGATTCATGCACGCTGAGGAAAACCTGTAGTCAGCATGAGTGAAGCGCAAGAAAAGTCAAGTAGGCTATGGAGTTGTGATGCAAGAAACAAAAGAATTAATGTCAATAGTTACTGTTATTGTCAGTTTTATGTGTATTTTCCTAACGTTTTACTAGTTTTCAAAAGACTCATTTCGTTTTTTCATAACTAAATTAAATTAAAATGCGGCTCACTGAGAAACAGCGCATAGAGGTTTTGATGATGATGGGCTACGGTGATAGGGTTAGAACACAGCAAGAAACATGTGAGTTATTTAATCAAAAATACCCCAATCGTCCGCCAATATCACAATCAACAGTAAGCAAAATTGAGTACAAGTTTAGGCAATTCGGTCATGTAAGAGATGTCCCTAGATTTGGTCGTCCTCAAGTTGATGAAAATCAACAATTAGAAGTCTTACTGGCAGTTCAAGATAACCAGCATGTGGTGTCTAGGCAGGTAGCAAGTGACGTGGATATTGGAAAAACAACAGTTCTTAAAATACTGCATACAAATAAATACCATCCTTATAAAATGCAAGTTCTCCAAGAACTTTTGGAAAGGGACTTTGAGAGGCGCCTTGAATTTTGTGAGCGTTTACAGGATATGTGTTTCGTAAACAGAAATTTTGTAAAAAATATAATTTTGCTTGAATGGTGACGTAAATACCCAAAATTATCGATATTGGTCCGATGTAAATCCACACTGGATGAGGGAAGGACACACACAATTTAATCAAAAGATCAATGTGTGGGCTGGCGTTGTCGATGACATTGTTATAGGGCCTTTCTTTTTTGACGGAAATTTAACAGGCGAGAGATACTTGAGTTTTTTAGAACAAGAACTTGTTCCAGCCCTGGCCACCCTTTTTCCTGAGTTAGAACGTCCCGATTTGCCACATCATAATATCTGGTTGCAACAAGATGGTGCTCCCCCACATTTCGCTGTGGGAGTTCGTACATATTTGGACGATACTTTTCCAAACAGGTGGATTGGAAGAGGTGGTTTTATTGAGTGGCCGCCAAGGTCACCCAATCTCGACTTTTTTTATGGGGATACCTTAAGGGAAAAGTATTCAAAAGCCAGCCTGCAAATTTAGATGATTTAAAAGATCGCATCCGGCAAGAAATTCGGCAAATTACACCCCAAATGGTTCGAAATATTCAGCGAGAACTTGTAGATCGGTTAGGCTATTGTCAGTTGACCAACGGAAGACACCGCGAACATTTACTTTAGAAAAATTATTTTTAAGTTCACCTAACTGTTTTTTTCGATAAATAAGACATTTTTAAAATAATTTTATTCTTTGTTTTCTCCATGACTTTTTCCACTTTTCAAATTTTGAATGAGAATAACTCCAAAACGCTTGGGCTAAGGTATAGCACATGCTACATGAAAAATGTTTAGGATTTTCCGAAGAATCCGTACATGCAATAATATACAGTGGGTTCTATTTAAGAAAAAAAATTTTTGTGTCACTCTTATTTGCAACACCCTGTATATCTACATTTTATGTCAGAATATGCGCGTTCGAAAAACAAAATCGAAGGGTCCGAGCGATTTTTTAAAAAAATTGTAGTTTGCGAGATAATGAATTTATTCCTTACTTTACGTCCTCACTGTATATATGTGGTCCCAGCCAACATGTCTTTCTTTGAGCAGTTCTATAAATATTCTTACAGCTTCACGCTGTATAAATTTTCCCTGAAACCCTTTGACCCTAAATGCAAGACCTTTACACAACAAATTTGCAAATTGAAAGTTTTTATAGACCTGTTATAAATCTATTTAACAAGTTTGACCTCGGTGCGTACAATTGAGCTTCAATGTTGTAAATACACCTATTTATTAAAATCTTGCCTTTAACACTATTAACCCGTAATTTGAACTAACTATTAAAAAGAGACATTCGAGGGGCTGATTGAGCAGAGAGAATTACTAAATTTTTAATTAATTAGTAGTAAACGTTTAACAATTAAAGAAAACAGAATGTTCTGAACTTTCTGTCACAGATGTCAGGTAGCTTCCCAACGGTAAATTTATAGAAGTTTACAATGGTTTCGCCTGCGGCGCTGTATGCGCTCACAGCCCCTCCGCCCATAAAAGCTGACTACGTCACTTGATCTATCATATAATACTAATTCGTGCAACTAAATAGGAAAAAGTAAATCAAAAATTTGATCTCTTTAACTTCGAAAAGTGGGTGATCAGTTGATGGATCTCCATTTCTTTCTGAGCTGCCAATAAGCTACATACTATTTTTTTAATTTATGATATTTATACAATGTACATACGTAGTAACCTGATGATGATGGTGATTGATTTTTCGTCATGGAGCATGCAACTGATTTCCTTATTTCGCTTAAATTTATAATTTTTTGCTAAAAGGACCTGATACAGTGAAATCTCTCATAACGGACACTGTTGACCTTTGATACAGGGTGTTCCTTAATAACATGTTAATATATCATTTTCAATTTTGGTATGTGTTAATAGGATATAAAAGCACATATTTTAGGTAGAAAAGTTATTTTTTCGGCGGCACTGCAAACATGTCCTCTGATATTTTCTACAAAAAAGAGGTACGCCACTGTCATTTTCCCCTACGGGTATTTTTTTCTGCTTAGCCTGGCCAATTCTACATGAAAACGGTCTCTTGGGGTTTTCACGTCAGACTTACCGTTGTTGATTAAAACTTGAAACTGATAATGATAAAGTTTGTGTTATGAAAATAGGCATTTTGAATTTAATCGCTTAAATTAAGAACGGGTGCGCCTGACGAGTAAAAAGCAAGATACCGTTTTCATGTAGAATTGACCAGGCTAATCAGAAGACCGATCTGCATGGAAAAATGTCAGTGGCGTACCACTTTTGTGTAAAAAATATCACATGACATGTTTGCAGGGACCCCACTGGTGTATCGATAGAATTACTTTTCACAGTCACACTCTGAAATATTAGCACGTCATTAAGGAACACCCTGTATGTCAGTATATTTTTTTTGCTCGATGTATGTCTAGAAAATGGCATTTTCCCCCGTTTTTAGGTACAGTATGACAACTTCCGGTCGCACCCCTCCCCGGAAAAAGACCTGAGTCCTCGGCGGACCGCCACCGACGAGTTGGTGGACGCGGCGCTCCGTACGCGCCCCTACCGGATCGACCAGCGACTGACCAGCGCCCAAAATGAGTTGCTTTTGAGGGCGGGCAACGCGTCCACGATGGACAAGCCGAAGAGCATATTGTCCAATAGGCGGACGGGGAGTCCCAGAGGTAAGAATGCTGCTCCACATTGAACTAAATTTGTAGTATCTTTTGCTTCTTTATTTTGGCCAGTGGCGTAACAAAGCAGGGGCCGGGCCCCCAAATCAAATATAATATTAGAAGGAAAATAAACTCATAGTCTGTCCAATAGTTTAACAAAAGGTTTAGTTTTTAATTTCCATACGTGTTTCCATAAACATATAATATAACAAGGGAGACAGAACATTCCATTCATAAAACACCATTTATTTACAATCATACACAGTTCTACAGGTCCACATAAGTTAGAAGAAGATGGCTTGAAAAAATGGCAACGCTGTAATAAGGTACACGTTTAGATAATTTCGTGGGGGGGGGGGGGGGGGGTAGCGGGGCTATGGCGATTTAACACGGAAAAGGCGCACAGTTTTTGTGTGCACCGCGCTGTTGTCTGTTCGTGCATCTAGTTAGAAATTCGAGCGTGTATATTTTAATATTTTAATATTAAATATTTATTAAGTTAATAGTAAATCTAGGAAGTTTAAAAATGAAATATATGAAAAAAAATTTATAGAGGGTATTCCAAACTTAATGAGGCTGTTATTGATCAATTTTCTACAATTAAGAATCGAAGAATGGACTTTACGTTTAAGCACTATTGTGTAGGGTCGATAAATGTTGTGTACTTCGATAAATGATACTCGATATGATTTTAAACCATTTTATTTAAGGATTTAAACTAAAAAAACACTGAAAATATAAAGAATGCCAACTTGTTAGTCTCGTTGCTCGATTCGTTCTCGTCATAAAACAGTTAACTATCTCTCTGCTTGGTTGCGCCTAATGGCGTAGCCGTAGATGTCGTAGTGGTATTAGACATCATTCGGTTTTCTTGATACCTCGTAGATGGCGGTAGTAGTATTGGACATCATTCGGTTTTCTTGGTAGCTCGTAGAGGGCTTTAGTAGTATTAGTAGTGGACTGTATAAATATTGTTACGAGGGTTGCATGCGACGACGTTAAAATCCGACAGCTATACACACTAAGGAAACCTTTCTTATTTTCCAAAAGTTGTACTTCCTTCTCCTTTTTGTGTAAAATTAAAAAATAAGTAAAAATATGTTTTACCTAACGCATTTTCTTATTACTTTTTTTCTTTCTATATTTAAAACTCCTGGAAAGTAATTGGTTGGTCGTTAGACAAAAATAAAATTTTAAAAATAATTTCACCATACTTGTGAACTCCCTCTATCATAGGTCACGAGCCGCCACTGGTTGTAGGTATTTTTTACAGAAATTCAGATAATATAAAGAAATAATCCGTATTTTTGCAATATTTACTTAAAATTAGCTACACCACTGCTTTAAAAGAACATAACCTCATTATTTTCACTTACCGACGAAATATTAATCCGGGGTTAGAATAGTCGAATTTCTTACACAACACGCACTGACGAACCATTGTAGATGGCTAATAAATAGCTCTAAATAGTTTTAGTTAGAAAAAACACTAAAAATGAGTCCAAAACACAAACAAATAGAGAAACAGCAGCGATAATCCGCTAACAACAACCCCGGCGAAAATGAATGACATTTGTAAACTTCAGGGTCATTTTTACACTGGCAGGTAAAAATTAGCAAACAGCATTGCCAGGCGGACGGGGAGTCCCAGAGGTAAGAATGCTGCTCCACATTGAACTAAATTTGTAGTATCTTTTGCTTCTTTATTTTGGCCAGTGGCGTAACAAAGCAGGGGCCGGGCCCCCAAATCAAATATAATATTAGAAGGAAAATAAACTCATAGTCTGTCCAATAGTTTAACAAAAGGTTTAGTTTTTAATTTCCATACGTGTTTCCATAAACATATAATATAACAAGGGAGACAGAACATTCCATTCATAAAACACCATTTATTTACAATCATACACAGTTCTACAGGTCCACATAAGTTAGAAGAAGATGGCTTGAAAAAATGGCAACGCTGTAATAAGGTACACGTTTAGATAATTTCGTGGGGGGGGGGGGGGGGGGTAGCGGGGCTATGGCGATTTAACACGGAAAAGGCGCACAGTTTTTGTGTGCACCGCGCTGTTGTCTGTTCGTGCATCTAGTTAGAAATTCGAGCGTGTATATTTTAATATTTTAATATTAAATATTTATTAAGTTAATAGTAAATCTAGGAAGTTTAAAAATGAAATATATGAAAAAAAATTTATAGAGGGTATTCCAAACTTAATGAGGCTGTTATTGATCAATTTTCTACAATTAAGAATCGAAGAATGGACTTTACGTTTAAGCACTATTGTGTAGGGTCGATAAATGTTGTGTACTTCGATAAATGATACTCGATATGATTTTAAACCATTTTATTTAAGGATTTAAACTAAAAAAACACTGAAAATATAAAGAATGCCAACTTGTTAGTCTCGTTGCTCGATTCGTTCTCGTCATAAAACAGTTAACTATCTCTCTGCTTGGTTGCGCCTAATGGCGTAGCCGTAGATGTCGTAGTGGTATTAGACATCATTCGGTTTTCTTGATACCTCGTAGATGGCGGTAGTAGTATTGGACATCATTCGGTTTTCTTGGTAGCTCGTAGAGGGCTTTAGTAGTATTAGTAGTGGACTGTATAAATATTGTTACGAGGGTTGCATGCGACGACGTTAAGATCCGACAGCTATACACACTAAGGAAACCTTTCTTATTTTCCAAAAGTTGTACTTCCTTCTCCTTTTTGTGTAAAATTAAAAAATAAGTAAAAATATGTTTTACCTAACGCATTTTCTTATTACTTTTTTTCTTTCTATATTTAAAACTCCTGGAAAGTAATTGGTTGGTCGTTAGACAAAAATAAAATTTTAAAAATAATTTCACCATACTTGTGAACTCCCTCTATCATAGGTCACGAGCCGCCACTGGTTGTAGGTATTTTTTACAGAAATTCAGATAATATAAAGAAATAATCCGTATTTTTGCAATATTTACTTAAAATTAGCTACACCACTGCTTTAAAAGAACATAACCTCATTATTTTCACTTACCGACGAAATATTAATCCGGGGTTAGAATAGTCGAATTTCTTACACAACACGCACTGACGAACCATTGTAGATGGCTAATAAATAGCTCTAAATAGTTTTAGTTAGAAAAAACACTAAAAATGAGTCCAAAACACAAACAAATAGAGAAACAGCAGCGATAATCCGCTAACAACAACCCCGGCGAAAATGAATGACATTTGTAAACTTCAGGGTCATTTTTACACTGGCAGGTAAAAATTAGCAAACAGCATTGCCACTATGATTTCCTTAAAACATTGCAATTTTATGTTTTTTATACTTTTCGGTTTCATACGCAGACGGTATATTTAGAACTCTCAGTAACTTGGCATCATTGATTACTGTTTAAAACTTTGTATGATTCTCACAGAATAAAAATAATTCTGTATATTTATGAATTAAGTGTTTTTGCGTGTTTCGAAGGGACATTCGCTCTCATCTTCAGTGGAAAAAATATACATAAACCGAAAGTGTCTACATTGTTGAGGCAAACTGTAAAAGGGGGAAACACATATTTAAGTATTTTTTATGTAAAGAAGAAAATTATGATTTTGGAAACATTAGAATGATTTATTGAAAGTTCAGAATATTAAGGTAGATAAAAAACGTGTAAGATATCTTACCTTTTGTAGCAGAAAAAGAAGAAAGAATTGTATATATGAAAGTTTCATTATTAAATTAAATAAATTACTAAAAAAAACTTAAAAAAAGAATCTAAAAAGCGTTTTGGGCCCGATCCTCTTCATCATTTATCTTAATGCTCTTTTTTAACGGAAAATATAGGATGTACAGTTATATCTTATGTTGACGACACGGCTATAATATTTACTGGTAAAGATTGGGAAGAAGATAAAATAAGGCAATAAAAGGTTTTAAATTGGTTAAGTGTTGGTCGGAAACTTATAAACTATCAATTAATCTAAATAAGATAAATTACATAGCCTTTTCATTAACAAGCAACTGGTGAGCCCAATTTTACAGATATTCTATCGGTAATGATCGACCTTATTTTCCCTTCGACCATAAAATAAATAAGGAAATCCCTAATTTTAAAACCTTTTCGAGCAGAGCCGGACCAGGTATACACATTCAATTTATACCTATGCCTGATGCATATATAAATACAAAGTGATTTTTAATAATTTTAATCTTTAGTGGTTTTCCGGCGAGTCATTTTTAGTTAGGCTTATTAGTGGTAGAATGTGGCGTCCTTGGAATTGTGCTGATAGGGGGCATCTTCAAGTGTCATTTTTAAAAGAAAGCATTTATCTACCGATGCCAAACTAATAATTAAAAATGTGTATCCATCGTTGTTGAGTATAAATTTTAATTGGATGGATGCTTTAGCAGAGACGCCTACTTTGACAAAAACTCCTTTATCTTCGGTAAGAGACATAGTACTTAAACCTGTTAATCCTAGAAAAAATCGGAGTGATTCTGGCACATTTAGAAGCATTGGCGAAAATGACATGGATTTATTAAGAAGAAAGTTTTTACCAAATGTTTGAGGCACAAGCTGTACCCACTTTGATTTCCCTCAAAGAGCGGCTGATTAAAGACGAAACAAATATCTCTTGTAGCCTTTCAATCCTTAGGAAAATATTGCGTAAAATGGGTTTTAAATGATAAAATACAAAGATTAATGGAATCTCAACGTTTACGGGAATGGAGACTTAAATATTTAACAGTTGTTAAACAATTTAGAGAAGAAAATCGTCCAATTATTTACCTTGACGAAACATGGTTAGATACCCATGACACTCCAAGAAAAGGTTGGGATGATTCTTCCAAAAAATGTCAAACCAAGGCACCATCAAATAAAGGCAAAATAATCATAATATTACATGCTGGTTCACAGAACGGGTTTGGTCCAAATTGTCTGTTGCTTTCAGCTAGAAACATAGCAGATTCTTCTTTAGATTACCATCAAGATACCGACGCACAACTTTTTGAAGATTGGTTTAAACATAAACTCCTTAAAAATATACCTAAAAATAGCGTCATTGTAATGGACAATGCTAGTTATCATAGTTGGCAAGCAAAAATCATTCCCAATTCTAATAATACAAAAGCAGAAATTCAAAATTTTATGATTGAAAATGATTTATATTTTGAAGAAACTTACAAAAAACGAGAACTGCTAGAAGTATTAAAAGCTTTTAAAATAAATAAGGAATACGAGTGTGACAAACTTGCAGCAGAAAATGGACATTACAGTGTTGCGTCTTCCTCCGTACTATTGTATATTCAATCCTATTGAGCTAATATGGCACCAATTAAAATCCAATCGATAAATCCAAATGCATCTGTAGTAGAATTAATTACAATTATTTTAAATTATAAAAATAAATCATGTGGTGTGGTATACATTTTCAAGCCGACCCTGATCCCATTTATTGAGCTTTGAAGAGGTTGATGCGTATACAATAGGGTTTAATCAGGTAGTTTATTTATGGCAGTAAGAGTCAACGGTATAATTCTGCAACAACTATACACAAATTTTATATAGTAAAGGAATTCCTAAATGAAAAACATTGGTGATGGCTTATAAAGCATTTGTGGAGTCGCCAATACGATACAGAATTATTGTTTGGGGTGGTGCCTATGGCACAGTACTTAACAAGTTAGATATATCACAAAAATATATTCTTAAAATTATATGCAAAAAAAATAAAAGATTTCCAACAAATTTATTGTTTTCGGAGGTTATTGTAAATATCAGAACTTTATATATTAGCTGTATATGTAATTTTGTTTATCGGTGTAAGACCAAGCTAAACCATGTAGATCACTCTACCGAAACAATGACTAAATCTAATAACAAAATTAAATCAACAAAAAATTTAACAACTGCCAATAAGAAGTTTATGGATTACTTAGTAACAAAAACATTAAATTTACTCACAGATAATATAAAATCAACAAAAACTTTTAGTAAAAAGTGTAATCAGTATGTTTACCGGAATACAGAAAAGTTTTCAAAACTTTTTCAGTAACACACTAAATCAATAAGGATTGTGGGAATGTTTCAGTAAATGTGTGTCACATAGAAGTCTAATATAGGTAATATAAATAAAAATACAAAATAATAATATGAATGTGTCTAATTTTAGATTTCGACACATACGGGTGTTTTGCACCTAGGTGTCTATTATTGGTTTTTGCTATTCATTTTATTATACAGGGTGTTATGGAGATGACTAATTATATTTAAATCGGTGACTCCTTGGGTTTCCTAGAGAAAGTCTACATACTTTTTTTTTTTAAATCGAATATCTAAATACTAAGGTAAAACCCATTTCTACCCACATACTGTCGCGCCGTTCCATCTGGATTCACTTAACAACAATGTGGGTCACTAGAGTATACTAACAGTGTTGTCAGATCACACCGCGTGTCTCGCCGTTGCTTGAATACCGGCCGCGCGCCACTTTATACTTCAGTATGTTTCGAGATTCGGGAACTGGTTATAAGTGTTCGTTGCTCGGGAGTGGAACGACTTTGTCGAGAGTTCCACGTGCTTGACGTATACGAATTTTAAACGTTTTGTTAGTTGTATTGCCGATTTCTTTTTTGTTGTGAAATAATTCATAATAATAAATGTTGTGATGTGATTTCAAATTTGTGTGATATTACCTATTGTTGGTTCTGTTGCAAAACATACTTTTTTTGTTTTATTGAATTTAATTATAAAACGGATAAGAGAGTATGTACCTTAAAATTGTAGTTTTCTTTGTCTAAAAAGTTTGAAAAAGAAGTGATAGCGCGCGTCAATGACGTCTTGTTGTCAAAAACTGAACACGTGCGTTTAGAATTCTGTGTTGCAATATGACAACATCGCCTATAATGCGCTAACCTCTTTTGAACCTGGAGACTGCCTCAATAAAATATTGATTGCGAAGGTCCTCAGGAGCGGCCACGTAAATTTTGAAATTTCATATAAAGTGTATATTTCGATTAATAATTCAAAGCGCCATTTATGGTTATTTTTCTTCAATTTATTTTCATCTCGGGATTTGTCAGTTTAAATGTAATACGTCATTTCCATAACAGCCTGTATAGTATATTAAAAATGTTAAAATAAAATATTAAATGTTAAATTTGTTTTTTGGAAGATAGTCGAAAATAATTTTCAAACACCAAACGGACCTGATGGGTACGCATGGCAAACCTAGCCCGAAATGGAGCGGACTCGTCCCTTGTCCTTTTTGAAAATTGTTTTTGACTATTTTTGAAAAAGCAAGCAAATCAAAACTATGATGTTTCTTCTAGATTTTTTTTCAAGTTTTTCCAGTAATTTATTTAATTTATTAATGTAAGTGTGATATATAAAACTTTTTCTTCTTTTTCTGCTACAAAAAGTAAGATATTTTACACTTTTTTTCTTCTACCTTAATTTTCTGAACTTTTCAGTTAAATCTTTTTAATGTTTCCAAAATCATAATTTTCTTCTTTACATAAAAAATGCTTAAATATGTTTTTCCTCTTTTACAGTTTGCCTTAACAATGTCAAAAGTTTCTGCTTATGTATAATTTTTCCACTGAAGATGAGGGTATGTGCCTTCGAAACATGTATGGAAATTAAAAACTGTTTTTCCTCCCACAACCAATGTTTGAATCCGCCCTTGAACTATTAAACAAAATATAGAACCCCTTTAAGGACGAGGCCCGTCTTCTTCGCACACTGATTTTGACAGTACTCTTGTTATTAGATAGGTATTCGTCCGACATGGGCCAGACCTCCTATACCCCGACCACCTTCATGGACGGCTTCAGCTACACGGATCAAGGTGAAGAAATAGAAAGAGTAAGTTGCTGATTTTTAACCTAATTGAAATTATCATCATTTCTGTCAAATTATGCGATTTTTATATAATATACAGTGACCGTAAATGAGTTCTCGTTCTTTTTTATTATTATTTTCTCAGAAAATGCTCGATAAAAAGTTTCTGCGTCCCCTTAAGAGCACTTATCAGTGACCTCCATTAAGGTATAAAGATGTGACAAGTTACCAGAAAACTATTGGATAGAATTTGTGAAAATTTTAAATTTAGCCTCGAAATATGGTACTTACATGAGAATTTTTCGAAAAAGAATTTTATGTTTTCCAAAACGGTAAATAACGTTTAAATTGAAAAAATATGGTTATACAGTCATTTTCGAAAGTATGGCATGCACTATCAATAATCTCCATTAATTTCATAGCTTAGTTTGAAAGCAAAAAATGTCCTACCGACGTTTTCAGAAATAATATCCAAAATCGCAACTATCTAAAGTGATTTGGCAACGCTTCGGGTGATCAAAGGCAGAAGAATAAGAAAAACATCTCCTACTCCCTCGGTACAGCCGGCCAGCGCGCTGGATCGTCGTGTCTTGAAATGGCGATGTTGCCTCATTGTTCAATAACAATGACTTATGCTGTTCCGCGACCAAGTTGCAAACCGGACCACGCGGACCACTGATAAATACTTTTAACCTAAAGAAGAAAACTGTAGTGCGTACGAGGGAGATTCAATTGTTTAAAAGTTGCTAAGAGTACGGTACTCTTATGTTTCGTTTTCGATGCGATTTTCATTTGTAAAACTTTTTCAGAATTAAAAGTTATATCCACAGGGCCAACACTCCATTCATAAATCTGTTGGAAATTGAGTTTGTGATTGTTTGAAATGTTATTGAAAATCAGTAATGGGTGGAAGAGTGACAAAACATGTTGGTCTCGCTAATGGCAACAATGTTGAAGTCTGGTTAAATCAAAGATCTTACAAGGTTAAATCCAATAACGTTTAAAAGGTTATGGAGCGGTCTTCATCGTTTCGGAGCGGAGCTAGTCTGGGCAAAAAGCCCAACAAGGGCGTATAATTTACTTTGAGATTCTTTACGTTTAACTATATTTTCTATTCAAAAAGTGTATTTTCGAATATTGGATATTTATAAAAAAGATAGAAATATTGATCCAGTTTTTATATACAGTGTATCCAAGGATGGATTTAACTATTTATGCTTAGCATCAATATTTTTGGTGTATTCATTACTGGATGATACTCTCCAGATATAAAAGTGTATATTTCTAGCCAGATTGTCATATTTATCACTAAGACATCTTGCAAAATCCCAATTAAAAATTTGTAAATTTGACAATTACAACTGGTTTAAGGTTAATCCGCAATTGCTCTTAAAATAAGTTTATTTCTAATAATTTTACTATAAACTGTGAAAAGGATGATTCTTTAAAATAATATTATTATACTTAAAGGTATCAAATAAATCGTGAAATAATCCAACTGCACTCTCGTCATCTATCTTTAGTTTATTACCTGCTCACATGCATTGGGTGTGGCCAATTAGCAAGGAGGGAGAAACGGAATGGGGGATGCAAACTCAAAATCAAATTTCTAAATATATTTACTAACCTGTGAAATTTTAATTTAACACCATTGCATCTTTAGTGAAGTATTTTATGGCCGCACAAGACTCAACCATCTTGTAAATGCAAGATTTATATTAAGAAATAAACCAACTCGACTGCTTTTTGCCCGGACTAGCACCACGGACCGGTCCATAACCTTTTAAACGTCAATGGTTAGTCAGAAATCATATCAATACAATCATATTAAAACATAACCATACTTACCGAAGAAAAGATAAATCCTTGCTTAAATGATCCACCCTTTTACAAACTATACATGAATGCACCATCATTGTTTATAATAAAGACGATTTTTCACCAATACTCACAAAAAAAAAATAAAAACAACCAAGTATATAAACACTCCCTTAAAAGCGGTTAGCAGCGAGTAGCAACAGTGTATTCTTCTTCCATTGATAAAGTTTGATCGTTTGCCGTCGAGCGTAGTATCTTTTAACTTGATGTTGTCAGAGTGCAGTCTGTTTATTTCAAACTTTTATGTATAATAATAATATTTTTTTCTAAATCTCTCAAGGCCTATTCACAATTTATATTAAAATTATTGGGAAATAAATTTATTTTAAAAGCAATTGCGGATTAACCTTAAACCAGTTGCAATTGTCAAATTAACAAATTTTTAATTGGGATTTTGCAGATACCTTAGCGATAAATAGGACAATCTGGCTATGCTGCAAGCATAACAGCAAGGTGGGGAGTGCACGTTTACAGTCCTTACGTCGACTTCAAATGTAAACAATTCTATCTGGAGTTTGTAAGATCTTTGGTTATATCCGAATACGGCCTCCTATTCAAAAAACGAAAATACATCTTGCATTTTTGGTCTTACCCTGTACAGAAACTGGAATGCAGAGATCAAAGAATATTGGTGAAACTTTAAATTTCTTGTTATTTCTAAATGTTCTTAATCCATTCGAAAAAATTATGCCAAAATTCGTTTATTTTTGTAGAAATTAGATTTAAACCAAAATTAATTTTATACAATATGTCCACGATCCTTATAATTGGGAAGAGAGGACATTTTTAAAGTAATTTAAGAAGATTCTGAACATAAAATTAATTTTAATTCAAATCTACTCCAAAAATAAGCGAATTTTGGCATAATTTTTTTGAATGATTCTGAAAAATTAGAAATAACGAGAAAGTTAATGTTTGACCAACATTCTCAAAGTATACATTAAAAATAATTTGATCTCTTCCTTCTAGTCTCTATACAGGGTAAGACAAACAAATAAGAATTTTTTCGTTTTTTGAATAGTAACGTAACTTCGTATTCGGACATAACGTTTAATTCTAAACAACTTTTACAAATAAAAATTGTATCTAAAACGAAAGATGAGAGTACTTTACTCTTGAGCAACTTTTAAAAAATTGAATCTCCCTCGTACGCACTACAGTTTCAGTTTCCTTCAATTTTAACGAGAGCTTCTTTAATAGAATAAAATTTTCCGAGAAATCAATAGTAAAAAAGTTTTCCCCATCACTGTATACAGGGTGATTCACGACGAACGTGCATTAGAACTTTATGGAGAACTACTGAATATATGTTCCTGAAACTTTGGGGATTTGGGTTTATCGATATGCTCTCTTTAACTAAAATATTCACATGTTTCTGTCATTTCCGGTTATATCGGAAGTAGCTGCCAACTCTCGTTTTTTAAATACAACATGGTAATTTTTATTACATTTTTCGATTAAGCATTAAATACTAAGCACATTTTATAGAAAATGTTTTTGTCAGACTCTATTAGGTTTTGAGATATCTGGACTTTTTGCAATTATTTGGCAAATGCATGACGATGAAATAATCCATATAATTTTTTTACCTTAGCGCTTGGACTAAAAAATTTTTTTCACCGAATAGCTAGAAGATCATCAAGTCTCAAAAACATTTCAAATTCGGCATAAAATGTACAGGGTGGTCACAATTCAAGCCTCATTGTCAAAGAATTCAGCCATTAAAAACTTTCTTATTTTAAATGGAACACCCTGTATATTTTTATTTAATTTGATGGCAAATTAGTTGTTCTTTATAAATAGTATTTACTGTCCTATACCTATATCAAAGCGTTTTCTCAAAAAATCCAATTTTATTCCGAAAATACTATTTGTTCAAGTGTGCTATGGAAACAATTTTATTGTACTATACGGAGAAAAAGTTATTGGTATCAAAACGATGGGGCTCCAGCACACAACGTCCAAGTTGTTAAGACTGCCCTAAACAGACTTTTTCATGACCAGTGGATCGCAAACCAAGGTCCCTTCCACTGGCCAGCTCGTTCGCCAGACTTAACTCCACTGGACTTTTTCATCTGGGAAACCATTAAAGATAAAGTTTACGCGCGTCCCATCACCACGAAGGAAAATCTAATTGAAAGGGTGAAGGCAGCATTTCAATTTCTCACAAGAAATTAGGAATGCTACAAGAAATAACATGATGAAAAGAATACATAAATGCTTGGAAGTAAATGGCAATCATTTCGAACATATTTTAAAAATATAATCAAAATATATTAGGTATAATTTTCAAACACATTTTTAATTAAAGAATTTAAAGTTTATAAACGTTGTTTCCTTGCTATTTTTAAAAAAATAATATTTAAACCATTAAATTTAAAACAATCAACTGCATTTTATTTATAAATTATTAAGAAACACTTTAGAATATTGTATTTTAAAGCAATCAATCAGCAGACATCAGTATACAGCCCCTAAGTACAATTGTTTTCATAGCACACTTGAACAAATAGTATTTTCGGAATAAAATTGGATTTTTTGAGAAAACGCTTTGATATAGGTATAGGACAGTAAATACTATTTATAAAGAACAACTAATTTGCTATCAAATTAAATAAAAATATACAGGGTGTTCCACTTAAAATAAGAAAGTTTTTAATGGTTGAATTCTTTCACAATGAGGCTTGAATTGTGACCACCCTGTACATTTTATGCCGAATTTGAAATGTTTTCGAGACTTGATGATCTTCTAGCTATTCGGTGAGAAAAAAATTTTAGTCCAAGCGCTAAGGTAAAAAAATTATATGGATTATTTCATCGCCATGCATTTGCTAAATAATTACAAAAAGTCCAGATATCTCAAAAACGAATAGAGTCTGACAAAAACATTTTCTATAAAATGTGCTTAGTATTTAATGCTTAATCGAAAAATGTAATAAAAATTACCATGTTGTATTTAAAAAACGAGAGTTGGCAGCTACTTCCGATATAACCGGAAATGACAGAAACATGTCAATATTTTAGTTAAAGAGAGCATATCGATAAACCCAAATCCCCAAAGTTTCAGGAACATATATTCAGTAGTTCTCCATAAAGTTCTAATGCACGCTCGTCGTGAATCACCCTGTATATGTACATTTCAGGAAAGACTGAAAAGAGACAGCTACCAACACGAGCTGCGCCTCCAGATCGAGGAGAAGCGTCGGCTGCAGGTTATGCGGGAGGACCAGGAGAGGCGCGAGAGGGAGTTGGAGAACAAGCGGCTGGAGCAGCAGGTACTCAGGATGCAGGAGGAGCAGATGGTCGAGGAGCAGAGGCGGGCCCGAAGAAACGATCTGGTAAGGGACATTGTCGGTAATCAGCTCACGTTTTATTGGCTAATTATTAATTTCTCTAGATGCGACGACACAGCGACGATCTGCTCCGACGCAAGACGGAGCTGCACGAATTGCAACGGCCGTGGCGCCGCCACGCGGACTCGGAGAGCGCCAACCTGGACTCGCTCGGCCTCGGTACTTCCCCGACGTACGGCGGCGCGAGCGGGTCGCACTACTCGCCGCCCGCATCGAGGCGGGCGGCTCCGCCCTACGCTTCTTACAATGTGCCAGCCACAAGTGTGTTCCCTGAATCCAATACTAGTAGGTAAGTGGCTTCTAGTTCTCGTTACACAGTGAAGAAAAGTTCTATATAAATTAATTATTTTTATATACAGTGTGTTATGGAAATGACGTATTATATTTAAATCGGCAATTCCTGAGATGAAAACAAATTGAAGAAAAATATCCAAAAATGGCGCTTTAATTTAATATGCCCTGTACATGACCTTATGTCAAACCAAAAATTACCACGTGGTGCCCCTGTCAGGAAGGTAAACAAAGCAACATATGTCAACAGTGTTGTCATATCTTCAGGGTAAACACTTTAGAAAGTCAATAACCGTTTGACAGATTGCAAGTTGTTTATTTTTCAGGGTACGTTATTATAAACTTTTACGTTCAGTTCAGTTCGCTAGGAAACAATCTCTGATTTATAAACTTGAACTGACTCGAACGAACCGCCGCGGAGTTTTTAAATGGTCAGGTATGTTCTCATTTGTTCAATTCGTCACCCGTCAGATCTGGACAACTTAAAAGTTTATAACTGCCACTTACCCTTTAGAAAAAAAAATGTAATTTTATTTACCTTTTCGGACTTATTTAAAACCGACTTAATTTATAAAAAACACCAAGTACTCACATCACAAAATCACATTAGTTTCGCGTCACAACACATCTAAGTACCGTTCAATCCGAATTAGTATTTTAAAGTGCTACTGTGTAGACAAAAGTACGCCCTTATTGTCTAAATAACACGTTGGTTCCGTCGATCAATATTGAACTGCTGGACTGTGGCACTGCCGTCGCGAAAAGAACAAATAACTTAATAATTTAAACTCGGGTTTAAGTATTAACATTCAATTTAACACACAAATCTGCTTGACACAGCAGTAGAAACCGGCCGGCTAATTTTGGAGGAACAGCTGATGTTTTGGAGAAACGGGTGGCATGTATACTTAAAAATACAGCGTTGCCACTTTCGATGTTTTATAAGGTTATATTCATAAAATGAAGAATTTCCTTCTGTAATACTTTTCTTTATAATGATAGTCTCGGAAATGACAACCGCGCTGGTTAGACGAGACTATTTATTTTCAAGGGATGGAAGGGTCTATCAACATAATTAATTCATCATTCTTCTTCAGTAAAGGATTAATAAATTTGATTAGTCCATTTGAAATTAGCGTTTTTATTATTTTTGAATTTCTATTGCGAAATAATTTGTATCCTATAGTGCTGTTGCTTTATGTGTACGGTAGGTTATTGTAAAGTGTAATTATGCGTTAGTATTTATTGCTTTTGTGTAATCTAATAAGTGCATATCTTCAAAAAAAAATAATTGGAAACTCGTGGGCGTCTGTGTGTTTGTTTAAGTGATTTAGTGCAAATGTTCCGAGAGATTGGAAATAAGAGGCCGAATGGGGTTTAGTGGGTATAAGCTTATTATGCAGTTCCACATTATCATCAAGGTACGTGATGAGCATAAAGCTTTTCCCATAGAAAAAGAAACAAAAACCTGAAGATGTCTGTGCTCTGGATTACTTGCTAGTGTACTGGCACCTGGATTCACTTCTATTTGGATACTAGGTAAACTAAATATTTATTTTTATAAGAATCTAAAGTTATATTATTTTCTACACAGTTGGCAACATTGGGCTTGAACATCTGTTGATTACACAGCTTGGCAATGTAATACGATCATATATGAATGTGCCGAGGAGTAACCGGGTGGGTTTAGGGGTGAATTACCCCAATGTTTAAACGTTCGATTTAAAAAAAAAATGTGTAGCGCTTCTCTAGGACACCCCAGAAGTCACCCATTTAAATATAATACGTCATTTCCATAACACCCTGTATTTATTTGTATTTATTCAAACTAAGGTAAATAGAATTTAGTGCTACATCAAAATATACCCATAGTAGGAAATTAAATAGTTGTATATTATTTAATATTTCCTGTAATGGGCTTTAAAAGTTTGTTGGAACTTAAATAAACATAATTATTATTATTTACTTACGTTGTTCTATGATGGCTCAAGAAACGGCTATAGTTTCACTGTATATTCTATTCATTTTACCAATTCAGGACAATAAACAAACAACATTGCGTGACAGCCACGTGCTCGATGCATCAACTTATTGCTATTGGTCAATCGGCGATAAAGCTGCATTTTTAACAGGGTCGTTAGTTCAGTGTAGGCCGTTATTTCAGGTCTATTCATGCGTGGTTCGAGATTGTACTGTTTATATTGTTCTTAATGCGGCCCTGTGTGCTGTTCACGTTGGCGTTCTGAATTGGGATAATGAATATACATATAGTGTTACGTTTCTCTTCCAGATATAACCCGATCCGTTTCGAATCGTCCTCGTACGGCAGCGTGATGCGCAAGGACCCCTTGCGGCGCATGGAGTCACTAAACACGTACGACACGGTGCCACTCCCGCGCAGCCACCGCAGGTTCGACCGGTTCGACTCGTTGAGTAGGATAGACTCGTTAAGTCATAGATTAGAGACAATGAGCGTGCGGGACGGATTGAGTAACGACCTCAACGACGTTCAACGAAGGTACGTGTACACATTATAAACAAACAGGGTGTTTAAAAAAAAACATACCTACATGTTTTCCCGACATTGAAAGATCAGCCAACTATCGTTCTTTTCCTCTTCCCCAGCTCATGCGGCGACTTTACTTCCAGGCACAGCGCGACGCAACAAGATCTGAGCCTGCTGCGGAAGAGCCCCCGCCTGCGTAGGCGCAGCTCCTCGTCCCGGTTCGAGGACACCCTCCCGATTCCCGTGCTGAAGGCGCGCTCGCCCGTCGCCAAGGAACTGAGAAACGCGATCCCGTTCAGTTCGCAGAGGACGCACGGCAGCGAGGTGCAGCGGAGGTTGGAGGACAGGTGGCAGGTGAGCGGCGGCTTTTTCTCGATTGTTTTTACCTGTTTTAATATGTTATGTATTTTCAGATTCCCGCAGTGCAAAAGAATATTCTCCACTCGGCGGAATCGCCCGGGCGAGGCGGCAGCATCTTGACGCAGCTGGGATCGATCCGGGCGCAGCTGCAGCGCGAGCAGCTCAGGATGGACGAGACGTTGCGCAGGCGCGGGCTGGTGCGGACGAGGACCACGGAGGATTACTGACCCCACGGGTAAGGAAAATCAAAATTGACACGAAATTCAGAAGTGGGATTACCACTAATCGGTTCTGGGGTCTAATAAATAGAAATGTTCTGCGGAAGCCCTGTATATAGGGCGTTCGGGTCAGAATACTCGCAGAGGATGTTAAAATAACTGTGAATAGTCTTGCGGTTAGTCTTTAAACTATCAAGTTGATATTCTATCATTCTGTTATAAAAATGTTTCTCTACTGTGCCAACAGAGGCCACTTTACCTGAATTTCAATAATGTTTGGCATATTATTTTAAAGCATGTCATTTTAAAGACAAAGGAATGAATACCCAATAAGAAAGATACCCTTTATCCGATAAACCACACCTTTTAGGCGCAAAATTGCAATTAAAGGATTTGTTTGCAGTAAATCCAGCTTTTCAAATTTTTGCCATATCTTTTTTGTTTCGACAGTTATTGGAAAAAATGGGATGTCATTCTAAAGACAAAAGAACGCCTTTTAGAAAAGGTATAGTATTTGCAGAATTATACCGTTGATCTTTTGACTGCAATTAAACCTCATTATCAATTGGACCATAAAATAAATAAGGAAATCCCAAATTTGAAAACCTTTTCGAGCAGAGCCGGACCAGGTATACAAATTCAATTTATACCTATGCCTGATGCATATATAAATACAAAGTTATTTTTAATAATTTTAATCTTTAGTGGTTTTCCGGCGAGTAATTTTTAGTTCTTTAGTCTTATTAGTGGTAGAATGTGGCGTCCTTGGAATTGTGCTGATAGGGGAGGGGGGGGGGGGGGGGGGGGTTATATTTTGAAGAAACTTACAAAAAAAGAAGTATTAAAAGCTTTTAAAATAAATAAGGAATACGAATACGGATATTCTTTATCCGAGTTGATAAACCCCACCGTTTAGGCGTAAAACTGCAATTATGGTTTTTGTTGGCAGTAAAATCAGCTTTTCAAATTTTTGCCATATCTTTTTTGTTTTGACAATTATTAAAAACGGGATGTCATTTTAAAGACGAAAGAATACCTAATAAAAAAGAAAAATAGTATTGGAATTAAAGTTTTTTTCTATATGGGTTTCATAATGGCGACATTATGAAATGCAAAAAAATTGAATAACCTGCCACTTTATGAAACTGAAACTTTATTTTTTATGTTGGCAGCACGTAGGGTTCGAATTTTAAGCTTACTTGGATTTCGTTGAAATTAGTTTTCTAGGCATTATGGATTCGAGAAAACTTTTTTCTAGAAAACTTTAAAATACTAACCTTTAACCTTACAAATAGATCATTTTTGCTAGATATTTATCTGAAATACCTATACTCGGAAATATATAACATGCTGACGGTGTCCGTCAACTAATTTCTAGTCACAACTATAAAACAACATAAACTAAAAATAATAGAAATATCTTCCAGTTTATGCTCTATTTTTAAAGCTTTATTCAATAAAGTACTATTTTTATTTTTAATTCAATATAGTATTAAACATATTCAGTGGCGTAGCGACAAATTATAGGCCCCCCCACGAAAATTGAGTTAGGGCCCCCTACCCTATATTAAGAATATACATATATAAACATATAAACAAACAAAATTAGATAATACTGTTTATTATATAAACTACAAACCTATATGTAGAGAACGTTACAAAAAATAAAATTATTGAACAATAAGAAGAAAACAAAAGGAACAACCACGAAAAAATTCTTTAGGTGCCGAGCTAAGGTAGCGATACTTGAAAGTTACAGTGAGATAAAACCAAAAGTATTTAAAATTAAGCAACAAAATCTTGAATATAATATTATAGGTATCTCAATAGTTATTGCGAGGCAATTTGCCAATTGCCTATTTTAATTATTATATTGTAAAATTATTCTTATATCGTTGCTTTCAGGAGGTAAATTGTTTTTTTCTAGCTTTTGCCTCCGCAAAATTTTTTATTAAATGGTTATTATTCATTTTGGCCGCCTCTTGTGCCTCTATAGACATGATAGCCAAGTTGGTTAACCTTGTCTGAGAGGAACTATTTCGTAAATAATTTTTAATGATTTTTAATTTAGAAAAGGATCTCTCAGCTGTAGCAACACTTACTGGAAGAATTAAAAATAATAATAAGGCTGTTGTTACCTCTGGAAAATTTGATGATAAAGTGTTATTTTCCACAATTAAAAATACAGCAAAGTCTTTAATACTTTGAAGAGAAGCAATTTTTTCCTTTAACGGCATACACAACGCGACTATCTCTAAAGGAAAAGTCGCAGACAGATCGCTAGAATATGTTTGCTGTAGTGTTTCTGCAGACATAAATAATTATTTTTCTGGCAAAGTTACTAGAACTTGGGGACATAGAAATCTAAATTTATTAACAAATAACTCCATTCCCTCAAAACGATTACCTATTTGGTTAATTACAATATCAAATACTTTGTAATATATATTTATCCTAAAATAGTTTTCTCGACTAGAAAATAGATAATTTGTATTGGCTTCATCAAAGTGTTTTTTTGGTTTTAATTATCTTTTATCTTCAAATTCCGGGTTTATATTCCATGATCTTGATATGCCAATTGCTTCATTCTTCAAATTTATATAATTACGGGCACAGTGTGACAAAATCTAGATCAGGTGGACATTGGTAATATTGGTATTTATTTGAAAGATTTGCTAATTAGCAATAGGCTCTATCGGCACTCGAAGCTTTCGGCCCCCCCAAGCTTTCGGGCCCCCCGCGACTGCGGGGGTTCGCGGTTGTAGCGCTACGCCACTGTACATATTACTTTATATATACATATTTATAGTTACTGTATACATTTCCTGTCCATTAATTGCTATTCCTGACAGATTCTGTGTCGACACAATATTTTGTTCAATGGTATTATTTATTATTTTGTTCAATATTTTGAACTTTGTTCTGCTCGCACCATAACTCAAGTTTTGCATATTATTTTTAAAAGTTTTTCTAGATTATTTTCTGCAATTTCTCGTATTTCTGACGGAGTACAACTCTCTTCCCGACTCATTTTTATTAACTTTAATAATATATCTATTTTTAATTATGGCGGATCGGAAGAAGCTTTGTTGTGTTCAATTGTTTCTATCATGGCATATTTGATACTCGTAACATTTTATGAAATTGTAAAAGTATTGCCAACCCAAAAAGAAAATATTAATTCAAATGGAAAAAATCTACTATATTTTTAAAAGTTTTTCAGACTTTAAAGACCGAAATAGAAAAAGTATTATAAAATACACGGTTCATAAAATACAAGGTTCATAAGACATTAGAACGCGTGCTCTAAGATAATGTCTTATGAAACTTGTATCTTAATATACTATTTTGTTAGCAGTAATATCAGTTTTTCAAATGGAAGCAAAAAGTAATACCTGCGAAACACCCTGTATTAAAGTAGTCTGTTTATTTCCAGGAAAATGTTTGTTCTTATGATAAAACCCATCAATCAGCTGCAGAATAGCTATCGGCTAGCCGGCCGTCAATTTGCGACACATCGAGTCTTCGTGAATCAATACTATCCACACCCTACGAATAGTTATTTTATATTGTATTACTACGACATTGTTAGAGTTTGTCTTTATATTTATATATTAATTGAATTTTATGAAAAAAGATTATTAGATAATAGATAACGTTACAAGTTGAATGGGCAGTTTCTTTTTTCGTTTCAAATCGCCTAAGTAGAAATTTAAGGGTGTCTGGAATCTTGGACTGTGCGAAACCAAGAAATGCTGCTCCCCAAAACCGTTGGTTTCTCGCAATTGCGGTATGATCTACCGGTTGGGGCGTGAATGGGATAGGGATGGGGGATGATAGAGACCCGAGTGTGTGATTACTGAGATATACCTGATAAACCCCGTGCCGCAGTTTAAATTGTAATAAAAAAATATCACTATATTTTATCCCGTATATATTGAATTAAATGAACGGAAAAATAAAACTTTGCTAAGCCAGTGTGTAGCTAAAGATACGATGTCACAAAAAGTACTTAAAACTATAGTTATACTATACAGGGTGTTCGGCCTTCACAATTGGAATGTCGGAAGCGGTAAGAGATAGTTGCGTAATATGGGCCCAATAATATGCCGCAAAAAAACCAAAATAAATACAGGAGCTTTCAAGATATTTGGAAAAATCTAAAATTTTGCGTTTCGGTGTCAGTGTTGTTCTTCTATTACAATTGTAATAGATCTATTACATTTCCAAAAAATCCCACAAAATCTATTACCCTATTTCTAGTTTATACAGTGAGTCCCAGAAGAAATGTCTAAATTCATTTAAAATTCAGCGGTAAGTTTTTTCAAAAAACGCTCGTACCCGTCGATTTTGATTTTTTAATTTATTTTTTTTTTGTGGTAATTTCATGTATACAGGGTAGCTCAAAAATAAGTTACGACCATCAACTTCATTTTTTCAAATGAAAACATATATTTTTTATTTCATTTTTGAATTTTGCATTGAATTCTAAGCATGTTTCATGTACCATGTCCTATACATAAACTCAACAGTTATTGAAAAAATTAGGATTGAACATATCTATAAGTAAGACCTGTTTATTAAAAAAAACACAACACAATCAAATTAAATGGTTGGAAACGTGCAATTGATCGTCTTGGATATTGTCAAGCCGTAAATGGCGCACATTTTCAACATTTAATTTGATTTTGTTGTGTTTTTTTTTAATAAACAGGTCTTACTTATAGATATGTTCAATCCTAATTTTTTCAATAACTGTTGAGTTTATGTATAGGACATGGTACATGAAACATGCTAAGAATTCAATGCAAAATTCAAAAATGAAATAAAAAATATATGTTTTCATTTGAAAAAATTAAGTTGATGGTCGTAACTTATTTTTGAGCTACCCTGTATACATGAAATTACCACAAAAAAAAAATAAATTAAAAAATCTAAATCGGCGGGTACGAGCGTTTTTTGAAAAAAACTTACCGCTGAATTTTAAATGAATTTAGACATTTCTTCTGGGACTCACTGTATAATCTATTACTAAAGAAAACAAAGGAAAAAAGAAAATAACGACAAAAGTATATAACGACATCTATGGACCAACTAATCAACTATGACCACAGAGGAGATATAGAAAAACTTGAAATTTCTCTTCCATCCATCCATTTTGCAGTTGCAAAATTTACACATACGGCATTTAGTACATTTTCCTAGAAAACTATTAAAATTTTCTGTAAATTCTAGTACAATTAAACTTAGGCCGAGAATTTGTAAGATCTTTGGCCGAGAACAACACTGTTCGTTTATATTTTTTCCTGACTTTGTTCGAAGAGACGTCCAAAATTAAAATTTCTCGTTCCTACCTTTTATTCTTCACAAGATGACATCATCAGATCTTTTAGGCGACGTTTCGTCTTTAAGTCACCATCGTCAACTTAATTTTTTAAATACGGGCCTGGATTTTTGTATTTAAATTATGAAACAAGACCGAAATCTACGTTCAATGGTATACAAGACTTACTGGTTTTCCAACGTTTTGTTCCTTAAATTGGACCATCTTCATTAAAATACCCCTAGTACAGGGTGTCTCATGTTCAACACTTTTATAGGGTATCTCCGTTATTGTTAGTGCTATCAAAAAAGTAATGTAGGTGTCATGTGCTCTTTTTGGGCCAAACTTAAAATGATTAAATCAAAATTTGAAAATTTTCGCTCGCTTAAGAGATACGGAGGAAAATCAAAAAATGATCTTATATTTTCTTAGTTAAACAGATACAGAAAAATGTTTTATACCGAAGTTTCTTTATATTGATTGTTGAATAATCTGCCGTTTTCAGAATAAGTATACGAGGTCAGGTAAAAAAGTTATCGGACCTAACCTCATTTATTTAAATGAAACACCCTGTATATTTTAATCTAAAAAGATACTATTTTAAATTCTCCTTTCAAATATATAACACACCATGGATGATATTGGTTTCCTAGGCGGTATATTTAAACTTTATTACTTTAAACCACAGTAGACCATGAAACAAAATCCTAGAAACAACTATGTTGACTGTTAACATTAACGTCAATTTCATTTTTACATATTCATTGCGAAAATGGCCTATCAACATTTTGAAAATTTTGATATGATATCAGTTTATATTGAAAGTGAGAAAAAATTAAGAAATGGCGCAAAATGTATATTTTGTTCGCTATCCGGAAAGACGGTAACCATTTAAGGACATATTCCGAACATTTGTGATGATTCCCGTTATATTTTACCTTAATCTGAATTATTTTATTTTGTTTTTTAAATTATTATTTTGGTAATAAAGTTTAAATAAATCGCCTAGGAAACCAAAATTATCCATGGTGTGTTATATATTTGAAAGGATAATTTAAAATAGTATCTTTTTAGATTAAAATATACAGGGTGTTCCATTTAAAAAAATTAGGTTAGGTCCGACAACTTTTTTACCTGACCCCGTATACTTATTCTGAAAACGACAGATTATTCAACCATCAATGTAAAGAAACTTCTGTATAAAACATTTTTCTGTATCTCTTTTAACTAAGAAAATATAGGGTAATTTTGAAATTGCCAATTTTTTTTATTTTCCCCCGTATCGCTAGAGCGAGCGAAAATTTCCAAATTTTGATTTTACCATTTTAAGTTTGACCCAAAAGAGCACATGACACCTACATTACTTTTTTGATAGCACTAATAATTACGGGGATACCCTATAAAAGTGTCGAAAATGGGACACACTGTACGTTCCTGTAAATTACTTTTGTTTCGAAAAAACTGAAGATTTTTAAATTATTATTGCTATTTCTGCCTTTAATTGTTATTGTTATCACGTACTACTACTACTACTTAAATTCCTGGACAAAATTAACGCAACATCATAAATTTCCCATATTTTTTATGCTATTTTTTTTCTGAATTTATGATCCGATTTGAATGATTTTTTTTTGCATTGTAGGTTGGTTCCTTGACAATGTCATAGTTTTCGCTGTTTATCATAAAAATTTAATTTTCGATTTATACCGGGTTTACTAAAAATGCTATGTTTTTTCCGAAAATTCGTATCACCCTGTGGAGTATATTAGCAACCGAAACATATTGCAGTTGACATTAAACGGTAGGTCCATCTTTCTCCAACATTTTCATTTTTGGTTTACTTCATTATCTCTGTTGTTAAAGGAGATACACCGTTTTATAGCGTAACATGTTTTTATAGACTTTAATATTCAACACATTCATTGTTAACTGTTTTCAAGTAGACTATGGACTTTCTCTGACATTGCAAGCGATGTGTCAGCAGATGTTGTGTTTTAAAGTTACAAAGGTCAAATAAAATTCGCCATACTGCTTATTAAACAGTCGTTTCGTATGCCCAGTTGCCCGACGAGTATTTTAATCTTGAAACCTACTTGAAAACATTTAACAATGAATGTGTTGAATATTAAAATCTATAAAAACATGTTACGCTATAAAACATTGTATCTCCTTTAATAACAGAGCAAATGAAGTAAATCAAAAAAGAAAATGTTGGGGAAAGTGGACCTACCGTTTAATGTCAACTAAAATATGTTTCGGTTGCTAATATACCCCACAGGGTGATACGAATTTTTAGAAAAAAACATATCATTTTTTGTACACCCAGTATAAATCGAAAATTCAATTTTTATCATAAACAGCGAAAACTATGACATTGTCAAGTAACCAACCTACAACGCAAAAAAAAATCATTCAAATCGGATCATAAATTCAGAAAAAAAATAGCATCAAAAATATGGCAAATTTATGATGTTGCGTTAATTTTGTCCAGGAGTTTATTTTATTTCAAACTAATAGTTTATCAAATTTCTACTAAGCATAATAAGTACAAGCAATTTATTATTAATAGCCTGCACTTTCTTAAGACTTTTAAAACAGGAATTTAGTAGGGGTATTTTAATGAAGATGGCCGATTTAAGAACAAAACGTCGGGAAACCAATAAGTGTTGTATACCGCTGAACGTAGATTTTTCGGTCCTCTTTCATAATTTAAACAAAACGATCCAGGTCCGTACTTAAAAAAATTAAATTGACGATGGTGACCTAAAGACGAAACGTCGCATGAAAGATCAAATAATGCCACCTTGTGGAGAATAAAAAGTAGCAATGAGAAAGTGACATATCTTCGAACAAAGTCGGAAAAAAATAAAAACCGAAACGCAAAATTTTCGAATCTTCCAAATAATTTGAAAGCCCCTGTATTTATTTTGAATTTTTCGCGGTATTCATAATCACGAAACCTTGCCCCAATTTATCGGACTTCGTATCGCTTACCGTTTCCGAAAGCCCAATGGTGAAGGCCGAATTTGTAACACCCTGTATATATGAGTAACATGCAATAATTTTTATATTATAAATGTTAAAAGTAAACAAGATATATCGATAAAATGATTAATAATTATTAGTACTCTTTAAATATTACGCAGCATACAATTTTGCGCAAATCCGGTTGTGGGAGATCTAAAATTAAATCACCGTCGTTGATGTTCTTCTTGTTCGTAATAAAATAACCGTTGCTGATGTTACTATCGTTAGCGAAAAAACTATTTTCTTCCTCTCTAACCTTACCATCCTTACATAGGATTCGAATAATACCGGCATATTTCGTTTTATCGTACTCGTGTTCTAGAGAGAAAAAGTTTTTATTTCCCGAAGTATTGAGTTGAAACACGCACTTTCGATCATCCTTTGTTATAAGAAAAATTCTGTCAATGTCGCTATTATTACTGAAGCTGAAAAGATTCAGTCCATTTGCCCATACAAGTTTCGAATTTTTCTTGAACATTGACCCGAAGCATAATTTTCCATATTCTACATCGGACAAGGAGCGCAGTAAATTAAACTCGCACGTGTTTTCATGATCTATTAGTTGGTCCATTTTAAAAATGCTTTCGCAGTTATATCTGCAGTGAAATCGTAATTTTACTAAGTCCGCTAGGGAGTTATCTCGTTGCAATTCGTCGAGATATTCACATTTCTTATAACCGGCGTTATAGCACTGGTAACAGATAGTGAAGTGCTGGCACTTAAATGGGGATTCCCAGAAGAAGTTTTCACAACACTGGCACTTAACTTGGATTGAAATCGTCGCATCTCGTACATTTATAATTCTTTGTCCGCATGGTGAAAATCTAAAAGATTCGACGTCAACAGCCCCATATCTGGCTACAAAATATTCTTTTGTATCATCCCCGATGCACAACTTTGGCAAATACACAGGTTCCCACTCTGTTTTCATGTTTGGAACAGTACCTTTCTTCATTTCATTTGGCACAAAAGAAATAGAGATTTTAACTACATTCGTATCAAATATTCCTTTACCCATAGGCGTTTGGCTGTAAAAATACTTATACAAATCATAAATATTTCGGCGATTCAGCTGAATTTTAGCAATACAATCCAAAGATCGGGGAAGATAAAATTTGAAACAATCGTCGTTTTTCCCCAAGAATTTGCAGGGCTTGGATCGTTTCGAATTTGTTATCTTTTGCTTGTATTTATTGAGAACCTGCTCGTATGGCACAGACACATTTACATATAGCCATTGACCATCAAATTTAACAAACAACAATGAAAATGGTTTCCTGAACAACAGGTGCTCCTCGGTTTTGTCCAAACAGTTTATATTCAAAGAGAATTGATTACTATTCATCACATTTCGTGGATGAACGACTTCAAAATGTCGCTGTAGTTCTGTTACAGCATACTTTGAAGTTCCCGGACATATTGGGCAGCAAGAGGCTACCTTGGTGCATATTTTTTCATGAGCTTCTACTCCGTTGTAAGGTAACAGTTCTGTACATCCGGTATGGTGGTTTGAGCATGGAAACTGCAAATAAGGGGCTACTCTTTCGTAGAGGGATATACAGCCTACTTTGTTGTTGTCTTCGGGACGGCACCTTCCACAGCTTATATCACCGAATTGATAAATTTTGGTTTCTCCAACAGTCAAGCATCTTTTACAGTAAGAGCAGATGATTGCTTCAAGGATTTTATCATCTAGAATTATGTTGCTGGGAGCCATATTAGTTTCGTCTCGCCTAAAGAAAAAATCAGGGAAACAAAAATTAAAATTGAACGAAATACTAATAGATAACGAACAAGACGTACTCACAATACGCCAACTTTTGGGCGTCGGCTTCCATCGCTTTCATGGCTTAATTGTTGTGAATCTATTAATAAACTGACAAGAACTTTAAATTAGATGGCGACTTTATGGAAATGAAAAAGTATTTAAAAAGGCACCGCAGCGAAGTACAAAGTACAACGCTTGCCAACATTTCCGCTTGATAAGCGTAATTTTCCTCTTCTTTTATAATTTACTGGAATTAGAGGAGGTGAGGAGATTTAGGCCTAGTCGACACGAAAATTAGCATAAGCAACATGATCAACAGGAAAGGAATCCTATTTCTTGCTTTCGGCCTTAGACAAGGGAAGAGAGGGGACGCGTAAAACCAGAAGCGATTTTGTTATCGCGTGGCTCCAAACCATGGTATATATAGGTATGATTGCACGCCGATGATCACGTGGCTTGGCGAGTAAGTTTTAAATCTCTTATGAAGGTTTACATTGCTGTCATCGTTTTTAACTCTTTTTTGAATGTATTAAAACGTTTTATGCATGTAATGGTATATGAAATGAAAGAATAATATATGACGAGTATTTACGTATATCAATTTCATAGAAACATAACACACAAATACCACTAAAAAAAGAAAAGATATCGGAGAAATTTTTCGCGGCCATTTGAGCCGGCGACAATAGCCGAAGCATGCCGAAAGCTGCTCGCCGACCACTGCTGGTTTTGAAACAGTGTTGCCAAACTTTTACAATTGTAATAGATCCACTAGTATTTTAACATTCTTGTTGTGTGGCTCCCCATATGAAATTTATGTTCAATCTGGAGGGACCACCTCCAGATTGAACATAAATTTCATCTAATAGGAAAGTAACGACCCTTTTTTTCGTACTCTTTTTACTCTGACCCGTTTTTTACTATTCCTATTAGGTTTCGAACCGGCACTCTATTTCTTTCGATAACGGATGTCTGGCAACACTGCTGCATGGTTGCCGTAGTTTTTGGTGGACATTTTGTAAGTTTACCAGAACGTTTTCTTATAGTCTTGTGTTTATTAAAAAAAATATCTTAATTTTCATAAAATGAGGTGCGCTATGTTCGGTTGTGATATGGATAACCAGGCAAAGACATTTAATAGAAATATAAGGTTTTTCCGCTTTCCTAAAGATAAAAACAAACAATTAAAATGGATACAGTTGTGTAAGCGGAAAGATAATTAGGTCGTATTTTAGCTTTAATCTTTGTTGTATGTTCATGAAATAAATATTCCTAAATACCATGATATTATTCTTTCATTTCACATACCACTAAACGTAAAAACTTTTAATTAAAACGGCGTCAGAGTAATAATAGTACGAAAAAAAGGTCGTTACTTTCCTATTAGATGGGGGACCACCTCCAGATTGAACATAAATTTCATATGGGGAGCCCCACAACAAGAATGTTAAATAGTAGTGGATCTATTACAATTGTAAAAGTCTGGCAACACTGTTTCAAAACCAGCAGTGGTCGGCGAGCAGCTTTCGGCATGCTTCGGCTATTGTCGCCGGCTCAAATGGCCGCGAAAAATTTCTCTGATATCTTTTCTTTTTTTAGTGGTATTTGTGTGTTATATTTCTATGAAATTGATATACGTAATACTCGTCATATATTATTCTTTCATTTCATATATCATTACATGCTTAAAACGTTTTAATACATTCAAAAAAGAGTTAAAAACGATGACAGCAATGTAAACTTCCATAAGAGATTTAAAACTTACTCACCATGCGCACGGCAGACGAAATTGGGACGGTTAGATATCCTACCTTTAGTTTATTGTATCATGGCTCCAAACCGGGTTTAGCAGTGGCGTAACATGAATATTTTATTAGTATTATCCCAGTACAAAATTATTTCGTATGGAATATGAAAGTAATATTTTTATTGGTTGAATTGTTAGGTACCTTACTGAGGTTGATATTAAAAATGTTCTTTTTCAATAATTTATTGAATGCTTGGTAGATATTAATTTTATTCTTCAAAATTATAATTTCATATAGGAAAGGTTGTGTAATTTAAATATCTTTGAACTTTAGGAAAAATGTAAGATAAAAAAACAAAATTGGTCGATTCAAAATTTATTACAAAGAAGCAACAACGACTTTTAACAGCCTCCTCAAAGTTCTTCAGTTTTTTCTTCCTCGGAGTGTTTCTTTCTGTTCAGTTAGCCCAGATGAAGTACCAGGTAAAACTAGTTCTTCATCAAGCTGATTTGAACTTTCGGTAGCCTATAAAAAAATTAATATTACATACATGATTTGAGATGTTTTTAGAGTGAAGACATTTTTTAGAAATTATTTAAAAGTAATATATTCTTCTTCGGTTGCGTGGACCCAGCTGTTGAAGTACCATATATAGTTCAGCATCATGTTGAGTTGACCTTTCAGTAGCTCGCCTTTTTAAACCCTGTAAAAAAATCATTATTATCTACATGCTTCTGTAATTTAAAATGTTTCTGTTCTTAAAATGAATAATTTTTTTATTCCAGAAATTAACTTAAAGTAAATACCTTCTTTGGTGGTATATATAGGTACTGGTAGTTCTGAAAATATTATTGGCACAGCACCTCCAAGTAATCGAACTTTTTCCTCAACTTTATAAAAAAAATGTTATCAAAATATACAAATCATGCAGGTACGCCACCCTCTTCAAGGGCAATTAGCTGGTTCTTATTAGAAATCTTGAATGAAAAGTGCAACAAATCAGGTACAAATTACAAAGAATGGTAGCTTCAACTATGGGCTTAAACATAGTTTCAAATAATATATACTGCTAAACTTACAACGGAGATATCTAATATAAAATAAATACATGCAAAAAAACACGAGTAGAATATTTACCGATGGAAAGTAATTCCAAGATCCTTTCGCTCATTTCGGCTTTTACAGCCATACGCACAACAATACACCATATTTCTATAAATACACTGAATTCTTTTGATAGCTCTTCACACCACAAATCACTGAAATACACTAGGTGCCACCTCGAATGTCTGGCTCCTAAAAAATGGCGGCGTATCAATTTTAGGCCTCACTTTCTGCGACGGCCTGTAAAGCGGAATTATGCGTCCCCTCTCTTTCCTTGTCTAAGCTTTCGGCGTATTGATTCACAGAGGAGGAATGACTGGATTGAGCGCTGCTACATATTTAACGCCGTAATGTGCTACCGCTCAATTGACAAATAAACGAAGAAATAGTGCTCGTTGAAGAAGTTGGCTATCCTGCCTCTCTCCTTTGCGGTTCTTTTCCATGCCTGGTATAGATACTTTGTAAATACCTAAGATAAATACATATATTACATAATAAAAAAATATCTTTTCCCGTTGTTTTAATATTTTTTCCAAAGTGGAAAAGACCATGCGAGACTAAAAACTAAATAGAAACAAATATTATGTCATTACTTTCTATATTTACTGAATATATTACAAACAAAAAATTTCATACGTACAAAAGCCTAAAATGGATAAAATTTAAATATCCATTTTACGCTATTTCGGTATTCATAATAAAAAAACGGAAAAGCTAACTATGATACAAGACAGAACTAGATTAATTATTCCCTTGGCCTGTCACCTTTAAAATATTTACAAAATTATTTAGGCAAAAAGCAGGGGCGAACTTACCATTCCTTACATATTAATTTCGATAATTTTGGTCAAATCTGGAAAGGTCATAAAACGATTCTGATCAGACTTGAACGTCTGGCAATGTGCGAGTTACTTTGTCACCGTCCTAGTTGGCTGTACTTTATTTTTAACATACTCGTAATAATATTGAGCTTTCTAGGTTCCACATAATCCTTATACAGGGTGTTATGGAAATGGTGTATTATTTTTTAAGTGGGTATCCGTTTTTTTTAATCAAATATCAAATCTAAATACTTAGGAAAAGAAACCCTCAACATTATCCCATGTGCTGCCGCGCCACACATCTGTTTTCAGTTAACAACTGTCACTCGTACCAAAGTATACAGCGTACACTAAGTAAAGTGGCCTATTAGAAGTATCTCGAGAACTTGGCTGAGATGATGATAAGAGATGGTTTTTTCTACGTTCATAAAATATTTTGGATGGTGCGGTGTTGCCGGATCAGACCGAAAGTGGTAGCAACTTCGGAATTTTAAATGAATTACCCTATATGTATATTATTTTTTTTTTGGAGTCTAGATAAAAATCTAGAACAGTTTTCTGTATAATATCATATACCGATCTTTTTTTTTCTGAATTTATGATCCGATGTCAATATTTTTTTTTGCATTGTAGGTTGGTTCCTTGACAATGTCATAGTTTTCGCTGTTTATGATAAAAATTTAATTTTCGATTTATACTGGGTGTAATAAAAATGCTATCTTCCGAAAATTCGTATCATCCTGTGGAGTATATTAGTAATCGAAGCATATTGCAGTTGACATTAAACGGTAGGTCCATCTTTCCCCAACATTTTCTTTTATGGTTTACTTCATTATCTCTGTTATTAAAGGAGATACACCGTTTTATAGCGTAACATGTTTTTATAGACTTTAATATTTAACACATTCATTGTTAAATGTTTTCAAGTAGGTTTCAAGATTAAAATACTCGTCGGGCAACTGGGCATACGAAACGAAAGTTTAATGACCAGTTTCTGAACAGTTTCAACATCTGCTGACACATCGCTTGCAATGTCAGAAAAAGTCCATACTCTACTTGAAAACACTTAACAATGAATGTGTTGAATATTAAAATCTATAAAAACATGTTACTCTATAAAACGGTGTATCTCCTTTAATAACAAAGATAATAAAGTAAACCGAAAAAGAAAATGTTGGGGAAAGATGGACCTACCGTTTACTGTCAACTGCAATATGTTTCGGTTGCTAATATACTCCACAGGGCGATGCGAATTTTCAAAAATAAACATAGCATTTTTAGTACACCCAGTATAAATCGAAAATTAAATTTTTATCATAAACAGCGAAAACTATGACATTGTCAAGAAACCATCCTACAATGCAAGAAAAAAATCATTCAAATCAGATCATAAATTCGGAAAAAAAAATAGCATAAAAAATATGGCAAATTTATGATGTTGCGTTAATTTTGTCCAGGAGTTTATAAGTAAATTCCATAACACCCTTTAAGGTAAGCCCTTGATAAGCTGTCGTTTAACTTTAACCCTCGTGTTAACCCGAACATATAATAAGGGATTTTTAAGTCCTCTATAACCACACAACAGCTCGACAGTCATTGCGAAACAAAACAGTACAATTCGGAAATAATTTATTTTTCGTTCAAACCAATATTTACTATTTCTTATCCGCGCAAAAAAATGTTAAAACAAGTCTTAATTTTAAGTCATAGTATATAGGATGGAGCGCGTTTCTTTAAGGTGCCGTCACGATTCCAGTAGATCGCGTGACGCGAACGGCCGTCAAAAATAATTTTTAAATTACATTTTTTAAATTAATTCACTTCTAATCGGGATTGTTTACTACGATTTTTCCGCCGTTTTGTCCGCCATAATGGCCTTTATGTCTTCCGCGTCTAAAGTCTCGTATTTCATGAGGGCTTCCGCCAACGCCTTGTGCTCCTTCGCGTGAGATTTCAGGATGTGTCTCGCTCTCTCGTAGCTTTCGGTCATAATTCTCTTGATTTCATTGTCAACCTTAAAAAAAAAGTGGGTGTCTCGTTAGGCCTTTACGGTAACGGTGATCGAGTTAATTCAAGGATTACTAATCCGTCCGGATTAAATTGAACTACTAACTCTGTAGTAACCGTGAGTGTGTCTATTCTCGACTTACGGAACGTAAGACGAGAGACGAGTAATTATTCCTCTGTTTAAGGAACGCAGAGAAAGACAGAGGACATAGAGAGACGGTGACAATAGGGGGTCAGTGAAGTGGAATATCAGTAATTTGGTTTTTCGTGGAGTTTAGGTCCCCCTCTACAACTTTTATATCTGATGAAATGACGTAAAGCGTTGCTGTACCGCTTTAGATAGGAAATTCTCAATACATTCAAAATTATATCGAGCCTGAGTCTGAAAATTAATTTACACGATCTGCGTGACCCCCAAAGTCACGGGAAACACATTTTCTGACAAGTCAACCCTTGCATATACTTTTCCGAGCGTGTAATAGTACATTACGTATCAAGGGCCGAAAAGAGGCTTTTACGGACGAGATGCGGAGAAGGTGATTTTTTTTTTACAAGTGCTCCGAAGCTTTGATGCCAAATAAATAAAGAAATTCTGACATGAAAACACTCGCGCATGGAGAATGTAAATATCTATTTATTATTTTTGATAAATAGGCTCGGTGGCCTAGTGGTATAGCGTGCGCCTTGTGATCTGAGAGTCGCGGGTTCAAATCCCGCACTCGGCATCTCTGGTTTTATTTATTTTTTTACAAGTGCCCGGAGTCTTTGAAGCCATATAAATGAAGAAATTCGTCAGACATTTTTCTAAAACATCTTTGAAAAAGTAACTGCCAATTTAATTTATATATAATCCGCTATTTATAATCGCTTGTAGTATGGCTCGGTGGGTAGAGTGTCCGCCTGGCGATCTGAGGGTCGCGGGTTCAAATCCCGCACCGACAATTCTGGTTTTTTTTATTTATGAGCACATGGTGACTCGAAGCGGGCGGGAAAAATCTTTCCCGCCCGCTCTCTTGGAAAACGCCACTTTCGTTGAAGAGAACATGCATGAAAAGAGGCACTTTCGGGGCACATGTAAAAAAATATTAAAATTAAAAAAAAAAAGAAAAAAAGCGAATTTTAAGTTGAAACTTTCTAGAATAGAACATTATACTATGTTAAAGATTGTGTGAAAAAAATTGTGTCGTTCCAGGTCTCGCCATTTCATTATTGTAATTTTTTTTAAATCTCCTCGGAGGAAATTCGGAAGCGATCGTGACATGTCAGAAAATTGTCACACTACATTCCTTGACACCCAAATATTGTGGAAAAAAACTTCAGAAGGATCGCACCGAGCTAGGCGGAATTCTGACAATATTACGCAGAGATATCGGAAGGCAGGTATCGTTCAGTTGTATATATTCAATATTCAATCTTCAATCGTAATATTCTTTTTATCAGAAATTATTTACGAGTCATCTCCAAGTGAATACAAATCGATTAAGCCCACTTGGACTCATGTCACTTGAGACTTTATAATTTTTCCATTCATTTTTTTTTTGACACGCTCGGAAAAGTATATGCAAGGGTCGACTTGTCAGAAAATGTGTTTCCCGTGACTGGGGGGTCACGCAGATGCTGTAAATTCATTTTCAGACATGGCTCTATATAATTTTGAATTTATTGAGAATTTCCTATCTAAAGCGGTACAGCGCCTCTCAGCAACGCTCTACGGCATTTCATTAGATATAAAAGTTGTAGAGGGGGACCTAAACTCCACGAAAAACCAACTTACTGATATTCCACTTCACGGACCCCCTATTGTCACCGTCTCTCTAACTAACAGAAATATTTACTTCTCTCGATAATATCGTTCAGACACGCTAATTGTAACCTATCTGTATCAGGGAACTGTTGTTGATTACCCGCCACATATTATGGTTATATTTAGGGTTGCCAGGTGGTCGGGAAGGACCGGATTTTCCAGGAATTTTTTCCAGGTTCCGGATTGCTTTGTATAATCCCGGATTTTTTTGGTAAATTATAATGTGCCAGAAATCCCGGCAAAAAAGAAATTCCGGGAAACTATGAAGCTAGTCTGGCAACCCCATATAGTTCTATTTGTTTAGTTTCAGTTAATGTAATTGGAAAAGGATATCTAATAGCCATAGCTAGAGATGTAAAATTACCGATAATTTAAAAATCGGTAATATTACCGGTAATATTACGCAATATTACGGTAACATTGGTAATTTATAAAAAAAACAGCTTTTTAAGTAATACAAGTTTTTTTTATTTCAAAACTGTAAAAACATTACGAAAAACAATAAGAACGTTTTTTTAAACTAGTCAGAGTCAGAATGGACTACGTAATAGAGTGGATAATGGTAAATCATCCTCATCATCATCCCCAACCTCGTCATCTGATTCTTCTTTCTCTTTCGTTAATTGAGTCAAGTCTATAACTTCGAAACCGATATCTTCTTTTTCTATTTCTTCCTCAGTATCTTCTACTATTCTCGAATGATCTTCTTCATTTAGTAAATTATAATTATGGGCAATATAAGTTAGTTTTCCGGCCCTCTCCACGGTTAGTTTGTTTCTTTTCTGCCGATGAATAAATCCATAAGTACTAAAGGTTCTTTCGGTTGCGGCTGTTGACGATGGTAAATTTAAAATGTCTACAGCTAACCTACTTATTTTAGAACTGGAGCAAATTCCTGCCCACCAAACAGATCCAGACATAGATTTTTCGCTGGAAATGACGAATTCCTTAGCAAAAATATTACCTCTAATTTTGTACTGTGCGAGTGCTTCCATAATAAGATCTACTTGTGAAGAATACTTTGGATGGCGCCTTGCAGTTTCATAGATGAACTCCGTTGCAATTAAATTTTCAGCTTCAGTTAACTTCTCGCCGCGTTGACTTGGTTCTAATAGGTAAGCAGCAAGATGAACGGGTTTTAAACATATATTTTCTCGTTTTTCAAGAATTGAACACATTTTCTGGTTTTCAAACATAGTAATAGATAAATTTGATACTTTGTCACGTAATATAGACCTTATTTCAAAAAAGCATTAGACATTCGCTGGAACAAGTCATAAGTTGCTTCTATTTGCAACCAAAATTCGTTTTGAAGAAGAAGTCTTACTGTATTTGATGAAAGAACATCAGAAATATCTGGGCTATCATCAACTGCTAAACTTTTTAATGAATGTTTAGTCTCCAAAAAGCTTTTTATACAAGAAACAAAGGAACCCCATCTTGTTTTCACCGGCAATTTTAAAGAGATGTATCGCCCCGTTTTGTTCAACTGGATTTTTTCAAACCTTGCATGTAAAATCTGCGAATTTTTCAACTCAGATACAATTGAAATTATGTTCTTTTTAAAATTGGAAAAATGGTCTAATTTCAAGAAGTCTTCAACCAGAAGGTTTAGACCGTGGCAAATACAACTATAATTAGTAATGTAATCGTACTTGCTGCTAACTATTTCACGAGCCTTTTTTATGTTTGCTCCGTTGTCAGTGACAATAGCGGAAAAAAAAACAATATTTCCAATGTTACCGATCTTGCGGTAATATTACGTAATATTACCAAAATTACGGTAACATTACCTCGGTAATATTACCCTTTACATCTCTAGCCATAGCAATCATCTTCAACTTCATTTTTTCTAATACGCCCCTGATTTTATTATGTCAAAGTTTAAGACCTTGTTTTTATTCTAAAATCAATGATGTACCACAAATTATCGTTTAATTACGTTTCGAATCTTTTTAATCATCTTCATTGAAATTTTCACGAACGGACCAGTATTTTCCACAATAATGTGTAAAATTTTAAAGCTTTTAGGTATGGAAGTACAGTCGAGAGTGGGCCAAATAAATCAAAAACATGACTCACCACTTCATTCGTAGTAGGTCCCAGTTGTTCCGCATGAAAACTCTTCGGATTGTCCGATATCGTGCGGAGGCCCAATTTTTCCGACATTCCCCAGTCTTTGACCATATGCGTCGCTATAGACGTCGCCTGTTGCAGATCGGAACTTGCTCCTAGAATAATCGTCTCGTGGTAACAAAAATATTGCTGATAATCGGTATCGGCCAAATTTTACCGATATACAGGGTGTTATGGAAATGACTTATTATATTTAAACCGGCAAATTCTGAGATTAAAATAAATTGAAGAAAAATAGACTTAAATGGCGCTTTAATTATTGTACGAAATATTCACTTTATATAAAATCTGAAAATTTACGTGGCCGCTACTGAGGACGCTCGCAATTAATAGTTTATTGAGGCGGTGTTGTCATATATTGCAACACAGAATTGTAAACGCACGTCTTTAGTTTTTGACCACAAGACGTCTTTGACCCGCGTTATCACTTCTTTTTCAAACTTTTTAGAAAAAAAAACACTACAATTTTAAGGTACATACTCTCTTACCTTCGATCTTATCATCCGTTTTATAATTAAATTCCATAAAAAAATAAAACACAAAAAGAATGTTTTGCAGCAGAACCAACAGCAGATAATGTCACACAAATTTGAAATCACATCACAATATTTCTTATTATGAATTATTTCACAACAAAAAAAAATCGGACGATATAACTAACAAAACGTTTAAAATTCGGATACATCAAGCACGTGGAACCCTCGACAGCGTCATTCCACCCCGAGTCTAGAAACATACTGAAGCAACGATAGTCGCGCGCGGCAGGTATCCAAGCAAGGGCGAAACATGCGGTGTGATCTGACAACACTGTTCGTGTACTCTAGTGGCCCACATTGTTGCTAAATGAATCCAGATGGAACGGCGCGACAGTACGTGGGTAAAAAGGGGTTTTACCTTAGTATTTAGATATTCGATTAAAAAAAATAAAATTATGTAGACTTTCTCTAGGATACCCGAGGAGTCATCCATTTAAATATAATAAGTCGTTTCCATAACACCCTGTATATCGACATATTGTAAGTGAAAATCATTTTTAAGAATCTCCGGGGCTCGGGAATAACTTCCTTATCTAGTAATTGTGAACTGTTTCATTCATCTGGTTATTTAAAAATACAAATATATATATTTTTACTATTGTCGCTATTTTCTCTCATCGTATTTTTACTTGTATTGCAAAAACTGAAAATTTTGCACGACACGATCGTTATCAGAAGTAGCAATGTCCTAATACCAATTCGATTCAAGAACTGAGTCAGTGATCGGCTGATCAAATCATTACCTTTCAAACTTCAAAAATAATTCATTTCAATTAAAATTACAGAAAAAATAGCTTTTTTGTGCCTCCGACAGTATCGAACGCAAAAACTACTTTAGACACAGTTTAATAAAAGGACACCAACAAATTTTGAAGATTCGGAATTGAAGAACAGTATCAAAGGTAAAGATTTGTTAAATATTCTAGCGTAGGATTTTTTTCAAAAGATTTGGAATTTACGGGAAAAATATCGGGTAAAATTGGCAACATCGCCGTATAGGATGCAACCCAAAGGACCACCGACACCAAAGATCTTACAAACTCCAGATAGAATTGTTTACATTTGAAGTGGACGTAAGGATTGTAAACGTGCAATCCCCACCTTGCTGTTATGCTTGCAGCATAGCCAGATTGTCCTATTCATCGCTAAGGTATCTGCAAAATCCCAATTAAAAATTTGTTAATTTGACAATTGCAACTGGTTTAAGGTTAATCCGCAATTGCTTTTAAAATAAATTTATTTCCCAATAATTTTAATATAAATTGTGAATAGGCCTTGAGAGATTTAGAAAAAAAATATTATTATTTTACATAAAAGTTTGAAATAAACCGACTGCACTCTGACAACATCAAGTTAAAAGATACTACGCTCGACGGCAAACGATCAAACTTTATCAATGGAAGAAGAATACACTGTTGCTACTCGCTGCTAACCGCTTTTAAGGGAGTGTTTATATACTTGGTTGTTTTTATTTTTTTTTTGTGAGTATTGGTGAAAAATCGTCTTTATTATAAACAATGATGGTGCATTCATGTATAGTTTGTAAAAGAGTGGATCATTTAAGCAAGGATTTATCTTTTCTTCGGTAAGTATGGTTATGTTTTAATATGATTGTATTGATATGATTTCTGACTAACCATTGACGTTTAAAAGGTTATGGACCGGTCCGTGGTGCTAGTCCGGGCAAAAAGCAGTCGAGTTGGTTTATTTCTTAATATAAATCTTGCAGTTACAAGATGGTCGAGTCTTGTGCGGCCATAAAATACTTCACTAGAAGATGCAATGGTGTTAAATTAAAATTTCACAGGTTAGTAAATATATTTAGAAATTTGATTTTGAGTTTGCATCACCCATTCCGTTTCTCCCACCTTGCTAATTGGCCACACCCAATGCATGTGAGCAGGTAATAAACTAAAGATAGATGACCAGAGTGCAGTTGGATTATTTCACGATTTATTTGATACCTTTAAGTATAATAATATTATTTTAAAGAATCATCCTTTTCACAGTTTATAGTAAAATTATTAGAAATAAACTTATTTTAAGAGCAATTGCGGATTAACCTTAAACCAGTTGTAATTGTCAAATTTACAAATTTTTAATTGGGATTTTGCAAGATGTCTTAGTGATAAATATGACAATCTGGCTAGAAATATACACTTTTATATCTGGAGAGTATCATCCAGTAATGAATACACCAAAAATATTGATGCTAAGCATAAATAGTTAAATCCATCCTTGGATACACTGTATATAAAAACTGGATCAATATTTCTATCTTTTTTATAAATATCCAATATTCGAAACTACACTTTTTGAATAGAAAATATAGTTAAACGTAAAGAATCTCAAAATAAATTATACGCCCTTGTTGGGCTTTTTGCCCAGACTAGCTCCGCTCCGAAACGATGAAGACCGCTCCATAACCTTTTAAACGTTATTGGATTTAACCTTGTAAGATCTTTGATTTAACCAGACTTCAACATTGTTGCCATTAGCGAGACCAACATGTTTTGTCACTCTTCCACCCATTACTGATTTTCAATAACATTTCAAACAATCACAAACTCACTTTCCAACAGATTTATGAATGGAGTGTTGGCCCTGTGACCGACACCGACGTCTGTCCTACTACATTGATCGTTTACATCTCTCGCCAGCGCCCGTCACGGGGCTTCTCGGGTTTGACGTAAGTGGACTTATCTCGCTCATTAATTCAAAGCGCCGTTTAGGGTTATTTATAATAGAAGATAGAAGTCATTGGCCTGTTTAAAATATTTATATTACCGGATGTAATTTTTTCCGGTCCAAAAACGAGCTCCTCGGCGGCCCTCCCCCCCATCATGGTGTCCATCATGGCCAACAGTTGCGCCTTTGTCACGTGATATCTCTCTTTTTCTGGAATGTACGCCGTGTGACCCAAACTGGGTCCCCTCGGTATAATTGTAACCTAAAGAAAAGAAAGTTAACTAAATTTTAAGGGACATTTGCAGGAAACAAATAAAATCGAACCGAGTCATCGTAAAATTACCATACCTTATGTAACGGATGACTCTCCTTAGTGTAATACGCGACGATAGCGTGTCCGCCTTCGTGGTAGGCGGTGATGAGGTTGGCCTCCTCGTCCGGGATCCTCGATTTTCGTTCGGGGCCCATCAGGACTTTGTCTCTGGCAGATTCCAGATGCTTCATACTGACGTAATCGGCGCCGTCCATTGCGGCTCTAATGGAGCAATATAGAGCATAAATATACAGGGTGTTAAGGAAATGGCTTTAATATCTTTAAGTGGGCGACTCCTTGGGTGTTCTTCAAGAGATTGCCTATATAGGGTGATTCACGACGAGCTCGCATTAGAACTTTATGGAGAACTACTGAATATATGTTTCTGAAACTTTGGGGATAGGTTTATAGATATGCTCTTTTAACTAAATTATTCACATGTTTTTGTTATTTCCGGTTATACCGGAAGTAGCTGCCAACTTTCGTTTTTTAAATACAACACGGTAATTTTTATTACATTTTTCGATTAAGCGTTAAATACTAAGCACATTTTGTCAGACTCTGTTAGTTTTTGGGATATCTGGACTTTTTGTAATTATTTGGCAAATGCATGACGATGAAATAATCCATATAATTTTTTTAACTTAGCTCTTGGACTAAAAATTTTTTCTAGTCTAATAGCTAGAAGATCATCAAATCTCATTTCAAATTCGGCAGAAAATGTACAGGGTGGTCACAATTCAAGCTTCATTGTGAAAGAATTCAACCATTAAAAACTTCCTTATTTGAAATGGAACACCCTGTATATTTTTGTTTAATTTGATGGCAAATTAGTTGTTCTTTATAAATGGTATTTACTGTCCTATACCTATATCAAAACGTTTTCTCAAAAAATCCAATTTTATTCCGAAAATACTATTTGTTCAAGTGTGCTTTGAAAACAATTGTACTTAGGGGCTGTATACTGAAGAAATACTGAAGGAAAATCTAATTGAAAGGGTGAGGACAGCATTTCAATCTCTCACTGCTAGTGTTGTAAAATTTCCCGAAATATATGTTTGGAAATATTTCCGGAAATATTTCCTGAAACATTGGAAATATATGGAAATATTGGAAACAAATTATTTCTTCATTTCATTCACAACATCGGAAGTAGATGGTTTCGTGGGCGGCATTTCGACATCAATGTCAATACTGGAACTGCTAATAGTACTAGTACTACAAGTAGCTGTAAAACTTGAGGTTGACGGTACTGGTGGTAGTATTTCTGATACTGAGCATTCTGATTCAGAGGCAACAACAGTGGAATTATCACTCAAAATGCTTTCATTTACCAAAACACATTCGTTGTCGCTTAATGAGCCGTTTTCTTCGTCATTTTGCATAAAAATTTTTTTTACTTGCTTGGGACAGCCTTTACAAATTTTACTTAGATGTGCCTTCATCCTGGACGCATTTTTAAAGAACGTTTTACTGCAATACATGCACTGGTAAATATTGTTACCTTTAGAAATGCAATACTTCCAAACAATGTCTTTTGTTTTCCCCATTTTAAAACTCACTAACCATCGACACTATCAAAGAATCAAAAATATACTTTAAAAACTTACAAAATATAGTTTACACAACATATACTGTATAAAAATCTGCTCTTAAAACGCACTGCGGCACTCATGTGCTTGCACTGCTTGCTTTAACAAATTATACGATATTTTTGTCGAACGGGAATTCTCCGATGGGCTCGGGGCTTCCCCGCTTTCCAGGTGCCAGCCGTAGAAATCCAATGTTGCCAATAAATCGGAGAATCGTCGAGCTGGAGATATTCATATGTGTTTGTGAAAACTGTATTATTAGTATAGGGTTACAAAATATAAAAGATATAATAATAAACATTTGTTTTGAATCATTTAGAACAAGTTTTAAATATTTTTTAAAATATTTCCAATATTCTCAATATTTCCAATATTTCCGAGACAAGTTCGGAAATTTCCAATATTTCCATTTCCATGGAAATATTTCCAACGGAAATATTCCCATTTACAACACTACTCACTGCACAAGAAATTAGGAATGCTACAAGAAATAGTATGATGAAAAGAATACATAAATCCTTGGAAGTAAATGGCAATCATTTTAAAAATATAATCAAAAGATATCAGGTAGTTTCAAACACATTTTTAATTAAAGAATTTAAAGTTTATAAACTTGTTTCCTTGCTATTTTTAAAAAAAAATAATATTTAAACCATTAAGTTTAAAACAATCAACTGCATTTTATTTATAAATTCATATAAGAAACGCTTTAGAAGGTTGTATTTTCATGCAATCAATCACTTTTCCTCCGTATAGACATCAGTATACAGCCCCTAAGTACAATTGTTTTCATAGCACACTTGGACAAATAGTATTTTTGGAATAAAATTGGATTTTTTGAGAAAACGCTTTAATATAGGTATAGGACAGTAAATACTATTTATAAAGAACAACTAATTTACCATCAAATTAAACAAAAATATACAGGGTGTTTTATTTAAAAAAAAAAAGTTTTTAATGGTTGAATTATTTTACAATGAAGCTTGAATTGTGGCCACCCTGTACATTTTCTGTCGAATTTTAAATATTTTTGAGACTTGATGATCTTCCAGCTATTCGGTTCGAAAAAACTTTTAGTCCAAGAGCTAAGGTAAAAAAATTATATCAATTATTTCATCGTCGTGCATTTGCCAAATAATTACAAAAAGTCCAGATATCTCAAAAACTAACAGAGTCCGATAAAAACATGTTCTATAAAATGTGCTTAGTATTTAACGCTTAATCGAAAAATGTAATAAAAATTACCATGTTGTATTTAAAAAACGAAAGTTGGCAGCTACTTCCGGTATAACCGGAAATGACAAAATCATGTGAATGTTTTAGTTAAAGAAGCATATCGATAAACCTAAATCCCCAAAGTTTCAGAAACATATATTCAGTAGTTCTCCATAAAGTTCTAATGCAAGCTCGTCGTGAATCACCCAGTATTGTGCTTGTGATGTGATTTTCAATATTTTAGTTATTTTTTTTTTTTTTTATTTATTTATTTACGTATACAACATTTACAAGTATGACAAAATTATACAGCCTAAACTAACCTAAGATTATTTTCTTAGCAGAGATTTTAAATTTATAAAGAGATATATTAAAAAAGTTCAGTCTATTATAATAATGGTTAACATTAGTAGCGATTCTATTTATTGGGCTGCTTAATAGATAATTGGTACGACAGTATGGCACGTGCAAAAGGGCGTGAGTACGGGTCTGATAACCAGGTACATGAATAGAAAAAGCCTGAAGACATTCAGGACTTGTAATAAAGTTATTAAATATTTTAAACAGAAAGCAGACATCATAGTACTCCCTCCTACAGGCAAGCGTAGTCAAGTTTAGGTAGGACATGGTCTGGTTGTTAGTAAAATTTATCCCTGACTTGTAAATTATATGACGGGCAAACCTTACAAATCTAGTTTGCACACTCTCAAGTCTGTTTGTGTGGATTTGGTAGTATGGTGACCAAACTATAATCGAACATTCCAACAGAGATCTCACAAGTGAAACGTACAGAGACTTTAAGGCATTAAGATTTTTGAAGTCCTTACACGACCTCTTAATGAATCCTAGCATCTTATTTGCTTTGCACACCACCTTCTCAAGGTGTTCCGCAAATGTTAACTGGGTGTCGAGGTATATACCGAGATCTTTAACCAACGAAACCTCCTTCAAGGGAATATTGTTAATAGAATATTGACAAGGAAAGGAGCTTTTTAACCTGCTGAATCTCATAAAGCAACATTTGTCAATATTGAGGGACATATCGTTAGATTGACACCAGGAAAAAATAGTATTAATATCTTGTTGCATAGTAATAATGTCTTGGAAGGAGGCTATGCGTTTAAACAGTTTCAGATCATCAGCAAACAATAAATGATATGATAACAATAAGTTAGCCAGATCATTGATAAATAGACAAAACAGAAGGGGTCCCAGATGGGACCCTTGGGGAACCCCAGAGGTAACTTTAAATGGCTGAGATAAATACCCATTGATTTTAACCTGCTGCTCCCTATCGGTCAAATAAGACTCTAGCCAGGACAGCAACACTCCGGAAATTCCATAACCCGACAACTTAGACAGCAGGATCACGTGATTTACCTTATCGAAAGCCTTGCTGAAGTCCGTGTATATTGCATGAGTCTCAAAACCTTTATCAAAGGAGTCATATATAAAATTGGTATAAATAAATAGGTTGGTGTCAACAGAACGTCCAGAAATAAATCCATGCTGCTGAGTAACTATGATTTTTTGAAAGATATTTGTCAGAATTGTTTCAATACAGTGCTCAAAGAGTTTTGGTATTGCTGAAAGAATGCTAATAGGTCTGTAATTCCTAACATCACATTTGTTACCTGATTTGTAAATGGGCGAAACAAATGATAACTTCCAGACATTTGGGAAAAGTCCAGAGGCTAGGGATTTCGAAAATATGTGATGTAAAGGCAGGTAAAGCGAATGTGAGCAATATTTTAGAATACTATTGGGAACCCCATCGGGTCCGGCCCCCTTACTAATATCGAGTTCAGACAAGGCCTTCTCAATCACCACAGCACTAATACTTATGTTTGAGATTGTTTCAAATGTCTTGGATGAAGCGGCGTCTTGAGCATTATATATATTTTTAGGATTTTTAGGATTAAAGACCGATGAAAAGTAACGGGCGAAAAGATTTGCAATGTCAGTTCCGTTAACAGCCTTTTCAGTATCAAAATGTATCTCCTCAGGAACAGTACTTTGGCTATATTTGGAACGTATGAAATTCCAAAAGAACTTGGGATTTACGTAAATAGAATTTTCAGCATTGGATATGTAGTGATTATAGCATTCGTTAGTGAGGGACCTACAACGCCTGCGTAACAAATCGAAAGTGTTATAATCAACATCAGTGCTTGATTGCTTGTATCTCTTGTGGGCTATTTTCTTTTGAGTTATTATGTTTTTAAGCTCATTCGAGAACCAGACTGGAAATCTATTGTTTGGTCGAGACCGCTTCAGAGGTACAAACATTTCAAAGCAATTATAAATTACCATGTAGAAGTTATTAACCATTACATCAATATTTTCATCAAGAATCAACAGCCAGTTGTAACACAAAAAATAGTTATTAATTGAAACAAAGTTTGCTTGTTTAAAGTCATAATAATAGTAATTTGCAGGCTTTAAATAGTTTGTGTTACTTAAAGATAATGACATTTCAAATGCAGGGTGGTATGGATCACAATTCACTAAACCATCGCATCTCGCAACTGATTCAAGCTCAAAATTGGCAAAACATAGATCGAGAATAGTATTACGATCATTCAACACTCCGTTTAACTGGGATAAGCCCAAAAAAGCAAAAGTGTCACACAGCAAGATTTCATTGGGAGATCCGATGTTTCCTGGTATAAGGCCAGGGTGGTCATCGCTAGGAGACCAAGTTATATGGGACAAATTATAGTCGCCCAAGACGAGAACATTTTTAGATGTGTCACACGCACTGGAAACTGAGTTTAGGTGAGATTCATATATGGATGTATCCATAGATGGCGGAATATACACACAGCCAACACAGTACACGGAACCCTCGACAGACACAGAGATCCATATCTCTTCCACAGCAAGACAACCAATGGTGAGGCGACAGGACTTCAAGTCGTTCTTGACGGCCAAAAGAACACCACCCCCACGACTCTTGGTACTATTAGTAGGACATCTATCAGTTCTGTAAACCACATAGCTAGCATCAAGAAATTCAGTATCATTTACATCAGGGTCCAACCAGGTTTCAGTGAGTGCAATAATGGAATAAGATTCCGCATTAGCAGCGCATAGGAAGTCTTTTAATTTTGTTTTCAGGCCTCTGACGTTCTGGTAGAAGATGGATAAATGTTCTAAGGGTTTGAGTTTGTTGGAGATTTGTGTTGAAAATTTCCTGAGTTATCAGGCCTTTGAGGGCGTCGAGGACGAAACTCTTTAACAGCGGTGCCTACGGGCCATAAATTGGGTTCGAGCAGACCTTTGAGAAGTGTTTCTTTAATTCCGATCTTAAAAGAAGAAACATCTTCATTTCTATCCAAAACAAAACACTTTACATCGGTAATAGAGAGTTGATTTTTCATATAGTCAAGAATTTGTTCTTCCGTTGTACTGGGATCACACCTGCCTAGATACATCCATTGGCGCCTTACGCCTGCCAGTAGAGGACCATTTCCCGCTCCAGTGCCAATAATAATCGGTTGTCTACCATCGTGCACTGAAGCATTAACAACTTGGTTTGCAGCTGAGGATGTTCGTTGAGCGATCGGCTTCGTGGATGTGGGCTGTTGCTGTGTGTCCAAAGATGAAATCGGCACGGAAGCTTGATGAGTTGATGAGTTTAACTTAATGCTGGGTTGCTTCCGTGATGGTAAGGCAGAAGCGGGCTTTGGATCATTGCTCGAGGAGACTTGGACCAAGTTTTTAAGAATTTGAATTTCCTTCTCAAGAAGAGCAATTTTGGTTGACAGATCGTGGTTTTGTCGTTCCAGCTCGCCCAGTCTCAAATCAGGGTTCCTCAAGGGCTCCGTGGGAGAGCTGATTACCGTGCAATTTTCCACAATACAACGCTTGATCATGTCAATGTCGAAAGGTTTTCCATTGGCCAAATCGGTCCTGAGTACACCTATTTCTTTAGATGCCTCTTTAATCTCAGGTACTAATTCGTCAATACAGGCAGTAAGTGATGCTCTTTGATCTTTCAGTGCATCGAACTTATCTTGAAAAGTGCTATAGAGAGTATCAAATTTTTGAGAGATCAAAACAGAGATGTTAGAATTAAAGGAATCGAAGGCTTTCTGCATCTGAGCATTCAATGTAGCAAAACATTTGACAACATCCCTGCCTTGTTTAACAGAAGTCATACACCTATTACAGGCATATAGCATGACTCTTGATTTCATTTGAGTCACTTGAGCTTCAGATGTCGTGAACTTAGAGCAGGATAGACAGTGAACCGCATTACAGAAGTCACAGATCATCCTGTACTTAAGCTCCTTTTCATTCAATTCGGTCACGCACATTGAGCAGGACATATTGGACTCACCAGATGAAACAGACTGTATCAGAACGAAAATTCAATAAAGTACACTGGGTTTAAGATAGAAAACGTACTATACAATAAAGCAATTTCTTGTTGTTAAAAGATATTCGCATTCCACAGATTTTTTATAAATGTTGATAAGATAATTGATATACCAAAACAAAGCCGAAAGTCAGTGAAAATAGTTCATGCCCAGGTGTAAAACTATGGCAGAATGTTTCTTAGTACCAAAACAAACAGTATGCAAAATTTCGTAAATTTCACTCAAAAACGACCCGTGAAAAAACAGAAAACAGGCGGAACGAGAAAACACGTGCCGGATACTTGACGTATAGTTATGTAATTTCAGTCGAATACACTGGAATTGCATTCCGTTTCCAAAGAAAAAATTGTCCGTTCTATCCTTTTTCATAAACTGATAGAACACAAAGACATTTAAAATAACAGATTTTTGATATTACTGTATGGACGCATGTTCATTCTTTCCCCGGCCGAACTGTATATAAGTGATAGAGTAACTACACGGATTAAATCGCCAATGGACGCAACGGATTCACCTTAGTGCTGCTTGATTCACCATGTTTTCCAAATCAGCTCCGGTAAAGCCGGTTGTACCTCGTGCCAACAGTTCGTGATCCACATTCTTGGCCAAAACTTTACTTAAATAGAGAGTAAGTATTTCTTTTCTGCCTGTATAATCTGGCGTCGGCACCGTCACCTAAAATTACAGATTCTACAGTTATTTCATTCGAAATAATTTCATAAATTTTATAAATTTTCAATTATTTAATTTGAATTATTGTTTTATTAAACTTAAAACTGCCAAAAACGGGTTTAAAATCATACTCACCTCGACATCAAACCTGCCCGGTCTCAGCAACGCCTGATCCAGATCGTCCCGCCTGTTGGTGGCCCCTAACACGATGACCCCCTCGTTCTGGTGGAAGCCGTCCATCTCGCTCAGGAGCTGATTGATTGTCTGGTTGGCGTACGGGTGCAGGACGCTGTTTGTCCTCTTTGAGCCCACCGAGTCGATCTCATCGATAAAGATCACGCAGGGAGCGCGTTCTTTGGCTGCCTCTGGAAAAATACGTTATTCGTTACAATTAAATGTTGGTTATCTGGAGGTTGCTTGATTTTAAATATTATTTCAATCACTTACTAAATAGATCTCTCACTCTCCTAGCCCCTTGCCCCACAAGAACTTCATCAAACTCCGGCCCTGCCGCATGGAAGAATGGTACACCTGCTTCGCCAGCAACTGCTCTTGCCAACAATGTTTTACCAGTTCCTAAAAAAATATAATTTGAACCCTTTTCTCATTGCCAAAGATGTGTTCTTGTTCCATTTTGTGATATTTATTATCAATTTCATTCTCTAGTTCCTAGAAATCCCTATTTTTAACACTAATTTAAAAACAACACAGTCATCAAAAAATAAAAAAAATCTAACTGGAAATCAATGGAAAATCAGTACATAAATAACAAAATTACCTGGTGGCCCAACCAGTAATACGCCTTTAGGTAACTTCCCACCCAAATTCGAAAACTTATCAGGATTTTTAAGAAATTCAACTACGTCCTTCAGTTCCTGTTTTGCTTCGTCCACCCCTTTTACATCGTCAAAAGTAATATGTATCTCTTCTGGATCTACCTCCACTTGATTACCCAACTGAATTCTACAAATGTTATACAATATTACTTGCCGGTTAAAAATATACATGCAAAAATGATTCTTAAGCCCAGTTTCTACTAACCTAAATACTGATCCACTTGCACTTGCCATTAAACTAACTATAATCGCCAAGAAAATAGCAATGGTTAGTATCTGTTGAGCTACTCTAAAATATTTTGTAGCTTTGCCACTTTTTGGCGCATTTGAATTTCCAACTAAATAGCCTTCGGCAAAGGCAATTTTAATTCTCTGCTTTTCGCCATCGGTTAAAGTGGACTCTTCCGCCGAAAGCAGTTTCTTCAGCTGCTCCGAATCTGTTGCTGAAACTCCAGTTACGCTGCCCAGAGGAACTTTGTTACTCGACTCATTTGAACCTGCAAGATTCTTTTTTAATCTGTTCACGATCGGCGGATTGCGTTCCAGCTCTGCCTGTATGCTTCTGTCAGTCTTAAAACCTCTGGTTTGGATGTTAAAAGTGAACTTGTTTTGAGTTAGCAATCCTTGCACCAGCCTTTGATAGAAACCTTGTGGTATTTGTAGCTTTTTTGATGAATTTCTAACAACCAGGGTCGGTACATTTGTACTAAGATGTGCTTGCGAAAATCCATGCTTATTCTCAAAGAAACTATCGTTGGAAACGTACGACACATTAAAGTTATTCAGGAACGGTTTGCCTAAGAGAGAACTTACGTTAAGGTGCTTTGCAAACGAAAAATCGCTATTTCTAAACGTTTCCAGGAAGCTCTCGGAACACAATAGTTGCTTAGCATGTTTGCCCTTGTGTTGAGCCTTTTTGTGGAAGAACGAGCCAGGTGTTGTGGTTATTTTAGCGCTGATTTGAGCCAATGTCGCGAAGGCCTGTGAAAGTTTCATTAAAAAATTTACGAAATCAATCGTTGTGAATAACGAACTTACCTGGTTTTGGTTCTGTAGAGAAAACATTATGTTTTACATAAATGGGACCAGTTCTGTATATGGAAAAGGGGAACAAACTACAAATTTTTGGGAAATGAATGAAAACAGTTTTTTTGAGATAACCTTTTTGACAAGTGACAAGTGATATGGAGAAAAGAAAAATTGAAAAAAAGTGTTGCCAACACAATGCTTATTAAAAAGAAAAAGTACGTTCAGTTTATAGCCCCAACTAATAGGGCGAATTTTATGCTCTATGGTGACAGGAATCCTGCACGCTTAAAAATAAATCTCCATTACACAAGTTCGAACGGCTATTGCAGCCATACAAAACTCAACAAGACAGAGTTAACACTCCAATTGACCAAAAACATCAAATATCGCTATCGTACGCGCGATGTGAATCGAAGAGAAATATTAATAATACCTATTTCATATAGAAAATGCTTGAAAAATGCAAATTCCCGAGCTTTTTCCAAACGCACCTTAAGCTAGGAGAATCCTGAAACCAGTGCTGCCAAATAAGCGCAACAAAATCACTATCAGATCTGTCATTCCGCCATTATTAATATTATAATCGGCCATTATTTTGTTGAAGGAGGGTTCCTTGCCGCGTCTTTTGGAATTTTACCGAAAAACTGTGAATATTCGTATCGTAAGTGAAGTGTTATATTATTTCTCGACTAAAGACCTTTTTAAAAAAATGTCCGACGCAGAAGAATCCCCCGCTGGTAAGTTTTAACAAATTTTAACCGCCTCGAATCGAAGATTACGTTTGATGGAATCAAAAATCAGCTTTCTTGTTTTTGAGGATCTAAAGTGCAAAGAAAATAGGTCATATAAGCGTTTTTTAACTTACGTTACGTTCAACCTTTATTACAAGTTTGTTTTGAAATAGTTTGGCTTCAGTAGTAAAGAGCAGAACGAGACTACTGTGACGCTTGCTTGTATGTTAATTTTTTATTTCCTATTTATTCTTTAGTACGAAAAACTCGTTCGGGCAGGGCAGTGAAGACACCTGCCAAGTCGAAACCAGCGCCCAAAAGTGCAGGCCGTAAAACTCGCAAGAAGGTTGTCGTTATGGAAGTGGAAGTCACAGATGACGAAGATATTGAACAGTCCGAAGAAATTGTGGAGCCTGTGGGGAAAAAGGTGAATAAGACTCGACACCGCTAAATCTATAGATTTATTCTTATTTTTATTGACTTGTGTAAGCACAAGTACCATACCATACCATACCATACTTTCTATGGTATTTCAAAAAAAAAAAAAAAAAAATGGCTTATTGGTAAAATAATAAATAATATATAGTTTATTTATTACTTGTTTTAGGCCAGACTTGATGAGGATAAGCTTCTAGAAACGTCAGATGGTGAAGCCGAGGAAAATAACAGAAATGAAGAGGAAGCTTTATTGATCAGCGGAGATGAAGCTGATAAAAAAGAGTCGTCTGGAGAGTTGGTATGTTATTTTAAATTTTTATTCATATAAATTGAACAAAATGAACAAAACTGCGTTAATGTTACATCTTTATTTCTTTAATCACCAATTAAACATTTATATTTTTCCGTGGTTCATTAATAGTTAATTACGAAAATTCCAAATACAAAAATCCTATTTGTCAAAGGAAAACTACATATTTATTAATATGACACCAAGCAAGTACATTTACTACATAATACCAGATTGCAAAGGCTCTGTACAAAAGATATGTCATAAATAATTTATAAACATTTAATATAGGGATGTATCAGGTACCCATTATTAGTGGGCCCGATTTGGTTGACTTTTGATATATTACATATTTAAATCATGGTTGTTTCGTTTTAAACATTTTGTATAAAACAATTGTTTTAAACATGTTTTAAACAATTGTTTGAGTTTAAAGTTTTAAAAAAAGTGTTGACGTTGCTATTGTTCCATTTCTATGTAATTTTGCTGGCAATAAAGGATATTATAAAAAAAAACAAAAAAAAAACAATGTTTTGTTAAAAATATTTAAAACATGTTTACAACAGTTACAGGAGTATACTTAATTTATGCACCAACTTGGTGTGCAAAATATTTATTGATAAATAGTAAAAAACTACTTACTAAAACAGTAATTTCCATTCAAATTAACAGAATAATAAAAGTTAGTTACCTAATGAACATCATGCACAGAACTTTGGTATGTTAAAAAAACTACAAGTAAGTGTATAACCCATAAGAAAAAAAAAGGAATAAGGTAAAAATGAATAATAATCACTGATGGGAAGTGATATCAGTTAGCGCCGTAAGCGGGTGCACTAGAATTTAGTTCTTTAAAAATTGTAACCAACTTAGCTGCTCTGACATTGCCTAGCTTATTGCGGCGTTTGGAATGAACTAAACCATAAGACGAAAAAAGTCTTTCTATGTTGGCGGACGAAGCATAGCTGTATGTAGGTGTTGGACAAGTTCCAATGCTCTTGTATTTAAATGTTTAATAGACCGCCACCATGCTAATGGTTTTACATTTTCAAGTAAAGTAAGGTTATGTTCTGAGATGAGAGCAAAACTTTTTCAATGTCTGATTTAAAAGTTAAAAAAAAGTGTAAATTTTGTAAGAAAGAATTAAAGGAATCATTTGATTGTTCAGTTTGTCTGCAGAGCTATCATAGAAGCTGTGGTCAACAATATAAAGTGATTAATTCTGAAAATATTGTGGTCTGTTGTATTAATACGAAAAGTGAGGTTAGAAAGGTGGACAAGATGGACAGGCAACTTCTGGCGGAGATCAAAACCATGCTGCAGAAGGAAATTAGAACTCTGGAAGAAAAAATCACCAAAAAATTAGATGATGAAAATACAGTGCTTAAGACAAGTATAGGTTACATGTCACAGAAATTTGAAGAACAGCGTCAGCTGTATGAAGAATGCATAGTTCAGAATAAGAAAATCAAGCAAGAAAATACGAAGCTACAGGAAAGAATTGATATACTAGAGAACAGATTTAATATTAACGAACAACTGGAAAAGCAAAATAACATACTAGTAGCAGGAATCCCCGAACAAGACAACAAAACAACAAAGCAAATAATAAATGAACTTATCATCAATATGGGTCTAAAACTTATAGAAGATGATATAATCGATTGTTATAGGATTAATACCCAAAATGAAGACAAACCCATAATCATTAAATGTAAAAATATGGATATTAAAAGGAAAATTTTTCAACAACGGAAGATTATAAAGAATATATATACAAAAGACTGCAAATTTCAGGGTAGAAACAAGCAAATTTTTTTAAATGATGAATTAACAAAAAGTAATCAGCAGCTCTTCAAGGCAGCACGAGAGGTGAAGAGGGAAAAAAATTATAAGGCTGCATACTGTGTAAATTCCAAAATATATGTTAAAATACGAGAAGATAGTAAGCCAGTACGTATTTTCTCACTAGGAGATCTTGAACTGCTCGTTTAAGTTGAATGGATTATGCATATACTTGTATATATGAATAAGTGCTGCTTATGAACGATATATATTTAAGTACATATAGATCAATCTGCCAAAGAGTTAATATTTAATTTGAGCATATTATATGCTAATGTTCGAAGTTTTAGAAATAAATGGGAAGAAATAGAGATTTTAGTTAAATTACATGCAGAACCACATATCTTGATTTTCACAGAAACATGGTTGTACGAGAATGAGACGAAACTGTATAAACTTCCAGGATATAGAATGGAACATAACTGTAGAGGTGAAAGAGGAGGGGGTACATCAATTTATGTCAAATCTAATATAACATATGAAGTAGATATTAATAGACCTATTAGCAACTGTGAATGGCTGAGTATAAAACTAAAATTAGATAAAAACAATCTAAAAATAATAACAACATATAGACCACCACTAACAGATGTAAGAAATTTAATAAATGATATGGACAACATAATTAATGAAATAACTCAAGACACACTTATTATTGGAGACATGAACATAGACCTGTTTAAAAACAATAATTATGCAACTGAATACTGTAATATGATTATAGAAAATGGTTTCTACTTTGTAAATGATGCTAAACCTACTAGAGAGACACCTGAAACAAAAACACTTATTGACCATGTTATCAGTAATAGTAGACATGATCAAATAAACATACAATTTGTTGACCATCATAGTATGGATCACAAAATACAAATTATAAAATTGGAAAAATATAAAAGGAAGGAAGAGCCGAAACAGAAACGTCAAATAAAATACATTGATGAAACTAAATTTAAGGATGAGGTGGAGGAACGAGTGGCCATTGATGGCGATATTACTGAATTTCACCAACTAATTGACATACTAAAAATATCAAAACAAGTATCAACAAAAATGAAAACAATTACAGATAGAAATAAGCACTGGTTGAATAATGAATTTATAAACCTAATTAAAGAAAGGGATAAAATATATGTGAGACATAAATCAAATCAAATCAAAAAGTACTTTATTAGTCAAAAAACATAAATTTTTGTTGACAAAGCATGATCTAATACTCCTAAAATAACATTCAAAATGAAGAGAGAAAAAAAAAAATTATAAATAGTAGCAAGCTTAGTAAAAAATTATTAAAAATTTAAACATGCAGTCAATAACACAAAAACACTAACTAAAGAACATAATTTAGGTACAAAACAATAAATGTACAATAAACAGTTTTCAAATAAAATTAGGGGTAAGCTGAAATTAATAATTGTACAGGCCAAACATAAGCCTTGATATTTAACAAAAAAAAAAAAAAAAAAAAAAAAAACGTATACAGTATAAAAATGCACAATGAACAGCACTAAAACTCAACATTCTCAAGAGCATCCCGATAGAATTCATCCAGACCATAATATGCTCTACTCAGAAGCAATCTTTTAAGCAAACGACGAAAGGTTTTTAGTGAATTAACCGTTCTGATATTAGTTGGTAAATGATTGAAAATCCTTCGACCCCCATAAATGAGTGACCTTTTTACCAAAGCGCTTCTCGGCAGTGGCAGAGGCAAATTGAGTACTTGACGAGTCTCATGCTGTGGGGTAGGACCCTGAAGCACAGCACGGTTTTTAAAAATGAGGGACGATGTCTCCAAGATAAAGAGAGACGTAAGGGTTAAAATTCGCTGCGCTATGAAATGTGGTCTACAATGCTCCCTCTGATTTACATTCACAATAAACCGAACTGCTTTCTTTTGAAGGACGAAAAGCATATTCAATAGGCCCTGATTGGTCACACCCCAAAATGGTATACCATAACTAAGGTGCGACTCAAATAAGGAGAATACACTGTTCGGGCTAGTTGTTGGCCCAGTTCCTCTCTAACTGCTCTCACAGCAAAACATCCAGATGAGAGTTTCTTACTTAATGTTAATATGTGCTCCTCAAAATGCAAATCACCGTCAATCAGGATCCCCAGAAACCTAGTCGCTCCCATCTCCGAAAGGCGAGCTCCATCCAAAGCTAAATCCGCTACATTACACCTAAACCCAACAATGTGGGTTTTACTCAAGTTTAAACAAAGGCGGTTTGAGTCGAACCACTCTTTAATGATTTTTAGGTCATTTGAAATGGTTTGTCTTAGCTGCACAATATCCCTGTCTTGCCACAATATCGACGTATCATCAGCGAAAAGGGTGAAGTTTCCAGAGATGTTTAAGTTAACAAGGTCATTAATATAGATTAGGAACAAGATTGGTCCCAAAACTGAGCCTTGTGGAACTCCACAGTTAACTCTTAATGCCGAGGACCTTGTTCCTAAATGCACCACAGCTTGAGATCGACCCTCAAGATAGGATCTAAACCAGGAATGAGCCAAGCCCCTAAAGCCATATCTCTCCAGCTTAGACAACAGTATTCCATGATCCACACAATCGAATGCCTTGGACAGATCACAAAACACCGCCGCCGATGTGTTGCCCTGATTCACCCCGAAATAGACCCCCTCAAGAAAACTGTAGATGGCATCATGAGTTCCCTTTGATGACTGAAATCCAAACTGCCTTACAGTTATCAGGTTAAACGACTGAAGATAGTTCCAGACCCTTCTTTTGACAAGTTTCTCGATAACTTTAGACAGAGTAGGCAGTAAAGAGATTGGGCGAAAGTTAGATGGCTCTTCAGAGTCACCACCCTTGAATAAGGGGATTACCGTTGCAGACTTCAGACAAGCAGGAAATGTACCCTGTGACCAAGACGCATTAATAGAGACCGAGAGAGCATCCAAAGCCCCATCAGGCAGCCGCAAAAGCACCTCAGCAGAGATCCCATCATCTCCACTACACTTTTTGTTTTTTATCTCAGAAATAATCTCTTTAATTTCTTGTTTGTCAGTTTCAAAAAAGCAAAATGAGCCACTGTTGTGAAAATTTTTAAGATAAGACAGTGGGTCGGAGTTAGATGATAAATTCTTTGTCAGATCATTTGCTATATTACAATAAAAATTATTTAGAAACTCCGGATCAATGTCGTAGTTGCCATGAAACGACCTATTACGAAATTCATTAATTATCGACCAGCTCTCCCTCTGCTTATTTCTTGCCTGAGAGAGCCTACCATTGTAGTATGCATTTTTGGCAGATTTAATAAGTTTCCTATAAAAGCTACGGTAGTTATTGCAATAGGAAATAAAGTTATGATTATCACTGAATTTTTTCAAATAATTTAAACAGCGAAGGTTATTTGCTGATTTTTTTAGACCTCTGGTAAGCCAGGGTTTTTGCTTTTTGGATTTCCTTTTAATTAAGCGCACGGGAAAAGCCCGATCAAACAAATCACATAACACATTATAAAAGCTGGTAACCGGATCTGACACAAGATCCAAATTTTGCCAGTCTACCCTAAGACAAAGAATAAAACTTGCAAAAACTAGTGCCATTGAAAATTCTACCGGGACTACGCCTGGAGGCCCGCTTCGGAGCCCCTACGTTGTTAATAGTGGAACTTACCGCCTCGTGATCAGAGATTCCTGCATTTGAAACTGAGCAGGATACATTGTCATAATTTGAACAAAAATAATCGATTGTAGTAGAAGAACTCCCTGTGATCCGAGTCGGCTTGTCAACATGCATGCATAAACCATATGTGATAAGTAGGTTCGCAAGCAGGGTGGTATTCACAGAATACCTGTCAGTAAAGTTAACATTAAAATCTCCAGCCAGAATAATTTTGGATGAAGATGGAATATTCGACAGAATTAAGTCGAGGCGCTCAAAAAATTCCTTTATTGAGCCCGAGGGCGAGCGATATAAACAGATAATATACAAATTACTCTGCCTGCATAAGAGGAATATACATAATGTAGCCATTAAAGAAGAATTTATAAGACTAAAAAATAAATGTAATAATCTAAGAAATAAACTCGAGAAGAAATTTTTAACAAAAAAGTTCGAACATGCAAAAGGTGATGTGAGAAAGACGTGGCAAACAGTGAATCAAATAATCGAAAATGACTTCTCAAGTCACTATAACAAAGACAACTACATAGATTTTCTGGTAATAGACGGCAATAAAATTGAGAATGATCAGGAAATAGCAAACAAACTGAATGAACATTTTTTGAATATTGGAAATAAAATCGGAAGACAAGTGGAGGAGGAAAGGGGGAAAACAGCAAATGTGGAATTCTTAGAGGAGCGAGAAAAAAGAACCATCTATTTAAAACCATGCACTGAGCAAGAAATTACAGAAATAATAAACAATCTTAACAAATACTCTGCGCCTGGTGCAGATGGAATCACCACACGTGATGTTGTACTCCTGAAAGAAATACTTGCACCAATCCTTACAAGGTTAATAAATGCTATGCTGGAAATAGGTACCTTCCCAGAATGTCTAAAAATTTCTAAAATTATCCCAATACATAAAACAGGTACATTTTCTGAACCTGGGAACAAAAGACCCATCGCATTAATATCAACATTCTCCAAGGTAGCAGAAAAAATTATCAAAGAACGATTAGTGAATTTTGTTAACAACACCTTTAAGTTTGACAAACAACAGTATGGATTTCAACCAAATAGCAACACTCAGTCAGCAGTAATAGACCTTATAGATTTTGTAACTAATGGACTAGACAATAGCAAGTATGTAGCAGCTTTATTTGTCGATCTTCAAAAGGCTTTTGACACAGTGAACATCAATATATTAATGAAGAAACTAGAAGAAATGGGAGTTCGAGGTACAGCATATAACTTAATCAATTCATATCTTACAAATAGAAAGCAGTATGTGTCAGTAAACCAAAAAGAAAGTGAAGTGAAGAAAGCAACAATAGGGGTACCTCAAGGGTCTGTTCTGGGCCCCATTTTATATCTCTTATATGTGCATAGTTTATCTAAAGCAAACCTAGGATGTATACATATAACTTATGCCGATGATACAGTCCTATTGTTCGAAGACGCAGATCCAAGGGTTCTTGAAGAAAAAGTAAATAAGACCGTAACAGTATACTATAAGTGGTTATTAAAAAATAATTTAAAGATCAACATAAAAAAAACTGTGTTTATGATTTTTAAACATAAAAATAAAAAAAGTGCACAATTCAATATAAAAATAAACAAGGAACAAATAAAAATGGTGAACTGCTATAAATATCTAGGACTAAATATAGATGCAGAGTTAAATTTTAAAAAACATATGGACCATGTCATCAAGAAATTGGCTTCTGCCTGTGGTGTTATAAAAAAATGTGTGAATTATATACCAAACATAATGAAAATGACAATTTATGAGGCTTTGTTTAAGTCGCATTTACAATATATCGTCGTTAATTTCACAAACTGACGTATCTCAGAAAATCCCTATTTTGAGATAGGACCGAAAACATTTAACTTATATAAACCTCTTTCATCTCACAAAGTGTCGTAACTTTACCTGTTATACTTTTCTCGTAATTATCATTTGGTCGGTGACGAATCTCAGAATAGTAAACTTTACAAATCTCACAAACCGACGAAACTCGAGTTAGGTCGGTTTGTGAGATTTACTTTTTAAATAAATTGGTGCAGGTCACCGTCGTATCTCAATTTGACGAGTTATAACTCGTATTATACTCGACCGCGTCTTTTATTTTACGGCAATTTTTATGCATTTAGTCTAGTTTTAGACGTAGCCGAGTGCACTGAGTGCAGTAAAACCATATTTGACGGTGATATTAATACATTTTTACGATGGATGCACTTGTACTATGGGAGGATGGCACAAAAAATGTTGTGTTATCAAGTGAACTTATGTAATGTATGTTACATAGTACCAACCTTGATGAAATTTCCTTAAAATTCTTCGAGACCTCCCATGGACAGAATGAAGGAGATTCTGTCCATAGTACTATTTCTTATGCTATTAAGCATGCTGGGAACATCTTTATCCCGTCCCAACTGTTTCCAGTCTTCAAACTAGCCAGAAGACAACACCCGTACAATGTTTGCCCGTTACAATACAACGACTTCTTGGATTTTAAGACATTGGCGAAAGAATTAAGAGTTCTGACAGTGAAGAAATCCGAAAGTGGAGATCCATTCAAATGGACTGAAATTATGGAATTAAAAGTTTCTAAAAATCACCCACAACAGATTTTTTTCAAGACTAGCCATCTTGCGGATGACTTCAAGGTTTTGTCTTTAAAACGTCTTGGTACAGCTGATCTCAGAACCGTGGTTCCAAACCGTTTGAATAATCCACCAAACAAAATTTCTCATGAAAAATATGCAGATTTACAATCCATGTGTATGGGAGAAACTCCAGTCATCCGTCTCGAAGAACATAAGGCATTTTTTCGTTCACTACCACATTAAAAAAAAATTATTGTTCATGATTCTTTTTACCTATTTTTATGTGTTCATATTTCTTTGTGTATTTTTGCTAATTAATGTTTTAAGATTTGCATAAAAAAGACTGCAAAGTTTCATTTACATGTTTTACATACTATGTCAAGATAGGTTTGCATACTTTTGTATCCTAGTTTAGGTATTTAAAATAAAATTTGTTCATTTCGAAGGGTTTGCCTTATTTTTCTATCATAAAATAATACATTTTATCATAAATCACAAAGACATATCTCAACATACAAGTATAATTTTATTCTCACAAATGGTCGTATCTAGTTTTTTTTTTCTTAACTCAAGGTGAAAAAATCATATCATGTATATTATCATGAAACTACAAAAAAAAGTCCTAACACTATAACACAAGACCAAATAAATATTATGAAACAACTGCTTTTTTACTTTTATCGAAAGCCAAAACTTACGAAAATCTTTAAACCTCTCTCCTGAAAAATTACAATAAATGAGATAGGTCACTTTGTGAAATTAACGACGATATGTGTGCTGTTTGGACATTTTCAAACAATGCAATAATACAAAAACTCCAACGATATCAAAATAGAGTTCTTAAATGTTTACATAGACTACCGAGACTATATCCAACCAAACAAATATATAAAAACTATAAACTCATTAATGTTAGTGACATAATAAAGCTAGAAGAATGTAAACTGGTTCATAAAATCCTGAAAAAGCAAATAAAAACTAACATAAGTCTGATAAGAAACAGTGATCTGCATCAACACAACACGAGAGCCCGTGACAACTTGTATGTGCCGAGATCAAGAACAAACATTCATCAAAACAAAATTACAATAAAGATGCTGAAGTCATATAACTCGCTTCCAGTAAACATAAAGAATACTACAAACGCTAAAGCCTTTGCAAAAAAAATAAAACAAATGCTTACGCAACAAAGTTCAGTGCAGTTTTAGGATTAAAGACTGAATGCTTTATGACAAATTATAAATTATATATTGTACGCTTTCCCTTGCTGCAAATTTGATTGATGGTTCTGTATGGATGTAGAGTGGTTAATTAGTTTTCGTCTCAGAGCATAATTGTAATATTATTATATAATTTATTTAATATTAGGACTTGTTACCAGTCATAAGACATTATGTACTGTTTTTAGTTCAAAAATAAAGTGTTTTCAAAAAAAAAAAAAAAATATGTTGAGAAAACATGTATGGCATAAATGGTGCACACCTAGCCTGAAAATTAACAATCGTTGGCATTTCCTCTGAATGGTAGGTTTCTACATATTCCATGGCAATTTCTAATTGCCTTTGACTTAGTCTATCTCCCCTAAACCGATGATCAAGCAAGTTTGCTAAAAAATTAACTGGAGTTAGGGCCATCTCCAAACGTTCTATAACCTTATTTACGTCACTCATTGAAAATTCCCCATTAGATTTTTTGTTTTCAACCGTCTGCAATAGTTCGAGCCATATTTCTGTCGCTTCTCCTATCGCGCAAGTGTTTTTTTAACTTTATCCAGAGCCACAGCAATGCATTTTAATTTATTGTGATACTCCTGTGCATTAACTTTTAAATTAACGTCGGTAACTAATTTTATGATGTCGTTCTCAATAAGTATTCTGTTAGTACACACATCAAATAATATTGGCCAGTTTATCAAATAACTCTCCAAGCAGTCTGATAAAGTGTTCCAGCGAATATCCTGAGGTAATACGAGAGCGGAGCCATCAGCTTCTTTAAATTTTGCGCTAGCGAAATGCACATTTACAAACATTCTTTACGTTACTCTCGATTCCCAGCACTTCTAAATCATGAGCAAGTAAGTTGAATATATGAGCCGAGCAACCATAAGTTATTATATCCTTTTGGTCTAATTCAAGTAAAAAGGGTATCCTCATTTTAGTCATATTTGAAGCGTTGTTTGTTACTACACTGGTAACTTGACATTCATACTCTTCTTCGCATTTTTGTATAGCTTTTTTCAGTAGTTGTAATAAATACTCTGATGTGTGGCTACGGATTAGATGCACCCGTTCACTTTCTATATCTGTGACACATATGCCTATTATAGGTTCATTATGGACGTTACTCCAACCGTCGGGGCTAGACAAACTTTCTTCTGACACAAATTGTCTTTCATTGTTGTTTATACCGAGTTATAAACCGTATGGAGCAAATTGTTGGAAACAACATTTCTGTTTGGTGGTGAATATCCAAGACATAGCAAATTAATCAACAGTTTAAACTCACGATATTCTACTGCATGAAATGGTGTGTTCGAAGCATATAATTATCTGGCTATTTGTATATCCATCTTTTTCTTGTCTGATTCGCTCGTTCGAATAATAAAACTTTACATGCTGCTACTTGATACTGAACCAGTAGAAGTAGACGATTTCGAGAGCACCACAGCGTTCTATCATCTAACAAACTAAGCAACTTGAGAATGTCATGATTCTCGGCAATAATCCTAAATGTCGTAAAACTTATGAATAGAAAACATTCTGAGATGTCCACTGGGAAAGGAGTTTAAGTTATCTTTTAAATTCTACTAAAAACATTGAAAACATTTTTTAAACTATGTTTTTAATAAGGTTTTATTTGTTTAAAACATGAACTTTAAAAGCAAAAAAAAACATGTTTAAAACAAAAAAATACCGTTTAAAACAAAAAAACACTTGTTTTGTTTGAAATTAAAAATACATGATTTTGTGCAACCCTGATTTAAATAATTCTTTATTTTTCTTAGATAATGAATGACACGGAAATGTTGGAGGAAATAATTCAAACAAACGAAAAAATTGCAGAGGAAGTAGAGAGACAAGAAGAAAATTTGGCTGAAATCGAAAATGGCAAGACCAACGCCGCCAAGCAACTCATTATCGATGAGATTGAAGAAAAGGAAGATGAAGAAGCCAAAATTGAAAATGGCACAGCTGAAGAAGATGAAGTGACGGAAGATAAGTCTTCCTCGGAAGAAACGGAACAATCACCAGAAAAGATAGATGTTAAAGAAAGTGAAAGAAATGGGGGTAAAATTGAAGAACCGGAAGCGGAAAAGCTTGAAGCTGTTAAAAGGAAAGTCAAAGGAATTGAGGATGTGGAAGAAACTGGAATAGTTACTGTATTAACCGAAAGCAAAAGAGCAGAGATGGAAACAGTTGAAGTGGTTCAGGATGAAGACAAAACAGCTGATGACAGTAAGGAAGAAACAGAATCACTTGAAGAAAGTCAGGAGGCTGAAAAGCCTGTTAAAGAGGGGGAGAAAAAGAAAAAATCAATCAGTCAGGTAATGCTCAATTTGGCATTGTTATGCTTTTTCACAGTAATTTGACAGAGGACAGTAATTTCGGATAAATCTAAGCATAAATAATCTTTAGATTCTTGTATTTGGTGACATGGGATTAACTTTTTCATTTTCGTTTGTAGGATGGTGATCCAGAGGCCGAAAATATTTCTGATGATGAACTGCCTGGTGTACCAGTTGCCAAAGTGCCAGAAACTGAAGAGGTATCTGACGAGGAACTTCCTGGACCAAAACGGGCGGAGTTACCGGCAGATACCGAGGTAAATCTTTGTTTACTTTGCTGTTTATACTGTGTGACAATTTTGGTGAACTTCAAGTTCCCCTGATGCTTTTACTTACGACACATTGTTTTTAAAGGTTGTATCTGAAGATGAACTTCCAACTACAAAGAAGGATGCGGAGGACGAGGAAACCACGAAGAAGGAGAGTGGAAAAAGAAAAATTTCTGATGGCGACTATGACCCAACTTCACCCACTTCGGAAAATGAAGGACCTTCTAAAAAGTCCAAGGAAGATAAAGATGACAAGGAGAAAGAAGGTAAATATTCTAATTACATCATATTCTTTTGCTGCCTAGTGATAATAATCATAGATATACAAGAATTATTAACATCAAATTTATTGATAGTGGAGTTCATAAAGCATAAAATTAGTTACTGCTATTTAAAAAACAAAGTTGATGATGGTTGCGCAAAGTGAAACGTTGGATTGAAATTATCTTATAGAGGAGAAAAGTGGTAATGAGAATGTAAAATTTATTTTGACATATCTTTTCAAATAGAATCGGAAAACAAAAAGAAAGAAATTGTAAAAATTCGATTTTTCCCAGATATCTTCGGAAATATTCGGAATTTTTGTTGTTTTTGTTTGATCGTCTCTGTATGTCCTATCTTTAACGAGATTTCTTTAGAGTGCATTCTTATCGGGGACACCCTATATACAGGGTGTTATGGAAATTACGTATTATATTTAAATGGGTGACTTCTTGGGTGTCCTAGAGAAGCGCTACATATTTTTTTTTTAAATCGACCGTTTTAAAAGTGGGGTAACAAACACTCTTACTCACAGGTCAGTCCGCGCTACTGTACAACATTTCACCCAGAGCCAATGGCAATGTTGCCAAAGTTAATGTAAAACTGAAATTCCATATAAAATTATAAAAATAAATTATTTTCTACCTACTTGTATTTATCTTTATACCTAAAGAGCGAGGAAATCCAGGCACAAACACAATCAGTTTTTTTTCTTTTTCATGGGAACACTCCTGGAAACACTTTATGTACACACAGTAATAGTGAAACAGAACCGATAGTTAGTTTTTGAAAATACAATAATACAGATTATACTACAGCTTATTAGATTTTATTATACGCGACGAACGATTATTTATGGACGGGCAAGATACACGCCTAAACCGAAAAAACAGAGCGGATTACTGAGAGTGTGTTCAACTAACAGATGCAAGCGTGAGGCGCTATATGAAACTACTTCGCTCAGCCGATGTAAGGTGTCAAGAGGTCATTGGCATTTGACCGAGTGACGTACGTGGCTATTACTATTCCATATGTTTTTTCGGGTTGTTTAAAACATAGTCCGTCGTAAATGTTCTTCAATTAATTGTACAAAAAGGTATTACAGAATGGAAAAGTGTTTAAATTATTTTATTTTGTCTAAAGAGTCTGAGGTGTACATATGACAACACCGGCCAGAATTCCTTGATTGCTTACATGTATCGCAGTGCCAAGCAGGTGTTTTTCTGGTTTGACGTCGGGTCACTTTTACCGCTGAATGAATTGAAGTGCCATTTATGGCTATTTTTCTTCAATTTGTCTTTATCTCAGGAATTGCCGGTTTAAATATAATACGTCATTTCCATAACATCCTGTATTTCTGGTTGAGGAGAAGAGATGAAGAACGAGATAGAATTTAAATGCAAAATACGTCGACAGTGCGTCACAAAACTATGGTTTACCCAAGCATAGGTAGGGTCAGGTCTTTCCCCATATAGCTTTTGTTTTACCATAATAATTAGAGATCGTAATTTATTTTTCTTTTGTACTGACAGGTGGGGAATCTAAATCGAGTAAACCCAAGAAATTGCCAGAATTAGACAAATATTGGAAGGCTGTCAATGACGACCCAACAGATTTTACTGGATGGACATATTTGTTACAATATGTGGACCAAGAGGTAACTTCTTAAACATTTTCGACCTTGTGTAGAAGCGAACCGGTCGATACCGCTTGGTAGCCGACTAGGCACGTTCATCAGTGTTGTGCAGTAGATGCAGGTTTTCGTGTGACCGAAAAGACGATATGCATATTAATAATATGAATTTTTCTTACAGAATGACATGGAAGCAGCGCGCGAAGCTTATGACGCTTTCCTCTCTCACTATCCTTACTGTTACGGATATTGGCGGAAATACGCCGATTACGAGAAACGCAAGGGCAACAAAAAGAAGTGCGAGGAGGTAAGTAGAATTACAATTTTACCCGGTTGAATTACTTTATTGCTTATCAGCTACACTAAAATTTTGCACTGAACTATTATATTTTTTTCTTTTTTAGTCTTTTATAATGTTTTTTTGGTGCGATTTTAAAGGTTGATATAAATAAATTTGAAAACGGCGTTTTTCTCCAAGAAATTAAGTGTTTATGGGAACTAAAACTCGTCGGATCATGATAAGGATAAGTTGAATTTTTCTTAATTTTTTTGAATTTTTCTTAATTTTTTTTGAATTTTTCTTCATTTTTTTTAAAATATGTGTGAGCGTTTCTTATAATTTGTGTTGGCGATAATTATGTGAAATAGTTGATATATTTGTCAAAATATGGTGCGTTTTGTGTGATTTATTTATTATACAAGTAATGTTTTGAGTTTATTCATATTACATTACTTAGGATAATTAGTTATTTATCTCTAAAAGTGTCCACATGGATCTTCACGGGAGATAATTTAGTAACTTTGTTGCGCTGTTGTGTAATTGCCGTGCGTATTCCTGCAAAGAAACGAAATATCCCAGGGAAAAAGGATATTGGAATTATTGTGGAACATTATTTAGAGTCCTGGATCTGGAAGAATGTTTGCGAATGGATTTAAAATGATTATTAGTTAAATCCAGAGTAGATACGAAAAGCCAAAGAGCAACTAAGTCGCAACAAAAAATAAACATTAAAAGAAGAAAGAGCAACTGCACAGACCTTAAATTAAGAATTGCTTGTATATCTTGTATGTTACTTTTGGTTATTATTGTATTAAGAATGTGTTACATTCCATCACCGGCAGACGTAACCTGACACAGTACAATGTTATAATTAGGGAATTATTGTTTGTTACATAAGGTTGATACGTTAAACCCAAACCAAATTAATTAATTTTAGTTATATTAAGCTATATCCCAGGTATTAGATTTTATAGTGATTTCCTAGATTTATTTCATATATTTTTATTATTGTTATGTTATTATGTAACAACATCATTTATATCATAATTATTAATAATTAGGTTTGTTGTTTCGTGATGATGATATTATTAAATTCGCCACACACAAATTATATGAGATAAATTGTGATTTCAAAAATACATGGACTTCTCCGTTTGACAAATACGTTTGAAGTTTTGGTTCCCATATACGATTTACTAGTAACTTTTTCCCAATTATTTTCTAATTTATTTAAAATACCACACCGTTGCACCAAGAAGGCAGCTCATTATTGCTAAAACTGATTGTTTTTGGTACCCCACAGCTCGTCGATGGGCAACCAGGTTACCAACACTCTAATAGTGCTCTTATATGTAGAATATCATACACGTATTGTAACCTTTTGTATCTTATTAGCCTAAGTTACCCTACTATTGTATTACACACTGTATACTGTACTTTGTACTACGTAAGTTTTATTGTAACAACTATTTGTTAACCTAACCAAGAATTTGCGAGATTTGGGTGATAAAAGTTGGTTTGTCTGGCCAGAGGGAGCGAAAGAAGAGTTTCTGAAGAATGCCGGTGGCAGTCTATGGCCGTCTTTCTCGTTACAAGTAGCGTCGTCTTTGTCTAGGACATAGACGCGCTAGCTCTGTCGTCGAAAATGTAAGGCTTTTTTTAGTTAAGGCAAATAATATATATGTATTTTAAATTATATTATAATCGGTCATGATATACTGTGAAATATTGTAATAATATTAATTGTAATCAGTTTTATTTCAGTTTTAAACGAGGATTGTGCGATCGGGATTGTCTGGATCATTTTTTCGGATCGATTGCTTTAATTGATCAACTTTGTATTGCGGTTGCTCCATCGACTTGAAACAAACCTGGACCCGGTATTTCGGTATTTCTATCTGCTTTATACATGAAGACATGGGGATTCTATCTGTAGAATCCCCATCTCTTTTTATCTTGTGTCTGTTCCTGTTTTCATTGTAATAGCTGATCGGTTTGATACGTCTCGGTTAGGAAAAACAAACAATCGACGGACGTGACTCAAAAGTCTATATTATTATCCAGTTTGCGGCAGACTTGGCACATTCTTACCATATAGAGTTAATAATTACTATTTTTTCCACAAACAATACTTAAATTTAACACTGAAAAACAACAAAGAATTGTACAATTTGTCAATCCGGTAGTGTCAAACGTGAAAGCAGGTATGAAAGACGGCCGTTCCACTAAGGGTTTTATAAAGAGTATGTCTTTGTCTAATTAACGGTAAACGACAAAGACAAATTACACTATTTCCGGAGCTTTCTGGAAAGTTGTTTACAACCTACCTAAGAATGTGAGTTGTTTATTCTTCAAGGACTGTGAACGAAAGCAGTATCCTTGATTTATTGGGTTGCTCAGATGGAAGTTTCATTTCATTACTTTGGTTACATTTTTCTCTTATCCGTAACAGTTGGAATGTCAATATAACATACGATTGTTGTACTGTGAATTAATATATTTTTCCTGAAATTAGGTTTAGGAACAGTGGGATTTATTGAAGATAGCGGGGTGAAGTGTCGTGATTTGTCGAGGAAGATTTCGAGAATTTCTACAGATGAATCTTTGAGTAAAGATCCTTTTTTATATATTGCAGCAGAGTAAACTCTAAAGATAGGATATGTGGAATCGTCCCGATAACGAAGGTCTAGAAGAATAAGGAGTTTTGAAAAAGAACCCGGCTGAGCCCATGAATTTGTGATACTTTTAAACTATTTGTTGAAAGGTTGTAAAGGAAAACATTTCGACGTATTTTTGTTTATACGGGGTGTCCCCTGTAAGAATGCACTGCACAGAAATGATATAATTAGACGAAAGTTGTGGATTAGTGAGTTCTTCAACGTCGCGTTTTCAAATTTAAAGAATTCCGAATATTTTCGAAGGTATTTTGGGAAAAATCGAATTTTTATGATTTCGTTCTTTTTGTTTTCTGATTCGATTTGAAGAGATGTGTGAAAATAAGTTTTACATTCTCGTGGCCACTTTTCTCCTTTATAAGATGATTTAATTACAATTGCAATGCGACGTTTTGTTTTTTCGCAACCATCATCAACTTTGTTTATTTAAAATAGGTAGTGACATTTTATTTTATGCTTTGTGAACTCCACTTCATATTCTGAATAAAAACGATATATCATCTATTATTATTATCATTTTGTGTTCGAAATTAATGCGTTTTTGAAAATGAAAGATAAATTTCAAATTAAATTATCTGATAGAGGAGAAAAAATGGCGATGAGAATGTCAAATTTATTTTTACATATACAGGATGTTCCTTAATGACGTGCTAATATTTCAGAGTGTCATTCCTTGGGTTATTTAATAAAGAAAAGTTCGTATGAACATATGTCCGCAACGGCTTAAATTTCTTGCTACAGGGTGTTGAATTTTTATTTTTTTAATTGGTTATTTTTTAATATCTCCGAAAGTACTTTAGATATTATTTTCAATTTTGGTATGTGTCAATAGGATATAGAACCACAAATTTTAGTTAGAAAAGTTATTAAATTGTTCCACCAGTGGCGTCTCTGCAAACATGTCCTCTAATATTTTTTACAAAAAAGATGGTACGCCACTGACATTTTTCATTCTACATGAAAAACGGTCTCTTGAGATTTTCACGTCAGAATTATTGATTAAAACCACTAAATTCATATTGAAACTCATTATTATTAACATTGATAAAATAATTAACGATAAATTTTGTTTTATAAAAATTGTTGGAGTGTTTCCAACAACTTACTTAACGTACTTTCGGAGATATTAAAAAAATAACCATTTAAAAAATAAAATGAGTAGCAAAAAATTTAAGCCGTTGCGGACATATGTTCATATGAACTTTTCTTTATAAAATTACCTAAGCAAACACACCCTGAAATATTAGCACGTCATTAAGGAACACCCTGTATAGAATTAGAAAACAGAAAGAACGAAATCGTAAAAACGACGTTGCAGAACTCACTAATACCCCCACTTTTGTCTAATTTGATCATTCCTGTATGTCATATGATTAACAAGATTCTTGTAGAGCGCTTCCTATCTGGGACACCCTGTTTTTAATGTGAATTGCTTATTGCTAATACACTTACTTAAGTGAGGTAATTTAATTTATTTCGATGCTTTGTCAATTTTGGAGACTTATTATTTATATATTATTTGATTAGGACAATACCATACTCTCATAATTCTTTAGGAGCACACTTTTAAAAGTTTCATGTGTATCTATTTAAGTAAATTTAGTTAATTTGTAGGTTATATCTAACATAACATCGCGAGCTTGAAAATATGTGAAAAATGTTTTTCTAAACCTTTTAGTTTCCTCGGGCTACGTATATCGAGACTTTCGATTGGTTGGGGAAAGAACATTGTTATACATAACCGCGGTCAAGAATTATACTAACCAGAAAATTGTCCCGGCTATGTAGAATAAGTGCAATCGAAGAACGTAACCTGTCATTACCAGAATTTGTAAACCGAGTTTTTATTTTATTTTGTAGGGGACATAGGTTAGGTTTCTGTAATTTAAATTCGGCAGATTTCCTAAGTGTAATTAAGAAAATATGCGTGATGTTCCCGCCGTTATTAATACGAATTATACGTACAGGGCTTCTCAGAAGTGCCGCGTAAAATTCACGTGCCAGATGTCGACAATCTAATAGGGTAGGTCGAGTCTCGAAAGACGTCGGTGATTGTTGGCCGGTGTTGTCATATTTACACGTCAAACTAGGAAACAAGAACGGAAAAATCTACTATAATTTTAACACTTTCCACTCTTGTTATGCCCTTTTGAACAATTGTTTCCAATCATTTGAAATTACGAAGAAAGATATGTATGTTTTGCAACACAACCAATAGTAATATTACACAAATTCGAAATCAAAACGTGCTGAATTAGCGGCATCGTGTCGCTTTTGAGGAACTTTTCCAACGGCCGAGGCACGCGGTGCCGTTTGGCATCACTGCTAAGCTACCGACCTACATACACTTGTTAACTGAGAACAGATGTCTATTGTGTGGCAGCACCTTAGGGGTTTCTACTTAATTATTTTAGACATTCAATTTAGTAAAAAACGTATGTACACCCACTGAGTCGCTAATACAAATACTAGCCATTTCCATAACCCTGTATATACCAAACAAATGGAACAACACCTAAATCACTTTACGTGTACGAGAATATGAGTTTTATGCATGACTTCTGAGAAGCCCCCCGTATAATATATTTGAAATAACTAATTTTCATTTTAATTGTAAAACATGATCGACTAGTATTTTAAAAATTTGGTTTAATAGGCATTGTTGCCATGTTTTAATCGTTTAGTTTGTAGTTTGTTTAATACGAGGAAAGTTTTGTGATTATTTTTTGACGTTCCAACTGTTACCTCGTACACTATTTCCGTGTTGTTTTCGAGTGCAGCCATCTAGTAGACACATAGTACACTACGTATTGGAATATTTCCGACCATTTTTATCAAAGTGATCTACGTAAAATTATATAAATATGCAAAAAAACCGATCTGGACTCAAAAAAATCCCGCCGCTCGGTCGCACCGTCTCATTTTCCCACACGTTGCCATTCTAATTTGTTGCCTTTCGGGCTGTCTGTCTTTCTCTAAAGGTGTTCGAGCGTGGGCTAAAAGCTATTCCTCTCTCCGTCGATCTGTGGATCCATTACTTGACTTACGTGAAGAGCACGAGAGTAGACGATGAGGAATATGTCAGGTTAGTGTGTGTAGGGAATTATTTGCAAGTTGAATAATAATAATTATCGTTCATTAGTTAAAAAAAAGTAATTTGGCGTTAAAAAAGTGCCATAACGTGTGTTTTTTCACTTCTCTCTGAATGCTTATTATTATCAAGTTACCATGAAACAGCGTTCCCGTCGTTCGTCGTCTGGGAGCCTCATTGTTATCGCTACCTTACAAATATCAATAATATTTGAAAATATCAAAAGTGGAAAGAAATAATTCAGATTCCGAAGAAGAAAACTCATTTCGATGCGCTCCAGACGAAATAATTAATAAAGTCAATGAAGCAACACAAAATTTATTGCCTGAAAAATTTGTTGAAATCTTTTCTTTTTCAGATCGCAGTTTGAAAGAGCTTTGGGAGCATGCGGATTAGAATTCCGTTCGGATCGGCTCTGGGACTCCTACATTAAATGGGAAACGGAAGGGAAGAGGTTACAGAAGGTGACGGTATTATTTGACAGACTATTGTCCACGCCCACGCAAGGATACACGACACACTTTGACAAGTAAGTAATTGTTGCGGATTTTCGTCAAATTGAAGTGTAATTTTTACAGAAATTAGATTTATATATTGTGTTTTTTTTAGCTTCCAAGAACACGTATCGGCCAATGCGCCAAATAAAATACTCGAGGTGGACGAGTTCCTTGCTCTCCGTAAGGAAGTGCGCAACTTGCTCAAAGACGATGACAAAGCGGCCGCCGATAACGCCGACCTGCCCCCGGGCGACGAAGACTCGAAACTGTTCAGGTTTGTCGTGTTTGCTATTACTACATTCAACGGAAGTGTCATAATGATCGATTATTTGTCTCTGATCCGATTCCGGAAGAAAAGTGTGGATACCTTTTGTAAGAAAACCGGACTTTTTATTCCAAATAATATGTTACTCAGGTTTATAGTTCTGTAACTTTTTAAAGTATTTTCCGGTTTTGGTGAAATTTTTTAACAAAATGCAGACTGTGACGCGTGATTTTGGCCTGAATTTTAATTTTCAAAAAATACTGTTCTCTCCGTCATTATACAGGCTGAAACAGAAGTTACTTTTTTTACCCTTAACTTCTTAGCGCGCTGTGGAAAAATTGAGCGATTGAATTTAGCTTCATTATGTGATATTTTGAAATGTAACCTTTTCTTAACACAATGTTTCTTGGTTCACGTCATTAACTGATTTTTAAGAGAAGATACACAATTTTTAAGAAAGTATTGCGGTTTTTCAATTTTATTCACAATTCAGAACATCACATTATTTTATCGAGTAGCATAAACAAATATCCAAAAAGTGATAGCGCGTGTTGCCATCTCGTGTTCTTATCACTTCTACCATATGACGAGGCATGCTGCATTACTATTGTATGGGTGTGGGCTATTAATTTTTGGATATTTGTTTATATTACTCGACAAAAGAATGTAATGTTCTTAACAGGATTCGGGAGGACCTGTAAACGGGTTTTCTTCCCAAGCGTTTATTCCTGTTTTAGGAAAAAAATGTCAAAGGAGAAAAAACGTCGTAATAGGACTAGAACTCGCGGAAAGTCTGTATTTTTTTTGTTTCCGAGTATTTTTAGATTTTTTTTTACTGCTCCATATAGAAAAAAATGATGGACTTTCCTCGAGTTGTTAACAAAATTTAGACATCGTTTTCATAGGAAGCGAGAACTCCGTTTTTCAGCGTAGAAAATTGAAGTATAGACCCCGATTACGTACAGTCTCTTTCTTCCGATTATCGTTGTTTCTGTCGGCGTACCGATTACGGGCGGACGTTCAACGTATTCTTCTAACTGCAAGGGAAGATCCAATTCGCCTCGTGCCTTCTAAGCGTGAAACGAACAGGGGTCAAATCGGAGATTTCGACCGACTCCGGCATCCTCTTAATTGTGAATAAAATTGAAAACCATCCATCCATCTTCTTTTAAAAAGCAGATAATGACTTGAACCAAAAAGCATTGTGCTAAGGAAAGGCCACACTTCAAAACAAAACATATTGAAGCTAAATACTACCGCTCAATTTTTCCACAGGGCGTTAAGAAGTTAAGGGTAAAAAAAGTAAAAGTAAAAGTATTTTTTGAAAACTAAAATTCGGGCTAAAATCACGAGACAGAAGTCTGGATTTTGCTAAAAATTTCGGATCAGATCGGGAAATACTTTAAAAAGTTACAGAACTATAAACCTGAGTAACATTATCTTTGCCCGGAATTTATATTATCGGGGAGTTTATATGGCGTTCGGATCCATCGGTTTCCTTAGCAAGGACAATATTACATTGAAATAATTGACATTTTTTCTCGATAGCTCCGACGAAGAAACGAAAGGCATAAGGGAGCGAATTGTGTCGATAAGAAGGAAGGTTCACAAGAACACGGTGAATTCGGTTACAGCAAGGTGGAATTTCGAAGAAGGGGTAAGAATATTACTACTCTTATTAATTAATAAATTGCCAAATTGTTTTCATTTCGGGATTTGAGGGGTTTAAATACATACAACGTGTCCAAGGATGGCCAGTACAAGAGATACGAAGTCGGTTAAACGGAGGTAAAGTTGCGCATTTACGTGCCCAATAATATGCCGTTTAGAAAGTTTTAAAATTCCTAGTAGTTACGGAGATATCCGGAAAAACTGAAATTTTGAAAAATCGTTTTATTGTTTTCCTGGGTTTTTTTGAGATCGAATACTAAAGTAAATTGCACTTTTACATTGCCACTTTTTCCGCGCTATCTAACAGCGTTAATTGTTTTGTAATCCGACGAGTCGTCTTTCTTGTTCTGTTTTTCTGATATTGGAATTTGATAAGCTTTTTTTCTTCCGAATGCAACGATGTATGACGCATTGTGATTTAATGACGTTTCGAGGGTTTTTTGAACAACATCAGGAAATTTTGGGATTCGGTCCTGTATTTTCCTAATTTTATAAATACTATCTCATAAGTAACCTCTAAATTTTTACGATAAGATGGTGACGCGTCATTTGTTTCTCTTGACATTCCCATTGTGATCGAGTAACCTCTAAATTTTTACGATAAGATGGTGACGCGTCATTTGTTTCTCTTGACATTCCCATTGTGATCGTTTGAAAGCGTTTTAAGAGGTTTTCTATTTTCCAGAAAATATGGAACATAAATTTACAAATCCTGAAAAGTTTGATATTCTATCGCATGTTTTATTTTATCTGAAAAAAACTGTTATGTGGCAGTTAGAAGATGTTATTTGTGCTTAGAGAATAACGGAAATCATTTTGAACACCTGATTATGTAGTTCCTTACTTTTTTCGTTGTTCGTTTTATTACTCTTTCGGTGTGATTTTTGTTCACTTATTTGTGGTTTATTATTAAATTATTTGTTATTTATTGAACTAAACTGCTGGCCATTTGCTTTCGAGCAAGAAAAATTTCGCCTAAATTTAAAAGTTAATATTTTCTGAACCACATATGACATCGATCTCCGGTTTTTAATGGTTGATAGATTTGTCCCTTAGGAAACAATTGCCAATGTTGGATTGTCTTAAACTGTCAGAAAATTCTATAAACAGGGTGTTAAAGAGGACGATGATTTTTGCTCCAATTTCAATAGCATGTAACTTTCACCACAATATTTTTAAATTTTATCACTGTACGTCAATTGAATCACTGGTTAATAGCAAAGAAAGTAATTTGTCAAATTTTTTATATCTGCTATATTTTAAGAGATACCGATTTTTTTGAAAAACTTTGCTTTTTTTCAACTTTTTGTTAGCTAGATCCCACTATGCGTTGTATCGTACAAACTTTGCAAGTGATTATTATACGTTATGAAAAGCTTGTTTATGTTCAGTAACAACAATTGCACCTAAATGTCGTGATGTGCAGTGGCGTACTTATAATCACTTGTCTATGCTTTATGAGTAATCTCACAATTTTTTTGTATTGGAAAGTACTCGCCTCTAGATTAGGCAAGTTTTTCCTTATTTTTTAGTTGTTCATATCGCGCTACAGGTATATTATACAGTGTCTACAAAATTAAAAAAAAAATTTTTCAAACAATTAAATAAAAAAATTATCTTTTTTAAAATTTTGTAGACACGGTGCCTGTACCTGTAGCGCGATATGAAAAACTAAAAAATAAGGAAAAACTTGCCTAATCAAGGGGCGAGTACTTTCCAATACAAAAAAATTGTGAGATACCTACTCATAAAGCATAGACATATAAGTGATTATAAGTACGCCACTGCACATCACAACATTTAGGTACAATTGTTGTTACTGAACATAAACAAGCTTTTCATAAGGTATAATAATCACTTGCAAAGTTTGAACGATACAACGCACAGTGGGATCTAGCTAACAAAAAGTTGAAAAAGCAAAGTTTTTCAAAAAAATCGGTATCTCTTAAAATATAGCAGATATAAAAAATTTGACAAATTACTTTCTTTGCTATTAACCAGTGATTCAATTGACGTACAGTGATAAAATTTAAAAATATTATTGTGAAAGTTACATGCTATTGAAATTGGAGCAAAAATCATCGTCCTCTTTAACACCCTGTATATAAAATTTTCTGACAGTTTAAGACAATCCAACTTTGGCAATTGTTTCCTAAGGGACAAATCTATCAACCATTAAAAACCAGAGATCGATGTCATATCTGGTTCAGAAAATATTAACTTTTAAATTTAGGCGAAATTTTTCTTGCTCGAAAGCAAATGGCCAGCAGTTTAGTTCAACATAAGTAAAAATTTAGAGCTTACTTATGAGATATTATTTATAAAATTAGGAGAAATACAGGACCGTATCCCAAAATTTCCCGATGTTGTTCAAAAAACCTTCGAAACGTCATTAAACCATAATGTGTCATACATCGTTGCGCACGCAAGACAAAAAGATCTCAAATTCCAATATCAGGAAAACAGGACCGTATTTAAAAAAAGAAAGTTGATAATGACCCTTCGAAGACGACTCGTCGGATTACAAAACAATTAACGCTGTTAGATAGAGCGGAAAAGGTGGCAATTTACTTTAGAATTCGGTCTCAAAATAATCCAGGAAAAGAATGAAACGATTTTTCAGAATTTCGGTTTTTTCCGTATATCTCCGGAACTACTCGCAATTTTAAAACTTTCTGAACGACATATTATTAGGCACGTAAGTGCGCAACTTTACCTCCATTTAACCGACTTCGTATCGCTTACAGTTTCCGAGATCCCTGTACTGGCCCTCCTTATTTTGGACAGGTTGTATAATAAGTCATTTCCATAATACCTATTTATCTCTTTTAATGATTTTAAGAACGTTATCAGGGAATATTGATACAGCAATATTAGAATATATTCACAGCTACACCTATTTTAAAGAAATAACTGTTGGTGGGACTGGTTCTCTATAAATTATATCATGAATTCATACTTTTATGATAAAAGTAATGATCTTAAGGATGAAAAGCGCTCATGGTTGGTTTTACCTAGTGTTGGTAAAATCAATCCCGAATATTCCTGACGATATCTCGCAGTGGCCATCTGAATATGAATGATCTGAATATTCCGACGTTTTTACTTTTATTTGGCATTTTTAAAACCATTCCTCGATTTATTTCAGATAAAAAGACCGTATTTCCACGTGAAGCCGTTGGAAAGGTGCCAGTTGAAAAACTGGCAGGAGTATCTGGACTATGAGATAGAGCAGGGAGATCGAGGCAGGATTATCGTTCTTTTCGAGAGGTGTCTCATTGCATGCGCGCTGTATGAAGAATTTTGGTTAAAGGTAAGAGAAAGGGTTCCCCCGGTAAAGAATGTATTCTACAGGTTGACAAGCTTATCTATAGATAGGAAAGGAATGCGGGCAAGGAAATTTCTTAAGTTAACAATGTTGTCACATATATTAAATTTTAATTTAACTATATGTTACCAAGTAAACCCTAAAATTAAACTTACCCAATTTAAAATAAATTGTCATAAGTATATAAGAAACTAATATTCTATTATAGTTTCAAGTTCTTAAAACTTTCCTTTCATACTATTTATTTTAATATTTAAATGCAAAATAAAATATTTTTTTGTTCTTAGTACTTCTAATTTTAAAAAAGGCAACATGGTGCAATATCAACGGTAACCATGGGTAACAGGTGGCTAGGGATAATTTGATAGGTTATATCCCACATAGAGGATGACGACACGCGTCTGGTGACACGCCCATTGTGCCGGCGTGGTTGTTCGGCGATGTCCAATATGCTTTATCCAATTGCGTAGTGATAAGAAGGGCAAGAGTTATTATATTTTGTTAAATTGTGTTTTTTTAAAAGTGTTCGTTGTTTTAAAACTGTGATAATGATTGAATATACTCATAGTCAACCCCGTGAAGTGATTGCCAATGTGTACAGGGTGTGTGAAGAGGAATCGCAAATTAAAGCATTTAAATTACCACTTAAGCGAAAGCTAGGAAGGGTAGCAGTAAAAAACATTCATAAAGAATATACTGAAAGGAAAGAAAACAATCCGGATCAATCGTTGTCATCTCCTGGCAAAAGAAGGGTCCGTCTCGACTTTGGCATTGTTAGGAGAACAATACAAACGTTTTATTTGAAACTAAAAGTGGTTCCAACCTTAAGAAAATTGCTACAACAGCTAAGAAGTGACATAAACTTTCCGTTTTCCTGTGAAACTTTGAGGTGCTTGTTGAAATCAAATGGATGAAAATGAAAAATCGTCATTAATCGATTAACTAACTAACAAAGAATGGCATCTTCTAAAGCGTAATTACTTAAACCTTCTTGATCATTTCTGTAAGTCCTATGGTTATTGACATCACTGTAGAGTGCATTTTTATCCGGTACACCCTGTGTATATGCAAAATATGACGATGACGATTTCGGTAATTTTTTCAAACACGTTCCTTTTTAATATAGTTCGTCCATTTTCTGGAGAACCTAAAGGATCCAGAAATGCAGACGAAAATAAGAGACGTGTACGAGAGAGCCTGTACGATCCATCACTTGAAAAAGCCGAACCTCCATTTACAATGGGCCATATTCGAGGAGGCTTCCACTAACGTCGGTAGGGCCGCCGAAATTTTGGTTAATTTGGAGAAGCAGGTCCCCAATGTCTTGCAGGTTGCCTATAGAAGGTAAGTGGTGTATGGAGGTGGTTGTTCTCGTCAGAAAATATACCTCTCTCAGAAATTGTTCTGATTTAAATATCCTGTTTATTTCTTTCCGTTATACACAGTGTGTAAAAAGTCCCGGAACAGTCAATTATTTCAAAAATGGTGCACAATATAAAAAAACTTTCTGTATAAAAGTTGTTGGTCTTAAAGAAATTTATTAAACTTAGATCCCTGTAATTATACAGGGTTGCCCAAAAAGTCGTGGTAACCGAAACTTCATTTTTTTTTAAATGGAATGACCCTTTTTTGATCACATTTTCTGATTCCTCTAAACATTCTAAACAACAATTATAGAACATGTCATATGGCTAAACCTATTAGTTTTAGAAATAATTTGAGTTGAAGGACATAAATGCGATAGGTACGATATTACCTTTTGCATTGTTTCGAGTCGGCTCAAATGTTTTACGTTAAAATTAAAAGAAAAACATTAAACTCGTGTAAAATGAACCTCACTCAAGTTGTGTCAAAATTTTAATAACAACTAAATTATTAAATACAAGCAGTAAAATTAACAATAACTTGAAAAGAACAAAAATAAAATTAAGTGTATGTCGTTATTTAATTAAATGCTGAAAATGTCCTCCTCCCACAGTTTGACAATGGGCTAGTTATAATAAAATTTGTCGATGACGTTTTGTAACATTTCTTGGTTAATAGATGCACATTCTTCAATAATTCTTCCTCTTAATTCATTCAGATCTGCAGGTATTGTCACAAATACTTTATTTTTTAGGTGTCCCCAAAGAAAATAATCAAGGGGCGTTAAGTCTGGCGACCTAGCAGGCCATTCTATGGGGCCTCTTCGTCCTATCCAGCGGTTAGGAAAAGTGTTGTTTAAATAATTTCTAACAGCTAGCCCAAAATGAGGAGGAGCTCCATCCTGCTGAAACCACGTATTGCGTAATAGTGGTCCTACTTCATTGTTTATTGCTGGCACAATTTCATTTTGCAGCATGTGGAGATACATTTCGGCATTCAAATTCCCCTCTATAAAGAAAGGCCCCACTAATCTGTTGCCAATAATTCCAGCCCACACATTTACTTTCTGGGGGTGTTGAGTATGTGTTTCTCTCATCCAATGTGGATTCTGATCAGCCCAGTAACGACAATTATGGCGATTGAGAGACCCGTTCAACATGAATGTTGCCTCATCCGTAAAAACTATTTGATTAAAAAAATTGTTATTTTCTTCATGTTTTTGCATCATTACTTCGCAAAATTCCAATCTACGATCAAAATCGTCTTCTGATAATTCCTGGACAAGAGTTATTTTATAGGGATGAAAATTACTGGTTTTTAAAATATTATCAATTGATTTAAAACAAACATCAACTTGGGTAGCAGCTTTTCTGAGTGACAAATGTGGATTCTGAACAAAATGAAGTAATGTCTCTAATTTTTTTTCATCACTACTTGCCGACTTTGGTCTTCCGGAACGAAGTTTATCTCTGCAACAACCGGTTACCTCGAACCTTTGAACTGTTCTCACAACTGTAGATTTTGATATAGGCTCTCGGTTTGGAAAAGTTGTATTAAATAATTCCTTTGTCTCGATAACTGATCTTTGTCGGTCTCCAAAACCTCTTATTATTAGTAAAGTTATACGTTCCCTTTCGCTGAGCGACATTTTGAGAATTTACTTTGACAGTGACGCAAAAAATTCTAGTACCAGCTTATAAAAATGCAAAAGGTAATATCGTACCTATCGCATTTATGTCCTTCAACTCAAATTATTTCTAAAACTAATAGGTTTAGCCATATGACATGTTCTATAATTGTTGTTTAGAATGTTTAGAGGAATCAGAAAATGTGATCAAAAAAGGGTCATTCCATTTAAAAAAAAATGAAGTTTCGGTTACCACGACTTTTTGGGCAACCCTGTATAATTACAGGGATCTAAGTTTAATAAATTTCTTTAAGACCAACAACTTTTATACAGAAAGTTTTTTTATATTGTGCACCATTTTTGAAATAATTGACTGTTCCGGGACTTTTTACACACTGTGTATACATATACAGTGACCGGCAGAGTTGGGTTTAATATAATCAATTACCAACAAGTTAATCGACTTACTACTCTATGCTTATGGACATTATATCTTCTTGTAGCAGTTTCTGAGGAAGAACACTCGGTTGTCGAAACCGGTAAACCAATAAAAATACGTTTTATTCTTTGGGACGCCTTCAAGAATTAATTTTTGTTGCAGGATAAATTTGGAACGTAGGAGATCCGACGACGAAAAGTGTACCCAGTTGTTCGAACACTACATCGGTAATTCGAAAAATAAAATGATTTCCAGTACGATTGCCATCAAATACTCGCGGTTTTGTCTGAAAGTTTTGAAAGATTTCGAAAAAGCCGAGGGGGTAAGTCGCTAGACGAAAAGTTAACTTTTTAGAATGCGGTTAATGAAAAGGAAAATAAATACCGGCACTAACGAACCCGACAAAGTAATATTGGGTATCGTTTTTAGGCTTTGCGAGCGGCCATAACCAAAGACCCTAACAACCCCCGATTGTACCTTCAGCTCGTCGATTTGATTCTGCAGAAACCGGACGCTAAAGGGGGGGACGTCTGTGCGGTGATAGAGGAATTCTTGGAAAAAGAATCTGCTGATCCCGATCAAAAGGTAAATAAAGTTGTACGTGATATCATTAGACGTGCGTCATCACTTTCACGCCTTTAAAATCATACGCATCAATCAAAATTTAGCGCAAGAAAAATATCAAAACATAGACTGATTTCATAACCATTCTAATAGACGCGTCTAGCGTTCCGATCCGAAACAATTTATAATTTTTTATAAAACTGGCTGGCGTTCTATTTTTTATCATAAAAGTATTATAATCAAATCTCTATCGCCATTTATTTCGCTTTCGAAATTCGGCGTTTTCATAATCCATTTTAAAATGATAAATAGATAAATTTAACGGACTTTAGCCAGCGCAGGTTATATTGGTGACAAATGTCCATAAATACTTACCGAAAACACAAAAGTACGATGAAATAGCTTCGAAATGAATTGTTTTTACAATTAAATTCATCTTGAAGACTAGTGTTGGGAAAAACCGATGATTTTAATAATCGAGTGAATCGCTTGAAATTCCAATTCACCAAGCGATGACGTCACCGACTGCTCGACCGGCTGCCTAGCCGTTTACAGGTAGAGTATTTAGCAGGCACGTAACTGGTGGGCACAGGTTTTAGCTAATAAATTATAGTAGACACCAAAAAAATTCCAGAAATTTATTTATTTGTGAATAATGAATTTTTATCACGTGTCTCGATACGAAACAAAAAAACTGCAAAAAATCACCCAATGTATTTATTGTTCGGGTTTATTCTTGTGCTTTTTTAACCCGAACAAAAAGTATTACCAAGAGTTATTTTTCTTCACATCTTTCTCAATCTACGAGCATAAAATAAGTAGATATTTAAAATAGCTCGTCAAATTCTTCCACTTTAAATTATCATTTTTTGTCGATACCTATGTTTTGTTAACTATTTTGCTCGTTTTCTTATTTCCCATTAACATTTTCTATAATGTATGTTATTTTTAAGAAGTCTTCTCGAGTTTAATAATAAAAAGTTCCTGTTTAGATTTAAAAATGTTTACTATAAGATTACCAACGAATTTTTCTATATATTTTGTTAACCATTTTGTTCTTGTTAATTTTCATTAACAATTTCTATTATTATGATATTTTTGAGAAGATTTCTCGAGTTTATAGTAATTAAAAATTTAAAAATTATTTCGTTTGTCAATGTCAAAATTTAAATTTGCTGGTCTTTGTTGTGTTACCTGAACTATGGGAGTTTCGTGGTTTTCCCATCACGTTTAATTGAATAGCTTAGGATTGGCTCGCCAAAATGTATTCAAACTTGGCACATGGATTTACCATGTCGGCCTCTTCAAGAAGTTATAATGCAGTGTTTCTATAAAATGTACAAGGGAGCCAATATTCAGAAACCTCAAAAATTAAAAACTCTGTATACTATTTAACTGGAACTGGAACTTATCGTTTTCGAACTTGTCGTTTTAACAGTATCAACATGTTATTAGGCTCTGTTTGCTCAAAGAAAATTAGAATACCTGGAAGATTTCGGTCCGGACGTGGAATCTGTACAAGCAGCTTACGAGCAGTACCAAAAGTACCAGAAGTTGAGTAAAGAATCGTCAAAGAAGAAGGAATCCAAAAGGTAATTTTTCTACATTAGGGTCATTCTAGAATCGTCCGAAATTTTTTTACAACTTATATTTAGAATTGTTGACACTTATTTCAGGATTTTGATACAAAATTTTTTTTTCGAAAATATCCACACATGAATTTTTGATAATTTTCTAGATATCTCCAGTTGTACTGATCGTATCAATGTCGGTGTTTTTTACTTAACACTTTGTTATATTAGCTTTCGAAGTGTATTAAAACAAAAATTATCATTATGAACAAATGCAAAATAATAACAATTTAAGTTGGTTAACATGTTCGCCTCCCACCTTAAATTAATTTTAAAAAATATTGTTTTGTTCTTTATGCTCTTATCTCCAAAACCCATTTTACGAAAAAGTGGCACCTCTGTCGGATCGGTAGTTATTAAATATTTTCGATCGCATGTCGACCAGCGCGATGGGTCGAGTTTGTTCGGGCGCATCCCATAAGTTGTACGTATCCATAGTTATAGGTCGGTGATGTATCCTTCCTATACGTTGCTTTCGTCTAACGCTGCCGTTACATTTTAGCGATAGCAACTCGGCGAGCAAGAGCAAAGACAAGCCCGCTTCCTCATCGACTACGCCTTCGTCGTCGACGTCTTACCCCAATTATAATTACAGCAGCTCTTCCACTCAGCCGGCGTATCCGTATTCCGGCAGCCAGCAGGGACAGTACAACTATCAGCAGTACGGACAAGGTGGGGTATTAAACCGAAATTCTTAAACTTACTAAATAAATTTATTTCTATTAGAATTCGATCAGAGAATAAAATATGAACTAAACTGCTGGCCATTTGCTTTCGAACAAGAAAAATTTCGCCTAAATTTAAAAGTTAATATTTTCTGAACCAGATATGACATCGATCTCCGGTTTTTAATGGTTGATAGATTTGTCCTTTAGGAAACAATTGCCAAAGTTGGATTGTCTTAAACTGTCAGAAAATTTTATATACAGGGTGTTAAAGAGGACGATGATTTTTGCTCCAATTTCAATAGCATGTAACTTTCACCACAATATTTTTAAATTTTATCACTGTACGTCAATTGAATCACTGGTTAATAGCAAAGAAAGTAATTTGTCAAATTTTTTATATCTGCTATATTTTAAGAGATACCGATTTTTTTGAAAAACTTTGGCTTTTTTTCAACTTTTTGTTAGCTAGATCCCACTGTGCGTTGCATCGTGCAAACTTTGCAAGTGATTATTATACCTTATGAAAAGCTTGTTTATGTTCAGTAACAACAATTGTACCTAAATGTTGTGATGTACAGTGGCGTACTTATAATCACTTTATATGTCTATGCTTTATGAGTATCTCACAATTTTATTGTATTGGAAAGTACTCGCCCCTAGATTAGGCAAGTTTTTCCTTATTTTTTAGTTTTTCATATCGCGCTACAGGTATATTATACAGTGTCTACAAAATTTAAAAAAAAAATTTTTTTTAAGTTTTCATAATTAAATAAAAAAAATTATCTTTTTTAAAATTTTGTAGACACTGTACCTGTACCTGTAGCGAGATATGAAAAACTAAAAAATAAGGAAAAACTTGCCTAATCTAGAGCCGAGTACTTTCCAATACAAAAAAATTGTGAGATACTCATAAAGCATAGACATATAAGTGATTATAAGTACGCCCCTGCACATCACAACATTTAGGTGCAATTATTGTTACTGAACATAAACAAGCTTTTCATAAGGTATAATAATCACTTGCAAAGTTTGCACGATGCAACGCACAGTGGGATCTAGCTAACAAAAAGTTGAAAAAAAGCAAAGTTTTTCAAAAAAATCGGTATCTCTTAAAATATAGCAGATATAAAAAATTTGACAAATTACTTTCTTTGCTATTAACCAGTGATTCAATTGACGTACAGTGATAAAATTTAAAAATATTATTGTGAAAGTTACATGCTATTGAAATTGGAGCAAAAATCATCGTCCTCTTTAACACCCTGTATATAAAATTTTCTGACAGTTTAAGACAATCCAACTTTGGCAATTGTTTCCTAAAGGACAAATCTATCAACCATTAAAAACCGGAGATCGATGTCATATCTGGTTCAGAAAATATTAACTTTTAAATTTAGGCGAAATTTTTCTTGCTCGGAAGCAAATGGCCAGCAGTTTATATCAAATATTTCCGCCACTGTTACAGGTTTACGAGTATTTTATTTTAGGTGACCAGTATCAGTATCAAAATTGGCAATATCCCCAGGGAGGCTATGGGGGCTATAATCAGTGGGGAGGCTACGGAGGGGGCTATAGTTATTAACCAGTTTAAGCATGTTAAATAAAAAACAAAAATAGTTTGTTTTGTCTAATATTGTCCCGGCTCTTACGAAAATATGCTACTTTATTTTGTAAATTTTTATTTTGTAACTTTTAAGATGTTTAGGTCGTAAGTTTGCTTTGAATTTTTTTTAGGTGAATAAATGTGTAAGATAGATTATTTAGTATTTTTTTTATATTGGCGTGTTAAAAAAATTAAACCCAGTTTGAATTAATTGACGTTTATTTTAACATACGAGACGAAAATATATTTTGTATATAATTTACAAATTCACAGTAAAGTACAAGATTGTATAAATTTTGTTCTGTAAAATTTAGGATATATCTAGCACTATCGGGATCGAAAATACTTCAAAATAGGCCGATTTTTGAGGATAGGCGCGATAGAAAATTTTTTAGTATATTGTTACTCGATATGAACAGTTTATTTTTCAGGAAAAAAGAGTTCTTTAAAGGGACAAAGTAAAAAATAAACAGTTTTACTAAAATACGTTAATGGTCGAGGGTTTGTTCATTTCAATCTTTTAGTATAGACTTCTTTTTTGTCGTCGAACGAAGTCTGAGAAATGTTTTGGCTTCAAAAGTTTAACATTTTTGCCGTCGACATTATTTTATACAGGGTGTTCCAGATACGAATGCACTGTACAGGGATCTCGTTAACCATGGGACAGAAACGATCAAATTAGACTAAAATTGCGCATTAATGAGTTCTGTAACGTCATATTTTCAAATTTAAAAAAATCCGAAAATTTGAGCAAAACCAAATTTTGACGCTTACGTTTGTTTTTTTTCCCGATGCTATTTGCAGAGATACAGTGTGTCCGCGGATGAGGGTACCCAATAGGGAAAAAAATCTTTATTAGTCATTTTACGACCAAAAGTCATTCTTTATAAAAAGTTCTGCTTGTTGAGAAAATCAATTGACGATAAAAAAAAATTTTAGATCCGATGTACAGGGTGTTAATAAATTAGGAAAATATGAAAATGCTTCAAGAGAGAACTACCATTATTTATTATTTTTTACAAAAAAATTTATAAAACAAAGTTGTTGATAAACTAACGTAAAGTGTAAATACAAATTTTGAAATAAAAATTCGAATTTTTAAAAATAAAATAATAACAGTGGTGTTTATGTAATTATTTGCATTTTACAAAAAAATCAAGATACGTTCATGTTACGTCAGCATCTTATTTACATCTGTCAGTATTCTGATTACCTGAAGGCATTTTCGAAATTGCTAACCAAAGAAGAGCGTATTTATTTAATACGGTATTGGAAATTGCAAATACGCTCTTCTTTGGTTAACATTTTCGAAAATGCCTTCACGAAATCAGAATACTGACAGATGTAAATAAGATGCTGACGTAACATGAACGTATCTTGATTTTTTTTGTAAAATGCAAATAATTACATAAACACCACTGTTATTATTTTATTTTTAAAAATTCGAATTTTTATTTCAAAATTTGCATTTAGACTTTACGTTAGTTTATAAACAACTTTGTTTTATAAATTTTTTGTAAAAAATAATAAATAATGGTAGTTCTCTCTTGAAGCATTTTCATATTTTCCTAATTTATTAACACCCTGTACATCGGATCTAAAAAATTTTTAACGTCCATTGATTTTCTCAACAAGCAGAACTTTTTATAAAGAATGACTTTTGGTCGTAAAATGACTAATAAAGATTTTTTCCCTATTGGGTACCCTCATCCACGGACACACTGTATGTGAAAATAAAATTTACATCCTCATTGTCACTTTTTCTCCTCTATAAGATAATTCAAGTAAACCTTGAATCCGACGTTTCGTTTTTTTTGCAACCATCATCAGCTATGTGCTTTTAAATAGTAGTAGTTATTTTATGCTTCATGAGTTCCACTTTATATTTTGAATCCAATGATAAATCCCGCTTATTATTTATTAGGCGTTTCGAACAAAAAATACTCATCTTCAGTGCAAATAATATTGTTGTATCTATACTTGTATATGTTTTCACAATGTTAGCTCTATGGAAAGAACAAAAGTTGATGATCGCGAAAAAACGAAACGTCGGATTCAAGTTTTACTTGAATTATCTTTTAGCGGAGAAAAAGTGGCAATAAGAATGTAAAATTAATTTTCACGTATTATTTCAAATAGAATTAGAAAACAAAAAGATGAAATCGTAAAAATTCGGTTCTGTCCAAAAATAGCTTCGGAAATCACGTTGCACAACTTTTGTCTAATTTAATTATTTAAGTATGTATGGTTGACAAGATTCTTGATGCATTCTGATCTGGGACAACCCCGTATGCGATATAAATATTGTTTCTGTGAGTTATCGAAACTTTTAATTTCTCTGGTGGATGGATTTTGTAAGAGTTTTGCGTATATAATTTTATCATCTCACTATTTATGAATTCGGTCGACTTGTGATATTGTGTTAATACAATAGAAAATTTACTACAATACAATGCAAATTTGGCTCAATTTCCGAGAAGTGGAAAAATTATAAAAGGTATAATTGGCTAATAAATGAGAAAAAAATATAAAATAAAATATCACATTAATGGTAAATAATAAAAACTAAAAATAAATTACTTAAACTAGAAATAAATAAGAGAGAATTTACTAAATTAATAGGGAGAAACCTAAAAACGCTTTTCTATCAGAAAAACAAAACAACGCTGAGAAGGAAAGTCGATTCGATTGCTCGACCAAAACTTAAGAAAAACGACATAAATTAGAAATCGTTGGAATCGCAAATTAGTGATGCCTCCGAATCCACTTCTTAAAAATGCCGGATACCGGAACCAAAGCCAACATTTTCGGGCCGAATCCTGGATTTACAACAACACGTTCTAAAAACGGATCCATTTAACTGGTGGAGAAAACACGAAAAGCTTTCATCTTTATCAAAAAGAGCATAAAACACTGCGACTGCATCAATTATTTATTGTGAAAGACTTTGATCGGAGGCCGGGGATTCCTATGTTGTTTTTGCACCATAATCTGTACATTATTAATTAGAAATATTAATTTGTTACATATTATTTATTAATTATGTCATTTGTTCCGGAGTTTGGGTTTTGTTTTTATCTTAGTTTCGTCGAATAAAACAGCGCTACTGTGGCTCTGTTCATAATTTCTATAACGGCTTTTTTCAAAATTCACTTCCGGCCGGGTCCGGTACAATATCCGACCGAGCCGGATATTACAAAAGAAGGCCGGATACCAGATTCGATTCCTGTGGCATCACTAGTTCAAATAAATAAAGCCGAACTTGAATCTTATAAAGAATTGATTTAGAATCGAATCGAGCTTCGTATGTTCCCCCTGTTGATTGAGAAGCTTCAAATCAAAAATTTAATACATAGTAAAAATAACTTAATAATCTTTCTCGACTGTAGTGACTAAATTTTTTTTACCTATACATTAACCGGCAGAATGTGCACAGCAGATCTTCCTTCGTATACCATAAAAATGTCCTGCTGTACCTTTTCACAGTAAAATTAATTTATCAAATTCAAAAATATTTCTTTCCATTTTATGCACAATTTTTGCCCGTCACTGTATATCAATAATAAAACTATACTTTAATCACTAATGGATAAACTAATAAAAGAAACTTCAGCTCACAATGACAAGCATAGAAACGCTTTACAGTCATCGGTATGCGATTACTTTAAGACTTAAAAAAACATGTTCTGAATTTTCTTAGTTTGTTAAATATACAGTCAGTCCAAAAAGTCTCCTTACGCTACACGCTTTTTATACATATTTGTTCGGGTTTGTGGTTAATTTTAACCAGTTAATTGGAACTATGAAATACAAAATTTATACAACGTGTCCAAGATAAGGAGGGCCAGTACAGGGATCTCGGAAACCGTAAGAGATACGAAGTCGGTTAAATGGAGGTAAAGTTGCGCATTTACGTGCCTAATAATATGCCGTTTAGAACGTTTTAAAATTACGAGTAGTTCCGGAAAAAACGAAATTCTAAAAATCGTTTTATTGTTTTCCTGGGTTTTTTGAGATCGAATTCTAAAGTAAATTGCACTTTTGCATTCAACTTTCTTTTTTTTTAAATACGGTCCTGTTTTCCTAATATTGGAATTTGAGAGCTTTTTCTCCCGAATGCAACGATGTATGACACATTGTGGTTTAATGACGTTTCGAGTGTTTTTTGAACAACATCAGACAATTTTGGGATACGGTCCTGTATTTCTCCTAATTTTATAAATAATATCTCATAAGTAAGCTCTAAACTTTTACTTATGTTGGACTAGTTCATTAAATAACAAATAAATTAATAATAAACCCCAAATAAGTAAACAAAAATCATTCCAAAACAGTAATAAAACGAACAACGAAAAAAGTAAGGAACTACATAATCAGGTGTTCAAAATGATTTCCGTTATTCTCTAAGCACAAATAGCATCTTCTAACTGCCACATAACAGTTTTTTTGATAAAATAAAACATGCGATAGAATATCAAACTTTTCAGCATTTGTAAATTTACGCTCCATATTTTCTGGAAAATAGAAAACCTCTTACAACGTTCTCAAACGATCACAATGGGAATGCCAAGTGAAACAAACCACGCGTCACCATCGTAATTTTTTTGTTTCAAGCGCCTACTTTTCTTTTAAATCCCGAATCAACAGAAGTTTGAAATAATGTTTTTGTATTTTGTTCACTTATTTGTGGTTTATTATTCAATTATTTGTTATTTATTGAACTAGTCCAACATAAGTAAATATTTAGGGCTTACTTATGAGATATTATTTATAAAATTAGGAGAAATACAAGACCGTATCCCAAAATTTGCTGATGTGTGTGTGTGTGTCATACATCGTTGCATTCGGAAGAAAAAAGCTATCAAATTTCAGAAAAACAGGACCTTATTTAAAAAAAGAAAGTTGATAATGGCCCTTCGAAGACGACTCGTCGGATTACAAAACAATTAACGCTGTTAGATAGAGCGGAAAAAATGGCAATGCAAAAGTGCAATTTACTTTAGAATTCGATCTCAAAAAAACCCAGGAAAAAAATAAAACGATTTTTCAGAATTTCGTTTTTTTTCTGATATCTCCGGAACTACTCGGAATTTTAAAACTTTCTAAACGGAATATTATTAGGCACGTAAATGCGCAACTTAAACGACTTCGTATCTGTTACGGTTTCCGAGATCCCTGTATTGGCCCTCCTTATCTTGGACACGTTGTATACCAATATGAAAATTAACAAAAATTAACAGAAATATTTTATTGAAGTGTTACTTCACAATTTAAATAAAAAATATGTATGGAAAGCGTATGTGTATGGAGACTTTTTGGACTGACTGTACACATATTAGATATATATTGTCATGTCATAAACTCCAAGCCTTCCATATAGATATCTAAAAATTCTCATGACTAAAAAATATATTGTCGCATAACGCGATCATTTTTTTTTAGAGCGTATGACATGATTGGACACAAAAATAGACCTTCTATTTGTATAATATGATAAAAAAGCTTGGCAAAAATGGTGCAAACCCATTAACGCTGAACGTGTGAGGCGTTGCGCCTCACACTCAATATTATTCGTAATGTTTTTGCACGTTTACTCGGCCTTGTTGCTCCGCCTAGTGAATGGCGCCATTTTTGCCAAGCTTGCAATATTGAGCACATCACTGGGAAGAACAAGAAACTGTGGCTTTGGTACAAAATAACCCGTTAGAAAATACATGATAGTAATTTAAAACATTTTTACAACATACTAATTTAAAAGAAACGTATATTTCCGTTCTCTACTTTAAAAGGCGAGATTGCTTTTTAGGAAGTTTTATTGAAATAACTTCACTAGAATACCAGATAATATGAAAGTCGAATTCGAAAGGCTATTTTGTAACGAGCCATATTGCAACTGAGCCATTAATAATGGTCATACTATACTATCCACAAAATATGTAAACTTAAATACAGTGGAACCGGGGATAGAATGAACATGTGTCATCGCCTGTAACAGTATGGTTCAAATGGAGATTATGTAATGGACGTGATTAACATTACGAAGGTCGTAGATATAAAAACTTCCTTATTGTACGAAAGTCAAAAATTACATTTTAAAATGGTAGTTGATGTAGCAAAGTTTATTTAATTATATCAATTCATGATGTATCGATGTTTCTTGGCAAAATTAACCAATTGCATACAAAATGCGCCAAGAAAACGTTTCATTAGCCTTGGAATAGATCCACGTTTCATCTAGAAAACTAATTTCACATTTATGCGATTTTTAAAATATTTTCGTAGAAACGAAGCTCTTAGAGATGAATTGTTTGTCCCATCCCCATGGGACATTAGACACTCCCGGTTCTCGGTGATGAACCACGTTCATTCTTTCCCCCACTCAACTGCAGGTACACTCATAACGGAGCTCTTAAAAAATATATACCGGTATCATTTGGTCTATCTACAATAAATAATATCCTTCACATATACAGGGTGTTATGGAAATGACGTATCATATTTAAATGGGTGACTCCTGGGGTGTCTTAGAGAAGCGCTACATATATTTTTTTTCAAATCGAACTTTTAAAAAGTGGGGTAATTCACCCATAAACCCATAGGTCACTCCTCGGCACAGTCATATTACACTGAGCAGCTGTGTAATAAACAGATGTTCTGGCGCAATGTTGCCAAACTGTTAGTGTAAAATTTTAGATTCTTATAAAAATAAATATTTAGCTACCTAGTATCCAAATAGAAGTGAATCCAGGTGCCAGCACACTAGCAAGTAATCCAGGGCACATACATCTTCAGTTTGTTTGGTTTTAGTGGGTGAAGCTTATACCCCACTAAAGCCCCTTCGGCGTTTTTCTTCCAATCTCAGAACATGACCCTGTATATCGTCAGAGACGCAGAACGCATAGTGAAACACTGAACAAATTACCATAAATCACTTAAAGAAACACACACGTTTCAAATTAGTTTTTTGACGATAGGCCCTTGTCACACAAAATCGCTACACACTAATGCATTCTTTAACAAACACACAAATAGGAGATGGGACACAAATTGGCCCTTTATAAACTAAAACGTTCAGCAATTATTTTATCTGCTGCATACAATATCTTATATCGCAACTGATCCATATCTTCGACTTTATAAACTATTTCTTTATTCATCGTACCCCACAGAAAAAAAAATGCATGGGGTAAGATCAGGTGACCTTGCGATTTCCAGTCTCTTACTAAAGGAAAATTTTCTAATATGCCTTCGACTTGATTTTTCTGTATGTACTAAACATTTTCACACTTACTCGCACTGTTACAGTTGATTAAATATCCCGAAAAACTCTTTCGCGCGAAGCCGCAGAGGAATATCTTGTTGTCAAGCAAATGTCAACTGCTAACCTTCTGTCGATTTATAGTAGAGATGGCTAATCTTTGGTTTTAAAATCCGGCTGTGAAACGATCGATTTAATTTTTTTAAGCTTTTCGAATGAAAAAGAGCACCAGAGCAGCGATTAACAAGTTTTTTAATCTTTATTGGTATCTACAGCAGTGAAGGAAAACAATAAATAAGTGCTGTAGATTATTATAATTATTTATTCAACCTTTTTTTGGTGAATGCGCTAGAATCTACCGGAAAAACACGCATTGCAATAGTACATCTCTACTTTTTGACAGCTCGTGTTTTAAATGTTTCAGTTCAGATATCATTTTTAATTCGAAGAAATGTTATTTACATTTTACAATGTGTTTTTTAATTAAAAACAAAAGTTCATACAAATCTAGGCGAGACAAGCCAATGTTAATAAAAACGCCGTCTCCAAGTGAATTTTGTGCATTATGGCGGCCATTGTTCATGTGAAGTTTTGCGATTATGGTTATGGGTTATGTGATGTGCCGGCTTCTTTACTAAAACGCTGTATAAGTTTTTATAGAAATTGACACTAATTTTTAAATAAAACCGACAAGGTAAGTGTATGGCCTCAATAAAATTACATTAAAAAATCAGTCAGCCAATCACTAAAAGTCAAAAGGTCATTGAGATTTGACCTAGTTACGTAGTTGCGTATTTCAAACTTAAAGAGTGTAAGGTGTAATTCTGACAACACCGGTGAGAATTCGTATGTGTCGCAGTGCCGCACAGATGTTTTACTGGTTTGACGTCAGGTCATTTTTACCGCTGAATGAATTGAAAGCGCCATTTAAGGATAATTTTCTTCAATTTGTATTCATCTCAGGAATTGCCGGTTTAAATATAATACGTCATTTCTATAACACCCTGTATATGCGAACACCATTATCGTGGCCAATATAAATTTTCATTTAAAAACATCCCGAACGCCATTGGAAGAGCATCCGATAGGTGGTGCCCGAATTGTTTAAAAACTATATTTCTTATGGACCATGACGGTACGGGAAGAGAAACGAGACAGTCAGAGAGTGGAAAGACAGTAATTTTTTTTTGACGTCAAAAAAACGGACATCGACAATACTTTGATGTCAAGCTGGGAAAATATTAGGTTTCTTTGCAGAGCAGTACGAAATAGTTGCTCGAGATATGTATAGTGGGTTTAAAGTGTTTGTAGAAGCAATATCTGTGACCGCGGTTGGTAAAACAAAATGTATCGATTGTCAACTGATTTGCAACCGCTAGAATAATGTTTGTTTCCTTTTAACATGTTTTTACCGATTCGTTTTATGTTCTTTAGTTTTGGCATGTTTTGGTTAAATTTACTTTTCATTATTCTTTAAATATCCATTCCAAAACGAAATACTAGCTCTAAACAATGCATAAATGAGCAAGAACAGCGTCGTTCCAGAGCTTAAAATTTTTGTACCGTCTGGATGGTCGATATTGTACCAAATTCGGTAAAAATGTACCAACATTCACCGAGAGAGTGAGTGAACAACAAAAAATAGGTAGTTATAGGCCGCAAAAGTGTACCAAAAACTCGTAAGAGGTACGAACGTTCCAAAACTTTGGAAAGTGTACCGAATTCGGTACAAAAGTACGCTCTGGAACAACCCTGAGCAAGAATAACTAGGTTAAGTTAAGACGTCAATTCGCAGATTTGAAGGTTTGGCATCTGCACCCGTTCACAGAGAAAAAAGGAGCAACCAGCTAGAAACTCGTCCAGAAACGAACACGCGCAGAACGATATTTCCAAACGGTTGGAAAGTTCGCTCCGCAAATGAACCTAATACTAGTTAACTATTTATTTAAAAATACTCTGGTAGCAAAGGAGTTAATCGAACTCTCATGACTATCTGCGCTTCTTCCCCATTCACTCAACCTGTACCCTGCAACAATTTTTATTATATTTTTTACAACCCTTACCGGTAAGTACACTCATTGCTAACTATTTTCGGCGGCTATCCTCTGCCGATTGTACCCTGTAGTCGGATGGAACACCTTATAGTAGAGCAACATAAATATTATACCTAAGGCGAACGGTATGACGTTCAGGTAGATGATTGGCTTGTAGTAAATCATATTCTCGAGCGCGGCATCGGCGTTCACGATCCAGAGAACGTTCGCCAGCGTGTTCTCGATGAATAGTATTCCGTAGAAGGTGAGGTATTTGAGGAAGGTGGGACCTTCGACTAAGACGACCTAGAATGCAGAAATCAATAAATTCAATGACGAAAAATAGTATGTTTTATATTATGATCTAAAAGTTCAAAGCCTAAAATTGTTTAAATTTGTGTAAATATGTCAATATGTTCGGCTAGGGCAGTGGCGGCTCGTGACCTATGATAGACGGGGTTCACAACTATGGTGAAATTATTTTTAAAATCTTATTTTTGTGTAATGACCAAACGATTACTTTCTAGGCGTTTTAAATATAGAAAGAAAAGAAGTAATAAGAAAATGCGTTAGGTAAAACATATTTTTATTTATTTTTTAATTTTACACAAGGAAATACAACTTTTGGAAAATAAGAAAGGTTTTCTTAGTGTGTATAGCTGTCGGATCTTAACGTCGTCGCATGCAACCCTCGGAACAATATTTATACAGTCCACTACTAATACTACTAAAGCCATCTACGAGCTATTAAGAAAACCGAATGATGTCCAATACTACTACCGCCATCTACGAGTTATTAAGAAAACGGAATGATGTCTAGTACCACTACGCCATCTACGGCTACGTCATTAGGCGCAACCAAGACGAGAACAATAGTTAACTGTTTTATGACGAGAACGAATTGAGCCACGAGACTGACCAGTTGGCATCCTTCATATTTTCAGTGTTTTTTAGTTTAAATCCTTAAATAAAATGGTTTAAAATCATATTGAGTATCATTTATCGAAATACACAACATTTATCGACCCTACACAATAGTGTTTAAACGTAAAGTCCATTCTTCAGTTCTTAATTGTAGAAAATTGATCAATAACAGCCTCATTAAAGTTTGGAATACCCTCTACAATATTTTTTTCATATATTTCGTTTTTAAACTTTCTAATAAAGTCCCTAGATTTACCCTTTGTGGTCTGCGTTAAATTAATTTCGGGTTTAGGTGTTCCCGCATTATTCACTTCAATTTTTTGCTCCAAGCTCAAGGAGCTAAAGTTATTTCTTAAATAGTCCGCCGTCAAACTATTCATTTTAACTTAATAAATATAATAATATTAAAATATTAAAACATACACGCTCGAATTTCTAACTAGATGCACGAACAGACAACGGCGCACACAAAAACTGTGCGCCTTGCTCATGTTAAGTCGCCATAGCCCCGCTATCCCCCGCTGTCACCCGCTACCTGTTACTACAGAGAAACTGCATTATGCCCCGCCTACTTAATCGCACATACGAGCAAGTCTCGTCATAATCGTCATTAACCTCGACCGAGGCACGGTTGCCGGATCGAGAGCCTATAATATACAGTTTGGTTGACGGTACGATAAAATATTAGGGAGGGTCGGACTTTATACGATAAATAATATTCAATGAATATAAATTAATATTTTTTTATTCGTTTTGGGGGTGCACGTGCGCATGTGCTCCTGTGGAAGAACCGCCACTGGGCCAAGTGACTTATAATACAAATAATAAAACAACAAAAGCTTTTTGCAATTTCGGTTAATTAATGTATTTTTTGGTGAACTGGAGAAAAACATTCAGAACAAAAGTCATGTAGAATTTTCTAAAGATTTCCCATGAAAATATTTTAAGTATACATTAACTAGGGAAATTATGACAGCAGACACTTCGTTTTTCTAATTTGTAATTAGTGTTACGTCCTGTAGCGGCCAACTTAGCAACTTACAAATTATTTTCAGCCATTTTGCTAGGCACCATTTCTTATAAATAATTTTTCGCCAAAGCTGTGCGATTAACGGTTTCTGAGATACAGTTGGTGTCCTCTCTTAGTGGGCCACTCGGTACACAAATGGTTATTACCACTCATAGACAAAGGAAGAGAGAGGACGAATAATTCCGGTTTACGGGACGTCGCAGAAAAATTGATCTACCGCCATTGATAGGGAGCCAGACAATCGAGGTGGCACCCAGTGTATTTTGGTGATTTGTGGTGAGAACAGCTATTATAAGAATTCAGTTTATTTACAGAAAAATGGTGAATTGTTGTGCCTATGGCTGTAAAAGCCGTAATGAACGAAAGAAGCTTGTAATTACTTTCCATCGGTAAATATTCAAATTGTATTTTTTGCATGCATTTATTTTATATTAGATATCTCCCTTGTAAGTTTAGCAGTATATATTATTTGACACTATGATTAAGGCTATAGTTAAAGCTACCTTCCTTTGTAATTTGTACTAGATTTGTTGCACTTTTCATTCAAGATTTCTAATAAGAACCAGGTAATTGCCCTTGGAGAGGGTGTGTCACTCAATGGCGTACCTGCATGATTTGTATATTTTGACAAAATTAAATTATTTCGTATTTAATTTTGGTTAATTATTAGTGAAAGCATTATATTATTTCGAATGTAAACCAGTGATATTTTTTTAAAGAAAGCGATTAACGTTTGTCTTGAATCGTTGAAGGTCATAGTCTTTGAGAAACACGACTTCAGGCGAAGGTCGTTTCACAAGGATGGCGTCCTGTTAAAACTTATTTTAAACCACTAAGCTCATACATTGTTATATTGTTTTTAGATTTCCGAAAGATCCATAAAAAGCAAACATTTGGGTGCAGAACATGGTACTTAGAGATTGGACAGTTGGACACCTTCTCCTGCCTACAGGATTTGTTCAAAGCATTTTGAGAAGTCCTTTTTTATAAAGTTGAGGAAAGAGTTTGATTACTTGGAGGTGCTGTGCCAACAATATTTTCAAAACTACCAGTAATTACATTTTGTTGCTTCTTTGTATAAAATTTTGAATCGACCAATCTTGTTTTCTATCTTACATTTTCCCTAAAGTTGAAAGATATTTAAATTTCACAACCTTTCCTATATGAAATTATATTTTTGGCTAATAAAATTAATATTTACTAAGCATTCATAAATTATTGAGAAGCAAAAGAACATTTGTACTCAGTGAGGTACACAATACACAAATTCAATTCAATAAAAATATTACTTCCATATTCCATAAATAATAATTTTGTACTGGGATAATACTAAGAAAATATTCATGTAACGCCACTGCTAAATCCGATAAGGAGCCAGGCGGTAACAAAATAGCTTCTGGTTTTACGCGTCCCCTCTCTTCCCTTGTCTATGTTACCACTAGTAAAAAATAAACAAAAATAATGATAAAATGTAGCCCTTACCTGAGTAAATATATACACAGCCCCAAAAATAGAATAAAACAGAAAATCATACAGCTTATGGTGATCACAGAAATTATTCTCAGAGCTGGTGGCGGACAGCCATATTGTCATGACGAACCAATGGAAGACTAGCACCAAAATTGTGTGGACCGGGTAGATAGAAGCGATTACGCTTATACAGAGAATTCGAGACACTAAAATAAAAACTTAATTAGAATCTATAATTTGTGAAGGATTCGGACATACTGTTTATTGTATTTTTCCTCTTTCTTTTCTCTAAATTTAATAATTTCAATTATTCACTTTTATTTCTCACTCTTTGGTTACCTGTAATTAGCAGATGCCACATAAACTGCACTATCGTAGCAGGCCACGAAATGTTGTGTTTGGTTTTTAGAGAGACTCTCAGCAGTCTTTGGTAGGAGGCCATGGACCAGGCCATGCTAACGAAGGAGGTGCCAATTGACAAGAGTTGATGGACCACTGAATAAAAAATTTATTTCGAGTTATGTACTTTTGGTGCTATTTATTATTAATACTTTTTTATTATTTAATTGATTTAGTTACATATTAAATAGTCCCACGATCAATCATCAAATTATAATGTTTCAGGGAAATCACTGTGGCAACGGCAACGCTGTATTATAGGAGTTTGTCATACTTCAATCATTTCTAACGCTACAGTGTTGCGCTTGCGATCTATTGTGTTTTTAGATTAATTTTTAGTATGTTATGTTATGTTTTAGATTGAAATTATCTAATCGAGTCATAATTAAAATAATTAAAATTTTTAATTAGTTAAAATAACTTTATTTTTTATAATCATAAAAAAACCACAAACCACTGCACTGGTAAAGATAACAACACAGCGTTGCCATTTTCTAACTTATTTCAAACTGTGGAAGTATGTACATGATTGTAAACAAATGGTGTTTTATGAACGAAATATGGTTTACTGAAGATGCACGGCCCCCAATTTTGAGGTCATTTGTTTTTCAATAATTGTACAGACCATCATTGGTAAAAATATGTTTATTTTGAAAACATTTTGTGGGTTTATGGTATCTAATCTGAACTATTTAAACTTTTAATCCATCATTTTCTTTTCATTATTAATAGTTTAGCTTAGTATCAAAATAAATCAACAAAATTATCCTTTATCAGCCTATTAATTAGAAATTATGACTCACCCAACCAGTAATCTACCCACATTTTATTTCAATACCCTTCTATGATTTATGGTTTATAAAACAATTTCCCAAGAGCTGTTTTTTTAGAAAAAAAGATGAGAACTTACAAGTAAATGTTCCATTTATCTCATTTCCATGGGTGAAAAAAATGATGGTCAATTGTAGAATCTGTTGGGGTGCCGCCTCCAAAAAGCACTCCAGCACTCTTAGTAAAGCCACATCAGAGTCCTCTTTCACCATCAGCTCGTAGTACTTTCTTTGGTTTTCATGATCCCCATGCTTCTCGGCTCTCTTGGACTTGATAGCATATTGAAGTGCATCGAAATACCTCAAAATTGGAGCTAATTGAAATATTAATACTAATATACAGCAAACTCTTCTCTTCGTAAATTTCTTCGTTAATGTTTTACTTCTATGTTTATTGTCTTGGTCTAGGACGTACATTCTGACACTAAATCCTGTGTTTATGATAGCGGGTATTAATATGAAACCTAGAGTGGTAAAAAAATAGCCCAGACTTCCACTTAAATAGTATTGGTAAGCCAAGTTACAGTCGAAAACCACATCTACGAGGTGACTGATAATTGATATAACGAACCCTGCGATATCCCAGTTTGTCACTCTATCTTTGGAAGGTAAGCGGTCGATTTCATCTCTGTCGCTTTCATTGTTGCACATCTTCTTCTGGTGCAGGACCGTCATTTGGCTCTCTTCTTGGAACTCTGAGTCATTTGAATCAGTCTTACGGGGAAAAGGTGTATAAAAAATTGTGTTGGCCACCGTGTTAAGACTTACAAGTTGCGTGATGATTTGGCTGATGGAACATATTTGAAGGCGGATTCACTGGGACTATTAATCGAGGCACTTCTTTTTAGAAATATTACATTGATAGATGTGTTATAAAACCAAAAACAACAAAGAAGAAATATAACCTTAAAAGTCAAAATTCTTCCTAAACGATTCTGTTCCGGCTACAGCTACATAACCATTCCTCGTCGCTTTTTGAGACTTTGCATTCGGATCATTGTTTGTGTCAACTTGCACCTACTCTGTGTTAGGGTGTGTATATCTCCTAGCTGCTGGGTTACGGCCCTGCAACATTGGTCTTATCATAAAATACAGAAGCCAGCCAATCTTAAAACTTGGCGGCCCTAATTAAAATAAAACAATTTTATAAAATGTACATATTTATTTCCGAACCACAAAGTATAAAGCCTGTATACGTATAAAAATCTCTATTTCACATAACAAAAACATAAAACTATTTAAAAAAATGTAATTTAGAAGGTACTAGTCACTATTTCATATAAAAATAAAATAATAAAAGTAAAATGAGTAGGGAACATCAATTAGGTATAATAGAAAAGACTATGCGTTGCCTTAATTAATTTTGGAAATATATTAGCTAATAAATGTATAAAATTGTTTTAATTAGGCATTTCAAAACGGCTAATTGTTGCGTTATTGTTAAAAAAATCGCAGTTAGGAAAAGTACTTTTCCGCACTGTTTTGGATGAGGAAAGCAGTACTTTTCGGCATTATCAAAAATACGTTTATATATGTTACCGAAATATATATTTCTTTGCATGTTTTTTTATTTAAACCTACCTAACACGTGTGGAAAGTGGTACTTTTCCGCACGCGACTTCAGGTAAATAATCATTTGACACCATTTTCACATAGGAATATGTTAAAGTGACAGTGACGTATAACCCTACAAGTTGTCGAAAAATGCTGATTTGAAATGCCTAATTGAAGGCGGCAGAGGTTATAAAGGAAAAGGAACCTAAATACATAAATATTCGCACTTGCTACGAGACGTACCTCGATTTAGCAAATTTACCCTTAGATTCTAGTATTTGTGATGTAATTTACCATTTGTACAATCTTCAGTCAGGGGCGCAGGTCGTAAGGTACATCATTCCATCTCACTTACAGTCTAAAGGACATCACTATAAAGAAGACGCTTAAAAGAACTTTAGACTAGGAAGATAGGAATCTTATTTTCGGTAGAAGGGGGTCAGTGACTGGGAGGAGCCTCTGTCCCAAAAAATATACTATATCCCTAATAAATGTAACCCGGTTCATTTCCTTCATAACATCTACCAAAAATAATGTGTTGTACAAGTAGTATAAGTATAAGGTGAAACACTCGAAAATACAAAGTGCCCCAAAAATAAATAGCACAGAGATCATTTAATTTAATTTTTCTTTGGTTTCTTTGGTTACATCCCCTAGGGTGACGGCGGCTACTACTAAGCGCCGGACAGGATAAAGTAGCTGGACCTAGAGCCATTTCAGCTCAGTCCAGTAGCCTGCATCGAGATACGTAGCAAAGGTAATAAATAATAGTAGGCTAGGCCAGGGGTCGGCAACCTGCGGCTCTTTCGATGTCAAGTTGTGTCTATTTCGATATCAAATTGCGGCCTTTAGTGGCTGTTTAAAACCCGAGAGATTGTGTAAATTATAACTTTTGGCTCGAACAAACCCGAACAAACCCGTCTCAAGTTATGAAAAAGAAATATACAAAACAATGTTTAAAAAAACCGCAAAACCAGCAATTTATGACAAAAATCTTATTTAACGACTCACTAATGGGGTTTAAAGTTTGTCCAGCAGAATATTTACATCTTATAGTCGTCCAGTTGGGTTTCTATCATCTGATCATATATTTTTGGTGCACTCTGTATAAGAACCCCCTTATTTCTGTTTGCACCTGAATTAGTAGATTACATCCTATCACCAGCTGCATTTCTAACACAAATTATTATAATCACATGTTGACTCACACCACAATATTTTTAAGAATATGATTGATTTACTTCCTTCTTCTAACTATCCATCTGTTCATGATAAAACTAGCTACAAAAGGCCATACTATCATAAAGACTACAATCCGAGGCTGGAGCCCCCCAAAGAAACCCTTTTTCCTAACTGCAACTTTCTCGGTTATCGCTTTCAGTGTGGTTATCTGAAAAATAAAATTAGCTGAAACCAACGATCTTAAATCAAGGATGATACGGCTTCGGTTCACATTCTTTGAAGTATAAACAATTCACATGCTAAGGAAGGTTGTAAACAACGTCCCAGAAAAACAATCAGGGAGCTCCGAAAATTAGTATAATTTTCCTTTATCGTTTTCTGTTAATTAGACAAAGACAATCACATCGCCTTTGGAACGGCCGTCTTTCTTACCTGCTTTCACGTTCGACAATACCGTATTAACAACTGTCATATTTGTCATTATTGTTAAATAAAGTTCTTTGTTGATTTTCAGTTTTTGTGTGTTAAATTTAAGTATCACGTAATTCGATATGGTAAGACAGGGACAAGTCTGCTGTAAACTGGATAAAAATACAGGGTGTTATGGAAATGACGTATTATATTTAAACCGGCAATTCCTGAGATGAAAACAAATTGAAGAAAAATATCCAAAAATGGTGCTTTAATTTAATATGCCCTGTACATGACCTTATGTCAAACCAAAAATTACCACGTGGTGCCGCTGTCCGGAAGGTAAACACAGCAACATATGGCAGTGAATCTTCAACAGTGTTGTCATATCTTCAGTGTCAACTCTTTAGAAAGTCAATAACCGTTTGACAGATTTCAAGTTGTTTATTTTTCAGGGTACATTATTATAAACTTTTACGTTCAGTTCGCTGGGAAACAATCTCTGATTTATAAACTTGAACTGACTCGACCGAACCGCCGCGGAGTTTATAAATGGTCAGGTATGTTCTCATTTGTTCAATTCGAACGACACCCGTCAGATCTGGACAACTTAAAAGTTTATAAATGCCACTTACCCTTTAGAAAAAAAATCCAATTTACCTTTTTGGACTTATTTAAAACCAACTTATTTATAAAAAACACCAAGTACTCACATCACAAAATCACATTAGTTTTCTCGTCACAACACATCCGTACAATCTGAATTAGTATTTTAAAGTGCTACCGTGTAGACAAAAATACGCCCTTATTGTCTGGGAAATAATGTATAACACGTTTAAATAACACGTTGGTTGTGTGGATCGATATCGGCTGGCTTCTTTAAACAGCTGATTTTGGACAATCGGCTAATATTTAAAAATACAGCGTTGCCACTTTCGTTGTTTTATAAGCGACTATCATAGATTTGCCGAATGTCCTTCTATAATATTACTTTCCTGTATAATTATAGTCTCGGAAATGGCAACCGCGCTACTACCAGTTTTCGGAGAAAGGAAGCATCTTTTTGGACTGGCCGATTATTATTTGAACGGGTAGTTGCTTTGTGAACATAATTGTTTCATTTTATCTTTAGTAAAGGGTTAATGGCCCATAGAAATTAGCGTTTTTATTATTTCTGTTGCGAAATGATTAAGTATGTTATTGTAAAGTGTAATTGTGCGTTAGTGTTTTATTGTAATCTGATAATAGGTGCATATCTTCAAAAAACTAATTTGAAACTCGTGGGTGTCTGTGTGTTTCTTTAAGTGATTTAGTGCCATTTGTTCTGTTTTATTGTTTTTTTCTTTCGACGATATGCCGATTATGTTAAGAGATTGGAAATAACAGGCCGAATGGGGTTTAGTGGGTATAAGCTTATTATGCACCCCCATACTATCATCAGGACACGTGATGAGCATACAGTTTTTCCCATAGAAAAAAGAACTCAATGTGTCTGTGCCCTGGATTCCTTAATCGCGTCCTGGATTTACTTTCTAAGTAAGCTAAATATTTATTTTTATAAGAAACTAAAGTTTTACACCTTTAAACAGTTTGGCAACATTGTGCCCGAACATCTGTTGATTATCCATGTAATATGTTCATATATGAATGTGCCGAGGAGTTGTGTGTGGGTTTAGGGGTGAATTACCCCACTTTTTAAACGTTCGATTTAAAAAAAAATATGTAGCGCTTCTCTAGGACACCCCAGGAGTCACCCATTTAAATATAATACGTCATTTCCATAACACCCTGTATATACTTTTGAGTCACGTCCGTCAATTGTTTGTTTTTCCTAACCAAGACATATCGAACCGATTAGCTGTCACAATCAAAACAGAAACAGACAAAAAAATACAGATAGAATCCCTATGTTTTTAGCGTCCTTATTTTCGTAACAAGAAACGTCACATTGACGTGTACAAAGCAGATAGTTCATGTTTGTTTCAAGTCAATGGCTCAGAGATAACATTTGACTTTTAGGTAAAATGTCCGCGGGCCGATCCGTCACATACTCCGCTTTAATAATTATTCTGCTTACCTGATTGGTCAACCGCAAAACATCCGCCTTCAAATTCTCCACCGTCATGGCCACCTCCTGTGATATGTCGATCGCGTTGCTCTGTGAGCGCGCGCGGGTCCGCGAAACGTGCGGCACCCCGCCGTTTGGAATAAGCGCGACTTCCGGCTGACTCGGTTGTTCATGTGAAACGGACTTTTTCGGTTCCGGATTCTGAAAAGCAATGGTTAACTTGTAATAAATAAATCTAAATAAGTTGTGTGCGTCTTCCTGCAACCCACTTTTCATAATAAATAACGGACCATTTGTGGCATAAATAATTACTTACTTCGATGGTGTCTATATACTCGTCGTCGCTATGGTCCGTATCGGCTGCTGGAATGCTTGGAGATGGCGAACGGGATGACGTGAGGCTCGAATTAAACCGAATCGGGGATCCCTCTCGTGATGCTACAAAAAATGTACAAGCTTTAATACACTACAACAGGGGGGTTCCCAACCTTTTTCAGGTCGCTGCGCACTTAGTATTTTGTCACTGCCCCCCCCTACTAAAAAGAAGTGATCATAGATGGTCGTCGTTGGTTCCTGGTTGGCAACCAACCCGGCACCAATGCCGGCGGGGTTGCCTATATGACGGCGACAACATTGTGCGCAAGATAAGATAAGGCCGGTGGCACAAAGCAGATAGCAACACCGGGCTTATTTCAAGTTGATGGTGGTTACCAAAATCGTCATATACTTTTGACTGCTTACCTAAGGGTGAATTAGGTATCGACCTGACTTTTTCCAAGACGTCTCCGGCAACTATTTCCAAATCGTCAAAATTAATTCCCTCCAATTCGTTTGTAGGCGCTTCCAGGAAATTGGCCACTTTATCGGAATAGCTCATTGTCTCAACAATTCTAGAAAAAGTAGTCTAATATTTGCGCCAAGATTCGAACCAGCGTCTCGGACAAACGTGTTTCGAATTAAGATATAGACGCTTAAAGGATTTTCATGCACCCCAGTCGATCCGACTTTCCCGTAAAAAGATATTGGTACTATTTGTCCGAATTCAAATAAAATTTGCAGCATGAAATTTTGGCAAATAATGATGGTTTTTGGGGATCATCGGACGTCGGATGCATGAGAATCCCTTCTTATACAGGGTGTTATGGAAATGACGTATTATATTTAAATGGGTGACTCCTAGGGAGTCCTAGAGAAAGTCTACATACTTTTTTTTTTCAAAATCGAATATCTAAATATTAAGGTAAAAACCCTTTTTACCCACATACTGTCGCGACGTTCCATCTGGATTCACTTAGCAACAATGTGGGTCACTAGAGTATACTAACAGTGTTGTCAGATCACACCGCGTGTCTCGCCCTTACTTGAATACTGACGGCGCGCCCTTTATACTTCAGTAGGCTTCGCGATTCGGGAGTGAAAGGACGTTGGTTCCACGACGTCGAGGGTGCCACGTGCTTGACGTATACGAATTTTAAACGTTTGGTTAGTTGCATTGCCCGATTTTTTTGTTGTTGTGAAATAATTCATAATAATAAATGTTGTGATGTGATTTCAAATTCGTGTGATATTATCTACTGTTGGTTCTCGTGAAAAGCAGACTTTTTGTGTTTTATTTTTTTATGGAATTTAATTATAAAACGGATTATTTTAAAATAACATCGAAGGTAAGAGAGTATGTCCCCTAAAATTGTAGTTTTCTTTGTCTAAAAAGTTTGAAAAAGAAGTGATAGCGCGCGTCAAAGACGTCTTGTTGTAAAAAACTGAACACGTGCAATGTGTTGCAATATGACAACATCGCATTTAATGCGTTAACCTCTTTTGAACCTGGAGACTGCCTCAATAAAATATTGATTGCGAAGGGCCTCAGGAGCGGCCACGTAAATTTTGAGATTTCATATAAAGTGTATATTTCGCTTAATAATTCAAAGCGCCATTTATGGTTATTTTTCTTCAATTTATTTCATCTCGGGATTTGCCGGTTTAAATATAATACGTCATTTCCATAACACCCTGTATACAGTGTTACCATTAAGTTTTCTCCACAAAATGTCGGAAAATGGCATTCATTGATCGAGTTTTTAAAAAAAATATTTGGAAAAGTTGTTTCTATTGTAATTTTATGCATACATACCAAATTTTATTCACTTATGAAAATTTTCGTTCTCTATTTATTTTTGACCAGTATCTATATCTATTTTCATTGAAACCCAAGTCGACTCTACCACCGTAAATCTATTTATTTATAACAATAATCATCGTTCAAATTCATTCTTTATACCGCAAATTCTACCAAAATATTAATTTTCCTCAAAAAATTAAATTACAGTTGAAAAATGTTGCCATCTGTGGAGTAAACTCCTGATAACTTTAAAAATTTTACCAACAAAGACGAGAGTATTGTTTTTAAATAATAAATACGTCGAAAAAAATTACATAATAACGCCTGGTTTATATTTGCGATTTTAATGAAAATAGATATAGATAGGAAACAAAAATGATCATAAATGATTCAAATTTAGTATGTGGGCATAAAATTATAAGACAAACAACTTTTTCAAATCAATTTTTTTTACAATCCGTTCAGTAAATGCCATTTTTCGATACTATTCTTAAGGCCGTATAAAGGCCGTATTACAGTCGGGAATTTTTATGGCGCCAGCAATGGCAATTATAATTCAAGGATTTAGGCGCAGTACACCGTTCTCCGTACTACAGTCAGAAATTCTACTCTTCTGACAATTAAAATGACACGGATTCATGCGCAGTACACTGTTCCCGATCAGCTGTCTCTCATTACCAGAAATGGGGCAGGCGCCATTTTAATTGCCCTTGCCGGCGCAATTGGGTAGACATGGATTATTCTGTTATTTTTAACTGTTTATTATGTGGCCGAACCAGGTATGAACATGTAATGGCCATTTAAACCCACTGGTACTTAAATTAGCAGTTTACATTCTTTATTAAACTTATGGACTGCTAATTCAGCAACTTTTTGCACCTCCTATTTGTAAATAGCAGTAGCTGCTGCTGCTGGTAGTCAAAACGAACAGGTTTGCACATCTCTAATTCTGGGGATATTTTAGGGATTTCGACAGTACCCACTGCTGTTCTGATCGTTAACAATACTCCAGCTGATCGAAAACGGTTTACTGCGCATGAATACGTGCCCTTATAATTGCCGGCGCAAGAGAAAAAATTGCCGAGTCTAATACGGCCTTTAGAGTCGGAATTTTTTTCTCTGGCGCCGGAAATTATAATGGCACGTATTCATGCGCAGTAAACCGTTTTCGATCAGCTGGAGCATTGTCAACGGTCAGAACAGCAGTGGGTACTGTCGAAATCCCTAAAATATCCCCAGAATTAGAGATGTGCAAACCTGTTCGTTTTGATTACCAGTTAAAGCAGCTACTGCTATTTACAAATAGGAGGTGCAAAAAGTTGCTGAATTAGCAGTCCATAAGTTTAATAAAGAATGTAAACTGCTAATTTAAGTACCAGTGGGTTTAAATGGCCATTACCTGTTCATACCTGGTTCGGCCAAATAATAAACAGTTAAAAATAACAGAATAATCCATGTCTACCCAATTGCGCCGGCAAGGGCAATTAAAATGGCGCCTGCCCCATTTCTGGTAATGAGAGACAGCTGATCGGGAACAGTGTATTGCGCATGAATCCGTGCCATTTTAATTGTCAGAAGAGTAGAATTTCTGACTGTAGTACGGAGAACGGTGTACTGCGCCTGAATCCTTGAATTATAATTGCCATTGCTGGCGCCATAAAAATTCCCGACTGTAATACGGCCTTTAGAGTCGGCAATTTTTTGTCTCTTGCGCCAGCAATTGCAATTATAATTGCACGGAATCATGCGCATTACACCGTTCTCAATCAGCTGGCGCAATAAGTCTTGCGTTGCCAGAAATGGGTCGGGCGCCATTTTAATTGTCATTGCTGGTGCAAGTGTGGGTAGAGATGGATTATTCTGTTACTTTTAACTGTTTATTATTTGGTCGAAGCAGCTATGAATAGCTAAAGGCTATTTAAGCTAATTGGTACTTAAATTAACAGTTCACATTCTTTATGTACTGCAAATTCGTCGCAACTTTTTTGACCTGTTTTTTGTAAGTAGCAGTAGCTGCTTTAACTGGTAATCAAAAGGAACAGGTTCGTCCATTTCTAGTTCTGGGGGTATTTTAGGGATTTCGACTCTACCAACTGTTGTTCTGACTGTTGGCCATGCGCCAGCTGATCGAGAACGGTTTAGTGCGCATGAATACGTGCAATTATAATTGCCATTGCACGCGCCAGTGAAGAATTGCCGACTCGAATACGGCTTTTATAGTACTTGACTTACGCATGCAATTCATCTACATATTTGGTCATAGCCTCATTCTTGGACATGTCCCCCAATTTCTTCCATGCATCATACTTGGCCCGTCCCACCAAGTCCCAAAAGGCCGGCCTGCCTCCTGAACAAGGCCCCTGTGTGGCTTGCTTGAAGTACGAGTAGAAGCGAAGCATGAGCTCATTGCTGGGTTGGTAAGACCCTGAAAAGAGGAATGAGCAAACTCACATATGTTCCTAATAAGCTGTTATGGGTTATAGCCAAGGATCTTATATCAAGGAGGATAATGTCCACAATCAAGCCATAGAACTGTTTTTAGAATGCTTTTAGGGAAAAGAATATTTTGACAACCTTCACAAAGAAAATGTTGTTTCTCGAGTCTAATAGTATGTTTATGAACATTTTTATTGTAAGCCAAGTATGAAATTGGGTTTAAATGTTAATATCGTCGTCGAATCAATATACCAGTAAATACATACTGTCTGCGAAACAGTCAAGAAACCATAAAAAAATTACCAGATCGTACAATAGATAATTTTTTTATATGCAAAACCAATGAAATGTTTAATTAAAAATAATATAGACTTACTCTCTCTCACTCTCACCCATACACAATAATGGCGCAAAAATATACACTCACTAAACTTTCACTGGTAATTGTACATTGAACTTTGTCTATCCAGTTCACATATCTTTGTACATGTATTCAATATTCATGTAAATTTTATTTGATGCCATAACTGACGACATTATTTACTTTTGTGCATTTTTAGATGCCCACTTATCCTAACCTTCACTTGAATGTCTACATACTTAGGTAAAAACCCATTTATCCTAAGTGTTGCCGCACCAGACACATCTGTTTTCAGTTAACAAGAGGTAGGTCAGGCCTCGACCTCGGCCGTTGGAAAACGTTGCTCTTCAGTGTGACACCCAAGGAGTCACTGATTTAATTGCTATAATATCCAGTAGTTGCCTCAGAAACTAAGAAATATACAATCTAGGAAGTATGTATGATCAGCTGAATAACAATGTGCTTTAGTAAGTTGGTAAGTAATTCTATAGGTGTGTTGAATATCGGGAATCAATGCTTCTGTGTATGTAGTATATACATCTTTTCCAAATAAATGCGAATTTTTAATTTAGCTACCTACTCAAATGATAATTAAATTGCAAATATTTTCATTTTATCGCTCAGCTGTTAAATATTAGATTTGATTTTGACCCCACTGACCCTGATATTAATTTACTGATGTTTTCATTTACACCCTTCACAAACAATTTAAAGAATAAACATTAAATCGGCCAATAAAAAACTGAAACAATGAATAATAAATTTATTTTTGAATTAAACGTAATTAAATTTACTGTAGAGGACTTAACATGATTATAATCCACTTTGAAACATATAATTAAGAATTTAATTACATTATGTATCATCTAGAACTACTTTCGAACGTTCCATCGTCGTCATTTATTACGCAAACCACATCGAACCAGAAAAACATGAAAACAAAGTCCAAAAATAAATGTACTCACCGTTTTTTGGCAAACTTCTAATCACATTTACGGCAGCTGTGAATTTCACTTCTGTCGTCATTTTATCACGATTCTATAGTTCGTAGTTTTCTTTTAAGGATATTAAAGTTTTAACCAAGACAAATAGGCCACTCCATCCTCATAAACAAATTTACTGAATATTTTTTTATTTTAGACTTTAGTTTAGTGAAAGTGTGACAGCGCCAGATCAACAAACTTCAACAAAAATTTTGTCGACCAGTAGGATTCATAAATACTACAATTTCGAAAACCTAAAGTCTGTGCGATATGAAGTTATAGCAACAATCGAAGATGGATCAACGACCTGCGCTTACTTTGTGCTAAAAATTGGATAATATTTCTTGACCTGATCCACTGATCATTGAGTATTGACAAATGGCCACAGCCCACAAGCGAAGAGGAAGAATTCTTTCAAGTTAGCCTCCAAAAAGTATTAAAATTTATTTCGAAAACTTTAATATTTTGTTAAGTAATGAGCGTTTTCCACGACGAAATCGAAATTGAGGACTTTGAATACGACGAAGAGGAGGAGATTTACTATTATCCATGTCCTTGCGGTGATAGGTTTCAAGTCTCTAAGGTAAAGTTCCATCAGGTAATAGAACGTCGCAATAACTTAAAATGGGGCTTTTTCAGGAGGAACTGCTCGCAGGAGAGGAAGTAGCTACTTGTCCTAGTTGTTCATTAGTTGTAAAAGTTATATATGATAGGGTAAGATGGCAAATTTTATTGTTTATAACCATGCATACTAATCCTATGGTACTATAAATTATATTAAACAATTTTTTAAACGATAATCCTTGTACTGTATTATATTGTAGGACACATTAGAGAAGCAACAAACAGAAGTTCAATCACTGACGGAGGATTTAAAGAAATTGCAAGTCGTCAACTAAAGTAGATACACTATGAGTCGAGGTAGGGGTGGAGCAAGGGGAGGTAGAGGTAAGCACTAAGTTTTAATATCACATAAAATATATTGAGGTGTACCGAACAAATTCCAATGGATATAAACTGATTAAAAATTTAAATAATATCAATTATAACCTCATTAACAATATTCACAGAAACTGTGATACAAATAATAACTGTGATAAAACAAACAAATAGTAGCTTTTTTGGTTTGAACAAACCTGTAATATTTTAGATACCTTTAACTGTGATATGCAAAGAACCGTGATAATAACAAAGCTAAGACAGGAAATCCTGGAGAAAGCAGACGTAAAATCTGCTATTCAATCTACTACAGTTAACAATAATAATAATAATTAAACTTTTTAGGTGGGCCTTCAAAAATGTTCAATCGAGAACAACTCACTGCAATGGGTATGGCCAACATTGAAATGTTACCAACTCTTGTGACTCAGCCACCTCCATTGTATCCACTTATTGAGAGGCATCCTGTTCCACTTACAGTAAGTTTTTAGTGTTTTGGACTAAGTCGGTATGACATCATTTGGGAAATAATATTTTTTACAACCTTTTTTTATAGCCCTCGCTAGAAACCGACTACCTCCTGATCCTGCGGCAGGACTTCATCGACCACATGGAACTCTCCGCTTCATACCTCAAAATGCCCGAGGACAAGACGAACAGGCCGGAACAGGAAATAGACAAGCTGGTCGCCCAGCTGCCAAGCACCAAGGAGAAATACGACTGGACCCTGTTCCCGGCCGAGTTGAGGCCCAAGATGTTGGCGAGAAGGGTTAGGAAAAAGGGCGTGGGGATGAAAGAGGTTAATGTACAAGAAAAGTAAGTGTTTGTTATTCACTTTAAATTAATTGTTAAAAATTGTGTTTTTAAAAATAGACCCACTCATCAAATTGTTCCTAATCTTTTCAGGTTAAAAGCGTTAGAGAAACTAGAAGAAGCACCGCAAATAAAAGAGGAAATCGAGGCGAATGAAGATGAGGAAACGGTCGAACCGGAGGAGGAGCAAGACGAAGAGATGGACGACGGAACGGATTATGCCAACAATTATTTCGACAACGGAGAGGGCTATGAAGACGACGACGACAATATGGACGAGGGGCCTATTTATTGACATTTGTGATATTTATTGTTAGAACCCGACCGGTAATATACAGAATATATTTATTTAATTATATTTTTTTTTGGTTTGATAGTTGCCGGAATCGCCACTTCTAGATTCCAAGTATTGCAATAATTAATTTAAATAACATGCCGCTGCTGAACGGAGAGAGGGAGAGAAGGAGAAGTACCTATACAGGGTGTTATGAAATTGCCTTATTATATTTTAATCGTGGCAGATCCTGAGATGAAAACAAATTGCAGAGAAATAACCTTCAATGTCGCTTTGAGTTAGCAAGAGAGATGAATCACAATTTCAAACTCCTGAGAAAAAATCCCATCCTTCAATATTTAACAAACCTCTACCTTCCATATTTTAACCAGTACCAGTTCTTGGTAGGATGTAGAGGTGCCAGTCCCGGGATTTTCGGGATAAAGAGTATCTAACCCCGGGCTCCCGGAAACAAATCCCAAGAAATAATTAAAATGAAAAAGATTGTGTGTACTAAATACAATAAATAGAAATCTTAAGCTACTGTTAATAAAATGAGAAAAAAAACATTAAGAATTTATAAAAAAAAATCAGTGCATCCAGTGCACTAATTGCAAGTATAGCGTGCTGATTGCTGTTTCCACACTTAAACCCTGAAAATAAGGGATAAAAAAAATTTAATCCCTAGGAGATAAAAATATAATCCTTCAAAGTAAATTTTATTTTAGGGCTCAATTTTCCCTATCTTAAAGTGCATAAAATAGTATATAAACCACGTGACTAAAGTGTTATTGGGTTCTCAGACCTTGGACTCAATTTTTTTTTTTAATGATTAAAAACTCACAGTGGCAACATTGTTATCAACCCGGCAACATTGTGATGACGTCAAGAAAAAAGGACGCTACGACGGCAGAGCAAGCGCAGGCGCAAAGTCGTTCGTTTATCGGCTCAAACGCGCGAAGTTCGCGATTTAAAAAGTTGTTTTTAGAGATTAATTTATTAATAAAATTAACATTCACGCAAGTGCGCGGAATACAGTGCAGATACTGAACAGACACAACAACAAACCCAATAGACAAAGAAAACCCAAAATACGTAGCTGCAAAACAAACAGGTATTTGAAATATTTATTATTATTTTCTAGTAGTTTTTAAGAAGAAATTAAGTAACAAATATAGCGATGTGTCGACAACAAAAATGTGCAATGTTGCGGGATTTTCCATTTTATAATAAAAAAAGTAAAGGTTTTGTTGAAATTGAACATGGTGATACGAACCTCGCTACGCTCTGCCCACATATCTCGCTAAAACATCCCCCCACATAAGGATTCGTCCCGCCTCGTCTATACAACACGACAAAATAGAACTGCTCTTGGCAACTCTGCAAGGTAACCTCAAACTTCATTTTTATTACAAATAAAACATCGAAAATATATTACTATAAAAACAACCTAAATGTATTGTTGCAGCAAACTTTTCTATGTGGTAAGCACTCGTGTTGTGTACTATACTTTTTTTACATGTGCCCCGAAAGTGCTTCTTTTCATGCATGTTCTCTTCACCGAAAGTGGCGTTTTCCAAGAGAGCGGGCGGGAAAGTATCGAAGCGGGCGGAAAAGATTTTTCCCGCCCGCTTCGAGTCACCATGTGCTCATAAATAAATAAAACCAGAATTGTCGGTGCGGGATTTGAACCCGCGACCCTCAGATCGCCAGGCGGACACTCTACCACCGAGCCATACTACAAGCGATAATAAATAGCGGATTATACGTATATAAATTAAATTGGCAGTTAATTTTTCAAAGATGTTTTAGAAAAATGTCTGAAGAATTTCTTTATTTATATGGTCTCAAAGACTCGGGCACTTAAATTTAAAAAACCAGAGATGCCGAGTGCGGAATTCGAACCCGCGACTCCCAGATTACAAGGCGAACGCTATACCACTAGGCCACCGAGCCTATTTGTCAAAAATAATAAATAGATATTTACATTCTCCATGCGCGAGTGTTTTCATGTCATGTAGACAGGAAAACTGTCTGAAGAATTTCTTTATTTATTTGGCATCGAAGCTTCGGAGCACTTGTAAAAAAAAAATACGGTGCATATCTCGGGCCGTCGGAGGCTTTTCCGGACTCGTGCGTAAAAGCCTCTTTTCGGCCCTTGATACGTAATGTACTATTTTCTACGACTTCATATTTACTTTTATGTTAAATTATCGACATATGCTAATAAAACATTTTGAGTCGGTACCTACTCACATGGTGATCAGTAGGTACACCAGTCAATACATTTTTGATACATTATGCCACTCCATGGATTTTTTTTAGTAATCAATTATTTGCTGCGGAAGCAGCTTGTAAAGTAATATTCCCGTGGCGTTCCCTCAATCTGAATATCGTAGTCACTCATACTTTACTAATACAACGTGTCCAAGATAAGGAGGGCCAGTACAGGGATCTCGGAAACCGTAAGAGATACGAAGTCGGTTAAATGGAGGTATAGTTGCGAATTTACGTGCCTAATAATATGCCGTTTAGAAAGTTTTGAAATTCCTAGTAGTTCCGGAGATATCCGGAAAAAAACGAAATTCTGAAAAATCGTTTTGTTTTCCTGTTTTTTTTTTAGATCGAATTCTAAAGTAAATTGCACTTTTACAATGCCACTTTTTCCGCTCTATTCTAACAGCGTTAATTGTTTTGTAATCCGACGAGTCGTCTTCGAAGGGCCATTATCAACTTTCTTTTCTTAAATACGGTCCTGTTTTCCTGATATTGGAATTTGAGAGCTTTTTTCATTTTTAAGCTCCAAATTTTTACTTATGTTGGACTAGTTCAATAAATAACAAATAATTTAATAATAAACCACAAATTAGGAGAAATACAGGACCGTATCCCAAAATTTCCTGATGTTGTTCAAAAACCCCTTGAAACGCCAGTAAATCACAATTTGTCATACATCGTTGTATTCGGAAGAAAAAAAGCTCTCAAATTCCAATATCAGAAAAACAGGCCCGTATTTAATAAAAAAGAGTTGATAATGGCCCTTCGAAGACGACTCGTCGGATTACAAAATAATTAACGCTGTTAGAAAGAGCGGAAAAAGTGGCAATGCAAAAGTGCATTTTACTTTAGAATTCGATCTCAAAAAACCCAGGAAAACAATAAAACGATTTTTCAGAATTTCGTTTTTTTTTTCGGATATCTCCGGAACTACTCGGAATTTTAAAACTTTCTAAACGGCATATTATTAGGAACGTAAATGCGCAACTTTACCTCCATTTAACCGACTTCGTATCTCTTACGGTTTCCGAGATCCCTGTACTGGCCCTCCTTATCTTGGACACGTTGTATACCCAAAAATTCAAGGCGACCCGATGGATTTCACAGTCAAGTGAGCATAAAATCTATTGGAAACATTGACGGTTTTGCCATGTTACGGGTAATGTGATTTGTGGATCTGTTACGTAATATATATATTACGTAACAGTCATACATAACAGTAGACAGTGTCTCAGTAGAAGTAGGAAATTTTACAAACAATACATTTTTTGGGTATTTTTTACAATTGAACACAATTTTTATGGATTAATATGTGCTTCTCGTGATTTGAGTTTATGGATAGTGTAATGAAACCTTATTTATGTAACTGTGTCGGTGTAATAACCCCCCGCCGCCCTGGATCCGCGCTTGGTACACATAGTTTATTTACAAAACTTTATTTTCAAACGATCCCCTGGGCCAAATTTCAACTCTCTAGATCGCGAGCCTTGACCATAATTCAGCAAAATTTGTTTCACTCGGTTCTCTTCCATCGGGGATCTCTTAAATTTTATACAATTTACGCAATCTGGTTTTGTATGTTCAGTCCTTTACCGATCACCTAGTCCTTTGATTTTTGTGTCACAATGTCTATGAGGTTACGTAAAAATAATACCAAATTTTTATGTTTTAAAATTTATAAAAATAATAAATTTTAAATTTAGTTCCGTCCACAGAATAAAGCAGCTCAATTTTTTTAATTCACAAAAAAATATGCAGATAAATGTCCAAACATGACCGGCGCCGGCGAAATAGAGTACATTTTTTTTCGACATTTAAGAGTAGAAAACAAAACAAACAGTCGTGTAGTTAAAATCGTGCAGTGTGTGTCTAAGAAATAGTAAGGAATTTTCAAGTATTTATGTGGGGAGTCCTATTGATGCGGGGGCCCCAAAGTGTGCGCCGAAATTCGTTTTGCCGCTTGCAGGAATTAAACAAACAAAATTTCAAGTTTATTTATTTTTATTGTTATAACCATTAGATTGTTCCTCGTCCACTTTTTTTCTCTTAATTCGAGGCAAGATCATATTCTTGATATTGATTCCGGGTTGTTCTACCACCAAAGCGGTTACTATGCCGATAGCAAATGACTTTAAAATGCCTGATGTTACTGCCGAAACCTACAAACAAATTATAAAAGAGTTTTGTATAATTTTTTTTTATATAGTTTCATATTTATGCAGCTCGAAGCTCCAAATATTTGAATATTCAATTATGGCCACATTAAAGCCGTATTAGAGTCGGCAATATTTTCTCTTGCACCTGCAATGGCATTTATAATTGCACGGAATCATGCGCAGTACACCGTTGTCGATCAGCTGCCGCAATACTTCTTGCATTGTGAGTGCAATGCGAGGCTGGAATCCGTATTACAGTCGGCAATTCTACTCTTGCGACAATTGAAATTGCACGGAATCATGCTCAGTACACCCTTCTTGATCGGCTGGCCCAAAATTACTCTTGCATTGCCAGAAATTGAGCGTGTGCCATTTTAATTGCCATTGTCTCTGCAAGTCTGGATAGAGATGGACTATTCTGTTATTTTTAACTGTTTATTATTTGGTCGAAGCAGGTATGAACAGCTAATGGCCATTTAAGCCCACTGTGGTACTTAAATTCAATTCAAATTCAGTTCAAATTCTTTATTAAGATTAAGTACTGCTATTTCATCGCAACCTAGAACTGTTATTTGTAATTAGCAGTAGCTGCTTTAACTGGTAATCAAAGCGAACAGGTTTGCCCATCTCTAATTCTGTGGGTATTTTAGAGATTTCGACAGTAAAGATTGTTTCACGAAAAATAGATATAACTTAGTGACTGCAGTAAAAGTACCTGGGGCCATCTCATTATTTATGACCGTTTGTTATTATTATTACGTCGAAAGGACCGAATTGTAATAATTATAATTAAATATAGGCACATCAGGTAGGTTAGGTTGCTTAATTTATATTTAAATATCTTTTTGTGGTAAAATTTGTTAGTTTTTGAGGAACGGTTCAAGAATTGTCTTTTACCAAACATTCCTCAGAATAGCGCGATAGTAATGGACAATGCGAGCTATCACAGTCGCCAATTACATAAAGCTCCAAGCTCAAATAATACAAAATTGGAGATTCAGAACTACATGGCGGCGAATGATATATATTTTGAAGAAAGTTATAAAAAAGTGATCTTTTACAAGTATTAAAGACATTTTGTATAAAAAAAGTATATGTTTGTGACACATTGGCAGAAGAAACTGGACAGCTACGGCTCCCACCCTATTATTGCATTTTTAACCCCATAGAGCATATGTGGCACCAGTTAAAATCACTGGTTAGGTCTGAAAATATTTCTCCGACTTTAAGTTCTAGTGTTGTAGAATTAATACGAAAATGCTTTAATGATATTCCCCCAGGTAGTTGGAAAAATTCAGTCCGTCACGTAATAACTGTAGAAAATTCGTATATTAGTCTGGATCGTATAATTAATCCAATTATAATTAATTTTGATGAGGATAGCGAAACAGAACTATCTATAGAATGACATTATAAATGTAAATAAGTATGACTAGTAATATTTAAAAAAAAATGTTATTTCATTTGATTACATTAATACAATCATATCATTACTTGTTTTCCTTAGTCCGTCCCTTCATACTTCACTTGTTTATTGCCAAGCTCTTGTCGACACAATGGGACCGACCCAGGAAATCATTAAGTCGTATCCAAATTTCGTGAAACTGTACCGTTTCTGCTGCAAATCTGGTGGAAAACAGAGTGATTTTTACATTACCAACCAAAAATAAAAGTTACTAAACATTGACCTTGAAATACGTCTTGCGTGTTATTGTTGATCGTGTATTCGTATTTATTTATATTCTTATTCAGTTTTTAGTTGTGTTTTGTGGAGTTTAAGCGTCGTATTTTGATGGTGTCACGGTACTTTTTTTTTCTGGGTTGGCAGCCCTCGCCGTAGAGATCGCAGCTGCAACAGAATTGCCGACTGTAAAACGATTTGCATGGCATATAGCTTGCAACTCTCATCCCAAAACTTAACTTGCAGCAACGAAATTGCCAAAGTATTGCAGACTCTAATGCGACCTTAAAGGCCCTGGACTTACCATTTTAAAGTAATTTAGATCTATTACAGTGGTTAGCTCGGCCCCTCTACTGAAGACGACGAAAAAGTGGTACATGTACGTTGTAAAGGTAAAGTTTCCTAGTAATACTGCTCGTCTATTTTCGCATATAGCTTTAGGCCAACCTACAAACAAATTTACGTTTGATGTCGTTTTAAATAAAATTAGCGAGTAAGGGCGCACTCGCTCTATTACGTGTTCCGTTACCATGCGCTGCTCATAATACCAGCCCCATTTCTTAAAAACAATTAACGTGTAACCTGATGACGTTAAAAGCGACGAAACGCGATAAGTTTTTCAGCTTACCTTGAATGACGTTCCTACTCATCCCGTAGATCCCACAGGCAATGCCGAAACCGAACAGGGGCTTCAGTAACGGTCCAAGGAGGACCGACACCAGTCTGCTCGTATCTAGGTTAGATATGCAAACGGTAGTAATGGGAATAACTAGAAAAATTGGACCGCATAGCATTTCAATAACCTAAAAGTATACATGGTGTCAATTTGAAAATTTCTCTTCCTTAATATCTCTTTGGTGCGTATAAATATGATGATACGAGCACGAGACGCGCCTGAGCCGCGCCAACAACGAGTCTTGCTCGTCATATTGGTACGGGCTGCGAGCTTCGGACGCGCCTACCACGAGCCGCTCGATGAAGGCTCGTCAAAGGTACGCAGCGATCCATTTTCTGTCGGTTTTTACCTCGGGCGCAAAGGGATTTGGCGCGCCTAGTGGAAATGGGTTTGTGGCTGGTTCGTAAAGAAATTCTGTTTGCAGCGAGACCGACCACTTTTGATAGACCATAGAGTGGTCCACAGAAGGCATAAATATCTCCGCGTTCATGTGAAACCAATAATAGTTATTTTTCTTAAATTATAAAGACGTCCTTTATTATTATTATTTAGTGGAGATAATCATGCAGGGCAAAATACAGGGAAGAAGAGGAGTTGGAAGGAGACGCCACTCCTGGCTGAAGAACTTAAGGGACTGGTTCGGCTGTACATCCAACCAATTGTTTAGATCAGCAGTGTCAAAAATAAGAATTGCTATGATGATTGCCAACGGAGACGGCACCTGAAGAAGAAGAAGAAGTGGAGACCTACAAGTTATTTTCTAATGTGTGGGATCCGAGGGGTGAACCACTGTGTTATTTTATTGTAAAGATTGTTTCACGAAAAATGGATATAACTTATTGACTACAGTAAAAGTACCTGCGGCGTTCCCATTATTTATGACCATTTGTTATTATTATGTGGAAAGGACCGGATTGTAATAATTATAATTAAATATGGGCGCATCAGGTAGGTTAGGTTGCTTAATTTATATTTAAATATCTTTTTGTGGTAAAATTTGTTAGTTTTTATTTCTTGCTGGAAGAGTTTAGTTGTATTACCGATATTATTTTACCAAACGTATAAAAAAACAGTATGTGGCGTCCATGGAAAAACATTGATGGTGCTTCTTCTAGTATTGTAGTAAAACGAATGCTCCGTCAAATAAAGGAAAAATAATAAGCATTTTACATGCTGGGTCAGAAAACGGTTGGGTTCCAAATGCCTTGTGGCTTTCTGCAAAAAACATTAAAGACTCTTGTGTGCACTACCATGAAGATACAATGGCCGAACTTTTTGAGGAATGGCTCAAGAATTGTCTTTTACCAAACATTCCTCAGAATAGCGTGATAGTAATGGACAATGCGAGCTATCACAGTCGCCAATTACAAGCTGAAATAATACAAAATTGGAGATTCAGAACTACATGGCGGCGAATGATATATATTTTGAAGAAAGTTATAAAAAAAGTGATCTTTTAGAAGTTTTAAAGACATTTTGTATAAAAAGAAGTATATATTTGTTACAAATTGGTAGAAGAAATTGGACATACAGTGCTACGGCTCCCACCCTATTATTACATTTTTAACCCCATAGAGCATATGTGGCACCAGTTAAAATCACTGGTTAGGTCTGAAAATATTTCTAGTGTTGTAGAATTAATACGAAAATGCTTTAATGATATTCCCCCAGGTAGTTGGAAAAATTCAGTCCGTCACGTAATAACTGTAGAAAATTCCTATATTAGTCTGGATCGTATAATTAATCCAATTATAATTAATTTTGATGAGGATAGCGATAGCGAAACAGAACTATCTATAGAATGACATTATAAATGTAAATAAATATGACTAGTAATATTTAAAAAAAATGTTATTTCATTTGATTACATTAATATAATCATACCATTACTTGTTTTCCTTAGTCCGTCCCTTCATACTTCACTTGTTTATTGCCAAGCTCTTGTCGACACAATGGGACCGACCCAGGAAATCATTAAGTCGTATCCAAATATCGTGAAACGAACTGTACCAGTGAAAGGTATTTTCTTGGGAATTTATCTAAAAAATGTTGTTTTTTGGATTTTTTTGGGGGTATTTATGAGTATTTTGAGGTATTTAATGCATATACAACGTGTCCAAGATAAGGAGATAGTAATAAAGCACCATTGCACATAACAAATAAAGCCGCCGTCTGCTCTTCGTCGTCAGACATGGTCTACCTCCTTTGGCTCACCGTGTACAACTAAAAATAAAATAGGTTCGTGGGAAACTCGTGGCGGGCTCGACTTGCCATGCGAAAACTCGGAAATTCGAAAGAGGCTCGCGGCAGACTCGTGGCAGGTTCGTTGAAAAAAAGCACGACCAAAGCGCGTCTCTGGCTATTTATACGCACCTTCATAGAGATTCTGTGATGAAATTAATTCGGTAGATTCGAAAAACGAATTTCCTTTTAGGAATGACTTATATGCTAATTTAATTTACCTTGATTTTGGTGTTTTCTTTATTCAAAAAATAAAAATATCCAAACAGAATTCCTATTAAACCGGAAGCAGCATTATTCCAAAAACCAAAATACATCGTTGAAAAATTGCCATCATTGTAAACATCAATTATTTTTATATGCCTAAAAACGATATACAGCTGTTATGAAATGTCAAAATTTAAATATTAACATGTCATTAATTACATGTATACAGCGTGTTATGGAAATTACTTATTATATTTGAATGGGTGGCTCCTTGGGTGTCCTAGAGAAAGTCTACATACTTTTTTTTAAATCGAATATCTAAATACTAAGGTAAAAACCCTTTTTACCCATATACTGTCGCGCCGTTCCATCTTGATTCACTTAGCAACATTGTGGGTCACTAGAGTATACTATAACAGTGATGTCAGGTCACAGCGCGTGTCTCGCCCTTGCTTGGATACCGGCCGCGCGCCACACTCGTTCCTTCAGTATGTTTCGAGACTCGGGAGTGGAATGACGCTGTCGAGGGTTCCACGTGCTGGACGTATACGAATTTTAAACGTTTTGTTAGTTGTAGCATTACCCGATTTTTTTCTGTTATGAAATAATTCATAATAATAAATGTTGTGATGTGATTTCAAATTTGTGTAGTATTATCTACTGTTGGTTCTGTTGAAAAACATACTTTTTGTGTTTTATTTTTTTATAGAATTTAATTATAAAACGGATTATTTTAAAATAAGATCGAATAAGATCGAAGGTAAGAGAGTATGTACCTTAAAATTGTAGTTATTTTTTCTAAAAAGTTTGAAAAAGAACTGACAACGCGCGTCAAAAACGTCTTGTTGTCAAAAACTGAACACGTGCGTTTACAATTCTGTGTTGCAATATGACAACATCGCCTATAATGCGCTCACCTCTTTTGAACCTCGAGGCTGCCTCAATAGACTATTGATTGCGAAGGTCCTCGGGAGCGGCCCCGTAAATTTTGAGATTTCATATAAAAAAGTGTATAATATTTCGCTTAATAATTCAAAGAGCCATTTATGGTTATTTTTCTTCAATTTATTTTCATTTCAGGATTTGCCGGTTTAATTATAAGAATAAAACAATACGACGTTTCTTCATGGCTTAGTCTACAAGTTTCGTGGGATAACCATTCATACCAAAGTCCTTTGTGATATTGTTGAGTTCTTGTGTTATAGCCTCCTGTAAATTGCAAAGTGTAAACACTCTGTCAACCAGTGTTTTAACTATCCCATGTTTGGTGTTGTTTGAATGGTTTGAGGCATAATTAAGGTATTTCCCCATTTGACAAATGGACGAACAGTGCACCCCCGTCGTTTGATAAGGGTCTAGTTTGGTACACCGATGGATCAAAAACCGCCAACGGTGTGGGCGCAGGTATATTTGGGGAAAGACCCAGGATGGACATGAGCATTCCTCTGGGAAACTACGCCACAGTATACCAAGCGGAAGTTCATGCCATACAAGCATGCGTACTACAAAATCTTGAAAAGGGCTACCACAACCAAAAGATTTACATCCTGTCGGACAGCCAAGCTGCCCTTAAGGCTCTGAACTCCAATCGGTTTACTTCAAAACTTGGAGTGCCATACCAACCTAAAAGTACTGGCGGCCAGGGGGAACAAGATAGAGCTCTTGTGGGTCCTTGGTCACTCTGGGATATTAGGAAATGAAAAAGCGGATGAACTAGCGAGAGCCGGATTCACTCAAAATCTCAGGGTCCCCGAACCGGCCTTTGGGATATCAAAACAGGCAACGAAAACAACATTAGATAGATGGTCGAAAAAACAACACCTATCTCGATGGCAAGGGTTACCTGGTTAAATACACGCACGGGCCGTAATTGGAAAACCATCGAAGATACTATCGAATGGGATGCCAGCCCTAACACGGCCCCAGTTGAAACAAGTGATGGGTCTGCTAACAGGCCATTGCCACTTCCGAAAACACCTTCAACGGATGGGTATCAACAACGGATCCATTGAATGCAGACTCTACGGCGAAGAGGATGAAACCGCCTCACACATAATATACCGCTGCGTAGCACTGTCTCGTAGAAGACAAAATATCTTCGGGAACATACAACGTGGTGACAACCTCCCACATGACAAACTTGGTAGAAGGTTACTGGACCTCATAGAAGGAACAAGGAACAAGCATCTTGTAACAAGATCGGGGTACACAATAAGCCGAAAGGCTGCAGGGATTTGAAGTTCGGGTAGTTAAACCGACCCCCGCCTTTAACCAACCAACCAACCAACCAAGGTATTGCCCTGTGTGAGTTTGTTTCCTGTATACCGATATTTGAATGGTATACGTCTAGGAGCGGTAGTCTGTCGTTATTTTCTTCCTCCATAGTAAACTTAATAGTAAGCGCCAGGTTATTCATAGGTAGTAGAAAAGTTTGGAGTTCGCCATCGTTTCCATTCCAAATTATGAATGCGTCGTCTACGTAGCGGAGCCATAGTTTGGGTTCTGTTGCCTTTTCAATCGCTTGATCTTCAAGCCATTCGATGTAATTGTTGGCTGTTGTTGGTGAGATAGATGATCCCATCGGTAGTTCATCAACTTGGCTGTATATTTATCCTTTTATTTATTCTTTCGCAAGTTTTTGTCGAATGATTTGAAGTGTTTCTTTTACTGGGACATTTGTATAGAGACTCTCCGCATCGAAGCTGACAAATCGGTTTTCTGGTTGTATTCCCTTACCACTTATTATCTTTACGAAATGTTGTGAATTTTCGACATAATATGATGTGGCGTCCATCACTTATGATACATCATTGTCTCTAACCATCAAACGAACAATACATATTGTAAACTTACCCCTTGACTCAACCATCTCCAAAGTGCCCTACTTGACATACTTACTTTAAATCGAGCAAGCTGAAAAGTGGCAGTTCATTCTGGAAGTACTTATTCGCGTTAACAATATAAGTGACTATGAACATTAAGGCTACGCCTTTTTTAATGTCTAATTGGAAGTTTAGTGCCATATACAGAAACACAATGCTGACAATGTACCATTGAGTATCGACGGTCAATGACCACATTCCCAAATTACACTAAAAACAAAAAAGGTTTAAAAATATCGAAAAACACATCGATGCAATTTTTGCTCTGTAGCTCAAAAAAATCGATCTTTAAAGATTTTTAGGTTTTAAGGTTTTAAATGATAAATAAAATGATGAATGGTTTCTATAAATCCGCCAGCACACGCATACTTAAACTTACTACTTCACCGAGAGGTATAAAATTGGTTAGGTGAAAAAATGTGAACCAAAAATTGTTCCTGCAAGAATAATCTATTCGATCTGCTATGTTGAAAGTACCAGGTCCATTGCCCATTCGTAGGTATATATGCTGCTGTATAAACCTCATTACTATTAATGGAGCCCAAAACCTAAAATGTACAAAAAAATTGATCACACTAGGTCACAATATAGGCTGTAATGGAGATTATTTATTATATTTAAACCATATAGTCATTTATAAAGGGGGGTTATAGTCAGGACGAATAAAACAGTAATAAAAAGTGGACTGATGCTAATAAACAGGTAAAAATATATCAAGACCGAGGTTGACCACCCCCCCCCCGCGAATTTTGTGATGAAAAATGGAACACCAATTGAAGAAAAATAACCATAAATGGCGCTTTGAAATAATAAAGCCACTTTATGTCAAACCCGAAAAAACAACCCATTTTCGATACTTTTATATCCTTATATCTCCGTAACTGTTAGTGCTATCAAATAAGTAATGTAGGTGTTATGTGCTCTTTTTGGGTCAAACTTAAAGTGGCAAAATCAAAATTAGAAACTGTTCGCTTGCTTAAGAGATACGGGGGAAAATCAAAAAATAGACAATTTCAAAATTACCCTATATTTTCTTAGTTAAAAGAGATATAGAAAAATGTTTTATACAGAAGTTCCTTTAAATGATTGTTGAATAATCTGCCGTTGTCAGAATAAGTATACGGGGCCAGGTAAAAAAGTTATCGGACCTAACCTAATTTTTTTAAATAGAACACCCTGTATATTTTAATCTAAAAAGATAGCATTTCAATTTCTCCTTTCAAATATATAACACACCGTGGATGATATTGGTTTTCTAGGCGATTTATTTAAACTTTATGACTTTAAACCACAGTTGGCCATGAAACAAAACCTAATATCCTAGAGACAACTATCTTGACAGTCTAGTTGTTATTAACATTTAACGTCAATTTCATTTCTACATATTCATTTTTGAAAAAGACTTATCAACATTTTGAAAAATTTGATATGATATCCATCATCCATAGTGCGTTATAAATTTGAAAAGAGAGTTTAGGTGCTATCTTTTTAGATTAAAATATACAAGGTGTTCCGATTTAAAAAAATGAGGTTAGGTCCGATAACTTTCTCACCTGGCCCCGTATACTTATTCTGAAAACGACAGCTTATTCAACAATCATTATAAATAAACTTCTGTATAAAACATTTTTCTGCATCTCTTTTAACTAAGAAAATATAGGGTAATTTAGAAATTGTCAATTTGTTGATTTTTCCCCGTATCTCTTAAGCGAGCGAAAATTTTCGAATTTTGATTTTACCATTTTAAGTTTGACCCAAAAAGAGCACATGACACCTACATTACTTTTTGCACTAACAATAACGGAGATACCCTATAAAAGTGTCGAAAATGGGACACCCTCTAAACATGGGAGGCGCTGGCGAGAAATGTCAACAAACTAATAGGATAGGTCAAGTCACAAAAGATGTCAGTGAATGTTGGACAGTGTCATATTTACATCTCATCAGATACTTTAGAAAAAAATGTCATGAACAAACACATTTTCAATCAAGTGACGCGCCCGTATCCGTCTATTATCAAAACACACTAAAGGCGCGCGGCGTTTGAGCGAGCAAGGTCTATGCACGCGATGTGATTTGGCATCACTGTTAGCCCACACACCGTTAACTGAAAACAGATATGTATGGATCGGCATCCTTTTTACTATTGCTATAATATGCTGGTAAGACTTACCTGGCCACTCTGTGCAGGAACAGAACAATCCCATCTCTTACAGAAAAACGGCCATTTCTTTTAAACAATTCCAAAACTTGATTGGTTAAAAGCCACGCAGATAAAACAAAATATGTTTGCATTATAAACAAAAGAAATGATAAAAATGTTCGAGGAACGTCAGCTTTATACACCTAAAAAAAAATAATAAAATATGAATTTATCAGAGAAAGGGAGGGAAGAACTTGATCCAAATGTGAATTAAATAATTATTAGTATGCAGGGTGGCCCAAAAAAAACTCGGACCCGTAAACTTGTGTTTTCAGGACACGTTTCACTATTAAGTTCATCCCTGTAACCTCAACCCCCTAGCGGGGGCGGTTACTGCCCTTGTTTTTTCAAATGGGAATGGGTATGTTGTGATACATCTTTTTAAAGGGCATTAAATTCTCTTTAAAATGGCGCTTCGTTTTGTAAATTTGAGCTACGCGCCGCCGAGCAACGAAATTTGAAACATTTCACTGCCCCTCTTATCAAGTATACAAGTTTGTGCGTAAAGAATTTTTTTTAAAGTAATAATTATCAGTCAATTCAACTTTATCTTCAGTAAAGTGGTTGATCCAGATCTACATACGTTATTTCTGCGCTATTATTTTCTTTTGATTTGATCGTGACATAAAAAATGGTTTATTCTATTGAGGAGAGAGTGGAAATTATTGAATTGTATTTTATAAACAATCAATGTGCAAGAGTAACGGCAACTTCGTTCAACAAATTACACCAGATGTTCTTCACAATGTCCGAGAACACTTTGAACAGTTGTTGTACTATTGCATGGAGGTGAATGGTGGACATTTTCAACAATTAATAAGATAACATGTAAGTATTACTCAATAAAATTACATTTGTTAAAACGCAATTTCTCGGCGGCGCGTATCTCAAACTTACAAAAAAAAGCGCCATTTTAAAGAGAATTTAATGCCCTTTAAAAAGATGTATCACAACATACCCATTCCCATTTGAAAAAATAAGGGCGGTAGCCGCCCCCGCTAGGGGGTTGAGGGTACAAAAATGAAATACCTATATTATTGCTAACTATTTTACTCGTTTTCTTATTTACCATTAACATTTTCTATAATGTATGTTATTTTTCAGAAGTCTTCTTGAGTTTAATAATAAAAAGCTCCTGTTTAGATTTAAAAATGTTTACTATAAGTTTACCAACGAATTTTTCTATATATTTTGTTAACCATTTTGTTCGTTTTGTTATTTTTATTTACAATTTCTATTATTATGTTATTTTTTAAAAGTTTTCTCGAGTTTATAGTAAATAAAAATTTAAAAATTATGTCCTTTAATTTTTTAATATTTACAATCGGAGACGCGATGACTCCGCTAAGGGATTCGGCATACTTTTTTATATGCACGTTCTCGTTTATGTGCCTTTAAGAAAGACGTATGTCGTGTACTTGCTCAGCGTCAAACTCGAACGTCGGCAATCGGATAGCGCGGCGCGTAGACCGAAGGTCGTCTATCAAGTGACCGGCGATATTTTTCGGTTTTTCGCCTGAATTTATAACTAGATTATTTCCTATCGAGCGAAAAACTGTTCGAATATACGAGCAGTTTTTTAACTCGATCCCACTACAGCGGTACATTTCCGCCAGCGTCAAGCAAAGCTCGGGTATCGAGTGAAAGATAATAAGTGACGAGCGATGGTTTTCGCCTGAATAGATAACTCGAGCGGTTTTTTTAATAATCGAGCGATGTCGGTTATTTCAATAATCGAGTAATCAAGCGGTTTTTCGCTCGAGCGGTCACAACACTAATTAATATCAATATTATTTATCGTGCAAGATACCTATATGGATGTGAAATACTTATTTAACAACTAAACTAAGGGCCGATATTTCAAACTCACCTTAAGGCACATAATGTCATAAGAAATTCCTTAACTTAACACAAGTTTGACAGTATTTTAAAGTTCTCTTTAACTCTCATGTAATCTCTCATCTATCTTTAATAACATTGACCCTCAAATTAATTTAAAACATAGTTTTGAAGATTTACCATAACGTAGGTCGTAGCTGAGGTCTAATTTAAGGTAAAACATTCAAATATCGATCCTTAGTACAGGTAAAGCGTATTAATTGTATCTAGATCTAACCTCTTCGATGAATGACGGGTTGGCTAAATAAAGCTGGCAAGATGCCATCAACACGTGACAAGAAGTCACTAAAAATGATTGATAAGTTCGAATACCCTGTATACATTTTAGTCGTTGGTAATCCGGGTTCTTATCGTTGGTAATTTTTTTCCAATTTGACGTCAGAGAGAAACAAATAAGCCACGTACCAACTAAAAAATATCAAAACAGTAACTAGGCTAACGTTTATTATTAGTATAACATTTATTAGGCACTTACTGGTAGACTGTTGAATACGGTCGCTATAAATTATATCACATATTGTAGCTAGCACTATGAATCCCATGTAAGTTATCACACCAATTCTAAAAACAATAGTTATTTCGTGCTGTCAGAGATGGGCAGGACTTGAGCGCTTTCAAGCCAATTCAGCCCATTCAGTGCAGCAAGCTCTTCGACGGCTTCCAAGCACTGGGGATCGAGACCGTTTTAAAATATGGTAAAACTTGGTAATAGTGCTTGGTAATTGTTGCTTGAAAAAATAGCTTACAAGCATCGGCGTCGTGAGAAAGTTTTGTAGAGGGTGGCAATGATAAAATGAGTAATTCTATAAACTTAAAAACGAGGACGCCAGTGGTAGCCAGTGGCCATGGTGTTCACAAAATATGGTGAATTTTTTTTAGGCGTTTTAAATGTAGAAAGAAAAAGTAATAAGAAAATGCGTTAGGTAAAACATATTTTTATTTATTTTTTAATTTTTCACAAGGAAATACAACTTTTGGAAAATATGAAAGGTTTTCTTAATGTGTATAGCTGTGGGATCTTAACGTCGTCGCATGCAACCCTCGTAACAATATTTATACAGTCCACTACTAATACTACTAAAGCCATCTACGAGCTATCAAGTAAACCGAATGATGTCCAATACTACTACCGCCATCTACGAGTTATCAAGAAAACCGAATGATGTCTAATACCACTACGCCATCTACGACTACGTCATTAGGCGCAACCAAGACGAGAACAATAGTTAACTGTTTTATGATGAAAACGAATCGAGCCACGAGACTGACAAGTTGGCATTCTTCATGTTTTCAGTGTTTTTTAGTTTAAATTCTTAAATAAAATGGTTTAAAATCATATCGAGTATCATTTATCGAAATACACAACATTTATCGACCCTACACAATAGTGGTTAAACGTAAAGTCTATTCTTCGGTTCTTAATTGTAGAAAATTGATCAATAACAGCCTCATTAAGTTTGGAATACCCTCTATAAATTTTTTTTCATATATTTCATTTTTAAACTTTCTAAAAAGTCCCTAGATTTACCCTTGGTGGTCTGCGTTAAAATAATTTCGGATTTAGGAGTTCCCGCATTCTTAACTTCAATTTTTTGCTCCAAACTCAAAGAATTAGAGTTATTTCTTAAATAGTCCGCCGTCGACTATTCATTTTAACTTAATAAATATACCTCGACCTCGACAGCCTAGAACATCGAAGACAGGTTGGGGATTTTACTCTCTTGTACAGATATTTTCATGGAAGGTGCTCGGCCCAGAGCGACGAATATTAGAAATACACGACGAACCACTGCCGTCCATCCATATGTGGTTAAGCTTAGTACTCCTCGAACTTCATTATTTAAGAATTCTTTCATCTGGAGGACATCATCCTTGTGGAACGACCTTCCCGAGGTCGTTTTTCCCAATTAATATAACCTCCAACGATTCAAAACCAACGTGTATCGCTTTTTGCGCACATGCACCACTCCCTAAAGGATTTTTCCTATAGTGCTTGTGTTTGATCATAAAAAAAAAATACTACAACGATATCTCTTGAGTGTCCTGGCCAATTGTATTTCGTATTTCCCGCATAAGTTTTGATTCATTTTAAATCAAAAAAAGCTTCTCTCGACTTAGACGGGACTAATTGCTTTTTAAGTTCATTTTTCAGAAATCAAACATTTTATATTGCTTCAATAAGCTGTCAAATAGTTCATGCGGAAACAGAATTGAATAGGATTAAAAATTTAATTTAATTCACTGATGCCCGAAAATCTAGTTTTAATTTAATAAATAACGGTGCCTAAAATATTTTTATAAATTTGTTCATATAGCAGCTTCGGATCCGCTATATTAGATTTTTTCTTCGCTTGGGAGATATATTTTCGAAGACACTTTCCCACCATGCAACGGTGCGAACGTCGACTTTACTTTACGACTTTAAGATGAGGATCCGAAACAATCCCAAATTAGGAATCAGAGCCATCTATGTTACATCAATTTAATTAAAAAATATGCCCCGTCTTGCCCCTTTCAAATGACGTCCATGCTTACAAGCCTTTTAAAACCTTTATAAGCCAGCAGTGTCCTGTCTAGGAATCCTGTAGGCATATTGGTAAAATTATTAATTTGCAAGTTGACTCACATAACTTTTGTTGCATCTGTTCCTTCAAAGTAATCTTTTTTACAGTTCAAGCTAAACATTTCGGCACTTAGATTGTACACTTTAAGTTCCTCGTTGGTTTTACTTTCGAGAAAAGCCTTTTTCCCCAAGTAATCTTTATATTCGCCTGGTATACATAATGTTCTATGTATAACGGTATAATTAAAGTGATACCGAGGTGCACTCCAATCCTAAAAATTATTTATGCTGTTTTTCCGACAGTGAAAGGTAGCTTGGCCGTTGAAGGGGGACACACGCAATCTCTCTCCAATGCAATGGAACAAAATATTTTTTTTAAATAATTTTTTTCTCCAAGGTAAATGGAGATTATGTTGAAAGCGAAAGCGTTATTTCTACATAATTTCCTCTACTGGCAGAATCTTCAGATTCTTTCGAATGAATTTCTTAAGCGAACGCTACACGCTCAATATTTATCACGATAATATACAGGGTGTTATGGAAATGACGTATTATATTTAAATGGATGACTCCTGGGGTGTCCCAGAGAAGCGCTACATATATTTTTTTTAAATCGAACGTTTAAAAAGTGGGGTAATTCACCCCTAAACCCCCACACAACTCCTCGGCACATTCATATATGAACATATTCATTGCCCAGCTGGGTAATCAACAGATGTTGAGGCACAATGTTGCCAAACTGTTTAAAAGTGTAAAACTTTAGTTTCTTATAAAAATAAATATTTATCTTACTTAGGAAGTAAATCCAGAACGCGATTAAGGAATCCAGGGCATAGACACCTTCAGTTCTTTTTTCTATGGAAAAACTTTATGCTTATCACGTGTCCTGATGATAGTGTGGGAGTGCATAATAAGCTTATCACTAAACCTCATTCGGCCTCTTATTTCCAATCTCGGAATATAACCGGCATAAAGTCGAAAGAAAAAAAACACAGTGAAATAGAACAAATTGCACTAAATCACTTAAACAAACACACAGATACCCACGAGTTTTATTGAAGATATGTATCTATTATCAGATTACACGAAAGCACTAAACACTAACGCATAATTACACTTTAAAAAAACACTACCGCACACATAGAACAAGAGCACTTAATCATTTCGCAATAGAAATAATAAAAACGCTAATTTCTATGGGTGGGCCATTAACCCTCTACTAAAGATAAAATGAAACAATTATGTTAACAATTGACAGGAACTACCCTTTGAAATAAATGGTCTAGTCCACCTTGGACTTTCTTTCCGAGAACTCTCCACTTGTAGAGCCCGCCATTTCCGAGACTATAATTATACAGGACAGTAATATTATAGAAGGAAATTAGTCAGTTTATGAATCTAATCTTATAAAACATCGAAAGTGGCAACGATGTATTTTTAGATAGACAACAGACACGTGAAGATAGGAACAGGTTCAACATTTTTAGATGTCGAATACCATTGTATGAAAGAATTATATTATTTCCCAGACTACCAGCTGATAAAATCTTATACAATAGGGTGTATTTTTGTCTACACGATAGCACTTTAAAATATTAATTCAGATTGAATGGTACTTAGATGTGTTCACGAGATGCGCGATGTGAATTTATGTGACTTTGTTTTGGTGTTTTGTCACGGTTTTTGTTCGGTTACCTGGTGTTTTTTTATAAATTAAGTTGGTTTTAAATAAGGCCGAAAAGGTAAATAAAATTGCATTTTTTTCTTCTAAAGGGTAAAGTGGCATTTTATTTGTTCAGATCCGACGGGTGTCGTTCGAATTGAACAAGTGAGAACATACCTGACCATTATAAACTATGCGGTGGTTTGTTCGAGTCAGTTCAAGTTTATAAATCAGAGATTGTTTCCCAGTGAACTGACCTGAACGTAAAAGTTTATAATAATGTACCCTGAAAAATAAACAACTTGAAATCTTGATTTTCTAAAGAGTGAGTTTACCCTGAAGATATGACAACACAGTTCAAGATTCACTAACGTTTTTTGCCATATGTTCTTTTGTTTACCTTCCTGGCAGGGGCACTATGTGGTAATTTTTGGTTCGAAATAAGGTCATGTACAGGGCATATTAAATTAAAGCGCCATTTTTGGATATTTTTCTTCAATTTTTTTTCATCTCAGGAAGTGCCGGTTTAAATATAATACTTCATTTCCATAACACCCTGTATATTTCAAGATTTCTACAAATCCTAAGATCCCGTGTCGCGATCCGTGATTTATCTACACTATCAGTAAGCTAAATTTTCGTTGGAAAAACCAATTTAGCTTCTGGGTTGCTTCTACATATTAAAAAAATATAATTTTGATATAAATATTGTCTACATGTTGGTATCGCTCCTACCTCCATATCTTTCCAGAGTACAGATTTGACATCTTTTGGAATCAAGTGCATATTTCCAGTGCAATAAGAATTTTCCTTATTCTTTTCACACGCATAATAATCATCCATGGAAAACATATCGGGAAATTTGCCTAAAAGCATAGCTTGTTTAACAAAGAATTATTTATACAGGGTGTCCGCGAAAATGTGGGAAATCTCCCGGATGTGAAAACAAGTGAAAATAGTAGTAGGTCTCCTCTTCGGAGATATGGTTATGATTTGCACATAATTATTGAACCACCAAGTATATTTAATGTTTTTTTAAATATGATTTATACCAGATAAGACCCTTCAAATTACTATCCAAGAAAGTGTTGTAAATTACTTAGTTGCAGGGACGGACTAGCTGTGACATTCATGACCCTTTTTTTAACGCCTTGTATGATACAAACTTTGGACAACGGTTTTTACATACCTTTAACTGTTGACTAAAAATTAAGTACTCTTCATTCATGTCGCTAATCCTAACCGTTTTCGAGAAAACGTGTTTTTATTTCCACTCAGTCCTCTAACTCATGGGTTAAATATGAAAAAGCGGAATTTTGAGGTTCGACATTTCATAGGAACAAAAGATGTAGTATCTCTTACGCCAAATACATGATGTAATTAAAATTCCGTTTTCTCGAAGACGGTTACGATTAGCGACACAGCGAGTACTTAATTTTTAGTCAATAGTTAAAGGTATGAAAAAAATGTGGTACAAAGTTCTTATCATACAGGGCGTTAAAAAAAGGGACCATGAGTGTCACAGCTAGTCCGTCCCTGGAGCTGTGAGTAATTCACAACACTTTCTTGGTTAGTAATTTGAAGGGTCTTACCTGGAATACACCATATTAAAAAAATATATACCTGGTGGTTCAATAATTATGTGTAAAAAACTTCATTCTATTCGGGCTCTGTGGGAGCCCATATCTCCGAAGAGGAGGCCCATACGAAAAAAGTTTATATGAACTTGTAGTATTCTTTTCACTTGTTTTTTCATATCAGGGAGATTCCCCACATTTTCCCGGACACCCTGTATACAGGGTGTTCCTTAATCACGTGCTAATATCTCAGAATGTGATTTCCTTAGGTCATTTTATGAAGAAAAGTTCATATTATGAACAACGGGTTAAGTTTTTTGCTGCAAGGTGTCGAAATGTATTTTTATTTAATTAGTTAATTTTCAATATCTCCGAAAATGCTTTAGAAGTTATTTTCAATTTTGGTATACAGGGTGTCCCAAAACTTATTATATGACTTAATCGGTCTAGTTTGATGTTTGGTATCATCAGTTGCTCTATGGCCCATAAGTTATGCGACACCCTGTATAAAAGGAATAAAAATCACACGTTCAAACGGAAACTGTGGGTCTTAAGGTATTTTTTACTTACCCTGCGTCGCTGGATTTTCACGACAACATATCGTTTTTATCACTAGTGCCATAATGCAAATAAATACGTTTTTCTCCATTGTCGAATACGTTCTAAAATATTTTTCTGAAACACGAAATTACGATCGATAGATTATTTTGCTACTTGAAATAATTACGGTATATTTATTGCGGAGCATGAACGGGTTTGTTCTGGTTAAAGCGATATTTTTTTATGGCATTTTAATTTTACCTCGCTTTTAATGGATCTGGAAGATTTTCAAGCGTGATTTGAATTTTTAACATTGAAAAAAGTTTTACGCCTCCGCTGGAACTCGAACCCGGGAACCAGAAGAGCTCAAAATAGAAAGTTATAAGTTATGTTAAGATGGGCATCCCAAACAATCCTAAATGCGCACTCAGAACAAACCCATCTATGTTGCAACAATTCAATTAAAAAATATGCCGCTTTTGGCAGATAGGTTAGAAAGAGACGAGAGTCATCAGCTGATCTATATTTATTTTCGTTATTCGTTTTAGTCGTTAATAATAAAGTTTTTTTAGTTAATTTATTGATATTTAGATTGCTGGCGTGTTCATTGGGGTATCAAGCAAGTTTCGGGAATATCTGTGACAAAAATTTGCCATATTTGAAATTGTCTGTTTGAAGGTTGTAGACAATGGTGTTTCTTGAATGTTTGGACTTGCATTGTCTTTATTTGTTAAAAATCACAACGTTTCAACTGGTAAGTATCTCCAGTCGTCTTCAGGTGAATACTAAATAAGAGAAGTAACTACAGCTCTATTTATACTAGCTATGTGCACTGAAGCATCAGTGCAATGAAGCACCAGATCCCCTGCGAATGTGGCCGATCGTATATTGGGGAAACACTACGGCTACTGGAAACAAGGATTAAAGAACACAATAACAACACTCAAAAACGAGAAACGGAAAAATCAGGTGCAGCTGACCATCACATCAGGTGGACAGAAGCCGAAATCCTGCTCAAAAAACCACACTGGAGGAAGAGGAAGTTCAAGGAAGCTGCTACCATATACCAGAACCCAGGTTGTTTTAAAATCTTCATTAGATTTAAGAAATGTCTGATGTAAGCTTAGAATTACTAATATCGCGCAAAACTGAACGCACGACTGCACCCATCTCAATTATGCTTCAGTGGACATAGCTAATATAAATAGAGCTGTAGTTACTTCTCTTATTTAGTATTCACCTGAAGACGACTGGAGATACTTTCCAGTTGAAACGTTGTGATTTTTAACAAATAAAGACAATGCAAGTCCGAAACTTTTCTATCATATATCTTATAACATTCTATTTTTTTAACGCAATTTTCTCATACCCTTTTCCAATCCTTTAACTTTACGAATCCAGTTTTATATTAGAGAAAATTTAAGGATATTTGGTTAAACCTTCACACAAAATAGTGCCTGGCTTGGCAACCTGTGATTAAAGTGTCTAGAGACTATAGGTAGTGGACAAAAATCACAGGGTGTTTCAAAAAACATGTGCTATCGCTTGTATAGTGATTCCTTAACGAAAAACAAGACAAAATAGTTAATTTGCTATTAACATGCAGATACTTCGTTTTAAAGATACAGATTTTTTCTGTGTTTTTAATATACCGGGTGTTTCAGGGGAGACGCTCACCCCTATAACATTTTTATTGTTTAAATTACGGAAATAAAATTTGGTTGGTCTGTATGTAATATTATTTTGCATTTTATCGAACTCCATTTTGTTACTTCCGGTTCAATCAACCGGACTTTGGATTTTTCAAGGTACACCCAGTATATTTTTGTCTATATCGATTCAGAACACCATTCCAAATTCAACGACACCTTTTGACAGTTTAAATCATTTTTCTGTTTATTTTTTCATCTTACTATATTGCTATGAACTATCCAAAATAGTTTACTTCTAAGCCAAATAATGGCTGATTTTAAATTTGTAATTTTGTATTTTTAGTCATGAATTGGTATTTTTTAATAAATGATCTCCCTTTTCTAACTTGATATAAGGATTTGTGATATAAAATTATTGGAAAAAGAGTGCTCAATCTTTTTGTCCGAGTGAGACACTATGTTTCCATTTATTGAGTTTCCTGGGAAAAAATTAAAAAGTGTTTAAACAAATTTCAAACACAATAAAACATGATAATTGCGTTTTTATCAAGAATTTGGCTTAGAAGTAGACAATTTTAGGGAGTTCATAGCAATCTAGATGGAAAAATAAAAATTTAAAAATCTTTCAAATAATCACCACACGTGCGATGCCACATGTTTTTTTTAAACACCCTGTATAAACAGTGTGCCTGTTGGCACCTTAAGAATATAGTAATAAATGGTAATGTACTTACCGGTGTACCTAACTAGAAACCACAAGTAATTTATTTCATTACTTCTTGATCTACTACAACCCCGGCATAATTTAACTATCACTTTTAAAGGAAACAATAACTAGTGCAAAGTGCAAATAATACCTTGACCATGCGATTTCTGCTAATCATTTTGCTGCATATTTAATACAAGGCCGTTAGGATAATAGAAAAAACGCCTTGTAGAATTTTCTGATATGAATTAACGTGCACTTGGCTCATTTATTATATCATATTGATATAGAAATATGCTAATAAATGATTGCTCGGAGCGAACACCTACTTTTGGACCAAAGAAAATATTAGAAATATCCACATCGGTAAAAATTTTTTTTACAGGCAACTTTCAGTCCCCCAGCATATAACTTACTAAAATAAACTATTTGCCTGTAGAAACGATTATAATTTGCGAAATATATATATATTTTTTTTTATGATCAAACACAAGCACTACAGGAAAAATCCTTTGGGACACTCTGGGAGTGATGCGTGTGCGCAAAAAGCGATTCACGTTGGTTTTGAATCGTTGGAGGTTATACACCTTCCATGAAAATATCTGTAAAAGAGAGTCAAATCCCCAACCTGTCGCCGATGTTCTAGGCTGTCGAGGTTCTTCGTCAGCTCGTGGTCGCCGATGTTTGCGCATTCCAAGAGAACGATGAGATAAGTGTGCTATCGTCAGCAAAACTAAATATCTGATTTTTAGTTTTCACTGGAAGGTCGTTAATATACAGTAAGAAGAGAATGGGAGACAATATGGACCCTTGAGGAACACCGGTATTGATGGTGAAGGTGTCTGAGAGAAATCCGTTAATCGCCACTTGCAGAGAGCGGTCCTTAAGAAAGCTAGACAACCATGCACAGAATCGACTGGGCATACCATAGGATCGCAGTTTACTTAGAAGCCCCTCTTGCCAAACACGATCAAAAGCTTTAGAAATATCCAGTGCAACAGCCCGAGACTCCCCATGATGTTCGATTGCGTTGTTCCAAATATGGGTGACATAGGCTAGAAGATCTCCAGTTGATCTGGACTTCCGAAAACCATATTGATGATCGCTGATAATGTTGAAGCCTTCCAGGTACTTTAGAAGATGCTGGTTAATAGCTTTCTCCATTACTTTTGATATAACTGAAAGCAATGCGACTGGTCGATAGTTGTTAGGCATGGTTCTCTTACCTTTCTTTGTATGTGTGTTTGCCTGTAGAAACGATTATAATTTGCGAAATATATGTTACTTCCTGAATTAGAAAGAAATTTTAAAAGTTTTTTTTTTAAATTATAGCTGCAGTATTCAAATTTGAATTTAAAAATGTATCGCCGGTCACGTGTCCCCAGTCAATAATGCCTTACTTTACCCTTTTATATTTCTCGTCATTTTACTAAAGCTACTTTTATAGTATATGTATAAATAATTTACACTCCTACTACAATTTGTATTTGAAAAAATAATGTTCAAAGATCAACAATTTGGTTTCTCTAACGCAATTATTAACCAGAAGTTCCGTCCCCGCAGCTGCATGTATCGCCGGTCACGGCAGAAATTGCTTGTAAATAACGTCACTACAGGTCGGCCTAATAGTTTTACAAATATGACGGTATGTGTTTGAATTTGTGTAAAGCGTGCTCTTGTTTAGGTAAGTTCCTTATTATGTTTAATTAGGTATAAACTAGAACATTGCCTACTTTTTACCAAGCGTATGTTTTTATGTTGTATCGCCGGTCACGGGGTTAACTCAGACCTAGTAGTCTTAGGGAAAAATACTACACGAAGTCATTCTCTTGAGTACAGATACTCATTTCAGTCTAAAAAAGTTTAAGCTTGCATTAGCTGTTATCCACAAATTTGTGCATTTTTGTATCGCCGGTCACGCATGCAAATGTTACCGGAGATAAATTGATGTGACGGTTTGTTATCCGAAGCTATATACAATATTTTTTTATGAACCATTTATAAACCATTAAGGAATAATATATTTTGATGTGCAAGTTTCGTTTACACCTTAGGTAGATTAAAATTATGACTAATTTTCTTAGTATTTTAACATTCTATAAGGAACATTCCAAAACTTTAAGCCAATATAAGACAGGGCTGTTATAAATAATAGGAAAATGGTTATAGTGACAGATTAAAATAATCCAATCCAAATATTGGCGTTATATGATTCAGAATAGTAAAATTAGCCAAGTGACGGGCGTTAAATAAAATCGATGCTATAGACCCAGATCTTTGTGACGATGATCTTTTGCGCGGACATATATAATTCCTCTAATTAGATACTATAAGAAACCTATTAAAAAATCAACAGGCGTTTTTGAGATTATTTATTTTTAAAATCCGATTTACTGAAAGTTGCCTGTAAAATTTTTTTGACCCACTGTGTCTGAAATATTGTTTTTGTTCTTCGCACACATGGAACACCGGTGGCTATCCCACTGGGATGATTTAAACAAACCCGATTGTTTATGTCTCCTCATAATTATTCCATTACAGTCCGAAATAAGGGCAATCAATCCAATGGCTAGGAAATGCAATTTAAACTTTAAAATAAGGAAATCTTTTTATTAGATAAATCTTTTGCTGTAAAGAAGTTCCCCGCCTATCTTACACTATAATTGGAAAAGTTTTCAATGGAATTCTTCACGCCCTTTTACTTTAAAGAAAGATTCTTTTAAACAACGCCATATAAGTCATTTTAACAAGAGGGAAAACTCTATTGAATTATGATTTATAAGGGAACAAAACTTTTTACAAGTGCTTAAGTAGTTTTGGAGAAACTCAAACCGAAACTTGGATTTATGGACCGACGGAACTGGTCTCCCGCGATTTTTATATAATTTCTTTCGTTCGTCTTTGGCCACATTTTTGCCCAGTACAGGGTGTCCCTTTTTCGTCACTTTCGGGGCAGTATTAGACTTATTATCGAAGATAGAAAGTTGCCGTTTTCACTTTAGTTACCCACTTTTTAACGAAACGAGTGATTCCGGTGTCAAATTTGTCATGGCTTCCTAAGTTTTTAATCTACAGGGTGATTTTGAAAATCTTGGTTTTTTAGACATCTCTCGTAGTTCTGTTACTTATCAACAATACAGGGTGATTCACGACGAGCGTGCATTAGAACTTTATGGAGAACTACTGAATATATGTTCCTGAAACTTTGGAGATTTGGGTTTATCGATATGCTCTCTTTAACTAAAATATTGACATGTTTCTGTCATTTCCGGTTATACCGGAAGTAGCTGCCAACTTTCGTTTTTTAAATACAACATGGTAATTTTTATTCCATTTTTCGATTAAGCATTAAATACTAAGCACATTTTATAGAAAATGTTTGTGTCAGACTCTATTAGTTTTTGAGATATCTGGACTTTCTGTAATTATTTGGCAAATGCATGACGATGAAATAATCCATATAATTTTTTTACCTTAGCGCTTGGACTAAGTACAATTGTTTTCATAACACACTTGAACAAATAGTATTTTCGGAATAAAATTGGATTTTTTAAGAAAACGCTTTGATATAGGTATAGGACAGTAAATACTATTTATAAAGAACAACTAATTTGCCATCAAATTAAATAAAAATATACAGGGTGTTCCATTTAAAATAAGAAAGTTTTTAATGGTTGAATTCTTTCACAATGAGGCTTGAATTGTGACCACCCTGTACATTTTATGCCGAATTTGAAATGTTTTTGAGACTTCATGATCTTCTAGCTATTCGGTGAGAAAAAATTTTTAGTCCAAGCGCTAAGGTAAAAAAATTATATGGATTATTTCATCGTCATGCATTTGCCAAATAATTACAGAAAGTCCATATATCTCAAAAACTAATAGAGTCTGACAAAAACATTTTCTATAAAATGTGCTTAGTATTTAATGCTTAATCGAAAAATGGAATAAAAATTACCATGTTGTATTTAAAAAACGAAAGTTGGCAGCTACTTCCGGTATAACCGGAAATGACAGAAACATGTCAATATTTTAGTTAAAGAGAGCATATCGATAAACCCAAATCCCCAAAGTTTCAGGAACATATATTTAGTAGTTCTCCATAAAGTTCTAATGCACGCTCGTCGTGAATCACCCTGTATTGTTAGAGATTTTGACGTAAGGTAAAGTGGCGTAGCCAGTTTATTACTTTGAAATATTAACAAAACTTTTTTTTTTTCTAATGGGACACCCTATATTTTGCTGTTTTTATTAAATGATCATACTTGAGGCCTTACAAAAATGTGTAGTTGTTTATATGTAGATTTAAAAAAACCTAGAAATGCGATATTTTTAATAATTTACATTACTTGTGTCCCTTTTAAAATTAATTTTTTATATAATATACAGGGTGTTTCGTATTAACATGCTAATATTTAAGGAGGTAATTTTTGGGTCCATTTTTCCAAAAAAAAAAACTTCCTCTGAACATAATATGTTCTTAACGTCTTAACTTTTGTGATACAGGGTGTTAAAGATTTTCAAAATATCTCCTTTTTAAATTAATTGATTCAGCCGATACTTGGTGGAAATCCATAACTAATATTAGGAGAAACAATAAAACTACATTATTTTTCTTCTCCACTATATTCTTAAAAATTACATGTTTCGCTATCACTGTAGCTTCTTCAGATTGAGAATGAATGAATATTTTTCTATATCTAACAAAGTGTACAATCTTACAATCTTAATATATTTTTACAGGTATAAAGATGGTGTAGGGTTTGTTCGGGTTTGTTCCAGGGTGTAGGAGATATAATAGTTACAGTGGGATTTTCCAAATGGTCAGTAAAGTGATTATATAAATTATTTTATAGATTTATTTATACAAGTAATTGCGGATTAGTGAAATAAATTTAACAAATAGAATTATTAAGGTCTATTTGATCATTCAGTAAAACATCGGTATTTTTAAGTTTATTTATTTCCATGGATTGTTGTGTATGAAAGTTGTATACACCTCAACAACTTTTGACACTATACAAAGTCCAGATTCGACCATCACTAGAGTACTGCTCTCATGTCTGGAGCTCTGCACCCAAACATACTCTTCGGCTACTGGATTCCATCGAAAGGAGGGCCATTCGTCTGATTGGTGACCACGAGCTGACGAAGAACCTCGACAGCCTAGAACATCGAAGACAGGTTGGAGATTTGACTCTCTTTTACAGATGTTTTCATGGAAAGTGCCGGCTGACCTTGCCCTCTTAATTTTGCCCAGAGCGGCGAATAGCAGAAATACACGACGAACCACTGCCGCCCATCCATTTGTGGTTAGTGCTCCTCGAACTTCATTATTTAAGAATTCTTTCATCTGGAGGACTTCATTCTTATGGAGCGACCTTCCCGAGATCATTTTCCCACCGAATATATCCTCCAACGATTCAAAACCAACGTGAATCGCTTTTTGCGCATATGAACCACTCCCAGATTGCCCTAAAGGATTTTTCTTATAGTGCTTGTGTTTGATCATAAAATGAAAAAAAATGTCGGCAACAGGGCCGTATATTTCTAGGGGGTCGAGACCAATAGAACAGTAAAAAAAAAAAAATGGATTCTAACAGATTAAGTTTTATGCCTTTATTTTCAGTATGTAAGATTTTAAAATTTTAATCAAAATTATGTTTTGGTTTAAATGGTTGGAATAATTAGAATCTGTTTAATCTTTTATGTAACTAATAACATTTCATCTATCTTTGAAAGGTGGAAAGTTGACGTTTTTTACTTTTACTTTCCACCCGGGTGGAATTATCTTTTGAAATTTTTTTAAAAATCGATACCTCAAAATAATATACGAACACACTTTTTAAAAAATGCTAATAGCTTTGCGTGTTTAGATATGTCTACTTTTTCCCTAATTGATAGAGTGGTCCTCAGCATTGAATATTGTGACCAAATCGTTGATATCTTCTTTGTCTTGGCATTTTCACTGAAATAAGCGAGTAGCGCCGACTCAGAACCATCAGTGGCGGTTCTTCCACAGGAGCACATGCGCACGTGCACGCCGAAAACCAAACGAATAAAAAATATTCATTTATATTCATTGAAAATTATTTATCGTATAAAGTCCGACCCTGCCTAATATTTATCGTACCGTCAAACTAACAAAGTCCGACACTCCCTAATATTTTATCATCCCGTCAAACCAAACTGTATAGATCCGGCAACCGTACCTCGCTCCAGGTAAATGACGATTATAACGAGACTTGCTCGCACGTTCGATTAAGTAGTGCAGTTTCTCTGTAGTAACAGGTGGCGGGTGGCAGCGGGGGATAGCGGGGCTATGGCGATTTAACATGGAAAAGGCGCACAGTTTTTGTGTGCACCGCGCTGCTGTCTGTTCGTGCATCTAGTTAGAGATTCGAGCGTGTATGTTTTAATATTTTAATATTATATGTATATTAATTAAGTTAAGATGAATAGTTAACGGTGGACTATTTAAGAAATAACTTTAGCTCTTTGAGTTTGGAGCAAAAAATTGAAGTGAATAATGCGGGAACACCGAAACCCGAAATTAATTTAACGCAGACCACAAATGATAAATCTAGGGACTTTATTAGAAAGTTCAAAAATGAAATATATGAAAAAAAATTTATAGAGGGTTTTCCAAACTTAATGAGACTGTTGTTATTGATCAATTTTCTACAATTAAGAACCGAAGAATGGACTTTACGTTTAAGCACTATTGTGTAGGGTCGATAAATGTTGTGTATTTCGATAAATGTTACTCGATATGATTTTAAACCATTTTATTTAAGGATTTAAACTAAAAAACACTGAAAATATGAAGAATATCAACTTGTCAGTCTCGTGGCTCGATTCGTTCTCGTCATAAACCAGTTAACTATTGTTCTCGTCTTGGTTGTGCCTAATGACGTTGCCGCAGATGGCGTAGTGGTAGTAGACATCATTCGGTTTTCTTGATAACTCGTAGATGGCGGTAGTAGTATTGTAGTATTGGACATCATTCAGTTTTCTTGATAGCTCGTAGATGGCTTTAGTAGTATTAGTAGTGGACTCTATAAATATTGTTACGAGGGTTGCATGCGACGACGTTAAGATCCGACAGCTATACACACTAAGAAAACCTTTCTTATTTTCCAAAGTTGTATTTCCTTGTGTAAAATTAAAAAATAAATAAAAATATGTTTTACCTAACGCATTTTCTTATTACTTCTTTTCTTTCTACATTTAAAACGCTTAGAAAGTAATTGTTTGGTCGTTACACAAAAATAAAATTTTAAAAATAATTTCACCATACTTGTGGACCCCCTCTTAATAGGTCACGAGCCGCCACTGCTACCAATTAAAAAAAAACGACAGTGCAGTGGCCCGGCGATTCTAAGCTAAATAAATAAGGCCGCCGGTTGCCGTCTAGAATGTGATAAACCCCCCACATAAAACCACGAAACAATAAAAGCATTGATTGAGAATGAATGAATATTTTTCTATATCTAACAAAGTGTACAATCTTACAATCTTAATATATTTTTACAGGTATAAAGATGGTGTAGGGTTTGTTCGGGTTTGTTCCAGGGTGTAGGAGATATAATAGTTACAGTGGGATTTTCCAAATGGTCAGTAAAGTGATTATATAAATTATTTTATAGATTTATTTATACAAGTAATTGCGGATTAGTGAAATAAATTTAACAAATAGAATTATTAAGGTCTATTTGATCATTCAGTAAAACATCGGTATTTTTAAGTTTATTTATTTCCATGGATTGTTGTGTATGAAAGTTGTATACACCTCAACAACTTTTGACACTATACAAAGTCCAGATTCGACCATCACTAGAGTACTGCTCTCATGTCTGGAGCTCTGCACCCAAACATACTCTTCGGCTACTGGATTCCATCGAAAGGAGGGCCATTCGTCTGATTGGTGACCACGAGCTGACGAAGAACCTCGACAGCCTAGAACATCGAAGACAGGTTGGAGATTTGACTCTCTTTTACAGATGTTTTCATGGAAAGTGCCGGCTGACCTTGCCCTCTTAATTTTGCCCAGAGCGGCGAATAGCAGAAATACACGACGAACCACTGCCGCCCATCCATTTGTGGTTAGTGCTCCTCGAACTTCATTATTTAAGAATTCTTTCATCTGGAGGACTTCATTCTTATGGAGCGACCTTCCCGAGATCATTTTCCCACCGAATATATCCTCCAACGATTCAAAACCAACGTGAATCGCTTTTTGCGCATATGAACCACTCCCAGATTGCCCTAAAGGATTTTTCTTATAGTGCTTGTGTTTGATCATAAAATGAAAAAAAATGTCGGCAACAGGGCCGTATATTTCTAGGGGGTCGAGACCAATAGAACAGTAAAAAAAAAAAAATGGATTCTAACAGATTAAGTTTTATGCCTTTATTTTCAGTATGTAAGATTTTAAAATTTTAATCAAAATTATGTTTTGGTTTAAATGGTTGGAATAATTAGAATCTGTTTAATCTTTTATGTAACTAATAACATTTCATCTATCTTTGAAAGGTGGAAAGTTGACGTTTTTTACTTTTACTTTCCACCCGGGTGGAATTATCTTTTGAAATTTTTTTAAAAATCGATACCTCAAAATAATATACGAACACACTTTTTAAAAAATGCTAATAGCTTTGCGTGTTTAGATATGTCTACTTTTTCCCTAATTGATAGAGTGGTCCTCAGCATTGAATATTGTGACCAAATCGTTGATATCTTCTTTGTCTTGGCATTTTCACTGAAATAAGCGAGTAGCGCCGACTCAGAACCATCAGTGGCGGTTCTTCCACAGGAGCACATGCGCACGTGCACGCCGAAAACCAAACGAATAAAAAATATTCATTTATATTCATTGAAAATTATTTATCGTATAAAGTCCGACCCTGCCTAATATTTATCGTACCGTCAAACTAACAAAGTCCGACACTCCCTAATATTTTATCATCCCGTCAAACCAAACTGTATAGATCCGGCAACCGTACCTCGCTCCAGGTAAATGACGATTATAACGAGACTTGCTCGCACGTTCGATTAAGTAGTGCAGTTTCTCTGTAGTAACAGGTGGCGGGTGGCAGCGGGGGATAGCGGGGCTATGGCGATTTAACATGGAAAAGGCGCACAGTTTTTGTGTGCACCGCGCTGCTGTCTGTTCGTGCATCTAGTTAGAGATTCGAGCGTGTATGTTTTAATATTTTAATATTATATGTATATTAATTAAGTTAAGATGAATAGTTAACGGTGGACTATTTAAGAAATAACTTTAGCTCTTTGAGTTTGGAGCAAAAAATTGAAGTGAATAATGCGGGAACACCGAAACCCGAAATTAATTTAACGCAGACCACAAATGATAAATCTAGGGACTTTATTAGAAAGTTCAAAAATGAAATATATGAAAAAAAATTTATAGAGGGTTTTCCAAACTTAATGAGACTGTTGTTATTGATCAATTTTCTACAATTAAGAACCGAAGAATGGACTTTACGTTTAAGCACTATTGTGTAGGGTCGATAAATGTTGTGTATTTCGATAAATGTTACTCGATATGATTTTAAACCATTTTATTTAAGGATTTAAACTAAAAAACACTGAAAATATGAAGAATATCAACTTGTCAGTCTCGTGGCTCGATTCGTTCTCGTCATAAACCAGTTAACTATTGTTCTCGTCTTGGTTGTGCCTAATGACGTTGCCGCAGATGGCGTAGTGGTAGTAGACATCATTCGGTTTTCTTGATAACTCGTAGATGGCGGTAGTAGTATTGTAGTATTGGACATCATTCAGTTTTCTTGATAGCTCGTAGATGGCTTTAGTAGTATTAGTAGTGGACTCTATAAATATTGTTACGAGGGTTGCATGCGACGACGTTAAGATCCGACAGCTATACACACTAAGAAAACCTTTCTTATTTTCCAAAGTTGTATTTCCTTGTGTAAAATTAAAAAATAAATAAAAATATGTTTTACCTAACGCATTTTCTTATTACTTCTTTTCTTTCTACATTTAAAACGCTTAGAAAGTAATTGTTTGGTCGTTACACAAAAATAAAATTTTAAAAATAATTTCACCATACTTGTGGACCCCCTCTTAATAGGTCACGAGCCGCCACTGCTACCAATTAAAAAAAAACGACAGTGCAGTGGCCCGGCGATTCTAAGCTAAATAAATAAGGCCGCCGGTTGCCGTCTAGAATGTGATAAACCCCCCACATAAAACCACGAAACAATAAAAGCATCGTCAGCAAAAATTAATATCTTTTCGGAACGGGGAGCGGATAACGGATATTGCAGACCACAAACATCCGTATTATCTTCAGTCTAATAAAAAGCCACTGGGCTGAGAAATAATATGAGGGCGAACTTATTTTAACGGGGCGCATCCTTTCTGAATTTCAATTTTAACTGAGAAAGGTAGCAATGCGTGGAATTGAGTTTGGCTAAAAAGTCTCTCTCGACATGATATTGTGAGTTTTCAGTAACTGGTGCCAATGTCGCACATTAAAATCGTCGTAAAGCTGTCTGACAAACTAAAAATTTTAATTATTCTAGTGGCAATTAAAACGGAACTAGTTTCCAATGTTCATAGCGTTGTTTCCTTTTCAGTGGATTCTAAATGTCCGAAATGGCTTCTATTAAGTTATCTCATCATCCTTCGGTCATTTGTTCGGCCGGGGGGTGTTTGGGTTACTTTTAACCCCTTCCCCGCCTTCCGTGAGTCCAAAAACTGACCACCTGAGGCCAGCAGTAATATATCTGTTCCTGCAGTGATTTAGACCTGTCAAACATGCAAATATACAACGGACATGGGCATGTTAACAAACGAGCCGTGACGGTTAGATTTGAAAGGAATACACCCTTGGAATTTCGTCGGGGGTTACGACTGATTTGGTTGTGGAAAAAACTCATTTCAATGCGCTCCAGAGGAAATAATTAATAAAGCCAATGAAGCAACACAAAATGTATTGTCTGAAAAATCGAAAAAAACTTACAAATATATACGTATTAAATTGCATTAGACAAAAACAAGTGAAGAATTTCAACTGATACGATCGTAGGAAATTTTTTCTTTATGATCAAACACAAGCACTATAGGAAAAATCCTTTAGGGCACTCTGGGAGTGGTGCGTGTACGCAAAAGCGACTCACGTTGGTTTTGAATCGTTGGAGGTTATATTCGTTGGGAAAAACGACCTCGGGAAGGTCGTTCCATAAGGATGAAGTCCTCCAGATGAAAGAATTCTTCAATAATGAAGTTCGAGGAGTACTAAGCTTAACCACATATGGATGGGAGACAGTTGCTCGCCGTGTATTTCTGCTATTCACCGCTCTGGGCGGAATTAAGAGGGCATGGTCAGCCGAGCACTTTCCATGAAAATATCTGTAAAAGAGAGTTAAATCCCCAACCCGTCTTCGATGTTCTAGGTTCTTCGTAGTGCATAAAGTTACTTTTTTTCACATACGGGATTGAGACAGTCTCCTTTGGCTCGTATGCTTACTTTTCCCGTTCGTGAAAAAACTTTACATGAATAATTAAATTAAGTTAAAAAACTTACAGTTCTTAATAATTTTGTCCATATAATTAATGGAGCTCGAAAATGAATTGAATCAAATCAGTAATTACACTTAATGACATTTAAAAAAAAACAAAGAGTCTAAAGGAATTGGAGGAAGGAAAACATTATAAAATGTTAAAATTTGAAAAAATGGAAACCCCACGGGTGACAATATTCGTCAGAAACGCAATAATCCCAGAATCTCCAAACATCAAACCTTCTTTGGCGTCAAGGTGTCGAATAAGTAAATACATCAACACGGCCGTGCATGTCAGCCGTCAATAAACGTCATTGCTATCCGAGCGCCATCTGCATCATGATTTATGTGTTGGCCCTAAACTGATCCGCTGAGATTATTAGAAAGACAGGTTGTCAAATTCCATTAGCGTGCTGATATTGGTAATTTTGTTTCAACTCTATATAGTCTGGTGACCTGGTTGTTTAGGTATCCGCAGACACACATAACAATGAGACACATCAAATAGCATCACATAATGGCTAATTATTTCACAACAGAACAGAAAAACGATAGCGCTAACAACTGGGTTAATTTTATATCTTATTTATTAAGCAAGAAAGGCCTTAAACGTGTCGAACTAGTAATATAAAGGTCTAACCCTCCAGGGCCGTATTTAGGGGGGGGGGGGGGTTGGGGGTTGCAACATCCCCTTCCCCCTCAATATATATTTACCCGTTTATTTGGCATGTCCATTATAAAACTGTTTTATAGAGTTTTCCTAAATAGCTTTAAAAACATAAATACATTGTACACCAAAATGATTCTATAAGCTTTTTTCCTATATAACTTGATTGTTGAGCGAATTTATTTTCCCTTATATTTATTAAAACGATAAAATCTTTGTCATTTCCAAGTGCATAAATTTGGCGGCTAAAAGGCCTTTTAACAAAGTAACCGAACGAAACAGTTCCTTTTAAAGTAAAAAATATGCAAATCTTATTTCCCATTTTATCTTAATAGCGAAAACAATAACAAACTTAAGAGCTTTGTCTGCGAAAGTTCTTGAAAGTTGCCGAACTATTAAACAGTTGAACGTATTTTGAAGAAGTAAAAATTCTACACAAATATTTTTTGTTTTTGTTGCAACTGAAAAATGTTAAAGAACAATTCTTCCGCTGCAACCATTCAAGATATTAAGGGTAACATCTACCCTGTCTCAGGGTAGTAACTTCCGAGCGTTTCGCATAAAACCCGATTTATTTCGAATGCCGCCAGTTTTATCGCAATAAATTACGAGTATTCAAAAAATCAGTTTTCATATTTGAAATTGTTAATCATTCTTATTACATTACATTATATTTTTTAACGCAATTTTTTCATGTCGTTTTCCAATCCTTTAACTTTACGAATCCAGTTTTAGATTAGAAAAAAATTAAGTATACAGGGTGTTATGGAAATGACGTATTATATTTAAATGGGTGACTCCTGGGGTGTCCTAGAGAAGCGCTACATATATTTTTTTTAAATCAAAGTTTAAAAAGTGGGGTAATTCACCCCTTAACCCACACACAACTCCTCGGCACATTCATATATGAACATATTACATTGCCCAACTGGGCAATCAACAGACGTTCAGGCACAATGTTGCCAAATCGTGTAAAAAATGTAACACTTTAGATTCTTATAAAAATAATATTTAGTTTACCTAGTATCCAAATAGAAGTGAATCCAGGTGCCAGTACACTAGCAAGTAATCCAGGGCACAGTTATCTTCAGGTTTTTTTTCTATGGGAAAAGCTTTATGCTCATCACGTACCCTGATGATAATGTGGAACTGCATAATAAGCTTATACCCACTAAACCCCATTCGGCCTCTTATATTCAATCTCTCGGAACATTTGCACTAAATCACTTAAAGACACAGACACCCACCAGTTTCAAATTAGTTTTTTTGAAGATATGCACCTATTATCAGATTACACGTAAACACTAAACAGCACTTAATTATTCCGCAATAGAAATAATAAAAACGCTAATTTCTATGGGCCATTAACCCTTTACTAAAGATAAAATGAAACAATTATGTTAACAATTGACAGGAACTACCTTTTGAAATAAATGGTCGCGTCCAAGTGCTTTCTTTGTGCACATTCAGAGAACTAACTTGAGCTAGCGCGGTTGCCATTTCCGAGACTATAATTATACAGGAAAGTAATATTATAGAAGGAAATTCCGCAATTTATTTATAAAACATCCAAAGTGGCAATGCTGTACTTTTAACTATTATGTCTAGCCGGCGAAAAGAACAGGCAACCTGCTGGATTGTCCAAAATCAGCTGTTTAAAGAAGCCGGCCGATTTTCACACGCGTTATCGGTTTCCTACTGTTTTTACAAAGTTTCAAGCAGATTTGTGTGTTAATACTTAAACCCGAGTTTAAATTATTAAGTTTGTTCTTTTCGCGACGGCAGTGCCCCAACCCTTTTCTATATCGATCGACGGAACTAACGTGTTATTTATTTTTAAAATTTTTAGATGTTAAATACATTATTTTCCAGACCACTCAGACAATAAGGGCTTATTTTTGTCTACACAGTTGCACTTTAAAATACTAATTCAGATTGAATGGTACTTAGATGTGTTATGTGATTTTATTGTGCCGGTTTGCTTTTTTGTCCAAGTTACCTAGGTACTAGGTGTTTTTTTTTTATAAATTAAGTTTCAAATAAGTCCGAAGAGCTAAATAAAATTGCATTTTTTTTTCTAAAGGGTAAGTGGCATTTATAAACTTTTAAGTTGTCCAGATCTGACGGGTGTCGTTCGAATTGAACAAATGAGAACATACCTGACCATTTAAAAACTCCACGGCGGTTCGTTCGAGTCAGTTCAAGTTTATAAATCAGAGATTGTTTCCCAGCGAACTGAACTGAACGTAAAAGTTTATAATAATGTACCCTGAAAAATAAACAACTTGCAATCTGTCAAACGGTTATTGACTCTCTAAAGAGTTTACCCTGAAGATATGTCAACACTGTTCAAGATTCAGTTCAGTTTTTCGCCATATGTTGCTTTGTTTACCTTCCTGGCAGGTGCACCACGTGGTCATTTTTGGTTTGACATAAGGTCATGTACAGGGAAATTAATTTAATTTTTGGATATTTTTCTTCAATTTATTTTCATCTTAGGAATTGCCGGTTTAAATATAATACGTTATTTTAATAACACCCTATATTTGGCAGAACGTCCGCATAAAATAGTGCCTTCTTGGCAACCTGTGATTAATCGCAGCTCTTAAACAAACTCGTACGTTATAGGAATATATATATATATATTAAATTATCCGTAAACGTCTTGCCATTATTCGCTAAGTGCCCCTTATCCCCGGGGGGGGTTATTAAAATGCAAAAACACCCATTAAATTTATTCTAGATAATTCCCTTAAGCTTCGCACTTAAACCGTATTTACTTTTGCCGCTTAAATAAATTAGTCACTGAATAACAAACTTGCCAACTTTATAAAACTAAACAAAACAAACTTCTCCCCGCCTGACAAACTTACAACTTCGAGTCTATTATTTTGTATTTTTGCTCGGGGCGGGCGAGAAAGGAGAATTATGACTGGCTTAAGCAGTCCGTTGCTCGAAATGAAGGTAAATCGCTTATGCCGGTTTGCATCGACCTTTTTAAGCGGAGTTTAATCTTAAGCGTCGCTTAAAAATTGAAATTTCCTTGCACAAAAATTTCAGTTTAACGGTGCCCTTACTAAGCCTTAGTTTTAACTATATGGATATTGTTGTATGTAGCAGAAAAAGTTTTAGTTGTTTCTTATTTATTTCCATCAAAACCTGGTTACTCGGCGGCACCATCTTCATATTAAGAGGCTCCATGCGGAGAAGAATTTTATATGCCGTTCAATAGTTGTTGCTATCTCTTTTTTATGATCAAACACAAGCACTATAGGAAAAATCCTTTAGGGCACTCTGGGAGTGGTGCGTGTGCGCAAAAAGCGATTCACGAAACAATGAAAGAATTCTTAAATAATGAAGTTCGAGGAGTACTAAGCTTAACCACATATGGATGGGCGGCAGTGGTTCGTCGTGTATTTCTGCTATTCGCCGCTCTGGGCGGAATTAAGAGGGCAAGGTCATCCGAGCACTTTCCATGAAATTATCTGTAAAAGAGAGTCGAATCCCCAACCTGTCTTCGATGTTCTAGGCTGTCGAGGGTTTTCGTCAACTCGTGGTCTCCAATCAGACGAATGGCCCTCCTTTCGATAGAATCCAGTAGCCGAAGGGTATGTTTGGGTGCAGAGCTCCAGACATGAGAGCAGTACTCCAGTGATGGTCGAATCTGGGCTTTGTATAGTGGCGAAAGTAGTTGAGGTGTGTACAACTTTCTGGTTCGGAAGAGTACACCAAGTTTCTGAGAAGCTATCCTGGCGATTGCCACAACGTGGTTATGCCAAGATATATTTCCTCCCAGATTGACGCCCGGCAAATTAATAGATGAAGCCATTGGTATTGGGTGTCCGTCCATGAGTTTGTAAGATCTTTGGTATAATGACTATATCCGGTTCTGTAATATTAACCCTTTAAGAGAAAACTGCTGCCTGAGTTTTTTAGCGTTAAATTCGACTTGGTTACTGTCACCCCAAGCCAAAATTTCTTCCAGGTATTTGTTGACGCGTGATACTTCATGCCGTCTGCGATCTAGAGATTATAGCAGTTTTAACGGAGCTGATGTTGATAGATGACGAATCCAGTATTCGAAAGCCCGTACGCTTGATTAATTTGGTGTTTTAAAGGAAATTACTGCAATTATGCAACGTTTTGTTTAAGTTGAACGTTTAAAACCTGATGTTGCACAGGATTTGCTTCCAATTTAGATATAAATAAATACAACAGATAAGGATGCGGTCTACTATCCATAGACGTTGAACAATTGAATATTATTAGAGACGCGCTTTACAAAATTATTATATGAGAACTACACTCGCAGGCACAAATTCCGCCACCCTGAAATTTTGGTCAAATTTGTTATTTTATAACTTTTTTACTCTTTATGCGATTTTCATGGTTTTGTTATCGGTTTGTAGATCAATTTATTGTGTTTTTCCTTAATTGTTTTATAAAGTAACATTTTTCGATTATTATACAGGAGTAAATCAAACTGTTGTTTTTTGTCGTAATTTCAAAACACCCTGTAGGAAAATTAAGGTGAATAATTTTATTTACATACTGTTTCTTGTCATCATTGATGTATTCTAAACATTTCGTTTCTTGATTCATTCCATTAGCTCATTTCTGCTGCGAGCTGCAAAAATTTTAAATGAAACGATGTTATTTTTAGAAAATGTATGTCATGGGTATTTCTACCGAAGCACGCACCAATCTTGTATTTGTTGAGTTCTAATTGCTCACACATTGAGGAAATCCTCCAGAAAGTTGTTGTTCCATTTGCTCCTTTCATTGGGAACCAATTTACATTAATGCATGATAATGCTAGACCTCACGTTGCACATGTAGTGAGCGAATATCTGGATGAAGTTGGACTTCCAAGATTAGATTGGCCCGCATGTAGCCTGGATCTCAACCCAATCGAACATCTTTGGTATCAACTTAGAGAGCCGTTCGTCGTCGTCCCGTACAACCATAAACCTTGCAAGATTTACGACTGGCGCTGACCGAAAAGACTGCAAGCTGTCATTGCTGCGAGAGGAGGAAATACCCGATATTAAAATTGTTTTTACGAATTAACTTCATGATATACTTAGTGTTTGTTTTTCTTAATGAAAATAGGCTTCAAATCAGCGTTTCATTTAAAATTTTGCAGCTCGCAACAGAAATGAGATAATGGAATGAATCAAGAAACGAAATGTTTAGAATACATCAAAGATTACAAGAAACAGTATGTAAATAAAACTATCCACCTCAATTTTCCTACAGGGTATTTTGAAGTTACGATAAAAAACAAAAGTTTTATTTACTCCTGTATAATAATCGAAAAATGTTACTTTATAAAACAATTAAGGAAAAACACAATAAACGGATCTACAAACTGATGACAAAATCATGAAAATCGCATAAAAAATAAAAAAGTTATAAAATATCAGGGTGGCGGAATTTTATGCCGGCGAGTGTATTAGAGAGTTTTAGAGTATATTAAAAAAATGTATTTTAAAGTTGAAATAGAATATTTATAAAAATAATGTTTATTAATCCTTTGTTTTGGTGCATTTTGTTAGATGAATAAATATTTATTCAGCCATCTGACGGAAGCTACAGCGGTAGCGAAATATGTAATCTTTTTATTAAATATAATGGAAAAAGTTTAACGTATCGTCTCTCATAATATTAGTTATGTATTGCCATCAACCTCCCTTTGTCCATGCTGTATGAGAAAATTAAAATTATTAAAAAGAAAAACCACTTTCATATAAAAAGTTACGCGGACTAAAGTCGCCCTTTGTTTTTCCTCGAGCCCAGAAATCTGTAAGTTAACTTCAACGACCTGGAAATTATTAGACGGTCCCCCTTTTGATGACGGTTAATTCCTTCATTTTGTCTTTATACAATCTTTAGAATTTGCTTTAAACTTTGGCCGCTTTTTCCTGAAAATCGCGTCAGGAACCGTGAATTGAATTTAAAATAATATTTGACATTATATGGGATTTTTCCTGCAACCACCATCATCTATAAGTGCAAATTTAATCACATGCTTTCATATTTCACCATCAACAAAATGGGGATTAGATTTTTCAATTATATTTTGTTAGATGGGAAATTGGATCACGAGCGTAGCGAGTGGTCCGACGCCTCGAACAAAATAAATAAACTTTTAACACGCGCATCATACAATATTTCATCATTTTTTTTTTAATGATCAAACGCAAGCACTATAGGAAATAGTCATTTATGTAACAAATGCATAAAGTATCACTTTTTTTATGAAATGGAAATTCCCTATGTGCAAAAGGTAACGTTATCCATATCAATATCGGAGACAGGTTGGTGATTTGACTCTCATTTACAGATATTTTCATGGAAAGTGCTCGGCTGACCTTGCCCTCTTAATTCCGCCCAGAGCGACGAATGGCAGAAATACACGACGAACCACTGCCGCCCATCCATATGTGGTTAAGCTTAGTACTCCTCGAACTTCATTATTTAAGAATTCTTTCATCTGGAGGACGTCATCCTTATGGAACGACCTTCCCGAGGTCGTTTTTCCCAACGAATATAACCTCCAACGATTCAAAACCAACGTGAATCACTCACACACTCTCAGAGTGCCTTAAAGGATTTTCCTATATTGCTTGTGTTTGATCATATAAAAAAACAGTCTCATTCAATATTTTTTCTACGATAGTAACAGTCCTCTTTTTCGAAATTAAAAAATATGTGTTTTTTGTGTATAACCAACTCACTTAGAAATGCAATAAGTTGGGTTTATTTACTTATATCTATTTGATTATTCAGAATTAATGTTGATTTTAGCTTAATAGTATTAAAATACAAGGTTCATAAGACATTATCTGAGGGCACGCGTTTAACTTAGAAAATGACCCGCGAAGCGGGGAGTTTTCTAAAGTACAAGTGCTCTAATTGTCTTATGAACTGTGTATTTTATAATACTTTTTCTATTTGGGTCTTTAAAGTCTGAAAAGCTTTAAAAAATATAGTAGATTTTTTCCCTTTGAATTAATATTTTCTTTTTGGGTTGGCAATACTTTTACAATTTAATAAAATGTTACAAGTATCAAATATGCCATGATAGAAACAATTGAACACAACAAAGCTTCTTCCCATCCGTCATAATTAAAAATAAATATATTATTAAGGTTGATAAAAATGAGTCAGGAAGAAAGTTGTACTCCGTCAGAAATACGAGAAATTGCAAAAAATAATCTAGAAACACTTTTAAAAAGAATATGCAAAATTTTGAGTTATGGTGCATAAACTGGAAGATATTATTATTTTTATTTTATGTTGTTTTAGAGTTGTGACTACAAATTAGTTGACGGACACCGTCAGCATGTTATACATTTCCGAGTATAGGTATTTCAGATAAATATCTTGTAAAAATGATCTATTTGGTTAAAGGTTAGTATTTTAAAGTTTTCTATAAAAAATTTTGTCGAATCCTTAGCCTAGAAAACTAAATTTCAATGAAATCGAAGTAAGCCTAAAATTCGAACCCTACTTGCTGCCAACAAAAAGAAATATTTTAGTTTCATAAAGTGGCAGGTTATTCAATTTTTTTTTGCATTTCATAATGTAGCCATTACGATACCCAAATAGAAAAAAATGTTTTACCTTCCTTTGAAAATACGTTAAGATACGTTCGCTGAAACTCTTCGATTGCTGTTGGCCCAATGCAATTTAATAAACGTACTATATTCCTTTTTGTAAGCTTATTTCGGTTTTTCAGGCAACAAATTTTGTGTTACTCCATTGGCTTTATTAATTATTTCGTATGGAGCGCATTGAAATGAGTTTTCTTTTTCGGAATATCAATTATTTCTTTCCAAATATTATTGATTGATTGATTAAGGTAACAAAAAAATGCGGCGCGCATGCTGTTTTTATGGCCACTTGATATTATAAGCATTCAGAGAGAAGTGGGAAAATTACACGTCACAGCAATGTTCTTTACGCTAAATTACTTTTTTAACTTTTTAAGAAATTATCAATATTACGCATTCAATTGCATAAGAAAAATATAGTTTTTATAACCATCGTAGAAAACCAAAGATCTTACAAACTCCAGATAGAATTGTTTACATTTGAAGTCGACGTAAGGACTGTAAACGTGCACTCCCCACCTTGCTGTTATGCTTGCAGCATAGCCAGATTGTCCTATTTATCGCTAAGGTATCTGCAAAATCCCAATTAAAAATTTGTTAATTTGACAATTGCAACTGGTTTAAGGTTAATCCGCAATTGCTTTTAAAATAAATTTATTTCCCAATAATTTTAATATAAATTGTGAATAGGCCTTGAGAGATTTAGAAAAAAAATATTATTATTATACATAAAAGTTTGAAATAAACCGACTGCACTCTGACAACATCAAGTTAAAAGATACTACGCTCGACGGCAAACGCTCAAACTTTATCAATGGAAGAAGAATACACTGTTGCTACTCGCTGCTAACCGCTTTTAAGGGAGTGTTTATATACTTGGTTGTTTTTATTTTATTTTTTTGTGAGTATTGGTGAAAAATCGTCTTTATTATAAACAATGATGGTGCATTCATGTATAGTTTGTAAAAGAGTGGATCATTTAAGCAAGGATTTATCTTTTCTTCGGTAAGTATGGTTATGTTTTAATATGATTGTATTGATATGATTTCTGACTCACAATTGACGTTTAAAAGGTTATGGACCGGTCCGTGGTGCTAGTCCGGGCAAAAAGCAGTCGAGTTGGTTTATTTCTTAATATAAATCTTGCATTTACAAGATGGTTGAGTCTTGTGCGGCCATAAAATACTTCACTAGAAGATGCAATGGTGTTAAATTAAAATTTCACAGGTTAGTAAATATATTTAGAAATTTGATTTTGAGTTTGCATCACTATGAAAATTCGGTTTGTTTAAGAATGTACCAAATGTTTATCCACTTCGTTATGATACTAAAGGGCCGTAGCCTACGGCAAATTTGGATACATGCCCTTAGAAGGAATAATTATAGTCCAGGTGATACAACAGTTATTTGTGAGAAACACTTCACAAAAGAAGATTATGTAGGTAATGTACATGGGAATAAAATACTGAAGAAAGGAACAGTCCCATCAAAATATTTTACATCTTTATTTTTCTATATTTAAACAACGTTTGCAGTGTAACAAGTACGTGAAGACAGGTTTTATATAATTTATTTATTTATTTTTATATATTTGATCTAACTTGTTTAGGTACATATTATTTTAATTTACTTCTTTAATTAATCACTTTAGTGTACAATATGCCTTAGTGGCCTTAAACCAGTTGTAATTGTCAAATTTACAAATTTTTAATTGGGATTTTGCAAGATGTCTTAGTGATAAAGATAACAATCTGGCTAGAAATATACACTTTTATATCTGGAGAGTATCATCCAGTAATGAATACACCAAAAATATTGATGCTAAGCATAAATAGTTAAATCCATCCTTGGATACACTGTATATAAAAACTGGATCAATATTTCTATCTTTTTTATAAATATCCAATATTCGAAACTACACTTTTTGAATAGATAATATAGTTAAACGTAAAGAATCTCAAAGTAAATTATACGCCCTTGTTGGGCTTTTTGCCCAGACTAGCTCCGCTCCGACACAATGAAGAGCGCTCCATAACCTTTTAAACGTTATTGGATTTAACCTTGTAAGATCTTTGATTTAACCAGACTTCAACATTGTTGCCATTAGGGAGACCAACATGTTTTGTCACTCTTCCACCCATTACTGATTTTCAATAACATTTCAAACAATCACAAACTCACTTTCCAACAGATTTATGAATGGAGTGTTGGCCCTGTGTAGAAAACAGTTATATTTACAGTGAAGCACAACGGACGTACGAATTGATCTTAAAAAATTTTAAAATTAGAACCGAAATTCAAATTATAACTTTGCAAATTCCGACGTGAACCACACCATCGTGGCCACCAAGACGTAATTCCAGACCGACGATTCGGTAAAACCGATACTCGACCGATAATACTCGGCCGATAACCTAAAGAGCATTAACGCTGTGGTTCCGGCTGGATAAGAAACTTTGAATGGGAAAACTTGGTTTTCCGCTCACTGATTATGGCTTTGAATATGATATTTAAGGCGATATAAAGATGATAAATTATTGTCGAATTGCTAGAGAGAGTTAGGAAAAAGCGTATTGATCGATTTATGGAATAATCAAATTTATTACGATATTCTATTTATAACAGCGCAACCTTTGCCTGTTGCCATATATCGTCTATACAGGGTGTTATGGAAATGACGTATTATATTTAAACCGGCAATTCCTGAGATGAAAACAAATTGAAGAAAAATATCCAAAAATGGCGCTTTAATTTAATATGCCCTGTACATGACCTTATGTCAAACCAAAAATGACCACGTGCTGCCCCTGCCAGGAAGGTAAACAAAGCAACATATGGCGAAAAACGTCACTGAAGCTTGAACAGTGTTGTCATATCTTCAGGGTAAACTCTTTAGAAAGTCTAACCGTTTGACAGATTCCAAGTTGTTTATTTTTCAGGGTACATTATTATAAACTTTTACGTTCAGTTCAGTTCACTGGGAAACAATCTCTGATTTATAAACTTGAACTGACTCGAACAAACCGCCGTGGAGTTTATAATGGTCAGGTATGTTCTCACTTGTTCAATTCGAGAACACCGTCGGATCTGAACAACTGAAATGCCACTTTACCCTTTAGAAGAAAAAAATGCAATTTTATTTACCTTTTCGGCCTTATTTAAAACCAACTTAATTTATAAAGAAACACCAGGTAACCCGAACAAAAACTGTCACAAAACACCAAAACATAAATTCACATTAGTTATCGCGGATCTCATGAGCACATCTAAGTACCATTCAATCTGAATTAGTATTTTTAAGTGCTACTGTGTAGACAAAAATACGCCCTTATTGTATAAGGTTGTATAAGATTTCATCTAAAGAGGTTGAAACTAAATAACACCATTGAGCCCATGGTATAAGTAACTATAGGTATGATTGCACGCCGATGATCACGTCGCTTGGCGAGTAAGTTTTAAATCTCTTATGAAGGTTTACATTGCTGTCATCGTTTTTAACTCTTTTTTGAATGTATTAAAACGTTTTATGCATGTAATGGTATATGAAATGAAAGAATAATATATGACGAGTATTTACGTACTATATCAATTTCATAGAAACATAACACACAAATACCACTAAAAAAAGAAAAGATATCGGAGAAATTTTTCGCGGCCATTTGAGCCGGCGACAATAGCCGAAGCATGCTGAAAGCTGCTCGCCGACCACTGCTGGTTTTGAAACAGTGTTGCCAAACTTTTACAATTGTAATAGATCCACTAGTATTTTAACATTCTTGTTGTGTGGCTCCCCATATGAAATTTATGTTCAATCTGGAGGGACCACCTCCAGATTGAACATAAATTTCATCTAATAGGAAAGTAACGACCCTTTTTTTCGTACTCTTTTTACTCTGACCCGTTTTTTACTATTCCTATTAGGTTTCGAACCGGCACTCTATTTCTTTCGATAACGGATGTCTGGCAACACTGCTGCATGGTTGCCGTAGTTTTTGGTGGACATTTTGTAAGTTTACCAGAACGTTTTCTTATAGTCTTGTGTTTATTAAAAAAAATATCTTAATTTTCATAAAATGAGGTGCGCTATGTTCGGTTGTGATATGGATAACCAGGCAAAGACATTTAATAGAAATATAAGGTTTTTCCGCTTTCCTAAAGATAAAAACAAACAATTAAAATGGATACAGTTGTGTAAGCGGAAAGATAATTAGGTCGTATTTTAGCTTTAATCTTTGTTGTATGTTCATGAAATAAATATTCCTAAATACCATGATATTATTCTTTCATTTCACATACCACTAAACGTAAAAACTTTTAATTAAAACGGCGTCAGAGTAATAATAGTACGAAAAAAAGGTCGTTACTTTCCTATTAGATGGGGGACCACCTCCAGATTGAACATAAATTTCATATGGGGAGCCCCACAACAAGAATGTTAAATAGTAGTGGATCTATTACAATTGTAAAAGTCTGGCAACACTGTTTCAAAACCAGCAGTGGTCGGCGAGCAGCTTTCGGCATGCTTCGGCTATTGTCGCCGGCTCAAATGGCCGCGAAAAATTTCTCTGATATCTTTTCTTTTTTTAGTGGTATTTGTGTGTTATATTTCTATGAAATTGATATACGTAAATACTCGTCATATATTATTCTTTCATTTCATATATCATTACATGCTTAAAACGTTTTAATACATTCAAAAAAGAGTTAAAAACGATGACAGCAATGTAAACTTCCATAAGAGATTTAAAACTTACTCACCATGCGCACGGCAGACGAAATTGGGACGGTTAGATATCCTACCTTTAGTTTATTGTATCATGCATTGAGCCTGTTCGTGTCTTGACCAGTGCTGCCAGATCGAAAATGACAAAAACGGTAGATTCGACATTTAAAAAACGGTAGATTACGGTAGACGGTGCACGGTACCACATAAAATAGATTTTTTTAAACAAAATAGTAAGGAAAAAGGTAAAATTAAACACAAATAGAAAATGGTAGGCGGTACACATAAAGAACTTTGTTTAGCAAGTTACTAAAAGAAAAAAAATTATTCTAATGATTTTGAAAGGGAAAACCTACTAAATTCAATTTTAATTTCGGTCGTTTTGCTTCTGCTTCTCATTTTTACGCATCTCAAAAAGCGGTAGACTACCGTATTTTCATTTTTTACGACTCTCAAAGCGGTAGATCTACCGTAAAAGCGGTAGTTCTGGCAGCACTGGTCTTGACGTTGTCTGTTAAGCCGCGTTCTCAGAGCTACGTACTGTCGCCAGCGATACCATCCCAACCAATCAGAACCGTTTACGTCATTACCCCTTATCCCCACCATCGAACGGTGCCGAAGTAGCGGTGTTGTCAGGTATCTGGTGAAATTTTACCAGATCTGGTGATTTTTTGTGATTTATAAAATATATCTCCCCAAAACATATTTTCTTTACACCCGAAAACGGACTTTTTAAAAAAGTTTTTCATTGTACACCAGATTATTCATAAAATCATAAAATAATCAACAGATCTGGTGACATTTCACGAGATACCTGGCAACGCTGCGCTGTAGTATCATTATTTTTTTATATATTTTTTATTTTGTTTTGAAATTTGAACTTCAGTTTTCCGAACAAAGGTAATTACTAATTATTTTGCCGTGTAAATAGTATGTACTTTTGCTTTTATAAGCTGTCATCGAAAAAATCTTTAAAGGAAAAAAACTAACCTCCAAGAGGGGAGAATTTTAATCCAACAGCCAAATTTCTTTTCCGCAGTCCACATACTCACACCCTAAAAAAACGTAAATATTGGCCTGGTACAATCGGAAGAGACTATCGACTATACTATAAGTTTTTTAAAGAAATGTGACCATTTCCAGTTTAAAACATTAAAAATTCAAATTATATTCCTGTGAAAATTCTTCATCGCTCTGGAGCTAAATTTAGAATAAAGATATCTGCAGAAGAAAGTGCAAGAGTTAATAATACTGGTAAAGCATAATTTTGAATGAAAATTGTAAACTGTTTTTAAGTCACAAGGTATTTTGTTAGTAAAATTGATTGATTTAGCCGATACTTGATGGAAATCCATTATAAATTTGAACAGAAACAAAAAGTTATAAAATTTTTGTTTCTGTTCAAATGTATTTTGTTAGCACTACCGTTGGCATTTTCATAATGTTATCTAAAAATTAGTTTTGTAGCTCTATAGATCTGTAAATCTTATAATATAAATATTTTTAAATTATTGTAGATACAGATTACAAAGAGCAAGTATGCTCTGCACGAAGATGGCTTTGCATCTGCTTGGAATGAAGATATAGAGGAGACACAAGCTAGTGAGGATAGTAGCCAAGCTATTGAAAGCCTGCTTATTACAATTAGTACAACGAGACCTAGGGTGTGGAATATGAAAGAATGAGGAGACACTGTCGGAAGGACCATGACTATGCTTTTAGACTTCCTTATTGGAGGAAATTACATTAGAATGAAATGGTTCGCCTACCTACGTACTTAACAGTGGTTAATAAAAACTACCTAATAAAGTTTACTTTGAGAATATTGGTCCTTTAAATTTCTCGTTATTTCTCCAAAAATAAACGAATTCTTGCATAATTTTCTCGAATGGTTTAAGAAAAAAATAGAAATAACGAGAAATTTATTTTTTTTCTTAAACCATTCGAGAAAATTATGCAAGAATTCGTTTATTTTTGGAGGAATTATGTTTAATATAATTTAATATTTAACAATATGTTCAGGATCTTCTTAAATTACTTAATTATAATTGGAAACCCAAGCCTTTTTTGTACAATATTCGAAGCTGTGTGGCAATCCTGTGGATATAGTCATTTGGAACTCCAGCCTTGAAGATATTAACCGCCGTTGTCATAGGTACTTTTATATTAGCTAACATCAGCCAATATGTAAGCGCTGCCCTCTCAGCTTCAGTTTGAACCTAAAAGTACAACTTTTAAACTTTATATACCCTTAGGTGCAAAGAAAACCGTCATTTTAAAATTTTGATAAGTTTAGGTTTAATAAGTTTTAAGTAACATTGGTTATTCGACATATTATACAAAGATAATTGAAATGTTCTTTGTTACGTCTTGGTAACCTGCTGACTAAGGCACGCTATCCCCCTCTTTATCCCACGCTGATGCCAGGATATAAATATAAGTAGTTGTAAGATTTACGTCAGATTTTTACTTGTTCGGTTGCTATACTCTGTATTGAATAAAACAAACTGTTTTTAAAAATGCGTTTCTCTTGGCCAAGTACATATCTTCTTTTTTATCTAATTTTAAAACCCCCATGTGGCATAATAAAACAGTTTATTATTATTTCAAAATTCTAATTTAGAGGCATCTATTCTGTATATTTTGTTTTTTTGGTTCATGTCAATACACGACACAACACATTCTCAAACAAATGATCTTGGTTATCAAAAGTTTAAATTTTTCCATAATTTCATTATTGTTATGGAATTAGAATATATTTTTTAAATGAATAAACAAAAGATTATCATCAAGATTCATTTAGAAACAAACTTAACTACCAATTTTTACTTAAATATGCTATATTATTTAAAAACAAACATTTTAACTTAAATATATCTCAATACAGGGTGTTACAAATTCAGCCTTCAATTGGCCAAATAATATGCCGCAAAAAATCCAAAACAAATACAGGGGCTTTCAAAATATTTGAAAAATCTAAAATGTTGTTTCGGTTTTTAAATTTCCCTGACTTTGTTCGAAAAGTTGTCCAAAAATAAATCACTTTCGCATTGCTACTTTTCATTCTCCACAAGATGGTATGGTAGATTTTTCAGGCGACGTTTCGTCTTTAGGTCACCTTCATCAATTTAATTTTTTTAAATACGGGCCTGCATCTTTTTGTTTAAATTATGAAAGACGGCCGAAATCTACGTTCAGTGGTATACAACACTTACTGATTTTCCGACGTTTTGTTTCTTAAATTGACCATCTTCATTAAAATACCCCTAGTATGTAAGTAATGTAGCACTTTCTTAAAACTTTTAAAAGAGGCATTGAGTTTTACATTTTCGAATTATACCAAATTAAAAAAAAAGTAAATTACCGGAACGTATACTGGGGGAATTTTAATGAAGATAGTCAATTAAGGAACAAAACGTCGAAAACCCAGTACATGTTGTATACCACTGAACGTAGATTTCGGACCTCTCTCATAAATTAAACACACACAATAATTAAGTTGATGATGGCGACCCAAAGACGGAAACGTCGCATGAAAGACCTGATAATGCCATCTTGTGGCAATGAAAAAGTGAAATTTATTTTCGGACATCTCTTCGAAAAGTCAGGAAAAAATAAAAATCGAAACGCAAAAATTTAAATTCTTTCAAATATCTTGAAAGCCTCAGTATATATTTTTGATTTTTTTGCGGCATATTATTGGTCCCATAATTATGCAACTCTGCCCCAATTTAACCAACTTCGTATCTCTTACTGTTTCTGAAATCCCTATAGCGAAGGCCGAATTTGTAACACCCTGTATATACTTCGGTTCATACCATCACGGAACCTCCTCCTTATGAAAGAAATTACTGAATTCATATTGCAGCAGAAGTTATGGAAAAACTTAAATTATTGATAACGAAAATCATTTTGCATGTATTGGACATGTTTTAAAAAAAAACAAAATGTGAAAATAAATTACTCTAAATGAAAACTGTTATATCGAAATAATTTTGATACTTGATTATTCGACAGGGTGTTGGGTTTTGTAAAAGGGACACCCTGTAAAAGACACGTTAAAACTGATAGTTGTAGCTACAGTGCTCTAAAAAAAATCATTCATTATCGGACTAAAAATAAAAGGTTATAAACGCCTAAAACTTTATTAAAATTTTGTAGTGGCCGTTTTCTTTGCACGTGAGTGAGTGTATTATAATAAAAAATAGTTAAAAAAAACATAGAACATAATTATTATAGAAGAAAGCACTGTTTTCAAAGAGAAATGTCGAGATACTCTCGATCAATGTCGATAAAATGAACTGTTTTTGAAAAAAAATATATTTTTGTTCAATATGATTTATATTCAGTATACGTAAATTCCATTACTATAAGTTACTAACTAATAAGACAAGGAAGAAAAACCGCAAATTTCAAGACACTACCATAAACTGACACTGGCATAAATATTCTTATTTAAATCGGTACATGTGAAATGAGAGAATTTTATGAACATAAAACAACAACTAATGCAACTAATGAACAAAAATGTTTTTTTTTGATAACAGTTCACTTTATCGACATTGATCAAGAGTACCTTTTTTTCAGCTTAAGGTTTAGAGTATCCAAAAATATTATTGTCGTTCCTTCATCATACAACGTGTACAAAAGAAAACATTTTTGTGTTACTTCTAGTCCGTCCCTGGCAAACTAAATAAGCCAAATGTGTTTAAGAGGGCGAATTTTAAGGAGACTCATCTACTAACCAATATACTAAAAAATTATTAAATTACACCGAGTACCTACTTAATAAATTATTTAAGAACAACGAATTCCAGGGACGTCCGTAGGGGAGGCCGTAGGAAGAAAAATTGATAAGAACTTCTCCTGTTATTTTTAAGTGTTCTATCTGAATCCGGGAGATTGCCCACATATTTTGGGACATGTATATTGTATATTAGGAGCAAAGCTCGAAATAAAACTAAGTACGTGGGAATCATGTTATTTAAATTTGTAGGATATTTAATTTAGTCAATTCATAGAAACATTTAAATAAATACTGGATTGAGTATGCATACCTTGTATTCATATCCTCTAAGGCCTCGGCAACTGTTTCGGCCTTCCATGGCCATCGTCAGTGTTGTACGGCCCTGCACCAGGGGGGGGGGGGGGGGGGCAACAACAGACAGCTGCTTACCCATTAAAAACAACAACCTAAAATGCAAACAGCTGCCAAGAATATATAAGGAACATTCAAGTTTGACCACTTATAATATATTCTTAAACCCTAAAAAAAACTGTTAATTAAAACACAAAAAGGGTGGTTTTATACATCAATATTCGAAAATATTGGACAAAACCTTTCCTAAAAGTCAAATCGTTAATTAAAACCTGAAAAATATATATAAAATTAATATAACCCGGTGGTTTTATACATCAACATTTGAAGATGTTGGACAAAACCTGAGCTAAAAATGAATTGGTTAGTAACCTGAAAATAAAAGGTTATTAGTAAAGGATAATGAGGGTTATGCATCGAAATTAATTCGATTCTATTTCTTCCTTTTTCGGGCTTTTATTGACCATGGATTATAGATTCTCCATCGGTTCCATGTTGGTCAGTATAATGAATAGTGTGCCTAAAACAAACGTATAAGAAGACTGATTTATCTTAAATTAATTCAGGTAATCTACTATATTTAAATAGTTTACCAAATATTTTACATTTATACCATACCAGAAAGCCGTCCTCCATAATTTAATAGGTTTGTTTCTTCAGTTGCAGCTTGTTATTTTCACTCACTTCACTAACTTACCAGAATTGGCAACGTGTCCCATCTTTAAGAGCAATAACAAAGCTCCTTCACCATATTTTGGTGATTAAAAGAGATGCGCACAGCCCGATTTTTAAAAACTATTATAAATATCTTAATATGATCCAAAATATAATGAATGAGAAAGAAGAAACAAAATAGTGCGGACCTATATATTGCTATTGCTCTTAACCCTTCATTCTTTCACCTGTAGTAACAGAAAAGGAGAGAAAACTATCTTACCTTTCAATCATGATAGAAGCGAAGGTGGTGGTATTAACAACGGTGCCAATTGCAACAAGAAGGATCAATCCACGTTCAAGCAAGCACTTGAGTGAGGAATGACCCGTAAAACACTAAAGGTCACTGTTCACTTATTCCAGGTTGTAACAACATGACGTTAAGGCGAAGACTTGTTTGCCGACAACGCGAAACGGACGCTTCCAACACCAATCATGCTCACTTACCTGAAACAATAGAGAACATTTTTAGTTACACAGTTTATATCAATAAAAGTTGAAATCGGTTATTATAGGTTTCATAAAATTCGATTTTTGTTCTTATTAATTTATATGTTAAATAATTATATGGCGAATGCGTCACTACCATTAGCTCTAAAAGCGAATATGATATATCTAAATCTAAATTACATTGCGTTATGATTAGTACCAACCCTTTTTTATCCTTACTTATTTATCGGTGAACAATTTCGACGACACAATTTTTTATCAATTTTGACTTAATAGTTATGAAAGTCTAAAGGATATAAATTCTTAACTAGAGCAGTACTAAATGTAACAAAAATCAATTTTTATCATCCTAACAGTTGGTACAGTCATTATTCGAATAAGTTGAAAATTTTAAAACGTTTTGTGTCATGCTCATAAGTAAATAACAATGTCTAATTTTAACTATTTATGTCAAACGTAACGATCCTGAGGGAAACGAGCTGCGACAGACAACAAATAAAATTAATATCAGTTCACATTAGTTGGGAGGGAAAAAAATATTTTCTTGAAAAAAATTCTAGTTCTAATCACAACTAGCTATAATAAATTCATTAACTAATTAGCTAACTTAGCTTAGCTGATTCTTGCTATTCAGGGTGTAACAAACACGTCCCTCACCATTGGAATTTCGGAAACGGTAAGAGATACGAAGTCGGTTACATTGGGGCATAATTATGGACCCAATAATATGCCACAAAAAAATCAAAAATAAATACAGGGGCTTTCAAAACATTTGAAAAAATCTAACATTTTGCATTTCGGTTTTTATTTGTTGCTGACTTTGTTCGAAAAGATGTCCAAAAATAAATTTCACTTTTTCATTGTTACTTTTTATTCTTCTCGAGATGGCATGATCAGATCTTATTTAATACGACGTTTCGTCTTTGGGTCACCATCATCGACTTAATTTTTTTAAATACTATAATACAATAATAATTTTAAAATCTTCAGTTTCGTCGAAACAAAAGTTAATTACAGGAACGGACTAGGGTTATTTTAATGAAGATGGTCAATTTAAGGAACAAAACGTCGGAAAACCAGTAAGTCTTATATTCCGACGAACGTAGATTTAGTTCCTCTTTCATAATTTAAACAAAGTTAAGTTGATGATGGTGACCCAAAGACAAAACGTCGCATTAAAGATCTGATGATGGTGATGATCTTATGGAGAATAAAAAGTAGGAATGAGAAAGTGACATTTACTTTTGAACAAAGTCAGGAAAAAATTAAAACCGAAACACAAAATTTTAGATTTTTCCAATTATTTTAAAAAGACCCTGCATTTATTTTTGATTTTTTTGGGGGATATTATTGGGCCCATAATAATGCTTAACGGAAAAATAACATTTAGTTATACAGGGTGTTTTTTAATTGAGTGCCGAGATACTGAATGTGAATCTTTGGGTTTTTTCGGGTTTGTTCGAAGAAAAGTTAATACAGTGCAACCTCGATAATCCGGACTAATTAAAACCGCGGTCATCCGGATTAGTAAATAATCCGGATTATTGAAGCGAGACAGATTTTTTATTGAAAAACGAAACATATTTTGGGACACCCTGTATATTGTATATTAGGAGCAAAGCTCGAAAAAAAATAACCAACAGTTTTGCTCAATTTTGGGATTTTATAGCGAAGTTTAATTTACTTTCGGGCTTTGACCTTCTCCAAACAGTCAAACCTGGAATTGTGCAATTATGAAACGACCAAAGCGTGGCAACAATTTTTAGTAGATCGATACGTAAATTTTAAAACTCAAAAAAAGTACGTGGGAATCATGTTATTTAAATTTGTAGGATAGTTAATTTAGTCAATTCATAGAAACATTTAAATAAATACTGGATTGAGTATGCATACCTTGTATTAATATCCTCTAAGGCCTCAGCAACTGTTTCGGCCTTCCATGGCCATCGTCAGTGTTGTACGGCCCTGAACCAGGGGGGGGGCAACAACAGACAGCTGCTTACCCATTAAAAACAACAACCTAAAATGCAAACAGCTGCCAAGAATATATAAGGACCATTCAAGTTTGACCACTTATAATATATTCTTAAATCCTAAAAAAAACTGTTAATTAAAACACAAAAAGGGTGGTTTTGTACATCAATATTCGAAAATATTGGACAAACCCTTTCCTAAAAGTCAAATCGTTAATTAAAACCTAAAAAAAATGTATGAAATTAATATAAACCGGTGGTTTTATATATCAACATTTGAAAATAGTGGACAAACCCTTTCCTAAAAGTAAAATCGTTAATTAAAACCTAAAAAAAATGTATAAAATTAATATAAACCGGTGGTTTTATATATCAACATTTGAAAATAGTGGACAAAACCTTTCCTAAAAGTAAAATCGTTAATTAAAACCTAAAAAAAAAATGTATAAAATTAATATAAACCGGTGGTTTTATATATCAACATTTGAAAATAGTGGACAAAACCTTTCCTAAAAGTAAAATCGTTAATTAAAACCTAAAAAAAATGTATAAAATTAATATAAACTGGTGGTTTTATGCATCAACATTTGAAGATGTTCGACAAAACCTGAGCTAAAAATAAAAGGTTATTAGTAAAGGATAATGACGGTTATGCATCAAAATTAATTCGATTTCATTTCTTCCTTTTTCTGGCTTTTATTGGCCATGGATTATAGATTCCCCATCGGTTCCATGTTGGCCAGTATAATGAATAGTGTGGCTAAAACAAATGTATTAGTAGACGGCCGATTTATTTTAAATTAATTTAGGTATCTATATTTAAATAGTTCACCAAATATTGTACATTTATACCATACCACAAAGCCGTCCTCCATAATTTAATAGGCTTGTTCTTCAGTTGCAGCTTCTTATTTTCACTCACTTCACTAACTTACCAGAATCGGCAACGTGTCCCATCTTTAAGAGCAATAACAAAGCTCCTTCACCATATTTTAGTGATTATAAAGAGATGCGCACAGCCCGATTTTTAAAAACTATATAAATATCTTAATAGTGTCCAAAATTTAATGAATGAGAAAGAAGAAACAAAATGGTGCGGACCTATATTATATTGCTATTGCTCTTAACCCTTCAATCTTTCACCTGTAGCAACAGAAAAGGAAAGAAAACTATCTTACCTTTCAATCATGATAGAAGCGAAGGTGATGGTATTAACAACGGTGCCAATTGCAGCAAGACGGATCAATCCACATTCAAGCAAGCACTTGAGTGAGGAATGACCCGTAAAACACTAAAGGTAGTAGATAAGCTACAAGAGTTCGGGGCCAAATACCACCACTTTTACATGTTATTTCTTATGGGAAAATTTAAGGTTCGATCTGCATTTTTTTCTACCGACGCCCAGCGTCGCGACGCCCAGAATGAGAAGAACGTGAGGAGTGTGGAGATGAATGGAGAGCAAATATCGTCATTTTTACATGTATTTTCCCATAAGGAAATTTAAGGTTCGATCTGCATTTTAAATCTAATGACGCTTAGCGTCGCGACGCCCAGCATGAGAAGAATGTGGGAAGTGTGGAGATGAATGAAGAGCAATATCATCATTTTTACAGGTATTTTCCCATAAAGAAATTTAGGGTTCGATTTGCTTTTTTTTTTTACCGACGCCTACCGTCGCGACGCTTAGAATGAGAAGAACGTGACGCAATTTACCAGTGGCTGTTAGCGTCTCCACCATAACCATCAAACTTTAATATTTGATTTAAATTTTACTTTTTGTGTGTGTGTGTTTATCGCAACCATTTCAGGATGGCTGATAAATTTTCTATTTCATTATAAGTAATTACTGATTAAATACAGTTTTTTTTACTTCTAAATTATCCAAAAAATAGTTGAAAAATCACATTTAAAGTAAAAAAAAATCTCTTAATTCTTACATATCAGTTTTTAACGTTTGTTGCTTTTAAATTTAAACCCCTAATTAAAAAAAAATATTGAAGGAAATACACATACAAATTTAGAAAATTATAATTTCCCATCATAACCCTTTAGAGATGGCCGATAGATGATTTCTTTAATAGCCAACAGGCAACAATTTTCCCTGATCGTGTCTATAAGACATATGGAAAACACTGTATATACCTAACTCTTTAAAAGTGTCAACCTCTTTTGTAGGGAGGGATTATCGATCACCAGAGTCGGTACGTCTCCCCTCGGAAGGGTACCTGTCGTGTTTCCATGCGGAAAAAAGTCGATCATCCCTTTATATCACAGAAGCCAAATCGTATATAAAATATTTAAGTGTTAACTCTATTATTTATCGCAACCCTCTCAGGATGATTTAATAAATTTTCTATTTCATTTATCAGCCATCCTGAAATGGTTGCGATAAACACACACACACACACAAAAAGTAAAATTTAAATCAAATATTAAAGTTTGATGGTTATGGTGGAGACGCTAACAGCCACTGGTAAATTGCGTCACGTTCTTCTCATTCTAAGCGTCGCGACGGTAGGCGTCGGTAAAAAAAAATGCAAATCGAACCCTAATTTTCCTTATGGGAAAATACCTGTAAAAATGATGATATTGCTCTTCATTCATCTCCACACTTCCCACATTCTTCTCATTGTGGGCGTCGCGACGCTAAGCGTAAAAAAAATGTATAAAATTAATATAAACCGGTGGTTTTATGCATCAACATTTGAAGATGTTGGACAAAACCTGAGCTAAAAATAAAAGGTTATTAGTAAAGGATAATGACGGATATGCATCAAAATTAATTCGATTCCATTTCTTCCTTTTTCTGGCTTTTATTGGCCATGGATTATAGATTCCCCATCGGTTCCATGTTGGCCAGTATAATGAATAGTGTGGCTAAAACAAATGTATTAGTAGACGGCCGATTTATCTTAAATTAATTTAGGTATCTATATTTAAATAGTTCACCAAATATTGTACATTTATACCATACCACAAAGCCGTCCTCCATAATTTAATAGGCTTGTTCTTCAGTTGCAGCTTCTTATTTTCACTCACTTCACTAACTTACCAGAATCGGCAACGTGTCCCATCTTTAAGAGCAATAACAAAGCTCCTTCACCATATTTTAGTGATTATAAAGAGATGCGCACAGCCCGATTTTTAAAAACTATTGTAAATATCTTAATAGTGTCCAAAATTTAATGAATGAGAAAGAAGAAACAAAATGGTGCGGACCTATATATTGCTATTGCTCTTAACCCTTCAATCTTTCACCTGTAGCAACAGAAAAGGAAAGAAAACTATCTTACCTTTCAATCATGATAGAAGCGAAGGTGATGGTATTAACAACGGTGCCAATTGCAGCAAGACGGATCAATCCACTTTCAAGCAAGCACTTGAGTGAGGAATGACCCGTAAAACACTAAAGGTAGTAGATAAGCTACAAGAGTTCGGGGCCAAATACCACCACTTTTACATGTTATTTCTTATGGGAAAATTTAAGGTTCGATCTGCATTTTTTTCTTCCGACGCCCAGCGTCGCGACGCCCAGAATGAGAAGAACGTGAGGAGTGTGGAGATGAATGGAGAGCAAATATCGTCATTTTTACATGTATTTTCCCATAAGGAAATTTAAGGTTCGATCTGCATTTTAAATCTAATGACGCTTAGCGTCGCGACGCCCAGCATGAGAAGAATGTGGGAAGTGTGGAGATGAATGAAGAGCAATATCATCATTTTTACAGGTATTTTCCCATAAGGAAATTTAGGGTTCGATTTGCATTTTTTTTTTTACCGACGCCTACCGTCGCGACGCTTAGAATGAGAAGAACGTGACGCAATTTACCAGTGGCTGTTAGCGTCTCCACCATAACCATCAAACTTTAATATTTGATTTAAATTTTACTTTTTGTGTGTGTGTGTTTATCGCAACCATTTCAGGATGGCTGATAAATTTTCTATTTCATTATAAGTAATTACTGATTAAATACAGTTTTTTTTACTTCTAAATTATCCAAAAAATAGTTGAAAAATCACATTTAAAGTAAAAAAAAATCTCTTAATTCTTACATATCAGTTTTTAACGTTTGTTGCTTTTAAATTTAAACCCCTAATTAAAAAAAAATATTGAACGAAATACACATACAAATTTAGAAAATTATAATTTCCCATCATAACCCTTTAGAGATGGCCGATAGATGATTTCTTTAATAGCCAACAGGCAACAATTTTCCCTGATCGTGTCTATAAGACATATGGAAAACACTGTATATACCTAACTCTTTAAAAGTGTCAACCTCTTTTGTAGGGAGGGATTATCGATCACCAGAGTCGGTACGTCTCCCCTCGGAAGGGTACCTGTCGTGTTTCCATGCGGAAAAAAGTCGATCATCCCAGAAGCCAAATCGTATATAAAATATTTAAGTTTTAACTCTATTATTTATCGCAACCCTCTCAGGATGATTTAATAAATTTTCTATTTCATTTATCAGCCATCCTGAAATGGTTGCGATAAACACACACACACACAAAAAGTAAAATTTAAATCAAATATTAAAGTTTGATGGTTATGGTGGAGACGCTAACAGCCACTGGTAAATTGCGTCATGTTCTTCTCATTCTAAGCGTCGCGACGGTAGGCGTCGGTAAAAAAAATGCAAATCGAACCCTAAATTTCCTTATGGGAAAATACCTGTAAAAATGATGATATTGCTCTTCATTCATCTCCACACTTCCCACATTCTTCTCATTGTGGGCGTCGCGACGCTAAGCGTAAAAAAAATGTATAAAATTAATATAAACCGGTGGTTTTATGCATCAACATTTGAAGATGTTGGACAAAACCTGAGCTAAAAATAAAAGGTTATTAGTAAAGGATAATGACGGATATGCATCAAAATTAATTCGATTCCATTTCTTCCTTTTTCTGGCTTTTATTGGCCATGGATTATAGATTCCCCATCGGTTCCATGTTGGCCAGTATAATGAATAGTGTGGCTAAAACAAATGTATTAGTAGACGGCCGATTTATCTTAAATTAATTTAGGTATCTATATTTAAATAGTTCACCAAATATTGTACATTTATACCATACCACAAAGCCGTCCTCCATAATTTAATAGGCTTGTTCTTCAGTTGCAGCTTCTTATTTTCACTCACTTCACTAACTTACCAGAATCGGCAACGTGTCCCATCTTTAAGAGCAATAACAAAGCTCCTTCACCATATTTTAGTGATTATAAAGAGATGCGCACAGCCCGATTTTTAAAAACTATTGTAAATATCTTAATAGTGTCCAAAATTTAATGAATTTTTTTTTTTTTTTTTTTTTATGATCAAACACAAGCACTATAGGAAAAATCCTTTAGGGCACTCTGGGAGTGGTGCGTGTGCGCAGAAAGCGATTCACGTTGGATTTGAATCGTTGGAGGTTATATTCGTTGGGAAAAACGACCTCGGGAAGGTCGTTCCACAAGGATGAAGTCCTCCAGATGAAAGAATTTTTAAATAATGAAGTTCGAGGAGTACTAAGCTTAACCACATACGGATGGGCGGCAGTGGTTCGTCGTGTATTTCTGCTATTCGTCGCTCTGGGCGGAATTAAGAGGGCAAGGTCAGCCGAGCACCTTCCATGATAATATCTGTAAAAGAGAGTCAAATCCCCAACCTGTCTTCGATGTTCTAGGCTGTCGAGGTTCTTCGTCAGCTCGTGGTCTCCGATCAGACGAATAGCCCTCCTTTCGATGGTATCCAGCAGCCGAAGAGTATGTTTGGGTGCAGAGCTCCAGACATGAGAGCAGTATTCTATTGATGGTCGAATCTGGGCTTTGTATAGTGTCAAAAGTTGTTGAGGTGTATACAACTTTCTGGTTCGGAAGAGTACGCCAAGCTTCTGAGAAGCTATCTTGGCGATTGCCACAACGTGGTTATGCCAAGACATATTTCCTCCCAGATTCACACCCAGCAAATTAATAGATGAAGCCAGTGGGATTGCGTGTTCGGCCATGACTATTTCCGGTTCTGTAATGTTAACCTTTTTAGAGAAAACTGCTGCCTGGGTTTTTTTAGCGTTAAATTCGACTTGGTTACTGTCACCCCAAGCCAAAATTTCTTCCAGGTCTTTGTTGAGGCGTGATACTTCATGCTGTCTGCGAAGATGTGCGTCGGCAGCCGATGTTTGCGCATTCAAAGAGAAAGATGAGAAAAGTGTGCTATCGTCCGCAAAACTAAATATCGGATTTTTAGTTTTCACTAGAAGGTCGTTAATGTAGAGTAAGAAGAGAGTGGGAGACAATATGGACCCTTGAGGAACACCGGCATTGATGGTGAAGGTGTCTGAGAGAAATCCGTCAATCCCCACTTGCAGAGAGCGGTCCTTAAGAAAGCTAGACAACCATGCACAGAATCGACTGGGCATACCATAGGATCGCAGTTTACTTAGAAGCCCCTCATGCCAAACACGATCAAAAGCTTTAGAAATATCCAGCGCAACAACCCGAGACTCCCCATGATGTTCGATTGCGTTGTTCCAAATATGGGTGACATAGGCTAGAAGATCTCCAGTTGATCTGGACTTCCGAAAACCATATTGATGATCGCTGATGATGCTGAAGCTTTCCAGGTACTTTAGAAGATGTTGGTTAATAGCTTTCTCCATTACTTTTGATATAACTGAAAGCAATGCGACTGGTCGATAGTTGTTAGGCAGGGTTCTCTTACCTTTCTTTGGAATAGGCTGGACTCGCGCCGTCTTCCAGCAAGATGGAAATATTCCTTTTTTGTAGGATAAGTTGAAAATTCTACAAAATACTGGTGTTAGTTCATCGGCGCATGTCTTGAGAACTATAATAGGAATTTCGTCTGGACCAGTAGCTTTTTTGACGTCGAGTCCTTTCAGGATTCGTTTGACGGGACGCTGACGGAACACGATTTCGGTCATTTCGGATTCAACTGCAGGATTGTCGGGTGGTGTTCTTCCCTGGAAATCTACAGTGGAATGCGAAGAAAATAGTTCAGTAAGTAAGTTTGCTGTGTCTCCGGCTGTGGATGCTATTGTACCATCGGGACGTATTAGAGGTGGAATAGTTGAGTTGGTAAAATTTTGGCTGACGGCCTTAGCGACTGACCAAAAGGACCTTGATCCGTTTGGACAGTCAAGAAGTTTGTTTTCGATCCTCACTTTATGGGCTTCTTTGCTTTGATCTTTTGTTAGCTTATATTGGTTTCGAGCGGTAATAAAGATGGTACGATTCTCAGTGGTAGGGTTTTTACGCCACTGTCGGTAAGCCAGATTTTTTGATTTGACAGTACGCTCACAATCCTTGCTAAACCAGGGCTTGCCGTTGGAAGGGCGTTTTTGGGAGGAGGGGATAAATGCTTCCATGCTCGTTAGAATGACGTCGGAGACCTCCCCAGCACAGACGGATGGATCATCAGAAGAGAAGCATACGCTCATCCAAGGAAAAGTCCGAAAATGGTCTTTCAGGTCTTCCCACTTGGCCGATCTGTAATGCCATATCTTGCGAGGTTTAGGAGGTTGTTCAGAATTAATTGGTAGTTCGCTTAGAGTTGAAATAAGTTTGTGATCGGAAGATCCTAACGGAGGCTGTACGGTGACTGTATATAGATCGGGATTTGACGTTAAGAAAAGATCCAAAAGACTAGAAAAATCTCCAGCTCGGTCTGGAATCCGCGTTGGTTCTTCTACGAGTTGAGTTAGACCAGAACTGATCGCTAAGGATTCGGCCTCGCGGCCTTGCTCATCGTCTGTATTTGAATATTTAAGCCAGTTGACATTGTGGACGTTAAAGTCACCAAAGATAGCAATCTCGGCATTTGGATAGTTGGTTTGCACGAAGTCGATTGTATTGGCTAGTGATGAGAAAAGGTCTCTGTAATGGGTATCACTTGGAGGACGGTAAAGGCAGCAGATAAACTTGGTGATTTTCGGTGTTGATATTTTAAACCACATTACATCAAAGTCTTTCGGTTCCAGTGTAGGTTCTCGTTGGCAGCAGAGATCATCTCGAATAAAAAGACACACGCCGAAGTTGCGTCGGAATCGGAAATGAAAATCGTATCCAGGGTATAAATAGCTGACGGTGTTTGTTGACGATCTGACCTTTGTCTCGGTCAATGCGAGTACGTGAGGCTTGGAAGATTGTAAGTGCTGGTGGACTGAATTGATGTTCGTGTTAAGCCCTCTAATATTGCAGAAATCAATTTTGAAGTTGCTAGTTCTGGGTTGGTTAGCAACTGCAGGTGCCACACCATTTCTTCGTTGAGTGTTGTTAGATCCCAGTAAATTGTCGGAAATGGTTGTTTTTTGATGAACTTCGCTTGATGGGGCCCCAAGTCCAGCCCCCGCCCGGAGATCCGAATGGGGGGCGAGTTTACCTCCGGAGTATTTTGGGCCTGGAGCTTCCATCATGCTATTTTTGGGGGGTCCCACCCTGGTAACCGGAAACATCGGCAAAGCAACGAAACGTCAACTCAATGAGCAAAAGTTAGCTCAAGGAGCAAACTTCACGCCACCTAAACCGATGCAATGGTATCTCACCGGGCGATGCCGGGTGGGCCAACATCTTCCATTTACAAAGAGAAAGAAGAAACAAAATGGTGCGGACCTATATATTGCTATTGCTCTTAACCCTTCAATCTTTCACCTGTAGCAACAGAAAAGGAAAGAAAACTATCTTACCTTTCAATCATGATAGAAGCGAAGGTGATGGTATTAACAACGGTGCCAATTGTAGGAAGACGGATCAATCCACATTCAAGCAAGCACTTGAGTGAGGAATGACCCGTAAAACACTAAAGGTAGTAGATAAGCTACAAGAGTTTGGGGCCAAATACCACCACTTTTACATGTTATTTCTTATGGGAAAATTTAAGGTTCGATCTGCATTTTTATCTACCGAAGCCCAGCGTCGTGACGCCCAGAATGAGAAGAACGTGAGGAGTGTGGAGATGAATGGAGAGCAAATATCGTCATTTTTATATGTATTTTCCCATACGGAAATTTAAGGTTCGATCTGCATTTTAAATCTAACGACGCTTAGCGTCGCGACGCCCAGAATGAGAAGAATGTGGGAAGTGTGGAGATGAATGAAGAGCAATATCATCATTTTTACAGGTATTTTCCCATAAGGAAATTTAGGGTTCGATTTGCATTTTTTTTTACCGACGCCTACCGTCGCGACGCTCAGAATGAGAAGAACGTGACGCAATTTACCAGTGGCTGTTAGCGTCTCCACCATAACCATCAAACTTTAATATTTGATTTAAATTTTACGTTTTGTGTGTGTGTGTGTGTGTGTTTATCGCAACCATTTCAGGATGGCTGATAAATTTTCTATTTCATTATAAGTAATTACTGATTAAATACAGTTTTTTTACTTCTAAATTATCCAAAAAATAGTTGAAAAATCACATTTAAAGTAAAAAAAAATCTCTTAATTCTTACATATCAGTTTTTAACGTTTGTTGCTTTTAAATTTAAACCCCTAATTAAAAAAAAATATTGAAGGAAAGACACATACAAATTTAGAAAATTATAATTTCCCATCATAACCCTTTAGAGATGGCCGATAGATGATTTCTTTAATAGCCAACAGGCAACAATTTTCCCTGATCGTGTCTATAAGACATATGGAAAACACTGTATATACCTAACTCTTTAAAAGTGTCAACCTCTTTTGTAGGGAGGGATTATCGATCACCAGAGTCGGTACGTCTCCCCTCGGAAGGGTACCTGTCGTGTTTCCATGCGGAAAAAAGTCGATCATCCCTTTATATCACAGAAGCCAAATCGTATATAAAATATTTAAGTGTTAACTCTATTATTTATCGCAACCCTCTCAGGATGATTTAATAAATTTTCTATTTCATTTATCAGCCATCCTGAAATGGTTGCGATAAACACACACACACACACAAAAAGTAAAATTTAAATCAAATATTAAAGTTTGATGGTTATGGTGGAGACGCTAACAGCCACTGGTAAATTGCGTCACGTTCTTCTCATTCTAAGCGTCGCGACGGTAGGCGTCGGTAAAAAAAATGCAAATCGAACCCTAATTTTCCTTATGGGAAAATACCTGTAAAAATGATGATATTGCTCTTCATTCATCTCCACACTTCCCACATTCTTCTCATTGTGGGCGTCGCGACGCTAAGCGTAAAAAAAATGTATAAAATTAATATAAACCGGTGGTTTTATGCATCAACATTTGAAGATGTTGGACAAAACCTGAGCTAAAAATAAAAGGTTATTAGTAAAGGATAATGACGGATATGCATCAAAATTAATTCGATTCCATTTCTTCCTTTTTCTGGCTTTTATTGGCCATGGATTATAGATTCCCCATCGGTTCCATGTTGGCCAGTATAATGAATAGTGTGGCTAAAACAAATGTATTAGTAGACGGCCGATTTATCTTAAATTAATTTAGGTATCTATATTTAAATAGTTCACCAAATATTGTACATTTATACCATACCACAAAGCCGTCCTCCATAATTTAATAGGCTTGTTCTTCAGTTGCAGCTTCTTATTTTCACTCACTTCACTAACTTACCAGAATCGGCAACGTGTCCCATCTTTAAGAGCAATAACAAAGCTCCTTCACCATATTTTAGTGATTATAAAGAGATGCGCACAGCCCGATTTTTAAAAACTATTGTAAATATCTTAATAGTGTCCAAAATTTAATGAATGAGAAAGAAGAAACAAAATGGTGCGGACCTATATATTGCTATTGCTCTTAACCCTTCAATCTTTCACCTGTAGCAACAGAAAAGGAAAGAAAACTATCTTACCTTTCAATCATGATAGAAGCGAAGGTGATGGTATTAACAACGGTGCCAATTGCAGCAAGACGGATCAATCCACTTTCAAGCAAGCACTTGAGTGAGGAATGACCCGTAAAACACTAAAGGTAGTAGATAAGCTACAAGAGTTCGGGGCCAAATACCACCACTTTTACATGTTATTTCTTATGGGAAAATTTAAGGTTCGATCTGCATTTTTTTCTACCGACGCCCAGCGTCGCGACGCCCAGAATGAGAAGAACGTGAGGAGTGTGGAGATGAATGGAGAGCAAATATCGTCATTTTTACATGTATTTTCCCATAAGGAAATTTAAGGTTCGATCTGCATTTTAAATCTAATGACGCTTAGCGTCGCGACGCCCAGCATGAGAAGAATGTGGGAAGTGTGGAGATGAATGAAGAGCAATATCATCATTTTTACAGGTATTTTCCCATAAGGAAATTTAGGGTTCGATTTGCATTTTTTTTTTTACCGACGCCTACCGTCGCGACGCTTAGAATGAGAAGAACGTGACGCAATTTACCAGTGGCTGTTAGCGTCTCCACCATAACCATCAAACTTTAATATTTGATTTAAATTTTACTTTTTGTGTGTGTGTGTTTATCGCAACCATTTCAGGATGGCTGATAAATTTTCTATTTCATTATAAGTAATTACTGATTAAATACAGTTTTTTTTACTTCTAAATTATCCAAAAAATAGTTGAAAAATCACATTTAAAGTAAAAAAAAATCTCTTAATTCTTACATATCAGTTTTTAACGTTTGTTGCTTTTAAATTTAAACCCCTAATTAAAAAAAAATATTGAACGAAATACACATACAAATTTAGAAAATTATAATTTCCCATCATAACCCTTTAGAGATGGCCGATAGATGATTTCTTTAATAGCCAACAGGCAACAATTTTCCCTGATCGTGTCTATAAGACATATGGAAAACACTGTATATACCTAACTCTTTAAAAGTGTCAACCTCTTTTGTAGGGAGGGATTATCGATCACCAGAGTCGGTACGTCTCCCCTCGGAAGGGTACCTGTCGTGTTTCCATGCGGAAAAAAGTCGATCATCCCAGAAGCCAAATCGTATATAAAATATTTAAGTTTTAACTCTATTATTTATCGCAACCCTCTCAGGATGATTTAATAAATTTTCTATTTCATTTATCAGCCATCCTGAAATGGTTGCGATAAACACACACACACACAAAAAGTAAAATTTATATCAAATATTAAAGTTTGATGGTTATGGTGGAGACGCTAACAGCCACTGGTAAATTGCGTCACGTTCTTTTCATTCTAAGCGTCGCGACGGTAGGCGTCGGTAAAAAAAATGCAAATCGAACCCTAAATTTCCTTATGGGAAAATACCTGTAAAATGATGATATTGCTCTTCATTCATCTCCACACTTCCCACATTTTTCTCATTGTGGGCGTCGCGACGCTAAGCGTCGTTAGATTTAAAATGCAGATCGAACCTTAAATTTTCTTATGGGAAATACATGTAAAAATGGCGATATTTGTTCTCCATTCATCTCCACACTCCTCACGTTCTTCTCATTCTGGGCGTCGGTAGAAAAAAATGCAGGTCGAACCTTAAATTTTCCCATAAGAAATAACATGTAAAAGTGGTGGTATTTGGCCCCGAACTCTTGTAGCTTATCTACTAAAGGTCACTGTTCACTTATTCCAGGTAGCCGAAGACTTGTTTGCCGACAGCGAGAAACGGACGATTCCAACACCAATCATGCTCACTTACCTGAAACAATAGAGAACATTTTTAGTTACACAGTTTACATCAATAAAAGTTTAATCAATTATTATAGGTTTGATAAAATTTGATTTTTGTTCTTATTAATTTATACGTTAAATAATGATATGGCGAATGCGTCACTACCATTAGCTCTAAAAGCGAATATGATGTATCTAAATCTAAATTACATTGTGTTATGATTAGTACCAACCCTTTTTTATCCTTACTTATTTATCGGTGAACAATTTTTCGACGACACAATTTGTTATCAACTTTGACTTAATAGTTATAAAAGTCCAAAGGATATAAATTCTTAACCAGAGCAGTACTAAATGTAACAAAAATCAATTTTTATCATCATCCTCACAGTTGGTACAGTCATTATTCAAAATTTTTTTACTGCCCATCACAATAAATGTTTAGTCATTCGTTTGAAACACCCCCCCCCCCAAACGGATAAGTTGAAATTTTTTAAACGTTTTATGTCATGCTCCTAAGTAAATAACAATGGCTTGTTTTAAATATTTATGTCAAACGAAACGATCCCGAGGGAAACGGGCTGCGATAGACAGACGGACAAACAAACACGCATACAGGCATCAAGCGATTCGTTTTTCCAATGTTGGTACGGACCAAAGCTATTACAAACTACAGATGGAATAATGTACATTTCTAGCCCACGCAACGACTGCAAACAGTCTGTCCCACCTCTTTCGGTCATTATTCCAGCATAGCCAGATGGACATATTTATCGCAAAGGCATCTTGCAAAATTGCAATTAAAAATTTGTTAATTTGGCAAATACAACTGGTTTAGATTAATCCGCAATTGCTCTTAAAATAAAATTATTTCCCAATAATTTTACTATAAACTGTGAAAAGGCGATGAGAGATTCTTAAAATAAAATATTATTATACTTAAAAGTATCAAAAGAATCTTGAACTAATCCAACTGCACTCTGGCAACAACTATTTCTATTTTACTACGATTCGGACCCAAAAGATAAGCAAAAGATGAATGAATACTAATCTCGTATATATTGCGATGTTTGTTCTTTGATCTAACTAACGGATTGTTATATTTTGGTTGATTTGTGTGTTTTTGTGATTATTGGTGAAAAATCGTCTTTATTATAAACAATCATGGTGCATTCATCTGTAGTATGTAAAAGAGTGGTTCATTAAAGAAGGATTTATCTTTTCATCGGTAAGTATGGTTATGTTTGAATATTTAACCATCTGATATAACCAGACTTCAACATTGTTGCCATTCAGCCAAAAAACATGTAGTTCTCTCTTCCACCCATTAATTATTGTTCAATTACAGCTCGAAATCTTTTGATTGCCAAACTGCTTTGCATATAAAAATAAAATATTATTAGTTTCAAGCTTCCCCAGTAAAATTGATTTTTTGGTTGGTGAACGCAGAAAACAGAAAACTAAATAAATGCACATTTAAAATATTGGCAACTACGATTCACTTCACACAAACTTATTTTCGAAAATAACGAAACATTGATCAACCAACACTGATGAAAATATATTTTTTAACTAAATATTACCTTAATAAATTCTCGCAGGCTGCTCTAATCCAGCTTGTGTCCCGAACGTTTACTTGCAGGTTTATGTTTCCATGGTCGCAGTCAATTGAAGCCCTCGGACCGATCCAAAAAACAACAATTTTTTGCAACAACTGGTCCTTAGGGAATCGGCAATTAAACAGACACAGAAACAAACGGAGTTTGATTGGATGAATCTACTTCAAATACTGCATATACATTTTTATAAAGTTACGATTGCTTATAATAGCTGCTTAAAAGTTATGTCATCATAACGCGTTAAAAAGTTCATTTTGTTTAATCATTCATACCCCATTTTGAAATTGTCAATACGATCAGTCAGATCCTTCCTGTACGTTAGACTAGGAAAAGTCGGACTGATTTATCAATCAGATTTTTTCTGTACGTTAGACTAAAAAAAATCAGATTGATTAAGGCGCGATGGGGTTCAGCAAAACGATCAATCAGATCATTCCTGTACGTTAGACTAGGAAAGACCGGACTGATTTATCAACCAGATTCTTTCTGTACGTTAGACTAAAAAGAATCGGATTGATTTGACTGCGCGATTGGTTTCTGTGTCTTCTGCTACCCTGGAAAATTCGCGTGCCCGATTTTATAAATTTTCTTTAGTGCCCATGGCCATGATCCTAAAACAAAGGAAAATGCGTTTAGTTTTCATGTAAATAGTCAAATTTGAGTAAATTAGTAAAGTGTAGGTCATAATCGACACGAAGGCTTATTTGAGAAATTGTACATTTTGACATGAACAAGTGATTCAATGCTAATGAGCATAAATTAATAGGAATATAATGCTTATTGTTATTCTATCAAGAAGAGTAGGCCAGGTACCTAGGCTAATTTAAAATTAAATCCCCCCTCCCAAAAAAAACTCCTCAAAAAAACTCCATGCGAAACCGTCTTCACATGAAACTTACTAAGTTATCAAAAAACCGCATAAAATAGATTCAAAAATAACATAATTCGATACATGCATCGAATAACATTGTAAGCGACAAATCGTGTTTTTGCAGAACACATAACAGGTTCGGGTATGTTTAATTGTAATATACAGGGTCCGCAAACGAAGCGTGGACGGAAGATTAAATCGTTATCGAAGAACTTATCAACAATACTGAAACAGCTTGAGATATTGGATTAAAAGCGGCATGTTTTAAAAATATTTTACATTATACAGGGTGGCCCAAAAAAGTGTGACAGCATAAAGTTATATTTTTTTAAATGGAACACCCATTATTTTATTGCATATTTAGGTTTGTATTACTATCGCTTATAAGTTCCTCAAATTTTATTTAATTTGGTTTTGTAGTTTCGGAGAAATAAATTAAAAACTGAACAAAAAAAGTTTTGCAGTCCTGAATAAAAAAATCAAAAAAACAATCCAGAACTATTTTTTTAACCTCGGCATTGAGTGAAACTTATGACAAGAGGTCTAGAGATACTATGAATGTAATTGCGTTTATTTATTTTATACAGGGTGTTCATAATGAGCTTTCAAAAACCCCACATTTTAAAATAATTTTTCTCAAGTTTTTCAAATGGAACACTCTGTATATTATTTGGCTATTTGACGTAGAATTCATAGACAATTTTTTCTTGTAATACAAGCATATAAGTTATATCCAGCCGTTTTCGAAATAATTGTAAATATCATAAATTATGTTGTTTAAATAGATTTTTTATTGGGAAATTTTGTTATAGGCGACTAGACTAATAATTGTAAACTAAAGTAAATGTTCAAAATAGCTTCCTTTTTCTTAATTTAATGATTTTCCTCTACTGCGAACATAACTCTTAATTCATTAATAACGGGTTTATTGATTATCATCCTTTTTATGTACGCAGTGCTTCCTGTTGCTACAAATTTTTGCAACAACTTCTCGAAGATTTTTGGTCTCGGCTTTCTCTCAATATTTGGATATCTTTCAGCATACACTCGGCTCGCGAGGAGGCAATTTCTTGCACATTCACCCAGTATAAACATCATATTTACCATTTCTAAAGTTGTAAAATTCGACATTTTGTGTAAGTTAGTACTTAATTTCGACGACTGAACAAATGTAAATAATTTTATTTGGCTGTCATAGTGACAATCTAAACAAATAGAAATCATGGCAACTCGATTAAGAATAAAAAATAATATTAAATAATAAAAGTAGCAAAAATGTATGCTTTTAAAATTTATATCGAAATAACTAAAAGACGGTAAACTTTAAGAGTAAAAGGAAGCTATTTTGAACTTTTACTTTAGGTTACAATAATTACTCTAGTTCCCTATAACAAAATTTCCCAATAAAAACTCTATTAAAACAACATAATTTATGATATTTACAATTATTTTGAAAACGGCTGGATATAACTTATATGCTTGTATTATAAAAAAAAATTGTCTATGAATTCTACGTCAAATAGCCAAATAATATACAGGGTGTTCCATTTGAAAAACTTGAGAAAAATTATTTTAAAATGTGGGGTTTTTGAAAGCTTATTATGAACACCCTGTATAAAATAAATAAACGCAATTACATTCATAGTATCTCTAGACCTTTTGTCATAAGTTTGACTTAATGCCGAGGTTAAAAAAATAGTTCTGGATGTTTTTTTTGATTTTTTTATTCAGGACTGCAAAACTTTTTTTTTTAGTTTTTAGTTTATTTCTCCGAAACTACAAAACCAAATTAAATAAAATTTGAGGCACTTATAAACGATAGTAATACGAACCTAAATATGCAATAAAATACTGGGTGTCCCATTTAAAAAAATATAACTTTATGCTGTCACACTTTTTTGGGCCACCCTGTATAATGTAAAATATTTTTAAAACATGCCGCTTTTAATCCAATATCTCAAGCTGTTTTAGTATTGTTGATAAGTTCTTCGATAACGATTTAATCTTCCGTCCACGCTTCGTTTGCGGACCCTGTATATTTATCATTCCGGTTTTTAGAAACTTTATATTTACAGAAGTAACATAGTTTAAAATTACTTCCTGTTCGTCGGACAAAAATATGTTCTATAAAATTTGCTTAGAATTTAATGGTGAATCGAAAAATATAATAAATTACCATATTGTGTTTAAGAAACCAAAGTTGGCAGCTACTTCCGGTATAACCGGAAATGACAGGAACATGTGGATATTTTAGTTAAAGAGAACGCATCGACACATTTAAGTTTCAGAAACATATGTGCAGTAGTTCTCCATAAAGTTCTAAAGCAAGCCCGTCGTGAATCACCCTGTATAATCTAAGATGCAATCAAATAACACTGGGATGTGAAACGACATTATTCCCCGGACTTATTTTCGTTAGTATACAAGGTGTTTATAAAAACTTGTGCCATCGCTCGTATGGTAATTTCCTATCAAAAAAATTAGACAAACAGATCCGATAAACATGGCTTTAGTAATTTTAGTGAAATTGGGTTATGAAAAGTACCTAATAAATAAAATAAAATATTTTAGCAATACAAATGGTGGGGGGGGGGGGGGGGGGTCATAAAAGGTTTGTAAATAACTGATTATTGTCAGGAATTTCCTTAAAATTGAAACGAATTTTCACCTCAGTCAATTCCGTAATATTAGAAGGTTTTTTCTTACTTTGATTGGAGTAATAGTCCTCTAACTTCTTATAAAACAATTCTGGGTGCTTCAACATTTCGTTTTCAAAAAAAAATTACTACAAAGATGTTAACAACAGTTACAGCGTTCGACTAAAACCGGCAAACAAGGTAACTTAAATCATTTAATCAAGTACAGCGTTTGACTGAAAGAATTCCGTCATTACACGGAATGCCTGATGCTCTTAGGCAAACGGTGTACAAAGCGTAGAGTTACACTATTTGCCGGCAATACGTGAAATGACTAGGCATTTCTTGGAATGACGGATTTCACTAATTGACGCCGACATATACATATGCAAATTTCGAAAATTGGACAATTCGCTAATGTTGATGGGGGGCAACCCTCAAAATATATTTTTAATATGGTGGCACAAATTAAACACCCTATATATTATTACGTTTTTGGATTCTACGCAAGATTTTAGACAAATTTCGTATATCATGTCCTGCCCCTAAGTCTGTGTTTGCAATATTTAAGGTTTAATGTCTAAAGTAACATTTGCAGACCTTAAATTAATTATTAATTATTCCTATAAGGAAGCCTTGATTGTTTCTTTGGGGGTTGAATTCAAGGTTGAAAAAGACCAGTTTTAATAGATTTTATAAAATTATTAATACAGGGTGTTCAAACAATTAAAAATTAAATTGAGAAAATCTACATTTTCAAATGGAAACCCCAAATTTTATAACCATTTTCTATTTAGAATTAAAAATAAAGGTTTATTTGTATAAGGTTGTCTATTAAAAAAATCTATAGTTTCAGAAATGCTAAAGAAATAAATTTGTTATAATATGTTCTTGATATAGCTTACCAAACACTGGAATTTCATTTCAAAGTGACCGAAACCCAAAAACAAACTATCTATAGTTCTTGGTATTATTATGACCATATAAAAATATTAAATTGGCAAATTTTTGGAATCGACAACCTTATACAAACTTACCCTTATTTTTAACGCTAAATAGAAAATAATTATAATATATGATTTATATCCAGTATACGTAAATTCCATTACTAAGTTAGTAACTAATAAGACAAAGGAGAAAAACCGCAAATTTCAAGACACTACCATAAACTGACACTGGCATAAATATTCTTATTTAAATCGGTACATGTAAAAAAAACCATAGCAACAATGAGGAAAGTTTATGAGCATAAAACAACAACTAATGCAAAAAAACCATATTGAACAAAAATATATTTTTTTCGAAAACAGTTCACTTTATCGACATTGATCAAGAGTACCTTTTTTTAAGCATATCTCGTATCCAAAAATATTATTGTCGTTCCTTCATCGTACAAGGTGTAAAAAAAACATTTTTGTGTCCTAGTCCGTCCCTGGCAAACTAAATAAGCCAAATGTGTTTAAAAGGGCGAGTTTTAAGGAGACCCATCTACTAACCATTATACTAAAAAAATATTAAATTACACCTAGTACTTCAAAAATTATTTAAAAAACAACGATTTCCAGGGACGTCCGTTATGGGCCCGTATCTCCGTAGGGGAGATGGGCCCGTATCTCCGTAGGGGAGAGGCCGTAGGAAGAAAAATTTATAAGAACTTCTCCTGTTATTTTTAAGTGTTCTATCTGAACCCGGGAGATTGACCACATATTCTGGGACACCCTGTATAGGGTGTGCCATTTAAAATAAAGAAGTTGACACCGACTTCCAGTTTAACCGGATGTACTACCATAATGAAAATGTTTTAGCCCAGTGCTCAAATCAACATTAGCATACTATCCAAATTTGAATTTCAAAATTAGTAAGAGAGGGCCCGCTCAAGACGCCTTAATCATTTTCGGCTGTTATTAATACATATTAATAATATTTCTGAAAAGAAATTAAAAAAATGTGCTATGCTATTCTAACTCATTAAAATAATAACTATCAACAAACCACCTTGTAACTCTGTAAATTTTTTTATTTAAATCTATTTTATTAGCTATTTCGTGCTCAATAGATATCATAGTAAAGCTAGCCCGTTTCGGGCTTGTTCGTAACATGCCGCCCAGTTTACCCAGTCCACAGTGGCGTATAACCCGAACAACCCCCCCCCCCCCCCCCCCGGAATGTAATGTTTTAACCAATTTATTCAAAGATGAATTCGTTAGGAAAAATATAAATCTTGATTTTACTAGATGTTTGTTTTTAGTAGATGATTGTTTTGTTCGTTGTTGTTTAAATGCTCAGTATATTTTTTCTTCAGTTAATAATTAAGTCAGAACTAGTGACGCATTCACCATTTCGTTTTTTGATCAATATTTTTGATACAATTTCGTTTTATCCTAAAAGCGGTTAATTACCTGTTTTTAGGGACCAATTGCTATAAGTTTAGGGTAGAAATTTTTTCAATTAATAAATTGACGGAAGCAAGAAACAAAATTTTGCCAATTTGCACAAATTTCATTTCTTGTACAAGTACGCCACTGCCCCTCCGAACTAAAAACGGTCCTCGTCGAATCCAGATTTTTCCGCCCCAATATACTTGACCCCCCCCCACCCTTCTCATTTACGATTTTAAGGGTAACAGTTAGCTCTCCCAGTGGGTTACTCCATGAAGGCTTTAAATAGTTTTTAAATCCCTTTTACTGTATTATTTCACAAAAAATTTATTGTGTCGACTCCTATTTTATTATTATTGGAAAGAGATTTAAACGATCTTAAAAAATGATGGGTCACTTGACCTCCCCCCCTGCTTCCCATTTAAGATATTAAGGGTAACATCTACCACTGTCAAGGGGGTTAAACCACGCAGGCTGCAAAAATTCTTGTGAAGGGCGGGACCTTCACAATAAAATTTTATTTTTATTTACCGAAAGCGACCTATTAAAGGTGGGTAGTTTTCAAATTAAAACCCTGCATAACTGAAAACTGAAGGGGCCCATATACTTGCAAGCAAATTGCGCAACGAAGGTTGTTGCGCAACGAGTTGAGCGTGAATGCCGCTGTTCGACGCGTTGCGCAACATCGAGTAAAGCAATGGTAAAAACGGCTCAAAAAGAATTGTGGAAAGAGTTTATAAGTATTTATCGCCAGTTACTACCCCAGTTATGGAAGGTAAAAAGCGAGGAACCCGTTGCATAATAGCGCATGGGCCCCTTGTGACGTGACTTAAATACTTCTTCTCTATTATAAATTAATTTATGGAACTGTGAATGCTGCTAAAAGTATTTTGAAAAAAAAAATGTTTAAAGACTCACCTTACAGGGAACAGAGCAAAACTTCGTTTTAGGATGACACTATTACCCGGAATTCCGACAACTCTTTAAGCAGTGGCAGGAGCACCCTGTCCTGGACGTCGAATTATCACGCGGGATAATTTTCCAGAAAAAAAAAACCGGCGAATACGCGAGCTCCTTTCGAGCCGACCACTGCAAATAAAGTAACAAAGTAAAGCAAGGCAAAGGTATTTTGGTGCAAAAAATTCGTTTGTTTTTCTAACGATTACTCGCTTACATTGTAGAAAAAACGGCATGAATCATGTCGATTCGTTATACGTCCGAGATTTTTATATCCAAATTGATGCCGTTTTACGAAATTTAAAATGAATTGTATTTTGATAGGTATAATTTTATTTTTTAAAATAGGGAATTTATGTCCCGGAGGATCCTAAATTTTTGTATGAGGCGGTAACCCTTGTGTCATGTCATTTGACTTGTGTTTCGTAGCGTTCTTATTAGAAAAATTAGAATTACCGGAAAATTTAACGCGGAAAATTGGGTTTTCTGAAATAAATAAAATATTTACTAATACAGGGAGTCCATTTAGTGTGTAATTCTTCGATATATCCTATATCGTGGATAGAAGGGAAACTTTAAAAATAAATATTAGCGGACTGTTGAAGACGCATATTTTAAAAGTATGTTTAAGTATACAGGGTGTCCATTTTTGGGTAGGTTTACGGGGTATCTCCGTTATTAGTAAAGATAGAAGGATGCTGTTTTCGCAGCACTTTGCTACTTTTTTGTCAAACAGAAGATGCCGTAATCAGAATTTTTCTAGGCCGCCTTGTTTTTAATATACGGGATGTTTTTGAGAATTGTGCATTTTGGGACCCTTCTTATCGTTTATGTAACCCCAATTTTTTTCCCCAATCTGTTGCGGTGTTGCAAAGATATTATTAATTTTCTTATTTTTATTGCATTGGTACGATCGTAATAAACATGCTACAGATTCTTTATTGATTTTAATTAGATCAACAAATTTTATCTGGATTATATGAGTACTGTGGCAGCCGGCTGACCCCGTAGCGAATGAGTAACCGGGGAGTGATTCAAGCGATGACGTAATGCGGGCAGGAGGAAAAAGAACTGTTTTGATAGTTAGTTGTTTATGGATTATTGAAGTAAATAGATTGTATTGCGAGTGAATAAAGAGTACTGAGATTAAGTGTTGTTTCTGTGTGATGTTAGGTCAGCACAACTGGCGACGAGGATTTATTACTTTTAAGCTTACTGTAAGTACTCACAGAATTATATAAAACATGTTAATAAATGTTTATTTCTGGTTGCCAACCAACACCAATATAATAAAGTTAAGGTAGTAACGATATTTAACAGTTGAATCTGCAAAAGGCGGATCAATACAAATCTGGCTAAAAAGGAAAGTAATAGGTTATTGTTACTTCCTTACGGCGCGGCGCAGAGAACGTGAGGTTGTGAGCCACAGGGAATATGTAGGCCATATATAAAAGATAAAGCGTGAGCCACAGAGATTGTGAGCCATGAAATGAAATGCGTGAGCCATAGGAAATTGTGAGCCATGAAAAGAATAATCATTTATATAGTACAGTGGTTAGATTTTAAACTATAAACCCACGGTGCCCAAGAAATCATAAACGGTGTCAAGCAATTTAGAAAGAAAACATTCCCGCAATGTCCGACTCAGGAATACGACCCTTTTTATGTCAAAACATAGATTAGGCGTTGCTACGAAGTGAATGGGAGAAATGGTTGAGATCATTAGAGTTATACCTAGCAGCGGAAGATGTTGAGGATTGTGTCAAAAAGAGGAACAAACTGTTACACTTAGGGGGACCGCAACTACAGGAAGTCGCTTACAACATACCTGGGGCAATTGAGACTTTTGATTCAAAACAAAAAAACGACATTTTCAGTGTTTTAGTACAAAAATTGACTACTTATTTTTCTCCTAAACAAAACTCGACATTCGAGAGGCATATGTTCCGAAATCTTAAACCCGTACAGGAAGAGAGTTTTAATACATTTGTTGTGAAAGTACGGCAGCAAGCTGCCAAATGTTCATTTGGAAATACTGCTCAAGCCTGATACCTGGGCGCCAGTCGAATTGAAGAAGAAGCTTTTGGAGAAAGAACACACACTGGATGAAATAATACAGATTTGTCAAGTTCAGGAACAGATAGGTAACCAGTCAAAGGCCATGGATTCCGCAATACCAGGGCCTAGTAGACAATTTGAACCGGTGAACAGACTGTCCATGTCGGGACAAGATAGAAGACATCGAAACAAATGTACAAGGCGTGGAAAGTTTGGACACCCGAACTACTCTCAGTCATGCCCAGCCAGAGGATCGAAATGCAATAAATGTGGGATCAAAGGCCACTTTGCACTCACCTGCAGGACACCAGCAGAAAAACACGAATCAAAACCGACCAATGGATATAGTAAGCGTAGGCGAGTAAACTTTATAGATGCGGAAGAAGATGCCGAATCCTGATGATGATGAAATCAAAAATTTTGACTGTTTTAGAATAAAGAACAGTGGTTTACAGACACAACAAAATACGCGTGATGATATGATCAAGTGCAATGTTGGTGGTGTTACCATTACCTTTCTTATTGACTCTGGTTCTAAAGCAAACATAATATGTGGAGCTGATTGGACTCAACTAGTGAATAAGAAGGCGATAATATGGAACGTAGACGATCAAGTTGGCGACATATTGAAACCATACGCAACAGGAAGCTCCATTGTCGTGAAAAATAAATTCCAAGCTACCGTAAACCTACCAGGCTCGCCAGAAACGATTGCTTCATTCTATGTGGTGGAAAAAGGAGACATTTCTTTGCTGGGAAAACACGTGGCAATTAAACTAGGTGTGTTAAGACTGGGACCCAATGTTTATCAGATAACCGCTCCTTCGATTTTTCCCAAAATCAAAAACGTCGTCGTAAAACTTACCATCGATCCGTCGGTAAAGCCAGTACAACAACCTGTTAGACGGGTACCAATAGCCGTCGAGACAAAAGTAGAACAAAAACTTTAGGAAGCACTCAATTCGGGAATCATCGAAAGAGTAACAGAACCAAACTCCTGGATCTCACCTATGGTTATTATATTTAAGCAAAATGGAGATATCCGAATATGCATTGATATGCGCCGTGCTAATGAGGCTATCCTCAGAGAAAATTATCCCTTACCAACATTTGACAGTTTAATGGCAAAATTAAGAAATGCTAAGTATTTTTCCAGATTAGACCTCAAAAATGCCTACCACCAATTAGAACTAGATGTAGAGAGTCGTCCAATAACAACTTTTATTACACACAAAGGCATGTTTCGCTATACAAGGTTAATGTTTGGAGTAAACTCGGCTCCTGAAATATTTCAACGGGTGTTTGAAGGACTTTTGTCCTCTTGGGAAAATTGTTTAAATTACATTGATGACATAATTATTTTTGGACTCACCGAAGAAGAACACGATAGATGTCTTAAAAAGGTGCTGGATCTCTGCGATGCAAACAATGTTCTTTTAAATAACGAAAAGTGCAGTATGAAAAGTCAGCAGCTGGAATTTTTAGGGCATAAGTTATCAAGCAAAGGGATTGACGTGGACGATAAGAAGATAAAAACCATACTGGATTTTCGATCACCAGTCACCAAAGAGGAATTACGAAGTTTTTTGGGGCTTGTTACGTATGTGGGCAAGTTCATTGCCGATCTGGGTACTCTAACGGACTCGTTGAGGCAGCTCATAAAAAGGGAGTCAAAGTTTGCGTGGAATGATGTGCTCCAGAATAACTTTATAAAACTTAAAAACGCTCTGTCCAAGCTACCAACACTATGCTACTTCGATCCAGAACGTCGAACGAGGCTCATTGCAGATGCCAGCCCAGTGGCATTAGGAGCTGTGTTGATACAATTTCCTGGGGATACACCAAAAGTAGTTTCATTCGCAAGCAAAAGTCTATCAGATATTGAGCGGCGATACTCACAAACCGAAAAGGAGAGCTTAGCACTCGTATGGGCAGTAGAACGTATCTATTTTTACTTGGCTGGGTTGGAATTCGAACTCGTAACTGATCATAAACCACTCGAAGCAATATTCAAACCAACTTCAAGGCCACCTGCAAGGATTGAAAGATGGGTGTTAAGACTACAGGCCTTTAAATTCAAAGTTATATACCAGTCGGGAAAACTCAATATAGCTGATTCCGTATCGAGATTGTGCAAACTAGATAACGAATCGTCATTCGACAGGGAGGAAGAACAACACATATACACCGTCGTTGAACAACATACACCAAGAGCCATGCGTATCTCACAGATAATTGATGAAAGTAAACATGACACCAAGATATGCGATGCGGCTCATAAGATAAATGGTAACTTGTGGGAAGCCTCAGATAAAAATGAATTATTTCCGTTTCGACTAGAACTAAGCACTTTCGGCCCAGTAATATTACGCGGAAACAGGTTAGTAATTCCTGAAATTCTGAGACAACACACCTTAGAACTGGCTCACGAAGGACACCCAGGGGAAACGGTAATGAAAAGGAGACTAAGAGCAAAAGTCTGGTGGCACCTGATAGACAGGCAAGTTGAAAATTTTGTCAAGCAATGTCGCGATTGCCTATTGGTGGCACAGCCAAATAAACAACCACCAATGACAAGACACAAATTCCCAGAGGGCCCATGGCAGTGCCTTGCAATTGACCTTTTGGGACCATTACCTACTCAAGAACAAATTTTTGTGGTCATAGACTATTATTCAAGGTATCAAGAAATAAAATTTCTAGAATCAACCACATCTTCCGTTATAATCAGTTATCTCACCGAGCTTTTCGCAAGATTGGGCATCCCCTAAGTCAATACGATCAGACAACGGAAGACAGTTTGTAAGCGAGCAATTTAAAAAGTTTTGCAGTGAAAACAACATACAATTAATAAACACACCACCCTATTGGCCCCAGGCAAATGGTTTAGTGGAAAATATGAATCGATCCTTGGTGAAAAGGTTACAAATATCTCATGCAAACAAATTAGACTATAAATCTGAACTACTACAAAAGTTCATTTTAATGTACAATGTAACCCCACAAGGGACAACTGGAAAATCCCCGTCGGAACTGCTATTCAACAGGAATATACGAAATAAAATCCCATCGATATCCGATCTGGTGACTGAAAGAGTCGACGAAGAAGCATTAGATAACGATATACTGAACAAGCAAAAGGGTAAAGAAAAAGAAGACAGAACCACAAGAGCTATGGAATCTCACATTATGCAAGGAGACAAAGTCTTTGTAGAGAACATGGTGATTCCTCATAAGCTTACATCCAGATATAACGAAAAATAATACGAGGTCATCAATATCCAAGGAAACGAGGCGACACTAATGAGAGACGGTAGGATACTGAAGCGTCACGTGGCGCACCTGAAGAAAGTTCCAGATCAGTCACAAAATATTCCCAACATGTTACCATCAATTCAAAACGACCCATCCATAAATCCATCAGCTGCAAACAAGGACGAGTTAGGACAATTCGAGGGAGAAGGGGAACCAGGAGCACCACTGAGACGGCCACTAGGAACAACAACGCACCTGCGGGAAGATGACGGCTCATCCAGAGAAAAGAATCCTACAATGGTTGTGCATCTTAAGCTGAAAAGGAAGGACGGAGTGTGGCAGCCGGCTGATCCCGTAGCGAATGAGTAACCGGGGAGTGATTCAAGCGATGACGTAATGCGGGCAGGAGGAAAAAGAACTGTTTTGATAGTTAGTTGTTTATGGATTATTGAAGTAAATAGATTGTATTGCGAGTGAATAAAGAGTACTGAGATTAAGTGTTGTTTCTGTGTGATGTTAGGTCAGCACAAGTACCTACTATTTATAAAATTTTACAGTTTTATACAGGGTGCTTTAATTTTACTTCCAAACTCCGGTTTGTTTGGATTAAATTTACTCAGTATTTTCAAATGGAACACCCTGTATATTTCATCAAGAATTGAAACTTCTACTCCTTATAAGTACAAAATATTTTATTATTGTCTGTAGCATTGCCAATCGTAATGATAAATTTTGGAATTATTGGGAAGATATTTAAACAACCTTTAAAATGATGTGCCCTTCACCCCTTCCCTACCCATTTAATATTTTCGCTCAAATCTTCAGTCTTGGGCTTTCTTCGTTTACATTTTTTAGTATTTTTCTGTATTATATTAAATACGAATATGGAAAATTATTATTTCCAGACCCCCCTTATACAATAAGGGCGTATTTTTGTCTACACAGTAGCACTTTAAAATACTATTTCAGATTGAATGATACTACCAAGAAAAGGAAGCCCTCTCCTGACGAGCATAGACTTTTTATTTCTTGAATAGATTTTTTTAAAATTTGATTTAATCAAATAAACGTCTGTTCAGATTATGTGGGACTACTAAGCTCGTCTCCTTCTGAGGAGGATCCCCTCCTTCAGAGCGGATCATATTGATGGTCTTTCCCCACAATGTTGCTAGCCCGACACTACCTTGCAGCCGCGTCTGTAAGGTGTCTGTGCGCAGATTTCTCATCGTGTCAAAAAAAACACCAACCTAACCGATCAGAACCGTTTACGTCATTACCCCTTATCCCCACCATCGAATGGTGCCGAAGTAGCGGTATTGCCAGGTATCTGGTGAAATTTCACCATATCTGGTGATTTTTTTTGTGATTTATAAACTATACCTCCCCGAAACGAAGCTGATAACACCAGAAACCGAACTTTTTCAAAAGGTTTTTCATGGACCACCAGATTATTCATAAAATCACAAAAAAATCAACAGATCTCGTGACATTTCATGAGATAACTGGCAACACTGCGCAGTAGTATTAATTTTTTATTTTGTTTTGAAATTTGAAACTCAGTTTTCCGAAATAAGTATTCGTTGTTTTCGAACAAAGGTAAATTATTTTGTCCTAAAAAATTGTGAATATTATGTACTTTTGCTTTTAAAAGTTTATTTGATCATTATCTACCTAAATCCTACAAAATTATTAAATAATTTTTAATTACATTGGTCTTTTTAATTACATTGGTGCATTTTTTACTAACCAGAATAAATATACATATTTTGAGGACTAGAATACAAAAATACGCTGTCATCGAAAAAAATCTTTTAAAAAAACAAACCCAAATATAACCTCCGAGAGGGGAAAATTTTAATCCAACATCCGCATTCCACATACTCACACCCTAAAGAAACTTAAATATTGGCCTGCTGCAATCGGAAGAGATTATCGACTATACTATAAGGTTTTTAAAGAAATGTGACAAGTTCAAGTTTAAAACGTTAAATTTTAGGTTAAACGAAAACCATAATGGATGTGGCCACAAATTCAAATTATATTCCTGTGGAAATTCTTCACCGCTCTGAAGCAGAATTTAGAAAAAAGTTATCTGCAGAAGAAAGTGCAAGAGTTAATAATACTGGTAAAACATCATTTTGACTTAAAATTGTAAACTGTTTTTAAAGTCCCAATGTACTTTGTTAGCCCTGTTGGTATTTTTGTAATGTTATCTAAAAATTAGTTTTGTACCTCTATAGATCCCTAAATCTTATAATATAAATATTTTTAAATTATTGTAGATACAGATTACAAATGGCAAGTATGCTCTGCACGAAGATGGCTTTGTATCTGCTTGGAATGAAAATATTGAGGAGATACAAGCTAGTGATAGTAGCCAAGCTATCGAAAGCCTGCTTATTACAATTAGTACCATGAGACCTAGGGTGTGGACTATGAATGATAAGGAGACACTGTCAGAAGGACCATGTCTATGATTTTAGACTTCCTTATTGGAGGAAATTATATTAGAATGAAATGGTTCTCCTACCTACCTACTTAACAGTGGTTAATAAAAACTACCTAATAAGATGTGTAAATGTATTTGTTTTTCTAGTGCATCGTAGTCCTAAATACAGTAGAGTCTCGATATAGTGCCTGCGTGTGCTGCTCTACTATTTCAAGTTTATGATAAAATAAATACAGGAATAAAACTGGGCTGTTTTCATTACATTTATATTTTGAGCTCTAAAATGCACAAATTAGTTAGTTAATTTAGTCTGTTTTTTTGGCTTGTAACATTTTTTAACGAAATTAGCTCTTTAGTCTTGAAGAATAATCATATTAAAATACACTGCCAGACATTATTCAAAGATTTCATTGCTTCGCCGATTTCATTTTCTTCATTATCAAAGTCTCAGTCAGTATGCTAAATTATTCGAAACGAAATTTGTAGGAAAACAATAACAAATTATTGTAAGGTTAGGTTTCATCCGAATGACAAGTGACAGACGTCACCCCCTACAAAAGGAGTGGGGGACTGTCGCTGCGACACGTCGAAGCTCTGAGAACGCGGCTTTAGGGTGTATTATATTAAGCTCATCGGTAAAAATACAGCGTTGCCACTTTCGATATTTTATAAGATTATATTCATAAATTGCGGAATTTCCTTCTATAATACTTTCCTGTATAATTATAGTCTCGGAAATGGCAACCGCGCTAGTAGTTTTCGGAGTAAGAAAGCACCTTGTACTCGACCATTTATTTCAAAAGGTAGTTCCTATGTCCACATAATTGTTTCATTTGCTTAATGGCCCATAGAAATTAGTGTTTTTATTATTTCTATTGCGAAATAATTAAGTGCTGTTGTTCTATGTGTGCGATAGTGTTATTGTAAAGTGTAATTATGCGTTAGTGTTTCGTGCTTTCGTGTAATCTGATAATAGGTGCATATCTTCAAAAAAACTAATTTGAAACTCGTGGGTGTATGTGTGTTTCATTAAGTGATTTAATGCAATTTGTTGTGTTTCACTATGTGTTTCTTTCTCTCACGATTAGCCGGTTATGTTCCGATTGATTGGAAAGAATAGGCAGAATGGGGTTTAGTGGGTATAAGCTTACTAAGCGGTTCCACACTATCATCAGGGCACGTGATGAACATAAAGCTTTTCCCATAGAAAATAGAACTGAAGGTGTCTGTGCCCTGGATTCCTTAATCGCGTCCTGGAGTTACTTTCTAAGTAAGCTAAATATTTATTTTTATAAGAAACTAAAGTTTTACATTTTTTACACAGTTTGGCAACATTGCACGTAGCACCTGTTTTCTGATATTCCACTACAGGGTGATATGACGAACAAACACCGGATGAGGTGCGGGTTTATGTTGCTGGACCCCACTTTTAAAACGGTCGATTTGAAAAAAAAATATGTAGCGCTTCTCTAGGACACCCAAGCAGTCACCCATTTAAATATAATACGTCATTTCCATAACAACCTGTATTATGGAGGATTCACCCTGCAACTCCATTGCCCGGTACGCCCCAGTTCTGTGGCTGTACCAGTTTACTGCATGATGATAAGTAACGGCTTTGTTATAATAAAAGCACTGTTTTCGTGTTTGTTCGTTACATAAACCCACAAGTAAAAAGTATTCCCTCTGCGGGAGTCAATCCGTTTGTACACTGTGTTGTCATAGTGCCAAACCCTTTAGAAAAAATACTATAATTTTAACATTACAACCATCTCAACGAAAATGCGTCTGGGAAATAGGTCCTCTCCGAACGGACGGATGCGGACGAAACATACATTTAGCCGTTGTGAATGTTACAGTAATATACAAAGTAGAAAAGGTACCGGAGGGATTTCAGTTACTTCATAGAAGCACCGTATATACAGAATTTAATTATAAAACATCCCAGATGGCCTCTGAAGTTATTTCATTTCCACAATGGCAATGTGGCTTTCAGAAATGGGTCTCTTTTAATAATTAATGAACGAAGTTTCGATAGGGCAGATCTGCCGATATAATTTATGGGTGCTCTGGCCGGCACGACTATTGTTAAACTTACTGCTTTAACGGTGTGAGAAGGGATGAAAACTATACGAGTTGTATCGGAGTTTGGGGGCCAAAGAGGTGATTATTTGATACCAGTTATTACGAAAATAAACGCAAAAAAAAGTGATGGGGATTCTATCGGTAGAATTCCCATCTCTTTTTATCTTCTGTCTGTTATAGTTTTCATTGTGACAGTCGATTGGTTTGATATGTTTTGGTTAGGAAAACCAGTCCAAGTCTATATTTTTATTCAGTTTACGGCAAACTTGGCAAAGTCTTACTGTCGATGAACTAACACCAGTGTTTTGTAGCCTTTTTAACTTATCCTAAAAACAAGGAATATTTCCATCGTGCTGGAAGACGGCGCGAGTCCAGCCTATACCAAGGAAAGGTAAGAGAACCCTGCAGTGGCGTAGCGACAAATTATAGGCCCCCCCCTGCGAAAATTGAGTTAGGGCCCCCTACCCTATATTAAGAATATACATATATAAACATATAAACAAACAAAATTAGATAATACTGTTTATTATATACAAACCTATATGTAGAGAACGTTACAAGAAATAAAATTATTGAACAACAAGAAGAAAATAAAAAACATTCTTTAAAACTAAAAGGAACAAACACGCAAAAATTCTTTAGGTGCCGAGCTAAGGTAGCGATACTTGAAAGTTACAGTGAGGTAAAAACAAAAGTATTTAAAATTAAGCAACAAAATCTTGAATATAATATTATAGCTATCTCAATAGTTATTGCGAGGCAATTGGCCAATTGCCTATTTTAATTATTATATTGTAAAATTATTCTTATATTGTTGCTTTAAGGAGGTAAATTGTTTTTTTCTAGCTTTTGCCTACGCAAATTTTTTTATTAAATGGTTATTGTCCATTTTGGCTGCCTCTTGTGCCTCTATAGACAGGATAGCCAAGTTGGTTAACCTTGTCTGAGAGGAACTATTTCGTAAATAATTTTTAATGATTTTTAATTTGGGAAAGGATCTCTCAGCTGTAGCAACACTTACTGGAAGAGTTAAAAATAATAATAAGGCTGTTGTTACCTCTGGAAAATTTGATGATAAAGTGTTATTTTCCACAATTAAAAATACAGCAAAGTCTTTAATACTTTGAAGAGAAGCAATTTTTTCCTTTAACGGCATACACAACGCGACTATCTCTAAAGGAAAAGTCGCAGACAGATCGCTGGAATATGTTTGCTGTAGTGTTTCTGCAGACATAAATAATTCTTTTTCTGGCAACGTTACTAGAACTTGGGGACATAGAAATCTAAATTTATTAACAAATAACTCCATTCCCTGAAAACGATTACCTATTTGGTTAATTACAATATCAAATACTTTGTAATATATATTTATCCTAAAATAGTTTTCTCGACTAGAAAATAGATAATTTGTATTGGCTTCATCAAAGTGTTTTTTTGGTTTTAATTATCTTTTATCTTCAAATTCCGGGTTTATATTCCATGATCTTGATATACCAATTCTTCAAATTTATATAATTACGGGCACAGTGTGACAAAATCTAGATCAGGTGGACATTGGTAATATTGGTATTTATTTGAAAGATTTGCTAATTAGAAATAGGCTCTTCCGGCCCTCGAAGCTTTCGGGCCCCCCAGCGACTGCGGTTGTTCGCGGTAGTAGCGCTACGCCACTGGAACCCTGCCTAGCAACTATCGATTAGTCGCATTGCTTTCAGTTATATCAAAAGTAATGGAGAAAGCTATTAACCAACATCTTCTAAAGTACCTGGAAGGCTTTCAACATTATCAGCGATCATCAATATGGTTTTCGGAAGTCCCGATCAACTGGAGATCTTCTAGCCTATGTCACCCATCTTTGGAACAAGGCAATCGAACATCATGGGGAGTCTCGGGCTGTTGCACTGGATATTTCCAAAGCCTTTGATCGTGTTTGGCATGAGGGCTTCTAAGTAAACTGCGATCCTATGATATGCCCAGTCGATTCTGTGCATGGTTGTCTAGCTTTCTAAAGGGCCACTCTCTGCAAATGGCGATTGACGGATTTCTCTCAGACACCTTCACCATCAATGCCGGTGTTCCTCAAGGGTCCATATGTCTCCCACTCTCTTCTTATTCTACATTAACGACCTACTAGTGGAAACGAAATATCCGATATTTAGTTTTGCTGACGATAACACACTTATGTCATCTTTCTCCTTGAATGCACAAACATCGGGTGCCGATTCACATCTTCGCAGACAGCATGAAGTATCACGCCTCAACAAAGACCTGGAAGAAATTTTGGCTTGGGGTGACAGTAACCATGTCGATTTTAATGCTAAAAACCCAGGCAGCAGTTTTCTCTCAAAAGGTTAACATTACAGAACCGGATATAGTCATGGCCGGACACGCAATTCCATTGGCTTCATCCATTAAATTGCTGGATGTCAATCTGGGAGGAAATTTGTCTTGGCATAATCATGTTGTGGCAATCGCCAAGATAGCTTCTCAGAAACTTGGTGTACTCCTCCGAACCAAAAAGTTGTATACACCTCAACAGCTTCTGACACGATACAAAGCCCAGATTCGACCATCACTAGAGTACTGTTCTCATGTCTGGAGCTCTGCACCCAAACATACGCTTCCACTACTGGATTCCATCGAAAGGAGGGCAATTCGTCTGATTGGAGACCACCAGCTGACGAAGAATCTTAACAGCCTAGAATATCGAAGACAGGTTGGGGATTTGACTCTCTTTGACAGATATTTTCATGGAAAGTGCTCGGCTAATCTTGCCGTCTTAATTCCGCCCAGAGCGGCGAATAGCCGCCAGTCCATATGTGGTTAAGTTTAGTACTCCTCGAACTTCATTATTTAAGAATTCTTTCACCTGGAGGACTTCATCCTTGTAGAACGACCTTCCCGAGGTCGCTTTTCCCAACAAATATTACCTCCAACGATTCAAAACCAACGTGAATCGCTTTTTTCGCACACGCACCACTCCCAGAGTGCCCTAAAGGATTTTTCCTATAGTGCTTGCGTTTGATATATGAAAAAAATATTGAGTTAAGAATTTCTATCTTTTTCAGAAAAATTACGTAAATGTATTTAACAATGACGACAAATATGACAGTTGTTATTAAGGTAGTGTCAAACGTGGAAGCAGGTATGAAAGACGGTCGTTTCAATAAGTCCTTTATAAAAAGCTCGGACGGCGACGTAATATCTTTGTCTAATTAACAGAAAACGACAAAAAGAAATTATACTAATTTTCACAGCTCCCCGATTATTTTTCTGGAAAGTTGTTAACAACCTACCTAAGAATGTGAATTGTTCAAAGACTGTGAACCAAAGCCTTGATTTAAGATCTCTGATAAAAACGAAATTTCTGCCACAAAACGATTTGTACGATTCAATGGGTTGAGGCGTATTTACTATAACTTTAAACTTTAACTTTCAAGTTATCCAATCTCCAATACATCGGCGGTAAACTTCCAAAACCGGTCCTCTTTTTACTAATTAATGAGGGAAGTTTCGATAGGATCGATTCGCCAATATAATTTAGGGACGTTGTGGCCGGCGCGGCATCCTCATCGTTAGAATTACAATTTTAATGGGTATGCGAAAAATGAAAATAATGAGGGGTTATATGGCTTTAAGGATAAATGATGATAATTTACTTAGTTGGTAGTCAAAAGGAGGAAATTGAGAATATGAGAAGAGAATGAGGTCATTGTAAGGCGGGTTGGTTACTTACTTCATCATGAAATTATCCGAAAGTTTTAAAAATCTTATTTTTTAGAAAGCTCTATCAAGCATAACGAGAACTTGTCAACACACCGCTTTTATCGCTGGAAAATTTGTAGAATTACAAAATGAGAAATTCATGCAATTAATAATCAAAATGTAGATTTCCAGGGAAGAACACCACCCACATTCCTGCAATTCAATCCGAAATGACCGAAATCGTGTTCCGTCAGCGTCCCGTCAAACGAATCCTGAAAGGACTCGACGTCAAAAAAGCTACTGGTCCAGACGAAATTCCTATTATAGTTCTCAAGAGATGCTCCGATGAACTAACACCAGTATTTTGTAGACTTTTCAACTTATCCTACAAAAAGGGAATATTTCCATCTTGCTGGAAGACGGCGCGAGTCCAGCCTACTTCAAAGGAAGGTAAGAGAACCCTGCTTAACAACTATCGACCAGTCGTATTGCTTTCAGTTATATCAAAAGTAATGGGGAAAGCTATTAACCAACATCTTCTAAAGTACCTGGAAGGCTTCAACATTATCAGCGATCATCAATATGGTTTTCGGAAGTCCAGATCAACTGGAGATCTTCTAGCCTATGTCACCCATATTTGGAACAACGCATCATGGGGTGTCTCGGGCTGTTGCACTGGATATTTCCAAAGCCCTTGATCGTGTTTGGCATGAGGGCTTCTAAGTAAACTGCGATACTATGGTATGCCCAGTCGATTCTGTGCATGGTTGTCTAACTTTCTTAAGGGCCGCTCTCTGCAAATGGCGATTGACGGATTTCTCTCAGACACCTTCACCATCAATACCGGTGTTCCTTAAGGGTCCATATTGTCTCCCACTCTCTTCTTACTCTATATTAACGACCTTGTAGTGAAAACTAAAAATCCGATATTTAGTTTTGCTGACGATAGCACACTTATCTCATCTTTCTCTTTGAATGCGCAAACATCGGCTGCTGACGCACATCTTCGCAGACAGCATGAAGTAGCACGCATCAACAAGGACCTGGAAGAAATTTTGGCTTGGGGTGACAGTAACCAAGTCGAATTTAACGCTAAAAAATCCCAGGCAGCAGTTTTCTCTAAAAAGGTTAACATTACAGAACCGAAAATAGTCATGACGGAACACGCAATCCCACTGGCTTCATCTATTAATTTGCTGGGCGTCAATCTGGGAGGAAGTATGTCTTGGCATAACCACGTTGTGGCAATCGCCAAGATAGCTTCTCAGAAGCTTGGGGTACTCCTCCGAACCAGAAAGTTGTACACACCTCAACAACTTTTGACACTATACAAATCCCAGATTCGACCATCACTAGAGTACTGCTCTCATGTCTGGAGCTCTGCACCCAAACATACTCTTCGGCTACTGGATTCCATCGAAAGGAGGGCTATTCGTCTGACAGCCTAGAACATCGAAGACAGGTTGGGGATTTGACTCTCTTTTACAGATATTTTCATGGAAGGTGCTCGGCTGACCTTGCCCTCTTAATTCCGCCCAGAGCGACGAATAGCAGAAATACACGACGAACCATCCATATGTGGTTAAGCTTAGTACTCCTCGAACTTCATTATTTAAGAATTCTTTCATCTGGAGGACTTCATCCTTGTGGAACGACCTTCCCGAGGTCGTTTTTCCCAACGAATATAACCTCCAACGATTCAAAACCAACGTGAATCGCTTTTTGCGTACACGCACCACTCCCAGAGTGCCCTAAAGGATTTTTCCTATAGTGCTTGTGTTTGATCATAAAAAAAATCAAATTGAAAGTAGCATAGGGATGAAATCAATTTTATTTGATGGAATAAATATTTATAATACGTTACCTAAAGTAATAAAAAAAATGTTAAATTTTTTAATTATTTAAAAAAAATGCAAAGACATTTTTTCTGGAAAATATACAAATTACTTAACCATTTATAATAATTTGTATTTTTTAAATTTTTATATTGATTAATTACTTATTTATGTTCTATGTTATAATATTCCCTGTAATGGACTAAAATAGCTCGTTGGGAATTAAATAAACATTATTATTATTATTATTATTAACTGTGCATATTTGCAACATTTTCTGACTGATCTGTGAACTAACCTAATAAATAATCGTTTCTTACTGTTGTCGTAACAAGCGGTATTCAAAAAGAATTATTTAAAAAAAAAAAAACCTTTTTAATTTTTTCCTCTAAAAATATTACGTCAAAATTGTACATAAAAAATATATATTTTCCTTAGCTTATTATTTATTAAAAACTCCATTAAATAAATAAACTGGCAAGACAAAAATACCCTCCTAACACTTTTATCCTGCGAGAAAATCCCGAAAATACCCGGGAATTTACAAGTCAACTTGGACTCGACACCCTTGGGTGTTTTTCGAGTTAGGGCCGGGTTGATCCCTTGATACTTCCCTAATATACTTTGAGCGCCTACTTGTTTTCATCTAATTTTTACGTTTCCTCCGAGGAACCGTCAAAATCTGAACAAGTATCGATCACGATACAATTTATTTCGAGAGTTTTGTTAAAAGGGACAAATAACTGTATATACGATACAATCGTCTGTAAACAACTTGCTACACAAGAGGTGTTTGTTTCCGCTGTAGTATTGTCATCTGGCGACAATAAAAAAGCAATTAAAATAATCCCATATCAGTCCAGATTCTGTTCGAGGGGTTGCTTTTTATACAGGGTGATCGATGGTGGATGGCCTATTAGATGTTTATGAACACTTTGAATATCATGTAGCTTATACAGGGTGTTATGGAAATGACGTATTATATTTAAATGGGTGACTCGTTGGGTGTCCTAGAGAAGCGTTACATATTTTTTTTAAACGACCGTTTTAAAAGTTCCAAGTTGTGGCAATCGCCAAGATAGCCTCTCAGAAGCTTGGTGTACTCTTCCGAACCAGAAAGTTGTACACACCTCAACAACTTTTGACACTATACAAAGCCCAGATTCGACCATCACTAGAGTACTGCTCTCATGTCTGGAGCTCGGCACCCAAACATACTCTTCGTCTACTGGATTCCATCGAAAGGAGGGCCATTCGTCTGAGTGGAGACCACGAGCTGACGAAGAACCTCGACAGCCTAGAACATCGAAGGCAAGTTGGTGATTTGACTCTGTTTTACAGATATTTTCATGGAAAGTGCTCGGCTGACCTTGCCCTCTTAATTCCGCCCAGAGCGGCGAATATCAGAAATACACGACGAACCACTGCCGCCCATCCATATGTGGTTAAGCTTAGTACTCCTCGAACTTCATTATTTAAGAACTCTTTCATCTGGAGGACTTCATCATTGTGGAACGATCTTCCCGAGGTCGTTTTCCCAACGAATATAACCTCCAACGATTCAAAACCAACGTGAATCGCTTCTTGCGCACACGCACCACTCCCAGAGTGCCCTAAAGGATTTTTCCTATAGTGCTTGTGTTTGATCATAAAAAAAAAAAAAAAAAAAAAAAAGGTGGGGTAATAAACACTCTTACTCACAGGTCAGTTCGCGCTACTGTACAACATTTCACCCAGAGCCAATGGCAATGTTGCCAAACTTAATGTAAAACTGAAATTCCATATAAAATTATAAAAACAAATTATTTTCTACCTACTTGTATTTATCCTTATACCTAAAGAGCGAGGAAATCCAGGCACAAACACAATCAGTTTTTTTTCTTTTTCATGGGAACACTCCTGGAAACACTTTATGTGCACACAGTAATAATGAAACAGAACCGATAGTTAGCTTTTGAAAATACAATAATACAGATTATTAGATTTTATTACACGCGAGAAACTTGACGTCCAGAAGAAACGCGTCAATAAAAACAAAGATTATTTATGGACGGGCAAGATACACGCGTAAACCGAAAAAACAGAGCGGATTGCTGAGAATGTGTTGACGAGACACAACGTATCCGGCCGCTGGTTGGTCTTCAACTAACAGACGCAAGCGTGCGGCGCTATATGAAACTACTTCGCTCAGCCGAGGTAAGGCGTCTAGAGGTCATTGGCATTTGACCTAGTGACGTACGTGGCTATTATTATTCCATATGTTTTTTCGGGTTGTTTAAAACATAGTCTGTCGTAAATGTTCTTCAATTAATTGTACAAAAATGTATTACAGAATGGAAAAGTGTTTAAATTATTTTATTTTGTCTAAACAGTTTAAGGTGTACATATGACAACACCGGCCAGAATTCCTTGATTGCTTACATGTATCGCAGTGCCGCACAGGTGTTTTTCTGGTTTGAAGTCAGGTTACTTTTACCGCTGAACGAATTGAAAGCGCCATTTATGGCTATTTTTCTTCAATTTGTCTTTATCTCAGGAATTGCCGGTTTAAATATAATACGTCATTTCCATAACAACCTGTATAAGTGGACATTCTCTCTTTTAAAAATATTTTCAGATGCGCAGTGTTGCCGCATCTACCAGAAAGTATTAGCAACGTTGACAATTTAAAGAACAACCTGTGTATTATTTTTTTTAGAATCCCTATTACTTAACATTGTGCTATACCTATCGGTTATCGGTCTCGAAATAATATACAGGGTGTTATGGAAATTACTTATTATATTTAAACCGGCAAATCCTGAGATGAAAATAAATTGAATAAAAATAATCATAAATGGAGCTTTGAATTATTAAGCGAAATATACACTTTATATGAAATCTCAAAATTTACGTGGCCGCTCCTGAGGACCCTCGCAATCAATAGTTTATTGAGGCAGTCTCGAGGCTCAAAAGAGGTTAGCGCATTATAGGCGGTGTTGTCATATTGCAACACAGAACACGTGTTCAATTTTTGACAACAAGACGTCTTTGACAGGCGTTATCACTACTTTTTCAAACTATTTAGAAAAAAAAACTATAATTTTAAGGTACATATTCTCTTACCTTCGATCTTATTTTAAAATAATCCGTTTTATAATTAAATTCAATAAAAAAAATAAAACACAAAAAGTATGTATTTCAATAGCTCAACAGTAGATAATATCACACAAATTTGAAATCACCTCACAACATTTAATATTATGAATTATTTCACAACAGAAAAAAAATCGAGTACTGCTACAAGTAACAAAACGTTTAAAATTCGTATACGTCAAGCATGTGGAACCCTCGACAGCGTCAGTCCAATCCCGAGTCTCGAAATATACTGAAGCAACGATAGTGGCGCGCGGCCGGTATAAAAGCAAGGGCGAAACATGCGGTGTGATCTGACAACGCGGTTAGTATACTCTAGCGACCCACATTGTTGCTAAGTGAATCCAGATGGAACGGCGCAACAGTACGTGGGTAAAAGGGGGTTTTACCTTAGTATTTAGATATTCGATTTAAAAAAAAAGTATGTAGACTTTCTCTAGGACACCCAAGGAGTCACCCATTTAAATATAATACGTCATTTCCATAACACCCTGTATATAAGTAGTATAATATATTTTAATTTTTTTTTTGTAAACAATATCCTTCAGAAAGGGCTGATATTCTTGAACTCTGACAAATTAGCGAATTGAAATTTGGTTGGAACTCAGGTAAATATCCAGACGACCAATCTGTTTTTCAAATAATAATTATAATATTACAGGGTGTTTCAAAATACAAATATTTTGATTGTTTGGAAAAAATGTTAAAAATTATGTTTTTTTTTTTTTTTTTTATGATCAAACACAAGCACTATAGGAAAAATCCTTTAGGGCACTCTGGGAGTGGTGCGTGTGCGCAAAAACGATTCACGTTGGTTTTGAATCGTTGGAGGTTATATTCGTTGGGAAAAACGACCTCGGGAAGGTCGTTCCACAAGGATGAAGTCCTCCAGATGAAAGAGTTCTTAAATAGTGAAGTTCGAGGAGTACTAAGCTTAACCACATATGGATGGGCGGCAGTGGTTCGTCGTGTATTTCTGCTATTCGTCGCTCTGGGCGGAATTAAGAGGGCAAGGTCAGCCGAGCATCTTCCATGAAAATATCTGTAAAATAGAGTCAAATCCCCAACCTGTCTTCGATGTTCTAGGCTGTCGAGGTTCTTCGTCAGCTCGTGGTCTCCGATCAGACGAATAGCCCTCCTTTCGATGGAATCCAGTAGCCGAAGAGTATGTTTGGGTGCAGAGCTCCAGACATGAGAGCAGTATTCTAGCGATGGTCGAATCTGGGCTTTGTTTAGTGTCAACAGTTGTTGAGGTGTGTACAACTTTCTGGTTCGGAAGAGTACGCCAAGCTTCTGAGAAGCTATCTTGGCGATTGCCACAACGTGGTTATGCCAAGACATATTTCCTTCCAGATTGATACCCAGCAAATTAATAGATGAAGCCAGTGGGATTGCGTGTCCGGCCATGACTATTTCCGGTTCTGTAATGTTAACCTTTTTAGAGAAAACTGCTGCCTGGGTTTTCTTAGCGTTAAATTCGACTTGGTTACTGTCACCCCAAGCCAAAATTTCTTCCAGGTCTTTGTTGAGGCGTGATACTTCATGCTGTCTGCGAAGATGTGCGTCGGCAGCCGATGTTTGCGAATTCAAAGAGAAAGATGAGATAAGTGTGCTATCGTCAGCAAAACCAAATATCGGATTTTTAGTTTTCACCAGGAGGTCGTTAATATAGAGTAAGAAGAGAGTGGGAGACAATATGGACCCTTGAGGAACACCGGCATTGATGGTGAAGGTGTCTGAGAGAAATCCGTCAATCGCCACTTGCAGAGAGCGGCCCTTAAGAAAGCTAGACAACCATGCACAGAATCGACTGGGCATACCATAGGATCGCAGTTTACTTAGAAGCCCCTCATGCCAAACACGATCAAAAGCTTTAGAAATATCCAGCGCAACAACCCGAGACTCCCCATGATGTTCGATTGCGTTGTTCCAAATATGGGTGACATAGGCTAGAAGATCTCCAGTTGATCTGGACTTCCGAAAACCATATTGATGATCGCTAATGATGTTGAAGCCTTCCAGGTACTTTAGAAGATGTTGGTTTAAATGAAACAGGTCGGTATTTTATCTGTTGTCTTAAAAGCTCTTGAAATTGTCTTTCTTTCTGTGTGTAATATTGCTATACGTTATTTAACCAAATCTAAATTGTGTAGCATACAAGGTGACATACAAATATTTTTTTTCGACTAATTACAAAATTATTAAAAGCAAATTAAAATAAGCAAAAATATCTATTTTATTTCTGTATGTTCTTGATTTCATTTTTTTGGTATTCTGTGTTGTTAGGTATTGTAGTCAAGGGGCAAATGCTATGGGGGTTTGTTATAACACCCCTGGATCCGCTCTTGCCCAAGAGCATATTATTGTCTCCAATTCATATACTAGAAAAAATGAACTAAAGCTAAGAACAAAGTATATGTAAAAATACGATAAAAAGTAAGTATTAAAAGTTGTTGAGTTGAAAAACTACACCTCAGTACAAAAGTGTGACTCATTGCCAAATGTACGGAGACTGACAAGAATCCACCCCTTAGAAATTAATTTTCATCATATCTTTACACATAAGGGCACTTTGTTCTTAGCTTCTCATATTTTTCTACATTCTGAATACCTGAGAAAATAATGTGCTTTTGGGTCGTTGAGCTCAAGCAGGTGTTTTTATGAAGAAACATCTTTCATAAACCAACAGATAAAATAGTTAGGCAGTCAATCCGTGGACACACTGTATATATTAATACATAAATAAAAAATAAAATATACACTTAAATTGTTTTCCATTCCTCTGTCAGTTAAAAGTAAATACTTTACAAATGAATCCCAAAAACATAACACAATGCCAATAAAAATTGATCATCGTAGTATTATCGGACTTAAGATACACAAAAATCCATCATAAGGAAAAATAGATGCGAATTTTCTTATAATGTTTAACCAGCCAGATACAATCTAACAATCAGAAAATGATCCAATAAAATGTCTGGAAATAAAAGGCCGAGTGCGAATCGTCCTTAAATTAACCGGCCAAAAAAACGAGAGCTCTTAACCGAACCGTCAAAAGTAAAATCCGGCTTGATATAGCATTCATTAAAATCCGGAACACTTTTCCAGATATTTTTTGAGAAAGGCGACGGCGAATGCCGGCCAAGACGAAATTGAAAACACGAAAAACTTATAAGTAATTTTAGTAAGGGACCAAAAATAAATAAAAAGGAGTTTCGTGCTCCGAGACGAGATTTGGTTTCATAATCTGATACAATTCGTGTCGAATAATGTGCCATTTCTGTCGCACAGACTCGCTTATGAAGCATGATACAATAAACATAAGGTATGATATAGCGTAGGACGAGGCGTGGCTGCGGTTGTCAGATGATATGATTTAACGGATGTTTTGAAAGTACCGGATTTTTTTCTTGCTTTAGTGGTTTTTGCTCAGGTAATTTATTAAAATAATTAATTAAATTATTTAAAAAATGAGGTGTGGTGAGGTGGTCACGGGCGTCGGTTAAGAGGGGCAAGATGGGGCACTTGCACTTGCCCCTCCGTGGAAGTTGTCAGAAACCGTCCGATATTCAGAAACCACTGGGCATACAATACCTTCATGCTTATCAAGGCATTTATTATACTGATTTAGGTGTATTGAGGGACGCCTTGTATCTAAGATTTCTGTCTGCAATCGATGTCGATTGACTGACGGTTTATTATTCTGACGGGTGCAAATCAGTTGCCAATCGATACATTTTGCTTTGCCAAAACCGAATTTTTGATCAGCAGTCACAGCGCATCCCTCAGACAGTTTGTAACAATTTCTAACTACTCTGCGAATGAACCTTATGTATATACACCGTTTCCGAGATAAGGAGGGCTAGTGCAGGGATCTCGGAAACCGTAAGAGATACGAAGTCGATTAAATGGAGGTAAAGTTGTGCTTTTACTTGCCTAATAATATGCCGTTTAGAAAGTTTTAAAATTCCGAGTAGTTCCGGAGATATCCGGAAAAAAACGAAATTCTGAAAAATCGTTTTATTGTTTTCCTGTTTTTTCTTGAGATCGAATTCTAAAGTAAATTGCACTTTTGCATTGCCACTTTTTCGGCTCTATCTAACAGCGTTAATTGTTTTGTAATCCGACGAGTCGTCTTCGGAGGGCCATTGTAAACTTTTTTTAAATACGGTCCTGTTTTCCTGATATTGGAATTTGAGAGCTTTTTTCTTCCGAATGCAACGATGTATGACACATTGTGGTTTAATGACGTTTCGAGGGTTTTTTGAATAACATCAGGAAATTTTGGGATACGGTCCGGTATTTCTCCTAATTTTATAAATAATATCTCATAGGTAAGCTCTAAATTTTTACTTATGTCGGACTAGTTCAATAAATAACAAATAATTTAATAATAAACCACAAATAAGTGAACAAAACAGAAATAAAACGAACAATGAAAAAGTGTTCTGAAACACCATGGCCAGCAAGTTCGCCTGATATGACACCGTTAGATTTTTTCTCTGGGGGTATGTCGAAAATTATGTTTATAAGCACAACTTCGAAACAGAAGACGGACTTACGAGGTTGGTGCTTGAAGCTTTTCAAAGTATTACGCTAGAAATGTTGTAAAATGTTTTAGAATCGACAGTTGGAAGATGTTATTTGTGCTTCGAAAATATCGGAAATCATTTTGAACACCTGGTTATGTAGTTCTATACTTTTTTCGTTTTATTACTGTTTTGGTATGTTTTGTTCACTTATTGATGAATTATTTGTTATTTATTGAACTAGTCCAACATAAGTAAAATTTTAGAGCTTACTTCTGAGATATTATTTATAAAATTAGGAGAAATATTGGACCGTATCCCAAAATTTCCTGACGTTGTTCAAAAAGCCCTCGAAACATCATTAAACCACAATGTGTCATACATCGTTGCATTCGGGAGAGAAAATGCTCTCAAATTCCAATATCAGGAAAACAGGACTGTATTTAAAAAAAGAAAGTTGATAATACCCCTCCGAAGACGATTCATCGGATTACAAAACAATTAACGCTGTTAGATAGAGCGGAAAAGTGTCAATGTAAAAGTGATTTTACGTGAAAAGTGAAGAATTCGATCTAAAAAAAAAACCAGGAAAAAAATAAAACGAATTTTCAGAATTTATTTTTTTTCCGGATACATCCGGAATTTTAAAACTTTCTAAACGGCATATTATTAGGCACGTAAATGCGCAACTTTACCTCCATTTATCGGACTTCGTATCTCTTACGGTTTCCGAGATCCCTGTACTTGCCTTATCTTGGACACGGTCAACTTACCCTACAAACAAGGAATATTTCCATCCAGCTGGAAGACGGCGCGAGTCCAGCCTATTCCAAAGAAAGGTAAGAGAACCCTGCCTAACAACTATCGACCAGTCGCATTGCTTTCAGTAATATCAAAAGTAATGGAGAAAGCTATTAACCAACATCTTCTAAAGTACCTGCAAGGCTTCAACATTATCAGCGATCATCAATATGGTTTTCGGAAGTCCAGATCAACTGGAGATCTTCTAGCCTATGTCACCCATATTTGGAACAACGCAATCGAACATCATGGGGAGTCTCGGGCTGTTGCACTGGATATTTCTAAAGCTTTTGATCGTGTTTGGCATGAGGGGCTTCTAAGTAAACTGCGATCCTATGGTATGCCCAGTCGATTCTGTGCATGGTTGTCTAGCTTTCTTAAGGACCGCTCTCTGCAAGTGGCGATTGACGGATTTCTCTCAGACACCTTCACCATCAATGCCGGTGTTCCTCAAGGGTTCATATTGTCTCCCACCCTCTTCTTACTCTACATTAACGACCTTCTAGAGAAAACGACGAAAAACCCGATAGTTAGTTTTGCTGATAATAGCACACTTTTATCATCGTTCTCTTTGAATGCACAGACATCGGCTGCCGACGCACATCTTCGCAGACAGCATGAAGTATCACGCCTCAACAAAGACCTGGAAGAAATTTTGGCTTGGGGTGACAGTAACCAAGTCGAATTTAACGCTAAAAAAACCCAAGCAGCAGTTTTCTTTAAAAAGGTTAACATTACAGAACCGGATATAGTCATGGACGGACACGCAATCCCACTGGCTTCATCTATTAGTTTGCTGGGCGTCAATCTGGGAGGAAATATGTCTTGGCATAACCACGTTGTGGCAATCGCCAAGATAGCTTCTCAGAAACTTGGTGTACCCGAACCAGAAAGTTGTACACACCTCAACAACTTTTGACACTGTACAAGGCCCAGATTCGACCATCACTGGAGTACTGCTCTCATGTCTGGAGCTCTGCACCCAAACATACTCTTCGGCTACTGGGTTCCATCGAAAGGAGGGCCATTCGTCTGATTGGAGACCACGAGCTGACGAAGAACCTCGACAGCCTAGAACATCGAAGGCAAGTTGGTGATTTGACTCTCTTTTACAGATATTTTCATGGAAAGTGCTCGGCTGACCTTGCCCTCTTAATTCCGCCCAGAGCGGCGAATATCAGAAATACACGACGAACCACTGCCGCCCATCCATATGTGGTTAAGCTTAGTACTCCTCGAACTTCATTATTTAAGAACTCTTTCATCTGGAGGACTTCATCCTTGTGGAACGATCTTCCCGAGATATAACCTCCAACGATTCAAGTCCAACGTGAATCGCACCACTCCCAGAGTGCCCTAAAGGATTTTTCCTATAGTGCTTGTGTTTGATCATAAAAAAAAAAAAAATAGATATATTTATGTGGGTACTGGTACGTCCGTTTCACATGTCCCCGTACTAAATTCTTATTAAAGTGGCAAAAAATTGCGGCGGACGTGGAAAACGAATTTCTTTTCCGTTTCGGGCGTGACAGGCGACCGTGCTTAAAATGTTAACTTTCTGTCCCGGCGCGCCATCGTGTCAAAATAATATCATTTCCGGACGTCCAACTTTCCTAGTCGGCGTTGGACTTGCGGAATTCTAAGCGCCTTATTGACAACAAATTTCGAAGCAAATTGTTTTTTGTCCGTCTGACGGAATGAACTACTGGATATTTTTTCTGTATTTTGTGATATAAGTACGTGTGGGGTATATAAAGAACGCATATTAACTTCATATTAAAATATATACAGGGTGGCATAGTATTAATAATCCTTGATCCGCTTGATTACTCGATTATTGAAATAACCGACATCGCTCGATTATTAAAAAAACCGCTCGAGTTATCTATTCGTCGCTCGTCACTTATTATCTTTCACTCGATACCTGAGCTTCGATTGACGCCGACGGAAATGTACCGCCGTAGTGTGATCGAGTTAAAAAACTGCTCGTATATTCGAACAGTTTTTCGCTCGATAGGATTATAAATTCAGGCGAAAAAACGAAAAATAAACGACCTTCGGTCTACGCGGCGTGCCATCCGATTGGCGACGTTCGAGTTTGACGCTGAGCAGGTAACACGACATGCGTCTTTCTTAAAGGCACATAAACGATAAGGTGCATATAAAAAAGTATGCCAAATCCCTTAGCGGAGTCATCGCGACATGAATTTGGTAAAGTTTTGTTTTAACTGGCTAGCCAGCGGCGTAGTTTAGGTCTCCGATTGTAAATATTAAAAAATTAAGGATATAATTTTTTAATTTTTATTTTATAAACTCGAGAAAACTTCTCAAAAATAACATAATAATAGAAATTGTTAATGAAAAATAAAAAAACGAAAAAAATGGTTAACAAAATATATAGAAAAATTCGTTGGTAATCTTATAGTAAACATTTTTAAATCTAAACAGGAGCTTTTTATTATCAAACTCAAGAGGACTTCTTAAAAATAACATACATTATAGAAAATGTTAATGGAAAATAAGAAAACGAGCAAAATAGTTAACAAAACATAGGTATCGACAAATTTTTTGGTAACCAAAAGTAAACATTCTTAGATTTAAACAAGAACTTTTAGGTAACTATAAACATGAATTTAAATAAAAATAATCACCTATTTTCGTATTTTGCCAGTCGCGTAACTAAGCCCACATTTTTGAAGTGGAAGAATTTGACAAGCTATTTTAAATATCTACTTATTTTATGCTTTTGGTTGAGAAAGATGTGAAGAAAAATAACTCTTGGTAATACTTTGTGTTTTAAAAAAGCACAAGAATAAACCTGAACAATAAATACATAATATATAGAAAAATTCGTTGGTAATCTTATAGTAAACATTTTTAAATCTAAACAGGAGCTTTTTATTATCAAACTCAAGAGGACTTCTTAAAAATAACATACATTATAGAAAATGTTAATGGTAAATAAGAAAACGAGTAAAATAGTTAACAATAACATAGGTATCGACAAATTTTTTGGTAACCAAAAGTAAACATTCTTAAATTTAAACAAGAACTTTTAGGTAACTATAAACATGAATTTGAATAAAAATAATCACCTATTTTCGTATTTTGCCAGTCGCGTAACTAAGCCTACATTTTTGAAGTGGAAGAATTTGACAAGCTATTTTAAATATCTACTTATTTTATGCTTTTGGTTGAGAAAGATGTGAAGAAAAATAACTCTTGGTAATACTTTGTGTTTTAAAAAAGCACAAGAATAAACCTGAACAATAAATACATAATATATAGAAAAATTCGTTGGTAATCTTATAGTAAACATTTTTAAATCTAAACAGGAGCTTTTTATTATCAAACTCAAGAGGACTTCTTAAAAATAACATACATTATAGAAAATGTTAATGGTAAATAAGAAAACGAGTAAAATAGTTAACAATAACATAGGTATCGACAAATTTTTTGGTAACCAAAAGTAAACATTCTTAAATTTAAACAAGAACTTTTAGGTAACTATAAACATGAATTTAAATACAAATAATCACCTATTTTCGTATTTTGCCAGTCGCGTAACTAAGCCTACATTTTTGAAGTGGAAGAATTTGACAAGCTATTTTAAATATCTACTTATTTTATGCTTTTGGTTGAGAAAGATGTGAAGAAAAATAACTCTTGGTAATACTTTGTGTTTTAAAAAAGCACAAGAATAAACCTGAACAATAAATACATAATATATAGAAAAATTCGTTGGTAATCTTATAGTAAACATTTTTAAATCTAAACAGGAGCTTTTTATTATCAAACTCAAGAGGACTTCTTAAAAATAACATACATTATAGAAAATGTTAATGGTAAATAAGAAAACGAGTAAAATAATTAACAATAACATAGGTATCGACAAATTTTTTGGTAACCAAAAGTAAACATTCTTAGATTTAAACAAGAACTTTTAGGTAACTATAAACATGAATTTAAATAAAAATAATCACCTATTTTCGTATTTTGCCAGTCGCGTAACTAAGCCCACATTTTTGAAGTGGAAGAATTTGACAAGCTATTTTAAATATCTACTTATTTTATGCTTTTGGTTGAGAAAGATGTGAAGAAAAATAACTCTTGGTAATACTTTGTGTTTTAAAAAAGCACAAGAATAAACCTGAACAATAAATACATAATATATAGAAAAATTCGTTGGTAATCTTATAGTAAACATTTTTAAATCTAAACAGGAGCTTTTTATTATCAAACTCAAGAGGACTTCTTAAAAATAACATACATTATAGAAAATGTTAATGGTAAATAAGAAAACGAGTAAAATAATTAACAATAACATAGGTATCGACAAATTTTTTGGTAACCAAAAGTAAACATTCTTAAATTTAAACAAGAACTTTTAGGTAACTATAAACATGAATTTGAATAAAAATAATCACCTATTTTCGTATTTTGCCAGTCGCGTAACTAAGCCTACATTTTTGAAGTGGAAGAATTTGACAAGCTATTTTAAATATCTACTTATTTTATGCTTTTGGTTGAGAAAGATGTGAAGAAAAATAACTTTTGGTAATACTTTGTGTTTTAAAATAGCACAAGAATAAACCTGAACAATAAATACATATTTGGGTGATTTTTTGCAGTTTTTTTGTTTGGTATCGAGACACGTGGTAAAAATTTATTATTCACAAATAAATAAATTTCTGGAATTTTTTTGGTGGCTACTACAATTTTTTAGCTAAACCTGTTCCCACCCGTAGTTACGTGCCTGCTAAATACCCTACCTGATCACGTGTAAACGGCTAAGCTGCCGGTGGAGTAGTCGGTGGCGTCATCGCTTAGTGAATTGGAATTTCAAGCGATTCACTCGAGCGATTCACTCGATTATTAAAATCGCTCGAGTATCAAGTACTCGATTATTAAAATCATCGGCTTTTCCCACACTACTTTATATTAATTTTTTTTGGTCAAATAACGTATTGTTTTAGCCGAGCGGATCTACCTTATTAAATTTTATCGAGAGTTTATTTGTTCAGCGATTCCTCGGCCGGAAATCGGGCCCCGTTGCATCTCTGTAGACTACTTTATGATCGACTTAATATGGCTCTTATTCCTGACCTCGCCTCCGGTGTTTTTTGGTCCCTCGACTAAATTGGTGCGGTGACGCCAAATATCAAATTATTATAAAAAAATCTATAAAAGCAGGTTTTTTTCAACGCGGAATCCAACCCCAAATGGAATGATAAATAAGGGCTTCCTTATAGGAAGAATTAATAGTACCTATATTACGTACCGAGGTGGAAAGTGCTTCATTCCTGTCGAGAGAGTCGCTTCGCGCCTCGGTTAACTAAATTTCCATACAGTAATGAAGCTTTTCATCGAGGTTTGTATACTATTTTATTTACAACCACATCTAACATCCGCTTCTTATTATTTTGAATCAAAATTATTAATAGAAGATAAATATCATTTTGACTTTTCCATTGAAAAATTAGACAGAAATTTCAAATAACTGCAGGTGGTAAAATAACGTAGGTAATAATACACATCAAGATGGCAAATATCATTTTTTGAATATGAACAATATATTATTTTAACAATCAGATGAGGAATTTGATTTTGCTGCTAGTCCATCAGAAATTCGAGAAGCAGCAAAAATAGTAGCAGAAGATCTTCTGCCAACTGAAAGCCGCACGAGATATGATAAGGCATATAACTGTTTCAAAGAATGGTGTACGGGAAACAAAGTTCAAAATCCTGGTTCTGACTCGGCGCTACTAGCTTATTTCAGTGAAAATGCCAAGACAGAAGACAGCATTGAATATTGTGACCAAATCGTTGATATCTTCTTTGAGGACCACTCTATCAATTAGGGAAAAAGTAGACATATCTAAACACGTAAAGCTATTAGCATTTTAAAAAAAGTGTGTTCGTATATTATTTTGAGATATCGATTTTTAAAAAATTACAAAAAAATAATTTACTTTCCACCCGGGCGGAAAGTAAATGTAAAAAAAGTCAACTTTCCACCTTTCAAAGATAGATGAATTGCCATTATTACATGCATGGTTGTAAATAATAATTATTTTAAGGTTTCCGATTGTCATTTTTGACATATAAACTTAAATAGGTATGTCAAACACGCTTAGACTTAGGTATAGGACGTGATATATGAAATCTGCCTAGAATCTTGGGCCTAATACAAAAATACAATAAAATATAGGATATTCCATTGAAAATAAGCAAGTTGACACCGACTTCCGGTGTAACCGGAAGCGCCACCATATTGAAAATATTGTAACCGAGTTCAACTATCGAATTTTCAAAATGTATAGTTTTTGATAAATAGATCGAGGCGGTTCTCGGTGGGACACCCTGTATTTGTTAAAAATTACAATGAAATATTCCATGAATTTTTCTATAATCTAAGTGTGTACTGAGAGCCCTAAATCTACCGCCTGCGTTTGAAATCGAAAAGTATAATATTATTCCAAGAACATAAAATTGCAATGTTTTAAAGAAATCACAGTGGCAACGCTTTATGCTCATTTGTACCTGCTGTGGTTGTCTATTGTCTTTTTGGATTAATTTTTTGTGTTTTTCGAACTAAAGCTATTTAGAGCTATTTACTAGCCATCTACAATGGTTCGTCAGTGCGTGGTGTGTAAGAAATTCGACTATTCTAACCCCGGATTAATATTTCGTCGGAAAGTGAGAATAATGAATGAGTTGAAACTGTAGAACTCTGCATGATTGTAAATCATTTTTTATTATATGTTTATGGTATAAACATGCTTTCTCCCCCACACAACGCATAAACGTCCATCAATATTAACTTTCTCCATGACCTAATTCTACAAGAAAAATGACAACTTTCAGACATCTAATATCATCAATTTTTAACAAGAATTTCAAACTCTATATATATTGGTAATTTTGTTCCGAAAACATCCAACATCAATCATTCGGAGTTATAATGTTAAGACCGCTTTACACGGAAAGCAAAAGTGTAAAGTTAAGGCCGTGGGAAATTCACTTAAGGAAAATTAATTTTTAAAGAGTTTGCGGAAGTTGTCGAAACAACCTAGCTAGTAAATTTCCTTTATAAGATTTGGCAAAGAGGGATTTATTAATTAGGACAGTTTTATAAAATCTCTCGATTTGCAGGTTTGTTGTATAAAGGTCCCCAGGATACATTTTGATTGAGTCAAATGTTAGAACAACCCAAATTGTGAAACTGTTTAATACATTTTTTAAAAATAGTTGTAAGAACATTCATAGAACTTACATACTATAAGTAACGTTATTCATTTTAGTATGTCAAAATGTAGCTAGTCAAACAGATTCATAATTCACTATAAAAACTTAAATAGTTCTACGTAGAAATTCAAGAACCTTCACACATAAATTCCCTTGTTGTCATAATGAATTCCGCACAGAAATTCAAGAAATTTGACACAGAAATTCCACCATGGTTATAATGAATTGTAAACAGAAATTCTACTGTCGTTATTTTTTTTTATTTTTTTTATGATCAAACACAAGCACTATAGGAAAAATCCTTTAGGGCACTCTGGGAGTGGTGCGTGTGCGCAAAAAGCGATTCACGTTGGTTTTGAATCGTTGGAGGTTATATTCGTTGGGAAAAACGACCTCGGGAAGGTCGTTCCACAAGGATGAAGTCCTCCAGATGAAAGAATTCTTAAATAGTGAAGTTCGAGGAGTACTAAGCTTAACCACATATGGATGGGCGGCAGTGGTTCGTCGTGTATTTCTGCTATTCGTCGCTCTGGGCGGAATTAAGAGGGAAAGGTCAGCCGAGCACCTTCCATGAAAATATCTGTAAAAGAGAGTCAAATCCCCAACCTGTCTTCGATGTTCTAGGCTGTCGAGGTTCTTCGTCAGCTCGTGGTCTCCGATCAGACGAATAGCCCTCCTTTCGATGGAATCCAGTAGCCGAAGAGTATATTTGGGTGCAGAGCTCCAGACATGAGAGCAGTATTCTAGTGATGGTCGAATTTGGGCTTTGTATAGTGTCAAAAGTTGTTGAGGTGTGTACAACATTCTGGTTCGGAAGAGTACGCCAAGCTTCTGAGAAGCTATCTTAGCGATTGCCACAACGTGGTTATGCCAAGACATATTTCCTCCCAGATTGACACCCAGCAAGTTAATAGATGAAGCCAGTGGGATTGCGTGTCCGTCCATGACTATATCCGGTTCTGTAATGTTAATCTTTTTAGAGAAAACTGCTGCCTGGGTTTTTTTAGCATTAAATTCGACTTGGTTACTGTTACCCCAAGCCAAAATTTCTTCCAGGTCTTTGTTGAGGCGTGATACTTCATGCTGTCTGCGAAGATGTGCGTCGGCAGCCGATGTTTGTGCATTCAAGGAGAAAGATGATAAAAGTGTGCTATCATCAGCAAAACTAACTATCGGGTTTTTCGTTTTCACTAGAATGTCGTTAATGTAGAGTAAGAAGAGAGTGGAAGACAATATGGACCCTTGAGGAACACCGGCATTGATGGTGAAGGTGTCTGAGAGAAATCCGTCAATCGCCACTTGCAGAGAGCGGTCCGTAAGAAAGCTAGACAACCATGCACAGAATCGACTGGGCATACCATAGGATCGTAGTTTACTTAGAAGCCCCTCATGCCAAACACGATCAAAAGCTTTAGAAATATCCAGTGCAACAGCCCGAGACTCCCCATGATGTTCGATTGCGTTGTTCCAAATATGGGTGACATAGGCTAGAAGATCTCCAGTTGATCTGGACTTCCGAAAACCATATTGATGATCGCTGATAATGTTGAAGCCTTCCAGGTACTTTAGAAGATGTTTGTTAATAGCTTTCTCCATTACTTTTGATATAACTGAAAGCAATGCGACTGGTCGATAGTTGCTAGGCAGGGTTCTCTTACCTTTCTTTGGCATAGGCTGGACTCGCGCCGTCTTCCAGCAAGATGGAAATATTCCTTTTTTGTAGGATAAGTTGCAAAGTCTACAAAATACTGGTGTTAGTTCGTCGGCGCATCTCTTGAGAACTATAATAGGAATTTCGTCTGGACCAGTAGCTTTTTTGAAATCTTTATTATAATACCTACATACCTATAGCACCTACATTGACGAATATTATAAGGGATAATTCAAAATCCTGTTTAATTCTGTTACATTACTACGTTATCACAAAATACTTCCTCGGGCTACTAAACGTTATAATATCCGTTTACGACCTTTGACGCCAGCGTGGTTTTATCTGCAACCAAAATTATTGTTACAATCGAGCAGGGGCAGTGAAGCTCACTTCAGCCAATCCCCTGAGTGCATAATCCGTATTTACGGCAAGGCGAAGTTGCCATTAAGGCTCTATATTAAAGGTTAATATTATTAGAGTGGAATTTTTTATTCTATTTTTTGAAATACAAATCTCAAGGTAACAATCATAATCCCCAATCAAGAACAATTATTTTTTAAAGCGAGGCTAATCATCTAGATATAGAATTGAGTGAAATTTGGTCGACATTTATTCTAATAATAAAGATATTTATTTCTACCGAAAGACCGATAGACTCGTTTGCAGAATACTCAGGCACCTTCAGTTGTTTAAAGTGTTCCCAGAAGCAAAGTCTGAGACCGTTCACCAAAAATTCGGTGTTCGTAGAGCAAAATGTATCGAGTGCCAACGGATTTGCAACTGTCAGAATAATCCGCGTACTGGTACGCGTACTGGAAACGTGAAAATATTTTATATAAATTTTTCTTAGTCGATTTAGTTAACGAAATTTTTTTCGAGAAGACATAAGATATGTGTAATATCGTACCTCGCCTACCATAGTGGGACACCCTATATAATCGCTTACGTCGCTCATGCATGACTGTGAGACGTGAAATATTTTCTGAATTACCACCTCTCAAAAGAGCCTGATTTCGTCGCTACACATAACTCAACCACCGTATATACAGTGATGGGCTAAAATATGGAACAAATTCATTTAAAAATCAGGTATTAATTTTTTGTAAAAATGCTCGGACACGTCGATTATAATTTTTTCTTCCGGATTTTTTGCCTCAAAAAGAAATTATACTGGGTGTGTCAAAAAGTAGATGTAGGTATAATTTTGAAAAATTATTTTATTAAGTGTTGAAAATGCAAACCATTAACTTCTTGACAATATGCCAATCTACTCAAAAACCCTTCTAAAACATTATTTACAGTATTTTCATTAATTTGCCTAATTTCATATCTAATTTTAAATTTTAAGTCTTTCAAATTTTGTGGTTTATCCTTATACACTTTTGATTTCAAATAACCCCAAAGAAAGAAATCCATTGGTGTAAGATCGGGAGATCTTGCAGGCCATTCTATGGGTCCTCTTCTACCTATCCATCGTTCGGGAAAAATAGTATTCAAATACTCTCGTACTTGTCGAGCAAAATGAGGCGGAGCACCATCCTGCTGAACCCCAAATAGACGCTTCTGGTAGATTAGGCTGATTCGGATTTGGAAAATCCGCTGCTAGTGTGGGAATTAATTCATTTTGAAGAAATTGTAAATACCGGTCTCCTGTAAGATTTCCATCGAAGAAAAAAGGTCCAATAATTCTATCATTTAATATCCCTGCCCAAACATTTACTTTTTGTGAGTATTGCGTATGCTGTTCTCTCATCCAACGGGGATTATTTGTACTCCAATACCGAAAATTTTGTCTGTTTACCGAGCCATTCAAACAAAACGTGGCTTCATCGCTAAAAAGTACGCTGCGATGGAAAAATAGATTTAAGTTGCAAATTTCCATCATAGTTTCACAAAACTGTAGTCGGCGGTCAGGATCATCTTCGTTTAGCTCGTGCAGCAACCTAATTTTATACGGATGGTACTTTTCTTGTTTCAATACTCGCAAAACAGATCATCGGCTAACATCATTATTAAGGGCTCTTTCAGTGGATGCACTATGGGGAATATCTTCAACTTCTAACAAAATGTTCAATTTTGTGTTTTCACTAATTTTTGGACGACCTGGCCGTAGACGATCCTTTACATTCCCTGTTTCCCTGAATTTTTTCTCAATTTTACTCACTGTAGATCTTGTAATCCGTCGTTCTGGATACTTAGCGCTAAACAACTTACAAACTTCTTCTTGACTTCTTGTTTTGTCTCCACATGCAATTAAAATTAAAATTTCGATTCTTTGAGTTTCATTTAAATGCACCATGATCACCGTTTTGTCAAAATTATACTTAAAATTCTTTTTGATTGACACATGACTTGCTATCGTAGTAACAATTAATTTAAATTTACCTGTTTACCTGTAAGTAGGTACATGTACCTTTTTTTTAAAGAAATTTCTTTTTTAAGATGTAATTTTTCTCTAAAACCGTTAGAGATAAGGATAGAGTATGCTACATGAATTATGCTCAGAATTTGACGTAGAATTTATGGGATAAATAAAAATAAGATGGTTCTATTTAAAATACAAAAAATTTTTACAACATCTACTTTTTGACACACCCAGTATAATTTATTTTTGAGGCAAAAAATCCGGAAGAAAAAATTATAATCGACGTGTCCGAGCGTTTTTACAAAAAAATAAAACCTGATTTTTAAATGAATTTGTTCCATATTTTAGCCCATCACTGTATATTATTATATCCCCCTCTAACTCTAGAATGAATCCGTTGAACGTTGTCTTTAAGTTAATCCTTTGGATTCCGCGAAGTTTTAATTTAAACATGACGGTGCTTTCAACTCAAAGAGAATAGAGAATGAGGAAATTTAGGAAACGCAAATCTAAAGTCTTTTTGCTAGATTGTTTGTGGAATCTTAAAAGCTTTGTATCGAATTTGGATGAACAAACTACTTATAGATTTTCTTAGTCATCTACACTCCATACTTTTTTTCTGTTTCCTAAATCGATCGTCTAGAAACTTGGGTGACGATCTTCAAATCAGACAATATACGGCGTATGTGTTCACTGCAGTCTCGAACACATTTATATTGCTAATACCAGCTGGCCCAGTGCTGCCAGATCGAAAATGACAAAAACGGTAGATTCGACATTTAAAAAACGGTAGATTACGGTAGACGGTGCACGGTACCACATAAAATAGATTTTTTTTAAACAAAATACTAAGAAAAAAGGTAAAATTAAACACAAATAGAAAACGGTAGGCGGTACACATAAAGAACTTTGTTTAGCAAGTTACTAAAAGAAAAAAAAATTATTCTAATGATAATTTTGAAAGGGAAAACCTACTAAATTCAATTTTAATTTCGGTCGTTTTGCTTCTGCTTCTCATTTTTACGACTCTCAAAAAGCGGTAGACTACCGTATTTTCATTTTTTACGACTCTCAAAGCGGTAGATCTACCGTAAAAGCGGTAGCTCTGGCAGCACTGCCAGCTGCAGTTATGTCCCCACTATGGGCATCGAAGGAGGCGTTGTGAGTTTGCGCAGTTCGGAAATTTCCTTGTGAATTGTGAAAGTTAACATTCGACAGGAAGGGATTTCAACTTTTTTAATGTTAATTTCACTGGTTAGTTAGGAAAAATATTGCAATCAAAATTTCGATTAGTTCGATTTAAGAAAGCGTTCTATGCATACGATTTCTGACGATATGATGATCCGACGGTGCCCTGATTGGTGTAAACTTTTGGTGTCAAATTTCGTCCGAATATTTGTAACAATCGACACGATGAGCTTTATTTTAACTTTCATCCGACGTCGTATATTTCTTAACCTCACTTTTTTCTAAACCAAAAATTAAGAATGAATGACTATATTGACTATTTTGGGAATTATTATCAGCTACTAATGCACAAAATTAAAAATACATTAATTTTAAGGTTAGGTAGTGGCCACATATATATTATATTGTATATGAGTGACACTCTCTTCTTTTCTTACAAGCTTTTTAGTGAAATTCGGTTCGGAAGATCGGATAATGTGATAAGCAAAATATTTTCGTATACATATATGTATACATCTGAAATACTTTATACCTGGCATTGCTCCATGACTTTTGCAAAAAAGCACCATGCACTTGTGTCCTTTCTTCTTAAACAAAACAAGCCACTAACCTATCAAACAGCGAATCAGCACAAATTAAAAACTCCTTCACAAAAATTGTTGTTAGGTAATGAAAGTTTATAAGCACTAATATACCGACAACAATGTGGATGTACCATTTTTATTCTGTAATTTGAAAAAGCATCCAGAACCAAAGATGGCGACGAATAACAACAAACAAATATTGTCGGGCCGGCTCTGACGCGATCGATAAAATTTCCACCATACTGCGTAAACTCAATAGTACCACGCCATCTCCCATAGGGGGGACACACGTTCGTATTGGCAATATAATGGTTATATATATGTGGTCTCCAATCATCCGACACCATGCAATGTTGCCAAGCATAATGTAGAACTTAAGTTTCAGATTAAAAGTTATTGTTCGAGCACGCCTGTGGTAAGACGCTTTCTAGCCACGTTCAAATACCAATGGGCAAACAATAGAAACAGTTATTTTCTAAGGCATCGAATGGAAGTTCTATTTTCCTCAAATTTAGCCGTTCTATGTGGGTAATTTTTAGGGTTGTAACGTTATCGTTATCCACAGTGGCGGCTCGTGACTTACGATAGAGGGGGTTCACAAGTATGGTGAAATTATTTTTAAAATTTTATTTTTGCGTAACGACCAAACAATTAGTTTCTAGGCGTTCTAAATGTAGAAAGAAAAGAAGTAATAAGAAAATGCGTTAGGTAAAACATATTTTTATTTATTTTTTAATTTTACACAAGGAAATACAACTTTTGGAAAATAAGAAAGATATTCTTAGTGTGTATAGCTGTCGGATCTTAACGTCGTCGCATGCAACCCTCGTAACAATATTTATACAGTCCACTACTAATACTACTAAATACATCTACGAGCTATCAAGAAAACCGAATGATGTCCAATACTACTACCGCCATCTACGAGTTATCGATGTGTAATACCACTACGCCATCTGCGGCAACGTCATTAGGCGCAACCAAGACGAGAACGATAGTTAACTGGTTTATGGCGAGAACGAATCGAGTCACGAGACTGACAAGTTGGCATTCTTCATATTTTCAGTGTTTTTTAGTTTAAATCCTTAAATAAAATGGTTTAAAATCACATCGAGTATCATTTATCGAAATACACAACATTTATCGACCCTATAAGTCTATTCTTCGGTTCTTAATTGTAGAAAATTGATCAATAACTGCCTCATTAAGTTTGGAATATCCTCTATAAATTACTTTTCATATATTTCATTTTTAAACTTTCTAATAAAGTCCCTTTGTGGTCTGCGTTAAATTAATTTCTGGTTTAGGTGTTCCCGCATTCTTCACTTCAATTTTTTGCTAGAAACTCAAAGAGCTAAAGTTATAGTCCACTTTCAATTATTCATTTTAACTTAATAAATATATAATATTAAAATATTAAAACATACACGCTCGAATTTCTAACTAGATGCACGAACAGACAACAGCGCACTGTGCGCCTTTTCCATGTTAAATCGCCATAGCCCCACTATCCCCCGCTGCCAACCGCCACCTGTTACTACAGAGAAACTGCACTACTTAATCGCACGTGCGAGCAAGTTTTGTCTTAATCGTCATTTACCTCGACCGAGGCACGGTTGCCGGATCTATACAGTTTGGTTTGACGGGATGATAAAATATTAGGGAGGGTCGGACTTTTTTAGTTTGACGGTACGATAAAATATTAGGGAGGGTCGGACTTTATACGATAAATAATATTCAATGAATATAAACTAATATTTTTTATTCATTTTGTTTTGGGGGTGCACGTGCGCATGTGCTCCTGTATAAGAACCGCCACTGGTTATCCAATACAATAATTATTGAATCTTTTGGTATAAGATCCAACATTTGCTCGAGCCATCCTTCAAAGACATCTCCATTTCTGGTATTTTTTTTTAATCAAGCATCAGAAGGCCATCTTTTTTTACTTATCTAAACTAAACACAATTTGGTTTGTCATTTATTTTTATTTAAACTATACATTTTTTACAATACAAAACAATACTTTATGAGGCATGATACGGCAAGCACAAGGTATGATATCGCGCAAGGAGCGTGGCTTAGTAGCAGTTTCTGCAGTTCCCATATGTTTCACACAACGAGAAGCACGTCAACATTGACATGTCGTCGATTATGGAGTTGAATGCATTGTGAATTTCGCCTGACCATCCACCTTTCTATAAAGATTGAAACTGAAGGGGGTATGATGTTGCCCTTGCTGTACTATACGTGAAGTGAATTAAAATTTCTTACACACACACACACACACACACACACAGAGATCATACGTACTAAGAAAAATATTTACTTACATTAATACAAAAGAACTAATAAATAATTTCAGTGCTTATCTCCAAGAGAACTAGATATTTTTCTACAATTGTTAAATATACTTCTTTCAACATTGTAAGTCCATAAAACAAAACCGGGCCCTAACCTCGTAAAATTTAAAGCGATAGCGATTTATAAGTCTTCCTTATTTCGTCGTAGGTATGCTTGAGAATCGATATACAAGGTGATTGATGGTTTTATCGCCTATTAGATGTTTATGAAGAACTAGCCAACGGATCACATTGAAAATTAGGCAGCTTATATAAGTGGACATGGTCTATATTTTAAAAATATTTTCAGCAGCGCAGTGCTGCCGCTTCTGCTAGAAAGTACCAGCGACTTTGATAATTTAAATCGAACACCCTGTGAACTTTCCTTTAACATTTTCCTATACCTATCTGTTATCGTTCTCGAGATAACAATTACTTTACCTTTTTTTTTTTTTGGAAAGCATGTTCTTGAAAAAGGGCTGATTTTTTTGGAACTCTGGTAAATTAGCGCACTGAAATTTGGTAGGGAGCGAGACAATACCCAGAGGCCTTTCAGTATGTTGCAGAATATAGTACAGGATGTCCCATTTTCGACACTTTTATAGGGTGTCTTCGTTATTGTTAGCGTTTTTAAATAAGTAATATAGGTGTCATGTGCTCTTTTTGGGGCAAACTTAAAATGGTAAAATCAAAATTTGAATATTTTCGCTTGTTTGAGAGATACGGGGGAAAATAAAAAAATTTACAATTTCAAAATTACCCTATATTTTCTTAGTTAAAAGAGATACAGAAAAATGTTTTATACAAAAGTTTCTTTATAATGATTGTTGAACAATCTACCGTAACAGGCACAACGTACCAACCTTGCCTCCCTTGTGCATTGGCAACAAACAGTGCAAAATTAACGCCTGCGCACAAAATCGATTCCAACAGTTTCGTGACGGTTCTAGAACGATACAAAAATAGGGTGTTGGAACAAACCTAATAGTCAACATAGTTGTTTCTAAGATATTAGCTTCTGTTTCATGGTCTACTGTGGTTTAAAGTCATAAAGTTTAAATAAATCGCTTAGGAAACCAATATCATCATCATCATCATCATCATGGTGTATTATACATTTGAAAGGAGAATTTAAAATAGTATCTTTTTAGATTAAAATATACAGGGAGTTCTATTTAAAATACTGAGGTTAGGTCCGATAACTTTTTTACCTGACCCCGTATACTTATTCTGAAAACGGCAGATTGTTCAACAATCATTATAAAGAAACTTTTGTATAAAACATTTTTCTGTGTCTCTTCTAACAAAATGAGCACATGATATCTACATTACTTTTTGATAGCACTAACAATTACGGAGATATACTAAAAGCGTTGAAAATGGGACACCCTGTACAGGGTGTTGCAAAATACAAATATTTTTACTGGTTTGGAAAAATGATAAAAAGTACGTTTTTTTTAAATGAAACACCCTGCATTTTATGTGCGGTTTATTGTTATTGACTGCTCATACATTTATTTAGGAAAATTAGTTATTATAGAATTAGATATTTTAAAAAAAATTTTTTACGAATTTTTAATAATGTAAATAAAAAAATTATTTATCTACATGTCACCTTGTATGCTACAACTTAAAGTTGGTTAAGTAACCCTAAGATTGATTTGTGATGGTTATCTGTAATAATTAATTTCCTTGACACGTAAAAATATAGACAATTTCAAGAGCTTCTAGGGCCACAGATAGAATACATGGTGTTTCATTTACAAAAAAAATATACTTTTTATCATTTTTCCAAACAATCATTTTGGAACACCCTGCATCATATTTTGGGGCAGAGTGAATGGCCTCTTGGTATGAACAGACTCCAAATCAAATTTCAGTGCTAATTGGCTAGAGTTCAAAAATATCAGCCCTTCTTACAGGATATGTTTTCCAAAAAACAAAGGTAAATTAATTTCTCCAGAACTATTAACAGATAGGTAAAGGAAAATTATTAACTAATACTTTCTAGTAGAAGCGGCAACACTGCATGGCTGAAAATCCACTTATATAAGCTGCCAAATTTTGTAAGATGCTCCATGGCTAGTTCTTTATAAACGTCTAACAGGCCATTCACACCAACCTATAACTATGGAGACATACGACGTATGGGATGCGCAGTAAAAAGTTAAATTTTTGAGTTAAAAAGTGGGTTGGTGCTCACGGTTTACCGGTCATATTTTTAAAGGTTGCTCGTCGGTTGTCTTGCGCACAATGTTGTCGCCGTCATATAGGCAACCCCCTAGGCATTGGTGCTGGTTTGGTTGCCAACGAACGACGTGATTCAACGACGACCGTCCAGAATCGAAATCAGTCGTTGCGATGAAACGATATTTATCTCTCAACAAATCTAATCACAAGGCCGTCTTTTATGCAAGAAAATAGATTGTTTATTTCCTGGCAAGGAAGGTCTTGATGTGCCAAAATATGGCCGTGTAGTCATTTTCATTAAGTGCGAAGTACGGTCCTGTTCGCCGGTTAAGGTCAATAGTTTATCAGTCAGCTTTGTTTACATGCTCGAGGCCATAAATTTGCCACCCTTGCTTTTAGAGTTAGATAAGGGTCGGTGGCCATCCACCATCGATCACCCTGTATAAATGCAATTTTTCCCTGATTCTAATAGGCAAACACAGTATTCGTTCCTTGTAGAATGTACTTTTAGAACAGTAAATCTTATAAGTGAATTTTGCTGGTTGGGATTATTTTATGAATGCAACTGTATTGGTCAAAAAAGGCCAGTTAACGATTGTAGAAAAATATATAACCGAGTGGCGTAGTATTATAAAAGTTGTTAAAATTGCAGCGCTCTATTAACAAGTTCTAAAATGTACTTGCTAATATAGGTTATGTATTCCGTGTCGGATATTCTCGTTGCTCGCGTTTCATTTGATACACTAAATGTCCTAAAATACATTTAAATTATTTATTTTTTCTCTCTCGGTTCGAAGGCGACATGCAGTCCTTTTTGCGGCCTCAAGACCACTTCCAAGTAGTAGCTGATGTCCTCCGGTTTTTCTTGACACTTGACGTTGTGCCTTCTGAAGATGTACGCCAGGATCGTTTTGACGTTTTGCATTCCAAATTTTTGACCTGGAAAATAATAATAATTACTATACAGTAATGAATGAGCAGATTCTACACATAAAAATTACGTTTGAGCTAAATTAGTAAAATCTAGGTCGTTAATCAGTTACAGGGTGTGAAAGTTTAATTTTAAAATTAATATTTTCTTTATAGGTCAAGCTGTTTTTGAGATATCGATTTGAAAATTTGTAATTGGGGGTTTTCGAGAGCGAGTAACATGAACCTACTTTTCAAATAGCTTGTAGAGGGCGCCAGTTACACCCTACAAAAAGAAGTTTGGCAATTTTTTGTTTAATGCGTTGCGGCAAAAGTTCGGGTTCGAATTTTGCCGGCCAGTTTTTATTTCATTTTTAAGGAGCTTTAAAATAATCATTATTCATTCGTAGCCCGTGCGTAACGATTCATTATTCACTGGCCATGACTAATAACATAAATCAGTTTAATTACTTATGGTTCTCTAAAGCCAATCAAGTAGTCATTCTAATAAAAGTGTTAGCTAATAATATCAATTGCCAAATCAAGGGTCTACATTTTCGACACTTTTAGAGGGTATCTCCGTAATTGTTAGTGCTATCAAAGAAGTAATGTAGGTGTCATGTGCTCTTTTTGGGTCAAACTTAAAATGGTACATTCAAAATTTGAAAATTTTTGCTCGCTTAAGAGATACGGGGGAAAATCAAAAAATTGACAATTTCAAAATTGCCCTATATTTTTTTAGTTAAAAGAGAGACAAACAAAATGTTTTATACAAAAGTTTCTATATAATGATTGTTGAATAATCTGCCGGTTTCAGAATAAGTATACGGGGTCAGGTAAAACAGTTATTGGACCTAACCTCATTTTTTAAAATGGAACACCCTGTATATTTTAATCTAGAAGGATAGCATTTTATATTCTCTTTTCAAATATATAACACACCATGGATAATGTTGGTTTCCTAGGCGACTTATCACCATTTTGAAAAATTTGGTATTTGGTATTATCCATGATGTATTATATATTTGTAAAGAGAGTTTAAAATAGTATCTTTTTAGATTAAAATATACAGGGTGTTCCATTTTAAAAAAAATAAGGTTAGGTCCGATAACTTTCTTACCTGACCCCGTATACTTATTCTGAGAACGGCAGATCATTTAACAATCAGTATAAAGAAACTTTTGTATAAAACATTTTTCTGTATCTCTTTTAACTAAGAAAATAAAGGGTAATTTAGAAATTGTCAATTTGTTGATTTTCCCCCGTATTTCTTAAGCGAGCGAAAATTTTCAAATTATAATTTTACCATTTTAAGTTTGACCGAAAAAGAGTACATGACACCTAGATTACTTCTCTGATAGCACTAACAATTACGGAGATACCCTATAAAAGTGTCAAAAATGGGACACATAGGTCATGAATTATTGGTTATGTCGTTATACGTATTAAATTTTCTTCTTTTATTCTCGGTGGCTTAATAATCGTGGGACGTTAACTACCATCTATGCACAGAGGAGTACACAGGTGGGCTTCCAATTTATGTATATTTTTGACTAAATAGTCGTCGAAGAAGGATCGCGTATATTTCTAAAATTACCTATGCAGTTTCTAGGTCCAGCACTGAACGGTACGAAAGCAAACGGATGTCTTTTCTCAACATGTTCGGGAAGGAACCGGTCCGGGTCGAATTTCCACGGATCGGGATAGTGATTGGCGTCGTGGTGTAGATCGTGCAGAGATATCGTCACGTTCACTCCTTTGGGTACATAAACGCCATCTAGAATAAATATTTTTTGTTTTGAATTCTTAAAACTACAATTCGTTCACATTCCATTCATTTTCCTCGTTTAGTACATATTCATATACAGTGTGTCCGCGGATGAGGGTACCCAATAGGGAAAAAATCTTTATTAGTAATTTTACGACCAAAAGTCATTCTTTATAAAAAGTTCTGCTTGTTGAGAAAATCAATTGACGTTAAAAAACTTTTAGATCCGATGTACAGGGTGTTAATAAATTAGGAAAATATGAAAATGCTTCAAGAGAGAACTACCATTATTTATTATTTTTTACAAAAATTTTATAAAACAAAGTTGTTTATAAACTAACGTAAAGTCTAAGTGCAAATTTTGAAATAAAAATTCGAATTTTTAAAAATAAAAAAATCAAGATACGTTCATGTTACGTCAGCATCTTATTTACATCCGTCAGTATTCTGATTTCGTGAAGGCATTTTCGAAAATGTTAACCAAAGAAGAGCGTATTTGCAATTTCCAATACCGTAACATTGTATTAAATAAATACGCTCTTCTTTGGTTAGCATTTTCGAAAATGCCTTTAGGTAATCAGAATACTGACGGATGTAAATAAGATGCTGACGTAACATGAACGTATCTTGATTTTTTTGTAAAATGCAAATAATTACATAAACACGACTGTTATTATTTTATTTTTAAAAATTCGAATTTTTATTTCAAAATTTGTATTTACACTTTACGTTAGTTTATAAACAACTTTGTTTTATAAATTTTTTGTAAAAAATAATAAATAATGGTAGTTCTCTCTTGAAGCTTTTTCATATTTTCCTAATTTATTAACACCCTGTACATCGGATCTAAAAAATTTGTATCGTCCATTCATTTTCTCAACAAGCAGAACTTTTTATAAAGAATGACTTTTGGTCGTAATGACTAATAAAGATTTTTTCCCTATTGGGTACCCTCATCCGCGGACACACTGTATTTTCCTATTTTTAGCGGACTGCCAATCCTCCAATCGGACCACAGAATTGAGTCTCCCAAGTAAGTAATTTTTTCTTTCTAAGGCATTTATAGTTTTAATTTTTTCTCAAAATTGTACAGTTTCCAAATGAGCAACTTGTAGACAGTCGGTCATATATCAAATCCATATCTGTGTCTGTAAGTTAAGTTAAGAAGTCCCTTCTCAGATTTATAACAGAAATATAACAATTATGATTAAATATTACCTATTACGACATCTTCCAGCAACTGTCTGCCCAGATAAGGTACAAAGCTGTAACATCTGAGCACTTCCTTCACCACCATATCCAGATAATCCATTTGCGCCACATCGCTGGTGGTAATTTTTTTATCCGGATCTCCTTCGAAAATTATGTCCAGTTCCTCTTGTACTTTTTTCTATAAAACAAAACGAAGGCGAATTCAAAATATGTCAGTGAAATGCGAACTAAAATAATTTTTCGTATTAATCTATATAAGGAAAAAAGAATACTGTCGCGAGGTCAATTTGTATACAGGTTGTTTTGGAAATGACTTATTATATTTAATTGGGTGACTCCTTGGGTGTCCTAGAGAAAGTCTACATACTTTTTTTTAAATCGAGTATCTAAAGTACCCATTTTGCCTACATACTGTCGCGCCGCTCCATCAGGTTTCAATTAGCAACAATGTAGGTTACTGGAGTAAACTACAGTGATGCCAGATCACACCGCGTGTCTCGCCCTCGCTTGGATAACCGCCGCGCGCGTATTGGCATGTTTAACCTTCGGTATCGTTGCTTCAGTATGTTTTGATACTAGGTGTTGGAACGACGTTGCCGACGGATCCGCGTGCTTGATGTATACGAATTTCAAACGTTTTGTTCGTAATAGCATTACCCGATTTTTTTTCTGTTGTGAAATAAATGTCTTTTTTTCTAAAAAGTTTGAAAAAGAAGTGATAACGTGGGTCAAAGATGTCTTGTTGTCAAAAACTGAACACGTGCGTTTACAATTAGGTGTGTAATATGACAACACCGCCTACAATGCGCTGACCCTTTTTGAGACTTGAGACTGCCTCAATAAATTATTGATTGCGAACGTCCTCAGTAGCGGCCACGTAAATTTTCAGATTTCATATAAAGTGTATATTTCGCTTAATAATTCATTTTCACGCATTCAAGTCCACGCTACTGTACAACATTTCACCCAGAGCCAATGGCAATGCTGCCAAACTTAATGTAAAACTGAAATTCCATATAAAATTATAAAAATAAATTATTTTCTACCTACTTGCATTTATCCTTATACCTAAAGAGCGAGGAAATCCAGGCACAAACACAATCAGTTTTTTTTCTTTTTCATGGAAACACTTTATGTACACACAGTAATAGTGGAACAGAACCGATAGTTAGCTTTTGAAAATACAATAATACAGATTATACTACAGATTATTAGATGTTATTACACGCGACGAAATTCGACATCCAGAAGAAACGCGTCAATAAAAACAATATTCAAAGATTATTTATGGACGGGCAAGATACACGCGTAAACCGAAAAAACAGAGCGGATCGCTGAGAGTGTGTTGGTGATCGACGAGACAAAACGTATCCGGCCGGCGGGTTGGTCTTGAACTAACAGACGCACGCGTGCGACGCTATATGAAACTACGTCGCTCAGCCGATGTAAGGCGTCAAGAGGTCATTGGCATTTGACCTAGTGACGTACGTGGCTATTACTATTCGATATGTTTTTTCGGATTGTTTGAAACATAGTCCGTCGTAAATGTTCTTCAATTAATTGTACAAAAAGGTATTACAGAATGGAAAAGTGTTTAAATTATTTTATTTTGTCTAAAGAGTTTAAGGTGTACATATGACAACACCGGCCAGAATTCCTTGATTGCTTACATGTATCGCAGTGCCACACAGGTGTTTTTCTGGTTTGACGTCAGGTCACTTTTACCGCTGAATGAATTGAAAGCGCCATTTATGGCTATTTTTCTTCAATTTGTCTTTATCTCAGGAATTGCCGATTTGAATATAATACGTAATTTCCATAACACCCTTACAAGATATTTAAGATTTCTTGTTTCAAATATAATTTTAGGCATTGAAAATCCTCTACTTTACACTCGGAATTTAATTGGGTTCCTCTTTAAACTTTAAATTCCGATACTAATGTTGGAATTTCAGAAAACAATTAACGCCATCGTGCTTCCTAGTGTTTCTTATATTTCAAATGGAAAATACAAAATATACTTACCATAACATCTGGATTATTCCCCAGTGCCATAAGTGCCCAGCACACTGTAGATGCTGATGTATCTTGCCCCTAAAAATTAGAAAACATGAAACATGATTATGAAAGTATAACTTTGCTCACGGGTTACGAAAATGACTATGTTGGACTGCAGAAAATGTGTTTTTTTAAATTGGAAACAGTTTTGTCCCCGCTGGAAATCGAGCCCAGAACATCTCACTTACTGGGTGATTTAATTTCAATAAGTATGCAAGGTAAATTATTCCTTTTCGTTCCCTTTTTAATTTCTTCCGTCGCAAATTTGTCCATTTTATTTTATTATTAAATATCATTGCCCTATGTGCTGTTAGAAGACATTGTTATTTATTAGTTAACGCTGTCGCTGTATGCAAGGGCGGCTCTAGGTAACTTTTCTAAGGGGGTGATAAAACTGGAAAGCTTTTTTAAAATTTTTTTTCCCTTTTTCATAAGGTATATTCGTTTGGACGATAGCAGATTATTTAGGAACCATAATTATCTTATCAAATACTTACAGCAAACATAAAAGTGTTAACCTCCTCTTCGATTTCTTCATATTTGAAGTTGTTGTTCTCCTGATGGGTCAAAAGGATATCCAAAAATGACATTTTTTCTTTTCTTCCAAATTCGTCCTCTTGTTGCATGCGATGTTTATTTTTAGAAAAGTATTCCTTACGTTGATTAATAACCTAAAACAAGAATATTATGATTTCCAGAAGAATGACATGAGTTACATATTATCTTAGATGATTATTCAAAAAAGACATTATCTTATTCTGTTCCTTTTTTAATAGATTGATTGGGGTCCGTTGGTAGTCACTCCGAGTGACTCCCTTTCCAATTCTCTACCAGGAGCAACCTGAAAGTTAACACGAATAAGTCCATTTCGGGAACGCGATTTCTAGGAAACTACTACTCAAAAAATAATAAAATTGACTCACTCAATTTATTCTTAAATTTGTATTAAATACAGGGTGTTATGGAAATGACTTATTATATTTTAATGGGTGACTCCTTGGGTGTCCTAGAGAAAGTGTACATACTTTTTTTTATATCGAATATCTAAATACTAAGGTAAAAACAATTTTTACGTTCCATCTGGATTCACTTAGCAACAATGTGGGCAACTAGAGTATACTAACAGTGTTGTCAGATCAAACCGCGTGTCTCGCCCTTGCTTGGATATCGGCCACGCGCCACTATCGTTGCTTCAGTATGGTTCGAGACTCGGGGGTTGGAGCGACGCTGTCGAGGGTTCCATGTGCTTGGCGTTTACGAATTTTAAACGTTTTGTTACTTGTAGGAGTACCCGATTTTTTTTCTGTTGTGAAATAATTCATAATAAGAAATATTGTGATGTGATTTCAAATTTGTGTGATATTATCTACTGTTGAGTTATTGAACAACATACTTTTTGTGTTTTATTTTTTTATGGAATTCAATTATAAAACGAATTATTTTAAAATAAGATCGAAGATAAGAGAGTATGTACCTTAAAATTGTAGTTTTTTTTTTTTTAAAAGTTTGAAAAAGAAGTGATAACGCGTGTCAAAGACGTCTTGTTGTCAAAAACTGAACACGTGTTCTGTGTTGCAATATGACAACACCGCCTATAATGCGCTAACCTCTTTTGAACCTCGAGACTGCCTGAATGAACTATAATGCACGCAATCAGAGGAGGTAGGAGAAGTGCCACTTCGTGGAGTTTGGCGTAAAGTATATTGACTCGCTTCTGTGTATTTAGGAATATTTTTCCTTGGCTCCTCCTCTATATTTTCGCCCACGAGCCGCCACAAGTGTTAACAGGTTTGTTCCAACACCCTATTTTTGTATCGTTCTAGAACCGTCACGAAACTGTTGGAATCGATTTTGTGCGCAGGCGTTAATTTTGCACTGTTTGTTGCCTCCTACAAAACAAGGCTAAAAGAACTGCATGAATGCCAGGAATACAAAAGCAACGGTTAAAATTCTTAGGGCGGAAGTCAGTACAAGCGGTTCCTGGTCTTGGCCATGTATCGTTTTTACCGTTCAGGAACTGGTTTGCGAACGATCACAATTTGGTTGGAACACCAAAGGGATCGCCAGCTACACCGTTTTGTGTCGGTTGGAACGCCTTTCGACTACTACGCATGTGCGTGACCGTACATTGTACGATTTTTAGGGTGGTTGGAACGAACCTAACATTACTTGACATAATGCAAAAATCATCAACACTTCCGTTATTTATCCGAATTCACACCTTACCGTGTCAGTTTCTCTAGTACTATTTACTATAAATTATTTATCAAATTCAGCGATAATGGGGCGTGGTCCGGTAACTTTTTCCGTATTGATCGACTTACTTTTCTATTAAAGTCGCTAATATAGTCCAAACTTTTCTTGCTTGCCCGTCCCGTTCTCGTCAAACTAAATAGAAAGTCGTTATGCACCATTGGATTGTACATTCTTTTAAAGGCGCCTTTGAGAAAACTAAAAAAAAAATGTGATCGATTAATATTGAGTTATCCTACGACTTACGAAAATGAAAACAACGGCTAGCTTGGCAAGAAAGTGTCTTATATCACATGAAGAATACTATTCAAACGACTCTATTTGAACAGATGACAAATGGTGCCAAATTGACAGTGAAACTGTTTATTTAAAAAAATAACACTTTCGGGACTTGCGGGTGTGAATTGGAGTGCTGGGTGGGGTCAAGGACACTAGAGAAATTCTAATTTCTGCAAAATAATATAGCAGATTTACATACAGTGAGTCCCAGAAGAAATGTCTAAATTCATTTAAAATTCTGCGGTAAGTTTTTTCAAAAAACGCTCGTACCCGTCGATTTTGATTTTTCCATTTTTTTTTTGTGGTAATTTCATGTATACAGGGTAGCTCAAAAATAAGTTACGACCATCAACTCATTTTTTCAAATGAAAACATATGTTTTTTATTTCATTTTTGAATTTTGCATTGAATTCGAAGCATGTTTCATGTACCATGTCCTATACATAAACTCAACAGTTATTGAAAAAATTAGGATTGAACATATCATTTAGGGAATCCAACGATCTATCAAATCTTCTGGCAATATGGCATTTTGGGCTCCATAATAAGTAAGAGTGTACTGTCTCACTGTCACCGTTTATTTCCATAGAGACTGTATGACAATTTTATTTTAAATAAGTATAATTATTGTCAAGCGTAGTTTCAAAGTTGCGGTTTTCACAATAATGGTGAAGTTAACGGAACGGGAAAAAATTGAAATTCTATGCATGGTTGGGTTTGGTGATAAAACACGTACTCAAATAGAAACAGCCCAATTATTTAATGAAATCCATCCTGATCGTCCTCCCATATGTCAAAAGATGGTGAGTAGAATAGAGTTTAGAGAATTCGGTCATGTTAGAGATTTGCCTAAATCTGGTCGTCCTACTCGAGATGAAAATGAACAACTTGACGTTTGGCTTTCCTTGGAAGAATATCCATGTACTCCCCTGTCGCACATTGGGGCCGATTTACACATGCCGAAATCTGTTGTTCACCGAGTAGTACAAAAGCACAAATATCACCCATACAAAGTTATTCCAGTGCATGAGTTATTTGAAGATGATTTCGATAGGCGAAGTGAGTTTTGCGGACGAATGCAAAATATGTGCAATCTAGATAATAATTTAGTAAAAAATATTATTTTTTCGGATGAAGCTACGTTTTATTTGAATGGTAATGTGAACAGACAAAATTGTCGATATTGGGCAACAGAATATCCGCATTGGATGATAGAGGTTCACAGCCAGTACCCTAAGAAAATAAATGTTTGGTGTGGAATCGTACGCGAAAGAGTAATAGGTACATTTTTCTTTGAACAGTCTTTAACTGGACAAGTATATCTCGAATTTCTCTAACTAGAATTAATTCCAGCATTAGTGGCTTTATTTCCGAATCCATTGGATCCAGACTCCCCTGACGAGGAACTGATATTCCAACAAGATGGTGCTCCTCCGCACTATGCGGCCACTGTGCGCACATTTTTGGATGAAACCTTTCCCAATCGGTGGATTGGAAGGAGAGGACCAATCGAATGGCCTGCTAGGTCGCCAGACCTAACTCCGCTGGACTTTTTTTTGTGGGGTTACCTCAAATCAAAAGTATTTGTTAACAGGCCAAACAATATGCAGGACTTGAAAGAAAGTATCCGAAGAGAAGTGCGTGTCATAACTCCGGAAATGGTTGGAAACGTGCAAAGAGAGTTTATTGATCGTCTTGGATATTGTCAAGCCGTAAATGGCGCACATTTTCAACATTTAATTTGATTTTGTTGTGTTTTTTTTTAATAAACAGGCAGTGCCTCCTATAACTCCGGGCCGCGAAGAGTAGTCACTCCGGTATTACTGTCGTGGGACGTTTGCGCCATTTTAGAACTGTCAAATCTCGTTGACCGCCGGTTACAAATTTTATTTTGCAGTTCATTTTAATGATATTACGAACAGTTATTTATTAAAACATTAACAGGGTGTTTCCTGGGTTTGTGTAGAGGATATTAAAAGTGTTTGTGATAATATATTTCGTCCATAATCGTGTGCTAACCGGATCGGCTCTCTCGTAAGGAAATTCCGCCGTGTGTAACAATTTTTCAGCGTTTTAGTGCTTATTTGCGTTAGAATTTCAGTTGAATACCGCAAAGCCGGTAATTTAAAAAGCAGTGTGTGCTCTTCTAGTTTGTCACATTTTAGAGTTTAAAATTGGATGTATAGGATTACTTACGTAAACTAGTAACAAGGTAAGTTTTTGAACATTCTACATAATGACAAAAACGTGTTGTGTTCCTGGGTGCAAATCGAATTATCCGAGTACAATAAAAGCCGGTGGATCTATGCTATCGACTTTTGGTTTCCCAAAAGATGAAATTTTTAAAAATATTTGGCTAAAAGCTATTCCCCGAGATAGTTGGTCACCTACCCAACATTCTGTAGTTTGTAGTAATCATTTTGCAGAAAGTGATATCATTAGGGAAGAGATTTATAATTTACCAGACGGAACTGTGAAAAGAATTCCAACAAAGACTAGGCTTAAATGTGGTTCATTTCCTTCTATTTTTCCAAATTTACCAAATTTACTAAAAAAGTACCTGTGCCAAGAAAATCTCCCGATGAAAGACATAATGAAAATCTAGCTCGTCATAATGAATTAAATGAATCATTTGAAAACTCAGATAAAATTCATAGTTTTCAAGACTTACTTTTAAACTATTTTAAAAAAATTAATATTTGTGAGTCTTGGACAGTAAAAGTAGAAGAAGATAGAAAAATTTATTTTTATATTCTAAATTTAACAGAGGACCTTATTAGCATTGTAAGTCAAATTTCAATTGATACAAATATGTTTGTTAAGGTATTTATAAATAATACAGAATTAACTTTTAAGAACTTAAATTGGATTTTACCTTTTAATTTGAAACTAACTAGATGGTCCCAACTAGAAAATTTATTAGTTAGATACAAAAATAAAATATCTATCGACAAATCATTCACTTTTTTAATAGAAAGGAGTGTATATTTTTTGAACGAAGCTTATAACAAACTGGTTTCAGAATCAGACATATTGCAGGAGGAGAATGATTCAAAAGACAATAATAATTTAAATTATATGTTACCAATTTTAATTAATCAAGTACAATTACTCATTTTGAAAAAAAAGCGACAAAAGCTGACACTACCCTGACAACAGGGTGTCTATGAAAGATTCTCCTCGATAACAAAAAAAAAAAAATTTGGGACAAAAGATACTGTTCATACATGTTATGATTTTAAATTCCATTCCATTTTAAACTTCCCACCAAACACCATTTGGCAACAGCGCATCGCTGCTCTGTACACGGCCTGTCTGAAGTCGGCAATGAAACAGGTCTTACGTATAGATATGTTCAATCCTAATTTTTTCAATAACTGTTGAGTTTATGTATAGGACATGGTACATGAAACATGCTTAGAATTCAATGCAAAATTCAAAAATGAAATAAAAAATATATGTTTTCATTTGAAAAAATGAAGTTGATGGTCGTAACTTATTTTTGAGCTACATGAAATTACCACAAAAAAAAAAATGAAAAAATCAAAATCGACGGGTATTAGCGTTTTTTGAAAAAACTTACCGCTGAATTTTAAATGAATTTAGACATTTCTTCTGGGACTCACTGTATATTTGTCCTTTGTGGGGATTCTTTTAGGTTTTATGATAAACATAAAAAAACAGTTAATTGAGAATTGTCAGACCACACAATAACTGCTTGGGTAAAATAGAAATTTTTACAATTACCAAAGATATAATATTCATACACGGTAAATAAAAGTGATTAATTCAATTACATTTGTTTTAATAATAATTTGAATAATGTTTTAAGCAAATCCCATATAAAACTATCATACTTTATTAACGATATCTAACGGTATTTCTATAGATATTGAGGTTAGGTTAGAGTTTTATTAATTTCTTGGAACGATGTATTTATTCAATGTTAATAGCTAAACCAAATTCATGGTCGTCAGTAGGAGCAACGCTCAGAACTCAAGGATTCTTGTAAATGGTGAAGACGTTGAGCGAGTTGCGCAATTTAAATATTTGGGGTGTACACTAAACGAAAACTGGGACCCAGAGTAAGAAATAAAATGCCGAATAGAACAAACAAGAACAACTTTCCTAAAGCTTCGGAAGTTTCTCATAGATAGGAAGTTGAGTTTCAATATCAGATACAGAATGGTCAAGTGCTGTCTGGGCGATTCTCTTGTATGGAGTAGAGGCATGGACTTTAAATACTACTTCAAAATTGAAGCATTCGAAATGTGGACTCTGCGTAGAGTGCTTAGAATATCATGGATTGATCACGTAAGAAATGAAGAAGTACTCCAGAGGGCAGAATTGACAGATCGTGAACTTTTTGAAGCCATAAGAAGAAAAATATCGTACCTAGGACATATTATACGTGGAGAATGTTATGAGTTTCAACGTCTTATCCTGCAGGGCAAAATTGAAGCAGGAAAAATGGGGTTAGGGAGAAAAAATTATCCTGGTTCACAAACAGCGAGGTAAGTTAAAATGTTTAAATAATCGGTCATTGTATTTGTGGTCGTAGGAAATATTGTTGTGCATGTGAAAGTGATTTTCTCATTTTGACATCTATCCGTTTCAACACTCGTTATGTACTATTTACTCAATGAAATTTATTTTCCGATTGACTTGAATATTTTATTAACTTCGACTTCGCTTTGCTTTTTTTTTATGACCAAACATAAGCACTATAGGAAAAATCCTTTAGCTTGCTAAAATATTCTCCGACTTCAGGAAAATGGATAGTGTCTCCATTTGTTATAACAATATACTATTTTGTAACATGTATGTAGTTAGAATGTGAAATTATGACACTTGCATAAAGTAAAAATGGCTTACCCAATAATAGCGTCGGCATATTCAGATTGCGAGTTCTTTAAGAAGTTCAATTGGACTCCCATCGCAGTTTCTATAAAAATAATAAGTACAGCAATCGCATTCTCAACCTATATATTTTCTTTATGCTTTACGAAAAAAAGATTATAGTAAAATTATTATAGTAAACATTTCTTATTCGTAATCCTAATCAAACTAATATTGTAAACATAATTTATAAAAAACTGTGGTTAGTTTGATCAGGTTTCTAATAAATTTAGTAAAATCAAGTACAGGGTGTCCCATTTTTGGACACTTTAATAGGGTATCTCCGTAATTGTTAGTGCTATCAAAATAGTAATGTAGATGTCATGTGCTCTTTTTGGGTCAAACTTAAAATGGTAAAATCAAAATTTACTACATACTACATACATAAATAAATTTAAAATAGTATCTTTTTAGATTAAAATATACAGGGTGTTCCATTTCAAAAAATGGGTTAGGTCCGATAACTCTTTTACCTGACCCCGTATACTTATTCTGAAAACGGCATACTATTCAACAATCAATATAAATAAACTTCTGGATAAAACATTTTTCTGTATCTCTTTTAACTAAGAAAATATAGGGTAATTTAGAAATTGTCAATTTTTTGATTTTCCTCCGTATCTCTTAAGCGAGCGAAAATTTTCAAATTTTGATTTTACCATTTTAAGTTTGACCCAAAAAGAGCACATGACACTTACATTACTTTTTTGATAGCACTAACAATTACGGAGATACCCTATAAAAGTGTCGAAAAAGGGTCACCCTGTACATACGAATATATATTGTAAATTTTAGCAAGTTTAAATGAAATGGCATAAATGAGATTCCTGGGATTTCGTAACAAATAATAGGTGCAGAACTTAACAGGAAACGTACCATCGATCGATGAAGTCAAACGACGTTGGACATGGTTAGTACTTAGATGGGTGGCTTGTGAATACCATGAGTTAAGATTTTTACAAAAGATTTTAGTAAATTTTACAGAAACTATATAAATGGTTTACTAAATATTTTTTTAACTAAAAATTTCGCTATAATTTAATTGCATTCTTAATAAAAGTTATTTCAGTCACATAAATGATGATTAGAGTTCTACTATTTTTATAGTAAAGTTTTTCTTTTCGTATTGTTGTTGTAAAAAGATATACAGGGTGATTCACGACGAGCGTGCATTAGAACTTTATGGCTAACTACTGCATATATGTTTCTGAAACTTCGGGGATTTAGGTTTATCGATATGCTCTCTTTAACTAAAATATTCACATGTTTCTGTCATTTTTTCGTTTTTTAAATACAATATGGTAATTTTTGTTACATTTTTCGATTAATCATTAAATACTAAGCACATTTTATAGAAAATGTTTTTGTCAGACTCTATTAGTTACCATTAAATGTAAAACAATTTAAAACAATCAACTGCATTTTATTTTTAAATTATTAAGAAACACTTTAGAATGTATTTTCAAGCAATCAATCACTTTTCCTCCGTATAGACATCAGTATACAGCCCCTAAGTACAATTGTTTTCATAGCACACTTGAACAAATAGTATTTTCGGAATAAAATTGGATTTTTTGAGAAAACGCTTTGATATGGCATAGGACAGTAAATACTATTTATAAAAAACAACTAATTTGCCATCAAATTAAATAAAAATATACAGGGTGTTCCATTTAAAATAAGAAAGTTTTTAATGGTTGAATTCTTTCACAATGAGGCTTGAATTGTGACCACCCTGTACATTTTATGCCGAATTTGAAATGTTTTTGAGACTTGATCTTCTAGCTATTCGGTGAGAAAAACTTTTTAGTCCAAGCGCTAAGGTAAAAAAATTATATGGATTATTTCATCGTCATGCATTTGCCAAATAATTACAAAAAGTCCAGATATCTCAAAAACTAATAGAGTCTGACAAAAACATTTTCTATAAAATATGCTTAGTATTTAATGCTTAATCGAAAAATGTAATAAAAATTACCATGTTGTATTTAAAAAACGAAAGTTAGCAGCTACTTCCGGTATAACCGGAAATGACAGAAACATGTCATTATTTTAGTTAAAGAGAGCATATCGATAAACCCAAATCCCAAAAGTTTCAGGAACATATATTCAGTAGTTCTCCATAAAGTTCTAGTGCACGCTCGTCGTGAATCACCCTGTATACCGATGTAAAAACCCATATCGCTACATACAAGTTGTGTAAAGGCATTTAGGAAACATCATAATTATATAGCAAAGAAGCTTACACAATCATTTTGCTGTATAATGTTTTATAATAAAATTTGGTTGTAAGAATTGGTTGTAAGAAAGGGTATTTGACCCTAGGAACAGAAATTGGGGAGACCACTCCGTACAATTTACATACGCATGTATGTAAGTGCACATACTTGTGTTAATAAAGTTAAAAAAAAACACTTAAACTTAATATGCACAAAAATAGATGTATTACATAATCATGTCAGACAAAAAAATAACAAGCAATTAAGATAACGTGTGACCTAAAAATTGATTATCTAAGAAAATGATTACTTTCAGAATAAATGTAATGAATATAAAAAAAAAATTAAAATAAATTAGCAAACTCACAGCTTCTTATCAATCAATCAATCAAAGTTCGGCAGAAATATTTGCTAGTTACTGTGAGGTAAAATTGAGACTTTTTTACATCTGTAATGGAACAAGGGTGGTTGAAATCTCTTTCTAATAATTCCATCATTCATTATTTTTTGAGTAGTAAAGGGTTTTCCAATAAGAACGATATGATTTTGAAACGATATGGTAAGCATGGTAATAAAATTATACTTGCTATTAGTTGTCCACTATGTTCAGTATACTCTAACAATTTATTATGGCTAAATACGCACTTCAAGAACGTCTGGGTATTATCCAAAAATTTTACGAAAATAGGCGTTCTTTTGTGACCACTTTTCGCGCACTTCACCAAAACTTTCGTCCAAATAATCGCGCTTCTTCGCTTGCCATTCGTCGCATCGTTGAGAAATTTGAAAATAAATATAATAAATAAATAAATAATTTTACTCTTCACGATGTAAAAACACCAGCAAGACGTGGAAATGCCAGAACTATTGAAAATGTTGCTGCTGTAAGAGAAAATGTTGCAGAGAATCCAAATTTGTCAATTCCTCGTCGTGCTCGGGATCCTAATTTTGCAAAAAAAATGATCTTTTCAGATGAAGCTCATTTTTGGTTAAGTGGATATGTCAACAAGCAAAATTGCGGTTTTTGATGCGAAAACAATCCACAGCAGATTCACGAGAAGCCTTTGTATCCGCTAGAAGAAACTGTATGGTGTGGTTTATGGTATGGTGGCATCATCGGACCATTTTTTTTTCAAAATGAGGTAGGAGATTCAGTTACGATACCGACAGATGGTAAGAATTTGAATTTCTTTGTGGCCAAATGTAGATGCACTTGATTTGAAGGATATGTGGTTCCAGCAAGACGGTGCCCCATGTCACATTGCTCATGAAACTATCGACGTATTGCAAGAAATGTTTGATGAAAGGATAATATCAAGGAATGCAACAGTTCACTGGCCCCCAAGAACCTGCGATTTAACATCTTTAGATTACTTCTTGTGTGAAAAATAATAAATGATTATGGTATTATTTGAAAGAGAAGTAGTCAACCGACATTTAAAACGATGTACCTCTTGGACCACCTTCCGATTTAAGATTTTAAGGGTAACAAACCACGAAGGTTGCACGAAGGGTGGGGCGTTTTCAAATCGGACACCTTTGGTTTGCAAAATCTTTACATGGTAGAAAAAATTAGCTTACCTGATATCACATCGACTGACATTCGAGTTAAATATTGTGTAATTTCTACGTATCCTTTTCCATAAAACTGGTCCAAGAATTTCGCGAATTCGTCCCCTTTTTCCGCGAAGGTGTCGGCATACGCTTCCATAAGTTTAAAATGGAAAGCGGGGGTGATTACTTTTCTATGGTGCCTCCATTTTGGTACTAAAAATAGAAAAAAAGCATACCTAATAATATGTATAAGTGAAACAAGATGCAGAGCAATGTCATAGGGGAATGAAATCATAAACATTTACATAAAAACAACGCATGATGGTTCCATGAAAATATATTATTACGTTAATCAGAATACGTTATTTTAATAATTTGATATATTTTTGTCTCGTAATAATACCTACATTGAAAAAGAAAACAGTAACTTATTATTAGTAATAATCCAAGAACATCCTGCTTATTTTAAGTTAAAATATTTGTAAGCGTCCTGCAGTTTTTCGTTAAAAACACGCTCGAAATGGATTCATCTACTTTCACAACTGGTTATACAGGGTGTTATGGAAATGATTTATTATATTTAAACCGGCAAATCCTGAGATGAAAATAAATTGAAGAAAAATAACCTTAAATGGCGCTTTGAATTATTGTACGAAATATACACTTTATATGAAATCTGAAAATTTACGTGGCCGCTACTGAGGACGATCGCAATCAATAGTTTATTGAGGCGGTGTTGTCATATATCGCAACACAGAATTGTAAACGCACGTGTTCAGTTTTTGACAACAAGACGTCTTTGACCCGCGTTATCACTTTTTTTTCAAACTTTTTAGAAAAAAAATACTACAATTTTATGGTACATACTCTCTTACCTTCGATCTTATATTCCGTTTTATAATTAAATTCCATAAAAAAATAAAACACAAAAGGTATGTTTTGCAACAGAACCAACAATAGGTAATATCACACAAATTTGAAATCACATCATATATTTCTTATTATGAATTATTTCACAACAGAAAAAAAAGGAAATGATACAACTAACAAAACGTTTAAAATTCGTATACATCAAGTACGTGGAACCATCGACAGCGTCATTCCACCACCGAGTCTGGAAACATACTGAAGCAACGATAGTCGCACGTGGCAGGTATCCAAGCAAGGGCGAAACATGCGGTGTGATCTGACAACACTGTTAGTATACTATAGTGCCCCAAATTGTTGCTAACTGAATCCAGGCGGAAAGGAGCGACAGTATGTGGGTAAAAAGGGTTATTACCTTAATATTTAGATATTCCATTAAGAAAAAAAGTATGTAGACTTTCTCTAGGACACCCTAGGAGTCACCCATTTAAATATAATAAGTCATTTCGATAACACCCTGTATATAAAGAATTATTAAATTCAATAATTATTCTACTCACAGTTTCCAGAGATTAATCCTCCTCCCAACCACGGCACCAAAAACTTATAGAAGCTCCCTTTGTTAATATTTGTGGCGCTTTTAAATATGATCTAGAACAAATAGAAAATATATGAACGCGCGTCATCATATGTACAGTATGATTCACATCGGGATTAAGGAGATCAACTAAGACAAATTCACAATATCAACTTTCGGATATAGGTAAGTATAATTAAATCCTAGTATCCTAGAGTCTGTGGTTTTTCCATGTACCATTAATTAGCGGACACCCTGTATATATAGAGGGATCGGCAAAAGTTCAAGCCCAATCAAATTGCTTGAGAAATGCTTTATGGTATTTTAAATCGTTATGGTATGTAGGTGTAAGAGATTGTTCTATGCAGTGATTATGGTGGCCATGTTGCCAAGCGGTATTTTTAGCATACTCAGAAATTCATTCTTTAGAAATGCTCAGTAGACCTACCTGAGCATGCTCTGGTTTGTAAATATGTACAACTGGTATGCTACCCATCCACGATCTGAACATAGGCCCATATTTGATATGTCGGTCTTTTATTGTATTCCAAAACACTAAAAAAAGTACATAATTAATTAAAGAAACTAAAAGCGGACACTTCAAAATAAAAATACCGACAATTACGTACTCTGACGTGTGTATTTCTTTAACCTTGATGGACCCAATAGATTTTTTTCTACTACGAAAAGATGGTGGGAACTTTTTAGTTAGTTAGACAACCATGCCGTGTTGCCGGACTTCGTTATAGTTCGTGGCCTATTTCGAGAGGGCCGTGGTACTAGATTTTAGAAACTAATCGTCATTTTATATTAAGTAATAGTTGTTTAATTCACCTTGGTGGGCCATGGTAGGTAAATCACAATTACCCTACTAGTTTTAGAGATAAAGGGACCAATCTAAAGGAGTTGTGTTAATTCTAAGCAGGAAATGCTAGAAATAGACTTTGTAAAATTTAAATTTGCTTTAAAAAATGCGGAAAAGATTTATTTTTATTGACAATATACGACGAGTACTAGGCTCCCCAACTAGCATTTCTTTCTATATTTAGGTTATTAAAAAAGGAAAAAAAACGTCAATTTCAAAAGTTTCCACCCTTATCTGGCTTCCAGTAAATGATATTGAAAATTCGAAAAGACACGTCAATTCTATGGTGAAGGGGGACGGTTTTACAAAATAATTGCAGCCTTCGTGGTTTAACCACATCAGAGGGGAATATGTTACCCTTGAAATCTTAAATGGGAAGGGAGCTCAAGTGGCACATCATCACAAAAATATTAAATCAGGGCATTATTGGAAAGAGAGTTAAGCGACCTTTAAAATAATATGCCATTTGCCCCCTTTATTCTCATTTGAGACCTATTCAAGGGCAACATATACCACTTCCGGGGGGTTAAACTATGAAGGCGACAAAATATTCTTTAAACCTTCACCATAATAGTGTCGGTTCGGTGTCGATCTTGAGTTTCAAGCGGTATGAATTTTCCTGTTTGGTTATAAAAAACTTCTTTCAGCCTAATATTGCCCTTAGAAATAAAAATATACCACTGTGTGACGTAGAACACTAAATCCAAAGTTTAGAATTCTGTTTTTACGTATATTTACTTATCCAATAAGATAATTAAAAACAGGAAACATTATTATTACAAAGTATGTAAACACATACTTCACAGATAAACGTCGTAATTTGCAAAATCACGAAGAAATTACGTCGAATATTCCGAGTGCACACCTGTGCTGTCGACGATAATATTCTATTTCTAGTATTTCTTACTTAGAATAAAAACAAATCCTTTAGAATTTAGATCGGTTCCTTTATATCTAAAACTAATAGACGCTAGGTTAGTTGTGCTTTACCATGGCCCACCAATGGTGAATTAAACAAATACCAATTAATATAAAATGACCACGGCCTTCTCTAAATAGGCCATGAACTATAACGAAGTGGCAACATGGCATGGTTGCCCATAGATCTGTAGCTACCACCATCTGTTCGTAGTAGAAAAAGATCTATCGGGTGAAAATTACTTACTTTCTCGTTTACCTATAAGGACCGGTAATGTAGTTCCAATAATTGGGTAGGCTTTATCTCCAGGTAGATGGTCTATACATTTTGACACGAACTTTTTTCGTCTATAACTTTTAAATATTGGAAGGCACAAGATGCCTGCCAGGATGACGATTATTATCGATACTATGATATCCATGATAGCCTAAAAATAAATTTCCAAAATCAATCTTGAACATTTGCAAGATCATTAACAACTGTAAATGTGTTATTAAAATTATGTCAATTTTTGGAATAACATTTCTTGGAAACTACTAAAGAGTTCTTGTAAATGTTTCAAATGGTCTATAGTTATTTATTTGGTCCTTTCATTTTGGAGATTAGCCTCACGGGATAGCACCACTCACATTTTTTACAGCGTGAATTACAAGAACTACCAGAAGATGTTAATGTAGACATCAGAGTGCTATTGTATTACCAGCACGATGGAGCTCCCGCAAATTTCGCTCATCAGGTCAAGTAATATTTGGACGAAAGGTTTTCAGGACTTTGGATAGGTCGCGATGGTCCTATTAGTTGGCCTCCGAGATCTCCAGACCTCACACAACTCGACTTTTGTTTATTGGTTATTTAAAAATGAAGTTTTCGAAGTAAAAGTCCACACGCGGGATGCACTAATGCGACGTACTAGAAATACTGCAGCCGATATTAAAGAAAGACATGAAGTAATCAGGAGAGCAACAGACGCCCTACGTAGATGAAGAATGCTTGAACTTGAAAACAAATAAAAATCGGACAAGGATATGTGACTTTTGTTACATTATTTTCAATTGTATAGGGTGTTTGGGCGGTTACCCTGTAACTTATCGAAAAGAAATAAAATATTCTTTTTGTAGTCTTTTACGTAGAATCCAGTGACGTACTCGGATTTTTTCTACGTTCAATAGTTTTCAAAAACAAAACAAATTTGCTTTTCGTTAATAATGTAATTAAGTTTTTAACAAGCTTCTCAAAAATATATAATACTTTAAATAGAAAGTCTATATACTTTTCAGGTGGTTTTAATATTAAATACCAATGTATGGAAAAATTATTATTTCCCAGACCACCCGATGATACCTTATACAATAAGGGCGTATTTTTGTCTACACAGTTGCACTTTAATATACTAATTCATACTGAAAAGGAAGCCTTTTCCATTGATAGTATGACACTATCTGCAGACCGGTTTCGAACTCTTTTGTTCTCGTCAGTACAGGGTAGGTGTACCTCCTATCAATAGAAAAGGCTTCCTTTTCTTGGTAGTACCATTCAGTCTTCTCTGATGATAGGTATGTACCCCTACCCTGTACTGACGAGAACAAAATAGTTCGAAACCGGTCTGCAGGTGATTGCATCCTATCAGTGGATGAGGCTCACCTTTTCTTCGTAGTACCATTCAATCAAAATTAGTATTTTAAAGTGCTACTGTGTAGACAAAATACGCTCTTATTGTATAGACTAAAAATAGTATTATATATTTCTTAGAAGCTTGTTAAAAACTGAATAATATTATTAAAAAATATATACGGTGACCCATTTAAAAAAAAAAAACAAGTTTTCTTTTTCTTGAAAAGTATTGAAAAGTAAAAAAGTAAAGTGAGTATGTCACTAGATTATACGTAAAAAACTACAAAAAGAACATTTTATTTCTTTTTGACAAGTTACTGGGTAACCGAAATATTAGGGGGGGGGGGGGGTCCCAAAATTCTCAAAAAGATTCCGTACACCAAAAACCTAGAAACTAATTATGGCATCTTTTGTTTCACAAAAAAGTAGCGCAGTGCTACGAGAACCGCATATTAATAACGGAGATACCCCGTAAAACCATCCAAAAATTGACACCCTGTACAACACACCCCTGGAATTTGGTCCGATCATCCCTGTACTTATCTGAATAAAAGAAAAAACCCCAAGTTCAACCACTTATCAGCAAAATAATTTCTCGAGTATCGTTTTAAATAATAATATGAACAATTGTTATTTGAATTTAAAGGTTTTCGATTGAAATTTACTTAACATGTTTACTTTGTACGTTTATTAGTAATTATTTTCATTGTTTATTTCAATTGGTTCTTTTACTAATCAAGGAAATTGGATACTTAGTCGAGTTAATAACCTATATATGTTCATGTTTCGTAATAATTAGATTCTATTTTATACGATTTCCAGTGTACTTGATTAAAAACCCACGAACAAATAGTTTTTTGATTAGAATTTGTCGAGATTTTATTATATTTAAAGTATTCGGGAGTTACTGTTATCAGTTATCACTAATTTTTTTTATTTAATCGAATTACCTTGATGACATTGTCTAGCCAGCTTATTTTTTGGTTGATATGAAAATTTTCAACTTTTCATTGTTACCGATTTTTAATTTTTATTTAAAGTAACTTTGGGTAAATTTTGTTAAAAATTATTCCAATTTCGAAGTCATCGCAACTAAGAGACTTAAATTTATAAGATTTGGTTTAAAAGGTCTACGATTTATAGCAGTTTTATGAAAGCTCTCGATTTTTGCACATTTTGGTTATTCGGTAATCATCCATGCGTTGTGTTGCCGTGTGAACCTAGCTTAAGTAGTGGTGATATAAAACGGTTCACACATCGTTTGTACTGGAACGAACAAACCCGTCCAGTCAGTGGCGCATGGGGTTTCCGGGGTTGGCTGATAATTAATTTATACATATTTTACGCATAATTATTTGTTTTTCGAAATATAACCCCCCCATAAACGAAGTATATGTACGCCACTGCACCTGTCAACCCCAGGCGGCCGCTTGTTATTAGCTTTTTTCTCACAGGAGTAATAACGAATCGTGTGGACATCCCGCTGTTTATTCGGTTAAAACCGAATAAGGTAAAAAACGTGCAATATTGCCGTGTGGACCCAGCCTCATCCTTTGCGGTGGTTGTCGTTTTAATAGAGCTTTATGTTGTTGTTAGTACGGGAGTAAATCGTTATTTAGAAGATTTAGTGTAATCTCTAAAGATTTTGCTATTGCACAGTTATACAGGGTGGCCCATCGAAAACAGTCCAGCAAGGTTTACGGCTGTGTACGTGAAAATTAAAAAAAACCGCGTACCCGTAAACTTGTGTTTTCAGGGGGACACGTTTCACTATTAATTTCATCCCTGTAACCTCAACCCCATAGCGGGGGCGGCTACTGCCCTTGTTTTTTCAAATGGGAATGGGTATGTTGTGATACATTTTTTTAAAGGGCATTAAATTCTCTTTAAAATGGCGCTTCGTTTTGTAAATTTGAGCTACGCGCCGCCGAGCAACGGAATTTGAAACATTTCACTGTACCTCTTATCAAGTACACAGGTTTGCGCGTAAACAATTTTTTTTTAAAGTAATAAGTATCAGTCAATTCAACTTTATCTTCAGTAAAGTGGTTGATTCAGATCTACATACGATATTTCTGCGTTATTATTTTCTTTTGATTTGATCGTGACATGGTTTATTCTATTGAGGATAGAGAGTGGAAATTATTGAATTGTATTTTATAAACAATCAATGTGCAAGAGTAACGGCAACTTTGTTTAATGATAGACATCCAGATAGACACGTACATCATGGTTATATGCTAGAATTAGTGGCAACATTTCGGCAAACTGGTTCAGTGGCAAATAAAAAAAGGATCATTGAAAATCCGGTAAGAAATGAAGCTGTAGAAGTAGCTGTTCTGGGTCAAGTTAGTATGAATCCAACATTAAGTACCAGAAAAATGTCTGATGTAACGGGAATTTCGCGGACCACTGTATAGAGAATTCTGCAACATTATAAATGGCACCCATACAAAATTCAACTTCTCCAAGAATTGAATGAAGATGATAATGACCGCCGTTTACACTTTTGTGAAGTAATGTGTATTAAATTATCTGAACTACATTTTTAACGTTCTTCACAATGTCCGAGAACACTTTAAACAGTTGTTGTACTATTGTATGGAGATGAACGGCATACATTTTCAACATTTAATAAGATAACATATAAGTATTACTCAATAAAATTACATTATTTAAAACGCAATTTCTCGGCGGCGCGTAGCTCAAATTTGCAAAACAAAGCGCCATTTTAAAGAAAATTTAATGCCCTTTAAAAAGATGTATCACAACATACCCATTCCCATTTGAAAAAACCACGAAATTAATAGTAAAACGTGTCCCCCTGAGAACATAAGTTTACGGATCCGAGGTTTTTTAAAAATTTTTACGTACACAGCCGTAAACCTTCCTTGACTGTTTTCGATGGGCCACCCTGTATATGGCAGCATGTAAATCAAGGGCGTATATAAAACTCTTATAAAATAAAAATAAAGGAATTTAAGTCTACTAGTGGAGCTTATGTTGAGTAATACAAGGCTAATGGATAGAATTAAATTTAATTGAACCACAATTGAGATTTTTGTTCCGGTTTGTTCGGAAATCCTGAATATAGAAAATATGTATTGACAGAATTGTGTTGTGTGGTTTCTGAGAGAAAGAGAAAGAGATAGAGAAAGAAAACAAACCCGAAAACTATCCAATATCGGCAGCTAACGATGCGAGACTTGTATAGCTAACACTTGACCGCGTTTTTTTTCCTACAAGATACTTACGGCTAATGATATGTCAAATCAAAATTCCACTGAAACAAATCGGGATCGGGGTAATACAACAAATTTAACACTAACGTTTGAACCCAATTCACAAATTTTCAGGTTGTCACCTTAAGATCCCAATTAAAACTGAGGCTTTTACTACGCAAAAAAACTTTTATATCGAAAATCAAGTGGTCGTCAAAATGGTTGAACAATTTTTTTTGTAATCTTAAGGTGATACCGTTTTGATGTACGGGGGAAGTTTGGGTAAAGCCGGACTCAGACGACTGATGTACTTGGCTAATAATTATTGATGTCACATCGTGGTGTGAATGGTTTACTCGTACAATAATGGACAATTCCACCACTCACACGATACTACATCATTACAAATACAGGGTATTATGGAAATGACTTATTATATTTAAATGGGTGACTCCTGGGGTGTCCTAGAGAAAGTCTACATACTTTTTTTTTAATCGAATATCTAAATACTATGGTGAAATCCCTTTTTACCCACATACTATCGCGCCGTTCCATCTGGATTCAGTTAGCAACAACTAGAGTATACTAACAGTGTTGTCAGATTATACCGCATGTTTCGCCTTTGCTTGGATACCTGCCGCGCGCGACTATCGTTGCTTCAGTATGTTTCGAGACTCGGGTATGGGATGACGCTCTCGAGGGTTCAACGTGCTTGATGTATACGAATTTTAAACGTTTTGTTAGTTGTAGCATTACCCTATTTTCTTTGTTGTGAAATAATTCATAGTGATGTGATTTTCAAATTTTTGTGATATTACCTATTGTTGGTTCTGTTGCAAAACATACTTTTTGTGTTTTATTTTTTTATTGAATTTAATTATAAAACGGATTATAAGATCGAAGGTAAGAGAGTATATACCTTAAAATTGTAGTATTTTTTTTCTAAAAATTTTGAAGAAGATGTGATAACGCAATGTTGCAATATATGATAACACCGCCTCAATAAACTATTGATTGCGAACGTCCTCCGTAGCGGCCACGTAAATTTTCACATTTCATATAAGGTGTATATTTCGTACAATAATTCAAAGCGCCATTTATGATTATTTTTCTTTAATTTATTTTCATCTCAGGATTTGCCGGTTTAAATATAATACGTAATTTCCATAACACCCTGTATTAACAACTATAAGTTTTCAATATTTTGATGGACTAAATATCAGTGATTAAGAGGGGACAAACCCGAACAAACCTTCTTAGTAAATAACGGGCGGGTACCTATTTCCGAAGAATAAACCTCCATCTTCCGCAGTGGAAACTAAAAGAATCTTAACTGTTAAAAGTTCCAGTTACCCCTTTTTAGTTTATTAGTAGTGATAATTAGTTGATCGGGATAGAGAAAAGAAAATGTCTTATCATGAAGGTATCTCTGTTGGGGAAATTTTACTTATTTAAGTCTCTGTTTTTCTCTTTCACCTTGCATTAATTGGTAAGCTTTAATTACAACTTATTACGATTGATTGTATGTAGGATTCCTTTACTTTTGGAACATTAAACAATAAATAACATTTTCCCGTTTTATCTAATTCGCTCTTATTTGGACGCATATTCTAATCTATCTGGCGAGCAAAAATAGTACCACTTTCCCCGAATAAAAGCAATAATTAATAAACACTTGACGTTTAAAAATAGGATCCCAAACAGGTGTCATGCAACTATATGACAATACATTATCAAATGTCTTTCTCCTTTGGTTTAGCGTTGGTATATTTAAAATTATTGGACAAGTAACAACTTTACAACTATTTTTAAATTATTATATACAGGGTGTTATGGAAATGACTTATTATATTTAAATGGGTGACTCCTAGGGTGTCCTACATACTTTTTATTTAATCGAATATCTAAATACTAAGGTAGAAACCCTTTTTACCCACATAGTGTCCCGCCGTTCCATCTGGATTCACTTAGCAACAATGTGGGTCACTAGAGTATGCTAACAGTGTTGTCAGATCACACCGCATGTCTCGCCCTTGCTTGGATACCTGCCGCGCGCGACTGTCCTTGCTTCAGTATGTTTCGAGTCTCAGCGATGGAATGACGCTGTCGAAGGTTCCACATGCTTGATGTATACGAATTTTAAACGTTTTGTCAGTTGTAGCATTACCCGATTTTTTTTTGTTGTGAAATAATTCATAATAAGAAATAGTGTGATGTGATTTCAAATTTGTGTGATATTACCTATTGTTGGTTCTGTTGCAAAACTGTTTGTGTTTTATTTTCTATGGAATTTAAAAAACGGATTATAAGATCGAAGGTAAGAGAGTATGTACCTTAAAATTGTAGTATATTTTTTATGGAATTTAATTATAAAACGGATTATTTTTTTTCTAAAAAGTTTGAAAAAGAAGTGACAACACCGCCTCAATAAACTATTGATTGCGAACGTCCTCAGTAGCGGCTACGTACATTTTGATATTTCATATAAAGTGTATATTTCGTACAATAATCCAAAGCGCCATTTATGGTTATTTTTCTTCAATTTATTTTCATCTTAGGATTTGCCGGTTTAAATATAATAAGTCATTTCCATAACACCCTGTATATAATAAAAAAATGAAATATTATTAAATATACTGGGCATCAATCTAGAAGGAAATATGCAGTGGCGGCTCGTGGTCAATCTCATTGGGGGGTCATTACGCTATATGCGATACAAGAATAGTATATTAAAGTACAAGTACTTTATAGGTACTATTTTTTCTATTTTACGTTTTCTTAATAAGAAAAATCCATATTAAAAAATACATGCTATACTTATATAACTTTCGTAAATATTTATGTGAAAATTTTATGTTGGTAATATGTACTATCAAATTATGATTTTTTAGCATTTGATAAATTATCCATGTCTATCATTTTTTCGCAAAACTGAAAATTTTCTTAAATAATTAAACAATATGAACCAAGATGATTTTAATCCTCCTGAGTTAACGGAAATTGCAAAGCTTTAAATTTGTAAAATATTGTAGTGCTGTGTTCAGCTTTACAAAGAAAGTAAACTTGACAGGTGTGACGCTACTTTAGAAATTTTTTCTGCAAACAATCATAAAATAAAATTGTTTCGAGACAAGCTCAGTTCGATACTAAAAACGGCATCGAATTAGCTTGGAGTTGATACCAATATAGAAAAAATTATTTTTTTAAACTATTTTAAATTTTAGATCAACCCTTCGGTCTTTAACATTTGCAAAATGAGTTATAACACGCTCATTAAAATTAGCAATACTATTTATAAATGGTTTTTCTATTCGTATTAAGACAAATTATTACAACCAAAATTATAGTAGACTAAATGAAAATGTTGCGCGACCTACGACCTACGTCCAACCTGGAACCTGCCATCTCTTTTCCAAGCATTTAATAATTACTAATGATGAGACGACATAGGTTCATATGTACATCTTATTCAGATTTTCAATAAACCGGGCTGTTGACCCAGCGGCGGTTAACTTCGCGTATGTTTCTGCCGCTTGCCGGAATCGTCAGAGCTCGGCTAAATTCGTTTCCATTTAAGCTATCGTGGTCAATTACCGGCCCCAGCCCAATTTTGAATATCGCACTACACGCTTGCGTTTACGGGGGCGTTTCAAATATTATAGGTAAATTATTATAGTAGGTACATTTGTAGTAAATTCTAATTTAAAAAAAAGTTTTATTTCCTAAATTTTTATAGGGAGGTCATTGACCCAATGACCTAATGGAGGAGCCGCCGCTGGAAATATGTAATGGCATTGTGGTAATTGCAAAGGCAGCATCGCAGAAACTTGGTGTACATTTCCGGACCAAAAGGTTGTATTCACCTCAACAACTATTGACATTCTATGAAACCCAGTCTGGAGCTCTGCACCTCGGCATACTCGTCGGCTACTGGATTCCATCGAAAGGAGCATTCGTCTGATCGAAGATCACGAGTTGACCAATAACCTCGACAGCCTAGCCACGATTCTAGACGCCTCGACCCGTCGCGCTGATGCATTCCCCGCTCTCTCCGAAAATATTTAATAACTACCGATCTAATAGATACAATGACAAATTAATACACTTCGAAAGCTAACAGGTGTTAAATAAAAACACCGACATTGATACGATTAGTACAACTGGAGATATTATATTTCTGGCAAGAGAAGATTGGAGAATATCCATCAAAGTATCAAAAATTCATGTGTGAATATTTTGGAAAATAATTTTTTTTTAGCAAAAATACGTGTCAACTATTTGTATGTACAACGTGTCCAAGATAAGGAGGGCCAGTACAGGGATCTCGAAAACCGTAAGAGATACGAAGTCGGTTAAATGGAGGTCAAGTTGCGCATTTACGTGCCTAATAATACGCCGTTTAGAAAGTTTTAAAATTCCGAATTCCGAATATAACAGCGTTAATGGTTTTGTAACCCGACAATTCGTCTTCGAAGGATTCGAAGGGCCATTATCAACTTTCATTTTATAAATACGGTCCTCTTGTTCTGATATTGGAATTTGATAGCTTTTTTCTTTCGAATGCAACGATGTATGACACATTGTGGTTTAATGACGTTTCGACGGTTTTTTTGAACAACATCAGGAAATTTTTGGATACGGTCCTGTATTTCTCCTAATTTTATAAATAATATCTCATAAGTAAGCTCTAATTTTTTACTTATGTTGGACTAGTTCATTAAATAAATAATTTAATAATAAACCACAAATAAGTGAACAAAGTACAGAAACATTATTTCAAACTTCTGTTGATTAGGGATTTAAAAGAAAAGTAGGCGCTTGAAATAAAAAAATTAAGATGGTGACGCGTGATTTGTTTCACTTGACATTCCCATTGTGATCGTTTGAGAGCGTTTTAAGAGGTTTTCATTTTCCAGAAAATATGGAACATAAATTTACAAATGCTGAAAAGTTTGATATTCTATCGCATGCTTTATTTTATCTCAAAAAAACTGTTATGTGGCAGTTAGAAGATGTTATTTGTGCTTAGACAATAACGGAAATCATTTTGAACACCTGATTATGTAGTTGCTTACTTTTTTGGTTGTTCGTTTTTATTACTGTTTTGGAATGACTTTTGTTCACTTATTTGTGGTTTACTATTAAATTATTTGTTATTCATTGAACTAGTCAAACATAAGTAAAAAATTTAGAGCTTACTTATGAGATATTATTCATAAAATTAGGAGAAATACAGGACCGTATCCAAAAATTTCCTAACGTTGTTCAAAAAACTCTCGAAACGTCATTAAACCACAATGTGTCATACATCGTTGCATTCGGGAGAAAAAAAGCTATCAAATTCCATTATCAGGAAAACAGGACCGTATTTAAAAAAATAAAGTCGAAGGAGACTCGTCGGATTACAAAACAATTAACGCTGTTAGATAGAGCGGAAAAAGAGGCAATGTAAAGGTGCAATTTACTTTACAATTCGATCTCAAAAAAACGAAGAAAAACAATAAAACGATTTTTCAGAATTTCGGGTTCTTCCGGATATCTCCGGAACTACTCGGAATTTTAAAACTTTCTAAGCGGCATATTATTAGGCACGTAAATGGCCAACTTTACCTCCATTTAGCCGAGTTCGTATCTCTTACGGTTTCCGAGATCCCTGTACTGGCTCTTTATCTTGGATACGTTGTATATAAGTTGTAAAAAAATTTCGGACGATTACAAAATGTCAAGAAGTGTGCGGTTTATAAAAAGAATGATCCATAGACGTTTTTCGAGTTAGTGTTAAATGCATGAGTGAAATGCCACCAAAACATAATTATATAGTTTATTTTAACAGCTGATGATTACCTCTCTTAAGTTAGTAGTTAAGTGGTTTAATTAATATTAATAATAAAATCACATGAAAGACACCTGTATTGTTGCAAAAACGTTGAGTACGTTGAGTTTTATGTAGATACTATGTCATTTTATGCGGGGTTGTTGAGGTCAAAAGAACCATTTCTTTGTTGTTTATATTGACTAATTTGAAACAATCAAATAAACCGAACAATATCTCGTGTAAATAAAAAACTCACCGATTATTTTGCAGGTGTTTCATTATAATAGATACTTGTTTTTTTTTTATAATTAAATACTAATATTACTTTTACATATCAGTAACATGAATGTAGGTACTTGTTGGTTTAAATTGGATATTGATTCTTAATAATTTAAAACCACTTTTAGTTCATTCGTCTTGTTCATGTTTATTGTAAACTAAAGTTGTCGTGAATTTGCACTTGTGAATGATATCGAACATGATGATGATCCGTTGGCCATCAATTTTGCTTCAATTTCAGGTTGTACCTTTTTTAAAGCAATTGTGTAGTAATAGTATATTATACAGGGTGTCCGTTAATTAATGGGACATGGAAAAACCACAGACTCCTTACGTAAAAATATTTGGATTTAGTTATACTTAGCTACATAATAATATATAAGTTGATATTAATTGAGATACAGGGGGAAAGTTCATTTTATTTTTCTTTAATAACTTTTTTTTTTATGATCAAACACAAGCACTATAGGAAAAATCCTTTAGGGCACTCTGGGAGTGGTGCGTGTGCGCAAAAAGCGATTCCCGTTGGTTTTGAATCTTTGGAGGTTATATTCGTTGGGAAAAACCATCTCGGGAAGGTCGTTCCATAAGGATGAAGTCCTCCAGATGAAAGAATTCTTAAATAATGAAGTTCGAGGAGTACTAAGCTTAACCACATATGGATGGGCGGCAGTGGTTCGTCGTGTATTTCTACTATTCGTCGCTCTGGGCAGAATTAAGAGGGCAAGGTCAGCCGAGCACCTTCCATGAAAATATCTGTAAAAGAGAGTCAAATCCCCAACCTGTCTTCGATGTTCTAGGCTGTCGAGGTTCTTCGTCAGCTCGTGGTCTCCGATCAGACGAATAGCCCTCCTTTCGATGGAATCCAGTAGCCGAAGAGTATGTTTGGGTGCAGAGCTCCAGACATCAGAGCAGTACTCTAGTGATGGTCGAATCTGGGCTTTGTATAGTGTCAAAAGTTATTGAGGTGTGTACAATTTTCTGGTTCGGAAGAGTACCCCAAGCTTCTGAGAAGCTATCTTGGCGATTGCCACAACGTGGTTATGCCAAGACATATTTCCTCCCAGATTGACGCCCAGCAAATTAATAGATGAAGCCAGTGGGATTGCGTGTCCGGCCATGACTATTTCCGGTTCTGTAATGTTAACCTTTTTAGAGAAAACTTTGACAGAAACCAACGGTTTTTTACAAAATTTGGCAATTATGGTCTTTTTAGGACGAGAAACTGATTTTTTGGTGAAATTTTAATGTACAATGTCTGTCTGCGGCATTTTTTGGATATTGATTAGGCCATAACTTTTTTGTGCCTCAGTGCATTTAAGTTTTTAATAAAAATAATACTTTTCTCATATTTATTACGTAAAAAAGGTATACTAAGTTCAGGTCGCCCAGAGTTACCGTTTCGGAGATATTTGCATTTAAATTGTTTAGTGCACCCTGCCCAATTACTATTAATTTGCAAACAAAATTTTTTTCTCAAAGTAACCTGTGAGAAAACAAATGAAATTTAGAGATGCAGTTACTATAGAACAGAAAATGTTTCATTTTTGAGTTTATCGTAAGTTTGTGTTTTCATTGCTGTTGGTTTCTTTCGGCGCGATATTTTCTAGGGTCAAAGTTATTTTAATTAAAGTAAGTTAAAGAACAATCCAATTGTTGTATTTATTATTCCCAATTACCATTACTAGAACATTAATTATCATGTAGAAGTTAGTTGGTAAGAAGTAACAGAATATTATTTGCTTGCCTGAGCTAACGCACTAAACAATTTAAATGTAAATATCTCCGAAACGGTAACACTGGGCGACCGGAACCAGAGCTGTGAGTAACTCAATAAAAAAGATACTTTTAGTATCTAGTTACTTAAAATAACTAGATACTTTGTAACTAAGATACTTTTTTAATTATGCCAAAAGTAACTAAAACTGCGTTACTTTTGAAAAGTATCTTGTATCTAGTTACTTTTTAGGAGTAACTATACACTTCAAAAATAACTAGTTACTTTAAAAGTAACTAAGATACTTTAAAAGTAACTAAGATACAAGTACCTAAGATACTTTAAGAGGTTAGTTGAACCATTTCTACTTATTCTGCTATTACAACTAGTCGAGTTTTCTATTGAATAGTAATAGTGCGTTGTTTGCAGGTATTATAGAAGTTCGGTTTATGTGAATTATTTTTCTATAAGGTAAGTTATAAACTATGGTTATAAAGGACAACGTATACATAACATATTATTTGTTAGGATGATAAGTAGGCGTAAGAGATAATTTTAAATAAAAAGTGGTTGTTAAGAAAATCAATCAAAAATATTTATTATAACGTATGATTTTATGAACTAACCTATGAAACTAATCAAACTTGTCCACAATTTAGTGATTCTGCTAGAATTAAGCAGCACCCAGCACTTTATTCGTTCAATATTTATATTAATATTTTTCAGATGAATACCGAAAAATATATTATGTCAATACAGAAACTATTCCTGATCCATATGCGCTATCTCAGGGCATGAAAATGACCCCGACTGGACGTACCTGTCCATTTGTCTCTTCCAAATATAACTTTTATGTTATTGAGCGAACAAACCCGCCCAGAGCGACGAATAGCAGAAATACACGACGAACCACTACCGCCCATCCATATGTGGTTAAGCTTTGTACTCCTCGAACTTCACTATTTAAGAATTCTTTTATCTGGAGGACTTCATCCTTGTGGAATGACCTTCCCGAGGTCGTTTTTCCCAACGAATATAACCTCCAACGATTCAAAACCAACGTGAATCGCTTTTTGCGCACACGCACCACTCCCAGAGTGCCCTAAAGGATTTTTCCTATAGTGCTTGTGTTTGATCATAAAAAAAAAAAAAAAAAAAGAGCTATCGAGCCTTAACATGAATATATTTTTAAAAATCTTAGTATGAAGTTGTGCTGTCTCTTTATCTTTATTACTCGATGTGTACTTTTTCATGTAACTTAATTATAGATAATGTTTTCACTACCTGGTAACTTTCTGTAGCTTTCGGAATATCTAGTTACCTCAAAAGTATCTTAGTTACAATCAAAGTAACTAGTTACTTTTAAAGCATATTAGTTGCAATGAAAGTAACTAGTTACTTTTAAAGTATCTTAGTTACAATAACTAGTTACTTTAACCAAGTAACTAAGAACTAAGATACTTTTGTTAAAAAGTAACTATTCATTCTAAGTATCTAGATACATTTATGTAAAAGTATCTATGAAGTAACTAGTTACTTTTCTGAAGTATCTTTCACAACTCTGACCGGAACTTAGTATATCGGTTTTACGTAAAAAATATGAGAAAACATTAAAATTTCACCAAAAAACGTCCTAAAAAACCATAATTGCCAAATTTTGTAAAAAACCGTTTGATTCTGTCAAGGTTATTAGAGAAAAACCAAAATGAAGTTTTAACTTTAACACCCTGTATCTCAGTTAATATCAACTTTCGGATATAGGTAAGTATAATTAAATCCCAATATTTTTATGTAAGGATTCTGTGGTTTTTTCATATCCCATTAATTAGCAGACACCCTGTATACCAAGAGTGGTAAGACGCCTATTACACGAAACTTACGGTACTAGCGTAGCGAGTCAATAAAGGCCGTATTAGACTAGGCAATTTTTTCTCTTGCGCCGGCAATTATTATGGCACGTATTCATGGGCAGTAAACCGTTTTCGATCAGCTGGAGCATTGTCAACGGTCAGAACAGCAGTGGGTACTGTCGAAATCCCTAAAATATCCCCAGAATTAGAGATGTGCAAACCTGTTCGTTTTGATTACCAGTTAAAGCAGCTACTGCTATTTACAAATAGGAGGTGCAAAAAGTTGCTACGAATTAGCAGTCCATAAGTTTAATAAATGTGGACTGCTAATTTAAGTACCAGTGGGTTTAAATGGCCATTACCTGTTCATACCTGGTTCGGCCAAATAATAAACAGTTAAAAATAACAGAATAATCCATGTCTACCCAATTGCGCCGGCAAGGGCAATTAAAATGGCGCCTGCCCCATTTCTGGTAATGAGAGACAGCTGATCGGGAACAGTGTACTGCGCATGAATCCGTGTCATTTTAATTGTCAGAAGAGTAGAATTTCTGACTGTAGTACGGAGAACGGTGTACTGCGCCTGAATCCTTGAATTATAATTGCCCTTGCTGGCGCCATAAAAATTCCCGATTGTAATACGGCCTTAAGAATAATATTCTGGTGTTAGTCGGCTTCATTTTAAAACTAGCTGGGAAAATGAAAAAATAATGAGAACCATATTATCAACTTTTACACTGTGATATGTCCCCCTATCCCTTTCGAAGGCGATAAAGCCCCATTAGCCCCCCATTCAATTTTAATAACCCCAATAACTATTACCGAACCACCGAGCATATGAAATTCCCAACGGCCTTATACCGTCCTTGCGGTCTACCGCAGTGGCCAAATAAAGCATCCCGTAGACACAAATGGGGGTCGAATTGCCCAAAGGGGCGATTCCCCCTATTCGGGCAAACAGGGTCAAGTTTAATTGACCATAGTGGAATGTGGGACACGCCGTAAAGGTAGTTTCTTACGGAGTTAGTTTTGAAGGGATGTGGGCCAGGGGATGGCTGACGAACGAAATGACAAATGACAGCGTTCAGAGAAAATTTGAAATCAAGACAAAACTCAATTGAGCATACCGTCCTTTTTTTAAATTTTCCTATGGGTAGTTTCTCGTATACAGGGTGTTATAGAAATGACGTATTATATTTCTTGGGTGGCCTAGAGAAGCGCTACATATATTTTTTTAATCGACCGTTTTGAAAGTGGGATAATAAACACTTTTACTCACAGGTCAGTCCGCGCTACTGTACAACATCTCACCCAGAGCCAATGGCAATGTTGCCAAACTTAATGTAAAACTGAAATTCCATATTAAATTATAAAGATAAATTATTTTCTACCTACCTGTATTTGTCTTGATATCTAAAGAGCGAGGAAATCCAGGCACAAACACAATCAGTTTTTTTTTCTTTTTCATGGTAACACTCCTGGAAACACTTTATGTACGCCCAGTAATAGTGAAACAGAACCGATAGTTAGCTTTTGAAAATACAATAATACAGATTACACTACAGATTATTAGATTTTATTACACGCGACGAAATTTGACGTCCAAAAGAAACGCGTCAATAAAAACAATATTCAAAGATTATTTATGGGACGGGCAAGATACACGCGTGAACCGACAGAGCGGATTGCTGAGAGTGTGTTGGTGATCGACAAGACACAACGTATCCGGCCGCTGGTTGGTCTTCAACTAACAGACGCAAGCGTGCCGGTGCTCAGCCGATGCAAGGCGTCAAGAGGTCATTGGCATTTGACCTAGTGACGGACGTGGCTATTACTATTCCATATGTTTTTTCGGGTTGTTTAAAACATAGTCCGTCGTAAATGTTCTTCAATTAATTGTACAAGAAGGTATTACAGAATGGAAAAGTGTTTAAATTATTTTATTTTGTCTAAAGAGTTTAAGGTGTACATATGACAATACCGGCCAGAATTCCTTGATTGCTTACATGTATCGCAGTGCCACACAGGTGTTTTTCTGGTTTGACGTCAGGTCACTTTACCGCTGAATGAATTGAAAGCATTTATGGGTATTTTTCTTCAATTTGTCTTTATCTCAGGAATTGCCGGTTTAAATATAATACGTCATTTCCATAACACCCTGTATAATCGAGGCGGTTCCCGATGGGATACCCTGTATCGCTACTGCATAAGCTTTATAGCGACCTATGAATGCGACAACTAGCTCACATACCTGTCATGTTTACATTCATTATAGGAATACGTTTATAGCGCTATCAAATTGAATATAGAATCGCACCTTTAAAAGAACTTACTGAAATGCGTACCTCGCTTGTTTATGCAAACCTTATTAAGTGTTTACGATCAATTTTGCGAGAAAAAATATATTTGCTAATTTACTACGCGTGGCTCGGCCTTGCACAAATTATTATTTACTTCCACCATAAGATAATCTCTTATTAGAGATTCGAGTGCCTCAGTGTGATTCTCCGTTCATTTAGGGAAATCACCAGTTGCATAAGAATACTATCGTGTTTATCTTAACAAGTATATGTAGGTCAGCGGGTCAGCGGTGCCTACCACGTGAGTTTCGGGTTTGACATGAGGTGGCTCATCTCGTTTACTAGTTTAAAGTGCCATTTATGGTTATTTTTCATCTCAGGATTGAGACCTGGAAGGCTTCAACATTATCAGCGATCACCAATATGGTTTTCGGAAGTCCAGATCAACTGGAGATCTTCTAGCCTATGTCACCCATATTTGGAACAACGCAATCGAACATCATGGGGAGTCTCGCGTTGTTGCACTGGATATTTCTAAAGCTTTTGATCGTGTTTGGCATGAGGGGCTTCTAAGTAAACTGCGATCCTATGGTATGCCCAGTCGATTCTGTGCATGGTTGTCTAGCTTTCTTAAGGACCGCTCTCTGCAAGTGGCAATCGCCAAGGTAGCCTCTCAGAAGCTTGGGGTACTCTTCCGAACCAGAAAGTTGTACACACCTCAACAACTTTTGACACTATACAAAGCCCAGATTCGACCATCACTAGAATACTGCTCTCATGTCTGGAGTTCTGCACCCAAACATACTCTTCGGCTGCTGGATTCCATCGAAAGGAGGGCTATTCGTCTGATCGGAGACCACGAGCTGACGAAGAACCTCGACAGCCTAGAACATCGAAGACAGGTTGGGGATTTGACTCTCTTTTACAGATATTTTCATGGAAGGTGCTCGGCTGACCTTGCCCTCTTAATTCCGCCCAGAGCGACGATTAGCAGAAATACACGACGAACCACTGCTGCCCATCCATATGTGGTTAAGCTTAGTACTCCTCGAACTTTATTATTTAAGAATTCTTTCATCTGGAGGACTACATCTTTGTGGAACGACCTTCCCGAGGTCGTTTTTCCCAACGAATATAACCTCCAACGATTCAAAACCAACGTGAATCGCTTTTTGCGCACACGCACCACTCCCAGAGTGCCCTAAAGGATTTTCCTATAGTGCTTGTTGATCATAAAAAAAGAAAGAAAAAAAAATTAGCGGGTTTGTTCGGAAACTATAAGAGATACTCTGGGCGCTGTATATTTTATAGTTTCCGAGATATCAATGATGACTTGTTATCTTCACAATAGAATTAATTAAAATTAATATATTGAAACTTAATTTTAAAGATTTTCAGTAATACTATCTATCTTGAAATTAACCAAATACGGTAACTTTTTGATAAAAACAATATAGATGATAAGGCGTTAAAACAAAACTACGTCCAACACTTGAAACAATACTGACACTTGATTAATGTGCGCTTGAATTTCATAAAAAACTTTTTCTATTTGAGTTTTATAATGGCTACATTATGAAATGCAAAAAAATTGACTAACCTGCCACTTTATGAAACTGAAATTTTATTTTTTTTATGTTGGCAGCAAGTAGGGTTTCAATTTTAGCCTTACTTCGATTTCATTGAAATTAGTTTTCTAGGCATTATGGATTCGACAAAATTTTTTATAGAAAACTTTAAAATACTAACCTTTAACCTTACAAATAGATCATTTTACTAGATATTTATCTGAAATACCTATACTCGGAAATATATAACATGCTGACGGTGTCCGTCAACTAATTTCTAGTCATAACTATAAAACAACATAACCTATGCTCTATTTCTGAAGTTTTATTCAATAAAGTATTATTTTTATTTTTAATTCAATATAGTATTATACATATTACTTTATATAAACATATTTATAGTTACTGTAGACATTTCCTGGGCATTAATTGTTATTCTTGTCAGATTCTGTGTCGATATAATATTTTGTTCAATAGTATTATTTATTATTTTGTTCAATATTTAGAACTTTGTTCTGCTCGCACCATAACTCATAGTTTTGCATATTCTTTTTGAAAGTTTTTCCAGATAATTTTCTGCAATTTCTCGTATTTCTGACGGAGTAGGTACAACGTTCTTCCTGACTCATTTTTATTAACTTTAATATAATTATCTTTAATTATGACGAATGTGAAGAAGTTTTGTTGTGTTGAATTCTTTCTATCATCGCATATTTGATACTTGTAACATTTTATTAAATTGTAAAAGTATTGCCAACCCAAAAACTATCTTTTTTAAAGTTTTTCAGACTTTAAAGACCCAAATAAAAAAAAGTATTATAAAATACACGGTTCATAAGACAATTAGAGCACTTGTACTTTAAAAAACTCCCCGCTTCGCGGGTGGTTTTCTAATTTGACCGCGTGCTCTAAGATAATGTCTTATGAAACTTGTATCTTAATATACTATTGTTTGGTTCAATTGTCATTTTATCAAATCAAATCTGGGTTATAATAGTTTTATAAAAGTTCTAGATTTGTAAATTGGTTGTAAAAAGGTCTCCCGTGGTACAATATTGTTTTAGGATCAGCTAGCTACATTATTGCGCTGTCATACGATGTATAAAACCGTTGTGTAGCTGTAAGAATATCTATAGAATCCTTTTTTGTATTACATAATGGAAACAAGCTTGTATTTTCGATATTTCTGAATTGATTATTTTGAATCTTGGTGTGGTTGCGTGCCATTCTAGGGCACACTTTTCCATTGCTTCAAATTTTAGTTAACTCATTGGCGTCCGGATTTATAGGGGTTTTAAAATAATACTACGAGAGTAAAGTATCTTTAGCGATTATTTTATTTCAACACTAATATCAGAAGTCAATTTGGCATCGCTCAAAATGACAAAGAATCAAATTTCAATAAATTGACGCAGCTAGTAGCGTGAGTATGACCAATTTAATTTTTATTTTTTATTTCATATTTTTCTCCACGCTCATATCTCATATCTTAAAAACGGTTTGATCTAATATACAGAAACTACATATATTTTTTAAATCAGGAAAGATCTACCTCTCATAAAAAAAAATAAATATACTTACAGCGTGTTCCATTAAAAAAAAACAACTGAAACAAGATGCCTATATTGTTTTAAGCAAATACAGGCAGACTCAATAATAGACCCTGTTCCGTCTAGGTTGGACGACCCTGTACAAAACAATCCCGGACAAAACCGAACCATCGAGTAAGTAAACGGTGTTGTCTTGTTATGTCAAGAAATGAGTAACCAAAACAAAGATATTATAAACTACAAATAGAAAACTGTACATTTCTAGCCTACGCAACGAATACAAACAGTATTTCCCACCTATTTCGGTCATTATTGCAGCATAGCCAGATTGACATATTTATTGCAAAGTTATCTTGCAAAATCCCAAATAAATATTTGTTAATTTGACAATTACAACTGAATGGTTAATCCGCAATTGCTCTTAAAATAAATTTATTTCCCAATAATTTTACTACAAACTGTGAAAAGGCGATGAGAGATTCTTTAAAAAAATAATATTTTACTTAAAACTATCACACGAATCTTAAACTAATCCGACTGCACTCTGGCAACATTTATTTCTATTTTACGACTGCGCTACATGTGCGCCGTACCCAAAAATATGAATGAATAATAATAATAATAATAAATGCCTTTTATTGAATAAGTGAAATACAAGTAAATACATATAAATAATATGGAGTCAATTCGAGGCGCAGTCTAGTCAAAGGCTACTGTACTGAACCCCAAACAACCCAAACGTTAAAGAATAATGAAGAAAAAAACAGTTGAATATAATAAAAAAAAATAAACAAATATAGGAATAGTCAAAGTTAAGACCATAGTTCTGATATACTCAAACAAATTAAAACTGACCCATATAGAGGCAAATACTGAACAAACGCAGATATCGCATAACGATAAAAGAAAAATAATAATAAAAAAAAGTAATAATACAACAAATCAATTAGGAATTTTGGAGATTGAGCAAATATTTCTTATCCAAAATTTTAAATTTGTTAGAGTTAAGAGAAAGAGGATAATCCGGTAAATTGTTATATGATTTAATACAATTATAAGTGAATGCTCTCTGAAACATGGCACCATGATAATGAGGAAGAGTAATTTTATTAGAAAATCTTATGTTACGTGAATGTATATCATCGCGAAATTGGAACTTATTTTTTATAGACAGAGGTAAAACAGGATTACTCAAAATCCCATGAAAGAAATTACCCAAATGGAGAGATCGGCGATTGTGCATTTCGAGCCATCCAAGATCTTTAAATGTAATGTGAAACATGATCAAATTTTCTTAGACCAAAAATAAGACGAGAACAAGTATTTTGAAGTTTCTGTATCCTATTCCTATCCCAAATACCCAAACACGGATCATAAATAAAATCACAGTAATTAAAGCTAGACAGAACAAGAGACTCACAAAGCATTTTACGCACAACATAATTAAGAAAATGACGGTGGCTATACAAAATTTTTAAAGTCAAATAGGACTTTTGAATTAACTTTTTAATATGTTTCTTGATTCTTAATTCTGTATCAATAATTATACCCAAATTTTTTGCCGACTTAACACTAGGAAGATTAATACCATCAAGAGTTATATTAATATTTCCAATTAAGAAAGATATATTATTTTTGTTTCCAAAAAACATCAAACATGACTTTAATGGCTTTAACTTCAAATTATGTTCTGAAGAAAGCTTTTTTAATGTAGACAGATTTTCATTAATTAAATTAGACACGGCAAGATAATCATTAGGGTCAAAATGGACGTAAATCTGCGTATCATCCGCGTAAGCCTGGACTTTACAAAGATTTTAAGATATCAGATGTATAAATTATAAAAAGAAGCGGTCCAAGGATAGATCCCTGTGGCACACCTGAGAGAACTTGAACTTGATCTGAGAAGTTATTATTGCAGGAAATTTTTTGAAAACGGTTAGTGAAATATGATTTGATAAGATTAAGAGAAGGATCTGAGAAGCCATAATATTTAAGTTTAGCAAATAAAAGTTCATGATTAAGGGTATCGAAAGCCTTTGAAAAATCCAAAAGAATCAGAACACTACTCAATTTCCTATCAATAGCCGTCATTATACCATCAGTAACCTCAACCAATGAATACTAATCTAGTAAACACGTTGTTGGTGTGATCGTTTTGTGTTTTTTTGTGATTATTGCTGAAAAATCGTCTTTATTATAAACAATAATGGTGTGTAACTTGTAAAAGAGTGGATCATTTAAATAAGGATCTATCTTCTCATCGGTAGGTATGGTTATGGTTTAATATTTAACCATCTGATATATCCAGACTTCAACATTGTTGCCATTCAGCCAACAGACATGCAGTTCTCTCTTCCACCCATTACTGAATTTCAATAACATTTCACACAATCACAGCTTCATTTTCCAAGAGTTTTATAAATTGATTATGGGATCTGTAGTTTATAATACCTATAATCAAAGGTTAGGAAAATATTTTTCGTTGTAACCATAGACAAAGGAAGAGAGGGGACGCGTAAAACCAGAAGCTATTTTGTTACCGCCTGGCTCCTTATCGGATTTAGCAGTGGCGTTACATGAATATTTTCTTAGTATTATCCCAGTACAAAATTATTATTTATGGAATATGGAAGTTTTATTGAATTGAATTTGTATATTGTGTCCCTTACTGAGTACAAATGTTCTTCTGCTTCTCAATAATTTATGAATGCTTAGTAAATATTAACTTTATTAGCCAAAAATATAATTTCATATGTGAAATTTAAATATCTTTCAACTTTAGGGAAAATGTAAGATAGAAAACAAAATTGGTCGATTCAAAATTTATTACAAAGAAGCAACAAAATGTAATTACTGGTAGTTTTGAAAATATTGTTGGCACAGCACCTCCAAGTAATCGTACTCTTTCCCCAACTTTATAAAAAAGGACTTCTCAAAATGCTCTGAACAAATCCTGTAGGCAGGAGAAGGTGTCCAATCTCTAAGTCCCATGTTCTGCACCCAAATGTTTGCTTTATGTGGATCTTTCGGAAATCTAAAAACAATACAACAATGTGTGAGGTTAGTGGTTTAAAATAAGTTTTAACAGGACGCCATCCTTGTGAAACGACCTTCGCCTGAAGTCGTGTTTCTCAAAGACTATGACCTTCAACGATTCAAGATAAACGTTAATCGCTTTCTTAAAAAAAATAACACTGGTATACATTCGAAATAATATAATGCTTTCACTAATAATTAACCAAAATTAAAGAAGAAATAATTTAATTTTGTCAAAATATACAAATCATGCAGGTACGCCATTGAGTGACACAGCCTCTCCAAGGGTAATTACCTGGTTCTTATTAGAAATCTTGAATGAAAAGTGCAACAAATCTAGTACACATTACAAAGGAAGGTAGCTTTAACTATTAATCATAGTTTCAAATAATATATACTGCTAAACTTACAAGGGAGATATCTAATATAAAATAAATGCATGCAAAAAATACAATTTGAATATTTACCGATGGCAAGTAATTCCAAGCTTCTTTCGTTCATTACGGCTTTTACAGCCATAGGCACAACAATTCACCATTTTTCTGTAAATAAACTGAATTCTTATAATAGCTCTTCTCACCACAAATCACCAAAATACATTGGGTGCCACCTCGATTGTCTGGCTCCCTATTAATGGCGGCCGATCAACTTTAGGTAACACTTTCTGCGACGGCCCGTAAACCGGACTTATTCGTCCCCTCTCTTCCTTTGTCTATGGTTGTAACAGTAACATAACCCCTAAGTGTTGCAAGTTTTACGATAATTCTTGGTGGTGTACGATGTACGATAGTGCATGTACTATAATGGCATTTTGTAGGATAATTTTGGATATAGGAACTAACCCACATAAACTAAGTGATTTTAATGGATTCCAGATGATGTAAGTGTTGAATTACCTTTTTTTTAAAGATAAATAATGTCAATTAGCCTTAGTATTGGTGGTATTACCTTTTATTTTTAGAGATTCGTCCTAATACAATAGCAAAATCAATGTCAGAGTTAGTTGTACGATAATGTACGATAACTTTCAAAGGTCGGAGCGATAATTCTCTGTTCGGCGTCTGGCAACACTGCCTTAAAGAGCCATCACCTGGAGCCATGGCCTTTGTCGTGAACGCATACCCGAACGTCCGAAATAATATAATAACAATTATCCAAAGGATCCTTTGAGAAATTTTGACGTGCTCCGGGCTCGTTCACATTCTATTAAATATGAAGCGGTCCTGGCCGAAATGAGCAGCCGTAACGAAATTAATTTTTAATTGTTAATTATGTGGGGGACGATAACGGAGATCCATGAACGTATCTAGAAGCTAAACGCACTTGGTTTGGTTTAAATGTCTTTTTTATCGTTATTTTTTAATATCTCCTAAAATACTTTTGATATTATTTTGGTTCAAAATAATAAGAGATACGAAGTCGGTTAAATTGCGGCAAAGTTGAGAGTCCAGCCAATTCCAAAGGAAGGTAAGATAACCCTGCCCAGCAACTATCGACCAGTGGCATTGCTTTCAGTCATGTCAAAAGTAATGGGGAAATCTATTAACAAACATCTTCTAAAGTACCTGGAAGGCTTCAACATTATCAGCGATCATCAATATGGTTTTCGGAAGTCCAGATCAACTGGAGATCTTCTAGCCTATGTCACCCATCTTTGGAACAAGGCAATCGAATATCATGGAGAGTCTCGGGCTGTTGCACTGGATATTTCTAAAGCTTTTGATCGTGTTTTGCATGAGGGACTTCTAAGTAAACTGCGATTCTATGGTATGCCCAATCGATTCTGTGCATGGTTGTCTAGCTTTCTTAAGGACCGCTCTCTGCAAGTGGCGATTGACGGATTTCTCTCAGACACTCTCACAATCAATGCCGGTGTTCCTCAAGGGTCCATATTGTCTCCCACTCTCTTCTTTCTCTACATTAACGACCTTCTAGTGAAAACTAAAAAACCGATATTTAGCTTTGCTGACGATAGCACACTTATCTCATCTTTCTCTTTGAATGCACAAACATCGGCTGCCGACGCACATCTTCGCAGACAGTATGAAGTATCACCCCCTAACAAAGACCTGGAAGAAATTTTGGCTTGGGGTGACAGTAACCAAGTCGAATTTAATGCTAAGAAAACTCAGGCAGCAGTTTTCTCTAAAAACCATTACAGAAGCGGATATAGTCATGGCAGGACACGCAATCCCACTGGCTTAATCTATTAATTTGCTGGGCGTCAATCTGGGGGGAAATATGTATTGGCATAACCACGTTGTGGCAATCGCCAAGATAGCTTCTCAGAAACTTGGTGTAGTCTTCCGAACACCTCAACAACTTTTGACACTATACAAAGCCCAGATTCGACCATCACTAGAGTACTGCTCTCATGTCTGGAGCTCTGCACCCAAGCATACTCTTCGGCTGCTGGATTCCATCGAAAGGAGGGCTATTCGTCTGATCGGAGATCGACAGCCTAGAACATCGAAGACAGTTGGGAATTTGACTCTCTTTTACAGATATTTTCATGGCAATTGCTCGGCTGACCTTGCCCTCTTAATTCTGCCCAGAGCGGCGAATAGCAGAAATACACGACGAACCACTGCCGCCCATCCATATGTGATTAAGCTTAGTACTCCTCGAACTTCATTGTATAAGAATTCTTTCAATTGGAGGACTTCATCCTTATGGAACGACCTTCCAACGAATATAACCTCCAACGATTCAAAACCAACGTGAATCGCTCTATTCGCACACGCACCACTCCCAGAGTGCCCTAAAGGGTTTTTCCTATAGTGTTTGTGTTTGATCATAAAAAAAAAACAATGGCACAATAATATGCCGCAGAAAATATATAAATACATTGGCTTTCAAAGTATTTGGAAAAATCTAAAATTTTGCGTCTATCATTGCTACTTTTTATTATCCATAAGATGGCATCATCAGATCTTTAATGCGACGTTTCGTCTTTAGGTTACCATCATCAACTTAATTTTGCCGTGCAGTGCTGCCGCTTCTACTAGAAAGTATTGGCAACTTTGATAAATTAAATGGGTATTATTTTTTTAAGAATCCCCACGAAAACACGTCTCTCAAAAATGGCTGATATTTTTCAACTCAGACAAGTTAGAGCATTGAAAGTTGCTTTGGAGTCAGTTAAATATTTTTAAAAGAAAGAGCATGTCCATTTATATAAGCGACCAAATTTTCAAAGTGCTCAGTTGACTAGTTCTTCATGAACATCTAATAAGGCACATATCCACTATCATACATACATGACTTTATTTGTTGAAATGACTTTTACTTTTAATGTAGCAAAGGCCAAATGTGATAAAATGTTGCACTTATTGTTTAAGAACCTTTTTTGCAACAATACAGGGTGTTATGGAAATGACTTATTATATTTAAACCGGCAAATCCTGAGATGAAAATAAATTGAAGAAAAATAACCTAAATGGCGCTTTGAATTATTGTACGAAATATATACCTACTTTATATGAAATATCAAAATTTACGTGGCCGCTACTGAGGACGCTCGCAATCAATAGTTTATTGAGGCGGTGTTGTCATATTGCAACACAGAATTGTAAACGCACGTGTTCAGTTTTTGACAACAAGACGCCTTTGACCCGCGATATCACTTCTTTCTCAAACTTTTTAGAAAAAAATACTACAATTTTAATTCCTTTTTATAATTAAATTCCATAAAAAAATTAAGCACGAAAAGTATGTTTTGCAACAAAACCAACAGTATAGGTAATATCACACAAATTTGAAATCACATCACAATATTTCTTATTATGAATTATTTCACAACAATCGGGTAATGATACAACTAACAAAACGTTTAAAATTCGTATACATGGAACACGCGGAACCCTCGACAGCGTCACTCCACCCCCGAATCTCTAAACATACTGAAGCAACGATAGTCGCGCGCAGCAGGTATCCAAGCAAGGGCGAAACATGCGGTGTGATCTGACAACACTGTTAGTATACTCTACTTGTTGCTAACTGAATCCAGATGGATCGGCGCGTGGGTAAAAAGGGTTTTTACCTTAGTATTTAGATATTCGATTAAAAAAAAGTATGTAGACTTTCTCTAGGACACCCTAGGAGTCACCCATGTAAATATAATAAGTCATTTCCATAACACCCTGTATTTTTTGAATATTCGATAATTAATCGGAGTAATGATTGTCTCAAATTGATTCAGTCTCACCTCATCCCGACCATTCAGTTATTGACTCCAAAATTGGCGACGCCATACCGAAATTATTATTCTGGAGGCGACACTTACCCGCCAGGCAAACGGGACAAACGTGAGTCCAGGAAATTAATGGTCAGCGCTCCTGTAAACAGGTCCTGTCGATTACTATTTCGGATTGGACTTCCTGTTTGTTTCAACTGTCAGGGAATGGCCATCGAGTCGAGTATATCCCGGAATTCCTGATACATGTCTCGGAGTAACATAATGTTATTAACCCTTATATGTATAACGGTGTATTATTCACTAGGCAAGATAACAGTTAATATTTAACAGGATCAGGACAGTTTACTGCGTTTTCGGTGATTCTTTTTAAACGTAGGTAGTCACTCCTTTCCAATTCAGGAACAGGATGTCCCATTTTCGATACTTTTATAGGGTTTGTTCGGGTTTGTTCGTTATTGTTAGTGCTATCAAAAAATTAAGTGTCTTTTTGGGTCAAACTTAAAATGATAAAATCAAAATTTGAAAGTTTTCGCTCGCTTAAGAGATACGGGGGAACATTAAAAAATAGACAATTTCAAAATAACCCGATATTTTCTTAGTTAAAAGAGATACAGAAAAATGTTTTATACAGAAGTTTCTTTATATTGATTGTTGAATAATCTGCCGTTTCCAGAATAAGTATAAAGGGTCAGGTAGTATAGTTATCGGACCTAACCTAATTTTTTTAAACGGAACACCCTGTATATTTTAATCTAAAAAGATACTATGTCAAATTATCCTTTCAAATATATAACACACCTTGGATGATATTGGTTTCCTAGGCGATTTATTAAACTTTATTACTTTAAACCACAGTAGACCGTGAAACAAAAGCTAATATGCTAGAAACAACCATGTTGTGAAAATGACCTATCAACATTTTGAAAAAATTTGATATGATATCAGTTTATATTGAAAGTGCAAAAAAAACAAGAAATGGGGCAAGATGTATATTTTGTTCGCTATCTGGAAAGACGGTAGCCATTTAAGGACATATTCCTACCATTTGCGATGATTCCCGTTATTTTTTTACCTTAATCTGAATCTTTTATTTCGTTTCAAAGTAATAAAGTTTAAATAAATCGCCTAGGAAACCAATATCATCCATGGAGTGTTATATATTTGAAAGGAGAATTTAAAATAGTATCTTCTTAGATTAAAATATACAGGGTGTTCCTTTTAAAAAAAATGAGGTTATGTCCGATAACTTCTTTACCTGACTCCTTATACTTATTCTGAAAACGACAGATTATTCAACAATCATTATAAAAAGCTTCTGTATAAAACATTTTTCTGTATCTCTTTTAACTAGGAAAATATAGGGTAATTGTGAAATTTCCCCCGTATCTCTTAAGCGAGCGAAAAATTTCTAATTTTGATTTTACCATTTTAAGTTTGACCGAACAAGAGCACATGACACCTACATTACTTTTTTGATAGCACTGACAATTACGGGGATACCCTATAAAAGTGTCGAAAATGGGACACCTTGTACATGAATAAGTCCAGTTTTGGGACGAGAGTCCTTGGAAACTACTATACTAAAAAAATAATGCTGAAAATAGATTTAAATGACCTTTAATGTGGTTACCCCCCTTCCCATTTAAGATTTTAAGGGTAACATGTACCCCTCGTATAAGGCATCATCGGCCCTCTTGTTATATATGTACAATACAAGGTACTAACCATACTTATTAGCTAAATTGGCCACAGCCTGAATAACTGAAATTTAATTTCCTAGTTCGGTTCGAAAGTAAATAAACAATCGGACCGGGTGCATAATTACAAGAACGAAATTGCACCGGACCATACGCAAAACCATGGACAGATTCAAAGTGAACAGAGCAAACAGTTGTTTTAATGTTTGCAAGCGATTAGTAGTTTAAACTAAATTTTGATTACGAAGTTCACATAACTCGCTGGTTGTTATTCATGTTCGTGGTTATTTTATTTAGGGGATGCCGGGGTAACAGTAGTTAGAAACCACATATATATAAACAGTATATTGCCAATATGAACGTTCCAAAATACAAGAGGTGTCCCCGCTATTGGAGATGGCGTGGCCCTATTGAGTTTGCGCAGTAAGGTAAAAATTTTATCGATCGCGTCAGAGCCGGCCCGACATTATTTGTTTATTGTTATTCATCGCCATCTTTGGTTCTGGATGCTTTTTCAAATTACAGAATAAAAAGTGGTTCATCCACATTGTTGTCGGTATATTAGTGTTCTTTAACTGCATGTAACTTTCATTACCTAACAACAATTTTTGTTTTTAATTTGTGATACTTCGCTTTTTGGTAGGTTAGTGGTTTGTTTCGTTTAAGATGAAAGGACACAAGTGAATGGTGCTTTTTTGCAAAAGTCGTGGATCAATACTAGGTATAAAGAATTTCAGGTATGTACATATATAATTATGAAAATATTTTGCTTATCACATTATCCGATCTTCGGAACCGAATTTCACTAAAAAGATTGTGAAAAAAGAAGAAAGTGTCACTCGTATATACAATATAATATATATGTGATCACTCCTAACCTTAAAATTAATGCATTTTTAATTTGATGCATTAGTAGCTGATAATAATTCCCAAAATAGTCAATATAGTTATTTTTGGTTTAGAAAAAAGTGAGGTTAAGAAACATACGACGTCGGATGAAAGTTAAAATAAAGCTCATCGTGTCGATTGTTACAAATATTCGGACGGAATTTGGCACCAAAAGTTAACACCAATCAGGGCACCGTCGGATCGTCATATCGTCAGAAATCGTATGCATGGAACGTCGTCTTAAATCGAGCTAATCGAAATTTTGATTGCAATAATATTCCTAATTGACCAGTGAAATTTACATTAAAAAAGTTGAAATCCGGTCCTGTCGAATGTTTACTTTCACAAGGAAATTTCCGAACTGCGCAAACTCACAACGCCCCCTTCAATGCCCATAGCGGGGACATAATTGCAGATGCTATTAGCAATATACTGTTTATATATGTGTGTTAGAAACAGTTTCGCAACATTAAGGTGATTTAAATACACTCCCCTACAATAAATCTCGGACAGAGATAATGTTAGTCTTTTTTGTAGTCCTGTAACTTGTTTAATTGTTGTCCGATCTTGGCGAAATTTCTAGCAAAATGTAGACCTGTGTTTTGGGATGATATTTTGCATTTTAGTTTTTAACAAATACTCAAGTTTTATAAAAATCTATTTAAGAAATGGAAAGTCTATGCTTGTCAGGTGGTATTAATATCAAATACCGATATGGAAAATTATTATTTCCCAGACCACCCGATGATCCTTATACAATAAGGGCGTATTTTTGTCTACACAGTAGCACTTTAAAATACTATTTCAGATTGAATGATACTACCAAGAAAAGAAGCCCTCTCCATTGATAGGATGCAACCACCTGTAGACCGGTTTCGAACTTATTTGTTCTCGTCAGTACAGGGTAGGTAATACGCCCTTATTGTATAAGGATCATCGGGTGGTCTGGGAAATAATAATTTTCCATATTGGTATTAAATACTCAAGTATTGATCATTATACAGGCAAAAACAAAAGTCAGTTTTTTAATCTTAATTTCTTAACTCCCTGTATAGAAATTGAGTGGTAGAACTTAGCTACATTTTGCTTTGTTTTGAAGTGTGACACAATGTTTTTTGGTTTGCGTCATTATCTGCGTCTTAAAAGAAGATATACATTTTTAAAGAAAGTACTGCAGTTTTTCAATTTTAATCACAATTCATCCTGTAACTTTTTTAATTTTTGTCCGATCTTGGTGAAATTTTTAGCCAAGTATAGACTTGTGTCTTGGAATGATATCTTGCATTTCAATTTTTAACAAATACTCATGTATTGATCATTATACAGGCAGCAACAAAAGTAACTTTTTCAACCTTAATTTCTTAACGTCCTGTAGAGGAATTGAGTAGTAGAAGTTAGCTACATTTTACTTTGTTTTGAAGTGTGACCTTTTTTTAACGCAATGTTTTTTGGTTTGCGTCATTATCTGTTTTTTAAAAGAAGATACAAATTTTTAAAGAAAGTACTGCAGTTTTTCCATTTTAATCACAATTCATCTTGTAACTTTTTTAATTGTTGTCCGATCTTGATGAAATTTTTAGCCAAGTATAGACTTGTGTCTTGGAATGATATCCTTCAAATATCAGCCCTAAGGGTGAATGGTTTTTAAATTGACACTCTGTATATTTACCGTTCGTCTGACATATTTTCCTCGCCAGTTACTTTGAATAATTAGTTCCGTCAAACCGATAAAACGTTGAAATTCCAAAATATCCAAACTAATCTTTCCCTCAAAGTAAATAACCCTGTAGCCGTAAATCCGATTTTTTTTTATCGTAGTGCTAAAGGGATCGTCGGAACTTCATCCTCGTTATCTTTTAAGCATCATCCTTATTAAGAGGAGAAGCTTTAACTTTTCGCATCGGCTTAAAAGGCAAATGTGATTAACTAGCTATATACTTTTCGGAAATTTACGAGACAGCCTCTCAATTTAAATCTGCCCGTACAGAAAAACTTAAATTTACTATAAAAGTAATAAAACAAACCATAACTCTAACTGAAATAACTTTTATTCATAAATGTCATTAAATTAGAGCAAAATTTTAACCTAAATATTTAGTAATCATAACCTGCGCTGCTATCAAGTCACTTTCCGGCAGGAACAAATTCGCCTTTCATCTTGTTAGCGGATATTTTAACTTCGATGTTTAATTAGCCATTGTATGTTGGGTTGCATATATTGTGATTACGACTGGCCGGACCTATGTGCGAGAAGGATTCCGTTACAGGGGATATTTGGAAACAATAAATTTAATAAATTGTTAAATATATGATAATTTATTGAATATTGTAATGGAACACAGAATTATATTATGCTGCAGCGCGTGCCTTGCCATGGTTTACAATTTTCAGCTATGAAATCGCACATAAAGATTAGAATGTGCAATAACAATATTGTCAGAGCCATTCCTTTGTACCTTATGAATCCTCATGAAGGAAACAAGCTGAACGAAAAGGAAATTCATACTTTGAAAACTGTTCACGTGCGGGGGTAAGTATTTGCCGACTGATTATTGTCAGGGGCGTATCTTGCAGATAAAATATTGCAAACAATCTATAAATTTTCAATTTATTCTCAAAATCTCGTATTGTATACAGGCAATTCCTGAGATGTATACAAATTGAAGAAAAATATCTTTAAATGGCGCTTTCAATTCATTCAGCGGTAAAAATGAAATTACGTCAAACCGGGAAAACATCTGTGCGGCACTGCGACACATACGAATTCTTACCGGTGTTGTCAGAATTACACCTTACACTCTTTAAGTTTGAAATAGGCAACTACGTAACTAGGTAAAATGTCAATGACCTTTTGACTTTTGAATGATTGGCTGACTGATTATTATATTTAGGCCACACACATACATTTACCTTGTCGGTCTTATTTAAAAATTAGTGTCAATTTCTGTAAAAACTTATACAGCGTTTTAGTAAAGAAACCGGCACATCACATAACCCATAATCGCAAAACTTCACATAAACAATGGCCACCATAATGCACAAAATTCACTTTGAGACATCGTTTTTATTAACATTGGCTTGTCTCGCCTAGATTTGTATGAACTTTTGTACTATTGCTATGCGTGTTTTCCGGTAGATTTCGGCGCATTCACCAAAAAAGGTTGAAATAAATAATTATAATAATATACAGCATTTATTTATTGTTTTCCTTCACTGCTGTAGATACCAATAAAGATTAAAAAACTTGTTAATCGCTGCTCTGGTGCTTTTTTCCATTCGAAAAGCTTAAAAAAATTAAATCGATCGTTTCACAGCGGGATTTTAAAACCAAAGATTAGCCATCTCTACTATAAATCGACAGAAGGTTAGCAGTTGACATTTGCTTGACAACAAGATATTCCTCTGCGGCTTCGCGCGAAAGAGTTTTTCGGGATATTTAATCAACTGTAACAGTGCGAGTAAGTGTGGAAATGTTTAGTACATACAGAAAAATCAAGTCGAAGGCATATTAGAAAATGTTCCTTTAGTAAGAGACTGGAAATCGCAAGGTCACCGGATCTTACCCCATGCAATTTTTTTTCTATGGGGTACGATGAATAAAGAAATAGTTTATAAAGTCGAAGATATGGATCAGTTGCGATATAAGATATTGGATGCAGCAGATAAAATAATTGCTGGACGTTTTAGTGTATAAAGAGCCAATTTGTGTGTTTGTTAAATAATGCATTAGTGTGTAGCGATTTTGTGTGACAAGGGCCTATCTTCAAAAAACTAATTTGAAACATGTGTGTGTGTTTCTTTAAGTGATTTATGGTAATTTGTTCAGTGTTTCACTATGTGTTCTGTGTCTCTGACGATATACAGGGTCATTTTCTGAGATTGGAAGAAAAACGCCGAAGGCGTTTTAGTGGGTTATAATCAAAAAAACTTAAAATGTATGTGCCCTGGATTACTTGCTAGTGTACTGGCACCTGGATTCACTTCTATTTGGATACGAGGTAGCTAAATATTTATTCTTATAAGAATCTAAAGTTTTACACTAACAGGTTGGCAACATTGCGCCAGAACATCTGTTCATTACACAGCTGCTCAGTGTAATATGACTGTGTCGAGGAGTGACCTATGGGTTTATGGGTGAATTACCCCACTTTTTAAACGTTCGATTTGAAAATAAAAATATGTAGCGCTTCTGTAGGACACCCCAGGAGTCACCCATTTAAATATAATACGTCATTTCCATAACACCCTGTATAAATAATTTTTTTAGCTCCCCTCGTATAAATCAACGTATGACGGTATATTACATACAACATGGTAGTAAAAGTCAAGTTTTGATTGGCACTTGACATTATGTAAATACTAAATAAAACTACAAACGCGCTGTATAAAAAGATAAACGGTTTTCCATATTATTGGATGTAATGATGTTTCCATCGCGGTGATAACGCGAAATTGTTCATTTTGCTCGCTGTTGTCGGATTTAAAGTTTTTATTGTCTTTATTCTAATAGTGTGTTTTATTCACCAACCTATAACCATGGATACGTACAACTTATGGTTAAGACTTGACCTACCCTGTTGACATCTCTCGCCAGTGCGTACCACGTGGTTTTTCGGGTATGACATAATTGTCTCACTTCCTGGTTATTTTATATTGTCTTGTTTCCATTTCATGATTTGCGGGTTTAAATATAATAAGTGATTTCCATAACACCCTGTAGATAAATTCAGATGTGTTCTTACAATCAAAAAAAGTATTTCATCATACATATATAGGGTGTTATGGAAATGACTTATTATATTTAAATGGGTGACTCCTAGGGTGTCCTAGAGAAAATCTATATACTTTTTCTTTAATCGAATATCTAAATACTAAGATAAAAACCCTTTTTACCCACATACTGTCGCGCCGCATGAGAGCAGTACTCGACTAGTGATGGTCGAATCTGGGCTTTGTATAGTGTCAAAAGTTGTTGAGGTGTGTACAACTTTCTGGTTCGGAAGAGTAACCCAAGCTTCTAGCTATCTTGGCGATTACCATAACGTGGATATGCCAGGACATATTTCCTCCCAGATTGACGCCCAGCGAATTAATAGATGAAGCCAGTGGGATTGCGTGTCCGTCCATGACAATATCCGGTTCTGTAATGTTAACCTTTTTAGAGAAAACTGCTGCCTGGGTTTTTTTAGCGTTAAATTCGACTTGGTTACTGTCACCCCAAGCCAAAATTTCTTCCAGGTCTTTGTTGAGGCGTGATACTTCATGCTGTCTGCGAAGATATGCGTCGGCAGCCGATGTTTGCGCATTCAAAGAGAAAGATGAGATAAGTGTGCTATCGTCAGCAAAACTAAATATCGGATTTTTCGTTTTCACTAGAAGGTCGTTAATGTAGAGTAAGAAGAGAGTGGGAGACAATATGGACCCTTGAGGAACACCGGCATTGATGGCGAAGGTGTCTGAGAGAAATCCGTCAATCGCCACTTGCAGAGAGCGGTCCTTAAGAAAGCTAGACAACCATGCACAGAATCGACTGGGCATGCCATAGGATCGTAGTTTACTTAGAAGCCCCTCATGCCAAACACGATCAAAAGCTTTAGAAATATCCAGTGCAACAACCCGAGACTCCCCATGATGTTCGACATACCAGAAATGACATAGCTTTATTAGTTGCGTGTCAGTTACAGTTACAGTCTACGTACTGAGACTACTGAGCATGGTTTTCGAAACCTTTGAAATATAATAATGCCCCCAAAAAAGTACTTACTCCGACTCACCTTTCATACTTTTCACCCCCGCGAAACAAAATGAAAAATCCAACTTTTATTCGGAACTTCTCATAAACCATTTTAAATCGCCCGTTCTTCCGATTGATGAATCGCTCGAGCTACCGCTCGGTCAGTGCGGTGTTCCGATGTGTCAGCACTTTTTTATCCGGAAACGTAAACGAAAATAAAAGGAAAATCATATTGGTTGTATTGTACTGTCTGTCGTGAAAAATGGCGTACATTTACGTAAGTAGGACTTTTTTGTTTCCGTTGTGTAATTTACTGTATAACATTTCCAAATGACGATCGATGCACCTTCCCGGAACTATACAGGGTGTTATGGAAATGTCTTATTATATTTAAACCGGAAAATCCTGAGATGAAAATAAATTGAAGAAAAATAACCATAAATGGCGCTTTGAATTATTAATCGAAATATACGCTTTATATGAAATCTGAAAATTTACGTGGCCGCTACTGAGGACGTTCGCAATCAATAGTTCATTGAGGCGGTGTTGTCATATATTGTAACATAGAATCGTAAACGCACGTGTTCAGTTTTTAACAACAAGACGTCTTTGACCCGCATTATCAGTTCTTTTTCAAACTTTTTAGAAAAAAAATACTACAATTTTAAGGTACATACTCTCTTACCTTCGATCTTATAATCCATTTTATAATTAAATTCCATAAAAAAATAAAACGAAAAAGTATGTTTTGCAACAGAACCAACAATAGGTAATATCACACAAATTTGAAATCACATCACAATATTTCTTATTATGAATTATATTCGGGTAATGCTACAACTAACAGAAAGTCTGAAAACATACTGAAGCTACCATAGCGCTTAGTTTTAGTTTGTTGACGATAGCACACTTATCTCATCTTTCTCTTTGAATGCGCAAACATCGGCTGCAGACGCACATCTTCGCAGACAGCATGAAGTATCACGCCTCAACAAAGAACTGGAAGAAATTCTGTCTTGGGGTAACAACAACTTTTGACACTATACAAAGCCCAGATTCGACCATCACTAGAATACTGCTCTCATGTCTGGAGTTCTGCACCCAAACATAATTTTCGGCTGCTGGATTCCATCGAAAGGAGGGATATTCGTCTGATCGGAGACCACGAGCTGACGAAGAACCTCGACAGCCTAGAACATCGAAGACAGGTTGGGGATTTGACTCTCTTTAACAGATATTTTCATGGAAAGTGCTCGGCTGACCTCGCCCTCTTAATTCCGCCCAGAGCGACGATTAGCAGAAATACGCGACGAACCACTGCCGCCCATCCATATGTGGTTAAGCTTAGTATTCCTCGAACTTCATTATTTAAGAATTCTTTCATCTGAAGGACTACATCTTTGTGGAACGACCTTCCCGAGGTTGTTTTTCCCAACGAATATAACCTCCAACGATTCAAAACCAACGTGAATCGCTTTTTGCACACACGCACCACTTCCAGAGTGTCCTAAAGGATTTTTCCTATAGTGCTTGTGTTTGATCATAAAAAAAAAATGTACTAAATTCAGCAGCACAAATTATAATAGTAATAAAATCACTTTCACACAAGTAATATACCGGATATGTGTGTCCATTTTTCGGTGGTTTTACAGGGTATTACAGTTATTACTAAAGATAGAAGGATGCGGTTTTGGCAGCACTGTGCTACTTTCTTGTGAAATGCCTCAATTAGAATTTTTCTAGGCCTCCTCGTTTTTGATATACGGGATGTTTTTGCATTTTTGAACACCCCATATTTCGGTTATCTTGTAGCTTATTAAGAATAAATAAAATGTTCTCATTGTAGTCTTATACTTAGAATCCAATGACGTACTCAGCATTTCTCTATGTTCAATAGTATTAAAGGAAAGAAACAAAGCTTTTTTTTTTAAATGGATCACTCTATAAGTTTTTTAACAATATTGTTCAGTTTTTAAGAAGCTTCTCTGAAATATATAATACTTTATTTTTAATCTTAATTTTATGTCCGATAAAAAATATTGAGCATACTTTGGGCTTTACAAAACTGTGTATATTCAAGAAGAACCTAAAAATGCGATAATATTAATATTTTACTTTCCTCATAACAGTAGGCCATGGTCAAATTATTAGAAACAAATTCAAAATTTTGACAGCTATTTTAAACATTAAATTGGATTATACAAAACATGCCACTATTATTCATAAATTGTTTAAAATATCGCATTTTTGGGTCCTTTTTGAATATAAATATAAACAGTTATATATTTTTGTACAGCGTATGCTGATTGAAAGTTGTTTTATTTTTGTTAATATTTCAAAAACGAATCGTCTTAGAGGAAAATTGGCTACGCCACTGAATTTTGCGTGAAAATCTCTAACAATATCGGATTTACCTTTTTGATACGTTAACGCGTAACGGAAATACGACGGGTGTCTAAAAAGAAAATATTTTCATAATCACCCTGTAGGTTCAAAACTAAGAAAGCCATGACAAATTTCACACCTGAATCTCTCGTTTCGTTAAAAAGTGGAACACGCAATTCTATCGTTGATAATAACTCTAATACCCCCAGGAAGTGTCGAAATAAAGGGTCAAAATAAAAAGTTTTTTAAATTTTCAATATTTCCAATAAAATACTCCCTACCCTGTATATACGTGAACAATCTTCGAAAATAAAAAATAACCCGAATTCTTGTTAATTATCGGCAATATCCAGGCTTCCCTTCTTCCCGATATCTCACATAACTTTTAGTTAATCATATTTCACCTCTCCCCTTTAATAATAAATCTGACAGTTTTCTCGCTTTATCGGGATTTTCCCCCACGACTATAATTCTTCCCATTTGGGCCACCCTTCGACTGATTCTCGATCTATTTGAGACCTCCTTTGTTTTTTATGTGGCAACCGTGATTTTGTATCAGGAACGAAAAGCAACGACACACTGTCAACAAATTCTCTTCATCTCGTTGTTTATTGGTTCGGTTTGTTTCGTATTCCGTTTCAAGTAGCCAATTAAGGGTTCTTTTGCAAGTCGGTGTACATTTGTCGTTACAAAACAAAGGAAAATACATGAAAAATGTTTAAAATTCACATTTTTATTATTTTTCTTAAATTCAAGCATATTTTTATGGAGTCATTTTATATATAGTAGATTAGATTAGATTATACTGGAGCTGGTCGTCCGACCTTGTCCACCGCGACCTTTTCAGATCTATTGTGGAGACTCCGTTTGATTAGAGTGTCTTGTCTAGCTCTGCTTTTTTTATTAGACTCATTAGTTTTGACAGTGGCTCCTACATATAGTTGAATGCATTTGGCTTTTCTTCGCCTAAACATAGGAATCTTAGTCTTGTCAGGCCTTCACATTGGCATAAGACATGGACTGGCGTTTCCTCTTCTTCTTCACAGAATCTGCATAGAGTTGCTTCTTCTGTTCGGTTAATGATGTTCATGTGCCTTCTTAGTCGGCAATGTCCTGTAAGTAGACCTACTATGATTCTTACTGTCGGCCTTTTTTGACTTAGTAGATCTGCTGTGAATTTGGCTAATGGTCCTTTAATGAACTGTTTAGCCTGTCTCATTCCCTGTTGATTAGTCCAACATGAATTGGATTGGTCTTCCAGCCATTGTTTAATGGCTGCATTCTTTAATGCTTTCGCACAGCCCCCAAACGGTTCAGGGCCTATCATGGCCATGTTCGAGCCTTTACGGGCTAATTCGTCGGCCTTCTCATTGCCCTGGTGACCTTCGTGGCCTGGTACCCATGCCAAGGTCACTTTATTATGACTACTTAGCTCTGTTAGATCTTTTATGCAGTTCTCCACTAGTCTTGATTTGACTTCTGGGGAGCCGATTGCCTTTAAGGCAGCTTGGCTGTCTGAATATATGGCAATGGATTTGCCTGATATATGTTGATTTATTATTTCTCTTGCACAGTGTTGTATGGCTACTACTTCCGCCTGAAACACTGTTGCGTATTTTCCTAGGCTCACCGAGATGATGGTTTTGGACTTGGGCCCATAAATACCAGCTCCAACTCCCTCTTCTGTTTTGGAGCCGTCTGTATACCATGAATGTTCGGCCTGTATTGGAGGACCTTGTTTCCAGCTATCTCGGGCTGGTATTTCTATTTCGAAATTCCTTTCGAAACTGCATAAGGTTGTTATGTTGTCAGTTGGCATTCCAAGGATTTGATCCTTTCTTACCTGTTGACGAAGCCTTAGATGGTCCGTGCTATGTAGAGGGCTTATTGGGGATTGCCCCTGCATTAGCCTGTGTATGACGGACCTAGCTTCCCCTTGTATTAGGATGTGTAGTGGTGTGAGATTTAGGATAATCTCCATGGCGGCGGTAGGGGTTGTGCGCATGGCTCCAGTGATACTTAGACACGCTAGTCGTTGTATACTGCTTTATATACATAGTAACTATTGCATTTAACTATTTCTATTTCTGTTGATTGAAAATATTATTGAGACATAAGCAAATGGAACACCCCGTATATTTCTATTTTTTTAGAATTTCAATTACCGTGAAACCTCTCTTAGGTGGCCACCTACGGGACCGTCTAAATGTGTCTGCCTAATAGAGGTGGTCTGATAACAATTCCATTTCTGTAGAGTCACCTCTATTCTTTGCATACTCTTATAATTCCTTTACCATACTATTGGCTTGTTGATAATTGGTGACATTTGTTTGATTACAAATCAGAGATAGTGATGTGGTGTCAATGTGGACTACATAATCGGTAGAATGGGGTCACTATCATCTTCTAATAGCACATTGCTATCAATGTTAATGAACTCGCCCAAATCATTGTTATCAAATTACAAACCTCCACAAGATCAATATTCTCTTTCAGACTCAAAACGCGTTATTTTCGTGCCATTGTTTACGAATTTAACCTTACAGATAAACGGCGGACTGCTGTCGGGGAATCACATAGACTTTCATTCGGCGAAGTCCTTTCGCGCTGCCATGCATACGCGATTGGTTGCCGGTCTGTATTCAGACAGTTGTTGCACCGTACTTATTCGTCTCCCAAATACTTTAAAAATTTGTTTGTCCGTTTAAAGGAGGGTTTTCGCACTCTTTGTATGAAAACAGCCTGTCCGCATCCGCCCAAAGGAGAGTCCGCCCAAGAGAGGTTGATTTTCATGGGCTTTCATATACCTGTGTGTCCGTTATGAGAGGTTTCACTGTAATTTCTTCTTTTTGGAAACATATCCTTCAAAAAGGGCTGATATTTTTAAACTCTGAGAAATTAGGTCCCTGTTTGTTTGGAAAAACGATAAAAATCATGTTTTTTTTTTAAAACGAAACACCCTATATTTTATCTGTGGTCTTAAGAGCTCTTGAAGTTATCTATCTTTCTCGTGTAATATTGCTGTACATATCTCGGAACAGTTTTTGACTTATGAACGGTTATACAGCAAAATTAATTATTACAGACAACAATCACAGATCAATTCGTAAAAGGTTACTTAACCAAATTTAAGTTCTAGCTACTAGCGACGTTAGACTTTGACGCTCAGAAGGCTGACACGACATACGTCTTTGTTAAAGGCACATAAACAAGAAGGTGCATATAAGAGAGTATGTCAAATCAAATCAAACAAAATGGGTTTTGTTTTGACTGGGATTGGCTGGCCAGCGGCGATTGTAAATTAAAAAAAAATTAAAGGATATAATTTAAAAAAAAATCAGAATCAACTGTTCTTCCTTAATAAAAACTCTAGTCTGAACTTCAGGAACAACCCCTGGTGTTTTATCAACACATTCTTCTTAGCCATAAAAAATTCAAGTGATTCACTCGATTATTAAAATCGTTCGAGTATCAAGTACTCGATTATTAAAATCATCGGTTTCTCTCAACACTAAAAATAATGCTCATAAGGCAAAATAGGTATAGCAACATTACATATAGAAAGATAGACAATTTTAAGACCTTTTAGGAACACAGTTAAAATACAGGGTGTTTCGTTTTAAAGAATATACTTTTTACCATTTTTCCAAGCAATCAAAATATTTGTATTTTGAAACGTCCTATACTATATTTTGGAACAGAATGAATGGCCTCTGGGTATTACCTGACTCCCAAGTGTATTTCAGTGGGCTAATTTGTTTTTTTGAGTTAAAAAATATGAGCCCTTCTTGAATGACGCTTTCAAACAAAAGAATGATAACATTGTGGGTGCATCACTGTGCCACATATATATATATATAACCATTATATTGCTAATACCATCTGAAATTATATCCCTGCTATGGTCATCGAACGGGTAATATGACTGTGTTGACTATATTGATTATTTTGGGAATTATTATCAGCTACTAATGCACCAGATTAAAAATACATTAATTTTAAGGTTAGGTGTGACCACATAATATTATATTGTATACGAGTGACACTCTCTTCTTTTCTTACAAGCTTTTTAGAGAAATTCGGTTCCGAAGATCGAATAATGTGATAAGCAAAATATTTTCGTATATATGTACATACCTGAAATACTTTATACTTGGTATTGATCCACGACTTTTGCAAAAAAGCACCATGCACTTGTGTCCTTTCATCTTAAACAAAACAAGCCACTAACATATCAAACAGCGAATCACCACAAATTAAAAACTCCTTCACAAGAATTGTTGTTAGGTAATGAAAGTTCATAAGCACACACACAAAACAATATGGATGAACCACTTTTTATTCTGTAATTTGAAAAAGCATCCAGAACCAAAGATGGCGACGAATAACAACAAACAAATAATGTCGGGCCGGCTCTGACGCGATCGATAAAATTTCCACCATACTGCGCAAACTCAATAGTACCACGCCATCTCCCATAACGGGGACACTTTTTCTATTTTGGAATGTTCGTATTGGCAATATAATGGTTATATATATGTGCACTGTGCTCATATAGCACACTTGTCGGCCCTGTGTTTCGTTCTTCAACCGGTTTACATTTCTACGTTCAAAATGCAACATTTTAAGATACTATTCGCATAATACAGAAATATAAATTCCATAAAATTATCTTAAAACGCTGAAAAACATCTTTCAATTTAGAAAAAAACGGCTTTTTTTCGACGAATCGATGAAATTCCTGCTCATTCTTGATTGTCGAAATAAAAGAGCAATATCAAATCTGGAGCGACGAAAAAGGAATATTTCAAAGTCAAATAAAAATCAGGGAATGAGTCGGTTCTTTTGTTAACCTGTCTTGTGGGTCATTCTGGCAAGAAGGTACTTTACTTTAGCATCTTATTTCCATGGGAAATGATCGACTAACATTGCCCGATAATTTCACATAGAGCGACGAATAGCAGAAATGCGTATGTGGTTTAAGCTTAGTACTCCTCGAACTTCCCGAAGTGGTTTTTCCCAACGAATATAACCTCCAACGATTCAAAACCAACGTGAACAACATATTTTAGTAATTACAGTCAAACCTCTCATAACGGACACCTCTAATCTCTATTAAGCGGACATTTTTTCATAGTCCGGAACTAGGTATATGAAATTCCATAAAAATCAACCTCTCTTGGGCGGATTCCCCTTTGGGCGGACGCGGACAGGTTGATTTCATACAAAGAGTGCGAAAACCCTCTTTTAAACAGATAAACAAATTTTAAAAGTATTTGGGAGACGAATAGGTACCGTGCAAAAACTCTCCGCAGACAGACCGGCAACCAACCGCGTATGCGTGGCAGCGCAAAAGGACTTAGCCGAATGAAAGTATGTGTGATTCCCCGACAGTTACTTGTGAGTTGAAAGTTTAAAATCGTAAACAATGGCACAAAAATGTCGCGTTTTGAGTCTGAAAGAGAATATTGATGTTGTGGAAGTTTGTAACTTGATAACAATGATTTGGGCGAGTTCATTAACATTGATAGCAATGTGCTATTAGAAGATAATAGTGACCCCATTCCTATCGATTATGTAGTCCAAACTGAAACCGCATCCCTATCTGACGACTCTGATGAAGTAGTTGAATGCAGTAATCAAACAAATGTCGCCAATTATCAACAAGCCATTAGTATGGTAAAGGAATTATAAGAGTATGCAAAGAATAGAGGACTATACAGCAATGGAATTGTTATCAGACTTGAAATTATGTTTTCTAGATTGCAAGTTTAAAACGCAAACACGTTAAATACGTTATTAGATTTTTTTAGTATTACATCCTAACTGAAACTAGTGTATTTTTGTTATGTTATGTTTATTTGTACATACATATACATAGTAATAATTTTTGATTTACATATTACCTAATAACAAATTTCCCATGGGCGGACCCCTCTATTAGGCGGACACATTTAGACGGTCCCGTAGGTGTCCGCCCAAGAGAGGTGTCACTGTACTTGATTTACTAAATTTATTAGAAATTCGAACTATACACTCTTAGAAATTCATCGAATTAAATAAATTCATCTTTTGACCATTCAAGCATTTGAGGCCTATGAATATTTTTTGTCGAATCGCCCCCGCATTGTAAACTCGGATAAAAAGAATAAAACAGGGCTCCCTTTTTGTCAAGGCGTTTTAGTCCTCCATTCACCGTTTCCCAGTTTACTTTTATTAGCATTTCCACCAAATATCGAGCTTAACCTGGTCTGGAGATATTTAAATTTGTTAAAGGAAAGATCAACATTTGCATAACTTTTATTCCGACATTTTGGAAGGTTCTTCCGCTTGAAATTGTACTTATAAGAATGAATCGGGACAGTTTTATAATAATAACAATAATATTACAAAGGATGTACATACTATATTGGCGTCTGTGAGTCGGACGAACACCGAAATATTTTCAGCCGGAACCAGAGTACACCCCCCCAACCCCCCTTCCCCCCACCGTTTTCGAGAATGCTAAGCCGGTGGTGTAGGAAATCGCGTCCGACTGACTGAGATTGGGGAAAATAGTTGTACTTATTTTTTTGGTTGTAATGGTCTCTCATTCCGGTCCAACTTATAATTAAATAGTTTGCGCGAAAAAACGCGAAGGCGTGGTCAGTTTATTTTTAATTTTTTAGAAATTTTTTTTTCTGTTAAATTTTTAAAAAATTTCAATTAAATAAAAAAATCATAAAACAGAATGTAATTAAAAAAAAATTTAACACCACCAACGTGCTCAGCATCCTCGAAAACGGGGGGGGGGGGGGGGGGGGGGATATATTTTGCCGCTGATACTTGAAAAAAAATCATCCCTTTCAGGGGCGAGTATTGGCCACCGTGCTCAGCATCCTGGAAAACGGGGGGAAAGTGTGTTTTTCTGCAGGGAAACCTCTTGAAGCGCGTTTAACCCCTCTGGGGGTGGTTTTTGGCCGTTTTGAGGTGTTGCGCCACCCGAAAGAGAAACTCTGACGCCACCATCGTGTTCAGCATCCTCGGAAACGGGGGGTCGGGGGGAATATATATATATTTGCCGCTGATACTTGAAAAAAATACATCCCTTTCCGGGGCTAGTATTAGCCGGTGGAGGGGTTGGAAGGGGTCGGACGCGGGGGGAACTCTTGTTCCGGCTGAAAATATTTCGATTTTTCGGGCTTTTTTCCGACTTACAGACGCCATTAATAAACAGACAAGATAAACCATTTATATGAAAAGTTTTTGTTAAATTTACTAAAATCTTTTGTAAAAAGTTTGATACACGCTCTCCCAAGCGGTCGCCCATCCAAGTGGTAACCTCGCGTTGCATTTTACAGGCAATCGTACTATAATAATTTTACTATAAGGTAATTGCGGAAGCATTGCCCTACATAAAATGAAAAGTCTCTAGTAAGTACAGTATTGTGTGGGTTTGTGCGAAGGTATTGTAAATTACAGATCCCATAATTCATTCATAAAACTCTTGCAAAATGAAGCTGTGATTGTGTGAAATGTTATTGAAAATGAGTAATGGGTGGCAGAGAGAACTATATGTTTGTTGGCTGAATGGCAACAATGTTGAAGTCTGGTTATATCAGATGGTTAAATATTAAAACATAACCATACTTACCGATGAAAAGATAGATCCTTATTTAAATGATCCACTCTTTTACAAACTACACATGCATGCACCATGATTGTTTATAAATAAAGACGATTCTTCACCAATAATCATAAAAAAAAACACAAATCTACCAAAATATATAATCAATCCATTGGATCAAAGCGCAAATATTGCAATGTTTTACGAGATTAGTAATTCATTCAATGCTCTCTTCCATAAAAAATTACATTTTCCTGAATACATCAAACAAATTGTACATTAAAAATCCCGATTTTAACAGTAATTTCAAACTCAACTCAAACTCAAACTCTTTTGTTCTCGTCAGTACAGGATAGGTACTCATACCTCACCATCAGGAAAGCCTTAAAACTTCACGTTATCATCATTAAAAGATCGGTTTAATTTTTTCTTCCATGAGTCGTCTCCCCCAAAGAAAATACTACTTTTTCTCTGTCTACGTTCATTTTATCCTATAAAAAACCCTTTTTTTTAATCCATCGATCTTCCAACCTTTTGTTCTTTCAGGAAGGCCATCCATCTTACGATAACCTTTGTACCTCCGGAATGGCCGAACAAAGACATATTTTCAGTAGAGTAATTAATTCCACCCGCGTCCGTCAACTTCATTTTCTATATTTTATTGTTAATGTACGGGGGCTACGCTGAAAAAACTCGAAAATACGAATGACAATTAATACTGTCAGAATAATAAAATACGGGTTGTTTGTTACCATAGCTACAATCATTTTTGACAAAATTATTCCAGAAATTTTTTTATTAAACAAAATACCGCGTTTATTCTTCTTCCTGTTCTTATCACATATAGATAAACAGTATATTGAAAATACGAACGTTCCAAAATACAAAAAGTATCCCCGCTATGGGAGATGGCGCGGGCCTATTGAGTTTGCGCAGTAGGGTGGAAACTTTATCGATCGCGTCAGAGCCGGCCCAACATTATTTGTTTGTTGCTATTCGTCGCCATCTTTGGTTCTGGATGCTTTTCAAATTACAGAATAAAAAGTGGTAAAAGTGGTTTATCCACATTGTTGTCCGTATATTAGTGCTCATAAGCTTTCATTACTTAACAACAATTTTTGTAAAGAAGTTTTTAATTTGTGGTGATTTGATTCGCTGTTTGGTAGGTTAGTGGCTTGTTTTGTTTAAGATGAAAGGACACAAGTGCATGGTGTTTTTTTGCAAAAGTCGTGGATCAATACCAGGTATAAAGTTTTTCAGGTATGTACATATACAAGGTCTCCCATAACTAATGGTACACAGGAAAATTGCAGATTCCTTGTGTAAAAATACTGCGATTTGTCCATACTTAGTTTAGTTCAATAGCTGGTAATAACCGAGATACAGGGTGTCCAAGTAAAAATTCAATTTTCAATTTTCCTAAATAACTTATTTCTGAATCAATATTTTTGCACACAATTTTGTGAGCAGGTTTTTTTGAGGAAAGGAATTTGAGTTTGTTAATAATTTTGATGTAGATTATAGGGGGCGCTCTCTGCGGTACTCTGGATACATAAAAATTAATTTTTTGTGCCATAGTATAATTATATTTTTATTAAAAATATCAGTTTTTCCGTAATTTTTAAGCAATAAAGGTATACTTTGTAAATGTCGCTCCGACTAATCGTTTTCGAGATATTTTCAATTACAATTTCTAATGCGCCCGTTTAAATTTTCATTTGTTAATGGGAAATTTGTCACAGTAGGCTTTGGTAAAAACAAATACAATGAAAGCACTTTGAAACCTCATTTCTGTCAAAGTTTATTTTCATTTGTCAGCATTTTGGGTGTTTTTAAGGAGTTTTTCAAGATACTGTTATCAAAAACTAAACTAAAAATGCCGCGACATAACTGTTTTCTAACGGAGAAATGCGGGACATGGTATGTTTATACGCACAAGAAAATTTTAACAGGCGCGGGGCACATCGACGGTATTTGGAAATATATCCAAATAGAAGGCAGACAGGATCCTTGCGTCCAAAACGTAATAGTGGAGGATCCTGTTTCTCCCAATCTGTCGTATAGGCTTCTAAAAATTTTAAAATCTGGCTGCCTTCTATTTGGATACATTTCCAAATACCGTCGTCCCCGCGTCTGTTAAAATTTGACAGAAATGAGATTTCAAAGTGCTTTCATTGTACCAAAGCCTACTGTGACAAATTTACATTTACAAATCAAAATTTAAACGGGCGCATTAGAAATTGTAATTGAAAATATATCGAAAATGGTTCGTCGGAGCGAGATTTACAAAGTATACCTTTATTGCTTAAAAATGACGGAAAAACTGATATTTTTAATAAAAACATAATTATACTAAGGCCTAAGAAAGTTACATTTCTTATTATGTATCCAGAGTACCGCAGAGAGCGCCCCCTACAATCTACATCAAAATTATTAACAAATTCAAATTCCTTTCCCCAAAAAAACCCTAGTCACATAATTTTGTGCGAGAATATTGATTCAGAAATAAGTTATTTAGGAAAATTGAAAATTAAATTTTTACTTGGACACTCTGTATCTCGGTTATTACCAGCTATTGAACTAAACTAAGTATGGCCAAATCGCAGTATTTTTACACAAGGAATTTGCAGTTTTCCTGTGTACCATTAGTTATGGGACACCCTGTATACGAAAATATTTTGCTTCTCACATTATCCGATCTTCGGAACCGAATTTCACTAAAAAGCTTGTAAAAAAAGAAGAGAGTGTCACTCGTATACAATATAATAAATATGTTGTCACTGCCTAACCTTAAAATTAATGTATTTTTAATTTGGTGCATTAGTAGCTGATAATTATAATATTCTTTGTTACCATAGACAATCATTGTTGACAAAATTATTCCAGAAATTTTTCTAGTAAACAAATTACCGGGTTTATTCTTCTTCCTGTTCTTATCCATCCGTCTGATGACATATTTCCGGAAATTACCGAAAAATTTAGAAATTGCCTTAAAACTGCGGTACTAGTGTACTTTAGCACCTACGGAATTTAACAATTTTTGAAATTGCAAAAATTGAACAACTTAAAACAAAAAAATCATATACAGATTTACAGAAAACATAATAAAGGCAATGTTTTGGGAACACAAAGCAACTTCAAAAAATTTTATTTAACAGAACACAAATAATTATTTAATAAGCAAGCGCAAAACGGTCCCGCTATATCTTTGAAGAGGATTCCCTTCTGTATTCGGCAAAAGAAAACACAAGAAAGTTACATAAATTGACAATGTCCTGGGAAAACAAGTGAAAACCCGCCCCGGTTTTAACAGTAATTTCACCTACTTGGAGCCGATTTCCTTCTGTATTAGGCAAAAGAAAATACAGGAAAGTTGCATTAATTGACATTGTCCTGGGAAAACAAGTGAAAACCCGCCCTGGTACACCTTTTGGAGCCGATTCCCTTCTATATTCGGCAAAAGGATACACAAGAAAGTTACATAAATTGACATTGTCCTGGGAAAACAAGTGAAAACCCGCCCCGGTACACCTGCTTGGAGCCGATTTCCTTCTGTATTAGGCAAAAGAAAATACAGGAAAGTTGCATAAATTGACATTGTCCTGGGAAAACAAGTGAAATCCCGCCCTGGTACACCTTTTGGAGCCGATTCCCTTCTATATTCGGCAAAAGGATACACAAGAAAGTTACATAAATTGACATTGTCCTGGGAAAACAAGTGAAAACCCGCCCCGGTTTTAACAGTAATTTCACCTTCTTGGAGCCGATTTCCTTCTGTATTAGGCAGAAGAAAATACAGGAAAGTTGCATTAATTGACATTGTTCTGGGAAAACAAGTGAAAACCCGCCCCGGTACACCTTCTTGGAGCCGATTTCCTTGTGTATTCGGCAAAAGAAAACACAAGAAAGTTACATAAATTGACATTGTCCTGGGAAAACAAGTGAAAACCCGCCCCGGTACACCTTCTGGGAGCCGATTTCCTTCTGTATTAAGCAAAAGAAAATACAGGAAAGTTGCATAAATTGACATTGTCCTGGGAAAACAAGTGAAAACCCGCCCCGGTGCACCTTCTGGGAGCCGATTTCCTTCTGTATTAGGCAAAAGAAAATACAGGAAAGTTGCATAAATTGACATTGTCCTGGGAAAACAAGTGAAAACCCGCCCTGGTACACCTTCTTGGAGTCGATTTCCTTCTGTATTAGGCAAAAGAAAATACAGGAAAGTTGCATAAATTGACATTGTCCTGGGAAAACAAGTGAAAACCCGCCCTGGTACACCTTTTGGAGCCGATTTCCTTTTTCCATATAAAAATAGTTATAATAATCCTTTCGTATCTCAATCCTGGTCATTTAAAGAAATTATTCGCATCAATTCAAAAATACATTCCATTATAAACGAAACTAAATAATTAAAATTTAACTTTTTGAATTGACAACATTTGCTTTTCCAATATGCCAACTGTTTTTCGTAAATAACTTTTTTAAAAATGGTTCATCCGCAATTTTTTTTTTCTAAATACTTAAAATTAAATACTCTTTCAGTTTCTGTTTCAAAAAATTGTTAAATTACGTGGGTGCTAAAGTGCGCCATCATCTAAAACTGCAATTATCAGGCTTTTACTTGTTATACATATGAGGCATCTTCAGTTGGGAACTAATTTTTCTTGCATATTTTTATATTATCTTGTAGCGCATCTTGTGATTATATAAAAAATATACGTTATTATTGATGATAATATTTGTGTGGTCTCGCTTTGTTTTTTTCTCGACGTGTCACGACACGATGGATATTGCTATCATGAAATTAATTACTCTATAAAAATAGAAAGATATTTTGTCTCTTGTAAGACAACGGAAAGGTGAGAAGGTTATCGCAAGATTGATGACGTACATTTTCTTTTCGAGAGACGGAGGAGAACAAAAAGTGGAAAAATCGCTGTAATACGAACGAACGTTGAGATAAGCAGTCGGGGAAAATTACCAATATCTATTTATTTGGTAAAAGAAGTCGTTTATATACAGGGTGTTATGAGCATTTCAGCGTTAAAAGCAGTCGCTGGGTGTTCTAGAGGAAGCCTAGATACATACTATTTTTTAAAATCGAAATACTCAGGTAAAGGCCATTAATACTTAATATTACCCCACCTACCGCTACCCCATACACGTCTGTTTTCAGTTCACTAATATATATATCCATATTATATATATAAGTCCAGATCAACTGGAGATCTTCTAGCCTATGTCACCCATATTTGGAACAACGCAATCGAACATCATGGGGAGTCTCGGGCTGTTGCACTGGATATTTCTAAAGCTTTTGATCGGCATGAGGGACTTCTAAGTAAACTGCGATCCTATGGTATGCCCAGTCGATTCTGTGCATGGTTGTCTAGCTTCCTTAAGGACCGCTCTCTGCAAGTGGCGATTGACGGATTTCTCTCAGACACTTTCACCATCAATGCCGGTGTTCCTCAAGGGTCCATATTGTCTCCCACTCTCTTCTTACTCTACATTAACGACCTTCTAGTGAAAACTAAAAATCCTATATTTAGTTTTGCTGACGATAGCACACTTATCTCATCTTTCTCTTTGAATGCGCAAATATCGGCTGCCGACGCACATCTTCGCAGACAGCATGAAGTATCACGCCTCAACAAAGACCTGGAAGAAATTTTGGCTTGGGGTGACAGTAACCAAGTCGAATTTAACGCTAAAAAAACCCAGGCAGCAGTTTTCTCTAAAAAGGTTAACATTACAGAACCGGAAATAGCCATGGTCCGACACGCAATCCCACTGGCTTCATCTATTAATTTGCTGGGTGCTGGAGGAAATATGTCTTGGCATAACCACATTGTGGCAATCGCCAAGATAGCATCTCAGAAGCTTGGAGTACTCTTTCGAACAAGAAAGTTGTACATACCCCAACAACTTTTGACACTATACAAAGCCCAGATTCGACCATCACTAGAGTACTGCTCGCATGTCTGGAGCTCTGCACCCAAACATACTCTTCGGCTACTGGATTCCATCGAAAGGAGGGCTAGTCGTCTGATCGGAGACCACGAGCTGACGAAGAACCTCGACAGCCGAGAACATCGAAGACAGGTTGGGGATTTGAACCCTCTTTTACAGATATTTTCATGGAAGGTGCTCGGCTGACCTTGCCCTCTTAATTCCGCCCAGAGCGACGAATAGCAGAAATACACGACGAACCACTGCCGCCCATCCATATGTGGTTAAGCTTAGTACTCCTCGAACTTTATTATTTAAGAATTCTTTCATCTGGAGGACTTCATCCTTATGGAACGACCTTCCCGAGGTCGTTTTTCCCAACGAATATAACGTCCAACGATTCAAAGCCAACGTGAATCGCTTTTTGCGCACACGCACCACTCCCAGAGTGCCCTAAAGGATTTTTCCTATAGTGCTTGTGTTTTATCATAAAAACAAAAATAAGTCCGTAGGCTAACAGTGTTGCCAGATCATATAGCGTTAATAAATACATTTATGTGCATGATATTTTCCCCCAGTCCGTGCGCTGCTTTTGGTACATTCAAGGAAAGTAATACGTTGCCGCGTTAGTCACAGCGGTATACAGAGTGTTTTTTAATAACATACTAATATATAATGAGGTTATTCTTCGGTCCAATTTCAGAAAAAACTTCATATGAACGTATGTCCTAAACGTCTTAACTTTTGAGATACCCTATATCTGTAGTGTTAAAGATTTCAAATTCGTCACAAGCACAGGAAAGTAAATAGATAAAACGTCATTGACCTTTGAACCGTTCAAACTCTTTAAAAAAAATTCAATTTTATTTAAGATACATGCTCTCTTACCTTTACTTATTTAAAAACAATTATTAGTCTTGCCAAACTTAATGTAAAACTGAAATTGCATATAAATTATAAAAATAACTATAATATAAATATAACTAAATAGCGGGACATCCAGGCACATACATAATCAGTTGTTTATTCTTTTTCCTGACAACATATTTTTTACGTGACAACAAATACATGAATTGATTTTTTTTATATGAAAACTATACGTCAAGTGACAAGAAATCAAGAGACGACATTTGCTCAACAAGGAATCAGAATTTCAAGAAATAATCTTTATTTAAAAAAAAAGAAGTGGCCTAACATTCTTCTCTTCCAAAATACCGAGGGCAAATCCAGCACGAACGCCACTGGCCCGAATAAAAAAAAACATGTTATACATCATAAAATGCCTCTCGATGAATAGAAAGTGTGTACCAAATCTCAAAAAAATATCTAGATCAGTATCACAGATATTAATAAAAAAGGAGATTTTTGAAAGTCTTTAACACCCTGTATCTCAAAAGTTAAGACGTTTGGGGCACATTCAAACAAACCCGAACACCCTGTAGATGTCATTTTTCGTGACTCATTGTTCGTGTGTGGGGTAGAGGTTTATGACCTCCATGACTCCCAGTGGCGGCCCGTTAGGGGCGGCAGGGTCGGCAGAGCCAACCCGCTCAATTATACTTTTATCTTTTATTTTAATATACTTCTTTATTCAACCAATTCAATTATAATATTTCCAATATTCAATAAATTATCGTATATTTAACAATTTAATAAATTTATTGTTTTCAAATATCCCTTGTAGCGGCATCTCCAAGATTACTATTCAAATCCCTTGTAGACCTAGTAGTTGTCAAGAGATCGGAGCCGAATGACCTTGAAATATCACCACCTAATTGGTTTGGAAACGAAACATATTCTGTTGAGGATAGGCAACCAGTGTATTCTTATTCATAAAAACTAAATAATGTCGGCTACTAAATACGAGCCGCAAGCTGTGACGTAGTTCTGACTTTTCTAGCAAGCGGGAAATTGGGGAAACAAAATCAGTGGTTAATTATTTCGATTCGTAACGGTTTGTATTCGATTTTTTAAAGAGATATACGGACTATTTGCGGAAAGTTATAAATTCAGTGTTAAAGTTACTTGACTTGTGGTAGTGTGGTTTGTATTTTGTGTTATTTGTTTATAATTTTTAGTAAAATAGAAAAGCGGTAGGTTTGAAAGTTTTTAGTAATTTAATTTATAACAAAAATGGAGGGAAATATGCAGATGATGGAAACCGAAGCCGGAACAAATACTGTAAGTAATAATATTAAGGACAAATCTGATATTGTTAATTTTACGATGGCGTTATTAATCACTTTGCAACATCAAAAGATCGTCGCTTAGAACTAATTTATAAACAAGTTTAGACAGACATGTCACTGTCATACTTCTTAAAATTCTTAGGATTCTTGTCATTCAATTGTTTTCGAATTTTAAATCAATTATGTTCGTTAAAACGCATCTTAAAAACCTGTTATCGTATATTAAATTGTTCTATCTGAGTTAACAAACAATATAAAAAAAATGCAATTTAATTTATGAAATAAGACAATATTAAATAGGTGAATTTTTTTAAACTTTGGGCGTGGCTCTCAAATTTTTTCGCCTGCGGCGCATTACCTCTGGCGGTTTTTCTGTCGACGCTACGTTCTTAGTTACGAGCCGCCACTGATGACTCCACAAATGGATCCGCGCTCGCATAAACTAAACTGCTGGCCATTTGCTTTCGAGCAAGAAAAAATTCGATTAAATGTAAAAGTTAATATTTTCTGAACCAGATATGACATCGATCTCCGGTTTTTAATGGTTGATAGATTTGTCCGTTAGGAAACAATTGCCAAAGTTGGATTGTCTTAAACTGTCAGAAAATTTTATATACAGGGTGTTAAAGAAGACGATGATTTTTGCTCCAATTTCAATAGCATGTAACTTTTACAATAATATTTTTAAATTTTATCACTGTACGTCAATTGAATCACTGGTTCATAGCAAAGAACGTAATTTGTCAAATTTTTGATATCTGCTATATTTTAAGAGATAGCGATTTTTTTGAAAAACTTTGCTTTTTTTCAACTTTTTGTTAGCTAGATCCCACTGTGCGTTGTATCGTGCAAACTTTGCAAGTGATTATTATACCTTATGAAAAGCTTGTTTATGTTCAGTAACAACAATTGTACCTAAATGTTGTGATGTGCAGTGGCGTACTTATAATCACTTATATGTCTATGCTTTATGAGTATCTCACAATTTTTTTGTATTGGAAAGTACTCGCCCCTAGATTAGGCAAGATTTTCCTTATTTTTTTGTTTTTTATATCGCGCTACAGATATATTATGCAGGTGTCTACAAAATTTTAAAAAAGATTATTTTTTTATTTAATTGTTTGAAAAAATTTATTTATTAATTTCTAACTTTCTAACACGTCACTATTCCTAACATTAAACTAAATAAATTTTTTCAAACAATTAAATAAAAAAATTATCTTTTTTAAAATTTTGTAGACACCTGCATAATATACCTGTAGCGCGATATGAAAAACTAAAAAAATAAGGAAAAACTTGCCTAATCTAGGGGCGAGTACTTTCCAATTCAAAAAAAATGTGAGATACTCGTAAAGCATAGACATATAAGTGATTATAAGTACGCCACTGCACATCACAACATTTAGGTACAATTGTTGTTACTGAACATAAACAAGCTTTTCATAAGGTATAATAATCACTTGCAAAGTTTGCACGATACAACGCACAGTGGGATCTAGCTAACAAAGAGTTGAAAAAAAGCAAAGTTTTTCAAAAAAATCGCTATCTCTTAAAATATAGCAGATATCAAAAATTTGACAAATTTCGTTATTTGCTATGAACTAGTGATTCAATTGACGTACAGTGATAAAATTTAAAAATATTATTGTGAAAGTTACATGCTATTGAAATTGGAGCAAAAATCATCGTCCTCTTTAACACCCTGTATATAAAATTTTCTGACAGTTTAAGACAATCCAACTTTGGCAATTGTTTCCTAAGGGACAAATCTATCAACCATTAAAAACCGGAGATCGATGTCACATCTGGTTCAGAAAATATTAACTTTTAAATTTAGGCGAAATTTTTCTTGCTCGAAAGCAAATGGCCAGCAGTTTAGGTCTCCTGTTGATCTGGACTGAACGAAACCCATATTGATGGTCGCCTATAATATAATATATTGTTTCCTCTATTCACCTGTTAAAAAGCAATCTATCACACGGCGAAATTATTCCATTATAGGAAAATAAAGGGAACGTCGCAAAGAGTTCGACTTGTCCAAACGGACGCGGTTCCCGATGCGAATAAAACGTTTCCCCGTCGTCAATCAGTTGATGTGAATTCCGGCAGATTCGTTTGTTATGCCGGGATTTGTCACATTTATTTATTGCGACACGTTTTCCAAGATGATACATCTCTGTTATGATGGTAGGAATCAAAATGTAACGCGTTTGGTCATTTTATGGAGTTCCACAATGCAGTGGCGGCTCGTGACCTATGATAGAGGGGGTTCACAAGTATGGTGAAAGTATTTTTACAATTTTATTTTTGTGTAACGACCAAACAATTACTTTCTCGGCGTTTTAAATGTAGAAAGAAAAGAAGTGATAAGAAAATGCGTTAGATAGAACGTATTTTTATTTATTTGTTAATTTTACACAAGGAAATACAACTTTTTAAAAGTAAGAAATATTTTCTTAGTGAGTATAGCTGTTGGATCTTAACGTCGTCGCATACAACCCTCGTAACAATATTTATACAGTCCACTACTAATACTACTAAAGCCATCTACGAGCTATCAAGAAAACCGAATGATGTCCAATACTACTACCGCCATCTACGAGTTATCAAGAAAACCGAATGACTGTTGACATATGTTGCTTTGTTTACTTTCCTGACAGGGCATCACATGGTCATTTTTGGTTTGACATAAGGTCATGTACAGGGCATATTAAATTAAAGCGCCATTTTTGGATATTTTTCTTCAATTTGTTTTCATCTCAGGAATTGCCGATTTAAATATAATACGTCATTTCTATAACACCCTGTATAAGGAGTATCTAATCCCGGGAAATATATGAAAAAAACTGTATTTACTAAATACTAGAGGTGGAAAACTATCGATAGTGCTCAAGCTCGATATATCGGTAGTAAAAGTGCCAGTCTATCGATAGAATTATGGATAGTTCTAGAATTGTACAAATATCTAAAAAAAGGGTCGTTACTTCGTTCATTCGTTACGTCGACCTCAGCTAATATTTCAATTACCGAAAATGTATTGAAGCGAAACGACCTACCAGAAATTACTTTCCAAAATCGTTCAAATATAACTGTTAATTACAATTTTAAGTAAAATATAGAAATGAGTTAATGTAATATGTATTATGTATTTGAATTCTGAACCTCGTTTTAAACACGTAAAAGGAACGCATCCGTAGAAAAAGTACAGTGTTCGACACGTGAGAATATGACATATTTGTCCCTCGCTTGAACAAACCTCTGCGCTCGGGAGAAATATGTTATTTTTCTCACTTGTTGTACAATATACTATTTACCTTCCTTGAAAATACGTCAACGATACCCGTTCACTGAAACCCTTCGCTTTCTTTTGGTCCAATGCAATTTAATAAACGTATTTTGTAAGCTTCTTTTGATTTTTCAGGCAATTTGTGTTGTTTCATTGGCTTTATTACCGTAAAACGAGGTGGCTTTATGGCACTTTTCACAGTTTTTATCGATTACAAAGTTGTGTGTTATGAAAGTAAAATATTTCGAATATTACAAATGAAATATCATCCTTTGGCTACTATTCTATCTCATATTCATAAAGAAAAATATTAACAGAAAAAAGTTATTAACAAAATGATTTGTCACAATTTGACCCCACTCGATGGGTCGACTTTGTGACACCTATAACTTTTCATACATCCACAAACTCGCAGTTTGGCCGGCTGACTTTATGACAAATAATGTTCTAAAACTATATTCTTCATGTTGGGTTTGGCACAAATTCGACCCCTACATTGTAAGTATACAAAAATTGTTTGTCACAAAGTGTACCCCAATAGAAACACGAATCGAACAAAAATGCTTTATTTATCTCAACTTTACAAGAAAATTTGAAGCTCAAAGCAAACTAAATAATACATAACTGAGAAACGTGTCAATAAGTTACAAAACAGTAAAAGAAATGAAAATAAACACTAAAAATAAATGTCCATTTCTGGAACGCGAAAGATTTCTCGACGAGACGATATTTGCACTGGTTTATTAATTTTTTTGTGAACTATTTCGGAAATCCCATAAAACAGTTCGTCCTTTCGATCAGGCCACTTCCAATTGAAACCACATTTTTCCATTACACTAACACAAACATCATTTCCTTTAAGGCTAGTGATGACGCCAGGAAAGAAGTGTTCTTCATAACGTATAATAACATAATTTCCAATCTTTGTTTTTATATCATTAATCACTGATCTACTTTCCGGTACCTCATCTTCAGACACAATACCATCAAACTACGTCATGGGAGACGAGCTACTTTCCCTATATGAGATCACATCAGAATCTTCACTTGATTCCGAATCACTTTGACGGCGCCTTAATCGAAGCTTTTTGTTGGATTCTACAGATGGTATTGACGTTAAGAGCTTTTCTGATTGTGTTGATGTCGAAGGTTCATTAGATTGCGCTGACGTTGAGGCTTCTTCAGATAGTACCGTCGATGGCATATTCTGAACTTCATCGTTTGAAGCCACTTTTTTAGCTTTTTTTGATTTTGGTTTAGCTGTTGTCAAGTCGTCAGCAACAAGATCCGCTGCAGTTATACTTTTACCGGGAGCTACATTTACTCTTTTGCGCTTTTGACGTTGACGTAACCCAGTTGTTGCGTCTCGTTTGCTCTGTAATTGTTCCAAAAAAGTTTCGCCCAAGGCATCTTTCACGCCGGTACTCTGGTTGTTCATAATTTCTTCTGGCATACGTGTCAGCACTTCTGCACGATTTAATGGATATACGCCCGATTTTCTGAAACCAGCGGGAAGAACTTCAACTGCTCTCTCATGCATGACATCCATTAACTTTTTAAGCAAAGTGGGAAATTGGTCTTTGGGTATAGTTCCACATCTACTACCCAATACCGTGTCCTTCCATTCGTGCAAAATTTTTCGCCAGTTACCTTTCATAGGTCTGAAAAATGCTACGTCCAGCGGTTGGACTAAATGAGTTGCATTAGGGGGTAATGCTATAAAAGAAATGTTGTTTGCCTGGCATTGACGTATGACTTCAATATTTAAGTGCGAACTCAAATTGTCGCCTAATAGTACCTTCTTTCCTTCCTGTTTTTTAAGAATTGAGAAATGATATTAACAAACCAGTCTTCAAAAGCTTGATAGTCGAACCAGCCGGATTTTGTTCTGTTATACCGGGCATGTTCAGGGCCATTTTCTGTCCAGGTTTACCACAGCTTCTCAGATTTATATACGACGTATACTGGAGCGATCTCTCCTGATGCATTTCCAGCTACCATTAATGAAGTACAGGCCTTGGTTGCATTTCGGATTTGGTCCGGATACTTTGTGCCTCGTCTTATAAGCACTCTCGTAGCACCAGGATCATCGCCCAGATTCGTTTCGTCATAATTCCATATGAAGAGTACACGGAAGAAAGGCGAAATGTCAGTTTTATACGTTTTTGAGAAAAACAAATTTTAGTTTTTAAAGCCCTACCTCGCTTAGCATATTTAAATAATTTGTAAACTATTTAATACAACCTATTCCATGAACTGTTTTGCACCATATTAGGCCAATAGAAATTAAAAAAAAACTCAGAATTAAAAATAAAATAATTTTATTGAATGAAAAGTGGCTTTTAACACGGAAGAAAAGCGAAATGTTTCGTTATACAATGAATAAGGCACCCGAATTATTAACAAACATTCTTCAATTTTTCTTTGTTACATTCTTAGGCTTTTTGTTTGTTTTTCGTATAATCTTCTTTCCATTTTTGGGCTTCTGGTTGTAGGGTAACACTCCATTTTCCAAAGTAATTTTTCTTATCTGATCCTCTATCTTTTTTGTGACAGTAGCATCAGATATGGCATTCAATTTGTTTTGAAAAACCTTAAGTTCAGCCACGAAGTGATCGCACGTACTGCAAGTGTCAGAACGCGGATAGCCGAAACTTATATTAAAATGCTTATTAAAAATATTACTGTATGTTTCGTAAGAAACAGGAGAGTCTTTTATGTTTTTGTACATGTTGTACATATTTTTTATATTCAAGTCTTCAGGTAGGTACACTTTGGTAGTTTTGTTTCTACTATAATGGCTTTCTCTCCCCTTAAAACTACGTATATGTTCAAGAATGTCATCTAACCTCTCTTGTGACAACGCATGTGTTTTAGGATTTTTACCGCGTTTGTCTATTGGTGCACTCCCAGTAGCCTTCAAACTTTTCTGGATAATTTCGAGCCTTTTTCGACCAATTCCATGAATGCTCAAGAATGCTTTGAAGCAAATCGCAATGTCTGTCGTTTTATTGTCAGACGTTATTCTAACTCTGAAAGCATATGAAGCATAATGCAATTTTGCTGTAGCTTCATCTGCAGCTTTTCGTTGTTGCACCGGTAGTACAGTAATTAGACCTGCCAAGTAACTAGATTGTTCATTATGCGTCAAACTGTTAAAATGGTTAATAATCTTGCATCGATTTTCTTCATCTACAGTGGTAAAACACTTTAGTCTCTTGCAATGACAAGCTTCATCTGTTTCGTGGCTCTGTTGCCTCATGCGCGTCATTACTTTATTTACTCGCCCTGTAATCTTTCTTTTCTTTGTCGTTCTTTGGCGAATATAATCATCATCACTTTCAGTGTCGGTCATCATAGCTGTAGCTCACTATTTCCACCAAAAAGGGTAATACTAAGAAGGTCACAAATTTTAACCTAATTCTATACAAACGCTCCGTTCAAAATTAGATCGTAAACTAAACATTTTACACAAAGCCCGGGTCTGTTTACAACGTGTGGCGGCTGCTCTCATTTGGACATTCCACCTTTCTCCACTTTTCGCATGGACCATTCGCCTTTCTTCCCTGTTCGTAGTATTTTCTCACGCGTTTAATGGTATGATGCTTCGCGTTTCTTGCCTTTTAGAGTATGCCACATGGAACTACTAATACAAATCTACAAGTTTTTGACCTTAACTGAAAATCGATCAAACTTGACATTTCGCCTTTCTTCCGTGTACTCTTCATATATTAGATGGAGTAATACCCTCTAACTCATTTTCTAGATTATTAAAGAAGTTATTTATGATTTCGTGATCCACAGCAGCTCTCGCAATACTAATGTTTCGAGCCATTCGATTGGCAAGAATATTTTTGTGTCTGTTAAGAAATGATGCTACCCATTCTTTGCCGGGATAATTGTCCTTGAAAGCTTTTACCTTTTTTCCTCTCTTGTCTAGATAAGCCTTTACAATAAAACGGAGGTCATGTGCTGTAACAGGGAAGCCAAACGTGGATACAGCAATTATATGAGCAATAATTGATAGCTCCTCTTCATTGTTTAATGCCGTTTGGTCACCAGCGGGAAGAGTATGTTTTCCATGCATCTTTAATAACAAGGTATTGCGGTGGATTCTATATCTGCGAATATAAAAAATAAATTAATCTAAGCTTTTATGCTTATTGGCGCATTTTTTTACCTGTCCGAAGCATCTCGTATACTTAGTGTTTTAGCTCTTATACTTCGAAGTGCTTCCTGAAGCGTCTCGAGCGTGTAATTTTTATATGCGCGTGGTCCAGGCTGCCTAATATACTTTCGTGGCATTACTAAAACAAAAAATGACTGTCACAAACTCACCCCATGTTTTCTGAATTTTTGAATATATGGTGTCACAAAGTCATCCCGCATAATGTCGCCATTTTACTTTATGTGACGCCACTGGTTTGGTAAACACAATTTTAAGAATGTAATAACATAAATACTTACTTGATATACTAGTTCACACTGGATAAATATAAAATTTTGCCTGTTTATTATCGTTTATCCTGTACAGGAGAAAGTATCACAACAAACTAAAATTGACAAAAAACCTATTGTTCATATAAAATGCTCACGAGGCACGCGTACGTCTTCTACGATAGCCACCATATTACTGAATACCAACGAATACTTATAAACAGGAAGAAGACAAACAGCCGTGTTAACACATCGAAGCAAGTATGAACAAACGAACAAACCAGGCATCCATTCCGTCTGGAATCAGCTGACAAACGCACGTGCTTTTCAAATGTCACTTTTGCCAAAATTTTTATTACTGTCAATATTTTAAAGTGACATTTAACCAACAAAAAACATTCAAACCCTTTTATTTGATTTGTTAAAATTAAATATTAGGATTCTGACATGTTTTAAGCTGTAAATATCACTTTAAAATAATCCTTACACACTCTTATATCATTTTTTTTTAACTAATAACGTAACTACAAATGAAAAATTAAACTTCAGAAATAAGCTTGTAAGTAGTTTTATTAAAAAATAGGAAGTAAATCATAATTTACATAAAATATTTTACCATCTTCAAGTGGGCTCTAGGTCCTAGCAAATATTTCAAGCTTCAAGTCCAAGCATATTTTTGGGCCCCATATAAAGAAATTATTATTGATGCTTACTCTCAGTAAAGATGACTAGATGAATGTTTCAATTACAAATTACTCACTTGCACCAAAAAGGAAACGACGTTTTTCGTAAAAGATTAGAATATTAAAAATTATTTTAAAATTTAAAGATGCGTCTTTTCCACTTCTCCACCATTTTAAATCATATCAGATGTTGCTTGATTTCCATGCCCGCCAGATGAAGGAAGTTAGCTTGTTAAACTATTTAACAATTCGTGCTGTTCGCATTCTATGCCTGTCTCTGTCTGCAGCAACCTTCCCTAATTCAGTAAAGTGAGACAAATATGACTTGGATCTAGTCGCCTGCATAAACACTCACTTTTGGGCTTTCCATATTAACTCTACGTAAGTCTGATATTGACGCTTAAATGATAGAAACAGAGAGATAAAAGTAGGTTACATGTGAGCGTATGGAGCAGAGTAGGCTTAGCATCACTTCCAAGGCCTTCTTACGTATTTCGACCTCCCCCATAAGCAGTCTCACCGGGCTGCTGAATACTAGTTAACAACCTTGGAATGGATGACAACAGCGGCGGTAGCGCTCGCGTGTCACATATGAAAACTATTTTTGAATTTTCGCGGCAAATACACGGTGTCACAAAGTCACCTGGCTGTCCTAAAGCCACCTCGTTTTACGGTACTTATTTCCTCTGGAGCGCATTGAAATGAGTTTCGTAATCGGAATTATTTCTTTCCGGTTTTGATGTTTTTCAAATATTATTGACATTTGTCAGGCATCGAGCGACGCGGAAGCTGGTTTCATGGCACCTTGATACTATAAGCATTCAAAGAGAAGTGAAAAAATGGTATATTACCCTGAAATTTTGGTCAAGTTTGATATTTTATAACTGTTTTATTTTTTATACGATTTACATGATTGAGGAGGAAATACAGGACATTAGAATTGTTTTTGTTAATTAACTTTATGATATACCTAGTGTTTGTTTTTCTTAATGATAATAGGCTTCAAATCAGCGTTTCATTTAAAATTTTGTAGCTCGCTGCAGAAATGAGATAATGGAAAGAATCAAACATCGAAATGTTTAGAATACATCAAAGATTACAAGGAACAGTATGTAAATAAAATTATCCTCCTCAATTTTCCTACAGGGTATTTTGAAATTACGATACAAAACAACAGTTTAATTTACTCCTGTATAATATAGCCTAATCGAAAAATGTTACTTTATAAAATAATTAAGGAAAAACACAATAAACTGATCTACAAACTGATAACAAAATCATGAAAATCGCATAAAGAATAAAAAGTTATAAAATATCAAACTTGACCAAAATATCAGGGTGACGGAATTTTGTGCCGGCGAGTGTAGATAAATGTCAGTCCAGCCTATACCAAAGAAAGGTAAGAGAACTCTGCCTAGCAACTATCGACCAGTCGCATTGCTTTCAGTTATATCAAGAGTAATGAAGGAAGCTATTAACAAACATCTTCTAAAGTACCTGGAAGGCTTCAACATATGGTTTTCGGAAGTCCAGATCAACTGGAGATCTTCGAGCCTATATCACCCATCTTTGGAACAACTCAATCGAACATCATGGGGAGTCTCGGGTTGTTGCGCTGGATATTTCTAAAGCTTTTGATCGTGTTTGGCATGGCTAAGTCAACTGCAATCCTATGGTATTCCCAGTCGATTCTGTGCATGGTTGTCTAGCTTTCTTAAGGACCGCTCTCTGCAAGTGGCGATTGACGGATTTCTCTCAGACACCTTCACCATCAATGCCGGTGTTCCTCAGGGGTCCATTGTCTCCCACTCTCTTCTTACTCTACATTAACGACCTTCTAGTGAAAACGAAAAATCCGATATTTAGTTTTGCTGATGATAGCACACTTATCTCATCTTTCTCTTTGAATGCACAAACATCGGCTGCCGACGCACATCTTTGCAGACAGCATAAAGTATCACGCCTCAACAAAGACCTGGAAGAAATTTTGTCTTGGGGTGACAGTAACCAAGTCGAATTTAATGCTAAAAATCCCAGGCAGCAGGTTTCTCTAAAAAGGTTAACATTACAGAGCCGGATATAGGAATGGACGGACACACAGTCCCACTGGCTTCATCTATTAATTTGCTGGGCGTCAATCTGGGAGGAAATATGTCTTGGCATAACCACGTTGTCGCAATCGCCAAGATAGCTTCTCAGAAACTTGGTGTATTCTTCCGAACCAGAAAGTTGTACACACCTCATCAACTTTTGACACTATACAAAGCCCAAATTCGACCATCACTAGAGTACTAATCTCATGTCTGGAGCTCTGCACCCAAACATACTCTGATTGGAGACCACGAGCTGACGAACCTCGCCAGCCTAGAACATCGAAGACAGGTTGGGGATTTGAGTATCTTTTACAGATATTTTCATGGAAAGTGCCCGGCTGACCTTGCCCTCTTAATTCCGCGCAGAGCGGCGAATATCAGAAATACACGACGAACCACTGCCGCCCATTCATATGTGGTTAAGCTTAGTACTCGTCGAACTTCATTATTTAAGAATTCTTTTATCTGGAGGACTTCATCCTTATGGAACGACCTTCCCGAGGTCGTTTTTCCCAACGAATATAACTTCCAACGATTCAAAACCAACGTGAATCGCTTTTTGCGCACACGCACCACTCCCAGACTGCCCTAAAGGATTTTTCTTATAGTGCTTGCGTTTGATCATAAAAAAAAAACGTGATTGTTATACTAGACATCATGTGCGTATTTATTTTTTACGAACAGTTGTGGTAAGAATGGATTTACTTATTGAATGAACTTGCGTAAAACAATGTTTACTAATTTAGGAGTAGAAAAAGACACGTTCCGAGCCGCTAAATTTTTAACGTGTTTAAAAAATTACGAATTTTATGCATTCATTTGCATAAAAAAATATCGTTTTTGTAACGATCATAGGAAAATAAATTAATATTATCCTTTTATCGAAGGAAGAAGAAATCAAATACATCCAAATAATAAAAATAGGTTTCCGCATGCAAATACGGAATCTTCAAAAGAACCGAAATTACTCCCGTTTTATCGAAACTCATTCTGTTTTACAGCGGAGGTAAGTTGTCGGGAAAATCGTGAAAATTCCTTATTTAAATTCAGTTACGGTGCATTCTAAATTGTTTGCTTTTACTAAAGATGCTAATAATGTCTATTATCAAACTCAGTTTAATGCATAGTGGAAGAAAAGTGTTTAAAATGTGGTCAAAAATTTTTAATGGCGAACTAACATAGTTAATTAGAGTATTTATGCACAATGATATACACGGTGTTTCTTAATAACATGTTAATATTTTATGAGGTTATTTTTAGGTCAATTTGCAGAAAAAAACTTCATATGAATCCGAAACGTCTTAACTTTTGAGATACAGGGTGTTAAAGATTTTCAAGTTTTTCTAATAAATTGTCAAGGTTAATGACTTAATACGTGACAACTAGACTAGGCAGACAACTGTCACTGTTTAAGTTTACAAAGCAAAATCTACTTCTTATAGTTGTTGCAGAATTATACCGTTGACTCTTAGTGCCATAAATAAACTACCTGATGTATACCATACCATACCATATTGTATACGCCTGAACCTCTTCAAAGCTCAATAAATGGGATCAGGGCCGGCTTGAAAATGTATACCACACCGCATGATTTATTTTTATAATTTAAAATAAATAGATAGGTATTTTTAGTTTTATCTACCTATAATAAATGTAAAATAATGATAACAATTAATGATAATTGAAAATAATATATTATTAATTAGGATAACAAGTACAATAAAAATTAATTAAATTCTAAGAAACTATTGATAGTTTATTCAAAATTTAACTCTGTATCACTATCACTATCTTCATCTAAGCCTAAACTTATAATTAAGGGTTGAACATTTGTAATCATACAATTGTAAGAATATTCCACCTTAAGTACATGCTGTACACAGTTTGTAGTACCAGCTGTCTGCAGAAATTTTTCTTACTTCGTTTTTAACTAATTCTACTACAGATGCATTTAATGTAGAAGAAATATTATTTCTCCTAATATTGGATTTTAATTGGTGCCATATTGGCTCAATAGGATTGAATATACAATAGTACGGAGGCAGACGCAACACTGTATGTCCATTTTCTGCTGCAAGTTTGTCACACTCGTATTCCTTATTTATTTTAAAAGCTTTTAATACTTCTAGCAGTTCTCGTTTTTTGTAAGTTTCTTCAAAATATAACTCATTTTCAATCATAAAATTTTGAATTTCTGCTTTTTGTATTATTAGAATTGGGAATGATTTTTGCATGCCGACTATGATAACTAGCATTGTCCATTACAATGACGCTATTTTCAGGCATATTTTTAAGGAGTTTATGTTTAAACCAATCTTCAAAAAGTTGTGCGTCGGTATCTTGATGGTAATCTAAAGAAGAACCTGCTATGTATGTAATAAATCCATATCATTTTGATCACTGCTTCTAAATGTGCCAGAATCACTCCGATTTTTTCTAGGATTAACAGGTTTAAGTACTATGTCTCTTACCGAAGTTAAAGGAGTTTTTGTCAAAGTAGACGTCTCTGCTAAAGCATCTATCGAATTAAAATTTCTACTCAACAACGATTGATACACATTTTGGCATCGGTAGATAAATGCTTTCTTTTAAAAATTACACTTGAAAATGCCCCCCTATCAGCACAATTCCAAGGACGCCACATTCTACCACTAATAAGCCTAACTAAAAATTACTCGCCGGAAAACCACTAAAGATTAAAATTATTAAAAACACTTTGTATTTATATATGCATCAGGCATAGGTATAAATTGAATTTGTATACCTGGTCCGGCTCTGCTCGAAAAGGTTTTAAAATTTGGGATTTCCTTATTTATTTTATGGTCGAAAGGATAATGAGGTTTTATTGCAGTCAAAAGATCAACGGTATAATTCTGCAAATACTATACCTACTAGATCCTTTGTAATCTTTGTTAATACCTAATTTCATAACACAGTGCAAATGAATGCATTTCATTTTTATACGAAAACAGTACGTCAAACGACAAAAAATCAAGAGATTATTTGCTGATTACTCAGCAAGCAATGAAAATTTCAAAAATTATTTTTATTTCAAAAAAAGAAGTGGCGTACCGTTCTTTTCTTCAAAAATATCGAGGGCAATTCTCGCACGAACGCCACTGGTCGGGTTTGTTAAGAAGTGTCTACCAAATTTCATAAAGCTATGTAGAACAATTTTTCTTTTATGAGCAAACACAAGCACTATAGGAAAAATCCTTTAGGGCACTCTGGGAGTGGTGCGTGTGCGCAAAAAGCGATTCATGTTGGTTTTGAATCGTTGCAGGTTATATTCCTTCGGGCGGCAGTGGTTCGTCGTGTATTTCTGCTATTCGTCGCTCTGAGCGGAATTAAGAGGGCAAGGTCAGCCGAGCACTTTCCATGAAAATATCTGTAAAAGAGGGTCAAATCCCCAACCTGCCATCGATGTTCTAGGCTGTTGAGGTTCTTCGTCAGCTCGTGGTCTCCAATCAGACGAATGGCTCCAGGCTTTCGATGGAATCCAGTGGCCGAAGAGTATGTTTGGGTGCAGTGCTCCAGACATGAGAGCAGTATTCTAGTGATGGTCGAATCTGGGCTTTGTATAGTGTCAAAAGTTGTTGAGGTGTGTACAACTTTCTGGTTCGGAAGAGTACACCAAGTTCCTGAGAAGCTATCTTGGCGATTGCCACAACGTGGTTATGCCGAGACATATTTCCTCCCAGCTTGACTCCCAGCAAATTAATAGATGAAGCCAGTGGAATTGCGTGTCCGTCCATGACTATATTCGTAGTGGCTTTCACAAGTCAGTATGGTGAAATTATTTTTTAAATTTTATTTTTGTGTAACTACCAAACAATTACTTTCTAGGCGTTTTAAATGTAGAAAGAAAAAAAGTAATAAGAAAATGCGTTAGGTAAAACATATTTTTATTTATTTTTTAATTTTACACAAGAAATACAACTTTTGGCAAATCAGAAAGGTTTTCTTAGTGTGTATAGCTGTCGGATCTTAACGTCGTCGCATGCAAGCCTCGTAACAATATTTATACAGTCCAATACTAATACTACTAAAGTCATCTACGAGCTATCAAGAAAACCGAATGATGTTCAATACTACTACCGCCATCTACGAGTTATCAAGTAAACCGAATGATGTCGAGAACAATAGTTAACTGTTTTATGACGAGAACGAATCGAGCCACGAGACCGACAAGTTGGCATTCTTTATATTTTCAGAATTTTTTTAGTTTAAATCCTTAAATAAAATGGTTTAAAATCATATCGAGTATCATTTATCGAAATACGCAACATTTATCGACCCTACACAATAGTGCTTAAACGTAAAGTCCATTCTTCGGTTCTTAATTGTAGAAAATTGATCAATAACAGCCTCATTAAGTTTGGAATACCCTCTATAAATTTTGTTTCATATATTTCATTTTTAAACTTTCTAATAAAATCCCTAGATTTACCCTTTGTGGTCTGCGTTAAATTAATTCGGTTTAGGTGTTTCCGCATTCTTCATTTTTTGCTCCAAACTCAAAGAGCTAAAGTTATTTCTTAAATAGTCCACCGTCCACTATTCATTGTAACTTAATAAATATATAATATTAAAACATACACGCTCGAATTTCTAACTAGATGCACGAACAGACAACAGCGCGGTGCACACAAAAAATGTGCGCCTTTTCCATGTTAAATCTGTAATGTTAACCTTTTTAGAGGAGATTTTTTGAATATCTTGATTTTAATTTGAATTGAACTATTACGAAATATATGTTACGTAAAATTCCACAAATCACATTAGGGGCGATATGCCAAAACCAAAGTTGGCTGTGTGGCGTCGCGTCGGCGTCGCCTCGACAACGTAAATGTCATTTTGCATATTTAAACGTCAATATTATTAATTTGGATATTATTTTTGAGTATATTAATAAAGTATGAGTGACTACGATAATCAGATTGAGGGAGCGCCACCAGAAATTACAGCGATTAATTTATTTTTAGGAAAATCCAGGGATATCCCATTGATTATTTAACGTAAAAATAAATATGAAGTCGTAGAAAAAGTATAGTGCACAACTCGAGTGGTAAGCCATACACTTTTCGAAGTACGTAAGTTTCGAAACCGTGTGTAATACTTCTTACCACGCTCGGTATGTAATATGCTATTAAACGTCAGCTGACTACGTCACACGTGGCCGATAAAAATTGACTTTGCACTACAGGAACTGCAAAATTTTGAGTTATGAACCGTACGTAGGCAAACACCCTGTATAGAGGATCATACGCAACATTTTCTAGTTATTAGCGCGACTTTGAAAAATTAATTTAAAATTTTAAATTAATTTTCCTTTACTTTCGAATACACGGGCGACGAAACAAGTTAAAAGTCTGAAGCAAGTCTCATTTTGCTTCTTAATGATTTTTATTTAATTTAAATTTTTCGGCTCGATTTAAAACGCCATTTGCCGCGCATAATAGTAATTCATTAAATCAGCGCGGCTGCCGGAAAAAGCAAATATTATTTTTCATTTTCGTTTCGCCGTAAACGGTAAAGAAATGGCGAATTTATCTTTTATCTGTGCATTTTACAGTGGGACATTAGACCGAATGAGAAATAAATAATTCTCGTAGTTGGCGCTTTTCGGGATAAATAAAAGAATGCCTTTGCTGCTTCCCAATGGCAAAATTCCATTGGGGCAACATTTAGGCAACATGTGGCATGCTACACAAAGCCTTTTATCCGAAGCAACATTGTGGCAACAGTTCTTCTACAAGCACCGCCCTATATCTATGGATAGCCAAACTGTATATGTGGCTTTATGAACTTGCGCATGTGAACAAAGCTGATAGTCAGGGGTCATGCGCAATGCAGACTGATAAACTATTTACCTTAACTAGCGAACAGAACCGTACTTCGCCCTTAATGCAAATGATTATACAGCAATATTTTGGCACATTCTTTATTGGACAATAATAAATCTATTTTATCGCATAAAAAAAGGGCTTGTGCCAACTTTTAGAATTAATTTTGACATCTATTGTCCACATATCCGTAGATTTTTAATATGGTTACATTCCTACGACTGATTTCGGTTCTGGATAGTCGTAGTTGGTTCACGTCATTGGTTGGCAACCAAACCGGCATCAATACGACGGGGTTGCCTATATGACGGCGACAACATTGTGCGCAAGACAAACGACGAGCAACCTATAAATATATGGCCGATAAACCGTGCGGACCAAGCCATTTTTTCACTGATAAAATTTAACTTTTTATAGCGCACCCCATAAGTTGTACTTTATATCCATAGTTATAGGTCAGTGGCGACAAGTAGCTGGGTAGAATATAGCCTTAAGGGTTGAATATACAGTTATTATTACTAGTATATAATAACATTATGTCTTGGCATAACCACGTTGTGGCAATCGCCAAGATAGCTTCTCAGAAGCTTGGTGTACTCTTCCGAACCAAAAAGTTGTACACACCTCAACAACTTTTCACACTATACAAAGCCAATATTCGACCATCACTAGAGTACTGCTCTCATGTCTAGAGCTCTGCACCCAAACATACTCTTCGGCCACTGGATTCCATCGAAAGGAGGGCCATTCGTCTGATCGGAGACCACGAGCTGACGAAGAACCTCGACAGCCTAGTAGAACATTGAAGACAGGTTGTGGATTTCACTATATTTTACAGATATTTTCATGGAAAGTGCTCCGCTGACCTTGCCCTCTTAATTCCGCCCAAAGCGGCGAATAGCAGAAATACACGAAGAACCATTGCCGCCCATTCATATGTGGTTAAGCTTAGTACTCCTCGAACTACATTATTTAAGAATTCTTTCATCTGGAGGACTTCATCCTTATGGAACGACCTTGCCGAGGTCATTTTGCCCAACGAATATAACCTCCAACGATTCAAAACCAACGTGAATCGCTTTATTCGCACAAAAACCACTCCCAGAGTACCCTAAAGGATTTGTCCTATAATGCTTGTATTTGATCATGAAAAAAAAACAATAGAATGTTGAAACAAAATAAATACAAAAATAGATGATAATGATAAATTTAATATAATCGAGTGAATAACAAGTGATGCCACCGGATCCACTTTTAAAAATGTTGTATACCGGAACCAACGCCAACATTTTCTGCTAGATCCCGGAACGGAACCGGATGTTGTATTTAATTATTAATTATTTATTCTAAATAATAAAAATAAAAACCGACTGTTGGAAAAAATACGAAGAATTTTTTTCAAATTTGGGGTTTGCTTGTAAGCTTTTTGCCGTAAGAGGGGGGTTGGTAGTGGGACATTAAGGAAACGCTCTTTATAATTGATTATTGTAGAGCCGAATTGCCATATTGCTATTATTGCGATAGAAAGGAATGGTTTCTATGTTTTATTTCTTTTTTGTTATATTACCGCGACTGGCGTCATTCGGCTACATAAAATTATACAAATTTAAATTTTCCTCACATTTTATGAATTGTACAAAATAATTAGCAACAATAAACTTTAATCGATCACAAAACAACAACAATAATTTCATAATTATGCAAACATGAATAATATATATGTAGTAGTTAAAATTAAAAGAACAAATTCGAAATGTAGTTGTAATTTGCAGAATGGCTGAATATATTAATAATGTTTTCATTATTTATTAATTTGAACCCATATTTTATTTATATTATGTGGGCATACATTTGCGATGATGGCTGGTTTAAATTCGACAGTCATGGAAATAATTATAATTTATAAGTAACAGCTGGACCTGGATGGGGGGGCGGGGAGATGAGTGCGAGTTTTGGAAAAGAAAATGGATAGGTGGACACCGTGGAAATGGCATTTTGACAGGAAATATTTGCTCTGCTTCAAGCAAGGGGTTCTACTGATGTTCTTTTTTTTATGATCAAACACAAGCACTATAGGAAAAATCCTTTAGGGCACCTGGGAGTGGTGCGTGTGAGCAAAAAGCGATTCACGTTGGTTTTGAATCGTTTGAGGTTATATTCGTTGGGAAAAACGACCTCCACAAGGATGAAGTCCTCCAGATGAAAGAATTCTTAAATAATGAAGTTCGAGGAGTACTAAGCTTAACCACATATGGATGGGCGGCAGTGGTTCGTCGTGTATTTCTGCTATTCGTCGCTCTGGGCGGAATTAAGAGGGCAAGGTCAGCCGAGCACCTTCCATGAAAATATCGGTAAAAGAGAGTCAAATCCCCAACTTGTCTTCGATGTTCTAGGCTGTCGAGGTTCTTAGTCAGCTCGTGGTCTCCGATCAGACGAATGGCCCTCCTTTCGATGGAATCCAGTAGCCGAAGAGTATGTTTGGGTGCAGAGCTCCAGACATTAGAGCAGTACTCTAGTGATGGTCGAATCTGGGCTTTGTATAGTGTCAATAGTCTTATAGTATACAGCTAATTTAAAACAAAGCTTCTATCAAACAGTTTTATAATTTAGTTATAAAAACTTTACATACTTACTTACACAGCGTAATAGTGTGGCTATGCGACCCTAAAAACAAAAATGTATCACGGGAGACCCTTATACGACAAATTAGCATATCGAGAGCTTCCTATTCTTAATAAATTTTATAAAACAAAGCACCTCACGGGAGGTCGTCGTGCATACGTTACCCAATTAGAAGGGGATATTTATGTCAATTTGGAAGGCAAGCCGGATTTTTTTCCTGCATGTAGAATCCACGAGGGCCGTTTGCTCTCAGCCCTCATGCAGATAATGTGATGGTTATGCCCTAGTCAACGAATAACTGCTTGAACCGGTCGAGTTTTTTTGCTTCTTCAACGCGGCACGATCCGCCACTGCCTCTATGTATATACAGGGTGTCCGGGAAAATGTGGGAAATCTCCAGGATATGAAGAAAACAAGTGACAAGTGTACTAAAACTTCATATACACTTTTTTTCGTATTCTCCAAGAGAGTGTTGTGAATTACTCACAGCTGTCCGCTTTTATTTAACGCCCTGTATGATAAGAACTTTGCACAATTGTTTTTACGTAACTTTAACTATTGACTAAAAATTAAGTACTCTTCATTCATGTCGCTAATCCTAACCGTTTTCGAAGAAACAGCATTTCAAATATAGTTGTTGCAGAATTATACCGTTGATTCTTACTGCCATAAATAAACTACCTGATTAAACCCTATTGTATACGCCTCAACCTCTTCAAAGCTCAATAAATGGGATCAGGGCCGGCTTGAAAATGTATACCACACTACATGATCTATTTTTATAATTTAAAATAAATAGATAGGTATTTTTAGTTTTAGATACCTATAATAAATGTAAAATAATGATAACAATTAATGATAATTGAAAATAATATAATTTAAAAGTATAACTATTAGGATAACAAGTACAATAAAAATTAATTAAATTCTAAGAAACTATTGATAATTTATTCAAAATTTAACTCTGTATCACTATCGCTATCTTCATCGAAGCCTAAACTTATAATTAAAGGTTGAACATTTGTAATCATACAATTGTAAGAATTTTCCACCTTAAGTACATGCTGTACACAGTTTTTCCAGCTGTCTGCAGAAATTTTTCTTGCTTCGTTTTTAATTAATTCTACTACAGATGCATTTGTAGGAGAAATATTATTTCTCCTAATATTGGATTTTAATTGGTACCATATTAGCTCAATAGGATTGAATATACAATAGTACGGAGGAAGACGCAACACATTTTCTGCTGCAAGTTTGTCACACTCGTATACCTTATTTATTTTAAAAGCTTTTAATACTTCTAGCAGTTCTCGTTTTTTGTAAGTTTCTTCAAAATATAAATCATTTTCAATTATAAAATTTTGAATTTCTGCTTTTGTATTATTAGAATTGGGAATGATTTTTGATTGCCGACTATGATAACTAGCATTGGCCATTACAATGACGCTATTTTCAGGTATATTTTTAAGGAGTTTATGTTTTAACCAATCTTCAAAAAGTTGTGCGTCGGTATCTTGATGGTAATCTAAAGAAGAATCTGCTATGTTTTTAGCTGAAAGGAACAAACCCGTTCTCTGAACCAGCATGTAATATTGTGATTCTCTTGCCTTTATTTGTAGGTGCCTTGGTTTGACATTTTTTGGAAGAATCATCCCAACCTTTTCTTGGAGTGTCATGGGTATCGAACCATGTTTCGTCAAGGTAAATAATTGGACGATTTTCTTCTCTAAATTGTTTAACAGCTGTTAAATATTTAAGTCTCCATTCCCGACATTTGAAGATGCCCACCTATCAGCAAAATTCCAAGGACGCCACATTCTACCACTAATAAGCCTAACTAAAAATTACTCGCCGGAAAACCACTAAAGATTAAAATTATTAAAAATCACTTTGTATTTATATATGCATCAGGCATAGGTATAAATTGAATTTGTATACCTGGTCCGGCTCTGCTCGAAAAGGTTCTGATTTCCTTATTTATTTTATGATCGAATAGATAATGGGGTTCTATTGCAGTCAAGAGATCAACGATATAATTCTGCAAAGACTACACCATTTATTTGGCATAGTTCAATAAAAGATACATATGTTTTCCGTCAAACCAAAATTCCGCCCTGTGAGAATTTAGTGTAAATAAAATGACGTTTTTTCGAAAACGGTTAGGATAAGCGACATGAATGAAGAGTACTTAATTTTTGGTCAATAGTTAAAGGTATGTAAAAACCGCTGTCCAAAGTGCTTATCATGCAGGGCGTTAAAAAAAGGGGCCATGAGTGTCACAGCTAGTCCGTCCCTGCAGCTGTGAGTAATTCACAACACTTTCTTCTATAGTAATTTGAAGGATCTTATCTGGTATACATTATATTAAAAAAAAATTAAATATATCTGTTGGTTCAATAATTTTGTGTAAAAAAAATTGATTTCATTGGAGCTCTTTGGGAGTCCATATCTCCGAAGAGGAGCCTTATACGAAAAAAAGTTCATATGAATTTGTTGTACTCTTTTCACTTGTTTTCTTCATATCCGGCAGACTGTATATATAGGAAACATCATGTGAAATTAATCTAACAAATAAATCTGACAAATCCCGGAATACAAAACGAATATGGCGAAATATTCAAATGGGATGATTGATGTTCCTTGGAAAAGTTAAAAACGCATCCGGAAATCCGGATGTTGGTGGCCTGGATCTCGTTTTTGGCCCTTTTTACCCTCTTAAATGGAATAATTTTACGAATTGGTGATTAGGGAAAATAAGTAATTTAATTTCAAAAGTTAGACAATTAAGTCCCTTAGAAAATGAAGTGGTCAAGTGTCGGTCAGCTCGCGGGTCACTCTAATTACGTTTACTTTTGGAACGCGACCTCTTCGAAACTACTACTCAAAAAATAATAAATTATAGTATTTGAAAGAGGGTTTAATCCCAATTCCCAATGCAACGATGTATTGTGGTTTAATGACGTTTCGAGAGTTTTTTGAACAACATCAGGATATTTTGGGATACGGTCCTGTTCAATGAATAACAAATAATTTAATAATAAACCACAAATAAGTGAACAAAATACAGAAACATTATTTCAAACTTCTGTTGATTCGGGATTTAAAAGAAAAGTAGGCGTTTGAAACAAAAAAATTAAAATGGTGACGCGTGATCTGTTTCACTTGACATTCCCATTGTGATCGTGGTCAACATTTGAAAGCGTTTTAAGAGGTTTTGTATATTCCAGAAAATATGGAACATAATTTTACAAATGACGAAAAGTTTGATATTCTATCGCATGTTTTATTTTGTCTCAAAAAAACTGTTATGTGGCAGAGCGGATGCATTTGGAGAAAAAACCCAGGAAAAAAATAATAAACGATTTTTCCGAATTTCGGTTTTTTTCGGATATCTCCGGAACTACTCGGAATTTTAAAACTTTCTAAACGGCATATTATTAGGCACGTAAATGCGCAACTTTACCTCCATTTAACCGACTTCGTATCTCTTACGGTTTCCGAGATCCCTGTACTGGTCCTCCTTATCTCTTGGACACGTTGTATATGTACTTTCTTATTGAGTCATCGAGTAAACCTAGATAGAGAGAGAAAGTAACAGTAATCATTGAAATTTGTTCACGACAACCGAATATATTAAATTTTCAAATCTTCTCGTAAACCCACATAGACATCCGACAAGCGTCGGTAGTCTTGTTTTGTTGTTTTGCGATGTTGCTCGATTTCCATCCCGAAGCGCATACAACTTTTCATGTATCCGGCTTATTACCATACGAGCTGTTTATGTGGGTACCAGGGTAAGAGGAGCCGATGCATAATAAAATGCCAATGTCAGCCAAGTGAACTTTTGATCAGTGGCGGCTCGTGACCTATGATAGAGGGGGTTCACAAGTATGGTGAAATTATTTTTAAAATTTAATTTTTGTGTAACGACCAAACAATTACTTTCTAGGCGTTTTAAATTTAGAAAGAAAAAAAAGTAATAAGAAAATGCGTTGGTAAACATATTTTTATTTATTTTTTAATTTTACACAAGGAAATACAACCTTTGGAAAATAAGAATGGTTTTCTTAGTGTGTATAGCTGTCGGATCTTAACGTCGTCGCATGCAACCTTCGTAACAATATTTATACAGTCCACTACTAATACTACTAAAGCCATCTATGAGCTATCAAGAAAACCGAATGATGTCTAATACCACTACGTAATCTACGGCTACGTCATTAGGCGCAACCAAGACGAGAGCAATAGTTTTATGACGAGAATGAATCGAGCTACGAGACTGACAAGTTGGCATTCTTCATATTTTCGGTTTTTTAGTTTAAATCCTTAAATAAAATGGTTTAAAATCATATCGAGTATCATTTATCGAAATACACAACATTTATCGACCCTACACAATAGTGCTTAAACGTAAAGTCCATTCTTCGGTTCTTAATTGTAGAAAATTGATCAATAACAGTCTCATTAAGTTTGGAATACCCTCTATAATTTTATTTTCATATATTTAATTTTTAAACGTTCTAATAAAGTCCCTAGATTTACCCTTTATGGTCTGCGTTAAATTCATTTCGGGTTTAGGTATTCCGGCATTCTTCACTTCAATTTTTTGCATCAAACTCAAAGTGCTAAAGTTATTTCTTAAATAGTCCACCGTCAACTATTCATTCTAACTTAATAAATATGTAATATTAAAATATTAAAACATACACGCTCGAATTTCTAACTAGATGCACGAGCAGACAACAGCGCGGTGCACACAAAAACTGTGCGCCTTTCCATGTTAAATCGCCGTAGCCCCGCTATCCCCCGCCGCCACCCGCCACCTGTTACTACAGAGAAACTGCACTACTTAATCGCACGTGCGGGCAAGTCTCGTCATAATAGCCGATTACCTCGACCGAGGCACGGTTGCCGGATCCATACAGTTTGATTTGACGGGATGATAAAATGTTAGGGAGGGTCGGACGTTTTTAGTTTGACGGTACGATAAAATATTAGGGAGGGTCGGACTTTATACGATAAATAATATTCAATGAATATAAATTATTATTTTTTATTCGTCTTGTTTTGGGGGTGCACGTGCGCATGTGCTCCTGTGGAAGAACCGCCACTGCTTTTGATAAGTGGAAAGTCAGTAGCGTATAGAGAGGTTCATCATAATAAAATAACTAATAAAGGTAAGATATCAGTTTAAATCCTTTATTTTCAGTATGTAAAATAAAGCATTTAAACTTAATCTGTTGGAGTCTATGGAAATTAATAAACTTAAAAATACGGATCTATTACTTAATGATCAATTAGAGTTAAATTGCTCTCCTTTGTTAAATTTATTTTGTTGACCTAAACATTGTAAAATCCCTTCAGGTAAAGATTGTTTCACGAAAAATGGATACGACTTAATGATTTCCTGGGTCAGTCCCATTGTGACGACAAGAACTTAGCAATAAACAAGTGAAGTATGAAGGGACGGACTAAGGAAAACAAGTAATGATATGATTATATTAATGTAATCAAATGAAATAACATTTTTTTTAAATATTACTAGTCATATTTATTTACATTTATAATGTCATTCTATAGATAGTTCTGTTTCGCTATCGCTATCCTCATCAAAATTAATTATAATTGGATTAATTATACGATCCAGACTAATATACGAATTTTCTACAGTTATTACGTGACGGACTGAATTTTTCCAACTACCTGGGGGAATATCATTAAAGCATTTTCGTATTAATTCTACAACACTAGCACTTAAAGTCGGAGAAATATTTTCAGACCTAACCAGTGATTTTAACTGGTGCCACATATGCTCTATGGGGTTAAAAATGCAATAATAGGGTGGGAGCCGTAGCACTGTATGTCCAATTTCTTCTGCCAATGTGTCACAAACATATACCTTTTTTTATAAGTTTCTTCAAAATATATATCATTCGCCGCCATGTAGTTCTGAATTTCCAATTTGGTATTATTTGAGCTTGGAGCTTTATGTAATTGGCTACTGTGATAGCTCGCATTGTCCATTACTATCACGCTATTCTGAGGAATGTTTGGTAAAAGACAATTGTTGAACCATTCCTCAAAAACTAACAAATTTTACCACAAAAAGATATTTAAATATAAATTAAGCAACCTAACCTACCTGATGTGCCTATATTTAATTATAATTATTACAATCCGGTCCTTTCCACATAATAATAACAAACGGTCATAAATAATGGGATGGCCCAGGTACTTTTACTGCAGTCATTAAGTTATTTTCATTTTTCGTGAAACAATCTTTACTCTATTTAATCACAGTGACCATAATTTTGGTTTTTTCCGACGTTATAATCCTCCCTCTTTCCTTCTTTATAATTTTAAGAATGTGAATTTATCGTATATTTTTCATTAGATTTCATTACATCACTTCTCCCCATAATATTATAACTAAGTAGGTTGCTGTTTCGTAATCAATTCCTTGGACCCTTCCTGCCTCACACTTGACCTATTATTATTATTGATAACTTGGCTAAATCAACAACGATTTCTAAAAGCCTTTCTTAGCTAAAAATACACCGTTTATAAACCTTTTCCAATAAACACAATAGCACCAATTCGGCCTAAGGGCCGATTTACGGAAAGGGTTGTTATTTAACTTTTGTATTCGATGTGGGAATTTTTTCAGCTGCCGCCCGCAAAAGGGCCGAATCGTTTTGATAAAAATGACAATAGAGGGAATCTCGGAAAATGGATCTTTTTCGCGGTAACGTTTTTAGTTCTTTACGATTTTTTTTTTGCTTTAACTTTGCAACGATTTTTTTTTGTTAATGATCAAATAATACAAGCACTATAGGAAAAATCCTTCAGGGCACTCTGGGAGTGGTGCGTATGCGCAAAAAGCGATTCACGTTGGTTTTGAATCGTTGGAGGTTATATTCGTTGGGTAGAACGACCTTGGGAAGGTCGTTCCATAAGGATGAAGCCCTCCAGATAAAAGAATTCTTAAATAAAGAAGTTCGAGGAGTACTAAGCTTAACCACATATGGATGGACGGCAGTGGTTCGTCGGGTATTTCTGCTATTCGCTGCTCTGGGCGGAATTAATAGGGCGAGGTCAGCCGAGCACTTTCCATGAAAATATCTGTTAAAGAGAGTCAAATCCCCAACCTGTCTTCGATGTTCTAGGCTGTCGAGGTTCTTCGTCAGCTCGTGGTCTCCAATGAGACGAATGGCCCTCCTTTCGATGGAATCCAGTAGCCGAAGAGTATGTTTGGGTGCAGAGCTCCAGACATGAGAGCAGTACTCTAGTGATGGTCGAATCTGGACTTTGTATAGTGTCAAAGTTTGTTGAGGTTTGTACAGCTTCCTGGTTCAGAAGAGTACACCAAGTTTCCGAGAAGCTATCTTGGCGATTGCCACAACGTGGTTATGCCAAGACATATTTCCTCCCAGATTGACGCCGAGCAAATTAATAGATGAAGCCAGTGGGATTGCGTGTCCGTCCATGACTATATCCGGTTCTGTAATGTTAACCTTTTTAGAGAAAACTGCTGCCTGGGTTTTTTTAGCGTTAAATTCGACTTGGTTACTGTCACCTCAAGCTAAAATTTCTTCCAGGTCTTTGTTGAGGCGTGATACTTCATGCTGTCTGCGAAGATGTGCCTCGGCAGCCGATGTTCGTGCCTTCAAAGATGAGATAAGTGTGCTATCATCAGCAAAACTAAATAATGCATGATGTCAATTTGAAAAGTTCTTACTCTTAATGTGTGGCTTCCAGTAAATAATATTAAAAATCCTGCAAAAAATTAAAGTCTATAAAAACATGTTACGCTGTATCTCCTTTAATAACAGAGATAATGAAGTAAACCAAAAAAGAAAATGTTGGGTTTGTTCGGACCTACCGTTTAATGTCAACTTGAATATGTTTCGGTTGCTAATATACTCCACAATGTGATGCGAATTTTCCAAAAAAACATAGCATTTTTAGGACACCCAGTATAAATCGAAAACAATGACATTGTCAAGGAACCAACCTACAATGCAAAAAAAATCATTCAAATCGATCGAAATTCAGAAAAAAAATAGCTTCAAAAATATGGCAAATTTATAATGTTGCGTTAATTTTGTCCAGGAGTTTATATTTAAAGACGTCCTCCTTATTGACGGGTCTATCAGTAAGGGTGGGAAGTTTTCTGACACCCTGTATAAGTAATATATTAGCGAGAAAAGGTATGAATGTCGCATACTTCTTTTCATTTTCCCCGTTTTCGGAGAGAATGTACCATTTAATAAAAATGACAATGACGAGGGTTAAGAGCAGCTTCGAAGGTAACAATTTTTCACATGTGTATGATTTATTAACGTTAATAATTGCCTATATTGAGAAATAGACATGTTTTGGCAGTGACGAGCTTATTGACCTTATTTTGCGTGCATTTAATAAGGGATTTAGGTTTATTATGTAAAAGGGCCACAGGCAAAAATAAACAAAAACTATAATTTGCTTTCCTCCCAATGAATTAATGTTCTGTTCTTCAATATGCTTTTTTTGCATTTGTTGTTGTTCGCGCATTTTTTTGACAAGTACATTTAAAGCAGTAAGTACAGAGTGGCTCCTGCATCTGCATACTTTTTAACGGTGCCGGTGGAAGTATGAACCTGTGTTGTTATCAAAGGTATTGTAAAACTACAGATCCCATAATCCATTCTTAAATAATGAAGTTCGAGGAGTACTAAGCTTAACCACATATGGATGGGCGGCAGTGGTTCGTCGTGTATTTCTTGCTATTCGCCGCTCTGGGCGGAATTAATAGGGCAAGGAAAGGAAAGTAAACCTGGGATTGTTTGAAATGTTATTGAAAATCAGTAATTGTTGGCTGAATGGCAAAAATGTTGAAGTCTGGTTATATCAGATGGTTAAGTATTAAAATAGAACCATACTTATCGATGATATCGATGAAAAGATAGATCCTTATTTAAATGATCCACTCTTTTACAAACTACACATGGATGCACCATGATTGTTTATAATAAAGACGATAATTCACCAATAATCACAAAAAACACAAATCAACCAAAATATATAATAATCCATTAGACCAAAGCACAAACATCGCAATGTTTACGAGATTAGTATTCTTATCGTAGCGCAGTAGTAAAATAGAAATAGATGTTGCCAGAGTGCAGTTGGATTAGTTCAAGATTCGTTCCATACTTTTAAGTATAATAGTATTTTTTTAAAGAATCTCTCATCGCCTTTTCACAGTTTATAGTAAAATTATTCGTAAATAAATTTATTTTAAGAGGAATTGACGATTAATCTTAAACCAGTTGTATTTAACAAATTAACAAATATTTAATTGGAATTTTGCAGGATATCTTTGCGATAAATCAATGTGACTATGCTGCAATAATGACCGAAAGGGGCGGGAAAGACTGTTTGCAATCTTTGCGTAAGCTAGAAATGTACATTTTTCCATCTGTAGTTTGTAATATTTTTGGTTGTTATCACATATATATAACCATTATATTGCCAATACGAACGTTCCAAATTATAAAAAGTGTCCCCGCTATGGGATATCGCTTGGCACCATTGAGTTTGCGCAGTAGGGTGAACATTTTATCGATCGCGTCAGAGCCGACCCGACATTATTTGTTTTTGTTATTCATCGTTATCTTTGGTTCTTGATGCCTTTTCAAATTACAGAATAAAAAATGATTCATCAACATTGTTGTCGGTATATTAGTGGTTACCTAACAACAATTTTTGTAAAGGAGCTTTTAATTTGTGGTAATTTGATTCGCTATTTGTTAGGTTAGTAACTTGTTTTGTTTAAGATGAAAGGACACAAGTGCATGGTGCTTTTTTGCAAAAGTTGTGGATCTATATCAGATATAGAGTATTTCAGGTATGTAGGTACATAATATATACGAAAATATTTTGCTTATCACATGATCCGATCTTCGGAACCGAATTTCACTAAAAAGCTTGTAAAAGAAAGAAGGAGTGTCACTCGTATACAATATAATATATATGTGGTCACTACCTAACCTTAAAATTAATGTATTTTTAATTTGTTGCATTAGGAGCTGATTCCCAAAATAGTCAATATAGTGATTCATTCTTAATTTTGGTTTAGAAAAAAGTGAGGTTAAGAAACATACGACGTTGGATGAAAGTTAAAATAAAGCTCATCGTGTCGATTGTTACAAATATTGGGACGGAATTTGGCACCAAAAGTTTCCACCAATCAGTGCACCGTCGGACATCATATCGTCAGAAATCGTATGCATGGAACGCTGTCTCAAATCGAACTAATCAGTGAAATTTGGATTAAATAAGTTGAAATCCGGTCCTGTCGAATGTTTATTTTCACAAGGAAATTTCCGAACTGCGCAAACTCACTATTACCCATTCGATGTCCATAGCGGGGACATCATTGCAGATGGTATTAGCAATATAATGGTTATATATATGTGGTTGTTATAGGGAAGTGATCAGAGTAGCACCGTGACACACTGCCGACTCTTGATAGGTCGTGAGATTAACCACTTAATTATTTTCACTATAATAGTGTAGGGAAAAACCGATGATTTTAATAATCGAGTAATTGATACTCGAGCGATTTTAATAATCAAGTGAATCGCTTGAAATTTTAATTCACCAAGCGATGACGTCACCGAGTGCTCCACCGGCAGCCTAGCCGTTTACATGTTATCAGGTAGGGTATTTAGCAGGCACGTAACTACTGATGGGCACAGGTTTAGCTAAAAAATTGTAGTAGCCACCAAAAAAATTCCAGGAATTTATTTATTTGTGAATAATGAATTTTTACCACGTGTCTCGATACCAAACAAAAAACTGCAAAAAATCACCCAAATATCTATTTATTGTTAGGTATATTATTGTGCGTTTGTAACCCGAACAAAAGGTATTACCAAGAGTTATTTTTCTTCACATCTTCCTCAATCTACGAGCATAAAATAAGTAGATATTTAAAATAGCTTGTCAAATTCTTCCACTTTAAATTATCAGGTGCCCAGTGTATGCACTTCAAAAATTTTGGTTTAGTTGCGCGACTGGCAAAATAAGAAAATTGGTTATTATTTTTTTAAAATCATGTACTCATGTATTCATAGTTACCTAAAAGTTCCTGTTTAAATTGAAGAATGTTTACTTTTGGTTACCAAAAAATTTGTCGATACCTATGTTTTGTTAACTATTTTGCTCGTTTTCTTATTTGCCATTAACATTTTCTATAATGTATGTTATTTTTAAGAAGTCTTCTTGAGTTTAATAATAAAAAGTTCCTGTTTAGACTTAAAAATGTTTACTATAAGATTACCAACGAATTTTTCTATATATTTTGTTAACCATTTTGTTCGTTTTGTTATTTCTCATTAACAATTTCTATTATTATGTTATTTTTGAGAAGTTTTCTCGTCTTTATAGTAATTAAAAAGTTTAAATTTATATCCTTTACTTTTTTAATATTTATAATTGGAGACCTAAACTACTCCGCTGGCTAGACAGTTAAAACAAAACTTTACGAAATGCATGCCGCGATGACTCCGCTAAGGGATTCGGCATATTTTTTTATATGCACCTTCTCGTTTATGTGCCTTTAAGAAAGACGTATGTCATGTACTTGCTCAGCGTCAAACTCGAACGTCGTCAACCGAACGTCGTCTATCAAGTAACCGGCGATATTTTTCGGTTTTTCGCCTGAATTTATAACTAGAGTATTTCCTATCGAGCGAAAAACTGTTCGAATATACGAGCAGTTTTTTACACACAGCGGTATATTTCCGTCGGCGTCAAGCGAAGCTCGGGTATCGAGCGAAAGATAATAAGTGACGGGCGACGGTTTTCGCCTGAATAGATAACTCGAGCGGTTTTTTTAATAATCGAGCGATGTCGGGTATTTCAATAATCGAGTGATCAAGCGGTATTTCGCTCGAGCGATCACAACACTATTTACAATATTATTTGGGTATGGATTACTAATACTTTATTTTATAGCAAAAAAATACAATAATAATTTTACTATAGTCTTTGTTTTGTATTTGATGCTAGAGACTGCTCACATATTCTGGGACGGACACCCTGTAGGTTTGACTGTTATTTAACATACATATCGTTGTCTTACGGCGTTAACAAAGGAATCGCTTAATAATGGAAGCTCTACTTGAGAGACTCGTATTGTACCTTAAATAGAATTAGTAGCACAACCTTACCTCGCAGAAAACTTGAAATGAACAACGTAAATTGCCCGTATTAAACTTCTGCAGCAACTGGAAAGCGGTTTATACTCCGGCTCTAAAATAAAGAATTTCTCCCATGGGGATATATTTCCGCAGTACATATGACTGGAAAAACTGTTATGACTGTACCAGCTGAAGTTGCGAATACTATGTGGAAATTGTATAATAAAACAAAAAATTAAAGTAGCATATTTGGAATCGTTAGTATCGGGCCACTAAGGAATAAAAATTCGAAAACGCAAGTTGGTTAATATAAAGACAATTATCTATCCTGTTGTCTTCACGTGGACGTCTAGAATAGAAAGAAAATTATTGCTAACATGCCTTTCTCTCTAGAGCTTCAAGTTGTATTAATTGTCCCCGATAACCTTCTTATAACAATTAAAAAGGCATATCAGCATAAAAATCTCTGCAGTGAGATCGAATACAGGGTGTAACTAAATAAGTGTAAAACATTTAAGGGGGTGATTCCTCATCGAAAAAAAGATAGGATCTTTCATATAAAGAAACTTCATTGGAGCATCCCTTGTTAAGATACAGCCCCTTAAAGGGGGTACATAAAATGTGTTTAACAATTTTTTTCACAAGCACTAAAAAAGTTACAATATTGAAATTAACTTGACATTTTCTACTACCAAAAAGACACTTAGCCAGTAATTTATTTGGTTTACCCCATGGTTGTAAGGGTGGAAAACGCAACCCCTAAAATTTATTTCCAATGTAAGTTTTTGTCTTATTATTTGTTTACCATCTAAAAATTTATTTCCGATAGCCTGTTTAATTCTAAACAAAAAATGTCTCTTGAATTTTTTGCCCAAAATAAACCAGTTCGCAGCAAAAAATTATTTTACGAACAAGATACATATCGCCATAAAACGCGCGAATACGTTGCTCAATGCGCCGACGTCCAGACGCATGCGTAATGTCTGAAGGTAGACATATTGAACATTTACTATGATTTCTAGATGTTGTATGTTTTGTTATTAATAAATTAGTTTTGTTTATTTATAAATTTTATGTATCCCTCTAAGGGGCTGTATCTTAACAAGGGATGCTCCAATGAAGTTTCTTTATATGAAAGATCCTATCTTTTTTTCGATGAGGAATCACCCCCTTAAATGTTTTACACTTATTTAGTTACACCCTTACATTGGTATATTACTAATAGTATGATTAAAGTACCTAGGGTATATAGGCTTGAGCTGTGAAGGTGGAATCATATAAATCGATCGGGATTGAATTTTATTAATCCTCTATTTTCTAAACCACTGGTACTCTGTGCGCGACCTTCTTTCCGCACTATTTTGGGCGCGAAAAGTAGTATTTTTCCTTATTTGTGCGGTAAAGTAACTTTTCCGCACGCGTGTTGTATTAGGCATTATCCAAGTTAGCCGTGCTTTTTTTTTATTTTCATAAGTGGTCTTAGAAAAAATAACTATACAGGGTGTTATGGAAATGACTTATTAAATTTAAATGGGTGACTCCTAGGGTGTCCTAGAGAAAGTTTACATACTTTTTCCTTTAATCGAATATCTAAATACTAACCCTTTTTACCCACATACTGTCGCACCATTCCATCTGGATTCGCTTAGCAACAATGTGGGTCACTAAAGTATACTAACAGTATTGTCAGATCACACTGCATGTTTCGCCCTTGCTTGGATACCTGCCGCGCGCGACTATCATTGCTTTAGTATGTTTCGAGACTCGGGAGTGGAACGATGCTGTCGAGGGTTCCACGTGCTTGATGTATACGAATTTTAAATGTTTTGTTAGTTATAGCATTACCCGATTTTTTTTCTGTTGTGAATTCATAACAAGAAATATTGTGTTGTGGTTTCAAATTTGTGTGATATTAGTTCTGTTGCTTTGTTTTTATGGAATTTAATTATAAAACGGATTATTTTAAAATAAGATCGAAGGTAAGAGAGTATGAGAGTGAATTGTAGTATTTTTTTCTAAAAAGTTTTAAAAAGAAGTGACAGCGCGGGTCAAAGACGTCTTGTTATCAAAAACTGAACATGTGCGTTTACGATTCTGTGTTACAACATATGACAACACCGCCTCAATAAACTATTGATTGCGAACGTCCTCAGTATAGATCACGTAAATTTTCAGATTTCATATAAAGTGTATATTTCGTACAACAATTCAAAGCGCCATTTAAGGTTATTTTTCTTCAATTTATTTTCATCTCAGGATTTGTCTGTTTAAATATAATGTCATTTCCGTAACACCCTGTATTTTTAACTATAAATATGAAATGTGGGCATTACTGATTAACATTTATCTGCGCGACTCATATGCTAAAATTTAATTTACACTTCACAATTGATTACAACAGTACTATGTATACATTTTTAAAAATATATCCCAGCTTCTTTTAACAGAATTTCTTAAAATTTTTGATGAAAAAACTCATAATTGTAAATAAAATAGCATTTACTGTCCCGGAATAATATAACTATATCCAATCCCTTGACTGTACTGTACCATTTCCCGTATCTTCATATTATATTATGCTATTACAGGTCAGCAGGCTTAAAAAATACAATTTAACATATTTTTTTAACTTTGTAAATAACATAAAAATGCCTTCCGGCGCTCAACATCCTCGTCATTGTCATTTTTTATCAAAACAATTTGCCTTTTGTGCGTTTCGCAGCTGAAAAAACTCCCACACGAAATACGAAAGCTAAATAACCCTTTGGTAAATCCACAATTTGGAAAACTTGGGATGTTGTTATTTATTTGCGAGGTTTTTTTTTTATTCAGTGTCAGTGTATTTCGACGTGTATTTTTTCATATAATACAAAAAAGGATTTGACAAATGACCTCAAACTGAGGTATGAACTTATTTTCACTTCAAATATTACATGTAGGTTTGCAGGTTTTGCGCAAGCCCTAAAATACATCGTAAAAGACGTATTCAGTGAATAGGTCATCAAAATATTTCGATCTTAACAGTTATAAGCTTAGAAAAAGCTTATTTTTGTACTAAAGTCAGTAGTTGATACGTATTTAAAATTTGTTTTTTGTTTTTTTTATGATCAAACACAAACACTATAGGGAAAATCCTTTAGGGCACTCTGGGAGTGGTGCGTGTGCGCAAAAAGCGATTCACGTTGGTTTTGAATCGTTGGAGGTTATATTCGTTGGGAAAAACGACCTCGGGAAGGTCGATCCATAAGGATGAAGTCCTCCAGATGAAATAATTCTTAAATAATGAAGTTCGAAGAGTACTAAGCTTAACCACATATGGATGGGCGGCAGAGATTCGTCGTGTATTTCTGATATTCGCCGCTCTGGGCGGAATTAAGAGGGCAAGGTCAGCCGATCACTTTCCATGAAAATACCTGTTAAAGAGAGTCAAATCCTCAACCTGTCTTCGATGTTCTAGGCTTCGTCAGCTCATGGTCTCCAATCAGGTCGAATCTGGCCTTTGTATAGTGTCAAGAGTTGTTGAGGTGTGTACAACTTTCTGGTTCGGAAGAGTACACCAAGTTTCTGAGAAGCTATCTTGGCGATTGCCACAACGTGGTTATGCCGAGACATATTTCCTCCCAGATTGACGCCCAGCAAATTAATAGATGCAGCCAGTGGGATTGCGTGTCCGTCCATGACTATATCCGGTTCTGTAATGTTAACCTTTTTAGAGAAAACTGCTTCCTGTTTTTTTTAGCGTTAAATTCGACATGGTTACTGTCACCCCAAGCCAAAATTTCTTCCAGGTCTTTGTTGAGGCGTGATACTTCATGCTGCCTGCGAAGATGTGCGTCGGCAGTCGATGTTTGTGCATTCGAAGAGAAAAATGATATAAGTGTGCTGTCATCAGCAAAACTAAATATCGGGATTTTGGTTTTCACTACAAGGTCGTTCATGTAGAGTAAGAAGAGAGTGGGAGACAATATGGACCCTTGAGGAACACCGGCATTGATGGTGAAGGTGTGTGAGAAATCCGTCAATTGCCACTTGCAGAGAGCGGTCCTTTAATTATATCAATTAAATTATGATTTATTGTTTAAAATATACTAATATTTATTGATGAAGGTAACCAATTGTTTACAAAATATACCAAAAAAATGTTTCGTTACCCATGAAATATAGCCACGTTCCATCGAGAGAAATAATCTCACGTTTATGAATACTACTTGCGATTTTCAAAATGTTTTTGTGCAAATCGATCTCTTAGAAAGGAAATGTCTGTCCTTACCGATGGGACATTAGACATACCCGGTTTCCAGCACTGGTTACTCGAACAAAATACAATTTTATAACTAAATATACAATATTTACCACTACTTACAGAAAATTAAACAAATCTTTAACTTTAACAGTTCTTATAAACTGATTTTGATGATTAAATTCTATATAACAAGGTATTTTCCTTTAGAAACTTGAAATATTTGTAAACCACACGAAACACAAAATTAAAATGTCAATATATTAGTTTGTCATTTCCGTCTAATGTGTTTTGTGTTTCGTTTCCATATAAACGTTCTACAAGTCTTTGACTGACTCATTCTTTCAAAGACAGTGTTTATTTTTTAATTTTCTACGGACCATAGGGTTAAAAATGTCACCGTGCACCCTCCTGACGGGGTCCGATCCCTTAACTGAATCACCAACAATAACATTACTCAACCCGTTGCGTCGTTTCATTTAGTACTTTGAGGAAGGATCGGTTTAATATTCCAGCAAATACCTGTGTTTCAGGTAAGATGACATTTGAAAGTCTCGCGCGTTCTCCAATATCGCCGACGGACATTTTCGGCTTCAGTTTCGGGCCGCTGTAAGATGGGACGATATTATATTTATAGCATCGAAATTCCGAAATAAAATGTCGGATTTAGATTCTTAATTTTTCATTATCGTAGCATACTCGAGAATGTTGATTTTTATACTTCTCTATACAGGGTGTTATGGAAATGACGTATTATATTTAAACCGGCAAATCCCGAGATGAAAATAAATTGAAGAAAAATAACCATAAATGGCGCTTTGAATTATTAAGCGAAATATACACTTTATATGAAATCTCAAAATTTACGTGGCCGCTCCTGAGGACCTTCGCAAATCAGTAGTTTATTGAGGCAGTTTCGAGGTTCAAAAGAGGTGAGCGCATTATAGGCGATGTTGTCATATTGCAATACAGAACACGTGTTCAGTTTTTGACAACGCGACGTATTTGACACGCGTTATCACTTCTTTTTCAAACTTTTTAGACAAAGAAAACTACAACTTTAAGGTATATACTCTCTTAACTTCGATCTCATTTTAAAATAATCCGTTTTATAAATAAATTCCATACAAAAAAACACAAAAAGTATGTTTTTAAACAGAATCGACAGTAGATAATATCACACAAATTTGAAATCACATTACGACATTTCTTATTATGAATGATTTCACAATAAAAAAAAATCGAGCAATACAACTAACAAAATGTTTAAAATTCGTATACGTCAAGCATGTAGAACCCTCGACAGCGTCAGTCCAACCCTGAGTCTTAAAACATACTGTAGCAAAGATAGTGGCGCGCGGCCGGTATACAAGCAAGGGCGAGACACGCGGTGTGATCTGACAATACGGTTAGTATACTCTAGTGACCCACATTGTTGCTAAGTGAATCCAGATGGAACGGCGCGACAGTACGTGGGTAAAAAGGGTTTTTACCTTAGCATTTAGATATTCGATTTAAAAAGAAAAATATGTAGACTTTCTCTAGGACACCCAAGGAGTCACCCATTTAAATATAATAAGTCATTTCCATAACACCCTGTATTTTTATCGAACTTTTTATGGCGACGCTCTAAAATGACAGTAAGTAATTCCTCTATCTGTCAAAAAAAGTCTATCCCTGTGTCTTTGCTAATAACTTGTGTTCATCATTCAGAGTAGGGCTATTTTTCCTTTGAAGCAAAGTAGAAAATAACCAGCAAGCAACATCCTCTGTTTCAAAAATTTAATTTAATCTGTGTATGTGTGTGTGAAAAAGAGAGCGTGATCACACGCGCGCTCCTGGTGCATCTGTTAACACTTTTTTATGCTAAAATATGATTGCTAGAGCCGTTTCTGAGATATCTTGAAAACATCGAGAAAATTAAAATATTTGTTAACACTCTATATCTATAACATATATATTATATATAGGAACTATTGGTCTTATTTTTGGGTAAGGAATCACGAGCGATGATATATATAAGCTTTTTGTACTGCATATTCTTCTGTGATTGCGATACTTTTTTCCCATTTAATCGAAGTTGTATCTGTTAACCATTAACCAGATCCCCATAGAGGCCCTCCTTATCTTGGACACCCTCTGTTTGGTCCGGAAGGGCACTCCAAGTTTTATAAAATAGTTCAATAAATTTAAAACCATGCAACGGCCAAACTATTGCCCAAGCGGTATCTCGTCCAATAATAATATTTAAAATACATGTTAATGTAATAAAATTGTTTGTTATTGTGTCATAAATTCAACGTGAACTATCTACCGCAATGATTTTCCATGCTACAAAACACTGCATTTAAATTTTATTGTTGTGTTAAATGTTCGAATTTGGGTGACCATCCGTTAATTTATTACGAGTACACGACAAAAACAATTAAATAACTTTATTAGCAATTTATGTGTGGAAAAATATTTATTATTAAATAGCTACTAGAATTACTATACTGTAGTTATTTTGACACGTCATCATACAGGGTGATTTGGGAGGAACGGACCAAATTCCAGGATTTCATTGTACAATCAGCGTTCTTTTAATAAATGTGCCATTCATCCCTTAACAGTCTCTGCTTCGTCTACGACTGGCGACTGTTGCTTCATCTTTTTCATTAATATCGGCTGCAGTATTTCTAATACGTCCAATAATTAGTGCATCCCGAGTGTTGACTTTTACTTTGCTAACTTCATTTTTGAACCAGCGCCATAAACAACAGTCTAGTGGTGTGAGATCTGGGGATCTGGGAGGCCAACTACTAGAACCATCGCGACCAATCCAAAGCCCTGGTAACCTTTCGTCCAAAGGTTGCGAAATATGCAGGAGGGCCATCCTGAAGAAGGAACAAAGCGATACGGGTGAAGAGTTTTATAATATACATTTTAATTGATAAAAAAATAAACTTACTCGCTCCAGCACGTATTTTAATTTAAAGGCAAATATTGTTTGCATAATATACAGGGTGTCCCATATAGAAACGATCGAATTAGACAGAAGTTCCGCGTTAGTGAGTTCTGCAACGTCATGTTTTCACATTTAAAAATTCCAAATATTTTGGATATTTGGGCATAACAGAATATTTAATATATATTTAAAGAGATATGTGAATATAAATGTTTCACTCTCATTCCCACTTCTTTTCCTCTACAACGTGTCCAAGATATGTAGGGCCAGTACAGGGATCTCGGAAACCGTAAGAGATACGAAGTCGGTTAAATGGAGGTAAAGTTGCGCATTTACGTGCCTAATAATATCCCGTTTAGAAAGTTTCAATATTCCGAGTAGTTCCGGATATATCCGAAAAAAAACCGAAATGCTGAAAAATCGTTTTATTGTTTTCCTGGGTTTTTTTGAAAACGAATTCTAAAGTAAATTGCACTTTTGCATTGCCACTTTTTCTGCTCTATCTAACAGTCGTCTTCGAAGGGCCATTATCAACTTTCTTTTTTTAAATGCGGTCCTGTTTTTCTGATATTGGAATTTGAGAGCTTCTTTTTGGGCCTTCGAAGACGACTCGTCGGATACAAAACAATTAACGCTGTTAGATAGAGCGGAAAAAGTGGCAATGCAAAAAACCCAGGAAAACGATTTTTCATAATTTCGGTTTTTTCCGGATATCTCCGGAACTACTCGGAATTTTAAAACTTTCTAAACCGCATATTATTAGGCACGTAAATGCGCAACTTCGACTTCGTATCTCTTACGGTTTCCGAGATCCCTGTACTGGCCCTCCTTATCTTGGACACGTTGTATAAGATAATGTAATTAAATTTTAAATCCTACGTTTCGTTTTATCGCAACCATCATCAACTTTGTTTTTTTAATAGTAGTAACATTTTATTTTGTGCTTTATGAACAGCACTTTATCTTCTGAACACAACGATAGATCCACGCCTATTATTTATTAGACGTTTCGGACTAAACAATTCAAAAAAACAATTTATTGAAAATACTTTTGTTCTTATTGTTACATTTAGACTCTTGTAGGCCTTAAGAAGTATTTTATATTCGACATTATTTACAATAATACTAACGAGACATCAATTATTTCATTTTCATTTTCAAAAACTCATCATTTTCGAATGCAATAATAATAATAATAATAATAAATAATAAGTGTGATATATCGTTGGATTCAGAATATAAACTGGAGTTTATGAACCATAAAGTAAAATATTACTACTATTAAAAAAACAAACGTCGGATTGAAAATTTAATTAAATTATGTTATACAGGGTGTCCGCTAATTAATGGTACATGGAAAAACCACAGACTCCTTACGTAAAAATATTAGGATTTAATTATACAGCGTGTCTTCGGAAGTTCTTACCAAATGGGAAACTTTTTAATTATTAACTCTACGGAAAAAAGTGCCTCTTCCTAAAAAGTCCTGCTTGGCGAGAAAATAAATTTGCACAAGAATATTTGTATGTTGGACATACAGGGTGGCTTCAAAAAGTATCGAGTTTAAAATTTATAAAAGACGTCGGCTATATTTACAAAACTAAAAACATGGAGAGTGCATGTTTAAAGGCTAACAGACTATAACAATTATACAATAACAACTCTACTTAAGAGAACTACTTTTATGACGGATAAAAATTAGTTCACTAATTTCTATGAGGTGGCCAGTTTCTAATTTCCCAATAACAAATAAAACTAAATGACTCCAAAAATAATCTAGATCTCCACATGACCCCCGTCTTTTTGCATACAAATGATTGTCCTTCTAGAAAGCTCTGACACAGCGTTTCTGATCATATTAGGAGTAACTAGCCGGATACACTGCCTTATAGTTTCTTTTAGGTGATCAATATCACGGAATGGTCTGTGCTTGTACACCAATTGCTTCAAATGACCCCACAAGAAAAAATCTAGGGGTGTAATGTCGGTGACCTAGGTGGCCAGGGTACTTCTGAACGGCGTCCTATCAATCTTTGTGGAAAAGTTCTGTCCAAATATTCGTTGACCCTGGCTGCGCTGTGACAAGGAGCTCCATCATGCTGATACCAAACAGTCTGTCGCGCGTTTAATGGCAGGCCGTTAATAAATATAAAAATTTCGGTTCTTAGGAAATTTAAGTAAATCTCACTATTAATATTTTGATGAAAAAAATATGGACCCACTATTTGATTATTTAAAATACCGCACCAAACATTCGTTTTGAAATACGTTTGGTCACGGCATTCGATTACGAAATTGGGGTTCACATCGCTCCACCAACGACAATTCTGGGAACATACGACACCATTGGAAGTAAATGTTGCCTCGTCACTGAATAAAATTCTTGTTGAAAAGAAAATGTCGTCCTCAACTTCTCCTTGAAACCAAGCACAGAACATGAAACGCGATTCCATATCTCCAGGTTTGAGCATATGTACAAATTTTGGCTTATACGGATAAAATTTATTAATTCTAAGTATCTTACTAGCAGAAGCTCTTGACACGTTCTCTTGAACTGTCTTTATTCCTTCCAATAAAATTTTTGGATCTTCCACAACCGGTTGCAATACTTGTAATTGATTTTCTTCAGTAAGTGTTCGAACTGCATATTTCTTCTTGAAATTATTTCCGACAGAGCCAGTATTTTTAAATTTATTGACGACATTGCCGACAGTAACGTGGCTAATATGTTTATTTCGGTGTCTAGTATTAAAAATGTCGGCAGCCTCGCGATGCGTCTTATAATTATCGCCAACAATAAGAACTATTTCAATTTTTTCATTAACAGTCAGTTTAATCATCACTATTATTGTTTAAAGTAACTAAGAAACGGAAAAATCTTATTACCAAATCTTTACGACTATTAGTTTTGTAAATATAGCCGACGTCTTTTATAAATTTTAAACCCGGTACTGTTTGAAGCCACCCTGTATGTCCAACATACAAATATTCTTGTGCAAATTTATTTTCTCACCAAGCAGGACTTTTTAGGAAAAGGCACGTTTTTTCGTAGAGTTAATAATTAAAAAGTTTCCCATTTTGTAAGAACTTCCGAAGACACGCTGTACTTACCTATATCCGAAAGTTGATATTAACTGAGATACGGTGTATTAAAGTTAAAACTTCATTTTTGTTTTTTTCTAATAACTTTGAGACGTTCTTTTTTTAAAATTTGGCAATTCTAGTTTTTTAGAACGAGAAATAGATTTTTTTATGAAATTTTAATGTACAATGTAGGGGTATGTTCGGGTTTGCACATTTATTAGGTCATAACTTTTTGTGCCTCAGTGTATTTAAGTTTTTAAGGAAAATGATAATTTTCTCATATTTATTACGTAAAAAAGGTATACTAAGTTCAGTTCGCCCAGAGTTCGGAGATATTTGCATTTAACTTGCTTACTGTACCCTGCCCAATTATTATGAATTTACCAAACAAATTTTTTTTCTTAAAGTAACCTTTGAGAAAACAAATGAAATTTAGAGATGCAGTTGCTATGAAACCTGCATGTTGTTTGTTGATTATTGCTTTGCCAGAAAATATTTCGTTTTTGAGTTTATCGTCAGTTTGTGTTTTCATTGCTGTTGGTTCCTTTCGAGACGATATCTTCTAGGGTCAAAGTTATTTCAATTAAAGTAAGTTAAAGAACAATCCACTTGTTGTATTTATTATTCCCAATGACCATTGCATGAACATTAATTATCATGTAGAAGTTAATAGGTAAGAAGTAACAAAATATTATTTGCTTGTCAGAGCTAAAGGACTAAACAATTTAAATACAAATATGTCCGAAACGGTAACTCTGGGCGACCTGAACTTAGTATACCTTTTTTACGTAATAATTATGAGAAAAGTATTATTTTTATTAAAAACTTAAATACTGAGGCACAAAAAAGTTATGACCTTATGAATGTGCGAAAAATGCCGCAGACAGCTCCCACACAAAGAAATCAATTTCTGGTCCTAAAAAACCATAATTCCTAAATTTTGTAGAAAAACGTTAGTTTATTTAAAAGTTATTAGAGAAAAAGAAAAATGAAGTTTTAACTTTCGCACCCTATATCTCAGTTAATATCAACTTTCGGGTATTGGTAAGTATAATTAAATCCCAATATTTTTATGTAAGGAGTCTGTGGTTTTTTCATGTTCCATTAATTAGCGGACACCCTGTAGAGAAACAGTGGCAACGAGAATGTAAAATTTACTTTCACATATCTCTTTAAATAGAATCAGAGAACAAAAATAACGAAATCGTGAAAGAGTTAAAACTTGTCCTCAATCATTTTTTCTTTGTTTTCCACTAACTGTAACACTGTAAACAACTGTAAGGTATTAACATTTCCTTACAGTACAGAAGATTAACTTTTTCTTTCAAAAATGTCAAAATATTTCTTATCGATATTTGAAAAAATTATCTTATGGTAAACCTGATATTATTAGTGCTAAATTATGACCTACACAATATCAATTTTCAAAATTTAATAAACCCAAATTGTAAATATAATCCGATTTAGACAGTAGGCCATTATTGGCGCTACCTCCACGCCCCTATTCCCCTGTTCGCCGTGTTTACGATGCAATTAGAGCCTCGGAGTCGTGTCAGCAGGCCAACCGGCACTGGCGAAATTGACTCGGGGATATTTGCCCCGAGATAGCCCCCGGGGGCTCAAGAAAATGGTTTCAGGTGAATCTGAATGTTTAATCGGTTAGAATTTGAAAGAATGGGTCTGTAACCAGAATGACTAGACATCTGCTATTTCTCAGTGATATATTTTTAAATTATCCCAATTCTAAATACACCTCGCGATTTAGTTAATGCGCAACCAAAAATTTGCTTCAACTTTGATGTTATGTAGAAATTACCTTCTGTTGATTGTATTGTTTCCTAGGTGGCCACCACTGGTCCTGGAGACAACCATTCAAGAGTATACAGGGTGTTATGGTATTGAGGTATTATATTTAAACCGGCAATTCCTGAGATAAAGACAAATTGAAGAAAAATAGCCATAAATGGCGCTTTCAATTCATTCAGCGGCAAAAGTGACCTGACGTCAAACCAGAAAAACCCCTGTGTGGCACTGCGATACATGTAAGCAATCAAGGAATTCTGGCCGGTGTTGTCATATGTACACCTATAAACTCTTTAGACAAAATAAAATAATTTAAACACTTTTCCATTCTGTAATACCTTTTTGTACAATTAATTGAAGAACACTTACGACGGACTATGTTTTAAACAACCCGAATAAACATATGGAATAGTAATAGCCACGTACGTCACTAGGTCAAATGCCAATGAGCTCTTGACGCCTTAAATCGGCTGAGCGAAGTAGTTTCATATAGCGCCGCAAGCTTGCGTCTTTTAGTTGAAGATCAACCAGCGGCCGGATACGTTGTGTCTCGTCGATCACCAACACTCCCTCAGCAATTCGCTCTGTTTTTTTCGGTTTACGCGTGTATCTTGCCCTTACATAAATAGTCTTTGAATATTGTTTTTATTGACGCGTTTCTTCTGGACGTCAAATTTCTGGCGTGTAATAAAATCTAATTATCTGTAGTATAATCTGTATGATTGTATTTTCAAAAGCTAACTGTCGGTTCTGTTTCACTATTACTGTGTGCACATAAAGTGTTTCCAGGAGTGTTCCCATGAAATAGAAAAAAAAACTGATTGTGTTTGTGCCTGGATTTCCTCGCTCTTTAGGTATAACAAGTAAGCAGAAATTCATTTATTTTTATAATTTTATATGAAATTTCAAATCAAATCAAATCAAAATATGCTTTATTGTCATAAGAATATTGTTCTTGTTAACAAAGCTATATATAAAAAAAAATTTTATTTTAGAAAATATAAATCAAATCAGAAAAGTATATGAAAAAAATATATAAAAATTAAATATAACAACAATTGGTAAAACAATTGGACAATATATATAGAACAAAATAACTCTGACAAGTAACCACATAATATACTAAATTAAAATACAGAATTAAAACATTAAACATAGTTAAAACATTAAACATTATCAAGATAAAGCTAAAAGATGATACATTTTACAATAATACAACATACACATATATCAGAAGCTTAAAGACCGCTAAGATCATCCGTAAATAAATCATCAGCAGAATAATATGCTTTTGCGCATAGCAGAGCCTTTACTTCCCTTCTAAATTTCTTAAAACCATTAATCCTTCGAATGCGTAACGGAAGATGATTAAAAATTTTTTTACTCTTGTACATAACAGAGTTCCTGGTTTGGCTAGAAGTTGGTATAGGTAGATGAGTAACATATGTCTGGCGCGTATTACACACAGAAACCGAACTAATTTCATTTCGAAATTTTTTTATATACCAGACATGATGACTCCAGCAAAAACAGGCAAGGCAAGGTTAAGATCTTATGTGAAATAAATAATGGTCTGCTTGAGTCCCTAAGTCTGGCTCTAAACATATATTTCACGGCTCTCTTCTGCAGAACAAACAACATATCAAACAAATAACGTGAACATCCCCCCCAAAAACATATACCATATCTAAGATGAGATTCCATCAGTGCAAAGTACGTACTTCTCACCACTTCCAAATCCAAACTATTTGCTATAATCCTGATTGCATAACAATTGGATGCCAGTCTCTTAGCCAGATTAGTTATGTGTACCTCAAATTTCAACCTATTGTCTATGTATAAACCTAAAAATCTACTTACACTCTCCCTGGACACTGACTGGTCCCCCAATCTAACATCATCGAGAGAACATTTAAAAGAAATTATATTCGTCTTAGAAATATTAAGAGATAGGAAATTTGCATCAGTCCACTCTTTTACCTTGGTGAGATCATCATTGATGCAGTTCTGGAGTTCGGTCGCATTTTTACTAACCCAAAGTATGGTGGAGTCATCCGCAAAAAGTGTGAATCTGCCCCTGACAGCAATACTAGCTAGGTCATTAATATATATAAAAAAAAGCAAAGGGCCGAGAACAGACCCCTGTGGCACCCCATACTGAATTTCTAGTTGTTTAGAACTCTTATCATTAAAATTAATCGTCTGAATACGTGCCGTCAAATACGATCTAAGCCATTCCAAAGTTCAGTTTTACATTAAGTTTGGCAACATTGCCATTGGCTCTGGGTGAAATGTTGTACAGTAGCGCGGACTGACCTGTGAGTAAGAGTGTTTGTTACCCCACTTTTAAGACGGTCGATTTAAAAAAAAATATATATAGCGTTTCTCTAGGACACCCCAGGAGTTACCCATTTAAATATAATACGTCATTTCCATAACACCCTGTATTTGAGACACTGCCGGCAGCCGGTCAAAAGATCACGTGCTATATCGCGATAAGCGCGGGAGGGAATGTAAAGCAACTTTTTCTGGCACTACGCAATTAATGGAGGGAGGGAGTTACTTAATAATTAAAATAAAAGTAATTAAACCTAAACACTAGTGGCACCCGATAAGTCATTACTCGTTATATTTATATAGTTTCACTTTTTGCCCCTTATTCATGTTTCCCCGTTACGTCCCAATGCCAATTAGACCCTTGGAGATGTCGGCAGAGGCCAAACCAAACATGTATAATTGACTAGGGCTTGTTTCTCCCGAGGCGGACCCTCGAGACTCGAGAAGGAGCTCTCCAGGTGTCAAAATATTTAGTCATTTGGTCTGTGAAACAATGAAATGTTGCGATTTAAATAAATCATTTGCAGCAGTAAAACATTGGAAAATGGGAGGGCGAATTACATTTTCGACCGCTGAAATTTCAAATACCTGTTTAAAACCTGATAATAAACTTACGTATTACGATTTACGACCCTCCTCGACTGTTGGCACTGCTATTGAAGTGGCTGGTGACAAAATCTCTTCATCGCTGGGTGCGGAGAGAATCTGTGTTCGCGGCTAATCACTTTTTGGCGACGTGACAAATAAGGAGAGTTCGATTCTTGAGTTGTTGAGTTAAAATTTGACTGATTGGTTGCGAAGTAAAATCTTTATTATTTCTTAATACTGATTATTTTTCTTTATAAGCACAAATTATAAAACAATGGGGAGAAACCCAACCATTAATTAATGGGTATCATTTAACTGGTTAGCAAAATATTCTTATTTGTGCGAACAGAAAAATGTAATCGGTCAGCCAAAATGGTTAGTTGGTCAGCAAGTTATGGACAGCAAACATTTCTGAATCGTGACAAGTGAAAACCCGCCCCCGCTACACCTTTTGTACCCAACTCTGAACGCATGACTGCACCCATCTCAGTTATGCTTCAGTACACATAGCTAGTATAAGTAGAGCTGTAGTTACTTCTCTTATTTAGTATTCACCTGAATACGACTGGAGATACTTAACAGTTTAAACGTTGTGATTTATAACAAATAAAGACAATGCAAGTCCAAAACTCTTCTATCATTCAAAAAGTTAAATATTATGAGTTCTTAATGGGTTAGTGCGCAAGGTTGCCCGATCATATTTTTAAAGGTTGCTCGTCGGTTGTCTTGCGCACTATGTTGTCGCCGTCATATAGGCAACCCCGCCGGCATTGGCGCCGGTTTGGTTGCCAACCAGCGACGTACCCCTAGTCATTCTACTAAAAGAGGAGTCAACACAATGTAGTATATTAAGATACAAGTTTCATAAGACATTATTTTAGAGCACGCGTTTTATTTAGTACAAGTGCTCTACTTGTCTTATGAACCGTGTATTTTATAATACTTTTTCTATTTGGGTTTGTGAAGTCAGAAAAACTTAAAAAAATATAGTAGATTTTTTCCATTTGAATTAATATTTTCTTTTTGGGTTGGCAATACTATTACAGTTTCATTATGCCATGATAGAAACAATTGAACACAACAAAGCTTCTTCCCATCCGCCATAATTAAAAATAAATATATTATTAAAGTTGATAAAAATGAATCAGGAAGAAAGTTGTACTCCGTCAGAAATACGAGAAATAATCTTGAAAAACTTCAATAAAGAATATGCATAACTTTGAGTTATGGTGCGAGCAGAACAAAGTTCAAAATATTGAACAAAATAATAAATAATACTATTGAACAAAATATTGTGTCGACACAGAATCTGATAACAATAATGCCCAGGAAATGTCTACAGTAACTATAAATATGTATACAGGGTGGCCCATCGAAAACAGTCTAGCAAGGTTTACGGCTGTATACGTGAAAATTTAATAAAAACTCGGACCCGTTAACTTGTGTTTTCAGGGGGACATGTTTCACTATTAATTTCATCCCTGTAACCTCAACCCCCTTAGCGGGGGCGGCTACTGCCCTTGTTTTTCAAATGGGAATGGGTATGTTGTGATACATCTTTTTCAAGGGCATTAAATTCTCTTTAAAATGGCGCTTTGTTTTGTAAATTTGAGCTACGCGCCGCCGAGAAATTACGTTTTAAAAAATGTAATTTTATTGATTAATACTTAGATGTTATCTTATTAAATGTTGAAAATGTCCGCCATTCACCTCCATACAATAGTACAACAACTGTTTAAAGTGTTCTCGGACATTGTGAAGAACATCTGGTGTAATTTCTTGACATTCATTAGTTTAAAAAAAAATTGTTTACGCACAAACCTGTGTACTAGATAAGAGGTGCAGTGAAATGTTTCAAATTCCGTTGCTCGGCGGCGCGTAGCTCAAATTTACAAAACGACACTCCATTTTATAGAGAATTTAATGCCCTTTAAAAAGATATATCACAACATACCCATTCCCATTTGAAAAAACAAGGGCAGTAGCCGCCCCCGCTAGGGGGATTGAGATTACAGGGATGAAATTAATAGTGAAACGTGTCGAACAAACCCTGAAAACACAAGTTTACGGGTTCGAGTTTTTTTTTAATTTTCACGTACACAGCCGTAAACCTGCTGGACTGTTTTCGATGGGCCACCCTGTATATAAAGTAATATGTATATTTAATACTATATTGAATTAAAAATATAAATAGTACTTTATTGAATAAAACTCTAGAAATAGATCATAAACTGGAAGATATTTCTATTATTTTTAGGTTATGTTGTTTTATAGTTGTGACTAAAAATTAGTTGACGGACTCCGTCAGCATGTTATATATTTACTAGTATAGATATTTCAGATAAATATCTAGCAAAAATGATCTATTTGCAAGGCTAAAGGTTAGTATTTTAAAGTTTTCTATAAAAAATCTTTGTCGAATCCATAATACCAAGAAAACTAATATCAAAGTAAGCCTAAAATTCGAATCCTACATGCTGCCAACATAAAAAAATTAAATTTAAGTTTCATAAAGTGGCACGATATTCAATTTTTTGCATTTCATAATGTAGCCGTTATGAAACTCAAATAGATAAATGTTGTTTTAAATAATAACCTAAAAACCATAGATCACAGTACCGGACTGATTTATTAAGAACAAACCCGAACAAACCAGAACTTTCTACTGCTATTTTACAGATTCTAAAATATAATTTCTTTATTTCTCGAATGTGTTACGGCATGCTTTTAAAAACGTATTTATTTTCAACAAAAGGGCATATTTCCAATTATACAATCAAAAGACTTGATAACGGTTCGAAAGGCATTAATAATTCGTAAGGCGTGACGTCTAGACATTTTTATTAAATACCCTCAAAAGAGCGAAGTGAATTTTCCCAAATTGGGACTAAAAAAGTTGCGCTTTCCATAATGGCAGTTCAAACAGCCGAAATGGCGAAAATAGAAAAATACGATTCTTATTATTGGATTTACTGGGCCATGTTGCTAATTAGTCGGAAATTAAATATTCGAGATATTACGTTCGGTTATTGGGTTTGTTCGCAGCTGGTTTGGGTCTTAAACGCCCTTGTTTTTACGATAATGCGCGAGTTCACAACACAACACAAAATTTAACTGCCGCGAGTTCGAGTAACCGTTGTATAGTCCAGATATGACCCCGTCTGACTTTTTTGATTAGAAAATCTAGCGTCTCTTGACAGCGTAACTGATCTCTACCATATTGAATTGCAAATTACCAGGGTTTAAATATCATATGGGTACTTTCACATACAGGGTGTTATAAAAATGACTTATTATATTTAAATAGGTGACTCCTTGGGCGTACTAGAGAAAGTATACATACCATTTTTTTAATCGAATATCTAAATACTAAGGTAAAAACCTTACCCACATACTGTCGCGCCGTTCCATTTGGATTCACTTAACAACAATGTGGGTCACTAGAGTATACTAACAGTATTGTCAGATCACACTGCATGTTTCGCCATTGTTTGAATATCTGTCGCGCGCGACTTGCTTCAGTATGTCTCGAGACTCGGAGGTGGAACGACGCTATCGAGGGTTCCACGTACTTGATGTATACGAATTTTAAACGTTTCGTTAGTTGTAGCATTACCCGATTTTTGTTCTGTTGTGAAATAATTCATAATAAGAAATATTGCAATGTGATTTCAAATTTGTGTGATATTACCTATTATACATATATAACTATTGTTGGTTCTGCTGCAAAACATACTTTTTGTGTTTTATTTTTTTATGGAATTTAATTATCAAACGGATTATAAGATCGAAGGTAAGAGAGTATGTACCTTAAAATTGTAGTATTTTTTTTCTAAACTAACTTCAGTTTGAAAAAGAAGTGATAACGCGGGACAAAGACGTCTTGTTGTAAAAAACTGAACACGTGCATTTACAATTCTGTGTTGAAATATGACAACACCGCCTCAATAAACTGTTGATTGCGAACGTCCTCAGTAGCAGCCACGTAAATTTTCAGATTTCATATAAAGTGTATATTTCGTACAATAATTCAAAGCGCCATTTAAGGTTATTGTTCTTCAATTTATTTTCATCTCAGGATTTGCCGGTTTAAATATAATAAGTCATTTCCATAACACCCTGTATTGCTTAGCTACAAATATCATTATTTATTGTGATTGTTCGTCTGAAACGAGTGACAAAATGTCCAAAATTCCACTTCGGGAAGATGATGGTCCCACTTCTGATGTGTATATTTTAAATCGTATTTGTCCGAAGTTATTTTCCTCGATGCGTCGCCGTTTTATCTATAAGCATCTTGGCAAATCCCTCCAGAAAATAAGCCATCGGGAGAAACGGACGTTCGTCTAAATCGAGATGGTCGCGAATTCTACTGCCATGTTGCGAGCGGTGCTCTGTTGCCAGATCCCCGCTGATATTACGTCGACGGGGAATCGGGAAAGCCAGGTAAAATATTTACTGCCGTTTATTTATTTTTTTGATGATCAAACACAAGCACGATAGGAAAAATCCTTTAGGGCACTCTGGGAGTGGCGCGTGTGCGCAAAAAGCGATTCACGTTGGTTTTGAATCGTTGGATGTTATATTCGTTGGGAAAAACGACCTCGGGAAGGTCGTTCCATAAGGATGAAGTCCTCCAGATGAAAGAATTCTTAAATAATGATGTTCGAGGAGTACTAAGCTTAACCACATATGGATGGGCGGCAGTGGTTCGTCGTGTATTTCTACTATACGCCACTCTGGGCGGAATTAAAAGGGTAAGGTCAACCGAGCACTTTCCATGAAAATATCTGTAATAGAGTCAAATCCCCAACATGTCTTCGATGTTCTAGGTTGTCGAGGTTCTTCGTCAGCTCGAATCCAGTAGCCGAAGAGTATGTTTGGGTGCAGAGCTCCAGACATGAGAGCAGTACGCTAGTGATAGTCGAATCTGGGCTTTACATGTTTCTCTTTCAGTGGATAAAAATATGTACATACATATGCCGAAAATTTATGATATTGTCAAGGTGAACCTTAACAGAGAAAAACCTATTAAGTATTTTTTTAAAAAGTTAAAAATAAATTATGATTTTAGTAACATTTTAAAAAGGTTAATGAAAGTTTGAAAAAATCAAGGGAATAGAAAAAATATGTAGTTTGCTTTACCTTTTGTAGCAGAAAAATCGTTAATAAGTTATGAAAAAATAAGAAAAACTATAAAAAAAGAGAGAAAAAAGGAAGAACATTATTATAGTTTTTAAATCTGATTTTTGGATAAGCTCCGAAAATTATTTTCAGATTTCTTCATATTGAATACGAAAAAAATGTTTTCTTGTCTTCCCACTCCCTATTGATTACAATATGAAGAAAATTTTAGAGATCCAAGTTTTGGCAATCTGGCAACCGACAAAAATGTGACCGTCATGATAAAGACCCCAATGAAAAACTGGGTCAGTTTTTATGTTTATGTCGTTTTGTCGAAAGAGAGATTGCCGTAACTTTTGGCACATAAAAACCCGTTCAGAACTTATTAAATATCCCCCGGGCAATTCACACTGACGGTCTATTTAGTGACGGGGATGAAAAACGACTGGAACGGTTAAAGGAAGCAAAAACGTACTCGGACATGGTTGGTACAATAATGATAACGAGCTTGTTAACTGCGTTTCTCGGGAAAATGAATAATTTTCAGGTTTTAATCGATAAAAGAAAATATAACTTATTTTAACTTTTCTTCTCATTCGCTTAATTTTTGTTTAATTTGATTCTTTGATAAATTTTGTTTCTTGTTTAATACTTTTAAATACCAATGTATGGAAAAATATTATTTTTCCAGACCACCCCATGATACCTTATACAATAAGGATGTATTTAGTCTACACAGTAGCACTTTAAAATACTATTTCAGATTGAATGGTACTACCAAGAAAAGGAAGCCCTCTTTATTGATAGGATGCAACCACAGGCAGACCGGTTTCGAACTTATTTGTTCTCGTCAGTACAGGGTAGGTGTACATAATACCACCCGACGAGACTTCTTATTTCTTAAATAGATTTTTTAAAAATTTGATTTAATCAAATAACGTCTGTTCAGATTGTATGGAACTACTAAGAGATGGCGCTGCGCGCTGTATTTTGTCGACTACTGTCGATAGTACTGCGTTAAGTTAGAGTTCTCTCTGTTGATGGTACACCTCAACGAATACTTATAACCAGGAAGAAGACAAACTGCCGTGTTAAATAATCCAAGCAGGCATGATACGGCGACATCCATTATGCCTGGCGCGCACGTGCTTTTCAAATATCACTTTTGTCCAAATTTTTATTACTGTCAATATTTTAAAGTGACATTTAAGCAAAGGAAACATCGAAACCCTTTCATTTGATTTACTAAGTAGAGAAAATCAAATATTAGGATTCTGACATGTTTTAAGCTGTAAATATCACTTTAAAATAATCCTTACACACTCATATATCATTTATTGAACTAGTAACGTAACTACAAATGAAAAATTAAACTTGAGAAATAAGCTTGTAAGAAGTTTTATTAAAAAATAGGAAGTAAATCATAATTTACATAAAATATTTTACCATCTTCAACTTCAAACAAATCACGGTAAATACAATACTATATGTACAGCTACTAACCAAGTAAATATATGCACCATCATTATGATTATGGGCTTCCAATTTGTTTGTTTCGTAGCATACTCCTGGCAACATTAGTGATCGAAGTCCTTTTTAATGTTCAGTCATTATGGGATTCTCAATTAAACTATGAAAAGAAAGAATTATTATAATAATATATTACCGGACTTATCAAAATTCTGGCTACGGGTTAATATAACTAAGCTGTAATTATTATGTTGTAACTTTTGACTTCTGGATTGTAAAATTTAAGTAAAATTCTTTAAAAATGTGTTTGTTGCTAGTTTGCGTGACAAGTTTGGGACATAATGGAACAATAACGAATAAAAATTAGTAAAAAAATATTTCAATCATAAATTACTTACCTGCAACAAAACGAGAAGGTCCGTTTTCGTGAAAAGAATAGAAAATTAAAAATTATTTTAGAATTTAATGACGCTTCCTCCACCATTTCAATGACATTATAAATCATAAATGTTACTTGATTTTATCCCCTTCCAGACGAAGGATGTTCGGTTGTGAAATAATTTAAGAACGTGTGCTGCTCGCATTCTATGTCTGTCTCTGTCTGCATCAACCTTCTCCGATTGAATAAAGGGAGACAAACATGGCCTAGATTAAATCGAACAAACCCAAAGTCTGATATTGACACAGAACGATCGACACAAAAGGATAAACGTATGGAGTTACCTGCCTGGCTGTGACGTCACTTGCACGGCCTACTTATGTGCTTCGATCCCCGCCATAAGCGGTCTCACCGGGCTGTCTTTCAGTGGATGTAGCGTGCATGTAGCTTCGATCCCCGCCATAAGGTATAAGGTATCATCGGGTGGTCAGGAAAAATAATATTTTTCCATACATTGGTATTTGATATTAATACCACCTGACAAGTACAGACTTCTTATTTCTTTAATACTTTTAAGCTTTTTTAAGCACTTTTTCAATTTTTTTGCAGTTTTTCCGAACTTTACTCATCATATACTAAGTAATTGCCTTTATCTTCAGCTTGACAATTTCAAGCGCAGCTGCATCAAAACGCGAAACAAACATTTAGCTTCGCACGCCGCGACGTATGCAAACTAGCTGTCAATAATTCAACCACTAGCGGATATAATCCCGGCTTGGCAACACTAATTCCCTAATTCCATCGGGATAAACAGCGGAAGCAGCGATATACTCCGCCAGAGGCACATCAATCTTTTAGCGCCACAGCTTAATTGATTCCGGTAGTTCGTTTTAACGATTTGCGTCCGTGCGAACACTGAATTTGGTAAAAAAATGTACAAATTTTCGAGTCTACACTTCTCGACAATAAAACCCAGACACAGATAATGTTAGCCAGGTTTATAGTCTTGTAACTCTTTTAATTGTTGTCCGATCTTGGTGAAGTTTTCAGCAAAGTGTAGACTTATGTATTGGGATGATATCCTGAATTTTAGTTCTCAAAAAATACTGACGTTTCGATCGTTATACAGGCAGAAACAATAGTTACTTTTTTACCCTTAATTTCTTAACGCTCTGTGGAAAAATTTAGGGATAGAATTTAGCTTCATTATATTTTATTTTGAAGGGTGATCTTTTCTGAACGCAATGTTTTTTGATTCACATCATTATCTACTTTATAAGAGAAGATACAAATTTTTAAAGAAAATATTGCAGTCTTTCAATTTTATTACATTATTTTATGGAGTAGCATTAACAAATATCCAAAAATTAATAGCGCGTATTGCCACCATCTTGTTCCATGCGACGTGACATGCAATGCAATAGGGGCTAGTAAATTTTGGATATTTGTTTATGCTACTCCAGTGGCGGCTCGTGACCTATGATAGAGGAGGGGGTTCACAAGTATGGAGAAATTATTTTTAAAATTTTATTTTTGTGTAAAGACCAAACAATTACTTTCTAGGCGTTTTAAATGTAGAAAGAAAAAAAGTAATAAGAAAATGCGTTAGGTAGAACATATTTTTATTTATTTTACACAAGAAAATACAACTTTTGGAAAATAAGAAAGATTTTCTTAGTGTGTATAGCTGTCGGATCTAAAAGTCGTCGCATGCAACCCTCGTAACAATATATATATAGTCCACTACTAATACTACTAAAGCCATCTACGAGCTATCAAGAAAACCGAATGATGTCCAATACTACTAACGCCATCTACGAGTTATCAAGAAAACCGAATGAGGTCTAAATACCACTACTCCATTTACGGCTACGTCATTAGGCACAACCAAGACGAGAGCAATAGTTAACTGTTTTATGACGAGAACGAATCGAGCCACGAGACTCACAAGTTGGCATTCTTCATATTTTCTGTGTTTTTTATTTTAAATCCTTAAATAAAATGGTTTAAAATCATATCGAGTATCGAAATACACAACATTTATCGACCCTACACAATAGTGCTTAAACGTAAAGTCCATTCTTCGGTTCTTATTATATATTGTAGAAAATTGATCAATAACAGCCTCATTAAGTTTGGAATACCGTCTATAATTTTTTTTTTCATATTATTCATTTTTAAACTTTCTAATAAAGTCCCTGGATTTACCCTTTGTGGTCTGCGTGAAATTAATTTCTGGTTTAGGCGTTCCCGCATTCTTCACTTCAATTTTTTGCTCCAAACTCAATGAGCTAAAGTTATTTCTTAAATAGTCCAACTCCAACTATTGATTTTAACTTAATAAATATATAATATTAAAATATTAAAACATACACGCTCGAATTTCCAACTAGATGCACGAACAGACAACAGTGCGGTGCACACAAAAACTGTGCGCCTTTTCCATGTTAAATCTCCATAGCCCCGCTATCCCCCACTGCCACCCGCCACCTGTTACTACAGAGAAACTGCACTACTTAATCGCACGTGCGAGCAAGTCTCGTCATAATCGTCATTTACCTCGACCGAGGCACGGTTGCCGGATCTATACAGTTTGGTTTGACGGGATGATAAAATATTAGGGAGGGTTGAACTTTTTTCGTTTGACGGTACGATAAAATATTAGGGAGGGTCGGACTTTATACGATAAATAATATTCAATGAATATGAATTAATATTTTTTATTCGTTTTGTTTGGGGGGTGCACGTGCGCATGTGCTCCTGTGGAAGAACCGCCACTGTGCTACTCGATAAAGCAATGTGATGTTCTGAATTGTGAATAAAATTGAAAAACTGCAATACGTTCTTTTAAAAAATAGATAATAACGTGAACCAACAAAAATGTGTTAACAAAAGATCACACTTTGAAACAAAACATAATGAAACTCAATTCACCCGCTCAATTTTTCCACTGGGCGTTAATAAACTAATCGTAAAAAACTTACTTTTGTTTCTTCCTGTATAATGATCAAGTCATAGGTATTTTTTGAAAACTTCAAGATATCATCCCAAAACACAAGTCTATACGTTGCTTAAAATTTTACCAAGATCGGACAATAATTAAAAAAGTTACATGATGAATTGTGATTAAAATTGAAAAACTGCAGTTCTTTCTTTAAAAATTTGTATTTTCTTTTAAAAAGCAGATAATGGCGTGAAGCAAAAACGTTATGTTAAGAAAAGAAGCAATGAAATTTTTGACAAATTGTAATGGGTTCGATAAACACCTTGTGTGAAATAGTTCCAATTCCATTTAGGTCTCACAATCGAAACAAACTCTTGCCGATGAAATTTGGAAAACCGCATCCGTCTATCTCTATTAGTTTAAAAAATATTTCACTTCGAAACATATCTAAAAAATTGCGGAATCTGTTATTTTTTTACTTCCCAATCTTGTCTGCATACTATACAGGGTATAGGTATACAGGGTTGCCCAGAAGTCCGGAATAAAATTAATATAGCCTTAACCTGTAACTTTTGCGGAAAACGCTCGGATACGTCAATTTAGTTTTGTATATGCTCACATTTTGACGTTATTCGTTTGTTTTTTTATAGACATTTGTCAAAGATATGACGGCATCGATCTTTTTTTAAATAGAAACATACAGCTTGTGATACATCATTTGAAAGCTAAAATCTCGTACAGTATGCTCATAAATTTTAGCGCGATTATGGCAAGCTATTTCAAAATGGCGACTGTTAAAAGTTTTTAAAATATCTCTATTTAAATAAGCGGAAATGATAAATCATTGATGGTTTTTTTACCTTTCAAGTTCACAATGTCACAAAATGTCAGCACGTGAAACAATGATGATTTCTTACCTTAAAAGGTAAGATTCCAGATTGAACATAAATTTCATATGGGGAGCCCCACAACAAGAATGTTAAAAATTGAATTGTTAAAATAGTAATGGATATATTACAATTGTAAACGACTGGCAACGCTGTTTCAAAGCCAGAAGCGGTCGCCGAGAAGCTTTCGGCATGCGTCGGCTATCGTCGACCAGCTCAAATGGCGGCAAAAATTTGTCGGAATCTTCTCTTTTTTTTTAGTGGTATTTGTGTGTCATATTTCTCTGAAATTAATATACGTAAATACTTGCCATATATTATTCTTTCACTTCATATACTATTACATGCGTAAAACCTTCTAATAACTTCAGAAAAGAGTTAGAAATAGTGACAGCAATGTAACCCTCCATAAGAGATTTAAAAATTACTCGCCAGTGACGTCACAAGCCACGCCCAAACCCCACGTGCAATCATACCTATAGTAGTTACTATACCATGTCCTATTAACTTGTGTTGTGATCGCTCGAGTGAAAAACCGCTCGATTACTCGATTATTGAAATAACCGACATCGCTCGATTATTAAAAAAACCGCTCGAGTTATCTATTCAGGCGAAAACCGTCGCTCGTCACTTATTATCTTTCACTAGATATCTGCGCTTCGCTTGACGCGGACGGAAATGTACCGCTGTATTGTGATCGAGTTAAAAACTGCTCGTATATTCGCTCGATAGGAAATACTCTAGTTATAAATTCAGGTTTGTTCGGAAATCATCGATGTTCGAGTTTGACGCTGAGAAGACTAAACTTCTAAAACTTACAAAACAACCGCCGGTGTTTTATCAACACTTTTTCTTAGTCATAAAAATGTGAAGTGATTAATCGCTCGAGCGATTCACTCGATTATTAAAATCGGTCGAGTATCAAGTACTCGATTATTAAAATCATCGGTTTTTACCAATACTACTATTAACACATACCAAAATTGAAAATAATATCACTCTGTATACATGACATATTCTAACGATTAATTTTTCGTGCGATAAACGATTTTTCTTGCACCGTTCAAATTAAGTCAGGCGCGAGCCATTTTTATCAAAAAGACAACCTTCCTCCGACCGGATGCGCGCCCACAAATTAAAATGCAGAATTTATTTCTCTCCAAACCGCCTTTTAAAGTGAATAATGCACTTCTCAAGTAGCCCACTGGCTCATTTATTCAGGTAATGGACCCGCCAACCGCGATTTTCAATTGGAAATCCATCTCGTATATATCCGGGGCCGGATTCGCTTATCAATTTGCCTGGGCGATAGTCGATTTTGTCAGTTTTGCTTGCGTTGCTGAATCGGTACAATCTTTTCGAAACTTGGAAGGCGGATTTTAAAGTCTCGGAGGACGAATTTTAAATTTTCGAAGGGCCTGCAGGAAAGTTTGTACGTTAATAGGTAAATGTAGGTACCCTCTTGACAGGTCGTTTAACCTCAAAACATATGGTAGCGTACAGTATTGCTAAACTCAACTTTCACATTACAAGTTAATGAAAAATAATGTGATTACCTGTATAATTACACTAAATCACTTTATGTACTTTAGGGATTTAAAATACCCTTTAAATCCCTATTTTCAGGGAAAAAAGTGGTACTTTAAATCCCTAGGGATTTCAAAATTCATGGTCGGGTGCTTTTTCCAGGAACTCTTTAATATTGTCAACATCGAGTGTCTTCGACTTTTTTGGTTTGTAGCCCTCATTTTGTCGTTTCAAAAAAGCGGTTAGTTTGCAGAATTTGCTAATGTGCAAATTTATCATCGAATATGCACTCCACAGTGACGATGCTTTAAGCTTTTTGACTTTTCTAAGAAATATGCTAATAGTACCTTTTCTTCTGTAAATTCTTCTACGTTCCGTTCTTTGCACCATTTGATAAACTCAGATAACTGTTTTTTATATTGTTCTCCAGATTTTCTTGGTAATAATTGGCCTACAGCCTACGGCATTTCATATACATCATGTGCTTCGGGCGTTTCAATAAAAGATACATCTTTGTTCCTGTCCAATGTTCAACCTTCAAGATTCCGCTTTTTCATATTTAGCCCATGAGCAGTTAGGGGACTCAGTGTAATTAAAATGACGTTTTCTCGAAAACGGTTAGGATTAGCGACATGAATGAAGAGTACTTAATTTTTAGCCAATAGTTAAAGGTATGTAAAAAACATTGTCCAAAGTTCTCATCATACAGGGCGTAAAAAAAATGGGCCCATGAGTGTTACAGCTAGTCCGTTCCTGCAGCTGTGAGTAATTCACAACAGTTTCTTGGGTAGTAATTTGACGGGTCTTACCTGGTATACATCATATTAAAAAATAATTGAAATATACCAGGTGGTTCAATAATTATGTGTAAAAAACTTGATTCCATTGGTGCTCTTTGGGAGCCCATATCTCCGAAGAGAAGGCCGATACGAAAGAAGTTTATATGAACCTATAGTATTCTTTTCACGTGTTTTCTTCATATCCGGGAGATTTCCCACATGTTCCCGGACACCCTGTATACATCTCAGGACCACAGTGTTTTTAAATCCCTTGACAAATTATAGCCCTCCCGTTGGTCGGGCTATAAACTTTTTGTCTCGGGATTTAAAATACCACTCTAGTCCCTAGGTGTATAATATACTATTAAAACACTAAATGTATCCGTTAAAACTATCATAATCTCAACAGTTAAACAATCTCTAAAAGTTTACTAAGTTCTGTGTTTGGTACCATCGCATGCCGTCTAGCAACTGCCGCGATGCGTGGTGTATCACAAAACGTTTTCTGTTGTGAAATTATTTGCTTCCATGTGTTTTCGATTTGAAATTAGTGTACCTTTGTTTCTCTACCTAGCTTCCCCTATAGGGAAAACGCAATTGCGTAGCCAGGGTTTGGGGCCAGGGGCGAGGTGCGATCCGGTGTTCGTAGAACAAAATGTATCGATTGTCAACTGATTTGCAACCGGTCAGAATAATCCGCGTACTTGTACGGAATTGTTGGTTTGGATTCTGCGCATTTGCTCGATCGCAATCAAAGCAGATGATGAGCAATAATATTGAAGGTTTGGCATTTGTATCCGTTCACACAGACAAAAAGCGGCAGTTAGAAACTGTTGGAAATTTCGCTCTGCTCTGTACACCAATCACTGTCAGGAACGTAAATAGCCGTCAATTTTCTATTTATTAAAGGTTTGTTGGGTTTATAAATCCAATTTCCGTAATTTTCCGACGAGTTAGCGCCGTTGCATAGTTTCCTCCCGTCGAGAACTGAAAAATTGCATCGTTTTCCCGCGAGGACACGTAGGCGCGCCGAATATTCAAATAAAATAGTGTTTTAGAGTCCCCGAATGGGAGACGGCTGTCGGTAAAGCGGACAGTTCAATTTCACTATATTTTTTGGAAATAAATACCAACCTGGTAAAATTGGTATGTTTTTACTTTCTCCGCAATTTACTTTGTAAGATAAAGTTTATTCGTGTTCAATTATTTGAACCGTTCTAGAACAGTTATCGAACGATCTGCTACCTGCGCAGAACTACACATGGTGTTATGGAAATGACGTATTATATTTGAATGGATGACTCCTTGGGTGTCCTAGAGAAGCGTTACATATATTTTTTTTTAAATCGACCGTTTTAAAAGTGAGGTAACAAACACTCTTACTCACAGGTCAGTCCGCGCTACTGTACAACATTTCACCCAGACCCAATGGCAATGTTGCAAAACTTAATGTAAAACTGAAATTCCATATAAAATTATAAACATAAATTATTTTCTAACTACTGGTATTTATCCTTATACCTAAAGAGCTAGGAAATCCAGGCACAAACACAATCAGTTTTTTTTCTTTTTCATGGGAACACTCCTGGAAACACTTTATGTACACACAGTAATAGTGAAACAGAACCGATAGTTAGCTTTTGAAAATACTTTTGATGTTTTATAAGGTTATATTCATAAAATGAAGAATTTCCTTCTGTAATACTTTTCTTTTAATGATAGTCTTGGAAATGGCAACCACGCTGGTTGGACGAGACTATTTATTTTAAAGGGATGGAAGGGTCTATCAACATAATTATTTCATCATTCTTCTTCAGTAAAGGATTAATAAATTTGATTTGCCCATTAGAAATTAGCGTTTTTATTATTTCTGAATTTCTATTGAGAAATAATTTATAGCCTATAGTGTTGTTGTTTTAAGTGTACGGTAGGTTATTGTAAAGTGTAATTATGCATTAGTATTTATTGCTTTTGTGTAATCAAATAAGTGTATATCTTCAAAAAAAAAATAATTGGAAACTCGTGGGTGTTTGTGTGTTTCTTTAAGTGATTTAGTGCAAATGTTCCGAGAGATTGGAAATAAGAGGCCGAGTGGGGTATAAGCTTATTATGCAGTCCCACATTATCATCAGGGTACGTGATGAGCATAAAGCTTTTTCCATAGAAAAAGAAACAAAAACCGGAAGATGTATCTGTGCCATGGATTACTTGCTAGTGTACTGGCACCTGGATTCACTTCTATTTGGATACTAGGTAAACTACCTAAATATTATTTTTATAAGAATCTAAAGTTATTTTCTACACAGTTGGCAACATTGGGATTGAACATCTGTTGATTACACAGCTTGGCAATGTAATATGATCATATGTGAATGTGCCGAGGAGTAACCGGGTGGATTTAGGGGTGAACACTTCTTAAACGTTCGATTTGAAAAAAAAATATGTAGCTTCTCTAGGACACCCCATTTAAATATAATACGTCATTTCCATAACACCCTGTATATGCGCTACGTCACTGACCAGACAGAAGCAATATTGGGCCATATTGAACCTCTATTCAGGTCTCAGTTACGTTAACATATGCTCCTTCCTGTTCGTTTTATATTCAAAGGTTAAAAGTATTATTATCGCTTAAGTTGATGCCTGTAGAAACTGTAGTCTATTAGGATAATGTTTAAATGACTCCTTCCTCATCGACAACAATTAATCACGTACTTTCCGAACCGTATCCGATTATTCCACCGCCAACAATCGGTTGTAAACCGGATCCCTCTTCAAAACTATGTATTGTTTCACAAATCGCGTCATAAATTTCGCGCCTTATCTTTATTATTAATACCGGTCGCAGTGTGCATTTCCTCTGGAAATTTAGATTCGAATAGCGATTCTGACGATAAATAATTGAAACCTGTGCTAGTTCGATGCTCTTTTTGCTAACTAGATGATCCTTACTCATAACGTTAATTAGTTATAATATTGGATATTTTAAGCAACCTATAACTATGGACGTGCAGTAAAAGTAACATTTTATGAGTGAAAAAATGGGTTGGTGCTCATGGTTTTACGATCATATTTTTAAAAGTTGCTCGTCGGTTGTCTTGCACACAATGTTGACGCCGTCATATAGGCAACCCCGCCGGCATTGGTGCTGGTTTGGTTGTCAACCAACGACGTGAACCAACGACGACCGTCCAGAATCGAAATCAGTCGTAGGGATGTAACGATATTAAACATCTATCGATACGTGGACAAAGATATCCAGATTAATTCTAAAAGTGACTTCCTTTTTTATGCGAGAAAATAGATTGTTTATTTCCCAGTAAAGCCAAAATATTAATCATTTTTATTAAGGGCGAAGTACGGTCCTGTTCGCCGGTTAAGATCAATAGTTTATCAGTCGGCATTGCGCATGACATCTGATGATCAGCTTTGTTTACATGCGCGCGGCCATAAATTTGCCACTTGTGCTTTTAGAGTTTGGCAATCCATAGATGTAGGTCGGTCGTCACAACACGATGCCAGTAAACACTAAACGGTCAAGATCATAGACATATACAGGGTTTTGCATCGTTGAGTTGACCATAGGACATCCAATGTAAATTTTGTGGTGGCCGAATATTGGCTCCCTGTACAGGGTGTCCTAGTTTCGACACTTTTATAGAGTATCTCCGTAATTGTTAGTGCTATCAAAAAAGTAATGTAGGTGTCATGTGTTTTGAGTCAAACTTAAAATGATAAAATAAAAATTGGAAAATTTTCGCTCGCTTAAGAGATACGGGAGACAATTTCTAAATTACCCTATACTTTCTTAGTTAAAAGAGATACAGAAAAATCATCTATACAAAAGTTCCTTTATAATGATTTTTGAATAATCTGCCGTATTTAGAATAAGTAGGTATACGCGGTCAGGTAAAAAAGTTATCGGATCTAACCCCATTTTTTTAAATGGAACACCCTGTATATTTTAATCCAGAATGATAGCACTTTATAATATATAATATTGGTTTCCTAGGTGATTTATTTAAACTTTATTATAGTTGTTGGAGAATTATACCGTTCACTCTTACTGCCATTAATAAACTACCTGATTAAACCCTATTGTATACGCCTGAACCTCTTCAAAGCTCAATAAATGGGATCAGGGCCGGCTTGAAAATGTATACCACACCACATGATTTATTTTTATAATTTAAAATAAATAGATAGGTAAGAGATATTTGTTTCGTCTTTAATCAGCCGCTCTTTGAGGCAAATCAAAGTGGGTACAGTTTGTGCCTCATACATTTGGTAAATCTTTCTTCTTAATAAATCCATGTTATTTTCGTCAATGCTTATAAATGTGCCAGAATCACTCCGATTTTTTCTAGGATTAACAGGTTTAAGTACTAATGTCTCTTACCGAAGATAAAGGAGTTTTTGTCAAAGTAGACGTCTCTGCTAAAGCATCCATCAAATTAAAATTTCTACTCAACAACGATTGATACACATTTTTAATAAATAGTTTGGCATCGGTAGATAAATGCTTTCTTTTAAAAATGACACTTGAAGATGCCCCCCTATCAGCACAATTCCAAGGACGCCACATTCTACCACTAATAAGCCTAACTAAAAATTACTCGCCGGAAAACCACTAAAGATTAAAATTATTAAAAATCACTTTGTATTTATATATGCATCAGGCATAGGTATAAATTGAATTTGTATACCTGGTCCGGCTCTGCTCGAAAAGGTTTTAAAATTTGGAATTTCCTTATTTATTTTATGGTCCAAGGGATAATAAGGTTTTATTGCAGTCAAAAGATCAACGATATAATTCTGCAAATACTATACTTTAAACCACAGTAGGCCATGAAACAAAAGCTAATATCCTAGAGACAACTATGTCGATATTCTAGTTGTTAATAACATTTGACGTCAATTTCATTTTTACATCTTCATTTGTGAATCATCCATGGTGTGTTATAAATTTGAAAAGAGAGTTTAAAATGCTATCTTTTAGATTAAAATATACAGGGTGTTCCATTTTAAAAAATGAGGTTAGGTCCGATAGCTTTCTTACCTGACCCCGTATACTTATTCTGAAAACGACAGATTATTCAACGATCATTATAAATAAACTTCTGTATACAACATTTTTCTGTATCTCTTTTAACTAAGAGAATATAGGGTAGTTTTGAACTTATCAATTTTTTGATTTTCACCCGTATCTCTTAAGCGAGCGAAAATTTTCAAATTTTGATTTTACCATTTTAAGTTTGACCCAAAGAGAGCACATGACACCTATATTACTTTTTTGATAGCACTAACAATTACGGAGATACCCTATAAAGGTATCGAAAATTGGACACCCTGTACATATTATGGGAAAACTGCATTATAACATCTTGAAGAGGACGACATCGTAAGCCCATGTGCCAAGTTTGAACACATTTTGGTGATCTTATGCTATTTAATTAATCGTGGCGTGTATCTCAAAAGTTAAGACGTTTAGGACATGTTGAGAGACACCCCTATATAGATCGACGCCTTTCCCGATGGTACACCCTGTATTTAGTAGTAACGGCTTTAACAAACACAGCTCCGCATACACGATAAATAAGTCCAGTTATACAAGAAAATTAGCATGTATATCGACATACAGTACAGAGTATCCCGACCGCCAAATTGACCCGGATCAATTTAAATTGAGGCCGCTAGAGATTGATGTTTTTTGGGTATGTTATGGGGCCGCCTGTGCTGTATATTTTGATTAAATGAAGGGCTAGGTGTCGCCGATACTCTACGAGGGGCGCTATATAACTTCAATTCCTAAATTCTATTTTTGTCAGAATTTAGTTCGTTATTTTAGTAAATTTGTTTTATAATTATAAAAGTATAATATTTTAGTTTCCTTCTTTTTATTGGGTTTAAACAACTTCGCACGTCCATGACTACACTATCTGAACCAAAGATCTTACAAACTCCAGATAGAAATATTTACATTTGAAGTCGACGTAAGGATTGTAAACGTGCACTCCCCACCTTGCTGTTATGCTTGCAGCATAGCCAGATTGTCCTATTTATCGCTAAGGTATCTGCAAAATCCCAATTAAAAATTTGTTAATTTGACAATTGCAACTGGTTTAAGGTTAATCCGCAATTGCTTTTAAAATAAATTTATTTCCCAATAATTTTAATATAAATTGTGAATAGGCCTTGAGAGATTTAGAAAAAAAATATTATTATTATACATAAAAGTTTGAAATAAACCGACTGCACTCTGACAACATCAAGTTAAAAGATAGTACGCTCGACGGCAAACGATCAAACTTTATCAATGGAAGAAGAAGAATACACTGTTGCTACTCGCTGCTAACCGCTTTTAAGGGAGTGTTTATATACTTGGTTGTTTTTATTTTTTTTTTGTGAGTATTGGTGAAAAATCGTCTTTATTATGATCATTTAAGCAAGGATTTATCTTTCTTCGGTAAGTATGGTTATGTTTTAATATAATTGTATTGATATGATTTCTGACTAACCATTGACGTTTAAAAGGTTATGGACCGGTCCGTGGTGCTAGTCCGGGCAAAAAGCAGTCGAGTTGGTTTATTTCTTAATATAAATCTTGCATTTTCAAGATGGTTGAGTCTTGTGCGGCCATAAAATACTTCACTAGAAGATGCAATGGTGTTAAATTAAAATTTCACAGGTTAGTAAATATATTTAGAAATTTGATTTTGAGTTTGCATCACTATGAAAATTCGGTTTGTTTAAGAATGTACCAAATGTTTATCCACTTCGTTATGATACTAAAGGGCCGTAGCCTACGGCAAATTTGGATACATGCCCTTAGAAGGAATAATTATAGTCCAGGTGATACAACAGTTATTTGTGAGAAATACTTCACAAAAGAAGATTATGTAGGTAATGTACATGGGAATAAAATACTGAAGAAAGGAACAGTCCCATCAAAATATTTTACATCTTTATTTTTCTATATTTAAACAACGTTTGCAGTGTAACAAGTACGTGAAGACAGGTTTTATATAATTTATTTATTTATTTTTATATATTTGATCTAACTTGTTTAGGTACATAATATTTTAATTTACTTATTTAATTAATCACTTTAGTGTACAATATGCCTTAGTGGCCTTAAACCAGTTGAAATTGTCAAATTTACAAATTTTTAATTGGGATTTTGCAAGATGTCTTAGTGATAAATATAACAATCTGGCTAGAAATATACACTTTTATATCTGGAGAGTATCATCCAGTAATGAATACACCAAAAATATTGATACTAAGCATAAATAGTTAAATCCATCCTTGGATACACTGTATATAAAAACTGGATCAATATTTCTATTTTTTTTATAAATATCCAATATTCGAAACTACACTTTTTGAATAGATAATATAGTTAAACGTAAAGAATCTCAAAGTAAATTATACGCCCTTGTTGGGCTTTTTGCCCAGACTAGCTCCGCTCCGACACAATGAAGAGCGCTCCATAACCTTTTAAACGTTATTGGATTTAACCTTGTAAGATCTTTGATTTAACCAGACTTCAACATTGTTGCCATTAGGGAGACCAACATGTTTTGTCACTCTTCCACCCATTACTGATTTTCAATAACATTTCAAACAATCACAAACTCACTTTCCAACAGATTTATGAATGGAGTGTTGGCCCTGTGATCTGAACTATATATTTTTTGCATATTTCCCCAGTTGCGTAACAAAGCCTGTGTGAAAAAATTTTACCGGGCCCCAAATGCAATAGAATATTAAGCGGAGAAAAATCCATGGTCTGCTCCATTAGTTTAATAAAAGTTCAGTTTTTAATTTCCATACATCTTCAATGGAAAAATTAAACTTAAACAGAAACTCTTGGCATTGTTAAGGAAAACTGTAAAAGAGGAATAACATATTTAAGCATTTTTTTGTGTAAAGAAGATAATTATGATTTTGGAAACATCAAAAAGGTTCACTGAAAGTTCCGAAAATTAAGGTAGAAGAAAAAAGTATAAAATATCTTTTGTAGCAGAAAATAAGGAGAAATTTTATACAGGGTGTTATGGAAATGACTTATTATATTTAAACCGGCAATTCCTGAGATGAAAATAAATTGAAGAAAAATAACCATAAATGACGCTTTGAATTATTGCACGAAATATACACTTTATATGAAATATCAAAATTTACGTGGCCGCTACTGAGGGCGTTCGCAATCAATAGTTTATTGAGGGGGTGTTGTCATATTGCAACACAGAATTGTAAACGCACGTATTCAGTTTTTGACAACAAGACTTCTTTTTCAAACTTTTTAGAAAAAAAAATACTACAATTTTAAGGCACATACTCTCTTACCTTGGATCTTCTAATCCGTTTTATAATTAAATTCCATAAAGAAATAAAACGCAAAAAGTATGTTTTGAAAACAGAACCAACAGTAGGTAATATCACACAAATTTGAAATCACGTCACAATATTTCTTATTATGAATTATTTCACAACAAAAAAAAATCGGGTAATGCTACAACTAACAAAACGTTTAAAATTCGTATATGTCATTCCATCCCCGGGTCTCGAAACATACTGAAGCAACGATAGTCGCGCGCGGCAGGTATCCAAGCAAGGGCGAGACATGCGGTGTGATCTGACAACACTGTTAGTATACTTTAGTGGCCCACATTGTTGCTAACTGAATCCAGATGGAACGGCGCGACAGTATGTGGGTAAAAAGGGTTTTTACCTTAGTATTTAGATATTCGATTAAAAAAAAAGTATGTAGACTTTCTCTAGGCACCCTAGTTGTCACCCATTTAAATATAATAAGTAATTTCCATAACACCCTGTATATGAAAGTTATATTAATAAATTAAATAAATTACTGCAAAAACCTTGGAAAGAGAGAGTCTCTAATTTTATTTTTGGAAAATAGCTAATTAAAAAGAACCCTTCAGTAACCTATAAAAGGCAAAGTATTCACAACATCTAAAAGAAAATCAAAGAAATTAATAGGTCCTTTCTTGCCTTCAAGGGTTAAAGGTCTGCCGCTGTCAGGTTGGGGCCGAAATTTCATTTTGTCTTGTAATTTCCTGTCCTTAAATTTTAATAAATAATAATTTATATTTTCAGTATACAGTGAGTCAATATAAAATAATACCAGAACCAGTACCCTTACCGCCTGCACTCCAGACCGTGAAGAAGCCAGCAATGCGCTGTTGCCAAATGTTAATTCGTGGGAATTTGGAAATGGAATGGAATTTAAAAAGGAGGCATTGCCAGAAAATTAAACACATTTTTAACCAATAGTTTTTTCTTATAAGAACTGATTTTTATCATTAAATTCTATATAGCAAAGCATTTTCATTTAGAAACTTGAGAAGTTTATGAAAACATTGACTGTTTTGTTTTGCTCTTCTGAATTGGGAAAACGAATAGACTATAGCAAGTCTAATGGACATTTTTATAGACCTAACATTGTCACCGCATGTTCATGTTAAGATTGAAATCTAAATTACTACATCGTTAAATTTTTATAGCATGAAATAAATTTACTCCTTTTACTAGGAATAATAATTACTTTTTTAATGCAATTAATATTGTCGCGTATACTATGTAAACGCCGTTGCGTGATCTAAAATGCCTTGTTAAAAGACCGTTGTTTACTTCTATAATTTTGTTCAGCCCAGATTTTGAAATATGTAGTAATTAAATCGGACTTTTTTTTTAACAACACAAACAAAACAAAGTAGGTTTTAGATTTTCACTTAATTTTAGGATAAAACAATAGCAGGTACACAGTACCTTCGTCGTTGAAAATGTAGACCATATAACGTTGTTTTGTTTATGTTATAAGGATTTTCATCAAGTAAAGTCCTCATTAATTGAATTCGTATTTTTTTACTTTTAAGATTAGTTTACGAGAGTCCCATAACTTATGGGCCTTAGACCAACTGAAGATAGTAAACATCAAACATAATTTGTCCACAAGCCCCATTAGTATAGAATTAATTCTATTACAGAATGCCATGAATAATTAATTACCTTTAGTTCAAAAAAAATTCTTATTCGAATGTTATTGATTTTAAGAAATCACAAAGCATTAATAAGCAATAAGCTAAATACAGTGAAACCTCTCATAACGGACACCTCTAATAAGCAGACATCTCTATTAAGCGGACATTTTTTCATAGTCCGGAACTAGGTATATGCAATTCCATGAAAATCAACCTCTCTTGGGCGGACTCTCCTTTGGGAGGACGCGGACGGGCTCTTTTCATACAAAGAGTGCAAAAACCCTCCTTTAAACGGACAAAAAAATTTTAAAAGTATTTGGAAGACGAATAAGTACGGTGCAAAAGCTCTCTGAAGACAGACCGGCGACCAATCGCGTATGCGTGGCAGCGCGAAAGAACTTCGCCGAATGAAAGTATGTGTGAGTCCCCGACAGCAGTCCGCCGTTTATTTGTGAGTTGTAAGGTTAAAATCGTAAACACAATGGCATAAAAATGTCGCGTTTTGAGACTGAAAGAGAATATTGATGTTGTGGAAGTTTGTAATTTGATAACAATGATTTGGGCGAGTTCACATTATCATTGATAGCAATGTGCTATTCGAAGATGATAGTGACCCCATTCCTACCGATTATGTAGTCCAAACTGTAACCACATCATTATCTGACGACTCTGATGAAGAAGTTGAATGCAGTAATCAAAGAAATGTCACCAATTATCAACAAGCCATTAGTATGGTAAAGAAATTATAAAGAGTATGCAAAAAATAGAGGTGCCTCTATAGGAATGGAATTATTATCAGACTTGGAATTACATTTTCTAGATTGCAAGTATAAAACGCAAACACGTCAAACTACGTTATTAGATTTTTTTAGTACTACATCCTAACTAAAACTAGTGTATTTTTGTTATGTTATGTTTATTTGTACATACACATATACATAGTAATAATTTTGCATTTACATATTGCCTAATTACAAATTTCCCATGGGCGGACACATTTAGACGGTCCCGTAGGTGTCTGCCTAAGAGAGGTTTCACTATAATGTGTCACTGGCTGCAGCAAAGGCAGCACCCCCTAAGTTGTACGTATCTATAGTCATAGGTCGGTGGTTATACCGCATTCATAAAGAAGACCGTGAGTAACGATTTTATTACTATACGTGTAAATAATGACTATTATTTCCCGAAAATGGAATAATAATGATTATTTTACTGAATAGTAGCAGATAGAAATATTTACCTAATTTCGTACTTTCCGGATCGAAAAATTCTATTAAATTCACATCTAAAAGTTCTGCTTCGACTATACAATCTGAGAATTTATTATTTATCTAACTCGCGCCGAAAATGGAAAGATTCGAGTTCGGTAATTTATTGATATTCCGAATGCCATTGTGGGGAAACCGACTCTCGGCCCAGAGATCCAGATCCGGGCCGGAAGTTAAGAAAATGGAACACGACTACGAACACTGAATAACGGTGTAAAAATAGCGGACAAGACGTAATTTTGCTAAATGTTACTATGTAGTTGAAGCAGCTAGTCATTGTCGTAGCTCCATTAGTAGTAGCAGTAGTGGTGGAGGGGCGAAACAAGTCTATATGTTACCGTAGAAACCAGATTTCAGTTAAAATCCGATTTTCATCAATTTTCATCAATTATAGATGTAACTATGTAGTTGAAACTAGAATTGCCTTATAACCTATGCTCGTTTAATTGAAAACGGCTTGTTAATTGAAATCAGTTTGCTTTGGTGTAGTTTAGAAAATATTCATTCACTGAATATAATCCAGAGCGATCAGGGACTGGAGTTTAATAATAAAAAGTTCACAACATAATCCAAAAAGTTAACTATACTGGGTGTTCCTTAATAACGTGCTAATATGTCACAGGTATGATTCTTTCGGTCATATTATGAAGAAAATTTCAAATTTCAAAGTTTTCTTTTTCCTATCTATGAAAGTAGTTTAGATATTATTTTCAATTTTGGTATGTATTGTGTTAATATATAAACTACAAATTTCAGTGAGAAAAGTTACTCTATCTATCCACCAGTGGCGTTCCTGTAAACATGTCCTCTGATATTTTTTACAAAAACAGTGGTACGCCACTGACATGTTTCATGTAAATATTTATTCTGATTAGCCTGGTCAATTCTACATCAAAATGATCTCTTGCATTTTCCTCGTCAGACGTTCTTGATTAAATCAATTAAATTTAAATTGAAATTCATTATTCCTATCAAGAGGTGAGCATTTTCTACAATTTTTATGAAACAAAGTAGATAATAATGAGTTTAAATTTGAATTTAATGTTTTACTATTGATATCAATTGGAATATTAGCCCGGCATTAAGGAACACCCTATATAGTCGTAGAACGAAGTTCGATACTGCCAATATTGTTTATATGATCTAGTATTCTGGTAGACCACAAGGAGAGAAAAACTTAGTTAAATTTACTATAAAAATAGTAAAACTAACCAGAATTTATGGCTCTATTTGTGACTGGAATAACTTTTATTAAGAACTGCCATTAAATTATAGCAACATTTTTTACAAAAATATTTAGTAAATCATTTATATTGTTGTAAAATTTGCTAACATGTTTTTAAACAGCGGTCCTCTTATTTTAAAATAATCTGTTTTATAATTAAATTCCATAAAAGTATGGTTTGCAACAGAAGCAACAGCAGATAATATCACACAAATTTGTAATTACATCACATCACAATTTATTATTATAAATTATTTCACAACAGAAAAAAAATCGGGTACTGCTAGTACTAACAAAACGATTAAAATTCCTATACGACAAGCACATGAAACCCTCGACAGCGCCACTCCACCCCCGAGTCTCGAAACATACTGAAGTAACGATAGTGGCGCGCGGCCCGTATCCAAGCAAGGGCGAGACACGCGGTGTGATCTGACAACACGGTTAGTATACTCTAGTGACCCACATTGTTGCTAAGTGAATCCAGATGGAACGGCGCGACAGTATGTGGGTAAAAAGGTTTTTACCTTAGTATTTAGATATTCGATTTAAAAATAAAAAAGTATGTAGACTTTCTCTAGGACACTGAAGGAGTCACCCATTTAAATATAATAAGTAATTTCCATAACACCCTGTATATTTGAGTATTTACTTAATTGATTTTACTAAATTTATTAGAATTTCTGAGTATACTTTTTAAAATACTATGTATACAATATTATTTTAGTACGGATTATTATATAACATGTAATTAATACTATATTTTATAGGAAATTTTACAATAAAATCTGTGCTATAATAGTTTTACTATAGTTTTTATTGTCGTACAGGAACACTTTCTTCTTAAAATAAGTTAATGGCCATGTTTTCCGACCTTTTTTCCAATGCATCGGAAAAAGACGGAAAGCAGCGCCTCCGGCGAAACCTGGAAATCGCAAGAATGCATGCCGATGTCTTTTATATCTTTTATGTAAAAGTTAATACCTAGTTTCTGACGCCAAAGTTCTTTTATTGCTTTAGTTAACGGAACAATTGTTATATCGATGCGGCCGTATAAACGCTCACAGCTTTCGTGTAGAAAGCTGACTTATTTATTTACTTTGTGATTTGCATATAATAATATTTAAATTTATAGGTTCCGCTCGTCATAAGTATAGGGTGTCCATTTTGCGGTGGATTTACGGGGTTGTTTATATCCCCGTTATTAATAAAGATAGAAGGATGCGGTTTTCGTAGCACTGTGCTACTTTCGTGTGAAACAAATTTGTTTTTGATATATAGGAATTTCTTTACACATTTTACTGTCCTCTTTGTAGTTTTTTTCATACCAAGTGCCGTATTAAAATTTTTCTACGTTAAATATTCAATATATTGTGTATTATAAATTTGGAAATAGAAAAAAAAATTTTTTTGGATAAAAATACACAGGATGTCCCATTTAAAATACGAATATATATAATATAGATTCGATAACATTTTGACCCGGCCCGGTAGATGCGATTTTTTGGCGGCATCATATTCTGCTTAGCTCATTTCGAAACATTTTCTTCTGTTTAGTAATAAAAAATACAGAGGAAAAATCAAAAACCACAATTTTTTTATTTACCCTCGTATCTGTTAAGCCAGCGAATATTTTTAAGTTCTGTTTTATAATCTTTAGTTTCTCCTGTACATGTCATGAGATATATTTGGGAGGGAGAAACTAAAGATTATAAAACAGAACTTAAAAATATTCGCTGTCCCATTTTCGACACTTTTATAGGGTATCTCCGTTAATGTTAGTGCTATTAAAAAAAGTATTGTAGGTGTCAAGTGCTCTTTTTGGGTCAAACTTAAAATGGTAATATCAAAATTTGAAAATTTTCGCTCGCTTAAGAGATACGGGGGAAAATCAACAAATTGCCAATTTCTAAATTACCCTATATTTTCTTAGTTACAAGAGATATAGAAAAATGTTGAATAATCTGCAGTTTTCACAATAAGTATACGGGGTCAGGTAAGAAAGTTATCGGACCTAATGTAATTTTTTTAAATGAAACACCCTGTATATTTTAATCGAAAAATATAGCATTTTAAACTCTTTTCAAATTTATAATACACCATGGATGATAGACATGGTAATCAAATTTTTAAAAATGTTGATAAATCATTTTCACAAATGAATATGTAAAAATGAAATTGACGTAAATGTTAATAACAACTGGACTATCAACATAGTTGTCTCTAGGATATTAGCTTTTGTTTCATGGCCTACTATGGTTTAAGGTAATACAGTTTAAGTAAATCGCCTAGGAAACCAATATTATCCATGGTGTGTTATATATTTGAAAATAGAATTTAAAATGCAATCTTCTTAAATTAAAATATACAAGGTGCTCGATTTTAAAAAATTTACCTGACCGCGTATATTTATTCTAAATACGGCAGATTATTCAAAAATTATTATAAAGAAACTTTTGTATAAAACATTTTTCTGAATCTCTTTTAACTAAGAAAATATAGGGTAATTTTAATATTGTAAATTTTTTGATTTTCCCCCGTATCTCTTAAGCGAGCGAAAATTTTCAAATTTTGATTTTATCATTTTAAGTGTGATCCAAAAAGAGTACATGACACCTACATTACTTTTTTGATAGCACTAACAGTTACGGAGATACCCCATAAAAGTGTCGAATATGGGCCCTGTCAATAATTACAGAGATACACAGCAAAAGTGTCAAATATGGGTAACCAATTGCCAGGAAGAAGCCTGACAGATTATTAACAGTGTTATTATTTATTTCGAGAAGGTACTGAAAATTGTTTACCAGACCGATAAAACTTATCCCATTAAACTGCTTTTGGAGCTTAGAGGATGGGAAAGTTGTGTTTTAATGCGTTAGAATGCACTTTTGTCCGTCTGACGTTGAAACCACTTAAATTCTTCCTCAAAAATAAATCATTGTCGCCTTTCTTAATAACCATAATAACCACTTAGGGTTCATATTACGGGATAACACTGAATCGTTTAAGGTTGGGCTTTAGAAAAAGAACATTTTCGCTTTGAGTTCAATCCATTGGCGTAGCCAGGGTTTGCAGGCGAGAGGGTATCACCAATTTCGTATAATACAGTGGGTAAAATTATTATATTTACAATTTTTTCCACACAAAGTATTAGTACTGGTCAACAACAACTTATTCGGTTAAACCGAGCCGGGCGCGGGGTTAATTTCAAGCCAATAAGAAGCTAAGCGGCCCCACATCTCAAAAGGTAACTGGAAACAATGCTATTTCGAGGAATTTTGTCTGCCAATTTGCAAGTAGAATTCAAAATGTAACCAATCAGTAGTGTAGTGTTGTGATCGCTCGAGCGAAAAACCGCTTGATAACTCGATTATTGAAATAACCGACATCGCTCGATTATTAAAAAAAACCGCTCGAGTTATCTATTCAGGCGAAAACCGTCGCTCGTCACTTATTATCTTTCGCTCGATACCCGAGCTTCGCTTGACGCCGGCGGAAATGTACCGCTGTAGTGTAATCGAGTTAAAAAACTGCTCTTATATTCGAACAGTTTTTCGCTCGATAGGATCGTAAGACTCGGCCAAATACACCAAAAGGAGAGACAAAAGAGGCTCAACCAATACTCAACATTCCATATGTCAAAGGAATATCCCAGAGAATTAGAAGACTAGGACAACGATACAATATCAGAACGGTATTCAGCTCGAGAGACACCTTAAGAAGCCATCTAACGAAGACGAAACCAACTAGCCAGGAAGATAGGAAAAACTGTGTCTACCAGATCCCCTGCGAATGTGGCCGATTGTATATTGGGGAAACACTACGGCCACTGGAAACAAGGATTAAAGTACACTTAAACAACACTCAAAAAGGAGAAACGGAAAAATCAGGTGCAGCTGACCATGCCTGGACACACGGCCATCACATCAGGTGGACAGAAGCCGAAATCCTGCTCAAAGAACCACACTGGAGGAAGTTCAAGGAAGCTGCTACCATACACCAGAACCCTGGCTGTTTTAGTAAACCTTCATTAGATTTAAGAAATATCTGGAAGCCCACTGCACCCATCTCAATTATGCTTCAGTGCACATAGCTAGTATAAATAGACCTGTAGTTACTTTTCTTATTTAGTATTCACCTGAAGACGACTGGAGATACTTACCAGTTGAAACGTTGTGATATATAACAAATAAAGACAATGCAAGTCCAAAACTTTTCTATTATTCAAGGGGTAGTTTATTTCTCTGGCCACCCAGATCCCCTGATTTGACAGTTTTGGACTTTTATTTATGGGGAAGACTTAAAGAAATTGTCTATCAGACCCGGCCAACCACACGAGAAGACATGATTCTTAGAATTCGAAATGCGATATCGTCTATTTCTGTGGCAGAGATCGAAACTGCTGTTGATGTCACACGTCAAAGAGTTCAAAGTTGCATCGACAATAACGGCGGTCATTTTGAGCATTTACTGAAAAAAAATGTAAAAAGTATTGATTTTTGCAAGGTGATAAGTAATTAGTAATTAGTATTAAGTGTGAATTTTATTGTTTCGATTGTCATGGCTTACTTGTTATTAATGAACATTTCATGTTATAATTTAAATATTAAAAAAAATATATTTTTGCTCATAACTTAAGTTAGAAAAATGGTATCGACTTCCGGTTTGTGCCACTTTTTAAATAATTTTACGAGTAATACAACTAATGAGTTAAAATGTTAGCCTTCCATTTAACTTTCCATGGAAACTTGAGTAAATTACTAAGGCGGTCAAAAAACGCCATCTGGTGATTCTTGCTTAAACTAAAACTTAAGTATTATAATAGACTATAATTCGACTGTCAAGGGGCTTTAAAACAAGACCAAGTTCCATGAAATCGGTTAACGTATTCGGGAGTTATCGAACTTTTTCTGCAACACGATTCAAACCTCCCCCCACCCCTTATTTTAAGAGATAGACCAAAATGTCAAATAAATTATTTGTACAGTGTTAATTGGAGAGTCGAAAACAGTTCCACATGACGTACCTTCACTATCGATTTTAAGAGATATTATCATTTCTTGATTTTGAATTCAAAATACGCCATCTAGCGGTAAAATTTCAAAGCTAAAAATAATTTTAGTATACTTCTAAGAGTCACTTTTGTGATAAATTTTTTTTCCCGGAAGCCGTAGGACAAACAGTTATCGAGATACAGCCGCTCGTCGACCTTAGCGGGACACCCGGTATATAAAAATTCGTTGGTAGTCTTATAGTAAACATTTTAAAATCTAAACAGGAACTTTTCATTATTAAACTCAAGAAGACTTCTTAAAAATACCTTACATTATAGAAAACGTTGGTATCCACAAATTTTTTGGTAACCAAAAGTAAACATTCTTAAATTTAAACAGGAACTTTTAGGTAACTATAAACATGAATTTAAAAAAATAATCACCTATTTATTTTGCCAGTCGCGTAACTAAGCCTACATTTTTGAAGGGCACTCAGTGGGCACCTGATAATTTAAAGTGGACGAATTTGACAAGCCATTTTAAATATCTACTTATTTTATGCTCGTAGATTGAGAAAGATGTGAAGAAAAATAACTCTTGGTAATACTTTTTGTTTTAAAAAAGCACAAGAATAAACCCGAACAATAAATACATATTTGGGTGATTTTTGCAGTTTTTTGTTTGGTATCGCGGCACGTGGTAAAAATTCATTATTCACAAATAAATAAATTTCTGGAATTTTTTTGGTGGCTACTACAATTTTTCAGATAAACCTATGCCCACCCGTAGTTACGTGCCTGCTAAATACCCTACCTGATCACATGTAAACGACTAGGCTGCCGGTCGAACAGTCGGTGACGTCATCGCTTGGTGAATTGGAATTTCAAGCGATTCACTCCAGTATTAAAATCGCCCGAGTATCAAGTACGCGATTATTAAAATCATTAGTTTTTTCCAACACTACTATTTTGTTCGTTTAAGGCAGGTCTTGCCACTAGAAAGGTTGATAAATCATATTTTAAAGTTTATTTACTCTGTGAACTTTAAAAATACCAAAGAAATTGTCCAAATAAGGGTCCCGTCATGTATCGATTCAAATTTACCATCGCTATATAGAAACCCCCTCCTTAAAGGCGACGATAAAAGAGGAGTAACAGGGACGAATGCAGACCGCATCTCCGGATTTTCGCTGCTCGTAATTCACCACGAACATTCGTTGAAGCGCTGTGAATTATTTTGTTAGTTTCGGTGAGATATGACCGCCTTGAGACAGCTCTACGGGCTGCAGTTGTGGGAATAAAGGAGCATTATTATGGAAAATTTTTAAACAGTTAAACGAGAACATTCTCGCTGTTTATTTTTTAATTTTTTAGTGCCAACTAGCGACGTCGGACGTTCTTTTAACTCCGGCAGAAATGTAAAATTGAGATTAATTTGCATTGCGCGTGACATTTGACGACCCGCTATGCTCTTGGGGTCAAAATTTTCTTACAGGTAACTTTCAGTCCTTAGCATATAACTTTTGCTAAAATAAACTATTTGCCTGTAGAAACGATTATAATTTGCGAAATGTATACTTCCTGCATTATAGAAAGCAATTTTAAAAGTATTTTTTTTGGATTATAGCTGCAGTATTCAAATTTGAATTTAAAAATGTATCGCCGGTCACGTGTCCCCAGTCCTTACTTCACCCTTTTATATTTCACGTCAATTTACTAAAGTTACTTTAATATATAAATAATTTACACTCTTGCTACAATTTGTATTGAAGAAATAATGTTCAAAGATCAACAGTTTAGTTCCTCTAACGCAATTATTAGCCAGAAGATCCGTCTCCGCAGCTGCATGTATCGCCAGTCACGGCAGAAATTGCTTATAAATAACGCCACTACAGGTCGGCCTAATAGTTTTACAAATATGACGGTATGTGTTTGAATTTGTGTAAAGCGTGCTCCTGTTTAGGTAAGTTCCTTATTATGTTTATTAAGGTAGAAACTAGAACATTGCCTACTTTTTACCATGCGTATGTTTTTATGTTGTATCGCCGGTCACAGGGTTAACTCAGACCTAGTAGTCTTAATTAAGGGAAAAATACTACACAGTCATTCTCTTGAGTACAGATAGTCATTTCAGTCTAAAAAAGTTTAAGAAATAACTTGTATTAGCTGTTATACAGTTATAAGGAAAAATATATTTTGATGTGCAAGTTTCGTTTGCACCTTAGGTAGATTAAAAATATAACTAATTTTCTTAGTATTTTAACATTCTATAAGGAACATTCCAAAACTTTACCCCAATATAAGACAGGGCTGTTATAAATAATATGAAAATTTTTATAGTGACTGATTGATTAAAATAAGCCAGTTCCAAATATTGGCGTTATATGATTGAGAAGAGTAAAATTAGCCATGTGACGGGCGTTAAATTATTAAAAAATCGATGCTATAGACCAGGATCTTCGTGACGATGATCTTTTGCGCGTACATATATAATTCCTCTAATTAGATACTATAAGAAACCTTTTAAAAAATTAACAGGTGTTTTGAGATTATTTATTTTTAAAATCCGATTTACTGAAAGTTGCTTGTAAAAAATTTTTGGCTATCCATAGATATTGGTCGGGTCGTAGGATCCCATAAACAATTAACGTACCTATTATATGACCCTGTATACGGGGTGTTATGGAAATGACGTATTATATTTAAATCGGCAATTCCTGAGATGAAAACAAATTGAAGAAAAATATCCAAAAATGGCGCTTTAATTTAATATGCCATGTACATGACCTTATGTCAAACCAAAAATAACCATGTGATGCCCCTGTCAGGAAGGTAAACAAAGCAATATATGTCAACAGTGTTGTCATATCTTCAGGGTAAACTCTTTAGAAAGTCAATAACCGTTTGACAGTTTGCAAGTTGTTTATTTTTCAGGGTACATTATTATAAACTTTTACGTTCAATTCAGTTCGCTAGGAAACAATCTCTGATTTATAAACTTAAACTGACTCGAAAGAAACGCCGCGGAGTTTTTAAATGGTCAGGTATGTTCTCATTTGTTCAATTCGAACGACACCCGTCAGATCTGGACAACTTAAAAGTTTATAAATGCCACTTACCCTTTAGAAAAAAAAATGCAATTTTATTTACCTTTTCGGACTTATTTAAAACCAACTTAATTTATAAAAAACACCAAGTACTCACATCACAAAATCACATAGTTTTTGCGTCACAACACATCTAAGTACCGTTCAATCTGAATTAGTATTTTAAAGTGCTACTGTGTAGACAAAAGTACGCCCTTAATGTCTAAATAACACGTTGGTTCCGTCGATCAATATTGAACTGCTGGACTGGGGCACTGCCATCGCGAAAAGAACAAATAACTTAATAATTTAGTTTAAGTATTAAAATACAATTTAACACACAAATCTGCTTGAAACAGCAGTATGAAATCGGCCGGCTAATTTTGGAGGAACAGCTGATCAGCAGAAACGGTTGCATATTCTTTTTTACTAGACTGGGGTTTATAGTTAAAAATACAGCGTTGCCACACTTTAGATGATTTATTTTTTATATTCATAAAATGAAGAATTTCCTTCTATAATACGTTTCATTATAATGATAGTCTTGGAAATTGCAACCGCGCTGGTTGGACGAGACTATTTATTTTAAAGGGATGGAAGGGTCTATCAACATAATTATTTCATCATTCTTCTTCAGTAAAGGATTAATAAATTTGATTAGCCCATTAGAAATTAGCGTTTTTATTATTTCGGAATTTATATTGCGAAATAATTTGTATCCTATAGTGCTGTTGTTTTATGTGTACGGTAGGTTATTGTAAAGTATAATTATGCGTTAGTATTTATTGCTTTTGTGTAATCTAATAAGTGCGTATCTTCAAAAAAAAATAATTGGAAACTCGTGGGTGTCTGTGTGTTTCTTTAAGTGATTTAGTGCAAATGTTCCGAGAGATTGGAAATAAGAGGCCGAATGGGGTTTAGTGGGTATAAGCTTATTATGCAGTACCACATTATCATCAGGGTACGTGATGAGCATAAAGCTTTTCCCATAGAAAAAGAAACAAAAACCTGAAGATGTCTCTGTGCCCTGGATTACTTGCTAGTGTACTGGCACCTGGATTCGCTTCTATTTGGATACTAGGTAAACTATTATTATTTTTATAAGAATCTAAAGTTATTTTCTACACAGTTGGCAACATTGGGCTTGAACATCTGTTGATTACACAGCTTGGCAATGCAATATGATCATATATGAATGTGCCGAGGAGTAACCGGGTGGGTTTAGGGGTGAATTACCCAATATTGGAAAATGGGCTATGGAAAATTAAAGAAAGATTCAAGTTTTAAAACCGTCTATTTGTCTTTTAAACTAAGACCACTCGGAAAGCACGCCAGTATAACACTACATATAAAATCCTATTCTAAAGAAAGGTCTAATCCCAAAACCGCCCTATATGGCTGATTTATTGACACTTAACTTACGGACATATTTATGGATATATTTGGTTACACTTTCCCTAACAAAATACAAGCTAGACTACAGCGTTCTCACTGATTAAGTTATTTTTGCCTTTATGCATTTTAGATGCATTATATTCCAACACGCCTCCTCAAAAATAAAATTAATCTATTTATGAACCAAATATTAAGATCTGAACTTATATATCTAAGAACAAATCAAATTAAACTTATCAATCTATTTTTCATATAGCAGTATCTCAATAATCGTGCTTTCCTTGTGTTTTTCTGGGAGTAATGACAATAATGACCCAACATTTGTTGCTAGGATTGGGGAAAACCCAGAAAAACCCAATCAGATCATTTAGTTACTTATATATACAAATTAGTCTTGCTATTCTTCAAATTTAGCTGCTGGTAGTGGCTTTGTCAAAATCGTCAGCTATCTGTTTATCTGTGGAAAGATATTCTAATTTTAGTATTTCTTTCTATATCTGTTCTCAAGAAAAATGATATTTAATACTGATATGTTTTAATCGAATAATTTAAATACATATCCTGTTGGACTTCTTCTATCATCACCAATCGGAATAAACATAACCACTTAAAATTTTTATAACCACCATGTATATACTTCAGCTTAAAAGTATTTAACCTTTTAGGTTCCGACAAGGGATCATATTTCTCCTCAGATTTTAAACTTCTATAATCTACTTTACTTGTGAGAGGAGTGCTGACAGATTTACAATCTTTCAAATTAAACTTATTTAAAAATTGTTTTGATATATGCTCATTAATCTAAAGTTATTGAATTATTTGTTCTTTCAATTTTTTTTATACCCGAAACAATTTAATGTCTTTCAAATCCACCATGGACAATTTGTTTCCTAAATAATCTTTAAATTTGGTCATTGTTTCATTATTTTTACTAGCGATGACTAGGTCATCCAATTAAAGTAGGTACTACACTATTTTCAGAAATATTTTTAATCTAAAATAAAAATACAATGATCCACTGAGGAATTTCGAAAACCCTTTTCTTTAATAGCCTTTTCAAATATTTCAAACTAGCATCTTGCCGACTGCTTCAAATCATATAATGCTTTATGTAATTTACATACTTGATTGGGCTTATCTTGTGCACCTTCACAAGTTTTCATAAAGATTTCCTCTTTTCATATACACCCTGTATATAAAAGATTAAACTGATTGGCAAAAATCTAAAAATCGAAATTTTTGCAACTGGAGCAAATGTTTCGTTATAATAGACGAGCTTTATATATTGATGGGTTTCCAAATTCATCATTTTTAAGAGCAAATACCCATTTACAATCTACTATATTTTTGATTTCAGGTTTTGAGACTAAAAATCATGTATTGTTTATTACCAAAGAATTAATTTCATCCCAAATAGCTTCTTCCCACTTAACTCTATCATATCTATATTTAATTTCGTGATATGATGTAGGAATTTTATATATACTAAAGATTGAGCGCACATAAGATAATCATTCGATAAACTATCGTCATGATAATAAATAGGCGGACGATTCTTGATCCTGTCACTCCTTCTCGGTTCAGAAGACAAAGGAAATTTACCTTGATTATTTTTTTAGGGAAAAATAAAGGTATAGAGTCCGTCTTAGATGGCTTCTTTCTCTATATCGGTTATTACCTACAGAGTTGTCAGACTATCTTACTGATTTTGACGAAACGTCAGATGCATCAGTTTCTTCGCTTATATGGGAGTTTTCAAATTAACCCCTTGAAGATTCATTGTAGGTCTAGACATCAAAAAATGTATTTCATCTACAATCAATAACATCTCTGACTACATTAAACTTGTCAGTTTGCACATCCCACAGTTTATAGTCATTCGGTTCATACCCAACTAGAATCGCTTTCCAGGATTTTTCATCAAAGTAGAACCGAAAACCATTCAATATTTTATTTGCGGCTTTTTACTCTGCCACAATTCATATGGTGTTTTAATTTATTCTAAGGCCTTACTAGGGGTCAATTTTATTAGACACGTAGCAGTAAGCACTGCCTTACCCCAAAAATAATTTTCCAATTTAGCACCAGATATAAGTGCACAACCTTTTTCAGTAATGGTTCTTACCATTAACTCTGATACACCATTTAACTGGGGAGTACGTGGAACTGTCAAATGGTAACTAATGCCCTTTTTAACAAAAAACTCTTTCGCTTCAGTAGATAAATATTCCCTTTCATTGTCTCAATATAAATTAACAACTTTCAGTGAGTTTCGCTTTTTGCAACATAGTCACAAAACATTGAAAAAAAAAACACATCTGATTCATATTGTATTAAATATATTCACAGTAGCCTGTCAACAAAAAGTACAAAATACTTTTTGTCATCATCTGTTGTAGGAGTGATAGGACCGCAAACGTCAGTATGAATAATAAATAATGGTCTTTTATATGATTTTTATTTTTAGCCTTTTGAAAGAAAAGGGAGACGTGTTTGTTTACCATTTATACACGCTTCTCAAAAAAAATCATTTATAGATTACCTGATCGATTTAACTCAGATCTTCGACCACTTGTTTATTTTTCATCTCTAAAAACTTAATTTACTAATGTGCCTCAAACATTCATGTCATAATTTATAATTGGGTAATTATATTCCTGTGTATTTGAACAAGAGAGTTTACTATTAAATAAAAAAATGCAATTCCTCTCAAATTATTATTGTTCAAAGACTTACCCTTCATTATGATTTTACTAGCGTTACTTATACTTATTCCTTTTTAACCAAAATTTATTGCCATCCGAGCTTCCTGCATTTTTCTGATTAAGAGCAAATTGTACAGAACATCTAGACAGTACAGACATCCTCAAATAGCCCTTAAATAACCATATTACTGGTCACGAGAATAGCTCCCTCCTTAGATGCAGTACTGTATCATTCTTTTTTTTTACTTTACAATTTTCCATAGTCACTATACAAATAAACACCCTGTAATGCGTAAATAACACGCGACGTAATCTGGGCCCATAACCTATTGGAAAATGGGCTATGGAAAATTAAAGAAAGATTCAAGTTTTAAAACCGTCTATTTGTCTTTTAAACTAAGACCACTCGGAAAGCACGCCAGTATAACACTACATATAAAATCCTATTCTAAAGAAAGGTCTAATCCCAAAACCGCCCTATATGGCTGATTTATTGACACTTAACTTACGGACATATTTATGGATATATTTGGTTACACTTTCCCTAACAAAATACAAGCTAGACTACAGCGTTCTCACTGATTAAGTTATTTTTGCCTTTATGCATTTTAGATGCATTATATTCCAACACCCAACTTTTTAAACGTTCGATTTAAAAAAAATATATATGGAGTCACCCATTTAAATATAATACGTCATTTCCATAACACCCTGTATAAGGCTGAAATGTGTGTGGTGATTAAAGTTTGCAATAATGAAAAGATAAAATCTCTGCAAATAACTATCTCCTGAAACATATATTTCGACTTGTAATATAATAATAATAAGTGCAATGTAAATACCCTACCGTATCTATTAGAAAATTTGATATAGTAAAACAATTAATAAATTAATTACGAATTTTACAAAAGAACCTGCTAAATAATCTGTCAGACATGGACTTTTATTAAACTGTGGAATACTCTAATGGGTAATAATACAAACAAACATTTTTCCCCTGAAATGAGAGCCAAAAATATAACGGATCGTGTTCATTCAAGAGGTTTTAATCTAAATTTACAGATGGGTAAACGTAGACGGTACGATCAACATGTTGGATACCATAGTATCGGTGGTATTGCAGATCTTGTTACGAACGTCATGAAACTTAAGAGAACCAGAATCCCGAAAACTGACTGTTACCAGAGTTAGTGCTATAGTACCAGATTTAGAACTCTTTCGTGACATTTAGTACTTTAGTACTTTTAATACTTTCTGAAAATGATGAAATCATATGGCTTACTGGGTCGGTTGCCCACGGATTGCCTTTTCTTCGCTTGTCAGTGTTTTTGGCACCTTACTTTTCTCTTGTTTCTAAGTGCTTTTTTGGCACGGACTCAGTGGCGGTTCTTCCACAGGAGCACATGCGCACGTGCACCCCCAAAACAAAACGAATAAAAAATATTAATTTATATGCATTGATTATTATTTATCGTATAAAGTCCTAATATTTTATCATCCCGTCAAACCAAACTATATAGATCCGGCAACCGTGCCTCGGTCGAGGTCGAGGTAAATGACAATTATGACGAGACTTGCTCGCACGTGCGATTAAATAGTGCAGTTTCTCTGTAGTAACAGGTGGCGGGTGACAGCGGGGCTATGGCGATTTAACATGGAAAAGGCGCACAGTTTTTGTGTGCCCCGCGCTGTTGTCTGTTCGTGCATCTAGATAGAAATCGAGCGTGTATGTTTTAATATTTTAATATTAAATATTTATTAAGTTAAAATGAATAGTTGACGGTGGACTATTTAAGAAATAACTTTAGCTCTTTGAGTTTGGAGCAAAAAATTTAAGTGAAGAATGCGGGAACACCTAAACCAGAAATTAATTTAATGCAGACCAGAAAGGGTAAATCTAGGAAAATTTAAAAATGAAATATATGAAAAAAAATTTATAGAGGGTCTTCCAAACTTAATGAGGCTGTTATTGATCAATTTTCTACAATTGAGAATCGAAGAATGGACTTTACGTTTCAGCACTATTGTGTAGGGTCGATAAATGTTGTGTATTTCGATACTCGATATGATTTTAAACCATTTTATTTAAGGATTTAAACTAAAAAACACTGAAAATATGAAGAATGTCAACTTGTCAGTCTCGTGGCTCGATTCGTTCTCGTCATAAAACAGTTGTGTTCTCGTCTTGGTTGCGTCTAATGACGTAGCCGTAGATGGTGTAGTGGTATTAGACATCATTCGGTTTTCTTGATAGCTCGTAGATGGCTTTAGTAGTATTAGTAGTGGACTATATAATAATTGTTACGAGGGTTGCATGAGATGACGTTAAGATCCGACAGCTATACACACTAAGGAAACCTTCCTTATTTTCCAAAAGTTGTATTTCCTTGTGTAAAATTAAAAATAAATAAAAATATGTTTTACCAAACGCATTTTCTTATTACTTTTTTTCTTTCTACATTTAAAACGCCTTGAAAAATTTCACCATACTTGTGAACCCCCTCTATCATAGGTCACGAGCCGCCACTGCACGGACTACCATTTTAGTACTTTCTTAAGCAACAATTAAAATTATTTCTGGCTTGAACTACCTTAATCTATATACTTGAACGATCGAATCAATAAACCAAGTAGCGACTGGCCAAATCGTAGACCTGTCAAAGACAAAAAAAAATATAGCTAAGCATGTTTGACGTGTTTAAGGTTTTATTCTAGAATGACGTTTGCAGACCAATTAATTATTAATTTTTCCTATTAGAAAGCCTAAATTATTTAATTTTGGTTGGATTTTCGTTGAAATTTACCTGCTTTAATAGATTTTTTTTTTTTAAAAATTTTTTAAATTATTAATACAAGGTGATTAAGATTAAAAATGAAATTGAAAAAAATTCAATAAATCTACATTTTCAAATGGAAATCCTTAAATTTTGTAATTATTTTCTATTTAGCATTATAGAGTAAGTTTGTATGAGGTTGTCTATTCAGAAAGTTTGTAGTTTTCCAAATATTGCCATTTTAATTACTTGATATGGCGATTTGGCGAGTTGGCTATGACGGCAATTTCTTTGTCATTATTGCAGCATAGCCAGATTGACATATTTATCGCAAAAGTATCTTGCAAAATCCCAATTAAAAATTTGTTAATTTGGCAATTACAACTGGTTTAAGGTTAGTCCGCAATTGCTATTAAAATAAATTTATTTCTCAATAATGTTTCTATAAACTGTGCAAAGGCGATGAGAGATTCTTTAAACAAATATTATTATACTTCAAAGTATCAAACGAATCTTGAACTAAACCCACTGAACTCTGGCAACATCTGTTTCTATTTTACTACTGCGCTATGATCCAGGAGAGAAAATATGAATGAATACTAATCTCCTAAACATTACAACGTTGGCGCTGTGATATAACGTATTTTATATATATTTTGATTGATTTGTGTTTTTTTTTGTGATTATTGGTGAAAAATCGTCTTTATTATAAACAATCATGGTCCATTCAGTGTAGTTTGTAAAATAGTGGACCATTTAAATAAGGATTTATCTTTTCATCGGTAAGTATGGTTATGTTTTAATATTTAACCATCTGATATAACCGGACTTCAACATTGTTGCCATTCAGCCAACAGACATGTAGTTCTCTCTTCCACCCTTTACTGATTTTCAATAACATTTCACACAATCACAGCGTCATTTTCCAAGAGTTTTATGTGGATTATGGGATCTGTAGTTTATAATACCTTTGGTTCCAACCAAAATACATTTTTTCTTATACTTACCTGGTAGTTTAATATATTCATTAATTGTACTTTTACTGTTTTAAAAAATATAATAATAAAATAATGTACTCCTATACTTCTTCTTTATGTTGTGTCCAGCGTTCTTTGATGAGATTGGCGGACCACCCTGTACCCGAATACTGTTTATCGTCATTAATCTAATCACGTTGTTATGTAAAACTCGTTGTTAATAGAATATACGGTTTTATTTATGTATATCCATGCAAGCGGGCGTAAGAGAAGCTGCGATAATATATAGAAATAAACACGTGAATATCTTCTAAGAAAATACTGAAAATACAATAACATTATAAACTGAAATATTTTAATGGATATAATAGTTCACATATATATTTCCAGAATTTCCTTTCCTCCGACATCAATCTTGAAGAGGAATTTTGAGAAGTGGAACATTTGGAATTGAAAAATATACCACTGAAATGTCCAATGCGTGGTAAGCATATTTGCAGATTTTTTTGAATATTATTTTTATACAGGGTGTTATGGACATGACTTATTACACAAATAAAAAACTTTTAAATTATGCGTTTTTTGATAAAAAGTGTCTCCTACTAGGAAGGTCTGCTTGGCAAGAAACTAAGATTTACGATGAAAAAATGTATTATATAGGGTTCTCAAAAAGTACAAGAATGTGAAACGTTCCAAGGGAGAACTAACTCTACTTTTAATTTGAGCAAGACGACAAATAAAAAGTTGTTTTAAATCTTGTTGGGAGTAGTATTATTTTTAAAAACACCCTCAGGACTTTATCAATCACAATTTTTTTGCCCCCTCCCCCTTGTATCACAAAAATATCTTTATTAACAAGGTGTTACTCTGGTATAAATTTCAGGCGGAAAAAACTTTTTACATTTAAAATAGAGCAAAATAATTTATTTACAACCATGCATATAATAATGACATTTCATCTATCTTTAAAAGGTAGCAAGTTGACCTTTTTTACTTTCCACCCACAAGTAAATTATTTTTTTGTAATTTAAAAAAAAAATCGATATCTCAAAATAATATACGAACACACATTTTTTTAAAATGCTAATAGCTTTGCGTGTTTGGATATGTCTACTTTTTCCCTAATTGATAGAGTGGTCTTCAGCATTGAATATTGTGACCAAATCGTTGATATCTTCTTTATCGTGGCATTTTCACTGAAATAAGCTAGTAGCGCCGACTCAGAACCAGGATTTTGAACTTTGTTTTCCGTACACCATTCCTTGAAAAAGATCTGCTTTCTACTAGTTTTGCTGCTTCTCGAGTTTCTGGTGGAGTAGCAGCAAAATCAAATTCCTCATCTGATTTTTCTGTTGCTAAAATAATATGTATATTGTTTAGTGACATGGAAACCACATTCAAAAAATAATATTTGCCATCTTGATGTGTATTATTACCTACGTTATTTTACCACCTGCGGTTATTTGAAATTTCTGTCTAATTTTTCAATGAAAAAGTCAAAATGACCTTTATCTTTTATTAATAATTTTAATTCAAAATAATAAGAAGTGGATGTTAGATGTGATTGTAAATAAAATAGTATACAAACCTCGGTGAAAAGTTTCATTACTGCCTCGAGATTTAGTTAAACTATCGACTCTCTCGACAGGAATGAAACACTTTCCACCTCGGTACGTAATATACTATTTTTAAATCCATGTATGTCATAGGTAATTTCGACCTCAGCCTATTTGATACATCGGTTGGCTAATATTTAATTGAAATTTTGCATTAATACTCCCAAAGAGATTCGACGACTTTTTTTTATTGTGGTTTTGCTGAAAAATAAAAACAGGGGTTATTCTCCCTTGGCCTTATTTACCTTCTTGTACTTCTTGAGAACCGTGTATAATATAATACATTTTTTTTTATAAATAGTTTTATAATAGCTTTATAATAGTTTCTTGCCAAACAGAGCTTTGTAGGAAGAGACACTTTCTTTCATGGAGCACATAATTAAAAGGTTTCCCATTTGTGTAGAACTTCCTTGGACACGTTTTATGTAAACACGCAAATCCTCAGATAAAAACAAATTTTAAAAAATAACTATAAATGGCACTTTCAATTAATAATACCATTTCTTTTAGGGCTTTAAAGTGTTTAAAATCACCCTGTCTAAGATTCGTTTTAATAATAGTAGCAGGAGTGTTACTAATAATTCTGATAGCGGTGGGAATATATATGTTGCACGAAAACGATTCTCCACGACCTCCCCCTAGACCCAGAGGAATAATATGAAAAATATGTTTTAAAAAGTGATCAAATTGAACAAACATTCGCTTCCAATGTAATGTTATTGTAGCTATCTGAGTGTCTCTAAGTCCATTAATGATTACCCATCTCCAAATCTTTAGGTATCTTTGTTTCCCGATTTTTGTTGTTCTTGCAATTGGTAACAATATACATAGTATTCGATAATTAAATATACGATAATAAATTTTCGATTTTTATTTTCCCCTAAAGTGAAGTAAATAATTAGACGTGCCAGTGCATCCAATAAAGTTTTTAGGACCACAGATAAAATACAGGGTGTGTCGTTTAAAAAAAACATGGCCAAGCCTGTCATGTGGGATGTTGTCACCACGTTAAAAAAACATACTTCTTATAATTTTTACAAACAATCTTGTATACGGAAACATCCTGTACTATGTTTTGGAAGGCTCACAACCAAATTTCAGTGCCCTAATTTGTCAGAGTTAAAAAATATCAGCCCTTTTGAAGGACCATGTTTAAAAAAAAAAAAGTTAAAATAATTATTATCTCCTGTAGGTATAGGAAAATTTTGTAAGAGCTTCTATGAAGAAATAATATGCAAGGTGTTCCATTTCAATTATTAAAGTTGCTAATTCTTGATTGAAATTTTTTTTTACAGGGAAAACATGTCCACTTTGTATATTGTGATAGAGCGGGTTCACACGCATGGTGAAATTATTTTTAAAATTTTATTTTTGTGTAACGACCAAACAATTACTTCCTAGGCGTTTTAAATGTAGAAAGAAAAAAGTAATAAGAAAATGCGTTAGGTAAAACATATTTTTATTTATTTTTTAAATTTACACAAGGAAATACAACTTTTGGAAAATAAGGAAGGTTTTCTTAGTGTGTATGGTGCTTAAACGTAAAGTCCGTTCTTCGATTCTTAATTGTAGAAAATTGATCAATAACAGCCTCATTAAAGTTTGAAATACCCTCTATAAATTTTTTTTCATATATTTCATTTTTAAACTTTCTAATAATGTCCCTAGATTTACCGTTTGTGGTCTGCGTTAACTTAATTTCGGGTTTAGGTCTTCCTGCATTCTTCACTTCAATTTTTTGCTCCAAACTCAAAGAGCTAAAGTTATTTTTTAAATTGTCCAGTGTCAAACTATTCATTTTAACTTAATAAATATTATAAAAATATTAAAACATACACGCTCGAATTTCTAACTAGATGCACGAACAGACAACGGCACGGCGCACACTAAAATTGTGCGTCTTTCCCATGTTAAATCGCCACAGCCCCGCTGTCTCCCACCACCTGTTACTACAGAGAAACTGCATTATACCCCGCCTTCTTAATCGCACATGCGATCAAGTCTCGTCATAATCATCATTAGCCTCGACCGAGGCACGGTTGCCGGATCGAGAGTCTATAATATACAGTTTGGTTGACGGTACGATAAAATATTAGGGAGGGTCGAACTTTATACGATAAATAATATTCAATGAATATAAATTAATATTTTTTTATTCGTTTTGGGGGCGCGCGTGCTCATTTGCTCCTGTGGAAGAACCGCCACTGCCAAGAACACTCATACAGATACAAAAACGTATCACCGGAGACCTTAATACAACAAATTTGCGAGTCGAGTGCTCGTATAAAACTGTTAAAAATCGTAAATCTTTTTAAACCAAATCTTATAAGCGAAGTCTGCTAATCGGGATGTGAATATTCCGCGATCAAGAAACGGAACACTAGATTTAAGATTAATTGTCCAATGATAGTAATAAAAATGTTATGTTTAGAGCTCGGCGCAGTGTGAATCATTGATATTTTCCATCGACTCGTCGCGTGCTGGAGGAGTTGCGATCGAAAATATTGAATAACTACCGATCTAACGAGGTGCCACTTTTTCGAAAAATTTTGCATATAAGAGGATACGATCAGTAGAACTGGAGATTTAAAATTATCAAAAATTCATGAGTGGATATTTAGGAAATATACATTTTTTTCAAATGTAATACCACAAGATGTGTCGGGATTACCGAATAATACTTTTACCTGACACGAAACGCGTTACCCGGCAACAACACTACGACTCCGAAGGAGGAGGAGTTGTATTCAAAGGATTATACAACGAAATAAAGTACATATATCTTTCTGAGTTAAACATTTTTATTACAGTAATTATTGTTAATTACGAAATTACAATTATTATAGTTAAAACTTGAACTATTGGATAAATTATTATCATAGGTTGGAGGTGTTTGAAATTGGGCTTCAGCATCAGAAGTAGATGACGATGTATTTTCGGCTCTCATTTGCGACAAAATCTTCAGATGATGCTGCTCGCTGAGCTGGAGATAGGGAGTAACAGAATTTATAGAACTATGGCCCGTTATTTTGATAACTTCCTGGAGATTAGCACCTGAACTGCTAAGGGCACTTACTGTTGAAGCTCTATTAGAGTGATTCGTAATCTTTTTATTTTTCGTATCTAGGCCGATGTTGATTGCTCCCATTTTTGTCCAGTTTCTTATAATGTTAATACCTGCTGGACAATTCTTAAACCATGGGAAATTATCATTCTGTTTCCATTTCTGATTGACCGTCAAAAAGAATCGATTAGTTTTAATGTTTTCGCCTCTTTTGGACATTAGCTTAAAATATAACCGTATTGGATATAAATCCGGATTCACAAGATTTTTTACAAGCCACTTACTTTCGCATGTTCGACTTGCTCCTCCTTGCGCCGTTTTAGAAAATATTGGGTTGTATTCCAGACGACCGGTACTAGACCCGTTATTATATTTTTCCTCCTTAAAATATTCCAATAGCAAAAAAACCGCTTCATTTCCCCTCCATGCTAGTTCGGATGCAGCTATGTGGAAAAATTTCCGTTGAAGCCCATCTGGGGTATTTTCATCCAAACTAAAGGCCATTTTTTCTATTTCCTGTCTCGTCAAACCCGTGGAACTCTCCTTTCGTGCACCAGGTACCGCCTGCAACTCTTTTCGTTTTGCATTACGGGCAAAACGGGCGCTTTGAAAAACCATGTCATTGAATGGATCTATGTGGCGATTATATTTTTCAAAATATAGTTCCTGGAGCATTTTGGCCGTTTTGTTCCATAAAAGCTTGACCACACCTTCTTTATAATCGCTTCCGTCGGATTTTTGCATATTATATGCCCAGTCTTTTAAAATGTTGCACAAATCCTTGTCTGTTGACATTTTTCGAAACTTCGCGCAAGGCAAAACTCAGTAAACTGCTTCCATACATATTTGTCGGAACGCTCGGTATTTTTGGGCTTCACATTTTTAATAGCATCGTCGACTTTAGACAACAAAATTTTACCAAATCTTTCTTTTGCCATTTTGTAACAAGAACTGACAGAAATTACTTCTGAAGTAATTTGTCAAAAAATGACAATTACAACAATGTGACCACCAAGTGATAATCACTTAAATGATTATCACTTATTAATCACATCCTTCTATATGGGAAAAATATACATGGAGTTGTATAATCATCAAAATCCTGAAATACGTGTCAACCAATTGTATAAGAAGTTATACATGATAAAAGAACGTTTATTTGTTTGCGGTGTTTTACCCTGACAAACTTCAGGGGTTAAGTTTGCAACAATTAGAGACAGCCTAAAGGCCGTATTAGACTAGGCAATTTTTTCTCTTGCGCCGGCAATTATAATGGCACGTATTCATGCGCAGTAAACCGTTTTCGGTCAGCTGGAGCATTGTCAACGGTCAGAACCGCAGTGGGTACTGTCGAAATCCCTAAAATATCTCCAGAATTAGAGATGTGCAAACCTGTTCGTTTTGATTACCAGTTAAAGCAGCTACTGCTATTTACAAATAGGAGGTGCAAAAAGTTGCTGAATTAGCAGTCCATAAGTTTAATAAAGAATGTAAACTGCTAATTTAAGTACCAGTGGGTTTAAATGGCCATTACCTGTTCATACCTGGTTCGGCCAAATAATATACAGTTAAAAATAACAGAATAATCCATGTCTACCCAATTGCGCCGGCAAGGGCAATTAAAATGGCGCCTGCCCCATTTCTGGTAATGAGAGACAGCTGATCGGGAACAGTGTACTGCGCATGAATCCGTGTCATTTTAATTGTCAGAAGAGTAGAATTTCTGACTGTAGTACGGAGAACGGTGTACTGCGCCTGAATCCTTGAATTACAATTGCCATTGCTGGCGCCATAAAAATTCCCGAGTGTAATACGGCCTTAAGGCACTCAACCGTCTATGCAACTGATGATATGGCGGCGCCGACATTGTCTTCTGAAGATGGAACTTCTTTGTTTGGATAAATGGGTTCCTGAAATATTATTAACTCCCCTTTCCCATTTAAGATTTTAAGGGTAACATCTAACCCCCCCTTCAGAATAAAGTCTTTCCGATTTTTAAAATTATCATACTAATTGTTTTGCGTTGTTGTTGTGCAGTCTAAGAGAGACAGTGCTTGTACTTTTGTTCCCTTTTTAATTCTATCCTTAACGAAAATGACCTCTTTTTCGTTCCACCACTAATATTTATGCCCTTGGTAAGAAGTTGAAAGCCATTAAGAGATGTCGTTTCCAGATGACTATTGTATTTTTGTTAAGAGTACATAACTTTCTCAAATTTAAACAGGGGAAGAAAGAATACAACCCTTATTTTGTTTTGGAAAACAAACTCACTTTTCAGAAGTTCATAATAGAGCGAAATTATTTTAATCCTAACAATGAGACGAAATGGGTTAAGAGAAGAGAGAATAGCTGTATGTATTTCCATTTACTTGGTAAACTTTTCCACAGGGTTCTTATTTTAGATTTTTTTTCCAGAAAAAAAATTTAAAAAAAATCTCTTCTTTTCCTTACAAGGAAATCGACAAAACAGGCCCTGGTAGGCTTTGCTCGCGTTTCTTCGCTTTGCGGACGATTAAACTCATAATTCTTAATAAATATTATCATAATAATAGTTGCCTGGGCGCCGCACTGTTATTGTTACCTCACAAATGTTAATAATATTTGAAAACATCAAAAATGAAAGAAATAATTCCGATTTCGAAGAAGAAAACTCATTACAATGCGCTCCAGAAGACATAATTAATAAAGCCAATGAAGCAACAAAAAATGTATTGCCTGAAAAATCGAAGGAAGCTTGCAAAAAGGTCATGCTATACCAGGGGTTGGCAACCTGCGGCTTGCGAGCCATATGCGGCTCTTTGTATGTGAAGCTGCGGCTCTTTAGTTTCATACGCAAATATTATGTATTTTATCGAAAAAAAACATTAAAAATTCGTTCTGAATCGATTAACGAGGATTAGGCACCGATTCAATCTCTCAGCCAGTTGTACTCGCTTTTCACCGCACTCCTCCCCCGTGACACGCGTCGTTACTGACGCCAGTCCGTCGCAAGCTCTAGAATGACGCCGTCGTCGGATGTTTCTATGTAGGTTTTAATTCGTTTTCGACGCAAGACAATTTTACGTCTTCACCAGTGCTTTGGCTGTGACCAGGTGTCAAGTTGTGTCTCTTTCGATAAGAAATTGTGTAAATTTTAACTTTTGGCTCTTTCGTTTCAAAAGGTTGCCGACCCCTGTGCTATACCAAGCTAAAATCAATAATAATTCTTAATAATCAAGTCGATATAAGCAAACATCTCAAACTTATTGCGCTTCAGTTACAAGTGAGTTGGTTATACACCATAATATGTTTTTAATTTCGAAAAATGAAACTGATACGATAATGAATAACCTGTCACTTTATGAAACTGAAATTTTATTTTTTTATGTTGGCAGCAAGTAGGGTTCGAATTTTAGGCTTACTTCGATTTCGTTGAAATTAGTTTCCTAGACATTATGGATTCGACAACATTTTTTTATAGGAAACTTTAAAATACTAACCTTTAACTTTACGAATAGATCATTTTTTACTAGATATTTATCTGAAATACCTATACTCGGAAATATATAACATGCTGACGGTGTCCGTCAACTAATTTCTAGTCACAACTATAAAACAATATAACCTAAAAATAATAGAAATATCTTCCAGTTTTTGCTCTACTTCTAAAGTTTGATTCAATAAAGTACTATTTTTATTTTTAATTCAATATAGTATTATACATATCTATTACTTTATATATACACATTTATAGTTACTGTAGATATTTCCTGAGCATTAATTGTTATTCCTGTCAGATTCTGTGTCGACACAATATTTTGTTCAATATTTTGAACCTTGTTCTGCTCGCACCATAACTCAAAGTTTTACATATTCTTTTTAGAAGTTTTTCTACATTATTTTCTGCAATTTCTCATATTTCTGACGGAGTACAACTTTCTTCCTGACTCATTTTTATTAACTTTAATAATATATTTATTTTTAATTATGACTGATGGGAAGAAGCTTTGTTGTGTTCAATTGTTTCTATCATGGCACATTTGATACTTGTAACATCTTATTAAATTGTAAAAGTACAACAACAAACCCGAACAAACCCAAAAAGAAAATATTAATTCAAAAAAAACACTATATTTTTCTGACTTTAATGACCCAAATAGAAAAAGTATTATAAAATACACGGTTCATAAGACTAGTAGAGCACCTGTACTTTAGAAAACTCCCCGCTTCGCGGGTCGTTTTCTAAATTAAACGCGTGCTCTAAGATAAGTCTTATGAAACTTATGAATAAAGTATTACTTTTTTTACGAACGGAAAAACATTGTTAAAACTTTACCTGCTCCTCAGCATTTCCAAGTCGGTTACTTTGTTTACGTAAAAATATCTTCTAACGATATCTTACCACGAAAAGTCAAAGATAAAGTGAAATTTATTTTAATATACCTACTACCGAATAAGAATGCCCTTGGGAAAAATAAATAGAGAACAAAAATTATCATAAAACTTGGTTTCTGGACATAAAAGTACAGTTTGTGACAGTTAAGATTGTCCCATTTGATTATGTCATTTTTGGTATTTATTGAAGCAAAAACTTACGGTAAATTTAAATTTGACATAGTCTATACATGGTGTTTCTAAATTCAAATTGAAACTTGACGGCGAATTATCCCGTATACAGGGTGTGATCGAAATGACGTATTATATTTAATCCGGCAAATCCTGAGATGAAAATAAATTGAAGAAAAATACCCATAAATGGCGCTTTCAATTAATGACCGGATTATATCACCTTATGTCAAATCAGACAAACACATGTTTGGCACTGGCGTAATATGTAAACAATCAACACTGAGGTCTGCAGGATCAAAAGACGTCAGCGTATTTCGGCCGGTGTTATCATATCTACACGGCAAACTCTTTAGAAAACAAATTATAATTTTAACAATTTTTAATTCATTCATTTATGAACAAATATGATTCCAGAAAACCGACGGCGAAAGATGTTTTGCAAAACAACGAATGGTAATATCACACACAAATTTCAAGTTAGTTACAAGCACAGGAAAGTAAATAGGTCAAACTTCATTGACCTTTTAAATAATAATTATCGTTCAAAAAAAATGCAATTTTATTAAAGACACATGCTTTCTTACCTTTACTTATTTAAATACAATTAGTTAGTTCATAATTTCACACAAACCACACAGAATCTAAGTTTTAGGAAAATACCTCTCACATAACCTCAAAAATCGCAATTTTGGTCCACACAATGCAATCCTTCAATTTAAAAATGACATTTTATCTACGAACCATAAAATAGTTAACCTACGAACGAACGAAATAGATACCTTCAAAACTCGGAATAGAGATGGGCAATATTTGACAGTTTGATATTTTACGAGATTCTTCTCTATAACTTGGCTATTTACCGCGAGATCTCTTGCGCGTTTAATTGATATGGCGTTAATGGAATTTCGACCAAATTGAATAAAGTGATAGTGGTAGCTGATAATACTGCGACTGTACTTTTTCTTTTGAGAAGCTTAAAAAATTAATTTAGCTCAGCTCTACTCCAAATGACAAGACCGACGAAGATTTTATTTTCTTTCTCACGCGGCCATCTCTCCATCTCTTTCACACAATTCACTTGGCGCCGGGCCGACGTAGGTCTATGGGCACAAGCGTGTGACTTGCAAGTGTCAGTAATAGAAGAACAGTGTTAGAGTGCGGTCGCTTCTGTTGATAACCCATTTACATCGCTGTTTTCAGAAGGTACGCATAATAGTATAACGTATAATAGTTGTAATGATTTTCGGGCTACGCGTCCAAACTTTGTATATTATTTGACATTGTTTTTATAGACGAACCAAAGTTACTCAGTTAAAACGAGTAGTTTGTTTTGGACGCTTGACTTGACAGAAAAATGGAATGTCGCCGACGAATAAGTCAAATTTCGTCGCGTCGCGTGTAATAAAATCTAATGATCTGATCTGAGTGTATTATTAAAAAAACTTGTGCCTGCAGGTATAAAGATAAATACAAGTAGGTAGACAAATAATTTATTTTTATAATTTTATATGGAATTTCAGTTTTGCATTAAGTTTGGCAACATTGCACAAAACACCTGTTTCCTGATATGCCACCACAGGGTGATATGACGAACAACGAGGTGTGGGTTTATGGGGCTGGACTCCACTTTTAAAACGGTCGATTTGAAAAAAAATATGTAGCGTTTCTCTAGGACACCCAAGGAGTCACCCAATTAAATATAATACGTCATTTCCATAACACCCTGTATATGGGGAACCGATTTAATTCTAGTTCTATGTCTATTTTAGCTAAAGTAAAATGTAACAAAGTTTGGATACTGTTTTGTATTCAGGCCGGGTCGCTTTTGTTTAGAAATAGGTGTGCCTTGTGAGGTTTCTGAAGAGTAAACTTTGTTTTATGTTATTAAGAAGGACAAACTACACTGAGACTGTCTGGGAATAAATTTGAATACTGAAACCGGCTTTGAAACTGTTTATATCGGCGTCGTTTTTGAAGCGGGAACATCTTTGCTTGGCTAAATGTTTTTCTGAAGTACTATTAGTTTTTTTTAACTATTTTAAGCATCACAAGTTGCTAATATTTTGGTTGTCGTTTACCGTATTCCTGTGGCTTAAAATATTTCTAGGCTTAATCGAGACATAAAATAAGTTCTACATAAAGATATTACAAACTACATATAGAAAAATGTACATTTCTGGCATACGCAACGAATGCAAACAGTCTTTCCCACCTCTTTCGGACACTATTGCAGCATAGCCAGATTGACATATTTATCGCAAAGGTATCTTGCAAAATCCCAATTAAAAATTTGTTAATTTGACAATTACAACTGGTTTAAGTTTAATCCGCAATTGCTCTTAAAATAATTTTATTTCCCAATAATTTTACTATAAACTGTGAAAAGGCGACATTTTTTGGAAGAATCATCCCAACCTTTTCTTGGAGTGTCATGGGTATCGAACCATGTTTCGTCAAGGTAAATAATTGGACGATTTTCTTCTCTAAATTGTTTAACAGCTGTTAAATATTTAAGTCTCCATTCCCGTATCCCGTAAACGTTGAGATTCCATTAATGTTTGTCTTTTATCAATGCTTCGGTATTTAAAACCCATTTTACGCAATGTTTTCCTAAGGCTTGAAAGGCTACAAGAGATATTTGTTTCGTCTTTAATCAGCCACTCTTTGAGGGAAATCAAAGTGGGTACAGTTTGCGCCTCATACATTTGGTAAATCTTTCTTCTTAATAAAATCCATGTCATTTTCGTCAATGCTTCTAAATGTGCCAGAATCACTCCGATTTTTTCTAGGATTAACAGGTTTAAGTACTATGTCTCTTACCGAAGATAAAGGAGTTTTTGTCAAAGTAGACGTCTCTGCTAAAGCATCCATCGAATTAAAATTTCAACTCAACAACGACTGATACACATTTTTAATTATTAGTTTTGCATCGGTAGATAAATGCTTTCTTCTAAAAATGACACTTGTAGATGCCCCCCTATCAGCACAATTCCAAGGACGCCACATTCTACCACTAATAAGCCTAACTAAAAATTACTCGACGGAAAACCACTAAAGATTGAAATTATTAAAAATCACTTTGTATTTATATATGCATCAGGCATAGGTATAAATTGAATTTGTATACCTGGTCCGGCTCTGCTCGAAAAGGTTTTAAAATTTGGGATTTCCTTATTTATTTTATGGTCGAAGGGATAATGAGGTTTTATTGCAGTCAAAAGATCAACGGTATAATTCTGCAAATACTATAGCAACATTATTTCAAAATACCAGTTTTCATTTAGAGTCATCTCTTCGGTACATTTTGTTTTTTTGATTCGTGTCACTATATGCATTTATTCTCAAACAAATATAAAATAATCTTGGTTATCAATAATTCAAATTTCTAGCCAAAAAACACCGATGTTAATGCATAATCAGTTTATGGGCTTTTCCAAATATATTCCTCTTACGAAATTACGTCATTCCGTGTTATATCCCATTTCCCAGTAAATAAAAATACTAAGCATATCACACTCGCCTCATAATTCAGGCCTTCCAGCGGAAAAACCCGCGATTAGAGTCACTTCTGCGGATTTCCATCACAACATCAATAAGAATTACGCATGTTGATCCCTCTTTAACCCACTTTCGATTTCTTTGAGGCCTCTAATATGATAAGGGGAGATTTTGTAGGACGATTTAAGGGCCGTTATACGATGAAGGATTTTTTTTGAACAGCATGACGTGTTAAGTAGTATATTACGTTGGATTTGTATTATTTGATTGAATTTAAACAGAAATAAAAGTTTACTTGAAAAATAAAATCTCTTTGGAGGAATAAAGTCGCCAGCGCCCAGCCGTGTAAGTGAACACCAGCTGGACGATGCGATGGTCCGATATCAGGTGAAATAATGTCAAAATTTATTATTTAACATAAGTTAAAGCTACTTAAAGAATGAGAAGGAAATTATCAGTTACTAAATATTTCTCTTTTGTAATAACCGAACGCATTAATTAAAAACAGGCATATACAGGGTATTATGTAAATCAGTGGTCTCCAACCACATATATATATAAACAGTATATTGCCACTTCGAACATTCCAAAATACAAAAAGTGTCCTCGCTATTGGAGATGGCGCGGGCATATTGAGTTTGAGCAGTAGGGTAGAAATTTTATCGATCGCATCAGAGCCGGCCACAAATTATTTGTTTGTTGTTATTCGTCGCCATCTTTTGTTCTGGATGCTTTTTCAAATTACAGAATAGAAAGGGGTTCATTCACATTGTTGTCGGTGTATTAGTGTTTATAAACTTTCATTACCTAACAACAATCTTTGTAAAGGAGTTTTTAATTTGTGGTGATTCGCTATTTGGTGTTTAAGATGAAAGGACACAAGTCATGGTGCTTTTTTGCAAAAGTCGTGGATCAATACCAGGTATAAAGTATTTCAGGCATGTACATATATATACGAAAATATTTTGCTTATCACATTATCCGATCGTCGGAACCGAATTTCACCAAAAAGGTTGTAAAAAAAGAAGAGAGTGTCACTCGTTTACAATATAATATATATGTGGACACTACCTAACTTTAAAATTAATGTATTTTTAATTTGGTGCATTAGTAGCTGATAAATAAGTCCCAAAATAGTAATTCATTCTTAATTTTTCGTTTAGAAAAAAGTGAGGTTAAGAAACGACGTCGGATGAAAGTCAAATAAAGCTTATCGTGTCGATTGTTACAAATATTCGGACGGCACCCAAAGTTTACACTAATCAGGGCACCGTCGGATCATCATATCGTCAGAAATCGTATGCATGGAACGCTGTCTTAAATCAAACTAATCGAAATTTTGATTGCAATATTTTTCCTAACTAACCAGTGAAATTTACATTAAAGAAGTTGAAATCCGGTCCTGTCGAATGTTTACTTTCACAAAGAAACTTACGAACTGCGCAAACTCACAACGCCCCCTTCGATGCCCATAGCGGGGAAATAATTGCAGATGGTATTAGCAATATCCTACTGTTTATATATTATATGTTTCTCCAACCGCCGCGCCGCCGGTCCTCTAAAATATGATCTCTATTGTCCCCGTATCGATATATTTTTAATATCGTTACATCGCTACGACTGATTTCGATTTTGGACGGTCGTCGTTGGTTGGCAACCAAACCGGCACCAATACCGGCGGGGTTGCCTATATCACGGTGACAACATTGTGCGCAAGACAACCGATCAGCAACCTTTAAAAATAGGACCGGAAAACCTATTTTTTCACTCATAAAATTTAACTTTTTACTTCGCACCCCATAAGTTGTACGTATCCATAGTTATAGCTCGGTGCTCTAACTGCATTTTTATAACATTTTTAATATTATCAGTCATACCTGCATATAATAGTAATTTAATTTCGTTGAAATATATGATTCTAATCCCTATAACGCGCACGTCTATGGATGGCATAGCAAATTCGCAGCTCTCCTTATTTATTAAAAAAAATTATATAAGTTTTTTTTTCCTTCTCGAAATGTTATGAATCTCGTCGGCCGGCACAGGCAGTGTTCGATGTACTTTGAAACGGTGTATTTGTCGGGACTTGTTTGTTTGTAGTTATTTTAAAGAAAGTTTTACAGTTTTCGTGTTCTTAAATAATGCCTTTGTAACCTGAACCTTGTTATGTGGTGCAGACTTTTATGGCGTCGAGTGTTGTTCCTGCCCGTTTGATTTCGAGGTATGTACAAAAGTCGTTACTGTTGTAGTAGCTGAAGGTTATAGTTCCTAAAAGCCGTATTATAGTCGGGAATAATTATATTGCAAGGATTCATGCGCAGTACACCGTTCTCCGTATTACAGTCGGAAATTCTTCTCTTCTGACAATTAAAATGACACCGATTCATGCGCAGTACACCGTTCCCGATCAGCTGTATCTCATTACCAGAAATGGGGCAGGCGCCATTTTAATTGCCCTTGCCGGCGCAATTGGGTAGACATGGATTACTCTGTTATTTTTAACTGTTTAATATTTGATCGAAGCAGGTATGAACAGCTAATGGCCATTTAAACCCACTGGCACTTAAATTAGCGGTTTACATTCTTTATTAAACTTATGGACTGCTAATTCAGCAACTTTTTGCACCTCCTATTTGTAAATAGCAGTAGCTGCTTTAACTGCTAATCAAAACGAACAGGTTTGCCCATCTCTAATTCTGGGGATACTTTAGGGATTTCGACAGTACCACAGGGCCAACACTCCATTCATAAATCTGTTGGAAAGTGAGTTTGTGATTGTTTGAAATGTTATTGAAAATCAGTAATGGGTGGAAGAGTGACAAAACATGTTGGTCTCGCTAATGGCAACAATGTTGAAGTCTGGTTAAATCAAAGATCTTACAAGGTTAAATCCAATAACGTTTAAAAGGTTATGGAGCGGTCTTCATCGTTTCGGAGCGGAGCTAGTCTGGGCAAAAAGCCCAACAAGGGCGTATAATTTACTTTGAGATTCTTTACATTTAACTATATTATCTATTCAAAAAGTGTAGTTTCGAATATTTGATATTTATAAAAAAGATAGAAATATTGATCCAGTTTTTATATACAGTGTATCCAAGGATGGATTTAACTATTTATGCTTAGCATCAATATTTTTGGTGTATTCATTACTGGATGATACTCTCCAGATATAAAAGTGTATATTTCTAGTCAGATTGTCATATTTATCATTAAGACATCTTGCAAAATCCCAATTAAAAATTTGTAAATTTGACAATTACAACTGGTTTAAGGTTAATCCGCAATTGCTCTTAAAATAAGTTTATTTCTAATAAATTTACTATAAACTGTGAAAAGGATGATTCTTTAAAATAATATTATTATACTTAAAGGTATCAAATAAATCGTGAAATAATCCAACTGCACTCTGGTCATCTATCTTTAGTTTATTACCTGCTCACATGCATTGGGTGTGGCCAATTAGCAAGGAGGGAGAAACGGAATGGGTGATGCAAACTCAAAATCAAATTTCTAAATATATTTACTAACCTGTGAAATTTTAATTTAACACCATTGCATCTGCAGTGAAGTATTTTATGGCCGCACAAGACTCAACCATCTTGTAAATGCAAGATTTATATTAAGAAATAAACCAACTCGACTGCTTTTTGCCCGGACTAGTACCACGGACCGGTCCATAACCTTTTAAACGTCAATGGTTAGTCAGAAATCATATCAATACAATCATATTAAAACATAACCATACTTACCGAAGAAAAGATAAATCCTTGCTTAAATGATCCACTCTTTTACAAACTATACATGAATGCACCATCATTGTTTATAATAAAGACGATTTTTCACCAATACTCACAAAAAAAATAAAAACAACCAAGTATATAAACACTCCCTTAAAAGCGGTTAGCAGCGAGTAGCAACAGTGTATTCTTCTTCCATTGATAAAGTTTGATCGTTTGCCGTCGAGCGTAGTATCTTTTAACTTGATGTTGTCAGAGTGCAGTCGGTTTATTTCAAACTTTTATGTATAATAATAATATTTTTTTTCTAAATCTCTCAAGGCCTATTCACAATTTATATTAAAATTATTGGGAAATAAATTTATTTTAAAAGCAATTGCGGATTAACCTTAAACCAGTTACAATTGTCAAATTAACAAATTTTTAATTGGGATTTTGCAGATACCTTAGCGATAAATAGGACAATCTGGCTATGCTGCAAGCATAACAGCAAGGTGGGGAGTGCACGTTTACAGTCCTTACGTCGACTTCAAATGTAAACAATTCTATCTGGAGTTTGTAAGATCTTTGGACAGTACCCACTGCTGTTCTGACCGTTGACAATGCTCCAGCTGATCGAAAACGGTTTACTACGCATTAATACGTGCCATTATAATTGCCGGCGCAAGAGAAAAAAATTCCGACTCTAATACGGCCTTTTTACGGCCTTAAGGAAGCAACATTTCTAATATCTGGCGTAGTATTAATATTTTTGCTGGGATAAACTAAAGAGGCAGTAGTGATTGCTGTCCAGTAGCCCTCGAGTTTCATTTTTTAAATATAGTTAAGTTTTTTCATCAAATCTTCGAAGCTTCCTTACCTCAATGAGGGGGCCGTTTAAAAACAATCAGTTCCTAAATTCAATTTTTGTAATGTATAAGCGCCCTTAACCCTATCTCGACGTCTTTGAAATCCTTAATATGAGAAGGGAAGCGTTTGGCAGACGGATTTAAAAAAACAATTTTCTGGAACAGTGATACCAAAGATAATCGCTAAACGTTCTCTTTTTCACTTTGTTTTTATAGCTGGCGGGCAAAGGAATATGGATAAGGGAGAAATTGTTTTTTAATTTTGTTTGAACAATATCTTGGTGTTTGTTAAATGGAATTACAACCATTGTTTCTACGCAAAGTTGCGGAAAGTAGCGCGTTTTCACACGCCTTAGCAATTTTCTTGTCCTAGAGAGCGTAAAATAAAAATTGAATATAAAGTTAACTTGCAAATGTTATTTTAAACTTGGTTATTTTTACAACAAAAAATACTAAAATAATAATCAGTGGAATGTATCAATACATTTTAAAATATTGACGTACAGAGTGTCCCTTTTTCGACACTTTTATAGGGTTTGTTCTTTTTTGATAGCACTAACAATTGTTAGTGCTATGAAAAAAGTAATAATAATAATCTTTATTGTCTAACAGAGTAAAATCCAATTACAAGACAATATGACCTATAAAAAAAAAATTATACATAAGAAACAAAAAATCCAAGAGATAGGAAAATGAAGAAAAAAAAAGGAAAAATAATGGTTGCATCAAGGTAACAGTTTATGCTTTATAAGTTTAGTAAATTGGGTATTGGACAAACCGAATACATCCATGTCATTAAGGGTATTATTGAAAATCAACATGGATTGGTATACAGGTGTTTTAATCAGAAAGTTAGAGGAGGGAGTTGGGAGATAAAAGACGGGATGGTGCCTAACTGAACGAAGAGGAACATGGAAAAGAATACAAGACAGCAGCTCCGGGGAATCGATGAGCGAACAGCAAATACGATACAAAAACTGCATAAACATGAGGTATCTGCGTTTGAGGAGCGATGGCATCTGGAATCTAGATAACAGTGCATTCTGGTTAGTGCCCCGGGTAGGATATATACCATCTTCTCTATAGGCGATAAACTTGACAAACTTTCTTTGTACGTTCTCTAGTAAAATAATATATTTATGAAAGACCGGATGCCAAATAACACCACCATACTCCAACTTAGACCGCACAAAACTGTAATAAAGGGTTTTCAGGGTTTTGGTGTTTGAGAAATCAGTCGAATTCCGTATGATAAATCCCAGGGCCTTCATCGCACTGCTGTGAATGCTCCTAAAGTGGTGGGAGAACGAAAGCGTATTGTCGAAAACTACCCCGAGGTCTTTAAACGTTCCGCAGTGCTCAATGGTTGTGTTGTCAAGAGTATAATCAAAATAAACGTAATCGGCTTTGTTCGTAAAAGACATAGTGAAGCATTTACTTAAATTTAGCGGCAGGTTGTTTGTCTTACACCACATCTCCAGAATGTTCAAATCCCTTTGCAACAATATACAGTCCGTTATATCAAGTATTATTCTGAAAAGTTTCATCAGCGAATAGTAGTACTTTGCTGGATAGATTTGCACTTATGTCATTGATAAACAAGAGGAATAATAAGGGGGCCAAATTACTACCCTGAGGAGCACCACTCGAGGCTAAAAAAGTAAAGGATTTATGACCACGAATCGTCACATATTGTACACGATCCCTAAGATATGAGTTAAGAAAAGAGACAAATTTACTAACAAAACCCAAGCCGGCCAGTTTATGTAACAGGATGGAGTGGTCAACTCTGTCAAAGGCCTTCGAGAAATCCGTATATATCGTATCTACTTGCTTGCGGTCATCCATAACCTGCCCAACAAATTGGGTAAAACAAGCCAGGTTAGTCACTGTGCTACGAGCATTGACGAAACCGTGTTGATGTGGTGAGATAAGCAGTCTTACCTGATTAAAAGTACATTCATAAACCGCCATCTCGAAGACCTTGGCAAAGGCCGACAATATAGAGATAGGTCTGTAATTGGATATCACACTGGCATTACCTTTTTTGAGTACTGGGGTGATCCTTGCTTCCTTCCATACATCAGGAAAAGAACTAGTTTTAAGCGATAGGTTGAAAATAAAAGAGAGAGGTTTAAGAAAGGGAGCGGCACAGTCTCTGACAAGAAATCTAGGCACATTGTCGGGCCCATGTGTTGGCTTATTTTTTAATTTCTTTAGAGACTTCAAGATTAGTTCATCAGGAAGGTGTTCCAGGGAGATAGATGAGCTCTCCATAGATAAGTGTGGTGAAAGAGCTTGCCTGGAAGGGGTGGAATAAGCAGATTTGAAAAAGTTTGCAAATGCATTTACGATATCGTTAGGCTTAGAGTATTGGGTGGTGTTGTCAGTGAATATCTCAGGTAAAGCGCAGGTTTTGTTTTTTGAGTTGATGAAGGACCAGAAGTTATTCGGATCGTTGGATATAGAAGTTTCGGCCTTAGTGGTGTAGGCTTTATAGGCAACATTGATCTGTATTATATATATATATATATTGAATGTAGGTGTAATGTGCTCTTTTTGGGTCAAACTTAAAATGGTAAAATCAAAAATTTGAAAATTTTCGCTCGCTTAAGAGATACATACGGGTCGAAAATAAAAAAATTGACAATTTCAAAATTTCCCTATATTTTCTTAGTTAAAAGAGATATAGAAAAATGTTTTATACAGAAATTTCTTTATATTGATTGTTGAACAATCTGTCGTTTTCAGAATAAGTATATTTTAAGTTAAAGAGATGCTATTTTATATTCTTCTTTCAAATATATAACACACCATGGATGATATTGGTTTCCTAGGCGATTTTATTTAAACTTTATTACTTTGAAACGATATAAAAGATTCAGATTAAGGTAACAAATAACGGGAAATATCGCAAATATTCGGAATATGTCCTTAAATGGTTACCGTCTTTCCGGATAGCGAATAAAATATACATTTAGCGCCATTTCTTCGGTTTTTCCATTTTCAATATAAACTGATATTTTTCAAAATGTTGATAGGTCATTTTCGCATATGAATATGTAAAAATGAAATTGACGTTAAATGTTAATACGGGGCCAGGTAAAAAAGTTATCGGACCTAACCTATTTTTTTCAAATGGAACACCCTGTATATTTATTTTAATCTGAAAAGATACTATTTTAAATTCTCCTTTCAAATATATAACACCGATTTATTTAAACTTTATTACTTTGAAACGAAATAAAAGATTCAGAGTAAGGTAAAAAATAACGGGAATCATCGCAAATGTTCGGAATATGTCCTTAAATGCTAACCGTCTTTCCGGATAGCGAACATAATATACATTTTGCGCCATTTCTTCGTTTTTTCCACTTTGAAAATAAACTGATAACATATCAAATTTTTCAAAATGTTGATAGGTCATTTTTGCAAATGAATATGTAAAAATGAAATTGACGTTAAATGTTAATAGTCAACATAGTTTTTTCTGGGATATTAGCTTTTGTATCTTGATCTACTGTGGTTTAAAGTAATAAAGTTTAATAAATCGACTAGGAAACCAATATCATCCATGGTGTGTTATATATTTGAAAGGAGAATTTAAAATAGTATCTTTTTAGATTAAAATATATAGGGTGAGATTAGGCCCGATAACTTTTTTACCTGACCCCGTATACTTATTCTGAAAACGGCAGATTCTTCAACAATCAATATAAAGAAACTTCTGTAAAAAAACATTTTTCTGTATCTCTTTTCACTAAGAAAATGTTGGGTAATTTAGAAATTATCAATTTTTTGATTTCCCCCCGTATCTCTTAAGCGAGGCAAAATTTTCAATTTTTGATTTTACCATTTTAAGTTTGACCCAAAAAGAGCACATTACACCTACATTACTTTTTTGATAGCACTAACAGTTAAGGCCGTATTAGACTAAGCAATTTTTTCTCTTGCGCCGGCAATTATAAAGGCACGTATTCATGCGCAGTAAACCGTTCAGCTGGAGCATTGTCAACGGTCAGAACAGCAGTGGGTACTGTCGAAATCCCTAAAATATCCCCAGAATTAGAGATGTGCAAACCTGTTCGTTTTGATTACCAGTTAAAGCAGCTACTGCTATTTACAAATAGGAGGTGCAAAAAGTTGCTGAATTAGCAGTCCATAAGTTTAATAAAGAATGTAAACTGGTAATTTAAGTACCAGTGGGTTTAAATGGCCATTACCTGTTCATACCTGGTTCGGCCAAATAATAAACAGTTAAAAATAACAGAGTAATCCATGTCTACCCAATTGCGCCGGCAAGGGCAATTAAAATGGCGCCTGCCCCATTTCTGGTAATGAGAGACAGCTGATCGGGAATGGTGTACTGCGCATGAATCCGTGTCATTTTAATTGTCAGAAGAGTAGAATTTCTGACTGTAGTACGGAGAACGGTGTACTGCGCCTGAATCCTTGAATTATAATTGCCATTGCTGGCGCCATAAAAATTCCCGAGTGTAATACGGCCTTTGCGGTTATGAAAGTGTCGAAAATGTACCCTGTACTGGAGTTATAAATAAGTTATTTTCACATATATTCGTTGTAAAACTTAAATTATAGTTTAGTATTTACTGGATTGTACTAAATTTATTAGAAATACTAACAATATATTTTGGTACGGATTATTAAAGATAATTTTAATTAATACAATATTTTATATTAAATCGTACAATAAAATCTTTACTATAATAATTTTAATCCGCGTAGGTATTTCTATAGCCAGCAGGTAAAACGCTTCTATTGTAATTCGTGATTTTGCAGGATGAGCGTCAGCCAGTTCTTGCAAAGTAACACTTTACATTCATTTTTATTTACTTTTTATTTCACTTATTTTATAATGATCATTAGCTCTATCTATTACAAGGAAATGGCAATACAATAATTCAGCAATCTGTTTTCGAGTTAATTTCGAAATTAAAAAAAAGCTGATAAAACAGTTCGCGATAGAAATCGGAGAATTGGATTTCGCTAATGACATTTTTATGATTCGAGGATATTTTCTCTTGTTTTATGAAAAGAAAAATTGAATAATTGTGTCATTCATTTTCTGGTATTTTTATAGAGTTGTTTAAACAATTATTATGGTACAATCGAAATTTAGTAATAATTTACACATATTGTGGTGTTATTTATGCAGTTTCCTAATTTGAAACATTTGGTCAGAAAATGAGTCATTTGTTGAAAATACACCGTGTGCAAGATAAGGAGGGCCAGTACAGGGATCTTGGAAACCGTAAGAGATACGAAGTCGGTTAAATAGAGGTAAAGTTGCGCATTCACGTGCCTAATAATATGCCGTTTAGAAAGTTTTAAAATTCCGAGTAGTTCCGGAGATATCCGGAATGAACCGAAATTCTGAAATATGGTTTTATTTTTTTCCTGGGTTTTTTGAGACGAATTCTAAAGTAAATTGCACCATTACATTGCCACTTTTTCCGCTCTATCTAACAGCGTTAATTGTTTTATAATCTGACGAGTCGTCTTCGAAGGGCCGTATCTCTTACGGTTTCCGAGATCCCTGTACTGGCCCTCCTTATCTTGGACACGGTGTATAAGAGAGAATCTAAGTATAGTATTTGCAGAATTATTCCGTTGATCTTTTGACTGCAATAAAACCTCATTATCCCTTCGACCATAAAATAAATAAGGAAATCCCAAATTTTAAAACCTTTTCGAGTAGAGCCGGACCAGGTATACACATTCAAGTTATACCTATGCTTGATGCATATATAAATACAAAGTGATTTTTAATAATTTTAATCTTTTGTGGTTTTCCGGCGAGTAATTTTTAGTTAGGCTTATTAGTGGTAGAATGTGGCGTCCTTGGAATTGTGCTGATAGGGGGGCATTTTCAAGTGTCATTTTTAGAAGAAAGCATTTATCTACCGATGTCAAACTAATAATTAAAAATGTGTATCAATCGTTGTTGAGTAGAAATTTTAATTCGATGAATGCTTTAGCAGAGACGTCTACTTTGACAAAAACTCCTTTATCTTCGGTAAGAGACGTAGTACTTAAACCTGTTAATCCTAGAAAAAATCCGAGTGATTCTGGCACATTTAGAAGCATTGACGAAAATGATATGGATTTATTAAGTTTTTACCAAATGTTTGAAGCACAAACTGTACCCACTTTGATTTCCCTCAAAGAGCGGCTGATTAAAGACGAAACAAATATCTCTTGTAGCCTCTCAAGCCTTAGGAAAATATTGCGTAAAATGGGTTTTAAATACCGAAGCATTGATAAAAGACAAACATTAATGGAATCTCAACGTTTACGGGAATGGAGACTTAAATATTTAACAGCTGTTAAACAATTTAGAGAAGAAAATCGTCAATTATTTACCTTGACGAAACATGGTTCGATACCCATGACACTCCAAGAAAAGGTTGGGATGATTCTTCCAAAAAATGGCAAACCAAGGCAAATAAAGGCAAAAGAATCACAATATTACATGCTGGTTCAGAGAACGGGTTTGTTCCAAATTGTCTGTTTCTTTCAGCTAAAAACATAGCAGATTCTTCTTTAGATTACCATCAAGATACCGACGCACAACTTTTTGAAGATTGGTTTAAACATAAACTCCTTAAAGATATACCTGAAAATAGCGTCATTGTAATGGACAATGCTAGTTATCATAGTCGGCAGGCAAAAATCATTCCTAATTCTAATAATACAAAAGCAGAATTTCAAAAATTTATTATTGAAAATGATTTATATTTTGAAGAAGCTTACAAAAAGCGAGAACTGCTAGAAGTATTAAGAGCTTTTAAAATAAATAAGGAATACGAGTGTGACAAACTTGCAGCAGAAAATGGACATACAGTGTTGCGTCTTCCTCCGTACTATTGTATATTCAATCCTATTGAGCTAATATGGCACCAATTAAAATCCAGTAATAGGAGAAATAATATTTCTCCTACATTAAATGCATCTGTAGTAGAATTAATTAAAAACGAAGTAAGAAAAATTTCCGCAGACAGCTGGAAAAACTGTGTACAGCATGTACTTAAGGTGGAAAATTCTTACAATTGTATGATTACAAATGTTCAACCCTTAATTATAAGTTTAGGCTTAGATGAAGATAGCGATAGTGATACAGAGTTAAATTTTGAATAACTTATCAATAGTTTCTTAGAGTTTAATTAATTTTTATGGTACTTGTTATCCTAATAGTTATACTTTTAAATTATATTATTTTCAATTTTCATTAATTGTTATCATTATTTTACATTTATTATAGGTACCTAAAACTAAAAATACCTATCTATTTATTTTTAATTATAAAAGTAAATCATGTGGTGTGGTATACATTTTCGAGCCGGCCCTGATCCCATTTATTGAGATTTGAAGAGGTTGAGGCGTATACAATAGGGTTTAATCAGGTAGTTTATTTATGGCAGTAAGAGTCAACGGTATAATTCTGCAACAACTATACGTCAAAACTATTTGAAAAAAGAAAAAACTTATTTTTCGACTTATTTAAAGGAACTTCTTTTCTAACTTGCCCTGTTTATTTGTGGACTTGTGTGAACGTTATTTTCTCAAACGCGGGGGATTTCATACCTACCCCCTCGTCGGAAATCTACCGCTTTGAACACTCGTTATGTAATATACTATTAATAATAAAAGAACCGCCCTTTATGCCGGTGAAAAATTCGTGAAGTCTTAATACGTCCGTCTTTTCTCAGTCCCTCACAATATTTGAATAGGCTTTTTTATCAGGATATTCTGTAATATTACCCTCTGTAATTTGTTACCAGTCATCCTTCAGGATGAGGGTATTCAAAGGGGATTGAAAAAAATATTGTTAACGCTTTTTATGACCTATTGAAGCCTAAGAATCATTCACGTCAGTTTTATGATTATATCATTTTTTACCTTTTTTCTTTTAAACGTTTCGGCAGGATTTAAAGATTGGAAAGAACCCTTCGTTGATAAATATCGCAAAATCGATTTACGATTGAATCGATGAATCAGCGATGACTCGTGACTTGTGAATGTTGAAGTTGCACTATATACTAATAATATACAGGGTGATTCTCCTAAAGCATCTTCGCAGACAGCATGAAGTGTCACTCCTCAACAAAGACCTGGAAGAAATTTTGGCTTGGGGTGACAGTAACCAAGTCGAATTTAACGCTAAGAAAACCCACGCAGCAGTTTTCTCTAAAAAGGTTAACATTACAGAACCGGATATAGTCATGGACGGACACGCAATCCCACTGGCTTCATCTATTAATTTGCTGGGCGTCAATCTAGGAGGAAATATGTCTTGGCATAATAATCGTCAAGATAGCTTCTCAGAAACTTGGTGTACTCTTCCGAACCAGAAAGTTGTACACATCTCAACAACTATTGACACTATACAAAGCCCAGATTCGACCATCAATCATCATCCAAACATACTCTTCGGCTACTGAATTCCATCGAAAGGAGGGCCATTCGTCTGATTGGAGACCACGAGCTGACGAAGAACCTCGACAGCCTAGAATATCGACGACAGGTTGGGGATTTAACTCTCTTTTACAGATATTTTCATGAGAAGTGCTCGGCTGACCTTGCCCTCTTCATTCCGCCCAGAGCGGCGAATAGCTGAAATACACGACGAACCACTGCCGCCCATCCATATGTGGTTAAGCTTAGTACTACTCGAACTTTATTATTTAAGAATTCTTTCATCTGGAGGACTTCATCCTTATGGAACGACCTTCCCGAGGTCGTTTTTCCCAACGATGCGTTTGATTATGAAAAAAGCAATGGCACAAAAATGTCGCGTTTTGAGTCTGAAAGAGAATATTGATGTTGTGGAAGATGGTAATTTGACAACAATGATTTGGGCGAGTTCATTAACATTGATAACAATGTGCATTCCTACCGATTATGTAGCCCAAACTGAAACCACATCAGTATCTGACGACTCTGATGAAGAAGTTGAATGCAGTAATCAAACAAATGTCACCAATTATCAACAAGCCATTAGTATGGTAAAGGAATTATAAGAGTATGCAAAGAATAGAGGTGACTCTACAGCAATGGAATTGTTATCAGACATGGAATTACATTTTGTAGATTGCAAGTATAAAACGCAAACACGTCAAACTACGTTATTAAATTTTTTTAATACTACATCCTAACTAAAACTAGCGTATTTTTGTTATGTTATGTTTATTTGTACATACATATAAATAGTAATAATTTTGCATTTAATAATAATATTTAATAAATAATTTTTTTTTTTTCTGGGATTGTGTGCAAAAAGCGATTCACGTTGGTTTTGAATTGTTAAATTCTTAAATAATGAAGTTCGTGGAGTACTAAGCTTAACCACATATAGATGGGCGGCAGTGGTTCGTCGTGTATTTCTTCTATTCGTCGCTCTGGGCGGAATTAAGAGGGCAAGGTCAGCCGAGCACTTTCCATGAAAATACCTGTAGAAGAGAGTCAAATCCCCAACCTGTCTTCGATGTTCTAGGCTGTCGAGGTTCTTCGTCAGCTCGTGGTCTCCGATCAGACAATAGCCCTCCTTTCGATGGAATCCAGTAGCCGAAGAGTATGTTTGGGTGCAGAGCTCCAGACATGAGAGCAGTATTTTAGTGATGGTCGAATCTGGGTTTTGTATAGTGTCGAAAGTTGTTGAGGTGTGTACAACTTTCTGGTTCGGAAGAGTACCCCAAGCTTCTGAGAAGCTATCTTGGCGATTGCCACAACGTGGTTATGCCAAGACATATTTCCTCCTAGATTGACGCCCAGCAAATTATTAGATGAAGCCAGTGGGATTGCGTGTCCGTCCATGACTATATCCGGTTCTGTAATGTTAACCTTTTTAGAGAAAACTGCTGCCTGGGTTTTTTAGCGTTAAATTCGACTTGGTTACTGTCACCCCAAGCCAAAATTTCTTCCAGGTCTTTGTTGAGGCGTGATACTTCATGCTGCCTGCGAAGATGTGCGTCGGCAACCGATGTTTGCGCATTCAAAGAGAAAGATGAGATAAGTACCTATTACCTAATAACAAATTTCCCATGGGCGGACACCTCTATAAGGCGGACACATTTACACGGTCGTCTAACAGAGGTTTCACTGTATTTCAAATTAACAGCCTGTGTCAGATATAATAAAAGAATACATTTTATTTAAGGGTATAAGTAGTCAATAAAAAAGTTAAAAGGCCTCTTATAATGCATTTAAATTTGCCTCTAAAATACTACTAAAATAAGTTAACTCGGAGCCATAAAACGAGCAAAAGAAGTGCTCCCTATTCTCGCATTTCTTTTATGCGGACCGTTAAAATGATTCTTATTTGCGCGATAAACACGAGAACTTTTTTTTATTTTCTTTGTTTTGGAGATTAGGGAAATAGTTTTTGCCGTCGCTACTCCATAAGATAATTAATATTGTACTAAATAAGACATTAAAGGTATTTTATTATTATTTAAATTGGCCATTAATTCGTTTTATATGCAAACACTAATAAAATATACTTTTTAGCGCTTGTTGACAGTATCTAAAATGCTATTTTATGACACCAGTGTTAAAAGTGGATTATTTGTAACACCGATGGTAAAACAATGTAACAAATTCATAATGTATATTAAGATACAAGTTTCATTAACACGTTCGCGACGTAGTGCCCTACCGGTGGGTCACGCTGGTTATAGTTAATAGTCGTCCGTGCCCACCAATGGGGCACGGACGGATGTAAAATCATATGCACATATTGCTGTTACGGCTAGAAGAATAAAGTATGAATTTCTGTACAAAGTGGTTTTTGGATGGGAGTTATGCTTAGCAGAACATTAGAGCAAATAAACGTACTTATAATAATAAAAAATGTTGAAGACAACTAAAAATAGAAAAAACAAAAAAAACTACTCGTGATTTTTCTTAAAACAGGCTATACACATGGCTGGTTTTCCATCGCAGTCTTCACAAAATGTAAGAACTTTAGATGCTTTGGATCTTGCCTCTTTGCTACTTGTTTCTTGTTGAATTCTTTTATAGCAACTTGTGCACCTTTTTCTATTCTTTCTTGCTGTACCCTCATACTTTCCTATTCTGTGACTACTTTTCCCTCGTTTCCTTTTCTTAGCAGGCTCTTCTGCACTATCTTCAGTCTCAGCGTCTGTATCCCTATTTTCGTTGATGGTTAGCAATCCCTCTATTATTTTTTCTCGAAATTTCAGCATGTCCATTTTCTTTCCCTCTCTGTTGAAGTTATTGTAGACAACCCAGGCATTAACAACGCAGGTTCCCAGCATGAATTCAAAAAGTACTTTTTTGTACCACTTGACTGTTTTCCGTAGGGTTGTGTAATTGTGTTGTGTGATTCTAGAGGGTATTCCTGGAGGATCATTGATTTTCGAGGGACTTCCTGGAGGAACGGTGCTTTCCGACTGGCTTCCTGGAGGATCGTTGATTCCCGAGGGGCTTCCTGGAGGATAGGTGATTTCTGAGGGGATTTTATTGATTGTTGACGATGGAGATGAATGTGAATCTTCAACTGATTTTGCTTGTTGCAAGGCACCTTGTTTGGCCAATGCCAAGATTAGTTGCGCTCTGGAACTCATTTTGACTTCTCTAAAGTTGACTTATTCGAAACAAAACTTTAACTATATTGTCTTTGTTACAAAAACATAATTTCCTTATGTAACCACCGGTGGGTGGCTCCGAGGAATAAATATCCCTTAGAACCGTCAAGACCCACCAGTGGGGCACGGCTGAAACTCCAAATAAAATTTAAAAAAAACACAAATATGTCAAAAATATATTTATTTACATAAATACAAACTATCAAAAAATTACTAAAAAGAAAAAAAATATATACGGCCACTAGGCACTTCGGCATATAACGCGGCGTCGCGAACGTGTTAAGACATTATCTTAGAGCACGTGTTTAATTTAGAAAACGACCCGCGAAGCGGGCAGTTTTCTGAAGTACAAGTACTCCAATTGTCTTATGAACTGTGTATTTTATAATACTTTTTCTATTTGGGTCTTTAAAGTTTGAAAAACCTTAAAAAAATATAGTAGATTTCTTCCATTTCAATTAATCATTTCTTTTTGGGTTGGCAATACTTTTACAATTTAATAAAATGTTACAAGTATCAAATATGCCATGATAGAAACAATTGAACACAACAAAGCTTCTTCCCATCCGTCATAATTAAAAATAAATATATTATTAAAGTTAATAAAAATTAGTCAGGAAGGAAGTTGTACTCTGTCACGAGAAATTGCAGAAAATAATCTAGAAAAACTTTTAAAAAGAATATACAAAACTTTGAGTTATGGTGCCAACAGAACAAACTTCAAAATATTGAATAAAATATTGTGTCGACACAGAATCTGACAGGAATAACAATTAATGCCCAGGAAATGTCTACAATAACTATAAATATGTATATATAAAGTAATATGTATAATACTATATTGAACTAAAAATAAAAACAGTACTTCGAGTTTTTTCGAGAAAACGTCATTTTATTTACACTGAGTCCCCTAACTGCTCATGGGCTTAATATGAAAAAGCGGAATCTTGAAGGTTGAACATTGGATCGGAACAAAGATGTATCTTTTATTGAAATACCCGAAGCACATGATGTATATGAAATGCCGTTTTTTCGAAAACGGTTAGGATTAGCGACATGAATGAAGAGTACTAAATTTTTAGCCAATAGTTAAAGGTATGTAAAAAACATTGTCCAAAGTTCTCATCATACAGGGCGTAAAAAAAATGGGCCCATGAGTGTTACAGCTAGTCCGTCCCTGCAGCTGTGAGTAATTCACAACAGTTTCTTGGGTAGTAATTTGACGGGTCTTACCTGGTATACACCATATTAAAAAATAATTGAAATATACCAGGTGGTTCAATAATTATGTGTAAAAAACTTGATTCCATTGGTGCTCTTTGGGAGCCCATATCTCCGAAGAGGAGGCCGATACGAAAGAAGTTTATATGAATCTATAGTATTCTTTTCACGTGTTTTCTTCATATCCGGGAGATTTCCCACATGTTCCCGGAATTCTCCGTAATTGTTAGTGCTATCAAAAAAGTAATGTAGGTGTCATGTGCTCTTTTTGGTTCAAACTTAAAATGGTGAAAATTTGAAAATTTTCGCTCGCTTAAGAGATACGGGGGACAATCAAAAAATTGATAATTTCAAAATTACCACATATTTTCTTAGTTAAAAGAGATACAAAAAAATATAAAAGTGTCGGTAATGGCCAAAATAGGACACCCTGTACACAATTTTTCCTACGACCACAAATATAGTTTCCAATGATTTTAACATTTTAGCTTACATACCTGGTTAAATAAAAATAATGACTTCCTTCCTTCCAAAAAAAAATAAAAATAATCTTGATTTTCAATAAATACATCGTTTCCACGGGACCAGGAAGATTGTTATTTTTCAAATATACAGTTTTACCGTCAAATGGGCACCCTCTGTCATTTGTTCAAATACAGTTGTTTGAAATTATATATTACACACCAAGGTGGAAAGTGTTTCATTTTTGTCGAGAGAATAGGATGGTTCTCCGAGACGCGTAGCGCCGAGGCAGGAATAAAACATTTCACCGAGGTTTGTATACCATTTTATTTACAACCATAGCTTTTAAATGCAAATGAGGTTTTTTTTTGTGACAAATAACTAAACTGCTGGCCATTTGCTTTCGAGCAAGAAAAATTTCGCCTAAATTTAAAAGTTCATATTTTCTGAACCAGATATGACATCGATCTCCGGTTTTTAATGGTTGATAGATTTGTCCCTTAGGAAACAATTGCCAATGTTGGATTGTCTTAAACTGTCAGAAAATTGTATATACAGGGTGTTAAAGAGGACGATGATTTTTGCTCCAATTTCAATAGCATGTAACTTTCACAATAATATTTTTAAATTTTATCACTGTACGTCAATTGAATCACTGGTTCATAGCAAAGAAAGTGATCTGTCAAATTTTTTATATCTGCTATATTTTAAGAGATACCGATTTTTTTGAAAAACTTTGCTTTTTTTTCAACTTTTTGTTAGCTAGATCCCACTGTGCGTTGTATCGTTCAAACTTTGCAAGTGATTATTATACCTTATGAAAAGCTTGTTTATGTTCAGTAACAACAATTGTACCTAAATGTTGTGATGTGCAGTGGCGTACTTATAATCACTTATATGTCTATGCTTTATGAGTATCTCACAATTTTTTGTATTGGAAAGTACTCGCCCCCTTGATTAGGCAAGTTTTTCCTTATTTTTTTAGTTTTTTATATCGCGCTACAGGTACAGGTACAGTCTCTACAAAATTTTAAAAAATAAATTTTTTCAAACAATTAAATAAAAAAATTAACTTAAGATTACTTTCTTTGCTATGAACCAGTGATTCAATTGACGTACAGTGATAAAATTTAAAAATATTATTGTGAAAGTTACATGCTATTGAAATTGGAGCAAAAATCATCGTCCTCTTTAACACCCTGTATATAAAATTTTCTGACAGTTTAAGACAATCCAACTTTGGCAATTGTTTCCTAAGGGACAAATCTATCAACGATTAAAAACCGGAGATCGATGTCATATCTGGTTCAGAAAATATTAACCTTTAAATTTAGGCGAAATTTTTCTTGCTCGAAAGCAAATGGCCAGCAGTTTATGTGAAAAATTAACAAAAAGCTTCGCCACGATCCACAAATACAAATTAAAAAAACGTAAAGTTGTTAAGTCTTGACGTGATTATTTTTAAGAGCTGACAAACTCGGATAGGCCTCAGAAACGTGACCCCCGACCCCAAGAGGCGTCTCCGACGTCATAAGACTAAGTTTAATCTGAAAACAACAAATTCTGTCGCTCATTTTCCGTCTAGACTGTGTACACCCCCGGGCGCAACCGATCATCTGACAATTTCGTTCTTGATGGCAAAAGTCCCCATCAAACTTCGTAATAAATTATTAACAAAAGGTAAACACGATATAGACGTCTCTTTTATGCGATTATAAAGGGCGTAGACGTTCAGATTGTGCTTTAAGCAAATTAATATTTCAAATTGGATGGTGTAGATAAAAAAGGGTCTAATTCATTAAATTTATTTGATGTTGAGTTTTCGAGCGGAAAACGGTCGATTCCTAAAAGTTTAGAAGCTTAAATTTTTGAATTTAGCAAAATATTCGCATGGAAAAACTTTTTAATAACAAAATTGAAATCTTGCTTTTATGTTACTGAGTGACTTTGTTAAGACGGCTCCGTAGCAGTGGCGGCTCGCAACTAAGAACGTATGGTCGGCAGAAAAACCGCCGGAGGCAATGCGCCGCAGGTGAAAACATTTCAGGGCCACGCCCAAAGTTTAAAAAAATTCACCTATTTAATACTGTCTTATTTCATAAATTAAATTAGATTGCATTTTTTTTATATTGTTTGTTAACTCAGATAGAACAATTTAATATACGATAACAGGTTTTTAAGATGCGTTTTAACGAACATAATTGATTTAAAATTCGAAAACAATTGAATGACAAGAATCCTAAGAATTTTAAGAAGTATGACAGTGACCAGAGCTGGGCAGTATTTGTACTCACAAATACTTTTTTTTATTTAAATACTTTTTTTTATTTAAATACTGAGTATTTAAAAAAGTTTTTATTTTCCTTTCAGTATTTAAATACTTTTTGGAGTATTTAAATACTTTTTTAGTATTTAAATACTTTTTGAGTATTTAAATATTTTTTTAGTATTTAAATATTTTTTGGAGTATTTAAATACTTTTTTGGGGTATTTAAATACTTTTTACTATTCAAGTACTGTTTTCTATTTAAATATGGTTCATGTGGAAAATTCTAAGTTTGCACTTGTCACGCGTGTCAGGAAGCGAAAGATAGTTTCCGTACGATGCCGACCAAGTGGAAGGAACGAAATGGTAGCTTTGATGGTCAGAAATCAAATGATTCTGGACCGAAAATCATAGCTGTTCATCCTGATCAATGGCGTAGGAATCTCGAAAATAGGTCATGCAGGCGCGTATAAAAGGAGGGGGGCCCTTTGTTGTAATTACCCCCCATATACGATGAAACAAAAAAAAAACTGGAGAAATCAGGCAAAAGTAATTAAAAAAAATACGATAATCTTAGCACATGTTACGTAATATACGAAGTTATTAATGTATTTTGTATTTATTAAAGTGTGTTTTTTTAAAATATAATTCAGCTTCAAGTTTACAGCTTAATTTTATCATATCACAAAAGAATGTACTTAATGTACAAAAGACTAACTACATTGCATTTTCTCTCACGGAAGCAAATCGTCCCCACTTTGAAAGCATTCACAATATATGCAAGACTCACAAACAGACATAGAAATGCTGAGAAAATATCCCATTATCAACAAATTATTTTTGAAATATAACACCCTCATCTGCCCCAGTTGAAAGAATGTTTTCATTTGCAACATTCATTAATACGCCACGACGACATGCTTTATCAGACGATAATTTCGAAAATCTTGTTCTTATGAAATCTAACGCATCGAACATTTAAAACATTAGGTACATTATAAATTATTATTCTTGCATTACAAATTTTGAGTAATTAGGTTCAGGTAGAAAGTCTTTTGTTATGTTATCAGTTGAAAAATACAGGGATAAAATAAGGATTGTCAGAAAATCAGAGTTTTGAGATAAAATGCATTTTTTAGTATGGACATCCCTAGTTTTATTTCAGTACAGTAAAACTTTGACTCTAATTTCTACAGACGTTCCTAGTTTTATTCGGCTAATATTTTGACCATGGAAAGTAACAACATGTGCCAACAGGTTGCGCTAGTAATCTCGATTTCGATAAATATGGACAATTCCTGTTTTATTCCTGTACCCTTAAGTTTATGTTGTCGTGGTTTTCTAATTAAAATTTACTGTCAATACCAATAAAATATTACAAAACACACTTTTCATTGCTGTTAGATCTTATTTGATTCTAAAATATTTTGAGGATTGAGGTACCTACCTATTCAACTGCCTACTTAGAGGAGACAAAAATACTACTATACCATTTAAATATTTTTATAAGTAATTACAGTCGAACCTCTATAACTCGAACTTGAAGGGACAACCAAAAAAGATCGAGTTACAGAGAGTTGGAAGAGAGAAGGGAAAACCACATGAATATTCCAAAACATTTTTTGTATTACATACATTATGTCTATGTACCATTAAAATATGTACATAGAAATCTTGGAAAATGTACAAAAACCACTAAAAAGTCCAAGTTAAAGAGAGGTTCGAGTTATAGAGGTTCGACTGTAATTGTTTACAAAGTATTTAAATTTTGTGTTTCATTCTTAAAAGTATTTATAAATATTTAAAAAAAAAGTAATTAAATACTCAGAAAGTATTTATAAATACTTAAAAGTAATTAAATACTTAGAAAGTATTTAAATACTTAGAAAGTATTTAAATATAGTATTTAAACCTAAAAAGTATTTAAATACTTTTTGTAATTAAGATTTAAATACTTCATTACTTCAAAAAGTATTTAATATTTAAATACTTTTGAATTTAATTAAGTATTTAGTATTTAGTATTTAAATACTTTTAAAAAGTATTTGCCCAGCTCTGACAGTGACATGTCTGTTTAAACTTGTTTATAAATCAATTCTAAGCGACGATCTTTTGATGTTGCAATGTGATTAATAACGCCATCGTAAAATTAACAATATCAGATATGTCCTTAATATTGTTACTTACAGTATTTGTTCCGGCTTCGGTTTCCATCATCTGCATATTTCCCTCCATTTTTGTTATAAATTAAATTACTAAAAACTTTCAAACCTACCGTTTTTCTATTTTACTAAAAATTATAAACACATAACACAAAATACAAACCACACTACCACAAGTCGAGTAACTTTAACACTGAATTTATAATTTTCCGAAAATAGTCCATATATCTCTTTAAAAAATCGAATACAAACCGTTACGAATCGAAATAATTAACCACTGATTTTGTTTCCCTAATTTCCCGCTCGCGAGAAAAGTCAGAACTACGTCACAGCTTGCGGCTCGGATTTGGTAGCCGGTATTATTTATATTTTATGAATAATACACTGGTTGCATATCCTCAACAGAATATGTTTCGTTTCCAAACCAATTAGGTGGTGATATTTCAAGGTCATTCGGCTCCGGTCTCTTGACAACTACTATGTCTACGAGGGATTCGAATAGTAATCAAAGAATAGTAATCTTGGAGATGCCGCTATAAGGGATATTTGAAAACAATAAATTTATTAAATTGTTAAATATACGATAATTTATTGAATATTACAAATATTGGTTGAATGAAGAATTATATTAAAATAAAAGATAAAAGTAGCCCCTGACGGGCCGCCACTGCTCCATAGCTACTCGCATTTACAGTACTGAAAATAAATTTCTAGCTATTGTTTGTCCAGTGGTATTTGAACGTTTCCGTGTGAAGAGTGAAGGGATAAAAATGTATAAAAACCATATTAGAAGGCGTCCTACCATAGGCGTGCTCAAACAATAATCTATCAAAAATAAAAAGTCTATAGTTTTTAGTTGGTATTAATATCAAATACCAATGGATGGAAAAATTATTATTTCCCAGACCACCCGATGATACCTTATACCAGCGTTTCTCAAACTTTTTTCACCACGGACCTCTTTTGATACTATAATTTTGTTGTGGACCCCCAGCCGCTCACTACATTAGTATAGAATTCATTCTGGGATAGGAAATGATGCCTAAGTAATTACCTTTAGTTAAAAATAATTTTTATTCGAATCTTATTATTTTTCACAAATCAAAAAGAATTAATAAACAAAAATCTGAATAATATATCACTGGCTGCAGCAAATGTACTTAATGCTTTCTTGTTCTTCCACGCAGCTATGTTATGTTGGGCTTAATTTGAAGAAAGCTGCAGCCTTATATATCTGGTTCGGCATTAAGTCGATTACGATATTTTATTTTTGTGACATTTTATTTTCACTTAGCGGACCCCCAAGGGGTAAATTTGCTTGAAAAAACAGTAGGAAACCTGCCGGCTAATTTTAAACAGCTGATCTTGGAGAAACGGATTGTCTATTATTTATGCGACTGCAGCGGCTGGGGTTAATAGTTAAAAATACAGCGTTGCCACTTTCGATGTTTTATAAGGTTATATTCATAAAATGCAGAATTTTCTTCTGTAGTACTTTATTCTTTATAATGATAGTCTCGGAAATAGCAACCGCGCTAGTTAGACGAGACTATTTATTTTAAAGGGATGGAAGGGTCTATATCAACATAATTATTTCATCATTCTTCTTAGGTAAAGGATTAATAAATTTGATTAGCCCGTTAGAAATTAGTGTTTTTATTATTTCTGAATTTCTATTGCGAAATAGTTTGTATCCTATAGTGCTGTTGTTTTATGTGTGCGGTAGGTTATTGTAAAGTGTAATTATGCGTTAGTATTTATTGCTTTTGTGTAGTCTAATAATGAGTGCATATCTTCATAAAAAATAATTGGAAACTCGTTGGTGTCTGTGTGTTTCTTTAAGTGATTTATTGCAAATTTTCCGAGAGATTGGAAATAAGAGGCCGAATGGGGTTTAGTGGGTATAAACTTATTATGCAGTTCCACATTATCATCAGGGTACGTGATGAGCATAAAGCTTTTCCCATAGAAAAAAAACAAAAACCTGAAGATGTCTGTGCCCTGGATTACTTGCTAGTGTACTGGCACCTGGATTCACTTCTATTTGGATACTAGGTAAACTAAATATTATTTTTATAAGAATCTAAAGTTTTACATTTTTTACACAGTTGGCAACATTGTGCCTGAACATCTGTTGATTACACAGCTTGGCAATGTAATATGATCATATATGAATGTGCCGAGGAGTAACCGGGTGGGTTTAGGGGTGAATTACCCCACTTTTTAAACGTTCGATTAAAAAAAAAATGTAGCGCTTCTCTAGGACACCCCAGGAGTAACCCATTTAAATATAATACGTTATTTCCATAACACCCTGTATTGTTGCCAAATTAAAAAATAAATTACAAAAAAAGGACTTTCCAATATTCTTTTGATTCTTTTGTATTAATTTTTGACAAAATTTATATACAACATTGTTCTCTTAAGATTTATAAAGCGGTGTGAAGAAATCTCGTTTTAAAGGTGTGGGGAGTCGACTTAAGCGATTTTTTTCTCGATGCTAAATAATCTTCTTTAACAATTTTTACACAGGTTTAGGCCATATTAATACTCGAATGGATTCAATGTAGCAAAAAGTAATCTGGGGACCGTAATCCGAAGTCAAACAATGTAAAATTAATAACCGGCAGGCCAGACAAAAGCCGTGACTAAATACAGTCCGAAGTGGGGCATCTCTGCCAGCAAACTCTATTCTAGCCTCTATTTTAGCATAGTCACAATCTTGAACGTTGCCAAGGCGTTTAAAATTACAGCTACAGCGGTAATTTAGAGTTGTCGTAATAATTATCAGTGCGTGAATTTGGAACGCTGTCTTAAATCCAACTAATCGAAATTTTGATTGCAATATTCTACTAACCAGTGAAATTTACATTAAAATAATTGAAATCCGGTCCTGTCGAATGATTACTTTCACAAGGAAATTTCCGAACTGCGCAAACTCGCTATTACCCGTTCGATGCCCATAGCGGGGACATAATTCCAGATGGTATTAGCAATATAATGGTTATATATACAGTGAGGACGTAAAGTAAGGAATAAATTCATTATCTCGCAAACTACAATTTTTTTAAAAAATCGCTCGGACCCTTCGATTTTGTTTTTCAAACGCGCATATTCTGACATAAAATGTACATATACAGGGTGTTGCAAATAAGAGTGACACAAAATTTTTTTTTTCTTAAATAGAACCCACTGTATATTATTGCATGTACGGATTCTTCGGAAAATCCTAAACATTTTTCATGTAGCATGTGCTATACCTTAGCCCAAGCGTTTTGGAGTTATTCTCATTCAAAATATGAAAATCAGATATTTCGCAATCAATCAAGACTTGCATTGATTCATGCACGCTGAGGAAAACCTGTAGTCAGCATGCGTGAAGCGCAAGAAAAGTCAAGTAGGCTTTGGAGTTATGATGCAAGAACCAAAAGAATTAATGTCAATAGTTACTGTTATTGGCAGTTTTATGTGTATTTTCCTAACGTTTTACTAGTTTTCGAAAGACTCATTTCGTTTTTTCATAAGTAAATTAAATTAAAATGCGGCTCACTGAGAAACAGCGCATAGAGGTTTTGATGATGATGGGCTACGGTGATAGGGTTAGAACACAGCAAGAAACTTGTGAGTTATTTAATCAAAAATACCCCAATTGTCCGCCAATATCACAATCAACAGTAAGCAAAATTGAGTACAAGTTTAGGCAATTCGGTCATGTAAGAGATGTCCCTAGATTTGGTCGTCCTCAAGTTGATGAAAATCAACAATTAGAAGTCTTACTGGCAGTTCAAGATAACCAGCATGTGGTGTCTAGGCAGGTAGAAAGTGACGTGGATATTGGAAAAACAACAGTTCTTAAAATACTGCATACAAATAAATACCATCCTTATAAAATGCAAGTTCTCCAAGAACTTTTGGAAAGGGACTTTGAGAGGCGCCTTGAATTTTGTGAGCGTTTACAGGATATGTGTTTCGTAAACAGAAATTTTGTAAAAAATATAATTTTTTCCGATGAGTCCACATTTTGCTTGAATGGTGACGTAAATACCCAAAATTATCGATATTGGTCCGATGTAAATCCACACTGGATGAGGGAAGGACACACACAATTTAATAAAAAGATCAATGTGTGGGCTGGCGTTGTCGATGACATTGTTATAGGACCTTTTTTTTTTGACGGAAATTTAACAGGCGAGAGATACTTGAGTTTTTTAGAACAAGAACTTGTTCCAGCCCTGGCCACCCTTTTTCCTGAGTTAGAACGTCCCGATTTGCCACATCATAATATCTGGTTGCAACAAGATGGTGCTCCCTCACATTTCGCTGTGGGAGTTCGTACATATTTGGACGATACTCTTGTTCCAGCCCTGGCCACCCTTTTTCCTGAGTTAGAACGTCCCGATTTGCCACATCATAATATCTGGTTGCAACAAGATGGTGCTCCCCCACATTTCGCTGTGGGAGTTCGTACATATTTGGACGATACTTTTCCAAACAGGTGGATTGGAAGAGGTGGTTTTATTGAGTGGCCGCCAAGGTCACCCGATTTAACACCACTCGACTTTTTTTTATGGGGATACCTTAAGGGAAAAGTATTCAAAAGCCAGCCTGCAAATTTAGATGATTTAAAAGATCGCAAACCGGCAAGAAATTCGGCAAATTACACCCCAAATGGTTCGAAATGTTCAGCGAGAATTTGTAGATCGGTTAGGCTATTTGTCAGTTGACCAACGGAAGACACTTCGAACATTTACTTTAGAAAAATTATTTTTAAGTTCACCTAACTGTTTTTTCGATAAATAAGACATTTTTAAAATAATTTTATTCTTTGTTTTCTCCATGACTTTCTCCACTTTTCAAATTTTGAATGAGAATAACTCCAAAACGCTTGGGCTAAGGTATAGCACATGCTACATGAAAAATGTTTAGGATTTTCCGAAGAATCCGTACATGCAATAATATACAGTGGGTTCTATTTAAGAAAAAAAATTTTTGTGTCACTCTTATTTGCAATTATCTACATTTTATGTCAGAATATGCGCGTTCGAAAAACAAAATCGAAGGGTCCGAGCGATTTTTTAAAAAAAATTGTAGTTTGCGAGATAATGAATTTATTCCTTACTTTACGTCCTCACTGTATGTGGTCGCGGTACAAACTTGTCAATGGCAACGTCGCATGGCTCTTAGCCCGACAGTAAAATTTGTGACGGTCCGGTTTTAGGCGCCCAGTAAAATCTATTATTATCCGCAACATTTGGAAGGGACGATAATAGATGCGAGATGGAGTAAAAAGAGCCGGAGGGCCCCTTCGCCTAAATCGGTGCAAAAATAATCGTATCGCACAACATTGTAATCGCAAAAACTAGACAAAAGACCTTATAGATTAGTAGCATGATTTCGTAAATGAATGAAAAGCCGGGCCCATACGCGCGACTGTTGGTACTTGGCCAATGTTTCGTAAACGAATCGCCGCTGCTATTGTTTGCCCAGATTTATTTGAACGTTTCCGTATGAAGAGGGAGGGGAGAAAATGTTGAAAAGCCATGCTCGAAAACGTCTAATCATAGGCGTGCTCAAATAATAATTTATTAAGTGGAAAATAAATAAATTCCGCAGTTGAATTCTTCCTGTATTAGCATTTAAGTACTAGTTCCCTCTTCTTTACATGCGTTGCAAATATTTGACACGATTTATTCTGCTTGACTCTTCAAATGTTTATATCTAATTATTGTCTGAATTATTGTCTGATCCATGACGTTAGCAAAACGCCAACGTCGGTATAATAAACAAACGCAAAATTTCCTCCCCACGTCTCACGCCACTGTAGAGACAGATTTCTGTGCATTTTAACGGCCCTAGGAAGAGCGGAATTGCATAAGACATCAAATGAAAACAAAGTCTTGCTTTAGTGTGGGATGTTAAACTTGATGGAACAAATTTAATAATATACAGGGTGTTATGGAAATGACGTATTATATTTAAATGGGTGACTCCTTGGGTGTCCTAGAGAAGCGCTCTACATATTTTTTTCCTTTAAATCTACCATTTTAAAAGTGGGGTAACAAACACTCTTACTCACAGATCAGTCCGCGCTACTGTACAACACTTCACCCAGACCCAATGGCAATGTTGCCAAACTTAATGTAAAACTGAAATTCCATATAAAATTATAAAAATAAATTATTTTCTACCTACTTGTATTTATCTTTATACCTAAAGAGCGAGGAAATCCAGGCACAAACACAATCAGTTTTTTCTCTTTTTCCTGGGAACACTCCTGGAAACACTTTATGTACACACAGTAATATAGTGAAACAGAACCGATAGTTAGCTTTTGAAAATACAATAATCCAGATTATACTACAGATTATTAGGTTTTATTACACGCGACAAAAATTGACGTCCAGAAGAAATGCGTCAATAAAAATAATATTGGAAGATTATTTATGGACGGGTGAGATACACGCGTAAACCGAAAAAACAGAGCGGATTGTTGAGAGTGTGTTGGTGATCGACGAGACACAACGTATCCGGCCGTTGGTTGGTCTTCAACTAACAGACCGCAAGCGTGCGGCGCTATATGAAACTACTTCGCTCAGCCGACGTAAGGCGTCAAGGGGTCATTGGTATTTGACCTAGTGACGTACGTGGCTATTACTATTCCATATGTTTTTTCGGGTTGTTTAAAAGATAGTCCGTCGTAAATGTTCTTCAATTGATTGTACAAAAAGATATTACAGAATAGAAAATTGATTAAATTATTTTATTTTGTCTAAAGAGTTTAAGGTGTACATATGACAACACCGGCCAGAATTCCTTGATTGCTTCCATGTATCGCAGTGCCACACAGGTGTTTTTCTGGTTTGACGTCAGATCACTTTCACGGCTATTTTTCTTCATTTGTCTTTATCTCAGGAATTTAATAATAATATATAAATATATGAATAAATTTAAATATAATACGTCATTTCCATAACACAGTATATTTTTAGATAAAACATTAGTAATGTTTAAATGTTGAGTAGAATAGCCGCTTTGGCTAAGCCGTTGCTTGTTACATATGTACAAGAATAAATACATATTATTATTAACACAACTAACGACAGCATAGCCTAATTTCTTGCCCGCATTGCTTCCGACGGTCAGACACGGCTGGGCATACAATATCCATATATCCCTTTTTGCTAGTTCGTCTACAGATATTAAAATCCTCTCAAATTAATCATATTATCAACATCGTAGCCGAAACTATTCAAGCGACGGGGACGTCTCCAACGACTGATAAATAATTTGGGCGACAATAGTCGCGGTGTGATAAGGGACCGCCACTTCAAAACGGCTAATAGCCTTAATGTGTCACATTCTATCCGAGCAGTGATTAAGGCCTCGGGTCATTAAGGATGAGTAATATAGGTTAAAAGGCTATTTGTAAAAGCTTATATTATCAAAATTATTCGCCAAAATTTGATGATGTTTAATGTGTGCCCCGCACCGCAAAAAATATGACTGTAGGGCTCACCATCAGTGTCGCCAATTGCTGTGGCTATAGTCTATTCATTGTCGAAATTCAGAAGAGCGGAACAAATACACGCGACTAGCACGTGAACAATACACAGGGTCGCATTAAGAACAATATATACATAAAATGGGCCCGAAATAATAACCCACACTGAACTACGAGCCTATTAGAAATGCAGCGGCCTCGGCACCGGAAGTTTTATCGCCGATTGACCAATAGCAAGAAGTTTATGCATCGAGCATGTGACTATCACGCGCTGATGTTCGTTTAGTCTCCTCAATTGATTAAATGAACTGCCGACTCCTAGCACATAAAACGTGTCCAAGATAAATAGGGCCAGTACAGGGATCTCGGAAACCGTAAGAGATACGAAGTCGGTTAAATGGAGGTAAAGTTGCGCATTTACGTGCCTAATAATATGCCGTTTAGAAAGTTTTAAAATTCCGAGTAGTTGCGGAGATATCCGGAAAAAAACGAAATTCTTAAAAATCGTTTTATTGTTTTCTTGGGTTTTTTTTTTAGATCAAATTCTAAAGTAAATTGCACTTTTGCATTGCCACTTTTTCCGCTCTATCAAACAGCGTTAATTGTTTTGTAATCCGACGAGTCGTCTTCGAAGGACCATTATCAACTTTCTTTTTTTAAATACGGTCCTGTTTTTCTGATATCGGAATTTGACAGCTTTTTTTCTCCCGAATGCAACGATGTATGACACATTGTGGTTTAATGATGTTTCGAGGGTTTTTTGAACAACATCAGGAAATTTTGGGATACGGTCCTGTATTTCTCCTAATTTTATAAATAATATCTCATAAGTAAGCTCTAAATTTTTTACTTATGTTGGACTAGTTCAATAGATAACAAATAATTTAATAATAAACCACAAATAAGTGAACAAAAATCATTCCAAAACAGTAACAAAACGAACAACGAAAAAAAGTAAGGAACTACATAATCAGGTGTTCAAAATGATTTCCGTTATTCTCTAAGCGCAAATAACATCTTCTAACTGCCACATAACAGTTTTTTTTGAGATAAAATAAAACATGCGATAGAATATCAAACCTTTCAGCATTTGTAAATTTATGTTCCATATTTTCTGGAAAATAGAAAACCTCTCAAAACGCTCTCAAACGATCACAATGGGAATGTCAAGTGAAACAAATCACGCGTCACCATCTTAATTTTTTTGTTTCAAGCGCCTGAAGAATCGGATAATGTGATAAGCAAAATATTTTCGTACATACTTGAAATACTTTATACCTGGTATTGATCCACGACTTTTGCAAAAAAGCACCATGCACTTGTGTCCTTTCATCTTAAACAAAACTAACTACTAACTAATAACCTACCAAACAGCGAATCGAATCACCACAAATTAAAAACTCCTTTACAAAAATTGTTGTTAGGTAATGAAAGTTTATAAGCACTAATATACTGACAACAATGTGGATGAACCACTTTTTATTCTGTAATTTGGAAAAGCATCCAAAACCAGAGATTGCGACGAATAACAACAAACAAATAATGTCGGGCCGGCTCTGACGCGATCGATAAAATTTCCACCCTATTGCGCAAACTCAATAGGCCCGCGCCATCTTCCATTGCGGGGACACCTTTTGTATTTTTGAACGTTCGTATTGGCAATATACTGTTTGTATACAGTGTGTCCGGGAACATGTGGGAAATCTCCCGGATATGAAGAAAACACGTGAAAAGAATACTATAGGTTCATATAAACTTATTTCGTATCGGCCTCCTCTTCGGAGATATGGGCTCCCCAAGAGCACCAATAGAATCAAGTTTTTGACACATAATTATTGAACCACCTGGTATATTTCAATTATTTTTTAATATGATGTATACCAGGTAAGACCCGTCAAATTACTACCCAAGAAACTGTTGTGAATTACTCACAGCTGCAGGGACGGACTAGCTGCAACAATCATGGGCCCATTTTTTTTTACGCCCTGTATGATGAGAACTTTGGACAATGCTTTTTACATACATTTAACTATTGGCTAAAAATTAAGTACTCTTCATTCATGTCGCTAATCCTAACCGTTTTCGAGAAACCGTCGTTTTATTTACACTGAGTCCCCTAACTGCTCATGGGCTAAATATGAAAAAGCGGAATCTTGAAGGTTGAACATTGGATCGGAACAAAGATGTATCTTTTATTGAAATACCCGAAGCACATGATGTATATGAAATGCCGTTTTTTCGAAAACGGTTAGGATTAGCGACATGAATGAAGAGTACTTAATTTTTAGCCAATAGTTAAAGGTATGTAAAAAACATTGTCCAAAGTTCTCATCATACCGGGCGTAAAAAAATGGGCCCATGAGTGTTACAGCTAGTCCGTCCCTGTAGCTGTGAGTAATTCACAACAGTTTCTTGGGTAGTAATTTGACGGGTCTTACCTGGTATACATCATATTAAAAAATAATTGAAATATACCAGGTGGTTCAATAATTATGTGTAAAAAACTTGATTCCATTGGTGCTCTTTGGGAGCCCATATCTCCGAAGAGGAGGCCGATACGAAAGAAGTTTATATGAACCTATAGTATTCTTTTCACGTGTTTTCTTCATATCCGGGAGAATTCCCACATGTTCCCGGACACCCTGTATATGTGACTCCCAGTCGACTTCAAGGCTAACAACTTTGTTGGTGTATTAGTCCATAAGATGGAGCGCGAGAAGTCTTCTACGGGAAGGAAAGCTTCCTTAAATTTACTATAAAAATAATATAACTCATTACTGGAATAATGCCTTTCAATTATAATAATATAAAATTTTAATAAAAATTTTTTGTAATAATTACAAAATTACTAAACCATTTGCATGAAAAGTTTTTTTTAAATTTACTAAAATTTTTTGTAAAAATTTTGAAGATTCGACGTTATATTCGCCTTGCATCGCTTGACATGTAAAGAGCTAATTAATATATATTTTAATAAAAACTGCTCAATTTTATGGGCTTTATTTTCACTGGGTCTGCACTGTTTATATTTAAATAATTAAAGAAAATTTGTACGACGAAAGCTTTGTTGTTTTGCCGTTTTCATTCCTTGAAAAATAACTTTCAATCGATAGTTTGAATCTACAGTTTAAAAACTTTTACGTTCCCTCGAAGAAACTTGGATAAAATTTTCGTAGTTTGCATAATTATGTTAGCATAAAAATCGATTAAGGGCACTAATTTCCACTAAGTTAAACTATTTCTCAAAATGGAAACTCTCCACTAGGAAGTTCTAGAATGTTCGGGATACTTACTAACGGCGGCCTAATTTCTGTTAACTGCTTTGTATCTGTTTCATTCTGCGCATGTTCGGTTGTGGACGAGTTTTTAACTGGTTGCCGCTTTTTGTCCCTGTGAACGAGTACGAGGTGTCCCATTTTCGACACTTCTATATGGTATCTCCATTATTGTTAGTGCTATCAAAAAAGTAATGTAGGTGTCACGTGCTCTTTTTGGGTTGTTCCGGTTCGGCAATGGCTAGACGACGAATTTCCAGATAAATGGATAAGGCGACGAGGGCCTATAGAATGGCCTGCTAGATCTCCTGACTTGACGCCATTAGACTTTTTTCTATGGGGGCCATTTGAAAACTATTGTGTTCACTCCCCAACCTAACGGTTTGGATGAACTTCGTCAACGCATCACCGAAAGCTGTCATGATCTCCCACAACATGTTTTTGAAAATGTCCGTCAGGAATTTGAAAATCGCCTATATCATTGTTTGGCCAATAACGGGCAACATTTTGAACACTTATTGAAATAAAAAGTGATATCTTCGTGTGCTTTTTTTTCTATCTGAACAAATTAAGATAAATAAAGATTGTTCTAATTTTCTCGAAAACGAATCGACCGATTTAAAAAAATCAAACGTCAAAATAAAGCTCTTTGAAAGACCTTTCAAACAAGCTATTACTTGCTACCCCTTGTCTTTTAAAATTTTTAAAGGGATGACCCCGGGGCAAGAGGGTAAAAGGGGGTTAAGTAGTTTTCGGTTAAAAAGTTGTCCCCTTTGGCAAATCTTTTGACGTGTCTCGGCGTTTTTTCTTTTAATCAGTGGTTTTCGATAAATCCGTGGTGGGAAGTTTTAAAATGAACACTCTGTATAACACACCATGGATAATATTGGTTTCCTAGGTGATTTATTTAAACTTTATTACTTTAAACCACAGTTGGCCATAAAACAAAAGCTAATATCCTATAGATTACTATGTTGATATTCTAGTTGTTATTATCATTTAACGTCAATTTCATTTCTATATATTTATTTGTGAAAAAGACTTATCAACATTTTCAAAAATTTGATATGATATCTATCATCCATGGTGTGTTATAAATTTGAAAAGATAGATTAAAATATACAGGGTGTACCATTTAAAAAAAATGAGGTTAGGTGCGATAACTTTCTTACCTGACCCCATATATTTATTCTGAAAACGGTGGATTATTCAACAATCATTATAAATAAACTTCTGATACATCATTTTTCTGTATCTCTTTTAACTAAGGAAATATAGGGTAATTTAGAAATTGTCAATTTGTTGATTTTCCCCCGTATGCTGAACACGATGGCGGCGTCAGAATTTCTCTTTGGGGTTGCGCAACCCCTCAAAAAGGCCAAAAACCATCCCCCCAGAGGGGTTAAACGCGCTTCAAGAGGTTTCCCTGCAAAGAAACACACTTTCCCGCCGTTTTCGAGGATGCTGAGCAAGGTGGTGGTGTTGGATATCGCGTCCAACCCCTCCACCGGCCAATACTCGCCTACACTCTAAAAAATGCATTGGTATTTAAGACTACTTTTATCTTGCTGTTTATTTTTTAGCTTATGTAAAAGTAATTTTTAGTTATCAAAACAAATTTTCGTTTTAGCTGAATTACGATGAATAAGATGATCTAGTCAACAGAACTAACTCTTATTTTTAACTACTTCTTAGTAAACAGAACTACATTATCATGTTGAAACCAACACTTTTTTATTAATTAGCTCCCTATACTAATTTACTTAGTTATTGGCCAGATATAGTAGTAATAAGTAGGTACGATGTTAGACCTGACGTCACGCCAACTGCCGCCATTTGCTGCTAGGAGATGGCGCTGCGCGCTGTATTTTCTCGACTACCGTTGATAATACGGCGCGAAGTAATAGATGTACAATTTAACGGTGCTCTTAAAACTTGTTTATTTGATTAAATTCAAGTAAGAAAGGGTTAAGAGCTGTAACCGAAACACACCAAGCAACGCTTCAAGGCTTAACCTAAAAAATCATACTGATGATAAACAAAAATAACACGTCTAAGTGAAATGAGTTACAGGTATCATGCCTGACTCAGACGGTGAGTTTTAGTCGGTTGGCTCGTCTCCTCCTGAGGCGGATCCCCTCCTTCAGAGCGGATGATATTGATGGTATTTCCCCACAATGTTGCTTGCCCGACACTACCTTGCAGCCGTGTCTGTAAGGTGTCTGTGCGCAGTTTCTCATCGTGTGTCCAAGAAAAAAAAAATTCACTGTACTGACGAGAACCTATCAATAGAAAAGGCTTCCTTTTCTTGGTAGCACCATTGAATTCGATTTGAAATGGTATTTTAAAGTGCTACTGTGTAGACTAAATACGCCCTTATTGTATAAGGAATGATCGGGTGGTTTGGAAAAATAATAATTTTTAATATTTCTTTGCTCTTTTTTAACAATAAAATAGGTAATAATTAACAAACACAATTGTTAACAACAATATGATGTTGCTCCTAATAACTAACTATATTGGTTACCAGCCCGGTAAGACTGCTTATGGGGGCGATCGAAACACGTAAGAAGGCTTTGGAAGTGAGTCTGAGCCTACTCTGCTCCATACGCTCACAAGTAACCTACTTTTATCTATCTGTTTCACTCATCATTTAAGTGTCAATATCAGACTTACGTAGAGTTAATATGAAATGCCAATAAGTGATTGTTTATGCAGGCGACTTGATCCCGGTCATATTTGTCTTACTTTACTGAATTAGGGAAAGTTGCTGCAGACAGAGACAGGCATAGAATGCGAACAGCACGAATTGTTAAACAAGCTAACTTCCTTCGTCTGGCGGGAATGAAAATCAAGCAACATCTGATGTGATTTAAAATGGTGGAGAAGACGCAACATCTTTAAATTTTGAAATAATTTTTAATTTTCTAATCTTTCCACGAAAAACGTCGTTTCCTTTTTGGTGCAAGTGAGTAATTTGTAATTGAAATATTCATTTAAAGTCCGTTTTGTTGCAGTTGATAGCTCATATCGAGGGTTGAAGCCATAAAACAACCGTAAACCATAGGCGTTGCCAATAGTAATTACCTTATTTAATAAGAAAATTGGCCTCTGTCCATTGTTAAGTAGGATTAGGGTTAAAGTAGGTACAACAGGGGTAATTAATTTACCTATTTTTGCCTGCTTTAGGATGTTATTACGCCATTTGATGTGCGTTTGTCAAACTATGTATTTAGTTGTATTTAGATACTGCATTATCTCAAAGTTGAATTATTTCCTATACTTGTAACAATGGCTTCAAGTTTTTCGCCAACGTGTCTTCGTCAAATTAGCAAGAGTGCATATTCTCTCCGAGAAAAGACATTAATATTAAACGTGCATGATGCTCTAGTGTACCAGAAACCTGCAAGTGATGTTCGTAGCATCATTGCAGAGTGTGCCAATATGGTAGGAGTTGGAGAGGCTACTATATATAGGTTCTTGCGTGAAAGAAAATCTAAGAACCTCAGTGAGCCAAAACCACTCCCAGGAAAGAAACCGTTAGAAATTGACAATTTCATTAAAAATGGTATTAGAAGAAAGGTACATAGTTTTTATTTTGCCAAGGAACTACCAACTATAGACAAAATTTTACAAGCCATTAACTACGACGAGGACTTACCACAGCTATCACGAACGAAACTATGGAAAATACTTCATGATATGAACTTTCGATGGGAGAAGCAAAACAGAAAATCTTTTCTTATTGATAGAGCAGATATTATTTGCTGGAGACGTCAATACTTAAGGTCCATCCGAAAATACCGCAGCGAAGGCAAAAACATTTTCTATTTGGATGAAACTTGGCTGAACGAAGGGCACACCGTATCTAAAGTTTGGCAAGATAAAAATGTCCTAAGTTCTCGACAAGCTGTCATGGAAGGCTGGTCAACAGGACTTAGACCACCATCTGGAAAGGGACGCAGACTTATTATAACTCATATAGGAAGTTCAAATGGCTTTTTGGATCAAGGATTATTACAATTCCAGTCGAATTCTACTAAAGACTATCATGAAGAAATGACTGCTGATGTTTTCGAGGAATATTTTAAGCAAATGATAGAATACATTCCCGCTAATTCTGTAATAGTGATGGATAATGCCAGCTATCACTCTAGGCTAAAAGAGAATCTTCCCACAACTTCATGGAAAAAGGCGGAAATCGTAAACTGGTTACAACGAAAGGAATTGAGTTACGATAATACCATGGTAAAAAAAGAACTTTTGGATATTGTTAGGCTACATAAATCACAGTATAAAAAGTATGTTATTGACGAGATGGCAAGAGATCGAGGTATTATAGTGCTCCGTTTACCACCTTACCATTGTGAGCTAAATCCTATCGAATTAATATGGGCTCAAGTAAAAGGATATGTTGCTAGAAATAACAAAACTTTTAAAATGCAAGAAGTGCGACACCTCTTGCTTCATTCTTTAGCAAATGTGTCATCAGAAAATTGGCAAAACGCCATAAAACATGCTATAGTAGAGGAACAAAAAATGTGGGAACTTGACAACGTAATTGACACAACTATGGAAATTGAGCCTTTAGTAATAAGCGTAGGACATGATGACTCTTCAGATTCTTCTGAGGACCATTTTATCGAGTTATAATTATTGAAATTGTCAATATTTTTTGATCTGTAAATAAATTAGTTTTCTTGTAAATAAATTCATAAAATCATAAAATCTATTACATTTAAATAAAATAATAAGCGGTTACATTAAAAACCCAACTCTCCGACCATGATGGGCCGTTTTAATCATTATCCTTTCATTTCATTTTATGGCTCTATTGTTACTTTATCTGTTACCCGGTGGAATAGGTCAAAATTTCTTCATCTTTATGCTAGATGTACGTAAAAAGACCATTTTATAGGTAAAATATTTTAGGCCACCGGGCCCTTGTTTTGAATCTTTAATGAGGGTATCGAGCTATCAACGGCAACGAAACAGACTTTAGTCATACGGGGCCCAAAAATATGCTTGGACTTGACGCTTGAAATATTTGCTAGGACCTAGAGCCTGTTGAAGATGGTAAAATATTTTATGTAAATTATGATTTACTTCCTATTTTTTAGTAAAACTACTTACAAGCTTATTTCTGAAGTTTAATTTTTCATTTGTAGTTACGTTACTAGTTCAAAAAATGATATAAGAGTGTGTAAGGATTATTTTAAAGTGATATTTACATCTTAAAACATGTCAGAATCCTAATATTTGATTTTCACCAATTAGTAAATCAAATAAAAGGGTTTTGAATGTTTTTTGTTGGTTAAATGTCACTTTAAAATATTGACAGTAATAAAAATTTGGACAAAAGTAACATTTGAAAAGCACGTGCGTTTGTCAGCTGATGCCAGACGTAATGGATGCCGGGTTTGTTCGTGTGTTCATACTTGCTTCGATTTGTTAACACGGCTGTTTGTCTTCTTCCTGTTTATAAGTATTCGTTGTTGGTTATCATAAATATTTATTTTTTCGGGTACTAGAAGTATTTGATTGACTTAAAAAGAGTTACTAGTGACTTCAACTAGAATAATCGTAGCAATAAAATTTGGGCCTTCGATACTAAATTTCCTCTTATCGCCAATTTCACTAAATTTTCTTGTTATTGAGACTAAGATCTTGGTAACCTAAACTAGACCATTTGTTAGAGTGCCTGAAAGGGGTGAATTTTTTTTTCAAGTACGTTGGTGGTGTTGGATATCGCGGTACTCTTGTTCTGGCTGAAAATATTTCGATGTTCATCCGACTTACAGACGCCGATCGAGCAAATGCGCAGATCCCAACCCACAATTCCGTATCACTACGACGATTATTCCGATGGTTGCAAATCAGTTGGCAATCGCTACATTTGGCTCTACGAATACTATAAACAATTTAAACTAACTGCGCATGCCTCTGGCATTTTGTAAGCATTCCTAATTGAGTAACGAACTTATACGGAAGTATAAAACCTGCAAACCACTTGCGTTATAAAATTTTAATTACTATTACTACAAAGTAAAGACCGGCCCTTATCGAACAGCTAATTAAATTAAAACTTTGCGAAAACTTTCGTCCAGCGAACAGGACGAGCTGAAAGCTTTTGCAGGTTTGTAACACATTGTTGATGCTCGGGCTGCTTAAAATTTGCATTTCAGAGCGTATATCGATACTTAAATTTTAGTTTCAACCGGCATTTTCACCATATTTACATGCTTCTCGGAAAGTTTTTAGTATACACGTGGGCGATATTAAATAAATATAATACAACGTGTCCAAGATAAGGAGGGCCAGTACAGGGATCTCGGAAACCGTAACAGATACGAAGTCGGTTAAATGGAGGTAAAGTTGCGCATTTACGTGCCTAATAAGATTCCGTTTAGAAAGTTTTAAAATTCCGAGTAGTTCCGGAGATATCAGGAAAAAACCGAAATTCTGAAAAATCATTTTATTGTTTTCCTGGGTTCTTTTGAGATCGAATTCTAAAGTAAATTGCACTTTTGCATTGCCACTTTTTCCGCTCCATCTAACAGCGTTAATTGTTTTGTAATTCGACGAGTCGTCTTCGAAGGGTCATTATCAACGGTCCTGATTTCCTGATATTGGAATTTGAGAGCTTTTTTTCTCCCGAATGCAACGATGTATGACCATTGTGGTTTAGTGACGTTTCGAGGGGTTTTTGAACAACATCAGGAAATTTTGGGATACGGTTCTGTATTTCTCCTAATTTTATAAATAATATCTCATAAGTAAGCTCTAAATTTTTTACTTATGTTGGACTAGTTCAATAAATAACAAATAATTTTCGGAATGAGGTAAGATGCACTATCAGATATCTAAGAGTTTTAATTGTCATTGTTATAAAGTAATTTTGAAAACATATTACAGAGGATACATAAATAATTATAAATTATACTAGATTTGAATTTAGACCGAGCTTCCGAATTTGCAAGTAACTTTCATATTCTATAAGAATTTTACAATAGAACACCGAGTTTTACAACTTCCCTCGCGTTTCAATATCCCCGTAAATCCTTAATTTCGCAGTCCCTTTTAGAGGGAAAGGAGTCGGGAGTAATTAGAGCGTCAAAGAAGTCTTTTAGGCCGCATCAGGAAGTAATCAAGACGGAAACAGGAATGTTATAATGGCTAATATCGGGCGTGGAAGGTTGCCGATGAAAGTCGATCGATAACGAAGGTAATACCGACGAGTAAAGGTCCTAAAGGTACCTAAACTTACTAGTTTCCTGTCAATACGATTAACATACAGGGTGGCCCATCGAAAACAGTCTAGCAAGGTTTACGGATGTGTACGTGAAAATTGAAAAAAAACCTCGCACCTGTAAAGTTCTGTGGGGCGGCTACTGCCATTGTTTTTTCAAATGGGAATGGGTGTGTTGTGATACATCTTTTAAAGGGCATTAAATTCTCTTTAAAATGGCGCTTTGTTTTTTAAATTTGAGCTACGCGCCGCCGAGAAATTGCGTTGTAAGAAATGTAATTTTATTGAGTAATGTTATCTTATTAAATGTTGAAAATGTCCGCCATTCACCTCCATACAATAGTACAACAACTGTTCATACTTATTACTTAAAAACAAAATTGTTTACGCACAAACCTGTGTACTTGATAAGAGGTGCAGTGAAATGTTTCAAATTCCGTTGCTCGGCGGCGCGTGCCCTTTAAAAAGATATATCACAACATACCCATTCCCATTTGAAAAAACAAGGGCAGTAATAAAAATAATCCATATTTTTGCAATATTTACTTAAAATATAGAATTAGCTACACCACTGCTATACCTAAAATAAACATAACCTCATTAGTCTCACTTACCGACGAAATATTAATCCGGGGTTAGAATAGTCGAATTTCTTACACACCACGCACTGACGTACCATTTGAGCTAATAAATAGCTCTAAATATTTTCAGTTCGAAAAAGACACTAAAAATTAATCCAAAAACACAATAATAGATCACAAAAGCAGAAGCGATAAACCGGTAACAACATCGGCCGGTCCAAAATGCGTTGCCACTGTGATTTCCTTAAATCATTGCAATTTGATGTTCTTGGGATATATATAAATAAATTTACGAGTAGAAAATTTAAAAAATATACACATATTTTTACTTAATAGGTACACATGAGAAATTCATTCAATATAATTTGTATTATACCTTTCGGTTTCAAACGCAGGCGGTGGATTTAGGGCTCTCAGTGCAGATTTAGCATCATTGATTACTGTTTGAAACTTTGTATCATTCTGACAGCATAAAACAATTCTGTCTATTAAGTGTTTTTGGTCAATATCAATAAAATATTAGAAAACACACTTTTTATTGCTGTTTCTGTTAAATCTTATTTGATTCTAAAATATTTTGACCTACCTATTTAAATACCTAAAATACTACTAAACTATTTAAATATTTTTAAAAGTAATTAAAATTTTACAAATAATTTACATTTTGTATTTAATTCCCAAAACTATTTATAATACTTACTGTAATTATAATTTAAATACTTAAAAGGAATTAAATAATTACAAAGTATTTAAACTTTAAAAGTATTTAAATATTAATTTTAATTACGATTTAAATCCTTCATTGCTTCAAAACGTATTTAAATATTTGAATACTTTTTGATTAAGTATTTAGTAATTAAATACTTTTAAGAAGGTATTCGCCCAGCACTGTAAAAACTTACATGAAAAAAAATTATTGAAAAAACTTACGGAATCCTTGATGCTTTTAAGTAACCCATTCAAAATGTTTATTCAGCCAATCTGCGGCTCATATTTTACCCAAACTTTTGGTATTTCCTCAAGTGATTTATGGCGAGTTTTACGAATTTTTTCACCCCGGAACCATCTATAATTCAGGAGTGGGATACACGCCGGCGAAATCGGGCGGTAAATCATTTGTATGAATATTGAGGGGCACACCGGCTTTATGACGTCATAAATTGGTGATTATGCGGTCTGAAAAACGAATAAGGAGAGGACTGGTGATAATTGTGCTTAAAACGTTTAATCGATAATGGCATGGCCCTAATGTCTTTTTAGTGTACCAAATTATAACTACATTTAGAGGAACATTCAGATATTACAACGGCTGAGCCGAAGTAGTTCGTATATGGCGCCATACGCTTGCGGGATTGACAGTTTAAGGTCGACCGTATCGGAATACGCTTGATCTTGTTGATAACCCAATACAAACGCTGCAATCCGCCGAGTTTTGCACGTGGTACTAGTGATGTAATGATTTTTCGGATTAAGCGTGTATCTTGCCAGTCCATAAATAAACTATGAATATTGTTTTTATTGATGAAACTAAATTGCTGTTTAAAACCGTTAGTTTACGCCATTTGACAGAAAATATGGAATGGCGCTGACGTCACAACGTCAACAAGTCAAGTTTCGTCGCGTCGCATGTAATAAAATCTAATAATCTGATAGTGTCTTTACAAAAAACTTATTAGTTCTCTTCCACTATGTGTTGTTCAGTGTTCCCGTGAAAATCTGTGTCCCGTGCATAAAGTGTTCTTATGAAAAAGAATAAACAACTGATTATACTCTTTAGTTATAAGATACAACTTGATACAAGTAAGTAATTAATTTTTATAATGTATAATATGCAATTTCAGTTTTACATTAAGTTTGGCAACATTGCCATTGGGTCTGGGTGAAATGTTGTATAGTAGCGCGGACTGACCTGTGAGTAAGAGTGTTTGTTACCCCACTTTAAAAACTGCCGATTTAAAAATAAAATATGTAGCGCTTCTCTATTTATTTAAATTAAACAAGTTGACACCGACTTCTGGTATAAGCGTAAATGACACATACGTCAAAATATCTTTATTAAAAAAACTGGCATCTTTTATACCGAGCAACAATATTTCAAATAAATATCTTTCTTAGCGATACCTCGAGTGTTCCTGTATACAAAGGTAAAATTTATTTAAGCTTAGTATGTATGTATGTATACCATCATTCCGTTGTCAGGTATCAATGTCTGATAGAGGGGGGCCATTAAATTGGGGGAACACGATCCCCACGAGGATTTCGGACCCCCCTTAGATACGCTACTGACTATATTATTAAGCTCAAACTTACATAGCCCGTTTAATAATGTTAATATTTATAACCGCAGCTTTGCTTTAGTAAAACTAAAACAACTCCAACTATTATCTGGCCCGTAGCGGTGTGTACTTTGGTTCACGATCCGAGATAAAATAGAAATTAATTTGGGTAACGGTCGGAAGCGAGAATACAAGATAAAGTTAATTAAACGATAAAAAAATTACGGCTCGCGGCCTGTATAAAAAATATTCCTAAGTGGGCCAAGCTCGAAATGCGATCGCGATTAATATATCTCTTCTTTCTTTTTTCCTAGGCATGTGAGAAAAATATTATCGCGTCAAGTAAATGTTAACAATTACTAGTAAAAATACACATTCTCTCAGATTGCGAACACCACCCCAGTAAAAGCTTACTAACCATATTTCAATCATACTTTTACTAGTAAATGCTAACCTTTAAAATGAAAGAGAATGCGAAGTATTCACCTGAAGACAACTGGAGATCTTTACAAGTTGAAACGTTGTGATTTGTAACAAATAAAGACAATGGAAGTCCAAAACTCTCTATCATGTAGTAAGGTGTTTTATGTTTTATCTCTTTTCTTGAAACGTAAAACTATTTTCTTAAAACGTTATCATTTTATCGTTTTAAAATCTCGTTCTGGTTTTGTATACTACGAATATGTTTCTATAGCAATTATTTACTAATAAATACAGGGTGTTATGGAAATTACGTATTATATTTAAATGGGTGACTCCTGGGGTGTACTAGAGAAGCGTTACATATTTCAGGTCACTCCGCAGCACAATCATATTACACTGCCCAGCTGTGTAATAAACACATGTTCTGGTGCAATGTTGCCAAACTGTGCAAAAGTGTAACACTTTAGATTCTTATAAAAATAAATATTTAGCTTAGTTAGAAATTAAATCCAGGCCGCCGACACGAGTAAGGATTCCACGACACAGACACCTTCAGTTCTTTTTTCTATGGGAAGAGGTTTATGCTCATCATGTGCCCTGATGATAGTGTGGAACTGCATAATAAGCTTATACCCACTAAACCCCGTTCGGCCTCTTATTTCCAATCTCGAAACATAACCGGCATATCGTTGAGAGAAAAAAATACATAGTGAAACAGAACAAATTACACTAAATCACTTGAAGAAACACACAGACACCCACGAGTTTCAAATTAGTTTTTTTGAAGATATGCACCTATTATCAGATTACACAAAAACACTAAACACTAACGCATAATTACACTATCGTACACATAGAACAACAGCACACACAGAAGATAGGATACAAATTATTTCGCAATAGAAAGTCAGAAATAATAAAAACGCTAATTTCTAAAGGGCCTAAAACAATTTTTAATTCTTTAATCACGAATGATGAAATAATTATGTTGACAACAACAGGACCTCCCCTTCAGTCTTAACATAGACGGGTCCAACCAAGGGTGGAGTGCTTCGTACATATTCGGAAAAATAGCGCGGTTGCCATTTCCGAGACAATAATTATACACGAAAGTAATATTACACAAGGAAATTCCGAAATTTATGAATATAATCTTATAAAACGCATTATCGATCGACCGAATAAACCCGAAACAGACTGAAACGTGTAGTTACTAGAAATTTTTAGATGTTAAATACCAATATATGAAAAAATTATATTATTTCCCAGACCACCGGATGAAACTTTATACAATAAGGGCGTATTTTTGTCTACACAGTAGCACTTTAAAATACTAATTCAGATTGAATGGTTCTTATAGGTGTTCATGAGATGCATACCAATTTACGCGAAAACTAATGTGAATTTGTGCTTTTGTTTTTGTGTTTTGTGAGATTATTTGTGCCGGTTTTTATTTGGATTACCTACGTGATATTTTTTTATAAATTAAGTTGGTTTTAAATAAGGCCGAAAAGGTAAATAAAATTGCAGTTTTTTTTTCTAAAGTGTAAAGTGGCATTTAAGTTGTTCAGTTCCGGCGGGTGTCGTTCGAATTGGACAAATGAGAATATACCTGACCATTTATAAACAGTTTTAGTGGTTTATTATTAAATTATTTGTTATTTATTGAACTAGTCCAACATAAGTAAAAATTTAGAGCTTACTTATAAGATATTATTTTTAAAATTAGGAGAAATACAGGACCCTATCCCAAAATTTCCTGATTCCCTCGAAACGTCATTAAACCACAATGTGTCATACATCGTTGCATTCGGGAGAAAAAAGCTCTCAAATTCCCATATCAGGAAAACAGGACCGTATTTAAGAAAAGAAAGTTGATAATGGCCCTTCGAAGACGACTCGTCGGATTACAAAACAATTAACGCTGTTAGATAGAGCGGAAAAAATGGCAATTCAAAAGTGCAATTTACTTTAGAATTCGATCTCAAAAAAACCCAGGAAAACAATAAAACGATTTTCCAGAATTTCGGGTTTTCCGGATATCTCCGGAACTACTCGGAATTTTAAAACTTTCTAAACGGCACATTATTAGGCACGTAAATGTGCAACTTTACCTCTATTTAACCGACTTCGTATCTCTTACGGTTTCCGAGATCCCTGTACTGACCCTCCTTATCTTGGACACGTTGTATATTTTAGTATTTGCTTGATTTTACGAAATTTCTTAGGAATTCTAAAAGAACCTTATTGTGTTGACTCCTCTTTTAGTAGAATGATTAGGGGATCGTACGTAGTCACTCTGCGTGATATCCTGTCCAATTTTTTACCAGTCATCGCCAAAAAATTTACGTAGTTGAGTAGATTATCTCATGAACTCAAAATGTTTAATGTAGATTTTTTCCGGGAAGGCGATACAATTTATTTTCTCTCTACGCTCGGACGCGTTCTCTTATCTTTTCGGGAGGACAAAAACCCGGTGAAACAACAGTCGAATTTCCCTAACGTTTACATTGTTCTACAATCCACTGTTGTCACGTAACTTTCCCCTGAAGCGTCTTTAAAAGGCGGCAAAAAGGAATGTCGATTGAGAAGTGTAGGAGTAAAGGGGACATGGCACATCTGATAAATGGCTCCAAGGGCGTGTTTTTTAAAAGATTTATCGTTATAACCGGATCGCAAAGGGTCCGCATGCGAATCTAGTAGGACATTAGTCACCTTATGTCATTAGTCATAAAAAACCGCGTGCACTACTGAAAATATGTTAACAAACCCATATGATTAGTCAAGAAACGCCAGTCGTCAGTCTCTAGAAAATATTCTATGATTTCATTTTATATCAACAATTCTTTGCACAATTTCCATAAAAACTATACCGACAAATCTATTTTTTGCAAACGACATAAACAAAATTACACTAATTTCAATCCCAAATGCACATGGAAGCGCATAATTTCACATTGGAAGACATTTTACTATTAGTGGCGTCTGTGAGTCGGACGAACATCGAAATATTTTCAGCCGGAACAAGAGTACCTCCCCCCTCCCGTTTTCGAGGATGTTGAACACGATGGCGGCGTCAGAATTTCTCTTTGGGGCTGCGCAACCACTCAAAACGGCCAGAAACCACTGCCCCGAAGGAGTTAAACGCGCTTCAAGAGGTTTCCCTGCAGAGAAATACACTTTCCCCCCGTTTTCGAGTATTCTGAGCACGGTGGTGGTGTTGGATATCGCGCCCGACCCCTTCCAACCCTTCCACCGGCCAATACTCGCCCCGAAAGGGGTGAATTTTTATTTTTCAAGTATCAGCGGCAAATATATATAGTTTGAGAGGATGCTGAACACTATGGGGGCGTCAGAATTTCTCTTTGGGGTTAGGCAACCCTTCGAAATGGCTAAAAACCAGCCCCCAGAGGGGTTAAACGCGCTTCATCATGGCCAGCATCCTCCAAAACGGGGGGGGGGGGGGGGGGATATATATATTTGCCGCTGATACTTGAAAAATAAAAATTCATCCCTTTCGGGGGCGAGTATTGACCGGTGGAGGGGTTGGAAGGGGTCAGACGCGATATTCAACACCACCACCGTGCTTAGCATCCTCGAAAACGGGGGGAAAGTGTGTTTCTCTACAGTGAAACCTCTTGAAGCGCGTTTAATTAAATGATCTTATAGAAGAGAATAAGTGGCAATGACAATATAAAATTCATTGTCACATATCTCTTCAAAAAGAATCAGGAAACAGAAAGAAGGAAATCTTAAATATTCGTAATTCTTTCAATTTGAAAACATCGTTGCAGAACTCTCTAATCTGCGACTTTTGTCTGGACTTGATCATCTCTGTATGTCACTGTAGAGTGCATTCTTATCTGGGACACCCTGTATATTAAGATTTGTTCGGGGGTTCGGGTTATTCGATTAATATTCTGGTTAATTATAGACCAAAGAGTACAAATAAATAGACCATATTCTAATCTTCAATAATTTTGTCGATCCGAATTTGTATTTGGGACCTGTGCACGAATCGGAGATGGGCGCGTGTATATATGTGAGCGAAGGTAAAATACGAAGTTTGCTCTTTCCTTTTCGGGTTTGTTTTTCGATTAAAACCTGTCAAGTGGGGAAAGTTGGCGACCGACTTTCCTCTTATTTTTAACTTAGGCAAATTCGATGGAGAGAGCTAAGTTTTTGGTGTGACTTTCTTTTATATAATATGTGATAAATTGAGATAGCATGAATGAATTTTAGCTTAAATTTTCAAAATTTGATGATCTAAGAAGGTTGCACTTTAAATTCTATTTTCAAATATATAACACGCCAGGGATGATATTGGTTTCCTAGGCGATTTATTTAAACTTTGTTACTTTAAACCACAGTAGGCCATGAAACAAAAGCTAATATCCTAGAGACAACTATGTTGACATTCTAGTTGTTATTAACATTTAACGTCAATTTCATTTTTACATATTCATTTGTGAAAATGACTTTTCAACATTTTGAAAAATTTGATATAATATCTATCATCCATGGTGTGTTATAAATTTGACAAGAGAGTTTGAAATGCTATCTTTTTAGATTAAAATATATAGGTTGTTCCATTTACAAAAAAATGAGGTTAAGTCCGATAACTTTCTTACCTGACCCCGTATACTTATTCTGAAAACGGCAGATTATTCAACAATCAATATAAAGAAACTTCTGTATACAACATTTTTCTGTATCTCTTGTAACTAAGAAAATATAGGGTATTTTAGAAATTGTTAATTTGTTGATTTTTCCCCGTATCTCTTAAGCAAGCGAAAATTTTCAAATTTTGATTTTACCATTTAAGTTTGACCCAAAAAGAGCACATGACGCCTACATTACTTTTTTGATAGCACTAACAATAACGGAGATACCCTATAAAAGCGTCGAAAATGGGACACCCTGTACTTGGTGTATTTTAATGAAGATGGTCAATTTAAGGAACAAAACGTCGGAAAACCATTATATACCACTGAACGTAGATTTCGGTCCTCTTTGATAATTTAAACAAAAAAAGCTAGGCCCGTATTTGAAACAATTAAGTTGATGATGGTGACCTAGAGACGAAACGTCGCATGAAAGATCTGATGGTGCAATCGTGTGGAGAATAAAAAGTGGCAATATGGAAGTGAAATTTATTGTCGGACATCTCTTCGAACAACGTCAGGAAAAAATAAAACAGAAACGCAAAATTTTAGATTTCTCCAAATATTTCGAAAGCCCCTGTATTTATTTTTGGATTTTTTTGCGGCATATTATTGGGCATATTATTACGCAACTTTGCCTCAATTTAACCGACATCGTATCTCTTACCGTTTCCGAAATCCCACCCTCCACCCTGTATTTTGCAAGAGAAGATATTGGAAAAATTGTAAAAAATTGCGGAATCTGTAAATGTAATGGTTAGTACTCAAGCTAAGTGAATTCGATTAGTATATAACATAAATTATCCCGTTTATATTACATAATATACAAACTCTACAGATATGGATTTTGAACGTGAATTATAATACTTACGTTCCGTGATAAAGAGCACAACATGGAAAAAGTGGAGGATAAATCATTGGCAGAGGGGACAGGATGGCAAAAATATGGAGGGAACATTGGGGTTAATGGGCGCCCGTGTGAAATACGGGCGTTATTGTTAAGTGACGAAACGTACGGTATTAGGATGGTAATTATTATTACGTCGATAGAATGTGGGGCTGTTAAGGACAGATTTCTTGATTTACAGTCTCCTATCCGTATTAAGCAGATATTTCAAGGTAATGTCGATAATGTGGTTAGTTATGCAGTCCAGTCACATATAGAGCCATGAAATATGGTTAGTTTTATTATATTTATATTCATTCTTTCCCCGACTCAACTGTAGGTACAGGGTGTCCCATTTTCGACACTTTTATAGGGTATCTCCGTAATTGTTAGTGCTATCAAAAAAGTAATGTAGGTGTCATGTGCTCTTTTTGGGTCAAACTTAAAATGGTAAAATCGCTCGCCTAAGAGATACGGGTGAAAATCATAAATTGACAATTTCTAAATTACCCTATATTTTCTTAGTTAAGAGAGATACAGAAAAATGTTTTATACAGAAGTTTCTTTATATTGATTGTTAAATAATCTGCCGTTTGCAGAATAAGTATACGGGGTCAGGTAAAAAAGTTATCGGGCCTAACCTCATTTTTTTTAAATGGAACACCCTGCATATTTTAAACTAAAACTATACTATTTTAAATTCTCCTTTCAAATATATAACACACCATGGATGATATTGGTTTCCTATGCGATTTATTGAAACTTTATTACTTTGAAACGAAATAAAAGATTCAGATTAAGGTAAAAAATAACGGGAATCGTCGCAAATGTTCGGAATATGTCCTTAAATGGTTACCGTCTTTCCGGATAGCGAACAGAATATATTTTGCGCCATTTCTTCGTTTTTTCCACTTTTCCACTGATGTTATATCAAAATTTTCAAAATGTTGTTAGGTCATTTTCTCAAATGAATATATAAAAATGAAATGACGTTAAATGTTAATAGTCAACATAGTTGTTTCTAGGATATTGGCTTTTGTTTCATGGTCTACTGTGGTTTAAAGTTATAAAGTTTAATAAATCGCCTAGGAAACCAATATCATCCATGGCGTGTTATATATTTGAGAGGAGTATTTGAACCAGTATATTTTTAGATTAAAATGTATAGAATATAATCATTTTCTCGAAAACGAATCGACCGATTTTAAAAAATCGAACGTCAAAATAAAGCACTTTGAAAGACCTTTCAAACAAGCTATTACTTGCTAGCCCTTGTCATTTAAAATTTTTAAGGGGATGACCCCGGGGGCCAGAGGGTAAATGGGGGTGAAGTAGTTTTTGGTTAAAAAGTTGTCCCCTTTGGCAAATCTTTTGACGTGTCTTGGCGTTTTTTCTTTTAATCAGTGGTTTTCGATAAATCCGTGGTGGGAAGTTCTCAAATGAACACCCTGTATATGTGAAATCAACCAGCAGGTCGGGAAAATTGGGAACACACCAACATTTCGTTACACTAATTGCACGTGCCTTAGAATGCAAATGCTCGTTTCCAGGCATTATTAAATCGCCATTACGCCATCTTTAAAGTCAAGAAACTTTTTCAATTGAGCTCCTTTACAAGAGCGGAGACTTTAAAGGGAAGTTTTAACGGTATAGTGGCTTCTTTTTATTGGAAAATGTAGATTCGACTACTATGGAGTAGTTAAAACTTTTAAGAGTTTCAGGTGCTGAAATAGGAACCCCTTTCCTTTTACAAATTGAGTTTCCTAAACGGATAATGCAAGCTTTTTTAAGAGCAATTTATACGCAGAAAGTAAGTCTAAACCCCGAACTAACCCCTTTCCTTCTACAAATTGAGTTTTATGCTTTTTCATTAATTGACGAAACAAAAAGCCATTGAAAATGACAGGTTTTTGACATATATATGTATATATATAAACAGTATACTGCCAATACGAAAATTAATTCATCCACATTGTTGTCGGTATATTAGTGCTTATAAACTTTCATTACCTGACAACAATTTTTGTAAAGGAGTTTTTAATTTGTGATGATTCGATTCGCTGTTTGGTAGGTTATTAGTGGCTTGTTTTGTTTAAGATTTAAGATGAAAGGACACAAGTGCATGGTGCTTTTTTGCAAAAGTCGTAGATCAATACCAGGCATAAAGTATTTCAAGTATGTACATATACATATACGAAAATATTTTGCTTATCACATTATACGATCTTCGGACCCGAATTTCACTAAAAAGCTTGTAAAAAGAGAAGAGAGTGCCACTCGTATACAATATAATATATATGTGGTCACTACCTAACCTTAAAATTAATGTATTTTTAATTTGGTGCATTAGTAGCTGATAATAATTCCCAATATAGTCAATATAGTCATTCAATCTTAAATTTTGGTTTAGAAAAAAGTGAGGTTAAAAAACACACGACGTCGGATGAAAGTTAAAATAAAGCTCATCGTGTCGATTGTTACAAATATTCGGAAGGAATGTGGCACCAAAAGTTTACACCAATCAGGGCACCGTCGGATCATCATATCGTCAGAAATCGTATGCACGGAACGCTGTCTTAAATCGAACTAATCGAAATTTTGATTGCAATATTATTTCTGATTGGCCTGATCAATTCTACATGAAAACGGCATCTTGCCTTTTTCTGGGGGCACCATTATTCAATAACAGAATTAAAATAGAATACAAACAAATCTATCATCATCGATGTTAATAATAATTAGATTCAATTTGAATTTAAACGGTGACGAGGAAATTAAAAGCAACCGTTTTCATGTAGAATTAACCGGGCTAATCAGAAAAATATCCGCATTTCTTACGAAAACGCTTTATTTATGGAAAATCAACAATCTTATCGGCCTACTTTGAACTAAAATGTAGAGCATAAAAAAAGTCGAAAGAAAAATACGGGCAAGGCAAATGTCTTCCGCATAAAATTCAAAAAGTTACTATTGAAAAAGTTTTTTCTTTGTAATGTCTATAAGTGTCGTTTTAATGATTGGTGAAGGGGTCTTTTAAAAAGTTTATATTACTTTGACTCGGAGCTTTCGTCAGTCGCGAGAATTTAAAATGTGGGTATTTATACGGCGTGTGCGTATATAGTCTGGAAACGGCTTAATAACTTTTGACCCGCTATTCTATTTTTTTTACAAAATTTGGATGTGGCTTGTAGGGGAAGGTATACTACCTTCTGACGGAAGAATGACAGTATTAACTGTCAAAACGGCGAATGGGCGCCATCTTGGTAAAGAAAATTAAATAGTAAATATTATTTTTTTAAGAAGCCGCCATTTTGTCTTGCGTACGAATTGGGACACAATATTCTGGTATCGTAAAGTATTCGATAGCGCCTTTAAAATGATGTATCGCAAGACCTCACTTCCTATTCAATTATTTTTATCATGGCGCCCATCCGCCATTTTGAATGTGAGTGCCACGAATATTATGCAAGAAAGTGTAGCTGCCTGATTCCTTTTTTTATTATCAAACACACTATAGGAAAAATTCTTTAGGGCACTCTGGGAGTGGTGCGTGTACGCAAAAGGCGATTCACGTTGGTTTTGAATCTTTGGAGGTTATTTTCGTTGGGAAAAACGACCTCGGGAAGATCGTTCCATAAGGATGAAGTCCTCCAGATGAAAGAACTTAAATAATGAAGTTCGAGGAGTACTAAGCTTAACCACATATGGATAGGCGGCAGTGGTTCGTCATGTATTTCTGATATTCGCCGCTCTGGGCGGAATTAAGAGGACAGGGTCAGCCGAGTACTTTCCATGAAAATATCTGTAAAAGGGAGTCAAATCCCCAACCTGTCTGCGATGTTCCAGGCTGTCGAGGTTCGGATTCAACTGCAGGAATGTTGGGTGATGTTCTTCCCTGGAAATCTACCGTGGAATGCGAAGAAAATAGTTCAGCAAGTAAGTTTGCTTTGTCTCCGGCTGTGGATGCTATGGTACCATCGGAACGTGTTAGAGGTGGAATAGTCGATTTGGTAAAATTTTGGCTGACGGCCTTTGCGACTGACCAAAAGGACCTTGATCCGTTTGGACTGTCAAGAAATTTGTTTTTGATCCTCACGTTATTGGCTTCTTTGCTTTGATCTATTATTAGCTTACATTGGTTTCGAGCGGTAAAAAAGATGGTACGGATTCTCAGTGGTAGGGTTTTTATGCCACTGTCGGTAAGCCAGATTTTTTGATCTGACAGCACGCTCACAATCCTTGCTAAACCAGGGCTTGCCGTTGGAAGGGCGTTTTGGAGGAGGGGATAAATGCTTCCATGCTAATTAGAATGACGTCGGAGACCTCTCCAGCACAGATGGATGGATCATCAGAAGAGAAGTATACGCTCATCCAAGGAAAAGTGCGAAAATGGTCTTTCAGGTCTTCCCACTTGGCCGATCTGTAATGCCATATCTTGCGAGGTTTAGGAGGTTGTTCAGAATGAATTGTTAGTTCGCTTAGAGTTGAAATAAGTTTGTGATCGGAAGATCCTAACGGAGGCTGTACGTTGACTGTATATAGATCTGGATTTGATGTGAAAAAGACTAGCAAAATCTCCAGCTCAGTCTGGACTCCTCGTTGGTTCTTCTACTAGTTGAGTTAGACCAAAACTGATTGCAAAAGATTCTGCCTCGCGGCATTGCTCATCGTCTGTGTTTGAATATTTAAGCCAGTTGACATTGTGGACGTGAAAGTCTCCAAAGATAGCAATCTCGGCAGTTGGATGGTTGGTTTGCACGAAGTCGATTGTATTGGCTAGTGATGAGAAAAGGTCTCTGTAATGGGTATCACTTGGTGGACGGTAAAGGCAGCAGATAAACTTGACGATTTTCTGCGTTGATATTTTAAACCACATTATATCAAAATCTTTCGGTTCAAGTGTCAGTTCTCGTTGGCAGCAGAGATCATCTCGAATAAAAATACCCCGAAGTTGCGTCGAAATAGGAAATGAAAATCGTATCCAGGATATAAATAGCTGACGGTGTTTGTTGACGATCTGACCTTTGTCTCGGTGAGTGCGAGCACGTGGGGCTTGGACGATTGTAAGTGCTGCTGGACTGAATTGATGTTCGTGTTAAGCTCTCTAATATTTCAGAAATCAATTTTGAAGTTTCTAATTCTGGGTTGGTTAGCAACTGCATATGCAACACCATTTCTTCGTTGAATGTTGTTAGAGGAACCCAGTAAATTTTCGGAAATGATTGTTGTTTGATGAACTTCGCTTGATGGCGCCCAAATACAAACCCAAATACTCGATAATACCTTCAAGATGCTATATGGCAAGACCCCTCTTCCTATTTAGTAAGCCACATCCAAATTTTGTAAAAAATAGCGGGTCAAAAGTTATTAAGCCGTTTCCAGACTTTATACACACACTGTATAATGAAACTTACTACTTACTTATTTTTTCCGGTCCGCTAGCTACTCAAAATTATTAATATTTAATTATATTTCGAAGGAAACTAACGTCCACGAGGATGCACGCGCAGCTCGTACCTCTTGTATTTTCGCGTGGTCAGCTCTAACACTAGCTCTCGGACTACGGGCCCTTTTTCCCGGCCGGTAAAGGGTGATTTAGGGCGGGAATTACAAAACTAATTACCGCGATTTGTTCCCCAAATCGCCAATTATTTTTTCCTCTCGGTTCCCTGCGGCGCCGAACAAATCGACTTGAAACGTGCGAATGCGGGCCCGGGATGTTCCCGAATTAAAGACAAAAAATATGGCAACCGATATTTATAGAATAGAAAAAAGGGCTGTTCGGAACAGGTAAAATTCAACATCAATTTATTTTTACCAACGGTTTACCTTAACGTTTATACGATGAATTTATTGGTTAATCTTTGTTACCTTCGTGGGGTCTCGTACCGTTACGCGGCAAAAAAGCGTGTAGCTTTTCGGGATTATACCGATTATGTATCCGCACGGAAACTTGCTGTTTCCGCTTCCTACATTTAAAAAAAACCATACATGATTAAAGTAAACATTTTGAAAGATGTCGCGATATGGTAAAGTTGGATTTTTATTCTTTGGTGGAATTTGAAATGAAATGAAAGTTCTCTCTACAAATTTTCCAAGTCGAAGTCGTTTAAATTGGGGCAAAGTTGCGTAACTATGGGCCCAATAATATGGGGCAAAAAAATCAAAAATAAATGCATTCAAAATATTTGGAAAAATCTCAAATTTTGCGGCGTTTCGGTTTTTATTTTTTTCTGACTTTGTTCGAGGAGAAGGGCAAAAATTAATTTCACTTTCTCATTGCTACTTTTTATTCTACACAAGATGGCATCATCAGATCTTTCATGCGACGTTTCGTCTTTAGGTCACAATCGGAATTCACTAATGCGCACACCCTGTATATGAGTAAAAAAATTTTTACAGGCAACTTTCAGTAAATCGTAATTTAAAAATAAATGATCTCAAAAACACCTGTTCATTTTTTTTTAAATAAGTTTCTTATATTATCTAGTTAGAGGAATTATACTGGGAGGCCCAGAACTCCGGAATAAAATTAATATAGCTTTAACCTGTAACTTTTGGGGGAAACGCTCGGACACGTCAATTTAGTTTTATATATGCTCACATTTTGACGTTATTCGTTTGTTTTTTTATAGACAGTTGTCAAAGATATGACGACATCGATCTTTTTTTAAATAAGAACATACAGCTTGTGATACATCATTTGATAGCTAATATCTCGTACAGTATGCTCATAAATTTTAGCGCGATTATGGCGACTGTTAAAAGTTTTTAAAAAATCTCTATTTAAATAAGCGGAAATTATAAATCATTGATGTTTTTTACCTTTCAAGGTAAGAAATCTTCTGAACGCGACACAATGAAGATTTTTAAAAACTTTTAACGGTCGCCATTTTGAAATAGCTTGACAGAATCGCGCTAAAATTTATGAGCATACTAGATATTAGCTTCCAAATGATGTATCACAAGCTGTATGTTTCTATTTAGAAAAAATATCGATGTCGTCATATCTTTGACAAATGTCTATAAAAAAACAAACGAATAACGTCAAAATGTGAGCCTATATAAAACTAAATTGACGTGTCCGAGCGTTTTCCCCAAAAGTTACAGGTTAATGCTACATTAATTTTATTCCTGACTTCTGGGCAACCCTGTATATGTATGTCCGCGCAAAAGATCATCGTCACAAAGATCTATCGTCTATTTTTGTATAGCATGGATTTTTTTAATAATTTAACGCCCGTCACATGGCTAATTTTACTCTTCTGATCATATAAAGCCAATATTTGGAACTGAGTTATTTTAATCAGTCACTATAACCATTTTCTTATTATTTATATGGCTTATATTGGCTTAAAGTTGAGAATGTTCCTTATAGAATGTTAAAATACTAGGAAAGTCATATTTTTAATCTACGTAGGTGTAAACGAAACTTGCGCATCAAAATATATTTTTCCTTAATGGTTTATAAATTGTTAATAAAAAAATATTGTATATAGCTTCGGATAACAAACCGCCACATCAATGTATCTCCGGTAAGATTTTCATGCGTGACCGGTGTTACAGTGACCGGCGATACAAAAATGCACAAATTCGTGGATAACAGCTAATACAAGCTATTTCTTAAACTTTGTTAGGCTGAAATGAGTATCTGTACTCAAGAGAATGACTTCGTGTAGTATTTTTCCCTTAATTAAGACTACTAGGTCTAAGATAACCCTGTAATCGGCGATACAACATAAAACCATACGCCTGGTAAAAAATAGGCAATGTTCTAGTTTATACCTTAATAAATATAAGGAACTTACCTAAACAGGAGCACGCTTTACACAAATTCAATCACATACCGTCATATTTGTAAAACTATTAGGCCGACCTCTAGTGGCGATATTTTTAATCAATTTCTGCCGTGACCGGTGATACATGCAGCGGCGGGGACGGAACTTCTGGTTAATAATTGCGTTAGAGAAACTAAACTGTTGATCTTTGAACATTATGTTTTCAATACAAATTGTAGTAGGAGTGTAAATTATTTATATATAAAAGTAACTTTAGTACAATGACGTGAAATATGAAAGGATAAAGTAAGAAATCATTGACTGGGGACACGTGACCGGCGATACATTTTTAAATTCAAATTTGGATACTACAGCTATAATCTACAAGACATTTTAAATTGCTTCCTAATGCAGGAAGTAACATATATTTCGCAAATTATAATAATCGCTTCTACAGGCAAATAGTTTATTTTAGTAAGTTATATGCTAAGGACTGAAAGTTGCCTGTAAAAAAATGGCATGTTGACCCATATGTAGTTGCGTTAAGTCTTACGTTATCTTGAATTTTTCTTTAAATCTTGTAACAAAGATATACAGTAGTAAGTAAACATGACTCCCACTTCTAATGCTGCAAGTATTTCTCCTATTTCAGCAGGATATTCCCAGGTTTGCGACGAAAAATTCCCAAAAGCAACATTGCTTCTTTCGTCGCGAACCCTTTTCCGATAGAATTACAATTTCTCGGTTACCGGAAACCTTTTTAACATTCTGAGACGGTTTTGTTTCAGATTAAAAGTAATGCCAGTTTGCAGACGTGCATTAGCAAAAATAATACTGTCATTTCATTTACATAAAAGAGAACCGTCCAGAAAGAAATATTTAAAAAATTAGAACCAATAATACTGTATACAAATTAATGTGCTTCAGGACAAAAATTAATAACATCATTATGATTTCTAATTTAATGTTGCTGATTTACTATTGTTGAATTGTCTGACCGAAGATAAAACCAACGCAATTATTTGTGATTTTATGACGACAAATATTAGTTTCCGAAATATTGATAACATTTTTGGAAGAAAAAGGCAATATTTTCCTACACTTAGTCGTTGCTAGGCAACGGAAATTAACTGTTAGGAAATATTCATTTCCTTACTGTAAGGAAATGATATTTCCTTACAGTTGTTAGTGTTCTACATAAATGATTGAAAACACGTTGTTCATAAGGAATTAATTTATATTTTGAAAACCTCAATGCACTGCAGAATACATTTTAGGTTGTTATATTCACAGTTATTTGACAGTTAGTACAATTATTGAAAATTGGAGGAACATTATTTGAACTATGAGAAACATTTTGGACAACATGCGAGGTAGTAGGATTATCTTGTTGAATATTTTGTACTGTGAAAATTTTATTTGCCACCTCAATCTTATTGTTAAGAGATTCTTCAATATATCCTTCAGCAACGTTTCATGACTTCCATCCGCCATGCCTCTTTAAACTAGTTATGTTGGCACCAGAGTCAATCAATATTATTGCAGAAGACCGACGAAAGCAGTGACCAGTAGATTCTGTCGGATTTAGCAAGTTCCAATAAGTAGCAATTATTTTAGGCATTTTTCTAAATTGATGTATTCCTACCACTTGTCTACAACCCTTTCCGCTTTGATGTTTAAAGAAAAATCGGGTCACTGTTCATATGTTCTGGTCTTAACGAAACATACTTTCGATAAACATTTAACTAAGTAAATCTGATTAACTACAAATGATCTTGGTTTGCTGGTCTTCGAATCAGGTATGCTAATTAAAATATTCTAGGTCTTCTACATCGTGTAGAGTCATTCGGACTAACTCATCGATTCTACAGGCCTCAGAAATACCAAATATTAAAGCCACCTAAAAAATAAATAAATGTGTAATCTAAATAGAAATTAAAACATTGTAAATTACCTTAATCATTAAAATGTCTTTATCTGGAGCTTTTTGAAGAAATGAGCTAAGTGGGACAAAACTACTGCAATGAAAATGTTGATGTGATGAACCAAAAACTTATTGATGACTAGTGTTGGGAAAAACCGACGATTTTAATAATCGAGTACTTGATACTCGAGGGATTTTAATAATCGAGTGAATCGCTCGAGCGATTAATCACTTGAAATTTTTATAACCAAGAAGAATGTGTTGACAAAACACCAGGGGTTGTTTTGTAAGTTTTAGAAGTTTAGTCTTAGTAGTTTTTATTAAGGAAGAACAGTTGATTTTGATTTAAAAAAAAAAGTGATAATATAACGAAAAACTGTTTTTTATGATCAAATACAAGCACTCTAGGAACGATCCTTTATGGCACTCTGGGAGTGGTGCATGTGCGCAAAAAGCGATTCACGTTGGTTTTGATTCGTTGGAGGTCATATTCGTTGGGAAAAACGACCTCGGGAAGGTCGTTCCATAAGGATGAAGTCCGCCAGATGAAAGAATTCTTAAATAATGAAGTTCGAGGAGTATTAAGCTCAACCACATATGGATTGACGGCAGTGGTTCGTCGTGTAATTCTGGTATTCGCCGCTCTGGGCGGAATTAAGAGGGCAAGGTCAGCCGAGCACTTTCCATGAAAATATCTGTAAAGGAGAGTCAAATCCCCAACCTCTCTTCGATGTTCTAGGCTGTCGAGGTTCTTCGTTAGCTCGTGGTCTCCAATCAGACGAATGTCCCTCCTTTCGATGGAATCCAATAGCCGAAGAGTATGTTTGGGTGCAGAGCTCCAGACATGAGAGCAGTACTCTAGTGATGGTGGAATCTGGGCTTTGTATAGTGTCAAAAGTTGTTCGAATATATGAGCGATCACACTACCACACAGCAATAATTCGGTCGTCGGAAAGATAATAAGTGACAAGCAACGATCTTCGATTGAATTTATAACTCTAGCAGTGTTTTTAATCATCGAGAGATGTCGGTTATTTCAATAATCGAGTATTCAAGCGGTTTTTCGCTCGAGCGATCACAACACTACCAATGACACCCTACGAACTTCGGAAGTTTCGGTTCAAGCTAAAGGAGAAGAGGAAAGAGGCGAGGGCGAGTTCTGTTAAGGCATATTATCTCCAGCTCAATAAGAATCACCTTGAACAAAAAATAATTTAAAAACTTAGAGGGCAATTTCCCCTTACAAACTCACAACAACCTCCTAACACGCCTTTAAAAAAAATTAAACTTTACTTAAATATAAGAAATACAAAGCCTTTTATAACACCGCGCAAAAGAAAAAAATCTTTTATGCAAAAATATGAAAAATGGTTGTAAGTCATTTCAAGATAAACATTAAACGCCGAAATTTAAAAAGAAAACTAAAGATTCGACGGTCGACCTCGAGAAAAGCGCCGTATTGAAAAAGTTTTTATCGGGCCAATAACTGTCGCTTTAATGGCCCGTAAAGTGGAACACGTGAACGGAGATGACTCCCTAAAAAAAGTTTTTATTGCCGCAGGTTCAGGAGTCGGCGATTTAAAGAACGGTGTCAGTGTATTTGATGTTTCTTTTGCTGTTTGTGAGGTATTTTTTTTATATACAGTGTCACCATTAAAGTTGGAACCATATGGGGGAAAAATGTATTGTTCGATTTAGGTAAAATTTCACTTCATCATAAGTTCTTGCTTCAAATAAAAACCAAAAATGAGATAATTAAATGGGACCATTCGGCTTTTGTTAATTGTTAAATTCGATATTTTCTCCACAAAATGTCGAAAAATGGCATGTATATGTCGAAATATGGCTTATTGCTCTTCTATATACACAGTGTGTAAAAAGTCCCGGAACAGTCAATTATTTCAAAAATGGTGCACAATATAAAAAACTTTCTGTATAAAAGTTGTTGGTCTTAAAGAAATTTATTAAACTTAGATCCCTGTAATTATACAGGGTTGCCCAAAAAGTCGTGGTAACCGAAACTTCATTTTTTTTAAATGGAATGACCCTTTTTTGATCACATTTTCTGATTCCTCTAAACATTCTAAACAACAATTATAGAACATGTCATATGGCTAAACCTATTAGTTTTAGAAATAATTTGAGTTGAAGGGCATAAATGCGATAGGTACGATATTACCTTTTGCATTTTTATAAGTGGTACTAGAATTTTTTGCGTCACTATCAAAGTAAATTCTCAAAATGTCGCTCAGCGAAAGGGAACGTATAACTTTACTAATAATAAGCGGTTTTGGAGACCGACAAAGATCAGTTATCGATACAAAGGAATTATTTAATACAACTTTTCCAAACCGAGAGCCTATATCAAAATCTACAGTTGTGAGAACAGTTCAAAGGTTCGAGGTAACCGGTTGTTGCAGAGATAAACTTCGTTCCGGAAGACCAAAGTCGGCAAGTAGTGATGAAAAAAAATTAGAGACATTACTTCATTTTGTTCAGAATCCACATTTGTCACTCAGAAAAGCTGCTACCCAAGTTGATGTTTGTTTTAAATCAATTGACAATATTTTAAAAACCAGTAATTTTCATCCATATAAAATAACTCTTGTCCAGGAATTATCAGAAGACGATTTTGATCGTAGATTGTAATTTTGCGAAGTAATGATGCAAAAACATGAAGAAAATAACAATTTTTTTAATCAAATAGTTTTTACGGATGAGGCAACATTCATGTTGAACGGGTCTCTCAATCGCCATAATTGTCGTTACTGGGCTGATCAGAATCCACATTGGATGAGAGAAACACATACTCAACACCCCCAGAAAGTAAATGTGTGGGCTGGAACTATTGGCAACAGATTAGTGAGGCCTTTCTTTATAGAGGGGAATTTGAATGCCGAAATGTATCTCCACATGCTGCAAAATGAAATTGTGCCAGCAATAAACAATGAAGTAGGACCACTATTACGCAATACGTGGTTTCAGCAGGATGGAGCTCCTCCTCATTTTGGGCTAGCTGTTAGAAATTATTTAAACAACACTTTTCCTAACCGCTGGATAGGACGAAAAGGCCCCATAGAATGGCCTGCTAGGTCGCCAGACTTAACGCCCCTTGATTATTTTCTTTGGGGACACCTAAAAAATAAAGTATTTGTGACAATACCTGCAGATCTGAATGAATTAAGAGGAAGAATTATTGAAGAATGTGCATCTATTAACCAAGAAATGTTACAAAACGTCATCGACAAATTTTATTATAACCTAGCCCATTGTCAAACTGTGGGAGGAGGACATTTTCAGCATTTAATTAAATAACGACTTACACTTAATTTTATTTTTGTTCTTTTCAAGTTATTGTTAATTTTACTGCTTGTATTTAATAATTTAGTTGTTATTAAAATTTTGACACAACTTGAGTGAGGTTCATTTTACACGAGTTTAATGTTTTTCTTTTAATTTTTACGTAAAACATTTGAGCCGACTCGAAACAATGCAAAAGGTAATATCGTACCTATCGCATTTATGTCCTTCAACTCAAATTATTTCTAAAACTAATAGGTTTAGCCATATGACATGTTCTATAATTGTTGTTTAGAATGTTTAGAGGAATCAGAAAATGTGATCAAAAAAGGGTCATTCCATTTAAAAAAAATGAAGTTTCGGTTACCACGACCTTTTGGGCAACCCTGTATAATTACAGGGATCTAAGTTTAATAAATTTCTTTAAGACCAACAACTTTTATACAGAAAGTTTTTTTATATTGTGCACCATTTTTGAAATAATTGACTGTTCCGGGACTTTTTACACACTGTGTATATTACGTAACAGTTCCACAAATCGCATTACCCGTGATATGCCAAAACTGTCAATGTTTTCAATAGATTTTATGCAAAGTCGGTGTGAATTCCATCGGGTCGCCTACGCCAACGTAAATGCCAAGACATTTTGAAGGTAAACATTTTTAATTTGTATATTTTTGGGTAAAGTATGCGTGACTATGATATTCAGATTGAGGGAACGCCCCGGAAAAATTACATTACCAGCTGCTTCCACAGCAATTAATTTATTACTAGAAATATCCAGGAAGTGGCATGGAAAATTGCATCAAAAATGTATTGATGTACAGGGTGTACCATTTTCGACACTTTTATAGGGTATCTCCGTAATTACTAGTGCTATCAAAAAAGTAATGTAGGTGTCATGTGCTCTTTTTCGGTCAAACTTAAAATGTTAAAATCAAAATTTGAATATTTTCGCTCGCTTAAGAGATACGGGGGAAAATCAAAAAATTTACAATTTCAAAATTACCCTGTATTTTCTTAGTTAAAAAAGATATAGAAAAATACTTTATACAGAAGTTTCTTTATATTGATTGTTGAATAATGTGCCGTTTTCAGAATAAGTAACGGGGTCAGGTAAAAAAGTTATCGGACCTAACCTCATTTTTTAAAAAGGAACACCCTGTATATTTTAATTTAAAAATATACTATTTTAGCTTATCCTTTCAAATATACAGGGTGTTATGGCAATGACATATTATATTTAAACCTGCAATTCCTGAGATGAAAACAAATTGAAGAAAAATATCCAAAAATGGCGCTTTAATTTAATATGCCCTGTACATAACCTGACGTCAAACAAAAGCACGTTGTGACACTGGGAGAAAGATAAACAAAACAACATATGGCGGAAAACGTCAGTGAATTTTCAGCAGTGTTGTCACTCTTTAGAAAGTCAATAAGCGTTTGACAGATTGGAAGTTGTTTATTTTTCAGGGAACATTATTATAAACTATTACGTTAAGTTCAGTTCGCTGGGAAACAATTTCTGATTTATAAGCTTGAACTGACTCGAACCAACCGCCGCGGCGTTTATAAATGGTCAGGTATGTTCTCATTTGTTCAATTCGAACGACACCCGTCGGAACTGAACAACTTAAATACCACTTTACCCTTTAGAAAAAAACTGCAATTTTATTTACCTCTTCGGGTTTATTTAAAACCAACTTAATTTATAAAAAAACACCAAGTAGGTAATCCAAACAAAAACCGGCACAATAACCTCACAAAACGCAAAAACAAAAGCACATATTCACATTAGTTTTCGCGTAAATTTGTATGCATCTTATGAACACATCTAAGTACCATTCAATCTGAATTAGTATTTTAAAGTGCTACTGTGTAGACAAAAATACGCCCTTATTGTATAAAGTTTCATCCGGTGATCTCGGAAATAATAGAATTTTTTCATACATTGATATTTAATATCTAAAAATTTCTAGTAACTACACGTTTCAGTCTGTTTCGGGTTTATTCGGTCGATCGATATTGCGTTATTTGGAAATATCTAAAAATGCAGCGATGTTTTATAAGATTATATTCATAAATTGCGGAATTTCCTTCTGTAATATTACTTTCCTGTATAATTATTGTCTCGGAAATGGCAACCGCGCTATTTTTCCGAATATGTGCGAAGCACGCGACCCTTGGTTGGACTCGTCTATGTTAAGACTGTAGGGGAGGTCCTGTTGTTGTCAACATAATTATTTCATCATTCTTCATTAAAGGATTAATAATTGTTGTAGGCCCATTAGAAATTAGCGTTTTTATTATTTCTGACTTTCTATTGCGAAATAATTTGTACCACTGTTACCACTCTGGTATGTAATATACTATTTAATATAATTTCATAAACCGGAACAAACCCCATTAAAGGAAACTTTAGTAAATCCCAACTCATTTTTCTAGTTTACAAGAGAAGTTAAATTTTTTCATTTTTTCCTATTTCTCTAAAAGTCATTTTTACGAAAATGAGTTGTTTAATTTGTACTTTATCGCATTATTGGGAAACGCTTTAAAATTTACCTTCAATTAGTATATTTTTCTTTATAATAGGAAAGGTTATTTCTTACAAATTCGAACATAGCTAAAAGTAATTTTCTTCTTATCTCGAATTTTCCAATATCATTAAGCAAAATAAGAGCAATCCACTAAAAGCAATTCAATTTCGCGTTCTCTTTCGCGAAAGAACTTCCTCGTTTCACTTTATTTTTTCAATACGGTAATTCTTTAGCACAACGATTACTGGAAAAAAAAATTTACTGGATTTGAATTTATTTCTCTTTTAGAAAAAAAAAACATTTTTGTTAGATATCGCACAATATCGATATTGATATCGTTATATCGGCTGTTGTTGCCAATGAATACGGTAACTTTCACAACGGAAGCAAGTTTCTTGGAACACAGCTCAATCATCATCAAGGGTCGTTTAAATATCTTTCCAATAATAGAGAAGTCAACATAATAATGATTTTTTAAAAAAAGTCCATTTTTGCATCGCGATTTCGTGGAAACCCAAACAAACACAAATAAATGAAGTTTTAAAACTCTGTTAAGAACTGGGAAGTTTGTTTTAAGCTAGAAACATTCTGTATTTTGTTACACCGAAATCCAGATAACAACTTAGTTATAAAATGTATATGTCGGCAATGTAGTGAATTAAAAAGTTAGTTATTGAAGGAATCTTTTGTATGTGTTCAGCTTATAGAACAATTTTTCTATTTCTATTGATATTCTTACAGCTATAAAAAAAAATATAATAATATATTACATACCAAGAGTGGTAAGAATCCTAGTACACACGATTTTGAAACTTAAAGTGTGGTATAATAAGCTTACCACTCGTGTTGTATGCCCGTGCGGGCATAAAGTACACATTATGGCCCGCGCTGGCATTAAGACTCAAAAAACAGTTTCCGATTAACTTATTCTATATTAACAAAATATAAATTTACGTTTATATATTATTTGCTTGTATTTACATAGGACTGGCAATTCTGGAAGGTTCCGCTGATAGCCAAATTTCCTGCAGCAAAGGTTGACTCATGATTCATTGTCTGGGTCTCTAGTTTCTGCAAGGAAATGCGAGATCCAGATGGTACGCCTGCCAACATCCTTGAAACCTCATTTTTTGAGGATATGCTATCCTCTAAATATCTTCAGCAACTGTGGATCGTTTCACGATATTTGCATACGACTTAATGATTTCCTGAGTCGGTCCCATTGTGTCGACAAGAGCTTGGCAATAAACAAGTGATGTATGAAGGGACGGACTAAAGAAAACAAGTAATGATATGATTATATTAATGTAATCAAATGAAATAACATTTTTTTAAAATATTCTAGTCATATTTATTTACATGTATAATGTCATTCTATAGATAGTTCTGTTTCGCTATCGCTATCCTCATCAAAATTAATTATAATTGGATTAATTATACGATCCAGACTAATATACGAATTTTCTACAGTTATTACGTGACGGACTGAATTTTTCCAACTACCTGGGGGAATATCATTAAAGCATTTTCGTATTAATTTTACTACACTAGAACTTAAAGTCGGAGAAATATTTTCAGACCTAACCAGTGATTTTAACTGGTGCCACATATGCTCTATGGGGTTAAAAATGCATGAATAGGGTGGGAGCCGTAGCACTGTATGTCCAATTTCTTCTGCCAATGTGTCACAAACATATACTTTTTTTATACGAAATGTCATTAAAACTTCTAAAAGATCACTTTTTTTTATAACTTTCTTCAAAATATATATCATTCGCCGCCATGTAGTTCTGAATCTCCAATTTTGTATTATTTGAGCTTGGAGCTTTATGTAATTGGCGACTGTGATAGCTCGCATTGTCCATTACTATCACGCTATTCTGAGGAATGTTTGGTAAAAGACAATTCTTGAACCATTCCTCAAAAAGTTCGGCCGTTGTATCTTCATGGTAGTCCACACAAGAGTCTTTAACGTTTTTTGCAGAAAGGCACAAGGCATTTGGAACCCAACCGTTTTCTGACCCAGCATGTAAAATGCTTATTCTTTTTCCTTTATTTGACGGAGCTTTTGTTTTACACTTATCGGAAGAATCAGACCAGCCTTTGGATGGTTTTTCATGCGTGTCAAACCAAGTCTCGTCGAGATAAATTATAGGACGGTTTTCAGAACGGGATTTCCTTATAGAAGTTATATACTCATGAAGCCATTTTTGTAAACGGTGGGATTCCATGAGTACTTGCCTTTTGTCAATTTTGCGGTATCTGAATCCCATTTCCGACAAAACTCTCCAAATGCTAGTGCGGCTACAACTTATTTGGGTTTCATCATTGGTGAGCCGTTGCTTCAGAGAATCTAATGTAGGTACGCGTTGCTCTTCGTGCATGGTGTAGAATTTTCGCCTTATCAAGTCTTTCGGTGAAACATTTGGTGAAACCGGCATCTGTACGCTTCTTTCTAGATTTAATGGGATTTGACGCGATTCTTTTCACTGTAGTCAGAGGTATCTTAGTCAAATCAGACGTTTCAGTCGCAGCAGCACTAGCATAAAGTCCTCTGTTGAGTAAAGAAGTATATACTCTTTTTACAATTTCCCTAGCATCGAGAGATAAATGCATTTTCTTCACTGCAACACTAGAAGAAGCACCATCAATGTTTTTCCATGGACGCCACATACTGTTTTTTTATACGTTTGGTAAAATAGTATCGGTAATACAACTAAACTCTTCCAGCAAGAAATAAAAACTAACAAATTTTACCACAAAAAGATATTTAAATATAAATTAAGCAACCTAACCTACCTGATGTGCCTATATTTAATTATAATTATTACAATCCGGTCCTTTCCACATAATAATAACAAACGGTCATAAATAATGGGATGGCCCCCAGGTACTTTTACTGCAGTCATTAAGTTATATCCATTTTTCGTGAAACAATATTTACGTTCATACTTTCCCCCGTCCCGACAGAACGTAAAATTCTGACCTCATTATTAGGTAATTTTCAAATGAATTTTTTTTAACAAAACCTAATTGACACGTTACCGAACCAGTCTGAATTGCCCCGCGCATTTTTTTCTGCATCAAGGATTCCGCATTAATTAACTTTGTTTACTCTATAAAAATGATTCGCATCCCAGAATTTTCACGGTTGAGAGAGCGCAGAACGGTGTTACTTGGTTGACATTGAAAATGCATCCCGAATAGCTAGATATTTTTTTAGTCGAATTATTGTAACCGTATTGGCTAAATGCGTTTCTGGCAGTGTTATTAGCGATGCGCGGAGCGATGTTTCTCTTTCGGTGTGCAGTGTATTTAGGGATGTACTTATTTTATGTAAGTTTGGATTTGTTGCTACGTTTTTATATCTTTAGGTCACATGAATTTACCTAATTGCTTCCACATTCCTCCTTAGTGTACCTTTTAGGTCATCAAACGTAAAGTACAAGTGCAAACAAGGTAAAAAAACACTCATATATCCGATTTTCATTTCCATAAAGTAGTGCCAGTGTATCTTTACCCATTCATCATCACTTACACGTCATTAAAATCGTACGAATTAATCAATGTCGCGGAAGAAGAACATCAAAACAAAGGCTGATTTCATAAAAATAATAATTAGTGGCGTCTGTGAGTCGGAAAAACTCCGAAAAATCTAAATATTTTCAGCCGGACCCCCCCCCCATTTTCGAGGATGCTAAACACGATGTCGGCGTCAGAATTTCTCATTTGGGTTGCGCAACTCCTCAAAACGGCAAAAAGCTCGTTTAACCCCTATTTTTTTTTTTTATGGTCAAACACAAGCACTATAGGAACAATCCTTTAGGGCACTCTGGGAGTGGTGCGTGTGCGCAAAAAGCGATTCACGTTGGTTTTGAATCGTTGGAGGTTATATTCCTTGGGAAAAACGACCTCGGGAAGGTCGTTCCACAAGGATGAAGTCCTCCAGATGAAAGAATTCTTAAATAATAAAGTTCGAGGAGTACTAAGCTTAACCACATATAGATGGGCGGCTGTGGTTCGTCGTGTATTTCTGCTATTCGTCGCTCTGGGCTGAATTAAGAGGGCAAGGTTTAACCCCTCTGGGGGTGGTTTTCGTCCGACTCACAGACGCCACTAAATAGACGGTGCCGTACCTAACGATTTACGTATTCCGAAAAATCATTTATAATTTCGAAAAAAAATTTGGTAAGACGATGGCGAAAAACTGGTGCTCAATTTTTTTTTTTTCATAAGAGCATTATAGTCATCAAATCTTACGATAACGAAGCGGATTTTAAATATGTTATTATGCAGTTAACAGTCAGCAATATTCTTCAGACTTGTGTTTACTTCAAAATATGGAAAACTTCGGTGTTTTCATAATCCACTCATGAATCAATTTAACGTACTTAGCCATCCCTTAAATTTTCCACATGTTTATGACTTTACAAAACAAGGTTATATTAGTTAATAACGTATCTTAGGGTATTTTTTCCTCTTTTTATCCTCTTTTGTATTTTACTTCTAACACTGTATACAGGCTGTCCCAGAATATGTGGGCAATCTCCCGGGTTCAGATAGAACACTTAAAAATAACAGGAGAAGTTCATATGCATTTTTCGGGCCCATAACGGACGTCCCTGGAAATCGTTGATTTTTAAATAATTTTTTAGTATAATGTTTACTAGATGAGTCTCCTTAAAATTCGCCCTTTTAGACACATTTGGCTTATTTAGTTTGCCAGGGACGGACTAGACGTAACACAAGAATGCTTATTTTACACCCTGTAGGATGAAGGAACGACAATAATATTGAACAAAAATATATTTTTTTCGAAAACAGTTCATTTTATCGACATTGATCAAGAATACCTTTTTTCAGCTTAAGGTTTAGAGTATTCAAAAAAAATATTATTGTTATTCCTTCATCATACAGGGTGTAAAAAAAGCAATTTTGTGTTACATCTAGTCCGTCCCTGTCAAACTATATAAGCCAAATGTGTTTAAAAGGGAGAATTTTAAGGAGACTCATCTAGTAAACATTATACTAAAAAATTATTTAGAAATCAACGATTTCCAGGGACGTCCGTTATGGGCCCGAAAAATGTATATGAACTTCTCCTGTTATTTTTAAGTGTTCTATCTGAACCCGGGAGATTGCCCACATATTCTGGGACACCCTGTATACAATGACCCTGTACAAAGTATAAATTAATTTCAAATAGTTACGACCTTCTGCATAATGTCAATTTAAATATTATTCTCTTACTACAGGATGCCCTTATTACATATTATTACAGATAAAATATCCCTTTGCTAAAAAAGCCATCTAGTTAGTTGTTTAATACAAGCCGTTAATTTAACGTTACTTTGCAAACGTTAAAATTTATTGCTTTATTTTTGGTATAAATATTAATTGAGTTTTGCTTGGAAATTCTATTATTTCACATAATATACGAGGAGGGCATATATTGTTTGCCCGGTGGTATTTGAACGTGTCTGTATGGAGAGCGAGGGGAGAAAATGTATAAAAACCATGCTACTAAGCATCCTACCATAGGCCTGCTTGAACAATAATTTATTAAGTGCAAAATAAATAAATACGTTGTTCCCAAAGATATTACAAGGTACAGATAGAAAGATGTACATTTCTAGCCTACGCAACGAATACAAACCGTCTTTCCCATCTCTTTCGGTCATTATTGCAGCATAGCAAGTTTGACATATTTATCGCACAGGTATCTTGCAAAATCTCAATTAAAAATTTGTTAATGTGGCAAATACAACTGGTTTAAGGTTAATCCGCACGTGCTCTTAAAATAAATTTATTTCCCAATAATTTTACTATAAACTGTGAAAAGGCGATGAGAGATTCTTTAAAAAAATATTAATATACTTGAAGATATCAAACGAATCTTGAACTAATCGAACTGCACTCTGGCAACATCTGTGCGTTTTAACGGCGTTACGAAGAGCGGAACTACATAAGAAGTAAAATTAAAGTAACCTCTTGAGTCAATTTTGACCTAATTATTTCTTATTAGCTTAATAAAAGGCCAGGAAAAATATTGCATGGTTTCGCCTCCCCAAAAAAACAGATCTCGACTGCAGCGTTGCCATATATCTGAAGACAATTTACAAATAAATATTTTTTTTATTTTTATTTTTTGCTCGCATTCCTTCCTAAGTTCACAAACACCATTAAAGGAATCAAAACATCAAATATACATGCTAGCCAAGGGTATACAAAGACACTAAACATAAGAAACGTAAAATATCTCAAATATAATCCACTACCAGCGTTGTTCCAAAGCTTACAATTTTTATACCGTCTAGAGTCTAGACATCGTCAAATTTGTACCAAATCTGGTAAAAATGTGCCAACATTTACCAAAAGACAGTGAACAACTACAAACAGGTCGTTATCATCAAAAGTGTATCAAAAACTCGAACGAGGTATCAACGTACCAAAAAAAAATAAAGTGTACCGAATTCGGTACAAAATTACGCTCTGGAACAACCCTGTCCGCCACTGACTCAACGACAGTCTATGAATTTCTATGAACGATTAACGTTGTATTTGTCAAGTCTAGAATAATGATCGTGTGTGCACTCAAGAAAATGAGGACATGTTTGCATTAATGTAGGTTCATTAGTTAAGACATTTGAAATTAATATCCTTAGATACTGGCTTTGATTGAACCATGTATACAATACATCGTTTGTAACGTTGGTTTAAATCTAGGACCATAGGGTGATTCACGGCGTATCATAGGTTAGTCGTATATGGAAACCAGAAATTTTGCCAGTGGCGGTTCTTCCACAGGAGCATGTGCGCACGTGCACCCCCAAAACAAAACCAATAAAAAATATTAATTTATATTCATTGAATATTATTTATCGTATAAAGTCCGACCCTCCCTAATATTTTATCATCCCGTCAAACCAAACTGTGTAGATCCGGCAACCGTGCCTCGGTCGAGGTAAATGACGATTATGACGAAACTTTTCTCTGTAGTAACAGGAGGCGGGTGGCGGGGGATAGCGGTTCTATGGCGATTTAACATGGAAAAGGCGCACAGTTTTTGTGTGTTGTGTGTTGTCTGTTCGTGCATGTAGTTAGAAATTCGAGCATGTATGTTTTAATATTATATATTTATTAAGTTAAAATGAATAGTTGACGGTGGACTATTTCAGAAATAACTTTAGCTCTTTGAGTTTGGAGCAAAAAATTGAAGTTGCGGGAGCACCTACCCCCGAAATTAATTTAACGCAGACCACAAAGGGTAAATCTAGGAACTTTATTAGAAAGTTTACAAATGAAATATATGGAAGAAAATTTTATGGAGGGTATTCCAAACTTAATGAGACTGTTATTGATCAATTTTCTACAATTAAGAACTGAAGAATGGACTTTACGTTTAAGCACTATTGTGTAGGGTCGATAAATGTTGTGTATTTCGATAAATGATACTCGATATGATTTTAAACCATTTTATTTAAGGATTTAAACGTTTCGTTCTCGTCATAAAACAGTTAACTATTGTTCTCGTCCTGGTTGCGCCTAATGACGTAGCCGTAGATGGCATAGTGGTATTAGACATCATTCGATTTTCTTGATAACTCGTAGATCGCGGTAGTAGTATTGGACATCATTCGGGTTTCTTGATAGCCCGTAGATGGCTTTAGTAGTATTAGTAGTGGACTGTAGAACTAAGAAAACCTTTCTTATTTTCCAAAAGTTGTATTTCCTTGTGTAAAATTAAAAAATAAATAAAAATAGTTTTACATAACGCATTTTCTTATTACTTTTTTTCTTTCTACATTTAAAACGTCTAGAAAGTAATTGTTTGGTCGTTACACAAAAATAAAATTTAAAAAATAATTTCTCCACTTGTGAACCCCCTCTATCATAGGTAACGAGCCGCCACTAAATTTGGCCTCTTCGTCTCTTATACAGGGTGTTTCAAAAAACATGTGCCATAATACTTAAATATCATGGCTACCTAAGGAAAAATCTCAAAGATCAAGCAAATCTGGAGTCTTGATAATTAAGCCGCAAACACACTATTATCACGTCACGTGAATTCACATGTTTGTTCGGGTCATATCGACCAAATAGCACATGCTGTCACGGCTTAGAAGCAGACTACGTACACTGCAGATCGTTTTTATTACATATTTTGTGTTTGTCAAGATCGCAAGTGAATCTTGTAGCCTTCTATCGTTAAACTCTGACACAGTTCTATCACGCGTGCCGAATATATAAATTTACAGAAATAAAATTGTGCTGTGAAGTATGACTTGCCGCGAGCTGCATGAGGTGACTATAGTGTACTTCTAAACCTATTCATAAGCACGCATAAACCGCCTTGCAGATATTTCGGGTATGCCGTGACATTGCGTGATAGCATGTGATCTCACGTGACGTAATAATAGTGTGTTTGCAGCTTTATAGGCCTCTTTTAATAGTTCTAAGAGCGCTGTCACGGAAAATGTATACAGCTTGGTAATATATTCCTTAAAATGCGAGTAATGACATTACACGCACAGTATTTTTGAAATCGGTTCAGTTATTTTTATTCTCCCTTTTATTATTAAAAACTTGATACCCTACAGACAAAACGAGCGAAATATTAATACATCATATCCTTTTGCGGAACATCCAAATATTGACCTATCGGGCCCCATTTTGTACAGAACCAATATTAGCCATACAAATATTGACAACACTGTCAGGGTATGGATACCTCCGAGTCCCGATTTCAATTTCTTTTCAAGACCATAAATGGAATTAGGTGTATCTAAATATGTTTCGTGGAAATTGGAAAATTTATGGAATGAAATACAAAGATACATGAAAGGAGCTTTGGCAAAGGAGGAAATATTTTGTTTGACGATAATCATTATGATCGAGAGTCGAAATATGGCGCTCATATTTCTACGAATTTTGGTCTGGCGCAAAACTGGAAGTTTTTGTTAGCAGTAAAATCAGTTTTTCAAATGGAAGCGAAAATAGCATTGATGTCTCGCCTTTTTGTTATGTGATTTAACACCTCTCCACCAAGTATCCTGATACAATATTCAAACACCCTGTATTGTATACAAAGGGAGGCCATTTTATGAAAAAATACTTATATCAACATATTATTATATCCCCACCAGCATACTTTTAAATCGTTATTTTTTTTAACATCTCCGAAAGTATTTTAGATTTTATTGTAAATTTTGGTATGAGTTAATATACACATATTCTATACTACATTCTCATGTAGAATTGACCAGGCTAATCAGAAAATATAACCACATGGAGAAATGTCAGTTGCGTACTACTTTTTTGTAAAAATATTACATGACATGTTTGCAGGTACGCCACAGGTGAATCAGAATTTAGCAAAACATGTGGTTTTTTATCCTATTAACACATACCAAACTTGAAAATAATATCTAAAGTATCTTCGGAGCCATTAAAATATAACGATTTAAAAAGTCAAATTTCAACATTCTGTAGTAAAAATATTTTCGAAGTGAAGGAACGCCCTCCCTCGCAATAGTATTTGCTTAATGAATTATTTCTGCTCGTTATATAATCTAAATAACAGTTTTCTAGTACATTACCCATTTTTACACCTGATTAGTTTAATAACAATAGCGTAATTTCACTATAAATAAATATTTAATGTCGTTTAAATATTTAATCGCAAATAATTGCTAATATTAGCTTGCACAGGCATAATATGTCCTATTTAAAAAAAAAAACGGATTGCCTACTTTACAGAGTATACCGACCTTTTGGCACACCTCGTATACAGGTCGACAAGTTTTTCTGTAGCTACGAATGGAATGTGCGCAAAATAATTTGTGGGGTTAACAATGTTGTCATATACAGGGTGTTATGGAAATGACGTATTATATTTAAATGGGTGACTCCTGGGGTGTCCTAGAGAAGCGCTACATATATTTTTTTTTCAAATCGAACGTTTAAAAAGTGGGGTAATTCACCCATAAACCCACACACAACTCCTCGGCACAGTCACATTACACTGAGCAGCTGTGTAATAAACAGATGTTCTGGCGCAATGTTGCCAAATTGTTCGTGTAAAACTTTAGATTCTTATAAAAATAAATATTTAGCAACATCGTTACACACTAATGCATTCTTTAACAAACACACAAATAGGACACAATTGGCACTTTATAAACTAAAACGTTCAGCAATTGTTTTATCTGCTGCATCCAATATTTTCGACTTTATCAACTATTTCTTTATTCATCGTACCCCATAGAAAAAAATTGTATGATGTAAGATCCGGTGACCTTACGATTTCCAGTCTCTTACTAAAGGAATATTTTCTAATATGCCTTCGACTTGATTTTTCTGTATGTACTAAACATTTTCCCACTTATTCGCACTGTACAGTTGATTAAATATCCCGAAAAAACTCTTTCGCGCGAAGCCGCTTGTTGTCAAGCAAATGTTAACTTCTATCCTGTCGATTTATACTAGAGATGTGGCTAATCTTTCGTTTTAAAATCCCGCTGTGAAACGATCGATTTAATTTTTTTAAGCTTTTCGAATGAAATAAAGCACAAGAGCAGCGATTAACAAGTTTTTTAATCTTTATTGGTATCTACAGCAGTGAAGGAAAACAGTAAATAAGTGCTGTAGATTATTATAATTATTTATTTCAACCTTTTTTGGTGAATGCGCAGGAATCTACCGGAAAAGATGCATTGCATTAATATACATTTCTAGTTTTTGACAGTTCGTGTTTTAAATGCGTCATTTTTAGTTCAAATAAATGTTATTTAGGTTATTTACATTTTACAATGTGTTTTATAATTAAAAACAGAAGTTCATACAAATCTAGGCGAGACAACCCAATGTTAATAAAAAACGATGTCTTCAAGTGAATTTTGTGTGTGTTTTGGCCAGTGTTCATGTGAAGTTTTCCGATTAAGGGTTATGTGATGTGCCGGTTTCTTTACTAAAACGCTGTATAAGTTTTTATAGAAGTTGACATTAATTTTTAAATAAGACCGACAAGGTAAGGGTATGTGTGTGGCCTAAATAAAATTACATCAGCCAATCAAAAGTCAAAAGGTCATTGACATTTGACCTAGTTACCTAGTTGGGTATTTCAAACTTAAAGAGTGTAAGGTGTAATTCTGACAACACCGGTGAGAATTCGGATGTGCCGCAGTGCGGTACGGAGGTATTCCTGGTTTGACGTCAGGTCATTTTTACCGCTAAATGAATTTTTCTTCAATTTGTATTCATCTCAGGAATTGCCGGTTTAAATATAATACGTCATTTCCATAACACCCTGTATATTGGATTTTAATTTAATAATCTCTTACCGAAAAAACCCTAAAATTACATTTAGCATTTAAAATAAATTGTAAAAGGTACCTATATAAGAAACCAATAATCTATAATATGTAGTTTGGATTTTATTAAATAGTATATTAAGATACAAGTTTCATAAAACATTATCTTAGAGCGCGCGTTTAATTTAGGAAACGACCCGCGAAGCTGGGAGTTTTCTAAAGTACAAGTGCTCTAATTGTCTTATGAACCGTGTATTTTATGATACTTTTTCTATTTGGGTCTTAAGTCTGAAACAATTTCAAAAATATAGTAGATTTTTTCCATTTGAATTAATATTTTCTTTTTGGGTTGGCAATACTTTTGCAATTTAATAAAATGTTACAAGTATCAAATATGCCATGATAGAAACAATTGAACACAACAAAGCTTCTTCCCATCCATCATAATTAAAAATAAATTAAACGCAACATCATAAATTTACCATATTTTTGATGTTATTTTTTTTCTGAATTTATGATCCGATTTGAATGATTTTTTTTTTGCATTGTAGCTTGGTTCCTTGACAATGTCATAGTTTTCGCTGTTTATGATAAAAATTTAATTTTCGATTTATACTGGGTGTACTAAAAATGCTATGTTTTTCCCGAAACTTCGCATCACCCTGTGGAGTATATTAGCAACCAAAACATATTGCAATTAACATTAAACGGTAGGTCCATCTTTCCCCAACATTTTCTTTTTTGGTTTACTTCATTATCTCTGTTATTAAAGGAGATACGCCGTTTTATAGCGTAACATGTTTTTAAAAACTTTAATATTCAACACATTCATTGAGGGTCGCGGGTTCAAATCCCGCACCGACGATTCTGGTTTTATTTATCATGGTGACGCACGGGACTTTCCCGCCCGCTCTCTTGGAAAACGGAACTTTCGGTGAAGAGAACATGCATGAAAAGAGGCACTGTCGAGGCATGTAAAAAAAATAGTTACCTACCTTCAAACATAAAATGCTGATTTATTGAAGAATTTCCTATTTTTATTACATCATTTAAAATAATAATAGCACGCCCATGACTAGACCATGTTTTAAACGATGTTGTCGTCTACCGATACGTCGGAGTCACAGATCCACTCTAGTTTAGCAACGTTAGAACAACTCAAAACAATTCTTTGCTATTAAAAAATTGCAAGCTAGAGTAATGTTATTATTTTAGTATTAATAAATGTTTAACCAGGCGGTTTGATTAGTTTTACTCTTACTTTTATTAATCTTTTACAACCTGTTGTCAAACTTACACCCTGTTGTCTTTAATTTTAATATAATTGTATTGAATTTAAATCTTTATTACGTTTAATAACGATTTGAAACAGATAATAGTAAACAGCACTAAAACCGCTAACTTAATGCCATCCATGCCCTTGTACCGGTTTATCTGGAACAACTAAGGGATGTTTACTGGAAGCGATAACAGCAGGTAATAGAGACGTTTGGCTAACACGCTAACCCATTGTTGAAACGCTAATAATTTAGAAATTACTGGGCCCTGAAATAAGATTACCGGTTTGTTGGAAGGTGAAATGTATTCCCTTGTTACGGCGAGAAACAGTACATTCCAACACTTTAATCGATTCTTTTATAGTTTGAGTGTGGTTAATAGCAAATTACACACGGGGCCGCGTATCGGCGAGTGAGTAATTGAATTACAACTGGAATTACGTACCATACTTTACCCACGATCATATTTATTTCAACTAAAAAAACAAGTGTTATTTTTTAATAAACTCAAGTGTCCATATTGAAAGAATAGCGTTGCTGCGCAATGTGTACTTTTGTTTAAACTAAACAAGGCTACTGTGCCATTTACTTTACAAAAACAGTGCGATTTACTTTACAATGGGTAACATTTAACTTCATTAGATACACGGAAAGCAGACTATAAGAAAAGTATTTAGCAAAGATTTGATTGTAAAATTTCCTATAAAATATAGTATTAATTACATTTTTTATTAGTAATCCTAGTAAACATTATTTCTAAAAAAGTATGGACAGAATTTCCAATAAATTTAGTGAAATCAAGTAAATATGAAAATATACAGGGTGGCCCATCGAAAACAGTCCAGCAAGGTTTACGGCTGTGTACGTGAAAATTTAAAAAAACCTCGGACCCGTAAACTTGTGTTTTCAGGGGGACACGTTTCACTATTCATTTCATCCCTGTAACCTCAACCCCCCTAGCGGGGGCGGCTACAGCCCTTGTTTTTTCAAATGGGAATGGATATGTTGTGCTACATTTTTTTAAAAGGCATTAAATTCTTTTTAAAATGGCGCTACGTTTTGTAAATTTGAGCTACGCACCGCCGAGCAACGGAATTTGAAACATTTCACTGCACCTCTTATCAAGTACACAGGTTTGTGCGTAAACAATTTTTTTTTAAGTAATAAGTATCAGTCAATTCAACTTTATCTTCACTTTACTTTGAAGAGTTGTTGTACTATTGTATGGAGGTGAATGGCGGACATTTTGAACATTTAGTAAGATAACATGTAAGTATTACTCAATAAAATTACATTTTTAAAACGCATTTTCTCGGCGACGCGTAGCTCAAATTTACAAAACAAAGCGCCATTTTAAAGAGAATTTAATGCCTTTTAAAAAGATGTATCACAACATACCCATTCCCGTTTGAAAAAACAAGGGCAGTAGCCGCCCCCGCTAGGGGGGTTGAGGTTACAGGGATGAAATTAATAGTGAAACGTGTCCCGTCCGTTTCACGTACACAGCCGTAAACCTTGCTGGACTGTTTTCGATGGTTTACCCTGTATGATAAATTTTAACAAACACTATAGTAAAGATTTTGTTGTACGATTTCCTATAAAATATTGCAATAATTACAAGTTTCATTATTAATCCGTACCAAAATAATATTGTAAACATAATTTGCAAGAAACGATAGTTAGGATTTCTAAAAAATTTTACAAAATATATTGTAAATTTTACGACGAATTTAAGTGGAAACAATTTATTTATAAGCCCAGTAGGTACATGTTAGTGTTGGGAAGAACCGATGATTTTAATAATCGAGTACTTGATACCAATCAGCAGATTTCGGGTGGAGCGCAGCGGCGTGAAGATCTGGTATCAAGTGGAAGACAATGATTTTCGTTTTTTCGCTTGAATTTATAACTATTAGAGTAATTTCTATCGAGCGAAAAACTGTTCGAATATACGAGCAGTTTTTTAACTCGATCACACGACAGCGGTACATTCCCGTCGGCGTCAAGCGAAGCTCGGGTATCGAGTGAACGGTAATAAGTAACGAGCGACCAGTGGCTGCTCGTGACCTATGATAGAGGGGATTCACCAGTATGGTGAAATTATTTTTTAAATTTTATTTTTGTGTAGCGACCAAACAATTACTTTCTAGGCGTTTTAAATGTAGAAAGAAAAGAAGTAATAAGAAAATGCGTTAGGTAAAACATATTTTTATTTATTTTTTTAATTTTACACAAGGAAATACAACTATAGGAAAGTAAGAAAGGTTTTCTTAGTGTGTATAGCTGTCGGATCTTAACGTTTTCACATGCAACCCTCGTAACAATATTTATACAGTCCACTACTAATACTACTAAAGCCATCTACGAGCTATCAAGAAAACCGAATGATGTCTAATACCACTACGCCATCTACGGCTACGTCATTAGGCGCAACCGAGACGAGAACAATAGTTAACTGTTTTATGACGAGAACGAATCGAGCCACGAGACTGACAAGTTGGCATTCTTCATATTTTCAGTGTTTTTTAGTTTAAATTCTTAAATAATTTGGTTTAGAATTATATCGAGTATCATTTATCGAAATACACAACATTTATCGACTCAACACAATAGTGCTTAAACGTAAAGTCCATTCTTCGGTTCTTAATTGTAGAAAATTGATCAATAACAGCCTCAAGTCTAAGTTTGGAATACGCTGTATAAACTTTTTTTCATATATTTCATTTTTAAAATTTCTAATAAAGTCCCTAGATTTACCTTTTGTGGTCTGCGTTAAATTAATTTCGGGTTTCGGTGTTCCCGCATATGCACGAACAAACAACAGCGCGGTGCACACAAAAACTGTGCGCCTTTTCCATGCTAAATCGCCATAGCCCCGCTATCCCCCGCCACCAGTTACTACAGAGAAACTGCACTACTTAATCGCACGTGCGAGGAAGTCTCGTCATAATCGTCATTTACCTCGACCGAGGCACGGTTGCCGGATCTATACAGTTTGGTTTGACGGGATGATAAAATATTAGGGAGGGTCGGACTTTTTTAGTTTGACGGTACGATAAAATATTAGGGAGGGTCGGACTTTATACGATAAATAATATTCAATGAATATAAATTAATATTTTTCATTCGTTTTGTTTTGGGGGTGCACGTGCGCATGTGCTCCTGTGGAAGAACCGCCACTGCGAGCGACGGTTTTCGCCTGAATAGATAACTCGAGCGTTTTTTTTTAATAATCGAGCGATGTCGGTTATTTCAATAATCGAGTAATCAAGCGGTTTTTCGCTCGAGCGATCACCACACTAGTAAATGTTTGTAAATGAATGGCATTTCACTGATTACTATTATTGCACTTTAAGTATTTTTTATTGTAAATGAATTTGCAATCGTCCTGGTAATTATTTCCAATTTTGTATTAACTGGAGTAGGAAATATACTTGCTCCTGGTTCCCTTATAAGATTTAGTTGGTTACGAAAAATATATGATTTATAACAGTTCTATAAAAGCTTCCGATGTGCAAATTTGAAAATAATAAAATCTCCAATCCTGCAAAGACTCTCGAAACTAAACTCGGAAAATGTTTACATTAATTCTACAGCAACGCTGGTTATTAATAACGAACTCGATACATTATAAAATGAGCACAACTATACTAACTGTCTTGCAGATTTACTCAAATGGCATTTGCACAAATGGAATATTAATTACGAATCCGATCCGGCAAGTAAATGATTGTTAACTGATTTCGGGTTTGGTTTGCAGCTGAGGATGACGATAAGAATAATGAATAGCTGAAACAGGAGAAGAATATGTTGGTATTTCATCATTTCGAACCAAACACAAGAGGACTGAATTAAAACTCAGCGGCACTGAAATTTATGGTTTTTAGGTTATTATTTAAAAAAAACTTATTTTATTATTTTTTTTTTGATGATCAAACACAAGCACTATAGGAAAAATCCTTTAGGGCACTCTGGGAGTGGTGCGTGTGCCCAAAAAGCGATTCACGTTGGTTTTAAATCGTTGGAGGTTATATTCGTTGGGAAAAACGACCTCGGGAAGGTCGTTCCATAAGGATGAAGTCCTCCCGCGCTGGGCGGAATCAAGAGGGCAAGGTCAGCCGAGCACTTTCCATGAAAATATCTTTAAAAGAGAGTCAAATCCACAACCTGTCTTCGATGTTCCAGGCTGTCGAGGTCTCCAATCAGACGAATGGCCCTCCTTTCGATGGAATCCAGTAGCCGAAGAGTATGTTTGGGTGCAGAGTGATGGTCGAATCTGGGCTTTGTATAATGTTAAAAGTTGTTGAGGTGTGTACAACTTTCTGGTTCGGAAGACCACAACGTGCTTATGCCAAGACATATTTCCTCCCAGATGGACGCCCAGCAAATTAATAGATGAAGCCAGTGGGATTGCGTGTCCGTCCGTGACTATATCCGGTTCTGTAATGTTAACCTTTCTAGAGAAAACTACTGCCTCTGTTTTTTATCGTTAAATTCGACTTGGTTACTGTCACCCCAAGCCAAAATTTCTTCCAGATCTTTGTTGAGGCGTGATACTTCATGCTGTCTGCGAAGATGTGCGTCGGCAGCCGATTTGATTTTTCGTTTCCACTAGAGGGTCGTTAATGTAGAGTAAGAAGATGGTGGGAGACAATATGGACCCTTGAGGAACACCTTCATTGATGGTGAAGGTGTTTGAGGGAAATCCATCAATCGCCACTCGCAGAGAGCGGTCCTTAAGGAAGCTAGACAACCATGCACAGAATCGACTGGGCATACCATAGGATCGCAGTTTACCTAGAAGTCCATCATGCCAAACACGATCAAAGGCTTTAGAAATATCCAGTGCAACAGCCCGAGACTCCCCATGATGTTCGATAGCGTTGTTCCAAGTATGGGTGACATTTGCTTGAAGATCTCCAGTTGATCTTGACTTCCGAAAACGATATCGATGATCGCTGATAATTTTGAAGCCTTCCAGGTACTTTAGAAGATGTTGGTTAATAGCTTTCTCCATTACTTTTGATATAACTGAAAGCAATGCGACTGGTCGATAGTTGCTAGGCAGAGTTCTCTTACCTGTCTTTGATATAGGCTGGACTCGCGCCGTCTTCCAGCACGATGGAAATATATTGTGTTCTTTTCTTTTAAGGGGCCCGTAGGTCATCACTGCGGGTGATACGCTTCTCAATTCTTACCAGAGGCAAAAAATAGTAATTTACATGAATCAATCCATTTTTTGGATACATAATTTCTCGGAAACTACTACTCAAAAATAATAAGTTATGGTATTATTGGAAAGAGATTTAAACGACTTCTCAAATATTGCGCCCCTCCCTCCCCCTTCCTATTTATGGAGGCTGCAAGAATTCTTTGAGGACGTCTCCTTCACAATGAAATTGACGTGTCTTTCGGATTTTTAATATTATTTAGTGGAACCGGTGGTGGGGAGATTTCAAATTGGCACCTTGTATATTAAAAGGGAGATAAAGCGAGCTGCCATGATCAACCCCCTGTCTGATTAGTGCAGTAATCCCCCTTCTGTATCTCCTGAAATTTTGATTTTTATCCCAAAAAACAAAATATACTGCTGCTAAACCCCCCACCCTTACATCGTATACATTTTATCATCCCCATTGTTCTTAATAAATACACATTTTTGAGCAACAAAAACATTGACACGAAATTGCCGAGACTGAAAGCATTAAACGGCGCGATCTTGAAGAACAATGTGTCACTTTGTACCGAATTCTCATTTTAATGTTTTTAATATTACTTTCGTAATAAAGTAGTGTATTACGAAGGTTAACGAGTTTGCTTTAAGACCCATAGAAAATTTATTAATAATTTTTTATCGTCCGTAAGAAAGAGTCTAATTCTTTATCGTAAATTTAATAATAACTTTTAGTTATGAGCCTTTTTAAAACCCAAATTACAAAAAAAAACATTTTTTATGGTTTTTTTTTTAATTAGCTTTCTATTTAATCTTAAATCGCCTATTTTAGTATCCCACTTTTTAATGAAAGAAAAAAGCTCTGGTGTAAAATTTGTCATGACTCTCTTAGTTTTTAATCTACAGGGTGATTTTTAAAATCTTCGCTTTTTAGACACCCGTCGTATTTCCGTTACGAGTTAACTTAACAAAAAGGTGAAAACTGATCTTGAATAAATTTTTGCGTAAAGATCAGTGACGTAGCGAGCTTTCCTCTAGAAAGTATATTTTTTGAGATATTAACCGGCACACCCTATACAGGGTGTTCCTTAATGACGTGCTAATATTTCAGAGTGTCATTCCTTAGGTAATTTTATAAAGAAAAGTTCATATGAACATATGTCCTCAACGGCTTAAATTTTTTGCTACAGGGTGTTGAATTTTTATTTTTTAAATGGTTATTTTTTAATATCTCCGAAAGTACTTTAGATATTATTTTCAATTTTGGTATGTGTTAATAGGATATAGAACCACAAATTTTAGTTAGAAAAATTATTTAATTGTTGCACCAGTGGCGTCCCTGCAAACATATCCTCTGATATTTTTTACAAAAAAGAGGGTACGCCACTGACATTTTTCCATGTGGATATTTTTTCTGATGAGCCTGGTCATTTCTGCATGAAAACGGTTTCTTGAGTGTTTCTCGTCAGACGCACCGTTCTTGATTAACGTCACTAAATTCATATTGAAACTCATTAATATTAACACTGATAAAATAATTAATGATAAATTTTTTTCATAAAAATTGTTGGAGTGGGCAATTCGATGCGAAGACGGGCAGAAACATGCCTTTTAAGTGAAGGTGGCCATTTCCAACAATTTTTATAATACAAAATTTATCGTTAATTATTTTATCAATGTTAATAATAATGAGTTTCATATGAATCTAGTGTTTTAATCAAGAACGGTGCATCTGACGAGAAAAACTCAAGAGACCATTTTCATGTAGAATTGACCAGGCTATTCAGAAAAATATCCGCATGGAAAAGTGTCAGTGGCGTACCATCTTTTTGTAAAAAATATCATAGGACATGTTTGTAGGGACGCCACTGGTGGAACAATTGAAAAACTTTTCTGACTAAAATTTGTGGTTCTATATCCTATTAACACATACCAAAATTGAAAATAATACCTATAGTAATTTCGGAGATATTAAAAGATAACCATTTAAAAAATAGAAATTCAACATCCTGTAGCAAAGTTACGGACATATGTTCATATGAACTTTTCTTTATAAAATGACCTAAGGAATCATACCTTGAAATATTAGCACGTTATTAAGGAACATCCTGTAAATTTTAAGAAAGCCTCAAATAAGCATAATTAATTAAAAAAAAATAGAGTGTTAAAATTTTTTATTTTTTGATGAATGAAGTTAACGCGTAATAAAAATACAAGGAGTGTCTAGAAAGCATCGATTTTCAAAATCACCCTGTAAATCATTAAGTAACAGAGCCATGACAAATTTGACACCGTAATTTTTCGTTTGGTTAAAAGAAACTAAAGTGAAAACCCCAACATTATATCTGCGATAATAACCCTCCAGGAAGTGTCGAAAATGGTACACCCTGTACAGTGCATGATTTATTTCAACATATAACACTCCTCCCATTTAGCCTCTGAAATCAGATTCTTATAGTGACGAGATAGAGGAAATGTTGGGTTGGACGTTCTTAATATTATGCAAATTCGATATTAGCCATTCAAAAGTTTCCAAATATCACATTTTCTAAAGGAAAAATTCAATTTCCTCTTACTAGGATATATTCAAACATTGCTAATGCTTTTTCGTATAATTTCGCGTGGAAATTGGAAAATATATGGCTTAAAATAACGCAATATATTCGTTAGCAGGAACCAAAATTGGTTTCACGTATAAATGGACACTACTAACTGCTAGTATGCGGGTATTATTTTGGCGTAGGCAGTGGCAGCTTTAGCGTGAAAAATCCATATAAATTTGTATGATGAACTAAAAATTTTTATCAATGAATAGAAAAACATTAATTTTAATATAGAAAAATAATGTATATATATACAGGGTGTTATGGAAATGACGTATTATATTTAAATGGGTGACTCCTGGGGTGTCCTAGAGAAGCGCTACAAATATATATTTTTTTTAAATCGAACGTTTAAAAAGTGGGGTAATTCACCCCTAAACCCACACACAACTCCTCGGCACATTCATATATGAAGATATTACATTGCCCAGCTGATTAATCAACAGATGTTCAAGCAGAATGTTGCCAAAATGTTTAAAAGTGTAAAACTTTAGTTTCTTATAAAAATAAATATTTAGCTTACTTAGAAAGTAAATCCAGGACGCGATTAAGGAATCCAGGGCGCAGACACTTTCAGTTTTTTTTTCTATGGGAAAAACTTTATGCTCATCACGTGTCCTGATGATAGTGTGGGAGTGCATAATAAGCTTATCACTAAACCCCAACACTAACGCGTAATAATTACACTTTACAATAACACACATAGAACAAGAGCACTTAATCATTTCACAATAGAAATAATAAAAACGCTAATTTCTATAGGCCATTAACCCTTTACTAAAGATAAAATGAAACAACTATGTTAACAATTGACAGGAACTACCCGCTGAAATAATGGTCTAGTCTGTCTTCGGAGCAGTAGTCAAACTTTCTTTTCGAGAAATCTTCGCTCTCTAGAGCCAGCGCGGTTGCCATTTCCGAGACTATAATTATACAGGAAAGTAATATTATAAGGAAATTCGGCAATTTATGATAGTCGCTTATAAAACATCGAAAGTGACGACGCTGTATTTTTAAATATTAGCCCGATGTCCACAATCAGCTGTTTAAAGAAGCAGGCCGATATCGATGAGAGAAACAACGTGTTATTTATTTTTAAAATTTTTAGTTGTTAAATACATTATTTCCAAGACCGCTCAGACAATAAGGGCGTATTTTGGTCTACACAGTAGCACTTTAAAATACTAATTCAGATTGAATGGTACTTAGATGTGTTATGTGATTTTATTGTTCCGGTTTGTTTTTGTTCAAGTTTACTAGGTACTTGGTGTTTTTTATAAATTAAGTTGGTGTTAAATAAGTTCGAAAAGCTAAATAAAAGTGCATTTGTTTTTCTAAAGGGTAAGTGGCATTTATAAACTTTTAAGTTGTCCAGATCTGACGGGTGTCGTTCGAATTGAACAAATGAGAACATACCTGACCATTTAAAAACTCCGCGGCGGTTCGTTCGAGTCAGTTCAAGTTTATAATCGGAGATTCTTTCCCAGCGAACTGAACGTAAAAGTTTATAATAATGTACCCTGAAAAATAAACAACTTGCCATCTATCAAACGGTTATTGACTTTCTAAAGATTTTACCCTGAAGATATGACAACACTGTTGACATATGTTGCTTTGTTTACCTTCCTGACAGGGGCAGCACGTGGTCATTTTTGGTTTGACATAAGATCATGTACAGGGCATATTAAATTAAAGCGCCATTTTTGGATATTTTTCTTCAATTTGTTTTCATCTCAGGAATTGCCGATTTAAATATAATACGTCATTTCCATAACACCCTGTATAATATCATAATTTGTGGCATCTGTATGTGACTGGAATAACTCTTACTATGATTCTCGATGAAAGGAGCAAATGGAACAACAACTTCTTGGAAGATCTTCTCAATGTAACTGTCGGCGATTAGAGCTCAACAAAAACAAGATTGGTGCGTGCTTCGGTAGAAATACCCATGATATACATTTTCTAAAAATAACATCGTTTCATTTAAAATTTTGCAGCTCGCAGCAGAAATGAGATAATGGAATGAATCAAGAAACGAATTGTTTAGAATACATCAAAGATGACAAGAAACAGTATGTAAATAACATTATTCACCTTAATTTTCCTACAGGGTGTTTTGAAATTACGACAAAGAACAGTTTCATTTACTCCTGTATAATATAGCCTAATCGAAAAATGATACTTTAGAAAATAATTAAGTAATAACACAATAAACTGATCTACAAATTGATAACAAAATCATGAAAATCGCATAAAAAATTAAAAAGTTACAAAATATCAAACTTGACTAAAATTTTAGGGTGGCGGAATTTTGTGCCGGTGAGTATATTTTAGTAATTACTTGCAACGTAACTGACCTATGAGTTTGTTCATAAGTTAGCAGTCTATAAAAAGTTTATTAAGATGATTTTTATGTATTATATACCCTCGAATATTTTAGTCCTTCCCGCCTTTTAAAGTACGCCCCTGGATCAATGTTAGTAATATTAATGTTGTATAATAAATAAAACTCGGTTAAGTAAATTGAAAGGGAAATTCACAAAGCATAGAGATTTTAATCAATTTAGGTTAAAACCCTAGTTTCATTAGCATGGTTTAATTTATCACTAACAGGACATAGGTATGCCGGTCTGGGTCAAGTTAAAGTACCTAGTTCAATTTTTAAGTGAAATAAATCCGTAAAACCGTTATCTTTATACAGGGTGTTTCTTATTGAAAATATATAAATTATGTAATTGCAATTACTTATCGAATATTCAAAAGGCCATGTCTAAATAAATAATGAACCGATTTTATTAATTTTTATCTTAACTGGCAGAAAACAGAGTCTAGAGTTTAGGACAGGGTAGTTTACATCCTGATACTTTAATTGTACGGGGTAGTGCATGAAATTAAGAATTAAGAAGAGAGTGGGAGATAATATGGACCCTTGAGGAACACCGGCATTGATGGTGAAGGTGTCAATGGCTAATTGCAGAGAGCGGTCCTTAAGAAAGCTAGACAACAAAGAACAACATTGTTAACTAGAGTGGCATGGCGATACTTTTGGGCCAGGATCTATTCCAAATATATATATATATATATATATTTAAAACATTTAATTCAAAAATAAATTAAATTTAATTGTTATAGATAGGTATATGTCAATTTTAAATTTTATTAATTTAACGTGCATCTAGATTTTATTTGCTACCCCGGTATTAGGACGTACTCTGCTCTAGAATATGTTTTCTATCAGTAAAGATAAAAATTATTAAGGTTGATTCATTATTAACAAAATAACTGCTTTTTAATTTGGACGTGTATTTTTGAAAATTTTATAATTCCAAATACCAATGTATGAAAAAATTATTATTTTCTAGATCATCCGATGATACCTTATACAATAAGGGCGTATTTTTATCTACACAGTAGCACCATGAAGTATAGAGTCTTCTCTGATAATAGGTATGTACACCTACCCTGTACTGATGAGAACAAAAGAGTTCAAAACCCGTCTGCAGGTGGTGACATCCTATCAATTAAAAAGGCTTCCTTTTCTCGGTAGTACCATTCAATTTGAATTAGTATTTTAAAGTGCTACTGTGTAGACAAAAATACGCCCTTATTGTATAAGGTATCATCTGGTGATCTGGAAAATAATAATTTTTTCATACATTTCATATTATTGATATTTGATATTAATACCACCTGAAAAATAAATAGACTTTTTATTTGATTAATTCGATAATAAATTTTGGTAGTGTATTTGGAGGTGGAGAGGTCTATCCACACCACCAAGGTATTTTGATCTTTAAGGAAATTCCCGCTCTTGAGTTTGTTAAGTAAAACTTATTCGCAAATATGATTTAAATTAAAATTTTGCATGTTCAATTTTAATGAATAATTAAATTTTCATTCTGCAAAGTAAAGCTTCAATAAAATTATCAATTTTACTCACATAAAACGGAAAAATCAGCAATTTTTCCTTAATTGTGAAATGTTTCCATCGTCGTAAAATAAAGTCCATTTAACCGCATTAATATCCGTTTTTATAGCCGAACTGATATTAAAAACAGTAAAAACGCCAACTGGATACAAAGTGTCACTTTGTTTATTTTTAGCTCTCGTAGCTTCGCTAAAAGCTCGTTTTCTGTTTTACTGCTACTGTTTTGCGGTGGCAACATATTTGTTTATTTACAGTATTATGTGACGAGAAAGTTAGATCATACACTTAGCAGCAAAAATAACGCACAACCAAAAACTATGCTCAATTTCAAGCTTGATTTTCTCGCGAACCGATGAATCGATTTCGCTAATTTTTCTTCTGAACTGTAGCTTTTTTCTTCGGTAATTGCACTGTAATAGAATTTTTTAATTCAGATTCAAGTTTTAGGCTTATACAGGGTGCAGAAATGAGAATAGTTTTTTACGTTAAATTTGAGACAACCTGTAGCAGCAACAACGAGTGTATGATGAAATCATACTGTAGCCTCATGTTTTCTAAACATTTTGTTTCTTTAATTTCTCTGATATCTGTAATATCAAAGAAAATGCACAGTTTTATACCAGAACATGTTATGCACACAACATACGTGAAACAACTTTATTTAATGGAGGGTCTGTGATGTTTTGAGCTGGAACAAACCGATTTAAAAAAAGTTAAACACCCTACAACAAAAAATAATAATCCGTTACTGATATCTATTCAAAAATGAACGATTCCTCATAAAATTACCTAAGGGACCACACTATGAAATATTAGAACTTGATTAAGGCTGTTCAGTTATCGGTGGTGGGTGTCCCAAAATGTAAAATTCGCAAAACCATCGCTTATATCAAGAACGAGGAGACCTAGAGAAATTCTAATTGAGCCATCTTTCGTTTCACAAAACCTAGTACCGTGCTGCGAAACCCGCATCCATCTAGCTTTACTAATAACGGAGATACCATGTACAAACATCCTGAATTATGCAAATTTTATTTCTCCTCTTCGACTTTTCATTCATTCCCTTATACGAAATAAGCGGTTTTGCAGATGTTGATATAAAAAAAATTATGGCCTTATTGTCCTCACACTGGAATAACTTCTTGTACTTTTTCTTGCATTGCCCAATATAAGACAACACGACACACATATCTTCGTTGAATACAACATTGGAGTATATGAGATACATTTCTTGATTAAATACACAATATAAGAATGAATAACTCACAGTTTTTCCTCTAAGAAAATGTATATCGCCTTATATTAGGTCTGACAAAGAAGCAGACATATTTTGGGTTACTGTAATTTTAACATGGGCGTGACATACCATATTATACATGGTGTTCGGAAAATGCATCAGAATCCACGAAAAATGGATATAACTTAATGACTGCTGTAAAAGTACCTGTGGCGATCCCATTATTTATGACCGTAAGTTATTATTATGTGGAAAGGACCGGATTGTAATAATTATAATTAAATATAGGCACATCAGGTAGGTTAGGTTGCTTAATTTATATTTAAATATCTTTTTGTGGTAAAAATTGTTAGATTTTATTTCTTGCTGGAAGAGTTTAGTTGTATTACCGATATTATTTTACCAAACGTATAAAAAACAGTATGTGGCGTCCATGGAAAAACATTGATGGTGCTTCTTCTAGTGTTGCAGTGAAGAAAATGCGTTTATCTCTCGATGCTAGGGAAATTGTAAAAAGAGTAGATACTTCTTTACTCAACACAGAGGACTTTATGCTAGTGCTGCTGCGACTGAAACGTCTGATTTGACTAACATACCTCTGACTACAGTGAAAAGAATCGCGTCAAATCCCATTAAATCTAGAAAGAAGCGTAAAACAAAAGCTCCGTCAAATAAAGGAAATAGAATAAGCATTTTACATGCTGGGTCAGAAAACGGTTGGGTTCCAAATCCCTTGTGGCTTTCTGCAAAAAAATATTAAAGACTCTTGTGTGGACTACCATGAAAATACAACGGCCGAACTTTTTGAGGAATGGTTCAAGAATTGTCTTTTACCAAACATTTCTCAGAATAGCGTGATAGTAATGGACAATGCGAGCTATCACAGTCGCCAATTACATAAAGCTCCAAGCTCAAATAATACAAAATTGGAGATTCAGAACTACATGGCGGTGAATGATATATATTTTGAAGAAAGTTATAAAAAAAGTGATCTTTTAGAAGTTTTAAAGACATTTTGTATAAAAAAGTATATGTTTGTGACATATTGGTAGAAGAAATTGGACATACAGTGCTACGGCTCCCACCCTATTATTGCATTTTTAACCCCATAGAGCATATGTGGCACCAGTTAAAATCATTGGTTAGGTCTGAAAATATTTCTCCGGCTTTAAGTTCTAGAGTTGTAGAATTAATACGAAAATGCTTTAATGATATTCCCCCAGGTAGTTGGAAAAATTCAGTCCGTCACGTAATAACTGTAGAAAATTCGTATATTAGTCTGGATCGTATAATTAATCCAATTATAATTAATTTTGATGAGGATAGCGATAGCGAAACAGAACTATCTATAGAATGACATTATAAATGTAAATAAATATGACTAGTAATATTTAAAAAAAAATGTTATTTCATTTGATTACATTAATATAATCATATCATTACTTGTTTTCCTTAGTCCGTCCCTTCATACTTTACATGTTTATTGCCAAGCTCTTGTCGACACAATGGGACCGACCCAGGAAATCATTAAGTCGTATCCAAATTTCGTGAAACGTACTCTAACAGAAAATCGAAAACTCAGAACTCCAGTTTTGCACTTAAATAAAGAGTGCCTTTTTATTAGGTATTATTTTGTCATTAAAATGACAATAACTGTCGAAACAAAAAAGATACCTCAAAAATAAAATTGGCATACACTTATTAACTGGAATCACATGGGTATGGTGCGGCAGAGTTGCGATAAAGGGGTTTCTCCCTAAGAATTTAGACATAACAACCTGTATATTAAAAAAATATATTATATACATTTAATGCGGAAAGGTCCTTAACGTTTGTGTATGGGCAATTCACAGGACAAGATTAATTAAACAAGAACTTAAAGCGCAAAGCTAGTCAATTAACATAAACTTTCCACAAGCCAGTTCTCGTCCTCATTAGTGCCTTTTGTGCACGATATTCATTACGGGGCGGGCAGGTTTTAATTAGCACATCCCCGCAAAATAATACCAATAAAAATAGAATTCTGCCTTCCTAAGCTAATCGTATCGTATTACCGACTACCATTAACAGACAAGCAATGTGAATTATCGGGGATATAAGTGAATTTTGGACTTCCATTACCTTTTTTTATTTATAATTAATTTTAGCTGGATTACATTCTTGGTGAAATCGAACTTTTATTATGTAGGAACAATTAAAAATAACTACTTGTAATGTTTCACAATTTTTACAAGCACGTGCGTTTGTCAGCTGATTCCAGACGTAATGGATGTCGGGTTTGTTCGTTTGTTCATACTTGCTTCGAGTTGTTAACACGGCTGTTTGTCTTCTTCCTGTTTATAAGTATTCGTTGGTTTCCATGTCACTAAACAATATATTATTATAACAACAGAAAAATGCTATCAGATGAGAAATTTGATTTTGCTGCTACTCCACCAGAAATTCGAGAAGCAGCAAAAATAGTAGAAGAAGATCTTCTGCCAACTATAATACGCCCGAGATATGACAAGGCATATAACTGTTCCAAAGAATGGTATACGGGAAATAAAAGTTCAAAATCCTGGTTCTGAGTCGGCGCTACTAGCTTATTTCAGTGAAAATGCCAAGACAAGGAAGATATCAATGATTTGGTCACAATATTCAATGCTGAGGACCACTCTATCAATTAGGGAAAAGGTAGACATATCGAAACACGCAAAGTTATTACAAAAAAATTATTTACTTTCCACCCGGGTGGAATTTAAAAAAATGTATTACTTCCCCGTAAAGCCATCGAAAAATAGATACCCTGTACAGCGTTTCTTGTGAACATTAGGTACATATCTACAACATAATACCATTTCGGCTTTAGAATTTAAATCAAAAGACGGTTCCATTGTACGCCCTGTGTTTTGGAGGCTGTCGTAACAATAGAACGCCGTGCTTTACCGATGCATGTTTCAAAACCAAAACTCGGGAAGTTATAAAGGGACGACATAATAGAGACAAAGGGCCAACAGGTATCTCGTTCGGAATGTTACCTGCGGCATTTAACACGAGGACCAACTTTCGGGACTTGTGAATTCTCGAGTCCTAAACAAGCGACTAATTTTTTGACTGTGTTATCGCTTAAGTAAGTCCATAGTGTGTCTTGTCCATGGATCTTACATCAAGGAGGATACGACTTTGATTCACAGGTTTTGAAGAATAAACAATTCACATTCTTAGGTGGATTGTAAACAACTTTCCAGAAAAACAATCGGGGAGCTCTGAAAATTGGTATAATTTTTCGTTGTCGTTTCCTGTTAATTAGAAATTCGAGTGCATAAGTACTTATTGGAAAATCTTTCACGTTTGACACTACCAGATTAATAACTGCCATATTTGTCGTTATTATTGGAAAAAATTGAATGAAGCAACACAAAATTTATTGCCTGAAAAACCGAAGGAAACTTATGGGAATATAATACGTTTATTAAATTGCATTGGACCAAAAACAAGTGAAAAGTTTTAGCGAAAGGGTATTTTGTCAACATATTTTCAAGAAAGGTAAACATTTTGAAATCTTCGGTCATGCTATTCCAAGCTAGAAACGACCTTAATTCTGAATAATCAAGTCGATATAAGCAAATATCCCAAACTTATTGCATTCTTAAGTGTGACAGTCAGTTGGTTATACACCAATATATATTTGTTCTATTTGGGTTTCATAATGGCTACATTACAAACTGAAATGTTATTTTTTTGTTGGCAGCAAGTAGGGTTAGAATTTTAGGCTTTGTTCGATTTCGTTGAAATGAGTTTTCTAGGCATTATGGATTCGACAGAATTTTTGTATAGAAAACTTTAAAATACTAACCTTTAACCTTGCAAATAGATCATTTTTACTAGATATTTATCCGAAATACCTATACTCGGAAATATATAACATGCTGACGGTGTCCGTCAATTAATTTCTAGTCACAATTATAAAACAACAACATAACCTAAAAATAATAAAAATATCTTCCAATTTATGCTTTTTGATTCAATAAAGTCTATCCTCTTTTTATACAAAATAATATGCTTACCTTAATTGCTAAATAGGTTTTATCGTCAGCTTCTCTCATATCCTCAATTTCTAAGATTTTTAATTTATCAGGCACATAGCCCTCGGAGAGTCGTTTTAAATATGCCAACAATTTAGGAAACTTTGATATAAAGGGTTCTCCAATAAGAGGTGTTATTTTGATATTGAAAGGAAAATGCCATTTTTTGAGATAAATGATCGGATGTTTATTTCATTATACAGAGGAAGGTATGCCGTTAATAAAGGAAAATAACATCTGCCAAATGACCACCACGACCACGCCTACAGGACCATATCCTTTTCATGAAATTTTCCATAACCAAGTCGCAAAGTGGCTGCCGTATGTCCTCCATAGCCTCACGAATTCCATCTTTGAGGTCTTGAATCGACGCTGGGCTGTTGGCGTAGACCTTCTCTTTCACGTGGCCCAAGTCACAAGATCTCGGTGGCCAATTGTGATCACCTCTTCGAGAGATAACACGGTCCGGAAACTTTTCCCGTAAAAGATCAATGGTTTCGTTGCTTGTGTGGCACGTAGCGCCGTCTTGAAAGTAAACGTTGTCCAGATCAATACCATCCAATTCCGGCCATAAAAAATCATTAATCATCTCTCGATAGCGCAATCCATTCACCGTAACTGGTGCTCCAGCCTCATTTTCGAAAAAGTAAGGTCCAATGACCCCGCCGGACCATAAACCGCACCAAACAGTCACACGTTGAGGATAGAGAGGCTTTTCAACAATAACACTTGGGTTTTCCGAGCCCCAGATGCGACAATTTTGTTTGTTGACGAAGCCACCGAGGTGGAAATGGGCCTCATCAGTCCAGATGATTTTTCGATGGAATTCCGGATCATTTTCATGCATTTCAAGGACCCAATCGGCAAAGACACTCCGTTGTTGATGATCGGCCGGCTTGAGTTCTTGTGTTAACTGAACTTTCTTTATAAGCCTTAAGACCCAAATCTTTATGCAAAATACGGTGTAATGATGTTTGTGGAATGTTTAATTCCAAAGAACGACGAGGAATGGACAAACCTGGGTTTTCTTCAACATTTTCGGCTACAGCAGCAATATTCTCGGCTGTTCTTGAGCGACGTGCACGGGTTTTATTCTTCACATCACTAACTTGTCCCAACAGTTCGAATTTTCCCACCAACTTCTGTATTGCGGTCCGACAAGGTGCTTCACGACGACCCAAAAATGTTCGAGTTTTACGAACCGTCTCTGCCAAATTTTCACCATTTTTATAGTGAATTTTAATAATTTCAATGCGTTGTTGAAGCGTGTATCGTTCCATTTTTATTAATGGCGTAGTTTCTACTTGTCAAATGACAAAAAAATTACAGCTCCAAAAGTGACATCTACCGAAATAGCGGGCTATTCAAAATAACACCTCTTATTGGAAAACCTTGTACTTAAATCAATATTTCTATAAATATTTAGGCAGGATCGCAACACCGTATGACCATAAACTAGAGACTTTTTTTAACGTACTCTCTTTGTCAAACCCGAACATTTTCTGAAATATTTTGAACTTTGTTCTGCTCGCACTATAACTCAAAGTTTGCATATTCTTTTTGAAAACTTTACGTGATTTTTGGGGTAAAAGTTTTTCTAGATTATTTTCCGCAATTTCTCGTATTTCTGGCGGAGTACAACTTTCTTCCTGACTCATTTTTATTAACTTTCATAATATATTTATTCTTAATTATGACGGATGGGAAGAAGCTTTGTTGCGTTCAATTGTTTCTATCATCGCATATTTGATACTTGTAACATTTTATTAAATTGAAAAAGTATTGCCACCCCAAAATGCAAATATTAATTCAAATGGAAAGAATCTACCATATTTTTAAAAGGTTTTCAGACTTTAAAGACCCAAATAGAAAAAATATTATAAAATACACGTTTCATAAGACAATTAGAGCACTTGTACTTTAGAAAACGCGTGCTCTAAGATAATGTCTTATGAAACTTGTATCTTAATATATTATTGTTGTTTGTCAGTACTTGTGTGTTAAATTTAAGTATTGTTTGTGGAAAAAATAGTAATTCTTAACTCAATATGGTATAACTGTGCCAAGTCTGCCATAAACTAGATAAGAATATAGACTTTTTAGCCACGTCCGTCGATTGTTTGTTTTTACCTCACCCTGTATATGTTTACATTATTAGGTGCTTTAGATGCTCATTAAATAATGCAATATTTTCGGTCTTTCTCCAGGAATCTACTATTTATGTTACCTTAGCTCCATAAATGTTGTCAAGTTAGACCTGCCGCCTAGTTGTGACAATTTATCGTCGCTTACAAATTAATATTGCTTCCATGCGGGGGCGCTAATGGAGAGACGAAAGCTCTGTGATTAGTTTAGATTATGGAGGAATTTACTGTGGATACATTTTCGGTGCAATTAGTTTTCCTCTACAGGGTGATACGAATTTTAAGCAAGCCACATACACTCGCCGGCATTCAATTCGATCCTTTCAAAATTTTGCTCAAATTTAATCTATGACAACGTCTTTTTCCGTAGTTCGATTTAAATGAATTTTTTAAATGTAGATAAATGTTTTAGTTTTGATATACATGTTACATGTTCAAGAATACAGGAAAAAATTGTTTTCCTTAAGTTTGTAACATCCTGTTGAATAATTTGGCGATCTTAACTCAAATAGAAATGCTTTTGGCGAAGTTTGGTCCATTCGTAACAGTTCTCTTTTGTATTCGCCTTGATACCTTTCTCGGTTCGAGAGATTAGTATATTGTACAACAAGTGAGAAAAATTACATATTTCTCCCGAGCGCAAATCAAGCGAGGGACAAATATGTCATATTCTCGCGTGTACAGTTCGATAAGCAAGTCTATAGCTACGCGGTATCGGTAAGGGGGAAGCAATATCTTTTAAAACATGGCCGATGTAAAGGTTGTTGAGGGCCTCGTATTGAAACACGAACGTATTTTAATAACTGCTTTTATTATCTTTGTCAATGTTTATATAGACGATCTTTCATATAAAAACCCTTGTTTACATTACTTAGTAATGGTGGGCATTTCCACCTAAGGCTAAACCTAAGTATGGCTATTCAAAGGTTAACCATCACAGCCGAGTCATGGGCGTGCTATTATTATCTTAATAATGTAATAATATATATTTTTCATAGCATGAATATATTTGTATCATCAGTGCAATATATTAGGCCTCGCTTATTTTGGCATTTTCGCCAATAAAATCCATTTGATTTCAACATGCACCTCAAAGTTTCACGGGAAAATGGAAAGCTTATGCCACTTCTCAGCTGTTGTAGCAACTTTTTTAAGGTTGGAAATACTTTTAGTTCCAAATAAATCTTTTGTATTGTTCTCCTAACAATGCCAAAGTCGAAGCCTTCGATTTTTTCGACAGCAGAGAGACGGTCCCTTTTTTGACAGGAGATTACAACAATTGATTCGGGTTATTTTCTTCCTTTCAGTATCTTCTTTGTGCATGTTTTTTACTGCACCCACGCTTACTTCCGTATACATTGCGAGCCTTTCTAGCTTTCGCTTAAGTGGCAATTTAAATGTATTAATTTGTGATTCCTCCCTGTACACATTGGCAATCACTTCGCGGGTTTGACTATGAAGGGTTTTACCAGTGTATATTCATTCATTATCACAGTTTTAAAACAAACCCTATCACTACGCAACTGGATGAAGCATATTGGACATCGCCGAACAAGCACGCTGGCACTATAGGCGTGTCACCAGGCGCGTGACGTCATCCTCTGTCTGGGATATAACCTATCAAATTAGCTCTAGCCACCAGTTACCCATGGTTACCGTTGATATTGTACCATGTTGCCCTATTTTTAGATTAGAAGTACTTTAATGAAAAAATATTTTATTTTGCATTTAAATATTAAAATAAATAGTATGAAAAGAAAGTTTTAAGAACATTGAAATTATAATAGAATATTAGTTTCTTATACAGGGTCCGCAAACGAAGCGTGGACGGAAGATTAAATCGTTATCGAAGAACTTATCAACAATACTAAAACAGCTTGAGATATTGGATTAAAAACGGCATGTTTTAAAAATATTTTACATTATACAGGGTGGCCCAAAAAAGTGTGACAGCATAAAGTTATATTTTTTTAAATGGGACACCGAGTATTTTATTGCATATTTAGTTTCGTATTACTATCGCTTATAAGTGCCTCAAATTTTATTTGATTTGGTTCCGTAGTTTCGGAGAAATAAATTAAAAACTAAAAAAAAAAGTTTTGCAGTCATGAATGAAAAAATCAAAAAAAAACAATCCAGAACTATTTTTTTAACCTCGGCATTGAGTGAAATATATGACAAGAGGTCTAGAGATACTATGAATGTAATTGCGTTTATTTATTTTATACAGGGTGTTCATAATAAGCTTTCAAAAACCCCACATTTTAAAATAATTTTTCTCAAGTTTTTCAAATGGAACACCCTGTATATTATTTGGCTATTTGATGTAGAATTCGTAGACAATTTTTTTTTTGTAATACAAGCATATAAGTTATATCCAGCCGTTTTCGAAATAATTGTAAATATCATAAATTATGTTGTTTAAATAGAGTTTTATTGGGAAATTTTGTTATAGGCGACTAGACTAATAATTGTAAATTAAAGTAAACGTTCTAAATAGCTTCCTTTTATTTAATTTATTGATTTTCCTCTACTGCCAACAGAACTCTTAATTCATTTTCTTCATTAATAACGGGTTTATTGATTATCATCCTTTTTGTGTATGAAGTGCTTCCTGTTGCTACAAATCTTTGCAACAACTTCTCGAAGGTTTCTGGTCTCAGCTTTCTCTCAATATCTGGGAATCACTCGGCTCACGAGTAGGCAATTTCTTGCACATTCACCCAGTATAAAAATCATATTTAGCATTTCTAATGTTGTAAAATTCGACATTTTGTGTAAGTTAGTACTTAATTTCGACCACTGAACAAATGTAAATAATTTTATTTGGCTGTCATAGTGACAATCTAAACAAAAAAAAATCATGACAACTCGATTAAGAATAAAAAATAAAATTAAATAAATAAAAGTAGCAAAAATGTACGCTTTTCAAATTTATATCGAAATAACTAAAATACGGTAAACTCTAAGAGTAAAAGGAAGCTATTTTGAACATTTACTTTAGTTTACAATTATTAGTCTAGTCGCCTATAACAAAATTTCCCAATAAAAACCCTATTTAAACAACATAATTTATGATATTAATAATTATTTCGAAAACGGCTGGATGTAACTTATATGCTTGTATTACAAAAAAAAATTGCCTATGAATTCTACGTCAAATAGCCAAATAATATACAGGGTGTTCCATTTAAAAAACTTGAGAAAAATTATTTTAAAATGTGTAGTTTTTGAAAGCTTATTATGAACACCCTGTATGAAATAAATAAACGCAATTACATTCATAGTATCTCTAGACCTCTTGTCATAAATTTCACTCAATTCCGAGGTTAAAAAATAGTTCTGGATTGTTTTTTTTTGATTTTTTTATTCAGGACTGCAAAACTTTTTTTTTTAACTTTTAATTTATTTCTCTGAAACTACAAAACCAAATTAAATAAAATTTGAGGCACTTACAAACGATAGTAATACGAACCTAAAGATGCAATAAAATACTGGGTGTCCCATTTTAAAAAATATAACTTTATGCTGTCACACTTTTTTGGACCACCCTGTATAATGTAAAATATTTTTAAAACATGCCGCTTTTAATCCAATATCTCAAGCTGTTTTAGTATTGTTCATAAGTTCTTCGATAACGATTTAATCTACCGTCCACGCTTCGTTTGCGGACCCTGTATACTTATGACAATTTACTTTAACTGGGTAAATTTAATTTTAGGGTTTACTTGGTAACATGTTATTAAATTAATATTTAATATATGTGACAACATTGTTATTCCAAGAAATTTTTTTGCCCGCATTCCTTTTGTAGCTGCAGTTAAAGTTGTCGACCTGTATAGTACACTGTACTTTTTTTACGGATGCGTTCTTTTAATTAAAACCAAAAATGCAATCTTCCATAAGATTTTTTTTAGACATGCCTTTACCAGCAAATACTTTTCATCAGGTGCATCTTTTAGAAATCGTAGAATTTCTTCAGGAGTTAATGTTTTTGACTGTTTTGGAACATATCTTCCGATTCTCGTTTCGTTTTACGTATTTTGATATATCAACACAGTTTTTAATAATTATGGTACTCCTAAGCATCGAGTCCTGGGATCATAATGTGGATGGTTTTAAATTTCTTGATAATTCTTCAAAATAAACTAACAAAGTATTTTCAGAAAAAGAATTCACCTTGGCTTGCATTCTCCAGTCCATAAAGTTACTGTAAGCGAATTCATATTTTTGTCTTGATGTGCTTGGTAGCAAATTATTACAAACATAGGATGCTTTTCGAACAATATCTGGAGGTGTACTTTCAAACTCTAAATCTTCGTATTCCATTATAATCAATATTTAACAAATCTGACCTGATTTAGTATAAAAATCAACAATATAGTATATTGTCCAACACGTACAACATCTGTTTGGCAAGTTCACAGCAATAATAATTGTGCAGTGTTTCGGTTGTGTTGTTATGGAAACGCCGGCAAATGTTTTCATGGCCTAAGGAGATATTGAGAGTTAATCGTCGATGTTGCGTCGTCAACATGGAAAACGTGCCATATCAATTTGCATTGTAACAATTCATGGCTGTCTTGGGTTATCACAATAATAGTGAGACATTATTTCTCACTATAATGACGGATATTTCTCACTGCGTGAGAAATTCTCCGTTTTGAACGTATGGAAGCGATGAGAGAAGTGGAACATACCATAGCATCCGAAGAAAAACGACTTTTTTAAGACAACACCACACATTTCATCGAAAGATTTTAATTTTAACATTTTTTGCAAAATATTTTTGTATTAGTAAAATACTATGTCGGTACATAGCCTAGAACATCGAAGACAGGTTGGGGATTTGACTCTCTTTTACAGATATTTCATGGAAAGTGCTCGACTGGCCTTGCCCTCTTAATTCCGCCCAGAGCGGCGAATAGCAGAAATACACTACGAACCACTGCCGCCCATCAATATGTGGTTACGCTTAGTACTCCTCGAACTTCATTATTTAAGAATTCTTTCATCTGGAGGACTTCATCCTTATGGAACGACCTTCCCGAGGTCGTATTTTCCCAACGAATATAACCTCCAAAGATTCAAAACCAACGTGAATCGCTTTCTGCGCACACGCACCACTCCCAGAGTGTACTAAAGAATTTATAAAAATTTATAGCGTTCGTGGCTTAACCCGCTTGTAGTGTTAAATGTTATCCTTAAAATCTTAAATGGGAAGGGAGACCAAATGGCACATAACTTATTACTTTTCAAAAATGAAAGTAAGTAATTAGAATTTATCTGCAGTGGGATGTATTGTTTTTAGGTTATTATTTTAAAAAAATTATTTATTATTCTGTTGGCTGCTCTTTTAGTAGAAACCCAAGTCAAAGATTTAACTCTTGGGTACATGTACAGGGTGTCCCTATTTCGGTGGTTTTACGGGGTATCTTCGTTATTAGTAAAGATAGAAGGATGCGGTTTTCGCACAACTGTGAAAACTTTTTTGTGAAACAAAAGATTATAATTTTACTAGACCTCCTCGTTTTTAATGAACAAACCCCCATATTTCGGTTACATTGTAACTTAACAGAAAAAAATAAACTGTTCTCTTTGTAGGTCTTTACGTAGAATCCAGTGACGTACTCAGATTTTTCTACGTTCAATATAGGTTTCAAGAAAAAACATTTCCTCTTTGTTAAATGGGTCCCAGAATCCATTCGTGAAACTCTTGGAAAGTGAAGCTGTGATTGTGTGAAATGTTATTGAAAATCAGTAATGGGTGGAAGAGAGAACTACATGTTTGTTGGCTGAATGGCAACAATGCTGAAGTCTGGGTATATCAAATGGTTAAATATTAAAACATAACCATACTTACCGATGAAAAGCTAAATCCTTATTTAAATGATCCCCTTTTTTACAAACTACACATGAATGCACCATGATTGTTTATAATAAAGACGATTTTTCACCAATAATCACGAAAAGTATAAATCAACCAAAATATGTGAACAATCCGTACGATCACATCGACAACGTTGTAGTGTTTATGAGATTGGTTGGTTGGTTGGTTGGTTAAAGGCGGGGGTCGATTTAAAGGTCCGAACTTCAAATCACTGGAGCCTTTCGGCTTATTGTGTGCCCCGATCTTGTTAGAAGATGTTTGTTCCAGTCCAGTAACCTTCTACCAAGTTTGTCATGTGGGAGGTTGTCATCACATTGTATGTTCCCGAAGATATTTTGTCTTCTACGAGACAGTGCTGCGCAGCGGTATGTTATGTGTGAGGCGGTTTTATCCTCTTCGCCGCAGAGTCCTGTGCGTTGAGGATTAGGGGCCTGAGCGTCGTCAGTGGAGGAAAAAACCTTATAAAATGTCCAGCGTGTGCGGGAGATCAAGATCCAGCCAAACTTGCTGCTGAACTGGAGAAAAAGAAGGAAGAAATTCTGAATCTTAATCATTACAATTACAAAACAAGAATAAAATTTTTGAAAAAAATTTTGCATGGTTGAGACAGAAAATGTGTGATCTGCATGAAACAACAACAAAAAGTTTCCTGAGGATTGAAAACCTTATCGACAAAAAATCCAATAACCCGCAAAAAAAGAATAACAAACCAGTGTTGCCACAGTCCCCGAAGGAGATGCAGGATGGCAACCCTGCAACCGGAACGATGGCAGCTACCAACGGACTGGGACTAACGTCGACCCATCCGAGTATCAATTTAACCTCCTCTGAGCAAAGTCTGACCTCTGTCAAAACCAATCTGCAAAGCACCATAGATATAGACCTATCCGTGGATCAACTTCAGGACGCTATTGTCACAGCATATGAAGAAAATTGTCCCCTGCATACCCAGGGGAAAAAGAAAGAGGTACCATGGTGGAACCAACACTTGGTAAACCTAAGAAAAGATACCAGAAAACTTTTCAATAGAGCGAAAATCACAGGAGACTGGGACAGATACGCCCGCTCTCTTACTGAGTATAACAAAGCTCTAAGGAAAGCCAAACGAGATTCATGGAGGAAATTCTGTGGGGAAGTGGAAACAACTTCCCAAGCAGCACGCATCCACCGAATTCTCGCCAAGGACAAAACAAACTCAGTTGGCACACTATTAAAACCAACAGGGGATTACACTATAAATGAAAGAGAGACTCTTGAATCTCTTCTTCAAGTGCACTTTCCGGGTTCGAAAATCACACAACCGGAAGCCAGACATGAAACAGTGAACCTTGCTCACAGAGCAAAGAAGGAGGACTGGAAAACAGCGGCTGATACTGTCAGCTACGAAAAAGTCAAATGGGTAATAGAGACGTTCGAACCCTACAAATCTCCGGGGCTGGACGGAATCTATCCCATTCTTCTGCAAGCAGGGATAGAACACTTAGTGCCACACCTCTGCAGAATATACCGTGCTTGTATCGCCTGGGGATATGTTCCCGAGGCATGGAGAACGGCAAACGTAATTTTCATCCCCAAGCCTGGACGGAAAACGTACACCGAGGCCAAGGCGTTTCGCCCGATAAGCCTTTCATCGTTCCTCCTCAAAGCGTTGGAGAAACTCATTGACAGGCATATAAGAGACGGGGCACTCACGGAGAAACCCCTCCATAAACATCAACATGCCTATCAACCAGGAAAATCTTGTGAGACTGCGCTGCACAACCTAATATCAAGGGTCGAAGCAGCCATACATCAGAAAGAGATTGCCCTGAGCGTTTTCATCGATATAGAGGGGGCTTTTGACAACGCCTCCTGCATCGCGATGACATCAGCTGCCAGTGAACATGGTATCGATGAAACCACACGTATGTGGATTCACAACATGTTAAAATACCGGCAAGTCAAAACCAGTTTACACGGCGACTCCATAGAAGCCGCAGTAACACAGGGATGTCCACAGGGAGGGGTACTCTCGCCTCTCCTATGGAACTTGGTGATAGATGAGCTACTGGCACATCTCAATGCTGAGGGCTTTTACGCCCAAGGCTATGCAGATGATGTAGTAATACTCATCGTAGGAGCGCATCCCACCATATTAGCAGAGCTCATGCAAAGAGCTCTGAATATCGTGCAGCGTTGGTGTATGAGGGTAGGTCTCAAAGTCAACGCTGCAAAGACCGCCATACTACCATTCACCAAACGAAGACATACAGGGAACTACAACGACCTGGAAATCTTTGGTGAACGGATAAACACAGTCAGCGAGGTAAAGTATCTGGGATTAACCCTGGACGCCAAACTGACATGGAATCAACAATTAAACAAAAACCTAAACAAAGCAAAAATGTGCCTAATGCGGTGCAGAAGCTTGGTTGGGAAAACCTGGGGACTCAAGCCCCAGATGATGCAATGGCTCTATGTCACAGTCATCAGACCCCTGATATCATATGGGTCTGTAGTCTGGTGGACAAAAACACAGCAGATTACGACAGCAAACAAACTTAACAGTTTGCAGAGGCTGGCCTGCCTGTGTACCAGTGGGGCGATGAAAAGTACCCCCACTGCAGCAATGGAAGTCATACTGGGACTTATACCCCTCGACATCCACATCAGAATGGAGGCTATTTGCAGCGCCTCAAGGATGATCACAAATGGGGAATGGACACAACACCCCGCAAAAATTGGCCACACAAGAGCCACGGATCTAATCAACGATGAGCTCTTGGATATGCAATCTGATCGTATGAAAGCAACATACGATTTCACAAAGCCTTTCAAGATTGACTGGAACTTTGATAAATGGACAAACAGTGCACCCCCGTCGTTTGACAAGGGTCTAGTTTGGTACACCGATGGATCAAAAACCGCCAACGGTGTGGGCGCAGGTATATTTGGGGAAAGGCCCAGGATGGACATAAGCATCCCTCTGGGGACCTACGCCACAGTATACCAAGCGGAAGTTCATGCCATACAAGTATGTGTACTACAAAATCTTGAAAAGGGCTACCACGACCAAAAGATTTACATCCTTTCGGACAGCCAAGCTGCGCTTAAGGCTCTGAACTCCAATAGGTTTACTTCAAAACTCACGCTGGAGTGTCACACCAACCTAAAAGTGCTGGCGGCCAGGGGGAACAAGGTGGAACTCTTGTGGGTCCCTGGCCACTCCGGGATATTAGGGAATGAAAAGGCGGATGAACTAGCGAGAGCCGGATCTGCCCAAAGTCTCAGGGGCCCTGAACCGGCCTTTGGAATATCAAAACAGGCAACGAGAACAACATTAGATGGATGGTCGAAAAAGCAACACCTGTCTCGATGGCAAGAGTTGCCTGGTCTAATACACGCACGGGCCGTAATGGGAAAACCATCGAAAATACTATCGAATGGGATGCTAACCCTGACGCGGCCCCAGTTGAAACAAGTGATGGGTCTGTTAACAGGCCACTGCCACTTGCGAAAACACCTTCAACGGATAGGGCTAAACAACGGATCCATTGAATGTAGACTCTGCGGCGAAGAGGATGAAACCGCCTCACACATAATATACAGCTGCGGAGCGCTGTCCCGCAGAAGACAAAATATCTTCGGGAACATACAACGTGGTGACAACCTCCCACATGACAAGCTTGGCAGAAGGTTACTGGACCTCATAGATGGAACAAACATCTTCTAACAAGATCGGGGTACACAATAAGCCGAAAGGCTGCAGTGATTTGAAGTTCGGGCCTTTAAACCGACCCCCGCCTTTAACCAACCAACCAACCAACCTCCTCTGTGACAGAACACCTGAACAACCTAGGTGAGAATAGTACGACTACTACCGTTGCTAGTACAATTATTGATGGCGGTTCAAAATGTGACACAGAGAAAGTACTTACTCCACATAACCTCGAAATAAGAAAAAATATTACTGCTGGAACTGACTCTAATGCTGAAGTTAAACCTGTGCAATATAATAAAGGCAATGAGCCTGAAGATGGCCAGTGGGAAACTGTTGGATACAGGAAACGAAAAAGAATCCAATTGGGAAGCAGACCAAGCCCAATCCAAGGAAACTTCGAGGGACAAACTGGACTCAGGGCAGTCACATCATTTACTTATCTCTTCCTTTCAGGCCTCGTAAAGGAAACTACCAAGGAAGAGATTACAAATTACTTAAGTAGTAAAGGAGTAATGAAGTGCTCCTGTGAAAAGATGAAAACGCGACGGGATCACTTGTACTCCTCTTTTAAACTGGGTGTTCCGAAGGAGAACAAGGATCAAGTCCTAAGTGCTTCAATCTGGCCCAAAGGCACACTTATCAATGTGTTTTTAAACCTGGGAAGGACAGAGTCTCAAGAGAGACAAAAAACGAAGCCTCTCCGCCAAGAGAGAAGAAACTCACAGCAAGGGACCAAAAGGGGGACTCACTAAAACTCATGCAGTACAATATAGCATCATTAAGAAATAAAACTAATGAATTGGAAATAATTCTCAGTGAAAACAATGTCGACATACTATGTTTGAGTGAGCATAGCCTAAGCGAGGAAGAGATAAATCTGATTAGTGTGGCGGACTTCAGACTGGGTGCAGTTTTCTCCAGGGAAACATACATCAGAGGGGGAACAGCAATATTTGTGAACCGAATTGTGGAAGCAAATGAAATTGTTGATCTTAGAAGGCTTTCGATTGAAAAACATATTGAAATATGCTGTTTGTATGTAAGTAATTTTAAAATCTATGTTATTTCTCTTTACAGGTCTCCTTCTGGCAATCTTGGCATATTTTTAAACAAGGTAGAAGAAGCTTTAAATTTTATTGGTCATAGTAAGAACATAATTTTAGCTGGTGATTTTAATGTAAACTTTGGGTCCAATGATATTGATGACCGTAGATCTCAGGATGTCATGGCTTCATATGGTTTCAGGAGAACGGGTTTTGCGGCAACCAGAGGTCGGAATTGTTTGGACAATATTTCGTGGGTCGTGGGTGGCAGAGAGTAAAGACATAAATGTGTCAGACCATATGGCACAGTTCTTGCGGATTAACAACTTAAAGAAGCCTGTAGGTGGATCCGCCACTAAGCGGACATGTAGGCCTATAACACAGAGGGGTAAGATGAATTTTCATGCTTTGGTGGAAGGCATTTCCTGGGAATTTGTTGGTGATGACTGCCTTGCCCTGGAGGAAAAAACTTTGAAATTTGTGGGGGAATTATATAATGCTTATGAATCTGCTTTTCCCACTAAAAACTATTCTGTAAAAAATAAAAATAAGTATAATTGCCCTTGGTTTAACCAACATCTTAGAGATTTTAGGGAACATGTAAACTTGTATAATGAACTTTATAAACAAAATCCAAGTCATGAGCTATTACAGCAACGTAACTTCTTTAGGAATGAGTACAAGAAAGCTATCAAGAAGGCAAAAATTGAACACAATGATCATAAAATAAGTAACTCCCATAATCCCTCCAGGACAATGTGGGGTATCATCAATGAGAATCGCGGGAGTGATTCTGGAGGGTCTCTGGATGATGTTGGTGTTTCATCTGAGGAGTTCAATGAGTATTTTGTAAATATTGCCCATAGATTGCTTGAAGATCTGCCGATTGGGAGGGCAAGATCCCAATTGAGGCATGACAAGGACAGTGTTAAGGGCCCTGGTTTTGTTTTCAGGGAGGTGTCTTGTATTGAAGTCAGGGACATTATAAAAAACCTTAAAAATAAGCATAGCCGGGACATATATGAACTGAGTGTACCCTTGGTTAAATCGGTTCGGGAGATCATTCTGTATCCTCTAACAAAACTTATTAATTTATCATTTCGAGCGGGATATTTTCCGGATGCACTTAAGTGTGCTCTGGTTGTCCCGATCTACAAAAATAAGGGGGATAGGAGTGATTGTGGAAATTATAGACCAATATCACTGCTTCCAGTAATATCAAAGGTGTTTGAAAGGTGTATGTCGTTGCAAATTCTTGAGTACTTTGAGCGGAATAATCTTTTCATAGAGTCCCAACACGGTTTTAGGAGGAACCGCAGTACAGTGACTAGTGTGGTTAGTTTTGTAACATCTGTCCTGGAGGCTTTTGAGAATCTGGAGTATACCAGCACTATTTTCTGCGACTTGAGTAAAGCATTTGACTGCGTCTCCCATGATCTTTTGCTTCAAAAACTTCGGTCTTATGGTTTTAGTCAAAATGGTTTGGCTCTTGTGACCTCTTACCTAAGAAATAGAAGTCAGGTAGTAAGGGTGAGTAACGTATGCTCTAGTAGGATGGAGCTGACGGTGGGGGTGCCCCAGGGCTCAATCCTCGGCCCCCTTCTGTTCTTGATTTATATCAATGACCTGCCAGAAAATTTCAACTCTGCTGACTTTAATATTTATGCTGACGATACAAATATATCAATAAGGAGCAATAACTCTGATGAATTGGCCACGAGGACACTCGAGGTGCAGTTGGGGGTCGCAGGGTGGTTTGCACGGAACAATCTTATACTTAACGAATCAAAGACCCAGTGCATGATATTCTCATTGAGACAACATGACACGAATTTGCAGACGCAGGACGCTGTGCGCTTTCTGGGAATTACTATGGACCCGAAGCTCACATGGGGTGCTCATGTTGACGGCTTAGCCGGAAAGCTAAGCAGGAATATCTTCCTTCTTCGCGGTTTGACAAGTGCTGTATCTGCTGGGGTCTTGAGAACGGCGTACTTTGCTCTCTGCCATTCACTGCTTTCATACGCAATTATAGTCTGGGGAGGTGCTGCGGAAGGCAAACGAATATTTGCCCTTCAGCGCAGGGCTGTCAGACTGGTAGCAGGGATAGGATATAGGGACAACTGTAAACTAAATTTTATCCAACTAAAAATACTTACCTTTCCTTGCATCTTTATCTTGGAGAACGTGCTTCACGCAATGGCTAATTTACCAAGGTATAGCACAAATAGTAACTTTCATGAACATCAAACGCGTAACAAGGATAGCCTGACAATTCCATTTTACAGACTGAGAAAATGCCAGAATGGACCAAATTTTCTTGCAATAAAATTTTTTAACAAACTCCCAAAGGCAATAAGGGATCTACCGATCAATCAATTTAAGTGTAAAATGAAAGAATACTTGATATCGAAGGCCTTTTATTCAACAGACGAATTTTTAGAATGTAATGTCGTCTTTTAGTATTTTACTATTTTATCAATTTATTTTGTTATGTAATTTTAAAAACATTTTTAAACTGTTACTACTTTGTGTGTGTGTGATATATGTTGTGGTTATCAGATTAATATTTTAGTATTTTATTTTGTATTGTGAATTGAATTGACTTGTGTACATTTTTTATAATATTAGCACCAATAAAATATATGAATATGAATATATGAATATGAATTCAATGGATCCGTTGTTTATACCCATCCGTTGAAGGTGTTTTCGCAAGTGGCAGTGGCCTGTTAGCAGACCCATCACTTGTTTCAACTGGGGCCGTGTTAGGGCTAGCATCCCATTCGATAGTATCCTCGATGGTTTTCCAATTACAGCCCTTGCATGTATTTGACCAGGTAACCCCTGCCATCGAGATAGGTGTTGTTTTTTCGACCATCTATCTAATGTTGTTTTCGTTGCCTGTTTTGATATCCCAAAGGCCGGTTCGGGGCCCCTGAGATTTTGGGCGGATCCGGCTCTCGCTAGTTCATCCGCTTTTTCATTTCCTAATATCCCAGAGTGACCAGGGACCCACAAGAGCTCTATCTTGTTCCCCGTGGCCGCCAGTACTTTTAGGTTGGTATGGCACTCCAGTGTAAGTTTGGAAGTAAACCGATTGGAGTTCAGAGCCTTAAGAGCAGCTTGGCTGTCCGACAGGATGTAAATCTTTTGGTTGTGGTAGCCCTTTTCAAGATTTTGTAGTACGCATGCTTGTACAGCATGAACATCCGCTTGGTATACTGTGGCGTAGTTCCCCAGAGGAATGCTTATGTCCATCCTGGGTCTTTCCCCAAATATACCTGCGCCCACACCGTTGGCGGTTTTTGATCCATCGGTGTACCAAACTAGACCCTTGTCAAACGACGGGGGTGCACTGTTCGTCCATTCATCAAAGTTCCAGTCAATTTTGAAGGGCTTTGTGAAATCGTATGTTGCTCTCATACGATCGGTTTGCATATCCAAGAGCTCATCGTTGATTAGATCCGTGGCTCTTGTGTGTCCAATTTTTACGGGGTGTTGTGTCCATTCCCCATTGGTGATCATCCTTGAGGCGCTACAGTTAGCCTCCATTTTGATGTGTATGTCTAGGGGTATTAGTCCCAGTATGACTTCCATTGCTGCAGTGGGTGTGCTTCTCATCGCCCCACTGATACACAGGCAGGCCAGCCTCTGCAAACTGTTGAGTTTGTTCAGGTTTGTATATGAGATTAGTATTCATTCATATTTTGGCTCGGCGGCTATATTTTGGATCGTGGCGCACATCTAGCGCGTAATAAAATAGAAATAGATGTTGCCAGTGCCGTTGGTTTAGTTCAAGATTCATTTCATACTTTTAAGTATAATAATATTTTTTTAAAGAATCTTTCATCGCCTTTTCACAGTTTATGGTAAAATTATTGGAAAATAAATTTATTTTAAGAGCAAATGCGGATTAACCTTAAACCAGTTGTAGTTGTCAAATTAACACATTTTTAATTTAGGTTTTCGTTTGTTATAAATATGTCGATCTGGCTATGCTGCATTAATGACCGAAAGACGTGGGAAAGACTGTTTGTATTCGTTGCGTAGGCTATCTGTAATTTGTAAAATTTTTGGCGTAATTCAGTGTTTAACAGAACAACATAAATACCATCGTACAAAGAAAATAAGCTCTTGGTTTCTTCGACTTATTCCTTTTCTGTCTACACAACATTTTTAATCATAAAGTCTTCAATCTCGGATTTCTGTTTGTATGATGTTTCCCGGCCATTAAAATGATGAAAATTTTATCATCCCCTTAAGAAAACAAAATTACGTACGATCTTAATCTATATCTGCGCTTTGACTTCTCTCGTAAAATTTTATTGGCCTTTAATTTTACGAGTGGGATTTATTTAGTCGACCCGTCGGCCTGCCTACTTCAAAATGAAGAATAAGCTCTAAAACGTTAAATGAAATATAAAAAGTCGAATGTAAAGATTTTTATTACGGTCCGTCCGAAAAAATAAAGTTATTACTTTATCCGAGCGTGTATGTATTTTATTTGTGTCGACACTGAACATTTTCAACTGAAAGTTAATGTGGCAGTTACTGAAGTTTCGAAATTAGTTCGCACCTAGAGGTTGCGATCTTGTATAAGAGGAACATTGGCGTCGTTGTTTGGAGGGGCAAGACGGGGCACTTGCCACCCCCCCCCCCCCCCCTGTCAGTTGTCAACTTTATACATCAGTAATCGTTTATTTCGTTAGCGGAAAGTATGTTCTTTCTATTTTTTTTTCATATTTGTTACGTATTTTTAAAGTAAATTCGACATTCGCGGCTGTGCATGGTGGGATACTGTCTTCGAAAATATTTCACTTAATCGAAGCGAAACCAAACTAAGAAAAATTAGCGGATCCGATGCTGTTATACAGGGTGTCCGCTAATTAATGGGACATGGAAAACCACATTTCCTTACGTAAAAATATTAGGATTTAATTATACCTATATTCGAAAGTTGATATTAACTGAGATACAGGGTGTTAAAATTAAAATTTCATTTTTGTTTTTCTCTAATAACTTTGACAGACACCTACGGTTTTTTACAAAATTTGGCAATTATGGTTTTTTAGGACCAGAAACTGAATTTTAATGTACAGCCGCTGTCTGCGGCATTTTTTGCAATTTATTAGATCATATTTTTTTTGTGCCTCAATGTATTTAAGTTTTTAATTAAAATAATACTTTTCTCATATTTATTACGTAAAGGGTATACTAATTTCAGGTCGCCCAGAGTTACCGTTTCGAAGATATTTGCATTTAAATTGTTTAGTGCGTTAGCTCAGGTAAGCAAATAATATTTTGTTACTTCTTACCAATTAACTTTTACATGATAATTAATGTTCTAGTAATGGTAATTGGGAATAATAAATACAACAATTGAATTGTTCTTTAACTTACTTTAATTAAAATAACTTTAACCCTAGAAAATATCGTGTCGAAAGAAACCAACAGCAATGAAAACACAAACTGACGATAAACTCAAAAATGAAACATTTTCTGTTCCATATTAACATTTCTAAATTTCATTTGTTTCCTCATAGGTTACTTTGAAAAAAAAAATTGTTTGCAAATTAATAGTAATTGGACAGGGTGTACTAAACAATTTAAATGCAAATATCTCTGAAACGGTAACTCTCGGCGACCTGAGATTAGTATACCTTTTTTACGTAATAAATATGAGAAAACTATTATTTTCGTTAAAAACTTAAATACACTGATACACAAAAGAGTTACGACCTAATAAATGTGCAAAAAATGCCGCAGACATTGTACATTAAACTTTCACCAAAAAATCAGTTTCTCATCCCAAAAAAACAATAATTGCCAAATTTTGTAAAAAACCGTTTGTGTCTGTCAGAGTTATTAGATAAAAACAAAAATGAAGTTTTAACTTTAACACCCTGTATCTCAGTTAATATCAACTTTCGGATATAGATAAGTATAATTAAATCCTAATATTTTTACATAAGGAGTCTGTGGTTTTTCCAGGTCCCATTAATTAGCGGACACCCTGTATAAACAAATTTATAAAGAATTTTTAGGCACCGTTATTAATTAAATTAAAAATAGATTTTTGGACATCAGTGAATTATATTATTTCGATTTATTGACAAAAATAATTTTTAATCCTATTCATTTGTTTCAATTGTTCCGTAAGAACTATATGACAGTTTATTGCAACAATATAAAATGTTTGATCCTGTTCAACTGAAAAATTGATTTAAAAACCCAGTACTTCCGTCTCAGTGGCGACAAGCTTTTTTCTAAGAAATAGGCACCTTCCCTTAATAGATATTTTGAATCCAATATTATAATCAACTGTCTGACAAGAACCACGCAAGAGTCCGTTTTCATGTCGATTTGACCAGGCTAATCAAAAAAACTATCCATATGGAAAAATATCAGTGGCAGTATTACTTTTCTTATGAAAAATATCAATTCGGGAGATTACCTAACGGCAAATAATGTTTAAATTAATTCCACCAGGTGCCATTTCTACACGTATCATCTCAAATCACCGACGAGACATCGCAAGAACCTACAACGAAACATCCCCAGATCCAGGAAACCACCGCTAAAATGATGGTAACCTCGAGTGTCGAGATACTGGCAATCTACGTTCCACCAGGAATCGGCAACGCCGTCAAACTGATATGGGGTGGGGATACGGTGCAAGAAAATGCGAATTTGTCGTATGGATTGCATTATGGGGTTGATGAAGGCGAACTAGAATGTAAGTGAATAAATAATAATATTGTATAATACAGGTTATACCGGGTGAGTCAGAAGGAATGGATCAAACTTCAGAAACATACCATAGATAGCTCCTATACGAATTAAGTTAGGAATTTTATTCGTATACTGCCTTATCATGGAGTGTATTTCAGGAAAATATTTTTCATATACAGTGAAACTTCTCCTAACGGATACCTCTGATAAGCGGACATCTCTATTAAGCGGACATTTTTTCATAGTCCGGAACTAGGTATGTATATGGAATTCCATGAAAATCAACCTCTCTTGGGCGGACTCTCGTTTGGGCGGACGCGGAAAGGCTGTTTTTATACAAAAAGTGCAAAAACTCTCTGAAGACCGACCGGCAACCAATCGCGTATGCGTGGCAGCGCGAAAGAACTTCGCCGAATGAAAGTATGTGTGATTCCCCGAAAGCAGTCCGCCGTTTATTTGTGAGTTGTACAGTTAAGTGGTACAATGGCAGAAAAACGTCGCGTTTTGAGTCTGAAAGTGAAAATTGATGTTTTGTAAGTTATATGTTATTAGATTTTTTTAGTACTACATCATAACTAAAACTAGTGTATTTTTGTTATGTTTAATAAATGTTTATTTGTACATACATATATGTACATAGTAATAATTTTGCATTTACCTATTACCTAATAACAAATTTCACATGGGCGGACACCTCTATTATGAGGATACATTTAGACAGTCCGATGGTGTCCGCTTAAGAGAGATTTCACTGTATTCAGTTTGGCACCAAAAAGTGTGAGTTGTGTATTTTTAAATGAGACACCCAGTATTTTATTTCATATTTAGGTTCGTATTAGTGTCCTCTATAATTCCATGTTATTTGATTTCCTTGGGCAGTTTAAGAGCAATAACTTAAAAACTAAAAAAAAAAAAGTTGTAGTCCGGGAGAGAAAAATCAAAAAACATTCTAAAATTATTTGGATTGTATTAACTTGATAACAAGGAGTCTAAATATACTATGCATCTAATAATGTGTGTCTATTTTTATGTATATTTATATATTTTTTGTAATACAAACATACTATAAGTTATTTTCAGCCATTCTCAAAATAATTCCAAATTTCATAAATTATGTTGTTTAAATAGCATAGGCGCCCAGACTAATAATTGTAAACTACAGAAAATGCTCAAAATGTCTTCCATTTAGATTTGTGCACAAGTAAACACGTTCCTAAAAAGATCTGTTTACATCCCTTATGGTCAGTACAGGATAGGAAGGGGTAGAGTCTTGTCTGATGATTATAGGTATGTACATTGTACACCTACCCTGTACTGTACAGTCTATTCTATCAGTGGAGAGGGCCTTTCTTTTCTTGATAGTACCATTCAATCTGAATTAGTATTTTAAGCGTTACAGTGTTAGACAAAAGGTTCTTCTGTTAGTTAGGAAATAATTTCTCCACACATTACATTTGATATTAATATCACCTGAAAAGAAACAAGCTTGTTCTTTTCATGGGAAAATACGTTTATTCGGGGGCTTCAAGACAAATACCTAAATTTATTAGAAAAAAGCGTAAGCCTATTAAGAAAACATATATTTTATACAGGATTTTTGTGAAGCCCAAAATATTCTATTGCATTAATTTGGCATAATTTAGCAGAATATAAACCACAAAAATCGATTTATTTAAAACGTAGGGAAATGTTGTTTGCCTTTTATGTATTGAATTTGCCGATTAATACGTACTTTACCTTCTTGAAAGCTTTTAGCTTACTTTCAGTTTTCATTATAAAAGGAGCGGTCTTAAGAGCCTCAATAAAGAAAAATTAGGATCTTTCAATCATTTTTAAAAAATATAAATATATTTTTTAATAAAAATAAATCCATATTTCGAGAAAAAAAAAATGTATGCCATATAAATGTCGTAAATATTTATGTCTAAATTTTATGTGGGAAATACTATCGAATTATTATTTTATCGAAGTCGCGAAATTGAGAACTTTCGTAAATAATTAAACAATATGGACCAAAATGATTTTAACTCTTCCTGGGTTAAGGGAAATACTAAAGCTCTAAATTCATATAATTGTAAAATATTATAGCTTTAAAAAGAAAGTAAACTTGACAGGTGTGACGTTAGTTTAGTAATTGCTGCTGCAACCAAACATACATGGCCGTATTACCAACCTTTAACATAGAAAAAATCGGCTTCATAATAAGCTCGGTTCGATACTGAAACGGTATCGAAATAGCCTTGATATGAATCCAAAATTGAAATAGTATATTAAGATACAAGTTGCATAAGACACTATCTTAGAGCACGTGTTAATTTAGAAAACGACCCGCGAAGCTGGGAGTTTTCTGAAGTACAAGTGCTCCAATTGTCTTATGAACCGTGTATTTTATAATACTTTTTCTATTTGAGTCTTTAAAGTCTGAAAAACTTTTAAAAATATAGTAGATTTTTTCCATTCGAATGAATATATTTTTTTTTGCTTGGCAATACTTTTACATTTTAATAAAATGTTACAAGTATCAAATATGCTATGATAGAAACAATTGAACACAACAAAGCTTCTTCCCATCCGCCCTAATTAAAAATAAATATATTATTAAAGTTAATAAAAATTAGAAATAGAACATAAACTGGACTTATTGGGTTATGTTGTTTTATAGTTGTGACTAGAAATTAGTTTTTCTTTGAAGGTTAGAGATAATGCTGTATCATGAGTGATAGACGTGTTTTGGACTTCCATTGTCTTTATTTCGTTTAAATCACAACGTTTCAACTGGTAAGTATCTCCAGTCGTCTTCAGGTGAATACTGTAGTAAGTAATACAGTATTCACCTGAAGACGACTGGAGATACTTACTAGTTAAAACGTTGTGATTTAAACGAAATAAAGACAATGGAAGTCCAAAACACGTCTATCACTCTAGAAATTAGTTGACGGACACCGTCAGCATGTTATATATTTCCGAGTATAGGTATTTCAGATAAATATCTAGCAAAAATGACCTATTTGCAAGGTTAAAGGTTAGTATTTTAAAGTTTTCTATAAAAAATTTCTGTCGAATCCATGATGCCTAGAAAACTAATTTCAACGAAATCGAAGTAAGCCTAAAATTCGAACCCTACTTGCTGCCAACATAAAAAAAATAAAATTTCAGTTTCATAAAGGTTTCATGCAGGTTATTCATTTTTTTTGCATTTCATAATGTAGCCATTATGAAACCCAAATAGAAAAAAACAATTTCAACACCCTGCTCGTATGAATTTCTCTTCATAAAATAACCTAAAGAATTACACTTTGAAATGTAAGGCTCTTAAATGTCCTCCACCATATTCCTCGGGGACTGCCGCCGACGTAATTTTTTATACTTGTCCTTTTTACTTGCTTTCGATGACATAAACATAAAGACACTAATTAGATTGTCACTTTCATTAAGAGCTATTCTGTGTTTCTAATTATAGCTTTAGGTATGTACGAATGGAAGCTGTCTGTAATTGACAAAATAATGAAAACAGGCAAAAAATATAAATCGGTCGATAAAATACAAAGGCGTATAAAAAAATAATAATATTACTTTTTTTCTTCTGTCAGATTATTCCTGATTCCTAGTTTAGGGTATTTTATAGAATATAAAGTGTTTTATTGAAATATCTTATTTGAAGTAATATAACTAGAGCTCGCATTTTTATCGATAAAATTTTTCATGTTCACGATAAATTTTTTTTTTGAAATTTTACGATGTCGTTGGCATAAATTTTAATAAACATGCCCAAACGATCATTGAGTAAAATTTCCAAAAAAAAAACAACAAACCTTTGTGTGTTACAGTGAAAATTTTAATCGATAAATAAATCGACGCTCGAGTTATATTTGATAAGATTATTTCCAAAATCTAAATTATATATTAAAATAATTCGAGAAATACTTTTAATATACAGGGTGTTATGGATGTGACGTATTATATTTAAATGGGTGACTCCTTGGGTGTCCTAGAGAAAGTCTATATAATTTTTTTTTAAATCGAATATCTATAAATACTAAGGTAAAAACCCTTTTTACCCACATACTGTCGCGCCGTTCCATCTTGATTCAGTTAGTAATGTGGGTCACTAGAGTATACTAACAGTGCTGTCAGATCACACCGCGTGTCTCGCCCTTGCTTGGATACCGGCCGCGCGCCACTATCGTTGCCTTAGTATGTTTCGAGACTCGGCGGTGGAAGCATTACCCGATTTTTTTTCTGTTGTGAAATAATTCATAATAAGATAATATGATGTGATGTGATTTAAAATTTGTGTGATATTACCTACTGTTGGTTCTGTTGAAAAACATACTTTTTGTGGTTTATTTTTTTATGGAATTTAATTATAAAACGGATTATTTTAAAATAATATCAAAGGTAAGAGAGTATGTACCATAAAATTGTAGTTTTTTTTTCTAAAAAGTTTGAAGAAGAAGTGATAACGCGCGTCAAAGACGTCTTGTTGTTAAAAAATGAACACGTGCGTTTAGAATTCTGTGTTGTAATATGACAACATCGCCTATAATGCGATAACCTCCTTTGAACCTCGAGACTGCCTCAATATACTATTGATTGCGAAGGTCCTCAGGAGCAGCCACGTAAACTTTGAGATTTCATATAAAGTGTACTTACCTATATTTCGCTTAATAATTCAAAGCGCCATTTATGGTTATTGTTCTTCAATTTATTTTCATCTCAGGATTTGTCGGTTTAAATATAATAAGTCATTTCCATAACATCCTGTATACAACTGCACTCTTGACTTCAACACAAACCTTTTGCTGTTTCGTAAGTTTAAGTTTAAACTTACATTTATAAAAACTCATTCTCTAGTACATGGCCTACTTAGAAGCGCTTATTAAAAATATTACGAGACAACGAGACAGCTTTATCAAGCTTTATCACTTGTAAGGAACGTTATCAGTATAATCACAATCAAGATATTAAAAAATAACGATTTAAAAAATATATTTCGATACCCTGTAATCACAATCTGAAATATTAGTATGTCAATAAGGAACACCCTGTATATGTTTTGATCTTGATCGTGACGGATCCTAACCCCCCCTTATCATTAATCATAATAATGTACAAAAAATTTCCTACAGAGTAGCTTTGCAGGTGACAGAATAGCGGAAACAATAAATAATTTGTCATTGTTAGAGCACACTAAGAAAATACATATAAAAATGGAAGGCCTATCTACTTCATTATTCATTATTCGTGTGACATTTTTATATGGAACTATGTGTCCAACCATGCTTTATTATATCAAGATACTAGTATGGTCTTTGCATTGCACGCCAACCATCCACTATGATGAGGCCCCCCAAAGCAGAGATGTAACTACCGAGGGTCAGCGAGGGCAAGCCCATATGGAGAAAGCGACAACTTTTTTTAATAGTCGTCCTTTGAAATTTAATTTTTCCCTTTAATACAACAAGGAAGCTGTTTTATATCTATACGGCCTTCACAATGTTTATCATGTCCGTTAGCTGCTGACGTGGTTTCATCTTATTTGATCTACATACAGAGAGTTCACCTGTAGTAGGTAATAACTGGGCCGGTCTGGACACAGCTGCTAATACAGAGGTCATGAACTATTATAACTAACTATTTTTGGGCTGCCGGGGAAATATTCCCATAAATACCTACAAAATATCGGTAAACTAATCCTCTAATCAGCCCTTTAAGTCTGATAACATGATAATTGTGTGTTCGCATGTTCAACATTAAGGAAACAAAAAAGCTTTTAGCTTAATTAAAAGTTAACGTCTTTTTTATTGTTCATTTTGGGCGAAATTAATTTGTACACACCACATTAGTAAATTATCATTAATTCTGTATGATACCTGAATGCTTTTCGATAAAAAAGTGTTTATTTGATACATTTGTTTTCCCATTCACCATTAGTGAACCATTGTTTTACCACAATCGTTTGGAAAAAAAAGTATTTTCTAGTTACGCGTAATTGGGTAACTAATTGTGTTAATTATTTCATTTTGATCGAATAACGAGCAAAGTTTTCTCCCCAATAAGGGAACAAAATACGCAGGTACGATTTTTCTAACATTGAACTATGGTTATCTACAAATAATACTATTAGAAGTAGAATTTTTAAGGTTTGTTGTCAGTATCAATAATGCAAAGATAATGTAAACTGCAGATCCTATAATCCATTCATAAAACTCTTGGAAAGTGAAGCTGTGATTGTGCGAAATGTTATTGAAAATCAGTAATGGGCGTAAGAGAGAATTACATGTCTGTTAGCTGAATGGCAACAATGTTGAAGTCTGGTTATATCAGATGGTTAAATATTAAAACATAACCATATTTACCGATGAAAAGGTATATCCTTATTTAAATGATCCACTCTTTTACAAACTACACATGAATGCACCATGATTGTTTATAATAAAGACGATATTATATAACAATCCGTTAGATCAAAGGACAAACATCGCAATGTTCACGAGATTAGTATTCATTCATCCTGCTTATCTTTTGGGTTCGAATCATACTAGAAATAGATGTTGCCAGAGTGCAGTTGGATTAGTTCAAGATTCGTTTGATACTTTTAAGTATAATAATATTTTTTTTGAAGAATCTCTCATCGCCTTTTCACCATTTATAGTAAAATTATTGGGAAATAAATTAATTAAATTAACAAATTTTTAATTGGGATTTTGCAAGATACTTTTGCGATAAATATGTCAATCTGGATATGCTGCAATAATGACTGAAAGAGGTGGGAAAAACTGTTTGCAGTCGTTGCGTAGGCTAGATATGTACATTTTTCCATTTATAGTTTATAATATCTTAGGTAAAATGCAATTTTATGATACTAGAATTAAAAGCGGATTACTTTTAACACTAATGTTTGAAAATAAATACAAGGATCTCTTTAACTTTTATTGTTAACATTAACATTCCACTAGCTTCTTCATTTACTTCCTCATTTGGGTCATTTTCTTCCAAAATATCCATCGAAAATCTCACAAATTCGAAAAAGAACGCTTTTTGCAAGTTATTGACAGCGAAAATTCAATACACCCAACTAAGCAGAAGAACATAATTCTTTTGGATTTTTATGGCATTAATAATTCCGAACTTGGTACACGGAAAGAGAAATTTACTATAATAATAATAAAACTAACCACAATTCATAGCTGTATAATACGTGATTGGAATAATTTTATTAAGTAAATGAGATTAAATTATAACAAAATTTGAACCAAACATTTTACTAATAACACTGGGAAACAAATTTCAACTTTTTTTTTGTTTCCTGAACAAAACCTATTTTTTTGGATTCAACTGTACCCAAGTAACTAAAAAATACCTATTAAAGATTTTAGTTGGCTCGCAAAAAAAAAAAATCTCAATTATTTGTTACAAAATTTTAATTCATAGGCATATACAATGGACATACAAAATACAGATAACAATATATTGTTGGTTCAACAAAAGCAACTAAATAGCACATTTTTATCATTGAATCCAAAGTTTAGACACTCATTTTGCGCTTCTTAGCTTGCCTTTTGAAAGCAGCCTCTGGGGCATCTCTCGTAATAGTCCAGCAGTAGTCGGCTAACATCTCACAGTTCCATTTTCCCTGATATCTTCTTTCCATGTTCGAAATATCCTGGTGGAACCTCTCACCGTGTTCGTCACTTACAGCACCACAATTTTCCGGAAAGTAATCCAGATGAGAATCCAGGAAATGAATTTTCAACGACATATTACACCCTAGGTTTTGGTAACACAAAAGAAGTTGGGCAACCAGGTCTTTATAATTTTCTGCTTTTATGTTTCCCAAGAAATTTTTTGCAACCATTTTAAAGGCATCCCAAGCGTCTTTTTCCTTGCCTTCAAGTATGGAATCGAATTGCGCATCTCCGAAAAGTTTCCTAATCTGGGGACCCACAAATATTCCCTCTTTAATTTTAGCGTCACTGATTCTAGGGAACTTTTCTTTTAAATAACTAAAAGCACGGCCTTCTTTGTCCATTGCCTTCACAAAATTTTTCATAAGTCCCAATTTTATATGAAGTGGCGGTAGTAAAATCTTTTCTGGGGCAACTAATGGCGCGCTGGTCACATTTTTCTTTCCTGGCTCAAAAGACTCTCTCGGTGGCCAAATTTTCTTTCTGTAGTGATCCGATCGTGCTCGACTGTCCCATTCGCAGAGGAAGCAGCAGTATTTGGTATAACCTAGCTGCATTCCAAGCAAGATCGCCACAACTTTTAAATCCCCACAAATTTGCCATTTATATCTTTCATATTGTATGGTCTCAAGTAACAATTTCAAATTGCTATATGTTTCTTTCATATGGACTGCATGACCAATTGGGACTGAAGGCAATTTGTTTCCATTATGGAGTAACACAGCTTTAAGACTTACTTTTGAGGAATCAATGAAAAGTCTCCAGTCTTTTGGATCATAGTCCAGATTTAAAGCTGCCATTAATCCCTCAATGTCCCTACAGGCTACCAAATTGTTATCCATGTTAAAAAATGGTGTTAGGTTTTTCTGACGGCTTCGGTACACAGAAACTTTTACTTCATCTTCAAGTAAATTCCATTGTTGCAATCGAGAGGCCAATAGTTCTGCTTTTGTCTTGGGCAGTTCCAAATCCCTTATAAGGTCACTTAATTCACTTTGACTTATTTTGTGAGGCTTTTTACTTGGAAGTTCACAGACAAAATCGGAGTCTTGCGAGGTTGATGGGCCGGCGACATTTTCCGGTACACTACCGTTTGAATCCTCTTGATCATCATCAGAATGAAGGGTATATTCCTGAGGTGGATTAGGTATAGGCAACTCGTCACTATGAGGCACCGGGCGTATGGCGGATTGTAAATTTGGATACTGTATCGCAGACCTTTTTTTCTCTGAAAAGCCTTTTTTGATGGGAGGTGTCAAACAAAAGTAACAGTCAGTAACGTGGTCTTTCGGTTCTCGCCAGATCATAGGAACAGCGAAGGGCATCTTACGGTTTTTTCCACTTAGCCAGCCGCGAATGTTGGACGCACATTTGTAGCAGCAGATATGGGGAGCCCAATTTTTATCCTGGTCTCCAACTTTGCAGCCAAAATACAAGTGGTAAGCCTTTTTTATTAAAGGGCTAAGCGTACGTTTTTGTTTCACAAAAGTCATTTCACCACATATATAACAAAAATGATCCGGCTTATTTACACAAACTCGCGACATGTTGCTCAAAACTCTCTAATTTCTCAAATACGAACAGCTCTCGATCAACTGGTGGTTGAAATACAACTAACTAACAATTTAGGATTTATATTATATGTATTTAAACCCCTTATAAAGTACACCTGTTATAATAAATCCAGGTATTTCTCATTTAATGGTGAAATTTTCCCATATATTAAGGGCAGGTAGGTAAATTATCATAATTGGGATGGATCTATAAAACCGGAGCCAACTGAGCCTTTTGCAAGACAGATTGTTAATTAGTATAATAAAATAAGTAAGATTTTGCTATTTTGGTCTCGGAAACATTTTTGCTGTTCCCCAGTGTAATTGCGAAAAGTTTTACCAAAAATGTTTTTGTCAAATTTACTATATTCGTTTATAAACATTTGGATGATTGCATGTTATATTCCCAAGAGGTCACATTGCGATTATCTTATAGGAAATCATACAATAAAATTTTTAATTTAATAATTTTTAATATACAGGATATTATGGAAATGACTTATTATATTTAAACCGGCAAATCCTGAGATCAAAATAAATTGAAGAAAAATAACCTTAAATGGCGCTTTGAATTATTGTACGAAATATACACTTTATATGAAATCTGAAAATTTACGTGGCCGCTACTGAGGACGTTCGCAATCAATAGTTTATTGAGGCGGTGTTGTCATATATTGCAACACAGAATTGTAAACGCACGTGTTCAGTTTTTGACAACAAGACGTCTTTGACCCGCGTTATCACTTCTTTTTCAAACTTTTTGGAAAAATATACAATTTTAAGGTACATACTCTCTTACCATCGATCTTATAATCCGTTTTATAATTAAATTTCATAAAAAAATAAAACACAAAAAATATGTTTTGCAATAGAACCAACAATATGTAATATCACACAAATTTAAAAACACATCACAATATTTCTTATTATGAATTATTTCACAACAGAAAAAAAAACGGGTAATGCTACAACTAACAAAACGTTTAAAATTCGTATACATCAAGCACGTGGAACCCCCGACAACGTCGTTCCATCCTCGAGTCTCGAAACATACTGAAGCAACGATAGTCGCGCGCGGCAGGTATCCAAGCAAGGGCGAAACATGCGGTGTAATCTGACAACACTGTTAGTATACTCTAGTGAGCCACATTGTTCCTAACTGAATCCAGATGGAACGGCGCAACATTATGTGGGTAAAAAGGGTTTTTACCTTAGTATTTAGATATTCGATTAAAAAAAAAGTATGTAGACTTTCTCTAGGACACCCTAGGAGTCACCCGGTTAAATATAATAAGTATTTTCCTTGAAACCCTGTTTAAATAAAATTAATAAAAATAAAATTATAAATTGAATTTTTAATATAATAAGTTTATTATAGTGTTTTTTCCATATAGAACAGGTATTAATATTTATTGTCCATTTTAGTGTCTAGTATAATGTAAATCTTTTGAAATATTTTTGTGCACGAGGTGCAAAAATAATTCTCTGGATGGATACGTTTTGATCGGCGTTGAATTTCACCTTATTTTTGACATTTTAAGAACAATTATCCCGTCAAATTTTAAGACCAAACACTTACATTTTTACTCCAAGAAGCAAAATAGACACCTCTCTGAAGTCCACTGCTAAAAAGAAATTTAAGAAAATTCCTGTTTATCTCCTTTTAAGGTGATTTTTATAGTGTACTTCGCTACGAAGTCGATCTATTTTATTTTTTATTCGGGGTTTAATGGTGCCCGACAGTTTGGTTCAATGAGAATTCTGTTTAGAATTTAACAGCTATTTTTCTGTCGGGTTTCTGTCCTCCCCGGTGACGTAACATTTTTCTCATTTCAAGTAAAATGTCCAGGAAGCTCTAGTTGCAACTGTTGCAATTTCAGCTCGATTTCGATCCGCGCAAAAGCCAATTACTTATAAGGGCCACTGTTGTTTTTTTATTTGCAAATCCCTGGTTACAATCTGTACGTTCTTGTGTTAGTTACTTTTTTCCGTTTCTTAGATTTCTCAATTTTATCAAATTTATAAGAATAATGATATTCAATGCAAATAGAATATTTATTTTATGAGCACTAAACACTATAGCACTAGGCACTCTGGGATCGACGCGTGTGCAAATGAGGCGATTCACGTTAGTTCTGAATCGATGGAGTTTATATTCGTTGGGAAACACGACATCGGGAAGGTCGTTCCATAAGGATGAAGTCCTCCAGATGAAAGTAAATAATGACGTCCGAGGAGTACTAAGCAATTCGTCGCTAGCCGTGGAGTTAAACGGGCCATGTCAATCGAACATCTGTCATGGCAAGATCTTTAAAAGAGAGTAAATTCACCAACCTATCGTCAATGTTCTAGGCTGACGAGATGCTTCGTCAGCTCGTGGTCTCCGATCAGACGAATAGCCCTCCTTTCGATGGAATCCAGTAGTCGAAGAGTATGGTTGGGTGCATAGCTCCAGACATGAGAGCAGTACTCTAGTGATGGTCGAATCTGGGCTTTGTATAGTGTCAAAAGTTGTTGAGGTGTTTACAACTTTCTGGTTCGGAAGACCACAACGTGGTTATGCCAAGACATATTTCCTCCCAGATTGACGCCCAGCAAATTAATATATGAAGCCAGTGGGATTGCGTGTCCGTCCATGACTATATCCGGTTCTGTAATGTTAACCTTTTTAGAGGAAACTGCTGCTGTTTTTTTAGCGTTAAATTCTCTCATATGTTGCATAATTCTCTCATATGTTGCATAATTGTAAGTCTAATCTACGCAAAAACTATGTAGGGGTACAAGCGAGATTGGAATTCTTTCCCTACACTGACCCTATTCAATGGTTTCCTTTTAAAATCGAATCATTGTAGCGTGCATTCTCATTTTTAACAAATACGTAAATAACATGCAGAAAAATCCGAGTGTTTGTGAAACTACATCACTTCGTTTAAAATTCCGGCAACGAAAAATAGTCATGTCAATGCAAACAAATTATGGTTTACCCAAGGATTCAGTGGCGCACTTTCTTTTTAATGTGGATATATGGAAAAAGACTGTAGTAAAATTATTATTGTAAAATTTCCTATAAAATATAGTATTAATTACATTTTTATTAGTAATCTTTACCAAAAAAATATTTTAAACATAATTTCTAAAAAAATATGGTTAGACTTTCTAATAAATTCAGTAAAATCAAGTAAATACTTAATAGTAAATGTTAACAAACACTATAGTAACACTATAGTAGAACAAACCCAGTTTTAATTGAACGTTTCCTTACGATGATCGAAGGGAGAAAAATGTATTAAAACCATGATGGCACGCGATAAAGAATTCTTCTCTCATAATGATTAATATACAGGGTGTAACTAAATAAGTGTAAAACATTTAAGGGGGTGATTCCTCATCGAAAAAAAGATAGGATGTTTCATATAAAGAAACATCATTGGAGCATCCCTTGTTAAGATACAGCCCCTTAAAGGGGGGTACATACAATTTATAAATAAACAAAACTAATTTATTAATAACAAAACATACAACATCTAGAAATCATAGTAAATGTTCAATATGTCTACCTTCAGACATTACGCATGCGTCTAGACGTCGGCGCATGGAGCCACGTATTCGCGCATAAACCAAATGCTGCAAATGGCCCCAAGTAGAGAAATCGAGAGGATTGAGATCCGGGGATTAAGCGGGCCAATTCTGAGGTCCTCCTCGACCTATCCACTGATTTGCATAATATGTTTCAGTTAAATGCTGACGTGCTACTTGACTAAAATGGGCGGGAGCCCCATCATGCATAAAAAACATATCCCTTCTGACGCCCAAAGGAACTTCTTCCAGCAGTACGGGATGCACTGCTCTTAAAAATTGAACGTATGCCTCACCATTTAATCGAGGAGGTAGAAAATTAGGCCCAATTAAATAATCCCCAATAACTCCGACCCACACGTTAAGAGAAAACTGTTCTTGATGGTTAGTTTCGACAATAGCGTGAGGGTTTTCATCAGCCCATATGTGGTAATTATGAAAATTAATAATCTTGTCCCGAGAAAAACTACATTCGTCTGTGAATTCGATCGTCTTCAGAAAGTCACGATTTCTTCTAATCATTTCCAGCATCCAATTGCAAAATTCAAGACGGTTCGGAAAGTCTCGCGGTAACAGCGCCTGTACTCGTTGCAGATGGTAAGGGTATAAGAGTTGTTCCTTTAAAATTCGAAATACCGTCATATGATCAACATTTAGCTGGAAAGCAATCTTTCTAGTACTGGTAGTAGGTTGTTCTTCAAGCAAATTAAGTACTGCTTCCTCTAGCTGTGGTGGTCTTACTTCTCGATGGCGACCACAATCCTGCGTTCTTTTGTCGAATGAACCATATTCTCGTAATCGTTGATGAAGTCGGGCAAATATTCTATGTGAAGGATGCTGCCGTTGAGGATACATTTCAGCATATCTTCTAGACGCTTCTAACCCATTCCCCTGCGACAGACCGTAAACGTAATGCCATTCAGCCATTTCCTCATTTGTGTATGCCATTTTAATAACAAGTGAATTATTAAAGTAACAACAAATTAAGAGCAGAACAACAATACACAATTAGTATTACTTCAATTTCAAAAATTTACAAACTGACAGCTTGATACCCATTTAATTGTCACTATCGCTAATAGCGGCCTACTGGATAAATTAGTTTCGTATTTTCGTTTTATGGCGATATGTATCTTGTTCGTAAAATAATTTTTTGCTGCGAACTGGTTTATTTTGGGCAAAAAATTCAAGAGACATTTTTTGTTTAGAATGAAACAGGCTATCGGAAATAAAGTTTTAGATGGTAAACAAATAATAAGACAAAAACTTACATTGGAAATAAATTTTAGGGGTTGCGTTTTCCACCCTTACAACCATGGGGTAAACCAAATAAATTACTGGCTAAGTGTCTTTTTGGTAGTAGAAAATGTCAGGTTAATTTCAATATTGTAACTTTTTTTAGTGCTTGTGAAAAAAATTGTTAAACACATTTTATGTACCCCCTTTAAGGGGATGTATCTTAACAAGGGATGCTCCAATGAAGTTTCTTTATATGAAAGATCCTATCTTTTTTTCGATAAGGAATCACCCCCTTAAATGTTTTACACTTATTTAGTTACACCCTGTATAATTAATATATACGGTGTTGGAAAAAGGTCGGTACCCCGGAATATCTCCGGTGCATCGCATTGCAGGGGAAAATGTCTGGGGAAAAAGTTGTTTGGTTTTGAAAGAGGAATAGTTTGCAATTTAATCCACCCTCCACCCCCCTCATCCCCCAGGCGCGGGTGGGGTTAAGTTAAGATTTTCAAATGGAACCCCATATTTTTTATCGGTGTATCATGTTGTCCGACCAAAAATAAACATCTTTTGTCCAAAAAATTTTTTCACCAATAATCCCATGAGAAAGACAAAATCAGAACCGTGCGAAAATTAAGTTTTATCCCGGAAATACTGTTTTTCTCTGTACCCGTGGAGTACAAACAACTTCTTCCGTGTGTCCGTGTCCGTGGAAGAAGTTGTTTGTATTCCACGGGCATTTTTTAGTACAATACAGAAAAAAGGAGTATTTCCGGGACAAAACTTGATTTTTGCACGGTTCTTATTTTGTCTTTCTCATGGTGATTATTGGTGAAGGATGGGCCCTAATAAAAAAAATGTTCGAGTTCCATTTGAAAATCTTAACTTACCCCCACCCGCGCCCGGCGGTTGAGGGGGTAGGGGGTGGTTTAAATTGCAAACTATTCCTCCTTCAAAACAAAACAACTTTTTCCCCAGACATTTTCCGCTGCAATGCGATGCACCGGAGTTATTCCGGGGTACCGACCTTTTTTCAACACCCTATATAATTACTAAATGTTATTCCAGTCACATAATTATGGTTAGTTTGACTATTTTTATAGTAAATTTATCTAAGCTTTTCTTTCTGTGTATATTTTACACCCTTGTGTTTAAATACTAATAGTATTTATCACCGGCATAAACCCGCATATCTCGAGATGAAAACAAACGCATTACATGCACACGTGAAACAACACAACTGTATACAATTTAGTTTCGCTACAAACCTTGGCTTTGGTGCACTTTCTGGAACTGGTTTTCATGAACAAAGTTTACACATTATGACATGCAAAAATTGTTATCGTTATGGAATGGAAATTTCGGTTTCGAGGAAAAAAATTCGTTTCAATGCCCTCCAGAATAATTAATGAAGCAACACAAAATGTATTGCATGAAATATCGAAAGAAACTTACAAAAAGGAATATAATACGTTTGCTAAATTGCATTGGACCAAAGGCAAGTGAAAAGTTTCAGCGAATGGATATTGTTAAAGCATTTTCAATAGAGGTAAAACATTTTTAAATCTTGGACTTTATGGTCGTGCTATTCCAAGCTAAAATAAACATTAATTCCGATTAATTAAGTCGATATGCAAGAGACAGTGAGTTGGTTATACAGCAATATATATTTTTTAATTTCGAAAAAGAAACTGATTCGATTAAAAATTATTCAAAGGACATACATTTTTACATTATCTTACAAATATCTGTAAGGAAATAGTATATTACCCGCGCCCGGCGGTTGAGGGGGTAGGGGGTGGTTTAAATTGCAAACTATTCCTCCTTCAAAACAAAACAACTTTGCCCCAGACATTTTCCGCTGCAATGCGATGCACCGGAGTTATTCCGGGGTACCGACCTTTTTTCAACACCCTATATAATTACTAAATGTTATTCCAGTCACATAATTATGGTTAGTTTGACTATTTTTATAGTAAATTTATCTAAGCTTTTCTTTCTGTGTATATTTTACACCCTTGTGTTTAAATACTAATAGTATTTATCACCGGCATAAACCCGCATATCTCGAGATGAAAACAAACGCATTACATGCACACGTGAAACAACACAACTGTATACAATTTAGTTTCGCTACAAACCTTGGCTTTGGTGCACTTTCTGGAACTGGTTTTCATGAACAAAGTTTACACATTATGACATGCAAAAATTGTTATCGTTATGGAATGGAAATTTCGGTTTCGAGGAAAAAAATTCGTTTCAATGCCCTCCAGAATAATTAATGAAGCAACACAAAATGTATTGCATGAAATATCGAAAGAAACTTACAAAAAGGAATATAATACGTTTGCTAAATTGCATTGGACCAAAGGCAAGTGAAAAGTTTCAGCGAATGGATATTGTTAAAGCATTTTCAATAGAGGTAAAACATTTTTAAATCTTGGACTTTATGGTCGTGCTATTCCAAGCTAAAATAAACATTAATTCCGATTAATTAAGTCGATATGCAAGAGACAGTGAGTTGGTTATACAGCAATATATATTTTTTAATTTCGAAAAAGAAACTGATTCGATTAAAAATTATTCAAAGGACATACATTTTTACATTATCTTACAAATATCTGTAAGGAAATAGTATATTACCCGCGCCCGGCGGTTGAGGGGGTAGGGGGTGGTTTAAATTGCAAACTATTCCTCCTTCAAAACAAAACAACTTTGCCCCAGACATTTTCCGCTGCAATGCGATGCACCGGAGTTATTCCGGGGTACCGACCTTTTTTCAACACCCTATATAATTACTAAATGTTATTCCAGTCACATAATTATGGTTAGTTTGACTATTTTTATAGTAAATTTATCTAAGCTTTTCTTTCTGTGTATATTTTACACCCTTGTGTTTAAATACTAATAGTATTTATCACCGGCATAAACCCGCATATCTCGAGATGAAAACAAACGCATTACATGCACACGTGAAACAACACAACTGTATACAATTTAGTTTCGCTACAAACCTTGGCTTTGGTGCACTTTCTGGAACTGGTTTTCATGAACAAAGTTTACACATTATGACATGCAAAAATTGTTATCGTTATGGAATGGAAATTTCGGTTTCGAGGAAAAAAATTCGTTTCAATGCCCTCCAGAATAATTAATGAAGCAACACAAAATGTATTGCATGAAATATCGAAAGAAACTTACAAAAAGGAATATAATACGTTTGCTAAATTGCATTGGACCAAAGGCAAGTGAAAAGTTTCAGCGAATGGATATTGTTAAAGCATTTTCAATAGAGGTAAAACATTTTTAAATCTTGGACTTTATGGTCGTGCTATTCCAAGCTAAAATAAACATTAATTCCGATTAATTAAGTCGATATGCAAGAGACAGTGAGTTGGTTATACAGCAATATATATTTTTTAATTTCGAAAAAGAAACTGATTCGATTAAAAATTATTCAAAGGACATACATTTTTACATTATCTTACAAATATCTGTAAGGAAATAGTATATTACGTACCGAGGTGGAAAGTGTTTCATTCCTGTCAAGAGACAGCAATGAAACTTTCACCGAAGTTTGTATACTATTTTATTGACAAGATAAATGTCATTTTGACTTTTCCATTGAAAAATTGGACAGCAATTTCAAATAACCACAGGTTGTAAAATAACGTGGGTAATAATACACCCAAAAATGGCAAATATCTTTTTTGAATATGGTTTCCATGTCACTAAACAATAAATATATTATTTTAACAGAAGCATGCATCAGATGAGGAATTTAATTTTGCTGCTACTCCACCATAAATTCGAGAAGCAGCAAAAATAGTAGAAGAAGATCTTTTGTCAACTAAAAGCCGCCCGAGATAAGACCAAGCATATTACTGTTTCAAAGAATGGTGTACGGGAAACAAAGTTCAAAATCCTGGTTCTGAGTCAGCGCTACTAGCTTATTTCAGTGAAAATGCCAAGACAAAGAAGATATCAACGATTTGGTCACAATATTCAGTGCCGAAGACCACTCTATCAATTAGGGAAAAAGTAGATATATCTAAACACGCAAAGCATTTTAAAAAACCGTGTTATTTTGAGATATCGATTTTTAAAAAAATTTCAAAACAATAATTTACTTTCCACCCGGGTGGAAAGCAAAAGTAAAAAAACGTCAACTTTCCACCTTTCAAAGATAGATGAAATGTCATTATTACATGCATGGTTGTAAATAATAATATTTTTAATAGTATTATGAATAGTTCTTGACAGTTTTTTTTTCTGGCAACAACTAAGTGTAAGAGAATATTGCCCTTTTCTTTCACAACAAAAATCGCTGTATATCTTACTGATTTATGGAAGAAATGCTTTGTTTCATAGTTGGTAATGTTAAAAATACAACGATTTCGCATTTTTTATGACATTTTATGATAAAATCTCCCCCTGTCGCTAAATCTTAACTCCGCCACTGGCTGAATCTATAAAGTGTATTTTTTTGTTAGTTTTGATATATGATTTTGTAGACGTGAACATCATTAGTGCACCGCGTATGGATTCGAAAGCGTAAATATTTTGATAAATTTGAACGCTAGTCGGCAGGGCTGTGTGCCATTTTTTAACAAATGATTGAATGGCGTATAAATCCAAACGTATCGAAAGTGCTTTAAAATTAAATATACAAAGTCTTTTCTAAGTGCGGTCCATCATTTTAGAGTGTAATTTGTAACGATAGTTTAAGAAAAAAGTTTTTAAACGTTATATCTTTACACATACGTAATAGATGTAGGAATCAAGGTTCATCGTGACTCTGAACTCCCCATCTTTATTGGTTAGAGACTTAAAAGTGAATAAGAACATAATAGTGTGTTGGCGGAGTTCCGGAATATTTCGATCATTTTGATTGATACATCAAATGTTAATTGGTTTTTATAAGTTTCTGTGCCTTCAAGTTGAATTTAATCCTAAAAACAATTCTTTTCCAAGCTATTTGATCGTACTTTTGTGTTTTCGGTAAGTATTTATGTACATTTATTTCACCTTGTTTTGTAAAGCCATGTTATAACACGTCGCACATTTCCGATAATTGGATGTATTGTATACAGGGTGTTATGGAAATGACGTATTATATTTAAACCGGCAATTCCTGCCGATAATGATGAAAACAAATTGAAGAAAAATATCAAAAAATGGCGCTTTAATTTAATATGCCCTGTACATGACCTGGTGTCAAACCAAAAATAAGCACGTGGTGTCACTGGGAGAAAGGTAAACAAGTCAACCTATGGCAAAAAACGTCAGTGAATTTTGAGCAGTGTTGTCACATTTTCATGGTAAACTCTTTAGAAAGTCAATAACCGTTTGACAGATTTGAAGTTGTTTATTTCTCAGGGTACATTATTATAAACTTTTACTTTCAGTTCAGTTCGCTGGGAAACAATATCTGATTTATAAACTTGAACTGACTCGAACAAACCGCCGCGGAGAATGGTCAGGCATATTCTCATTTGTTCAATTCTAACGACACCGTCGAATCTGAACAACTTAAATGCCATTTTACCTTTAGAAAAAAAAATTCAATTTTATTTACCTTTTCGGCCTTATTTAAAGCCAACTTAATTTATAAAAAACACCAAGTAAATAACCTGAACAAAAACCGACAAAATAATCTTACGAAACACCAACACAAAGCCACATAAATTCACATTAGTTTTCGCGTAGGTATGCATCTCATGAACACATCTAAGTTTTTAGTATTTTAAAGTGCTACTGTGTAGAAAAAAAATACGCTCTTATTGTTCTGGGAAATAATATAAATTTCCATACATTGGTATTTGACATCTAAAAATTTTGAAAGTAACTAAACACGTTTGACATATTCGGATATACTAGGTCGATCGATATTTAGCTATTTGGGCTGAAATTACAGCGTTGCCACTTTCGATGTTTTATAAGATTATATTCATAAATTGCGGAATTTCCTTCCGTAATACTTTCCTGTATAATGATATATAAATGGCAACCGCGCTAGTTAGACGAGACTATCTATTTTGAAGGGGGATGTCCTGTCTATCAATATAATTATTTCATCATTCTTTTTCAGTGAAGAATTAATAAATTTGATTTGCCCATTAGAAATTAGCGTTTTTATTATTTCTGAATTTCTATTGCGAAATAATTTATAGTATATAGTGTTGTGGTTCTATGTGTACGGTAGTGTTATTCATTATGCGTTAGTATTTAGTGCTTTTGTGTAATCTAATAATAGGTGCATATCTTCAAAAAACTGATTTGAAACTCGTGGGTGTCTGTGTGTTTGTTTAAGTGATTTAGTGTAATTTGTTCTGTATCATTATGTGTTTTTTTCTCTCGACGATATGCCGGTTATATTCTGAGATTGGAAAGAAGAGGCTGAATGGGGTTTAGTTGGTATAAGCTTATTATGCAGTCTCACACATCAGGGCACGTGATGAGCATAATGCTTTTGCCATAGAAAAAAGAACTGAAGGTGTCTGCGTCCTGGATTTACTTTCTAATTGAGCAAAATATTTACTTTTATAAGAAACTAGTTTTACATTTTTACACAGTTTGGCAACATTACGCGTAACAGGTGTTTGTGATACACTGCCACAGGGTGCTGTAATTCATTACCGCGGAGTCACCTGTGAGTAAGAGGGTTTGTTACCCCACTTTTAAAACGGTTGATTTGAAAAAAGAATATGTAGCGCCCCAGGAGGACACCCCAGGAGTTCCATAACACCCTGTATACTTTCAATTTGACGTGGTAATTTTCTCCACTGTATATTTTTAAAAATTAATTTATCAGTCTTTTTAACTTAATGGAGATTTTCCTTCATTACCTACAAATTTCTTCATAATAATTTTTAATCGAAACGAGGTTTTGTTAAACCTTTTGCTTTTTAAAAATCGTGAAAGGATTTCATTGAATCTAAAAAAAAAACGAATAAAAGTTTTGTTCGGTGACAAGAAATTGTAATTAATCATCCCTTTCTTGTATTTTACGTTGAAAATAGTAAAAAATAGGGTGTTATTGTACCCGAAAGTAGATCGGTACGCTAACTAATACGTAAACGGGCTGTCTGAAATTTAAGGTTGGCACTTTCAATTTAGGGTATCGCCTCACGGGATAGCACTACTAGAGAATTTTCCTGTAAACATCACAATGCAATTTGGCATGATGGAGCTCTTGCACATTTCGCTTATCATGTCCAGCAATTTTTAAATTACCAAAGTTGCTGCGTCATTGATTGGCAACCAAACCGGCGCCAATGCCGGAGGGGTTGCATATATGACGGCGACAACATTATGTGCAAGACAACCGACGAGCAGCCTTTAAAAATATAACCGGTCAACCGTGCGCACCAACCAATCTTTTCACTCATAATCAACTGCGCATCCCATAAGTTGTACGTATTCATAGTAATAGATCGGTAGATCTGAAGACAATGGGTTACACACACACGTGGTCTGGTTATAATAAAGTAACCAACGAATACTTATAAACAGGAAGAAGACAAACAGCCGTGTTAACACATCGAAGCAAGTATGTACAAACGAACAAACCAGGCATCCATTCCGTCTGGAATCAGCTGACAAATGCATGTGCTTTTCAAATGTCACTTTTGTAAAAATTTTTATTACTGTCAATATTTTAAAGTGACATTTAACTAATAACGTAACTACAAATGAAAAATTAAACTTCAGAAATAAGCTTGTAAGTAGTTTTATTAAAAAATAGGAAGTAAATCATAATTTACATAAAATATTTTACCTTCTTCAAGTGGGCTCTAGGTCCTAGCAAATATTTCAAGCTTCAAGTCCAAGCATATTTTTGGGCCCCATATGATTTAGGAAAAGAAATTATTATTGAAGCTTACTCTCAGTAAAGATGACTAAATGAATGTTTCAATTACAAATTACTCACTTGCACCAAAAAGGAAACGACGTTTTTCGTGAAAGATTAGAATATTAAAAATTATTTTAAAATTTAAAGATGCGTCTTCTCCACTTCTCCACCATTTTAAATCATATCAGATGTTGCTTGATTTCCATGCCCGCCAGACGAAGGAAGTTAGCTTGTTTAACAATTCGTGCTGTTCGCATTCTATGCCTGTCTCTGTCTGCAGCAACCTTCCCTAATTCAGTAAAGTGAGACAAATATGACCAGGATCAAGTCGCCTGCATAAACATTCACTTTTGGACTTTCCATATTAACTCTACGTAAGTCTGATATTGACGCTTAAATGATAGAGTGAAACAGATAGATAAAAGTAGGTTACATGTGAGCGTATGGAGCAGCGTAGGCTTAGCATCACTTCCAAGGCCTTCTTACGTGTTTCGACCTCCCCCATAAGCAGTCTCACCGGGCTGAAAGTAACTGTATTTTCAAAGTGAGCCCAACAATTCCCTAATGCAGAATTTTCAATCTTTTTCTTTCTTCTTATTGATTTTATTGTGGATTCGCGGTAGGTATAGATTTATTTAATATGTATTTCGGCTTTTCTTTTGATATGTTTGACAATGATTAATCGGGATTTGCTGTAACTGATTTGCTTTTTAGCTGAGTCAAAGGGAAAAAATATTGCTAGGTGATGTTCACCGATCGTATGTTGGGGTCATATTTTACTTCTATGCTCAAAGTTTGCAATGGAGAAAATTTACAATGGCCACCGATAAAAATCGAATTCGTCGATTTTCTCATACGCAAGAAAATAAGTTAATGACAATTTTTTGCTTGTTTTCGTTCATCGTTTTTTATAACTGTCAATGCGCTAAATTATTATTGCAACATGACAATTTTTTCAGCTAAATTTTACAAATTAAAAATGTCTAAAATACTAAAAATTTTAGTTTTGTTTTCTTGACCGTTTTTTAACAAATTATAGGTAGTTTGGTTCCAAGCGTTAAATATCTAGGTTTGCACTTTGACAGAAGGCTCAATTGGAAAGTAAATACAGCCAACACCATCAAGAAAGCCAATCGACAACTAGGCGTAATATACTGTCTGCTGACCAAGCGCAGCAAGATCAATTTAAGAACGAAGGTCACCCTCTATAAGACTTTCATCAGGTCAACGATGACATATGGTGCGCCAGCGTGGTGCACCATTAGTAAGAGTGACAGGAATAGAATTCAGGTGATGCAAAACAAGGTTCTAAAAATCATACTTAACATGCCGCGATACACAAGAAATGACGTCATTCATAGAGATCTCGAAGTAGAAACAATCCCCGAGTTCTTCGATAAAACCATCGCGAAATACCACGCCAAGGCTAACATTGCCAACAACAGTCTGATACGTGCATCACACGTGCATTCAGGGCCAAATACATGTTATAAACTACCTAAAGACTGGATCAGTCGCAACCGCGACTGATCCAAGAATAACGGTCTCAAAAACAAAAATATAGGGCCTTGATTGCTGAACAAAATACAACCACAACCTCAAAAAGGACAGCCTACGCCTAACACGATTGCAGACAACACTATCGAGTGAATATGAGTCAAAGGCTAATTGCCTCACTCTCCGCGGTGAGTTTAAAAAAAAAAGGTAGTAAAACGAAGCAACATTTTTTGATGGGGTTTAAAAGCAAAATTCCTATTTTATGTTAGAGTTAGTCATGTTTAGAATGAAAACAAGAAAATATATAAATGAGTGGGTGAGAATTGTACAAGGTATGTCCATTCTGTCATTTATATATTTTCTTGTTTTCATTCTAAACATGACTAACTCTAACAGAAAATAGGAATTTTGCTTTTAACACCATCAAAAAATGTTGCTTCTTTTTAATTTTGTTTACACGCCATTTTTATTTTTGTTAAAATAGTTGGCTGTTGTGATACATCTTTTTAAAGGGCATTAAATTCTCTTCAAAATGGCGCTTCGTTTTGTAAATTTGGATCAACCACTTTACTGAAGATAAATAAATTAAGAAAGAGAATTTAATGCCCTTTAAAAAAATGTATCACAACATACCCATTCCCATTTGAAAAAACAAGGGCCGCCCCCGCTAGGGGGGGGGGGGGTTGAGGTTACAGGGATGAAATTAATAGTGAAACGTGTCCCCCTGAAAACACAAGTTTACGGGTCCGAGGTTTTTTTTTACTTTTCACGTACACAGCCGTAAACCTTGCTGGACTGTTTCCGATGGGCCACCCTGTATAAGACGGTGAATGAAATAAAGGATAATAATAAATAATAAATATGTAATATTTAAAACGCCGCCATATTGATTCAGGTGCAAATGGCGTCGTAAAGTATTCGATAGGACCTTCAAAATAATGTATCGCAATCTTCCTATTTAATTTTCCTTACCAAGATAGTGCCCATCCGTCATTCATTTTGACAGAACTGCTATTCTTACGTCAAAAGGTTCTTAGCCTTTCCATAGGCAGTGCCCAACTATCGCACTATAGCTATTATATTTGGCAAAAGTGGGATTTATTGTTATCAATGTAATGAATCCGAATCCAAGGGAAGCTGTGCTTCCCTGGCTTCCATGAAGAACCCGCTAATAGCTTACAGGCGAGAAAAAGATCCTCTATCATTCTAAAATCTTCCGAACTGAATAAAAACTAGAAGAACACGCTTCAAATCGATTTTTCTACATAACCCAATGGACCCTTAAATCCATTGTAATCCATTTTAATATATGCATACGCCACTGGAGTAATAAATTCAGAATCAAAGCCAATAAATGTATAAAAATCAGTTACTGCAACTACAATTAATCAGTGTCGGCAGGCACATTAAAAGAAAACATCTAATAAATTTTAAAAGAATCTTTGCCATATAAATCCGAAGAAGAAAGAAATCAATAAAAATGTTGTATGTACAGAGCGGTTACTGACAGCTTCAACAACTACTTTTAGTTTTCTACTAAATCGTCACAGTCACAACCTTTACGACGGTCATGTTACTAGCCAAGCTATGTTGCCAAATTTAGTGCCGCTACGATGGTCTACAGTAATTCTATTATTGTATAAAGAAAAAATCTTCCAACTGGAGGTTATCACCCTTGTGGAACGACCTTCCTGATCTATTTTCGCCACTGCGCATGTCTCTGGAATAGATCTCTTGCGTCTTTTAGGTTAGCATCTTGTAATACCCGCTTAGAATCGGCAATATTATCTCAGAAATTGCATTTTAATTAGCATTGCGGCTGCAATTCTGGGTAGAGATTGTCAAAGCAGCTATTGTAACACACGGGAGTCTGAAACAGGGTCGGACGGGAAAGCCATCTCAAAAAGGAATCAAATTTTCTGCTAAGCATAGGCGTGCTAAAATCACCATACCCGATCAAATTCAAACAGGAAAATACAGTATTAAAACAATAAAAAGTTTCCGCTCCGACGCTGGTGGTTATGTTCGGTATCGGCGCACGCTTAATTACACCGTGCACTTGATATCTCTTTTCTCAGGCGTTAACCAATCAGGTCTCGGACAGGCATCGATGTCGTCCCTTTCGAGGGCTCTTTGGGAGTCCATATCTCCGAAGAGGAGGCCGATACGAAAGAAGTTTATATGAACCTATAGTATTCTTTTCACCTGTTTTCTTCATATCCGGGAGATTTCCAACATGTTCCCGGACACCCTGTATACTGTTAGTTCGTAGTAGTTAACCGTTATTTCTAATTAGCAATAGCTGCTTTAGCTGCTAATCAAAATGAATAGGTTTGCCCATCTCTAATTCTGGGAGTATATTAGGGATTTCGACACTGCTGTTGCGCCAGCTGATCGTGAACGGCATAGTGCGCATGCCTCTGTGCAATTTATATTGCCGCTGCAACAGAAAAATCACCGACTGTAAAGTCAACTTTAAGACACGAGTCGCCGCTGTTAACACAACTTGGCAACGCATTCGATTGTGACTATCACGACGAAGACGTTAAGCGTCAGGTTTTATAGTGAAGGAAACTGCAAGTATAAAGAATGATTAATTATATTTATTCTCGACAAGCGTTCCTTTTTGTGATACTTCTAATAAATCAGCGTTAAAACTTTAAAGAAGCTGAAAAAGAAATCCAAATAATCATTTTCTATGAGTATGCGGAATTTGAAATTGATTTATCGTAATTAAGCAGTGGTTTGTGTAATCGTGTCGAATTTTGTGAAGTTCAACTAATAATTATATCTTCAAAACACTAACTTGACACTGGTGTGTGATTCGGCCCAGGTCTTGTGTAATCTGAATCGAATTTAGTAATTAAGAGTATTTATCAGTGGACCGCGTGGTCCGATTTGAGATTTCGCCGCGGAACAGCGTAAGTCATTGATATTGAACAATGAGACAACATCGCAACTCCAAAACACGACGAGCCAGCGCGCTGGCTGGCTATATCGAAGGAGTAGGAGACGCTTTCCTTATTCTTCTGCCTTTGATCACCCGAAACGTTGCCAAATCACTTTAGAAATTTTTCCTGGAAGCCTCGGTGTGATATTTTTTTGCATTAAAACTAAACTGTAACATTAATTAAGTGCAGACTTGTGTTTTGAATGTTAGCCTGTATTTCAGTATTCAAGAATACTGATGTCTTAAGGCAGAAACAGAAGGTACTTTTTTACCCAGAATTTGTTACCGTCATGTGACAAAATTGGGTGGTAGAGTTTAGCTTCATTATGTTTTATTTTGAAGTAGACCTTTTCTTAAGCCAATGTTTTTTGGTTTACGTCATTATATGCTTTTCAAAAGAAGATACAGATTTTTAAAAATAGTATTGCAGTTTTTAAATTTTATTCACACTTCGGAACATTATTTTATGGAGTAGCATAAGCAAATATCCAAGAATTAATGGTCCGTATTGTATTGAAAGAATGCCGTGTCACAGCATTGATAAGAACAAGAGGTGGCCATTCGCGCCATTAATTTTTGGACATTTGTTTATACTAGTCGATAAAATATTGTAATGTTCTGATTTGTGAATAAACTTGAAAAATTGCAATACTTTCTTTAAGTGTCCATATTGTCTCCCACTCTCTTCTTACTTTACATTATCGACCTTCTAGTGAAAACGATAAATCCGATATTTAGTTTCGCTGACGATAGCACACTTATCTCATCTTTCTCTTTGAACGCACAAACATCGGCTGCCGACGCACATCTTCGCAGAGCATGAAGTATCACGCCTCAACAAGGATCTGGAGAGAATTTTGGTTTGGGGTGACAGTAACCAAGTCGAATTTAACGCTAAAAAACCCAGGCAGCAGTTTTCTCTAAAAAGGTTAACATTACAGAACCGGATATAGTCATGGACGGACACGCAATCCCACTGGCTTCATCTATTAATTTGCTGGGCGTCAATCTGGGAGGAAATATGTCTTGGCATAACCACGTTGTGGCAATCGCCAAGATACCTTCTCAGAAACTTGGTGTACTCTTCCGAACCAGAAAGTTGTGCACACCTCAACAACTTTTGACATTATACAAAGCCCAGATTCGACCATCACTAGTCGACCATCACTAGAGTACTGCTCTCATGTCTGGAGCTCTGCACCCAATTATACCCTTCGGCTACTGGATTCCATCGAAAGGAGGGCCATTCGCCTGATTGGAGACCACGAGCTGACGAAAAACCTCGACAGCCTAGAACATCGAAGACAGGTTGAGGATTTGACTCCTTTTTACAGATATTTTCATGGAAAGTGCTCGGCTGACCTTACCCTCTTAATTCCGCCCAGAGCGGCGAATAGCAGCAATACACGACGAACCACTGCCGCCCATCAAGCTTAGTACTCCTCGAACTTCATTATATATGAATTCTTTCGTCTAGAGGACTTCCCGAGGTCGTTTTTCCCAACGAATATATCCTTCAACGATTCAAAACCAACGTCAATCGCTTTTTGCGCATACGCACCACTCCCAGAGTGCCCTAAAGGATTTTTCCTATAGTGCTTGTGTTTGATCATAAAAAAAATATGTATCCTCGTTTAAAAAGCAAGTAATAACGTGAACCAAAAAACATTGTGTTAATAAAAGGTCACACTTCAAAACAAGATATAATGATGATAATGAAGCTAAATTATACCGCTCAAGCAATATGCGATATTTTTATTTTCAGATCCCAAAGTGACAACTCCAAATCGCAGCGCTATAGTGGAGGACTTAGAGTACTGCACCAGGTACTACTTCGCTCTGACAGTCGTGGACGAGGACGGAAGCCAGCCTGCTAAAGTGAATCCGAACACTGTCCGAACCGTTATAACTGGAATTGATCATATGGCAGCTCCAATTAATTTAACAGTAAGTTTACAGTACAGAACATAAAGTTTCCAACAGCGAAAATCTTCGGGATCATAAGAATTTTTACACTGTAGCAAATCTTTCCCTTTCGGTTAGGAACGTGAACGTATACCATGTTTACAGTTAATACGGTAACAAAGGATACTTAACCCGAACAAAGACATTAATATATATACACAAAGATGAACGTATTTCCCTTTTTCACATACGGGATTGCGGAACTCGCCTTCGGCTCGGGCGCTTGAATTTCCCGTCATGAAAAAACAGTAATACAGATATGGAATAGCATGACTTTCGAAGATTTAAAAATGTTTTACCTCTTGTGAAAATACGTTAACAATATACCTGTTCGCTGAAACTCTTCACTTGCTCTTGATCCAATACAATCTAATAAACTTAATATTCCTTTCTGCCATCTTCATTCGATTTTTCAGGCCATAAATTTTGTGTTGCTTCATTGGCTTTATTAATAATTTCATCTGGAGCGCATTGAAATGAGTTTTCTTCTTCGGAATCGGATTATTTCTTTCCATTTTTGATGTTTTAAAAAAGGTAGTGTTTTTTTTTATGATCAAACACAAGCACTATAGGAAAAATCCTTTAGGGCACTCTGGGAGTGGTGCGTATATTCGTTGGGAAAACGACCTCGGGAAGGTCCTTCCACAAGGATGACGTCCTCAAAATGAAAGAATTCTGAAACAATGAAGTTCGATGAGTACTAAGCTTAACCACATATGGATGGGTGGCAGTGGTTCGTCATGTGTTTCTGCTATTCGCCGCTCCGGGCGGAATTAAGAGGGCAAGGTCAGCCGAGTACTTTCCTTGAAAATATCTGTAAAAGAGAGTTAAATCCCCAACATGTCTTCGATGTTCTAAGCTGTCGAGGTTCCTCGTCAGCTCGTGGTCTCCAATCAGACGAATGGCCCTCCTTTCGATGGAATCGAGCAGCCGATGAGTATGTTTGGATGCAGAGCTCCAGACATGAGAGCAGTACTCTAGTGATGGTCGAATCTGGGCTTTGTATAGTGTCAAAAGTTGTTGAGGTGTGTACAACTTTCTGGTTCGGAAGAGTACACCAAGTTGCTGAGAAGCTATCTTGGCGATTGTTACAACGTAGTTATGCCAAGACATATTTCCTCCCAGATTGACGCCCAGCAAATTAATAGATGAAGCCAATGGGATTGCGCGTCCGTCCATGACTATATCCGGTTCTGTAATGTTAACCCTTTTAGAGAAAACTGCCGCCTGGGTTTTTTAGCGTTACATTCGACTTGGTTACTATCACCCCAAGCCAAAATTTCTTCCAGGTCTTTGTTGAGGCGTGATACTTCATGGTGTCTGCGAGGATGTGCGTCGGCAGCCGATGTTTGTGCATTCAAAGATGAGATAAGTGTGCTATCGTCATCAAAACTAAATTTCGGTTTTACTAGAAGGTCGTTAATGTAGAGTAAGAAGAGAGTGGGAGATAATATGGACCCTTGAGGTACATCGGCATTGATTGTGAAGATGTCTGAGAGAAATCCGTCAATCGCCACTTGCAGAAAGCGGTCCTTAAGAAAGCTAGACAACCATGCACAGAATCGACTGGGCATACCATAGGATCGCAGTTTACTTAGAAGTCCCTCATGCCAAACAAAGGTTTTAGAAATATCCAGTGCAACAGCCCGAGACTCTCCATGATGTTCGATTGCGTTGCTCCAAAGATGGGTGACATAGGCTAGAAGATCTCCAGTTGATCTGGACTTGCGAAAACCATATTGATGATCGCTGATAATGCTGAAGCCTTCCAGGTTAAAGAAGCTAAATTAAAGAAGCTGATAATAATTAATGATACCGATGTGGTATGGCAACATCGCAACACCATATATTTCAATATTATCTTATGTTGAAACATTTGTCAGTAAATGCGTGTTCTCAATACAGCGTTCCGCATTTTTTGGGATCTTTATCCAAGTATTTTAGACGTTTTTATGGTTAAAATCTGAATTTTGACATATGAATGGAATTTTAAATGAATAATTTAACCCATCTCTATTTTGTTCAAAAATATCCATTAAATTACTTCATGTCAATTGAAATCAAGCGGCATCGTCTTAACCGGGTATTTTACCATCTCTTGTTTTTGTAGAGCGAAGTTAAGGGGCTTACCGAGCCCCGTTTGGACCCGGGCTAATGGCAAATCGATGTCGGAATCGTCTTAGTCGTCATAAAGCCGTATTAGATTCTGCAGATATTTAGGAATTTACCAGAAAGGATGAAATATTTTTATTAATGCAACGGTCTGTCAATAATGGGCCAGCGGAGATGTGACGAGGAGAAAAAAAAATACGGCAAAAATGCGAACAATCTTTCTAAGATTTATTTGTCTGCTCCTGACAGGGAGGTAATCCGCTTTGCTCCGAATGGAGGAAGGAAAATTGAAATGAATTTAATAAGGCTATAAATACGAGTTTCGACGTGAGGAACTAATAGTGGTGATATGAACAGTTAGATAGAAAATAGTGTCTTCTATTCTTTCTAGTTAAAGAGATAATTATAAGCCCATCAAACTTGTCGATTTTTCTTTCTGTTTTAATGAACACGGAACACCCCAGATTGGCTACACACAAAAGGAAATGGTCCCTTTGGTATGTTGTTCCTCTTAGAAATTTTTACTAAATTCGAAAATTTGATACATGTTTCTCATATACAACAGGGAAAACGTGGAAAATCCCCCAGATACGAAAAAACAAGTGAAAAGGGACAAGTTCATATAAACTTTTTTCGTATAGGCCTCCTCTTCGGAGATGTGGGCTCCCAAAGAGCTCCAGGAATCAAGTTTTTTACACATAAGTATTGAAATATTAATTTTTTTTTAACATGATGAATACCAGGTAATACCCTTCAAATTACTATCCCAGGGAGTATTGTGAATTACTCACAGCTGCAGGGACGGACCAGCTGTGATACTCATGGCCCCTTTTTTTCGAGGAAACCTCATTTTAATTATATCATGTATTTGGCGTGTCTCTGTAAGGAATGTATCTTTGTTCCTATCAAATGTTGAACCTCTTTTTCATATTTAACCCGTGAGAAGTTAGGGGACTCAGTTTTTTTTTATGATCAAACACAAGCACTATAGGAAAACTCCTTTAGGGCCCTCTGGGAGTGGTGCGTGTGCGCAAAAAGAGATTCACGTTGGTTTGGAGGTTATATTCGTTGGGAAAAACAACCTTGTTCGTCGTGTATTTCTGATATTCGCCGCTCTGGGCGGAATTAAGAGGGCAAGGTCAGCCGAGCACTTTCATTGAAAATATCTCTAAAAGACAGTCAAATCCTCAACCTATCTTCGATGTTCTAGGCTGTCGAGGTTCTTCGTCAGCTCGTGGTCTCCAATCAGACGAATGGTCCTCCTTTCGATGGAATCCAGTAGCCGAAGAGTATGTTTGGATGCAGAGCTCCAGACATGAGAGCAGTAGCAGTACTCTAGTGATGGTCGAATCTGGGCTTTGTATAGTGTCAAAAGTTGTTGAGGTATGTACAACTTTGTGGTTCGGAAGAGTAAACCAAGTTGCTGAGATGCTAAGTTGGCGATTGCCACAACGTGGTTATGCCAAGACATATTTCCTCACAGATTGACGCCCAGCAAATTAATAGATGAAGCCGGTGGGATTGCGTGTCCGTCCATATGAGAAACATGTATTAAATTTTCAAATTTAGTAAAAAATTCCAAGAGGAACAACATACATAAAGAGACCATTTCCTTTTGTGTGTAGCCAATCTGGGGTGTTCCGTATTTTTGTTTAATTTGAATAAATATTTTTATTTTGCGTAACATAAAAACTTTGTCGGAGTGATAGGCTATTTGCTATTTGAAACTAAGCCATACATTCTTGTAAACTCTCAAGTAGAATATAAATTTCGAACGAAAACATGTCCCATGCGGCATTTTTATACCTATTGCGTTTAAAAATAACTTTTTAAAAATATTTAAAACGTATATGGTCGAATCTGGGCTTTGTATAGTGTCAAAAGTTGTTGAGGTATGTACAACTTTGTGGTTCGGAAGAGTAAACCAAGTTGCTGAGATGCTAAGTTGGCGATTGCCACAACGTGGTTATGCCAAGACATATTTCCTCACAGATTGACGCCCAGCAAATTAATAGATGAAGCCGGTGGGATTGCGTGTCCGTCCATATGAGAAACATGTATTAAATTTTCAAATTTAGTAAAAAATTCCAAGAGGAACAACATACAAAAAGAGACCATTTCCTTTTGTGTGTAGCCAATCTGGGGTGTTCCGTATTTTTGTTTAATTTGAATAAATATTTTTATTTTGCGTAACATAAAAACTTTGTCGGAGTGATAGGCTATTTGCTATTTGAAACTAAGCCATACATTCTTGTAAACTCTCGAGTAGAATATAAATTTCGAATGAAAACATGTCCCATGCGGCATTTTTATACCTATTGCGTTTAAAAATAACTTTTTAAAAATATTTAAAACGAGATTATTATATTTTTAAAACAAACATGTTTGTGCGTTGAAAACCATATTTCTCAAACTATTTATAATATTAGGCTTAAATTAAAAATAGTAAATCGGTTCATCCCTACTTTCTATTGTGTGGTTTCATAGATCCGGCAACCGTGCCTCGGTCGAGGTAAATGACGATTATGACGAGACTTGCTCGCACGTGCGATTAAGTAGTGCAGTTTCTCTGTAGTAACAGGTCGCAGGTGGCAGCGGAGGATAGCGGGGCTATGGCGATTTAACATGGAAAAGGCGAACCGTTTTTGTGTGCACTGCGCTGTTGTCTGTTCGTGCGTCTAGTTAGAAATTCGAGCGTGTATGTTCTAATATTTTATAATTATATATTTATTAAGTTAAAATTAATAGTTCACGGTGGACTATTTAAGAAATAACTTTAGGAGGGTATTCCAAACTTAATGAGGCGGTTATTGATCAATTTTCTACAATTAAGAACCGAAGAATGGACTTTACGTTTAAGCACTATTGTGTAGAGTCGATAAATGTTGTGTATTTCGATAAATGATACTCGATATGATTCTAAACCATTTTATTTAAGGATTTAAACTAAAAAACACTGAAAATATGAAGAATGCCAACTTTTAAGTCTCGTGGCTCGATTCGTTCTCGTCATAAAACAGTTAACTATTGTTCTCGTCTTGGTTGCGCCTAATGACGTAGCCGTAGATGGCGTAGTGGTATTAGACGTCATTCGGTTTTCTTGATAGCTCGTAGATGGCTTTAGTATTAGTAGTAGTGGACTGTATAACTATTGTTACGAGGGTTGCATGTGACGACGTTAAGATCCGCCAGCTATACACACTTAGAAAACCTTCCTTATTTTCTAAAAGTTGTATTTCCTTGTAATTTCCTGTAAAATTAAAAAATAAATAAAAATATGTTTTACCTAACGCATTTTCTTATTACTTTTTTCTTTCTACATTTAAAACGTCTAGAAAGTAATTGTTTGGTCGTTACACAAAAATAAAATTTTTAAAATAATTTCACCATACTAATACCCCCTCTATCATAGATCACGAGCCGCCACTGCTCGATAGGTACTAATGTGCTATAATACAAGAAAAACGACCCTATTAATATATAACCTTGAGCCTTGTTCAATACAAAAAACATTTTCCTTTAATAAGTCATTTGATGATTAAATAATTTAATTACCTCAGAAGCACGTTTCAAGTCCCTTTGATCCTATTAAGTATTATAAAATTGTCAGTTTCAGTTACTTTATTAAATGAAATTTTGCCTTTTGCAGAAGTATTTTTTAATTGCCTGTCTGTTGTTGTTTATGTGAAAAAATAATTAAAAATATATTCGGCCCATATTGTTCTGGAAGTGATGCAAATTAAAAAAATATTTACTAGCTGGAAGGAACTGATATTGGAAAATGTACCTTCACATTCTTACCATCGTTAGTAGATTAGACCTATATTCAAGGTGTTATGGAGACAAAGCTGTATCAGTGATCAGACGTATTTTGTTTTACACACATATACATGGAGACAAATAATTTCACAACAGACAATATTTTGTGAACAATTAATGTCTCAGTGGGCCACTGTTATGGACATACTGTAAAAGATGAACCCGTTCATTGTGTACAATGTACACTTAATAGACTTTTTAAAATAAAAAGTATCGTCAAACCGGAATTCTTAATCTTGTCAATTAAATTTGGAAACAGATTTAACTCGATAAAGTCCCCGAACCCAATTAATTTAAATTTACTAAATGAACATGATCGTTTTTTTACGCCTGTCGCCTTCCTCTTAATTGATGAGAAAACTTTTTGTAATTAATTTAAAAGTGGACAGAATTGATAAACTTGTTGCTGCTTCGTTGTTCCCGTTCTTCGTTTTATCTCGGCTTTGTGTTTTTTTTTATGTCGCCTTCTTCAATTTATAAACAAATCGATTAAAAAAATAGTAAATATACTTACGTGCAAATAAAACGGCCATTACAAAATTTTGACAAAGTTTCAGGCTGAATAATTACTCCGTTATTAATGATTTTTTTGAGAACTGTAGGTTCAACTATCAGGTTTAGCGTATAAGTGAATTTTAGTAATTTTTACAAAATATTTTGTTTGCTTTGGTTTATACTGATTGGACTGACCTTCGCAAAAATTAAAAACATAAACATTTCATTATTTTTTCTTGATACTCGAGCAATTTTAATAATCGAGTACTTGATACTCGAGCGATTTAATAATCGAGCGAATCACTTGAGCGATTAATGATTAAATTTTTATGGCTAAGAAGAATGTGTTGATAAAACAACAGAGGTTATTGTTCAATTAATGTGCAAGAGTAACGGCAACTTTGTTTAATGATAGACATCCAGATAGACACGTACATCATGGTTATATCCTAGAATAAGTGGCAAAATTTCGGCAAACTGGTTCAGTGGCAAATAAAGAAAGGATCATTGAAAATCCGGTAAGAAATGAAGGAGTAGAAGTAGCTGTTCTGGGTCAAGTTAGTATGAATCCAACATTAAGTACCAGAAAAATGTTTGATGTAACGGGAATGTCGCGGACCACTGTACAGAGAATTCTGAAACATTATAAATGGCACCCATAAAAAATTCAACTTCTCCAAGAATTGAATGAAGATGATAATGACCGCCGTTTACACTTTTGTGAAGTAATGTCAGAACAAGTATTAAATCATCCGAACTACCTTTTTAACATTTGCTTCTCAGACGAATATTTTTTTTTTCTTAATGACGCTGTCAATCGATATAACTGTCGTTACTGGTCCGACACGAATCCAAGGAATTACCACGAGGTTCATACTCAAAATCCTCAGTATTAAACGTCTGGGCTGGTATTTTCGGTGATCACATAATTGGACCATTTTTCTTACTGGGAAATTTAAATGAAGATACTTATTTAGACTTGTTGGAGAATGCTGTCAACCCAGCGCTGATGGAAATTATGGAAAACGACCAACGTTGCCAGAAAGAAAATCCAATATTTCAACAAGACGGGGCTGCCCCCCATTATGCATTACCCGTACGCCACTTTTTGGATGAAACGTTTCCTGCTAGATGTATTGGGAGGAAGGGTGCTATTGAATATCCCGCGAGATCGCCCGATTTATCTCCCCTTGATTTCTTTTTGTGTGGACATCTAAAATCCAAAATTTATGCCACCCAACCCGAATCCTTAGGAGATTTACGGAACCGCATTACTAATGAATGTCAACAAATTACACCAGATGTTCTTCACAATGTCCGAGAACACTTTGAACAGTTGTTGTACTATTCTATGCAGGTGAATGGCGGACATTTTCAACATTTAATAAAAGTATTACTCAATAAAATTACAATTTCTCGGCGGCGCGTAGATCAAATTTACAAAACGAAGCGCGAATTTAATGCCCTTTAAAAAGATGTATCACAACATACCCATTCCCATTTGAAAAAACAAGGACAGTAGCCGCCCCCGCTAGGGGGGTTGAGGTTACAGGGATGAAATTAATAGTGAAACGTGTCCCCCTGAAAACACAAGTTTAGGCGTCCGAGGTTTTTTTAATTTTCACGTACACAGCCGTAAACCTTGCTGGACTGTTTTCAATGGGCCACCCTGTATACTATTTTCCTAATATAGTGACATCTGACTGAGCTCCTGACACAAAATTAGATTCCATGCAGTAATCTCATGCTGCTAACATACCTTGTTACGTCCCTGTCCGTCAAGAAATTAAAAAAGTAATTATCCTTATATAACGCATATCTGATGAAGCCCTCTCAATAACCCCTTGATAAACAATAAGGTATCCGCTATCGAAATAAATCTAATGAGATTATTAAAACGAGCTAAAAATGAACCATGACAACAGGTTCATTAAGCGTGTCAGTTTTATTTTTAATTAATTACGACGGGCTTGCTCATCAAAATTTAGGGCCAAGAGGCGCCCGTCCCGATCGATAATAATTCGGTAATGTAGATTAGTGGAGGTGAAACATAATTTAACTAATTAGATTAGAAGGGATGTTTGAGAAGTTTTTATAAAAATAGCTGATCAATGACGAAGGTACTCTTAAATATACGGACCCGTTTGGCCGTTTGTTTAAGTTTGTACACGGTGGAACAAGAAACGTGACCATATTTTACTTTTCTGAATAACTTTATCGTTTAAATCATTTTTAAACCAACTATATAATATATTTAAAATATTTCAAAAATTGCAATGGAAATGACGTTTAACATTAAAAATACAAATTAGGTAATGGCTTTTATATTTAATGATTTTGTATTCTAATGTTAAGTAAACAGTGGCGTAACTACCGTCGGTCTGGCCGGTTAGATTGCCCGGGGCCCCGAACATCAGGGGGCCCCCAAAAGTGATGACGAAAAAAAAAATATTTTTTTTTTAAATTGCTGTGTTGACTTTTTTTAGAATTGAAACTATCAAATAAAAGTTTTTAGTGAAAAAGCTGTCCTCGATATCATTTGCAATCAATTAGTCAATCGATTCAAAAGTTTAAGCGATGTGATAAAAACTTTTAGCGTACTCCAACCCAAAGAACTGACCAAACTAACAGATGACGAACTGTACACGGAAGCTGTCAAACTTGCAGATAGATACTTATGCTGAAGACATCAGTGACAAATTTCGAAAAATTGGCGTGTTATGGACTGTTTTTCATTTTCGTATTGTACCCTGTACAATACATTTTCGACACTTTTATAGGATATCTCCGCTATTGTTAGTGCAATCAAAAATGTAATTTAGGTGTCATGTGCTCTTTTTGGGTCAAACTTAAAATGGTAAAATCAAAATTTGAAAATTTTCGCTCGCTTAAGAGATACGGGGGAAAATAAAAAAATTGACAATTTCAAAATTACCCTATATTTTCTTAGTTAAAAGGGATACAGAAAAATGTTCTATACAGAAGCTTCTTTATCATCATTGTTGAATAATCTACCGTTTTCAGAATAAGTATGCGGGATCAGGTAAGAAAGTTGGATGAATCACTTCTTATTCTGTAATTTGAAAAAGCATCCAGAACCAAAGATGGCGACGAATAACAAGAAACAAATAACGTCGGGCCGGCTCTGACACGATCGATAAAATTTCCTCCCTACTGCGCAAACGTAATAGGCCCGCGCCATCTCCCATAGCGGGGACACTTTTTGTATCTTGGAACGCAATCGTATTGGCAATACTGTTTATATACAGGGTGTCCGATAACTAATGGTACACTGGAAAACTGCAGATTCCTTGGGTAAAAATACTGCGATTTGGCCATACTTAGTTTAGTTCAATAGCTGGTAATAACCGAGATACAGGGTGTCCAAGTAAAAATTTAATTTTCAATTTTCCTAAATAACTTATTTCTGAATCAATATGTTTGCACAAAATTTTGTGACTAGTGTTTTTTCGGGGAAAGGAGTTTGAATTTGTTAATAATTTTGATGTAGATTATAGGGGGCGCCCTCTGCGGTACTCTGAACACATAAAAAGAAATGTAACTTTTTTGTGCCTTAGTATAATTATATTTTTATTAAATATCTCAGTTTTTCCGTTATTTCTAAGCAATAAAGGTATACTTTGTAAATGTTGCTCCGACTAATCGTTTTCGAGATATTTTCAAGTACAATTTCTAATGCGCCCGTTTAAATTTTGATTTGTAAATATGAAATTTGTCATAGTAGGCTTTGGTAAAAACAAATACAATGAAAGCACTTTGAAATCTCGTTTCTGTCAAAGTTTATTTTCATTTGTCAGCATTGTGGGTGTTTTTAAGGAGTTCTTGAAGATACTGTTATCAAAAATTAAAATAAAAATGCCGCGACATAACTGTTTCCTAACGGAGAAATGCGAGACATGGTATGTTGAAAATGTATCCAAATAGAAGGTAGCCAGATTTTAAAATTTTTAGAAGCCTATCGTCCAAAACGTAATAGTGGAGGATCCTGTTTCTCCCAGTCTGTCGTATAGGCTTCTAAAAATTTTAAAATCTGGCTGCCTTCTATTTGGATACATTTCCAAATACCGCGTCTGTTAAAATTTTCTTGTGCGTATAAACATACCATGTCTCGCATTTCTCTGTTAGCAAACAGTTATGTCGCGGCATTTTTAGTTCAATTTTTGATAACAATATCTTCAAAAACTCCTTAAAAACACCCACAATGCTGACAAATGAAAATAAACTTTGACAGAAACGAGATTTCAAAGTGCTTTCATTGTATTTGTTTTTACCAAAGCCTACTGACAAATTTCACATTTACAAATCAAAATTTAAACGGGCGCATTAGAAATTGTACTTGAAAATATCTCGAAAACGGTGAGAAAGTATACCTTTATTGCTTAAAAATGACGGAAAAACTGATATTTTTAATATAAATATAATTATACTAAGGCACAAAAAAGTTACAGTTCTTTTTATGTATCCAGAGTACCACAGAGAGCGCCCCCTATAATCTACATCAAAATTATTAACAAATTCAAATTCCTTCCCCCAGAAAAACCCCTGGTCACAAAATTTTGTGCAAAAATATTGATTCAGAAATAAGTTATTTAGGAAAATTGAAAATTAAATTTTTACTTATATCTCGGTTATTACCAGCTATTGAACTAAACTAAGTATTGCCAAATGGCATTATTTTTACCCAAGGAATCTGCAGTTTTCCTGTGTACCATTAGTTATGGGACACCCTGTATATGTGGTAGAGCCGTAACAGTTACAATAGAGCTGATTCGAGACTAAATCATCAAATTTATTACTCATCATGACAAGCAACTGCCAGTTAACAATAATAAAAAGGTAGGTTTAAATTTTAAATCTCATTGTCTTGAAATATCGGTCTCACAGAAAATAGACTTTCTGTTACAGGCCATCCCTAAAGCTGAAATAATTTTCCTCAAGTTTATTTCAAATTAAAAATAATCCCTTTATAATAAATAACTGCGTAAAATCGAAATAAATGAACGATATCGGATTAAACTTTTGCTCGAGTCTTGGCACGAGGTTAATCTTTAAGATGGGTATTTTTAATTATAAAAAAAAGTTTGATCAACAAATTTTTTTGCGAAAATAAATTTATTACTCACCTAAAGATGATTTATTATTATTTGTATTAAAATCCCCGCTAAGCTTTATTAGTATAAATTAATTTGGAAATATAAAAATTAAATAAGCGGTGTTTAGATTAAGAAAAAAATTGTATTTATGCTCTGTGAAATAATTTCCTTTCATGTGCTTGTGATGTGATTCCGAATTCGTGTGATATGACTGATTCGCTGTCATTTAAATGAAAAGAATTGTACAAAATGGTATGATTTAAAAAAGTGTTATTTTTTTATGGTCAAACACAAGCACTATAGGAAAAATCTTTTAAGGCACTCTGGGAGTGGTGCCTGTGCGAATTGGCGATTCACATTGGATTTGAATCGCTGGAGGTTATATTCGTTGGGAAAACAGGACCTTGGGAAGGTCGTTCCGTAAGGATGAAGTCCTTCAAATGAGAGAATTCTTAAATGAAGTTGTAGGATTACTAAGCTCTTCGCCGCTCTAGTTTCTGCGATCTTAGCGATTGCAACACGTGGTTATGCCAAGACATATATTCTCCCAGATTGACGCCCAGCAAATTAATAGATGAAGCCAGTGGGATTGTGTGTACTGCCATGACTATATCCGATTCTGTAATGTTAACCTTTTCAGAGAAAACTGCTGCCTGGGTTTCTTAGCGTTAAATTCGACTTGGTTACTGTCACCCCAAGCCAAAATTTCTTCCAGGTCTTTGTTGAGGCGCGACACTTCATGCTGTTTGCGAAGATGTGCGTCGGCAGCCGATGTTTATGCATTAAGAGAAATATGAGTCAAGCGTGCTATCGTCAGCAAAGCTAAATATCTGATTTTTAGTTTCCACTAGAAGGTCGTTAATGTAGCGTAAGAAGAGAGTGGGAGACAATATGAACCCTTGAGGAACACCGGCATTGATGGTGAAGGTGTCTGAGAAAAATCCGCCAATCGCCACTTGCAGAGAGCGGTCCTTAAGAAAGCTAGACAACCATGCACAGAATCGACTGGGCATACCATAGGATCGCAGCTTACTTAGAAGCCCCTTATGCCAAACACGATCAAAGGCTTTAGAAATATCCAGTGCAACCATAATATTGAAGCCAGGTAGTTTAGAAATTGTTGGTTAATAGCTTTCTCCATTACTTTTGATATAACTGACAGCAATGCGACTGGTCGATAGTTGTTATGCAGGGTTCTCTTACCTTTTTTTGGTATAGGCTGGACTCGCGCCGTCCTCAAACACGATGGAAATATTCCTTTTTTGTAAGATAAATTGAAAAGTCTACAAAATACTGGTGTTAGTTCATCGGCGCATCTCTTGAGAACTATAACAGGAATCTCGTATGCACCAGAAGCTTTTTTGACGTCGAGCCCTTTCATGATTCATTTGACGGAACGCTGACGGTTATTTTTCTAAATTGTTTTAAGTGTAAATATGACTGAACACCGAAAAATAGTCAAACGACCACTGTCGTCGTTAGAAAGCGTAACTGTCCTACCACATTGATTATTTGCATCTCTCGCCGGTGCCTAACACGTGGTTTTTCAGGTTTAACACAAGGTGACTTATCTCACTTCGATATGGTTTTTCCCAGTAACGCTCTAACGCTATCTGACGCTTAGGAACCCAATTTAAAACTAATCCGTTAATCATTATTCTTTTTAAAACCCGTCTACGTATTCCCCCCGTATCTATAAAACAATCAATCTAGGTGTCCTTAGGCTTTAGTAATTTTGTGTTTGAAACTTGTCCCCATATGGTTCCTTGCGACTTAGTTGAATGTTTTAAGCTATCCATATGATTAAATTTGATTCCCTCGAGCGTTTTAGGGCAAATGGAGTCCTTAAGCTGCCTCTAATGCGAAATCGATGATTTTGCAGCGAAGTTGAAGTCACAAGGAGCAAACATGGGCGTTTCAAAACAAATAGTTTTAAATAAAATAGGGGAAGTTTTCCCGGCAACTATTTATTGTTATTTATTTCAAAATATCTTCATAATAATAAAATAAATTACATTAAAAATAGTAATTTATAATCTTAGTATTAAAAGTTTCTGCTGTAATATAATATACAGGGTGTTATGGAAATGACTTATTATAATTGCACCGACAAATGAGATGAAAATAAATTGAAGAAAAATAACCTTAAATGGTGCTTTAAATTATTGTACGAAATATACACTTTATATGAAATTTGAAAATTTACGTGGCCGCTACTGAGGACGTTCGCAATCAATAGTTTATTGAGGCGGTGTTGTCATATATTGCAACACAGAAATGTAAACGCACGTGTTCAGTTTTTGACAACAAGACCTCTTTGACCCGCGTTATCACTTCTTTTTCAAACTTTTTAGAAAAATTACTACAATTTTAAGGTACATACTCTCTTACCTTCGATCTTATAATCCGTTTCATAATTAAATTCCATAAAAAAATAAAACACAAAAAGTATGTTTTACAACAGAACCAACAATAGGTAATATCGCACAAATTTGAAATCATATCACAATATTTCGTATATGAATTATTTCACAACAGAAAAAAAATCGGGTCACCTAAAGATGATGCTAACAAAACGTTTAAAATTCGTATACATCAAGCACGTGTAACCCTCGACAACGTCATTCCACGCCCGAGTCTCGAAACATACTGAAGCAACGATAGTCGCGCGCGGCAGGTATCCAAGCAAGGGTAAAACATGCGGTGTGATCTGACAACACTGTTAGTATACTCTAGTGACCAACATTGTTGCTAACTGAATCCGGATGGGACGGCGCGATAGTATATGGGTAAAAAGGGTTTTTACCTTAGTATTTAGTTATTCGATTAAAAAAAAAAGTGTGTAGACTTTTTCTAGGACACCCTAGGAGTCACCCATTTAAATATAATAAGTCATTTCCATAACACCCTGTATATACCCATTTTTCAATTTTCAAATTTCGCGCGTTCATACTAAATTTCTAGTCATTCGGGTTTGTTCATCGTCATCATCAGTCATCGGCCGGCGCGGTCGCCACTCTTGTTAGAAAGAGAGAGAGCATCAGTGGGCGACTGATCTGGATTGGTGATTGCTCTTAGAAGAAGAAGCAGAACTAAATTTCGGTTTATAAAAAACTGTAATTTTTTTTTGAAAAATTATTCCATAAAAAATTTTTGAGAATTAATTATGGAATATTGGATAGTCAATATATTGTTGCTAAATTAAAAAATAAACGATTTAAAAATGTATATACAGGGTGTCACACAATAGACCACAAACAACACAATACCAAAAGCGATAAACCCATAACAACACTGCCGAGTTGCCGACGAAAATGAATGAAAATATTAAACTTCGGGGTCATTTTTACACTAGCAGGTACAAAAGAGCATACATCGTTGCCACTGTGATTTCCTTAAAACATTGCAATTTGATATTGGGATAATATTATACTTTTTTGGTTTCAAACGCAGAAGGTAGATTTCGGACTATCAGTAAAGACTTGGCATGATTGATTATTGTTTAAAACCTTGTATGATATTTATTAATTAAAATTTTTTGAGAATATTCACTTTGTTCCCGTTTTACGGAACAACAGCCGCCCCTGTTTCGTTGAAACGACTTTACGGAAAGATGGGCTTTAGTAGTTATGTTCCGTTTAGATAAATATGTGCGGTAATAAATTGCACTAGCTCATAAATGCGCCATCGTGCTATTTCTGCTCCGATGGCGTACAATCACATTAAAAGTTATTGACGAGAACAGACAGTACAAACACGTTATAGCAGATAAACAGGTAGTTATTTTAAGTGATTAATTCACTCTATACTGCCTTTGTAAACATAAATAAGTACTCGCGATACATTGTGTAAACGAATTGTCGCCATTCATGCGATTATGATAAGTCGTTTTTAAAAAAAGAATTATCGATACATTTTTTGTTTTTAGGGCGACCGCACATATATAATTCCGTGAACGTCTGGCACACCCCCAGACAATAAATCCCGGACAAAGACACTGTTAATCTTTTTTATAGTCCTGCAATTTTATTAATTGTTGTCCGATTTTGGTGAAAATTTTTAGCAAAGTGTGACTTATGTCTTGGAATGATAGCCTCAATTTTAGTTTCCAGAAAGTATTGATATTTTGTTCACTATATAGGCAGAAACAAAAGTTACCTTTTTACCCTTAATTTCTTAACGCCCGACCTTTTGTTAATACAATGGTTTTTGGTTCACGTCATTATCTGCATTTTAAAAGAATTCTCCCAGTTCTTGGTATGAAACTCATATCTGAACCTGAATTTGCGGTAGTATTCTTAAACAGCGTTTTTCTAATTGGGTTTCATAATGGCTACATTATGAAATGCAAAAATTGAATAACCTGCCACTTTATGACCCTGAAATTTATTTTTTTATGTTGGCAGCAAGTAGGGTTCGAATTTGAGGCTTACTTCGATTTCGTTGAAATTAGTTTTCTTGGCATTATGGATTCGACAAATAATTTTTATAGGAAACTTTAAAATACTAACCTAATAGATCATTTTTACTAGATATTTATCTGAAATACCTATACTCGGAAATATATTATAACATTCTGACGGTGTCCGTCAGCTAATTTCTATATTGCTTTATTTATATATATATTTATAATTACTGTATACATTTCCTGGGCATTAATTGTTATTCCTGTCAGATTCTGTGTCGACACAATATTTTGTTCAATAGTATTATTTATCAAATATACCAATGTATGGAAAACTATTATTTCCCAGGCCACCCGAAGATCCTTATACAATAAGGGCGTATTTTGTCTACACAGTAGTACTTTAAAATACTAATTTCAGATTGAATGGTACTGCCAAGAAAAGGAAGCCATTATTGTATAAGGATCATCGGGTGTCTGGGAAATAATAGTTTTCCGTACATTGGTATACTTGATATTAATACCACGTGAAAAGCATGTACTTTTATTTCTTAAATAAATTTTTTAAAATTTGATCTACTATTAATCAAATAACGTCTGTTCAGATTGTGTAGGACTGCTATGAGATGGCGCTGCGCGCTGTGTTTCTTCGACTACCGTCGATAGCACGGAGTTGAGTTAGAGTCCTCTCTGATGATAGGTATGTACACCTGCCCTGTACTGACGAGAACCAATGAGTTCGAAACCGGTCTGCAGGTGGTTGTATCCTATCAATAGAGAGGGCTTCCTTTTCTTGGTAATAAGTACCATTCAATCTGAAATTAGTATTTTAAAGTACTACTGTGTGCACAAAATACGCCCTTTTTGTATAAGGATCATCGGGTGGTCTGGGAAATAATAGTTTTCCATACATTGGTATATTTGATATTAATACCACCTGAAAAGCATAGACTTTTATTTCTTAAATAGTATTTTTTATTATTTTCTTCAATATTTTGAACTTTGTTCTGCTCGCACCATAACTCAAGTTTTGCATATTCTTTTTAAAAGTTTTTCTAGATTATTTTCTGCAATTTCTCGTATTTCTGACGGAGTACAACTTTCTTCCTGACTCATTTTTATTAACTTCAATAATATATTTGTTTTTAATTATGACGGATGGAAAGAAGCTTTGTTGTGTTCAATTGTTTCTATCATGGCATATTTGATAATTTATTAAATTGTAAAAGTATTGCCAACCCAAAAAGAAAATATTAATTCAAATGGAAAAATCTATTATATTTTTAAAGTTTTTCAGACTTTAAAGACCCAAATAGAAAAAGTGTTATAAAGTACACGGTTCATAAGACAATTAGAGCACTTGTACTTTAGAAAACTCCCCGCTTTGCGGGTCGTTCTCTAAATTAAACGCGCGCTCTAAGATAATGTCTGTTGCCGTTCGTATAGATTTCCAATGGCTACGTTGATTTTTAAAATTTTTGTAGAGCTGTGAAATAATCTTTTCAAAGCAAACATTTTTGAAAATCGAAAAAGTTCGTCTTATAATAAATTGCAAAATAAGCTTTGATTTATTATGATATCTGAGGACTAAAAAAAATCCTACTAGATAAGAGTAAAAATGGCATGGGGTATCAATAACATGTTGATAACATGGCATCCGGGATGTCGCCTCACCGCCTCTAACTGTCACCAGCCACTGCCAATTTGAACTCAAAGTTTTGAGTTTTTACTCGGAATTTGAATTTTCAATTTAAATTCAGATTTATAAATATTTAATTATTTATGTACTATGAACAATGATAATGAAATCTTGATATTTTTTAGATTGACGTGGAGCCAAGAGCTCAACCATGTCTGGACATCAAATGGTCGGCTGCTTGTCCGAATGTTGTCTCACCGATAGGCTATGTGGTAAGGTTAAAAATAATTTAAAAACTAAAATGAATCCTATTTTGCAAAGAAAAAATTCATAGAAAATATTTATTTCTTTGGCGATATGATAAAATAATCATTATTATTATTATTTAAGGCCTTTCCAGATTATTAGAGATAGTATATTGCATAACTAGTGTTGGAAGGGGTAGACTTCAAACGAGGAGGCAATCCGCATAGTTTGAGAAAAACCCTTTGACACAAGTAATGTACACAATTATCGTACGTACGACCCACATATATTTTAACAGTATATTGCCAATACGAACGTTCCAAAATACAAAAAGTGTCCCCGCTATGGAGATGGCGCGGGCCCATTGAGTTTGCGCAGTAGGCTGGAAATTTTATCAATCGCGTCAGAGCCGCTCCGACATTATTTGTTTGTTGTTATTCGTCGCCATCTTTGGTTTTGGATGATTTTTCAAATTACAATTGCACGATGTTTTTTACATACCTTTAACTATTTGCTAAAAATTAAGTACTCTTCATTCATGTCGCTAATCCTAACCGTTTTCGAAAAAACGTCATTTTATTTACACTGAGTCCCCTAACTTCTCACGGGTTAAATATGAAAAAGCGTAATTTTGGGGTTGAACATTTGATAGGACCAAAGATGTATCTCTTACCGAGATACGCCAAATACATGACGCAATTAAAATGTCATTTTTTCAAAAACGGTTAGGATTAGAGGATTAGATTAATTGAAATTGAAATATACCAGGTGGTTCAATAATTATGTGTTAAAAACTTGATTCGATTGGGAGCCCATATCTCCGAAGAGGAGGCCGATACGAAAGAAGATTATATGAACCTATAGTATTCTTTTCACGTATTTTCTTCATATCCGGGAGATTTCCCACATGTTCCCGGACACCCTGTATATGTTGTAACCTTAAAATTAATGTATTTTTAATTTGGTGCATTAGTAGCTGATAATAATTCCCAAAATAGTCAATATAGTCATTAATTCTTAATTTTTGGTCTCGAAAAAAGTGAGGTTAAGACACATACGACGTCGGATAAAAGTAAAAATAAAGCTCAAGTATCGATTGTTTCAAATATTCGGACAAAATTTGGCACCAAAAGTTTACACCAATCAGGGCAGCGTCGGATCATCATATCCTCAGAAATCGTATGCATGGAACACCGTCTTAAATCGAACTAATCGAAATTTTGATGCAATATTTTTCCTAACTAACCAGTGAAATTTACATTAAAAAATCCGGTCCTGTCGAATGTTTATTTTCACAAGGAAATTTCCGAACTGTGCAAACTCACAACGCCCCCTTCGATGCCCATAGCGGGGACATAATTGCAGATGGTATTAGCAATATACTGTTTATATGTATGTGGTACGACCAGAAATACATGCTCAATTATTTGAACATTTTAAATCGCTTACCTGCTTGTAAACAAGTCAGTGGGTACTGGGTGGTATTTTTCTGCTCGTAATTTTCTTGAAACGCAGAACAGGAAATTATTTTTTGAAACTTAATTATTTACACCACAATTCGATCGAAAATAAATTCATAAATTTATCCGAATGCCTTTATGAATTAAGCCGTTGGGCAAAGTTAAATTGGAACGGCATTATAATAATAAATTCCTAAATTGATTTGTATTTTACTTTTAAATCCGTCCTTCAGTTTAAAAGTCAACAAGAAACAAATTAAAACTTTCCTTTGAGGGCTTTGAAACTAAAGTAAAATTGCCGACGATGAAACGAGCATGCCGAGAGAGTCAAAACAAAAATATATTTTTCTACGAGAAGTTCGAAAACTACTTGTTTACAAGGTCTTTATAAGCTTTAAAGAAGCTGTACTCTCACAGGACATTTAAAATGTATAATTTGAAGGGTGTCCCATTATCGACACTTTCTGGGGGATGTTAAAGTTATTATCAAAGATATAATGTTGCGGTTTTCCACTTTTAAGGAAATAAAAGATTCCTGTGTCAAATTTGTCATTGCTCTCTTAGTCTTTAATCTACAGGGTGATAGTTAATATTTATATTCAAAGAGAACCTAAAAATAGTGGGCCATAGTCTATGCAAAATTTTGACAGCCCTTTTATACAGGGTGAGTCGGCAGGAACGGACCAAATTTCAGGAGTGTATTTATACACGCGAAAACAATGTAAAAAAATCCATATGTTCTTATCGGATATTCATTTGTTTTCAAGTTATAGCGCAATACCAAATAAAGAAAAGTTCATATATTAACGGTTTCCTAATCATAGCGTTCTTTTAATAAATGTTCAAAAATACCGCCATTGACTTCTAAACATTTTCTGCTCTTCTAATTGCTTCATTTTTTTCTTCTTTAAAATTGGCTGCAGTATTTCTAATACGTCGAATTAGTGCATCCCGAGTGTCCACTTTTACTTGGTACACTTCATTTTTAAACCAACCCCCATAAACAATAGTCTAGTGCTGTGAGGTCTGGAGATCTTGGAGGCCAATTAATCGGACCACCGCGACCAATCCAACGCCCTGGAAATGTTTCGTCTAAATGTTGCTTGACCTGACGAGCAAAATGTGCAGGAGCTTCATCGTGCTGGTAATACATTCGCCTTCTGATATTTACAGGGACATCCTCTAGTAGTCCTTGTAACTCATGTTGTAAAAAATGTAGGTAGTTGTCTCCTGTGAGGCGATTCTCCAAAATGAAAGGGCCAATTAAATAGCTATCGAGCATACCACACCACACATTAACCGAAAACTTATGTTGAAAATTACTGTCAACTGTTGCGTGGGGATTTTCGATTGACCATACATGAGAGTCACGAGTATTATTATTACCGTCACGGTTGAGTGTTGGTTCATCTGTAAAAAGTATATGCGATACAACACGATGATTATTATTTATCCACCGACAAAATTCAATACGATTAGCATAATCTTCCGGTTCTAGGTGCTGTACTCTCTGTACATGGTATGGCTATAAGCCTTGGTCGTGGAGTGTGTTTAATACTCTTTTTTGTGAAATGCCCAATAGAGTACCAATTCTGCTTGAGCTGGTCGTTGCATCTTCTTCTACTAAATCCAGAATATTTTCTACTTCTCCTAAACCTTGTCGAGTAGCTCGTTCAGATGTAACCTTGGCACTGGGAAGATTACCATTCTCGCACAAATTACTAAACACTCTGATAAACACGTTTCTAGTCGGATGTCTGTGATGTGGATACCGTTGACGATATTCTTCAACAGCAGCTGTAGCACTGCCATTACAGAAACCATAAATAAACACCATATTTGAATATTCTAAATTTGAATAAATATTTGGCATTTTGTATCACTTTAATCACTCAAACTTGAAAATAAACGTTTAATTACTGCCACAATAGACTGATACATTGTCAAGACAACATCGGTGTCAAATAGTTTAGAATCCTGAGCATGACATACTCTAATTATGTGAAAATTTTGATAAAAGTGGAACGTAGAAAAAATATTGGATATTGCGCTATAACTTGAAAACAAATGAATATCCGATAAGAACATATGGGTTTTTTTTACATTGTTTTCGCGTGTATAATACACTCCTGAAATTTGGTCCGTTCCTCCCGACTCACCCTGTATATTAAATTGGATTATACAGGGTGTTATGGAAATGACGTATTATATTTAAATCGGCAATTCCTGAGATGAAAACAAATTGAAGAAAAATATCCAAAAATGGCGCTTTAATTTAATATGCCCTGTACATGACCTTATGTCAAACCAAAAATAAGCACATTGTGCCCCTGTCAGGAAGGTAAACAAAGCAACATATGTCAACAGTGTTGTCACATCTTCAGGGTAAACTCTTTAGAAAGTCAATAACCGTTTGACAGATTGCAAGTTGTTTATTTTTCAGGGTACATTATTATAAACTTTTACGTTCAGTTCAGTTCGCTGGGAAACAATCTCTGATTTATAAACTTGAACTGACTGAGTTTATAAATGCCACTTACCCTTTAGAAAAAAAATGCAATTTTATTTACCTTTTCGGACTTATTTAAAACCAACTTAATTTATAAAAAACACCAAGTACTCACATAACAAAATCACATAGTTTTCGCGTCACAACACATCTAAGTACCGTTCAATCTGAATTAATATTTTAAAGTGCTACTGTGTAGACAAAAGTACGCCCTTATTGTCTACATAACACGTTGGTTCCGTCGTTCAGTATGAAAATGGCGGTCTAATTTTGGAAGAACATGGGAATGACGTATTATTAACCTCATCTGCAAAACGATTGCATATTAGTGCTGGGCGATGTTCATCGATGTTTTTGAAACATCGATGTTCTGGTACCGATGTTCGATGTTTTCGACATCGATGTTAGAGGTCAAACATCGATGTCGACATCGATGTTTACCTTTCGATGTTCAATGTTATAACAAAACAAGAAAACTAGGTTGTAATCTTAAACTCAATTTTCCCAGCACAAGAAAATAAGAGCGAAAACTTTTGATTTCATTTGCTAAAAGCCTTATTAGAGTCGACAATAAAAATTTCCGGTGCAATGGCAATTATAATTGCACGAATTCATGCGCAGTAAACCGTTTTCCATCAACTGGCGCCTTGCTAACAGTCGTTTTGACTGGCAGTTAAAGCAGCTACTGCTACTTACAAATGGCAGTAGCCATTAGCTGTTCATAGGTGCTTCGTCCAATTAATAAACATTTAAAAGTAACAGAATAATCCATCTCTACCCAGACTTGCACCGGCAATGGCAATGAAAGTGGCGCGTGCCCCATTTCTGGCAATGCGAGACAGCTGAGAACGGTGTACTGCGCATGAATCCGTGCAATTTTAATTGACAGAAGGCTAGAATTGCCGACTGTAATACGGATTCCATTCTCGCGGCGCACTTGCGAGAACGAAATTTTTTTTTCCAAAGCCGGCGAAACTATGGCCCCAAAAACGAAATAGCTTGCAAGGAATCATCATTAATCTAGTTTTACAAAAAAAAAAATAGTTTACAAGTTGTTAGTGACTGGAATTCATGCAGTTTTAAAATATTATGTTTTAATTATTGCTTTATTTTTTTGTTTATATTATTTTTTAAAATTTTTGTTATTTTGTTTTCTGACGTTTCATAATTTTTCAATTCTTTCTAATAACAAGTTTATTTTTATTTTTATAATCTAATTTATTCCTAATCGCAAATATACTTTTTTAAATGTCGATGTTTTACAACCGATGTTTCTACGCCATCGATGGTCAACATCGATGTTCCGTTTCGATGTCCCAGCTCAGCACTATTGCATATTTGTCTGGACGAGTCTATATTTATTTTAAAGGGGTAGTAGCTAGCTTAGACTGAATCAACAACATAATTATGTCATCATTCTTCTTCAGTAAAGGATTAATAAATTAGCGTTTTTATTATTTCTGAATTTCTATTGCGAAATAATTTGTATCCTATAGTGCTGTTGTTTTATGTGTACGGTAGGTTATTGTAAAGTGTAATTATGCGTTAGTATTTATTGCTTTTGTGTAATCTAATAATAAGTGTATCTCTTCAAAAAAATAATTGGAAACTCGTGCGTGTTTGTGTGTTTCTTTAAGTGATTTAGTGCAAATGTTCCGAGAGATTGGAAATAAGAGGCCGAATGGGGTTTAGTGGATATAAGCTTATTATGCAGTTCCACATTTTCATCAGGGTACGTGATGAGCATAGAAAAAAAAAACAAAAATCTGAAGATGTCTGTGCCCTGGATTATTTGCTAGTGTACTGGCACCTGGATTCACTTCTATTTGGATACTAGGTAAACTAAATATTATTTTTATAAGAATCTATAGTTATTTTCTACACAGTTGGCAACATTGGGCTTGAACATCTGTTGATTACACAGCTTGGCAATGTAATATGATCGTATATGAATGTGCTGAGGAGTAACCGGGTGGGTTTATGGGTGAATTACCCCACTTTTTAAACGTTCGATTTAAAAAAAAAAAATATGTAGCGCTTCTCTAGGACACCCCAGGAGTCACCCATTTAAATATAATACGTCATTTCCATAACACCCTGTATAAATCATGCCAACTTTTCATACTTCTCATAATTATTATCATAAACGGCAATTGTTAAATAAAGATCGTAATATTATAAATATTCTTACGTAATAGGTATTTCATAGATTATACAAATATGAAAGATCTGTCAAGTTGTTTGTTGTTTCTAATAAAATGACCATGGCCTACTTTTGTAAGTAACGTAAATGATTAAAAATAATATCGCATTTTTAGGTTCGTTTTGAAAACAAATATATAAACACAACCATGCACTTTCGTAAAGCTCAATTAATTGAAAAAATAATGTATTATAAAATTTTTTTATTTTTGTTATTATTTCAAAATCGAAACTTTTTAGTGGTTACGCCACTGAACTATTAAGATCCTTTTTAATATTATATATTTATTAAGTTAAAATGAATAGTTTGACGGTGGACTATTTAAAAAATAACTTTAGCTCTTTGAGTTTGGAGTAAAAAATTGAAGTGAAGAATGCGGGAAGATCTAAACCCGAAATTAATTTAACGCAGACCACAAATGGTAAATCTAGGGACTTTATTAGAAAGTTTAAACATTAAATATATGAAAAGAAATTTATAGAGGGTATTCCAAACTTTAATGAGGCTGTTATTGATCAATTTTCTACAATTAAGAACCGAAGAATGGACTTTACGTTTAAGCACTATTGTGTAGGGTCGATGAATGTTGTGTATTTCGATAAATGATACTCGATATGATTTTAAACCATTTTATTTAAGGATTTAAACTAAAAAACACTGAAATTATGAAGAATGCCAGATTTGTTCTCATCATAAAACAGTTAACTATTTTCTCGTCTTGGTTGCGCCTAATGACGTAGCCCGTAGATGGCGTATTGGTATTAGACATCATTCGGTTTTCTTGATAACTCGTAGATGGCGGTAGTAGTATTGGACATCATTCGGTTTTCTTGATAGCTCGTAGATGGCTTTAGTAGTTTTAGTAGTGTACTGTATAAATGTTGTTACGAGGGTTGCATGCGACGACGTTAAGATCCGACAGCTATACACACTAAGAAAACCTTTCTTATTTTCCAAATGTTGTATTTCCTTGTGTAAAATTAAAAAATAAATAAAAATATGTTTTACCAAACGCATTTTCTTATTACTTTTTTCTTTCTACATTTAAAACGCCTAGAAAGTAATTGTTTGGTCGTTACACAAAAATAAATTTTTAAAGATAATTTCAACATACATACATCATAGGTCACGAGCCGCCACTGCCTGTGAGTATATAATCTCAGCGCTTGGCGTGTGGTAGCGCGCAATTCTGGTATTAGCGGCATCCCTTAAATGCTGAGAATTTATATTTAAATAAATTCTATTCGGTTTAGATCAACAATAAATTGTAAAACCTGCAGGACCATCGAAATCGGTTCGCAACTTGCAAAATTTAATTACCGGTATTTAAAAGTCCTAGAATTATATTAATTATAATCAGCATTAATGCTCTAAAATCCAAGAGCGGAACGAATTAAAACTTTAATGCGGAAACTTTAAAATATCCTTACACCCTAACGAATAAAGTTTGTATAGGATAAAAGCAACAGCGCAATAATTAAAAGTTTTGTCTATTTACATTTATAAATGTTAATAAATATTTTTAGCTGCATTAAGACCGTTAAAATATACTAGTAAATTGATTTTGATCAGATATATTTGTGTCTCGTAATTCTGTAGATGTCGATGCGAAGCCTAACGGCGATTATTGTCAAGTTTTATAAATAGAAAAACCTATGATTTTGCTCCGTATAAACCACCAGGGACTTGATATGTCTAGCTAAATCAGTGAGTAGAGTTTCTCTCTCTCTAAATGAATTCGGGCTAATTCGTTGAAAAAAGTTCCTAATAATTTAACATTAAACATTTATTTTTTAACATTTTTAATATGTAGGGTGTTGGAAAAAGGTCGTTAACCCGGAATAACTCCGGTGCATCGCGTTGCATCGGAAAATGTCTAGGGAAAAAGTTGTTTGGTTTTGAAAGAGGAATAGTTTGCAATTTAAACCACCCCCACCCCCTCAAACCTCATTCAAATGGAACCTCATATTTTTTATTGGCGTATCGTGTTCTCCGACCAAAAATATACATCTTTTGTCCGAAAATTTTTTTTAATCGGGCCCATCCTTCACCAATAATCACCATGAGAAAGCCAATATCAAAACCGTGCGAAAATCAAGTTTTATCCCGGAAATACTCTTTTTCTCTGTCTTGTACTAAAAAATGCCCGTGGAATACAAACAACTTTTCGGACAAAAGATGTTTATTTTTGGTCGGAGAACACGATACGCCAATAAAAATATTGGGTTCCATTTGAAAATCTTAACTTACCCGCGCCCGGGGGTTGAGGGGTGGGGGGTGGTTTAAATTGCAAACTATTCCTCCTTCAAAACCAAACAACTTTTTCCCCAGACATTTTCCGCTGCAATGCGCTGCACCGGAGTTATTCCGGGGTACCACCGACCTTTTTTCAACACCGTGTATAATATGATATAATGAATAGAAAAACTCAATAATAGACACCTAGGTGCAAAACACCCGTATGTGTCGAAATCTAAAATTAGACATATGTATATTATTTCTATCTTTATTTATATTATCTATAGGTATTATAATTCTGTGATACACGTTACTGAAACATACCCACAATCCCTATTGATCTAATGAAAAAGTATTGAAAACTTTTCTGTATTCTGATTACACTTTTTATTAAAATTTTTTATATTTTTAATTGATTTTATATGATCTGGGAGTAAATTTAATGATTTTGGTGCTAAGTAATCCATAAACTTTTTATTGGCGATTGTTAAATTTTTTGGTAATTTAAATTTGTTATTAGATTTAGTCCTTGTTTCGGTAGAGTGATGTACATAGTTTAGCTTGGTCTTACAGCGATAAACAAAATTACATATTATACTACTAATATATAAAGTTCTGATATTTACAGTATCCTCCAAAAACAATAAATTTGTTGGAAATCTTTTATTTTTTTTAATATAATTTTAAGAATTATTTTTATGTTATATTTATCTTATTAAGTACTGTGCCATAGGCACCAGCACAGACAATTATTCCGTATCGTATTAGCGACTCCACAAATGCTTTATAAACCATCACCCATGTTTTCTCATTTAGAAATTCCCTTAATATATTAAATTCGTGTATAAGTGTACGTATTTTATTAGAAACATAGTCAATATGTGGACTCCAATTCATAAATTGGTAAACCAGCACACCAAAATATTTCATGTGGATTAGTTCAGCAATTCTATCATTACCGATAGTAATATCTGTAAAATTGGGATGACCAGCCCTTGTTAATGGCTATGTAATTTGTTTTATTTAGATTAATTGATAGTTTATAAGTTTCCAACCAACTCTTAACCAATTTAAAACCTTCTATTGTCTTATTTTTAACTTCTTCCCAATCTTTACCAGTAAATATTATAGCCGTGTCGTCAGCATAAGATATAACTGTACCTCCTATATTTTTTGTTAAAAGAGCATTAAGATAAATGATGAATAGGATCGGGCCCAAAACCTTTCCCTGGAGAACACCAATTTTGATTACCCGTCTCTCACTCAATATATTATAGATTGTAACCATTTGTGGTCTTTCTTGCAGATAATTTTTTTACTAAATTGAGTACAACTCCTCTTACGCCATAGTGTGACAACACAGTTAAAAGCTGGTTGTGTGAGATGTTTATTATTAGTCTTTCATCCAAGAATAAATTAAATATTTCATTTCAGTTCGAATTGAAGCTAAACAAAATGGAACTTTATTTAACTTTATTAAACGATTGTGTGAAAGACTGAGACGGTTTTCCTTTAAATTAAAATAGAAATAGAGAAAGTTTCCCGCGTCCTGTTAAGAAGTTTGTTTAAAGTTTAAGTTGCAACTTAGATTTTCTTTTAAACGGAATTGTTTCGGTAGATAGGTAATAGGCGCTGCGAATTTCAGCTTATAATACGAAACAATTTTATTTGTCTACCAACCGTTTTAGTGTCATTTCACTTTAATTCGCTTAATTATACCCCAAAAATTACAAGGGTAGTAACTTCGGATGACAACCTTTCCAACCAATTCCAATGAATAAGTTGCAAGCAAAGGTTGACTCATGATTCGTTGTCTGGGTCTCTAGTTTCTGTAAGGAAATGCGAGATCCAGGTAGTACGCCTGCCAACATCCTTGAAACCTCATTTAAGAGGTCATTGGCATTTGACCTAGTGACGTACGTGCCTATTTAAAACTTATTTAATACTATTCCATATGTTTCTTCGGGTTGTTTAAAACATAGTCCGTCGTAAATGTTCTTCAATTAATTGTACAAAAAGGTATTACAGAATGGAAAAGTGTTTGAATTATTTTATTTGGTCTAAAGAGTCTGAGGTGTACATATGACAACACCGGCCAGAATTCCTTGATTGCTTGCATAAATTTTTCTTCAATTTGTCTTTATCTCAGGAATTGACGGTTTAAATATAATACGTCATTTCCATAACACCCTGTATATTAAAAAAGTTAAAATGTTAAAAATGTTAAAAAAATAAATGTTAAATGTTAAATATTTTGCAATAATACAAGGAATTTTTCCAAATGCGTTTTTCCAACAGGTTGTACATTACAGCGAATTATCTGTAGGTTTTGCGTTGCCTTTTCAGCCTTTTTTTTCAATTTCGTCGGGAATTTCAAAACTTTGTTCCATTTTTAATTTTTGACTTTGACACATTAAACATTTGAATACTTATCTCCCTAGCAACAAAAACGCAGGCTATAATAATGTCAAGGTAATGTCGCAGGTAAAAATAAAAAAAATTTAAATGAAATTAAAATTTAAAAAAATATTTATTATTTAAAACGAACTGGTATGACTTAAAAGTTTGTATGCACCACGGGTACTAATAGATATATACCCTCGGGCGACTTACGAACCCTCGGGCCAAAGGCCGCCCTCAGGGCATAATCACCTACTTAGTACCGTGGATACATAAATAACTATTATACGAATTACCTTCCGGGTATGCCTTTTCACCATACCAAATGATGTATAGCATGGCCCCTCTTCCTAGTTAATTTTCTTTACCAAGATGGCGTCCATCTGCCATTTTGACAGTTAGAACCGTCGTCAACAGTTAGTTTATCTTCCTCTACTGGCTACACGCAAATTTGGGCGACATTAAAGAAACGTACTGTATAAGGAAAATATTATTAAGGAAAATAATAATACATCGTAAAGTAAGCATGTTATCTCCAACCATTTTTCATCGATATGCGTAGCCTCCTGCTTCGTAAAATATAAATAATGCACGCGGCAGCAATGTTTTTAAAGTATTTCCTTTGATATTTATTGTTTCGGAAACTCGGAAGCAAACTACACTAGTTTAGTTCCAATGTTTGCGAAAAAGATTTTCCTGTTGTCGCATAGGAAAAATCTACAAATAATATTTGTCACAGTAAAACTGTGTGTGATATTACTTTTCGATTTTCTAGAATATTGCATATTCATGCAGTAGCGGTTCGTTTCATAAAAATGTGTGGTTGTGTCCATTCATAGGTATAATAATACAGGATGGAACGTGACTCCAGGAGTGTATTATTCAAGTTACAATAATATAAAAAGAAATCAATAAATAGTATATTAAGATAAAAGTTTCATAAGACATTATCTTAGAGTACGAGAAGCGGGGAGTTTTCTAAAGTACAAGTGCTCTAATGTCTTAATACTTTTTCTATTTGGGTCTTTAAAGTCTGAAAAACTTTTAAAAATATAGTAGATTTTTTCCATTTGAATTAATATTTTCTTTTTGGGTTGGCAATACTTCTACAATTTAATAAAATGTTACAAGTATCAAATATGCCATGATAGAAACAATTGAACACAACAAATCTTCTTCTCATCCATCATAATTAAAAATAAATATATTATTAAAGTTAATAAAAATGAGTCAGGAAGAAAGTTGTACTCCATCAGAAATACGAGAAATTGCAGAAAATAATCTAGAGAAACTTTTAAAAAGAATGTGCAAAGCTTTGAGTTATGGTGCGAGCAGAACAAAGTTCAAAATATTGAACGAAATAATAAATAATACTATTGAACAAATTATTGTGTCGACACAGAACCTGACAGGAATAACAATTAATACCCAGGAAATGCGTACAGTAACTATAATAAAGTAATATGTATAATTCTATATGGAATTAAAAATAAAAATAGTACTTTATTGAATAAAACTTTAGAAATAGAGCATAAACTGGAAAATATTTCTATTATTTTTAGGATATGTTGTTTTATAGTTGTGACTAGAAATTTGTTGACGGACACCGTTAGCATGTTATACAGGGTGGCCCATCGAAAACGAAACAGAGACATTTACTGGCAGCTCAGTTCATTTTTGGAAAAACGCTCAGACCCGTCGATTTTGTTTTCGAGGGGGACACAAAATTGGAAAAAAATCACGTCAACAAGTGCAGCTCCCTGGACGGGGGTGGCACCACCCCTAAAATCTTAAATGGAAAGGGGGTCGAGTGATACCTTATTTTAAAGGTATTTCAATTCCCTTTATAATGATGTAAAATTCACAATACTTCAGTTCAGTAGTTTTGGAGATTTATTGATTTTAAGCTTACAGTACACTTTAATAGGTATATCTGATTAGTTTGTACTACTTTCAGAAGAAATTTGAGTAAAGGCAGTTACTTATTAATTTAATGCTTTTCTTCACTACGCCCATGGTTTGTTTATCATTTTGGTGTTCAAAATAGCGATTGGAGCGGTTTTTGTCGCGAAAAAAGTGGTTTATTGAAGAAAGATAAGCAGGGAATGTCTCGTACTTATTTTAAATAGTAATTTGTACATAGTTTGCGATTGATTCGACCAAACTTTGTTGTTAAAATACCTTTTACCGCTTTATTCATAAATTAACCATGGTATATTCCACGGCAGAAAGGATTGAAATTATCGAAATATTTTTCGGAAATAATCAGTGCGCTAATAGAACATCACACATATTTAATGAGCGACATGAGAACAGTAACGTGCATCGTGCATCGAAAATATGTCCTAGAACTTATAGCTAAATTTCGGGACACTGGATCAGTCGCCAATAAATAACGCAACATTGAAAATCCCATAAGGAACGAAGCAATAGAAGTGGGGGGTTTAGGGCAAGTTTATGTAGATCCTACGTTAGGTACCCGCAAATTGGATACTGTGTGTGGTGTTAGTCGATGTAGTATCCAACGGATTCTGAAGGCCCATAGTTTTCATCCGTATAAAATTCACCTTGTACAAGAACTTACTGAAGACGATTTTGATCGGCGATTACAATTTTGTGAAGATATGAGTGAACGAATTATAAACGATGAATATTTTCTATTCAACACTTGCTTTTCCGACGAATGTTCCTTTTTCTTACATGGCCTAGTAAACCGTCATAACTGCCGATATTGGTCAGATTCTAATCCCAGAGTTTATCATGAGGTACACATACAGCAGCCACAAAAATTAAATGTTTGGGCTGGTATTTTTGGCGATCATTTAATTGGTCCTTTTTTCTTGCCTGGAAATTTAACCGGTGAAATGTATTTGGAATTACTGCAAGACGCCATAGATCCTGCATTAACAGCCATAATTGAAAATGGGAATGATCGGCGGTACATTGCGAATAGGTTGATGTTCCAACAGGATGGTGCCCCACCACATTACGCATTACGTGTTCGACAATATTTAGATCAGACGTTTCCAGGTCGATGGATTGGTAGAAGAGGTGCCATTGAATTGCCCCCAAGATCGCCAGACTTATCACCTTTGGATTTCTTTCTGTGGGGTCACTTAAAAAGCAAAATCTATGCTACTCAACCAACATCGTTAGAAGATTTGTGACAAAGAATTGTGAATGATATTGCAAAATGTGCGGCAACGTTTCGAGCAAAATCTTTATTACTGCATGGAGAGTCATGGTGGTCATTTCCAACATTTACTTGGCTGACAGGTCAGTTCATTCTTAATTTTTAAAGTACTTTGCTACCAAATGTATTGATTTCCACTAATGATGTATTAAAGTTTTATTTAAGTTTAAAATCAATAAATCTCCAAAATTACTGAACTGAAGTATTATGAATTTTAGATCATTATAAATGGAATTGAAAGACCTTTAAAATAAGGTATCACTCGACCCCCCTTTCCATTTAAGATTTTAGGGGTGGTGCCACCCCCGCCCAGGGGGCTGCACTTGTTGACGTGATTTTGTTCCGATTTTGTGTCCCCCTCGAAAACAAAATCGACGGGTCTGAGCGTTTTTCCAAAAAAGAACTGAGCTGCCAGTAAATGTCTCTGTTTCGTTTTCGATGGGCCACCCTGTATATTTCCGAGTATAGGTATTTCAGATTAATATCTAGTAAAAATGATCTATTGCATGGTTAAAGGTTAGTATTTTAAAATTTTCTACATAAATATTGGTCGAATCCATATGTCAAGAAAACTAATTTTAACAAATTGAAGTAAGCCTAAAGTTCGAACCCTACTTGCTGCCAACATAAAAAAATAAAATTTCAGTTTCATAAAGTGACAGGTTATACAATTTTTTTGCATTTCATAATGTAGGCATTATGAAACCCAAATAGAAAAATAAAGTTATAACCTAATTATAAAAAACAAAGTTCCATACATTCACATTTTTTAAATCGGAGCCTGCTTTCAATAAGTATTCAAAAATAACTCCATTGATCTCAAATTAAATGCCTTGAATACCGTATAGTAGAATTGCGGCAGGAAGAAATTTAAGAAATACTAATTCGTGTTTTTCATGTATTATTTCAATTGTGTTGTAGTTGTTTTGGGATGCTAAAACCTAGATAATGCCACCACTGAATTGTACAACGTTTCATATTAAATCGATGATGGTTGTCACGAGCGACATGAGATATTGAAAACTGTTATTATGTGTATACGGTAAATACAAATATGGAAATTTTGTGACCATAGTAAAAATCACTCTTAAAAGGCGTACCCGGAAGGTAAATCGTATAGGCCAAAGTTAAAAACTTAGAATTCGCCGAAACGGTATTAATTATTGTTGAAGTTGAATGTAACAAAAATTTACTCTGTGACTGATTCCGCGGGTGGTTCTTTATTTTATTAACATTTTTTTAAATATTTTAATGTAAAAAAAGAATGTTTCGATATATTGAGAGGATTACTTTACATGTTTCGGCTTTTTAGGCCTTTTTCAAGAGCATTGTAAGATGAATACTGCTCGTGAAAGAGGCCTAAAAAGCCGAAACATGTAGAGTAATACTCTCAATATATTGAAACATTTAAAAGGAAATTTCTTCTTTTTTTACATTATAATAAGTAACAAAAATTGATAACATTCGTCTAAATAGCAAGTAAATTTGTATGTTTCTTCTCGCTTTTAAAGAATATTTGCCGCCTTCGTGGTTTCACCCACTGGGAGGCAAACGCGCTTCCAGGGGGGTCATGCCCCCCCCCCCCCCCAACGACATTCTGGATCCGCCCATGCTGGGAGGGGTGCCAGTAGTTTCCAATAAATCGCGGTCCAAAAATGGACTTATTCATGGAAATTTCTAGGGGGTGCCCCTGGGAAAGGGTTCGGCGGATATTCGGATATTGTACCAGTTTGGCTATTCCTCTATATTTTCACCGGCGAGCCGAAACTGCTTCTCACTCTCTCTCATCTAAGTTTCGTCCAGTGGCGGTTCTTCCAGAGGAGCACGTACGCACGTGCACCCCCAAAACAAAACGAATAAAAAATATTAATTTATATTCATTGAATATTATTTATCGTATAAAGTCCGACCCTCCCTAATATTTTATCGTACCGTCAAAGTAAAAAGTCCGACCCTCCCTAATATTTTATCATCCCGTCAAACCAAACTGTATAGATCCGGCAACCGTGCCTCGGTCGAGGTAAATGACGATTATGACGAGACTTGCTCGCATGTGCGATTAAGTAGTGGATTTTTTTTTTTTTTTTTTTTTTTTTTGGACCGCCGATGAGAATCTGCACACAGACAACTTACAGACGCGGCTGCAAGGTAGTGTCGGGTTTAGCAACTTGTGGGGATTATACCTCCATCAACATCATCTTTTCTGAGGGAAAAGATCCGCCTCCGAGAGGCGAGCCGACCGACTAAACTCACCGTTTGAGTCAGGTATAAAGCCTTTAACTCCTTTCACTCGACGTGTTATTTTTGTCTATCATAAGTATGATTTTTGGGTTAAGCCTTTAGGCGTTGTTGATGATGTTTGGTGTCAGCTCTAGTATCTTTCTAATTTGAATTTAATCAAATGAGCTCCTAACATGTTGGCGGTAGGTGTGTGGTAGGCGGTGTATTTTTACAATAGTCGTGTAGTGTTTTGTGTATAGTGTGATTGTATGAAGAACAAGTTCTTAAATAATTTTGAGTTTGGATTTTAATGAGTGATCCAGTCTTTAGGCATTTTGTGTTTGTGGTGTGGTAGTTTAGGAATGTGCGATGCGGCTATCTTCTCGATATTGGTCAGATTCGCCTTAGTATGATATTTTATGATTAGTTTGTCGAGAAACTCCGAAATTGTATCAATTTGGAGATCTCGGTGTATAATGTCATTTCTGGTGTATCTAGGTGTATTCAGTATTATTTTAAGTACCTTGTTCTGCATTACTTGTATCTTCTTTAAGTCAGGTCTACTCAGTGTGCACCATGACGCTGCCCCGTATGATACCCGCGGCCTGATGAACACCTTGTACATCGTGACTTTCGTCCTTGTGCTTAACTTGCTTCTTTTGTTAAGCATCGGGTAATTAAGTAGTGCAGTTTCGCTGTAGTAACAGGTGGCGGGTGGCAGCGGGGGATAGCGGGGCTATGGCGATTTAACAAGGGAAAGGCGCACCGTTTTTGTGTGCACCGCGCTGTTGTCTGTTCGTACATCTAGTTAGAAATTCGAGCGTGTATGTTTTAATATTTTAATATTATATATTTATTAAATTAAAATGAATAGTTGACGGTGGACTATTTAAGAAAGAACTTTAGCTCTTTGAATTTGGAGCAAAAAATTGGAGTGAAGAATGGGAAGACCTAAACCCGAAATTAATTTAACGCAGACCACAAAGGGTAAATCTAGGGACTTTATTAGAAATTTTAAAAATGAAATATATGAATAAAAATTGATAGAGGGTATTCTATAAACTTAATGAGGCTGTTATTGATCAATTTTCTAAAATTAAGAACCGAAGAATAGACTTTACGTTTAAGCACTTAAGCACGGTGTAGGGTCGATAAATGTTGTGTATTTCGATAAATGATACTCAATATGATTTTAAACCATTTTATTTAGGGATTTAAACTTAAAAACACTGAAAATATGAAGAATGCCAACTTGTCAGTCTCGTAGCTCGATTCGTTCCCGTCATAAAACAGTTAACTATTGTTCTCGTCTTGGCTACCCCTAATGACATAGTGGTATTAGACATCATTCGGTTTTCTTGATAACTCGTAGATGGCGGTAGTAGTATTGGACATCATTCGGTTTTCTTGATAGCTCGCAGATGGCTTTAGTAGTATTAGTAGTGGACTGTATAAATATTGTTACGAGGGTTGCATGCGACGACGTTAAGATCCGACAGCTATACACACTAAGAAAACCTTTCTTATTTTCCAAAAGTTGTATTTCCTTGTGTAAAATTAAAAAATAAATAAAAATATGTTTTACCTAACGCATTTTCTTATTACTTTTTTTCTTTCTACATTTAAAACGCCTAGACAGTAATTGTTTGGTCGTTACACAAAAATTAAATTTTAAAAATAATTTCACCATACTTATGAACCCCCTCTATCATAGGACACGAGCAGCCGCTGGTTGCGTCACAGAAATGCGGAAGTCACAAGGCAGCCAAAATTCAATCAATCCTTCAATCGCCCTCTAACTTTCTTGTGGCCTATAAAATAAAAATTTGATTGAATTACTTCATAAACACCCTTAACGAATATATTCCACATATTTTTAATTAACAATTTTCAACGGAAATATTTTTTGTAACTTTTTACCTGACAGGCAACTGACGGAAATTCAGTGTAAACGAAAAGCTTTACAAGCCGTTTGATAGCTCCCCCAACAGTGGAAACATGATTCGCGTTTAAAAACATGCCTTTTTAAAAAAAACACTTCAACATAAACACGAATGCAAATGTTGGCTAAAAGGTTTATAATGTAAACGTAAAAAAAAGGATTAATGTTTAAAATGCTTAAATTAAGAGGAAATACTGGAAGCCTGACCTTTTAGTGTAAACCAAAAATCCAATATATAGCTTTGATGATGACAGCACATCTTCCACTTTGAATTCTCAAACATCGGCTGCCGACGCACATCTTCGCAGAGAGCATGAAATATCACGCCTCACCAAAGACCTAGAAGAAATTTCGTCGTGGGGTGACAATAACCAAGTCGAATTCAATGCTAAGAAACCCCAGGCAGCAGTTTTCTCTAAACAGGTTCACGTTGCAGAACCGGATAAAGTAATTGTAGGAGACGCAATTCCACTGGCTTCATTTATTCTGGACGTCAATCTGGGAGGAAAATATGTTTTGGCATAACCACGTCGCGAGCTTGGTATATTTTACGGACCAATAAGTTGCATACACCTCTTTTGACATCCTAGCAAGTCCAAATCCGACCATGTCCATGTCTACATGCAAGCATACTCTTGGACTATTGGATTCCATCGAAACACGAGCCATTTGTCTGATGGGGACCACGAGCTGGCTAAGAACCCAACAGCCTAGAACATCGAAGACAGGTTGGGGGATTTGACTCTCTTGTACAGGTATTTCCATGGCACATGTTCCATTGCCGCCCATCAATATGTGGTTAAGCTTAGTACTCCTCGAACGTCAATGTTTAAGGATTTTCATCTGGAGATCCTCATCCTTGTGGAACAACCTTCCTGAGGTGTTGTTTTCCAACAAGTATAAAATTATGCTTGTACTTTGGCATTATAGAGCTGTTATTATTGTCAAGTTTAAACGGTTTTAAATTTAAAATTATTTTGCAAATATTAACCTGTAACATTTTTGGTTGGTATTAAACGAACTGGGATCCATTAATTTATTTTAAACCAATATAAATGTTGAAAAAACGTTGTATTTTATTGTTAGCTTTATTTTGACTCGATTATCTCCCGCAACGAATAGAATTGTAGGCAATTGGTCCGTGCACATTTTTCGAAACTAAAATATTTCCCAAGCGGCAACACATTCGAACTGATATTGTATAACGACTAGGATTGGGAAATTGCACCACGTATCGACAGCTGTGATATTACATTTAGTTAATACAGTGTGCCAAATTAATTACACAACAAATTTCAACTTTTTGTTTGTTTCCTAACCAAAATTTTTTTTTTTTTTTGGTCAACTACAACCAAGTAACTAAACAAATACCTATCAAAGATTTTAATATTATGAGAATCAATAAAACTAGGTTATATTTCTTTTCCACTATATTCTTAAAAATGACATGTTTCGCTTTTCCACAAACCTTCTCATACAGACACAACTATCCATAATTCTTCTTGTCGCCCAATACAACATAAGTTAGCAGCTATCCACAGTATGATTCATAGACTATTAACTCTTCCACTTAACAAAAATAACTTTCATAAAGAACTAAATATCATTAAACAAATAACAGCCAATAATGGTTATTCTTCAAATTTAATAAACAAACTCTTAAAGAAAAATACTTAGAAAAAAACTATTGATTTAGTTTTCCCAAATAGTAAAACGTCAACAGATAAATTTAAAGTTGTCACTTTCATTGGAAAACCTAGTCAAAATGTGGGTAAGTTGCTTAATAAACTCAACCTAAGGGTAGCTTACAAAACTAACAACACTTATATATTACAAATAATATATAAAAAATAATAATAATAAAAATCATAAAAATAGAAAATCAGGGGTGTATAAACTAAAATGTAAAGAATGTCCGAAAACATACATTGGCCAAACAGGGAGACATTTTGGAAAAAAAATACAAGAACATTCTAATAGTTACATAAAAGATAAAACAGATTCTAATTATTCCAACCATTTAAAAGAAAAGCAACATATAAAATCTTACATACTAAAAAAAAAGGCATAAAACTTAATCTGTTAGAATCCATGGAAATAAATAAACTTTAAAATACTGATGTTTTACTGAATGATCAAATAGACCTTAACAATTCTCCTTTGTTAATTTTATTTCACTAATCCACTATTACATGTATAAATAAATCTATAAAATAATTTATATAATCACTATACTGACCATTTGGAAAATCCCACTGTTACTATTATATCCCCTACACCCTATACTATCTTTGTATCTGTAATAATATTTTAAGATTGTACACTTTGTTAGTTATAGAAAAATATTCATTCATTCTCAATCTGAAGAAGCTACAGTGATAGCGAAACATTGTCATTTTTAAGAATATAGTGGAAAAGAAATATAACGTAGTTTTATTGTTTCTCATAATATTAGTTATGGATTTCCACCAAGTATCGGCTGAATCAATTAATTTATTAAATATTTTAGTTGGTTCGTAAAACAGAATCTGAATTATTTGTTACAAAATTTTAATTTAGAGGCATATACAATGAACTTACAAAATACAGATAATAGTACATTGTTGGTTCAACAAATGCAATTAAATATCACATTTTTATCATTGAATCTAAAGGTTAGACACTCGTTTTGAGCTCTGGCGTATATCTCGTAATAGCCCAGCAGTAGTCGGCTAACATCTGACAGTTCCATTTTCCCTGATACCTTTCTTCCATCTCTGAAATATCCTGGTGGAACCTCTCACCGTGGTCGTCACTTACAGCACCACAATTATCCGGAAAGTAATCCGGATGAGAATCCAGGAATAGTATATTACGTATCGAAGTGGAAAGTGTTTCATTCCTATCGAGAGAGTCGGCGAGGTTAACTAAATCTCGAGACAGTAATGAAACTTTTCACCTACGTTTGTATACTATTTTATTTACAACCACATCTAATATCCACTTCTTATTATTTTGAATTAAAATTATTAATAAAAGTGAAATGTCATTTTGACTTTTCCATTGAGAAATTAGACAGAAATTTCAAAAAACCGCAGGTGGTAAGTCAACAACAGAAAAATGCTATCAAGATGAGTCATTTAATTTTGCTGCTACTCCACCAGAAATTCGAGAAGCAGCAAAAATAGTAGAACAAGGTATTCTGCCAACTAAAGCCGCCCGAGATGAGACAGGCATATAACTGTTTCAAAGAATGGTGTACGGGAAACAAAGTTCAAAATCCTGGATATGAGTCGGAGCTACTAGGTTATTTCAGTGAAAATGCCAAGACAAAGAAGATATCAACGTTTGGTCACAATATTCAATGCTGAAGACCACTCTATCAATTAGGGAAAAAGTAGACATATCTACACACGCAAAGCTATTAGCATTTTTTAAAAAGTGCGTTCGTATATTATTTTGAGATATCGATTTTTAAAAAAATTATAAGAAAATAATTTACTTTCCACCGGGGTGGAAAGTAAAAGTAAAAAAACGTCAACTTTCCACCTTTCAGAAATAGATGAAATGCCATCATTACATGCATGGTTGTAAATAAATGAATTGTCAACTACATATTACACCCTAGGTTTTGGTAACACAGACGAAGTCGGACGATCAGGTCTAGCATATCTTTTTTCACCGAGGGGTCTGTTTTGATGGGGAGGTATCAATCAAATGTAACTGTCAGTAACATGGTCTTTTGGTTTGGTTCTCCTTAGGAACAGCGAATGACATCTGACCCTTTTTCCACTTAGTCACTCCTAGATATGGGGGGAGGGATTGTCTCCGACTTTTCAGCCAAAATACCAGTGGCCTTTTTTTATTAATCAGTGTAATTGACGGCAATTTACAAGGTATCAATTAAAGCATAAACTGGAAACAGCGCATATCGACATAAAATTAATGTCGATAGATCGCGATTCATCTCTATGATATTTGAATGGTGAATATCGACCGGCATGCCAAGGAACAGCAACACTGGAATAACACTTGGCCATTCAATTGCAAGTAGCCCCACATGCTCTAAAAATTTAAATTCCATCTCTTCTTCTTAGCTCGGTCTAGCATATTCGACTGTCCTAGTTTTAAAATGGTCAATATTTATGCTAATAAATAAAACCTTCTTGTTAAGGTTCTTCGTTTATTTAATAGTTCTTGGTATTTCACACAATGGAAGACATACGATACATTTAGATTCATGGAATCCCATTAAATAAAGAAGATTTTCATAAAGAATTAAACATAATAAACTAAGGAAAAACATATATAAAAGCCATTGAAATATAACCTTCTTGGCGAACGACGTGGTAATTTTTGACATAAATATAGCAATAGGTTCCGCTAAGTGGAAATAAGATGTCACAAAAACAAAATATCACAATCGACTTAATGCCAAACTAGATATACAGGGTGTTATCGAAATGTGTTATTATTTTAAATTGGTGACTCCTAGGGTATCCTAGAGAAAGTCTACATACTTTTTTTTTAAATCGAATATCTAAATACTAAGGTAAAAACCCTTCATACTCACATACTGTCGCGCCGTTCCATCTGGATTCACTTAGCAACAATGTGGGTCACTAGAGTATACTAACAGTGATGTCAGATCACACCGCGTGTCTGGCCCTTGCTTGGATACCTTCCGCGCGCGACTATCGTTGCTTCAGTATGTTTCGAGACTCGGGGGTGGAATGACGCTGTCGAGGGTTTCACGTGCTTGATGTATACGACTTTTAAACGTTTTGTTAGTTGTAGCATTACCCGATTTTTTTTTGTTGTGAAATAATTCATAATAAGAATTATTGTGATGTGATTTCAAATTTGTGTGATATTATCTATTGTTGGTTCTGTTGCAAAACATACTTTTTGTGTTTTATTTTTTTATTGAATTTAATTATAAAACGGATTATAAGATCGAATGTACCTTAAAATTGTAGTATTTTTTGCTAAAAAGTTTGAAAAAGAAGTGATAACGCGGGTCAAAGACGTCTTGTTGTCAAAAACTGATCACGTGCGTTTACAATGCTGTGTTGCAATATATGACAACACCGCCTCAATAAAATATTGACGTCCTCAGTAGCGGCCACGTAAATTTTGAGATTTCATATAAAGTGTATATTTCGTACAATAATTCAAAGCGCCATTTAAGGTTATTTTTCTTCAATTTATTTTCATCTCAGGATTTGCCGGTTTAAATATAATAAGTCATTTCCATAACACCCTGTATAATGCTGCAGCTTTCTTCAAGTCAAGCTCAACATAAAGCAGTTCTGTGGAAGTAGAAAGCAGTGCCATCCATCTCACTAAGGCCTTTTTTTGCACGCGTCTTGTGTCGCGCGAAAAAAATCGCGGCGATTTCTAAAAGACATTGTTCTTAATGTGCGATTTTATGCAATGATGTCGTTGAGCCTCTCGTTCCAATAAAAAGCGCGCATTTAGAACAATATCTTTAGAAAACGCCGCGATTTTTATCGCGCGACACAAAACGTGTACATAACATCGGCCTATGAACATTTGCTGCAGCCAGTGATATATTATTCAGCTTAATTCAGCAAAATAACATTCGAATAATAATTATTTTTAACTAAAGGTAATTAATTAGGCATGGGATTCTGTCCTAGAATTAATTTTGTACTAATGTAGCTAGCGACTGGAGGCCCACAACAAAATTCTAAAACAAAAGGGGTCCGTGGTCAAAAAAGTTTGAGGAATGCTGATCTATGCGACCGCGTGTGTTATATTAAAATATGTCATATCAGCAAAAATGAACTAACGGTAAAACATAGAATAGTATATTACGTACCGAGGTGGAAAGTGGTTCATTCCTGTCGAGAGAGTCGGTAACTAAATCTCGAGACAGTAATGAAACTTTTCACCGAGGTTTGTATACTATTTTATTTACAACCACATCTAACATCCACTTCTTATTATTTTGAATTAATATTATTAATAAAAGATAAATGTCATTTTGACTTTTCCATTGAGAAATTAGACAGAAATTTCAAATAACTGCATGTGGTGTAAAATAACGTAGGTAATAATACACATCAAGATGGCAAATATCATTTTTTGAAAATGGTTTCAATGTCACTAAACAATAGATGAGGAATTTGATTTTGCTGCTACTCCACCATAAATTCGAGAAGCAGCAAAAATAGTAGAAGAAGATCTTCTGCCAACTAAAAGCCGCCCGAGATTTGACAAGGCATATAACTGTTTCAAAGTATGGTGTATGGGAAACAAAGTTCAAAATACTGGATATGAGTCGGCGCTACTAACTTGTTTCAGTGAAAATGACAAGACAAAGATATCAACGATTTGATCACAATATTCAATGCCGAGGACCACTCTATCAATTAGGGAAAATGTAGACACATCTAAACACGCAAAGCTATTAGCATTTTTAAAAAAGTGTGTTCGTATATTATTTTGAGATGGTACCGATTTTTTAAAAAATTACAAAAAAATAATTTACTTTCCATCCGGGTGAAAAAACGCCAACTTTCCACCATTCAAAGATAGATGAAATTTCATTATTACATGTATGGTTGTAGTATCAAGGGCTGAAAAGAGGTTTTTACGGACGAGTCCGGAAAAGCCTCCGACTGCCCGAGATATGTACCGTATTTTTTTATAAGTGCTCCGAAGCTTTGATGCCAAGTAAATAAAGAAATTTTTCAGACAGTTTTCCTGTCTACATGACATGAAAACACTCGCGCATGGAGAATGTAAATATCTATTTATTATTTTTGACAAATAGGCTCGGTGGCCTAGTGGTTATAGCGTACGCCTTGTGATCCGAGAGTCGCGGGTTCAAATCCCGCACTCGGCATTTCTGGTTTTATTTATTTTTTTACAAGTGCCCGAGTCTTTGAAGCCATATAAATGAAGAAATTCTTCAGACATTTTTCTAAAACATCTTTGAAAAATTAACTGCCAATTTAATTTATATAATATAATCCGCTATTTATTATCGCTTGTAGTATGGCTCGGTGGGTAGAGTGTCCGCCTGGCGATCTGAGGGTCGCGGGTTCAAATCCCGCACCGACAATTCTGGTTTTATTTATTTATGAGCACATGGTGACTCGAAGCGGGCGGGAAAAATCTTTCCCGCCCGCTTCGATACTTTCCCGCCCGCTCTCTTGAAAAACGTCAGTTTCGGTGAAGAGAACATGCATGAAAAGAGGCACTTTCGGGGCATATGTAAAAAAAAATATTATACATAAACCACAAACTGCTGACACCAACACAAGGGTACAACAGAAAAAGCTTCATAGGAAGGATGTTTCTGTAATCGTATACAACGACATGTCTCGGCACCTCGCCCCAAGTCGATCGCTTCGATGGACAAGAAGCGACTTTGCGCGCACACAGAGTACAAGGTATATAATTTTATAGAATTCTATAGTGCAGGACTGTTGATTTTTGCATAAATTGTGTAAGTGTAACTAATTCCAGTTTGGATAAACTACACCAACGAACAAAGACATCCGAGCTCGAAAATTTTTCATTGTGCTATCTAGAATTTCCCAGCGGCCGGCACAACATGTGGAACTTTCCGATACGATCTGAACGGTATCATAAACTCGCGAATTCGGTAACTGGAAAACTCGATTAAACGAACATATAGCTATCCAGTTGAACAAAAATTGGTTTATTTATTCTTTATAATATCGCTTTAGCAATACCAATAGCTTCTGCTTCGTTCTTTTCTCTCGGCCGCTACGGGGGCGTTAGAAAAATTTTCTGCGGGAGAAGAAAAACAAATAACGGGAACAAACCCGAACAAACCCGCATTTTTTCTTTCGGTCATTATTCAGTAAGTACCAAAATGCGTAAATATATTTTTTAGTTTCCAATAGAACAATTAAAAACCACCATTTGATATACGAAACAATATGACAGTTCTCGAAATTGAACGCTTAGAATAGTTATTTGTATAACAAATGTATAAAGTTTTACTTTTTTCACGAATGGGAAATTTGAGCGCACGAGCCAAAGGCGAGTGCCGCATCCCGTATGTGAAAAAAGTAACTTTATGCATAAGTTTCATACAATATTTTTTTCTACTATCGCATCAGTTTTCTTTTTCGGAATTAAAGAATATACAGGGTGGCCAATCGAAAACAGTCCAGCAAGGTTTACGGCTGTGTACGTTAAAATTAAAAAAAACCTCGGACCCGTAAACTTGTGTTTTCAGGGGGACACGTTTCACTATTAATATCATCCCTGTAATCTCAACCCCCCTAGCGGGGGTGGCTACAGCCCTTGTTTTTCAAATGGGAATGGGTATGTTGTGATACATCTTTCTAAAGATCATTAAATTCACTTTAAAATGGAGCGTTGTTTCGTAAATTTGAGCTACGCTCCGCCGAGAAATTGCGTTTTTAAAAATGTAATTTTATTGAGTAATACTTTCATGTTATCTTATTAAATGTTGAAAATTTCCGCCATTCACCTCCATACAATGGTACAACAACTATTCAAAGTGTTCTCGGACATTGTGAAGAACAAATGGTGTAATTTGTTGACATTCATTGGTAATGCGGTTCCGTAAATCTTCTAAGGATTCTGGTTGGGTGGCATAAATTTTGGATTTTAGATGTCCCCACAAAAAGAAATCAAGGGTAGATAAATCGGACGATCTCGCGGGCTATTCAATAGCACCCCTCCTCCCAATCCATCTACCAGGAAACGTTTCATCCAGAAAGTGGCGTACGGGTAATGCATAATGGGTGGGAGCCCCGTCTTGTTGAAATATTGGATTTTCTTCCTGATAACGTTGGTCGTTTTCCATAATTTCCATCAGCGCTGGGTTGACAGCATTCTCCAACAAGTCTAAATAAGTATCTCCATTTAAATTTCCCGGTAAGAAAAATGGTCCAATTATGTGACCACCGAAAATACCAGCTCAAACGTTTAATTTCTGAGGATTTTGAGTATGAACCTCGTGGTAAATCCTTGGATTCGTGTCGGACCAGTAACGACAGTTATGTCGATTGACAGTGCCATTAAGAAAAAAAGAACATTCATCTGAGAAGCAAACGTTAAAAATGTAGTTCGGATAATTTAATACTTGTTGTGACATTACTTCACAAAAGTGTAAACGGCGGTCATTATCATCTTCATTCAATTCTTGGAGAAGTTGAATTTTGTATGGGTGCCATTTATAATGTTTCAGAATTCTCTGTAGAGTGGTCCGCGAAATTGCCGTTACATCAAACATGATTCTGGTACTTAATGTTGGATTCATACTAACTTGACCCAGAACTGCTACTTCTACTGCTTCATTTCTTATCGGATTTTCAACGATCCTTCTTTTATTTGCCACTGAATCAGTTTGCCGAAATTTTGCCACTAATTCTAGGATATAACCACGATGTACCTGTCTATCTGGATGTCTATCATTAAACAAAGTTGCTGTTACTCTTGCACATTGATTGTTTATGAAATACAATTCAATAATTTCCACTCTCTCCTCAATAGAATAAACCATTTTTTATGTCACGATCAAATCAAAAGAAAATAATAACGCAGAAATAACGTATGTAGATCTGAATCAACCACTTTACTGAAGATAACGTTGAATTGACTGATACTTATTACTTTAAAAAAAATGGTTGACGCACAAACCTGTGTACTTGATAAGAGGTGCAGTGAAATGTTTGAAATTCCGTTGCTCGGCGGCGCGTAGCTCAAATTTACAAAACGAAGCGCCATTTTAAAGAGAATTTAATGCCCTTTAAAAAGATGTATCACAACATACCCATTCCCATTTGAAAAAACAAGGGTGGTAGCCGCCCCCGCTAGGGGGGTTGAGGTTACAGGGATGATATTAATAGTGAAACGTGTCCCCCTGAAAACACAAGTTTACGGGTCCTAGTTTTTTTTTTAATTTACACGTACACAGCCGTAAACCTTGCTGGACTGTTTTCTATGGGCCACTCTGTATATTATTATAGAACCACTGCCACTTAGATATGCAATAAGTTTTGGATATTTGCGTATATCCCAAATTATCAATCAGAGCTATCTATGTGGCGATTAACATAAAACTTCTTATTAAACATAAACTTTCTCTCTAATAAATATCCCATTGTCTTTACCAAAAACAAGCTGTAAAGTTTTTCGAGGAAAGAAAGAAAATAAAACCTAAATAGAAGTAATCAAATTTTCTTTAATAAATCCTAAACAACTGTTTCGGATATGCGTAATTGGGCCAAAGAAGATGGAATTTCGGATTCAGGTCAGATAAGGGAACTAATTCGGATTTCCCATAATTCGAGCGGAAATATCGTATAATCGGTACGATTTCGCACATATTGCTATTATAGAAATAATTTTATAGGACAGTCGAGTTAAGCCCGAAATCTTCCTTACGAAAACATTTAGAATTAGACGAGAGGTAAGTACCCTTAAGAGTCCACCAGCGCGGGAATTCTCTTCTCACTCTAGCAGTTCAGAGTAGGATAGAAGATGACGCCGCTACTTTGGAATATGACGGAATGCATGGAAGTTACAACTGATTATATTGTAACTACTGTTAAATTTGACAAAAATTAGAAAAAAAAATATTTTATTTACACCCATGCATGTAATAATGCCATTTCATCTATTTTTGAAAGGTGGAAAGTTGACGTTTTTTTACTTTTACTTTCCACACGGGTGGAAAGTGACTTATTTTTTTGTAATTTTTTTAATAATCGATATCTCAAAACAATATACGAACACAATTTTTTTTTAAATGCTAATAGCTTTGCGTCTTTAGATATATCTAATTTTTTCCCTAATTGAAAGAGTGCAAGCGTGAATCCAGGGGGGTCATGGGGGACATATCGTGTTAACTAATAATAATAGATCAAAGAAAAAGTCCATTTTCTCCAAGATACCTGTTTGGTAACTAGCAAACGTTGACAACCGGTGACTTTGAGTTCACCCCTTCTTAGTCAATAATAATAGTATGCTGGGTATTTTTCTATAATTGTAAACTAATCTGTAAGGCTAACACTTCTTAAGCAGGGTACAGACCAAGTTCGCGAGCTGCTCTCGAATAGTTCTCGAACATTTCCCGAGCTTGGTGTATACGCGTGTTCGCGAACAGCTCTAGAGCAGCTCGGCAGTTCGTTCAGGGTTCCGAGTCGAGTCGGTAGATCAAAGGGTTTGTTTGCGAACACGTGGCGAGCTCAGTATATGTGTGGACGTTGGCTGTTCGGCAGTAGTTTATTTTGGTCCATATTAATACAAAATACGCGTTGTTCTTATTATTAGATATATAGATTTTAATATATATTATCGAGAATATTATAGTAGTTTTTTAATTAAACATGAACTGGCCAGAGGACGAAATTGTGTGGTTGATAGAAGAATATCGCCGGCATGAGAATTTGTGGAATCCCAGGCACAAAGATTATAAAAAGAGACATCTAAAAAAAGACGCATATGAAAACATAGGCACGATTTTGTCAAGACCCAAAGATGAAGTGGAAAGGAAAATCGGTGTTATTTTAGCCCAATACCGAAGAAGTCGTCAAAAGGCTGAACGATATTTTGTTTTACTAAAAAATAGGCTGTACAAGCAATTATTAGATCGCTATCTTCGTCGCTTTCCAGCGATGACATTTTTTTATTTAATTATTTCAATTTGTAATAAAAAATGGAGGATTAAATATTTTTTATTATTTCGAACACTCAACGAACTCGGCCGAACTGAACACAGGACTGAACCTCTTCTGGTCTGGACGATACGTTCGCGAGCTGATCGGGTTCAGTTCGGGAGCTGTTCTTGAACAGCTCGCGAACTCTTCATTTCGGTCTGTACCCGCCTTAAGTTTCCATATGTTTTATTAGCAGTAACTCTTTTTGTTCAGGTCGTTATAAAACTATATTTTTTTAAACAAATGAATGCATAAAATTGGCAATATTTTAACAAGTTAAAAAAGTAATTTAGGTCTAAAAAGGTGCAGTAACGGGTAATTTTTCACTTCTCTCTCTGAATGCTTATAATATCAAGTAGCCATGAAAACAGCATCCGCGTCGTTCGTTATCTGGGGACCGCATTGTTGTTGTTACCTTACGAATGTCGATAATATTTGACAACACCAAAAATGTAAAGAAATAATTCCGATTCCGAAGACGAAAACTCATTTCAATGCGCTCCAAATGAAATAATTAATAGCGACAATGAAGCAACACAAAACGTATTGCCTGATAAATCGAATGAAGCTTGCAAAAAGGAATATAGCAGGAATTGAATTCAATTGGACAAAAGCAAGTGAAAAGTTGCAGCGAACGGGTATTGTAAACTTAGTTTCAGGAAAGTTAAAACATCTTCGACTTTATGGTCATTCTGTTACAAGCTAAAATGGACATTTCTGAATAATCAAGCCGATATAAGCAAATATCCCAAACTTATTGCATTCAGTGACAGTGTGATAGTTATACGCCAATATATATTTTTAATTTCGAAAAAGAAAACTGATACTATCGTAAAAAAAATACTGTATGAAACTGATGCCCGAAATAATTTTTTTCGCATACGGGATTGCGGCATTCGCCTTCGGCTCGTATTTATAAATTTTTTTCTAGTTTTCCTTGTACCTAAATCTGATTAATTTTCTTTATCTGCCCCAATTTCAAAATCCAATTCTCTTCAAGCCCATTACTTCAATTCAAAACAAATGTATGTAGATTAATTTAAGTAAATTGTGACTACCTGATATCTGTCGTGTTTGTTACCACCTTCGAGGATGTTCGTTGTTGAGACGTACTCCAATTAGGATGTTCCCCATCTGAACGTTCCCCCTTTTCCTTTCGGCTGTTTGCGGTATGAAAACCATTCAAGTTCATTACTTAGAAGTAAATGGGTCTCGTTTTGGAAGTGCTTAATGCATTAAACTCGAAAGATAACCGTGTTTGATAGTTATTAAATAAGGCATTTTTGGCTTTATTTAGCGACAGACGAAAGTAAAAGGCTTTATTATACAACATATGGGTGATTCTTTTACGAACCGCACACTTTTTACCTTGACATTTTGGAAACGTCCAAAAGTGTTACAAATTCGGCCCTTACAATTGGGATTTCCGAAACGGTAAGAGATGGGAAGTCGGTTAATAGGGGCAAAGTTGCGTAAATATGGGTCCAATAAGATGCAGCAAAAAAAATCTAAAAGATTCGGTAAGATAAGGTTTCGATTTTCATTGTTTTCTACGGATGCTATGGAATGTTCCACTTCTCTCATCGCTTACATACGTTCAAAACGGAGAATTTCTCACGCAGTGAGAAATATCCGCCATTATAGTGTTAGTATGATAACCCAAGGCATCCATGAATTGTTACATGGCAAAACATTTTGAAGACGCAATATCTCTGTAGGCCATGAAAACATTTGTCGGCGTTTCCATAACAATACAACCGAAACACTGCACAATTATTATCAACGAATACTTATAACCAGGAAGAAGACAAACTGGCGTGTTAAATATTCGAAGCAGGCGATGATACGGCGACATCCATTATGCCTGGCGCGCACGTGCTTTTCAAATGTCACTTTTGTCCAAATTTGTATTACTGTCAATATTTTAAAGTGACATTTAAGCAAAGAAAACATCAAAACCCTTTCATTTGATTTACTAAGTAGAAAAAATCAAATATTAGGATTTTGACATAGGTTTTCAGCTGTAAATATCGCTTTAAAATTGTCCTTACATACTTTTATATTATTATTGAACTAGTAACAATACTAGAAATACAGAATTCAGAGATTGAAGGTTGTAATTAGTTTTATTAAAAAATAGGAAATAAATCATAATTTACATAAAATATTTTACCATCTTAAACTTCAAACAAATCAATACACTAAATACAATACTATATGTACAGCTACTAACCAAGTAAATATATGCACCATCATTATGATTATGGGCTTCCAATTTGTTTGTTTCGTAGCATACTACTGGCAACATTAGTGATCGAAGTCCTCTTTAATATTCAGTCATTATGGGATTCTCAATTAAACTATGAAAGGAAAGAATTATTATAATAATATATTACCGGACTTATCAAAATTCTCCCTACGGGTTAATATAACTTATATAGCTGTAAATATTATGTTGTAGCATTTGACTTTTAGATTGTAAAATTTAAGTAAAATTCTTTAAAAATGTGTTTGTTGCTAGTTTGCGTGAGAAGTTTGGGGACATAATGGGACAATTTTATAATGTAAAATAACAATAACAAATAAAAATTAATAAAAAAATATTTCAATCATAAATTACTTACCAGCAACAGAACGAAAAGGTCCGCTTTCGTGAAAAGAATAGAAAATTAAAAATTATTTTAGAATTTAATGACGTTTCCTCCACCATTTTCAATCACATTATAAATCATAAATGTTACTTGATTTTTATTCCATTCCAGACGAAGGATGTTCGGTTGTAAAATAATTTAAGAACTTGTGCTGCTCGCATTCTATGTCTGTCTCTGTCTGCATCAACCTTCTCCGATTCATTAAAGGGAGATAAATATAGCCTAGGTCAAATCGAACAAACCCGAGTCTGATATTGACACAGAACGATAGACACAAAAGGATAAACGTATGGAGTAACCTGCCTGACTGTGACGTCACTTGCACGGCCTACTTATATGCTTCGATCCCCGCCATAAGAGGTCTCACCGGGCTGATTATTATTGCTGTCAACTTGCCAAACGGGTGTTGTAGTTGTTGGACAATATACTATATTGTTGTTTTTATACTAAATCAGGTCAGATTTGTTAAATATTGATTATAATGGAATACGAAGTCTTAGAGTTTGAAAGTACACCTCCAGATATTGTTCGAAAAGCATCCGATGTTTGTAATAATTTGCTACCAAGCACATCAAGACAAAAATATGAAATCGCTTACAGTAACTTTATGGCTTCGAGAATGCAAGCCAAGGTGAATTATTTTTCTAAAAATACTTTGTTAGTTTATTTTGAAGAATTATCAAGAAAATTAAAACCATCCACATTATGGTCCCAGTACTCGATGCTGAAGAGTACCATAATTATTAAAAACTGTGTTGATATATCAAAAATCGAAAAGATATGCTCCAATACAGTCAAAAACCTTAACTCCTGAAGAAATTCAACAATTTCTAAAAGATGCACCTGATGAAAAGTATTTGCTGGTAAAGGTTAAAGTTAATGTAATATGTATTATGTATTTTAATTCTGAACCTCGTTTTAAACACGTAAAAAGAACGCATCCGTAGAAAAAGTAGAGTGTACGAACAAACACGCTTGATTTGCGAACAAACTTCTGCGCTCGGGAGAAATATGTAATTTTTCTCACTTGTTGTACAATATACTATTTCCTGACTTTGTTCGAAAAATAAATTTCACTTTCTCATTGCTACTTTTTATTCTTCACAAGACGACGTTTCGTCTTTGAGTCGCCATCATCAATATTATTTTTTTAAATACGATCCTGGATTGGATCTTTGCGATTAAATTATGAAAGAGGTGGTATACAACACTTACTGGTTTTCCGACGTTTTGTTCTTTAAATTGACCATCTTCAGTAAAATACCCTAGTACGTTCCGATTCCGGTCGGTCCCCTTGCATAATTTAAACAAAAAAACCAGACCCGTATTTAAAAAGAATAAGTTGATGATGGTGACCTAAAGACGAAACGTTGCGTGAAAGATCTGATGAGGCTATCTTGTGGAGAATAACAAGTAGCAATAAGAAAGTGAAATTAATTTTTGGACTTCTCTTCGAACAAAGTCAGGAAAAACTAAAAACCGACACACAAAATTATAGATTTTTTTAAATATTTTAGATTTTTTTGCGGCATGTTATTGGGCCCATAATTACGCACCGTTTTCGATATCTCTATGGTGAAAGCAGAATTTGTAACATCCTGTAGACGCGTCATGCTTAAACTTGGCAAATCACGTTTTTAAAGTTTTTATTGCGTTAGATATCGTCTGCCAGACATTACTTTATCATTTCAATGCTGGCATTGTAAAAGTTCGAAGTTGTATGTAACAATATTTGACTGGAATTTCCTCAGAGATTTCTTGGCGCACCGAAAAAGCATAGTCGAATTTATGCTTTTATTTTTAAAGTTAGGTCTTTTGAATAACTTTATTGTGTTATGACGATAAAAGTCGTTTCTTAGTCTCCATTTCAAAAAAAGATTCTAAGAAATCTAAGGGATTAAGTAAATAAAATCACGATATGTAGACATACATATTCACTAAGTTATTTTTTTACCATCAGGGCCGGATTTGTTCCTTCTTGCGGTTGGGTCAAAAAAATTTTACAGGCAACTTTCAGTAAATCGGATTTCGAAAATAAATAATCTCAAAAACACCTGTTAATTTTTTAATAGATTTCTTATAGTATCTAATTAGAGGAATTATATATGTCCGCGCAAAAGATCATCGTCACAACGATCCTAGTCTATAGCATCGATTTTTTAATAATTTAACGCCCGTCACATGGCTAATTTTACCTGAATCATATAACGCCGATATTTGGAACTGAGTTATTTTAATCAGTCACTATAACCATTTTCCTATTATTTACAACAGCCCTGACTTATATTGGCCTAAAGTTTTGGAATGTGCCTTATAGAATGTTAAAATACTAAGAAAATTAGTCATATTTTTAATCTCCTAAGGTGTAAACGAAAGTTGCACATCAAAATATATTTTTCCTTAATGGTTGATAAATGGTTAATAAAAAAATATTGTATATAGCTTCGGATAACAAACCGTCACATCAATGTATCTCCGGTAACATTTTCATGCGTGACCGGCGATACAAAAATGAACAAATACGTGGATAACAGCTAATACAAGATATTTCTTAAACTTTTTTAGACTGAAATGAGTATCTGTACTCAATAGAATGACTTCGTGTAGTATTTTTCCCTTAATTAAGACTACTAGGTCTGAGATAACCCTGGGACCGGCGATACAATATAAAAACATACGCTTGGTAAAAAGTAGGCAATATTCTAGTTTATACCTAAATAAACATAATAAGGAACTTACCTAAACAGGAGCACGCTTTACACAAATTCAAACACATACCGTCATATTTGTAAAAGTATTAGGCCGACCTGTAGTGGCGTTATTTATAAACAATTTCTTCCGTGACCGGCGATACATGCAGCTGCGGGACGGAACTTCTGGTTAATAATTGCGTTAGAGGAACTAAACTGTTGATCTTTGAACATTATTAACTGTCATATTTGTCGTTATTGTTAAATAAAATTCTTTCTCTATTTTGTTTCATAATGGCTACATTATGAAATATTTCAAGCTTCAAGTCCGTAAGTCTGATATTGACGCTTAAATGATGGAGTGAAACAGATAGATAAAAGTAGGTTACTTGTGAGCGTATGGAGCAGAGTAGGCTTGGCATCACTTCCAAGGCCTTCTTACGTGTTTCGACCCCCCCCCCATAAGCAGTAGCACCATAATTTTTTTCGTGGAAAGTACCAAAATTTCCAAATTTCATATTTTTAACTTTTGTAGTTCCGAATTCCTAATTATTGACGATACCTTTTAGGACACCCTGTATTCGTTTATTAATGGGTGTTCGTTAACGGCAACTATGTAAAACCATATAATCGAGCACTTACTAAAAATATCACTCTATTGGGTAATTAGTCTGGCAACTGGCAGCTCTAGCGACCGAAATATAAATTTATTTTCGTTTATTTTCTGTGGAAACAAGTTTAATTAACTTCCCTTTTGCACTAATACAAACGCTTCGCTCTGGAACATTTGTTCCAACAATTCGGCTAGATCAAGGGCGGTAATGGATGACGTTATTAAACGTTTACGTCTAGTGGCTAATTCGGACTTGTTTGTTTTAGGTAATGTTATTAATTAATCCTATTGCACCTGCCCACCGTCCCACCGACCTGCTTACACGTCGGTGCACCTGCCTTATGAGAGCGGTTATTGTTATGTACAGGATATCCAGGTTTCGATGGTTATACTGGGTGTCTTCGTTAATACTACAGATAAAAGGATGCAGTTTCTTCAATACGTTGCTACTTTTTTGTAAAACAGAAGATGTCACAATTAGAATTTTTCTAAGCCTTCTGGTTTTTGATATTTTTTTTTTATGATCAAACACAAGCACTATAGGAAAAATCCTTTAGGGCACTCTGGGAGTGATGCGTGTGCGCAAAAAGCGATTCACGTTGGTTTTGAATCGTTGGAGGTTATATTCGTTGGGAAAAACGACCTCGGGAAGGTCGTTCCATAAGGACAAAGTCCTCCAGATGAAATAATTCTTAAATAATGAAGTTCGAGGAGTCCTAAGCTTAACCACATATGGATGGGCGGCAATGGTTCGTCGTGTATTTCTGCTATTCGCCGCTCTGGGCGGAATTAAGAGCACAAGGTCAGCCGAGCACTTTCCATGAAAATATCTGTAAAAGAGAGTCAAATCCCCAACCTGTCTTCGATGTTCTAGGCTGTCGAGGTTCTTCGTCAGCTCGTGGTCTCCAATTAGACGAATGGCCCTCCTTTCGATGGAATCCAGTAGCCGAAGAGTATGTTTGGGTGCAGAGCTCCAGACATGAGAGCAGTACTCTAGTGATGGTCGAATCTGGGCTTTGTATAGTGTCAAAAGTTGTTGAGGTGTGTACAACTTTCTGGTTCGGAAGAGTACACCAAGTTTCTGAGAAGCTACCTTGGCGATTGCCAGAACGTGGTTATGCCAAGACATATTTCCTCCCAGATTGACGCCCGGCAAATTAATAGATGAAGCCAGTGGGATTGCGTGTCTGGCCATGACTATATCCGGTTCTGTAATGTCAAAATTTTTAGAGAAAACTGCTGCCAGGGTTTTTTTAGCGTTAAATTCGACTTGGTTACTGTCACCCCAAGTCAATATTTCTTCCAGGTCTTTGTTGAGGCGTGATACTTCATGCTGTCTGCGAAGATGTTCGTCGGCAGCCGATTTTTGTGCATTCAAAGAGAAATATGATATAAGTGTTCTATCGTTAGCAAAACTAAATATCGGGTTTTTCGTTTTCACTAGAAGGTCGTTAATTAAGAGTACGAAGAGAGTCAGTGAGGTACACCGGCATTGATGGTGAAGGTGTCCGAGAGAAATCCGTCAATCGCTACTTGCATAGAGCGGGTCCTTAAGAAAGCTAGACAACCATGCACAGAATCGACTGGGCATACCATACGATCGCAGTTTACTTAGAAGTCCCTCATGCCAAACACGATCAAAGGCTTTAGAAATATCCAGTGCTACAGCCCATGATGTTCGATATATTTTATTTATTTTATTAATTAGATATTCTTGTATCAAACTAGTAGACTTGGCTACATAATTCCTGACGATTCAAATGAGGCCATAACAAATGATGTGTTCTACGGTTAAACGTGTAACTAATATGTATCTCTCTCTCTCTCTACTAAGTATATAAAATAAACCATTCTTTGGCTAATTACTCAAATAGCCAATTCGATAAAGGTTCCCCTTTATTTTTCTTGCCTATACAGCATTACTTTACTAAACATGACCTTTAAACCCAATCAGTTCCCGAAATATGCCCTTTAATCCCCCCTTTTATCCCAATATTTAAAGCTTCCAAACAAGCAGTTGGCCCGGCGGCGGATTCCGTGTTTTTCCCGAAACGGAAAATCGTCTGAAATGGAAAAAAATCAACAGCTTTTAGGTTAAAATTAATTCCGGGATCCTGACTGGCATCGCCTGGAAATACGTCGACTTTCGGGGGAAAAACGACGCGGAACAACGAATTTTTCATCACAGATTTACAAAAACGTTAGTTTTTGTTGTCTGTTTTAACTATCAGTGCGATACGCTGAGTACTCGTTTTCCAGTTAAAATTACTGATCGGGCACGTACCGTTTTCGAGATATTTGCCTTTTTTACAATACAGGGGATTAATTAAATTTTCTGTAAATATAATAAAACTAACAGCAAACATTGCAAAAATATTTAGTAAACCTTTTATATAGTTTTTATAAAATTTACTAAAATCTTTTGTAAATTTTACTAAAATCTTTTGTAAACATCTTGACACATGGTATACCCAAGCGATCACCCATCCAAGTACTAACCGTGCTCAATGTCGTTTGACTTCATCTATCGATGCTATGTCTCCTGTTAAGATCTCCATCTATTAATCCCAAGAATCCGTTTCATCTCATTTATGCCTTTTATTCGTGTAAAAATATTTTTACAGTACTTCATTTAATTAATTAATAGCCAATGAAATGTACAGGGTGTCCACTTTTCGAGACTTTTATAGGGTATCTGCCTAATTGTTAGTGCTATCAAAAAAGTAATATAGGTGTCATGTGCTCTTTTTGGATCAAACTTAAAATAGTAAATCAAAATTTGAAAATTTTCGCTCGCTTCAATAAAAACTGATATATCAAATTTTTCAAAATGTTGATAGGTCATTTTCGAGTTACATCCATGGAACCTGCCGACCTAGATGATTCTCACGACATCTTTCTTAGAAGCCTTATCTGGTGATGACACCAGCATATTTGAATTGTAATGCTTTATTTAATGAAATATTAAAATCACTCTCTGTTTTAAGCTCTTACAGTAAACATCTTCTCTGTATTGAAATAAAATTGTTTTTAAAAAGGAACTTTTCTTTTAACGGAACAAAATTGGCGCAGTCGGTAGGATAGTGCGTTTAGCGTGTTTTCCGATCGCATATCGAAAAAACTCGTCGAATTGTGGTATCAACCCTTCAGCACTATCAAAGAATCAACCAATCCAGAGAAGCCACTTCTGAGAAGCCCAGCCAGCAGAGTCGGGAAAGGAAGATACGGTAAGTGCCAAATTCCTTTTCGCCCCTTGATCCTCCGAATAAGGTTTCTTAGGGATAATTTTAGGCTCGTGCATTGTGCACATCACCTAGCTTAGCTCAGTCTATTGTAGACATTTTATTTTTTAGGATCAGTCTATTGTAGACATTTTATTTTTAAGACCCGTCTATTGAAGACACATAATTTTAGGAAAGTTAAATTTTTAACAAAGAAATTTAAAAAAAGAGAAAGAAGAATCTTTCATATTTTGAAATTTCAAAGTTAAGAAAATATTATAATTATTTATAATATTTATAATATTATTTGATAAATTACAGTTTAATTTAGTTTATCATTTGTTCTTTATTTTATTAATAAAGATGAGTACTCCGCAGGAGCAAACAAACCAATTGCAATCCACACCTCTCGTTGTGAATTGGGATTTATTTAAATTAAAAATCGAAAATATCAAGCCTTTTGATGGCAACAGTGACTATTTAAACAAATTTGTTAAAAGATGTGACGACTTAGTCGCCAAATATCAACATTTTAACGATAATGACTTAAATACCCATATTGTGGAATGCATAATTGAAAAACTAACTGGTAAAGCTGAAATAATGCTTGGCAACCGCATTGAGCTGGACGAATGGCCGAAATTGCGCGCAGCATTAATTTCTGGTTTTTCCGATAGAACAGACTCAGACTGTTTAGTTCAAGAACTAACTAGAACTAAACCTCATAAAAGTGAACACATATTAAATTTTGGCAATCGAATACAATTATTACGTAGTAATGTCATTCAAAGAGTAAGCAATAATAATAATTTAAATGCCCAAGAAAAATTATGTCACATAAGTTATTACGAGAAAACGGCTTTAAATACTTTCATTGCAGGATGCACCGGCATATTAAAAAATAACATGCATATAAAAAAGCCAGCGACTCTCGAAGACGCAATGGCATACGTAAGCGAATTCGAAAATTTTGAAAAGTTATATAACAGTTTCGGCGAAACGCCAAAAATGCAAAAACAAGATAATTGGTTCCAAAAACCAAGACAATTTCAAAATTTTCAGAATGGACATCAAATGTATCATAATTTTAATACGCCACAAAACATAGTACCACAAAACTTCCCTCAAAGACCAAAATTTCCTAGCGGACCCATAAACATACAACCACGGTATTTGCCCCCGCGAAACTACCCCACTAACCAACAAGTTTTTGGCAAACCCCAAAATGTTTTCAGACCTAACCAAATTCCACCAAATCAGTTACCACGCCCGGTACCTATGTCAACTACTTCTAGGAACCCAACGGTAAATTCAAATCGACAAAATTTTTATAACGCACCACAAAATCATTTTAGAAATCAATATCCTAATCAAAAACCAAATTTTGCTTTTCAAGAACTTTATTTTAACCAAGGAAACGATGATTTAAATGTCGAAAATACTTACTACGATGAATATGAAACACACGGTAGTTATGCAGCTAACTATCCGGACTATCAAATGACTCCTGATGAACAGTACTACGATATGCAATATTCGGATTACGATCAATATAATATAATGCATGAAAATCAACCCGAATTGACACATGAACAACCATTACTTAATAAACAGATTATGGACAAAGAAGACAATGTTCATACCCAAAATTTTCCAGAAACGAGCCCAATAAACGATCAGACATGACAGAAATTAATATATCTTCCTTCAACGCCCTTCCATACGTCAAAATTAAACATCCAAATTTAAAACTTTTAATTGACACTGGTAGTCAACGATCTATTCTAAAACCATCAATTGCAGAAACTTTTTATGCCCACTGTATTTATCAGTCTAACAATACTATAAAAACAGCATTGGGAAGTCAAGTAACTAAATTCCAAGCATCTATACCGGCTTTCGCAGAATTCCGTATAGACTATAATATAAACTTTATTCTTTTTGACTTTCACGATTACTTTGACGGAATATTAGGTTTAACTGACCTAATTAATATGCAACTTAATATAGATTTATGTAATACGAGATTAGTCGGACCTAAAATCGAAATACCTTTCTTTTATAGAAAAGTACATGAATCTTCTTTTTCGTTTTCGGTAAACCCACACGAAAAAATAATAAAAAATGTTCCTGTGAACATAGCAGAGGGAGAAATTTTGACACGATCATGTAAAATCGATATATTATTTCTACCACAAATATTATCTTATGCAAAAAATGGATTCGCCCCCGTAGAAATACAGAATCATTCTGATAGAACCATTTTCGTGACATTAACTGAACCTATTCTTGTCGATTCATTCAAATCAAGGTATCCCGCTAACAATAACCTTAACGCCTTAGAGACAGTGTCTACAGACAATAACCCCGGTGACGTAGACAGCATAATAAACGAATATTTACAGAACCAAGACATTCCAATACTAGATCAATCAATTGTAAATGACTTCCTTGAACCATGGAACGAAATTCCAACAAATATAGACAAACAAAAAATCAATATAATATCTGATAAACAGATTCGACCCCCTGTAAAAAATAACGATGACGACTTAGAGACGGTACATACCTCATTAGAACACCCAATAATAAATATACCTATATCGGAACGGGCCTTAAATAGTTTTAAAAATCAAATTGTTATTACCGTAGGTGATATAAATAAAATTCAATGTAAATACAATAAAATCTTTGAAAATACGCGTCTTTACGTCACAATATCAAAAAGAGACCCACGCGAACACATAATAAAGATTTTAAAAGAATTCATTGACCCCAAACAAACATTTGCTTTGTATTTCAGAGAACCTGAAATAGCAAGACTATTCATCGTTACGGTCCAGAACCTTTTCCAAAATTCTTCATACAAATTAATTCAATGTTCAAAATTTTTAGAAGACGTAGAAAAACTAAATGACCAAAAAGAAAAACTCGAAATGTATCATACAACCAAAACATGCCATCGAGGTATCAATGAAACAAAATTAGCACTCACGCGAAAATATTACTGGCCAAAAATGTCTGAAGACATTACAAATTATATTAACAATTGCGAAACATGTCTAAACAATAAATATGACAGAAACCCACCGGTAATCAAATTTAATTTAACCCCGACGAGTTCAAAACCACTCGAATTAGTACATATGGACACATTCAAAATATCGAACGAGATATTTTTGACAATAATAGATACCTTTTCTCGATACGGTCAAGCATATCACATAAATAGTTTAACGGGACCAGAAATACTAGAAAACCTATTAAATTTTATTACGCATCATGGCTTACCCCTCAAAATTACAACGGATTCTGGTACAGAATTTAAAAATAAAGAAATGGAAGATTTTTGCAAACTCTACAAAATCGAACTTCATTATACTACCCCAAAAAATAGCAACTCAAATTCCCCTGTTGAACGGTTTCATTCAACCTTAATTGAGCATTATAGATGTTTAAAAGAAGAAAATAAAAATTTTACACCCACGCAACTCATGAAACGCGTAATAATGGCATACAACAATTCAATTCATAGTGTAACTAAATATACACCATTCGAAATATTAAAAGGTCACATTAATAGTCCAAACCCATTCGATATTAACGACCACGTAATAGTATCAAATTACGTACAACAACATAAAGAAAACGCGACACAACTTTATCGCAGGATTCAACAAAAAAACGCTGAAACTAAAGAGAACTTAATTAACAAAAGAAACGAAAACCGAGACGACCCGCCGGATTTCGCGCATTCAAACGAAGCCTATATTAAAACAAAAGCCAGAGGCAAAGACTTGCCGAAATTTAAAAAATTTTTGGTTAAAAATCAAACCGATAACAAGTTAATCACTCAAAAGGGTACATATCATAAAAGTAGCATTAGAAAACCCCGAATTAAACAACCACCGAATTTTCAGATTGACAATGAAAAGGACGACCCTGACATTGATCATGACGCTCCAAGTACTTCAAACGTACAGCAACACCAATGACATACAACTGACAACCCTTAAAAACCCTATTCTTCCCATAGAATTAGGAAAAGCTAAACTTATATATACAAAACATACATTTCTCCACTATGTAGATCTAGAACCTATTTTGTTACAACTTACAAACGTAGAAAAATACTTTCGCATAATAAAAAGTCATATAAAGCTAGAAAACGCTACAAATCCAATTTCTTATCAGGGACTATCAGAAAGCGCAATTCTTAGAACGGAATTTTTAATTCAAACAACACAAGATAAACTCGAGAATCTCTACCCACACGTAAGAAATAAAAGAGGTCTAATTAATATTGTAGGAAAAGTTAATAAATGGTTATTCGGTACACTAGACGCTGAGGATGGAAAAAGATACGATGAACATATAAAAAACCTTGAAACTAATCAGAAAAATATTATCCATGAATTAAATTTACAGGTTTCCTTATCAAAAAACCTAATTAATAATTACAATAAAACAATATCGATTCTTAATGAAAACCAAAAACAACTGCAATATGGTCTAAAAGTATTTAAAGACGTCATTCAAAAATCAATTAATGATTTAAATGATTACATAAGTTTTCAGGGATTAATTCACCAAATAAATTTAGACTGTCAAAACTTAATTACCTTTATCGATAACTTAGAGGACGCTATTATGTTTGCCAAATTAAATGCACTGCATAATTCAATAGTTTCAAGTTTAGAATTAAAACAAATGATAGATTATCTAAAAACAATCTATAATAATGAGGAAATACCAAAATTTGAAAATATACTATCATATTACCAATTTTTGGGAACTCAGGTTACTTTTTCGAAAGCTAAGGTGATGTTCGCTATTCATGTTCCTATAATCCGTCCTGAAGGATTCACCTTCTACCACCTTTATCCTATTATCCAAAACCACAAAATATTTGTCCCAAAATATCCTTATTTGGCACAAGCAAAAGAAACAACCCAATTTGAAGAAAACACTTGCCCCCAAATTGAAGAGGACTACTATTGCAATGAAAACTTCCACCCCCAAGACGAATGCATCCTTCTACTGCTTAATGGATTCACGCTAGACAACTGTCCTATTCTAGAAGTTAATATACAAGAAATAATAACAAAACAAATCACGCAAGAAGAAGTACTTATAATTCCAAATAAAGAAGAAAGTCTTTTTTCAAAATGCAAAATTGATCAGTATATAAAAATCAATCTACCTACCCTGGCGAAAGTTCAAGAAAATTGCCAAATTCAAGTTGGACCAAAGAAATTTGTCAACGACATAAAAATTAAACAAGGAAAACCATTAATCCTACCGGATATAGAAATAGGAAACTCTACCTCATCGATAATGTTCAAGACACCCGACTTAGGGAAACTAAACTTTGAAGATATCTATCGATTAAAAGACATGGCTAACCAGCTATCACCAATATCTCCTATAGAAGAACAGGACCGAACTTCAAATATTACGAATTACCTAATAGGAATCCTAGTTATCATTCTGACAATATACGTGGTATGGAAATTCAGAAGTCGACTTAGGCCCCTACTCAAAATCTACACGACAAATAGAACCAATAATCAATCCCAGGGCCCAATCGATGCCAAAACCGAAGAAACCAATTCCTCACAAAATACATCCAGTATTTTTTCGGCTTAAGGAGGGAGGAGTTACATCCATGGAACCTGCCGACCTAGATGATTCTCACGACATCTTTCTTAGAAGCCTTATCTGGTGATGACACCAGCATATTTGAATTGTAATGCTTTATTTAATGAAATATTAAAATCACTCTCTGTTTTAAGCTCTTACAGTAAACATCTTCTCTGTATTGAAATAAAATTGTTTTTAAAAAGGAACTTTTCTTTTAACGGAACAAAATTTTCGCAAATGAATATGTATAAATGTTAATAATAAATTGTTTCTAGGATATTACCATTTCATGGTCTACTGTGGTTTAAAGTAATAAACTTTAATAAATCGCCTAGGAAACCAATATGATCCATGGTGTGTTATATACTTGAAAGGAGAATTTAAAATAATATATTTTTAGATTAAAATATACAGGGTGTTCTATTTAAAAAAAATGAGGTTAGGTCCGATAACTTTTTTACCTGACCCCGTATACTTATTCTGAAAACGGCAGATTATTCAACAATCAATATAAAGAAACTTCTGTATAAGACATTTTTCTGTATCTCTTTTAACTAAGAGAATATAGGGTAGTTTTGAACTTATCAATTTTTTGATTTTCACCCGTATCTCTTAAGCGAGCGAAAATTTTCAAATTTTGATTTTACCATTTTAAATTTCACCCAAAAGACCACATGTCACCTACATTACTTTTTTGATAGCACTAACAATTACGGAGATACCCTATAAAAGTGTCGAAAATGGGACACCTTGTACAACCATTTTAAAATGTTTAACTACTGGAGTTATAAGTAAATTATTTTCACTATACATTCGGTATCAAATTTACAATCTATTTTAGTAATTACTTGATTTTACTAAATTTATTAGATATTCTAACTATACTTTTTTTGAAAATTATGTCTATCTACAATATTATTTTGGTACGATAGTAACGAAACTTATAATTAATATAATGTTTTATAGGAAATCGTACAATAAAATCTTTGCTATAATAATTTTACTATATGATGAACAGGTTTCCTCTATCTCGCTCGAAAGTGTAAATATCAGCAATTTACCTGATTAAAAAAAACGTTAAAACTAATTAAGCTAATACCTTTCTTGTTATAAAATGTTTTAATTTTTAATATTAAAGGCAATAAAAGATGGAAATATTTCCCCGGGTCTTCCTTTCCCGCTTGTTACATATTATAATAAATCCCCAATTTATTATGCCCCGGGAAAGTTTTCTTTCTGTTCTGTATATTTATTCGGATGAAAACTGTTCCCCAGATAAATAATTCAAAACGGTAATTTATAGATTATACCGTGGCTTGTGCAGAAATTATTATTTCAGATTGCCGATAGAAACACGCGAGTACCGACAAACCTGTGTTATTCCTCTCATGTATTTAATAAACCATGTCGTGTGAGATTCTATTTTATTCTATAATTTAAAGAAATTAACTTTTAATTCATTTATTGCAATTCTATGGCTAGTAACGCAGTCGCCATCGTCTTTTTCATTAATCTTTCGCTATTTTTCGTTTTAGGGCATAATTACTTGGAGGTTAGCAACAATGTCAATTTGCCCGAATTTCGTTTCATGCTTTTCTAACCAGAAGTTTTTAAGTTTAGGTAACTGATCCCCTAAAACGTGATAAAACGCAACGAAATGTTAATCAAAACGCGAAATGGCAACATAAGCGTCACTAGAAGACATACAGCTCGACAAGCGAGTCTATAGCTGCGCGGTATCGGTAAGACGGAAGCAATATGTTTTAAAACATGGCCGAGTCATGGGCGTGCTATTATTATCTTAATAATTTAATAATATATATTTTTTCATGGCATGAATATATTTGTATCACCAGTGCAATATATTAGGCCTTTCCATTCATATTTCTCGTTTATTTTGGCATTTTCTCCAATAAAATCCATTTGATTTCAACATGCACTTCAAAGTTTCACGGGAAAACGGAGAGTTTATGTCACTTCTCAGCTGTTGTAGCAGCTTTTTTAAGGTTGGAACCACTTTTAGTTCCAAATAAGACTTTTGTATTGTTCTCCTAACAATGCCAAAGTCGAAGCCTTCGATTTTTCCGACAGCACAGAGACGGGCCCTTTTTTTGACAGGAGATGACAACAATTGATCCGGGTTCTTTTCTTTCCTTTCAGTATCTCCCGTATACATTGCGACCCTTTCTAGCTTTCGCTTAAGTGGCAATATAAATGTATTAATTTGTGATTCCTCTTCACACATCCTGTACGTACACGTTGTCACTCACTTCACGGGTTTGACTATGAAGGGTTTTACCAGGGTATATTCATTCGTTATCACAGTTTTAAAACCAACCAATCACAGTAACATGTTATTAAATTAAATTTAATATATGTGACAACATTGTTAACCCAAGAAATTTTCTTGCCCGCATTCCTTTTGTAGCTACAGATAAAGTTGTCGACTTGTACATAACTCTTAAAAGACAATGCACGCACAAATAACATATATTTTCTAAATGAGTATTTTAACCAAAAAATTACAATTAATCCATTAATTTTCAAAATAAAGAAATTATATTTTTTTACTCATCTAATTGAACATTACAAATAAGCAAACAAATAATGTCGTTTCGAGAATGAAAAATATTGAGTCAATATACGTATTTTTGACAACAAACATTTTGCCCCATTTTGAGAGTATATATTTTGATCCTGTTATTAAAATAATTTCTTGTTTCAAATAACAAATTAGCCATAAACTTTGACCAAGTTCGTATGTTGCTCAAAATAACAATAATTGTTTAAATTAAAATGAAAATGTGAATATTTTAAATATTACTGTGTTATTCAAACGGAATATATTTTTTTACATGTGCCCCGAAAGTGGAGTTTTCCAAGAGAGCGGGCGGGAAAATATCGAAGCGGGCGGGAAAGATTTTTCCCTTCGAGTCACCATGTGCTCATAAATAAATAAAACCAGAATTGTCGGTGCGGGATTTGAACCCGCGCCCTCAGATCGTCAGGCGGACACTCTACCCACCGAGCCATACTATACAAGCAATAATAAATAGCGGATTATATATAAATTAAAATGGCAGTTAATTTTTCAAAGATGTTTTAGAAAAATGTCTGAAGAATTTCTTTATTTATATGGCCTCAAAGACTCGGGCGCTTGTAAAAAAATAAATAAAACCAGAGATACCGAGTGCGGGATTTGAGCCCGCGACTCTCGGATCACAAGGCGTACGCTATACCACTAGGCCACCGAGCCTATTTGTCAAAAATAATAAATAGATATTTACATTCTCCACGCGCGATTGTTTTCATGTCATGTAGACAGGAAACCTGTCTGAAGAATTTCTTTATTTATTTGTCATCAAAGCTTCGGAGCACTTGTAAAAAAAATACGGTACATATCTCGTGAGGTGGTCTCCTTCACCTTAGGCTCGATCGGCCATCTCCGCATCTCGTCCGTAAAAGCCTCTTTTCGGCCCTTGATACGTAATGTATAGTTTTTGCAGAAATTATATCGTTGATCTCTTGACTGCAATAAAACCTCATTATCTATTCGACCATAAAATAAATAAGGAAATCCCAAATTTGAAAACCTTTTCGAGCAGAGCCGGACCAGGTATACAAATTCAATTTATACCTATGCCTAATGCATATATAAATACAAAGTGATTTTTAATAATTTTAACCTTTAGTGGTTTTCCGGCAAGTAATTTTTAGTTAGGCTTATTAGTGGTAGAATGTGGTGTCCTTGGAATTGTGCTGATAGGGGGACATCTTCAAGTGTCGGGAATGGAGACTTAAATATTTAACAGCTGTTAAACAATTTAGAGAAGAAAATCGTCCAATTATTTACCTTGGCGAAACATGGTTCGATACCCATGACACTCCGAGAAAAGGTTGGGATGATTCTGCCAAAAAATGTCAAACCAACGCACCATCAAATAAAGGCAAAAGAATCACAATATTACATGCTGGTTCAGAGAACGGATTTGTTCTAAATTGTCTGTTGCTTTCAGCTAAAAACATAGCAGATTCTTCTTTAGATTACCATCAAGATACCGACGCACAACTTTTTGAAGATTGGTTTAAACATAAACTCCTTAAAAATATACCTGAAAATAGCGTCATTGTAATGGACAATGCTAGTTATCATAGTCGGCAAGAAAAAATCATTCCCAATTCTAATAATACAAAAGCAGAAATTCCAAATTTTATGATTGAAAATGAGTTATATTTTGAAGAAACTTACAAAAAACGAGAACTGCTAGAAGTATTAAAAGCTTTTAAAATAAATAAGGAATACGACTGTGACAAACTTGCAGCAGAAAATAGACATACAGTGTTGCGTCTTCCTCCGTACTATTGTATATTCAATCCTATTGAGTTAATATGGCGCCAATTAAAATCCAATATTAGGAGAAATAATATTTCTCCTACATTAAATACATCTGTAGTAGAATTAATTAAAAACGAAGTAAGAAAAATTTCTGCAGACAGCTGGAAAAACTGTGTACAGCATGAGAGAAATAAATAATAATAAGTTTATAGTTCTAAACGAAAAAACATAATTAAATCGGATTAACAAATAAACCCCACAAAGACTATTTTTAACGGTTACTCTAGGATTTTATTTTAGATTTTTACAAATATATGAATGTACTTAAGGTGGAAAATTCACACAATTGTATGATTACAAATGTTCAACCCTTAATTATAAGTTTAGGCTTAGATGAAGATAGTGATAATGATACAGAGTTAAATTTTGAATAAATTATCAATAGTTTCTTAGGATTTAATTAATTTTTATTGTACTTGTTATCCTAATAGTTATACTTTTAAATTATATTATTTTCAATTATCATTAATTGTTATCATTATACTACATTTATTATAGGTACCTAAAACTAAAAATACCTATCTATTTATTTTAAATTATAAAAATAAATCATGTGGTGTGGTATACATTTTCAAGCCGGCCCTGATCCCATTTATTGAGCTTTGAAGAGGTTCACGCGTATACAATAGGGTTTAATCATGTAGTTTATTTATGGCAGTAAGAATCAACGGTATAATTCTGCAACAACTATACTATTCCATACATTGGTATTTGATATTAATACCACCAAGTAGAGTTTCTATTTGAATAATTTATTATGTGCAAAATAGATACAGTGCGTTGGTTGGTTCCGCAGTTGGATTCTTCCTTTAAAACTAGATTTTTTCTCACATGTCCTTCTTCTGGGTATTATTATTTAAGTTTTAGTCTTTACACGCGTTGCAAATATTTGCCACGATACAAATAAACAAAGCCTTGCACTTTTTCTTCCAAACTCTTGCAATGCGCATTTCCCGAAGTTACATTATTCGCAATACTATTTTTAATAGACCGAGGTTCTTATCTGCCGACAGCTGATTTAGCACTTCCGGTTCTTTTTCGCGATAAGCCGAAACCGAATTTCTACGCTAATTGGGAACTCAGGTAAGCTGTTCGGGGCTTTTAATACGATTTTCCAGATAAAGTAACTGGGTAACGTGGAAAACGAATTCTGCTATTTTAATTGGCATGGTAATTTGCGAAGCTTAAATCTTTTCCCAACAGGCATTTTGCCTTCCATACTAACGCGTTGAACGTAGGAACGGAAATGGCGTGTTTTATGAACTTATTACAGTTTGTGTTACTTCTCTGTGCAATAATGATCAGAAGTATTACTTAACCAAACTTTTTCTCAGGAAGCCAGTGGTGTTCCTAAAAGAAACAAGTACTCTACGAGGATTTTTTATTAAATATGAATTTATTAAATATAAATTAATAGGTACATTGCCGGTAGGGCCGATATAGTGCTTGCAAACCTTTAAAGCAATTCTTTCTATTTGGATTTCATAAAGGCTACATTATAAAATGCAAAAAAATTGAATAACCTGTCATTTTATGGAACTGAAATTTTATTTTTTTATGTTGGCAGCAAGTGGGATTCGAATTTTAGGCTTACTTTGATTTCGTTGAAATTAGTTTTCTTGGCATTATGGATTCGACAAAATTTTTTTATAGGAAACTTTAAAATACTAACGTTTAACCTTGCAAATAGATCATTTTTACTAGATATTTATCCGAAATACCTATACTCGGAAATATATAACATGCTGACGGTGTCCGTCAACTAATTTCTAGTCACAACTATAAAACAACATAACCTAAAAATAATAGAAATAACTTCCAGTTTATGCTCTATTTCTAAAGTTCTATTCAATAAAGTACTATTTTTATTTTTAATTCAATATAGTATTATACATATTACTTTATATATACATATTTATAGTTACTGTACACATTTCCTAGGCATTAATTATTATTCCTGTCAGAGTCTGTGTCTACACAATATTTTGTTCAATTAGTATTATATATTCAATATTTTGAACTTTGTTCTGCTCGCACCATAACTCAAAGTTTTGCATATTCTTTTTAAAAGTTTTTCTATATTATTTTCTGCAATTTCTCGTATTTCTGACGGAGTACAACTTTCTTCCTGACTCATTTTTATTAACTTTAATAATATATTTATTTTAAATTATGACGGATGGGAAGAAGCTTTGTTGTGTTCAATTGTTCCTATCATGGCATATTTGATACTTGTAATATTTCATGAAATTGTAAAAGTATTGGCAACCCAAAAAGAAAATATTAATTCAAATGGAAAAAATCTACTAGGTATATTCATTTTAAGACTTTAAAGACCCAAATAGAAAAAATATTATAAAGACACGGTTCATAAGACAATTTGAGCACTTGTACTTTAGAAAACTCCCCGCCTCGAGGGTCGTTTTCTAAATTAAACGTGTAAATGTCTTATGAAACTTGTATTTTAATATACTATTACATTATCCCATATCTTGTACCAATAAATTGAACAATTTCTTGTGCAATAAATGGACAAAATATTGTTGGGGTGGCAAATAATTTGTAGTGTTCTATGTTCTAAACTTATCAAATTTATTGTACAATAAATGTTCTAGGATTCTGCGCATTAAGTCAGTGATTTTAGAGAAATATTTGTTTTTATGTTGGTAAGGCTTATAACCTAAATAAATGTGTTTTTAATTTTAACTTAAGTTTTGAATGTTTGTATTATTTATCTATTTTTTTTCAGATAATCTGATATTTCAACACTTTGTTTTAAAACGTGGAAATGGCGACTGGCGAAAATTGCGACAAGTGTCAAATTGGCGCAAGCGCAATTTAAATTTCTACCGTAAATTGGATGAAAAATAGGACCTGCTCTATTCTTCGTACAATGTTGTAACTCAATAAAAATTATGACACAATTTAAATTGTACAAGAAAACGGTTAATGTATGGCAACTGTTATAGTCACTCTGTAGTAGTGGGTACCTTTAACATTACTCTATAGTCGCGTCTACTTACAAGTTATATTTCTGTCGTACCGGCGAGGTTTTCTTCTTACTTTAAAGTTTTGGTGCTATATAAGTAGCTAAATGTAGTTTCAGTAACCTTTATACTGACCATGTAATGACAACATAAAGTCACTATACCAAGTAGTGTTATGTAAATTCTACGAATAATTTTAACTTAGTAGCAGTTTAGTAATTAATTTGGTGCCAATTACCACGTTTTTACCAAGTCATAGTAGCAGTGTTAATCAGTCAACAGTTTCTATAACTTTTATGCTAGTTGAGATGGGAAGCTTGACGCATTATAGGTACATTGTATAAAATAGCTTCGCAAACTTAAATTTCTTCAAAACCCCTTTCCTAATTTAACCCTCATCCCTTGACTGGCTATACGGAGCTTAAAGCTATATAACTGACCTACAATACAATTTGGAGAGCACTAAACTAGTTATGCCTGGTTACGTATTCGGTTTCATTTCGGATATTTGTTGGGTTATTAAGGAACCTTGGGATTAGCCGAATTCTATGAAATGTCATGACTATGCTACTAGTTGAACTTTATATTTGAATATGCATTTAACTATTACGTTTAGTTGTATAAGCATATGTAGGCAATGGCAGCTAGTAGGTGGAAATTATTTATTTATTTATTTACTCACTTACAAGGAATGTTATGAAGTTGTTTAAGTTCAGATGAATGTATGGATTAAAGTTTGTGTGTTCACACTACCATAGAGTAAACATACAATATACTTATCAATAAGTCCATATTCCTTATTGTTATTCAATCACGTTAAATTCTCAATTACAGACTAATTCAAAATAACTTAACTATCCGATTAATCACCAAGGTTTTATTTCTAATCCATTTGTGTAAGGCTTTTTATATGGATTGGAATTTTTTTCATTTGAGATGTTCTGGTAATATGTTTACAATTTTGGGAGCCACATAAGAAACTGATCTTTGAGTGGTATTACAGTGCATGTTAGGCAAAATCAAATTACGATTGACATTTGCTTTCGTCATTATGTCATGATCTATGTAATTGTGAAAAATATTTCTGGTGAGAGAAAATCTAAGCATATTATTTATGTACAGGGTTAGTCAACGATTGCGCGGAGTAAGTTTATGCATTGATGATAAGATTTGTCGATAATGAGCTATTGTGTTGAGGTATGGTTGTATATTCTGCACATTTTAAAAATATTTTCAATTATACAGGGTGCGTTCAAAAAGTAGGGTGGCAGAAAGTGGTATTTTTTTAAATGGGACACCCAGTATTTTATTGTATAGTTAGGTTCGTATTAGTGCCCTCTATAAATATCTAAAATATTATTTAAATTGTTTGGGTAGTTTAAGAGCAATAAATTAAAAACTAAAGAAAAAAAGTTTTGTAGTCCAGTAAAGAAAAATCAAAAAACATTCTAAAATTATTTTTTTAACCACAGGATTGGGTGAGGTTTGTAACAAGGGGTCTAGAGATACTATGCAATTAATAGTGTTTATGAATTTTATACAGTGTGTTCATAATAAGGTTCCAAAAACGAAACATTTCAAAATCATTTTTCTCAACATTTTCAAATGGAACACCCTGTATATTTTTATGACATCTTATAGCTAGTATAATCTTCTTCAACTTTTGTTGGAAGTATCCAATTCCTATCTCTAATGGTTTTCGAACTATTTTGGTTTTTCTGGTTTTTACCATTTTAAATAATTTGTCAATCGAACGAGGTAGCCATGGAAAACAAATTGAAAAATGTAAATGTCACTTGAATCAGTGCATAACATCAAGAATCATAATTAGATCGGTTTCAAAGTCAATGGTTTCTACTGCAAAGTTTATTATCCAGTTACTTTTCTTGAAAAATGAATTTTTCGAAAAATGAATTAATTGATATGATTTATGTTTTGGGCGAGACAGATAGAAATAGTCTTTTCGCCGAAAGATTATACAAGATGAAATATCCAGAGCGGCGAACACCCAGTCCTCGGTGTTTTCATAATTTAATGGAACGATTCGATTCAACCGGCAGTGTGGAAAAATCTAAACGTAAAGTTGTTAATAGAATAGCTACTAATGATGAAAAAGAACTCGAAATACTGTTACTAGTTCAGGAAAACCCCCCAGTTAGTAGCCATACATTAGCTTCCATGTGTGATACCTCACAATCAACGGCAAATAGAACAACGCGCAAGTATAAATACCTCCCTTACCATATTGAGTTACATCAAGAACTTCAAGGCGACGATTTTCAAAGGGGCGTAACTTACTGCCAATGGTTACGTGCCCAAATTGAATTTAACCAAAACTTTTTAAACCGTATAATGTATTCAGATGAGGCTACATTTAGAAGTAATGGTACTGTCAATAGACACAATATGCATTACTATGCAACGGAGAACCCACACTGGGTCCGTGAGGTCCAACACCAAAACCATTGGTGCGGCATACTCCACAACAGAATTATAGGTCCATATTTTTTTAATGAACCATTAAACGGACATACTTATTTAGTTTTTTTGCAACAGCAGTTGCCAAGGCTATTAACAGAAGTAGATTTAGATGAACGGCAAAATATGTGGCTCCAACAAGATGGTGCTCCCTCCCACTTTTATCGTGAAGCGAGAGAATATTTTGATCAGCAATATCCTCAAAGATGGATTGGCCGCGGCGGTTTTGTTGCATTGCCACCAAGGTCTTGTGATCTTACCCCGTTAGATTTTTTTCTATGGGGCTACGTAAAGGATAGGGTATATGTTACACCTCCTACGACAAAGTAGGACATGAATAATAGGATTAGGGATATATGTCAAACAATAACCCCAGTCATGTTATCTAATGTTCGAGAAAATATCATTAAAAGAAGTGACATGTGTATTGAACAAGAAGGACATAATATATTCGAACGAACATTTATTAAGAAGAAGAAACTGATTGGAATGTTAAAGTAACAAGAATAGTGTGTTAACCAAAAAAATCAAAATATTTTGAAAACTGATTAAAGTGACATTTACATTTTTCAATTTGTTTTCCATGGCTACCTCGTTCGATTGACAAATTATTTAAAATTGTAAAAACCAGAAAAATCCAAATAGTTCGAAAACCATTAGAGATAGGAATTGGATACTTCCTACAAAATTTGAAGAATATTATACTAGCTATAAGATGGCATAAAAATATATAGGGTGTTCCATTTGAAAATGTTGAGAAAAATGATTTTGAAATGTTTCGTTTTTGGAACCTTATTGTGAACACACTGTATAAAATTCATAAACACTATTAATTGCATAGTATCTCTAGACCCCTTGTTATAAACCTCACCCAATCCTGTGGTTAAAAAAATAATTTTAGAATGTTTTTTTGATTTTTCTTTACTGGACTACAAAACTTTTTTTCTTTAGTTTTTAATTTATTGCTCTTAAACTACCCAAGCAAATTAAATAATATTTTAGATATTTATAGAGGGCACTAATACGAACCTAAATATACAATAAAATACTGGGTGTCCCATTTTAAAAAATTCAACTTTCTGCCACCCTACTTTTTGAACGCACCCTGTATAATTGAAAATATTTTTAAAATGTGCAGAATATACAACCATACCTCAACACAATAGCTCATTATCGACAAATCTTATCTTCAATGCATAAACTTACTCCGCGCAATCGTTGACTAACCCTGTACAGTTCAGTAATCGTAAAGACTGTTGAAATAAGAGTTCTGAAGAAAAGCGTCTTGGCTTAAAGAATACTATCTTTAAAATATACTTTTGAGCAATACTGACATTACTCAAAATACCTTTATTAGCCGATCCCCAACAAATCACTCCATAATTAAGACAAGATTCTGCTAACGATCTATAGACATTAAGCAAAACCTCTCTGCTTAGAATATTACGCAGTTCATAAAACTTGTAAACTAATTGTCTTAATTTATTCTTAACGTATTCTGAATGAAAATTCCATTTTAAAAACCGATCGAAATAACCACCCAAATATTTTATAATATCATGCCATGCCAGCACATGCATAATCCTCCGAAAAATTACAATTAATGGAATGGACCTAAATTTAATTTTTACTTGGCAGACCAATTTTATTCATTGAAAACACATGAAACTTGTTTTATTAACATTTAGCGTTAAAAAGTTATGATCCATCGAAATTTTAAGATAGGTAGCCGCCCTTGCAGCCTTCGTAAAATTGTTTGTTTTTATTTTCTTTTCCTTTCTTCCTGGAGGAACTGACCCTTCCTCTACTTCCCCTGACTAGTCGCCACTGGCTTAAATACCAATTAAACTAATTTCTTGTTATTGCAGGTATCTGTATTGGACAAAGAAACCTCCAAATACCAAATTATAACGCTGCCTAGGACCAAGAGGTCGGATTTGGTCTATAGATTACCGTAAGATATTTCCCTTTACCATTTTTTTCATTCTATTTAAGAATTCATCTTGCCCCTTTAGTAAGTTTGATAGAAAAACTGTCACTGTCACTGTTTAAGTAAAACACATGGTTATCATCATTAATTGAAATTTTAATTTTAGTCCCCTCGTATGTTATTTTTCAGTGTAAAGTACGGCAACAGCTTCGAAGTGCGCGTGTCCACCAACTTTCCCGGATCTAAAGCCCTCGGACCTCTCAAATATACGGTGCCTGAACAATTGCAGCCCTTCAAAGTGAAAGTCACCGTTAATCAGGACGACCAAGCGTTTCTGATCTATTGGACTGAACCTTACGTACCTTTGACAATTGGAAGATATTATTACCAGGTTAGTTGTTTTTTTTATTCTACAGATAGATGACCAGTAGTTACCGAGATATGGCCGGTGGCCGGCCTTAATGAAACACCCTGTACATGATGTCCCATTTTCGACACTTTCATAGGGTATCTCGGTAATAATTGTTAGTGCTATCAAAAATGTAATGTAGGTGTCATTGTGCTCTTTTTGGGTGAAACTTAAAATGGTAAAATCAAAATTTGAATATATTCGCTCGCTTAAGAGATACGGGGGAAAATAAAAAATAATTGACAATTTCAAAATTACTCTATACATTCTTTGTTAAAAGAGATACAGAAAAATGTTTTATATTGATTGTTGAATAATCTGCCGTTTTCAGAAGTATGCGGGGTCAGGTAAAAAAGTTATCGGACCTAAACGCATTTTTTAAAATGGAACACCCTGTATATTTTAATCTAAAAAGATAGTATTTTAAATTCTCCTTTCAAATATATAACACACCGTGGATGATATTGGTTTCTTATGCGATTTATTTAAATTTTATTACTAGGAAACGAAATAAAAGATTCAGATTAAGGTAAAAAAATAACTGGAATCATCGCAAATGTTCGGAATATGTCTTTAAATGGTTGCCGTCTTTCCGAATAGCGAACAAAATATACATTTTGCAACATTTCTTCGTTTTTTTTTCGACTTTCAATATGAACTGATATCATATCAAATTTTTCAAAATGTTGATAGGTCATTCTCGCAAATGAATATGTAAAAATGAAATTGTCGTTAAATGTTAATAGTCAACATAGTCGTTTCTAGGATATTAGCTTTTGTTTCATAGGGTCTACTGTGGTTTAAAGTAATAAAGTTTAATAAATCGCCTAGAAAACCAATATCATTCATGGTTTGACTTCTGCTTACTACTTAGCAGCAAAAAATAACATAAACTTGGACCCTTTCATCATCATTGGATGGCAACGTTTACCTATTTAAACCATTCAGAAAGCAGCAATTTTTTCTGTGAGACCAAATAAAACGTATTTTGCGAATTATAACGAAAAAAAAAATTATTTCTTTTTTAAATCTGTAAGTTAACAGCAGAAAAAAATATCAAATTCCGATATTAAATGTCGAATATACACGCATTTGGCCCCGCCAAAAACCAGCCTTTTTTATCGAGTTAATGTGTTTTTTCAGCTCAGCCCGCGCGCGGAAAACTGCGGAAAAGCGATAATCCTATCAGCAAAATCACTCCGGTATTGGCTTATTTTACGAATGATTGCGACCAAATTATTCCGGTTATTTCGGAACAAAAAAAAAACGGAATATCAAATTTTATTTCACGTTCATTAAATGATGGCTTTTCCGTTTTTCGAATGTCATGTTTAGTTCATGTAATTTCAATAAAAAAAACAATTTTATTTCAATAGTGTAATTAGTAAAATTCGCAATTCCGTAATAGAATTACGTTTGTAAATACACGTTGCACTGGATATTTCTAAAGCCTTTGATCGAGTTTGGCATGAGGGACTTCTAAGTAAGCTGCGATCCTATGGTATGCCCAGGCGATTCTGTGCATGGTTGTCTAGCTTTCTTAAGGACCGCTCTCTGCAAGTGGCGATTGACGGATTTCTCTCAGACACCTTCACCATCAATGCCGGTGTTCCTCAAGGGTCCATATTATCTCCCACTCTCTTCTTACTCTACATTAACGACCTTCTAGTGAAAACGGAAAATCCGATATTTAGTTTTGCTGACGATAGCACACTTATCTCATCTTTCTCTTTGAATGCACAAACATCGGCTGCCGACACACATCTTCGCAGACAGCATGAGGTATCACGCCTCAACAAACACTGGAAGAAATTCTGGCTTGGGGTGACAGTAACCAAGTCGAATTTAACGCTAAAAACCCAGGCAGCAGTTTTCTCTAAAAAGGTTAACATTACAGAACCGGATATAGTCATGGACGGACAAGCAATCCAACTGGCTTCATCTATTAATTTGCTCGGCGTCAATCTAGGAGGAAATATGTCTTGGCATAACCACGTTGTGGCAATCGCCAAGATAGCTTCTCAGAAACTTGGTGTACTCTTCCGAACCAGAAAGTTGTACACACCTCAACAACTTTTGACACTATACAAAGCCCAGATTCGACCATCACTAGAGTACTGCCCTCATGTCTGAAACTCTGCACCCAAACATACTCTTCGGCTACTGGCTTCCATCGAAAGGAGGGCCATTCGTCTGATTGGAGACCAGGAGCTGACGAAGAACCTCGACAGCTTAGAACATCGAATTGGGGATTTGACTCTCTTTTACAGATATTTTCATGGAAAGTGCTCAGCTGACCTTGCCCTCTTAATTCCGCCCAGAGCGGCGAATATCAGAAATACACGAGGAGCCACTGCCGCCCATCCATATGTGATTAAGCTTAGTACTCCTCGAACTTCATTATTTAAGAATTCTTTCATCTGGAGGACTTCATCCTTATGGAACGACCTTCCCGAGGCCGTTTTTCCCAACGAATATAACCTCTAACGATTCAAAACCAACGTGAATCGCTTTTTGCGCACACGCACCAGTCCCAGAGTGCCCTAAAGGATTTTTCCTATAGTGCTTGCGTTTGATCATAAAAAAAAGTAATTTTTTTTGTATAACAAGTAAAACAAACTTAAAAATCCATAATTTTACCTCAAATATATTAAGTAAAACCGATATAAATCGCTACAAAAATTTGAAACTACCGCGACATTACTTCCGGATCCGGTTGCGCCTGATTTGGTACAGTATCCGTCCGGAACTGAATTTAAAAAAAAGTGTTGAAGAAAATATGAACAGACCACAGCAACACAGTTGAGCTGGTTTATTTAACACTTGACGCAGGCGCAATCCGGTTCCGGTCTGGGATCCGGCCGGAAATGTTGGCTTTAGTTCCGGTAACCGGCATTTTCAAAAAGAGGACCCGGTCGCATCACTACTCATTAATACGTCTTGTTTTATAATCTACCTTGTTGCAAAAAAAATGACGTATTTATTTCGCTCATAATAGTGTCAACTTTTTTATGGAAAAATCGAGGTAAATAATTTTTTCACCTCCACGACAAAATTCGTTAGCACGTTTCGCTTCGGACACAAATCAATTTTATACGGTGTAAAACGACCTTAACACATAAAACTGAGTCCTCGATGCGGTTTCACGGTAGGCCGCATTCCCGAAAAGAAAAATTGGCCCCATTTACTGACAGCCAGGGGCGATTTAGAACCCCTTGTCGGGCCACGTTTGACGGACCAGGACGTCGGGATTCCGGGGCGAAAGTACAGCGGTGACAACCGAGAATTTATTTTAAGTGGACAATTTTTTGTACCCACCACGGGAGAACGGACGATGAGTCGTCAAGTTTTTACGGTATTTTATCGTAGCAAGGAGGAAAATAATTCTTGTAGGCGTAGTTTTTTGTTTAAAGTGATTTTTTTTAAAGTAAAATAACAATTTTCATACCACTTTTAAGTAATTAAGTTAATGATTCTGTGACTTTTCTAAAGCCAATCAGTCTGAGTCATCCTAATAAAATTTTCAAAAAACGTAGCTAGTAAAGTAAAGATTGTTTCACGAAAAATGGATATAACTTAATGACTGCAGTAAAAGTACCTGGGGCCATCCCATTATTTATGACCGTTTGTTATTATTATGTGGAAAGGACCAAATTCTAATAATTATAATTAAATATAGGCACATCAGGTATGTTAGGTTGCTTAATTTATATTTAAATATCTTTTTGTGGTAAAATTTGTTAGTTTTTGAGGAATGGTTCAAGAATTGTCTTTTACCAAACATTCTTCAGAATAGGGTGATAGTAATGGACAATGCGAGCTATCACAGTCGCCAATTAGATAAAGCTCCATGCTCAAATAATACAAAATTGGAGATTCAGAACTACATGGCGGCGAATGATATATATTTTGAAGAAAGTTATAAAAAAAGTGATCTTTTAGAAGTTTTAAAGACATTTTGTATAAAAAAAGTATATGTTTGTGACACATTGGCAGAAGAAATTGGACATACAGTGCTACGGCTCCCACCCTATTATTGCATTTTTAACCCCATAGAGCATATGTGGCACCAGTTAAAATCACTGGTTAGGTTTGGAGTGTTGTAGAATTAATACGAAAATGCTTTAATGATATTCCCCCAGGTAGTTGGAAAAATTCAGACAAACACATGTGGGGCACTGACGTAATATATAAACAATCAACACTGAGGTCTGCAGGGTCAAAAGTCGTCACCGTATTTCGGCCGGTGTTGTCATATCTACACGGCAAACTCTTTAGAAATTTTTTTTTATAATTTTAACACTTTTTAATTTATGAACACATATGATTCCAGAAAACCGACGGCGAAAGATGTTTTGCAAAACAAATAATGGTAATATCACACACAAATTTCAAATTCGTTACAAGCACAGGAAAGTAAATAGGTCAAACGTCATTGACCTTTTAAATAATAATAATTATCGTTCAAACTCTTTAAAAATAATACAATTTTATTTAAGGCACATGCTTTCTTACCTTTAATTATTTAAAAACAATTGTTAGTTTGATAATTTCACACAAACCACACAGAATCTAAGTTTTAGGAAAAAACACACGCGAACGCTGTTTTAATTTTGGTCCTATTTTCTCGCTTAGATTAATTTATTTAACTAATTTAAAACACACACATTTTAAATACACACAATGCAATCCTTCAATTTAAGAATGACATTTTATCTACTAACCATAAAACAGTTAACCTACGAACGAACGAAATAGATACCTTCAAAACTCGGAATAGAGATGGGCAACATTTGACAGTTTGATATTTCACGAGATTCTTCTCTGTTACTTGGCTATTTACCGCGAGATCTCTTGCAAGGCGTTTAATTGATATTGCGTTAATGGAATTTCGACCAAATTGAATAAGATGATGGTGGTAGCTGATAATACTGCGACTGTACTTTTTCTTTTGAGAAGCTTAAAAAATTAAATTAGCTCAGCACTACTCCAAATAACAAGACGGACGAAGATTTTATTTTCTTTCTCACGCGGCCATCTCTCCATCTCTTTCACACAATCCACTCGGCGCCGGGCCGACGTAAGTCTATGGGTACAAGCGTGCGACTTGCAAGTAGGGATGGTTGCAACAGGGCTTTTTAAATAACAGGTGCAACCTGTTTCGGTTTTAAAAAATACCTGTTTCAAGAAACCAGTTTCAGTTCCAAACGGTTTCAAAATTTCCGCTGTTCTTCTGTTACATCGCAATGCTGCGGCACGCGGGTCGGTTTGGCTGCTGGTGCCGGAAAAGTAGCCCAGATTGGAACTTTTTCGTTCGTTTTAAAATACCTACGTATTATTATATTATGTTTAGATATTTATTGTTATTACATAGGTATCAATGTTTTGGTATTCTTTTAAACTTAAACCAACCAAATTTTGAGAAATTTAAGTTCCTACTTGTTGGATTTTGGTTTTCTATATAGTTTATAAATATATGTTCTTTACTTAATAGTTTTTTTAGCAGGTACCTATTAGTATGTGTGTTGTGTTGTTTAGATGATAACTCACATATACTTTACCTTTGTACATTGCCAAAGGGTTTTATTTACATATTTACTATATTATTATTTTCTTGTTATAAAAAGTTTTTGTGATAAATATTTAGTTTTGATTTTTACCAACATTTCTGAAAATTATTAAACATTGACAACATTGCACAAACCCTACACGAGGCGACGAATCGTCACGATCAGCCAATCCATCAGCCTTTTGCAACATAGAGTGCGCGAGCATTCGAAACTGTTTGTTCGAAACCGCTTCATCGGAGACTCGGAATCCGAAACAGCTTGCGAAACAGTTTTACCGAAACAGTTTCATCGAAACAAGTTGTTTCGGCCGCCTCGGAGAAGCAGACCGCTCCAGCGAAGAGCGAAACAGATAGTTCCAGTGAAACCGGAAAACCTATCGATTTATACCTGTTTCGACCGGTTCCACATAAAAACCTGTTTCGAAAAGAACCGATACGGTTCAAAGCGGCATCCCTACTTGCAAGTGTCAGTAATAGAAGAACAGCGTTAGGGTGCGGTCGTTTCTGTTGATAATCATTTACACTCTCGGCTATCCGCTTTGTTTTCAGAAGGTACGCATAATAGTTGTAATGATTTTCGGGCTACGCGTCCAAACTTTGTATATTATTTGACATTGTTTTTATAGCCGAACCTAAGTTGTTCAGTTACAACGAGTAGTTTGTTTTGAACGTTTGACTTGACAGAAAAATTGAATGTCGCCGACTAATAAGTCAAATTTCGTCGCGTCGCGTGTAATAAAATCTAATGATCTGATCTGAGTGTATTTTTAAAGAACTTGTGCCTGGAGGTATAAAGATAAATACAAGTAGGTAAAATAATTTATTTTTATAATTTTATATGGAATTTCAGTTTGGCATTAAGTTTGGCAACATTGCACGTAACACCTGTTACCTGATATGCCACCACAGGGTGACATAACGAACAAACGACGAATGAGGTGTGGGTTTATGGGGTTGGAACAAACCCGAACAAACCCCACTTTTAAAACGGTCGATTTGAAAAAAATATATCTAGCGCTTCTCTAGGACACCCCAGGAGTCACCCATTTAAATATAATACGTCATTTCCATAACACCCTGTATATTATTTTCTTTTTAGTGGCGTACGAAAGGTGACAACGTAACTACTACGCACAGAGCAATGATAGGTCGGCGATGAACTTGTCATGGAAAAAATAAGAAAAGAATGAAATGATTGTCCTACCCATCACTTAGCCTGATTATCATTAAGCGGAACCGAAAATGTATCCATTGTAAAGTCTGAAAATGTTGTAAGATGATACGATCTCTTCATTTCGATACCTATTTAATTTTATTGTATGTTTGGTTGCCTATACTTGAAATCATTTATTAATTACAAATGGTTCATTAACCAGGGGTGATTAATGAACAATTCTGCATGCATATTAAACTGAACTTAAATACACGGTCGATAGGAAAGTAAATTCCATTCAATCGGAATCTTAATTTAATTTAATATGTGCTGCACCGAACTGATGACATCTCATGCGATGAAATTTTTAGTGAATATGAATATTCTCTGAAATATTCGCTCCATTGCCGAGGTCATATTATACATTTTCTGAAAAATATCTTAATAAACTTTTCCATCTCGAGCAAAACGTCGTTATTAGGCGATAGAATTTTTAGGCGTTCCGTTTTATATTTTCAAGAAATTACCCGTTGAAATAAATATACTTTTAGTTTTTTTGAGGTAAAATGATGAGTAGGAAATGATGCGACACTAAATTAATTTCATTAGCAACGTTTCGATTATACAGTCTGTCACATCGGGAACTATCGTTCTAAAGCTCGTGAACTTGAAGCTATCGTAAAGTTATGTTGTAAAATTATTTATCTTCTAACATTTGTGTACAGTACGTTTCACGAAAATTGGATACGACTTACCCATTGTGTCGACAAGAGCTTGGCAATAAACAAGTGAAATATGAAGGGAGGGACTAAGGAAAACAAGTAATGATATGATTATATTAATGTAATCAAATGAAATAACATTTTTTTTAAATATTACTAGTCATATTTATTTACATTTATAATGTCATTCTATAGATAGTTCTGTTTCGCTATCGCTATCCTCATCAAAATTAATTATAATTATAATTGGATTAAATCAAAAATCGAAATGTTTAGAAAACGTCAAAGATTACAAGAAACAGTATGTAAATAAAATTATCCACGTCAATTTTCCTATAGGGTATTTTGAAAGTACGGTAAAAAATAACAGTTGGATTTACTCCTGTATAATATAGCCTAATCGAAAAATGTTACTTTATAAAATTAAGAAAAGAAAACACACAATAAACGGAGCTACAAACTGATGAGAAAATCATGAAAATCGCATAAAAAATATCAAACTTGACCAAAAACTCAAGGTGGCGGAATTTTGTGCCGGCGAGTGTAATTATATAACAATTATACGAATAAACCCGAACAAACCAATGAATCCCTATATTATTTTAAAGCCTGCCATGGTTTTTAGGCTTAACCGCCGCTAATATACCGTTGTGCTAGTATTTCACCTCAAATGCTGCGGGATATAAACAGATCTCGTGTTTACTTGTAGTTTACAATTATTAGTCAAAGCGCCTATGGTATTTAAACCACGTAATCTATGATATTTGGAATTATTTCGAAAACGGCTGGAAATAACATAACGTTTGTATTACAAAAAAACGATACTTATGAATTCTACATCCAGTATCCAAATAATATACAGGATTGTTGGAAAGTCTTGAGAAAAATAATTTTCAAATGTTTTGTTTTTGGAACATTCTTATGAACACTATCTATAAAAGAGATACGCACTACTAGATTCATAGTATCTTTAAACCCCTTGTTATAAAGGTCACTCAATCGGCTAGTAAAAAATATAATTTTAGGATGTTTTTCGATTTTTCTTTACAGGACTACAAGACTTTTTTTTTGTTTTTAATTATTGCTCTTAAACTACTCAAGCAAATCACATAACATTTTATACAGTGAGTCCCAGAAGAAATGTCTAAATTCATTTAAAATTCAGCGGTAAGTTTTTTCAAAAAACGCTCGTACCCGTCGATTTTGATTTTTTAATTTTTTTTTGTGGTAATTTCATGTATACAGACAGGGTAGCTCAAAAATAAGTTACGACCATCAACTTCATTTTTTCAAATGAAAACATATATTTTTTATTTCATTTTTGAATTTTGCATTGAATTCTAAGCATGTTTCATGTACCATGTCCTATACATAAACTCAACAGTTATTGAAAAAATTAGGATTGAACATATCATTTAGGGAATCCAACGATCTATCAAATCTTCTGGCAATATGGCATTTTGGGCTCCATAATAAGTAAGAGTGTACTGTCTCACTGTCACCGTTTATTTCCATAGAAACTGTATGACAATTTTATTTCAAATAAGTATAATTATTGTCAAGCGTAGTTTCAAAGTTGCGGTTTTCACAATAATGGTGAAGTTAACGGAACGGGAAAAAATTTAAATTCTATGCATGGTTGGGTTTCGTGATAAAACACGTACTCAAATAGAAACAGCCCAATTATTTAATGAAATCCATCCTGATCGTCCTCCCATATGTCAAAAGATGGTGAGTAGAATAGAGGCTAAGTTTAGAGAATTCGGTCATGTTAGAGATTTGCCTAAATCTGGTCGTCCTACTCGAGATGAAAATGAACAACTTGACGTTTTGCTTTCCTTGGAAGAAAATCCATGTACTCCCCTGTCGCACATTGGGGCCGATTTACACATGCCGAAATCTGTTATTCACCGAGTAGTTCAAAAGCACAAATATCACCCATACAAAGTTATTCCAGTGCATGAGTTATTTGAAGATGATTTCGATAGGCGAAGTGAGTTTTGCGGATGCATGCAAAATATGTGCAATCTAGATAATAATTTAGTAAAAAATATTATTTTTTCGGATGAAGCTACGTTCTATTTGAATGGTAATGTGAACAGACAAAATTGTCGATATTGGGCAACAAGAAATCCGCATTGGATGATAGAGGTTCACAGCCAGTACCCTAAGAAAATAAATGTTTGGTGTGGAATCGTACGCGAAAGAGTAATTGGTCCATTTTTCTTTGAACAGTCTTTAACTGGACAAGTATATCTCGAATTTCTCCAACTAGAATTAATTCCAGCATTAATGGCTTTATTTCCGAATCCATTGGATCCAGACTCCCCTGACGAAGAACTGATATTCCAACAAGATGGTGCTCCTCCGCACCAATCGGTGGATTGGAAGAAGAGGACCTATCGAATGGTCTGCTAGGTCGCCAGACCTAACTCCGCTGGACTTTTTTTTGTGGGGTTACCTCAAATCAAAAGTATTTGTTAACAGGCCAAACAATATGCAGGAGTTGAAAGAAAGGATCCGAAGAGAAGTGCGTGTCATAACTCCGGAAATGGTTGGAAACGTGCAAAGAGAGTTTATTGATCGTCTTGGATCTTGTCAAGCCGTAAATGGCGCACATTTTCAACATTTAATTTGATTTTGTTGTGTTTTTTTTTTAATAAACAGGTCTTACTTATAGATATGTTCAATCCTAATTTTTTCAATAACTGTTGAGTTTATGTATAGGACATGGTACATGAAACATGCTTAGAATTCAATGCAAAATTCAAAAATGAAATAAAAAATATATGTTTTCATTTGAAAAAATGTAGTTGATGGTCGTAACTTATTTTTGAGCTACCCTGTATACATGAAATTACCACAAAAAAAAATAAATTAAAAAATCAAAATCGACGGGTACGAGCGTTTTTTGAAAAAACTTACCGCTGAATTTTAAATGAATTTAGACATTTCTTCTGGGACTCACTGTATACTTATAGAGGACAGTAATGCCAACCTAAATATGCATATGCTATGGAAGGCTGACGTACCATTACATGACCCTGTATGGAAGCTGTCGGAAGACACTGACAAGTGACTGCATAAATTGAATTATGACTTGGCGGCGGTTTTATGGCAGTTGTGACGGATACCGGAATGTTCCATGAATATTAAACCAAACGCTACAAGAATGAAATTCATTACCGAAATGAGCGCTGCTCGCGACTGCTCGTTATGCGAAAGCGAAAATTCATTCTACACTTTCTTGTTTGCTTTCATATCGCTCTAAAAACGGTAGTGCGATAATTAAATTGTTCTCTGGCTTATAAAATAGAAAAATTTCAAAATCAATTTCGAAACTTTAATTTATTTTAAGAAAATTTTTCTTTACACAATTTAAGATACAAGAAATTTTAAATATGCATTAAGCGCCAGATGGTATTTAGTTGGAGGTTGTATTCGTTGGGAAAAATGACCTCGGGAAGGTCGTTCCATAAGGATGAAGTCCTTCAGGTGAAAGATTTGTTAAATAAAATTCGAGGAGTGCTAAGCTTAACCTCATATGGATGGGCGGCAGAGGTTCGTCGTGTATTTCTGTTATTCACCGCTCAGGGCGGAGTCAATAGGGCAAGGCCAGCCGAGCACTTTCCATGAAAATATCTGTAAAAGAGAGTCAAATCACCAACCTGTCTTCGATGTTCCAGGCTGTCGAGGCTGTTTGTCAGCTCTCCTTTCGATGGAATCCAGTAGCCGAAGAGGATGTTTGGGTGCAGAGCTCCAGACATGAGAGCGGTACTTTAGTGATGGTCGAATCTGGGCTTTGTATCTAATCTGTTGGTTTTCTGTGAATACTTACACCAGCAAATGGACAGACGTGTTCAAGTGGACGCCGTCTACACCGACTTTAGTAAGGCCTTCGACAAAATAAGCCATAACGTCTTGCTGAGCCGCTTGGCCGAGGTCGGTGTGGGCGGGAGCCTTCTCAGATGGGTTGAATCTTATATCAGAAATCGCTCACAGTGTGTCTCTATACAGGGTTTCCGCTCTAGGTCATTTGTCACTACATCAGGAGTACCTCAGGGGTCACATCTTGGGCCGTTATTTTTTGTTATTTATATAAATAAAATTTGTTCTTGTTTCCACTACTGTAACTTTTTGCTTTATGCGGACGATTTAAAAATTTATATAACAATTTCCAACCTAGACGACTGTCGTAGGTTACAGAGCGATTTGGATCGTCTGGCAGAGTTCTGCGACGAATATGGCCTTTTTCTTAACCTGTCAAAATGCGTCTCAGCTACGTTCACCCGAAATCAAAATCGAATAACAACCACTTACCATATAAATAACACATCACTAAATAGTGTCAGTAAGATAAAGGATTTGGGCGTTATTTTTGATTCTAAGCTGCTCTTTGACGAGCATGTCGAATCTGTCGTCAATGCCGCTTCTAAAATGTTGGGTTATATCATACGTAAATGTAAACCTTTTTATAATACTAAGCCAATAATTTGCCTGTTCAATTCCTTTGTTTTAAGTAAACTAAACTTTGCCAGTCTGGTTTGGAGTCCCAAACAGAAAAGCTATGTTGATAGGTTGGAGAATGTTCAAAATAAGTTCATCAAGTACCTTTCGATGAAGCAAAATATCCACATGCCTGACGGCGATGTCTCTTTGGCGCGAAGGTATTTTCGTATAGCTTCTCTGTCTGACCGAAGAAGATCTACTGATATATTGTTTTTATATAAACTTCTGAATAACTTAGTACAAAGTCCTGATATCCTAACAGAGGTCCATATCAATGTCCCCCAGAGGTCTCTAAGGATGAACGAGTTATTTTTCTTGCCATTTAGGCATACTTATGCGGCTCAAAATTCACCATTGTGTAGGATTATAAGAAATAGTAATGCGTTTGTAAGTATAGATTTCTTTTCAATGTCTCTACGCAGAGTGAAGAGCATCTTAAAAAATGTGTAAATAATATATTTTGAATATTTGTTTTATAGCTACTTCACTCTGTCATGTGCACAATAATGCGGAATATTCTAATAATAAATTTATGTTGCTAAGAATATATTTATGTTGCTTTGTCTTCATATTTTGATTGTTTTGTTGTATATTGGGATTTCTATATATTTAAATTTTGTTTGTATAATTTGTATTAACATCGTGTGGATACTCTTTTGGGTACTTTTACCTGTTTGTATCCCTGTTGGCATAAATAAATAAATAAATAAATAAATAAATAAATAGTGTCAAAAGTTGTTGAGGTGTGTACAACTTTCTGGTTCGGAAGAGTACACCAAGTTTCTGAGAAGCTATCTTTGGCGATTGTCACAACGTGGTTATGCCAAGACATATTTCCTCCCAGACTGACGTCCAGGAAATTAATAGATGGAGCCAGTGGGATTGGGTGTCCGTCCATGACTATATCCGGTTCTCCAATGTTAATCTTTTTAGTGAAAACTGCTGCCTGTTTTTTTTTAGCGTTAAATTCGACTTCGACTGTCACCCCAAGCCAAAATTTCTATCTAGGTATTACTTAGTATACTTAAAAGAAATAATTATACAATTATATAGGGTATCCCAAAAACTAAGTACACATTAAAACTGCAGATTCTTTGGGTAATATTTTTCCGACTTTGGCTAAACTTTGCTTAGGTCAAAAGTTGATAATAACCGAGATGTTTGCCTTCGTGCACGTATTATTTTTTTCTTATAGATCCTTTAAAGCGATTTACTTCATGTTCTTTGATTTATTATATAATATTTAAAACCTATAGCTTACCAGTTCCATTTTCACCATGCTATACGATCCTTTTGTCTTAATTTGTATTAATTAATTTACAATACAAATGCAGACTTATATTACCAGCTAATAAATTTCAGTGCATGTAGGAAAACAATCCCTATCTCCTATAACATCCCAAGCCTGATTCTCCCTTCACAAAATTCTTATAAAAGTTCACAACTAGCTAATATCACATATTATGCTGCTGTGGCAGCAAGGAGGTCACAATGCCAAGCAATAATTTGTCTTGTAAGAAGAGCCACGTTTCTCTACGTTTACGTTTGTTTTTATATTTATTATCTTCAATATAACATCGTCACTTTGTAAAATAACAGAATGACATTTGTTTATAGAGTTTCTTAACATTTTTATGGTTATTAACGAACAAAGGGACAAGTTTAGTGTATTTAATAAAGTATCAGTAGTCGACTAACTATTGTAATAATAATTATAATAACAATAATCCGTAAGTAATTTAAATTTGAGGTGTGGCCATAAAATTATAATACAAACAACTTTTCGAAATAATATTTTTTAAAATTCGATCAATAAATGCAATTTTTCAACATGTTTTGGAGAAAATGTCAAATTTGACAACAAACCGGAACGAAAGCCTGAAGGTCCCATTTAATTATGTAATTATTTGTCTTTATTAAACCAAAAACTTATGGTGAAGTAAAATTTTATCTAAATCGCACAATAGCTTTTTCCCCATATGGTTCCAACTTTAATGGTCACACCCTGTATACCTACCTGCCTACATACATCATTAAATTTAATGACTAAAAATAAAGTTTATCTACCCTAGGTTTGATAAAAGTTGCATAATCTAAGTTTAATAAACCTAAGAACATGCAAAACTCTTTCAGTGCAGTGAAACTTTACACGTAACAAGTTTCTTAATAAAACTTTCTGAAAAACGACTAGGTGACGGATTGGATAAGACTCTTAATAAATATATGTGATAGCGCGACGCGATGTAGTAATGGAACTAATTTAATTCTTCCTATGCAGTATCTGGTTTCTCCTTTGTTATCAATCTTAAACAATGTTGTCGCAATTCGAGTCCATAACTCTACGACTTATTTTCCGAGTTTTATTTAAGAACTTCTAAATTAAGACGCTATAGAACCAAATTAGTTTTAACGGGATGACTTCTAAAAGTGTGTAAAAGTATTATTGGGGGTGGCAGGGGGTTGATTTTTAAAAAACCAATTATTAAACCGTATACTGTTTTGACGTCATATATATATTTATGACGTCATATTCGCACCTTTTTCACTTACCATATAGGCTTTGGTGAAAAACGCGTCTTTGTGAGATTCTTGCCGACTTATCATATTTCTATTTATTTACGTAACTTCAAATAAGGTGTCCCATCGCGGACAGGAAAATTTTTTAAATGTTGATGCGGATAACCCAGCTAAAATATTTTCAATATGGTGGCACTTCCGGTTATACCGGAAGTCGGTGTCAATTTTCTTATTTTAAACGGAACATTCTAGATATTATTTTTTATTATTTATTAGGCTATAGATTACATTTTTGGATTCTGCGCAAAATTCTAGGTAGGCAGATTTCATATATCATGTCCTATATCTAAGTCTAAGCATGTTTGACATATTATTTAAGGTTTTATGTTTAAAATGACGTTTGCAGACCTTAAATTATTTATTAATTTCTTATATTAGGAATCCTTTATTATTCAATTTAGATTTCCTGTTGAAAAGGACCCGCTTTAAAAAAGTTTTTATAATATTTATTGCATAACCTGCCACTTTATGGAACTGAAATGTTGTCTGTTGAATAGTTGACGGTGGAATATTTAAGAGATAACTTTAGCTCTTTGAGTTTGGAGCGAAAAATTGAAGTGAAGAATGCGGGAACACCTAAACCCGAAATTAATTTAACGCAGACCACAAAGAGTAAATCTAGGGACTTTATTAGAAAGTTTAAAAATGAAATATATGAAAAGAAATTTATAGAGGGTATTCCAAACTTAATGAGGCTGTTATTGATCAATTTTCTACAATTAAGAACCGAAGAATGAACTTTACGTTTAAGCACTATTGTGTAGGGTCGATAAATATTGTGTATTTCGATAAATGATACTCGATATGATATTAAACCATTTTATTTAAGGATTTAAACTAAAAAACACTGAAAATATGAAGAATGCCAACTTGTCAGTCGCGTGGCTCGATTCGTTCTCGTCATAAAACAGTTAACTATTGTTCTCGTCTTGGTTGCGCCTAATGACGTAGCCGTAGATGGCATAGTGGTGTTAGACATCATTCGGTTTTCTTGATAACTCGTAGATGGCGGTAGTAGTATTGGACATCGTTCGGTTTTCTTGATAGCTCGTAGATGGCTTTAGTATTAGTAGTAGTGGACTGTATAAATATTGTTACAAGGGTTGCATGCGACGACGTTAAGATCCGACAGATATACACACTAAGAAAACCTTTCTTATTTTCCAAAAGTTGTATTTCCTTGTGTAAAATTAAAAAATAAATAAAAATATGTTTTACCTAACGCATTTTCTTATTACTTCTTTTCTTTCTACATTTAAAACGCCTAGAAAGTAATTGTTTGGTCGTTACACAAAATTAAAATTTTAAAAATAATTTCACCATACTTGTGAACCCCCTCTATCATAGGTCACGAGCCGCCACTGTGTATCATGGATATCGATATTTGACTTTATGGCAACATCATTTTAAGCCTCATAAATGCTTACTTATCGATTATGCGAATGTTCACATTTTCGTATTATTCTTAATTTATTTCCTAATTACTTCATTACTTTTTTGTTTATCTTTTCAGGTGTTTGTTTATCCAAGTCAAGACCTGGAGGCGCCCTACGAAAAATACTACGTAACAAGGCCGGTGATGGTTTACAAGGGGGAGAGAGGGGAGTACTCGTTTAGCGTCAACTTGGCGTCGAATGACAGAAAACACGTGTCGTCAGTCACAACGCCTATATACGCGAATTTGAATGGCGAAAGTTATCAGTTGAACGCGACCTTTACAGAAACACCAGACCGATAGTAAATATTGTTTCTTGTTCGTGTGTTTGGGCTCGATTGGATGACGGAATACAGGGTGTCACAGATAAAAATGCACTATACGGGGATCTCGTTTACCATAGAGCATACAGAAACTATCAAGTTAAGGAAAGGTTGCGCATTGGGAAGTTCTGTTCTTCACCGTCATGTTTTAAAATTTAAAATATTCGGATTAGTTCCGAAAATATTCTTTTCAATTCCTGATATCTCTTCAAATATGTGAAAATACACTTTCTCTACTGTCTGACGAGAAAACGTTATTTTCGACCCCGATATAAGGAAGGATAATGTTTTTTTTTTGCCTCCCGGGGAGGAAATCAATTGTGTTCAATCAGAGCAATAAAGCCTAATCACATAAATATTCACAGACAGTGGCACAGGTAAGTTTCTTGGTCATAGACATTTTAAAGTAACATATAACTATACATTATGTCCATGGATGGGGTTTACAAGAGGACAAATGGACTAAAAATTGAAAGATAGGAAAAACAGTCACTCTTAATAAACGTTTTTGCTTGTCTAGAAAATACGACTCATCATGAGAAACTTCATTTTTTTTATAGAGGGGTAAAAAGTGTAAAAATGTTATTTTGCTTAATAGTAAACATACTTTATTTTGAAAGATACGAAAAAAAGTCACTCTTAATGAATGTGTTTTCGGAGGTAATTACACTAGTGCCTAAAAATTTTGGATAAATTTGCATGAAAGCGTATTGCCTAAAAACAACAAGAGTTCATTTTCATTTTTTGGCGAAATATATTTTACAAAATTTGAAAATGAACGAATGTTGTTTTTCAAAGGAAATACGCTTAAATGCAAAATTATCTGAGAATTTTTAGGGAGAAAATTACTCGAATAATGGTTAAAACAACTTTATATTACAACTTTTAAATAAAGAACTAAAAAAATTAGTAATTATTAATAACGCAATTGTAATAATATTTAATATTTGAGTTTGTAGCTGGAAAATCTATTTATTTTTTTAAACGTCAAAAAGTGTCATTATCTTTGTCAATAAACAATAAAAACTTGGCGGGTTATTTTCGATAGCTAGAGGGGTTGTTTTCGATGTAATCTATCGAAGGTAGCCAAGGGGGGGCCAGAGTGGGCAATGCCCACTCTGACAGAAAAACTTGCCCACTCAGCAAAACCATGATAGTTGTATATTTATGTAATTTCTTGGGATTCAGTCAAGTTCTTTGGCGTACAGTGGCTGCCGTGGCAACAGAGAATGGCCAATCTGATATATTTAGCGTTTGAGAGTAAACAAACAAATAACATAAACTTTGAGGTGTTTTTACAAAAATTTAACGAAAGGAAGAACAGAAAACTTCAATTATATTAAAGGTATTTACCTACGTTGCGTTTTTTGGTTTTGTTTAAGTTTTATTTTTTGTAGTTATATAGGTAGTTAATTCAATGTTGAAATCAACGATGTTTTTTTTTCTCTTGATCTTACGTGATCTGATCACAAAAATTATTTTCAAGTTTGCCCCCTCTAAAACTTTGACTGCCCACTCTAAAATCTAATCCTGGCTACGGGCCTGAACCTAGCACGTTAGGTACTGGTCTTTAGAATATCCCGAATTCAGAAATATGAGACAATATTTCAGAAAAGTGAACATGTGTTGTGCGATATCCATCCATGGCATTATAGGGCCATATTTTTTTGGTAACACGTGCAATAGATTATCATATTTAGAAATGCTGGATACATTTTTCAATGATGAACTCGAAATTCTACCATTAAACTTTCGACAAAATATGTATTTTCAGCAAGATAGTTGTCCAGCCCATTTCGCTCGTGAGGTTAGAGAATGGCTTGACCGCAGATTTGGTCCAAGGTGGATTGGCAGGAATGGCCCAGTTTTGTGGCCCCCCCAAGAAGTCCCGACTTAACCTTGGCCGATATGTTTTTATGGGGCCGTTTAAAACAAATTGTTTTTGCAACCGCAATACCAAATGATATTGAAGTGCTGAAGGGCAGAATTATCCAGGCTGTCCAATCGATATCTCAGGACGAAATCAGAAATTCTTTCACTTATTTGAGAAAGCAATTAGAAAAATGTGTCGAGTATGGGGGTGGAGTTTTTGAATTATTATGAAATCGTTATCGTATTCTTTTCATGTTAATAAAAATGTTCGTATTATTATTATTATTATAATTGGTTCATTAAATAAAGACATTGACAACAAGTATCACCTATTCATTATTCAAGTAAAAACGTTTATTAAGAGTGACTTTTTTCGTATCTTTCAAAATAAAGTATGTTTACTCTTAAGCAAAATAACATTTTTGCAGTTTTTACCCACCCTGTATAAAAAAGTTGAAGTTTGTTATGATGAATCGTAGTTTCTAGACAAGCAAAAACGTTTATTAAGAGTGACTTTTTTTCGTATCTTTCAATTTTTAGTCCATTTGTCCTCTTGTAAACCCCATCCGTGACATACCTACTGTATATTCATATAAAACCAATTTAATAAATCCTCGCCCCCACGAAATTTTAATGAAAACCCCCTGAAAAAAACTGCTCACACACAAAAGTCGTCCAATAAAACTTTTCTATTTGATGTGTTTCAAAAATCAACTTTTAGGTTAAATATGGTGCTTTTCTTAGCAAAGTTGTAGGTAAGTCGCCATGCTTTGTACGCTGTATGGTTGGCGATTCTAACCTATATTGTAAATATTTTTAATATTAGTAATTAATATTAATATATTTTTATTATTATAGAAAACCGCATTTTATATATACATACGTATTTCCCCTAAGGTGTCCCATTTTCGACACTTTTATAGGGTATCTCCGTAATTGTTAGTGTTATCAATAATGTAGGTGTCATGTACGCTTTTTGGGTCAAACTTAAAATGTTAAAATCAAAAGTCGAAAATTTTCGCTCGCTTGAGAGATACGGGGGAAAATCGACAAATTGACAAATTACCCTATATTTTCTTAGTTAAAAGAGATACAGAAAAATGTTCTATACAGAAGTTTCTTCATAATGATTGTTGAATAATCTGCCGTTTTCAGAACAAGTATACGGAGTCAGGTAAAAAAGTTGTCGGACATAACCTAATTTTTTTAAAGGGAACACCTTGTATATTGTAATCTAAACAGATAGCATCTTAAATTCTCTTTTCAAATATAATATACACACCATGGATGATATTGGTTTCCTAGGCGATTTATTTCAACTTTTCTTCATTTTCCTTGTTTTCTTTATTATAAGTTTTTGATCGCGGCATAGTAAGAGAGCCGTACATTTTAAAATTATGTTCCAGTCGTCGGAATATGTCCTTAAATGGTTGCCGTCTTTCCGGATAGCGAACAAAATATAAATTCTGCGCCATTTCTTCGTTTTTCTACTGTCAATATGAACTATCAAATTTTTCAAAATGTTGATATATTATTATGTCATTTTCACAAATGAATATGTAAAAAATGAAATTGACATTAAATGTTAATAACAACTAGAAGGTCAACATAGTTGTTTCTCAGATATTAGCTTTTGTTCCATATACTGTGGTTAGAGTAATAATTTTGTTCCATGGCTACTGTGGTTAGAGTAATAAAGTTTAAATAAATTGCCTATAGGAAACCAATATCATCCATGTTGTGTTATACAGGGTCCGCAAACGAAGCGTGGACGGAAGATTAAATCGTTATCGAAGAACTTATCAACAATACTAAAACAGCTTGAGATATTGGATTAAAAGCGGCATGTTTTAAAAATATTTTACATTATACAGGGTGGCCCAAAAAAGTGTGACAGCATAAAGTTATATTTTTTTAAATGGGACACCCAGTATTTTATTGCATATTTAGGTTAATATTACTATCGTTTATATGTGCCTCAAATTTTATTTAATTTGGTTTTGTAGTTTCGGAGAAATAAATTAAAAACTAAAAAAAAAAGTTTTGCAGTCCTGAATAAAAAAATCAAAAAAAATTATCCAGAACTATTTTTTTAACCTCGGCATTGAGTGGAATTTATGACAAGAGGTCTAGAGATACTATGAATGTAATTGCGTTTATTTATTTTATACAGGGTGTTCATAATAAGCTTTCAAAAACCTCACATTTTAAAATAATTTTTCTCAAGTTTTTCAAATGGAACACCCTGTATATTATTTAGCTATTTGACGTAGAATTCATAGACAATTTTTTTTTGTAATACAAGCATATAAGTTATATCCAGCCGTTTTCGAAATAATTATAAATATCATAAATTATGTTGTTTAAATAGTTTTTATTGTAAAATTTTGTTATAGGCGACTAGACTAATAATTGTAAACTAAAGTAAATGTTCAAAATAGCTTCCTTTTACTTAATTTAATGATTTTCCTCTACTGCCAACAGAACTCTTAATTCATTTTCTTTATTAATAACGGGTTTATTGATTATCATCCTTTTTGTGTACGCAACGCTTCCTGTTGCTACAAATCTTTGCAATAACTTCTCGAAGGTTTCCCGGCTTTCTCTCAATATCTGGATATCTTTCAGCATACACTCGGCTCGCGAGGAGGCAATTTCTTGCATATTCACCCAGTATAAAAATCATATTTACCATTTCTAAAGTTGTAAAATTTGTGTAAGCTAGTACTTAATTTCTACGAATGTAAATAATTTTATTTGTCTGTCATAGTGACAATCTAAACAAAAAAAAATCATGGCAACTCGATTAAGAATAAAAAATTAAATTAAATAAATAAAAGTAGCAAAAATGTAGGCTTTTAAAATTTATGTCGAAATAACTAAAATACGGTAAACTCTAAGAGTAAAAGGAAGCTATTTTGAACATTTACTTTAGTTTACAATTATTAGTCTAGTCGCCTATAACAAAATTTCCCAATAAAAACTATTTAAACAACATAATTTATGATATTTATAATTATTTCGAAAACGGCTGGATATAACTTATATGCTTGTATTACAAAAAAAAATTGTCTATGAATTCTACGTCAAATAGCTAAATAATATACAGGGTGTTCCATTTGAAAAACTTGAGAAAAATTATTTTAAAATGTGAGGTTTTTGAAAGCTTATTATGAACACCCTGTATAAAATAAATAAACGCAATTACATTCATAGTATCTCTAGACCTCTTGTCATAAATTCCACTCAATGCCGAGGTTAAAAAAATAGTTCTGGATAATTTTTTTTGATTTTTTTATTCAGGACTGCAAAACTTTTTTTTTTAGTTTTTAATTTATTTCTCCGAAACTACAAAACCAAATTAAATAAAATTTGAAGCACATATAAACGATAGTAATACTAACCTAAATATGCAATAAAATACTGGGTGTCCCATTTAAAAAAATATAACTTTATGCTGTCACACTTTTTTGGGCCACCCTGTATAATGTAAAATATTTTTAAAACATGCCGCTTTTAATCCAATATCTCAAGCTGTTTTAGTATTGTTGATAAGTTCTTCGATAACGATTTAATCTTCCGTCCACGCTTCGTTTGCGGACCCTGTATATTTGAAAACAGAATTTAAAATGCTATCTTCTTTGATTAAAATATACAGGGTGTTCCATTTAAAAAAATGAGGTTATGTCCGATAACTTTTTTACCTGACTCCGTATACTTATTCTGAAAACGACAGATTATTCAACAATCATTATAAAGAAACTTCTGTTTAGAACATATTTCTGTATCTCTTTTAACTAAGAAAATATAGTGTAATTTTGAAATTGGCAATTTTTTGATATTCCCCCGTATCTCTTAAGCGAGCGAAAATGTTCAAATTTTGATTTTACCATTTTAAGTTTGACCCAAAAAGAGCACATGACACCTACATTACTTTTTTGATAGCACTAGCAGTTACGGAGATACGGGACACCTTGTACTTTGCCGCCCTGTTTTAATCTATCCCTCACCCCTTTCCCCTGAATCAGAAGACACCCTCTTACGCCAATGGCCTTCACTCTTTACATCTGACATTAATGCATATCTTTAAACTTTAAAAACAGAACAACAACGAAACGCCAGCTTATCCGCTTAGAAAAGTTTCAAAGCTCAGCTTTTATGGCGAACTATTTGCGCGGGATTTAAAAGCTCTTTCCTGTATTTCCATTATTTTACTTTGCGCCCGCTCTCTCCGGTCCGGCTCGAAGTTTACAATTTTAATACGGACATAAATAAGAATTAAGCTGCTAAATTCAGGTGTTGTAGTCGCAATGAATGATAAGAGATGGTATACGTAGTGGAAAATTACGGTAAATGTTGGACTTTTTGTTTATGTTGTAAAATTTCCCCTCTAAAATCAGTCAAAATACTTTCCTGCAAGATTAAGTAGCAGCCATCGAGAAAACGACTGGAATCAATCCAAGGTAAGCAATTTTGTTCTTGTGTCGCGCTGTCGCGGTAAAATCAAAACACGAAAATTTTCGCTCGCTTAAGAGATACGGGGGAAAAACAAAGAATTGGCAATTTCAAAATTACCCTATATTTTCTTAGTTAAAAGAGATACAGAAAACTGTTATATACAAAAGTTTCTTTATATTGATTGTTCAATAATCTGCCGTTTTCAGAATAAGTATACGGGATCGGGTAAAAATGTTATCGGACCTAACCTCATTTTTTTAAATGGAACACCCTGTATATTTTAATATAGAAATATGCTATTTGATGATATTGAATTCCTACGCGAGTATTAAACTTTATTACTTTAAACCACAATAGACCATGAAACAAAAGCTAATATCCTAGAAACAACTATGTTGACTATTAACATTTAACGTCAATTTCATTTTTATATATTCATTTATGTATATTTTGTTCGCTATCCGGAAAGACGGTAACAATTTAAGGACATATTCCGAACATTTGCGATGACTCCCGTTATTTTTTACCTTAATCTGAATCTTTTATTTCGTAATAATAAAGTAATAAAGTTTAAATAAATCTCCTAGGAAACCAATATCATCCATGGTGTGTTATATAATTAAAAGAAGAATTTAAAATAGTATCTTTTTAGATTAAAATATACAGGGTGTTTCATTTAAAAAAATGAAGTTAGGTCCGATAACTTTTTTACCTGACCCCGTATACTTATTCTGAAACTTCTGTATAGAACATTTTTCTGTGTTGTCAAATGTAATTTTCGGCATATCTTTTTTGTTTCGACAGTTATTGGAAAAATGAAGCCATTCTAAAGGCAAGAGAAATATCTAATAAAAGAGACTCTGTATCTCCTGAATCAGGAACAATTCGGCAACGTGTAGACTGGACTCTAAAACTAAACCAATTTAACCAACTTCGTGTAGTGATGCATAGTGATCAATTAAATAGTCGCCACCCTGTATATTAAATTAATTCGTTCAAATTGTATGTTTTATTCTGAACAGCTGCTATTTCTCTTCTCCCTAGAGCTCTCTATTTTGTTTCGGTGCTTAATTAACTTATACGTTTTATATGTGCTTTTAAGCTTCATGTATTACTTTTAGTGAGATGCCGTTAAGTTGCTCCAATTCTCTTCCTGGATAGCATCCGCTTTACTTTAAATTAGCAGGGTTGCGCAACTTTTAAAAAATTCAACAAAGAATTAACTAAGTACTTTCGGCAAACTAGTGTAGCTTACACGGAGAAACGACTATTTTATTGTATGATTTCTTATAAAATTTAGTATTAATTACATTTTTCATTAATAATCCTTATCAAAATAATATGGTAGATGCCAAAGGTATTACAAACTACTGATGGAAAAATATACATTTCTAGCCTACGCAACGACTGCAAACAGTCTTTCCCACCTATCTCGGTCATTATTGCAGCGTAGCCAGATTGACATATTTATCGCAAAGGTATCTTGCAAAATCCCAAATAAAATTTTTTTAATTCGGCAAATACAACTGATTTAAGATTAATCCGCAATTGCTCATAAAATAAATTCATTTCCCAATAATTTTACTATAAACTGTGAAAAGGCGATGAGAGATTCTTTAAAAAAATATTATTATACTTAAAAGTATCAAACGAATCTTGAACTAATCCGACTGCACTCTGGCAACATCTATTTCTATTTTACTACTGCGCTACGATCCAGGAGCCAAAATATGAATGAATACTAATCACGTACTTTACAGCGTTGCCGCTTTGATCTAACGGATTGTTATACCATGTGGGGCAAAAGTCCCGCAACGGCCAAATATCTCCCGAGGGGAAGGTTTTTTAAAAAAATGTTTCGGGCAAAAGTTGTATGGCTTTGAAAGAGGAATCATTTGCATACAAAACCATCTCCCACCCCTTCACCCCCTCCTGAGGGGTGGGGGTAACTTGTAAATTTTAAATGGCCAACCCTATTTTTTTTGCTGATTAATATTCTCTAAGAAAAAACAAGAAACTTTTGTCCGAAAATTTTTTTTTAAAAAGACGAAAAATTTTTTTTAAAAAGACGAATTGTAATTTTTCTGAAAACCCCGTCATTTTCGCGTAAAAGAGTCGGAATATTTTGGAATATCCAAATTTGTTCGTTGGGTCAATCGCGAAATTCGTCTTTTTAAAAAAAATTTTTCGGACAAAAGATTCTTGTTTTTTCTTAGAGAATATTAATCAGCAAAAAAAATTAGGGTCGGCCATTTAAAATTTACAAGTTTTCCCCCACCCCTCAGGAGGGGGTGAATGGGTGGGAGATGGTTTTGTATGCAATTATTCTCTTTCAAAGCCATACAACTTTTGCTCGAAACCTTTATTTTTAAAACCTTCCCCTCGGGAGATATTTGGCCGTTTGGGGACTTTTGCCCCACCCGGTATATTTTGGTTGATTTGTGATTATTAGTGAAAAATCGTCTTTATTATAAACAATCATGGTGCATTCATGTGTAGTTTGTAAAAGAGTGGGTCATTTAAATAAGGATTTATCTTTTCATCGGTAAGTATGGTTATGTTTTAATAGTTAACAATCAGATATAACCAGACTTCAACATTGTTGCCATTCAACCAATAAACATGTAGTTCTCTCTTCCACCCATTACCGATATTCAATAACATTTCAAACAATCTTTCTTTCCATGTAGTAAATCTCCACTATACAGAGAAATTCACGGTGGGCGTCATTTTAAAAGATCTCGCAAACTAAAAAAGATATTTGTTTGAAATATTGAGACTCGCTATAACAAGTGCCGATCCGTTTAATGAAGATATTTGGTCATATCGATAACTTCCAGTAAGAAGTCGAGTTAACAATTTCCTATACTCATTAGGTTCGTTCCAACCACCCTAAAAATCGTACAATGTACGGTCACGCACATGCGTAGTAGTCGAAAGGCGTTCCAACCGACATAAAACGGTGTAGCTGGCGATCCCTTTGGTGTTCCAACCAAATTGTGATCGTTCGCAAACCAGTTCCTGAACGGTAAAAACGATACATGGCCAAGACCAGGAACCGCTTGTACTGACTTGCGCCCTAAGAATTTTAACCGTTGTTTTTGTATTCCTGCCATTCATGCAGTTCTTTTAGCCTTGTTTTGTAGGAGTTGTTGCTTAATATTTTGATTATTTAATTTATTCTTATTAAATTTGTATAATCCGGTTCCCAAACCTACAAGATATTCTTAACATTAAACGCTATTCTCTTTCATGATTATTAAATACAACAAAACGGAACGAAAAAAGATAATACTCAAGCTTAGACGAAGAAATCAAAACAACAAAAATAGGGTTGTGATTTATGAATGTAATTAACTAATTACTAAACTTCTTTCCTAGAATCAGACAGGCGATCAGCTGAGATTTTTACACAGAATGGTCACAAAAACGTACCAACCTTGCATCCCTTGTGCATCGGCAACAAACAGTGCAAAATTAACGCCTGCGCACAAAATCGATTCCAACAGTTGCGTGACGGTTCTAGAAGGATACAAAAATAGGGTGTTGGAACAAACCTATTGCCAACTGTTTCCGAGATAAAATTTATTAAAATTTTTTTTATAAATAATCTTGCCAAAGGGAATAACTAATGCAGCTAAATATTTAAAATATTGAGAAAATCCAGAAAAAGTACGGGGTTGTTTCATAAAAATACCAGACATTTTTTGTGGAAGGTATTTTAAAAATTATACCTTTCCGGTATAATACTGCTCTCATGTCTCATGATACAATAAACACAAGGTAAGATATCCAACCTGTTTAAGTTCGGTGCGCGCAGTGACGTAACTGATTATGAGTTATTTCGTCACGCCTCCTTGTGCGATATCATACCTCATGTCTGAAGTTCTGCACCCAAGCATACTCTTCGACTACAGGATTCCAGCGAATGGTCTGATCGGAGACCACGATCTGACCAACAACCTCGACAGCCTAGAACATCGAAGACAGGTTGGCGATTTGACTCTCTTTTACAGATATTTCTATGGCAAAGGTTTCACCAAGAGCAGGGGTCGGCAACATTTTTAGACGGAAGAGCCAAAAGTTATAATTTACACAATTTCTCAGTTTTTAAAGAGCCACTAACGGTCGCAATTTGATATCGAAAGAGACACAACTTGACATCGAAAGAGACGCATGCGGCTCGCGAGCCGTATATTTCCGGGCCCTGGTCACAGCCAAAGCACTGGCGTCAAAAACGAATTAAAACCTACATAGAAACATCCGACGACGGCGTCATTCGAGAGCTTTCGACGGACTGACGACAGTAACGACGTGTGTCACGGGGGAGGGGTGCGATGAAAAGCGAGTACAAGTGGCTGAGAGATAGAATCGGTGTCTAATCCTCGTTAATCGATTCAGAACGATTTTTTTATGTTTTTTTTTTCGATAAAATAAATAATATTTGCGTATGGAACTAAAGAGCCGCAGCTTCACATCCAAAGAGCCGCATGTGGCTCGCGAGCCGCAGGTTACCGACTCCTGACGTAGAGCGACGACTGGTAGAAATACACGACGAACCACTGCCGTCCATCCATATCCACCTTAGTACTCTTCGAACTTCATTGCTTAAGAATTCCTTCATCGGAAGCACGTCATCTTTTTGGGGTCATCTTCCTGAGGTCGCGCTTCCCAACGAATATAAACTCAAACGATTCAAAACCAACGGGAATCGCTTTATACGCACAGGAATCACTCCCAGAGTGCCTTAAAGGACTTTCCTATAGTGTGCTTCATCATAACATAACATACAGTAAGTTTCACGAAATTTGAATACGACTTAATGATTTCCTGGGTCGGTCCCATTGTGTCGACAAGAGCTTGGCAATAAACAAGTGAAGTATGAAGGGACGGACTAAGGAAAACAAGTAATGATATGATTATATTAATGTAATCAAATGAAATAACATTTTTTTTAAATATTACTAGTCATATTTATTTACATTTATAATGTCATTCTATCGATAGTTCTGTTTCGCTATCGCTATCCTCATCAAAATTAATTATAATTGGATTAATTATACGATCCAGACTAATATACGAATTTTCTACAGTTATTACGTGACGGACTGAACTTTTTCAACGACCTGGGGGAATATCATTAAAGCATTTTCGTATTAATTCTACAACACTAGAACTTAAAGTCGGAGAAATATTTTCACACCTAACCAGTGATTTTAACTGGTGCCACATATGCTCTATGGGGTTAAAAATGCATGAATAGGGTGGGAGCCGTAGCACTGGATGTCCAATTTCTTCTGCCAATGTGTCACAAACATATACTTTTTTTTATATAAAATGTCTTTAAAACTTCTAAAAGATCACTTTATTGTAACTTTCTTCAAATTATATATCATTCGCCGCCATCTCCAATTTTGTATTATTTGAGCTTGGAGCTTTATGTAATTGGCGACTGTGATAGCTCGCATTGTCCATTACTATCACGCTATTCTGAGGAATGTTTGGTAAAAGACAATTCTTGAATCATTCCTCAAAAACTAACATATTTTACCACAAAAAGATATTTAAATATAAATTAAGCAACCTAACCTACCTGATGTGCCTATATTTAATTATAATTATTACAATCCGGTCCTTTCCACATAATAATAACAAACGGTCATATATAATGGGATGGCCCAGGTACTTTTACCGCATTAAGTTATATCCATTTTTCATGAAACAATCTTTAACTAACAAGGCGACCCAATAAATAAAATTAAAAAGCCATTATACTGTTATCAAATAAATGAGTAGGTATCCTTAAAAGCATTTTATGTTTATGCGGCTCTTTGCTTCACCTCTACTTTTCACTTATCTGTAGACATGAGTAGCTCTACTTCTACTGCGATATGCGATGCATTTAAGTGGCTCTTTCGTGGCTTATTCGCCATTATCCATTATTACATTTTTCCTTTTCTTAGGTGTAGTGTGTGCCATATAGTGGATGATGTAGTCTCGCTACTATACTCTTGGTAAAATCGCTATAAGTTGACGTTTAAATGGCTATTTCATGAAGATTTAAGCGACAATCTTTAACTTTAAAGCTATTTATGCTGATTTTATACGGGATGGACTAGTAACAATTCTTCATATGATAGTAAAGTAAGAAACCATGATACAGTAGGGGATATCGGGGTAAAATAACAAACGCGAATATCTCTTCGGAAAATAGTTCACTAAAATAGTTCATACAACAACTATCTAGCGATCACAGTAGGTAAGAGGTAATTTCTTTCAGCAGTCTACACGGAGAAAAGAGTATAGTAAAATTATTATAGAGATTTTATTAAAATTTCCTATAAAATACCGGGTGTTATGGAAATGACGTATTATATTTAAATGGGTGACTCCTGGGGTGTCCTAGAGAAGCGCTACATATATTTTTCTTTTATTTAATCGAACGTTTAAAAAGTGGGGTAATTCACCCCTAAACCCACACACAACTCCTCGGCACATTCATATATGAACATATTACATTGCCCAGCTGGGTAATAAACAGATGTTCAGGAACAATGTTGCCAAAATGTTTAAAAGTGTAAAACTTTAGTTGCTTATAAAAATAAATATTTAGCTTACTTAGAAAGTAAATCCAGGACGCGATGAAGGAATCCAGGGCACAGACACTTTCAGTTCTTTTTCTATGGGAAAAACTTTATGCCATCGCGTGTCCTGATGATAGTGTGGGAGTGCATAATAAGCTTATCACTAAACCCGAACACTAACGAATAATTACACTTTACAATAACACACATAGAACAAGAGCACTTAATCATTTCGCAATAGAAATAATAAAAACGCTAATTTCTATGGGCCATTAACCCCTTACTAAAGATAAAATGAAACAATTATGTTAACAATTGACAGGAACTACCCTTTGAAATAATGGTCTAGTCCGTCTTCGGACCAGTCGTCGAACTTTCTTTCCGGGAAATCTCTGCTCTCTAGAGCCAGCGCGGTTGCCATTTCCGAGACTATAATTATACAGGAAAGTAATATTATAGAAGGAAATTCGGCAATTTATGATAGTCGCTTATAAAACATCGAAAGTGGCAACGCTGTATTTTTAAATATTAGCCCGATTGTCCACAATCAGCTGTTTAAAGAAGCAGGCCGATATCGATCGAGAGAACCAACGTGTAATTTATTTTAAAATTTTTAGATGTTAATTACATGATTTCCCAGACTACTCAGATTATAAGGGCGTATTTTTGTCTACACAGTAGCACTTTAAAATACTAATACAGATTGAATGGTACTTAGATGTGTTATGTGATTTTATTGTACCGGTTTGTTCAAGTTTCCTAGGTACTTGGTGTTTTTTTATAAATTAAGTTGATGTTAAATAAATCCGAAAAGCTAAATAAAATTTCTAAAGGGTAAGTGGCATTTATAAACTTTTAAGTTGTCCAGATCTGACGGGTGTCGTTCGAATTGAACAAATGAAAACATACCTGACCATTTAAAAACTCCGCGGCGGTTCGTTCGAGTCAGTTCAAGTTTATAAATCAGAGATTGTTTCCTAGCGAACTGAACTGAACGTAAAAGTTTATAATAATGTACCTTGAAAAATAAACAACTTGCAATTTGTCAAACGGTTGACTTTCTAAAGAGTTTACCCTGAAGATATGACAACACTGTTGACATATGTTGCTTTGTTTACCTTCCTGACAGGGGCACCACGTGGTCATTTTTGGTTTAACATAAGATCATGTACAGGGCATATTAAATTAAAGCGCCATTTTTGAATATTTTTCTTCAAATTGTTTTCATCTCAGGAATTGCCGATTTAAATATAATACGTCATTTCCATAACACCCTGTATATATGTATGGGTACATTTCACAGCTTTAAATATTTTTTATTGAAAAATGACCAAGTCTAAATGTGTTGTAAAAATATTTTTACAAGAAGGAAGGGCATAAATGAAATACAACGGATTCCTGGAATTTTCATAACAAATAATAGGCGGAGGACTTAACAGGGAACATACCAACGATCGATGAAGTTAAGTCAACAAGGCATGGTTACAACTTGGATGAGTGACCGATTGGGAATATCAAGAATTGTACAAAAGATTTTACTAAATTTTACACAAGATAGTAAATTTTACAAAAAGATTTTAGTAAATTTTACAAAAACTATTTACAAAGAAAGAAACTCATTAAGGAAGGACCATAACATATACTTAGCAGTGACGTATACAGGCATGAACCTTGGGTGGGGGATACACATTTTTTGAGAAAAAGTTACAGTTGTTGTTATGAAGAATCGCAAAACCATCAATAGTTTCTTCAGTTGAGACAATATTTATCAAAGAGGAGTCCATAGGGGGGAGGATATATCCCCGATACCCCCCCCCCCCCCACACACACACACACACACACATACACGTACGTACATATTTGCGGCGCCCCATGCAATATCCTCAATTGTGGCATTCCGTGAAATATTTACACTATTTATGGCGTTTTCTGCGGCGAGTGTGTAGATCTAGGAATTTTATTTTTACACTCCATACAATTCAAATTTTAACGGAAAATCATTTGTGGCATTTCGAGCCACAATTGGGAAGGGGTAACTAAGTTGCCGCAAATCTGTAAATACAAGAATATGTGTGAGGTAGGTTGCCACTATTATGGAATTACAAGAGGTGTGTAAATTGCGCTGTTGCCAAGTTTTCAACTTATTCATAAAATTTCATCCTTTTGTTGTTGGGTAAAAATAACTAACGGTATTTTAAACAGTTTTAACTTTACCGACGGTCACTACCGTAAATAGTAGAGAACATACTAGCTAATATCTAAGTAAGTTAAACTTTATGCACTTTAAACAAGGCCGTCTTGTTTATTTTCAATAAAAGTACATGTTGCTTAGCAACGTACTCCTTTCAATAATTATGGGCATTTGAGTTTATTAAGAATAACAAGAGAGTCGTAGGCGGCTGCTTGCACAAACGCTGGCGAAAAAGGAAAAATGCACTTACTGTTTTAAAACGCCACATTATTAAAACTAGTCCCATAGTTAATTATTTGTACATAAAATATTTTTTTGGAACTTGATTATTGTTTTGTTAGTATACAAAACGACTCTTTTTTTGAATTTTAATATTTTTCTCGAGTTGACGTCTAAACGAGTACTAACTTTGACCTACGCAAAGTGGAAAAAGCACAATTTTGCTTTGAGATAAACAAGGACTTAAAACTTTCATAGAATGATATTTCCGACATAATTTTTGTCTGTAAACCATAATTTACGATGTAATAATAAATAGAGAACACACTGTAAGTAAGAAAGATAAAACTGAAAATTTTAGACCTACAGCTTTGGGTACGGAAATCATAGATAGTTGCTAAGATCTGCTTCTTAAGTATTGTTAGTTTACCAATCAGATACAATGTCACAAGAGACATGAAAGTTAATATGAAATTGTCAAATTCTATGTGGCTGTTAGACCTACAGCTTTGGGTACGGAAATCATAGATAGTTGCTAAGATCTGCTTCTTAAGTATTGTTAGTTTACCAATCAGATACAATGTCACAAGAGACATGAAAGTTAATATGAAATTGTCAAATTCTATGTGGCTGTTAGACCTACAGCTTTGGGTACGGAAATCATAGATAGTTGCTAAGATCTGCTTCTTAAGTATTGTTAGTTTACCAATCAGATACAATGTCACAAGAGACATGAAAGTTAATATGAAATTGTCAAATTCTATGTGGCTGTTAGCTTTTTCGCTACCAATTATATACAATTTGACACTCAATATTTTTGACTCTTTGTACATCTTAAATGATTATCACCAACGCAGTCAGAATTCCGGCCTAAAACTGAGGTTGTATGCATCATGCATGATTGCATGTTTAAATACATTTATTTTCCACAACCTCTCATAAACATTTCAATTGTTTATGTTAAAAAGATAGTTTTGCCAACTGATGTGACAGCAGTACTGGACAAACTACTTTCAAAAATTAGTGGAGTATAACTACTAGCTACTTCTTCAAAAAAGTAGTTAGGTTAACTACTAGCAGTTAAAAATGTAACTCCAAATATAGGAAGTTAATTTTTATTAAAAAAATATGAAACTAAATAAAACATAGGCAAAATAATAAAGCCGGGCTCAGACGGCTGGTGTACGAAATATTTTTAAAAAATTAAGTTTCCTTTTTGGTACAAAACACCGAAAACTTATTTGGCAATAGGCAAATAGATTTAAAAAAAAAACAATTCCTTTTTGGTAGAAAAATACAAAACTGAAACTTATTAGGTAATGGAATGGTTAGGAAATGGAAGTGGGAAGTATTTAAAAAAAAGTAGTTAAAATACGCAAATATAATTAAAATACCTAAAGTAGTTAGCACGGAGTCGTAACTACTTTTTAAACTAATTGTTTTGAATATTTCATGCAGATTTAAAGTAATCCAGTAAACTACTACGAGAAAAAAGTGGCTAACTACGTAGTTAACTATTGCCCAACTCTGTGTGATAATAATATTGAATAACGGATTCTATTTTAGAAAATTCGTATCGTAGACATAAGATATTAACATTTTAACCAAATAAATCAAGTTTCTAGAAAGAACTACTAACGAAACTAAATTATTAAAATACAGGTGATCTGAAAAGTCTGCTAAAATTTGATATTTCTATATAGGGCTTTTTATTTAAAAAATACTCGGTTTTGTTAGATTTTGTTTTTTATTCAAGATTATTAAAGTATTAAACTATAAAAAATTATTTTCTTATAATTTTTTTTCTTTTCGAAATCTGATTTTTAACGCAGTATTTTATATTTTTCCATGCTCTTTTACTTAGTAAAGGATATTTTGAAATACACTCGTCGCAGTCCTTTTTTGATGGAACTTTTCCGTTCTTTATATGAACCGCAAAAAACTTTATAACTGCTTCCATTTCACCATTCGACCATGGTTCTTTCTTTGTTGGCTTCTTTCCTAAAATACAATATAACAAGTATTAATTAACTTAAAATTTGATATTTTGCACACTTTACTAGTGCCCTAGGGCGCATTTCAGGAAAATATATTTTTAATATAAACAAACCCGAAAGAACCCAAAAAAGCGTGTCGTCGTGATAGTCTTTTAGATTACGTGACATACTTATATTTTATTGCTTATTAGGGTGTTTCTTAAGTATGGTCACTTAGGTATGTACGTACCACCAAAATTTTATTAAAATCAGTTTAGTTTTATCGCCGGAAAAAATAAAAACTAAAAAAATCAGTGTTATACCACTTGTTTTAAAAACTAATAAAAAATCATCGTCAATAAAATTATACAATGATGTTTTTAAATAAGGTCCAATAGTTTCGTTAACCAAGTTTGATTGATGCGGATTATACAGGGTGTAAAAAAAGTTTAGTGTCAAACTTTTCGAAATTTAAAGCAGTTTATTTTTCTTATTTTCAATGGAGCCTCTGTACATTTTATGTCATTCACTGCGTTGATAATCGAGCTATAGCAGACGGGAGGTGACATGCAGGGCCCTATAGATATAATATACAAACCTGCTTTGACTTTCTTAATTTTCTTAGTTCCTGTAGTATCCTTTCTCTTTAACTCGATTTCTTCTTCTTTTTCTTCTTCTTGAATTTCTTCTTCCATATCATCTTTTTCGCTTTCATCATCTATATTTTCGGTCTCTAGGCCAGGAAGATCTAAGAATTAAAAAGCATGTAAAAATAAGTAAAAATTAAGACGAACGAGTCATTATATTTATAATATATTAATAAATCGTATTTCAATGCTTACCGTCAATATTAATCTCGCTTATTGGTTTGCCAACATATTTGTGGGCTTCCCCTTGATCCACGGCCATTAGTACTCTGCTGATTTTCGTTAATTCTATTGCACTTTCATGCATTCGGTAAAACTCTCGGTGCACGGTAATGTCGTGCCCTAAATGTCTGGCTAGCCAGTCGTATTCATTTTCTGACATATTGAATAACTGGCATACGGTAGCGACATATTTTCTCAACTTTGTACCAGTTATGGCATCAGGATTTTCTAAATTTATTTCTTCACAAATTTTCTTTAGGCAATCATGCCCTCTTAAAAAACGTTTGGACTCATTTGATCTCGCAAACACGTATCTGTTATAAAAAGAAATTTTGCACTCATCCCTATGTCTTATTAAAATGTCAATGGATTCCTTAATAATAGGTGGAAGTATAACCGGCACTCGTCTCCCACGTTTTCCCTCTATCTCAACTATTGTCATATTTTCGGATAATTTTTTTTCGATGGGGGTTAAAGATTCTCTTATCTCCTGAGTATTTTGTTCGGTCCAGGATGGTCTTGAAATATAATCACTCATTTTCATTTTGGATGCCTCTCCGGAACGTCTTTTATTAAATAATATAATTCGGGCAAGACATAACGTTGCTAGCCGAGTCCATTTTTGATTGTCACGGACAGGCGATTCCATATCCAATTTAGTTTTAGTTATATTGGCGTCCAAATATTTGCTTAAGGTGACGAGATCTGATGTTACTGGTAAGAGTTGAGTGGAGTTGAATTTTCTCTTGTAGAGGGTTGAAAGGGCGTTTGATGATATTCTTATATTCCATTCCATTTCCATCAGATCCTTAAATGCTAATAATAATTTATTTGTTTTTAAGTTTCCAGCTCTTAGAGCATTTCCTCTTTGTATGGCAATACATTTCTTGAGAGCATATCCAATTTTTAACGCCAAGCTGGGAGTATGAAACTCTGGTCTTGTAATCATATCTACTTCAACCGGAATCATAGTGATTTGTTTGGTAGCTTGAATAACAGTATCAAATTTTTCTGGGGTAAGGTAATCTGCCAATGATTTGGAAGAGTTTTTGCAGATCTCATTTAGAGCCAGAGTGAGCCGCGCCAATTGCCTCATTGTCTGGCGGATGAATTCGGATTGAGTGTCAGCATATTTTTCAAACTGCATGGCCCCAAATTTTAATATGAGAATATCATTTTGACAAACAGTACCTACTTCATCTGATCGGAACGCTGATATTATTGACCTATGGTACTCTTTAGTAAAACCTAATCCAAAAATATCAGATATGAGTGCGTTACTTTCAGCAATAACATCTTTCGGGTTTTCTGTGTCTTCAACAGCAATTTTTTCTTTACAGGCATGTTTTAAGTGGTGCCAAATATGTTTTTTTTAACATGAAACCAAGGCAGTTCGGACATGGACCATAATCAATCTCTGTAACTGTTTTTAATTCGTTTATGGTTGGTCGTCGAACCAGTATTAGTTCCCCAGATTTAGTGGCCAGGACATTGCAATTATGGTAAAAATCGCCAACTTTAATAATTTCTGCAAAACCTTTCTTACGTTCAATTGATTTTTTTGGACGCGCTAAACATTTAGCTACTTCGATCTCTTTAAAATGAACTACTTCGTAGTGTCTAGCCATATTCAGAATTCTTTTATTGCAATAATAGCAAATATGAGTTTTGTTTCTGACTCTCTTTCCCTGCCTTTTGGATGCTGCTAAAATCTCAATGTTGTTATTGCAATTTACTTTCCTAAACACATTTGTTTCTGATCCATCACCACTTGACTCATTAGCGTTGTCTGGACTTTGAAAATTTTCGTTTGGATAGTTGGTTAGTGGAATTTCATCTATTGCTGTATCATCATAATCATTCGCTAAATTTGTATTTATACTACTTAGATACTTATTAATAATAAACTCCTTTTCTATTTCCAGGCTGACAGAGTTAGATTCCTTTAGTATATCAGAATTATTTAAACTTATATGAGTATCTCGATCTTGATGGGATCCTAAATCTAAGTAATCCGTATTTGTAATTCTTCTGTGTGTACCTTTTTGAGACAAAACCTTGTTTTCCAAAACTATGATTTTTTTGTTCTTTGTCAGTTTTTTTGTATATTTGGTTTTAGCCTTTTTTATTTGTTTCCTACTGGCTTTCTTAAAAGATAATAGCTTAGGGCTAGCTGATGTCTCAGACGGGACATATTCGCTGTGGGAAACATCTTCGCTTTCAGATAATGCTGGTGACTTGCTGAAATCTAAAAAGTATATACTACATAATTATGAAAGAATAGTTAATATTCTTTTTATGGCGTACCTTTAATAGTTTACTAGTCAAAAATGTAATTCTTCGAAAACCCGAACAAACCTTTTATTTTATTTATATTTTTTATCCTTTTCGCTCTATGTTCCTGATTTGATTTAATTTTTATTTATCAAAAATAAAATCTCTTATCTAGTAAACCCGGACAAACCCTATAATTACATTCTAGCTATTCCGAAGGTTAAAAAGTACCGTGCCACAAACCGTTTAAAACATATCTCGCATCAAACTAGAAGTAAATTTTCCATTCGTCACTTTTTTTTGTGAGTGAGTGTCTATATGGTGTCTAAAATGTGAGTTTTAACACAAAGTTATATTTTTTAAATAGAGCACCCTGTCATTCTTAAATTACTCAAACCAAATTGAAAAAGTTGAATAAAGTTGCAAAGTTATTTTCTATACCTAAGTTGTACCATAAAGATACTATAGCCTGTCAAAGTATGAAAAATGTACTTCTACAAATAGCAGTATCTGATTACTGGTTTGGTCCATAGACAATAATATTGACATAAAATACAGATGTTCTATTTAAAAATATAACTATATCTCGAGTCGCCTTTTAGACATCCTGTATAGTATACAGGATGTTAATTAAGTATGTGCAGTAATTTTAAGATAATATGGAATGGAATAAAGTATTAAAGTTAAATATTGCAATTATTTTCCAAAGCAAACCTTGATTAAAAAAGAAAATTTCCATGTATCTCCAGGAACATGCATCAAAGTGGTTTTTATTTTTTTTTGAAAGGTAGAAAAAATTGTTCCTTTTCGCTTCGCCAGACCCACATCCCCAGACGCGTTTCGCCGTTTACGGCTCATCAGTGGGGCTCAACAGTCTGGCAAAACGAAAAGGAATTCTCACAGCACTTTATGAAGTGCTCGACAAATGTTATAAGTAAGATACACGAAATGTCTCCATCTCGCGGTTTCGTTTTGCCAGACTGTTGAGCCCCACTGATGAGCCGTAAACGGCGAAACGCGTCTGGGGATGTGGGTCTGGCGAAGCGAAAAGGAACAATTTTTTCTACCTTTCAAAAACTCGTTTGCGGTACATTACACCGTTTTGAGAGTGTTTTGCGGGTTTTTCTCTTTATAGAGAACCGACCATTGGCTTCATGGGCTTTGACCCAGCCTTGTGGTACGCAAATACACCGCGAGATGGAGACATTTCGTGTATCTTACTTATATTATTTTTTTTTTCTCGAAAACAAAGTAAGATACCAAAAAAATTCAAGAGATAAAAAAGTTGTATATTTAGTTGCTTAATACGAGAAAAATACAAAAAAGCCAGTGGCCTTCTTTTTTTTCAATAATATTCGTTGAGGTGCCGCCCGGGACGCCACTGGACCCAATAAATTTAATCTATTTAGGGCTAAATTAGCCCCTTAACACTACAAATAAAACTGCCAAATTTCAACAATATTGACAGAAGGATATTTAAGATATTTACGAAAAACAGATTTAAAAAAAAATTAACACCCTGTATCTTGAAGACGAAGCATTTGCGGACCGGACCCATGTTTATATGAACTGTTCGTCTTAGAATCATCCAAAGAACATGTCCCTTTAAATTACTGCACATATTTAACTAGCACCCTGTATAATTATTTTAAAACACGCAACAAAAATTTATCAATATATTGATGCTCAATCTAGCTTAAGATTAACAAAGTTTGTTCTGGTTTTATAATTATCTAAAAATTTATTTCATGTTGGTATCCTTTCATCAAACCATTTCAGAGTAATTATGTGTTACTTACTACTTTAATATAACAAATATTCTTCGGAAATTGAGTCCACCCCTGTGAGTAAAACCATGTACAATTACTTATGTAATCATATTTAACAAAGCATTATTTTGGGTTTTCCCTTAAATATCTACACCTAATTAACTATCCCTAAATAGATAACTTTTACTTTTAAAATTAATATAGGAATATAAATTATTTATTTTTATTAATGAACTTACCATCAATAACAGCTTGCTGATCTTCGACAGCTAACCCCCTAGTAGTTTCATATGTTGGCAAAAAAAGATTACTTCTTTCTATTTCAATACCTTGAGACATTGAAAGCATTTTTAAAGTTCGGGAAGACATAATGCACACACACATTCGCTACCGCGACCTATTAATTAATGGCATCTTTAACGGAAATTTTCAAATAATATATGTATTCATATTAAAACCGTTGAAAAAATTGACAACAATGCAGAGTTCTTCATCGCATTGGCAAGGTCAAGTTGCCAGAATTGAGGGTATGTAAAACGCATACCTACTATATCCATAATTGCGGCAACTTACTTATAGTCTGTGTTGTCAGACCAACCAGATTCTTTATCAAGTAAAAAGCGGGAGTTTTAAAAAATTATTATTCCGTCAATTAACTTTCTAAGAATTTAAAAAGTCGCCATATAACAAATAGAGTGCTCCAAAATCCACAGAGTATAGGTACTAAAACGTAAATGAATTAAATTTGAGGAAAGGACGTCAAACCGTTCATAAAAATAAAATTAACGTGATTTAATATATTATGAAATGATATTAAAACCGTTAAAACATTGGCAACAATGCAGAGTTCTTCATTGATTTGGCAAGGTCAAGTTGCCAGTATTGCGGTGTGTAAAATACATACCTACTATATCCATAATTGCGGCACCTTACTCATAGTCTGTGTTGTCAGATTAGCCAGATTTCTTTATTAAGCAGAAAGCGGGAGTTTTAAAAAATTATTATTATTCCGTCATTTTACTTCGGTTTAGTCAAACAAACTGTCTATAAAAAATGGATTAAAGCGCCGCAGGTGAAAGATATACCAAATATTAGGAATATCTATAGATTAATGGAATTCTTGTTAATTGGCGTATATAAAAATATTAAAGCGACTTGAGGATCACAGTGGTATAGCGGTATATTATGGTGGCTCAAAAAAGTGAAATAAATTAAATTGATTTAATGTTTCCTATATAAAGTTGATATTTCCACACGGCCCCACCCATAAATTATTTATTCAAGAAATATTATTTTTTGCGACCAACTTGAAAGGGCCTAGGGGGCGCCGTGGCGGATCTACAGTAAAATATAATAGATTTTAAATAGTTGTATGATTATAATAATATTTAAAATTGAATGTATGTTTGCTCGTGCTTACGTAATGCCCTGCCGTTGCGATAGTTGAAAAGAGTTAGTGCAGTTAATTAAGTATGTGCAGTAATTTTAAGAGACGATTCTTTGGGTGATTCTAAGACGAAAAGTTCATATAAACATGGGCCCGCAAAAACTTCGTCTTCAAGATACAGGGCATTAATTTTTTTCTAAATCGGTTTCTCGTAAATATCTTAAATATTCTTTGTCCATATTGTTGAAATTTGGCAGTATAATTTGTATAATTGAATTGCGAGAAAAACAAGCAAGATTTTACTGCACAACCAATTACAAAACGCTTAAAATTACTGCACAAACTTAATTAACATCCTGTATATAGTAAAAATGTAAAAATAATTACAAAATTATTTTGTTGCAGTTAAAATAATACATACATAGCCTACCACTTGACTCTCGAAAATATTTTTATATTATTGTTGTGGTTTTCACGCTATTTAAATAAGGTCAACTTATATTTAAAAATGAATTTTGAAACTATTTCACCTGAGAAAACTGTCCATCTAACGCCGTTGCTTATATTGCTGACAAAAAGATTTTAAGAATTTTTATTTATATTTATTTGGATTTAAACTCGATCACAGTTTTGACAGTCGACCTGTTCTATAGTAAATTGGTTATTTCATTTTAAAAAATAGAAGTTTAGTCTGCATATTTCTCTTTGAGACACCCTATATTTGATAGAAAATGTTCTTAAAATACGCCGCTCTTAATACCAGTATTAATATTTTCTTTAAATGAAACCGTAATTTTTCGTCCCCGGGTGGACCCGGTAAGAGGGTTAGAAAATTAAGAATATCTTTTAAAATTTAACACATTTTTATTGAATTATGGCAACTTTCCATCCTCAATCTAAAAATATGAAATAAATATTTAAATAGGTCAATAATAGAACTGACAACATTGCATATTATTTCCAGATGGCGCCACCGCTCAGCCCAGCGGAAGTCGTCATAATTGGGGGTGGGTGTAAAAGTTACTATATCCGCTATAGTGGTAACTTACCCACATTTTTACAAATTGATATGTTCATAGAAAATTACGAGGAAAAATTAACCCTATTAATTTTTATATAACAAAGAAGAAGAAAACGACTCGATGAATATTTGAAAAACGGCTATAACTTAATGAATATTAATATTATATAATTTTAAAATTGTGGCAACCCGTGTAAGTTGCCATAATTTTGAAAGGTGCCACAGTACAGGCTTATGCACACACAAGGCGCCATAAGTATAGTGAAACGTACACACACACACACACACACCGCAAATACGACACTGATACTTAGTTTTTCCTTTAGGGCTATAATTAATTTAATCAAGTACATAACCGAATGCAACAATTTTCTGCTTCCTAATGAGGAAGAAGATTAATTTTCTAAGGCTAACCTTTACAAGAGGGTACATTAAGGTATGGTTTCGGTAGAACTGCTGGCAGTAACGTCTGGCCGTAACGCCTGGCAGTCGAACATTGATCTTTAGGAAAATAAAAATATGTGGTTCCCCTAGAACGTCCGAGACGTCACGATTCAAACCCGAACAAACCCGAAGCGGCTTCGTAATTTTAGTGAAATTTGGATTATGAAAGTTACCTAAAATAACAATACGTATGCACAAGTTTACAATAGGCATGCGTGGGACTAGGCGCTCTAGTAATTTTTAACAAAAAATAGGTGCGACAATGATTTTTCACATTTTGATAGATTAAAATTAAATTTTTTTAGAAATTTAAATGACTAAAATAAAATAATATTTATTTGAAGTTCGGCTTCGTTTGCAAGATAAATTCAATTTTATGGGCTAGCGTTTGTAGGTAGGATTTTAGCAAATTACACCCTGTATATCTATGAAAAATGTCTCGCGAAAGTAAGTACGTACACTTATCAATTAAATTTCCCCAAAAAATTGTCAACGAAAAATTCAAACAGATCATTTCATATTTGTGACTCTTTGTGCCGGTGGCAAATTTCAAGCTTTATATTCAAACACCAGCTCCAGTTGGCAAACAGCGGCCCAACAAAGCGTATTGAAAACGTCGACGACAAAGAGATTCCATTCACACCTTCTCTGTGATGTTCCTGGCGTTGATCCGGGAAATTTATACGGTGCCGGTGCAGCTTGTGCAACGTAAAACTCAATTTTCAAAAGCTTTTGCAACTCGACGTAGAGCCGTATCGATTAACTTTAAGAACGTCTTCGGCTCGACGGAACTGAAGCGGTCCAAAGTGAATATACATATTACAATTATAAAAAATGTGACTGTACAGGGAGTCCCATTTTCGAAACTTTTATAGGGTATCTCCATAATTGTTAGTACTATCAAAAAAGTAATGTAGGTGTCATGTGTTGGGTCAAACTTAAAATGGTAAAATCAAAATTTGAGAATTTTCGCTCGCTTAAGCGATACAAGGGAAAATAAAAAAATTGACAATTTCAAAATTACCCTATATTTTCTTAGTTAAAAGAGATTCAGAAAAATATTTTATACAGAAGTTTCTTTATATTGATTGTTGAATAATCTGCCGTATTCAGAATAAGTATACGGGGTCAGGTTAAAAAGTTATCGGACCTAACCTCCTTTTTTTGGATGGAACATCCTGTATATTTTAATCTAAGAAGATACTATTTTAAATTCTCCGTTCACATATGGATGATATTGGTTTCCTAGGCGATTTAACAAAAGATTCATTCCTTTTAAATCATCAAATATAAACATCCTTTGTAATTTGAAAATTCGTTTATTTTGATAAAATACAATAAATAACAAAAAATACATTTTTCAAACATTCCAAATTTAAAAACAAAAACATCAAGTTTTTATTAAATCTAGGGTTTACGCCGGTTACCTGTACAATTAATTCATTAGAATTAATAAAAGTTTTCGATAGATTCGCAGTGAAAGCAGTTTTTACTAAAATTTTAAAACTTAATAAGTATTTTTTGGCAAAAATAATTGTTATTTAACATTTCAACGGTGAGAAAATGTGTTAAAAAAAACTTTTGAAACAATTTTACAATAGTTAACGATAATTTATTGCTTTTTATACAGGGTGATTCACGACGAGCTTGCATTAGATCTTTATGGAGAAGTACTGAATATATGTTTCTGAAACTTTGGGGATTTAGGTTTATTGATATGCTCTCTTTAATTAAAATATTCACATGTTCCTGTAGTTTCCGGTTATACCGGAAGTAGCTGCCAACTTTCGTTTTTTAAATACAACATGGTAATTTTTATTATATTTTTCGATTAAGCGTTAAATACTAAGCACATTTTAGAACATGTTTTTATCAGGCTCTGTTAGTTTTTGAGATATCTGGACTTTTTGTAATTATTTGGCAAATGCATGACGATGAAATAATCCATATAATTTGTTTACCTTAGCTCTTGGACTAAACTTTTTTTCTCACCGAATAACTAGGGGGTCATCAAGTCTTAAAAATATTTCAAATTCGGTAGAAAATGTACAGGGTGGTCACAACTCAAGGTTCATTGTGAAATAATTCAACCATTAAAAACTTTCTTATTTTAAATAGAACACCCTGTATATTTTTATTTAATTTGATGGCAAATTAGTTATTTTTTATAAATTATATTTACTGTCTTATACTATATCAAAGCGTTTTCTCAAAAAAACCTATTTTTTTTCGAAAATACTATTTGTTCAAGTGTGCTGTGAAACAATTGTACTGATGTCTATACGGATTTTCAAGTGAAGATTTTATAAATTTATTTACGGTTTACATTGAATGTGGCAAAATGAAGTTAAGAGCATGCATGTCGAATATATCGGGATAAATATCCGAATAGTCCCACACCTGATATTATTAGAATACTAAATAATAATTCTTTAATATTTGGATCATTTGAAGTCAAAGTACGAAGAATTAAACCAATACTGGACAATGAGGTATTTGAAGTTACCATCTTATCCTAAGAATTTAAAGTTTATAAACTTGTTTCCTTGCTATTTTTTAAAAAAATAATATTTAAACCATTAAATTTAAAACAATCAACTGCATTTTATTTATAAATTTAATTAAGAAACGCTTTAGAACTTTGTATTTTCAAGCAATCAATCACTTTTCCTCCGTATAGACATCGGTATACCCCTAAGTAAAATTGTTTTCATAGCACACTTGAACAATTAGTATTTTCGGAATAAAATTGGATTTTTTGAGAAAACGCTTTGATATGGGTATAGGACAGTAAATACTATTTATAAAGAACAACTAATTTGCCATCAAATTAAATGAAGATATACAGGGTGCATATAAAATAAGAAAGTTCTTAATGGTTCAATTCTTTCACAATAAACCTTGAGTTGTGACCACCCTGTACATTTTTTGCCGAATTTGAAATATTTTTGAGACTTGATGATCTTCTAGCTATTCGGTGAGAAAAAATTTTTAGTCCAAGAGCTAAGATAAAAAAATTATATGGATTTGAAATCATCGTCATGCATTTGCCAGATAATTACAAAAAGTCCAGATATCTCAAAAACTAACAGAGTCTGACAAAAACATGTTCTATAAAATGTGCTTAGTATTTAAAGCTTAATCGAAAAATGTAATAAAAATTACCATGTTGTATTTAAAAAACGAAAGTTGGCGGCTACGTCCGGTATAACGGTTAAAGAGAGCATATCGATAAACCTAGATTCCCAAAGATTCAGAAACATATATTAAGTAGTTCTCCATACAGTTCTAATGCAAGCTCGTCGGGAATCACCATGTATAAAGTCTGTGAAGTAAACCAAAATTAATTTCATTATAATATGAGACAATTTTAATCATAACCCTAAATATCTATAAAAATCTAAAAACAAACAACTTTTGGTACCCTATTTTAAATATCGTTTATATATAAATTGGACTTGGACAATAATAATTGTTGTAATCGGGTAGAAATATAAGGCACCTAATCTTAGAGATGAGTCAATCGTGTATCCTTTAAGAAATCATCCCTTATTTTTTATTACAGAAGTAATATAGTGCTTGTGTTTGATCATAAAAAAAAATCGTCCGACAAAGTTACGATATATTTCGTATAGTAATAATTAAGAAACCATTAACTGTCTAAACTTAAAGTGAATATTTCAAAAAATGTATTTATGACAATAATTGTCATTGTATGATTCCATGTAAACACCTATAAGATTAGGCCGCTTTTATCATGGAACAGATGTTCTTTCCATGTTAGAATGTACATTGTACATATGGTATTATTTATTTACAAAAGGTAACATGTTTTTATGTAAAAATCAAATTACTCGTACCTGGCCTTACAGGCAAGAAATTAATCTAAAATACTGCCATACAAATCTTAGAAGGTGTTTTAGTGCATTGAAGTTTCCACCAAGAAAATATTAGTACAATGTTGCAACTGGAAAAGCAGCGCAGTCATAATTTACTTACTTTTTTTTATTTATTTATCAAAAAGAAAGAAGAGGGTGTCCCATTTTCGACACTTTTATAGGGTATCTCCGTAATTGTTAGTGCTATCAAACAAGTAATGTTGGTGTCATGTGCTCTTTTTGGGTCAAACTTAACACGGTAAAATCAAAATTTGAAAATTTTCGCTCGCTTAAGAGATACGGGGGAAAATCAAAGAATTGACAATTCCCGCACAGCGTGGAGCACCCTGTATATTTTAATCTAAGAAGATTGCATTTTAAATTGTATTTTCAAATATATAACACACCATGGATAATATTGGTTTCCTAGGCGATTTATTTAAACGAAACAGAAGCTATCCTAGAGCCAACTATGTTGATATTCTAGTTGTTATTAACATTTAACGTCAATTTCATTTTTACATATTCATTTGTGAAAATGACTTATCAACATTTTGAAAAATTTGATATGACATCTATCATCCATGGTGCGTTTTCGATTTGAAAAGGAAGTTTAAAATGCTACATTTTCAGATTAAAATATACACGGTGTTCCATTTAAAAAAATTAGGTAAGATCCGATAACTTTATTACCTGACCCCGTATACTTATTCTGAAAACGGCAAATTATTCAAGAATCATTATAAATAAACTTTAGTATAAAACATTTTTCTGTATCTCTTTTAACTAAGAAAATATAGGGTAATTTAGTAATTGTGAATTTGTTGTTTTTCCCCCGTATCTATTAAGCGCGCGAAAATTTTCGAATTTTGATTTTACCATTTTAAGTTTGACCCAAAAAGAGCACTTGACACCTACATTATTTTTTTGATAGCACTAACAATAACGGAGATACCCTATAAAAGTGTCGAAAATTAAAAGCATTAAAAAAATATATAAAAAACAAAATACTAATAATAATTACTATTAAAGTTTTAAAAAATTGATACAAATACTAATATAATAATGTAACTATTTATTGTTTAATTTTCCTTTTTACAATATCTATGCATTTGATTTCCTTTTTACAATATTTTCTTACCTGGAATTGTAATGCAGTTAAAAACTTCCTCAATTTATACGGTAGGATATTAATTGGTACATTTAGGTATTAATATTCTATCTGGTAGTCTGACAAATTTACCAACAAGATATTTACATTAAAGGTACATATTATCCAAGTAGGGTTCATAACTTCGGGGTGTTATTTCTTACCGATACATGAAATTATTTGGAAATCCCCTACTTTTTATGGAAAAGGATGAACCAAACAACATTTTCTTTTGGAAACGAACTATAATTCCAGTGTATGAGCCGGAAGTGGCAAAATTAAATCGACATGTCATTATTTGACATTTATATTTTGTGTTTCGTGTGGTTCAAAAATTTTTCAACTTTCTAAAGGAAAGCAGCTACATACAGGGTGGCCAATTAGTGCGACAAAGCTCTCTTTGACCGCTAGGGATAGCGGAAAACTTTTTTCACGAAAGTTATTAAGCGTATTTTCGACCATACAGGGTGCTCCAAAAGGGCGGTGTGATAAAACTTTCATATTTTTTAAATGGGACACTATGTATATTTTTACATATTTGAATTCACCGTAAAATTCTGTACATAGCACCGTAATTATTTTTACACATTTTTGCAACGTTGCCAAATAGAGTGGAAAATTCCTAAAATTTCTGCAAAAACATGGTTCAATGAAATGTGTAATATTTCTTAACTTATAATAATTTGAAATAAAATATTTTTATGTCGGAAAGAGGAATGTTGACAGAAGTCCCCTATGATAACACATATCAATATTTTTATACAGAGTATTTTCTATGGATATGCCAACATTACGAACTTGAAACCTGAGTTGCGTAAGTTTTTTAAATGAAACACCCTGTATATGATTACTTTATCTTGTAGATATTTTAATCCTCTCTAATTTTTATTAAGATCTTTATATAATTTACCAATCTTGTTAGTATTTCAATTTTTATTTAAAATCGAACAAATAAAAGTGGATGTATTTTACCATTGTCCTTTTTCTAGTCACCTATGACAAAATAGAAACAAAATGTTGTAATTTAAAAAAAAATATTTATTCATACGGGAGGATACGACACAAAAATATTTTAGCGATTCAAGCTAGTGGACAATTTCTAAAGTAAATTATTACCTAATTATTTGTTCATATAGTGACCCCCACTAACTTGAACACATAATTCAATACGTTTTTCAAAAGTATGTTTCTAGACATTGGCCAAGTAATACTTTGAAAACAGTTGAAAATGTACTCATTCTTTTAAAAAGCGTATTGAATTATGTGTTCAAGTTAATGGGGGTCACTATATGAACAAATAATTAGGTAATAATATACTTTAGAAATTGTCCACAACCTTGAATCGCTAAAATATTTTTGTGTCGTATCCTCCCATATGAATAAATATATTTTTTTAAATTACAACATTTTGTTTTTATTTTGTCATAGGTGACTAGACATCCACTTTTTTTGATTGAGTTTAAATAAAAATTGAAATACCATCAAGATTGGAAGAGATAGGCATAGAAAGACCTTAATGAAAATTAGAGAGGATTAAAATATCTACAAGTTAAAGTAATCATATACAGGGTGTTTCATTTAAAAAACTTACGAAACTCAGGTTTCAAGTTTGTAATGTTGGCATATCCATAGAAAATACCCTGTATAAAAATATGGATATGTGTTATCATAGGGGATTCTGTCAACATTCCTCTTTTCGACATAAAAATATTTTATTTCAAATTATTATAAGTTAACAAATATTACACATTTCATTGACCCATGTTTTTGCACAAATTTTAGGATTTTTCCAATCTATTTGGCAACGTTGCAAAAATGTGTGAACGGTGAATTCAAATATGTAAAAATATACATAGTGTCCAATTTAAAAAATATGAAATTTTTATCACACCGCCATTTTGGAGCACCCTGTATGATCGATCGTGAAAAAAGTTTTCCGCTATCCCTAGCGGTAAAAGAGATATTGAGCTTTGTCGCACTAATTGGCCACCCTGTATGTACTTTACTATGTAGAGTAGTGTTTTGTATCTTTAGTTTTTTCTTTAAATTATGGTAAGAAATTACTTCTAAAGTTGGGGACCGCACTTATGAAGCACCCTTGAGCTATTTACATAATTTTTTTTATTTACATAAAATATCTATTTACAATAAAATTTTGGATGGATAATAATAATAATAATAAGTAAAAGTAGGGAAATAATAAAAACATTTTGACTTAACACATTTAATTAGATCGGCGCCATTGATACAAATTAAATTAATTTTTTTCGGTTCTCAAATCAACTTTGGAATTTTACCCCAGTTGAGATGGGAACATTAATTAATACCTATTGAGCTAATTAAAGTTGAGCCCTCCTGAAAGTTCAATAACTTCGTTAATTTTAATCCGACGTTAATAGTTTTTACGTGTAGTGAGAAGGCCATATTTCTAATGAGATTTGAGAATAAATCACCATTATTATTGGTCTAAAACTAGCACCGTCTTTCGTAGAAATGTTGCCTCCATACTGAATCCAAAAATTTACAAATTTGATGTCAAAAAACTTTGAAAAGGGAACCAATTTAATTATTCCAAGATATATATAACGACATGTTAATGTACAAACCTTAGCACCATTTAAAAAATTATCACTCACCACATAATAATGATGTGCCGCCATCTATACTGGGAGTTGATCTTTCTGAAACAACGAGAAAGTAAACATGAAAAATATTACCGATTTAAGCTAGTCGCATAAATCGCATAAAATTATAATCAATGAAGACATATTGAATCGAATATCTAAATACTAATGTAAAACCCCTTTTTACCCACATTCTGTCGCTCCGTTCCATCTGGACTCAATTAGCAACAATGTGGGTCACTAGAGTATACTAACAGTGATGTCAGATCATACCGCGTGTCTCGCCCTTGCTTGGATACCGGCCGCGCGCCACTATCGTTGCTTCAGTATGTTTCGAGACTCGGGGGTGGAATGACGTTATCGATTGCCACGTGCTTGACGTATGCGAATTTTAAACGTTTTGTTAGTTGTAGGATTATCCGATTTTTTTTTCTGTTGTGAAATAATTCATAATAATAAATGTTGTGATGTGATTTCAAATTTTTATGGATTTAATTATAAAACGGATTATTTCAAAATAAGATCGAAGGTAAGAAGGTACCTTAAAATTGTAGGTTTTTTTTTAAAAAAGAAGTGATAACGCGTCTTGTTGTCAAAAACTGAACACGTGCGTTTAGAATTCTTTGTTGCAATATGACAACACGGCCTATAATTCGCTAACCTCTTTTGAACCTCGAGACTGCCTCAATAAACTATTGATTGCGAAGGTCCTCAGGAGCGGCCACGTAAATTTTGAGATTTTAAGTGTATATTTCGCTTAATAATTCAAAGCGCCATTTATGGTTATTCTTCTTCAATTTATGTTCATCTCGGGATTTGCCGGTTTAAATATAATAAGTCATTTACATAACACCCTGTATAGTGTAAATTTACAACGAATTTAAGTGAAAATAATTTATTTATAACTCCATATTTTTAAGTGTATGGTACATTTTATTGTTGATTATTATTGTACTTTAAGTATTTTTATTGTAAAATAGACCAAGTTCAAATAAAGTGTTGCAAAAATGTTTTTTAACCCGCTCTTCGTTAGGAGAACAGGTGGGGACAACAAGAAGAAGCGTTTCATCGATCACTGGAAGTGAAACGACGTTGGGCCGGTTAGTACTTGGATGGGTGACCGCTTGGGAATACCGTGTGTTTTTACAAAATATTTTAGTAAATGTTACAAAAGATTATACAGGGTATTATGGAATTGACGTATTATATTTAAACCGGCAAATTCCGAGATGAAAATAAATTGAAGAAAAATAATCATAAATGGCGCTTTGAATTATTAAGCGAAATATACACTTTATATGAATTCTTAAAATTTACGTGGCCACTCCTGAGGCCCTTCGCAATCAATATTTTATTGAGGCAGTCTCCAGGTTCATCAGAGGTTAGCGCATTATATGCGATGTTGTCATATTGCAACACATAATTCTAAACGCACGTGTTCAGTTTTTGACAACAAGACGTCTTTGACTCACTTTTTAGACATAGATAACTGCAATTTTAAGGTACATACTCTCACCTTCGATCTTATTTTAAAATAATCCGTTTTATAATTAAATTCCATAAAAAATAAAACACAAAAAGTATGTTTTTCAACAGAACCAACAGTAGATAATAACACACAAATTTGAAATCACATCAAAACATTTATTATTATGAATTATTTCACAACAAAAAAAAATCCGGCAATACAACTAACAAAACGTTTAAAATTCGTATACGTCAAGCACGTGGCACCCTCGACGTCGTGGAATCAACATCGTTCCACTCCCGAGTATCGAAACATAATGAGTGACCCACATTGTTGCTAAATGAATCCAGATGGAACGGGGCGACAGTATGTGGGTAAAAAGGGTTTTTACCTTAGTATTTAGAAATTCGATTAAAAAAAAGTATGTAGACTTTCTCTAGGACACCCAAGGAGTCACCCATTTAAATATAATAAGTCATTTCCATAACACCATGTAGTAAGTTTTACAAAACATTTTAGTAGATTTGATTAGGAATGTAAATCTCCAGGTGAGTCTTCGGGGCCCGAGATCTTTGTTAGGAGAGACATTTGAAAAAATGATTATATGAACTAGCAGTATTATATTGACCTCCTCTGTACGGTGGCGAAATATTGCCCTATCTTTACCGGACACTCTGTATGCGATAATGACTATTATAACTTATACTACAACATCATGCATGATTACATCGTATCATAGTAACACTCGTTGCATAATAATATTACCTGGAGTGGAAACACGTTCGCTTCAACAAATAGTTACGATTCCCGAATGTCAGACGTTGCTGCAGCGCTATTTATTTGAATAAGACGAGGGAACTAGGGCGGATTTAAAGCTATAGAAAGATCTTAAAGTAGACATGCTGCACTCGAACGTATCGGTTTTATTTATGGGATAACAAATCTGCCACGATCGAGCACGATTTAAATAGTTCTTAAGCAATTCGGGGTTTCAACATGGGGTTTTTGTAAATTGTATATTGCTTCGTTGCAGTATTTACGGCTTTAAACTAAGTTGAGATATTATTCTTCTGCATTATTTGGGTTTTAGGTGCCCTAGAGAAAGCTTACATTATTTTTTTGATTGATTGTTTAGAAACCTAAGTAAAAAGCCACCAACCAGAAGGGAAGAGTGGGTTTTTGGTTGGGCGAGGGGGAGAAGTTCCATCGTGCCTCATCGTAGTAGCGAATGACGGTAAAGTCGGAGTTGTTATGGGAACACATGCCTATGGCGTGAGTCCCTGTACCCTTAGGCAATGAGTCTTTCCCACATATAAACAGTATATTACCAATACGAACGTTCCAAAATACAAAAAGTGTTCCCGCTATGGGCGCGGGCCTATTGAGTTTGCACAGTAGGGTGCAAATTTTATCGAACGCGTCAGAACCGGCCCGACATTATTTGTTTGTTGTTATTCGCCGCCATCTTTGCCAACTACAATTGAAAAATAACTCACACCAGGACGTTCATTCGCGCCCCAAATGAAATTGGAACGTCTAGATATCATACCTTGTGTTTATTGAATCGTGGTTCTTATACACAAAAAACAATTTATATAAACATAGTCAATAGAAATATTCTTTTCAGTGGAACTGTAAAAGTATGGTTAGGGGTCACCTCACGCCTATCGAATTAACTTGTGTATTTTTCCCATCAAAAGGGTTTTAGCTTTTAAAGTAATTTCGTTCAAACATTGGATTTTTGTGAAAGGTTTATAAGTGTTAAAGGATGTCCTAAAACAATATTTTTTAGGTTTCAAAAGTCGAATTACGAGGTTTATTTTCGGCGAAATGAAAATAGAATAATTTTTAAAAGGTATGAAACTGGACTTTCCGTTGTTGATGTTTTCGTGATCATCTTAAATTATAATAATAATTTAGGGGAAAAGATAGAATTTTTCGGCGACAATAACCATAATTATCGCTAGTAAGTGGTTTGATATTTTCACTTGTAATCTCCCTAATGCTTGGAGAATTTTTGGTTATTAATTCAAGCACGTGGGGGAATCACACCTAAAAAATCAATTTTTTGACAATTCAAGTCAAGGTCCTTTCTGTGTGTCATTATTATGACATAAATATTTCCAATTAATATCGTCCCGGAGGGTGAATATTTCCGGAAATATATCGAGTGTAACCAAACAAAAAACAAGTCTCTGATTGGCTTAAAAATGCCCATGTGAAATTTTCGATAGAATTATTCACGTGATGTGAAACTGTCTTCCTGTGAAAAAAAGTTCAAAGTACAGGATGTCCCATTTTCGACACTTTTATAGGGTATCTCCGTTATTGTTAGTGCAAAAAAGTAATGTAGGTGTCATGTGCTCTTTTTGGGTGGAACTTAAAATGGTAAAATCGAAAATTTGAAAATTTTCGCTCGCTTAGAGGAACGGGGGAAAATCAAAAAAATTGACAATTTCAAAATTACCCTATATTTTCTTAGCTAAAAGAGATACAGAAAAATGTTCTATACAGAACTTCTTGAAAATCATTGTTGAATTAATCTGCCGTTTTCAGAATAAGTATACGGGGTCAGGTAAGAAAGTTATCGGATCTAACCTCATTTTTCTAAATGGAACACCCTGTATATTTTTATCTAAAAAGATAGCATTTTAAACTCTATTTTCAAATTTATAATCCACCATGAATGATAAATATCATCAAATTTTTCAAAATGTTGATAAGTATGTTTCACAAATGAATATGTCAAAAATGAAATTGACGTTAAATGTTAATAACAACAAGAATGTCAACATAGTTGTCTCTAGGATATTAGGTTTTGTTTCATGGCCTACTTTGGTTTTAAGGTATAAATTTAAATAAATCGCCTAGGAAACCAATATCATCCATGGTGTGTTATATATAGAATTTTAAATATTATATTTTTAGATTAAAATATAATATAATATAATGTGTTCCATTTAAAAAAATTAAGGATAGATCCGATAACTTTTTTACCTGACCCCGTATACTTATTCTGAAAACGGCAGTTTATTCAGAAATCAATATAAAGAAACTTCTCTACAAAACATTTTTCCGTATCTCTTTTAACTAAGACTTTGATAGCACTAACAGTTACGGAGATACCCTATAAAAGTGTCGGAAATGGGACACCCTGTACAAGTACTATATTCCGGTAAGTTCCTTCGATTTTGCAGGCAATATATTTTGTCTTGCTTCATTGGCTTTACTAATTATTTTTTCTGGAGCGCGTTTTCTTCTTCAGAATCGAATTTATTTCTTTCCATTTTTGATGTTTTCAAATATTATCGACATTTGTAAGGCAACAATACGGCGCCCAGACAACGAACAACGCGGATGCTGTTTACATGGCATGGATACCTATTATAAGCATTCAGAGAGAAGTGAAAAATGACACTTTTTTTGACGCTAAATTACCTATTTTAACTTGTTAAAAAATGAACAAATTTAATGCATTGCATTGCTTAAAAAAAATATAGTTCCTATAACGTTCGTAGAAAAATATACTTAACGACTTCCTTTATCAGCCATTTCGTTTCGGTTTATTAATCGCGAGAAATTCTAAATTTAAAACTGCCGACGCGACCGCCAATTTTCCCAATTAAAGAAATAAACGGGCTCGAAAAACCGGAGCGAAATTTTATTCGCGCACCTGCTTTACCGCTGCGGCACGCTTAATTTGACCAATTAATTTGGAAAAGTATTACATAAATTGGAAAAAGTGGGGCCCCGTTTCGTTTGGGCCCGCGAGAATACATTACACGGGAAAAAAGGAAATTATTAATAGCGTATTGGGTAATTTTTTTTTTTTTTTATGATCAAACACAAGCACTATAGGAAATATCCTTTAAGGGCACTCTGGGAGTGGTGCGTGTGCGCAAAAAGCGATTCATGCTTATGTTCACCTCCAAAAGGTGGTAACGTAATATTTTAAAGCGAAAATTCAAATCTCAAATCATAGATTAGTAATATGACAGCTGTCAACTTTGACATTGACAGGTACTTATCATTTTCATTCAATTTTTCAATCTCTGCAAACCTCGGTTTATTAATATTGTTACATTTTTTCGTTATTTTGACATTACTAATTTTTGACAGACCCTGTATTTTAAAATTGGTCATTAGTAGTTTAGCCCCCTGGGAGAAGTAAATTGAAAAATTTCTTAACTAATTAAAGAATATCAACCAAGATGATTTTAACTTTTCCTGAGTTGAGGTAAATTACAAAGCTTTAAAAATTGAAATATTTGTAAAATATGTTTTTAGCTCTAAAAAGAAAGTAAATTTTTCAATTGTGATGTTAGCTTAGTAATTGTTTCTGCAAGTAAACATACATGACACCATTACCAACCCTTAAACAATCTTATTACAATACTGAAAATGATATCGAAATAGCATTATATGAGACCAAAATAGTACATTGTGTAACACTGGTGTGACAATGACAGGTTGTATACCGAGTCCGCAAACGAAGAGACGGAAGATTAAATCGTTATCGAAGAACTTATCAACAATACAAAAACAGCTTGAGGTCTTGGATTCAAAGAGGCATGTTTTAAAAATATTTTACATTATACAGGGTGGGCCAAAAAATCTGACAGCATAAAGTTATATTTTTCTTAATGGGACACCCAGTATTTTATTGCATATTTAGGTTCGTGTATCGTTTATAAGTGCCTCAAATTTTATTTAATATGGTTTTTGTAGTTTCGGAGAAATAAATTAGAAACTAAAAAAAAAGTTTTGCAGTCCTGAATAAAAAAATCAAAAAACAACAATCCAGAACTGTTTTTTAACCTCGGCCATTGGGTTTGTTATGTTGAAAAGAGGTATAGAGATACTATGAATCTAATTGCGTTTATCTATTTTATACAGGGTGTTCATAATAAGCTTTCAAAAACGCCACATTTTAAAATAATTTTTCTCAAGTTTTTCAAATGGAACACCCTGTATATTATTTGGCTATTTGACGTACACAATTATTTTTTTGAAATGCAAGTATATAAGTGATATCCAGCCGTTTTCGAAATAATTGTAAATATCATAAATTATGTTGTTTAAATAGAGTTTTTATTGACAAATTTTATTATAGGCGACTAGAATAATAATTGTTAACTAAAGTAAATGTTCAAAATAGCTTCCTTATACTCTTAGAGTTTACCGTATTTTAGTTATTTCGATATAAATAAGCCTACATTTTTGCTAATTTTTCTTAAAATCTAGCGATAACTTTTTAATGGTTTACATTTGTTATACATGAGTTAATACTCTAAGAGTAAAAAGCTATTTTGAATATTTATTTAGTTTACTCTTATTAGTCTAGTCGCCTATAACAAAATTTCCCAATAAAAACTCTATTTAAACAACATAATTTATGATATTTACAATTATTTCGAAAACGACTGGATCTAACTTTTTATAAAAAAAAATTGTCTATGAATTCTACGTCAAATAGCCAAATAATATACAGGGTGTTCCATTTGAGAAACTTGAGAAACATTATTTTAATATGTGGCGTTTTTGAAAGCTTATTATGAACACCCTGTATAAAATGGATAAACGCAATTAGATGCATAGTATCTCTAGACCTCGTGTTATCATAAACTTCACCCAATACCGAGGTTAAAAAAACAGTTGTGGATTGTTTCTTTGATTTTCTTATTCAGGACTGCAAAACTTTTTTTAGGTTTTAATTTATTTCTCCGAAACTACAAAACCAAATTAAACAAAATTTGTGGCACTTATAAACGATACTAATACGAACCTAAATATGCAATAAAATACTAGGTGTCCCATTTAAAAAAATATAACTTTATGCTGTCACACTTTTTTGGGCCACCCTGTATAATGCAAAATATTTTTAATACATGCCGCTTTTCTCAAGCTGTTTTAGTATTGTTGATAAGTTCTTCGATAACGATTTAATCTGCCGTCCCCGCTTCTTTTGCGGACCCGGTATACGACTGACGAGTTGACAATACGAGCTGTAGGCGAGTGTTTCAAACCGAACAAGTACCGAACAATTGGCTTCACACAAGTGTTGCATTATTATTCTTAATAATGAAGTTGTCACAGCTGGCAAAACTTTAATAAAAATAGAACAAGCATGGAAAGCATTTTGATACAGGGGCTCTTGTGGAAGCATGCGGTCGTAGGAGAAAATGTATTTCTATAATAGCTGTTAGAAAGAAATAAAGTTTGGTTCCGCCTCAGACCCACCGAAGGCTATGGATTACGAAAATATACTTTTAATTTAAACAGGACAAACGACACATCGGGCCCATCGAAAAAAGAAGACGAAAAACCTTTTAGCCGAATAGAGGCACCGAGGAGATTATGAAAGAGTTTACATAATGTCGCAATCCATTTCGGAGACGTTTAAAATCCACGAAAAATGAGAGAAATAAAATAAGAACGGGAGCTATAAAGCACGCCATTCGCGGACGCCGTTCCATACAAATGATATTTTTACTACGATAAATCGCATCAGTCTTTTGATATTACTTCTGATCTAGAAAAAAACATACAAATTTTGCACATATGAATAATAAAAAAATATGGGGAAAAATTCATAATAGTATATTAAGAAACAAGTTTCATAAGACATTATCTTAGACCACGTGTTTAAAGTACAAGTGCTCTAATTGTCTTATGAACCGTGTATTTTATAATACTTTTTCTATTTTATTTGGGTCTTTAAAGTCTGAAAAACTTTTAAAAATATAGTAGATTTTTCCATTTGAATTAATATTTTCTTTTTGGGTTGGCAATACTTTTACAATTTAATAAAATGTATCAAGTATACTTTGATAGAAACAATTGAACACAACAAAGCTTCTTCCCATCTGTAACAATTAAAAATAAATATATTATTAAAGTTAATAAAAACGAGTCAGGAAGAAACTTGTACTCCGTCAGAAATACGAGAAATTGCAGAAAATAATCTAGAAAAACTTTTAAAAAGAATATGCAAAGCTTTGAGTTATGGTGCGAGCAGAACAAAGTTCAAAATATTGAACAAAATAATAGATACTAATACTATTGAACAAAATATTGTGTCGACACAGAATCTGACAGGAATAACAATTAATGCCCAGGAAATGTCTACAGTAACTACAAATATGTATATATAAAGTAATATGTATAATACTATATTGAATTAAAAATAAAAATAGTACTTTATTGAATAAAACTTTAGAAATAGAGCATAAACTGGAAGATATTTCTATTATTTTTACGTTATGTTGTTTTATAGTTGTGACTATAAATTAGTTGACGGACACCGTCATATTTCCGAGTATAAGTATTTCAGATACATACCTAGTAGAAATGATCTATTTGCAAGGTTAAAGGTTAGTATTTTAAAGTTTTCTATGTCGAATCCATACCTAGAAAACTAATTTCAACAAAATCGGAGTAAGCCTAAAATTCGAACCCTACTTACTGCCAACATAAAAAAAATAAAATTTCAGTTTCATAAAGTGGCAGGTTATTCAATTTTTTTGCATTTCATAATGTAGCCATAATTCAAAATAATACAAAATATAATGATTAAAAAAACCATGGTATAAACAGGCGAGGCCCACGGGGGTATGGTCGCATTTCGGTGAATCCCCAAAAATTCACCAGCCACAACATGTGTCCAGCGGAACATTTTTTTAAACAGCTTGTACGATTTTTTGTTGGTGACTTTTATTAAATGATTTCTCTGAAGCAGAAGAATCACTGTCGGACATTGGCGATGAAATATGTTTTAGTTAACCTTAAGATTAAATACATTACGTTATCATTATGAAGAGATATACACAACGTAATTTATAACACTTAAACTTAGTAACTTTCGACCGAAATATCACCCTAGAGTCGTCGCGATAAATTATTAATACATTCAACTACAAAATGAACCATATCCCCTGTACAGGGTGTGCACCATTTTCGATGGTTTTACGGGGTACCTACGTTATTAGTGAAGATAGAAGGTGTGATAGAAAGTGCTCTCTTTCTGTTCTCTATTTTTGCCCGAGTGAGCCACTATGTTTCCATTGGAAAAAAATAAATTTTCTGTGAAACAGCAAAAATTTTAAAACACAATAAAACTTGAAAATTGCATGCATTGCATTTTTATCAAGAATTAGGCTTAGGAGTAAACCATTTTAGAGAGTTCATAGCAATTTAGATGAAAAAATAAGAAGAAAAATGAATTAAAGATTCAGAAAGGGACGTATGGAGTGTGGTTGAATTTGAATGGTGTTCTGAATCGATATAGCCAAAAATATACTGGGGGTTCCGTTGAGTTAATTTCCGGTTAAATCGGAAGTGACAATATGGAGTCCGTCATAATATGCAAAATAAAATCATCAAATTTTATTTCTATAATTCAAACAATAATAAAGTTATAGGGGTGAGCGTTCCTCCTGAAATACCCGGTATATAATAATACTAATAATGTAATTCAGTTTTTAACAACTGACACTATACAATTCGACCATCACTAGAGTACTGCTCTCATGTCGGGAGCTCTGCACCCAAACATACTCTTCGGCTACTGGATTTCATCGAAAGGAGGGCCATTCGTCTAATTGGAGACCACGAGCTGACAAAGAACCTCGACAGCCTAGAACATTGAAGACAGGTTGGGGATATGACTCTCTTTTACAGATATTTTCATGGAAAGTGCTAGGCTGACCTTGCCCTCTTAATTGCGCCCCGAGCGGTGAATAGCAGAAATACACGACGAATCACTGCCGCCCATTCATATGTGGTTAAGCTTAGTACTCCTCGAACTTCATTATTTAAGAATTCTCTCATCTGGAGGACTTCATCCTTGTGGAACGACCCCGACCGAGGTCGTTTTTCCCAACGAATATAACCTCCAACGATTCAAAACCAACGTGAATCGCTTTTTGCGCACACCCACCTCTCCCAGAGTGCCCTAAAGGATTTTTCCTATAGTGCTTGTGTTTGATCATAAAAAAAAACAAGCTTCTCTGCATATATAACGCTTCATTTTTAGTCTTAATATTAAGCCCGAAATTTACGTTTCCCTAAAAAATATACATGTCGCATGAGAAAAAAAAAATTTGCAAATATTATCGGACTTAAAAATAACTTTCCAGAAGTTTTGAAGATTTAAAAAATAATTCCATTAAAGGTCGCGTTCCTTCTAAATTCACAACATTATACAAAGTTTGATACCTACTTGGCATAATTTTATGTCTAAATGTATTTTTTAAGTGTAGAGCGCTGAATTTTTAAGTATCACTTCATTCCACCTCTCGTCCGTTTTTCTGAGAAAACTTTTTATAAAATTACTGCAATTTTCATTCCGTTGAATCATTAAGGAGGCCTAATTTCTTCCGGCATTCCTCGTTAAAAGGAACTCTCTTATTCGTATAATTTTTAGAGCAGTTATTAATCTTTTTTAGCTAATTTATTGTAAAAACTTTTATTTGCATTAATATTGACTATATTTTGCAGATTTGGCAAGTCTGTAAGAACATTTAAATTTCGATTTATAATGGGTGTACTAAAAATGCTATGTTTTTTTCTGAAAATCAGCATCACCCTGTGGAGTATATTAGCAACCGAAACATATTGCAGTTGACATTAAACGGTAGGTCCATCTTTCTTCAACATATTCTTTTTCGGTTTACTTCATTATCGCTGTTATTAAAGGAGATACACCGTTTTGTAGCGTAACATGTTTTTATAGACTTTAATATTCAACACATTCATTGCTAAATGTTTTCAAGTAGACTATGGACTTTTTCTGACATTGCAAGCGATGTGTCAGCAGATGTTGTGTTTTAAAGTTACAAAGGTTCAGAAACTGCTTATTAAACGTTCGTTTCGTATGCCCAACTGCCCGACGAGTATTTCAATCTTGAAACCCACTTGAAAACATTTAACAATGAATATGTTGACTATTAAAGTCTATAAAAACATGTTACGCTATAAAACGGTGTATCTCCTTTAATAACAGAGAAGATAATGAAGTAGACCAAAAACGAAAATGTTGGGGAAAGATGGACCTACCGTTTAATGTCAACTGCAATATGTTTCGGCTGCTAATATACTCCACAGGGTGATACGAATTTTCGGAAAAAAAACATAGCATTTTTAGTAAACACAGTATAAATCGAAAATTGAATTTTTATCATAAACAGCGAAAACTATGACATTATCAAGGAACCACCTACAATACAAAAAAAAATTATTCAAATCGGATCATAAATTCAGAAAAAAAATAGCATAAAAATATGGGAAATTTATGATGTTGCGTTAATTTTGTCCAGGAGTTTATGTCCTATACCTAAATCATATTTTACTGAAGTATGTTAAGATTTGTCTGAACTCAGGTAAAAATGGGAAGTTCTGATTCATAATTTAGTCAAGATTGTTTCGGAACAAGAAGTAAATAATTCATATATCTCATAAATCTCATCATCTCATAAATAAATAACTTTTTGTACAGAATTATATCTAAAATATTACATTTAATAAATCAGAGCTGTTTCATTGTTAACTTTTCGTTCATGACAACCAATATAAATTGCTTTGTTCTTTTCATGATGCCTCTTATAAAAGATATTTTTACGCAAAAAATGATCCAATTTTTATTATTCTAAAGCATTCAGTAAATACTTAATAATATCCCCCAGGCTCTTTCCACCAAAGCACTCCAAATTTTAATCGTAAAAGTATTTAGCATTTATGAAATAAATTCACTCTTAGTGTTCGGGGTTGTTTTTTATCAAATTTGGTTTTGGTTGGTTTCGACTTCCAACAAAACAATTGTACATAAATACTGTACAAGGAGGAAAATTGATTGATTGCTTAAAAAAAACAACTTTTTAAATCGTTCCTTCTTTAAATTTATAAATAAAATGCAGTTGATTATTTTAAATTTATGATTTTCATAAAAAACACCTGTTTAATTATTCTAATTTGTCCTCAAATTAAATATTTTTATTTTACAGGGTGTTCCGTTTAAAATAGCAAAGTTTTGAATGGTTGAATTCTTTCACAATGATCCGTGAATTGTGACCACTTTGTACATTTTCTGAAATTTGAAATATTTTTGAGATTTTAGTCCAAGAGCAAAGTAAAAAAATGATGAGGATTTTATCACATTGCATTTGCCAAATAAAATTATAAAATTTCCTTATAATTTAATGGTTAATCGAAAAATATAATAAAAATTACCATGTTGTATTTAAATATCGAAAATTGACCGCTACTTCCGGTATAACCGGAAATTACAGGAACATGTGAATACTTCAGTTAAATAGAGCGTATCGATAATACCTAAATTCTCAAAGTTTCAGAGAAAAATATGTCCAGTAGTTATCCGTAAAGTTCTCAGAATCACCCTGTATGTCTTATCACCGTTATTTTAAGATGTAGAATCACCTCTCCAAGTATACCGATGCGTAATTTAATATAGTATAGTATAGAATAACACCTGGTATAGTAATTGTATAATTGGATTATAACAATTTGAGCCTGTTCGATATAGGGTGGCGAATTTTTAAAAGTTATTTTTCGCCAAAGTCTCTCCTACTTATAGTTTGTGTATTTTAAATCAATGAAGTGGAACACAGCCGTTTTATAACGCATATTTTGCTTAGGCAACGGATTCTTACATTATTATCGAACAAATACGAAACGTCCAATGAAATCTATTTTCAGATTCGCTAAAATTGCCGTAGTTCTTCATCTTGCGTCTAATTTCATTTTATAAGTGCTCCATCGCAAATTTCAATTTAAAATTAAAAGCCGTGTAACTCGGGGCACTTAACTTTTCGCTTTTAGTAGCAATGGAAATGTATAACTGCGGTTTTGACGGAAGAGTTGCGAAATTAACACGAGCATTCTCTCCCCGGATAAATTTTTTATCTAAATAATTTTGTTGAATATTTTTTTGAAAATAAAAAAATATATAATTATCAGGTGGTATTAATATCAAATACTAATGTATGGGAAAATTATTATTTCCCAGACCACCCGATGATACCTTATACAATAAGACCGTATTTAGTCTACACAGTAGCACTTAAAATACTATTTCAGATTGAACGGTACAACCAAGAAAAGGAAGCATTTTCCATTGATAGAAAGTCACCACCTGCAGACCGGTTTCGAACTCTTTTATTCTCGTCAGTACAGGGTAGGTGTATAGTTTGTCCCATTTTCGACACTTTTATAGGGTATCTCCGTAATTGTTAGTGCTATCAAAAAAGTAATGTAGGTGTCATGTGCTATTTTTGGGTCAAACTTAAAATGGTAAAATCAAAATTTAAAAATTTTCGCTCGCTTAAGAGATACCATTTGCGACTTTGCGGAAAAGAGAATTAAAAAAAAATTTGTTAGGTACATTTTTACAAATATGTGATTAAGACATCGAACCAATTTTGAATAACTTTATTATTACTAAACCGATTCCGATAAAACGTACATAGTTTAATAGAGAATTAAACAGGCGAAAAAAAATTTCCGATATTTTTCAAAATGGTGGCTATTTTTTTCTATAGAGTATATAAATTTTTACAAAAAAATCATACGGTTTGTCAATTTTTTGTTGTTCTTGTAGGATCCACAGCAAAATCAGTATATTTCACAAGGATTCAGCTCGTAGAATTATTAAGAGACTGTCCATCCAAAAGCGCTAAAGAACAAAATGAATATTTGGAAAAAAAGTCTCTTACATGCCATCTGATGACCCAGAACTCGAGTAAATCAAAATTTCTATTTATCAAGAAATAATTTTTTTTGAAAAAATCACATATGTAGTTTGGATTTCAAAAACCTGTTTATATGAAATTTATGCACATTTCTCTACATTCCAATTTTTTTTATCTCTAGTGTCTATTGTTCAACGCTGAGGGGGGAGGGGGCTCGATGGTGCTGAGGGGAGATTAAAAAAACATAAAATAAATGTTTCTCCAATGATAATATCGTAAAAATAAACCACCTTTGTCTATTCCAATTTCTATAATTTAATAACCATAAAAGGGGTGTGGAGGGGGGCAAAGATGTAAGATATTAAAAACAAAATGCAATGTTACCATATTTATAACGGTTTCTTATAATTAAAAACAAATGACCGAAATCGTGTTCCGTCAGCGTCTTGTCAAACGAATCCTGAAAGGACTCGACGTCAAAAAAGCTACTGGTCCAGACGAAATTCCTATTATAGTTCTCAAGAGATGCGCCGACGAACTAACACCAGTATTTTGTAGACTTTTCAACTTATCCTACAAAAAAGGAATATTTCCATCTTGCTGGAAGACGGCGCGAGTCCAGCCTATTCCAAAGAAAGGTAAGAAAACCCTGCCTAACAACTATCGACCGGTCGCATTGCTTTCAGTTATATCAAAAGTAATGGAGAAAGCTATTAACCAACATCTTCTAAAGTACCTGGAAGGCTTCAACATTATCAGCGATCATCAATATGGTTTTCGGAAGTCCAGATCAACTGGAGATCTTCTAGCCTATGTCACCCATATTTGGAACAACGCAATCGAACATCATGGGGAGTCTCGGGCTGTTGCACTGGATATTTCTAAAGCTTTTGATCGTGTTTGGCATGAGGGGCTTCTAAGTAAAATGCGATCCTACGGTATGCCCAGTCGATTCTGTGCATGGTTGTCTAGCTTTCTTAAGGACCGCTCTCTGCAAGTGGCGATTGACGAATTTCTCTCAGATACCTTCACCATCAATGCCGGTGTTCCTCAAGGGTCCATATTGTCTCCCACTCTCTTCTTACTCTACATTAACGACCTTCTAGTGGAAACGAAAAATCCGATATTTAGTTTTGCTGACGATAGCACAATTATCTCATCTTTTTCTTTGAATGCACAAACATCGGCTGCCGACGCACATCTTCGCAGACAGCATGAAGTATCAGGCCTCAACAAAGACCTGGAAGAAATTTTGGCTTGGGGTGACAGTAACCAAGTCGAATTGAACGCTAAAAAAACCCAGGCAGCAGTTTTCTCTAAAAAGGTTATCATTACAGAACCGGATATAGTCATGGACGGACACCCAATCCCACTGGCTTCATCTATTAGTTTGCTGGACGTCAATCTGGGAGGAAATATGTCTTGGCATAACCACGTTGTGGCAAATCGCCAAGATAGCCTCTCAGAAGCTTGGTGTACTCTTCCGAACCAGAAAGTTGTACACACCTCAACAACTTTTGACACTATACAAAGCCCAGATTCGACCATCACTAGAGTACTGCTCTCATGTCTGGAGCTCTGCACCCAAACATACTCTTCGGCTACTGGATTCCATCGAAAGGAGGGCCATTCGTCTGATTGGAGACCACGAACTGACGAAGAACCTCGACAGCCTAGAACATCGAAGGCAAGTTGGTGATTTGACTCTCTTTTACAGATATTTTCATGGAAAGTGCTCGGCTGACCTTGCCCTCTTAATTCCGCCCAGAGCGGCGAATATCAGAAATACACGACGAACCACTGCCGCCCATCCATATGTGGTTAAGCTTAGTACTCCTCGAACTTCATTATTTAAGAACTCTTTCACCTGGAGGACTTCATCATTGTGGAACGATCTTCCCGAAGTCGTTTTTCCCAACGAATATAACCTCCAACGATTCAAAACCAACGTGAATCGCTTTTTGCGCACACGCACCACTCCCAGAGTGCCCTAAAGGACTTTTCCTATAGTGCTTGTGTTTGATCATAAAAAAAAAAAAAAAATTTTGTCTCATATTACTAAGATAATCTTTTTGGTCACGATTCCGTTAAAATTCGCCTGTGTGCGGTGGTCGTTGGTTCACGTCGTTGGTTGGCAACCAAACCGGCACCAATACGGCTGGGTTCATGTCGGCGACAACATTGTGCGCAAGCACCCATTAAGGGCGGGCACTTTTCAAATTTACACCTTGTATGGTTTTCTGTGCACTTTCCACTATTCGTTCCGGAAAATCAAAAAGCTCCACGTAACCTAAAAATTTGCATTCGCGACAATCGCTTGACGTAATTGTGTAAGTCTCCAATAGCATGAAATAAAAAAAAAGCGAATCACAAAACAATATTCGTGCCAAAATATGTTGCCATTTTGGACTTCCACACACTAGCACGGTCGATAACGCTTTGCCATAAAAACGCTTTAATGGAGTTTGCCTGTTATAACCGTCCTCATTGTATTCCAAAACTTAATATAAATTTATCGGACTTGTAGCTTTAACTTTTATTATTATCTGAGTTACTAAAATGGCCGTCGATAAATCAGGATGAAAAATGGCGCCGTGAAAGTTTGTTTATTTTTGTTAAAGCCGCGTATTAGGCGGATCATAAATAAAAATGTAGAAAACATTTTCGGGCTTTAAGAGTAATAATACGATGAAAATTTCGATCGTTCTTTCGACTAATGTGCATACATTTCTCAGTTATATGTATAGTCCTGGTACATTTCTAGGCATGTACAGTTCGACAAGCGTGTCTATAGCTACGCGGTATCGGTAAGGGGGAAGCAATATCTTTTAAAACATGGCCGAGTCATGGGCGTGCTATTATTATCTTAATAATGTAATAATATATATTTTTTCATAGCATGAATATATTTGTATCACCAGTGCTATATTAGGCCTTTTCATTAATATTCCTCGCTTATTTTGGCATTTTCGCCACTAAAATCCATTTGATTTCAACATGCACCTCAAAGTTTCACAGGAAATTGGAAAGTTTATGTCACTTCTCAGCTGTTGTAGCAACTTTTTTAAGGTTGGAAATACTTTTAGTTCCAAATAGAACCTTTGTATTGCTCTCCTAACAATGCCAAAGTCGAAGCCTTCGATTTTTTCGACAGCAGAGAGACGGTCCCTTTTTTGACAGGAGATGACAACAATTGATTCGGGATATTTTCTTCCTTTCAGTATCTTCTTTGTGCATGTTTTTTACTGCACCCACGCTTACTCCCGTATACATTGCGAGCCTTTCTAGCTTTCGCTTAAGTGGCAATTTAAATGTATTAATTTGTGATTCCTCTTCACACACCCTGTACACATTGGCAATCATTTCGCTGGTTTGACTATGAAGGGTTTTACCAGGGTATATTCATTCATTATCACAGTTTTAAAACAAACCCTATCACTACGCAACGGGATGAAGCATATTGGACATCGCCGAACAAGCACGCTGGCACTATAGGCGTGTCACCAGGCGCGTGACGTCATCCTCTGTCTGGGATATAACCTATCAAATTAGCTCTAGCCACCAGTTACCTATGGTTACCGTTGATATTGTGCCATGTTGCCCTATTTTTAGATTAGAAGTACTTTAATGAAAAAATATTTTATTTTGCATTTAAATATTAAAATAAATAGTATGAAAAGAAGGTTTTAAGAACATTGAAACTATAATAGAATATTAGTTTCTTATATACTTATGACAATTTACTTTAAATAGGTAAATTTAATTTTAGGGTTTACTTTGTAACATGTTATTAAATTAAAATTTAATATATGTGACAACATTGTTATCCCAAGAAATTTTTTTGCCCGCATTCCTTTTGTAGCTACAGTTAAAGTTGTCGACCTGTAAGCCGTGCTGTGCCTCTTTTCCAATCGAGGTAATAATATAATATCATCGCATATATTAATTCAGATATAAAACAGTATTTATTTAAAATAGTTATACAGCGTGTCTTCGGAAGTTCTTACCAAATGGGAAACTTTTTAATTATTAACTCTACGAAAATAAGTGCCTCTTCCTAAAAAGTCCTGCTTGGTGAGAAAATAAATTTACACAAGAATATTTGTATGTTGACATACAGGGTGGCTTCAAAAAGTACCGGATTTAAAATTTATAAAAGACGTCGGCTATATTTACAAAACTAATAGTCGTAAAGATTTGGTAATAAGTATTTTTGAATAAGTAGGCTTTGAACAATTGATTGTTGTTGGCAACAGAATAGGCGTTTTAGCAGTGACAGTTTGGCAATTATAATTTCTGTTTCAAAACGTGAACTTCTTGTTAAAAAAAGGTTTTTCCGTTTCTAAGTTACTTTAAACAATAATAATGATGATTAAACTGACTGTTAATGAAAAAATTGATATAGTTCTTATTGTTGGCGATAATTATAAGACGCATCGCGAGGCTGCCGACATTTTTAATACTAGACACCCAAATAAACATATTAGCCACGTTACTGTCGGCAATGTCGTCAATAAATTTAAAAATACTGGCTCTGTCGAAAATAATTTCAAGACGAGACATGCAGTTCGAACACTTACTGAAGAAAATCAATTACAAGTATTGCAAGCGGTTGTGAGATTTACTTAAATTTCCTAAGAACCGAAATTTTTATATTTATTAACAGCCTGCCATTAAACGCGCGACAGGCTGTTTGGTATCAGCATGATGGAGCTCCTTGTCACATCGCAGCCAGGGTCAACGAATATTTGGATAGAACTTTTCCTAGGTCACAGGACATTACACCCATAGATTTTTTCTCGTGGGGTCATTTGAAGCAATTGGTGTACAAGCACAGACCATTCCGTGATATTGATCACCTAGAAGAAACTATAAGGCAGTGTATCCGGCTAGTTACTCCTCATATGATCAGAAACGCTGTGTCGGAGTTTTCTAGAAGGACAATCATTTGTATGCAAAAAGACGGAGGCCGTGTGGAGACCTAGATTATTTTTGGAGTCATTTAGTTTTATTGGTTATTGGGAAATTAGAAATTGGCCACCTCATAGAAATTAGTGAACTAATTTTTATCCGTCATAAAAGTAGTTCTCTTAAGTAGAGTTTTTATTGTGTAATTGTTATAGTCTGTGCCTTTAAACATGCACTCTTCAAGTTTTTAGTTTTGTAAATATAGCCGACGTCTTTTATAAATTTTAAACCCGGTACTTTTTGAAGCCATGTCCAACATACAAATATTCTTGTGCAAATTTATTTTCTCACCAAGCAGGACTTTTTAGGAAGAGACACTTTTTTTCGTAGAGTTAATAATTAAAAAGTTTCCCATTTGGTAAGAACTTCCGAAGACACGCTGTATACTATACCAGTGAGTGCATGGTTTTAATTTTATTTTTGATATTCGATTAATTATTAAGAGATTGGATTGGAAAGAGTGTAGGGGACAAGGCAGCCCCTTTTTGTGACCAATTTATAATTAATACGCTCGATTAAAGCACCCGCCTTTTTGCTTTGATTAAACTTATAGGTACTTTAAATCTACGCTCGATTTGACTGGTTTCTGAAATGTTTACCATTTCTATACTGGATGGGACTGGAAAGGGGTGTAGCGGAGAAGGGAGCGCAATAATTCGCGACCAGTTTGCAAATACATCATGCATTCTCCGAAATAGGTTTCCACACTGGGTAATATCATACACGGTATGTCATGGAGAAATATGATGAAACCTATAGCAACTAATTAATATTGTACTATGTTGTGTGAAAATAGCTCTTTTTCAGGAGGTTCGGGCGAAACCTCTGCTGCAAATTACATAAATATAAAATGTATTCAAAACAATTATAAAAAATAAAATATTTATGCAATTAATTTAAAGGCTCAATGAATACAATTATTTCTATTGGGAATCGTCGTTTTTGCAGATTCTATTGCCTCTTTCAATGTTTGTTTCATATTAAAGTTATTTCGATATCGTTTTCAGTATCGCAATAAGCTTTTCAGCATTTCCTTTTTAATGGTTGTTAATGCGGTCATGTGTGTTTGGTCATAGAAACAATTACTAAACCTAACCTCATACCCATCAATTTTACTTCCTTTTTAAAGCTGAACACAGGACTATAATATTTTGCAAATGTATCAATTTAAAGATTCGCAATTTCCCTTAACTCAGGAACTAAAATCAACTTGGTTCATATTGTTTAATATTTTAAGACAGTTTTCAAATTTCGCGACAAAATGGCAGACGCAGATAACTTATCAAAGGCTACTTTGAGAAAATAATAATTTGGTAGTATTAATTATATCGTAAAGGGTGTCCCATTTTCGACACTTTTATAGCGTATCTCCGTTATTGTTAGTGCTATCAAAAAAGTAATGTAGGTGTCCTGTGCTCTTTTTGGGTCAAACTTAACATGGTAAAATCAAAATTTGAAAATTTTCGCTCGCTTAAGATATACGGGGGAAAATCGAAAAATTGATAATTTCAAAATTATCCTATATTTTCGTAGTTAAAAGAGATACACAAAAATGTTTTATACGGAAGTTTCTTTATATTAATTGTTGAATAATCTGCCGTTTTCAGAATAAGTATACGGGGTCAGGTAAAAAAGTTATCGGACCTAACGTCATTTTTTTAAAGGGAACACCCTGTATATTTTAATCTGAAAAGATACTATTTTAAATTCTCCTTTCAAATATATAGCACATTTGATTTTTCATTTGCGAAAATGGCCTATCAACATTTTGAAAATTTTGATATGATATCAGTTTATATTGAAAGTGGAAAAAACGAAGAAATGGCGCAAAATGTATACTTTGTTCGCTATCCGAAAAGACGGTAACCATTTAAGGACATATTAATAACATTTGCGATGATTCCTGTTATATTTTACCTTAATTGGAATCTTTTATTTCGTTTCAAAGTAATAAAGTTTAAATAAATCGCCTAGGAAACCAATATTATCCATGGTGTGTTATATGTTTGAAAGGAAAATTTAAAATAGTAATAGTATCTTTTTAGTTTAAAAAATACAGGGTGTTCCATTTAAAGAAATGATGTTCGGTCCGACAACTTTTTTACCTGACCCGTATACTTATTCTGAAAACAGCAGATTATGCAACAATCAAGATAAAGAAACTTCTGTATAAAACATTTTTCTGTATCTCTTTTAACTAAGAAAATAATATAGCATAATTTTAAAATTGTCAATTTTTTAAATTTCCCCCGTATCTCTTAAGCGAGCGAAAATTTTCGAATTTTGATTTTACCATTTTAATTTTGACCCAAAAAGAGCACATGACACCTACATTACTTTTTTGATAGCACTAACAATAACGGAGATACCCTATAAAAGTGTCGAAAATGGGACACATTGTACATAGTACATAAAAATAGTATAAAGTGCATGTTTTATAAAGCTATTATAGCACTTGTCCCCTTAGAAACATGGACGCGCGCTGAAATATGGTTCTTTTTAAAACTTGTACTTTAATATACCACTTTAATAAAAGCTTCAAAAATTTGAAATTTTAAACATTTCTTCTAAAGTCAAAAATAACGCCGATATGCGATTAGGAACTAATTTTGCACCAGCAGGCAGGCAAGCAAGCAGACTTTCTGCGTTCTTATACGTGCATGAAACGGGTCTATTTTATAATAAATTCAAAAAAATATTAAACCTAATATTTATTTTTAGATTAAATTTTTTTTCCCAATCCGGGAGTTAAAATTGGATTTACGAACCTCTTAGCTTTCCAAAAACATAAAATAAACTCACCTCAATTTTAAAACTAATCCTCGATTTCCTCGGCCCGTGTGTCATTTTCTCCAAGATTTTCCATCAACTTTTCAGGACTTTCGGGTAAATTTTCCTCTGATTTATAACTTGTGGGTTGGTATTCTTGAAAAATACGTGGTGATCATAATAGATGTTACAATTTTTGATAGAAGGACTTGTTAGGCTACATAATAAAGTAGTAGGTAAATGGACAAAATGATATTTCATTTAATAAAAGATTCATTACCCCACTAGTGATGTAATTATGTAACTCATTTTGTTTCACTATAAAAATTCATATATTTTTTAAATTTTAATGGTCATAGATAATATGTTGAACATAATTAGTGTCCTATGGCGTATTACAGCCAGGCGCGGATACAGGGGTTCATTCAGGGGACGGCAAAAGCCCTCCGCATGACCATGTGCACATATTGCTACATTTGGTCAATAACTCATAGTAAATACTAGAGAAACCAATGAATTCAGAGATCAACCGAGTTCTACTCAAAATTAAATGCTTTGCTCGTGAGTTAGGGAAATTGCCTCCGTTTATCCCCCCCCCCCCCCTGTATCCACGCCTGATTACAGCACTGGAAAAGGGCCCGAAAATTTGCTAAATTCTAGGGTCCCCTGTTGCCTTATATAGAAAATGAATGGCTACTTTCAGCGACGAAGAGAAGAAATGTATACAGGGTATTATTGAAACAACAACAGATTTTTTTTGCAATAAAAATTTATAAATAGGTTTACCAACGTGCGACCAGGCGATCTAATAAGTCTTAACAAAAAAATAGATAAAACACTGAATTTTTCACATTTGGACAGCTCAATTTGTTTGAAGTGTAGTTAGAATGATCTTGTATAGCCACATTAAGTATTCTGAGTATGGTTTATTATTGAATAATTTATTTTAGAAACAACCACAATTCATACCGTGTCCCAAAATATGCGCTCTAAAGCAGAATATGTTCTTCATGAAAAAATAAGACACAATATTTTACTATACCTATAAGTTTAATAAAAAAAAGTTATCGTCATCTAAATTTAATGCTTTTATTAACATTTAAACTACACGGGGCAAGTCAAAAATAAATATGCTCCCTTAAAATTGTGTTTAATTTACAAATGTTTTTTATTAAGCAAGGAAGGAAAGAAGGGCTATTTGTCTGATCGGAGACCACGAGCTGACGAAGAACCTCTACAGCCTAGAACATCGAAAAAACAGGTTGGGGATTTGACTCTTTTACAGATATTTTCATGGAAGGTGCTTGGCTGCCCTTGCCCTCTTAATTCCGACCAGAGCGGGGAATAGCAGAAACACACGACGAACCACTGCCGCCCATCCATATGTGGTTAAGCTTAGTACTCCTCGAACTTCATTATTTAAGAACTCTTTCATCTGGAGGACTTCATCCTTGTGGAACGACCTTCCTGAGGTCGTGTTTCACAACGAATATAACCTTCAACGATTCAAAACAAACGTGAATCGCTTTTTGCGCACACGCACCACTTCCAGAGTGCCCCAAATAATGATTTTTCCTATAGTGCTTGTGTTTGATCATAAAAAAAGGTTTTTCCCTGAAGAATATATTCTGCTTTTCGGTCATATTTTGGTTGGGATACCTGGTATCAGCTGGATGGTTATTTCTAAAGAAATTATTCAATAATGAATTAAACAAAAAACTGCCAAACTTGTTTTAGGATATTTTCCTAAGCTTTAAAGGGATGTTTTGCTTTCACGGGACACTTTTTTTTAACAAAATGCCAACAAGTCAATTTCTTGATTTTTTCACATTACTTTCTTTTTCGTCCTGTATAATATTTGGAACCGTCCTTGGTCAAAAGCGTTACTCTCCGCCGAATTCGTACGAAACCACGTTTAAACATCAGAAAACTTTATTGAAATTGAGTTCAACTTGAGTATCTTTCAAGCTCTTTCAGCAAGTTTGAAAATGGGGGTAAAAAAACCTGTGTGCCAATTTTTTTGTTGGCCAGATTATTTCTGGGGTAAAGAATCAACACACGAACGAAGGCACATGTTTTTTTTTAAACACCATGTACACTAAAAATCAATCCAAAAGACAGTATCGAAGAAGTGAAATTTTCACGCAAATATAATCCCAATAAATAGTTGGGTAGTAGTTTAGAAAATGAACACTATTTAATTGATGTTATGTACCCAAATCGGAATTTTGATTATTTTCATCGCTAAAATGACCGACTCGATAAAATACAAATCTGGCAACACCGATGCGCATCCATAAAACATCGGACAGAGACATAAAACGTTCGCTTTACTACGAGAAGATTGAATTTTTTAATAAAAAAATCCCGTGAAGAGAAAGCAACACGCCCGCGTCGTAAAATCGAGAATTATCGCGGCGAAACCGTAAAGTAAAAACACCCCTATAAATCTTCGCCGCGTAATTCTACTCCTCGGGTAATGGAGTTATTGTATTTTATTACGGTTGTAAGTGTGATGGAGAGAGACGAATAAACACCACATTCATTTACGCGGTTGGACAGTCATAAAAATTAGGCCGACAACGAAAATGCGAATAACGCATATAAATCATAAGCAGTGTCCCGAATTATACATAGGGTGTTTGTTATGGAAATGACGTATTATATTTAAATGGGTGACTCCTGGGGTGTCCTAGAGAAGCGCTACATATTTTTTTTTAAATCGAACGTTTAAAAAGTGGGATAATTCACCCATAAACCAACACACAACTCCTCGGCACATTCACATATTATTACATTGCCCAGCTGGGTAATAAATAGATGTTCAGGATGTTGCCAAAATGTTTAAAAGTGGAAAACTTTAGTTTCTTATAAAAATAAATATTTAGCTTACTTAGAAAGTAAATCCAGGACGCGATTGAGGAATCCAGGGCACAGACACTTGTAGTTCTTTTTTCTATGGGAAAAACTTTATGCTCATCACGTGTCCTGATGATAGTGTGGGAGTTCATAATAAGCTTATGACTAAACCCCAACACTAACGCATAATTACACTTTACAATAACACAATAGAACAAGAGCACTTAATCATTTCGCAATAGAAATAATATAAACGCTAATTTCTATGGGCCATTAACCCTTTACTAAAGATAAAATGAAACAATTATGTTAACAATTGACAGGAACTACCCTTTGAAATAATGATCTAGTCCGTCTTCGGACCACTCGTCGAACTTTCTTTCCGAGAAATATCCGCTCTCTAGAGGCAGCGCGGTTGCCATTTCCGATACTATAATTATACAGGAAAGTAATATTATAGAAGGAAATTCGGCAATTTATGATAGTCGCTTATAAAACATCGAAAGTGGCAACGCTGTATTTTTAAATTTTAGCCCGATTGTCCACAATCAGCTGTTTAAAGAACCAGGCCGATATCGATCGAGAGAACCAACGTGTTATTTATTTTCAAAATTTTTAGATGTTAAATACATTATTTCCCAGACCACTCGGACAATAAAGGCGTATTTTTGTCTACACAGTAGCACTTTAAATACTAATTCAGATTGAATGATACTTAGATGTGTTATGTTATTTTATTGTGCCGGTTTGTTTTTGTTCAAGTTACCTAGGTACTTGGTGTTTTTTTATAAATTAAGTTGGTGTTAAATAAGTCCGAAAAGCTAAACAAAATTACATTTTTTTTCTAAAGGGTAAGTGGCCTTTATAAACTTTTAAGTTATCCAGATCTGATGGGTGTCGTTCGAATTGAACAAATGAGAACATACCTGACCATTTAAAAACTCCGCGGCGGTTCGTTCGAGTCAGTTCAAGTTTATAAATCAGAGATTGTTTCCTAGCGAACTGAACTGAACTGAACGTAAAAGTTTATAATAATGTACCCTGAAAAATAAACAACTTGAAATCTGTCAAATGGTTATTGACTTTCTAAAGAGTTTATCCTGAAGATATGACAACACTCTTGACATATGTTGCTTTGTTTACCTTCCTGACAGGGGCACTACGTGGTCATTTTTGGTTTGACATAAGGTCATGTACAGGGCATATTAAATTAAAGCGCCATTTTTGGATATTTTTCTTCAATTTGTCTTCATCTCAGGAATTGCCGGTTTAAATATAATACGTCATTTCCATAACACCCTGTATATGAGACACCATTATACTGTACGCCCAGCCGTTTCTGAACGTTGGAAGGAATGGCTACGCTGCCATGTGCTGTTGTTGTGTTGTAAAAATCGTTAGCAGAAAAGAATCATGTAATTTTCAATTGGAACAAGCTTACCAGTAATATAATAAAATTTTATATGTCATATTAGGAATAGTGTTATTAAATTCACATAGACAAACGTGAAGCTGTGTAAAAATGCCACTCTTCCACAATATTTAAATGAATAAGAGATTAATTTCAGATATACGGCAACGCTGTAGCCCTAGTCAATTTTTTTAAACCGTTCTCGATCAACTGGCCCAATACTGCTCGCATTGCGCCGGCAATGCGAGAATGCAATCCTCATTACAGTCGGCAATTCTAGTCTTCTGGCAATTAAAATTGCACGGATTCATGAGCAGTACCCCGTTCTCGATCAGCTGTTTCGCATTGCCAGAAATGGGGCAAGCGCCATTTTAATTGCCATTGCCGGTGCAAGTCTGGGTAGAGATGGATTATTCTGTTATTTTTAAATGTTCATTAGTTGGTCGAAGCACCTATGAACAGCTAATGGCTATTTAAACTAACTGGTACTTAAATTAACAGTTCACATTCTTTATTAAGCATATGTACTGCTAATTCGTAGCAACTTTTTTGAACTGCCATTTGTAAGTAGCAGTAGCTGCTTTAACTGCTAGTCAAAACGAACAAATGTGCCTAATGCGGTGCAGGAGCTTGCTTGGGAAAACCTGGGGACTCAAGCCCAAGATGATGCAATGGCTGTATGTCGCAGTTATCAGACCCCTGATATCATATGGGTTTGTAGTCTAGTGGACAAAAACAAAGCAGATTACGACAGCGAACAAACTTTACAGTTTGCAGAGGTTGGCCTCCCTGTATATCAGTGGGGCGATGAAAAGTACCCCCACTGCAGCAATAGAAGTCATACTGGGACTAATACCCCTAGACATCTACATCAGAAAGGAGGCTAATTGCAGCGCCTCAAGGATGATCACAACACCCCGTAAAAATTGGACACCCAAGAGCCACGGATCGAATTAACGATGAGCTCTTGGATATGCAAACTGATGGTGTGAAAGCAACATACGATTTCACAAAGCCTTTTAAGATTGACTGGGACTTTGATAAATGGACAAACAGTGCGTCCCCGTCGTTTGACAAGGGTCTAGTTTGGTACACCGATGGATCAAAAACCGCCAACAGTGTGGGCGCAGGTATATTTGGGGAAAGGATGGACATGATCATTCCTCTGGGGACCTACGCCACAGTATACCAAGCGGAAGTTCATGCCATACAAGCATGTGTACTACAAATCCTTGAAAAGGGCTACCACCACCAAAAGATGTACAGGGTGTCCGGGAACATGTGGGAAATCTCCCGGATATGAAGAAAACACGTGAAAAGAATACTATAGGTTCATATAAACTTCTTTCGTATCGGCCTCCTCTTCGGAGATATGGGGTCCCAAAGAGCACCAATGGAATCAAGTTTTTTACACATAATTATTAAACCACCTGGTATATTTCAATTATTTTTTAATATGATGTATACCAGGTAAGACCCGTCAAATTAGTACCCAAGAAACTGTTGTGAATTACTCACAGCTGCAGGGACGGACTAGCTGTAACACTCATGGGCCCATTTTTTTACGCCCTGTATGATGAGAACTTTGGACAATGTTTTTTACATACCTTTAACTATTGACTAAAAATTAAGTACTCTTCATTCATGTCGCTAATCCTAACCGTTTTCGAGAAAACGTCATTTTAATTACATCATGTATTTGGCGTATCTCGGTAAGAGATCCATCTTTGTTCCTGTGAAATGATGAACGTCAAAATTCCGCTCTTTCATATTTAACCCGTGAGAAGATAGGGGGATCAGTGCAAATAAAATGACGTTTCCTCGAAAACGGTTAGGATTAGCGACAGGAATGAAGAGTACTTAATATTTAGTCAATAGTTAAAGGTATGTAAAAAACATTGTCCAAAGTTCTTATCATACAGGGCGTTAAAAAAAATGGGCCCATGAGTGTTACAGCTAGTCCGTCCCTGCAGCTGTGAGTAATTCACAACAGTTTCTTGGGTAGTAATTTGACGGGTCTTACCTGGTATACATCATATTAAAAAATAATTGAAATATACCAGGTGGTTCAATAATTATGTGTAAAAAACTTGATTCCATTGGTACTCTTTGGGAGCCCATATCTCCGAAGAGGAGGCCGATACGAAAGAAGTTTATATGAACCTATAGTATTCTTTTCAAGTGTTTTCTTCATATCCGGGAGATTTCCCACATGTTCCCGTACACCCTGTATATCCTTTCGGACAGCCAAGCTGCTCTTAAGACTCTGAACTCCAATCGGCTTACTTCAAAACTTACACTGGATTGCCATACCAACCTAAAAGTACTGGCGGCCAGGGGGAACAAGGTGGATCTCTTGTGGGTCCCTGATGGTTACTACGGGATATTAGGAAATGAAAAAGCGGATGCCGGATCTGCTCAAAGCCCCGAACCGACCTTTGGAATATCAAAACAGGCAACAAAAAGAACATTAGATAGATGGTCGAAAACACAACACCTATCTCGATGGCAAGAGTTACCTGGTCAAATACACGCACGGGCCGTAATTGGAAAACCATCGAAAATATTATCGAATGGGTTGCTAACTCTGACGCGGCCCTCGTTGAAACAAGTGGTGGGTCTGCTAACAGGCCACTTGCGAAAACACCTTCAACGGATAGGGATAAACAACGGATCCATTGAATGTAGATTCTGCGGCGAAGAGGGTGAAACCGCCTCACATATAATATACCGTCTCGTAGAAGACAAAATATCTTCGGGAACATACAACGTGGTGACAACCTCCCACCACATGACAAGCTTGGTAGAAGGTTACTGGACCTCATAGAAGGAACAAACATCTTCTAACAAGATCGGGATACACAATAAGCCGAAAGCCGAAAGTGATTTGAAGTTCTGGCCTTAAAGCCGCCAACTGCCTTTAACAAACCAACCAACCAAGTGGCAGTAGCTGCTTTTATTGTTAATCAATCAACGAACAGGTTTGTCCATCTCTAATTCTGGGGGTATTTTAGGGATTTCGACACTACCAACTGCTGTTCTGACTGTTGGAAATGCGTCAGCTGACCGAGAACGGTTTACTGCGCATGAATTCGTGCAATTATAATTGCCATTGCACTTCACATTTTTATTCCCGACTATACGGCTTTTAGGGGCGTAGCCTTCTATTAAGCTAACAAGAAATAATTAGGTCAGAATTGACTTAAATGTACATAAATTCAAGATAATATCTCCGTCACACCTCATCTCTATGTTCTACCGGCGCTAGTAACACGCCACTGGGTTAAAGAACATCCTTATTTATTAAAAAAGATGCCTCTATAATTCTTAATGTCAGGTTTATATTGAACAGAACAGTTCGTTGTACGATACTTTTGAGTTAAATTATTTTTATTTTTAAAAAGTCAACATTATTTTAACAAAACTTTGCCATAAATTTACAAGTTCACTTAATATTTTTTCTCTTATTTCGTCGGTCCCTTATATTCACAAATCACCTTTATTTACAACTTTTGGGTTAACTTATTTAACTATATTTTAAAATTTGTTACGGTGCCACCAAAGTCACTAAAATGCTGAGAAAAATCACTGCGAAAGGGTATTCCAGTCTTAGTTGTCCGCCATGTTGCATTGCAGCTGGATATTCACCTGAAACAAAAAAAAATTGAGCATCGAACCTAAATTAAATTATCGCTCGCTTAAGAGAGAAAATCAAAAAAATTGACAATATCAAAATTATCCTATATTTTCTTAAAAGAAATACAGAAAAATGTTTTATACAGAAGTTTCTTTATATTGATTGTTGAATAATCTGCCGCAATAAGTATACGGGGCCAGGTAAAAGAGTTATCGGACCTAACCTCATTTTTTTAAATGCAACAACCCTGTATAGTTTAATATACAAAGATACTATTTTAAATTCTCCTTTCAAATATATAATATTATATATATAATATAAGAGATTCTTTAAAAAAATATTATTTTACTTAAAAGTTTCAAGGGAATCTTGAACTAATCCAACTGCACTCTGGCAACATCTATTTTTATTTTAGATATGCGGAACAAATAGGTGAATGAATTCTAATCTCGTAAAAATTGCGACGTTTGCGCCTTGATCTAATGTATTTGTTAAATTGTTATGGAAATGACTTATTATATTTAAATGGGTGACTCCTAGGGTGTTCTAGAGAAAGTCTACATACTTTTTTTCTTAATGGAATATCTAAATACTAAGGTAAAATCCGTTTTTACCCATATACTGTCGCGCCGTTCAATCTGGATTCAGTTAGCAACAATGTGAGTCACTAGAGTATACTAACGGTGATGTCAGATCACACCGCGTGTCTCGCCCTTGCTTGGATACCCGCCGCACGCGACTATCGTTCTTCAGTATGTTTTGAGATGCGGGGGATGGAGAGTTATTTTAAAATAAGATCGAAGGTAAGAGAGTATGTACCTTAAAATTGTAGTTTTTTTTTTTTCTAAAAAGTGATAACGCGGGTCAAAGACGCCTTGTTGTCAAACACTGAACAAGTGCGTTTATAATTCTGCGTATATGACAACACTTCCTCAATAAACTATTGATTGCGAACGTTCTCAGTAGGGGGTACGTAATTTTTGAGAAATCATATAAAGTGTATATTTCGTACAATAATTCAAATCGCCATTTAAAGTTATTTTTCTTCAATTTATTTTCGTCTCAGGATTTGCCGGTTTAAATATAATAAGTCATTTCCATAACACCCTGTATTTTGGTTGATTTTTTTTTTGTGATTATTGCTGAAAAATGGCCTTTATTATAAACATGGTGACACGAAGCGGGCGGGAAAAATCTTTCCCGCCCGCTTCGATACTTTCCCGCCCGCTCTCCTGGAAAACGCCACTTTCGGTGAAGTGAATATGCATGAAAAGAGGCACTTTCGGGACACTTGTAAAAAAAGTCATTTCCATAACACCCAACACACCATTCGATAAAACAGAGACGTCGAAATCAAAATAATACTCCTAATTTGATGTGACAGTTACCGCTGATACGCCATTGTTAAGGGACTCGGAAGCCTACAAACCAAAATAAAACAACTTCCCGCCCGCCTCTATTAATTCCTCAAACTTTGCCCAGATATGAATTCTCACAAGGCAGAACTTAACGAGTTTGTTTGGACCGATAAAAGGAATAGGTATATGGATTTTTAGGACGAAAAGTCGGAATTTGTCTTATCTGTAAAAAGAAGAGTTTTATTTTTCTTTGTTGACACAGTTCTCTGTTTCTTTAAGATAAAGCCTGAAATGTTGTCGAGTTGGGGACTAGAGGGAATTGACGATGGAATTTTTCTAATTTAAGAAGGGCTCAAGTTATTAAATCTACTTTGGCTCTTATTATACACATAACGTTATTAAATCTTGTTATAGAACAAACGATTTCATTTTAGATTAGTTCTTTTTATTATTTTCATTGCAATTGATCCATTCCAAATAAAATACACAATAAAAGTCGATAGTCCAGTAGCGTGTAGCATTCACCGAGGGGAGATAGCAAAAAATATACCCCAAAAAGCGTTCCCGAAACCACCCTCCTCTGTTACATAATCAAGACCTGTTTGATAATTGGCAGTCATATTTATTAACAAGTTTTTCTATTTGGGTTTCATAATGGCTACATTATGATAATGGCTACATTATGAAATGCAAAAAAATTGAATAACCTGCCACTTTATGAAACTGAAATTTAATGTTTTTTATTTGGGCAGCAAGTAGGGGTCGAATTTTAGGCTTACTTTGATTTCGTTGAAATTAGTTTTCTTGACATTATGGATTCGACAAAAATTTTTTATAGAACACTTTAAAATAATAACTTGCAAATAGATCATTTTAGTAGATATTTATCCGAAATACCTATACGCGGAAATATAGAACATGCTGACGGTGTCCGTCAACTAATTTCTAGTCACAACTATAAAACAACATAACCTAAAAATAATAGAAGTATTTTCCAGTTTATGCTCGAATTCTATAGTTTTATTCAATAAAGTACTATTTTTATTTTTAATTCATATTACTTTATATATACATATTTATAGTTACTGAGACATTTCCTGGGATTAATTGTTATTCCTGTCAGATTCTGTGTCGACACAATATTTTGTTCAATAGTATTATTTAGTATTTTGTTCAATATTTTGAACTTTGTTCTGCTCGCACCATAACTCAAAGTTTTCCATAATATTCTTTTTAAAAGTTTTTTTAGATTATTTTCTGGAACTTCTCGTATTTCTGACGGAGTACAACTTTCTTCCTGACTCATTTTTATTAACTTTAATAATATATTTATTTTTAATTATGACGGATGGGAATAAGCTTTGTGGTGTTCAATTGTAACATTTTATGAAATTATAAAAGTATTGCCAACCCAAAAAGAAAATATTAATTCAAATGGTAAAACTCTACTATATTTTCAGACTTTAAACGCCCAAATAGAAAAAGTATTATAAAATACACGGTTCATAAGACAATTAAAGCACTTGTACGTTAGAAAACTCCCCGCTTCGCGGGTCGTTTTCTAAATTAACCGCGTGCTCTAAGATACTGTCTCATGAAACTTGTATCTTAATATAATATTATATTTAAAACCGTCTCCTAATTTGAAATAAAAGTCTTGACAAACCAATGACTACTCTAAATGTTTTTCTTAACCAACAGAATAAGGGGGGAGGGGTGGTTCAAAATTTGCCTTTAATGTGGTAACAATCCTGTTATTTTTTCTTTATCTCTTTCCCAAATCTTCTCGTGTTTTCAGCATTTAAACATACATTTATTCTAAATCAAGAATAAATTTGTTCTCCTTATCTCCCTATTGTTCGCTAGTGGGTAATTTTTCAAATATAAGTTAATAAAACTTCGGGTTTAACAAAAATATGCTCCTCTTATAAATCCGGACGAACATAATAAAAACAACACTTATATCGATCCGACAAACTTTCTGCCAGCCTTTACTATAGGCAATTTAACAGCAAAACGTTATTCTTTAAACAAAAAATATGGCCGTAACTTTTTTATTTTATAAAGTTTGATGAGGGAAAGGCAAATAATAAAAAACGGCAGTCAGTATATTTTAGTCTTTTATTTGCAAAGTTTTTATGAACTTTGATAGGCCGGCATGTCGGCAACTAAGGACCAAAAATCTGTCGACAAAATAAATTTAGTATACATATTTAGAGTAACTACGATTTTTTAAGGGATAGAAAAAAGGACCCGCATTACTTCAATTTCATTATCGTTATAGCTAAGCTTGCAGATGACATTGGTAGTATGGCGATAGGATATAGGAACGAAAAGGCTGCAGCCAAACTTGATATCTAATAGAGAAACATGTATTAGCTTATAGGAAGATATTCCATCCTCTCTTTACACAACAAGCTCTTATACAGGGTGGCCCATCGAAAACAGTGTAGCAAGGTTTACGGCTGTGTACGTGAAAATTTAAAAAAAAAACCTCGGACCCGTAAACTTGTGTTTTCAGGGGGACACGTTTCACTATGAATTTCATCCCTGTAACCCTAACCCTTTTTCAAATGGGAATGGGTATGTTGTGATACATCTTTTTAAAGGGCATTAAATTATCTTTAAGATGGCGCTTGGTTTTGTAAATTTGAGCTACGCGCCGCCGAGCAACGGAATTTGAAACATTTCGCTGCACCTCTTATCAAGTACACAGGTTTGTGCGTAAACAATTTTTTTTTAATCTACATACGTTATTTCTGCGCTATTATTTTCTTTTGCTTTGATCGTGACATAAAAAATGGTTTATTCTATTGAGGCTAGACTGGAAATTATTGAATTGTATTTTATAAACAATCAATACATAAACTCTGTCGAAGGAATCAATAAAGAAGAGCGTGTGCAGTAACTCCCTAATGTTATAAATTACACATCCCTTTAATGAATGTAATTACATCTTCTTAAATATTTATATAACCTATATTTTCCCTCAAAAGTATAACTTTAATAATTATAAAATCGTTTATGCAAATGTAAAACGGGTCCATTGAGACCAGTAAAACAATTACTGACTTATTGACTTTTTAATGGAATTTCTGGACCGATTTCCCCGAGGCACGGTATAATTTGATTATAAAATAATTATTATTGAAGCTGTTCCTTGTGCTCGGGCACGAAAATAGAACGAGCCTTAAATATATATTATAGAATTTCTAATCATTTATAATCGTGGTGAAAGTTAATAGAGAGGTCATTTAAATCTGGTGGTCACTGGGAAATAATGATTTTTTAATAGTATATTAAGATACAAGTTTCAAAAGACATTAATCTTGAAAGGTAAAAAAACATCAATGATTTATAATTTCCGCTTATTTAAATAGAGATTTTTTAAAAACTTTTAACAGTCGCCATTTGGAAATAGCTTGACAGAATCGCGCTAAAATTTATGAGCATACTGTACGAGATATTAGCTTTCAAATGATGTACCAGAAGCTAGCTGTATGTTTTTATTTAAAAAAAGATCGATGCCGTCATATCTTTGACAAATGTCTATAAAAAAACAAACGAATAACGTCAAAATGTGAGCATATATAAAACTAAATTGACGTGTCCGAGCGTTCTCCCCAAAAGTTATAGGTTAAGGCTATATTAATTTTATTCCGGGCTTTTGGGCAACACTGTATTAAAAATATTGCTACAGTTATAATAAGATTTAATTTAAGTTCTGGAAATAATCTTATCAAATTAATCCGTCTTCGATGTTCTCGGCTATCGAGCACTGTCGAGGTTCTTTGTAAGCTCGGGTTTAATACCTTCTTCTAAAAGAATACAAGCTATTTTTCCGTAAAAGGACGCGTGTGTAACATTACACAAATAAATATTTTATTTAAACAAAAATAATATACGAGTATATAATTTTTTTGAATTCTTGGCAGTTTATCTAAGTAAATACAAAAAGGTTTTCATACGATATACGCCAACCCACCAGCTGACGGCGCCGTGTGACGCCCAACGTTACATTTGTGAACACCAGACAACATTGAAAAAGGCCGGGAAAAAAAAATGAACACACAATGTACAAGAAATTGCGACTAGGGAGAAAAATGGCTTCGAGACAGTTAAAATGAAATTTTCGGCGTGTCTGGGGGGGTAAAAACTTTCAGAAATTGGCAAAAAACGGCGGGTTTTAGAAACAAGAAAAAAATTGTAGATAAATTATCTTATCCGCATCGTTTATGAAATTCGTTATGACGGAAAAGAATTAATGTATTTGACCAAATGTGAAATATGTCGGCAAGAACATGGTGTAAAAGGGAGGAACGTCGAGTAGAACTATGCATATTCTGACCGCTGGATTCCATTGGAAGGAGAGCCATTCATCTGATCGGAACATCGAAGACAGGTTGATTATTTGACTCTCCGTTAATTCCACCTAGAGCCACGAATAGCAGAAATACACGACGAACCACTGCCGCCCATCCATATGTGGTTCAGATTAGTACTCCTCGAATTTCGTTGTTTAAGAATTCGTTCATCTTAAGGACGTCATCCTTCCCGAAGTCGTGTTTCCCTACGAATATAACCTTCAACGATTCAAAACCAACTTGAATCTCTTTATTTGTACAAGCACCACTCACAGAGTGCCTACCAACCCTGTGAATAAATTACTACAAGCGTCTACATCTAATTCTGCTAATACAAATTATTAACTATAATAATTGTGTATTTCGTAATAATTTACAAGATTAGTTGTTAATAATTTCTTTTCTACGATTATAAAAATTATATTTTCTTACGCAAAAAAGTAATTTAGCGGTAAAACAAGTGCCGTATGATTTTTCACTTCTCTCTGAATGCTTATAATATCAAGTTGCCATTGTTATTGTTACTTTACAAATGTCAAAAACATCAAAAATGGAAAGAAATAATCCGATTCTGAAGAAGAAAACTCATTTCAATGCGCTCCAGACAAAATCATTAATAAAGCCCATGAAGCAACACAAAATGTATTGCCTGAAAAGTTTCAGCGAACGGATATTGTCAACGTATTTTCAAGAACGTTAAAACATTTTTAAATCTTCGACTTTATGGTCATGCTATTCCAAACTAAAATCATCAACAATTCTAAATAATCAAGCCGATATAAGCAAATATCCCAAACTTATTGCATTCCTCAATGTGACAGTGAGTTGGTTATACATCAATACAGGGTGTTATGGAAATGACGTATTATATTTAAACCGGCAATTCCTGAGATAAAAACAAATTGAAGAAAACTAGCCATAAATGGCGCTTTTAATTCATTCAGCGGTAAAAGTGACCTGACGTCAAACCAGAAATACACCTGTATGGCACTGCATGTAAGCAATCAAGGAATTCTGGCCTGTGTTGTCATATGTACACTTTAAACTCTTTAGACAAAATAAAATAATTTAAACACTTTTCCATTCCTTTTTGTACAATTAAAAAGAACAATTACGACGGACTATGTTTTAACCAACTCGAAACAACATATGGAATAGTAATAGCCACGTACGTCACTAGGTCAAATGCCAATGACCTCTTGACGCCTTACATCGGCATAGTTGAAGACCATCCAGCGGCCGGATACGTTGTGTCTCGTCAATCACCAAGACACTCTCAGCAATCCGCTGTTTTTTCTTTTTTCGGTTTACGCGTGTATCTTTCCCGTCCAGAAATAATCTTTGAATATTGTTTTAATTGACGCGTTTCTTCTGGACGTCAAATTTCTCGAGTATAAAAAAATCTAACAATCTGTAGTATGATCTGTATTATTCTATTTTCAAAAGCTAACTATCGGTTCTGTTTCACTATTACTGTGTGTACATAAAGTGTTTCCAGGAGTGTTCCCATGAACAAGAAAAAAAACTGATTGTGTTTGTGCCTGGATTTCCTCGCTCTTTAGGTATAAGGATAAACACAAGTAGGTAGAAAATAATTTATTTTCATAATTTGATATGGAATTTCAGTTTTACATTAAGTTTGGCAACATTGCCATTGGCTTTGGGTGAAATGTTGTACAGTAGCACGGACTGACCCGTGAGTAACAGTGTTTATTACCCCACTTTTAAAACGGTCGATTTAAAAAAAAATATGTAGCGCTTTTCTAGGACACCCAAGGAGTCACCCATTTAAATATAATACGTCATTTCCATAACACCCTGTGTATATTTTTTAATATCGAAAAGAAAACTGATACTGAACGACAATGAAAATGAATTCACGGCCATTTCTAGGTAACAGTTTTCGAATGCACTTGATAATAACAGGAAAATCTTGGCTTTTAGTACAAATACAAACCCAAATTGAAAATTAAAAGTGACCATAATATGTTTTTCTTATATTATTTCCATACTTTCCTGATAAAAGGGAACTTAAAAACAATTGTTCAGTCATTCCATTATTTATTTTTCGAATTCATAAAATAGCCATGTTTTATATTAAGGAACATGACAAAAATATTGAACACAAAAAGGCACTGGCAAAAAGAATACATAAATTTAACTTTTTTATTTATATGATCTTCAACTGTGGCGGACAGATATTCATGTCACACAAAAAATCCGCCACTCTCGACTAAAAGGAGCGTTTATTCAGAAAATTTTATAGAAAAAAGGAAACAACGAAGAAGTTCCTTCCGAAAAAAATTGGATTTTCATCTTTCAGTGTGTTTTTCGGCTTAGAGTGGCAGCCGAGTTTAATAAAATCGGAATTCCTTTCTGGCTTATTAAAATGCGATGTGGTAGATTAAAAACTTTTCGCATTTGAATGGTACAGTTTAAAAATACATATTAAGGCGACATGGAGGAATGATTTCGTGATGTTTTACATATTACTAGTGTTGTGATCGCTCCATTATTGAAATAACCGACATCGCTCGATTATTAAAAAAAAACGCTCGAGTTGTCTATTCAGGCGAAAGCCGTCGCTCGTCACTTATTATCATTCACTCGATACCCGAGTTTCGCTTGACGCCGGCGGAAATGTACCGCTGTAGTGTGATCGAGTTAAAAAACTGCTCGTATATTCGAACATTTTTTCGCTCGATAGGAAATACTCTAGTTATAAATTCAGGCGAAAAACCGAAAAATATCCTGTCACTTGATAAACGACCTTCGGTCTACGCGCCGCGCCAATCGATTGGCGACGTTCGAGTTTGACGCTGAGAGGTACACGACATACGTCTTTCTTAAAGGCACATAAACGAGAAGGTGCATATAAAAAGTATGCCAAATCCCTTAGCGGAGTAATCGCGAAATGGGTTTTGTAAAGTTTTGCTTTAACTGGCTAGCCAGCGGCGTAGTTTAGGTATGCGATTGTAAATATTAGAAAATTAAAGGATATAATTTTTATATTTTTATTTACTATAAACTCGAGAAAACTTCTCAAAAATAACATAATAATAGAAATTGTAAATAAAAATAACAAAACGAACAAAATGGTTAACAAAATATATAGAAAAACTCGTTGGTAATCTTATAGTAAACATTTAAAAATCTACACAGGAACTTTTTAATATTTAAGAAGACTTCTTAAAAATAACATACGTTATAGAAAATGTTAATGATAAATAAGAAAACGAGCAAAATAGTTAACAAAACATAGGTATCGACAAATTTTTTGGTAACCAGCAGTAAACATTCTTAAATTTAAACAGGAACATTAAGGTAACTATAAACATGAATTTAAAAAAATAATCACCTATATATTTTCTTATTTTGCCAGTCGCGTAATTAAGCCTAAATTTTTGAAGGGCACACAGTGGGCACCTGATAATTTAAAGTGGAAGAATTTGACAAGCCATTTTAAATATCTATTTATTTTATGCTCGTAGGTTGAGAAAGATGTGAAGAAAAATAACTCTTGGTAATACTTTTTGTTTTAAAAAAGCACAAGAATAAACCCGAACAATAAATACATAGTTGGGTGATTTTTTGCAGTTTTTTTGTTTGGTATCGAGACACGTGGTAAAAATTCATTATTCACAAATAAATAAATTTCTGCCATTTTTTTGGTGGCTACTACAATTTTTTAGCTAAACCTGTGCCCACCCGTAGTTACGTGCCTGCTAAATACCCTACCTGATCACATGTAAACGACTAGGCTGCCGGTCGAGCAGTCGGTGACGTCATCGCGCAAGTCTCGTCATAATCGTCATTAACCTCGATCGAGACACGGTTGCCGGATCGAGAGCCTATAATATACAGTTTGGTTGACGGTACGATAAAATATTAGGCAGGGTCAATGTTAGCCATTTCCTACTCGGTAAACAATGTACTATTTGTCCAAACCTCCTGGAAATATTACGGATCCTATAAAATTTATAAATAATTATAAATTTTTAAAAGTTTTAGGAAATTTCGTATAGATCCCCATTTAGTAATATACCTACTCCGGCCAAGAAACTCCAACTTTATTATATTACAGTTTTTTTTTCTCTGTAAAATTCCAAACAAACCATTAATCATCAGCTGTCGCGTGTACTGCAGTAGGTCGTAACTAACGTCGTCGCCTCGCTTGGTTGACAGGCGAGAACCGATGGCCCGATATACCATGTGACAAGTTTGTTGAGCTCCTTAGTTAAAGGAGAAACGGACAAATACAGGGGGTCTGTTTCTATTGTAAGTTCACACCCTATAACATCCCGCTTCCAGTAAATACGGTTAAAAATCACCTCAATTTTAGATATTAACTAGTGTTGGGCAAACCGATGATTTTAATAATCGAGTACTTGATACTCGAGCGATTTTAATAATCGAGTGAATCGCTCGAGCGATTAATCACTTGAAATTTTTATGACTAATAAGAATGTGAATAAAACACCAGGGGTTATTTTTGTGAGTTTTAGAAGTTAAGTCTAGGGTTTGGTTGTCTAGCTTTCTTAAGGACCACTCTCTGCAAGTGGCGATTGACAGATTTCTCTCAGACACTTTCAACATTCAATTCCGGTGTTCCTCAGGGGTCCGTATTGTCTCCCACTCTCTTCCTACTCTATATTAACGACCTTCTAGTGAAATCGGAAAATCCTATATTTAGTTTCGCTGACGATAGCACACTTATCTCATCTTTCTCTTTGAATGCACAAACATCGGCTGCCGACGCACATCTTCGCAGACAGCATGAAGTATCACGCCTTAACAAAGACCTGCAAGAAATTTTGGCTTGGGGTGACAGTAACCAAGTCGAAATTAACTCTAAAAAAACCCAGGCAGCAGTTTTTTCTAAAAAGGTTAACATTACAGAATCGGATATAGTCATGGACGGACACGTAATCCCACTGGCCTCATCTATTAATTTGCTGGGAGTCAATCTGGGAGGAAATACGCCTTGGCATAACCACGTTGTGGCAATCGCCAAGATAGCTTCTCAGAAACTTGGTGTACTCTTCCGAACCAGAAAGTTGTATACACCTCAACAACTTTTGACACTATACAAAGCCCAGATTCGACCATCACTAGAGTACTGTTCTCATGTCTGGAGCTCTGCATCCAAATATACTCTTCGGCTACTGGATTTCCATTGAAAGGAGGGCCATTCGTCTGATTGGAGATCACGAGCTGACGAAAAACCTCGACAGCCTAGAACATCGAAGAATGGTTTGGGGATTTGACTATCTTTTACAGATTTTTTCACGGAAAGTGCTCGGCTGACCTTGCCCTCTTGATTCCGCCCAGAGCGGCGAATATCAGAAATACACGACGAACCACTGCCGCCCATCCATATGAGGTTAAGCCTAGCACTATTCGAACTTCATTATGTAAGAATTCTTTCATCTGGAGGACTTCATCCTTATGGAACGACCTTCCCGAGGTCGTTTTTCCCAACGAATATAACCTCCAACGATTCAAAACGCACCACTCCCAGAGTGCCCTAAAGGATTTTTCCTATAGTGCTTCTGTTTGATCATAAAAAAAAACTCGAGGAAAGTTCATCAGTTTTTTCTATATGGTGCAGTAAAAAAAATTAAATCTATCTTCCGAAACAAAAAATATAGACTTTCCGCGAGTTCTAGTTCTATTACAAAGTTTTTTCCATTGACATTTTTTTCCTAAAACAGGAATAAACGCTTGGGAAGAACTCCGGAATACTGTTAAGATCATTATTGTGTTGACTTATCTTTCAGTAGAACAATTAGGGATCCATAAGTAAACCCGTTCCAAGTTTTTACCAAGAAAGTCACCGACTAAAAATGTACATGAATAAGTTCATTTTTGGCACGCAATTCCTTAAACACTACTCCTCAAAAAATAATAAATTTCAAATACCAATATGGAAAATTATTATTTCCCAGACCACCCGATGATCCTTATACAATAAGGTCGTATTTTTGTCTACACAGTAGCCCTTTAAAATACTATTTCAGATTGAATGGTACTACCAAGAAAAGGAAGCCCTCTCCATTGATAGGATGGATTTTTTTTGATTTTTTATTTCTTAAATAGATTTTTAAAATTTGATTTAATCAAATAACGTCTGTTCAGATTGTGTGGGACTACTAGGAGATGGCGCTGCGCGCTTTATTTTGTCGACTACCGTTGATAGTACGGCGTTAAGTTAAAGTCCTCTTTGATGATAGGTATGTACACCTACCCTGTACTGACGAGAACAAATAAGTTCGAAGCCGGTCTGCAGGTGGTTGCATCCTATTAATGGAGAGGGCTTCCTTTTCTTGGTAGTACCATTCAATCTGAAATGGTATTTTAAAGTGCTACTGTGTAGACAAAAATACGCCCTTATTGTATAGGGATCATCTGGTGGTCTGGGAAATAATAATTTTCCATATTGGTATTTGATATTAATACCACTTGACAAACATAGACTTTTTATTTCTTAAATAAATAATAAATTATTGGAAAGGGATTTAAAAGACCCAAATGATGTACCACGTGACCCTCTTCCCATTTAAGATTGTAAGGGTAACACTCTCTCAGGAGATTAAACCACAAAGCTGCAAATGTTCCGTAAAAGTGTTCGCTTTACAATAAATTGGCGTGTCTTTTCGATTTTCAATATTATTTATTGGGAGCGAAGGGTGGGAACTTTTCGAGTTGACACCATGTCTTCATATTTATGGTAAATATGAACTAAAATCTCCGCAACCTTATTTTAAACTTCATAAATTCCTTTCAAATAAATCACAGTAAGCTTAGGTACAAGTCGGGGCAACGTTATTCGGTTGTCACGTGCGATGCAGCCCAGTGACGTGACATACACGTTGTGCAACGTGCAACCCGTCAGCCGGTGATTTATCTGTTGTTTGTATTTTTAGAGACAAAGGTTATTGAGTTTCAGCTTCGACATGTTCGATTTTAGAGCTAAGCTTCGGGCGATTTAAGTCGGTCGATTTAGAGAGACGTAATATCGCTTGCTGAGAACCATAGTGGCGAAAGTGGAAATAAGTGCTTTCGAGATAATCGCCAACGAAGTTTTGATCAAAATTGGAAGTAGAAAACTAGGTATTAAATTGGACTTTATAAAAGGAAAATTGTTTCTTAAAACTGTATCTTTGTGCTCTGAGTTTTATTCATCAATATGAAAGTACAAAAGTGGATGGGACAAATTTTGAGTATGTTTTTTCGCCATTGTGGCACAAAGATAGCATATTTTTCGTCTCAAATGTTAGTTCAACAGTGACTTAAGTAGGGAATAAAAACAAAATTATTGTTTAATAAACACTAGAAAATATTTATTTAAATAATATTCAGTCTCTTATAAAAATAATGAACAAAGTTGTCAATAACACATCGCGTCTTGTCGGATTGTCGGGTCTAAGAAATAGAGTAGTAGGTACATGCCCAGCATTTTAGTTTTTCTCGTGATTCAGATTTTCGTAGAAAGGTGCATGAACGCGGGGGATGGATCTATTTTTGACAAGAGATTGGAGGTCATCGAATTTTTTTTTTCCAATGGGTATGCTTTGAGAATAAGCGGGCAATAATTCAAAACCCTTGACGATTTTTAGAGCCGATTTCCTAGTCTTCGTCTCATTACTGACAATCACACATCGAAACTGTGTGTCGCTGTAGGAAGTTTTAAAGAAGAAGCGATCCAGGTGGTCCTTTTCAAAACGAATAATAGAAATGTTGTTGAAGTTAAATTTGTCACCATTTGAGTCCCGGTTAAATTCGTTGTTCACGGTTCCTTGATGCAAGTTTTTGAGGTCATAAAAATCACCGTGTGCCAATTCATTAACAACAAACCTTGCACCCTTTTTTTTTGCATTGTTAATAACGGTTGCATATTGGGCGGGCAAGTAAATAGGACCATTTTTAAGGGTTTTCTTGACTGCCTTTTCTATGACGGAATGACTTGCATCCCCTTCATTCTGTCCATGCCCCACCACAAGAAATTTGTGAGTAATGCTGCTGATGCTTAAATTGGCAACAGCATACAAGAAAGCGGAAATTATGAATTTGTTTTTTCCTTGTCCTCCGCAATTATCAGAATATAATACGATATCCAGTTTTTGAGAATCAGCAGCCTCCGAAATGTTTCGCAAAAAATCCAAAAGGCAGGAGCCAATTTCATTAGAACCACGTTTTCCTTCCCCTTCGTGCCAAAAGAAGCATTGAACTGGTCCCAATCCTTTTTTTTCAAGTTGGCAAACCGTAAAGTTATACGAATTCAAACGTGATTTGTAGTAAAAAGAATTGACGTCACCTTTTGGAGTTGGTAAAGCAGCTTGCAAGTCAAAGCAAACAACTTTATAATCATCGCTGATCAATGTTTTATCTAAGGTTTTTTCTTCTCTGGAAAGTTCTTTCTCTTTTATATGGGTTTTATAACTGTCATCTAAGGCTGTTTTTTCGTCCGGGTTTGAATTTTTGAATGTTTCGCAAGTTTGACATTGGTCTTTTTTGGGTGAGTGAAAAGACATGTTAAACTCAAAGAGAAAAATATGGCGGTACATGGAATATTTTCCAGTAGGAGTGTTACTTGCAGTGCACATTTGCACGTAATCTCTGTACAGATCAGAAAGATTTTTTCCTCCATCAATAAATTTTCTCTGTGTGTTTGCCCTAACATAATGGCTTTCGACTGCTGGAATTAAAGCCAGATGCTTTCTCATGCCATTTGTTATTTCTTGTGGAAGCTTATTACTGGGTTTCAGCCCACGTTTCTCCCCATCTAGAAATCCGTTGGCATTTTTAAATTTTACAGTTCTTACAAACCTTTCAGACACGCCCAAAGTACTTCTAAAAAATTTGAAGCAAACGGGAACCTGTTTATCATTTTTTTGGAAAAAATATGAGTAATTCAAGGTGCGGTTTTTTTTTCGATTTAACACCAAGCGGCGAGATAATGGCTGTATACTCTGCATGTGTCCTAAAACGTAGTTTCTCTGATCTTGCAAATCCCCCAACGCCCAAAATCTTTCAAAGAAAATTTGTCTGTCCTCTTCAGAAAATTTAGCAAGGCATTTGAACCGACATGTTTCTTCGTTGCATGCTTCAAGCATTTTTTTAGCCGCCTGCAATTTCCCAGTTTTTAGAGAACAGTATTCTTTACCTGAATTTCGAAGTTTCTTAGCCAAAGACTTTTTCCATTTAATTGGATTTCTCTTCCTTTTCTTTGAGTTTAATGTTTCGTCATCAGGTACGGTAGATTCATCGCTTGCGGAGCTCTCAGCAGAAGGACAATCCTCAGTCACGTTAAACGTGGGATCAGCATCATCGTCGTCTGTGGGATCCTCCGTGCTGTTCCTGTTTGAAGCAGAGGAACTGCTTTCAGAGCATGTGCTACAAGATGAACTGCTTGATGATGATAATGAATAATGAGAAACCGGCTGTCGATCATCTTCATAAGTTTTGACCTCTGAAAAAATGAAATATTGAAATAGAATGTCAAACATGAACTCAATGAGCCAGGCTTATAAGATTTGAGACATACTAACCATTTGCTCCAGGGTAATTATTAATAGGTTTGGTTGTTTCTTCATCGGGTTTTTCTTCGTCATAAAATTTGCTAATAGTAAAGCTAATTGTGCTTCCTTCGGTTGGGTTTTGTTCAGTTTCAGAATTCTTTTCTTCTTCTTTACTCTGGTTAGGTTTGTAAAGATTCCTTACATGGGCACTATCAATTTCCAGCTGGGGAAAGGTGGCTAGTGGAGCAACATAGGTAGATGATTTGGCAATTGTGGTAATCACGTCAAAATCTTCTTGGACATCTTGGAATTTTGCCACCTCGGAGCTGCTGCTTTCACTAATACCCACTTCATTGTGACTGGGTTGAGTAGCTTGTGACCCCAGTTCTGGATTTTTGTTACGGAATTGTTGAATTTCGTTTTGCCCAGGTACGGGTGGTCTAATGCCTAATGCAGCAAAGATTTTCTTTGAGCGTTCATTCATGTTCCTGCTACGCTTTATATCTTAAACAAATATTTCACCGAATGTTACTAGAATTGAGCTATTATAGTTTGCGTCTATACTATTACTTGGAATAGAGCAGAACAAATTATAGTCAACTTACTGTAATAAAAACTAAATTCGTAAGTAATTATAGTATTTAATTATTGTTGTAAAGATTTGAACTAATTTTCTCGAAAAAGAAACTCGTCGTCATTTTGAATTAACTAAAGCACTCATCTTTCTTAGGTATCACGGTTTCTGTTAACTTGATTGGAAATTAAATCGTATTTTAGTTTTTATCAGAGTAAAGTTGACTATAATTGAAATTTTACTTGGTGCATTTGATGGTCAATAGTGACGCTTTAATGTAATGTGAAATTCGATTTTAGAGCAATAATGGCGAATAATATTTACCGTCATTAATGCAACACTTGTGAAGAAGAAACTTAGAATAATAAGGACGAAACAGTATATTCACTAAAATTGAAATACGTTTTGTTAAAGTAGTTTAAAGCAATAATGACGAAAAATTCACCTTCGCCACCACTGTACAAAATATGAATAGAAAAAAATCATATCAATTCGTAGTAACTTACCTTTCGTCAGTAGTTTTCGTTATTATGCATTCAAATTTTATGCAACAACGACGAATCATGCGTTTCGCCACTTCACCATAAAAACCGGCTAACGTTTCACTCTAACACTTGGCACAACACTGGATTCGCCGCTAATGCGCGCAATTGTTTGAGCATTCTCTACACTGCGATAACGACGGATGGCGCCCACTGGTGACCACTTAAAGAGTTATCGTTTCGTCGATATTGTACTTAAATAAAGGCGTAATTTAGAATATTTTAGTGGTATTTTCTCATTTTTGGAATTTTTGCAGTTTCGCCACTATGGTTCTCACTGAACGATATATTGGAACAGATGTTGCTATCCTAAATAATTTATTTAATAATAGTACGTGCGGTCGGAGCAAGATTTTCGATCATCCTTTAAAATCAATGTTCTCCACAATTTAAGCCAAAATAAGAGAAAAGAATATTTTTTCTGCAAGCCATATAAACGAACGTACAAACCCGGAGGCATATGGAAACAAATCATTTCGCACAACACAGTTGAGTCACTTTGCTTTTACTATCCGACAAAGATACTGTGTTGTCGAAACAATTGTCATGGGGTGTCCCATTTTCGACACTTTTATAGGGTATCTCCGTAATTGTTAGTGCTATCAAAAAAGTAATGTAGGTGTCATGTGCTCTTTTTGGGTCAAACTTAAAATGGTAAAATCAAAATTTTAAAATTTTCGCTCGCTTAAGAGATACGGAGGAAAATCAAAAAATTGTCAATTTCAAAATTACCCTATAATTTCTTAGTTAAAACAGATACAGAAAAATGTTCCATACAGAAGTTTCTTTTTGGTGATTGTTGAATAATCTGCCGTTTTCAGAATAAGTATAGGGGGGTCAGATAAAAAAGTTATCGGACCTAACCTCAATTTTTTTAATGGAACACCCTGTATATTTTAATCTAATAGCATTTTAAATTCCCTTTTCAAATATATAACACACCATGGATGACATTGGTTTCCTAGGCGATTTATTTTTAACTTTATGACTTTAAACCACAGTAGACCATGAAACAATTTTATTTTTAGATATTCATTTGTGAAAATGACTTATCAACATTTTTAAAAATTTGATATGATATCAGTTTATATTGAAAGTGGAGAAAACGAAGAAATGGCGCAAAATTTATATTTTGCTCGCTATCCGGAAAGACGGCAACCATTTTAGGACATATCCCGAACATTTGCGATGGTTCCCGTTATTTTTTACCTTAATCTGAATCTTTTATTTCGTTTCAAAGTAATAAAGTTTAAATAAATAGCCTAGGAAACCAATATATTATCCATGTTTTGCAGTCCTGAATAAAAAAAATTTAAAAAAAACAATCCAGAACTGTTTTCTAAGTTCGGCATTTGGGTTTGTTATGATTAAAAGAGGTATAGAGCTACTATGAATCTAATTTCGTTTATCTATCTTATACAGGGTGTTCATAATGAGCTTTCAAAAACGCCACATTTTAAAATAATTTTTCTCAAGTTTTTCAAATGGAACACCCTGTATATTATTTGGCTATTTGACATAGAATTCATAGACAATTTTTTGTAATACAAGCATATAAGTTATATCCAGCCGTTTTCGAAATAATTGTAAATATCATAAATTATGTTTAAATAGTTTTTATTGGGAAATTTTGTTATAGGCGACTAGACTAATAATTGTAAACTAAAGTAAATATTCACAATAGCTTCCTCTTACTCTTAGAGTTTATCATATTTTAGTTATTTCGATATAAATTTTGAAAGCTTACATTTTAGCTACTTTTATTAATTTATTTAATTTTATTTTCTATTCTTAATCGAGTTGCCATGATTTTTTTCTGTTTAGAAGCTATTTTGAACATTTGCTTTAGTTTAGTCTCCTATAACAAAATTTCCCAATAAAAACTATATTTAACATAATTTATGATATTTACAATTATTTCGAAAACGGCTGGATATAACTTGTATTACAAAAAAGAATTGTCTATGAATTCTACATCAAATAGCCAAATAATATACAGGGTGTTCCATTTGAAAAACTTGAGAAAAATTATTTTAAAATCTATCGTTTTTGAAAGTTTATTATGAACACCCTGTATAAAATAGATAAACGCAATTAGATTCATAGTATCTCTAGACCTCTTGTCATAAATTTCACCTAATGCCGAGGTTCAAAAAAATAGTTCTGGATTGTTTTTTTTTTGATTTTTTTATTCAGCACTGCAACACTTTCTTTTAGTTTTTAATTTATTTCTCCGAAACTACAAAACCAAATTAAATAAAATTTGAGGCACTTATAAACGATACTAATACGAACCTAAATATGCAATAAAAAGGGTATCCTATTTTAAAAAATATAACTTTATGGTGTCACACTTTTTTGGGCCACCCTGTATAATGTAAAATATTTTTAAAACATGCCGCTTTTAATCCAAGACCTCAAAGTGTTTTAGTATTGTTGATAAGTTCTTCGATAACGATTTAATTTTCCGTCCCCGCGTTTGCGGACCCGGTATTCCAGGTAAGACCCTTCAAATTACTATCCAAGAAAGTGTTGTGAATTACCCGTGGCCCCTTTTTTTAACGCCCTGTATGATAATAATTTTAGACAAGGGTTTTTACATACCTTTAACTATTGAGTAAAATTAAGTACTCTTCATACGTGTCGCTAATCCTAACCTTTTTCGAAAAAACCATTGGAGCTCTTTGGGAGCCCAAATCTCCGAAGAGCCTATACGAAAAAAGTTTAAATGCACTTGTAGTACTGTTTTCACTTGTTTTCTTCATATCCGGGAGATTTCCCACATTTCCCCGCCCACCCTGTATATATTTTTTTAAATTATATTATGTTTAAGCGTTGTATGTGTTCATAATAAACGCATTAAGAAAATATGAATTTTATGCCGGACTTTTGGGAACCCCTGTATAATGTTATTCCGGAACACAATATACGGCCGACTAAATAAGTCCACCCATTAACTAACATTTTTCTCATATTTTTCTCATATTAAAAAATATTTCTTACCATTTAACACGTGCACTGTCAAGCTCTTTGGATTCGCATTTGACGGATGACAGGTGTATCTTCCGCTGTCCTTTTCCGTTGCACGCTGAATGAGCAAATAGGAGACGGTGACGTCGCCCTTCTCCGTGATGACTGACACGCCTCCTCTGGGAGAATCGTAATTTATTTCCTGAAAAAAAAATATCTTTGTTTTACCTTCGGAAAATCTAGATTAATCTTTTTATCGCTTATAATTTAGGACGCGTTTCCAAATATGTCACGAATTACGTCAATCCAAACGTCACCGGCAATAACTTATTAATAGTGTTGTGATCGCTCGAGCGAAAAACCGCTTGATCACTCGATTATTGAAATAACCGACATCGCTCGATTATTAAAGAAACCGCTCGAGTTATCTATTCAGGCGAAAACCGTCGCTCGTCACTTATTATCTTTCACTCGATACCAGAGCTTCTCTTGACGCCGGCGGAAATGTACCGCTGTAGTGTGATCGAGTTAAAAAACTGCTCGTATATTCGAACAGTTTTTCGCTCGATAGGAAATACTCTAGTTATAAATCACTTGATAGACGACCTTCGGTCTACGCGCCACGAAATCCGATTGGCGACGTTCGAGTTTGACGCTGAACAAGTACACGACATACGTCTTTCTTAGGTACATAAACGAGAAGGTGCATATAAAAAAGTATGCCAAATCCCTTAGCGGAGTCATCGCGACATGGTATTGTAAAGTTTTGTTTTAACTGGCTAGCCAGCGGCGTATTTTAGGTCTCCGATGTAAATATTAAAAAATTAAAGGATATAATTTTTAAATTTTTATTTACTATAAACTCGAGAAAACTTCTCAAAAATAACATAATAATAGTAATTGTAAATAAAAATAACAAAACGAACAAAATGGTTAACAAAATATATAGAAAAATTCGTTGGTAATCTTATAGTAAACATTTTTAAATCTAAACAGGAACTTTTTATTATTAAACTCAAGAAGACTTCTTACAAATAACATACATTATAGAAAATGTTAATGGTAAATAAGAAAACGAGCAAAATAGTTAACAAAATATAGGTATCGACAAATTTTTTGGTAACCAAAAGTAAACATTCTTAAATTTAAATAGGAACTTTTAGGTAACTATAAACATGAATTTAAAAAAATAATCACCTATTTTCTTATTTTGCCAGTCGCGTAACTAATCCTACATTTTTGAAGGGCACACAGTGGGCACCTGATAATTTAAAGTGGAAGAATTTGACAAGCCATTTTAAATATCTACTTTTTTTATGCTCGTAGATTGAGAACGATGTGAAGAAAAATAACTCTTGGTAATACTTTTATAAATAAATTTCTGGAATTTTTTGGTGGCTACTACAATTCTTTAGCTAAACCTGTGCCCACCCGTAGTTACGTGCCTGCTAAATACCCTACCTGATCACATGTAAACGGCTAGGCAGCCAGTTGAGCAGTCGGTGACATCATCGCTTGGTGAATTGGAATTTCAAGCGATTCACTCGAGCGATTCACTCAAAAATCGCTCGAGTATCAAGTACTCGATTACTAAAATCATCGGTTTTTCCCAACACTACTTATTAATAAAACAAAAATAAATTTCCTCCTGACAACAAAAATCATTGCAACATTTGCAACCAACCAAACCAAAAAAAAAAAAAAAATACTAGCAGCGAAGCTACATATTTTATATGAATTCCTTTTTTATATAAACACCTTATTATAGGTGTTTTATGTTTCGAATAAGGGCTCCTAAGTTACTAACAATGGCTTCAAACACTTCTTTGATCTTCTTGTCGTCAATTCGGCAAAATAAAGGGAAAATAACAAAGTTTGTCAGAAAGTTTACAAATTGGAAAATTTGTTTGCATAAGCGACGCACATAACTGTTCAGCTTGTCAAGGCGAAACAATCTGATACAAGAGCGACGGTGTTCTTATTTATTTATTCTTTGTTTGTCTGTCTTCGAGCTTTATGCTCATTACTCAATTGAGTCAGTAAGTCTAAGGCCGATTCACTTTTGTTTGAGAATTTTGCAATGGCGAAATGTAATCAAACAGTTTTTGGCAATTTAAAAAGGTAAAGGTATAGTAATATTATGCATTGTACAGAAAAATTCAAGTTTAACTTCCAAATTGTAGACTACGTATCTCGGGCACTTGATAATAATCATATAGTGGTAGCAGTATTTGTAGACCTAAGAAAAGCATTTGATGTTGTCAGCATACGATACGATATATTGTTGAAAAAACTGTATGAGATGAGTTTTAGGGGGACTATACATAATATCATAAAAATTTATTTGGTGGATAGAAGACGGTATGTTATGCTTAATGGGGTGAATAGTGAAGCGCTTGGCAGTGAGTATGGAGTGCCGCAGGGTTCAGTACTAGGACCTCTGCTGTATTCACTTTATGTTCTGAATTTAAGCAAATCTCAAAGCTAGACATTTTAAATTTGCGGATGATACAGTATTAGTGTATACCTGTGAGGAGGAGAAGGCATTACATAATGTGGTAAATGATTATCTAAATTTGTATCTTAATTGGTTATATTATAATAAACTAAAAAATAAATGCAGACAAAACGATGATATTATATTTAAACAAAAAATAAGCAAATATACCATTTACATAATAAAATAAATCAAGTTCAAATCTAAAGTATCTGGGTTTGGTGATTGACAATGATCTTGACTGGTCCCAACACATTAGGCATCTCTCAAACAAAATACTACCTATGATACTTATAATATACAGATGTCGAACTATCTTACTAATAAAACTAAATTGAATGCGTACAATGCCTTCTTCCTGTCACACTTTAGATATCTAATGCCAATATGGGGAACATGTGGGAAAACTAATTTTAACGCAGTCCAGTAATAAAGTATTAAAAATTCTCTTTAATTATGATTGGTTTAAGTTCAGAAACTTAATATAGAGAGTTGGAAATACTAAAATTGGAGATGCTTCTAGAATTAGAACAGGTAAAATTAGTGTATAAAGTTTTAAAAAATAGCCAAAGATGTAATATAAACATCTTATTGTCCAACAACATACACAGTCACGAAACTAGATCTCAAAATAATATATATTGTGTAACTACCAGGACGAATGTTGGATTGAATAACCCAATAGTAAGAGCGGCTAAGGCTTATAATAAAATACCAGAGGACATTAGAGATCTTAGAAAATTATGTCAATTTGTTAAACGAGTGAAATTGTATTTAGGGATTTAAATAGTGATAGTCCAGCATTACGAATTTATAACGTATTGATGCTCGAGGCCAGTGCTATAAGGCACTGATTAGAGTATAGTATTCAGGTGAATGTACATAATTGTTTTAAAATAAAGATTGTTTTTTCAAATAAAAAAAATCCATCTTCGCAGGAAGTATCACGCCTCAACAAAGACCTGGAAGAAATTTTGTCTTGGGGTGACAGTAACCAAGTGGAATTTAACGCTAACGAAACCCCACACATGGCAGGACACGCAATCCCACTGGCTTCCTCTATTAATTTGCTGGGCGTCAATCTCAGAGGAAATATGTCTTGGCATAGCCACGTTGTGGCAATCGCCAAAGCAGCCTCATAGAAACTTGCGCGGGCGGCAACTTCAGTGGCCGGAAAATTCAAATGTGGCAGTTCTAGCACACTTGGAGCAGTCTGGCGTAAGACTGCTTTTGTTATTTATCGACATGTTTTTAGGCTTGGTTAGCTGTTGCTAGGCTTGGTTAGCTGTTTCCAGGTTTGTTTAGCTGTCTCTTAGATCCGTTCCTAGAGCTGTTTAGGCTCCGTTCCGAGTGTCAAGACATCTTAACGTGTTTATGATTTTACTACAATATTTTAATTATTATTTTTAGAACTTAAATCGTCCTTACACACAACAAAAGTTTAAGATCAATAAAGATAAGAATTAAATCTCGTTTTCTTTATTACAAATAAAAATTAAGCGCCCATAAATGCCACAGAAAAGTATAGTCGCAGCCGCCAAACAATTATATTTAAGTGTCTTCTAAACGACGCCTCGTAATTAAACAGTAAACATTTTTTGTTTGAAAATTTTTTCTTTGTTTCATTATTTGTTTCTTTCTTCGTTATTTTAACACTTAATCTTAATAGTATACGACTTTTATTTAACGACGTGGAAAATTTTATGGTCTTATTTGAGGAGCATAAAATTTATAGTATTTAAACAAGGTGCAATTTTGTAATATCGCGTCGAGCTAACTTTGTATATAAAGACTTTAAAAACAAAAGTTATTTTTTTAAATTCCTTTAAACTCGGAATTTCAGTAAATTCTTACTTGAAGTCATAATGTAATTAAATTGGAATTTGGGATTTAATTAAATTCCCACTTTAAATTCGAAATTTAACTAAATTCTTATTTCTAAAGAAGACAGAACAATTCCAGCAACTGCACTTATTTACAACCTTGCCTTTAATAATGACATTTCATCTATCTTTGAAAAATGGAAAGTTGACGTTTCTTACTTTTACTTTCCACCCGGGTGGAAAGTGCTCACTTTCCATCCGGGTGGAAAGTGCTCACTTTCCATCCGGGTGGAAAGTGCTCACTTTCCATCCGGGTGGAAAGTTAATTATTTTTTTGTAATTTTTTTAAAAATCGATTTTTTCGTCTTGTATCCTTTGTTTTGCTTTTTCAAAAATGCTAATAGCTTTGCGTGTTTAGATATGATTTTTTCTCTAAGTGATAGAGTGGTCCTCAGCATTGAATATTGTTACCAAATCGTTGATATCTTCTTTGTCTTGGCATTTTCACTGAAATAAGCTAGTAGCGCCGACTCAGAACCAGGATTTTGAACTTTGTTTCCTGTACACCATTCTTTGAAACAGTTATATGCCTTGTCATATCTCGGGCGGCTTTTAGTTGGCAGAAGATCTTCTTCTACTATTTTTGCTGCTTCTCGAATTTCTGGTGGAGTTATTATCATTATTATTACTCATCTGTTATTACAATAATATATTGTTTAGTGACATGGAAACCATATTCAAAAAATGATATTTGCCATCTTGATCTGTGTTATTACCTACGTTATTTTACCACCTGCGGTTATTTGAAATGTATGTCTAATTTTTCAATGGAAAAGTCAAAATGACATTTATCTTTTATTAATAATTTTAATTCAAAATAATAAGAAGTGGATGTTAGATGTGGTTGTAAATAAAATAGTATACAAACCTCGGTGAAAAGTTTCATTACTATCTCGAGATTTAGTTACCGACTCTCTCGACAGGAATAAAACACTTTCCACCGGGGTACGTAATATACTATTACAAGCTGGTTAACTCAACTCATGAAAATCACATTAAAAATAAACACGTTTTATCACTACAAAATTATTGCTAATTTTGTAGTGAGTTTTGTGCCACGGAGGGTAGTTTTGGGAAAAAGTTGTTACTTTATGCCAAGTTGTAAAATCTAAACCAAAATAGGAAAGAAAATAGTAAACATATTTTAAAAAAAAATCTTAATTTATTTTTCTTTAAATCTAATGTATCGCAAGACCCCTCTTCCTACTTAATTTTCTTTACCAAAATGGCGCCCATCCGCTATTTTGACAGATAGAACTGACATTCTTGCGTAATTTTTAAAATACCCTGTGTAAAAAATGTCTAGTGTTTTTAGGAAATGATCAATACCTTTCCTAAATTTTTACAAATTTTTCTTCTCTCTCTCTTTAACTGCATTAGTTACAAAGTAAAATTACCTTTGACATGTTAAGCCTAAGTTCCGGAATAACCGGAAGTGATAGATACCTCAAAATATCTTCTTTAGAAGATCTGCATTGTTTTATAGCGAGTGCCAATATTTCAAACAAATATTTTTTTATTTCCCGAGATTTCTTAATAGGCCACTTATAGCGAACGACCCTGTATACTCTGGGAGTGGTGCGTGTGCGCGTAAAGCGATTAACGTTGGATTTAAATCGTTGAAGGTTATCTCATTGGGAAACACAACCTGTTTAAGGTCGTTCCATAAGGATGACGTCCTCCAGATGAAAGAATTCTTAAATAATGAAGTTCGAGGAGTACTATGCTTAACCACATATAGATGAGCGGCAGTGGTTCGTCGTATATTTCTACTATTCGCCGCTCTGGGCGAAATTAAGAGGGCAAGGTCATCCGAGCACTTTCCATGAAAATATCTCTAAAAGAGAGTCAAATCCTCAGCCTGTCTTCGATGTTCCAGCCTGCCGAGGCTCTTCGTCAGCTCGTGATCTCCGATCTGACGAATGGCTGTCCTTTCGATGGAATCGGGTAGCCGAAGACTATGTTTGGGTGCGGAGCTCCAGACATGAGAGCAGTACTCAAGTGATGGTCGAATCTGGGCTTTGTATGTGTGTCAAAAGTTGTTGAGGTGTGTACAATTTTTTGGTCCGATAGATGAAGCCAGTGGAATTGCGTGTCCTGCCATCACTATCTCCGGTTCTGTAATGTTAACCTTTTTAGAGAAAACTGCTGCCTGGGTTTTTAGCGTTAAATTCGACTTGGTTACTGTCACCCCAAGCCAAAATTTCTTCCAGGTCTTTGTTGAGGCGTGATACTTATTCTGTCTGCGAAGATGTGCGTCGGCAGCCGATGTTTGTGCATTCAAAGAGAAAGACGAGACTATAATGTACTATCGTCAACAAAACTAAATATCGGATTTTTAGTTTTCACTAGAAGGTCGTTAATATAGAGTAAGAAGAGGATGGGAGGGTTAGAAAAATGCAAATATGTATTCTAGTTTAAAAATGTACCACACAGAGTTTTAAGAAAACCGAGAAGTTCTAACGACTCTCGTCCTGAATCGTCCCGTATAATATACAAACAACAATTAATTATAAAGGTGCAAATTCATTTTTCTGTAAATATTTCAAGATCCATTTTTCACGGCATAACAAAAAAATTTATTGCCTGCCAGCCCTATAAATATTCCTTCTGTTCATTTTTTACTTATTCCTAAGAGCGGGAATTTGAAATAAAGTATGCCGTTATCTCGCGCTGTTGTGGAAAATAAATTTATTTTAAATTTCCTCCTTTTCTCGGAAAAATAATACTTCGGGTACGGAACCGGAAGATACGAAACCTCATTCAACGTGCCATGTTAGTTTTGTTTTGTTTCCAGGTGATTTTGGTTTAAGATCATGGAATCATACACACTAGCCGGCACAAAGTTCCGACACCCTGAAATTTTGGTCCAGTTTGATATTTTATAACTTATTTATTTTTTATGCGATTTTCATGATTTTGTTATTAGTTTGTAGATCCATTTATTGTGTTTTTCCTTAATTATTTTATAAAGTAACATTTTTCGATTAGGCTATATTATACAGGAGTAAATCAAACTGTTGTTTTTTGTCGTAATTTCAAAACACCCTGTAGGAAAATTGAGGTGGATAATTTTAGTTACATACTGTTTCTGGTCATTTTTGATGTATTTTAAACATTTTGCTTCTTGATTCATTCCATTATCGCATTTCTGCTGCGAGCTGCCAAATTTTAAATGAAACGACGTTATTTTCAGAAAATGTATGTCTGGCAGAAGGAGAATGACCGCTGCAGCTGATGATCACTTTGTCACCGTTAATTCTTTAAGAGATCGAAGATATATTACCCACCGTTACATTGAGAAAATCCTCCAAGAAGTTATTGTTCCATTTGATCCTTTCATTGGGAACCAATTTACATTAATGCATGATATTACTAGACCTCACTTTGCGCATGTAGTGAGCGAATATTTGGATGAAGATGGACTTCCAAAATTGGAATGGCCCACATGTAGCCGGGATCTCAACCCAATCGAACATCTTTGGGATAAACTTATAAGGGTCGTCATCCTGTACAACCGCAAACCTCGCAAGACTTACGACTGGCGCTGACCAAAGAATATCAGGCTATCCCTCAAGACAAGATAAGTACCTTATTCATTCGATGCCCCGAAGACTGCAAGCTGTCATTGCTGCGAGAGGAGGAAATACATGATATTAAATTTTTTTTTGTTAATTAACTTTATGATATACCTAGTGTTTGTCTTTCTTAATAAAAATAGGCTTCAAATCACCGTTTCATTTAAAATTTTGCAGCTCGTAGCAGAAATGAGCTGCATATCAAAAAAATTGTTTATTTAACAGAAATGCATAAAATAACATTTCTACAGATGATTGGTTATGGAGATAAAACACGAACATAAATGGAAGTTGCTCGCTTATTTCATGCATAATTGCCGCCTATAACTCGAGGGAGAATTAGTAAACTAGAGAAGCAGTTTCGTCAGAGTGGACATGTAAAGCAGATAAAAAAAAAATTAGCTGCCATGCTTGAGTTTGAGGAAAACCCACATACGTCTAGTGGAGAAGTTAGCCATTCATCGACTATTCTAACATTACAAGAAAATAAAGTGATACCTACTCATGAGCTCATGGAAGACGATTTTGATAGGAGAATGTATTTTTGTGAACAAATGATGGCAATGATAGATAACAATGTGATCCAATTAGAACATGTTTTGTTTTCTGATGAGTGCACACACTTCACGGTCATGCTAATCGTCAGAATTGACGCTATTGGTCTCGGGAAAATCCTCACTGGATTAGAGAAGAACATACGCAATATCCTGAGAAGGTTAATGTTTGGACAGGAATGGCGATAATTATTTAGTACTGCTCCAAAATAGTGTTTTTCCAACTTTAACAAACTTATATCCTGATCCAGCAAACCCACAACTTCCAGCGAATATGATATGGTATCAGCAAGATGGAGCACCGCCCCATTTCCAAATCAATGTCCGCCACTACCTCAACCGAGTATTTCCAAATCGGTGGATGGAGAGGCGTGGATCGAGGGAATGGCCAGAACGATCCCCTGATCTGACGCCATTAGACTTCTTCTTATGGGGTTATGGCAGAAATATTGTATACAAATCTAAATCCCTGGATTTAGCTGACTTAAGAAGACGCCTGAGATGTTCAGTAACGTTAGAAGACATTTCTATTTAAGATTAGAATGTTGCCAAGACGTTCGCGGCGAGCACTTTCAACATATCCTACATTAATGGTTTTTTTTGTTTTTTACATAATCAAGATAAACAGTATTACTTATTAGTTTTTGAGTGTGTTTTTAATTTTTACAATATATCTGAAAACACTTAATAGCATATTCTCCCATCATGAGGAGGAAACCCCTTAGCCAGCACGTCAATGAAGCGAAAAACATATTCGGCGAAAAGAAGTGGAAATTAACACTCGGGGGGTTTCCCGAAAAGCCTATAAATACCCCATATCTGTATATTATAAAAACGAAAGCAGGGCCGATGAATCCCGAGGGGGAGCGAGGAAGGCCGTTAAAAAGCGGCTATGGTGTATTATTAAAAAAAATACAACCCTTAAGAACGGTAATGGGGGAAAAATTGAAAAATAAGAAAGGACGGGGGCATTCTTATACACAATGGGAGTTTATGGTCGCTTGCCAGGGATATTCGCAGCTTGGGTTTAATACTTTTTACTTATACAAGGAGAATTGTGTTCGTCGAAAGGGTCGGATTTTTTTTAATAAAGTTTCGTTTCATAGTGCGGTAATAAATAAACAGATTGAAATTTTGGGCGTTTGGGAGTTTAAGAACAAATATTTATAATTTTTAATTAAATTTATTACTAAAATAGTATTTTTCGTGAACTGTAAAGTCGTAAATACACCGAAAGAATAACTTAGTTAAATTTACTATAAAAATATTAAAACTTAAAGATTGTTTCACGAAAAATGGATATAACTTAATGACTGCAGTAAAAGTACCTGAAGCCATCCCATTATTTATGACCGTTTGTTATTATTATGTGGAAAGGACCGGATTGTAATAATTATAATTTAATATAGGCGCAGTAAAAGTACCTGGAGCCATCCCATTATTTATGACCGTTTGTTATTATTATGTGGAAAGGACCGGATTGTAATAATTATAATTAAATATAGGCACATCAGGTAGGTTAGGTTGCTTAATTTATATTTAAATATCTTTTTGTGGTAAAATTTGTTAGTTTTTGAGGAATGGTTCAAGAATTGTCTTTTACCAAACATTCCTCAGAATAGCGTGATAGTAATGGACAATGCGAGCTATCACAGTCGCCAATTACATAAAGCTCCAAGCTCAAATAATACAAAATTGGAGATTCAGAACTACATGGCGGCGAATGATATATATTTTGAAGAAAGTTATAAAAAAATGATCTTTTAGAAGTTTTAAAGACATTTTGTATAAAAAAAGAATATGTTTGTGACACATTGGCAGAAGAAATTGGACATACAGTGCTACGGTTCCACCCTATTATTGCATTTTTAACCCCATAGAGCATATGTGTCACCAGTTAAAATCACTGGTTAGGTCTGCAAATATTTCTCCGACTTTAAGTTCTAGTGTTGTAGAATTAATACGAAAATGCTTTAATGATATTCCCCCAGGTAGTGGGAAAAATTCAGTCCGTCACGTAATAGCTGTAGAAAATTATATTAGTCTGGATCGTATAATTAATCCAATTATAATTAATTTTGATGAGGATAACGATAGCGAAACAGAACTATCTATAGAATGACATTATAAGTGTAAATAAATATGACTAGTAATATTTTTTAAAAAATGTTATTTCATTTGATTACATTAATATAATCATATCATTACTTGTTTTCCTTAGTCCGTCCCTTCATACTTCACTTGTTTATTGCCAAGCTCTTGTCGACACAATTGGACCGACCCAGGAAATCATTAAGTCGTATCCAAATTTCGTGAAACGTACTGTACCCTAATTTATGGCTCTATATGTGAGTGGAATAACTTTTATTAAGAACTCCTATTAAATTATAGCAAAATTTGAACAAAAATCTTTTGTAATAATTACAAAAATATTTAGTAACCATTTATATTTTTGTAAAATTTCCAAGTACTAACCTTGTCCAACGTCGCTTGAGTTCGGTGATCGATAAAATGGTTTCCCTTAAGTTCCCCAACTGTTCTCCTTACGAAGAACGAGTTCTGATTGATCAGATGCATCTGATTTAAGCTCTTCATTCTTGCAAAAAGCATTTTTACAACACTTTATTTACACTTGGTAATTTTTACAATAAGATATCATTATACATTCAATAGTATATTGAGATACAAGTTTCATAACACATTATCGTAGAGCACGCGTTTAAGTGCCTTATAAGTTGTCTTATAAACCGTGTATTTTATAATACTTTTTCTATTTTGGGTCTTTAAAGTCTGAAAAACTTTAAAAAAATATAGTAGATTTTTAATTAATATTTTCCTTTTCGGGTTGGCAATACTTTGACAATTTAATAAAATGTTACATGTATCAAATATGCAATGATAGAAACAATTGAACACAACAAACCTTCTTCCCATCGGTCATAATTAAAAAAATATATATATAAATTATTAAAGTTAATAAAAACGAGTCAGGAAGAAAGTTGAACGTCAGAAATACAAGAAATTGCGGAAAATAATCTAGAAAAACTTTTAAAAAGAATTTGCAAAACTTTGAGTTATGGTGCGAGCAGAACAAAGTTCAAAATATTGCACAAAATAATAAATAATACTATTGAACAAAATATTGTATCGACACAGAAACTGACAGGAATAACAATTAATGCGCAGGAAATGTCTACAGTAACTGTAAATATGTATATATATATATATATATATATATAAAGTAAAATTCATAATACTATATTGAATTAAAAATAAAAATAGTACTTTATTGAATAAAACTTCAGAAATAGAGCATAAACTGGAAGATATTGATATTATTTTTAGGTTATGTTGTTTTATAGTTGTGACTAGAAATTAGTTGACGGACACCATCAGAATGTTATATATTTCCGAGTATAGGTATGTCAGATAAATATCTAGTAAAAATTATCTATTTGCAAGGTTAAAGGTTAGCATTTTAAAGTTTTCTATAAACAATTTTTGTCGAATCCATAATGCTTAGAAAACTAATTTTAACGAAATCGAAGTAAGCCTAAAAGTCGAACCCTACTTGCTGCCAACATGAAAAAATAAAATTTCAGTTCCATAAAGTGGCAGGTTATTCAATTTTTTTGCATTTCATAATGTAGCCATTATGAAACCCAAATAGAACAAAATATTTAAATAAATGATTCTCACTTACATTCGTTGTAAAATTTACAATATATTTTACTTCATTTTACCAAATTTATTACAAATCCTAACTACAGTTTTTTGTGAATTATGTTTACAATATTATTTTGGTACGGATTAATAATGAAAATTGTAATTATTGCAATATTTTATAGGAAATCATACAATAAAATCTTTACTATAATAAATTCACTATAGTCTTTTTCCCTGTACAATTTACCTATGTCCATTTTTGGAATGCCATTTCTTAGAACCTGCTACTCAAAAATTAATAAATAATGATACGCGACGCCATGTCACCCCCTATCCATTTAAGATTTTAAGGGTAACATCTACCTCTCCTAGGGGGTTAACCGCGAAGTTTGCAAATATTATTTGACAGCGCCCAGCGTCATAATAAAATTGACACTCTGAGTGTATGTTCCTTTCTGAGTAATTGCAAGCGTCCTCCATTTTACAAAGTACTGTATTTAATTATGATTATTTTCGTAATAACGCAGTAAAATTCACTTTATCTTGCTCTCTGCTGATGATAAATTATGGTACGTAATTATTATTGCTGTTAAACAAGTAATTAATATAAGAAAGGTTCAAAATTAATGAACTAGGTAAATTTATAATATAAGCGTAAAGGCTAAGAATAATAAAAAAAAAAGCCATTATACCCAAATACCAAGTTCATCAAACAAGCTTCGAAACAAACCACCTATCTAAAGGAAAACAAGCGAAAACACCGACTTCCGCTATCGTATCAAATTTGTTTTTCGTGGATCGCTAAAAAGCTACATTGTTTAAGCAAGTAAACTTCCCAAGTCGAAAACTTTCGAAACGTAACTCCCTTTTTATTTGCTTTTAGTCCGGGAGTAGATGCACCTCTGACAGTGATTCACAATATGTATAAAAGAGGGGTTATACGATTCCAGTAACTTGTCCACTACTGGATTTTAGTAGTTTCTTGGTATAGACAGACATCTTAGTACCAAAATCCTGGCACTGGCTACTCCCACTCCCACTATCCTGCTAATTGAACGTGTGTAGATCACATACAGGGTGTTCATTTGAAAACTTCCCACCACGGTTTTATCGAAAACCACTGATTAAAAGAAAAAACGCCAAGACACGTCAAAAGATTTGCCAAAGGGGACAACTTTTTAACCAAAAACTACTTCACCCCCTTTTACCCTCTGGCCCCCGGCGTCATCCTCTTAAAAGTTTTAAATGACAAGGGGTAGCAAGTAATAGCTTGTTTGAAAGGTCTTTCAAAGTGCTTTATTTTGACGTTTAATTTTTTTAAATCGGTCGATTCGTTTTCGAGAAAATTAGAAAAAATTTTACCGCCTTCTATTTATCAACACAGATAACATGAGCGAACTGTTTTTATTCTTATACCTGTTTAGTTTTTTATAGTTGCTAAGGGAAAGAATCGATTTAATTTGCTGTCAGTTACCTTTGTGACAATCTTGGGATAGTGAAAATTAATTTATTGATTCAGATTTTACTTCCAAAATGGTTCACACACTAGCGGAAAGAGTTGAAATGATTCTAATTTATGGTGCCCAAAATCAATCTGCTCGGCAAACTGCTGTTACATTTAACGCCAGACATCCGGAAAAGATAACTTCGCATAGGTATGTTTTGGACCTTGTTACTAAATTTACTCAAGCAGGATCTGTTGCAAATAAAAACGTAATCATCGTATCGAGTTTTGGATGAAGCCGCTCAAGTTGAAGTTTTGGGTCATTTTGCCATAAATCCTAATACTTCATTACGCAAAACTGTTGCGACTGGTATTTCATTAGGCTCTGTACACACAGTTACTAAATTACATAAATTTCATCCATTCAAAATGAAAATATTGCAAGAGTTAACCGAAGATGATTTCGATAGGCGAGTTGAGTTTTGTGAACAAATGACTGCAGCGATTACTGATAATACCATTCATGTAAAGAATATCTGCTTCAGTGATGAATGCACATTTTATCTAAATGGATTTGTTAATAAGCATAACTGCAGGTATTGGAGCAATGAAAATCCTCATGCTTTTGTAGAAGGGCATACTCAGTACCCACAAAAAATTAATGTATGGGCAGGCATTTTCGGAAACAAAGTGATTGGGCCATTGTTTATTAATGGGAATTTAAATGGAGGCATTTATTTAGATATGTTGGAAAATACCATCAATCCGCTTATCACTGAAACCATTGAAAATCAAATCGAAGACGATGGAAACTTTCTTTGACAAATCTTTTGACGTGGCGTGTTTTCTTTTAATCAGTGGTTTTCGATATATCCGTGGTGGGAAGTTTTCAAATGAACACCCTGTATGTGGTGTAGACTTAGTCAAGTGCCATGGAAATATGTGTAAAAGACCAACCTACCATCGATGGTCTAGGCTGTCGAGGTTATTGGTCAGCGCGTCGTCTCTGATCAGACCAATGGCTCTCCTTTCTATAGAATATTACTGTTACATAGTTAACTTACATCATTCCGATTACACACTGCATTTTTTCTTTAGTGTATACATTGACTTAAAAAGGACCCTATAAGCTTGGACTATTTTGTTTGCTCCTCATTTTGCCGACTTTTCTACTGAGGATAAAAAGTGTTCCGATATCCTTGTTGGACTCTGGAGGGCTTTTCGAGCCCCTTTGGGCGGCGGAGGCCAATAAACGCAAGAAATTGGTAATTTATACTGCAGTGGCGTTCATTATTAAATAAAGAATAGTAGTCGAGGGAGAATTACTCTCGTGATAAGTGTTCCATGCCATGCATGTCTTTTCTTGGAAATATTTCTTGCACTTAATAAGAGAGCTATCACATACGCCAATTACATAAAGCTCCAAGCTCCCTCAAAATTGGAGATTCAGAACTACATGGCGGCGAATGATATACAGGGTGTCCGGGAACATGTGGGAAATCTCCCGGATATGAAGAAAACACGTGAAAAGAATACTATAGGTTCATATAAACTTCTTTCGTATCGGCCTCCTCTTCGGAGATATGGGCTCCCAAAGAGCACCAATGGAATCAAGTTTTTTACACATAATTATTGAACCACCTGGTATATTTCAATTATTTTTTAATATGATGTATACCAGGTTAGACCCGTCAAATTACTACCCAAGAAACTGTGAATTACTCACAGCTGCAGGGACGGACTAGCTGTAACACTCATGGGCCCATTTTTTTTACGCCCTGTATGATGAGAAATTTGGACAATGTTTTTTACATACCTTTAACTATTGGCTAAAAATTAATTACTCTTCATTCATGTCGCTAATCCTAACCGTTTTCGAGAAAACGTCATTTTATTTACACTGAGTCCCCTAACTGCTCATGGGCTAAATATCAAAAAGCGGAATCTTGAAGGTTGAACATTGGATCGGAACAAACATGTATCTTTTATTGAAATACTCGAAGCACATGATGTATATGAAATGCCGTTTTCTCGAAAACGGTTAGGATTAGCGACATAAATGAAGAGTACTTAATTTTTAGCCAATAGTTAAAGGTATGTAAAAAACATTGTCCAAAGTTCTCATCATACAGGGCGTAAAAAAAATGGGCCCATGAGTGTTACAGCTAGTCCGTCCCTGCAGCTGTGAGTAATTCACAACAGTTTCTTGGGTAGTAATTTGACGGGTCTTACCTGGTATACATCATATTAAAAAATAATTGAAATATACCAGGTGGTTCAATAATTATGTGTAAAAAACTTGATTCCATTGGTGCTCTTTGGGAGCCCATATCTCCGAAGAGGAGGCCGATACGAAAGAAGTTTATATGAACCTATAGTATTCTTTTCACGTGTTTTCTTCATATCCGGGAGATTTCCCACATGTTCCCGGACACCCTGTATATTTTGAAGAAAGTTATAAAAAAAAGTGATCTTTTAGAAGTTTTAAAGACATTTTGTATAAAAAAAGTATATGTTTGTGACACATTGGCAGAAGAACTTGGACACACAGTGCTACGGCACCCACCCTATTATTGCATTTTTAACCCCCTACCCTAGAGCATATGTGGCACCCAGTTAAAATCACTGGTTAGGTCTGAAAATATTTCTCCGACGAAAATGCTTTAATGATATTCCCCCAGGTAGTTGGAAAAATTCAGTCCGTCACGTAATAACTGTAGAAAATTCGTATATTAGTCTGGATCGTATAATTAATCCAATCATAATTAATTTTGATGAGGATAGCGATAGCGAAACAGAACTATCTATAGAACGACATTATAAATGTAAATAAATATGACTAGTAATATTTAAAAAAAAATGTTATTTCATTTGATTACATTAATATAATCATATCATTACTTGTTTTCCTTAGCCCGTCCCTTCATACTTCACTTGTTTATTGCCAAGCTCTTGTCGACACAATGGGACCGACCCAGGAAATCATCAAGTCGTATCCAAATTTCGTGAAACGTACTTTACGAGATTTGCTGTAGGAATGAACCTTTTAAATGAATATGATTGGAAATGAACAACGAGCTTCTTCGGCATTTCCCTTTTCTAGTAAGTAAAAAACCCAATTATAAATAAGCTAATACTATAGCTCTCAATTATTATTTAATGTATTCCATTCTCCCATAACCCTACTAAATATTAATCAACCGTGGAACATTATTCCAACAATTTCCTAAAATCCCGTTATAAATAAATATAATTGAAATGATGTGTATGCGTGAAATGCCCGGCCCAATGCCGGGCCCATAAATCGGCTTTTCACGAACATGGCTGGCTGACAAGTCGCCAATTTTATGCGGAATATTCAATGGATAAACGCTTTAACATTATTAAATAATGATGGATCCTGTAATACATATATTTTCTAGCGAAATAAATCGTGTTTGGTTTGGGGAGCCATAAAAGTCTAATTTCTTGGTGATTTTATTTAATCTTTTTTATATTTGATACGAAATCACTTAGCTTTAGTGTACTGGCGCCACCGGTGCTACAATGACTCCATTCCATGAAACATATTATTCTTGTTGATCTTCAAACAAAACCGAGCAAATCCCTGTATCGAACGAGTCGCTTCGTTAATTTTTTTCGGGTTTTCGTTCTCTCACGTAAGAGAGGTTGGATTTTCAGTTCTTACAAGCTTTCGAATAATAAGTTCGATTTTCCTTACTGAAAATTCGTCTTATCATCTCATTAAAGTACCTGGAAGGCTTCAACATTATCAGCGATCAGTCCAGATCAACTGGAGTTCTTCTAGCCTATGTCATCCATCTTTGGAACAACGCAATCGAACATCAGGGGAGCCTCGGGCTGTTGCACTGGATATTTCTAAAGCATTTGATCGTGTTTGGCATGAGGGACTTCTAAGTAAATTTCGATATTATGGTATGCCTAGTCGATTCTGTGCATGGTTGTCTAGCTTTCTTAAGGATCGCTCTCTGCAAGTGGCGATTGACGAATTTCTCTCAGACACCTTCACCATCAATGCCGATGTTCCTCAAGGGTCCATATTGCCTTTCACTCTCTTCTTACTCTACATTAACGACCTTCTAGTGAAAACGAAAAATCAGATATTTAGTTTTGCTGACGATAGCACACTTATCTCATCTTTCTCTTTGAATACACAAACATCGGCTGCCGACGCACATCTTCGCAGACAGCATGAAGTATCACGCCTCAACAGAGACCTGGAAGAAATTTTGGCCAGCGGTGACAGTAACCAAGTCGAATTTAACGCTAAAAAAACCCAGGTAGCAGTTTCTTCTAAAAAGGTTAACATTACAGAACCGGATATAGTCATGACCGGACACGCAATCCCACTGGCTTCATCTATTAATTTGCTGGGCGTCAATCTGGGAGGAAATATGTCTTGGCATAACCACGTTGTGGCAATCGCCAAGATAGCTTCTCAGAAGCTTGGGGTACTCTTCCGAACCAGAAAATTGTACACACCCCAATAACTTTTGACACTATACAAAGCCCAGATTCGACCGTCACTAGACAGTCTAGATTAGAACATCGAAGACAGGTTGGAGATTTGATTCTCTTTCACAGACATTTTTCGAACTTCACTATTTAAGAATTCTATCATCTGGAGGACGTCTTCCTTGCGGAACGACCTTCCTGAGGTAGTATTTCCCGACGAATATAACCTCCAACGATTCAAAACTAACGTGAATCGCTTTTTGCGCACACGCACCACTCCCAGAGTACCCTAAAGAATATTTCCTATAGTGCTTGTGTTTGATTATCAAAAAAATCTGTCTGAAATTTCGATTCGATTCGTTTTTTGTCTCAGAAGTTGTATATTGCAGCCCACACTTAACAAATATTTACCAACGGTCGTCAAAACAAACGTGCAATATATTTTATGAGGCCATTTTTATGCCATACCTTAAATTAAATAACGCTTTAAATAATTTAATTTTATAAAACGCATTGCTATTATTCATATCTCAATGATTTTAAGCTCTAACCCAATATAACGGTCCATATTTTACATATAATATTTTCCCAAGCGACAAATTACATTGATGCGAAATTTAATTTAAAAACAATAGGCACAATAAATTTAAAAAAAGGGGAATTCTTTTTACGTTTGTAACTATAAATTATAAATAAATATGATTCAATACTGGAATAAATAAACGAAAATATGATTACTAGTTTTGTTTGAAAATATGGGTTTTAAAAATATTATATAATATTTTCAAAGGGATATGTGCATTGTTAAAAGATTTATTTTATGTACAGATAAGGTGATTTAAAACGGGAAATAAGGAACAAATAGTTATAGTCGGAAGTAAGATGTCTCAACTAGTATACCTCCCTTATAAGATTCGATTAAGAGAGATTTGTGACTTATAACAGTTTTATTAAACTCCCGATTTGCAAATTTGCTATCTAGAAAAACTTTTAAAAATAATATGCAAAACTTTGAGTTATGGTGCGAGCAGAACAAAGTTCAAAATATTGAACAATATAATAAATAATACTATTGAAGAAATTATTGTGTCGACACAGAATCTGACAGGAATAGCAATTAATGCCCAGGAAATGTCTACAGTAACTATAAATATGTATACAGGGTGTACGGGAACATGTGGGAAATCTCCCGGATATGAAGAAAACACATGAAAAGAATACTATAGGTTCATATAAACTTCTTTCGTATCGGCCTCCTCTTCGGAGATATGCGTTCCCAAAGAACACCAATGGAATCAAGTTTTTTACACATAATTGTTGAACCACCTGGTATATTTCAATTATTTTTTTAATATGATGTATACCAGGTAAGACCCGTCAAATTACTACCCAAGAAACTGTTGTGAATTACTCACAGCTGCAGGGACGGACTAGCTGTAACACTCATGGGCCCATTTTTTTTACGCCCTGTATGATTAGAACTTTAGACAATGTTTTTTACATACCTTTAACTATTGGCTAAAAATTAAGTACTCTTCATTCATGTCGCTAATCCTAACCGTTTTCGAGAAAACGTCATTTTATTTACACTGAGTCCCCTAACTGCTCATGGGCTAAATATGAAAAAGAGGAATCTTGAAGGTTGAACATTGGATCGGAACAAAGATGTATCTTTTATTGAAATACCTGAAGCACATGATGTATATGAAATGCCGTTTTTTCGAAAACGGTTAGGATTAGCGACATGAATGAAGAGTACTTAATTTTTAGCCAATAGTTAAAGTATGTAAAAAACATTGTCCAAAGTTCTCATCATACAGGGCGTAAAAAAAATGGGCCCATGAGTGTTACAGCTAGTCCGTCCATGCAGCTGTGAGTAATTCACAACAGTTTCTTGGGTAGTAATTGAACGGGTCTTGCCTGGTATACATCATATTAAAAAAATAATTGTAATATACAAGGTGGTTCAATAATTGTGTGTAAAAAACTTGATTCCATTGGTGCTCTTTGGGAGCCCATATCTCCGAAGAGGAGGCCGATACGAAAGAAGTTTATATGAACCTATAGTATTCTTTTCACGTATTTTCTTCATATCCGGGAGATTTCCCACATGTTCCCGGACACCCTGTATACAAAGTAATATGAATTTAAAATAAAAATAGTACTTTATTGAATAACTTTATAAATAGAGCATAAACGAAGATATTTCTATTATTTTTATGTTATTTTGTTTTATAGTTGACTAGAAATTAGTTGACGGACACCGTCAGCATGTTATATATTTCCTAGTATAGGTATGTCAGATAAATATCTAGTAAAAATGATCTATTTGCAAGGTTAAAGGTTAGTATTTTAAAGTTTTCTATAAAAATTTTTTGTCGAATCCATAATGCCTAGAAAACTAATTTCAACGAAATCAAAGTAGGCCTAAAATTCGAACCCTACTTGTTGCCAACATGAAAAAAATAAAATTTCAGTTTCATAAAGTGGCAAGTTATTCAATTTTTTTGTTTGCATTTCATAACGTAGCCATTATGAAACCCAAATAGAAAAAATATTTTCGATCGCAAGTTACACAGCTCGCGAAGAGGGAAGCGCGCGACGAATCGAAGAGTGACAGAAAACGACGATAAGTATGCAATTTCACGTGCACCGAGATCGATTGTAGAGGCATCCCATATTTAATAACTTCCAAACTAAACGAGGTACCACTTTTCCGTAAACTATATAAAGAACAAAATGGTACTTTTTAAAATTAATTTAAGGCGGGGGGCGAGCATGTTAAAACTATTTAAACAATTAAATTGTTATTATTTTGCATTCGTTCACAATGAAAATTTGTAATGTGATTGTGATTTTTTAACGCCGTATCGGTATCTGAAAAGAAAATCATATCTTTTTAGCGATTACAGCTAGAGAGCTGAAATTTTTACAATAGTTTCACAAGACCATCGAAATTTTATAATTTTGAACAGTATTTAATTAGTTTTATATAGGACGTCTCCATAACAATATTTCTATAACAATATTTATGAGAAAGAAGAATTATTGCAAAAATCTTCTTTTTTTTTAAATGGGACACCCTATATTTGATATGTTTTGCTAATGGAGGATCGAATTTTTTATCTAATGATATTAAGTGTTTCTATACCTATCTTCGACATTTTCGGACTTATAGCGAAATTTAAAAATTATCTTATAAAAATATATTTTTTGGTAGTTAGTTGGCTGTGGAATGGATTCATAGGAACAAAATAATAAAAAAATCCAATTGACGTTATGTCTCTGTTATTGTAATAAAAATAGCTAATTCACATTATTCGAGCTTAGATATTTTATATTCATGGGGAGTGTGGTAGACTTTTATCTAGAACTTGCAGAAATTTTAATGAACTTCATCCTGACTCCCAAAAAGTTGACTGGCCGAGGAGGTCCATGGAAATGGCCCCAAGGTCTCCGGATCTTACCCCCTAGAGTTTTATCTATGGGGCAGGATTAAAGAAATAGTATACAAGACACTCGTCACAACAAGGGAAGATTTAGAAAATCGAGTAAGAACAGCTCTGGGGTCTCTAGAAGGGGAAGAAATGAAAAAGGTGACAAATGAACATGTTATCACCACAATTCATGAATGTTTAAGAGCCAACAATTTAGTTATTAGTTATTTTATTGATGTAATTTTAATTTGGTTTATTTATTTATTAACAAATTGCTTATTTGTTAACTATTTTTTACAACAACACAGACATAACGTCAAATGGATTTTTCATTATTTTGTTTCTATGAATCCATTCCACAGCCAACTAACTAACTACCAAAAAATATATTTTTATAAGATAATTTTTAAATTTTGCTATAAGTCCGAAAATATCGTATACGTATCGGTATAGAAACACTTAATATCATTAGATAGAAAATTCGAACCTCCATTAGCAAAACATATCAAAATTTAAAGAAATAAAGATTTTTGCAATAATTTATCCCTCAGAAATATTGTTTTCGAGACGACCTGTATAAAACTAATAAATACGTTTCGAAATTGTAAAATCTCGATGGTCTTCTGAAACTATTGTAAAAATTTCAGCTTCCTAGCTGTAACCGCTAAAAAGATATGATTTTTTTCAGGTCCCGATACGACGTTAAAAAATCACAAGATTATTTATAATTCAAAAACTCTTAATGATAGGTATATGATATTATACAGAAAACTGTTCTAGATTTTTACCTAGATTCCGAAAAAATATAATATATAGGGAAATTCATTTAAAATTCCGATGTTGCTACCACTTTCGGTATGATCCAGCAACACCGCACCATCCAAAATATTTTATGAACGTAGAAAAACATCTCTTATAGCTTCAGCCAAATTTTCACAATAAAATCTCATTTAGTTCTCGAGAGACTTCTAATAGGCCACTTTACTTGGTATACCCTGTATAAGTAGTACAAAAAATGCAAGGTTAAGAAGGATGCGATTTGTAAAAGAATGACCCTTATAGGTCTCTTTCAATGTTTTTTTTATCAGCTGTTATAGCTAGCTCAATGTAATTTTCGATTTTATTGTGTAAAAATATAATTTTAAATGAATGCATTTCAATTTTTATTTACGACAACCAATGGTTGCAAAATGACATAATAATGTCAGTCGGTAAAACGTTGTAAACTCGGTGAAATGGAAATTTTATTACTGTGCGAATAACTTTGCATCTCATTACGATCAATTAGGCAATTAGTGTTATCGAACGTCTCATTAAAAATGCTGATTTGCGTTTGCGGAGATTGATGTTGAATTTCCAATAATTCCATTCGCATTAAAACAGTTTACAAGTGTATTATTCGATTTATCTTCCACTATTGCAAATATCCAATGAAACATTTTTAATTTACACGCTGAAAATTCACGCCTGTATCATAATAAATGCAGTAATTACAATTCTGTCTCGTCTACAAAGGCATCTGTTGCTCTCGTGATTGCTTCGCGTATTTCTTTAATATCGGCTGCAGTATTTCTAAGACAACGAATTAGTGCATCCCGATTGTCGACTTTTGTTTGGTAAACGGAATTTTTGAACCAGCCAATTCCAAAAAACAAAAGCCTCATGGTGTGAGATCCACATATATATAAACAGTATATTGCAAATACCATCTGCAATTATGTCCCCGCTATGGGCATCGAAGGGGGCGTTGTGAGTTTGCGCAGTTAGGAAATTTTCTTGTGAGATTTAAACATTCGACAGGACCGGATCAAAATTTCGATTAGCTCGATTTAAGACAGCTTTCCATGCATACGATTTCTGACGATATGATGATGTGTGTATACGAGTGACACTCTCTTCTTTTTTACAAGCTTTTTAGTGACATTCGGTTCCTTTCATCGTAAACAAAACAAGCCACTAACCTACCAAACAGCGAATCGAATCACCACAAATTAAAAACTCCTTTACAAACACTGTTGTTAGGTAATGAAAGTTTATAAGTACTAATATACCGACAACAATGTGGATGAACCACTTTTTATTCTGTAATTTGAAAAAGCATCCAGAACAAAAGATGGCGACGAATAACAACAAACAAATAATGTCGGGTCGGCTCTGATCGATAAAATTTCCACCCTACTGCGCAAACTCAATAGGCCCATTTTTTGTATTTTGGAATGTTCGTATTGGCAATATACTGTTTATATATATGTGGTGAGATCTCGAGAACTTGATGACCAACAGCTGATAGAACGGATAATATTTTCTAATTCTGATGTTTACAGGAAGATAATCTAATATACAGGGTGTTACAAATTCGGCCTTCACCATTGGGATTTCGGAAACCGTAAGAGATACGAAGTCGGTTCAATTGGGGCCAAGTTGCATAATTATGGGCCCGATAATATGCTGCAAAAAAATCAAAAATAAATACACTGGCTTTCAAAATAATTGAAAAAATCTCTGTTCGAAGAGATGTCCAAAAGTAAAATTTCACTTTCTCATTGCTACCTTTTATTCTCCATAAGATGGCATTATCAGATATTTCATGTGACATTTCGTCTTTGAGTCACCATCATCAATTTAACGCGTACCGGAAATACGAGAGGTCTATAAAAAGAGGAAGATTTTCCAAATCACCCTTTAGGTTAGAAACTACGAGGGCTATGACAAATTTCTTGTCTTCTTGAATCTTGATAAAAAGTTGTACACTATGGACGGACACGCAATCCCACTGGCTTCATCTATTAATTTGCTGGGCGTCAATCTCGGAGGAAATATGTCTTGGCATAACCACGTTGTGGCAATCGCCAAGATAGCTTCTCAGAAACTTAGTGTACTCTTCCGAACCAGAAAGTTGTAAACTTTTGACACTATACAGAGCCCAGATTCGACCATCACTAGAGTACTGCTCTCATGTCTGGAGCTCTGCACCCAAAAATACTCGTCGGCTACTGGATTCCATCGAAAGGAGGGCCATTCGTCTGATTGGAGACCACGAGCTGACGAAGAACTTCGACAGCCTAGAACATCGAAGACAGGTTGAGGATTTGACTCTCTTTTACAGATATTTTCATGGAAAGTGCTCGGCTGACCTTGCCCTCTTAATTCCGCCCAGAGCGGCGAATAGCAGAAATACATGACGAACCACTGCCGCCCATCCATATGTGGTTAAGCTTAGTACTCCTCGAACTTCAATATTTAAGAATTCTTTCATCTGGAGGACTTCATCCTTATGGAACGACCTTCCCGAGGTCGTTTTTTCCAACGAATACAACCTCCAACGATTCGAAACCAACGTGAATTGCTTTTGGAGCACACGCACCACTCCCAGAGTGCCCTAAAAGGATTGTTCCTGTAGTGCTTGTGTTAAGTTAAGTTTAGATTAAAAACTACGCGAGCTATGACAAATTTTACACCGGAATCTTCCTAAAGAATCTTTCTAAAGTGAAAACAGCAACATTATATCTTTGATAATAACTTTACTCGGAATTCCCCCCAGAAAGTGTCGAAAATAGCACACCCTGTACACAACACGTTTAACGAAAACTGGTGCTGAATATTACTTTTCGCTATTGCGTGGGAATTATTTATTTAAGCTATAACTTGAAAAGTACTGAAAATTAGATAAGGAGTTTTTTACATTATTTTCATTATTTTCAAACTATACAATAAGTTCCTGGAGTTTGGCCAGGTCCTCACGACTCACCCTGTATATGAACAGAGAAGGAATTATAAGTTGTCTAATTACAATTAATTATGCAATAATTCGTGTTATCGAATATCTCATAAATAATACTGGTTCATTCGCGTAGACATTAATTTTCAATTACCGGCAATAGAGATAATGGGTAATATCGTTTGACAAATCAAATCAGTAGGCACACCTACTGTTATAACAAAATCAAGATAAAATAATTTAATATTAAATAATACAGGGTTGTCAAACAATTTCGCAATAAATTGAAACCTATTTGGGTTTCATAATGGCTACATTTTGAAATGCAAAAAAATTGAATAACCTGCCACTTTATGACACTGAAATTTTATTTTTTATGTTGGCAGCAAGTAGGGTTCGAATTTTAGGCTTACTTCGATTTCGTCGAAATTAGTTTTCTAGGCATTATGGATTCGATAAACTTTAAAATATGTAATTTTTACTAGATATTTATCTGAAATACTTATACTCGGAAATATATAACATGCTGACGGTGTCCGTCAACTAATTTCTAGTCACAACTATAAAACAACATAACCTAAAAATAATAGAAATATCGTCCAGTTTATGCTCTATTTCTAAAGTTTTATTCATTAAAGTACTATTTTTATTTTTAATTCAATATAGTGTTATACATATTAGTAGTAGAAGTAAGCCAATTCCGATTCACCCCCCACTCCTCTGACGTCATACGACCTTGACCGTCGAAGAGTGCAGGTGTTCATTTGACCTTGGGGGTGTCATTGGGGGTGCTATTGACCTTGAATGTGTGCAGGTGTTCTTAATTTCACCTTGGGACGTCATATGACTTTGGCCACCCACGTGTGCAGGTGTTCATTTGACCTTGGGGGTGTCATTGGGGGTGCTATTGACCTTGAATGTGTGCAGGTGTTCTTAATTTCACCTTGTGACGTCATATGACTTTGGCCACCAACGTGTGCAGGTGTTCATTTGACCTTGGGGGTGTCATTGGGGGTGCTACTTTGAATGTGTGCAGGTGTTCTATTGCGTGTGACCTTGAAATATCCTTGAACATTTTCGCTTGAACGATGTCAGGTTTTGTTGTGTGACCTTGAAGTATGACCTTGACCGTCCAGGTGGACAATTGTTGTTGTTTGAACTTGTCTTTGACCTTGAACGATGCAGGTGGTGTGTAACCTTGAAGTTATCGTATACGTGACCCGGTGTCTTTTCATTGTCATATGACTTTGACCATGACCTTGTGATGTACTGTTAATATCCCACGGGGACATGTGTTATTTTACTACATCGACCTTGAAATATTCCCTTAGCGTTGAATAATCTGCTCATCATAAGCTGATGTATCTTGACCTTGAAATATTTACTAGTCCATGTGTGCTACGTCATTTTCGTGACCTTGACGAATTTATTATTTTGTGAGCTACCTTACACGTGGGTACATCTGATGTCGCTTGACCTTGAAATATTTTTAATACTATTTACTAGCCCATTGACCTTGGGTGGTGTTATTGACCTTCGTGACCAGGTGTCTTTTCATTGTCATATGACTTTGACCATGACCTTGTGACGTGCTGTTAATATCCCACGGGGACATGTGTTATTTTACTACATCGACTTTGAAATATTCCCTTAGCGTTGATCTGCTCATCAGAAGCTGATGTATCTTGACCTTGAAATATTTACTAGCCCATGTGTGCTATGTCATTTTCGTGACCTTGACGAATTTATTATTTTGTGAGCTACCTTACACGTGGGTACATCTGATGTCACTTGACCTTCAAATATTTTTAATAATATTTACTAGCCCATTGACCTTGGGTGGTGTTATTGTCCTTGAATATGTGCAGGTGTTCTATTGCGTATGACCTTTGTTGCCAACGTGGGCATATGTTGTTGGTGTGACCTTGAACGCAGGCGGGTATTTGATGCAGGTGTGCGACTACCACCCCACACCACCTTTCTGTTAATTTTGACCTTGAATATTTCCATAAATTTCATTTTTACCAGTCACATTAGCATTCTAGCTAACATTATCTGCTGCCTTGAACAGCAAATAGATATATTGTGTTTGTGTTGTGTTCCGACGAAAGTGTCTATTGAAGGTAATTGTTTTATTACATATTTCAACAATGAGCATTTCACAGCAGACCTTGGGTGAAATTAATAATATGATAAACAAAGACTTTGAATTTCCGGAGCGCAGAAAGCTTTCAACCTTGGGGGTGGGAATGGGTTATGTAATTAAAAAAATAACTCCAACAACAACACGTTTTGGGAAAACTATTGTTGCTACATTATACGATCAATGGAATGATGTGACATTTCAAACATTTCTACCTAAGCGTGTAGCTGATGCATTTACTGAGATTTTTATTGATGATATGAATATGTCAGGTGATAAATATATTTTGACGTATTTGGGATAGAGTACAAATGCATCAGGAGGCAATACAAGAGCATTAATAAATTTTGGTTGTTTGGAATAGACATTTTTAAAAGAATTTTAATATTTTTATTGTTTATCATATTAAGTATTAGTTGGATATGTAATAGAATAGTTGTTGATGGCACATGTGAGGAAGCACATACATAAGCATTAAAAATATTTTCTATTTAAGATGTGTGACGAATCTATTATCAGAGAGAACCAAGATTCCTATGTTTATGATTTATTAACTAGACTACAGCAGATGGCTGAAGATATTTTAAATTTTGCAATCGGATTCGATGTGGATTTATACCGAAAATACATGAGGGATGCAGTCAATTTTTTCGCTGGGGCCCATGTTTGTCAAAAGTTCCTATATGGTGTCATTGGTGTAGAGGAATTTTGCCGGAAAATGATTGACGAAGAATTGGGTTCTATGTTGCTCGAAATGCCACATATACCCATTGATTTATTGGTAAATTATGGTTTGATGCCCCAAGATGACGGCTTGAACACAAATTTTAATGGAAATAATGCAGCCAATTCTAACAATGATGACAAGATGGATGTCATTGAAGAAGAACAATTTAATGGTTGTGACCATGGGTATGAAATCGCCACTGGTGACAATAATGGTACATCATATACTTCCAGTAATGATATTGATGAACGTATTGTAATGACTAAAAAATTAAATTGTAAATAAATTATGTTTAGCTATATTTTGATTTATTTTCCCAAATATACGCTAGGTAAAATTAATTTAATATAAGTAGATAATATTTTTAAAAAATAGATTATTTGGAAGTAGGGATGAAGGAATGTTTCCATAAATGAGACACAATTTGGTTATATTTAGTAGAATAGTGTTGTTGACGGCACATGTGAGAAAGCCCATATACGACCATTCAAAATACTTTTTAAGATGGGTGATGAGGCTCAGAGAAAACCAAGATTATTATCTTTAATATTTTAGTAAATGTCATTAAACAACTTTTCACTTCTACACACTTTTTACCTAAAATTGAAGGAAAGCTGAAATTTTCGCATTTTTTAAAATATGGGAAAAATTTCGAAAAAAATTACATACTAAAACTATCTTATTATTGATTTCTCAGAAAATTTCGTTCCTTGTAATATTTAGTAAATGTCATTAAACAACTTTTCACTCATATGCACTTTTTACCTAGAATTGAAGGAAAGCTGAAATTTTCGCATTTTTTTCAAATATTGAGAAAAATTTCAAAAAAAAAAAAATTACGTACCAAAGCTCTCTTATTATTGATTTCTCAGAAAATTTCGTTCCTTGTAATATTTAGTAAATATCATTAAACAACTTTTCACTACTATGCACTTTTTACCTAAAATTGAAGGAAAGCTGAAATTTTCGCATTTTTTCAAATATTGAGAAAAATTTCGGAAAAAAAAATTACGTACTAAAACTCACTTATTATTGATTTCTCAGAAAATTTCGTTCCTTGTAATATTTAGTAAATGTCATTAAACAACTTTTCACTCCTATACACTTTTTACCTAAAATTGAAGGAAAGCTGAAATTTTCGCATTTTTTCAAATATTGAGAAAAATTTCGGAAAAAAAAAATTACGTACTAAAACCCTCTTATTATTGATTTCTCAGAAAATTTCGTTCCTTGTAATATTTAGTAAATATCATTAAACAACTTTTCACTCCTATACACTTTGTACCTAAAATTGAAGGAAAGCTGTATTTTCGCTCATTTTTCCAATTTTCACAACTTAAATGATGAGGAAATTAGTCGTCAAGGATTTAATATAGATAAAAAAGTTTTGCCTTTTTTGGTTAAAAATCCATGACACACAATTTTCACATGTGAAACTATGAGGATATTAATTGTTGGCATTTAAGGATCTAATAACAGAAAAAAATTTTGCCTTTCTTTTTGGCTAAAAATCCATGATTACACAATTTTCACATGTGAAATTATGAGGATATTAATTGTTAGCATTTAAAGATTTAATATAGAAAAAAATTTATCCCTTTTTTGGTCTCCATGATTACACAATTTTCACATATGAAATTATGAGGATGTTAATTGTTGACATTCAAGGATTTAATATAGAAAAAATAATTTTGCCTCTTTTTTGTCTAAAAATCCACGATTAAACAATCCTAACATCTGAAATTATGAGGATATTAGTCGTTAACATTCAAGGATTTAGAAAAAAATTTTTACTTTTTTGGTATATAAATCCATGATTGCACAATTTTCACCTGTGAAATTATGAGGACATTAATTGTTGACATTTAAGGATTGAATATCCATATCCATATCTCTTATCAAATTTTTACATTCGCAATTATGGGGATGTTAGTTCTTAGATTCAAGGATTTACTTTTTAAGTAGGTAAAGCCTACGACCGTTTTTTTACTCTGACGAGAAATTTTCTTTGTCTCAGCCTATTAGTGCAGTTCCCTATCGATCGACTGGCTAAAATCGATTTTTGACTAATTGAAAACTTTTTGTATTAGGTAGTTCTAAGGTAATGACCACTGAGTAGTACATACACTCTCTGAAAAACTGTTTTGCGTGTCACTACCATCGCGTTACGATCACGTTACCATCGCACTACCGCCGCCCCTATGATTTTACGTCTGAATTTTCCGTAATTCAAGGCAAAAACTTTTAAAAAATGAATGCAAATGTGAAATTATGAGAATATTAATTGTTGACATACAAGGATTTAATATAGAAAAAAGAATTTTGCCTCTTTTTTTTCTTGTCTAAAAATCTTACATTTCAAATTATGAAGATATTAGTTGTTAACATTCAATGATTTAATGTAGAATTTTTTTTTTACTTTTTTGGTCTAGAAATCCTTGATTACACAATTTTCACATATGAAATTATGAGGATATTAATTGTTGACATTTAAGAATTTAATATCCATATCTATTATTAAATTTTACTTCCGAAATCATGAAGATGCTATTTCTTAAATTCAAGGATTTACTTTTTAATTAGGTAAAGCTACGACTTTTATTACTCTGACGAGAAATTATTTTTTGTCTCAGCCTATTATTGCATGAAAAGTACAGTAGGTAAACTAAAAGAGGTATGTTCAATATGAGAATCAGATTTGCGGTTCCCTATCGATCGATTGGCTAAAATCGGTGTGATTATACATAGTATTTTTAATTAATTGAGAACTTTTTGTATTAGGTAGTTCTGAGATAGTACTGAGTAGTATATAGACTCTCTGAAAAATCGTTTTACGGGTCGCTACCATCGCGTTATCATCGAGCTGCTATCGCGTTACGATCGCGTTGTCATCGCGTTACGATCACGTTACCATCGCGCTACCACCGCCCCTATGATTTTACATCTGAATTTTCCGTACTTCAAGGCAAAAACTTAAAAAATGCATGCCGACAAGCATTTAACTGAAATATTTTATTAAAAATCTATATAACATAATAAATTTCGAGAATTCATGCCGACATGCCTTTATTCATAGAATACCTACATAAATTGATGATTTTACGATAGTAATTTTAAAATATATTTTGAATTGTTTTGAGTATTCTGTTTTATTGTAATAGTAAGTAACTGAGTTTGAGTCAGCTGATAGGAGACGTTATGTGATAAATTAACTAGTTTACGAATGAATATTGAGATGGAAAGTAAAAACTATCTTAAGACGATTTATTTCTATTATTACACACAACTTCTGAAATGACTCATATCGAGAGCGTCATATTCGCAACATCTGGTGTAAACCGATTTTCACGCAGCCCTACCAAGGTGAAAAGACCACAGCCATAATTTGCAAATATTTCGTTCATGTTTAACCAAATACCGCTTCTAAAGCTTATATTTTTAATATTGCCTCCTTTGTTTCGGTTTAATGTTATTATATTGTTTAGAATACAACATTTGAAATACTCATATTGTTAGGTTCGGTTTTCTTTTACATAATATTTACTGATTCGAGTTTCCTTTGCATTTTTAAAGTTTAAACTGTCCACACCTGCTGATTTAACCCGTTTTTCTCGCATAACTCTACCAAGGCTAGAGGACCATAACTCAAAAACATATTTTTAATATTAATATTTCTTCTTTATTAAGGAACTACAACATATTCTATGAAAAAAGCGAGAAATAACTTTAAAAGTTTGAGTCGAAGAGGCGTGATAATTATTCCATATTCCGCTTTTTTCCATTTGACTAGTTATTTTTTCTGATTATACATATATGTCATTGGTTTTCAGAGAAATTATCGTAAATTATGATATTTTGAGCAGGAGGTATTATCACCATCACTTCCAGCTGTGAATAATATAGGCACTTGTAACTCTTTAAACTTTGCATGTCTAATATAATTCCATGTTTTTTAATACTGAAAATTGGTAAGTGTATAAGGCCACAGCCAGGAATCGAACCAAGGTCTCTGAATTATTTTACATTATTCAGCGCTAGTCCAGTTAAGCTACTGGAGTTTAGCATTAGCATTAGCATTAATGTTTTATACGACTGAAAAAATAGCTTGATATTCAGAATATCCGAAAATTGAACAGAAATAAATATTACGGGAATGCAAACAAACACATAAAGTCTAATTTTCCATTGAGGTGATTTAAATCAATAAAATCTTTTAAATCAATACCTTATGTTTATTCTTCCAAATGTCCAAAGATTGATAAAGAAATAAATAAAATGCCGCCTAGGGTGACTTCGATACTGAGAACCTTGCTAACATGAAACGATCGACAATCAGTGTTCATATTATTAGAAAAAGTATCATCATTTTACATATTTCTCTAAATCACATCAATGGGCAAATAATGACTTTACCTAGTTTATTTAAAAAGAAGTACAATTTTCGTTTTAATTCATTAGATAAAATCTAAATAGACCATCATGTTTAGTTTTAATGCGAAGATTACATAGTTTGCAAGTGATTATACATAATATTTTTTAACTAGCTTGAAACGTTTTTGTATTAGGAATGTACTAAATCAAAGGCTTAATGAGAGGTACTATTGTTTTTCAGATTTGATTTGTGTACATTATTTCTCTCTCATTGTGAATATCAATCGAACACACACTGATTGACGACAATTATTGTACAGGTGAAACCTTTTCTACTAAGCTAATGTAATGTACTGTAAATTTTTAATTTAAATTATAGAGACTATGGAATAAAATGTTAATGGATTAGACAATTAACGTATACCTACATTTAAAAGTTCCAGATGTGCCTAGATATAAAACTTTAATTCCAGTTTACGTAGTAGGATTTATTACATGAAATCAAACAAATACGTAACTTTGACGTGATTTAATCAATAGAAATGATCTAATATTTATTTTTTGTCGAACATTGGTAAATAAATAAAATAGTGTCAAGGATGACTTCGATATTGAGAAGCTGTCCGATAGGAAATTCAGTCATCCAGTGTCCAAATTATTAGGAATCTCATCGATTTGTGAAAAAATGGCGGCTGATGGCAAATTTTGCTTTACTATCAGTGCACGGGACCATAAGAATAGCCTGACTGGTGTCATTTAACGGGGGTTAGTGCTTTTTGCCATCACCCGCCATTTTAAATCATGTAATTTGGAATCCCTTTAGAGGAAACTATCATCGTTTTTTAATTCGTGAATTTATACAATAAAAATAAATTGGGACTATAAACATATCATGTGGCTGATCTCTACCTATTTCTTTTCGAAAATGGTCGCATTTACCCTTATATATATATAATACTAATAATAATACAAGAAAAGTAGGTACAAACTAGATTATTAGATAGCTGTTACAAGTTCGTGGTATGTTTATTCTTACATAATTTTGTCTTTTACTGTGTATACATACTTAATTCTAGAGGTATTGTTTTTTTTTAGTCTGAATTTGCTTTTTTGACTAAATAACTCTGAAAATGGGGTTCGGGATACAAAACAATGAATTATTTCTTCACCGACAATGAGCGACGTCACGTATTTTAATGATTTTTTTGTGATTTTGTTCGGATTCTGTATCATATTTAATTTATATAAAATATATAACCCTTCATTCTACCTAAATGCGATTTACATTTTTAATATTGAACAAATTTTTCTCATGATAATTTGTTAGTGATTTCATTCCCTCTATTATTACAACTTGTAGTTAGAATTGGTCTCTATTGACATAAATATACGCTGAAAATTACATGCGATCCGACATTCTTTCGTCGTAACTGGCTTTTTTGGTCTAATAACCCTGAATAGGGGATTTGGGACACAAAGGAAAAAAAAAAATATTTCATCACCAGCAATAAGCGACGTCACGTATTTTAACGAAATATTTTTTATTTTTTTTTTGATTTTGTTAGGATTCCGTATCAATATTTAATTTATTTAAATTATTTTACCCTTCATTCTACCCAATGTCGATTTACTTTTTGATGGTGATTTCATTCCCTCTATTATTACAATTTTGTTCGGGTTTGTTCGGAGTCAGAATGGTCTATTTTGACATAAATATACCCAGAGAATTACATATAACTCAATATTTTTGTTAGAAACTGGCCTTTTTCGCCTAATAACCCTGAATAAGGATACAATAGAACAAGAATTTTATTGATTTTGTTAGGGTTCTGTATCAACATTTAAGTAATTTAAAATATTTTACCCTTCATTCTACCCAATGTCGATTTACTTTTTTATCGGGATAATTTGATGGTAATTTCATTCCCTCTCACTCTAGTACATTTTTTAGTCAGAATTGACCTCTTTTGACATAACGGAACACTTTTTAGTCGGAATGGGCTTTTTGACCTAAACAAGCCTGAAAAAGGGGATTCGGGATACAAAACAAACAAATTATTACCTTGGCAACCCACGTGGGCACGTATTATTTTACTACCTTGACTTTGACCTTGAAAATTTTCCTTAGCATTGAATGAATTAATCCAAAAAATTACATACCGACATTTTTTAGTTGAACTGAATATTTTTAACTAAATAACCTTAAAATGGGATTCGGGACACAATAGAACAAATTATTTCATCACCGGCAATAAGTTAAGTTCAGTTATTTCCAAGACTGCTTCGTTCAGTCCATAGATTGCTTTAAGACAAAATAAATTAACTTTTTTGGTATTGTCACTCAAGTAAAGGGACACGCTATAAAAGTAGTGTGTATTTTTGGTGTGTATTAAAGCAGGGTAAATTGCTACTTTTTTTCTACTAATTTGTACACATAATATTTTTTATCAATGTCAAATACATAGGAAAAATGAATATTAGATAATTTTTACTTGTACATAATAGCTTAAACGAAAATACTTAGATCCTTGAACGAACCAATATTCAACCTTTCTCATAATGAAGAGATAAACCAAGCGGGGAGTCGCAAAGATACGGACAATACAACATGCTGAATCGTTGTGGGTTCTGTTTTTAACGAAACTTTAAACTACCTAGGTAATATCCCCTCAAGTGTATGGGCAAGTCGGATGTAAAAACGATTCGCATGTAAAAAAGTGTTTTATTTGTCTGTGTAGGATTATAAATATATTTACTATAGATATTGAATTTCGAACTAAGAAAGACGGATATATATGACAATTCATAATGCCATGAATTCCAAAATCGACATGATTTCAGCGCAGCCACTTCGTTTTATATCACACGGATATCCATCACGGTATGTCTGAGATAGACCGAAATCTGTGTTAACCACGCGATTGTCTCCAATAAGTTGTCAGGTCGTTTCTATTTAACCTTCGATATTCAATGAATTAGCTTAGAAAGGATATTACGGTTAATCTAGAGGTGCATTTAAGAGTCATGAGTGACATGTAATGATAAATTTGTTAATTTAAAAAAAGGTAAATCGATATTGGGTCAAATGAAGGGGATCCAATAATATGTTTTAAGGTACCGGGACGAAGGCTGACTATCCCAATTCATTAAGTAATGAGCTGAAAAAGTCAACGGGCATAAGGGAAAAGTCCCTATTATTGGCACTGCACCAATTAAAGGCACATCTGGCATATAATCTAAAAAAAAATAAGATTTGTATAGCTAGAAAGTTAAGTAAAATACTTGTAGGTAAATCGTACAACTTTTATCTATGTTGTTGCAAAGACGAACGGTCATTGGTTGAATGACAGTTGTCGATATTATATGGATGACTTCGCGCCAAACCGTTGTGCGAGTCATTTCTTATCACACGTCTTAAGACACGGGCAAGCTTCAACATCATATTTTTTCTGTTTATTGATTCCTATTAACATTTTATTGTTTTGTTTATATCGGATATTCTTGTTTTCAATAGTTTTATAGTTTTTCATTTATTTTGCTGATGCCGATAATGGGTGTATTCAAATTAATTATTTAGACTATCATCGGCGTCCATGCCGAAAATTGGTTGTTGGTTATAGGCTACATTTAGGTCGATTTTAGCATAAACATTCAACTTAGCTTAAAAATGTCAAAAATTGCAATAATTTTCGCCTTTTCAACAATGTCGAAACTATTCCGACTGTATTTAAAAACCATATCTTTCATAGTTTTTTTGTTAAGGTAAAGTAAAGTTTTCCAATGTTCTTAAGGTGTCGATAATAGGAACTTTTACTTTATGTTTTAAATAAAGGAAATATTGATACAGAACATAATAAAATCAACAAAATATCAATAAATTGCGTGACGTCACTTATTCTCGGTGAACAATTAATTTGATCTATTGTGTCCCAAATCCCTGATTCAGGGTTATTAGGCCTAAATGTCAGTTCCGGCCAGAAAACTGTAATTTTTTTGTATATATTTAGATCAAAATAGAAAAATTCTGACTAAAAATTGTAATAATACGGGAATGAAATCACCATCAAAAAGTAAATCGACATTGGGTAGAATGAAGGTTAAATATTTTAACTAAATTAAATGTTGATACGGAATCCTAACGAAACCAAAAAAAAATATTGTTAAAATACGTGACGTCATTTATTGTCGATGAAGAAATAATTTGTTCTATTGTGTCCCGAATCCCATTTTAAGGTTATTTAGTCAAAAATGACAATTTCGACTAAAAAAGGTCGGTGGGTAATTTTTTGGATTAATTTAGATCAAAAAAGCCACTTGCTCGCGTATAGGATGCTTCTAGATGTTCAAGTCACAATAATGACGTAGCACACATACGCTAGTAAATCCTATTGAAAATATCACGTGAAGTTAGAGGACACCTGGCCTCATTCAATGCTAAGGAAAATTTTCAAGGTCAAAGTCAAGGTAGTAAAATAATACGTGCCCACGTGGGTTGCCAAGGTAATAATTTGTTTGTTTTGTATCCCGAATCCCCTTTTTCAGGCTTGTTTAGGTCAAAAAGCCCATTCCGACTAAAAAGTGTTCCGTTATGTCAAAAGAGGTCAATTCTGACTAAAAAATGTACTAGAGTGAGAGGGAATGAAATTACCATCAAATTATCCCGATAAAAAAGTAAATCGACATTGGGTAGAATGAAGGGTAAAATATTTTAAATTACTTAAATGTTGATACAGAACCCTAACAAAATCAATAAAATTCTTGTTCTATTGTATCCTTATTCAGGGTTATTAGGCGAAAAAGGCCAGTTTCTAACAAAAATATTGAGTTATATGTAATTCTCTGGGTATATTTATGTCAAAATAGACCATTCTGACTCCGAACAAACCCGAACAAAATTGTAATAATAGAGGGAATGAAATCACCATCAAAAAGTAAATCGACATTGGGTAGAATGAAGGGTAAAATAATTTAAATAAATTAAATATTGATACGGAATCCTAACAAAATCAAAAAAAAAATAAAAAATATTTCGTTAAAATACGTGACGTCGCTTATTGCTGGTGATGAAATATTTTTTTTTTCCTTTGTGTCCCAAATCCCCTATTCAGGGTTATTAGACCAAAAAAGCCAGTTACGACGAAAGAATGTCGGATCGCATGTAATTTTCAGCGTATATTTATGTCAATAGAGACCAATTCTAACTACAAGTTGTAATAATAGAGGGAATGAAATCACTAACAAATTATCATGAGAAAAATTTGTTCAATATTAAAAATGTAAATCGCATTTAGGTAGAATGAAGGGTTATATATTTTATATAAATTAAATATGATACAGAATCCGAACAAAATCACAAAAAAATCATTAAAATACGTGACGTCGCTCATTGTCGGTGAAGAAATAATTCATTGTTTTGTATCCCGAACCCCATTTTCAGAGTTATTTAGTCAAAAAAGCAAATTCAGACTAAAAAAAAACAATACCTCTAGAATTAAGTATGTATACACAGTAAAAGACAAAATTATGTAAGAATAAACATACCACGAACTTGTAACAGCTATCTAATAATCTAGTTTGTACCTACTTTTCTTGTATTATTATTAGTATTATATATATATAAGGGTAAATGCGACCATTTTCGAAAAGAAATAGGTAGAGATCAGCCACATGATATGTTTATAGTCCCAATTTATTTTTATTGTATAAATTCACGAATTAAAAAACGATGATAGTTTCCTCTAAAGGGATTCCAAATTACATGATTTAAAATGGCGGGTGATGGCAAAAAGCACTAACCCCCGTTAAATGACACCAGTCAGGCTATTCTTATGGTCCCGTGCACTGATAGTAAAGCAAAATTTGCCATCAGCCGCCATTTTTTCACAAATCGATGAGATTCCTAATAATTTGGACACTGGATGACTGAATTTCCTATCGGACAGCTTCTCAATATCGAAGTCATCCTTGACACTATTTTATTTATTTACCAATGTTCGACAAAAAATAAATATTAGATCATTTCTATTGATTAAATCACGTCAAAGTTACGTATTTGTTTGATTTCATGTAATAAATCCTACTACGTAAACTGGAATTAAAGTTTTATATCTAGGCACATCTGGAACTTTTAAATGTAGGTATACGTTAATTGTCTAATCCATTAACATTTTATTCCATAGTCTCTATAATTTAAATTAAAAATTTACAGTACATTACATTAGCTTAGTAGAAAAGGTTTCACCTGTACAATAATTGTCGTCAATCAGTGTGTGTTCGATTGATATTCACAATGAGAGAGAAATAATGTACACAAATCAAATCTGAAAAACAATAGTACCTCTCATTAAGCCTTTGATTTAGTACATTCCTAATACAAAAACGTTTCAAGCTAGTTAAAAAATATTATGTATAATCACTTGCAAACTATGTAATCTTCGCATTAAAACTAAACATGATGGTCTATTTAGATTTTATCTAATGAATTAAAACGAAAATTGTACTTCTTTTTAAATAAACTAGGTAAAGTCATTATTTGCCCATTGATGTGATTTAGAGAAATATGTAAAATGATGATACTTTTTCTAATAATATGAACACTGATTGTCGATCGTTTCATGTTAGCAAGGTTCTCAGTATCGAAGTCACCCTAGGCGGCATTTTATTTATTTCTTTATCAATCTTTGGACATTTGGAAGAATAAACATAAGGTATTGATTTAAAAGATTTTATTGATTTAAATCACCTCAATGGAAAATTAGACTTTATGTGTTTGTTTGCATTCCCGTAATATTTATTTCTGTTCAATTTTCGGATATTCTGAATATCAAGCTATTTTTTCAGTCGTATAAAACATTAATGCTAATGCTAATGCTAAACTCCAGTAGCTTAACTGGACTAGCGCTGAATAATGTAAAATAATTCAGAGACCTTGGTTCGATTCCTGGCTGTGGCCTTATACACTTACCAATTTTCAGTATTAAAAAACATGGAATTATATTAGACATGCAAAGTTTAAAGAGTTACAAGTGCCTATATTATTCACAGCTGGAAGTGATGGTGATAATACCTCCTGCTCAAAATATCATAATTTACGATAATTTCTCTGAAAACCAATGACATATATGTATAATCAGAAAAAATAACTAGTCAAATGGAAAAAAGCGGAATATGGAATAATTATCACGCCTCTTCGACTCAAACTTTTAAAGTTATTTCTCGCTTTTTTCATAGAATATGTTGTAGTTCCTTAATAAAGAAGAAATATTAATATTAAAAATATGTTTTTGAGTTATGGTCCTCTAGCCTTGGTAGAGTTATGCGAGAAAAACGGGTTAAATCAGCAGGTGTGGACAGTTTAAACTTTAAAAATGCAAAGGAAACTCGAATCAGTAAATATTATGTAAAAGAAAACCGAACCTAACAATATGAGTATTTCAAATGTTGTATTCTAAACAATATAATAACATTAAACCGAAACAAAGGAGGCAATATTAAAAATATAAGCTTTAGAAGCGGTATTTGGTTAAACATGAACGAAATATTTGCAAATTATGGCTGTGGTCTTTTCACCTTGGTAGGGCTGCGTGAAAATCGGTTTACACCAGATGTTGCGAATATGACGCTCTCGATATGAGTCATTTCAGAAGTTGTGTGTAATAATAGAAATAAATCGTCTTAAGATAGTTTTTACTTTCCATCTCAATATTCATTCGTAAACTAGTTAATTTATCACATAACGTCTCCTATCAGCTGACTCAAACTCAGTTACTTACTATTACAATAAAACAGAATACTCAAAACAATTCAAAATATATTTTAAAATTACTATCGTAAAATCATCAATTTATGTAGGTATTCTATGAATAAAGGCATGTCGGCATGAATTCTCGAAATTTATTATGTTATATAGATTTTTAATAAAATATTTCAGTTAAATGCTTGTCGGCATGCATTTTTTAAGTTTTTGCCTTGAAGTACGGAAAATTCAGATGTAAAATCATAGGGGCGGTGGTAGCGCGATGGTAACGTGATCGTAACGCGATGACAACGCGATCGTAACGCGATAGCAGCTCGATGATAACGCGATGGTAGCGACCCGTAAAACGATTTTTCAGAGAGTCTATATACTACTCAGTACTATCTCAGAACTACCTAATACAAAAAGTTCTCAATTAATTAAAAATACTATGTATAATCACACCGATTTTAGCCAATCGATCGATAGGGAACCGCAAATCTGATTCTCATATTGAACATACCTCTTTTAGTTTACCTACTGTACTTTTCATGCAATAATAGGCTGAGACAAAAAATAATTTCTCGTCAGAGTAATAAAAGTCGTAGCTTTACCTAATTAAAAAGTAAATCCTTGAATTTAAGAAATAGCATCTTCATGATTTCGGAAGTAAAATTTAATAATAGATATGGATATGGATATTAAATTCTTAAATGTCAACAATTAATATCCTCATAATTTCATATGTGAAAATTGTGTAATCAAGGATTTCTAGACCAAAAAAGTAAAAAAAAAATTCTACATTAAATCATTGAATGTTAACAACTAATATCTTCATAATTTGAAATGTAAGATTTTTAGACAAGAAAAAAAAGAGGCAAAATTCTTTTTTCTATATTAAATCCTTGTATGTCAACAATTAATATTCTCATAATTTCACATTTGCATTCATTTTTTTAAAAGTTTTTGCCTTGAATTACGGAAAATTCAGACGTAAAATCATAGGGGCGGTGGTAGTGCGATGGTAACGTGATCGTAACGCGATGGTAGTGACACGCAAAACAGTTTTTCAGAGAGTGTATGTACTACTCAGTGGTCATTACCTTAGAACTACCTAATACAAAAAGTTTTCAATTAGTCAAAAATCGATTTTAGCCAGTCGATCGTCAGAGTAAAAAAAAAAGTCGTAGGATTTACCTACTTAAAAAGTAAATCCTTGAATTTAAGAACTAACATCCCCATAATTGTGAATGTGAAAATTTAATAAGAGATATGGATATGGATATTCAATCCTTAAATGTCAACAATTAATATCCTCATAATTTCACATGCGAAAATTGTTTAATCAAGGATTTCTAGACCAAAAAAGTAAAAAAATAAATTTTCTACATTAAATCCTTGAATGTTAACAACTAATATCCTCATAATTTCACATGTGAAAATTGTGTGATCATGGATTTCTAGACCAGATATTACAAGGAATGGAATTTTCTGAGAAACCAATAATAAGAGAGTTTTGGTACGTTAATTTTTTTTCCTAAATTTTTCATTTACTAAATATTAAAGATAACCAATCATACACATATCTTGGTTTTCTCTGAGCCTCATCACACACACATCTTAAAAAAGTATTTTGAACGAAAAATGAGCGCAAATACCTTAGTCCAAAAATTTGAAAAAATACGGAAATTTCAGCTTTCCTTCAATTTTAGGTAAAAAGTGTATAGGAGTGAAAAGTTGTTTGATGACATTTACTAAATATTACAAGGAATGAAATTTTCTGAGAAATCAATAATAAGAGAGTTTTGGTACGTAATTTTTTTTTTTGAAATTTTTCTCAATATTTGAAAAAATGCGAAAATTTCAGCTTTCCTTCAATTTTAGGTAAAAAGTGTGTAGAAGTGAAAAGTTGTTTAATGACATTTACTAAAATATTAAAGATAATAATCTTGGTTTTCTCTGAGCCTCATCACCCATCTTAAAAAGTATTTTGAATGGTCGTATATGGGCTTTCTCACATGTGCCGTCAACAACACTATTCTACTAAATATAACCAAATTGTGTCTCATTTATGGAAACATTCCTTCATCCCTACTTCCAAATAATCTATTTTTTAAAAATATTATCTACTTATATTAAATTAATTTTACCTAGCGTATATTTGGGAAAATAAATCAAAATATAGCTAAACATAATTTATTTACAATTTAATTTTTTAGTCATTACAATACGTTCATCAATATCATTACTGGAAGTATATGATGTACCATTATTGTCACCAGTGGCGATTTCATACCCATGGTCACAACCATTAAATTGTTCTTCTTCAATGACATCCATCTTGTCATCATTGTTAGAATTGGCTGCATTATTTCCATTAAAATTTGTGTTCAAGCCGTCATCTTGGGGCATCAAACCATAATTTACCAATAAATCAATGGGTATATGTGGCATTTCGAGCAACATAGAACCCAATTCTTCGTCAATCATTTTCCGGCAAAATTCCTCTACACCAATGACACCATATAGGAACTTTTGACAAACATGGGCCCCAGCGAAAAAATTGACTGCATCCCTCATGTATTTTCGGTATAAATCCACATCGAATCCGATTGCAAAATTTAAAATATCTTCAGCCATCTGCTGTAGTCTAGTTAATAAATCATAAACATAGGAATCTTGGTTCTCTCTGATAATAGATTCGTCACACATCTTAAATAGAAAATATTTTTAATGCTTATGTATGTGCTTCCTCACATGTGCCATCAACAACTATTCTATTACATATCCAACTAATACTTAATATGATAAACAATAAAAATATTAAAATTCTTTTAAAAATGTCTATTCCAAACAACCAAAATTTATTAATGCTCTTGTATTGCCTCCTGATGCATTTGTACTCTATCCCAAATACGTCAAAATATATTTATCACCTGACATATTCATATCATCAATAAAAATCTCAGTAAATGCATCAGCTACACGCTTAGGTAGAAATGTTTGAAATGTCACATCATTCCATTGATCGTATAATGTAGCAACAATAGTTTTCCCAAAACGTGTTGTTGTTGGAGTTATTTTTTTAATTACATAACCCATTCCCACCCCCAAGGTTGAAAGCTTTCTGCGCTCCGGAAATTCAAAGTCTTTGTTTATCATATTATTAATTTCACCCAAGGTCTGCTGTGAAATGCTCATTGTTGAAATATGTAATAAAACAATTACCTTCAATAGACACTTTCGTCGGAACACAACACAAACACAATATATCTATTTGCTGTTCAAGGCAGCAGATAATGTTAGCTAGAATGCTAATGTGACTGGTAAAAATGAAATTTATGGAAATATTCAAGGTCAAAATTAACAGAAAGGTGGTGTGGGGTGGTAGTCGCACACCTGCATCAAATACCCGCCTGCGTTCAAGGTCACACCAACAACATATGCCCACGTTGGCAACAAAGGTCATACGCAATAGAACACCTGCACATATTCAAGGACAATAACACCACCCAAGGTCAATGGGCTAGTAAATATTATTAAAAATATTTGAAGGTCAAGTGACATCAGATGTACCCACGTGTAAGGTAGCTCACAAAATAATAAATTCGTCAAGGTCACGAAAATGACATAGCACACATGGGCTAGTAAATATTTCAAGGTCAAGATACATCAGCTTCTGATGAGCAGATCAACGCTAAGGGAATATTTCAAAGTCGATGTAGTAAAATAACACATGTCCCCGTGGGATATTAACAGCACGTCACAAGGTCATGGTCAAAGTCATATGACAATGAAAAGACACCTGGTCACGAAGGTCAATAACACCACCCAAGGTCAATGGGCTAGTAAATAGTATTAAAAATATTTCAAGGTCAAGCGACATCAGATGTACCCACGTGTAAGGTAGCTCACAAAATAATAAATTCGTCAAGGTCACGAAAATGACGTAGCACGCATGGACTAGTAAATATTTCAAGGTCAAGATACATCAGCTTATGATGAGCAGATTATTCAACGCTAAGGGAATATTTCAAGGTCGATGTAGTAAAATAACACATGTCCCCGTGGGATATTAACAGCACATCACAAGGTCATGGTCAAAGTCATATGACAATGAAAAGACACCGGGTCACGTATACGATAACTTCAAGGTTACACACCACCTGCATCGTTCAAGGTCAAAGACAAGTTCAAACAACAACAATTGTCCACCTGGACGGTCAAGGTCATACTTCAAGGTCACACAACAAAACCTGACATCGTTCAAGCGAAAATGTTCAAGGATATTTCAAGGTCACACGCAATAGAACACCTGCACACATTCAAAGTAGCACCCCCAATGACACCCCCAAGGTCAAATGAACACCTGCACACGTTGGTGGCCAAAGTCATATGACGTCACAAGGTGAAATTAAGAACACCTGCACACATTCAAGGTCAATAGCACCCCAATGACACCCCCAAGGTCAAATGAACACCTGCACACGTGGGTGGCCAAAGTCATATGACGTCACAAGGTGAAATTAAGAACACCTGCACACATTCAAGGTCAATAGCACCCCAATGACACCCCCAAGGTCAAATGAACACCTGCACTCTTCGACGGTCAAGGTCGTATGACGTCAGAGGAGTGGGGGGTGAATCGGAATTGGCTTACTTCTACTACTCATATTACTTTATATATACATATTTATAGTTACTGTAGACATTTTCTGAGCATTAATTGTTATTCCTGTCAGATTCTGTGTCGACTGAATTTTTTGTTCAATAGTATTATTTATTATTTTGTTCAATATTTTGAACTTTGTTCTGCTCGCACCATAACTTATTTGCATATTCTTCTTAAAAGTTTTTCTAGATTATTTTCTGCAATTTCCCGTATTTCTGACGGAGTACAATTTTTTTCCTGGCTCATTTTCATTATAAAGAGTTCTGCTTGTTGAGAAAATGAATTGACGATAATAAAATTTTAGATCCGATGTACAGGGTGTTAATAAATTAGGAAAATATGAAAATGCTTCAAGAGAAAACTACCATTATTTATTATTTTTTACAAAAATTTTATAAAACAAAGTTGTTTATAAACTAACGTAAAGTCTAAATACAAACTTCTGGTGGATAGGGAGGTTTGGCTCAAACCATTACCCAGCTAGATCGCCTGATCTCTCATTATTAGATTTCTCTTTATGGGGTGCCTTAAAACAAAAGGTTTATTCAGATAATCTTCCACATGATAGGGAAATATTACAACAACGCATAGAAGAAGTAATCCATGATCTGAATGTGCCGCGAACCATTCGTAAAGTGTACGGACAATTTATTAAGTTAGCGGAAGAGTGTGTCGAGTTAGGAGGTAGCTATGTAGAATAATTTTTAAAAATTCGAATTTTTATTTCAAAATTTGTATTTAGACTTTACGTTAGTTTATAAACAACTTTGTTTTATAATTTATTAACACCCTGTACATCGGATCTAAAAATTTTTTATCGTCAATTCATTTTCTCAACAAGCAGAACTTTTTATAAAGAATGACTTTTGGTCGTAAAATGACTGATAAAGATTTTTTCCCTATTGGGTACCCTTATCCGCGGACACACTGTATAAAATTTGCTGAAATGACATAAGTCAAAATAAAAATGTCGCAAGAAATACACACCTATTTTTTTTAACCGCTTCTTGTAACAACCACATGCCAAGTATTCAAATTTTCTAACAAGGTTAAAATCGTTCGTGATTTCTCGGCCCCCGAAAATAACTTATTCCGCATTTGTTCGGTCGGCGTTTCTGTTACTTTTTTTTATTAGGAAAGTTTTAATTGGATTTCTTTTTGGTAACTTTTATTAAGATTTATCCCTGTTTAACTTATTCCTTCAATTTCCATGTTTTTTTTTCCAGACAAATTACGGGCCGCCTTCTTATTTGTGGGTTCGGTTCGGATTAGGACGAACAAAGTTATTAATTTTTTTTTTTTGAGGATTTTTGCGGATATTTTTGGGAAAGGAATAATTTTATGGAGAGAAACGGCATTAGCATTTTCGGAGGTTTCTTTTTTGTGTGGGGGGCAAATTGGACTTAAATTGCCGGAAAAGTTTAACAAGTGATTTAAATCTGTAATCTCGCTTACGGAATGAAGTGATTTAAACATTCAAAAAATTAGGATTACAGTATTAATTTTCCTTTTCTCGATCGTGTACAGGGTATCCCATTTTCGACACTTTTATAGGGTATCTCCGTAATTGTTAGTGCTATCAAAAAAGTAATATAGTTGTCATGTGCTCTTTTTGGGTCAAACTTAAAATGGTAATGGTAATGATACGGGGGAAAATCAAAAAATTTATAATTTCAAAATTACCCTATATTTTCTTAGTTAAAAGAGATACAGAAAAGTGTTTTAAACAGAAGTTTCTTTATATTGATTGTTGAATAATCTGCCTTTTCAGAATAAGTATACGGGGTCAGATAAAAAAGTTATCGGACCTAACCTCATTTTTTTTAAATGGAACACCCTGTATATTTTAATCAAAGATACTATTTAAAATTCTCCTTTCAAATATGTAACACACCATGGATGATATTGGTTTCCTAGGCGATTTTATTTAAACTTTATTACTTTGAAACGAAATAAAAGATTCAGAAATAACGGGAATCATCGCAAATGTTCGGAATATGTTGTAGGTTTGAGGTTGCCGCCTTTCCGGATAGCGAGCAAAATATATTTTTTGCGCCATTCCTTTGGATATTAAATTTTTCAAAATGTTGATAGGTTATTTTCGCAAATGAATATGTAAAAATGAAATTGACGTTAAATGTTAATAGTTAACATAGTTGTTTCTAGGATATTAGCTTTTGGTTCATGGTCTACTGTGGTTTAAAGTAATAAACTTTAATAAATCGCCTAGGATACCAATATCATGTGTTATATATTTGAAAGGAGAATTTAAAATGGTATCTTTTTAGAATATAATATCCATTTAAAAAAATGAGGTTAGGTCCGATAACTTTTTTACCTGACCGCGTATACTTATTCTGAAAACGGCTGATTATTCAACAATAAATACAATGAAACTTCTGTATAAAACATTTTTCTGTATCTCTTTTAACTAAGAAAATATAGGGTAATTTTTAAATAGTAAATTTTTTGATTTTCCTCCGTATCTCTTAAGCGAGCGAAAATTCTCGAATTTTGATTTTACCATTTTAAGTTTTACCCAAAAAGAGCATATGACACCTACATTACTTTTTTGATAGCACTAACAATAACGGAGATACCCCTATAAAAGTGTCAAAAATGGGACACCCTGTACGTGGTATTTATACAGGGCGTGTCCTGTAAATATTATTAAAAGCCGGAAAGCCACGTCAATTTCATTGTGTGGTAGACGATTTTAATGAATATTTGCAGCCCTAGTGGTTTATCCTCCTGGGAGGAGTAGATGTTACCCTTAATATCTTAAATGAGAAGGGGAGGGTCCAGAAACCAATCATTTTAAGAGTCGTTAAGTTCTAATAATACCATCATTTATTATTCTTTCTGGCGATGTTTCATGTTTCCCCTGATAAACCTTAAGGTCCCGTACTATTCGCTAGTTATGCGATAAAATCGAATATACCTAATAAAGTTGGACTTCCGTCGTTGTACGGTCACCATATTGCTTTGAAATGCCGTTCCAGATATCGAAAAACGCGTAATATGTCTTTCCGAGCCGAAAATGATTGAAGTATCGTCGGTGGCGGACAATTTAGATAAAATTGGGTCGCGTTTGATCTCCCGATAGGTGATGCAATATCAGGTTTACTGCCGCGATATCACCGGGATATAGAAGGGGATTTATACGGCGATAAGACTGATATAATGTACTCTGGAACAACCTGCATCAGCAGTTTTAGTTCCCGTCTGCATCCATTGGACGAGCCTTTGAATTTCGAACTACACAACAGTGGCGGCTCGTGACCTATGATAGAGGGGGTTTACAAGTACGGTGAAATTAGTTTTAAAATTTTATTTTTGTGTAACGACCAAACAATTACTTTCTAGGCGTTTTAAATGTAGAAGGAAAAAAAGTAATAAGAAAATACGTTAGGTAAAACATATTTTTATTTATTTTTTAATTTTACACAAGGAAATACAACTTTTGGAAAATAAGAAAGGTTTTCTTAGTGTGTATAGCGGTCGGATCTTAACGTCGTCTACTAATACTACTAAAGCCATCTACGAGCTATCAAGTAAACCGAATGATGTCCAATACTACTACCGCCATCTACGAGTTATCAAGAAATCCGAATGATGACTACGCCATCTACGGCTACGTCATTAGGCGCAACCAAGACGAGAACAATAGTTAACTGTTTTATGATGAGAACGAATCGAGCCACGAGACTGCCAAGTTGGCATTCTTCATATTTTCAGTGTTTTTTAGTTTAAACCCTTAAATAAAATGGTTTAAAATCATATCGAGTATCATTTATCGAAATACACAATATTTATCGACCCTATACAATAGTGCTTAAACGTAAAGTCCATTCCTCGGTTGTTAATTGTAGAAAATTGATCAATAACAGCCCCATTAAGTTTGGAATACCCTTTATAAATTTTTTTTCATATATTGCATTTTTAAACTTTCTAATAAAGTCCCTAGATTTACCCTTTGTGGTCTGCGTTAAATTAATTTCGGGTTTAGGTGTTCCCCCATTCTTCACTTCAATTTTTTGCACCAAACTCAATGAGCTAAAGTTATTTCTTAAATAGTCCACCGTCAACTATTCATTTTAACTTAATAACTATATAATATTAAAACATACACGCTCGAATTTCTAACTAGATGCACGAACAGACAATAGCGCCGTGCACACAAAAACTGTGCGCCTTTTCCATGTTAAACCGCCATAGCCCCGCTATCCCCCGCTGCCCCCTGCCACCTGTTACTACAGAGAAACTGCACTACTTAATCGCACGTGCGAGCAAGTCTCGTCATAAGTCATTTACCTCGACCGAGATACGGTTGCCGGATCTACACAGGTTGGTTTGACGGGATGATAAAATATTAGTGAGGGTCGGACTTTATACGATAAATAATATTCAATGAATATAAATTAATATTTTTTATTCGTTTTGTTTTGTGGGTGCATGCGCGCTTATGCTCCTGTGGAAGAACCGCCACTGCTACACAACGACACTAAATTGCGGACAAAGATAGACGGAAAGAAAAACTTAGTTAAATTTACTATAAAAATAGTAAAACTAGTAAAACTTTACTATAATCTTTTGTAAAACGACTACTACTAATTTTCTTTCTAGAATCGTTCTATTCTGCACTAGTATATTACGTACCGAGGTGAGAAGTGTTTCATTCCTGTCGAGAGAGCGGCCAGGTTAACTAAATCTCGAGATAGTAATGAAACTTTTCACCTAGGTTTGTATACTATTTTATTTACAACCACATCTAACATCCACTTCTTATTATTTTGAATTAAAATTATTAATAAAAGATAAATGTCATTTTGACTTTTCCATTGAAATATTAGACAGAACTTTCAAATAACCACAGGTGGTAAAATAACGTAGGTAATAATACACATCAATATCGCAAATATAATTTTTTGAATATAGTTTCAATGTCACTAAACAATATATTATTTTAACAACAGAAAAATGCTATCAAATGAGGAATTTGATTTTGCTGCTACTCCACCAGAAATTCGAGAAGCAGCAAAAATAGTAGAAGAATATTTTCTGCAAACTAAAAGCCTCCCGAGATATGACAAGGCATATAACTATTTCAAAGAATGGTGTACGGGAAACAAAGTTCAAAATCCTGGTTCTGAGTCGGCGCTACTACTGGCTTATTTCAGTGAAAATGCCAAGAAAATAAGATATCAACGATTTGGTTACAATATTCAATGCCGAGGACCACTCTATCAATTAGGGAAAAAGTAGACATATCTAAATACGCAAAGCTATTAGGATTTTTAAAAAAGTGTGTTCGTATATTATTTTGAGATATCGATTTTTAAAAGAATTACAAAAAAATAATTTAGTTTCCACCCGGGTGGAGACAGATGAAATGTCATTATTACATGCATGGTTGTAAATAATAGTACATTACGTATCAAGGGCCGAAAAGAGGCTTTTACGGACGAGATGCGGAGAAAGAAATTCTTCAGACAGTTTTCCTGTCTACATGACATGAAAACACTCGCGCATGGAGAATGTAAATATATATTTATAAATTTTGACAAATAGGCTCGGTGGCCTAGTGGTATAGCGTACGCCTTGTGATCTAAGAGTCGCGGGTTCAAATCCCGCATTCGGCATCTCCGGTTTTATTTATTTTTTTAAAAGCGCCCGAGTCTTTGAGGCCATATAAATAAAGAAATTCTTCAGACATTTTTCTAAAACATCTTTGAAAAATTTACTGCCAATTGTTTATTATCGCTTGTAGTATGGCTCGGTAGGTAGAGTGTCCGCCTGGCGCTCTGAGAGTCGCGGGTTCAAATCCAGCACCGACAATTCTGGTTTTATTTATTTATGAGCACATGGTGACTCGAAGCGGGCGGGAAAAATCTTTCCCGTCCGCTTCGATACTTTCCCGCCCGCTCTCTTGGAAAACGCCTCTTTCGGTGAAGTGAACATGCTGAAAAGAGGCACTTTCGGGGCACATGTAAAAAAAATATTATACAAACGTCTAAGCAATTTTGTTGCTTAAACTTTTAATTTATTTAGAAATAATAAAATTACATATAAAAGCACATGTCTCAGTTTAAAACATTTCCCGGTATGGAAATAATTTCATGCGATTTCCGGCCCCCGCTATTGTGCATTCCCGCGAATTTTGGCCCTCGTCCAGAACGCTTTCAGTCGGGGGCGGGCTAATTATTCCCGGCCTCTGCAGGACGCGAGCTGACCGCTGCAAAGTCGTTATCGGACCTCGTTGCAGGAGTATATTAAAAGTCGTAATTTCAGGAAAAATTAATGCTGGAATTGCGGTTACTTCGGCTAAGTGGTTACGATAGCCGTTGAAAATTTTAATTATGCGCCGTTTATATCAAGCGGAAAGATAATAAAGAGTTTTTAATTTTGTCTAAAAGTACAATAATTACAATTTTGATGGGTATAGTAATTTAACATACACTCAGCAGCAAAAATAACGCACAATCAAAAATTATGCTCAATTTCAAACTTGATTTTCTCGCGAACCGATCAAGCGATTTCGCTAATTTTCTTTTTGAACTGTAACTTTTGTCTTTGGTCAATGCACTGTGATAGAATTATTTATTCAGATTTCAGTTTTAGGCTTATACAGGGTGCACAAATGAGAATAGTTTGTCACGTTAAATTTGAAACACCCTGTAGGGAGCATTAGCAACAACAACGGGTGTATGATAAAATCGTACTGTAGCCTCATGTTTTCTAAAGATTTTGTTCCTTTAATTTCTCTGATATCTGGAATATCAAAGAAAATACACAGTTTTATACCAGAACATGTTATGCACAGTGCAACATACGTGAACTTTATTTAATGGAGGCTCTGTGATGTTTTGAGCTAAAATTTCCTTAACAGCACGGACGGATATCCTACCTTCACGTGGAGGTTCTTTAAGTAGCTTCGTACATTGGGAATAAGTTTTTACTAATGCACGATAACACAAGACCTCATGTTGCGCGCATCGTCATTGAATATTTACATGAAATAAATATTCGAACTCTAAATTGGCCACCGCGCAGTCCCGATTTGAATCCTGTAGAGCACTTATGGGATATTCTTGGTAGGGCACTGAGACAGCAACAACCCCCTCCTGTCAACTTGCAAGATGTCCAAATAATGGTTACCGATATTTGGAATAGACTTGACCAAAATAAGATATCCAATTTAATATCGAGAATGCCGAGGCGATGTGAAGCAGTCCTTAGAAGCAGAGGCGGCAACACGCGCTACTAATGTAATTTTTAGCTATTTATTGTTAGTTTCATTATTAGTTTAATGTTGTCAAAAGGTTATTTTAATTTTAAAAAAATATGTTCTGGTATAAAACTGTGTATTTTCTTTGATATTACAGATATCAGAGAAATTAAAGGAACGAAATGTTTAGAAAACATGAGGCTACAGTATGATTTCATCATATACTCGTTGTTGCTGCTAATGCTCTCTACAGGGTGTCTTAAATTTAACATAAAAAACTATTCTCATTTTTGCACCCTGTATAAGCATAAAAGTGAAATCTGAATAAAAAATTCAATCACACAATTACAAAAAGAAAAAAGCTACAGTTCGAAAGAAAAATTAGCGAAATCGGTTTATCGGTTCGCGAGAAAATCAAGTTTGAAATTTAGCATCAGTTTTGGTTGTACGATATTTTTGCTGCTAAATGTATAATATATTCCATAAGAGAATCATTTTCTTATATTCCGTGATATCTTATATTAGGCAGTAATATGAATGTGTGACAGGTTGACCAAAGGCGCACGTGCGGTCTGCCGCTCTAAGAATATTGAACAAAAAATAAGTACGACACTGGCTCTTCTACAATTTGTTGATCAAGAAAATCATATCTTAATACAGTAAACGTTGAAAATGACCACCAGCAACTTATACGTAAATATCTTCTCACTCCGACATAAATACGAGGATTTTATTTATTTATTTATTTATTTTTATTTATTTATTTATTTATGCTTTATTTCCTTATACATTACAATTTACACTGTATGGAAAACGTCAAAGTCAAATGCATGAATATACATAAAATGTATGACATACAAATACACAATATATAAAATTTAGAAAAAACAAACTACTAAAATAAAAGTTATGTTATTTAAAAAAAAAGTAAATATAAAAAAAAATGTAGAAGCATTATTGCACCCTGGTGAAATATTCATTAACTGAATAAAACGCCTCATACAACAAATATTGCTTTAAACGTTTTCTAAACAACATAATACTACACACAGCCTTCAGGCTTGGTGGTAGCTTGTTAAAGACTGCTAGTCCCAATGAGTTTGGTGATGTTCTGGAAATAAGTATACACAACTTACAGTAAAAATCTTGTATTTCCTAAAGAGCCCTCTGCACGAGTAATTCCTCGACACACCCACCAAAGTCCTCAATATTCTCTTCTGACATACAAGCAATTCCCCAACCATACTGGGCAAACCATAGAAGATCACCCCGTAACGCAGACGAGAATCTACTTGTGCGTTATACACCATGAGGAGCTCCCTCATAGAAATCGCAGTCTTGAGTGAACGAACGAGAAAACAACATGAATTTAATTTCAAAATTAAAAAGCTCAAGCAGATCACAATGATTTTTCCAATTCAGATGCTCATAAATTTGCACTCCTAGAAATTTTATATATTATATCATCATATCCAAATTATTATGATCCTGGTAATTCCATCGAAAGCAGGGCCATTCGTCTGATTGGAGACCACGAGCTGACGAAGAACCTCGACAGCCTAGAACATCGAAGGCAGGTTGGGGATTTGACCCTCTTTTACAGATATTTTCATGGAAAGTGCTCGGCTGACCTTGCCCTCCTAATTCCGCCCAGAGCGGCGAATAGCAGAAGTACACGACGAACCACTGTCGCCCATCCATATGTGGATGAATGTATTACGGTTTGTATTTATTTGCTAAACTATCCATAGTCCTACAGAATGTGACTTATTAAACAATGGACATCTAAAAAAAAAATTACAATCGACACCAAAAAATACACAAAAAGGTCATTATAATGTTCCGTCAACATTACAAAAATTTATTACGGAGAACCTTAATGGATTATGAGAAATTTCAATCCAATTTATTACGGAAAAAACACGCTGCAGGCAACATATTTTTTTTAAATACCCTGTATGCTTATGACACAGGGAGAAAACTTGTCAAATTCTCCCTAGTTCCTATAAATTATTAAATCGTCAGATAGTTATCCCCAATAATTGATAACAAATAAACCTCCATTATATTATAATAATTAAATAATAACATAATCATTACTTTTGCTCATCAATCCAATTATGAATTTTAAATTAAATTCCGTTTTCCAATTAGCATATTTAATGGCAATTTAAATAATACAAACTTGTAACGAATAAAATTATTCGGAATTATAATAAAATTTCAATTCTAGCTAGTTCATTAGAAGAGCACACAATTTGGATTTCATTGGCGTATTTGAAGTGTGCGATTGAATTCCAATTGACGCGAGATCAATTAAATCGTTATAATGTCAACATTGGAATCCATGTTTATAAATTGCCATATTGAAATAAGCGGTGCAAGTGGAGTACGATACAGGTTATTTTTAAAGAATAAGTTATGTAATGCGACATGTGACATCACTAGTGATGTAATAATAATTTAATTAAATCACTAGTGGGGTAAATACTCTTACTATGTAACTCAAAAAACCTTAATAGATATTTGCAATAAGCTCATGTGGGTCCTAGATAATAAGTTCTTACTTGTAATCCTGAAAGGACTCGACGTCAAGAAAGCTTCTCTGGTCCAGACGAAATTCCTGTTATAGTTCTCACGAGATGCGCCGATGAACTAACACCAGCATTTTGTAGACTTTTTAACTTATCCTACAAACAAGGAATATTTCCATCGTGCTGGCAGACGGCGCGAGCACAGCCTATACCAAAGAAAGGTAAGAGAACCCTGCCTAACAACTACCGACCAGTCGAATTGCTTTCAGTTATATCAAAAGTAATGGAGAAAGCTATTAACCAACATCTTCTAAAGTACCTGGAAGGCTTCAACATTATCAGCGATCATCAATATGGTTTTCGAAAGTCCAGATCAACTAGAGATCTTCTAGCCTATGTCACCCATCTTTGGAACAACGCAATCGAACATCAAGGGGAGTCTCGGGCTGTTGCACTGGATATTTCTAAAGCCTTTGATCGTGTTTGGCATGAGGGACTTCTAAGTAAACTGCGATCCTATGGTATGCCCAGTCGATTCTTTGCATTGTTGTCTAGCTTTCTTAAGGAGACCACTCTCTGCAAGTGGCGATTGACGGATTTCACTCAGACAAATTCACCATCAATGCCGGTGTTCCTCAAGGGTCCATATTGTCTCCCACTCTCTTCTTACTCTACATTAACGACCTTCTAGTGGAAACGAAAAATCAGATATTTAGTTTTGCTGACGATAATAGCACACTTATCTCATCTTTCTCTTTGAATGCACAGACATCGGCTGCCGACGCACATCTTCGCAGACAGCATGAAGTATCACGCTTCAACAAGGACCTGGAAGAAATTTTGGCTTGGGGTGACAGTAGCCAAGTCGAATTTAACGCTAAAAAAAACAGGCAGCAGTTTTCTCTAAAAAGGTTAACATTACAGAACCAGATATAGTTATGGACGGAAACGCAATCCCACTGGCTTCATCTATTTATTTGTTGGACGTCAATCTGGGAGAAAATATGTCTTGGCATAACCACGTTGTGGCAATCGCCAAGATAGCTTCTCAGAAACTTGGTGTACTCTTTCGAACCAGAAAGTTGTACACACCTCAATAACTGTTGACACTATACAAAGCCCAGATTCGACCATCACTAGAGTACTGCTCTCATGTCTGGAGCTCTGCACCCAAACATACTCTTCGGCTACTGGATTCCATCGAAAGGAAGGTCATTCGTCTGATTGGAGACCACGAGTTGACGAAGAACCTCGACAGCCTAGAACATCGAAGATAGATTGGGGATTTGACTCTCTTTTACAGATATTTTCATGGAAAGTGCTCAGCTGACCTTGCCCTTATAATTCCGCCCAGAGCGACGAATAGCAGAAATACACGACGAACTACTGCCGCAATTCCATATGTGGTTAAGCTTAGGAATTCTTTCATCTGGAGGACTTCATCCTTATGGAATGACCTTCCCGAGATCGTTTTTCCCAACGAATATAACCTCCAACGATTCAAAACTAACGTGAATCGCTTTTTGGGCACACGCACCACTCCCAGAGTGCCCTAAAGGATTTTTCCTATAGTGCTTGTAAAATAAAATAAACCTGAACCAAAGAAGGAAAATAGTAGGAATAGATGTCACTTGATAATTAAATAACAAAATACTAGTATATTACGTACCAAGAGTGGTAAGACGCCTATAACACACGATTTCGAAACTTACATTACTTTTATACTTGCGTAAACATAAGCGCCTGTACTATTTTTAGTATCGATACGATATCTCGGTAACTGCAAGCGGGAGCCGTTGAATCTGATGGCGACATGTCGTCGTCTTAAACGGGCATTGATAACGATTTGCGGTTGGGCGAGTGCCACAGAAAATCGATCCGAGTGCAGACATTCAGAGGATTGGGAACTATCGGAGCGGCCATGTGAGCACATTAAGCGAATAAACATGGAGGATAAGCAGGAATTCGGGATATGAATAAGGGCTTTGAATATTATCGGCACCGGATCAAGTCTGTTAAGGATCTCGTTATATTAAATTTTATTTTGGAAAATAATTATTGAAATTAGTAATTCTCGCAGTGGAGTACAGGGTGTCCATTTTTTGGTGGTTTCAAGGGGTCGTCACGGCCCTTATTCGTAAATATAGAAAGATGCGGTTTTCGCAGCACTGTGCTACTTTTGTGAAACAGAAGTTGTCACAATTAGAATTTTTCTAGGCCTCCTCGATTTTGATATAGGGGATGTTTTTGAGAATTTTACATTTTGGGACACATATTTCGATTACCCTGTAACTTATCACAATGAAATAAAATGTTTTTTTTGTAGAATCAGATTTTTTCTACGTGCAGGCTTCAAGAAAATAAAGAAACATGCTTTTTTTAAAATTGGCCACCATGTATAGGGTGTTATGGAAATGACGTATTATATTTAAACCGGCAATTCCTAAGATAAAGACAAATTAATTCATTCAGCGGTAAAAGTGACCTGAGGTCAAACCAGGAAAACATCTGTGTGGCACTGCGATACATGTAAGCAATCAAGGAATTCTGGCTGGTGTTGTCATATGTACACCTTAAACTCTTTAGACCAAATAAAATAATTTAAACACTTTTCCATTCTGTAATGCCTTTTTGTACAATTAATTGAAGAGCATTTACGACGGACTATGTTTTAAACAACCCGAAAAAACATATGGAATAGTAATAGCCACGTACGTCACTAGGTCAAGTGTCAATGACCTCTTGACGCCTTACATCAGGTGAGAGAAGTAGTTTCATAAAGCGGCGAATGCGTGCGTCTGTTAATTCAAGACCAAACAGCGGCCGGATACGTTGTGTCTCGTCGATCATCAACACACTCTCAGCAATCCGCTCTGTTTTTTCGGTTTACGCATGTATCTTGCTCGTCCATAAATAACCTTTGAATACTGTTTTTATTGACGCGTTTCTTCTGGCCGTCAAATTTCGTCGCGTGTAATAAAATCTAATAATCTGTATTATTGTATTTTCAAAAGCTAACTATCGGTTCTGTTTTACTATTACGGTGTGTACATAAAGTGTTTCCAGGAGTGCTCCCATGAAAAAGAAAAAAAAATGATTGCGTCTACCTGGATTTCCACGCTCTTTAGGTATAAGGATAAATATAAGTAGGTAGAAAATAATTTATTTTTATATTTTTATATGGAATTTCAGTTTTACATTAAGTTTGGCAACATTGCATACTACGACATATTTGGAGATTCTAAATAGTATATTAAGATGTAAGTTTCATAAGACATTACCTTAGAGCACCCGTATAATTTAGAAAACGACCCGCGAAGCGGGGAGTTTTCTAAAGTACAAGTGCTCTAATTGTCTTATGAACCGTGTATTTTATAATACTTTTTCTATTTGGGTCTTTAAAGTCTGAAAAACTTTAAAAAATATAGTCGTTTTTTCCATCTCAATTAATATTCTTTTTGGGTTGGCAATATTTTTACTATTTAATAAAATGTTACAAGTATCAAATATGCCATGATATAAACAATTGAACACAACAAAGCTTCTTCCCATCCGCCATAATTAAAAATAAATATATTATTAAAGTTAATAAAAATGAGTCAGGAAGAAAGTTGTACTCCGTCAGAAATACGAGAAATTGCAGTAAATAATCTAGAAAAACTTTTAAAAAGAATATGCAAAACTTGAAGTTATGGTGCGAGCAGAACAAAGATCAAAATATTGAACAAAATAATACTATTGAACAAAATATTGTGTCGACACAGAATCTGACAGGAATAACAATCAATGCACAGGAAATGTCTACAGTAACTATAAATATGTATATATAAAGTAATATGTATAATACTACATATTATATTGAATTAAAAATAGAAATAGTACCTTATTGACAAACTGGAAGATATTTCTATTATTTTTAGGTTATGTTGTTTTATTATTGTGACTAGAAATTAGTTGACGGACACCGCATGTTATATATTTCCAAGTATTGGTATTTCCAATAAATATCTAGTAAAAATGATCTATTTGCAAGGTTAACGGTTAGTATTTAAAGTTTTCTATAAAAATTTTTTGTCGAATCCATAATGCCTAGAAATCGTCAACGAAATCGAAGTAAGCCTAAATTTCGAACCCTAGTTGCTGCCAACATAAAAAAATTCAGTTCCATAAAGTGGCAGGTTATTCAATTTTTTTGCATTTCATAATGTAACCATTATGAAACCCAAATAGAAAAACTACATACAGCTAATGTTGAACTTAATAGATTTTGTAGATTTCTAGAGACTTTCTTTAAAAAATTCGTTGTTATAATTGTAAGTGGGCTGGGCGTGTTAGCTTAGTGCGTGTATTGTATGTAAAAGATGTGTTATTCTTAGTTTTATTACTAAATACTACCTTATAATTGGGTTAATGATATGTCCTATATCAACCTGATAGATTTTCAATAAATAAATAAACCAATTAGAGATATATCTAGGTTAGGCACTAGCCCAAAAGTATCGCCATATCACTCGAGGTAACAAAACAAATTAACATCTCTTCTAAATACGTTATATTGTCGAAAAAACGTTTCGTAAATAAGCAATGCGACATTTTGTCACTAATAAATATCAGAAAAGTATAACAAGCGATACCAATACTGTGCCAATTATCCTGTCATTCAAAAATTCCCTCGGGACGAAACAAACATTCGTGTTACAAAAAAAGGGGAGGACGGGACAGGGGCCATTTAAAATTTTATCAGTCGCTTTCGTAAAGCCAAGGGTAAAAGCTTTTTTCCAAGAAAGCTTTTTGATGAAAAAAAGACAATGGAAAGATAATGCCCAAAGTCGCGGAATAAAGCCTCTTGTAAATTTAAAATATTTTAATTTGAATGAAAAATTATGGAAATTATCTTTTCTTTTTAAACCGGTCGGAAGATCTCTATACTTTCCAGTCGATTTATAAGTTAGAAAATTTCATTTTACAGGCCTAGGCAGGAAAATAAGAATACTCTTTTTCGTTTATTGCGCAGGAAAGTTTTTATAAATCATATAAAAACACGATAATACCCGGTGTTATGGAAATTACTTATTATATTTAAACCCGCAAATCATGGGATGAAAACAAAACGAATAAAAATAATGTACAGTGTCCCATAACTAATAGCACACAGGAAAACTGCAGATTCCTTGGGTAAAAATACTGCGATTTGGCCATACTTAGTTTAGTTCAATAGCTGGTAATAACCGAGATACAGGGTGTCCAAGTAAAAATTTAATTTTCAATTTTCCTAAATAACTTATTTCTGAATCAATATTTTTGCCCAAAATTTTGTGACTAGCGTTTTTTTGGGGAAAGGAATTTGAATTTGTTAATAATTTTGATGTAGGTTATAGGGGACGCTCTCTACGGTACTCTGGATACATAAAAAGAAGTGTAACTTTCTTGGGCCTTAGTATAATTATGTTTTTATTAAAAATATCAGTTTTTCCGTCATTTTTAAGCAATAAAGGTATACTTTGTAAATGTCGCTCCGACTAACCGTTTTCGAGATATTTTCAATTACAATTTCTAATGCGTTTTTAAGGAGTTTTTGAAGATACTGTTATCAAAAGTTAAACTAAAAATGCCGCGGCATAACTGTTTTTTAACGGAGAAATGCGAGACATGGTTTGTTTATACGCACAAGAAAGTTTTAACAGACGCGGGGCACATCGGCGGTATTTGGAAATGTATCCAAATAGAAGGCAGCCAGATTTTAAAATTTTTAGAAGCCTATACGACAGACTGGGAGAAACAGGATCCTTGCGTCCAAAACGAAAACTGTAGCGGCATTTTTAGTTTAATTTTTGATAACAGTATCTTCAAAAACTCCTTAAAAACACCCACAATGCTGACAAATGAAAATAAACTTTGACAGAAATCAGGTTACAAAGTGTTTTCATTGTATTTGTTTTTACCAAAGCCTACTGTGACAAATTTCACATTTACAAATCAAAATTTAAACGGGCGCATTAGAAATTGTAATTGAAAATATCTCGAAAACGGTTAGCCGGAGCGACATTTACAAAGTATACCTTAAAAATGACGGAAAAACTGATATTTTTAATAAAAATATCATTATACTAAGGCACAAAAAAGTTACACTTCTTTTTATGTATCCAGAGTACCGCAGAGAGCGCCCCCTATAATCTACATCAAAATTATTAACAATTTCAAATTCCTTTCCACAAAAAACCCTAGTCACAAAATTTTGTGCAAAAATATTGATTCAGAAATAAGTTATTTAGGAAAATTGAAAATAAATTTTTACTTGGACATCCTGTATCTCGGTTATTACCAGCTATTGAACTAAACTAAGTATGGCCAAATCGCAGTATTTTTACCCAAAGAATCTGCAGTTTTCCTGTGTACCATTAGTTATGGGACACCCTGCATAATAAGAAATGTACAGCGTTATCAATTTAGTTTGTCCCACTTTTAAGATCCTGTAACTTATTTGTATTTTAAGTTAGCGCGTTCATTCAAAAAACAAGATGTAACATTTTTAGCCAAGTTTTTATGAGTGTTGTAAAAAATGACAGTAGGTGTCATATATCACACCGAGAAGCAATAATTTTTTTTTAAATGGGACACTCTATATATCAGAAGCACATTAGGTGGCGCCTTTTCTTCCGATCTCAAAAATATAACACACATATACATTCTTTTCTTCATTCCATCAAACATTGACAAAATATGTAAAAATATATTATTGTTAAAAAGCATCAAGATAGCTATGCAATTGTTTTGGTTGCTATGGATTTTATCTTTATTTATATTTCAGTCTGTTATTCTCAGAATTTTGTAGAAAAGTTATTTTGTATGTAAAAACCAACCAATATGAAATATTATTATTCAGTGGGCAAAGGTGTTTTATGTTTGATATTGTATATATGACCAATGGATTGCAAATTCCGATACTATAAAATGGCCGCCGAACAGCCCAGACCTAACACCCTGTGATTTTTTCTTTTGGGGTTATATTAAAAATATATAATACACCGTGTTATTTATTGAATGAACTATATTATAATTGAAAACGCCATCCATCAGATTCAAGCTTATAGAGAAGTTTTATTAAAAATTAATAGTCACATTGTAAAAGTGTTTCGTAAATGTATCGAACATGGAGATGGTCATGTAGAGCAATATCGATTATGAAATAATTATTATATAATTCTAGATATTAAATTAATGTTATGAACTTTTGTTATTTTCTAGTTATGCCAATATTAATAAAATTGTTTTTCTACTACTCACTTGAAGAAAAGAATGTATATGTGTGTTATATTTTTGAGATAGAATCGGATCGCCATCTAATGCGCTTTTAATATATAGAGTGTCATTTTTGACAACATAAAAACTTGGCTAAAAATTCTACATCTTGTTTTTTGAATGAACGCGCTAACTCAAAATACAAGACAAACTAATGGCAACACAATGAATTGTTGTAAGTCAAGTCTCATAAGACGTTAGTAAATGTTGCCATATTTACACGTCAAACACCTTAGAAAATATTACTATACTTTTAACAATAGTTGTCGAATAAACCCGAATTCTTTATCGGTGTAATAAAAATCTTTTAGTCTATATAATAACTTTAGTTTCCTACCTTTGGGATGAAATCGGTTAAACGCAATTCTGTCACAAATCAAACCAATACGAGAAGTTTGTTAGTCGTTCGGCTTATATGATAATAGTAAGACCGGGTAAACTTTGGGAAAATTATTTTACGAAGAACTGGGTTTTCTAATTAATCGCTTCTCGGCGTGTTATAAAAGATTTTCATTTAGTTTCATTAGAATTTTAATACATTTTTGTATTCGGAGCATAAGTTATAGGCCTAATGAATTATACGAAATATGTATTCAATCGGAAAATTCTGTTGGCCGAACAACGTTTGATTTAACAACTTGTATGATGTTTTTACTCAGCAATTATAATGTAATTCTACAAGTAATGGTAAATTAAAATACAAGGCGTTCCGTTCAAAAGACTTTACTTATGAGTATTTATTATATTATACCAAAAAGGTACAATTTTTAAAATACTCTGTATAAAAAATGTTCTATCTAATATAACAATATTATCCCTAACGTCCGGTATAACCGGAAGTGAGAGATAGGTCAAAATATGTGCATTAAAAAGATCGACAAGTTTTATAGCGAGTAAAAATATATTTTTTTTTTGTTCCCCAGTCGCATTGTCGACGTACATTTAATAAATAATATTTAAAAAACGAATTCAAAGTTGTCAGTATGAATATTTTTCTGTTACAGGTCCGATTCACAATAAACTGATATTTTTTTCAAAACAAAGTGATCGTCATAATCTAACATATTGTGATAAAGTTTAAAACATGTAAATCATAGTTTATAAAATTTTAAAAGGTGGGGCCACATTAACTGCGTTTGATTATGTTCCTCCCAACCAACATTTATTTCATTATAAATTGTAAAAACAATTGTTAGAATATTCTTACAGCAAATATTTGGAGGTTGAAGCAGATACTACAACTATTAAAACAGATCTATAAATGTAAAACCCCCGATTTACTACATGAATATTTTGTAAAATTATTTAGGTAACATCAACAACCAATTTATACAGCAAAGACGCTAACAGAAGCATTTTTTTTTATAAAATAAGTTATATTGACTTTTTTATGACCAAACACCTAGCATGTATCAATGTATCACTGGCTTTGCCAAAATAAATTAAAACTGAACACATCAAAGACAAAGTGTATGATAATAGGTTCAAAAGTAAATTGTAAGAAGTATGCCGAATTAGGATTAACCCTTAACATAAATGAGTCTGAAATTAGTTTAGTGTCGGAAATAAAATATTTGGGAGTCTTTTTGGATCCTCAGCTTGTTTTTACGAATCACGTTGATTACCTTTGTAAGAAATTAGGGAAAAAAATTGGTTTTTTCTGTCGCGTTTCGGATTGTTTGTCCCAGTGGGCCAAGACACTGGTTTATAATACAATCATCTTGCCTCACTTTAATTACTGTTGTTCTTTATTAATATCTTGTACTCAGGAAAATATACACAGGCTGCAGGTTCAGCAAAATAAGGTTATGCGAATTATTCTTAAATGCAACAGGTATATCCCGGTAAGAACTATGTTACAGAGGTTGAATTGGCTGTCTGTGGAACAGAACATTAGAAAGGCGAACTTAGTTTTAATACATAAAATTGAACATGAGCAGCTACCAATATATTTTAATGCTTTTCTTAAGAAAAGATCAAATTTTCATAGTTATGACATTCGCTCTGGGCAATATTATAACATTGAGTCAGTTAAAACCACATCTCTACAAAAATCGCTATTTTTCGAGGGAGTTCGTCTTTTTAATGACCTCCCTGAGGGCATTAAGGAGGCAAATGGGTTAAATGTTTTTAAAAGAAGATTGTTTCTTTATTTGAAGGATATGTAGAGTAGAGTAGGATTTATCATTTTTGTAACTGACATATAAACACTGTTTTGTAACTTGTATTTTTTAGTAATAACTAGCCAAGTGCTAAATAAAGATTATTATTATTATTATTATTACTATTATTATTATAGCAAAAATCCTTTAAGGCACTCTGGGAGTGGTGCGTATGCAAATAAAGCGATTCAAGTTGGTTTTGAATCGTTGAATGTTATCTTCGTTGGGGAGAGGAACGTCGTTCCACAAGAATTCTCCAGATAAAATAATTCTTAAACAACCCAACAAATTGGTAAAAACGTGGTAATTGGCAGCAAATTAATTACTATAAAATTTAAACTACTTCTAATTAAATATTATATTCTTTAAGAGGCTTTATTTTAAGGTCACGTTGTAATTTTTAGACCTAACCTGCTTATTTTTCACAAAAAAATTTAACGGGTTTGGGTTTTAGCATTTTGGATATACCGAAATCAAAGTCTTAAATATTTATGTACATACATATATTATTATAGTTGAAAGAGAGAGATATCAAAATATGTTTAAGGCATGATGGTAGTAAGTCCCATTTTGGTCGAAATTACCACATATATTCTAGGAACGGTAGTGCAACGTAAGAATGTTAGTTCCAGTGACCATGCAGGCACATAATTGTTATCACAAAATAATTCCCCATTTTGGTAACAACGTGGCGAAGAAACGGTGCACATACGGTTGCCGATACTAGTATCAGGAACAATTTTATCAAAAAGTTTTTATATAAACTCGAAAAATTTCAAAAATACAATTTTATTTAACATTTTATCAGAGTTACTACTCGATCGTTCGCATAAATGCTTTTCCGTCGGCGAACGAACGATTTTTGTTGACTTTCAATTCAGCGGAAACAACTAAAACTGTTTACTGAAGATCTTAACTCGGGTAATGGTACAATCGGTTATTTGTGGTGCACCTCGCTCGCGGATCGAATCGATTGTTAAGCAGAGGGAAATAATACAGCTCGAAGGAGTTCTCGTTATTTATATACAGGTAGATTAAAACCTATTTACTAAGGGCGGGTTTCGGCGAAAAGCTTATTTTACTTTGTGGGACAAAAATTTCAAGAGATTCAGAACTCTTAATTGAAGAAGCGTCATATATTGCATATATATTATATTGTATACGAGTGAGACTGTCTTCTTTTATTACAAGATTTTTAGTGAAATTCGGTTTCGAAGATCGGATAATGTGATAATCAAAATATTTTCGTATACATATAAATATATATATATTTACATACATACATATACATCTGAAATACTTTATACCTGGTATTGATCCACGACTTTTGCAAAAAAAGCACCATGCACTTGTGTCCTTTCATCTTAAACAAAACAAGTCACTAACCTACCAAACAGCGAATTGAATCACCACAAATTATTGTTCAATTTGTTCATTTGTTCAATTCGAACGACACCCGCCAGATCTGGACAACTTAAAAGTTTTTTAAATGCCACTTACCCTTTAGAAAAAAAAATGCAATTTTATTTAGCTTTTCGAACTTATTTAACACCAACTTAATTTATAAAAAACACCAAGTACCTAGGTAACTTGAACATAAACAAGCCGGCACAATAAAATCACATAACACGTCTAAGTACCATTCAATCTGAATTAGTATTTTAAAGTGCTACTGTATAGACAAAAATACGCCCTTATTGTCCGAGCGGTCTGGGAAATAATGTATTTAACATCTAAAAATTTTAAAAATAAATAACACGTTGTTTCTCTCATCGATATCGGCCTGCTTCTTTAAACAGCTGATTGTGGACATCGGGCTAATATTTAAAAATACAGCGTTGTCACTTTCGATGTTTTATAAGCGACTATCATAAATTGCCGAATTTCCTTATAATATTACTTTCCTGTATAATTATAGTCTCGGCAATGGCAACCGCGCTGGCTCTAGAGAGCGGAGATTTCTCGGAAAGAAAGTTTGACGACTGCTCCGAAGACAGACTAGACCATTATTTCAGAGGGTAGTTCCTGTCAATTGTTAACATAATTGTTTCATTTTAACTTTAGTAAGGGGTTAATGGCCCATAGAAATGAGCGTTTTTATTATTTCTATTGCGAAATGATTAAGTGCTCTTGTTCTATGTGTGTTATTGTAAAGTGTAATTATGCGTTAGTGTTGGGGTTTAGTGATAAGCTTATTATGCACTCGCATACTATTATCAGGACACGTGATGAGCATAAAGTTTCTCCCACAGAAAAAAGAACTGAAAGTGTCTGCGCCCTGGATTCCTTAATCGCGTCCTGGATTTACTTTCTAAGTAAGCTAAATATTTATTTTTATAAGAAACTAAAGTTTTACACTTTTAAACATTTTGGCAACATTCTGCTTGAACATCTGTTGATTAATCAGCTGGGCAATGTAATATCTTCATATATAAATGCGCCGAGGAGTTGTGTGTGTGGGTTTAGGGGTGAATTACCCCACTTTTTAAACTTTGATTTAAAAAAAAATATATGTAGCGCTTCTCTAGGACACCCCAGGAGTCACCCATTTAAATATAATACGTCATTTCCATAACACCCTGTATACATGTGGTCATCTCTCCCCATTTACCCTAACTATTCATCCCCTTCCGTCATGCAAGGCACTGGCATTCTGACTTTTCGTATAACGATTATTATTGTTCCGTTAACCTTCACGGATAATGATTATTATTGTTTCTTGAACCTTCACACTTTCCCCAACAATGGCAATAAACCTGAAAATCTTAAATATGCCCCCGTGACCGCTTATTCCCGCACAATGCAAAATTTAATTCCGAAAGGGTATTATAACGGTTTTAGTTTAGTTTTCGTGTTTTCGGAAAGATTGTTTTCGTTCCCGGATTAATTCGTTGAAACAAGGCGGAAGTTTGTTAATCAGCGAGTTTAGGTATGTTAGTTTGCACGATGTAATTTGTTTGGTTATACCTGGTATTGTTTCCTGTTTGTACGAGGTTGGCGAATAGATTTTGTTGAATTAGTTGTTATTGCAATTCTACGTTCGCTTTAGTAGAGAGGCACTAGACAAGTTTTTGCCCTAACTGTGACATAGGAACAGAAACAGACAGAAGATAAAAGAGATAGGGACTCTACAGATAGAATTCCTGTCACTTTTTTGTTCGGGTCACATTGACATGTACAAAGCAGATAGAAATATCGGGTCCATGTTTGTTTCAAGTCGGTGTGTATAGATTATATTAATGGACATGCTCTCTCTTTTAAAAATATCCTCGTACAATGCTGCCGCATCTATTAGACAGTATTAGTAACTTTGATAATTTAAATGGAACACCCTGTGTATTATTTTTTTTTTCAATTTCTTAATAAATTTCCTTAATACAGGGTGTTATGGAAATAACTTATTATATTTAAACCGGCAAATCCTGAGATGAAAATAAATTGAAGAACAATAACCGTAAATGGCGCTTTGAATTATTAAGCGAAATGTACACTTTATATGAAATATCAAAATTTACGTGGCCGCTCCTGAGGACCTTCGCAATCAATAGAGTATTGAGGTAGTCATACTCTTGTGAGGTAAAAATAGAGGCATATTCTATTTTTACTCATATCTTGTAAAACAGTTTGGTTTATTATTGTTATAATATTATTTGACATTGGTTCTGATTTCAATATCACGATCGATGGTCAGACGTGCTAATGATGTTATTAGTTATAATAATATAACAATAACAAGGACATGAACCTTATGGGTTAAGGTTGTAGATTAAGTAGTTAAGGTTATAATAAGATAATATAAGGATGATTGTAACAGAAGAATCAATACTCAACCCTTTTTTGAGTAGGTTGTTGATATTAAGACTGATCTAAAATGTAGTTCTAAAAATATACCTTTAGCATGGCTAATGTCCGCTGATGTTTTATTACGAACCAGCAACATCTATTACATGGCGATCCTGCCAGTGGACTTAGTCATGCAAGTCCAGTATTAGTGAAAGTTTAGTTCAGTGAAAGTTGTGCAAAAATGGGAAGTGTAAGGCAGTTAATTATGAAGGGGTCATACCACAAGCCCTTCAATGGTAAACCTGTTACTGCATCTATACGTAAAAAGTTTAATAGAAAGCAGATTTCGAATGACCAGACCATGTCTACGAAGGCGAATGTACGTGTGAGGCCTTTGTTGAAGAAAGGTGAGGCAAAAAGCCGCTCGTACTCAACGTGGGACTAATGGCACATGACGTTATGGAAAAGGGGACCCAAAGCATCTGATAAAATTTTGAAAGTGTTAAAGGACTGTAAGTTAGATGATACCTTGTATTTATAACGTGTTTGTTTTGTTTTTTTAATTTTATTTTAAAGATGACTCGAATTTTTTTAAATTATTTGATACTGGGCGCAATTTTTTGGCTTCTCGAGTATGGCACCGAGGATGTGACAGCGACTAATTGATGGCATTGAGTTACCGATTGTTTTTTTTAGTAAAAGTAAACCGAAAGAAGTGATTTTATGTAATTAAAATTTTATTGAACTGTGATAAAATAGGACTCCATATAAAAATTTTCGTCTTTAATAAGAAATATTTAATATATTTTTTTTATTTTTCTATGAACCAGGATTCTTGAATGAAGTTAGCTTAGTGCATCGTTGTGAGACCTGCGATTCAAATATATTAATACGGAATATAAAAATCAGAATTCTCGATCGGCGTTAGCCTTAAGTGCATCGTTGAGAGACCTGATATCCGTATGTGATGATGATTCATCACTTATGTATATTATACATATACATATTTGCAAATTAATTGCAATAGAAGACGAAACAATTGAATTTATTGTTATTATTTTTTTCAAAGGAAGTTGATTCTTTAGAATTAAAAATGCATATTCAGCGAGTAATTTGTAACGTGAATAATAACTTAATGGCATCAAGAAAGTAAAAGAGTAATAATATATTGTAATTGTGGAAATGTAGGTTTAGAAGTTATAGTCGATATTTTTAGAAGTTATAGTCGATATTTATAGAAGTTATAGTTGATATAGAAGTTATAGTCGATATTTATAGAAATTATAGTTATAAAAGTATAATTATAGAATTAAGTTTAGCGCACATATTTAGTTAGTGCAGCGTAAATATGTATATATATAATATACATAGGTCTAAAAAAAAAAAAAATCAAAATTCTAGACCTTTGATTTTTTTTTTCCTTTCCCAAGGGAGGTGTGAGGTAAAAATAGAGGCATATTCTATTTTTACTCATATCTTGTAAAACAGTTTGGTTAATATTGTTATAATATTATTTGACATTGGTTCTGATTTTAATATCACGATCGATGGTCAGACGTGCTAATGATGTTATTAGTTATAATAATATAACAATAACAAGGACATGAACCTTATGGGTTAAGGTTGTAGATTAAGTAGTTAAGGTTATAATAAGATAATATAAGGATGATTGTAACAGGAGAGAGAAGAATCAATACTCAACCCTTTTTTGAGTAGGTTGTTGATATTAAGACTGATCTAAAATGTAGTTCTAAAAATATACCTTTAGCATGGCTAATGTCCGCTGATGTTTTATTACGAACCAGCAACATCTATTACACTCTCTTATCTTCGATCTTATTTCAAAATAATCCGTTTTATGGTTAAATTCCAGAAAAAAATAAAACACAAAAAGTATCCCAACAGTAGATAAGATCACACAAATTTGAAATCACATCACAACATTTATTATTATGAATTATTTCACAACAGAAAAAAATAGGGCACTGCTACAACTAACAAAGCGTTTAAAATTCGTATACGCCAAGTCCCCGAGTCTCGAAACATACCGACGCAACGATAGTGGCGCGCGGCCGGTATCCAAGCAAGGGCGGGACAGGCGGTGTGATCTGAGAACACTGTTAGTATACTCTAGTGACCCACATTCTTGCTAAGTGAATCCAGATGGAACGGCGCGACAGTATGTGGGTAAAAAGGGTTTTTATCTCAGTATTTAGATTTCGATTTAAAAAAAAAGTATGTAGACTTTCTCTAGGACACTCAAGGAGTCACCCATTTAAATATAATAAGTCATTTCCATAACACCCTGTATTTTATAGGAAATCGTACACTCTTTCCTATAATAATTTTACTATAATTAGTATTTTTTCCGTGCAATTCATCTTTGTAACACCCTGTATATTTCTAATTGATGGTGATGGCTAATACCTGTATTTTAATATACCTATCTGTTATCGTTCTCGAGATAATAACAAATTTAACTGTTTCTTTTGGAAAACATGCCCTTCAAAAAGGGCTGATTTATTGAACTCTGACAAATTAGCCACTGAAATTTGGTTGGGAATGGAGTAATACCCAGAGGCATTTTACTTTGTTCCAACATGTAGTACATGGTGTTTAAAAATACAAAGATTCCAAACTAATACTTAATTGTGATAAGAACTGATTTTGATGATTACATTCTATCAAATTACTTTGGCTTAGAAACTTGAAAAATCTATGAACCACGAAACACAAAATATAAATGTCTACATTTGTGTTTTTGTCATTTCCTTCTTATACATTGGAATTGTATTTCGTTTCCAAAGAAAAACGTTGTTTGTTTTATTCTTTTTCATTAACTGACAAAACAAATAGTATATTAGGATACAAGCTTCATAAGACATTATCTTAGAGCACGCGTTTAATTTAGAAAACGACCCGAGTTTTCTAAAGTACAAGTGCTCTAATTGTCTTATGAACCGAGTATTTTATAATACTTATTCTATTTGGGTCTTTAAAGTATGAAAAACTTTAAAAAATATAGTAGATTCTTTCCATTTGGGTTGGCAATACTTTTACAATTTAATAAAATTTTACAAGTATCAAATATGCCATGATAGAAACAATTGAATACAACAAAGCATCTTCCCGTCCGTCATAATTAAAAATAAATATATTATTAAGGTTGATAAAAACGAGTCAGGAAGAAAGTTGTATTCCGTCAGAAATACGAGAAATTGCAGAAAATAATCTAGAAAAACTTTTAAAAAGAATATGCAAAACTTTGAGTTATGGTGCGAGCAGAACAAAGTTCAAAATATTGAACAAAATAATAAATAATACTATTGAACAAAATATTGTGTCGACACAGAATCTGACAGGAATAACAATTAATGCCCAGGAAATGTCTACAGTAACTATAAATATGTAAATATAAAGTAATATGTATAATACTATATTGAATTAAAAATAAAAATAGTACTTTATTGAATAGAACTTTAGAAATAGAGCATAAACTGGAGGATATTTCTATTATTTTTAGGTTATGTTGTTTTATAGTTGTGACTAGAAATTAGTGGACGGACATCGTCAGCATGTTAAACAGTGGGTCCCAGAAGAAATGTCTAAATTCATTTAAAATTCAGCGGTAAGTTTTTTCAAAAAACGCTCGTACCCGTCGATTTTGATTTTTTAATTTTTTTTTTGTGGTAATTTCATGTATACAGACAGGGTAGCTCAAAAATAAGTTACGACCATCAACTTCATTTTTTCAAATGAAAACATATATTTTTTATTTCATTTTTGAATTTTGCATTGAATTCTAAGCATGTTTCATGTACCATGTCCTATACATAAACTCAACAGTTATTGAAAAAATTAGGATTGAACATATCATTTAGGGAATCCAACGATCTATCAAATCTTCTGGCAATATGGCATTTTGGGCTCCATAATAAGTAAGAGTGTACTGTCTCACTATCACCGTTTATTTCCATAGAAACTGTATGACAATTTTATTTCAAATAAGTATAATTATTGTCAAGCGTAGTTTCAAAGTTGCGGTTTTCACAATAATGGTGAAGTTAACGGAACGGAAAAAAATTGAAATTCTATGCATGGTTGGGTTTGGTGATAAAACACGTACTCAAATAGAAACAGCCCAATTATTTAATGAAATCCATCCTGATCGTCCTCCCATATTTCAAAAGATGGTGAGTAGAATAGAGGCTAAGTTTAGAGAATTCGGTCATGTTAGAGATTTGCCTAAATCTGGTCGTCCTACTCGAGATGAAAATGAACAACTTGACGTTTCGCTTTCCTTGGAAGAAAATCCATGTACTCCCCTGTCGCACATTGGGGCCGATTTACACATGCCGAAATCTGTTGTTCACCGAGTAGTTCAAAAGCACAAATATCACCCATACAAAGTTATTCCAGTGCATGAGTTATTTGAAGATGATTTTGATAGGCGAAGTGAGTTTTGCGGACGCATGCAAAATATTTACAATCTAGATAATAATTTAGTAAAAAATATTATTTTTTCGGATGAAGCTACGTTCTATTTGAATGGTAATGTGAACAGACAAAATTGTCGATATTGGGCAACAGAAAATCCGCATTGGATGATAGAGGTTCACAGCCAGTACCCTAAGAAAATAAATGTTTGGTGTGGAATCGTACGCGAAAGAGTAATTGGTCCATTTTTCTTTGAACAGTCTTTAACTGGACAAGTATATCTCGAATTTCTCCAACTAGAATTAATTCCAGCATTAGTGGCTTTATTTCCGAATCCATTGGATCCAGACTCCCCTGACGAAGAACTGATATTCCAACAAGATGGTGCTCCTCCGCACTATGCGGCCACTGTGCGCACATTTTTGGATGAAACCTTTCCCAATCGGTGGATTGGAAGGAGAGGACCTATCGAATGGCCTGCTAGGTCGCCAGACCTAACTCCGCTGGACTTTTTTTTGTGGGGTTACCTCAAATCAAAAGTATTTGTTAACAGGCCAAACAATATGCAGGAGTTGAAAGAAAGGATCCGAAGCGAAGTGCGTGTCATAACTCCGGAAATGGTTGGAAACGTGCAAAGAGAGTTTATTGATCGTCTTGGATATTGTCAAGCCGTAAATGGCGCACATTTTCAACATTTAATTTGATTTTGTTGTGTTTTTAATAAACAGGTCTTACTTATAGATATGTTCAATCCTAATTTTTTCAATAACTGTTGAGTTTATGTATAGGACATGGTACATGAAACATGCTTAGAATTCAATGCAATATTCAAAATTGAAATAAAAAATATATGTTTTCATTTGAAAAAATGAAGTTGATGGTCGTAACTTATTTTTGATCTACCCTGTATACATGAAATTACCACAAAAAAAAAATTAAAAAATCAAAATCGACGGGTACGAGCGTTTTTTGAAAAAACTTACCGCTGAATTTTAAATGAATTTAAACATTTCTTCTGAGACTCACTGTATATTTCCGAGTATAGGTATTTCAGATCTAGTAAAAATGATCTATTTGCAAGGTTAAAGGTTAGTATTTTAAAGTTTTCTATAATCAAAGTAAGCCTAAAATTCGAATCCTACTTGCTGCCAACATAAAAAAAAAAATTACAGTTTCATAAAGTGGCAGGTTATTCAATTTTCTTGCATTTCATAATGTAGCCATTATGAAACCCAAATAGAAAAAATACATTAGAAGTTATAACGCACACTCGCTTATTCTTTTTCCGGCTCCACTATATGTAAAAGTTTTACATTATCCCATTTCTTGTCCAAGAAATTGTGCAATTTCTTGTACAATTTAAATTGTATAGTTTCATACAGTAAATTGTGTCATAAATTGTACGAAAAATAGAACAGGTCCTATTTTTCATCCAATTTACGGTACAATCTTCAATTGCGCTTGCGCCAATTTGACACTTGTTGCTTTTCTTGTCAGTTGCCACTTTCACAGTTCGGAACACAAAGTTCTTAATTATCTGAATAAAAATAGATAAATAATACAAACATTCAAAACCTTAGTTAAAATTAACAACATTCAGATAGGTTATAAGCCTTACCAACATTTTGTTGTTACCAACATAACAACAAACATTTCACTAAAACCACTAACTTAATGCGCAAAATCTTAGGACATTTATTGTACCATAAATTTGCTAAGTTTAAAACAGACAACACTACAAATTATTTATCATCCCAACAAATATTTTATTGACCAAGAAATTGTACAATTTATTGAACAAGATATGGGATAATGTAATAAAACAGCTTTAAGATCCTCTACCCACATGTTAGTACTTCTTGGTAATTCTAAAGTGTAATAATAAATAAATAAATAAACATAAAACCAGCACAGCGTTAGTTCTACGTTGCAAAGTAAAACTTTGTATTCAATTTATCCGGCATCGCGCTACGGATGTGCCTCGAGTTCGAATTAAATATGAATTTTATAATAATTAATTACTAATTAGGCGCGCGCTATAATAGCAAGCAAAGTTGAAAGTTTCGGAAAGTTGCTACTTAAGGGTTCTTGCCGAAGAGGAGAATATTTAGTTGGAACGAGGGAATTTAATTTTTTTCTACTCCCACATGTATATTTTCTGTTTCCTTGACAATGTACAGATATGATATGAAGGCTTTTTCAGTTAACTGAATGGATATAGTTTTATATCCATCCTAGTTAGGATATGAAAGCGACCAATCACAGTTAGAGTTACGTATCCAGGTAACTATTCGTTTCTAAATGTCAATTAATAGTGCATAATTCTGCTAAAATAATTATTTTTAACTAAGGACCGCTCTCTGCAAGTGGCGATTGACAGATTTCTCTCAGACACCTTCACCATCAATGCCGGTGTTCCTCAAGGGTCCATATGGTCTCCCACTCTCTTCTTACTCTACATTAACGACCTTCTAGTGAAAACGAAAAACCCGATAGTTAGTTTTGCTGATGATAGCACACTTTTATCATCTTTCTCTTTGAATGCACAAACATCGGCTGCCGACGCACATCTTCGCAGACAGCATGAAGTATCACGCCTCAACAAAGCCCCAGGGCTTTGTTGGGGTGACAGTAACCAAGTCGAATTTAAAGCTAAAAAAACCCAGGCAGCAGTTTTCTCTAAAAAGGTTAACATTACAGAACCGGATATAGTCATGGACGGACACGCAATCCCACTGGCTTCATCTATTAGTTTGCTGGGCGTCAATCTGGGAGGAAATATGTCTTGGCATAACCACGTTGTGGCAATCACCAAAGATAGCTTCTCGGAAGCTTGGGGTACTCTTCCGAACCAGAAAGTTGTACACACCTCAACAACTTTTGACACTATACAAAGCCCAGATTCGACCATCACTAGAGTACTGCTCTCATGTCTGGAGCTCTGCACCCAAACATACTCTTCGGCTACTGGATTCCATCGAAAGGAGGGCCATTCGTCTGATTGGGGACCACGAGCTGACGAAGAACCTCGACAGCCTAGAATATCGAAGGCAAGTTGGTGATTTGACTCTCTTTTACAGATATTTTCATGGAAAGTGCTCGGCTGACCTTGCCCTCTTAATTCCGCCCAGAGCGGCGAATATCAGAAATACACGACGAACCACTGCCGCCCATCTATATGTGGTTAAGCTTAGTACTCCTCGAACTTCATTATTTAAGAACTCTTTCATCTGGAGGACTTCATCATTGTGGAACGATCTTCCCGAGGTCGTTTTTCCCAACGAATATAACCTCCAACGATTCAAAACCAACGCGAATCGCTTTTTGCGCACACGCACCACTCCCAGAGTGCCCTAAAGGATTTTTCCGATAGTGCTTGTGTTTGATCATAAAAAAAAAAAAAAAAAAAAAAAAAAAAAATTGTCAGTTCATAAGCTTTAAGTAAAATCTAGGCATGTCTAATATTATTGGCTTAGCGGTATAGCTCGCGGTTTCCCCACGCACTAAAATATACAAAGTCAAGACCAAAGGACAAAGACCAGTCCCGGTTCGGGTTTTCAGCCTGGCTGCGTATCCTGAGTGGGGACTCAGAGTTCCTGAACTCAGATGATGAATGTATGTCGTATAAATAAGCTCTCGAAATGTATAAAATAACAAATGTAAATACTACTGAATAAACGTATTTTGAGTTGAGAGGTTTCCCCAAACAAGGTCCTAGGTTCAAACTCAAATGAAATCGAACTTTTTTTTAGAAATTTTTTGCATGTCAATAAAGGTTAATAGTATATTACAACGAATACTTATAAACAGGAAGAAGACTCGAAGCAGGTATGAACAAACGAACAAACCCGGCATCCATTACGTCTGCCATCAGCTGACAAACACACGTGCTTGTCAAATGTCACTTTTGTCCAAACTTTTATTACTGTCAATATTTTAAAGTGACATTTATCCAACAAAAAACATTCAAAACCCTATTATTTGATTTACTATGTAGTGAAAATCAAATATTAGGATTCTGCCATATTTTAAGCTGTAACTATCACTATAAAATAATCCTTACACACTCTTATATCACTTATTGAACTAGTAACGTAACTACAAATAAAAAATTAAACTTCAGAAATAAGCTTGTAAGTAGTTTTATTAAAAAAATAGGAATTAAATCATAATTTACATAAAATATTTACCACCTTCCACTGGGCTCTAGTTCCTAGCAAATATTTCAAGCTTCAAGTCCAAGCATATTTTTGGGCCCCATATGATTTAGGAAAACAAATTATTATTGATGCTTACTCTCAGTAAAGATGACAAAATGAATATTTCAATTACAAATTACACACACTTACACACCAAAAATGAAACGACGTTTCTCGTGAAAAGAATAGAAAATTAAAAATTATTTTAAAATTTAAAGATGCTGCGTCTTCTCGACCATTTTAAATCACATCAGATGTTGCTTGATTTCCATTCCAGCCAGACGAAGGAAGTTAGCTTGTTTAACAACTCGTGTTGTTCGCATTCTATGCCTGTCTCTGTCTGCAGCAACCTTAATTCAGTAAAGTGAGATAAATATGACCAGGATCAAGTCGCCTGCAAAAACACTCACTTTTTGGCATTTTATATTAACTCTACGTAAGTCTATTTTATTTACAACCACATCTAACATCAACTTCTTATTATTTTGAATTGAAATTATTAATAAAAGATAAATGTCATTTTGACTTTTCCGTTGAAAAATTAGACAGAAATTTCAAATAACCGCAGGTGGTAAAATAACGTAGGTAATCAAGATGGCAAAATAGTAGCAGAAGATCTTCTGCCAACTAAACGCCGCCCGAGATATGATAAGGCATATAACTGTTTCAAAGAATGGCGTACGGGAAACAATGTTCAAAATCCTGGTTCTGAGTCGGCGCTACTAGCTTATTTCAGTGAAAATGCCAAGACAAAGAAGATATCAACGATTTGGTCACAATATTCAATGCTCAGTACCACTCTATCAATTAGGGAAAAAGTAGACATATCTAAACACGCAAAGCTATTAGCATTTTAAAAAAAGTGTGTTCGTATATTATTTTGAGATCTCGGTTTTTAAAGAAATAAATTACTTTTCACCCGGGTGGAAAGTAAAAGTAAAAAACGTCAACTTACACATTTCAAAGATAGATGAAATGTCATTATTACATGCATGGTTGTAAATAAAATCATTTTTATATTCACTCTTGTTATACAAACTACCATTTTCTTACTAGCAAGTTGTGTGCAAGCGTGTTTGGGCGATATTTATACATTTAAATATTTTGGATTAAACAGTTTGAAATTAATCCATCATTTCGTATTGAAATTATTAATCAATTTCGACCAAGTTTTAATTAGTGACGCACTGTGGAAAACATGTAAATTAATTATTTTCATCTTAAGATAAATCCGCGTCATATAAATCTAATAATAATGTGGTAATCAGATCCCAATTAGTCACATGTTACATTGCCGGTTAAAACAAGGTAAACTTCTGGAAAATTAAATTAGAATTTCAGTCTTTGTTTACTTGTGAAAATTACATTGTACAGGGTGATACCTTTCGAGATATTTACGGCAGTTTCGGAAAAATTAGTACTTTAAATAATTTCTATTGTAAAAATGACCAAGTTAAAATGAATTATTGTAAAAATGCTTTTTACCATATCGAAAGGCTTAAACCAGATGCAACCACATATATATAAACAGTATATGCTAATACCATCTGCAATAATGTCCCCGCTATGAGCATCGAAGGGGGCGTTATGGGAACGCGCAGTTCGGAATTTTTCTGGTGGAAGTAAACATTCGACAGACCGGATTTCAACTTTTTTAATGTAAATTTCACTGGTTAGTTAGGAAAAGTATTGCAATCAAAATTTCGATTAGTTCGATTTAAGACAGCCTCCCATGCATGCGATTTCTGATGATATGATGATCCGACGGTGTCCTGATTGGTGTAAACTTTTGATGATGAGCTTTATTTTAACTTTCATCCGACGTCGTATGTTTCTTAACCTCGCTTTTTTCTAAACCAAAAATTAAGAATGAATGACTATATTGACTATTTTGGGAATTATTATCAGCTACTAATGCACCAAATTACATTAATTTTAAGGTTAGGTAGTGACCACATATATATTATATTGTATACGAGTGACACTCTCTTCTTTTTTTATAAGTTTTTTAGTGAAATTCGGTTCCGAAGATCGGATAATGTGACAAGCAAAATAGTTTCGTATATATGTACATACCTGAAATACTTTATACTTGGTATTGATCCACGACTTTTGCAAAAAAGCACCATGCGCGTGTGTCCTTTCATCTTAAACAAAACAAGCCACTAACCTACCAAACAGCGAATCGAATCACCACAAATTAAAACCCCTTTACAAAAACTGTTGTTAGGTAATGAAAGTTTATAAGCACTAATATACCGACAACAATGTGGATGAACCACTTTTTATTCTGTAATTCGAAAAAGCAGCCAGAAACAAAGATGGCGACGAATAACAACAAACATATAATGTCGGACCGAGTCTGACGCGATCGATAAAATTTGCGCCCTAGTGCGCAAACACAATGGGCCCACACCATCTCCCATAGCTAGGACACTTTTTGTATTTTGGAACGTTCGTATTGGCAATGTACTGTTTATATACAAGGTGGCCCATCGAAGACAGTCCAGCAAGGTTTACGGCTGTGTACGTGAAAATTGAAGAAAACCTGTTCAAAGTGTTCTCGGACATGTGAAGAACATCTGGTTTGTTCGGGTTTGTTGACATTCAAAATTGTTTACGCACAAACCTGTGTACTTGATAAGAGGTGCAGTGAAATGTTTTAAATTCCGTTGCTCGGCGGCGCGTAGCTCAAATTTACAAAACGAAGCGCCATTTTAAAGAGAATTTAATGCCGCCCCCGCTAGGGGGGTTGAGGTTACAGGGATGAATGAATAATGAAACGTGTGCCCCTGAAAACACAAGTTTACGGGTCCGAGGTCTTTTTTAATTTTCACGTACACAGTCGTAAACCTTGCCGGACTATTTTCGATGGGCCACCCTGTATATGTGGATGCAACGGATTACTCGGATTTCGTTCCTGGTAAAGCACGTTTCACGAAATTTGGATACGACTTAATGATTTCCTGGGTCGGTCCCATTGTGTCGACAAGAGCTTGGCAATAAACAAGGGAATATGAAGGGACGGACTAAGGAAAACAAGTAATGATATAATTATATTAATGTAATCAAATGAAATAACATTTTTTTTAAATATTACTAGTCATATTTATTTACATTTATAATGTCATTCTATAGATAGTTCTGTTTCGCTATCGCTATCCTCATCAAAATTAATTATAATTGGATTAATTATACGATCCAGACTAATATACGAATTTTCTACAGTTATTACGTGACGAACTGAATTTTTCCAACTACCTGGGGGAATATCATTAAATCATTTTCGTATTAATTCTACAACACTAGAACTTAAAGTCGGAGAAATATTTTCAGACCTAACTGGTGCCACATATGCTCTATGGGGTTAAAAATGCAATAATAAGGTGGGAGCCGTAGCACTGTATGTCCAATTTCTTCTGCCAATGTGTCACAAACATATACTTTTTTTATACAAAATGTCTTTAAAACTGATAAAAGACCCCTTTTTTTACAACTTTCTTCAAAATATGTATCATTCGCCGCCATGTAGTTCTGAATCTCCAATTTTGGATTATTTGAGCTTGGAGCTTTATGTAATTGGCGACTGTGATAGCTCGCATTGTTCATTACTATCACGCTATTCTGAGGAATGTTTGGTAAAAGACAATTCTTGAACCATTCCTCAAAAACCAACAAATTTTACCACAAAAAGATATTTAAATATAAATTAAGCAACCTAACCTACCTGATGTGCCTATATTTAATTATAATTATTACAATCCGGTCCTTTCCACATAATAATAACAAACGGTCATAAATAATGGGATGGCCCAGGTACTTTTACTGCAGTCATTAAGTTATATCCATTTTTCGCAGAACAAACTTTAACAAATTATAAATGGAGAACTTAAACAGGAAACATACCATCGAGCACTGAAGTCAAGCGACGTTGGGCGCGGTTAGTACTTGGTGGTATTCAAGTCACATATAAAGACATAAATTATGGCTAGTTCTACTATTCTTACAGTTCTAACTAAGTTTTTCCTTTCGTGTAATAATTAATTATGCCCGAAACACCTCAAATAATGAAATAAACGGTCCCGCTGATCGTCGCGATTAATAAAAGACAAATAAATCGTTCGGCGGTGCCATCGAAATCGCAAACTTCGTTCAGAGGCCCCAAAGAGGCGGTAAATTTTCTTTAAAATTCCCATCAATCACCGGAAATAAAAGGCCGGAATCGAGTCGCTTGTTTTTTACCTAAACTTAATTTAGCAAGTCTCCTGCAAACTTCCTGCAAATAAATATCGAAGGGTAATTTGGCTGCGTCAACATCAATTACCGATGGTACGGCTGCAGGATAAGTCGGAACGAGGGCACGATTCCAGAGCCGGCCTTCGAAGGGGTAAACAAACACCTTATTGTAATTAATTTGATAATTTCATTTTTCGAGCATAATCTCCATTAACTTTAGCCGTCACCATCAATTAAAAATATACAGGGTATGACAAAGATGATTTGCACGGAAACATACTAGACAGGGTGTTATGGAAATGACTTATTATAAACTCCTGGACAAAATTAACGCAACATCATAAATTTGCCATATTTTTTATGATTTTTTTTTTCTGAATTTATGATCCGATTTGAATGATTTTTTTGCATTGTAGGTTGGTTCCTTGACAATGTCATAGTTTTCGCTGTTTATTATAAAAATTTAATTTTCGATTTATACTGGGTGTACTAAATATGCTATGTTTTTTCCCGAAAATTCGCATCACCCTGTGAAGTATATTAGCAACCGAAACATATTGCAGTTGGCACTAAACCGTAGGTCCATCTTTCCCCAACATTTTCTTTTTTGGTTTACTTTATTATCTTTGTTATTAAAGGAGATACACCGTTTTATAGAGTAATATGTTTTTATAGACTTTAATATTCAACACATTCATTGTTAAATGTTTTCAAGTAGACTATGGACTTTTTCTGACATTGCAAGCGATGTGTGATGCTGTTTTAAAGTTACAAAGGTCAAATAAAATTCGCCATACTGATAAAAACTGTTCGGAAACTGCTTATTAAACGTTCGTTTCGTATGCCCAGTTGCCCGACGAGTATTTTAATCTTGAAACCTACTTGAAAACATTTAACAATGAATGTGTTAAATATTAAAATCTTTAAAAACATGTTACGCTATAAAACGGTGTATCTTCTTTAATAACAGAGATAATGAAGTAAACCAAAAAAGAGAATGTTGGGGAAAGATGGAACTACCGTTTAATGTCAACTGCAATATGCTTCGGTTGCTAATATACTCCACAGGGTGATACGAATTTTCGGAAAAACATAGCATTTTTAGTAAACCCAGTATAAATCGAAAATTAAATTTTTATCATAAAGAGCGAAAACTATATTGTCAAAGAACCAACTTACAATGCAAAAAAAATCATTCAAATTGGATCATAAATTCAGAAAAAAAATAGCATTAAAAAATATGGGAAATTTATGATGTGGCGTTAATTTTGTCCAGGAGTTTATTTAAACCGACAAATCCTGAGATGAAAATAAATTGAAGAATAATAATCTTAAATGGCGCTTTGAATTATTGTACGAAATATACACTTTATATGAAATCTGAAAATTACGTGGCCGCTACTGAGGACGTTCGCAATCAATAGTTTATTGAGGCGGTGTTATCATATATTGCAACACAGAATTGTAAACGCACGTGTTCGGTTTTTGACGACAAGACGTCTTTGACCCGCGTTATCACTTCTTTTTCAAACTTTTTAGTAAAAAATACTACAATTTTAAGGTACATACTCTCTTATCTTATAATCCGTTTTATAATTAAATTCCATAAAAAAATAAAACACAAAAAGTATGTTTTGCAACAGAACCAACAATAGGTAATATCACACAAATTTGAAATCACATCACAATATTTCTTATTATGAATTATTTCACAACAGAAAAAAAATCGGGTAATGCTACAACTAACAAAACGGTTAAAATTCGTATACGTCAAGCACGTGGAACCCTCGACAGCGTCATTCCACCCCTGAGTCCCGAAACATACTGAAGCAATTATTGTGGCGCGCGGCCGGTATCCAAGCAAGGGCGAGACACGCGGTGTGATCTGACATCACTGTTAGTATACTCTAGTGACCCACATTGTTGCTAACTGAAGCCAGGTGGAACGGCGCGACAGTATATGGGTAAAAAGGGGTTTTACCTTAGTACTTAGATATTCGATTTAAAAAAAAGTATGTAGACTTTCTCTAGGACACCCTAGGAGTCACCCATTTAAATGAAATAAGTAATTTCCATAACACCCTGTGATTATAGTACAATTATTATAGGAAAGATTGTAGTATTTCCTATAAAATATAGTATTAATTCCATTTTTCATTGATAATTCGCACAATTAGGAGTGCATGTATGCTGTTTTTGCTTTTTACTATACTGGCACCGAAAATAAACCACCCTGTATATTGGTAAATACTCTTAATTTCTAAACGTTAACATTTTGTACGTTTAATTCTTGTCGAGGCAGCAAATTTTCTCATTGAAATTTATTTGTCGAGAATTTCCACCAGACAGCATCTTCCAAATTAAGTTTATGTAGGAAACAAGCAACTCGATTTAGGTCCTTTATTGTACGTGATTTATGGACCTTGTAAGGGAAACTTGCCGTTCTTAAAGGTCTTTTATAACGGTCTTATTGTTCTTGATGCTGAATTATATCAGTATTCATTTGCCGCTAATAGAGAAGGGCAGTTCGAATTGAGAGGAACCTAAAGCGATTGTTTGGTTGCTTCAATTCAAAGCCAATATTCAATTTAATATTGATACACATTTTTGTGTAAGAAATTTAAACGTTCAGTCATCAACACAATCATTCAAATCAAGATTATTTAGATCAAATAAGATAAAAACCACATCAGTAGCTGATGGAGGTGATTAACATTGTGAAGGTCATAGATATAATGCATTAATTAAACGGTATTGCGGAACTCGCCTTCGGCTCGTGCGCTAAAACTTCCCGTTCATGAAAAAAGTAACTTTATGCATAAGTTTAATACAATATTTTTGTGTAGCTTCATTGGTTTTATTAATTATTTTGTCTGGAGCGCATTTGGAGGCTTCTTCTTCGGAATCGAAATTATTTCTCTCCATTTTTGATGTTATTGATATCTGTAAGGTTACAATAACAATGCGGCGCCCAGGCAACGAACAACGCGGATGTTGTTGTGGATGTTGTTCATGGCAACTTGATATTATAGTCATTCAGAGAGAAGTGAAAAAATGACACGTTATGGCAAATTACTTTTTCTATTTGGGTTTCATAATGGCTACATTATGAAATGCAAAAAAATTGAATAACCTGCCACTTTATGAAACCGAAATTTAATTTTTTTATGTTTTCAGCAAGTAGGGTTCGAATTTTAGGCTTACGTCGATTTCGTTAAAATTAGTTTTCTAGGCATTATGGATTCGACAAAAACTTTTTATGGAAAACTTTAAAATTCTAACCTTTAACCTTGCAAATAGATCATTTTCACTAGATATTTATCTGAAATACTTATACTCGGAAATACATAATATGCTGACTGTACCCGTCAACTAATTTCTAGTCACAACTATAAAACAACATAACCTAAAAATAATAGAAATATCTTCCAGTTTATGCTCTATTTCTAAACTTTTATTCAATAAAGTACTATTTCCATATTTAATTCAATATAGTATTATACATATTACCTTATACTTTATATACAGGGTGCTGATAAAGTCTGGAATAATCGATTTTTCTTGAAAACGCAAAACTTTTTCGAAAAACGCTCGTACCCGTCGATTTTATTTTATTCTTTGAAATTTTTTGGCGTTCTTCAATATTATACCGGATGCGCCAAAAACGCTAGGCAAGTGTCAACTTCACTTTTTCAAATAGAACACCCCTTTTTTTCTCCAATATTCAGATTCCTCTCTAAACTCTAGACAAGTTTCATATAACATATTGTATGGCTAAAGTCAACAGTAATTGAAATACAGGGCCCACAATAAAAATCAAGGTATAATTTTAAAGCTTGTTTTCCATGACAAATACTTAGGCTAGAAAAAAAATTCTAACAGGAAATTGGTAATACAGTGAACAATCTAAAAAATTATTTGAGTAAGTGTTGAAAATGGTGTCCATTTACGGCTCTACAATGTCCCAATCTCTCAACAAATTCTAACTGTACATTATGTACAATTTCTGGGGTAATTTGTCTTATGGTTGTTGTTATACGCGTTTTGAGAACATCAATATCTTCTGGTTTATTTTTGTAAACCCTTTCCTTAATATAGCCCCACAGAAAGAAGTCCAATGGCGTTAAGTCGGGGGACCTCGCAGGCCACTCTATTTCACCCCGTCGACCTATCCAATGATGATGAAATAACTCATTCAGGTATCTACGGACTTCGACCGAATAGTGGGCTGGTGCACCATCCTGCTGAAACCATATAGTTGTATCATGTGAGTCAGGAATGTTCCGATCGGGAAATAGGGCAATCAACGCTGGTGCGAGGTATTCTTCAAGAAACTGCAAATATCTTTGGCCAGTCAAATTTTCCTCAAAAAAATAGGGTCCTATAACAGTATCCCGAATTATTCCTGCCCATACATTAATTTTTCTCGGCCGCTGGGTATGAATTTCTCGGAACCAATGGGGATTTTCGCTGGACAAATACCGGCAATTTTGACGATTTACCATGCCATCCAAGAAAAACGTAGCCTCATCGGAAAAAATTATGTTACTCGGAAATAATGCATCGTTAATCAAGTTCCAATCCATCCAATCCATGAGAATTTCACAGAACTCATTCCTTCTGTCAGGGTCGCCTTCCAAAAGTTCCTGTACTCCTTGACATTTATATGCATGCCATTTTTCCTTTTTCAGGAACTTTGCCACCGTTGAATCGTGGATATTTTGAACATTTTGAGAAATGCTTCTTGTGCTCGAATATGGTCTCTCTTCCAACGAAACTAGAATATCAAGTTTGACATCGTCGGAAATTTTAGGTCGTCCACTTCTAGGTTTATCCTTAACGTGACCAACTTCATTATACTTCTTAACAATTTTGGAAACAGTTGCCTGATTTATGTGTTCTCTATTTGGATATTTATCATTAAAATACTCACAAACTTCTATTTGTGTTCTCTTTCGATCTCCACATCCTACTATTATTAATATTTCGATTCTCTCAGCTTCCTTTAGAAACATTTTTATGGGTAAAAGTGACAACTTTGGAGTAAATATTAAATGTTTTGACATTTACGTAACTAAGTTATTATGTAGAAACCGGTAAGAAGGTAAATACCTAGACCTTAAAATTATACCTTGATTTTTATTGTGGGCCCTGTATTTCAATTACTGTTGACTTCAGCCATACAATATGTTATATGAAACTTGTCTAGAGTTTAGAGAGGAATCTGAACATTGGAGAAAAAAGGGGTGTTCTATTTGAAAAAGTGAAGTTGACACTTGCCTAGCGTTTTTGGCGCATCCGGTATAATATTGAAGAACGCCAAAAAATTTCAAAGAATAAAATAAAATCGACGGGTACGAGCGTTTTTCGAAAAAGTTTTGCGTTTTCAAGAAAAATCGATTATTCCAGACTTTATCAGCACCCTGTATACATATACATCATGGGCATTAATTGTTATTCCTGTCAGTTTCTGTGCCGACACAATATATTGTTCAATAGTATTATTTATTATTTTGTTCAATATTTTGAACTTTGTTCTGCTCGCACCATAACTCAAAGTTTTGCATATTCTTTTTAAAAGTTTTTCTAGATTATTTTCTGCAATTTCTCGTATTTCTGACGGAGTACAACTTTCTTCCTGACTCGTTTTTATCAACTTTAATAATTTATTTATTTTTAATTATGACGGATGGGAAGAAGCTTTGTTGTGTTCAATTGTTTCTGTCATGGCATATTTGATACTTGTAACATTTTATTAAATTGTAAAAGTATTGACAACCCAAAAAGAAAATATTAATTCTACTATATTTTTTAAAGTTTTTCAGACTTTAAAACCAAAATAGAAAATGTATTATAAAATACACGGTTCATAAGACAATTAGAGCACTTGTACTGTAGAAAACTCCCCGCTTCGCGGGTCCTTTTCTGAATTGAACGTATGCTCTAACATAATGTCTTATGAAACTTGTATCTTAATATACTATTTCTTAACTTATTAAAAAAAGACCAGTTTTATGTATTCATGTGGTTAAAAAAACACTCATTTTTATAATGATCGTAGAATAAATTCTTGATTGTACTAAAGTCAAAAATTACCTATTGAAATGGTGGTTTATACGTATTTTAAATATATCAATACGTCAATTAATTATATCAATTCAAATATCACTTATTGTTTAAAATATAATAATATTTCTTCACAAATTTTCAAAATTTCAAATTTCAAAGAATTAATTTATTTGACCTAGAAACTGATAAAAACGGAAACAAACTGCTGGATTTTGGCGTCGTCGCATCTTCGTAAAATTTTTTGTCATAGCACAGACTTGATACTGTAAAACAGGAAACAAACTAAGAATATAAAGATTTCGGATCCGCTGAATGTTTTATTTTTATTCGGTTTATTCCCGCTGCAGTTTTAAAACAGGCAAAGCGAATGAAACTTCAAACAGTTTCGCTAACGGGAAAACTCTATACATTCTTTATGATTTAAACCGCAGATGCTGCTGAAAAATTGCCTAAAGATTTCTCTGCAATTTGATATGCAGAGCCCGTTGGAGAACTAGAGTTAGTTCTTTAATTTTTTTCTTAGAATTTTTTTCTTTCTTAAAATACACGGGCTTTTTTTATCGGGCAAAGTTTTATTTTTTACGAAAACTAGATTGTTTAGAAATTTAACGAGAATACTAGTATCTAGTACCGACTGTTTAGTGAGTTGGGGACGTTTTAACCACCTAATTCTCGGGAAGAGTAGCTGTAGAAAAAGATGTACCTTGTTTATCGATGTCAAAGTGACACAAATGACATAATATACAGGGTACACCAAGTATTTGGCCTATTAGAAGTATCTTGAGAACTAAATAAATATTTTGGATGGTGCGGTGTTGCCGAATCATACCGAAAGTGGTAGCAACTTCGGAATTTTAAATGAATTACCCTATACAAGGTGTAACTAAATAAGTGTAAAACATTTAAGGGGGTGATTCCTCGTCGAAGAAAAGATAGGATCTTTCATATAAAGAAACTTCATTGGAGCATCCCTTGTTAAGATACAGCCCCTTAAAGGGGGTACATAAAATGTGTTTAACAATTTTTTTTTGTTCGTTACAATATTGAAATTAACCTGACATTTTCTACTACCAAAAAGACACTTAGCCAGTAATTTATTTGGTTTACCCCATGGTTGTAAGGGTGGAAAACGCAACCCCTAAAATTTATTCCCAATGTAAGTTTTTGTCTTATTATTTGTTTACCATCTAAAAATTTATTTCCGATAGCCTGTTTCATTCTACACAAAAAATGTCTCTTGAATTTTTTGCCCAAAATAAACCAGTTCGCAGCAAAAAATTATTTTACGAAATTTTTGAAATATTTGAAATATTTGCGCGAATACGTGGCTCAATGCGCCGACATCTAGACGCATGCGTAATGTCTGAAGGTAGACATATTGAACATTTACTATCATTTCTAGATGTTGTATGTTTTGTTATTAATAAATGAGTTTTGTTTATTTATAAATATTATGTACCCCCTTTAAGGGGCTGTATCTTAACAAGGGATGCTCCAATGAAGTTTCTTTATATGAAAGATCCTATCTTTTTTTCGATGAGGAATCACCCGCTTAAATGTTTTACACTTATTTAGTTACACCCTGTCTGTATATTATATATATTTTTTAAATCTAGGTAAAACTCTAGAATAGCTTTCTGTATAATATCAAATATCTATCTTTAAGAGTTTTTGAATTATAAATAATCTTGTGATTTTTTAACGCCGTATCGGGACCTGAAAAGAAAATCATATCTTTTTAGAGGTTACAGCTAAAAGGCTGAAATTTTGACAATAGTTTCACAAGACCATCGAAATGTTATAATTTTGAACAGTATTTAATTAGTTTTATACAGAGCGTCTCCATAACAATATTTCTGAGGGAGATGAATTATTGCATAAACCATCTTTTTTTTAAATGGGACACCCTGTATTTGATATGTTTTGCTAATGGAGGATCGAAATTTCTATCTAATGATATTAAGTGTTCCTATACCTATCTTCAATATTTTCGGACTTATAGCGAAATTTAAAAAGTATCTTATAAAAATATATTTTTGGGTAGTTGGCTGTGGAACGGATTTATAGGAACAAAATAATGAAAAATCCATTTGACGTTATGTCTGTGTTGTTGTAAAAAGAATGGTTAACAAATAAGCAATTTACTAATAAATAAACAAAATGAAAATTACCCAATAAACACCAATAAAATAACTAATAACTAAATTGCTGGCTCTTAAACATTCATGAATTGTGGTGATAACATGTTCATTTGTCACCTTTTTCATTTCTTCCCCTCCTAGAGACCCCAGACCTGTTCTTACTCGATTTTCTCAATCTTCCCTTATTGCGACTTCTATACTATTTCTTTAATCCTACCCCATAGATACGACATAAAGTCAAATGGATTTTTCATTATTGCGCTTCTATGAATCCATTCCACCTGCCAAAAAATATATTTTTATAAGATAATTTTTTAATTTCGCTATAAGTCCGAAAATATTAAAGATAGGTATAGGAACACTTAATATCATTAGATAGAAAATTCGATCCTCCATTAGCAAACATGTCAAATACAGGGTCCATTTAAAAAAAAAAGAAGATTTTTGCAATAATTAATCTCACTAAGAAATATTGTTATGGAGACGCCCTGTATAAAACTAATTAAATACTGTTCAAAATTATAAAATTTCGACGGTCTTGAGAAACTACTGTCAAAATTTCAATTTTCTAGCTGTAACCGCTAATAAGATATGATTTTCTTCTCAGGTTCCGATAAGGCGTTAAAAATTCACAAGTTTATTTATAATTCAAAAACTCTTAAAGATAGGTACATGATATTATGAAGAAAAATGTTCTAGATTCTTACCTAGATTCCAAAAAATATATATAATATGTAGGGTAATTCATTTAAAATTCCGAAGTTGCTACCACTTTCGGTATGATCCGGCCACACCTTACTATCCAAAATATTTTATAAACATAGAAAACCATCTCTTATAGCTACAACCAAATTTTCAAAATAAAATCTCACTCAGTTCTCGAGATACTTCTAATAGGCCACTTTACTTGGTGTACCCTGTATAAGTTATTATTATATCATACAGACAGCATGAAGTATCACGCCTCAACAAAGACCTGGAAGAATTTTGGCTTGGGGTGACAGTAACCAAGTCGAATTTAACGCTAAAAAACCCAGGCAGCAGTTTTCTCTAAAAAGGTTAACATTACAGAACCGGATATAGTCATGGACGGACACGCAATCCCACTGGCTTCATCTATTAGTTTGCTGGGCGTCAATCTGGGAGGAAATATGTCTTGGCATAACCACGTTGTGGCAATCGCCAAGATAGCTTCTTAGAAACTTGGTGTACTCTTCCGAACCAGAAAGTTGTACACACCTCAACAACTTTTGACACTATACAAAGCCCAGATTCGACCATCACTAGAATACTGCTCTCATGTCTGGAGCTCTGCACCCAAACATACTCTTCGGCTACTGGATTCCATCGAAAGGAGACCACGAGCTGACGAAGAACCTCGACAGCCTAGAACATCGAAGACAGGTTGGGGATTTGGCTCTCTTTTACAGATATTTTCATGGAAGGTGCTCGGCTGACCTTGCCCTCTTAATTCCGCCCAGAGCGACGAATAGCAGAAATACACGACGAACCACTGCCTACTTAGTACTCCTCGAACTTAATTATTTAAGAATTCTTTCATCTGGAACTACATCCTTGTGGAACGACCATCCCGAGGTCGTTTTTCCCAACGAATATAACCTCCAACGATTCAAAACCAACGCGAATCGCTTTTTGCGCACACGCACCACTCCCAGAGTGCCCTAAAGGATTTTTCCTATAGTGCTTGTGTTTGATAATAAAAAAAACAAAAAAAAAAAAAAAAAAAAAACAGTGTAATAATTAAAGTAACTTATTAAATCACTAACACTATAAATGATTGAATACTTGAACGATTCCGACAGTAAAAACTAATACAACATGGAACGTGTTATTGCTTGGCGTCGTCATAGCTAAATAATAATAATTTTTCACATAGAACATTTTCCCATGCGCTTCTGTCACAAAAGAATTTCAAAGTAAATTCGTATTTTCACAATGCGAAAACCCATTTTCTCTCGACTATCTTTAGAATAAAAATAAAAAACATAAAGGATGAAATATACGACAACCGGTGCGGTAATGAATGTATGTCGCTGCCAGTGCGGAAAATACAAAGAGTAGGGAGAATTACGGCGTGCAACTAACGTCTTGCACGATGTGTGGAATCATAAAAATTGTTGGGTTTGTTCGTACAGACCCACATATCGCTGGCCTACACGGAAATAAAACTTTACACTAAAATTTACTATAAAAATAGTCGAACGAACCATAATTTGTGGCTCTATTTGTGACTGGAATAACTCGTATTAAGAAATACAATTAAATTATAGCAAAATAATGGATCATTGTTTTACAAACTTCACATTTTAGATTTTAACATATACAATTAGTTGGCACTTATTTCAGGATTATGCTGAAAAAAATGTATTTTCCAAAATATCCACGCATGAATTATTTGCTGGATTTTCTCCAATCTTCTCATATTATTAATTTAATATCTGCAGTTGTAATGATTGGATGAATGTCAGTCTTTTTATGTTAGCTTTCAAAGTACAAAAATTATGTCTGTTTGAAGGTTGTAGACAATGGTGTTTCTTGAATAACAGAAAAGTTTTGGACTTGCATTGTCTTTATTTGTTATATATCACAACGTTTCAACTGGTAAGTATCTCCAGTCGTCTTCAGGTGAATACTAAATAAGAAAAGTAACTACAGGTCTATTTAGACTAGCTATGTGCACTGAAGCATAATTGAGATGGGTGCAGTCGTGCGTTCAGTTTTGCGCGATATTAGTAATTCTAAGCTTACATCTACTTAACAAGGGCTTCCAGATATTTCTTAAATCTAATGAAGGTTTACTAAAACAGCCAGGGTTCTGGTGTATGGTAGCAGCTTGAACTTCCTCTTCCTCCAGTGTGGTTCTTTGAGCAGGATTTCGGCTTCTGTCCACCTGATGTGATTGCCGTGTGTCCAGGCATGGTCAGCTGCACCTGATTTTTCCGTTTCTCCTTTTTGAGTGTTATTTATGTGTTCTTTAATCCTTGTTTCCAGTGGCCGTAGTGTTTCCCCAATATACGATCGGCCACATTCGCAGGGGATCTGGCAGACACAGTTTTTCCTATCTTCCTGGCTAGTTGGTTTCGTCGTCGTTAGATGGCTTCTTAAGGTGTCTCTCGAGCTGAATACCGTTCTGATGTTGTATCGTTGTCCTAGTCTTCTAATACTCTCGGATATTCCTTTGACATATGGAATGTTGAGTATTGGTTGGTAAACCAAGGAGAAACGGATAAATCAGGTGCAGCTGACCATGCCTGGACACACGGCCATCACATCAGGTGGACAGAAGCCGAAATCCTGCTGAAAGAACCACAATGGAGGAAGAGGAAGTTCAAGGAAGCTGCTACCATTCACCAGAACCCTGGCTGTTTTAGTAAACCTTCGTTAGATTTAAAAAATATCTGGAAGCCCTTGTTAAGTAGATGAAAGCTTAGAATTACTAATATCGCGCAAAACTGAACGCACGACTGCACCCATCTCAATTATGCTTCAATGCACATAGCTAGTATAAATAGACCTGTAGTTACTTTTCTTATTTAGTATTCACCTGAAGACGACTGGAGATACTTACCAGTTGAAACGTTGTGATATATAACAAATAAAGACAATGCAAGTCCAAAACTTTTCTGTTATTCAAAAATTATGATTAAAGTATTAATTTTCCTTTTCTCGACATTTTTATAGGGTATCCCCGTTATTGTTAGTGCTATCAAAAAAGCAATGTAGGTGTCATGTGGTCCTTTTGGCTCAAACTTAGAATGGTAAAATCAAAATTTGAAAATTTTCGCTCGCTTAGAGATAGATACGGGGGAAAATCAAAAATTAGACAATTTCAAAATTACCCTATACAGGGTGTATGGTGTAATGACTTATTATATTTAAATGGGTGACTCCTAGGGGGGAGTCCTAGAGAAAGTCTACATACTGTTTTTTTAAATCGAATATCTAAATACTAAGGTAAAAACCCTTTTACCCACATACTGTCGCCCCGTTCCATCTGGATTCACTTAGCAACAATGTGGGTCACTAGAGTATATTAACAGTGTTGTCACATTACAACGCGTGTCTTGCCCTTGCTTGAATACTGGCGGCGCGCCCTTCATACTTCAGTATGTTTCGAGACTCGGGAGTGGAAAGACGTCGTATCGAGGGTTCCACGTGCTTGACGTATACCAATTTTAAACGTTTTGTTAGTTGTATTGCCCGAATTTTTTTTTGTTGTGAAATAATTCATAATAAGGTGATTTCAAAGTTGTGTGATATTATCTACTGTTGGTTCTGTTGAAAAACATACTTTTTGTGTTTTATTTTTTTATAAAACGGATTATAAGATCGAAGGTAAGAGAGTATGTACCTTAAAATTGTAGTTTTCTTTGTCTAAAAGGGTTGAAAAAGAAGTGATAACGCGCGTCGAAGACGTCTTGTTGTCAAAAACTGAACACGTGCATTTAGAATTCTGTGTTGCAATATGAGAACATCGCCTATAATGCGCTAACCTCTTTTGACCCTCGAGACTGCCTCAATAAAATATTGATTGCGAAGGACCTCAGGAGCGACCACCTAACTTTTGAGATTTCATGTAAAGTGAATGAATGAATAATCTGCCGTTTTCAGAATAAGTATACAAGGTCAGGTAAAAAGTTATCGGACCTAACCTCAATTTTTAATCTTATAAAAGTGTCGAAAATGGGACACCTTGTACATTAAAAAAAATTGTCATTGTGAACAAATGCAAAATAATAACAATTCATTTGTTTAATCAGTTTTCACATGCTCGTCCCCCACCTTAAATGAAGTTTAAAAATACCGATTTATTCTTTATCCTCTTATTTGCAAAACCAATTTTTCGAAAAAGTGGCACCTTTATTAGATCGGTAGTTATTAAATATTTTCGATCGCAAGTCAACTAGCGCGCGACCAGTCGAAGAGTGGCAGAATTGCGCTCTCGAACGACGGAAAGTATGGAAATTATAATTATTCATAATGCACCGAGCTCAATTGTAGACGCCTCGACCCGTCGCGCTAGTGCATTCCCCGCGCACTGCGTGACTTGCGATCGAAAATATTTAATAACTACCAATATAATAAAGATGCCAGGTGTGTGAGCATATTAAATTATTAGTATACAGGGTGCCCCAAGTAAAGTATTAGAAGTATCTCGAGAACTAAATGAGATTTTAATTTGAAAATTTGGCTGTGGCTATAAGAGATGGTTTTCTACGTTTCTAAAATATTTTGGATGATGCGGTGTTGCCGGATCATACCGAAAGTGGTAGCAACTTCGGAATTTTAAATGAATTACCCTATATATTATATTTTTTTTGGAATCTAGGTAAAAATCTAGAACAGTTTTCTGTATAATATCATATACCTATCTTTAAGACTTTTTGAATTATGAATAATTTTGTGATTTTTTAACGCCGTATCGTTACCTGAAAAGAAAATCGTATCTTTTTAGCGGTTACAGCTAGAAAGCTGAAAATTTTACAATAGTTTCACAAGACCATTGCAATTTTATAATTTTGAACAGTATTGAATTCGTTTGATATAGGGCGTCTCCATAACAATATTTCTGAGGCAGATGAATTACTGCAAAAATCTTATTTTTTTTTAAATGGGACACCCTGTATTTGATATGTTTTGCTAATAGAGGATCAAATTTTCTATCTAATGATATTATGTGTTCCTATACCTATCTTCACTATTTTCGGACTTATAGGGAAATTTATAAATTATCTTATAAAAATATATTTTTTGGTAGTTGGCTGTGGATTCATAGAAACAAAATAATTAAAAATCCATGTGACGTTATGTCAAATAGTTAACCAATAAGGAATTTGTTAATAAATAAATAAACAAAATGAAAATTACATCAATAAAATAACTAATAACTAAATTGTTTAAAATGCCCTCCGTTCGCTCTTAAACATTCATAAATTGTGGTTATAACATGTTCATTTGTCACCTCTTTCATTTCTTTCTCTTCTAGAGACCCCAAAGCTGTACTCGATTTTCTAAATCTTCCCTTGTTGTAACGAGCGTCTTGTATACTATTTCTTTAATCCTATCTCATAGATATAATTCTAGGGGGTAAGATCCGGATACCTTGGGGCCATTTCCATGGACCGCCTTGGCCAATCAACTTTTAGGGAGTCATAGGAGCTGCATCAGGATGCAGTTCATTAAATTTTCTGCAAGTTCTAGATAAAACTCTACCACACTCCCCATGAATATAAAATAAACTTAAAATATCTAAGCTCGAATAATGTGAATTAGCCATTTTTATTACAATAACTCAGACATAACGTCAAATGGATTTTTCATTATTTTGTTTCTATGAATCCATTCCACAGCCAACCACACTATCAAAAAATATATTTTTATAAGATAATTTTTAAATTTCGCTAGTCCGAAAATAGTGAAGATAGGTATAGGAACACATAATATCATTAGATAGAAAATTTGATCCTCTATTAGCAAAACATATCAAATACAGGGTGTCCCATTTAAAAAAAAAAGATTTTTGCAATAATTCATCTGCCTCAGGAATATTGTTATGGAGACGCCCTGTATAAAACGAATTCAATACTGTTCAAAATTATAAAATTGCGATGGTCTTGTGAAACTATTGTCAAAATTTCAACCTTACGTAACGATACGGCGTTAAAAAATCACAAAATTATTTATAATTCAAAAAGTCTTAAAGATAGGTATATGATATTATACAGAAAACTGTTCTAGATTTTTACCTAGATTCCAAAAAATATATAATATATAGGGTAATTCATTTAAAATTCCGAAGTCGCTACCACTTTCGGTATGATCCGGCAACACCGCATCATCCAAAATATTTTAGATATGTAGAAAACCATCTCTTATAGCCACAGCCAAATTTTCAAAATAAAATTTCATTTAGTTCTCGAGATACTTCAAATAGGCCACTTTACTTGGGGCACCCTGTATAAGAACAAGGAACAACGGTAAGCCTATTACACACTCCATATTCGATAATTAATTGGGGAAGTGTACTTGTTCCTGATTGAAGCTAATTGTTTTGATCCATAAAAGTAAGAAAATTTAGGCCGCGTTAAACCTATTAACCAGAGCAGCTTAAAGCCGATTTATCTAATTACCCTGTAATTTGGAACTGACAGAACGAACTAAAATATTAATATATTCCTGCCGCATTTAATTTCATAATATTCCAAAATTATCAGAATAAAAGATGAATTAAATACAGTCAACTTACTACAATTTATAAAGTCGGTCTAAATTAGAATTTTCAAAAGGAACAAAAATTAATCTTGATGTTTAGTTATATTAAAATCGTAACCTTGGTTACAGCACCCCCATAAGAATGAAAATTTAGAACTCGGGGAGGAGGCCCAGAATATATTCAATTCTGCCGTCCTCGCGGTGTGTAAGCGCTTTGCTAGAAATTAATTAAAACCTTAAAAGTTATAAGACTTGAAATTAATCTCGCGTCTGTCGACGCAGCTTTCTGAGGCCCCGATTGACGTGGAGAGATTCAAATTGACCAGCATATAACCGAATACACTGCCCCAATGAATTCCGCAAAAATATAATGTTGTCACGGTTATAGTCCTGTAACTTGTCGTCCGTTCTTGGTGAAATAGGCATTATGGATTCGATAAAAAAATTTTATAGAACACTTTAAAATACTAACCTTTAACCTTGCAAATAGATAATTTTTAATAGATATTTATCTGAATTACCTATACTCGGAAATATATAACATGCTGACGGTGTCCGTCAACTAATTTCTAGTCACAACTATAAAACACCATAACCTAAAAATAATAGAAATATCTTCCAAGTTATGCTCTATTTCTAAAGTTTTATTCAATAAAGTACTATTTATAGTTACTGCAGACATTTCCTGGGCATTAATTGTTATTCCTGTCAGATTCTGTGTCGACACAATATTTTGTTCAATATTTTGAATTGTGTTCTGGTCGCACCATAACGTTTTGCATATTCCTTTTAAAAGTTTTTCTAGATTATTTTCTGCAATTTCTCGTATTTCTGACGGAGTACAACATTTTTATTAACTTTAATAATATATTTATTTTTAATTATGACGGATGGGAAGAAGATTTGTTGTGTTCATTATCAAATTGTAAAGATATTGCCAACCCAAAAAGACAGTATTAATTCAAATGGAAAAAATCTACTATATTTTAATAAGTTTTTCAGACTTTAAAGACCCAAATAGAAAAAGTATTATAAAATACACGGTTACAAAGTACAAGGCACTTGTACTTTAGTAAACTTCCCGCTTCGCGGGTCATTTTCTAAATTAAACGCGTGCTCTAAGATAATGTCTTATGAAACTTGTATCTTAATATACTATTGTGTTACTCGATAAAATAATGTCCTGAATTAAATTGAAGAACTGTTCTTTAAAAATTTGTATTTGCTTTTAAAAAGGAGACAATGACGTGAACCAAAAAACATTGCGTTAAGAAAAGATCACACTTCAAAACAAAATATAATTGAGCTAAATTCACAGCTCAATTTTTCCACAGGGGCGTTAAGAAATTAAAGGTAAAATGGTAACTTTTGTTTCTGCCTGTATAACGACCAATACATGAGCATTTTTTTAACATTAAAATTCATGCCAACCTTTATCCGGAGTATATCGCATAGCTCCTATAGCCATTGGCGGTTCTTCCACAGGAGAACAAGCGCACGTGCACCCCCAAAACAAAACGAATAAAAAATATTGAATTGAATATTATTTATCGTATAAAGTGCGACCCTTCCTAATATTTTATCGTACCGTCAAACTAAAAAAGTCCGACCCTCCCTAATATTTTATCATCCCGTCAAACCAAACTGTATAGATCCGGCAACCGTGCCTAGGTCGAGGTAAATGACGATTATGACGAGACTTGCTCGCACGTGCGATTAAGTAAGTAGTGCAGTTTCTCTGTAGTAACAGGTGGCGGGTGGCAGCGGGGATAGCGGGGCTATGGCGATTTAACATAGAAAAGGCGCGCAGTTTTTTTGTGCATCGCGATGTTGTCTGTTCGTGCATCTAGTTAGAAATTCGAGCGTGTATGTTTTAATATTTAATATTATATATTTATTAAGTTAAAATGAATAGTTGACGGTGGACTATTTAAGAAATAACCTGAGCTCTTTGAGTTTGGAGCAAGAAATTGAAGTGAAGAATGCGGGAACACCTAAACCCGAAATTAATTTAACGCAGACCACAAAGGGTAAATCTAGGGACTTTATTAGAAAGTTTAAAAATGAAAGGTATGTAAAAAAATTTATAGAGGGTATTCCAAACTTAATGAGGCTGTTATTGATCAATTTTCTACAATTAAGAACCGAAGAACGGACTTTACGTTTAAGCACTATTGTGGTAGGGTCGATAAATGTTGTGTATTTCGATAAATTATACTCGATATGATTTTAAACCATTTTATTTAAGGATTTAAACTAAAAAACACAGAAAATATGAAGAATGCCAACTTGTCAGTCTCGTGGCTCGAATCGTTCTGGTCATAAAACAGTTAACTATTGTTCTCGTCTTGGTTGCGCCTAATGACGTAGTCCGTAGATGGCGTAGTGGTATTAGACATCATTCGGTTTTCTTGATAACTAGATAGAATAAATAAAAATATGTTTTACCTAACGCATTTTCTTATTACTTTTTTATTTCTAAATTTAAAACGCCTAGAAAGTAATTGTGTGGTCGTTACACAAAAATAAAATTTTTTAAATATAATTCATCATAGGTCCCGAACCGCCACTGCCTCTAGCCCCCCCCCCCCCCCCCCCGTAGATCCGCCACTGCCGTTCAGCACTGTGATCACTCTTCAAGTATATTCTCCTCTGGGCGTTGCATCGATCATTCGTCTCTATTATTTTTTATTGCAAGCGTTTACCAAAAAACACCTAAACATTAAAAGATAATCTCAATTTCTCGCCATTTCGACTCAATAAAATACCGAAAGGGGTCGAAATCGTTATTTTATGATTGTTTACGGAGGGAGAAATCTTAATAAGATTAGTCAACACCGTTATTCCGGCTCATTAATTCTAATCGGTCCCCGCTTCGGATCGATTATCCTGCCGGGCATACCCCTCTAGACGTTATGAAGTGTAAGGCGTTTCAATACCATAGAAATAAAAATATGCTATAAAAGTTTAAGATGTTTCCACCGAGACGTTAATACTGCGTTTTTATCCACAATACAAGCGTCTGCTTACCCTCAACTAAGAGATTACCGTAACGAAACAAGATCAGAAATAAAAAAATTAGATTAACTAAACCTTAATAATGACTTGGGGAAATTCTAGTTTTAGTTTTTTTTTTAACTTACGGGTTACCAATACATTAAGGTGTGAAATTGACACTAACGCATAAAAATTGGATTTAATTAATTTTTTAAACTAAACTAATTAGAGATATATCTGGGTTAGACATTGTCCGAAAAGTATCGCCATGCCACTCACCGTAATAAAAACATTACCTTCTATCTTCATGATATGTTATATACTTTTATAAATAGTATATTGCCAATATGAACGTTCCAAAATACAAAAAGTGTCCACGTTATGGGAGATGGCGCGGGCCTATTGAGTTTGCGCAGTAGGGTGGAAATTTTATCGATCGCGTCAGAGCCGGCCCGATATAATTTGTTTGTTTTATTCGTCGCCATCTTTGGTTCTGGGCGCTTTCTCTAATTACAGAATAAAAAGTGGATCATCCACATTAGTGCTTATAAACTTTCATTACCTAACAACAATATTTGTAAAGGAGTTTTTAATTTGTGGTGATTCGATTCGCTGCTTGGTAGGTTATTAGTGGCTTGTTTTGTTTCAGATGATAGGACACAAGTGCATGGTGCTTTTTTGAAAAAGTCGCGGATCAATACCAGGTATAAAGTATTTCAGGTATGTACATATACGAAAATATTTTGCTTATCACATTATCCGATCCTCGGAACTGAATTTCACTAAAAAGCCTGTAAAAAAAGAAGAGAGTGTCACTCGTATACAATATAATATATATGTTGTCACTACCTAACCTTAAAATTAATGTATTTTTAATTTGGTGCATTAGTAGCTGATAATAATTCCCAAAATAGTCAATAGAGTCATTCATTCTTAATTTTTGGTTTAGAAAAAAGTGAGGTTAAGAAACATACGACGTCGGATAAAAGTTAAAATAAAGCTCATCGTGTCGATTGGTACAAATATTCGGACGGAATTTGGCACCAAAAGTTTACACCAATCAGGGCACCGTCGGATCATCATATCGTCAGAAATCGTACGCATGGAACGCCGTCTTAAATCGAACTAATCGAAATTTTGATTGCAATATTTTTCCTAACTAACCAGTGAAATTAACATTAAAAAAATTGAAATCTGGTCCTGTCGAATGTTTACTTTCACAAGGAAATTTCCGAACTGCGCAAACTCCCAACGGCCCCTTCGATGCCCATAGCGGGGACATAGTTGCAGACGGCATTAGCAATATACTGTTTATATATATATATATGTGGTTTCTTCCGACTTACACTGTATATTGACAAATTGAAGTCTATTTAACCATCTATTTATAGTACGGCATGCTATACTGTTTTTAAAATAAATTATTCGATTAGACATAACTCGGCAGTAAAATAGAAAATTTATCCAATAACAGTAAGAAGCACACGAATCGGGATACTAAAGCCAAACAAGTTTATTTTTCCTCAATTTCTAAATTACAAATCAAATTAAATTTGGTCTTCTACCTCATCGGATCCAAATCGCCTTGCCGCTTAGTATTGATTTAGCCGGAATATAGGATTTTATGTATAAAAATCTAATATTTAGGTAGTTGGAGGATTTTTTTTTAATAATACCTGAACGAGATTTCTTGTCCCTGCGTCTTGATCCCTTTTCAAGAAGTACCAACAATAGAAACTGGTAAATTTTATAAAAAGTGGCTGATTATTATTATAGAAAGCCTCAAAGTTCTTCTTGAAAGATCTTAGAAGCTTTTGGTTACTAGAAGCTTTATTTATTTATTTATTTACAAAATAGGGATACAACAGGCACTGAACCCAATATAGCATCCACGTTGTGGTATTGGCTAGTGGGAGTTATTAAATTAAGTATACATTAAATTATATTAACCTAGAAAATCTATGAACCTTTATAGCATTGATTTTACACATTTTTTAAATCTAATTATGGACATATCGAACATTTCCATCCCTAAAGAAAGCCTATTACATGCCCTAGTCGCTCTACAGAGAGGAGAATTTTTTCCAGAATTTGTATTTCTGAGTGGAATATTAAAAGTATTTTGAAACCTTAAGTCCCTAACCGGAACACTAAAGCTTAACTTTGACCTCAGCGTTGGCGAATCAACAAGACCATTCACCAACTTGTAGATCATAACTACATCGTAAACCATTCGTCTCTCAGTAAGTGGCATTACAGAAAATTTTTCCATTATAGGCTTATAGTTGCTATTGACTGTCTGTTTTTCGTGACAAGAACCGTAAAAATTTGTTTTGAATACTTTCCAGCGTTCGCTGGTAAACCGCGTACTGAGGGTTCCAAACAACCGATGCAAAACTAAGTTTACTAAATATAAACGCATAATACAAGTTTAGAACTGTTTGAGGATTATTAAAATTTAAACTGTTTCTTATAATAAATCCTAAAAATCGATTATACTTATTGATAACCTGTTCAATGTGAGAGCTAAAAATTAACTTAGTGTCCATTATAACACCAAAATCGCGTATTTCATTAACTGATTCGAGATCACTATTATTAATAGTATAACGAAAATTGTGTACATTCTTATTTCTGGTAAACGTAATCGATACACACTTCCCTAGATTAAGAAATAAACTCTGACGTTCACAGAATCTTACTAAGGCATTAAGATCATTTTGCAGCAAATGGCAATCCCCTGGCACCCTGATTATTCGAAAAAATTTTAGGTCATCTGCGTACATCAAAAATGTAGAAAATTTAAAACATTGTTGTATGTTATTAATGTAAATGATAAAAAACAGGGGACCAAGGTGACTGCCCTGAGGCACACCAGACGGCACGTTAAAAGGTTTAGAATAGAAACCACCAACGGAGACCATTTGTCGTCTATCACTAAGATAGGACCAAATCCATCTCAATAAGCTGCTATGCACACCGACATCAGCAAGACGCTCCATCAGTATGGAATGACTAATTTTGTCAAATGCCTTGCTGAAGTCCGTGTACACAACATCAATCTGCTTCCGATCATCCATACTTCTTAAAATAAAATCTGTAAATTCCACCAGATTGCTCTCAATCGACCTACGTGGAAAAAATCCGTGTTGTTGTTTTAAAATAATATCTTTAACTTGCTCCAATATAATGTTGTGAATAATTTTTTCAAATATTTTCCCAAAAATGCATAATTTACTTATGGGTCTGTAGTTTTTAACGTTATGTTTATCACCTCCCTTGGGTAAAGGAGTTATATGAGATGTTTTCCACATTGTAGGAAAAATAATATAATAATTATAATAATAATAATGCCCTCCAAACGAAATGATTAATAAAGCCAATGAAGCAACATAAAATTTATTGCCTCAAAGAAGCGTACAGAAAGGAATATAATACGTTTATTAAATGGCATTGAACCAAAAGCAAGTGACGAGTTTCAGCGAACGGGTATCGTTAACGTATTTTCAAGGAAGGTAAAACATTTTTAAATCTTCGACTTTGGTCATGCTATTGCAAGCTAGATTCAACATTAATTTTGATTAATCAAATCGATATAAGCAAATATCCCAAACTGATTGCATTCCAAAGTGACAGTGAGTTGGTTATAAAATAATTATACAGGATGATTCTTAATAACATGATAATATTTAAGGAAGTTATTCTTAGGTCCATTTTCAGAAAAGAACTTTATATGAACATGTGCCCTAAACGTCTTAACTTTTGAGATACAGGGTAGATTTTTTTTGGTAGATTTACAAAAAAAATCTCCTTATTAATATCTGTGACACTGATCGAGATCTTGTGAAAGTTGGTACACACTTTCTATTCATCAAAAAGCATTTTATGATGTATAACATGTTTCTTTTATTCCGACCAGTGGCGTTCGTGAGGGAATTGCCATTGGCATTTTCGAAGAAAAGAATGGCACGTTCCTTCTTCTTTTTTAAATAAATATTATTTTTGAAATTCCCATTCCTTGCTGAGCAAATGTGCTTTACACTCTGTCATATACAGGGTGTTATGGAAACGACGTATTATATTTAAAACGGCAATTCCTGAGATGAAAACAAATTGAAGAAAAATATCCAAAAATGGTGCTTTAATTTAATATGCCCTGTACATGACCTTATGTCAAACCAAAAATTACCACGTGGTGCCCCTGTTCGGAAGGTAAACACTGCAAAATATGGCAGTGAATCTTGAACAGTGTTGTCATATCTTCAGGGTAAACTCTTCAGACAGTCAATAACCGTTTGACAGATTTCAAGTAGTTTATTTTTCAGGGCACATTATTATAAACTTTTACGTTCAGTTCGCTGGGAAACAATCTCTGATTTATAAACTTGAACTGACTCGAACGAACCGCCGCGGAGTTTATAAATGGTCAGGTATGTTCTCATTTGTTCAATTCGAACGACACCCGTCAGATCTGGACAACTTAAAAGTTTATAAATGCCACTTACCCTTTAGAAAAAAAAATGCAATTTTATTTACCTTTTCGGACTTATTTAAAACCAACTTATTTATAAAAAAACACCAAGAACTCACATCACAAAATCACTTTATTTTTCGCGTCACAACACATCTAAATACCGTTCAATCTGAATTAGTATTTTAAAGTGCTACTGTGTAGACAAAAATACACCCTTATTGTCTGGGAAATAATGTATTTAACAGCTAAAAATTTTAAAAATAAATAACAGGTTGGTTCTCTCGATCGATATCGGCCGGCTTCTTTAAACAGCTGATTATGGACAATCGGGCTAATATTTAAAAATACAGCGTTGCCACTTTCGATGTTTTATAAGCGACTATCATAAATTGCCGATTTTCCTTCTATAATATTACTTTCCTGTATAATTATAGTCTCGGAAATGGCAACCGCGCTGGCTCTAGTAGCGGAGAGTTCTCGGAAAGAAAGTTCGACGACTGGTCCGAAGATGGACTAGACCATTATTTCAAAGGGTAGTTCCTGTCAATTGTTAACATAATTGTTTCATTTTATCTTTAGTAAAGGGTTAACGGCCCATAGAAATTAGCGTTTTTATTATTTCTATTGCGAAATGATTAAGTGCTCTTGTTCTATGTGTGTTATTGTAAAGTGTAATTATGCGTTAGTGTTGGGGCTTAGTGATAAGCTTATTATGCACTCCCACACTATCATCAGGACACGTGATGAGCATAAAGCATAGAAAAAAGAACTGAAAGTGTCCTGGATTTACTTTCTAAGTAAGCTAAATATTTATTTTCATAAGAAACTAAAGTTTTACACTTTTAAACATTTTGACAACATTGTGCTTGAACATCTGTTGATTAATCAGCTGGGCAATGTAATATGTTCATATATGAATGTACCGAGGAGTTGTGTGTGGGTTTAGGGGTGAATTACCCCACTTTTTAAACGTTCGATTTAAGAAAAAATTATGTAGCGCTTCTCTAGGACACCCCAGGAGTCACCCATTTAAATATAATACGTCATTTCCATAACACCCTGTATTATCTTCAACAGTTTTTTCAACTCCAAAACTCGTATAACCATATCATTAGCTGTTCCTACAGATTTATCTCACTGCATTAAGTAGATCATTTACAAGTTTACTTGTGTCTATTTACGAATTACAAATTAAATTAAGTTCAGTCTACATTGTTTGTTCTAACTCATTGAATTTGAATCGGTTCTCCGCGTTGGTATTGATTAAAATGAAAATAACTCTACAGTGCCAGGGTTATGTGAAGGAATATACGAAATTAAGGGTCTGGAATCTGACCCCTACATAAAGCCCTTTAAGAAGGAATATCTTCGGTAGGATGAACGTGTAATCAGAGTTTGGCAGTAGTTAACTTCAAAAGTAGTCGACTACATTTTTTATAAATGTAGTTGAATTTTTACTACTTTCTTTCTCTTTGTTGTTATACTCGATTACTTTAAATCTGCATGAAATGCAGTCACACCTCTCTTAGGCGGATACCTACGGGACCGTATAAATGTACGCCTAATAGAGGTATCCGCGCATGGGAAATTTGTTATTAGGTAATAGGTAAATGCAAACACTAGTTTTAGTTAGGATGTACTACCAAAAAAATCTAATAACGTAGCTTGACGTGTTTGCGTTTTATACTTGCAATCTAGAACATGTAATTCCAAGTGCTGTAGAGTCATCTCTACTCTTTGCATACTCTTGTAATTCCTTTACCATACTAATGGCTTGTTGATAATTGGTGACATTTGTTTGATTACTGCATTCAACTTCTTCGTCAGAGTCTTCAGATAGTGATGTGGTTTCAGTTTGGACTACATAATCGGTAGGAAAGGGGTCACTATCATCTTCGCGACATTTTTGTGCCATTGTTTACGATTTTAACCTTACAACTCACAAATAAACGGCGGACTGCTGTCGGGATTCACACATACTTTCATTCGGCGACGTCCTTTCGCGCTGCCACGCATACGCGATTGATTGCCGGTCTGTCTTCAGAGAGTTTTTGCACCGTACTTATTCGTCTCCCAAATACTTTTAAAATTTTTTTGTCCGTTTAAAGGAGGGTTTTCGCACTGTTTGTATGAAAACAGCCTGTCCGCGTCCGCCCAAAGGAGAGTCCGCCCAAGAGAGGTTGATTTTCAGGGAATGAGATGTCCGCTTACTTATTAGAGGTGTCCGTAATGAGAGGTTTCACTGTATTCGCTAAAAGTAGGGAGAAACGTAGTTAACTGCTAACTACTTTAGTTATTTTAAGTATATTTGTTTATTTTAACTACTTTCTAGAATAAAACTGAATCAAATTACTTACCTTTATAAATTACTATTATACAGGGTGTTTTAAAATTGAGTACCGATACTTAAGGTTGTAAATTCTTGGGAAATGCTCTTCATTTTTGATCTACAGAATGTTAAAATTTAAACAATAACTTTTTTTTATTGAATGGTTATTCAATATCAAGAATTCTCCTTAATCTCTTAATCTTTCTTAATTGAAAATATTAATATAACTCTTGATGGTATTAATCTTCCTAGTGTTAAGTCGGCAAAAAATTTGGGTATAATTATTGATACAGAATTAACATTCAAGGAACATATTAAAAAGTTAATTCAAAAGTCCTATTCGACTTTAAAAATTTTGTATAGCAACCGTCATTTTCTTAATTAAGGTTTGCGTAAAATGCTTTGTGAGTCTCTTGTTCTGTATAGCTTTAATTACTGTGATTTTATTTATGGTCCGTGTTTGGGTATTTGGGATAGGATACAGAAGGTTCAAAATACTTGTTCTCGGCTTACTCTTCCGAACCAGAAAGTTGTACACACCTCAACAACTTTTGACACTATACAAAGCCCAGATTCGACCATCACTAGAATACTGCTCTCGTGTTTGGAGCTGTGCACCCAAACATACTCTTCGGCTGCTGGATTCCATCGAAAGGAGGGCTATTCGTCTGATCGGAGACCACAAACTTACGAAGAACCTCGGCAGCCTAGAACATCAAAGACAGGTTGGGGATTTGACTCTCTTTTACAGATATTTTCATGGAAGGTGCTCGGCTGACCTTGCCCTCTTAATTCCGCCCAGAGCGACGATTAGCAGAAATACACGACGAACCACTGCCGCCCATCCATATGTGGTTAAGCTTAGTACTCCTCGAACTTCATTATTTAAGAATTCTTTCATCTGGAGGACTGCATCTTTGTGGAACGACCTTCCCGAGGTCGTTTTTCCCAACGAATATAACCTCCAACGATTCAAAACCAACGTGAATCGCTTTTTGCGCACACGCACCACTCCCAGAGTGCCCTAAAGGATTTTTCCTATAGTGCTTGTGTTTGATCATAAAAAAAAAATAAAAAATTTTGGTCTAAGAAAATTTGATCATGTTTCACATACATTTAAAGATCGGATGGCTCAAAATGCACAATCGCCGATCTCTCCATTTGGGTAATTTCTTTCATGGGATTTTGAGTAACCCTGTTTTACCTCTGTCTATAAAAAATAAGTTCCAATTTCGCGATGATATACATTCACGTAACATAAGATTTTCTAATAAAATTACTCTTCCTCATTATCATAGTGCCATGTTTCAGAGAACATTCATTGTATTAAATTATATAATAATTTACCGGATTATCTTCTTTCTCCTAACTCTAACAAATTTAAAATTTTGTATATGAAATATTTGCTCCATCTCGAAAATTCCTAATTGATTTATACTATTATTATTATGTTTCCTTTTTCTTTTCTTTTTATCTTTTTGCGATATCTTCGTTAATTCACTGTTGGCCTCTATATAGGCCAGTTTTAATATGTTTGGGTATATCAGAACTTTGATCTTAACTTTGACTATTTCTATATTTTTTTTATTGTATTCAAGTGTCTTTTTTTCTTTCTTTTTTGTTTTTTTTTGGGTTGGTTGGGGTTCAGTAAAATAGCCTTTGCCCAGACTACGCCTCGAATTGACTCCATATTGGTTATATGTATTTACTTATTTAATAAAAGGCATATTACAAGAAATAAACTCAATATTAATCAAAACAAAGCCCAGTTGCAGTTTTTAGTAAAAGAAATATTGGTTAGTTCCTTGCATAAGAACGTTTTGTCTTTGTTTAAATATTGCTATTTTTATTTACAGAATATTTGCAATAAATCACATACCGAGAGAAAGAGACTTGACTGATAAGAAATGTAACTAAACCTTGTTTTTATGTTGATCAAAACAAACGTTATGTCGGTTTAACGTTAAAATGGGTGTTTTGCTCGAATCCACAATTCACATCTTTCAGAAAAACTTCGTTCTAGGTAATTTAGCCGAAGGAAATCGATGCCAAACCGTTCCCATTAGATATATCGAATGAGAATGAAAATTTAATTTGTTAGTTAAATAATGAAGCCGGTAATTTAATTTCCTCTACTCCTAGTTAATTACCAATTTGTTTTACCGTTTTACGGCTTCGTTCATTTGTTTTACGATTTAATTTATTTGTTCACGGTTTTTATGGGGCTACTGCAAGTTTGCGTAACAAATTATTTACAAAATATGTTAGATTTCTTGTTATTTTAATATAATTGAAAAATATTATTTTGCGACATACTTCCACCACTTGTGCTGTAACGACTCGATTCCATTATAACTATGATTTCTATTGGTTCTTCAAGTCTACACCATGCTGCCTCTTGGCAATCGCCAAGCAGTGTTGTCAGGTCTGATAAAATGTCACCAGATTTGGTGATTGGTGAAAAACTTTTTAAAAAGTCCGATTTCTGGTGATTTTTTTTTTTGTGTTTGGTGCAAATTTTTTAAAAAGTCTATTTCTGGTAGATTCATAACATATTTACTCAGCCATTTTACCTTTTTCTATATACAGGGTGTGTTCCATAACTAATGGTACACAGGAAAACTGCGGATTCTTTCGGTAAAAATACTGGGATTTGGCCATACTTAGTTTAGTTCAATAGTTGGTAATAACCGGGATACAGGGTGTCCAAGTAAAAATTTAATTTTCAATTTTCCTAAATATCTTATTTCTGAATCAATATTTTTGCACACAATTTTGTAACTAGGGTTTTTTTGGGGAAAGGAATTTTAATTTGTTAATAATTTTGATGTAGATTATAGGGGGCGCTCTCTGCGGTACTCTGGAAACATAAAAAGAAATGTAACTTTTTTGTGCCTTAGTATAATTATATTTTTATTAAAAATATCAGTTTTTCCGTCATTTTTAAGCAATAAAGGTATACTTTGTAAATGTCGCTCCGACTAACCGTTTTCGAGATATTTTGAATCACAATTTCTAATGCGCCCGTTTAAATTTTGATTTGTAAATGTGAAATTTGTCACAGTAGGCTTTGGTAAAAACAAATACAAGGAGAGCACTTTGAAACCTCATTTCTGTCAAAGTTTATTTTCATTTGTCAGCATTGTGGGTGTTTTTAAGGAGTTTTTGACGATACTGTTATCAAAAATTAAACTGAAAATGCCGCGACATAACAGTTTTCTAACGGAGAAATGCGAGACATGGTATGTTTATACGCACAAGAAAATTTTAACAGACGCGGGGGAGCACATCGGCGCTGCCAAACCCTCAACTGTCAAGTCTGCGAATTAACTTTTTAACTTAACCTACAAGAATTCTTATTCTTGCTTGAATAGATATTTAAGGATAACCAAAACATGTCAATACTAAAGAAACTCAAAGGAATCCGTAAAAACAACAATTCAAAACTATGCAAACAGCTGCTCGAGCAAATGCGCAGAATCTAAACCCACAGTTGTGGACCAGTACGCGTATTTGGGTTGGCAATACTTTTACAATTTAAATAAATGTTAAAGTATCAAATATGCCATGATAGAAACAATTGAACACAACAAAGCTTCTTCCCATCCGTCATAATTAAAAATAAATATATTATTAAAGCTAATAGAAATGAGTCAGGAAGAAAGTTGTACTCCGTCAGAAATACGCGAAATTGCAGAAAATAATCTAGAAAAACTTTTAAAAAGAATATGCAAAACTTTGAGATATGGTGCGAGCAGAACAAAGTTTAAAATATTGAACAAAATAATAAATAATACTATTGAACAAAATATTGTGTCGACACAGAATCTGACAGGAATAATAATTAATGCCCAGGAAATGTCTACAGTAATATGTATATATAAAGTAATATTTATAATACTATATTGAATTAAGAATAAATATAGTCCTTTATTGAATAAAACTTTAGAGATAGAGCATAAACTGGAAGATATTTCTAGTATTTTTAGGTTATGTTGTTTTATAGTTGTGACTAGAAATTAGTTGACGGACACCGTCAGCATGTTATATAATTCCGAGTAGAGGTATTTCAGATAAATATCTAGTAAAAATGATCTATCTGCAAGGTTAAAGGTTAGTATTTTAAAGTTTTCTATAAAAAACGTCTGTCGAATCAATAATTCCTAGAAAACTAATTTCAACGAAATCGAAGTAGGCCTAAAATTTGAACCCTACTTGTTGCCAACTGGAAAAAAATTAAATTTCTGTTCCATAAAGTGGCAAGTTATTAAATTTTTTTGCATTTCATAATGTAGCCATTATGAAAACCAAATAGAAAAACACTTTAAACCCAAGGCAAGCAGATTGTAACTACTTCTGACTACCCTAAGTGTTTATTTTGTCTTAAAATTAAAACAAATTTACATTGCAAATTCAATAAAATAGGCAATATTTTTATTTTTCGGGGACCATTTACTTTCCGCAAACCTCTTACATGATTTATACAAGTTTTCCTCCACTCGCATTTATTTGTTTTCCAAATCCAGAGCGGAAAACAGCAGAATGCCAGTGACGCGTCGTTGCTTGTTAACCGAAATTCGAGCTACGTCGCATCCCAAACGGGATTGCCAACTGCAAAATTGTCGTTTGCGGGACTTTGCTGCTCGACTTGCGGTACATAGGCGGGACAATTTTTTTTTATAATGGAATAAAATTGTCGCAGGCGTGGGGAGGTTCAATTTAAAATCTTTCGACCGCTTCCACTAAATAATATTAAAAATCGGAAAGACACGTCAATTGTATTGTGAAGGTGGAGGCTTTAAAGAAAGCCCTACTCATACGCCACTGACTACAACAGCGCCAGAAAGCACAGCACATCAATGCGGTTTGGTTTCAATTTAAAAAAAAAGAACACTTACCAGTGACCTCACTTAGGGTAAAAAGGTGCGACAAACAACAAGAAAACTATTGGATAGAGTTCGTTAAAATTTTAAATTTATAATCTCGAAACATGGTACTACATGACTATATTATCTTGAATTTCTCGAAAAAGAAGTTTCTTTTTTCAAAATGGTGAATAACGTTTAAATGGAAAAAATATGGTTATACAGTCATTTTTGAAAGTATCGCATGCACTATCAATAATCTCAATTAATTAAACAGCTTAGATTTAATGCAAAAAAATGGTTTTCAGAAAAAATATCTAAAATCGCAACTATCTAAAGTGATCTGGCAACGTTTCGGGTGATCAAAGGCAGAAGAATATGAAAAACATCTCCTACTCCCTCGATACAGCCGGCCAGCGCGCTGGCTCGTCGTGTCTCGGAATGGCGATGTTGTCTCATTGTTCAATAACAATGACTTATGCCAGTGGCGTATATAGAAGTTTGTTGCAAATATAGTGGCGCTTTCGCCTTTTGGTTTTTTGATCAATATTTCGTTTATTTTTAGTTTTAATCGAAAATACCCATTTTAGGGGATCAATTACTTGAATTTTAAAATTTCTGATAAAAAAATTTGTGCAGGAAACGAAATTTGTGCAAATTGACAAAATTTCGTTTCTTGCTTCCATTAAGTTACTAATTAAAAACATTTCAACCCTAAACTTAAGGTAATTGGTCCCTAAAAGCAGGTAATCAACCGCTTTTAGGATAAAACGAAATAGTATCAAAAATATTGATCAAAAAACAAAATGGTGAATGCGTCACTAGCGCTGATTTAATTATTAACTGAACAAAAAATACTCTGAGTGTTTAAACAACAACGAACAAAACAATCATCTACTAAAAACAAACATCTAGTAAAATCAAGATTTATATTTTACCTAGCGAATTCAGCTTTGAATTAATTGGAAAAAACAATACATTTCGGGGGGGGGGGGGGGGATGGGCTCGGGCTCTATATACGCCACTGACTTATGCTGTTCCACGGCGAAATTCCAAATTGGACCACGCGGTCCACTGATAAGTACTCTTTATGCAGGAACTACCTACCAACGTCCCTTATGCTCCGAACTATAATTTAAAAATTTTCTATCTAGTTTACAAGATTAATTCATAAATAGCTTTGATCATTTTCAAGACGATAAAAAAATATGATCTTTTCACAAATCCTTTTTCTAGACTAATTGAAATCCAGATCGAAATTATTGACCTACAGCACCATATTACACCGAAAACAAATATAAGGAATATATTCAACTGCAAGTGATCCAAATTATATGAAATTTTGGAAATTTTTACCAACAAGCAATTTTCCAAATTTGCACGACATGAGATATTGTTGTACGTTTGGACCAACATATTTTTGTGAACAATTATGAACGTAATAAAATCAAAAATCTTTCAAGATATACCCGTAAAACACCTAATTTTGTTAACATATTCAAGAACTTTGTAAAAAAACTACAAATTTACATTTTCTTATTTTATGACCACTCTGTAGAGGGTGTCCCATTTTCGATACTTTTATAGGGTTTCTCCGTAATTGTTAGTACTATCAAAAAAGTAATGTAGGTGTCATGTGCTCTTTTTGGGTCAAACTTAAAATGATAAAATCATAATTTGAAAATTTTCGCTCGCTTAAGAGATACGGGGGAAAATCAAAAAATTGACAATTTCGAAATTACCATAATATATTCTCTCAGTTAAAAGAGATACACAAAAAATGTTTTATACAGAAGTTTCTTTATATTGATTGTTGAATAATCTGCCGTTTTCAGAATAAGTATGTCAGGTAAAAAAGTTATCGGACCTAACCTAATTTTTTTAAATGGAACACCCTGTATATTTCTACGTTCTTCCAAGTGTGATATATGAAGTTTTTTTCCTAAAATCACTGATAAAAAAAGTTTTCCATATGGTGTAGGTATAAATATTTTGAATCTTGTCCTTGTTGTATTGATCCAGACACAGGGTAATCTGGACGAACATGCGACAAAAAGCTTGTGGTTTGTAATATTCAAAATTTATTCGACGAAAAAAGGAAGTAGAACGGATGTCAGCGGAAAGCAAGCCAGCAGACGAAATTTTTATATTTCGCCGAAAAAACTGATAAGGTGATTGATTAGGTATTTGTAGTCCTTTTTATTAAATTTACCGCCGCCACGTGAACATTTTCTAGAAGGTATCGACTAAAAAGTAGGATACAATGAATATAGTTAATAATTTATGAACGATTTTTTGCTGGCTCGAATTAAATTACTATGGAAGATTTATAACAAAAGGAAAAACATTTTATGAAATATTAAAATATTCCCGGGGGAAGGGAATGTTTTATTCTAGGCCTTTTTATGGATATTAAACAATGGGACCCCAGACTATTGTTCGATTAAATACTGGATATCAATTTGAAAATTTCCCACACTTAATATTTCGTTTCCAGTAAATCATATCAAAGGTCGACAACACGTTGCTGTTAAAGAATATTTGCTATACAGTGTGTACATAAAGTAAGGAACAAATTCATTATCTAGGAATCTAAAAATATTTCGGAAAAATCCTCGGACACGTGTATAATAATTTTTAATGGCGCATTTTTTCCCATACAAACTTAATATACAAGGTGGCTCATGTAGTAGATATGACATTATCGACGATTTTTTTAAATGGGAACCCCTATATTTTAGTTCAGATCTGTAATCTCCAAGAACAGCTGATTTCAAAAACATAACACACTTAGGGCCTAAAATTCATAGTTTCGTTACTACAGGGTAAAACAAATAATTTTATTTAAGATATTTTTTTTTGGCTTGGGAGGCATCAATTAATTACGTGAGGCGTTTCTAGCGATTTTTTCAACCCCCCTTCCCCCAATAAAAGATTTCGTGACATTTGGCTCAATCCCTTCCGCCATCACCCAATTTTACCTGAAAGCCTTACGTAATTAATGGACGCACCATCATTTGCTGTTACTTATGTTTTTTCTCAAGTAGGCTTATTTGCTGTTATGTAACTATGGTATTTAGATAATGTCATTGTCATTACATTGTATTTTTCTAGTAAGTTTATTAGAAGTAATAAATTTTATTTTAAAACATATTGAGTTACTATGCGTTTATCTTTAACACAAAGAATAGAAATTCTTATGATGATTGGATATGGTAATAGGATCCGTACTCAACAAGAAGTTTGCATTTTGTTTAACACTAAGTATCCAGCAAGACCAGCAGTAGTGCGCCATTACATAAACCAAGTTTTTCCGAACAAGTGGATTGGAAGACGTGGGCGCCTAGGTCTCCAGACCTTACACCACTGGACTTTTTCTTGTGGGGTCACCTGAAAAATGTTGTTTATAAAGTCAGACCTGCCAATATTGAAGATTTAAAAAATCGAATAACAACAGAATGCAGGAACATTTCAGAAGAAACCATAAGAAAAGTCCAACAAGAATTTATTGATCGCTTGGGGTACTGTCAGGCAGCAGAAGGAGGACAATTTCAACACTTAATTAAATAGCTTATTTAATTTTTTTACATTTTTTTAAATTAAAAATATCTTAAATAAAATTATTTGTTTTACCCTGTAGTAATGAAACTATGAATTTTAGGCCCTAAGTGTGTTATGTTTTTGAAATCAGCTGTTCTTGGAGATTACAGATCTGAACTAAAATATAGGGGTTCCCATTTAAAAAAATCGTCGATAATGTCATATCTACTACATGAGCCACCTTGTATATTAAGTTTGTATGGAAAAAAATGCGCCATTAAAAATTATTATACACGTGTCCGAGGATTTTTCCGAAATATTTTTAGATTCCTAGATAATGAATTTGTTCCTTACTTTATGGACACACTGTATATTAAAGAAAATAGTTCGTGATTTAACCCCCTTTGAGGAATAGATGTTACCCTTAAAATCGTAAATAGGAAGGAGGTATAGTGCTCATAATTTTGAAGGAGACTTACTCTTTCAAATAATACGATAATGTATTATTCTTTGAGTTAGTAATTAGCCGAGTATTGGATCTGGTTTCTCTCACACACCCTCACCATCTACAGGGTATTATGAAAATAACTTATTATATTTAAACCGGCATATCCTGAGATGACAATAAATTGAAGAAAAATAACCTTAAATGGCGCTTTGAATTATTGTACGAAATATGCACTTTAATGAATTCTGAAAATTTACGTGGCCGCCACTGAGGACGTTCGCAATCAATAGTTTATTGAGGCGGTGTTGTCATATATTGCAACACAGAATTGTAAACGCACGTGTTGAGTTTTCGACAACAAGACGTCTTTTACCCGCCTTATTATCACTTCTTTTTCAAACTTTAAAAAAAAATACTAAAATTTTAAGGCACATGCTCTCTTACCTTCGATCTTATAATCCGTTTTATAATTAAATTCCATAAAAAATAAAACACAAAAAGTATGTTTTGCAACAGAACCAATTTGAAATCACATCACATTATTTCTTATTATGAATTATTTCACAACAGAAAAAAATCGGGTAATGGCTATAACTAACAAAACGTTTACAATTCGTATACGTCAAGCACGTGGAACCCTCGACAGCGTCACACCACCCCCGAGTCTCGAAACATACTGAAGTAACGATAGTGGCGCGCGGCATGTATCCAAGCAAGCGCGAAACATGCGGTGTGATCTGACAACACTGTTAGTATACTCTAGTGACCCACATTGTTGCTAACTAAATCCAGATGGAACGGCGCCACAGTATGTGGGTAAAAGGGTTTTTACCTTAGTATTTAGATATTCGAAAAAAAAAAGTATCTATGTAGACTTTCTCTAGAACACCCTAGGAGTCACCCATTTAGTCATTTCCATAACACCCTGTATATTGTCTCCCACCCTGTTCTTACTGTACTATAATGACCTCCTAGTGAAAACCAAAAATCCGGAACTCTCCTGAACATTTTATTTTTGTATTGTATAAGTTTTATCAATATGAGGGTTTGTTAATGGAAAGGCAGACCAAGAACTGAGCAAGGACCTCGACAGCCTAGAACATCGAAGACAAGTTGGGGGATTTGATTCTCATTTACAGATATATTCATGTTCGACCAGTTAATTCCACCTAGAGCGACGAATAGCAGAAAGACACGACGAACCACGTGAGCGCAATTGCATTTATTTATGACCACTGTAGTAGGCCAATTGTATTTTAACGGTGACACGCACAGGCATCCTGCCGGCATACAATCTAAAAGTAATTGAATGAACAAACCTAAATTTAAAAATATTTCTTTAAAATAAAACATAAGGAAAAGAGCAAAAGAAAATAGTAATATATTTCGGTTTGGGATTATTCGCGTAAAGGGCCGTTTGACGTATATCTCTTTTTTTAGTCTCTATTTCGACAAACCTTATTTCGGTTCTTCTCCAATTTCGTTTCATTTATTTCGAAAAGATTTGTATTTTGTTCACTTATTTGTGGTTTACTATTAAATTATTTATTATTTATTGAACTAGTCCAAGATAAGTTAAAAATTTAAAGCTTACTTATGAGATATTATTTATAAAACTAGGAGAAATACAGGACCCTATCACAAAATTTCCTGATGTTGTTCAAAAAACCCTCGAAACGTCATTAAACCACAACGTGTCATACAGTGTTATCAAATTCCAATATCAGAAAAACAGGACCGTATTTAAAAAAATAAAGCTGATGAAGACGACTCGTCGGATTACAAAACAATTAACGCTGTTAGATAGAGGGGAAAAGTGGCAATGTATGTAATTTACTTTAGAAATCGATCTCAAAAAAACCCAGGAAAACAATAAAACGATTTTTCAGATTTTCGGTTTTTTCCGGATATCTCCGGAACTACTCGGAAATTTATAAATTTCTAAACGGCACATTATTAGGCACGTAAATGCGCAACTTTACCTCCATTTAACCGACTTCGTATCTCTTACGGTTTCCGAGCTCCCTGTACTGGCCCTCCTTATCTTGGACACGTTGTATAGCAAAATTGTTCCTACAGGAACTTCATTGTTGATGTTTCTTAAATGCTGCTATACAACTTGAATATAGCAAATCTGGGGGTTTTACACTTATAAAGGTTATAAGAACTTTCACAGGAAAAATGGATACAGCTTTAATAAAGGTTCCAAAACCTAAGACAAAAGTTATGTAAAAGCCGTACAGAAGCTATACAAGTGTAGAAACTGTCATATTTCAGGATATCAATATCTTTAGAAAAGTATAGCTTACTGGTGTTTGCTGTATTAGCTCAACTATGAGAGTTTCGTGGTTTTGCCATCACGTTTAATTGAATAGCTTTGGATTGGCTCATCAAAAGGTATGCAAACTCGGCACATGGGTTTACCACGTCGTCCTCTTCAAGAAGTTATAATGCAGCTTTTCTGTCAAATGTACAGGGAAGCCAGTATTCAGCCACTTCAAAATTAATTACATGGGATTTACTATGCGATGCATCACCACGTATAACAATGGAGCAATTGTACGCTCTAAACGGGGTGACCCTGTAGAAACCGCGAGAAACCCGAATCTCATCGTAAAAATACTCACGTTATCTTATTATAAGAACGTGAGTAATTTCTCCACACGAAAACCACAGAAAAAACAGGAACCGACGACTAAACCCGATATTTCAAAACAAATTTGTCACTTCTTGTTTCTTCGGAAAGTTTAGCAAAATAGAGTGTTGATGTTTTCGATAAAAACGAAACAAAAGACTTGAAAAGCATCGTCAACGGGGGCCCTTTCGAAACTTTTATGAAAGAGCCAGCGGAAGCTAATGCACAGCTTTGACGGTTTTTCCTCAATTAAAAAACTGGTTTTCAAACAAACTTGGTAATAAAGACGATGGGGTTCTTTCTTTAGTTAAAGCAAAGGTTTTTTTAATAAAGTGGTAAAAAGCAACTTATTTATTTAGGGATCAGGTCGATTGGCCGGAACCTTTTTCTAATTCAAAAGTAAGTTCCAAGGAGAAAATATAGAACCGGAAGTGATTTACGATCTATCTGTGGTCCGAGATTTAAATACGGTGTGTGTAAATTGATCAAATTTTTTTTTAGGCGACTTTCAGTCCTTAGCATATAACTTACTAAAATAAACTATTTGCCTGTAGAAACGATTATAATTTGCGAAATATATGTTACTTCCTGCATTAGGAAGCAATTTTAAAAGTTTTTTTTTAGATTATAGCTGCAGTTTGAAAAATTTGAATTTAAAAATGTATCGCCGGTCACGTGTCCCCAGTCAATAATTTCTTACTTTACCCTTTTATATTTTACGTCATTTTACTAAAGTTACTTCTATACAGGGTGTTCATTTGAAAACTTACCACCACGGATTTATCGAAAACCACTGATTAAAAGAAAAAACGCCGAGATACGTCAAAAGATTTGCCAAAGGTGACAACTTTTTAACCAAAAACTACTTCACCCCCTTTTACCCTCTGGCCCCCGGGATCATCCCCTTAAAAATTTTAAATGACAAGGGATAGCAAGTAATAGCTTGTTTAAAAGGTCTTTCAAAGTTCTTTATTTTGACGTTTGATTTTTTAAAATAGGTCGATTCGTTTTCGAGAAAATTAGAAAAAATTTTACCGCCTTCTTTTTATCAACACAGATAACATGGGCGAACTTGTTTTTATTCTTATACCTGTTTAGTTTTTTTTACTCAAACTGGATCTGTTGCAAATAAAAAACGTAATCATCGTAGAGTTTTGGATGTAGCCGCTCAAGTTGAAGTTTTGGGTCATTTTGCCATAAATCCTAATACTTCATTACGCAAAGTTGTTGATGCGACTGGTATTTCATTAGGCTCTGTACACACAGTTACTAAATTGCATAAATTTCATCCATTCAAAATGAAAATATTGCAAGAGTTAACCGAAGATGATTTCGATAGGCGAGTTGAGTTTTGTGAACAAATGACTGCAGCGATTGATTAATGATAATACCATTCATTTAAAGATATCTGCTTCAGTGATGAATGCACATTTTATCTAAATGGATTTGTTAATAAGCATAACTGCAGGTATTGGAGCAATGAAAATCCTCATGCTTTTCTAGAAGGGCATACTCAGTACCCCCAAAAAATTAATGTATGGGCAGGCATTTTAGGAAACAAAGTGATTGGGCCATTGTTTATTAATGGGAATTTAAATGGAGGCATTTATTTTGATATGTTGGAAATAACTATCAATCCGCTTATCACTGAAACCATTGAAAACAAAATCGAAGACGATGAACACCCTATACTTGATGAGGCTGAAATATATTTCCAGCAAGACGGCGCTCCTCCTCACTATGTTCTTCCGGTTCGGCAATGGCTAGACGACGAGTTTCCAGATAAATGGATAGGGCGAAGAGGGCCTATAGAATGGCCTGCTAGATCTCCTGACTTGACGCCATTAGACTTTTTTCTATGGGGGTCATTTGAAAACTGTTGTGTTCACTCCCCAACCTAACAGTTTGGATGAACTTCGTCAACGCATCACCGAAAGCTGCCATGATCTCCCACAAGGGGTAGATTAAGTATATGACTAATTTTCTTAGTATTTTAACATTCTATAAGGAACATTCCAAAACTTTAAGCCAAGCAAACCTATTAAAAAATTAGCAGGTGTTTTTCAGATTATTTATTTTTAAATCCGATTTACTGAAAGTTTCCTGTAAAAAAATTTTGACCCAAATAGTCTGGAAAAGGCTAAATAACTTTTGATCCGCAAAATTTTTTTATAAAATTTGGGTGTGGCTAATAGGGGAAGGTAAACTACTTTTTGACGGAAGAATGATATGTTGACATCCCTCGCCAGTGCCGACCACGTGGTTTTTCGGATTTGACATAACGTGACTTATGTCGCGTATCAATTCAAAACGCAATTTATAGTTATTTTTCTTACGAGAAAAACTAATGAAATTTGTTCGGCGGGTCCATTAGCTGGATATAAACAAAAAATTCAATTTACAATATGTCGAAAACCAAATGAAACCGGGAAAAAACGGATTAAATTATTTAAATTCGTCCGCCTCGATCCGCGTTTAGGGGAGCCTTAGGATCGTTTCGGGAATCCATAATAAAAATATATTTGCGCAAGAAATAAAGGTCGTACAATAAAATTTATTTTAAATAAATGGGAATTCGTATTTTCGTATTAAGTCGGAAGACGATACAAGAATGTAACAAGTTACTTATACAGAGTGTTTCTTGATACCATGCTAATATTTAAGGGGGGCAATTTTTGAATACATTTTCAGGAAAAGCTTCATATGAGCATATGTCCTAAACGTCTTAACGTTTGAGATACAGGGTGTTAAAGATTTTCATGTATTTTTAATAATTTGTTAAAGTTAAGAACTTAAATACGTGATAACTAGACTAGATAGACAACTGTCAAAACTGTTTATGTTTACAAAACAAAATCTAGTTTTTAATCTTTGCTAATACCTAATTTCATAACAGCAACTGAATGAATTTAAATTTTTTATACGAAAACTGTACATGGTTTCCCATTTTCGACACTTTTATAGGGTATCTCCGTAATTGTTAGTGCTATCAAAAAAGTAATGTTGGTGTCATGTGCTCTTTTTGGGTCAAACTTAAAATGGTGAAATCAAAATTTTAAAATTTTCGCTCGCATAAGAGATACGGGGGAAAATCAAAAAATTGACAATTTCAAAATTACCCTATATTTTCTTAGTTAAAAGAGATATACAAAAATGTTATATACAGAAGTTTCTTTATATTGATTGTTAAATAATCTGTCGTTTTCAGAATACTTCAGGTAAAATAGTTATCAGACCTAACCTCATTTTTTTTTAAATAGAACACCCTGTATATTTTAATCTAAAAAGATACTATTTTAAATTCTCCTTTCAAATATATAACACACCATGGATAATATTGGCTTCCTAGGCGATTTATTTAAACTTTATTATTTTGAAACGAAATAAAAGATTCAGATTAAGGTCAAAAATAACGGGTATCATTGCAAATGTTCGGAATATGTCCTTAAATGATTAACGTCGGATAGTGAACAAAATATACATTTTGGGCCATTTCTTCGTTTTTTCCACTTTTAATATAAACTGAAATCATCTCACCTATCAAATTTTTCAAAATGTCATTTTCGCAAATGAATATGTAAAAATGAAATTGACGTTAAATGTTAATAGTCAACATAGTTGTTTCTAGGATATTAGCTTCTGTTTCATGGTCTACTGTGTTTTAAAGTAATAAAGTTTAATAAATCGCCTAGGAATCCAATATCGTGTGTTTAGGTTAGGTTAGGTCCGATAACTTTTTTACCTGGCCCCGTATACTTATTCTGAAAACGGCAGATTATTCGACAATCAATATAAAGAAACTTCTGTATAAAACATTTTTTCCCCCGTATCTCTTAAACGAGCGAAAATTTTCAAATTTTGATTTCACATTTTAAGTTTGACCCAAAAAGAGCACATGACACCTACATTACTTTTTTGATAGCACTAACAATTACGGAGATACCCTATAAAAATATCGAAAATGCGACACCCTGTACGTCAAGCGACAAAAAATCAAGAGCTAACATTTGATCATCAAGAAGTGAGAATTTCAAAAATAATTTTTATTTAAAAAAAAATAAATGGCGCACAATTTTTTTCTTCAAAAATACCCAGGGCAATACCCGCATGAACGTCACTGGTCGGAATAAAAAATATCTCGATGATCAGTGTCACAGATATTAATAAAAAAGAAGAAAATCTTGTCCCTGTCTCTCTAAAGTTAAGACGTTTAGAACATATGTTCATATAAAGTTTTTTTGTGAAACTGGATCCAAGAATAACTTCGTAAAATTGACTGGGAGCGAGAATTGACAATAATACTAAATTAATATAGTTTAAAAATATGTTATACACAACAACTCTGAACAAGAAAGAAAGGGATGACCAATGGGAACTTATACTATATTTCTTTAAAATAGGAAACAAGGTATTAAGAGCTCCAATTCGCATTGAAATTAAAAAAAAAACTACAACTACTTTATATAATTTGGTAATTTCCTCTCATGAAATTTGACCTTCCGGTAAATTCTCCCCTTAACAGAAAGTTACCACAAGACTATATCAGCACCATAACTAACCAATAGTTAATTAGGTTTCTTAGTAACCTCGCAGAACTACTCTTAAGTTTTATTTGTTCTTTCCATAGGAGCCTTCCAGGAAAGGAAAGTGTTATTTACTTGGCTTTAAATTGGATCCAGGGCAAATCTGCTCTGCTTTCTTTCAGGAAATATCTTTGTATTATGGATCCTTGAGATGCTGTTAAAGTTTCAGAGGGAGCAAATAAGGGCAGATAAATGGAGAAAATTTAATTTTCTATTTTCGTGCAGTGACCCTTATAATGTTTACATTATCCCGGAAACTTTTTATTGTTTGTTATTTCTGCATCGCTTGAAAAATTTGAGCAAATTGTCAATTCATGTGAAAAACCTCCAAGTGTATCATTGTAGACTATCGTCTATTTATTTATTTGACATTTTGACTTTGGCAAAAATGATTTCCTCACATTGAAAGGTTCGTAGGTTAGTTAATTGTTGAATGATATGTTCAGAGCGCTGCACACTGCTTTGGCCCAACGAATATAACCTCCAACGATTCAAAACTAACGTGATTCGCTTTACGCTCACTGCCACGACTCCCAGAGTGAATTAACGGATTTTTTTCTATAGAACTGGTGTTTGGTCATAAAAAAATAAAACCGAATTGTATAATGCGAATTATACAGGCTGTTATGAAAATGACTTATTATATTTAAATGGGTGACCCTAGGGTGTCCTACAGAAAGTCTACATACTTTTTTTTAATCGAATATCTAAATACTAAAGTAAAAACCCTTTTTACCCACATACTGTCGCGCCGTTCCATCTGGATTCACTTAGCAACAATGTGGGTCACTAGAGTATACTAACAGTGATGTCAGATCACACCGCGTGTCTCGCCCTTGCTTGAATACCGGCCGCACGCGGCTACCGTTCTTCAGTTTGTGTTTGGAGATGCGGGGATGGAAGGTCGAGGATTCCACGAGCTTGATGTATACGAATATTAACCGTTTTGTTAGTTGTAGCATTACCCATTTACCCATTTTTCTGTTGTATAATAATAATAAATGTTGTTTTTTTTATGGTCAAACACAAGCACTATAGGAAAAATCCATTAGGGCACTCTGGGAGTGGTGCGTGTGCACAAAAAGCGATTCACGTTGGTTTTGAATCATTGGAGGTTATATTCGTTGGGAAAAGCGACCTCGGGAAGGTCGTTCCATAAAGATGAAGTCCTCCAGATGAAAGAATTCTTAAATATAGAAGTTCGAGGAGTACTAAGCTTAACCCCATATGGATGGGCGGCAGTGGTTCGTCGTGTATTTCTGCTATTCGCCGCTCTGGGCGGAATTAAGAGGGCAAGGTCAACCGAGCACTTTCCATGAAAATATTTGTAAAAGAGAGTCAAGTCCCCAACCTGTCTTCGATGTTCTAGGCTGTCGAGGTTCTTCGTCAGCTCGTGGTCCCCAATCAGACGAATGGCCCTCCTTTCGATGGAATCCAGTAGCGGAAGAGTATGTTTGGGTGCAGAGCTCCAGACATGAGAGCAGTACTCCAGTGATGGTCGAATCTGGGCTTTGTATAGTGTCAAAAGTTGTTGAGGTGTGTACAACTTTCTAGTGCGGAAGAGTACACCAAGTTTCTAAGAAGCTATCTTGGCGATTGTCACAACGTGGTTATGCCAAGACATATTTCCTCCCAGATCGACGCCCAGCAAATTAATAGATGAAGCCAGTGGGATTGGGTGTCCGTCAATGACTATATCTGGTTCTGTAATGTTAACCTTTTTAGAGAAAAACTGCTGCCTGGGATTTTTAGCGTTAAATTCGACTTGGTTACTGTCACCCCAAGCCAAAATTTCTTCCAGGTCTTTGTTGAGGCGTGATACTTCATGCTGTCTGCGAAGATGTGCGTCGGAAGCCGATGTTTGTGCATTCAAAGAAAAAGATGAGATAAGTGTGCTATCGTCAGCAAAACTAAATATCGGATTTTTCGTTTCCACTAGAAGGTCGTTAATGTAGAGTAAGAAGAAAGTGGGAGACAATATGGACCCTTGAGAAACACCGGCATTGATGGTGAAGGTGTCTGAGAGAAATCCGTCAATCGCCACTTGCAGAGAGCGGTCCTTAAGAAAGCTAGACAACCATGCATTGTGATGTGATTTCAAATTTGTGTGATATTATCTACTGTTGGTTTTGTTGCACAACATGCTTTTTGTGTTGTGTTATTTTTATGGAATTTAATTATAAAACGGATTATTTTAAAATAAGATCGAAGCTAAGAGAGTATGTAGTTTTTTTTTTTTTTAAAAGTTTGAAAAAGAAGTGATAACGCTGGTCAAAGACGTCTTGTTGTCAAAAACTGAAGACGTGCGTTTACAATTCTGTGTTGCAATATATGACAACACCGCCTCAATAAATTATTGATTGCGAACGTCCTCAGTAGCGGCCACGTAAATTTCGAGATTTCATATAAAGTGTATATTTCGCTTAATAAATCAAAGCGCCATTTATGGTTATTTTTCTTCAATTTATTATTATATATTATACATCGCCAATGTTTGCTATTTAATTTATGTTTTTAATACCCTAAGCAATGCACATAATTCTTAGTGTTTAGTGTTCACCATCAAGCCAACCAGTTTTTTCATATTTTTTCCAATTTGTATTGTATGTTCGCGCTTATAATTTTTAACATTTTTTCCAATGAAATATTTATATCTTGAAACACCCTATATACCTAATATTTGGAAACAGAGTGAAAATAATACATCTGGGTATTACCTGATATAAGAATATGTTTCCCAAAAAAAACTATTATCTCGAGACCGATAACAGATAAGTATAGGAAAATATTAAGGAAAGTTATTAATAAATTAATAGGGATTCTAAAAAAAAAATATACAGGGTGTTCCATTTAAAATATGAAAGTTGTTAATGCTTTCTAGAAGAAGCGGCATCACTGTACCGCTGAGCATATTTTTAAAAGAGCTTATATGAGATACCCCATTTTCGAATTGATCCGTTAAATTCTTCATAAACGTCTAATAGACCATCCATCATCAATCACCCTGTATGTGTGTCTTTATTTCTGTCTAATTTGTTCTAAAGAAAAACTTAATCCAGCGAAATTTTCTTTTGTAACTACGAATAGAAACTACGGAAACTGAGCGCGCGGAAAATGCTCTAATCCCATGCAGACTGCTCTTAATTCTACGCGGCAGTGCATCTCGTTGCGAATTCCCAATTTATAAGTTTATTGTGTTAAAGCAGTTACATTTGCGCTAATTATCAATTCATAACGACCGAAACTTTACATTAACAAGCCAAGTTACAAGCTTTGATTATCTGTTTAGTAATTCGGGGTAATGGTTTTCTGAATTGATTAACTCTACACCCAGGGAGTCCATTTTTGAAACAGTACTGACTAAAAATGGTACTTTTTTGACGTCGCAATCGCAAAGTTTTCACTTCCTAGGTAGGCATAGGAGGAGAAGGCGACTTTTCCGGATTCGATGCATTTTCGTATGTTTTATTTACAACACGGTGGACAAAAAAAGTGACAGTGCATTATTCTTTTCTGAAAAACTTTATTGTTTAAAATCATATTTAGACCAAAGTTTCAGGCGATATTTATAAAAGTATAAGTTCTTGAGTATTTTACATTATTTCAGGCAAACTTTATATAGGGTGTTATGGAAATGACTCATTATATTTAAACCGGCAAATCCTGAGATGAATATAAATTGAAGAAAAATAATCTTAAATGCCGCTTTAAATTATTGTACAAAATATACAATTTATATGAAATCTGAAAATTTACGAGGCCGCTACTGAGGACGTTCGCAAACAATAGTTTATTGAGGCCGTGTTGGCATATATTGCAACACAGAATTGTACACGCATGTTCTCAGTTTTTGACAACAAGACGTATTTGACCCGCGTTTTCACTTCTTTTTCAACCTTTTTAGAAAAAAAATACTACAATTCTAAGGTACATACTCTCTTACCTTCGATCTTATAATCCGTTTTATAATTAAATTCCATAAAAAAATAAAACACAAAAAGTATATTTTGCATAGGTAATATCACACAAATTTGAAATCACATCACAATATTTCTTATTATGAATTATTTAACAACAGAGAAAAATCGACCCTCGACAGCGTCACTCCACCCCGAGTCTCGAAACTACTACGACAGTCGCGCGCGGCAGGTATCCCAGCAAGGGCGAACCATGCGGTGTACTCTGACAACACTGTTAGTATACTCTAGTGGCCCCCATTGTTGCTAACTGAATCCAGATGGAACGGCGCGACAGTATGTGGGTAAAAAGGGTTTTTACCTTAGTATTTAGATATTCGATTAAAAAAAAAAGTATGTAGATTTTCTGTAGGACACTCTAGGAGTCACCCAATTAAATATAATAAGTCATTTCCATAACACCCTGTAATTATACAATACTTATAGTCTAAATTCATTCTTTATATATACGAAAAATTAAATTAGAGTTTAAAAATGTTGCCATCTGTGGAGCAAACTCCTCATAACTGTAAAAATTTAACCAACGAAGTGGAGAGTTGTTTTTAAATAGTAAATACGTTGTAAAAATGGAAATATTAGGATAAAAATGCCATTGTTTTTGTAATTGTAATGTATTGCATGTCTTTATTTTATCTCATCTTACCTTAAAGACATAATTAAAAGTATGAGCATACGTAATTAATATGGAGGCCTAAAATTTTAATAAACTAATGTAGTAAGGTAGGCTGTGATAAACAACATCCGCCTTAAACATAACATAAATGATTAAAATTTGGTATGTGGGCATACAATTACAATATAAACAACTTTTCCAAATACATTTTTTTATAATTCGTCAAATAAATGCCACGTTTTGATATTTTGTGGAGAAAATGTCAAATTTGACAGAAGTGCTTGACAGTTAACAAGAGCCACATAGTCCCATTTGATTATGTTATTTTAGACCTATAATAAACCAGGAAAATTGTATTAATAAAAAATCATAAGTATTTCTCGGGGACAATATTTTTCTAGTTTCTCTCGTATTTGTATAAATACTATCATGAATTTCATTAAAGTTTAAGGATCTAAGACGTCATCGTGGAAAACCCAATTAAAGCAAATCACATTTGCAAACGATTGTGGTACAGAAACTTAACTTTACAACACGGACGCTTGTTGACCCAAACGAGATACTCGTTAAACATAACTTGCCACACTCTTAGGTCTCTCAGAAAGAATTTCCAGGAACGAAAGTGATACTTTCTTGGCTTCAAATTGCATTTTACAGACAGACCTTCCGTTCTTAAGTATATATATTTTATTTTATGTTCCAGAAGATGTTTAAAGTTGGCTGGAAAACGGAAAAAGGGAAATAAATTCGGAAAATTTCACCAGCTTTTCTAGGATATATTCCTTGATGACCGTATTGAGCGTGAAAAGGATTTTATTTATTCCCCGCTAAAGGATTTTAATCCGCTGTGTTTATTTTACTTTAGGGCATCGTTCCGCAACCTGTTTAGTGACGCGAAAATATACCGTTTTCATGTAGAATTTGTTAGGCTAATAAGCAAAATATCCACGTAATATTTTTTAATTACCAAAATAATAACGACCAACCTGAATAAATTCTGAAAATTATAAAAAGTATTTTAATATAGGTGACTTACCTGTTGGTCGTGCGTCCAATAAATGGACGGTGGGGGCTCCGGGCTGTGCTTGACGATACACGTCAAATTCATCGTGCTGCCTTTATTGATGTACATTTCTGGTCCACCTAGCAGAGTAGTTATGGGTTCTGGAACCGGAAACACACGATTATTAAAATTTCATTTGATCGTTATAAATTTTTAATATCTCCTTAATTGTTAGTGCTATCAAAAAATTAATGTAGGTGTCATGTGCTCTTTTTGGGTCAAACTTAAAATGGTAAAATCAAAATTTCAATATTTTCGCCCGCTTAAGAGCTACGGGGGAAAATCAAAAAATTGACAATTTCAAAATTACCCTATATTTTCTTAGTTAAAAGAGATACAGAAAAATGTTTTATACAGAAGTTTCTTTATATTGATTGTTGAATAATCTGCCGGTTTCAGAATAAGTGTACGGGGTCAGGTAAAAGAGTTATCGTATATTTTAATCTAAAAAGATACTATTTTAAATTCTCAAATATATAACACACCGTTTTCCTAGGTGATTTATTAAACTTTATAACTTTAAACCACAGTAGACCATGAAACAAAAGCTTATATCTTAGAAACAACTATGGTGACTATTAACATTTAACGTCAATTTAATGTTTAACATATTCATTTGCAAAAATGACCTATCAACATTTTGAAAAATTTTATATGATTGAAAGTGAAAAAACGAATAAATGGCGCAAAATGTATATTTTCTTCGCTATCCGGAATGACTGTATAATTCCCGTGATTTTTTACCTTAATATGAATCTTTTATTTCGTTCCAAAGTAAAATCGCCTAGGCAACCAATATCATCCATGGTGTGTTATATATTTGATAGGATATTTAAAAATAGTGTATTCTTAGATTCAAATATACATGGGGTGATTCATTTTAAAAGGTGCGGTTAAGTCCGATAACTTTTTCACCTGACCCCGTATACTTATTCTGAAAACGGCAGATTATTCAACAATCAATATAAAGAAACTTCTGTATAAATCATTTTTCTGTATCTCTTTTAACTAAGAAAATATAGGGTAATTTTGAAATTGTCAATTTCCGGTTTATATACAGGGTGTCCCATAACTAATGGTACACAGGAAAACTGCAGATTCCTTGGGTAAAAATACTGCGATTTGACCATACTTAGTTTAGTTCAATAGCTAACAAACCCGAGATACAGGGTGTCCAAGTAAAAATTTAATTTTCAATTTTCCTAAATCACTTATTTTATTTCTGAATCAATATTTTTGCATAAAATTTTGTTACTAGGGTTTTTTGAGGAAAGGAATTTGAATTTGTTAATAATTTTGATGTAGATTGTAGGGGGCGCTCTCTGCGGTACTCTGGATACATAAAAAGAAGTGTAACTTTCTTAGGCCTTAGTATAATTATGTTTTTATTAAAAATATCAGTTTTTCCGCCATTTCTAAGCAATAAAGGTAGACTTTGTAAATGCCGCTCCGACTAACCGTTTTCGAGATATTTTCAATTACAATTTCTAATGCGTTCGTTTAAATTTTGATTTGTAAATGTGAAATTTGTCACAGTAGGCTTTGGTAAAAACAAATACCATGAAAGCACTTTGAAACCTTATTTCTGTCAAAGTTTATTTTCATTTGTCAGCATTGTGGGAGTTTTTGAAGATACTGTTATCAAAAATTAAACTAAAAATGCCGCGACATAACTGTTTTCTAAGGGAGAAATGCGAGACATGGCATGTTTATACGCACAAGAAAATTTTAACAGACGCGGGGCACATCGGCGGTATTTGGAAATGTATCCAAATAGAAGGCAGCCAGATTTTAAAATTTTCAGAAGCCTATACGACAGACTGGGAGACACAGGATTCTCCACTATTACGTTTTGGACGCAAGGTTCCTGTTTCCCCGAGTCTGTCGTATAGGCTTCTAAAAATTTTAAAATCTGGCTGCCTTCTATTTGGATACATTTCCAAATACCGCTGTTAAAATTGTCTTGTGCGTATCAACATACCATGTCTCGCATTTCTCCCTTAGAAAACATTCCATGTCGCGGCATTTTTAGTTTAATTTTTGATAACAGTATCTTCAAAAACTCCTTAAAAACACCGACAATGCTGACAAATGAAAATAAACTTTGACAGAAATGAGGTTTCATTGTATTTGTTTTTACCAAAGCATACTGTGACAAATTTCACATTTACAAATCAAAATTTAAACGAGCACATCAGAAATTGTAATTGAAAATATCTCGAAAACTGTTAGTCGGAGCGGCATTTACAAAGTATACCTTTATTGCTTAGAAATGGCGGAAAAACTGATATTTTTAATAAAAATATAATTATACTAAGACACAAAAAGTTACATTTCTTTTTATGTATCCAGAGTACCGCAGAGAGCGCCCCCTATAATCTACATCAAAATTATTAACAAATTCAAATTCCTTTCCCCCTAAAAACCCTAGTAACAAAATTTTGTGCAAAAATATTGATTCAGAAATAAGTTATTTAGGAAAATTGAAAATTAAATTTTTACTTGGACACCCTGTATCTCGGTTATTACCAGCTATTGAACTAAACTAAGTATGGCCAAATCGCAGTATTTTTACCCAAGGAATCTGCAGTTTTCCTGTGTACCATTAGTTATGGGACACCCTGTATAATATGTCATTTCCATAACACCCTGTATGGGACTAGAATAACTTTTAAATAAATAGTCCATTTTTTCCAAGAGACCTGTTTAGTAACTATTAAGAAGTAAACTCAAGTCATGGTCACACGAATGACATATTATATGTATATTAATATATGTTCAGACCTTAAAATAAAACCAACGCCACAATACAAAGAACTAACTGCACAAATACAAACAGCTACACAAACTTAAAGCCAAGGAATATATTGGTTCCAGTGGCAGAATCCAAACCCACAATTCTGTACCAGTACGCGGATAATTCTGACGGTTGCATTTTGCTTTGCAACTTGCAGTGTGTTGATGACCTTTCTTTTTTCTTCTATATGTCGATCGATGTTCCGACCCAAGTGTACCGTTATAAATCCGACACGGTTACCAACTTCCTGGGCGGCAATTATTCAAAGGCCTGAGGGGCGGCAAACTTCCTAATCCGCCACTGTATCTCTCTCTGCTTTATATTCAAGAAATTTAGCTCCGTCTAAGAATTTCATTCTCGAATAACTTCGTTTGTGTTTCGTAAAAAGCACCGACTTCGCTATTCTGCATAAAGAATATTTTCATCTTTTGATTTTTGTTAATTTTATTAGAATGTTCGCTTTCGCGGAATGCGTATTACAGTCAAAGGTTCTTTTGGAATGAAAATGTTTCATTCTTTACCAATAAACAACAAAGCTAACTCGATTTTAGTTAATCGATTCTTGCTTAATTAAGATTTCTATTTTCCATAAACTATAATCTATATTCTCGTCCTTATTTCCCTGGCGTTTGTGATAGCAGCCACCTACAACTCTCTTGTTAGAAATAAACAAGGCGGCCTTGTTTACCGTATGATTTACTTTACAAAAGCCGTGCGATTTACCTTACAGTTCATAAAGTTTAACTTATACAGGGTGTCAGCTATTTAATGGTACATCATGGAAAAACCATAGACTCATTACGTACAAATATTAGGATTTAATTACACTTACCTATGTATATCCGAAAGTTGATATTAACTGAGATACAGGGTGTTAAAGTTAAAACCTAATTTTTATTTTTCTAATAACTTTGAAGGAAAACAACGTTTTTTTACAAAATTTGGTAATTATGTTTTTTCTTAGAATCAGAAATTGATTTTTTTATGAAATTTTAATGTATAATGTAGGGGGGGAGGGGGCTGTCTGCGGCATTATTTACACATTTATTAGGTCATAACTTTTTTTGGGCCTCAATGTATTTAAGCTTTTAATAAAAATAATAATTTTTGTCGTATGTATTACGTAAAAAAGGTATACTAAGTTCAGGTCGCCCAGAGTTTCGTTTCGGAGATATTTGCATTTAAATTGTTTAGTGCGTTAACTCAGGCAAGCTAATAATACTTTGTTACTTCTTACCAATTAACTTTTCCATGATAATTAATGTTCTAGTAATGGTAATTGATAATAATAAATACAACAATTGGATTGTTCTTTAACTTACTTTAATTAAAATAACTTTGACCCTAGAAAATATCGTGTCGAAGGAAACCAACAGCAATGAAAACACGAACTTACGATAAATTAATAATAATTGGGCAGGGTGCACTAAACAATTTAAATGCAAATATCTTCGAAACGGTAACTCTGGGCGACCTGAACTTAGTGTATCTTTTTTACGTAATAAATATGAGGAAAGTATTATTTTCATAAAAAGCTTAAATACGCTAGGCACAAAAAGTTATGTCCTAATAAATGTGCAAATAATGCCGCAGACAGCGCCCCCTACCTTGTACATCAAGATTTCATAAGAAAATCAATTTCTCGTCCTAGAAAAACCATAATTACCAAATTTTGTAAAAAAAACGTTGGTTTCTCTCTTATAGAGAGAAACAAAAATGAAGTTTTAACTTTAACACCATGTATCTCAGTTAATATCAACTTTCTGCGACTTTTACATTGTATTATATTAAGGTATTTATATTATATTAAAATGTAAGGTACTATAGTTGATATTTTATTCTCTGATCGAATTCCAATAGAATTATCAACTATACCCATGCAGTGATTTAAAAAAAAAACTTAACAACCAGAAAAACTATGCATTTTGTTTACAAAAGGTGCGGCATCTTTCCCACGTTTACCCTACTCGTAGGACAACAAATTTATGTTGCTGCACAATAACGATACGATAAAAAAAAGTATTAAAAAAACCAATGCATTCGATTTATTTCAAACGAAGTTAATCGGCTTTACAAAACTGCACTTATCCGTTTTATTTGAGCGTTGCAGATGGCCGAGGGAGCTGGACAACGCCAGTCACGTATCGAACAGAAAACATTTCACTGGATAAAAATTAAACCGGTAAGCTGGAAAATATGCTGTGTTAACTAATTTCGGCATCATCGTCTGAAATTTGAAACATTTTGGTGCTGTATAATTCACAACTGGTATCACAGGTGACTCGCCTCAATTTGGCGAAGTGAGGCGAAAATGTAGATTATTGATGTACATATAATTGTGCGTTCCCTCAATGTGAATATCATAGTCGCTCGTACTTTACCCAAAAATATACAAATTAAAAATGTTTATGTTTAAAATTTCTTCATATTTACGTTGTCAAGACGACCCGATGGAATTCACAGCCGACTTTTCATAAAATCTATTGGAAATACCGACTGTTTTGGCATATCACGGGTAGTGTGATTTGTGGAACTGATACGTAATATACAGGGTGTTCCTTAATGACATGCTAATGGTTCATTGTGTGATTCCGTAGGTCATTTTATAAAGAGAAGTTCATATGAACATTTGTCCGCAACGGCTTAAATTTTTTGCTACAGGGTGTTGAATTCTTATATTTTAAATGGTTATTTTTTAATATCTCCGAAAGTACTTTAGATATTATTTTCAATTTTGGTATGTGTTTATAGGATATAGAACCACAAATTTTAGTTAGAAAGGTTATTCGATTGTTCCACCAGTGGCGTCCTTGCAAGCATGCCCTCTGATATCATACAATGAAATATTAGCACGTCATTAAGGACCACACTGTATATTACATAAGAGTATTTACGTAATAGTAGACAGTTGTCATAATGAATAATAATTAAGCAATTACTTGAAGCAATTACTTTTTAGTAAAAGCAATTGCTTGACTAGCAAATGCTATAAGTAAAAGCAATTGCTAGATCTGGATATGAATAAAATTTTGAAGCAATTGCTGCTTTTCTTACACCTTTGTAGCAATTGCTTATTCAACACAAGTTCAGACGTGTCCTATCCACTCTTTCAGATGTTCAGTTTGATGCCTAATTTGCAACAGTTGACGTAAATACAACAGCGCTGGTCTATTTATTTAGTACAAGTAATCTGTTACGTTTTTGTAACAAATAAAAGACTTATATTTGTGATATGGCAGATTTCAGTGAAAAAAACGACTTCGGAATCAGTCAGTCTATCACGCCGATGGCATTTGGAAACCGGTATCTCTCTGACCACAACCGTTTAGCTTCCACAATAGCTTCAGCACTTGTAGGAAATTTAATAAAAATATTGGCCTTCTCCAAAACTGCATCCAATACAGAAGTGTATCGTCGTTGCCGCGACGAAAGCTTCTATGTGCATTCAACAAAAGTTTTCAGTAGGCACAAAAAACATCATAAAATCTAATTTTGCTAATCAAATTTAAATATTTCTCTAGATCAGTTCACCTATATGAAGATATGAAAAAGCTACATGCAAACATAAACTTAAATGATACCAGTATTTTAAAAATGTATATTTTTAAGCTGATGCCATACAGATAGGAGATTTCGGTGGACACCATGTCTGCACATAGGAGTTATCGCACATGAGAATAATTTTGAAATTAATGTTATGAAAGAGATTTATTAATTTAAATGTAATACAATACGTAATAAAAAAAACACAATCGCAACATTTCTCTATTTCCTATTTTTTTGTTTTAAGCTCGTTGTTTCCTTCATTTTTTGTTTTCGTTTCTCTCCCTTTTCTTTATCCTTCCTGTAGGGCAAATTGTCGTAGAATGCATGATGGTCTGTTTCTATAACATCTTTTAGATCTTGTAGATGCAAATATTTGGACTCTGCAATCGCTAGTGGCTCTCGATATAACTGATCTGGCTCAGCTGTGGACAATGGTTTTCTTTGGGGTAAAATAGCAAATTCATCTGAGTGGTTTAACTTGTAGAAGATATCACCATTTGGCATGTATTTTAAAGCTCTTATATTAGTTACCACCGGTCCCCCAATACTTCCAGGTCGTATGGATTTCAAATTTGAAACTTGTTTTTCGAAGTTTACAAAAAATGAGTAGTCTACGACTTTGACAGTATATGGCTGACTTGGGCGTGCAGCTCTCATTTTCGCAATATAATCACCTGGAGAGTTTATAGGCGGAATAAAATATTTTTCAAGAGTAGCGTGGACGCTATCTGCCTCCATCATAGTATGCCCTTTCTCCAAGTAAAGTTGCTCTATTATGAGTTTATCTCTAACAGCTAGGTCACTGAGTGCGCTAGCGAGAATCTTATTCCTATTCTGGTAGGAGCACCCATCTGAAATTAAGACAAAATGGTCGAAGTCATTCTTCTTCGTATCAATAAAATCCCGGATGCAAGATACGAACTCGTTAGCCGTTACTCCACCATTACACTCGTGCCAGACATATAGGAACACATCTTTATTATTCAGCACATAGAGGGTGAAATTGTGCAACTGCAGCTTTTGTTTGTAGTAATGTTTAGAGGCCAATACTTTGGGACACAGTAGTACGCTTTGCAAGTCCATGGTTAATACAATCTTTCTGTTTGCAGCACTCTCCTTTGCTACATTCTTTGCTATCCTTGCTTCATCTTTTTTCCTTAAGTGGTCCAAGTAATCTTCTTCGGGCAGTTGTTTGGTCTTATATTGAGTGCATGTATCGCACTGATCTTTACGCGGATGGTGGATGGCTATATTCTGCTTGTCCAGAGTTTTCTTGAAGAAGGTTAAACCCGATACAGGGAAAATACTTTCCATTTTACACCACTCTTGATACACTTCGTATAAATGCTTAGAGGAACGAAAAATCGACTCTAAGTAAATCTTTTTTGATGAAGAACGACAATAATGACTTGGAACCTTAGGCAGAGAATCTAGCCATTTTTTTATGTTCGACTCCAGGCTGGTACTAACTAATTTTCTGGGATTTACTTTAGGTTCATCACATGATCGTGGTGCTTCCAATTCATCTGAAGCTGGTAATTCTAGATTAAAATTATTCTTTGTCCACCTTTTGAATGTGTCTTCTCCGATTGATAAGGTGTTGACAAAAAATGCACGACAAACCTTGATCTTCTCACCATCTGTCTTTTGTAGATATATGTCACGACCTTCTTGTTTTTTGGTTGGATTCAATAAATTTTTTCTCCTTCTCTTTATGTGTCTTGTTGTTACCGAACCTTTCACGAACATTTTTTTCTCAGCCCAGGACTCCAGTTTCCAGAACTTTTCAAATATTATACGTCTATCATCTTCAGTGAAGCATCCACATAAAAAAGATCTGGTACTTTTTCTCTTTTTGGATGTATGCAGACATCGTAATTTAATATTACGTTTATGTTTGGGTATATTTTTCTTTATTTCGTTCCCTTTTCGGTTACAACCAAGATAATCTAGACCCTGGAGGCGTTTGTTTTTCTGAAGTAATGAAGAATTTTTGAGTCTTTGTCCTCTGGTAGGTTCTTCTGAAGATTGAGATGCTTCAAAGGTTTCTTCTTCTTGCGACTTGGTTTTTTCTTTTTTGGAATAATCCGGTTCAACGCTATCTGTCTGCATATTCTCCTCCTCTATATCTTCTTTTTCAATACCGGTTTCTAAGTATTGATTTTTAGCTGCTTCATTTTGCCCAATAATAATGATATTGTCACTGTTAGACAATTCACCATTCTCTTGCAACTCTTGTCTCTCATAGATTTGTTCAGACAATGAGACAGGCTGCAATGCTATAAGATCAGGTGGCTTTAGTTGAACATTTTCAATGATTGTGACTTTGTTTGGGATAGAGATTTCATTCTTAGAATCTTGATTATCTAGGACAGAATTAATCGCTTCCAAGAGCTCGTTATCTGGTGCTATGACGCAGTGGGCACTATTACCATCTTCCTCGATGAATATCGATTGTATATTATTTGCTGTCTGATCTAGAGCGAGCTGCAACATTTTTTTTCCACGAGACATTTTCTGTAACAAAATGTAATTATGTAAGGATTTGCGTCACCTTATTTTGGTCAACAAGTGACTTTCGCAAAAAAATACGAGTTATAAAAAATCTCTTGCGAATGCTCTTTTTTATTCACAGTGAATATAAATTGCTATATAAAACAAAAATCAAAATAGAGTTTTATTTCTGACCGGGATACTATTACTTTATATCATCTTGGTTACGCGACCAATGAAGAGGGTCATAACTCCCTTGGGAAATTATTGAAAAGTAGAGGGAATTAAGACACTTTTTTAATATAAAGTCAAACGACTGACAACTAGAATGTAAATTTAAATGCCATTTATTCCGTTTTAAAAATAGACAATAATAATATGTTATTAAATTCGGTCAGGAGTCCTATGTTCCTTAGGAATTATTAAGTCTTAATTATCTAGGGCTTCGCCCTCGGGCCAGAGGCCCTTGGGTGGCCCGAGGGACAGCAATTTCCCTAGATAATTAAGACCCTTGTAATTCCTTTCATACATAAATAACTATAAAATAGAATACCTAGAGTTTTAACGTAACCTCACAAAAAATAAATTTGGTTGGTCGACCATCCGCATTCATTTAAATATATTTTTAAAATGCATGTACTTACCTATTAGCCCAATTGTCACATAGAGATCTTCTTTAAAACTCAAAATTTCGTATTTTTTTCAGTAAAATCAAGGTAAAAGCTAACTGGAGTACACAAACGATACGTTCACAAAATTGGCGGGAAAGCATGAATTCTTTAACGAGTTTTCGAAAAAACCTTCTATGTGTTAGCTTCAGAATCAATTTCAATAATTTCAACATTCTGTATCACGTCGAAAGCTACTATGTGAAATATTAAACACATAGGAGATTTCGTCGGGATGATTTTGTATTAAACGCACATAGAAGGTTTTAGTTTTATGTTATAACTACATTATTTTTTGATATATTCACATGGATGATTTCGTTAAGTCGTAGATATGATGATTCTTGACACAATGGCGCAAAAAAGTCAAAATCTCATCTCAGTCACATAGAAGCTTTCGTCGCGGCAACGACGGTATGTCTTACAGACAGTAGTTTGGTGAACACCGAGTTCTTCACCTACAGAATTTTGAAAGCCCGGATCCGACACTTGCCGCAGAAAGATTTTCATCTTATTTATTGGCGATAGTGCACCCCCTCGCCTTTCACCAGTATCAGTCAAAAAATAATTTGCCAACCACTCAACATTTGCGCGGTCAAATCGATATAACTTTCTGAAATCATCATATCTGCAATTTTTACGTACACTGTAGATTTTTCTTTGACGGACGTTCATATATTCAGCCATAACTGAAGACACAAATTTAAGAGCAACTCACGTGTATGCGGCGGAGAACCAAAGTTGACTGCTACCAAGCAAATGATGCAGGGGTCGACCTACCTTAGAAAACTGAAAGGAATTGCTACACTAGAAAAAGCAATTCCTTAATTTATTCATCACATTTTAAGCAGACGATAGCAATTGCTTCTATTTTTTAAGAAAAAGCATCGACTAGAAGCAATTCCTGCACTTCTAAGCAATTGCTGGACGCAAAAGCAACTACTTTAGTTTTTATTCATTGGCTTTCAAGCAATTACTTCGATTTTATAAGAAAAAGCAATTGCTACATTTTTATTCATTAGGTACCTTATGTAATTGCACTATGTTTTTATTATAATTAGATTGTTATAAACTAAATGTTTTCCCATCATATTTCACAAATCATGTCCTTAAAAACTAAAGAAATGTTTTCCTTTAATTGTAGTCTGATGATGGTTTAAAATGAAATAAACCGAAACGTCACAAATTGATAACTCGCTTTATTAAGAATTGACCGAAAACCCAAAGAACAAATATATTTGAACAAACGGTCAGGAATCAATACTTTTTATGAAAGAATAGTTTCTTCCTAAAATCATAGATGACATTTTTTTACAAATCTTGTCAATATGTCCACACACACCAGTGGAGTATGTAATGTTTTTTTTTTACAAGTGTCCCGAAAGTGCCTCTTTTCATGCATGCATGGAAAGATTTTTCCCGCCCGCTTCGAGTCACCATGTGCTCATAAATAAATAAAACCAGAATTGTCGGTACGGGATTTGAACCCGGGACCCTCACATCGCCAGGCGGACACTCTACCCACCGAGCCATACTACAAGCGATAATAAATAGCTAATTATATATAATTTAAATTGGTAGTTAATTTTTCAAACATGTTTTAGAAAAATGTCTGAAGAATTTCTTTATTTATATGGCCTCAAAGACTCGGGCGCTTGTAAAAAAATAAATAAAACCAGAGATGCCGAGTGCGGGATTTGAACCCGCGACTTTCAGATCACAAGGCGTACGCTATACCACTAGGCCACCGAGCCTATTTGTCAAAAATAATAAATAGATATTTACATTCTCCATGCGCGATTGTTTTCATGTCATCTAGACAGGAAAACTGTCTGAAGAATTTCTTTATTTATTTGGCATCCGGCGGTGGCCTCCCTCATCTCCGCATCTCGTCCGTAAAAGCCTCTTTTCGGCCCTTGATACGTAATGTACTAAACCAATTTATTCAATGAATTCGCTAAGGAACATATAAATCTTGATTTTACTAGATGTTTGTTTTGTTCGTTGTTGTTTAAACCCTCAGTATATTTTTGTTCGGTTAATAATCAAGTCAGAGCTAGTTACGCATTCACCATTTTGTTTTTTGATCAATATTTCGTTGCTTTTTAGTTTTATCCAGAAATACCCGTTTTAGGGAATCAATTACAAAAAGTTTTAAATTTTTCGATTAAAAAATTAATTAAAATTTCGTTTCTTGTTTCCATTAATTTATTAATTCAAACAATTTCAATCATAATCTTCAGGTAATTGGTCCCTAAAAACGAGTAATTAACCGCTTTTAGGACAAAACGAGAAAGTATCTAAATATTGATCAAAAACGTAAAGGAGAAAGCGCCACTATATTTTTTATGTTATGTTTTCATGGTTTTTTTTGAGATCGAATTCTAAAGTAAATTGCACTTTTGCATTGCCACTTTTTCCGCTCTATCTGACAGCGTTAATTGTTTTGTAATCCGACGAGTCGTCTTGAAAGGGCCATTATTAACTTTCTTTTTTTAAATACGGTCCTGTTTTCTGATATTGGAATTTGAGAGCTTTTTTCTTCCGAATGCAACGATGTATGACACATTGTGATTTAATGACGTTCCGAGCGTTTTTTGAACAATTTCAGAAAATTTTGGAATACGGTCCTGTATTTCTCCTAATTTTATAAATAATATCTCATAACTAAGCTCTAAATTTTTTACTTATGTTGGACTAGTTCAATAAATAACAAATAATTTAATAATAAACCACAAATAAATGAACAAAAATCATTCCAATACAGTAATAAAACGAACAACGAAAAAGTAAGGAACTACATAATCAGGTGTTCAAAATGATTTCCGTTATTCTCTAAGCAAATAATATCTTCTAACTCACACATAACAGTTTTTTTGAGATAAAATAAAACACGATAGAATATCAAGCTTTTCAGCATTTGTAAGTTTATGTTCCATATTTTCTGGAAAACAGAAAACCTCTTAAAACGCTCTCAAACGATCACAATGGGAATGTCAAGTGAAACAAATCTCGCGTCATCTTAATTTTTTTGTTTCAAGCGCCTACTTTCTGTATTTTGTTCACTTATTTGTGGTTTATTATTCAATTATTTGTTATTTATTGAACTAGTCCGACATAAGGAAAAATTTAGAGCTTACTTATGAGATATTATTTATAAAATTAGGAGAAATACAGGACCATATCCCAAAATTTCTTGATGTTGTTCAAAAAACCCTCGAAACATCATTAAACCACAATGTGTCATACATCGTTGCATTCGGAAGAAAAAAGCTCTCAAATTCAAAAAAACAGGACCGTATTTAAAAAAATAAAGTTGATAATGGCCCTTCGAAGACGACTCGTCGGATTACAAAACAATTAACGCTGTTAGGTAGAGCGGAAAAAGTGGCAATGTAAAAGTGCAATTTACTTTAGAATTCGATCTTTTAAACTACTCGGAATTTTAAAACGGCATATTATTAGGCACGTAAATGCGCAACTTTACCTCCATTTAACCGACTTCGTATCTCTTAGTTTCCGAGATCCCTGTACTGGCCCTATTTATCTTGGACACGTTGTATTACCCATAAATGATAAATGTCTCTCAACCAAATCTTAGAAGGGAACTGTTAATTGGCAATTCTCCAAAACTTGGAATTATTAAATAGTGAAACCGAAACATAAACTACCGAATTAAATTCCTTTCATATCTAACTAAATGCTACCTCGAAATGGTTCATCGAAAATTCTCCGAAAATTCCAATTTCTCACGTAAATAAAAGTCCGTAGAATGCACGGACAGAATGAAAAATACGACAGCAACGATAATACAGACATAAATGGAAAAATATCCAATTGATTCCGAACCGGCATTTTTATTGCTTGAAACAGGTGGGATACGATTAAACGATGTATCGGTTGTTCGCCTACTTTGTAATCTTTTAGTCTTTGATATTACAAAGTGTAAGTGTAAGTATACACGGTGTTGAAAAAAGGTCGGTACCCCGGAATAACTCCGGTACATCGCTTTGCAGCGGAAAATGTCTGGCGAAAAAGTTGTTTGGTTTTGAAGGAGGAATAGTTTGCAATTTAAACCGATCGCGGGTGGGGGTAAATTAAGATTTTCAAATTGAACCCCATATTTTTTATTGGCGTATCGTGTTCTCCGACCAAAAATGAACATCTTTTGTCCGAAAAATTTTTTTATTCGGGCCCATCCTTCACCAATAATCACCATGAGAAAGACAAAATCAGGACCGTGCGAAAATCAAAATCAATCCCGGAAATACTCTTTTTCTCTGTCTTGTACTAAAAAATGCCCATGGTTCTGAGTTTGTCTTTCTCATGGTGATTATTGGTGAAGGATGGGCCCGAATAAAAAAAATTTTCAGACAAAAGATGTTTATTTTTGGTCGGAGAATACGACACGCCAATAAAAAATATGGGGTTCCATTTGAAAATCTTAACTTACCCGCGCCCGGCGGAGGGGGTGGAGGGTGGTTTAAATTGCAAACTATTCCTCCTTCAAAACCAAACAACTTTTTCCCCAGACATTTTCCGCTGCAATGCGATGCACCGGAGCTATTCCGGGGTACCGACCTTTTTTCAACACCCTATATACAGCGTGTATCAGCCAAATGGAATAAATTCTATAATAAATAAATCGTGTGCAAAAAACGCTCGGACACGTCCACTGGTATTTCTAGTTGCGCATTTTTTTCAATAAAAACTTTTCATACAGGATGTATCATGTAACAGTGGCCAATACCAATCTTACTATTTTAAATGCAACACCCTGAATGTTATTCAATTTTTGGATCCCTCAGATAATTTTAGACATATTCAATGAACAATGTCCTATACCTATCTTCAACTGTCTCGGAAATATTAACTGTTTTCAGATTTATTGCATTTCAGCGTTTCTTGTTACTGATATGAAATTAAAAAAAGGTATAAATAGTTTTATTTATTTATGTTTATAACGCGTGCCCTTAGCAAATTGTTGTCTTTCTGCATGACAGTAGTGTTATAGTCGTTTGAATTTCGTTAACTGCATAATATCAGAAATAGTATATTACGTACGTAGGTGGAAAGTGTTTCATTCCTCTCGAGAGAGTCGGTAGATCTCGAGACAGTAGTGAAACTTTTCACCGAGGTTTCTATACTATTTTATTTACAACCACACCTCGCATCCACTTCTTATTATTTTGAATTAAATTTATTAATAAAAGATAAATGTCATTTCGATTTTTCCATTGAAAAATTAGACAGAAATTTCAAATAACCGCAGGTGGTAAAATAACGTAGGTAATAATACACATAAAGATAGCAAATATAATTTTTTTAATATGGTTTCCATGTCACTAAAGAATACATTATTTTAACAACAGAAAAATCAGATGAGGAATTTAATTTTGCTGCTACTCCACCAGAAATTCGAGAAGCAGCAAAAATAGTAGAAGATCTTCTGCCAACTAAAAGCCGCCCGAGATACGACAAGGCAGATAACTGTTTCAAAGAATGGTGTACGGGAAACAAAATTTAAAATCCTGTTTCTGAGTCGGCGCTACTACTGGCTTATTTCAGTGAAAATGCCAAGAAAATAAGATATCAATAATTTGGTTACAATATTCAATGCTGAGGACCACTCTATCAATTAGGGAAAAGGTAGACATATCTAAACACGCAAAGCTATTAGCATTTTTAAAAAAATGTGTTCGTATTTGAGATATCAATTTTTTTTTAAATTACAAAAAAATTATTTACTTTCTACCCGGGTGGAAAGTAAAAGTAAAAAAACGACAACTTTCCACCTTTCAAAGATAGATCAAATGTCATTATTACATGCATGGTTGTAAATAAAATGGTTTATTTAAAATAAATGCACAAAATAACAATTCTACAGATGATTGGTTATGGAGATAAAACACGGACACAAATGGAGGAAGTTGCTCGCTTATTTCATGAAAAATTTCCAAATTTGCCGCCGGAAGAATTAGTTAAATAGAAAAGCATTTTCGTCAGCTTGGACATGTAAAGCAGATAAAAAAAATTAGCTGCCAGGTGTGATACAAAATTAGATTTTTGCATTTTTTTAAAGCCTCTATACAGAGAAAAATATTCTCCATGGTATTAAATTATTCGGAAAGATTGTTTCGGAAATGGCATTTGATGACCAAATTTCATTTCCTAGGCTAATATGACATACGATGAGGAAATTGAAGAAATTAGAAATTTCTAACTAGGGAAGGGAATCTTGAATTCCGAGCAACTTTTCTTAATAAAATTTTTCGATATTTAGTGAAAAAGAGGCACTTTACCTAGACAGAAAATAAAAATAATGCTCCCTTCAAGGTCTGCTTGATTTCATAAAAATCAAAATACAGTGAAACCTCCCTTAGGCGAACACCTTCGCCCATGGGAAATTTGTTATTAGGTAATATGTAAATGCAAATTTATTACTATGTATATGTATGTACAAATAAACATAACATAACAAAAATAAACTAGTTTTAGTTAGGATGTAGTACTAAAAAAGCTAATAACGTAGTTTGACGTGTTTGTGTTTTATACTTGCAATCTAGAAAATGTAATTCCAAGTCTGATAACAACAATTCCATTACTGTAGAGTCACCTCCATTCTTTGCATACTCTTATAATTCCTTTACCATACTAATGGCTTGTTGATAATTGGTGACATTTGTTTGATTACTGCATTCAACTGCTTCATCAGAGTCGTCAGATAGTGATGTGGTTTCAGTTTGGACTGCATAATCGGTAGGAATGGGGTCACTATCATCTTCTAATAGCACATTGCTATCAATGTTAATGAACTCGCCCAAATCATTGTTATCAAATTACAAACTTCCACAATATCAATATTCTCTTTCAGACTCAAAACGCGACATTTTTGTGCCGTTGTTTACGATTTTAACCTTACAACTCACAAATAAACGGCGGACTGCTGTCGGGGAATCACACATACTTTTATTCGGCGAAGTCCTTTCGCTCTGCCACGCATACGCTATTGGTTGCCGGTCTGTCTTCAGAGAGTTCTTGCACCGTACTTATTAGTTTCTCAAATCCTTTTAAAAATTTTTTTGTCCGTTTAAAGGAGGGTTTTCGCACTCTTTGTATGAAAACAACCTGTCCGCGTCCGCCCAAAGGAGAGTCCGCCCAAGAGAGGTTGATTTTCATGGAATTTCATATACCTAGTTCCGGACTATGAAAAAATGTCCGCTTAATAGAGATGTCCGCTTATTAGAGGTGTCCGTTATGAGAGGTTTCACTGTATGCGAAATGTGATTTTCTATCAAGCATTCCTAGATCTCAAATGGTAGAATTTCAATTCGAAATTTTTTGTCATTTATACGTCGCCTATTCTGGGAAGCACTATCTTATCCTCAGGGCCAACACTCCATTCATAAATCTGTTGTGTCAGCGGAAAGTGAGTTTGTGATTGTTTGAAATGTTATTGAAAATCAGTAATGGGTGGAAGAGTGACAAAACATGTTGGTCTCGCTAATGGCAACAATGTTGAAGTCTGGTTAAATCAAAGATCTTACAAGGTTAAATCCAATAACGTTTAAAAGGTTATGGAGCGGTCTTCATCGTTTCGGAGCGGAGCTAGTCTGGGCAAAAAGCCCAACAAGGGAGTATAATTTACTTTGAGATTCTTTACGTTTAACTATATTATCTATTCAAAAAGTGTAGTTTCGAATATTGGATATTTATAAAAAAGATAGAAATATTGATCCAGTTTTTATATACAGTGTATCCAAGGATGGATTTAACTATTTATGCTTAGCATCAATATTTTTGGTGTATTCATTACTGGACGATACTCTCCAGATATAAAAGTGTATATTTCTAGCCAGATTGTCATATTTATCACTAAGACATCTTGCAAAATCCCAATTAAAAATTTGTAAATTTGACAATTACAACTGGTTTAAGGCCACTAAGGCATATTGTACACTAAAGTGATTAATTAAATAAGTAAATTAAAATAATATGTACCTAGATCAAATATATAAAAATAAATAAATAAATTATATAAAACCTGTCTTCACGTACTTGTTACACTGCAAACGTTGTTTAAATATAGAAAAATAAAGATGTAAAATATTTTGATGGGACTGTTCCTTTCTTCAGTATTTTATTCCCATGTACATTACCTACATAATCTTCTTTTGTGAAGTATTTCTCACAAATAACTGTTGTATCACCTGGACTATAATTATTCCTTCTAAGGGCATGTATCCAAATTTGCCGTAGGCTACGGCCCTTTAGTATCATAACGAAGTGGATAAACATTTGGTACATTCTTAAACAAACCGAATTTTCATAGTGATGCAAACTCAAAATCAAATTTCTAAATATATTTACTAACCTGTGAAATTTTAATTTAACACCATTGCATCTTCTAGTGAAGTATTTTATGGCCGCACAAGACTCAACCATCTTGTAAATGCAAGATTTATATTAAGAAATAAACCAACTCGACTGCTTTTTGCCCGGACTAGCACCACGGACCGGTCCATAACCTTTTAAACGTCAATTGTGAGTTAGAAATCATATCAATACAATCATATTAAAACATAACCATACTTACCGAAGAAAAGATAAATCCTTGCTTAAATGATCCACTCTTTTACAAACTATACATGAATGCACCATCATTGTTCATAATAAAGACGATTTTTCACCAATACTCACAAAAAAATAATATAAAAACAACCAAGTATATAAACACTCCCTTAAAAGCGGTTAGTAGCGAGGTAGCGAGTAGCAACAGTGTATTCTTCTTCCATTGATAAAGTTTGACCGTTTGCCGCCGAGCGTACTATCTTTCAACTTGATGTTGTCAGAGTGCAGTCGGTTTATTTCAAACTTTTATGTATAATAATAATATATTTTTTCTAAATCTCTCAAGGCCTATTCACAATTTATATTAAAATTATTGGGAAATAAATTTATTTTAAAAGCAATTGCGGATTAACCTTAAACCAGTTGCAATTGTCAAATTAACAAATTTTTAATTGGGATTTTGCAGATACCTTAGCGATAAATAGGACAATCTGGCTATGCTGCAAGCATAACAGCAAGGTGGGGAGTGCACGTTTACAATCCTTACGTCGACTTCAAATGTAAACATTTCTATCTGGAGTTTGTAAGATCTTTGGGTTAAATCAAAGATCTTACAAGGTTAAATCCAATAACGTTTAAAAGGTTATGGAGCGGTCTTCATCATTTCGGAGCGGAGCTAGTCTGGGCAAAAAGCCCAACAAGGGCGTATAATTTACTTTGAGATTCTTCACGTTTAACTATATTATCTATTCAAAAAGTGTAGTTTCGAATATTGGATATTTATAAAAAAGATAGAAATATTGATCCAGTTTTTATATACAGTGTATCCAAGGATGGATTTAACTATTTATGCTTAGCATCAATATTTTTGGTGTATTCATTACTGGATGATACTCTCCAGATATAAAAGTGTATATTTCTAGCCAGATTGTCATATTTATCACTAAGACATCTTGCAAAATCCCAATTAAAAATTTGTAAATTTGACAATTATAACTGGTTTAAGGTTAATCCGCAATTGCTCTTAAAATAAGTTTATTTCTAATAATTTTACTATAAACTGTGAAAAGGATGATTCTTTAAAATAATATTATTATACTTAAAGGTATCAAATAAATCGTGAAATAATCCAACTGCACTCTGGTCATCTATCTTTAGTTTATTACCTGCTCACATGCATTGGGTGTGGCCAATTAGCAAGGAGGGAGAAACGGAATGGGTGATGCAAACTCAAAATCAAATTTCTAAATATATTTACTAACCTGTGAAATTTTAATTTAACACCATTGCATCTTCTAGTGAAGTATTTTATGGCCGCACAAGACTCAGCCATCTTGTAAATGCAAGATTTATATTAAGAAATAAACCAACTCGACTGCTATTTGTCCGGACTAGCACCACGGACCGGTCCATAACCTTTTAAACGTCAATGGTTAGTCAGAAATCATATCAATACAATCATATTAAAACATAACCATACTTACCGAAGAAAAGATAAATCCTTGCTTAAATGATCCACTCTTTTACAAACTATACATGAATGCACCATCATTGTTTATAATAAAGACGATTTTTCACCAATACTCACAAAAAAAAATAAAAACAACCAAGTATATAAATACTCCCTTAAAAGCGGTTAGCAGCGAGTAGCAACAGTGTATTCTTCTTCCATTGAGTTTGATCGTTTGCCGTCGAGCGTAGTATCTTTTAACTTGATGTTGTCAGAGTGCAGTCGGTTTATTTCAAACTTTTATGTATAATAATAATATATTTTTTCTAATTCTCTCAAGGCCTATTCACAATTTATATTAAAATTATTGGGAAATAAATTTATTTTAAACGCATTTGCGGATTAACCTTAAACCAGTTGCAATTGTCAAATTAACACATTTTTAATTGGGATTTTGCAGATACCTTAGCGATAAATAGGACAATCTGGCTATGCTGCAAGCATAACAGCAAGGTGGGAGTGCACGTTTACAGTCCTTACGTCGACTTCAAATGTAAACAATTCTATCTGGAGTTTGTAAGATCTTTGATCTTATCTAATATGCAGAGTTTATTATATCTAAATAGGTGACGCCTTGGGCATCCTAGAGGAAAGCCTACGTGCGTTTTTAAATCAACTTTCTAGAAAATTCGATAAAATCATACCACATACGGCGACGTCATAAACATACAAAAATGTATATTTTTTTATTTACAAAATACTTTCTCTTCATAAATTCAATAATCTAGATATATTTCGCCACTAAATGCTTCTACTTCCGCATCTAAATTATTTACTCTACGTCGAACTTATCATCGTTCTCACATTTCTCATCTTGTTTACCCCCGAAAGTTTCTATTTACAAGAGAAGCCAAATATCAAGGAAACTTGTCCGAGACGTATCACGTTCTCAACTTCGAGCATCGTTGCCAAGTTAAGAGTACCGAAAAAGCTGAATTTTGGACATTTTGGATTAATTGCACAAATTTATTTGATCATTAATTTCCGGATTATTTTTATTTGACGAAATAAGAGTGCCAATTCTCGACCTTCGTATTCCGTTATGCGTTATATTATCAACAAAAAGTCACAAACTGATCTTGTTAAAGATTTTTAAGTAAAGTTAAGTGGATTAGCCGGTTTTTTTCCTAAAAAGGTTATTTTTGAGATATTGTTAGTAAAAGTTAAAATGGACCTATAACTACATATTATGTTTTAATTAATTGAGCCCGCTTTGGGCTTTCTAAAAATATGTTGTTATATATTCAAAAAGAACCTAAAAATACGATATTTTTAATAATTTACGTTAGCACATTTTGACGACATTTATTTTTCGATTGGGTGGGTTTGATCCACATATATATATAAACAGTATATTGCTAATACCATCTGCAATTATGTCCCCGCTATGGGCATCAAAGGGGGCGTTGTGAGTTTGCCCAGTTCGAACATTTTCTTGTCAAAGTGAATATTCGACAGGACCGGATTTAAACTTTTTTAATGTAAATTTCATTGGTTAGTTGGGAAAAATATTTTTACTATATATATTTATATACAGGGTGTCCGGGAACATGTGGGAAATCTCCCGGATATGCAGAAAACACGTGAAAAGAATACTATAGGTTCATATAAACTTCTTTCGTATCGGCCTCCTCTTCGGAGATATGGGCTCCCAAAGAGCACCAATGGAATCAAGTTTTTTACACATAATTATTGAACCACCTGGTATATTTCAATTATTTTTTAATATGATGTATACCAGGTAAGACCCGTCAAATTTATACCCAAGAAACTGTTGTGAATTACTCACAGCTGCAGGGACGGACTAGCTGTAACACTCATGGGCCCATTTTTTTTACGCCCTGTATGATGAGAACTTTGAACAATGTTTGTTTACACACCTTTAACTATTGGCTAAAAATTAAGTACTCTTCATTCATGTCGCTAATCCTAATCGTTTTCGAAAAAACGGAATTTCATATACATCATGTATTTGACATATTTCAGTAAAAGATACATCTTTGTTCCGATCAAATGTTCAACCTTCAAAATTCTGCTTTTTCATATTTAACCCGTGAGAATTTAGGGGACTGGTGTAAATAAAATGACGTTTTTTCCGAAAACGGTTAGGATTAGCGACATGAATGAAGAGTACTTAATTTTTAGCCAATAGTTAAAGGTGTGTAAACAAACATTGTCCAAAGTTCTCATCATACAGGGCGTAAAAAAAATGGGTCCATGAGTGTTACAGCTAGTCCGTCCCTGCAGCCGTGAGTAATTCAGAACAGTTTCTTGGGTAGTAATTTGACGGGTCTTACCTGATATACATAATATTAAAAAATAATTGAAATATACCAGGTGGTTCAATGTGTAAAAAACTTGATTCCATTGGTGCTCTTTGGGAGCCCATATCTCCGAAGAGGAGGCCGATACGAAAGAAGTTTATATGAACCTATAGTATTCTTTTCACGTGTTTTCTACATATCCGGAAGATTTCCCACATGTTCCCGGACACCCTGTATAGTTCGATTTATTATGTTCCATGCATACGATTTCTGACGATATGATGATCCGACGGTGCCCTGATTGGTGTAAACTTTTGGTGCCAAATTCCGTCCGAATATTTGTAACAATCGACACGATGAGCTTTATTTTAACTTTCATCCGACGTCGTATGTTTCTTAACCTCACTTTTTCTAAACCAAAAATTAAGAATGAATGACTATATTGACTATTTTGCGAATTACTATCAGCTACTAATGCACCAAATTAAAAGTACATTAATTTTAAGGTTAGGTAGTGACCACATATATATTATATTGTATACGAGTGACACTCTCTTCTTTTTTTACAAGCTTTTTAGTAAAATTCGGTTCCGAAGTTCGGATAATGTGATAAGAAAAATATTTATATGTATGAAATACTTTATACCTGGTATTGATCCACGACTTCTGCAAAAAAGCACCATGCACATGTGTCCTCATCTTAAACAAAACAAGCCACTAACCTACCACACAGCGAACGAATCACCACAAATTAAAAACTCCTTTACAAAAATTGTTGTTAGGTAATGAAAGTTTTAAGCAATAATATACCGATAACAATGTGGATGAACCACTTTTTATTCTGTAATTTGAAAAAGCATCCAGAACCAAAGATGGCGACGAATAACAAACAAACAAATAATGTCGGGCCGGCTCTAACGCGATCGATAAAATTTCCACCCTACTGCGCAAACTCAATAGGCCCGCGCCATCTCCCATAGCGGGGACACTTTTTGTATTTCGGAACGTTCGTATTGGCAATATACTGTTTATATATATATATATGTGGTTTGATCTAATTAACAAATTCCTATTTGTTGGACCACCTTGTATACTGATTTTCTTCTTATCTTTTTGGTTGCAGAATAAACGTACTATGAACTATGCACAGAGAAATTATAGGTCTTCCTCTGGCCTTTACGCTAAGGAACTGTTGGTAAAAGTTTAATTTGACCGATCGAACACAAGAGTAATAGCGAAGGAGTTGGCAACGCAGCATGGCTGCTAAAATTTATAACCGTCAAGTCTTAGACGATAATAGAAACCACGAGCTAAAAAGTTTCTCGATGGCATATTAGAATATATTACATGCCCTATTTAATTTACTATTCATATTATAATATTATTTCGACTTAATATTAAAATGTAGGTAACTATTCAAGGGCGGGTTTGTTACTTACAGACTATTCAGGTCATTGAAGAAGGTACCCCATATCGGTATCTATACCCAAGGATCTATACCCAGGTATACAGATGACAAATGCTGCAGCTCCAAAATAAAACTATATTTCTTAATGAAATTTTTAGCAAAGTGTAGGCTTGTGTTTTGGGATGACATCCCGAATTTTAGTTTTCAAAAAATAATTCGGTATTGAACATTATACAGGCTGAAACAAGAGTAACTTCTCCTTAATTTCTTAACACCATGTGGAAAAATTGAGCGGTAGAATTTAGCTCCATTATATACTCACCGGCACAAAATTCCGCCACACTGATGTCTTCGTCAAGTTTGATATTTTACAACTTTTCTATTTTTTATGCGATATTCATGATTTTGTTATCAGTTTGTAGATCCGGTTATTGTGTTTGTCCTTAATTATTTTATAAAGTAACATTTTTGGATTAGGCTATATTATACAGGAGTTAATCAAACGTTGTTTTTTGTCGTAATTTCAAAACACCCTGTAGGAAAATTGAGGTGGATAATTTTATTTCCATACTGTTTCTGGTAATCTTTTGGATGTATTCTAAACATTTCGTTTCTTGATTCATTCCATTATCTCATTTCTGCTGCGAGCTGCAAAATTTTAAATGATACGATATTATTTTTAGAAAATGTATGTCATGGGTATTTCTACCGAAGAACGCACCAATCTGGTTTTTGTTGAGCTCTAATCGCCCACCGTTACATTGAGGAAATCCGCCAAGAAGTTGTTGTTCCATCTGCTCCTTTCATTGGGAACCAATCTACATTAATGCATGATAATGCCAGACCTCACGTTGCACATGTAGTGAGCGAATATCTGGATGAAGTTGGACTTCCAATATTGAAATGGCCCGCATGTAGCCCGGATCTCAACCCAATCGAACATCTTTGGGATCAATTGTACAACCATAAACCTTGTAAGACTTACGACTGGCGCTGACCGAAGAACATCAGGCTATCAGGCTATATATACACAGGAGGAAATACACGATATTAAAATTGTTTCATGTTAATTAACTTTATTTTATTAACCTAGTGTTTGTTTTTCTTAATGAAATTAGGCTTCAAATCAGCGTTTCATTTAAAATTTTGCAGCTCGCAGCAGAAATGAGATAATGGAATGAATCAAAAATCGAAATGTTTCGAATACATCAAAGATAAGAAGAAACAGTATGTAAATAAAATTATAAACCTCAATTTTCCTACAGGGCATTTTGAAATTACTATAAAAAAACAACAGTTTGATTTATTCCTGTATAATATAGCCTAATCGAAAAATGTTTAAAATAATTAAGGAAAAACACAATAAATGGATCTACAAACTGATAACAAAATCACGAAAATCCCATAAAAAATATAAAAGTTATAAAATATCAAGTTTTTCAATTTTATTTACAATTCACATTGTTTTATTGAGTAACATAAACAAATATACAAAAATTAAGCATATCACGTCACATGGAAGAAGATGATGGCAATACGAGCTATTAATTTTTGGATATTTGTCTTTACTACTCCATAATATCATGTAATGTTGTGGATTGTGAATAAAATGGAAAAACTGCAATACTTTCTTTAAAAATTTGTATCTTCCTTTACAAAGCAGTTAATGACGTGAACCAAAAACCATTGTGTGAAGAAAAGATCACACGTCAAAACAAAACATAATTCCGCTCAATTTCTCCACAGAGCGTTAAGAAATTAAGGGTAAAAAAGTTACTTTTGTTTCTGGCTGTATAATGACCCAGGCATCAATATTTTTTGAAAATTTAAATTCAGGATATCATCCCCAGACACAAGTCGACATTTTGCTAAAAATTTCACCCAAGATCGGACACCAATTAAAAAAGCTACAGGACTATAAAAAAAATTATCTTTTTCCGGGATTTATTGTCGGGATTTACATTAAAATGCGTATTTTTTAAACGTTTTTCGTGCATTGTGTCACTTTTACCGACAAAACGTTCAATTATATTTAATCAATGTATGTGTATGTAGGACTAAATTAAAAAAAAATCTATTGGTGACCCATACGCCTTCACATTATATTATGCAGTATGTAATAAAGCATTATTTTACTGGAAATTTTAATATTAAGCCATAAAAACCAGGGTTAGGCAGAGTCATCTTACTTTACTACTCCACTTCGCCCTACATTAAATGCCTCAATAAAATTCAAATTAAACTTTTATTGTCTTCTTTCAGCAAATGTATAATTTTATTACCGTGTTCGGCGTGTTCTAAATGAGAAAATGTCACATTCTGACTAATAACAGTGACTACGCTTCGCATGTACATTATAAGCGGGCGTATAATTTTTAGTAATTTTATGTCGCTTGGTATGCAGTAGTACAACCTTTTCCGGTTAAACGTAACCGCCGCTTCGCATGTTCGAACCGAATATCGCACAAAGAAATATTTCTTCCTATATTAACTTTTGTTTGATATAAATACAGGGTGTACGATAAGTACAGGACAATATTTCACCTGCATACAGGGGGAGGTCAAAATAATACTAGTAATACACATAGATTCAAAAGTTTTGCATCACTCTGATTTTGGCATGTTAAGATAATTTCAGGAATGATTTATTTTCTAAATCTTTATTTATGTTTATCAGTTAGAACGATACCATTTTTTGTAGCAAAAAAAATATTACCAAGACATTTGTTTAAGATAACATTTTCAGTGTTGTATTTTGTTGGCGCTGTCCAGTTAAATTTTTCGGTTCAGTGTGTAAAAATGAATCGCCGAGGAATTTAGTTGAAGAAGGTCATTACCAAAGATTTGTTGCTGAAAGAATAGGGGTTTTTCAAAGTGATCTCACTCGCATATTGAATCGCTATCTAGAGACCAATTCTGTGCGAGACAGACCACGAAGTGGTAGAAGGCGTGTTACTAACGAACAGCAGAACCGCTATATTACGTTAACAATTCGGAGAAATCGTACTATGCCAGTCCCACAACTTCAGAGAGACATTACGCATGCAATTGGAGTTCGCGTATCCGTCTCTACACTAAGAAGACGCATTCTTGAATCTGGTTTAAGATGTCGGCGGCCAGTAAGAGTTCCCCAACAACAATATGACCACCGAGTTCGTCGACTGCAGTGGGCTGAAATGCACGTTTGCTTACCCGAAGAATTTTGGAATTATGTCCTATTTTACGACGAGACCAGGATTTGTCTGGTAAACGATAGTCGCCGGATTCGTGTTTGGAGACAACCAACAAGGGCCGCCCAACTTGCCCATGCTCGCCGCTTGCCTCCATTCGCGGGAGGAAGCGCCATGTTTTGGGCAGGTATTATGTATGACGGGCGTACTGAGTTAGTCCACGTTCAAGGCACAATGACTGGCGACAGGAACATTAGGGATATTCTGCATCTTTATGTTAGGACGTGGAGAGGGGCTGTTGGTAACAATTTTGTGTTTATGGACGACAATGCCCGGCCCCATCGTACTAGAGCTAGATGAATACCTATAAAGTGAGGGAATCAATCGCTTGGAGTGGCGTGCTCTAAGGCAGTTCGCGTTAGAAGAAATCCCCCTGGAACTCTCCAGGAGCTTGTCGTCGCTGCTACCGAGGAATGGCAGACCATTCCACAAGAACGGATTGCTAACCTTACGCACAGCATGCGACGTCGTCTACAAGCTTGTATTGAGGCCAGAGGAGGAAATACACTTTATTAGAAGCTATATATTTTTTAAATATCACAAATTATACAATATAAATAAATTTTACTTCTGCTAAGTTTTTTTTTGGAAGGTTTAAAATGTTGTGGTAAAATAAAAATTTTTAAAACTCATTGATATTTATTTTAAACTTATCAATGAACTAATATTTAGTCTATTTTCGGGATGACGTAATTACTTATTCGAGAATCAGAGTGATGCAAAACTTTTGAGTCTATGTGTATGTCCTTTATAGCAAAGATATCGGGTCTCAAAGATGCACCTGAAGATATACATTTTCCATTATAACTTTTGAGCAACCCTGTAGATTTATGAAATTTTGTACAGAGTAGTAGTAATTAATTACCCAACATTGAGATAGTCAGCTTTAAAAGAATATTCTAGTTTACTTTATTGCGATTGAAGGCAAGGCGACGATTGAGACCAGCGAATACAAGAGTCACGTAATATATAGAAAACATTTTACCAGATGTTTTACTAGAAAATGTTGTATTATCTAATTCTAAGCGCGTCGAGAATTTACAATTACGTTTATAACCTCACCTTAAAGGGAATATTGCTTTTGTGGCTTAGAAAAATAACAGGAGGAAGAATGTAGTGAGAATCTAAACAATTTGGAAGTTGAAATGAGTACTTTTCGTGCCTACGCTTTAAAGTTTATTTTATTGCGAAAAGCTGCAATAGGAGTTCGCGTATCCGTCTCTACACTAAGAAAACGCATTCTTGAATCCGGTCAATAATAGTTCCGTAATTTCAGGGTGGCTTAGTGAGATGACAAGTGATTGTCATCTGCCAAAGCTACAAGCTCTCTTTTCTAAAGAAATACAGGGTGTCAAAAGAGTTATTATCAAAGATCGTTGAGGTTTTCATTTCAGTTTATCAGTTTTTAACGAAAAGCGAGATTCCGATGTCAAATGTGTCATAGCTCTCTTAGTTTTTAATTTAGAGGATGATTTTGACAATCATCGCTTTTTAGACACCCCTCGTATTTCCGTTAGGCGTTAACTTATCAAAAAATAAACTAATTTTAATACGTAAAGTTTTTGTTTTGAGATATTAACAAAAGTAAATGTTTCAAATGTGACACCCTATATATTATTTTCTTAATTGATTGAGTAGGTATACTTTGAGCTTTACAAAAATTTACAGTTGTTTATATTTATAAAAAGAAATTAAAATGCGATATTTTTAATAATTTCCGTTACTTACAACAGTAGGCCATGGTTAAATTTATTAGAAACAAATGCAAATGTTCAAAATTTGATAGATCGGTGATATTTTTCTTATTTATGAAATACTTACTACGTGTAAAGATTTGTATAATATGTGTTTTATTTATTTATTCTTAACAATGACCTGTTTTAATAATAATTATTAACAGTATGATATTTTAGTATACAGGGTGTTATGGAAATGACTTATTATATTTAAATCGGTGACTCCTAGAGTGTTCTAGAGAAAGTCTACATACTTTTTTTTTTAATCGAATATCTAAATACTAAGGTAAAAACCCTTTTTACTCACATACTGTCGTGCCGATCCATTTGGATTCAGTTAGAAACAATATGGGTCACTAGAGTATATTGACAGTGTTGTTAGATCACACCGTATGTTTCGCGCTTGCTTGGATACCTGCCGCGCGCGACTATCGTTGCTTCAGTATGTTTCGAGACTCGAGGGTGGAATGACACTGTCGAGAGTTCCACGTGCTTAATGTATACGAATTTTAAACGTTTTGTTAGTTCTAGCATTACCCGATTTTGTTGTGAAATAATTCATAATAAGAAATATTGTGATGTGATTTCAAATTTGTGTGATATTATCTATTGTTGGTTGTGTTGTAAAACTACTTTTTTTCTTTTTTTTTATGATCAAACACAAGCACTATAGGAAAAATCCTTTAGGGCACTCTGGGAGTGGTGCGTGTGCGCAAAAAGCGATTCACGTTGGTTTTGAATCGTTGGAGGTTATATTCGTTGGGAAAAACGACCTCGGGAAGGTCGTTCCACAAGGATGAAGTCCTCCAGATGAAAGAATTCTTAAATAATGAAGTTCGAGGAGTACTAAGCTTAAGCACATATGGATGGGCGGCAATGGTTCGTCGTGTATTTCTGCTATTCGTCGCTCTGGGCGGAATTAAGAGGGCAAGGTCAGCCGAGCACCTTCCATGAAAATATCTGTAAAAGAGAGTCAAATCCCCAACCTGTCTTCGATGTTCTAGGCTATCGAGATTCTTCGTCAGCTCGTGGTCTCCGATCAGACGAATAGCCCTCCTTTCGATGGAATCCAGTAGCCGAAGAGTATGTTTGGGTGCAGAGCTCCAGACATGAGAGCAGTATTCTAGTGATGGTCGAATCTGGGCTTTGTATAGTGTCAAAAGTTGTTGAGGTGTGTACAACTTTCTGGTTCGGAAGAGTACCCCAAGTTTCTGAGAAGCTATCTTGGCGATTGCCACAACGTGGTTATGCCAAGATATATTTCCTCCCAGATTGACACCGAGCAAATTAATAGATGAAGCCAGTGGGATTGCGTGTTCGGCCATGACTATTTCCGGTTCTGTAATGTTAACCTTTTTAGAGAAAACTGCTGCCTGGGTTTTTTTAGCGTTAAATTCGACTTGGTTACTGTCACCCCAAGCCAAAATTTCTTCCAGGTCTTTGAGTTTTATTTTTTTATGGAATTTAATTATAAAACGGATTATAAGATCGAAGGTAAGAGAGTATGTACCTTAAAATTGTAGTATTTTTTTTCTAAAAAGTTTGAAAAAAAGTGATAACCCGGGTCAAAGACGTTTTGTTGTCAAAAACTGACCACGTGCGTCGATAATTCTGTGTTGCAATATATGACAACACCGCCTCAATAAACTATTGATTGCGAACGTCCTCAGTAGCGGCCACGTAAATTTTCAAATTTCATACAATAATTCAAAGCACCATTTAAGGTTATTTTTCTTCAATTTATTTTCATCCTCAGGAGTTGCCGGTTTAAATAAAATAAGTCATTTCCATAACACCCTGTATTTTATACAATCAAATAAATGTTCTCAAGAGAATATGTCAAAATTTGCATCTCGATGGCCTACTGTTATAAGTAACGTAAATTATTGAAAATTATCGCATTATTTACTTTCTTTTTGAAGATAAATATAAACAACTACACATTTTTGTAAAGCTCAAAGTATACTCAGTGAATCAAAGAAATAATATACAGGGTGTCCCATTTTAAAAAAAATATTTTTGTTAACATCTTAAAAACTACATTTTTCAGAGAAAAAAAAAAAGTAGTAAAAACGCACAAACCCTATGCTTCTTTACCAATGGGAAGCTAGGGACGAACAAAAGTTTTATGTAATTTTAAAACACCGTTTCTCTGAAAAGTCTGAAACGGAGGGCCACATCCGCCCCGTTCTTGTCATTTATGCTTGTAAATATACGTTAATAAATAATAATATAAGCAGGCGGCGCAAATGCCTGTTTTAAATAAAACAAACAGCCGCTGGGTTAAATATGAAGCAGAAAAGCGAGAAATTAAGTTATTTTAAATTTAAATTTAAGACTCGAGAACAGGTTCGTGCATTTTTAACGTCCAATTTGAAATACGGTATAAGATTAATGTTTCAGGGAGAACTTGTTATGGTTAATATCAGTGAAAGTTGGACAGTGGGTATATTATATACCCACCCAACATTTCTCTTCTTATAAAAGTTGTAAGCGTATTCATACATCACACGAAAAGAAAAACTTAGTTATATTTACAATTTATGGCTCTACAGTGAGTCCCAGAAGAAATGTCTAAATTCATTTAAAATTCAGCGGTAAGTTTTTTCAAAAACGCTCGTACCCGTCGATTTTGATTTTTTAATTTTTTTTTGTGGTAATTTCATGTATACAGGGTAGCTCAAAAATAAGTTACGACTATCAACTTCATTTTTTCAAATGAAAACATATATTTTTTATTTCATTTTTGAATTTTGCATTGAATTCTAAGCATGTTTCATGTACCATGTCCTATACATAAACTCAACAGTTATTGAAAAAATTAGGATTGAACATATCTATAAGTAAGACCTGTTTATTAAAAAAAAACACAACAAAATCAAATTAAATGTTGAAAATGTGCGCCATTTACGGCTTGACAATATCCAAGACGATCAATAAACTCTCTTTGCACGTTTCCAATCATTTCCGGAGTTATGACACGCACTTCTCTTCGGATCCTTTCTTTCAACTCCTGCATATTGTTTGGCCTGTTAACAAATACTTTTGATTTGAGGTAACCCCACATAAAAAAGTCCAGCGGAGTTAGGTCTGGCGACCTAGCAGGCCATTCGATAGGTCCTCTCCTTCCAATCCACCGATTGGGAAAGGTTTCATCCAAAAATGTGCGCACAGTGGCCGCATAGTGCGACGGAGCACCATCTTGTTGGAATATCAGTTCTTCGTCAGGGGAGTCTGGATCCAATGGATTCGGAAATAAAGCCCCTAATGCTGGAATTAATTCTAGTTGGAGAAATTCGAGATATACTTGTCAAGTTAAAGACTGTTCAAAGAAAAATGGACCAATTACTCTTTCGCGTACGAATTCCACACCAAACATTTATTTTCTTCTTTGCCCAATATCGACAATTTTGTCTGTTCATATTACCATTCAAATAGAACGTAGCTTCATCCGAAAAAATAATATTTTTAACTAAATTATTATCTAGATTGCACATATTTTGCATGCGTCCGCAAAACTCACTTCGCCTATCGAAATCATCTTCAAATAACTCATGCACTGGAATAACTTTGTATGGGTGATATTTGTGCTTCTGAACTACTCGGTGAACAACAGATTTCGGCATGTGTAAATCGGCCCCAATGTGCGACAGGGGAGTACATGGATTTTCTTCCAAGGAAAGCAAAACGTCAAGTTGTTCATTTTCATCTCGAGTAGGACGACCAGATTTAGGCAAATCTCTAACATGACCGAATTCTCTAAACTTAGCCTCTATTCTACTCACCATCTTTTGACATATGGGAGGACGATCAGGATGGATTTCATTAAATAATTGGGCTGTTTCTATTTGAGTACGTGTTTTATCACCAAACCCAACCATGCATAGAATTTCAATTTTTTCCCGTTCCGTTAACTTCACCATTATTGTGAAAACCGCAACTTTGAAACTACGCTTGACAATAATTATACTTATTTGAAATAAAATTGTCATACAGTTTCTGTGGAAATAAACGGTGACAGTGAGACAGTACACTCTTACTTATTATGGAGCCCAAAATGCCATATTGCCAGAAGATTTGATAGATCGTTGGATTCCCTAAATGATATGTTCAATCCTAATTTTTTCAATAACTGTTGAGTATATGTATAGGACATGGTACATAAAACATGCTTAGAAGTCAATGCAAAATTCAAAAATGAAATAAAAAATATATGTTTTCATTTGAAAAAATGAAGTTGATGGTCGTAACTTATTTTTGAGCTACCCTGTATACATGAAATTACCACAAAAAAAAATTAAAAAATCAAAATCGACGGGTACGAGCGTTTTTTGAAAAATTTACCGCTGAATTTTAAATGAATTTAGACATTTCTTCTGGGACTCACTGTATATGTTACTGAACCAAAGATATTACAAACTACAGATAGAAAAATGTACAGTTACCGTCACAAAAATCCGAGCACTAATCTGACAGCTAACATTTTTTTCCTGAATTTTGGTAATTCAGGCGTTGACCTTTACTACCATAGATTACTATGGCAATATAAATAAGCTGAGGATGAAAAAAACCAATAATATTTTATTGCCCTTCCATTACTTTGAATAACTGAAGTTAATCTTTTAGGCATTGAAGCCACCAGACCACTACAGTATTCTTGCGTTAGTTGATTCCAAGTCTCTTGTATTTTCAGCCACAATTGTTCTCTATTTTCTGGCCGAAAATCATTATATGTCTTAATTCTCTTGATCATGTAACCGCAAACATTTTCCATCGGATTTAAATCTGGACTCCTAGAAGGCCAGGGCAATACTTGAATATCCCTTTGTAGCATTCAATCAGATACTGCGTGGACAGTATGAACCGGGCAGTTATCATGTTGGTAAATGTAATTAATATTGGGAAACCTATCATTAACCGATGGCAACATCACGTTCTCCAATATTTGTATGTAATTTTGTGCATTAAATCTGCCTTCTATGCGCGTACAAACTCCTATACCCTATGCACTCATCCACCCCCAAACGTTGACAGAAAAACGGCCGCTTGTTGAAATATTCTGAGCGTTCATCAAACCGGGTATGTGGTGGTCTATAGACCCTTACTCTCCCGCTGTAACATGATTGGAAAATCTTTTCGTCTGTGAAAATTACATTTTCCCAAGCATTTATACCACCTCCGTAATATTGTAATGCATAACCCACTCTTTGCTCTTTGTTGGTTACCGTTAGGAAAGGCTTTTTAGCTGCAGGGTGATTGCGAAGATTTGAACCATCTCTTATTCTTCGTTGTGCGGATGTAACGGAACCCTGAAAATCAGTTACATTGTGAGCCGTTTTAAATTTCCCTTAGGTATTGAATTAGAGTATTGTCATGTTCTTTTGTAGATGCCCTTTTAAGGCCTGTTCCTTCTATTCTTTCCAGCAAATGTGTTTCCATCCATTTTATTTTGATATCATGAACTGTAGGTACTTTTTGGCATTTGAAATCTTTGAGCCACCCATCTCTCTGACCATCCTTCTTCTAGCAGTGTCACAATTTTGGCCTTTTCCGCAGCATTTAAATGACGGGGCATATTTGTCAATTTATTTCACTAGCCGTAAATAAATTTCAGTTGACAATTTTTGTCAATGTCATTAAAACAGGTAATTTTTAGGTATTCGAGATGTACAAAGGTCGGCTTACATTAGAAAAAACTGCTGCCCGGATTTTTGTGACGGTAACTGTACATCTCTAGCCTACGCCTACGCCTACGTTCATTATTGCAGCATAGCCAGATTGACATACATATTGCAAAAAAATCCCAATTAAAAATTTGTTAATTTGGCAAATACAACTAGTGTAAGATTAATCTGCAGTTGTTCTTAAAATAAATTTATTTCCCAATAATTTTACTATAAACTGGGAGAAGGCGATGAGAGATTCTTTAAAAAAATATTAATATACTTAAAAGCATCAAACGAATCTTGAGCTAATCCAACTGCGACGTTTGCGCTTTGATTTAATGGATTGGTTATATATTTTGGTTGATTTGTATTTTTTTTGTGATTTTCCGTGAAAAATCGTCTTTATTATAAACAATCATGGTGCATTCATGCGTAGTTTGTAATATAGTGGATCATTTAAATAAGAATTTATCTTTTCATCGGTAAGTATGGTTATGTTTCAATATTTAACCATCTGATATAACCAGACTTCAACATTGTTGCCATTCAGCCAACACACATGTAGTTCTCTCTTCCACCCATTACTGATTTTCAATAACATTCCACGCAATCACAGCTTCACTCTCCAAGAGTTTTATGAATGGGTTATGGGATCTGTAGTTTGCAATATCTTTGGACTGGACTTTTAGTAAGAGATGCCATTAAATTATAGCAAAATTTTAATTAATTAAATTTTAAACGTATTTTTTTTCAAACATATGATAGACCAATAAAAATATTAAAACGAGACTTTACATTATAATTTTCACGCTTTTAGCAATAATAGCTCAATTATTTTCTTAACTCCTCTCATTAAAACCATCGCGTGTGTGAAACCTGCACCATATAAAACCATGTTAAACAAGAATCGTTTCTAATACGGACCCGACACGAAAATAATTCTCCAGCACTTAAAGCGGAAAAGATATTCCGTGATAAAAAAAATGGTTATTTCGCACGTATACACTTGGATTTATCAAAAACATAAAAGAAGTAGGTTCGTACGAATGTTTCGATAGATACGCCCTTTCTTTTGATAAAGAACATGGAGAGGTTGTTTCTTTCTATAATTTCGATTAAGCGAAACACTTACAAGTGGGTCGAACAAATACTTTTTGAATCCAGTTACTCACTTAATTTTCTTTTAATATAAAACCAGATTCGTATACAGGGTGTACCGTTTTCGACACTTTCTGGGAGTTTTATAGTTATTATTATAAGATAGAATACATATAAGATAAAAGATAAGATCTCTGAAAAAATTAAGGAAATGATTCCTCACCTTATTTTAAGACGAAAATGTGGTATAATGGTTTTTCGCTTCGTTTTCGAAATACAGGATGTTAAAAAAATATTGCATTTTTCATTTTATTAATTAATGCCAAATGATATTCTAATGATTAAACATAAAGGATTAGAGCACCGAGGATCAAAACAAAGTTCTTGACTGTCCAAGCGGATTAAGGTCCTTTTGGTCAGTCGCTAAGGCCGTCAGCCAAAATTTTACCAAATCAACTATTCTACCTCTAACACATGGTACAATAGCATCCACAGCCGGCGACAAAACAAACTTACTTGCTGAACTATTTTCTTCGCATTCCACTGTAGATTTCCAGGGAAGAACACCACCCGACATTCCTGCAGTTGAATCCGAAATGACCGAAATCGTATTCCGTCAGCGTCTCGTCAAACGAATCCTGAAAGGACTCGACGTCAAAAAAGCTACTGGTCCAGATGAAATTCCTATTATAGTTCTCAAGAGATGCGCCGATGAACTAACACCAGTATTTTGTAGACTTTTCAACTTATCCTACAAAAAAGGAATATTTCCGTCTTGCTGGAAGACGGCGCGAGTCCAGCCTATTCCAAAGAAAGGTAAGAGAACCCTGCCTAACAACTATCGACCAGTCGCATTGCTTTCAGTTATATCAAAAGTAATGGAGAAAGCTATTAACCAACATCTTCTAAAGTACCTGGAAGGCTTCAACATTATCAGAGATCATCAATATGGTTTTCGGAAGTCCAGATCAACTGGAGATCTTCTAGCCTATGTCACCCATATTTGGAACAACGCACTCGAACCGAGTCTCGGGTTGTTGCACTGGATATTTCTAAAGCTTTTGATCGTGTTTGGCATGAGGGTCTTGTAAGTAAACTGCGCGATCCTATGGTATTCCCAGTCGATTCTGTGCATGGTTGTCTAGCTTTCTTAAGGACCGCTCTCTGCAAGTGGCGATTGACGGATTTCTCTTAGACACCTTCACCATCAATGCCGGTGTTCCTCAAGGGTCCATATTGTCTCCCACTTTCTTCTTACTCTACATTAACTACCTTCTAGTGAAAACTAAAAATCCGATATTTAGTTTTGCTGACGATAGCACACTTATCTCATCTTTCTCTTTGAATGCACAAACATCGGCTGCCGACGCACATCTTCGCAGACAGCATGAAGTATCACGCCTCAACAAAGACCTGGAAGAAATTTTGGATTGGGGTGACAGTAACCAAGTCGAATTTAACGCTAAAAAACCCAGGCAGCAGTTTTCTCTAAAAAGGTTAACATTACAGAACCGGAAATAGTCATGGCCGAACACGCAATCCCACTGGCTTCATCTATTAATTTGCTGGGCGTCAATCTGGGAGGAAATATGTCTTGGCATAACCACGTTGTGGCAATCGCCAAGATAGCTTCTAAGAAGCTTGGGGTACTCTTCCGAACCAGAAAGTTGTACACACCTCAACAACTTTTGACACTATACAAAGCCCAGATTCGACCATCACTAGAATACTGCTCTCATGTCTGGAGCTCTGCACCCAAACATACTCTTCGGCTACTGGATTCCATCGAAAGGAGGGCTATTCGTCTGATCGGAGACCACGAGCTAGAGTAGGCTTTGCTTCAGACATTTGCAGCAATTTATTTGAGTCTTGATCATATGAGTTCATTATTCAAAGTTTTTAAATCGTAGATATTATCAAATCATTAATAAAATGAAAAATACAACAATACACAACGAACAAACCCGAACAAACCCGAACACCCTGTATTTCGAAAACGAAGCGACATGCGAAAAACTTCATATTTCACATTTTCGTCTTAAAATTAGTTGAGGATTCACCTCCTTCATTTTTTCAGAGAAGTTAGGAAACAACCTGTATAGAGTCAAAAATTATAGTTAATTTATTTTTATATTAAATTTAACTAAGTTTTTCTTTCCGTGTATCGATATGTACTAATGAAGTCTACGATCAATTAATGGAAAAGGTTAAATCAATTGATTTTTTGTCACTCACCTTGATACGAATGCTATGAGTCAATAAAATTAAGGAAAATATGCACATTTTATATAATATTTCATTTTTATTTGTATTTTAAAAAGTTGAAATAACAACCACAATTTATTCGTGCTCGTTATTATATTCAAATTCCTTAAAACTATATAGCTCCGTGCTTCCTGCAAAATTTTCAAATTAAAAAAGTGCATGAATAAATTTATTATCTAAAATTTTACGAAAGACTATTAAATTTACCACTCACTTAAACTTTCACCAACTACCGCCAGTAATCGTCTAAAAACAATCAAAACTTCAATCTAAAAACCCCTCAAATAATATTTCACCGAGTTTTACGCGACACAGTTTTAAAAACTTTTAAAATAGGGTAGAATATGGAAAAATGCATTATTGAGTAAAATAATGTGATTTACAATTTTAATTTGATATTCTACCAAAGATAAATGTTGACGGAACATATACAGGGTGTCCGGATTAAGAATCAGGATACTTGGATGATTCCTCTTTCTCTTAATTATTTACCTTTTTTTTTAAATTACCAAACATTGTTTTGGTTCGTTGAGGTTTATGACGTTTTAGATGTAAATGGAAGTAGTATATACATATAACAACTTGTGTAGAACGTGTTTTTAAGTCACGATCGACGATTCCGATGGACTCTTCTTACGGATTAATAGGTGGCCACTCATAAAAAGACCAGAATCGACGCTCAGAGGTTAGTTTGCTGTCGCCTAATTTTGCATTTAAGTTTCTTATTTTTATTTCTCTCATCTCCTCGACCAAAAATAGACAGGAATGTCGGCAATCTCCCGGGTTCAGATAGAACACTTAAAAATAACAGGAGAAGGTCTTATAAATTTTTCTTCCTACGGCCTCGCCTACGGAGATACGGGTCCATAACGGACGTCCCTAGAAACTATTGTTTTTTAAAAAATTTATCAAGTACTAGGTGTAATTTAATATTTTTTGAGTATAGGACGGACTAGACGTAACACAAGAATGCTTTTTTTGTACACCTTGTATGATGAAGGAACGACAATAATGTTTTTGGAGACTCTAAACCTTAAGCTGAAAAAAAGGTACTCTTGATCAATGTCCATTAAGTGAACTGTTTTCGAAAAAAAAATATTTTTGTTCAATATGGTTTTTTGCATTAATTGTTGTTTTATGTTCATAAAATTTCCTCATTGTTGTTATGGTTTTTTTCACATGTGCCGATTTAAATAAGAATATTTATTCCAGTGTCAGTTTATGGTAGTGTCTTGAAATTTGCGGTTTTTCTCCTTTGTCTTATTAGTTACTAACTTAGTAATGGAATTTACGTATACTGAATATAAATCATATTGAACAAAAATATATTTTTTTCGAAAACAGTCCATTTTATCGACATTGGTCAAGAGTACCTTCCTTTCAGCTTAAGGTTTAGATATATGTATAGAATGTGTTTAAAAGGGCGAATTTTAAGGAGACTCATCTAGTAACCATTATAATAAAAAATTATTAAATTACACCTAGTATTTAAAAAATTATTTAAAAAACAACGATTTCCAGGGACGGCCTTTATGGGCCCGTATTTCCGTAGGCGAGATCGTAGGAATAAAAATTTATATGTACTTCTCCTGTTATTTTCAAACGTTCTATCTGAACCCGTGAGATTGCCCACATATTCTGGGACACCCTGTATATACAACTTTCTGCTGAAGCACACGATTAATAAATCAATGAAAACCGGAACGTTTGCACAAACTTATTGAACTTATTGAACTATTTGAAGTTGACTAAAAAGGGAGGAATATTTTGAAAATCCGTTTATTGCTCAAATCACGGCCCGGCGGCAGCGTCATTTCTTCTATTTGCATAAAATTTCAAACGAACCCGATATCCAGTCACGCCAAACCCACCACGATCGACACTTCTAAATTTTCTTTGAAAGCTGTCTATAAACTTCGGGGAAGTCCTTTCTCTAGGAAAAGTTATAGTAATGGAGTTCTAGTTCTCGGCAAACTGAGCTCGACGCATTTTCAGAAGTTTTTCGAAGTAGGATAGGGCGGAGCAAGTTCGCAACATTTCTTGGCGATTGAAAATCAATGGTTAAACCAGCGATATGAAACAATGAAAACGTCCATAAAACACTGCATACAAGTGGTAATAGCTAGTTGAGGTTTAAACATAGCATGGTTTCTTCGAGTTGTATGCATTGACACGGCATAACTAATGCTGTGTTACCAAACACAGGAAAGGATCTAAAAATATGCTTCCTTGTCTGGATTAAACATGTAAATATGATAATGGTTCACCTGTCACTGTCGAAGCAGTTTGTGTGTTCAGAGTTCACTGTTTTGTTCCGTATTTTGTGGAGTAAGTATGGAAGTAGAACGTTATTTTATAGATGCGTAATAGATGTTTTACATTCGGATTGAAAATGTCATAAGGTGAAATGGAGGAAACGATAGCAGTTGAAATAAACAAGATTTAAATTTTCTATTAAACAACTCTTTTCCTTTATCACTCTACTTATTGTAATTTATACATGATGTTATGGAAATATTGATATACGATATATATTTCTGCCTTAATAAATAAGGTATTAAATTTACCAATTGTACTATTATCGTTTGTTTGCTAAATAATTTATAATAATAAATGTGATGTGATTTCAAAGTTGTGTGCTATTATTATTAGTTGTATTGCAAACAATTTTCGTCATTATTTCAAATTGTGGAAAGATTGTCCAAGAACTTATGACAGAATGAAAACGTGTGAGAATTATAGTATTTTGTCTAGTGTTCAGACGTATAAAGATGACAACATCTGCCACGTGGTTTCTCGGGTTTGACGGTAGCTTATTTCGCTTATTAATTCAAAGCGCTTATTTTTCTTCAAATTCTTTTCAACTCAGAATTTGGAGGTTTAAATATAATAAGTAATTTTCATTTATTTCACGGTTAACTTTAATGTCGGCTTTTCTTTTATGTCCACCAATCTCAACCCACCAATAGGAAACAGAGACTAATGATGTGTGCCTGTAGTAACCATTATCACATAGTTGATTAGATTAGAACTCGATGTTTACGATAAATTATTTAATAATAATGACGCCTCTTCCCACACTGATTCAGTTTTATTCGTCATTTGACTACAATAATTACGAAATTTCATTTGATCGATAGTAATATACACTACCCCGATTAATTATCGAATATTCAAAAATGCCGTTATTTCGTTAATAATGAACCGATTTGAACAATTTTTGCATGAAACCAGATTCTAGAGTTTAGACCAGGGCAGCTTACGTCCTGATATATGTTTAATCGTATGGGGTATCGCATAAAATCTAGAGGTCGACAACTTTATCTGTAGTTACAAAAGGAATGCGAGCGAGGGTTAACAATGTTGTCACATATATTAAATTTTAATTTAATAACATGTTACCAAGTAAACGCTAAATGAAATTTACCCATTTAAAGTAAATTGTCATAAGTATATAAGAAACTAATATTCAATGTGACAATGTGTACAGTACATTGCAACTTAAGCGAAAGCTAGAAAGGGTCGAAATGTATATGGGAGTAAGCGTGCGTGCAGTAGAAAACATTCACGAAGAAGATACTGAAAGGAAAGAAAATAACCCGGATCAATTGTTGTCACCTCCTGTCAAAAAAGGGACCGTCTCTCTGCTGTCGAAAAAATCGAACCGAATCGAATGGACTTTGGCATTGTTAGGAGAACAATACAAAAGTTTTATTTGGAACTTCCAACCTTAAAAAGTTGCTACAACAGCTGAGAAGTGACATAAACTCTCCGTTTTCCCGTGAAACTTTGAAGTGCATATTGAAATCAAATGGATTTTATTGGCGAAAATGCCAAAATAAGCGAAAAATATTAATGGAAAGGGCTAATATATTGGCACTGGTTATACAAATATATTCATGCCATGAAAAAATATATATTATTACATCATTAAGATAATAATAGCACGCCCATGACTCGGCTATGTTTTAAAAGATATTGCTTTCCCCTTACCGATACGTCGTAGCTATAGCTATAGACTCGCTTATCGAGCTGTAGATGCATGTAAATTTTAATTTGACATTTCTCATATAAAAATTTAAATTAATTTACTTTTTTGAAATAAACCAATTAGAGACATACATTGGTCCAAAAGTATCGCCATGACACTCGAAGTAATAACCGATTGCCATTTCATTTAATTACATTATAGTGTCGGAAAAACAACTATCAATGCGACAACATTTTATCACTTTTGACTAGTATTGCTAAAATTAAAAAGAAAAATCATTGCTACGCAGCACTGGCAGCATCTGCCATGTCTGTGGACGGTTCGTTATCAACCACCCTGTATATTCTGTAGAGACTGTAATAACGTACTTGTCCGACCGAATACTGGATTAATATTTAATAAATTTAAATTTAAATTTTATTTCTTGCAGCAAACGAATTTTTTTCTTTGTTTGCAATTGCGTGTAAAGTATTCAGCGGCATTGTTTAAAATCCCCAAATTAATATGTAGTAGAAAAGTTCGCAAATGTGGAAAATGCGAACCGAGTCCGGGTCGGTTGCCGCAAAAGTTTTTGTCAAATAATTTCCGCTTGTTTCAGTGAAACACGAACGCAATAAAACGTTTAAAAAAGAATTATTTAATAATAAAAGTTAAATTTGGGGTATTTTTGTCATGGCGAATAATTTTATCGCTGGCTTTAAACTATTAAAAACAAAAAAAGCCCGTAAAGCAACATAATAGTTATTTTTCTATTTAGGTTTCATAAGGGCTACATTATGAAATGCAAAAAATTGATTAACCTTCCACTTTATGAAACTGAAATTTTATTTTCTTTATGTTGGCAGCAAGTAGGTTCGAATTTTAGGCTTACTTTGATTTCGTTGAAATTAGTTTTCTTGGCATTATGGATTAGACAAAAAAATTTTATAGGAAAATTTTAAAGTAACCTTGCAAATAGATCATTTCTACTAGATATGTATCTGAAATACCTATACTCAGAAATATATAACATACTGACTGTGTCCGTCAAATAATTTCTAGTCAAAACTATGAAACAACATAACCTAAAAATAATAAAAATATCATCCAGTTTATGCTCTATTTCTAAAGTTTTATTCAATAAAGTACTATTTTTATTTTTAATTCAATATAGTATTATACATGTTAAATCACTATCACTTGAAATAACTTTTTAAAAAATATTTTTATTTTATAATAATACAGTACAAAATTCAAATCGACATAATAACAGTTTGAAAGTTAATGAACACAATTAATATAGTTTACATCGGTTTTATATGCAAATATCTGATTATTCAGCTACTTCAGGTTGTTATAATTGCAACGTGAGGTAGTTGATTACATGAAATATATGGTATCTTGAATTACGCTGATATGCAATCGGGGTTACTTGTGGTCAATCGCCTGCACGTGGCTAGTACTGGCTAGGTGACATATAACAACTCCCCCTTTAATAAAAAAGTCGGTGCATCGCAACGACTTTTAACGTCTATATGTGGACTGGAGTTCCAAGGGTTCTTCTTCCAGGGTTTCATCTATAGGACGTGTGTTGGGTCGTCTCTTTGGCATCAGGTTCCGAAGCTTCTGATGGACTGTTTCTCTAGACTTAGGTACCGGAGGTGGTGGTGGTCCAGAATTGTCGTTTGTGATAGCTAATCCTATTCTCGTGTGTCTTTTACGTCTGCATTTGCATAAGATGTAAAGAACCATTAAGGCAACTATCATGGTTATGGTGAAGATTGTGAACCAATGTACATGTTTGTTTACAAAAGGCTCGTTGATCAGCTTGTCCAGCTCATCAGAATATTGATTGAGCTTGTGTTGTGCGATATTGAGGTCTTCTACGTTGATATTGTTTAATTTTAGTGGTTTCAGGTTCGGAATGTGTGGCTTATCAGGAAGATGCTTGCAACATTCAAAGGGTATCATCACTGGATGGGTTTGGTAAGTCAACGTTTTGTCTTTGTCGATAGGGTATCTGGCATGTACCCTGGTATTTCCAATAAAGGCGGTACATCCTGGCTGTAGTTTTAGAAGAGAATTGGTGTTTAGGAATTTGGTGACAACATCTTTGTTTTCGCATTTGACTGTAATTGGCAGAGGATCAGAAATTGTAATCAACCAGTAGTTTTGGCTGAGCTCTTGAACATTGTATTCCTTGGCAAGGAGTAGTGATGTTTGGCAGGTCTTCGGTAGTTTGCTGAGGTGTTTGAGAAGTTGGGCTTCACACATGGCATCGCTGTCAATAGGGTATGGAAGAATGTTTGAACAGATCTTGGTGCTGGTACCTAGTTGTGTGCAGTGGTCCAGGTTCCGCAATGATATGTACAGTAATGAATCATCATCTCGCGCAATATATTTTTGAGTACTAGGTAGAATATGATAGAGACCTGTTCGATTATCTAATATCGGGATTGGGTAAAGTCGATAGAGGGTGTAAGTCTCAGGATCAGTAAGTGGGATTTTTAGTACAAAAATTATTTTTGAATCGGATTGATAAGCTTCTAGTTCTATAATATCTAAGTATTCAGCAATATTTGAGCCGTATGTCGGCAGGGGTAAATTGTTTTTTACTAAAGACCGCGAAATGTCTTGTAAGGAGGAAACCAGATCTCTTGGAGTTATGATTGAACTGTGGAGAATCTTAAGGCGTGCAAAAGTTATTGCGTTCAATATATCGTTTAAGGAATCCTCTAGGAATATATAACTTTCCATTAGTGTTTCACATACGCTTATTACCTTTATTTGACCTTCGTAAAAAATCATAACATTTGAGACATTGAGGAGGGCTTTCCGTATTTCTATGATATCGTGATTAAAGGTTTCTTCGTCTATTTGAAGTTTTTGGATGGTGCTATTAAAGTTCCTAATTACTGAAGTAGTTACCGAAATTTGGTTTTTTAACAGATTCTCTATTTGATGTTCGTCGTGGGTTACTTTTTCTATGCAATCGTTAAAGTATTCACCGTCCGAGGCATCTAAGTTACCAGTTATGGATTTCCAGACAGTACCTATTCCATTAAATATACCGCGTTTCGTTCGCAAATCGTACCGTTTAGTATCGGTCATAATTTCTTTATATTTTTGGCTTACGGAATCGGAAATTTGTTTTAGGAGGCTGACATGCGTTTGTACTTCGACTTTAAAGGGTAACATTTTGGGAAGTTGGAACATTTCTACCAAATTAGAAAGAATTTTATCATTGTTTGAGATCGCATCTTTAAGCGGTTGTAGCTCTTTATAGACCAGGAGGGTCCATTTGTCGTTGGAGATTTTGATGGTATTTTCTTCATGGAAAAAGAGTCCTATTGTGTTATTGATAGGTGTTATGGAGTACTGCGCCGCCGCGGCTGATAGGAGCCCGCAGAGTCTGAAAGGAAGAGACTATTCGTAATAGGGCTTTAATCTATCAAAATTAATTTTGGATATTTGGTTTGTTTGGAGATTTTGCACGGTTGCTGATGTTTTGAAAATTTCTTTTATTTCGAAGGGACCATTAAATTTATTTTGCGCTTTATCCTTTATTTGTGACTCTTTGACGTATACTTTGTCTCCGGGATTATAATCGGGTATTTTTTCGGATACTGATTTATCAAACCTAACTTTCGATTTTTCCTTTTGTTGATTAGTTCTTATTCGTGCGACCTTGTAATAGTATTCCATGCGATTGCTTAGGTCTCTGATGTATTTAGAGATTAAATCCTTCTGATTGTATAGGGTTTCAGGAGGTCTATTGGACGTATGTCCGAAAATAAGTTCGTAGGGTGTAAAACCGTGGGTCTTATTTTTGGTATTATTGTAGCAAATGACGGCATATGGAAGAATATTGAAGGGATGTTCGTCAGGGTTCTCTGCAGTATGGGCTCTTAGCATTTCAGTGAGGGTAGCATGAAATCTTTCTAAGGAACCGTTTGACTGAGGGTGGTTAACGCTTGAAAAAGTTAGTTTTACGTCGTAAAGTTCACATAGATCCTTAAGCAGGGTATTGTCGAACTCACGACCATGGTCGCAATGGATTCGCAGTGGCGTACCGTAATGCTGGAAAAATACAAGCAGTGTGTTTACTACGGTAGAAGCTTTTTTGTCTCCTAAAGGATAGGCCTGGGTGAATTTAGTCAATTCGTCTCGAATTGTCAAGGCGTAGTTACGCGTCGGATATTCAAATATGTCGATGTTGATCCTTTCAAAGGGAGTTTTTGGTGTTTCGGTTATCACGAGAGGGGTGCTTAAGTTTTTCCGACAAATTTTTACTTTTTGGCAAATTTCGCAATTTTTTACCAATTTTTCTACGTCTTTGGTAAGACCTGGCCAATTATATTTTTCTTTAACCCGTTTTACGGTTTCATTTATTCCGCGATGTAAATTATTTTTACCTTTGTGGTACTGATCTAATATAATAGGGATTTGGTCCTCGTCGGGGGTTCTGACAATATTTTGGCAAATTTTTAATTTTATTTCTTTATCGTTAAAAATAAATGAAAGGATTTCGAGTATAGGTAAATTTAAATTGTTTTCTATGCAATACGTAGTTGTATTGTCGAATTCGTTTTGGCCATTGTACAGAATATAGAATAGATGTGAGACTACGTTATCAGGGTCGTATCGTAAGGGAATTATAAAATATTTCCTGTCCTTGACACTTTTGCTTGATAAAATGTTTATTTGATCTCGGGAGAATTCGGGATTTTCCTCGAAAATATCGTCAATAATTTTATAATGGAGGTCTTCCATTTTGTTTTGCCAGAAGAATGTAACTATATTTTTGTGAGTTTTGTCTAAAAGTTGGACGTTAGAAATTTCGAATTTTGAATAATCGATAATCGATTTTGTTTTATATAAATGCACAAAAGTGTTATATTCGTCTTTTAATTTATCCGTATCGATTTCCGTTTCGCTGGTTTCGTCGTCTTCAGGAATTTTTTGTAAACCACTCGTAGAGGGCCTATTATGGTCTTCATTTGAAGCAAGAATACTATATTTAGATTGAAATTTAGCGCACTCTTGAAAATGGTTTATTTTTATTCGCGATAAGGCGTCGGCGTTTTTATTTACTTTTCCGGGTTTGTATTCTATTTTATAGTCGTACTCTTCCAATTTAAGGCGCCATCTAGCTAAACGACTTCCGGGGTCTTTAATGGAGAAAAGCCAGGTTAATGGCCGATGGTCGGTAACAAGGGTGAATTTTCTACCAAATAGATAGGGTCGGAAATGTTTTACGGCCCAGACAATGGCAAGTAGTTCGCGTTCGATTGTCGAATATTTGGTTTCTGCAACACATAGCGTTCTAGAAGCGTATGCAATGGGAAGATCTTTTCCTATTGGGCCTTGTGAGAGTACAGCGCCGATGGCGAATGCACTGGCGTCTGTGGTTAACAGGAAGGGTTCTTCGAAATTAGGGTATATGAGTATGGGGTTAGAGATGAGAGCTTCCTTCAATTCCACGAAAGATGATTTGCAGTCCGAGTCAAAAAGGAAAGGGGTGTCTTTCTTCAATAGTTTCGTAAGAGGCTTAGAAATTTTTGCAAAATTTGGAATGAAACGGCGATAGTAGCCTGCTAGTCCTAAGAATGATTGGATATCCTTAGATTTTTTTGGTTCTGGAAAATTTTGAATACAATCAACTTTTAATGGATTGGGCTTGACGCCATCTTGGGTAATGAGGTGTCCAAGGTATGCGACTTCTTTTCTCAAGAATTCACATTTATCGGGCTGAATTTTAAGGTTTGCTTTTCGGAGACGTTTGAAAACTTCCGTTAAGCGAGAAATATGTTCATGGATAGTTGGAGAATAGATAATTATGTCGTCCATATATACTAGACAACGTTCATTTTGAATACCAAGGAGAATGTTGTCCATGACTCGCTGGAAAGTGGACGGGGCATTTTTAAGGCCAAATGGCATTCGTACAAATTCGTAATGGCCATTCTCGACCGAAAAGGCTGTTTTTGGAATATCACGGGGCTCAATTTCTATCTGGTGGAATCCAGAAGCGAGATCTAATGTTGTGAAGTACTGGCACTTCCCTAATTGATCCAAGAGGTCAGAAATGTTGGGCAGAGGGTATTTATCCCCTACAGAGAGCTCGTTTATTTTACGGTAGTCGATTACGACGCGCCATTTTTGCTTTCCAGAAGCATCCAGTTTTTTGGGAACCACCCACACAGGTGAAGACCACGGTGATATAGATGGGCGAATAATTCCTTCGTCTAACATTTTGTTAATTTGGGTTTTAACTTCGTTTTTGTGTATTTGGGGATACCTGTAAGATTTGGTGTAAACAGGGCGTGCGCCGTTAGTTTCGATAGAGTGTTTTATTTCATTCGTGAAAGAAAGAGCATCTCCCTCGAGATAAAAAATGTCTGCAAAATCTGAACATAAATTTGTGACAAGCTCATTTTCTTCTTCGTTCAAGTGTTCAGTTCTTAGTTGACTATGTATTAAGGTCATTCTGTCCTGCGGATTTTTTTGTTGTTTACTACCGGTATTAAGGCTGTAAAATGGCTCGGCAGTGTCATCTACCGGTTCCAAAAGTAAATTAGAAAAATCGATTTCTTTTGGAATGGCGTTCGCGTTTATAATAGTCGTATAAAATTCACCATTTTCATTAATTTTTACCAACGCGTTCGGCAATCTTACTTTTTCGGTTTCTTGTGCGGTAAGTATAGCGTCTGTACTTACGAGGTTACATTTTAGTTTAAAGACTCTCTCTGTGCGAGGTTCTATTGAAATTTTGTTAAAATTTTGGTTATCTGGAATGTTTTTGTTTTTAAAAATTACAGGGTTGTCAACTTTATAAAGAGGGATAGTTTTAAAGTTTGTAATCAATTGTTTAGATTTCAGATCAATTACACATTCGTAATGTTCCAGGAAATCTAAGCCCAATATGCCATCAAAGTCAATATCTAAATTATAAACATAGACTTTATGGGGGTTTCCTACAGTAAACGGGACTAGGGTTGACTCTTTAATAGACAGTTTTTGGTCAGTAATGCCTTGAATTATTATGTTTTCGGGAAATCTTTGAAAATTTTTTACTGTTTGTTCTTTGAAAATTGAAATACCTGCTCCAGAATCAATAAGAAGATTAAATTTTTGTGTGGCATCCTTGATATAGTAAAGGTTTTTAGAGTTAACAGTGAGAAGAGGGCTTAAAGGAATGGCTGTTCCGGGAAGTTGAGGTTTGGGTTCATATCGTCTAGATTCATTGTCTGAATTTGACTCTGGATTTGTTCTATGGGGTCGGTTTCTAGGTATGCTCCTCCAGGAGGGTGTTGTTGCACAGGGGGTGAAAGAAAATTTTGGTTATCTTCTTGATTTAAATATTCTGCGGAATAGTTGTCGGCTTGGAGATAATCAGGGTAAGGAGTCTGATAGTTTTGTTGATCTTGATAGTCATTACAGTCGTTGTAATAATAATCATTAGGGCAGTAATCGTATTCATCTTGTGAATGTTCGTTGACATTGACATGATACGTTTTTTGAGGATTAGGCCTGAAATTGGGATTTTTATTCGCAAATGGAGGGCGGTTTTGATTTGTATGGTTATACTGTTGAGGCCTTGATTGATTCTGAAATTGACTACTGTTCTGGTTAGGAAAGTTAGATGTAGGGACTTGATTAGTTGGCCTCTGAAATCCTGAATTTTGAGGTGGGGCATAACGTGGTTGTTGCTGAGTACGGCACTGGTTAGCGGTATGACCAATCCGGCCACAATTGTAACATTTTAAGGGTTGAGTTGGTAACCTTCTTGGAATTAAATTGGGCTTTGGAGGACTGGGTCTATCTGCTTTCTCGAGATATGATAGTTGGAGTTCTCTCCTAATTCGCGAATGGGCGTCTAAAAGACCTTTCGGATTTCCGGCACGAATAAGTTGTCCTAATTTGGGTTCAAGTCCTACCAATAAGGTATTTAGAGATATAGTATCAATTAAAGACGCTTGAGCCGTTTTTTGGTCAGTGTTGAGTGTCGCAGATTTTTGAATATTCGCGTGTATTTTTGCGTTCAAAACTTGTAAGCGATTAAAGAAAGTAAGGGGCGATTCGTTTTGTAACTGCTTAAGTCTTTGGAGGTCCTGTATAAGGGATGAAAGATCCCTAGAATCTCCAAAATGTAAATTTAGTAATTGTTTTATTTCTATATACGACAAGGGATTTCTAGAACTAACGAGCTGTGCAGCTCTTCCTCTAAGTTTATTTTTTATGTGAATCACTAATAAACATTTTTGATCCGTCGTCGCCATATTGTACGCATGATCGCACGCGTTTAAAAATGTTCCTAAAAAGATCTGATCACCTTCAAATTCGGGAACAATAGAAAATATTTCCGATAGTTTGTACGGTTCAATTTCCGGTAAATTGGTAACGACTGCGTCGCCAGGGGGTAAAGTCATTTTTATTATTTTAATTTTTCACTAATTAAAATAACACTCTAAAAAGATAATAAATTTATCGCTGGGATAAAATCAATCAAAAATTTTTTCTAAGGGATGAAACGCTTAGAAAATCGAACAGTTAACAATTAAAAATAAACGTGATGATTCATTAACTTACAAAAGCAACATCGAAGTGGTCGTTTTCTTGGCTGATGCTACCAGGGGCTTCACTAGGTGTTCCTTCCGTAGTATTGCCGAGTTAGAGCGGTCTCGATGGCTACAAGGTTCTTTGTCCGTTAAGGGATTGGAATCCGCCGCTACCAGTTAGAATGGCTTCGTGTTCTGACAGCGTTTGAGGAATCCTACCGATGACTGCGCCAATTTGTTAAATCACTATCACTTGAAATAACTTTTTAAAAAATATTTTTATTTTATAATAATACAGTACAAAATTCAAATCGACATAATAACAGTTTGAAAGTTAATGAACACAATTAATATAGTTTACATCGGTTTTATATGCAAATATCTGATTATTCAGCTACTTCAGGTTGTTATAATTGCAACGTGAGGTAGTTGATTACATGAAATATATGGTATCTTGAATTACGCTGATATGCAATCGGGGTTACTTGTGGTCAATCGCCTGCACGTGGCTAGTACTGGCTAGGTGACATATAACATACATATTACTTATTTATAGTTATTGTAGACACTTCCTGGCCATTAATTGTTATTCCTGTCAGATTCTGTGTCGACACAATATTTGGTTCAATAGTATTATTTAGTATTTTGTTCAATATTTTGAACTTTGTTCTGCTCGCACCATAACTCAAAGTTTTGCATATTCTTTTTAAAAGGTTCTCTAGAAAATTTTCTGCAATTTCTCGTATTTCTGACGGAGTACAACTTTCTGCCTGACTCATTTTTATTAACTATAATAATATATTTATTTTTAATTATGGTTGATGGGAAGAAGCTTTGTTATGTTCAATTGTTTCTATCATGGCATATTTGATACTTGTAACATTTTATTAAATTGTAAAAGTATTGCCAACCCAAAAAGAAAATATTAATTGAAATATAGAAAATCTACTATTTTTTTTTTAAGTTTTTCAGACTTTAAAGACCCAAATAGAAAAAGTATTATAAAATACACGGTTCATAAGACAATTAGAGCACTTGTACTTTAGGAAACCCCCCGCTTCGCGGGTCGTTTTCTAATTTAAACACGTGCTCTAAGATAATGTCTTATGAAACTTGTATCTTAATATACTATTTTATAACGATCGTAGAAACAATACTGATTTCGACGATATGCTATACACCTTGGGGTCGTTAGAGTGGAATTTCCTCCAATAACTTAGTGAATTAATTTATTATAGATTAATTTTCAGATACTATTTGAGGGCAGACACTACTACATAAGCACTAATCTACGTATACACTAACAGCAGACTTCAAGTTGTGAAGTGTAGAAACCCAAGGTTTGCTGCATAACAGTTGTTTAACACCATTCAGAAAACACAAATAACCAACACTGGTGTATGTCATTTGAGACGTTTTACAGGGAAAGCAATTTGGTGAATTTTCCTAAAAATGGGAAGCCGTAATGATTATTACCACAATCACCATCGACGAGAGAAGAAAGGAACTAGGTGCTTGGAAATAAGTGAGGCGTGATAGTGAATATAATGTTATTATCAGACATTGAATAAAGTCGGTCAGTTATATCTTTACACATGCGTCATCCATAGTGACTTAAAACTGCCCATCTTTATTTATTACAGCCTTTAAAGTGAACATAAATACAGGGTGTAATGGAAATGACTTATTATATTTAAATGGGTGACTCCTTGGGTGTCCTAGAGAAACGCTACATAGTTTTTTTTTAAATCGACCGTTTTAAAAGTGGGGTCCAGCCCCATAAACCCACCCCTCATTCGGCGTTTGTTCGGGTTTGTTCGTCATGTCACCCTGTGGTGGCATATCATGAAACAGGTGTTACGTGCAATGTTGCCAAACTCAATGCAAAACTGAAATTCCATATAAAATTATAAAAATAAATTATTTATCTACCTACTTGTATTTATCTTTATACCTCCAGGCACAAGTTTTTTAAAAATACACTGAGATCAGATCATTAGATTATATGACATGCGACGCGACGAAATTTGACTTATTCGTCGACGACATTCCATTTTTCTGTCAAGTCGAACGTCCAAAACAATCTACTCGTTTTAACTGCGCAAATTAGGATCGTCTATAAAAACAATGTCAAATAATATACAAAGTTTGGACGCGTAGCCCGAAAATCACAACTATTATACGCGTATCTTCTGAAAACAAAGCGGATAGCCGAGAGTGTAAATGGTTATCAACAGAAGCGACCGCACCCTAACGCTGTTCTTCTATTACTGACACTTGCAAGTCGCACGCTTGTACCCATAGACCTACGTCGGCCCGGCGCTGAGTGGATTGTGCGAAAGAGATGGAGAGATGGCCGCGTGAGAAAGAAAATAAAATCTTCGTCGGTCTTGTCATTTGGAGTAGAGCTGAGCTAATTTAATTTTTTAAGCTTCTCAAAAGAATAAGTACAGTCGCAGTATTATCAGCTACCACTATCATTTTATTCAATTTGGTCGAAATTCCATTAACGCCATATCAATTAAACGCCTTGCAAGAGATCTCGCGGTAAATAGCCAAGTAATAGAGAATAATCTCGTGAAATATCAAACTGTCAAATATTGCCCATCTCTATTCCGAGTTTTGAAGGTATCTATTTCGTTCGTTCGTAGGTTAACTGTTTTATGGTTCGTAGATAAAATGACATTTTAAAATTGAAGGATTGCATTGTGTGTATTTAAAATGTGTGTGTTTTAAATTCGTTAAATAACGAATATGCGAGAAAAAAGGACCAAAATTAAAACAGGGTTCACGTGTATTCTTTCCATGTGAATAGCTGCTATTTTTAAGGTTATGTGAGAGGTTTTTTCCTAAAACTTAGATTCTGTGTGGTTTGTGTGAAATTATGAAACTAACAATTGTATTTAAATAAGTATAGGCAAGAAAGCACGTGTTTTAAATAAAATTGCATTTTTTTTTAAAGAGTTTGAACGATAATTATTATTTACTTTCCTGTGCTTGTAAAGAATTTGAAATTTGTGTGTAATATTACCGTTATTTGTTTTGCAAAACATCTTTTGCCGTCCGTTTTCTGGAATCATATTTGTTCATAAATTGTTAAAATTATAAATTTTTTCTAAAGAGTTTGCCGTGTACATATGACAACACCAGCCGAAATGCGCTGACCTCTTTTGACCCTGCAGACCTCAGTGTTGATTGTTCACATATTATGCCAGTGCCCCGCATGTGTTTGTCTGATTTGACATAAAAATACATATAAAGCGCCATTTATGGGTATTTTTCTTCAATTTATTTTCATTTGTCGGTTTAAATATAATACGTCATTTCCATAACACCCTGTATAATAGCACTTCTGCGGTGTTCCGCAATATGTTTTGAATTCAATAACGTATCAGACAAAGACAAAAGTTACAATTGTAGCCATTAAATTTGCCAGCTGTTAACTCATAGTTGCTATTTTGATCATCTTGATGTGACAATCAAGTGTCAATCAATAATTGGTTTTCGTGTCTTCAAGTTGAATTTAATCCTAACAACAACTGTTCTTTTCCGGGATATTTCATCGTACTTTTGTATTATCGGTAAGTATTTATGGACATTTATTACTAATATAACTGGGGCAATGATAAGGGTTATTAAAGATTGTTTCAAGAAAAATGGATATAACTTAATGATTGCCGTAAAAGTACCTGGGCCATCCCATTATTTATGACCGTTTGTTATTATTATGCGGAAAGGACCGGATTATAATAATTATAATTAAATATATGCACATCAGGTAGGTTAGGTTGCTTAATTTATATTTAAATATCTTTTTGTGGTAAAATTTGTTAGTTTTTGAGGAATGGTTCAAGAATTGTCTTTTACCAAACATTCCTCAGAATAGCGTGATAGTAATGGACAATGCGAGCTATCACAGTCGCCAATTACATAAAGCGCCAAGCTCAAATAATACAAAGTTGGAGATTCAGAACTACATGGCGGCGAATGATATATATTTTGAAGAAAGTTATAAAAAAGTGATCTTTTAGAAGTTTTAAAGACATTTTGTATAAAAAAGTATATGTTTGTGACATATTGGCAGAAGAAATTGGACATACAGTGCTACGGCTCCCACCCAATTATTGCATTTTTAACCCCATAGAGCATATGTGGCACCAGTTAAAATCACTGGTTAGGTCTGAAAATATTTATCCGACTTTAAGTTCTAGTGTTGTAGAATTAATACGAAAATGCTTTAATGATATTCCCCCAGGTAGTTGGAAAAATTCAGTCCGTCACGTAACAACTGTAGAAAATTCGTATATTAGTCTGGATCGTATAATTAATCCAATTATAATTAATTTTGATGAGGATAGCGATAGCGAAACAGAACTATCTATAGAATGACATTATAAATGTAAATAAATATGTCTAGTAATATTTAAAAAAAAAAAGTTATTTCATTTGATTACATTAATATAATCATATCATTACTTGTTTTCCTTAGTCCGTCCCTTCATGCTTCACTTGTTTATTGCCAAGCTCTTGTCGACACAATGGGACCGACCCAGGATATCATTAAGTCGTATCCAATTTTCGTGAAACGTACTGTACCTAAGTATGTGGACATTCGATTTAAACAAAAAGTATGTAGGTTTTATCTAGGACCCCAAGGAGTCAGTTAAAAGCGTATTCAGTATTCTGGAACTGACGATATGCCGAGTCATGATTCAAGAATAAACAACCCGCTGAAAGAAATAAACCCGTTTTTATTTCCCCTTAACTTCCGGCTCACTGCAATAACACTTTACTTTTTCTGTTATGTTAAAAATTATTACCGCCGTTTACACCGGCAATATACGGCCTTCGCGACCTTTATTATTGTCCCATTTGTCTTTTAAATCTGACGGCTAACGGGCTCGGTTCCGCTCTTCCAGATCCGGACTTAACTTGTCAAGTCGCTATTAGGCCTAAATTAGTGCTGCCCCATCCGTTACTGTTGTGGCTTTTTTTGAAATTACGTTCAAAAAATATTTCGTTAAAACAAATCGCCATCAATCGATTTTAAAAAATCGGGTTTGTTCGGGTTTGTGCCTTCTTGCTTTATACAGAGTGTTATGGAAATGGCTGATGACACACTAGTACTGTAGGAACTGTGTGCGAATAAAGTGATTCACGTTGGTTTTGAATCGTTGGAGGTTATATTCATTGGGAAAAACGACCTCGGGAAGGTCGTTCCACAAGGATGTAGTCCTCCAGATGAATGAATTCTTAAATAATGAAGTTCGAGGAGTACTAAGCTTAACCACATATGGATGGGCGGCAGTGGTTCGTCGTGTATTTCTGCTATTCGTCGCTCTGGGCGGAATTAAGAGGGCAAGGTCAGCCGAGCACCTTCCATGAAAATATCTGTAAAAGAGAGTCAAATCCCCAACCTGTCTTCGATGTTCTAGGCTGTCGAGGTTCTTCGTCAGGTTCTTCGTCAGCTCGTGGTCTTCGATCAGACGAATAGCCCTCCTTTCGATGGAATCCAGTAGCCAAAGAGTATGTTTGGGTGCAGAGCTCCAGACATGAGAGCAGTATTCTAGTGATGGTCGAATCTGGGCTTTGTATACTGTCAAAAGTTGTTAAGGTGTGTACAACTTTCTGGTTCGGAAGAGTACCCCAAGCTTCTGAGAAGCTATCTTGGCGATTGCCACAACGTGGTTATGCCAAGACATATTTCCTCCCAGATTGACGCCCAGCAAATTAATAGATGAAGCCAGTGGGATTGCGTGTCCGGTCATGACTATTTCTGGTTCTGTAATGTTAACCTTCTTAGAGAAAAAATATTTAAATTGAAAACTTATGTTGTAAAACCAAAAATAACTGCGCAAAAGACCATTCCCATAAGCGCGCTTTCTAGATAATTTTAGGTTCGATAGAAATTTCAAATAATTCAAATATTATTTGGTGTGAAACCCCCAAAAAACACTGAATACAGAGTCCCACATCACACTTGCTGCAAATTGTTCTCCTCCGACTTGAACATCTGCTTTCAGCGCATCTTCTTCTTTTCCCATCGGGTACCGGAATCACAAAATGATGTAAATTATAATATCTAACATGGTCGCTTACGCGAAAATCGCTTGCAGCAGCCTTGGGGAGTCTTCCAGAAGATGATGATACCTCTGGAGATGCGCTATTTTTAAACAGCGCATAATTGTTCGTTTGTCGTATTATTTCTTGCAACAGCTCATCAGAGAAAAATAATTCAACGAGATCCACCCAGCTCAAAAAAGCAAATTTCTAGAGTTTCCCTTTGGAAATTCCGTATGGTCAGGTTCCAAATGTCCTAACTGGAGAAAATTTAAATTTTGTGGTCGTATTGTGATTGTTAGACTCGAATTGGCTAGAGAAGCTGTACCACTAGTGGGCTCTGCGCTCGTGGTAGGTACCGTGTTGAAACTTGGTGCTGCGCTTGTACTAGGTTTATCTACTACAGTAATTGGATCTTCCTCAATACGAATTCGTGATCAGGATTTGGCGCTGTAACATAATTAGGCCATTACATTCCACAACTCCCTGTATTTTATTAACAACGGACCTGCTACATGAGCATAATAAAACACTAAATGTCACCCTGTATGAGCATGATAGAAATGCGCGCCTTAAAGGAAATAACGCGAACAAGAAACCTCGCCTTGTTTCCAAGGCAAAGTAGGTATTCAATAACACTGTTCTTTTATTATATCACCACTCGTTCCTGCGTGGATTTACAGCCCTGCGACCTTTATTAGAAAACACGGCGCACGTTTAATATTGTCCCATTTATCTCTTAAATCTGACGTTAATAGTCTCCTTCCAGGGACGGACTTAACTCGTCAAGGTCTCCATTACGTCGAAATTAGTCTGATTTACTGCCGTCATTCATCGCAGGAGCTCGAGAGCGACGTCTTTCAATTTGCATTTAAATGGCAGGTAATCCCGCGGCCATTTTGTAGTAAAAACGGCGACGAAGCAGGCATGTTAAGTACGAAAAAATTGCCGATAGGAACTCGCGGTTTGCCATTAGAAAGGAATAATGAGGTCTATTATTCAACAAGCGGTATAATCAACGATATTACGAAGCACAAATGGAAAAATGTAGGACTGCAAACAGTCTTGCCCACCTTTTTCGGTCATTATTGCAGCATAGCCAGATTGACATATTTATCGTAAACGTATCCCAATTAAAAACTTGTTAATTTGGCAACTGGTTTAAAATTAATCCGCAATTGCTCTTAAAATAAATTTATTTCCGAATAATTTTACTATAAACTGTGAAAAGGCGATAAGAGATTATTTAAAAAAATATTATTATACTTAAAAGTATCGAACGAATCTTGAACTAATCCAACTGCACTCTGGCAACATCTATTTCTATTTTGCTACGATTCTGACCCAAAAGATAAGCAAAAGACGAATGAATACTAATCTCGTAAACGTTGCGATGTTTGTCTTTTGATCTAAGGAATTGTTATACAGGGTGATTCACGGTGGATGGACGTTAGACGTTTCTGGAGAACGGGAGATCAGTTTGTTTCGAAAATTTGGTTTTCCAGATAACCGACCATGGTCTATAATTCTAAAATATTTTCAACAATGCGGCGTTGCCGCTCCTACCTAAAACCGGTGGCAACATCGTTATTTTAAATGGAACTGCCTATATATTTATACATTTTCAGGTTCTACATCTATTTCTGAGCAACTTTTATTAATACTTTCCTATACCTATGTGTTGCCGTTTTCTAGTTATTAATTAATTTGAATTTGTTTTAACGAAAACATGACTTCTAATAAATATGGTTTTCTACAAACTCTAAAACATTCGTAAGTTGAAATGTTGCGTACGGTTTAAAAATGCCTTTGGGTATTTGCTTTTTTGGTCATATCTGAGTTCAAGCATACAGAGTGCTCCAAAAATAATTGTTTGTAGGTTACTTGAAAAAATGCCCGAAACTTGGATTTTTTCAAATGGGACATCCTGTATATCAATACTGATTTGGAAAGATGATAAAAGTAGCTTCCTAAAAATATATACTTATACATATTTAACTCTTCAAGTTTTTGATTTATAAGCATTTTTTTGCGAAATTTTGAATCCAGAACAATTTCAGAGATTTTGGTTCAACATTAAAAGCACCAAGAAAAATACACTTAAAATAATTAAAGGTTTTAAGAATGTCACTATAAAGATTTCTTAAGCAAATGTTCAAAATGTTGGCCATTAACGTCTAAACACTTTAATAAACGTGTATTGACACCATCACATGTAGATAACATGGGGATCGATAAATCGTTAAAAAAAATTAAAATTAATTAATAACTAAAAAACGACAATAAATAGGTAGGTATATGTAGGTTGAACATACATTACACTAGAAATATGTGATTTCTCCACCTTCGTTGGGTAAAATCAAGTAAGCAGGAAACGAGTATATAAAAATTAATGTATAGGTAGGTACTGTACAATTTTCTTACCGTTAAACCTAAATAAATGCTATTTTCAGCCTCAGTTATAAACTTATTGATATCCTCTAATATTCCCATAATTTCTTATATCTGTGTTTTCATAAATATTAATAGAAGCTCTTAATTTTGAGTATAAGGACCACAGAGTCGACGACTTCTTAGTTTTACTTTCCTTCTCAAAATAAGCGATTAGAACATTTTCATTGCTTCTAGAACCACCCTTCGCAGTACACCAGGTTGTGAAGGTCTTGTAGTTTTTTTCGTATACTTTCTTGGAGTTTTTTGGTAAAAGTTGATCCAATGTATTATTTGCAATTTCTATTAACTCAGGAGGAGTTAAATTAATAATATGTTCTTGATCCATTATTGATTAGTTTTAAGAAAGCTTTCAATATTCGCGACAAAATGGCGGACACGTATAATTTATCAAAGTTCACTTGATAAATAATTTGACTATTGCCAACATAAAATTTAAACATACAAATTTACAAAATTTATATGGCATTAATTAGTTTTAATTATGTGTTTTTTTATTAAAAAATACACAAAATAGAAAAGTAGTATAAAGTACATGTTTTATAAAGCTATTATAGCACTTGTCGCAAGCGGCTCGTTTCCTAACATGGACGCGTGCTAAAATATCAAGATTTATAAAACTTGTACTTTAATATACTATTTTTTTTTAGTTTTTATCATACAAAAATGTGTGTTCATTCTCCGCATTTCTAAGGACTGAACCGCCACTGATGTTGTGAATTGTTTTGTAAGCCAATACCAATCACTACTAATAAAATTCGAGCAAATATTATATTTCTCATTAATTACGTCTCCTTTATAATTAGGTAAGGCCAAATAATATTTAATTACAATGAAAAAACTTCAACAAAAATATGAGCCTTCTCTGTAATTAGATCGGTATATTTAATACAGAACAGTTTTATTTTTGTCTCTTTTATTAGATAGTCAGTATCATGTTTTGTTTTTGTGTAAAAAATATTGGATAAAAATTCAAGAATGATTTCGTAATACGAACTTATACAACCTAAAATGATATAATTTGATTGCTATTTTTATCAAAGCAAATTGGAAACAACAAAATTGTTAGACATCACCCGGCCAATATTTCTTAATGAGGTTTCAGAATATTCTTCAGGGCGTCCCCTGGGTGGGTTGGTTTAAAGTGTTCACAGAATCAAAATCTGCGACCGGTGACCAAAAATTTGGTGTTGATAGAGCAAAAATGAGCAAGGATAATACTTATAGGTTGAGTTTAGAAATCAATTCTCAGATTTGACAGGTTTGGCATTTGTACCTGTTCACAGAAGAAAAAAGCAGCCACAACCGACATGTTTTAATTTAACTGTCGGTTCATAGATGGCTCCGCCCGCTAAATTCAAACGTCATTTTTAACTTACCCACTACGGACAGGTACATCGAATGTCCCATAGGCGGCGTCGTTCCCACTTGACACTCGTAGACGCCCGCGTCCCTCCGTTGCGGGTATCGGACCTGCAACGTCCAGTCCTCCGTTTGGGGATTGTGGAGGGCGGAAAACCGCTGGTCGGAGGTGTACGTGAAGCGGTTCACGGTGAGGAGGTGCAGGTCTCTGTGTCTTATCCAGGATACCTAACAAAATTATACATTGACAAAGAAATTATTACGCAATTCAACGTCAAAATTTGAGCGTTAAAATTACTTATGTGTAGCTACAGTCGTCATTGAAGTAATTATTATCGTGATAATTTTACTGTCAATAAAATTACCAGGTACAAAAAAGAGATTACTGATTTACACATGTTGGCCCAAAAAAAGTGACCACATTAGTATTTTATTTTAAAATCATTTTTAAACCGAATATGCGGAAAATACACTCGCAAGCACAAAATTCCGCCACCCTGATATTTTGGTCAAGTTTGATATTTTATAACTTTTTTTTCTTTATGCGATTTTCATGATTTTGTTATCAGTTTGTACATCAGTTTATTGTGTTTTTCCTTAATTATTTTATAAAGTAACATTTTTCGATTAGGCTATATTATAGAGGAATAAATCCAACTGTTGATTTTTATCGTAATTTCAAAATATCCTGTAGGAAAATTTTATTTATATACTGTTTCTTGTAATCTTTGATGCATTCTAAACATTTCGATTTTTGATGAAGAAATGAGATAATGGAATGATTATCTCATTTCTGCTGCGAGCTGCAAAATTTTAAACGAAACGCTGACTTGAAACCCATTTTTACTAAGAGAAACAAACACTAGGTATATCATAAAGTTAATTAACAGGGACAATTTAAATATCGTGTATTTCCACCTCTAACAGCAATGACAGCTTGCAGTCTTCGTGATATCGAACGAATAAGGTTACTTATCCTTTCTTGAGGGATAGCCTGATATTCTTCGGCCAGCGCCAGTCGTAAGTCTTGCAAGGTTTATGGTTGTACAGGACGACGACGAAGGGACCTTTTAAGTTGATCTCAAAGATGTTCGATTGGGTTGAGATCAAGGTTACATGCGGGCCATTCCAATCTTGGAAGTCCAACTTCATCCAGATATTCGCTAACTACATGTGCTATGTGAGGTCTAGCATTATCATGCATTAATGTAAATTAGTTCCCAATGAAAGGAGCAAATAGAACAACAACTTCTTGGAATATTTCCTCAATGTAACAGTACGGTATACAAGATTGGTGCGTACATTTTCTAAAAATAACATCGTTTCGTTTAATATTTTGCAGTTCGCAGCAGAAATGAGATAATGCAATGAATCAAGAAACGAAATGTTTAGAATAGATGAAAGATCACAAGAAACAGTATATAAATAAAATTATCCACCTCAATTTTCCTACACGGTGTTTCGACATTACGACAAAAAACAACAATTTGATTAACTCCTGTATAATATAGCCTAATCGAAAAATGTTACTTTATAAAATAATTAAGGAAAAACAAAATAAATTTGATCTACAAACTGATAACAAAATCATGAAAATTGCATAAAAAATAAAAAAGTTACAAAATATCAAACTTGACCTAAATTTCAGGGTGGCGGAATTTTGTGCCGGTGAGTATATTTACAAAAGTATAAGTTCTGGTAAAAACGAATTTAAAAGTAATAAGATCGAATTAGAATATCATATAGGGCAGGTTGAAATAAGAAGTTATTTTAAACAAGTCGCAAAAATAAGTTCTTTCTTTTTTCAAATAATTGGGACTGACATGTTAAAATCTCTTAGGCTCCATTTATGCACGCGTATCTTACCGCAGCGTTTCATGTCGCGGCATTTCCTAAATACTCGTATATTGTTCTTATGGCTGGAAACGCGACAAGAAACGCGTGCATACAAGGGATCAAAAGCGCCAATAAGAACAGTGCATTTAGACATTTCTGTTTCATTTTATTAAATTGTTTATATGGCCAAATGACTAAGAATAACGAGATTCAGTTATTAACTGCTTAGAAACATTTGACCAGAAAATTAGTCTTAAATACATAACCGAGTGAAATGCCACAAATTTCAAAAAATGTTTTTTGTTGAGAATATAGGAAGCTCTAACATTTAAGTGTCAATTATTTTAAAAAAGAAAGAACTTATATTTGCGCCTTGTTTGAAGTAGTTCATTATTTTAACCCGCCCTGTATGATATTCTGATGCGATTTTGTTACATTTAAATTTATTTTACGGGAACTTATACTTTTGTAACTATTTCCTGCAAATTTGATTTTAAAATGATTTTAAATAATGAAGTTATTCAAAAAAGAACAATGCGGTCACTTTTTTCGGTCCATCGCACCGCGTAAAACCAATTATAATCAAATTTGCATGCAAGGAAAGAACTCGAAACAAATAAATTTTATCAACGATTTAAATAAAATGCATAATTCTAAACATATTCATTTCGTATAATTAAATTGTATACCTTTGGGCAAGGGACAATTAAATAAATATTTATATGTAATAATTAATTGAAACGTAATAATTTTTTGCGGTTGCTATAAATTAGTCGTATTCTAATATTAATTGTAATGGATTTATGTTTATTTAATATAATAAATAAATATAATTTTAACCCGAAGATTGGCAACAATAATACAGTTTTTCTATATATTTTATTCCGGTTGCGACAGGGCCGCATTCCACACACCGTGAATTTAGATATTTTTAGCCAAAAATATAAAATATGTATATTTTTTTGTTTTAATATAAACTCCTGGACAAAATTAACGCAACATCATAAATTTGTCATATTTTTTATGCTATTTTTGTTTCTGAATTTATGATCCGATTTGAATGATTTTTTTTGCATTGGAGGTTGGTTCCTTGACAATGTCATAGTTTTGGCTGTTTATGATAAAAATTTATTTTTCGATTTATACTGGGTGTACTAAAAATGCTATGTTTTTTTCCAAAAATTCGCATCACCCTGTGGAGTATATTAGCAACCGAAACATATTGCAGTTGACATTAAACGGTAGGTCCATCTTTTCCCAAGATTTTCTTTCTTGGTTTACTTCATTATCTCTGTTATTAAAGGAGATACACCGTTTTATAGCGTAACATGTTTTTATAGACTTTAATATTCAACACATTCATTGTTAAATGTTTTCAAGTAGACTACGGGCTTTTTCTGACATTACAAGCAATGTGTCAGCAAATGTTGTGTTTTAAAGTTACAAAGGTCAAATAAAATTCGCCATACTGATAAAAACTGTTCGGAAACTGCTTATTAAACGTTGGTTTAATCGACGAGTATTTTAATCTTTAAACCTACTTGAAAACATTTAACAATGAATATGTTGAATATTAAGGTCCATAAGAACATGTTACGCTATAAAACGGTGTATCTCCTTTAATAACAGAGATAATGGAGTAAACCAAAAACGAAAATGTTGGGAAAAGATGGACCTACCGTTTAATGTCAACTGCAATATGTTTCGGTTGCTAATATGCTCCACAGGGTGATACGAATTTTTGGAAAAAAACATACCATTTTTAGTAAACCCAGTATAAATCGAAAATTAAATTTTTATCATAAACAGCGAAAACTATGACATTGTCAAGGAACCAACCTACAATGCAAAAAAAAATCATTCAAATCGGATCATAAATTCAGAAAAAAAGTAGCATCAAAAATATGGGAAATTTATGATATTGCGTTAATTTTGTCCAGGAGTTTATTATAACCATCAGCGCCACACATCAAGAAAAATCTGATAGCAATCTTGTCTTGGGGTGACAGTAACCAAGTCGAATTTAATGCTAAGAAAACCCAGGCAGCAGTTTTCTCTAAAAGGTTTAACATTGCAGTACCGGATATAGTCATGACAGATGGCAGGACATTGGCTTCGTCTATTTATTTGTTTGACGTCAATCTAGGAGGAAATGTGTCTTGGCACAAGTACGTTATGGCAATCGCCGAGGCAGCTTCGTAGAAACGTGGTGTACTTTTCCGTACCAACAAGATGCATACACCTCAACAACTTTTGACACTATACAAAGCCCAGATTCGACCATCACTAGAGTACTGCTCTCATGTCTGGAGCTCTGCACCCAAACATACTCTTCAGCTACTGGATTCCATCCAAAGGAGTGTCATTCGTGTGATCGGAGACCACGAGCTGACGAAGAGCCTCGACAGCCCAGGACATCGAAGACAGCCGTGAGCCGTGTTTGTGATCTATTGTCTGCCGCCCATCCCTATATGGTTCAGCTTAGTACTCCTCGAACTTCATTATTTAAGAATTCTTTCATCTGAAATACTTCATTTTTAAGCAACGACCTTCCGTCGTGTCTTCCAACGAATATAACCTCCAACGATTCAAAACCAACGTGAATAGCTCATCTCAAATTGAAAAAATATCGACTAACATTCGGAACAAGAAAAATAAACGTAAATTAGTGCATTTAATCGTAACCTTTTGTAAAAAATGTCCATGCGCTTTCCTCCGTGTATACGTTCTTGTCCCACTCATAATTTTTTCGTTTTAATTAACAAGACCTGTCACATTTTAAATCGTTAAAACCTCTGTTTTCACCAGCAGTAAGCCGTCCTCCATTTAATGTATGCAAAAATGCAAATTGATGATATTTGTATACCCTCCTTGCAAAACATCATTGTAACAGGAATCCGCGGGGTTTTTACGGCGCTATCTTCATTTAAATGCAAAAACACGAGGGGATTAAACAGATTTTTCATTTCGTAAAATATACATATGTATATATATAATTTTTTTGATTAATTTATTCTAGTGAGATTTAATTTGTATATTTAATCGATGTTTGATTTCCTAAAATGTAGAAAACTATGGTTTTCTTCTTTAAACTGAAAAAATAGTTAATTTTTCTTGCCACCCTTTACGCCATAAATTATAGGAGGAAATATATACAATATGTCTTGGCCACATATATATATTAACAGTATATTACACAATATATTTATATACGTACGTTCCAAAATACAAAAAGTGTCCCCGCTATGGGAGATGGCGCGGGCCAATTAAGTTTGCGCGGTACGGTGGAAATTGTATCGAACGCGTCAGAGCCGGCCCGACATTATTTGTTTGTTGTTATTCGTCGCCATCTTTGGTTCTGGATGCTTTTTCAAACTACAGAATAAAAAGTGGTTCATCCACATTGTTGTCGGCATATTAGTGCTTATAAACATTCATTACCTAACCACAATTTTTGTAAAGTAGTTTTTAATTTGTTGTGATTCGATTCGCTGTTTGGTAGTTTAAGATTAAAGAACACAAGTGCATGGTGCTTTTTTGCAAAAGTCGTGGATCAATACCAGGTATAAAGTATTTCAGGTATGTACATATAAAAGAAAATATTTTACTTATCACATTATCCGATCTTCGGAACCAAATTTCACTAAAAAACTTGTAAAAAAAGATGAGAGTGTCACTCGTATACAATATAATATATATGTGGTCACTACCTAACCTTAAAATTAATGTATTTTTAATTTGGTGCATTAGTAGCTGATAATAATTCCCAAAATTGTCAATATAGTCATTCATTCTTAATTTTTGGTTTAGAAAAAAGTGAGGTTAAGAATCATACGACGTCGGATGAAAGTTAAAATAAAGCTCATCGTGCCAATTGTTATAAAAATTCGGACGGAATTTGGCACCAATAGTTGACACCAATCAGGGCACCGTCGGATCATCATATCGTCAGAAATCGTATGCATGGAACGCCGTCTTAAATCGAACTAATCGAAATTTTCATTGCAATATTTTTCCTAACTAACCAGTGAAATCCGGTCCTGTCGAATGTTTCCTTTCACAAGGAAATTTCCGTACTGCGCAAACTCACATCGCCCCCTTCAATGCCCATAGCGGGGACATAATTGCAGATGGTATTAGCAATATACTGTTTATATATATGTGGTCTTGGCATAACCACGTTATGGCAATCGCACTCTTCGGCTACTGGATTCCATCGAAAGGAGTGCCATTCATCTGATCGACTACCATGAGCTAACAAAGGAGCCACGACAGCCTGGAACATCGAAGACAGATTGGTGATTTGACTCTCTTTTACAGATATTTCCGTGGGAAATGCTCGGTTGACCTTGCCCTCATAGAAGAATACACGACGAACCACTGCCGCTTAGTGGTTCAGCTTAGTACTCCTCGAACTTCATTATTTAATTCTTTGATCTAAAGGACGTCATCCTTATGGAACGACCTTTCCGAGGTCGTTTTTTCCAACGAATATAATCTCCAACGATTCAAAACCAACGTGAATCGCTTTTTGCGCACACGCACCATTCCCAGAGTGTCTTAAATAATAAAATTGTACCTATAGTGCTTCTATTTGACCGTAAAAAAAAATGAAAACACGACGAATCGTGAAATTCTTTTACCAGATAAACTCCAACCTATAAGGAATGTTTTTTCAGCACAAAAAAATCCCTTTAATCCACGAATTACAATCACCGCCACTGTTTATTTAACCTCTTCCTTGCTAATATGGCGTTTTTACTATGCAAAACAGGAACGCATGCAAATTTCGGTGTAATTAAAATTCTTTTTCGGGGATTTAATCCAGACTGACTGAAAAACCTCGGATAAATTAGAGAAGGGTCGGAGACAAATTGTTGGCTTTTTGTTCAAGTGGCGATTGGGGAACATACCGCACGGGAGAACGGGTTGGTAGCAATTATTCGATAAAACATGGTGGATAATGTAAATAGTTTTCAGGCATAATTATACAGGGTGTCGATTTGAAAACTTCTCAACCTTAATATCACGCTTCCAGTAAACAATACAGGGAGTTATGGAAATGACTTATTATATTTAATTGGGTGACTCCTAGGGTGTCCTAGAGAAAGTCTACATACTATTTTTTTTAATCGCATATTTAAATACTAAGGTAAAAACCCTTTTTACTCACATACTGTCGCGCCGTTCCATCTGGATTCACTTAGCAACAATGTGGGTCCCTAGAGTATACTAACCGTGTTGTCAGATCACACCGCGTGTCTCGCCCTTGCTTGGATACCGGCCGCGCGCCACTATCGTTGATTGATATGTTTCAAGACTCGGGGGTGGAGTGACGCTGTCGAGGGTTCCACGTGCTTGACGTATACGAATTTTAAACGTTTTGTTAGTTGTAGCAATACCAGATTTTTTTTCTGTTGTGAAATAATTCATAATAAGAAATATTGTGATGTGATTTCAAATTTGTGCGATATTACCTATTGTTGGTTCTGTTGCAAAAGATACTTTTTAGTTTTATTTTTTTATGGAATTTAATTATAAAACGGATTATTTTAAAATAAGATCGAAGGTCAGAGAGTATGTACCAAAAGTTTGAAAAGGAAGTGATAACACGTGTCAAAGACATCATGTTGTCAAAAACTGAACACGTGTTCGGTGTTGCAATATGACAACACGTGGACACTGGCTTATTCATGTACATTGTTAGGTGGTGACTTTGTCCCTAGTAAAAAATTTCAAAGAGTATTACCCGCAGTGGCGGTTCTTCCACAGGAGCACATGCGCACGTGCACCCCCAAAACAAAACGAAACGAATAAAAATATTTATTTATATTCATTGAATATTATTTATCGTATAAAGTCCGACCCTCCCTAATATTTTATCGTACCGTCAAACTAAAAACGTCCGACCCTCCCTAATATTTTAACATCCCGTCAAACCAAACTGTATAGATCCGGCAACCGTGCCTCGGTCGAGGTAAATGACGATTATGACGAGATTTGCTCTCACGTGCGCACAGTTTTTGTGTGCACCGGCGCTGTTGTCTGTTCGTGCTTCTAGTTAGAAATTCGAACGTGTATGTTTTAATATTTTAATATTAAATATTTATTAAGTTAAAATGAATAGTTGACGGTGGACTATTTACGAAATAACTTTAGCTCTTTGAGTTTGGAGCAAAAAATTGAAGTGAAGAATGCGGGAACACCTAAACCCGAAATTAATTTAACGCAGACCACAAAGGGTAAATCTAGGGACCTTATTAGAAAGTTTAAAAATGAAATATATGAAAAAAAATTTATAGAGGGTATTCCAAACTTAATGAGGCTGTTATTGATCAATTTTCTACATTTAAGAACCGAAGAATGGGCTTTACGTTTAGGCACTATTGTGTAGGGTCGATAAATGTTGTGTATTTCGATAAATGATACTCGATATGATTTTAAATCATTTTATTTAAGGATTTAAACTAAAAAACACTGAAAATATGAAGAATGCCAACTTGTCAGTCTCGTGGCTCGATTCGTTCTCGTCATAAAACAGTTAACTATTGTTCTCGGCTTGGTTACGCCTAATGACGTAGCCGTAGATGGCGTAGTCGTATTAGACATCATTCGGTTTTCTTGATAACTCGTAGATGGCGGTAGTAGTATTGGACATCATTCGGTTTTCTTGATAGCTCGTAGATGGCTTTAGTAGTATCAGTAGTAGACTGTATAAATATTGTTACGAGGGTTGCATGCGACGAGGTTAAGATCAGACAGCTATACGCACTAAGAAAACCTTTCTTATTTTCCAAAAGTTGTATTTCCTTGTGTAAAATTACCTAACGCATTTTCTTATTACTTCTTTTCTTTCTACATTTCAAACGCCTAGAAAGTAATTGTTTGGTCGTTACACAAAAATAAAATTTTAAAAATAATTTCACCCATACTTGTGAACCCCCTCTATCATAGGTCACGAGCCGCCACTGATCACCCGCAGAGACTACTAATTCTAAAAGAGAAGAAAACCAATATTGTTTTTTAAATAATAACCTATAAAACCATACATCTCAGTGTAGATAAAGTACGTCAATTTATAACCAGTTATGACTGTTCTGCGGACGAACCTAATATTTTAAATATATTTCCTATGCTAGCGCCATAACTTTGGGGGGGGGGGGAGTCCCAAGTAGTGTATATTTTACTACTATGTTCAAATGTACTATTTTTCAAATAAGTTTAATTTCTTGTCATTATTAATGTTGGGAAGTTCGGATTGTGCCTGTGGCCCCCAGATAGCTATTTATAAAAATTATTACTATACCTAAACGAGCCCGAACAATACTGTCCTAAAAAGGGTCAGGACTCCTCAGTAATGCTATTAGTTTATGATTAATCCCGAATTCATCCTTTCGCCCTTTACACCCTAAATCTCGAAATATACGTCACTATAAATAATTACCATGGGATATCTCACACGTATATCGGCTTCATTCGTCCTATTTTACTCCCGGCGGCCGCAAAAACCGGATACATTCGCGCGCCCCGTTTTTGGCAAGTCCCTGGAAGTTTCAATTTGCCGCGTTTGTTTATGTTCGAAAAGGTCCGGGCGGGGTCCCGGCAAAGGACCGAACCCTTTTTATCAGTATATGTGAATTTTTAATGAACACCATCCATTGGACCGTTAAATTTTAATCTAATTTGTCTTTTATAACTAACGCTTTTTTTTCGCTGCGATTAATGAATTTCATTAGGTGGAAAATTATCGTGTGTCTATTTGATCAATTGGTCATCTATTGAATTGGGATCCATATTTAAGGGTATCTCCGTTATTGTTAGTGCTATCCAAAAAGGAATGTAGGTGTCATGTGCTCTTTTTGGGTCAAACTTAAAATGGTAAAATCAAAATTTGAAAATTTTCGCTCGCTTAAGAGATACCGGGAAAAAACAAAAAAATTGACAATTTCAAAATTACCCTATATTTTCTTAGTTAAAAGAGATACAGACAAATATTTTATATAGAAGTTTCTTTATTTTGATTGCTGAATAATTTGCCGTTTTCAGAATAAGAATACGGGGTCAGGTAAAAAAGTTATCGGACCTAACCTCATTTTTTTTTAATGGAACACCCTGTATATTTTAATTTAAGAAGGTACTATTTTAAATTCTCCTTTCAAATATATAATAATCAATATCATGGATGATATTGGTTTCCTAGGCGATTTATTTAAACTTTATTGAAATTATTATGAAACGAAATAAAAGATTCAGTACTTTGCGAGATTCGGTACGGTATACACGGTTTTTATCGGAGTTAATCCTTTACCTTATCGCCTATTTTTTGCAACGATTAAATTTAATTTACTCGAAATATATGGTTAAAAATTTGTGCTATTCGGCTTTGGTGCGGTACTATATAAAAACATGAATCCTCCCCTAGACGGGGAGGATGCCCTAGTGCATGGGACGTCTGGTGATGCCCTCGGAAAAAGTGATACCAGTACAAACCTTATGGATTTACCTATTGAGGAACAAGAAAAAACACAAGTCAAAAAATATTTTAATATTTATTCGGATAAGTACAGCCTTAATTCAATTTATGTTATGATTGAAAGTATAAATAAAAATAATTTGGGGCGTATACATCCCCTCAGAGTAGGGCATATTCTACATAAAAAATTAATGATAAAAAATATAGTAGAAATAAAATCGGTAGGAAGAAATCGTGTAAGAGTACAGCTTCGTTCTCTTAAAGATGCAAATGAATTATTAAAAAGTAGAGGTCTGGAACAAGAAGAATTGCGTGCATTTATCCCGAATCACATTCTGGAAACAAAAGGTGTAATAAAGGGAGTTGACACTTACTTTGACGATTCATATATTCAGCAAAACATTAAATCTTCTAGTCGAGTACTAAGTTTAAAAAGATTTACTAAAAAAATTCTTAAATTAGGAGAAAAGGAGCCAGTTTTTGTCAAAAAACAAACTGTTCTTCTTACATTCGAAGGTAATATCTTACCGTCCGAAGTATATATTGACAGTGTAATTTTCCCAGTAGATGCATATTATGGTAGGGTAACACAATGTTATAAATGCTTGAATTACGGACACATTTCTAAGCAGTGTAAATCGAATGTTGAGCTCTGTATTTCATGTGGAAAAAATAAATCTGAAGATACTCAACATCTGTGTACTGCAACAGACATACGTTGCGTTAACTGTAAAGTAGGTACTCATAAATCCAATTCTAAGAATTGCCCATTTTTTATTAAACAACAAAATATTAAAAAAGTTATGATTGACAACAGAATCACCTTTAAAGAGGCTGAAAAATGTTATGAAAATTCATATGCTAATGTTTCTATTAGCAACAGATTTAATCTAATACAGGATCCTGATGACTATAACGCAAATTTTCCCCCATTATCAAATATTAAACACACGTACAGCCAACAGCCTAGGCAGATGCCTAAAAGAATATCACCACCATCTCTGTCGCAACCTGTAGCCAGTAGTAGCAAAATAGATTTATATAATAATAAAAAACGTAAACACACTACATCGCCTGTTCCTGGCTCAATGTTTCCCTTTGTATTCGGCCCAACTACGCCTATTCCTCCGAATTCTAATGTAAACAATAATTCTAATAAAAACAATGATATTGGAAGGTCGATTAGTGACCAAAATGAGTTAATTGATACTTTTGCTGGGTATTTTATTAAACTAATGGAAAAATTTAATTCACTAGATGAACTTAAAAATTTGGAAATAGATACTCTTAAAAAAGGTCTTGTAGAAATTGCAAAATCGTCCTTCTCGTACACAAAATAATGGATCCCACAAACAAACAAAATAAACTTAAGATTTTGCAGTGGAATTCACAATCCGCTGTAGCCAAAAAACGTAGCCTTGAAATTTTTTTATATCAAAATAACATTGACATTGCTTTACTTAGTGAAACCTGGTTTCCACCAGGCCGAAATATCTCCTTTACAGGATACAATATTTATCGTGAAGATAGAGCAGATGGCAAAGCCGGTGTCGCTATTTTTATTGCGAAAAAATTTTCTTGTTGTCCCATAGTCTTTGTACGCAATTTTAACCCTGGTGTGATGGTTTGTGGTATTCAAATTATTATGGACCATAAACCTATTTCCTTTGTTTCGGTCTATAGGCCACCTAATATTAAAACAAACGAAGCCGACTGGCGTAATATTATTTCACAAATAGCACCCCCTTATCTGATAGGTGGAGACTTTAATGCACACAGTGGCGTATGGGGCTCCTCAAAAAACGACTCTATAGGTGAGCAGATTCTTAATATTACAGAGGATCTCGATTTGGTAATTTTAAATGATGGATCGGCTACCAGACGGGTACGGCCTGGTGTTGGCAAGTCTGCTGTCGATTTAAGTCTTTGTTCCCCGAATATATGTAATAAATTTAATTGGAACATTGAATCTGATACACTTGGATCGGATCACTTTCCAATTGTGTTGAGTTTCGATTGGTCTAATACATCTCAAGGTCAAATACAACCTAAAACAAAATGGAACACCAAAAAAGCCGATTGGAACATATATCATACTTCTATTGATATTAAAATTAAGGCAGCCCCCTCATTTAAAGACACCCAAGAAAAATACTCTTATTTGATAAATTGTATTAATGATGCTGCGCATATAAGTATACCAATAAATAGGCCATACTCTTTTTACCGCCGTCCCCCTCCACCATGGTGGGACCCAGTAGATTGCGACGAGGCTATACGTAAAAGAAAAGACGCGCTGAGTGAATACAAAAATAATTCTAATCTGGAGAATTATTTAAAATGCAAGAAAGTCGAGGCAGAAACAAAAAAAATTTTCAAAAAAAAAGCAAGGGAGAGCTGGATTTCATGGTGTTCTAACCTAAATAAAAATACTCCTTCTCAACTTTTGTGGACACAGGCACGAAAAATGACTAGAAAAAACAATTTTAAAAAACCTTATAGTAATCAATGGTTTGAGGAATTTTTTGACAAGGTTGCACCTCCTACCGTAATCTCTAATATTGATGGTGGTTTGGATAACTTTCCAAACAATCATTTTCTATGTAGACCTTTTTCTGTCACCGAATTGGAATGTGCTCTAAAAAACACTAATAATACCGCTCCAGGTTTTGATGATGTGCAGTATTGCATGCTGTCAAATTTACCTCTTAATGGTAAAATGTTACTGTTAGAAATTTTTAATAATATTTATCTTTGTGGCGCAAAAATTGAGGATTTTGAGAGGGTTATAGTAATTCCAATACAAAAACCTGGTAAAGATCCTAATTTGAGTAACTCTTATCGACCTATTTCGTTGCTTTCTTGCATCCTAAAGACACTGGAAAGGCTCATTAAATTTCGGTTGGAATATTGGCTAAGCAATCAGGAGCTTTTGCCGGAAAACCAATATGGATATAGGAAGGGGTTTGGTTCTGTAGATGCCGTCTCGGATATTGTGGTCGACATTCAAAATTGTTTTTCACATAATGAGTATCTCACAACTCTGTTTCTTGACATTCAAAGTGCGTATGACTCGGTCAACTTAAACATTTTAGAATCAAAAATGGTTACTGAATTTCGCATTCCACCCAATATTTCTAGGTCGATAGTCAGATTGTTTAACTTGAGAAGGGTTTATGTGAGAAATGGCGCTAATGAAAAAATTGGCCCTAGATATGTTATTACTGGCCTACCACAAGGATCGGTACTCAGCCCTCTACTTTTTAATCTTTATACAGCTGAAATACACAAATTTTTATGTTTTAAGATTGTCCAGTATGCCGATGATTTTTGTATTTACATTCAGAACAGTAGATACGACATTGCTATGAGGCTGCTCTCAGAAGCGTTCAGAAAAATACTAAATTGGTGTAGAATAAATGGTTTTGATATTTCACCTGAAAAATCAGTAGTATGTGTTTTTTCTCGACACAATACTCCGAACCTGGATTCTGTTAATTTGCAAAATTTTGATATTTCTCTCAAAACACAAGTAAAATACTTAGGCATTGTCTTAGATAAAAAGTTAAGCTGGAAACAGCATATTGAGCATCTGGTTGATAAATGTGAAAAGGGAATTAATTTTCTTCGCTCCATTTCTAAGACTTGGTGGGGATGTGACGTTCAAACGTCTTTGATTTTTTATAAATCATATATTAGATCCATTCTGGACTATGGGAGTATTCTGTATGGCTCTGCTTGTAAAACCCACTTAAAAAAAGTGGATCGTCTGCAATACAAGGCTCTTAGATTTTGTTTAGGTGCAATGAGATCTTCTCCTGTAGAGGCTTTATTAGTTGAAGCCTTAGAACCCCCATTGTGTTTACGCAGAGAGGCTTTGAGTGGTAAATTTATATTCAAACATAGATTCTTCGACACAAACATTCTTCAAAATATAGCTAGACTAAATACCTACGATCTAACTAACAAGTATTGGCATCATAAAAACTCTCCTCCCTTATGTGAGGCATACAGAAATTTTAATGATATTTTAAATCAGATTGCACCCTGGTGCATATCAGATTATGAATACCATAGTGGTTTTCAGGAGGTTGTTGTAACATTTCCTCCGTTCACTGACATCCAAGTGATTAATAGTATGGTTTTAAAAGCGGAACTTGCACAACATAAAGATTGTCTTCTCATTTATACTGATGCCTCTAAAACAGCAGATGGCAATGGAGCAGCCATATATGTTCCTCAAATAAAAAATGAATTTAAATTCAAAGTTGAAAGAAGTTGTAGTATTTTCACTGCAGAGGCTCTTGCTATTTTTAAGGCACTAAATTTTGCACTCGAATATGACTATCATTTTTTTGTCATCCTATCTGACTCCATGTCTGTTCTTAAGGCATTAATGAATATCAAACCTTGGACATACAGAATTAATCCTATATTATGGCACATTCGAAAATTATTACGACAGATTACGCTACAAAAAAAACAAATAAAATTTATTTGGGTTAAGGCTCATACTGGCCTGGCGGATAATGAATACGTAGATACCTTAGCCAAGGACAGCATTTTTAATGGATCGCCTATCGGCTCTAGCCTTACTCTCAGTGATGCTGCTGTTGTCCTTAAAGCAGCAATCTTGAATAAATGGAATGTAAGATGGAAGACCTATTGCAGCACCTCCTCAACAAGATATTCATATCTTGTTAAAAATATACCTAAAAACTACTGGCATAAAGATCTAATAGTTCCAAGACGTTTTATTACAACTATTATTCGACTTAAGTTAGGACATGCCTGTTATCCAGTACATCTGAATAAAATTCATATTGTACCCTCTGACAAGTGTGATTACTGTCACGTCAAATGTGATTTGGACCACATATTCTTTGAGTGCAAAAAGTACAACAATCACATTAACTCATTAATTCAACAATTAATTCAAGAGTGTAAAATCGAATGTCCCTATAATATCCTAAACCTTTTATCATTGGAAAATATTAAAATTTATAATGTACTTATGAGATACTTATACAGCATCAATTTAAAACTCTGAGTCTTTCAATACGCGGAAAATATTTTACCATCCTAGTCTATCCTTATATGTATTCCCTTCTTGCAGTGGTCGTCATTCCTTGTGTGTCAAAGATAAAGTCGCCCTGACAGACCCCAGAGGCGTGAAGCGTGTGACCCTGTTTTATATGTTTTAAATTCGTACTTTTTTCTTATATTTTTACTTTGTGACTGGCTGCATGACTAATTAGTCAAATGCCAATTAAATTAAAAAAAAAAAAAAAAAAAATAAAAGATTCAGATTAAGGTAAAAAATAACGGGAATCATCGCAAATGTTCGGAATATGTCCTTAAATGGTTACCGTCTTTCCGGATAGCGAGCAAAATATACATTTTGCGCTATTTCTTCGTTTTTTCCACTTTCAATATAAACTGATGTCATAACAAATTTTTCAAAATGTTTATAGGTCATTTTCAGAAACTTGGTCTACTCTTCAGGACCAAAAAGTTGTACACGCCTCAACAACTTTTGGCACTATACAAAGCCCAGATTCGACCATCACTAGAGTACTGCTCTCATGTCTGGAGCTCTGCACCCAAACATACTCTTCGGCTACTGGATTCCATTGAAAGGAGGGCCATTCGTCTGATTGGAACCCACGAGCTGACGAAAAACCTCGACAGCCCGAAGACGGGTTGGAGATTTGACTCTCTTTTACAGATATTTTCATGGAAAGTGCTCGGCTGACCTTGCTCTCTTAATTCCGCCCAGAGCGGCGAATAGCAGAAATACGCGACGAACCACTGCCGCGGTGGTTAAGCTTAGTACTCCTCGAACTTCATTATTTAAGAATTCTTTCATCTTATGGAACGACCTTCCCGAGGTCGTTTTTCCCAACGAATATAACCTCCGACGATTCAAAACCAACGTGAATCGCTTTTTGCGCACACGCACCACTCCCAGAGTGCCCTAAAGGATTTTTCTGATAGTGCTTGTTTGACCATAAAAAAAAATTTTCGCAAATGAATATGTAAAAATAAAATTGACGTTAAATGTTAATAGTCAACATAGTTGTTTCTAGGATATTAGCTTTTGTATCTTGATCTACTGTGGTTTAAAGTAATAAAGTTTAATAAATCGCCTAGGAAACCAATCTCGTTATATATTTGAAAGGAGAATTTAAAATAGTATCTTTTTAGATTAAAATATACAGTGTTCAATTTAAAAAAATGAGGTTAGGTCCGATAACTTTTTTACCTGACCCCGTATTCTTATTCTGAAAACGGCAAATTATTCAGCAATCAAAATAAAGAAACTTCTGTATAAAACATTTTTCTGTATCTCTTTTAACTAAGAAAATATAGGGTAATTTTGAAATTGTCAATTTTTTGTTTTTGCCCGGTATCTCTTATGCGAGCGAAAATTTTCAAATTTTGATTTCACATTTTAAGTTTGACCCAAAAAGAGTACATGACACCTACATTACTTTTTTGAGCACTAATATTTACGAAGATACCCTTTAAAAGTGTCGAAAGTGGGACACCCTGTACATTAATATATTGAGATAATAATGTTAGTCTTGAATTTAAGTATATTTTGGTCTTTAAAATGGTCCCCTTTTCAACTGTCAAAACAAAGAGATGCCTAAAATTAAATTCGAATTTCAGGTACAGTGAAGAAACATTGTTATAACCGAGCGATAGCAGTCATTAAGCGTTGTTTCTGTGCCAAGCTGCCCAGTATGAACTTCCTAATGCATTATCCGAACACCCTGTATATTTTATTTAAGTCGATTAAGGGCCGATATTTGAATATTACTTAAGATTAACCCTTAGCTAAGGTCCATAAGGTGAAGACAAACCTTAAAAAAACGACTACCACTTCCTAAAGATCTATTCCATAATGTGAGTGTTAAGGTCCACCTAAGGTTAAGGGAACTTATACGATTAAACTTGTGTTAAGGATGACTTAACGTTATTCTGTACCAAGTAACTTTGAAATATCGGCCTTAAGCTTAACTATTCTTAACTAAGCTTAACTACTAATAACTTAAAAGCTAGCTTAAATCACTGCTCAGCTCGGCAGTTTATCTTTACTTAGTTCCTGTATTTAAAGTTACCTTAAGGTACAGAATAGCATTAAGTCATCCTTAATACAAGTTTGACCGTCTATCAAAGTTCCCTTAACGCAAGGTGGACCTTAACACTTACCTTAAGGAATAAATCTGAAGGTCGTGACTTAGGGCCGATATTTCAATATTACCTTAAGTAAGACATTAGCTAAGGTAGCCTTAACGTTGAAGTAAACCTTAAAAAAACTATGTTTTAAATTAATTTGATGGTCAATGGGCGCGTTTAGTGTTGCTTTAGATGAGAGTAATTCTGTACCTTAAGGTAACTTTGAAATATCGACCAAGAAACATGGGGGTAAAGAAAAGGTCACACTTCAACCCAAAACATAATGAAGCTAAATTCTACCCCCCTGAATTTTTCCACAGGTCGTTAAGAAATTAAGGATAAAAAGGTACTTTTGTTTTTGCCTGTACAATAACCAAGACATCGGTATTTTTGGAAATCTAAAATTCGGGATATCATTCCGAGACACAAGTCTACATTTTGCTAAAAATGTCACCAAGATCGGACAACAATTAAAAAAGTTACAGGAGTGTAAATCTGGCAATACTGGCGGTCATTTTTTACAGGATTGAAAATGTATCGGTTCAATATCTCCGCTGGTTATTCCGTTAAAACCGAATAACGTAAAAACGTGCAGCATATTGACGTGTGAACCCAGCCTTACATAACACATAACCACAATTATTTATAACACGGTGTGCTTAAACTAAATTAAAGATCACGCGGTAGGCAGTAGAGCAGTTCTGATTAATTAATAGACACATCATACCCGCTCGAGATTGTCAAAAACCCCAAATGTCTATGGGGTCATTTGGTAAATCTGGCGGTTAATGGTCCGCGCCCGGACCTTTTTCATTTTAAATGCAAATGTAGCCGGGGCAGTGTTTTAAAAGCGGTCCGTCCTTGTGACCCATTTCTATTTATACGTCTAAAATGTGGCCCACTTACAATGATAAAGGCCAAATTAAAAAAAGGGATTTTGTAATTATTGCTGTCGACCCCCGCCGAAACGGCGGTAATTTATGCGCAGTCGTTTGTTCTGGATTGCAATTCTTTTGTTGTTTTTTCATAGGGTAACGTACAAGTATTACAGTTCTTATCAAAGATCGAGTGTTGCGGTTTTCATATTAGTTTTCCACTTTTTAATGAGACGAAAGATTCCGGGGTCAAATTTGATTGGATTTCTTAGTTGTTAATCTACATGGTGATTTTGGAAATCTCCGCTCTTATTTCCGTTACGCACTAACTTATCAAGAAGGTAAAAAGTTTTGCGAAATCATTATGGATAAATGAATCAAAATATCAACTTTGTCAACCACATTTTATTTTCTGATGAATCAACGTTTTGTTTAAACGGGCACGTAAATCGACACAACTGTAGATATTGGTCAGACCAAAATCCACATTGGATGGAACTAGTTCATACCCAACGACCACAAAAAACCAATGTTTGGTGTGGCATTATTTTTTTTTTTTTTTTTTTTTGTGATCAAACACAAGCACTATAGGAAAAATCTTTTAGGGCACTCTGGGTGTGGTGCGTGTGCGCAAAAAGCGATTCACGTTGGCCTTGAATCGTTGGAGGTTATAGTCGTTGGGAAAAACGACCTCGGGAAGGTCGTTCCACAAGGATGATATGCCCAGCTGAAAGAATTCTTAAATAATGAAGTTCGACGAGTACTAAGCTTAACCACATATGGATGGGCGGCAGTGGTTCATCGTGTATTTCTGCTATTCGTCGCTCTGGGCGGAATTAAGAGGGCAAGGTCAGGCGAGCACCTTCCATGAAAATATCTGTAAAAGAGAGTAAAATCCCCAACCTGTCTTCGATGTTCTAGGCTGTCGAGGTTCTTCGTCAGCTCGTGGTCTCCGATCATACGAATAGCCCTCCTTTCGATGGAATCCAGTAGCCGTAGAGTATGTTTGGGTGCAGAGCTCCAGACATGAGAGCAGTACTCTAGTCATGGTCGAATCTGGGCTTTGTATAGTGTCATAAGTTGTTGAGGTGTGTATAACTTTCTGGTTCGGAATAGTACCCCAAGCTTCTGAGAAGCTATCTTGACGATTGCCACAACGTGGTTATGCCAAGACATATTTCCTCCCAGATTGGGATCCCCAAGCCAAAATTTCTTCCGGGTCTTTCTTGAGGCGTGATACTTCATGCTGTCTGCGAAGATGTGCGTCGGCAGCCGATGTTTGCCCATTCAAAGAGAAAGATGAGATAAGTGTGCTATCGTCAGCAAAACTAAATACCGGATTTTTAGTTTTCACTAGAAGGTCGTTAATGTAGAGTAAGAAGAGAGTGGGAGACAATATGGACCCTTGAGGAACACCGGCATTGATGGTGAAGGTGTCTGAGAGTAATCCGTCAATCGCCACTTGCAGAGAGCGGTCCTTAAGAAAGCTAGACAACCATTCACAGAATCGACTATGCATACCATAGGATCGCAGTTTACTTAGAAGCCCCTCATGCCAAACACGATCAAAAGCTTTAGAAATATCGAGTGCAACAGCCCGAGACTCCCTATGATGTTCGATTGCGTTGTTCCAAATATGGGTGACATAGGCTAGAAGATCTCCAGTTGATCTCGACTTCCGAAAATCATATTGATGAGTTGATAGTGTTGAAGCCTTCGAGGTACTTTAGAAGATGTTGGTTAATAGCTTTCTCCATTACTTTTGATATAACTGAAAGCAATATGACTGTCGATAGTTGTTAGGCAGGATTATCTTACCTTTCTTTGGAATAGGCTGGACTCGCGCCGTCTTCCAGCAAGATGGAAATATTCCTTTTTTGTAGGATAAGTTAAAAAGTCTACAAAATACACGATTTCGGTCATTTCGGATTGAACTGCAGGAATGTCGGGTGGTGTTCTTCCCTGGAAATCTACAGTGGAATGCGAAGAAAATAGTTCAGCAAGTAAGTTTACTTTGTCTCCGGCGGTGGATGCTATTGTACCATCGGGACGTGTTAGAGGTGGAATAATTGATTTGGTAAAATTTTGGCTGACGGCCTTTGCGACTGACCAAAAGGACCTTGATCCGTTTGGACTGTCAAGAAGTTTGTTTTTGATCCTCACGTTATGGGCTTCCTTGCTTTGATCTATTGTTAGCTTACATTGGTTTCGAGCGGTAACCAAGATGGTACGATTCTCAGTGGTAGGGTTTTTACGCCACTGTCGGTAAGCCAGATTTTTGATCTGACAGCACACTCACAATCCTTGCTAAACCAGAGCTTGCCGTTGGAAGGACGTTTTTGGGAGGAGGGGATCAATGCTTCCATGCTCGTTAGAATGACGTCGGAGACCTCCACAGCACAGACGGATGGATCATCAGAAGAGAAGCACACGCTCATCCAAGGAAAAGTGCGAAAATGGTCTTTCAGGTCTTCCCACATGGCCGATCTGTAATGCCATATCTTGCGAGGTTTAGGAGGTTGTTCAGAATTAATTGGTAGTTCGCTTAGAGTTGAAATAAGTTTGTGATCGGAAGATCCTAACGGAGGCTGTACGGTGACTGTATATAGATCACGATTTGACGTTAAGAAAAGATCCAAAAGACTAGCAAAATATCCAGCTCGGCCTGGAATCCGGAATGAACCTCACTTAATAACTCTGAATGAATTAAATTACTTGGTACGTGACCTAGGATTGTCAAAGCAAAAATCAGGTTTGCTCGGTTGGTTCCAGACTTCAACAGTGGAACTGAAGATAAAAAAGCAAGTGTTTCACTTTACAGAAAACGGAATGTAACATTATCAAGTTTTTTTTTAAATGGAAGGGCCGCTATGTGTCTGTTGCGATATTGATGGTTTAATGAATGAGCTTGGTTGGTTGGTTGGTTGGTTGGTTAAAGGCGGGGGTCGGTTTAAAGGCCCGAACTTCTATCACTGCAGCCTTTCCGCTTATGGTGTCCCCCGATCTTGTTAGACGATGTTTGTTCCTTCTATGAGGTCCAGTAACCTTCTGCCAAGCTTGTCATGTGGGAGGTTGTCACCACGTTGTATGTTCCCGAAGATATTTTGTCTTCTGCGGGACAGCACTGCGCAGCGGTATATTAGGTGTGAGGCGGTTTCATCCTCTTCGCCGCAGAGTCTACATTCAATGGATCCGTTGTTTAGCCCTATCCGTTGAAGGTGTTTTCGCAAGTGGCAGTGGCCTGTTAACAGACCCATCACTTGTTTCAACTGGGGCCGCGTCAGGGTTAGCATCCCATTCGATAGTATTTTCGATGGTTTTCCCATTACAGCCCGTGCGTGTATTAGACCAGGTAACTCTTATGAATGAGCTTAATATGGAACATGATCCTAGCGAGTGGCGTTTATTCATAGATTCGTCGAAATATAGCCTAAAAGCAGTCAGTGGAGTCAGTCAAGACCTATCCTGGGTTGTAAGAGCTACAGAGAGAGAGAGAGAGAGCTTGATCTCCTAATGATTTTTTGTATATTTTAAACTAAAACCTGACGAGACGTTAGCTGCGTTCCAGCGTAGCCGAGATTGAAACTCTGTCTAAAAAGCAAGAAAACTATGCAAACAATCTCTTTACAAGAAAATATAAACAACAAATTATTTACAAAGTCCCTAGAAAAACAACTTAATTAAAAACCATTTCACGCCGAAAGCTACTTGCCTTAACACCATATAATTTACTTTCCGCGCGTTAGTAATAATCTGCAACATCGGCTAAAAACTAATTAAAGCGGTATCAAAAGGCACTCATCTACCTCCAACGTAGCACAGCGAACAGTGTTGTAATATCATTCTCGTATAAAATGATGCTTTGTGTTCGTGTACGGATCCAGTTACACCCCGTTAAAATTTACTAAAAGGCTCGTCATACGTAATAATTAAAACAAGCAGGAACAGTTTTTAAAAGTCAGTTTGGTTAATGGATTTTTTTGTACATTATGAGAATCTCATTCACCGGTCAACATCAGGATTTCACAATAAAACACTGGCCCGGGGGTATTTTATTGTTGGATATAGTGGCTCATTCGCGATTGAAAAAATTACCGGGAAATTTGTTGCCAAAGTCATAGTCACGAAAGCATCAATTTCCTTATTTTACTATAAAGTTATAGTTATACAGTTTTCTCTAAAAAGGTTAACATTACAGAACCGGATATAGTCATGGACGGACAAGCAATCCCACTGGCTTCATCTATCAATTTGCTGGGCGTCAATCTGGGAGGAAATATGTCTTGGCATAACCACGTTGTGGCAATCGCCAAGATAGCTTCTCAGAAACTTGGTGTACTCTACCGAACCAAAAAGTTGTACATGCCTCAACAACTTTTGACACTATACGAAGCTCAGACTCGACCATCACTAGGGTACTGCTCTCATGTCTGGAGCTCTGCGCCCAAACATACTCTTCGGCTACTGGATTCCATCGAAAAGAGGGCCATTCGTCTGATTGGAGACCACAAGCTGACGAAGAACATCGACAGCCTAGGACATCGAAGACAGGTTGGGGATTTGACTCTCTTTTATAGATATTTTCATGGAAAGTGCTCGGCTGACCTTGCCCTCTTAATTCCGCCCAGAGCGGTGAATAGCAAAAATACGCTGCGAACCACTGCCGCCCATCCATATGTGGTTAAGCTTTGTACTCCTCAAACTTAATTATTTAAGAAATTCTTTCATCTGGAGGAGTTCCCAACGAATATAACCTCCGACGATTCAAAACCAACGTGAATCGCTTTTTGCGCACAAGCACCACTTCTAGAGTGTCCTAAAGGATTTTTCCTATAGTGCTTGTGTTTGATCATAAAAAAAATATATATAGAAAAACACCTTTCGTATTGTAATTGACGGTTTGCATCAAAATTATATTTACACGGAACGAAATTCTTAGTTAAATTTACAAAAAAATAGTAAAACTAACCACAATTTATGGCTCAATATGTCACTGGAATAATTTTATTAAGAACTGTTAAAATTAACAAAATATTTAGTAAACCATTTATATTTTTGTAAAATTTACTAAAATCTTTTATAATATAGTATATTTAAATCTTTTGTAAAAATTGCAAAACTTGGTATTCCCAAGCGGTCACCCGTCCAAATATTAACCGTGCCCAAGGTCGCTTGACTTCGGTGATCGATGAAACGCTTCCTCTTAACCTCCCCACCTATTCTCCGTAAGAAGTAATTTTACAACACTTTATTTACACTTCATTTTTACAATAAAAAATACTTAAAGTATAATAATGGTAGTCATTAAATGTACAATACATTTACCTATTGGAGATACAAATAAATTATTTTCACTGCATTCGTTGTAAAATTTATAATATATTTTACTTGATTTTACTAAATGTATTAGAAATCCTATCAATAGTTTTTGTAAATTAGGTTTACTATATTATTTTGGTACTTTATTAATAATGAAAATTGTAATTATTACAATATTTTATAGGAAATCGTACAATAAAATATTTACTATAATAATTTTAATAATACCCTTTTTCCATGATAATATTAGGTATAATTTGAGATTTTGATTAGAACTTTAAGCAAGAGACACAACATTCGGAAGAAGTTGCTTCTGTTTACGGATAATTGACGGGCTTAGGATTAAAATAAAGTAGATTTTATTGTAAAATTTCCTATAAAATACAGGGTGTTATGGAAATGACTCCTAGAGTGTTCTAGAGAAAATCTCCATATTTTTTTTTAATCGAATATCTAAATACTAAGGTAAAAACCCTTTTTACCCACATACTGTGGCGCCGTTCCATCTGGATTCACTTAGCAACAATGTGGGTCCCTAGAGTATACTAACAATGTTGTCAGATCACACCGCGTGTCTCGCCGTAAGGATACCGACCGCGCGCCACTATCGTTGCTTCAGTATGTTTCGAGACTCGGGTGTGGAATGACGCTGTCAAGGGTTCCACGTGCTTGAAGTATACGAATTTTAAACGTTTTGTTAGTTGTAGCAGTACCCGATTTTTTTCTGTTGTGAAATAATTCATAATAATAAATGTTGTGATGTGATTTCAAATTTGTGTGATATCATCTACTGTTGAGCCGTTGAAAAACATACTTTTTGTTTATGGAATTTAATTATAAAACGGATTATTTTAAAATAAGATCGAAGGTAAGAGAATATGTATCTTAAAATTGTAGTTTTTTTTCTAATAAGTTTGAAAAAGAAGTGAGCGTGTCAAAGACGTCTTGTTGTCAAAAATTGAACGCGTGTTCTGTGTTGCAATATGACAACACCGTCTATAATTTTTGTTAAAATGTTGCTATAATTTAATGGCATTTCTTAATAAAAAGTTATTCCACTCACATATAGAGCTATAAATTATGGTTAGTTTCACTAAAATGTAATTTGTTATTATGGTCATTCAGAATCATCTCAAATTTGTTTATCTTTTGCGTTATTACTACGTCAACATTTCTCTAACATAACCAGCCATAATATCCCCCATTACGAGGCTTGTGCATGTTTTCACCAACCATGAATAGCTTTTATTCGTAACTGCATCGCCGTTTTATAGCATTTTAACTAATTCGTTGCCTTAAAAGCATTTTTATGGTCACATTTTGCATTTTATAGTTTATTAGCGGTCAGTCCCAAATATTTAAAGTACTATTCATATAAGTAGTAAATTAGACTTGAACCAGGGAAAAATGACCGCGTGTACCAATATCACTCAAATCGCGATAATGTAGATAAAATTAGACAAGACCACGTCAGCAGTTAAAAGAACATGATTAACATTATGAAGGTCATAGATATAAGAAAAGTCTTTATTGTATTAAGTCAAAAATTAGGGCTGTGGCCTCCAAGATCTCCAGACATCATGCCACTGGATTTGTGGGGCTGGATTAAGAATGAGGTTTACAAAGTTAAAGTCAACGCTAGGGATGCACAAATTCGATGTATTAGAAATACTGCAGCTGATATTAAAGAAAGACATGAAGCAATCAGGAGAACAACAGGTCTTAGACGGAAGGAAAAATGTTTAGAAGTAAATGGCGATATTTTTGAACATTTATTAAAAGAATGGGGTGTCCCATATTTCAACGCTTGTTAGTAGTATTACAGTTAATATACGAGTTGTTAATCTACAGGGTGATTTTTATAATCTTCGCTTTTTAGACGTCCCTCGTATGTCCGTTATGCGTTAATTTACAAAAAAGGTAAAAACTGATCCTGTTAGAGAGTTTTACGTAAAGTTCAGTGGCGTAGTCAGTTTTTCTCTAAAAAGTTTAGATTTCGAGATATTAAAAAAATAAATTTACGAAAATGTATAGTTGTTTATTCAAAATCCTATTTTTGTTCATATCAAAAAAAACTCAACATTTTAGAAAAAAACTGGCTACGCCACTTTACGCACAATTCTCTAACAAGATCAGTTTTTACCTCTTTGATAAGTTAACGCGTAACGGAAATACGGGGGGGGGGGTCCAAAAAGCGAGGATTTTCAAAATCACCCTGTAGATTAAAAACTAAGAGAGCCATGACAAAATTCACAACGGAATCTATCATTTCGTTAAAAAGTAGTATATTTTGTTCATTCCTCGGTTCATTCATCGTCAAATAACCATGCCCCCGTATTTTATTAACTTAACCGAGAAGCCTTTTTTTTATTTACTATCGAATTCATTAACGATGGCATTGATTGTTCCTCAAAATAGGCATTCATATGTTCGTTCAGAAATTCGTTCGTGCAGAAATTACAAGAAGAATCGAACTATCCTGGTGCGCTTTCGGTCGCCTAAGTTACATCTTCAAGAACCAAACCATCCCTATGTGTCTAAAAAGTGAAAGGAAAAGTGAAAACCGCAACGTTATATCTTTGATAATAACCCTAATACCCCCCTCCTTATTGAAGGGGTCGATAATGGGACACATACACTATGATTAAAATAATGTTAAATTATGAAACTTTCTTTACTTGTAATTACGATATTAACTTGAAAACAAATGAAAATCGGATAGTTTCGACTAATCCTATTTTTTAGACCAATTTTGAAATAGATCATAATTTAAAAAATGTCATTTTTATTATCTGTTGAAAACGTGACGCTAGATAATAACGCTTTTTTAAATTAATATCCTAAACACACTTAACTGTTCGTGTCGCCGCAATTACTTAGCATTAATTTATATAATTTGCATATCTTCAAGCGGTCTTTAATAAATTTTTAATTTACTCGGCACCGCTAAAACCAGGAATAATGAAAGCGGTCTCCGACCTTTTAGAGTTCTTCCCTTTAATTTATACATTTCTTAGGGAGTATTAAAAGAAGCAAAAAAAATTAATGCGTTTTTTGTGTTTATCTGTCAAAGGCTTTTTGGTTTTAATCAGCTTTTGCAAGGAAGGAAAGCCCTTTTTAGCGACATTATTTAAAAAGCAGAAAAATATTCTTGAGGAAGTTTCTCAGCTTAACATTTGTCTGGAAAGGAAAATCGAGAAATTGAAATGAGCAAACTTTAAAACAAGGCTTGTTATTTTTTTAATTGTCATTTATGTCATAAAAAAGTCGTACAACATTAATATGAGAGGTGCGATTTGTCATATATTGTTTCATGTATCATGTGATCTTTCCTTTGCTAATTGTACGTTTTTTTTTATGAACATAACTAGCATACTTTCGCTATATATAAGTAGACTGACAAAAAAGCATTTACCAATGTCGTGGGTTACAAAATTGAAGCTACCTCAACCCACCTCTCTATGTTGTTCTAACTGAGCCTACGAATTATCACAAATTATTTAAAAACGCTACAGTAATTCAGGTTCTTTTGGTTCGCCTCAACCCAGAAAGAGATTTTTGATCAACATTTTAAACATATTTGGGATCACCACAATTCCTCATCATGTAACTATTTTATGAGCTACCTGAACTCAGTTTCTGGGTTGGGAAAACTTACTAATTCATTATGAAGTGTCGTTTTAACCCGGACGTGCATTATTTTAACTCATTACCATGTGTAAATTATTTTGAGTTGGAATAATTCAGGAAACGTGCTCCGAAAGCCCATATCGAGGGTAAATAGCAAGATTGTAAGGTCATGGAAAGTTCCGAATTCGTGCTCGTGCAGGTTTGGCGCGGTTCATTCCGGTTTTTATTCGTCAATTCTCATTGGATCTCGCGTATAGACACCTGTTGACCGTTGCGCCGTTTGCGGGATTTTTTATCTTTGTACTCTGTGCGTGAAAATTTGTATTTTGCATAATTTGGTCAGTTGACGTAAAATGGAGGGACAGGAGGGAGATGGATACATTATTACGTTATTATTGGAATGGAGCCTTATTATTTATAAGCAATCGTCATCACTTCGTCCGCATGGTTTCTTAGCCGCGGTATGCTCTCCTGTCTATAATTCATTTGATTATTTTTTTTTTAATATACAACAAAAATGATATCTTGTAAAAACAAAAGGCAATTTGAAGTCCACAATATGCAGGCGTTAAATCAAAGAAATATTTTGAGTTCCGATAGTCCACAATTTAGGTACTTGGAGTCCAAAATTTGGACTCTAGTAGCCCAAAGAGTGAATTATTCCAGCCACCATCGTAAGCTAGAACAACTTATATGTCAAGGTTTGATAGCTCGAATCTTGAATTTATCTAGCCCGACTAGTAACGCATCATAATTCACATCCTGGTAGCTACAGTAACCTATCAATAATTTAAGACGGTGGGGCGTGAGCTATTCCAACGCAAAAAATAACCCATCTTCTAGGCTATCATAACTTATGAATAGTGAGTTGATGCAATTTCTTCGATTTGATTGCCGTAATTCAGAGGTCCGGGCTGTCCCCTATTAGCAACACGCTTCGGTCTAGGACAACTCATATTTGAGTTATATCAACTCAAGATTACGCTCAGTGTAGTGTAATTCAGAGGTCTGGGCTGTCCCCTATTAGCAACACACTTCGGTCTAGGACAACTCATATTTGAGTTATATCAACTCGAGATTTCGCTCAGTGTAGAATTTAATGCTAAGAAAACCCTGGCGGCAATTTTCTCTGAAAAGATTAACATTGCAGAACCGGATATAGCCATGGCAGGACACGCAATTCCACTGGCCTCGTCTCTAAATTAACTGGTCGTTAATCTGGGAGGAAATCGGTCTTGGAACAACCACGTTATGGTGTATTTATTCGTTTGTATACACCTCAACAACTTTTGTCATTCTACAAAGGCCCAGATTCGTCCAATCAGTAGAACACTGCTCTCATGTCTGGAGCTCGGCACTGAAACTGGGGTCCAGGAATCACTTGGTGGTCCGCGAGCAACTACTTAGGGATTAATGCCAAACTAGATATACAAGGTGATCCAGCGAAAACTTAACACCTCGATTTTCCTGCTTTAAAATGAAAATGTAGAAAATCGCTCGGACCCGTCGATTTCTGATTCGAGGGGGAATATCTTTTCCGCTTTTTTCATCTCTGTAACTTCAACCCCCTAACGGGGGTGAACACAACCCCGTGATTTTGAATAGGGCTGAGGGATGTTGCGATACCTCATTTTGAAGATCTTATCGAGTAGTATCTGACCCTAAAATTTCGCTTCAAAATTTTCTTCTTTAACGAAATGACAGCTAAAATAGTGGAAGACTACTTACTTTTGTGATTAGTTTATTATATGCTGAAAATGACCACCATTCACTTCCATGCAGTAAAATAAGTTTTGCTCAAAACGTTCACGGACATTACTCAACATTTGTGGTGTAATTTGACGGCATTCGTTAATGATCCACATTCGCAAATCCTCCAGTGACTCAGGCTGGGTCGGTCCAGTGGAGCCAGATCAGGTGATCTGGGTGGCCACTCAATATGTCCCCTTCTTCCAATCCAGGCCTGAGGAAAATTTTCATCTAAGAACTGATGCACAGGTTGAGCGAGATGAGGTGGTGCGCCATCTTGTTGAAAAATGATCGTTACATGGTCTTCTTCATTCGCCAATACTTGAACGAGGGCTGGATAAATAGCGTTCTCTAATAGTTCTAAATACATTTGGCCAGTAAGATTACCGGGTATAAAAAAAGGGCCGATTATGTGATTTACATAAATACCCGCCCAAACATTTAACTTTTGGGGATGCTGCGTATGCACTTCACGAAATAATCTTGGATTTTCATATGACCAATACCGACAGTTATGCCTGTTTACAATGCCATTAAGGTAGATTAGATTAGATTATACTGGAGCTGGTCGTCCGACCTTGTCCACCGCGACCTTTTCAGATCTATTGTGGAGACTCCGTTTGATTAGAGTGTCTTGTCTAGCCCTGCCTTTTTTATTAGACTCATTAGCTACATAGGAATCTTAGTCTTGTCAGGCCTTCACATTGGCATAGGACATGGACTGGCGTTTCCTCTTCCTCTTCACAGAATCTGCATAGGGTTGCTTCTTCTGTTCGGTTAATGATGTTCATGTGCCTTCTTAGTCGGCAATGTCCTGTTAGTAGACCTACTATGATTCTTACTGTCGGCCTTTTTTGGCTTAGTAGATCTGCTGTGAATTTGGCTAATGGTCCTTTAATGAACTGTTTAGCCTGTCTCATTCCTGGTTGATTAGTCCACCATGAATGGGATTGGTCTTCCAGCCATTGTTTAATGGCTGCATTCTTTAATGCTTTCGCACAGCCCCCAAACGGTTCAGGGCCTATCATAGCCATGTTCGAGCCTTTACGGGCCAATTCGTTGGCCTTCTCATTGCCCTGGTGACCTTCGTGGCCTGGTACCCATGCCAAGGTCACTTTATTATGACTACTTAGCTCTGTTAGATCCTTTATGCAGTTCTCCACTAGTCTTGATTTGACTTCTGGGGAGCCGATTGCCTTTAAGGCAGCTTGGCTGTCTGAATATATGGCAATGGATTTGCCTGATATATATTGATTTATTATTTCTCTTGCACAGTGTTGTATGGCTACTACTTCCGCCTGAAACACTGTTGCGTATTTTCCTAGGCTCACCGAGATGGTTGTTTTGGACTTGGGCCCATAAATACCAGCTCCAACTCCCTCTTCTGTTTTGGAGCCGTCTGTATACCATGAATGTTCAGCCTGTATTGGAGGGCCTTGTTTCCAGGTATCTCGGGCTGCCATTAAGGTAAAATGAACACTCGTCCGAGAAACAGATATTGAACATGTAGTTAGGATTATTGTTAATAATTCCACTGACCACTTCACAGAACTGGAGTCGGCGATCGAAATCATCCTCATTCAGTTCCTCAACCAGTCGTATCTTAAAAGGATGGAACTTATGTTGTTTAAGGATTCTCATGATTGTTGTGCGTGAAACACCAGATACATCGAACAATTTCCTAGTACTAAGGGTCGGATCCATTGCTACTTGACCTAAGACAGCCATTTCCCTCGCTTCGTCTCTGTCATACACCCTCTTTTTGTTTCCGACTGAACCAGTAGCGTATTATTGTTATTATGTAGCTTATTGCTTATGAATGCTTTTTGATTTGTTAAAAACAATAACACTCGAATAAGAATTATTTCTAACTAAAGGTAATTAATTAGGCATGGCATCCTGTGCTAGAATTAATTATGTACTAATGTAGCTACCGGCTGGGAGCCCACAACAAGATTATAAAATCAAAAGGGGTCCGTGGTGACTTTCCTTTACTAACTCACACTTGGTCGATTCTATTTAACTATATTCAATTATCCTGAAAATAACCGCTTTTTCCTCGAGCAAAGGCCTACTTCAAATCCATGTATTTAGTTTTCCTTTTAGAGGGGCCCTCGGCATCATTCGATCCGCTAAATTTTACAAGTCACGCACCCAAAAAACTAACAACAAAAGGAAAGCTCTCGAGATTTTCCGCTAAAAACGACTTTTTCTCATCATTCACCGTGAAAATCCTCAGAGATACTTTCCGGCCTCGGGAAATTAATGAAGATAAGTTTTAGCGATGCAGCAGCGCGTCTTGAGCCCGAGTTCATTAGGACAAGTACAGGGCCGAGGACGGGAGAGGTGACAGGGATAATTCGAATACGTTCCTTGAATTAGAAGAGCCGCATAATGTGGAATTTAATACGATACGCTTCAAATAAAGTTCTCTAATTTCTTAGGATTGTTCTTTTTTTCCTAAGTCAGAAGAATATTGCAGTCGGACTCTGATGAACAGGAAAATGATTGTCGAATCGCAAAGTAACGTGATTTTAGAAATGTGGTACTTCGATTGCTCTTTCTCTTCCTTTCCTTTCGTTCTCGCCCTTATGGGAGTTAGCGAAATGGGATTTCTAACGAACTTGTCCGTGTATCAGAGTCCGGCTGCTGACATCATGTCCGGAGCACTACAACCAAGCATAACTTTGGACTATCGGACTCCATTGAAAGGAGATCCATTCCTCTGATCTGATTATTTATATCATGCTCTGAAAGTGACCTTTGAGTCTAAGACAGGCAAATTTTGCTGCAACGTTGCAACCTATTACTAAATTTCTTGTTCATTTGCAATAATTAAACTATACAGGTAATAACAATTATGAATGCTATTACTAATACACAAATAAATGTTGTTAGCATCGCGGTTTAATCTACTAACGATGATTTATACAGTGATGGGCTAAAATATGGAACAAATTCATTTAAAAATCAGGTTTTATTTTTTTGTAAAAACGCTCGGACACGTCGATTATAATTTTTTCTTCCGGATTTTTTGCCTCAAAAAGAAATTATACTGGGTGTGTCAAAAAGTAGATGTAGGTATAATTTTGAAAAATTATTTTATTAAGTGTTGAAAATGCAAACCATTAACTTCTTGACAATATGCCAATCTACTTAAAAACCCTTCTAAAACATTATTTACAGTATTTTAAATAGAACCACCCTATTTTTACTTATCACATAAATTCTACGTCAAATTCTGAGCATAATTCATGTAGCATACTCTATCCTTATCTCTAACGGTTTTAGAGAAAAATTACATCTTAAAAAAGAAATTTCTTTAAAAAAAGGTACATGTACCTACTTAAAGGTAAACAGGTAAATTTAAATTAATTGTTACTACGATAGCAAGTCATGTGTCAATCAAAAAGAATTTTAAGTATAATTTTGAAAAAACGGTGATCATGGTGCATTTAAATGAAACTCAAAGAATCGAAATTTTAATTTTAATTGGATGTGGAGACAAAACAAGAAGTCAAGAAGAACTTGTTTAGCGCTAAGTATCCAGAACGACGGATTACAAGATCTACAGTGAGTAAAATTGAGAACAAATTCAGGGAAACAGGGAATGTAAAGGATCGTCTACGGCCAGGTCGTCCAAAAATTAGTGAAAACACAAAATTGAACATTTTGTTAGAAGTTGAAGATAATCCCCATAGTGCATCCACTGAAGTAGCCCTTAATAATGATGTTAGCCGACGATCTGTTTTGCGGGTATTAAAACAAGAAAAGTACCATCCGTATAAAATTAGGTTGCTGCACGAGCTAAACGAAGATGATCCCGACCGCCGACTACAGTTTTGTGAAACTATGATGGAAATTTGCAACTTAAATCTATTTTTCCATCGCAGCGTACTTTTTAGCGATGAAGCCACGTTTTGTTTGAATGGTTCGGTAAACAGACAAAATTTTCGGTATTGGAGTACAAATAATCCCCGTTGGATGAGAGAACAGCATACGCAATACTCACAAAAAGTAAATGTTTGGGCAGGGATATTAAATGATAGAATTATTGGACCTTTTTTCTTCGATGGAAATCTTACAGGAGACCGGTATTTACAATTTCTTCAAAATGAATTAATTCCCACACTAGCAGCGGATTTTCCAAATCCGAATCAGCCTAATCTACCAGAAGCGTCTATTTGGTTTCAGCAGGATGGTGCTCCGCCTCATTTTGCTCGACAAGTACGAGAGTATTTGAATACTATTTTTCCCGAACGATGGATAGGTAGAAGAGGACCCATAGAATGGCCTGCAAGATCTCCCGATCTTACACCAATGGATTTCTTTCTTTGGGGTTATTTGAAATCAAAAGTGTATAAGGATAAACCACAAAATTTGGAAGACTTAAAATTTAAAATTAGATATGAAATTAGGCAAATTAATGAAAATACTGTAAATAATGTTTTAGAAGGGTTTTTAAGTAGATTGGCATATTGTCAAGAAGTTAATGGTTTGCATTTTCAACACTTAATAAAATAATTTTTCAAAATTATACCTACATCTACTTTTTGACACACCCAGTATAATTTCTTTTTGAGGCAAAACCGGAAGAAAAAATTATAATCGACGTGTCCGAGCGTTTTTACAAAAAATTAATACCTGATTTTTAAATGAATTTGTTCCATATTTTAGCCCATCACTGTATATTTAAAACACATGAGCCTTAAATCTATAGGAAAACCGCTTTTACAATGTAAATTTATCTATTTTATTACCTTTCAAGGACTTCAGTTTCCTTCGACAACAAAAATGTTCCTTATAAAGGTTTGTGAATAAATTTTAGGTGCAATTTATATGTTATTAATTTTAACGTATCTATTTGAAATGATAATAAAACATTTATACTGGGATGAGCACAATACAAAGACTCATTGTACTTCGAATGAAAAGATTTGCAAATCTTTGTAGTTTTTTGAAGCGATGCTGAATATTCTGTCCAAATATGCGGAGGAAACGTAAAGTCACTGTCAATATAATTTCTTTTAGATCGAGGAACACTAAACCAAATATGTACGTCAAATATTTTGATCTTTCCGTATCTCACCCTGATTTATACTGGTTACAGATGATAGGTAGGTAAGTCAACATCTTTAATTTTTCTATGAAAGGATTGGCCCAAATGAACTCTACAACTTCGAATGGCGCAATAATTAAAAATAGGCCAAAATACAATGCAAGTAAATTTTGTAAATTTTACTATATTATACAGGGCGTTATGGAAATGACTTATTATATTTACACCGGGAAATCCTGAGATGAAAATTAATTGAAGAAAAATAACCTTAAATGGCGCTTTGAATTATTGTATGAAATATACACTTTATATGAAATCTGAAAATTTACGTGGCCGCTACTGAGGACGTTCGCAATCAACAGTTTATTGAGGCGGTGTTGTCATATATTGCAACACAGAATTGTAAACGCACGTGTTCAGTTTTTGACAACAAGACGTCTTTGACCCGCGTTATCACTTATTTTTCAAACATTTTAGGAAAAAAAATACTACTCTCTTACCTTCGATCTTATAATCCGTTTTATAATTAAATTCTATAAAAAAATAAAACACAAAAGTATGATAGAAAAGTTTCGGATTTGCATTGTCTTTATTTGTTATAAATCACAACGTTTTAACTGGTAAGTATCTCCAGTTGTCTTCAGGTATTCACCTGAAGATAGTATTCACCTGAAGACGACTGGAGATACTTACCAGTTGAAACGTTGTGATTTATAACAAATAAACACAATGCAAGTCCAAAACTTTTCTATCATTCAAGAAACACCATTGTCTACAACCCTCAAACAGACACACAAAGTATGTTTTGCGACTGAACCAACAATAGGTAATATCACACAAATTTGAAATCACATCACAATATTTCTTATTATGAATTATTTCACAACAGAAAAAAATCGGGTAATGCTACAACTAACAAAACGTTTAAAATTCGTATACATCAAGCACGTGGAACCCTCGACAGCATCATTCCACCCGCGAGTCTCGAAACATACTGAAGCAATGATAGTAGCGCGCGGCAAGTATCCAAGCAAGGGCAAAACATGCGGTGTGATCTGACAACACTGTGTTAGTATACTCTAGTGACCCACATTGTTGCTAACCGAATCCAGATGGAACGGCGCGACAGCATGTGGGTAAAAAGGGTTCTTACCTTAGTATTTAGATATTCGATTAAAAAAAAAGTATGTAGACTTTCTCTAGGACACCCTAGGAGTCACCCATTTAAATATAATAAGTCATTTTCATAACACCCTGTATATATAAAACGTGAATCGTTTTATTCGCAGACACACACCACTCCCAGAGTACCTTGAAGGATGTCTTTTTATAATGCTGGTGTTCGGTTATAAAAAAATTCACAAACACAAAAATATTTCCTCTAACTCGCTTACGTAAGTGTTAACTCTATTGCTATAAAAAAGTATCAGAGGATGCCGAATCCAATAAATTATTAGCTGCCTTCGGAATCCATTTGTCACCCAAACCAAAGATAAAAACCGATAATTTCCCTAAAAAGGGCGGCATCAAAGGGAGATTAAAATCAGCTCCGTTTCCTTTAGGGATAGATAAGTCGTTATCAGACTACCCTTATAAGTAAGTAAATAATCCCCCGAAAATCCACCGTATTGTCGTCTTTTCCCCATTTCAATGTACTTGGATCCAGTTGGTTCCTTAACTTGTCACGATCTAGTTATATCTCGAGATGGTTTTAAGAGAATGTCAAGAAAAGTTAAGCTAATAAGAAACTATTAAATGAATTAGTATTTCGTTGGTCTTCACGGAAAAAGACTAATATAAAATTAGTATAGTAAATATTTTATTGTAAAATTCCCTATAAAATATAGTATTACTAAAAATTTTTCTTCAAAATAATATTGTAATTTCTGAAAAAGTATAGTTGGAATTTCTAAGAAATTTAGTAAAAATCAAGTAATTACCAAGATATATTGTAAATTTTACAGCAAATGTATGCGCACGGAACAAACACTATAGTAAAGATTTTATTGTACGTTTTGCTATAAAATATATTATTAATTACAAAAAATATAATGGTACATTTTTATTATTTTAATTTTTATTGTAAAAATTACCAATTTTAAATAAACTGTTGTAAAAACATTTTTACAAGAATAGAAGGCTTAAATCCGATGCAACGGATTCGCGGGACGTTGTTCTTTGTAAAGGCCGTATTACACTTGGGAATTTTTATGGCGCCAGCAATGGCAATTATAATTCAAGGATTCAGGCGCAGTACACCGTTCTCCGTACTACAGTCAGAAATTCTACTCTTCTGACAATTAAAATGACACGGATTCATGCGCAGTACACTGTTCCCGATCAGCTGTCTTTCATTACCAGAAATGGGGCAGGCGCCATTTTAATTGCCCTTGCCGGCGCAATTGGGTAGACATGGATTATTCTGTTATTTTTATCTGTTTATTATTTGGCCGAACCAGGTATGAACAGGTAATGGCCATTTAAACCCACTGGTAGGTACTTAAATTAGCAGTTTACATTCTTTATTAAACTTATGGACTGCTAATTCAGCAACTTTTTGCACCTCCTATTTGTAAATAGCAGTAGCTGCTTTAACTGGTGATCAAAACGAACAGGTTTGCACATCTCTAATTCTGGGGATATTTTAGGGATTTCGACAGTACCCACTGCTGTTCTGACCGTTGACAATGCTCCAGCTGATCGAAAACGGTTTACTGCGCATGAATACGTGCCATTATAATTGCCGGCGCAAGAGAAAAAATTGCCTAGTCTAATATGGCCTTAAGAAATAATAGGATGACAACTCAATAGGAAACATACATCGATCAGTAACGTCAAGCGATCGACGTTGGGCACGGTTAGTACTTGGATGGTGATCGCTTGGGAATGCCATGTGTCAAAAATTTTACAATTTTTACTAAAGTTTTTGGTAAATTTTACTAAAAATTTTAGTAAATTTTACAAAAGATTTTAGTAAATTTTACAAAAATATTTTTGGAAGTTATACTAAAAGTTTGCCATCCATCTCAGTTCTTAATAAAAGTTATTGTTATGGTTAGTTTTACTACTTTTCTTGCACTCTGTAGAGTTAATGTTAAACTATCGGTTATAGACAAAGGTATTGTTAACTACAGATCCCATCATCCATTCATAGAACTCTTGGAAAGTGAAGCTGTGATTGTTTGAAATGTTATTGAAAATCAGTAATGGGTGGAAGAGAGAACTCCATGTTTGTGGCTGAATGGCAACAATGTTGAAGTCTGGTTATATTATAAGATGGTTAAATATTAAAACATAACCATACTTACCGATGAAAAGATAAATCCTTAATTAAATGATCCACTCTTTTACACACTACACATGAATGCACAATGATTGTTTATCATAGACTATTTTTCACCAATAAGCCAGTTGTATTTGCCAAATTAACAAATTTTTAATTGGGATTTTGCGATAAATATGTCAATCTGGCTATGCTGCAATAATGACCGAAACAGGTGGGTTTGCAGTCGTTACGTATTCTGGAAATGTACATTTTCCATCTGTAGTTTGTAATATCATTGGTTTTACAGGGTGTTATGGAAATGACGTATTATATTTAAATGGGTGACTTCTTGGGTGTCCTAGAGAAGCGCTATACATTTATTTTTTTTTAAATCGACCATTTTAAAAGTGGGGTAACAAACACTCTTACTAACAGGTCAGTCCGCGCTACTGTTGAACATTTCGCCCAGAGGCACTGGCAATGTTGCCAAACTTAATGTAAAACTGAAAATCCATATAAAATTATAAAAATAAATTATTTTCTACCTACTTGTATTTATCTTTATACCTAAACAGCGAGGAAATCCAGGCACATGTTCATGGGAACACTCCTGGAAACACTTTATGTACACACAGTAATAGTGAAACAGAACCGATAGTTACCTTTTGAAAATACAATAATACAGATTATACTACAGATTATGAGATTTTATTACACGCGACGAAATTTGACGTCCAGAAGAAACGCGTCAATAAAAACAATATTCAAAGATTATTTATGGACGGGCAAGCTACACGCGTAAACCGAAAAAACAGAGCGGATTGCTGAGAGTGTGTTGGTGATCGACGAGACACAACTTATTCGGCAGCTGGTTGGTCTCCAACTAACAGACCGCAAGCGGCCGGCGCTATATGAAACTACTTCGCTCAGCCGATGTAAGGCGTCAAGAGGTCATTAGCATTTGACCTGGTGACGTACGTGGCTATTACTATTCCATATGTTTTTTCGGGTTGTTTAAAACATAGTCCGTCGTAAATGTTCTTCAATTTATTGTACAAAAAGGTATTACAGAATGGAAAAGTGTTATTTTATTTTGTCTAAAGAGTTTAAGGTGTACATATGACAACACCGGCCAGAATTCCTTAATTGCTTACATGTATCGCAGTGCCACACAGGTGTTTTTCTGGTTTGACGTCAGGACTTTTACCGCTGAATGACTTGAAAGCGCCATTTATGGGTATTTTTCTTCAATTTGTCTTTATCTTAGGAATTGCCGGTTTAAATATAATACGCCATTTCCATAACACCCTGTAGACAATCCAACTAAAGTTTTGCGATGGAACTATTTATAGTTGAAATATTATTTTTGCACAAATTAAAACTTGATTTTTAGAAACGAGTTGAACTAATGAATACAGAAAAAACGTGCAATGAACATTTCATACAACGGTCGTGGAAAAATGATTATTTTGCTGTGTAGACGTAAAAAAATATTTCTTTGAAAATATAAATCAACCTGTATGCACGGGCATAAACAGTTCTCGCCAAAAACAGTTTACTCAACAATTCCACATTTAGCAATTGTAAAAGCATTAAATCAAAAATATTTTACGCGTCATGGCATTTTATAGGTTCTGATGACATTTTCAGTATTTTTCACTCTCTTTATTAAACTCAAATTCATCAACGGTTTTGAGCAACTTTTGACAGCCTGCTATGGAAAATTTCGCTGCGGAAATTACATTTTTCATCTAACTGAAGGTTTATTGTGTGATTTGATGACCTAGTGTGTTTTAGGTATGGATTATTTTAATAAAAATAATTTTTAGATGTTATTAAAAGCGATATTAGTGTAGTTGAGTGATGATAGTGGGTGTATTTTTATTATGGCTAGTTTTGTGTTCTTCTTGAGGTATTTGCTAAGAAGTTCTGTCTGTTCATCTTATGTATACGTTTGGATGGTTTCCAGATTTTTCACAGTTTCACGGTTTATACAGTGGTTACAACCAAGAACAATAATAATAATAATAATAATAATAATAATTCATTTATTTCTTCAATTTAACTGTAAAAAGAGAAATATATACGATAATTATTGAGGAAAACGTCAAAAAATTTCTATATCTAAAGTCTAAACAATAAAATAATTGTAGAGTAATTAAGCTGACAATATAACATCATTGATCGAATTCCTGAATGGTATAGCAAGTTTTTTCTATAAATAAATGCTCGAGTCTATTCTTAACAATAATTATATTAGGAGAAATTCTTATTTCAGGACGCGTTGAATAACTTGCACCCGTTATATAACACCGACCTTTGAAACAAAGCAGTACTATGAATAGATGGCTGCAGAAGTTCTCTTGTTCTGGTACTATGTGAGTGATCCATTCTAGTGCGCAAAAAATTAGTTTTATTTTTAAATACAAAAACACAACACTCAAAAATGTAAATACTAGCCACAGTTAAAATTTTTAAATCCTTGAACACCGCTCGACAAGATTCCCTGTAACCTAGTGATGACAAGATACGTACCGCATATTTCTGCAACAAGAACACTCTATTTACTTGTGAGCTGGACCAACAATTTATTATAGCATAACGAATATGAGAGTGAGTATTTGAGTAGTATAGTGCTAGTAAAACAGGTTGGCTATACTGTTTCGAAAGGAAGTTAAGAGCATAACACCCACTGCGAAGCCTTGCACTACCCATAACCCACTTTACGCCCTGGTCAAAAACAACCCCCCCCCCCAGCATTTTTGCATTCAAAGACGACGTCAAACAGTCGACACTGTTCTCAAACAGGACGACGCTGGCATCTTTGACATTCGGCCTTAAAGAAAACGGAATAGACTTGGTCTTGGACGTATTTAGGTTAAGTTTATTTTTTCTAGCCCGCAGAACCAGTTTTTGATATGCTTTTTTTAGAGAACATTCATCATTTTCCATTACCAAGACATTTGTGTCATCTGCATAGCAGACTACGAGAATGTAGGGTTTGACTTACTTTTTAAAAAACAATCAAATCATTAGCAAAAATTAAGTATAAGAATGGCCCTAAAATTGAACCTTGTGGAACACCTCTTTCAATAGTACGTAGATTACTCTGTGGGCCATTAATTCTTACAAACTGAGACCGATTATGTAGATAGGATTGAAAGAAGTTGAAATGGCTTACCCCTGACGCCGTATCTATGTAATTTAGCAAGCAACAAATCATGATTGACTACATCAAATGTACGAGAAAAATCGAAAAACATACCCATCACGGAGTACTTCTTATCCAGGGAATCGACTATCTTAGAGTGAAACTCATATAGGGCGGTCTCAGTACTTTTATCAACCGTAAATCCAATCCAGTTATGCTTAAATGTTTAATGGGCTTTCCCGATTCTCACTTCTCGTAATTCCAATCAACAATTATTTCTTTACGAATGTTGTAATAATTTTCTTAGAGGAAAATGGCAGTTTTGCTGATGACAGCACACTTGTCTCCGATTTCACAGGCAGCATGAAGTATCACACTTCAACAAAGACCTGATGGAAATTTTCTTTGAGGTGACAATAACGCATTTAATGCTAAGAAATCCCAGGCAGTAGTTTTGCTCTAAAAAGGTTAACATTGCAGAACCGGATATAGTCATGGCTTCGTCTATTAATTTGCTGGACGTCAATCTGGGAGGAAATATGTTTTGGCTTAACCACGTTGTGGCAATCGCCAAACCAGCTTCATAGAAACTTGGGAGTACTGTTCCGGATCAAAAAGTTGTATACACCTAAACAACGTTTTACATTCTACAGAGAGCTCAGATGCGACCACCACAGTGCTTTCATATCTGGAGCTCTGCACTCAAACATACTCTTCGACTTCTGGATTCCATCTGATCGGAGACCACGATCAAGAATCTCGGTAGCCTAGAACATCGAAGACAGGTTGGTGGTTCCATCAAAATGCGAATTAACTGAATTAAATGATGTTTTGTAGGCCTCTCCCCAGCATAATTCTTAAATCATTCAACCGGTTTGACTAAAATATGTCGGACTTATGTAAAATGAGTGTCCAATTGCCGTAAAAGCTTTGTACCCGCCGATTGTCACCTCAAAACACCGACGTTGTCAATTTGTGCATTAGAAATAATGTTTAACATCCAAGGGACTTTGACTTTCCATTGTACATTGCATGGTTAAATTTCGAGGTCGTTTAACTGATCCCGAGTTTAAAGATTTTAAACCACACTTGCACGGCCAGGCAGAGACAGTCTTACCACATCGAGATGCTACAAAGTAACATAACTCCGGCCAGAAGATTTATCGTTACCATTTAGTTCCGACACTTAAAGTAAACTCTACAAATTTATCTTTATTATATATTCCGGGCGAAAAAAAACTAATTCAATTTAATACCCGTCATACAAATTGTAGTGGAAAGCCCGAAGGTGGAAATTTAGTAAATTTTTCGAGACACAAATGTTGATTTATTGTTTTTGTTTTGAATAACTTATATTTACATTAAGAATATGCTTGTAAAGCCGCCTTCGGTTAGTCGAGTTACTGAAATGACAAGAACCGACACGAGAAATAAATGATTCTCTGTTCTACCAACTTTATAAACACCGCGGGCATAATTCGCTGTTGTTAGACCGAAGCCGGCGATTATTTATTTATCAATATTTGTTTAAATCAGAACACCAGGGTTAATATAATAATTTTACCACATTCAACAGTATATTGCCAATACGAACGTTCCAAAAAACAAAAAGTGTCCCCGCTATGGGAGATGGCGCGGGCCTATTGAGTTTGCGCAGTAGGGTGGAAATTTTATCGATCGCGTCAGAGCCGGCACGACATTATTTGTTTGTTGTTATTCGTCGCCACCTTTGGTTCTGGACGCTTTTTCAAATTACAGAATAAAAAGTGGTTCATCCACATTGTTGCCGGTATATTAGGGCTTATAAACTTTCATTACCTAACAAGAATTTTTGTAACGGAGTTTTTAATTTGTGGTGATTCGATTCGCTGTTTTGTAGGTTATTAGTGGCTTGTTTTATTTAAGATGAAAGGACACAAGTGCATGGTGCTTCTCTGCAAAAGTCGTGGATCAATACCAGGTATAAAGTATTTTAGGTATGTACATATATACGAAAATATTTTGCTTATTACATTATCCGATCTTCGGAACCGAATTTCACTAAAAAGCTTGTAAAAAGAGAAGGGAGTGTCGTATACAATATAATATATATGTTAGTTTTGATATAATTTTAGGTAATTAAACCACAAATAACACTCAATATTGTCCCAAAACACGATTTATTGTAACGAAAATTGTCCCAAAACACGATTTATTGTAACGAAAATTAACATAATCGTTTAACATACAAAATCAGACTGCTTCTTTATATTTCGCAACGTCAACAGCCCGGCTCATACTCTTTCTTATTTTTACCTCGTCAGCGGAAGATAAGGTTTAGAATGACGCAATCTAACACGGCCTTCCTGACGTTGGGGCGTCCTCGCACCGTTTTGTTAAACTGCTGCTAAGCTGCAAAACAAATAATTAATTTTCGACAAAACAAAAAAAAAAAAAATGTTGTCCTTGTTTCTTGGAACATCCTTAGGGAACTCACAGCCCAAGATTATTGTGAAAAGTATGCCTAAACAATTATTTAGGGAACCAAGCCTAAACTTGTTTTTGGGGAACCACGCCCAAACACCAGTTTAGGGACCTTACATTGCCCAAATTTGTGTTTAGGGAACTAGGCCTAAACTTGTTTTTTTGGGGAACTATACCTAAACAATTTTTTAGGGGACCAAGCCTAAACTTGTTTTTGGGGAACCACGCCCAAACACCAGTTTAGGGACCTTACATTGCCCAAATTTGTGTTTAGGGAACAAGCCTAAACCTAATTTTGGGGAACTATGCCTAAACTTTAGTTTAGGGACCTGACTTTTTGGTATTTTATTGGTTAGGCCAGGTACGCAACTGCTCGTGTGCTGCTACTGTAGTCCTGCCTCGACTGCCAACTCGTCTTATCGCATACCTCTCATTAGGCAAGCAATGAGTGACTTCAAAAGGGCCTTTAAACTTCGGCTTCAATTTTCCTCCATACGATAATTGACTATATTCTATAACCACTTTATCACCAACAGCGTACGGCACTGCCTTAACTCGCTTCTTATTGAAACCAATTTTAGCTTGCTCAGATATTTTCTCCAGACGTTTGTTTACTTCTTTGCGTATTGCCTCTATATCGGTGATCTCATTTTTTGATGGCATGTCGGCTAGCAGCTGATCGACGGCCTTCAAGCGTCGATTGTCGCCAAACATTAAGACCCACGGAGCATATCCTGTTGATTTATTGACGGTCACATTTAAGTTGTCTTCAATTACGACACCTAAATATTCCACGATATTTTTTTAAAAAAGCTACACTTTGCTAAGTTCAGCACAAATCCGGCCTTTTAAGAATGTCAACAAGTTTCCGTAAGTTATTAAGACCTGCCTCAATAGTTTGCGCGGGACTTAATACATCCTCTACATAAACAAAAGCGATATCGTCTTTCAGCGGTCCGAGACCTCTATCAATGGCACTTTGATATTTTTTTCATCTTGAAGAATTGTTTTTACTTCGTCACTTAATTGCTCGTCCAATCCTGACAAATATTATTCATTTTCATTGAATGTTTTAACAGTACAAATTCGGCACATACTTAGGGGATCATAAACAAGTTCACTTCTATTTTAATGCCTGGTTAGATGGGTAAAAGTTTGATTTTACTACAGAGGAGCCTGGCAATTACTTATCGGGGACAGAATGCTATTTACCTCTTGCTTACAGTCCTTTTGCTTGTGTCCATAACGATTACACTGCCGACACTTTCCTTGAAAGCTAGGGTGTTCTTCGCGAAAGTTGTTTATTCGCTTTCGGGATAGCTCACTCCCGCGGTTTTCTTCAATTGCCTTGCTAGCATCGCAAACCGCTAACAATTTTAATAACTCAGCATCATCCGTGGGAAATTGTAGACAAATCCTGTTTTTTGCCTCAGCATTTTGAATGTCATACTCGACAAGGCTGAGAACTATGTTCCACGGAAAATTTGGATAAAATCGCTTAATGGATGTCAGTTTGGCATTTCCATACTCTACTAACGAGCCAAAATTGTTACTCGTAATTGCTAAGCTTGCACGTATACGAGTAGCTGGTGTACCTTGTTCCGGAAATGCGATCTCAAAGTCTCGCCGGAAAGAAGCCCAATCTCGAACAATGGGTTTCCAGTGTTGATAAAACCGAGCAGCTCGTCCTCGAAGAGCATAACCAGCTTTTAAAACAATCAAAGTATCCGATATCCCAAGTTCGTTCTGAATTCTGGTTACGTCATCCATCCACTCTATCATAGTAAACGGAGTGTCATCTGGGTCAAAACTCGTGAGACGAATCTGCGCCGATGCCGCCGCCATAACTTCGGGTACTGGTGTAAGAACGGTCTGCGCCTGCGTTTGCGCATTTGCCGAAGCTGACTGAGCGTTGCTTGAGCCTGGGTTGCCTGGGCGTTGGCCATGGTTGATAAAATTTTCATCATTTGATTCTGAAAATTGTTATTGCTTTCTTGCTGCATTTTAAACATCAACATCATTTTATTGTCAATCGATACACTATCACTACCGTCCGTCATGGCTGGGCTACTCGCACGTTCATGGTCACGTTGTTCACCGTCGTCAGCCATTTAAAAAAAAAATGTTTTTACGATAAAAGTCACTTTTTTAGGTCCTTTTCTCCTGCGATTACGTCACTAGGAGGCATCCCACTTCTGATGTTAGTTTTGATATAATTTTAGGTAATTAAACCACAAATAACACTCAATATTGTCCCAAAACACGATTTATTGTAACGAAAATTAACATAATCGTTTAACATACAAAATCAGACTGCTTCTTTATATTTCGCAACGTCAACAGCCCGGCTCATACTCTTTCTTATTTTTACCTCGTCAGCGGAAGATAAGGTTTAGAATGACGCAATCTAACATATATGTGGTCACTACCTAACCTTAAAATTAATGTATTTTTAATTTGGTTCATTCTTAATTTTTGGTTCATAAAAAAGTGAGGTTAAGAAACATACGACGTCGGATGAAAGTTAAAATAAAGAGGGGACATATTGCAGATGGTATTAGCAATATACTGTTTATATACAGGGTTGCCCAGAACTCCGGAATAAGATTAATATAGCCGTAACCTGTAACTTTTGGGGAAAACGCTCGGACACGTCAATTTAGTTTTATATATGCTCACATTTTGACTTTATTCGTTTGTTTTTTTATAGACATTTGTCAAAGATATGACGACATCGATCTTTTTTTAAATAGAAATATACTGCTTGTGATACATCATACAATCTTCTGAACGCGACACAGATTTCTTAACTTGAAAGGTAAAAAAACATCAATGATTTATCATTTCCGCTTATTTAAATAGAGATTTTTTAAAAACTTGTAACAGTCGCCATTTTGGAAATTGCTTGACAGACTCGCGCTAAAATTTATGAGCATACTGTACGAGATATTAGCTTTTAAATGATGTATCACAAGCTGTATGTTTCTATTTAAAAAAGAAGATCGATGTCGTCATATCTTTGGCAAATGTCTATAAAAAAACAAACGAATAACGTCAAAATGTGAGCATATATAAAACTAAATTGACGTGTCCGAGCGTTTTCCCCAAAAGTTACTGGTTAAGGCTATATTAATTTTATTCCGGACTTCTGGGCCACTGAGTTTTAGACATACAGTGTGTCAATTTCTATAAATATTTAGGTTCGGTTATGAGTTTTATTATTATGTTGGAACCATGTATTTATTCAAAGATAAGATTAGCTTAATTTCATTTCTTTTAGGTTTTAATCAAATTTAAATCTACCACTTTCGAAACTTTTTTTTAGATGACATTATACTGAATACGCTGCTAATTACAGAATGTTGTTGAATGAAATTCTAACTTTAAAAAATGTGAAACCATATCATATTCTCTACAAAACGCTTGGTTGAACATCGATTTCTATTAGCCGTAATGAACAGTTTAAAAAACTACGTAAAAGGAAATCTGTTTCAAAATAAATTTCATGGCGAAACGTTGTCCGGATGAATTTTCCGCAAAAAATGAAAAATAAAAATAAAAAATACTCGTGGAGATACTTTTGGGACGCCTTGGGAAATTAGCGAGTAATCATGACTGTCGCCTTTTTTAATTCTAAAATTTCCTTGGCCGTAAAGTCTTCATTATTAGCTGTTCCGCGGGCTTTTCGTTTTGCTTTTTAATGTCGAGGTTGTTTAAATTAAAACGCAATATTTCTTTTCCCTCTTGGTCACATACATATTTTCTGATTACTTTTCGCAACTGCCGTCTTGTTTCGACGCAAAAAAAAAACGGAAATTTTACGGCTAGGGGGTTAAAATATACTAACAGCCTAAATTATCGATCCAAGGAATATTTGGAGGAGTTTTGATCGTGAATAATCTTTTTAACTTTTATTATTCTTTTTTATACAGGGTGTTATGGAAATGACTTATTATATTTAAATGGGTGACTCCTAGGGTGTCCTAGAGAAAGTCTACATACTTTTTTTTATCGAATATCTAAATACTAAGGTAAAAACCCTTTTCACCCACATACTGTCGCGCCGTTCCATCTGGATTCAGTTAGCCATAATGTGGGTCACTAGAGTATATTGACAGTGTTGTCAGATCACACCGCATGTTTCGCCCTTGCTTGGATACCTGCCGCGGGCGACTATCGTTGCTTCAGTATATTGTGTATGTGACTCGGGAGTGGAATGACGCTGTCGAAGGTTCCACGTGTTTGGTGTATACGAATTTTAAACATTTTGTTAGTTGTAGCATTACCCGATTTTTTTTCTGTTGTGAAATAATTCATAATAAGAAATAGTGTGATGTGATTTAAAATTTGTATGGTATTACCTATTGTTGGTTCTGTTGCAAAACATACTTTATCTGTTTTATTTTTTTATGGAATTTAATTATAAAACGGATTATAAGATCGAATGTACCTTAAAATTGTAGCATTTTTTTCTAAAAAGTTTGAAAAAGAAGTGATAACGAGGGTCAAAGACGTCTTGTTATCAAAAAGTGAACACGTGCGTTTACAATTCTGTGTTGCAATATATGACAACACCGCCTCAATAAACTATTGATTGTAGCCGGTCTTCAACAAGAGATGTGTGGGGACCAGTGGCGTAGCGCTACTACCGCGAACCCCCGCATTCGCGGGGGGGCCCGAAAGCTTAGGGGGCCCGAAAGCTTCGAGTGCCGATAGAGCCTATTGCTAATTAGCAAATCTTTCAAATAAATACCAATATTACCAATGTCCACCTGATCTAGATTTTGTCACACTGTGCTCGTAATTATATAAATTTGAAGAATGAAGCAATTGGTATGTCAAGATCATGGAATATAAACCCAGAATTTGAAGATAAAAGACAATTAAAACCAAAAAAACACTTTGATGAAGCCAATACAAATTATCTATTTTCTAGTCGAGAAAACTATTTTAGGATAAATATATATTACAAAGTATTTGATATTGTAATTTACTAAATAGGTAATCGTTTTGCGGGAATGGAGTTATTTGTTAATAAATTTAGATTTCTATGTCCCCAAGTTCTAGTAACTTTGCCAGAAAAAGAATTATTTATGTCTGCAGAAACACTACAGCAAACATATTCCAGCGATCTGTCTGCGACTTTTCCTTTAGAGATAGTCGCGTTGTGTATGCCGTTAAAGGAAAAAATTGCTTCTCTTCAAAGTATTAAAGACTTTGCTGTATTTTTAATTGTGGAAAATAACACTTTATCATCAAATTTTCCAGAGGTAACAACAGCCTTATTATTATTTTTAACTCTTCCAGTAAGTGTTGCTACAGCTGAGAGATCCTTTTCCAAATTAAAAATCATTAAAAATTATTTACGAAATAGTTCCTCTCAGACAAGGTTAACCAACTTGGCTATCCTGTCTATAGAGGCACAAGAGGCGGCCAAAATGGATAATAACCATTTAATAAAAAATTTTGCGGAGGCAAAAGCTAGAAAAAAACAATTTACCTCCTGAAAGCAACGATATAAGAATAATTTTACAATATAATAATTAAAATAGGCAATTGGCCAATTGCCTCGCAATAACTATTGAGATACCTATATAATATTATATTCAAGATTTTGTTGCTTAATTTTAAATACTTTTGGTTTTATCTCACTGTAACTTTTAAGTATCGCTACCTTAGCTCGGTACCTAAAGAATTTTTTCGTGTTTGTTCCTTTGAGTTTTAAAGAATGTTTTTTTGTTTTCTTCTTGTTCAAAAATTTTATTTTTTCTAACGTTCTCTATATATAGGTTTGTAGTTTATATAATAAACAGTATTATCTAATTTTGTTTGTTTATATGTTTATATATGTATATTCTTAATATAGGGTAGGGGGCCCTAACTCAATTTTCGCGGGGGGGCCTATATATTATCGCTACGCCACTGGTGGGGACCAATCCGCTCCTCCATTGATCATTACCCAGACCGCTCGTGGAAATTGTAATGTTTCTTATAAAAAAATCGTATCTGCCACAAAAATTAAAGTATTGAAATGAACCAAAAGCGAAAATGTTAACAATAGATATCACTTGATAATTGAATGACAAAATAACAATTTTTACATGTCCATTATTCTACAGAGTGTTCTAAAGTTCCAGTCAAAAACAGTCCCTGTTTCAACCTATGAACATATTGTGAAATTTCACATATGTGTGACATTCTCGATAAATTTACCTCCAATATAAAAAAAAGAATGATAAATATCGGAATTATAATAAAACAATTATTTCAGATCAAAGTCCATCGAGTTGATCGACTGTTTTGGCGGTTAGTGTGTACAGTACGTTTCACGAAATTTGGATACGACTTAATGATTTCCTGGGTCGGTCCCATTGTGTAGACAAGAGCTTGGCAATAAACAAGTGAAGTATGTAGGGACGGACTAAGGAAAACGAGTAATGATATGATTATATTAATGTAATCAAATGAAATAACATTTTTAAAAAATATTACTAGTCATATTTATTTACATTTATAATGTCATTCTATAGATAGTTCTGTTTCGCTATCGCTATCCTCATCAAAATTAATTATAATTGGATTAATTATACGATCCAGACTAATATACGAATTTTCTACAGTTATTACGTGACGGACTGAATTTTTCCAATTACCTGGGGGAATATCATTAAAGCATTTTCGTATTAATTCTACAACACTAGAACTTAAAGTCGGAGAAATATTTTCAGACCTAACCAGTGCTTTTAACTGGTGCCACATATGCTCTATGGGGTTAAAAATGCAATAATAGGGTGGAAGCCGTAGCACTGTATGTCCAATTTCTTCTGCCAATGTGTCACAAACTACTTTTTTTATACAAAATGTCTTTAAAACTTCTAAAAGATCACTTTTTTATAACTTTCTTCAAAATATATATCATTCGCCGCCATGTAGTTCTGAATCTCCAATTTTGTATTATTTGAGCTTGGAGCTTTATGTAATTGGCGACTGTGATAGCTCGCATTGTCCATTACTATCACGCTATTCTGAGGAATGTTTGGTAAAAGACAATTCTTGAACCATTCCTCAAAAACTAACAAATTTTACCACAAAAAGATATTTAAATATAAATTAAGCAACCCAACCTACCTGATGTGCCTATATTTAATTATAATTATTACAATCCGGTCCTTTCCACATAATAATAACAAACGGTCATAAATAATGGGATGGCCCAGGTACTTTTACGGCAGTCATTAAGTTATATCGATTTTTCTTGAAACAATCTTTATGTGTACGTTTTGGGTCATCCATATCTACAGCTGCGGATTTGAGTTGCCACCCATAGGCGTGCGCTGACAAATTTGATATGTCTGCCATAAGGGCCGATATTTCAGTCACTTTAAGGTACATAATGACCTTAACACAAGTTTGACAGTAATAATTAAAGTTCTTCTTAACTCTCATCCAAATGCCTTTAAGAACGTGATAATCTTAGACTTAACGCGTCAATTGACCCTCAAATTAAATTAAAACATAGTTTTTTTTAAGGTTTACATAAACGTTAAGGCTACTTTAGCTAAGGTGTAACTTAAGGTAACATTCAAATATCTGCCCTAATATAGCTTCGCAACAAAGGGATACTTGGGTGAAATAAGGTTAGGTGAAACTTTGTTTTATCTATCGGCTCGCCGGATTCCATCACATCAACTTTGGGACGAATCGCATTAAGTCGGGAGTTGCCCGACCGAAATTATCTGTTCGCCAATTAGGTTCAACTTGAAACGGAACTTCCAATCCGATTTGCAAAATTAATGTTGTTTGTTTTGATCTTTCCGGAAGGTAAAATACATGTTTAATGCCTATTTTCTGCTGTCAGCTTTTAGATTATTTAATTCCACGGTTATAAAAAAAATGATCTTTTAGAAGTTTTAAAGACATTTTGTATAAAAAAAGTATATGTTTGTGACACATTGGCAGAAGAAATTGGACATACAGTGCTACGGCTCCCACCCTATTATTGCATTTTTAACCCCATAGAGCATATGTGGCACCAGTTAAAATCACTGGTTAGGTCTGAAAATATTTCTCCGACTTTAAGTTCTAGTGTTGTAGAATTAATACGAAAATGCTTTAATGATATTCCCCCAGGTAGTTGGAAAAATTCAGTCCGTCACGTAATAACTGTAGAAAATTCGTATATTAGTCTGGATCGTATAATTAATCCAATTATAATTAATTTTGATGAGGATAGCGATAGCCAACCAGAACTATCTATAGAATGACATTATAAATGTAAATAAATATGACTAGTAATATTTAAAAAAAATGTTATTTCGTAGTCCGTCCCTTCATAATTCACTTGTTTATTACCAAGCTCTTGTCGACACAATGGGACCGACCCAGGAAATCATTAAGTCGTACCCAATTTTCGTGAAACGTACTGTACGGCCTGCGAGCTTCGGACGCGCCTACCACTAGCCTCTCGATGAAGGCTCGCAGCGATCCATTTCTCTCGGTCTTTACCTCGAGCTTAAAGGGATTTGGCGCGTCTAGTGGAAGGGGTTTGTGACAGGCTCGTAAAGAAGTTCTGTTTGCAATGAGACCGACCACTTTTTATAGAATATAGAGTGGTCCAAACAAGGCATAAATATCGCCATGATCATTTTTTTTTTATGATCAAACACAAGCACTATAGGAAAAATCCTTTAGGGCACTCTGGGAGTGGTGCGTGTGCGCAAAAAGCGATTCACGTTGGTGCTTTTGAATCGTTGGAGGTTATATTCGTGGGGAAAAACGACCTCGGGAAGGTCGTTCCATAAGGATGAAGTCCTCCAGATGAAAGAATTCTTAAATAATGAAGTTCGAGGAGTGCTAAGCTTAACAACATATGGATGGGCGGCAGTGTATTTCTGATATTCGCCGCTCTGGGCGGAATTAAGAGGGCAAGGTCAGCCGAGCACTTTCCATGAAAAATATCTGTAAAATAGAGTCAAATCCGCAACCTGTCTTCGATGTTCTAGGCTGTCGAGGTTCTTCGTCAGCTCGTGGCCTCCAATCAGACGAATGGCCCTCCTTTCGATGGAATCCAGTAGCCGAAGAATATGTTTGGGTGCAGAGCTCCAGACATGAGAGCAGTACTCTAGTGATGGTCGAATCTGGGTTTTGTACGGTGTCAAAAGTTGTTGAGGCGTGTACAACTTTCTGGTTCGGAAGAGTACACCAAGTTCCTGCGAAGCTATCTTGGCGATTGCCACAACGTGGTTATACCAAGACATATTTCCTCCCAGATTGACGTCCAGCAAATTAATAGATGCAGCCAGTGGGATTGCGTGTCCGTCCATGACTATATCCGGTTCTGTAATGTTAATTGAAAGTAATAATTGTTCTTTTTCTTAAATAATAAAGACGTTCTTTGTTATTATTTAGTGGAGACCTACAAATTATTTTTTCATTGCATTTCATGCCACTATAAAGACAGATTTCTGTGCGTTTTAACGGCGCTACGAAGTGCGGAACTCCATAAGAAATAAAATTAAACTAATCTAGGACGTCAAATTTGATAAACACATTTAATGATATATTTCATGAAACCTATAATAAGTCGGTATAACAAATTATCTTAAATTTATTTACATTTGAGTCAATTTAGACCTAATTATTTCCTTTTGGCTTAATGAAAGGCTGTGGAGAAATCTTGCATGGTTTCGCCCCTTAGAAAAACAAACCGCGACTACTTACAGCATTATCTCTGAAGACAATGAATATTTTATTCATTTAAATATTGTTGAAAATGATCCTTTTCACACATCTTCACGTTTGTCTATGTGGATTTGATAACACCATTCATAACATTATATAAAATTTTATTATGTTACTGGTAAGTTTAGTTGTTCTAATTATAAATTACACGATTCTTTTCTGTTAACGATTTTTACAACACAACTAACGGTAACAAAGCCTAATTTTTTGCTCGCGTTCTTTCCGATGTTCAGAAACCGCTGGGCATACAATACAATCGAACGGTTCGACTTTCCAATATAATGTAGCGAAACTTCACTTCATCTATCGGCTCGTCGGATTCCATCGGCTCGGGGCGAGATCGCATTAGGCCAAATCACCCGACCAGAATTATCCGTACGCCAATTAGGGTTCAACTTGAAAGGGAAATCGCAAATCTGATTTGAAAATTAATATTGTTTGCTTTGATCGTTCCGGTAGGTAAAGTATATGTTTTAATCCCTCTTCTCCGGTATTTACTTGTGAATTATTTAATTCTAACCGACGGTTAATTGTTAACGAGGACCTGGTGGGGCTCGCGTAGGCTGAGACTCGGCAAACAGCTGGATGTATCGATAATAAAGTTTCTTGTTCACCGGTTTAATATCGAAAATACAACGTCTCCAATGAAGTTCTACACCAGCGTTTCTCAGACATTTTTGACCGTGGACCCCTTGTGATTATAGAATTTTGTTGTGGACCCCCCAGCCGCTCCTCAGAATTAATTCCAGGAGAGGACGTCATGACTATTTCTTCGAATCCTTTTTAACAAATCAAAATTGCATTAATAAGCAATAATCTGAATAGCCAATCACTGGCTGCATCAAAGATACTTCGTCAGATGGATGGTATTGCTTCCTACTTCCATACAGCTACTTTATGTTGGGCTCGATTTGAAGGAAGCTGCAGCCTTATATATCTAGTTCGGCATTAAATCGATTACAATATTTTGTTTTTGTGACATTTTATTTCCACTTAGTGGCTCGCGGACCCCCAAGGAATCCGTGGACCCCAGTTTGAGAAACGCTGTTCTACGCCAATGGGAAACTTTCTTATTATGCGTTTTCTGAAAAAGTATCTCTTCCTAAAAAGCTCTGCTTGGCAAGAGACTAAGATTTACGAAGAAAAAAATGCATTATACAGGGTGTTATGGAAATGATATATATTATAATTATACAGGATTGTGATTTAATAACGGATAAATTCAATACAAATTAAATGGGGGCGTTTTCGGACAAATTTCTTAAATGGAAACCCCTGTATATTATTGCATTTTCGGATTCTCCGGAAAATGCTACTCATGTTTCATGTATAATGTTCTAAACCTATCTTCAACTGTTCACGAAACAAAGAGCGCATTCGTAATGTAATTAGGAATATTTCCCCAGAAACCGTGTAGAAAAAGTACAGCAAGAATTTATCGTCTAGGGTACTGCAGAGCTGTTAATGGCGGACACTTCCAGCATTTGCTAAGATAATTTTAGTTTTTAAAAATGTAATTTAAGAATCAATTTATATTGCAATAAAGAATTATTTCAATATTTGAACGTAAATGTTTCGTGAACAGTTGAAGATAGGTTTAGGACAATATATATGAAACATGAGTAGAATTTTCTGGAGAATCCGAAAATGCAATAATATACAGGGGTTTCCATTTAAGAAAAAAATATTTTTTCTGTCACGCTTTTGTGGGACATCCTGTATACCTACATTTTATGTCAAGATATGCGCAATCCAAAAACAAAATCGACGGGTTAGAGCGTTGTTCCGAAAATGCCCCCATTTAATTAATATTGAATTTATCCCTTATTAAATCACAACCCTGTATATAAATTATATTTAAACCGGCAAATCCTGAAATGAAAATCAATTTTTTCTTACCTTCGATCTTATAATCCGTTTTATAATTAAATTCCATAAAACAATAAAATACAAAAAGTATGTTTTGCAACAAAACCAACAATAGGTAGTATCACACAAATTTGAAATCACATCACAATATTTCTTAATATGAATGAACATAAAAAAAATCGGGTAAAGCTACAACTAACAAAACGTTTAAAATTCGTATACATCAAGCACGTGGAACCATCGACAGCGTCATTCCACCCCCGAGTCTCGAAACATACTGAAGCAACGACAGTCGCGCGCGGCAGGTATCCAAGCAAGGGCGGGACATGCGATGCGATCTGACAACACTGTTAGTATACTCTAGTGACCCACATTGTTAAGTGAATCCAGATGGAACGGCGCAACAGTATGTGGGTAAAAAGGGATTTTACCTTAGTATTTAGATATTCGATTAAAAAAAAAGTATGTATACTTTCTCTAGGAGACCCCAGGAGTCACCCATTTAAATATAATAAGTCGTCATTTCCATAATACCCTGTATTATACAGGGTTCTCAAAAAGCAACAATAATGTAAAAATACCCTTACTTTTAATTTTTAAGCAAAAAGACAAATAAAAAGTTGTTTTTAATCATGATTGCAGTACAAATACAAAATTTGAATTAAATATTATTGTTATTAAAAACACCTTCACGACTTGATCCCAAACCAAAGAGTTCGAAGCCTATTGGTAACATCATACCAATAGAAAGAGAGCGAACTGTATCGATTAAAGACTTGCTTAATTTTTTTCAAGGAAAAGTTACCGAACACTCTCGCCCATTAACTCCGAGAAAAAGTAGCAACAAAGTGTTGAAAGCTCTCGGTATTAATACCAATTTAGCGTGTTTTTAAAAGACATATTTATGTTTCTCACGAAGTTAATGAAGATAAGTTAGACAAAAAGAGACGCATTTTACCCTCTCGCGTTGAATTGTGAGCTCGTGCGTATTCTGGCCCTCTTAAAAGGGCTAATAATTTAACCCACGTTTTGTTTTCTTGTGATAAGGTTATTTTTAGGCTCTTTAGAGGAAAAGTCGGATAATCCGAGAGGGAAAATATTGGCTTAAATAAAAATGTGTTTCTAACACAGTTAACTTTAGCTTTAAAATAAAATTACTGCGGCGAAAAAGCGAATTTTCATCGCCTATTGATCTGTATTGTATTATTTGTTGAGGGTGACACTTGAAGGGCTCGGGGGAAGAGAGTAACAAGCCACATTTCCTCAGAATTCAATCTAAACTTGGATATATCAATTTAAACTCGGGAAGAAGCCACTGAATAGTTTTTACTTAAATTGCAAGTGAAACGGCTAAACTGCGCAATAAATTCATTTTTTCGACGATCATTATAAAAAAATGTTTACGCAAATTATATTTGAACATATGACAAATGGAAAGAAATGCCGATTCCGAAGAAGAAAACTCATTCCAATGCGCTCCAGAGCCAGAAGCTTACAAGAAGGAATATAATACGTTTATTAAAAAGCCAGTGAAGTGTTTCAGCGAACGGGTATTGTAAACGTATTTTCAAGAAAGGTAAAGCATTTTTAAATCTTCGACTTTACAGTCATGCTATTCGAAGCAAAAATCAACAAACCAAAGAAAACTGATACGATCGCAGAAATAATATTTGATGAAACTTATCCATAAAGTTACTTTTTTCACATACAGGATTGCGGCACTCGCCTACGGCTCGTGAACTCAGGTTTCCCATTCATCACGCAAAAGTAATACTTATACTACATATGTTACATTATACAGGGTGTTCCTTAATGACGTGCTAATATTTGAGGGTATGATTGCTTAGATCATTTTATAAAAAAAGTTCATATGAACACATGTTCGCAACGGCTTCAATTTTTTGCTACAGGGTGTTGAATTTTTAATTTTTAAATGGTTATTTTTTAATATCTCCGAAATTACTTTAGATATTACTTTCAATTTTGGTATGTGTTAATAGGATATAGAACTACAAATTTTACTTAGAAAAGTTGTTCAATTGTTCCACCAGTGGCGTCCCTGCAAACATGTCCTCTGATATTTTTTACAAAAAAGATGGTACGCCACTGACAGTTTTCCATATGGATATTTTTCTAATTAGCCTGGTCAATTCTACATGAAAACGGTCTCTTGAGTTTTTCTCGTCAGATGCACCGTTCTTGATTAAAACCACTAAATTCATATTGAAACTCATTATTATTAATATTGATAAAATAATTAATGATAAATTTTGTTTCATAAAAATTGTTGGAAATGGCCACCTTCACTTAAAAGGCATCATAATTCACCATATTCGAATGTTTGTAAAAACGTAATTTATTACAGGTAACTGTGTTTAAAAATTATTCGTCAATACTGCTAAATGAAGCAATTTGAATTTAATTGTTTTAATCAAGAACGGTGCCAAAAAACCCAAGAGACCGTTCTCATGTAGAACTGACCAGGCTAATCAGAAAAAGATCCACATTGAAAAATGTCATTGGCGTACCATCTTTTTTGTAAAAAAGATCAGAGGACATATTTGCAGGGACGCCACTGGTGGAACAATTGAACCACTTTTCTAACTAAAATTTGTGGTTCTATATCCTATTAATACACCCCAAAAATGAAAATAATATCTAAAATACTTTCGGAGATATTAAAAAATAATCATTTAAAAAATAAAAATTCAACACCCTGTAGCAAAAAATTTAAGCCGTTGCGGACACATGTTCATATGAACTTTTCTTTATAAAATAACCTAAGGAATCACACCCTGAAATATTAGCCCGTCATTAAGGAACACCCTGTATACTATTTCGTTCCTAATGGATAAAGAGCATACTTTATTGAGAGAAAATCGTGAAGAGAAGTACTACTTTTATGGTTAGCAACACTTTTCTACTTAGCAACACTTTATTTACTCGTCGTGCATAACCAATCTGCATGGCTAAACTAGCATTAGCAGCTAACATTGAACTCCGATAGGAACTTATAATTAACTCACCAAACTCAACCGTCAGCTGTAAAATCCACACAGACAAATTAATTTCAAATGTATATTATTATTTAGTTGGTAAGTCATAAGTGGTCTAGCATAATAGATTTAGTCGGTAAAAGCTTTTAGACATGGAAAACTAATGAAAATTAGACTTGGCTATGTAAAGAGTACATACATAGGAGCAACATTAATGAATACACCTCGGTGCGAATAAATTATCATTAACACTATTAAATGCTTTGTTAAATGCTTTCAGTACTAAAGTCCTTTTATCTTTCTGTTACTAAGCACTAAAGCACCTAAAAACTTTCAGGGCCATTTAAAATAGTCATCCGAAATACCTTCCAAGACACCGGAAGGAATTTGTGGTTTCCACGAAATTAATGAAGATAAGTAAAAGACGGGGCGGTTAGGCGCCCGTTCTCCTTCTCGCCAAGGCCTGATTTATCTTAGACTGTGATGCATGAGCCTGTCATTTCCGTGGATGAATGTCTTTGCGGCCTGCGTGCAGGTGTGACTTGATTTAGGGCTTGTTCGAGTGTTCTGGGCGCTTGTCGGGACTCATAACTTATGCGAGTTTGATCTTTTGTATGTTTACGTGTTTTATGTGCTATGTTTTAGCATATACAGCGAATGTGGTAAACATTATAGCTATAAATCTTAAGGTAGGCTTTACTCATTGCGTTGTTACAAATTCCTATGGAGGGTAACTTTATTATTTCGTATAATACATCCGAAGAGTTCCAGTTAAATGTGACTTAAGGGAGACCAGCATTCTAACACATTACTAATGGGATCTATGTAACATAACCATTTAATTTATAATGTAGTCAAATATTGAATAACAAAATCTAAACAGAAACTAAAGTTTAAAAATAAAATTTAATTTATGGCCTATTTGTTCAGTGTGTAAGATTTGTAAGTTACTTATATCTGGAAATGTGTGGTTTGTATCTAAAAAGTGATTCGCAAAGTTAGATGATCTTTTATTAAGTCTAAAGCATGCATTGTGTTCTTTAAATCTCGTTTCAAAATTTCGTCCCATTTGGCCTATATAGCAGCTATTGCATTCATTACACTTTAATTTATAAACTCCTGATTATTTATATTTTTCCCGCTTATCTTTGACGTTAAAAAATAATTTGAATAAACTATTTGAGGGTTTGAATGCTATTGTTACTTGATCAGATGATAAAATATTTGCAATTTTGTCTGAGGTCGGACCTGAATATGTAAGACTATGAAATTCATCTAAAGAAAGTGGTAGAGAGTGGTACAGAAGGTTTAAAGATTGAGCTCGGTACCATCAGAGCAATTGCCGTCAAGAAATAACCTCTCTTATCAATATAAAACAACATACACTAGCTATGACACAAATATATTCCATAAAAAAAGAACGAAAACTCAAAAAATTTCATAGTCTTTCAGGTCCGACCTCAGACAAAATTGCAAATATTTTATCATCTGATCAAGTAACAATAGCATTCAAACCCTCTAATAGTTTATCCAATTTATTTTTTAACGTCAAAGATAAGCCCGAAAAATATAAAAAATCAGGAGTTTATAAATTAAAGTGTAATGAATGCAATAGCTTCTATATAGGACAAATGGCACGAAATTTTGAAACCAGTTTTAAAGAACACAATGCATGCTTTAGACTTAATAAAAGATCATCTAATTTTGCGAATCACTGTTTAGATACAAACCACATATAAGTAACCTACAAATCTTACACACTGAACAAAAAGGCCATAAATTAAATTTACTAGGAAACATTGAAATTTATAAACATAAAAAATACAGTAATATTAGCCTTTTAAATACACTATTAGATACTCCCCGCTATTAAAATTATTGTAAAATCCCATCTGGCATGTGTATTCTTAGATTCTCTGAATATCGACCTGTTTGTCCCTAATTTAAGTTTATTACTCTATTGTGGCAAACATTATTTATTATACCAAATCAATATTTTTTTATTTTTAGTACTACCTATATTATATACACTTAGTTTGGGTTCACTCTCGTGTGAGCGTCTTGAAGATGTAGTTGTACTACGAGACGGCCGTAACGCCAAATCTCTTTTAATATAGCGACAAATAACAAAGTAAACTTTAGTTTCATTTTATATATTTAAAATGTATTGTTACAAACTAACGGACGAGTCTAAACAATTTAAGGATCAATTATTTTTAAATGCATCGCCTGAGCTCTGCAGGTAAAGACGCCAAATGTATCTTGCACTATGGCCAGACTACCATTGAAGGGCTTGTGGTATGACCCCTTCATAATTAACTGCCTTGCACCTTCCATTTTTGCACTAATTTCACTGAACTAAACTTTTTATTCACTAATATTGGACTTGCATGACTAAGTCCACTGGCAGGATCGCCATGTGATAGATGTTGAAGGTTCGTAATAAAACATCAGCGGACATTAGCCATGCTAAACGTAAATTTAAAAGAACTACATCTTAACTCAGTCTCAATATTAATAATGTACTCGAAAAAGGGTCTCTCCTGTTACAATCATACTTATATTATCCTATTATAACCTTAACTACTTAACCTTAACCCATAAGGTTCATGTCATTGTTATTGTTATATTATTATACATTTAATTACAACATTAGCACGTCTGACCATCGATCGTGATATTGAAATTAGAACCAATGTCAAATAATACTATAACAATAATAAACAAAACTGTTTTACAAGAAATGAGTAAAAATAGAATATGCCTCTATTTTACCTCACAATTCGTTATTTATGTAAATAACGGTTGGTCATATTTCTGTAAGTATTGAATATTATACTTTGTACAAATAACGGTGGATCATACTTTCCTCGGTACTGTATATAATAATTTTTTAACAGCATATATCTATAAATACTGAAAGGATGCACCTTTGTGCGTAACGGGATACCATACTACGTTCTTAATATAGGCATTCCATCTCTAGTACCTTTCCTGGTTCCAAAATTTATTGTAGAATTATTAAAGTCACAAAACCTGATTAATGTGCGACTGTGATCAATGCATGAGCCTGGCATTTCTGTGAATGAATGTCTATGCAGCCCACGCATGCAGTTCTTCGATCCATTGTGAGCGGTTCTTTAAAAATGGCGAATCTTGTCGCCATTGTTACGGTTTCTCATATTTAAATAGGGGATATCCGACATTTGGTCTAGAGTCGTAAATTTTACAGTAAACTACATTATATTGCGGAAAATCACAACGAAAACAAAAAGGCAATATATTTTCGAGTACTTCCACAAAATACCTTCATTTCATCCAAATTGCCCATTTCCGTCTGCCAATCCCGTTAATCTTTTTTATGGGCCATTAAAAAACTTCTGACGAATCTCATTTATTATTCGGCTTACGAAACCTCGAAACAACAAGCTTTATCGACGAAAATTAACCCCTTCTCGGGAGCACACGAATAAGCGCTAGATAAAGTTTGGGTTCTGAACGCGAGCGCTTTTAAATTTATGTATTACATATTTGCATGAAATCTCTGGTTTGATACCATACTTACTCAATTAAATTTAGCAATAAATGTTATACGTGATAGGCGCTTTCCTATGCTTATTCAGGTTCAGTTTGCACAATAAACAAAAAAATACAACAGAAATTAAATACAGCGTCCAAGGAAGTTCTGCACATATGGTAAACTTTTTTATTATGCGTTTGTCTTATTCTAAAAAGCTCTGCTTAACAAGAAACTAGGATTTACGAAGAAAAAAATGTATTATATTACAGGGTTCTCAAAAAGAACAAGAATGTAAAAAAGTCAGCGACTTTTGAAAACTCCTATTCAAAAAATAATAAATAACGTTATTGGAAAGAGATGGAAACGACCCTTAAAAAGGCTTTTTTTATGATAAAACACAAGCACTATAGGAAAAATCCTTTAGGGCACTCTGGGAGTGGTGCGTGTGCGCAAAAAGCGATTCACGTTGGTTTTGAATCGTTGGAGGTTATATTCGTTGGGAAAAACGACCCCGGGTAGATCGTTCCACAAGGATGAAGTCCTACATATGAAAGAATTCTTAAATAATGAAGTTCGAGGAGTACTAAGTTTAACAACATATGGATGGGGGGCAGTGGTTCGTCGTGTATTTCTGCTATTCGTCGCTCTGAGCGGAATTAAGAGGGCAAGGTCAGCCGAGCACCTTCCATGAAAATATCTGTAAAAGAGTCAAATCCCCAACCTGTCTTCGATGTTCTAGCCTGTCGAGGTTCTTCGTCAGCTCGTGGTCTCCGATCAGACGAATAGCCCTAATTTCGATGGAATCCAGTACCCGAAGAGTATGCAGAGCTCCCTGGGAGCAGAGCTGTTCTGCTTGACCCCCATAACCATTTAAGACTGTAAGGGTGCTATCTACCCCTTCCAGAGGGTTAAACCATGAAGACTGCAAATCGTCTGGCATAAAAAAATATTGACTCGGTGAAAACGCGACCGGGCAGTCGCCCAGATCACCTTTACGGAACGGATATTTATTTTTTTTCCCCGTTCATATTCCGTAATCCAAAATCTGGGCATAATTTTCCGCCGTTGTTCAGCCCCTATTTTTTTTTTATTCAACCTATAAATAATGTATGAATTTCTGCCCTAAACTTTTCTCAAAATTGCTTTCAATCAGCGAATGTTTTATTCAAGCTTAATAGCTGGCCGCTACGTAAATATTCCGGAAGGGAAAGCGGGGTTCCAGTTTTAAAAGCTCATTATATTAAAAAAAACATTATCTGTAATAGAGATTAGACCCATTATTAAGGAGTACGCAAGAGATTCATTAAAAACGGCTGTATAGGGTACCGGATCGGCTGCCTCACATTCTAAGGAACAATAACGACGAGACGGCGTCCTTTAGACTGTGAGTTGGTGATATAAAATCTTTATAGCTAAAATTGCCAGTGGCAGCTCGTGACCTATGATAGGGGGGGTTCACAAAAGTATGGTGAAATTATTTTTAAAATTTTATTTTTGTGTAACGACCAAACAATTACTTTCTAGGCGTTTTAAACATAGAAAGAGAAGAAGTAATAAGAAAATGCGTTAGGTAAAACATATTTTTATTTATTTTTTAATTTTACACAAGGAAATACATCTTTTGGAAAATAAGAAAGGTTTTCTTAGTGTGTATAGCTGTCGGATCTTAACGTCGTCGCATGCAACCCTCGTAACAATATTTATACAGTCCACTACTAATACTACTAAAGCCATCTACGAGCTATCAAGAAAACCGAATGATGTCTAATACCACTACACCAACTACGGCTACGTCATTAGACGCAACCAAGACGAGAACAATAGTTAACTGTTTTATGACGAGAACGAATCGAGCCACGAGACTGACAAGTTGGCATTCTTCATATTTTCAGTATTTTTTAGTTTAAATCCTTAAATAAAATGGCTTAAAATCATATCGAGTATCATTTATCGATGTACACAATATTTATCGACCCTACACAATAGTGCATAAACGCAAAGTCCATTCTTCGGTTCTTAATTGTAGAAAATTGATCAATAACAGCCTCATTAAGTACCCTCTATAATTTTTTTTCCATATATTTCATTTTTAAACTTTCTAATAAAGTCCCTAGATTTACCCTTTGTGGTCTGCGTTAAATTAATTTCGGGTTTAGGTGTTCCCGCATTCTTCACTTCAATTTCTTGCTCCAAACTCAAAGAGCTAAAGTTATTTCTTAAATAGCCCACCATCAACTATTCATTTTAACTTAATAAATATATAATATTAAAATATTAAAACATACACGCTCGAATTTCTAACTAGATGCACGAACACCAGCAAATAATTTGCCAAAAATTGACATAAAGTGGGACATAACGAACAATGAAAATATTGTAACTGACGCTAATTTTCGTTTTGTTGAAGTTTAAGTTGTTGGAGTTTGCTATATTACCTGAACTATGAAAGTTTCGTAGTTTTGACGTCAAGTTTAATTCAATAGCTTAGGATTGACTCACTAAAATGTGTTCAAGCTCGGCACACGGGTTTACCATGTCGGCCTCTTCAAGAAGTTATAATGCAGTGTTCTATAAAATGTACAGAAGAGCCAATATTCAGCCACTTCAAAAATTACATGGGATTTACTATGTTCAACTTAACTATCACCCGGTATATATGTTTAAAAATAACTCTAATACCTCCAGAAAGTGTCGAAAATGGCACACCCACCCTGTACTATTTTTGTAAATAAATATTTAAATAAATTGTTTCCAAATACGAAAGCTAGTGACTGACTTTTTTCGGACGGTTAATTTTTTTACGTTCTAAAGAGCATTCTGTAATTAGTTGGATCTAATATGCTCAAAATGCTCAAGTAAAAAGTTCCATATATATGTCATTTTATTATTAATATATGTCTCTTTATAAAAAAAATATTAACCATATTCCTTTCATAAACAGTAAAGGAATTTTTTTCCCACATAATTATCAATTTGACAAAATTACATGTTTCGGCTTTTATTGTATCCAATAAAACGTTCTCGTATCATGAATAATGCATGAGTCCGGAATGATTTTCTAATATTGCTTCCCATCAGTGAAAGTTTTATTCGAGCTTGACGGCTGACCGCACTGGAAATATCTCCACTTCAACCTATTATTGTTCAGCTCAAAAAGGAAAAAATTCATTTTTTTCCAAAGATTTTTTTTTTTTAATTAGAAAATGAATATTTGGTATTGCGGTGAATTAATAAGAACCATTAATTCTTTAGGTATAAAAAGCCTTTTAACGTAGCGCAGCGTCTTGTATGAGTGAACATCGCGCCAGAGACGAGAGTGATATCGGAATCTTGCAGATGTCGATGTCACATCTGGATGAATGATAAAATAGGTAAATCTTACTGATCAATAGTCATTAGTGACTTTTTTCCCCTTAATAACAACTCGCCGGTTTGGAACGGCCGAGATTCCACACAATAAGTAAGTAAACTACGATCCTATGGCATACCCAGTCAATTACGTGCATAGTTATCCAGTTTTCTTAAGGACCATTCTTTGCAAACACCGTCACCATCAATGCCGGTGTTCCTCAAGAGTCTACCACCCTCCTCTTTACATTAACGACCTTGTAGCTTTGCAGACGACAACACACTTCTCTCATCTTTCACTTTGAATTCTCCAACATCGGCTGCCGACGCGCATCTTCGCAGGCAGCATGAAGTGTAACGCCTCAACAAAGACCAGAAATTGTATCTTGAAGTGACAATAACCATGTCGAATTTAATATAGTCATGAGAGGCATTGGCTTCATCTATTAATTTGCTGGTCGTCAATCTGGCATGGCGGCATGTCTGGGATAACTTGGTATACTTTTCCAGACCAAAAAGTTGAATACACATCAACAACTTTTAATATCCTGCAAACCCAGATTCGACCATCACTTGAAAACTGCTTTAATGTCTGGAGCTCTCCACCCAGAACGACGAGTTGCAGAAATACACGAGTAACCACTGCCGCCTGTCCATATGAGGTTCAGCTTAGTATCGTCGAACTTCATTATTAAAGAATTATTTTATCTGAAACGACCTTCCTGAGGTGGTGTTTTCCAACGAATATTAACTCCAACGATTGAAAACCAACGTGATTCATTTTATTCGCACACGTACCACTTCCAAAGGGACTAAATGATTTTTCTCTAGTATTTGTTAACAAAAGAGCGTTCCATGACAATAGTATATTAAGATACAAGTTTCATAAGACATTATCGTAGAGTACGCGTTTAATTTAGAAAACGACCCGCGAAGCGGGGAGTTTTCTAAACTACAAGTGCTCTAATTGTCTTATGAATCGTGTATTTTATAATACTTTTTCTATTTGGGTCTTTAAAGTCTGAAAATATATTAGATTTTTCCATTTGAATTAATAATTTCTTTTTGGGTTGGCAATACTTTTATAATTTCATAAGATGTCATGATCGAAACAATTGAACACAATAAAGCTTCTTCCCATCTGCCATAATTAAAAATAAATATACATATTATTAAAGTTAATAAAAATGAGTCAGGAAGAAAGTTGAAATCCGTCAGAAATACGAGAAATTGCAGAAAATAATCTAGAAAAACTTTTAAAAAGAATATGCATAACTTTGAGTTATGGTGCGAACAGAACAAAGTTCAAAATATTGAACAAAATAATAAATAATACTATTGATCAAAATATTGTGTCGACACAGAATCTGACAGGAATAACAATTAATGCCCAGGAAATGTCTACAGTATAGTTTTTGCAGAATTATATCGTTGATCCTTTGACTGCAATAAAACCTCATTATCCATTCGACCATAAAATAAATAAGGAAATCCCAAATTTTAAAACCTTTTCGGACAGAGCCGGACCAGGTATACAAATTCAATTTATACCTATGCCTGATGCATATAAATACAAAGTGATTTTTAATAATTTTAATCTTTAGTGGTTTTCCGGCGAGTAATTTTTAGTTAGGCTTATTAGTGGTAGAATGTGGCGTCCTTGGAATTGTGCTGATAGGGGGGCATCTTCAAGTGTCGGGGATGGAGACTTAAATATTTAACAGCTGTTAAACAATTTAGAGAAGAAAATCGTCCAATTATTTAACATGACGAAACATGGTTCGATACCCATGACACTCCAAGAAAAGGTTGGGATGATTCTTCCAAAAAATGACAAACCAAGGCACCATCAAATAAAGGTAAAAGAATCACAATATTACATGCTGGTTCAGAGAACGGGTTTGTTCCAAATTGTCTCTTGTTTTCAGCTAAAAACATAGCAGATTCTTCTTTGGATTACCATCAAGATACCGACGCACAACTTTTTGAGGATTGGTTTAAACATAAACTCCTTAAAATTATACCTGAAAATAGCGTCATTGTAATGAAAAATGCTAGTTATCATAGTCGGCAAGCAAAAATCATTCCCAATTCTTATAATACAAAAGCAGAAATTAAAAATTTTATGATTGAAAATGATTTATATTTTGAAGAAACTTACAAAAAACGAGAACTGCTAGAAGTATTAAAAGCTTTCAAAATAAATAAGGAATACGAGTGTGACAAACTTACAGCAGAAAATGGACATACAGTGTTGCGTCTTCCTCCGTACTATTGTATATTCAATCCTATTGAGCTAATATGGCACCAATTAAAATCCAATATTAGGAGAAATAATATTTCTCCTACATTAAATGCATCTGTAGTAGAATTAGTTAAAAACGAAGTAAGAAAAATTTCTGCAGGCAGCTGGAAAAACTGTGTACAGCATGTACTTAAGGTGGAAAATTCTTACAATTGTATGATAACAAATGTTCAACCCTTAATTATAAGTTTAGGCTTAGATGAAGATAGTGATAGTGATACAGAGTTAAATTTTGAATAAATTATCAATAGTTTCTTAGAATTTAATTAATTTTTATTGTACTTGTTATCCTAATAGTTATACTTTTAAATTATGTTATTATCAATTATCATTAATTGTTATCAAATATTTTACATTTATTATAGGTACCTAAAACTAAAAATACCTATCTATTTATTTTAAATTATAAAAATAAATCATGTGGTATGGTATACATTTTCAAGCCGGCCCTGATGACATTTATTGAGCTTTGAAGAGGTTCAGGCGTATACAATAGGGTTTAATCAGGTAGTTTATTTGTGGCAGTAAGAATGAACGGTATAATTCTGCAACAACTATAACTATAAATGTGTATATATAATATGTATAATACTATATTGAATTAAAAATAAAAATAGAACTCGAACCCTATTTGCTGCCAACATAAAAAAAATAAAATTTCAGTTTCATAAAGTGGCAGGTTGTTCAATTTTTTTGCATTTCATAATGCAGCCATTATGAAACCCAAATAGAAAAAATTTAATAAGTTGATTGAAATAAGGGCAGAGTCTCTGTGTGACACAGACACGATTGGTGCAATTGAAAACGCCTTTGTCTGCACTCGTTTGAAAATTTTTCAGTTATATTTAATACACACAGCAACAACTAACATTTGTAAATATTGGTAGTCCTCAACTATTTGATTTACATAAACACAATTGAACGAATGACCATGCTCATACATAATGGGTTATATTGGAATGAAAAATAAAATGAATTGTCTTTCAAACATTTTACATATTACTAACAATGACAATATATTAATTGATGTATGGGGCCGTATTGTTAAAAAATATTGTGTGAATAAATATATTACTATAAATAATCATTATTCGCTTCGAAAAATGTAAAATTATGTATAAAATACACATTCTCGAGCCTGTTCAAACAATTTTATGAAAGGTTTGGTTTTATTGGCAGATTTATGACGATACATCAATCCTCAGATTCCTCGAAGAAAAGTAAAACACTTTGATGTGAAATCCCGACATAAAACACACAGTCGTAAAGATTTAACATGTGAAAAAAATCGCTTAAAATAAGGTATTGGTTGGTAATGTTCAAGTTATATGAGTCAATAAACTTTTTTTTTGCCAAGTGCCTTTATTTGCTTTTATTACTGTATACTTAAGGCTAAACTCATATAACCAGTGTATTTTCTCTCGACGAGGAGGTTCTTTCAATCCCCCCACAGATCTTGACGATTCAGGGTATTTAACTCATCAAAATGCTGTCAATCAATCCTATGCAATAAGTACAGGGTTTCCATTTTTCGGTGATTTTATCTCCGTTATTAATAAAGATAGAAGGATGCTGTTTTGAGAATTTTACATTTTAGGACACTCCTCCATATTTTGGTTACCCTGTAACTTGTCAAAAAGAAAACTGTTCTTTTTATAGTTTCTTACGTAGAATCCAGTGAAGTACTCAGATGTTTTCTGCGTTCAATAGTTTTCAAGAAAAAGACAATTTTGTTTTTTTTTTCAAAGGGGTAGGTTCGCTTGTTTTTGGGACACCCTCATATTTTGGTTACCCTGTAACTTATCAAAAAGAAATAAGCTGTTCTTTTTATAATTTCTTACGTAGAATCCAGTGACGTACTCAGATTTTTTCTACGCTCAATAGTTTTCGAGAAAAAAACTAATTTGTCTTTTTTTCCAATGGGTTACCTACTCTAAATATTTTTTAATACTGTACTTCAGTTTTTAACAAGATTATCAGAAATATATAATAATTTATTTTTAATCTTAATATTATACCCGAAAACGTTTTTTAAAAATATACAGTTTTTTTGAATAGGCCATGACAAATATTTAAAAAAAAAACGCAGTAATTGATATCATAATGAAAAATTCTTCCTTCTCTGTCAGAATGACATAACATAATCAAAATATGAGAGATCTCTCTAGTTTTGATTATTTGCATTTGTTTCTAATAAATTGACCATAGCCTAAGTAACGTAAATATGGCATTTTTAGGTTATTTTTGAATATAAATATAAACAGCTATACAGGGTGTTATAGAAATGACTATATTTAAACCGGCAATTCCTGAAATGAAAATAAATTGAAGAAAAATAAGGGTGTCATTTAAAAACAAAATCCGTTTTTACCTTTTTGATTGAGTTTAGCGCTTAACGGAAATACGAGCGGTGTCTAAAAAGCGATAATCCTCAAAATTACCTTAAAAACAAGAGAGCCATGACAAATTGGACACCTGAACCTTTCGTTTCGTTGAAAACTGTGAAACTAAAGTGAAAACCGCCACGCCACATTCTTCTAAATTTGTCCACCCCAAAAAGTGCCGAAAATGGGACACCCTGTGTATACATTTACAAATATAAAGAAAGAAAGACTAATAAAATATACACAGATATAATAATACACCCACAGGAAACGAATTAAGTTTTTTTGACATTCATTTTCCTTAAACTTCTCGATTTTAACTTTCGCCATCCTTCATTGTTATGGCAGATACTACATAATTTGTCGGGATTATATGCCTGAGCTTCGGGGCTTTCCACTGCTTCCCATTAGAAATTAAACGTTATAAATTATAAATAATGCATGAATTTCCTCGGCCTACTAAATATTCCAAGGTTGGCCCTTTTCTACCGTTTAACATGTTTAAGCGAACAGATTTTCATTTATTTTCTTATACATATTAGATTTTGGCTAAAACAGTTGTATATATAAATAAGCAACGAGGGGACGGTGAGTGAGGGTTTTGTTTCAGCTTGCCAATTTTTCAAGCTATTAGAGACAATTTTTTGGCGACATATGATCGCGTTGTAAATTGTAAGATGATTTCTAATGGAAATACAAATTCATGAATGCTGCCAATTCAAGTGTCGATGTCGGGAGAACCAGCCCAAGCTAAAGAAGCGTTTTGTATTCGTGAAATTAATGTTAAAAAACTAATTTTTTTGTTTCCCTATTTCGGTTTCATAATGACCACATTATGAAATGCAAAAAAATTGAATAACCTGCCACTTTATGAAACTGAAATTTTATTTTTTTTTATGTTGGCAGCAAGTAGGGTTCGAATTTTACGCTTATTTTGATTTCGTTGAAATTAGTTTTCTTGACATTATGGATTCGACAACAGTTTTTTTATATGAAACTTTAAAATACAAACCTTTAACCTTGCAAATAGATCACTTTTACTAGATATTTATCTGAAATACCTATATTCGGAAATATATAACATGCTCGGCGTTCGTCAACTAATTTCTAGTCACAACTACATAACCTAAAAATAATAGAAATATCTTCCAGTTTATGCTCTATTTCTAAAGTTTTATTCAATAAAGTACTATACTTTTAATTTTTAATTCAATATAGTATTATACATTATATATATATATATACACGGTGTCCCATATAAGAATGCACAGTACAGGGATCTCGTAAACCACAGAAGATACAGAGATGTTTAAATTAGAGAAAAGTTGCGCTTTGCTAAACCCTTCGAAGTCACGATTCGAAATCTAAAAAAATCCGATTACTTCCGAAGATATTTGGGAAAAACCGAATTTTCCCGATTTCGTTTTTATTTTTTTCTGACTCTATTTAAAAAGATATGAGAAAATAAATTTCACATTCTCATTGCCACTTTTTCTGCTCTACAAGCCGGTGTTCTTAAATTTTCAATCCGACGTTTCGTTTTTCCGCAACCATCATCAACTTTGTTTTTTTAAATAGTCGGAAAATTTAATTTTATGCTTAGTAAATTCTACCTTTTATTTTGAATTCAACGGTATATCACACTTAATATTTATAACATGTTTCGGACTTAAAAACGCATCATCAATATTATTTGATGATTATTACGAAGGAACGAAACGTCGGATCAAAAATTTTAAGTTTTAACTATTATAAGGGCAAGTAAGCAAAATGTTAGCATCAAATAATTAATTTGCGAGTTATTCCATTTATATCGTCTTGAAATAGTAGGCTTTGAAACGCATTTGTCTAAATAAATCATGGCGGCATTACCGATTAAATTTAAAGTTTTTCTTGTCTCTTCAAGTGTTTTTTAATTATGGCACATTTTTCAAATGAAGAAAAATCGGACATGTTATGTTGTTATATTCAAAGCCATAAAAATTGTTTCGACAATGAAAGGCAATATTTGCTCAAATATCCATAGCGACGACAACCTAATATATCAATTTTCAAAAGGCTTCTAACAAACCAACGGGAATATGGCGCATTTCAAAAACTAGTGGCGCATAGAGTAAAGACGAACGATCCAGAACCAACATTAACCGTTTTATTGGCTGCGCAAGAAGAAGATACTGTGGGATTAAGATCAATCGAAAAAGAGCACAATGTTCCTAAGTCCAATGCTCAAAGAATACTTCACAAGGAAGGTTTTCGTCCATTTAGATTCAGGATTTGTCATAGTTTAGTACCTGGTGATCAACAGCACAGAATGATTTTCTGCGAGTGGCTGACTAGAATGTGTGATGAAAATCGTGAATTTCCAAGAACTATTCTATGATCAGACGAAAGTTATTTTTGTAGCAATGGAATTTTTAATCATGGTCGTGTACCATTGAGGCACCAGCAACGCTTTGGCGTTAATGTGTGGTGTGGTATTTCAGGAACAAGGATTACCGGACCAAATTTATGAAGGTACTTTAAATGCAGAAAGATATTTCCAGTTCTTGAATAACGATATTGAAGATTTTCTTGATAACATTCCGTTGGCAGAAAACAACAGTATTTGGTTTCAGCAAGATGGGGCACCTCCACATAATTCTCGAAACAACATTGAATATCTAACAGAACGTTTCCAGAACAATGTAATCGCCACTAATGGTCCTATAAGATGGCCTGCACGATCTCCCGACATCACTCCGTTGGATTTTTTCTTGTGGGGCTTTCTCAACGATGAAGTCTACTGGAAAACGTACGAGAATGTAGAAGCACTTGGAGCCGAGGTTCAAGCCGCTATTGCAAGGATAACTCCAATGATGCTAGAAAAAGTAATGAATGAAATTGTTTACCGTTGCTACGTTTGTTTAGAGAATGAGGGAGGACTTTTTGAACATTTGATTAAATAAGCTTGTTCAATGAACTTTTTGTAGCGTAAAATTAAAATATTTTGTTTTGTAATATTGATGATGAGTTTTAAGTCCGAAACATGTTATAAATATTAAGTGTGATATACCGTTGAATTCAGAATAAAAGGTAGAATTTACTAAGCATAAAATTAAATTTTACGACTATTTAAAAAAACAAAGTTGATGATGGTTGCAGAAAAACGAAACGTCGGATTGAAAAATTAAGAACACCGGCTTGTAGAGCAGAAAAAGTGACAATGAGAATGTGAAATTTATTTTGTCATATCTTTTTAAATAGAGTCAGAAAAAAATAAAAACAAAATCGGGAAAATTCGGTTTTTCCCAAATATCTTCGGAAGTAATCGGATTTTGAAGGGTTTAGCAAAGCGCAACTTTTCTCTAATTTAACCATCTCTGTATCTCCTGTGGTTTACGAGATCCCTGTACTGTGCATTCTTATATGGGACACCGTGTATACAGTGAGTCCCAGAAGAAATGTCTAAATTCATTTAAAATTCAGCGGTAAGTTTTTTCAAAAAACGCTCGTACCCGTCGATTTTGATTTTTTAATTTTTTTTTTGTGGTAATTTCATGTATACAGGGTAGCTCAAAAATAAGTTACGACCATCAACTTCATATTTTCAAATGAAATCATATATTTTTTATTTCATTTTTGAATTTTGCATTGAATTCTAAGCATGTTTCATGTACCATGTCCTATACATAAACTCAACAGTTATTGAAAAAATTAGGATTGAACATATCTATAAGTAAGACCTGTTTATTAAAAAAAAACACAACAAAATCAAATTAAATGTTGAAAATGTGCGCCATTTACGGCTTGACAATATCCAAGACGATCAATAAACTTTCTTTGCACATTTTCAACATTTAATTTGATTTTGTTGTGTTTTTTTTTAATAAACAGGTCTTACTGATAGATATGTTCAATCCTAATTTTTTCAATAACTGTTGAGTTTATGTATAGGACATGGTACATGAAACATGCTTAGAATTCAATGCAAAATTCAAAAATGAAATAAAAAATATATGTTTTCATTTGAAAAAATGAAGTTGATGGTCGTAACTTATTTTTGAGCTACCCTGTATACATGAAATTACAACAAAAAAAAATTAAAAAATCAAAATCGACGGGTACGAGCGTTTTTTAAAAAAACTTACCGCTGAATTTTAAATGAATTTAGACATTTCTTCTGGGACTCACTGTATATTTATAGTTACTGTAGACATTTCCAGGGCATTAATTGTTATTCCTGTCAGATTCTGTGTCGACACAACATTTTGTTCAATAGTATTATTTATTATTTTGTTCAATATTTTGAACTTTGTTCTGCTCGCACCATAACTCAAAGTTTTGCATATTCTTTCTAAAAGTTTTTCTAGATTATTTTCTGCAATTTCTCGTATTTCTGACGGAGTACAACTTTCTTCCTGACTCATTTTTATTAACTTTAATAATAGGTCTATTTATTTTTAATTATGACGGATGGGAAGAAGTTTTGTTGTGTTCAATTGTTTCTATCATGGCATATTTGATACTTGTAACATTTTATTAAATTATAAAAGTATTGCCAACCCAAAAAGACAATATTAATTCAAATGGAAAAAATCTACTATAGTTTTTTAGACTTTAAAGACCCAAATAGAAAAAGTATTATAAAATACACGGTTTATAAGCCAATTAGAGCACTTGTACTTTAGAAAACTAAACGCGTGCTCTAAGATAATGAGTTATGAAACTTGTATCTTAATATACTATTTCAAATTATAGCGTCATTAAAAAATTCGTGTGGTATGGACCATAGTAGTTATTTAATTGGCCCTTTCATGTTGGAGGATCGCCTCCCGGGAGACTTCTTACAAAATAAATTGCAAGGACTTCTGGAGGATGTTCCTGTAAACATCAGATAGAGCTTATGTACATTTTGATCATCAGGTCAAGCAACATTTGGACCTCCCAAAGTTGGTCTCCAGGATCTCCAGACTTCGCACCACTAGACTTTTATTTCGGAAGCTGATTGAAAAATTAAGTTAGTAACGTAAAGTCAACTATCGGAATGTACAGGGTGTCCCATTTTTGACACTTTCTGGATTTTTTTTAGAGTTACTATAAAAGATAGAATGTTGCGGTTCTCTTAATTTTTAATCTACAGTGTGAAATTAAGAACAAACTAAAATCGGATGAGGACATATGAGTTTTTTACATTACTTTCACGTATACAATCGCTCCTGGAGTTTGAGCCGTTCCTCCAACTCACCCCATATAAATTTTCACTTACCATTTGGACAACGCGAATTAGATTGTGAATGCTTCGTACAGTTTTCATTGTAATTTACAATATTATTTAAACTACTGTCACACTTTTAGGCCGGGCTTTGCAAAGGTTAAACGATAATGAAAGAAAATAAGTAGACATTTTCCAAAATGTTTATGATGTCGTATAACTTGAAAGCCTGTTTCGTTTTAAATTGTTTTCTTTATGAAGGTCGCCGTTTTACGACGCAGAGTTGATTATAGGGACCTGATGAAATAATTCCAAAAATAAATCAAGGTTCCTTATATTATGTAAACCGAAGCCACCTAGAAAATGTTTTAAAAGGTTTGTAATAATATTTTTCTACGACAAATACTTGGCTAAAAAGTGTACTTATTTATAAGTGTCAATTTTAATGCATATAATACCCGAATAAACCCGAACAACCTCTCGGAGTAAATTGGAATGTTGGATGGGGGGGTAAAGATCACTAGAATAATACTGAACATTAAAAAAATTGCATATCCCTTTATCTTCTTTTTTGTGGGGATCCTTATGGTTTTTCTATGATAAATATAGAAAAAGGTAACAGAGAATTGTCAGGTAATCCATTAAACATAATGAGTGCTTGAGTAAAGGAGTAATGGGATAAGTATCGATTTATTTTCGATTTTTACAATAATTATCAAAGAGAGAATATCCATACAGGGTAAGTATAAACCTGATTTATGTAATTATATTTGTTGTAATAATAATTTGAATATTGTTTTAAGCAAATTGTAAACTTTCATAATTGACAAATTAATGCCATTTAGCTCCATGTCGATAAATGTTGAGGTTAGGTTAAGAGTTTTATGATTTTCTTGGAATTATATGTATTTATTTAATGTTAAGATTAATTTAATTTGGTTTCGTTTAGTTGTTAGAGTTTAAAAATAAACGGTTCGGTTCTTTGAACTTTAATAGTCTAGGATAGTTTATACACGAACGAGGCTTCGGCGATGGTAGCGCGTTTCGGTATAGTTGTTGCAGAATTATACCGTTGACTCTTACTGCCATAAATAAACTACCTGATTAAACCCTATTGTATACACCTGAACCTCTTCAAAGCTCAATAAATGGGATCAGGGTCGGCTTGAAAATGTATACCACACCACATGATTTATTTTTATAATTTAAAATAAATAGATAGGTATTTTTAGTTTTAGGTACCTATAATAAATGTAAAATAATGATAACAATTAATGATAATTGAAAATAATAGAATTTAAAAGTATAACTATTAGGATAACAAGTACAATAAAAATTAATTAAATTCTAAGAAACTATTGATAATTTATTCAAAATTTAACTCTGAATCACTATCACTATCTTCATCTAAGCCTAAACTTATAATTAAGGGTTGAACTTTGTAATCATATAATTGTAAGAATTTACCACCTTAAGTACATGCTGTACACAGTTTTTCCAGCTGTCTGCAGAAATTTTTCTTACTTCGTTTTTAATTAATTCTACTACAGATGCATTTAATGTAGGAGAAATATTATTTCTTCTAATATTGGATTTTAATTGGTGCCATATTAGCTCAATAGGATTGAATATACAATAGTACAGAGGAAGACGCAACACTGTATGTCCATTTTCTGCTGCAAGTTTGGCACACTCGTATTCCTTATTTATTTTAAAAGCTTTTAATACTTCTAGCAGTTCTCGTTTTTTGTAAGTTTCTTCAAAATATAAATCATTTTCAATCATAAAATTTTGAATTTCTGCTTTTGTATTATTAGAATTGGGAATGATTTTTGCTTGCCGACTATGATAACTAGTATTGTTCTTTACAATGACGCTATTTTCAGGTATATTTTTAAGGAGTTTATGTTTAAACCAGTTAAAGTTGTGCGTCGGTATCTTGATGGTAATCTAAAGAAGAATCTGCTATGTTTTAGCTGAAAGCAATAGACAATTTGGAACAAACCCGTTCTCTGAACCAGCATGTAATATGGTGATTATTTTGCCTTTATTTGATGGTGCCTTAGTTTGACATTTTTTGGAAGAATCATCCCAACCTTTTCTTGGAGTGTCATAATAATAAGTCTCTATTCCCGTAAACGTTGAGATTCCATTAATGTTTGTCTTTTATCAATGCTTCGGTATTTAAAACCCATTTTAAGCAATATTTTCCTAAGGCTTGAAAGGCTACAAGAGATTTTTGTTTCGTCTTTAATCAGCCGCTCTTTGAGGGAAATCAAAGTGGGTACAGTTTGTGCCTCATACATTTGGTAAATCTTTCTTCTTAATAAATCCATGTCATTTTCGTCAATGCTTCGAAATGTGCCAGAATCACTCCGATTTTTTCTAGGCTTAACAGGTTTAAGTACTATGTCTCTTACCGAAGATAAAGGAGTTTTTGTCAAAGTAGGCGTCTCTGCTCGAATTAAAATTTCTACTCAACAACGATGGATACACATTTTTAATTATTAGTTTGGCATCGGTAGATAAATGCTTTCTTTTAAAAATGACACTTGAAGATGCCCCCCTATCAGCACAATTCCAAGGACGCCACATTCTACCACTAATAAGCCTAACTAAAAATTACTCGCCGGAAACCACTAAAGATTAAAATTATTAAAAATCACTTTGTATTTATATATGCATCAGGCATAGGTATAAATTGAATTTGTATACCTGGTCCGGCTCTGCTCGAAAAGGTTTTAAAATTTGGGATTCCCTTATTTATTTTATGGTCGAAGGAATAATGAGGTTTTATTGCAGTCATAAGATCAACGGTATAATTCTGCAAATACTATACCAGGAGGAAACCTATTGGGTTAAGAGGTGCATCTTCTACAATTATGTACGACTATACAGAGTGCACCAAAAACACATAACATAAGAACAAAATGTTGTAATTTTCAATAAAACGTCAGTTTGGTGACAATTGGGTGACAAATAAAGTGTATTTAGGTAAAAATAAAGGAATAATTAGGTATTCATTGCTATGAACATATATCTACCTAAATAAAATTACAGTAAATGTTAAAAATGCCACCATCAGTTTCATTACAAGCGTTCATTCCACCTTCTACGTAAAGATCTCTCACCTGGGCACAAAGCATCAGATCAGACACAAGCCCCTGATAAACCTGTTCACACATTTTTATTACCAAAATTTGTGCTATTTTAGATACTTTTCATATTCCAAATGTCACTGAAATTACTAATTCCGTTTCGGAAATATTAACGAAAAAAATTTAACATCCTGTATATTTCAAACAAAGCATCTGCGGACCCACGTTGATAGGAACTATTTGTCGTATTTTTGCGTAAGGAATCACCCAATGACAGACCCTGTATAGTCTTACATAAATCATTGAATCACATCCTGCATTGATACACATCAAATTAAAGAATATTCGAAATACTTCGCTAACATACTTTGGTAAAAATCAATCCAATAGAAGACGAATATGCGTATAGCAGTTTGATTGAAAGTAAAAGTTCGACCTAAAGAAACTTTCTTACAAAGAAAAGAATTATAAATTTATTGTCAAACAAAAATTTTTTGAAAGGTTCCCTTCCTCTTAGCCCTATTTTAACTTTGTTTGTTCTACTCCAGGCGCAGAAACTTTTGTATATTTAGAAAGATAATATTAGGAAGAACCTAATTTGGATTTGAACAAACAAATAATGTTATTTCGTATGAAAACATTTATCAGAATAACATTGCTACTTGTGGAAGATAATTCACAATAATTGCATTCATCAATATTATATGTTACTTTACTGATTAAGATGAAATTGATCTTTGATGGAATTAAAAATAAAAATAATCATTATTTTTATAATATACAGGTTTGGCAAACTTATATTATAATCAGACGCCTAACGGGCAGGAAAGAGGACGTACTATACCAACTATAAATTAAATAAACAGAAACAAAATTATTAAAGCACCAACCAAAAGACCCGAGGCAGTCAGATCAATATACAGTGTGTACATAAAGTAAGGAACAAATTCATTATCTAGGAATCTAAAAATATTTCGGAAAAATCCTCGGACACGTGTATAATAATTTTTAATGGCGCATTTTTTTCCCATACAAACTTAATATACAAGGTGGCTCATGTAGTAGATATGACATTATCGACGATTTTTTTAAATGGGAACCCCCATATTTTAGTTCAGATCTGTAATCTCCAAGAACAGCTGATTTCAAAAACATAACACACTTAGGGCCTAAAATTCATAGTTTCGTTACTACAGGGTAAAACAAATAATTTTATTTAAGATATTTTTAATTTAAAAAAATGTAAAAAAATTAAATAAGCTATTTAATTAAGTGTTGAAATTATCCTCCTTCTGCTGCCTGACAGTACCCCAAGCGATCAATAAATTCTTGTTGGACTTTTTTTATGGTTGCTTCTGAAATGTTCCTGCATTCTGTTGTTATTCGATTTTTTAAATCTTCAATATTGAAAGGTCTGACTTTATAAACAACATTTTTCAGGTGACCCCACAAGAAAAAGTCCAGTGGTGTAAGGTCTGGAGACCTAGGCCATTCAACAGGCCCACGTCTTCCAATCCACTTGTTCGGAAAAACTTTGTTTATGTAATGGCGCACTACTGCTGCATAATGTGGAGGTGCGCCAATTTTCATCTAGAATTCCTGGATTATTTCTACTAGGGTATAAGTTAACTAGCGTAGGGATAAGAAAGTTCTGAAGAAAATGAAGATAATTTAGCCCGTTTACATTGTTGTCAAAAAAATATGGCCCAATAATTTTGATTTTCACAATACCAGCCCAAACATTAATTTTTTGAGGATATTGAGTATGGTGCTCACGTATCCACCTGGGATTTTCTTTTGCCCAGTATCTACAGTTTTGCCGGTTCACTTCTCCATTTAATTTAAAGGTAGATTCATCCGAAAATAGGATATTTTCAACAAACAAAGGATCTAAGTTACATCTTTCCATTAATATTTGACAAAACTCCATCCTACGATCTGGATCATCTTCATTCAACTCATGAACCAATCGGATTTTAAACGGGTGCCATTTTTCTACCGTCAATAGGTTATGAACGGTCATAGCAGCCGCCCCATGATCAATGCTAATCTGGCGGACGCTGTTGTGGGGATCTTCTTCCATAGCCAATAAAATATCTAATTTCTTATCATCCGGAATAGTTGGACGGCTTTTTCTGGGAATATCTTCCACTGAACCCGTTTCCCGAAATTTTATTTCAAGTTTACTCACAGTTGATCTAGTAATTGGTCTTGCTGGATACTTAGTGTTAAACAAAATGCAAACTTCTTGTTGAGTACGGATCCCGTCACCATATCCAATCATCATAAGAATTTCTATTCTTTGTGTTAAAGATAAACGCATAGTAACTCAATATGTTTTAAAATAAAATTTATTACTTCTAATAAACTTACTAGAAAAATACAATGTAATGACAATGACATTATCTAAATACCATAGTTACATAACAGCAAATAAGCCTACTTGAGAAAAAACATAAGTAACAGCAAATGATGGTGCGTCCATTAATTACGTAAGGCTTTCAGGTAAAATTGGGTGATGGCGGAAGGGATTGAGCCAAATGTCACGAAATCTTTTATTGGGGGAAGGGGGGTTGAAAAATCGCTAAAAACGCCTCACGTAATTAATTGATGCCTCCCAAGCCAAAAAAAAATATCTTAAATAAAATTATTTGTTTTACCCTGTAGTAACGAAACTATGAATTTTAGGCCCTAAGTGTGTTATGTTTTTGAAATCAGCTGTTCTTGGAGATTACAGATCTGAACTAAAATATAGGGGTTCCAATTTAAAAAAATCGTCGCTAATGTCATATCTACTACATGAGCCACCTTGTATATTAAGTTTGTATGGGAAAAAATGCGCCATTAAAAATTATTATACACGTGTCCGAGGATTTTTCCGAAATGTTTTTAGATTCCTAGATAATGAATTTGTTCCTTACTTTATGTACACATTGTATAGTATATCGACGCAATTTAGAAAACCACTAACACAAGTTAGTGCTTCAAGAATTCACTAAAATTTCACTAGAATAAAAATTAAAGGGTTAATAATCCTATTAAATAACATAACATTTTATCACTTACTCTTAACTACAGTTAGAGATTGGACTGCAGTTCACACATTAAGCGAGAGATTAACAAACGAATTAATTTCGGCGAATGGCTACATATTATTATTATTATGGGTATGAATTTTGACCATTTTGATTAAATTAAATCGTATATTCTTGTTTATTTAAACTGCAAAACTGCATACTGCAATTAACTGCATACTGCCTACTAACCTAAAAATTATTTTCATGAGAAAGACAAATATGTTGGAAACAGGACCTCCCTACATGTTACCAGACGCTGATTGAACTAAATAAAACTTTAAACTAACAATAATTCGTCAAGTGGAAAATAAATACATTGTATTGATTTTACAGTTGGATTCTGCCTGAAAATTCAAAACTATAGTTTTTTTCTCAAAATGCACTTCTGACGGGAATTATTCTTCAATTATTAGTACCCTCTCCTCTATATACGTTGTAAATATTTGCCACTATTTATTTTGCTTTACTCTTCAAAATTTTGTTCCTAATTATTATCTAATCCATCACGCAATTGATAAAAAAAACAATATTAGCAAAACGCCAACGCCACTATAATAAAGAAACACAAAATCTCCTCCCCCGCCTGCGTTTCACGCCACTGTGTTGGCAAATTTCTGTGCATTTTAACTGAAGTACGAAGAGCGGCACTCCATAAGAAATAAAATTAAAGTAATGAAGATTTTGTTTTAGTGCATGATATCGAACAAACCCGAAACTCGTACAAATTTATCTTGAATTTTTTTTACATTTCAGTCAATTTCAACCTAATTATTTCAGGTTAGCTTAATGAAAGGATATGGATAATCTTGCATGGTTTCGACCCTTAGCAAAACACAGACAGAATGTACGGAGAAATGGGTTTAGTATTGGAATCGTAAGGTGATTTTTGGTAACTTGTCAAAAGTTGTCGAGACATCTGTTTGAAGGTTGTAGACAATGGTGTTTCTTGAATAATAGAAAAGTGTTGGACTTGCATTGTCTTTATTTGTTATATGGGTAAATATACGAAAAGTGTTTAATTACCTGTTTCACCTTATTCTGAAGAAACAAAGGCTTTTCATGGCACAAATAATATTCTAACATAACAATATTGATCTGACCTAATCTGCCGTATAATCTGAGGTTTTAATTTTGATTGCCAATATTTTTTTTTTATAAAAATACTCTTAAATGTCAGTTCCCTGCCATGTCCCACGCTAAACCTCTATACTTTAAGACATCCAGATAAACCTTAAATCAAAATATATTTAATATTTATTTTATAAATAGGTTACAAAATAAAATATTTTTCTATTGGAAATAATATTTTGTAAATAAACATTTTTCTGCAATTTATTTACCCTTAATCCCTGTCCATGAATTGGCGCCCATTTCCGCGCATAGAAACAAAAACGGTTGCAACTCGAATACCGCGTGGCGGGTAGTCGTGGTAAATGGGTTAATATGTTGACCTTGCTTCAGTTTTTATTGGAAAGCTGAAGAGAACGGTACTTATTGCTTAATTTTCGCGGAAATACGATCAAAAATACAATTTTGTGGTCTGTAACCTATTATTCTGACATTTCCGTGCCAACGTTTTTTTAGTATATATACTGTGGCAACCAGAATATTTCAAGAGGTAAAGGTTAAAAAATGTAATACTTTTTAATCTTGTTATTTTATATTTTAAAAATTGATTTGCGTTTTAAAGTTATGAACATTATTCTTAAAAAATGACAGTTCCGTGCCGTCAGTTCCATGCCAAAATAATAACAGGGAACTGACTAGATAAGCACGGAACTGGCAGTTTGGCTTTAGCATGCATTTTTAGCATACATTATAGCTCATAGTCTACATTTTTTAACCAGGTAACATGGCAAAACCATTAACTGAAGAGCAGAAGCAAATAAAGCGAGATCTAGAGAAAGAAAGGCGACAGAAAATTAAGGACAATCCAGTCAAATGGGCAGAACATCAAAGAAAAGAAAAAGAAAAATATCAACGACAAAAAGAGCAAAAAATTAGATTAAGCATCAAGGACATGACTCCAAGGGGTCAGCGGAGAAAGAGAAAAGAGTGGAAAAAATACTCAAAGCGTAGCAGATCCAACAAGAAGAAAGATGTCAATAAGAATACTGCTGTTAAAGAAACTTCCACACGTAAGAAAGAAGTAAAGAGGAAAGTAAAATCCAATGAGTCAAATAGAAGATGCGTTAGACGTCACAGAGAGAAAGAAAAGTTGGTTTCTCTGGTGAAAAAATATAAACAAGAAGTAAACAGATACAGAAAGAGATGCTTTCGTTATCAACAACAAGAACAAAAATTAAATGCACCCCAATGTTCTAAGAGTCCAACCACCCCTTTAACAAAAGTAAATGCATCCATTGAAGTATGCATAAGCGACCCTAAAAAAGTGGAAGAAGTAAAGAAGAAATTTCTTTTTGGTGAAGTTATAAAACATCAATTGCAAGATTCATTTAGTAGCCTTAAAAGTGAACAAGAGAGGCAAGTTTTTAAAAAATTGGTTGAAGGAAAGGTGGTAAAAAAGTACAAGCTTAAAACTCAATGTGCAAAATATTTTAAGTTTAGAGTGTTAAAGGCCAACTCCACAAAAACATTATTGCAAGTGGGTAGAAAATATAAGTCGAGAATTAACAAACAGACAGATGTCAAAAAGAAAGTAGAAAGTTTCTACCAGCAAGATAATAACAGCCGCCTTTGTCCTGGAAAAAAGGACTATATTACAAAAAAGAAAATTACAAAACAGAAACGACTACTACTAAATACAATGAAAAATCTGTATCTCAGTTTTTCCAAGAGTAATTCAGATATTAAAATTAGCTATAGCTTATTTTGCCGATGGCGACCCTTTTGGGTAAAAATCATGAAGATTTCTGAAAGAGAAACCTGTAAATGTTTAGTCCACGCAAATATGGAACTAATGGTTGACTGTTTGTTCTCAAATAAAATAATTATTTCAAAAACTCCTTCACAAATCATACAGAATATTTGCTGTGACGTCCAAAAGGAGGACTGTTTACTACGAAAGTGTAAAGACTGCAAGGATTCAGTTATCTTTTACAATGACTGTCTTCCGGATGAGAATTTGCAATATTTGAAGTGGGTAAATTTGAAGCAAAGTTATTTTGACAAGAAATCTAGAACAACTAAGTATACAAATAAAATAGCCAAGACGCCAATTCTGATAAAATTTGGCGAGTTCAAAAAAAAATTTGAACAAGAATTAATATTATTTATGGCACACAAAGCTCGAATAACTCACCAGTACATTTATATTACTAAACTTAAAGAATCGCTTGGAGAAGATGAGGTGCTAATACACTGTGATTTCAGTGAAAATTATAACCTCAAGTACTCAGAAGAAGTCCAGTCATTTCACTTTGGAGGCTCCAGGCAGCAAATTTCCATGCATACCGTAGTAACGTATACAAAGTCTGGATCAGAATGCTTTTCTACCCTTTCGGAGAACTTGGAACATAGGCCTGCATCAATATGGGCCCACCTTGAACCCATCCTGATGCAATATTCGAAAAGAGGCATTTCAAAGTTACATTTTCTGAGCGATAGCCCCTCAGCGCAATACCGGAATAAGACAATGTTTTCATTTATTGCTCACCATGTCAACAAATATATTCCTGGAGTGAATGAGATTACATGGAATTATCAAGAAGCCGGTCACGGCAAAGGGGCACCTGACGGTATAGGAGGTGTTTGTAAAAGAACAGCGGATAGAATAGTCGCGGAAGGAAAAGATATAGCCCATTTTAAAGACTTACTGAAAATTTTAAAAGAAAATTGTCCTGGAGTCACATTCTTTCAAATTAAATCTGATGAAATAGAGAAAATCAGAAACATTATTAATAACACTCCAGCCAAGGTATTTGTAGGTACAATGAATATCAGACAAGTAAAAACTTATGTCGATACATTTAAAGTTTGGCTGCGACGAATGTCCTGCAGCTGCGATAAGTTTTGTAGTCATTATGAATTAGGAGTGATTATGTACCCAGACCACAATAGCTTTTCTGAAGCATCTAATGTTAGCTCTTCCTCCAGTGATTCCTCCGTGACTATGCCAAATTTACCTAACACTAAAATTAGATATGAGGATATTTATGCTAGTGATGACGAGCATGCAGCGGGGTCCTCATGTTTTCCTAAATCCGTAAATAAAAAAAATATTAAAGCAGGAACGTATGTACTAGTTTCCATGTCCAATCAAAATAAAAAAGATCATACGAACTACAAATATATTGGGGTCTGTCAAGGTGAATTAGACGAGGAAGAAGTTTTAGTGACATTTTTAAAGATAGTAAGCAAAAAACAGGATGATCCACAACTATTTAAATTAGATGACGCAGATAAGAGTTATATTACTGAGGAACAGATTAATGGTATTTTGCCGGAACCTAATTTGATTCTTAAAGGAAACAGAATCTTTTACAGATTTAAAGACACCATCAATGTTTTTGAAAAAGTTTGATAGATTAGTTTTTTTTTTGTACTCATTCTATGAGTTGTGTTAGTTAAGTATTGTTCGTTTTCTTACCTTTATAATGTAAAGATTTTTTATAATAAAAGGATTTTTCTTTAAAGGGAGATTTACTTAATGTTAGGTGCAACATTGAAAAAAATATGGTTTATTTATTTGTTGTTTTCAGTCCCGTGGGAGTAGGTACCCGTCAGTTCCGTGCGACCCCATTTTAAAAAAATGGCTATAATTCGTAAAATATTTGTTGAAATCTACGTTTTTAAGTTAATTTATATATAAGAGAAGTTCTAAACTTTATAACAGACATAATAAAAAAGGTCCGCTATAATTTCTATTTCTGCCAAAAAATAATTGTTTTTAAACACTTTTCGTATATTTACCCATATATCACAACGTTTCAACTGGTAAGTATCTCCAGTCGTCTTCAGGTAATACTAAATAAGAAAAGTAACTACAGGTCTATTTATACTAGCTATGTGCACTGAAGCATAATTGAGATGGGTGCAGTCGTGCGTTCAGTTTCGCGCGATATTAGTAATTCTAAGCTTACATCTACTTAACAAGGGCTTCCAGATATTTCTTAAATCTAATGAAGGTTTACTAAAACAGCCAGGGTTCTGGTGTATGGTAGCAGCTTCCTTGAACTTCCTCTTCCTCCAGTGTGGTTCTTTGAGCAGGATTTCGGCATCTGTCCACCTAATGTGATGGCCGTGTGTCCAGGCATGGTCAGCTGCACCAGATCTTTCCGTTTCTCCTTTTTGAGTGTTGTTTATGTGTTCTTTAATCCTTGTTTCCAGTATATTGGGGAAACACTACGGCCACTGGAAACAAGGATTAAAGAACACATAAACAACACTCAAAAAGGAGAAACGGAAAGATCTGGTGCAGCTGACCATGCCTGGACACACGGCCATCACATCAGGTAGACAGAAGCCAAAATCCTGCTCAAAGAACCACACTGAAGGAAGAGGAAGTTCAAGGAAGCTGCTACCATACACCAGAACCCTGGCTGTTTTAGTAAACCTTAATTAGATTTAAGAAATATCTGGAAGCCCTTGTTAAGTAGATGTAAGCTTAGAATTACTAATATCGCGCAAAACTGAACGCACGACTGCACCCATCTCAATTATGCTTCAGTGCACATAGCTAGTCTAAATAGACCTGTAGTTACTTTTCTTATTTAGTATTCACCTGAAGACGACTGGAGATACTTACCAGTTGAAACGTTGTGATATATAACAAATAAAGACAATGCAAGTCCAAAACTTGTCAAAAGTTGTCGAGACATGTTTTATGGGTTTTTAAATGTAAAATTTATGAAAAGTTAAGTGTTTGATGAGGGGAACGGGTAGTGTTGTGAACCATTAGCGAGCTTGTTAGACGACTTTGAAAAATCGAAATGTTTATTTTTAATTCGTTAACCACTTTCTAATTTATTTTATTTTATATCGTAAAATAAATAGATTCGGTTCTATTTTTATTATTCGATGGAAGGAAACGTGTTATTCAAAATCGTGACGGAATATTACCCTTTGGTTATAATAAATCGATTATGGATACGCAATATCTAAAAGAGAAACGGGGTCAATGGGGTATCCTATTTTTCAATATCCTTGTTTTCAGAAAGTCGATGAATATCGCGAAGAAATTTGACGGAGTAATTTATTGACAAATTTGATTTCTGACTGGGAGTTATCGTTTATAATTTGTAAATATACAGGGAGTCACTTTAAAAAAAACGGCCCAACCTTACTATCTCATCGCTTCCTGTAAATAATATAAAAAATCGGACAGAATATTTGCAGCCTTCATGGTCTAACACCCTGGCAGGGGTAGATGTTACCCTTAAAATCTTAAATGGGCAGGGGGTCAAGTGGCACCTCATTTTAAAGGTTAAAAGTTTAAATATCTTTCCAATAATACCATAATTTCTTATTTATTTGAGTAATAACCGGAAAGCTGGTAAGAAAAAACGGTAAGATTATCATGGCCCATATTATATTTATTATTATTATTATTAATATGACACTCGCAAGGTAGGTAGCAGAACATCTTGCGGCTGCGCGTTTTAAAGTATATAGGGCGACCGTTCAGTGTGGCAAAGTACAGGGTGTGCCATTTTCGATACTACTTTTATAGGGTTTCTCCGCAATTGTTAGTGCTATCAAAAAAGTAATGTAAGTGTCATGTGCTCTTTTTGGGTCAAACTTAAAATGGTAAAATCAAAATTTGAAAATTCTCGCTCGCTTAAGAGATACGTGGGAAAATCAAAAAATTTACAATTTCAAAATTACCCTATATTTTCTTAGTTAAAAGAGATACAGAAAAACGTTTTATACAGACGTTTCTTTATATTGATTGTTGAATAATTTGCAGTTTGCAGAATAAGTATATGGGGTCAGGTAAAAAAGTTATCGGACCTTACCTCATTTATTTAAATGAAACACCCTGTATATTTTAATCTAAAAAAATACTATTTTAAATTCTCCTTTCAAACATATAACACACCTTCGATGATATTGGTTTCCTAGGCGATTTATTCAACTTTATTACTTTAAACCACAGTAGATCGTGAAACAAATGCTAATTCCTAAACACAACTATGTTGACTATTAACATTAAACGTCAATTTCAATTTTACATATTCATGTGCGAAAATGACCTATCAACATTTTGAAAAATTTGATATGATCAGTTTATATTGAAAGTGGAAAAAACGAAGAAATGGCGCAAAATGTATATTTACTTCGCTATGCCGAAAGACGGTAACCATTTAAGGACATATTCCGAACATTTGTGATGATTCCAGTTATTTTTTACCTTAACTGAATCTTTTATGTCGTTTCAAAGTAATAAAGTTTAAATAAATCGCCTAGGAAACCAATATTATCCATGGTGCGTTATATATTTCAACAGATAATTTCAAATGGTATATTTTTAGATAGAAATATACAAGGTGTTCCATTTAAAACAATGAGGTTAGGTCCGACAACTTTTTTACCTGGCCCCCTATACTTATTCTGAAAACGGCAGATTATTCAACAATCAATATAAAGAAACTTCTGTATAAAACATTTTTCTGTATCTTTTTTAACAAAGAAAATATAGGGTAATTTTGAAATTGTCAATTTTTCGATTTCCCCCGTATCTCTTAAGCGAGCGAAAATTTTCGAATTTTGATTTTACCATTTTAAGTTTGACTCAAAAAGAGTACATGACACCTACATTACTTTTTTGATAGCACTAACAATTACGAAGATGCCCTATAAAAGTGTCGAAAATGGGATACCCTGTACAATAGCTCCGATACTAGTTCAAATACTTGAAAAATGTTAATATAAAAGTTGCACGGTAGCAAAACTATTTTTTAAGTTAAGTTTTCTAATTGATACCCTGTATATCACAGGGAAATTTAAATTATTTTTAAAATGCAATTCAGGGCTAAAATTACCATTGATAAAATCGTAATTTTAAAAGTTCTTGCCTCGATATGATATGGTTTCGTAACTACGCTTACTTACCGTTCTATTTCCCAAATTTCTTATTCTACAGCCCAGATACGTCGTTTTTCCAACTAGGGCCGTGACGTTCCTGGATACGCTTTTGTCAAAATACGGACCTCGGTCGATAATTAATGGTTCTATTTCGTTCTCGCCCTCGGGATAGTTTTGAGAGTCGTCTTGCCTCTTCACCCGACTGAAGCCTGGAAAAGAAATACTTTTTTTAACAAATATCGCGTACCTAAATAATGGATGGATATAGAGTTGCAAATATTACGTAATAAGAGGTATAAATTGAATATTACGCACGCGTGGAAAAGTTTACCGTTCGATCATATTTATTAATTTTAAAACACAATGGGGGTTTAATTTTTTTTTCAGCAAAATTTCTCATATTTTGGTGGGCTTGTATGTGATATTATCTTGCACTTTATGACATGACGGACTCTATTTTATCGCCTCCGGTTTAACCGGAAATGATCCCCACTTAGGATTATTAAATGGAACACCCAGTATATATTTGGCGTTATCGATTCAGAATCAAGGGCAGATCCAGAACTTCGGTTTGGGCGATCATACAAGGAAAAGTTACGAAAAGTAATACCCTGTCGCGTTAGCCAAACCGATATACAGAGTGTCCGGGAACATGTGGGAAATCTCCCGGATATGAAGAAAACACGTGAAAAGAATACTATTGGGTCATATAAACTTCTTTCGTATCGGCCTCCTCTTCGGAGATATGGGCTCCCAAAGAGCACCAATGGAATCAAGTTTTTTACACATAATTATTGAACCACCTGGTATATTTCAATTATTTTTTAATATGATGTATACCAGGTAAGACCCGTCAAATTACTACCCAAGAAACTGTTGTGAATTACTCACAGCTGCAGGGACGGACTAGCCCATTTTTTTTACGCCCTGTATGATGAGAACTTTGGACAATGTTTTTTACATACCTTTAACTATTGGCTAAAAATTAAGTACTCTTCATTCATGTCGCTAATCCTAACCGTTTTCGAAAAAACGGCATTTCATATACATCATGTGCTTCGGGTATTTCAATAAAAGATACATCTTTGTTCAGATCCAATGTTCAACATTCAAGATTCCGCTTTTTCATATTTAGCCAATGAGCAGTTAGGGGACTCAGTGTAAATAAAATGACGTTTTCTCGAAAACGGTTAGGATTAGCGACATGAATGAAGAGTACTTAATTTTTAGCCAATAGTTAAAGGTATGTAAAAAACATTGTCCAAAGTTCTTATTAAAATCATCGGTTTTTCCCAACACTACTAATTTTCTCACGTAAGATGAAGGGATAGGTCATGTAGGTACTATAAATTCACAACAGTTTCTTGGGTAGTAATTTGACGGGTCTTACCTGGTATACATCATATTAAAAAATAATTGAAATATACCAGGTGGTTCAATAATTATGTGTAAAAAACTTGATTCCATTGGTGCTCTTTGGGAGCCCATATCTCCGAAGAGGAGGCCGATACGAAAGAAGTTTATATGAACTTATAGTATTCTTTCACGTGTTTTCTTCATATCCGGGAGATTTCCCACATGTTCCCAGACACCCTATATATATATGGTGTTTATCGTGTTAAATTGTTTGTTGGGGGGGGGGGGGGGGGGGTTGCATGACCCCCCTGGATCCGCGCTTGTTCAGAATACCAATGGCTGCATTCAGCAGAACCAATCGATTTATAAGCGATTTTTAATAAGTGACGTCACGGTGCGCATCGATTTGTAGTTCCACTGAATACCTTCTGTTGTCAGCTTTTTATTTCTTAGATGAATTTTTAAAATTTGATTTAATCAAATAACGGCTGTTCAGATTATGTGGGACTACTAGGAGATGGCGCTGCGCGCTGTATTTTGTCGACTACCGTCGATAGTACGGCGTTAAGTTAAAGTCCTCTCTGATGATAGGTATGTACACCTACCCTGTACTGACGAGAACAAATAAGTGCGAAACCGGTCTACAGGTGGTTGCATCCTATCAATGGAGAGGGCTTCCTTTTCTTGGTAGTACCATTCAATCTGAAATAGTATTTTAAAGTGCTACTGTGTGGACAAAAATACGCCCTTATTGTATAAGGATCATCGGATGTTCTAGAAATAATCATTTTCCATATTGGTATTTGATAAAATTCACTTGTTCCGTCAATTTTTTATAAATTTTACTCCTCAACCTGACAAACAACACTGACATAAATCGCTGTCAAATCACAAATAGCTTTTTAAATTCGATGGAAAAAATGGCGTCCCCATCGATTTCTGAAATCGATTTTTTTTAGTGCATTCAGCAGATGATTACTAAACGCTAACAAATCGATGGGTTCTGCTGAATGCGCTCATTTTAGTGCATTTGTGCATTTTCCACGGCGTGTGTGATAGCAGCCTCCCACGACTCTCTTGGTATTCTTTAAAAGGCCCAAATTGTGTACTTTAGGCGGCCTTATTTACCGTGTTTTACTTACGTAACTTCACATAAATCGTACGATTTACTTTACTGTGCCTAAAGTTTAACTTACTTAGATAGGTAGTATGTTTTTTGCTATTGACGGCAGTAATCGTAGGTACAGTACGTATCACGAAAATTGGATACGACTTAATGATTTCCAGGGTCGGTCCCATTGTATCGACAAGAGCTTGCCAATGAAAGTGAAGTATGTAGGGACGGACTAAGGAAAACAAGTAATGATATGATTATATTAATGTAATCAAATGAAATAACATTTTTTTACAATATTACTAGTCATATTTATTTACATTTATAATGTCATTCAATAGATAGTTCTGTTTCGCTATCGCTATCCTCATCAAAATTAATTATAATTGGATTAATTATACGATCCAGACTAATATACGAATTTTCTACAGTTATTACGTGACGGACTGAATTTTTCCAACTACCTGGGGGAATATCATTAAAGCATTTTCGTATTAATTCTACAACACTAGAACTTAAAGTCGGAGAAATATTTTCAGACCTAACCAGTGATTTTAACTGGTGCCACATATGCTCTATGGGATTAAAAATGCAATAATAAGGTGGGAGCCGTAGCATTGTATGTCCAATTTCTTCTGCCAATGTGTCACAAACATATACTTTTTTTTATACAAAATGTCTTTAAAACTTCTAAAAGATCACTTTTTTTATAACTTTCTTCAAAATATATATCATTCGCCGGCATGTAGTTCTGAATCTCCAATTATTTGAGCTTGGAGCTTTATGTAATTGGCGACTGTGATAGCTCGCATTGTCCATTACTATCAGGCTTTTCTGAGGAATGTTTGGTAAAGGACAATTCTTGAACCATTCCTCAAAAACTAACAAATTTTACCACAAAAGGATATTTAAATATAAATTAATCAACCTAACCTACCTGATGTGCCTATATTTAATTATAATTATTACAATCCAGTCGTTTCCACATAATAATAACAAACGGTCATAAATAATGGGATGGCCCAGGTACTTTTACGGCAGTCATTAAGTTATATCCATTTTTCTTGAAACAATCTTTAAATAAATAAACGTCATATACTGATAATTTGATCAAAATTTACTGAAATATAAGATATATGTATGTCCGCTAACAAATGTATCAAATAGAAGGTGAAATGCCCAATAGAAAACAGGCGCGAGACTGATAAAACACCAAATAAGTAAATAACAAAAATTATCACAACAGACAGAGGAACCAAATGAAACCATTTTTCTTGGCTATTAACTTTGATCGCCCGACAAAGGTCATTTTCTTATGAATTGACCAATTTTCCCCGACTTTTTCTTTTCCGAGTCTTTTCATTAATTTAAGTGAATCTTCCGGACGGGAAAAATTCTGATATTAACAGCAAAGTACAATGGGAAATTTTTTTAAAAACATGGCCAATCAATTTTATGGAGAAATTTTAATAGCCATAATTGCACTAGATGTTTTTCAAACCTGTAACAGTTTTTTTTTGTCTTTTTTTGTTGCGAGGGCCAAATACCAAAATTGATAACACTTTTTTTCTATGGTCAAACACAAGCACTATAGGAAAAATCAGGGCACTCTGGGAGTGGTGCGTTTTGAATCGTTGGAGGTTATATTCATTGGGAAAAACGACCTCGGGAAGGTCGTTCCACAATGATGAAGTCCTCCAGATGAAAGAATTCTTAAATAATGAAGTTCGAGGAGTACTAAGCTTAACCACATATGGATGGGCGGCAGTGGTTCGTCGCGTATTTCTGCTATTCGCCGCTCTGCGCGGAATTAAGAGGGCAAGGTCAGCCGAGCACTTTCCATGAAAATATCTGTAAAAGAGTCAAATCACGCGTCACCATTTTAACTTTTTTGTTTCAAGCGCCTACTTTTCTTTTAAATCCCGAATCAACAGAAGTTTGAAATAATGTTTCTGTATTTTGCTCAGTTATTTGTGGTTTGTTATTAAATTATTTGTCATTTATTGAACTAGTCCAACATAAGCAAAAATTTAGAGCTTACTTATAAGATATTATTTATAAAATTAGGAGAAATACAGGACCGTATCCCAAAATTTCCTGATGTTGTTCAAAAAACCCTCGAAACGCCATTAAACCACAAGGTGTCATACATCGTTGCATTCGGAAGAAAAAAAGCTATCAAATTCCAATATCAGAAAAACAGGACCGTATTAAAAAAAAGAAAGTTGATAATGGCCCTTCGAAGACGACTCGTCGGATTACAAAACAATTAACGCTGTTAGATAGAGCGGAAAAAGGTGCAATTTACTTTAGAATTCGATCTCAAAAAAACCCAGGAAAACAATAAAACGATTTTTCAGAATTTCGGTTTTTTCCGGATATCTCCGGAACTACTCGGAATTTTAAAAGTTTCTAAACGGCATTATATTAGGCACGTAAATGCGCAACTTTACCTCTCTTTAACCGACTTCGTATCTCTTACGGTTTCCGAGATCCCTGTACTGGCCCTCCTTATCTCGACACGTTGTAATTGTCAAATATATTAATATTACAATTTATTATGAGTAGGCGCTATCTCAAAAACTAGAGCTGATACGAGGAAAAGCTAAGTGTTTTTGGAATCACCGCATTCAAAATAACTAAAATCAGTTGCTTTTTCTTCGGCACCAAGACAAAAAAAAAATTTGTTGGGCCGCGAATATCTAAAGTACTTTCCGGGATGTTAAAAACTATCGATTTAAAAAAAAATCAAGACTTTGTAGCAAAAAATTATAGCTGTTGCGGACGGACTTGCAAAACATATTTATGTCAATTTGAGACGATATCTTGACCGTTTTTTTTCAAAAATTTCCCACAGTGCAACATCCGAAAGATGCGAGCACTTCGCTATAATTAGATGGAGACGAAAGAGTGTCTTTTTGTCCGCCGACTCCCTTCATCATCGTTTAGAATATGTCTGTTGGTTTTTGTAACGGTATTAGATGGTGTAACTTTTATTTTTAGCTACTTGTGTGCATTACTTTTAATAAAAAAAAAGTTTTAAGAATGAGAATAGAATTTAAAAAACCGATAGTTTCTGTTGGAATAGGCCATGTACATCATTCAGATATGATTTATTGTTTAAAACATAATATTTCTTAACGAAGGTAGCCACTTGCTTCCAGAGCATGCCAAAAAATGTTTCGTTACCTTGGAAATAGATCCACGGTTCGTTTAGAAAAATAATTTTAAAGTTCTGAATACCATTGTGATTTTCAAAATATTTTTATAGGAAACAAGCTCCAAATATGGCGGGACGAGCTCGAGACGCAATTGAGTCGCGCCAACAACGAGCCTGGTTCGTCCTATTGGTACGAATCTCGGACGCGCCTACCACGAGCCTCTCGAGGATCCGTTTTCAGTCGGTTTTTACCTCGAGCTCGAAGATATTTGGCGCGTCTAGTGGAACCGGTTTGTGGCTGGCTGGCAAAGAAGTTCTGTTTGCAGCGAGACCGACCACTATTTATAGAATATAGAGTGGCCCAAAGAAGGAATAAATATCGCCATGTTCATTTGATACCAATAATTGTTATTTTTCTTAAATAATAAAGACGTTCTCTATTATTATTATTTAGTGGAGACCAACAAATTATTTTCTAATGTGTGGGATCCCAAACTGGAAGATTCTTTTAAGAAAGAAAACGGAGATACGTGGAATGAGGTTGCGTCAGTCGTCGAGAAATTTGTAGAAGCAATAAAGGAAAAAATATCGAGTTTATTGGCGATATACCATCGCCAAATCGTCATTTTTATTCACTAAACTTGATGATAATAAAACATCACTCCACATAACAAATAAAGCTCCCGTCTGTTCTTTGTCTCCAGGCGTGGTCTACCTCCTTTGGCTCAGCGTGTAAAACTAAAAATAAAATAGATTCTTGGGAAACGTGTGGCGGGCCCGACGTGACATGCGGAAAGGAAAAAATTCGAAAGAGGCTCGCGGCAGGCTCGTTGAAAAAAAGCTCGAACAAAGCTCGGCTCAGGCGCGTCTCGGGCTCGTCTCGCCATATTTATACGCACCTTTAGAGATAAAATGTTTGTCCTTACGCATTAGACACTCCCGGTTCTCAGCACCGGTTACTGTAGGTTATTCAAGCAAGATACACTTTTTTTCTAACTAAATATATAATATTTAATACTACTTACAGAAAAGGAACGAAATTTCTAACTCATAGTTCTTAATATGTGTAGTAAGTAGTGTAGATTATTGACACTCTAACGACTTAATAAGGCCCCTGATTAAATGTAATCGTGTTTAATATGTTGCAAATGCATATAGATTTATGGGCTCATACGTCTCTATAGATTTAATGCGCTTTGCGTGTACCCTATGTGATAGGACGAATGCGTCACAAATGCAAATATTCTGTTATATCGCCTGTTCGATGCAAAATATCTGCATTTTTTATTATGAAAATTATTTAACAGACGTAACATCACCATCCAAGAAAAGTTCTTCGTAGTAAAGGATACACTTTCCAAATTGATTATTTTTCGTCGGTAACTGAGGTTATGTTTTTTTTTTAGGTAAAGCAGTGGTGCGCTAATTCTATATTTTAAGAAAAAATTGCAAAAATATGGATTATTTCTTTATATTATCTGAATGTCTGCATACCTACAACGATTATCTATTTATGACTAATGTTAGATCGAAATTATCTAAACGCGTACCTTATTACAGCGTTGCCATTTTTTTAAAGCCATGTTCTTCTAACTTGAACTTTGAAACTGTAGAACTGTGCATGATTGTATGATAAATGGAGTTTTATGAATGGAATATCTTGTCTCCCCTTTTATATTACAGGGTGTTATGGAAATGACGTCTTATATTTAAATGGGTGACTCCTTGGGTATCCTAGAGAAAGTCTCCATACATTTTTTTTAAATCGAATGTCTAAATACTAAGGTAAAAACCCTTTTTACCCACGTTCTGTCGCGCCGTTCCATCTGGATTCACTTAGCAACAATGTGGGTCACTAGAGTATACTAACCGTGTTGTCAGATCACACCGCGTGTCTCGCCCTTGCTTGTATACCGGCCGCGCGCCACGATCGTTGTTTCAGCATGTTTCGAGACTCGGGGTTGGACTGACGCTGTCAAGGGTTCCACGTGCTTGACGTATACGAATTTTAAACGTTTTATTAGTTGTAGCACTAATCGATTTTTTTCTGTTGTGAAATAATTCATAATAATAAATGTTGTGATGTGATTTCAAATTTGTGTGATATTATCTGCTCTTGAAAACCATACTTTTTGTGTTTTATTTTTTTATGAAATTTAATTATAAAACGGATTATTTTAAAATAAGATCGAAGGTATGTACATTAAAATTGTAGTTTTTTTTTTCTAAAAAGATTGAAAAAGAAGTTATAACGTTTGTCAAAGACGTCTTGTTGCAAAAACTGAACGCGCGTTCTGTGTTGCAATATGACAACACCGCCTATAATGCGCTAACCTCTTTTAAACCTCGAGACTGCCTCAATAAACTATTGATTGCGAAGGTCCTCAGGAGCGGCCACGTAAATATTGAGATTTCATATAAAGTGTATATTTCGTACAATAATTCAAAGCGCCATTTATGGTTATTTTTCTTCAAGTTATTTTCATCTCAGGGGCCCCTTTACCTGAAATTCAAATTTAATTTTAAATATATATTTGTGGTTAGACACCCTGTTTATATTTCTCATTACCAACGGAGCTTATACGCCCCTGCTTGGATTATGAAGATAAGCATAGTACAGAACGGATTACAGTGGGGGGAGGAGGGGGTGGGGTGACATTACGAGGGGGCGGCTTTACTAAACTAGGAAATTATGTTTGACTCGACTACGAAATTATAGCGGGCGGTGCAATTCTTGATTGCGATTCACGATGAATATCAAAGCACGCAAATGATTTTGTTCGATTGATGTCATTAGTTGAACGATGTACCGATTGGGTATGTGATCGCGTTTATTTGCGAACCAGATGTTTAATTTATCAATGTTTTGCATTGCTGCATTGCTGAGGTACAGTCTGTCCCAAATTCGACGCTCTGGATTGTTATTTTGGTAACAACAAAGTTAAACTGATGTTGTTATATCTTATATACAGGGTGTTATGGAAATGACTTATTGTATTTAAATGGGCGACTCATAGGGTGTCCTTACTAGATATTTATCTGAAATACCTATACTCGGAAATATATAACATGTTAACGGTGTCCGTCAACTATAAAACAACATAGCCTAAAAATAATAGAAATATCTTCCAGTTTATGCTCTATTTCTAAAGTTTTATTGAATAAAGTACTATTTTTATTTTTAATTCAATATAGTATTATACATATTCCTGTTAGATTCTCTGTCGACACAATATTTTGTTCAATAGTATTATTTATTACTTTATTCAATATTTTGAACTTTGTTCTGCTCGAACCATAACTCAAAGTTTTGCATATTCTTTTTAAAAGTTTTCTAGATTATTTTTCGCAATTTCTCGTATTTCTGACTGATTACACCTTTCTTCCTGACTCATTTTTATTAACTTTAATCATATATTTATTTTTAATTATGACAGATGGGAGGAAGCTTTGTTGTGTTCAATTTTTTCTATCATGGCATATTTGATACTTTTAACATTTTATTAAATTGTAAAAGTATTGCCAACCCAAAAAGAAAATATTAATTCAAATGGAAAAAACTACTATATTTTTAAAGTTTTTCAGACTTTAAAGACCCAAATAGAAAAAGTATTATAAAATACACGGTTCATAAGACAATTAGAGCACTTGTACTTAAGAAACCTTCCCGCTTCGCGGGTAGTTTTCTGAGTTACGCGCGTGCTCTACGATAATGTCTTATGAAACTTGTATCTTAATATACTATTATTTAACAACACATTAACTGACTTTTTTGAGACTTGACCCACCCTATTAAATTGCTGACATATCTCGCCAGTTCCGCCAACTATGGTTACTTTTCGGAAATTTGTTCATACCTCAAGATTTGCGCGTGAAATTACTCTGTATATCGGTATGTTTTAAATTGGATTAAATAAAACGGGCCCATGAATCTGAGAAGTTATTTTAGTTAAGTGTAGTTAGTTATCCCTGAACAGATTTCCAGATCGCCGACTATTAAGGCCTTAAACTGGACCGTTTATCCATTAGTTAATTATTAAACGGCCCTTGGCAGGGCTATCTCTTCCCATAAAGGGTTATCGAGTGACCATTTATGGTCTCAAAGTACGGTTCGAGTGCTTTTATGCCGCTCCCAACAGGAACGCTGGGCAATTTACTTACAACAATCCGGAATATGAATACAAGAAAGGCTAATAATTGCAAAACCGCCGGTGGCATCAATTTTCTTGCATTATATTTGTTTGTTTAAATCACAACGTTTCAACTGGTAAGTATCTTCAGTCGTAATGTTTCGTTAGCCTTGGAATATATCCACGTGCAATCGGTTTACTTAGAACAGGGGTCGGCAACCTTTTGAGACGGAAGAGTAAAAAGTTATAATTTACACAATTTCTCAGTTTTTAAAGAGCCACTAACGGCCGCAATTTGATATCGAAAGAGACACAACTTGACATCGAGAGAGCCGCATGCGGCTCGCGAGCCGTAGCTTGCCGACCCCTGGTCACAGTCAAAGCACTGGTGAAGACGCCAAATTGTCTTGCGTCGAAAACGAATTGAAACCTACATAGAAACATCCGACGATGGCGTCAGTCGAGAGCTTTCGACGGACTGACGACAGTAACGACGCGTGTCACGGTGGAGGGGTGCGGTGAAAAGCGAATACAAGAGATACAATCGGTGCCTAATCCTCGTTAATCGATTCAGAACGAATTTTTAATGTTCTTTTTCGATAAAATAAATAATATTTGCGTATGGAACTAAAGAGCCGCAGCTTCACATCCAAAGAGCCGCGTGTGGCTCGCGAGCCGCAGGTTGCCGACCCCTGACCTAGAAGGTAGTTAATAGAGACCCACCAAGTAACGCGCGAGGTATTGCTTGCCCAGTGATATTTGGACGTCTCCCGTATGAATAGCGTGAGGAGAAAAATTTATAAAAACCATGCTAGAAATCGTGTTATCATAGGTGGGTTGTAAATACAGGGTGTTATGTAAATGACTTATTCTATTTAAATGGGTGACTCCTAGGGTGTCCTAGAGAAAGTCTACATACTTTTTTTTTTAATCTAATATCTAAATTCTAAGGTAAAATCCCTTTTTATGCACATACTGTCGCGCCGTTCCATCTGGATTCACTTAGCAACAATGTGGGTCGCTAGAGTATACTAACAGTGATGTCAGATCACACCGCGTGTCTCGCCCTTGCTTGGATACCGACCGTGCACCACTATCGTTACTTCAGTCTGTTTCGAGACTCGGGAGTGGAATGACGCTGTCGACGGTTCCACGTGGTTAATATAAACGAATTTTAAACGTTTTGTTAGTTGCAGCATTACCCGATCTTTTTCTGTTGTGAAATAATTCATAACAAGAAATATTGTGATGTGATTTCAAATTTGTGTGATATTACCTATTGCTGGTTCTGTTGCAAAACATACTTTTTGTGTTTTATTTTTTATGGAATTTAATTATATGACGGATTATTATATCGAAGGTAAGAGAGTATGTACCTTAAAATTGTAGTATTTTTTTTCTAAAAAGTTTGAAAAAGAAGTGATAACGCGTCGGTCAAAGACGTCTTGTTGTCAAAAACTGAACACGTGCGTTTACAATTCTGTGTTGCCATATATGACAACACCGCTTCAATATACTATTGATTGCGAACGTCCTCAGTAGCGGCCACGTAAATTTTCAGATTTCATATGAAGTGTATATTTCGTGCAATCATTCAAAGCGCCATTTAAGGTTATTTTTCCTCAATTTATTTTCATCTCAGGATTTGCCGGTTTAAATATAATAAGTCATTGCCAGAACACCCTGTATTTGACACGATTTATTTTGCTTCTGCACTATTTTAATTTTGTCATTTCCGTCCGAATACACTGGAATTGTATGTGGTTTCCAAAGGAAAACGTCGTCTGTTTAATCCTTTTTCATTAACTGATAAAACAAAAAGACATTAAAAATAACCGGTCTTTTATTACTGTAAAGTTATCATGCATGTTCATTCTTTTCCCAGCCTCCCTGTAATAAATATTCCTAAATTATTAAAAACGGTAAGCAATTTTCTGTATTTCAATCAGTTAAATTTGCAGTATTTTTTTACCTTCAAAATGCTTGTGCCCGAACTTTTAAAATAAGCTTAAAAACTCTCGTACGCTTTATTTAAAACATGAAATATCGGCATTTCCCTATATCGCATTGATGTATAAAAATTTGCATCAAAGCCAAGTCAGCATATTTTTATATGTATTTCACATTTCGACTTTTTATTCAACTTGAAATTTCATATTTGTACGCCATGTTGTATATAAATGACGCTGATGGATTCAGTTGACACCGCATACTCGAAACGGAATTGCTAAAATTTCCAGGGAATTTCGGTAAAAAGATATCGAATTCGTTTCTAAAAATGAAAGACAAAAATATATTATTTTCGGTTGTAATTTGTGGGAAGTGGTTTAGCCAAACATGTTTTTTTATTGTCGAAAGCCTGTTTTATTGATAATCAGATTAGCTGCAGGGGTCGTTTTAATCTAATATTATACAGAATATATATAACAGAAGTTACGTAAAAAAACCGAGACTTTCTTTGCTAATCATTTTTTACACTGTCTTGTAGTCTCACTAGTGAATAATAATGTCACAATTCATGGAGCCACCTTATGTCAAACCCGAATAACCACGTGAACTGATGAGAAATGCCAATAATTTTATAAGTTATGACATTTGCAGTTGCACATTTGTGCAGTGTGCGAGGTACCTTGTCTTCAGGATTCAATGGTGGCCACCCACGGAACGATAGAATCAACCAAAGGTAAGCCATTTTGTTCCTGTATCACGCTGGCGCTGCAATTTGTATTTGCGACGAAACAATCTGTTGGAACCGTGAAGAAACGACCAGGTTATCTAACGAAACAGATGTATTTAAAGTATGGATTTATTTCACTGGATGATAAACCACAGTATGCCGCGTGCTAAACTGTTCTGGAAGCGGTATCTGGAAACTGAATACGCGTGTTTACAAAGCTGAACCATTTGATTTCTTGGAGAGTAAGTCATTTATCTTTACAAATTAAGGTGATACCACAAATACGAGCCGTCCATGAAGGAAAATCGAATTCTACCCGCTGCGATTGATAACAAGATGGTCCAAGTTATGATGACAGGCCTGAAGGAAGCGAAAAAAAAATAATGATTGATATTTCACTGTACTCATACAAAAATATAATCTCGCATATTATATGCTATTCACCAAGTTGAATTAATACTTCATCCGCGTGCATAATCAGTTCGGGTTTCGACAAGGGTTCTTCAACGGTAGACGCTATTAATTATTTCTATGAAAGGGGAGGGGAGAACGTCCTGTCGGGGTTTTCTCTCACTTAAGCAGAGCTTTCGATTATGTTAACATTGATTTACTTTTAGAGAAGCTTGAAAGGTATGGAATCCGCGGTCAAGCACTGAGTTGGCTGTCGCAATTTCTTAAAAGGAAGAAAACAGTTCATAGCGATCAATAATGCTGATAATGCATCGAATGGTGAAAGCCTTTCTGGACTTTTGCAAATTGTTATGGGCGTTCCGCAGGGGGCGGTTCTTGCTCCGATTCTCTTTAATCTCTATATTAATGACGCAGATGACGAGCTGGACGAAGAATGCATCTGGGCAAAGTATGCCGACGACTCTCCCTATTTATTTTCTCATTGGGATGATAGTATTTTAATTCAAAATTGTAATCAAAATTTGAACAGTCTGTGTAATTGGTTCTGTCAAAATTCACTATTTCTCAATAATACTAAAACTAATTACATTCGTTCTCACAATTACCAGGCTCATAATAATTTGGATATGGAACTGCTTATAAATAATGAAGAAATATTAAAAATCAATACTGTAAAATTTCTAGGAATAGAAATTAATGAGCATCTGAATGGGAAAAATCATTGTGATCTGTTCAAGTCAAAATTAAATGCATGTTGTTTTCTCGTTCGTTCCCTCAAGACTGCGATTTCTATGAGGCAGCTCCTCATGGTGTATAACGCACAAGTTGATTCTCGTCTGCGTTACGGGGTGATCTTCTGGGGTTCGTCCAGTATGGTTGGGGAATTGCTTATATGTCAGAAGAGAATATTGAGGACTTTGGTGGTGGGTGTGTCGAGGACTTACTCGTGCAGAGGGCTCTTTAGGAAATACAAGATTTTGACTGTAATTTTGTGTATACTATGTATATATGTTTTTAAAAATAAATGTCGATTTGCTATTAACAGTGATGTTCATACGTATAATACACGACAAGTCAGCTCATTTAGAGTTCCTTTTAACCGACTGAATGTGGGTAGAACATCACGAAACTCATTCGGGCCAGCAATCTTTAACAAGCTACCACCAAGACTGAAGGCTGTTGATAGTCTTAAGTTGTTTAAAAAAACGTTTAAAGCAATATTTGTTGTCTGAGGCTTTTTATTCAGTTAATGAAGATCTCACCAGGGTGCAATAATGCCTTTACATCTTTTTTATATTTACTTCTTTTTTTAACAATAACATAACTTTTATCTTAGTATAAGTTTGTTTTTTCTAAATTTTATATATTGTGTATTTGTATATCATACATTTTATATATACTCATGTATTTGACTTTGACGTTTTCCATATATTGTAAATTGTAATGTCTAAGGAAATAAAGCATAAATAATAGATACTTACCATTATTTGCTTGTTTTTGCTTAACGCGTAAAAATCTAATCAACGAGTAATCGAAATCTAAGCGAGATATTTAAAAAACAAATAAATATAAAGCTGCAAGCAATTAACGGAACAGCAACTTCGTAGAAACTTCGATTTAATTATCAAACAAAGAAAAAACATTTAAATTTCAATTACGTTGCCGAAGAACGTCTGTTTTAGTCTCGAACGCTAATAGCACCTGTTTAACAAACAATTTTCTATTGTATAAATGTTAATTGTCTACATTAAATACAGGGTGTCAATCTGTATAGCCCCGAGGATGGCTTCATAGAGGTCGAAACCGTTGACCTTCCAGCGTAACTTTGTGTAGTAAAAGAACCACTTGTTAATTGTTAAAGAAACATTTTATTTTAACTTCTTGAGATTACATGAACAACAACATTCCTTTTCCTTGTTATTATTTGTTATTAGTGTTTCTTCGCGTTATTATTGCTAAGGACTACTACGACTATTACCAACCTAAAACACAGCAGATTACGACAGCAAACAAACTTAACAGTTTGCAGAGGCTGGCCTGCCTGTGTACCAGTGGGGCGATCAAAAGTACCCCCACTCCAGCAATGGAAGTCATACTGGGACTAATACCCCTAGACATCCACATCAGAATGGAGGCTATTTGCAGCGCCTCAAGGATGATCACAAATGGGGAATGGACACAACACCCCGTAAAAATTGGACACACAAGAGCCACGGATCTAATCAACGATGAGCTCTTGGATATGCAATCTGATCGCATGAAAGCAACATACGATTTCACAAAGCCTTTCAAGATTGACTGGAACTTTGATAAATGGATAAACAGTGCATCCCCGTCGTTTGACAAGGGTCTAGTTTGGTACACCGATGGATCAAAAACCGCCAACGGTGTGGGCGCAGGTATATTTGGCGAAAGGCCCAGGATGGACATAAGCATTCCTCTGGGGACCTACGCCACAGTATACCAAGCGGAAGTTCATGCCATACAAGCATGTGCACTACAAAATCTTGAAAAGGGCTACCACGACCAAAAGATTTACATCCAAGCCATACAACCAAGCTGCTCTTAAGGCTCTGAACTCCAATCGGTTTACTTCAAAACTTACACTGGAGTGTCATACCAACCTAAAAGTACTGGCGGCCAGGGGGAACTCTTGTGGGTCCCTGGTCACTCCGGGATATTAGGAAATGAAAAAGCGGATGAACTAGCGAGAGCCGGATCTGCCCAAAGTCTCAGGGGCCCTGAACCGGCCTTTGGAATATCAAGGCAACAAAAACAACATTAGATAGATGGTCGAAAAAACAACACCTATCTCGATGGCAAGAGTTACCTGGTCAAATACACGCACGGGCCGTAATTGGAAAACCATCGAAAATACTATCGAATGGGATGCTAACCCTGACGCGGCCCCAGTTGAAACAAGTGATGGGTCTGCTAACAGGCCACTGCCACTTGCGAAAACACCTTCAACGGATAGGGATAAACAACGGATCCATTGAATGTAGACTCTGCGGCGAAGAGGATGAAACTACCGCTGCTTAGCGCTGTCCCGTAGAAGACAAAATACCTTCGGGAACATACAACGTGGTGACAGCCTCCCACATGACAAGCTTGGTAGAAGGTTACTGGACCTCATAGAAGGAACAAATATCTTTTAACAAGATCGGGGTACACAATAAGCCGAAAGGATACAGTGATTTGAAGTTCGGGCCTTTAAACCGACCCCCGCCTTTAACCAACCAACCTATCGTTACAAAATATAACTATAACCTAAATATATGATTTGAGGTTTGCTGCAACTTAAGGTTTGTATAAGTTAACAGAAACGTAAGCCAAAATACAAAATTTGATCTTCTAAGTTCGTTTCACTAACCTGTATCCAATAAGTTAACCATTTTGGAAACTAATTTATTATTATTACAATTAATATTAAAATTTTCGCAAAAATAATTAATATCTGAGACTGTGAGCGAACATGTAAATAGTTTATTATAGTTATTATACGTCTTTCTCGCATCGGTTGATCGCGAGTCGAACATCTAACTGAATAAGTAACTAAATGTAATATCGGGAAGAAAATTATTCCCGAACCGCCCTGATTGATGTGGCATAACTGTGAAGTTCTAAAGCTGAATGGGAACACTTGCGGCCGAAGCATTAATTAAAGTTCGAGCCCGGCCTGATAAAATATATCGACAATAGTTTTGTCGGGGCCTTATTTCAATTAATATTGAATACGCGTACGTCAAATTCTATTGGGGAAATTCTATTATGTCTATGGGTATTATTCTCTTGTCAAAATAGCATAATGGATAAGGTTATATAGTAGTTCTATTTTGACCCTCGGCATTTTCAGTGGCGAATCCTAGGTCGGGCATAAAGGGTTGGTAAAAAAGCGCCCAATATTCTTCAAAAATTTCGTTAATTGAATTTGGTACATATGTGTATGTAAGGAATTTATAATATTTTTCACGCTAGCGTGAAAAAAGCAACAGCCTAATTATGTTCGAATCTTTGCACGCTCAGCATTGTTAATCGTTTGTTATTGATTTCAATTTAAACAGAATTGTGTCTAATCGGCACTCTGCCACACCAATATTGACAATTATTATTGCAGTGCACAATATATGCAGATTCAATTCAATACTAACAATAAATAATAAATCGGCAGTCGTATATTGTTATATTGAAACCCGGAAACCCTCAGATGATATCAAAGTGCAGAAAAATAACCATATTTTGCGATATACTCAAGGCCACCAGCCACATGGATTCGCGACACGAAATACACCTTACTTGACGGGCGTTGAAACACTTTATTTTAATGATGTTACAAAATACCTGTCACAGGTATTTGGTAACAGGTATGAAAGAATTCTTAAATAATGAAGTTCGAGGAGTACTAAGCTTAACCACATATGGATGGGCGGCAGTGGTTCGTCATGTATTTCTGCTGTTCACCGCACTGGGCGAAATTAAGAGGGCTCGGTCAGCCGAGCACATATCTGTAATAGAGAGTCAAATCTCCAACCTGTCTTCGATGTTCAAGGCTGTCCAGGCTCTTGATCAGCTCGTGGTTTCCGATCAGACGAATGGCCCTCCTTTCGATAGAATCCAGTAGCCGAAGAGTATGTTTGGGTGCAGAGCTCCAGGCATGAGAGCAGTACTCTAGTGATGGTCGAATCTGGGCTTTGTATAGTGTCAAAAGTTGTTGGGGTATACAACTTTCTGGTCTGGAAGAGTACACCCAGTTTCTGTGAAGCTACCTTGGCGATTGCCACAACGGGGTTATGCCAAGACACATTTCCTCCCAGATTGGCGCCCAGCAAATTGATAGATGAAGCCAGTGGGATTGCGTGTACGGCCATGACCATATTCGGTTCTGTAATGTTATCCGTTTTAGAGAAGACTGCTCTGCCTGGGTTTTCTTAGCGTTAAATTTTCTATTATACTATTATATTATAGAACAGATTATACGGGTATCTAACTGAAAATAAGTATTACTAATTTGTAATGTTGTAGTTTAGGCATGCCGTATGTGGTAGTTCAATGAGTAATGAAAATGTCCATAGTCATATAGTATGTGACATAGTGAATATATTAGAACAAGAAGAAAAGTTATATTATTTATAGATGTTGATTTATAGATAATAAATACAAAACCCAATAAGAACTGCCAACACAATGTTAAATAAATAATATATAACAAAAAAAACATAACAAAACTAAATATAAAACTGAAAGCTAACACATAAATACCACTACTTAATTAATTGAGCATTGACATTCAAAATAACACTTGTTACTATAATTTTCGGAAAACGCGTTTGACGCTACCAAAAGTATATCCGTAATCGGAGTAAAATTATCAATTTTACTAGGTATTTTGTAAGAAGTATTTGGAACAGGTATGGCACTGGAACAGAAACATCACATACCTGTTACCAAAAAATACTGGTTTTTAACATCCCTACTTTATATTTCGATCGGCTGTCTCAGTATGTTCCACCTCGCATCGCGGCAGTTGCCCGACGCCAAGCGATGGTACCAATCGCTTAAAAAAGGACACCCAAGGGGTCATCAATTTATATGTATGTATTATAAGCCGTTTCCATATACCTTGTATTTTCTATTAACATTAAGTCTTTACAAACAATTATTTTAATAGATGGAAAACATTCCTAATAGGCCGGTAACTTAATATATCATCAAAATAAACTGGGGGAATTACGAATAAACATACGTTATTATTAATTAGCGCTGAACAAACAAACGGGGCAGAATTCGTCCTAGAAGGAGTAGCAATCTCTGCCCTAGACGTAAATTTACGCAGTCCCATAAATTGATATAGTTTCGGTAATAACGGGCAGAAGTGATAATTAGTATTTATTACAAGCCCAACAATAAAGAGGAATGATTAATACAGACACTTTTGACTTCCTAGATTTTTATTTTTTTTATGTGAATGCAAAATTATTACTATGTATATGTATGTACAAATAAGCAGAATATAACAAAAATACACTAGTTTTAGTTAGGATATAGTACTAAAAAAATCTAATAACGTGGTTTGACGTGTTTGCGTTTTATACTTGCAATCTTGAAAATCTAATTCCAAGTCTGATAACATTTCCATTGCTGTAGAGTCACCTCTATAATCCCTTTACCATACTAATGGCTTGTTGATAATTGGTGACATTTGTTTGATTACTGCATTCAACTTCTTCATCAGAGTCGTCAAATAGTGATGTGGTTTCAGTTTGGACTATATAATCGGTAGCAATGGGGTCACTATCATCTTCTATTAGCATATTGCTATCAATGTTAATGAACTCGCCCAAATCATTGTTATCAAATTACGAACTTCCACAACATCAATATTCTCTTTCATACTCAAAACGCGACATTTTTGTGCCATTGTTTACGATTTTAACCTTACAACTCACAAATAAACGGCGGACTGCTGTCGGACACATACTTTCTTTCGCGCTGCCACGCATACGCTATTGGTTACCGGTCTGTCTTCAGAGAGTTTTTGCACCGTACTTATTCGTCTCCCAAATACTTTAATAATTTTTTTGTCCGTTTAAAGGAGGGTTTTTGCACTCTTTGTATGAATAGAGCCTGTCTGTCCTAGTCCGCCCAAACGAGAGTGCGCCCAAGAGAGGTTGATTTTCATGGAATTTCATGTACCTAGTCCCGGACTATGAAAAAATGTCCGCTTAATAGAGATGTCCGCTTATCAGAGGTGTCCGTTATGAGAGGTTTCACTGTATCATGATTTTTATTAGGGAATGTGACATTAAGTCTTTCGAGGAATGCCTAATTTTATAGCCGTAATGATTAGTAGAAACAATTTCTAACAAATTCAACAAGTTTATTTTGTGTAACCAGCGATTACTTTATTACCTATATTAGTATATGTATTACCCCAAAGACGAGGTATTAAGAGAAATTACCTTTGCCGAGATGTATGTACAAAGTACAAACGAGAAGATATTAATTAATTCCCGCAAACAGGGGAAGCAATACAGTATCGCAACAAACAATCTGTTATAGACAATAATTGCCGGCTGTGTACAGATTGATGATTAATGCGGTAGCACTTAGTAGGCAAAATGGATAGGAAGAAGCACCAATTTCTTGTTAATTCTCTGTATTGAAGTGGGTTTTCCAGATTTTCTCCTCCTCAAATTATTTATCGTTTTCTAATAACATAAAATTATAACTTATTAATTCAACAATTAATTTAAGCGTGTCAAATGGAATGTCCTTATAATATTCTAAACCTTTTATCATTGGAAAATATTAAAATTTATAATATACCTACTTATGAGATATTTATACAAGAGAAGTATTAAGTCATTTGATCAGCATGAAAAGATTTTGCTTGCAATAAATAAAAACCGGGCTGCAACACTTGTGCTGCAAAAAATGCTACAAACTGTCAACAATTTAACCGATATCAGTCCGCTTGTAATATCATGTGTTCGCTTAATTAACAGTCGAGCTGCGAAATGATTACTTGGTCCGCAAGATTTTACAATTGGTCAGTAGAAAAAAATATGTCTATGTATATGTGTATATTAGAAGAATGGTTATCAATTTAAATCATTGGATTGCGTTTGTTTTGAATAATCGGCAAAGTTCGTTATTGTGAGCGGAGCGAAAGCAGTCGCGTGATACCAGTAGCTAATTGCGTGCGTGTGTTTTCATTCGGTGTAGCAGTCAAGGCCCAAAAGGTAGCGGGGGCGGGTTTTCACTTGTTTTCCCAGGGCACTGTCAATTTATGTAACTTTCTTGTGTTTTCTTTTGCCGAATACAGAAGGAGATCGGCTACAAAAGGTGTAGCGGGGGCGGGTTTTCACTTGTTTTCCCAAGGCACTGTCACTGTTTGACGTTTTATTGCTTTTTTTGATGACCAAGATTAAATATTTTGCTTACCCGCTGATTGCTTACCAATATCTGATTAAAAGTGGATCTCTCATAGCAGCTTATGTATTTAATTTGCGTACCAAAATAATTTAGAGCACGCTAGTATGACATTAATTACTGAAAGATTCAGAAATTGTCCATAAGTTGCTGACCAACTAGCCATTTTGGCTGACCAATTACATTTTTCTGTTCGCAAAAATAAGAATATTTTGCTAACCAGTTAAATAATACCCTTTATACAATAGCAGTTTATAACTCGTTTCAATATTCGTAACATAGTCGACCTTCCTAGTATCTCCTTATATGTATTCCCATTTTACAGTGGTCGTCATTCGTTGTGTGTCATAAGATACAGGTCCCAGCGGCATGAAGCGTGTGACCGTGTTTTATATGTTTTAAAATTAGTGTTTTTTTTCTTTACGACTGGCTGCGTGAGTAATTTAAGAAAAAAAAATGATTAATTTTATAATGTTTATAAGGTTTTCGGAAGTCCAGATCAACTGGAGATCTTCTAGCCTATGTCACCCATATTTGGAACAACGCAATCGAACATCATGGGGAGTCTCGGGTTGTTGCGCTGGATATTTCTAAAGCTTTTGATCGTGTTTGGCATGAGGGGCTTCTAAGTAAACTGCGATCCTATGGTATGCCCAGTCGATTCTGTGCATGGTTGTCTAGCTTTCTTAAGGACCGCTCTTTGCAAGTGGCGATTGATGGTTTCCTCTCAGACACCTTCACCATCAATGCCGGTGTTCCTCAAGGGTCCATATTGTCTCCCACTCTCTTCTTACTCTACATTAACGACCTTCTATTGAAAACGAAAAATCCGATATTTAGTTTTGCTGACGATAGCACACTTATCTCATTTTTCTCATTGAATGCGCAAACATCGGCTGCCGACGCACATATTCGCAGACAGCATGAAGTATCACGCCTCAATAAAGACCTGGAAGAAATTTTCGCTTGGGGTGACAGTAACCAAGTCGAATTTAACGCTAAAAAAACCCAGGCAGCAGTTTTCTCTAACTGGCTTCATCTATTAATTTGCTGGGCGTCAATCTGGGAGGAAATATGTCTTGGCATAACCACGTTGTGGCAATCGCCAAGATAGCTTCTCAGAAGCTTGGGGTACTCTTCCGAACCAGAAAGTTGTACACACTTCAACAACTTTTGACACTATACAAAGCCCAGATTCGACCATCACTAGAATACTGCTCTCATGTCTGGAGCTCTGCACCCAAACATACTCTTCAGCTACTGGATTCCATCGAAAAGAGGGCTATTCGTCTGATCGGAGACCACGAGAAACCTCGACAGTCTAGAACATCGAAGACAGGTTGAGGGATTTTACAGATAATTTCATGGAAGGTGCTCGGCTGACCTTGCCCTCTTAATTCCGCCCAGAGCGACGAATAGCAGGAATACACGACGAACCACTGCCGCCCATCCATATGTGGTTAAGCTTAGTACTCCTCGAACTTCATTATTTAAGAATTCTTTCATCTGGAGGACTATATCCCCCTCGGGAAGGTCGTTTTTCCCAACGAATATGACCTGCAACGATTCAAACCCAACGTGAATCGCTTTTTGCGCACACGCACCACTCCCAGAGTGCCCTAAAGGATTTTTCCTATAATGTTTGTGTTTGATCATAAAAAAAATGTAAATAAATTCAAGATAATTTGTTATATACCAACTCTTTATAGGTTTCATAAAATAAATCGTAATAAACTGTGTTTTATCAAATTTCTCATCCTACACTAAAATGAAAGCTCCATTACTTTAAGTTTGTTTGCATTTCCGCTCTTCGTAGCGCCGTTAAAACGCTCAGAAATCTGTCACTGCAGTGGCGTGAATCGCGGGGAGGATATTTTGTGTTGGTTCATTATTGGCCTTTGCTAATATTTTTATTTACAACCATGCATGTAATAATGACATTTCATCTATCTTTGAAAGGTGGAAAGTTGACGTTTTTTACTTTTACTTTCCACCCGGGTGGAAAGTAAATTATTTTCTTGTAATTTTTTTAAAAATCGATTTTTTTCGGCTTCTATCCTTGGTTTTGCTTTTTTTAAAATGCTAATAGCCTTGCGTGTTTAGATATGTCTATACTTTTTCCCTAATTAATAGAGTGGTCCTCAGCATTGAATATTGTGACCAAATCGATATTATCTTCTTTGTCTTGGCATTTTCACTGAAATAAGCTAGTAGCGCCGAGTCAGAGCCAGGAATTTGAACTTTGTTCCTCGTACACCATTCTTTGAAACAGTTATATGCCTTGTCAGATCTCGGGCGGCTTTTAGTTGGCAGAAGATCTTCTACTATTTTTGCTGCTTCTCGAATTTCTGGTGGAGTAGCAGCAAAATCAAATTCCTCATCTGATTTTTCTGTTGTTAAAATAATGTATTCTTTAGTGACATGGAAACCATATTCAAAAAATGATATTTGCCATCTTGATGTGTATTATTACCTACGTTATTTTACCACCTGCGGTTATTCGAAATTTCTGTCTAATTTTTCAATGGAAACGTCAAAATGACATTTATTTTTTTTAATAATTTTAATTCAAAATAAGTGGACGTTAGATGTGATTGTAAATAAAATAGTATACAAACCTCGGTGAATAGTTTCATTACTCGAGGTTTAGTTAACCTCGCCGCTTCGCGCCTCGATTAACTACCGACTCCCTCAACAGGAATGAAACACTTTCCACCTCGGTACGTAATATACTATTTTCTATCAATTACATGATGGATCAGACAATAATAGCATGGTTTTTATACATTTTTCTCCCCTCGGTCTTCATACAGAAACGTTCAAATACCACTGGGTAAACAATAGCCCTACCCCCCCTTATCTTTAAAAAATGTATTCGATTTTTTGGCAGGAAATCAGCCCGAATAAATTTCCCGTCGACAAATATGCTCAAGTCGGAAATCTGGGCTTCGGTAATGACCCAAAACTTGCCTGTGTGCAAATAACATCAAGACAGCTTGGGGGGGATAAAGCCTTACGTTTATGTGTGCTACATTCATTGATGACGTGGTGTAAACGACATAATAAACATTAATCAGAGGATTATGGCTTAATGGCTTGCCGACTCGCTTTTATTGTGATGTTGTTTAGGGAGCTACGAAACTGGTCGTAATACAATAAAAGTTGGGGAAATCGGATATGATGGGCTACCAAAATAAATATTTAGGCGATCTTATTGATGCCCGATCTGATTGATTTCCCGGAAAACTTTGAAGCTAATCGGGAAAACCTACCCCCTCGATTTTAAGGGTGCCCTTTGCACGTATTTATCACGAATAGCTCCTGCTCCCATGGCTTTCCAGCTGACAGTAACCAATTATTGATAGAGGATATTGTAATTTACCTTGTCATTACAAATTTTAACTATTCAATTTATATTTCCATTTATCACATTATTGAATACTTATACAGGGTGTTATGGAATTGACGTATTATATTTAAACCGGCAATTCCTGAGATAAAGACAAATTGAAGATAAATACCCATAAATGGCGCTTTCAATTCATTCAGCGGTAAAAGTGACCTGACGTCAAACCAGAAAAACACCTGTGTGGCACTGCGATACATGTAAGCAATCAACCAATGACCTCTTGACGCCTTACATCGTCTGAGCGAAGTAGTTTCATATAGCGCCGCACGCTTGCGTCTGTTAGTTGAAGACCAACCAGCGGCCGGATACGTTGTGTCTCGTCGATCGCCAACACACTCTCAGCAATCCGCTCTGTTTTTTCGGATTACGCGTGTATCTTGCCCATCCATAAATAATCTTTGAATATTGTTTTTATTGACGCGTTTCTTCTGGACGTCAAATTTCGTCGCGTGTAATAAAATCTAATAATCTGTATTATTGTATTTTCAAAAGCTAACTATCGGTTCTGTTTCACTATTACTGTGTGTACATAAAGTGTTTCCAGGAGTGTTCCCATGAAAAAAAAAACTGATTGTGTTTGTGCCTGGATTTCCTCGCTCTTTAGGTATAAGGATAAATACAAGTAGGTAGAAAATAATTTATTTTTATAATTTTATATGGAATTTACGTTTTACATTAAGTTTGGCAACATTGCCATTGGCTCTGGGTGAAATGTTGTACAGTAGCGCGGACTGACCTGTGAGTAAGAGTGTTTGTTATCCCACTTTTAAAACGGTCGATTTAAAAAAAATATAATATATATAGAGCTTCTCTAGGACACCCAAGGAGTCACCCATTTAAATATAATACGTCATTTCCATAACGCTCTGTATGAGAAATTGATTTTTTATGAAATTTTAATGCACAATAAAGAGGGCGCTGTATGCGTCATTATTTGCACATTCATTAGGTCATAACTTTTTTTGTGCCTCAGTGTATTTAAGTTTTTGATGAAAATAATACTTTTTTCATATTTATTACGTAAAAAAGGTATACTAAGTTCAGGTCGCCCGGAGTTACCGTTTCGGAGATATTTGCATTTTAATACAAATTAAGAGATGCTGTTGCTATGAAACCTCCATATTGTTATTTGTTTGTTGATTATTGTAAGATAGCTTTGTCAGAAAATGTTTCATTTTTGAGTTTATGGTAAGTTTGTATTTTCATTGTTGTTGGCTTCTTTCGACATGATATTTTCTAGGGACAAATTTATTTAATTTAAGTAAGTTAAAGAACCATCCAATTGTTGTATTTATTATTCCCAATTACCAGAACAATAATTATCATGTAAAAGTTCATTGGTATGAAGTAACAAAATATTATTTACTTGCCCGAGATAACGCACTAAACAATTTAAATGCAAATATCTCAGAAACGGTAACTCTGGGCGACCTGAACTTAGTATACCTTTTTTACATAATAAATATGAGAAAAGTACTATTTTTATTAAAAAACTTAAATACACTGAGGCACAAGAAAGTTATGACCTAATGAATGTGCCCCCTACATTGCATATTAAAATTTCACAAGGAAATCAATTTCTCGTCCTAAAAAAACCATAATTGCCAAATTTTGTAAAAAAAACGTTGGTTTCCTGCAAAGTTATTAGAGAAAAACAAAAATGAAGTTTTAACTTTAACACCCTGTATCTCAGTTAATATCAACTTTTGGATATAGGTAAGTATAATTAAATCCTAATATTTTTACGTAATATACCATTAATTAGAGGACACCCTGTATAACCACCGACCTATATCTATGGATAGCCAACCTTTAAAAGCAAAAGTGGCAAATTTCTGGCCCCGCGCATGGAAACAAAGCTCGTCGTCAGATTTCGTGCGCAATACCGACTGTTAAACTATTTACCTTAACTTTAGGACCGTACTTCGCCCTTAATGAAAATGATTACGCGGCATATTTTGGCATATCAAGACCTTCTCTACTGGAAAGTAAACAATGTAATGTGACTTGAAATCCACTATTAGAATAAATTTTGACATCTGTTGTCCACATATCGATAGATTTTTAATATTACATCCCTACGACTGATTTCCGTTCTGGACGGTCGTCGTTGGTTGGCAACCAAACCGGCACCAATGCCGGCGGGGTTGCCTATATGACGGCTACAACATTGTGCGCAAGACAACCGACGAGCAACCTTTAAAAATATGACCGGTAAACCGTGCGCACCATCCCATATTTTCATTCATAGAATTTAACTTTTCACTGCGCATAAGTTGTACGTATCCATAGTTATAGGGCGATGTACATAACCCTTACTTGTTTCTACAATTAAATATTAATTAAATTTTAGTTTTCCACCAGCTTAGCACTTAAACGAAAATTCGCCGGAAATTTGACCAAACTAAACTGAGAGGCCGGGATAATTTATTATAATAGTTTCAGAAAACACAATTGAAACTTAAGCGTACCATTGAAACGACGCTTTAGGGCACCAAAACTAACACAATAACATACTTATCTAAACTGAATTTGTTTTAAGTCGTCATTTATTTAAATTAATTAAAATACAAGTATTTTAATGGAGTGGGATGAGTGTCATGTTGGTTCTTCTTGTCAATTACTTAACATTATTAAGCGAAACTTTACTCTAAATTATTTTCTTAAGAAATAACTTAGCGAATGGTCAACTTCATGTCATGTCATGGAAATCTGGTATTAGATGACGATATATCGGAAAATCTTATTTGAAAAAAGTGTTTAGATTTTAATCTTATATAAATTAATAATTAAATATTTTTTTATAATAAAATTAATTCGAGAATTTTCACTTCTCAATCTCCCTAGTGCTTGAATTTTTCGAGTATATTTTCTCAAAAAAAAATCGTGTAGAAGGAAAATTTCCGTATATTAATTGAAGAACGAAGAAGATTCGGTAAGAACATTTCGCACTAAATTATTAATATGAAGGTAGAAAGAACGAGGATTGCTTTAGCTGTTAGTTCGAAGAGCAACAATTTCCTATTTACCAACTTTGCCCGAATTTGTTATTGAGAAAGCCAAAATGATTGAAATTTTTATTTCCATATTTATTTAACTTACTAAAGTTAGTAGAAAATAAGTTTCTTTTATCATATAATAGTATATTAAGATACAAGTTTCATAAGACATTATCTTAGAGCACGCGTTTAAGTATGAACCGTGTATTTTATAATACTTCTTCTATTTGGGTCTTTAAAGTCTGAAAATTTTTAAAAATATATAGTAGATTTTTTCCATTTGAATTAATATTTTCTTTTTGGGTTGGCAATACTTTTACAATTTAATAAAATGTTACAAGTATCAAATATGCCATAATAGAAACAATTGAACACAGCAAAGCTTCTTCCCATCCGTCATAATTAAAAATAAATACTTATATTATTAAAGTTAATAAAAATTAGTCAGGAAGAAAGTTGTACTCCGTCAGAAATACGAGAAATTGCAGAAAATAATCTAGAAAAACTTTTAAAAAGAATGTAAAAACTAACACAAATTGTTGTCGTAAAAAAATTGTGAACCACACGAAACACGTTACAAAGATATGCCAATATTTTAGTTCCGTCATTAGGCCGGTATTAGACTATAAAATATATTTGACAAAGAACTTTTATAAAATATTTTGTAGCTATTTCTTTGATAAAGGTTTATGGCCAGTATATGTAGTATTACACTGTCAAAGAACTTTATCAATTTTTGAAGGAACTTGCCACAAATTTACAATTAAAAATGAATGAAAAACCTGCATTCGCTTACGCTGCGATGAGCGCTGCCGTCATTACAACAAAAAATGAACCGTTCGACTTTAGGTAAGGCCCTGGATGGCAAGAGGTAATTTAGGAGGTGTCCACCACAATCTTCTTCAGAACAACGGTTACAATCTGAAAATATTAGGAGTTATAAAAAGAATAAAATATCTTTTATAAAATATCTTTGTCAAATATTTTTTATAGTCTAATACCGGCCTAATATACTGGAATTGTGTTTCGTCGTTAGTTCGTTTTTTATTAATTGATAATACAAAAAAAATTAGAAATAACAAGTCTTCTCAACCGTACAAGCATCATTTATCAAACAATTCAATTAAATTAATTGATTCATATTTAATACCTACTTCTATTGTACATTCTATATATCACCGATAAATCTAACCACGTCAAAATGCGGGGGAGGAATCGTGGTCCCCGACTTAGGGGAGTCCCCCAATTTTCCGCAAGTAATTCACACATCCGAACCGGAACATGAAGTATTAACTGCCGCCGAGCAACCTGAATTAGCAGGGGGAAATTTTCTTTAAACACCTGATCCACCAATTTCCTAATTTCACTGTCGATATGGAGGTTTTAATATTAATCGAGTGTGCCGAGCGCGCATCGCGGAAATTGTTTTAGTCAATTGTGCGGGAAATGATTTGAGAAATAGTGCCGTAGACATAAACTGGTCAACAAAAGATCGGGTTTTTTACCCATATTTTTAAAACTTTATATGGCTCGAAAGAAGCTCCCGACCAATTTGAATGAAGTTTACTGATTTTTAAATGTGGTATTGTGCGAATTGAGTGGATGGAAATGACCAAAAACAGTTAATTAAAAAATTGTAATCAAAGATGTCAAGTCTGTACTGTGGGTTCTAAATCTACCGCCTGCGTTTGAACCCGAAAAGTATAATATTAATTATATTGAATGCATTTCTCATGTGTACAAGTAAAAATATTGTAAAGATTGTTTCAAGAAAAATTGAAATAACTTAATGACTGTCGTAAAAGTACCTGGGTCATCCCATTATTTATGACCCTTTGTTATTATGTGGAAAGGACCGGATTGTAATAATTATAATTAAATATAGGCACATCAGGTAGGTTAGGTTGCTTAATTTATATTTAAATATCTTTTTGTGGTAAAATTTGTTAGTTTTTGAGGGATGGTTCAAGAATTGTCTTTTACCAAACATTCCTCAGAATAGCGTGATAGTAATGGACAATGCGAGCTATCACAGTCGCCAATTACATAAAGCTCCAAGCTCAAATAATACAAAATTGGAGATTCAGAACTACATGGCGGCGAATGATATATATTTTGAAGAAAGTTATAAAAAAAGTGATCTTTTAGAAGTTTTAAAGACATTTTGTATAAAAAAAAGTATATGTTTGTGACACATTGGCAGAAGAAATTGGACATACAGTGCTACGGCTCCCACCCTATTATTGCATTTTTAGCCCCATAGAGCATATGTGGCACCAGTTAAAATCACTGGTTAGGTCTGAAAATATTTCTCCGACTTTAAGTTCTAGTGTTGTAGAATTAATACGAAAATGCTTTAATGATATTCCCCCAGGTAGTTAGAAAAATTCAGTCCGTCACGTAATAACTCTAGAAAATTCGTATATTAGTCTGGATCGTATAATTAATCCAATTATAATTAATTTTGATGAGGATATCGATAGCGAAACAGAAATATCTATAGAATGACATTATAAATGTAAATAAATATGACTAGTAATATTTTTAAAAAATGTTATTTCATTTGATTACATTAATATAATCATATCATTACTTTATTTCCTTAGTCCGTCCCTTCATACTTCACTTGTTTATTGCCAAGCTCTTGTCGACACAATGGGACCGACCCAGGAAATCATTAAGTCGTATCCAATTTTCGTGAAACGTACTGTACTAAATATGTTTATATTTTTAAAATTTTCTACTCGTAATGTTATTTTTATACAGAGTGTCTTTTTAATACCTGAACACCCTTCTTTCTCGCTCAGATTGCATTTTTTTGATTTCGACCTCCTCGGATGATTTTCGTAGTTTTGAGGGGGAAATCGAATGGCGCAGGTTTTTTTCACCTGCGGTGTTCAGGTGGTGCCTTGCGCAGGGCAATTTTTTTTTTAAATGGGAACCATTTTTTTTCTCGCAGGTTCCGAACCTTCATTAAAAAACAAGCAACTTTCGTCCCAAACATTTTTTTATTCGAATCGATCCTCAGACACAGTAAGTGGCAAAATGAAATCAGAAACAATTTTGAGGTTGAAACTAATTTTCTTATTTTAATAAATGTTCAAAATGCTCCCCGTTTCTTTCCATACAAAAGTACAGACGACTCTGAAACTCTTTTCGCGCTCGTTCTAAAATTTCGGGAGTCACATTTTCTCTACAGGCAGCGGTGATTTTGTGTCTCAACTCCTGAAGATGCTACGTCCTCGTACGACTCACAATCGACCTGATGAACCCCCAGAAAAATAAATCCATCGGCGTTAAGTCTGGTGATCTTGCTGGCCATAATACGGGGCCGAGCCGCCCGATCCACGGTCCAGGAAAATGATCGTTTAACCATTGGCGAACAGGTACCGTGAAATGAGCTAGAGCTCCATCTTGTTGGTAGTGTAACACATCGTCGTTGAAAAGTTCAGGATCGATTCGAATAAAAAAATGTTTGGGACGAAAGTTGCTTGTTTTTTAATGAAGGTTCGGAACCTGCGAGAAAAAAAACGGGTTCCCATTTAAAAAAAAAACCGTAGGTGAGAAAACCCTGCGCCATTCGATTTCCCCCTCAAAACTACGAAAATCATCTGAGGAGGTCGAAATCCAAAAGAAATGCAATATGAGCGAGAAAAAAGGGTGTTCGGGTTTTAAAAAGAGACCCTGTATATCCCAAGAACATCAAATTGCAATGTTTTAAGGAAATCACAGTGGCAACGTTGTATGCGCATTTTTACCTGCTAGTGTAAAAATGACCCTGAAGTTTACTAATTTTACTAACTTCTAAGCTATAGATTTTTAAAGAATTACGGTAAAAAACCGATTGTCGATGTTCTTGTTGGACAGTTTCGTAAGAAACTTGTATATTAAGGTGGCTCCCCTACAAAAATTATCAAATTGGACAAAAGTGGGGTATTAGTGAGTTCTGCAACGTTTTCAAATTAAAAAAATGAAAATAATAAATAAACATAAATTATTTTTCATTTTCAAAAACGCATCAATTTCGAACACAAAAAAAATGGTTTTCGCGTTTACTTCCAACACTCCCCTAACAAATACATCACGAGCCGTCGCTGACCTATTCTCTCCCCTACTTTGAGTTGCCACATTTGTCGATAATGCGTAACGATGTATAAGAAATATATTAGGCATAAATCACCGGTTTACAGAGAAATGGTTTGGCAAAGCGCTTTTATTGCTGTGTTTGTTATCGGTATTAGGATGACGTGGGGATGGTAAAGGGGTAATAAAATAACAATTTATTATTCAAAGAAGCAATTAAATTGGTCGGTAATTATGAGTTTTGTATAGTATTTGCAAAATTATACCGTTAATCTTTTGACTGCAATAAAACCTCATTATCCCTTCGGCCATAAAATAAATAAGCAAATCCCAAATTTTTAAACCTTTTCGAGCAGAGCCGGACCAGGTATACAAATTCAATTTATACCTATGCCTGATGCATATATAAATACAAAGTGATTTTTAATAATTTTAATCTTTAGTGGTTTTCCGGCGAGTAATTTTTAGTTAGGCTTATTAGTGGTAGAATGTGGCGTCCTTGGAATTGTGCTGATAGGGGGGCATCTTCAAGTGTCCTTTTTTAAAGAAAGCATTTATCTACCGATGCCAAACTAATAATTAAAAATGTGTATCAATCGTTGTTGAGTAGAAATTTTAATTCGATGGATGCTTTAGCAGAGACGTCTACTTGGACAAAAACTCCTTTATCTTCGGTAAGAGACATAGTAATTAAACCTGTTAATACTAGAAAAAATCGGAGTGATTCTGGCACATTTAGAAGCATTGACGAAAATGACATGGATTTATTAAGAAGAAAGATTTACCAAATGTATGAGGCACAAACTGCACCCACTTTGATTTCCCTCAAAGAGCGGCTGATTAAAGACGAAACAAATATCTCTTGTAGCCCTTCAATCCTTAGGAAAATATTGCGTAACATGGGTTTTAAATACCGAAGCATTGATAAAAGACAAACATTAATGGAATCTCAACGTTTACGGGAATGGAGACTTAAATATTTAACAGCTGTTAAACAATTTAGAGAAGAAAATCGTCCAATTATATACCTTGACGAAACATGGTTCGATACCCTTGACACTCCAAGAAAAGGTTGGGATGATTCCAAAAAATGTCAAACCAAGGCACCATCCAATAAAGGCAAAAGAATCACAATATTACATCCTGGATCAGAGAACGGGTTTGTTCCAAATTGTCTGTTGCTTTCAGCTAAAAACATAGCAGATTCTTCTTTAGATTACCATCAAGATACCGGCGCACAACTTTTTGAAGATTGGTTTAAACATAAACTCCTTAAAAATATACCTGGAAATAGCGTCATTGTAATGGACAATGCTAGTTATCATAGTCGGCAAGCAAAAATCATTCCCAATTCTAATAATACAAAAGTAGAAATTCAAAATTTTATGATTGAAAATGATTTATATTTTGAACAAAATTACAAAAAACGAGAACTGCTAGAAGTATTAAAGGCTTTTAAAATAAATAAGGAATACGAGTGTGACAAACTTGCAGCAGAAAATTTACATACAGTGTTGCGTCTTCCTCCATACTACTGTATATTCAATCCTATTGAGCTAATATGGCACCATTTATTGAGCTTTGAAGAGGTAGTTTATTTATGGCAGTAAGAGTCAACGGTATAATTCTGCAACAACTATACAGCAGTATCAAAGATATTAATAAAAAAGAAGATTTTTGAAAATCTTGAACACCCTGTATCTCAAAACCTAGGACATATTTATTTGTTTATTTTATAACCTCCTTAAATATTAACATGTTATTAAGAAACAGACACACCCCGTATTGTAGGCACGACATTCTACAGCAAAATTAGAATTATTTTATTGGATTAAACACCGCTTTCCCTCGTACCATACATCATATCAAAATTTGAATAATGGGTCGGCGTTAACCCGAAATGAAAAGGTCGTAAAACTTAAGTCTTAAACTAAACCCTGAGTAAAACTCCCGTAATACAACTTTAAAGGAACAAGGAACAGAATCACCTATCATGTGGTATAAAATAGACACACAGGGATGGCACTAGGAATTTTGCCACCAAAATAAAAAGATTGCCGTCCATATTCAAATAACTGAAAAGTTAAAACCAAGGCGTGGCTTAATTTTTATTAGTTAATATTTCTAATAACTAGAGCTGGAATTTCCCTGTGAAAGTAAACATTCGACAGGAACGGATTTCAACTTTTTTAATGTAAATTTCACTGGTTAGTTATATTGCAATCAAAATTTCGATTAGTTCGATTTAAGACGGCGTTCCATGCATACGATTTCTGACGATATGATGATCCGACGGTGCCCCAATTGGTGTAAACTTTTGGTGCCAAATTCCGTCCGAATATTTGTAACAATCGACACGATGAGCTTTATTTTAACTTTCATCCGACGTCGTATGTTTCTTAACCTCACTTTTGTTTTATAAAAATTGTTGGCAATGGACACCTTCACTTAAAAGGCATGCTTCCATCCGCCTTCGCATCGAATTGCCCACTCGTTCAAATATTGAAATTTTTAGAAACCAAAATTTATCATTAATATTTTATCAATGTTAATAAAAATTAGTTTCAATATGAATTTAGTGGATTTAATCAACGACGAGAACTGACGAGAAAAACTCAAGAGACCGTTTTCATGTAGAATTGACCAGGCTAATCAGAAAAAATATCCACACGGAATAATGTCAGTGGCGTACCATCTTTTTTGTCAAAAATATCAAAGGACATGTTTGCAGGGACGCCACTGGTGGAACAATTGAATAACTTTTCTAACTAAAATTTGTGGCTCTATATCCTATTAACACATACCAAAATTGGAAACAATATCTAAAGTACTTTCGGAGATATTAAAAAATAACCGTTTAAAAAATAAAAATTCAACACCCTGTAGCAAAAAATTTAAGCCGTTGCGGACATATGTTCATATGAACTTTTCCTTATAAAATGACCTAGGGAATCACACCCTGAAATATTAGCACGTCATTAAGGAACACCCTGTATAATATAAATTTTCAACAACAAAAAAACAAACACCGCAATTTCAATGCATGACTCCCCAATTACCGTTCGGAATATACAGTCAGACCATCATTTCACTCGCCCCGAAATTAAAATAAATTAAAATAAAATAAAACGAGGAATTTCCCCAAAGAAACGGCGCCCTTTTTGCTTATCGGACGGACGTAAAGTCAAGCCCCAAATTTGTAATCAGCCTATCTGGGCTGAATTCAGCTTTGTAGTCGTTATTTCATTACATTTGTATATCTGACAGTTAAATACCTTTGCCGTCCTTCCTATTAATATTTATTAAAAGGCCCTTCCGACCCTTATTCCCCCTCCCGCGTTAACCTTGGGTGCCGTGTCTAAACGTCCGTTATATTGGACGTATGAAATACCGTAGCTACTTCAACGGGCCTTTGAAATATTTGCCCAATTCTTAATCAAATAATTTGAATATTTCTTCTAATAGATGGAGAATGTGCAGTGTGGGGTACGTAAGTACGAACAGTTTTTTTTTTTTTTTTTTTTTTATGATCAAACACAAGCACTATAGGAGAAATCCTTTAGGGCACTCTGGGAGTGGTGCGTGTGCGCAAAAAGCGATTCACGTTGGTTTTGAATCGTTGGAGGTTATATTCGTTGGGAAAAACGACCTCGGGAAGGGCGTTCCACAAGGATGAAGTCCTCCAGATGAAAGAGTTCTTAAATAATGAAGTTCGAGGAGTACTAAGCTTAACCACATATGGATGGGCGGCAATGGTTCGTCGTGTATTTCTGATATTCGCCGCTCTGGGCGGAATTAAGAGGGCAAGGTCAGCCGAGCACTTTCCATGAAAATATCTGTAAAAGAGAGTCAAATCACCAACTTGCCTTCGATGTTCTAGGCTGTCGAGGTTCCTCGTCAGCTCGTGGTTTCCAATCAGACGAATGGCCCTCCTTTCGATGAAGTCCAGTAGCCGAAGAGTATGTTTGGGTGCAGAGCTCCAGACATGAGAGCAGTACTCTAGTGATGGTCGAATCTGGGCTTTGTATAGTGTCAAAAGTTGTTGAGGCGTGTACAACTTTCTGGTTCGGAAGAGTACACCAAGCTTCTGAGAGGCTTTCTTGGCGATTGCCACAACGTGGTTATGCCAAGACATATTTCAAATATATATACATATTTTATTAATATGTATAGTTGTTGCAGAATTATACCGTTGACTCTTACTGCCATAAATAAACTACCTGATTAAACCCTATTGTATACACCTGAACCTCTTCAAAGCTCAATAAATGGGATCAGGGCCGGCTTGAAAATGTATACCACACCACATGATTTATTTTTATAATTTAAAATAAATAGATAGGTAATTTTAGTTTTAGGTACCTATAATAAATGTAAAATAATGATAACAATTAATGATAATTGAAAATAATATAATTTAAAAGTATAACTATTAGGATAACAAGTACAATACAAATTAATTAAACTCTAAGAAACTACTGATAATTTATTCAAAATTTAACTCTGTATCACTATCACTATCTTCATCTAAGCCTAAAATTATAATTAAGGGTTGAACATTTGTAATCATACAATTGTAAGAATTTTCCACCTTAAGTACATGCTGTACACAGTTATTCCAGCTGTCTGCAGAAATTTTTCTTACTTCGGTTTTAATTAATTCTACTACAGATGCATTTAATGTAGGAGAAATATTATTTCTCCTAATATTGGATTTTAATTGGTGCCATATTAGCTCAATAGGATTGAATATACAATAGTACGGAGGAAGACGCAACACTGTATGTCCATTTTCTGCTGCAAGTTTGTCACACTCGTATTCCTCGATTTTTGTAAGTTTCTTCAAAATATAAATCATTTTCAATTATAAAATTTTGAATTTCGGCTTTTATATTATTAGAATTGAGAATGATTTTTGCCGACTATGATAACTAGCATTGTCCATTACAATGACGCTATTTTCAGGTATATTTTTAAGGAGTTTATGTTTAAAGTTAAACCAATCTTCAAAAAGTTGTGCGTCGATATCTTGATGGTAATCTAAAGAAGAATCTGCTATGTTTTTAGCTGAAAGCAACAGACAATTTGAAACAAACCCGTTCTCTGAACCAGCATGTAATATTGTGATTCTTTTGCCTTTATTTGATGGTGCCTTGGTTTGACATTTTTTGGAAGAATCATCCCAACCTTTTCTTGGAGTGTCATGGGTATCGAACCATGTTTCGTCAAGGTAAATAATTGACGATTTTCTTCTCTAAATTGTTTAACAGCTGTTAAATATTTAAGCCTCCATTCCCGTAAACGTTGAGATTCCATTAATGTTTGTCTTTTATCAATGCTTCGGTATTTAAATCCCATGTTACGCAATATTTTCCTAAGGCTTAAAAGGCTACAAGAGATATTTGTTTCATCTTTAATCAGCCGCTCTTTGAGGGAAATCAAAGTGGGTGCAGTTTGTGCCTCATACATTTGGTAAATCTTTCTTCTTAATAAATCCATGTCATTTTCGTCAATGCTTCTAAATGTGCCAGAATCACTCCGATTTTTTCTAGGATTAACAGGTTTAAGTACTATGTCTCTTACCGAAGATAAAGGAGTTTGTGTCAAAGTAGACGTATCTGCTAAAGCATCCATCGAATTAAAATTTCTACTCAACAACGATTGATACACATATTTTAATTATTAGTTTGGCATCGGCAGATAAATGCTTTCTTTTAAAAATGACACTTGAAGATGCCCCCCTATCAGCACAATTCCAAGGACGCCACATTCTACCACTAATAAGCCTAACTAAAAATTACTCGCCGGACAACCACTAAAGATTAAAATTATTAAAAATCACTTTGTATTTATACATGCATCAGGCATAGGTATAAATTGAATTTGTATACCTGGTCCGGCTCTGCTCGAAAAGGTTTTAAAATTTGGGATTTTCGTATTTATTTTATGGTCCAAGGTTTTATTGCAGTCAAAAGATCAACGGTATAATTGTGCAAATACTATACATTAGATATGTATGGTGATTTTAGGGGTTTTTAGGAGATCGATTAAAAAATATATACAGGGTGTCCGGGAAAATGTGGCAAATCTCTCGGATATGAAAAAACAAGTGAAAAGGGTACAACAAGGCCATATAAACTTTTTTCGTATAGGCCTCCCCTTCGGAGATATGGGCTCCCAAAGATCTCCAATGGGATTAATTTTTTTACACATAATTATTGAACCGCCAGGCATATTTAATATTTTTTAATATGATGTATACCAGGTAAGACGCTTCAAATTACTATCCAAAAAAGTGTTGTGAATTACTCACAGCTGCAGGGAAGAACAAGCTGTGACACTCATGGCCCCTTTTTGTTAACGCCCTGTATGATAAGAACTTTGGACAACATATTTTACATACCTTTAACTATTGACTAAAAATTAAGTAATCTTCAATCATGTCGCTAATCCTAACCGTCTTCGAGAAAACATAATTTTAATTACATCATGTATTTGGCGTAAGAGATACTACATCTTTTGTTCCTATCAAATGTTGAACGTCAAAATTACGCTTTTTCAAATTTAGCCAGTGAAAAGGGACTAAGTGTAAATATATATGTATGTAGCTTCTTCTACTCCAGGACACCCAAAGAGTTATCCATTTAAATACAGGGTGTTATGGAAATGACATATTATATTTAAATGGGTGACTCCTGGGGTATCCTAGAGAAAGTCTACGTACTTTTTTTTTAAATCGAATATCTAAATACTAAGGTAAAAACCCTTTTTACCCACATACTGTCGCGCTGTTCCATCTGGATTCACTTAGCAACAATGTGGGTCTCGTGAGTATACTAACAGTGATGTCAGATCACACCGCGTCTCTCGCCCTTGCTTGGATACTTGCCGCGCGCCTCTATCGTTGCTTCAGTATGTTCCGAGACTCGTGGGTGGAATGACACTGTCGAGAGTTCCAGGTGCTTCGCGTACACGAATTTTAAACGTTTTGTTAGTTGTAGCAATACCCGATTTTTTTTCTGTTGTGAAATAATTCATAATAATAAATGTTGTGATGTGATTTCAAATTTGTGTGATATTATCTACCGAAAAACATACTTTTTGTGTTTTATTTTGTATGAAATTTAATTTAAAACGGATTATTTTAAAATAAGATTGAAGGTAAGAGAGTATGTACCTTAAAATTGAAGTCTAACGCCGGTGAAAGACGTCTTGTTGTCAAAAACTGAACACGTGCGTTTACAATGTTGCAATATGACAACACCCCCTATAATGCGCTAACCTCTTTTGAACCTCGAGACTGACTCAATAAACTATTGATTGCGAAGTTCCTCAGGACCGGCCATGTAAATTTGTAGATTTCATATTAAAGTGTAATAATTCAAAGCGCCATTTATGGTTATTTTTCTTCAATTTATTTTCATCTCAGGATTTGCCCGTTTAAATATAATAAGTCATTTCCATAACACCCTGTATAACAAAAAATTTTCATAACACCCTGTATGTTTTCAAATGAATGTTCCTTGTCATATTGCGGGAGGAGGGCCATCCCGGGATAAATTTAGTTTGCCCAAAACTGAAGAGTACTACCCTGGTTAAATATGAACGTGTGTAAATTCACCCTATGACAAATATACTCCCGTCACGTACGAAATATTATGAAATCGACGTATGTACGGCCTTAAAAAAAATCTAGGGTAAATGGGGTAGTATTACTTAAGCGAATGAGTAGACGTGAGATATACGATCCGGAGAAGATATGATGAATTTTCGTATAAAAGGGAACATTTAGGATGAAAATGGATTTAGGAGGATTTATTACTAGTTTCCGCCGAACATGGGGTAATGGGTTTATTTTTTTTATATAAGGCTTCTATATGGTATTTTAAATGCATGATGTAGTGTAACGGTGACGCGGCCTGATGGTGGACGGAAGATTCGCTTTAAAAATATTTCAGCACAATCGTGAATACGTGTCAAATAATTTTAACTATACAGGGTGTATGACGTATTATATTTAAACCGGCAATTCCTGAGATAAAGACAAATTGAAGAAAACTAGCCATAAATGGGGCTTTCAATGCATTCAGCGGTAAAAGTGACCTGACGTCAAACCAGAAAACACCTGTGTGGCACTGCTATACATGTAAGCAATCAAGGAATTCTGGCCGGTGTTGTCATATGTACACCTTAAACTCTTTAGACAAAATAAAATAATTTAAACACTTTTCCATTTTGTAATACCTTTTTGTACAATTAATTGAAGAACATTTACGACGGACTATGTTTTAAACAACCCGAAAAAACATATGGAATAGTAATTGCCACGTACGTCACTAGGTCAAATGACAATGACCTCTTGACGCCTTACATCGTCTGAGCGAAGTAGTTTCATATAGCGCCGCACGCTTGCGGTCTGTTAGTTGTAGACCAACCAGCGGCCGGATACGTTGTGTCTCGTCGATCACCAACACACTCTCAGCAATCCGCTCTGTTTTTTCGGTTTACGCGTGTATCTTGCCCGTCCATAAATAATCTTTGAATATTGTTTTTATTGACGCGTTTCTTCTGTACGTCAAATTTCGTCGCGTGTATTAAAATCTAATAATCTGTAGTATAATCTGTATTATTGTATTTTCAGAAGCTAACTATAGGTTCTGTTTCACTATTACTGTGTGTACATAAAATGTTTCCAGGAGTGTTCCCCTGAAAAAAAAACCGTTAGTGTTTGTGGCTGGATTTCCTCGCTCTTTAGGTATAAGGATAAATACAAGTAGGTAGAAAATAATTTATTTTTATAATTTTATATGGAATTTCAGTTTTACATTAAGTTTGGCAACATTGCCATTGGCTCTGGGTGAAATGTTCAACAGTAGCGCGGACTGATCTGTGACTAAGAGTGTTTGTTACCCCAATTTTAAAACGGTCGATTTAAAAAAAAATATATGTAGCGCTTCTCTAGGACACCCAAGGAGTCACCCATTTAAATATAATACGTCATTTCCATAAAACCCCGTATAAGATGTAAAAAGAATTTAGGACGTTGCTAAAATGTCAAAAACAGTTACCCTTATGCAGGTAATCACTTTATTTTTCATTAACTTGTAATCTGAAATTTGAGTTTGGCAACACTGCATGCGTGCTGTTTTGCTACCATCTGTTATGACGTTTACTGACCTATCAAGTAGTTTTAGAGGTCATTTTCCCCATATTTAAACTATCAGTGTTCTGAGTGTTAACGATATTTAATGACATATGCCCACTTTTATAAAGACTGAGAAGACCTAATTTAAACTTTCCGCAAAAGTACGAACGAAACGAGCGGCCTGGGATCGCTTCGTCTCATAGTTGAAACGACAACTAAACCCGAACTATAAATATATAAAAAGTGAACGCACAGGAAACTTTAATTTGAAAATTTTTCACTCGAGGACGTCGTAAAACTTTTCCAAGTAAAAAAGGATACTTCATGATGACATTGGCTTTTGGTTCACCTAAGGATCGAAAATTTACTTGGGTCAGACCAAAGATATTACAAACTACAGATGGAAAAATGTACATTTCTAGCCTACGCAACGACTGCAAACAGTATCCAGACCCAGATTCTACCATTATTAGTGCCTAAAAGGATTTTTTCTATAATATTATTGGTTGATTGAAGGAAAAACACTTTTTGATTTGTTTGACGAATGATGATGGGTTTGTTCGAGTGAGGAGTAATGACTACTGTTAGTGCCGCCGCTTTCCTCTTAACTCTTAAACAACATTTCGTGTGTCGACTATTTCTTTTTAAACTACAAAATGCACTACTAAACTTCCAAATGGTCCTCATAAAGAAGTTTTCAACATATATTAAGAAAACTAGGTTCGGAATTGTTCAACGCTGCTAGTTTTTCTTAGGGATGATCTTGTTGGAATCGAATTTTCATTATAACCCAACTATCGATATAGTCTTATTATAAAAGCTAAATTATATATACAGGGTGTTATGGAAATGATGTATTATAGTTAAATGGGTGACTCCTGGGGTGTCCTAGAGAAGCGATACATATTTTTTTGTTTAAATCGAACGTTTAAAAAAGTGGGATAATTCACCACTAAACCCACACACAACTCCTCGGCACATTCATATATGAACATATTACATTGCCCAGCTGGGTAATCAACAGATGTTCAGGCACAATGTTGCCAAAATGTTTAAAAGTATAAAACTTTAGTTCTTATAAAAATAAATATTTAGCTTACTTAGAAAGTAAATCCAGGACGCAATTAAGGAATCCAGGGCACACTTTCAGTTCTTTTTTCTATGGGAAAAACTTTATGCTCATCTCGTGTCCTGATGATAGTGTGGGAGTGCATAATAAGTTTATCACTAAACCCCAACACTAACGCATAATTACACTTTACGATAGAACAAGAGCACTTAATCATTTCGCAATAGAAATAATAAAAACGCTAATTTATATGGGCCATTAACCCTTTACTAAAGATAAAATGAAACAATTATGTTAACAATTGACAGGAACTACCCTTTGAAATGAATGTCCAAACCAACAGCTGTTTAAAGAAGCCGGCCGATATCGAGAGAACCAACGTGTTATTTATTTTTAAAATTTTTAGATGTTAAATACATTATTTCCCAGACAATGAGGGCGTATTTTTGTCTACACAGTAGCACTTTAAAATACTAATTCAGATTGAACGGTACTTAGATGTGTTGTGACGCGAAAACTAATGTGATTTTGTGATGTGAGTACTTGGTGTTTTTTTATAGATTAAGTTCGTTTTAAGTAAGTCGGAAAAGGTAAATAAAATTGCATTTTTTTTTCTAAAGGGTAAGTGGCATTTATAAACTTTTAAGTTGTCCAGATCTGACGGGTGTCGTTCGAATTGAACAAATGAGAACATACCTGACCATTTATAAACTCCGCGGCGGTTCGTTCGAGTCAGTTCAAGTTTATAATCAGAGATTGTTTGCCAGCGAACTGAACTGAACGTAAAAGTTTATAATAATGTACCCTGAAAAATAAACAACTTGCAATCTGTCAAACGGTTATTGACTTTCTAAAGAGTTTACCCTGAAGATATGACAACACTGTTCAAGATTCAGTGACGTTTTTCGCCATATATTGCTTTGTTTACCTTCCTGACAGGGGCTCCACGAGGTCATTTTTGGTTTGACATAAGGTCATGTACAGGGCATATTAAATTAAAGCGCTATTTTTGGATATTTTTCTTCAATTTGTTTTCATCTCAGGAATTGCCGGTTTAAATATAATACGTAATTTCCATAACACCCTGTATATTTGTTCTTAGGGTCAGATAGTTACAGTATTACGCCGTAAGAATTATTTTACAACCTAATAAGAAAACTGTCTTATTTTTTTATTTTAATAGCTGTAAGACCGTCAACACTACTTCCATTATACGGGAAAATGGTTCTGTAAGCTTCTTTTCTGTATAGCGTGCTTGGGGACGGACCAAACTCCAGAACCGTATTGTATACGCTAAAATAATGTAAAAAATGGATAATCTTTATCCCATTTTCATTTGTTTTGCATTACGTTCTACATACATTTTACATACAATTTTACATTTACAAAATTAATTATAAGAACTACTATACACGGTGTTGAAAGAAGGTCGGTACCCCGGAATAACTCTGGTGCATCGCATTGCAGCGGGAAATGTCTGGGGAAAAAGTTGTTTGGTTTTGAAGGAGGAATAGTTTGCAATTTAAACCACTCCCTACCCCCTCCTCCTAAACTCGTAAAGAATAATTCTTAAACCAAAACCCGAACAGATAAACAGCCAGAAACTGACGTATTTATAAATCTGAACAGCTGCATGAAATCCTTTCATAAAGCAACTGCAAAACTATCATTAAACATTAATGCGGGCTACAGCCCTACAGAGCCGGTATAAATATTTGAACCCTCTAAAGACAGATAAAGCCAACGGTTAGGCACGACAGACACGCGTAAATTCACTCCTAATGAATAAAATTTACCATTCGGTTATGTTGCTGTCGAGCTCATTTGCGGGAACTAAAATGAATGCAAACAGTTGACATTTATCCGATTTTAAGAAAAAATTTGGAATTAGCGAAAGAAAAATGCAGCTTTATACAAAACAATTTTCACACAAGAGATTACAAAGAGAAAATTATTATAGTAAATATTTTTTTGTAAAATTTCCTATAAAAGTATTAAATACAATTTTCATTATTAATTCGTACGAAATAGTATATTAAGATACAAGGTTCATGAGATTATCTTAGAGCACTTAGAGCAAGTACAAGTGCTCTAATTGTCTTATGAACCGTGTATTTTATAATACTTTTTCTATTTGGGTCTAAAAACTTTTACAAATATAATAGATTTTTTCCATTTGAATTAATATTTTCTTTTTGGGTTGGCAATACTTTTACAATTTCATAAAATGTTACTCAAATATGCAATCAACGAATACTTATAACCAGGAAGAAGACAAACTGCCGTGTTAAATAATCGAAGCAGGCGCGCACGTGCTTTTCAAATGTCACATTTGTCCAAATATTTATTACTGTCAATATTTTAAAGTGACATTTAAGCAAGGAAAACATCAAAACCCTTTCATTTGATTTACTAAGTAGAGAAAATCAAATATTATTGACATAGGTTTTCAGCTGTAAATATCGCTTTAAAATTGTCCTTACATACTTTTATATTATTATTGAACTAGTAACGAAACTAGAAATAAAGAATTCAAGGTCGTAATTAGTTCTATTAAAAAATGGGAAATAAATCATAATTTACATAAAATATTTTACCATCTTCAACTTCAAACAAATCAAGGTAAATACAATACTATATGTACAGGTACTAACCAAGTAAATATATGCACCATCATTATTATTATGGGCTTGAAATTTGTTTGTTTCGAAGCATACTCCTGGCAACATTAGTGATCGAAGTCGTCTTTAATGTTCAGTCATTATGGGATTCTCAATTAAACTATGAAAAGAAAGAATTATTATAATAATATATTACCGGACTTCTGGCAACGGGTTATTATACCTAAGCTGTAAATATTATGTTGTAGTTTTTGACTTGTAGATTGTAAAATTTAAGTAAAATTCTTTAAAAATGTGTTTGTTGCTAGTTTGCGTGACAAGTTGGGGACATAATGGGACAATTTTATAATGTAAAATAACAATAACGAATAAAAATTAGTAAAAAAATATTTCAATCATAAATTACTTACCTGCAACAAAACGAAAAGGTCCGCTTTCGTGAAAAGAATAGAAAATTAAAAATTATTTTAGAATTTAATGACGCTTCCTCCACCATTTTCAATCACATTATCAATCATATGTTACTTAATTTTATTCCATTCCAGACGAAGGATGTTCGGTTGTGAAATAATCTAAGAACGTGTGCTGCTCGCATTCTATGTCTGTCTCTATCAGCATCAACCTTCCCCGCTTCATTAAAGGGAGACAAATATAGCCTAGATCAAATCGAACAAACCCGAACAAATACACTCACGTTTTTGACTTTCAGATATAGCTACGTAAGTCTGATATTGACACAGAACGATTGACACAAAAGGATAAACGTATGGAGTAACCTGCCTGGCTCTGACGTCACGGCCTACTTATATGCTTCGATCCCCGCCATAAGCAGTCTCACCGGGTTGTATGCAATGATAGAAACAATTGATCACGGCAAAGCTTCTTCCCATCCGTCATAATTAAAAATAAATATATTATTAAAGTTAATAAAACTGAGTCAGGAAGAAAGTTGTACTCCGTCAGAAATACGAGAAATTGCAAAAAATAATCTAGAAAACTTTTAAAAAGAATATGCAAAACTTTGAGTTATGGTGCGAGCAGAACAAAGTTCAAAATATTGAACAAAATAATAAATAATACTATTGAACAACAAAAGATTGTGTCGACACAGAATCTGCCAGGAAATGTCTACAGTAACTATAAATATGTATACATAAAGTAATATCTATAATACTATATTGAATTAAAAATAAAAATAGTACTTTATTGAATAAAACTTTAGAAGTAGAGCATAAACTAGAAGATATTCCTATTACTTTAGGTTGTTTTATAGTTGTGACTCGAAATTAGTTGCCGGACACCGTCAGCATGGTATATATTTCCGAGTATAGGTATTTCAGATAAAGATCTAGTAAAAATGCAAGGTTAAAGGTTAGTATTTTAAAGTTTCCTATAAAAATTTTTTGTCGAATCCATACAGCCTAGAAAACTAATTTCAACGAAATCAAAGTAAGTCTAAAATTCGAACCCTACTTGCTGCCAACATGAAAAAAATTAAAATTTCAGTTTCATAAAGTGGCAGGTTATTAAATTTTTTTGCATTTCATAATGTAGCCATTATGAAACTCTAAAAAAGTATAGTGAGAAATTCTAATAAACGTCACTAATGTACACCCAGAAAGAAGAGGGTGGGACGGAGAGAGAGAGAAGTTTCCGACTAATTGACGTTTAAAAAATCGGTTAAAAGTCTCAACAATGAAATAAATTCTTTCAAGCAGCAACAATATGGACAATAAATTAGAAAATTAATATAGGAACTAAGTATAGCGAACAGCCTTAAACTCGGCTCGTTATAAATGTAAACAGCTGCTTGAAATCCTTTCACAAAGCGACTGCAAAACCAACATTAAACATTAACGCGGGCTACAGCCCTACAGAGCAGGTATAAATTTCCGGACCCTTTAAAGGCAGATGAAGCGGACGCTTAGGCACGACCGAAAAGCGTAAATTCACGCCTAATGAATAATATTTACCATTCGGTTATGTTGCCGTCAAGCGCATTTGCGGGAATATTAATAAAATAAAATGTACATGCCGCACGACCTTTACCGTTGACATTTATACGATTTTGAGAAAAAAATTGAGGTTGGAATTTTGACAGAGAGAGAGACTAGAGGCTCTGGGGCTCACGGACGGCAAGTGTCGAGGGGTCTTTTGACGTACAGTACGTTCCACGAAATTTGGATACGACTTAATGATTTCCTGGGTCGGTCCCATTGTGTCGACAAGAGCTTGGCAATAAACAAGTGAAGTATGAAGGGACGGACTAAGGAAAACAAGTAATGATATGATTATATTAATGTAATCAAATGAAATAACATTTTTTTAAAATATTACTAGTCATATTTATTTACATTTATAATGTCATTCTATAGATAGTTCTGTTTCGCTATCGCTATCCTCATCAAAATTAATTATAATTGGATTAATTATACGATCCAGACTAATATACGAATTTTCTACAGTTATTACGTGACGGGCTGACTGAATAAAAACTAACAAATTTTACCACAAAAAGATATTTAAATATAAATTAAGCAACCTAACCTACCTGATGTGCCTATATTTAATTATAATTATTACAATCCGGTCCTTTCCACATAATAATAACAAACGGTCATAAATAATGGGATCGCCCCAGGTACTTTTACTGCAGTCATTAAGTTATATCCATTTCTCGTGGAACAATCTTTACAGTTCTCGTATAAAAAAAAATTAATTCATTCATTTGCACTCTGTTATGAAATTAGGTATTAACAATGTTTTCATTACAGTCTTGACAGTTGCCTACCTAGTCTATAGTTGTCACGTATTCAAGTCATTAACCTTAACAAATTATTTAAAGAAACCATGAAAATCTTTAACAACCTGTATCTCAAAAGTTAAGACGTTTAGGATATATGTTCATATGAAGGGTTGTTCTGAAAATGGACCCAAGAATAACCTCCTTAAATATTAGCATGTTATTACGATACACCCTGTATAAACGTGAACTTAAATTAGTCTTTGTACTCTTGTAAAAATCACCTGAAAGGCCTCAAGTACGTGTCGAGAAATTGAACAAAAATTGTGCAACATCACAAGTAATTCCGCTTATTTCTTACACAACGGAAGTACGGTTTCACCAAGAATGTAGGTACTCCAACACAAATAATAATACAGGGTGTTATGGAATCCCGAGATGAAAATAAATTGAAGAAAAATAACCATAAATGACGCTTTGAATTATTAAGCGAAATATACACTTTATATGAAATCTCAAAATTTACGTGGCCGCTCCTGAGGACCTTCCCAATCAATAGTTTATTGAGGCAGTCTCGAGGTTCAAAAGAGGTTCGCGCATTATAGGCGGTGTTGTCATATTGCAACACAGAACACGTGTTCAGTTTATGACAACAAGATGTCTTTGACACGCGTTATCGCTTCTTTTACAAACTTTTTAGAAAAAAAAAACTACAATTTTAAGGAACATACTCTCTTACCTTCGATTTTATTTTTAAATAATCCGTTCTATAATTAAATTGCATAAAAAAATAAAACACAAAAAGTATGTTTTTCAACAGCTCAACAGTAGATAATATCACACAAATTTGAAATAACATCACAACATTTATTATTATGAATTATTTCACATCAGAAAAAAAATCGGGTACTGCTACAACTAACAAAACGTTTAAAATTCGTATACGTCAAGCCCGTGGAACCCTCGACAGCGTCACTCCACCCCCGAGTCTCGAAACATACTGAAGCAACGATAGTGGCGCGCTGCCGGTATCCAAGCAAGGGCGAGACACGCGGTGTGATCTGACATCACTGTTAGTATACTCTAGTGACCCACATTGTTGCTAAGTGAATCCAGATGGAACGGCGCGACCATATGTATGTAAAAAGGGTTTTTACCTTAGTATTTAGATATTCGATTAAAAAAAAAGTATGTAGACTTTCTCTAGGACACCCAAGGAGTCACCCATTTAACTATAATAAGTCATTTGCATAACACCCTGTATAAATAATTATACAGAAGGGAACAATAAAATTAACAGGATAATGGATATTTGAGATGTAAAAAAGTTCTCTCCAACCCAACACCACTTGATGCCGCATTTGTTATCGAAAATTTTGGACAAGTAACGTACGAGTTGTTCCGCAAATGGAAAAAGTATCGATAGTGTCAGAACATTCCTACCCATAAAAACTTGCTTATCTCGTATATTACGAACTTTAACATTTTATGGGGATTATTTAACCGTAGTCAGGTTAGCAACGGCATTTGGCAACGCGAGCTATTCGCGTCGACGGCGGCTGCCGCGGTCGGTCGGACCGCGTGGTCTGGTCAATCTGCACCATATCTGAATACCTAATATACATGTAATGTGCTGGCTCTTACGAATATTTTTAGTCTTTTGGAAGTGAAAAATAGGAAAGCGAGTCATTTCTTAATGACAGATATAATTTATTTTCTTACAAATTAAACATATTTAATTCAATAAAGTTTAGAAAAGAGGGAGAATGAAGTCTAAAGTGCCAAGTGGATAAACTGAAAACGAGAGGTAATATTTAAGAAATTATAATTCTAAATTAGTTGTTGACCATTTACAGCCACAAAACCCGCGTTGCTGGGGGTTTTTTCGCTTTAACTTAGGGGTACTACCTCCCTTAGTACGTTTTTGATGAAGAACCAAAAAGGCCGACGTAAATTTCTTCAGAAATGATTTTTGAAGCAGTTGACCATTTACCGCCACAAAACCCGCGTTGCTGGGGGTTTTTTCGCTTTAACTTAGGGGTACTACCTCCCTTAGTACGTTTTTGATGAAGAACCAAAAAGGCCGACGTAAATTTCTTCAGAAATGATTTTTGAAGTTGGAAAGAAACAGAAAATTAAATTTCTATATGAGCAGTTGACCATTTACCGCCACAAAACCCGCGTTGCTGGGGGTTTTTTCGCTTTAACTTAGGGGTACTACCTCCCTTAGTACGTTTTTGATGAAGAACCAAAAAGGCCGACGTAAATTACTTCAGAAATGATTTTTGAAGTTGGAAAGAAACAGAAAATTAATTTTCTATATTAGCAGTTGACCATTTACCGCCACAAAACCCGCGTTGCTGGAGGTTTTTTCGCTTTAACTTATGGGTACTACTTCCCTTAGTACGTTTTTGATAAAGAACCAAAAAGGCCGACGTAAATTACTTCAGAAATGATTTTTGAAGTTGGAAAGAAACAGAATTTTAAATTTCTATATGAGCAGTTGACCATTTACCGCCTCAAAACCCGCGTTGCTGGGGGTTTTTTCGCTTTAACTTAGGGATACTACCTCCCTTAGTACGTTTTTGATGAAGAACCAAAAAGGCCGACGTAAATTACTTCAGAAATGATTTTTGAAGTTGGAAAGGAACAGAAAATTAATTTTCTATATTAGCAGTTGACCATTTACCGCCACAAAACCCGCGTTGCTGGGGGTTTTTTCGCTTTAACTTATGGGTACTACTTCCCTTAGTACGTTTTTAATAAAGAACCAAAAAGGCCGACGTAAATTACTTCAGAAATGATTTTTGAAGTTGGAAAGAAACAGAAAATTAAATTTCTATATGAGCAGTTGACCATTTACCGCCACAAAACCCGCGTTGCTGGGGGTTTTTTCGCTTTAACTTATGGGTACTACTTCCCTTAGTACGTTTTTGATGAAGAACCAAAAAGGCCGACGTAAATTACTTCAGAAATGATTTTGAAGTTGGAAAGAAACAGAAAATTAATTTTCTATATTAGCAGTTGACCATTTACCGCCACAAAACCCGCGTTGCTGGGGGTTTTTTCGCTTTAACTTAGGGATACTACCTCCCTTAGTACGTTTTTGATGAAGAACCAAAAAGGCCGACGTAAATTTCTTCAGAAATGATTTTTGAAGTTGGAAAGGAACAGAAAATTAATTTTCTATATTAGCAGTTGACCATTTACCGCCACAAAACCCGCGTTGCTGGGGGTTTTTTCGCTTTAACTTATGGGTACTACTTCCCTTAGTACGTTTTTAATAAAGAACCAAAAAGGCCGACGTAAATTACTTCAGAAATGATTTTTGAAGTTGGAAAGAAACAGAAAATTAAATTTCTATATGAGCAGTTGACCATTTACCGCCACAAAACCCGCGTTGCTGGGGGTTTTTTCGCTTTAACTTATGGGTACTACTTCCCTTAGTACGTTTTTGATGAAGAACCAAAAAGGCCGACGTAAATTACTTCAGAAATGATTTTGAAGTTGGAAAGAAACAGAAAATTAATTTTCTATATTAGCAGTTGACCATTTACCGCCACAAAACCCGCGTTGCTGGGGGTTTTTTCGCTTTAACTTAGGGATACTACCTCCCTTAGTACGTTTTTGATGAAGAACCAAAAAGGCCGACGTAAATTTCTTCAGAAATGATTTTTGAAGTTGGAAAGAAACAGAAAATTAAATTTCTATATGAGCAGTTGACCATTTACCGCCACAAAACCCGCGTTGCTGGGGGTTTTTTCGCTTTAACTTAGGGGTACTACCTCCCTTAGTACGTTTTTGATGAAGAACCAAAAAGGCCGACGTAAATTTCTTCAGAAATGATTTTTGAAGTTGGAAAGAAACAGAAAATTAAATTTCTATATGAGCAGTTGACCATTTACCGCCACAAAACCCGCGTTGCTGGGGGTTTTTTCGCTTTAACTTAGGGGTACTACCTCCCTTAGTACGTTTTTGATGAAGAACCAAAAAGGCCGACGTAAATTTCTTCAGAAATGATTTTTGAAGTTGGAAAGAAACAGAAAATTAAATTTCTATATGAGCAGTTGACCATTTACCGCCACAAAACCCGCGTTGCTGGGGGTTTTTTCGCTTTAACTTAGGGGTACTACCTCCCTTAGTACGTTTTTGATGAAGAACCAAAAAGGCCGACGTAAATTTCTTCAGAAATGATTTTTGAAGTTGGAAAGAAACAGAAAATTAAATTTCTATATGAGCAGTTGACCATTTACCGCCACAAAACCCGCGTTGCTGGGGGTTTTTTCGCTTTAACTTAGGGGTACTACCTCCCTTAGTACGTTTTTGATGAAGAACCAAAAAGGCCGACGTAAATTTCTTCAGAAATGATTTTTGAAGTTGGAAAGAAACAGAAAATTAAATTTCTATATGAGCAGTTGACCATTTACCGCCACAAAACCCGCGTTGCTGGGGGTTTTTTCGCTTTAACTTAGGGGTACTATCTCCCTTAGTACGTTTTTGATGAAGAACCAAAAAGGCCGACGTAAATTTCTTCAGAAATGATTTTTGAAGTTGGAAAGAAACAGAAAATTAAATTTCTAGATGAGCAGTTGACCATTTACCGCCACAAAACCCGCGTTGCTGGGGGTTTTTTCGCTTTAACTTAGGGGTACTACCTCCCTTAGTACGTTTTTGATGAAGAACCAAAAAGTCCGACGTAAATTTCTTCAGAAATGATTTTTGAAGTTGGAAAGAAACAGAAAATTAAATTTCTATATGAGCAGTTGACCATTTACCGCCACAAAACCCGCGTTGCTGGGGGTTTTTTCGCTTTAACTTAGGGGTACTACCTCCCTTAGTACGTTTTTGATGAAGAACCAAAAAGGCCGACGTAAATTTCTTCAGAAATGATTTTTGAAGTTGGAAAGAAACAGAAAATTAAATTTCTATATGAGCAGTTGACCATTTACCGCCACAAAACCCGCGTTGCTGGGGGTTTTTTCGCTTTAACTTAGGGGTACTACCTCCCTTAGTACGTTTTTGATGAAGAACCAAAAAGGCCGACGTAAATTTCTTCAGAAATGATTCTTGAAGTTGGAAAGAAACAGAAAATTAAATTTCTATATGAGCAGTTGACCATTTACCGCCACAAAACCCGCGTTGCTGGGGGTTTTTTCGCTTTAACTTAGGGGTACTACCTCCCTTAGTACGTTTTTGATGAAGAACCAAAAAGGCCGACGTAAATTTCTTCAGAAATGATTTTTGAAGTTGGAAAGAAACAGAAAATTAAATTTCTATATTAGCAGTTGACCATTTACCGCCACAAAACCCGCGTTGCTGGGGGTTTTTTCGCTTTAACTTAGGGGTACTACCTCCCTTAGTACGTTTTTGATGAAGAACCAAAAAGGCCGACGTAAATTTCTTCAGAAATGATTTTTGAAGTTGGAAAGAAACAGAAAATTAAATTTCTATATGAGCAGTTGACCATTTACCGCCACAAAACCCGCGTTGCTGGGGGTTTTTTCGCTTTAACTTAGGGGTACTACCTCCCTTAGTACGTTTTTGATGAAGAATCAAAAAGGACGACGTAAATTACTTCAGAAATGATTTTTGAAATTGGAAAGAAACAGAAAATTAATTTTCTATATTAGCAGTTGACCATTTACCGCCACAAAACCCGCGTTGCTGGGGGTTTTTTCGCTTTAACTTATGGGTACTACTTCCCTTAGTACGTTTTTGATAAAGAACCAAAAAGGCCGACGTAAATTTCTTCAGAAATGATTTTTGAAGTTGGAAAGAAACAGAAAATTAAATTTCTATATTAGCAGTTGACCATTTAACGCCACAAAACCCGCGTTGCTGGGGGTTTTTTCGCTTTAACTTAGGGGTACTATCTCCCTTAGTACGTTTTTGATGAAGAACCAAAAAGGCCGACGTAAATTACTTCAAAAATGATTTTTGAAGTTGGAAAGAAACAGAAAATTAAATTTCTATATGAGCAGTCGACCATTTACCGCCACAAAACCCGCGTTGCTGGGGGTTTTTTCGCTTTAACTTAGGGGTACTATCTCCCTTAGTACGTTTTTGATGAAGAACCAAAAAGGCCGACGTAAATTACTTCAAAAATGATTTTTGAAGTTGGAAAGAAACAGAAAATTAAATTTCTATATGAGCAGTTGACCATTTACCGCCACAAAACCTGCGTTGCTGGGGGTTTTTTCGCTTTAACTTATGGGTACTACTTCCCTTAGTACGTTTTTGATGAAGAACCAAAAAGGCCGACGTAAATTTCTTCAGAAATGATTTTTGAAGTTGGAAAGAAACAGAAAATTAAATTTCTAAATTAGCAGTTGACCATTTACCGCCACAAAACCCGCGTTGCTGGGGGTTTTTTCGCTTTAACTTAGGGGTACTACCTCCCTTAGTACGTTTTTGATGAAGAACCAAAAAGGCCGACGTAAATTTCTTCAGAAATGATTTTTGAAGTTGGAAAGAAACAGAAAATTAAATTTCTATATTAGCAGTTGACCATTTACCGCCACAAAACCAGCGTTGCTGGGGGTTTTTTCGCTTTAACTTAGGGGTACTACCTCCCTTAGTACGTTTTTGATGAAGAACCAAAAAGGCCGACGTAAATTTCTTCAGAAATGATTTTTGAAGTTGGAAAGAAACAGAAAATTAAATTTCTATATGAGCAGTTGACCATTTACCGCCACAAAACCCGCGTTGCTGGGGGTTTTTTCGCTTTAACTTAGGGGTACTACCTCCCTTAGTACGTTTTTGATGAAGAACCAAAAAGGCCGACGTAAATTTCTTCAGAAATGATTTTTGAAGTTGGAAAGAAACAGAAAATTAAATTTCTATATGAGCAGTTGACCATTTACCGCCACAAAACCCGCGTTGCTGGGGGTTTTTTCGCTTTAACTTAGGGGTACTATCTCCCTTAGTACGTTTTTGATGAAGAACCAAAAAGGCCGACGTAAATTACTTCAAAAATGATTTTTGAAGTTGGAAAGAAACAGAAAATTAAATTTCTATATGAGCAGTTGACCATTTACCGCCACAAAACCCGCGTTGCTGGGGGTTTTTTCGCTTTAACTTAGGGGTACTATCTCCCTTAGTACGTTTTTGATGAAGAACCAAAAAGGCCGACGTAAATTACTTCAGAAATGATTTTTGAAGTTGGAAAGAAACAGAATTTTAAATTTCTATATGAGCAGTTGACCATTTACCGCCACAAAACCCGCGTTGCTGGGGGTTTTTTCGCTTTAACTTATGGGTACTACTTCCCTTAGTACGTTTTTGATAAAGAACCAAAAAGGCCGACGTAAATTACTTCAGAAATGATTTTTGAAGTTGGAAAGAAACAGAATTTTAAATTTCTATATGAGCAGTTGACCATTTACCGCCACAAAACCCGCGTTGCTGGGGGTTTTTTCGCTTTAACTTAGGGATACTACCTCCCTTAGTACGTTTTTGATGAAGAACCAAAAAGGCCGACGTAAATTACTTCAGAAATGATTTTTGAAGTTGGAAAGGAACAGAAAATTAATTTTCTATATTAGCAGTTGACCATTTACCGCCACAAAACCCGCGTTGCTGGGGGTTTTTTCGCTTTAACTTATGGGTACTACTTCCCTTAGTACGTTTTTAATAAAGAACCAAAAAGGCCGACGTAAATTACTTCAGAAATGATTTTTGAAGTTGGAAAGAAACAGAAAATTAAATTTCTATATGAGCAGTTGACCATTTACCGCCACAAAACCCGCGTTGCTGGGGGTTTTTTCGCTTTAACTTAGGGGTACTATCTCCCTTAGTACGTTTTTGATGAAGAACCAAAAAGGCCGACGTAAAGAAATGATTTTTGAAGTTGGAAAGAAACAGAAAATTAATTTTCTATATTAGCAGTTGACCATTTACCGCCACAAAACCCGCGTTGCTGGGGGTTTTTTCGCTTTAACTTATGGGTACTACTTCCCTTAGTACGTTTTTAATAAAGAACCAAAAATAACGACGTAAATTACTTCAGAAATGATTTTTGAAGTTGGAAAGAAACAGAAAATTAAATTTCTATATGAGCAGTTGACCATTTACCGCCACAAAACCCGCGTTGCTGGGGGTTTTTTCGCTTTAACTTAGGGGTACTACCAAGGGGTACTACCTCCCTTAGTACGTTTTTGATGAAGAACCAAAAAGGCCGACGTAAATTACTTCAGAAATGATTTTTGAAGTTGGAAAGAAACAAAAAATTAATTTTCTATATTAGCAGTTGACCATTTACCGCCACAAAACCCGCGTTGGTGGGGGTTTTTTCGCTTTAACTTATGGGTACTACTTCCCTTAGTACGTTTTTGATAAAGAACCAAAAAGGCCGACGTAAATTACTTCAGAAATGATTTTTGAAGTTGGAAAGAAACAGAAAATTAAATTTCTATATTAGCAGTTGACCATTTAACGCCACAAAACCCGTTTTGTGGCGGTAAATGGTCGACTGCTCATATAGAAATTTAATTTTCTGTTTCTTTCCAACTTCAAAAATCATTTTTGAAGTAATTTACGTCGGCCTTTTTGGTTCTTCATCAAAAACGTACTAAGGGAGATAGTACCCCTAAGTTAAAGCGAAAAAACCCCCAGCAACGCGGGTTTTGTGGCGTTAAATGGTCAACTGCTAATATAGAAATTTAATTTTCTGTTTCTTTCCAACTTCAAAAATCATTTCTGAAGAAATTTACGTCGGCCTTTTTGGTTCTTTATCAAAAACGTACTAAGGGAAGTAGTACCCATAAGTTAAAGCGAAAAAACCCCCAGCAACGCGGGTTTTGTGGCGGTAAATGGTCAACTGCTAATATAGAAAATTAATTTTCTGTTTCTTTCCAATTTCAAAAATCATTTCTGAAGTAATTTACGTCGGCCTTTTTGGTTCTTCATCAAAAACGTACTAAGGGAGGTAGTACCCCTAAGTTAAAGCGAAAAAACCCCCAGCAACGCGGGTTTTGTGGCGGTAAATGGTCGACTGCTCATATAGAAATTTAATTTTCTGTTTCTTTCCAACTTCAAAAATCATTTTTGAAGTAATTTACGTCGGCCTTTTTGGTTCTTCATCAAAAACGTACTAAGGGAGATAGTACCCCTAAGTTAAAGCGAAAAAACCCCCAGCAACGCGGGTTTTGTGGCGTTAAATGGTCAACTGCTAATATAGAAATTTAATTTTCTGTTTCTTTCCAACTTCAAAAATCATTTCTGAAGAAATTTACGTCGGCCTTTTTGGTTCTTTATCAAAAACGTACTAAGGGAAGTAGTACCCATAAGTTAAAGCGAAAAAACCCCCAGCAACGCGGGTTTTGTGGCGGTAAATGGTCAACTGCTAATATAGAAAATTAATTTTCTGTTTCTTTCCAATTTCAAAAATCATTTCTGAAGTAATTTACGTCGTCCTTTTTGATTCTTCATCAAAAACGTACTAAGGGAGGTAGTACCCCTAAGTTAAAGCGAAAAAACCCCCAGCAACGCGGGTTTTGTGGCGGTAAATGGTCAACTGCTCATATAGAAATTTAATTTTCTGTTTCTTTCCAACTTCAAAAATCATTTCTGAAGAAATTTACGTCGGCCTTTTTGGTTCTTCATCAAAAACGTACTAAGGGAGATAGTACCCCTAAGTTAAAGCGAAAAAACCCCCAGCAACGCGGGTTTTGTGGCGGTAAATGGTCAACTGCTAATATAGAAATTTAATTTTCTGTTTCTTTCCAACTTCAAAAATCATTTCTGAAGAAATTTACGTCGGCCTTTTTGGTTCTTCATCAAAAACGTACTAAGGGAGGTAGTACCCCTAAGTTAAAGCGAAAAAACCCCCAGCAACGCGGGTTTTGTGGCGGTAAATGGTCAACTGCTCATATATAAATTTAATTTTCTGTTTCTTTCCAACTTCAAAAATCATTTCTGAAGAAATTTACGTCGGCCTTTTTGGTTCTTCATCAAAAACGTACTAAGGGAGGTAGTACCCCTAAGTTAAAGCGAAAAAACCCCCAGCAACGCGGGTTTTGTGGCGGTAAATGGTCAACTGCTCATATAGAAATTTAATTTTCTGTTTCTTTCCAACTTCAAAAATCATTTCTGAAGAAATTTACGTCGGCCTTTTTGGTTCTTCATCAAAAACGTACTAAGGGAGGTAGTACCCCTAAGTTAAAGCGAAAAAACCCCCAGCAACGCGGGTTTTGTGGCGGTAAATGGTCAACTGCTCATATAGAAATTTAATTTTCTGTTTCTTTCCAACTTCAAAAATCATTTCTGAAGAAATTTACGTCGGCCTTTTTGGTTCTTCATCAAAAACGTACTAAGGGAGGTAGTACCCCTAAGTTAAAGCGAAAAAACCCCCAGCAACGCGGGTTTTGTGGCGGTAAATGGTCAACTGCTCATATAGAAATTTAATTTTCTGTTTCTTTCCAACTTCAAAAATCATTTCTGAAGAAATTTACGTCGGCCTTTTTGGTTCTTCATCAAAAACGTACTAAGGGAGGTAGTACCCCTAAGTTAAAGCGAAAAAACCCCCAGCAACGAGGGTTTTGTGGCGGTAAATGGTCAACTGCTCATATAGAAATTTAATTTTCTGTTTCTTTCCAACTTCAAAAATCATTTCTGAAGAAATTTACGTCGGCCTTTTTGGTTCTTCATCAAAAACGTACTAAGGGAGGTAGTATCCCTAAGTTAAAGCGAAAAAACCCCCAGCAACGCGGGTTTTGTGGCGGTAAATGGTCAACTGCTAATATAGAAAATTAATTTTCTGTTTCTTTCCAACGTCAAAATCATTTCTGAAGTAATTTACGTCGGCCTTTTTGGTTCTTCATCAAAAACGTACTAAGGGAAGTAGTACCCATAAGTTAAAGCGAAAAAACCCCCAGCAACGCGGGTTTTGTGGCGGTAAATGGTCAACTGCTCATATAGAAATTTAATTTTCTGTTTCTTTCCAACTTCAAAAATCATTTCTGAAGTAATTTACGTCGGCCTTTTTGGTTCTTTATTAAAAACGTACTAAGGGAGGTAGTATCCCTAAGTTAAAGCGAAAAAACCCCCAGCAACGCGGGTTTTGTGGCGGTAAATGGTCAACTGCTAATATAGAAATTTAATTTTCTGTTTCTTTCCAACTTCAAAAATCATTTCTGAAGAAATTTACGTCGGCCTTTTTGGTTCTTCATCAAAAACGTACTAAGGGAGGTAGTATCCCTAAGTTAAAGCGAAAAAACCCCCAGCAACGCGGGTTTTGTGGCGGTAAATGGTCAACTGCTAATATAGAAAATTAATTTTCTGTTTCTTTCCAACGTCAAAATCATTTCTGAAGTAATTTACGTCGGCCTTTTTGGTTCTTCATCAAAAACGTACTAAGGGAAGTAGTACCCATAAGTTAAAGCGAAAAAACCCCCAGCAACGCGGGTTTTGTGGCGGTAAATGGTCAACTGCTCATATAGAAATTTAATTTTCTGTTTCTTTCCAACTTCAAAAATCATTTCTGAAGTAATTTACGTCGGCCTTTTTGGTTCTTTATTAAAAACGTACTAAGGGAGGTAGTATCCCTAAGTTAAAGCGAAAAAACCCCCAGCAACGCGGGTTTTGTGGCGGTAAATGGTCAACTGCTCATATAGAAATTTAATTTTCTGTTTCTTTCCAACTTCAAAAATCATTTTTGAAGTAATTTACGTCGGCCTTTTTGGTTCTTCATCAAAAACGTACTAAGGGAGATAGTACCCCTAAGTTAAAGCGAAAAAACCCCCAGCAACGCGGGTTTTGTGGCGGTAAATGGTCGACTGCTCATATAGAAATTTAATTTTCTGTTTCTTTCCAAATTCAAAAATCATTTTTGAAGTAATTTACGTCGGCCTTTTTGGTTCTTCATCAAAAACGTACTAAGGGAGATAGTACCCCTAAGTTAAAGCGAAAAAACCCCCAGCAACGCGGGTTTTGTGGCGTTAAATGGTCAACTGCTAATATAGAAATTTAATTTTCTGTTTCTTTCCAACTTCAAAAATCATTTCTGAAGTAATTTACGTCGGCCTTTTTGGTTCTTCATCAAAAACGTACTAAGGGAGATAGTACCCCTAAGTTAAAGCGAAAAAACCCCCAGCAACGCGGGTTTTGTGGCGGTAAATGGTCGACTGCTCATATAGAAATTTAATTTTCTGTTTCTTTCCAATTTCAAAAATCATTTCTGAAGTAATTTACGTCGTCCTTTTTGATTCTTCATCAAAAACGTACTAAGGGAGGTAGTACCCCTAAGTTAAAGCGAAAAAACCCCCAGCAACGCGGGTTTTGTGGCGGTAAATGGTCAACTGCTAATATAGAAAATTAATTTTCTGTTTCTTTCCAATTTCAAAAATCATTTCTGAAGTAATTTACGTCGTCCTTTTTGGTTCTTCATCAAAAACGTACTAAGGGAGATAGTACCCCTAAGTTAAAGCGAAAAAACCCCCAGCAACGCGGGTTTTGTGGCGGTAAATGGTCGACTGCTCATATAGAAATTTAATTTTCTGTTTCTTTCCAACTTCAAAAATCATTTTTGAAGTAATTTACGTCGGCCTTTTTGGTTCTTCATCAAAAACGTACTAAGGGAGATAGTACCCCTAAGTTAAAGCGAAAAAACCCCCAGCAACGCGGGTTTTGTGGCGTTAAATGGTCAACTGCTAATATAGAAATTTAATTTTCTGTTTCTTTCCAACTTCAAAAATCATTTCTGAAGAAATTTACGTCGGCCTTTTTGGTTCTTTATCAAAAACGTACTAAGGGAAGTAGTACCCATAAGTTAAAGCGAAAAAACCCCCAGCAACGCGGGTTTTGTGGCGGTAAATGGTCAACTGCTAATATAGAAAATTAATTTTCTGTTTCTTTCCAATTTCAAAAATCATTTCTGAAGTAATTTACGTCGTCCTTTTTGATTCTTCATCAAAAACGTACTAAGGGAGGTAGTACCCCTAAGTTAAAGCGAAAAAACCCCCAGCAACGCGGGTTTTGTGGCGGTAAATGGTCAACTGCTCATATAGAAATTTAATTTTCTGTTTCTTTCCAACTTCAAAAATCATTTCTGAAGAAATTTACGTCGGCCTTTTTGGTTCTTCATCAAAAACGTACTAAGGGAGGTAGTACCCCTAAGTTAAAGCGAAAAAACCCCCAGCAACGCGGGTTTTGTGGCGGTAAATGGTCAACTGCTAATATAGAAATTTAATTTTCTGTTTCTTTCCAACTTCAAAAATCATTTCTGAAGAAATTTACGTCGGCCTTTTTGGTTCTTCATCAAAAACGTACTAAGGGAGGTAGTACCCCTAAGTTAAAGCGAAAAAACCCCCAGCAACGCGGGTTTTGTGGCGGTAAATGGTCAACTGCTCATATAGAAATTTAATTTTCTGTTTCTTTCCAACTTCAAGAATCATTTCTGAAGAAATTTACGTCGGCCTTTTTGGTTCTTCATCAAAAACGTACTAAGGGAGGTAGTACCCCTAAGTTAAAGCGAAAAAACCCCCAGCAACGCGGGTTTTGTGGCGGTAAATGGTCAACTGCTCATATAGAAATTTAATTTTCTGTTTCTTTCCAACTTCAAAAATCATTTCTGAAGAAATTTACGTCGGCCTTTTTGGTTCTTCATCAAAAACGTACTAAGGGAGGTAGTACCCCTAAGTTAAAGCGAAAAAACCCCCAGCAACGCGGGTTTTGTGGCGGTAAATGGTCAACTGCTCATATAGAAATTTAATTTTCTGTTTCTTTCCAACTTCAAAAATCATTTCTGAAGAAATTTACGTCGGACTTTTTGGTTCTTCATCAAAAACGTACTAAGGGAGGTAGTACCCCTAAGTTAAAGCGAAAAAACCCCCAGCAACGCGGGTTTTGTGGCGGTAAATGGTCAACTGCTCATATAGAAATTTAATTTTCTGTTTCTTTCCAACTTCAAAAATCATTTCTGAAGAAATTTACGTCGGCCTTTTTGGTTCTTCATCAAAAACGTACTAAGGGAGGTAGTACCCCTAAGTTAAAGCGAAAAAACCCCCAGCAACGAGGGTTTTGTGGCGGTAAATGGTCAACTGCTCATATAGAAATTTAATTTTCTGTTTCTTTCCAACTTCAAAAATCATTTCTGAAGAAATTTACGTCGGCCTTTTTGGTTCTTCATCAAAAACGTACTAAGGGAGGTAGTATCCCTAAGTTAAAGCGAAAAAACCCCCAGCAACGCGGGTTTTGTGGCGGTAAATGGTCAACTGCTAATATAGAAAATTAATTTTCTGTTTCTTTCCAACGTCAAAATCATTTCTGAAGTAATTTACGTCGGCCTTTTTGGTTCTTCATCAAAAACGTACTAAGGGAAGTAGTACCCATAAGTTAAAGCGAAAAAACCCCCAGCAACGCGGGTTTTGTGGCGGTAAATGGTCAACTGCTCATATAGAAATTTAATTTTCTGTTTCTTTCCAACTTCAAAAATCATTTCTGAAGTAATTTACGTCGGCCTTTTTGGTTCTTTATTAAAAACGTACTAAGGGAGGTAGTATCCCTAAGTTAAAGCGAAAAAACCCCCAGCAACGCGGGTTTTGTGGCGGTAAATGGTCAACTGCTAATATAGAAAATTAATTTTCTGTTCCTTTCCAACTTCAAAAATCATTTCTGAAGTAATTTACGTCGGCCTTTTTGGTTCTTCATCAAAAACGTACTAAGGGAGGTAGTATCCCTAAGTTAAAGCGAAAAAACCCCCAGCAACGCGGGTTTTGTGGCGGTAAATGGTCAACTGCTCATATAGAAATTTAAAATTCTGTTTCTTTCCAACTTCAAAAATCATTTCTGAAGTAATTTACGTCGGCCTTTTTGGTTCTTTATCAAAAACGTACTAAGGGAAGTAGTACCCATAAGTTAAAGCGAAAAAACCTCCAGCAACGCGGGTTTTGTGGCGGTAAATGGTCAACTGCTAATATAGAAAATTAATTTTCTGTTTCTTTCCAACTTCAAAAATCATTTCTGAAGTAATTTACGTCGGCCTTTTTGGTTCTTCATCAAAAACGTACTAAGGGAGGTAGTACCCCTAAGTTAAAGCGAAAAAACCCCCAGCAACGCGGGTTTTGTGGCGGTAAATGGTCAACTGCTCATATAGAAATTTAATTTTCTGTTTCTTTCCAACTTCAAAACTCATTTCTGAAGAAATTTACGTCGGCCTTTTTGGTTCTTCATCAAAAACGTACTAAGGGAGGTAGTACCCCTAAGTTAAAGCGAAAAAACCCCCAGCAACGCGGGTTTTGTGGCGGTAAATGGTCAACTGCTTCAAAAATCATTTCTGAAGAAATTTACGTCGGCCTTTTTGGTTCTTCATCAAAAACGTACTAAGGGAGGTAGTACCCCTAAGTTAAAGCGAAAAAACCCCCAGCAACGCGGGTTTTGTGGCTGTAAATGGTCAACAACTAATTTAGAATTATAATTTCTTAAATATTACCTCTCGTTTTCAGTTTATCCACTTGGCACTTTAGACTTCATTCTCCCTCTTTTCTAAACTTTATTGAATTAAATATGTTTAATTTGTAAGAAAATAAATTATATCTGTCATTAAGAAATGACTCGCTTTCCTATTTTTCACTTCCAAAAGACTAAAAATATTCGTAAGAGCCAGCACATTACATGTATATTAGGTATTCAGATATGGTGCAGATTGACCAGACCACGCGGTCCGACCGACCGCGGCAGCCGCCGTCGACTCGAATAGCTCGCGTTGCCAAATGCCGTTGCTAACCTGACTACGGTGATTATTTAGCGCTCTAGTGGATTTTGTGCAGTTTTAAAAACTTAAGAGCGACGAAGCCTGTTCGCATTTTTAATGGCAGTCAGTTGGTACATAAAGTGTGTTTTAAAGTCTACCAACTATGGCAGTATATCAATAATAAATTACTTTCTCGGGAAAGCCGTGCTGCTGCAGTAATTTTAATATTCTAGAACAACATACGGACGACCTGGGTACAGGGCGATGCAAAACATACCATCCACATCCATCTACTACAATTTTTCTGTATAATTTGTAAACATGCTCAAAGGCGATGATATTTACAGGGAGCGAATCTTGAACTAATCCAACTGCACTCTGGCAACATGTATTTCTATTTTACAACTGCGCTACATGTGCGATACGATTTGGACCTCCAAAATGTGAATAAATACTAATCTCGTAAACACTACAACGTTGTCGATGTGATCTCACGGATTGTTTACATATTTTGGTTGATTTGTGTTTTCTTTTTGTGATTATTGGTGAAAAATCGTCTTTATTATAAACAATCATGGTGCATTCATGCGTAGTTTGTAAAAGAGTGAGTCATTTAAATAAGGATTTATCTTTTCATCGGTAAGTATGGTTATGTTTTAATATTTAACCATCTGATATAACCAGACTTCGACATTGTTGCCATTCAACCAACAAACATGTAGTTCTCTCTTCCACCCATTACTGATTTTCAATATCATTTCACACAATCACAGCTTCACTTTCTAACAGTTTTATGAATGGAAGGTCCCATTTGGTCTCCCTACACAATAAAATAGACGTGTCTTTCCGATTTTTAGTATTATTTAATTTAATTAAGTGTGGTAACTTTTCAAATTGGCATCGAAAGTAGAAAATAAAAAGATTTTATCTTCATGTGAAATATTTTCCTAGTAAAGTTGTGTGATGTTTTCAATTTTTTTTCGTAGTTGTCGCCGCAAGTACGAGACAAAAGGCTCCCTTGCGGGTCGTTGTGCCCATTTTTATTGTACTTTTGCGGGAAGACTTTAAATTAGGTCCTTTCAACCTCTAGAAACTTGGATGGGTTTGTCTAAATGATAGTTATAGAAGGTCAAAAATGATGATGTACTAAAAAATGGAAAAAAAGAATAAGAAAGGAATCAAATAGCAGACAGAATAGATAGCCGTAGCCGAGTTATAGTACGAGAAGCATTTGAAAGGTTTAGGATACGACGGCTTGCATGGAAGGTATAATCGACATTTGTAATAGGAACATTAAATACAGGGTCCTACGAAAAAGAGAAAAAAGCTCTGCTAACTTGAGTATAAAGTGTCTTATATCACCCGCGTGCTGAAAAATACATCGCAAACAACTGTATTTGAACAGATGACAGATGGAACCAATTTGACAGTAAAACTATTTATTTAAAAAATAATACACTTTCAGGATCCTTGGAGCAAATTGGGGGTGGTGGGTGGGTCACTAGGGCGATACTGCACATTAAAACAATTGAATCTATTTGTCTTCATTTTTAATTGTGGGGATACTTTTAAGTTTTTTATGATAAATATAAAAAATAAGTAGCAGAGAATTGTTCGGCAACCCATTAAACATAATTACTGCTTGGGTAAAGTAGAAATGGGGTAAGTACCGGTTTATTTTCGACTTTTCCAATTATCAAGGATAGAATATTCATACAGGGCAAGTTACATGTGATTTATTTCTTGTTATTTTTTAATTAAATGGTTATATGTATTTGTTTTTTAATTTGAATATTGTTTAAAGCAAATCTCATTGTAAAACTATCATGATTAACAAATTAACGATATATAACGGCATCTCTATAAATATTGAGGTTATGTTACGGGTTTTATTATTTTCTTGTTACGATGTATTTGTTCAAAGTTTAGTTTTGTTTTTTTGGTTATTAACCTAATTAAAAGATCAAAAACTATAAAGTTTCATACACAGTAGGGGGTGTTCCATTTTCCACCCTTTTATAGGGTATCTCCGGAATTGTTATTGCTATCAAAAAAGTAATGTAGGTGTCATGTGCTCTTTTGACACTAATGCCTTATATGTGTGTGGAAAAGTACAACTTTGCGTACTAAAATGCGTGCCCAAATTACCTTCCTTCATTGCGCAGCTTCGTATAAAAATAGCAGAACTACAATTCCGTTTCACAATAATTCTTAGAAAGTTTATTTTTAGTAATATATTCGGATGGGAATAAAACTTCGGCAAGACGTTCATTTTTATTTATTTCATTAAAATTTAGAAGAGGGTACTCATTGAGCATGTTGCAGATATTAATATCTTTACGCTCTCGAGGGCAACGATATGGAAAAATATATCAAGCCGGAGCGGAGCTCGTTACACATATTAACTTTCACCTATTTTTAGCGAAGTGACATGAGAAAAAGGGACAAAATATATTTCGACAAAACAGAGCAAATCAAAAGTGCAATTGAAATATTACACACAAAAAAAGAGTTACTTATTCCTGAATCTCTGCTTATTGCCTGAATAAATTTGAGCTTTGTAGGTATATACGCAAAGAAATATGTTTTCTAAATGAGTATTTTAAATGATTAATCCATTCATTTTCAAAATCGAAAAATTATTTCACAATTTGAGAATATATATTTTTGTTCTCATCCTGTTAATTTTTTTTTTGTTTCAAATAGCAAATAGCCTATAATTCTGACCAAGTTTTTATGTTACTCAAAATAAAAAATATTTGTTGAAAATAAAACAAAAATATGAGTACTTTACATAGTATTGTTAAAACAATGGTTTTATTCATTTATTGGAATATTTTTTATAGAAACATATATCTCATTTTCAAATTTAGTAAAAAATTCTGAGAGGAACAAAATACATAAAGTGAGCATTTATGTTTTTGTGTGCCTAGCTGTTTACATGTGATCAGGTAGGATATTTAGCAGACTACGGGTGGGCACAGGTTTAGCTAAAAAATTGTAGTAGCCACCAAAAAAATTTCAGAAATTTATTTATTTGTGAATAATGAATTTTTACCACGTGTCTCGATAACAAACAAAAAACTGCAAAATATCACCCAATTATGTATTTATTGTTCGGGTTTATTCTTGTGCTTTTTTAAAACAAAAAGTATTACCAAGAGTTATTTTTCTTCACATCTTTCTCAATCTACGAGCATAAAATAAGTAGATATTTAAAATGGCTTGTCAAATTCTTCCACTTTAAATTATCAGGTGCCCACTGTATGCCCTTCAAAAATGTAGGCTTAGTTACGCGACTGGCAAAATAAGAAAATAGGTGATTATTTTTTTAAATTCATGTTTACTTTTGGTTACCAAAAAATTTGTCTATACCTATGCTTCGTTAACTATTTTGCTCGTTTTCTTACTTTCCATTAACATTTTCTATAATCTATGTTATTTTTAAGAAGTCTTCTTGGGTTTAATAATAAAAAGTTCCTGTTTAGATTTTAAAATGTTTACTATAAGATTACCAACGAATTTTTCTTCATATTTTGTTCACCATTTTGTTCGTTTTGTTATTCTTATTTACAATTTCTATTATTATGTTATTTTTGAGAAGTGTTCTCGAGTTTATAGTAAATAAAAATTTTAAAATTATATCCTTTAATTTTTTAATATTTACAATCGGAGACCTAAACTACGCCACTGGCTAGCCAGTTAAAACAAAAATTTACAAAACTCATGTCGCGATGACTCCGCTAACGGATTTGGCATACTTTTTTATATGCACCTTCTCGTTTATGTGCCTCTAAGAAAGACGTATGTCGTGTACCTGCTCAGCGTCAAACTCGAACGTCGCCAATCGGATGGAGTGGCGCGTAGACCGAAGGTCGTCTATCAAGTGACAGCCGATATTTTTCGTTTTTTCGCCCGAATTTATAACTAGAGTATTTCCTATCGAGCGAAAAACTGTTCGAATATACGAGCAGTTTTTTAACTCGATCACACTACAGCGATACATTTCCGTCGGCGTCAAGCGAAGCTCGGGTATCGAGTGAAAGGCAATAAGTAACAAGCGACGGTTTTCGCCTGAGTTAACTACTACGATATTGATGATGTCTTTTTAAAAAAAGGTTTACTTATTATTTAAAACATATATTTCAACGTTACGTTACAATAGAAATATCTTCAGCTGACTGACTTAAAAAGAACAATAATGAATATTATAATGTAAAGATGAATGCAGCGTAAGCAGAATAAATGTCTATTCAGGATTAAGTGGCTACATAACTCCTGAATAGATAACTCGAGCGGTTTTTTTAATAATCGAGCGATGCCGGTTATTTCAATAATCGAGTGATCAAGCGGTTTTTCGCTCGAGCGATCATAACACTACACTTGAGTACTTGATTATTGAAATAACCGACATCGCTCGATTATGAAAACAACTGCACGAGTTACAAATTCAAGCAAAAATCGTCGCTTGTTACTTATTGCCTTATTGAAGCCGAATGAAGAACTGGCACTAGGAGACTGGGAAACCTGGAAGGCGCTAAACAGACTGCGGACGGACACGGCGAGATCGAGAGATACCCTAAATAAGTGGGGCTACCCCGTAGACTCCAATGTCTGCGACTGTGGACAACTGCAAACCACGCAACATATGCACATTTGCCCACTGTGCCCCGCTAGATGCACCATAGAGGACCTTATGGCAGCGAAGCCGAACGCAATTGACGTCGCCCGCTTCTGGGCAAAAAGTGTTTAGCTCACGTCTGAAGTGACGATAGACATTTGTATTTGTATATGTACATTATTATCATTATTATTATTATTGTTGTTTGTTGTTGAATTGTGATGCTTCTGACACGAATAAATAAATATTGCCTTTCACTCGATACCCGAGCAACGCTTGACGCCAACCGAAATGTGCTGCTTGGTAGTGTGATCGCTCGAGTGAACAGTTTTTCGCTCGATAGGAAATACTACTCTACTTATAAATTCAAGCGAAACAGCGAAACTCGTAGCCCTTCACTTGATACTCGATTTTCGCTCGACGCCGCGCTCCACCCGAAATGTACCGATTGGCGGCGTTCGCCTTTGACGCTCAGAAGGCTGACACGACATACGTCTTTGTTAAAGGCTTCTTCTAACTTGTTTCAAACTTAATGATTGTAAATAAATGGTGTTTAATGTATTCAGTCGACTTCTAATAATAATATTAAATATAAAAATCCCTGACCTCAATTTCAGCCAAGCTCTAGGGAGAATTAATTACTATCAAACTTGACAACAAACAGTTAAAATCAAAATAAACCTGCCCCGCCCCGACGTCCTTATCCTAACGATGGTCGTCCTTGCTTGTGCAATTTAGTGCCCTTAATATATTCAGGCGGAGCCGTCGCGCTTCCGTGCCCTCTGACGGACTAAAGGGCCTTATTTTAATTAACACCGCTCTCTGGAAATAGTCCACGACGGATATACGGACGGCGGGACTGCAATTACTGTCCCGCACGGAATTTATGACCCATTCTAACCGGTTATTGTCGCGGATTTATTCCTGTTTATTTGCTCGGAACATTCGTTGATAATTGAGGGGGCGAGAACTGACGACGACGACAGGAACAGATACCGATAACATATTCCTTAAGAAAAAATATATTTTATACAGTGTGTTGTTTAATTTCAGAGTATTTTTTTTTTAAGTTGTTATTTTTTAATATCTCCGAAAGTAGTTAAGTTAAAGTAGTTTCAATTTTGGTATCTGCTAATAATAAGATTTAAAAACACATATGGACAGTACGTTTCACGAAATTTGGATACGACTTAATGATTTCCTGGGTCGGTCCCATTGTGTCGACAAGAGCTTGGCAATAAACAAGTGAAGTATGAAGGGACGGACTAAGGAAAACAAGTAATGATATGATTATATTAATGTAATCAAATGAAATAACATTTTTTTTTAAATATTACTAGTCATATTTATTTACATTTATAATGTCATTCTATAGATAGTTCTGTTTCGCTATCGCTATCCTCATCAAAATTGGATTAATTATACGATCCAGACTAATATACGAATTTTCTACAGTTATTACGTGACGGACTGAATTTTTCCAATTACCTGGGGGAATATCATTAAAGCATTTTCGTATTAATTCTAGAACACACTAGAACTTAAAGTCGGAGAAATATTTTCAGACCTAACTGGTGCCACATATGCTCTGTGGGGTTAAAAATGCAATAATAGGGTGGGAGCCGTAGCACTGTATGTCCAATTTCTTCTGCGAATGTGTCACAAACATATACTTTTTTATACAAAATGTCTTTAAAACTTCGAAATGATCACTTTTTTTATAACTTTCTTCAAAATATACTTATATCATTATCGCCGCCATGTAGTTCTGAATCTCCAATTTTGTATTATTTGAGCTTGGAGCTTTATGTAATTGGCGACTGTGATAGCTCGCATTGTCCATTACTATCACGCTATTCTGAGGAATGTTTGGTAAAAGACAATTCTTGAACCATTCCTCAAAAACAAACAAATTTTACCACAAAAAGATATTTAAATATCAATTAAGCAACCTAACCTACCTGATGTGACTATAATAATAACAAACGGTCATAAATAATGGGATGGCCCAGGTACTTTTACTGCAGTAATTAAGTTATATCCATTTTTCGCGAAACAATCTTTACGTAGAAAGTTATTGTAATCATGTAATTAATTGGAACAACCGAACTTAGGAGTAAATATAATATATTTTTATATACAACGTGTCCAAGATAAGGAGGGCCAATACAGGGATCTCGTAAGAGATACGAAGTCGGTTAAATGGAGGTAAAGTTGCGCATTTACGTGCCTAATAATATGCTGTTTAGAAAGTTTTAAAATTCCGAGTAGTTCCGGAGATATCCGGAAAAAACCGAAACTCTGAAAAATCGTTTTATTGTTTTCCTGGGTTTTTTGAGATCGAATTCGAAAGTAAATTGCACCTTTACATTGCCACTTTTTCCGCTCTATCTAACAGCGTTAATTGTTTTGTAATCCGACGAGTCGTCTTCGAAGGACCATTATCAACTTTCTTTTTTTAAATACGGTCCTGTTTTCCTGATATTGGAATTTGAGAGCTTTTTTCTTCCGAATGCAACGATGTATGACACATTGTGGTTTAATGACGTTTCGAGGGTTTTTGAACAGCATCAGGAAATTTTGGGATACGGTCCTGTATTTCTCCTAATTTTATACATAATAACTCATAAGTAAGCTCTAAATTATTTTTTTATGTTGGACTAGTTCAATAGATAACAAATAATTTAATAATAAACCACAAATAAGTGAACAAATATCATTGCAAAACAGTAAAAAAACGAGCAACGAAAAAAGTATGGAACTACATAATCAGGTGTTCAAAATAATTTCCGTTATTCTCTAAGCCCAAATAACATCTTCTAACTGCCACATAACAGTTTTTTGTTCGATAAAACACGATAGAATATCAAACTTTTCAGCATTTGTAAAATTATGTTCCATATTTTCTGGAAAATAGAAAACCTATTAAAATGCTTTCAAACGATCACAATGGGAATGCCAAGCGAAACAAATCACGTGTCCAATACCTAAATCTTATAATTTCTTAAATATTTTCAAATTTGTCTAAACTCAAGTAAAAATGGGAAGTTATTGATTACATAATTTAGTCAAAATTACTTTGGAACAAAAAATAAATCATTTTCTTTAACGCAGCTATTATTATTAAATTAGTTTCCTAAAGTTTTGTGCTTTATTACTGGGCAGAGTTGAATTCCTTCAGTTAACTTTATCGAAATAGAAAAATATATGAATTTTTCAAAAGAGGAACTGGAATTGCCTAGAAATATATAGGGTGTCCTAGATTGTAAAATATTTTTGGGTTGTGTATCTTAATAAACCCTTTAGCGTTTCTGATGGGCCTTTCTATCACACAATTTAGGCGCTATCGAAGCAGTGGCGGTTCGTGACCTATGATAGAGGGGTTCACAAGTATGGTGAAATTATTTTTAAAATTTTATTTTTGTGTAACGACCAAACAATTACTTTCTAGGCATTTTAAATGTAGAAAGAAAAAAAGTAATAAGAAAATGCGTTAGGTAAAACATATTTTTATTTATATTTTAATTTTACACAAGGAAATACAACTTTTGGAAAATAAGAAAGGTTTTCTTAGTGTGTATAGCTGTCGGATCTTAACGTCGTCGCATGCAACCCTCGTAACAATATTTGTACAGTCCAGTACTAATACTACTAAAGCCATCTACGAGCTATCAAGAAAACCGAATGATGTCCAATACTACTACCGCCATCTACGAGTTATCAAGAAAACCGAATGTTGTATAATACCACTACGCCATCTACGGCTACGCCATTAGGCGCAACCAAGACGAGAACAATAGTTAACTGTTTTATGACGAGAACGAATCGAGCCACGAGACTGACAAGTTGGCATTCTTCATATTTTCAGTGTTTTTTAGTTTAAATCCTTAAATAAAATGGTTTAAAATCATATCGAGTATCATTTATCGAAATACACAACATTTATCGACCCTACACAATAGTGCTTAAACGTAAAGTCCATTCTTCGGTTCTTAATTGTAGAAAATTGATCAATAACAGCCTCATTAAGTTTGGAATACCCTCTATAATTTTTTTTTTATATATTTCATTTTTAAACTTTCTAGATTTACCCTTTGTGGACTGCGTTAAATTAATTTCGGGTTTAGGTGTTCCCGCATTCTTCACTACAATTTTTTGCTCCAATCTCAAAGAGCTAAAGTTATTTCTTAAATAGTCCATCGTCAACTATTCATTTTAACTTAATAATTATACTGTATAATATTAATATATTAAAACTTACACGCTCGAATTTCTAACTAGATGCACGCATGCATACAAAAACTGTGCGCCTTTTCTATGTTAAATCGCCATAGCCCCGCTATCCCCCGCTGCCACCCGCCACCTGTTACTACAGAGAAACTGCACTACTTAATCGCACGTGCGAGCAAGTCTCGTCATAATCGTCGTTTACCTCGACCGAGGCACGGTTGCCGGATCTATGCAGTTTGGTTCGACGGGATGATAATATATTAGGGAGGGTCGGACTTTTTTAGTTTGACGGTACGATAAAATGTTAGGGAGGGTCGGACTTTATACGATAAATAATATTCAATGAATATAAATTAATATTTTTTAATTCGTTTTGGGGGTGCACGTGCGCACATGTGCTCCTGTGGAAGAACCGCCACTGTATCGAAGCCAGACACTTGACCAATGGCAGTCGAGCGGTTTCCGTAATAGCAACTAATCCACTCGTTGTGACGTATCTACGCGGTGTTTGATTTTAATGAACGGGGGACATCGAACTGGCTGGGGGGAAATTAACCGGAATCGCACTGGGGGGCACTGGATATTTAACCCGAATAATTGGATAAATAGTGCGGTCGGCGGGAAGAAAATTGCTGCATCTAAAACATCCAATGTGAGTTAATGGGGGGGTCTTTAAATAAATTGTTCTAGTTTATTTTGTACAACGGCGCAACGATTTACTCGAGATAAACTAAATAAATTGCACAATTTATTCGAGAAATAGAAGGAAATGTTTTACCACCTTAAATTAGAGTGTGTTGGGATTTGTTCGGTCCGGAAAAGTGCACCAAGTTTCTTCGAAGCTACCTTGGCGATTACCACAAACGTGCTACCTTGGTTACTGTCACCCCAAGCCAAAATTTCTTCCATATCTTTAAGGCGTGATACTTCCTGCTGTCTGCGAATATGTGCGTCGCCAGCCGATGTTTCTGCATTCAAGGAGAAGCTATCGTCAGCAAAGCTAAATATCGGGTTTTTAGTTTTAACTACAAGGCCGTTAATGTAGAATGAGAAGAGGGTGGGAGACAATTTGGACTGCAGCGTTGCCATATATCCGAAGACAATCAATAGAGAATTCTTTTATTCATTTAAATATTGTGGAAAATTATCATTGTTACACATCTTCACGTTTGTTTAGGTTGATTTGATAACACAATGCATAACTTATATTCAAATTTATTATATTACTCGTAACTCGTAAATAAAATTGAGTCACTTTTAAAAAAGGCAATTTCGATGGAACTTCTTTAAACAAAAGTAAATTACAGGAACGTACTAGGGATATTTTAATGACGATGGCCAATTTAAGGAACAAAACGTCGGAAGACCAGCAAAACTTGTATACTACTGAACGTAGATTTAGTTTATATTTCATAATTTAAACAAAAGCAGCCCGTAAATAAAAATCGAAACGAAAAATTTTAGGTTTTTCCAAATATTTTCAAAGCCCCTTTATTTTTGATTTATTTGCGGCATATTATTGGGGCCGTAATTACTTTGCCCCAATTTAATCGACTTCGTATCTCTTACCGTTCCCGAAATCACAATGGTGAAGGAAGATAATGAATTGCCGTAATTTTTTTTATGATCAAACACAAGCACTATAGGAAAAATCCTTCAGGGCACTCTGGGAGTGGAGCGTGTGCGCAAAAAGCGATTCACGTTGGTTTTGAATCGTTGGAGGTTATATTCGTTGGGAAAAACGACCTCGGGATGGTTGTTCCATAAGGATGAAGTCCTCCAGATGAAAGAATTCTTAAATAATGAAGTTCGAAGAGTACTAAGCTTAACCACATATGGATGGGCGGCAGTGGCTCGTCGTGTATTTCTGCTATTCGCCGCCCTGGGCGGAATTAAGACCCTAACCTGTCTTCGATGTTCTAAGCTGTCGAGGTTCTTCGTCAACTCGTGGTCTCCGATCACACGAATGGCCCTCCTTCAGTAGCCGAAGAGGATGTTTGGGTGCAGAACTCCAGACATGAGAGCAGTACTCTAGTGATGGTCGAATCTGGGCTTTGTATAGTGTCGAAAGTTGTTGAGGTGTGTACAACTTTTTGGTTCGGAAGAGTACACCAAGTTTCTGAGAAGCTACCTTGGCGATTGCCACAACGTGGTTATGCCAAGACATATTTCCTCCCAGATTGACGCCAAGCATATTAATAGATGAAGCCAGTGGGATTGCGTGTCCTGCCATGACTATAATCGGTTCTGTAATGTTAACATTTTTAGATAAAACTGCTTCCTGGGTTTTTCTAGCGATAAATTCGACTTGGTTACTGCTGCTACACCCCAAGCCAAAATTTCTTCCAGGTCTTTGTTAAGGCGTGATACTTCATGCTGTCTGCGACGATGTGCGTCGGCAGCCGAGGTTTCTGCATTTATTTATTTATTTATTTATTTATTTACAAAAATAGGGATACAACAGGCACTGAACCCAATATAGCATCCACGTTGTGGTATTGGCTAGTGGGAGTTATTAAATTAAGTATACATTAAATTATATTAACCTAAAAAATCTATGAACCTTTATAGCATTGATTTTACACATTTTTTAAATCTAATTATAGACATATCGAACATTTCCATCCCTAAAGAAAGCCTATTACATGCCCTAGTCGCTCTACAGAGAGAAGAATTTTTTCCAGAATTTGTATTTCTGAGTGAAATATTAAAAGTATTTTGAAGCCGCTAACCGGAACATTAAAGCTTAACTTTGACCTCAGCGTTGGCGAATCAACAAGACCATTCACCAACTTGTAGATCATAACTACATCGGAAACCATTCGTCTCTCAGTAAGTGGCATTACAGAAAATTTTTCCATTATAGGCTTATAGTTGCTATTGACTATAGCCATATCTGTTTTTCGTGACAAGAATCGTAAAAATTTGTTTTGAATACTTTCCAGCCTTCGCTGGTAAACCGCGTACTGAGGGTTCCAAACAACCGATGCAAAACTAAGTTTACTAAATATAAACGCATAATACAAATTTAGAACTGTTTGAGGATTATTAAAATTTAAACTGTTTCTTATAATAAATCCTAAAAATCGATTACACTTATTGATAACCTGTTCAATGTGAGAGCTAAAAATTAACTTAGTGTCCATTATAATACCCAAATCGCGTATTTCATTAACTGATTCGAGATCACTATTATTAATAGTATAACGAAAATTGTGTACATTCTTATTTCTGGTAAACGTAATCGATACACACTTCCCTAGATTAAGAAATAAACTCTGACGTTCACAGAATCTTACTAAGGCATTAAGATCATTTTGCAGCAAATGGCAATCCCCTGGCACCCTGATTATTCGAAAAAATTTTAGGTCATCCGCGTACATCAAAAATGTAGAAAATTTAAAACATTGTTGTATGTTATTAATGTAAATGATAAAAAACAGGGGACCAAGGTGACTGCCCTGAGGCACACCAGACGGCACGTTAAAAGGTTTAGAATAGAAACCACCAACGGAGACCATTTGTCGTCTATCACTTTGTTCGTCTTTCTTTCGTCGTCTTTCACATTTAAAGAGAAAGATGAGATAAGTGTGCTATCGTCAGCAAAGCTAAATATCGGATTGAAGGAATGAAGAAAGGAGCACAAAAAAATATATCATTCACACAATAAGCAAGTTTGATAGAACTTCCGGTATAACCGTAACCGAGTTTAAGCTATGTAAACAGAATATTACTAGAAATTACGTGTCTAGGGCCGCCATTACAATCTAAGTTGAAATAAAGTATATGTATATGGCAAAGTACATAACGTACATCTCTAAAACTAATCTGATATACGACCGAATCTGGAAATGCTGGCTCCAGCCCGCTCATCGACTGGGCTAGCAGCGTAATATCGGAAATATTAAAGTCGAGAACGTATAACTCAGAGAGTTAAATACCCCTTTAAACTCCAAAATGGCGTCTTTAAAATCTTATCGTCGCATACCGCGATTATTGCCCAAAAGTAATAGTCGGCAAGTTCATAATGACTATGTTTATGGATTTTAAAATGGTTACGACTGTTTATTCGCCACAATTTATACGAGCGCTATTTGTTTCACATTAAATAATTATAAATTTATGCAAATCTGGTTTAAATTCTATATCGAGGAGAAAAAAAAATTTTGGTTACATGGAAAAAATACATGTACCCTGTACCATTTTTCGATGGTTTTGCGGGATATCTCCGTTATTAGTAAAGATAGAAGGACGCGTTTTTGCGGCCCCGTATCACTTTTTTGTTAAACAAACAGTGGCGGTGAAATTATTTTTAAAATTTTATTTTTGTGTAACGACCAAACAATTACTTTCTAGGCGCTTTAAATGTAGAAAGAAAAGAAGTATTAAGAAAATGCGTTAGGTAAAACATATTTTTATTTATTTTTTAATTTTACTCAAGGAAATACAACTTTTGGAAAATAAGAAAGGTTTTCTTAGTGTGTATAGCTGTCGGATCTTAACGTCATCGCATGCAACCCTCGTAACAATATTTGTACAGTCCACTACTAATACTACTACCGCCATCTACGAGTTATCAAGAAAACCGAATCATATCTAATACCACTACACCATCTACGGCTTTTATGACGAGAATTAGGGAGGGTCGGACTTTATACGATAAATAATATTCAATGAATATAAACTAATATTTTTTATTCGTTTTGTTTTGGGGGTGCACGTGCGCATGTGCTCCTGTGGAAGAACCGCCACTAATGAACACTCATTCTTAAAAGAGAGATATAAATCAACAATCCATGACCTATCATGCACCGAAATTATTTAACTTAATTCCATCTAGTATAAGAAATGTTAAAAGATTAAAAAGTTTCAATGCGCTTTAGAAATTTTTATGAAGCAGTTTTAGTGTTTGCTCTTTGATGTAATTGTTTTACTTCATGGGTTAGCTTGTTTTTTTTTATATATATACAGGGTGTCCGGGAACATGTGGGAAATCTCCCGGATATGAAGAAAACACGTGAAAAGAATACTATAGGTTCATATAAACTTCTTTCGTATCGGCTTCCTCTCCGGAGATATGGGCTCCCAAAGAGCACCAATGGAATCAAGTTTTTTACACATAATTATTGAACCACCTGGTATATTTCAATTATTTTTTAATATGATGTATACCAGGTAAGACCCGTCAAATTACTACCCAAGAAACGGTTGTGAATTACTCAGAGCTGCAGGGACGGACTAGCTGTAACACTCATGGGCCCATTTTTTTTACGCCCTGTATGATGAGAACTTTGGACAATGTTTTTTACATACCTTTAACTATTGGCTAAAAATTAAGTACTCTTCATTCATGTCCCTAATCCTAACCGTTTTCGAGAAAACGGCATATCATATACATCATGTGCTTCGGGTATTTCAATAAAAGATACATCTTTGTTCCGATCCAATGTTCAAGATTCCGCTTTTTCATATTTAGCCCATGAGCAGTTAGGGGACTCAGTGTAAATAAAATGACGTTTTCTCGAAAACGGTTAGGATTAGGGACATGAATGAAGAGTACTTAATTTTTAGCCAATAGTTAAAGGTATGTAAAAAACATTGTCCAAAGTTCTCATCATACAGGGCGTAAAAAAAAATGGGCCCATGAGTGTTACAGCTAGTCCGTTCCTGCAGCTGTTAGTAATTCACAACAGTTTCTTGGGTAGAAATTTGACGGGTCTTACCTGGTATACATCATAGTAAAAAATAATTGAAATATACCAGGTGGTTCAATAATTATGTGTAAAAAACTTGATTCCATTGGTGCTCTTTGGGAGCCCATATCTCCGAAGAGGAGGCCGATACGAAAGAAGTTTATATGAACCTATAGTATTCTTTTCACGTGATTTCTTCATATCCGGGAGATTTCCCACATGTTCCCGGACACCCTGTATATATAATTTCTGCTTTAAACTAATATTTACGAGCTAAATATACAGTTTATTTTAATATGCACATACAGGTGGCAACACCTAGGTGCATTGTATTTACAATATAATGATGCATATTATTATCCTAAGTTATTTAAGTTGATATGTATTGTAAAATAATATGTAATAAGTAAATAAATAAAAAAAATAAGAAGTCCGTTTTTAATAAGCGTCACAGAAATAATATTATGCCCGAAATTTACGTCTTTTAAAAAATATAGAATTTTTTTAAGCAGGCCACGAATATTAAAATAAAAAACAAAAGAACACAGTTGTGTCATAATGAAAAATTCTTCTGTTTCTGTCAGAATATTTATATAATATAGTTATTATATAGGATAAACTATTTACCTTAACCGGCGAACAGGACCGTACTTCGCCTTCAATGAAAATGATTACTCGGCAATATTTTGTCACATCAAGACCTTCTTTAATGGGAATTAACCAATCTATTTTCTCGCATTAAAAATGGCCTTGTGGCCATCACGGAAAAGCCACTTTTAGAATTAATTTTGATATGTATTGTCCACGTATCGATAGAATTTTAATATCGTTACATCCCTACGACTGATTTCGGTTCTGGACGGTCGTCGTTGGTTCACGTCATTGGTTGGCAACCAACCAGGCACTAATGCCGGCGAGGTTGCCTATATGACGGCGACAACATTATGCGCAAGACAACCGACGCGCAATAAAATTTAACTTTTAAGGGGCACCTCATAAGTGGTACGTATCGATAGTTATACGTCGGTGATTTGTACGCAAAGCCAAAACCGAGTAACATTTATTGTTGCGTTTGCCTCTACTATTATTTTGGGGTATTGAATCATTAAACTGCTAGAGGCGTAACGAATACTATAATTTATTATTAATTGAATAAAAAAATTATATCATTGAAGTTAATTTAATGAAATTATATCATTGAAGTTAACTTATAGCACTTCCGCTACTTCCTCTGAATAAGCCGCAACTGCACATTTTATATTGCAACTAAATGACATTTCTCCGTAATATAATTTTCCAACTAATCAAGTCCAGAATCCAGATAATCCTGGAAGCAACATCGCGCCACGGTCTGCCAAACACAGAGCGGGGCATTTCCATAGCATTTGTAAGATAAGGCCCGTATGCACCGGCTGATGCATATTAACCGCGCAGGCATGCATAATGAATCAATTATGCACAGGGACACTGTAAAGAGAAAATTAGGGCATAGAAATAGCCTGAAGCTTAACTCAAGTCATCATCATGAAATCTATCCGCAGGATAACTTTACCCTAAACTTGGTACACCCGATTTGCAGAATAATATGGAAGAAATGCTGCATTCTGCATGATAATACAGAATATAATAAATACCGTAAGAAACTATACAATGAAGTTACAGATCGTAATAATTTACCTATGAAACGAACTGATTTCTTGACAAAATGGCGTCGGTATCTCTGTATTATTGTCTTATCAAACATAAAATAACAAAATGATTATTTTATTTTCAAAATTATATACAGGGTAATATGGAAATGACGGATTATATTTAAACCGGCAATTCCTGAGATGAAAACAAATTGAAGAAAAATATCCAAAAATGGTGCTTTAATTTAATATGCCCTGTACATGACCTTATGTCAAACCAAAAATTACCACGTGGTGCCCTTGTTCGGAAGGTAAACACAGCAACATATGGCAGTGAATCTTGAACAGTGTTGTCATATCTTCAGGGTAAACTCTTTGGAAAGTCAATAACCGTTTGCCAGATTTCAAGTTGAGTGATAGACGTGTTTTGGACTTCCATTGTCTTTATTTCATTTAAATCACAACGTTTCAACTGGTAAGTATCTCCAGTCGTCTTCAGTATTCACCTAAAGACGATTGGAGATACTTACCAGTTGAAACGTTGTGATTTAAATGAAATAAAGACAATGGAAGTCCAAAACACGTCTGTCACTCATGATACAGCATTGTCTCTAACCTTCAAAGAAACACTAGATTTCAAGTTGTTTATGTTTCAGGGTACATTATTATAAACTTTTACGTTCAGTTCGCTGGGAAACAATCTCTGATTTATAAACTTGAACTGACTGCCACTTACCCTTTAGAAAAAAAAATGCAATTTTATTTGCCTTTTCGGACTTACTTAGAACCAACTTAATTTATAAAAAACACCAAGTACTCACATCACAAAATCACATTAGTTTTCGCGTCACAACACATCTAAGTACCGTTCAATCTGAATTAGTATTAAAAAGTGCTACTGTGTAGACAAAAATACGCCCTAAATGTCTGGGAAATAATGTATTTAACATCTAAAAATTTTAAAAATAACTAACACGATGGTTCTCTCGATCGATATCGGCCGGCTTCTTTAAACAGCTGATTTTGGAGAATCGGGCTAATATTTAAAAATACAGCGTTGCCACTTTCGATGTTTTATAAGCGACTATCATAAATTGCCGAATATATCTACTAGTGGAGAGTTCTCGGAACGAAAGTCTGGTGGTGGACTAGACCATTTATTTGAAAGGGTAGTTCCTGTCAATAATTGTTAACATAATTGTTTCATTTTATTTTTAGTAAAGGGTTAATGGCCCATAGAAATTAGCGTTTCTATTATTTCTATTGCGAATTAATTAAGTGCTCTTGTTCTATGTGTGTTATTGTAAAGTGTAATTATGCGTTAGTGTTGGGGTTTAGTGATAAGCTTATTATGCACTCCCACACTATCATCAGGACACGTGATGAGCATAAAGTTTTTCCCATAGAAAAAAGAACTGCAAGTGTCTGTGCCCTGGATTCCTCAATCGCGTCCTGGATTTACTTTCTAAGTAAGCTAAATATTTATTTTTATAAGAAACTAAAGTTTTCCACTTTTAAACATTTAGGCAACATTATGCCTGAACATCTGTTGATTACCCAGCTGGGCAATGTATTATGTTCATATATGAAGTGAGTTGTGTGTCGGTTTAGGGGTGAATTACCCCACTTTTTAAACGTTCGATTTAAAAAAAAACTATATGTAGCGCTTCTCTAGGACACCCCAGGAGTCACCCATTTAAATACAATACGTCATTTCCATAACACCTGTATTATAAGATGCACAGAGTCATTCTCGAATAGTGCCTGTATATTTTTTGGCATTCTTCGATTCTACGTGAAAATCCAAGTAGCCTTTGCTAAGAATTTCTTATGACAATCTCCAGTCGTTGCCGAGATAGGAATTGTCGTATAAAAAACATGTCGAAGGTAATTTAACTTTCACTTTGTAACTAATGCAATTAAAGATTTAAAAATTTGAGAGAAGGTATTTTAAAAATTATACTGTTTCTGGTATAAAATAATAAATACTCATAATTGAAGTTCTTTTAACTTAATAACCACTTAATATGTACAGAGCAATTAAATAAAAAATGTAATTCTACTCGTAATGGTAAATTAAAATACAGGGTATTCCATTTTATAAAAAAATACTGGGAGAAATGATTCTAATAAAATAAAGGTAGTACCTAAGTCGAAAAATCAATACTGTTCGAATTACGGCCAGTCAAAGTTCAATTTATTTTTCTTATTTTTAATATTCTTCGCCTCGTCTAACTATTTTTATTTAACATTTATTTTTTAACATTTTTAATGTACAGGGTGTCCGCTAATTAATGGGACATGGAAAAACCACAGACTCCTCACGTAAAAATATTAGGATTTAATTTTGTTTTTCTCTAATAACTTTGCAGGAAACCAACATTATTTTACAAAAATTTGGCAATTATGGTTTTATTAGAGGAAACAACACTGAAGTGTTAACTTAACACCCTGTATCTCAGTTAATATCAACTTTCGGATATAAGTAAGTATAATTAAATCCTAATATTTTTACGTAAGGAGTCTGTGGTTTTTCGATTTCCCATTAATAAGCGGACACCCTGTATATTAAAAATGTTAAAATGTTAAAGGCTCCCTCTACCAGAAATTCTAATTTAATTTTTGGCATATTTTTCTTGTTTTGACAGTTATTCGATAAAAGGACACGTCATTTTAAAGACAAAAAGTGCCTAATAAAAAACTATTCTTTAGTCGAGTCGATAAACCGCTCTGTTTAGGCGCATGGTACAAATAACAACAGATAAACTAGCTAGCCGCTCCAATTTCACGGAGAGCGTGATTTTTAAATTGCTTATGGAGATTTACATTGCTGTTAGCTTTTTTCGCTCTGTTTCAAAGGTATTAAAGGTTTTACGCATTTAATAGTAGGTTAGATGAAAGAATAATATCATGGCATTTAGGTATAATAATTTCATAAAAATATAACACACATTACAAGCTAAAATACAGTGGAAATACAAGTCCGACCCTTCCTAATATTTTATCGTACCGTCAAACTAAAAAAGTCCGACTCTCATTAATATTTTATCATCCCGTGAAACCAAACTGTATAGATCCGGCAACCGTGCCTCGGTCGAGGTAAATGACGAGACTTGCTCGCACGTGCGATTAAGTAGTGCAGTTTCTCTGTAGTAACAGGTGGCGGGTGGCAGCGGGGGATAGCGGGGCTATGACGATTTAACATGGAAAAGGCGCACAGTTTTTGTGTGCACCGCGCTGTTGTCTGTTCGTGCATCTAATTAGAAATTCGAGCGTGTATGTTTTAATATTATATATTTATTAAGTTAAAATGAATAGTTGACCGGTTGACTATTTAAGAAATAACTTTAGCTCTTTGAGTTTGGAGCAAAAAATTGAAGTGAAGAATGCGGGAACACCTAAACCCGAAATTAATTTAACGCAGACCACAAAGGGTCAATCTAGGGACTTTATTAGAAAGTTTAAAAATGAAATATATGAAGAAAAATTTATAGAAGGTATTCCAAACTTAATGAGGCTGTTATTTTATCAATTTTCTACAATTAAGAACCGAAGAATGGACTTTACGTTTAATCACTATTGTGTAGGGTCGATAAATGTTGTCTATTTCGATGAATGATACTTGATATGATTTTAAACCATTTTATTTAAGGATTTAAACTAAAAAACACTGAAAATATGGAGAATGCCAACTTGTCAGTCTCGTGGCTCGATTCGTTCTCGTCATAAAACAGTTAACTATTTTTCTCGTCTTGGTTGCGCCTAATGACGTAGCCGCAGATGGCGTAGTGGTTTTACACATCATTCGGTTTCCTTGATAACTCGTAGATGGCGTTAGTAGTATTGGACATCATTCGGTTTTCTTGATAGCTCGTAGATGGCTTTAGTAGTATTAGTAGTCGACTGTATATTGTTACGAGGGTTGCATGCGACGACGTTAAGATCTATACTCACTAAGAAAACCTTTCTTATTTTCCAAAAGTTGTATTTCCTTATGTAAAAATAACAAATAAATAAAAATATGTTTTACTTAACGAATTTTCTTATTACTTTTTTCCTTCTACATTTAAAACGCCTAGAAAAATTTTACCATACTTGTTAACCCCCTCTATCGTATGTCACGAGCCGCCACTGCTAAAATACCACTAATATAAGATAAAGTTCCGGCAGTGGTCGAGCTGCTCGCCGCCGCTTGCAGTCTGTGACGTCTTCGCGAGAATTATAAGCCACGCCTCCCTGCGTGGAATCATACCTGGTGTTATTTATACCATGGCTTAGGCGCAAAACGGGAATCAAAGTATGAGTTGTCGACTTTTTCTTATCTTTATTTTAGCATGTAGAATCACCTCTCCAAAGTATTATCCGACCACCCTGTATAATAAGCAATTTCGATTACACCCTGTATAGTAGGTACTAAATAAAATCTAATTTCTATTCTATAAACTTACCGGTCGAAGCAAACATGGACAAAACCACCATCTTCACGAGCAATCCGTCGGGAGGAATCATTTTTTTTTAGTTTAAATGTCACTTCACAACACCACTAAAGTAAATTTAAATCGGAATCACTTCACTGTCATCGTTTCAGTCAACGTCCTGGTATATTAAAGTTTTTTCAATTTAATTCACTGTTAAATAATGCAAAGTAAAAATTTTCCGGCATCAGCGAGATGCTCGGCGTTGCACAGGAATCTGAAAACATAAAGAATAATGTCAGATAACTTTTTTAATATGCTTGCAGAAGAACTTGATGCTTATAATCTGCATTAACAGGATTCCGGAGTACCTGTAAACGAGTTTTCTTCCCAATCGTTTATTCCTGTTTTAGGAAAAAAATGTCTAAGGAAAAAAACCTTTGTAATAGAACTGTTACTCGCGGAAAGTCTATATTTTTTTTTTTCGGAAAATTTTTAGATTTTTTTTTTTTTACTGGTCCATATAGAAAAAAATGATGGACTTTCCTCGAGTTGTTAACAAAATTTAGACATCTTTCGTTAAACAATTTTTTTAAAAAAATGTATCATTTTCATAGGAGACGAAAACTACGTTTTTCAGCGTAGAAAATTGAAGTATAGACCCAGATCACGTGCGGTCCCTTTCTTCCGATTATCTCCGTTTCTGTCGGCGTACCGATCCCGGGCGGGCTCGACGCTTGAATTTATTGTTCGAACGGCAAAGAAAGATATAATTATTTATTATGCATTGCGATTTTCGTTTTCAACGCGTGGTATTGAATTTTTGAAGTGCAATCGAGATTTGTTGTGTTATTTTACTTCCTAGAAGTTGCTATTTGGTTTATATATTTTATTGGTTTTTATTCGTTAAATATATATTATTATTTGTCATATTTATATAATGGTTTGTCATATTTATATAATGGGAAAGTTGTTAACGATTGATTAACGAACGATATTTTTCATATATGTTCATAAGGGCGTACAATGCGCAAATTTATAGGATGATTAACAACGTTTGTCGGTAGACGTGAAATAAGCTATCATGGTAGGATTTTGCTACACTGAGAAAAATATCTAGGTTAGTAAATAGGGCTAAATCGTATGTGTTTTTATGTATTGTCAGTGCCAACCACATAATATGTGTATTAATTTTAGAAGACGTTACTATTAGTTCTACTTTTAACTTTTAGATCTAAAGACACTTACTTACATATTAACATATACTGTGTGTGTATATAGTTTGGAAACGGCTTAATAACTTTTGAGCCGTTAATTTTTTTTTACAAAATTTGGGAGTGGTTTATAGGGGAATGTAAAATTCTTTTTGAAGGAATAATGACAGACTGTCAAAATGGCTTATGGGCGCCATTTTCGGGAAGAAATTTAAATAGGAAGGGGGTCTTGCGATACATCATTTTGAAGATACTATCGAGTACTTTACGATCTCAGAAAATTACTTCTGTATACCCGAAAACAAAATGGCGGCGTTTTAAAAATTGCATAGTTGGTATTTTTTATTATCCTTAATTTCATTTACCGTCTTAGGAAAATAAATACAACTTGACATAGTGTAGTAGGAATCAGAGAGCTACTCTTTCTTGAATATTTTATGGTGCTCAAATCCAAAATGGCCGCGGAGCGACATCTTGATAAGAAAAATTGAATAGGAAGTGAGGTCTTGCGATACACCATTTTTAAGGTCCTATCGAGTACTTTACGATCCCAGAATATTGTATACACAAAACCAAAGGGCGGCTTGTCAAAAAATAATATTTATTTTTTTTTCTTTTGTTATATAACTTTAGATTTGTTGTTGTGATTATTAGTAGGTATTCTTCCTTACTTTTCATTTTTTTACATTGCCTATAGAAATAGTAACCCTTTCGCTGAGGACGAATTTTCGGACCTTGATTTTCTGTGTCTGTGGTGCGGTCGTCCGATATTTAGTAGTTTCATATTCTTTTGCTGTTGGGTCAAAATTTGTTTACAGGCAACTTTCAGTAAATCGGAATTTAAAAATAAATCATCTCAAAAAACCTGTAAAATTTTTAATAGGTTTCTTATAGTATCTAATTAGAGGAATTATATATGTCCTCGCAAAAGATCATCGTCACAAAGATATTGGGTCTATTTTTGTATTTAGCATCGAATTTTTAATAATTTAACGCCCGTCACATGGCTAATTTACTCTTCTGAATCATATAACGCCCATATTTGGAACTGAGTTATTTTAATTTGTCACTATAACAATCTTCCTATTATTTATAACAGCCCTGTCTTATATTGGCTTAAAGATTTGGAATGTTCCTTATAGAATATTAAAATACTCAGAAAATTAGTCATATTTTTAATCTACCTAAGGTGTAAAGGAAACTTGCACATCAAAATATATCTTTCCTTAATGGTTTATAAATGGTTAATAAAAAAATATTGTATATAGCTTCGGATAACAAACCGTCGCATTAATTTTCATGCGTGACCGATGTTACTGTGACCAGCGATACAAAAATGCATAAATTCGTGGATAACAGCTAATACAAGCTATATTTCTTAAACTTTGTTAGACTGAAATGAGTGTCTGTACTCAAGAGAATGCCTTCGTGTAGTAATTTTCCCTTAATTAAGACTACTAGGTCTGAATTAACCCTGTGACCGGCGATACAACATAAAAACATACGCCTGATAAAAATTATTCAATGTTCGAATTTATACCTAAATAAACATAATAAGGAACTTACCTAAACAGGAGCACACTTTACACAAATTCAAACACATACCGTCATATTTGTAAAACTATTAGGCCGACCTCTAGTGGCTTCATTTATAAGAAATTTCTGCCGTGACCGGTGATACATGCAGCTGCAGGGACGGAATTTCTGGTTAATAATTGCGTTAGAGAAACTAAACTGTTGATCTTTGAACATTATTTTTTCAATACAAATTGTAGTAGGAGTGTAAATTATTTATATATAAAAGTAACTTTAGTAAAATGACGTGAAATATAAAAGGGTAAAGTAAGAAATTATTGACTGGGGACACGTGACCGGCGATAAATTTTTAAATTCAAATTATAGTACTGCAGCTATAGTCTAAAAAAAAATTTTAAAATTGCTTTCTATGTAAGCGGTTACATATATTTCGCAAATTATAATCATTTCTACAGGCAAATAGTGTATTTTAGTAAGTTATATGCTGAAAGTTTCCTGTAAAAATTTTTTGACTCTGCTACAGTGTATACATCTTAATTTAGATATAGGAAGTGGTACAGAGAGTGTCAGTTGATCTTTAGAATTGTACCTGTTATACTTGGGTGTGTATACCGGGTGTTTCAGCAGGAACGCTCACCTCTATAACTTTTTTATTTTTTAAATTACAGAAATAAAACTAGTGTATTGTGTTGTATGTGATATTAATTTGCATTTTATGACATGTCGGACTAAATTTTGTCACTGCCGGTTTAACCGGAAATGACGTCAACTTTGGATTTTTAAATAGAATACCCAATATAATTTTGGCTATATCGATTTAAAACATCATTCCAAATTCAACCACGCCCATACGTCACTTTTTGACATCTAAATAATTTTTATTTTTTGATCTAGATTGCTGTGAACTCTCTAAAATGGTTACTTCTATGCCAAATAAATTATGGCGGATTTTAAAGTTGTATTTATGTTCATTTGTTTGTTAGCATTATGGCGTCATGGGGACCTAGATAAATGCGAAGCCGTTTGCACTTCTTGTGGTATTTCTTGTCATGAATTGTATTTTTAATAAATTATCTCTCCTTTCTTAACTTGACATAAAGGTGTGTGATATCAAATTGTTGGAAAAAAAGTGCTCTATCTTTTAGCCTTCTTAAAAGTTTAAAAAGTGTGTACAAAATTTAAAACGCAATAGAATTTGAAAATTTCATTTTTATCAAGAAATTGGGTTAGAAGTAAACCATTTTAGGAGTTCATAGTAACTAATCTAGATGAAAAATAAAAAGAAAAATTATTTTGTCTCAAAAAGTGACGTATGGGGTGTCGTTCCATTTGGAATGGTCGAATGGTGTGGAATCGAGATAGCCAAAAATACATATACAGGGTGAACCATTTAAACATTCAAAGTTGAGGTCATTTCCGGTTAAACCTGAAGTGCCAAAATGGAGCCCGTCATGTCATAATATGCAAAATTATGTCAAACTACATAAACCCACCAAATTTTATTTCTTTAATTTAAACAGTAAAAAAGTTATAGGGGTGAACGTTCCTCCTGAAACACGCGGTATGTGTTTATATATGCGTATATGTTACTACGAACGTTTTATATGCTTGCGGGTATGCGACTGTGTGTGTAGTACTTTTGCAAGTTCGCGTGAAAGTACTTATGCGAGTGCATTTATTATTATCCTATATAGGCATAAGTAAACATAGGTTATTTTATCGATATTATGTATTCTTGTGGAAATTTTGTATTTTTGCAAACTTCTCCTATGCTACAGTACTATAACGTATCCGGCACTGGAGACTGAGCTAGGTTGAAAACCCCAAATTTTATTAATACTTTCTATTAGCATTAAAATAAAGATAAGTTTGTGTAAGGTTGTCTATTCCGAATATTTGTATAGTTTTCGAAATATTGTCAATTTAATATTGTTATGTGGCAAGTTTGCTGCCAATTTTTAGTACAGTTACTATACTAGTTTTCTATGACGGCCTTGAAAAACAGTTATTTTAATGCTAAATAGGAAATAATTAGAAAATTTGGGAGTTTTCATTTGAAAATGTAGATTTTTGCAGTTTTCTCAATTTCATTTTTAATCTTATTGTTTGAACACCACAAAATATTATATAAAATCTATTAAATCAGGTTACTTTTAAAAATATTTTCAATTGAAATTAAATGAAAAGCTTTCTTATAGGAAAAATTAATTATTATTTTAAGGTCTGCAAACGTCAAAGACATAAGACCTTAAATATGTCAAATACACTTAAACTTAGGTATAGGACATGATATACAAAGTCTGCCTGGAATCTTTCGTAAATTCCAAAATGTAATAAAGGATAATCCATTTAAAATAAGCAAGTTGACACCGACTTCCGGTATAACCGGAAGTGCGACCATATTGAAAATATTTTAGTCAAGTTCCATCAACATCCAGCATACTGTTCATTTTTCGAAATTTTTGCTATAGTGGATCGAGTTGATTCCCGATGGGACACCCTGTATATAACTAGAGAAATTTCTCTCTGCCACTTTTCCTATAGAAAAATGTTTCCTAAAGCTGTGCGATACATACATGAATAAATTGTTTTATTAAATTTGATTTATTTAAATATGAAATCTTTATAATAATTGGTTACGTTGGAAAGTAAAAATCAAATACAACTGCCAATAGTGCCAATGAATACTAGCTGAAACCGCGACCCACCGTCGGCGTCGAGCGATCTACATTATGCCTACAAAGCGCGAAATGAAAAATAAAAAATGAACAGAACAGAGGTCAAATCGGAGAATTCGACTGACCCGGCGTCCACGTACCGTCGACCGATCCGCCCCGTGCTACATAGCGCGAAATGAACACGGGTCAAATCGGAGATTTCGACTCACTCCGGCGTCCTCTTAAAGCGGACAGGAAATGCTTTTTTTACTAACTATTTTAAATTTTAAATACATTTTATTGTCGTGAAAGGGATTTTAAATTACGTTCCGTGAATAGACTTGGCAATACGCACAATATATCCGTCTCATCATTATGAAATGCTAAAAAAATTGAATAACTTGCCACTTTATGAAACTGAAATTTTATTTTTTTTATGTTGGCAGCAAGTAGGGTTCGAATTTTAGGCTTATTTCGATTTCGTTGAAATTAGTTTTCTAGGCATTATGGATTCGACAAAAAAATTTTATAGGAAACTTTAAAATACTAACCTGTAACCTTGCAAATAGATCATTTTTACTAGATATTTAGCTGAAATACCTATACTCGGAAATATATAACCTGCTGACGGTGTCCGTCAACTAATTTCTAGTCACAACTATAAAACAACATAACGTAAAAATAATAGAAATATCTTCCAGTTTATGATCTATTTCTAAAGTTTTATTCAATAAAGTACCATTTTTATTTTTAATTCAATATAGTATTATACATATTACTTTATACAGGGTGTAACTAAATAAGTGTAAAACAACAGACCAATTTAATTGTCACTATCGCTAATAGCGGCCTACTGGATAAATTAGTTTCGTATTTTCGTTTTATGGCGATATGTATCTTGTTCGTAAAATAATTTTTTGCTGCGAACTGGTTTATTTTGGGCAAAAAACTCAAGAGACATTTTTTGTTTAGAATGAAACAGGCTATCGGAAATAAATTTTTAGATGGTAAACAAATAATAAGACAAAAACTTACATTGGAAATAAATTTTAGGGGTTGCGTTTTCCACCCCTTACAACCATGGGATAAACCAAATAAATTACTGGCTAAGTGTCTTTTTGGTTGTAGAAAATGTCAGGTTAATTTCAATATTGTAACTTTTTTAGTGCTTGTGAAAAAAATTGTTAAACACATTTTATGTACCCCCTTTAAGGGGCTGTATCTTAACAAGGGATGCTCCAATGAAGTTTCTTTATATGAAAGATCTCTTTTTTTCGATGAGGAATGACCCCCTTAAATGTTTTACACTTATTTAGTTACACCCTGTATATACATATTTATAGTTACTGTAGACATTTCCTGGGCATTAATTGTTATTCCTGTCAGTTTCTGTGTCGACACAATATTTTGTTCAATAGTATTTTTTATTATTTTGTTCAATATTTTGAACTTTGTTCTGCTCGCACCATAACTCAAAGTTTTGCATATTGTTTTTAAAAGGTTTTCTAGATTATTTTCTGCAATTTCTCGTATTTCTGACGGAGTACAACTTTCTTCCTGACTCATTTTTATTAACTTTAATCATATATTTATTTTTAATTATGAAGGATGGGATGAAGCTTTGTTATGTTCAATTGTTTCTATCATGGCATATTTGATAGGTACTTATAACATTTTATTAAATTGTAAAAGTATTGCCAATCCAAAAAGAAAATATTAATTCAAATGGAAAAATCTACTATATTTTTAAAAGTTTTTCAGACTTTAAAGACCCAAATAGAAGAAGTATTATAAAATACACGGTTCATAAGACAATTAGAGCATTTGTACCAATATTTCATATTGAATGGTACTGCCAAGAAAAGGAAGCCTCTTCCATTCAATCTGAAATAGTATTTTAAGTGCTACTGTGTAGACTGAATATGCCCTTATTGTATAAGGTATCATCGGGTGGTCTGGGAAATAATTTTTCATACATTGGTATTTCAAAAAATAATATTTTGAGTCTCAATTACATAGAGTTGTTTGTTTTTCCTAACAAAGACATATCAAACCAGTTACCCGTTAGAATGAAAACAGAAACAGACAGAAAATAAAAAGAGATCGGATTTGAAATACAAGAACATCCTTGTGGAACGACCGTCCTGAGGTGCTTCCCAACGAATATAACCTCCAACAATTCAAAATCAACGCGAACAGCAGCAGTTTGATCATCAAAAAAAATTTGCAAAATTTCTATTATACGCTCACCACGTCGGAATGTATGATTTTTCAGTAATGATAAGTTTGGGGCGTAGATTACGAACCTAATTTTTGCAATGCAAAAAGATTCTGAGGAAACTACTTACCCTCAAAATCAGGAACTAAGAACAAATACGAATTATGTACGATATATTGTATACAATTGCAAAACTATACTTCTATAAAAATGATTATCATTATAATTTGAACTTTCTGAACTCATTTATTCGAGATCATAATAATAATACATGTTTCTTTAATTATGGCCAGTGGCTGCTCATAGGGCGGAGCCGCGTTGCCAGGGCCCTGCCTAAATTCCTGAGCACTCAGTTTTGACCGTTCACGCAGAAAACTCTTACGCAGCAACGTCAAATGGATGTGTAACCGGTCGATACCGCCTCGTAACCGGCTGACCCCAAAGAATAACACATTATTAGCACTGTGCTTTCCCGCTGTCGCATCAAAGGTGTGGTGATTCTTGTCCAAAATTAAGCCAAACAGTTCCTATCAACATGGGTCCACAAATGCTTTGTTTGAAAATACAGGTTGTTAAAATTTTTTCGTTGTTGTTTCCGAAACAGTTTCAGTCATTTCAGTGCAATTTGGGTTATGAAAAATAATTAAAATAGCTCGTATTTTAGTAATATTTACATTTACAGTTATTTTATTTAGGTGGATATCTTTTCATAGCAATAAATAACTAATTTACTAAAATTGTGTTACGCTGTCTACATACGATAACTAATAAAATTGCATTTATCTTGTAAACGAAGCTGATTTCAAAGAAATATTAAGAGATGTTTTTGTCATTAAATTTCTAACAAAATGTGAAAAAGTCATAGTCGTTTCTATTTTTTGTTAGAAATTATTAGAACGCCTGGTCACACGCACGCCCCTGGGAAACCTGTTCACACATTTGTATTGCTAAAATATGTGCTATTTTAGGTACTTTTTGTAACCCAAATTTCACTAAAATTAAATAAATAAAAAATATGTACCTTGAAAACATTGAAAAAATTTTAACACCCCATATCTTTGGACCTATGTTGATAGGAACTATTTTTCTTATTCTTGGAGTAAGGAATCATAATGCGAGCGATGGCACATTTGTTTTTTGAAACACCCTGTACATACAGGGTCCGCAAACGAAGCGTGGACGAAAGATTAAATCGTTATCGAAGAACTTATCACCAATACTAAAACAGCTTGAGATATTGGATTAAAAGCGGCATGTTTTAAAAATATTTTACATTATACAGGGTGGCCCAAAAAAGTGTTATAGCATAAAGTTATATTTTTTTTAAATGGGACACCAAGTATTTTATTGCATATTTAAGTTCGTATTACTATCGTTTATAAGTGCCTCAAATTTTATTTAATTTGGTTTAGTAGTTTCGGAGAAACAAATTAAAAACTAAAAAAAAAATTTTGCAGTCCTAAATAAAAAAATCAAAAAAAACAATCCAGTACTATTTTTTTCACCTCGGCTTTAAGTGAAATTTATAACAAGAGGTCTAAAGATACTATGAATGTAAGTGCGTTTATTTATTTTATACAGGGTGTTCATAATAAGCTTTCAAACACCCCACATTTTAAAATAATTTTTCACTAGTTTTTCACCCTGTATATTATTTAGCTATTTGATGTAGAATTCATAGACATTTTTTTTGCAATACAAGCATATAAGTTATATCCAGCTGTTTTCGAAATAATTATAAATATCATAAATTATGTTGTTTAAATAGAGTTTTTATTGGGAAATTTTGTTATAGGCGACTAGACTAATAATTGTAAACTAAAGTAAATGTTCAAAATAGCTTCCTTTTACTTAATTTAATAATTTTCCTCTACTGCCAACAGAACTCTTAATTCATTATCTTCATTAATAATGGGTTTATTGATTATCATCCTTTTTGTGTACGCAACGCTTCCTGTTGCTACAGATCATTGCAACAACATCTCGAAGGTTTCTCGGCTTTCTCTCAATATCTGGATATCTTTCAGCATAAACTCGGCTCGCGAGGAGGCAATTTCTTGCACATTCACCCAGTATAAAAATCATATTTACCAATTCTAAAGTTGTAAAATTCGACATTTTGTGTAAGTTAGTACTTAATTTCGACGACTGAACAAATGTAGTGACAATCTAAGCAAAAAAAAAATCATGGCAACTCGATTAAGAATAAAAAATAAAATTAAATAACTAAAAGTCGCAAAAATATAGGCTTTTAAAATTTATATCGAAATAACTAAAATACGGTAAACTCTAAGAGTAAAAGGAAGCTATTTTGAACATTTACTTTAGTTTACAATTATTAGTCTAGTCGCCTATAACAAAATTTCCTAATAAAAACTGTATTTAAACAACATAATTTATGATATTTATAATTATTTCGAAAACGGTTGAATATAACTATATGCTTATTACAAAAAAAATTGTCTAAGAATTCTACGTCAAATAGCCAAATAATATACAGGGTGTTCCATTTGAAAAACTTGAGAAAAATTATTTTAAAATGTGAGGTTTTTGAACCGTATGAACACCCTGTATAAAATAAATAAACGCAATTACATCCATCTCTAAACCTCTTGTCATAAATTTCACTCAATGCCGAGGTTAAAAAAATAGTTCTGGATGTTTTTTTCGATTTTTTTATTCAGGACTGCAAAACTTTTTTTTTTTAGTTTTTAATTTATTTCTCCGAAACTACAAAACGAAATAAAATAAAATTTGAGGCACTTATAAACGATAGTAATACGAACCTAAATATGCAATAAAATACTGGGTGTCCCATTTAAAAAAATATAATTTTATGCTGTCACACTTTTTTGGGCCACTCTGTATAATGTAAAATATTTTTAAAACATGCCGCTTTTAATCCAATATCTCAAGCTGTTTTAGTATTGTTGATAAGTTCTTCGATAACGATTTAATCTTCGGTCCACGCTTCGTTTGCGGACCCTGTATATGGAATATTTACCTAAACGAACATTAGAAGAGAAATTACAATAAAAGGTTATATGTACAGGGTGTCCTATTTTCGACACTTTTATAATTGTTAGTGCTATCAAAAAAGTATTGTAAGTGTCAGTGCTCTTTTTGGGCCAAACTTAAAATGGTACAATCAAAATTTGAAAATTTTCGCTCGGGGAAAATCAAAAAAATCGAACATTTATAAATTACCCTATATTATCTTAGTTAAAAGAGATATAGAAAAATATTTTATACAGAAGTTTCCTTGTAATGATTGTTGAATGATCTGCCGTTTAATAAATATACGGGATCAGGTAAAAAAGTTATCGGACCTAACCTTATTGTTTCAAATGGACCACCCTGTATATTTTAATCTAAAAAGATAACATTTTAAATTCTCTTTTATTTATAACAAACCATGGATGTTGGCTTCCTTGGCGATTTATTTAAACTTTTCTCCATTTTCCTTGTTTTCTTTATTATAAGTTTTTAATCTCTGCATAATAAAAGAGCCCCGCATATTTTAAAATTATGTTCCAGTCGTCGGAATATGTCCTTGAATGGTGGCCGTCTTTCCGGATTACAAACAAAATATAAATTTTGAGCCATTTCTTCGTTTTCTCCACTATCAAAATAAACTGATATCATACAAAATGATGATAAGTTATTTTCACAAATGAATAATGTAAAAAATGTTAATAACAACTACAATGACAACATAGTTAGCTTTTGTCTCATGGCCTAGTGTGGTTTAAAGTAATAAAGTTTAAATAAATCATATAGAAAACCAATATTATCCATGGTATGTTATATATTCGAAAAGAGAATTTAAAATGCTCTCTTTTTAGATTTAAATATACAGGGTGTTCCATTTAAAAAAATGAGGTTAGGTCCGATAACTTTCTTACCTGACCCCGTATACTTATTCTGAAAACGGCAGATAATTCAACAATCAATATAAAGAAACTTCTGCATAAAACATTTTTCTGTATCTCTTTTAACTAAGAAAATATAGGGTAATTTTGAAATTGTCAATTTTTTTGATTTTCCCCCGTATCTCTTAAGCGAGCGAAAATTTTGATTTTACCATTTTAAGTTTGATCCAAAAAGAGCACATGACACCTACATTACTTTTTTGATAGCACTAACAATTACGCAAATACCATAAAAAATGTTTCGAGAATGGGACACCCTGTACTTGTAATCGAATTCCCACGGAATTAAGAATATATTTATTTAATAAATATTATTTTTTGCCGGCAGATATAACGAAGCCGACGGCGCATCCTGCACTAATTGGACCTTTAAATTGTGGCGTTTTTATTATGAACAACCTGTATAAAATAGATAAACGCAATTAGATTCATAGTATCTCTAGACCTCTTGTCATAAATTTCACCCAATGCCGAGGTTAAAAAAGTAGTTCTGGATTGTTTTTTTTTGATTTTTTGATTCAGGACTTCAAAACTTTTTTTTAGTTTTTAACTTATTTCTCCGAAACTACAAAACCAAATAAAATAACCCGAACAAACCCGTCCTGATTGAAACAAGCCGACGCGACGGGTCGCCAGCAAAATATAACAATTAAAATAATTCCGTGGGAATTGAATATCAACTATACCACGGATTCCGCAGTAACCATACCGCCTTATCGTGAGTAACTGTTATTTATAAAATTAAGAATAATGAAGTTGCCAATTATTTCATAATTATCTTTCCTTGATGAGCCGCAATTTATTAACAGACACCCACCTTTGCACTAAGCACCTTGATCCCAGTCCAAGTCAAAAATCACATTTTTAAATTTTGACAATATCCGAAAATTTTCGAACGATATTCTTCCGGCACGAACCTCCTTAAAACTCCACTATATTCCGGCTATACGAACATTCGAATTCGTAAAATCGTCGGGCAAAATTTCGACGTCGCGACGCTTTTCGTCGGCGTCGCGTTCACACACTGGCCCATCCAGGCGCTTCGGGGATGCAAAGAAACTGGGCGTGCGCTGGCCAAGGCGCTGCCACTGCGAAAATCTTCGTAAAAAAATTTGATGGGTCGTCTGACGGTATTTTCTTAACAAATTTTTGGTTTATGTACGACGAAAAACATAATACGTCTTATCGTGATGTAAAGTGCGTTTCACGCTGTTTCATTGTCTTTCGGATGGAATGTAGCTACTTCGATATATGCAGGATGTCCCGAAATTAGCGTGTAATAAAAACACCTCAATGTAATGGTGTACGCGTTCGCATTGAGGTAAACTTCACCTATTCTCTGAAGGTATATGAAATTCCATGAACATCAACCTCTCTTGGGCGGACGCGGACAGTCTGTTTTCATACAAAGAGTGCGAAAACCCACCTTTAAACGGGCAAAAAAAATTTTGAGTGTTTGGGAGACGAATAAGTACGGTGCAAGAACTCTCTGAAAACAGACCGGCAACCAATCGCGTATGTATGGCAGAGCGAAAGGACTTCGCCGGATGAAAGTATGTGTGATTCTCCGACAGCCGTCCGCCGTTTATTTGTGAGTTGTAAGGATCAAATCGTAAACAATGTCGCGTTTTGAGTCTGAAAGAGAATATTGATGTTGTGGAAGTTTGTAATTTGATAGCAATGATTTGGGCGAGTTCATTAACATTGATAGCAATGTGCTATTAGAAGATGATAGTGACCGCATTCCTACCGATTATGTAGTCCAAAGTGAAACCACATCACTATCTGACGACTCTGATGAGGAAGTTGAATGCAGTAATCAAACTAATGTCACCAATTATCAACAAGCCATTAGTATGGTAAAGGAATTATAAGAGTATGCAAAGAATAGAGGTGACTCTACAGCAAAGGAATTCTTATCAGACTCGGAATTACATTTTCTAGATTGCAAGTATAAAAAGCAAACACGTCAAACTATGTTATTTGATTTTTTTAGTACTCAATCCTAAACTAAAATTAGTGCATTTGGTACAGGGAATACGCTTAACGACTTCTATCACTGTGTTATAAATATGTTTCTTTAATTTGCCACCAGAGGCCAGAATCATCTCTCCAAATGACCTTGGTACAAACCGAACACCCTGTATAATATAACAGTACATTAATATAAAATTACAACAAATAGTAGGAGGTCTCATATAATTTGGAAGACAACTAGATATTGTTTTTTTTCCTTAGAGGCTTCATTCACTTTTAAAACATTTACATATTTTTTTTGTATTTAATGCATTAAAATCGCCTGAACAAATTATTTTCAAATCCATTTTACTCAAGAACCGTTTCCTTTTAACGAGTCATGCCAAGAGTACGTTTTTTCTGAAAGTTATCTCGAAAATACACCATCCTTATTTAAAGTAAGATCAATTATTAAAAAAATAAAGAATTGGGGCCTCAGAAAAAAAATAAAACAAATAAATACACTATCCACTGCATCTTCCAAATAATGCAAGACCTACAAATTATAGTAATTTCATATTGAGCACAGTGGCGGCTCGTGACCTATGATAGAGGGGGTTCACAAGTATGGTGAAGTTATTTTTAAAATTTAATTTTTGTGTAACTACCAAACAATTACTTTCTAGGCGTTTTAAATGTAGAAAGAAAAAAAAGTAATAAGAAAATGCGTTAGGTAAAACATATTTTTATTTATTTTTTAATTTTACACAAGGAAATACAACTTTTGGAAAATAAGAAAGGTTTTCTTAGTGTGTATAGCTGTCGGATCTTAACGTCGTCGCATGCAACCCTCGTAACAATATTTATACAGTCCACTACTAATACTGCTAAAGCCATCTACGAGCTATCAAGAAAACCGAATGTTGTCTAATACCACTACGCCATCTACGGCTACCTCATTAGGCGCAACCAAGACGAGAACAATAGTTGCCTGTTTTATGACGAGAACGAATCGAGCCACGAGGCTGACAAGTTGGCATTCTTCATATTTTTAGTGGTTTTTAGTTTAAATCCTTAAATAAAATGGTTTAAAATCATATCGAGTATCATTTATCGAAATACACAACATTTATCGATCCTACACAATAGTGCTTAAACGTAAAGTCCATTCTTCAGTTCTTAATTGTAGAGAATTGATCAATAACGGCCTCATTAAGTTTGGAATACCCTCTATAAATTTTTTTTCATATATTTCATTTCTAAACTTTCTAATAAAGTCCCTAGATTTACCCTTTGTGGTCTGCGTTAAATTAATTTCGGGTTTAGGTGTTCCCGCATTCTTCACTTCAATTTTTTGCTCCAAACTCAAAGAGCTAAAGTTATTTCTTAAATAGTCCACCGTCAACTATTCATTTTAACTTAATAATATAACATTAAAATATTAAAACATACACGCTCGAATTTCTAACTGGATGCACGAACAGACAACAGCGCGGTGAACACAAAAACTGTGCGCCTTTTCCATGTTAAATCGCCATAGCCCCGCTGTCCCCCGCTGCCACCCGCCACCTGTTACTACAGAGAAACTGCATTACTTAATTGCACGTGCGAGCAAGTCTCGTCATAATCGTCATTTACCTCGACCGAGGTAGTTTGACGGTACGATAAAATATTAGGGAGGGTCGGACTTTATACGATAAATAATATTCAATGAATATAAATTCATATTTTTTATTCGTTTTGTTTTGGGGTGCACGTGCGCATGTGCTCCTGTGGAAGAACCCCCACTGATTGAGCAATTTTTAGAGATATTTGAAGAATCCATATTCAGGGTGCCCCCTTTAAGGAACTCTAACTCCCTTATGGGACATTTTCAGGGGCATGTTCACATGAATTTGTCTTATTTGGTGTATGTATTACACTCCCCCCCTCCTCATAGTCACGTGTCCGCGGCTACGGGCGCTATTCCTCCATTATCATGGCAAAGAGAAACATTAAATCTGAGAACGCCACTGTCTTGTTACCGGGGTTTTTATCGGGTCGCCATTTTCTCGGAAATTTAACTTTTACACCCAAAGTAAATTTTACTAACCCAGAAACGTTACATGTCCGGCCTCGAAAACGAAACTTGTTACACTTATAAAGCAACAAAAGTCCTTACTCGTGCAACGTCGCATTTACATTTATTTTACATTCGTTTCAAGTACACGTCGTTCAAAAAAAAGAGAGACAAACATGACCCGGCGGATTTAAGTGAATAAGCAAATATTTGAAAAAACAACCTTAAAAGTGAAGAGTAAAGACAACACCTTGTGCCCTACTTTTTTTACTCGACCGGTGCCTACTTTGTTACTTTAACTTTTCATTTCAGCACTCTACAAGGTCTGGTCAAAACTGTTAGTAAAATTTTTCTATTTGGGTTTCATAATGGCTACATTATGAAATGCAAGGAAATTGAATAACCTGCCAGGAACTCAAATCTTATTTTTTCATGTTGGCAGCAAGTGGGGTTCGAATTTTAGGCTTACTTCGATTTCGTTGAAATTAGTATAGGTTCGATAAAAAAATTTGATAGAAAACTTTAAAATACTAACCTTTAACCTTGCAAATAGATCATTTTCACATCATCATCACAAACAATTTCATTTATTTTCAAGTTACAGCGTAATTACAAATAAACAGTTTCATTCATTAATATTTTTTTTAATCACTGCTTCGTATAAGAAAACCGAATGATGTCTAATACCACTACGCCATCTACGGCTACGCCATTAGGCGCAACCAAGACGAGAACAATAGTTAACTGTTTTATGACGAGAACGAATCGAGCAACGAGACTGACAAGTTGGCATTCTTTATATTTTCAGTGTTTTTTTAGTTTAAATCCTTAAATAAAATGGTTTAAAATCATATCGAGTATCATTTATCGAAATACACAACATTTATCGACCCTACACAATAGTGCTTAAACGTAAAGTCCATTCTTCGGTTCTTAATTGTAGAAAATTGATCAATAACAGCCTCATTAAGTTTTGAATACCCTCTATAATTTTTGTTTTCATATATTTCATTTTTAAACTTTCTAATAAAGTCCCTAGATTTACCCTTTGTGGTCTGCGTTAAATTAATTCGGGTTTAGGTCTTCCCGCATTCTTCACTTCAATGTTTTGCTCCAAACTCAAGGAATTAAAGTTATTTTTTAAATAGTCCACCGTCAAACTATTCATTTTAACTTACTAAATATAAAATGTTGAAACATACACGCTCGAATTTCTAACTAGATGCACGAACAGACAACGGCGCGGCGCGCACTAAAATTGTGCCCCTTTCCCATGTTAAATCGCCATAGCCCCGCTATCCCCCGCTGTCTCCCGCCACCTGTAATTACAGAGAAACTGCATTATGTCCCGCCTACTTAATCGCACATGCGAGCAAGTCTCGTCCTAATCGTCATTAACCTCGACCGAGGCACGGTTGCCGGATCGAGAGCCTATAATATACAGTTTGGTTGACGGTGCGATAAAATATTAGGGAGGGTCGGACTTTATGCGATAAATAATATTCAATGAATATAAATGAATATTCTTTTGCACCGCCACCGCCACTGGTATATGTCATGTCATCGACATACATACTTATAAGATAAGCTGTCGATCGTCGAGAGTCTAGACTAAAAATGTATTTCACCCATATTGTGTTGTTCTCATTCATTCATTCGTCCCATATGAACCTTTTTTTCTTAAAAAAATACTACAAACATATGGAATAAATATAAACGGCATAATCCTCAAAGACACATGAAAAGAATTTACGCAAAAGGACATATTTTTTTGTATCTCCCGAAATAGCAGACCACAAGCAGAGCACAACTTTAAAAAATTCATGGCCAGGCCTGGAAACGACAAATACATTTTTTTTTTGGACATATACGTTTTTCGGATAGTAAAAGTAGTAAAAAAAAGGCTCCGTAAGAAAGAAAATGTAATATGTAACCCAAATAAATGGAATATTAAATGAAGGCCTTATTCATACATTTATACATTTTGACCCCCGACCATGATATAATAAATTCGTTCGCACAGGAGTCATTTACAAGCATCCAAGTTGGTTTAAAGTGTTCGTAGAGCAAACTGTATCGATTACCAACTGATTTGCAACCAAAAGTTTATAATTTTATTTTTCCCGATAATCTGCATTAACTTTAACGTCCTTGTGCTGAAACGAAGTTGATCCATCAGAAAAATTAATTATGGTTACTTCAAAAGGGACGTTATTATCTTATCTAAATTCTATTGAGATCGGTCCTCGTAAGTTGCCATTTCTCTTCAATTTTCCTTCCGGTATCGACGATTCTTCCTTCTATAGATATCAGCTGATTGAAGTAACACATTCGTTGCCCAACGAGCGTTGGCTACAATATATCTTTTGCCCGTATACGGACGCGACGGCAGTGAAGAAATCGCGTGTTCATTACATCCTTCAATGAGCAGTGAAGAAGAACAATGATAGAAGATAGAGGAGGATATTGGAAGAGAAAAGGTAACCGGTAATTTGACTTGATACAAATTGTCTCAGTACCTTGCATAGTGAATGTTCGTTTAATTGTGTTAATAAAATTGTTTAATTTCGTATCCGCTTTGAAGAACTTTCGGCCTTATTTAAGTACTGGTGAGTAGATAATTTTTTGTCAATGGTGCAACAAGTACATTGTATAACAAGTTCGTGAAGACAGGTTTTATACGCGATACGAGCTGTAGGCGAGTGTTGCAAGACGAGCGGGTGTATAAGACTTGGCTTCACGCAAATGTTGCACACTGTACCTTTTCTAAAAACCGTATGTTTAGTTTAAATGAAAAAAATTCCTAATTAATAATTATTTTATTTAATAATGATAGTTGTCATAGCTCGCAAAAATTGAATAAAAATAGAACAAGCATAGCATTTTGAATACATGGGCTCTTATGGAAGTATGTGTGAAATAAATCTAATCCGGAATACATTGTACTTCTCGCACTGATGTGTGTGTGAAGTTGTATTTCACGCACGGTCGTAGAAAAATAACCAAAAAAGGATCAAGTGTGTGCCCACATATTCAATTCAAAATCTTTTATTTCTTCAATTTAACAGCACTGGACAAGAGACATGGCAATAATTGAAGATAACGTCAAAAGTAAAGTTAAAAACTAGATACAATTCAACTATACAATATGAAACTAAACACAAAAATAGAAATTCACAACTGTCGTCTTATCCCTATTCAGATTTAGCTTATTTTTTTCCGACCAAAAAGGAATTCTTCTGTATACCATTTCTGCAACAGGTATCAGAGAAATAATATTATCCCTGACAATCAGAATATTCGTATCATCAGCATATACGACCAAGTATATATTTCTTGCAATTTTGGCAATAAAACTTATCAGGTCATTGGCAAACACCCAAAACAAAAAGATCCAAGAATGGAGCCCTGCGGAACTCCCCTTTCTATCGCCCTGACGCCATTCACGCTAACATATTGCATTCGATTTCGTAGGTATGATCTTATATAATCCAACGGTTTACCTCTTACACTATAACGACAAAGTTTAGCTAAAAGTAGTTCATGATTCACTAAGACAAAAGCACGCGAAAAGTCTATAAACATCCCTAGCACGGACATCTTCCTATCAAGAGACTCCACTAGTATGCGCTGAAAATCACATAAAGCTGTTTCAGTGCTCTTATTCAATGTAAAACCATGTTGAGACGTTGTAAAAAAAGAAGAAAGCTGATCCTTGATTACCTAATACTATCTAACCCAACTAGCAGACTTACCTTAAATTAGAATCGGTTGAGAAAGATTTATGATTTATAATAGTTGTATAAGAGGTATCGATTTGGAAATATGTTGTATGTATTAAGTCTCCAGTGATACGTTTTCGTTTTTGCATCAAATAGCAACAATAATACGCTGTAAGCATGTTACAAATAATTATAAAGTTTTATAGAATTTTTTTTATAATATCTGTAAAAACTTCTTCTTAATGCTGCTACACAACTTTTATGAGCAATTCGGGGGTTTTACACTTATAGATTCCTTTTAATGGTTATAAGAACCGTCTGAGGGAACATTTGCTCAAAGATATTTTCACAATCTTGATAAAGAAAGTTGAGAGAGTGCCAAATGACCTGTACAACTTGTAATATAATAGACAGCACTTTAATTTCTATTTAAAAATATCAACATTCGGTGAGCTGTTAAACCCGTAAACCGGTTTTATAGGTTTCACAGTTAAACCGGAAGTTAGTATTCTTAATTAAAGAATAAAATATAAGATAGATTCGTGAAAAATTACACAAAACGTAGTCCTGTGTTTCATTAAGGTTAGGGAGGAAACTAACAACCGAAAAAAAATTACGTCATACTTTTTTCGTACATATTAAATGCTTCTACATGAAAGGTAAGGGAAAACAAGTGATAAATGAACCTAAGAAGCAAAGAAATTAAAATAGTGGACAAATTTTCTATTGAAACGGTCGTACGTAACTTATTATTCATGTTTATAACTAAGGTATTTGTTTTATTCTCTTCCGTGAGGTAAATGTGAAAAGTTTTAAAAATTTATCATTTCATACAAAGTTTCTTGTCATGTTCATTTATTTTTATAAGTTAGTTTAATTTTTTTTATTAATAACGATCAGACAAAGGAATTTATTGTATATGTCAAGTTTTCATTCTTTTTTTTATATTCCTTCTTTTTCTTTGACTGTTTGTTGCATTTTGCACTCTTCTAATTTTTAAATATTTTTTTTAAATATATCAAGCAGTAGAGTATACAACGTGTCCAAGATAAGGAGGGTAAGAGATACGATGTCGGTTAATGGAGGCAAAGTTGCGCATTTACGTACCTAATAATATGCCGTTTAGAAAGTTTTCAAAATAAAACAAGATAGAATATCAAAATTTTCAGCATTTGTAAAATTATGTTCGGGTCTGTTTATTTATTTTCTGGAAAATAGAAAACCTCTTAAAACGCTCTCAAACGATCACAATTGGAATGTCAAGTGAAACAAATCAGGCGTCACCATCTTAATTTTTTTTGTTCCAAACGCTTACTTTTCTTTTAAATCCCGAATCAACAGAAGTTTGAAATAATGTTTCTGAATTTTGTTCACTTATTTGTGATTAATTATTAAATTATTTCTTATTTATTGAACTAGTCCAACATAAGTATAAATTTAGACCTTACTTATGAGATATTTTTTATAAAATTAGGAGAAATACAGGACCGTATCCCAAAATTTCCTGATGTTGTTCAAAAGCCCCCGAAACGTCATTAAACCACCAAGTGTCATACATCGTTGCATTCGAAAGAAGAAAAGCTCTCAAATTCCAATATCAGGAAAACAGGACCGTATTTAAAAAAATAACGTTGATAATGGCCCTTCGGCGACGACTCGTCGGATTACAAAACAATTAACGCTGTTAGATAGAGCGGAAAAAGTGGCAATGTAAAAGTGCAATTTACTTTAGAATTCGATCTAAAAAAAAACCAGAAAAACAATTTTTCAGAATTTCGGTTCTTTACGGATATCTCCAGAACTACTCGGAATTTTAAAACTTTTTAAACGGCATATTATTAGGCACGTAAATGCCCAACTTTACCTTCATTTAACCGACTTCGTATCTCTTACGGTTTCCGAGATCCCTGTACTGGCCCTCGTTCTCTCTTGGACACGTTGTAGATTATAGCATTATAATTAATTGTTATATTTAGGCTACTAGGATGCCTTTCGCTTTTTATAACCTTCTACAATAAAGCAATTCATTATTATTATTACTTTATTATGACCCATTGTAAAACTAAGTAAGTAATATTTTATCTGCGAATACTATTATAAGTAGACAATAATTATTTATAACTCCAGTAGCAGTGTATATTTTAAAATGTATGGTTTTTTTCCTCATTTCACTGACTATTATTTAAGTATTCTTTATTGTAAAAATTACCAAGTTTAAATGAATTGTTGTAAAAATGCTTTTTTACAATAATAGAAGGATTAAATCAGATGCAACTGATCCCTGAAATTTCGATGTTCCTGATCAGATGATAGGTGGAGAACTTATACAGCAAATATACCATCATTCGAAGAAGTCAGCGACAAAAGGCGAGTTTACCACTTGGCTGGGTGGCCACTTGGGAATACAGGGTGTCCGCTAATTAATGGTACATGGAGAAACTACAGACTCCTTACATAAAAACATTAGGATTTAATTATACTTACCTATATCCGAAAGTTGATATTAACTGAGATACAGGGTGTTAAAGTTAAAACGTCATTTTTGTTTCTCTCTAATAACTTTGAGAGAGACTTACATTTTTTCACAAAGTTTGGCAATTATAGTTTTTTTAGGACGAGAAATTGATTTCTTTATGAAATTTTAATGTACAATGAACATTCATAAGGTCATAACTTTTTTGTGCCTCAGTATATTTTAATAAAAATAATACCTTCTTTCATATTTATTACGTAAAAAAGGTATACTAAGTTCAGGTCGCCCAGAGTTACCGTTTTGGAGATATTTGCATTTAAATTGTTAGCGCGTTAGCTCAGGCAAGCAAATAATATTTTGTTACTTCTTACCAATTAACTTTTACATGATAATTAATGTTCTAGTAATGGTAATTGGGAATAATAAATACAACAATTGGATTGTTCTTTAACTTACTTTAATTAAAATAACTTTCACCGTAGAAAATATTGTGTCGAAAGAAACCAACAGCAATGAAATCACAAACTTACGATAAACTCAAAAATGAAACATTTTCTGTTCCATAGCAACTGCATCTCTAAATTTCATTTGTTTTCGCATTAGATACTTTAAGAAAAAAATTTTGTTTGCAAATATAATTGGGCGGGGTGCACTAAACAATTTAAATGCAAATATCTCCGAAACGGTAACTCTAGGCGACCTGAACTTAGTATACCTTTTTTACGCAATATATATGAAAAAAGTATTATTTTCATTAAAATCTCAAATACACCGAGGCAAAAAAGTTATGACCTAATAAATGTGCAAATAATGCCGCAGACAACGCCCCAACAACGTTGTACATTAACATTTCATAAAAAATCAATTTCTCGTCCTAAAAAAACATACTTGCCAAAATTTTGTAAAGAAACATTAGTTTCTTTCAAAGTTATTAGAGAAAAACAAAAACGAAGTTTTACCTTTAACACCCTGTATCTCAGCTAATACTAACTTTCCGATATAGGTAAGTATAATTAAATCCTAATATTTTACGTAAGGAGTCTGTGGTTTTTTCATGTATCATTAATTAGCGGACACCCTGTATATGCAATCTTCAAAATTTTTATGAAAGATTCGAGCTAATTTTACAAAAAAATTTTAGTAAATTGTACAATTGTGGTTATTACCTAAAATTTAGCTGATATAATTTAATGGCATTTTTAATCAAAAAAAATTACTGCCCAGTGACATATACAGATATAAATTATTGTTAGTTTCATTATTTTTATAGTAAATTTAACTAAGTTATCTTTCCGTGCGGCATTACAAACATCAGACTCAATATGCAAATTTTTATTTGGACAACTTGAAGATATAAAAATTAGGGTCAATCCAATCGATCAATTAAATCGACTTTTATTTTCAGGTGTCTCGACGGATCATTCATTATTTGCCGTCGTCGTCAGTTCGGCTAAAGAATAAGAACGTCGTGGATCATCACCGCAATCGAACCACTTTCTTCCTTCATTGTGAGACAGTACTTATTGAAGATATAGTGTTTGTGAAGTGCATCAAGGATATTTATGAAATATACTATAACAACAATTCCGAGTAAGTTCTTAATGTTTCTAAGAGTTATTTATATTTTTTAAGAGTACCTGGACGTATTTTTTTGCTTACCTTTTATCACCCGCATCTGTTTAAAACACTGACAAATAATCGTAGTTTAAATTACTTTTAATCGTAATAACAAATAATAACAAATAACACATGCCGACTAAAAAGAGCCAGAATCGTGTATTGACGATTCAAACAAATTTGGGGTGCCATTGTTAATAATTATTGAAAAAATATTTAGTTTATTTACTTTACTTACTAAAAATACGCCTTTTGTGACACTTAAATCATATTTTTCTATTTGGGTTTCATAATGGCTATATTATGAAATGCAAAAAAATTTAATAACCTGCCACTTTATGAAACTGAATTTTTTTCTTTATGTTGGCAGCAAGTAGGGTTTTTGAATTTTAGGCTTACTTCGATTTTGTTAAAATTGGCATTATGGATTCGACAAAAAAATTTTATAGGAAACTTTAAAAAATACTAACCTTTAACCTTGCAACTGGATCATTTTTACCAGATATTTATCTGAAATACCTATACTCGGAAATGTATAACATGCTGGCATTGTCCGTCAACTAATTTCTAGTCACAACTATAAAACAACATAACCTAATAATAATAGAAGTATCTTCCAGTTTATGCTCTACTTCTAAAGTTTTATTCGATAAAGTACTATTTTTATTTTTAATTCAATATAGTATTATACATATTACTTTATATACACAGTGTGTAAAAAGTCCCGGAACAGTCAATTATTTCAAAAATGGTGCACAATATAAAAAAACTTTCTGTATAAAAGTTGTTGGTCTTAAAGAAATTTATTAAACTTAGATCCCTGTAATTATACAGGGTTGCCCAAAAAGTCGTGGTAACCGAAACTTCATTTTTTTTAAATGGAATGACCCTTTTTTGATCACATTTTCTGATTCCTCTAAACATTCTAAACAACAATTATAGAACATGTCATATGGCTAAACCTATTAGTTTTAGAAATAATTTGAGTTGAAGGACATAAATGCGATAGGTACGATATTACCTTTTGCATTGTTTCGAGTCGGCTCAAATGTTTTACGTTAAAATTAAAAGAAAAACATTAAACTCGTGTAAAATGAACCTCACTCAAGTTGTGTCAAAATTTTAGTAACAACTAAATTATTAAATACAAGCAGTAAAATTAACAATAACTTGAAAAGAACAAAAATAAAATTAAGTGTAAGTCGTTATTTAATTAAATGCTGAAAATGTCCTCCTCCCACAGTTTGACAATGGGCTAGGTTATAATAAAATTTGTCGATGACGTTTTGTAACATTTCTTGGTTAATAGATGCACATTCTTCAATAATTCTTCCTCTTAATTCATTCAGATCTGCAGGTATTGTCACAAATACTTTATTTTTTAGGTGTCCCCAAAGAAAATAATCAAGGGGCGTTAAGTCTGGCGGCCTAGCAGGCCATTCTATGGGACCTCTTCGTCCTATCCAGCGGTTAGGAAAAGTGTTGTTTAAATAATTTCTAACAGCTAGCCCAAAATGAGGAGGAGCTCCATCCTGCTGAAACCACGTATTCAAATTCCCCTCTATAAAGAAAGGCCCCACTAATCTGTTGCCAATAATTCCAGCCCACACATTTACTTTCTGGGGGTGTTGAGTATGTGTTTCTCTCATCCAATGTGGATTCTGATCAGCCCAGTAACGACAATTATGGCGATTGAGAGACCCGTTCAACATGAATGTTGCCTCATCCGTAAAAACTATTTGATTAAAAAAATTGTTATTTTCTTCATGTTTTTGCATCATTACTTCGCAAAATTCCAATCTACGATCAAAATCGTCTTCTGATAATTCCTGGACAAGAGTTATTTTATAGGGATGAAAATTACTGGTTTTTAAAATATTGTCAATTGATTTAAAACAAACATCAACTTGGGTAGCAGCTTTTCTGAGTGACAAATGTGGATTCTGAACAAAATGAAGTAATGTCTCTAATTTTTTTTCATCACTACTTGCCGACTTTGGTCTTCCGGAACGAAGTTTATCTCTGCAACAACCGGTTACCTCGAACCTTTGAACTGTTCTCACAACTGTAGATTTTGATATAGGCTCTCGGTTTGGAAAAGTTGTATTAAATAATTCCTTTGTCTCGATAACTGATCTTTGTCGGTCTCCAAAACCTCTTATTATTAGTAAAGTTATACGTTCCCTTTCGCTGAGCGACATTTTGAGAATTTACTTTGACAGTGACGCAAAAAATTCTAGTACCAGCTTATAAAAATGCAAAAGGTAATATCGTACCTATCGCATTTATGTCCTTCAACTCAAATTATTTCTAAAACTAATAGGTTTAGCCATATGACATGTTCTATAATAATTGTTGTTTAGAATGTTTAGAGGAATCAGAAAATGTGATCAAAAAAGGGTCATTCCATTTAAAAAAAATGAAGTTTCGGTTACCACGACTTTTTGGGCAACCCTGTATAATTACAGGGATCTAAGTTTAATAAATTTCTTTAAGACCAACAACTTTTATACAGAAAGTTTTTTTATATTGTGCACCATTTTTGAAATAATTGACTGTTCCGGGACTTTTTACACACTGTGTACATATACATATTTATAGTTACTGTAGACATTTCCTGGGCATTATTAAATTGTAAAAGTATTGCCAACCCAAAAAGAAAATATTAATTCAAATGGAAAAAATCTACTACATATATTTTTTAAAGTTTTTCGGACATTAAAGACCCAAATAGAAAAAGTATTATAAAATATAGTACGGTTCATAAGACAATTAGAGCACTTGTACTTTAAACACGTGCTCTAAGATAATGTCTTATGAAACTTGTATCTTAATATACTATTATATGTCAGTAACGTACGTTTCGCGATCTTTTATAGTCTTTCGACGAAAGGGTAATTACAAGGACTATTTGCAATTACGCAATAACTTGTAATCAAATGAAAATTGGACATATGGCTTTTCTTACATTATGTACACTTGTACAATACACTCCTGAAGATTGTTCTATTCTTTCCGACTCGCCCTGTAACTATAAAACATATATTCGCCTTCATAAGGTGCATATAAGGTTCAACCCCACAAGGGCTAACAAAGATTTTCGAATATAGAAACATGTACTACTGTATTAAAATTATTTCGTCAACTTTAACAATTTATTTTCAAATATGCTACCTTCTCAAAGTAAGTGGCACCGCCGTAGATAAAGGGGTATTGGGGGGGGGGGGGGGGACGGGACAGTATCCCCCTCCCCTAGAAGCGGCAGAAGTTATCTGAATTTACACCTTTTACCGCATAGGTTTGATTATTTTTGCAGAGGCCATACCCCCTCTAAAAAAGGCAATTCACGGCACTGTTACGAGGAAAGTGATTAAACATTTTTCTACCGCATATCAGGGATTTTTACGTTAATTATAAGGCAAAAACAGCGCCTTTTATAACTCAATAGTTTTCGCAGCGAGCGGAAGTCAAAGGACGAACAAACGGATCAATTTAATAACACAAGATACCATCACATTGTGTAGATACATGTACAATATACATTTTACGGTTTTTTTTCGTTTTCACCTAATATGAGCCGTTAATTACTGTAAAATGTATGTTCGGTGAGCCCGCTGACGACAGCGCAGCGTTTTTCCGCTGATAGCACTAAATTGATAAAACTACGGTAATTACTTCCGCCTAGTAAATTAAAAGAGTTATTACTCTATACTATCGCCGCCCCCAACGTCTCGTGTAAATTAAGAAGTTATTTCTTTTTATTTTGCTCGCAAGGAGACTAGAATATGATATTATTCATAAATCGGCCATACCAGTTATAATTTTTTCGTTAATCGTCCGAATATAATAAATACCGGGTGTTATGGAAATGACGTATTATATTTAAATGGGTGACTCCTCGGGTGTCCTAGAGGAAGTCTACATACTTTATTTTTTAATCGAATATCTAAAGACTAAGGTAAAACCCCTTTTTACCCACATACTGTCGCGCCGTTCCATCTGGATTCACTTAGCAACAATGTGGGCCACTATAGTATACTAACAGTGTTGTCAAATCACACCGCATGTTTCGCTCTTGCTTGAATACCTGCCGCGCGCGATTATCGTTGCTTCAGTATGTTTCGTGACCGGGAATGGGAGGACGCTGCCGAAGGTTCCACGTGCTTGACGTTTACGAATTTTAAACGTTTTGTTAGTTGTAGCATTACCCGATTTTTTTTCTGTTGTGAAATAATTCATAACAAGAAATATTGTGATGTGATTTCAAATTTGTGTGATATTACCTATTGTTGTTCAAGCGCGGATCCAGGGGGGAGGTCGTGAGGGTCTTGACCCCCCCCCCCCCTCCTCCCCAAACCACCAATTTAACACGAAAAATACCATATATACCGGTTTGACTAACGCGGCAGGGTATTACTTTCGTAACTTTTCCATGCATGACCCCCCCCCAACGAAATTTGCCCCCCCAAACCGAAGTTCTGGATCCGCCTTTGCTGTTGGTTCTGTTGCAAAACATACTTTCTGTGTTTTTTTTTTATGGAATTTAATTATAACACGGATTATAAGATCGAAGGTAAGAGAGTATGTACCTTAAAACTGTAGTATTCTTTTCTAAAAATTTTGAAAAAGAAGCGATAACGCGGGTGAAAGACGTCTTGTTGTCAAAAACTGAACACGTGCGTTTACAATTCTGTGTTGCAATATATGACAACACCGCCTCAATAAACTATTGATTGCGAAGGTCCTCAGGAGCGACCACGTAAATTTTTCTTCAATTTATTTTCATCTCAGGATTTGCCGGTTTAAATATAATAAGTCATTTTCATAACACCCTGTATAATAATCATAAATAAAATCCCGATATATCATTCCTCTGTGCATAGTTGATAGTTAATGCCGCACGTTTAGTACGCCACCAAAACGAAAAGAAGAAAATGTAATATGTATTTCAAGAACGAAAAACTTATATGACAATCGATCTATGTTTGACGATTAGTATCTCCAGTTGCCTTATAAGATATGGGACACCCTGTATATACACAGGATGAGCCGGGAGGAACTTCAGGAGTGTATTGTACAAGTAAAAATAACGTAGACAAGTCATATGACTTTGTCATAGACATCCTTTCTAGCCAAGCCGGAACCTCTTTCACTTTCCTGAGGAATGTAACACAATTATTTCTGCTCGCTTTACAAAAAGTATTGTAACGCTTACGGAGATAACTATACCAGCAATTAGTCTCGCCTAGCGCAAAAAAGAATATAGTAATAATAAATTATGATAATTGAAATTTAAATAATTACTGAATAACAAACCAGCAAACTTCCCTTCTAAGAATTGGTTATGATTTATAGCATATTCATAGGAGCTCACGATGTGCCAATTTATCGTGTGATGGTCTCCCGTGATACATGTTTGTTTATACGATCAAATAGCTGCAAGATTACCCCGGTTAGAATGTGAACATGTGCGTTTTCGAGAGAGAGCGCGCCTACATAATCTTTCCGCCGGCATCTACGTCATCGTATTTTCCATCATTGCCGTTTACTCTACAACCAAATTATAAAACTTTTTAAAAATAAGCTGTAAACAGGTCAATCGAACTTACAATACAGGGTGTCAACTTGAAATCTACCCACTCTTAATATCTCGCTTACATTACATTTTTTTTTTATGATCAAACACAAGCACTATAGGAAAAATCCCTTAGGGCACTCTGAGAGTGGTGCGTGTGCGCAAAAAGCGATTCACGTTGGTTTTGAATCGTTGCAGGTTATATTCGTTCGGGAAAAACGACCTCGGGAAGGTCGTTCCTTAAGGATGAAGTCCTCCAGATGAAAGAATTCTTAAATAATTAAGTTCGAGGAGTATTAAGCTTAACCATATAAATGGAGGCAGTGGTTCGTCGTGTATTTCTGCTATTCGCCGCTCTGGGCGGAATTAAGAGGGCAAGGTCGGCCGAGCACTTTCCATGAAAATATCTGTAAAAGAGAGTCAAATCCCCAACCTGTCTTCGATGTTCTAGGCTGTCGAGGCTCTTCGTCAGCTCGTGGTCTAAAATCAGACGAATGGCCCTCCTTTCGATAGAATCCAGTAGCCGAAGAGTATGTTTGGGTGCGGAGCTCCAGACATGAGAGCAGTACTCTAGTGATGGTCGAATCTGGGCTTTGTATAGTGTCAAAAGTTGTTGAGATGTATACAACTTTCTGGTTCGGAAGAGTACCCCAAGCTTCTGAGAAGCTACCTTGGCGATTGCCACAACGTGGTTATGCCAAGACATATTTTCTCCCAGATCGACGCCCAGCAAATTAATAGATGAAGCCAGTGGGATTGCGTGTCCTGCCATGACTATATCCGGTTCTGTAATGTTTCAGAGAAAACTGCTGCCTGGGTTTTTTTAGCGTTAAATTCGACTTGGTCCCAAGTCAAAATTTCTTCCAGGTCCTTGTTAAGGCGTGCATTCAAAGAGGAAGATGAGATAAATGTGCTATCGTCGGCAAAGCTAAATATCGGATTTTTAGTTTTCACTAGAAGGTCAACATTATTATTATTATTACTTACAACATTATTATTAAAACTAGGAGACACGTCAATTTTTATTGTGAATGGGGGGCGCCTTTAAAGAATATTTACAGCCTTCGTGGTTTAAACCCCTGACAGGGATAGATGTTACCCTTAAAATCTTAAATGGGGGACAAAGTCACGTGGTGCATTATTTTTAAAAGTCGTTTAAATCCCTTTCCAATAATCTTCATTTATTATTTTTTTTCAATAATAGATTCCAAGAAGACATAATTACACTCTAAAAAATGGTCTAGTTTAGGATACCAAGATCTTAGTCTCAATAACACGAAAATTTAGTGAAATTGGCAATAAGAGGAAATTTAGTATCGAAGGCCAAATTTTATTGCTACGATTATTACTCCAGTTGAAGTCACTAGTAACTCTTTTTAAGGCAACCAAGTATTTCTAGTACCCGAAAGAATAAATATTTATGATAACCAATATAGTTAGTTATTAGTAGCAACATCATATTGTTGTTTCAACAATTGTAATTATTACCTATTTTATTGCTAAAAAAGAGCAAAGAAATATTAAATACCAATGTATGGAAAAATTATTATTTTTCCAGACCACCCGATGATACCTTATACAATAAGGGCGTATTTAGTCTACACAGTGCACTTTAAAATACCATTTCAGATTGAATGGTACTACCAAGAAAAGGAAGCATTTTCCATTCATAGGATGTAACCACCTGCACATCGGTATCGAACTCTTTAGTTCTCGTCAGTACAGTGAAGGTGTACATACATCTAATACTTCACGCCGTATTATCAACGGTGGTCGAGAAAATACAGCGCGCAGCGCCATCTCCTAACAGCAAATGGCGGCAGTTGGTGCGACGTCAAGTCTCACATCGTACCTACTTTTTACTACTATATCTGGCCAATAACAATAACTAAGTAAATTAGTATAAGGAGCTAATTAATAAAAAAGTGTTGGTTTCAACATGATAATGTAGTTATGTTAACTAAGAAGTAGTTAAAAATAAGAGTTAGTTGTGTTGACTAGATCATCTTATTCATCGTAATTCAGTTAAAACGAATATTATTTTTACATAAGCTATAACTTTAACAGCAAGATAAAATTAGTCTTAGATAACAATGAATGTGTTAGAGTGTACAATTTCTTTTAGGCGGATACTATGCCCCTGGTAAAGAAGTGGAAAGAGTGTCACCCGGAGTAACAACCTAGGTACGTACCCCCAATAATTCCACTAAGAGATGAGTCATCACAATAATGTGGTTTTAAAAGTAATAACCTAAAAACCGTAAATCTGAGTGCAGATAGGCTAATTTTTGAAGATAGATATTGAGAAATAATGTTCTTGATTATACGACACTTGCTCTTATGAGAAAAGTAGTGCAAATCCATTAGAACGCATTCGATTGCACTTTTATCGTTCGAACGGCAGAAAAAGTAGCGAAAATAAACGTCATTGCTTTTACAGCATACAAATAGGTTACTTGTGCTTTACTAATAAATTGGTCTAAATTTTTTGTAACTTTCTTCGGCTCTCTTAAACGAACACGTATAGAATATAAATTATCGTTCTAATTGTTAAGTGAAACAGAACTGTAGATACGTACAATGTGCATGTATTTTTTATTTGTGTGTCAAAGGATAACATAGTGAAAGAAGATTCATTAAATTATTCCATAATGCAAATCAAGAAAAAATAGCATATTACGTACGGAGGTGGAAAGTGTTTCATTCCTGTCGAGAGAGTCGGTAACTTAATCTCTAGACAGTAATGAAACTTTTCACCGAGGTTTGTATACTATTTTATTTACAACTCTAACTACCACTTCTTATTATTTTGAATTAAAATTATTAATCAAAGATAAAATAAATGTCATTTCGACTTTTCCATTGAAATATTAGACAGAAATTTCAAATAACCGCAGGTGGTAAAATACACATCAAGATGTCAAATATCATATTTTGAATATGGTCTCCATGTCACTAAACAATATATTATTTTAACAACAGAAAAATGCTGATGAGGAATTTGATTTTGCTGCTACTCCACCAGAAATTCGAGAAGCAGCAAAAATAGTAGAAGAAGATCTTCTGCCAACTAAAAGCCGCCCGAGATAAGACAAGGAATATCTGTTTCAAAGAATGGTGTACGAGAAACAAAGTTCAATATCCTGGTTCTGAGTCGGCGCTACTAGCTTATTTCAGTGAAAATGTAAAGACAAAGAAGGAAGATCAACGATTTGGTCACAATATTCAATGCTGAGGACCACTCTATCAATTAGGGAAAAAGTAGACATATCTAAACACGCAAAGCTATTAGCATTTTTAAAATAGTGTTTTCATATATTATTTTGAGATATCGATTTTTCTTAAATTACAAAAAAATAATTTACTTTCCATCCGGGTGGAAAGTAAAAAACGTCAACTTTCCACCTTTCAAAGATAGATGAAATGCCATTATTACATGCATGGTTGTAAATAAAATCATTTTCTACCTGAAGGGTGGTAGTAACAAGTTTTCTTTTGTATGAAAAGAATTACAAATATTAAAACATTCAAGAAACCATCCAATTACAGCATAGGTTATGAACTAATGCATGCAAATATTGAAAATAATAAAAAGTCCTTGACGTTATGTTTGTGTTATTGTAATAAAAATGGATAATTCACATTATTCGAGCTTAGACATTTTAAATTTATTTTATATTCATGGGGAGTGTGGTAGAGTTTTATAAAGAACAGAAAATTTAATGGACTTCATCCTGATGCAGCTCCTATGACTCCCAAAAAGTTGATTGGCCGAGAAGGTCCATGGAAACGGCCCCAAGGTCTCCGGATCTTACCCCCTAGAGTTTTATCTATGGGGTAGGATTAAAGAAATAGTAAACAAGACACCCGTCACAACAAGGGAAGATTTAGAAAATCGAGTAAGAACAGCTCTGGGGTCTCTAGACGGGGAAGAAATGAAAAAGGTGACAAATGAACATGTTATCACCACAATTCATGAATGTTTAAGAACCAACAATTTAGATATTAGTTATTTTATTGATATTGTTGCATAATTTTAATTTTGTTTATTTATTTAGTAATAAATTGTTTATTTGTTAATATTTTTTTACAACAACACAGACATAACGTCAAATGGATTTTTCATTATTTTGTTTCTATGAATCCATTCCACAGGCAACTACCAAAAAATATATTTTTAAGATAATTTTTAAATTTCGCTATAAGCCCGAAAATATTGAAGATAGGTATAGGAACACTTAATATCATTAGATAGAAAATTGGATCCTCCATTAGCAAAACATATCAAATACAGGGTGTCCCATTTAAAAAAATTTTTGCAATAATTCATCTTCCTCAGAAATATTGTTATGGAGGCGCCCTGTATAAAACTAATTAAATTCTGTTGAAAATTATAAAATTTCGATGGTCTTGTGAAACTATTGTCAAAATTTCAGCTTTCTAGCTGTAACCGCTAAAAGGATATGATTTTCTTTTCAGGTCCCGAAATCACAAGATTATTTATAATTCAAAAACTCTTAAAGATAGGCATATAATATTATACAGAAAACTGATCTAGATTGTTACCTAGATTCCAAAAAAAATATAATATATAGGGTAATTCATTTAAAATTCCGAAGTTGCTACCACTTTCGGTATGATCCGGCAACACCGCACCGTCCAAAATATTTTGTAAACGTAGAAAACCATCTCTTATAGCCACAGCCCAATTTTCAAACTTAAATCTCATTTAGTTCTCGAGATACTTCTAATAGGCCACTTTACTTGGTGTACCCTGTATAAGAAAATGGATCGGACCCAACACAGAACTCTATGGAACACCCGAGTACAAGCTTAACTCATCTGAGCTGCTGTTGTTAAAAGCGTCCCCCCTTCCGATGTTTAATATTATTTAATGGAAGCGCGGTGTTAAGGGTGGGAAGTTTTTATATTGACAACCCTGTATTTAAAACCGCGTCTATATGGAAAGAAGTACCTCGGTCAACATTTCACTGAGGTTATGAATTAATATTTAAGGCCGTATTAGACTAGGCAATTTTTTCTCTTGCGCCGGCAATTATAATGGCACGTATTCATGCGCAGTAAACCGTTCTCGATCAGCTGGAGCATTGTCAACGGTCAGAACAGCAGTGGGTACTGTCGAAATCCCTAAAATATCCCCAGAATTAGAGATGGGCAAACCTGTTCGTTTTGATTACTAGTTAAAGCAGCTACTGCTATTTACAAATAGGAGGTGCAAAAAGTTGCTGAATTAGCAGTCCATAAGTTTAATAAAGAACGTAAACTGCTAATTTAAGTACCAGTGGGTTTAAATGGCCATTACCTGTTCATACCTGGTTCGGCCAAATAAGAAACAGTTAAAAATAACAGAATAATCCATGTCTACCCAATTGCGCCGGCAAGGGCAATTAAAATGGCGCCTGCCCCATTTCTGGTAATGAGAGACAGCTGATCGGGAACAGTGTACTGCGCATGAATCCGTGTCATTTTAATTGTCAGAAGAGTAGAATTTCTGACTGTAGTACGGAGAACGGTGTACTGCGCCTGAATCCTTGAATTATAATTGCCATTACTGGCGTCATAAAAATTCCCGACTGTAATACGGCCTTAACACTTTCAACTAACTGAATATTTTCACACTCGGTAAAAAATAAACTGATTTGTTACAGGAGATAAATTATTTAATAAACTATAAATATCATTATTTTTATGGGTACCCGTTTACTTTAAATAATAATCAGATCTTGTTAATCCGACCATGCTTGTACGGGCAACTTTCACCAAACTGATACAAAAACGTTTTTCTCGCCGGCAAACACGTGACGAATACCAACCAAAACCCAAATAAAAAAGAAACTTTTGTAACATCACGGCGAATTTTCTGGTGTTCCACTAAATTATTATCATCGGACTTTATAAGCGCACTTTCGATTTACATGCACAATCTCAGAAGCAAGTACCTACTATAACTGTAAATTATTTCATTTATAATTATACAGAGTCGTCGAATAATGCATCAGGATTGTTGGAGAGTGGAGAGATAAATCTCCATATAATAATAATCCATTTATAATACTCGTGGAACGTAAAGCTGTGATCGTGTGAAATGTTATTGAAAATCGGTAATGGGTAGAAGAGAGAACTACATGTTTGTTGGCTAAATGGCAACAATGTTGAAGTCTGGTTATATCAGATGGTTAAATATTAAAACATAACCATCCTTACCGATGAAAAGATAAATCCTTATTTAAAATTATTTCCCAAAAAGTATTCTCTGGCACCCCTCTGACTGGTTCAAATAAGGTGATAGGTACTTGTTGTCAATGTCTTTATTTAATGAAGTTATTATTTAAGTAGAAATGATATCTACTGAACAAAGAGTTTTTATAATACAATGTTATGGGGATGATCAAGTTTCATACCGCTACGTCATGGAACAATTTACCGAGAAATTTGTAGGAATCCCAATAACTAGGATGGCAATCTGCAAGTTAATAAAACAGTTCAAGAGAACTGGTTCGGTTTTGGACTTAAAAAAAAAAGAAGAAATACGACCATGATGATGCTGCTACAGTCTTAGTTCTTCATTCTGTTGAAGAAAATCCTATGACGTCCCTTAGAAATCGTGTTACTCAGTTGTGAAAAAAAGTAAAATTCAGAAGATCCTTAAAGCAAATAAATTGTATCCGTATAAACCGCACTTTAATCAAAGATTGGAAGAGGGAGACGACGCGAAACGACTTGATTTTTGCCTGTGGATAGGAGACAAAATTTTAAGTGGAAATGTTGATTTTTATAAATGTATCATGTTTTCTGATGAAAGTACATTTTCGACAAATGGAACCGTTGCAACCCAGCACGTTAGGTACTGGTCTTTAGAAAATCCCGAATTCAGAATTATGACGAGAAGACAATATTTCACAAAAGTGAACGTGTAGTGTGCGATATCCATCCATGGCATTATAGAGCCATATTTTTTTGATAACACGTGCAATAGATTATCGTATTTAGAAATGCTGGATACATTTTTCAATAATGAACTCGAGAATCTCTTTTCGACAAAATATGAATTTTCAGCAAGATGGTTTCCAAGCCCATTTCGCTCGTGAGGTTAGAGAATGGCTTGACCGCAGATTTGGTCCAAGGTTTGATTGGCAGGAAGGGCCCAGTTTTGTGGCCCCCAAGATGTCCCGACTTAACCCTTGCCGATATGTTTTTATGGGGCCGTTTAAAACAAATTGTTTTTGCAACCGCAATACCAAATGATATTGAAGTGCTGAAGGGCAGAATTATCCAGGCAGTCCAATCGATGTCTCAGGAAGAAATCAGAAATTCTTTCACTTATTTGAGGAAGCAATTAGAAAAATGTGTCGAGTATGAGGGTGGAGTTTTGGAATTATGAAATCGTTATCGTATTCTTTTCATGTCAATAAAAATGTTCGTATTATTATTATTATTATAATTACTTCATTAAATAAAGACATTGGCAACAAGTATCACCTATTCATTATTCAAGTAAAAACGTTTATTAAGAGTGACTTTTTTTTCGTATCTTTCAAAATAAAGTATGTTTACTCTTAAGCAAAATAACATTTTTGCAGTTTTTACCCATTCTGTATAACATTCCGTTAAATCAAAGAACAAACATCGCAATGTTTACGAAAAGTATTCATTCATCTATTGCTTATCGTATGTGTAAAATAGAAATAGATGTTGCCAGAGTGCAGTTGGATTAGTTCAAGATTCGTTTGATACTTTTAAGTATAATAATATTTTGTTAAACAAAACAAAAAAATGATTGGGAAATAAATTTTGTTTAAGAGCAATTGCGGATTAATTTTAAACCAGTTGTATTTGCCAAATTAACAAATTTTTAATTGGGGTTTTGCAAGATACCTTCGCGATAAATATGTCAATCTGGCTATGCTGCAATAATGACCGAAACATTGTTTGCATTCGCTGCGGAGGCTAGAAATGTATATTTTTCCATCTGTAGTTTGTAAGTTATATAACAAAAAGTCGGGTTTGTTCGGGTTCTCAATACTTTTCCAGTAAAAGTTAATTTTTTTTTTCTTATTTTTAACATCCATTTTTTTTTCAGATGGTATGACAGACTCATTTGAAAATGCCACCATTGGAAAATAAGAGATGAAAGCCATTCTAATAATTATTTTAGGATTTGTCCTTATAGTCCGAGGTTTTTCTAGTCCGACCGCCTTAAGAAGCGGATTTTCTGAAAATCACACTTATAAATACACCGCAGATTTTAGCAAAAATGGAACTACCAGAGACCAGATTATTGCAAGCACCAGCACTCGAAATTCGGCAAATGGTAAAGCCTAAATCATATAATATAATTTGTCTTATTTATATATTTTATTTCATTTAATAATCCTGAGAATCCGATGTGATGGTGTAACATGTGTCATGTTGACAAATTAAAGTGAAAATCAGATGTAATATTATTTTTCATTTTTGGTTCATTTCAATATTGTAAATTGTAATGTTTCTTTAGAAAAATCGTATCTGCTACGAAAATTAAAGTATTGAAATGAACCAAAAACGACAATGTTAAGAACAGATGTCACTTGCTAATTAAATGAAAATTTTGAAATCTCCATCACTCTACAGAGTGTTTTAAAGTTTGAGTCAAAAAACAGTTCTTGTTTCAACCTGTATATTACGAACATATTCTTAACTTTCTTGAAATCTCACACATGTGCGAGATTTTCGATAAATTTAATCAAATACATCCATATATTGCGTGGAGCGATTATTTTGGCGGTGAGTGTATTTACCTTTTTTGAATTTGTAGTAAAAATTTTTAAAATTTTTATTAATTATCCGTTTAGAATTGCAAAACACCATCCTCCCCGGCACACCAAATATTACGAACGACATATCCCAAAGAACAAATAGCACAAATATCAACGCTATGGAAAAAGATGACTTCATCGTTATTGACTTGGAAAAAATCAACAAGATGTCGCCCGTCGAATTCATCGGACGCCAAATCAGATCGTTATGGCATTACTTGCTACACGGCAACCAGAAGGAACCACAACGAACTTTTATTGGTAAGGTTTAAATTATTTTAATTATTAAACTACTTCGCATAAATTGATAAAAATGCAATGCATATTCAGGCCAAAAATGTCAGTAAAATACGAATAACTTTAGAAACAATTAAACATAAGTAATGGAAACAACACACAACACAGGAAATTCTTCTTAACAGACTTACGGCGACGGCTGCTTTTTTCTTATGATCAAACACAAGCACTATAGGGAAATCCTTTAAGGTATAGTTGTTGCAGAATTATACCGTTGATTCTTACTGCCATAAATAAACTACCTGATTAAACCCTATTGTATACGCCTGAACCTCTTCAAAGCTCAATAAATGGGATCAGGGCCGGGTTGAAAATGTATACCACACCACATGATTTGTTTTTATAATTTAAAATAAATAGATAGGTATTTTTAGTTTTAGGTACCTATAATAAATGTAAAATAATGGTAACAATTAATGATAATTGAAAATAATATAATTTAAAAGTATAACTATTAGAATAACAAGTACAATAAAAATTAATTAAATTCTAAGAAACTATTGATAATTTATTCAAAATTTAACTCTGTATCACTATCTTTATCTAAGCCTAAACTTATAATTAAGGGTTGAACATTAATTGTAATCATACAATTGTAAGAATTTTCCACCTTAAGTACATGCTGTACACAGTTTTTCCAGCTGTCTGCAGAAATTTTGCTTAATTCATTTTTAATTAATTCTACTACAGATGCATTTAATGTAGGAGAAATATTATTTCTCCTAATATTGGATTGGAATTTCTGCTTTTGTATTATTAGAATTGGAAATGATTTTTGCTTGCCGACTATGATAACTAGCATTGTCCATTACAATGACGGTGTTTTCAGGTATATTTTTAAGGAGTTTATGTTTAAACCAATCTTTAAAAAGTTGTGCGTCGGTATCTTGATGGTAATCTAAAGAAGAATCTGCTATGTTTTTAGCTGAAAGCAACAGACAATTTGGAACAAACCCGTTCTCTGAACTAGCATGTAATATTGTGATTCTTTTGCCTTTATTTGATGATGCTTTGGTTTGACATTTTTTGGAAGAATCATCCCAACCTTTTCTTTGAGTGTCATGGGTATCGAACCATGTTTCGTCAAGGTAAATAATTGGACGATTTTCTTCTCTAAATTGTTTAACAGCTGTTAAATATTTAAGTCTCCATTCCCGACACTCGAAGATGCCCCCCTATCAGCACAATTCCAAGGACGCCACATTCTACCACTAATAAGCCTAACTAAAAATTACTCGCCGAAAAACCACTAAAGATTAAAATTATTAAAAATCACTTTGTATTTTATATGCATCAGGCATAGGTATAAATTGAATTTATATACCTGGTCCGGCTCTGCTCGAAAAGGTTTTAAAATTTGGGATATCCTTATTTATTTTATGGTCGAATAGATGATGAGGTTTTATTGCAGTCAAGAGATCAACGATATAATTCTGCAAAAACTATACTCTGGGAGTGGTGCGTGTGCTTCCTAGGAGAACATACAACATGAGCATACTTTTCGTGGTCCCACAGAAACTTTCTCCCTCCCAATGGGGGAAATTATGTAGACTTTCTAACATTGCTATCTAAATACGATTAAAATATCATTTATATACAGGGTGTCCCCTTTTCGACACTTTCTGGAGGGTATTAGAGCAATTATCAAAGATAGAATGTTGCAGTTTTCACTTTCCTGTAATACTTTAAAACGATACGAAAGATTCCGGTATCAAATTTGTCATTTCGTTAAAAAGTAGGACAGGAAAGTGAAAAGTGAAACATTCTATCTTTGATAATTGCTCTAATACCCTCCAGAAAGTGTCGAAAAGGGGACACCCTGTACTAAATGTTGGAATCACAACTATTATACAAAATTATATTATTTCGGATATAAGAGGGCTAAAATTAAGAGTGTTATTAAAAAAAATCTTCGTTTTTTGCAATTATTTTGGATGAAGTTACGTTGGCGTTTATTTTTTGATATCCAACAGCTTCCCCCTTGGTGAACGTCACGGCAGCACGCCACTGGATCGACCAAACTTTATATTCCATTGACAACGAATCGTTTCGGTGATCTCTTACCTCCCGCGTTCCAATTACGATTCGGAGTGCTCTCAGATTGTCCGCCAGTTAATCTATATTTCTGATAGCAACAAGATCAACAGCTCAAGAGCGGCAGGATTGCAGCAGGAATGGCAAACGTATTAAAAAAATATTCTGTGGAGATTTGTTTCGGTATTTGGAAAATTGGTCCCGTCGTTCCTTGAGGGCGACGAAATCGTTGACAATTTGTAAATAGAAAATGAATGAAATAATGTTTTGCGAGCACTCGAGAGATATACAGGGTGTGTTCAGGTTTGTTCGCGTTAGTGAGCCATGTACAAAAAGATGAAAACTCGATACTTTTCGAGTTACAGCGTGTTAGTTCATTTTTTTTTCTCATTTTTAGCGTCTTGTGGTTAGTTTTTAAACTATTCAGTTGGTATTTGACACAGAGACTACGTTTAACGACTTCTTCTTCTTCTTCAGGTGCCGTCTCCGTTGCGAAGGTTGGCAATCATCATAGCAATTATTATTTTTGACACTGCTGATCTAAACAATTGGTTGGATGTACAGCCGAACCAGTCCCTTAAGTTCTTCAGCCAGGAGTGTCGTCTCCTTCCAACTCCTCTTCTTCCCTGTATTTTGCCCTGCATGATTATCTGCAGCAATTCGTATTTTTCTCCTCTCATTATGTGTCCTAGGTATTGTAGTTTTCTTTCCTTAATAGTTGGCAATATCTCTTTTTCTTTCTGCATTCTTCCCAGTATTTCCACATTGGTCACTCGGTCAGTCCATGGTACTTTTAGTATCCTCCTATAAGTCCACAATTCGAATGCTTCCAATCTTCTGACATCTTTCTGCTTCAACGTCCACGTTTCCATCCCATAATATAGTACTGAGAACACATAGCATCTTGTTAATCTCATCTTAAGTTCTATGCTGATATCGTTGCTGTTTAATATTTTTTTCATTTTCACAAAGGTTGCTCGCGCTTTCTCAATTATCGATCTTATTTCTACTGAGCAATCGTTATCTTTATTGATGATTGTGCCTAGATATTGATATCTCTCTACCTTTTCCAATGCTTCATTATGTACATATAATAATATGTCCCCGTTGATCTGTGTTGATTTCGTTATAATCATATATTCGTTCTGTTATAAAAATGTTTCTGTACTGTGTCACCAGAGGTAACTTTATCTGAAATTCAAATTTCATTTTTGTCATATCTTTTTTGTCTTAATTGTTATTGGAAAGCAGTGTTGGGAAAAACCGATGATTTAATAATCGAGTACCGGATACTCGAATCGCTCGAGCGATTAATCACTTCAAGTTTTTATGACTAAGAAGAATGTGTTGATAAAACACCAGGGGCTGTTTTTGTAAGCTTTAGACGTTTAGTCTAGAGTTTTTATTAAGGAAAAACAGTTGATTCTGATTTAAAGAAAAAATTGTATCCTTTAATTTTTTACAATTTACCATCGCCGCTGGCTACCCAATCAAAACAAAACCCATGTCGCGATGAATCCACTAAGGGATTTGGCATACATTTTTGTATGCACCTTCTCGTTTATGTGCCTTTAACAAAGACATATGTCGTGTCAGCCTTCTGAGCGTCGAACTCGAACGTCGCCAATCGGTACATTTCGAGTGGCGCGCGAAGTTCGGGTATCAAGTGACGGGCAATGATTCGATTTTTCGCCTGAATTTATAACTTGAGCGGTATTTTTAACAATCGAGCGATGTCGGTTATTTCAATAAATAATCGAGTACTCGAGCGGTTTTTCGCTCGAGCGATCACAACACTAGAAAAAATGATATATTGTTAAGACAAAATACATAATACCTAATAAAATGGGTACTCTTCAAATCTATATTATACAGGGTGTTATGGAAATGACTTATTATAGTTAAATGGGTGACTCCTAGGAAGTCCTAGAGAAAGTCTACATACTTTTTTTTTTAAATCGAATATCTAAATACTAAGGTAAAACCCCTTTTTACCCACGCGCCGTTCCATCTGGATTCACTTAGCAATAATGTGGGTTACTATAGAGTATACTAACAGTGTTGTCAGATCACACCGCGTGTCCGCCCTTGGTTGAATACTGGCGGCTCATACTTCAGTATGTTTCGAGACTGGGAGTGGAACGACGTCGTGCCGAGGGCTCCACGTGCTTGACGTATACGAATTTTAAACGTTTTGTTAGTTGTATTGTCCGTTTTTTTTTTGTTGTGAAATAATTCATAATAAGAAATGTTGTGATGTGATTTCAAATTTGTGTGATATTATCACTGTTGATTCTGTTGAAAAACATACTTTTTGTGTTTTATTATTTTATGGAATTTAATTATAAAACGGATTATTTTAAAATAAGATCGAAGGTAAGAGAGTATGTATACTGAACACGTGCGTTTAGAATTCTGTGTTGCAATATGACAACATCGCTATAATGCGCTAACCTCTTTTGAACCTCGAGACTGACTCAATAAAATATTGATTGCGAAGGGCCTCAGGAGCGGCCATGCACGTAAATTTTGAGATTTCATATAAAGTGTATATTTCGCTTAATAATTCAAAGCGCCATTTATGGTTATTTTTCATCTCGGGATTTGCCGGTTTAAATATAATACGTCATTTCTATAACACCCTGTATAAGCCAAATCGCTTAGGCGCAAAACTGGAATTGATGGTTTTGTTAGCAGTAAAATCAGTTCTTCTAATGGAGGAAGAACAGTAAGTATTGAGTTTTCGGCATTTCGTTATATACCTACTACCTTTATTTTAACATATAGAATCACATCTCCACGGATCCTGATACATTTTGATGCATCCGAACACCTCGGATTATAGAATATCGGAATTTTATGCAGATAAATCCATCCAAATGTAATAAAATGCCTAAAATGTCATTTTTGTCATTTGAACATCGATAAAAAAGCTACATCCTTTTATCAGCGATAAAAATATCTTCAGCTAAAAATTAGGTGGTAAATATATCTCCAGCTAAACTTTCTTTTCCGTTGGCCAACAACGTAACATACGGGGTGATTGATGAAGGAATCACTTGGAAAATTTGGCAGCTGATACAAGTGGACATGCTCTCTCCTTTAACAATATTTTCAGTCGTGCAGTGATGCCGTTTCTACTATAAAGTATCAGCAACTTTGATAATTCAAATGGAACACCCCTATTAATTTCTTAATAGCTTTCCTAAACATTTTCCTTTACCTACCTAATAATTAATTTAGTTTTTATTTTTGGACAACAAAAGGGGCCAATATTTTTAAACTCTGACAAATGATTAAAAATGAACTTGCGTTTAAAAAATAAACATAGCATTATTTCTTAGTATCTATAAATGAATTTATATTGCTACAAATCACTCGATCTTTCTTTTAAGATCGGATAAACTCAAAATAGATTGCTTCTTAGCAATTTGAACTCGAACAAGCGGTACTAAATAAATACGCTCCAGCTTCACCGTCGCATTTTTATCAGCTCGTTTGTTCTCGTTAAATTTCTAAGCAATCAATTTTTGGTAAAAAATAAAAGTTCCGTATCCGATAAAAAGATACTATTGTCCTTTTACATATGATAAAAAAATAGTTCTGTACATTTTTCTGAAACTTTCGGGCGTTTCTTTGGGCTCGTGTCTGTTCGTTATACAACGTGTCCAAGATAATGAGGGCCAGTACAGGGATCTCGGAAACCGTAAGAGATACGAAGTCGGTTAAATAGAGGTAAAGTTGCGCATTTACCTGCTTAATAATATGCCGTTTAGAAAGTTTTAAAATTCCGAGTAGTTCCGGAGATATCCGGAAAAAACGAAATTCTGAAAAATCGTTTTATTTTTGCCTGGTTTTTTTTTTTAGATCGAATTCGAAAGTAAATTGCACTTTTGCATTGCCACTTTTTCCGCTCTATCTAGCAGCGTTAATTGTTTTGTAATTCGACGAGTCGTCTTCGAAGGGCCATTATCAACTTTCTTTTTTTAAATACCGTCCTGTTTTTCTGATATTGGAATTTGAGAGCTTTTTTTTCTTCCGAGTGCAACGATGTATGACACATTGTGGTTTAATGACGTTTCGAGGGTTTTTTGAACAACATCAGGAAATTTTGGGATACAGTCATGTATTTCTCCTAATTTTATAAATAATATCTCATAAGTAAGCTCTAAATTTTTACTTGTGTTGGGCTAGTTCAATAAGTAACAAATAATTTAATAATAAACCACAAACAAGTGAACAAAATACAGAAACATTATTTCAAACTCTGTTGATTCGGGATTTAAAAGAAAAGTAGGCGCTTGGAACAAAAAAATTAAGATGGTGACGCGTGATTTGTTTCACTTGACATTCCCATTGTGATCGTTTGAGAGCGTTTTAAGAGGTTTTTCTATTTTCCAGAAAATATGGAACGTAATTTTACAAATGCTGAAAAGTTTGATATTCTATCGCATGTTTTATTTTATCTCAAAAAAACTGTTATGTGGCAGTTTAGAAGATGTTATTTGTGCTTAGAGAATAACGGAAATAATTTTGAACACCTGATTATGTAGTTCCTTACTTTTTTCGTTGTTCGTTTTATTACTGTTTTGGTATGATTTATGTTCATTTATTTGTGGTTTATTATTAAATTATTTGTTATTTATTGAACTAATCCAACATAAGTAAAAAATTTAGAGCTTAGTACTTATGAGATATTATTTATAAAATTAGGAGAAAAAATGACCGTATCCCATAATTTCCTGATGTTCAAAAAACCCTCAAAACGCCATTAAACCACAATGTGTCATACATCGTTGCATTCGGAAGAAAAGAAGCTATCAATTTCCAATATCAGAAAAACAGGAGCGTATTTAAAAATAGAAAGTTGATAATGGCCCTTTGAAGACGACTCGTCGGATTACAAAACAATTAACGCTGTTAGATAGAGCGGAAAAAGTGGCAACGCAAAAGTGCAATTTACTTTAGAATTCGATCTCAAAAAAAACCAGGAAAACAATAAAACGATTTTTCAGAATTTCGTTTTTTTCCGGATAACTAAATTTTAAAACTTTCTAAACAGCATATTATTAGGCACGTAAATGCGCAACTTTACCTCCATTTGACCGACTTCGTATCTCTTACGGTTTCCGAGATCCCAGTACTGGCCCTCCTTATCTTGGACACGTTGTATAGGCAATATAATAATAATTATTTCATAGAAGACAGTATTTGCTTAAGAAAATATTGAACGTTGGATTACGGTTAATTGACAGTCAATCAAACTAATAACCTTCCTCTTTTTCAGGTAGATGTATGAAAATAGCGAAGAAACTTGGTCAATTGATACCCTTGGTGATGGTGGGCGGAGCGGTAATAATATTAAAATTAGGTATGCAACTAGAACTCATTTTTTGTCGATATAATTTTTCATGTTCACGAAAAGGTTTGTTTTGGAAATGTCGTCGACATGTCGAGCGAAGCTCTCGTGATTTAATCTATGAATAAACATGCCCAAACGATCATTGAATAAAATTTCCAAAAAAAAACAAAACTATGAGTGTTACAATGAAAAATTTGATAAGATTATTTCCAGAACCTAAATTAAATATTATAATTAGAGAAATACTTTAAAATATGGCATATCGATAGTCGTCGATACCGATACGCTCAACTCTACACTTCAAACTTTTTGACGTTTCGTAAGTTTAAGGTTATGTGACTAAAACTTGAAAGGAAAACAAGTCAACAATGTCGGTAAATAAGAAAATAAGGAAGCTGAAAATTTTATCGAAATAAATTCGTGTAGTTGGTGTCAATGAAACAATTTGATTGGTCGAAACAGTAAATTTGACAGGCGATGGAAATAATTGAGTCATAAAATATCGAGTTGAAAAACCAAACGACATTCTATAATTTATACTATTAAATGAAAAAACAAACAAATGACATTCCCGAGCAACGCAACATTACCTTCTTTATGAAGTTCATAAGAATATTCTTTAAACAAATATTTGAAACCTTAAACTGTTAAATGTTATATGTTATTTAAATTTTAGCTTTCCTGATATTGTTCTCCCTGAAAACACTCGGCCTCCTGGGACTTCTTCTGCTGCTCAACGTTGGATCAATAGCGGCTAAAATAGGAGCCGCATTTGCTTCCAAAAAGTCCGAACATTCTGCCCAAAATCTTCATTTTCACGTATCAAAGAGTAAGTTATATGCATCTTTCCATAGATATTGAAGGAAAGGGAATAAAAATCCACCCCTAAAAGCTTTTAGGATGTTCTATTTTAACGACAACGCGGTCGAACTATAAAAATTACAAGAAAACGTAAAGTTTGCTTGCTTGTCAGCTGGTAATAAAAATCCAAGGAACATTATTTCTTAACCTCCTGAAGATTCCTTTGCAATCAGGAACAGAGGGCCGTATAGACCCCTCAATATAATTTTATCTGTATTTAGTTATCTGTATTTAGTATTAGTCCACTTTTTATTACCGTTCTATTGGTCCTGACCCTCCCCCCTTTATGTCTAGACACCCCCCCCCCCCCCCCCCCCACCCCCCGAAATATATATACGAACCCTGATCAGGAATAAACAAATAATACTGCGTCTCGCAATGAATATATTAAAATACTAACTCAGATAAAATTATATACTACCAAGAAAAGGGTGCATAGGAGAGTAGGGGATCGCAAGGTATGACTTTTCTTTAATAAAACACTAACACGGCACACAGCAATCTTTTAAGGCACTCTAGGAGTGGTACGTGTGCGAATAAAGCGATTTACGTTGGTTTTGAATCGTTGGAGGTTATATTCGCTGGAGAACACGACCTCATGAAGATCTGAAGTCCTCCAGATGAAAGAATTCTGAAACAATATAGTTCGAGGAGTACTAAGCTGAAGCACATATGGATCTGTAAAAGAGAATAAAATCACCAACATGTTTTCGATGTTCTAGACTGTTGAGGTTCTTTGTCAGCTCGTGGTCGCCGATCAGAAGAATGGCTCTTCTTTCGATGGAAATCAGTAACCGAAGAGTATGTTTGGGTGCAGAGTTTCAGACATGAGAGCAGTACTACAGCCAGTGGAATTGCGTGTCCTGCCATGACTATATCCGCCTCCGCAATGTTAACCTTAGCATTAAATTCGACTTAGTTACTGTTACCCCAAAATAAAATCTCTTCCTGGTCTTTGTTGAAACGTGATAGTTAGTGCCGCCTAGATGATGTTTAAGCATTCCAAGTGAAAGATGATGAGACAAGTGTGCTGTCGTCAGCAAAGCTACTTATGGGATTTTTGATTTTCACTAGTAGGTCGTTAATGTACAGTAAAATGAGGGTGGGAGATAATATACCGGCATTGGTTGTGAAGGTGTCTCGAGAGAAATCCGTGAATCGCCACTTGCAGAGAACGGTCCTTAAGAAAGCTAGATAACCATGCACAGAATCCACTGGTCATACCATAGGATCGCAATTTACTTAGGAGCCCTTCATGCCTTAAGGCTTTAGAAATGTCCAGGGCAATAGCCCATGATGTTCCATTGCGTTGCTCCAACGATTAGTGACATAGGCGACAAGGTCCTGTTGATCTGGACCAGCGAGAATCATATTGGGGGATCATATCCATTAGTTTTGATGGCAATAAAGAAATTCCAAACCGGTGACATCCTACCAATAGAAGGGGCTTCCTTTCCTTCATAGTACCATTCAGTCCGAATTAATATTTTGATATCTAACAACGCTAGACAAAATATGGCAATTTTTACCCCTGTAATTCCCCTAAATGCCTTGCTATAATTGTAGCTCTTTATTAACTTTATTAAATATTTTAGGTGATGACCTCGAACACGGTTTTTCCAGCAGCAACAAGCTCCATGGCCCTCCCTACGGATGGGACGATAGAAATGACAAGAACTTGGAAGGACACGAGTTATATAACTTGTACGAAAAGCTCAAGCGGGAGAACGAGTTTAAACAATTACTTTACTCCGTCAGGGGTCAGGGGAGATAGAGTTACCGCGGAATTTAGCGTTTAGTTAATTTATTTGATTAAAATTTTAAGTGATCTAGTTAGTAGTTATTTATTTTGTATTTAGGAAATTAGAAAATGCACAATAAAGAAAGATTGGACTTTAAATTAGGCATATATTAGTTTAAATATAAATTGTAATGATTAGTAAATTTCACAGAATACTTCTGTTTTCTGTGGATAAACCCAAACAAACCGGAACCAACTTAAAACTTAAAAGTTATTCCTAAATATTAATAAATAATATTCGGTTTTTAGTACGTTTTTATCCTTTAAAGGTTAATTGGCAAAGCCATTTACATATGGTATAGGAAATTGTTAACAATAGCTATACTACAGTAGACATTCGATAGTGTGAACCGAGAAAAAAACAACGTCCGTTCACATGATCGATTTATTCACGTTAACGGAGGTTATATTTAATATGTTAGAACTTTTTATAACCATCATAATAAACATACAGGGTGTTATGGAAATGACGTATTATATTTAAATGGGTGACTCCAGGGGTGTTCTAGAGAAGCACTACATATTTATTTTTTTTAATCGAACGTTTAAAAAGTGGGGTAATCCACCCCTAAACCCACCCGGTTCCTCCTCGGTACATTCATATATGATCGTATTACATTGCCAAGCTGTGTAATCAACAGATGTTCAAGCCCAATGTTGCCAACTGTGTTGAAAATAACTTTAGATTCTTATAAAAATAATATTTAGTTTACCTAGTATCCAAATAGAAGTGAATCCAGGTGCCAGTACACTAGCAAGTAATCCAGGGCACAGAGACATCTTCAGGTTTTTGTTTCTTTTTCTATGGGAAAAGCTTTATGCTCATCACGTACCCTGATGATAATGTGGAACTGCATAATAAGCTTATACCCACTAAACCCCCTTCGGCCTCTTATTTCCAATCTCTCAGAACATTTGCATTAAATCACTTAAAGAAACACACAGACACCCACGAGTTTCCAATTAGTTTTTTTGAAGATATGCACTTATTATTAGATTACACAAAAGCAATAAATACTAACGCATAATTACACTTTACAATAACCTACCGTACACATAAAACAACAGAACTATAGGATACAAATTATTTCGCAATAGAAATTCGGAAATAATAAAAACGCTAATTTCTAATGGCCTAATCAAATTTATTAATCCTTTACTGAAGAAGAATGATGAAATAATTATGTTGATAGACCCTTCCATCCCTTTAAAATAAATAGTCTCGTCCAACCAGCGCGGTTGCCATTTCCGAGACTATCATTATAAAGAAAAGTATTACAGAAGGAAATTCTTTATTTTATGAATATAACCTTATAAAATATCGAAAGTGTGGCAGCGCTGTATTTTTAAGTATTAACCCTAGTCGAGTAAAAAAGAATATTCAACCGTTTTTGCAAGATCAGCTGTTCCTCCAAAATTAGCCGGCCTGTTTAATACTGCTGTTTCAAGTAGATTTGTGTGTTAAATTGTATGTTAATACTTAAACCCGAGTTTAAATTATTAAGTTGCTTGTTCTTTTCACGACGGCAGTGCCCCAGTCCAGCAGTTCAATATTGATCGACTGAACCAACGTGTTATTTAGACAATAAGGGCGTACTTTTGTCTACACAGTAGCACTTTAAAATACTAATTCAGATTGAACGGTACTTAGATGTGTTGTGACGCGAAAACTATGTGATTTTGTGATGTGAGTACTTGGTGTTTTTTATAAGTTGGTTTTAAATAAGTCCGAAAAGGTAAATAAAATTGCATTTTTTTTTTTAAAGGGTAAGTGGCATTTATAAACTTGTTAGTTGTCCAGATCTGACGGGTGTCGTTCGAATTGAACAAATGAGAATATACCTGACCATTTAAAAACTCCGCGGCGGTTCGTTCGAGTCAGTTCAAGTTTATAAATCAGAGATTGTTTCCTAGCGAACTGAACTAAACGTAAAAGTTTATAATAATGTATGTACCGTGAAAAATAAACAACTTGCAATCTGTCAAACGGTTATTGACTTTCTAAAGAGTTTACCCTGAAGATATGCCAACACTGTTGACATATGTTGCTTTGTGTACCTTCCTGACAGGGGCATCACATGGTAATTTTTGGATTGACATAAGGTCATGTCGAGGGCATATTAAATTAAAGCGCCATTTTTGGATATTTTTCTTCAATTTGTCTTTATCTCAGGAATTGCCGGCTTAAATATAATACGTGATTTCCATAACACCCTGTATAAATTAGTAATACTCATTAAATCAAACAGATTTTAAGAAAAAGGGATAAAGAAGTATATTTTGTTAAAAAATTTTTATTTGTTTTCGGGAATTTATAATTTTCTGCATAATGGCTCTGTCTCTTAGCCTTTTTATAACTACAAGATCATTAATATCAATGTCACTTTCCTCAGCCCAGTGGTTTACTACATTTAAAGACTCTATAACTCTATCTAGTGAAACCAATGGAGTTGATGATTCCGAATTTTCTTCGGCTATCTCAATCTCATCGCTTTGACAGTCTTCAGTAACTTCAACTTCAAGTTGCAAGCTAAAAAAGTTATTCGCTGCTTTTCAGCGTTTTTTTTATGATCAAACACAAGCACTATTGTAAAAATCCTTTAGGACACTCTGGGAGTGATGCGTGTGCGCAAAAAGCGATTCACGTTGGTTTTGAATCGTTGGAGGTTATATTCGTTGGGAAAAACGACCTCGGGAAGGTCGTTCCACAAGGATGTAGTCCTCCAGATGAAAGAATTCTGAAATAATGAAGTTCGAAGAGTATTAAGCTTAACCACATATGGATGGGCGGCAGTGGTTCGTCGTGTATTTCTGCTATTAGTCGCTCTGGGCGGAAATAAGAGGGCAAAAATATCTGTAAAAGAGAGTCAAATCCCCAACCTGTCTTCGATGTTCTAGGCTGTCGAGGTTCTTCGTCAGCTCGTTGTCTCCGATCAGACGAATAGCCCTCCTTTCGATAGAATCCAGTAGCCGAAGAGTATGTTTGGGTGCAGTGCTCCAGACATGAGAGCAGTATTCTAGTGATGGTCGAATCTGGGCTTTGTATAGTGTCAAAAGTTGTTGAGGTGTGTACAACTTTCTGGTTCGGAAGAGTACCCCAAGCTTCTGAGAAGCTATCTTGGAGATTGCCACAACGTGGTTATGCCAAGACATATTTCCTCCCAGATTGACGCCCAGCAAATTAATAGATGAAGCCAGTGGGATTGCGTGTCCGACCATGACTATTTCCGGTTCTGTAATGTTAACCTTTTTAGAGAAAACTTCTACCTGTTTTTTTAGCGTTAAATTCGACTTGGTTACTGTCACCCCAAGCCAAAATTTCTTCCAGGTCTTTGTTGAGGCGTGATACTTCATGCTGTCTGCGAAGTTGTGCGTCGGCAGCCGATGTTTGTGCATTCAATGAGAAAGATGAGATAAGTGTGCTATCGTCAACAAAACTAAATATCGGATTTTTAGTTTTCACTAGAAGGTCGTTAATGTAGAGTAAGAAGAGAGTGGGAGACAATATGGACCCTTGAGGAACACCGGCATAATTATAGCACTCGCCTTCTGCGCGTGTAGTCAAACCCATATTATATAAGGTCAGTAAATAATATAATATTATTCAACAGAACAGTAACACAAATATAGACCGAGAGAGAGGCCTTTATATAGTGAGTCCCAGAAGAAATGTCTAAATTCATTTAAAATTCAGCGGTAAGTTTTTTCAAAAAACGCTCGTACCCGTCGATTTTGATTTTTTAATTTTTTTTTTGTGGTAATTTAATGTATACAGGGTAGCTCAAAACTAAGTTACGACCATCAACTTCATTTTTTCAAATGAAAACATATATTTTTTTTTTCATTTTTGAATTTTGCATTGAATTCTAAGCATGTTTCATGTATCATGTCCTATACATAAACTCAACAGTTATTGAAAAAATTAGGATTGAACATATCATTTAGGGAATCCAACGATCTACCAAATCTTCTGGCAATATGGCATTTTGGGCTCCATAATAAGTAAGAGTGTACTGTCTCACTGTCGCCGTTTATTTCCATAGAAACTGTATGACAATTTTATTTCAAATAAGTATAATTATTGTCAAGCGTAGTTTCAAAGTTGCGGTTTTCACAATAATGGTGAAGTTAACGGAACGGGAAAAGTTGAAATTCTATGCATGGTTGGGTTTGGTGATAAAACACGTACTCAAATAGAAACAGCCTAATTATTTAATGAAATCCATCCTGATCGTCCTCCCATATGTCAAAAGATGGTGAGTAGAATAGAGGCTAAGTTTAGAGAATTCGGTCATGTTAGAGATTTGCCTAAATCTGGTCGTCCTACTCGAGATGAAAATGAACAACTTGACGTTATTTGAAGATGATTTCGATAGACGAAGTGAGTTTTGCGGGCGCATGCAAAATATGTGCAATCTAGATAATAATTTAGTAAAAAATATTATTTTTTCGGATGAAGCTACGTTCTATTTGAATGGTAATGTGAACAGACAAAATTGTCGATATTGGGCCACAGAAAATCCGCATTGGATGATAGAGGTTCACAGCCAGTACCCTAAGAAAATAAATGTTTGGTGTGGAATCGTACGCGAAAGAGTAATTGGTCCATTTTTCTTTGAACAGTCTTTAACTGGACAAGTATATCTCGAATTTCTCCAACTAGAATTAATTCCAGCATTAGTGGCTTTATTTCCGAATCCATTGAATCCAGACTCCCCTGACGAAGAACTGATATTCCAACAAGATGGTGCTCCTCCGCACTATACGGCCACTGTGCGCACATTTTTGGATGAAACCTTTCCCAATCGGTGGATTGGAAGGAGAGGACCTATCGAATGGCCTGCTAGGTCGCCAGACCTAACTCCGCTGTACTTTTTTTTGTGGGGTTACCTCAAATCAAAAGTATTTGTTAACAGGCCAAACAATATGCAGGAGTTGAAAGAAAGGATCCGAAGAGAAGTGCGTGTCATAACTCCGGAAATGGTTGGAAACGTGCAAAGAGAGTTTATTGATCGTCTTGGATATTGTCAAGCCGTAAATGGCGCACATTTTCAACATTTAATTTGATTTTGTTGTGTTTTTTTTTAATAAACAGGTCTTACTTATAGATATGTTCAATCCTAATTTTTTCAATAACTGTTGAGTTTATGTATAGGACATGGTACATGAAACATGCTTAGAATTCAATGCAAAATTCAAAAATGAAATAAAAAATATATGTTTTCATCTGAAAAAATGAAGTTGATGGTCGTAACTTATTTTTGAGCTACCCTGTATACATGAAATTACCACAAAAAAAAATTTAAAAATCAAAATCGACGGATACGAGCGTTTTTTGAAAAAACTTACCGCTGAATTTTAAATGAATTTAGACATTTCTTCTGGGACTCACTGTATAACAAACGTGCGAGTCGAGAGCTTCTATTAAACTTAAATCCTCATTTCTCTTCATTTCAGGTAAAAAAAAATTATATTTTCGGAACTAGTTAGAAATATGCTTATTTTTTATGATTTTTTTGTAATCATATTGTGAAATTTATTTTATTTTATAAAAAAAAAACTAACTGACCAGGAAATGGCAATTATTTTAAGCTAATACATTTTTGTACGTGGAAATTTTTTTTACATCGGCCTGGTTTAAACAAAAAACGCGGAAGCCATAAAATAAGTTTTATTAATACGCGAGCCGGACAAGGATCTGGCCGATGGCGCCGCACATGCCATTTTAAAAACCGCCATCCATAGCTATTTATTCTATGCGAGTGATTAAAGACAGATTTTATCCACAAGCTTATTGATAGATAAAAAAGGTGTCAATTTTGTGGAAAAATGTCAAATTTGACAGGTATCAAAAGCCGCATGTTCCCATTTATGTCATTTTTGATCTTTATTGAAGCAAAAACTTTTAGTAATTTTAAATTTACCTAAATCGAAATACTATATTACGTACCGAGGTGGAACGTGTTTCATTCCTGTCGAAAGAGTCGGTAGCTTGTTCGGGCTTGTTAAATCTCGAGACAGTAATGAAACTTTTCACCTAGGTTTGTATACTATTTTATTTACAACCACATCGAACAAACCCCAACCACATCTAACATCCACTTCTTATTATTTTGAATTAAAATTATTAAAAAAAGATAAATGTCATTTTTACTTTTCCATTGAAAAATTAGACAGAAATTTCAAATAACCGCAGGTGGTAAAATAACGTAGGTAATAATACACATCAAGATCTTAATAGTTATTTACATTACAAGCTGCGAAAGTTTACTTTTTGGTGCGAGGTGTGTTTAAATAGGCGAGGCGAAGCGTAGCGAAGCGTAGCGAAGCCGAGGCTATTTAAAAAACTCCGAGCACCTGAAAGGGCTTTTGCAGCGTGTAATGTATTAAACTTTTTCTACTACTGTTCTTTGATCAATTATATTATTAAGTAATGAACTTTGATTTTATTCAAATTATAATAAAATACACCTGTAAAATAATCCATGACAACTAGTTATTTGAGTACTGTCAAAGTCTGTCAGTTCGAATTTTTTAATTTCGTTTGTCGAAAATGTTGTTTCAAGACCAAAACGAAGCTATACAGAAGGCGGCCGAGTTGGCATGTGCCTCACTCTTATCCGTAAAGTCGAAAGATAGGTACTGTCAAACGTACAACCTGTTTCTAGAATGGTTCGTGGAGAAAAACCTTTCACAAATTGACGAAAATGTAATGCTAGCGTACTTCCAAGAGAAATCTGAAGCCCTATCACCTCCGTCCTTATGGTCACAATATTCCATGCTTAAATTGACTATTTCTGTGAACAAAAATATAGATATTTCGCAGTTTAAGAAACTTATTGCATTTATTAAATGAAAAAATGATGGTTACGAAGCTAAAAAATCTAAAATTTTCACAAAAGAAGAATTAATAAAGTTTTTACTTGACGCTCCTAATCATAGCTATTTATCTATGAAAGTGATAGCAGTAATGGGGATAGCTGGAGCATGCCGGACAGATGAGATCTATAAAATGAAATTGAACGACATCGAAATCAAGGATGATGTAGCTATTGTTAAAATCCTCCAGAGCAAAAACAAGGTTCAAAGAAGTTTTGTTATAGCCGATGATGGAGGTCCAGTTTCTTTTATGAGGTTACTTCAAGATTATATTAAACTTAGGCCAAATAATGCACAAGACGAACGCTTGTTATATCGCTATGAACGAGGTAGGTGTGTGAATCAGGTGATTGGAAAACACACTATTTCAAATGTTCCCAAAGAAATTGCCAAATTTTTGAAACTTCAAGATATAAATAAATACACTGGTCACTCGTTTAGAAGAACATCAACTACCTTTCTTGCAAATGCTCCAGGTATCGATATTTTGGATTTAAAAAGACATGGCGGTTGGAGATCTTCGTCCGTTGCGGAGGGATATATTGGTGATTCGTATACAAATAAAAACGAAATTTCCAAAAAGATCTTAAATCGATCTCCTACTTTTATTCCATCTAACGACGCGAGAGTGACAAATAGTTGTATGGTCCAGTCCAGGATAATAACGAGTCTCTAATAAGACGCGGCGAAGGTATTGAATTGAATAATATTCCATCAATTAATATTTCTAACTGTTCAAATTTCAGTATTAACCTTAATGACAATAAATAAAAATTAGTGTTATTTAAGTTTTATATTATTGTTATTATACCACTTGTTTTTTCAATAAATATAAACTTTTTATTATTAAGTAAGATTTTTTTTTAATTCGCTTGAATAAATACAATAAAAAATTTTATTCTTGATTTTTTTGTCCTGGCACCGAAAGTATTACTTTCGTAGCTAGCAACCTACTTTCGTAGCTAGCAACGGATAATATTCAGGTAACTGTAACATTTACTTTCGTTTCCTTTCGTGTTGCTACGCCCCGAAAGTTGATTTATTTATACAGTAGTAGAAAAATATAATTTTTTGAATATGGTTTCAATGTCACTAAACAATTTATTATTTTAACAACAGAAAAATTATATAAGATGACTAATTTGATTTTGCTGCTACTCCACCAGAAATTCGAGAAGCAGCAAAAATAGTAGAAGATCTTCTGCCAACTAAAAGCCGCCCGAGATATGACAAGGCATCTAACTGTTTCAAAGAATAGTGAAAATGCCAAGACAAAGAAGATATCAACGATTTGGTCACAATATTCAATGCTGAGGACCACTCTATCAATTAGGGAAAAAGTAGACATATCTATACACGCAAAGCTATTAGCATTTTTTAAAAAATGTGTGTTCGTATATTATTTTGAGATATCGGTTTTTTTTTAAATAACAAAAAAATTATTTACTTTCCACCCGGGTGGAAAGTAAAAGTAAAAAAACGTCAACATTCCACCTTTCAAAGATAGATGAAATGTCATTATTACATGCATGATTGTAAATAAAATAAATATTTTCCCCGTATGATTCCAACTTTACATGATGACACTGTATAGAAACGTTTTTTCCCAACATTTGGAATTTAAAAAAAATATATATTTTTCCGATATTTGACCAATCGAAGTCACCGCGCGAAGTAAACAATTGCCTAAAATAAACAATCGCGCCAAAAACAAAGCGGATCCGGCGCGACGCGACGGCGAAAGAACGCCCCGATGGCGATGACGATGACGAAACGGTGTCGGCATGTGTGGCGCCAAGTGCAAGATCCGCGTCCGGCTCGATATGTGCTGGCCCGCTTGATCGATGCTTTAATTTGTTTTTTGGTTTCCGCGTTTTTTCGTCGCTACCAGGGCGAGCCGAGAAGTTAAAATGTATTACATCGATTCCTCGTGAAATCGATCGCGCCCTGACGTTACGGGCCGTCATTAGGCGACACCCTGTATGTATAGAAAATCCTAACGATATTTTTTCATTAACTGTACTTCTTTTAAACCCATTCAAATGCAAATTTTAGCGCTTAATGTCGGTAAATAAATATAATAAAAACTGATGACATTCTATTTACATTATTTTATCATGATGGCGAAACTGTGAAGACGCCGTCTTCGGCGGTTGGAATTCCTGGTGAAGGCGAAGGTCACCTGAGGGACCTTGCGAGGCGCCGTGTACCGGCCGCTACCAGTGGCAGAGTCAATTTTTCTTACCTACAGAAGTGGTCGTGAGAAATTTGGTACAATATGGAAAACTAACGTACAGGGTATCCCATTTGTTAGTGCTATCAAAAAAGTAATGTAGGTGGCATGTGCTCTTTTTTGGGTCAAGCTTAAAATGGTAAAATCAAAATTCGAAAATTTTCGCTCGCTTAAGAGATACGGGGGAAAATCAAAAAATTGACACTTTCAAAATTACCCTATACTTTCTTAGTTAAAAGAGATACAGAAAATGTTTTATACAGAAGTTTCTTTATATTCATTGTTGAATAATCTGCCGTTTTCTGAATAAGTATACGAGGTCAGGTAAAAAAGTTATCGGACCTAACCTCATTTTTTTAAATGGAACACCCTGCATATTTTAATCTAAAAAGTGACTATTTTAAATTCTCCTTTCAAATATATAACATAACATGGATGATATTGGTTTCCTAGGCGGTATATTTAAACTTTATTACTTTAAATCACAGTATACCATGAAACAAAAGCTAATATCCTAGAAACAACTATGTTGACTATTAACATTTAACGTCAATTTCATTTTTAAATATTCATTTGCGAAAATCCCCTATCAACATTTTGAAAATTTTGATATAATATCAGTTTATATTGAAAGTGGAAAAACGAAGTAATGACTAGAGATGTAAAGGGTAATATTACCGAGGTAATATTACCGCAAGATCGGTAACATTGGAAATATTGTTTTTTTTTCCGCTCCTCCATACTCTCATTTATCGGGTTTCATTCGAGAATAGTAGAAGATACTGAGGAAGAAATAGAAAAGGAAGTTATCGGTTTCGAAGTTATAGACTTGACTCAATTAACGAAAGAGAAAGAAGAATCAGATGACGAGGTTGGGGATGATGATGAGGATGATTTACCATTATCCACTCTATTACATAGTCCATTCTGACTCTGACTAGTTTAAAAAAACGTTCTTATTGTTTTTCGTAATGTTTTTACAGTTTTGAAATAAAAAAACTTGTATTACTTAAAAAGCTGTTTTTTTATAAATTACCAATGTTACCGTAATATTGCGTAATATTACCGGTAATATTACCGATTTTTAAATTACCGGTAATTTTACATCTCTAGTAATGACGCAAAATATATATTTTGTTCGCTATTCGGCAAGACGGTAGCCGTTTAAGGACATATCCCGAACATTTGCGATGATTCCCGTTATTTTTTACCTTAATCTGAATCTTTTATTTCGTTTCAAAGTAGTAAAGTTTAAATAAATCGCCTAGAAAACCTATATCATCCATGGTGTGTTATATATTATTGAAAAAAAAAATTTACATAATATCTTTTTAAATTAAAATATACAGGGTGTTCCATTTTAGAAAATAAGGTTAGGTTCGATAACTTTTTTACCCGACCACGTATACTTATTCTGAAAACGGCAGATTATTCAAAAATCAATATAAAGAAGCTTCTGTATAAAACATTTTTCCTGTATCTATTTTAACTAAGAAAATATAGGGTAATATTGAAATTGTCAATTTTAGATTTTCCCCCGTATCTCTTAAACGAGCGAAAAATTTCAAATTTTGATTTTACCATTTTAAGTTTGACCCAAAAAGAGCACATGACACCGACATTACTTTTTGATAGCACTAACAATTACGGAGATACATGAAAATGTCGAAAATGGGACACCCTGTACAGTTGGAGCGGGACCTATTATTTTTAATGTGATTTTGTTTTATCAGTTAATGAAACAGGATAGAACATTCAAAATTTTTCTTTGAAAACGAAATACAACTCCGGGGTGTTATTATTGACATTTATATTTTGTGTATCCTGTGGTTCACAAATTTTTCAAGTTTCTAAAGTTACATAGAATTCCTATATAGAATTTAATCATCACAACCGGTTTTTATAAGAACTATTAGTTACAGATTTGTTTCCCTGAGGTACTCCTATGTTATTTCTATTGAGAATAAATTAAAATTTTGTTTTCAACAATAGCATCGGCATGTAAATAAAAATGTCTTCCGCCACTGACCAGGACGATAAAGCGCTTAACAACAGCCGCATTTTTAGCCGGTATTTTTCTGCATTCTTGAAATAAGAAATAGATTACCAATAAATAACCAATACGATGATGCAACCTAGGGTTTTTGCATTTATTTTTGTTGCACATCGCGAGGAGTGGAAACAAACTGTAATGTGTCGAACACCACAGACTTCCTATGTTCTGAGTGACCACTAGGGGTGTCAGTCCCGAAGCATTGTTTCAATCCCGGGATTTTCGGGATAAGGGGTGTACAATCCCGGGATACCGGGACTAGTCCCAAAGATAATTAACACGAAATGTCGAGGTTAATTAATTCTCTTTTGAGTGATCTCTGAAAATCTACGCTAAAAATTGACATTATTTTGTAAATTGTATAATATTTGTATTAGGGGCCTATCGAAATATGTTGTCAGGTTAGAGATTTTTTAATAATTTATAATTTACAATAAAATTCTTAGTTATAAATTAAATATTTATTTAAAAAACAAGTTAATTTTTAAAGAACTCTTTTATACAGGGTATCCCAGAATATGTGGGCAATCTCCCGGGTTCAGATAGAACACTTAAAAATAACAGGAGAAGTTCATATAAATTTTTCTTCCTACGGAGATACGGGCCCATAACGGACTGGATGGAAATCGTTGATTTCTAAATAATTTTTTAAGTACTAGGTGTAATTTAATAATTTTTTAGTATAATGTTTACTAGATGAGTCTCCTTAAAATTCTCCCTTTTAAACACATTTGGCGGCTTATTTAGTTTGACAGGGACGGGCTAGACGTAACACAAAAATGCTATTTTTTACACCCTGTATGATGAAGGAACGCCAATAATATTTTTTTTGATACTCTAAACCTTAAGCTGAAAAAAGGTACTCTTGATCAATGTCGATAAAATGAACTGTTTTCGAAAAAAAAATATCTTTGTTCGTACATTAAATGCATGTCGGCATATTCACTACGTTAGTAACTAATAAGACAAAGGAGAAAAACCGCAAATTTCAAGACACTACCATAAACTGACACTGGCATAAATATTCTTATTTAAATCGGTACATGTGAAAAATATCATAGCAACAATGAGGGAATTTTATGAACATAAAACAACCAATGCAAAAAACCATATTGAACAAAAATATTTTTTTTTCGAAAACAGTTCATTTTATCGACATTGATCAAGAGTACCTTTTTTTTAGCTTAAGGTTTAGACTATCCAAAAAAAATATTATTGTCGTTCCTTCATTATACAAGGTTAAAAAAAAGTATTTTTGTGTTACGTCTAGTCCGTCCCTGTCAAACTAAATAAACCAAATATGTTTAAAAGGGCAAATTTCAAGGAGACTAAACATTTTACTAAATAAATATTAAATTACACCTATTACTTAAAAAATTATTTAAAAATCAACGATTTCCAGGGACGTCCGTTATGGACCCGTATCTCCGTAGGGAAGGCCGTAGGAAGAAAAATGTATAAGAACTTCTCCTGTTATTTTTAAGTGTTCTATCTGAACCTGGGAGATTGCCCACATATTCTGGGACACCCTGTATAATTTATCCCGGGATTTGCGGACTTAATCCCGGGACTGGCTACCTATCAGACTTCCCTTATAAGATTTGGTTAAGAGAATTAAGGTAATGAAATTTACGATTTATAACAGTTTTATAGAAGCTCTTGATTTTCTAATTTGTTGTATAAAGGTGTATCACGATACATTTTTGTTTTTGGTAAGAATGTTCTTACAATCAAATTATAAAAGTGTTTTATCGAAGGTTCCTTTAAAGTTACCATTATACAGTAAAATGGTTCTGTAAGCTTTATTGCTGTATAATTTGGTTGTCAATGTTTCTGCTAACTGCTACTGCTAAAGAGCTTTTATGTAGCACATATGAGGTTTTTAGGCATACTAAATCTTATATAAGGGTTACAAGGAGCAGTGCCGCAGCCCCCAATTCTTTGTCATAGACATTTTAAGTAAATGCGTAACATATAACTATCATATAAGCCACAAATTATATAAAAATAAAACCCCCCCAAAAAAAATTTCTGGCTACGACACTGATAAGAACGTTCTCGGGGAAATCTCTTACAACTTTATAAAAAAAAAGGATCCGTGATTGGGTAGTTTATCACTGAACTGTCCAATATCTTTTTAAACACGTTTTACTTCGGGTTAAATAAGAATCGCTTAATTTGCTCTTATAAATGACAAATTTAATGGTTCTTTATGTACCGAGGTCGTCCGAGGTTGTTTAATAATATATACAGGGAAAGGGTGTCAATTTGAAAAATTATATTTAAAAAAAATAATTTTTATTGGCATAATTTAAGCTCTGGGCCGCTGGCGCCCAGCCAATAAGTTACGGAAAATAAAAAAACATTTGCAGAAAACACCGGAATTTATCTAAACGACATACGCCTCTCGTAATATTACTAAAAGTAACGATAATATAAATTTTACAAACGAATGTCATGGATTTTTTCCAAATAATTGTTTTTGGGTGTCGCGATCCGAAATTATGTCCTGGCCCCCTTTTAGTTTGGATATCCTGTTGAACCGAGCGCCATAAACAAACTATTAAAAATACCCCCCCTTCCACCCGAACAAACGGGAAAGGAAACGGAGCCCCTGCGAATATTTTTGTAATGTTGTTAAAAGTAATGATCAGTTCTCGGCATCGCGTCGCGAAATAGCTCGGAATCGCGAATGGGAACCGGCATGATGTCGTGTGGGTTCTTAAATTAAATGTACTTGTGATTTGAATCGGTACTTATTAGGTTATATTTGGGATTAACGATGGTGAAACCTAGGTTTGACCAGTACTTAAGTGAGGCCGTGATGCGTGTTTCCTGGTCAGGTTGCGAGGTGGAATTTTTTTGGGATTAATCCTAATCGAAGATGATGTTTATAGTCATACAGGAAGTAGAATTAATGTCCAATCCAACAGGTACAGTACGTTTCACGAAAATTGGATACGACTTAATGATTTCCTGGGTCGGTCCCATTGTATAGACAAGAGCGTGGCAATAAACAAGTGAAGTATGAAGGGACGGACTAAGGAAAACAAGTAATGATATAATTATATTAATGTAATCAAATGAAATAACATTTTTTTTAAATATTACTAGTCATATTTATTTACACTTATAATGTCATTCTATAGATAGTTCTGTTTCGCTATCGCTATCCTCATCAAAATTAATTATAATTGGATTAATTATACGATCCAGACTAATATACGAATTTTCTACAGTTATTACGTGACGGACTGAATTTTTCCAACTACCTGGGGGAATATCATTAAAGCATTTTCGTATTAATTCTACAACACTCGAACTTAAAGTCGGAGAAATATTTTCAGACCTAACCAGTGATTTTAACTGGTGCCACATATGCTCTATGGGGTTAAAAATGCAATAATAGGGTGGGAGCCGTAGCACTGTATGTCCAATTTCTTCTGCCTATGTGTCACAAACATATACTTTTTTATACAAAATGTCTTTAAAACTTTTTATAACTTTCTTCAAAATATATATCATTCGCCGCCATGTAGTTCTGAATCTCCAATTTTGTATTATTTGAGCTTGGAGCTTTATGTAATTGGCGACTGTGATAGCTCGCATTGTCCAGTACTATCACGCTATTCTGAGGAATGTTTGGTAAAAGACAATTCTTGAACCATTCCTCAAAAACTAACAAATTTTACCACAAAAAGATATTTAAATATAAATTAAGCAACCTAACCTACCTGATGTGCCTATATTTAATTATAATTATTACAATCCGGTCCTTTCCACATAATAATAACAAACGGTCATAAATAATGGGATGCGACCCAGGTACTTTTACGGTTTCTTGAAACAATCTTTAGCGACTAGGACTGCCCATCCAGAGATACCGGAACAAACCCGGGATTTCGAGGAGAAAGCAATCTGGAAAATCCCGGGATTAAGCTCTCAAATCTCGGGATAAATTACATCTAAGAGTTCTTTACAAGTTACCTTGTTTTTTAAATATTTATTTTAAAACTAAGACAGTAGGTAAGATTTCTATTTGGTCTATTTAGTAAACACAATATTTGTCATGTTAATTTGTCTTGGGATTCGTCCCGGGATCCTGGGATTAGATACTCTTTATCCCAAAAATCCCGGGATTGGATTCTGGCACTTGCCCCCTCCCCCTGGAAGTTGTCAACTTTATACATCAGTAATCTTTTATTTCGTTAGCTAGCGGAAAAGGTAGTAGTATGTTTTTCTACTTTTTTTAAATTTGGTATACGTAGGGGATAGTGTCTCCGAAAATATGTCTCTTAATCGAAGCGAAGCCAAACGAAGAAAAAATCTAATATAGCGGATTCGAAGCTGCTATATAAAACAAATTTATAAAGAAATTTTGGGCACCGCTATTAATTAAATTAAAACTACATTTTCATACATCAGTGAATTAAATTTTTTCGATTTATTAACCACCTATTCAAAATTGTTTCCGCAAGAACTATTTGACAGTTTATTGAAGCAATATAAAATGTTTGATTCTATTCAACTGAAAAATTAACTTAAAAACCTCAGTTGAGAGAACTTTTTTTTTGGTTTAAAATGAATCAAAACTTATAGGGGCAATACGAAATATAACTGGCCAGGACACTCAGGAGATCTCGTTGTAGTATTAACAATCAATGAACTTTTTCTATTTGGGTTTTATAATGGCTTTTTTTTTTTTTTTTTTTTTTTTATGGTCAAACACAAGCACTATAGGAAAAATCCTTTAGGGCACTCTGGGAGTGGTGCGTGGGCGCAACATGCGATTCACGTTGGTTTTGAATCGTTGGAGGTTATATTCGTTGGGAAAAACGACCTCGGGAAGGTCGTTCCACAAGGATGTAGTCCTCCAGATGAAAGAATTGTTAAATAATGAAGTTCGAGGAGTACTAAGCTTAACCACATATGGATGGGCGGCAGTGGCTCGTCGTGTATTTCTGCTATTCGTCGCTCTGGGCGGAATTAAGAGGGCAAGGTCAGCCGAGTACCTTCCATGAAAATATCTGTAAAAGAGAGTCAAATCCCCAACCTGTCTTCGATGTTCTAGGCTGTCGAGGTTCTTCGTCAGCTCGTGGTCTCCGATCAGACGAATAGCCCTCCTTTCGATGGAATCCAGTAGCCGAAGAGTATGTTTGGGTGATACATTATGAAATGCAAAAAAATTTAATAACTTGCCACTTTATGAAACTGAAATTTTATTTTTTTATGTTGGCAGCAAGTAGGGTTCGAATTTTAGGCTTACTTCGATTTCGTTGAAATTAGTTTTCTACGCATTATGGATTCGACAAAAAATTTTTATAGAAAACTTTAAAATACTAAACTTTAACCTTGCAAATAGATCATTTCTACTAGATATTTATCTGAAATGCCTATACTCGGAAATATATAACAGGCTGACGGTGTACGTCAACTAATTTCTAGTCAGCTGACGGTGTCCGTCAACTAATTTCTAGTCACAACTATAAAACAACATAACCTAAAAATAATAGAAATATCTTCCAGTTTATGCTCTAGTTCTAAAGTTTTATTCGATAAAGTACTATTTTTATTTTTTATTCAATATAGTATTATACATATTACTTTATATGTACATATTTATAGTTACTGTAGACATTTCCTGGGCATTAATTGTTATTCCTGTCAGATTCTGTCTCCACAAAATATTTTGTTCAATTGTATTATTTAGTATTTTGTTCAATATTTTGAACTTTGTTCTGCTCGCACCATAACTCAAAGTTTTGCATATTATTTTTAAAAATTTTTCTAGATAATTTTCTGCAATTTCTCGTATTTCTGACGGAGTACAACTTTTTTCCTGACTCATTTTTATTAACTTTAATAATATATTTATTTTTAATTATGACTGATGGGAAGAAGCTTTGTTGTGTTCAATTGTTTCTATCATGGCATATTTGATACTTGTAACATTTTATTAAATTACAAAAGTATTGCCAACCCAAAAAGAAAATATTAATTCAAATGGAAAAAATCTACTACATATATTTTTTAAAGTTTTTCGGACTTTAACGACCCAAATAGAAAAAGTATTATAGAATACACGGTTAATAAGACAATTAGAGCACTTACCCGCTTCGCGGGTCGTTTTCTAGATTAAACGCGTGCTCTAAGATATTGTCTTATGAAACTTGTATCTTAATATATTATTTTACGATAAAATTATTGCATATTTGGCATTACAACCATAGAATACCATTAAAACACAAATAAGCATACTAATCAATGTTTCTTAAAATAAATATGGAATTATTTTTTGGTTTGTTTTCGGCTGTCTCTTTGTGTATATCGGTCGTAAAACCGGGATCGTTTTAAGAGTTCTGAAAAATCTTCAGAAAATGGAAAACGCTCCTCGAAAAAAAATTACTTTTGTTCGTCTGTTGGGACTTTGAAAATGTGGCGCATTTTAAATTAAATATAACGAAAATTCGTAAAAATTTCTGTCAAATTATCTTAATTCACATCTTACCGCATCGGTTTTTCTAGTATTTACTATAAATTATTGACCAAATTTAGGGGTGTATTTTAGGTTTTTTCGTGGGACGTGGTCCATAATAAAATTTCGCCTGCGGCGCTTTCGCCTGCAGCAGGCTTAAGTTTATAAAATGACTTATTTTATCATTGCCACCTCGTACAAAACTTCCTAACGAACGCCCATGCCTGGGATACAGTGTATATTGAGGATAATTAATTATATTATAAGTGTTAAATGTAATGATTACAGAAAATATACAAAATGTATAATTGTTAAGTGAGAGAGAGAGAGAGAGCCCAGAAAAAAAACGGAACATGCTTTTAAATTCTAATTGGCCAGGGCTAGAACGGCATCCTGTATTTAAACCCGCTAATAACAAAATGCCACGGTTACTATGATTGAGTGGCCCGATTAACATGCATATTTAAACAAGCGGATATATGGGGATCCCCCGTCTAACAGATTCCATCCCATGTAGGATGTTACACCGTCATTAATTTTGAATTACGTATTCGAGTTCGCGGGGCATAAGCTAATTTGGGATGATGAGCAAGTTAGCAAGAAACTATTTCTATTTCTATCTGAAATCGCAAAATATTCATAATTACTGCAATTTTCAAATGACTTTTCGTAAAATTCAAAAATTTACGTCCTAAATTCCTGAGGTCATTTTATGAAGAAAAGTATTCGTTGAGCAAAATATATCGATTGCCAGTTGATTTGCAACTGTCATAATAATCAGCGTACTGGAAAATAAAGATTGTTTCAAGAAAAATGGATATAACTTAATGACTGCCGTAAAAGTACCTGGGCCATCCCATTACTTATGACCGTTTGTTATGATTATGTGGAAAGTACCGGATTGTAATAATTATAATTAAATATAGGCACATTTAGGTTGCTTAATTTATATTTAAATATCTTTTTGTGGTAAAATTTGTTAGTTTTTGAGGAATGGTTCAAGAATTGTCTTTTACCAAACATTCCTCAGAATAGCGTGATAGTAATGGACAATGCGAGCTATCACAGTCGCCAATTACATAAAGCTCCAAGCTCAAATAATACAAAATTGGAGATTCAGAACTACATGGCGGCGATAATGATATAAGTAAGTATATTTTGAAGAAAGTTATAAAAAAAGTTATCTTTTAGAAGTTTTAAAGACATTTTGTATAAAAAAAGTATGTGTTTGTGGCACATTGGCAGAAGAAATTGGACATACAGTGCTACGGCTCCCACCCTATTATTACATTTTTTAACCCCATAGAGCATATGTGGCACCAGTTAAAATCACTGGTTAGGTCTGGAAATATTTCTCCGACTTTAAGTTCTAGTGTTGTAGAATTAATACGAAAATGCTTTAATGATATTCCCCCAGGTAGTTGGAAAAATTCAGTCCGTCACGTAATAACTATAGAAAATTCGTATATTAGTCTGGATCGTATAATTAATCCAATTATAATTAATTTTGATGAGGATAGCGATAGCGAAACAGTACTATCTATAGAATGACATTATAAATGTAAATAAATATGACTAGTAATATTTAAAAAAATGTTATTTCATTTGATTACATTAATATAATCATATCATTACTTGTTTTCCTTAGTCCGTCCCTTCATACTTCACTTGTTTATTGCCAAGCTCTTGTCGACACAATGGGACCCACCCAGGAAATCATTAAGTCGTATCCAATTTTCGCGAAACGTACTGTACCTTAGATATTATTTTCAATTTTGGCACGTGTTAATAAGATATAAAGCCACATATTTTAGTTTGGAAAGTTATGCAATAGATTCACCAGTGGCGTCTCTGCAAGCATTTTCTGTTATTTTTTTTAGAAAAGAATGGTACGCCATTGACATCCTCCATGTGGATTTTTTTATTAACCTGGTCAATTCTACATGAAAACGGCCTCTTGCGATTTTCTCGTCAGGCGCACCGTTCTTGATTAAAACCATTAAATTCAAATTGCAAAAATGTTATTATTAATGCCAGAGCACATGGGCGTAGTTTATAACGGGCAAGAGGGGGCAAACCCCAAATTTTTGACCGTAGATAGTACCTATAGTACCTAAGTTTGTATGTTAAAACTATGTATTTAATAAAAGACAATTTAATATGTGTTTTGTCCTCGCTGTCTTCACAGAAACAGCCATAGGTACTATTGGATTTTTTCATCAGGACATACTTCGTTGCGAAAATAGGGCAATGAGCTAGCCTCTCCTAGGCTTTGTCTGTGCCTATGATACCAGACATAGCCCAGTTGAGGTTAACTTCATCCCTTTATAGCACCCAATGATCCGAAGCAAGGAACAAAGACAACGTGTATCTTCACCAGCTATGGAAGAAAAATGTGGATAAAACTGATAAAATTTATAATTGTAACCGCGGCCGCAGCCAAGGAGGTTATTGTGGGTACCTAACATCCCCCCCCCCCCAATTCTTAGTCATAGACGTTCTCAAATAAATGTAACATATAACTATGTTCATATAATCCACAAATTTAATACTGAAATGTTAATAACAGACACTGGCTCAAAAGTATCACCATGCCACTAGAGATAAATAAAATTATACACACAACAAGCTCTTATACAGGGTGGTCCATCGAAAACAGTCCAGCAAGGTTTACGGCTGTGTACGTGAAAATTAAAAAAAAAAACTCGGACCCGTAAACTTGTGTTTTCAGGGGGTCAAGGGTCACGTTTCACTATTAATTTCATCCCTGTAACTTCAACCCCCCTAGCGGGGGCGGCTACTGCCCTTGTTTTTTCAAATGGGAATGGGCATGTTGTGATACCTACATCTTCTTAAAGGGCATTAAATTCTCTTTAAAATGGCGCTTCGTTTTGTAAATTTGAGCTACGCGCCGCCGAGCAACGGAATTTGAAACATTTCACTGCACCTCTTATCAAGTACACAGGTTTGTGCGTAAACAATTTTTTTTAAGTAATAAGTATCAGTCAATTCAACTTTATCTTCAGTAAAGTGGTTGATCCGGATCTACATACGTTATTTCTGCGCTATTATTTTCTTTTGATTTGATCGTGACATAAAAAATGGTTTATTCTATTGAGGAGAGAGTGGAAATTATTGAATTGTATTTTATAAACTATTCATTTACTTAACATTAAAAATACGAACTAGGTAAGTATGACTAATTAAATACTTAAGGAGTATATTTGGATCCACAACTAAATTTTAATAATCATGTAGATTTTTTATGTAAAAAATTACGTAAAAAAATAGTTTTTTTTCGTCGAATGTCTCCTTGCCTGTCTCAGTGGACAAAAATGCTTGTATTTAACACAATTGTCTTGCCACATTTTAATTACTGCTCTTCTTTGATGATTTCATGTACCAGAGAAAATTTAGAAAGGCTACAAGTGCAACAAAATAAAGCAATGAGAATTGTGTTAAACTGTGATAGGTCTACTCCAATAAGAGACATGTTAGCAGCATTAAATTTGCTATCCGTTGAGCAATGCATTAGACAGGCAAATTTAATATTAATATACAAAATAGAGCATAATCAGTTACCTGCATATTTGAATCTTTTTTTGGAAAGGAGATCAGAGTTTCATGGACATAATATTCGTTCCAGACAGAACTATCATATACCTTCCGTTAAAACAACGAGCTTACAAAAAAAAACCTTTTTTATGAGGGCATTTATTTTGCCTGTACAATGCTTTGCCTGGCGAAATCAAGGGTGCACCTAGTTTCAATATTTTTAAGCGAAAACTGTTTGGTTATTTAACTGATAGTTAATAGAATGTATTGTGAATACCGTGTATATGTATATGATTAGCCAAGTGCTAAATAAAGAAATACTTATATTATACATATATTATATCTCTTATTGGATTAGTTAACAAAATTAATAAATTCAAGTTTTATGTAAGAAATCTCAAATTTAAATTTTTAGGAAATTTACATGTATCTAGATTTTATGCGTTACCCTGTACAATTAGACGTACTAGCAGCCGTCTACGACTCTCTTGCTATACTTTAAGAAGCCATATTGAAAGGAGAACGTTGTAATCAGTGTTGCCAATCTGAATTTGTGAAATTACAAATTACACGTTTTCAGTCGCACCATTTAGTACAGGGTGTTTTGGAAATGACGTATTATATTTAAATGGGTAACTCCTGGGGTGTCCTAGAGAAGCGCCACATATATTTTTTTTTATGTCGACCGTTTTAAAAGTGGGGTAATAAACACTCTTACTCACAGGTCAGTCCGCGCTACTGTACAACATTTCACCCAGAGGCAATGTTGCCAAACTTAACGTAAAACTGAAATTCCATATAAAATTATAAAAATAAATTATTTTCTACTACTTTATACCTAAAGAGCGAGGAAATCCAGGCACAAACACAATCAGCTTTTATTTTCTTTTTCATGGGAACACTCCTGGAAACACTTTATGTGCACATAGTAATAATGAAACAGAACCGATAGTTAGCTTTTGAAAATACAATAATACAGATTATACTACAGATTATTCGATTTTATTACACGCGAGAAATTTGAAGTCCAGAAGAAACGCGTCAATAAAAACAATATTCAAAGATGATTTATGGACGGGCAAGATACACGCGTAAACCGGAAAAAAACAGAGCGGATTGCTGAGACCTAGTGACGTACGTGGGCTATTACTATTCCATATGTTTTTTCGGGTTGTTTAAACCATAGTCCGTCGTAAATGTTGTTCAATTAATTGTACAAAAAGGTATTACAAAATGGAAAAGTGTTTAAATTATTTTATTTTGTCTAAAGAGTGGTGTACATATGACAATACCGGCCAGAATTCCTTTATTGCTTACATGTATCACAGTGCCACACAGGTGTTTTTCTGGTTTGACGTCAGGTCACTTTTACCGCCATTTATAGCTATTTTTCTTCAATTTGTCCTTTATCTCAGAAATTGCCGGTTTAAATATAATACGTCATTTCCATAACATCCTGTATAATACAAACAATTGTCAATTTGGGCTCACGAAGGCCCCTAGGGGGCAAGTTCTCGGGTAGTTTTGATTTCTTCAATTTTAATTGTTTTTTGGGTGCTGCATTCGAATCTGTGGTTTGCCCACCGGGTTTGCCTAACAAAATTTCTTGAGGTAACATTAAAAAAATGTAAAAAATCTTATTTTTTTGCTTTTTTTGATTATAACTCGAAAAATGACAAATTCTAGTTTTGGAGTGTAAAAAGTGAATTCTTGCGAAATACCGAAATTTTCAGCTATCGCTCGAGCCCGCAGGGTTGGTCGGTGAAAAGAACTTAAATATTATAATTTGTAGGAAATTTTATTTTTATGATTATAAAGGTTTACTTACGAGTTATAAGCAAGAAACCGCCCGAAAACTAGATTACTTTTTTTGGATTTTTTCAATGTTGGTGTCGAGAAATTGTATTAGCAAAATTCAAATACGGATTCAGCACCCCCAAAAACATGTAGAACGAAAAAAATCAAAACTACCCCACAACAGGTACTGTAGGGCTCTGATTTAAAAAAAAAGGTTATATACATTATAAGGGCTCCGATGTATTTGCCAAAAAAAGGTCAACAAAACTGAATAGCAACACACTTGGGTGGTGCCTTTCAAATTACATGCAAATTACACACAAGGCAAATCGTGTAATTACACGCTAATTGGCAACACTGCTTGTAATTCAACGTTACTTTCGTTGAAAATAAACAAGTTGTATATCGTGCGATTTACTTTACAAAAACCGTACGATTTACTTTACAGTGCGAAAAGTTTAATTTACTTAGAATAGTAGGTATAGCATTTTTTTGCTATTTACGGGAGTGATCGTAGGTAAAAAAGCTTTAATTCATCGTTTCTGTTTAGGGAAACAGGTTCTGCATATCATAAAAAACGAGCTGGAATGCCAACTGTAAGAACAGAAGAACTTGTTGAGAACGTCAGACGAATAATGCAGAACACGCCAAAGAAATGATTTAGTATATTAATTTTAAAATATTATTTTACCCTAAATGTGGTTGGGCATTTCATTCTCTATAATGACGACCTAAACTAAGCCCTCTAAGTTATAATCATTTTTAATTACACGATATTATGCAACATTCATGAACAACTATTTTTTTTTTGTTTTTTTTATGATCAAACACAAGCACTATAGGAAACCTTCTCTCTGAGAGTGGTGCGTGTGCGCAAAAAGCGATTCACGTTGGTTAGTCCTCCAGATGAAAGAATTCTTAAATAATGAAGTTCGAGGAGTACTAAGCTTAACCACATATGAATGGGCGGCACTGGTTCGTCGTGTATTTCTGCATTCACCGCTCTGGGCGGAATTAAGAGGGCAAGGTCAGCCGAGCGGGATTGCGTGTCCGTCCATGGTATATATCCGGTTCTATAATGTTAACCATTTTTATAGAAAACTGCTGCCTGGGTTTTTTTAGCGTTAAATTCAACTTGGTTACTGTCACCCCAAGCCAAAATTTCTTCCAGGTCTTTGTTGAGGCGTGATACTTCATGCTGTCTGCGAAGATGTGCGTCGGCAACCGATGTTTGTGCATTCAAAAAGAAAGATGAGATAAGTGTGCTATCGTCAGCAAACCTAAATATCGGATTTTTCGTTTTCACTAGGAGGTCGTTAATATAGAGTAAGAAGAGAGTGGGAGACAATATGGACCCTTGAGGAACACCGTCATTGATGGTGAAGGTGTTTGAGAGAAATCCGTCAATCGCCACTTGCAGAGAGCGGTCCTTAAGAAAGCTAGACAAACATGCACAGAATCGACTGGGCATACCATAGGATCGCAGTTTACTCAGAAGCCCCTCATGCCAAACACGATCAAAAGCTTTAGAAATATCCAGTGAAACAGCCCAAGACTCCCCATGATGTTCGATTGCGTTGTTCCAAATATGGGTGACATAGGCTAGAAGATCTCCAGTTGATCTGGACTTCCGAAAACCATATTGATGATCGCTGATTATGTTGAAGCCTTCCAGGTACTTTAGAAGATGTTGGTTAATAGCTTTCTCCATTACTTTTGATATAACTGAAAGCAATGCAATTGGTTCCAAAGATTAAATGTCTTTGATTGATTGGTTCAAATCATTCTTAAATAATTTGTACTTACAAAATATCAAATATATATTACAAAAATTGCTAAACTAAAGATACATTTTGTGCAAAACGGTCCACATTTTACATATTACTCTGTGACTAAGAAAGTTAAGGACACCATTTTTGAAATTAGGTGCTTGGGTAGCTATTAAAACTTGAATAGGCGCTTATTAAATAAATTTTATCAGTTATATTCACTAACTAAAGAGTTCTAAATTAAAATTGTATTGTATTTAAACTTTTTGGGTATTTAATTAAATGAATATTTCAAGATGAACCGTTACCTTTCATACCACTAAAACTTTTGTAGTATGTAGTAATGTATATAATAAAATGAGAATATCATTTAGATGCAAGCTCATCAAAAAAACTATTTCCCAGTACGTTGTCGAAACAAATACCCTTTTCAATTTGAGCGAAAGTAGGAGCCAAAAAAGGTAAATTAATTTTTTTTCTGTGTTTCACTCTCTTTTTTTTTTGCCTATGTTTCATCTCCCTCAAGTCTAATATAGACATTTGTTTGGCCAATTTTTCAGTCACCAATATATCATTTATGGATTCCATGTTTTGCGTTGTCCAGTTGTACTCGTTAAGTTTAAGGAAGAGAACTTTTTGACCACAATCCTTGTTGCATAATTGAGCAACTAGTATTTTATTACATGCCAATTTCATGAATTTGGACACAATGTGGGAGGGCCACGTTGTCGAATTTACCGGTCCCATTCCTAAAAAGGTTCATTGTGATATGCCTGCTTAGAATATGCGCGAATTTATCTTTTTTACTTCATTTTTGAATAATCCACACTTTAGGAAAGAGAACGAACAAAATAAATGTTTATTGAGAAAGTTTGTACACTGTCTGTGATACTGAAGTAGATATCCTTTCGTATATAAGTCACAAGCTACTTTGGAATATCCAAAAACTTAGATAAGAACATGGTATACAAGAATAAAACTCTGTTGAAATTACCTGAAAGGGCTGCTCTAATGGCAAACTGCGGGATACTAAACATTTCCATAGTCATCAAGTATAACTCATCTACGGAGACTTTGGCAGTGAACCCAAAATCTATTAAAAATACATTTGCCAAATGCTTACCGTCAATGGTCACAGGTACATTTACCAAAATGGATCTATAAAAGGCTCCATCTGTATATGTAACACAGTACATATTGATTTTGAAGCATTTGTAGGGAATTTTGTAATGTACCTTGTATTTGGTGTAAAATTTATGTAAGTATTTGTGCAATGCATCTACTTCACTTTCCTTATTAACCACAAAAAAGTGTGATGGGTCATAGATGTGGCTTACTCTGATTCGATACATAGATTTAATCTTCCAATTTTCTAGATCAAAATATGATCTAATTTGAAAGTTTCTATTATCTAAATGATTGAGGAAGAAGTTCCAATCTGTAACAAGATGCGAGGGTGCTTTAACTTCATCGGCCACTCCTTCTTCACCTGTTTTATGCATTTCTTCTGAAAAATTTTTTTTATTCCATACCTATTTTCGATATTTTTTAATTGATCTTACTTACAGCATAAATAATAAAAGTGTGTGCTTACCTACAGGTTTATTAGGATTAGGGAATTATTTTTTAACTTTTCAATCTTTTTCATTCGGGTATTTGGAGGAAGTAAAGAGGTTGGTTGTTTGGTGTTTGCTCAAAGCTTAGCTAGATCAACATTTTTCTTTAAAAAATGTTTTCATCTGTTCTTCGATCACATTTAAAAAAAACAACGAATAAACATAAAAAAAAGGTATGAAAAAGTCAGGTTATGTTATCGTAAGGTAGTATTATCACAGAGCAATGATTTGTCGGCGAGGTCCGAATGGTCGCATGGTATAAAGACACATTCTTTATACCATGGCATGGTCGATTACTATGGTAATTCTGCTTTTTCGAATTTTACATTACCTACCACATAGCAGCACATGTGTTGTCAGAATGCAGTGAATTTAAATAATACTATTCATAAACATTTTTTTAATATTCCCCATCCTCTTTTTATAAAAAATGTGTCTAAAAGACGATCTGGAGATTTTTTTATCGACTCTGGAAACTTTCTCTGGTGATTTAAATTTTTTACACCAGGCAGACTGCCTCCAGGATAGTTCGACAATTCAATCGACTAAGTTACTAAAACTGAACATATCCTAAGTCCGTGCCCACAACGGCCCTCCGATCCTCGCTCATCGGCCTTGTACCACAGCCCTCGCTTCAGCTTCGCACACTAGTCCCTCGACCAACGAATACTTATAAACAGCCCTCGACATCGAGATATAAACATGGACTGTGCGTTGTTATCTTCTTCCGATGAAGAAGATATTGTTTTAGATCCTAATATAACAAAGTGGTACTTTACTTTAGGGTATATTACATAAATTACGTTGAGAATTTGACGTAAAATTGAGAATCAATTAATATACAGGACGTAACATGAAAAAAAACTTTAAACAGGGTCGGACTTATCGCTAGGAGCCAGCCTAGGGCCTCATATTTAAAGGGGCTTCGAAAAGAAGCAAAAAAGAACAAAGTTTAAATAAAAATATACGATTTTAAATTTTTTAAAGGTGATAAAATTCTCCATAGAATCTTCGCTTTGCGATAATAGGATGGTACTGGTAATCTTGATTTCTGTTTAAACATATACCACTGCTATATTAGCATCTAAAATAATACCTTCTTCATCGGAAGAAGATGACAACGCACAGTCCATGTTTATATCTCGATGTCGAGAGATACAATGATCGACAGGCAAGGCATTGAGCGAGGATCGGAGCGCCGTTATGGACACTACTGTACGGGTGCGGTGCTATGGTACCAGGCTATGAGCGAGGGCGCTGTTCGGCGCTCCGTGGTCGACATACACTTACAAAACGAAGCCCGTTGTTAGATATGAAAAAGTTCTATAATACGTATTTTAATGGCTTTTTATTTAAAATCTTTAAAATTAGACAGTGTTTAATATCTAGGGATAAAAACTATACACTTTATGGGTATCAAAAATAGAAGGTAAACATGCCGTTTCGCATGTCGGCTTATTTTAGTTTTGTTTCATAATTAAGAGGGAACAAAAATAGATAAACAAAGAACAGGTTGTTCCTCAGGAAGCATAAAATATACTAGTAGGTCTAGTAATAGATAGATTTATACCAGTTGTACTCTCTAAAAGGCAAAAAAATAAAGGAATAATCAGGTTTACGGTGATATAGTCTGTAGAAGTAGGTATAGATACACTTATTTTGACTAAAACATAAATTACACTGTATATTTCATTCTGTTTTATTTACTTTTAGTGTCACCAATCGGCTTTTTTATAGACACTACACTGCTTTGACCACCAAAGTACCAAAGTAACAGCTTCCATTTGAACGTATACTATGTTCGAAAAGAAGAAGAACCACTGATGGGTAAATTATTATTAATCTTGAAACTATTTAGGCCCCCTTTATATAGGTCGATCTAGTTATGTGACTGTGTTAGTGCATGTGTAATGAATTCATTATACACAGTACTATAATGACAAAAAGATAACATTTATATAAATAACTCTTAGGTAAAAATAAACAATATTATAGCAGGGGAACTTGAACATGAGGTTAAAAGTTGCAAGTATTTTACTACCGACTACCGGAGGGGTTTTAAGCACAATAGAAATTAATTTTACATTTTTTAATGACTGTTGAGTAGCGCTGCAAGTAAGGCATCGTTATGTTAATTATTATGATTGACTGCGGCGAATAATTTGCATTTGCACAATATACATAAATTATAATGCTTAATATATATACCTACTTACTTTATTTTCGCTGCATTTTAGAATGGATATAGTTGAGGATTTCGAGATATACTCATGCACTCGATGTGGTGTATCATTTAAGACCCGAATAAACCGCTTCTTCCTTTCACTATGATTACACAAGACACACACATACAAAACGTAGAACTAGTTCAATCGAAAATAGAACAATAACTAATTTTATTTCAATCAACACACAGAAAAACCTGAGAAGCTTACATTAAAAAACTGAAACTAAAAACACCAACAAAAACAAAAATTTGTATTGGACGCTTAAACGTACGTGAATAAAGTTAAGATCATTTTCCTTCTCTTTCTAATTGATAGAATTTCTGAGATGCCTATACTCTTCCTTCTTATATCTCTGAGTTGGAAGCGCTTACGAATGGAAGCGTCTACTGCGACAACAATTTATTCTTACCTGCTGGTAGTACTGCTTCCCGCCAAAAAATATTTTTAACAAACCCGTAGTTATTCCTTATTCAAAGGGTTATTCATCGTCATCGACAAGGCGCAAGCTATAGCTAACGGCATGATACATCTTACATTTTTTATACCATGCTATAGCGGGGTCTACTTCTTGTCATTTCAGTTAAGGCAAAGCGGGAAATGACGTATTGGAAATAATGATTGTCTGTGGTTCCACTGCTACTCTAAATATTATATTCCTTTGCTATGAGATATTGTTTTATGAGCGAAATACTGTAAAAACCACATCTGAAACAGTTTTTTCACGAGCCGCGAGATTCCAACGAATGCTTTCAACCATATGCAACACAAAATACTAGCACAAAGGAATTATAGGCCGATATAACTTGTTGTGATACCCTTACCTTACTCATTATAATTTGACTGGAAGATTTGTTTTGTAGTGCAGAGAAAGGGTTGTACTCTTACTATTAAAAAAAGATTATTGGATTCTTTGATCCTTTACATCCAACTTATACATCCAGAACGGAACCGGGGTAAGTTTTCTTAATAGTTATATATTTTTTGGTTTTCTTGGTATAATTTTTAGTGGTAAATGAGGTTATTTTTCGGCTTTTTTCGCAAATTTACCCTGCACCAATGTTATTGTATGTATATGTCCTATTTAAGGAGATATAACTCCACAACAACACGAACAAACCTAAAACTCATTTAGGGCTAATGATATTAATATCCAAGTGGAATTTTTTTCTTGTTAGACCAAGGTACAGGAACCTATTAACCTTTATTTTTTTTTCAACAGGTACCTATTATACCATGACCGATCCCAATAAACTTATTACTGAAGTCTTCACTCCATTCCAGGACTATATTACTGCCGAACAAGATCTGAGAGAGGTTTGTACAAGTTACCACCAAAAATACTTAACTAGTTTTTCTATTTCTATTATTCTCTATTCGTCTATCTATGTTATACCTAATAAATATAATTATTTCCGCATGGCTGAACCTGTAATCAACCAAATTTTCTCTGTTTTAGCAAACTCCTTCATATTTCAATTCGTGTTCTTTTTTAGGAGATTCGAAATGTGATTAAAGACATTGAGAAGCCACTGCGAGAAATTGTGATTACTTTACAAGTTATTCACAGTGAACGGAATTGTGAATATAGTAAGTATACATGAAGAGACAGGTCACAACATTCCTTTCTTTATAAAAGGTGTAATAACAGTAGTTATTTTTGATTTACTAATAATAAATTTCCCCTCAGAACTTTTAAGTGCAAGTTTATGTTTCCTGTAAAAGTTATACTAGTTAGTTATGCAGTTACACTTCAGCTTTTTGTGCCTGGTCTAGTCCTAGTTGAGCCCTTGGTACAGAGAAATACATTCAGACCAGAATATTTATTTCTCTATTTTTTAGCACACCGTGCCATCCTGAAAGTAAGAGAATTATTCGAAAGTGTACGTCAAGGCTACAATGCTTTAGATAAGTTAGTACCGCCCGGCCAGTATTACAGATACAATGATCAATGGCGCTACGCCACACAGAGACTGTGTTTTCTCGCAGCCCTAATTGTGTTCCTCGAAAAGGGAATTTTGCTGGACAGAGTAGCGGCGGCTCAAATAATAGGAGGTAAGATATTGAAACAAATCCATGGCATAGTATCCGTAAATTGTCTTTAATTTTTTTGTTTCAGTGCATGACAAGCAAAATATACATTTAGAATTGGAAGATTTTCTCATGGGTGTGCTGAATCTAGCCACGGAATTGGTAAGTCATAAAATATAATTAGATGCGGAACTAGCAGCAAACAAACCCGAACAAACCCTTATAACAATAGATATGTTTTAATTGTTGTATTAGTCATTAGAACCCTAGACGACCAGACTATAAAATCGTTTGCTTCTTATGAAAGTAGTAAATTGCGAGATAGTATACGGGTGTTATGGAAATGACGTATTATATTTAAATCGGCAACTCCTGAGATGAAAACAAATTGAAGAAAAACATCCAAAAATGGCGCTTTAATTTAATATGCCCTGTACATGACCTTATGTAAAACCAAAAATGACCACGTGGTGCCCCTGTCAGGAAGGTAAACAAAGCAACATATGTCAACAGTGTTGTCATATCTTCAGAGTAAACTCTTTAGAAAGTGAATAACCGTTTGACAGATTGCAAGTTGTTTATTTTTCAGGGTACATTATTATAAACTTTTACGTTCAGTTCGCTGGGAAACAATCTCTGATTTACAAACTTGAACTGACTCGAACGATCCGCCGCGGAGTTTATAAATGGTCATGGTATGTTCTCATTTGTTCAATTCGAACGACACCCGTCAGATTTGCCCTGTACATGACCTTATGTCAAACCAAAAATGACCACGTGGTGCCCCTGTCAGGAAGGTAAACAAAGCAACATATGTCAACAGTGTTGTCATATCTTCAGGGTAAACTCTTTAGAAAGTCAATAACCGTTTGACAGATTGCAAGTTGTTTTTTTTTCAGGGTACATTATTATAAACTTTTACGTTCAGTTCGCTGGGAAACAATCTCTGATTTACAAACTTGAACTGACTCGAACGATCCGCCGCGGAGTTTATAAATGGTCATGGTATGTTCTCATTTGTTCAATTCGAACGACACCCGTCAGATTTGCCCTGTACATGACCTTATGTCAAACCAAAAATGACCACGTGGTGCCCCTGTCAGGAAGGTAAACAAAGCAACATATGTCAACAGTGTTGTCATATCTTCAGGGTAAACTCTTTAGAAAGTCAATAACCGTTTGACAGATTGCAAGTTGTTTTTTTTTCAGGGTACATTATTATAAACTTTTACGTTCAGTTCGCTGGGAAACAATCTCTGATTTACAAACTTGAACTGACTCGAACGATCCGCCGCGGAGTTTATAAATGGTCATGGTATGTTCTCATTTGTTCAATTCGAACGACACCCGTCAGATTTGCCCTGTACATGACCTTATGTCAAACCAAAAATGACCACGTGGTGCCCCTGTCAGGAAGGTAAACAAAGCAACATATGTCAACAGTGTTGTCATATCTTCAGGGTAAACTCTTTAGAAAGTCAATAACCGTTTGACAGATTGCAAGTTGTTTTTTTTTCAGGGTACATTATTATAAACTTTTACGTTCAGTTCGCTGGGAAACAATCTCTGATTTACAAACTTGAACTGACTCGAACGATCCGCCGCGGAGTTTATAAATGGTCATGGTATGTTCTCATTTGTTCAATTCGAACGACACCCGTCAGATTTGCCCTGTACATGACCTTATGTCAAACCAAAAATGACCACGTGGTGCCCCTGTTAGGAAGGTAAACAAAGCAACATATGTCAACAGTGTTGTCATATCTTCAGGGTAAACTCTTTAGAAAGGTCAATAACCGTTTGACAGATTGCAAGTTGTTTTTTTTTTCAGGGTACATTATTATAAACTTTTACGTTCAGTTCGCTGGGAAACAATCTCTGATTTACAAACTTGAACTGACTCGAACGATCCGCCGCGGAGTTTATAAATGGTCATGGTATGTTCTCATTTGTTCAATTCGAACGACACCCGTCAGATTTGCCCTGTACATGACCTTATGTCAAACCAAAAATGACCACGTGGTGCCCCTGTCAGGAAGGTAAACAAAGCAACATATGTCAACAGTGTTGTCATATCTTCAGGGTAAACTCTTTAGAAAGTCAATAACCGTTTGACAGATTGCAAGTTGTTTTTTTTTCAGGGTACATTATTATAAACTTTTACGTTCAGTTCGCTGGGAAACAATCTCTGATTTACAAACTTGAACTGACTCGAACGATCCGCCGCGGAGTTTATAAATGGTCATGGTATGTTCTCATTTGTTCAATTCGAACGACACCCGTCAGATTTGCCCTGTACATGACCTTATGTCAAACCAAAAATGACCACGTGGTGCCCCTGTCAGGAAGGTAAACAAAGCAACATATGTCAACAGTGTTGTCATATCTTCAGGGTAAACTCTTTAGAAAGTCAATAACCGTTTGACAGATTGCAAGTTTTTTTTTTTTCAGGGTACATTATTATAAACTTTTACGTTCAGTTCGCTGGGAAACAATCTCTGATTTACAAACTTGAACTGACTCGAACGATCCGCCGCGGAGTTTATAAATGGTCATGGTATGTTCTCATTTGTTCAATTCGAACGACACCCGTCAGATCTGGACAACTTAAAAGTTTATAAATACCACATTCCCTTTAAAATGCAATTTTATTTAGCTTTTCGGACTTATTTAAAACCAACTTAATTTATAAAAAAACACCAAGTACCTAGGTAACCCGAACAAAAACAAACCGGCACAATAATCTCACAAAATCGCGTCTCGTGAACACATCTAAGTCTTTTCAATCTGAATTAGTATTTTAAAGTGCTACTGTGTAGACAAAAATACGCCCTTATTATCTAAGTGGTCTGGGAAATCATGTAACTAACATCTAAAAATTTTAATCGATATTGAACTGCTGGACTGGGGCACTGCCGTCGCGAAAAGAACAAATAACTTAATAATTTAAACTCGGGTTTAAGTATTAACACACAATTTAACACACAAATCTGCTTGAAAAAACAGTAGGAAACCGGCCGGTTTCTTTAAACAGCTGATCTTGGACAATCGGGTTGCCTAGTATTCTTTACGCGACTGCAGCGGCTGGGGTTAATACTTAAAAATACAGCGTTGCCACTTTCGATGTTTTATAAGGTTATATTCATAAAATGCAGAATTTCCTTCTGTAATACTTTTCTGTATAATGATAGTCTCGGAAATGGCAACCGCGCTAGTTAGACGAGACTGTTTATTTTAAAGGCATGGAAGAATGGGAAGGAAGGGTCTATCAACATAATTATTTCATCATTCTTCTTCAGTATATTTATTTACCGTAGTCAGGTTAGCAACGGCATTTGGCAACGCGAGCTATTCGAGTCGACGGCGGCTGCCGCGGTCGGTCGGACCGCGTGGTCTGGTCAATCTGCACCATATCTGAATACCTAATATACATGTAATGTGCTGGCTCTTACGAATATTTTTAGTCTTTTGGAAGTGAAAAATAGGAAAGCGAGTCATTTCTTAATGACAGATATAATTTATTTTCTTACAAATTAAACATATTTAATTCAATAAAGTTTAGAAAAGAGGGAGAATGAAGTCTAAAGTGCCAAGTGGATAAACTGAAAACGAGAGGTAATATTTAAGAAATTATAATTCTAAATTAGTTGTTGACCATTTACAGCCACAAAACCCGCGTTGCTGGGGGTTTTTTCGCTTTAACTTAGGGGTACTACCTCCCTTAGTACGTTTTTGATGAAGAACCAAAAAGGCCGACGTAAATTTCTTCAGAAATGATTTTTGAAGCAGTTGACCATTTACCGCCACAAAACCCGCGTTGCTGGGGGTTTTTTCGCTTTAACTTAGGGGTACTACCTCCCTTAGTACGTTTTTGATGAAGAACCAAAAAGGCCGACGTAAATTTCTTCAGAAATGAGTTTTGAAGTTGGAAAGAAACAGAAAATTAAATTTCTATATGAGCAGTTGACCATTTACCGCCACAAAACCCGCGTTGCTGGGGGTTTTTTCGCTTTAACTTAGGGGTACTACCTCCCTTAGTACGTTTTTGATGAAGAACCAAAAAGGCCGACGTAAATTACTTCAGAAATGATTTTTGAAGTTGGAAAGAAACAGAAAATTAATTTTCTATATTAGCAGTTGACCATTTACCGCCACAAAACCCGCGTTGCTGGAGGTTTTTTCGCTTTAACTTATGGGTACTACTTCCCTTAGTACGTTTTTGATAAAGAACCAAAAAGGCCGACGTAAATTACTTCAGAAATGATTTTTGAAGTTGGAAAGAAACAGAATTTTAAATTTCTATATGAGCAGTTGACCATTTACCGCCACAAAACCCGCGTTGCTGGGGGTTTTTTCGCTTTAACTTAGGGATACTACCTCCCTTAGTACGTTTTTGATGAAGAACCAAAAAGGCCGACGTAAATTACTTCAGAAATGATTTTTGAAGTTGGAAAGGAACAGAAAATTAATTTTCTATATTAGCAGTTGACCATTTACCGCCACAAAACCCGCGTTGCTGGGGGTTTTTTCGCTTTAACTTAGGGATACTACCTCCCTTAGTACGTTTTTAATAAAGAACCAAAAAGGCCGACGTAAATTACTTCAGAAATGATTTTTGAAGTTGGAAAGAAACAGAAAATTAAATTTCTATATGAGCAGTTGACCATTTACCGCCACAAAACCCGCGTTGCTGGGGGTTTTTTCGCTTTAACTTATGGGTACTACTTCCCTTAGTACGTTTTTGATGAAGAACCAAAAAGGCCGACGTAAATTACTTCAGAAATGATTTTGACGTTGGAAAGAAACAGAAAATTAATTTTCTATATTAGCAGTTGACCATTTACCGCCACAAAACCCGCGTTGCTGGGGGTTTTTTCGCTTTAACTTAGGGATACTACCTCCCTTAGTACGTTTTTGATGAAGAACCAAAAAGGCCGACGTAAATTTCTTCAGAAATGATTTTTGAAGTTGGAAAGAAACAGAAAATTAAATTTCTATATGAGCAGTTGACCATTTACCGCCACAAAACCCTCGTTGCTGGGGGTTTTTTCGCTTTAACTTAGGGGTACTACCTCCCTTAGTACGTTTTTGATGAAGAACCAAAAAGGCCGACGTAAATTTCTTCAGAAATGATTTTTGAAGTTGGAAAGAAACAGAAAATTAAATTTCTATATGAGCAGTTGACCATTTACCGCCACAAAACCCGCGTTGCTGGGGGTTTTTTCGCTTTAACTTAGGGGTACTACCTCCCTTAGTACGTTTTTGATGAAGAACCAAAAAGTCCGACGTAAATTTCTTCAGAAATGATTTTTGAAGTTGGAAAGAAACAGAAAATTAAATTTCTATATGAGCAGTTGACCATTTACCGCCACAAAACCCGCGTTGCTGGGGGTTTTTTCGCTTTAACTTAGGGGTACTACCTCCCTTAGTACGTTTTTGATGAAGAACCAAAAAGGCCGACGTAAATTTCTTCAGAAATGATTTTTGAAGTTGGAAAGAAACAGAAAATTAAATTTCTATATGAGCAGTTGACCATTTACCGCCACAAAACCCGCGTTGCTGGGGGTTTTTTCGCTTTAACTTAGGGGTACTACCTCCCTTAGTACGTTTTTGATGAAGAACCAAAAAGGCCGACGTAAATTTCTTCAGAAATGATTCTTGAAGTTGGAAAGAAACAGAAAATTAAATTTCTATATGAGCAGTTGACCATTTACCGCCACAAAACCCGCGTTGCTGGGGGTTTTTTCGCTTTAACTTAGGGGTACTACCTCCCTTAGTACGTTTTTGATGAAGAACCAAAAAGGCCGACGTAAATTTCTTCAGAAATGATTTTTGAAGTTGGAAAGAAACAGAAAATTAAATTTCTATATTAGCAGTTGACCATTTACCGCCACAAAACCCGCGTTGCTGGGGGTTTTTTCGCTTTAACTTAGGGGTACTACCTCCCTTAGTACGTTTTTGATGAAGAACCAAAAAGGCCGACGTAAATTTCTTCAGAAATGATTTTTGAAGTTGGAAAGAAACAGAAAATTAAATTTCTATATGAGCAGTTGACCATTTACCGCCACAAAACCCGCGTTGCTGGGGGTTTTTTCGCTTTAACTTAGGGGTACTACCTCCCTTAGTACGTTTTTGATGAAGAATCAAAAAGGACGACGTAAATTACTTCAGAAATGATTTTTGAAATTGGAAAGAAACAGAAAATTAATTTTCTATATTAGCAGTTGACCATTTACCGCCACAAAACCCGCGTTGCTGGGGGTTTTTTCGCTTTAACTTATGGGTACTACTTCCCTTAGTACGTTTTTGATAAAGAACCAAAAAGGCCGACGTAAATTTCTTCAGAAATGATTTTTGAAGTTGGAAAGAAACAGAAAATTAAATTTCTATATTAGCAGTTGACCATTTAACGCCACAAAACCCGCGTTGCTGGGGGTTTTTTCGCTTTAACTTAGGGGTACTATCTCCCTTAGTACGTTTTTGATGAAGAACCAAAAAGGCCGACGTAAATTACTTCAAAAATGATTTTTGAAGTTGGAAAGAAACAGAAAATTAAATTTCTATATGAGCAGTCGACCATTTACCGCCACAAAACCCGCGTTGCTGGGGGTTTTTTCGCTTTAACTTAGGGGTACTATCTCCCTTAGTACGTTTTTGATGAAGAACCAAAAAGGCCGACGTAAATTACTTCAAAAATGATTTTTGAAGTTGGAAAGAAACAGAAAATTAAATTTCTATATGAGCAGTTGACCATTTACCGCCACAAAACCTGCGTTGCTGGGGGTTTTTTCGCTTTAACTTATGGGTACTACTTCCCTTAGTACGTTTTTGATGAAGAACCAAAAAGGCCGACGTAAATTTCTTCAGAAATGATTTTTGAAGTTGGAAAGAAACAGAAAATTAAATTTCTAAATTAGCAGTTGACCATTTACCGCCACAAAACCCGCGTTGCTGGGGGTTTTTTCGCTTTAACTTAGGGGTACTACCTCCCTTAGTACGTTTTTGATGAAGAACCAAAAAGGCCGACGTAAATTTCTTCAGAAATGATTTTTGAAGTTGGAAAGAAACAGAAAATTAAATTTCTATATTAGCAGTTGACCATTTACCGCCACAAAACCAGCGTTGCTGGGGGTTTTTTCGCTTTAACTTAGGGGTACTACCTCCCTTAGTACGTTTTTGATGAAGAACCAAAAAGGCCGACGTAAATTTCTTCAGAAATGATTTTTGAAGTTGGAAAGAAACAGAAAATTAAATTTCTATATTAGCAGTTGACCATTTACCGCCACAAAACCCGCGTTGCTGGGGGTTTTTTCGCTTTAACTTAGGGGTACTATCTCCCTTAGTACGTTTTTGATGAAGAACCAAAAAGGCCGACGTAAATTACTTCAAAAATGATTTTTGAAGTTGGAAAGAAACAGAAAATTAAATTTCTATATGAGCAGTTGACCATTTACCGCCACAAAACCCGCGTTGCTGGGGGTTTTTTCGCTTTAACTTAGGGGTACTACCTCCCTTAGTACGTTTTTGATGAAGAACCAAAAAGGCCGACGTAAATTACTTCAGAAATGATTTTTGAAGTTGGAAAGAAACAGAAAATTAAATTTCTATATGAGCAGTTGACCATTTACCGCCACAAAACCCGCGTTGCTGGGGGTTTTTTCGCTTTAACTTAGGGGTACTACCTCCGTTAGTACGTTTTTGATGAAGAACCAAAAAGGCCGACGTAAATTTCTTCAGAAATGATTTTTGAAGTTGGAAAGAAACAGAAAATTAAATTTCTATATGAGCAGTTGACCATTTACCGCCACAAAACCCGCGTTGCTGGGGGTTTTTTCGCTTTAACTTAGGGGTACTACCTCCCTTAGTACGTTTTTGATGAAGAACCAAAAAGGCCGACGTAAATTTCTTCAGAAATGATTTTTGAAGTTGGAAAGAAACAGAAAATTAAATTTCTATATGAGCAGTTGACCATTTACCGCCACAAAACCCGCGTTGCTGGGGGTTTTTTCGCTTTAACTTAGGGGTACTACCTCCCTTAGTACGTTTTTGATGAAGAACCAAAAAGGCCGACGTAAATTTCTTCAGAAATGATTTTTGAAGTTGGAAAGAAACAGAAAATTAAATTTCTATATTAGCAGTTGACCATTTACCGCCACAAAACCCGCGTTGCTGGGGGTTTTTTCGCTTTAACTTAGGGGTACTATCTCCCTTAGTACGTTTTTGATGAAGAACCAAAAAGGCCGAGGTAAATTTCTTCAGAAATGATTTTTGAAGTTGGAAAGAAACAGAAAATTAAATTTCTATATGAGCAGTTGACCATTTACCGCCACAAAACCCGCGTTGCTGGGGGTTTTTTCGCTTTAACTTAGGGGTACTACCTCCCTTAGTACGTTTTTGATGAAGAACCAAAAAGGCCGACGTAAATTACTTCAGAAATGATTTTTGAAATTGGAAAGAAACAGAAAATTAATTTTCTATATTAGCAGTTGACCATTTACCGCCACAAAACCCGCGTTGCTGGGGGTTTTTTCGCTTTAACTTATGGGTACTACTTCCCTTAGTACGTTTTTGATAAAGAACCAAAAAGGCCGACGTAAATTTCTTCAGAAATGATTTTTGAAGTTGGAAAGAAACAGAAAATTAAATTTCTATATTAGCAGTTGACCATTTAACGCCACAAAACCCGCGTTGCTGGGGGTTTTTTCGCTTTAACTTAGGGGTACTATCTCCCTTAGTACGTTTTTGATGAAGAACCAAAAAGGCCGACGTAAATTACTTCAAAAATGATTTTTGAAGTTGGAAAGAAACAGAAAATTAAATTTCTATATGAGCAGTCGACCATTTACCGCCACAAAACCCGCGTTGCTGGGGGTTTTTTCGCTTTAACTTAGGGGTACTATCTCCCTTAGTACGTTTTTGATGAAGAACCAAAAAGGCCGACGTAAATTACTTCAAAAATGATTTTTGAAGTTGGAAAGAAACAGAAAATTAAATTTCTATATGAGCAGTTGACCATTTACCGCCACAAAACCCGCGTTGCTGGGGGTTTTTTCGCTTTAACTTATGGGTACTACTTCCCTTAGTACGTTTTTGATGAAGAACCAAAAAGGCCGACGTAAATTTCTTCAGAAATGATTTTTGAAGTTGGAAAGAAACAGAAAATTAAATTTCTATATGAGCAGTTGACCATTTACCGCCACAAAACCCTCGTTGCTGGGGGTTTTTTCGCTTTAACTTAGGGGTACTACCTCCCTTAGTACGTTTTTGATGAAGAACCAAAAAGGCCGACGTAAATTTCTTCAGAAATGATTTTTGAAGTTGGAAAGAAACAGAAAATTAAATTTCTATATGAGCAGTTGACCATTTACCGCCACAAAACCCGCGTTGCTGGGGGTTTTTTCGCTTTAACTTAGGGGTACTACCTCCGTTAGTACGTTTTTGATGAAGAACCAAAAAGGCCGACGTAAATTTCTTCAGAAATGATTTTTGAAGTTGGAAAGAAACAGAAAATTAAATTTCTATATGAGCAGTTGACCATTTACCGCCACAAAACCCGCGTTGCTGGGGGTTTTTTCGCTTTAACTTAGGGGTACTACCTCCCTTAGTACGTTTTTGATGAAGAACCAAAAAGGCCGACGTAAATTTCTTCAGAAATGATTTTTGAAGTTGGAAAGAAACAGAAAATTAAATTTCTATATGAGCAGTTGACCATTTACCGCCACAAAACCCGCGTTGCTGGGGGTTTTTTCGCTTTAACTTAGGGGTACTATCTCCCTTAGTACGTTTTTGATGAAGAACCAAAAAGGCCGACGTAAATTACTTCAAAAATGATTTTTGAAGTTGGAAAGAAACAGAAAATTAAATTTCTATATGAGCAGTTGACCATTTACCGCCACAAAACCCGCGTTGCTGGGGGTTTTTTCGCTTTAACTTAGGGGTACTACCTCCCTTAGTACGTTTTTGATGAAGAACCAAAAAGGCCGACGTAAATTTCTTCAGAAATGATTTTTGAAGTTGGAAAGAAACAGAAAATTAAATTTCTATATTAGCAGTTGACCATTTACCGCCACAAAACCCGCGTTGCTGGGGGTTTTTTCGCTTTAACTTATGGGTACTACCTCCCTTAGTACGTTTTTGATGAAGAACCAAAAAGGCCGACGTAAATTTCTTCAGAAATGATTTTTGAAGTTGGAAAGAAACAGAAAATTAAATTTCTATATGAGCAGTTGACCATTTACCGCCACAAAACCCGCGTTGCTGGGGGTTTTTTCGCTTTAACTTAGGGGTACTACCTCCCTTAGTACGTTTTTGATGAAGAATCAAAAAGGACGACGTAAATTACTTCAGAAATGATTTTTGAAATTGGAAAGAAACAGAAAATTAATTTTCTATATTAGCAGTTGACCATTTACCGCCACAAAACCCGCGTTGCTGGGGGTTTTTTCGCTTTAACTTAGGGGTACTACCTCCCTTAGTACGTTTTTGATGAAGAACCAAAAAGGCCGACGTAAATTACTTCAGAAATGATTTTTGAAGTTGGAAAGAAACAGAAAATTAAATTTCTATATTAGCAGTTGACCATTTAACGCCACAAAACCCGCGTTGCTGGGGGTTTTTTCGCTTTAACTTAGGGGTACTATCTCCCTTAGTACGTTTTTGATGAAGAACCAAAAAGGCCGACGTAAATTACTTCAAAAATGATTTTTGAATTTGGAAAGAAACAGAAAATTAAATTTCTATATGAGCAGTCGACCATTTACCGCCACAAAACCCGCGTTGCTGGGGGTTTTTTCGCTTTAACTTAGGGGTACTATCTCCCTTAGTACGTTTTTGATGAAGAACCAAAAAGGCCGACGTAAATTACTTCAAAAATGATTTTTGAAGTTGGAAAGAAACAGAAAATTAAATTTCTATATGAGCAGTTGACCATTTACCGCCACAAAACCCGCGTTGCTGGGGGTTTTTTCGCTTTAACTTAGGGATACTACCTCCCTTAGTACGTTTTTAATAAAGAACCAAAAAGGCCGACGTAAATTACTTCAGAAATGATTTTTGAAGTTGGAAAGAAACAGAAAATTAAATTTCTATATGAGCAGTTGACCATTTACCGCCACAAAACCCGCGTTGCTGGGGGTTTTTTCGCTTTAACTTATGGGTACTACTTCCCTTAGTACGTTTTTGATGAAGAACCAAAAAGGCCGACGTAAATTACTTCAGAAATGATTTTGACGTTGGAAAGAAACAGAAAATTAATTTTCTATATTAGCAGTTGACCATTTACCGCCACAAAACCCGCGTTGCTGGGGGTTTTTTCGCTTTAACTTAGGGATACTACCTCCCTTAGTACGTTTTTGATGAAGAACCAAAAAGGCCGACGTAAATTTCTTCAGAAATGATTTTTGAAGTTGGAAAGAAACAGAAAATTAAATTTCTATATTAGCAGTTGACCATTTACCGCCACAAAACCCGCGTTGCTGGGGGTTTTTTCGCTTTAACTTAGGGATACTACCTCCCTTAGTACGTTTTTAATAAAGAACCAAAAAGGCCGACGTAAATTACTTCAGAAATGATTTTTGAAGTTGGAAAGAAACAGAAAATTAAATTTCTATATGAGCAGTTGACCATTTACCGCCACAAAACCCGCGTTGCTGGGGGTTTTTTCGCTTTAACTTATGGGTACTACTTCCCTTAGTACGTTTTTGATGAAGAACCAAAAAGGCCGACGTAAATTACTTCAGAAATGATTTTGACGTTGGAAAGAAACAGAAAATTAATTTTCTATATTAGCAGTTGACCATTTACCGCCACAAAACCCGCGTTGCTGGGGGTTTTTTCGCTTTAACTTAGGGATACTACCTCCCTTAGTACGTTTTTGATGAAGAACCAAAAAGGCCGACGTAAATTTCTTCAGAAATGATTTTTGAAGTTGGAAAGAAACAGAAAATTAAATTTCTATATGAGCAGTTGACCATTTACCGCCACAAAACCCTCGTTGCTGGGGGTTTTTTCGCTTTAACTTAGGGGTACTACCTCCCTTAGTACGTTTTTGATGAAGAACCAAAAAGGCCGACGTAAATTTCTTCAGAAATGATTTTTGAAGTTGGAAAGAAACAGAAAATTAAATTTCTATATGAGCAGTTGACCATTTACCGCCACAAAACCCGCGTTGCTGGGGGTTTTTTCGCTTTAACTTAGGGGTACTACCTCCCTTAGTACGTTTTTGATGAAGAACCAAAAAGGCCGACGTAAATTTCTTCAGAAATGATTTTTGAAGTTGGAAAGAAACAGAAAATTAAATTTCTATATGAGCAGTTGACCATTTACCGCCACAAAACCCGCGTTGCTGGGGGTTTTTTCGCTTTAACTTAGGGGTACTACCTCCCTTAGTACGTTTTTGATGAAGAACCAAAAAGGCCGACGTAAATTTCTTCAGAAATGATTTTTGAAGTTGGAAAGAAACAGAAAATTAAATTTCTATATGAGCAGTTGACCATTTACCGCCACAAAACCCGCGTTGCTGGGGGTTTTTTCGCTTTAACTTAGGGGTACTACCTCCCTTAGTACGTTTTTGATGAAGAACCAAAAAGGCCGACGTAAATTTCTTCAGAAATGATTTTTGAAGTTGGAAAGAAACAGAAAATTAAATTTATATATGAGCAGTTGACCATTTACCGCCACAAAACCCGCGTTGCTGGGGGTTTTTTCGCTTTAACTTAGGGGTACTACCTCCCTTAGTACGTTTTTGATGAAGAACCAAAAAGGCCGACGTAAATTTCTTCAGAAATGATTTTTGAAGTTGGAAAGAAACAGAAAATTAAATTTCTATATTAGCAGTTGACCATTTACCGCCACAAAACCCGCGTTGCTGGGGGTTTTTTCGCTTTAACTTAGGGGTACTATCTCCCTTAGTACGTTTTTGATGAAGAACCAAAAAGGCCGACGTAAATTTCTTCAGAAATGATTTTTGAAGTTGGAAAGAAACAGAAAATTAAATTTCTATATGAGCAGTTGACCATTTACCGCCACAAAACCCGCGTTGCTGGGGGTTTTTTCGCTTTAACTTAGGGGTACTACCTCCCTTAGTACGTTTTTGATGAAGAATCAAAAAGGACGACGTAAATTACTTCAGAAATGATTTTTGAAATTGGAAAGAAACAGAAAATTAATTTTCTATATTAGCAGTTGACCATTTACCGCCACAAAACCCGCGTTGCTGGGGGTTTTTTCGCTTTAACTTATGGGTACTACTTCCCTTAGTACGTTTTTGATAAAGAACCAAAAAGGCCGACGTAAATTTCTTCAGAAATGATTTTTGAAGTTGGAAAGAAACAGAAAATTAAATTTCTATATTAGCAGTTGACCATTTAACGCCACAAAACCCGCGTTGCTGGGGGTTTTTTCGCTTTAACTTAGGGGTACTATCTCCCTTAGTACGTTTTTGATGAAGAACCAAAAAGGCCGACGTAAATTACTTCAAAAATGATTTTTGAAGTTGGAAAGAAACAGAAAATTAAATTTCTATATGAGCAGTCGACCATTTACCGCCACAAAACCCGCGTTGCTGGGGGTTTTTTCGCTTTAACTTAGGGGTACTACCTCCCTTAGTACGTTTTTGATGAAGAACCAAAAAGGCCGACGTAAATTACTTCAGAAATGATTTTTGAAATTGGAAAGAAACAGAAAATTAATTTTCTATATTAGCAGTTGACCATTTACCGCCACAAAACCCGCGTTGCTGGGGGTTTTTTCGCTTTAACTTATGGGTACTACTTCCCTTAGTACGTTTTTGATAAAGAACCAAAAAGGCCGACGTAAATTTCTTCAGAAATGATTTTTGAAGTTGGAAAGAAACAGAAAATTAAATTTCTATATTAGCAGTTGACCATTTAACGCCACAAAACCCGCGTTGCTGGGGGTTTTTTCGCTTTAACTTAGGGGTACTATCTCCCTTAGTACGTTTTTGATGAAGAACCAAAAAGGCCGACGTAAATTACTTCAAAAATGATTTTTGAAGTTGGAAAGAAACAGAAAATTAAATTTCTATATGAGCAGTCGACCATTTACCGCCACAAAACGGGTTTTGTGGCGTTAAATGGTCAACTGCTAATATAGAAATTTAATTTTCTGTTTCTTTCCAACTTCAAAAATCATTTCTGAAGTAATTTACGTCGGCCTTTTTGGTTCTTTATCAAAAACGTACTAAGGGAAGTAGTACCCATAAGTTAAAGCGAAAAAACCCCCACCAACGCGGGTTTTGTGGCGGTAAATGGTCAACTGCTAATATAGAAAATTAATTTTTTGTTTCTTTCCAACTTCAAAAATCATTTCTGAAGTAATTTACGTCGGCCTTTTTGGTTCTTCATCAAAAACGTACTAAGGGAGGTAGTACCCCTTGGTAGTACCCCTAAGTTAAAGCGAAAAAACCCCCAGCAACGCGGGTTTTGTGGCGGTAAATGGTCAACTGCTCATATAGAAATTTAATTTTCTGTTTCTTTCCAACTTCAAAAATCATTTCTGAAGTAATTTACGTCGTTATTTTTGGTTCTTTATTAAAAACGTACTAAGGGAAGTAGTACCCATAAGTTAAAGCGAAAAAACCCCCAGCAACGCGGGTTTTGTGGCGGTAAATGGTCAACTGCTAATATAGAAAATTAATTTTCTGTTTCTTTCCAACTTCAAAAATCATTTCTTTACGTCGGCCTTTTTGGTTCTTCATCAAAAACGTACTAAGGGAGATAGTACCCCTAAGTTAAAGCGAAAAAACCCCCAGCAACGCGGGTTTTGTGGCGGTAAATGGTCAACTGCTCATATAGAAATTTAATTTTCTGTTTCTTTCCAACTTCAAAAATCATTTCTGAAGTAATTTACGTCGGCCTTTTTGGTTCTTTATTAAAAACGTACTAAGGGAAGTAGTACCCATAAGTTAAAGCGAAAAAACCCCCAGCAACGCGGGTTTTGTGGCGGTAAATGGTCAACTGCTAATATAGAAAATTAATTTTCTGTTCCTTTCCAACTTCAAAAATCATTTCTGAAGTAATTTACGTCGGCCTTTTTGGTTCTTCATCAAAAACGTACTAAGGGAGGTAGTATCCCTAAGTTAAAGCGAAAAAACCCCCAGCAACGCGGGTTTTGTGGCGGTAAATGGTCAACTGCTCATATAGAAATTTAAAATTCTGTTTCTTTCCAACTTCAAAAATCATTTCTGAAGTAATTTACGTCGGCCTTTTTGGTTCTTTATCAAAAACGTACTAAGGGAAGTAGTACCCATAAGTTAAAGCGAAAAAACCCCCAGCAACGCGGGTTTTGTGGCGGTAAATGGTCAACTGCTCATATAGAAATTTAAAATTCTGTTTCTTTCCAACTTCAAAAATCATTTCTGAAGTAATTTACGTCGGCCTTTTTGGTTCTTCATCAAAAACGTACTAAGGGAGATAGTACCCCTAAGTTAAAGCGAAAAAACCCCCAGCAACGCGGGTTTTGTGGCGGTAAATGGTCAACTGCTCATATAGAAATTTAATTTTCTGTTTCTTTCCAACTTCAAAAATCATTTTTGAAGTAATTTACGTCGGCCTTTTTGGTTCTTCATCAAAAACGTACTAAGGGAGATAGTACCCCTAAGTTAAAGCGAAAAAACCCCCAGCAACGCGGGTTTTGTGGCGGTAAATGGTCAACTGCTCATATAGAAATTTAATTTTCTGTTTCTTTCCAACTTCAAAAATCATTTCTGAAGAAATTTACGTCGGCCTTTTTGGTTCTTCATCAAAAACGTACTAAGGGAGGTAGTACCCCTAAGTTAAAGCGAAAAAACCCCCAGCAACGCGGGTTTTGTGGCGGTAAATGGTCAACTGCTCATATAGAAATTTAATTTTCTGTTTCTTTCCAACTTCAAAAATCATTTCTGAAGAAATTTACGTCGGCCTTTTTGGTTCTTCATCAAAAACGTACTAAGGGAGGTAGTACCCCTAAGTTAAAGCGAAAAAACCCCCAGCAACGCTGGTTTTGTGGCGGTAAATGGTCAACTGCTAATATAGAAATTTAATTTTCTGTTTCTTTCCAACTTCAAAAATCATTTCTGAAGAAATTTACGTCGGCCTTTTTGGTTCTTCATCAAAAACGTACTAAGGGAGGTAGTACCCCTAAGTTAAAGCGAAAAAACCCCCAGCAACGCGGGTTTTGTGGCGGTAAATGGTCAACTGCTAATTTAGAAATTTAATTTTCTGTTTCTTTCCAACTTCAAAAATCATTTCTGAAGAAATTTACGTCGGCCTTTTTGGTTCTTCATCAAAAACGTACTAAGGGAAGTAGTACCCATAAGTTAAAGCGAAAAAACCCCCAGCAACGCAGGTTTTGTGGCGGTAAATGGTCAACTGCTCATATAGAAATTTAATTTTCTGTTTCTTTCCAACTTCAAAAATCATTTTTGAAGTAATTTACGTCGGCCTTTTTGGTTCTTCATCAAAAACGTACTAAGGGAGATAGTACCCCTAAGTTAAAGCGAAAAAACCCCCAGCAACGCGGGTTTTGTGGCGGTAAATGGTCGACTGCTCATATAGAAATTTAATTTTCTGTTTCTTTCCAACTTCAAAAATCATTTTTGAAGTAATTTACGTCGGCCTTTTTGGTTCTTCATCAAAAACGTACTAAGGGAGATAGTACCCCTAAGTTAAAGCGAAAAAACCCCCAGCAACGCGGGTTTTGTGGCGTTAAATGGTCAACTGCTAATATAGAAATTTAATTTTCTGTTTCTTTCCAACTTCAAAAATCATTTCTGAAGAAATTTACGTCGGCCTTTTTGGTTCTTTATCAAAAACGTACTAAGGGAAGTAGTACCCATAAGTTAAAGCGAAAAAACCCCCAGCAACGCGGGTTTTGTGGCGGTAAATGGTCAACTGCTAATATAGAAAATTAATTTTCTGTTTCTTTCCAATTTCAAAAATCATTTCTGAAGTAATTTACGTCGTCCTTTTTGATTCTTCATCAAAAACGTACTAAGGGAGGTAGTACCCCTAAGTTAAAGCGAAAAAACCCCCAGCAACGCGGGTTTTGTGGCGGTAAATGGTCAACTGCTCATATAGAAATTTAATTTTCTGTTTCTTTCCAACTTCAAAAATCATTTCTGAAGAAATTTACGTCGGCCTTTTTGGTTCTTCATCAAAAACGTACTAAGGGAGGTAGTACCCCTAAGTTAAAGCGAAAAAACCCCCAGCAACGCGGGTTTTGTGGCGGTAAATGGTCAACTGCTAATATAGAAATTTAATTTTCTGTTTCTTTCCAACTTCAAAAATCATTTCTGAAGAAATTTACGTCGGCCTTTTTGGTTCTTCATCAAAAACGTACTAAGGGAGGTAGTACCCCTAAGTTAAAGCGAAAAAACCCCCAGCAACGCGGGTTTTGTGGCGGTAAATGGTCAACTGCTCATATAGAAATTTAATTTTCTGTTTCTTTCCAACTTCAAGAATCATTTCTGAAGAAATTTACGTCGGCCTTTTTGGTTCTTCATCAAAAACGTACTAAGGGAGGTAGTACCCCTAAGTTAAAGCGAAAAAACCCCCAGCAACGCGGGTTTTGTGGCGGTAAATGGTCAACTGCTCATATAGAAATTTAATTTTCTGTTTCTTTCCAACTTCAAAAATCATTTCTGAAGAAATTTACGTCGGCCTTTTTGGTTCTTCATCAAAAACGTACTAAGGGAGGTAGTACCCCTAAGTTAAAGCGAAAAAACCCCCAGCAACGCGGGTTTTGTGGCGGTAAATGGTCAACTGCTCATATAGAAATTTAATTTTCTGTTTCTTTCCAACTTCAAAAATCATTTCTGAAGAAATTTACGTCGGACTTTTTGGTTCTTCATCAAAAACGTACTAAGGGAGGTAGTACCCCTAAGTTAAAGCGAAAAAACCCCCAGCAACGCGGGTTTTGTGGCGGTAAATGGTCAACTGCTCATCTAGAAATTTAATTTTCTGTTTCTTTCCAACTTCAAAAATCATTTCTGAAGAAATTTACGTCGGCCTTTTTGGTTCTTCATCAAAAACGTACTAAGGGAGATAGTACCCCTAAGTTAAAGCGAAAAAACCCCCAGCAACGCGGGTTTTGTGGCGGTAAATGGTCAACTGCTCATATAGAAATTTAATTTTCTGTTTCTTTCCAACTTCAAAAATCATTTCTGAAGAAATTTACGTCGGCCTTTTTGGTTCTTCATCAAAAACGTACTAAGGGAGGTAGTACCCCTAAGTTAAAGCGAAAAAACCCCCAGCAACGCGGGTTTTGTGGCGGTAAATGGTCAACTGCTCATATAGAAATTTAATTTTCTGTTTCTTTCCAACTTCAAAAATCATTTCTGAAGAAATTTACGTCGGCCTTTTTGGTTCTTCATCAAAAACGTACTAAGGGAGGTAGTACCCCTAAGTTAAAGCGAAAAAACCCCCAGCAACGCGGGTTTTGTGGCGGTAAATGGTCAACTGCTCATATAGAAATTTAATTTTCTGTTTCTTTCCAACTTCAAAAATCATTTCTGAAGAAATTTACGTCGGCCTTTTTGGTTCTTCATCAAAAACGTACTAAGGGAGGTAGTACCCCTAAGTTAAAGCGAAAAAACCCCCAGCAACGCGGGTTTTGTGGCGGTAAATGGTCAACTGCTCATATAGAAATTTAATTTTCTGTTTCTTTCCAACTTCAAAAATCATTTCTGAAGAAATTTACGTCGGCCTTTTTGGTTCTTCATCAAAAACGTACTAAGGGAGGTAGTACCCCTAAGTTAAAGCGAAAAAACCCCCAGCAACGCGGGTTTTGTGGCGGTAAATGGTCAACTGCTCATATAGAAATTTAATTTTCTGTTTCTTTCCAACTTCAAAAATCATTTCTGAAGAAATTTACGTCGGCCTTTTTGGTTCTTCATCAAAAACGTACTAAGGGAGGTAGTATCCCTAAGTTAAAGCGAAAAAACCCCCAGCAACGCGGGTTTTGTGGCGGTAAATGGTCAACTGCTAATATAGAAAATTAATTTTCTGTTTCTTTCCAACTTCAAAATCATTTCTGAAGTAATTTACGTCGGCCTTTTTGGTTCTTCATCAAAAACGTACTAAGGGAAGTAGTACCCATAAGTTAAAGCGAAAAAACCCCCAGCAACGCGGGTTTTGTGGCGGTAAATGGTCAACTGCTCATATAGAAATTTAATTTTCTGTTTCTTTCCAACTTCAAAAATCATTTCTGAAGTAATTTACGTCGGCCTTTTTGGTTCTTTATTAAAAACGTACTAAGGGAAGTAGTACCCATAAGTTAAAGCGAAAAAACCCCCAGCAACGCGGGTTTTGTGGCGGTAAATGGTCAACTGCTAATATAGAAAATTAATTTTCTGTTCCTTTCCAACTTCAAAAATCATTTCTGAAGAAATTTACGTCGGCCTTTTTGGTTCTTCATCAAAAACGTACTAAGGGAGGTAGTATCCCTAAGTTAAAGCGAAAAAACCCCCAGCAACGCGGGTTTTGTGGCGGTAAATGGTCAACTGCTAATATAGAAAATTAATTTTCTGTTTCTTTCCAACTTCAAAATCATTTCTGAAGTAATTTACGTCGGCCTTTTTGGTTCTTCATCAAAAACGTACTAAGGGAAGTAGTACCCATAAGTTAAAGCGAAAAAACCCCCAGCAACGCGGGTTTTGTGGCGGTAAATGGTCAACTGCTCATATAGAAATTTAATTTTCTGTTTCTTTCCAACTTCAAAAATCATTTCTGAAGTAATTTACGTCGGCCTTTTTGGTTCTTTATTAAAAACGTACTAAGGGAAGTAGTACCCATAAGTTAAAGCGAAAAAACCCCCAGCAACGCGGGTTTTGTGGCGGTAAATGGTCAACTGCTAATATAGAAAATTAATTTTCTGTTCCTTTCCAACTTCAAAAATCATTTCTGAAGTAATTTACGTCGGCCTTTTTGGTTCTTCATCAAAAACGTACTAAGGGAGGTAGTATCCCTAAGTTAAAGCGAAAAAACCCCCAGCAACGCGGGTTTTGAGGCGGTAAATGGTCAACTGCTCATATAGAAATTTAAAATTCTGTTTCTTTCCAACTTCAAAAATCATTTCTGAAGTAATTTACGTCGGCCTTTTTGGTTCTTTATCAAAAACGTACTAAGGGAAGTAGTACCCATAAGTTAAAGCGAAAAAACCTCCAGCAACGCGGGTTTTGTGGCGGTAAATGGTCAACTGCTAATATAGAAAATTAATTTTCTGTTTCTTTCCAACTTCAAAAATCATTTCTGAAGTAATTTACGTCGGCCTTTTTGGTTCTTCATCAAAAACGTACTAAGGGAGGTAGTACCCCTAAGTTAAAGCGAAAAAACCCCCAGCAACGCGGGTTTTGTGGCGGTAAATGGTCAACTGCTCATATAGAAATTTAATTTTCTGTTTCTTTCCAACTTCAAAAATCATTTCTGAAGAAATTTACGTCGGCCTTTTTGGTTCTTCATCAAAAACGTACTAAGGGAGGTAGTACCCCTAAGTTAAAGCGAAAAAACCCCCAGCAACGCGGGTTTTGTGGCGGTAAATGGTCAACTGCTTCAAAAATCATTTCTGAAGAAATTTACGTCGGCCTTTTTGGTTCTTCATCAAAAACGTACTAAGGGAGGTAGTACCCCTAAGTTAAAGCGAAAAAACCCCCAGCAACGCGGGTTTTGTGGCTGTAAATGGTCAACAACTAATTTAGAATTATAATTTCTTAAATATTACCTCTCGTTTTCAGTTTATCCACTTGGCACTTTAGACTTCATTCTCCCTCTTTTCTAAACTTTATTGAATTAAATATGTTTAATTTGTAAGAAAATAAATTATATCTGTCATTAAGAAATGACTCGCTTTCCTATTTTTCACTTCCAAAAGACTAAAAATATTCGTAAGAGCCAGCACATTACATGTATATTAGGTATTCAGATATGGTGCAGATTGACCAGACCACGCGGTCCGACCGACCGCGGCAGCCGCCGTCGACGCGAATAGCTCGCGTTGCCAAATGCCGTTGCTAACCTGACTACGGTTATTTATTTTATTTATTTATTATATTATTTCTGAATTTCCATTGCGAAATAATTTGTATCCTATAGTGCTGTTGTTTTATGTGTACGGTAGGTTATTGTAAAGTGTAATTATGCGTTAGTATTTATTGCTTTTGTGTAATCTAATAAGTGCATATCTTCAAAAAAAATAATTGGAAACTCGTGGGTGTCTGTGTGTTTCTTTAAGTGATTTAGTGCAAATGTTCAGAGAGATTGGAAATAAGAGGCCGAATGGGGTTTAGTGGGTATAAGCTTATTATGCAGTTCCACATTATCATCAAGGTACGTGATGAGCATAAAGCTTTTCCCATAGAAAAAGAAACAAAAACCTGAAGATGTCTCTGTGCCCTGGATTACTTGCTAGTGTCCTGGCACCTGGATTCGCTTCTATTTGGATACTAGGTAAACTAAATATTATTTTTATAAGAATCTAAAGTTTTACATATTTTACACAGTTGGCAATTATGGGCCTGAACATCTGTTGATTACACAGCTTGGCAATGTAATATGATCATATATGAATGTGCCGAGGAGTAACCGGGTGGGTTTTTTTGGGTGAATTACCTCACTTTTTAAACGTTCGATTTAAAAAAAAAATATGTAGCGCTTCTATAGGACACCCCAGGAGTCACCCATTTAAATATAATACGTCATTTCCATAACACCCTGTATAACAGTAAAACAAAAGATAAAACGTCAATAATCCGGTATTTTATTTGTTTCTCATTTACTTAAAACTAACATTAGAAAAAACGTCACGACCGCACGTCGTTCATTAATTTCCATTACATTTTTGTTTCCAAAGCCGGCCAAATAGCGTACATCCAGGCAGTGCGGAATTTATAACGGGAGACTTGGGGTCCGGCCCCGGGGGCATCACATTATGACTGATTTCGGTTCTGGACGGTCGTCGTTGGTTGGCAACCAAACCGGCACCAATACCGGCGGGGTTGCCTATATGACGGCGACAATATTGCGCGCAAGACAAATGACGAGCAACCTTTAAAAATGTGAGCGGTAAACTTTGCGCACCAACCTATAACTTTTTACTGCGTCCCCCATAAGTTATAAGTATCCATAGTGCTTTTTTCGGATGCCTGCGATGTCTACGAAAAAAAAAGGAAGATAAGAAACCAAAAAACATTTCTCAATGACCAATTCATAGAACTGCCAAGTAAGAAACATTTTGCCTGTAACTTTTAAAACTATCGTCTTTGTCTAGGAGGATGTATCCCCTCGTAATACACAATATAACGGGGGTAAAAAGATGCGTCGTCATATTTGACGCAGACCGATCCCTCATCATTGGTAGTTGTATAAAAGGGTTCTTCCGGTACAATCGTGTAAGGGCCACCCACTTCCTTTACATTTCTATCTTCACGAAACACCTGCGCCAAAATCATTACTTTTTGAGTCACGCGCATGTTGTCGTGATGGTAATGAGTTGCATAGAAGGAATTGTGAGCGAAGGAGACGCCCCAGCCAAATTTGTGAGTTCTAACCTGAAAAATATTTTTGTCTTAAGTTGTCAGGCTGATACATTTTTTTTTATAAGCAATCTGTAAAAGGTAGACGAAGAACGACACCTTTGCACTGCCTGCGGTGTGCCTGTCAGAAGGACAAGCCGTTGACAAACTGGCATCGGTTTGTTTGTCAACTCTGAGACCATACGGCTTTGACGTCTCGAACAAATCCGCAACATAACTGCTGCCAGGAGTGAACGGTCCTCTGGGAATGTTATTCGTTTTTTGTCTACCTTTTAGAAGAAGAACTAGCAAATATTGAACACCTAGAAAAAACACAAACTAGAACACCTTCATAAAATTTATAATTAAAACACTTATTGCTTTTTAACCTTTCAAGTTATATTAGAGTTATCTCTATACAGGGTGTCCGGGAACATGTGGGAAATCTCCCGGATATGAATAAAACACGTGAAAAGAATACTATAGGTTCATATAAACTTCTTTCGTATCGGCCTCCTCTTCGGAGATATGGGCTCCCAAAGAAATCAAGTTTTTTACACATAATTATTGAACCACTTGGTATATTTCAATTTTTTTTTAATATGATGTATACCAGGTAAGACCCGTCAAATTACTACCCAAGAAACTGTTGTGAATTACTCACAGCTGCAGGGACGGACTAGCTGTAACACTCATGGGCCCATTTTTTTTACGCCCTGTATGATGAGAACTTTGGACAATGTTTTTTACATACCTTTAACTATTGGCTAAAAATTAAGTACTCTTCATTCATGTCGCTAATCCTAACCGTTTTCGAGAAAACGTCATTTTATTTACACTGAGTCCCCTAACTGCTCATGGGCTAAATATGAAAAACAAAAACAAAGATGTATCTTTTATTGAAATACCCGAAGCACATGATGTATATGAAATGTCGTTTTTTCGAAAACGGTTAGGATTAACGACATGAATGAAGAGTACTTAATTTTTAGCCAATAGTTAAAGGTATGTAAAAAACATTGTCCAAAGTTCTCATCATACAGGGCGTAAAAAAAATGGGCCCATGAGTGTTACAGCTAGTCCGTCCCTGCAGCTGTGAGTAATTCACAACAGTTTCTTGGGTAGTAATTTGACGGGTCTTACCTGGTATACATCATATTAAAAAATAATTGAAATATACCAGGTGGCTCAATAATTATGTGTAAAAAACTTGATTCCATTGGTGCTCTTTGGGAGCCCATATCTCCGAAGAGGAGGCCGATACGAAAGAAGTTTATATGAACCTATAGTATTCTTTTCACGTGTTTTCTTCATATCCGGGAGATTTCCCACATGTTCCCGGACACCCTGTATATATGTTTCGCCTTATTAGGGCCTTTTCAAGGCTATTATTTGTTTACTAAAGTTTGCATTTCATTTACAATATTTATAATGTCTGTTTTTATTACCTAGTCTATTATTTATTTATTTATTTACCATTAAGGAATACAAAACGGGACTAACCCAGAGACAGTATTCCCTAACAAATTTTAACATAAGTATAATGTTGCTTAAGTAAGGTTTTAACATAGTATGCTATTTATTATTTATTTATTTTTTTAAAATTATAAACAAAACAAGCGCATGTATAATGTTAGACTAAGTGGTTTAGGTACAAAAGTCTTGGCGCACTACCAAGGCCGGAAAAGAAACAAACATCCAGATTTATCAAATTTGAAATTGAATTGTAAGATTTTAGGCAGCGCTGCATAGGCGCGTTTAAATGATAATTAGTGGTGCTTGGTTTGATACGGAAAAAATTGCTATTTCTTGTATTGAATTGAATCGATCTTGTTATTGACGATTTTGTGTGTAAACTTGATGTCATACATTTGTCTTATATCTTGAAGTGATAGTAATGCTAATATGTTATTAATTAAAGCAGAGTTATCGAGAAGAGGGTCAAAGAACTTATTGTTTAAATATTTTATAAATGTATCCTGTACTCTTTCAATTTTATTAATATTTACGTCGTATTGAGGGTTCCAGATGACCGATCCAAAACAATGCGTACTATTAGCATAGGACATATATAATGTACGTATCGATTCTATATGCTTAAAACCTTTACAGGTTCTGATAATAAAACCCAGAGACTTTCTTGCCCTTGTAGGTATGTATTGGATGTGGTGATCAAACAACATTTTAGAGTCAAAGTATACCCCCCCCCCCCCCCCCCCCCCTAGTGTTGACTGTATAACCAGATAATGTTTTATTTATATTGCTAGAAAACGTGATAGTGTGGCGTTTCTTTAAATTTAGATACAGACTATTGCGCTGACAATAGGAAAAGAGATTGGCTACATCATGTTGAATAAGCAGCATGTCCGACAAATTCGTGATTTTCAGATATAATTTAAAGTCATCCGCATACATTACAAAACGAGAAAATTCAAAGCAACTCGCAATATCGTTAACATAAATATTGAAAAGCAGTGGTCCCAAGTGCGACCCCTGTGACACTCCCGAACTAATTTCGGTAAAATCTGATTTAAACGCACCGATTTTAACAGCTTGCATTCTGTTAGTGATATAGGAAGAGAGCCATCTGAGCGGGCTACCGTGAATACCAACCCCAGCAAGTTTGTCAATTAGTATGTTATGATCAATTTTATCAAAAGCCTTGCTAAAATCAGTATAAACGGCGTCCACCTGGAAACCCTCATCCATGCTATCCAGTAGGTATTGCGAATAAAGAAACAAGTTGCTCTCGACAGAACGTTTCTTCATAAAGCCATGTTGTTCAGGGTTGATAATATATTTACAGTCTATATACAGATAGTCGCATATAATTGATTCGAAGAGTTTAGCTATGAGACATAATTTAGAGATCGGACGATAATTTTCCACCAAGAACCTATTGCCTGATTTTAAAATTGGGACAATTAGGACTGACTCCCAAATCTGTGGGAAGTGGCCTTCTTTTAGAGATTTATTGAATATTATATATAGTGGTTGAGATATTTCATTCACGCAGTTTTTAAGAAATACTGTTGGTATGCGATCCTCACCAGCAGCTTTATTTGGAAGTTCTTTAATTTTTTTGATAATTGTGGAGATGGGTATACAGGGTGTTATGGACATGACGTATTATATTTAAATGGGTGACTCCTGGGGTGTCCTAGAGAAGCGCGACATATTTTTTTTTAAATCGAACGTTTAAAAAGTGGGGTAATTCACCCCTAAACCCACCCGGTTACTCCTCGGCACATTCATATATGATCATATTACATTGCCAAGCTGTGTAATCAATAGATGTTCAAGCCCAATGTTGCCAACTGTGTAGAAAATAACTTTAGATTCTTATAAAAATAATATTTAGTTTACTTAGTATCCAAATAGAAGCGAATCCAGATGCCAGTACACTAGCAAGTAATCCAGGGCACAGAGACATCTTCAGGTTTTTGTTTCTATTTCTATGGGAAAAGCTTTATGCTCATCACGTACCCTGATGATAATGTGGAACCGCATAATAAGCTTATACCCACTAAACCCCATTCGGCCTCTTATTTCCAATCTCTCGGAACATTTGAACTAAATCACTTAAGGAAACATACAGACACCCACGAGTTTCCAATTACTTTTTTTTGAAGATATGCACTTATTAGATTACACAGAAGCAATAAATACTAACGCATAATTACACTTTACAATAACCTACCGTACACATAAAACAACAGCACTATAGGATACAAATTATTTCGCAATAGAAATTCAGAAATAATAAAAACGCTAATTTCTAATGGCCTAATCAAATTTATTAATCCTTTACTGAAAAAGAATGATAATTATGTTGATAGACCCTTCCATCCCTTTAAAATAAATAGTCTCGTCCCACCAGCGCGGTTGCCATTTCCGGACCTATCATTATAAAGAAAAGTATTACAGAAGGAAATTCTTCATTTTATTAATATAACCTTATAAAACATCGAAAGTGTGGCAACGCTGTATTTTTAAGTATAAACCCCAGTCGAGTAAAAAAGAATATGCAACCGTTTCTGCTGATCAGCTGTTCCTCCAAAATTACCCGGCCGATTTCATACTGCTGTTTCAAGCAGATTTGTGTGTTAAATTCTATGTTAATACTTCAACCCGAGTTTAAATTATTAAGTTATTTGTTCTTTTCGCGACGGCAGTGCCCCAGTCCAGCAGTTCAATATTGATCGACGGAACCAACGTGTTATTTAGATAATAAGGGCGTAATTTTGTCTACACAGTAGCACTTTAAAATACTAATTCAGATTGAACTGTACTTAAAAGCGCGGATCCAGGGGGGAGGTCATGGGGGTCATGACCCCTCTCAAACCATCAATTTAACACGAAAAATACCATATATACCGGTTTGACTAACGCGGCAGGGTATTCCTTTTCGTAATTTTTCCATACATGACCCCCCCACCACCAACGAAAATTGACCCCCCAACCGAAGTTCTGGATCCGCCCTTGTGTACTTAGATGTGTTGTGACGCGAAAACTATGTGATTTTGTGATGTGAGTACTTGGTGTTTTTTTATAAATTAAGGTGGTTTTAAATAAGTCGGAAAAGGTAAATAAAATTGGTTTTTTTTTTCTAAAGGGTAAGTGGCATTTATAAACTTTTAAGTTATACAGATCTGACGGGTGTCGTTCGAATTGAACAAATGAGAACATACCTGACCATTTAAAAACGTAAAAGTTTATAATAATGTACCCTGAAAAATAAACAACTTGCAATCTATCAAACGGTTATTGACTTTCTAAAGAGTCACCCTGAAGATATGGCAACACTGTTGACATATATTGCTTTGTTTATCTTCCTGACAGGGGCATCACATGGTCATTTTTGGTTTGACATAAGGTCATGTACAGGGCATATTAAATTAAAGCGCCATTTTTGGATATTTTTCTTCAATTTGTTTTCATCTCAGGAATTGCCGATTTAAATATAATACGTCATTTCCATAACACCCTGTATAGTAATCAGAGATATGAGTATGGTGGTGTGAGTGAGGAGTGACGTAATTTGTGTTTGAAGCGGGAGGGTTGAATACTGAGTTAAAGTAGGAGGAGAAGTTTCACAAATTCCTTTACCGTCTGTTATCATTTCATTTGTATTGGTATTTAACAAAGCAGTGATATTGTTAGTTTTACCTTTCTTCGATCTTACAAAATGCCATAAACGGTTTGGATCGGACAGAACAGAGGCCTCCACACGATGTACATAAGTTACATAATCAAGGTCAATTAAGTAAAGTTTAAAAGTTAGGTAATCAAGTTTGTTATTATATATTTTCCACTTGCGGTGAAACTTAAGGCACAAACCCGTATTAGACTAGGCAATTTTTTCTCTTGCGCCGGCAATTATAATGGCACGTATTCATGCGCAGTAAACCGTTTTCGATCAGCTGGAGCATTGTCAACGGTCAGAACAGCAGTGGGTACTGTCGAAATCCCTAAAATATCCCCAGAATTAGAGATGTGCAAACCTGTTCGTTTTGATTACCAGTTAAAGCAGCTACTGCTATTTACAAATAGGAGGTGCAAAAAGTTGCTAAATTAGCAGTCCATAAGTTTAATAAAGAATGTAAACTGCTAATTTAAGTACCAGTAGGTTTAAATGGTCATTGCCTGTTCATACCTGGTTCGGCCAAATAATAAACAGTTAAAAATAACAGAATAATCCATGTCTACCCAATTGCGCCGGCAAGGGCAATTAAAATGGCGCCTGCCCCATTTCTGGTAATGAGAGACAGCTGATCGGGAACAGTGTACTGCGCATGAATCCGTGTCATTTTAATTGTCAGAAGAGTAGAATTTCTGAATGTAGTACGGAGAACGGTGTACTGCGCCTGAAGCCTTGAATTATAATTGCCATTGCTGGCGCCATAAAAATTCCCGAGTGTAATACGGCCTTAAGAATTTATCAATTATTGCGCTGTTGTTGCAATTGAATGTTACTTAAATTTACAAAGTGATTGTTTTCCATGCAGTGAGCGGACATCCCTAAGTTTTTTACATTGTTTAAAATAGCTGTTTTGTGTTATTTTAATCTTGGCAGAAGTACAACATTCAGTTGCTTCACGCTGAAAACAAAGGTAAAAGATTGGATTTACTAGAACAACTCGAAATCAAAAAATCCATGAAAAATAATCTTACTCACTGTACTAATGACCAACAATATTTCTACAACACCCCAATAATTGAATTTGAATTGTCTTAGAATCTTTACAGCCCGGACTTCCCGAATCTTTAGCATAATATAAATTTAAATAAGGGTTTATAATAGACTAGGTAATAAAAACAGACATTCTAAATATTGCAACCTTTAGTATACTTACAAGTAATAATCTTGAAAAAGCCCTAATCAGGCGGAAGATATATGTATGCAGAGATAACTCTAAGATAACTTGAAGCATTAAAAAGCGATAAGTATTTTAATTATAAATATTTAAAAAATGTTTAATAAAGAACCAAACGCGGAATCAATACAGTGTTTTTATAAAATTTGTGGCCTATTTACCTTGGACTTGTCAAAATTACTATTGCAAATGCTGTTCAAATAGTCACGTTTCGTTCCGTGAAACATAATTTCCTCGTGACAATTCAATCCATAATTTTCCAGACATTTTCCCTTTGCCAACTTATAGTGTAAAACAAGAAAAGGATTGTCAATTTTCACTATACGAGTCGGTTGGAAAAAAGGTTTGTTGGAACTTCTGAATTTCCCCCGTACCTTGCTATACTCTTCGGATACTTCGGAGAGGTTTTCTGCTATAAATGGAGTTTCAGGAAACTGGTCCAAATAGCATAATCTAAAACAGCGTTGCAAGTCGTTTAATAAGGCGAGATTCCTGGTTACTGTATGTTGTATCAAAGAGGACTTAAATCGATCTAGTTGATTGGCTTCTTTTCTTTCACCTCCACTTCGAAGCCCCTCTTTTCTTTGATATTCTTTCAGTATTTCTCGTCTCCTGTCTTCCAATTCTTGCACTCTTATAAGGTGTAGTATCCATCTAACACTTTCTTGTATGGCGTATTCAATTCTGGCGTGTTCTAGTCTGGCGTATTCTGGTTTACGCCCCTCCTCCTGTCGTCTCCGTGCTTCTTTTTCTTCATTATTTTTTGAAGAAAATATTGCCTTGATGCCCGTAAAAGTAACAAAGGCTAATGCTAAGGGAACTGTTGCGATGTACACATATTTACTTCGACTAATGAATGACAACATCAGCAGCGCTAGAAAATTATCTCGTTTCTAAATATCCTGTTAAGTTACAGCGGAGATTAGTGGTCCCCACCACATAGACTGCGTTACACGTAATGAACCAACTACCAGTGACGTATTTAGGAATTTGTTCAGTCTTTATGCGGAAAATGAAAAAGCGAATTTTTTACTATTCAATTTCGTAAATTTAGTACATTAATCTTTAATGTTTTTTTTCTTGTCTTTTTTTAACTCATAGTCTGCTCCTCTAGTTTAATAAACAAACGTTAAATTTTTTATTTCATTCACGTTTCGACATCGTATACCCTCATCTTCAGTGAAAAAAAATATATATGTAGCAAATTAGACAAAAGTTAGTGCGATCTGCAACGTCATATTTTGTAGATAAGATATTTGGGCAAAACCGAAATCTTACGATTTTCCTTTTTGTTTTCTGATTCGATTTGAAGACAGTGGCGGCTCGTGACCTATGATAGAGGGGGTTCACAAGTATGGTGAAATTATTTTTAAAATTTTATTCTTGTGTAACGACCAAACAATTACTTTCTAGGCGTTTTAAATGTAGAAAGAAATAATGCGAATAAGAAAATGCGTTAGATAAAACATATTTTTATTTATTTTTTTATTTTACACAAGGAAATACAACTTTTGGAAAATAAGAAAGGTTTTCTTAGTGCGTATAGCTGTCTGATCTTAACCTCGTCGCATGCAACCCTCGTAACAATATTTATACAGTCCACTACTGATACTACTAAAGCCATCTACGAGCTATCAAGAAAACCGAATGATGCCCAATACTACTACCGCCATCTACGAGTTATCAAGAAAACCGAATGATGTCTAATACCACTACGCCATCTACGGCTACGTCATTAGGCGCAACCAAGACGAGAATAATAGTTAACTGTTTTATGACGAGAACGAATCGAGCCACGAGACTGACAAGTTGGCATTCTTCATATTTTCAGTGTTTTTTAGTTTAAATCCTTAAATAAAATGGTTTAAAATCATATCGAGTATAATTTATCGAAATCAATAGTGCTTAAACGTAAAGTCCATTCTTCGGTTCTTAATTGTAGAAAATTGATCAATAACAGCCTCATTAAGTTTGGAATCCCCTCTATAAATTTTTTTTCATATAATTAATTTTTAAACTTTCTAATAAAGTCCCTAGATTTATCCTTTGTGGTCTGCGTTAAATTAATTTCGGGTTTAGGTGTTCCCGCATTCTTCACTTCAATTTTTTGCTCCAAACTCAAAGAGCTAAAGTTATTTCTTAAATAGTCCACCATCAACTATTCATTTTAACTTAATAAATATACAATATTAAAATATTAAAACATACACGCTCGAATTTCTAACTAGATGCACGAACAGACAATAGCGCGGTGCACACAAAAACTGTGCGCCTTTTTCATGTTAAATCGCCATAGCACCGCTGCCACCCGCCACCTGTTACTACAGAGAAACTGCACTACTTAATCGCACGTGCGAGCAAGTCTCGTCATAATCGTCATTTACCTCGACCTAGGCACGGTTGCCGGATCTATACAGTTTGGTTTGACGGGATGATAAAATATTAGGGAGGTTCGGACTTTTTTAGTTTTACGGTACGATAAAATATTAGGGAGTTTATTCGTTTTGTTTTGAGGGTGCACGTGCGCATGTCCTGTGGAAGAACCGCCACTGTTTGAAGAGATATGTAAAAATAAATTTTACAATCTCATTGCCACTTTTTCTCCTCTACCAGATAATTTATAATTAAATTTTCAATCCGACGTTTCGTTTTTTCGCAACCGTCATCGACTTTGTTTTCCTTAAATACTAGTAACATTTTATTTTATGCTTTATGAACAATCCAACAATATGTCACGTCACGCCCATTATTTATTAAAATGATGCGTTTTTGAAAATGAAAAATAATTTATGTTACATTATTATTATTGCAAATAATGTCAAATATGTTTTAATGCCAACTTGAGTATAAATACAACAATTAAATTTCAGTAAGGTGCTTATAAGATAAGAAGATAAGTTTCTTTTTTAATCTGAAACTCCTAATAAATAATATGATATGATTATGACTGGATTGAGATTATAAAGTGGAGTTCACAAAACATAAAATAAAATATCACTTTCTTGAAATAATTAGTGCCCACACTGATAAGTTTCCAAAAGGGTTAACTTGTTGGATACAGGTCAGGAAAACAAACTTAGAAGATCAAATTTTGTATTTTGGGCTACGTTTCGACCTCTATGAGGTCATCCTCAGGGCTATACAGATAAGATCCCCGTGTAACACTTTTTACCATTATCAATACTATACAGAACATGTAGATTTTCCATAGTACAGGGTGTCGCATTTTCGACACTTTTATAGGATATCTCTGTAATTGTTAGTGCTATCAAAAAAGTAATGTAGGTGTCATGTGTTCTTCTTGGGTCAAACTTGATATGGTAAAATCAAAATTTGAAAGTTTTCGCTCGCTTAAGAGATACGGGGGAAAATCAAAAAAATTGACAATTTCAAAATTGCCCTGTATTTTCTTAGTTAGAAGAGATACAGAAAAATGTTTGATATAGAAGTTTCTTTGTATTGATTGTTGAATAATCTGCCGTTTTCATAATAAGTATACGGGGTCAATTAAAAAAGTTATCGTAACTAACCTCATTTGTTTAAATGTAACACCCTATATATTTTAATCTAAAAATATACTATTTTAAATTATCTTTTCAAATATATAACACACCATGGATATTGGTTTCCTAGGCGATTTATTTAAACTTATTACTTTGAAACGAAATAAAAGATTCAGGTTAAGGTAAAAAATAACCGGAATCATCGCATATGTTCGGAATATGTCCTTAAATGGTTACCGTCTTTCGGGATTGCGAACAAAATATACATTTTGCGCCTTTTCTTCGTTTTTTCCACTTTCAATATAAACTGATATCATAACAAATTCTTCAAAATGTTGATAAGTCATTTTCGCAAATGAATATGTAAAAATGAAATTGACGTTAAATGTTAATAGTCAACATAGTTATTTTTATTATATTAGCTTTTGTTTCATGGTCTACTGTGGTTTAAAGTAATAAAGTTTAAATAAATCGCCTAGGATACCAATATCATCCATAGTGTGTTATATATTTGAAAGGATAATTTAAAATAGTAAGTAAAATAGTTCCATTTAAAAAAATGAGGTTAGGTACGATAACTTTATTATCTGACCCCGTATACTTATTCTGAAAACGGCAGATTAGTCAACAATCAATATAAAGAAACTTCTGTATATATAACATTTTTCTCTATCTCTTTTAAGAAAGAAATTATAGAGTAATTTTGAAATAGTCAATTTTTTTGATTTTCCCCCGTATCTCTTAAGCGAGCGAAAACTTTCAAATTTTGATTTTACGATTTCAAGTTTGACCCAAGAAGAGCACAAATGACACCTACATTCCTTTTTTGATAGCACTAACAATTACAGAGATACCCTATAAAAGTGTCGAAAATGCGACACCCTGTACTATGGAAAATCTACATGTTCTGTATAGTATTGATAATGGTAAAAAGTGTTACACGGGGATCTTATCTGTATAGCCCTGAGGATGGCCTCATAGAGGTCGAAACGTAGACCAAAATACAAAATTTGATTTAAGTTTGTTTTACTGACCTGTATCCAACGAGTTAACCCTTTTGTAAAGTATTACTACTATTGACAAAACAAAGTTGATGATGATTGTGAAAAAACGAAACGTCGGATTGAAATTAATTATAAATTTTCTTATAGAGGAGAAAATGGCAATGAGAATGTAAAATGTATTTGCACATAACTATTCAAAAGAACGAAATCGTAAGAATTCGGTGTTGCCAAATTATCTTCAGAATTTTTTTAATTTGAAAACATGACTGTGTAGAACTCACCTATGCGAAACTTTCGTCTCATTTGATCACTTCTGTATGTCCTATGTTTAACGAGATCCCTGTATATCAGCAACGCATAATACTAAGTACCTACTCATCATGCTAGTTCAGCTCGACTGATTTTTTTCTTAAATTTTTAGTCTCGCTTCGCCATAAACTCCGTAACCCTCGGCGACTACCAACGCCCCCTACAGATCTCCAAATTCGTAGCGGAACTAAACGCCGGCTTCAGGCTGCTCAACCTCAAAAACGACGCGTTGCGGAAGCGCTTCGACGGCCTCAAGTACGACGTGAAGAAAATCGAGGAGGTCGTTTACGATCTGTCGATCAGAGGACTGACGCCGGGTGCCGCTCAAGACAACGCCGCCGCGCAAGGGGATAAAAGTAGCGAGGACACGGGATAGAAGCGAGACGACCTCTAATGGCCCTTGGGGTTCCACGAGCGTTGCTCTCGGAACCGCCACCAGAGCGCCGAGGTCATCTGGTAAATTCCCAAGCCTACGTACACTTTGATTTACCTGTATGGTATGGTATCTGCATCTACAGTGATCACATAATATTTTGTATTTTTCCCACTTTGCTTGTAAGTATATTTATGATTATTATAATGAAATATTGATTTTTATTCTACTACCTGCGGTATACAGGGTCCGCCAACGAAGCGGGGACGAAAGATTAAATCATTATACAGGGCGTTATGGAAATGACTTATTATATTTAAATGGGCGACTCCTAGGGTGTCCTAGAGAAAGTCTACATACTATTTTTTTAATCGAATATCTAAATACTAAGGTAAAAACCCTTTTTAACCACATACTGTCGCGCCGTTCCATCTGGATTCACTTAGCAACAATGTGGGTCCCTAGAGTATACTAACAGTGTTGTCAGATCACACCGCATGTTTCGCCCTTGCTTGGATACCGGCCGCGCGCGACTGTCGTCAGTATGTTTCGAGACTCGGGAAAGGGAGGACGCTGTCGAGGGTTCCACGTGCTTGATGTATACGAATTTTAAACGTTTTGTTAGTTGTAGCATTACCCGATATTTTTTCTGTTGTGAAATAACTCATAATAATATTGTGATGTGATTTCAAATTTGTGTGATATTACCTATTGTTGGTTCTGTTGCAATACATACTTTTTGTGTTTTATTTTTTTTATGGAATTTAATGATAAAACGGATTATAAGATCGAAGGTAAGAGAGTATGTACCTTAAAATTGTAGTATTTTTTTTTCTAAAAAGTTTGATAAAGAAGTGATAACGCGGGTCAAAGACGTCTTGTTGTCAAAAACTGAACACGTGCGTTTACAGTTCTGTGTTGCAATATTTGACAACACCGCCTCAATAAACTATTGATTGCGAACGGCCACGTAAATTTTCAGGTTTCATAAAAGTGTATATCTCGTACAATAATTCAAAGCGCCATTTAAGGTTATTTTTGTTCAATTTATTTTCATCTCAGGATTTGCCGGTTTAAATACATATAATAAGTCATTTCCATAACACCCTGTATATCGAAGAACTTATCAAAAATACTAAAACGGCTGAGGTATGGGATTAAAGGCGCAAAAAGTGTAATAACATAAAGTTATATTTTTTTAAATGGGATACCCAGTGTTTTATTACATATTTAGGTTCGTATTAGTGTCCTTCAAATTTGCCTAAAATGTTATTTAATTTGGTTCTGTAGTTTAGGAACAATTTTTTAAAGCTCGGTATTCGGTGAGATTGATGACAGGAGGGAGATACTATGAATATAATAAATAGCGTTTATCTATTTTATACAGGGTTTTCATAATAAGCTTTCAAAAACGCCACATTTTAAAATAATTTTTCTCAAGATTTTCAAATTGAATACCCTGTATACTATTTGTCTATTTGATGTTGAATTCGTAGGCAATTTTTTTTGGGTATCATTTAACTGGTTAGCAAAATATTCTTATTTTTGCGACCAGAAAAATGTAATCGGTCAGCCAAAATGGCTAGTTGGTCAGCAACTTATAGACAGCAAACATTTCTGAATCGTGACAGTGCCCTGGGAAAAGAAGCGAAAACCCGCCCCCGTTACACCTTTTGTAGCCGATTTCCTTCTGTATTCGGCAGAAGAAAACACAAGAAAGTTACATAAATTGACAGTGCCCTGGGACCTCTGAAGTAAACTGCTCTTAGACATGTTTCTTTCTACTGGCCAATTGTAAACTCTTGCTGACCAAGTAATAATTTCGCAGCTCGACTGTTAATAACGGCAAACCATTTAATTACTTCTAATTTTTTTTTGTAATAGAAGCATAGGTATAAGTTAGTTCCAGTCGTTTTCGAAATAATTCCCATAAATTATGTTGTTCAAATAGCATAGGCGCCCAGACTAATAATTGTAAACTACAGTAAATGTTCAAAATGTCTTCCATTTTGATTTATGCACAAGTAAACACGTTCTTAAAAAATCTGTTACATCCCTTAACAATTTAGATGTGAGAAACTAGCAATAAAGTTGACGCGTCTTTCCGAATATTCTTCACTGGAAGCGGGAATTAAGGGTGGGAAATTTTCAAATCGACACCATGTGTTAAAATAAAACGACAAATCAGTTTAAAGCAGGACCGAGTCGGCCCTACGAGCATTTATTTCTTTTTTTGTCTGTTTCTTAAGTTTCTTACACATACCTAGATATTTACAAATTATTCACATTTAGATTTGCTAATGAAAACCACAACAATATGTCGGATTTTAAACCTTTATAGTAGTAGACCCGTATAGAGAATTATCGCAATAGTTTGTTTTATCATTAAAATTTGTTACCACAATCTAAATATTAGGTACAGATTTCTGGCAACTTTAAAAAAGACATATTTTGACACTATGGAACTATAAATACGTACGTTACGGTTATAGAGTATAGTATGTCCAGAGTCAGCTCTGCTTATAAAGTGCCAAATTTCTTCTAAAGGTAAACAACTGTAGAAAATAATGTCTTAAACCAAAGATGACAGAAAAATGTTTCGTAGAGTCGAAGCGTAATTTAAACGAAATTAAAATCCACTGGTTGAGAGCGGCCCTGCGAACGAAACCCTAGAAAATTGGACACCCTGTAACAAACCGGGCCGTGTCAAATAACTCGATATTTATGATTTGCTTTTTGAGAAAATCTACAGGGCGATTTATGACGAGCGTTCAAGTCTGTCTGGTTGGAGAAATTTATACGAAAAGTTACAACAGCAAACCCAGTAGGTTTTTTTTAAATAAGCAAAACATAAATATTGAGGTTTATTTTGACACTGGATTGGTTTAGACTGTTCGGGCTCATTCAGCACGAGTCCATTACTGAATTCGGTCTTTGTATACTAGAAAATAGTCAAAAAACTTGGGCTATATGGAAATAGCCCATTCTAACATACGGTTGATACGGTGTTTGTTCGTTGGCGCTGCACTATGAACACGATGACAGGTGTCAAATTTTTAGGGCTTGTGCGCACACAAGTGACATATCAGGTAAATTTGTACAATGCACACTGAATTAATTATATTTCTCTCTCTATCGTTGTTTATTGGAAACTTACAAGTGAATAATACGTTTTGAATTATTCAAAACCGTGTTAGACAAAGACAAAAGTTGCAATCGTAGTTGAATGTTGTTTCGTAAACATTAAATATTTGCCGGCTGTTAATTCATTTTGATTGACATAAAGTGTCAATGTTAATTGGTTTTTATGGTTTTGTGCCTTCAAATTGAATTTAATCCTAAAAAAAAGAGCTATTTCATCGTACTTTTGTGTTCCAGTAAGTATTTATGGACATTTATTACTAATATAACCTTGTTTTGTACAATCATGTTATAACTCGAAAATTTATGGGGTGGCTAAATTCCGGTAAATGGATGTATTCATTGACTTTAAAGTGGATTATGAAAACAGTGAATAAACACAAGTCTGAAGTATACTTCTGGAACGCTAGTTTTTGCCGCTGGTGACATTTCACAATTTTTTTTTCGAGGTTATAAATTATTTTTCGGAATAACGTATATCGGAACGCTAGGCACGCTTATTATATGAAAACGCACTTTGTCTTGATATTTTGCTTGCGATAACTGAACAGTGTGGTGAAGAAAACGTTTGCCGAGCAATCGCTCACGCAGGACGCTGTATGGCCACCAAAGCAGATACAATTTCATATTATTTTTGAAAATAAATGGTTTTTTTGACCAACGAAATATACGTAAGTAAGTACGTTTTCAGATTCCGTTGCATTGTTCAAATTACCGATTCAATTTGAAGAAGTGATTTATTAGGAATAAAAACATTTTCGTTTTTAAAGCATCTATAAAAGGATTAACATGGACCCAAATACTAATTAGTTTTAGTTGTGAAACTCGAGACTGGACATCCGTCGTACACGATTCGAATTTTAACTAGTCACATAGCCGCAAGTCTGAACTATCCGGCGGTATAGCGGACCGGATGTCGCCGCCATTTTTCTCTCTAATAAATCGCTCTTTAAACTTGTGTATCATTAATTTTCTGCGTTTAAGTCTCGAGCAAAGAAATATTGTGTCAAGTAAATAATATTAAAAATCGGAAAGACGCGTCGATTTTATTGTGAAGGGGGCACCACTGTACAGGGTGTCCCATTTTCAACACTTTTATAGGGTATCTCAGTAATTGTTGGTGCTATCAAATGTATGTGTCATGTGCTCTTTTTGGGTCAAACTTAAAATGGTAAAATCAAATTTCAAACTGTTCGCTCGCTTAGGAGATACGGGGCAAAATCGAAAAATTGACAATTTCAAAATTACCCTATATTTTCTTAGTTAAAAGAGATACAGAAAAGTGTTTTAAACAGAAGTTTCTTTATATTGATTGTTGAATAATCTGCCGTTTTCAGAATAAGTATACGGGGTCAGGTAGAAAAGTTATCGGACCTAACCTCATTTTTTTTTAATGGAACACCCTGTATATTTCAATCTAAAAAGATACTATTTTAAATTCTCCTTTCAAATATATTATACACGATGGATGATATTGGTATCCTAGGGGATTTATTTAAACCTTATTACTTTAAACCACAGTAGACCATGAAACCCAAGCTAATATCGTAGAAACAACTTTGTTGACTATTAACGTTTAACGTCAATTTTTTGCATATTCATTTGCGAAAATGACCTATCAACATGTTGAAAAATTTGATATTATATCAGTTTATATTGAAAGTGGAAAAAACGAAGAAATGGCGCAAAATGTATATTTTGTTCGCTATCCGGAAAGACGATAACCATTTAAGGACATATTCCGAACATTTGCGATGATTCCCGTTGTTTTTTTTACCTTAATCTGAATCTTTTATTTCGTTTCGAAGTAATAAAGTTTAAATAGGTAAATCACCTAGGAAACCAATATCATGCATGATGTGTTATATATTTGAAAGGAGAATTTAAAATAGTATCTTTTCAGATTAAAATATATAGGATATTCCATTAAAAAAAAAATGAGGTTAGGTCCGATAACTTTTTTACCTGAGCCCCGTATACTTATTCTGAAAACGGCATATTATTCAACAATCAATATAAAGAAACTTCCGTATAAAACATTTTTCTGTATCTCTTTGATCTAAGAAAATATAGGATAATTTTGAAGTTGTCAATTTTTCGATTTTTCCCCGTATCTCTTAAGCGAGCGAAAATTTTCAAATTTTGATTTTACCATTTTAAGTTTCACCCAAAAAGAGCACATGACACCTACATTACTTTTTTGATAGCACCAACAATTACGGATATATCCTATAAAAGTGTCGAAAATGGGACACCCGGTACGTTTGTTTTGTAAGAATCTATAAATTTCCCTTCCCAAAAGAAAAAATACACGTTGGGGAAAAAATTTCCGTGAAACTATCTCGTAGCAAAGTAGAAAGGAACTCGTTTAATAAAAACCTGCCAGTTTAAATTGACACCATTATAAGTATTCTGGGTAAAAATGTCCATCTTGTAATTATAAATCATTTCAATTCCCATATGTGGACAACTCAAGCGGACACGCTGTATATTAGTCATATTTCTTTTTAGATCCCGACATCGATCGTAAGTTTACTCGAGACCTAAACGCGCCGATAAAGCTAACAATTAAAATGAAAGTAACAGTATAAATTAATAATTTACAATTACTACCCTAAAATTACACTAGGTCGATCACATTTTTTTTTTATTATTAATATACAATAATTGCGTGAGGGTGTCCTTTAAAAATCGCCAATTTCCTTTTTAAAATAAAAACCGGCCGGAAACTATAATAAACTCCTGAAGCCACCGTCATCGGGCCTTTTAAGCAGCATGCTATACTATGAATGGTTTACAAATACAATCGCATGATTTTAAGGACACCCTGTATAATATAGAATAGTTTTACACTGTTAATTCCATTCGTTTTTTCCATCGGAAGAATGAAAAAACTAAGGGAATGTTACCTTACAGTTAGATCTTTTTGTTTGCACCATCGATTCGCTAATTTTACAATTTGTCTCCCGGTTATTTCGAAATTTACATCGGGTGTCGAAAAATTTGAATTCTTTTTCATTTGAGAAATATCTCCATTTCGTGGAACAGGTGGATCATGACCAGAGATTTAAAAATTCCGGGAAAATTGGGTTTTCCCAGAAAAAAAAATGGAAATTTTTTGGAAAAATTAAGAATTTTCTTATAAACTAGACAAAATTTGTTTTAATTGCTAGACTTGCTTTATGTTATTATACAGTGAGTCCCAGAAGAAATGTCTAAATTCATTTAAAATTCAGCGGTAAGTTTTTTCAAAAAACGCTCGTACCCGTCGATTTTGATTTTTTAATTTTATTTTTTTTGTGGTAATTTGATGTATACAGGGTAGCTCAAAAATAAGTTACGACCATCAACTTCATTTTTTCAAATGAAAACATATATTTTTTATTTCATTTTTGAATTTTGCATTGAATTCTAAGCATGTTTCATGTACCATGTCCTATACATAAACTCAACAGTTATTGAAAAAATTAGGATTGAACATATCTATAAGTAAGACCTGTTTATTAAAAAAAAACACAACAAAATCAAATTAAATGTTGAAAATGTGCAAAGAGAGTTTATTGATCGTCTTGGATATTGTCAAGCCGTAAATGGTGCACATTTTCAACATTTAATTTGATTTTGTTGTGTTTTTTTTTAATAAACAGGTCTTACTTATAGATATGTTCAATCCTAATTTTTTCAATAACTGTTGAGTTTATGTATAGAACATGGTACATGAAACATGCTTAGAATTCAATGCAAAATTCAAAAATGAAATAAAAAATATGTTTTCATTTGAAAAAATGAAGTTGATGGTCGTAACTTATTTTTGAGCTACCCTGTATACATGAAATTACCACAAAAAAATAAAATTAAAAAATCAAAATCGACGAGTACGAGCGTTTTTTGAAAAAACTTACCGCTGAATTTTAAATGAATTTAGACATTTCTTCTGGGACTCATTGTATAATGCACTCTACTCTCGTTCACCATAGGGCATACACATATGATCAAATTAGACAAAAGTCGTTAGAGAGACGGTGACAATAGGGGGTCCGTGAAGTGGAATATCAGTAATTTGGTTTTTCGTGGAGTTTAGGTCCCCCTCTACAACTTTTCTATCTGATGAAATGCCGTAGAGCGTTGCTGAGAGGCCATGTACCGCTTTAGATAGAAAATTCTCAATAAATTCAAAATTATATCGAACCACGTCTGAAAATGAATTTACAGCATCTGCGTAACCCCAAAGTCACGGGAAACACGTTTTCTGACAAGTCATCCCTTGCATATACTTTTCCGAGCGTGTCACAAAAAAAATTTATGGAAAAATTATAAAGTCTCAAGTGACATGGGTCCAAGTGGGCGTAATCGCTTTGTATTCACATGGAGATGACTCGTAAACAATTTTCTGATAAAAAGAATATTGCGAAAGTGCGGTATTTTTTGCGTAATTTGAAGAATTCCGCCTAGCTCGGTGCGATTTTTCTGAAATTTTTTCCACAATATTAGGGTGTCAAGGAATGTAGTGTGAAAATTTTCTGATCACGATCGTTTTCCGAATTTCCTCCGAGGAGATTTTTAAAAAATTCCAATAATGAAATGGCGAGACCTAGAAAGACAAAAAATTTTTCGCATAATCTTTAACATATAATGTTCGGTTCTAGTTTCAACTTCAAATTCGCTTTTTTTCTTTTTTTTTAAATCTTCATTTTTTTGACACGCTCGGAAAAGTATATGCAAGGGTTGACCTGTCAGAAAATGTGTTTCCCGTGACTTTGGGGTCACGCAAATGCTGTAAATTCATTTTCAGACATGGCTCGATATAATTTTGAATTTATTTAGAATTATTTCCTATCTAAAGCGGTACAGCGCCTCTCAGCAACGCTCTACGGCATTTCATCAGATATAAAAGTTGTAGATGGGGACCTAAACTCCACGAAAAACCAAATTACTGATATTCCACTTCATGGACCCCCCTATTGTCACCGTCTCTCTAACTATTGGGAAAAACCGAATTTGTACGATTCCGTTCTTTTTGTTTTCCGATTGTATTTGGTAGGTTCGACGTTTCGTTTTTTCTCAACCATCATCAATTTTATTTTTTTAAATAGTGGTAACATTTTATTTTAAGCTTTATGAACTCCACTTTATATTTTGATTCCAACGATATATCACACGTTTCGGACTAAAAACAGTCATCTTCAATGCAAATAAGCACATTATTGAAATTATGTGTGTTTTGTTGTATTTATACTCTAGTTGCCATTAAAGTCATTATTTACAATAATAATAATGTAACATAAATTATTTTTTCAAAATCATATCATATTCGAAAAGAAAAATAATAATAATAATAAATAGTAGTGATACATCGTTGCATTCAGAATAGAAGGTGGAGTTCACAAAGCATAAAACTAAATGTTACTACTATTTAAAAAGCAAAGTTGATGATCGTCGCGAAAAACCGAACATACTAATGCGCTGTGACTGTAATGTCCTGTGGTTAACGAGATCCCTGCAGAATTCATTCTTATCTGGGCCACCATGTATGAGTATTTCAAATTATTTCAATGCTCCTGTTTTTTTTTCCCAAACTGTTAAAATCTCTAACTGCATCTTTTGGCGCTTCTTCTTTTAGTATACAGGGTGATTCACGACGAGCGTGCATTAGAACTTTATGGAGAACTACTGAATATATGTTCCTGAAACTTTGGGGATTTTGGTTTATCGATATGCGCTCATTAACTAAATTATTGACATGTTCCTGTCATTTCCGGTTATACCGGAAGTAGCTTCCAACTTTCGTTTTTTAAATACAACATGGTAATTTTTACTACATTTTTCGATTAAGCATTAAATACTAAGCACATTTTATAGAAAATGTTTTTGTCAGACTCTATTAGCTTTTGAGATATCTGGACTTTTTGTAATTATTTGGCAAATGCATGACGATGAAATAATCCATATAATTTTTTTACCTTAGCGCTTGGACTAAAAATTTTTTCTCACTGAATAGCTAGAAGATCATCAAGTCTCAAAAACATTTCAAATTCGGCATAAAATGTACAGGGTGGTCACAATTCAAGCCTCATTGTTAAAGAATTCAACCATTAAAAACTTTCTTATTTTAAATGCAACACCCTGTATATTTTTATTTAATTTGATGGGAAATTCGTTGTTTTTTATAAATAGTATTTACAGTCCTATACCTATATCAAAGCGTTTTCTGAAAAAATCCAATTTTATTCCGAAAATACTATTTGTTCAAGTGTGCTATGAAAACAATTGTACTTAGGGGCTGTATAGTATATACTGATGTCTATACGAAGGAAAAGTGATTGGTATCAAAACGATGGGGCTCCAGCACACAACGTCCAAGTTGTTAAGACTGCCCTAAACAGACTTTTTCATGACCAGTGGATCGCAAACCAAGGTCCCTTCCACAGGCCAGCTCGTTCGCCAGACTTAACTCCACTGGACTTTTTCATCTGTTGAACCATTAAAGATAAAGTTTACGCGCGTCCCATCACCACGAAGAAAAATCTAATTGAAAGGGTGAAGGCAGCATTTCAATCTCTCACAAGAAATTAGGAATGCTACAAGAAATAACATGATGAAAAGAATACATAAATGCTTGGAAGTAAATGACAATCATTTCGAACATATTTTAAAAATATAATCAAAAGATATTAGGTATAATTTTCAAACACATTTTTAATTAAAGAATTTAAAGTTTATAAACTTGTTTCCTTGCTATTTTTAAAAAAATAATATTTAAACCATTAAATTTAAAACAATCAACTGCATTTTATTTATTAATTATCAAGAAACACTTTAGAATATTGTATTTTCAAGGAATCAATCACTTTTCCTCCATATAGACATCAGTATACAGCCCCTAAGTACAATTGTTTTCATAGCACACTTGAACAAATAGTATTTTCGGAATAAAATTGGATTTTTGAGAAAACGCTTTGATATAGGTATAGGACAGTATATACTATTTATAAAGAACAACTAATTTGCTATGAAATTAAATAAAAATATACAGGGTGTTCCATTTAAAATAAGAAAGTTTTTAATGGTTGAATTCTTTCACAATGAGGCTCGAGTTGTGACCACCCTGTACATTTTATGCCGAATTTGAAATGTTTTTGAGACTTGATGATCTTCTAGCTATTCGGTGAGAAAAAAATTTTAGTCCAAGCGCTAAGGTAAAAAAATTATATGGATTAATTCATCGTCATGCATTTACCAAATAATTACAAAAAGTCCAGATATCTCTAAAACTAATAGAGTCTGACAAAAATATTTTCTATAAAATGTGCTTAGTATTTAATGCTTAATCGAAAAATGTAATAAAAATTACCATGTTGTATTTAAAAAACGAAAGTTGGCAGCTACTTCCGGTATAACCGGAAATGACAGGAACATGTCAATATTTTAGTTAAAGAGAGCATATCGAGAAACCCAAATCCCCAAAGTTTCAGGAACATATATTCAGTAGTTCTCCATAAAGTTATAATGCACGCTCGTCGTGAATCACCCTGTATGTATGATTACTTTTCGAAAGTATTTTCTTTTGCGTTTGAGTAGACTACCGCTAGATGGTCCCATTATATTTGTCGATCCCTCCGTACTGCAAAAGACAGTCCACATACACACCGAACCACTAGATTTCTACGTAATAAATGACGAACTACGAACTTATTGTGTTGTCGAGTAATCAATTCTCGAGCCAATAGAAAATACACATTTTGATACAAAAGGAGGATTTCTAGCGAACAAACCCGATCTTATCGGCATATTTACGCGGAAAACTTTCTCGAGACAAATTGCAAAATAATTGTTGAACTTTTTTAAAACTAGTATCGCGCCTAAATTTGTCGATTTTGTGAAACTTCTTAGCACGGAAATAACCTAATAAGAAAAGAAACTAAAAGGTGACTAGAAATACTTAACAATTTCGCGATAGGTAATAGAAATATGACGTAGTCCAGAAAACATCATAAACTCAAGCCAAAAGGGAATCATCAACCCTCCAATAATTTTAGTGCAAATTATATATTTTTCTAAGTAACAGGACCCAAAAAAACAAACATTCAATTGCACAATAATTGTTTCCCTATCGAGTGGGAAAAACCCCTACTTCACCGCACCAGTGCGGAAAATACTACTTTACCGCACTAGAGCGGAAAGGCATACTTTACAGCACCAGTGCGGAAAAGCCTGCTTTACTGCACCAATGCGGAAAAGTCTACTTTACCGTACCAATGCGATGAATTCTACTTTTCAACGCCAATGGGGAAATCCTTACTTTTCAGCACTAATGAGTAAAAATGGGTGTGGGAAAAGCGTAAACATTTCTATTAGCTATCTCAAAATATATGACGAGAAAACGAAAGCAACAATACCAAAAAATTAAACAAAATCGGACAAAAAGCACTGGAGTCAAGTCAGAAGCGTTAAAAAAATAACTGACTAAGTTTAAACTAAAGTTATTAAACGATAAAAACACGTTTTCACTATAAGTACATACTTATGCTTAACTGCTTGTTAATTTCATAAAAAAAATTTATAACAAACACTGGGAGTAATAGGAGAATTTAATCCGACCAAACTAATTTTAAAAAATACCTTTTATTATACAGGGTGTTTCTTAATGGCGTGCTAATGGTTCAGAGTGTTAATCCTTAGATGAAGCCCAAGTAGCATTTGTAGACACATTGTGGTACATGTATCGTAACTATCGTTTCTGTTTCCGATCAAAATTGGAAACTGTTGGCGACAAGAATGGAAATATTTTCGAAACGTATACATTTTAAATGGGACATTTACACGTGTTTCCAAGTGGTTGGTACTAGCTGTGACTTTCGCTGTTTCGATGCACAATCGAAACTTTTATCGAAAATGTGTCGCAAAAGTTTCGTAACACATATGTCTCGATACAAGTTTCTAATTCGAATCGAAAATGTGTCGAAACGTTTCTCAGCAAAGAATGTGTGTCCAATTTGTGTCTAAAAATGCTACTTGGGAGGAATGAAGAATAGCTTCAATTTTTTGGTCCAGCGTGTTGAATTTATTTTTAATATCTCCGAAAGTAGTTGATAATGATTTAATAAACGTTTTAAAGCCGAATAAACTCTAATCTGAAATCGGATTACCCCACCTTAAGGCCATATTCGATCGGATTAACTTCTGCCACTACATCCGTTCCAACAATACAGTTCCGATTTACAAGAGCAAAATTTCCAAGTCCTATCTACACAACGAATTGTATTTTATCGTTAACCGTTTCACAAAATAAAAATAACTTACTAAAATTAGTTTTTATAACAGCCTTGTACGAATTTCTTATTTCCTTACGGTAAGACTATAACTACAGAATATGTACAGTGTTATTTATAATATATTACAAAAAGGGACTAAATAAATTATTATTATTATACTATCACTATAACAAAATGTTTTTTTCTTCTTGTGCCCCAAAATGAACTCTCGATTTAAAATGTACGGTTTCTGTTAACGAATTAGATCTAGTCGATTTACTATTAATTTACTTAAAAAACCTGTACAGTGTCCCATTTTAGACACTGTCTGAGGGGTATCAATTATCATCAAAGATAGAATGCTGCGAACAAACCCGGTTTTTAACGGAACGAAAGATTCCGATGTCAATTATCATTAATCTACAGGGTGATTTTGAAAATCGTCTGTTTGTTGTTGTTTCTAATAAACTAATGTTATTAAAAATATCGCATTTTTAGATTATTTTTGAATATAAACATAAACAAGTATACATTTTTGTAAGAGCCAAAGTATGCTTAGTTAATTAAAAAAAAAAAATATATAGGGCGGCCCGTTTAAAAACTTTTCATTTTGTAAATATCTCAAAAATAAATATTTTAGAGAAAAACAAGATCATTTTTTACCTTTTTCGGTTAACGCGAAACAATACGAGGGGGTGTCGCACGGAGATTTTGAAAATAAATCACCCTGTAGATCAGTGTTTCCCAAAGTGGTCCAGGTGGACCCCCAGGGGTCCACGGGAGACTCGACGGGGGTCTACGTTAGGCGTGACAAAAAATGGGGGTCCACAATCGTAAGCGGGGGTGCATAAAAATTAATTTGGTTTCGATAGTGAAGAACTAAAATGTTGACTTGACTTCTCCTATCAATATAGGCAGATAATATTTTAAGAAGCTCAGCGACTGTTACTTGTAAAAACTTGCATATTTCATAACAAAGTTTTGAGCAATGACTCTATGAAACCATCAAAGTTGGAAGATCATCTAAGAAGGTGTCATCCTGATAAAATAGGTAAAGATTTGAAATATTTCCAAACATTAAAGGAAAAATATGAAAAGAGACCCACCGTGCATAGTATGTTCGCTTCAACGTCTGAAAGCAACGATGATGGCTTGCGGGCATCTTACAATATCTCATTACTTATAGGAAAATCTGGAAAACCGCACACCATTGGAGAACAGTTAATTTTACCTGCTGTTGAAGAGGTTTTAAAAACTGTCAAACGAGTCAACTTTACCTGACAATGAAGCATTATTATTAGCATATGTTCGATTTGTTATGGGCGAAGAAATTCATGAAGAGCTACTATTCTCGAAAACTTTAAAGACGGACACTAAAGGTGAATCAATATTTAATGTTTTGAGTGATTTTTTTAAAGAAAAATCGATTCCATTCACAAACGTTATTTCGGTGGCAACAGATGGAGCTCCTGCCATGGTCGGGCGATATCGTGGGTTTATAAGTCATCTCAAAAGAATTATACCAGAGGTAATTGCAATTCACTGTGTTATCCACCGACAACATCTCGTAGCGAAAAATTTGAGTGATAGATTGCACCAATCGCTTCAATTTGTGATAAATGCAGTTAACAAAATAAGAAGCAATGCATTGAATACGCGTTTATTTTCACAATTGTGCGATGAAAATGATGAAGACTTCCAACGATTGCTGTTACATACCGAAGTACGCTGGTTGTCGAAAGGTGCATGTTTATCAAGATTTTATTTACTTTTTGACTCAGTTTTAGAGTTTCTGGAAAGTAAAGATCCTGAGTTAAAAAAAAACTTGATCAATTTTAAAGCAGACATCGTGTATTTGACAGATTTATTCAAAAAATTTAATGACCTCAACTTACAATTACAAGGGGATAGCCTCAATTTAATAAAAACAAAGAGTGTAATTTCAGCTTTTCTTGGTAAATTAAAATTTATGAAGGAAAATATTGGTCGGAGCGAATTTTCTCAGTTTTCAAACTTGTCGCAGGTAGAATGCCTTGATGAAGATATTCAGACATATGTGCAACATTTGATTGCCCTGCATGATGATTTTAAAATCAGATTTGAAGATATTCTGTCAATGGAAATACCACCATGGATCATAAATCCATTTGAAGAAATGGAAGTGGGGAATGTGATATTACAAGAGGAGCTACTGGAGCTCAGCACTAATGAGGAGCTGAAAGTGATATTTAAAAGAGGGTATCAAAAATTTTGGCTGCAGGCAGAAATACCCGAAAAATATCCTGGACTGTGGGGAATTGTGCAAAAGCTTCTGATAGCGTTTCCATCCTCATATCTCGTCGAGAAAAGTTTTAGTGCCGTTACAAACTTATTAACAAAAAAAAGAAGCAGATTGAATATCACAGAACGGGGAGATTTGCGGTTATTCCTTACAAAACTCAAGCCAAATATTGATAATTTGCTATCAATCCATCAAGTACATCCCTCTCATTAAAATTATATTTTTTTGTAATTATCATGGTAGAAATTACATTACGTTGTAAGTGTTTAATTTTGATTATATTACGACTGTTATAACAATAATAATTAATAACGTAATAATTTATAAGTATATAAATAAATGCCTACAACACAAGGAAATATACTATATTTCTTTTTACCACTCCGAATGGGACGTTTTCTAAATAAATTTTGTGAGAATTGATTGGTTCTGGTGCTGTGAGTAGTAAGGTGCCGTAGGAATATCCCCGTTCCCGGCCAACTTAGCTTTTTTGACATCCACTCACAGCACAATCAATTAAAATTTAATTAAAAAATTGTTTGCCCCACAATGCACCCCCCCCCCCCCCCCCCTCTAGCTACGGTCATGCAGCATGCAGGGGGTCCACCGAATCCAGCAAAAGTTTGATAGTGGTCTATGAAACAAAATAGTTTGGGAATCACTGCTGTAGATAAAAGAAACTAAGAGAGCCATGATAAATTTGACACCGGAATCTTCCGTTTCGTTAAAAAGTGGGAAAGTAAAAACCGCACTATTCTATCTTTGATAATAACTCTAATACCCCCCAGGGAGTGTCGTTTTATTCCTAATTACAATGTGCACTTGATATCTTTTTCCTCTGGCGTCGACCAATCAGGCACCGGTGCAGTTACTTTCGACGGCGAACTGTCGCTGTGGTGTCGGATTTACAATTTTAATAATATATACGAGTGAAATTTTTTTAATGAATTTAATAGCCCGAACCCGACAATCCCGCTCTTAGGTTATTTTTTGCCAGTATTCTTGTCACCGTGTAAGATTAATGTGCCAACCAATACATACAGAACAGTAATCCAAAAAGCCGTATTAGAGTCGGCAATTCTTCTCCTGCGCGTGCAATGGCAATTATAATTGCACGTATTCCTGCGCACTCAGCCGTTCTCGATCAGCTGGCGCATTGCCAACAATCAGAACAGCAGTTGGTACTGTCGGAATCCCTAAAATAGCCCCAGAATTAGAGATGGGCAAACCTGTTCGTTTTGATTATCAGTTAAAGCAGCTCTGCTACTTACAAAAAACAGGTCAAAAAAGTTGCGACGAATTAGCAGTACATATGTTTAATAAAGAATGTGAACTGTTAATTTAAGTACCAGTTAGTTTAAATAGCCATTAGATGTTCATAACTGCTTCGACCAACTAATAAACAGTTAAAAATAACAGAATAGTCATCTCTACCCAGCCTTGCATCGGCAATGACAATTAAAATGGCGCACGACCCATTTCTGGCAATGAGAGACAGCTGATCGGGAACAGTGTACTGCGCATGAATCCGTGCAATTTTAATTGCCAGAAGAGTAGAATTGCTGTAATACGGATTCCATTCTCGCATTGCGCCCGCAATGTGAGCAGTATTAGGCCAGCTGATCGAGGACGGTGTACTGCGCATGAATCCGTGCAATTATAATTGCCATTGCTGGCGCAAGAGACAAAAATTACCGACTCTAAATACGGCTTAAACCGATTGAATCCGAACAGAAAAACGACATTTTTTATCAAAGATCATTTACCAGCACTTTATTTTATCTTATTCATCCTAGAGTCATAATATTGTATTAAAAAGCCATGTCAAACTTCGAGTAAAAGTCGTCGAACATAAAAAAAAATACATTCCTTCCAGGGTTAACCCGAAAAAATCTCAACATAACATAATCGAATAGCTTATAAAACGAACGGAAAAATATTTAGTTTTTTTTATGTCCACAAATGCGCGACTTTTGACTCTGACCAATCAGACCCATCTAATATCACTAACTCGACCAAGCCACGAAAATTTAAATGAAAAAACGGTGAAACAACGTCACAGGGTATGAACACATGACTACAAAGCGTATCGATTTTTATCAGAAATTGTTACATTAAAATAACCTTAGTTTACTTCTTTTCTTATAAGCTACATTTTTACTTCTTTTTCGGTTTTATTTTTTTTTTCTTCGTATTATCGTGTATAGTTTTACTAGTTAGGAAGTTTTTTTTATTCTTTTTCATATTTTTCAGTTACATTGAAACGCTAATAAAGGGACGAGGAAATGCAAAACATATGGATGCTAATACTGAATGGGTATAGCTTTTTGCGAAGTATCCAACATAATATCAATTGACAGATATTGATAGTTAACAAAGATGGAAAAATGTACATTTCTAGCCTACGCAACGAATGCCAACAGTATTTCCCACCTCTTTCGGTCATTATTGCAGCATAGCCAGATTGGCATATTTATCGCAAAGGTATCTTGCAAAATCCCAATTAAAAATTTGTTAATTTGACAATTAAAACTGGTTTAAGGTTAATCCGCAATTGCTCTTAAAATAAATTTATTTCCCAATAATTTTACTATAAACTGTGAAGAGATTCTTCAAAAAAATATTATTATACTTAAGAGTATCAAACGAATCTTGAACTAATCCAACTGCACTCTGGCAACATCTATTTCTACTTTACTACTGCGCTAAGATCCACGAGCCAAAATATGAATTAATACTAATCTCGTAAACATTACAACGTTGGCGTTGTGATCTAACGGATTGTCTATATATTTCGGTTGATTTGTGTTTTTTTTGTGATTATTGGTGAAAAATCTTCTTTATTATAAACAATCATGTTGCATTCATGTGTAGTTTGTAAAAGAGTGGATCATTTAAATAAGGATTTATCTTTTCATCCGTAAGTATGGTTATGTTTTAGTAGTTAACCATCTCATATAACCAGACTTCAACATTGTTGCCATTCAGCCAACAAACATGTAGTTCTCTCTTCCACCCATTACTGATTTTCAATAACATTTCGCACAATCACAGCTTCACTTTCCAAGAGTTTTAAGGATGGATTATGATGATGATAGTTAATAATAGTTTTATAAAGTCAAGCAGCTGCAATATGTCGCTAGAAATTATAAAACTGTTTTATAGAAGTTTATATGAAAAGAAAGGAGTTGGCTTCATTAATTAAAATAAATTTTGAAAAAAGTGTTTAAATGTGTTTACCTATACTGCCTCTTATCTCCTGAAAAACTGAAACAATTTGCAACTATGTAACAAATTTCTATTTTAAATTCAAGTTACCTGGTAAGTATACTAATACCGCACAAAGAAAAAATTGACCAGTAGCGTCCCGTTAAAGAAAAAATGGAGAAATATTAAACGTCGAGGTACTTAACTCAAATTTCTGGTCACGCTGTATTGAAATTTTCCCGGGCGAATTTTTCAGCGTTACAGGGCGATATCTTAAAAACGGTATAAAATTCTTACATGAAATTTGTACAGGGAAACAGGGGATGGACACATTTTTAAACAGATTAATAAAATTTACCCCTGCTGGCGGGGGTAACTTCGGAATCTTACAAGGATACTTGCCATCATGCTATACCCAACCTTCTTAGGTCCATATAAACATCCTACTAACGTCAAAAACGTCCGTATGACATTGACAGGTCCAAAATTAACTACTCCGCCCCGTGCTATTATTATATCCTTTATTATTACAAGTTAATGATTGGTTTTTAGTGGATTAAATTCTCATCAGTCAATATTGCGTCACGGAGAAAAGAATCGACGTCATACATGTTATGCAACCTATGTATGCAACTATACCGCCTCGTCGCACAGACAATAGCAAGTAGGTAGCTGTCAAGGTGTAATTTGACAGATAAGAGACGGAACTACCGACTTCTCTTGCAATGTAAGGTTATGTTGGTGGTCTGTGTATGTTTACATATGAGACAACACCAACATAACCTCACGAGAGAGGTGTGTATTGCCAATTGTTACATTATAAGTCTCCTCGGAGGATTCGCATCACATACCAACGGCCGGCGTTCCGTAATTCTATCCGAATTTCTAACCTCATTCAGGATTAATCCACAGAGTAGGATACGAGGCAACCGATTGGGATATTGGGTGAATATTATCCAGACGAAACGCAGAAAAGTCGGAAAAAGACACCTTTTTATATTGTGTCCAGCTTTTTCGTTGTCACGTTCGAATGATGTTTTCGTAAAATGCGGAATTGCTAAACGTAGACCGCTGGCGTGTGCGATGTTTATCATTGAGAAATCTAAAATAGGCGTTTACTTTTATGATACAAGTTGTCAAAATAGGTAGGCGCATACAGGGTGTCCCTAGATGGAGTTACCTATACCACAAATTAACCTAATTTTTAATTTCTTAATTCGAACCTTTCTTAGTCATAATCCTAACCAAACAAAAAACTGACAGCAAAATGCATTCAGCAGAACTATAAAGCCCGGTGAGACTGCTTATGGGGGGGATCGAAACACGTAAGAAGGCCTTGGAAGTGATGCTAAGCCTACTCTGCTCCATGCGCTCACAAGTAACCTATTTTTATCTATCTGTTTCACTCTATCATTTAAGCGTCAATATCAGACTTACGTAGAGTTAATATGAAATGCCAAAAAGTGATTGTTTATGCAGGCGACTTGATCCTGGTCATATTTGTCTCACTTTACTGAATTAGGGAAGGTTGCTGCAGACAGAGACAGGCATAGAATGCGAACAGCACGAATTGTTAAACAAGCTAACTTCCTTCGTCTGGCGGGAATGGAAATCCAGCAACATATGATGTGATTTAAAATGGCGGTGAAGACGCCGCATCTTTAAATTTTAAAATAATTTTTAATTTTCTAATCTTTTCACGAGAAACGTTGTTTCCTTTTTGGTGCAAGTGAGTAAATTGTTAATCGAAATATTCATTTAGTCATCTTTACTGAGAGTAAGCATCGATAATAATTTCTTTTCCTAAATCATATGGGGCCCAAAAATATGCTCCGACTTGAAGCCTGAAATATTTGCTAGGGCCTAGAGCCCAGTTGAAGATGGTAAAATATTTTATGCAAATTATGATTTACTTCCTATTTTTTAATAAAACTGCTTACAAGCTTATTTCTGAAGTTTAATTTTTCATTTGTAGTTACGTTACTAGTTCAAGAAATTATATAAGAGTGTGTAAGGATTATTTTAAAGTGATATTTACAGCTTAAAACATGTCAGAATCCTAATATTTGATTTTCACCACTTAAGTAAATCAAATATAAGGGTTTTGAATGTTTTTTGTTGGTTAAATGTCACTTTTTTGGGATTTTGAATGTTTTTTGTTGGTTACTTACTTTAAAATATTGACAGTAATAAAAATTTGGACAAAAGTGACATTTGAAAAGCACGTGCGTTTGTCAGCTGATGCCAGACGTAATGGATGCCGGGTTTGTTCATACCTGCTTCAATTTGTTAACACGGCGGTTTGTCTTCCTGTTTATAAGTATTCGTTGATGCGTATCGTTACGACACCCATTAAAAACCGCTTATAAATCGAGGGGCTCTCCTCGATTCTTATAAAAACTATTATTAAATAGTAACGAAATTAAGATTCGTCATTAGAACATTTAGTTCTCGTATACAGGGAGATCGAAATCTTAAAAAATATTGATTTTACCTAAGAGTAAGTAAACTACCTGTCGATTTAATAGACGAAAAATAAATTTCCTTGAAATCGTGAATTATGACGAAAAACATTTCCTAATGGCATTTTTCTTAAAAACGAAAAGTTAATGTTCAATTGACGCCGCCATTTTCATACGATTATCTGTCAATCCAATTTGGTTACAAAACATTACATAGATGTCGCCCTATGGTTGCAAATCATAGTATTTATCTTTTGGCGTACACATTCCGATCGTGTGTAAAAATCTAGTTCTCTCTCGCTCTCTCGCGCGCGTTACGAAGCGTCGGTTCCACCTACGGGCAGACATCGCCCCATCTCAAGAGTAACCGGACCTCTCTCTCACGAGCACGCCGGCGATGAATCGCTAGTTGAATTTATTAGTATTTTGCGCTTGAGTTCTCTAGCATTTGACCGCAGCGTTGCCAGGTCTAGTGAAATTTCACTGACATGTGTAATCTTTATCAAAATGACCTTTCCTAGTGATTTTTTTCAGTTTCAGCGTTTCCTATCAGGCAAACATCAATATTTTTTAAGATTTTGACCTTCCTGTGTATACAAAAACTAAATTTTGTAATGTGGAATGTTAGTTTTTCGACAATCGAAACTTTTTATAAAAAAATTCTTTTTGGCGAGAACTTAAGTCCATTTGTGGCATAGGTAACCCCGTGCAGGGACACCCCCGTATATCCGGCAAAAGAAATCGAAAACGAGCGACACCTTTGTGGGGAAAAAATGACAACAAAACGTTTCATAGTATAAAAATATCATTTAATGAACAAAATCAAATAAGTCAAAAAAACGGTGCAGAAACTTCCTATCGAACGTTTTACAATAATCGTGAAATTTAATCAACGATACAAAAACCGAAAAAAAAAACGACGACAACCCGAATCTTCAAAGACAATTATGGGTTTTATCTCTTGCACGAGTTCTCCCGATTCTCGATCGAGAACGGTGTATTTAAAAATGACGTTAATCCATACGAAAGTGACTTCTCTAACTGAAGACAGGGCTTCGCCCTTTTCTAAACCTCTCAAATTGGACACGAACAGCATTTAAGCTACTCTAGCTCGGACTCAACAGCCGGGACTAACCTTTCTTAGCCGTCCCAGGGACGGGGCATCACGTTACCTCCATGACGAGACTGCTTTTGCTGTTCCTAACTCCTCCGTTGGGCGTTTTTTGGCCCGCGCCGCCGCTGACGACCGTCCCCTGGGGCGTTCCCGATTCTTCGACTTCCACGTCCACCGCCGCGGTCAGGGGAAAATCTAATATGTTGTTGGCACTGTTGAATTGAAATAATAGTATAAATATATACGGTATCCATTTCGAAGTGATGAAAAGGATATTATGAATTTAAACACGATGAAAAGGATAGTATCCATTTAGACTTACGATGAAAGGGATTGTATCCATTTAGACTTACGATGAAAGAGATATAGAAAGGATATAGGCTTTTAGACTTACGTTGAAAAGAATATTATCCATTTAGACTTACGACGAAAAGTATAGTATCCAATTATACATGATAAAAAGTATAGTATCCATTTAGACACGATCAAATTGATAGCATCCATTTAGACTTACGATGAAAACGACAGTATCCATTTAGACTTAAGATGAAAAGTATATTACCCATTTAGACACAATGAAAAGGATAGTATCCATTTAGACTTACAATGAAAGGGATACAGTATCCATTTATACTTGCGATGAAAGTGATACAGTATCCATTTAGACTTACGATGAAAGGGATACAGTATCAATTTATACCTGCGATGAAAGGGATACAGTATCCATTTAGACTTACGATGAAAGGGATACAGTATCCATTTAGACTTACGATGAAAGGGATACAGTATCCATTTATACTTGCGATGAAAGGGATACAGTATCCATTTAGACTTACGATGAAAGGGATACAGTGTCCATTCAGAATTACGATGAAAAGGATAGCATAGACTATCAAGTTATCCAGCAAATTTAATTTATCGGTTCCTACAACTTACCTATGACTATTAAGCGTAACAGATTGCGCAGACGTGAGCAGGCTCAGCGTACCGGGGTTGCTATGCGTATTACTGTAAGCATACGACTGGATTTTGTTGTTTCGGGAACGGTGCGAACTGGGCACTACAAAATTAAAAAAGTATATTAATTTGTGTGCATCTTCGACTATGTATACAGGGTATTCCTAAATGACGTGCTAATATTTCAGAGTTTGTCATTTTCTAATATCTACACAAGTACTATAGATATTATTCTCAATTTGTTTGTTCAGAACATAAAACCACATATTTTAGTTAAAGAGGTTATTCAAGTGATACACCAGTAGTGTCCCCTTTGAGGCGCTCTAGCGCTCTACTTTGAATGTGATAAAACCGTTTACTGTCAATGTAATTGATGTCGCAGTCGAAAATATGTTGCGAAAAATAAGGACTTACCATCTGCCGCAAACCCTATCTGCGATATTATTCCATTGGTGGTAGCCACTTCGGGCGACGCCCGCTGCTCCCCGCATCCACCTCCCGAACTGCAACCGTCGCTTTTCCCCTCCGTCCTTTCCACCGCGTCTCCCGCGTCCGCTCCAAACGAAGCTCCCCTACCACTACCACCACCCAGCGTCTCGCCCCCGGCGTCCGTAAGCGTAAAACTCGATACCCCCACTGTCCTCCAGCCGTCCCGGTCCTCCTCTTGGAAGTTAAAATCCTCGAAAAGGGATTCTTGCGTTCCCCCCAACTCCTGGTGACCCGAAGATTCGTCGTCCGACCACCGTCTGTCCAATTCGAATAGGTCCGTGACGAACGGCGATTGGTCCAGCAAAAGGGTGGAACTGGGGGGGTCTAGGGCTTCCACCTCCATTTGGAAGGAGGGGAGGGCGTTGTTGGCGAAGGGCGACTCCTCGGGCGGCAGCAGGTGGCACGGGGCTTCGTAGTCCGACGGGGGCGTTTTGGGTCTGAAGTGAAGCCTGCAAATATGGATATTTTTAATTTGTTTATTTTAATCTTACCGTTATTAAGTTGTTATATTAATAAGTATTATGCCCGGCCGTTTCTGAACGTCGGAAGGAATGCGAGCGAAGAATTAGGCTATCAAATCCCCATAGACAAATAAAAAGGATCATTTTCCACAATACTGAAATTAATAACATAAATCTATCGTCTTCAGATATATGGCAACGCTGTAGCCGCGATTTTTTGCTAAGGGGCGAAACCATGCAAGATTTTTCCATAGCTTTTCATTAAGCTAACAAGAAATAATTAGGTCTAAATTGACTGACTGAAATGTAAACAAATTTAAGATAATTTGTTGTACATACTTTAGGTTCCATAAAATATATCCGACATCCTACGCTAAAACAGAAATTTGATTAGTAAAATTTCAGTTCTTATGTCGTTCCGCTCTTCGTAGCTTCGCTTGGCACCGTTAAAACGCACAATTGTCACTACAGTGGCGTGAAACGCGGGGAGAAAAGCGTATGTTTGTTTCTATACCAGCGCGTTTTGCTTAGGTATTTATGTAACAAATGCATAAAGTGTGTACATACGGGATTGCGGCACTCGCCTTTGGGTCGTGCGCACAATTTCGGTTTCGTAAAAAAGGTACGCATAAGTTTCAAACAATGTGTTTTCTACAGTTTTCTTTTTCAAAATTAAAAAATCTATTGGTGTAATAAATGTAATTGTAGTATGTAGGAATGCCTTTGAATATAAAACAAACAGGAAGGAGCATATGTTAAGATAAGTGAGACCGGAATGGAGCTTCAATATGGCCGACTATTGCTTCTGTCTGGTCAGCGACGTAGAGCATATATATTGCATGTGACATAAAATTAATGCAAAATAATAATTTTATCCCCAGGTACGCCTATGTGATACGTTAATTGGATAACCTTCAAATGTCATTGAAACCAAATGAGTTTTTATTTCTGAATATTCAATAAAATTGGCATTAAAAACATGTACCTATCTGTCAAATGTTACACCAGAATTTTGATGTTTTGGTGTCAGGGAACAACCATAGATACACAACTAAGCATCTTTTTCGTTATTGTCCCAGTAATATTATAATGAAAATATTTTAACAATTTATTTAGATATAATTGCTAAATGATACATATTATCACTAAAACAACCAAAAAATTCTTTTATTACACTAATTACAACGATTATTAACACTTGAAACTGCTCAAAACTATCAAAAATCCAATTTGTTTCCAACATCCACGATCAAGAAGCAAAACATGAGTCATCCGTGGAGCTTCAAGATGGCCGTTTCTGTCTCTCGCTTAAATCGTGCGCGGTTTTCGCAATGCTCGTTCCTGTTCGATTTATATTCAAAGAGGAATGCAATATGTTCGGGATATTTGCTTATATCGACTTGATTATTAACAAATTAATGTTGATTTTAGCTTTTAATAGCATGACACAAAGTTGAAGATTTATACAGGGTGTTATGGAAATGATTTATTATATTTAAACCGGCAAATCCCGAGATGAAAATAAATTGAATAAAAATAACCTTAAATGGCGCTTTGAATTATTGTACGAAATATACACCTGAAAATTTACGTGGCCGCTACTGATGACGTTCGCAATCAATAGTTTATTGAGGCGGTGTTGTCATATATTGCAACACAGAATTGTAAACGCACGAGTTCAGTTATCACTTGTTTTTCAAACTTTTTAGAAAAAAATACTACTATTATGAGGTAGGTACATACCTCTTATAGTCAGGTAGATAATTAAATTCCATAAAAAAAATAAAAGACATAAAGTATGTTTTTCAACAGAACCAACAAATTTGAAATCACATCACAATATTTCTTATTATGAATTATTTCACAACAGAAAAAAAATCGGGTAATGCTACAACTAACAAACCCTTTAAAATTCGTATACATCAAGCACGTGGAACCCTCGACAGCGTCATTCCACTCCCGAGTCTCGAAACATACTGAAGCAACGATAGTCGCGCGCGGCAGGTATCCAAGCAAGGGCGAAACATGCGGTGTGATATGACAACTGAATCCAGATGGAACGGCGCGACAGTATGTGGGTAAAAAGGGTTCTTACCATAGTATTTAAATTCAATTAAAAAAAAAAGTATGTATACATTCTCTAGCACACCCTAGGAGTCACCCATTTAAATATAATAAGCCATTTCCATAACACCCTGTATTTCACCTTCCTTAAAAATACCTGTTCGCTGAAACTCACTTATGTACTTGCTTTTGGTACAATGCTTCATTAAATTTTTCAGGCAATAAATTTTGTGTTGCTTCGTTGGCTTTATTAATTATTTCGTCTGGAGCGCATCGAAATGAATTTCTATCTTCAGAATGGGAATTATATCTTTCCATTTTTGATGTTTTCAAATATTATTGACATTTGCAAGGTAACAATGACAATGCGGCGCCCAGGCAACGAACGTCTTGACTTGACATTATAAGCATTCAAAGAAAAGTGAGAAAATGACACGGTTACATTATGGGACTTTTTTAACTTGTTACAGAATTACCACTAATATCCATTTATTTGCGTAAAAAACATATAACAAGAGTAGAAAAAATAATTCTTGTCTTTCAATTACCTGAAGGATCTGAAAACAATTAGAAATAAACATTTGAAGAGTCTAGCGAAAGAAATTGTGGCAAATATTTACAAAGGGGACTAATATAATTAAATAATAATACCAGTCAGGACATTTTGAGAAAAAGAAACTATAGTTTTGAATTTTCAGGAAGAATCCAACTGCGAAATCAACACTGTATTTATTTTTTTTTCAATTTCAATTTTTTTCAATTTCATTTATTGATCAATTTTTCAGTACAGCAGTACAAAAAAAGAACCATAAAGGTGTAGATCACAAATCCTATCACAATTTCTATATGTATATATAATGGAACATACTAAATCAATAACAAAAAACAATCAACGTGCAACATACAGAGAACCATTAACTAAACACAAAGTCGAAAATAGAATAAGATCAAACAAAATATGCACAATTGGGAAAGACAGCCAATAACATAACAGACTATAAAAATATTTAAAATATATAAAATTTATACAATATAATAATATTTAAAAAATTTACTAAAACAATCCCCCCCAAGACAGCCTGATAGAGTCAAGCGCTAGGCGGAAATCAATCTAGGGATGGAATTTTCCAAAAATTCATCAAATGAATAATTTGCCGAAGATATTAAAATTTTCTTAATTTTTGATTTAAATTTCCCGGAGCTTAACTGTCGCACACCATAGGGAATAGCATTATACCATACTTTGCCAGCATGAAAAACGGTCTCCATAGTTAACCTTAGGTGAGATTGGGGTACACGTACAGCATTTCTATTCCTAGTAGGGTACTCATGCGAACACTCACTTCTACCCAAGTACATATTATGAAGAGAGGTTACACACTCATAAATAACCAAGTCATAAAGGGTTAGGATTTTTAAAGATTTGAATAAAGGTTTGCAGTGTGCTATTCTATTGGCCTTACAGATGACTCTGATAGCCCTCTTTTGCATGAGAAATATACTGTGAAGCCTACCAGCAGTTCCAAACCCCCAAAACATCGATCCATATCTTAAATGCGATTCAAATAGAGCATAATAGACCTGGCGAGAGATGTGACCGTCGTCCAGTTCCTGCGATACAGTTCTTAACGCAAACACAGCAGATGCTAGACTTTTGGTCAACTTATCTATATGGTTATCCCACTTCAGGTTTTGATCCAACATAACTCCCAGGAACCTATAGTCTGAGACTCTAAGAACGGTCGAGTTATTAACAGTTAATGATAATGCAAGATTTTTATTAAAGGTCATGAATTTTGTTTTATCGACATTTAGCACCAGCCTGTTAGCATCAAACCACTGACTTATCAGCGACAAATCTTTATTAATTTTAAGCTCCAACAGGGTTGGGTCCTCATCGGTCCAACAGATGGAGGTGTCATCCGCAAACATTGTAAAACTGCCAGAAATCTGCAAGTTACTAAGGTCGTTGATGTATAACAAGAACAGTAGAGGACCCAGGACTGATCCTTGCGGCACCCCATTTGCGATGTTTCTATTATCAGAACGAACGGTCCCCTCCCCATCGCCCGGGACTTGTACTGTTTGCTCCCTGCCTGATAAGTATGATTTAAACCATCTCAATGTAACCCCCCTAATACCATAATATTCCAATTTATTTAGTAATATATCGTGATTCACGCAGTCAAAGGCCTTCGCCAAGTCACAGAAAACCGCGGTAGTGAATTTTTTATCGTTCAACCCTGAGTAAACCTTTTCCAAAAATGAGTAGATAGCAGCACCAGTACTTTTTTTTACTTTGAAAACCAAACTGCGAAGCCGATATAATATTGTACTTATCAAGAAAGCCAGTCAAACGTACTTTCACTAAAGTTTCCACAATCTTAGAGAAAACAGATAAAAGTGAAATTGGTCTAAAATTTGCTGGGCTTTTGACATTACCACCCTTATCAATGGGAATTACTAACGCCAGTTTAAGGGTATCAGGAAATATCCCTTCTATAAAAGAGCTATTTACAATGTCGGAGATAATTTCAAGGACGCTTATAGGTAATTGTTTAACTACCTTTAGAGATATTTGATCCAATCCACAGGAATTGGTTTTTTAAAGATTTCGTACGACATCCAAGATCTCAAGCGCGGTAGTAGGCCTCAGATAGAAACTATTTACAACCCTCATTCTATTTTCCCTGAGAAACGACATTGCACTAGAGTTAGAGTGTGCCATTATATTTTTTGGGACTTCAGATGCCAGGTTCACATAGAATTCATTCAAATAGTTTGCAACATCCAGTGGTTTTGTAATTTCGAGGGAATTAGGTTCTAGTTTAATATGCTTTTTTTTCTATTACAGTTCCTTCCAGAAATTGTATTTATTATTGACCAGGTTTTTCTTTTAGAGTTTTTAGCATTGATTATTTCTTTAAGATAAAAACTATTTTTTGCTGCCCTAATTGTTTTTTTTTAGTGTTTTTTTGTATCTTTTAAAGTAATTTATTTGTCGCTTAATAAATTATTGCTTGAGCACGCCTATGGTAAAACGCCTTCCATCATGGTTTTTATACATTTTTCTCTCTCCCCTCGCTCCTCATACGGAAACGTTCAGAAACCACTGCGCGAACAATACTTACCAATCCCTCCGCAACGCCCGCAAGAACTCCACCATATCCTCCCCGCGATTGGCCGCCGTCTCCTCCCTCATCTCCACCTTAACATCACCGCTCGCCGCGCCCTCGTCCATCGGTTCCGTCTTGCACTCCACTTTGACGTCCGCCGATAACCTGTCACTTGTCAAATAACTACCACTAGCGCCACTGTTACTAAAGAAATCACTGACGGTCGCGAACGCGGAAATATCACTTTTGACGGCAGGCAGCGCCCCGCCGGACACCGCGCTGTACTTATTATAGGTGCCGGTGCCGTCGCTTGTCCGTACCAACGGTTCCGTTTTGACGTGCGGGACGAGCGGTTCCGAGGCGGCGGTGGTCGGTTCCGCTTTGGGTTTGGCGGGTTCGATGATCGAAAAGTCCAACCTAAGGAGTAATAAATTAAATTCAATTATTTACAATATACAGGATGTTGTGTTTAATAGCATGCTCATGGTTAATTTTATGAAAAAAAGTTCATTTGAACATACAGGGTGGTCTGTAATGAACGCGCCATAGAGTAACCACTGATTGTACACAGTTTGGGCAAAACATCCTTCAGTAAAATGTTATTATTATACAGGGTGTTCCTTAATGACGTGCTAATATTTCAGGGTGTGATTCCTTAGGACATTTTATAAGGAAAAGTTCATATGAACTTATGTCCGCAACGGCTTAAATTTCTTGCTACAGGGTGATGAATTTTTATTTTTTAAATGATTATTTTTTAATATCTCCGAAAGTACTTTAGAAATTATTTTCAATTTTGGTATGTGTTAATACGATATAGAACCACAAATTTTCGTTAGAAAAGTTATTCAATTGTTCCACCAGTGGCGTCCCTGCAAACATGTGCGCTGATATTTTTTACAAAAAAGATGGTACGCCACTGACATTTTTCCATGTGGATATTTTTTCTGCTTAGCCTGGTCAATTCTACATGAAAACGCTCTCTTGAGTTTTGCTCGTCAGACGCACCGTTCTTGATTAAAACCACTAAATTCATATTGAAACTCATTATTATTAACATTCATAAATTAATGATAAATTTTGTTTTATAAAAATTGTTGGAAATGGCCACCTTCACTTAAAAAGCATTCTTCCGCCCGTCTTCGCATCGAATTGGCCACTCCAACAATTTTTATAAAACAAAATTCTTAAATTAATTATTTTATCAATGTTAATAATAATGAGTTTCAATATGAATTTAGTGGTTTTAATCAAGAACTGACGAGAAAAACTCAAGAGAACGTTTTCATGTAGAATTGACCAGGCTAATCAGAAAAAATCCACATGGAAAAATGTCAGCGACGTACCATCTTTTTTGTAAAAAAATATCAGAGAACATATTTGCAGGGACGCTACTGGTGGAACAATTGAATAACTTTTCCGACTAAAATTTGTTTTTCTATATCCTATTAACACATACCAAAATTGAAAATAATATCTAAAGTACTTTCCGAGATATTAAAAAATAACCCTGTAAAAAATAAAAATTCAACACCCTGTAGCAAAAAATATGAACTTTTCTTTATAAAACGATCTAAAGAATCACAACCTGAAATATTAGCACGTCATTAAGGAACACCCCTGTATAGTGGGCGTGTAACTAAGCGCCCTCTACAATTTAATTAAAAAACTGGAATAGATTCGTGATACTCGCCATCAAAAAACCACAATTACAAATTTTCACGTCGATATCTCAAAAACAGCTCGAGCTATGAAAAAAAGATGAATTTAGAAATTAAATTTCGCCACCCTGTATCTCATTAACGAATGATATCTTAATAAGGCATGTTTAAGTCCACCCTATTATTTTCATGTGTAGAATCTGTAGTTACTCTCTTTTTTACACACCACCCTGGACAAAATTAACGCAACATCATAAATTTCCCATATTTTTTATGCTATTTTTTTTTCTGAATTTATGATCCGATTTGAATGTCATAGTTTTCGCTGTTTATGATAAAAATGTAATTTTCGATTTATACTGGGTTTACTAAAAATGCTATGTTTTTTCCCCGAAAATTCGTATCGCCCTGTGGAGTATATTAGCAACCGAAGCATATGGCAATTGACATTAAACGGTAGGTCCATCTTTCCCCAACATTTTCTTTTTTGGTTTACTTCATTATCTCTGTTATTAAAGGAGATACACCGTTTTATAACGTAACATGTTCTTATAGACTTTAATATTCAACACATTCATTGTTAAATATTTTTAAGTAGGTTTCAAGATTAAAATACTCGTCGTGCAACTGGGCATACGAAACGAACGTTTAATAAGCAGTTTCCCAACAGTTTTTATCAGTATGGCGAATTTTATTTGACCTGTGTAACTTTAAAACACACCATCTGCTGACACGACGCTTGCAATGTCAGAAAAAGTCCATAGTCTACTTGAAAACATTTAGCAATGAATGTGTTGAATATTAAAGTCTATAAAAACATGTTACGCTACAAAACGGTGTATCTCCTTTAATAACAGAGATAATGAAGTAAACCAAACAAGAAAATGTTGGGGAAAGATGGTCCTACCGTTTACTGTCAACTGCAATTTGTTTCGGTTGCTAATATACTCCACAGGGTGATGCGAATTTTCGGAAAAAAACATAGCATTTTTAGTACACCCAGTATAAATCGAAAATTAACTTTTTATCATAAACAACGAAAACTATGACATTGTCAAAGAACCAACCTACAATGCAAAAAAAATCATTCAAATCGGATCATAAATTCAGAAAAAAAAATAGCATCAAAAACATGGGAAATTTATGATGTTGCGTTAATTTTCTCCAAGAGTTTATATGCGTTTATATAAAGTAAATCTTGTACTTACCCTCGCCACAAATCGTCGTAATCCGTCGCGACCCTGTCCAGAATGATCCTGCCGCCCCTGCCCACCCTACGTCGCGCGAAACCTACGCACTTCTTGGGACTCGAAAGTGAGGTTAGGGTGAACCGGAACCTATTGTCGCCGGAACCGTTTTCTTCCTTGGAACACCACGGCCAATTGCCGGCGGTTGGAAGCGGCTGAAAGGGAGCGAATAATAAAATGCATAATTATGTACAATTCATGTCAATAATTTATATTTTACGATTTAGTCGTGCCAATGTATTGCGATGTAGTCAAACCACTGAGCGGGCTGCGACCTTCGTTCGCTACTACGATGAGGCGCGAGTGGAACAGCAAGAGCAACAACAACGCAGCTACAAAATCTCACCGCCTCGTCCCGATCACTACCATAAAGTTATGTTGTGAAATAAAGTTTGCTTATTTTTATTGCAAGAAAGAAATTTTTGATCTTTATTGGACTTGTAGAAGAAAATTTAGGTATAAAACTGTATGTACAAGGTGTGTCCCATTTTCGACAATTTTATAGGGTAGCTCCGTAATTGTTAGTGCTATCAAAGAAGTAATGTAGGTGTCATGTCCTCTTTTTGAGTCAAACTTAAAATGGTAGAATCAAAAAAGTGACAATTTCAAAATTACCCCATAATTTCTTTGTTAAAAGAGATACAGAAAAATGTTTTATACTGAAGTTTCTTTATATTGATTGTTGAATAATCCGCCGTTTTCGGAATAAGTATACGGGGTCAGGTAAAAAAGTTATCGGACCTAACCTCATTTTTTTTAAAATGGAACACACCGTATATTTTAATCTAAGAAGATACTATTTTAAATTCTCCTTTCAAATATATAACACACAATGGTTGATTTTGGTTTCCTAGGCGATTTAGTTAAACTTTATTACTTTGAAACGAAATAAAAGATTCAGATTAAGGTAAAGAATAACGGGAATCATCGCAAACGTTCGGAATATGTCCTTAAATGGTTACCGTCTTTCCAGATAGCAAACAAAATATACATTTTGTACCATTTCTTCGTTTTTCCCACTTTGTTAATAGTCAACATAGTTGTTTCTAGGATGTTATGTTAATAAAGTTTAAATAAATCGCCTAGGAAACCAATATCATCCATGGTATGTTATATATTTGAAAGGAGAATGAAAAATAGTATCTTCTATACAGGGTCCGCAAACGAAGCGTGGACGGAAGATTAAATTGTTATCGAAGAACTTATTGACAATACTGAAAGAGCCTGAGATATTGGATTAAAAGCGGCATGTTTTAAAAATATTTTACATTATACAGGGTGGCCCAAAAAAGTGTGACAGCATAAAGTTATATTTTTTTAAATGGGACACCCAGTATTTTATTGCATATTTAGGTTCGTATTACCATCGTTTATAAGTGCCTTAAATTTTATTTAATTTGGTTTCGTAGTTTCGGAGAAATAAATTAAAAACTAAACAAAAAAAGTTTTGCAGTCCTGAATAAAAAAATCAAAAAAACAATCCTGAACTATTTGTTTAACCTCGGCATTGAGTGAAACTTATGACAAGAGGTCTAGAGATACTATGAATGTATTTGCGTTTATTTATTTTATACAGGGTGTTCATAATGAGCTTTCAAAAACCACACATTTTAAAATAATTTTTCTCAAGTTTTTCAAATGGAACACCCTGTATATTATTTGGCTATTTGACGTAGAATTCATAGACAATTTTTTTTTGTAATACAAGCATATAAGTTATATCCAGCCGTTTTCGAAATAATTGTAAATATCATAAATTATGTTGTTTTAATAGAGTTGTTATTGGGAAATTGTGTTATAGGCGACTAGACTAATAATTATTGTAAACTAAAGTAAATATTCAAAATAGCTTCCTTTTACTTAATTTAATGATTTTCCTCTACTGCCAACAGAACTCTTAATTCATTTTCTTCATTAATAACGGGTTTATTGATTATCATCCTTTTTATGTACGCAGTGCTTCCTTTGCTACAAATCTTTGCAACAACTTCTCCAAGGTTTTTGGTCTCGGCTTTCTCTCAATATCTGGATATCTTTCAGCATACACTCGGCTCGCGAGGAGGCAATTTCTTGCACATTCACCCAGTATAAACATCATATTTACCATTTCTAAAGTTGTAAAATTCGACATTTTGTGTAAGTTAGTACTTAATTTCGACGACTGAACAAATGTAAATAATTTTATTTGGCTGTCATAGTGACAATCTAAACAAGAAGAAATCATGGCAACTCGATTAAGAATAAAAAATAATATTAAATAATAAAAGTAGCAAAACTGTATGCTTTTAAAATTTATATCGAAATAACTAAAATACGGTAAACTCTAAGAGTAAAAGGAAGCTATTTTGAACTTTTACTTTAGTTTACAATTATTAGTCTAGTCGCCTATAACAAAATTTCCTAATAACAACTCTATTAAAACAACATAATTTATGATATTTATAATTATTTCGAAAACGGCTGGATATAACTTATATGCTTGTATTACAACAAAAAATTGTCTATGAATTCTACGTCAAATAGCCAAATAATATACAGGGTGTTCCATTTGAAAAACTTGAGAAAAATTATTTTAAAATGTGGGGTTTTTGAAAGCTTATTATGAACACCCTGTATGAAATAAATAAACGCAATTACATTCATAGTATCTCTAGACCTCTTGTCATAAATTTCACTAGTGCCGAGGTTAAAAAAAAAGTTCTGTATTGTCTTTTCTGATTTTTTTATTCAGGACTGCAAAACTTTTTTTTTTAGTTTTTAATTTATTCCTCCGAAACTACAAAACCAAATTAAATAAAATTTGAGGCACTTATAAACGATAGTAATACGAACCCAAATATGCAATAAAATAGTGGGTGTCCCATTTAAAAAAATATAACTTTATGCTGTCACACTTTTTTGGGCCACCCTGTAAAATGTAAAATATTTTTAAAACATGCCGCTTTTAATCCAATATCTCAAGCTGTGTCAGTATTGTTGATAAGTTCTTCGATAACGATTGAATCGCCGTCCCCGCTTCGTTTGCGGACCCTGTATAGTGTATAGTGTGTTCAATTTTTAAAAAATGAGGGTTTGTCCGATAACTTTTTTACCTGACCCCGTATACCTATTCTGAAAACAGCGGATTATTCAACTATCAATATAAAGAAACTTCAGTATAAAACAATTTTCTGAATCTCTTTTAACGAAGATATTATAGGGTAAATTTGAAATTGTCATTTTTTTGGTTTTTCCCCGTATCTCTTACGCGAGCGAAAATTTTCAAATTTTGGTTTACCATTTTAAGTTTGACCCAAAAAGAGCACATGACACCTACATTACTTTTTTGATAGTACTAATAATTACGAAGATACCCGATCTACGATAAAGTAGTATTGGAGATAAGCTACATTATGTCATCTGCACGGCATCACTGCTAACCTACTGACCCATATTAACTTGTTGTATTGTCCGAATCTAATAAATCGATTAACAAATTCCATGAGAAAACTAATACTTACCTTATGGTAAGAGCACAGCCTGTTTCTCCTGAAGGCGAACGGACCGTCGTCCTCTTGCTCTTCAGGTTCGGGCGTGGTGCCGCGGGCGGGGGCGCCCAAAGAGCCCTCCTCGTCCGAGGACAAGCCCTCGATGCCGCGGCCGCTTATCGATTTGTGTTTCCGTTTCTTGTATTGCCGTTTCTCCCGTCTAGGTATGACCTACGAAAAAAAATAACCGACACTTAAAATAAGTCATTTTATGAAGTTACCAGCAGAGTTCTCTGGGAAACCTTCGTTATTATTAATTTCCCAGAGAATTTTATATATTATACCCCCAGAAAGTGACGAAAATGGGACATCCTGTACTTATTGGCATCTTTTAGAGAAAGAAACTTTAAGTTTAAGTGTTTTTTTTTACCTCATCTTTCATGGTAGTCTTGGCCGTTTGGGCGGCGACCTGCCCTTGACTGGCCACCGCGTCCGCCCAACTCTGGTTCGGATAGTGATTGTGGAATATGGGCGTGAATGCGGGACGTTGCGGCGCCGACGCCGCCTTCGACGCGGCCGCCTCCGCTTCCACGGCGCCGCTGTAGTCGCGGGCCTGGAACCGCTTCTCGAACACTTCGACGGTCAAATGGACGAATTCTCTAAAAGGAAAATATTTATTTTAGGAAGTACAGAAAAATAGAGAGATACAGGGTGTTATGGAAATGACGTATTATATTTAAATGGGTGACTCTTTGGGTGTCCTAGAGAAAGTCAATATACTTTTTTTTTAAATCAAACGTTTAAAAAGTGGGGTAATTCACCCCTAAACCCACACACAACTCCTCGGCACATTCATATATGAACATATTACATCGCTCAGCTGGGTAATCAACAGATGTCCGGGCACAATGTTGCCAAAATGTTTAAAAGTGTAAAACTTTAGTTTCTTATAAAAATAAATATTTAGCTTACTTAGAAAGTAACTCCAGGACGCGATTAAGGCATCCAAGGCACAGACACTTTCAGTTCTTTTTCTATGGGAAAAACTTTATGCTCATCAAGTGTCCTGATGATAGTGTGGGAGTGCATAATAAGCTTATCACTAAACCCCAACACTAACGCATAATTACGCTTTACAATAACACACATAGAACAAGAGCACTTAATCATTTCGCAATAGAAATAATAAAAACGCTAATTTCTATGGGCCATTAACCCTTTACTAAAGACAAAATGAAACAATTATGTTAACAATTGACAGGAACTACCCTTTAAAATAATGGTCTAGTCCGTCTTAGGACCAGTAGCCGAACTTTCTTTCCGAGAAATCTCCGCTCTCTAGAGCCAGCGCGGTTGCTATTTCCGAGACTATAATTACACTGGGAAACAAATTTCAACTTTTTTTTTGTTTCCTGAACAAAACCTATTTTTTTGGATTCAACTGTACCCAAGTAACTAAAAAATACCTATTAAAGATTTTAGTTGGCTCGCAAAAAAAAAAATCTCAATTATTTGTTACAAAATTTTAATTCATAGGCATATACAATGGACATACAAAATACAGATAACAATATATTGTTGGTTCAACAAAAGCAACTAAATAGCACATTTTTATCATTGAATCCAAAGTTTAGACACTCATTTTGCGCTTCTTAGCTTGCCTTTTGAAAGCAGCCTCTGGGGCATCTCTCGTAATAGTCCAGCAGTAGTCGGCTAACATCTCACAGTTCCATTTTCCCTGATATCTTCTTTCCATGTTCGAAATATCCTGGTGGAACCTCTCACCGTGTTCGTCACTTACAGCACCACAATTTTCCGGAAAGTAATCCAGATGAGAATCCAGGAAATGAATTTTCAACGACATATTACACCCTAGGTTTTGGTAACACATAAGAAGTTGGGCAACCAGGTCTTTATAATTTTCTGCTTTTATGTTTCCCAAGAAATTTTTTGCAACCATTTTAAAGGCATCCCAAGGGTCTTTTTCCTTGCCTTCAAGTATGGAATCGAATTGCGCATCTCCGAAAAGTTTCCTAATCTGGGGACGCACAAATATTCCCTCTTTAATTTTAGCGTCACTGATTCTAGGGAACTTTTCTTTTAAATAACTAAAAGCACGGCCTTCTTTGTCCATTGCCTTCACAAAATTTTTCATAAGTCCCAATTTTATATGAAGTGGCGGTAGTAAAATCTTTTCTGGGGCAACTAATGGCGCGCTGGTCACATTTTTCTTTCCTGGCTCAAAAGACTCTCTCGGTGGCCAAATTTTCTTTCTGTAGTGATCCGATCGTGCTCGACTGTCCCATTCGCAGAGGAAGCAGCAGTATTTGGTATAACCTAGCTGCATTCCAAGCAAGATCGCCACAACTTTTAAATCCCCACAAATTTGCCATTTATATCTTTCATATTGTATGGTCTCAAGTAACAATTTCAAATTGCTATATGTTTCTTTCATATGGACTGCATGACCAATTGGGACTGAAGGCAATTTGTTTCCATTATGGAGTAACACAGCTTTAAGACTTACTTTTGAGGAATCAATGAAAAGTCTCCAGTCTTTTGGATCATAGTCCAGATTTAAAGCTGCCATTAATCCCTCAATGTCCCTACAGGCTACCAAATTGTTATCCATGTTAAAAAATGGTGTTAGGTTTTTCTGACGGCTTCGGTACACAGAAACTTTTACTTCATCTTCAAGTAAATTCCATTGTTGCAATCGAGAGGCCAATAGTTCTGCTTTTGTCTTGGGCAGTTCCAAATCCCTTATAAGGTCACTTAATTCACTTTGACTTATTTTGTGAGGCTTTTTACTTGGAAGTTCACAGACAAAATCGGAGTCTTGCGAGGTTGATGGGCCGGCGACATTTTCCGGTACACTACCGTTTGAATCCTCTTGATCATCATCAGAATGAAGGGTATATTCCTGAGGTGGATTAGGTATAGGCAACTCGTCACTATGAGGCACCGGGCGTATGGCGGATTGTAAATTTGGATACTGTATCGCAGACCTTTTTTTCTCTGAAAAGCCTTTTTTGATTGGAGGTGTCAAACAAAAGTAACAGTCAGTAACGTGGTCTTTCGGTTCTCGCCAGATCATAGGAACAGCGAAGGGCATCTTACGGTTTTTTCCACTTAGCCAGCCGCGAATGTTGGACGCACATTTGTAGCAGCAGATATGGGGAGCCCAATTTTTATCCTGGTCTCCAACTTTGCAGCCAAAATACAAGTGGTAAGCCTTTTTTATTAAAGGGCTAAGCGTACGTTTTTGTTTCACAAAAGTCATTTCACCACATATATAACAAAAATGATCCGGCTTATTTACACAAACTCGCGACATGTTGCTCAAAACTCTCTAATTTCTCAAATACGAACAGCTCTCGATCAACTGGTGGTTGAAATACAACTAACTAACAATTTAGGATTTATATTATATGTATTTAAACCCCTTATAAAGTACACCTGTTATAATAAATCCAGGTATTTCTCATTTAATGGTGAAATTTTCCCATATATTAAGGGCAGGTAGGTAAATTATCATAATTGGGATGGATCTATAAAACCGGAGCCAACTGAGCCTTTTGCAAGACAGATTGTTAATTAGTATAATAAAATAAGTAAGATTTTGCTATTTTGGTCTCGGAAACATTTTTGCTGTTCCCCAGTGTTATACAGGAAAGTAATATTATAGAAGGAAATTCGGCAATTTATGATAGTCGCTTATAAAACATCGAAAGTGGCAACGCTGTATTTTTAAATATTAGCCCGATTGTCCACAATCAGCTGTTTAAAGAAACCGGCCGATATCGATCGAGAGAACCAACGTGTTATTTATTTTTAAATTTTTTAGATGTTAAATACATTATTTCCCAGACGATAAGGGCGTATTTTTGTCTACACAGTAGCACTTTAAAATACTAATTCAGATTGAACGGTACTTAGATGTGTTGTGACGCGAAAACTAATGTGATTTTGTGATGTGAGTACTTGGTGTTTTTTTATAAATTAAGTTGGTTTCAAATCCGTCCGAAAAGGTAAATAAATTGCATTTTTTTCTAAAGGGTAAGTGGCATTTATAAACTTTTAAGTTGTCCAGATCTGACGGGTGTCGTTCGAACAGAACAAATGAGAACATACCTGACCATTTATAAACTCCGCGGCGGTTCGTTCGAGTCAGTTCAAGTTTATAAATCAGAGATTGTTTCCCAGCGAACTGAACGTAAAAGTTTATAATAATGTACACTGAAAATTAAACAACTTGAAATCTGTCAAACGGTTATTGACTTTCTAAAGAGTTTACCCTGAAGATATGACAACACTATTCAAGATTCACTGCCGTATGTTGCTGTGTCTACCTTCCGAACAGGGGCACCACGCGGTAATTTTTGGTTTGACATAAAATCATGTACAGGGCATATTAAATTAAAGCACCATTTTTGGATATTTTCCATATTTGTTTTCATCTCAGGAATTGCCGGTTTAAATATAATACATCATTTCCATAAGACCCTGTATACTGCCAGTGTCTTAGGAATATACTTTAAAAAAAAAAGGCAAATTAAATAGTCTTTGTGTAATTATATCCTACCTTTTGCACTTTTCCCTCCTCTTAACGAGCTCCAGCAAGGTCACGGCCCTGACCAGGTCCCTCCTCAGCTTGAGCATCTTCTCGTAGGACACCTCGTCGTTCTTCCTGTTTTTGCGCGTCTGCATCTTCTCTGTGCGCCGTCGAAAAGCCAAGTAGGGATTGTTAGCGGCCGTGCCAACGCGGTGCTCGGTGCGGACGGTCAGTATCAGGGGATGTTGCTAAGAAAAAAGGGTATTTAAACGATAAAACATCATAAAATAAAGTAAAAAAATGGTAAATACCGCTTACCGTCTTCAGCCTTTTGTTCAGCCAGTAATCGAACACGGCAATGGTCAACTCATCGTCCTCCTTGAGCAACGCCTTCGCTTCGGCCAGCGTGACGACCGTTTGGCCGCTACTCTTTTCCAACCTGTCCATCATCTCCTCAAACTAAAAGAGATAGATAGATGTCAAGTTTTTGCTTGTAAATTAGCTCTTTCATTTTATTCCGAAAACTTAAACCATACCATAGAAATAAGTACACTCAGAATGACCACGGAGCCAAATAATGGGCTACCGTCAATGGGCAACCTCCAGAAAATGATGCGGATTTATTTTACAACCCGAAGAATTTCTAAGTGTCGCGTATCTAAGCATAAATGAAGCCCGCAGCGTTAAATGGCAGTGAACAGTATAGGTTTATTTAGTATATGACCGTACAGTGCAAGGAAAAACGTTCCAACCGCAGTTCTATATCTTATTTTGTGCCAGAGTTATTGCCAGAAGAATAATTTCTAACACTTTTAATTGTTATTTTTAATAGATTGCCCTGTATATTTTGGCATGTTTCGATTCTGTGTAAAAATTAAAGGAACATTTCATATCTCGAACCATTCCGAGATAAAATTAATTATAGTAATTTTTTTTATAAAAAGAAAACATGTCAAAGATAATTTTACCTTATTTTATAACTAATGCAGTTAAGGATTTAAAAATTTGGGATAATTTTGCAAAAGTATGGGTCTTTTTATTTCATACTAAACGATAACTTAAAAAAAATACCCTGTAACTAAAAAGATTCGTTCATACCTTTTCTAGATATTCTCGAATTTTTAAATCTTTAACTGCATTAAGTACAAAGTAAAGTCAAATTACCTTCGACATATTTTCTTTATAAAAGCACCTCAGAAACGGTTGGTTGGTACATACAGGGTCTTATGGAAATGACTTATTATATTTAAATGGGCGACTCCTAGGGAGTCCTAGAGAAAGCCTACATACTTTTTTGTTTAAACCGAATATCTAAATACTAAGTTAAAAACCATTTTTAACCACGCGCCGTTCCATCTGGATTCACTTAGCAACAATGTGGTGTGAGTATACTCACAGTGTTTTCAGATCACACCGCGTGTCTCGCCCTTGGTTGAATACTGGGGCGCACCCTTCATACTTCAGTATGTTTCGAGACTGGGGAGTGGAACGACGCCGTGTCGAGGGCTCCACGTGCTTGACGTATACGAATTTTAAACGTATTGTTAGTTGTATTGCCCGATTTTTTTTGTTGTGAAATAATTCATAATAAAAAATGTTGTGATGTGATTTCAAATGTATATTTCGCTTAATAATTCAAAGCGCCATTTATGGTTATTTTTCTTCAATTTATTTTCATTTCGGGATTTGCCGGTTTAAATATAATACGTCATTTCCATAACACCCTGTATATGAAATTATTAACAAAACATAGGATCGAAAAATGCCAAAATATATGGGCCTTTCTATTTAAAATAACAATTAAAGTGTCAAAAATTACTCTTCTGGCAACAACTCTGAAACAAAAGAAGATATAGAACTGCGGTTTTCACACATTTGGTCTTGCAAATTTAATCTATTTTCAAATGAAATTTTTAAAAAACTGTTATATTCCAAATTGCGCCCTCTAGCAACTTTATTAGGAACTATCGTGCATCACTGGATATGGCAACTAAAAGTGCTTCAATTTATCTTCCAAACAAGCTAAGGTTTACTAAAATTAAATAAGTTGTTTAGAAGTTACAGCAATTTAAATAGTTACACTTTCAATAGCTTTCCCCACTCTTATCAAGGTCGGTACTCCAATGAACCTTAGACCAAAACGATACAAAATTGTTCAAGCTTTCTAACCATGTCAAAGGTGTACCTTAATGTGGGAATATTCGGAAAAATTCAGAATTTGAGTGCAAATGAATGAATTTTTTATTTTTTTTTCTTCAAAAATAGCAAGGGCACTTCCTGCACGAACGCCACTGGTCGGAATAAAAAAAACATGTTATACATCACAAAATGCCTCTTGATGAATAGAAAGTGTGTACCAAATTTCACAAAAGGTATAAACCTCTGAAGCACTTACCTTAAGCGGAGTGAGATCGAGGCGGGGTTTCTGAGCCTGCAGCCAGCGTTCGTCGTCCGAGTCCATGTCGTAGTCGGGTATGTCTTGCTCCATGGTGAAGGCTACACAAAAAATAAAAGAACATCAATCATTGTTATGTTAAAAGACGAGTCAACCTCCTACCCCCAAAGTCCCAATATATTTTTTTTTATATTCCGGTGAGTTGTTGATGTTACCCTTCAAATCTTAAATAGGAAGGGGGTATTCAACCGGCACATGGGCTTAAATTAGTTTATATTACTCATATTTTGAATTTAAATAAAAATTAATAATAATAAAATTCAATAGTATACTTTATGCCAATTTCTTTAAGATGCACCCCATGTACATTCAATCACCATCTATTTACGAGGGGGACTGACAGAACTGGTCCCCCCCATCTTTTAATGAAACTATGTAGTGGTGTCGCCTTTTATCATTTTAAAAATAATACTGCCCAATTTTTTTTGCTATCCTTGTATGGCCCCTAAAGATTACTAAAACTCCTAATTGCATGATTTGGACTTTATATAATATACATAGCTATGCCAAATTTCACCTCTCTCCAGACACTAAGAATGAATATGACGGACACGGAGTTTCGTATTAATTAAAGCTAATTGCGAAATAATAAAAATGCAGATTCCCACAAATACATTTCCTTGTATTTTGAATAATTGCAAGCTCATTTTGTTGCAAATTACAATTAAAATGAACAATAACCACTTGAGCAATCTTTATAATTCTTGGACAATTTAGAAAGCGCTTTTCGCGGAATTTAGCACAAAAAAAATATCCCCTGAGTCATGAATCAAATAAATGATAACGAATTATAAACATAACAGGACAAATTATGCAAAATTCCAAGTAAAGATCAATATTAAAAATGTCTCAATACAGAGAGAGCAAAAGTAGCCAGTTTTAAAGAAATGTGTTCAATACCATGAGCTGTCAATATATTTGTTTATATGGAAAGCGAATCTCTTAAATATTTTCAGATTATTTGAAATCCAGTCCTGTTTTTCCAAATGATATTTACGCCCAGAGGTTAATCTAGAAACTTGATAACAATTCCTGGTATTTATTTGCCAGTTTTTAATATAAACATACAATGTCTCCAGGGATGGAGCTCAGGAATTCGCTTGTTAAAAAAATAAGTTCATAAAAATTTAAGATCAGATGTACAGGGTGTTAAGAAATTAACAAAAATGAGAATGCTTCTCAAGAGAAGTACCGTTTTTTATTATTTTAAGCAAAGTGTTCATGGAGACAGTGAATTCATGTTTTTCCAGACATTATCGAGTCAAAAATGTCAATTTTTGAACAGAGGAAAGTTACCAGCTTTGCAAATTTATATCTTTAGATTTCCAAGGAGTTTTTTGTACTTAAAATAATATCGTTCTTGTGTAAAGCTGCTTTTCCTATACCTAATTAATTTCTTAAGATACCGCGATTTAAAACAACATGGCATTCAAATTCCTATCTTAGTTTTCCAATTGCTACAAAAAAATGGCAGCAAGTTCCATTCCTTTCTGAACAAGAACTTAACTGAATCAAAGGTAATGGTTGTGTGTCTTTCCCTTTAATGTAATGTCCTCTTTCTAGATCAATTAGATATACCTAACTTATACAGGGTGTTCTGAGAATGCATCAGAATACTTGTAGAGGTGATTCTACATGTTAAATTAAAAGTAGTAAGTCAAACAAACAGTCGAAACTCAATACTTTTCCAGTTACACCTGTCCAATGTTTCATTATTTTAACATCTTGCGTTTAGTCCTTAAACTATCAAGTTGAAATTTGGCACAGGTATTACGCTTAACGACCTGCATTCTATTATAAAAATGTTTCTCTACTGTGCCACCAGAGGACACTTTACCTGAAATTCAAATTTTGGCCATATCTTTTAAGTTTTGACAGTTATTGGAAAATGGCATTGTCAGCATGTCATTTTAAAGACGAAATAATACCTAATAAAAAACATACTCTTTATTCGAGTGGATAAACCACACTGTTTAGACGCAAAACTGGAATTAAGGTTGTTAGCAGTAAATTTTTCACATGGAAAAAAAGTTAAACTTTAGTTTTTCTACTCCATCCAGTATCGGCCAATTCAATTAAGTACTTACATTATTAAAGTTTTTCATCAATTTTATTTCTTCTAATATGGCATTGTATTGTAAGTAAACATAAAGTGATTGCTTTAGTTTGAAGATGTATTTATGTATTGAATGTAGGAGTCCATACACAACATAAAATATATAGAAACTATAACATTCCTCAGTAGAAATAGATATCCTTGGCATAGCAACAAGTATCAAATCTACAATTTTAATTATAAATATGTAACAACTACAAAAGTGTAATCTACATTTGTACATATCATTCACATTAAGAGTACAGAGGTTGTCCTAAATAGAGTTTAATTTTCTTGCTGGTAATTTGAAGAAAGTTAATCCCTAATATAGATTGTTGTAGTAAACTGGTCTGGTTTTGAATCACATAGACCACAGGATATTAATCAGATAGTTGAACTGTGCAAATATGCCTAATAATCAAGATATTTTTAATTTAATAACAATAAATTATTGAAAAAATATTGTGAAAAGAACGTCGGGATGCTAATTTTAAGACCCATTGATAGTTTTAAGAATTAGTTGTTTGCGAAAAGCAAAAAAATAACTTTATAAGTACCCATATAAATGATAAAATCTTTGCAATTTATAGAAATCCTAAATAAATATCAACAAAAAAACATATAGAAATTTACAGCAATAACATGCTGTCTTATTGTTAATGGAGGAATGTAGTTTAAATAGAACCACACAGTAGAGCCATCCTGTAGACATTCACGAATATTTAGTTGTTCGAGCAGACATCTTGTAAACTGTTTGTACCAAAATTCAAACATTGAATAGAAAGACAATGTAACTTAAAAATAGAATGTGAATGGATTCAATTCTGTAGTTTACAATGTACCTGAGTACTATTCAAAGTTGCACTAATGCAAATATATTTTTAATCTGGCCTTTTGCCACAGAATTTACTAACTTATTTCACTAATTTCTTAAAATTATGGGATTTCTTTTAACTGCCGAAATATCTAGAAAATTATGGTGTTAAATTGGAAATAATTAAAATAAGAACATAACATGTAAATAAATCACTTTTATTTTTGATATTGTACAGTTTTTTTTTTGTAAAATTGTAGAAATAATACCCTGTATATGTCCATCTTGTTGCCATGACAACGACAATTGTTTACATTTTTTGAGAAACATAATAAAGGTGTTCAAGGTGGGAAATCTCAAAAAGCAGTTATATTGAGAAAGAAAAAGAGTGCGTAAAAGGTCCTTACGTTGCATGTGAATGAGCTGCCTTGGCTGCTTGTAGTTGGAAGGGTAGACCTTGTCGTAGAAGTCCTTGAGGGGCACATCTGTGACTTCGGGCGTCGGGATGATAAGACCGGCGCATATGGCCCTTTGTAAGTGGTGCTCCTGTTAAAGGATACATGCCGATTACTACTAAGGTGGGTTGTATTTACATACGCGATATGTTCGCCGCATTAAAACTGTATTGACAGCTCGTGCACCATGCACCAAACGAATAATTAATAAATATTGCTCGAAAATCCGGTCAGTTTCGGGCCCCAACATTGTTAAAAAAGCCCTAAAACGCGTTTGAAGTTAAATTCGCCGGTCGACTTCGGCGCCAAGCGCCATGTCAACATGGCGGCCGAGCTGTCGAACGAACGCTGGACCTCAACTTACGCATTCCTCCTCTTTCTGCATTCCCGAGGGCATTTGGGGCACAGCCCTGTTGATTGCCGAGAAATCTGGCAGGTCCGGGAGCTCCTCGGCCAAGTATATTGGCATGGGCTTGCTCGCATCCAGGGCCCTCGCCCTGAACGAAAGCTTTGACATTTTTGTTGATGAGGACACGAAACGCACGGCCACGCCAACATAAAATCGAAGTATATACAGGCTTTCGTCCGCTCGGACCGTCCGAGTCGGGCACTAAACGAATATACGTGTTCCTTAGTACGTTCCCATCGTGTTTATTTACACGCACTCAGTCACAAATACAATAAAACAACTTTGAAACTTTCCATGTCGAGCGTGTAATACAGAAAGCCATCATGGCGGCTCTGCCATGGAACCATAGAAATTTACGAGGAACGTGTTGTGCGCATAAGCTGTCTGCGCAAGGCCCGGGAGGGCGGTTCATTCATGATAAATACACAATTTTAATTTTTCCGTACTTTTGGTTGAAAAACTTCCTTAAAAAACTATAAATTTAATTAGGAAATTACTGTCCAAAAATATTTTCTAAAATACACCAACATAGGCCTAATGAAAACATTTCTGCCTTAATCAAAAGTCTCTCGTTTGACTGACTTGGTTTCGGCGTTCGCAATTTTTGTGGTCTGACGATGACGGCCGATTTGTTTTAAAAGTTTTAAATATTCCAACCGGACCCAGTATTTTGGAATGTTTTTTATTTTCTCAAACTAAATGACACTTCAAACTGAACTGTCATTTTCAATGTCGAAAAAAAATCGGGAAAAGAATTAGGTACACATTTATGTCGCCAGATGCCAAAAATGTTTGTACTGGAACTGGGTGGGGATTCGGGAATAATGGGAATCTCCTAGAAGGTGGGGATGGAACAGAAGAGGTAGCGAGAGGGAGTGGCGTATTAGGGGGGAAAATCCAACGGAGATCCAGGAAGTGACGTAATCACCACGTGTTGGCCTTTAATTTTAAGTGTTTGATTGTAAACAACCACTGGCTCACCAATCAAGTTGGTCGATAACCAATTACGTATTTGGTCGACAACCAATTAACAGATACCGATACTATAATGGTATCACGATTTATTTATGAAATTAGTATGTAATATATAATGAAGCAAGCAGTAATTTTATACCATCGATTATAATTGCAAGCGGTGTAAATGGCCAAACTGAATAAATTTTTATTATTCTGCTTCCAGACGAAAATCGATATAGTGCAAATCCATCCATACTACCGTTGCTATGTAGTTAAGTACCAAAGAATAACAGAGCTGAAGCGATAGGCAACATAACCTAGGAAAATATATTAACGTGACGTCATTATTGAAAAGGTAAACAAACTGAAATCTTGTTACAGATCGTAACTTACATTTCTGTGTTATTCTGTTCACTCTGGTCGCCTACCAATAATTACAGGATGAAAGTATGTATATCTATTTGAAAATCTCATTTAGTTTTTTGTAATTATATTTAATTCTAGCCCTGAAAATTTAAGCAAAAGAATTTCGAAAGTTGATCATAAGGTTGTCAACATTTTACATTTAAGAAATCCCATCAGAACTCAATGGGTCTCTCAGAAGAAATCCTTCAGAATCTGTTGTGTTCGAGTTGCAGTAAATATCTATCGGTTCCACCTATTAAGGTATACCCAAATAGGCAGGTTAAATGTGGACGATGTTGCAGAGATGATGATGGAGGTACGAAGTCTCCGCTCTATGAATTGGTGACGAAGGATCTTAAATTTCCATGTGTCAACCATATGGAGGGCTGTGAAGTTGAATTACCCATGTCCGAAATGGGTAAACATGAAGCTAAATGTCAAGGAGAAAGGTACAACTGTCCCGTTTGCCCTTATGTTGGTCGTTCATTTAACTTACGCGCACATATTACAGAACAGCATGAACCACTCCTATTAAAAAACAAAGAATTTTTTGTTGATCTGGACAAAGAGTTCCAAGAAAATATTTTTTTCTATTATGATACTGGCATTTTAATATATCTAACGGCTAGGTATGAATCTACTTACCAGCAACTAACTTTCACTATAAATTTAACAAAAAATGATGACCAACAATGCATGAATTGTAAGTTTTTCGTGTATTCCATTGAAAACAGACTTACGTTTAAAACACACAATATACCCTGCTTAAGATGGGGACCTTTCAGGGAGTATTTTAAAGTGAGGATATCCTTAAACCATTATCCTAAAAACATAGCAGTTTGTAAATTTGAAATCAACAAAGAACCCCTTTTAAATTTGTCACCGATAGTTCCCCCCATCATGGATTCGTCTGTTGACTCTGCTTTACTGAAGTATAAGTTTGAAAATATTAGCGACATTGTATTAAATGCATATGTATACCCTACGGTACCAAGTTACGGCGTTAAGAACATATCCTGGAAAGTCTTTATTTCAAAGGTAACAGAAGAGGATCAAAACTTTTTGTCAGTCTATTTAGAGAAAGAAAAGGATACGGCGGATTGTTATATAACGGCAAAATTTACTTTACTTAATGCAAATGAAAGGTATAACATAGTGAGGGCGTTTAAGAGGAGGTGTATAAAACACGGCCTGGGGTTCAATAGGTTTTTGAAGTTCGACGGTATTTTAAATCAGAGATACGGATTTATAGAAGATGATTCTATTAAAATAGACGTTCTGTTAAAAGTCGAAGTGATAGAGGATGACGATGATGAACACGGAGAGGAATGTACTTCTTGCAAAAGAAAGTATACTTCAGATTCGGATATTAATGCTGGCACAATTAAACGAGAAAGAATTTGACCTTCTGTATTAACTTGCCTTGACTCCCCTACTTAAGCATCTAATTAAGATTTACTGATATAGTATTTGAATTTAACAGCTAGAATTTTAATGTATTGATTGGAGGACACATCCTAATTTAAAAATGAAAGTATGTTTTCGATAAAATGGTAGATACCTTAATAGATTTTCCAAGATGAGGGAACAAACCATGGTTTTATTTTATGTTGTTAATAGTTTTTGCAAGTAAAAGGACTTTACTTAAATAGCGGTTTGAATAAGAAATCTGTGTTTTCTAAATTACTTTTTTGCTCGTAAACTCGTCAAATATTTAAAAAATCGATTTCTGCTTGTGTAAAATAACAGTAATAAATTTAAAAGGTCAAAGAGAGTGACCAATCTTCAGGAATGTATTGTACAATAGAAAATCGTAAAAAAACTTATCGTCACGTCATCCGATTTTCATTTCTTTTCAGGTTATAGCGTAATTGCAAATAAACAAAGTTTCATACATTAACATTTTTTTAAATGATATAGCGTTTCTTTTAATAAATGTTCAAAAATATCGCCATTTATCTTTAAATATTTTCTGCTTCGTCTACGAAAGGCGCCTGTTGCTTTTAGAACAGCAACATAGAGCAACTTTTATTTTGTAAACTTTATTTCTGAATCAGCCCAGCGACAAAAGTCTAGTGGTGTGAGATCGGGAGATCTTGGAGGCCAACAAATAGGACCACCGCGACCAATCCAAAGCTCAGGAAAAATTTCAACCATTTACAAGAACCCTAAATAAACAGTTTTTATTTACGCTATAACTTGAAAACAAATGAAAATCGAATAAGGACATCTTATTATTATTAGAAATAGGACTGTTAAAAAAATGGCGTACCAAAGCGATTATGTATTTGGAAATTTGGCTTGCAATTTGAAAAATTCGTTTTATGTTGTTTTTTTTTCGTGTATGTTAAAAAATACATATTTTAAGTAGGCAAATTTATTTATTTATAAGTATGTAGGCCTATATATTTTTTATCATGATTATTTTGGTATGCAAATTGTTATAACCCCTAAATTTTGCTTTTTTACATTAAAATAATCTCAGTACTGTGTAACGAATAATTTTGTTTATTTTATGATTATTAAACATAACATGAATAATATTACTAATCGTAGCTATTTTCCCTTCCGAACACTAAATTCTGGTTTTACTTACGGATGGATTGGAACGAAAAAAATCGCCTTCATTCAAGCTCGTATTCAAATTCGTGCATATTATGTGGTTTTTACTTCCAACATTTTGGATTTGAATTTTTCTGCGGCAGATTAATATTGTTCATGTGTACAGGGTGTCCTTTTTGGGTAGTTTTATGGGGTATCTCCGTTATTAGTAAAGATAGAAGGATGCGGTTTCGCAGCACTGTGCTACTTTTTTGGCAAACAGAATATGCCGTAATTAGAATTTTTCTAGGCCGCCTTGTTTTTGATGTACGGGATGTTTTTGAGAATTGTGCATTTTGGGACACCCCCCCCCCCCCCCATATCTCGGTTACCCCGTAACGTATCAAAAAGAAATAAAATGTTCTTTTTGTAGTTTTTACGTAGAATCCAGTGACGTACTCAGATTTTTTTTACATTCAATAGTTTTCAAGGAAAATAAACAAATTTTTCCTTTTTTTAAATGGGTCGCCCTATATATTTAATAATATAATTGTTTGTAACAAGCTTCTCAAAAATATATAACACTTTATTTTTAGTAGGACATGACGGATATTAAAAACAAACAAAAGAACACAGTCCTATGTGTCATAATAATAAAATCTTCTAATTCCGCCAGAGCATTCAGGTTGTCTAAGTTGTTTTAAAATTTATAATTAATAGTGAAAAATTAGCAAACCCGAACAAACCCTAATTATGGCAGAGCATGTAAACTTTGAGAAGTACGACATGCTCGTTTGTTATATCCTGTGTAACGAAAATGCAGATGGAGCATTAGAACTGTATTTGAATAGGTAAATATAAGCCTACATAAGGGCTTATATTTACCTATACAGGGTGTCCCAAGTAAAGTGGCCTATTAGAAGTATCTCGAGAACTAAATGAGATTTTATTTTGAAAATTTGGCTGTGGCTATAAGAGATGGTTTTCTACGTTTCTAAAATATTTTGGATGATGCGGTGTTGCCGGATCATACCGAAAGTGGTAGCAACTTCGGAATTTTAAATTAATTACCCTATATATTATATTTTTTTTGGAATCTAGGTAAAAATCTAGAACAGTTTTCTGTATAATATCGTATACCTAACTTTAAGACTTTTTGAATTATAAATAATTTTGTGATTTTTTAACGCCGTATCGTTACCTGAAAAGAAAATCGTATCTTTTTAGCGGTTACAGCTAGAAAGCTGAAAATTTTACAATAGTTTCACAAGACCATCGCAATTTAATAATTTTGAACAGTATTGAATTCGTTTTATACAGGGCGTCTCCATAACAATATTTCTGAGGCAGATGAATTATTGCAAAAATCTTCTTTTTTTTAAATGGGACACCCTGTATTTGATATGTTTTGCTAATAGAGGATCAAATTTTCTATCTGATGATATTATGTATTTCTATACCTATCTTCACTATTTTCGGACTTATAGCGAAATTTAAAAATTATCTTATAAAAATATATTTTTTGATAGTGTGGTTGGCTGTGGAATGGATTCATAGTAACAAAATAATGAAAAAATCCATTTGACGTTATGTCTGAGTTATTGTAATAAAAATGGCTAATTCACATTATTCGAGCTTAGATATTTTAAGTTTATTTTATATTCATGGGGAGTGTGGTAGAGTTTTATCTAGAACTTGCAGAAAATTTAATGAACTGCATCCTGATGCAGCTCCTATGACTCCCTAAAAGTTGATTGGCCGAGGCGATCCATGGAAATGGCCCAAGGTCTCCGGATCTTACCCCCTAGGAATTATATCTATGAGATAGGTTTAAAGAAATAGTATACAAGACACCCGTCACAGCAAGGGAAGATTTAGCAAATCAAGTACGAACAGCTTTGGGGTTCTCTAGAAGAGAAAGAAATGGAAGAGATGACAAATGAACATGTTATAACCACAATTTATGAATGTTTAAGAGCGAACGGAGGGCATTTTAAACAATTTAGTTATTAGTTATTTTATTGATGGAACACATAATATCATTAGATAGAAAATTTGATCCTCTATTAGCAAAACATATAAAATACAGGGTGTCCCATTTAAAAAAAATAAGATTTTTGCAATAATTCATCTGCCTCAGAAATATTGTTATGGGACGCCCTGTATAAAACGAATTCAATACTGTTCAAAATTATAAAATTGCGATGGTCTTGTGAAACTATTGTAAAATTTTCAGCTTTCTAGCTGTAACCGCTAAAAAGATACGATTTTCTTTTCAGGTAACGATACGGCGTTAAAAAATCACAAAATTATTTATAATTCAAAAAGTCTTAAAGATAGGTATATGATATTATACAGAAAACTGTTCTAGATTTTTACCTAGATTCCCAAAAAAATATTATATATAGGGTAATTCATTTAAAATTCCGAAGTCGCTACCACTTTCGGTATGATCCGGCAACACCGCATCATCCAAAATATTTTAGAAACGTAGAAAACCATCTCTTATAGCCACAGCCAAATTTTCAAATTAAAATCTCATTTAGTTCTCGAGATACTTCTAATAGGCCACTTTACTTGGGGCACCCTGTATACCACGTAATTGTATGAAATTTATAAATTTTCTTAAATTACTTGTAGATATCCCGAAAAACGACAACCGGATAAACGAATTTTTTCAAGAATAAAATCAAATTTAATTGAACACGGGTTCATTTTCTAAACCTCGCCCTAAAATCTACCACAAGGATAATCGCGGGACTGATGAGATAAATGTGTTAGCTTCAATTGAAACAGATTCAAGTAGTTCTTGCAGAAAAGTTGAAGGTTCGATCGGAATAATTAAATCAAGAGTGCAAACAATCCTAAAAAACACAGTTTTAAGCCATATAAATTCCACCGTGTACAAAACTTACAACCTGGTGATGCACAGCGCCCGTATAGAGTTTTGCAATTGGTATTTACAAAATCTGAACAGGGAAAACAATTTTGAAAAAAACGCGTTATATGGTCTGATGAGGCTCATTTTACCAGTGCTGGCATGTTTAATCGACGGAATACGACGTTTTGGTCTCAGGAAAATCAGCATGTAATATTTCCAATCGAACGGCAAGGCAGATTTGGCGTTAGCGTTTCATGCTTTATACTGAATAGCAAAATAGTTTATAATATATTTGAAGGAAGCCTTAATGCAAATAAATATTTGGAGATTCTGGAAAACGTTGTGCCAGAAATAATAGAAGATGTGCCCTCAGCTGATCTCAATAACTTGCATCTTCAACAGGATGGAGCGCCCGCTCACAATGCCCAAATTGTAAGGGCCTACCTAGATAATAACTTCCCAGGTCGCTGGATTGGAACTGACGAGCCTGTAAGATGGCCACCAAGGTCACCCGACTTGTCGTTTTGTATTTATTCAAAATTGATTCCATTCAGTACCAAATAATGGCTGATTTAAGAATTGCCATTGACAGAGCTTTTAGGGAGTTACAAACGTTTATTATTTTTAATTCATTAAGGCGAATAAGAACCATGTGTGAAACATGTCTAAGGCATAATGGAGAACAATTTGAGCAATATTTATGAGTTCAATAAATTTTCAATTTTTGTGTGTAAAATTTAGTATTTTTTTGATATCCGTCATGGCCTGCTAAAAAAATGGTATATTTTTGAAAAACGTATATTTCGGGCCTAATACTAAGATTAAAAATAAAGTGTTATATATTTTTGAGAAGCTTGTTACAAACTAAACTATATTATTAAAAAATAGTATATAGGGTGACCTATTTAAAATAAGCAAATTTGTTTATTTTCCTTCAAAACCAATATAGTCCATTTTCAACCACGACTACGTAAAAACTAAAAACCCCATAATATGCACGAGTTTGAATATGAACTTAAAATGACCAAAGACCAAATTTAATTAAAACTAAAGCTTTATCGGTCTTCAGGTGGATGGAAATGGTATAGATGGTTAATACTTTAAAATTTCGTAAAAATTTACTTTATTGAAAAACGAATACAACATCTTTTAAATCTATCAGTTATAACAACTTAAAGAAAAACAGGAAATAGAGTATAATTAATAAACGGACTGAACGTCCTAAACTAATTCTATAAAAAAACAAACTTTACTTATTTATCTAAAGAAAATCTTAACTAATATAAATTTTGTGTTTTTTTTTGTATAATATACAGGGTGTTCCTTATGACGTGCTAATATTTCATGGTATGATTCCTTATGTCATTTTATAAAGAAAAGTTCATATGAACATATGTCCGCAACGGCTTAAATTTTTTGCACAGGGTGTTGAATTTTATTTTTTAAATGGTTATTTTTTAATATCTCGGAAAGTACTTTAGATATTATTTTCAATTTTAGTATGTGTTAATAGGATATAGAACCACAAATTTTAGTTAGAAAAGTTATTCAATTGTTCCACCAGTGGCGTCCCTGCAAACATATCCTCCGATATGTTTTACAAAAAATATGGTACGCCACTGACATTTTTCCATGTGGATATTTTTTCCGATTAACCTGGTCAATTCTACATGAAAACGGTCTCTTGAGTTTTTCTCGTCAGACGCACCGTTCTTGATTAAAACCACTAAATTAATATTGAAACTCATTATTAGTAACATTGATAAAATAATTAATGATAAATTTTATTTTATAAAAATTGTTGGAGTGGGCAATTCGATGCGGGCGGAAGCATGCCTTTTAAGTGAAGGTGGCCATTTCCAACGATTTTTATAAAACAAAATGTATCATTAATAATTATTTTATCAATGTGAATAATAATGAGTTTCAATATGAATTTAGTGTTTTTAATCAAGAACGGTGCGCGTCTGACGAGAAAAACTCGAGAGAACGTTTTCATGTAGAATTGACAAGGCTAATCGGAAAAAATATCCACATGGAAAAATGTCAGTGGCGTACCATATTTTTTGTAAAAAATATCAGGACATGTTTGCAGGGACGCCACTGGTGGAACAATTGAATAACTTTTCTAACTAAAATTTGTGGTTCTATATCCTATTAACACATGCCAAAATTGAAAATATTATCCAAAGTACTTTCTGAGATATTAAAAAATAACCATTTAAAAAATAAAAATTCAACACCCTGTAGCAAAAAATTTAAGCCGTTGCGGACATTTGTTCATATGAACATTTCTTTGTAAAATGACCTAAGGAATCACACCCTGAAATATTAGCACGTCATTAAGGAACACCCTGTATAACAATATTTCAACCGAATGAATGGTGAATTTATGAACGGTTTGTACCGTAGAAAGAACTTTTATGATGGTTTGCACTTTTCTATGGGAGTTTTCATCATCTGACATAAACTATTTATTTGTGAGCAGGTAAAATTTCTGGCTATTCTTATCTAGCACTCTAGCCGAGATCAGAAATTCGTCCGAGAGCATCACATTGATGATATGGGGGGGCGAGGTTCTTACGTAGCATAGAAAAATGTTAGGCTCTCTAGAAGATCTAACGACTCCGAACAACTCTTATACAGGGTGTCCCATAACTAATGGTACACAGGAAAACTGCAGATTCTTTGGGTTAAAATACTGCGATTTGGCCATACTTAGTTTAGTTCAATAGCTGGTAATAACCGAGATACAGGGTGTCCAAGTAAACATTTAATTTTCAATATTCCTAAATAACTTATTTCTGAATCAATATTTTTACACAAAATTTTGTGACTAGGGTTTTTTTGTGGAAAGAAATTTGAATTTGTTAATAATTTTGATGTAGATTATAGGAGGCGCTCTCTGCGGTACTCTGGATACATAAAAAGAAATGTAACTTTTTTGTGCCTTAGTATAATGATATTTTCATTAAAAATATAAGTTTTTCCGTCATTTCTAAGCAATAAAGGTATTCTTTGTAAATGTCGCTCCGACTAACCGTTTTCGAGATATTTTCAATTACAATTTCTAATGCGCCCGTTTAAATTTTGATTTGTAAATGTGAAATTTGTCACAGTAGGCTTTGGTAAAAACAAATACAATGAAAGCACTTTGAAACCTCATTTCTGTCAAAGTTTATTTTCATTTGTCAGCATTGTGGGTGTTTTTAAGGAGTTTTTGAAGATACTGTTATAAAAAATTAAATTAAAAATGCCGCTACATTTTTCGTTTTGGACGCAAGGATCCTGTTTCTCCCAGTCTATCGTATAGGCTTCTAAAAATTTTCAAATCTGGCTGCCTTCTATTTGGATACATTTCCAAATACCACCGATGCGCCCCGCGTCTGTTAAAATTTTCTTGTGCGTATAAACATAGCATGTCTCGCATGTCTCCGTTAGAAAACAGTTATGTCGCGTTATTTTTAGTTTAATTTTTTATAACGGTATCTTCAAAAACTCCTTAAAAACACCCACAATGCTGACAAATGAAAATAAACTTTGACAGAAATGAGGTTTCAAAGTGCTTTCATTGTATTTGTTTTTATCAAAGCCTACCGTGACAAATTTCACATTTATAATACAAAATCTAAACGGGCGCATTAGAAAGTGTAATTGAAAATATCTCGAAAACGGTTAGTCGGAGCGACATTTACAAAGTATACCTTTATTGCTTAAAAATGACGGAAAAACTGATATTTTTAATAAAAACATAATTATACTAAGGCCCAAGAAAGTTACACTTCTTTTTATGTATCCAGAGTACCGCAGAGAGCGCCCCCTACAATCTACATGAAAATTATTAACAAATTCAAATTCCTTTCCCCAAAAAAACGCTAGCCACAAAATTTTGTGCAAAAATATTGATTCAGAAATAAGTTATTTAGGAAAATTGAAAATTAAATGTTTACTTGGACACCCTGTATCTCGGTTATTACCAGCTATTGAACTAAACTAAGTATGGCCAAATCGCAGTATTTTTACCCAAGGAATCTGCAGTTTTCCTGTGTACTATTAGTTATGGGACACCCTATATAACGTTTCTTAATATGTCCAAAAATATGGTGAATTACCATCGAGCAAACCTACGATATTTCAGCACGTCCGTTATTTTTAAAGGCTAAACTTGTACGTACAGTGTGTAACGTAAACGAACAAACCTAAAGATTTAATCCTCTTCGCAGGTGGGGCAAGATTTTTTACATTCGGCACACTGCGGCACTTCTTCTGGAAGAACTTCAATCGAAACAAGAAATTCTATCCTGTCATTTGTAACATAACCAAAAATAGGGTTGAAAAGGTTATCCCATCTTAAAAAGTCTAGCCATATTCGACCTGTTTTAAATGATTTCCTTATAAATTGACGAGTCAAATCAGCTTTAAATGAATTTAAAGTAACTTTAGCAATTACTTTGCACGGCGCCACGTTATTTTCATATTCTTCTTGATATAAATATACACCTAAATATTTGGTAAAATTTTCTTCAGTTCTTTCTACGCCTAACTTCCAAATTCTATCACCCACCCAATAATTACAAGAATAGTGCACTACTTTTTTTTCAAATGTACTTACTTTATTAAATGTACATTTCAAAAGTGCTTTATTTACAGATTTATCTAAAATCGTTGGTAAATCACTTTGGATTTCGATATGTCTCTTATTATATCGGTACTTTTCTAACAAAACTGCCGAATTCCATACTCTAAACTTACAAACGATTATATTTTTTGGGTACTTATGCCTCGTTAGGTCGATTTTACCGCCTTCTTTGTCCTCAAATCCAATATCCGAACTTTGTTTATTGCCTGCAGGAAAAAAATTGCGGTAAATAATAATTTCTCACTGCCGCTGAACAGGATTTACCCTCTGCTATCTTAATACAGGGTGGCCGTTTATTGTGGCAAAGTACAGGGTGTCCCTTTTTCGACACTTTTATATGCTATCTCCGTAAGTGTTTGTGCTATCAAAAAAGTAATGTAGGTGTCATGTGCTCTTTTTGGGTCAAACTTAAAATGGTAAAATCAAAATTTGAAAATTTTCGCTCGCTTAAGAGATACGAAAATCAAAAAATTCACAGTTTCAAAATTACCATATATTTTCTTAGTTAAAAGAGATATAGAAAAATGTTTTATACAGAAGTTTATTTATGATGATTGTTGAATAATCTGCCGTTTTCAGAATAAGTATACGGGGTCAGGTAAAAAAGTTATCGGACCTAACCTAATTTTTTTAAATGGAACACCCTGTATATTTTAATCTAAAAAGATACTATTTTAGATTCTCCTTGCAAATATATAACATACCATGGATGATATTGGTTTCCTAGGTGATTTATTAAACTTTATTTTAAACCACATTAGACCATGAAACAAAAGCTAATATCCTAGAAACAACTTTGTTGACTATTAACATTTAACGTCAATTTCATTTTTACATATTCATTTGCTAAAATGACCTATCAACATATTGAAAAATTTCATATGATGATGATATGAGTTTATATTGAGAGTGGAAAAACGAAGAAATGGCGCAAAATGTATATTTTGTTCGCTATCCGGAAAGACGGTAACCATTTAAAGACATTTGCGATAATTCCCGTTATTTTTTATCTTAATCTGAATCTTTTATTTCGTTTCAAAGTAATAAAATTTAAATAAATCGCCTAGGAAACCAATATCATGCATGGTGTGTATATACAGGGTGTTATGGAAATGACGTATTATATTTAAACCGGCAATTCCTGAGATAAAGACAAATTGAAGAAAAATAGCCATAAATGGCGCTTTCAATTCATTCAGCGGTAAAAGTGACCTGACGTCAAACCAGAAAAACACCGTGTGGTACTGCGATACATGTAAGCAATCAAGGAATTCTGGCCGGTGTTGTCATATGTACACCTTTAGACAAAATAAAATAATTTAAACACTTTTCCATTCTGTAATACCTTTTTGTACAATTAATTGAAGAACATTTACGACGGACTATGGTTTAAACAACCCGAAAAAACATATGGAATAGTAATAGCCACGTACGTCACTAGATCAAATGCCAATGACCTCTTGACGCCTTACATCGGCTGATGAGCGAAGTAGTTTCATATAGCGCCGCACGCTTGCGTCTGTTAGTTGAAGACCAACCAGCGGCCGGATACGTTGTGTCTCGTCGATCACCAACACACTCTCAGCAATCCGCTCTGTTTTTCGGTTTACGCGTGTATCTTGCCTGTCCATAAATACTCTTTGAATATTGTTTTTATTGACGCGTTTCTTCTGGACGTCAAATTTCGTCGCGTGTAATAAAATCTAATAATCTGTAGTATCATCTGTATTATTGTATTTTCAAAAGCTAACTATCGGTTCTGTTTCACTATTACTGTGTGTACATAAAGTGTTTCCAGGAGTGTTCCCATGAAAAAGAAAAAAAACTGATTGTGGTGCCTGGATTTCCTCGCTCTTTAGGTATAAGGATAAATACAAGTAGGTAGAAAATAATTTATTTTTATAAGTTTATATGGAATTTCAGTTTTACATTAAGTTTGGCAACATTGCCTTTGGCTCTGGGTGAAATGTTGTACAGTAGCGCGGATTGACCTGTGAGTAAGAGTGTTTATTACCCCACTTTCAAAACGGTCGATTTAAAAAAAATAAAATATGTAGCGCTTCTCTAGGACACCCAAGGAGTCACCCATTAACTTTTTTACCTGGCCCCGTATACTTATTCTGAAAACGGCAGATAATTCAACAATCAATATAAAGAAACTTCTGCATAAAACATTTTTCTGTATCTCTTTTAACTAAGAAATATAGGGTAATTTTGAAAATGTCAATTTTTTGATTTTTCCCCGTATCTCTTAAGCGAGCAAAAATTTTCAAATTTTGATTTTAACATTTTAAGTTTGACCCAAAAAGAGCGCATGACACCTACATTACTTTTTTAATAGCACTAACAATAACGGAGATACCCTATAAAAGTGTCGAAAATGGGAAAACCTGTACAATAGCTCCGTTACTATTTGAAATGCATCAAAAATGTAAATAAGAAAAGTTGAAAGGCAGTAAGTGAGTTATAAAGCGAAATTATTTTTGACTCTATAGGGTGGCTCAAAAAGATAGAACCAGAAAAATATTTTCTTTTAAATAGAACATCCTGTATACTTACATTTTAAAATTCCCCTAGACATTCCGCGTATCGGGGAAAATAGAGTTTTTAATTATTTTGCAACGTTGCCAAGTTATCTTAAAAAATAATTTTTTTGAAGAGATCTTAAAATTTGAAATATATGTTTTACTATTGCCATCAGAAATAACCAAAATCACTGATTAATTTACCTCATTCATTAAATTAAAAAAAAAATAAATAGTATAAGTTATTATTTATATTTTTACCTGTTTTATACTGAAGTTTATTCTGAACTGAATACAGCGAAAATGAGTGCATTATATTCTGTTGTCTTACGCGCTCCTTCCCAAATACGTCCAAGTTTAGAGTAAGCTGGTAGTCACTGGCATCATACTGGTAACTGATGACTGTAAGAAAATCGTCTCGACAGTAAAAGTACATTTTACTAATTGAGCCTTGGTCCATTTCTATCAAAAATCCTGTGCTTTCGAGGGCTGCAGCTTTGTGGTTGATTTTCATGTGACTCAGGAGATCATAGGCGGAACCTATGAGAAAATAAAACATTAATAGCTTAATAACACATGTCAAATTGTGCAGAACAAACGAACGATATTAGAGATAATATAGAACACTAAGAATATAATTTACCGGGTGATTCTTAACAAGGCATATCGCCATAACGTCAACAATTGTAGCTGCATACTTAAATCTAAACTTATCGGAACCGACAACATAATATAAATGTTCGTCTCGGCGACAAGTAGCCATTGCCCTTATGCAATCGAAGAGGTTATATTTCAAAACATCATTTCAAAATATCTTAAATTTGTAGTTTCACTTAGATAAAATGCCCCCAAAACCAAATGTGAAATTCCACGACGTGAACCCATTTCTTCAAAGGTTCAGGGAGTTCCTATTAGGAAGAAAACACACACTTGCGCTGCGATTCCAAGACACCTTAGCAAGCAGGTCTCCACCACCTCCTCTACTGCCAGATGGCCCCGCACATAAACTAAACACCAATTACTATTATACCAGAGATGTGAGACGGGAGGTAGCCCCACCTGAGATTGTGGCCCCGCTTCCGAAACAAATCGAGGGAGGTGGTCAATCGGAAGTAAAACATATTACACCTGGAAGATTGTGGAATTGGGATTAGATTTGACTGTGTAGAAAAATTTGAAAATAATAGAATAGTAGTGTATATTTAATAAAAATCAAATTATATTGTAAGCAAGGAAGAAATATGTTGTTTTTTTCTGCTGATATTACTTTACACAACAACAACAATAACTGTTTTTATTTAATAAAAAAAAGTAGGGTAAATACATGCATCTATTATACCCATAATGATTTTTCAGGAAAGATGTAAGTATTTTGTGTAGAGTGTGCTTTTCTAGGTCTTCTTTTATTGAGAAATAATGTAACAAAGAGAATTTGAGTCTGAAACCAATGCTTTAAAGTATTTCTGATAAAATAATCAATTTTAGTGTGTGGTCTAAATAGGTATTTATTTCTGTAGACCAGAACCCTAATGCAATTATGGAGAAATTAAGATATTGCCATACTCAAAAAAGAAGAAATCGAAGAGTATTATCGTGAAGCAATATAGATTCTCTATTAAAATCTTTTTTTTTTACTTAGTTTCTTATATCCAAAATTATCATACAAAATGCCAATATTAGCTGCTTACAAGCAACCATCTGTTACCTGTAAGTTCAAGTTAGTTTCTGACCTCATGCTGGGTTATATGCATCATTCAGTATTTTTTTTTAAATTAACTTTTAATCCCATATTACATAAATATAACAATATTTTAAAAAATCACAGAAGTTAGGTCAGAATGTGTGCTGTTCGTAAGCAGCTATTGTACATCACCAAAAATTATCGGACAAAAACGATGATTATCATACATCTGGTAACACTGCTTGAAATTTATCTAAACTTTGCACTACCTTTTTAGATTTACTTTAACGCATGTGACAAACATGAGGACATTTATTATTTATAGGTATATTAATAATCTCTATAACAATAGCAGACCTTGTTTCTTACCATTAAAATCTGAACATAAAGGACACGGATACTCCTCAGAATAGCAAGTTGTTTCGTGTTTCCCTACGTCGGAGGCAAGTAACAAGCCTTTACAACCCTCAAAACGATTAATGCAAGGAAATTTAAACTGATTAGCCACCAGCTCGTAAAGACGAGACGTTGTTCCGCCGTTTTTATCTTCACATCTACCACACAAAACGTTTTTGTTGTGAAAAACTTTTACCGGAAAAACCGACAAGTATTTCTTGCAGGATGAACAAGTTAGTTTTTGTAAAGCTTCTTCCGGTAGCCCTGGCATTTTAAACGGGTTAATAATATCACGAAAAGTATTCTAGCCAAATTTAAATAATTTGCAATCACGTGGCGGATCGAGAATTCGAAAATCTGCACTTTCCAGTCCTCGTTTTATTCGTGCAAGAATTAAGAAACTAGAAACGTAAATCGATTGTTTTTTGTGGGAAATACGGACAGCGGGACCCGTAATAACCCTTTAGCCTACTTTGTGGTAAAGGATGAGATTTAATCAACGAATAGATCAGACACCTTTTCCTTCCTCTGTGCTTCGTGATGTTGCTATAAAGCGAAGAACTTTCACAGTTTCACGTCATAAAACATAACCTCAAAAATTTTGTGTTGAGAAATAATATCAAAGAATAATATCCAGCTTTTTTGCGATAAAACGTGAAAATGAGTCGGAAGGAAGCCTTGTCCACTTTTATCCAACAGATTCACGCCAGACCCGTCGTTGTGAAGTTAAATAGCGGTGTCGATTATAGAGGTGCGGAATTCCAAAATCTGAGGCACCCTGTTTCTGATAAATTTACTATAAAAGACGACCCTTCTGGTCTAGACATAGTGTTGTGGATAATATTTATTGATTATTTATATAAAGTTTATTTTAGGTGTTTTGGCTTGCCTCGATGGATACATGAACATAGCCTTAGAACAAACAGAAGAATATGTTAATGGACAGTTAAAGAATAAGTTCGGGGATGCATTTATTCGGGGCAACAATGTTCTTTATATTAGCACTCAAAAACGTAGATATTAGACTTTTCTTTTAAATAGGTGTTAGTTTGGTAACTTAAGATAATGTTAGGTTAAGAATATTTTTACTTATAATTGTTCACTGGAAATAAACAAGTAAGAATTAGTGTTCCGTTTGGACTATGTTGGACACCATTTTCCTGCAATAAATTGTTAGATACTTGAATTTGTAAATTCTGCTCAGATCGCACTTGAAATGCAAGTAAATCTCACAGTCTTTTGGGAATCATAAAGGAGCAAATCAGATCACACAGAGGATATATTTGTGAAGAAAGCACGATTGCTTCATTCATTAGTTTCTTACACAATTAATTATTATGTTTTAAATGCCCATAAAATGAATAAACAATCATAATACCTCTACATTATATACTATATAACCTAATTTTAATTATTTTTATAAAAACGTAATAATTCATGAAAATACAGGAGAACATATAAATTCTTTTAAATAAATAATAAATATTGTATATCTTCATACTTCTTACACACTTTGCCATTTTTTCACCTAATTGCTAATCTATGTACAGGATTTCCTTGCACACCCTGAGCAACGTGAACAGGGGTAGTCGAATACAGTCTTATTGGCAAACTCCACACCATCGTTTCTATGGGGACTTCTGACGGGGCCTGCCAATAGGTGTCCTGCAAACTAGGCGGATCTAGACCCTTGTGAGTGCTTGTCACGAATTCGAAATGCAGACGCCACTTTAAAGAGACTAAAAAATTTCATAATTTATACCGAAAGTATAAATAGGGACAAATAGTAACAAAAATTCAAGAAAATCAGAAGTGGGATTTGTGTTTTACAATTTTTGGTTGCACTGATGAGTTTATTTTAGTTACAAACGTCTCATAAATACATCGTTGGGTTCTAAATAAGAAGGGGAATTTAATAGTAATAACATTTGACTATTTAAGGAAATTAAGGTTATGATGATCGTCTTGTGTATGTAAAATAGTAAGTAAAAAAAGATTATTTACCCAAATCAGTAGTAAATGCAGGTGTAACATGTAAAGGAATGGGCAAAATCAACTGGGTATATTTGTAGCCCAGGCAGACTTCATGGTGCTTACTAAATGTTATTATTCGAACTTGTTTGGAAGCTTCATTATTTGGGTCTATGGTTGTCTCTTCTTCACACTGCAGGGAAACCGATACCTGCATGCAATTTACTGTTGCCACAGTAAAGTCAAATGTCCCTTAAAAAAGATATGCAGGGTGTTATGAAAATTACGTATTATATTTAAACCGGCAAATCCCGAGATGAAAATAAATTGAAGAAAAATAACCATAAATGGCGCTTTGAATTATTAAGCGAAATATACACTTTATATGAAAACTCAAAATTTACGTGGCCGCTCCTGAGGCCCTTCGCAATATATTTTATTGAGGCAGTCTTGAGGTTCAAAAGAGGTTAGCGCATTATAGTGATGTTGTCATATTGCAACACAGAAGTCTAAACGCACGTGTTCAGTATTTGACGCGCGTTATCACTTCTTTTTCAAACTTTTTCGACAAATAAAACTACAATTTTAAGGTTTAAAATAATCCGTTTTATAATTAAATTCCATAAAATAATAAAACACAAAAAGTATGTTTTTCAACAGAATCAACAGTAGATAATATCACACAAATTTGAAATCACATCACAACATTTCTTATTATGAATTATTTCACAACAAAACAAAATCGGGCGATACAACTAACAAAACGTTTAAAATTCGTATACGTCAAGCACGTGGAGCCCTCGACACGACGTCGTTCCACTCAACAGTCTCGAAACATACTGAAGTATGAAGGGCGCCAGTATTCAACCAAGGGCGAGACACGCGGTGTGATCTGACAACACTGTTAGTATACTCTAGTGACCCACATTGTTGCTAAGTGAATCCAGATGGAACGGCGCGTGGGTAAAAAGGGTTTTTACCTTAGTATTAAGATATTCGATTTAAAAAAAAAAGTATGTAGACTTTCTCTAGGAGTCACCCATTTAAATATAATAAGTCATTTCCATAACACCCTGTATAGTACAGTAAAGTTGCACTGGATACCTGGGGTTGCCATGCCAGATATGCCCTTATTTGTGAATTTGCTAATAATAAATAGCAGCTATTCACTATTTTCCAAATTTCCTATTCCCACCTCTTTTGTATTGAAATTTTCTCTGTTATAATTCAGTTTCTTGAGAGTTATTTTAAATTAAAAAAATGTTACTGCTTAGCTTACCAATAATGTCCTCCCCTAATTTGTAAGCTGGCTTAAATAGACAAAACCTTGCTACTTTCCCCCACATATTCGAAATCATATAGAAATTTGGATTTCTCCTGGCAGTAATATTCTAAAAAGGGATTTACATCAATAATAATAAATTGAGTGCCTTTTGAAAGTCTAAGGTCTACCTGCAAACTCTCCAGAGCCAAATCAATGGGTTTCTCTTTTTGTCTTATCTCCAAAAATGGATTGGTAGGCGTTAACTCTTCAGTGGTCTCATTGCAAAAAGCCCCAGCTTCGTTAAGGACAGCCTCGGCCAATGGGAGCACCCTAATGGGTACCCGCATAAGTTTGACGGGACTGTTGACTCTTTGAGTACCGATGGTGATTTTGTAAGAGTATTTGACCAGTTGTCCTCGGTATGAAGGGGGTGAGTCTGTTGGAATTTTCTCTCTGTAGACAACTGGAAAGAAACAAAAAATAAGATAAGAGAAAGTGTAGAAGGAATATTTTTTAGCCAATGAGCCATTTTGGATGCCTTTTTCCTACAGAATAGAATATATCTTATTACTTACAATGTTTGGTTTGCCCAGGTGACAACCTCAGCTCACAGAACAAAATTTTAGGCTTGGTTGCAAACTCTACTTTAGCATTATCCCCTGCGACAGCTCCCAGGGCCGTATCTGCCAGGGCCAGATGACTGGTCTTTTCTATTTCTTTAAACTTCGGTATTTTCGAGTCTGTGAAACATTGACAGTGTATCTGAGCAGAGGCCCAGGCCAGGCTTTCGAATACATCGGTATGACTTTGGGAAACCTAAAAATATGGAACAAGGCGCACAATGGTGATCTGCTAAGATATACATACATTAGGTATATTTTAATTTTTAAGCCATAAAAGTTTTACCTTATGTGATGGTGAGACAGGATGACTAAAGGATATAATACACTCTACAACTTCTCCAGTTAAGAATACATGACCCCGAATGAGTTTGGCGGTAACTTCAATCATTATTTAATCGAAACTACTGAAAAAACACTATTTAGAATACATGATCCTCCTTAATTAATAAAAAAAACAACAGGAACAGATTTAGGTTAAGTAAACAAATGTCAGAAACAGCTGATTGGTTGGACGTGGCTCTAGCGTTGCCAGAAGACGTAAGTTTTCTTTAAAACAACAATAAGTGTTCATTCCTTTCTTTGAATATAATGTATAAAGTTCGTTTTATATTCAATGATTCCTTCCTATCTTCTAGACTTCACCACTTTTTTTAAATTTGGCCTAAGTTCACCCTTCACTAAATAATTATTATTATCTGACAACAGTGCATCAGCTGTTTTTGACTAATAATTTTACCAACATAACCTTAATTTTTATCGAGTCACAATCCGGCCTTCCAAAAAACACAACCGGAAAAGGAAAATGCTTAATCAAAAAATTTTTCATCATACAGAGGCGAAAATCTGTCTGGCCGTGTGGATCTCCGCTGTATTATATTCTATTTATCACTTTACGCTGACAAGTCAACAATGTAAGTTCCTTTTTGCTTTACCTATTCCTCAGATTTAAGTCTAATCAATGAAATATAGAATATTTGTGTTCTTACTTCTAATTTCTTTCCTAGATTTTGAACATTTTCATGACACATATGAGGATTTTTCTCCTGGTTGGATGGTTTTTAATTTTCGCAAGAGAGACAAGTCTGATTTTGAATGGGAAACAATAATATATTTTTTAAGAACTGTTTATCCCGTTATAATTTTTTATTTAGTTGTTTCTGAGACAATAAGATATTTAAAATTAGAAATTAAGGTAAGAAATTCATTTAGGTATGTTTTCAGCCTAAAGAATATGAAAATTTAATAACGACAAACATTAAAAGTATAGTTGAGTTGCTATTTTAACTAGTTATTTGTATTTTTAGCACCAACAGTATTTCCAAACTACTTTTTCTATAGTCTACCTCACTTACTGCATGGGATACAGAGTGGCATTGATAACAGTCTTCCAACCAATATTTTTTTCATTAGCTAGTACAGTCAAGAGTAACATTGTGATTTGGGTATGCAATTTATTGACTCTAGGGCTCATAGCAATATACAAGCAAATGAACGCGAACGAGCAGTTCATAAAAGGTTTAGGGATAAACCATTTTGAGGCCTACATATGTATATTACTTCTCTGTTGGTTGAATTTGAAATGTACCAGCTATTATCTGAATAATGCCTCAAAAACGAGATATCTGGGTACGTATTCATAAGACACAGACAATATGCAAAAAATCTGAAGGAATTTGATCCTGTTTTCAATAAGAACTACTTTTCTAACTTCCAGATTTTCTGTGTTACTGTTTCTACTTTCCAACTCTATTTACCGGACCATTTATTCCATATGAAGATTTTAAAAAATGTGTTGCGGACACGGGAAGTTCTGGGAACTTGCTTATGAGAACAAAGACACTTGGATGGTACGTTTTTAGATGTTTATTTTGGTTCGTGTTTGCACATTTTTGCTTACATTTTGTCTACGTTAATGCGACGTCATTTCAGATTGAGGTAAAGTATACAGAGTGATCTAATAGTGTAACGAAGAAAATACGTACAATACCTAACCAACATTGTTTTATTTATAAAGGTTGTAACCATATTCTTACAGTAAATAATTTAAACGTCAAGTTGTATAAATTTCCCTGAGAACATTCTTACAATCATTAAAGGAGTATAGTATAAGTGATCTGACATTTGCTAGCTACATAAAAGATGTGTAAGATGCCGGCATTTAAGAAACATCAACAACAAAGTTAAATAGTAGAAATGTTTATAGAACCGTTTTGCTATACAGGGTGTTATGGAAATGACGTATTATATTTAAACGGGTGACTCCTGGGGTGTCCTAGAGAATCGCTACATATATTTTTTTTTTTAAATTGAACGTTTAAAAAGTGGAGTAATTCACCCCTAAACCCATGCACCGGTCACTACTCGACACATTCATATATGATCATATTACATTGCCAAGCTGTGTAATCAACAGATGTTCAGGCACAATGTTGCCAACTGTGTAAAAAATGTAAAACTTTAGATTCTTATAAAAATAATATTTAGTTTACCTAGTATCCAAATAGAAGTGAATCCAGGTGCCAGTACACTAGCAAGTAATCCAGGGCACAGACATTTTCAGGTTTTTTTTTCTATGGGAAAAGCTTATACCCACTAAACCCCATTCGGCCTCTTATTTCCAATCTCTCGCAACATTTGCACTAAATCACTTAAAGAAACACACAGACACCCACTAGTTTCAAATTAGTTTTTTTGAAGATATGCACCTATTATCAGATTACACGCAAACACTAAACAGCACTTAATTATTTCGCAATAGAAATAATAAAAATGCTAATTTCTATGGGCCATTAACCCCTTACTAAAGATAAAATGAAGCAATTATGTTGACAGGAACTACCCTTTGAAATAAATGATCTCGTCCAGGTGCTTTCTTTGTGCACATTCAGAGAACTAGGTTGAGCTAGCGCGGTTGCCATTTCCGAGACTATAATTATACAGGAAAGTAATATTATAGAAGGAAATTCCGCAATTTATTTAAGTATAAAACATCGAAAGTGGCAACGCTGTATTTTTAAATATTAACCCCAGCCGGCGAAAAGAAAAGGCAACCCGCTTGATTGTCCATAATCAGCAGAAGCCGGCCGATTTTCACACGCGTTATCGGTTTCCTACTGTTTTTACCAAGTTTCAAGCAGATTTGTGTGTTAATACTTAAACCCGAGTTTAAATTATTAAGTTATTTGTTCTTTTCGCGACGGCAGTGCCCCAGCCCAGCAGTTCAATATCGATCGACGGAACCAACGTGTTTGTTATTTTTAAAATTTTTAGATGTTAAATACATTATTTCCCAGACCACTCAGACAATAAGGGCGTATTTTTGTCTACACAGTAGCACTTTAAAATACTAATTCAGGTTGAATGGTACTTAGATGTGTTATGTGATTTTATTGTGCCGGTTTCTTTTGGTTCAAGTTACCTAAGTACTTGGTGTTTTTTTATAAATTAAGTTGGTTTTAAATAAGTCCGAAAAGCTAAATAAAATTGCATTTTTTTTTCTAAAGGGTAAGTGGCATTTATAAACTTTTAAGTTGTCCAGATCTGACGGGTGTCGTTCGAATTAAACAATTGAGAACATACCTGACCATTTAAAAACTCCGCGGCGGTTCGTTCGAGTCAGTTCAAGTTTATAAATCAGAGATTGTTTCCTAGCGAACTGAACTGAACGTAAAAGTTTATAATAATGTGCCCTGAAAAATAAACAACTTGCCATCTGTCAAACGGTTATTGACTTTCTAAAGAGTTTACCCTGAAGATATGACGACACTGTTCAAGATTCAGTGACGTGTTTCGCCATATGTTGCTTTGTTTACCTTCCTGACAAGGGCACCATCTCAGGAAATGCCGGTTTAAATATTATAATATGTCATTTCCATAACACCCTGTATAATGCAAATTCTAGTACTGTTCTTACAGCTAGTTAAATAACTTCTATCAATAAATCAATCAAGTGTAATATTGTAGCTATTTCCAAATTGATAGGAACTCGTGTTATACCGATTATTATTTTTTAATTTGTAGTTTGTACAGAAACTAGACCTTTGCACCCTGTGCGGCTACGGCTATTTGATGGGACAATTTTTCCACATAAAGTACGTCATTTTGTATGGCCTAAGCACAAGCGCGGCCTCTTTTCAAAAGATTCCCGTTCCGAGTTTGCCCAGGTGTATAGGAAGAGTACACTTGTATTCGGATATGTGGAAATATTTTGATCCTGGATTGTATATGTTTCTAAAAACGTAAGTATCAAGAACTCTTATAATACAGGGTGTTTGGTAAATGCATCAGGATACTATTCATAATTCATATAACAAGAACTCAACAGTTTTTTTGTTGCTTCCATTTGAAAAACTGAATTTTTTACTGCAAACAAAAACATTAATTCCAGTTTTGCACCTAAAGGGTGTTATTTATTGGCTCAAATAAATAATACCTTTTCCTTTTGACTTTAAAATGAGCTGTCCTTTTTTCCAATAACTGTCAAAACAGAGAGAATTTGCCTAAAATTTGAAAAACTGATTTTACTGCTAACAAAAACTTTAATTCCAGTTTTACGACTAAAATAAAGAGTACCGTTTTTATTAGGTATTCTTTTGTCTTTCAAATGACCTGTACTTTTCTCCTATAACTTCCAATTACTTATTACCCTTATTTTAACATGTGGAATCACCTCTCCAAGTACATTCTGCATGTACAGGGTAGGATGTCCCATTTTCGATACTCTGATAGGGTATCTCCGTAATTGTTAGTGCTATCAAAAAAGTAATGTGCTCTTTTTGGGTCAAACTTAAAATGGTAAAATAAAAATTTGAAAATTTTCGCTCGCTACGCTACGTGGGAAAATCAAAAAATTGACAATTTCTAAATTTACTATCTTTTCTTAGTTAAAAGAGATACAGAAAAATATTTTCTACGGAAGTTTCTTTATATTGGTTGTTGAATAATCTGCCGTTTTGAGAATATGTATACGGGGTCAGGTAAAAAAGTCATCGGACCTAACCTAATTTTTTAAAATTGAACACCCTGTATATTTTAACCTAAAACGATAGCATTTTAAATTCTCGTTTCAAATATACCGCACATGAATGATATTGGTTTCCTAGGCCATTTATTTAAACTTTATTACTTTGAAATGAAATATATAAGATTCAGATTAAGGCAAAAAATAACGGGAATCATCGCAAATGTTCGGAAAATGTCCTTAAATATACATTTTGCGACATTTCTTCGTTTTTTTTCCACTTTCAATGTAAACTGATATCATATCAAATTTTTCAAAATGTTGATAGGTCAATTTCGCAAATGATTATGTAAAAATGAAATTGACGTTAATGTTAATAGTCAACATATTTGTTCCTAGGATATTTGCTTTTGTTTCATGGTCTACTGTGGTTTAAAGTAATAAAGTTTAATAAATCGCCTAGGAAACCAATATCATCCATGGTGTGTTATATATTTGAAAGGAGAATTTTAGATTAAAATACAGCCCGGTGAGACCTCTTATGGCGGGGATCGAAGCATATAAGTAGGCCGTGCAAGTGACGTCACAGCCAGGCAGGTTACTCCATACGTTTATCCTTTTGTGTCTATCGTTCTGTGTCAATATCAGACTCGGGTTTGTTCGATTTGACCTAGGCCATATTTATCTCCCTTTAATGAATCGGAGAAGGTTGATGCAGACAGAGACAGACATAGAATGCGAGCAGCACAAGTTCTTAAATTATTTTACAACCGAACATCCTTCGTCTGGAATGGAATAAAAATCAAGTAACATATGATTTATAATGTGATTGAAAATGGTGGAGGAAACGTCATTAAATTCTAAAATAATTTTTAATTTTCTATTCTTTTCACGAAAGCGGACCTTTTCGTTTTGTTGCTGGTAAGTAATTTATGATTGAAATATTTTTTTATTAATTTTTATTCGTTATTGTTATTTTACATTATAAAATTGTCCCATTATGTCCCAAACTTGTCACGCAAATTAGCAACAAACACATTTTTAAAGAATTTTACTTAAATTTTACAATCTAAAAGTCAAAAGCTACAACATAATAATTACAGCTTAGTTATATTAACCCATAGCCAGAATTTTGATAAGTCCGGTAATATATTATTATAATAATTCTTTATTTTCATAGTTTAATTGAGAATCCCATGACTGAACATTAAAGATGACTTCGATCACTAATGTTGCCAGGAGTATGCTACGAAACAAACAAATTGGAAGCCCATAATCATAATGATGGTGCATATATTTACTTGGTTAGTAGCTGTACATATAGTATTGTATTTACCTTGATTTGTTTGAAGTTGAAGATGGTAAAATATTTTATGTAAATTATGATTTATTCCCTATTTTTTAATAAAACTAATTACAACCTTCAATCTCTGAATTCTTTATTTCTAGTTTCGTTACTAGTTCAATAATAATATAAAAGTATGTAAGGACAATTTTAAAGCGATATTTACAGCTGAAAACCTATGTCAAAATCCTAATATTTGATTTTCTCTACTTAGTAAATCAAATGAAAGGGTTTTGATGTTTTCTTTGCTTAAATGTCACTTTAAAATATTAACAGTAATACAAATTTGGACAAAAGTGACATTTGAAAAGCACGTGCGCGCCAGGCATAATGGATGTCGCCGTATCATCGCCTGCTTCGAATATTTAACACGGCAGTTTGTCTTCTTCCTGGTTATAAGTATTCGTTGTTAAAATATACAGTGTGTTCCATTTAAAAAAACGAGGTTAGGTCCGATAACTTTTTTACCTGACCCCGTATACTTATTATGAAAACGGCAGATTATTCAACAATCAATATAAAGAAACATCTGTATAAACCATTTTTCTGTATCTCTTTTAACAAAGAAAATATAGGGTAATTTTTGTCAATATTTTTATTTTCCCCCGTATCTCGAAGCGAGCGAAAATTTTCAAATTTAGATTTTGCCATTTTAAGTTTGCCCCAAAAAGAGCACATGACACCTACATTACTTTTTTGATAGCACTAACAATAACGGAGGTATCATATAAAAGTCTCGAAAAGTGGACACCCTGTACAATGTAGGTACTCTTGACATATTTTATCGGTTCTTTATTTTAGATGTATATTTATTCCCTCCCAAAACCTCGGAACAAATAAGTTTCTTTCGTCATTTCTATGTTTCTTCTTTGTATACATTTGGCATGGAATAGAAGATTATATTCTAATATGGGCGTCTCTCAACTTGTTGGGCGTTTCCCTGGAAAGTTTAGCAAACACGCTGCATGAAGAAATACTGAAGAAAGTCGAGTTTATCAGAAAGTTGGAGGCGAATAATTTGAGAAGAATAAAGTGCGCGCTAGCCGCACCGCTCTTAGCCATGTCGTCGGTGTCAAATTTTTACTTTTTTGCCGGAAAGGAGGTCGGCGATATTTTCGTACAAAAATCACTCAGTGGTAAGTTAGAAAAATACAGGGTGTTATGGAAATGACGTATTATATTTAAACCGGCAATTCCTGAGATGAAAACAAATTGAAGAAAAATATCCAAAAATGGTGCTTTAATGTAATATGATCTTATGTCAAACCAAAAATTACCACGTAGTGTCCCTGTTCGGAAGGTAAACAGCAACATATTATGGCAGTGAATCTTGAACAATGTTGTCATATCTTCAGGGTAAACTCTTTAGAAAGTCGATAACCGTTTGACAGATTTCAAGTTATTTATTTTTCAGGGTACATTATTATAAACTTTTACGTTCAGTTCGCTGGCAAACAATCTCTGATTTATAAACTTGAACTGACTCGAACGAACCGCCGCGGAGTTTATAAATGGTCATGGTATGTTCTCATTTGTTCAATTCGAACGACACCTGTCAGATCCGGACAACTTAAAAGTTTATAAATGTCGCTTACCCTTTAGAAAAAAATGCAATTTTATTTACCTTTTCGGACTTATTTAAAACCAACTTAATTTATAAAAAACATCAAGTACTCACATCACAAAATCACAATAGTTTTCGCGTCACAACACATCTAAGTACCGTTCAATCTGGATTAGTATTTTAAAGTGCTACTGTGTAGACAAAAATACACCCTTATTGTCTGGAAATTTAAAAATTTTAAAAATAAATAACACGATGGTTCTCTCGATCGATATCGGCCTGCTTCTTTAAACAGCTGATTGTGGACAATCGGGCTAATATTTAAAAATACAGCGTTGCCACTTTCGATGTTTTATAAGCGACTATCATAAATTGCCGAATTTCCTTCTATAATATTACTTTCCTGTATAATTATAGTCTCGGAAATGGTAACCGCGCTGGCTCTAGAGTGCGGAGATTTCTCGGAAAGAAAGTTTGACGACTGGTCCGAAGACTGACTAGCAGCCCGGTGAGACTGCTTATGGGGTGGGTCGAAACACGTAAGAAGGCCTTGGAAGTGATGCTAAGCTTACTCTGCTCCATACGCTCACATGTAACCTACTTTTATCTATCTGTTTCACTCATCATCATCATCATTTAAGCGTCAATATCAGACTTACGTAGAGTTAATATGGAAAGCCCAAAAGTGAGTGTTTATGCAGGCGACTTGATCCTGGTCATATTTGTCTCACTTTACTGAATTAGGGAAGGTTGCTGCAGACAGAGACAGGCATAGAATGCGAACAGCACGAATTGTGAAATAGTTTAACAAGCTAACTTCCTTCGTCTGGCGGGCATGGAAATCAAGCAACATCTGATATGATTTAAAATGGTGGAGAAGTGGAGAAGACGCATCTTTAAATTTTAAAATAATTTTTAATATTCTAATCTTTCACGAAAAACGTCGTTTCCTTTTTGGTGCAAGTGAGTAATTTGTAATTGAAACATTCATTTAGTCATCTTTACTGAGAGTAAACTTCAATAATAATATGGGGCCCAAAAATATGCTTGGACTTGAAGCTTGAAATATTTGCTAGGACCTAGAGTCCACTTGAAGATGGTAAAATATTTTATGTAAATTATGATTTACTTCCTATTTTTTAATAAAACTATACTTACAAGCTTATTTCTGAAGTTTAATTTTTCATTTGTAGTTACGTTATTAGTTTAAAAAAATGATATAAGAGTGTGTAAGGATTATTTTAAAGTGATATTTACAGCTTAAAACATGTCAGAATCCTAATATTTGATTTTCACTACTTAAGTAAATCAAATAAAAGGGTTTGAATGTTTTTTGTTGGTTAAATGTCACTTTAAAATATTGACAGTAATAAAAATTTTGGCAAAAGTGACATTTGAAAAGCACGTGCGTTTGTCAGCTGATTCCAGACGGAATGGATGCCTGGTTTGTTCGTTTGTTCATACTTGCTTCGATGTGTTAACACGGCTGTTTGTCTTCTTCCTGTTTATAAGTATTCGTTGCTGACTAGACCATTATTTCAAAGGGTAGTCCCTGTCAATTGTTAACATAATTGTTTAATTTTATCTTTACTAAAGGGTTAATGGCCCATAGAAATTAGCGTTTTTATTATTTCTATTGCGAAATGATTAAGTGCTCTTGTTCTATGTGTGTTATTGTAAAGTGTAATTATGCGTTAGTGTTGGGGTTTAGTGATAAGCTTATTATGCACTCCCACACTATCATCAGGACACGTGATGAGCATTAAAGTTTTTCCCATAGAAAAAAGAACTGAAAGTGTCTGTGCCCTGGATTCCTTAATCGCGTCCTGGATTTACTTTCTAAGTAAGCTAAATATTTATTTTTATAAGAAACTAAAGTTTTACACTTTTAAACATTTTGGCAACATTGTTCCTGAACATCTCTTTATTACCCAGCTGGGCAATGTAATATGTTCATATATGAATGTGCCGAGGAGTTGTGTGTGGGTTTAGGGGTGAATTACCCCACTTTTTAAACGTTCGATTAAAAAAAAAACCGTAAAAATATGTGCTTCTCTAGGACACCCCAGGAGTCACCCATTTAAATATAATACGTCATTTCCATAACACCCTGTATATATATTTTTTTAAATTTGGTCATGCATTTCAGAGTTCTTGAGAGGATTGAAAGCTTTTGCTGCTTTTGTAATCTTTTTATTCTAAGCTCCTTTCTATGGAACAAATTAGGAATGATTTGTGTAATAGTAGAAACTGATAGTAGGGTTTCACAAATAGGCAGGATATATTGTGGAGTACCTCAGGGCTCTATTTTGGGGCCTTTCTTTTGTATATTCTGATGACAGTCAGTTATTTTTGTCCATTACATACATGGAATATTCGAAAGTCATGTTTTTTTTTGTGTTTTAGAATCGCCGGTTAACAAAATGATACTTCTGTTTATGTTGTATTGTTGTTGTCAAGTGTCTACAGAATTGAGAGATGTGAATGCAAATCGAATGTGGCATATGGAGGAGCTAAGATAAACGGAACGTCTTAAAAACAGAAGATAACATCATTTTTAATATGACTTAAACAGCTAGAGTATAAATACAACAAATAAAACCGAGAGAATTTTCAATAATGTACTTATTTGGGAAATGATATTTTGAATATAATGTGCTAAGGGAAACGAAACGTCGGATTGAAACATTGGCGGCTCGTGACCTATGATAGAGAGGGTGTTCACAAGTAGCAAGAAATTATTTTTCTCTAACGACCAAATAATTATATTCCTCGGCGTTTTAAACGTAGGAAGAAAAAAAAACAATAAGAAAATGCGTTAGGTAAAACATATTTTTATTAATTTTCTAATTTTACAAAAGGAAATACAATTTTTGGAAAATAAGAAAGGTTTTTTTTAGTGTATAGTGCTTAAACGTAAAGTCCATTCTTCGGTTCTTAATTCTTGAAAATTTATCAATATCTATACATTTTTTTCAATAGATAGCATTGCTAGGGCTGCTAGCCATCATTCTACGTTCATAAAACTTCGCAAAAGTGTTTTTATTCGTTTTAATGTATGTTGAAAACATCTGAAGATTATTTTCTATTCAATTTTTTGTCCAGGCAGGCTCCGCAATGCCGCGACCAAACAACAAACAGGAAAAACAAAACAACCGGTTAGTTGTGCTGCATCCACAAATCCAGTTGCTTTTTTCGCATATTTCACAAGATTTACCCTTTTAGTGGAGTCGTTCCGGTATTCGAAAATCCCTCGAGTATTTTTTTTCCCAATCGATACAATAGAATCCCCTCGACATTCTGAAATGATATGTGTAGGGCGCCGCGTGGGGGGGGGGCACCCCCCTAAAACTAACCTACAACGGGAAATTGAAAATAACTCTGCTGGTTTTGATGCTACAAAAAAAATGTGAAAGGCAAAATTGAAGAGCTTGCCAAAGCGCGTAAGTTCGAACAACCCGATCCTGATATCTCAATGAGTTCGCGAATTAACGCGATTTTTAACTGCAAAAACAATAAAATTTAATTAAACATATCTCGAGAAGGGGCGGAGTTGGGGCGTAATTTTTTCGCGAATTAACGGGTAATACCGAGTACTTTGATGGGCCGGAGGCTGGGGTTGGTGGGGCAATTAGGAGGGGAGTAAGGGGGATTGGGAATTTTTTATATAAATGCTAATAAGTAGTTTATTAATCGAGCTACGAGGATCAGGCTGGATTCAATTTCTTCATCTTTTTATCAGCTACGAGGTGGGAACAATTATAGAACATGTCATATGGCTAAACCTATTAGTTTTAGAAATAATTTGAGTTGAAGGACATAAATGCGATAGGTACGATATTACCTTTTGCATTGTTTCGAGTCGGCTCAAATGTTTTACGTTAAAATTAAAAGAAAACCATTAAACTCGTGTAAAATGAACCTCGCTCCAGTTGTGTCAAAATTTTAATAACAACTAAATTATTAAATACAAGCAGTAAAATTAACAATAACTTGAAAAGAACAAAAATAAAATTAAGTGTAAGTCGTTATTTAATTAAATGCTGAAAATGTCCTCCTCCCACAGTTTGACAATGGGCTAGGTTATAATAAAATTTGTCGATGACGTTTTGTAACATTTCTTGGTTAATAGATGCACATTCTTCAATAATTCTTCCTCTTAATTCATTCAGTTCTGCAGGTATTGTCACAAATACTTTATTTTTTAGGTGTCCCCAAAGAAAATAATCAAGGGGCGTTAAGTCTGGCGACCTAGCAGGCCATTCTATGGGGCCTCTTCGTCCTATCCAGCGGTTAGGAAAATTGTTGTTTAAATAATTTCTAACAGCTAGCCCAAAATGAGGAGGAGCTCCATCCTGCTGAAACCACGTATTGCGTAATAGTGGTCCTACTTCATTGTTTATTGCTGGCACAATTTCATTTTGCAGCATGTGGAGATACATTTCGGCATTCAAATTCCCCTCTATAAAGAAAGGCCCCACTAATCTGTTGCCAATAATTCCAGCCCACACATTTACTTTCTGGGGGTGTTGAGTATGTGTTTCTCTCATCCAATGTGGATTCTGATCAGCCCAGTAACGACAATTATGGCGATTGAGAGACCCGTTCAACATGAATGTTGCCTCATCCGTAAAAACTATTTGATTAAAAAAATTGTTATTTTCTTCATGTTTTTGCATCATTACTTCGCAAAATTCCAATCTACGATCAAAATCGTCTTCTGATAATTCCTGGACAAGAGTTATTTTATAGGGATGAAAATTACTGGTTTTTAAAATATTGTCAATTGATTTAAAACAAACATCAACTTGGGTAGCAGCTTTTCTGAGTGACAAATGTGGATTCTGAACAAAATGAAGTAATGTCTCTAATTTTTGTTTATCACTACTTGCCGACTTTGGTCTTCCGGAACGAAGTTTATCTCTGCAACAACCGGTTACCTCGAACCTTTGAACTGTTCTCACAACTGTAGATTTTGATATAGGCTCTCGGTTTGGAAAAGTTGTATTAAATAATTCCTTTGTCTCGATAACTGATCTTTGTCGGTCTCCAAAACCTCTTATTATTAGTAAAGTTATACGTTCCCTTTCGCTGAGCGACATTTTGAGAATTCACTTTGACAGTGACGCAAAAAATTCTAGTACCAGCTTATAAAAATGCAAAAGGTAATATCGTACCTATCGCATTTATGTCCTTCAACTCAAATTATTTCTAAAACTAATAGGTTTAGCCATATGACATGTTCTATAATTGTTGTTTAGAATGTTTAGAGGAATCAGAAAATGTGATCAAAAAAGGGTCATTCCATTTAAAAAAGATGAAGTTTCGGTTACCACGACTTTTTGGGCAACCCTGTATAATTACAGGGATCTAAGTTTAATAAATTTCTTTAAGACCAACAACTTTTATACAGAAAGTTTTTTTATATTGTGCACCATTTTTGAAATAATTGACTGTTCCGGGACTTTTTACACACTGTGTATATTATTAACATTGATAAAATAATTAATGATAATTTTGTTTTATAAAAATTGTTGGAATGGGCAATTCGATGCGAAGACGGGCGGAAACACGCCCTTCCAACGGCAAGCCCTGGTTTAGCAAGGATTGTGAGCGTGCTGTCAAATCAAAAAATCTGGCTTACCGACAGTGGCGTAAAAACCCTACCACTGAGAATCGTACCATCTTTATTACCGCTCGAAACCAATGTAAGCTAACAATAGATCAAAGCAAAGAAGCCCATAACGTGAGGATCAAAAACAAACTTCTTGACTGTCCAAACGGATCAAGGTCCTTTTGGTCAGTCGCTAAGGCCGTCAGCCAAAATTTTACCAAATCAACTATTCCACCTCTAACACGTCCCGATGGTACAATAGCATCCACAGCCGGAGACAAAGCAAACTTACTTGCTGAACTATTTTCTTCGCATTCCACTGTAGATTTCCAGGGAAGAACACCACCCGACATTCCTGCAGTTGAATCCGAAATGACCGAAATCGTGTTCCGTCAGCGTCCCGTCAAACGAATCCTGAAAGGACTCGACGTCAAAAAAGCTACTGGTCCAGACGAAATTCCTATTATAGTTCTCAAGACATGCGCCGATGAACTAACACCAGTATTTTGTAGACTTTTCAACTTATCCTACAAAAATGGAATATTTCCATCTTGCTGGAAGACGGCGCGAGTCCAGCCTATTCCAAAGAAAGGTAAGAGAACCCTGCCTAACAATTATCGACCAGTAGCATTGCTTTCAGTTATATCAAAAGTAATGGAGAAAGCTATTAACCAACATCTTCTAAAGTACCTGGAAGGCTTCAACATTATCAGCGATCATCAATATGGTTTTCGGAAGTCCAGATCAACTGGAGATCTTCTAGCCTATGTCACCCATATTTGGAACAACGCAATCCAACATCATGGGGAGTCTCGGGTTGTTGCACTGGATATTTCTAAAGCTTTTGATCGTGTTTGGCATGAAAGTAAACTGCGATCCTATGGTATGCCCAGTCGATTCTGTGCATGGTTGTCTAGCTTTCTTAAGGACCGCTCTCTGCAAGTGGCGATTGACGGATTTCTCTCAGACACCTTCACCATCAATGCCGGTGTTCCTCAAGGGTCCATATTGTCTCCCACTCTCTTCTTGCTCTACATTAACGACCTTCTAGTGAAAACTAGGAATCCGATATTTAGTTTTGCTGACGATAGCACACTTATCTCATCTTTCTCTTTGAATACACAAACATCGACTGCCGACGCACATCTTCGCAGACAGCATGAAGTATCACTCCTCAACAAAGACCTGGAAGAAATTTTGGCTTGGGGTGACAGTAACCAAGTCGAATTTAACGCTAAAAAGACCCAGGCAGCAGTTTTCTCTAAAAAGGTTAACATTACAGAACCGGAAATAGTCATGGATGGACACGCAATCCCACTGGCTTCATCTATTAGTTTGCTGGGCGTCAATCTCGGAGGAAATATGTCTTGGCATAACCACGTTGTGGCAATCGCCAAGGTAGCTTCTCAGAAGCTTGGGTACTCTTCCGAACCAGAAAGTTGTACACACCTCAACAACTTTTGACACTATACAAAGCCCAGATTCGACCATCACTAGAATACTGCTCTCATGTCTGGAGCTCTGCACCCAAACATACTCTTCGGCTGCTGGATTCCATCGAAAGGAGGGCTATTCGTCTGATCGGAGACCACGAGCTGACGAAGAACCTCGACAGCCTAGAACATCGAAGACAGGTTGGGGATTTGACTCTCTTTTACAGATATTTTCATGGAAGGTGCTCGGCTGACCTTGCCCTCTTAATTCCGCCCAGAGCGACGATTAGCAGAAATACACGACGAACCACTGCCGCCCATCCATATGTGGTTAAGCTTAGTACTCCTCGAACTTCATTATTTAAGAATTCTTTCATCTGGAGGACTGCATCTTTGTGGAACGACCTTCCCGAGGTCGTTTTTCCTAACGAATATAACCTCCAACGATTCAAAACCAACGGGACTCGCTTTTTGCGCACACGCACCACTCCCAGAGTGCCCTAAAGGATTTTTCCTATAGTGCTTGTGTTTGATCATAAAAAAAAAAAAAAAAAAAAAAAAAAAAAAACTTCAATGATTTGCTCTAAACTCAAAGAGCTAACGTTATTTTTTAAATAGTTTACCGTCAAACTATTCCTTGTAGAGTACACTCTCTATATCTGATCATTTATGTCATCTAGTTTTTGAACACCCTGTATATTTCACACTACACGATGTGCGGGCTTATTGATATAAGCTCTATAAGGAAATAATGGGGATTCCTGTTATGAAATAAAAATGTAATAAATTATTTTATGAATATATTTACAATAAATTAATTCCATAGGTCATATAGAGGCTACTATGAAACGCTTTAAAATTAATTTTAATAAACTTTGACCAACCTTAATTCTGACTGACCAACCATCGTGTATCCTGAATACTAGGAAAGCACTGATATAAAGGTATTTTATCCTTATAAAGTACAAATATTTTTGGACATAAAATCGGCTCCTCCAGTACTTAGCTGTTTCCCAAAAATTCTTCCCTAAGTAATAAAAAGAAACACTAAAGCCTCGCGGTAAGGGAACTTTTTACATTGGCGGCCTTTTTCTTCCTACTTTCTTCTCTCCGTTTCAAAGCCTCCTGCTTCTTTTTTTCAATAATATCTTGGAGCCGTTTCGCTTCTAGTTTTTCCAATGCCTGTATTCGCTTTTTTTCTATCTCATCTGGAGAACATTTTATCGGAGCTAAAATAAAGGCGTAACGCTATTTTCAATTCTTGTTCAAAAGCAGTCGGGTGCAAGTTCGACTACACTACGCAACTTATTTTACCCACAACCAAAAAGTTGCTTCAACTTTGATGTCATCTATTTCGGAACTTTGTTGGTCATTTTAACTGATTTTATTTGTAGGTTTTTTCTTAAGAATATCGCTGCCTCTATTGTTTCGATTAAAATAAAAAAGCAACTACCTACTGTTTTCTTTTTTTGACCTTTTTTTTTCAAATTCTATGATTTAATTTCGGTTTCGTTTTTTTTATATTTTTGTTTGATGTTGAATTGTTAACGATTGGAAATAATGTTAAATATGCATACCTTTTATTTTATTGTATTTATACAGGGTGCCCCAAGTAAAGTGGCCTATTAGAAGTATCTCGAGAACTAAATGAGATTTTATTTTGAAAATTTGGCTGTGGCTATAAGAGATGGTTTTCTACGGTTCTAAAATATTTTGGATGATGCGGTGTTGCCGGATCATACCGAAAGTGGTAGCAACTTCGGAATTTTAAATGAATTACCCTATATATTATATTTTTTTTGGAATCTAGGTAAAAATCTAGAACAGTTTTCTGTATAATATCATATACCTATCTTTAAGACTTTTTGTATTATAAATAATTTTGTGATTTTTTTTACGCCGTATCGTTACCTGAAAAGAAAATCGTATCTTTTTAGCGGTTACAGCTAGAAAGCTGAAAATTTTACAATAGTTTCACAAGACCATCGCAATTTTATAATTTTGAACAGTATTGAATTCGTTTTATACAGGGCGTCTCCATAACAATATTTCTGAGGCAGATGAATTATTGCAAAAATCTTATTTTTTTTAAATGGGACACCCTGTATTTGATATGTTTTGCTAATAGAGGATCAAATTTTCTATCTAATGATATTATGTGTTCCTATACCTATCTTCACTATTTTCGGACTTATAGCGAAATTTATAAATTATCTTATAAAAATATATTTTTTGATAGTGTGGTTTGGCTGTGGAATTTATTCATAGAAACAAAATAATAAAAAATCCATTTGACGTTATGTCTGAGTTATTGTAATAAAAATGGCTAATTCACATTATTCGAGCTTAGATATTTTAAGTTTATTTTATATTCATGGGGAGTGTGGTAGAGTTTTATCTAGAACTTGCAGAAAATTTAATGAACTGCATCCTGATGCAGCTCCTATGACTCCCTAAAAGTTGATTGGCCGAGGCGGTCCATGGAAATGGCCCCAAGGTCTCCGGATCTTACCCCCTAGAATTATATCTATGAGATAGGATTAAAAAAATAGTATACAAGACACCCGTCACAACAAGCGAAGATTTAGAAAATCGAGTACGAACAGCTTTGGGGTCTCTAGAAGAGAAAGAAATGAAAGAGGTGACAAATGAACATGTTTTAACCACAATTTATGAATGTTTAAGAGCGAACGGAGGGCATTTTAAACAATTTAGTTATTAGTTATTTTATTGATGTAATTTTCATTTTGTTTATTTATTTATTAATAAATTCCTTATTGGTTAACTATTTTTTTTTACAACAACACAGACATAACGTCACATGGATTTTTCATTATTTTGTTTCTATGAATCCACAGCCAACTACCAAAAAATATATTTTTATAAGATAATTTATAAATTTCGCTATAAGTCCGAAAATAGTGAAGATAGGTATAGGAACACATAATATCATTAGATAGAAAATTTGATCCTCTATTAGCAAAACATATCAAATACAGGGTGTCCCATTTAAAAAAAAATAAGATTTTTGCAATAATTCATCTGCCTCAGAAATATTGTTATGGAGACGCCCTGTATAAAACGAATTCAATACTGTTCAAAATTATAAAATTGCGATGGTCTTGTGAAACTATTGGAAAATTTTCAGCTTTCTAGCTGTAACCGCTAAAAAGGTACGATTTTCTTTTCAGGTAACGATACGGCGTTAAAAAATCACAAAATTATTTATAATTCAAAAAGTCTTAAAGATAGGTATATGATATTGTACAGAAAACTGTTCTAGATTTTTACCTAGATTCCAAAAAAAAATAATATATAGGGTAATTCATTTAAAATTCCGAAGTTGCTACCACTTTCGGTATGATCCGGCAACACCGCATCATACAAAATATTTTAGCAACGTAGAAAACCATCTCTAATAGCCACAGCCAAATTTTCAAAATAAAATCTCATTTAGTTCTCGAGATACTTCTAATAGGTCACTTTACTTGGGGCACCCTGTATAGTAACCTAAGTACCTTACTGCTAAATGGTATAACTATAAATTAGTTCCCCATCGTTAAAAAATCAACATCAAACAAAAATATAAAACGTAACCAAATTTAGTGTAAGTGAGAATTGTCCAAGGTATGTCCATTGATACAGGGTGTCCGCTAATTAATGGTACATGGAAAAACCACAGACTCCTTACATAAAAATATTAGGATTTAATTATACTTACCTATATTGATATTAACTGAGATACAGGGTGTTAAAGTTAAAACTTCATTTATGTTTTTCTCTAATAACTTTGCGAGAAACTAACGTTTTTTTGCAAAATTTGGCAACTATGGGTTTTTTAGGACGAGAAATTGATTTTTTGTGAAATTTTAATGTAAAATTGATTGATTTAGCCGATACTTGATGGAAATCCATTATAAATTTGAACAGAAACAAAAAGTTATAAAATTTCCACAATTTTTTTTTTTTTTTTTTATAACTTTTTGTTTCTGTTGAAATTTTAATGTACAATGTAGGGGGCGCTGTCTGCGGCATTTTTCGCACATTCAAAAGGTTCATAACTTTTTTGTGCCTCAGTGTATTTAAGTTTTTAATAAAAATAATACTTTTCTTATATTTATTACGTAAAAAAGGTATAATAAGCCCAGAGTTACCGCTTCGGAGATATTTGCATTTAAATTGTTTAGTGCGTTAGCTCAGGCAAGCAAATAATATTTTGTTACAATTCACTTTTTCATGACAATTAATGTTCTAGTAATGGTAATTGGGAATAATAAATACAACAGCAATGAAAACACAAACTTACAATAAACTCAAAAATTTAACATTTTCTGTTCCATGGCAACTGCATCTCTAAATTTTATTTGTCTTCCCATAGATTACTTTAAGAAAAAAAAATTTGTTTGCAAATTAATAATAATTGGCCAGGTTGCACTTAACAATTTAAATGCAAATATCTCCGAAACGGTATCTCTGGGCGACCTGAACTTAGTATACCTTCTTTACGTAATAAATATGAGAAAAGTATTATTTTCATTAAAAACTTAAATACACTGAGGCACAAAAAGTTATGACCCAATAAAGGTGCAAACAATGCACATTAAAATTTCAGAAAAAAATCAATTCTCGTCCTAAAAAAAACATAATTGCCAAATTTTGTAAAAAACCTTAGTTTCTCGTAAAGTTATTAGAGAAAAACAAAAATTAAGTTTTAACTTTAACACCCTGTATCTCAGTTAATATCAACTTTCGGATATAGGTAAGTATAATTAAATCCTAATATTTTTATGTAAGGAGTCTGTGGTTTTTCCATGTATCATTAAAATTGATGTATCATCAAAATTGAGGCAAATTTTTGATTAGTGTAGTAGTATCCTACAAGGCATGAAATTCCTTTTGGAACCTTAGTGAGCAGAGGTTTATTTCATTTTCAGGGAAAAATTCCCTATTATTAGTATTTCTAAGGCAATTAACCAATAGTAACTGCTTACAATCTGAAACTTCCGTAATAGGAGGAATGAATTCTTGCTTCTTTCTCAAATCACGTTTAGCCAGAGCCTCCAGTCGCTTCCTCTCTATCTCTTGCAATTTTTCTTTAGATAGTTGTGCTAAAAAACATTGACAGTATCTAAAATACAGCATCAATCTTCAAAATTAAAAAAAACAATTAAAATAAATTAAATTTTTACCATTATAACTCTCAAAACTCTGCGTTCGGTGCCACTCCATTTTGCCACTCGTCATCTGTGCACTTTCAGTAGCAATAATTTCATCGGATACAGACCTAGGAAAAACTTTACATTTTTTATCACCTTTACAATCATTGCTACCACTTTTATACTTTTTAATATCTACCACTTGTGTCAACTGGTCGAAATCATCATCGTCCATCTGTGATAATGCGTTTTCGAGAGAATCGTTAAAAGTCTCGCTATCTTGTAGACTGGTAATTGGCTTAACTTTAACATTACTTGGATGTGGCTTCTGAAAAGGTAATTGCGGTTCAGTCTTCTTCTGAGGCATCACAGACTGGGGGAAATTTGTAAACGCATTTTCTTTTTTCGTTACTAAACTAAAGTCATTTGTGGCTGTACAGGCCCAATTATCACAATTATTCACTGTTATTTTAGGTAAGTTAACTAAATTCGATCGATTAGTACTCCATGGGTGGTTAGAATTCTTATTTAAATCATTTTTTGAACAAGTATTGCTGCCAGTTTGTGTGGTATTAAAGGTAGAATTACTTAATCCTTTCCTAAAATTTATATTTGCCTCTTTATCAGGTTTAGAAATGCTTGCCTCTACTTGCTGACTAAATAATATAAGTTGTTCGTCCATATCATCATTGAAAGGGTCTTGAAAATCATCTTCATAAAGTTCCGGCAAGTGTTCGTTATGGAAATCAAGCATATCTTCCATGTCACCTTTTTCTTCCCTTTTAAAAGCCTCTTCCTCCCTAGGAGAAAGGACGAGGCTCTCTTCATGATCTGGCTTAGCTATTTCCGCTTTTAGAGCAAGTAATTCCTCCCGGATTTTATTAAAGTCTTGTTTTATCTGTTCATTATTGTTTGATGGGTGCCTTCTAAGAGGAACCTTAGGGGAATGTTGTAAATTTAATCTCTTCCTGGACTTTTTTGTTATTGAAGATTTTGGTTTAGATTGAGGTGAATTCCAATCCCATAATACGTCAACATCTTCGTTCATTTCTTGTGTTGAGCACGGAAAATACGGGCTGTCTTCGTCTTCTGAAGGGTTATTTCTTCTTATTGGGGTACTGGTAGGTCGATTACTAGCACTAAGTTCGGAAGTTGACGTAGTTCCATCGTTAAAAAGGTCTGCAATAATACAATCGGTTTAAAATATGTTACTGCCGCCAAATATGTATATTACCTGTGCTTGCACGTCCTTTGTATAAAAGTTTCGATGTTTCCCTCCTGAGGTCCATTAATAGTTTTTTAGCAATCCTGCAAATGTTTGCCTAATTTATAAATTTACACGGAAGGGATAAAAATGAAAACAAAAATTTGAGGTTAATTTTAAATCGGTCATTTATCTGTCTATGTCAGTCAAATGTCATTACAGAGAGCGTTTTTCATTGAAGCTGTTTATTTTTCCCAGCCCGGTGAGACCGCTTATGGCGGCGATCGAAGCATATAAGTAGGCCGTGTGTGTTTGTTCGATTTAATCTAGGCCATATTTGTCTCCCTTTATTGAATCGGAGAAGGTTGATGCAGACAGAGACAGACATAGAATGCGAGCAGCACACGTTCTTAAATTATTTCACAACCGAACATCCTTCGTCTGGAAGGGAATAAAATCAAGTAACATATGATTTATAATGTGATTGAAAATGGTGGAGGAAGCGTCATTAAATTCTAAAATAATTTTTAATTTTCTATTCTTTTCACGAAAACGGACCTTCTCGTTTTGTTGCAGGTAAGTAATTTATGATTGAAATATTTTTTTACTAATTTTTATTCGTTATTGTTATTTTACATTATAAAATTGTCCCATTATGTCCCAAACTTGTCACGCAAACTAGCAACAAACACATTTTTAAAGAATTTTACTTAAATTTTACAATCCAGAAGTCAAAAGCTACAACATAATAATTACAGCTTAGTTATATTAACCCGTAGCCAGAATTTTGATAAGTCCGGTAATATATTATTATAATAATTCTTTCTTTTCATAGTTTAATTGAGAATCCCATGACTGAACATTAATGATGACTTCGATCACTAATGTTGCCAGGAGTATGCTACGAAACAAACAAATTGGAAGCCCATAATCATAATGATGGTGCATATATTTACTTGGTTAGTAGCTGTACATATAGTATTGTATTTACCTTGATTTGTTTGAAGTTGAAGATGGTAAAATATTTTATGTAAATTATGATTTATTCCCTATTTTTTAATAAAACTAATTACAACCTTCAATCTCTGAATTCTTTATTTCTAGTTTCGTTACTAGTTCAATAATAATATAAAAGTATGAAAGGACAATTTTAAAGTGATATTTACAGCTGAAAAACTATGTCAAAATCCTAATATTTGATTTTTTCTCTACTTAGTAAATCAAATGAAAGGGTTTCGATGTTTTCTTTGCTTGAATGTCACTTTAAAATATTGACAGTAATAAAAATTTGGACAAAAGTGACATTTGAAAAGCACGTGCGCGCCAGGCATATGTCGCCGTATCATGTCTGCTTCGATTATTTAACACGGCAGTTTGTCTTCTTCCTGGTTATAAGTATTCGTTGATTTTTACTATACGGCTTTTACGAGGGTTGGTCTTTTCTCTATATTTTCTTTTTATCTTCGACAGTTTTAAAGTTATACCGCTTCTTCCAAAACATTACATTTTATGTATATATACCTACTAATACGTAGGTAGGTGCATCGGTACATGTGAGCAGTGCTGTTCTTCTATTACAATTGTAATAGATCTATTACATTTCCAAATAATCTATTACCCTATTACAAATTTATATAATCTCTTACATTTTTATTTAATGCCAGGAAATAAAGAAAACAATTTTTTGACAATTAATAATAAGTATATAACGACACCTATGGACCACAGAGGAGAGGATAGAGTGGACAAACTTGAAATTTATCTTACAGTTAACTGCAAAATTTACACATACGCCATCTAGTACATTTTCCTAGAAAACTATTACAATTTTTTGTAAATTCTAGTACAATTAAAGGCCGAGAACAACACTGCATGTGAGTACTTAGATATACCGAGTCGCGGTAAGTTCGTGGCCACTAGTCTGTTGGATTCAAAACGTCGAATATTTGTTCAAAAAGTTTGTCCTCTGTATATTCCAAATAAAACATAATTCATACAAAATATAATTTATTAAAATAAAACCTGATTTACATAACAGTGTTCTATAGAGCCTAGATCTAATAATAGTTATACGCCCTTTGACAATTTAAAATTACATTACAGATGTGTCCCGATTCAGAGCGACATTATATAACAATAGTATATGTATATTTGCAAATTTTACAATTTTTGTAACAATATACATTTAAATAAGTGGAAAATCTACTCACGGAACTCGGTCAATTTAACTTAGCAACTACTTACCAGCCGCTGCCACGATGACGCGCTATCGAACTTCCTGAACTGATCGATATGGATTGAAGGACAGTGCCGCTAGAAACCGCGTTGTCAAGTAGGCTGGTGCATTTTTAAATTTAAAGAAACAAAGTTGATGATAGAAAAAAACGAAACGTCGGATTGAAAATTTATTCAATTATCTTATAGAGGGCAAAAATAAGTGGATATGAGAATGATTTATTTTCACATATCCCTGTAGAGTGCATTCTTCTCCGGGACACCCTGTATATATATCTCTCTTTCCTCTTTGTAATACAAATAACAACTCTTCGTATTACTCTATATTTTCAGTCTGTAATTTCAATTGTTCTTCTTCAATTTCCATGCTTTCAACAGTTTCCGTATCATCCACACAGTACTCTTCATCATCAGCATTTTCAGTCTCCATTATTTCTTCCGAACTATCCTCGGGATTTTCGTCGTTAGTCCCATCCACTTCATCTTCGCCATATTCATTTTCCTCCTCATTATATTCCCCTTCAACAGCTTCACTATTACCAGTTAGATGGACAAAATCAGGATTATCAACGTCAGGATCAGAAGCGGGATTGTCTAAGTCAGCTTCGTCTTCCTCTGCGGATTCAGGATTTTCAATTTCGTATTCAATTCTATCGTCCATCGTTCTTTTAATGTAAGTCTTTGGATTTTTGTTTTTAAAAGGGCTGTTTGAGCTTTCTAAGGTAAATTTGCTATTGTCGGTCATTTCCACGGTAATTTCTTCTACGACGGGTTTTTGGTCGATGTTAATTTCTTCGTCGTCGGTTATTAAGGAGCCATCGGCTTGTTTCTTCGCTAACTTTAAGACATGCATGATCACTTCGTCCACTGTTTGGTTGTTGAGGAGTTCCTTTACTGCTTGATCATCAATTACTACCTAAAAGAAACGTAAAGTTTGTTGATTTGTTTCGGTACTAAATACAAAGTATTTTTTGCTGTTGTTTAAGTTTCAATTGAATTTTAAATACTAACCGTAAACAGTAACTTGGCGTTTTCCCTCATCTTTCCAATATAATCGAAATCGGCTTCGGAAGCAGGAGTGTGACCGCACCGTCTTATAACCGATTCTAGAACTTTATCGACGGGCGCCTCCGGGTGGCCGAATTCCGCCAGACATTCTTCATCTACTAGCAGACTTAATAACTCTTTGATCGATTCTAAAATACAAGAAAGTTAAAAATATTGTGTGGCTTGGAAAGGATAGACGATTGAACAAAAATCAGTTTTAGAGAAGATCAAACAAAAATATATCACGGAATCAAGAGCATTTATAAAACTGTTATAAACCATAAACGCTGCTAGTTGGGCTAATAGTGCTGTGATATTTTATTATATTAAGTATGCTGAATGTTCCTGGTATTTTGCAATTTCTATTTTGACGTATTTTATATTTTGACTTTGAAATAAATTCTTCAAAGACAACTTTCTAGAAGCTAGGGCCTCGCTGCATCGCCAATGTTGAAGTATAATTTTTTGAAAAAATGAAATGATAATGGAAAAAAATAGTTTGAAAAATAATTATTTCTTGGAAAAAAATTTGTAAAAATTAATTTTTTTTTTAAAATTTTAATTTTTTGAAAATATTTTAATATACAGGGTGTAACTAAATAAGTGTAAAACATTTAAGGGGGTGATTCCTCATCGAAAAAAAGATAGGATCTTTCATATAAAGAAACTTCATTGGAGCATCCCTTGTTAAGATACAGCGCCTTAAAGGGGGTACATAAAATGTGTTTAACAATTTTTTTCACAAGCACTAAAAAAGTTACAATATTGAAATTAACCTGACATTTTCTGCTACCAAAAAGACACTTAGCCAGTAATTTATTTGGTTTACCCCATGGTTGTAAGGGGTGGAAAACGCAACCTCTAAAATTTATTTCCAATGTAAGTTTTTGTCTTATTATTTGTTTACCATCTAAAAATTTATTTCCGATAGCCTGTTTCATTCTAAACAAAAAATGTCTCTTGAATTTTTTGCCCAAAATAAACCAGTTCGCAGCAAAAAATTATTTTACGAACAAGATACATATCGCCATAAAACGAAAATACGAAACTAATTTATCCAGTAGGCCGCTATTAGCGATAGTGACAATTAAATTGGTCTGAAGGTACCTATTGAACATTTAATATGATTTCTAGATGTTGTATGTTTTGTTATTAATAAATTAGTTTTGTTTATTTATAAATTTTATGTACCCCCTTTAAGGGGCTGTATCTTAACAAGGGATGCTCCAATGAAGTTTCTTTATATGAAAAATCCTATCTTTTTTTCGATGAGGAATCACCCCCTTAAATGTTTTACACTTATTTAGTTACACCCTGTATAATAACAAACCAAAACAAATTTTTTAAAAAGTTATTTTTTTGAATTTTGGAAAATGTTAAGAAAAAATATTTGAAACTATTTTGAAATATAATTTTTTTTGAAAAATTAGTTTTTGAAAAAAAATTAAAAAAAAAAATTGTTTGAAAAATAAGTATTTTTTGGAAAAATTTTTGTAAAAATTTATTTTTTTTAAAAGATTTTGTACAACAAACCCGAACATCGGGTTAGACACCGAAGAAACCCGAAAATCGCGAAAATGATTAAAAAATTACTAATTATTATTTTTTGGAAAAAAAATTGTAAAAATAAATTTTTTTTTAAAAGATTTTGCAAAATTTAAATTTTTTGAAAATATTTTAATATACTTTTTGGAACAAATTTAAAAAAAAATTCTTTTTTTTTGTATTATGAAAAATTATTTGGAAAAGAAAATTTTTTTTATGTACAAGTTTTTGGAAAAAATATTTTTTTGAAAAAAAAAGAAATATTTTGAAAAATGATTATTTTGTGGAAAAAATTTTCAATAAATGAATTTTTTTTGAAACATTTTGCAAAATTTTAACTTTTCGAAAATATTTCAATATGTGTATTTTTTTGGAACAAATTATTTTTTTGAATTTTGGAAAATTTTAAGAAAGAAGAAACTATTTTGAAAAATATATTTTTTAATTTTGGAAAAGAAAATGACACTAGACACCCATACAAACGTCAAACTAACCTCATACTACCCATGTCGCCCAAAAACCAGAGCGATCTTTTTCTCTAAATACGTTTTTTTTACTATCAAAGCACAGTTACGGCCCTTTTCGGCTAAACGTAGAATGTAAAATTAGTCCACACATGGATCGGTCTGATTCCAAAGCGACGCAAATATTCTAATCAGTTATTACCAGTAACATAACCAATAAAAAGACTAACATGCAAAATGTGGATTTTATTAACGACAATAAATAAACAACGACAACAATTAACGCTATTTTGTGCTTTTCTTACCGGTTAATGTCAGTTCATTCCACACAATGGTATCTCTCACAGTGTCTTTATTCGCGGCAGTCGTGACGGCTTGGAAAAGTTGTTTCTGTAGTCTTTTCTTCTCCGCGTTCGATACGATGTCTTCTAATACATCCCTATGAGACAAAATACATAATAAAACTTGCAATTTAGTGATAAATATGCAGTTTAGCCGCCTAGTTACTTCAGGTTATGCCAGTCTCTGATAAGAACGAATTCATTCGGTCATTGTCTACATGACCCACGGATATGCATTGCTTTGACCTTCCCAGAGTGCCGTTTGCTCTCAGCCCTCATACTCCTATTAGGATTTTTGGTATTGACATTTTTGTTTATTAAATTAATAGTAGGAATAAAACTACCAAGGGTATTTCTCTACATTAAAGTATAAGATCGAAAAACAGAGTATTTAGGGGACATGGTTTCGATCTTAGAGAACGTCATCATCAGCAAAAAAGGGATAAGAATCATTAAAATAAAGCTCGATGACATAATAATTAAATGTACAAATAAATTAATGATGAGAAAAACCACTACCACTATACAGGGCCGTAACTAGAGCAAGGCATAATATTATTTAAAAATACCAAAATAGTAAAGCTATACCGAAATTGAAAAACCGAAAAGCTTAAAGAATCACTTCGGTAGCCGTCTATCACGGTCCTTTCTCCCAAGGACCGTGTGACAGGTTATGGTTATCGTTAGTTATGACCCAAATACAGCCCGACAGTTTATGGGGTTCAATTTGAAGTTTTATAAAAGTTCTCACCTGTGCCTGGCCCGCATGTGTCTCATGAGACAGTCCTGTCTAATGAAGGCCCTGCTGCACACTTCACAGCTCACGGGCGGCTCGTTCCGATGAGTCAGCTGGTGGATTTTCAGGGAAGACTTTACGACGAATGCTTTACCGCACGATTCACATTCATAGGCTAAAATTTTTTTTGAAAAATTAGTGAAAAATATTTTTGTTATTAATTTGAGTCCCATAAATGAACCATTGCAGTATCGCAGCTGGCAACTCATTTACAATTGCAATAAAACATAAGAATTACGATAAAATATAACAAAAGTCACCTGAAGTTATTGACAGTATCATAGACATCAGTGGCGGCTCGTGACCTATGATAGAGGGGGTTCACAAGTATGGTGAAATTATTTTTAAAATTTTATTTTTGTGTAACGACCAAACAATTACTTTCTAGGCATTTTAAATGTAGAAAGAAAAGAAATAATACGAAAATGCGTTGGGTAAAACATATTTTTATTTTACACAAGGACATACAACTTTTGGAAAATAAGAAAGGTTTTCTTAGTGTGTATAGTGCTTAAACGTAAAGTCCGTTCTTCGGTTCTTAATTGTAGAAAATTGATCAATAACAGCCTCATTAAGTTTGGAATACCCTCTATAAATTTTTTTTCATATATTTAATTTTTAAACTTTCTAATAAAGTCCCTAGATTTATCCTTTGTGGTCTGCGTTAAATTAATTTCCGGTTTAGGTGTTCCCGCATTCTTCACTTAAATTTTTCGCTCCAAACTCAAAGAGCTAAAGTTATTTCTTAAATAGTCCACCGTCAAACTATTCATCTTAACTTAATAAATATACATATAATATTAAAATATTAAAACATACACGCTGGAATTTCAAACTAGATGCACGAACAGACAACACCGCGGCGTACACTAAAATTGTGCGCCTTTCCCATGTTAAATCGCCATAGAACCGCTATCCCCCGCCACCTGTTACTACAGAGAAACTGCATTATGCCCCGCCTACTTAATCGCACATGCGAGCAAGTCTCGTCATAATCGTCATTAACCTCGACCGAGGCACGGTTGCCGGATCGAGAGCCTATAATATACAGTTTCGTTGACAGTACAGTATATTTTTTATTCGTTTTGGGGGTGCACGTGCGCATGTGCTCCTGTGGAAGAACCGCCACTGACAGACATATAATATAAAAGGGAGACAAAACATTTCACTCATAAAACACCATTTGTTTACAATCGTACATGCTTCCACAGTTTCAGATAACTTAGAATAAATGGCTTTAAAAAATGTTATTATAACGTAAAAAAAAAAATTTCTATAACGCAATTAGATAATTTCGATATGACATTAGACATGAACAGGTAAACGGTGTAGGTATTTTTTTAAAGAAATTCCGTTAATATTCTAAAATCCATTCATTTGGATTATAGAATTATGTAGCTACGCCGCTGCTTAAGCTAAAAAACATAACCTCAATAATCTCACCTACCGCCGAAATATTAATCGGGGGTTAGAATAGTCGACTTTCTTACAGACCACGCACTGACGAACCAGATAAATAGCTCTATACAGGGTGTAACTAAATAAGTGTAAAACATTTAAGGGGGTGATTCCTCATCGAAAAAAAGATATGATATTTCATATAAAGAAACTTCATTGGAGCATCCCTTGTTAAGATACAGCCCCTTAGAGGGGGTACATAAAATTTATAAATAAACAAAACTAATTTATTAATAACAAAACATATAACATCTAGAAATCATAGTAAATGTTCAATATGTCTACCTTCAGACATTACGCATGCGTCTAGACGTCGGCGCATTGAGCAACGTATTCGCGCGTTTTATGGCGATATGTATCTTGTTCGTAAAATAATTTTTTTGCTGCGAACTGGTTTATTTTGGGCAAAACATTCAAGAGACATTTTTTGTTTAGAATGAAACAGGCTATCGGAAATAAATTTTTAGATGGTAAACAAATAATAAGACAAAAACTTACATTGGAAATAAATTTTAGGGGTTGCGTTTTCCACCCTTACAACCATGGTGTAAACCAAATAAATTACTGGCTAAGTGTCTTTTTGGTAGTAGAAAATGTCAGGTTAAATTCAATATTGTAACTTTTTTAGTGCTTGTGAAAAAAATTGTTAAACACATTTTATGTACCCCCTTTAAGGGGCTGTATCTTAACAAGGGATGCTCCAATGAAGTTTCTTTATATGAAAGATCCTATCTTTTTTTCGATGAGGAATCACCCCCTTAAATGTTTTACACTTATTTAGTTACACCCTGTATAGTTCTAGTTCGAAAAGATACGAAAAATGAATCCAAAGAAGCGGCTCAACAACACCGTAGGGTTAGTTGAGCCGTTTCAACGTCACCCGTACAGCGTTGCCACAGCAATTTCCCTAAAACATTATAACAGTAGATCCAACGCAATTCCGTCTCCCTTTTATATTATATGTCAATGAACAACAATATGGAACAAACACCCTGTATATAGCAAACAAAACTACCCCAAAAAAATCATCATCAAATACATACGTTTCTCTCCGCTATGCGTCATCAGATGCCTATGGATATCCTCCTTTCTGAAGAAAGTCTTGGTACAACCTGCGTGGGGACAGTTCAGGGGCTGCGCCCCCTCATGCATGAACTTTATGTGCGTCGTGAGCCTCAGTTTTCGGTTGAAGGCGCGGTTGCAGTGGGGGCACGTGTACGCGTTCTCGCCGGTGTGGTGGAAAATGTGCGCCCGCAACTGCGCGGCCTGAATGAACGACTGGAAATATAAAGGAAAATATTGGTAATTTTTTTCCCCAAATCGTCATTATAATGTACTTATTTAGTGGTTTTTTAAAGGTGTTTGGGCACAGTCTGAAAACTTAATAAGAGTGTTTTTTTTGTTAAATGATAAAATATCAACAGTGGCTCCAAATTTCTGAAATCTTTAAAAAAATTGAAAACTTCCCGCTGTGAAGGCCGAATTTGTAACACCCTGTATAATATTGTGGCGAAATACCCATAAATATCGTTCATACCTTTCCACAAAATTTACACTGATGCGGCTTCTCGCCGGTATGGGTCCGCCAATGTCTGTTCAGAGTTTCTTTCGCTGCAAATTTGTTTCCACACTAAAAACGACATAAAATATTAACGATAAATTATAAAATTTTACAATAGAAAAGAATTTTTAATATCCTTACCTGCGGGCAGGTATACGGTTTTTCCCCCGTATGCATCCGTCTGTGTTTCTTCATCGCCCCGGTAGAGGGAAATTTTTTCTCACACACATCACAACCATACGGCCTTTCTCCTATAAAAAAAATAATGTTTTTACTTTCCTTGCAGTAGGAAAGTGTTGTAGGCAGTGGCGGCTCGTGACCTATGATAGAGGGGGTTCACAAGTATGGTGACATTTTTCTAGGCGTTTTAAATGTAGAAAGAAAAAAAGTAATAAGAAAATGCGTTAGGTAAAACATATTTTTATTTATTTTTTCATTTTACACCAGGAAATACAACTTTTGGAAAATAAGAAAGGTTTTCTTAGTAAGTATAGCTGTCGGATCGTAACAATATTTATACAGTCCACTACTAGTACTACTAAAGCCATCTACGAGTTATCAAGAAAACCGAATGATGTCCAATACTACTACCGCCATCTACGAGTTATCAAGAAAACCGAATGATGTCTAATACCACTACGCCATCTACGGGCTACGTCATTAGGCGCAACCAAGACCAGAACAATAGTTAACTGTTTTATGACGAGAACGAATCGAGCCACGAGACTGACAAGTTGGCATTCTTCATATTTTCAGTGTTTTTTAGTTTAAATCCTTAAATAAAATGGTTTAAAATCATATCGAGTATCATTTATCGAAATACACAACATTTATCGACCCTGCACAATAGTGCTTAAACGTAAAGTCCGTTCTTCGGTTCTTAATTGTAGAAAATTGATCAATAACAGCCTCATTAAGTTTGGAATACCCTCTATCATTTTTTTTTCATATATTTCATGTTTAAACTTCCTAATAAAATCCCAAGATTTACCCTTTGTGGTCTGCGTTAAATTAATATCGGGCTTAGGTGTTCTCGCATTCTTCACTTCAATTTTTTGCTCCAAACTCAAAGAGCTAAAGTTATTTCTTAAATAGTCCACCGTCAACTATTCATTTTAACTTAATAAATATATAATATTAAAATATTAAATCATACACACTCGAATCTCTAACTAGATGCACGAACAGACAACAGCGCGGTGCACAGAAAAACTGTGCGCCTTTTCCATGTTAAATCGCCACATCCCCTCTATCCCCCGCTGCCACCCGCCACCTGTTACTACAGAGAAACTGCACTACTTAATAGCAAATGGAAAATAAAAATCAATCCAGACAAGACCCAGGCAATTTACTTTACCAAGAACTGTTCAAGGTTCAGAAGACCAGAAGGCAGAGTCACTGTTGGAAACAAACTGATCGACTGGAGCCTGAGCGTAAAATACTTGGGACTTCATTCCGACAAACGCCTCAATTGGAAAGTAAATACAGCCAAAATACTGAAGAAAGCCAATGCACAACTTGGCGCTATATACCCGATGCTTAACAAAAGAAGCAAGTTAAGCACAAGGACGAAAGTCACGATGTACAAGGTGTTCATCAGGCCGCTGCTATCATACGGGGCAGCGTCATGGTGCACACTGAGTAGACCTGACTTAAAGAAGATACAAGTAATGCAGAACAAGGTACTTAAAATAATACTGAATACACCTAGATACACTAGAAATGACATTATACATCGAGATCTCCAAATTGATACAATTTCGGAGTTTCTCGACAAACTAATCATAAAATATCATACTAAGGCGAATCTGACCAATAACGAGAAGATAGCCGCATCGCACATTCCTAAACTACCAACAAACACAAAATGCCTAAAGACTGGATCACTCACTAAAATCCAAACTCAAAATTATTTAAGAACTTGTTCTTCATACAATCACACTATACACAAAACACTACACGACTATTGTAAAAATACACCGCCTACCACACACCTACCGCCAACATGTTAGGAGCCCTTATATCTTGCTCATTTGATTAAATTCAAATTAGAAAGATACTAGAGCTGACACCAAACATCATCAACAACGCCTAAAGGCTTAACCCAAAAATCATACTTATGATAGACAAAAATAACACGTCGAGTGAAAGGAGTTAAAGGCTTTATACTTGACTCAAACGGTGAGTTTAGTCGGTTGGCCCGCCTCTCAGAGGCGGATCTTTTCCCTCAGAAAAGATGATGTTGATGGAGGTTGGAGGTATAATCCCCACAAGTTGCTAAGCCCGACACTACCTTGCAAAAAAAAAAAAAAAAAAAAATGCACTACTTAATCGCACGTGCGAGCAAGTCTCGTCATAATCGTCATTTACCTCGACCGAGGCATGGTTGCCGGATCAATACAGTTTGGTTTGACGGGATGATAAAATATTAGGGAGGGTCGGACTTTTTAGTTTGACGGTACGATAAAATATTAGGGAGCGTCGGACTTTATACGATAAATAATATTCAATCAATACAGGGTCCGCAAACGAAGCGTGGACGGAAGATTAAATCGTTATCGAAGAACTTATCAACAATACTGAAACAGTATGAGATATTGGATTAATAGCGGCATGTTTTAAAAATATTTTACATTATACAGGGTGGCCCAAAAAAGTGTGACAGCATAAAGTTATATTTTTTTAAATGGGACACCCAGTATTTTATTGCATATTTAGGTTCGTATTACTATCGTTTATAAGTGCCTCAAATTTTATTTAATTTGGTTTCGTAGTTTCGGAGAAATAAATTAAAAACTAAAAAAAAAAGTTTTGCAGTCCTGAATAAAAAAATAAAAAAAAAACAATCCAGAACTATTTTTTTAACTTCGGCATTGCGTGAAATTTATGACAAGAGGTCTAGAGATACTATGAATGTAATTGCGTTTATTTATTTTATACAGGGTGTTCATAATAAGCTTTCAAAAACCCCACATTTTAAAATAATTTTTCTCAAGTTTTTCAAATGGAACACCCTGTATATTATTTAGCTATTTGACGTAGAATTCATAGACATTTTTTTTTTTTAATACAAGCATATAAGTTATATCCAGCCGTTTTCGAAATAATTGTAAATATCATAAATTATGTTGTTTAAATAGAGTTTTTATTGGGAAATTTTGTTATAGGCGACTAGACTAATAATTGTAAACTAAAGTAAATGTTCAAAATAGCTTCCTTTTACTTAGAGTTTACCGTATTTTAGTTATTTCGATATAAATTTTAAAAGCCTATATTTTTGCTACTTTTATTTATTTAATTTTATTTTTTATTCTTAATCGAGTTGCCATGATTTTTTTTGTTTAGATTGTCACTATGACAGCCAAATAAAATTATTTACATTTGTTCAGTCGTCGAAATTAAGTACTAACTTACACAAAATGTCAAATTTTACAACTTTAGAAATTGTAAATATGGTTTCTATACTGGGTGAATGTGCAAGAAATTGCCTCCTCGCGAGCCGAGTGTATACTGAAAGATATCCAGATATTGAGAGAAAGCCGAGACCAAAAACCTTCGAGAAGTTTTTGCAAAGATTTGTAGCAACGGGAAGCACTGCGTACATAAAAAGGATGATAATCAATAAACCCGTTATTAATGAAGAAAATGAATTAAGAGTTCTGTTGGCAGTAGAGGAAAATCATTAAATTAAGTAAAAGGAAGCTATTTTGAACATTTACTTTAGTTTACAATTATTAGTCTAGTCGCCAATAACAAAATTTCCCAATAAAAACTCATAATTTATGATATTTACAATTATTTCGAAAACGGCTGGATATAACTTATATGCTTGTATTACAAAAAAAAATTGTTTATGAATTCTACGTCAAATAGCCAAATAATATACAGGGTGTTCCATTTGAAAAACTTGAGAAAAATTATTTTAAAATATGGGGTTTTTGAAAGCTTATGATGAACACCCTGTATAAAATAAATAAACGCAATTACATTGATAGTATCTCTAGACCTCTTGTCATAAATTTCACTAAATGCAGAGGTTAAAAAAATAGTTCTGGATTGTTTTTTTTGATTTTTTATTCAGGACTGCAAAACGTTTTTTTTTAGTTTTTAATTTTTTTCTCCGAAACTACAAAACCAAATTAAATAAAATTTGAGGCACTTATAAACGATAGTAATACGAACCTAAATATGCAATAAAATACTGGGTGTCCCATTTAAAAAAATATAATTTTATGCTGTCACACTTTTTTGGGCCACCCTGTATAATGTAAAATATTTTTAAAACATGCCGCTTTTAATCCAATATCTCAGTTCTTCGATAACGATTTAATCTTCCGTCCACGCTTCGTTTGCGGACCCTGTATAAATTAATATTTTTTTATTCGTTTTATTTTGGGGGGTGCACGTGCGCATGTGCTCCTGTGGAAGAACCGCCACTGGTTGTAGGGTCGCTGGAAGCGGGTATGTCCCTATGTCCGTTTGTAATGGCCGGTATCTTTGCACTCGAGTGTATTATTTAAAAAAAAACTTACCCGTGTGCGTTCTAACGTGAATATTCAAAAGAGCAGCGCTGTTAAATTCCTTCATGCAAAATTCGCAAGTGAACCGTTTCTTTTTCTTGTTCATAATCCCGGCGTGGATTTTCAGATGCTCGGCCAAGTTGTCCTTCCTCGTAAACGATTTGGCACACACCTAAAATTTGCAACAATAGAAGTCCGAATCGAAAAAAAACGAAGAAAGTTGATGATGGTTGCGAAAAACGAAACGTCGGATCGAAAAATTGAATTCCCTTATACAGGGTGCCCCAAGTAAAGTGGCCTATTAGAAGTATCTCGAGAACTAAATGAGATTTTATTTTGAAAATTTGGCTGTGGCTATAAGAGATGGTTTTCTACGGTTCTAAAATATTTTGGATGATGCGGTGTTGCCGGATCATACCGAAAGTGGTAGCAACTTCGGAATTTTAAATGAATTACCCTATATATTATATTTTTTTTTGGAATCTAGGTAAAAATCTAGAACAGTTTTCTGTACAATATCATATACCTATCTTTAAGACTTTTTGTATTATTAATAATTTTGTGATTTTTTAACGCCGTATCGTTACCTGAAAAGAAAATCGTATCTTTTTAGCGGTTACAGCTAGAAAGCTGAAAATTTTCCAATAGTTTCACAAGACCATCGCAATTTTATAATTTTGAACAGTATTTCTGAGGCAGATGAATTATTGCAAAAATCTTATTTTTTTTAAATGGGACACCCTGTATTTGATATGTTTTGCTAATAGAGGATCAAATTTTCTATCTAATGATATTATGTGTTCCTATACCTATCTTCACTATTTTCGGACTTATAGCGAAATTTATAAATTATCTTATAAAAATATATTTTTTGGTAGTTGGCTCTGGATTCATAGAAACAAAATAATGAAAAATCCATGTGACGTTATGTCTGTGTTGTTGTAAAAAAAAATAGTTAACCAATAAGGAATTTATTAATAAATCAATAAACAAAATGAAAATTACATCAATAAAATAACTAATAACTAAATTGTTTAAAATGCCCTCCGTTCGCTCTTAAACATTCATAAATTGTGGTTATAACATGTTCATTTGTCACCTCTTTCATTTCTTTCTCTTCAAGAGACCCCAAAGCTGTTCGTACTCGATTTTCTAAATCTTCCCTTGTTGTGACGGGTGTCTTGTATACTATTTCTTTAATCCTATCTCATAGATATAATTCCTAGGGGGTAAGATCCGGAGACCTTGGGGCCATTTCCATGGACCGCCTCGGCCACTCAGCTTTTAGGGAGTCATAGGAGCTGCATCAGGATGCAGTTCATTAAATTTTCTGCAAGTTCTAGATAAAACTCTACCACACTCCCCATGAATATAAAATAAACTTAAAATATCTAAGCTCGAATAATGTGAATTAGCCATTTTTATTACAATAACTCAGACATAACGTCAAATGGAATTTTCATTATTTTGTTTCTATGAATAAATTCCACAGCCAAACCACACTATCAAAAAATATATTTTTATAAGATAATTTATAAATTTCGCTATAAGTCCGAAAATAGTGAAGATAGGTATAGGAACACATAATATCATTAGATAGAAAATTTGATCCTCTATTAGCAAAACATATCAAATACAGGGTGTCCCATTTAAAAAAAATAAGATTTTTGCAATAATTCATCTGCCTCAGAAATACTGTTCAAAATTATAAAATTGCGATGGTCTTGTGAAACTATTGGAAAATTTTCAGCTTTCTAGCTGTAACCGCTAAAAAGATACGATTTTCTTTTCAGGTAACGATACGGCGTTAAAAAATCACAAAATTATTAATAATACAAAAAGTCTTAAAGATAGGTATATGATATTGTACAGAAAACTGTTCTAGATTTTTACCTAGATTCCAAAAAAAATATAATATATAGGGTAATTCATTTAAAATTCCGAAGTTGCTACCACTTTCGGTATGATCCGGCAACACCGCATCATCCAAAATATTTTAGAACCGTAGAAAACCATCTCTTATAGCCACAGCCAAATTTTCAAAATAAAATCTCATTTAGTTCTCGAGATACTTCTAATAGGCCACTTTACTTGGGGCACCCTGTAGAGGAGAACAAGTGGGCAATGAGAATGTAAAATTTATTTTCGAATTTCTCCAGATCACACTTACCCTACAGTCGTAAACTTGTTTGGGCACGCCCATGCACCCAGTCTGCCCGATGTGCCTATCCAAGTGATATTTTCTCGTAAATTCCCTGCCGCAGTCGTCACATTTTACCGATTTCAACGAATGTACCCGAGAATGGTCGATCAGCTGGTCTTTAACTAAAAAAAAAGTAAGTCCAAAATTTTAAAAAATTTTCTTCTCGATCGGGATGGAATTGTGAAACACTAACACTCACCCTTAAAAGCTTTTTTGCACTCGTAACACTCGTACTTGTCGCCGTCGGGGTGCTCGATACTGACGTGTCGATCCAGAGAGTTTTGTTGGATAAAAAGCTTGTGGCATTGGTCACATTTAAAGTCACCGGTCTAAAAAGAAATATCTTTAACCGTAAAATTTAAAAAAAAAATTAAATCTTACTGTATGTGCTGAATCGGAAGGTTCCCCGCAGCAATGACACAGAGAAAATGAAAGAACATCGACGTTTGTCTCCTTCTTATTCTCCTCGGCCTTCCAATGACTGACACTTATGTGCCTCTTAACTCCCTAAAAAATAAATCAGCACAGATATATACAGGGTGTTATGGAAATGACGTATTATATTTAAATGGGTGACTCCTGGGGTGTCCTAGAGAAGCGCTATATATTTATTTTTTTAAATCGACCGTTTTAAAAGTGCGGTAATTCACCCCTAAACCCACACACAACTCCTCGGCACATTCATATTTGAACATATTACATTGCCCAGCTGGGTAATCAACAGATGTTCAGGCACAATGTTGCCAAACTGTTTAAAAGTGTAAAACTTTAGTTTCTTATAAAAATAAATATTTAGCTTACTTAGAAAGTAAATCCAGGACGCGATTAAGGAATCCAGGGCACAGACACTTTCAGTTCTTTTTTCTATGGGAAAAACTTTATGCTCATCATGTGTCCTGATGATAGTGTGGTAAGCTTATCACTAAACCCCAACACTAACGCATAATTACACTTTACAATAACACACATAGAACAAGAGCACTTAATCATTTCGCAATAGAAATAATAAAAACGCTAATTTCTATGGGCTATTAACCCTTTATTAAAGGTAAAATGAAACAATTATGTTAACAATTGACAGGAACTACCCTTTGAAATAAATGGTCTAGTCCACCTTCGGACCAGTCGGACTTTCTTTCCGAGAACTCTCCGCTACTAGAGCCCGCGCGGTTGCCATTTCCGAGACTATAATTATACCGGATAGTAATATTATAGAAGGAAATTCGGCAATTTATGATAGTCGCTTATAAAACATCGAAAGTGGCAACGCTGTATTTTTAAATATTAGCCCGATTGTCCAAAATCAGCTGTTTAAAGAAGCCGGCCGATATCGATCGAGAGAACCAACGTGTTATTTATTTTTAAATTTTTTAGATGTTAAATACATTATTTCCCAGACGATAAGGGCGTATTTTTGTCTACACAGTAGCACTTTAAAATACTAATTCAGATTGAACGGTACTTAGATGTGTTGTGACGCGAAAACTAATGTGATTTTGTGATGTGAGTACTTGGTGTTTTTTATAAATTAAGTTGGTTCGAAAAGGTAAATAAAATTGCATTTTTTTTTCTAAAGTGTAAGTGGCATTTATAAACTTTTAAGTTGTCCAGATCTGACGGGTGTCATTCGAATTGAAGAAATGAGAACATACCTGACCATTTATAAACTCCGCGGCGGTTCGTTCGAGTCAGTTCAAGTTTATAAATCAGAGATTGTTTCCCAGCGAACTGAACGTAAACGTTTATAATAATGTACCCTGAAAAATAAACAACTTGAAATCTGTCAAACGGTTATTGACTTTCTAAAGAGTTTACCCTGAAGATATGACAACACTGTTCAAAATTCACTGCCATATGTTGCTGTGTTTACCTTCCGAACAGGGGTAATTTTTAGTTTGACATAAGGTCATGTACAGGGCATATTAAATTAAAGCCCCATTTTTGGATATTTTTCTTCAATTTGTTTTCAACTCAGGAATTACCGGTTTAAATATAATACGTCATTTCCGTAACACCCTGTATATAAAAAAGACCACAATTTTTGGTTCACACCGTATATACTTACCGTAGGCGTTTTGAATCCTTTTGTACATATGCTACACTCAAAAATAAGCTGCAAGTCCTCCTTACTAGGCTTGGCCTCTTCAATTTCTTCGTCGCCTTCCTCTTGGGTATCTTCTTTCCCCGTTCCACCTACTGACATAGAGGCTTCTTTATCGGCCGTCTCGCTTGCACTCTCATATTCTTCCTGTTCTTCATCGACCTAAAAAAGTTACATTTTAAAGATCCTGTTTCCTATACTAATCCAATACTAACCTCTTGTGGACTCTGTGGACTCGATTCGTGAGTGTCCAAATCTAGTTCTTGTTTTATAGACTGTTTCGCTGGTGGGGGCGGGAGCTTCGCTGGGGATACGGGGGCCACTTGAAACTTCTTTTGACCTTGCTGTGGCTTCAATATTTGTTTTATTTTCACTTGAAGTTTTTCCTGTTGAATAATCTATAAAAAAAATACTATTATGCTGCGATTTCTGGGCTATTGAATATACATAAACATTGGTATATGTATATACCTAAAATAAGTCCCACAGATGGCTAAACTGCATATTCATCACTAAATTGTAAATTACAACAAGTACCGCATATGCAGTAGCGACATCTAGAAAGAATCTGCTTCAATGCAGAAGGTAATCCACTAAAAAAGTCGACACATGAAAATAATAATAATAAGTAAGCTTACAGTCGGCAGGGGCTTTTCCTCTGGTACATGTTCCTCGGGAATGGCTTCTGCTTCTTCAACAATGGCCATTTGTTGCTCATCGTCGTCATGCTGACTATCCACTTCCGAGTATTGATCTTCCAATTCTTCAGATATGGTATAGATCTCTGTTGTTTCAACTTCTAATTTATAAAAACACATAATATTTTCAGTATTATTGATTTAATGTGGTATCAATAAAAAGCAAGAAACAACCCTCAAAAATATCTTAATAAAAATAGGTTATAGCTTTACTATAGATATTGTGGTTTCACCTGTTCCTTGTTGAGGAGCCTCAATATGTTGAATGTAAACAGTTTCAAATTGTTCCTGGGAATCATCACCATCACAATTCTCCTGATATTCTTCTATAATGTAATGTTCACCATCGGCCAATTCAAACTCTGCACCTTCTTCGAAACCTTCTGGATTTCTAAACAAAGTATGGTACATTTAACAAGTAAAATAGACATACAAAGTCCATGTTTAGTTCTTTCACGGTTGGAAAAAGCCATGATTTTTACTGAATCAATTCATACCAAACTTGGTTTTTATAATGTTCAATATAAATAAAAAATATAGAATACAGTTCATAACCTTCGATTCACAGGAGATTAGTAAAAAATGTTAATAGGTTAGGTACTTACTCGATAATATAAGTAAACTGTCCATCTTCGAGCTGAGCTATTTGCAAGTTACCATCAGAGTTTCCAGCATAGTTTTTCAGAATATACGGTAGGCTTTCTGCAGAGACAATTTGTTCCTGGACCTCCCCGAACTCGGAAATATTTTGCAAGACTACGGTAGTAACCTCCTCTCCTTGTTGCTCTGCACGTTGTTCTACTTTTACAACTTGGTCTTCGCCGCTTTCTTTTTTGACTACTGTTATATCCATGGTTCGAAAAACGGGTCACACTCTGTTTAAAAAATTTGAAACGTTGCTATAAGAACATCCTGTGGCATAATCATAATCTTGATAGATGTGTATGTTAGACATTAAAATCAAAAACGCAAATTTAATTTATAATGGAACTGGGAAAATCACTGAAAACAGAAGCAAATTAATTTGTGGTTATGTTTACTATTTTTCTAAGAATTTTCTATATTGAGCCCCTTCTAGGGTGGATGACTCGCATAACAAATTTGTGCAGGGGAAAGTCTAACAATGCAGTAAATTCACCATTTTTGTATGCATCTTGCAATTACATAAGGACAATTTAGGCGCCGCTAAGAATAATGTCTGCGTTATAAAACCCTAAATTTTTAATTTAAATAATGAAAATGGATTTTATTTAAATTAAAAGAATAACATAAAATACTTACGCCCCTAAAGTTTGACAACCGTTTCTGCAACCGTACAAACAAAATGGCTGGCAATCGAATAATCTACTTTCCAGGCGCAATTAGTTTCACTGCGCTTGCGCGCCATGTGACGTCATATCCGCTGCTTGTTTATTTTTAAAATTATTTTCGTTTCTTATAATTTCAGCCCCTCGACGGGAAAAAATGATGTTTTAATTTAAAGAATTTTTCATCTATACCTGATCAACTCATATTGATGAAATTATGAAATTAATATGAAGGTCTATTTTTGAACATTTTGAATAAGCGCGTTTGTCGTTGTCATGGTAACATCTATGTCAACAATTTGTCACCAGTTCTTGTCAATTTGAAAACGATGTCAGAAGTAAGTCCAGAAAATATTGCAAAAACTCAAAAATCTTTGGGAAAATACGTAAAAAAACCAGCCCTAAGTGAGAAACTCTTAAAAAAGCCCCCTTTTAGGTTCTTACACGATGTTATTAAGGTTCTTATTAAAGAAACTGGATTTTTGAAGGGATTGTTTTCAGAGGATGAACTCAATTCCGAAAACGTCAAAGAAAAAGAGGCCAAAGTAGCATTTTTAACGAAGTTAATAGATGCTGTTAGTAAGTATCCCTTTCTAAATACAGCTAAGAACTTTCATAACACAATTCAACCCTTCAATTCATCTTTATGAATTTTTTTAAAATTTCTATATCATCAAATTTACTGTATTTTGTGGTCATAATCGATTATTTATTAATTGATTTGAAATATGAATAATTAACTATCATTTTCTACATAATGATTATAGTATACATATAGGCAACAATTAATTTTTTTATTTCTATTTCAGAGACTGTGTCTAATACAGAGTTAAAAGTTCGACCCACAAAAATAGTAGCAGGTCTAGAACCAATCGAAACAAACATTTTATTACAAACAATAGCAAAAACTATAGACAAGAAAATTGACACTTCACAATATGTAGTAGCTGTCAATTCGGGAAGTGTTAAAGAAAAAAGCCGAAGAAGAAGTATTGAGGGTGGTAAGGGGGAAAAAGAAAAGGAGAGGAAAACAAATAACTCTAAAGAAAGTGCTAGAAAAGAAAAAGAGAGCAAGAGAGATAGTAGTATTAACAAGATTAAAAAGAGTGGTAGTGTTGATACTCCGGTATCGACAGATAGAGCCCGAGAATCAACTAGAAGAATTAAGGAAGCAAAAAAAGAAAAAAGCACCAAAACAAAGGAAAAGACTGAGACAAATAACAATAGAAAAGAAAAAGAAACTAGGCATAAAGGAGATGGAGATAGGATAAAGCAAAAAGAAGCAGGATCAAAAACAAAAGAAGTTGAACAAGAAGTTAGTAACGAAAATGAAAAAAACAAAACGAACAATCAGGTTGCCAATGATTTTATTGAAAGCAGGGGCGTTAGTAACGTGGATGTTACTGATGCCAAACAAAAAGAAAATCTTACAGAAATAAATGAAAATAAGGAAGAGGCCAGTGTTAAAAATAAAATACCTACCGCCTCTAATGAAAATATCCCAGCGGCAGAAGAAAATCATGAGAAACCCGATGAACATATTATGGCTGGTTTTTCGAACGCCCGTCAGGGCAGCGCGGGATTGGTCAGGCCAAAATCAGCAAGACCAAAGAGTGGGGATAGGGTCATATCTTCTAGAGGAAGAGGTGATTTGCAGGAAATTGACGGTAGGAGAGAGGAGGGGACAGAGAAACAGGGGAAGAAGATGAAGGGGCCCATAGAGATGAAAGCTGCTGCTCCTGGTAAGATATATTCAATATGTATTATTTTTGTGATGGCCCTAACGATGACCTAGTCGAAACGTCGGATTTTTCACAAACACATATTTGCCTAAATAAGAATATTTAATTTTTTTTAGCAGCCTTACCCCGCCCTCCCAGCGTCAGGCCACCCAGTTCATTGCGGCCGCCCAGCGTAAGACCATCGAGCGCCCGTCCGGGCGCGCCACGATTAAGGCCGGAATCGGCTCTTCCCGTCGCCGAAACTGTCACTATGGGAAACATCAATGTCATAGTGGAGAATTTTGACAGCGGATTAGGGGATGAAGAGGAAACGGTGATTATACAGGTAAACATTACAGTACATTGTGTAATCGATTTTACAGCGTTTATAGGTCGGTCGGCTTACAATATGTATGTAAAGGTGAACAGATTCTTTGGGTAGTTATCACCAGGGTGGTTGCAGCAGTTAATGTAACATTTACTACCGTAGTAAATGTAATTTGCTACATGCTCTTACTATGCATTTTGTTACATTTACTACATTTGCTACATTTACTACTTTCACCTATCACTTTTAGAATATTTTTATTTAGAGCAAATCGCAAAATAAGAAGCAACAGAAGAACAATAACCAAAAACTATTATGTTCTACTTTTTCAATTTTTAACGTCAAATTTATTAAAGTTGAGGTTATGTAATATTTTTTGACACTCTCAACCATTCAAAACACAATTACAATGTAGTAAATTCAATTTTGCTGCGACATTAAAAACCCTGGTCATATTTCTCTCTCTATTCTATTATTGCCATCACGTTATCTGACTTGAGTAACTACATAACATTACTTTTCCAATGTTACAATGAACAAATCCGAACAAACCCATTTACATCTCTCACCAGTGCCTACCACGTGATTTTTCGGGTTTGACAAAGGCGACTTATCTCAGGTATTAATTCAAACGCGCCATTTATGGTTATTTTTCTTCAATTGGTTTTCATCTCAAGATTTTCGGGTTTAAATGCATATAATAAGTCATATTTCCATGCCTGGAATTGTAGTTTTGTTCTTTTTGGAATAGAATGCGCCAGAAGTGACGGAGGAGGACGACATAGCGACGTCCGATTTGTTGAATATTTCCGGCGAAAATAAAGGACAGTTAGTTGAACAGATCCTGGAGCAAATCCAAGAGGGTCAGGATTTAGGAATTAGGAAAAAAGTTGAAATCGATTGGGAGCAAGATGGTAAGTGTATTACATACGGGTATTATATCAAAACTTCCTGGTTTGCGTCACAACTGCACCAGGAGACTTGGGGAAAATAAAAAGTCGTATAACAAAAGTCGAAAACTCGATACTTTTTCTTGTCGCTTCCACTTAATTTACTGTATAGTAATATATCGTATTATTTTAGGTTTAAGAGGCAAAGACGCCACAACCAAAGAAGTAACGCAGCTTCGATCGTTTATTCAATCTCTAACGAAAACCGCCAATCCTCTGGGCAAACTAATGAACTACTTGCACGAGGATTTGGACGCCATGCATAACGAACTGCAAATGTGGACAAACACCAAGAAGCAGCTGTATATGGAAATCGAGAAGCAAAAAAAGTAAGTCGAAATTGTTGCTATTTACTGGAATTCATAACGAATCCATACAACCTGTTAGAAATATGATTTAGCAACAGTGAATTTCAATTTCTAATTTCCAGAGTCTCTACATTACAAACATTAGGTACATATAGATTTATGGAATAGGGACAGGTCGATAAACGCTTTAAAGACCGGGAAATAAGTTTTGTTAAGTCAGCAAACGCTTGAAAGATTGGCAAATTCGTTAAAATACCGGTAAATAATGTTTGTCAAGTCAGCACACGCTTTAAAGATTGGTAAATTCGATAAAATACCGGTAAATAATTTTTTTAAAGTCAGCAGCTTTTAATGCTTGGTAAATTCCTTAACAGATCGGGAAATAATGTTTGCTAAGTCAGCAAACGCACTAAATATTGGTAAATTGGTTAAAATACTGGTAAATAATTTTTGTTAAGTCAGCACACGCTTTAAAGATTGGTAAATTCGTTAAAATACCGGTAAATAATTTTTTAAAGTGAGCAAACGCTTTAAAGATTGGTAAATTCGTTAAAATACCGATAAATAATATTTCTTAAGTCAGCAAACGCTTTAAAGATTGGCAAATTCGTTAAAATACCGGTAAATAATTTTTTTAAAGTGAGCAAACGCTTTAAAGATTGGTAAATTCGTTAAAATACCGATAAATAATATTTCTTAAGTCAGCAAACGCTTTAAAGATTGGCAAATTCGTTAAAATACCAATAAATAATTTTTGTTAAGTCAGCCCAAGCTTTAAAGATTGGTAAATTCGTTAAAATACCGATAAATTTTTTTTGTTAAATCAGCACACGCTTTAAAGATTGGTAAATTCGTTAAAATACCGGTAAATAATTTTTTTAAAGTGAGCAAACGCTTTAAAGATTGGTAAATTCGTTAAAATACCGATAAATAATATTTCTTAAGTCAGCAAACGCTTTAAAGATTGGCAAATTCGTTAAAATACCGATAAATAATATTTCTTAAGTCAGCAAACGCTTTAAAGATTGGTAAATTCGTTAAAATACCGATAAATAATATTTCTTAAGTCAGCAAACGCTTTAAAGATTGGCAAATTCGTTAAAATACCGATAAATAATATTTCTTAAGTCAGCAAACGCTTTAAAGATTGGCAAATTCGTTAAAATACCAATAAATAATTTTTGTTAAGTCAGCCCAAGCTTTAAAGATTGGTAAATTCGTTAAAATACCGATAAATTTTTTTTTGTTAAATCAGCACACGCTTTAAAGATTGGTAAATTCGTTAAAATACCGGTAAATATTTTTTTAAAGTCAGCAAACGCTTTAAAGATTGATAAATTCGTTAAAATACCGAAAAAAATTTGTTAAGTCAGCAAGCGCTTTAAAGCTTGGTAAATTCCTTAAAAGATCGGGAAATAATTATTGTTAAATCAGCAAAAGCTTTAAAGATTGTTTTCTTCATCTTTCTTACAATTTTTTAAAAGAAATGTCGTCCGGGTTATTATATAATAGAGCCGTCTGAATCTGAAATGCCTTTTCAGATTGACAGTAGAATCAAGTAAGCCGTTGCTCGACAAACTGGAACATCTACGTCAAGAGATTAAAAAGCAGGAACAAGAAATCCTGACGGCCAGAAGTAACATTTTAAGGAACGACCAACGAATCTCGGAACTGTTGGGAAACGATTAGAATGTTTTACTTAAAAAACAGAGTAACTTAATTATGACGTAATAGATACTAATGTCGATAAGTCACAGTCGTAGTATAAATACAATAAGACTTCATATATGACGGTGAGCGTTTACCGTGGAACGTGGTGTTCAGACTGTGAATAAATGAAGTTTTATTAGACAATGGACTGGATCTACACTGCCCTGCTAAGGCTAGTTGTCCTGCTTAAGTTTTGAGAAATTACGCATTTTGTTATTATTACATGCAGTTTTTTTTTTCTAAATTCATTTACAAGAGTGGTGTTTATTAAATATTTTTGAAAATATACACTAATATTTTACTATATTAAAAAAATATAAGATATAATATAAATATGTTATGATATGAACACATCTAAAAAGTGAAATTTTGCCGATAGGATAACTAGTTTTAGTTAGGGGAAAATGTCCTAATTTTAAAAGCTAATCGATAAAAATACGAAATATAATAATAGTAGTTTAAGAACCAAAGAAACACTTATTCTTAAACACAGATTTTTTTTTGTTAAATGTTGATTACTTTTAAATTCTGTTGTAATACATATCTTATACAGGGTGGTTCAGGAAGAAAGGGAAATATTTTCACGACGTATTTTTAGAGGTCAATATAAAAAAAAAAAAAACGGGTATCCCGCTAAGGTCGCCGAGCGGCTGTATCTCGATATCTATTTGTCCTATAGCTTTCGGGGAAACAATTTATTACAACAGTTACAAGAATTTATTTTCTCCTCGACCAGTAGGCATTATTTACTGTCGAGTCTGGTACCAGTAAAATATCATATACAAATTTTACATGTCAACATAAATTGTCACCTTATCATTAACTTGACAAACACATTTTTTTTAAAATATGCCACAATTAACCCCAGAGCAAAAGGCTATTATCTACAGTCGGTTGCGATATGGTGCTTTTATTAGGGATATTGCAGGCGAACTGATAGTGTGTTGTTGGCAGAACAAAAAATAGCAAGGCATCGAACTATTATTAGGAGCAGTTTCAGGTTAACCTAGAATGTTTGCTAAAGATAGAAGAATATTAATTATCAAGAAGTAATGGTTGGTTGGTTGGTGGGTCGGAGTGACCAGGGACCCACAAGAGGCAAAATACCGGTTAATAATTTTTGTTAAGTTAGCAAACGCAGTAAATATTGGTAAATTCGTTAAAATAACGGTTAATAATTTTTGTTAAGCCAGTAAACGCTTTAAAGATTGGTAAATTCGTTAAAATACCGCTAAATCATTTTTGTTAAGGGAGCAAACGCATTAAATATTGGTAAATTCGTTAAAATAACGGTTAATACTTTTTGTTAAGTCAGTAAACGCTTTAAAGATTGGTAAATTCGTTAAAATACCGGTAAATCATTTTTGTTAAGGCAGCAAACGCATTAAATACTGGTAAATTCGTTAAAATACCGGTTAATAATTTTTGTTAAGTCAGCAAACGCTTTATAGATTGATAAATTCGTTAAAATACTGGTAAATAATTTTTGTTAAGGGAGCAAACGCATTAAATATTGGTAAATTCGTTAAAATAACGGTTAATACTTTTTGTTAAGTCAGTAAACGCTTTAAAGATTGGTAAATTCGTTAAAATACCGGTAAATCATTTTTGTTAAGGGAGAAAACGCATTAAATATTGGTAAATTCGTTAAAATAACGGTTAATACTTTTTGTTAAGTCAGTAAACGCTTTAAAGATTGGTAAATTCGTTAAAATACCGGTAAATCATTTTTGTTAAGGCAGCAAACGCATTAAATACTGGTAAATTCGTTAAAATACCGGTTAATAATTTTTGTTAAGTCAGCAAACGCTTTATAGATTGATAAATTCGTTAAAATACTGGTAAATAATTTTTGTTAAGGGAGCAAACGCATTAAATATTGGTAAATTCGTTAAAATAACGGTTAATACTTTTTGTTAAGTCAGTAAACGCTTTAAAGATTGGTAAATTCGTTAAAATACCGGTAAATCATTTTTGTTAAGGGAGCAAACGCATTAAATATTGGTAAATTCGTTAAAATAACGGTTAATACTTTTTGTTAAGTCAGTAAACGCTTTAAAGATTGGTAAATTCGTTAAAATACCGGTAAATCATTTTTGTTAAGGCAGCAAACGCATTAAATACTGGTAAATTCGTTAAAATACCGGTTAATAATTTTTGTTAAGTCAGCAAACGCTTTATAGATTGATAAATTCGTTAAAATACTGGTAAATAATTTTTGTCAAGTCAGCAAACGCTTTAAAAATTGGTAAATGACTTTTGTGGCTTTACTAATTCACTCAATTTTCCATGAAACGTTAAATGGAAGGAGAATTTTTTAATTTACTAGTCTTATTACTCGTAAAATTATTTTAAAAAAGCGCACAGACCTTAAGTAAGGTCGAAATATCGTGGTAAAATTTAACAACACAAAGCATTCATGCTGTGCGTGTCGGGATTGGCCGCGTGCGATATGCGAGGTTTCTGGGGAATTATCGAAGCATCAGCGGTATTTTTACTGTTCGTTGTTTTCATGATTTTTCTATAGCACAGTGAGTGTAGCGTTGGTAAATGCAGTGCTGCCAATTAGTGTGTAATTGCACGATTTGCGTGCATTTTCATTGCTGTGTGTAAATCAAAAAAAAGCAGTATCTTAATCATTAGATACTTGAAATCCTGCCCGGAACTTTTTTTAAGAAATGACCGTCGTTTTAGAAAAAAATGACGATGGCGGACTTGTCAAAACTTTTCAAATCTGAAAGGTCTAAATTTTCCTTTTCTGAATCACTCTGTATACTTACCTATTATAATGTAGCGTACCTAAAAAAAATCCACCTAAGTGCATTGGAAAAATGTGATACTAAGTTGTGTATAGGTGTAGTTTTTGTTATTTAATAAAGCAATGGTTTTCACTAAAATTTGAGTAGTTCTTTTCAAAGTTAAGTAAGCGAGGGTTAGTACAGTGCCACAAAGGAAAAGGGCCGCCACAAAATAAAATATCGATTTCACGTGAGTATTTTTATTGACTAGACTTAGGGTCGATATTTGAATGTTACCTTAAGTTAGATCTTAGCTAAGATAGCCTTAACGTTATGGTGAACCTTAAAAAACCTATGTTTTAAATTAATTTATGGATCAATTGACGCGTTAAGTGGAAGATTACCATGTCCTTACAGATGCAATTTCATTTCGTTTCGTTAGATGAGAGTTAAAAAGAACTTTAATACAACGTGTCCAAGATAAGGAGGGCCAGTACAGGGATCTCGGAAACCGTAAGACATACGAAGTCGGTTAAATGGAGGTAAAGTTGCGCATTTACGTGCCTATTAATATGCCGTTTAGAAAGTTTTAAAATTCCTAGTAGTTCCGGAGATATACGGAAAAACCGAAATTCTGAAAAATCGTTTTCCTGGGTTTTTTTGAGAGCGAATTCTAAAGTAAATTGCACTTTTGCATTGCCACTTTTTCCGCTCTATCTAACAGCGTTAATTGTTTTGTAATCCGACGAGTCGTCTTCGAAGGGCCATTATCAACTTTCTTTTTTTAAATACGGTCCTGTTTTCCTGATATTGGAATTTGAGAGCTTTTTTCTTCTGAATGCAACGATGTATGACACATTGTGGTTTAGTGGCGTTTCGGGGGTATTTGAACAACATCAGGAAATTTTGGGATACGGTCCTGTATTTCTTCTAATTTTATAAATAATATCTCATAAGTAAATTTTTTACTTATGTTGGACTAGTTCAATAAATAACAAATAATTAAATAATAAACCACAAATAAGTGAACAAAAATCATTCCAAAACAGTAATAAAACGAACAACGAAAAAAGTAAGGAACTACATAATCAGGTGTTCAAAATGATTTCCGTTATTCTCTAAGCACAAATAGCATCTTCTAAATGCCACATCAGTGTTTTTGAGATAAAATAAAACATGTGATAGAATATCAAACTTTTCAGCATTTGTAAATTTATGTTCCATATTTTTTGGAAAATAGAAAACCTCTTACAACGTTCTCAAACGATCACAATGGGAATGCCAAGTGAAACAAACCACGCGTCACCATCTTAATATTTTTGTTTCAAGCCCCTACTTTTCTTTTAAATCCCGAATCAACAGAAGTTTGAAATAATGTTTCTGTATTTTGTTCACTTATTTGTGGCTTATTATTAAATTCTTTGTTATTTATTGAACTAGTCCAACATAAGTAAAAATTGAGAGCTTACTTCTGAGATATTATTTATAAAATTAGGAGAAATACAGGACCGTATCCCAAAATCTGCTGATGTTGTTCCAAAAACCCTCGAAACGTCATTAAACCACAATGTGTCATACATCGTTGCATTCGGAAGAAAAAAAGCTATCAAATTCCAATATCAGAAAAACAGGACCGTATTTAAAAAAGAAAGTTGATAATGGCCCTTTGAAGACGACTCGTTGGATTACAAAGCAATTAACGCCGTTAGATAGAGCGGAAAAAGGGCAATGCAAAAGTGCAATTTACTTTAGAATTCGATCTCAAAAAAAAACCAGGAAAACAATAAAACGATTTTTCAGAATTTCGTTTTTTTCCCGATATCTCCGGAACTACTCGGAATTTTAAAACTTTCTAAACGGCATATTATTAGGCACGTAAATGCGCAAGTTTACCTCCATTTAACCGACTTCGTATTTCTTACGGTTTCCGAGATCCCTGTACTGGCCCTCCTTATCTTGGACACGTTGTATAATGTCAAACTTGTGTTAAGAATGACTATGTCATTCTGTACCTCAGGATCTTAAAGATATATTCCTTTAGATGAGAATTAGGACCGATATTTGAATGTTACGTTAAGTTAGACCTTAGCTAAGGTAGCCTTAACATTAAGGTAACCCCAAAAAAATTATGCTTGAATTAATATATCAATGTGACACCAGTTATTACGAAAATAAACACAACACAAAAGAGATGGGGTTTCTATCTGTAGAATCCTCCCAAACTGTTCGTCCTCATCCTTTGTTGCAAGTTTGAACTTACGGAAAAAATATCTGGTAAAATTGACAACGTCGCTTACGACAGACGTCTCTTGACTAATCATATGGGTTTGTTCACTAATTTTCAGTAGTGCACGCGGCATTTTATGACAATGACATAATTCAAAGTGCCATTTATTGTTATTTTTCTGCAATTTTTTTCAAAAAGTTTCATAATATGTTAAAAATTTATAAATTCCGGCGTTTACAAACCTCCAATTATTTTAAAATAGTGCGAGTTTTATTTTATGAAATGATCATGCTCAATGCTTGCACCATTTCTGTGTCTACGTTTCTAAATGGCTAATTTTTATTTTACGTAGTGGTAATCGATCGATTTTTTAATAAGTTTCGTATTCATGATCTCTTTTAAATAGCAAGTCGATTTTCCCTTTAATTCGGAAACTGCTTCCTCTATTTTTCCAGTGGCTCCACACCTCCCGTGGTAGGACCTTTTTCTTTTGTGGCCATGTGTACGTGTAAGCGGATTTTGTGTGTTTAGTGTGTGGGTGTAGCCTAAGATCGATTATGGAAGACGGTACTTGTTCATCTGTGAACAGAGAAATATTTAAAACGGTAAAACGTATTGTCGTATCAATATCAGGAGAAGGTTTATACAGTTACAGCTAAATACCTTGGAGAAATGATAAAATACCACAGCAAAATTACCTAGACACACTTTGGTGTATGATTGGTAAGTTGGACAATTTTTATACAGGTTGTACCAAATAAGAATGCACTAAACAATGGGACATACAGAAACGATCAAATTAGACAAAAGTCGCCGATTAGTGAGTTCTGCAACGTAAAATTTTCAAATTTTCAGGAAGAACTTCATATGAACCTATGTCCTAAACGTCTTAACGTTTGAGATACAGGGTGTTAAAGATTTTCATGTTTTTTAAATCATTTGTTAAGGTCAATGACTTAAATATGTGACACCTAGACTAGGTAGACAACTGTCTATGTCTATACTGCTTCTTACCTACTAGTGGTGGAATACTATCGATAGTCAGCCCTATCGATAGTTTCCGATAGTCTAAAGAGTTACTATCGATAGTATCGATAGTACTATCGAAACTATACCAACCTTGATGGTACGTGGTAGAGTTGTTGAATAATACATTTTACTTATGGACCTTATGGTTGACATACACTTTTTATAAAATACTCCCAAACGTATGACTTCCCGCGTTTACTCATTTTTTAAATTTTAATTAAATTAATCAAAATTATGGAAGACAGCGAAACGTAGTACACTACAACAAAAAAGCACACATAATACTGAATTAATAGATCCGGGCCGGGGATTCCCTGTAGGATTTTTCTTTAATTTGTTCATAAAGCAATAGATGGCAGCACCAACAGCAAGTAGAGTGCGTATGTGATTAAAAAAGAGACAACCTTTAAAACAGATTTATGATCTAGTGCTGAATTTGGTTTATTTTTAATTTAAGTTTTTTAAATCGAATTCCGTGAACTTAAATTTAAGAAATACTAATAACATGCGAGTTTAAACTATCGATGATTACTTAAAACAATCGATAGTTTTCGATAGTAACAAACTATCGATAGTGCCATCGATAGTATTCCACCACTATTACCTACTAGATCCTTGTTAATCGTTGTTAATACTACCTAATTTCATAACAGAGTGCAAATGCATGAATTTCATTTCTTTATAAGAAAACTGTACGTCAAACGACAAAAAATCAAGAGACGACATTTGCTCAGCAAGGAATGAGAATTTCAAAAATAATTTTTATTTAAAAAAAAGAAGTGGCGTACCATTATTTTCTCCAAAAATACCTAGGGCAATTCCCGCACCAACGCCTCTGGTCGGGATAAAAAACATGTTATACCATATATGTATGTATATACTGGGTGGCCCAGAAGTCCGGAATAAAATTAATATAACATTAACCTGTAACTTTTGGGGAAAACGCTCGGACACGTCAATTTAGTTTTATATATGCTCACATTTTGATGTTATTCGTTTTTTTTGTTAAGGAAATTGGTCAAAGATATGACGACATCGATAGAAACATACAGCTTGTGATACATCATTTGAAAGCTAATATCTCGTACAGCATGCTCATAAATTTTAGCGCGATTCTGTCAAACTATTTCAAAATGGCGACTGCTAAAAGTTTTTAAAAAAAATCTCTATTTAAATAAGCGGAAATTATAAATCATTGATGGTTTGTTACCTTGAAAGGTAAAGAAAAAACATAGATGATTTATAATTTCCGCTTATTTAAATAGATATTTTTTAAAAACAACAGAAAACAGTCGCCATATTGAAATAGCTTGACAGAATCGCGCTAAAATTGATGAGCATACTGTACGAGATATTAGCTTTCAAATGATGTATCACAAGCTGTATGTTTCTATTTAAAAAAAAGATCGATATCGTCATATCTTTGACAAATGTCTATAAAAAAACAAACGAATAACGTCAAAATGTGAGCATAGATAAAACTAAATTGACGTGTCCGAGCGTTTTCCCCAAAAGTTACAGGTTAAGGCTATATTAATTTTATTCCGGACTTCTGGGCAACCCTGTATACATATAATAAAATGCCTCTTGATGAATAGAAAGTGTGTACCAAATTTCACAAAAATATCTAGCAGTATCACAGATATTAATGAAAAAGGAGATTTTTTGTAAAATGGTATCTCAAAAGTTAAGACGTTTTTTTTCTGAAAATGGATCCATTATTTGAAGAGATATGTGGAAATAAATTTGACATTCCCATTGCAACTTTTTCTCCTATATACGTTTTGAATTGAATTTTCAATCCGACCTTTCGTTTTTTCGCAACCGTCACCAACTGTGTTGTGTGTTGTTATTTTGTGTTCGAAAATAATGCGTATTTGAAAATGAAAAATAATTTATGTTACATTATTATTGTAAATAATGTCAAATAAAAAAATTGTTTTTAATGCCAACTTGAGTATAAATACAACATTAAAAACAAAATTATTTTCAATAAGGTGCTAACTTGCATTGAAGATGAACTTTTTTTAGTCCGAAACGTCTAATAAATGATCGGTGTGACATATCGTTGGATTTTATAAAGTGGATTTCATAAAGCATAAAATAAAATGTTACCTACTATTTGAAAAAACAAAGTTGACGATGGTTGCGAAAAAACGAAACGTCGGATTGAAAATTCAATTAAATTAACTTATAGAGGAGAAAAAGTGGCAATGAGAATGTAAAATTAATTTGCACATATCCCTTCAAATGGAATTAGAAAACAAAATCGTAAAAATTCGGTTGAATTTAAATTCGAAAATAGGACGTTGCAGAACTCATGAATGAGCAACTGTTCTAATTTGATCGTTTCTGTATGTCCTGTACAGTACATTCTTATTCGGAACACCTTGTATACTCGTATAATATGTATCCTACGAAGAAATGAACAATGCCTGATTTTATTAGAAAAATTAACTTTTATTTGGTAATACAATGTATAATTGTCCTTTTTAAAGGCATTTTCAAAACACACACACTGTGTTTTTAAACTCTCGGCAAAATCAAACGATAACACAGATATTTTAAAGGGCACAATACATTTTAAGTAATAACAAAAACAAACTAAGCTATTCATTCTCAATTATTTTCTTTCTAAAAGAAAAATAGAAGATTTTTTAAAAAATATTTATAGTATAACATCGAAATACTATATTTGCTCTTTTATTTATTAACCACTCTCCATATATGTCTGTACACTTTTTATATTTTCAGGCCTTGAGAAATAAAAGTTTCTGATATTTTAGTAAAGTCATACAAAATTACATTATCTTTAAAAGTTGGGAATTTACCGAGAAAAGCTTCCTGCCAATGAAAAGCAATCGCAGCTTTTGATGCTGTCGCAAGGATAGCTGAAAACCATTGGTTATAAGACTGTCAAGTCACAATTGTGCGCCAATACCCCAAAAGTCAAAGCAAATTGGCAATTTATCATAAGGAAGACGACCATTGGTGCCTGCCAGCCAATGAGAACATTTCTCGGTGTTTGAGGTTAGAATGTTATCGTTTATCTCTGTATGTAACAGATAAGTTCGACAACCCATGGTTATCGACTATCTTTCTCTAATAGCATTAACTAAACAAAGGCATCCTCCATCATATAAAAAAATCCTAATTTTGTACGACTTTCTAACAAGAACGAAACGATTAATATTCTTAAACGTAAGACAGTTGAAGCAACGCTTAGGACAAAGACATACGCGTAGGTACAGTTTAAAAAACACGAGCTAGAAGAAGATGACAATATAAGTTTTCTCTCTCGTTATGTAAGGTTATGGGCTGAAGCATAGCCCAACATAACCTCACACTATCAGACTGGAGTCCTATTGCCGTCTCGTTCTAATTGCTTGTGTCCTTGGATATTGCTTCCACCGATCAATTTATATTACTCTCGGAATAAATAACCCCAATTTACAAATCTACAAGATTGTGCAAATTTTTTGGACACACGCCGTGGCATGCAGTCATAGTGTAACTATTTGTATAATATATATATGCACGATAATATTTATTAGCTAAATATTTGGATTAGTCAAATATATGCGTATACAGAGCGGTTTAAAAGTAGTATAGCCGAGCAGTCACATGGCGGAAAGAGAGTTTTAGTGGTTAAAACATGTATACAATTTACTTGATTAGAATGTATTAGAAATATGATTTACATAGAGTGATTTTGGTTTTTTAGGGTCAAATTGCTAGAAATTACACTATAATAATGATTCCGTGAACTTTTTTGCTGTATAACTTGAATGTTAACGGTTGCACGCGCCGCAGGCGAAAATTTTGGAAAAACTTGTTAGGAATTTCTGGTTTGCTTAAGATTTTGGCACTGGACGTAGTTAACTTTGAATTCTGAAGATTATTATCAATAAACAAGAATCTCTGTATACAGAGTGTCCCATAAGCGTTTTCGAGATATTTCAATTTTTTTTAATCATTGTGATGTTTAAATGGAAATATCTCGAAAACTAGGGATATGAAGATCGAGCCAAGAATACGTTTTTAGTTTAAAAATGGCCCTTCTTTGAGAATCTTGCATTAAAAATACTTTATTTCTTAATACAGGTTAGAAAAAATCATAGATCTAGAACGAGAAACATTTCGAAAAAACGTATATGACTTAATCTGCCTAGTTTGATATGTTTAGTATCTCCTCTATATGGCTAGACACCCAGAGCCGTAGCAATTCGGTTTTGGGTGAGGGGGCAAAAAAAATACGAAATGTAACGTTTTTTTGAATATATAATATACACATATGACACGCTGCGGGCAAAAACGCAACTACGCGCTTCAAAGTCCATTTTGAGGGAATTTGAACACATTATGGAAACCTTGCCAGAAATAAATAGCCGCGGTGGATTTAGTGGTGATGATATAGCATTAGCTGCTGGTTTATCGCACGTAATGTCGTCTTATGAATTTGTGTTCACGTTGATATTCATGACGGATTTGCTGCAAACAATCGAACCAGTTACAAATGCATTGCAGGGCAGAGCAATTGGGTACAAAGACTCGATGCCGCTCATTCGAGCAGTTTATGCAACGATCGAGCAAATGCGAACTGAACATGTTTTCGAGAAATACTTTTCTCAAACTGAACAGATGATACAGAAATTACAATCCATGGGTCTTGTTACTCCCCCAATTCGCTCCAGACCAATCCGAAACCGACGCCAGTCAACAACAAGACTGCAAGATTCTGTCATCGAAGAAACAATAGGGGAAAGGAGCGAAACAACAGTCATCTTGAAATCAACATATTATGACACAATCGATACTGTGTTGATTGAAATGACAAATCGCTTCTTCAAAGACGAGGCAATTCTGACTGCTATCGATACAGCAGATGAAATGAATTTGGAAAAGCTACAACCTTTAACCGAGTTGGGAATTAAGTTACCCAGTGAAATTGAGCTCAAAGTAGCCAAAGCATACATAGATGGAATTCGAGACAGAAATGATGAGTTGAACAAGAAAAAGCCGAAAGAGGAAAACATTAAGACTGTGGTACTTGCGGAGCTTTATAAGGTGCGGCAAGGAATGAATAATGTCTATAACCTTTTCGCGGCCATCGAAACTTTTCCATCCGGAACTGCCATTTGTGAATCGTCATTTTCGACGTTAACAAGAATTATGCGCCCTGCTCGCATAGGCATGGCGACCAAAAGATTGAACAATTTAACATATTTGGCATTCGAAAATAAGCGACTTGCGGCTATTGATATAGACACGGTCTTAAGAAGATTCAATGCGCTTAAAAATCGTAAAGTGCAGCTGTTTTAAAATTATTCTGTTAATACTCAATAAAAAATACTATCTAGTCTATGCTAAACTATGCTTTTGCTGTTGCTGTTGTCGTTTTACTTGCTATTTTTTTCCTCCCTAATTTTTTTTCTCATTTCTCCATTCTCCCCACCACCTTTTTAATTTTATTTTTCCAAAAGCCGTGAGGGGGCAATGCCCCATCTTGCCCATACGTTGCTACGGCTCTGTAGACACCCTGTATATGTGACACTACTTTAAGATCACTCTGTATAGTCCACGTAGGTATACGTTTTGACAATATTTATTACATCAATAAACATTTGGTTAAGTCAAGTTTACATAACACATTATAAGTTATCAAACCAAATAACAAAACAAACCTAACCTTACCAAAAGGTGAGAATGAAAAAATAAAAGTTTCTTAACTCGCACTAACTAGATTAATAACAAAAATAAACTTTTAAAAACTAGAAAATAAATTATATCAATACAAAAATTGTGTCGTCTTTTTCGACGATTTTTTTTTTGATTGACCATCTCATCTTTTTTTTTTATAAAAACAGTAATCGCCAGAAAGTAGTATCAATTATTATTTTTTTCCTTAAAAAACATAGTTTTGATAATAGTACATTGTTTACCGAGTAGGAAATGCCTAACATGCCTGGACGACTGTGAAGACTGCTAGCGACACAGAGTCCTGGAATGTGGCTTTTCCTACGAGGTAAACATACTATTTTTCCGAAAATCGTTTAAAAATCGATAGATTGATTAATTTTGAAAAAATCGCGAATATTTTTATTCACAAATAAATGGTGCTTGGAAATTCGTAATAAAATTGGTTGCATTACGATGGAAACGTATTAATGTTGTGTTTTCAATCATTTATGTAGAACACTAACAATTGTAAGGAAATATCATTTCCTTACAGTAAGGAAATATTGACTTTTTCTTTCAAAAATGTTATCAAAAATGTCAATCAATATTTCCGACCGATTTTCGGAAAAAGGTATTGTTGCACAACTATGTCAGTAAAATAAGGTTTTTATTGTTCATTTTATGCTGAAATGTCTTAAAAATGAGTATTATAAATTCAATTGAGCTGCACAAGGTATTTTTAGGCAAGATATCGAAATCAAAGTAATTTTTTAAAAAATCATTATTTGGGCTAGTTTATCAACGTTTCAAGTTTCAACTACATATAGAGTGACCGTACTGTTACATAAAGCCATTGAAGTCATCAATTTCTTTTAGTCTTGGCAAGCCTATGAATTACCCGCAAAAAACTCTAAACTTTCGATAACTCGGTTGCTTAACCTCACCTCAATAAAGTCACAGAAAGTAATGCTTTAGATGGTTACGCATCCCTGCTGTTAAATTAGATACAGAATTGTAGCAAAACAGTATTCTATTTGACAGCAATGGGCCATATTCAGGTGAAAAGAGATGATAAACTTTGATACGCCAAAATAAAGTCAGCTGAAAAAAAGTGACTCGAATCTGTTAAATTACGGAATCCTTAATAGAATTAGATTTCGTTTCACCGGAATATGGTCTGATGTAATTTATATACGGAAAACATAACCGGCAGATAAAGTTCTATTAAACCCAGCTTATCGGCCATTCAATCGCTTTATGCAAGACTAAGGCCAATCTGCTGATAAACTAGCGTTAAGGTTAAGGGTACAATTATATGTAAGTTTAGTATTTTTTAGTATAAATGGGTTCAATAACCAAACATGGTTAAATACATTAGCAAAGATTGATGAGATTAGTCAAATTAAACAAACAAACAAAAAATAACTACTAATTAAGAACCGAAACACATAGAACATCAAAGAGGAAGTTGTCGGGCCCGCATGGAAAGCGATTGGCTAACCTAGAGAAGAAACAAAATGTAACAAGGCTATCGCGTCGGAAAATGCTTCAGACTTTATGTTTTGGTTATTGTTATACAGGGTGTTCGCGTAATACATCAGGATACTCATAGAGGTGATTCTACATGTTAAAATAAAGGTATTGAGTGATATAACGAAAGGTCGAAAACTCAATAGGCACTTCGTTTTTTGCTACCGACTTCCGACTGATTTTGCTGTTAACAAAAACTTTAATTTTGAGCTTCGCGGCTAAACAGCGTGGTTTATCGACTCGAATAAAGAGTACCTTTTTATTAGGTATTTGTTTCTCTTTCAAATGACATGTCCCATGTTCCACTAACTGTCGAAACAAAAAAGATATGCCAAAAATTAAAATTCACAGGCTGTAACTAAAAAGGTATCGAGTTTTCGACCTTTTCTTACATGGCTTACTACGTCGAGTAAACTAATGCATTATCCGAACACCCTGTATTATATTATTTTCTACAGACATTTCATACAGTGTGGCACAGAAGTTCGACAACCGTATCAAAACGCTTCAAATTTTAGGCGTAGGATCAGTGGCGGCTCGTGACCTATGATAGAGGGGGTTCACAAGTATGGTGAAATTATTTTTTAAATTTTATTTTTGTGTAACGACCAAACAATTACTTTCTAGGCGTTTAAAATGTAGAAAGAAAAGAAGTAATAAGAAAATGCGTTAGGTAAAACATATTTTTATTTATTTTTTAATTTTACACAAGGAAATATAACTTTTGGAAAATAAGAATGGTTTTCTTATCGTGTATAGCTGTCGGATCTTAACGTGCAACCCTCGTAACAACATTTATACAGTCCACTACTAATACTACTAAAGCCATCTACGAGCTATCAAGAAAACCGAATGATGTCCAATACTACTACCGCCATCTACGAGTTATCAAGGAAACCGAATTATGTCTAATACCACTACGCCATCTACGGTCTACGTCATTCGGCGCAACCAAGACGAGAACAATAGTTGTTGTTGTTTTATGACGAGAACGAATCGAGCCACGAGACTGACAAGTTGGCATTCTTCATATTTTCAGTGTTTTTTAGTTTAAATCCTTAAATAAAGTGGTTTAAAATCATATCGAGTATAATTTATCGAAATACACAACATTTATCGACCCTACACAATAGTGCAGTGGTTCCCAAAGTGTGCGCCGCGGCGCCCCGGGGCGCCGCGAGAAGAAACCAGGGGCGCCGCCAAGCGCTCCTGATAAGGCAGAATTTGAGTTACATTTGGCAACGCCGGCGCCGCATCCTCTATTAATCGAGCCTCGAGCCCGAGAGAGCAGAGCAAGTTTCTAGAATTATGCATATTGCGAGTAGGGGCGCCCTGACAAAATACTAAACCTGTAAGTGCGTCGCAAACTGAAAAAGTTTGGGAACCACTGCAATAGTGCTTAAACGTAAAGTCCATTCTTCGGTTCTTAATTGTAGAAAATTGATCAATAACAGCCTCATTAAGTTTGGAATACCCTCTATAAATTTTTTTTCTAGATTTACCCTTTGTGGTCTGCGTTAAATTAATTTCGGGTTTAGATGTTCCCGCATTCTTCATATCAATTTTTTGCTCCAAACTCAAAGAGCTAAAGTTATTTCTTAAATAGCCCACCGTCAACTATTAATTTTAACTTAATAAATATATAATATTAAAACATACACGCTCGAATTTCTAACAGATGCACGAACAGACAACAGCGCGGTGCACACAACAACTGTGCGCCTTTTCCATGTTAAATCGCCATCGCGCCGCTATCCCCCGCTGCCACCCGCCACCTGTTACTACAGAGAAACAGGATTACTTAATCGCACGTGCGAGCAAGTCTCGTCATAATCGTCATTTACCTCGACCGGAGCACGGTTGCTGGATCTATTCAGTTTGGGGATGATAAAATATTAGGGAGGGTCGGACTTCTTTAATTTGACGGTACGATAAAATGTTAGGGAGGGTCGGACTTTATACGATAAATAATATTCAATGAATATAAATTAATATTTTTTATTCGTTTTGTTTTGGGGGTGCACGTGCGCATGTGCTCCTGTGGAAAAACCGCCACTGCGTAGGATGCTGCATTCATTGCTGATATCTGCGACGTTATCAAACCTACCGTTTGTCTACACGCTATGATTTAATTTTCTTATGAAACACCATGCATATTTCATTTTTTTCGGATCTCTTGAGCAGCAAGTATGTTCTGAAGAAAAAATAATGTTTTGAACGCAGCAGGATTCAAGGAAAAGTCTAATAAAATTTTGTAAAGGACGCCTTTACCTGTCTATACCTTACTAGAAATCTCCAGTAAATTTTAAATAATACATGTCAAAAAGCCAGTGTAACTGACACTGGCATGTATTATTTCAAATTGCCAGGTATTTAGTTCCTTTACAGAATTTAATTAGACATTTCCTGGGATCCTGCTGCGTTCAAAATATTATTTTTCCTTCAGAACATACTTAATTGCTCAAGAAATCGGAAACAAATGGTATTTCATAAAAAAATCAAATCATAGTGCCAATACCTGACTAGCGGTAGGTCTGACAACGTCGCAGATATCACCAACGAATGCAAAACCATGTTTCACCCCTACGTTTAAAATTTGAAGCCGATCTTCTGTGCCATACTGTATATTATGTCGTGTCTCCCAATAATGACACCATTTTTTTTAAATATACACTTACGACAATGGTGTGACAAGATACGGCAACTGTGGTCGATGATATAGGAACCGAAAAATAATTGTACGGGACAATAAAAGATTTTAAAATTAATGTAAAATCGACAGGGCGTCTAAAAATTAAGATCCACGACAAGAAAAACCTTGTTCTTTAGGCATTTTTGTAATTTATTATGGACCAAACCCAAAACCCAAAATTGTTGGCAAAAATAATAGTTCTCCGATCATAGTAAAAAAATAGTACAAATCTGTTGTTCCGTTAGAAAGTTCACTTGATTGGATTCATTAGGACGTCTGGCTGTATGCAAGTATCCGATGCCAATACTTTTGAAGTGAACTATAACAGAATCTTATTATTTCCCTGTATATGCACCTTCGGATCCCGTACAATTATTTCACATAATTTTTCTTGTATTTCGAACCACAATAGAATTATTTTACTTTTGAACACCCTGTATAAAAGCGATACGCATACGTCATTAAGTAAACCAATCGCCTGTTGCAGTATTAGGATTTGCGTAGCCCCGATCTATAAAATTAAGGCAAACCGGCTAAACTTTCATCATTCACGTAACAAAGCGCGGGAAAAATTAAGGAATTGCCAAAAAAAAACTGTAATATCAGCCGAATCATTTCTAGTAATGATAAAAATGACACACCATTACCACGGTTCCGGATATTAATGCGGATTTAATGAAATATTTCTTCTAAATAAATGCATCATTAGTATTCAATCCCGGTGTTTATTGTTAATTTGAACGTTTTTTGTAAAATAAATTACAACTTATCATAGAATCAAGATTTAATCATTTCATTTTAAGGCCGTATTAGACTCGGCAATTTTTTCTCTTGCGCCGGCAATTATAATGGCACGTATTCATGCGCAGTAAACCGTTTTCGATCAGCTGGAGCATTGTCAACGGTCAGAACAGCAGTGGGTACTGTCGAAATCCCTAAAATATCCCCAGAATTAGAGATGTGCAAACCTGTTCGTTTTGATTACCAGTTAAAGCAGCTACTGCTATTTACAAATAGGAGGTGCAAAAAGTTGCTGAATTAGCAGTCCATAAGTTTAATAAAGAATGTAAACTGCTAATTTAAGTACCAGTGGGTTTAAATGGCCATTACCTGTTCATATCTGGTTCGGCCAAATAATAAACAGTTAAAAATAACAGAATAATCCATGTCTACCCAATTGCGCCGGCAAGGGCAATTAAAATGGCGCCTGTCCCATTTCTGGTAATGAGAGACAGCTGATCGGGAACAGTGTACTGCGCATGAATGCGTGTCATTTTAATTGTCAGAAGAGTCGAATTTCTGACTGTAGTACGGAGAACGGTGTACTGCGCCTGAATCCTTGAGTTATAATTGCCATTGCTGGCGCCATAAAAATTCCCAAGTGTAATACGGCCTTTACAGTCGGCTCTTGCGGCAATAAAAATTGAACGGAGGCATGTGCAGTAAACGGTTCGAGATCAAGGCGCATTGCCAAAAGTCAGAACAGCAGTTGGCAGTGCCGAAATCCCTAAAATACCCCCAGAATTAGAGATGGACAAACCGGTTCATTTTGGTTAGCAGCTAAAGCAGCTACTTAGAAATAACAGTTTTAAAAACCTGGTACGAATTAGCAGTGCTTAATGAAGAATGTGAACTGCTAATTTAAGTACCAGTCATTTTAAAATAGCCATTAGCAGTTCATAGCTGCCTCGAACGAATAAAACGGCGAAAAATAACAGCTACCGAATGAGCAATCCATCTTTACGAGACTTGCAGCTGTAAAGGCAATTAAAATGGCGCCATACCCATTTCTGACCAATGCAAAACGTATTGCGCATGATTTCTTGCAAATTTTATTGCCGCAAGCGTAGAATTGCCGACTGTAATACGGCTTAAGGTCATAAAAAACATAAAATTGCACGTTTAACTGAAAGAAACATTTATAATTCCTCCAAATTAACACGGAACCAATAAGCCTATAAAAAATAATACCAGCGCGAGAAAATAACACGATAAATTGTTGCAAGTGACGACTGAACAAGGTACAAAAATAAATATATTTGCATATCACGGTATAATAATTTATTGGTTAAAGGCACGAGAAATTATAATTTAATTACTATTTAAACAGTTTTTACCTGATTTTTGAAGCTAATTGTATTTCACTAATTTAATTAATAATGAGATGATGCTGAACTGATTTGAAAGCGCCTATATTAGCCCTTAGAATGAACATTACAACTGAGCGGTGCATCAGATCGTTGTCACATTCCTCCGTAGACGTTTTTGGCGGGTATAGATGTTACATAATATACCGGGTGATGTATCGTTAAGTTGAACATAGAAAACCCCACGTAATTACTGAGGTGGCCGAATATTGGCTCCCCTGTATATTTTATAGACAATCTGCATTATAACTAGTGTTGGGAAAAACCGATGATTTTAATAATCGAGTACTTGATACTCGAGCGATTTTAATAATCGAGTGAATCGCTTGAAATTCCAATTCACCAAGCGATGACGTCATCGACTGCTCGACCGGCAGCCTAGCCGTTTACATGTGATCAGGTAGGGTATTTAGCAGGCACGTAACTACGGGTGGGCACAGGTTTAGCTAAAAAATTGTAGTAGCCACCAAAAAAATTCCAGAAATTTATTTATTTGTGAATAATGAATTTTTACCACGTGTCTCGATACCAAACAAAAAAACTGCAAAAAATCACCCAATTATGTATTTATTGTTCGGGTTTATTCTTGTGCTTTTTTAAAACAAAAAGTATTACCAAGAGTTATTTTTCGTCACATCTTATCTTACGAGCATAGAATAAGTAGATATTTCAAATGGCTTGTCAGGTGCCCACTGTGTGCCCTGTAGAATGTAGAATTAGTTAAACGACTGGCAAAATAAGAAAATAGGTGATTATTTTTTTAAATTCATTCATACCTAAAAGTTCCTGTTTAAATTTAAGAATGTTTACTTTTGGTTACCAAAAAATTTGTCGATAGTCTTTGCAGCGAACCCTCAAGCTCTTTCGACAGTTGACATCAGCAATATGTCATAGATCAGCTGTTTGGGGACATAATCAAATACCCCAGTTTTATACGAACCGCATTCAGCGTGTTGTGTTTTTATATTTTTCCAGTTTGATTGGTGCTAATAAGTTTTAAAAGTGTATTTTCGTCGTTTTAGTATAGTTATCTGGTAAACCACACTAAGTACGACTCACGTAACGAAAAATGTATAGGTTAATATTTTATTTATCTGTTTTTAGGCGAAAATAATAATTATGGAGAATAATTATTGTTTGCCTTCTACCTCAGCTGATGCCACCGCTAGATAAACTAAGGTGAATTTTAATATTAATAAAACAATTTCTAGATGTTTTATTTCTTTCCGAGTGAGTTGAGATTTATTTCAGTTAAATATCAGGTAATACTTTTGTGTGGCGACTTGAATGTAGACAGTTTGGTTAGCTGGGAAAGTAGGAAATATCTGCATGATATTTTTAATAGTTTTGGTCAGGATTCAAGTGCAATTATTGATCATGTAGTGTGTAATAATATGTTTATCTAAGTTCACTATTTTTAGAACTTTGCAGAAAATACTAAATATATTGTTTATTAAAGTGAATGTTGAAATTTCAGTTTCCTTGGCATGTAATTATAGATAATGACTTTATTTTATATATTTGAATAAATAAATAACAAAAAAATAAAATGTGTTTGTTTGTTTTATTCCCTATAATAAATAATAAAAAATGCATTTAAAAATATAGACTCGTTTCATTTCAAAAATAAACGTACGTACTATTGTAGTACGGTCCTGGAAGGTCCTGGAATGTCATACAAATCTAGGCAAAATAAATAACCAGAAATAAGCAGGCAAGTCATTAATATCACGTGACACTTGACATATCTGGCGCGAGGGTCGCTGTAACGACTATACCTATGTTTTGTTAACTATTTTGCTCGTTTTCTTATTTTCCATTAACATTTTCTATAATGTATGCTATTTTTAAGAAGTCTTCTTGAGTTAATAATAATAAGTTCCTGTTTAGATTTTAAAATGTTTACTATAAGATTACCAACGAATTTTTCTATATATTTTGTTAACCATTTTGTTCATTTCGTTATTTTTAATTACAATTTCTATTATTAAATAAAAATTAAAAAATTATATCCTTTAATCTTTTAATATTTACAATCGGAGACCTAAACTACGCCGCTGGCTAGCCAGTTAAAACAAAACTTTACAAAACCCATTTCGCGATAACCCCGCTAAGGGATTTGGCACACTTTTTTATATGCACCTTCCCGTTTATATGCCTTTAAGAAAGACGTATGTCGTGTACCTGCTCAGCGTCGAACGCGAATGTCGCCAACCGGATGGCGCGGCGCGTAGACCGTAGGTCGTCTATCAAGTGACAGGCGATATTTTTCCGTTTTTCGGCCTGAATTTATAACTAGAGTATTTCTTATCGAGCGAAAAACTGTTCGAATATACGAGCAGTTTTTTAACTCGATCACACTACAGCGGTACAATTCCGCCGGCGTCAAGCGAAGCTCGGGTATCCAGTAAAAGATAATAAGTGACGAGCGACGGTTTTCGCCTGAATAGATAACTCGAGCGGTTTTTTTAATAATCGAGCTATGTCGGTTATTTCAATAATCGAGTGATCAAGCGGTTTTTCGCTCGAGCGATCACAACACTAATTATAACTTCTTGAAGAGGCCGACATGGTAAATCCAACTGACGAGTTTGAACACATTTTGGTGAGCCAATCCTAAGCTAATCAATTAAACGTGATGGCAAAACCACGACACTCTCATAGTTCAGCTAATTAGTGTCAGTGACAATATTTTTATTATTCGTTGCTCAGCTTCACGTCACTTTTTGGAGTTTTGCTGTATTATGTGAACTAGGAGCGTTTTGTGGTTATGCAATTACATTTAATTGCATAGCTTTGGATTCGCTCACCAAAATGTATCCAAATTTGGCACATAGGTTTACTATATCGGCCTCTTCAAGACGTTATAATGCAGTTTTTCTATAAAATGTACAGGGGAGTCAATATTCAGCCACCTCAAAAATTACATGGAATTTCCTCCTCTGGTACTTTGGCACACCCGACACTTCCTGTCCCAGTCCAACTCATGTATTTAAATCAAGAGCAAGGAAATTGGATTCTAGTTACCTAGGAGGATAATAAAACAGGCAGGAAGAAAACTCACAGCCTATGCGACATTACTAAGAAAACCAAGGGCAAGTATTAAACAAGGGCCTGAACTAAAGGTTTGACTTTTATATTTATTTTAAAGAAAAAAAATGTTATTTAGCAAACGTGTTTTTTTTTTGGCAAAGCTTAATTTCCCCTAAAACCCACAAAAATGGGATCACATACAATTTCTCACTAGGCCATTGATTTAAAAGAAAAAACACACAATTAAGCGATAATTTTGTCAAATAAATGGATGACGCAGGTATTATCCGTGAAGAAACTAGAAGAAAAAGTGTTTTTTTAAAAAATTAAAATCTTTTCGTCATCGTCATCTGCGGAAGACCAGTATATTTAATCGAAAACATACATAAATAAGAGACCGGATCTATCATTCCTCTGTGCACAGTTGGTAGTATATGCCACCAAAAAAAAAAGAAGAAAATTTTAAATATGACTTATACGTTAAAAGTAATTTTAAATCAACAGCCTACCGACAAATCCTCAACATCCCATACAACCTCATAGCCTATAGGCACCATATACTATGTCCGACCAGCAGAACACCCATCCGGCTACCACAGTAGCGACTACCTAACCTAACTTGCTACCCTACGGCCCTGCTACAGCTCGAACAGCTCGTCTTGTTGCTGTTCGTGCAGCTCAAGACTCGTCCTAACCTTTTTACCTTGTTGCACGGTCACCACCGTGTTCATGGGTCCCGGTTGCGAGTTGGATAGACGGTGTTCCGTCGCCGACGAGTTAGAGTGACGGTGATGGTCAGATGAGGTGGACAGGCGGTGTTCTAAGGGCGCGACGTTGTTGTTTTGCTGTTGTTGCTGCTTGAGACGCGACTGGGGTTTGCGGCGTTGGTCCGGTGGAAGGTCCGTGCCGTATCTGGAAGGAAGGAATAGTTGTTTTTAAAACTTTGGAAGATTCGGTCGTATTTATTCAATTTTACACTAGAAAAACTGGTTTAATTTGACATTTGGGGGCATAAAGTGACATTAATGGATATTTTGATGGTCAAGGAAGCGGTATTTTCTGATGGGGCACCATCAGATAGTAGAAAAGAGACAATGCAGTTTAGTAGCCAAAGTAATTCCAAAGAAAAATTTTACTGAAACTAATAATATAAAAATTCCAACACGTTCTTAATGACCATGTACAGGGTGTACAGAAAGATGCGGTTTTCGGAGCACTGTGCTCCTTCTTTGTGAAACAAAAGATGTCAAAGTCAAAATATGCTTTATTGTTTAAAAGAAGATATTCCTGTAAACAAAGCTAAGTCCTAAATATAGTACGAAAATAAGAGACTATAGGTTTGTTTTGGTTGTAAAATAAGGATTGATTCTAGACAGTTCGAAAACTGCGCAGAACTCTATGTGCAATAAAATAAATCCTCGAACTGTTTTAGAATCGGTTCGCAGTAGAAGAAACCAAAACAGCTTATTGAAAAAGAAGAAGAGGAGAATTAACCATAACCTCAAAATTTCAAAAATTGACGAAATTGTTATTTTTCCTTATTTATGTACAGAAAATACAGATATTTAAGTGTATATTATATGATACCAATAATTCTAAGCCTGCACTATTTAAAAGCTGATCCTACAAAAAATACTCAAATAATTTTCCAATACTCTTGAAAAATGAAATTATATGTTGCATTTAACTTCTTTACAGAAACTTCTACCTACCATAACTATGGGATTATTATCCTCCATTCTATAGTATTTTACTTTTAACAAAAAAAATAGCTGAACTAAGATTCAAAACGCAAGACACGAGAGGAGGGGAAATGCCTTCTTTTTATTACACTGCGCATGCGGCAACTAAAAATCCCGAATCGGTTCCATCAAAAAGCCAGAACTGCATTGACAGTTCAAGAACGGTTACGAACCGGTTCGAAATACAACCAAAACGCTTAAGGCCGTATTAGACTAGGCAATTTTTTCTCTTGCGCCGGCAATTATAATGGCACGTATTCATGCGCAGTAAACCGTTTTCGATCAGCTGGAGCATTGTCAACGGTCAGAACAGCAGTGGGTACTGTCGAAATCCCTAAAATATCCCCAGAATTAGAGATGTGCAAACCTGTTCGTTTTGATTACCAGTTAAAGCAGCTACTGCTATTTACAAATAGGAGGTGCAAAAAGTTGCTGAATTAGCAGTCCATAAGTTTAATAAAGAATGTAAACTGCTAATTTAAGTACCAGTGGGTTTAAATGGCCATTACCTGTTCATACTTGGTTCGGCCAAATAATAAACAGTTAAAAATAACAGAATAATCCATGTCTACCCAATTGCGCCGGCAAGGGCAATTAAAATGGCGCCTGTCCCATTTCTGGTAATGAGAGACAGCTGATCGGGAACAGTGTACTGCGCATGAATCCGTGTCATTTTAATTGTCAGAAGAGTAGAATTTCTGACTGTAGTACGGAGAACGGTGTACTGCGCCTGAATCCTTGAATTATAATTGCCATTGCTGGCGCCATAAAAATTCCCAAGTGTAATACGGCCTTTAAATTTTAAGTTCGGACTCGGTTCTAACTAAACCAAAACAGAAATATGTCACTGCGCATGTGCGGACTGTTCTAGAACGGTTCTAAGTTTGAACCAAAACAAAGCTATAAAGATATGAGTCACAAATACAATACAAAATGTCATAAAAAAGTAAAAATATAATACACTGCTCAAAAAAAATTGTATATTTTTTACAAAAAGGTAAATTTCGAGCATTAATATTAAGACGAAAAATAAAGTATTATATATTTTTTAGAGAAGCTTGTTAAAATCTGAATTACATAACAAAAAAATATATAGGGTGACCCATTTAAGAAAAAGCAAAAAAAGTTAGTTTTTTTCTTGAAAACTATCGAACGTAGCAAAATCTGACGACGTCACTGGATTTCTTTTTGACAAGCTACCGGGTAAACGAAATATGGGGGCGTCCCGAAATGTAAAATTTTCAAAAACATCCCATATATCAAAAACGAGGAGGCCCAGAATAATTCTAATTGGGGCATAATTTGATTCGTACAGTGCTGCGAAAACCGCAACCTTCTATCTTTACTAATAACGGAGGTACCCCGTAAAACCGCCGAAATAGGGACACCCTGTACGCGTATTTATTTGTATATGTATTTATGTGTCGTAAAAATTTAATCAATTTTTAAAGTGATAGTATGTCCAGAATATTATTTATTTTATGACATCGATTTATTTCCCTTCTTGCTTCATCATCCACAAACGTTCGATTATACAGGGTGTTCTTTAAAGACGTGCTAATATTTCAGGGTGTGATTCCTTAGGTCATTTTAAGAAAAGTTCATATGAACATGTGTCCGCAACGGCTTTTTTGCTACAGGGTGTTAAATTTTTATTTTTTAAATGGTTATTTTTGATTATCGGAGGTAATTACACTAGTGCCTAAAAATTTTCAATAATTTTGCATGAAAGCGTATTGCCTAAAAACAACAAGAGTTCATTTTCATATTTTGGCGAAATAGCCCGACTCCGAAGGAGGAGGGCTTTTTTTTACCAAATTTGAAAATGAACGAATGTTGTTTTTCAAAGGAAATACGCTTAAATGCAAAATTATCTGAGAATTTTTATGCACGAGTGTAATTTAGGGAGAAAATTACTCGAATAATGGTTAAAACAACTTTATATTACAACTTTTAAATAAAGAACTAAAAAAATTAGTAATTATTAATAACGCAATTGTAATAATATTTAATATTTCAGTTTGTAGCTGGAAAATCGATTTATTTTTTTAAACGTCAAAAAGTGTCATTATCTTTGTCAATAAACAATAAAAACTTGGCGGGTTGTTTTCGATAGCTAGAGGGGTTGTTTTCGATGTAATCATGCGAAAACAACATATGTAGCTAAATGCATGAGTGTAATTTTCTCTGAAAGTACTTCAGATATTATTTTCAATTTTGGCATGTATTAATAGGATATAGAATCACAATTTTTTTTTTAAGAAATTATACTATACTATAATAAAAATTATTCAATTGTTCCACCAGTGCAGTCCCTGTAAACATATCCTCTGATATTTGTTACAAAAAAGATGGTACGGCACTGACATTTTTCCATGTGGATATTTTTCTGATTAGCCTGGTCAATTCTACATGAAAACGGTCTGTTGAGTTTTTCACGTCAGACGCACCGTTCTTGATTAAAACCACTAAATTCATATTGAAACTCATTATTATTCACATTGATAAAATAATAAATGATGAATTTTGTTGTATAAAAATTGTTGAAAATGACCACCTTCACTTAAAAGGCAGGCTTCCGCCCGTCTTCGCATCGAATTGCCCACTCGTTCAAATATTAAAATTTTTATGACACAAAATTGATTATTAATATTTTATCAATGTTAATAATAATGAGTTTCAATATGAATCTAGTGGTTTTAATCAAGAACGGTGCGTTTGACGAGAAAAGCTCAAGAGACCGTTTTCATGTAGAATTGACCAGGCTAATCAGAAAAATATCCACATGGCTAGAGATGTAAAATTACCGGTATTTTAAAAATCATCGTAATTTATAAAAAAAAAACAGCTTTTTAAGTAATACAAGTTTTTTTTATTTCAAAACTGTAAAAACATTACGAAAAACAATAAGAACGTTTTTTTAAACTAGTCAGAGTCAGAATGGACTACGTAATAGAGTGGATAATGGTAAATCATCCTCATCATTATCCCCAACCTCGTCATCTGATTCTTCTTTCTCTTTCGTTAATTGAGTCAAGTCTATAACTTCGAAACCGATATCTTCTTTTTCTATTTCTTCCTCAGTATCTTCTACTATTCTCGAATGATCTTCTTCATTTAGTAAATTATAATTATGGGCAATATAAGTTAGTTTTCCGGCCCTCTCCACGGTTAGTCTGTTTCTTTTTGCCGATGAATAAATCCATAAGTACTAAAGGTTCTTTCGGTTGCAGCTGTTGACGATGGTAAATTTAAAATGTCTACAGCTAACCTACTTATTTTAGAACTGGAGCAAATTCCTCCCAACAAACAGATCCAGACATAGATTTTTCGCTGGAAATGACGAATTCCTTAGCAAAAATATTACCTCTAATTTTGTACTGTGCGAGTGCTTCCATAATAAGATCTACTTGTGAAGAATACCTTGGATGACGCCTTGCAGTTTCATAGATGAACTCCGTTGCTATTAAACTTTCAGCTTCAGTTAACTTCTCGCCGCGTTGACTTGGTTCTAATATAGGTAAGCAGCAAGATGAACGGGTTTTAAACATTTATTTTCTCGTTTTTCAAGAATTGAACACATTTTCTGGTTTTCAAACATAGTAATAGATAAATTTGATCAGGTCAGGTCAGGACCGCACTGTTGGCAACCCTGGGTATTCCCCGATAAATGAGAGTATGGAGCGGAAAAAAAACAATATTTCCAATGTTACCGATCTTGCGGTAATATTACGTAATATTACCAAAATTACGGTGACATTACCTCGGTAATATTACCCTTTACATCTCTACACATGGCAAAATGTCAGCGGTGTACCATCTTTCTTGTAAAAAATATCACAGGACACGTTTGCAGGGACGCCACTGGTGGAACAATTGAATAACTTTTCTAACTAAAATTTGTGGTTCTATATCCTATTAACGCATACCAAAATTGAAAATAATATCTAAAGTACTTTCGGAGATATTAAAAAATAACCATTTAAAAAATAAAAATTCAACACCCTGTAGCAAAAAATTTAAGCCGTTGCGGACATATGTTCATATGAACTTTTCTTTATAAAATGACCTAAGGAATCACACCCTGAAATATTAGCACGTCATTAAGGAACACCCTGTATGTATTAAAATGAATATAATAATTGAATTATTCTCACAAAATAAGTTTTTTTCTATATTTTTGGACAATGTGGTTACGCAAATTGTGCGACGTAACGGTGATGTATTGTAAAATACATAAAACAGCGTTACATAAACTCTGCAAGGAAATGGTGGCTTATAAATCGGCCAATGTCGACCTGGTTACTCTGTCTGTTTGCATAAAATAAATAGTTTGTTCGGGTCTGTTTGCATATTATTACCGTTGTGTGATTGAAATGTTTTAAAAATAAATATTTATTAATCGTCACTACTACAATGTGACGTTGGGATAACTATTTAAATAAATATTTATACCGGGTGTCCTATTAATTATGGCATTACAAACGGTTACAACATAAAGAAGAAGCATTTGAAAAAAAAAACAACAAATTTGTGACAAAACGAACTACATTTGGTAAAATAAAAGCACTTACTCGCTACTATTGGTGACCTTCTTCACCACTTCTTTTGTGCTAGCTATCGAGGCGTCGATTTTACTCAAAAAATCTGTGATATTCTCATCGTCAAAACTACTTCTCGTACTACTCGCCGTGGACATCCTATTCTGATTTAAGTTCTCCGCACTGGGACTCGTCAAAGAGGACTGAGAGGAGGTGGATTGTGTCTCGGAGGGAGACAGGACATCGTTGGCATTGTCCGATTGCGGGATCAGGAGGAACTCGCGCAGGAAGAGGCTGTCGGAGGCCCAGAGCTTGTTGGCTCTGCGAATTTGTTCAATCTAAAAAATGGAATTGAACTTGACTTTTTTTTTAGTAAATGTGTGAAAGTTTTTATTAAAATAGTTACTCTATAGTATATTAAATGCTTTTATTCTTCTGTGGTATAGAAATAACGAATATACAGGCGGTTATGAACCTGTAAATCCTGAAATGAAAACCAATTTAAAAAAATAACCATAAACCATAACCAATTTAAGCCCACACCCATGTTGCATTGGATATTTCTAAAGCCTTTGATCGTGTTTGGCATGAGAGACTTCTAAGTAAACTGCGATCCTATGGTATGCCCAGACGATTCTGTGCATGGTTGTCTAGCTTTCTTAAGGACCGTTCTCTGCAAGTGGCGATTGACGGATTTCTCTCAGACACCTTCACCATCAATGCCGGTGTTCCTCAACGGTCTAAATTGTCTCCCGTTCTTTTCGTACTCTACAATAACGACCTTCTAGTGAAAACGAAAAATCCGATATTTAGTTTTGCTGACGATAGCACACTTATCTCATCTTTCTCTTTGAATGCGCAAACATCGGTTGCCGACGCACATCTTCACAGACAGCATGAAGTATCACGCCTCAACAAAGAACTGGAAGAAATTGTGGCTTGGGGTGACAGTAACCAAGTCGAATTTAACGCTAAAAAAACCCAGGCAGCAGTTTTCTCTAAAAAGGTTAACATTACAGAACCGGATATAGTCATGGACGGACACGCAATCCCACTGGCTTCATCTATTAATTTGCTGGGCGTCAATCTGGGAGGAAATATGTCTTGGCATAACCACGTTGTGGCAATCGCCAAGATAGCTTCTCAGAAACTTGGTGTACCCTTCCGAACCAGAAACTGACACTATACAAAGCCCAGATTCGACCATCACTAGAGTACTGCTCTCATGTCTGGAGCTCTGCACCCAAACATACTCTTCGGCTACTGGATTCCATCGAAAGGAGGGTTATTCGTCTGATTGGAGACCACAAGCTGACGAAGAACGTCGACAGCCTAGAACATCGAAGACAGGTTGGGGATTTGACTCTCTTTTACAGATATTTTCTTGGAAAGTGCTCGGCTGACCTTGCCCTATTAATTCCGCCCAGAGCGGCGACTAGCAGAAATACACGACGAACCACTGCCGTCCATCCATATGTGGTTAAGCTTAGTACTCCTCGAACTTCATTATTTAAGAATTCCTTCATCTGGAGGCCTTCATCCTTATGGAACGACCTTCCCGAGCTCGTTTTTCACAACGAATATAACCTCCCAACGATTCAAAACCAACGTGAATCGCTTTTTGCGCACACGCACCACTCCCGGAGTGCCCTAAAGGATTTCTCCTATAGTGCTTGTGTTTGATCATAAAAAAAAAATACGCGCCCGACGCGACGTATCCTTGTCGCATATCAACACATACTGACTGTTGTGATCAGGCATCACCGCTCGCCTACTGACCTACATACACTTGTTAACTGAAAACAGATGTGTATGACGTGGCAACACTTGGGATAAACGGGTTTTTACCTAAGTACTTAGACGATTTAAAAAAAAAGTTTGAATACTCAAGGAGTCACCCATTTAAATATAATTTTCATAACACCCTGTATAATATAGTAAACTGTTTAGCTAAATATTTTCATAGAGATAAATCAGTCTGAGTGGTTACTTACATGAAGCATACATGTATGTGTGATAATGACGCCTAATGTTTATATAATTGCCAATTTAAAAATATTTTTCAATAAAAATATAGTTAAATTATAAAATAATTTAGAATATACATACTTTTCTTTTTGCTTGACCTTAAGGGATTTAATAATTAGTCAACCAAAAAAATTACCTCCACATCTCAAGGTTGCTTAAATAAATTCGTCATCTAAGTTCAAGTTATAGGGATTTCTTTTGCAGTGGCAATACCAACACTATGGTTGTGTGCCCTATGGTTTATTATAAATTTTAGAGGTAAAAATAAAGTCAATTTGATGTTTCGTCGTCTGTCACAAGCCCTTATCTTAAACACCGTTATATAGTTAATAATGAACCAAATAGTAGACCGAAAGTATAAAAAATGTAGTTCGGAATTATATTATTAAATATATTCCTGAGCTCATTGTGTTGGGGTATTAAATGGACACACAAGAGGTATGAATCAGGTACCTACACAGTTTTATCAGGTATTCGGCTTGATCTTATGAAACATCTGAAAAAATTCATTAATTGAACAAAATTAATACAAAAAAAAATGATGTATTTTTTGAACTTTTGTCAATGTTGTTGGCGTTTTTCTTGGCTTAAACTGTTAGTAGGAAGAGCTTACTCAAAAGTAACATATCATGCGAGTCAAATTTAAAAAAAAAACAATTACTGCTACCTGGTTTAGCATATGTGTACCAAAAGATATTATTATCTATAATAATGGATATTTCCTGAATTCATAAAATCTCACATAACATAACACATTCAAATAGCAACTAATCTTAAGTGGGTACTTACGGTCACATTGTACTTAAGAGCTATGCCCTGTAATGTATCACTGTTACTAACAAAATGCTTCATGTAGCTCTCGTTCTTGGTAGCACTCTTACTACTTGTGGAGCCATATTTTTTCAATGATCGAGCACTATCTCGTATGCTCAGTTTTTCGTAGGAGCCTCTGTCCACACTTTTATTAAACGACAGCAAAGACATTTGACTGAAAAAGTGTTAAATTGAAACAAGTTCAATTCCAGAGAAATATTGTTTATATTTACAAACGACTACTCTAGACAATCTAATCTCTATAACTGGCCTTGTTTGACTTATTTTTCAATATTGCCAGATAAGCGTATATTACTATTAACATTATCACATCAATTTCAAGAGATCACATTCGCGTTGAATAGATAACGGCAATAAAATCAGGAATAACTGAAAAATTTCATCTCAACTCACATCGACACTTCAGACTTTTTCGCTGTCATCTTCTGTCACTCGATCATGTGATAATGACGTTTCAGATTTGTTTTTACTCCCCTACGTTGTCAAGTTGCCCACTTTATCATTAATTCAATGAATAACTACTAGCAAAATTAAATAATTTTCAATTATTTTCATCAATAACAGTGCCAAAATTCACTGAACCTTACCTACAAAAGGACAAATATATAATATTAGTATAAAATACACTTGTTCTAGCTGAAATTTACATAAAGTTATTTATATCTACTTGCGTGAAGCCGTAGTCAAAGACCTATACAAATATGGAAATAAACTCACTCCCGACCCCCAAAAAACAAGACGACAGTTATTTAAGCACGTTAAATTAACAGTATGTCGACAAAAAATCTAATTGCTTGAAGAAACATCGGATCACGGGATATTCAAATTGGGGATGATTAAAAAAGTAAACATTACTAGTCGAATTACATGTTTGTAAATACGGCAACACAGCAGCGTTCCATAGTCGTATTGCAGATTAATTATTGTGATCGATAGGAATATAATCGACATGTGGCAACATCGCCGACTAAACTTTGATAGTTCTCGCTGAAATAAATATTTTACGATAACGTTATTTTAAATCCTTTTTGATTGAAAAAATCTATAATTGAATCATCTGAGTCAATTAATATCTCATTTCTCATGCTTTATTTAATGAACTTTATAGTTGCAGCTTTTTCGCAGCAACAAAAAATGGCAAAAGAGATCTTGTTCACATATGACTTGTTACAAAATATGTGTATAGCTAATAAATATTATTTAATTAATGTAACGACTTTTTCTATTGATTAGATTCATTAATTAATAATAGGAAAATTGTAAATTTAGCGTAAAGTTTAGCGTCCACGACTTACGACATTTGTCTCCTCCACTGCTACAGCAACGTTGCCGTCATGTTACCTTATAATCCACAAAGGAAAATTTTGTCCTCACAAAGTATGATAAATTTGTACTGTTGCTACTGAATGCATGATGACAGGTATTTATTGTTGGTATTGGTTTGATGCCAATCTGTCACGGATTTTTTTTTACGTTTGGCAGTTTTGTCATCTGTCATATTTTTCGAAATATGGCCGCTTTATAGGATAAATTGTAGATGAGAATCGGTTTTGTAATTTTCTTACCGTTCCTGTAAATATTAATATAATAGTGTTGTAGTAATTATAAGCGTAATAATTCGAGATGTCGTATCAGCTTTATAGAAATACGACTCTGGGGCACACGCTTCAAGAAAGCTTGGATGAGCTTATTCAGGTAAAGTTTTTATTTATTGTAAATATGATCATTGATTTAATTACAAATTTAACCTTTTTAGAAATAACCATTGACACAATGTCTATTCAGAAAATATATAATGTTCCTGGAGCTAATTTTTTCAAATGTTCTGTAATTTCCATTTTTTAGTATGGTCAAATAACCCCTCAGTTAGCGTGCAAAGTACTGCTTCAATTTGACAAATCAATTAATCAAACACTGGCAACCCGTGTGAAATCAAGACTGACATTTAAAGCTGGCAAACTGAACACCTACCGATTTTGTGACAATGTCTGGACGTTCATGCTTAATGATGTCGAGTTTAGAGAAGTGCAAGAGATCACCAAGATCGACAAAGTCAAGATTGTGGCGTGTGATGGAAAAAGTACGGAAACAAACTGATTTTTATAATATTTTGCTTGGTGGTTTGAAACAGAAAGTCTATAAATTAGTTTGTTTTCAATCTAATAATATCTATGTATATAAGTTTCCATTGTGGATTTCAATTTCTGGACAGTCTGTAACAATATAGCTGCTTTTAGTGGGTACCTATGGTTTTTTGCAACCAAATATGCTGGAAAGTAACTTAAGAAGTCTTAATCTAAATATCATATAAGAGGTACCCAACGTTTCTTTGAAAAAACTTTTTCTAATTGTAGACAAAAACAAAATACCTTTCTTCATCTATTTTAATCATTTTTTCATCAACGCTTCATCAGGATTAGAAAAATAGTTATAACAACAGAGCGCCGCTACATAACTGGGTTTATTTGTATTTTACATAATATGTAGTTTGTTCGTATTGTCGCCTTTTGCTCTAAGCTTCCTACATTTCTGAGTTTTTGCAACTTTAAACGGTTTATGAAAGTTGTTTAAACAAATTACGCTGAACCTACATAGGCATCAATAAATGTACTGATAATTTGAGGTTATAAATATGTAAAATTGATATAGGAGAACATCAGCTATTCCTTCAGGGAAGACGAGGCTCATTTATTCTAACTAAACCCACTTTCTTACATTATTGTTAGGGAAAATTGTCTATTGCCCATATCATAGTTACTAAAATCATTTTATCCACATTAGTTAATAAGGTTCTTACCTTCCTCTCTAGCCCTGGTATGTACCACACGCAGTCGAACAAACCCATAATTTTAAATTGTGCTTTTTGTAGCTCTTATTGTAAAGATATCTGCTATAAACAGGCTTTAATTTATTTGTAAGAGTTATATTTTTAAAAACACATAAACCATGTATAGTATTTTTGCTGAACGTAATAAAATCATTTTCAATTTATTGCAGATATAGCAGACGAAGGACCATCAAAAAAGTAAAACCAAACGGACTTGGCATTCCCATTACTTACTTTATACTCTTTGTACAGAATTAGTGTGTATCGTAATCGTATAAGTGTTATAATTTGAATACCGACCATCTACTAGTAAAAGAAAATATTTTGCCGTCAAAGATTATAAGCTAGGGCTGGGCTTTTGAGTCTGACATAACATATGTGGCGGTAAATAATGGTATGGGGAAGCTCACCCTATGGTTCCTTGGACGTTCATACATTCATTTAGAATGAATTAGGAATGAAAAACATGCGATAGATTTTACTGTAGAGATTAAGTTCACAGAAATATTTTTAAGTTATAGGCAGTATGTGACGGAATGTTTTGTTTGATTTTTTTTTTAATGGATCGCCTAGTATGTAGATAATAATAAATAGAAAGTTTATAAACAGTAATTTATTTATACAATGACATTGTCATGTCGTTAAGTTTTGATTTTAGGATTTTAAGGGTAACATCTGCAGCACCTAGGGGGGCAAACCACGAAGGCTGCAAATATTCTTTAAAAGCGTCGCCTTTCACCACAAAATTGACTTGTCTTAAGGGGGGAAGTTTTCTATTCTATTCTGCAAAGTATGCAGCGAGTGTAGTTTGCTAGAGACCCAAAAAACGTTGAGTTTGACTAAAGAGGGAAAATCGTAACGCCATTAAATTTTCCAATGTTTTTATTTAACACTTATTTATATACACGATTAGTTCTACTAGCGAAATATTTAAAAAAAAAGTTAATTATAGAAAAGTCTATTCCTTGCCGGTAGTCCAGCCTCTGGGTCTTTCTGCAGTCCAGGAATAGTCTGCTAGACAACTTGTCGCGCCTCCACGTTTCACCTATAACAAATAAGGGTGTTATGGAAATGACGTATTATATTTAAATGGGTGACTCCTTGGTTGTCCTAGAGAAGCGCTACATATTTTTTTTAAATCGAACAATTAAAAAGTGGGGTAATGCACCCCTAAACCCGCACACCCAACTCCTCGGCACATTCATATATGAACATATTACATTGCCCAGCTGGGTAATCAACAGATGTTCAGGCACAATGTTGCCAAACTGTTTAACAGTGTAAAACTTTAGTTTCTTATAAATAACTTACTTAGAAAGTAAATCCAGCTTTTAAATCCAAACTTTCAGTCTTTTTTCTATGGGAGGAAAAACTTTATGCTCATCACGTGTCCTGATGATAGTGTGGGAGTGCATAATAAACTTATCACTAAACCCCAACATTAACGCATAATTACACTTTACAATAACACACATAGAACAAGAGCACTTAAATCATTTCCAATAGAAATAATAAAAACCCTAATTTCTATGTGCCATTAACCCTTTACTAAAGATAAAATGAAACAATTATGTTCGCAAAGGAACTACCCTTTCAATAATAATGGACCAGTCCAAACTTCAAGATGCTTCCTTCCTCCGAAAACTGGTAGTAGCGCGGTTGCCATTTCCGAGAGAAAGCAATATTATAGAAGGAAATTCGGCAACTTATGATAGTCGCTCATAAAACATCGAAAGTGGCAAGGCTGTATTTTTAAATATTAGCCCGATTCTCCTAAATCAGTTATTTAAAGAAGCAGGCCGATATCGATCGATAGAACCAACGTGTTTTTTATGAATTAAGTTGGTTTTAAATAAGTCCGAAAAGGTAAATGAAATAGCATTTTTTTTTCTAAAGGTCATTTATCAACTTTTAAGTTGTCCAGATCTGACAGGTGTCGTTCGAATTGAACATAATGATAACATACCTGATCATTTATAAACACCGCGGCGGTTCGTTCGAGTCAGTTCAAGTTTATAAATCGGAGATTGTTTCCCAGCGAACTGAACGTAAAAGTTTATAATAATGTACCCTGAAAAATAAACAACTTGAAATCTGTCAAATGGTTATTGGCTTTCTAAAGAGTTTACCCTGAAGATATGACAACACTATTCAAGATTCACTGCCATATGTTGCTGTGTTTACCTTCCGAACAGGGGCACCACGTGGTAATTTTTGGCTTGACATAAGGTCATGTACAGGGCATACATATTAAATTAAAGCACCATTTTTGGATATTTTTCTTCAATTTGTTTTCATCTCAGGAATTGCCGGTTTAAATATAATAAGTAATTTCCATAACACCCTGTATAGGTAAAACTGAACTTTTTTAAATAATTTACTTAAGGATGAAATTTCTTATGTGAATTAGTCATGACCCTGCTCCAAATGGAATGTGCAAGATGCTTACCGGCTGATTGTAAGGAATAACGTCCCATCCATGTATTAGTGCTTCTTTTCTTAAAAATCCAAAGATACCGCAAAGCATGCCCATATTGAAACCCCACATTATATTTCTTCTCCATAGGCCAAAGCAGCTGCCCGTTATAAAACCTACAACAACAAAAAAGTAGTGTTCCTAGTTCTGATAGATAATAATAATTAATATACTAAAGTTCAGTTTTGTAGGTTATATACCTTGTATTATAAGGATCATTGTTGAATATTATTTACTTACCTCCCAAAAACCAGTTTAGCCTATCATCTTTCTGTCTTATACTGGTAAGTGAATTTGTCGCTAACACAAATGTACTGGCAATACCAATGATGGGCAACCCTAATGAAGCCATTCTTACGGCTGTAGCCGTGTAACCTTTTGGGTGAGACCAGAGCACCTAAAAATGTAATTTACATAGTTTATTATAGACAGAATATGGTTAAAATACCACTTTAGATTTAGTGTTATTGCAGAAAATACAGGAATAATAATAATTTTCATTTAGCACTAACTGCTCATGTCCAATTTTATATATTGGAACTAAGTATGCCACTCTAATAATCTGTTCCACACACAGCCAATTCAAGCTCTGTAACATAGTTCCTATTGGGGTATATCTGTTGCACGACAAACAATTCGAGAAGGAAGAGTTTATGTTACAAAAAAACATACCACATCGCAGATACTAATACCCCCAGCAACAGCTGCGGTGGGTTTTAACACGCACCACAATTTTTTAAATGTATCTTGGCCATCGGGGGTGTCAAAATATCGGTAGGGCTTCACAGATCTTTCCGGTCTTGACATTCTGGGCCCCGATAAAAATTATGTAAGTTCTGATTATGATTTGACAGAGAGAAGTCAGGTTAGGTTGTTTTGTTTTCAGGGCTACCAATGTGCGGAGCGAGAATGTTACTAGATTTAAGCGCGACTGTCACTTTCTATGACGTAAACATTGCAGCAGAGACGCGTCTTTGCAGCAGAGTTGAATGTTGATCGACTTTACTGCAAAACCAACAAAATGTAGAATGATATGAAACATTTTAGAAATCATGGCTGAAGATAAAGTTTTCGTGTCGTTTACGTGCCAGAGATGTTCACAAAGTTTGAAACTTGACGAATCGCTAAATTCCTTCAGCGAACACATTTCCGCCGAGCTAAATTGTAAGTAGAAAGTTCCTTTGTTTACCAATAACAGAGTTTTTGTAAAACCAATACAACACTTCTGGAATATGGAATAATTTTCATGTTACAAATAAATTCCTTGACATTCTTGCAGTCCTCATTTTATTGTCGTTCCTGTTGCAGTGCCTATACATTCCAATACAGATATCGACTTGGAATCTCAAGCAACGAGTTTTGATCATTATGTGCCCCCCTGTAGACTGTCAGATTCAGGAAATGGGGCCAATGGATTCATGCTTATTTCTGACGAAAATGAAGTGGATTTGCTCAGTAATCACTTTCGAGTAAGGCAATAATAAACCACAGAAGAACATAGCCTACATAACCTTTATATGACATGACATCGAACTAAACATACAGCATCTGTAAAAAAATAATAATAAATGTACCTTGTATATTTAATTTTTTTAGGCCAAGGCTGCCCTTTTCGATCACCTCTCGGGTAGTTCAGACATCGATCATCCGCTCTGTGATGAATGTACGGATTATTTGATTGAACTTTTAGAGCAACAGCTGGAGGCAACCCAAAAAGATTACGATGACTACTATAATTTTTATAAGCTGTAAGTGCATAATGAAATATTTCCATTTATAATACACAGTTGTAGATGGCTCCCTTAAGCCAGTCATAATAAAACCTTCATTCTGGATAAGTTTCCTCATATAATTTTGTTTTGCTACAATTTTAAACTTTCACTAAGCTTAAGCTACTATATCTATAGAGAGCATATAAAATTCAATAAATTGGTAGTTTAAAATATTAAGATAATGTATAATTTGATAAATTTTCAAAACAATAAATGAGGTTCTGAGCCTTTTTCTTTTTACAGCATTCAAGGAGAAAAAGATGAGCCCAAACTATCGGAATTAGAGAAAGAATTAAATGATATTACAGATGAAGAGAAGAGACTCCTGGCAGAATTGGAGGCATTAAAGAAGGACGAGGAAGAAGCACAAAAGGTGGGTTTTAATTTTTCAATTTAATAAGTGAAATTTTAATGCCAGTTTCTTATAAGTTCTTGTGATCCTCAGCAAACAAACTGATAAAACCGTGGTTTTAACTTATTGATTTCACTAATGTCTGATATGTATGTTTATAAGGTATTTGTCATTCTTTTCAGGCCATAAAAGAACAAGAAGAAATGTCAAGGAAGATAACCCAAGAAGAAGATAGATATTGGAAAGAATATGTGAGACATAAAAGAGAATGGCTAGTGGCTGAAGATGAAGGTAGAAGGTAAAGGAAATTATTTAGTTCAATAAACCACATTGAAAATACCTTTGGGAATTCTCGAATAAATGATTCAGTGGACAAATAATATTCATATTCATATTCATATTCATATTCATATATTTTATTGGTGCTAATATTATAAAAAATGTACACAAGTCAATTCAATTCACAATACAAAATAAAATACTAAAATATTAATCTGATAACCACAACATATATCACACACACAAAGTAGTAACAGTTTAAAAATGTTTTTAAAATTACATAACAAAATAAATTGATAAAATAGTAAAATACTAAAAGACGACATTACATTCTAAAAATTCGTCTGTTGAATAAAAGGCCTTCGATATCAAGTATTCTTTCATTTTACACTTAAATTGATTGATCGGTAGATCCCTTATTGCCTTTGGGAGTTTGTTAAAAAATTTTATTGCAAGAAAATTTGGTCCATTCTGGCATTTTCTCAGTCTGTAAAATGGAATTGTCAGGCTATCCTTGTTACGCGTTTGATGTTCATGAAAGTTACTATTTGTGCTATACCTTGGTAAATTAGCCATTGCGTGAAGCACGTTCTCCAAGATAAAGATGCAAGGAAAGGTAAGTATTTTTAGTTGGATAAAATTTAGTTTACAGTTGTCCCTATATCCTATCCCTGCTACCAGTCTGACAGCCCTGCGCTGAAGGGCAAATATTCGTTTGCCTTCCGCAGCACCTCCCCAGACTATAATTGCGTATGAAAGCAGTGAATGGCAGAGAGCAAAGTACGCCGTCCTCAAGACCCCAGCAGATACAGCACTTGTCAAACCGCGAAGAAGGAAGATATTCCTGCTTAGCTTTCCGGCTAAGCCGTCAACATGAGCACCCCATGTGAGCTTCGGGTCCATAGTAATTCCCAGAAAGCGCACAGCGTCCTGCGTCTGCAAATTCGTGTCATGTTGTCTCAATGAGAATATCATGCACTGGGTCTTTGATTCGTTAAGTATAAGATTGTTCCGTGCAAACCACCCTGCGACCCCCAACTGCACCTCGAGTGTCCTCGTGGCCAATTCATCAGAGTTATTGCTCCTTATTGATATATTTGTATCGTCAGCATAAATATTAAAGTCAGCAGAGTTGAAATTTTCTGGCAGGTCATTGATATAAATCAAGAACAGAAGGGGGCCGAGGATTGAGCCCTGGGGCACCCCCACCGTCAGCTCCATCCTACTAGAGCATACGTTACTCACCCTTACTACCTGACTTCTATTTCTTAGGTAAGAGGTCACAAGAGCCAAACCATTTTGACTAAAACCATAAGACCGAAGTTTTTGAAGCAAAAGATCATGGGAGACGCAGTCAAATGCTTTACTCAAGTCGCAGAAAATAGTGCTGGTATACTCCAGATTCTCAAAAGCCTCCAGGACAGATGTTACAAAACTAACCACACTAGTCACTGTACTGCGGTTCCTCCTAAAACCGTGTTGGGACTCTATGAAAAGATTATTCCGCTCAAAGTACTCAAGAATTTGCACCGACATACACCTTTCAAACACCTTTGATATTACTGGAAGCAGTGATATTGGTCTATAATTTCCACAATCACTCCTATCCCCCTTATTTTTGTAGATCGGGACAACCAGAGCACACTTAAGTGCATCCGGAAAATATCCCGCTCGAAATGATAAATTAATAAGTTTTGTTAGAGGATACAGAATGATCTCCCGAACCGATTTAACCAAGGGTACACTCAGTTCATATATGTCCCGGCTATGCTTATTTTTAAGGTTTTTTATAATGTCCCTGACTTCAATACAAGACACCTCCCTGAAAACAAAACCAGGGCCCTTAACACTGTCCTTGTCATGCCTCAATTGGGATCTTGCCCTCCCAATCGGCAGATCTTCAAGCAATCTATGGGCAATATTTACAAAATACTCATTGAACTCCTCAGATGAAACACCAACATCATCCAGAGACCCTCCAGAATCACTCCCGCGATTCTCATTGATGATACCCCACATTGTCCTGGAGGGATTATGGGAGTTACTTATTTTATGATCATTGTGTTCAATTTTTGCCTTCTTGATAGCTTTCTTGTACTCATTCCTAAAGAAGTTACGTTGCTGTAATAGCTCATGACTTGGATTTTGTTTATAAAGTTCATTATACAAGTTTACATGTTCCCTAAAATCTCTAAGATGTTGGTTAAACCAAGGGCAATTATACTTATTTTTATTTTTTACAGAATAGTTTTTAGTGGGAAAAGCAGATTCATAAGCATTATATAATTCCCCCACAAATTTCAAAGTTTTTTCCTCCAGGGCAAGGCAGTCATCACCAACAAATTCCCAGGAAATGCCTTCCACCAAAGCATGAAAATTCATCTTACCCCTCTGTGTTATAGGCCTACATGTCCGCTATCTTGCATGTAAATGTTCTTTTTGAGCTTTGCTTATGGAATATATTTGCGATAAATTATTTTTTGTAGTCTTGATTGTCAACTCAATGCTGCCAACACCCAATTGGACAAACTGAAGAGAACCAACGTGTTCAACGCCACCTTCCACATCTGGCACAAGGGCCACTTTGGAACCATAAACAACTTCTGTCTGGGCACGTTGCCTTCGGCCCCCGTCGGTTGGGCAGAAATCAATACCGCATGGGGACAGACCACCCTCCTGTTTTGTGCCCTTGCCAGAAAAATTAATTTGGTTTTTGAACGGTACAGACCGGTGCCATATGGTAGCCATTCTTATATTGAGGTATGACTTGTCCACGGATTCAAGAGGAGAACTTTTTATTTTGCATTTTCAAGAAAATGTTGCTCTTCATAATATTTTTTGGTTGCAATAAAAATAGGAACGGCGTTGACTAATTCAAGTGTCAATATACAGGGTGTCTAAAAGATATATAAATCAAAAAAATTATAATTTTAGAGGAAAACGGTAACAAGTAGATGTTGGTCATTTTTGGGTTTTTCCTTGTTGAAACTCAAATTAGCCGACGCCCTATTTTTTTTACAAAGCAAAAAATGTTATTAAGAACAACATTTTCTCGAAAAATGCAAAATAAAAAAGTTTTTCGTCTTGTTAACTCCATCCGTGGACATACTGTATAATTATGTCCATTATCACCAGAAATCAGCCTTTTTAAAAAGTTTTTCACCAATCGCCAGATTATTCAGAAAATCACTAGATCTGATGAAATTTGACCAGACCTGACAACACTGGTCACATCTTACTTTTCCAATCCAAATGACAAATTGGGAAACCTTTCTTTTTCAGGTTTTAGGGGAAAATAAGAAAATCCCGCTGTATGGTTCGGGGGGACCCAAATACTTGTGGGACACTAAGTTTGACGTGGGGATGATGGCGTTTTTGGATTGTGTCCAGCAATTTACCGAAAAAGTCGAGGAACTTGAGAAAAACAACAAGGTTTTCAGGTTTCCCTATCGTATCAGCAATGGAAAAATAGAGGATTCTGACAATGTTAAATATTCATTGAGGTATGTAGCAATTTAATTTTTTTTTCGACATTATAATTTATTTTTTCTATTGGCTACATTATGAAATGCAAAAAAATTGAATAACCTGCCATTTTATGAAACTGAAATTTTATTTTTTTTATGTTGGCAACAAGTAGGGATCGAATTTTAGGCTTACTTCGATTTCGTTGAAATTAGTTTTCTAGCCATTATGGATTTGACAAAATTTTTTATAGAAAACTTTAAAATACTAACCTTTAACCGTGCAAATAGATCATTTTACTAGATATTTATCTGAAATACCTATTCTCCGGAAATATATAACATGCTGACGGTGTCCGTCAACTAATTTCTAGTCACAACTATAAAACAACATAACCTAAAAATAATATAGAATATCTTCCAGTTTATGCACCATAACTCAAAGTTTTGCATATTCTTTTTAAAAGTTTTTCTAGATTATTTTCTGCAATTTCTCGTATTTCTGACGGAGTACAACTTTCTTCCTGACTCATTTTTATTAACTTTAATAATATGTACATAAAACAGTTAACTATTAGAAATGAAAAGTACGTAGAAAACCAGCGAAACAAGATTTTGTTTATATTAGTTCGCCTCCTACCACTTGATGGCGCCACATACCAAATTTTTTCGTGGCGGGCTATTCAAAATTCATTTTTTTTAATTTTTGGATTTTTAATAGTATTTAAAATTTTTAGACATATTATTTTTTTTAAAAACTTAAATAATCAATAATCTATATTTCAGATTTTATCGATTACTTAATGACGTCTAAAAATTAAATACTGACAAATCTAGATAGGTAACTAATAAAGTAATCATATTAATACAAATAAATATTTTATTAAAAACACTAAACACCCATTAAAGGAAAAACAAATTATCATTAAATAAAAACTTTCAACAATAACAGCTAATGAACATTTTTAACTAATAAGAAAAAACATTAATTATTTTTAAAAGTTTTTCAGACTTTAAAGACCCAAATAGAAAAAGTATTATAAAATATACAGTTCATAAGACAATTAGAGCACTTGTACTTTAGAAAACTCCCTCGTTTTTTAAATTAAACGCGTGCTCGAAGATAATGTCTTATAAAACTTGTATCTTAATATACTATTTCGGAATACTGATAACCGAACGCTAGGCGCGTCTTTTTTGCTTCATTAGCTTTTTAAATTACTTTGTCTGGAGCGCATTGAAATGAGTTTTCTTCGGAATCGGAATTATTTCTTCCCATTTCTGATGTTTTCAAATATTATTGACATTTTTGTAAGGTAACAATAACAATGCGACGCCCGAGCGACGAACGACACGGACTGTTTTCATGGCAACTTGATATTATAAGTATTCAAAGCGAAGTGAAAAATCGAAGCAAAAATTATTTTGTAAACGGCGATTAGAAAATGCTGGGAATTTAATTTCCATTCAATTTTAGGGCGACAATAATTTCGGAAGAACAGTGGACCAAGGCGCTGAAATATATGTTAACTGATTTAAAATGGGGCCTCGCTTGGGTCGCCTCGCAGTTCGACAGTAACGGAGAAGAAATCCCCGCCCAAATTTAGTATAAATTTTAAATATTCATAATCATGTATTATAAAATAAATAGGCATAAACGTTACTTTTAAAAGGTTTTTTGAATAAACAGCTAAAGTCGTATAACAGTCCTATTTATTCGATTGAAATGAACGTTGTTCGTCTTTTTTCTAGCAAAAGGTGGAATCTCGTAAAACACAATTTTATTTCGAAAAATCTTTGAAAAAGAAATGAAAAATTTTGTTATGTAAATTAATATAATATAAATATTAACACTTTATAAATAATTATGTATGGTTATTGTTTTGTTGGATAAAAGTCGTGTGTTTAATATACTTTGTTGTATCATCTAGCGATTTGATAAGAAATCAACTGAATCAGACTGAATTGTACCTCTTAAATATTGTAATATAGAGTCAAATTATAAGAATTATATTTTGTGTTTAATATTCCCGACTCTAGTGTGTTTTTCACAAAAAATGCCACTAGTATTATAATATGATTTGCCTTCTTGTTGACCTCAAGAGTCTAGAGATGTAAAGGTAATATTACCGAGGTAATGTTACCGTAATATTACGTAATATTACCGCAAGATCGGTAACATTGGAAATATTGTTTTTTTTTTTTTTTCCATAAGCCAAATCCAGTTGAACAAAACGGGGCGATACATCTCTTTAAAATTGCCGGTGAAAACGAGATGGGGTTCCTTTGTTTCTTGTATAAAAAGCTTTTTGGAGACTAAACATTCATTAAAAAGTTTAGCAGTTGATGATAGCCCAGATATTTCTGATGTTCTTTCATCAAATACAGTAAGACTTCTTCTTCAAAACGAATTTTGGTTGCAAATAGAAGCAACTTATGACTTGTTCCAGCCAATGTCTAAGTGGATAACGATGTTTGAAGCTAACGGGCCAACAATCTCAAAAGAGTTTATCTGCTTTTTTGAAATAAGGTCTATATTACGTGACAAAGTATCAAATTTATCTATTACTATGTTTGAAAACCAGAAAATGTGTTCAATTCTTGAAAAACGAGAAAATATATGTTTAAAACCCGTTCATCTTGCTGCTTACCTATTAGAACCAAGTCAACGCGGCGAGAAGTTAACTGAAGCTGAAATTTTAATTGCAACGGAGTTCATCTATGAAACTGCAAGGCGTCATCCAAAGTATTCTTCACAAGTAGATCTTATGGAAGCACTCGCACAGTACAAAATTAGAGGTAATATTTTTGCTAAGGAATTCGTCATTTCCAGCGAAAAATCTATGTCTGGATCTGTTTGGTGGGCAGGAATTTGCTCCAGTTCTAAAATAAGTAGGTTAGCTGTAGACATTTTAAATTTACCATCGTCAACAGCCGCAACCGAAAGAACATTTAGTACTTATGGATTTATTCATCGGCAAAAAAGAAACAGCCTAACCGTGGAGAGGGCCGGAAAACTAACTTATATTGCCCATAATTATAATTTACTAAATGAAGAAGATCATTCGAGAATAGTAGAAGATACTGAGGAAGAAATAGAAAAAGAAGATATCGGTTTCGAAGTTATAGACTTGACTCAATTAACGAAAGAGAAAGAAGAATCAGATGACGAGGTTGGGGATGATGATGAGGATGATTTACCATTATCCACTCTATTACGTAGTCCATTCTGACTCTGGCTAGTTTAAAAAATCGTTCTTATTGTTTTTCGTAATGTTTTTACAGTTTTGAAATAAAAAAAACTAGTATTACCTACTTAAAAAGCTGTTTTTTTTATAAATTACCAATGTTACCGTAATATTACGTAATATTACCGGTAATATTACCGATTTTTAAATTACCGGTAATTTTACATCTCTACTCAAGACTAAATTTGAAAAAATAATTAACAAATTTAATAATGTAAATTAAACTGGTCGTAGGACTCGTAGGCACTGGAGGCGATAAGGGGCCCGCCGTGCGAGGAGGCTCTAGCATCGAGGGCTCCCACCCCCCTCACGATAATTTGCTTCGCTGATTTCCATAAGTCCATAAAGAAACGCACTTATTAAAATCTGGCGGACATTCGTAGGTCGAAGAAGAGTCATATTATTAAGATTTTAGCTAGAATATCTTCAAGCATCAGGTCAGTCTGAATGAAACCATAGAACTATGTTTATTGCAGCGACAAAAACAAGAGTACCGGAGAGGGTCTGGTGTAGACTTTGATACAAATTTTTCGATGTTAAAGCTACCCTAAACATATCAAAAACTGTTCCAGCTAAATTGGAGGTACCTATTTATGTTTCGCATGTATTCCTATATCTATTTTTTCCTTATTTTGTTTTTCATTTATCCATTTATTCTTCTGAACTCGTCATATCTACTTTTATATCCAAAAAACAATTAATTCAGGTAAAATTGTTTTAATATGCATTCAGTATTTAGTCAGGAAGGCATTTATACTACCGCCATCTATAATAAGTGTTCTCATTTTCAAATTATTTATTCATTCATTTCAGTGGCAGCAACAGTGAAGCAACAGCAGATCTAGTTGAAGAGAAGAATTCAGGTTAGACAACCATCAAGTAATAAATGTCCCCTAACAGACCAATAAACAAACCTGTGCAAACTCAAATTTCCCTAAATTCTTTCCCGTTTTCTTTTTGACGTCTGTGAGACCGCCAAGGTATATTTTTTGAAAAATCCATGTTTTTCTGCAAAAGCAGCATCCATCCAATGAAAATTTATTCATAAAATCACATAGGAAGGGTATTGTGGATAGTTTTTAATAAATATTTTTCTGTTTTTTTAGGAAATAACGCAAAAATGTCCGACGTTGAAGTGTGAGTACCTAACCTAAAAGTGAACTTAAAGAATTTCTGGTTCAAGAAGGTGAAAATCATGTGAAATAGAATGTGGGGGTTCGCCTAAGCATGCCCCAAAATACAGAATGAAGCTGAAAAGTGCTGTTTTCGCTTCCATCTAGAAATTGAGAGTCGACTGGTTTACAGGAGGGCCCCCCAAGAACTTTTTTCATGTTTTGCCTATTTAATCATATTCTGCTATTTTTAAAGTCATTTCAAAAAAGTAGTTTCGTAAACATTTTCAATGCTTACTGCAGTTTTGATACATCCTTAGACAAATGTTAGATTTAAATGATGAATGACTTCATCGTAGTGATTACAGTTCAATTCATGCAGTACTAACTTATCCTTATAAATAATCAGAACTGAAAAATGTTTACTGGGGCCCCCAATGTAAACATGTGTTAACTCGAGGATGTTTTTAGAGATGAAGCGCCCGCGCCAGTACCCGTTACGGGAGGCCCTATGGACGTCAACCAGGCCTTACAAGAAGTCTTAAAAACGGCCCTTATTCATGATGGTGTAGTTCATGGTCTACACCAAGCTGCTAAGGCCCTTGACAAAAGACAGGCCGTGTTATGTGTTTTGGCTGAGAATTGTGATGAACCAAGGTAAGATATTAAATTTCAAAAATTTTTGTTGTTTCCACAATTATAAGTAATAATTTTTCAGATACAAGCAACTTGTACAGGCCTTGTGCGCAGAACATCAGATTGACCTTATCAAGGTAGACAATAACAAGAAGTTGGGCGAATGGTCTGGACTCTGCAAAATTGACAACACTGGTAAAGCACGTAAAGTGGTCGGTAGTTCCTGTGTAGTGATCAGGGTAAGCAGTCAAATTTATTATAAAATAATATTATTCATAAAGCAGCGACAGCTGATGCTGAAAAGAGATGCGGTCATCCAAAAATTAAAGAAGGATAAAGATTTTTTTCAATTTTAATCAAAGTTTATCTTTTATAATTATTATTTCATATTCAATTAAAAAAATTTTTTTGTTTGAAAATTTTTTGTAGTCTGCTTTATCAGGTATTTGTAATAGCATTAAAGTTCAATATTTTCTCGGATTTTCAGGATTATGGTGAAGATTCCCCAGCCCTCGACGTTCTCCGGGACTACCTTAAGAACGCGAAATAGAGTTGTTAAGATTAATTTTTTAAATATATAAGAAAGCCCAAACTTTAATAGTTTTATTAATGCTTACCTGAGCTTCTGCATTTTTAATTTGCAATATTGTGTTGTGATTACTAAGCTCCATGCCTTAGGGATTATTTATATCTAAATAGTATAGTAGGTTTGTGTCGAACGAACTCGCACTTTTTTACCTTTAATTTTTTTTTTCTCGGTCCAGTGGTGTAGGTACAGTTATTCCTCAATATAATATAATATTTTATTATTAATCATTCAATTTTAACCCAAAAAAAGGTATCTTCCATGTTTTGAAGAAAGTAACATGATAAAAACAATTGAAGGGGGGAACAGAGGCATAGTCAAAATTTTTAGTTTTGGCTGTTAAGATTCGGATTATTTTTTTTCTAAAATCATATCATACAAAAATTTCATTTTAATTTTCTAATATTTATATTTATAACTAATTGACCCGTGAAGTTTGAAGCCTGTTGATCAACCGGTTTCCAAACAAATTTTGACTGGTTATTCCGGTGTAAAGTATGTTCGTTTTATGAAGTCCGATATCGAATTAAATCATTAAAGGTTGTTAAACAGGAAGACGGAACAATACCTTCAATACTTGATCGTACCGAACATTCCACTGGTTCACTAACGTGCAAAATCAGCGATTCCAAAACAAAATTATCTTAGAATTAAGTACCGCCATAAATATTTTTATTTTGTTTATATTTCGCTCTTAGTTTTTTTATTTATCAAATGAAAACCATTTTGCGTCAATAAAAGATGTTCTCGGGTACTTTTTCCTAGAATTTAGTTATTTTGGGATCATTATAGTTAAATCTATATAATAATCACTATTCTCCAAGAAATAATTAAAATTTGCTCAAGTGCAGGTTAGTATGTTCTATTTTAAATAAGTAGTTATGCTTTTTGCTTTTAGTTTGTTTCTCATTATTGTGTGTGAATTAAAAGCAGTTATAAAGTAAAGTTATGGAAAATGTTCACAACGCGTAAAAGGTGTTTATCTCCAGGTGAACGCCGTTTGGTATTACAAGTGGAACGTTATTTTACTTAGAAAAAGATAACTTGGGCCCGTTAGTGTCTGTTTTGTCAGTGCAAAAACGAACGTCTGATGCTTGCGCCATTTCAGATAAGAGACCTTAAGAAGACTTCGAAAAAAGAGTGAAGAGGAATTGAACAGACCATATAAAAGGGTTTGACTCCATTCGAAAACCTTTGATTTATCCCATGGGATAAAACTATATCGATTAGGAATATTGTTTATGATATGTATACAGCCAAGGAATATGCTACCCCCAAAGCTATTCTTGAAAGGATAAAGAACTTTGCGATATTGGAACTACCAGTTTGTCCATCATTTTAAAAGAGGTGGGCTTCAAATTCAAAAAAACGACAAACAGAAAAGTGCTTTGCGAGCTGTCCAATAATGTTTCAAAAAGATGGCGACATCGGCTCTTTTTAGAATCGAAACTTTATAAAAAAGAATTCGTAAAACTAATTTGCCTAAATACTATAACAGCTAAAAAATAATTATTTTTCTTTGCCTAAACTATTTTATTTAGAAAATACCTAAAATATAATTTATTGTTTGAGAGCCACCGACTACCCGGCTCGAGAGGTTTTATTGCTTACCGGACTTCATACACCGTACCGAGACCGACTTTATGTCTATTTTAAATCAATTTATTTTACGAAACTTTGCGTGGTTTTCCCCTAAATACATGTGACTCAAGAAGTACCTAGATTTATCATTAGATGGCGCTGTTATACAAAAAATTCACTTGGCGTCTTTTTCCCGCGTGTTTTTGAGATATAGTAGGTTCGTTCCAACCACCCTAAAAATCGTACAATGTACGGTCACGCACATGCGTAGTAGTCGAAAGGCGTTCCAACCGACACAAAACGGTGTAGCTGGCGATCCCTTTGGTGTTCCAACCAAATTGTGATCGTTCGCAAACCAGTTCCTGAACGGTAAAAACGATACATGGCCAAGACCAGGAACCGCTTGTACTGACTTGCGCCCTAAGAATTTTAACCGTTGTTTTTGTATTCCTGGCATTCATGCAGTTCTTTTAGCCTTGTTTTGTAGGAGTTGTTGCTTAATATTTTGATTATTTAATTTATTCTTATTAAATTTGTATAATCCGGTTCCCAAACCTACAAGATATTCCTAACTTCATGATTATTAAATACAACAAAACGGAACGAAAAAAGATACTTTTCAAGCTTAGACGAAGAAATCAAAACAACAAAAGTAGGGTTGTGATTTATGCACTAAACTTCTTTCCTAGAATCAGACAGGCGATCAGCTGAGATTTTTACACAGAATGGTCACAGAAACGTACCAACCTTGCCTCCCTTGTGCATCGGCAACAAACAGTGCAAAATTAACGCCTGCGCACAAAATCGATTCCAACAGTTTCGTGACGGTTCTAGAACGATACAAAAATAGTGTGTTGGAACAAACCTAGTATTGGATAAAAACCAAAAAAATTAAAGCTATGTACAAGAATAGTAGGAGTACGAGTTTTTAGTCCAAATTTCATTAAAACATACAGGGTTGCTTAAAAGTTATAATGGAAATGTAAATCTTCAAATGAGTTTGAAGCCGGATATCTTTGTTAGGGGACATTAGAAAAAAATATTATATGAACTACTAGTATTATTTTGACCTGTATTTATGACCACCAGTCTCTGAACACCCTGTATGCGGTTTTTTATAATTTAGTGTAAATTCTATGTAGGGTTTGTTCGGGTTTCAAAGGTTAAAAAGGAGGAAAAAAATACAACTTTGGACATTAGTTTTTTATTACGCTAAAACTGATGAGTTTGAACATTCAAATAAGTAACATTGGGTTAAAAAGTTGTCTTTTTAAAAAAAAAGCTGATCGTACTTTGAAATTAAATTTAATAACAATACGATGATTGAGGGTCCCTCAGAGAAGAACATAAGGAAAAATTATATAGTCTATATAGAGTCATAAAAACTATTCAGGATGGGAACAGTACATGAATGGTACTGTGGATACTTGTCTTGATTTCTTTTTAACCCAAAAAACGTATGTTTCTGTCAAACCTCGTCATAAAACCTTAAACTATATAATAGAAGAGCGTTGTCAAATCATCCGTAAAAACCGGAATTTACTGTAAAATTTCGGTATTTTATAAAACTTATAATTTCTTAGCTGGCCGATCTCTAAATGCCACCACTAAAATGATTTTAATTCTATGAATAAATTTTAATAGTATATTTAGTATAAAAACTTATCTAAATTAGTAAAAAACTTTATTTAAGCATAATGCACAAGTATAAGCTACCTAATTATTTCCTTATCAACAATGGTAATTTCGTTTTTTTTTTTACTTAAGTATAGTATCGCCGACTTTAGTTTGATAACAAAAATTTCCTACAAAAATGTCGCTTTTCTTAATGTTAAAAATAACTCTTTATATGCTTGCTTAACAAACTTAAGTAAGGTGATATCAAACCAAATATCAGCTCATTCTCAAGTTTTATCACCTAAACATTGTATCTATAAATTTTATAAAAATTCACTAAAACCCTAATAAATGACATGGTATCACCCCTGGAAAGTTAGTGTCAGAAAAGTCAGAAGAAATCAGAGTACTCAGAAATTCCGGGTATTCAACAATCGGCTTTTTAAAAAACACTTCTCGGTGCCATTTATTTACAGTCAGGGCCCCCGCAAGCGGGCGTCAAATGGGACATTGTGAAAAATATCATTTTTACACCGATTTCCAAACAAAAAAAAATTGAAATTATTTGGGTGTTTCTTATGGTTATTTACATACTCTTATATCTCTCTACTCTCAATGTAGGGGCTGCCTACAGTTTAAAATTTAAAATAAAATTATTAATTAATAAAAGCAGGAAACAACCGAGAAGATAGGTTTTTGAATGGACCGTTCAAAAAATTAAATGGCGCCTTAATTCTACCCCGTCCTTGTTCTTCTTGATACCATGTCCTTTCTTTAGACGATTCCCGAAAGAGGCTTATAATTTAGTACGGGTTTGATTGTTGTTTTGACACGAAATTATTCACTCACATTCAAAATTGTATGGGATTGTTCATTATTGACTAAAGTATTCTTTCAACCTAGTACTTGTTATTTTAGTCTTCTATTTACCTAATCAGAACCGTTTTAAATTGTAAAACTCTTTAGTATCATTTCTTTTTCACTTAACCTACGCAAAATTTCATTTCGTTTCACAACACAGATTTAAAATATTATCGAAATACTTTGTTAAAGTTTATTTAAAATCTGAAATTTCAGAAAAATCCACCTGCAAGTGGTTAGGACTCTTAAAATTATATATTTAAATTTAATTTCCTTACATCACACGGTAAGGCTATTTTTTTCTTCTTCAAATAATATGGCCCAGTACTTAGAAGAAGTAAACTATTTTAAAAATTTTTAGCGATATTTTTGTGCTTATCGAGATAATGTTTATAATAAAGGTTCGTAAACTTGCGATTTAAAGAATTAATTGGCAAAATGTAATAATATCTAGAATTACAGGCCCAATCAAAACCAAGACGTGAAATCGCCAAACCGCAAAGCTATGAACCCTGCACAGTTTTTATGCAATAATAACAAAATTGTACTACAATGGACAAGGCTTTCGTCCTGAAGACATCGAGTCAACAGATCAACGACTAATCAAAATGGGGAGCACCCAGTGCTCCTCTGTAATGCAAATTTGTATTTTTCATCTTTCAAATTTTCATCCACGGTATAGTTCATATTTTATTCTCTGATCGAATGCCAATAGAAATAAAAATCCTCTTTAATATATAGGGTGTTGAAAAAAGGTCGGTACCACAGAATAACTCCGCATTGCAGCGGAAAATGTCTGGGGAAAAAGTTGTTTGGTTTTAAAGGAGGAATAGTTTGCAAATTAAACCACCCCCCCACCCCCTCAACCCACGGGCGCTGGTGGGGGTAAGTTAAGATTTTCAAATGGAACGCGATATTTTTTTATTGGCGTATCGTGTTCTCCGACCAAAAATAAACATCTTTTGTACGAGAAATCACCACGAGAAAGACGATATCAAAACCGTGCGAAAATCAAGTTTTATCCCGGAAATGCTCTTTTTCTCTGTCTTGTACTAAAAAATGCCCGTGGAATACAAACAACGGGCACTTTTTAGTACAAGACGGAGAAAAAAAGTATTTCCGGGATAAAGCTTGATTTCGCACGGTCCTGATTTTGTCTTTCTCATGGTGATTATTGGTGAAGGATGGGCCCGAATAAAAAAAAAATTTCGGACAACAGATGTTTATTTGTGGTCGGAGAACACGATACGCCAATAAAAAATATGGGGTTCCATTTGAAAATCTTAACTTACCCCCACCGGGGCCCGGGGGTTGAGGGAGTGGGGAGTGGTTTAAATTGCAAACTATTCCTCCTTCAAAACCAAACAACTTTTTCCCCAGACATTTTCCGCTGCAATGCGATGCACCGGAGTTATTCCGAATGAATCATTAGTCAACGTTTGCTGCAGGAAATTTAGCTATCAGCGGAACCTTCCTGAATTCTATGTAAATACAACCAAATAATATATAAACGTAAATTTATATTTTGTTATTTTGAGAATAAGTTAACCGAAAACTGTATTGTATTAATGCCAACGCGGGCCATATGTGTAAAGTAATCCATAAAAAAATAAAAAAGTTATCCAGTATCTAAGGTATAAAAACATAATAATTTATTGGTGTATGACATAAATAAACATTATTAACTTATGTTAAAAAAATTATTCGATATTACATGATTTTTGATATTGGAGCACTGTTTTATTTTATTTATATGGGAATTCGATCAGAGATTCAATTATTAAACTATACTTTTTTGATGTTCTTATAAAATATAAAGTTTACATCATACCCTTGATGTTATGACTGCCCTAAAATCCTAATTATCCCTCTGGCCATAAAATGCCCCGAGTTTCATTTTTATCGCGCAGATAGGGAATACAAATTTTATTTACCTGCATCCGTAATTATTACACCATTTTATAATTCAAAATAAATGGCTATATCTTCAAGCCGACCCCGCACCCACTTATTGCTATTTGATGATGCTGGGGCCTACGCAATGGGGTTGAAACAGGTAATTGATTTATTGCAGTACAGGTCAACGGTATAATGTAAACTATACCGTAATCTTTTTAGAGTTGCACATTTTTCCCCATTTGACCAAATAAAAAAATATTACCACGCATTTCAGTCTTAAAATCTATATTAGTCTTTACGATTATACATACATAGTTATTACGCTAATTCCCGAGAATTTCCCAAGGCTTGTGATTTGTACTAAACATTTAATTTGTACTTTGTTTTGTACTCCGGAAAGCAACTTTCCAATAAATTGCTTTACCTAAAAAAACGCTATCTAACATACTACGGCTTAAACATACGAGGTATAGATTAAATATTTGCGAAAAATCAGCCTTTTCAAGAAGAACACACATTTGTATATTTAATCAGTCTTAATTACTCCTTTTTGCCAAAAATAACTTTTGGCATCAAATGCCTTTTGCACAGCGCACACTCAACGTAAACATTGCATCCAATAAAATATAGAAAATATTCTCAAAAATAGGAACCATATCCCCCTCTTTTCAGACTTTATTTGCATAGGGTTACCATATTTTATTTTTTTAACTAATATCCATTACTTATTTACGTTTATTTTTAGTTGTTACCGAATTGTTACGTCAATAATAATTAACATACCTTTTCTATTTTAACTAGTGAAGCACGATTACTATTTTGATGAACCTCCGATTATTGGATTTCACGATTAATCGTGAAAATTAATACGATTATTTATACACATGTATTAGAAAAAATTAATTTTTACATTTTATTAATTTTTCGTCGTTCCTTTTATGTTTTAGATCTATTTAAAAATCTCTAGCGAAAAGAAAAACTAGTTTTTTGCGATTTCTAAAATTTTTTTTTTTGAGTATAATTAAGATACCTTACGATAAGACCCCCGATAAGAATGCACTCACAATGCACATACAAAAATGATCAAATAAGACGAAAGTTGCTCATGAGGGAGTTCTGACGTCGTGTCTTCAATCTGGGTAAAACTGAATTTTTGATTGATTCTAAGAGATATTAAATTAAATTTTTAATCAGACGTTTCGTTTTTTCGCAACGATCATCCACTTTGTTTTTTTTTAATAGTAGTATAGGTAGTAACGTTTTACCTTATGCTTTATGAACTCCACTTTATATTACGAATCCAACGGAATATCACACCCATTATTTATTAAACGTTTCGGACCAAAAGCACTCATCTTCAATGTAAAAAAGCATCTTATTGTAAATATTTTTGTTTTTATTTTTGTATTTATAATCTAGTTGGCATTAAAAACTATTTTATTATTTGACATGATTGCCAGTAATAATAATAATAGAACAAAAGTTATTTTTCATTTTCAAAAACGCATTAATTATTAAATAATTTGTTATTTATTGAACTAGTCCAACATAAGTAAAAATTTAGAGCTTACTTATGAGATATTATTTATAAAGTTAGGAGAAATACAGGACCGTATCCCAAAATTTCCTGATGTTGTGCAAAAAAACCCTCGAAACGTCATTAAACCACGATGTGTCATACATCGTTGCATTCGCAAGAAAAAAGCTCTCAAATTCCAATATCAGGAAAACAGGGCCGTATTTAAAAAAAATGGCCCTTCGAAGACGACTCCTCGGATTACAAAACAATTAACGCTGTTAGATAGAGCGGAAAAAGTGGCAATGCAAAAGTGCAATTTACTTTAGAATTCGATCTCAAAAAAACCCAGGAAAACAATAAAACGATTTTTCAGAATTTCGTTTTTTTTTTCGGATATCTCCAGAACTACTGGGAATTTTAAAACTTTCTAAACGGCAAATTATTAGGCACGTAAATGCGCAACTTTACCTCCATTTGACCGACTTCGTATCTCTTACGGTTTCCGAGATCCCTCCTTATCTTGGACACGTTGTATAAATAAAAATGTACAGGTTTTTTTGTTAAAATTTGATAATCGTAATCGTACGATTATTTGGGCCATTAATCGTAATTGCAATCGCATAATCGTTGCATCACTAATTTTAACAAAATCAAGAATACTTTTTTTTGTATTCGGTACACGGGATACGATATGTTTTAAGTTTTAAACTGTTTCTACCGAATGCGGTCATTTAATTTTGACATTTTTAAATTTTAAGGCGTTAATTTGGCTTTGGCGTTACAATTTGGTAACTTCTAATCTAAAATGTGTTCTAAAATCACACATACCAAATCTTTTTCCAATATAGTAACCCTGTTTTGTCAGTCTTGGTGATAAAAATTATCCTATGCCTTCGTCGAGACAAAATAAGCGTAAATAAACCTTGTAATTTGTAAAATTACACAAAATCCTAATCTCAAAACGCTAAAAATTGCCTTTTAAGAATTGCGTATACATTAAAACTACATAAAACTACAAAACTTATACTTGCTATAATTTGTAAAAAACAATACTAACCGCCAAGAGTCTGCCTTTATCTTAACACAACCCAACTTTATACGAAGCACGTCGAATCTTGCAACATTTTAAAAATGTCTTTTTTACAAGGTTGCACTCACGTTCCATTTTATGGTAAATTACACCTTATTTTGGGTATACTCTCAAGCAAGCAATACTGGAAAAATAATTAGTTTTCTAGCACCAATTTTAATTACGTTGATAAGGTTAAAAACCCAAAAACATTATACACTATCTCGATTAATTATTATCGAATATTCAAAAATGTACGCCCAATTAATAAGCTGTTATGGATTTCAAAATTATCTATACCTACTCACCGGAACAAAATTCCGCCACCCTGAAATTTTGGTCAATTTTGATATTTTATAAATTTTTTTATTTTTTATGTGATTTTCATGATTTTGTCATCAGTTTGTAGATCAATTTATTGTGTTTTTCTTCAATTATTTTATAAATTAACATTTATAACTACAGGATTAAATCAAACTGTTGTTTTTGTCGTAATTTCAAAACACCCTGTAGGAAAATTGAGGTGCATAATTTTATTTGCATACCGTTTCTTGTCATCTTTGATGTACTTCTAAACATTTCGTTCCTTGATTCATTCCATTATCTCATTTTTGCTGCGAGCTGCAAAATTTTAAATGAAACGATGTTATTTCTAGAAAATGTATGTCATGGGTATTTCAATCGAAGCACGCACCAATCTTGTATTTGTTGAGCTCTAATCACCCACCGCCAAGAAGTTGTTGTTCCATTTGCTCCTTTCATTGGGAACCAATTTACATTAATGTATGATAATACCAGACCTCACGTTGCACATGTAGTGAGCGAATATCTGGATGAAGTTGGACTTCCAAGATTAGAATGGCCCGCACGTAGCCCGGATCTCAACCCAATCGAACATCTTTGGGATCAATTATTGTACAACCACGAGCCTGGCAAGACTTACGACTGGCGCTGACCGAAGAATATCACGCTATCCCTCAAGAAAGGATAAGTAACCTTATTCGTTCGATATCACGAAGACTGCAAGCTGTCATTGCTGCGAGTGGAGGTGTTTGTTTTTCTTAATGATAATAGGCTTCAATCAGCGTTTTATTTAAAATTTTGCAATTCGCGGCAGAAATGAGATAATGGAATGAATCAAAAATCGAAATGTTTAGAATACATCAAAGATCACAAGAAACAGTATGTAAATAAAATTATGTTCCTCAATTTTCCTACAGGGTGCTTTGAAATTAAGACAAAAAACAACAGTTTGATTTACTCCTGTATAATATAACCTAATCGAAAAATGTTACTTTATAAAATAATTAAGGAAAAACACAATAGACGGATCTACAAACTGATAACAAAATCATGAAAATCGCATAAAAAATAAAAAAGTTTGAAAATATCAAACTTGACCAAAATTTCAGGGTGGCGGAATTTTGTGCCCACGCACACAAGCGAATTTCAGGTAAAAGCTGGCAAAATAGATAAAACCAAAGTTATAATTATGTCGTAAAATCATTAGCACTTAATTATGAAACAACCAGAGTGTCATAAATCACACCTGTTAGATTTATATTATGGCCAACCTTAAAATTATTTCAGTTCAAAGTTTGTTTTTCTAGTGTGGTGTGTCCATTAAATTAGAGTGGTTGAAAAAAATCAGTGTATTTAGTTCTGTTATTCCGCTAAGTTTTTTGTAAAAATTATGAAAAACCATCATTGCTGGTGGTAAGTACAATCCTATAAATTTTTCAAATTAAAAATATTTACACTAGTACTTTTGATTTCATACATTTTGTTAACATAAGTTAAAATAAATTAAACAATTTTAAAAAAAATATTGTATCAGGCAAAATGTAGAAAAGGGCGCGTTGGAATGCGACCAAACTATTTGTTTACTATTGTTTGAAGGGTCCTGAATAAGGTCCAACTGAGAGTTGCTGCGACAATTTGCGACCTTGCCGAAAATTGAATTTAAAAAAAAATTTGTTAGGTACATTTTTACAAATTGTGATTACTAAACCGATTCCGATAAAACGTGCATAGTTTTATGGAGAATTAAACATACTTTTAAACAGGCGAAAAAAAATTTCCAATATTTTTCCAAATCCTATTTTGTTCTGAGTATATAAATATTTACAAAAAATCATACGGTTTGTCAGGATCCACAGCAAAATCAGTATCTTTCACAAGGATTCAGCTGGTGGAATGGTTAAGAGACTGTCCATCCAAAAGCGCTAAAGAACAACATGAATATTTGGACAAAAAAAGTGTCTTACATGCCATCTCATGACCCAGAACTCGAGTAAATCAAAATTTCTATTTATCAAGAAATGATTTTTTTTGAAAAAATCATATATGTATTTTGGGTTATCGTTGAAATGTAATTGAAATTGTATAATTGGAGAGGGGGGTGGGGGGGAGTTTAGGGTTTCAAAAGCTCGAGGGAGCTGGGGAGAGATTAAATAAACGTAAAATAAATGTTTCTCCAATCATAATATCGTAAAAATAAACCACCTTTGTTTAATCCAATTTCTATAATTTAATACCCATAAAAAGGGGTATGGAGGGGCAAAGATGTAAGATATTGAAAATGCAATGTTACCATATTTATAACCGTTTCTTACAATTAAAAACATTTTTTGTCTCATGTTACCAATTTAATCTTTTTGGCCACGATTCCGTCGAAATTCGCTTGTGTGCGACGAGTGTATTGAATTACTAAATGAATAGATAATTGCGTAGCCCTCTGTATTATAGACTTTATAATTTGTTGAAATGATTTCTATTGTTAATTTAGCAAAAGCCACAAGTGATCAAATGTTGCATGGATTGTTTATGATACGGGTTTTTTTCGATAATAATTACAGAAATTGTATTCTTTTTTACCTCGAGTGGCATGGCGATACTTTTGGGCCATTGTCTAACCCAGATACATCTCTATATGGTCAAGTTTTAACAATACATTAAATTTTTATGTAAGATATAATCTGAATTTTAGGAAATTTACATGCATATACAGGGTGGCCAATTAGTGCGCCAAAGCTCAATATCTCTTTTACCGCTAGGGATGGCGGAAAACTTTTTTCACGAAAGTTATTAAGCGTTAAGAGATGCAGCTTTTAAAATTATTTTCGACCATATAGGGTGCTCCAAAAGGGCTGAGTGAGAAAAATTTCATATTTTTTAAATGGGACACTATGTATATTTTAACATATTTGAATTCACCATAAAATTCAGTACATAGCACCGTAAGTATTTGTACACATTTTTGCAACGTTGCCAAATAGATTGGAAAATTACTAAAATTTGTGCAAAAACATGGTTCAATGAAATGTGTAATATTTCTTAACTTATAATAATTTGAAATAAAATATTTTTATGTCGGAAAGAGGAATGTTGACAGAAGTCCCCTATGATAACACATATCAATATTTTTATACAGGGTATTCTTTATGGATATGCCAACATTACGAACTTGAAACCTGAGTTTCGTAAGTTTTTTAAATGAAACACCCTGTATATGATTACTTTATCTTGTAGATATTTTAATTATCTCTAATTTTTATTAAGGTCTTTCTATGCCTATCTCTACCAATCTTGGTGGTATTTCAATTTTTATTTAAACTCGAGCAAAAAAAAGTGGATGTATTTTATCATTGTCCTTTTTCTAGTCACCTATGACAAAATAAAAACAAAATGTTGTAATTTAAAAAAAAAATTATTTATTTATACGGGAGGATACGACACAGAAATATTTTAGCGATTCAAGCTTGTGGACAATTTCTAAAGTAAATTGTTACCTAATTATTTGTTCATATAGTGACCCCCACTAACTTGAACATATAATTCAATACGTTTTTCAGAAGAATGAGTCATGTTTCTACACATTTGGAATTGTTTTCAAAGTATTACTCGGCAAATGTATAGAAACATTCTTTTGAAAAACATATTGAATATGTGTTAAAGTTAATGGGGGTCACTATGAACAAATAATTAGGCAATACTTTGAAAACAATTATTCCAAATGTGTAGAAACATGACTCATTCTTTTGAAAAACGTATTGAATTATATGTTCAAGTTATGTGTCTTATCCTCCCGTATAAATAAATAATTTTTTTTTTAAATTACAACATTTTGTTTTTATTTTATCATAGGTGACTAGAAAAAGGACATTGATAAAATACATCCACTTTTTTTTGCTCGAGTTTAAATAAAAATTGAAATACCACCAAGATTGGTAGAGATAGGCATAGAAAGACCTTAATAAAAATTAGAGATAATTAAAATATCTACAAGATAAAGTAATCATATACAGGGTGTTTCATTTAAAAAACTTACGAAACTCAGGTTTCAAGTTCGTAATGTTGGCATATCCATAAAAAATACCCTGTATAAAAATATTGATATGTGTTATCATAGGGGACTTCTGTCAACATTCCTCTTTCCGACATAAAAATATTTTATTTCAAATTATTATAAGTTAAGAAATATTACACATTTCATTGAACCATGTTTTTGCACAAATTTTAGGAATTTTCCAATCTATTTGGCAACGTTGCAAAAATGTGTACAAATACTTACGGTGCTATGTACTGAATTTTATGGTGAATTCAAATATGTAAAAATATACATAGTGTCCCATTTAAAAAATATGAAATTTTTATCACACCGCCCTTTTGGAGCACCCTGTATGGTCGAAAATAATTTTAGAAGCTGCATCTCTTAACGTTTAATAACTTTCGTGAAAAAGTTTTCCGCTATCCCTAGCGGTAAAAGAGATATTGAGCTTTGTCGCACTAATTGGCCACCCTGTAGATTTTATGCGTTACCCGGTATACAATTAGACGTATCAGGATGTAAACTACTGCGCCCTAACCTCTAAAATGTGTTCTCTATCAGTTAAAATAAAAATTATTAAAATCAGTTCATAATTAACGAAATAACATCTTATTATATTTGGACGTGCATTTTAGTAGATTTCAATTTTTTTAAAATATGTGAGCAATATTTAATTAGTTCTAAAATTATACAAAACCTACGTTATAATTTCAAATGGAGACCTGCATAATAGCATCCTTGGCTACGCCTGGATAAATATGGCTTTTAGTTAGGAAAAAAACATCGAATATTAAATCTAATATTTTTCCAGTGTTACCGATGGAACTCTCTCACTACTAACAGGCAGATCATAAGCACAACAAAACTAAACTAAAATAAAAAACACGAGTAATAAACACGGCCAAGCCGTCACTTGTTTTTTTTAAACACCAAATATAAAAACATGTCTATACAAAACCTGCCTAAAATTGATTGATTACACTAAGCATATTATATAAACTTCTGGGTTCTATAAAAAATATTAGAGCATAATAAATGCATTTTTGCGTCGTCCTCACTATAAAGCTAGATATTAAACATTTTCAATATTTAAAGAAACAGTTGTAGTATATCAATATTTGCAATATTCTTCTTAAAAATTATGTCACCAAACGTCTTGTACCGTTTTATAATTATATACTAGAGACGTAACAATACTGAAAATTAAAATGGATTATCTTGTTAAAAATATACTCAACGGAAAAAATTGGATTTATATAGAAAATATAATTTTCTGTAGTAATATTTTTGTTAGATAAATTCAATTAATTAAATTTGTAAAAATTGTAATTCAAATGGAATTTTAAAATATTGTTTCCTTCCCACTTTTTTGTTAAAAGTAAAGTGAAAGACTTTAGACATGGAAATAATAGGTTTGACGTATACATGCCTCAGTAAAATATTGATCGTTAATGAGATACAGGGTGTTAAAGTTAAATTTCTAAATTTTTTTCTAATAACACAAGCTGTTTTTGATATATACAGGGTGGCCCATCGAAAACAGTCCATTAAGGTTTACGGCTGTGTAAGTGAAAATTAAAAAAAAACCTCGGACCCGTAAACTTGTGTTTTCAGGGGGACATGTTTCACTATTAATGTCATCCCTGTAACCTTAACCCCCCCTAGCGGGGGCGGATACTGCCCTTGTTTTTTCAAATGGGAATGGGTATGTTGTGCTACATCTTTTTAAAGGGCATTAAATTCTCTTTAAAATGGCGCTTCGTTTTGTAAATTTGAGCTACGCGCCGCAGAGCAACGGAATTTGAAACATTTCACTGCACCTCTTATCAAGTACACAGGTTTGTGCGTAAACAATTTTGAATGTCGACAAATTACACCAGATGCTCTTCACAATGTTCGAGAACACTTTGAACAGTTGTTGTACTATTGTATGGAGGTGAATGGCGGACATTTACAACATTTAATAAGATTACTTAATAAAATTACATTTTTTAAAACGCAATTTCTCGGCGACGCGTAGCTCAAATTTACAAAACGAAGCGCCATTTTAAAGATAATTTAATGCCCTTTAAAAAGATGTATCACAACATACCCATTCCCATTTGAAAAAACAAGGGCAGTAGCCGCCCCCGCTAGGGGGGTTGGGGTTGCAGGGATGAAATTAATAGTGAAACGTGTTCCCCTGAAAACACAAGTTTACTGGTCCGTGGATTGTATATTGAATTTATTTTGTTAAATCAATCCGTTTTCGAAAAATTTTCATTTTAATATTTTGTTGCATAGCCAAATCCAACGTAATTCAAATAAAGACCTTTATTTGGGTGCCAAGTAAGGACATTTTTATTATTTGTTAAAATAATTTTAATTTCTGGTTTTCATTACATTGTTATCTAATTTTTGTCAAAATTGAATAATTTTGAAATAAAAACTTCCAGGTAAAATAAATCAAATATATATTTTTTCTTTAGAAACGATCATTCTATACGAATTTTAATCAGTGTCCAAATAAAGTTAAACTGGACGTGAAATAATGGGCGTGTAACCAGCGCCCTCTACAAGTTATTTAAAAGACAGGAACATATTCATGTTACTCATCCCCAATTAGAAACCTTTATATCTATATCTCAAAAACAGCTCGAGCTATGAAGAAAAACCTAATTTAAAACCCTCTGTATCTCATTAACAACCAACAATTTTACTAAGGAATGTTTAGCTCAAACCTATTATTTTCATGTGTAGAATCTGTGGTTACTGGATGGCCCGTTCATTACAGACCACCCTGTATATATGATCTTACTACAAAATTGTATTTTTTGCTAATAATATCGGATTAGCCATTTTAATTCTCATCAAGGTTATTTGTGCTTTAAGATAAATCACATTTATTTAGTTTCGAAATTCCTTGTTTGTTAAATTTCAAAATTCGTCGCAACATATGTAATAACATACATACATGGTCGTTTTCTTGCTATTTTAATGATTTTTTTAAAATTACTTATTGTTAGTTCACTGAATAAGAAATCTTTTCTATGATTGAACGCTACAAGGTCAAAATTCGACATACGTTTCGTTTGTTTTTTGGCTCTAAGCATAGCTCTTGCATTTTTAACTTTTAAAAAATTACATTTGCTTGATATTTATCAAGATGCCTTTGTATTTTTGCATCTGGATTAGCTAAAAGACCTGAATTCGGTCGTTACCGAAATCCATGAGGTGTATGTGACCTTCGGGGTCGATACACATGTCACTGGGCCGGTCGAACTCCCCTGGATCTTCTTTGCCGTGTTTGCCTACCATCCACATGAATTCGCCCCTTTCATTAAAAACCTAAACAAATATTTCCGTTATTAGGAATTAAAACTCCGGGGGCCTATATATCTAGAAAACGAATGAATATATATTGATTTCGAAAAAAACTGTCATTAGGTAAGATAATTTAGAATTTCTTAAAGCTACCATCAATCCAACGGCTTCGAGGCTTTGGGCGTCGCGACGTTTCAACAATATAAATCGGTGCAGGGATTTCGAAGATATTTTCCACGACTTTTTTTCATTCCTAATTCGATTACTTCGTAGCTATTGTATCTCGAAAGTAAATGCCTCTTTACCTTCTCTAAGTAAGTGGATCACCTCTATGAATTACGACATTTTAATCATAGCACTTATGACGTCAATTATAATAACTTACCACTTACTTTAGGGAAGGTAAAGTATTTATTTTTGCGAGACAGGTACTTACCTATTAAAATTAATAGAAATTACAGGTGGTCCAGTTTTTAAAACTTCTATTACTTAAAAACGAGTAAAGTAATCGAACTAGGGTAAATGAAAAAAAGTCCTAAAATTTAGAGTAATTTCAAATGTACCTATACTTTAAAAAATCCTCGCAAACGATTTATATGTTTTAAAGCGTCGCGACGCTTTAAAAAATTCTAATTGTTCCATCTAACCAGGACTTTTTACGAAATCAAAATATATATCCATTCGTTTTCGAGATATAGACCCTTGGAGTTGAAGTGAAAACCCCTGTATACCGTGTGTCTACTTAAGTTTGCGAATATGGGAAACTTTTTTATTATTAATTTTATGAAAAAAGTTATTTTTTATAAAAAGTCGTGTAAAGATTGTTTCACGAAAAATGGATATCACTTAATGACTGGCGTAAAAGTACCTGTGGCGATCCCATTATTTATGACCGTTTGTTATTATTATGTGGAAAGGACCGGATTGTAATAATTATAATTAAATATAGGCACATCAGGTAGGTTAGGTTGCTTAATTTATATTTAAATATCTTTTTGTGGTAAAATTTGTTAGTTTTTATTTTTTGCTGGAAGAGTTTAGTTGTATTACCGATATTATTTTACCAAACGTATAAAAAAACAGTATGTGGCGTCCATGGAAAAACATTGATGGTGCTTCTTCTAGTGTTGCAGTGAAGAAAATGCATTTATCTCTCGATGCTAGGGAAATTGTAAAAATAGTATATACTTCTTTACTCAACACTATCTATAGAATGACATTATAAATGTAAATAAATATGACTAGTAATATTTAAAAAAAAATGTTATTTCATTTGATTACATTAATATAATCATATCATTACTTGTTTTCCTTAGTCCGTCCCTTCATATTTCACTTGTTTATTGCCAAGCTCTTGTCGACACAATGGGACCGACCCAGGAAATCATTAAGTCGTATCCAAATTTAGTGAAACGTACTTTTACGAGGTTTGTCAAATATTAATAAATTTGGTTCAAGAGTAAAATAGGTAAAGTATGTAAGTTATATCTTTACACACACGTATAGGGGTAGGGATCAAGGGCCATCGTGACTCAAAACTCCCCATCTTTATTTAAAAAGGCTTAAAAGTGAATAAAAATATAATAGTGTGTTTGCGGAGTTCCGCAATACGCTTTATCAAGTTTTTGTACCTTCAAGTTTAATTTAATCCTAAAAAAGTTCATTTCGGAGCTATTTCATCGTACTTTTGTGTGTTCGGTAAGTATTTATGGACATTTATTACTAATATAACCTTGTTTTGTAAAGTCGTGTTATAACTCGAAAATTTATGGGGTGGTTAAATTCCGGTAAATGGATGTATAAAGTGGATTATGGAAACATCTAGTTTTTCGATATTTTGAAATAATCACAAGTCTGAAGTATACTTCTGGAGCACCAGTTTTTGCCGCTGATGACATTTCAATTTTTTGTTCGAAATTATAAATTATTTTTCAAAATACGTATATCGAAACGTTATGCACGTCTATTATACGAAAGCAGACTTTGTCTTGATATTTTGCTTGCACCTAATTTTGATTGATTAGGAGGATTTTAATGACGTGAAAACATATAACGTACAGACTTTACTTTATTTGTGACAATATACCAGATATCTGATCTGAAACAGTTATTTGTCTAAGTTAGCGTGATCGAATGTAATCCTGATGAAAATAGATAGTCAGAGTCCCAGGAGAAATGTCTAAATTCATTTAAAATTCAGCGGTAAGTTTTTTTCAAAAAACGCTCGTACCCGTCGATTTTGATTTTTTAATTTTTTTTTTGTGGTAATTTCATGTATACAGGGTAGCTCAAAAATAAGTTACGACCATCAACTTCATTTTTTCAAATGAAAACATATATTTTTTATTTCATTTTTGAATTTTGCATTGAATTCTATGTTTCATGTACCTTGTCCTATACATAAAATGGTTGTGTTTGGTGATAAAACACGTACTCAAATAGAAACAGCCCAATTATTTAATAAAATCCATCCTGATCGTCCTCCCATATGTCAAAAGATGGTGAGTAGAATAGACGCTAAGTTTAGAGAATTCGGTCATGTTAGAGATTTGCCTAAATCTGGTCGTCCTACTCGAGATGAAAATGAATAACGACGTTTTGCTTTCCTTGGAAGAAAATCCATGTACTCTCCTGTCGCACATTGGGGCCGATTTACACATGCCGAAATCTGTTGTTCACCGAGTAGTTCAAAAGCACAAATATCACCCATACAAAGTTATTCCAGTGCATGAGTTATTTGAAGATGATTTCGATAGGCGAGGTGAGTTTTGCGGACGCATGCAAAATATGTGCAATCTATATAATAATTTAGTAAAAAATATTATTTTTTCGGATGAAGCTACGTTCTATTTGAATGGTAATGTGAACAGACAAAATTGTCGATATTGGGCAACAGAAAATCTGCATTGGATGATAGAGGTTTACAGCCAGTACCCTAAGAAAATAAATGTTTGGTGTGGAATCGTACGCGAAAGAGTAATTGGTCCATTTTTCTTTGAACAGTCTTTAACTGGACAAGTATATCTGGAATTTCTCCAACTAGAATTAATTCCAGCATTAGTGGCTTTATTTCCGAACCCATTGGATCCAGACTTCCCTGACGAAGAACTGATATTCCAACAAGATGGTGCTCCTCTGCACTATGCGGCCACTGTGCGCACATTTTTGGACGAAACCTTTCCCAATCGGTAGATTGGGAGGAGAGGACCTATCGAATGGCCTGCTAGGTCGCCAGACCTAACTCCGCTGGACTTTTTTTTGTGGGGTTACCTCAAATCAAAAGTATTTGTTAACAGGCCAAACAATATGCAGGAGTTGAAAGAAAGGATCCGAAGAGAAGTGCGTGTCATAACTCCGGAAATGGTTGGAAACGTGCAAAGAGAGTTTATTGATCGTCTTGGATATTGTCAAGCCGTAAATGGCGCACATTTTCAACATTTAATTTGATTTTGTTGTGTTTTTTTTAATAAACAGGTCTTACTTATAGATATGTTCAATCCTAATTTTTTCAATAACTGTTGAGTTTATGTATAGGACATGGTACATGAAACATGCTTAGAATTCAATGCAAAATTCAAAAATGAAATAAAAAACATATGTTTTCATTTGAAAACATGAAGTTGATGGCCGTAACTTATTTTTGAGCTACCCTGTATACATAAAATTACCACAAAAAAAAAATTAAAAAATCAAAATCGACGGGTACGAGCGTTTTTTGAAAATACTTACCGCTGAATTTTAAATGAATTTAGACATTTCTTCTGGGACTCACTGTATATACTTACTTGGTAGCGATAATTCCTGGAATCAGCAACAATAAACCAACCTCTGTCATCGCAGCAGATACCCTGAGGACGGTTGAATTGCCCTCTTTCGCTTCCCTCTCGCCCAATTATTCTGCAAAAAATACATTAGCATGACATTCAGTTCCAGAACTACTCAAGGTGCATTTCTTAGTAAGTTTTATTAACACCTCCTATTTCCATCTCCATATCTGAGATAAAATTCATTAAAGACATTTTTTATAAAAAAACATGTCGAAGATAAGCATAAGTATTTTACTGTTCCGGTGGTCCGGCCTAATTTCCGCTTCGGTCCATCCCTAGTTTTAATTCCTTTTAAAAAAAAAAATAAACAAATGATTATGCACTTTGCGACAGAAATAAAAAGAGGACTTTTACCAAACATTGACAGTCGACATCCAGGAAGCACAACACCACCATACACGTCACTCCTGATACGATATAAATGAGACTGACAGACACTTACCCTGATCGACCCTGTATATGTTTGTTAACAATGGATGATTCTAAACTTACCTTACTCTACCCGTCAATCTTTCAATCATCACGACCTTGTGCAAATTAAAATCGGTAACTAAAATATTGCCATGCGGATCGAAAGTCACCCCTCGTGGAGAATCGAACAATCTTGATACGCTGCCGAACCCGTCCCCGCCCCATTTGGCGATGAATATCCCGTTCCACTTGAAGAGTTGGATTCTGTGGTTGCGCGTGTCCGAGATCAGGATGTTGCCCATGGAGTCGATCGCCACATCCCACGGGTAGAGGAACTGGCCGATTTGGGAGCCTGAAAGCAAAAGTTGGTTAGTCAGGATCAACGATATTACAAATGACAGATAGAAAAATGTACATTTCTAGCCTACGCAACGACTGCAAACAGTTTTTCCCAACCTCTTTCCGACATTATTGCATCATTGCCAGATTGACGTATTTATCGCAAAGGTATCTTGCAAAATCCCAATTAAAAATTTGTTAATTTGACAACTGGTTTAAGGTTAATCCGCAATTGCTCTTAGATAATAATTTTATTGCCCAATAATTTTACTATAAACTGTGAAAAGGCGATGAGAGATTCTTTAAAAAAATATTATTATACTTAAAAGTATCAACCGATTCTTGAATTAATGCCAATGCACTCTGGGAACATCTATTTCTATTTTACAACTGCGCTACGATTCGGACCCAAAATATGAATGAATACTAATCTCGTAAACATTACAACGTTAGCGCTTTGGTCTAATGGTTTGTTTGTATATATTTTGGTTGATTTGGGGTTTTTGTGAGTATTGGTGAAAAATAGTTTTTATCATAAACAATCATAGTGCATTCATGTGTAGTTTGTAAAAGAGTGGATCAGTTAAATAAGGATTTATCTTTTGATCGGTAAGTATGGTTATGTTTTAATATTTAACCATCTGATATAACCAGACTTCAACATTGTTGCCATTCAGCCAACAAATATGTAGTTCTCTCTTCCACCCACAGCTTCACTTTCCAAGAGTTTTATGAATGGATTATGGGATCTGCAGCTTACAATACCTTTGGTCGGGATACATTTTAAATTAAAAAAATAGTCCGGTATACAGGGTGTCCCAGATAAGAATACACTGTTGAATTAGGCAAGTTCGAGTTCAGTATTCTTATGGAACTCCTTACCTTTTTCTCCGAAGGTCAACAAAAATTCCCCTTGTCTATTAAAAACTTGCACTCTATGGTTGTCCTTATCTGTCACAACTATATCGTCATTGGGATTGATCGCGATCGAAGCTGGTCGGTCAAACTGGCCGAAGCCTTTTCCTTGCGACCCGAAATGGAAAAGATACTTGCCGTCGGAATCGAAAACCTAATAAATAAAAAGAACGAATAATTAAATCAAATTAGTGCTTACAAAATAAGAATTGATAACTTTAATCACTGGACCAATAATACATATTATAGGTTGGACTAGAGACGATGGATCATCTACCTACCTGAATTCTGTTATTACTTCTATCTGAAATGATTATTTGACCAAAACGATTCATAGTAATGCCCCAAGGACGGCAGAAATCACCGTTGCCAGGTCCAGGCTTGCCCCAGATCTTCTTCGGTGTCCTACCGAAATCTTTGACCGCCACAATTTCGGGACATCCGTAAATCGGACGGGATTTGGCAGTTGGAAGTGGAAGTTCAGCGAGCTCGACTGAAAAATATACATCCTGATTTTCAAAACTAAGAATAAAATGTGATAACACTGATAACGCATGTTTTATTTTAGATATTTCACTTTAAAAGATTATTTGTCATATCTATATTGAAGCCACTTTGAAAAAGGCTATTCTCAAATGCCTTCATTTGGAATTAGAGCAAAATTGCCTGAACTTGATGGCGCTCAATTTTATACCTTGCCGGTATTTTCCTAGTGGGCCCTTATAAGTTACACATCAATGTAATTAGACTTCTTCACTTTCTTATTTATTGCGCCAAAACGACAAAAAGATTAAGCATAATACATACCTGGACGATTCATATACAATAAGGGTTGCCTATAGAGCCTAATGGAATTGGTAAGCGGCGAGGATGATATATGGAGGTGTCCCATATGGGCGACGCTCTGTAAATAGCTTTCGTTAGGCGGTACGAACATAAATCCATCGTCTTCGCAGGGGTAGATATTGGGACCTATAAGTAAAAAGAAAAAATAGGAAATAATGTTGGTTGATTAAAAGCTAATGTTGTTAATTAAGCGATTTATGGCATGAAAAATGGCTTACCCAGATTTTTAGCTTGTCTTAGTTCTCTAAACGCCTGATGATTGGCAACCATGATTTCAAATTCGGTGGAAAATTTGTTCGGGTCATTTATAAGGTCTGATGCTCGCGCTAACCTAAATCAATAAGTTTTTGGTTAATTACAAAAAGATATTAATCTATATGTAATTAAATCATATTGTCTCCTACTCTCTTCTTGCTCTACATTAACGACCTTCTAGTGAAAACTAAAAATCCGATATTTAGTTTTGCTGACGATAGCACACTTATCTCATCTTTCTCTTTGAATGCGCAAACATCGGCTGCCGACGCACATCTTTGCAGACAGCATTTCAGCGCAGACGCATGAAGTATCACGCCTCAACAAAGACTTGGAAGAAATTTTGGCTTGGGGTGACAGTAATCAAGTCGAATTTAACGCTAAAAAAACCCAGGCAGCAGTTTTCTCTAAAAAGATTAACATTACAGAACCGGAAATAGTCATGGCCGGACACGCAATCCCACTGGCTTCATCTATTAATTTGCTGGGCGTCAATCTGGGAGGAAATATGTCTTGGCATAACCACGCTGTGGCAATCGACAAGATAGCTTCTCAGAAGCTTGGCGTACTCTTCCGAACCAGAAAGTTGTACACACCTCAACAACTTTTGACGCTATACAAAGCCCTGATTCGACCATCACTAGAATACTGCTCTCATGTCTGGAGCTCTGCACCAAAACATACTCTTCGGCTACTGGATTCCATCGAAAGGAGGGGTATTCGTCTGATCGGAGACCACGAGCTGACGAAGAACCTCGACAGCCTAGAACATCGAAGACAGGTTGGGGATTTGACTCTCTTTTACAGATATTTTCATGGAAGGTGCTCGGCTGACCTTGCCCTCTTAATTCCGCCCAGAGCGACGAATAGCAGAAATACACGACGAACCACTGCCGCCCATCCATATGTGGTTAAGCTTAGTACTCCTCGAACTTCATTATTTAAGAATTCTTTCATCTGGAGGACTACATCCTTGTGGAACGACCTTCCCGAGGTCGTTTTTCCCAACGAATATAACCTCCAACGATTCAAAACCAACGTGAATCGCTTTTTGCGCACACGCACCACTCCCAGAGTGCCCTAAAGGATTTTTCCTATAGTGCTTGTGTTTGATCATAAAAAAAAAATCATAGAAATTATTCTCTACTTACTTGGAGTAGTGAAGCCGGATGTTCTCCATTTGATAACTGATCAATCTTATTTTAATTTGGCGTGCTTGTTCTACTCTTCTCAATACATCCTGTTCTCGTGCTTCGAAAGCAGCAATAAATCTAGAATAAAAATAATATACTTTTTAGAAATTATTTTTAAAACATCAAGTATAAAATAATTTTAAGATTTATGTATTTACTTATGTTTCATCTATAACAGACAAAATGTAGAGGGTGTACTTCTAGTTCTTAGCGAATATTCATTTACGTACTTTTTAATAATGGATTTGACATCAACAGCAACCTGGTTAGCTTTCACATCGATTCCCTCGCACATCCGTTGCAGACCATCTAAGGCATTTCTTAACCCTAAATTCATTTGACGGATTTCGTTGTTTAGTTCTTCAGACAGTTGTCGCACCCTGGTCAGGCCTTCCGAAATATGTAACAAAGGATGATCTAAAAAAAAAAGAATTAAGAATGGTTTTCCACACACAGTTATATTTTCTGCACGCTCATAAACATGTTTTTTCATTTTATTTATGGAATTTAATAAGACTCACCAGTATGGCCCTGCTGCAAGCAAGAATTGCACACCGGCACCATACAACTATTACAGAAAAACCTGTACGGCATCTGATGACGGGCGCACGGAGGCAAATCAAACTCCGACGCAGCCAGTGCCATGCTGTCATTGATTGCATCTCCAGAATCGCCCGGGCCATTAATCGACACCGATTCCTGATTGATCGATGAAATACCCGAATCGCTCGAGGTACCCGCTTGGCTGGAAGGTGGAGAACCGATTGGAGGCAGCGTACCGGACGGTGAAGGGATAACGGAATTATGCGATGAAGGTGGGGAAGGTGTGATGGGAGGCTGCGAGGTAGGAGATGGACTAATGGAGAAGCCTGATGACGTGTGGTTCAGGATACGCCCGAGAGTCATGATTTCTGAGTCGCTCAAAGCGACCGTGTGCATCTAAAACAACAGGAAGTTAAGGGTAACGATATAAATTCGGCTATCGTAGCTACTATTGGACATATGTTATAATGCGATTTTGACTTACTTGATTCGGTGGCGACAATTCCAGTGACGTTCTCCTACTAGCACCGCTCAGCAGATTGTCGATGGAGGTACCTGGGGAACTGCCGAAAGTATTGGATGAGTTGGCGGTGGACGTGCTAGATATGTTGGACAAGTTGGACGAATTGCCGGGCGACCTTCGGCCCGCCCCGACCACTCGCGAACTCGGTGGGTGGAAGCCGCTCGGGCCCGGCTGTGAAACGCTGTTGATCGGCTCGAATTGGTTGGTGGTTTGGGAATTTGATTGAGTTAATCCTGCGTAAATAATAATGGATAAGATGTCTTGGTTTCACCTTTAATTGACTTAATTGTCCTAGCTGTCGAGTTAATTTAAAAAATATTATAGTATTATGGTAATATACACATACCTCCTGTTAAAGTTGGCGATAACCTATTGGCAAGCGAATTGAAATTGTATATGTGGTGATTTCTCGTGACTCGTACCCGCTCGTGAGCTTCTATGCACGTCGCGCAAAGGTATTCGTTGCACTCGTAGCATTTTGCATAGGCCTTGTTGTCCTGGTGACAGTTGGAACAATACTGCAATAAAAATGTTTTAAAAGGAACGATATCGCAGCGAATTCACCAACAAAAATGGCTTTATCGTCCTTGAAATTAGCAATCGTTTCCAAATGCTCAAATATTACTTCTGTCCTTTAACAACTGGTCATGAGAAAGACATAAAATAATTCGTTATTACTCACTGTGAAAAATCCTTGAAGAAAACTAGGTCCAAACCCATCCAAAGTCGAAGTCGATTGCGGACTGCTCCGCAGTCCCGGCGACTCGTGAGCTTGTACCGACATCGACGGCTGTGTGCCTTCCAGACCCACTTGTCCGGCAAGAACGGAAAGCCCCAATTGTCCTGATTGTCCCGATAGTCCTATTGACGCTGTTGGATCGGAATGGCCGAACTGCCAGGCTTGTCCGTTGGTAGTTGTAGGCGGGTTGATTACGAATTGGGTGCGGAAGTCTAGAGGTCTATGTTGGAACTGAGAACGTGGTCTGGAACCTTTGGGTTGGATTGAAAACATAAAGTAGTTATAAGGTAATATAAAGAGGGCTAGTAAAACGACAGAAGCCTAGTTTTGCTTACATAGGATAATTTAAGAGAAATACTATAAAACAACTTACCCTGCAGACTAAACTGCATAACTTGAGGCTGTCCTCCAGCCGACGGTGGAATTAGAGTAACTGGCCCGGTATCTCCCTGGGCTTGGGAATTTTCAAGGGGGTTTGGCATGTTTGAAGAAGATGGTATTGCTAACATTGTACGGCAAGAGGCGAATGGTTATAGAAAAAGAGCGATGGCAAATAGAAAACAAAAATAGTGGTATTGGATATTTGTTTTTAAAGGAATGTGACGGCATAGGCCGAAAAAACAAGTGTCAAAATTAATGGAAATGTGTTTTCTTTAGTTCGCAAAGCGTTGACAGTATATACAAAGAAATGTTGTTGAGGATTTTGTTGGTTTACTGTGATTGGTTGTTCTATGGAAAAAAACTGCAAATGTGCTGTGATTGGTGCTATTGAAGGGGGCGTTGAAACCCGAGTTTTGAACTAGCGGGAAACCTGAAACAAAAGATATACAATATTGTATGTATGTTTCATTTAATTACCACACTACAAGTGATGCAACCGTTTTTGTGGTAATTATTAAATGAACACTGCTACAAAAAATTTAAAATCCATCCGTAAAATCCGCGCAACGTCAAAAATTCTCCTCGTCGATGTTTAAAGAAAAAAAAGGAACTTGCAATGGCCAAAAACTTACTTTTGTTTATAGTCGCCCTTGATCTTTCACGTGTAATTTTGAGCCCATTTATGGATTTTTATTTCTTTAAGAACATCCACACTTGAATTTTAGTGACATTTCTCGTGTCAAATATATTGTAAAAACTATGACAAACGTATAGGTAGGAGGTGTGAGTGGGTGTATTGTTAAACATAAATAAACTATAAATAATTTTCAATAAGAATAAATTCGTTTGTTTGTTGTTTGATTTTTATTTAGTATTTCTGTTTTAATTTCTTTAAAAAAAGGCTTACCAACAGAAATATTAAGCAATTTTAATTTTTTTAGGCCGATACCGATATAGGCCGATATCGTGGTTATATATCGGCCGATACCGATATCGGCCAAGAAGGCCGATATGGCCGATATACCGATACCGATATCGGTATCGGTCGATCCCTAATCCCAAGCCTAAATTAAAATATTATGGTAATGCCAAAACTCCTAAACAACAAATGTATCTGCTATTCTGGGTGTAAAAATGTACAATTCTGACTATAGTATTTCTTTCTGCAATGGGATCGCCATAAAACATCTTGTTCTAAAACCTAACAATACGAATTACAGCGGCAATTACAGTGAACTATTGTAAAAAGCCCTATAATAGAGTCATAAAATATTCAACAATCTATATAGTGCTCATAAATTCAGTCCCTAAAAACTTCGGCTTCGGTGCGAAGGGTCCAATCATAAAACCCTCACAAATTTCTTTTCCGATAAACGGTACCTTCGCTAGAGGAGTCATTCTTTGAAAAATGGGTCTACGCTAGGATATTGATTCAATGCCGGATTTCGGTATCGCGTAAAAAATATATCTACAATAACATATTATATTATATACAGCATGTCTGCTTAGGTTGTAGCCAATCTTTTTCATTATTAATTTTAAGAAAAAAACTTATTCTTCATAAAAAGTTTTGCATTGTCTAAAACCAAAGTCCAATACAAAGATATTATTTCTTTCAGTTGTATACGAGGAATCTAAAAACAGCACCTTTTTTTTGACAATATCGAACATTGTTATAAGAAAAAGTTGATTAGATTTGAAAACTACACTCAAATATGCAATTATATCCATCCACCATGAAAATGCAATGACATGGGCGCAATTAGTCTTGCATTGCCAGAACTGGCTCGTGCGCCATTTTAATTGCAATTGCCGCTGCAAGTCTGGGTAGAAATGGATTATTCTGTTATTTTTAACTGTTTATTAGTTGGTCGAAGCAACTATGAACAGCTAATGGCTATTTAAACTAACTAGTAAAGATTGTTTTACGAAAAGTGGATATAACTTAATGACTGCAGTAAAAGTACCTGTGGCCATCCCATTATTTATGACCGTTTGTTATTATTATTTGGAAAGGACCGGATTGTAATAATTATAATTAAATATAGGCACATCAGTTAGGTTAGGTTGCTTAATTTATATTTAAATATTTTTTTGTGGTAAAATTTGTTAGTTTTTGAGGAATGGTTCAAGAATTGTCTTTTACCAAACATTCCTCAGAATAGCGTGATAGTAATGGACAATGCGAGCTATCACAGTCGCCAATTACATAAAGCTCCAAGCTCAAATAATACAAACTTGGAGATTCAGAACTACATGGCGGCGAATGATATATCTTTTGAAGAAAGTTATAAAAAAGTGATCTTTTAGAAGTTTTAAAGACATTTTGTATAAAAAAAGTATATGTTTGTGACACATTGGCAGAAGAAATTGGACATACAGTGCTACGGCTCCCACCCTATTATTGCATTTTTAACCCCATAGAGCATATGTGGCACCAGGTAAAATCACTGGTTAGGTCTGAAAATATTTCTCCGATTTTAAGTTCTAGTGTTTTGTAGAATTAATACGAATTGCTTTAAGGATATCCCCCAGGTAGTTGGAAAAATTCAGTCCGTCACGTAATAACTGTAGAAAATTCGTATATTAGTCTGGATCGTATAATTAATCCAATTATAATTAATTTTGATGAGGATAGCGATAGCGAAACAGAACTATCTATAGAATAACATTATAAATGTCAATAAATATGACTAGTAATATTTTAAAAAAATGTTATTTCATTTGATTACATTAATATAATCATATCATTACTTGTTTTCCTTAGTCCTTCATACTTCACTTGTTTATTGCCAAGCTCTTGTCGACACAATGGGACCGACCCAGGAAATCATTAAGTCGTATCCATTATTCGTGAAACAATCTTTACTTAAATTAGCAGTTCACATTCTTTTTTAAGCATATGTACTGCTAATTCGTCGCAACTTTTTTGAGCTGCTATTTGTAAGTAGCAGTAGCTGTTTTAACTGGTAATCAAAACGAACAGGTCTGCCCATCACTGATTCTGGTGGTATTTTAGGGATTTCGACAGTACCAACTGCTGTTCTGACTGTTAGCAATTCGCCAGCTGAGCGAGAACGATTTACTGCCATCAATACGTGCAATTATAATTGCCATTGCAGGAGCAAGAGAATAATTGCCGACTCTAATACGGCTTTTACTTCTAACTCAGTGTCAGCAGTGGCGACCAGTTTATGTATTTTATAAATTCTACCGTATTTCACCGTCAGATACTTCACCTCATTGCATACCATCAGATTACATTGTAACTTTATAAAAGTGTACATTTAAATTTTCATTGTTATTGTAAAGATAATTTTCGAAAAAATAAGAAAACCTATTCTTCATGGTAAATGGATGTTTGAATATGAATTTGATCAACTTTTTCTATATACTGGGTGGCCCAGAAGTCCGGAATAAAATTATTATAGCCTTAACCTGTAACTTTTGGGGAAAACGCTCGGACACGTCAATTTAGTTTTATATATGCTCACATTTTGACGTTATTCGTTTGTTTTTTTATAGACATTTGTCAAAGATATGACGACATCGATCTTCTTTTTTAAATGGAAACATACAGCTTGTGATACATCGTTTGAAAGCTAATATCTAGTACAGTATGCTCGTAAATTTTAGCGCGATTCTGTCAAGCTATTTCAGAATGGCGACTGTAAAAAGTTAAAAAAAAATTTCTATTTAAATAAACGGAAATTATAAATCATTGATGTTTTTTTACATTTCAAGGTAAGAAATCTTCTGAACGCGACACAATGAAGATTTCTTACCTTGAAAGGTAAAAAAACCATCAATGATTTATAATTTCCGCTTATTTAAATAGAGATTTTTTAAAAACTTTTAACAGTCTCCATTTTGAAATAGCTTGACAGAATCGCGCTAAAATTGATGAGCATACTGTACGAGATATTAGCTTTCAAATGATGTATCACAAGCTGTATGTTTCTATTTAAAAAAAAGATCGATGTCGTCATATCTTTGACAAATGCATATAAAAAAACAAACGAATAACGTCAAAATATGACCATATATAAAACTAAATTGACGTGTCCGAGCGTTTTCCCCAAAAGTTACAGGTTAAGGCTATATTAATTTTATTCCGGACTTCTGGGCAACCCTGTATAACAATTTTTGATATTGACCATTTTTTTGAGGAATCTCGTATACGACTGAAAAAAAGTAGTATCTAATACTCGCATTTTAGGTCTTAGACCATGCAGACAGAACTTTTTATGAAGAATACCTTTTCAGTCGGAAAAATACACGAGTAAAATAAAATCATCGTATTCCATAGAATCACCTTTTTGCAATTTCTTATGGAGAGAGTATGATGATGGTTTTATCCCTTCTTAAATGCCTAGAAAAGAAAAGGACACAAGTACACATATCGCCGCATTTCCAGCCAATGGAAAAATCCCTAGGTGAAAATAAGAAGTCCCAATGTATAAATGTATGATCTCCAAGTGCCTCAGGAGATAAAAACCTATGGAACGACAAAATGCGTAGGAGAGAGATGCACTGTTAGCACCCTGACCTACGCACACAATTTCCAAGTGATAGGGTGGGTGATCGCAGTGGGGTAGGTGAGAGATTCGAGATTTATGGGAAGAGGGGTGGGTTTTGATCCATTTCTAATGGAATTATTTGGAAGAATGGGGTCTAATGGGCTTGGGCAGGAGGACGGAGGGGCGATGAGTAATCCGCAAATTTATTATTTATAATCGAGATAATTAGTAAACACTACTTTTATTTTCTTTTTTCTAATTTTTCGCAAATGAATGCATACAATTGGTAATTAAAGAAGTAATTGGGCGTTAAAAAAGTGCATGCCATGAAAACAGCATCCGCGACGGTCGTCGCCTGGGCGCCGCATCGTTATTGTTACCTTACAAATGTTAATAATATTTGAAAACATCAAAAATAAAGAAATAATTCCGATTCCGCAGAAGAAAACTCATTTCAATGTCGTCCAAACGAAATAATTATTAAAGCCAATGAAGCAGCGCAACATTTATTGACTGAAAAATCGAACGAAGCTTACAAAGAGGAATTGCTTCGGACCAAAAACAAGTGAAGAGTTTCAGCGAACGCGTATTGTTAACATATTTTTAAGAAAGGTAAAACATTTTTAAATCTTCGACTTTATGGTCATGATATTTCAAACTAAAATCAACATTAATTCTGAATAATCAAGTCTATATAAACAAATATCCCAAACTTATTGCATTTCTAAGTGATAGTGAGTTGGTTATATACCAATATGTATTTTTTAATTTCGAAAAAAGAAACTGATACGATCGTAGAAAAATATCGTATGGAACTTAGTATGCATAAAGTTACTCGCCTTCCGCTCGTGCGCTTAAATTTCCCATTCGTGAAAAATAGCATAACTTGAAATATTATTAATGATAAAATTATTTAAAATCTGTACTTTGCAGTTGATCTGATTAAGGGCATTGGCTTCTGTTCTTTCATGTTGGTCCCCAAAAATAATATTAGAGGATTTTTTTCATTGGAATTAATAATAATAATAATATAATAATGCTTTTATTTAATAGTTGGGTGGGGGTGGGGAAATAAACCAAATTTAATCAAATAAATTAATATTCCCCTAACGAACCAACCCTGATTCGTACGCCATTCAACACATGCACCGAAACGGGATGTTTCGATGCGTATTTCGAAGAGGCGGCCTTGGACCTCAATATTCGATTCCGAGAATTCGGGTTTCTGAAAAATAATACTGCAGCGGCAATGTAACCAGGGACTTGAAATATTTTGTACCAAAAATGTGACGAATTGTACTATAGATTTAAAAAAAAAATGTACCAATATATTTTGAAGCAAAAAAATGACGATTTTTTTCAAAATTTTAATTTCCACCCAATCCACACCTCTTTTTTTACAAATGTTATTAGAATATTCTTACAGTAAATATCTCGAGGTTCTAGCTGTTTAAATTTTACCTGAGAACATTATTTTACAACCATTAAAAAAAAATCTGTAAGTTTAAAAGCTGTGTAAAGCCATTTCGGAACAACAACCTGGCTATTACAAAGCTTACAGAACCAATTCGCTGTATAATAGAAGGTTTTTGATGTTCTTACATTCTATACAACAGTTTCAAAATTTGGTATCGCAGGAGACTTTTATACAATAAATTTGCAACTTGGGAACTTCTATAAACCTGTTATTATACCATATTTCAAGTAACCAAATATATGCAGAAAATGTACCAAATCAGGTACAATTGTACCACCTAAACACTACCGAATACAGGCCCCGTTCGTGGTGAATCTGGCGTGTAACAAGGCGTAGGTTACCGAATTAGTGGAGAGAGCGGATAAGGGCTGAAAAACAGTGGCGGAGCATCATTTAATAATAATTAAAGTACTATTGCTATTATTAAGTACAAATTGTTAAAGTCCATGTATATTCGCGCGAGGAATCGACGGTCGAAAATAACAAAACAACGTTCTCCATTTTTGTGAATTACTAACGTCCGGTTTTTTCTTTTCGAACTGCTTTTTCTAGCAAGCGGGCAAAGCATAAAAATTTACCATTACAACGTGAAATCGCATTTCAATTTAATCAGTGAAAAACAATATCTGCTCCAAAGACATTACAAACTACAGATAGAAAAATAGTATATTAAGATACAAGTTTCATAAGACGCGCTTAATCTAGAAAACGACCCGCGAAGCGGGGAGTTTTCTAAGTACAAGTGCTCTAATTGTCTTATGAAGCGTGTATTTTATAATACTTTTTCCTATTGGGTCCTATTTGGGTCTTTATAGTATGAAAAACTTTTAAAAATATTTTTTCCATTTGAATTAATATTTTCTTTTTGGGTTGGCAATACTTTTATAATTCAATAAAATGTTACAAGTATCAAATATGCCATGATAGAAATAATTGAACACAACAAAGCTTCTTCCCGTCTGTCATAATTAAAAATATATATATTATTAAAGTTAATAAAAATGAGTCAGGAAGAAAGTTGTACTCCGTGAGAAATGCGAGAAATTGCAGAAAATAATCTAGAAAAACTTTTAAAAAGAATATGCAACACTTTGAGTTATGGTGCGAGCAGAACAAAGTTCAAAATATTGAACAAAATATTGTGTCGACACAGAATCTGACAGGAATAACAATTAATGTCCAGGAAATGTCTACAGAAACTATAAATATGTATATATAAAGTAATATGTATAATACTATATTGAATTAAAAATAAAAATAGTACTGTATTGAATAAAACTTTAGAAATAGAGCATAAACTGGAAGATATTTCTATTATTTTTAGGTTATGTTGTTTTATAATTGTGACTAGAAATTAGTTGACGGACACCGTCAGCATGTTATATATTTCCGAGTATAGGTATTTCAGATTAATATCTAGTAAAAATGATCTATTTGCAAGGTTAAAGGTTAGTATTTTAAAGTTTTGTATAAAAAATTTCTGTCGAATCCATAATGCCTAGAAAACTAATTTGAACGAAATCGAGGTAACCCTAAAATTCGAACATTACTTGCTGCCAACATAAAAAAAATAAAATTTCAGTTTCATAAAGTGGCAAGTTATTCATTTTTTTTGCATTTCATAATGTAGCCATTATGAAACCCAAATAGAAAATGTACATTTCTAGCCTACGCAACGAATGCAAACAGTCTTTCCCACCTGTCTCGGTCATTATTGCAGCATAGCCAGATTGACATATTTATCGCAAAGGTATCTTGCAAAATCCCAATTAAAGATTTGTTAATTTGACAATTACAAGTGGTTTAAGACTAATCCGCAATTGCTCTTAAAATAAATTTAGTTCCCAATAATTTTATTAGAAACTGTGAAAAGGCGGTAGAGATTCCTTAAAAAAATATTATTATACTTAAAAGTATCGAACGAATCTCGAACTAATCCAACTGCACTCTGGCAACATCTATTTCTATTTTACAACTGCGCTACGATTCGGACCCAAAAGATGAATGAATTACTAATAATCTCGTAAACATTGCGACGAACAATATGTGCTGTTTGTTCGGGTTTGTTCGATTATTGGTGAAAAATCGTCTTAATTATAAACAATATGGAATATTGGTATGGGGTGGACTTTATAATAATAGCCTGTACAAATTAAACATCATACAAAAATATATATTAAAAATTATTTTCAGAAAAAATAGATTATACCCTACACATTTACTTTTTAATAAAGATATTTTTAGCATTCGAACAATTTATATTCATACAATTTGCTATCATATGCATACGCGATCTAATTTGAGACTTGTTGTTGATCATGCATATGGAACAAGGATCAGGCTCAGCAAGCAGATTAAACTACCAATAAGTAACAATAATCTTAATCTGAGATACGTGAATTATTTTGGTCCTAAACTCTATAATTTATTGCCGGATAAAGTAAGAAATTGCCCTAAAGTAAAAAATTTTAAATTATTATGTAGGAAGGTGATTTTTGTGAATGTGTATCAATTTGAAAGGTTCTTCAACTAATTGTATTGTGTTGTGTATTGGCAGACATATCGTCTGTGTTTGATTTTGGTGATTAAAGATTATAAATTAGTAAATTAGTAAACTATGACTTTTTTGCGGAAACTGTGACTTTTTGATGGTGGTAATGTTATTATTTTAAGTTAAGACCTGTGTAGCAATACAGCACATACAGATGTTTTACATCTAGGTGCTTATTAAAATTCTATTATGTTAAAAATTATTCTATCGATAAAATGATATAATGTTCTGAATTGTGAATAAATTGATTAATTGCAAATAACAAATAAAAAAAAAAAAATCATTGTGCATTCATGTGTAATTTGTAAAAGAGTGGATCATTTAAATAAGGATTTATCTTTTCATCGGTAAGTATGGTTATGTTTTAATATTTAACCATCTGATATAACCAGACTACAACATTGTTGCCATTCAGCCAACAAACATGTAGTTCTCTCTTCCACCCAGTACTGATTTTCAATAACATTTCGCACAATCACAGCTTCACTTTCCAAAAGTTTTATGAATGGATTATGGAATCTGTAGTTTCCAATATCTTTGACCTGCTCCGATTTTTATAAGTGTTTGTTAGAAAAGCAGAAGCTTTTAAACAAAATTGGTTCCCCTGAAAAATATTGCTCTACGAAACCAGAGCCTGAAAGTTCTTCGCAATCAGATGTGACCATGTAAATGTACGTTGGTGTTTATATTATTATGAAAATAATGGTTTTCTTATACGATTTGTAACCATAGAATTTGAACAGAGGGGATGCGAGGCCATAATCTGTAATAGGCATAAAGCAATGCAAAAGGTATACGGTATAATTTATTCTATTTTTATTGCTTTATTAAAAGTGTTTCTGGGTGTTGATACTCTGGGATTATTTGGGGTTCAGTTTATGTTTTTTTTGTACCGGCATAAAAAAAAATATTTATAGATACAGGCACGTCACTGTCCTCTTTAGTTTAGTACCACTTTAAACTGTAGTTTGAGATAATTATATCCTGGCCTACTTATAATGCGTTTTTATCTCGATTTGGCTCTTTCCGAAAGAGACCGAGATGAGATGTTGGGTCTATTTTTAGCAGATCCACCCGACATATTCGACAAAGGACCTGAACCATTATAGGGAAATAATAGTACCCAGGTTTGAAAAGAATCGTTTGGCGTGCAAAAGTTTTAGGAATGTTCCATATTATATTTCCCACGAACAATTTCTGGAACAATAATAACTTCGTTCGCACGAGCAAATTGACAATTTTTCTCTGCGTATGCGTGGTTTGTAACTGATTAGGAACTGGTTGGAGATTTGCTGCTTTGCGAACACATCTCCAACTGAGAGATACCGACCGAATAAAAAATTCAATGCAAAGTATCAATAATTCTCATTGCACTTTGAAGCACTGAAATCTCAAGTTTTGAGGTTCATTTATCATACGATACCATTTTTGGGAAAACTCTATTTAGTTAGGGTTGCCAGACATGGCCCTACTTTTTGGGAATTTACTAACTTCGACCGGCTTTTTCTAGCAACTGAGCCAACCGATTTTTTTCGTTTAGTCGTGATAGCAGAATAGATTTTTATTTTCTGAGGAAATAAATGTCTTATTTTCGGTGTTTCTTGTCGTTTTATTAATAAACAGTGTTTATTTTCGCGTTTTATTTGGTTAAACTGATTGGACTGACCTTCCCAAAAATTAAGAACACAAACATTTTATTTTTATTTATTATTTGTTTAAATGCTTTTTTATAGAAAATCAGGCTTCTTTATACAATTGTCCTTGTCCATTTGGTAACCCTAAGATGAGATAATCAACTCGGCCTACTCCTAAGTACTAATGGGACTGACTTATAAGAGACTAGATACTAGACTCACAGAGAAATAGAGGGTGTATGAATATTACGTATATGCAGTAATTTCAAGATACAGGATGTTAAAATTTATTTTTTTTAATCTCGTATATCTTAAATATCCTTTTGTCGATCTTGTTGAAATTTCGCAGTTTCATTTGTAGTGTTAAGAGGCTAATTTAGCCCTAAGTAGATTAAATTTATTGATTCCAGTGGCGTCCCTGGCGGCACCTTAACGAATATTATTGGAAAAACAGTAAGCCACTGACTTTTTTGGAATTTTTATATCTTTCTCGGATTAAGCCACTAGAAATACAATAGTTTTTTCGTATCTTACTTTGTTTTCGAGAAAAAAATAAAAACCACTTTGATGCATGTCCCTGGAGATGCATAGAAATTTTCTTTTTTAATCAAGGTTTGCGTTGGAAAATAATTGCAGCATTTGACTTGACATCTGTCAGCTTATTTATAAGGTATTAATTTGTTGTGTTTAGAAAGTTCTTTTGGTGATTATTTTTTATTCCATATGGTTCAGTTTACTAATAGTGAAATTGCAGATATGCATTTATGTTATGGAATGACTCATGGAAACCCTTATGCTGAAAGACGTATTTATCATCATCCTCAACGTGTAGTGCCCAACGCAAGTCTCAAGTGAAAAGCCAGTGGCTTACATTTTTTTTCCAATAATATTCGTTAAGGTACCGCCCGGGACGCCGCTGGACTCAATAAATTTAATCTACTTAGGGCCAAATTAGCCCCTTAACACTACAAATAAAACGGCCAAATTTCAACAATATCGACAAAAGGATATTTAAGATATTTACGAAAACCTCGATTAATTTTTTAAACACCCTGTATCTTTAAAATGAAGCATATGCGGACCAACGTTTATATGAACTTTTCGTTTTGGAATCGCCCAAAGAATCGTTTCTTAAAATTACTGCACACCCTGTAGGTATACCGTAAAATAAAAAAGGAACTTAATAATTTAATACAGTGAGTCCCAGAAAAAATGTCTAAATTCATTTAAAATTCAGCGGTAAGTTTTTTCAAAAAACGCTCGTACCCGTCGATTTTGATTTTTTAATTTTTTTTTGTGGTAATTTCATGTATACAGGGTAGCTCAAAAATAAGTTACGGCCATCAACTTCATTTTTTCAATTCATATTTTTTATTTCATTTTTGAATTTTGCATTGAATTCTAAGCATGTTTCATATACCATGTCCTATACATAAGCTCAACAGTTATTGAAAAAATTAGGATTGAACATATCTATAAGTAAGACCTGTTTATTAAAAAAAAACACAACAAAATCAAATTAAATGTTGAAAATGTGCGCCATTTACGGCTTGACAATATCCAAGACGATCACTTTGCTGGAATTAATTCTAGTTGGAGAAATTCCAGATATACTTGTCCAGTTAAAGACTGTTCAAAGAAAAATGGACCAATTACTCTTTCGCGTACGATTCCACACCAAACATTTATTTTCTTAGGGTACTGGCTGCGAACCTCTATCATCCAATGCGGATTTTCTGTTGCCCAATATCGACAATTTTGTCTGTTCACATTACCATTCAAATAGAACGCAGCTTCATCCGAAAAAATAATATTTTTTACTAAATTATTATATAGATTGCACATATTTTGCATGCGTCCGCAAAACTCACCTCGCCTATCGAAATCATCTTCAAATAACTCATGCACTGGAATAACTTTGTATGGGTGATATTTGTGCTTTTGAACTACTCGGTGAACAACAATTTCGGCATGGTGGATTTTCTTCCAAGGAAAGCAAAACGTCAAGTTATTCATTTTCATCTCGAGTAGGACGACCAGATTTAGGCAAATCTCTAACATGGCCGAATTCTCTAAACTTAGCCTCTATTCTACTCACCATCTTTTGACATATGGGAGGACGATCAGGATGGATTTCATTAAATAATTGGGCTGTTTCTATTTGAGTACGTGTTTTATCACCAAACCCAACCATGCATAGAATTTCAATTTTTTCCCGTTCCGTTAACTTCACCATTATTGTGAAAACCGCAACTTTGAAACTACGCTTGACAATAATTATACTTATTTGAAATAAAATTGTCATACAGTTTCTATGGAAATAAACGGTGACAGTGAGACAGTACACTCTTACTTATTATGGAGCCCAAAATGCCATATTGCCAGAAGATTTGATAGATCGTTGGATTCCCTAAATGATATGTTCAATCCTAATTTTTTCAATAACTGTTGAGTTTATGTATAGGACATGGTACATGAAACATGCTTAGAATTCAATGCAAAATTCAAAAATTAAATAAAAAATATATGTTTTCATTTGAAAAAATGAAGTTGATGGTCGTAACTTATTTTTGAGCTACTCTGTATACATGAAATTACCACAAAAAAAAAATTAAAAAATCAAAATCGACGGGTACGAGCGTTTTTTGAAAAAACTTACCGCTGAATTTTAAATGAATTTAGACATTTCTTCTGGGACTCACTGTATAAGTCCTAATAGATTATTACCATACATTATTCATTCAATCGTGGGCATAATCATATAAAAACAGGTGATTTACAAAAAAAATCGGAACGAAACGCGATACCTAGTAATCAAACGCCTCTAAATCATTCATAACTAGGCAACGGGTTGAATTATAGTGACCCTAAGATGTAACCTTGAGGAAGACCTGTTTCATAGGCGGTAAACCCACCTTTCTAGAATGCATGTACCGTTATTTTTTGAAAGGGTTGATCGTTAGTGGGTCAGAATTATTATTAAATTATGCTTACGGTTATTTTTTCTATGCCGTAATAAATAAAACCTGAAGAACTGTAATTCATCGTTATAATTTGTAAGTGCGTAAAAATTTGTACTTTCAAATCAATATTTTTGGAAAAATACATCTGTTGGACGTTTAGCGACAGTTGGTACACTGTGAAAAAGCTGTCCGCACTTTCTGCCGCTCCCCCGACTAGCAGATTTCCCCTTATAAGGATTTATAAGAGTTTTATAAAAACTCTCGATTTACAAATTAGTTCTATAAAGATCTCTAGTGATACATTTTTGTTTTTAGGGTCAAATAGCTACAATATTACGCTGTAAGAATGCTATTACGTCCAAATTATAGTACAGCTTTATATAAGTTATTTTTAAAGTGTTGTAAGACAATCATATAACTTACATTGTACAGTAAAATGGATCTGTACGCTTCTTTGCTGAATAGAGTGCGTGTTGATTAGTGTTGTGATCGCTCGAGCGAAAACCGTCGCTCGTCCCTTATTATCTTTCACTCGATACCCGCGCTTCGCTTGACGCCGGCGGAAATGTACCGCTGTAGTGTGATCGAGTTAAAAAACTGCTCGTATATTCGAACAGTTTTTCGCACGATAGGAAATACTCTAGTAATTAATTCAGGCGAAAAATCGAAAAACATCGCCTGTCACTTGATTAGAGACCTTCGGTCTACGCACCGCGCCATTCGATTGGCGACGTTCGAGATTGACGATGAGCAGGTACACGACATATGTCTTTCTTAAAGGCACATAAACGCATATAATGCATATAAATGCATATAAAAAAGTATGCCAAATCCCTTAGTGGAGTCATCGCGACATGGGTTTTCTAAAGTTTTGTTTTAACTGGCTAGCCAGCGGCGAAGTTTAGGTCTCCGATTGTAAATATAAAAAAATTAGAGGATATAATTTTAAAATTTTTATTTACTATAAACTCGAGAAAACTTCTCAAAAATAGCATAATAATAGAAATTGTTAATGAAAAATAACAAACCGAACAAAATAGTTATCAAAATATATAGAAAAATTCGTTGGTAATCTTATAGTAAACATTTTAAAATCTAAACAGGAACTTTTTATTATTAAACTCAAGAAGACTTCTCAAAAATAACTACATTATAGAAAATGTTAATGGAAAATAAGAAAACGAGCAAAATAGTTAACAAAACATAGGTATCGACAAATTTTTTGGTAACCAAAAGTAAACATTCTTAAATTTAAACAGGAACTTTTAGGTAACTATACACAATCACCTATTTTCTTATTTTGCCAGTGGCGTAACTAAGCCTACATTTTCGAAGGGCACACATTTATTTTAAAAAAGCACAAGAATAAACCCGAACAATAAATACATATTTAGGTGATTTTTTTCAGTTTTTTTGTTTGGTATCGAGACACGTGTTAAAAATTCATTATTCACAAATAAATAAATTTCAGGAACTTTTTTGGTGGCTACTACAATTTTTTTAGCTAAACCTGTGCCCACCCGTAGTTACGTGCCTGCTAAATATCCTACCTGATCACATGTAAACGGCTAGGCTGCCGGTCGAGCAGTCGGTGACGTCATCGCTTGGTGATTTGGAATTTCAAGCGATTCACTCGATTATTAAAATCATCGGTTTTTCCAACACTAGTGTTGATGTTTCCTAAATGCTGTTATCAACTTCTATTACATTACATATTACAAACGTGGGCTATTTACGCTTATAGATCTATTTTAATAGTTGCTAGAACGTTCTCAGCACAAAATCCCCGCTGAACAGCGAGAACAACATGATGAAACGCGTTTTCCCAATTTCACAGACTTCGTGCCCGACGTGGCATCGCCGCCTACTCTCAGATGAGGTAAGGCCCTTCTTGTCCGTACGCATAGCACGCATTTCTTGCCGGTGCGTGTTGTTTTGGCCAAAATCAATACGGGGCCAAATTCACGGTCACTGTCAAAGCCGGAAATTTTTCGAGACGAAGGGCGTTACCAGTCAGGTTTGAGAAATTAGAGAAAATTATCGGGATCGAGGGTATGGAATTTCGAACTATAATGAGGGGAGGAGGGGGGCATTTTTCTTTCCAATACGTCGTTTGAAATTTCTGAATGATTTAAAAGATATAACCGGTCTTTCTTCATCTGATTGGCCTTCGTGTACGAGGGAGACAGAAAGTTTTTTTTTCTATTTTATCGAGAATTTGATGTACCAAAGTAAATATTTTAACAATAAAATATAAGTATTTTGTTGTTTGTGACATTCCTGTATGCAAAAACTAAATTTTCTAATGAGAAATCTTAATTTTTTTACAAGCTACATAAACTCCTGGACAAAATTAACGCAACATCATAAATTTGCCATATTTTTGATGCTATTTTTTTTCTGAATTTATGATCCGATTTGAATGAATTTTTTTGCATTGTAGGTTGGTTCCTTGACAATGTCATAGTTTTCCCTGTTTATGATAAAAATTTAATTTTCGATTTATACTTAGTTTACTAAAAATGCTATGTTTTTTCCCGAAAATTCGTATCACCCTGTGGAGTATATTAGCAACCGAAGCATATTGCAGTTGACAATAAACGGTAGGTCCATCTTTCTCCAACATTTCCTTTTTTGGTTTACTTCATTATCTCTGTTGTTAAAGAAGATACACCGTTTTATAGCGTAACATGTTTGTATAGACTTTATTACTCAACACATTCATTGTTAAATGTTTTCAAGTAGGTTTCAAGATTAAAATACTCGTCGGGCAACTGGGCATACGAAACGAACGTTTAATACGCAGTTTCCGAACAGTTTTTATCAGTATGGCGAATTTTATTTGACCTTCGTAACTTCAAAACACAACATCTGCTGACACATCGCTTGCAATGTCAGAAAAAGTCCATAGTCTACTTGTAAACATTTAACAATGAATGTGTTGAATATTAAAGTCTATAAAATCATGTTAAGCTATAAAACGGTGTATCTCCTTTAATAATAGAGATAATGAAGTAAACCAAAAAAGAAAATGCTGGGGAAAAATGGACCTACCGTTTAATGTTAACTGCAATATGTTCCGCTTGCTAATATACTCCACAGGGTGATGCGAATTTTCGGAAAAAAAACATAGCATTTTTAGTCAGTATAAATCGAAAATTAAATTTTTATCATAAACAGCGAAAACTATGACATTGTCAAGGAACCAACCTACAATGCAAAAAAAAATCATTCAAATCTGATCATAAATTCAAAAAAAAAAATAGCATCAAAAATATGTCAAATTTATGATGTTGCGTTAATTTTGTCCAGGAGTTTATTTTGTAAACTGTATATTTACACCCTGTATATTTATTGTTTGGGATTGTTTGACGTTATAATGAAAAAAATTAGAATGGTCTCTCTTTTTGTGCTAAGAAATAAATTTTGAAATTATTTGACTACCGTCGAAACTTAAAAAAAAACAATAAACATTGACACGAAAAAGCAGACCAGGCAAAATCACTGAAGACTTTTATTCCGAATTAATTCTTCAATCAAAGAATTTTCATCAAAATTTTCCCAGTACAAAGAATCTCGGAAACTATACCGATTGATGTATCGTTGAGTTGAACATAGGAAATCCCACGTAATAATTGAGGTGGCTGAATATTGGTTCCCCTGTACATTTTATAGAAAAGCTGCATTATAACTTCTTGAAGAGGCTGCCATGGTAAAGCTATGTGCTCAGTTTGAATACATTTTGGTAAGTCAATCCTAAGCCTATTCAATTAAACGTGATGGCAAAACAACGAAACTCTCATAGTTCAGGTAACACAGCAAACCCTATATAATTTCTATGACGCCATTGCCAAAAATTGACGTAACGCTCAACATAACGAATAATGAAAATATTGTCAACAGTAATTTTCGTTTTGCCAATGTCAAATTTTAATTTGCCGGTGTTTCCGGAACTATGAGAGTTTCGTGGTTTTGCCATCGCGTTTAATTAAAAAGCTTAGGATTGACTCGCCAAAATGTATTCAAATTCGAGACAGGGGGTTACCATGTCGGCCTCTTCAAGAAGTTATAATTGATAAACTGAACTTGCCAAAACTCGATTAGTTGAAAATTGAAGAAATTCCAACAATGCAGCTGATTGATTTCCAATCTAGTTCAATATGGATTCAAAAATTCATCGAAACAAATATCGAGTTATTTGGCATCTAATTTGCATCAGCAGAAGTCGCACTAATTTTTTTCTGATTTAAAATTTAAAAAATAAACATAAATGAATGTTGCTATTATTGCATGAAATGTATATTGCTGATAGCAAATATTGCAAGTATTTAGTAATTTGTTCCCATTAATCACGAAGTCAAAATTGGAACGTCATGGCCTCATTGAACAATTTTTTTTAGAAAAAATGGCACGTAGATTAATTGCTCGCCATCCCTTCGGTCGGCAAACTGATTAGATAAACTATACAGGGCCAATTGGAAAACTTCGCACCTTCGCTTCCGGTAAATAATATTAAAGATAGGATAGTCACGTCAATTTTATGGTGATGGGGACGTTTTTAATGAATATTTGCAGCTTTCGTGGTGTAAACCTTCTGGGAGGGGTAAATGTTACCCTTAAAATCTTAAATGGGAAGGGGAGCCTCGTAAATTTGACCTACAACGGAAATTGAAAATAACTAAGCCGGTTTTGATGCTACAAAAAAAATGTGGAAGGCAAAATTGAAGAGCTTGACAGAGCGCGTAAGCTCAAACAAACCCGATCCCGATATATCAATGAGTTCGGGAATTAACGCGATTTTCAACTGCAAAAACAATAAAATTTAATTAATCATAACTCGTGAAGGGGCGGAGTTGGGGCATCATTTTTTCGCGAATTAACGGGTGATACCGAGTACTTTGATGGGCCGGAGGCTGGGGTTGGTGGGGCAATTAGGAGGGGAGTAAGGGGGATTGGAAATTTTTTACATAAATGCTAATAAGTAGTTTATTAATCGAGCTACGGGGATCAGGCCAGATTAAATTAAATTAAATTTTTTATCAGCTACGAGGTGGGATTGGCGAAAAATTTATATTTTCACAAATGCGCGCTGGGCGCGGCATACAAGAATTGGCCATCTCCGAAAATACTTTAGATATTATGTTTAATTTTGGTATGTGTTAATAGGATATAGAACCTCAAATTTCAGTTAGAAAAGCTATTCAATTGTTCCACCAGTGGCATAGCTGCAAACATGTCCTCTGATGTTTTTTACAAAAAAATTCTCCATGAAAACGGTCTCTTGAGTTTTTCTCGTCAGACGCACTGTTCTTGATTAAAACCACTAAATTCATATTGAAACTCATTATTTTTAACATTGATAAATTAATTAACTAAAATTTGAGGTTCTATATCCTATTAACACATACCAAAATTAAACATAATATCTAAACTATTTTGGGAGATGGCCATTTCTCGATATATAATTAATTAAATTTTATTGTTTTTGCAGTTGAAAATCGCGCGAACTCATTGAGATATCGGGATCGGGTTTGTTCGAGCTTACGCGCTCTGTCAAGCTCTTCAATTTTGCCTTCCACATTTTTTTTGTAGCATCAAAACCGGCTAAGTTATTTTCAATTTCCCGTTGTAGGTTAGATTTACGGGTTTGTTCGGATTTTCGTCAAGGGATTTTCGAGCCGTTTATTTCGCCAGGACGAGTCCACTAAGAATATTGTATTAATTATAATGGTCATTAATAATCCGTACAAAAATAATATTGTAGATACACCTAATTTTTAAAAAAAGTATAGTCAGAATTTATAGTGAATAAAATCAAATTATTACCAAAATAGATGTATTTACAACGAATGTATAGTAAGAGCAATTTATTTATAGCTCCAGTAGTTAAATATTATAAAATGTATGGTACATTTCACTGGCTATTATTTATCGTAAGAATTACCAAGTTTAAATAAGATGTTAAAATATTTTTACATGAATAAAAGGCATATATAACAGGAAACATACCATCGATCGATGAAGTCAAGTGACGTTGTACACGGTTAGTATTTAGATGAGTGACCGCTTGGGAATACCATGTGTGAACACACAAAAACTTTTAGTAAATTTTACAAAACATTTGGAAAAATCTTACAAGAGTTTTTTCAAAAACTATGTAAATGGTTTACTAAATATTTTTACTGAAAATATTGCTATAATTTAATGCCAGTTCTCAATAAAAGTTATTCCAGCCCCATAAATTATGGTTAGTGCCACTATTTTTATAGTAAATTTACAATATTTTTCACATTCACTCGTGCATCACACAAATGTCAAGGTCAAAATCAGCACTTACCATTTAAGTTGCGGTTTGCCCCACTGAGATGGAAAAAGTGTTCAGAGCACTAAACGAGATGAAACACGATGCGATTCACATGACACCACTTTGCGATTTGACGGCACTTTCTGCCGGCACCCTGGTTTTGGGTATCTCACCCTTGTAGGCCTATTGCAACCCCGCGCTGTTGCCACATTGTCGCAACGAAAGTGTGTCGTCCTATTTGCGTTCCTTCGTTTTGCATCTGGGTAATTGTGGCGTAGTAAGTTGCACGGAAGTCGACGACGCTGGCAGGATCGTGTAAAAATATCAAATCGGTCTTGATTATAGGGGCTTGAGAACCCTGATCGAAATCGAATGTTGTTTTTTTTATGATCAAAGACTGGCACTATAGAAAAAAATCCTTTAAGGCACATGTGCGAAAAAGGGGATTCATATTGGTTTTGAATCGGTGGAGGTTATATTCATGGGGAAATTTTTTAATAATGAAGTTCGAGGAGAGAGAGGTTAGGTGAACCACATATGGATGGGCGGCAGTGGTTCGTCGTGTATTTCTGCAATTCGCCGCTCTGGGCGGAATTAAGAGGGCAAGGTCAGGCGAGCACTTTCCATGAAAATATCTGTAAAAGAGAGTCAAATCCCCAACCTGTCTTTTTTTGCCTTTACAATTTTTTTTTTTTTTTTTATGATCAAACACAAGCACTATAGGAAAAATTCTTTAGGGCGAAAAAGGGGATTCATATTGGTTTTGAATCGTTGGAGGTTATATTCGTTGGGAAAAACGACCTCGGGAAGATCGTTCCACAATGATGAAGTCCTCCAGATGAAAGAGTTCTTAAATAATGAAGTTCGAGGAGTACTAAGCTTAACCACATATGGATGGGCGGCAGTGGTTCGTCGTGTATTTCTGATATTCGTCGCTCTGGGCGGAATTAAAAGGGCAAGGTCAGCCGAGCACTTTCCATGAAAATATCTGTAAAAGAGAGTCAAATCCCCAACCTGTCTTTTTTTGCCTTTACAATTTTTTTTTTTTTTTATGATCAAACACAAGCACTATAGGAAAAATTCTTTAGGGCGAAAAAGGGGATTCATATTGGTTTTGAATCGTTGGAGGTTATATTCGTTGGGAAAAACGACCTCGGGAAGATCGTTCCACAATGATGAAGTCCTCCAGATGAAAGAGTTCTTAAATAATGAAGTTCGAGGAGTACTAAGCTTAACCACATATGGATGGGCGGCAGTGGTTCGTCGTGTATTTCTGCTATTCGTCGCTCTGGGCGGAATTAAAAGGGCAAGGTCAGCCGAGCACTTTCCATGAAAAAATCTGTAAAAGAGAGTCAAATCACCAACTTGCCTTCGATGTTCTAGGCTGTCGAGGTTCTTCGTCAGCTCGTGGTCTCCAATCAGACGAATGGCCCTCCTTCGATGGAATCCAGTAGCCGAAGTGTACGTTTGGGTGCAGAACTGCAGACATGAGAGCAGTACTCTAGTGATGGTCGAATCTGGGCTTTGTATAGTGTCAAAAGTTGTTGAGGTGTGTACAACTTTCTGGTTCGGAAGAGTACACCAAGCTTCTGAGAGGCTATCTTGGCGATTGCCACAACGTGGTTATGCCAAGACATACTTCCTCCCAAATTGACGCCCAGCAAACTAATAGATGAAGCCAGCGGGATTGCGTGTCCGTCCATGAATATATCCGGTTCTGTAATGTTAATCCTTTTAGAGAAAACTGCTGCCTGGGTTTTTTTAGCGTTAAATTCGACTTGGTTACTGTCACCCCAAGACAAAACTTCTTCCAGGTCTTTGTTGAGGCGTGATACTTCATGCTGTCTGCGAAGAAGTGCGTCGGCAGCCGATGTTTGTGCATTCAAAGAGAAAGATGAGATAAGTGTGCTATCATCAGCAAAACTAACTATCGGGTTTTTCGTTTTCACTAGAAGGTCGTTAATGTAGAGTAAGAAGAGAGTGGGAGACAATATGGACCCTTGAGGAACACCGGCATTGATGGTGAAGGTGTCTGAGAGAAATCCGTCAATCGCCACTTGCAGAGAGCGGTCCTTAAGAAAGCTAGACAACCATGCACAGAATCGACTGGGCATACCATAGGATCGCAGTTTACTTAGAAGCCCCTCAATTATTACAGCTACAGCTATATTTGTAGTATCTATACAGTTGCATCAGTACTAGTGATGTCACCGGGTCCCATTTTTGAAAATGCCGGATATCGGAACAAACGCCAACATTTTTGACCGGATTCTGTATTTACAATAAAACGATCTAACAAGAAATCAAAATTTATTTGACTGGTGGAATAACACGAGGAAAATTTTCCATTTTTACCAAAAAAGTCAAAAATATACTTAAATCTGCGCCTGCAATCAGCTTTTTTCGCAGGTCGGCGATATCTACGAAAAATAAATAGACTCTTTGCAAGCAACGGTGAAAAAAATAATTTTTCTGCACCATAATCTGACCATTATTATATTAATGTCAATTGTTCCACAGTTTAAGTTTCGTTTTCATAGTATAGCCTCGTTAAATAAAACTGCTCCACGGTGTCGCTGTAGTCATATATTTTTCTTTAATTCAGTTTCGGCCGGATCCGGTAAAAATCAGGTCCCGAATATTAAAAAAGAAGGCCGGATACCGGATCCAGATCCAATGCCAGCGGCATCACTAGTTAGTACCTTAAATCATAAAAAAGTGAATAAGTAGATAAAATCTATGTTTATTTGTAATCTCTTTACACAAATCAAAATCGGTGACATGATTTTTCTTCACTTGTACAATACTCTCCTGGCGTTTGGTCCGTTATTCTCGACTCACCCTGTATATAAACCTGCAACTTTAAATATTATAAAATAGATTAATTACTCTAAACTAAAAACCTGGAAGAAATTTTGGCTTGGGGTGACAGTAACCAAGTCGAATTTAACGCTAAAAACCCAGGCAGCAGTTTTCTCTAAAAAGGTTAACATTACAGAACCGGATATAGTCATGGACGGACACGCAATCCCACTGGCTTCATCTATTAATTTGCTGGGCGTCAATCTGGGAGGAAATATGTCTTGGCATAACCACGTTGTGGCAATCGCCAAGATAGTTTCTCAGAAACTTGGTGTACTCTTCCGAACGAGAAAGTTGTACACACCTCAACAACTTTTGACACTATACAAAGCCCAGATTCGACCATCACTAGAGTACTGCTCTCATGTCTGGAGCTCTGCACCCAAACATACTTTTCGGCTACTGGATTCCATCGAAAGGAGGGCCATTCGTCTGATTGGAGACCACGAGCTGACGAAGAACCTCGACAGCCTAGAACATCGGAGACAGGTTGGGGATTTGACTCTCTTTTACAGATATTTTCATAGAAAGTGACCTTGCCCTCTTAATTCTGTCCAAAGCGGCGAATATCAGATATATACGACGAACCACTGCCGCCCATCCATATGCGGTTAAGCTTAGTACTCCTCGAAATTAACTATTTAAGATTACTTTCATCTGGAGGACTTCATCCTTATGAAACGAGGTCGTTTTTCCCAACGAATATAACCTCCAACGATTCAAAACCAACGTGAATCGCTTTTTGCGCACACGCACCACTCCCAGAGTGCCCTAAAGGATTTTTTCAATAGTGCTTGTGTTTGACCATAAAAAAATAATTATTATTAATTCTGCAAAAACGTATATTTTTTAAAGATTTTTTTCTCTAAGCATAAACTAACCGAGACACGCTTATACCAACCCCCTAAATGGAAAAAAGAGGAAGAGAACCTTGTGTATACGATTTGTAGCCATCGAATTTAAACAAGAGGGATGCAAAGCCTTAATCCATAAAGCACACAAAGCAATGCAAATGGTACGGTGTAATTTATTCCCTTTTTATTGCTTTATTAAAAGTGTTTCGGGGTGTTCTTGTTCTGGGATTACCTGTATTTATGATGGGGTTCAGTTTATTATATGATGTTGATAATTTTATTCTTGTGATTGTTCATTTAACTGAAAATAGATGAATTTACTAAAGAGGTTTAAATTTAGTCCAGGAAAATCAGTTTTTCAAATGGAAAAAAAAGTATTGAGTTTACGACGTTTTGTTGTTTGGTGTTCCAGATAAGAATACATTCTAGAGGAATCTCCTTAACAATCGGACATATACAGGGTGGTCCAGCGAAAACTTAACACCTCGATTTTCCTGCTTTAAAATGAAAATGTAGAAAATCGCTCGGACCCGTCGATTTCTGATTCGAGGGGGAATAACTTTTCCGCTTTTTTCATCTCCGTGACTTCAACCCCCTAACGGGGGTGAACAAAACCCCCTGATTTTGAATAGGGATAAGGGCTGTTGCGATACCTCATTTTGAAGATCTTATCGAGTAATATCTGACCCTAAAATTTCGCTTCAGAATTTTCATCTTTAACGAAATGACAGCTAAAATAGTGGAAGACTACTTACTTTTGTGATTAGTTTATTAAATGCTGAAAATGGCCACCATTCACTTCCATGCAGTAAAGAACGCTGGTGTATGAGTAGAAACTGTGGAATTTACCTCGAGGATATTACTCTTATCAGACGCAGTTGAATTTATTTATTTATTTGTTAATTTTTTTGTCCAAAAAAGTAGACGGACCATGTTTTTGATTTACCTTAGTCTATCGTGAATTTCTAAGAACGTTAAAACTGTGTCAATTCGATTGTCCCTTTGTAGTAGAATTAAAATGGTGTATTCCGTAGAAGAAAGGGTGGAAACGGCATCCTGAAAAAAATGTATCCGCTGCTTACGTTGTGCAACTGGTTGCCAAATTTGACGCTACTGGTTCAGTCGGAAACAAAAAGAGGGTGTATGACAGAGACGAAGCGAGGGAGGTGGCTGTCTTAGGTCAAGTAGCAGTGGATCCGACCCTTAGTACTAGGAAATTGTCCGATGTATATGGTGTTTCACGCACAACAATCATGAGAATCCTTAAACAACATAAGTTCCATCCTTTTAAGATACGACTGGTTCAGCAACTGAATGAGGATGATTCCGATCGCCGACTCCAGTTCTGTGAAGTGGTCAGTGGAATTATTAACAATAATCCTAAGTACATGTTCAATATCTGTTTCTCGGACGAGTGTTCATTTTACCTTAATGGCATTGTAAACAGGCATAACTGTCGGTATTGGTCAGATGAAAATCCAAGATTATTTCGTGAAGTGCATATGCAGCATCCCCAAAAGTTAAATGTTTGGGCGGGTATTTATGAAAATCACATAATCGGCCCTTTTTTATATCCGGTAATCTTACTGGCCAAATGTATTTAGAACTATTAGAGAACGCTATTTATCCAGCCATCGTTCAAGTATTGGAGAATGAAGAAGACCATGTAACGATCATTTATCAACAAGATGGCGCACCACCTCATTTCGCTCAACCTGTGCGTCAGTTCTTAGATGAAAATTTTCTTCAGGCCTGGATTGGAAGAAGGGGACATATTGAGTGGCCACCCAGATCACCTGATCTGGCTCCACTAGACTGGACCCTGAAATCTAAGATTTACGCTACCCAGCCTGAGTCACTGGAGGATTTGTGAATGTGGATCATTAATGAATGCCGTCAAATTACACCACAAATGTTGCGTAATGTCCGTGAACGTTTTGAGCAAAATTTATTTTACTGCATGGAAGTGAATGGTGGTCATTTTCAGCATAGTAAGTAGTCTTCCACTATTTTAGCTGTCATTTCGTTAAAGATGAAAATTTTGAAGCGAAATTTTAGGGTCAGATAGTACTCGATAAGATCTTCAAAATGAGGTATCGCAACACCCCCTCATCCCTTTTCAAAATCAGGGGATTGTGTTCACCCCCGTTAGGGGGTTGAAGTTACGGTGATGAAAAAAGCGGAAAAGTTATTCCCCCTCGAATCAGAAATCGACGGGTCCGAGCGACTTTCTACATTTTCATTTTAAAGCAGGAAAATCGAGGTCTTAAGTTTTCGCTGGACCACCATGTATAATTTAATTAAATTTTCAATCCGATGTTTCGTTTTTCCGCAACGCAACTTGTTTTTTTTTAAATAGTAGTAACATTTTATGTTGTATGAATTATACTTTATATTCCGAATCCAACGGGACTTTTTAAGTGTTAACCAAATCTCAACCTTCCAGCAATTGAACTTTGTACCCTATTTTCGTAAACACCCTGTATATTTGCCATATTTCCCCATTCATTGTTCCATATTGCTTTTCTGTTGTAACTATGAAACGAAACGATTTATGTCCCTATTGTTTTGGTTCCTCGCTTCTCAAATCAAAAATGTATAATATTCGTCTAATTCCGGATAATTCTTTTCCTTTGCAACATCGCTAATTAAATTCAGCAAGCGGCGGTCCAGTTTCACTTTCTCATGCAGACATAACATGGTTGTTGGTAAACTGAGTGTGCATAACTTGTTAAGAACAGAAACAATAATTAAGCACCGTGTTTTTATTGCCCGCCACATTATAACGTCTAAAATTGATTATATTAAATATAAATTATATCTGCAATTATCATATTTTTAGCATACCAAGCTGTTGCATGTAATGGCTTCGCGCATCGCCTGCATTGGATTTTTTCGTACTATAGTTGATATTCGATTCTCTTATTCTTCTTCTCAAACTCAAATACAAATACAAAATCGCTCTTAATATTTTTATATTATTTTTTGCGAGCAGATATAACGAAGCCGACGGCGCCTCCTGAACTAATTGGACTGCGGCCTAACGGTGTCGGACTTGAAACAAGCCGTCGCCATCAAAAAATAATATTTAAAATAAATAATTTAAGATAGAATTTTTATTTGCGTGGGAATTCGATCAGAGAATCAAATATCAACCTACCACCTACGAAAATGAGAAAAAAGCAAGGCCAACTTCCGGTACGACCAGAAGTGGCACCATCTTGAAAACTTTTTCGTTGTATGTATCATATTTGCAGAATTATATCGTTGAATTTTTGACTGCAATAAAACCTCATTATCCATTCGACCATAAAATAAATAAGGAAATCCCAAATTTTAAAACCTTTTCGAGCAGAGCCGGACCAGGTATACAAATTCAATTTATATACAAAGTGATTTTTAATAATTTTAATCTTTAGTGGTTTTCCGGCGAGTAATTTTTAGTTAGGCTTATTAGTGGTAGAATGTAGCGTCCTTGGAATTGTGCTGATAGGGGGGCATCTTCAAGTGTAATTTTTAAAAGAAAGCATTTATCTACCGATGCCAAACTAATAATTAAAAATGGGTATCAATCGTTGTTGAGTAGAAGTTTTAATTCGATAGACGCTTTAGCAGAGACGTCTACTTTGACAAAAATTCCTTTATCTTCGTTAAGAGACATAGTACTTAAACCTGTTAATCCTAAAAAAATCGGAGTAATTCTGGCACATTTAGAAGCATTGACGAAAATGACATGGATTTATTAAGAAGAAAGATTTACCAAATGTATGAGGCACAAACTGTACCCACTTTGATTTCCCTCAAAGAGCGGCTGATTAAAGACGAAACAAATATCTCTTGTAGTCTTTCAAGCCTTAGGAAAATATTGCGTAAAATGGGTTTTAAATACCGAAGCATTGATAAAAGACAAACATTAATGGAATCTCAACGTTTACGGGAATGGAGACTTAAATATTTAACAATTGAGAGAAGAAAATCGTCCAATTATTTACCTTGACGAAACATGGTTCGATACCCACTCCAAGAAAAGGTTGGGATGATTCTTCCAAAAAATGTCAAACCAAGGCACCATCAAATAAAGGCAAAAGAATCACAATATTACATGCTGGTTCAGAGAACGGGTTTGTTCCAAATTGTCTGTTGCTTTCAGCTAAAAACATAGCAGATTCTTCTTTAGATTACTATCAAGATATCGACGCACAACTTTTTGAAAATTGGTTTAAACATAAATAGTTTCTTAGAATTTAATTAATTTTTATTGTACTTGTTATCCTAATAGTTATACTTTTAAATTATATTATTTTCAATTATCATTAATTGTTATCATTATTTTACATTTATTATAGGTACCTAAAACTAAAAATACCTATCTATTTATTTTAAATTATAAAAATAAATCATGTGGTGTGTTATACATTTTCAAGCCGGCCCTGATCCCATTTATTGAGCTTTGAAGAGGTTCAGGCGTATACAATAGGGTTTAATCCGGTAGTTTATTTATGGCAGTAAGAGTCAACGGTATAATTCTGCAACAACTATACACCTACGTTTTAGTCACCTACCGAATTCTTAGAAAATTTATACTATGCCGAGGTAGGAAACCCTGTAAATTTTAAAAATTTTGCCCTAAAAATTATAATACATTCATACTTATAAGAACAACAACAGAAAGTCGTGGAGCTACTATATGAGACTATACTTAGAGGGAGGAAAAAAAATTCTCTGGAAACGAATTGATTTAACAAAATAAAATAAATAATTTATATGTTACCGTAAAAACCCAATTTCAGTTAAAACGCGATTTGCCTAGAAAAAACTAGTTTTAACTATCCTCCTTCAAGGCATCTTTTAATGTATTTTTGAGTATCCATTTGGATACGCAGGCCTTTTATCTGCATACCCAGTAAACATCAAATGGATCCAGAAATTTTACCGAGCTAGTAAAAACGAATTTTAAAACTAGAATTAACTGAGAATATTTGTTATTTCTAATTTTAACTAGTTAAATCTAGAATTAACTAAAACATGTTTAATCGAACCTAGAATTAACACAGAATGTTTGTTAATTCTAGTTTTATCTAGTCAAATCTAGAATTGACAACTAGGGAGGATGATTAAATGTAGTTCTCCTAGAAAGATCGCGTTTTAACTGAAATCGGGGCTTTACGGTAACATATACATTATTTTCATGGATAGAATCTATGATTTCATTATAAACCACCCTGTATAAACTTTTATTTCACCACATAATATTTTAAACAGACGAGCGAGTATTTAATTCAATTTGCACTTCCTGGTGTTATTCACCCCAAGACAGTCCGTGAAGGTGTGTATTTACTATTGTTTGATTGAATTCGAGCGTTTACCGTCCAGTAATTAGTATGCATGTAGATTAGCTCAGATTTGTACATAATTATTAACCTCTCTCACCTAAAATTATTTCATATTGATATTTTTTTTATTAAGAGTAACCGACAAAAAATGTTTTCTCTTCCTTCCAGCGTGGCTTTTGTTTATCTCTATCCCATGTAAAGTAAGTTTGCTCTTCAGTTGCCTCTCGACAAAACAGAGTGAACTTTAGTTTCATTTTATATATTTAAAATGATCATTATTTCGAATGATGGAAGACAATGCCATTTGGAAAAAAGTTGTGCAGTCAGTCAAGACCCACCCAGGGTTGTAACCAAAGATATTACAAGCTATAGATAGAAAAATCTACATTTCTAGCCTACGCAACGAATGCAAACAGTCTTTCCCACCTCTTTCGGTCATTATTCCAGAAGATCTGACCCGCCTTGATAACTATTGTAAGCGCAATAGCTTATTTCTTAATATAAAAAAATGCTGTATAATCTCTTTTACTAGGAATCGTGACCCTATATCATTTACTTACTCGATCAGCAATTCTGAGCTAACTCGAGTTTCTGAAGTGAAGGATTTGGGAGTAATTTTTGACAGTAAGCTGATCTTCGATAGCCATATTAATTCATTAGTTTGTAAAACCTTTCGAATGTTAGGTTTTATTAATAGGCAAGCAAGATATTTCAAAAATCCAAAATCATATTTAGATTTATATTATGCTTTTGTGCATAGCAGATTGAATTTTGCTTCGATTGTTTGGAGCCCTTTCTATTCAGTTTCTATAAATAGATTAGAATCAGTACAGAATAAATTTCTAAGGTCTCTCTCAATCAAAGCAAACCTTGATAACTATTATCGTAGTTTAATAAGACAACATTTTGGAATTATGACTTTGGAAAATAGAAGAAAACTGTCTTAAGTTATGTTCTTGAGTAAAATTCTTTGTAATAAGGTGAATTCACCTGATTTGTTGAGTAAAGTTACTTTTAATGTTTTTCCTCGTCAATTTAGATCTGGTACTCTCTTCAGTATACCCTTTAGATACACAAATAATGCTCAGTATTCCCCTTTATGCAGAATGATGAGATTATCAAACTTATGTTGTTGCAATCTTGATATTGATTTTTTTAGTGTGTCACAAGCCGTGATAAGGAGAAACAGTAAAGGAATATTTATTGGAGTGATTGTTTAAGGTTTCTTATTTTTTTTTCTCTGCACTATCAAAGTAAATAGATTATAGTTATTGTAGTTTTAATAAATTATACCTTAAAATCTATTAATTTAATTATTAATTTATTAATAATATCTTTTTGTTATCTCAATTAGTCACATAACATATTAAGTGGATACTGTATTGGGCTTTGCCTGTTTGTTATCCTGAATAAATAAATACATTATTACAGCATAGGAAGTTTGACATATCTATCTCAACGGTATCTTGCAAAATCCCAATTAAAAATTTGTAAATTTGACAATTACAACTGGTTTAAGGTTAATCCGCACGTGCTCTTAAAATAAATTTATTTCCCAATAATTTTACTATAAACTGTGAAAAGGCGATGAGATATTCTGTAAATGAATATAATCCAATAATCCAACTGCACTCTGGCAACATCTTTTTCCATTTTACAACTGCGCTACATATGCGCTACGATTCGTACCCAAAATATGAATGAATACCAATATCGTAAACTTTTAAACGTTGGCCCTTTGATCTAACGGATTGTTTATATATTCTGGTGGATTTGTGTTGTATTTGTGATTATTGGCATCGTCTTTATTATAAACAATTAATGGCGCATTCATGTGCAGTTTGTAAAAGAGTGGATCATTTAAATAAGGATTTATCTTTTCATCGGTAAGTATGGTTATGTTTTTATATTTAACCATCTGATGTAACCAGACTTCAACATTGTTGCCATTCAGCCAACAAACATGTAGTTCTCTCTTCCACCCATTACTGATTCAATGGATTAGGGGATCTGTAGTTTACAATGTCTTTAGTTGTAACGCTAAGAATGATGATGATGAATTATAATTATTCCGGGATTCTTAGGAGGCGTCAGAGTGGTAGGTATGGTTTAAATTCGGAATAATATTGAGGGTATCGAGACGGTTTTTATTAGAGCCCACTCTGTTTACAGTTATTGTAATTTTATCTACTTTTACTACCGCTGGCGTCCATGATAGTTGATTGTTTTTTCATTTGGACTGTATTAGGAGATGGGCAAAAGGGTTTTAAGCACCAAGCACTATTGCCTTATATAAAGGGCTTACTAGCTGTGATTGTTCTCCAAGCACTTTTGAAACAGTAGTATAGTAGTATATGTTAAATATGCATAATGGCAAATTCTAAGGCAGGTGTACTTTCCGGACATCAACATCTGTTGACACTACAAAGTCCAGTTACATTACTATATAACCTCCAACGATTCAAAACCAACGTGAATCGCTTTTGCGCACACGCACCACTCCCAGAGTGCCCTAAAGGATTTTTCCTATAGTGCTTATGTTTGTTCATAAAAAAATTGGTTACTTTTGAATGAGAAAAGTGAAAGTCGGTGAAATATTATCGAAAAGAACTAAAAATAAGCCATAAAGGCTCTTTTGTTAAGTAAGACCCAGTCCATGTGGTGCTTTTGAAAAAAGGTCTATTAACTTATTGCATCTGGCTTATTGCGAATAAGAAATTGACCGATAATAGTAAATATTTCTCATGTTCAGACAAAAATTCATTGAAAGGTTTACAACTTTTTTTACGGTTTAAGTTTAGTACCCCTATCGACCATTCTTTCTCTATAAAGGCTGAAAAAATATGCCGTATAAACTTTCCCTGAGAACGATCTTATCAGTGGCGTACCCAAAATTGCGTGGGGGGTTGGTTGGGAAAAACTCCCCCTCCCCGTCCTTGTCGGCTATAGACATTTTAAAGTAAATGTAACAAGTCCCTGGACATATACCAAAAATGGACCTAATTTTTAATTTCTCCACAAAAAGTCATTACTATAAGGAAATTAGCTTGTAAAAGAATTAAGATTTGCCATTAGAAAATTTAGTTATTGTATACAAGGTGACTCACGACGAGCTTGCATTAGAACTTTATGGAGAACTACTGAATATATGTTTCTGAAACTTTGCGGATTTAGGTTTATCGATATGCTCTCTTGAACTAAAATATTCACATGTTTCTGTCATTTCCGGTTATACCGGAAGTAGCTGCCAACTTTCGTTTTTTAAATACAACATGGTAATTTTTTAAATATTTTTCGATTAAGCGTTAAATACTAAGCACATTTTATAGAACATGTTTTTGTCAGACTCTGTTAATTTCTGAGATATCTGGACGTTTTGTAATTATTTGGCAAAGTCATGACGATGAATTAATCCACATAATTGTTTTACCTTAGCTCTTGGAATAAAATTTTTTTCCCACCGAATAGCTAGAAGATCATCAAGTCTCAAAAATATTTCAAATTCGACAGAACATGTACAGGGTGGTCACACTTCAAGGTTCATTGTGAAAGAATTCAACCATTAAAAACTTTCTTATTTTAATTGGAACACCCTGTAAATTTGATGCCAAATTAGTTGTTCTTTATAAATAGTATTGTTTTGTTGTGATTGTTTTAAATTTAATGATTTAAATATTATTTTTTTAAAAAATAGCCAAGAAATAAGTTTGTAAACTATAAATTCTTAGGATAAGATGGTAACTTCAAATACCTCATTGTGCAGTATTAGTTTAATTCTGCGTACTTTGGCTTCAAATGATCCAAATATTAAAGAATTATTATTTGGTCTTCTAATAATATCCCGATATATTCGACATGCTCTTAACTTAGTAAGTATAACTGTTTCCATATCACACTTGAACAAATAGTATTTTATGAATAAAATTGTATTTTTTGAGAAAACGCTTTGATACAGATATAGGACAGTAAATACTATTTATAAAGAACAACTAATTTGCCATCAAATTAAACAAAATATATAGAGGGTGTTCCATTTAAAATAAGAACGTTTTTAATCATTGAATCATTTCACAATGAAGCTTGAATTGTGACCACCCTGTACATTTTCTGCCGAATTTTAAATATTTTTGAGACTTGATGATCTTCTAGCTAATCGGTGAGAGAAAATTTTTAGTCCAAGAGCTAAGGTAAAAAAATTATATGTATTATTCCATCGTCATGCCTTTGCCAAATAATTACAGAACGTCCAGATATCTCAAAAACTAACAGAGTCTGACAAAAACATGTTCTATAAAATGTGCTTAGTATTTACCGCTTATTCGAACAATATAAAAAAAAATTACCATGTTGTATTTAAAAAATGAAAGTTGCCAGCTACTTCCGGTATAACCGGAAATGACAGAAACATGTGAATATTTTAGTTCAAGAGAGCATATCGATAACGCTAAATCCCCAAAGTTTCAGAAACATATATTCAGTAGTTCTCCATAAAGTTCTAATGCAAGCTCGTCGTGAATCACCCTGTATATGGAGGTAAAACTCTTAAGATTTATTAATTTTCTAGCATTTATTAAGCACCATGTAATTAACAGAGTCTTAAGGCTCCCAAATACATGGCACAGATATCTTAATAACAGTTTAGGGCGTGAAACAACAATCTTGCTTCACCTTTACATTAACACGGATTAAATCCTTCGAACTTTTTCATCAGATAAAATGGCGAGGATTATCATAGATTATAAAAATTTAATCCGAACAACCTCAGGAAGTAATTAATTCGAAGAAATTTTAGAACAAATGAAACATCATTCGAATGTAAGATATTTTCACCTGATAACACTAAACAGACAGGTTTGTTGGTTTTTTTCTACTAAAAGCCTTCTTGTGCCACTTGTTTGCTCCCGCCATAAAGTTTTATAGTTAAACTACATTTATGTACAGGGTGTTCAACTTATAATGGAAACAAGCTTATATTTATTTTGGCTACTTCTGAATTGATCGATGTGAATTTTAATGTGGTCACTTATGAGCCCACTTTTATATTGCTTAAAATGTTAGTTAACTGTTGTGTATATATTTATAGGGGTGTTAAAATATTAATTTAAAGAATAAAGTAAAGTACGTTTCACGAAATTTGGATACGACTTAATGATTTCCTGAGTCGGTCTCATCGTGTCGACAAGAGCTTGGTAATAAACAAGTGAAGTATGAAGGGACGGACTAAGGAAAACAAGTAATGATATGATTATATTAATGTAATCAAATGAAATAACATTTTTTTTAAATATTACTAGTCATATTTATTTACATTTATAATGTCATTCTATAGATAGTTCTGTTTCGCTATCGCTATCCTCATCAAAATTAATTATAATTGGATTAATTATACGATCCAGACTAATATACGAATTTTCTACAGTTATTACGTGACGGACTGAATTTTTCCAACTACCTGGGGGAATATCATTAAAGCATTTTCGTATTAATTCTACAACAATAGAACTTAAAGTCGGAGAAATATTTTCAGACCTAACCAGTGATTTTAACTGGTGCCACATATGCACTATGGGGTTAAAAATGCAATAATAGGGTGGGAGCCGTAGCACTCTATGTCCAATTTCTTCTGCCAATGTGTCACAAACATATATTTTTTTATACAAAATGTCTTTAAAACTACTAAAAGATAACTTTTTTTTATAACTTTCTTCAAAATATATATCATTCGCCGCCATGTAGTTCTGAATCTCCAATTTTGTATTATTTGAGCTTGGAGTTTTATGTAATTGGCGACTGTGATAGCTCGTATTGTCCATTACTATCACGCTATTCTGAGGAATGTTTGGTAAAAGACAATTCTTGAACCATTCCTCAAAAAGTTCGGCCGTTGTATCTTCATGGTAGTCCACACAAGAGTCTTTAATGTTTTTTTGCAGAAAGCCACAAGGCATTTGAAACCCAACCGTTTTCTGACCCAGCATTTAAAATGCTTATTCTTTTTCCTTTATTTGACGGAGCTTTTGTTTTACACTTATCGGAAGAATCAGACCAGCCTTTGGATGGTGTTTCATGCGTGTCAAACCAAGTCTCGTCGAGGTAAATTATAGGACGGTTTTCAGAACGGGATTTCCTTACAGAAGTTATATACTCATGACGCCGTTTTTGTAAACGGTGGGATGAGTACTTGCCTTTTCTCAATTTTGCGGTATCTGAATCCTATTTCCGACAAAACTCTCCAAAGGCTAGTGCGGCTACAACTTATTTGGGTTTCATCATTGGTGAGCCGTTGCTTCAGAGAATCTAATGTAGGTACGCGTTGCTCTTCGTACATGGTGTAGATTTTTCGCTTTATCAATTCCTTGTCGCTTTCGTCGAAACATTTGGTGAAACCGGCATCTTTACGCTTCTTTCTAGATTTAATGGGATTTGACGCGATTCTTCCCTAGCATCGAGAGATAAATGCATTTTCTTCACTGCAACACTAGAAGAAGCACCATCAATGTTTTTCCATGGACGCCACATACTGTTTTTTTATACGTTTGGTAAAATAGTATCGGTAATACAACTAAACTCTTCCAGCAAGAAATAAAAACTAACAAATTTTACCACAAAAAGATATTTAAATATAAATTAAGCAACCTAACCTACCTGCTGTGCCTATATTTAATTATAATTATTACAATCCGGTCCTGTCCACATAATAATAACAAACGGTCATAAATAATGGGATCGCCACAGGTACTTTTACTGCAGTCATTAAGTTATATCAATTTTTCGTGGAACAATCTTTACTATTTTTACGAGACATACAGTGAGTCCCAGAAGAAACGTCTAAATTCATTTAAAATTCAGCGGTAAGTTTTTTCAAAAAACGCTCGTACCCGTCGATTTTGATTTTTTAATTTTTTTTTTGTGGTAATTTCATGTATACAGGGTAGCTCAAAAATAAGTTACGACCATCAACTTCATGTTTTCAAATGAAAACATATATTTTTTATTTCATTTTTGAATTTTGCATTGAATTCTAAGCATGTTTCATGTACCATGTCCTATACATAAACTCAACAGTTATTGGAAAAATTAGGATTGAACATATCTATAAGTAAGACCTGTTTATTAAAAAAAACACAACAAAATCAAATTAAATGTTGAAAATGTGCGCCATTTACGGCTTGACAATATCCAAGACGATCAATAAACTCTCTTTGCACGTTTCCAACCATTTCCGGAGTTATGACACGCACTTCTCTTCGGATCCTTTCTTTCAACTCCTGCATATTGTTTGGCCTGTTAACAAATACTTTTGATTTGAGGTAACCCCACAAAAAAAAGTCCAGCGGAGTTAGGTCTGGCGACCTAGCAGGCCATTCGACAGGTCCTCTCCTTCCAATCCACCGATTGGGAAAGGTTTCATCCAAAAATGTGCGCTCAGTGGCCGCATAGTGCAGAGAAGCACCATCTTGTTGGAATATCAGTTCTTCGTCAGGGCAGTCTGGATCCAATGGATTCGGAAATAAAGCCACTAATGCTGGAATTAATTCTAGTTGGAGAAATTCGAGATATACTTGTCCAGTTAACGACTGTTCAAAGAAAAATGGACCAATTACTCTTTCGCGTACGATTCCACACCAAACATTTATTTTCTTAGGGTACTGGCTGTGAACCTCTATCATCCAATGCGGATTTTCTGTTGCCCAATATCGACAATTTTGTCTGTTCACATTACCATTCAAATAGAACGTAGCTTCATCCGAAAAAATAATATTTTTTACTAAATTATTATCTAGATTGCACATATTTTGCATGCGTCCGCAAAACTCACCTCGCCTATCGAAATCATCTTCAATTAACTCATACACTGGAATAATTTTGTATGGGTGATATTTGTGCTTTTGAACTACTCGGTGAACAACAATTTCGGCATGTGTAAATCGGCCCCAATGTGCGACAGGGGAGTACATGGATTTTCTTCCAAGGAAAGCAAAACGTCAAGTTGTTCATTTTCATCTCGAGTAGGACGACCAGATTTAGGCAAATCTCTAACATGACCGAATTCTCTAAACTTAGCCTCTATTCTACTCACCATCTTTTGACATAATATGGGAGGACGATCAGGATGGATTTCATTAAATAATTGGGCTGTTTCTATTTGAGTACGTGTTTTATCACCAAACCCAACCATGCATAGAATTTCAATTTTTTCCCGTTCCGTTAACTTCACCATTATTGTGAAAACCGCAACTTTGAAACTACGCTTGACAATAATTATACTTATTTGAAATAAAATTGTCATACAGTTTCTATGGAAATAAACGGTGACAGTGAGACAGTACACTCTTACTTATTATGGAGCCCAAAATGCCATATTGCCAGAAGATTTGATAGATCGTTGGATTCCCTAAATGATATGTTCAATCCTAATTTTTTCAATAACTGTTGAGCTTATGTATAGGACATGGTATATGAAACATGCTTAGAATTCAATGCAAAATTCAAAAATTAAATAAAAAATATATGTTTTCATTTGAAAACATGAAGTTGATGGTCGTAACTTATTTTTGAGCTACCCTGTATACATGAAATTACCACAAAAAAAAATTAAAAAATCAAAATCGACGGGTACGAGCGTTTTTTGAAAAAACTTACCGCTGAATTTTAAATGAATTTAGACGTTTCTTCTGGGACTCACTGTATAAATTAAGTTATCATTGTTTATACCTTACATCTGATGAAGCCGCTGTGACGGTGAAACACGTGTCATGTTTGACTAAATATAGTGAAAATCAAAAACGTCAAATAGTGTTTTCTTTAATAATTTAAACACCATTTTTTAAAAAATTTCAAAGGAAGTAATTAATCTGCAACATTTCCAGGTAAAACAAATTTGCGCCCACTCTAACAGCAAAAGTACCCAACAAATGTTAAGAAAGCCCATCATGCAAATACCCTAAAAAGGATTAGCGAAATTAAAATTCAAATTTGTGACAAAAGAGACGGAACCATTCGGCATTGTTGATTTTATCTTGAGAACCCAGGTGTAGCCATATTGTACATGGGTTTATCATCTTTTTGTTGTTTACCCGACAAGTTTTACCTGCTAAAGTCGTAAAGACATTTGATCCTTTGCAAAAGTACTTTTTTCAATTATTACACATTGCTTTCGACCGAACAAATATTGGGAATTTTGGAACTATTAGTTATATCACTCTTGCCCTTTGAAGGATGCCATAAGTACGTCCCTCTTTATTTTACTATTATCAGTATTCATCTGGTCTGTAGCATTTAAAAAAATGGTTTCTTTTGTCGTTTATTGGTATTTTTTTGGTAACGCATCTGTGTAGTGAATATTACAAACTACAGATGGAAAAAATGTACATTTCTAGCCTACACAACGATTGCAAGGAGTCTTTCTCACCTCTGTCGATCATTATTGCAGCATAGCCAGATTGACATATTTATCGCAAAGGTATCTTGCAAAATCCCAATTAAAAATTTGATAATTTGCCAAATACAACTGGTTTAAAGTTAATACGAAATTGCTCTTAAAATAAATTTATTTCCCAATCGTTTTACTATAAACGGCGAAAAGGCGATGAGAGATTCTTTAAAAAAATATTATTATCCTTAAAATATTAAACGAATTTTGAACTAATCCAACTGCACTCTGGCAACATCTATTTCTATTTTACTACTGCGCTACGATCCAGGAGCCAAAATATGAATGAATACTAAACTCGTAAACATTACAACGTTGGCGTTGTGATCTAATGGATTGTTTATATATTTTGGTCGATTTGTGTTTTTATTTTGTGATTTATTATAAACAATCATGGTGCATTCTGTAAAAGAGTGGATTATTTAAATAAGGCTTTATCTTTTCATCGGTAAGTAAGGATATGTTTTAATATTTAACCATCTGATATAACCAGACTTCAACATTGTTGCCATTCGGCCAACAAACATGTAGTTCTCTCTTCCACCCATTACTGATTTTCAATAACATTTCACACAATCACAGCTTCACTCTCCAAGAGATTTATGAATTGATTATGGGATCTGTAGTTGACAATACCTTTGGTATTGACTCATTTAATATCAGGCCTTATCAGATTTCTTAGAAAGTCAGCGTACATATCTACAGGAGACTCCCTGAAGGAAGGGAGTCATGTCATCACATCCCCGCCCAGTATATTCGATTTAAAATTATGCACGAATTAATATTGCACACAGCACATTACATGTCTAAATTTAATTGTTTGCCAGACATTGACCTTTGATTTAAATAATTACAGTTTATCGGTTTATCGCACTTAGTTTCACAGCCTACAGCAGTGGTCTCCAACCCTTTATTTCTACGGACCGGTATAAACTTAATACTTTTTTGCTGACCGCTTACACTAAAGGAGAAAATTAAACTTTATTCAACACTGATCGACATACGAAACGACTTACTATAATTTTAAGTACTTTTTGTGACATCACATCTTTTGGATTTTAATAAACTTTTCACTTGCGCGTAACCCCACTATGTAGCTACACATTGGACATAGCAAAGTTTTATTTTTCCGTTAATTTAATTAAATAAACAGGATAAAATAAAAAGTGACATTCTTTTACTAAAATTGAAATTGCGAGAGGGGGTTTTCAGGTATATCTAATTACTCACCTGAGTAAAGGTTAGTTAAATGCACTAAATATTAATTTTTTAGTTAAAAAAAGTGTTGTACCGATGTCAGCAAAAAAATGAATGAATTTAAAAGATATTTCTATATTATATAAAAAATAACTATAAAAAAATTAATTTCTGTCCTTTCCCATCATCAAATAATGGTTTCTTTATTAAATTGTAGTTCTGAAGATGGTTATTATGCATAAAACCGAAACGTTTAAAGTAAAACCCTTCTACTCCACTACATGACCGAAAGCCTAGGAAAGAAACACTATAATTGATAGAACCTTCGGGAAAACAGAAATATATATATTTTTAAAAACGATACTCTCCATTTGTTTGAGAAAAATCCAAGATAACCACATTCCTTTTTCCTTTTTTCCCTAATATTTTCCTCTTGGATCACTGCCAGGGCTTTTATTGCAGTATTCCAACATATTTGAATAATCAATTGCTTCAAATCGATTTTTTTCGAAACTGATCGATTTTTTTTAAACAAAGGAGAGTAACTTTTTTAATGAGAAATATTTTTCGTTTTCCAAAGTCGACATTTATCAACATTTTGACCCTACGAGTGCCCTGCCAAGTCGGTTCGTGGATTCCTGGTGTGACTTTCGCAGTCCCTAGGGCCGTACAAAGTTACTATAGTGAAACCTCTCTTAGGCGGACACCTACGGGACCATCTAAATGTGTCCGCCTAATAGAGGTGTCCGCACATGGGAAATTTGTTATTAGGTAATATGTAAATGCAAAATTATTACTATGTATATGTATGTACAAATAAACATAACATAACAAATATTCCATTGCTGTAGTCACCTCTATTCTTTGCATATTCATATAATTCCTTTACCATACTAATGGCTTGTTGATAATTGGTGACATTTGTTTGATTACTGCATTCAACTTCTTCATCCGAGTCGGCAGATAGTGATGTGGTTTCAGTTTGGACTACATAATCGGTAGGAATGGGCTCACTATCATCTTCTAATAGCACATTGCTATCAATGTTAATGAACTCGCTCAAATCATTGTTATCAAATTACAAACTTCCACAACATCAATATTCTCTTTCAGACTCAAAACGCGATATTTGTGTGCCATTGTTTACGATTTTAACCTAACAACTCACAAATAAACGGCGGACTGCTGTCGGGGAATCACACATACTTTCATTCGGTGAAGTCCTTTCGCGCTGCCACGCATACGCGATTGGTTACCGGTCTGTCTTCAGAGTGTTTTTGCACCGTACTTATTCGTCTCCCAAATAAATAATAATAAATAAGTTTTCGCACTCTTTGTATGAAAACAGCCTGTCCGCGTCCGCCCAAGAGAGGTTGATTTTCATGGAATTTCATATACCTAGTTCCGGACTATGAAAAAATGTCCGCTTAATAGAGATGTCCGCTTATTAGAGTTGTCCTTTTTCAGAGGTTTCACTGTATTTATAATAATTGCCTTTATGTTAGTTCAGTACCTGTGATTTCAACGACAAGTGCCAAGATCAAGTACCGCAGATATAGATGTATTAGATCAAGCCCATATGTGGCATCCGTTAGGTACCACACCTGTCGTTACGCAACCCAAAACATAACTTTGTCTTGTTATTGATGCAGACACATCGATCAGAACAACAGAAACCCGTTATTGAAAACAATTAAAACGAATCACTATATGGTTAAAAAGTAAAAAGGCACAACTAGAGGACTTATTCATGAGTACAGAAGTTGATATAAAGCACAGACAAACCCGGTATTTCTATCCGCTTTGTATAGATTCTGTAGAATTATATCGTTGATCTTTTGACTGCAATAAAACCTCATTATCCATTCGACCATAAAATAAATAAGGAAATCCCAAATTTTAAAACCTTTTCGAGCAGAGCCGGACCAGGTATACAAATTCAATTTATACCTATGCCTGATGCATATATAAATACAAAGTGATTTTTAATAATTTTAATCTTTAGTGGTTTTCCGGCGACTAATTTTTAGTTCGGCTTATTAGTGGTAGAATGTGGCGTCCTTGGAATTGTGCTGATAGGGGGGCATCTTCAAGTGTCGGGAATGGAGACTTAAATATTTAACAGCTGTTGAACAATATAGAGAAGAAAATCGTCCAATTATTTACCTTGACGAAACATGGTTCGGGTTTGTTCTCATGACACTCCAAGAAAAGGTTGGGATGATTCTTCCAAAAAAATGTCAAATCAAGGCACCATCAAATAAAGGCAAAATACTCACAGGATTACATGCTGGTTCAGAGAACGGGTTTGTTCCAAATTGTCTGTTGCATTCAGCTAACAACATAGCAGATTCGTCTTTAGATTACCATCAGGATACCGACGCACAACTTTTTGAAGATTGGTTTAAACATAAAATCCTTAAAAATATACCTGAAAATAGCGTCATTGTAATGGACAATGCTAGTTATCATAGTCGGCAAGCAAAAATCATTCCCAATTCTAATAATACAAAAGCAGAAATTCAAAAATTTATGATTGAAAATGATTTATATTTTGAAGAAGTATTAAAAGCTTTTAAAATAAATAAGGAATACGGGTGTGACAAACTTGCAACAGAAAATGGACATACAGTGTTGCGTCTTCCTCCGTACTATTGTATATTCAATCCTATTCAGCTAATATGGCACCAATTAAAATCCAATATTAGGAGAAATAATATTTCTCCTACATTAAATGCATCTGTAGTAGAATTAATTAAAAACGAAGTAAGAAAAAATTCTGCAGACAGCTGATTACAAATGTTCAACCCTTAATTATAAGGTTAGGCTTAGATGAAGATAGTGATAGTGATACAGAGTTAAATTTTTACTAAATTATCAATAGTTTCTTAGAATTTAATTAATTTTTATTGTACTTGTTATCGTAATAGTTATACTTTTAAATTATATTATATTCAATTATGATTAATTGTTATCATTATTTTACATTTATTATAGGTACCTAAAACAAAAAATACCTATCTATTTATTTTAAATTATAAAAATAAATCATGTGGTGTGGTATACATTTTCAAGCCGGCCCTGATCCCATTTATTGAGCTTTGAAGAGGTCGAGGCGTATACAATAGGGTTTAATCAGGTAGTTTATTTATGACAGTAAGAATCAACGGTATAATTCTGCAACAACTATACACGTCAATGCGACGCCTGTTATTACGAAAATCAACACAACAAAAAAGAGATGGGGAATCTATCTGTAGCTTCTGTGTGTTTCTGTCTTGGTTCGGAAAAACAAACAATCGACGGACGTGACGCAAAGTCTATATTTTTATCCAGTTTACGGCAGACTTGGCACAGTTGAGATAAAAATGACTATTTTTTCCACAAACAATACTTAGATTTAACACAGAAGTACAGAAAAATCACAACGAATTTCATTTAACATCCGGTAGTGTCAAAAGTGAAAGCAGGTATGAAAGACGGCCGTTCCAATAAGAGCTTTATAAAAAGCACGTTCCGAACGCTCGAAGGCGACATAATGTCCTTGTCTAATTAACTCAAAACGACAAAAAAATTATATTTATTTTCACAGCTCCCCGATTGTTTTTCTGGAAAGTTGTTTGCAACCCACCTAAGAATGTGAATTGCTTATTCGTCAAAGACTGCCGATTTAAGATCCTTAATATTAAGAAGGGATGACGTCACAACAATATCACGTGATCTATAAAAATAGGGAGGTTTGTGCAGAGTTGCATTAAGGGTCGGCCGTTCTAAATTTTTGAAAAGGTATAAATTGTAAGGTTGCTGATTATATAATTTTTTTGCTGTGAAACGGGGCGCTTTTGAAGGATATTTACAGTCTTGTTGGTTTAACCCCCTGGGAGGGGTGGATGTTATCCTTAAAATCTTAAATGGAAAGGGGGTCAACTGGAGAGGGGATTTGTTTCATATACTATTTAATTGTTTGTAACCAAAGGAAACGTTGAAAATAATAACCAATAGGGTTTTGTCAGAGTTATGAAAGAACAATTATAAAATAACAAATTTTCGCATGGTTAAAGAATAGGTCCCCACAATAGTGGCCTGAAAGTAAGAGCGTGCCCGCCGCCCAGTCGGGGATGCGCCCCGGGCTCGGTGCTACCGCGAAAGTGCCCCCGCCAAAAAGGACTTTCACGTGCCGCTCTTGGGGAGCCCGACCCGCGGTATTCGGTTAAGTCTGTTCTAGACCGCGAAGTTACAAGTGCGATTTTGTGGAAAAGTGGATTGCTAGCAAAACATAAAGGTGAGTAAATACAATATGAAGGTGAGAAATTGAGGTTTGTAGGTGGGGGAGGACTAATCAGTAGAATTGACTGACATTTCAAAAAGTCCTGTGAAAAAATTCTTTAAGAATCTTTACTCTACATAAAAAAAAATTATTTTATGTTTTTGAAAAACCGTGAAAGTATCAGGTATAACGTTTGGAGAACGTGGAATTTATATATATAAACAAGTGTACATATACCGCTGATCTTCTGACTGAAATAAAATCCTATTTATCCTTCTAACCATAAAATGATTTACATATTTTCGGACCGAGCCGGAGTACCAAATCTGGTTTACCTGCATCCCTAATTAGTATACCATTTTAAGTAGGTGTGTCTAATTCAAAATAAAAATAAATCAAACCCTGCACTCATTTATTGCGATTTGGCGATGTTTGGACCTACACAATGGGGTAATTGATTTATTGCAGTAATTGCCTATACTAGACAATAGCTTCATTCCTTTCGAGGAAAGTGGAACCGAATATTTATTATTTTAAATTTAGTTTCGAAATATGGTACTACATGACTATATTATCTTGAATTTTTCAAAAAGAATTTAATTTTTTTCAAAACTGTAAATGAAGTTTAAATTGAAAAAATATGGTTATACAGGCATTTTTGAAAGTATTGTATGCACTATCAATAATCGCAATTAATTTCATAGCTGAGTTTTAATGCAAAAAATGTCACACCGAGATTTTCAGAAAAAATATCCAAAATAGCAAATATCTAAAGTGATTTGGCAACGCTTCAGGTGATCAAAGGCAGAAGAATAAGGAAATCATCTCCTACTCTCTCGTAGAGCCGGCCAGCGCGCTGGCTCGTTGTGTCTTGGAATGGCGATGTTGCCTCATTGTTCAATAACAATGACTTATGCCGTTCCGCGGCGAAATCGCAAACCGGACCACGCGGTCCATTGACAAATACTCTTAAGAATGAAAACAATAGCCATCTGGGATGTGTTTTAATAACCACCTTCACCATTTCGTCAACATGCGACCTACAAAAATGTAAAAAAAACAAAGATTTTCATAAAGAATATGGTCGACATATACATGAGCGCCAATTTTCAAAAACTGAGCGAAATTTGCTTGGATTGACGGAACTAACATCGTGCTTGTCCATAAACATACACTTTACTGTTGTGAAGACTTTCTTATGCAAGAACCACACGCCACTAAAACTTTCAGTCCCGTATCTTCACTTCGGCAAAATGCTATAGGTTTTACATTTCTAGGAAAGGAATAAATTATGACTTTCGATTTGATGGCCAAGAACAAACGCTCTTCTTCATTAATAATTGCAAATAAAATATATAATATAATCTGCAAAATATGGTTACCATGTTGGCATTGACCTTTCTTTCTTTTTCTCAGAAGTGTTTAGCAGAATTTGCAATATAGACTTGACAAGAACTAATATAATTTTCTCAAAGCTATAAAATTGGAAAAGGCCGCATTAAAACCCAACAAAACGACCCATCTCGCACCATTATACGCTATACAGAGTGATCGATGGTGGATGGCCTAATAGACGTTTTGACGTTTATGATGAACTAGCCAAGGGATCACTTTGAAAATAATTAAGTTGATATAAGTGGACATGCTCTCTCTTTTAAAAATGTTCAGCCGTGCAGTGCTGCCGCTTCTACTAGAAAATATTAGTATATACTGAAATTTGGTTGGTAGTCGGATAATATCCAGAGGCCTTTCACTCTGTTTCCAAATATTAGTTATAATAGTACAGGGTGTTTCAAAATACAAATATTTGATTTTAAAATGATGAAAATTTCTTGAAATCATCTTTATTTCTATGTGTAATATTGCTATACCTATCTCGAACAGTCTTTTACTTATGAGCATTTATTTAGGAAAATTAATCGTTAACAGATAATAATCACAAATCAATGAAATCGTGAAAGCACGAACAAATACTTTTTTTGACTTTTTACAAAATTATTCGTGTGAGTGAAAAAAAATAAGAAAAAAAAAATCTAATTCTGTAATAATTAAATTTGCTAAATAAATGCTCATAAGTAAAAACATTAAACATAGAAATATAGATAATTTCCAGAGCTTTTGGGACCACACATAAAATACACGGTGGTTCATTTAAAAAAACATACTTTTTATAATTTTTCCAAACAATCAAAATATTTGTATTTTGAAACATCCTGTACTATATTTTGGAAGAAAGTGAAAGGCCTCTGGGTAATACCTGACTTCCAACCAAATTTTAGTGCGCTAATATGCCAGAGTTCAAAAATATCAGCGAAATTAAATTTATTATTTATCTCGAAAACCATAACAGATAGGAAGCTATTAATTAATTAAGTTATCCATTTAAAGTATCAAAGTTGCTAATATTTTCTGGTAGAAGTGGCAGCGCTGCACGGCTGAAAATATTTTCAGAAGAGAGAACACATCCACTGATATAAGCTAACAAATCTTCAAAGTGATCCGTTGTTCTTCATAAACGGCTTATAGGCTATCTATTATCCAATCATCCTGTACAAGACGCAAAATTTTTGGAACGATCCTATTACTCGTCTAACCTACCATATTTCCGTGAATCACCCTGTATATATTAATAAACGCAACGAACGTTATTTTTTAAGCTGAAACATGGTCATTTGTATCTTTAAAACAGCAGCTTTAAATATATTATATTATTAAATATTATTTAACATTACATAATACACAGTGTATAATTCATTTTAATTAGGTTTTAACTGACTTCCTGACACTACTAACCTACTAAAAACCTCATTACCCGCTATGTTCAAATCGATGCTGTTCAAATAAAAATACGTTCTAATATACGTACTTAAATCTAGTAATATTATTTAGTAAATCCATGCCAATCACTATTAGAGCGTAATGTTGTAGCTATTTAACCCTAAGAACCAAAAAAATGTATCAGGGGTTTGTTATTATACGACAAATTTGCAACATCTACAGCTTTTATACAACTGTTTAAATCATAAATGGTTCTTAACCAGATCTTCTAAGGGAAGTCTGTTAGTTGGGAGGGAACACGCTAAAAATAACGGACTGAGCCCATTGACTTGAAACAAACATGGACCCGATATTTCTATCTGCTTGGTACACGTCAATGTGACGTCTTTTAGTACGAAAATAAACCCAGCAAAAAAGAGATGGGGATTCTATCTGTAGAATCAACCACTTCAAAGCTCAATAAATGGGATCAGGGCCGGCTTGAAAATGTATACCACACCACATGATTTATTTTTATAATTTAAAATAAATAGATAGGTATTTTTAGTTTTAGGTACCTATAATAAATGTAAAATAATGGTAACAATTAATGATAATTGAAAATAGTATAATTTAAAAGTATAACTATTAGGATAACAAGTACAATAAAAATTAATTAAATTCTAAGAAACTATTGATAATTTATTCAAAATTTAACTCTGTATCACTATCACTATCTTCATCTAAGCCTAAACTTATAATTAAGGGTTGAACATTTGTAATCATACAATTGTAAGAATTTTCCACCTTAAGTACATGCTGTACACAGTTTTTCCAGCTGTCTGCAGAAATTTTTCTTACTTCGTTTTTAATTAATTCTACTACAGATGCATTTAATGTAGGAGAAATATTATTTCTCCTAATATTGGATTTTAATTGGTGCCATATTAGCTCAATAGGATTGAATATACAATAGTACGGAGGAAGACGCAACACTGTATGCGCATTTTCTGCTGAAAGCTTGTCACACTCGTATTCCTTATTTATTTTAAAAGCTTTTAATACTTCTAGCCGTTCTCGTTTTTTGTAAGTTTCTTCAAAATATAAATCATTTTCAATCATAAAATTGTGAATTTCTGCTTTTGTATTATTAGAATTGGGAATGATTTTTGCTTGCCGACTATGATGTCCATTACAATGACGCTATTTTCAGGTATATTTTTAATGAGTTTATGTTTAAACGAATCTTCAAAAAGTTGTGTGTCGGTATCTTGATGGTAATCTAAAGAAGAATCTGCTATGTTTTTAGCTGAAAGCAACAGACAATTTGGAAAAAACCCGTTCTCTGAACCAGCATGTAATATTGTGATTCTTGTGCCTTTATTTGATGGTGCCTTGGTTTGACATTTTTTGGAAGAATCATCCCAACCTTTTCTTGGAGTGTCATGGGTATCGAACCATGTTTCGTCATGGTAAATAATTGGACGATTTTCTTCTCTAAATTGTTTAACAGCTGTTATATATTTAAGTCTCCATTCCCGTAAACGTTGAGATTCCATTAATGTTTGTCTTTTATCAATGCTTCGGTGTTTAAAACCCATTGTACGCAATATTTTCCTAAGGCTGGAAAAGCTACAAGAGATATTTGTTTCGTCTTTAATCCCGCTCTTTGAGGGAAATCAAGTGGGTACAGTTTGTGCCTCATACATTTGGTAAATCTTTCTTCTTAATAAATCCATGTCATTTTCGTCAATACTTCTAAATGTGCCAGAATCACTCCGATTTTTTCTAGGATTAACAGGTTTAAGTACTATGTCTCTTACCGAAGATAAAGGAGTTTTTGTCAAAGTAGACGTCTCTGCTAAAGCATCCATCGAATTAAAATTTCTACTCAACAACGATTGATACACATTCTTAATTATTAGTTTGGCATCGGTAGATTTCTTTTAAAAATGACAGTTGAAGATGCCCTCCTATCAGCACAATTCCAAGGACGCTTCTCCTCTTTTCATTTTTGAAATAAGAAATGAGTTTATTTATATCTAGAAATGACATTCATAGAAAAATATTAAAGAGTAAAAAATGTATCGATGCCAGCACCGTAAGTAGACTCGTGTACGTTTTTTACATCTATTTAAAATATTATTTCACAAATAAATAATGTATAATATAAATAATGATTAGTTCCAAGGGAAATATTTCGAACTGAAAGTCGCATAATGCAAAAATGCTTTTTTCTGTAACAATAACGACCTGACATTTCATTGTTAAAATTTTTTTAACCTATTTCAAAAAAGGAGATAATATCTCGAATTTGCGCTTCGCTCTTCGCCTTTTTAGATAGGTTAGGTATTTTAAATAATATACTACAGTATATATGTATGCATTTACAATAAAGACCTAATCGGTCTAGTCGGATGTTTAGTATCTTCAATTGCTCTATGACCCAGAAGTTATGGTATACCCTGTATATATCCGTCGTTCCTATAGTTCGAAATTAAAAGCTACATATAACAAACGAGAAGGCTTGTGAACCTTGTTTAGTTTATTTATTATTTCCTCCGGTTCACAGTCTTTGAAGAATTTTCACATTCTTAGGTGGATTGTATAAACAACTTTCCAGAGAAACAATCGGGCGCTCCGAAAATTTAATTAATTTAATTTAATTTAAAAAGAATAATTTTTAATATCAATCATAATTTTATTAACTTATTTGACATTTAAAAGTGTATGTATAAATTTAGTTAATTTAATACGATCCAAGATCATCATACACATTTTTTCAACGAATAGTATTAGTTTACGATCTTCTTACGATCCTTGGTATTTAATAAAATACCAGAGGACAAGGCCAAATGTAACATCCATAACACTTATTGTCTTGTTATGTATTATTGCTTGTGGTCGATTAATATGTAATTTGTGTGAGTTATTTATTTATATAGTAGGTCAGTAAGTTGAATTTAATCAATTAGCTTAAGTAATCAGTGAAAGTACTGACATTTTATATATTTTGGTTGATTTTTCTTTTCAAAAATATCTATCTGCTAATTTTACACGGAACAATATATTATACAGGGGTGTCCATTTGAAAATTTCGCACCTGCTTCGAGTAAATATTATTAAAAATCGGAAGCTTCTAAAGATTATTTGCCGTTTTCATTGTTTAACCCCCTGGGATAGATAGATGTTACCCTGAAAATCGTAAAAGGAAAATGGGGTCAAGTGACACATAATTTTAAAGGTCTTTTTCCAATAATACCATTGTGTTTTGAGTAGTACTTTCCTCGAAATCGTGTTCTAAAAATGTACGAATCGACTGTAAAAAGGAACTTTTAAGATCTTCCCACTTAGCATGACGTATCATGCTCAACAAAGACCCGGAAGAAATTTTGTCTTGGGGTGACAGGAACCAAGCCGAATTTAATGCTAAGAAGACGCATGCAGCAGCTTTCTATATGAAAGGGTAACATTGCAGAACCGGATATAGTCACGGCGGGACACGCAATTCTACTGGCTTCGTCTATTAATTTACTGGGTGGATATATATACAGGGTGTTTCGGGAGGAAAGGGAAATATTTTGGGAACATGTTCAGAAGGTCAAAATAAGAGAAATTAACCCATATGTTTTATAATAAAATAAAATTCGATTGTGGAGTCCTTCCACGGTTTCTACTCGTGTTTCGTATACTAGTGATTTCATCCACCCCCAGAGGCAATAATCCAGTGGGTTTAGGTCTGGTGACCTCGGTGGCCAAGCTTGAGGTCCTCCTCTGCCAATCCAACGATCAGGAAAACGATTATTCAAGAAATTACGCACCCGGCGACCAAAATGAGGTGGGGCTCCATCGTGCTGAAAGAACATTCGGCGTCGAACAATTAGCGGAACATCATCCAACATGCGTGTTAAATGGTCTTCCAAAAACCGTAAATATCCATCTCCAGTAAGACGCTCATCAATGCAAAAGGACCAAACAACTGGTCGTTGAGCATTCCACACCACACATTAATACTGAATCGATGTTGAAAGTTTCGTTCAAACGTGACATGAAGATTTTCATCTGACCACCGATGTTCATTGTGACAGTTATTGAGCTTCATCGCTAAATAAAATGTATTTATGTAGGCCTCGATTTTGTTGGATCCATTCACAAAATTGAACCCTTAAGCCATAATCACCTTCTTGAAGATGTTGGACCGGTTGAACATGGAAAGGCTTTAAACCGTTTTTTCTAAGTGTTTTCCAAACGCCCACATGTGATTCTAATCGAAGTTCTTTCGTAATCTGCCTCGTATTAACACCTGGGTTCTCTTCAGCCATATCCAGAACATTCTCTTCATTTTCCACATTTAGACCCGCCGCTCGTTCAGAATCAATCCTTACGCTTGGAAACATTCTTGTTTCCTGAGCATTTGCAAAAACTTTTTGAAACACTTTTCGATTAGGAACTCTTCGATTTGGAAAACGACGTCGGTATTCATCAACAGCCCGTAATGCGCTACCATTACAGAAACCATACACGAATATCATGTCAGCATACTCCCTATGGGTGAATGTGTGAGGCATTACGTATGGAACCTTTTCTCTTTTCGAGTCGAAACGCTCCGAATAAATCAAACTGACAACCATGCTTGTCATTTAAATTAGGTATTGACAAGCAATGAAATACCTACAAACTGGAGTTAGAAATACAAAACTTCTTAATTCCTCCAAAACCTTACAAAAAAATTTAGAACCGATTATTTCAGAGACGGTTAAGAATCGGATTAAAACATATGGGTTAATTTCTCTTATTTTGACCTTCTGAACATGTTCCCAAAATATTTCCCTTTCCTCCCGAAACACCCTGTATCTTGGCATAACCATGTTGCGGCAATCACTGAGACAACTGCGCAGAAACTTAGTATAAACTTCCGAACCGAAAAGTTGTATACAACTCTTCAACTCTTGACACTCTAGAAAGTCCATCAGAATCACCCATCACAAGAATATTGCTCTTTTGTCTGGAGCTCTACACCCAAGCATACTCTTCGGCTTCTTTATAGCATCGAAGGGCTCCATTCTTGGACCTTTTTTGTTTCTGGTGTTTTCCAACGACCTGATAAGCTTTATTACCAAAATTGCAGTAAATATATACTTGGTCGTGTATGCTGATGATACGAATATTCTGATTGTCAGGGATAATATTATTTCTCTGATGCCTGTTGCAGAAATGGTATACAGAAGAATTATTTTTTGGTCTGAAAAAAATAAGCTAAATTTGAATAGGGATAAGACTACAGTTGTGAATTTTTCATTGAGGTCGACTGACATTGATTTTGCTATTCGTGACGAATCTGGATTGACTGGGTGTAACTTTTGATAGCATTTTAAATCGCTACCACAAATCGAGGGGCATTGCTCACGATTGCGCAGCTGTTTTATAATATCGCCCTTAATTTCGTGCGACTGCACTGAAGTCAAAAAGTGCTCTTAAACCTTTATTTTGCCAATGTGCAATGCAGGACTGTCATATAGGGTTTGTTCGCTCATGTCGGGAAGCTTTTAAAAGATTGAGAATTTTGACGGTCGCATGCATTTACATTTACGAAGTATGTTGTTTCGTTTACCATAACAAAGCATATTTTCGGTTCGTCAGATCTAATCATAATCATCATACTCGACTGAAAACTCTCTTATTACCTGAAAACCACAGATTTGCCGAATATCAAAAATAGTATATATTTTTTACAGGCTGTCAATTTTCAATAAATTAAATGCTGAATTTAGAGATGCCGTTAATTTAAATGTATTTAGATTAAGGTTGAAGGAGTTTTTGTTGGAGGTAAACCGTTATTCCTTAAAGGAATTTTGTTAAGGCTAACAAAATTTATTTAACTTTTTTTCTCTTTCGGTATTTAACTTCATATTATATAGTTATATACTCTCGTTGACAGGCATTTCCATGTCAAATGCTCGACTGACCTTGTCCGTTTAATTCCGTCATCCTTGTTGCAAGGACCTTCCTATGGTCGTGTTTCCCAATCAATATAACCTCCAACGATTCAAAACTAACGCGAATCGCTTTATTTGTACAAGCCTCACTCACAGAGTACTAAAGGATTTTTTCTGTGGTCCTAGTGCAAAGATTCCCAACCTTTTTGAGTTCGCGGCGCACTTAGAGATTTATTATTTTGCAACGGCTCCCTAAAAAATAAAATGTCGCTACTTCCAATGGACGCCAAGAGAGAGGACAACTTAAAAAAAACATCGCCGCTGGTAAACAGCCTCCATCAGAAAACCTGTCATCAGTTCGCTGCGCTCCTGGTACCTCTGGTGGATTTGTGGTGGTGAAATAAACTCCTGGACAAAATTAACGAAACATCATAAATTCTCCACATTTTTGATGCTATTTTTTTTTTCTGAATTTCGGATCCGATTTGAATGATTTTTTTTTGAATTGTAGGATGGTTCCTTGACAATGTCATAGTTTTCGCTGTTTATGATAAAATTTAATTTTCAACTTATACTGGGTTTACTAAAAATGCTATGTTTTTCTTCCGAAAATTCGTATCACCCTGTGGAGTATATTAGCAACCGAAGCATATTGCAGTTGACATTAAACGGTAGGTCCATCTTTCCCCAACATTTTCTTTTTTGGTTCACTTCATTATCTCTGTTATTATACACCGTTTTATAGCGTAACATGTTTTTATAAACTTTAACATTCAACACATTCATTGTTAAATGTTTTCTAGTAAGTTTCAACATTAAAATACTCGTCGGGCAACTGAGCATACGAAACGAACGTTTAATAAGCAGTTTCCGAACAGTTTTTATCACTATGGCGAATTTTATTTGACCTTTGTAACTTTAAAACACAACATCTGCTGACATATCGCTTGCAATGTCAGAAAAAGTCCATAGCCTACTTGAAAACATTTAACAATGAATATTAAAGTCTATAAAAACATGTTACGCTATAAAACGGTGTATCTCCTTTAATAACAGAGATAATGAAGTAAACCAAGAAAGTAAATGTTGGGAAAAGATGGACCTACCGTTTAATGTCAACTGCAATATGTTTCGGTTGCTAATATACTCCACAGGGTGATGCGAATTTTCGGAAAAATACATAGCATTTTTAGTACACCCAGTATAAATCGAAAATTGAATTTTTATCATAAACGGCGAAAACTATGACATTGTCAAGGAACGAACCTACAAAAAAATCATTCAAATCGGATAATAAATACAGAAAAAAAATAGCATCAAAATTATGGCAAATTTATGATGTTGCGTTAATTTTGTCCAGGAGTTTACACACCAATGGGTGCAGCATGTAAAAACTGGGTTAAAAAAGCGATATATTATTTATCAGTAGATAGTTATTTGACTAAATGTACGATGTGTTATTTTTGGTTACATTCCTATAACCAGTTTGCACGTGTATAAACATAAAACGTCTGTTACGCAATCAGTTCGCATGTCTTTCCCTTAAGAAACGTAAAATATACGCGGCTATTCTACATTAAGTTGTCACAGCTTGGATGCAGTGAAAGTTTTCTCTTTTTGCTCGGGCAGTTGCCCGCCGACATGTAACTGGAGCAAAAAATAATTCGATTAAATGGGAGAACTAGTGCACGCCGAGTAACTTTTTGCTTGATCATAAGAATCTTGTGGCTCGAACTCGCTTATTTTTATGTCAAGTTATACAGGGGGTACTTTCAGTTTCAGTTCAATCTTTTTGAACAATGTAATTGAATAATATGTAATAATAGTGGAGTCGATCCGGTTTACGAAAATCCCTTGACGAAATCGAGAATTTTTTTTCTTCCCAATCGATACAGTAGGATCCTCTCGACATTCTGACATGATTTGTAGGGGACGCCGCATTGGGGGGGGGGGGGGGGGGGGGGGCTGTAAATCTAACTGACAACGGATTTTCCTAAATAACTCAGCCAGTTCTAATGCTACAAAAAAACTGTGAAGGGCAAAATTGAAGAGCTTGACAGAGCGCGTAAGCTGGATCCCGATATCTGAATTAGTTCGCGAACTATCGCGATTTTTAACTGCAAAAACAATAAAATTCAATTAATTGTATCTCGAGAAGGGGCGGAGTTGGGGCATCAATTTTTCGCGAATCAACGGGTGACACCGACTACTTTGATGGGCCGGAGGCTGGGGGTGGTGGGTCAATTAGGAGGCGAGTTATGGAAGGGACAAAAAATAATACATAAATGCTAATAAGTAGTTTATTAATCGAGCTACGGGGAGGAAACCAATATGATCCATGGTGTGTTATATATTTGAAAGGAGAATTTAAAATAATATCTTCTCAGATTAAAATATACAGGGTGTGCCATTTAAATAAATGAGGTTAGGTCCGATAACTTTCTTACCTGACCCCGTATACTTATTCTGAAAACGGCAGATTATTCGACAATCAATATAAAGAAACTTCTGTATAAAACATTTTTCTGTATCTCTTTTAACTAACAAAATATAGGGTAATTTTGAAATTGTCAATTTTTTGATTTTCCCCCGTATCTCTTAGGCGAGCGAAAATTTTCATATTTTGATTTTACCATTTTAAGTTTGACCCAAAAAGAGCACATGACATCTACATTACTTTTTTGATAGCACAAACACTTACGGAGATAGCATATAAAAGTGTCGAAAAAGGGACACCCTGTACATTTTACATAAGATTTTAGTAAAGTTTACAAAAACTTTTCATATAAACGGTTTACTAAATATATTTTTAATTATTATTAAAATTTTGGTTAAAATTTTGCTATAATTTAATGGGATTTCCAAATAAACGTGAATCCAGTCACATACACAGCCATAAATTATGGTTAGATTTATTGTTTTTATAGTAAATTTAACTAACATTCTCTTTCCGTGTATTCTTTAAAAAAATCACAACAAAATTGACGCGTCTTTCCGATTATTAATATTATTTACTGGAAGTGAGATGTGGGAAGTCTTAAAATGGACACCCTGTATATTAATAATAATAAATAGATATTGCCTAACATCGATATTGCCCATTCAATAAAGGTTCGGTAATATCGCACACGCTTAGACGAAATTACGCAACGGATTTACAACAATTTCAGCTGCGGCCAAGTCGAATCCTTACGCGAGAAGGAAATATATTATCGCCATCGGGCTACGATTTCTTTTAATTAATGCTGCCAGTATTGGCAATTTACGCTAATGACTAATATACGAAGTATATAGCGACTCGATCACATAATTTTTACCCTTTGAATATTTTTAGCTCATAGCGAACAGTAATTAACAATTTATTACATAAAGTCGTTGAAAAAATGAGAAACTTTTCTAAAATTTAAATATTCTTAAGCGTCATCCGTAACTCGTGTCGAGATTATCAGGTTTGAAGTTTGAAGCCTACTGTCTAAAAATAGATGTAATTCGAATTGAAGGTTATCCGGTAGTTTAATTTAAGATATTCCGGCCGCAAGGTACTATAAGGCCTATCTTCTGGTTTCTGGTTTCTTTATTTGTCTTTAAGCTAGGACTAGGTCCTCTTACTTTTATTAAATTACAATGTTTATAAACTTAAATATATGTCGGGTGTTTTTATCCACGGGGTGGCGTGGTGGTGGCGGTGGGGGTTACTCTATGGCAGGTGGTGGCGGGTCGCTAGGTCTTGGTCGGGTTCTCCTTATTCTCCTGTTTAATGGTCTAAAGGCTTGCCTTATTTTGTGGTTTGGGTGGGTTGTCATGGTGGCTATGAACTTGACTGCGGTTGTGTTCAGGTGCTGGGTTAGAGTTTCTATTTTCAGGTCCCTATGGATTTGCGAGTTTCTCATGAACCATGGGGCTCTGGTGATGATCCTTAGTGTTTTGTTTTGTATGGCCTGTAATTTGGTTCTTCTGGTTTTTGTGATTTGAATCCAGGCGGGGCTTGCGTAGGTGAGTGACGGTCTTATGATTGTCTTGAACAGTGTGAGTTTATTTTTTAGGGACATCTTTCTGTTCTGTCTGTCTGGAGTGGGTGGAGTCTGCTGATCACGTAGTTTGTTTTCTTGGTGGCGGCTTTGATTTGGTTTTCCCAACTTAGTTTTTCCTATCTTATATAATATTTTTTTGGCAATCCCTTGACTATCATGAACGGAGAATAATATACAGGGTGTTTTGGGAGGAAAGGGAAATATACTACCCCAATTAATTATTGAATATTCAAAAATTAATAAGCGGTTGTTTCAAATCTCTAGAATTGTTGTTTTAACCGTTAGAAAATAGATTCCAGAGTTTAGGGTAGGAGACTTTACGTGTCCTGATACGTCTAATTGTACAGGGTAGCGTATAACCTCACAAATGTAAATTTCCTAAAATTTAAAATGGACACGAAAATCCTTTGACGAAATCCAGTAATTTTTTTTGTCCCAATCGATACAGTAGGATCCTCTCGACATTCTGACATGATTTGTAGGGGGCGCCACATTGGGTCGGGGAGAGGGGGGCACGCTCCGTAAATCTAACTTACAACTGATTTTCCTAAATAATTCAGCCGGTTTTGATGCTACAAAAAAAAATGTGAAGGGCAAAATTGATGAGCTTAACAGAGCGCGTAAGCTCGAACAAACTGATCCCGATATCTCAATGAGTTCGCGAATTATCGCGATTTTTAACCTCAAAAGCAATAAAATTTAGTTAATTATATCTCGAGAAGGGGCGGAGTTAGGGCATCAATTTTTCGCGAATCAACGGGTGACACCGAGTACTTTGATGAACCGGAAGCTGGGTGTGGTGGGGCAATGAGGAGGAGAGTTATGGGGGGGGGGGGGGGGAATATTACATGCTAATAAGTAGTTTATTAATCGAGCAACGTGGATCAGGCCGGATTCAATTTGTTCATTTTTTTTTATCAGCTACGAGGGGGATTGGCAAAAAGTTTTTATTTTCGCAAATGCGCGCTTGTCGCGGCATGGAAGAAATGGTTATTATTTAATATCTCCGAAAATACTTTAGATATTATGTTCAATTTTGGTATGTGTTAATAGGATATAGAACCACACATTTTAGTTATAAGTTATTCAATTGTTCCACCAGTGGCGTCCCTGCAAACATATCCCCTGATATCTTTTACAAGAAGATGGTACGCCACTGACATTTTTCCATGTGGATATTTTTTCTGATTAGCCTGGTCGATTCTATATAAAAACGGTCAGGACATGTTTTCAGGGACGCCACTGGTGGAACAATTGAATAACTTTTCTAACTAAAATGTGTAGTTCTATATCCTATTAACACATACCAAAATTGAACATAATATCTAAGGTATTTTCGGAGATATTAAATAGTGGCCATTTCTTGTATGCCGCGACAAGCGCGCAGTTGCGAAAATAAAAACTTTTTGCCAATCCCCCCTCATAGCTGATAAAACGATGACAAATTGAATCCGGCCTGATCCCCGTAGCTCGATTAATAAACTAATAATTAGCATTTATGTAATATCCCCCCCCCCCCCCCATAACTCTCCTCCTCATTGCCCCACCATACCCAGCCTCGGGCCCATCAAAGTACTCGATGTCATCCGTTGATTCCGCACTAATATTCCGACAACAATGTGGATGAACCACTTTTTATTCTGTAATTTGAAAAAGCATCCAGAATCAAAGATGGCGACGAATAACAACAAACAAATAATGTCGGGCGGGCTCTGACGCGATCGATAACATTTCCACCCTACTGCGCAAACTCAATAGGACCGCGCCATCTCCCATAGCGGAAACACATTTTGTATTTTGGAACGTTCGTATTGGCAATATACTGTTCATATATCTATGGTACTAGTGGTGATGACTTTCAAATACACGTAAATTACACACACCTTGTATTGCACAAAAATTACACAAAACGCAATGAAAATGCACGCATATCGTGTAATTACACGCTAATTGACAACACTGAATTAATGCGTCTTTTTATCACTTTTGCTAAAATAAAAATAAAATCATTTCAACAAACAAAGTCTATAATATCGAGTGGCACGCAATTATTTTATCGCTAAACGTTGTACTTATATCGGTATTATTGAATTTTCAATGTTAAGTATTAGAAAATAAGTCATTATCAAAAAATATAATAAGAAATTTGATTTCTTTAACTACGTCAAATTCGATTGAAAATAAAGGTAACGTCATTTGTCGATCACTTTAATTGTTTCTCGTAAATTACTGTTGGCTGTTTATTGCTTACCGCCCGCGGCCGTGATTGTACAGAAATAAATCGCCAGGAAACCGTATTTATTTAAGAAAAGAAATTTGGCATGTATATTGTAAGCCGAAATCAAATAATTGATACAAATCAAGAAAGCATGAAACCGCAGATATTTTGAATATAAAATTTGTTTTCGGAAGTTGCTTTTCTTATTTAATTATGTGTTGTTAGGATATTGTGATTCCTTTAGTTAAGAAAGCCCTTAAATGTTTTCAAAAATGTGCTTTTAACGGGGAGCAATATTAAACAATTTCACCGAATACAGTTTACTAAAAGAACAACAAAACTTATAAGGCGTGGCCATATAGCAAGCTAAACAATTTCTTTTGTAATAAAATTAGCTTTATAGCATATGTCGAATTACCGGCCATTTTAAATTATTACTGAATTTCTCTTTATCTTTCGGTAGACTTAACTGCATAAAATAAATAAATTTCTCTTCTTTGATTGTATATTGCATTTTTTTACAATGTTAGACAAATACGATTTGAAAGTTTTTTGAAGATTTTTAAACGCTTGTTTTTATCAACCACATAAGGGTGGGCGGCAGTGGTTCGTCATGTATTTTTGTTATCTCTCTATGCCGTCGAGACTCTTGATCAGCTCGTGGTCTCCGCTCAGATGAATGACCCTCCTCCTTTCGATGGAATCCAGTAGCCGACGAGTATGTTTGAGTGTAGAGCTCCAGGCATGAGAACAGTACTCCAGTGATGGGCGACTGTGGGCTTTGTATAGTATCAAAAGTTCTTGAGGTGTGTTTTTTTTATGATCAAACACAAGCACTATAGGAAAAATCCTTTAGGGCACTCTGGGAGTGGTGCGTGTGCGCAAAAAGCGATTCACGTTGGTTTTGAATCATTGGAGGTCATATTCCACAAGGATGAAGTCCTCCAGAGGAAAGAATTCTTAAATAATGAAGTTCGAGGAGTACAAAGCTTAACCACGTATGGGCTCTGGGCGGAATTAAGAGGGCAAGGGCAGCCGAGCACCTTCCATGAAAATATCTGTAAAAGAGAGTCAAATCCCCAACCTGTCTTCGATGTTCTAGGCTGTCGAGGTTCTTCGTCAGTTCGTGGTCTCCGATCAGACGAATAGCCCTCCTTTCGATGGAATCCAGTAGCCGAAGAGTATGTTTGAGTGCAGAGCTCCAGACATAAGAGCAGTACTCTAGTGATGGTCGAATCTGGGCTTTGTATAGTGTCAAAAGTTGTTGAGGTTGTGAGGTGACTTTTCGGTTCGGAAGAGTACACCAAGTCTCTGAGAAGCTATGGCTGTTGGCGATTGCCACAACGTGGGTATTCCCAAACATATTTCCTCTCGCATTGGCGCCCACTAAACAACAAACCTTTTTAGAGAAAATTGCTGCCTGGGATTTCTTAGCATTAAATTCCACTAGGTTACCGTCACCCCAGGACCAAATTCCTTCCAGGTCTTTGTAGACGTTGATGCTGCATGCGAAGATGTGAGCTGGCAGCCGATGTTTGAGAATACAAAGTGAGAAATGGGATAAGTGTACTGTCGACAACAAATCTATATAATATATACTAGAAGGTAAATGTACAGTAAGGAGAGGGTGGGATTCTTGAGGAACACCGGGATTGATGGTGCAGGTGTCTGAGAGACACCCGTCAATCGCCATTTGCAGAGAACGGTCCTTAAGAAAGCTAGACAATAATGCACATCAGCGACTGGACATAACATAGGATAACCATTTACTTAGGAGCCTTTCTGATGACAAACACGTTCAAGGTCTTTAGAAATATCCAGTACAATGCCATTTGGATGGATTACACTTTTACCGATGATGACGATGAGGTAGCTTACTTTGTTGGCGTGTTCCCGGTTACATCTCATGGAAATGAAGCAACACAAGTGATATAGACTTCCCACCTGCTAGCTATGCAACTGGTGATGACAAACAACCGGATAAATACAAAAATAAATTGTTATTACTGATCAGAAAGGGAAAAAAAAGTTTTCTAATTCGAAAAACTCATTTGAATATGACAAGAAATTCCAAGGAAGCAATTATGATGAAAAATAATCAATACTCCGCCATCTGTTATATACATACATATGTTCAATTGAACTAAATGAACGTAAAAATCATAATATAAACAGAAATTAACATTGAGAACTTATTCTAAAACAAGTTTGAAGTGTGAATAATAAGGAGAAATTTCACTTATGGTAATCGTAATTAGAAAAAAAAAACAACAAGCGAACATTATGTATAGAAGTATGCAACAGCGTTTTTTGTTTTATTAAATTCTAGCCCACTTAAAACAGGTTACTGACATAAGAGCTAAATAATTACCACAGTAAGTGTAAATAATTGTGTAAATTTTTCATTAAACATGGTGCAGGTATTTAATATTTCAATGTTTTTATTACATAACATTAATTATTATATTTGATGGTATTTTAATAAGCGTGAGGTGCTTAGATTCAGAAATAATGTGTAAAATTGGTAATATTGAAATTACAAAAGAAGCGGAGAAATGTTACTATTAGTTTCAGATATTTGGAATATTTTTAAATATCTTGCGTTGTTTATACATTGCAAGTTTTTCTATAAGGAAATAATATTGCGCTGTTTAAGGTCACAAATGGCGTATATAATATACAGGGTGTCACTTTGTGAAAAGGGCCGCTTTTAAAGAATGTTTGCGACTTTCGAGGTTTAATCCTCTGGAAGTGGTGGCTTACCCTTAAAATGTTAAATGGGAAGTCATCCTTAACACAACCTTGACAGTACATTAAAGTCCTTTTTAACGCTCATCTAAAGGAATAGAACTTTAAGGACGTGGTAATCTTCCAATTTAGTTATTTGCACAGGGTTCGGAGGATATATATCAAGTGATATATATCATGATATATATCACGATATATATCATGATATTTATAACTTGATATATATCCGATATATTCGACAATTTCATTTATTAAATTAAAAATGTTTTCCACCATTCTAAACATCCGAAAATGTCTCAATACGCCTCTGTACAAAATTATAATTACTGTAGGGATTCACTTGGCTACCGCGCAAGCATCACCGCGCCGACGCCGCCGACTTCGGGATTCCCAGGTACGCGACGATTTGTTTGGTGAAAAAAAGTTTCTTTAAAAGAAAAAATATGGCACTTGGGGCAATGCATGGGCTAGCAAATATTATTGATCATCGATTTTTGAGACGACATTTAACAGCTATTCAAAAAGGAGAGGCTTTTGAATATTTGAATAATATCAATAGTTCTTTTGTTCCATTTGTGATGTCTCTTATATCACAAGTTAGCCCATTTCCAAAGTACTTTTTTGGGGATCATTTTAGACTTACTCCACCAGTAACGTGGTGGAAATCGATCCCTGTATTGGACTCAGACTGGCCAGACAAGGACGCTTTTTTGAAATTATGTGAACAGTTACACACTGCAGTGGCCTCTACAGCTGGGATTGAAAGGGCCTTTTCTTCTTTCGGTTTGGTTCAATCAGATTTACGAAACCGCTTAGGAAACCAAAAAGCCAGTAAGCTGGTTTTTATGTTCAAGTATATGAACCAAAATACAGACAAAAAGAAAACCAACCTTGATTGGGCATGGGAACCAGCATTATCGGAAGATTCTGAAGTTATGGTCACTAAGAATAACATTATTGATATTGATGATAATGATGATTCATCAGATGAGGATGATATACCAATATCAATGTTAATAAAATAATGTTAACATCTGTTTGTTCTTAATTCTTTTCTTTTTACCTAATTGGAGTTATGAGCAAATGTTAGAATAAAAAGTTTTTTTGTTTACAATATAAGTTTTAATTTTGTGATTGTATTGAAATATTAATGTTAATAAAATAATACTAAAATCTGTTTATTTTAATATTTTTAATAATGATTTTTGTTTTTTCTGCTTAATTAGAGAGAGAGATATATAGAATATAGGTTTTTGTTAATGAGTTTGTGTTAAAATATAGTTTGTGCAGAAACAATGCCGTTTTTTAATTAAGAAAATAAATTTTAAACGTGATTGTATATCGGATATATATCGGATATATATCCGATATATATCGGATATATATCATGTGATATGATATTTATATAAATATCATGATATTTTCGAACCCTGGTTATTTGTGATAATGAATTTTTACCACGTGTCTCGATACCAAACAAAAAAACTGCAAAAAATCACCCAAATATGTATTTATTGTTCGGGTTTATTATTGTGCGATTTAAACCCGAACAAAAAGTATTACCAAGAGTTATTTTTCTTCACATCTTTCTCAATCTACGAGCATAAAATAAGTAGATATTTAGAATGGCTTGTCAAATTCTTCCACTTTAAATTTTCAAGTGCCCACTGTGTGCACTTCAAAAATTTAGGCTTAGTTACGCGACTGGCAAAATAAGAAAATTGGTTATTATTTTTTTAAATTCATGTACTCATGTACCTATTCATAGTTACCTAAAAGTTCCTGTTTAAATTTAAGAATGGTTACCAAAAAATTTGTCGATACCTTTGTTTTGTTAACTATTTTGCTCGTTTTCTTATTTTCCATTAACATTTTCTATAATGTATGTTATTTTTAAGAAGTCTTCTTAAGTTTAATAATAAAAAGTTCCTGTTTAGATTTAAAAATGTTTACTATAAGATTACCAATGAATTGTTCCATATATTTTGTTAACCATGTTGTTCGTTTTGTTATTTTTCATTAACAATTTCTATTATTTTATTTTTAGCCAGTTAAAACAAACCTTTACAAAATGCATGTCGCGATGACTCCGCTAAGGGATTCGGCATACTTTTTTATATGCACCTTCTCGTTTATGTGCCTTTAAGAAAGACGTATGTCGTGTACTTGCTCAGCGTCAAACGCAAACGTCGCCAATCGGATGGAAAGGCGCGTAGACCGAAGGTCGTCTATCAAGCGACCGGCGATATTTTTCGGTTTTTCGCCTGAATTTAAAACTAGAGTATTTCCTATCGAGCGAAAAACTGTTCGAATATACGAGCAGTTTTTTAACTCGATCACACTACAGCGGTACATTTCCGCCGGCGTCAAGCGAAGCGCGGGTATCGAGTGAAAGATAATAAGTGACGAGCGACGGTTTTCGCCTGAATAGATAACTCGAGCGGTTTTTTTAATAATCGAGCGATGTCGGCCATTTCAATAAACGAGTGATCAAGCGGTTTTTCGCTCGAGCGATCACAACACTACTTCCAAGTACATTTATATCTATCTTTCTCAGGTAAGCGGTAAAAGCACAGTAAAAGATATAACCCTAGGACTTATATGATATCATATTCTATAAATGATGGGGAGTGATCTTGTTATGCTCTTTAATAGACTATTGTTTTTGATTTGTACAAAGAAGAAGAATCCTGTATCTTTCTTTGTTGCCCGTTTTATTGACCTTGCGATCTTTTTAAATTATCACTACCATATCTACGGACCCGTAATTAATATACTAATCATGTTTCTTTAAATAATAACCTAAAAACAAAGATATTACAAACTACAGATGGAAAAAGGTACATTTCTAGCCCACGAAACGACTGCAAACAGTCTTTCCCACCTCATTCGGTCATTATTGCCAGATTGACATATTTATCGCAAAGGTATCTTTCAAAATACCAATTAAAAACTTGTTAATTTGACAATTACAACTGGTTTAAGGATAATCCGCAATTGCTCTTAAAATAACTTTATTTACCAATAATTTTACTGTATAAACTGTGAAAAGGCGATGAGAGATTCTTTAAAAAAATATTATTATACTTAAAGTATCAAACGAATCTTGAACTGATCCAACTGCACTCTGGCAACATCTATTTCTATTTTACTACGATTTGGACCAAAAGATAAGCAAGATGAATGAATACTAATCTCGTAAATATTGCGAAGTTGTCGTTCGATCTAACGGATTGTTATATATTTTGGTTGATTTGTGTTTTTTTGTGATTACTGGTGAAAAATCGTCTTTATTATAAACAATCATTGTGCATTTAGTTTGTAAAAGAGTGAATCATTTAAATAAAGATTTATCTTTTTAACAGTAAGTATGGTTATGTTTTAATATTTAACCATCTCATATAACCAGACTTCAACATTGTTGCCATTCAGCCAACAAACATGTAGTTCTCTCTTCCACTCATTACTGATTTTCAATAACATTTCACACAATCACAGCTTCACTTTCCAAGAATTTTATGAATGGATTATGGGATCTCCAGTTTACAATACCTTTGCCTAAAAACTATAAATATCAATTTTTGGAATGCGATTTCTTACAAAATACTACTAAAAATATAAAAAAAATAAATTTATTGTTGGAAAGGGATTTAAACGACGAAATTATGACCCCACCGCCCCTCCCATTTAAGATGTTAAGGGGCCAATATTTTTTTAGAAGCGTTTCACTTCACAAAATGTATATGTAAATGTATGTATATTAAAAGTTTTACGCCATGTAAACTTTCTCTATTTAATTTTACGATGTGACATTTTATGAAGAAAAGTTCATAATATTAAGAATGTGCGCAACTGCGTGCATACTTTTCTACAGGGCGTTTAAATTATTTTCTAGAAACAAGCGATTTCCAATAATTCTTATAAAATTTATATAATAATTAATTATATTAATCAATCAAGAACGGTGTCTGATGAGAGAAATGCAAGTAGAATTGACCAGGCTAATCAGAAAAACATCTACATGGAAAAATATAAGCGGTGTACCACTTTTTTTTTTTAAAAGACAGGGACGTCCCACTAGTGAATCCCATTCACACATACCAAAATTGAAAATAATATAAAAAAATATGAAATCACATTCTGAAATATTTGCACGCTATTAAGAAACACCCGGTATAATGTTCAATGTTAAAATTCGCCGCAAGTGGAGCAATCGTCAGAGTCATTTCATTCATTGTTATTTTTTTATAAATGAAAATTACAGGTAGGGCGGCTTGTTATGGATTATGGAACAATATTTTAGTGCTTGGAATTTCTCATGTTGTTCAACAAATGACCGTAATTACAATAAGCGTTGCCCAAGACCGCATTTACTATAAATTATATGCATTTAGACATCTACTGGAGTTTTTTTTTCACTTTTTTGATTAATATAATGGATACGATTGAGCTCATATTCAGACTGACTGGCTATAAAATCCTTTCACTGTTGAAATACGTGCAAATTCCAATTTTACAAAAAATTGAAAACGAAAGCAATGTTAGTTTGGCGGAATAGGTGATTGTTGCAAACTACTTCTTCCTTGTCCTTTTTGCTAGCATTTGGCAATAAATTAATCAAATCTTTAGATATTAATAATTATTAGTTTTTTTTTTAAAGTAATTAGTGACCGCACTGGGTAAGTAAATAGTATATTAAGATACAAGTTTCATAAGAAATCATCTTAGAGCGCTTCGCGGGTCGTTTTCTAAAGTACAAGTGCTCTAATTGTCTTATGAACCGTATATTTTATAATACTTTGTCTATTTGGGTCTTTAAAGTCGGAAAAACTTTAAAAAATATGGTAGATTTTTCCATTTGAATTAATATTTTCTTTTTGGGTTGGCAATACTTTTACAATTTAATAAAATGTTACAAGTATCAAATGATAGAAACTTGAACGCAACAAAGCTTCTTCCTATCCGTCATAATTAAAACCAAAGATACGATTAAAGTTAATAGAAATGAGGCAGGAAGAAAGTTATATTCCGTCAGAAATACGAGAAATTGCAGAAAATAATCTAGAAAAACTTTTAAAAAGAATATGCAAAACTTTGGGTTATGGTGCGAGCAGAACAAAGTTCAAATTATTGAACAAGATAATAAATAATACTACTGAACAAAATATTGTGTCGACACAGAATCTACAATTAACAATTAATGTCCAGGAAATGTCTACAGTAACTATAAATATATAAAGTAATATGTATAATACTATATTGAATTAAAAATAATAATAGTACTTTAATGAATAAAACTTTAGAAAGAGAGCATAAACTGGAAGATATTTTTATTATTTTAAAGTTATGTTGTTTTATAGTTGTGACTAGAAATTAGTTGACGGCCTCCGTCAGTATGTTATATATTTCCGAGTATAGGTATTTCGGATAAATATCTAGTAAAAATGATCTATTTGCAAGGTTAAAGGTTAGTATTTTAAAATTTTCTATAAAAAATTTCTGTCGAATCCATAACGCCTAGAAAACTAATTTCAACGAAATCGAAGTAGGCCTAAAATTCTCAGTCCGAAGAAGCTACAGTGATAGCGAAATATATCATTTTTAAGAATATAGTGGAAAAGAAATAGAACGTAGTTTTATTGTTTTTCATAATATTAACTAAAATTCGAACCCTATACATGAAAAAAATAAAATTTCAGTTTCATAAAGGCAAGTTATTAAATTTTTTGCATTTCATAATGTAACCATTATGAAACCCAAATAGAAAAACATACTTAGAAGATGAAATTTTATATTTTCGTTTCGACCTCTATGAGGTCATTCTCAGGGCTATACAGATACGATCCCCGTGTAACACTTTTCACCATTATCAATAGTATACAGAACATGTAGATTTTTCATAGTACACAGAATAGAGTATACCATTAGGGCTCAAGCTTTTCAAAAAAAAAAACAACAAAATAATTCGGTTGTTAGACGAAAATAATGAATTATTATTTAGTTTTTATATTTATTTATTATTTTCGTCTAACAACTGTATTGTTTTGTTGTTGTTTTTTTTTTAAAAGGTTGGACTCCTAATGGTATACTCTATATGTGTGTTAGGATACAAAGAATGAAGTTTTTGTTTTAGTGTAGGTAAATAAAAAGCTAGGTAATATAATTGGTACGTACAAAATTCCGGAATTATACCCGGCAACCCGGGATCCGCAAAACATAGTGAGAATATCCCGGCCACCCGAGCTACAATACCTGTAAAAGTAATTGCTTGATGAATATGAAGTTCGAGTGAAATCGCTCGAGTATCAAGTACTTGATTATTAAAATAATCGGTTTTTCCCAACACTAGTGGAAATGATAAATTTTTACACATCTTTACCTTGTCTAGGTTGATTTGATAACTTGATAACTCTAGCCATAACATTGTATTAAAATTTATTATATTAATGGTAAGCTTAGTTGTTCTAATTCGAAATTACGTGATTATTTTCTGTTAACGAGTTTTAGATTTTAACTAACCGCAGCATAACCAAATTCTTTGCTGTCGACAGGAAGGTGTATTGGGGATTTTTTTTAATTAAAAGGGTAAAATATATTCTCTTAAAATTTCATTTTATATTTTTAAGATGTAAATAAACATATAAGAATGTTGTTAAAAAAATAAATAACAAATTTTAATAATAACTATTTAGAGGTCGTTTAAACAGCTTTCCTATAATGCCATAATTTATTATTTTTTGAGTAGAAAAGTTTCCATGAAATCGCGTTCCATGGACTTATCATGGAAATTTTTAGGTGGTGACTTTGCCCCTGGTAAAGATTTGAAAATGGTGTCACCCGGAGTGACTATCTTCGAACCCCTAATCATTCGTACTAAAAGGGGAGTGAACACAATAATTTTTTTCTAAATAATAACCTAAAAACTACACGAAAATCAAATTTACACTCTGTATACATATAAAATCAAATACGTTTCTGATCTAAAACGTCTAAAATATTCCTCCGATTGAAAACTATATAAGTGAAACTTCTATACTTTTACTCGCTTGGAAACTATGAATATTCATATCGGATAAATCGTATACTTTTTCCTTGTAATCGGCAATTGCAATAATTATAAATGTTCGTAAATTTAAATGAAAGTAAAATACTTTAAACTATATCAGCGGTAAGTGCTTATTAAGGACGAAATAATAGTAATTGTAAGACAGGCGATAACATCGTAAACACAGATTTATTCGGCAAATTTGCATAAAGAAAGTTTTGCATTATAATTTTTTGAGTCTTTGGTACTTCTAAATATTTATGTATGTTTCCATATGAACATATATGTCGGCGTCAATTAGTGAAATCCGTCATTCCCAGAAATGCCTAGTCATTTCAAGTATTGCCGGCAAATAGTTTGGTACACCGTTTGCCTAAGAGTATCAGGCATTGCATGTAATGACGGAATTCTTTCAGTCAAACGCTGTACTTAACTAAATGATTTAAGTTACCCTGTTTGCCGGTTTTAGTCAATCATAGTGTTGCCAGTAGTGCATGAAAATAAGGTATTTTACATTAAAAGGTTTGTAAATAACTGATTATTATCAGGAATTGCCTTAAAATTGAAAAGAATTTTCTGACCTCCGTCAATTCCGTAATATTCCAAGGTTTTTTCTTACTTTGATTGGAGTAATAGTCATCTAACTTCTTATAGAACAATTCTAAACGCTTCAACATTTCATTTTCAAAAAAAAATCACTACTACACAGATGTTAACAACAATTACAGCGTTCGACTAAAGCCGGCAAACAGGGTCACTTAAATCATTTAGCAGCGTTTGACTGAAAGAATTCCGTCATTACAGGGAATGCCTGATTCTCTTAGACAAACGGTATACGAAACGTAGAGTTACACTATTTGCCGGCAACACGTGAAATGACTAGACATTTCTGGGAATTACGGATTTCACTAATTGACGCCGACATGTACATACAACCAACCGTCTTTGAAATATGTAATTTTGATTTTGACTGTGCTAAAATGGCTCCCCCTTCTTGTGCTACAATTAAATGTATTTTTTATTACATGGATCATTATTTGCCGACGCGACGGCATAAAACCAGAGAAAAAAAAAATATTTTCAGAATTTTTAAGGATTAGCGACATGAATGAAGAGTACTTAATTTTTAGTCAATAGTTAAAGGTATGTAAAAATCGTAGTAAATCGTAGTTGAAATATGCCTGACGGTTCAATAATTATGTGTAAAAAACTTGATTCCATTGGAGCTCTTTGGGAGTCCATATCTCCCAAGAGGAGGCATATACGAAAAAAGTTTATATGAACTTGTAGTACTGTTTTCACTTGTTTTCTTCATATCCGGGAGATTTCCCACATTTTCCCGGACACCAAGTATAAAAATATGTTAAAATAATGGAAAAGTCATTGTAATTCAATGCGATATTTGTGTTGTCGCGTCTATACAGTGAGTCCCAGAAGAAATGTCTAAATTCATTTAAAATTCAGCGGTAAGTTTTTTCAAAAAACGCTCGTACCCGTCGATTTTGATTTTTTAATTTTTTTTTTGTGGTAATTTCATGTATACAGGGTAGCTCAAAAATAAGTTACGACCATCAACTTCATTTTTTCAAATGAAAACATATAATTTTTATTTCATTTTTGAATTTTGCATTGAATTCTAAGCATGTTTGATGTACCATGTCCTATACATAAACTCAATAGTTATTGAAAAAATTAGGATTGAACATATCTATAAGTAAGACCTGTTTATTAAAAAAAACACAACAAAATCAAATTAAATGGTTGGAAACGTGCAAAGAGAGTTTATTGATCGTCTTGGATATTGTCAAGCCGTAAATGGCGAACATTTTCAACATTTAATTTGATTTTGTTGTGTTTTTTTTTAATAAACAGGTCTACTTATAGATATGTTCAATCCTAATTTTTTCAATAACTGTTGAGTTTATGTATAGGACATGGTATATGAAACATGCTTAGAATTCAATGCAAAATTCAAAAATGAAATAAAAATTATATGTTTTCATTTGAAAAAATGAAGTTGATGGTCGTAACTTATTTTTGAGCTACCCTGTATATATGAAATTACCACACGAAAAAAAAAATTAAAAAATCAAAATCGACGGGTACGAGCGTTTTTTGAAAAAACTTACCGCTGAATTTTAAATGAATTTAGACATTTCTTCTGGGACTCACTGTATATTCATTAACTGTTGAAAATTAAAAAAACATCTTTTAACTTAATTTCAGAATGAAGATCCACATAGTTTTATCTGTGATATGTCTGTACATCACCGCCACGTCATGTTTACCACAAGGACAAGGTGTCACCGCAGGAATACCGGGGTATACGCAACTGGGTTCCGAACAAGTCAGATATTTACAAAACAGAGGCTTCGGGTCGACACATAAAAGTTTCAGACCCACAGTAAGTAATCTTAAAACTGCAAATAAGCAAAAAAATAAAATATATTGTGCCACGAAACTGCACAGGCTCAAATACATAGACTAGGTGAATCACATATTGGGTAATAATTAGAAAATCTGCCTGATAAAGCATATTTTTTTTAGGTGGCCTATGAAGAAGAAGAAGAATACGAAGACGAACTAGACAACGCGCCTGAGTCAACACAAGATAGGCAACCGACCTACGCCTATCCTACGGCAACACCGAAGACTACCTACTACCCTACTGTTACCGCCAAAGCCTATGCTATACCAAGAATTGATTCTAGGCAACAGCTTCAGCACCAGCAACAGCAGCAGCAATATAGAAGAGCTGAGGATAAGATTAGAGTAAGTGATAAGTGGTTTGATTGGTCGATTCTGTCGCGTGACTAGACAGGATGTTTGCTACGGAGAAAGCAGGAACATCCTCGTTAGTTTTTCAATATAGCGAACAAACCCGAACAAATTAATTAATATCCTTAAATTATTTAGCAACCCAACAATCAATTGGAAGAGGAAGAAGAAAAGGAGGAAGAAGAGGAACCCGATAGACTAACCCTCCTGTTACCCCAATCGAAGTTTATATGTGCCGGGAAGAAAACGGGATACTACGCCGACGAGGAACTGGGCTGTGAAGTGTTCCATTATTGCCATGATAACGCCAGGCACTCTTGGATTTGTCCCGAAGGATTTACTTTCCATCAGGTCAGTGGTAACTCGCCAGGGTTATTTTTAATAGTAGAAGATATGACGCCGGCAAATAATAATAAATCACACTTTTCTACTTTTGCATTGGAGAGTATATCTACTAGATGTCGCTTCAGCAGCCATGAATATGCAGTTTGGTATAAATTTAGAGCTAAGACAAGAACAATTTTAATTAAATTTTATTTCGTTAGATTCAACTGATCTGCATGCCACCTAGCGGCGATAATATCTGCGATAAATCCTCAGACTACCACTTCGTCAACGACTACCTGTACAAACCCATCAATCTTGAAGAGTACCAACAAAGGCCCAACACCAGTCTGAGGTATTCCGACCGGTACTTCCCCGACTCTTACAGGCCAAGGTACGACGATGACGAAGAAGAGAGGCCTGTGCATCGTCACTCGGTAAGGAATATTTCATTTGTTTTCATTCTAAAGTCCACACATGGGATGAGAAATTTGGCTGTGGCTATACGAGATGGTTTTCTACGTTTATAAAATATTTTGGAAGGTGCGGTGTTGCCGGATCATACCGAAAGTGGTAGCAACTTTGGAATTTTAAGTGAATTACCCTATATATTATATTTTTTTGGATTCTAGGTAAAAATCTAGAATAGTTTTCTGTATAACATCATATACCTGTTTTTAAGAGTTTTTGAATTATAAATAATCTTGTGATGATTTAACGTCGTATCGGGACCTGAAAAGAAAATCATATCTTTTTAGCGGTTACAGCTAGAAAGCTGAAATTTTGACAATAGTTTCACAAGACCATCGAAGTTTTACACAGAGCGTCTCCATAACAATATTTGTGAGGGAGATGAATTATTGCAAAAATCTTCCTTTTTTTAATGGGCCACCCTGTATTTGATATGTTTTGCTAATGGAGGATCGAATTTTAATTAATGATATTAAGTGGCTATACGTATCTTCAATATTTTCGGACTTATAGCGAAATTTAAAAATTATCTTATAAAAATATATTTTTTTGGTAGTTGGCGTGGAATGGATTCATAGAAACAAAATAATGAACAATCCATTTGACATTATGTCTTTGTTATTGTAATAAAAATGGTTAATTCACATTATTCAAGCTTAGATATTTTAAGTTTATTTTATATTCATGGGGAGTGTGGTAGAGTTTTATCTAGAACTTGCCGAAAATATAATGAACTTCATCCTGATGTAGCTCCTATGACTCCCAAAAAGTTGATTGGCCAAGGAGGTTCATGGAAATCGCCCCAAGGTCTCCGGATCTTACTCCCCTAGATTTTTATCTATGGGGTAGGATTAGAGAAATGGTATACAAGGCACCGGTCACAACAAGGGAAGATTTAGAAAATCGAGTATTAACAGCTCTGGGGTTTCTAGAAGGGGAAGAAATGAAAAAGGTTACAAATGAACATATTATCACCACAATTCATGAATGTTAAAGAATTTAGTTATTTTGTTGGTGTTGTTGAGTAATTTCAATTTTGTTTATTTATTTATTAATAAATTGCTTATTTGTTAACCATTATTTTTTACAACAACCCAGACATAACGTCAAATGGATTTTTCATTATTTTGTTCCTATGAATCCATTCCACAGCCAACTACCAAAAAATATATTTTTATATTTAAATTTCGCTATAAGTCCGAAAATATTGAAGATAGGTATAGGAACACTTAATATTATTGGATAGAAAATTCGATCCTCCATTAACAAAATATATCAAATACCATTTAAGAAAAGATTTTTACAATAATTCATCTCCCTCAGAAATATTGTTATGGAGACGCCCTGTATAAAACTAATTAAATACTGTTCAAAATTTTAAAATTTCGATGGCCTTGTGAAACTATTGTCAAGATTTCAGCTTTATAGCTGTAACCGCTAAAAAGATATGATTTTCTTTTCAGGGCCCGATACGGCGTTAAAAAATTACAAGATTATTTTTAATTCAAAAACTCTTAAAGATAGGTTTATGATATTATATAGGAAACTGTTCTAGATTTTTACCTAAATTCCAAAAAAAATATAATATATAGGGTAATTCATTTAAAATTCCAAAGTTGCTACCACTTTCGGTGTGATCCGGCAACACGGCACCATCGAAAATATATTATAAACGTAGAAGACCATCTCTACTACTACTAACAAATACACACAACTAGAGATAAAATTTTCAAAATAAAATTTCATTTACTTCACGAGATATTTCTAATAGGCCACTTTACTTGGTGAACTCTGTATATATTCAAATAGAATCAAAAAACAACAACTCTACATATATTCAAATAGAATCAAAAAACAACAACTCTACATATCTGTACAGTGCATTCCTATACGGGACAATCTGTATGTAATTTATGCAAAAAATAAAAAGAATTTTCTTACAAAGGACTTAATTTTTTGTCTTCTTCCAGCTGCGAGTAACGAACGCCCCACGCTACGAACAAGCCCCAGTCCAATCGACGACGTTTCGGCCCCAATCTCAACTAGGACAAGTCTTCAGGTCGCCGGAAGAAATCAACATTTCATTGCAACAAAGAAGGCCGCAGTACAGCACCGCGAAATACATCGATGTTTATCAGAAAAAATAGGTTGTTACTACAGACATTTGTTATAAAAAAAATATTCTTCGTCTTTTCATCCTTAGTTTACTAACTACTGTGATTTCTGTTTTCCTGTGTTTAATAATAATCAACACGATTTTTCTTGAAGTTTAAATTCTACACTATTTGAAGATATACAGGGTGACCGTTTAGTAAAGTAGAAAGATCCATTGTTGTTACAATATACAAAATGTCATATTTCAAACATAAAAAAAGTTTGGATTTTGACTTATAATATATCAACTTTATTTGGTTTGATCGCTATAATTAAAAAATTATGTACAGGGTGTCACGTTTTCGACACTTTTATAGGGAAATCTCCGTAATTGTTATTGCTATCAAAAAAGTAATGTAGGTGTCATGTGCTCTTTCTGGATCAAACTTAAAATGGCAAAATCAAAATTGCTCGCTTAAGAGATACGTGGGAAAATCAAAAAACAACAATTTATATATTGCCCTATATTTTTTTAGTTAAAAGAGATAGATAAAAATGTTTTATACAGAAGTTTATTTATAATGATTGTTGAATAATCTGCCGTGTTCAGAATAAGTATACGGGGTCAGGTAAGAAAGTTATCCGACTTAACTTCATTTTTTTTTAAAATGGAACACACCCTGTATATTTTAATCTAAAAAAATAGCATTTTAAACTCTCTTTTACAATTTATAACACACCAGGGATGATAGATATCATATCAAAATTTTCAAAATGTTGATAAGTCATTTTTACAAATGAATATGTAAAAATGAAATTTACGTTAAATGTTAATAACAACTAGAATGTCAATATAGTTATCTCAAGGATATTAGCTTTTGTTTCATGGCCTGCTGTAGTTTAAAGTAATAAACTTTAAATAAATCGCCTAGGAAACCAATATTATCCATGGTGTGTTATATATTTGAAATAGAATTTAAAATGCAATCTTCTTAGATTAAAATATACACGGTGTTTCATTTTTAAAAATGGGGTTAGGTCCGATTACTTTTTTACCTCACCGCGTATACTTATTCTAAATACGGCAGATTATTCAACAATCATTATAAAGAAACTTTTGTATAAAACATTTTTCTGCATCTCTTTTAACTAAGAAAATATAGGGTAATTTTGAAATTGTCAATTTTTTGATTTTCCCCCGTATCTCTTAAGTGAGCGAGAGTTTTCAAATTTTCATTTTATCATTTTATGTTTGCCTCAAAAAGAGCACATGACACCTACATTACTTTTTTGATAGCAGTTACGAAGATAACCTATAAAGTGTCGAAAATGGGACACCCTGTACAATACAGTATCTGTGTGTAAAAACATAATTTCAGTCATCGTAAAGACTGATTTTACAGGTATTGTATTTTGCACAACTAAACGGCTAGCATGTATACCTACTGCCACTAATATTAATAATTAATATCAGCTGTTTAAAATTGTTTTAAAAAGTTATTTGACATAGAGGACAAAAAATCAGTTATGTTAACCCTGTTTTTAGGGGTATTTACGCAATTTTTAGAAGATCTATTAAAAAAACACTGCCTCTGTATAATGAACCATATCTATAACACCCTTATATTATTTTCTACACTATAGTCATGTGATTTTTTTTAAATAGCTATAATAAATCAGTTTCAAACTTTTTTTCTTTTTATTCTTATTTCAATTTAATCTTGTTTTGCTTCACTTTTAATTTATAAAACTCACTGTGGTGCACTGTTGTGTCAAATCGATGCTTTTTTTTAAGTTTGATAACGTATTTGTGTCCTAATTTCATAATTTTTGGATGTGGTATAAAGGCAACATTCGTATGAAAATCCAACATGGAATACATTGTGCACTTTGGTAGATTTTAGAATATTTTATTAATTTTGAATTATAGCAAATTTTACCTCGGTCTGTATAAGTAAACGGTTAAAGATGGAAAAGTCAAACTTGGCAGTTCCTAGCGATTTTTGAAAAATGTACCAAAGTGAAAATACAGGGTGTTTCTTAATAACATGTTATATTTAAGGAGGTTACTCTTGGATTCATTTTCATATGGCCTAAACGTATCAACTTTTGAGATACACAGGGTGTTTTTTTTATTAATATCTGTGATACTGCTTTAGATATTTTTGTGAAATCTGGTATACACTTTCTATTCATCAACAGGCATTTTATGATGTATAACATTCTCTTTTATTTCGACGTTCGTGTGGAAAATGTCCTCGGTAAAGAATGGTACGCCACTTCTCTTTTTTAATTAAAAATTATATTTGAAATTCTCATTCCTTGCTGATCGAATGTCGTCTCTTGATTTTTTGTCATTTGACGTACAGTTTTCGTATAAAAAAATTAAATCCATTCATTTGCACTCTGTTATGAAATTAGGTACATATTGGCAAAGAGTAATAAGGATCTAGAAGGTAACAAGCAGATTTGTAAACATAAACAGTTGTCTACCTAGTCTAGTTGTCACATATTTATCTTATCATTAATCTTAGAAAATTATTTAAAAAACTCAAAAATCTCAAAAGTTAAGACGTTTAGGATATATGTTCATACGATGTTTTTTTCTGAAAATGGATCCAAGAACAACCTCCTTAAATATAAGTGCATGTTATTAGGAACCACCCTGTATAGAATTTATTCCGTGTTATGTTCACAGTTCACACTGGATATAAAAACTAGGGTTGGACCAAGAAGTGTTTTGTTAGAAAGCAGGGTAACGTGTACCTGTTTATGAAAGAATGGTGCCTACTTACTATATCAAAAAATTATTGTTTTTGGGTGAAAACTGAATTATCTATATGAAATTTTACTAAACTGCCCAATTTAGTTTGGCCCACAGTGTACATATTCTGCGTACTTTTTTAATTTTATTTTATAACAATAATCTTACTTTCTGCCATAAGAACCAAACAAACAAAAAAAAAGTGTTAAGCATAAATGCTGTAACAAAAAATACAGTCCAAAAAGTTCAGAGTTTGTAGTTAGAACGTCTGTTTAATCATTTTCATCAAAAAGATTGTAAATATATATATTATTACCATACCATATTGTTTAAATTATTATTTTAGGAACTATTTAATTGTTTTATTGTAAGAATGTTTTTAGTTATTTTCAATAAATTGTTTAAAAATATGGGTCTTGATTTTGTACAAATGCCGTGTGCCAGTGGGGCAATCCAAAGTGACGTCATTTTTTCAAAAACCGATTCGCACGAGGTGGATTTTAGTGGTATAAGCCATGGTGTTACTGTCTGGCGTCATACCAATGACGGTTTAAGGCTTTATTGGGCCCTAGACGACAGAGATGATAAGCTCGCCGAAGGTGAAAATTTTGCTAAATTATTTATTATTTCACTCATAATATTTAACTTTTCACTGCGCACCCCATTAGTTGTACGTATCCATAGTTATGGCAACCCTATAAACTCTACTCAATAAATTGTTTTCTCTCTCTCTATGTTGCTGTGTTGGTCAAATGGATTTTTCATTATTTTGTTTCTATGAATCCATTCCACAGATAACTATCAAAAAATACATTTTTATGAGATAATTTTTAAATTTCGCTATAAGTCCGAAAATATTGAAGATAGGTAGGTATAGGAACACTTAATATCATTAGATAGAAAATTCGATCCTCCATTAGCAAAACAAATGAAATACAGGGTGTCACATTTAAAAAAAAAATTTCATCTCGCTCAGAAATATTGTTATGGAGACGCCCTGTATAAATCTAATTAAGTACTGTTCAAAATTAAAAAATGTCGATGGCCTAGTGAAACTTTTTTCAAAATTTCAGCTTTCTAGCTGTAACCGCTAAAAAGATATGATTTTCTTCATGTCCCGATACGGCGTTAAAAAATCACAAAATTCTTTATAATTATATAGGTATATGATATTATACAGAAAACTGTTCTAGATTTTTACCTAGATTCCAAAAAAATATAATATATAGGGTAATTCATTTAAAATTGATACCACTTTCGGTATGATCCGGCAACACCGCATCATCGAAAATATTTTATAAACGTAGAAAACCATCCCAATTTTCAAACTAAAATCTCATTTAGTTCTCGAGATAGGCCACTTTATTTGGTGTACCCGGTATAATATACAGGGTGTCCGGGAACATGTGGGAAATCTCCCGGATATGAAGAAAACACGTGAAAAGAATACCACAGGTTCATATAAACTTCGTTCGTATCGGCCTCCTCTTCGGAGATATGGGCTCCCAAAGAGCACCAATAAAATCAAGTTTTTTACACATAATTATTGAACCACCTGGTATATTTCAATTATTTTTTAATATGATGTATACCAGGTAAGACCCATCAAATTACTACCCAAGAAACTGTTGTGAATTACTCACAGCTGCAGGGACGGACTAGCTGTAACACTCATGGGCCCATTTTTTTACGCCCTGTATGATAACTTTGGACAATGTTTTTTACATACCTATAACTATTGGCTAAAAATTAAGTACTCTTCATTCATGTCGCTAATCCTAACCGTTTTCGAAAAAACGGCATTTCATATACATCAGTGCTTCGGGTATTTCAATAAAAGATACATCTTTGTTCCGATCCAAAGATCTTACAAACTCCAGATAGAAATGTTTACATTTGAAGTCGACGTAAGGATTGTAAACGTGCACTCCCCACCTTGCTGTTATGCTTGCAGCATAGCCAGATTGTCCTATTTATCGCTAAGGTATCTGCAAAATCCCAATTAAAAATTTGTTAATTTGACAATTGCAACTGGTTTAAGGTTAATCCGCAATTGCTTTTAAAATAAATTTATTTCCCAATAATTTTAATATAAATTGTGAATAGGCCTTGAGAGATTTAGAAAAAAAATATTATTATTATACATAAAAGTTTGAAATAAACCGACTGCACTCTGACAACATCAAGTTGAAAGATAGTACGCTCGGCGGCAAACGGTCAAACTTTATCAATGGAAGAAGAATACACTGTTGCTACTCGCTACCTCGCTACTAACCGCTTTTAAGGGAGTGTTTATATACTTGGTTGTTTTTATTTTATTTTTTTGTGAGTATTGGTGAAAAATCGTCTTTATTATAAACAATGATGGTGCATTCATGTATAGTTTGTAAAAGAGTGGATCATTTAAGCAAGGATTTATCTTTTCTTCGGTAAGTATGGTTATGTTTTAATATGATTGTATTGATATGATTTCTGACTCACAATTGACGTTTAAAAGGTTATGGACCGGTCCGTGGTGCTAGTCCGGGCAAAAAGCAGTCGAGTTGGTTTATTTCTTAATATAAATCTTGCATTTACAAGATGGTTGAGTCTTGTGCGGCCATAAAATACTTCACTAGAAGATGCAATGGTGTTAAATTAAAATTTCACAGGTTAGTAAATATATTTAGAAATTTGATTTTGAGTTTGCATCACTATGAAAATTCGGTTTGTTTAAGAATGTACCAAATGTTTATCCACTTCGTTATGATACTAAAGGGCCGTGGCCTACGGCAAATTTGGATACATGCCCTTAGAAGGAATAATTATAGTCCAGGTGATACAACAGTTATTTGTGAGAAATACTTCACAAAAGAAGATTATGTAGGTAATGTACATGGGAATAAAATACTGAAGAAAGGAACAGTCCCATCAAAATATTTTACATCTTTATTTTTCTATATTTAAACAACGTTTGCAGTGTAACAAGTACGTGAAGACAGGTTTTATATAATTTATTTATTTATTTTTATATATTTGATCTAACTTGTTTAGGTACATATTATTTTAATTTACTTATTTAATTAATCACTTTAGTGTACAATATGCCTTAGTGGCCTTAAACCAGTTGTAATTGTCAAATTTACAAATTTTTAATTGGGATTTTGCAAGATGTCTTAGTGATAAATATAACAATCTGGCTAGAAATATACACTTTTATATCTGGAGAGTATCATCCAGTAATGAATACACCAAAAATATTGATGCTAAGCATAAATAGTTAAATCCATCCTTGGATACACTGTATATAAAAACTGGATCAATATTTCTATCTTTTTTATAAATATCCAATATTCGAAACTACACTTTTTGAATAGATAATATAGTTAAACGTAAAGAATCTTAAAGTAAATTATACGCCCTTGTTGGGCTTTTTGCCCAGACTAGCTCCGCTCCGACACAATGAAGAGCGCTCCATAACCTTTTAAACGTTATTGGATTTAACCTTGTAAGATCTTTGATTTAACCAGACTTCAACATTGTTGCCATTAGGGAGACCAACATGTTTTGTCACTCTTCCACCCATTACTGATTTTCAATAACATTTCAAACAATCACAAACTCACTTTCCAACAGATTTATGAATGGAGTGTTGGCCCTGTGTTCCGATCCAATGTTCAACCTTCAAGATTCCGCTTTTTGATATTTAGCCCATGAGCAGTTAGGGGACTCAGTGTAAATAAAATGACGTTTTCTCGAAAACGGTTAGGATTAGCGACATGAATGAAGAGTACTTAATTTTTAGCCAATAGTTAAAGGTATGTAAAAAACATTGTCCAAAGTTCTCATCATACAGGGCGTAAAAAAAATGGGCCCATGAGTGTTACAGCTAGTCCGTCCCTGCAGCTCACAACAGTTTCTTGGGTAGTAATTTGACGGGTCTTACCTGGTATACATCATATAAAAAAATAATTGAAATATACCAGGTGGTTCAATAATTATGTGTAAAAAACTTGATTCCATTGGTGCTCTTTGGGAGCCCATATCTCCGAAGAGGAGGCCGATACGAAAGAAGTTTATATGAACCTATAGTATTCTTTTCACGTGTTTTCTTCATATCCGGGAGATTTCCCACATGTTCCCGGACACCCTGTATATAAAATAACTTAATACAATATTACATTACTACATTTAACGTCCAAATTTATTTAACGTATTTAGTATATTATGTTAGCACTTTTATTTTACGACTCTTTTTTAGCAAATACATTCAGAACATAATTTGATTTTCAATATGTGTTGATACAATAAGCGGTATCAGTATTGACACCAGAAAATTTAGGGTGTAACCCATGACTATTGCCTCATGCAAAAAATAGAGTGAAGTGTGAAAAATGCCTAATTCCCCGTCCCTATCCCATTCACGCCGATAGCGAGGCGGAATGAGATCGGATATCTCGTGGCATAGGTTAGTTATACCTTATGTATGTGAGAAACCAGGAGCTGATAACAACGGGGGAGCAGCGTATGACCGACGATCGTGGTTCGAAGCCCACGCTAAGCTGTAGGTCCCCTCGGGAAGGGCGAGGTCAACTCTGCCGTGCAATACAAGACCTTAGTAAGTCGACTTACTATAAAATAGAGTAGTAAGTTTTTAATATTTATTTAACTGTTTATTTGTTAATAAAAATCAATGATTTTTTGGAAAATAGAACTATGTAACAAGAGCTTACTGTGTATAAAATTTTAGAACAATAAATTAAATATTAAAGAAGTTGTGCAATTTTTAGATGGAATGTCTTAAAATTTACTTTTACGACTTACTAGGTTATTGTATTGCACGGCAAAACAGGAGATTATGTCTTTTGTTTTATCGTTAGGGCCAAAACGTTTCTAATATTAGTGAAGCATCGAAATCAGCAATGTCACAAGTCAGTCCCTGGGCGTAGTTGACGGTGTCCTGGAGGGAATTTGCTCCCTTTGCTCTACTGCTAAAGACGCCACTGGCTTCTTCTTAGGCAATTTTGAATAATCTTTCTAAAATTAAAAGTTATTGATCTTGATAACCTGATTCTCTTTTAAGTTTTAAGTGAGAATTTATTATGGCTTTTTATCGATTAATTTCTTTTAATCGACTGTTCTTATGTTACCAGTTAAGGTCAGGGTCACCGAGCAGGGGCGGATTTATTAATTTGCGGGCCCGGGCTGATAATTTTTAGGGTCTCCGGTCTCTATAAACACACACGTAAAATCAAGTGACAAAAGCTTCTGTTCTAACACGGGAACAAAAGATTCTCACCCGCAAGCGATGGCTTTCTTGAGCCAGACCACACGCCGTATAATCCAGATTTGCCTCCCTCTGATTTCTTTTTATGCAGAAATTTGATCGAAACACCTCATGGGATGGGGTTGTCGCAAAATTAGGTCATGAAATTCGCTCACATATAATATTCTGGTTTAGATAGCGTTTGCGAAGAGTTTCCCAAAAATTTCAGCTACTTTTCAATACACTTGCGATGCAATTCACTCGATTATTAAAATCGCTCGAATATCAAGTACTCGATTATTAAAATCATCGGTTTTTTCCAACACTACCAATTACGTTCACTTTTGTAAGTCGACTTCTACACTCCTCAAAAGATAATAAATTATGGCATTATTGGAAAGATATTTCAACGATCTTAAAATGATGTTGACATCCCGTTCCATTTAAGATTTCAAGGGTAACATCTACCCCTATCGCGAAGGCTGCAAATATTCCTTGAAAGCGTCCATCTTCACAATGACACATTGACGTGTCTTCCCGATTTTTAATATTATTTACTAGAAACGAGATATTAAGAGTGAATAGTTTTAAAATTTGTTGCAGAGGGCATTTATAATTCCCCCCACTCCTGTCCTGTCGCCGACTGTTCGTCCAGCCAGCCGTTGTGGCTCCGTTTTTATCGTACCATCTTTAATTTTAATCCGCAATAATTAATTACTTTTTAAGAAACCGAGTATCGAACATTCGGCCGAATAAGGTAATAAATATTACCATTTAAACGATACATTATCGAAAAAGAATAATTTGAAGTATACCAAGCACCGTCATTATAAAAAATAATGGGATGGAAACATACCCGATCTACATGATAGCGATGCGATTAAAATTAACACAAAATAATGCAGGAAATGTTAATAAATTTTTGAATTACCAAAGATGGCGGAATATCCAGACTTTGGACCAAATAACTACTAATCCTCCAGACGATATAATTATTATAAATACAGAATTTGGGAAAATTAAATTTCAGCCGTACAATTGCCATAACAGTATTGGGAAATTAAAATTTCTCTCCTGATTTGGATATTGCGTGAATCAATCTATACAAGTTGTTCCTTAATAATATTTCAGTATATTTATTGCCCTGCAGATTCACATACTCTTCCGTTACTGGATTCCATCGAGGAGAGCCATTCGACTCACCGCGCCAGCCTAGAACATTGACGACGAGATGGTGATTTGATTCTCATTGACTGACATATTGCCCGCTTAATTTAACCTTTCACCTTCAAACCCAACGCGAAACGCTTCATTCGCACACGAACCACTCGCAGAGTGCCTTAACGGATTTTTGCTACAGTTAGTGTTTAATCTGATCATGCATTTTTTATAAAATCATCAATAAGCCCCTAAAATAGTGTAGTAAGATACAAGTTTCATAAGACATTATCTTAGAGCACGCGTTTAATTGAAAAAGGACCCGCGAAGCGGTTTTTTTCCATTTGAATTGATACTGTCTTTTTGGGTTTTTAATAAAATGTTACAAGTATCAAATATGCCATGATAGAAACAATTGAAAATAACAAAGCTTCTTCCCATCCGTCATAATTAAAAATAAACACATACTATATTATTAAAGTTAATAAAAATGAGTTAGGAAGAAAGTTGTACTCAGTCAGAAATACGAGAAATTGCAGAAAATAATCTAGAAAAACCTTTAAGAAGAATATGCAAAACTTTGAGTTATGGTGCGAGCAGAACAAAGTTCAAAATATTGAACAAAATAATAAATAATACTATTGAACAAAATATTGTATCGACACAGAATCTGACAGAAATAACAATTAATGCACAGGAAATGTCTACAGTAACTATAAATATGTGTATATAAAGTAATATGTATAATACTATATTGAACTAAACCTAAAAATAGTACTTTATTGAATAAAACTTTAGAAATAGAGCATAAACTGGAAGATATTTCTATTATTTTTAGGTGATATTGTTTTATAGTTGTGACTGGAAATTAGTTGACGGACCCCGTCAGCATGTTATATATTTCCGAGTATCGGTATTTCAGACAAATATCTAGAAAAAATGATCTATTTGCAAGGTTAAAGGTTAGAATTTTAAAATTTTCTATAAAAAAATTCTGTCGAATCCATAATGGCTAGAAAACTAATTTCAACGAAATCGCAGTAAGCATTCTTGCTGCCAACATAAAAAAAAATTTCAGTTTCATAAAGTGGCAGGTTACTAATTTTTTTTGTATTTCATAATGTAGCCATTATGAAACCCAAAAAATAGAAAAAGAATTTTTAGACATTTTAAAAATCCCACACATTATACGTCACACAATAACTCGAAAACTCCTGAATAGATTTACCCGAAGTGTACCTTGGTTTTCATGAAAAAATAGGAAAAAAGAAAAACCATGCTAGTTTGCCTAAATCTGTTTTATCCGCAGGATAACTCGAAAACTACTTAGGGTGGATATTATAAAAATTGCAAAAGTTAACTTTGATTTTAACGGTCAAGTTAACTTCCCTATAAAAAATGATGGTTTTATAAAATCTTCAAAAGAATTACAAAAGGAACAATCTTTAACAACCTAACCTTAAGTATTTCATCATTCTTTATCTTAGACAAGGGTTTACCGTGTTGATTTTTTTACGCTTTGCAGTCATGGTCAATTTTTCAGATGATGACATTATTATTCTTCTATCCAGCGTGGAATTATACGTTATGTCAACAAAAGCCTTCAAAAACCGTAATTTCTCTGCAGTTAATTTGAGGTTTAACTTTAATTGATACCCTTTCCACCCAATAAAGTTAACATGCAGACTGTCAACTTAACTCCTACCTGTGACGTCAAACCACAAGTTAACCTTCGTTCATCTGTCAATAAAGCTTTATAATACCCACCCTTAATCGTTTAAGTCCAAATTTAATGTATGTAGGTACTATCTGATTTTATAAATCCCCAATAAATGTAATTGCATAAAGTCGTAACTTTAGAAATAAACTATCTAGTTTATCATAGATGTATCTACATCTATTGATAAATGTAAAAAGTAGATGAGGAAAATAGACACCTTTGCTGAAATATATAAATAAAGTAGGTAATAATAAGGTTCTAGTTGAATTTCGAGTTATAGTTGTTGCAGAATTATACCGTTGACTCTTACTGCCATAAATAAACTACCTGATTAAACCCTATTGTATACGCCTCAACATCTTCAAAGCTCAATAAATGGGATCAGGGCCGGCTTGAAAATGTATACCACACCACATGATTTATTTTTATAATTTAAAATAAATAGATAGGTATTTTTAGTTTTAGGTACCTATAATAAATGTAAAATAATGATAACAATTAATGATAATTCAAAATAATATAATTTAAAAGTAAACTATTAGGATAACAAGTATAATAAAAATTAATTAAATTCTAAGAAACTATTGATAATTTATTCAAAATTTTACTCTGTATCACTATCACTATCTTCATCTAAGCTTAAACTTATAATTAAGGGTTGAACATTTGTAATCATACAATTGTAAGAATTTTCCACCTTAAGTACATGCTGTACACAGTTTTTCCAGCTGTCTGCACAAATTTTTCTTACTCCGTTTTTAATTAATTCTACTACAGATGCATTTAAAGTAGGAGAAATATTATTTCTCCTAATATTGGATTTTAATTGGTGCCATATTAGCTCAATAGGATTGAATATACAATAGTACGGAGGAAGACGCAACACTGTATGTCCATTTTCTGTTGCAAGTTTGCCACACTCGTATTCCTTATTTATTTTAAAAGCTTTTAATACTTCTAGCAGTTCGTCAAGGTAAATAATTGGCCGATTTTCTTCCCTAAATTGTTTAACAGCTGTTAAATATTTAAGTCTCCATTCCCGACACTTGAAGATGCCCCCCTATCAGCACAATTCCAAGGACGCCACATTCTACCACTAATAAGCCTAACTAAAAATTACTCGCCGGAAAACCACTAAAGATTAAAATTATTAAAAATCACTTTGTATTTATACATGCATCAGGCATAGGTATAAATTGAAGTTGTATACCTGGTCCGGCTCTGCTCGAAAAGGTTTTAAAATTTGGGATTTCCTTATTTATTTTACGGTCGAATAGATAATGAGGTTTTATTGCAGTCAAGAGATCAACGAAATAATTCTGCAAAAACTTATAGGTACCTAGTTTCTACAATCAGGGGACGATATGTTATAATAACCTCATTATTTTTTAAATCAATGGTACTTCACACGGGTTTTTGTACAAAATAACAAGTTTTAAAATATTAGTTAATTAACACATGTTGGAAACTAGATCTATTAACCAAAATCGATTCTGTCCGGTTAGTGCCTATACTAAATTCATGTGAACTTAAAAAACATTTATTATCAAAAATTAACTTTAATTACTTTTATCGGACATAACGACGGGGCTTCTGAATAACAAAATCATTGATTTTGCATATTAATATCAATTGGTTTGTAGCTGAAGTATTTTTTTTTCTTTCCTAAATTCTGTCCTCTTCGTTAGGGTGATACCCTAGGGGACCTGAGGGCTCCTGGCTACGATCCTAGGTGATAAGCCGAACAGTCTAACGAACCCTAACAAACCTTAGGGGACCTACAGTTTACTGAGGGCTCCAAACCACGATCCTAGGTCATAAATCGAACAGTCGATTAAATTTATAGGTCTTGTGATCATGGACGTCGCTAGAAAGTTTTGTGGGGGGGGGTCAATGATAAAATGAGTAATTTTATGAACTTAAAAACCAGAACACCAGCGGTAGCAACAAGGGGAAACAGCCCGCTGTGAACGAAAGCGCCGCAGGCGAAATTATTTATGGACCACGCCCCATGAGCAAACCCAAAATACACATCTAAATTTAGTCTATAATTTATAGTAAATACTAGAAAAACCGAGCGGTAAGGTCAGTAAGGTGTTCTAATTATATTCAATTTAAAAAGCGCGACATTTTTACTTAAGTTACAGCAGACGAACAAAAATAATTTTTTTTTAAGATTTCAAGAAGAGTTTCTTTTTCTGAGGATTTTTCAGTATTTTTAAAATGATTTTATGAGCTATATTCATACAAAAAGAGACAGCGGAAAACAAACCAAAAAATAATTCCAAACCTATTTATTTTAAGTAAATTTCATTGTAAATTGCTTCAATGTCAAATAGTTCTTGCGGAAACAAATGTGAATAGGATTAAAAATTATTTTTGGTCAATGAATCGAAAAAATTTAATCCACTGATGTCCGAAATTCTAGATTTAATTTAAATAATAACAGCGCCAAAAATTTCTTTATAAATTTGTTTATACAGTGTGTACTTAAGTTGGAATCATATGGAAAACATTTTTATTATTGGTTTTATGAAAAAAAGTTATTCTTCATAAAAAGTCCTGCATGGTCTAAAACGCGAAATATACGAGGTATATCAAAAATTAAGAATTTTGATCAAGAGTAAAGTACACTTTGTTTTTGACAATACAGAAGAATGTTATGAAGAAAAGTTATTTTGAATTAAAAGTTATATTCAAATATGCAATAACAGTTATTTAGCCTGAAAAATTAGGTTTTATGATTATTTACTAATCATTCTGTATTAATTATTTAAACAACTTCACAACTTAGTGAAGCTGCCATTTCTAATGTATTTTATAAATACCAACGCACTATGACATTCCGTGTCAAATATTTCTTGTCAGTGCATCCTAGATTACGTAAAATTGTAATAATCACAAAACCTATATAACTTTTAATTCAAAATAACTTTTATTCATAACATTCTTCTGTATTGTTAAACATAAAGGTACTTTACTCTTGAGCAAAATTTGTAATTTCTAATTTACGTCGTATATGACTGGGAAATTTTGATAACTGAAGGTTGCATTTCGAGTTTTAGACCATGCAGAACTTTTTATGGAGAATAACTCTTTTTCATAAAACCAATAATAAAAAAGGTTTCCATATGATTCCAACTTAAGTAGACACACTGTATAGCAGCTTCGGATCCGCTATATTAGAATTTTGCTTCGTTTGGGTTAGCTTCGATTAAGAGAAATATTTTTGAAGAAACAATATCCGACTATGCACCGCCTCGAATGTCAAATTTACTTTAGACTTTAAAAATACGTATCAAATTTGAGAAAAAAATAGAAAAAACATACGAACTACCTATCTTTTCCGCGAACGAGCTAACAGTTATTTGATGTGTTATTAAGTTATCAAATTCCAGGGGGGAGGGAGCAACTGTATTAATGGTTTGTTCGGGTTATTGGGACACAGCTTAGTAAAAATCTGATAATTCGATCCTAATATCCAAAGAGATACAAATTTGCTAAATTGAGACGTATAAAGCAAGTGTTTATTTCTAAGGGGTTCCCAAAGGGTTCATATATTTATTTTTTGGTTGTTGGTAATTCTTTGTTTTGGTTTTACCATCATGATGGAAATATACAATTGTATAACATGGATTTACCAACTATTATATTAAATCACTAAGAAATTTTTCGACTATTCCACAGGAGAACTAGTCTTCGGTTCCAACAATTTTAATTTTACATTAATATGTAAATTAAACATTACTAAAACCAATTTGGACGGTTTTTTCCGTTTTAATTATAAATCTATTAATCTTGTTGATTTTTTGGCATATATCACATCGGATTTTTAAATTTTTATCGTTGTCTTTTAGAATTTATTTAGGTGTTTATAAAAAAATAGATATTTGAAAGTATAAATTAATTGCCCAACTGATTAAAACGGATGATGCTGTGACATATTTTTTTTTATTTAGTTAACGTTCTTAATGGATCTACTTTAGATACCCTGTCCCGCCTGTTAGGTGTTGACACGGTGCCTCCTCGTGTTATATTTATTAATTACATAATATATTAATTGATTAGGAAATATACGAGGAATGAAGCAAAAGTTTCCTTCCTGACATAAAAATTGACGTTGCTAGATTATTTTGAAAAATATAATTATCAATAAAGTCGCTTGGTTTATAGGCAGAAAAGTTTTATATTTTTCATTCGTTTTTTAAGGCTATTAATATGAACCTTAGGCGAAATATACTAATAATATACTAATAAATTTACGGAAATTCACAGCAAAGCTTACCTTACTTTTTTGTATTAATCCATTTTCATTTAGAACTTCACACTACAAATTAATCACAATAAAATATGTCAATTACAAAAAAAATAAGTCTACACGAACATAGATTTTTTTTACAGATTGGTTATACACGTAGCATTAAAATTAAGAAAAATAGTAAACGCGGACAATATGTGTGTACATTTAAAATTGCCGAATGTGTGAACTGTTTATCCGCCGCACAGTAATTTGCTGATATCAATATCGAAAAAAATTGGTAGGTACATTTAATTTTTTACCAAATTCATGTGGTTTAGGTGGCAGCATGTTGGAATAAATTTAAAAGTTACAATTATACGTATTTAAATTTACTTTGGTCATTTCTATTTAAATATTTATATTATTTATGTTATTACTTGATGAATAGCAATTATATAATGTATAGGAACTAAATAAATAATAGCAACAATGTGTAGAGATCTTCACTGAATTTTTATAGTTCCATGACAATTTTTTCAACAATACAGTGTTTTTTCGGATACCAAAATCGAAATGACTAGTTCTTATCAAATATACCAGCTACTCTAAAGCTATTTACCTAAAACCACTTATTATTAGACTTTTTTATACAGGCTATAATAAAAATGACCTTTCTCGTATAGTCAATTATTTAAAATGGAACACCATGTATTTTATTATCGCAACGACATCCGCAGAAGTGGCTATGGTGTTGATTTCGAGAACTAAAATATTGCTAGTGTATAGCAGGTAAAGGACCGAGTACACTTCCTTGGGGTACTCCAGCTTTTATTTTTCTTAGTTTTGAATAGACTTGTGGCTTAATTCTAAAAGAGAAGTAATTAAATGGTCTGCCGTCATTAACAGTCGAGCTGCGAAATGATTACTTGGTCAGCAAGAGTTTACAATTGGTCAGTAGAAACGAACATGTCTGGAAGCAGTTTACTTCAGAGGTCCCAGGGCAGTGTCAATTTAAGTAACTTTGTTGTGTTTTCTTTTGCCGAATACAGAAGGAAATCGGCTACAAAAGGTGTAGCGGGGGCGGGTTTTCACTTGTTTTCCCCGGGCACTGTCACGATTCAGAAATATTTGCTGTCCATAACTTGCTGACCAACTAGCCATTTTGGCTGACCGATTACATTTTTCTGTTCGCAAAAATAAGAATATTTTGCTAACAAGTCAAATGATACCCATTCTAAAATATCTGTCGGAGATGTGCGACTAAATTATTTCAGAATGTTGTTTCTTAACGAGCGATTTTAGTTTATGAGTTTATTCGCGCCTGTCACATGTACTGCACCTAGAAAAAGAAAAATTACGATTCTTTATTATATTTGTTATTCGAAGTACTTTGTCAATTATAGAATGTTAAAATTGACACTTGTTGAACCAATGAAATATAAGAAAATATGTAGTGTTGTGATCGCTCGAGCGAAAAACCGCTTGACCACTGGATTATTGAAATAACCGACATCGCTCGATTATTAAAAAACCGCTCGAGTTATCTATTCAGGCGAAAACCGTCGCTCGTCACTTATTATCTTTCACTCGATACCCGAGTTTCGCTTGACGCCGACGGAAATATACCGGTGTAGTGTGATCGAGTTAAAAAACAGTTTTTCGCTCGATAGGAAATACTCTAGTTATAAATTCAGGCGAAAACCGAAAAATATCGCCTGTCACTTGATACCACGACCTTCGGTCTACGCGCCGCGCCATCCGATTGGCGACGTTCGAGTTTGACGCTGAGAAGGTATATGACGTGCATATAAAAAAGTATGCCGAATCCCTTAGCGGAGTCATCGCGACATGGATTTTGTAAAGTTCTGTTTTAACTGGCTAGCCAGCGGCGTAGTTTAGGTCTCCGATTCTAAATATTAAAAAATTAAAGGATATAATTTTAAAATTTTTAATTACTATAAACACGCGAAAACTTCTCAAAAATAACATAATAATAGAAATTGTTAATGAAAAATAACAAAACGAACAAAATGGTTAACAACATATAGAAAAATTCGTTGGTAATCTTATAGTAAACATTTTTAAATCTAAACTGGAACTTTTTATTATTAAACTCAAGAAGACATTTCGAGCAAAATAGTTAACAAAACATAGGTATCGACTTTGGTATCGACAATTTTTTTGGTAACCAAAAGTAAACATTCTTAAATTTAAACAGGAACTTTTGGGTAACTATGAATACATGAGTACATGAATTTAAAAAATAATAACCAATTTTCTTATTTTGCCAGTCGCGTAACTAAGCCAAAAATTCTTGAGGTGCACACAGTGGGCACCTGATAATTTAAAGTGGAAGAATTTGACAAGCTATTTTAAATATATACTTACTTTATGCTCGTAGATTGAGAAAGATGTGAAGAAAAATAACTCTTGGTAATACTTTTTGTTCGGGTTAAGAACGCACAATAATAAACCCGAACAATAAATACATATTTGGGTGATTTTTACAGTTTATTTTTTTGGTATCGAGACACGTTATAAAAATTCATTATTCACAAATAAATAAATTTCTGGAATTTTTTTGGTGGCTACTACAATTTCTTAGCTAAACCTATGCCCACCCGTAGTTACGTGCCTGCTAAATACTCCACCTGATCACATATAAACGGCTAGACTGCCGGTCAAGCAGTCGGTGACGTCATCGCTTGGTGAATTGGAATTTCAAGCGATTCACTCGATTATTAAAATCGCTCGAGTATCAAGTACTCGAGTATTAAAATCATCGGCTTTTCCCAACACTAAAAATATGTACATAGTCATTTTTATAGTTCAGTTCACCAATATGTCCAGAATATTAAATATGGCTGCCCATATTATTTCAAAGAACTAAGCCAATAGACTATATATAAAGAACTTCACTAATTTTTTGTTGCACCATTGTTCCGACAACACAGCATCTTCTTCGTATTGTAAAACAAACATTAAGAATTCGAAAATAACGATACAATTACATAGTTCAGCGATTAAATAATTACGTAGGACTCTGTATTATAAACATTATATTTGAAATAATTCCTATTTTTATTTAGCAGAAGCTAAAAATGATAAAATTTTGTGATTGATTGCTTTCGAAACGGTTTTTTCGACAATATAACGTATTAAGAAGAAATGGTAATTTTATGTTACCTCGAGTGGTATGGCGATAGTTTCGGGCCAATACCTAACCAAGATATATCTTTAGATTTTATGTGTTACCCCGTACAATCAGAACGTAAACTACTCTGCCATAAACTCTAGAATCTGTTTTATATCAGTAAAAACAAAAATTATTAAAATTAGTTCATTACCTATATGAAAAGTTTTTGCAAAATTTACTAAAATCTTTTGTAAAATTTACAAAAATCTTCTGTAAACATGGTATTTCCAAGCGCTCGCCCATCCAAATACTAACCATGCCTAACGTCGCTTTATCAATCGATATACTTTTTTTATAAATTAGGTGTATCTACAATATTATTTTGGTACGGATTAATAAGGACAATTATTGTAATTAATACAATATTTTATAGGAAATCGTAAAATAAAATCTTTACTATAGTCTTTTTCCGTGTCGTGCTTATATTATGTTTGACCATAAAAAAAATAATAAAAATGTCAATTACAGAAATCTCTTTCTCCAGCAGTACAGCGCAACAATGCCTTCGCCCCCGTAATACATAACCAGTACTAATACTTAAAACTAAGTACTGGTTTGCAGCAGCAGCGGCGCGCCAATAACATAATATTTTCCTTTCACTTTACTGACAACCGCAACAATAATACCAATAGGGAAGAGTTGGAACAAATGGGACGGATCAGTAATTCGTCAGTAACCATAAAGTTGCGCATTTACGTGCCTAATAATCTGCCGTTTAGAAAGTTTTAAAATTCCGATTAGTTCCGGAGATATCCGGAAAAGACCGAAATTCTGAAAAATCGTTTTATTGTTTTCCTGGGTTTTCCCGAGATCGAATTCTAAAGTAAATTGCACTTTTGCATTGCTGTTTTTTTCTTCTCTATCTACCAGCGTTAATTGTTTTGTAATCCGACGAGTCGTCTTCGAAGGGCCTTCATCAACTTTCTTTTTTAATTTAATTTGACAGCTTTTTTCTCCCGAATGCAACGATGTATGACACATTGTGGTTTAATGACGTTTCGAGGTTTTTTTGAACAACATCAGGAAATTTTGGGATACGGTCCTGTATTTCTCCTAATTTATTAATAATACCTCATAAGTAAGCTCTCTTTACTTATGTTGAACTAGTTCAATAAATAACAAATAATTTAATAATAAACCACAAATAAGTGAACAAAAATCATTCCAAAACAGTAATAAAACGAAAAATGTAAGGAACTACATAATCAGGTGTTCAAAATGATTTCCGTTATTCTCCAAGCACAAATAACATCTTCTAACTGCCACATAACAGTTTTTTTTGAGATAAAATACAAACTTTTCAGTATTTGTAAAATTAAATTCAATATTTTCTGGAAAATAGAAAACATCTTAAAACGCTCTCAAACGATCATAATGGGAATATCAAGTGAAACAAATCACGCGTCACCATCTTAATTTTTTTGTTTCAAGCGCCTACTTTTCTTTTAAATCCCGAATCAACAGAAGTTTGAAATAATGTTTCTGTATTTTGTTCACTTATTTGTGGTTTGTTATTAAATTATTTGTTATTTATTGAACTAGTCCAACATAAGTAAAAATTTAGAGCTTACTTATGAGATATTATTTATAAAATTAGAAAAATACAGGACCGTATCCCAAAATTTCCTGATGTTGTACCACTTCTTCTAAACATTATTGTCAAAAAAACGTTTCGAAATAATAGATTATTGATTTGGACGAACAATTCTGGATATTCCATAATTAATTGGGACAGTATATTACTTAACGAGGAAGAATCAAATTTGGTACGCAGATTAGGCATCGAACAAACTCGACATATTATAAAAAAAAATTTCTTAAATTTAAAAATGTGATTCTTCAATATACCCATTTCTGCCAATTTTGAGAAATTAAAAAAACTCCTTCTGCCAACCTGTTACTACGAAATTAAATCTGTAATTAACAGGTAATATGGGCATCCGGCAACACTGCGCCTATGAAGCATGTAATAAAAATGTGTAGTGAAAAGTTAAAATATGTAATTTTTCGATTTTTGTGTGAAGAGTTAATTAAATTTCAAGTAGGAACGTGCACTTTTACTATCTATCTTGTTTATAGATACTAACTTTGTCTCATACCTCGTCCAGTACCCTAATTCACTCCACGGGTCAGGAATGTTTGTTATTTATTAATAAATTAAAGGAACGTAATTTTCAATTAGCTCCATTGGTTTTGTGTTCATAATTAACTTCGTAACATATTAGTAAAATTGGCAGCAATAATTACCTTTAAAAAGACTTATTTTATCAATCTCAAATTACCCGTTGGCTTCCTTTCACACGCCGTTCCCCTAAACCCCCAAGAACTTTCCCTCTCTGTGGCACAGCGCTTTGCCGATTACGTCGAGGACAATACGCTCGGTCCGTCGCACATACAGAGTCGGCTGAGCGCAAACCGAGCGCGCGCCAATTGTTTTTTTTTCTCTCAACTCCGTGACGTTTTCTTTTGACAGCTGCCGCGAGATTTTCGACATTTTAATCCGCGACTTTTTCGCGATTTTTCAGTCAGTTTTAGCTCGGGTTCGGACCTGGACTCACGGAGTATCAATTCACCGCTTCCATCCTTCTTTCGCTCTTGGGTCAGAGGTCGCCTGTAGTTTGAACTGCTTCTGTTTCTTTAAAATTTTTATTAAAATTTAACGATTTTTTTTATTGAAAATGTTAACGTAGTGCGTTTATTCTTTATAAGTGAATTTGTGAATTTTACTGTTTGGATAATTTTGAAGTGACTTTCTTGAACTTTTTCGGATTTATTTTGGAAGCGGAGTAGAGAAGAGGTAAGCTTTCTATTAATCTGAAAAATGTTTATATTAAATTATAGTTTTGTTTTCTTGACCGTTTTTTAACAAATAAGACTCGAAAAGTTAGTTTTGCATGAAACAACAAAAAAAATAACGATGGCATAATAATTAAATATCGATTTGATTTATTATTATATTAGAATATATTATATTGTTTTTAATTAAAGACAACATTTAATATAAATTTTAGGTAGTTTGTTCCTGGGTTTCGGTCACTTTTGAAATGAAAATCCAATTTTCAGTTAACGTTTCGGTTCATTTTATTTAAAACCATCGTCAGAACTATTTGAACAAAGCCTTTTTTATTTTTGTTCAAATAGTTCTGACGATGGTTTTAAATGAAATGAACCGAAACGTTAACTGAAAATTGGATTTTCATTTCAAAAGTTACCGAGACCCAGGAACAAACTACCTAAAATTTATATTAAATGTTGTCTTTAATTAAAAACAACATATATTCTAATAGAATAATAAATCAAATCGATATTTAATTATTATGCTATCGTTATTTTTTTTTTGTTGTTTCATGCAAAATTAACTTTTCGAGTCTTATTGTAGGACTAATTATTTCAAATCAGAAATTAAACGGATTATAAAAACACAACATCAAATGTGAAAATATTGATTTAGTAATTCCCAATAAAATTATTATCGAATGTTAAAAAATGCGCACGTTCAAATTAATAAACTAATTAATTAATTATAAAGCGTGAACAATGAACAAATTTTAATAATTTTTATTTTAACTGATAAAAAGAATCTAGACTCTAGCGTTTAGTGTAGGGCAGTTTACGTCCTGATAATTTCTAAAATTTAAATTTGACATATCTTATATAAAAATTGAATTTAAATTATTTTTTTATAAACCTGTTAGAAATATAGAGGGTGGCCCATCGAAATCGGGAAACTTTGCTATAGGCGACTAGACTAATAATTGTATACTAAAGTAAATGTTCAAAATAGCTTCCTTTTACTCTTAGAGTTTACCGCATTTTAGTTATTTCTATATAAATTTTAAGAGCCCACATTTTTGCTACTGTTTCTTAAAATGTAGGCTATTAAAATTTATGTCGAAATAACTAAAATACGGGTAAACTCTAAGAGTAAAAGGAAGTTATTTTGAACATTTACTTTAGTTTACACTTATTAGTCTAGTCGCCTATGAAAAATTTACCAATAAAAACTCTATTTAAACAACATAATTAATGACATTTACAATTATTTCGAAAACGGCTGGATATAACGTATATGCTTGTATTACAAAAAAAATGTGTCTATTAATTCTACGTCAAATAGCCAAATAATATACAGGGTGTTCCATTTGAAAATCTGCCCTTGTTATTTAAATGGGAATGGGTATGTTGTGATACATCTTTTTAAAGGGCATTAAATTCTCTTTAAAATGGCGCTTCGTTTTGTAAATTTGAGCTACGCGCTGCCGAGCAACGGAATTTGAAACATTGCACTTCACCTCTTATCAAATACACAGGTTTGTGCGTAAACAATTTTTTTTTAAGTAATAAGTACCAGATGTTCTTCACAATGTCCGAGAACACTTTGAACAGTTGTTGTACTATTGTATGCAGGTGAATAGCGGACATTTTCAACATTTAATACAATAACATGTAAGTATTATTGAATAAAATTACATTTTTAAAAACCCTATTTCTCGGCGGCGCGTAGCTCAAATTTACAAAACTACCCATTTGAAAAAACAAGGACAGTAGCCGCCCCCGCCAGGGGGATTGAGGTTACAGGGATGAAATTAATAGTGAAACGTGTCCCCCTGAAAACACAAGTTTACGGGTCCGAGGTTTTTTTTTAATATTCACGTACACAGCCGTAAACCTTGCTGGACTGTTTTCGATGGGCCACCCTGTATATATGGGTTAGACACTGGCCCAAAAGTATCGCCATTACACTCGAGAATACGTTATCGAAAAATCGTTTCGTAAGCGACATTTTATCACTTTTGGTTTCTGCAAAATTGAAAATAAAAATCATTTTAACAAATAAAGTCTATATAATACAGAGTGCTAAACAATTATCTATTCATTTACTTAACAGTAAAAATACAAATTCATTACCAAGATAATAAGCCATACCTAGTTTGTATTTTTAATGATAAATTTCGAAAAAATTTAGTGAAAAAAGCTTTTTTTCTCCCCAGAAAGATGGGAAAATAACGGATATTTTGGGAAACATTAATCTTCTCTTATAACCTAGAGAAAAGGTGCACGAGGCCTTGTAATCCGTCTTTGTAATCCACCGGTGGTTCCCCTCCGAATTTCGGTAAATCCCCGAAAAATTTCACCAGCCACATAACATGCGCCCTTCGGCTCAATTCCTTCTAAACTAAGCGATTTTTTTGCGTTTGTGTTTATTTTATGGTTAGTTAACAATAATAATTAAATTAACATTTGTAGAGCATTATTATCCGGGACACACTGTATATTGATTACAGGTTGCGCAAAACCCGATCAAACTTAAGGTACAACCACCACCGTAACGGTATATTTCGATTTTAAGTGGTGTATTTATTAATTATTCTGTGTAATAAAATTAAGTTTAACTTTATGGCACTTAAGATCGAACGGGCGTTTAATTTATTTAACAACAAACATAAATTTACGATCGAACGATGAAAATGTTAATAAATAGAAGGGAATAGACGTTTTATATGCTGGAACGAATCTTCTATACTATTTAAGATTCAATAATGACAAGATAGTTATTTTAATGGAGGTTTATACTGTCCGTCCATCAGTCGCACCCATTTTTTCCCAGATACCGTTTGACGTAGGCAGCTGAGATTTGGCACGGTTATACAGGGTCTATTACAAGATCTCGGCCACTAATTGCCTAACTCTATTGAAACTTAGGGCACTCAACCTAGTTAACTTTATTTAGATTGTAAGATGTAAGTTAACTTGAACCTATCCGCGAGTCGAGGGTTAATTCTATAGTTAAAGGGAACCGTGGGTTTTGTTCGTTGAGTACAAGATTTAATTCACATCGATATACAGGGTGGTCACATAGTGTATCAGGAAGCAAAAAAAACTATTCAAGTTTATACTTTTTATTACACAGGATGCACCAAGTAAAGTGGCCTATTAGAAGTATCTCGAGAACTGAATGAGATTTTATTTTGAAAGTTTGGTTGTAGCTATAAGAGATGGTTTCCTACGTTTCTAAAATATTTTGGACGATGCGGTGTTGCCGGATCATACCGAAAGTGGTAGCAACTTCGGAATTTTAAATGAATTACCCTATATATTATATTTTTTTGGAATCTAGGTAAAAATCTAGAACAGTTTTCTATATAATATCATATACCTAGCTTTAAGAGTTTTTGAATTATAAATAATCTTGTGATTTTTTAACGCCGTATCGGGACCTGAAAAGAAAATCATATCTTTTTAGCGGTTACAGCTAGAAAGCTGAAATTTTGACAATAGTTTCACAAGACAATCAAAATTTATTTTGAATAGTATTTAAATAGCTTTATATAGGGCATCTCCATAACAATATTTCTGAAGGAGATGAATTATTGCAAAAATCTTCTTTTTTTTAAATGGGACATCCTGTATTTGATATGTTTTGCTAATGGAGGATCGAATTTTCTATCTAATCATATTAAATGTTCCTATACCTATCTTCAATATTTTCGGACTTATAGCGAAATTAAAAAAATATCTTATAAAAATATATTTTTTGGTAGTTGGCTCTGGAATGGATTCAGAAACAAAATAATGAAAAATCCATTTGACGTTATATCTGGTTTGTTCGGGTGTTTTTGTAAAAAAAAATAGTTAACAAATGAGCAATTTATTAATAAATAAATAACAAAATTAAAATTGCGCATCAACACCAATAAAATAACTAATAACTAAATTGTTGGCTCTTAAACATTCATGAATTGTGGTGATAACATGTTCATTTGTCACCTTTTTCACTTCTTCCCCTTCTAGAGACCCCGAAGCTGCTCTTAGTCGATTTTCTAAATCTTTCCTTATTGTGACTGGTGTCTTGTAGTCTTGTATACTATTTCTTTAATCCTACCCCATGAAGGGGGGGGGGGGATAAGATCCGGAGACCTTAGGGCCATTTCCAGGGACCTCCTCGGCCAATCAACTTTTTCTAAGTCACAGGAGCTGCATCAGGATGAAGTTCATTAAATTTTCTGCAAGTTCAAGATAAAACTCTACCACACTCTCCATGAATATAAAATAAACACTAAGCTCGAATAATGTGAATTAGTTAATTTTTATTACAATAACGCAAATGGATTTTTCATTATTTTGTTTCTATGAATCCATTCCACAGCCTACTACCAAAAATATATATTGTTTTAAGATAAGTTTTAAATTTCGCTATAAGTCCGAAAATATTGATGATAGGTATAGGAATATATCATTAGATAGAAAATTCGATCCTCTATTAGCAAAACATATCAAATACAGAGTGTCCCATTTAAAAAAAAAGAAGATTTTTGAAATAATTCATCGCCCTCAGAAATATTGTTATGGAGACGCCATGTATAAAACTAATTAAATACTGTTCAAAATAATAAAATTTTGATGGTCTTGTGAAAGTATTGTAAAAATTTCATCTTCCTAGCTGTAGCCGCTAAAAAGATATGTTTTTCTTTATACGGCGTTAAAAAATCACAAGATTATTTATAATTCATAAACTCTTAAAGATAGGTATATGATATTATACATAAAACTGTTCTAGATGTTTACCTAGATTACAAAAAAAAAAATATATAGGATAATTCATTTAAAATTCCGAAGTTGCTACCACTTTCGGTATGATTCGGCAACACCGCATCATCCAAATTATTTTAGAAACGCAGCTACTTATAGCTACAACCAAATTTTCAAAATAAAATCTCATTCAGTTCTCGAGATACTTCTAATAGGCCACTTTACTTGGTACACCCTGTATAAATTACTACCTTTATTTTAACATGTAGAATCATAACACCCTGTACACCATTGAAGAATAGATTCGCGCGATCGATATTTACAAAAGATATTAACAGTCGTATAGGCGAGAAACCCGAGTATCGTTTTAATTGCTGTCGTCTTGTCGATTGCGTCAAACCCTGTATTTTAATTTACCATTTTGTGTAGAATTACATTCTTTATCTAATTGTAGTACATAATGTACATGTTTCTACCTTAAGTAGTCTTTAAGTTAAAAATATTGATTAATTAGTTATTTATTATAACAGAAAAGTATAATTCCTAAAATACCCTGCATAAAAAATTTATTTTTATGAAATAAAAGGAACCATATCTTTTCTAAATGTTCTCAAATTTTTAAATGTTTACCTGCATTAGATACAAAGTAAAGTAAAATTACCTTTGACATGTTTCTTTATAAAAAATTCCTTTAATTAATTTTATCTCAGAAACGGTTGGAGATGGGTATATGACATTGTTGTTACATGTACAGTGAAACCTATCATAACGCACACCTCTAATAAGCGGACATCTCTATTAAGCGGATATTTTTTCATAGTCCGGAACTAGGTATATGAAGTTCCATGAAAATCAACCTCTCTTGGGCGGTCTCACCTTTGGGCGGACGCGGACATGCTGTTTTCATACAAAGATTGCGAAAACCCTCCTTTAAACGGACAAACAATTTTTTCCAGACAGTTGACAGATCAGTAACCAATCGCGTAGGCGTGGCAGCGCGAAAGGACTTCGTCGAATGAAAGCATGTGTGATTCCCCGACAGCAGTCCGCCGTTTATTTGTGTGTTGTAAGGTTAAAATCGTAAACAATGGCAGAAAAATGTCGCGTTTTGAGTCTGAAAGAGAATATTGATGTTGTGGAAGTTTGTAATTTGATAACAATGATTTGGGCGAGTTCATTACCATTGATAGCAATGTGCTATTACAAGATGATAGTGACCCCATTCCTACCGATTATGTAGTCCAAACTGAAACCACATCACTATCTGACGACTCTGATGAAGAAGTTGAATGCAGTAATCAAACAAATGTTACCAATTATCAACAAGCCATTAGTATGGTAAAGGAATTATCAGAGTATGCTAAGAATAGAGGTGACTCTACAGCACTGGAATTGTTATCAGACTTGGAATTATATTTTCTAGATTGCAAGTATAAAACGCAGACACGTCAAACTACGTTATTAGATTTTTCTAGTACTACATCCTAACTAAAACTAGTGTATTTTTGTTATGTTATGTTTATTTGTACATACATATACATAGTAATAATTTTGCATTTACATATTACCTAATAAGAAATTTCCCATGGGCGGACACCTCTATTAGGCGGACACATTTAGACACCTAAGAGAGGTTTCACTGTATTTTTACATATAATCCCAATATACGGGGCAAAAACAATAGTAGGTATATCCGGAAGTGATAGATACGTCAAAATATTTTCATTAAAAAGATCGGCATCATTTATAGCGAGCACCAATATCTCAAACAAATATCTCTTGTAGTTCTCGAGATCTTTTAATAGGCCTCTCGCCGCGAACGACCCTGTATTGCCCTCAAATCGTTGCTTTAATTTCCTGTCATTATAATATGAACCGTTTTGAACTTAAAACATAATAATAATAATAATATGATCGTCTAGCGAAGGAAAGTTATACATTACGTATGTAAACAGGGAACTTTTACTTTCGGGCGACTTCAACACAGACAGAAACCGTATGAAGTTATGGTCGATTTACCGGTTAAAATACGTATTACAGAAATGTACAAAGCAAGCGACAGTTGTTGGGTAATTTTCAGTAGTTTTTTTTTATATTTAAACAAGAAACACTTTGACAATATTTTCAGGCGATTTTAAAACGGCGAAATCGTAAGCAATAAATGATTTTAGCTACTTCTCAAAGTTTTGATAAGTTATTTTTCTTATAAATAAAATAATATTTTTTGGTGTATAATTTCTATAAAACAGTTTCGCAATTTGTTTGTGAGAATATTCTTACAGCATAATATAATATGGTAGCTATTTAACCCTAAAAACAAAAAAGTATTACAGGAGCCCTTCATACAACAAATTTGCGTATCGGGAGCTTCTATACAACTGTTAAAAAATCATAAATATCCGTTAACCAAGAAAATTCCTTAAAATATGAACTAAATTCCTTTTACTCTAAAAATTAAAAAAATTATAAGGAAAAATTTGTCGTTTTTGTCTAACCAGTAATACCAAGTAAGATAAGCTCTCCCCCCTCACAATCTGAGGTAGCAGTGCTTCTAAGTCGGCGCTCCACTAGGAAAAAATCCATTAAATGATGAAATAATTCTTAAACAATTAATTTTGAGGAGTACTAAGTTAAACCACATATTGATGGGCGGCAGTGGTTCGCCTTATATTTCGGCTATTAATAGCTCCAGGTGGAATTAAGCAGGCAATGTCAGTTGAACATGGAAATACATATTCTGGAGAGTCAAATAACCAACCGGTCTTCTGTTCTACAGTGTTGCCAGGTCTCGTGATTGGTGAGAAACTTTTTAAGAAGGATCGATTTCTGGTGATTTTTTTTTGGTGTTTGTTGAAAAACATTTTAGAAAGTCGATTTCTGGTGATATTTAGTTCATTTGCATAGTTTTTTTTAACATTCATCACAATATGCTTTATCCCTTTTTCTTGCTACGATGACGTAAGTATATATAGGCTTTATTCTTTTTTTCTAATACGGTCAAGAAAATATGCTTTACTTTTTTTGTAGCGTACTTAAATCTGGTGATTTCTGGTGATTTTTCACAATCATTTCTGGTGAGTTCTAATTTCTTCACCTGGCAACACTGTATCCGAGGCTGTCGACGTTCTTGGTCAGTTCGTGGTCACCGATCAGACGAATGGATATCCTTTCGATGGAATCGAGTAGCCGAAGAGTATGTTTTGGGGGCAGAGCTCCAGACATGAGAGCAGTACTCTAGTGAGGGACGAATATGTGCTTTGTATGGTATCAAAAGTTGTTGATATGTATATGTCGGCGTCAATTAGTCAAATCCGTCATTCTCAGAAATGCCTCCTTGTAATAATGGAATTCTTTTAGTCAAACGCTGTACTTAACTAAATGATTTAAGTTACCCTGTTTGCCGGTTTTAGTCAAGCATTGTAATTAGAACAGTGTTGCCGGTAGTGCATGAAAATAAGGTATTTTACATTAAAAGGTTTGTAAATAACTGATTATTATCAGGAATTTCCTTAAATTTGAAAATAATTTTCTTACCTCAGTCAATTCCGTAATATTCCAAGGTTTCTCTTACTTTGATTGGAGTAATATTAATCTAACTTCTTATAAAACAATTCTGAATCCTTCATTTTCAAAAAAAAAATCACTACCCAGATGTTAACAACAATACAGCGTTCGACTAAAACCGGCAAACAGGGTAACTTAATTCATTTAGTTAAGTACAGCGTTTGACTCAAAGAATTCCGTCATTACAGGGAATGCCTGATACTCTTGGGCAAACTGTGTACCGAACGTAGAGTTACACTATTTGCCGGCAATACGTGAAATGACTAGGCATTACTGGGAATGACGGATTTCACTAATTGACGCCGACATATACAACCTTTTGGTGCGGAAGGATACAACAAGCGAAGCTTCCTTCGTGATTGAAGACGTATTTCACCCAGATTGACGCCCAGCAAATTAATAGATGAAGCCAATAGAATTGCGTTTCCCGCCGTGATTATATCCGGTTCTGCAATGTTGACCTTCTTAGAGAAAACTGAAAAATTCGACTTGGTTACTGTCACCCAAAAACAAAATTTCTCCCAGGTTGAGGCTGATATTTCATGTCGCCTGCGAAGATGTGCGTCGGCAGCCTATGTTTGAGAATTAAGAAGAATAATAAGAAGAAGAAGTAAATGATGAGACAATAAGTGTGCCGTCTATATATTTGGGGTTTTCACTGCAAGGTCGTTATGATGTAGAGTAAGAATAGGATGGGAGACAATATGGATTCAAGAACTTATTACAAATATTGCATGAAGGTGACTGGAGGGTAACAGGGTTGAAGACAAATATGTAAATATTTTGCAAAAAAATGGAGAAACATCTAAATTACATGTGGGCCGTTAATTTCTGGTATTTCTGGCGTTATTCGAAAAATTAGCGAAACACTTCAGTATTGTGTAATTTTGTTCCAAATCACGATTTTTTCCGTCCGGTCAGTAATGCGGCGGGAAAAAATTTAATCATCAAAAATAAAAGATTAATGAACATAAAATCACGAAATAAGTTTCTTTAAAAGTTAAATATTGTAGTGCTGCAATCACGGGCATATCATGTTAGGTTTTTAAATGTCAATAATAATTGGGAGGATTTGGGAGGTCAACAATTAAATGAAAAATGTTTCATTTACGAATGGTAATGACATTTTCTAACTGCTTTAATACATTTGGGTCAAGCTACTAGCCCATTTTGTTAATAATAATTTATTGTTTTATTTTTATTTACAATAAATGTTGCCAAATGCCAATGGGTCCGAACGGAAAGCAATAACTTTTCGTATATTTCATTTTCGAATAAACTGGCCAACAAAAAGATCGGCAAATGGAGTTTTAACCCTCATTTTTAACACTCTATAGTTTGAAAGAAGCTGAAACGATTTGAACAAAATTTTCCGATTTTTAAACATGGTTTTGTGCCAATTGAGTGACGGGGATGCTTTTGGCCACCGACGACGTTTCAATATTATACAGGACGAAAAAGGAAAACGATGTAGGAACCAAAAATTTTCGTTCGCATTTCGTCGGCCTAGGTAAATATTTGAAAACCAGTGTGGGAGTTCTTTTTACGGGTTGTGGTAACAGTTATCGAATATACAAAAATACAGTGAAACCTCCCTTAGGCGGACACCTAGCGGACCGTCTAAATGTGTCCGCCCATGGGAAATTTGTTACTAGGTAATATGTAAATGCAAAATTATTACTATGTATGTACAAATAAACATAAAATAACAAAAATACACTAGTTTTAGTTAGGATCTAGTACTAAAAAAAATATAATAACGTAGTTTGACGTGTTTGCGTTTTATACTTGCAATCGAGAAAATGTAATTCCAAGTCTGATAACAATTCCATTGCTGTAGAGTCACCTCTATTCTTAGCATACTCTTATAATTCCTTTACCATACTAATGGCTTGTTGATAATTGGTGACATTTGTTTGACTACTGCATTCAACTTCTTCATCAGAGTCGCCAGATAGTGATTTGGTTTCAGTTTGGACTACATAATCGGTAGGACTATCATCTTCTAATAGCACATTGCTATCAACGTTAATGAACTCGCCCAAATCATTGTTATCAAATTACAAACTTCCACAACATCAATATTCTCTTTCAGGCTCAAAACGCGATATTTTTGTGCCATTGTTTATGATTTTAACCTTACAACTCACAAATAAACGGCGGACTGCTGTCGGGGAATCACACATACTTTCATTCGGCGAAGTCCTTTCGCTCTGCCACGCATACGCGATTGGTTGCCGGTCTGTCTTCAAAGAGTTTTTGTACCGTACTTACTCGTCTCCCAAATACTAAAATTTGTCCGTTTAAAGGAGGGTTTTCGCACTCTTTGTATGAAAACAGCCTGTCCGCGTCCGCCCAAGAGAGGTTGATTTTCATGCAATTTCATATACCTAGTTCCGGACTATGAACAAATGTCCGCTTAATAGAGATGTCCGCTTATTAGAGGTGTCCGTTATGAGAGGTTTCACTATATAAAGCCTTTTTTAACCCTTGTACAGCACACACTTAGTCTCAATATTATTCATGGTGTACTATTGAATAATTTATTTTAGAAATAATCATTAAATTGATACCGGGTATCCCAAAATACGGCCAAAAAGCAGAATACGTTCTTCTTCTTCTAGTCTTGTGACTTTTAAAATCATATAGGGCATATTAGAAATGTCGTACTTATTTGCTATAGAACTCGACGCCGCTACCTTTATTTTAACATGTAGAACCACCTCTCCAAGTATTCAAATGCATTACTCGGACACCGTGTATATCATTACTCCACTGGAAGTTATGGACCCCATGAACGTTTTGCAATAATCTTATTGTGCAGAATCGATTGTAGGCGAGTTAAACCCGACAGACACGTTGAAAAAAAAAATCGATTCTATCCGCCAATGCCATTCCGTTGCATAACTGTAATTCGCTCGCTCGCCACGATCATAACAGACACCTGGTGACAACTTTCTCGTGGATTTTGTTCCACGCCGTAATGGACTGGCTATTAAATGCTATTTATATAATTAGTAAATAATAATTAAATTTTATAATTATATCAGTATGGAATTGCTCGATAAGTTTCGTCCGGCAAGAAAGTGTTTTTTCCAAAAATCGTTCGGAAATATTGACATTTTTGAAAGAAAAAGTCAACATTTCCCTACACTTAGTCGTTGCTAGGCAACGGAAAATAACTGTTAGGAAATATTCATTTCCTTACTGTAAGGAAATTATATTTCCTTAGGGTTGTTAGTGTTCTACATAAATGATTGAAAACACGTTGTTCATAAATGAAATTAATTTATATTTTGGAAACCTCAATGCATTGCATTGCCCATAATGTTGAAGATTTCATCTTTAAACAAAGGTCTAGGAAGTATGCCATTACAACATTTTCCGAGAAAGAACTCGTGTTTTTACTCTTGCGATAGTCCATAAAATGTTTATATATATGCATATTCGTACTTTACCCTTGATTTCTTTGTCAATAATTCTAATGAAGCAGTATTCACTGCCTCAACCCGCTCTGAAGGAGTCGTAGGAAAAGCCACATTCCTGGACTCTGTGTTGCTAAGTCTCTGCTTGCGCCTCGACTTAGCAATCTTCCCAGTCGTCCAGGAATGTTAGGCATTGCCTACTCGGCAAACAATGTACTATTTCTATAAAGAAATATCGCACAAAATTTTTTCATCTTTTTTAAATTTAATACCGGGTGATGTATCGTTAAGTTGAACATATGAAATGCCATGTAATTTTTGAGCTAGCTGAATATCGGCTCCCCTGTATATTTTATAGGAAAACTGCATTATAACTTCTTGAAGAAAAAAACTCTCATAGTTCAGATAATAAAGTAAATAGCAGCAAATAAACATTGACAAAACGAAAATTAGTATCAGTGACAATATTTTCATTATTCGTTATGTTCAGATTGTATGTGCTGAATGTATTTGCATGAACTATGAGAGTTTCGTGGTTTGTTCGGGTTTGTTCGAAATCGGATGACCTATAAGGTTTTTTTTACATTATTTTCACGTATACAATACACTCCTGGAGTTTGGTTTGTTCATCCCAACTCACCATGTCTAAGAAATTAAGAAACATTTGCTGAAAAATTGAGGAACCACGCTTTACTCTCACTGTACAGGATGTCACATTTTCGATACTTTTTAGGGTATTTCCGTAATTGTTAGTGCTATCAAAAAACTAATGTAGGTGTCATGTGCTCTTTTTGAGCCAAACTTAAAACGGCAAAATCAAAATTTGAAAATTTTCGCTTGCTTAAGAGATACGGGGAAAAATCAAAAAAATGACAATTTCAAATTACCCTATATTCTCTTAGTTAAAAGAGATCAAGAAAAATGTTTTATATAGAAGTTTCTTTATATTGGTTGTTGAGTAATCTGTCGTATTCAGAATTAGTATACGGGGTCAGGTAAAAAAGTTATCGGACCTAACCTCATTTTTTTAAATGGAACACCCTATATATTTTAATCTAAAAATATACTATTTTATATTCTCCTACCAAATATATAACACACCAAGGCCGATATTGATTTCTCAGGCGATTTATTTAAACTTTATTACTTTGAAACGAAATAAAAGATTCAGATTAAGGTAAAGAATAACGGGAATCATCGCAAATGTTCGGAATGATTGCTGTCTTTCCGCATAGCGAACAAAATATACATTTTGCGCCATTTCTTCGTTTTTTCCACTTTCAATATAAACTGATAACATATCAAATTTTTCAAAATGTTGATAAGTCATTTTCGCAAATGAATATGTAAAAATGAAATTGACGTTAAATGTTAATAGTCAACATAATTGTTTCTAGGATATTAGCTTTCATTTCATGGTCTACTGTGGTTTAAAGTAATAAATTGTAATAAATCGCCAAGGAAACCAATATCATCCATGGTGTGTTATATATTTGAGAGGAGAATTTAAAATAGTATCTTTTTAGATTCAAATATATAGGGTGTTCCATTTAAAAAAAAAGTTAGGTCCGATAACTTTTCTACCTGACCCCGTATACTTATTCTGAAAACGGCAGATTATTCAACAATCAATATAAAGAAACTTCTGTTTAAAACACTTTTCTGTATCTCTTTTAACTAAGAAAATATAGGGTAATTTTGAAATTGTCAATTTTTTGATTTTCCCCCGTATCCCTTAAGCGAGCGAACCTTTTCAAATTTTGATTTTACCATTTTAATTTTGATCCAAAAAGAGCCAACAATACTTTTTTGATAGCACTAACAATTACGGAGAAACAATATAAAAGTGTCGAAAATGGGACACCCTGTACGGTTGGTACCGTTCTAATAATTCTTAGATTAATTATATTAATAATTATAACAAAACAATGAGACAGGTATGGCGATTTTCGAAAAAGTTACATTTCATTACTTACATTCTTCTCTTGTAACAAACGTGTCCAATATAATTTTAAACTCAAAAATGTCAATTTCGGCGACCCAAATTTCAAACCTTTATATCGAATCAAGGTTTACATTTATGGGTTTGGTTCAATATTACACATTTATTAATTAAATCAAGTATGAATCATTAATCGATGTGAATTATATGAGAAAACAAATCAATAGCGGTTTTTTATTTAAATAATAAAACTCCCTTCTAACTTTGTGTTCTTGTTAATTCTTGTATATGTTTTGTTTAACGAATATGTGTTAAAATGGTTTAATTGCACATTTCTTGTTGGTTGTACATAAATTAGATTGTGACCTCAATTAAGAACGACCATAGTATCATAGTAACGGCCATAGTAATTGCCTAGCGTATGCAGTATATTTAAATAACCGAAATAAGTCTATGTAATGAAAACAATAATGTACTTTTAAATAATAACCCAAAACCCATAAATCCGAGAGGGGTGTTCAATATTTATTAAATATAATAAAAAATTATAGCTCTGTCACAAAGACACGTAATACATACTAAAACGTCCTAAAAAAATAAACTAAAAATATCAGCTTTCCATATCGAGGTTACCGATGTCAGACGGGGGAACGAAGAAACCCGAACAAACGTGAACGTCAGTCTAAGGGGGAAACCACAACTGCCCTAAAGTGCATCTGCCCTACTCCTCGGGGGTCACTTCGTGTTGAACCGGGAATCTTCGTTCCTGCAATTGCTCTAGCCACCCTTACGATACGGAGGGCGCTTAAGCCGACTAACAATGATGGAATATACATACTTTCTTTATTGTTTCCTGTGTGTTTCTTTAGGGAATTATTTGGTATAGTGTGTAAGTTTCGGGTTCGAGCATGATTCGAATTTTGTTCTTTGGAATAGACATGTTGGCCAATGAGACGCTAAGAGCAATATTTTAAGTCTCTATCCAATAATAATTCACAGCATATCAGTAAAAATGCATGTAAACAGGGGAAAAAGGCGTTCCAACGGATTAAGTCATACGAGCTTAACCGAACATCACCCGAATACACTCGACTGGTAGGGCAGATGAACATTAGGGTAGTTGAACAGTAGGACAGATGAAGACATCTCCCCATATCGAGGTTACCGATGTCAGACGGCGGAACGAAGAAACCCGAACAAACTTAAACGTCAGTCAAAGCAACCTTATCTCAATGAAACCTAACCACATATATATAAACAGTATATTGCTAATACCATCTGCAATTATGTCCCCGCTATGGGCATCGAAGGGGGTGTTGTGAGTTTGCGCAGTTCGGAATTTTCCACCTACTTTCACACACAAATCTGCTTGAAACAGCAGTATTAAACCGACCGGCTAATTTTGGAGGAACAGCTGATCTTGCAAAAACGGTTGCATCTCGACTGGGGTTGATACTTAAAAATACAGCGTTGCCACACTTTTGATGTTTTATAAGGTTATATTCATAATATGAAGAATTTCCTTCTTAAATACTTTTCTTTATAATGATAGTCTCGGAAATGAAACCGCGCTGGTTGGACGAGACTATTTATTTTAAAGGGATGGAAGGGTCTATCAACATAATTATTTCATCATTCTTCTTCAGTAAAGGAGTAATAAATTTGATTAGGCCATTAGAAATTGGCGTTTTTATTAGAGAAGATGTCTCTGTGCCCTGGATTACTTGCTAGTGTACTGGCACCTGTATTCGCTTCTATTTGGATACTAGGTGAACTAAATATTATTTTTATAAGAATCTAAAGTTATTGTCTACACAGTTGGCAACATTGGGATTGAACATCTGTTGATTACACAGCTTGGCAATGTAATATAATATCATATATGAATGTGCCGAGGAGTAACTTGGTGGGTTTAGGGGTGAATTACGCCACTTTTTAAACGTTCGATTAAAAAAAAATATATGTAGCGCTTCTCTAGGACACCCCAGGAGTCACCCATTTAAATATAATACGTCATTTCCATAACACCCTGTATGTACATACCTGGTATTGATCCACGACTTAAGCAAAAAAGCACCATGCACTTGTGTCCTTTCATCTTAAACAAAACAAGCCACTAATAACCTACCAAACAGCGAATCGAATCACCACAAATTAAAAACTCCTTTACAAAAATTGTTGTTAGGTAATGAAAGTGTATAAGCACTAATATACCGAAAACAATGCGGAGGAACCACTTTTTATTCTGTAATTTGAAAAAGCATCCAGAACCAAAGATGGCGAGGAATAACAACAAACAAATAATGTCGGGCCGGCACTGATGCGATCGATAAAATTTCCACCCTACTGCACAAACTCAATAGGCCCGCGCCATCTCCCATAGCGGGGACACTTTTTGTATTTTGGAACGTTCGTATATTGGCAATATACTGTTTATATAGAATATGTGAACCTAACCCCTATAATTTCCGACCCCTGGCTCGGCACTAGCTGTTGTGATGTGATTATAACATTTTTGACTACATTATTACGTTTAAATAGTCTTTTATTTTTTTGTGAACATCCGTACGCTGTATACAGCCTGTACCAAGTTAAGTGCGCACTATTGCTAACTTTTTTATTATTGTAGATACAAAGTCGGTTAAATTAGCAAAGTAGTAGCATTTTTTCTGCTGATTAAGATGGTGAGAACAGAAAAACAATTGAACATAGGGATTTCAAATAAATGAGAAAAATGCCATTTTTTTAAACGGAACACCCTGTATATTTTTGACTGCAAGGTTTGTAAATTATTTACAGAACAAAAAAGTTCATATGCACTATTGGCCTAAAACTGAAAATAACCGAATTATTACCATATTTATTTTTTAGACAAGTTGGCTGTGTATTTTCAAAATAAAAGCTTTATTCAATGTGTCATTAGATTATTCTGCTGTCAATACGAGCCAAGCATTTGTGGTAATTGTTGTAATAGTTATTGGATGTTCTCTAGTTATAAAAATAATATAAAATGGCGTTCACGCATTTAGAAAAATGCGATATGTTAGAAGCATATCTTGTTTGCAAAAAAAATAGTTTCCGAGCACTAGAACAATATGGTCAAACGTATCCTGAACGTGATCAACCAAATAGAAGGTATTTTTTAAATCTTTATAGAAAATTCATAAATAATGAAGACGTTTTTGGAAAGGGTAGAACTAGAAAACAGTTTATAATAAGTGAACAGGTAGAAGTAAATGTGTTAGCATATTTTGAAGTGTACAAAAATAATTCTACCAGAGATTTGGCAAGGGACAGTGGTTTAAGTTTATTTACAATTTGTAGAATTTTAAAAAAATATAAGGTTGTACCGTATAAGTACCGACTAGTGCAAACATTATTACCTGGCGACACTGAAAGAAGACAAATTTTTTGCCAATTGTTTGTAGATATGTGTAGGCAAAATATCAACTTTTTAACGCACATATTGTGGAGCGATGAAGCGAATTTTTCAAATAGGGGTATGTTTAATCGTAAAAACATGCACTATTGGTCTAGAGAAAATCTATTTATTGCTCATCCCAGAAATCCGCAAGTAAGATTTAGTATTAATGTTTGGTGTGGTCTAATAGGCAGCCAAATAATTGGCCCAATTTTTTATGATGGCGTTTTAACAGGCCGAAGATATGTTGATATGCTGTCAGAATTACTGGAAGAATATTTACATCATGTCAACTTAGAGGCACGAAACCAAATCTACTTTCAACAAGATGGAGCTCCTCCCCATCAGTTCCACGAGGTGAGAATGTTGTTAGAAAGGCTTTTCCAAGATAGGTGGATAGCAACAAATGGTCCTATACGTTGGCCCCCAAGATCTCCTGACATAACTCCATTAGACTTTTACTTTTGGGGTTATGTCAAAGACAACGTCTATAAAAGGAAATATGCGAACCTGGACGAACTTCAAGATGGCATCAGACGCATTATAGCATCCATCGATGGCAGAACAGTTTTAAAAGCCACAAAACGTGTATTAAAGAATGCCAGAAAATGTATCGAACAAAACGGAAATGTCTTTGCACATTTAATGTAGGTTGTGTGTTTTCATTTATTTCATTTAAATAAAATAATAAGGAGATATTTGAGTTTTATTTCAAGAAGACACAGCCAACTTGTCTAAAAAATAAATATGGTAATAATTCGGTTATTTTCAGTTTTAGGCCAATAGTGCATATGAACTTTTTTGTTCTGTAAATAATTTACAAACCTTGCAGTCAAAAATATACAGGGTGTTCCGTTTAAAAAAATGGCATTTTTCTAATTTATTTGAAAACCCTATGTTCAATTGTTTTTCTGTTCTCACCATCTTAATCAGCAGAAAAAATGCTACTACTTTGCTAATTTAACCGACTTTGTATCTACAATAATAAAAAAGTTAGCAATAGTGCGCACTTAACTTGGTACAGGCTGTATATTTTGTTATTTTTGTTTCAATTCTATTGTTGAAATCAAAACAATCGGTCCAACTGATTGGGCAATAGATTTATTGAATAAAATTAACCAACAATTGGTCGTGATTAACTCGATTAAAAAATCGATTTTTTATGTCTTGATTTTATATAATATTCTTATGCAAAGTAACTCGGACAATCGTAAAGAACTTTCTCGGTTAGCGCCGAGATGTTTTACAACATCTCCCGTGAGTCAGGGATTTTTACGAATGATCGCTTTTTGTGTCGAGAGAAAAATTTTCGAAAGAAACCACAAGATATATTTAAATTATGAATCATTAATTAAAACAAAGGATATAGACACAAATGATGTTTATGGAGAAACTTGAACATTAAATTATTCAGATTTTTTTTTTAAATTTAAACAATTTTTTTTCCGCTTTGAAATATTGTTTTGGTGAAAATCATTATTGATTACATTATTCTTTCATTTAAGACTCATTAGCCTATTCGGTACAGCTTGAACCACTCATATGTACATACACCACGCCAATTAATTATCGAATATTCAAAAATTCACGTCCTAATTAATATGCTGTTATTTCGTTAATAATTAACCAAGTTTAATCATTTTTTTTTAACGGATAGAAAATTGAGTTTAGGGCAGAGCAGTTTACAAGCTGATATGCCTAATTTTACGAGACGCACAGTATATTTTCTAAAATTTAAATTTTATATCTTACATAAAAATTTAATTAAATTAATTTTTTTAACTAAACCAATTAGCGACATATCTTATCTGAGTTAGACACTGGCCCAAAATAATAGCCATTGTATTAATTACCATTTCTTCTAAATACTTTATATTGTCGAAAAAACGTTTCGTAAACAATCAGTGCGATATTTTATCTCTTTTACTAAATTAAAGATAAAAATTATTTCAACATATAAAGCCTATAATACAGAGTGCTACGCAATTATCTTTTCCGAGATCTTTTCATTTAAATCATTTACTTAACATTAATAATTTGTTTTTATTATTATTATTATTTCCAAATTTATTTTAAAACAATAATGTACATTCACCTGAATGCTATACTCTAATCAGTGCCTGATAGCACTGGCCTCGAGCATCAATAAGTAAAAAATTCACAAAATCACTAAACACAATTTCACTCGTTTAAAAATTGACATAATTTTCTAAGATCTCTAATGTCCTCTGGTATTTTATTACAAGCCTTAGCCGCTCTTACTATTGGGTTACTCAATCCTACATTCGTCCTGGTAGTTACACAATATATATTATTTTGAGATCTAGTTTCGTGACTGTGTATGTTATTGGACAATAAGATGTTTATATTGCATCTTTGGATATTTTTTAAAACTTTATACACTAATTTAACCTGTTCTAATTTTAGAAGCATCTCGAATTCTGGTATTTTCAACTCTCTATATAAAGTTTCTGAACTTGTCAACCAATCAAAAGAATTTTTAATACTTTATTTTGGAGTACTAGGACCGCGTTAAAATTAGTTTTCCCACATGTTCCCCATATTGGCATTAGATATCTAAAGTGTGACAGGAAGAAGGCATTATACACATTCAATTTAGTTTTATTGGTAAGATAGTTTCGACATCTGTATATTATAGGTATCATTGGTAGTATTTTGTTTAAGATATGCCTAATGTGTTGGGACCAGTAATGTCATTGTCAATCACCAAACCCAGATACTTTAGATTTTGAACTTCTTCTAAAATTAAGTCATTTATTATAATATTTAAATGGTCTATTTGCTTATTTTTTTGTTTAAATATCACATATTTCGTTGTGTCTATATTTATTTGTAGTTTAATATAATATAGCCAACTAAGATATAAATTTAAATCATCATTTATCACATTATTCAATGCCTTCTCCTCCTCACCAGTATACACTAATACTCTATCATCCGCAAATTAAAAATGTCTAGCTTTGAGATTGTATCGTTATTTTTAGTGTTGTAATCGCTCGAGCGAAAAACCGCTTGCGTACTCGATTATTGAAATAACCGACATCGCTCGATTATTAAAAAACCGCTCGAGTTATAAATTCAAGCGAAAATCGTCGCTTTTCACTCGATACTATGATGAGTCTCCTTAAAATTCGCCCTTTTAAGCACATTTGGCTTATTTAGTTTGCTAGGGACGGACTAGACGTAACACAAAAATGTTTTTTTGGTACACCCTGTATGATGAAGGAACGACAATAATATTTTTGGGTACTCTAAACCTTAAGCTGAAGAAAAGGCACTCTTGATCAATGTCGATAAAATAAACTATTTTCGAGAAAAAAATATTTTTGTCCATACATTAAATGCAACTCGTCATATTTAGTATACATAAATTCCATTACTAAGTTAGTAACTAATAAGACAAAGGAGAAAAACCGCAAATTTCAAAACACTACCATAAACTAACACTGGCATAGATATTCTTATTTAAATCGGTACATGTGAAAAAAAACCATAGCAACAATGAGGGAATTTTATGAACATAAAACAACAACTAATGCAAAAAACCATATTGAACAAAAAATTTTTTTTTCGAAAATAGTTCACTTTATCGACATTGATCAAGAGTACCTTTTCTACAGCTTAAGGTTTGAGTATCCAAAAATATTATTCATCATACAAGGTGTACAAAAAAATCATTTTTGTGTTACGTCTAGTCCGTCCCTGGCAAACTAAATAAGCCAAATGTGCTTAAAAGGGCGAATTTTAAGGAGACTCATCTAGTAACCATTATACTAAAAAATTATTAAATTACACCTAGTACTTAAAAAATTATTTAAAAAACAACGATTTCCAGGAAGAAAAATTTATAGGAACGTCTCCCATTATTTCAAAGTATTCTATGAGAACCCGGGACATTGCCCACATAATCTGGGACACCCTGTATAAACAAGGATATTGTTCTGCAAAGATATTTGTGAATTTTTAAATGCATAAAGCCGAGGTCTGTCCAATCGCTATACCCATGAACATTTATATCACTTCCCGAAAATGGCATAACCGTGATTATTGTGTTAAAGTCGTAGAAGGAACCGTTTCTTGATAGTTTTCTTACATCACAATTGGTCATGCCACTTTTTCTTTACTACATTTTAATAAAATTGTACAACTAGGTTAAAAAATTGAGAAACTGGCATTATTTATAGGATATAAATCAAATTTCATGCAGGCGGTCAAACATCGACGAGGAAGAGAAACGAATACAATTAATTACTCTTTATGCAAATTTTACGGTGAAATATGAATTGCAAGTGTCAGATTTCATATAAAAATAATAAACAAATATTGGGAAATATTAGCAGCTCTAGTCCAGTGCTCCAGTATCTGAAATTTGGCACTTATAAGCAATATTTTTATGGGTAAAGTGGGGTAACAAAGTGTTCTATTTAGTGTTGTGATCGCTTGAGCGAAAAACCGCTTGATCACTCGATTATTGAAATAACCGACATCGCTCGATTATTAAAATCGCTCGAGTATCAAGTACTCGATTATTAAAATCATCGGTTTTTCCCAACACTAGTTCTATTGTTATTTAACGTGGGTTGTTAAAGGCCTTAGATTTTAGTATTCCGTACTAGAATTGCAGAAACTGAACACTTCAGGAATCGATCTGATGTATTCTATGTTAACGTTGACTTGCTGATTGTCCACAATATCTCTCTATTAGTGACCTACTGACGTATAAAATCAACTGGTTACATAATCAGGCAATTAGGTACAATACCAGCCAGATTTACAACGCGTGAACATAATATAGTGATAACTGGAGATGATGCCTAAAAGCTACGATAATGGACTTTCGCTTTTATTTCTCTCTTGGTTTTATAATTATTGTTTTGTTGTTAGTTTTAAATAAAACAACGAAACAAAAGAATTAGCAATTACGGAATTACATTGGTATTTTTTTTGTTTTATGATCAAACACAAGCACTATAGGAACAATCCTTTAGGGCACTCTGGGAGTGGTGCGTGTGCGCAAAAAGCGAATCACGTTGGTTATGAATCGTTGGTCGTTCTATAAGGATGAAGTCCTCCAGATGAAGGAATTCTGAAATAATGAAGTTCGATGAGTACTAAGCTTAACCACATATGGATGATATTCGCCGCTCTGGGCGGAATTAAGAGGGCAAGGTCAGCCGAGCACTTTCCATGTAGATATCTGTAAAAGAGAGTCAAATCCCCCAACCTGTCCTCGATGTTCTAGGCTGTCGAGGCTCTTCGTCAGCTCGTGGTCTCCGACGAATGTCCCTCCTCTCCATGGAATCCAGTGGCCGAAGAGTATGTTTGGGTGCAGAGCTCCAAACATGAGAGCAGTACTCTAGTGATGGTAGAATCTGGGCTTTGTATAGTGTCAAAAGTTGTTGAAGTGTGTACAACCGGAAGAGTACCTACACCAAGTTTCTGAGAAGCTATCTTGGCGTTTGCCACAGCGAGGTTATGCCAAGACATATTTCCTCCCAGATTAACGCACAGCAGATTAATAGATGAAGCCAGTGGAATTGCGTGTCCTGCCATGACTATATCCGTTTCTGTAATGTTGACCTTTTTAGAGAAAACCGCTGCCTGGGTTTTCTTAGCGTTAAATTCGACTTGGTTACTCTCACCCCAAGCCAAAATTTCTTCCAAACCTTTGTTGCAGCATAATACCTCAATGTCACACAATGTTAAACCTAACTTCCTGTATAACCGGAAGTGATAGACCAATATATCTTCATTAAAAACATCGGCATCATTTATAGCGAGCACCAATATTTCAAACAAATATCTCTTTTAGTTCTTGACAAAGCATATAGCAAAATACGCTAAAATCTAAAAAAACTGCATATTTTCCACCGATTATCCTTAATAACCAGACTTGTCTTAGGTTTGTTGTAATTCGATTAAGAAATCCGCGTGTAATTCGCTGCACATGTTTCCGTTCCCAATTCGATAGAATTCTAATGTTTTAAACATATTTTCGGAAATACGTCGATTTCTCAAGATATCGGCGCTCGATTATGCGATACGTTGTATTTTCATGGTCTACAAGTGAACATTTGAAAGTAGTTTAATTAGTTTTGAAAAAGGACAGAAAAATTAGGTTAGATAAGACACAGACGATTAATGGTACCTAATATTTTACGTAAACTATCAGGAATTTACCGTCCGTCTGTATGTCATAGCAGTGGCGTACACAGACTTCCTTTATGGGTGAGGGGGTTATATTTCGGAAGATAAATAATAATGTGTAAAATATGATTGCGCAGGCGCCATACCATAGAATGGGAGGGTATTAAGGATACTTTATGATTTATAACAGTTTTATAAAATATTGGATCTGCTACTTTGTTGTATTGCTGTTGGCAGCATTGGGCTGAGAAGGGTTAATTATACTACTAGTAAAATTCACCAAATAGTCAAGAAATAAGGGGTAAATTTGAATCTAAACGTTTATGGTTTATTTCGAGAATATCTGGCGTAGATACATTTAAAGGATATTACAGAACATATGTCCTAAACGTCTTAACTTTTGAGATACAGGGTGTGTGTAGAAGAAATGGTAATTTTTTATTACCTAGAGTGGCAGGGCGATACTGTTGGGCCAGTATCTAAGCCATATATTTCTCTAATTGGTTTAGTAGAAAAAATATAGGGGTGGTGTATTCGTAAATACTTTTAAGGGATTTTAAGGCACATGAATTTTATAATAAAACTCGAGCTCTAGCGCCAAATACTCGGGATTAAAAATGCTTTCCAATAAAGAGCGTCCAAGCACTTGAATATATTAATTGACTTGCTTTATTTGTTAACATGTTGTTTAAAATGCCTAAAGACGATAATTCAAGCTATTGTTTTAACACTTGTTGAAAATTATTATGCAAAATTATGCAGCCATTGGTCAATATCTTGATTGAAATGTTGCTTATATAGTTTCAGGCTATGCTTACTGCAAACCTGTGTTATACGATATTCTATAATGCAATGGTCAGTCGTATTGTGGTAACAGATAGTTATATAAAATATAGGTAACCGCATCAAGATTGCGGGAGGTTATAATAGATGTAATATCGTTCACTAACATTTTTTTAATGATGTGCCAATAAAGCGATTCACGTTGATTTTGAATAGTTGGATGTTATATTCGTTGAGGAACACCACCTCAGTAATGTCGTTCCACACGGATGGATGACGTCCTCCAGATGAAGGAATTCTTAAATAATGAAGTTCGCGGTTCTTCGCCAGCTCATGGTCTCCGATCAAACGAACAGTCCTCCTATCGATGGAATCCAGTAGCGAAAGAGTATGCTTAGGTGCAGAGCTCCAGATATGATTCAGCAATGATCGAATCTGTGTTTTGTAGTGTCAGAAGATGTTGAGGTATATATAACTTTTTGGTCCGGAGAAATACACCAAGTTTCTGTGACGCTGTCCTGGCCATTGCCCCAACGTGGTTACGCCAATAAGATATATTTCCTCTGAGATTGACGCCCAGCAAATTAATTGACGAAGCCAGTGGAATCGCGTGTCCTGCCATGACACTATCTGGTTTTGCAATGTTAACCTTTTCAGAGGAAACTGCTGCCTGGGTTTTCTTACCGTTAAATTCGACTTGGTTAAATGAAATATGAGACATGTGCGGTGCCGTCAGCAAAGCTATATGTTCGATGTTTGGCTTTCACTAGAAGGCCGAGACAATATGGACCTTTGAGAAACACCAGTATTGAAGGTGTTGGTGTCCGAGAGAAACCCGTCAATCGCCTTTTGCAGAGAGCGGTCCTTAAGACAGCTAGACAACCATGCACCAAGAAACAATAATGTATACAAGTCAAAATGGGGGGCACCAGATAAATAACCCTGGAGCATGGACACAGGTATAGTCTCGCATGTAATTTTGTAGATGATAATCCATTAAATGCTTAGAGGAATCTTTTTTTATGGAATATAGATATAAAAGATATAAAATTATCAAAAATACCACGACATTGATAAGGAACTAACTTTTCATTTCTCATTGGAACAAGCAGAAATTTTTTTTTTTCAAGTTTCTTTTTACGAACAATAAAATAAGGAAATCTAATTAGATGTAATAATTATTTTCACGTGGCCATGTTACTTACGTAAGAAACAATAATAAAACTGTCATAGAGTATATAAATAAGGTTGATGTATTTTTTAAGATACGATTTTTATATACAGTGAGTCCCAGAAGAAATGTCTAAATTCATTTAAAATTCAGCGGTAAGTTTTTTCAAAAACCACTCGTACCCGTCGATTTTAATATTTTTTTGTGGTAAGGGTAGCTCAACTTCATTTTTTCAAATGAAAACATATATTTTTTATTTCATTTTTGAATTTTGCATTGAATTCTAAGCATGTTTCATGTACCATGTCCTATACATAAACTCAACAGTTATTGAAAAAATTAGGATTGAACATATCATTTAGGGAATCCAACGATCTATCAAATCTTCTGGCAATATGGCATTTTGGGCTCCATAATAAGTAAGAGTGTACTGTCTCACTGTCACCGTTTATTTCCATAGAAACTGTATGACAATTTTATTTCAAATAAGTATAATTATTGTCAAGCGTAGTTTCAAAGTTGCGGTTTTCACAATAATGGTGAAGTTAACGGAACGGGAAAAAATTGAAATTCTATGCATGGTTGGGTTTGGTGATAAAACACGTACTCAAATAGAAACAGCCCAATTATTTAATGAAATCCATCCTGATCGTCCTCCCATATGTCAAAAGATGGTGAGTAGAATAGAGGCTAAGTTTAGATAATTCGGTCATGTTAGAGATTTGCCTAAATCTGGTCGTCCTACTCGAGATGAAAATGAACAACTTGACGTTTTGCTTTCCTTGGAAGAAAATCCATGTACTCCCCTGTCGCACATTGGGGCCGATTTACACATGCCGAAATCTGTTGTTCACCGAAAAGCACAAATATCACCCATACAAAGTTATTCCAGTGCATGAGTTATTTGAAGATGATTTCGATAGGCGAAGTGAGTTTTGCGGACGCATGCAAAATATGTGCAATCTAGATAATAATTTAGTAAAAAATATTATTTTTTCGGATGATGCTACGTTCTATTTGAATGGTAATGTGAACAGACAAAATTGTCGATATTGGGCAACAGAAAATCCGCATTGGATGATAGAGGTTCACAGCCAGTACCCTAAGAAAATAAATGTTAGGTGTGGAATCGTACGCGAAAGAGTAATTGGTCCATTTTTCTTTGAACAGTCTTTAACTGGACAAGTATATCTCGAATTTCTCCAACTAGAATTAATTCCAGCATTAGTGGCTTTATTTCCGAATCCATTGGATCCAGACTCCCCTGACGAAGAACTGATATTCCAACAAGATGGTGCTCCTCCGCACTATGCGGCCACTGTGCGCACATTTTTGGATGAAACCTTTCCCAATCGGTGGATTGGAAGGAGAGGACCTATCGAATGGCCTGTTAGGTCGCCAGACCTAACTCCGCTGGACTTTTTTCTGTGGGGTTACCTCAAATCTAAAGTATTTGTTAACAGGCCAAACAATCTGCAGGAGTTGAAAGAAAGGATCCGAAGAGAAGTGCGTGTCATAACTCCGGAAATGGTTGGAAACGTGCAAAGAGAGTTTATTGGTCGTCTTGGATATTGTCAAGCCGTAAATGGCGCACAATTTCAACATTTAATTTGATTTTGTTGTGTTTTTTTTTTAATAAACAGGTCTTACTTATAGATATGTTCAATCCTAATTTTTTTCAATAACTGTTGAGTTTATGTATAGGACATGGTACATGAAACATGCTTAGAATTCAATGCAAAATTCAAAAATGAAATAAAAAATATATGTTTTCATTTGAAAAAATGAAGTTGATGGTCGTAAAAAAATTAAAAAATCCAAATCGACGGGTGCGAGCGTTTTTTGAAAAAACTTACCGCTGAATTTTAAATGAATTTAGACATTTCTTCTGGGACTCACTGTATAGGTAGTAGGCTACATTGTAACAGCTTAGTAGTAGTTTAGACTGTGAATTTTTTCGGCATTTCCAAAATCAATTTGGTAATTTATTTTGTGAACCGTATTGTTAAACGTCATTAATTCTATACCGAGTGATAAGGCGGCACCTAGCCGAAATAAGGCGTATCGTTGAGGAAATCCAATCAGCGACAATATTTTCATTATTTGTTGTGTTCGCGTCATAGAAATTATGTACAGGTGACCCAATATTCAGCCACCTCACTCAACGATGTTGACGAACATCACCCGATATAGGTATACAGGCATTCAGATATGATTTAGTAGTTACTTCTTTCTACTCCACGAAGTTTTTCATATAAGAAAGGAAAATTCTAAGCGGTTTCAATAGAGGTCATAATTCAGATCACGAAAGGTCACGTTAGAACATAGAAATTCCTAGAACCTTAAAGTGGTAAGTGCTGCACGTTACAAATAACAGTAAATATGACAAATAACAATGGAACAACCGTTAATAAATTAACCTTTTTATTATGCACTTAATTTAGTATAACAGCGTTCGATTGAAATGCAGTGTATTAGGGATATGTTGTATAACAATCAATCTATAATATATAAACAAATTTCTTCTTATTCACATTAAATTATATAGCGTTCGCCTACCTTGGAGGAAATATGTTCTGTCGTAACCACGTTGTGGCAATCGCCAGGGCGCAGCTTCGCACAAACTTGGAGACCTTGGACCAAACAGTTGAATATACCTAAATAACTTTTGGCTCTCTACAAAGCCCTAATTGGTCCATCACTAGAATACTGCATCCAAGCATAATCTTGTGCTACTGGATTCCATCGAAAGGAGACTTATTCGTCTGCTCGTAGACCACGAGCTGACGAAGAACCTCGACAGCCTAGGACATCGAAGACAGGTTGGTGATTTGACTATCTTTAACAGACCAGATTTCTATGGCTAATGTGCGAGTGACATTGATTTATGAAGTTTTTCCTCTGGAGGACGCCATCCTTGTGGAACGAGCTGCCCGAGGTCACTTCTCCCATCGAATATAAACTAAAATGATTCAGAACCACTCCCAGAGTGCCCGAAAGGATTTTTCCTATGTGCCATTGTCTGGCCATAAAAAAATCGTTATATTACATTATATTTTGAAGCAGAGCTATATTCAAAGCCCTAAAGGTATGGTTCCCTACACGCTCTTAGTCACACAGAGACGGATATTTTGAAGCCGTTGGAACTACAGCGCGTCCGCATTTAGCTACTTAGCAAACACCAACACTTCTTCTAGACATTTTGTTTGAGGTTCTTTCTGACTAGCCTGGTCAATTCTACATAGCAACAGTCTCTTGCGTTTTTCTCGTCAGATGCACCCATTCTTGATTATAAAAGAATTAAATTCAAATTCGTGAATGTTTCGCCATATCTCTCTAAATTCCATTACATAACAAGAATGGAAATGTTTATTAGAAATAAAAGCCTTATGAAAGTTATTTAATTTTCTACGGCAGTTCCTTGTGCGCGACGTAATATAACGGTACCTGTATGATCATAAAATTCTCCTCAATGGGTGGAATATGGTTTACCTTCTATGGCACTTATGGTATAAGATTAATCGTACGTCATTATATTGTTATGTTACAATTACAATTTTCCTGTTTTCTGCATTATTCTGCATTTTTTGCAGATAAAACACCACAATCTGTCAGTTATTATTTTAATCTCTGAAAAATGTTACATCGGCTTGCGGGCAACGACTTTTTATAAATTGATTTTTTTTCTTAAATTAAATTTTCAGTTATATACAGGGTGGCCCATCGAAAACAGTCCAGCAAGGTTTACGGCTGTGTACGTGAAAATTTAAAAAAAACCTCGGGTTTGTTCGTAAACTTGTGTTTTCAGGGGGACACGTTTCACTATTAATTTCATCCCTGTAACCTTAACCCCCCCTAGCGGGGGCGGCTACTGCCCTTGTTTTTTCAAATGGGAATGGGTATGTTGTGATACATCTTTTTAAAGGGCATTAAATTCTCTTTAAAATGGCGCTTCGTTTTGTAAATTTGAGCTACGCGCCGCAGAGCAACGGAATTTGAAACATTTCACTGCACCTCTTATCAAGTACACAGGTTTGTGCGTAAACATTTTTTTTAAAATTAATAAGTACCAGATGTTCTTCACAATGTCCGAGAACACTTTGAACAGTTGTTGTACTATTGTATGGAGGTGAATGGCGGGTGAAACGTGTCCCCCTGAAAACAAAAATTTACGGGTCCGAGTTTTTTTTTTAAATTTTACGTAAACAGCCGTATACCTTGCTGGACTGTTTTCGATGGGCCACCCTGTATATGTGTCGGCGTCAATTAGTGAAATCGGTCATTCCCAGAAATGCCTAGTCATTTCACGTATTACCTGCAAATAGTGTAACTCTACGTTTGGTAGATCGTTCGCCTAAAAGTATCAGGCATTTCCTGTAATGCCGGAATTCTTTCAGTCAAACGCTGTACTTAACTAAATGATTTAAGTTTCCCTGCTTGCCGGTTTTAGTCAATCATTATAATTAGGACAGTGTTGCCAGAAGTGCATGAAAACAAGGTATTTTACATTAAAAGGTTTGGAAATAATGGAATTTCTTTAAAATGGAAAATCATTTTCTTACCGTCGCCAATTCCGTAATATTCCGAGGTTTTTTCTTACTTTGATTGGAGTAATAGTCATCCAACTTCTTATAAAACAATTATGAATGCTTCAACATTTCATTTTCAAAAAAAAAATCACTACACAGATGTTAACAACAATTACAGCGTTCGACTAAAACCGGCAACCAGGGTAACTTAAATCATTTAGTTAAGTACAGCGTTTGACTGAAAGAATTCCGTCATTACAGGGAATGCCTGATACTCTTAGGCAAACGGTGTACCAAACGTAGAGTTGCCGGCAATACCTGAAATGACTAGGCATTTCTGGGAATGACGAATTTCACTAATTGACACCGACATATGCATTATTTACTTATGTATATGTGTTAAAAAGAAAACAACACTAACAAGCGATAAAGCGAGAAACCCATCTCGTTTCAACTATACAGTTTGTTTCTTACCAATATGATAATTAAGGAGGTTATTCTTGGGTCCATTGTCAGAAAAAAAACTTCATATGAACATATGTCCGAAACGTCTTAACTTTTGAGATATAGGGTGTTTGTTGTGCATTAATAGTGATGCGTGACACTGTATTTATTTCACGCATGGTCGTAGAAAAAGCATTTTTGTCCAACCGTTTTGGGCGTAATTGAAATGGTCACCTTCATTTAATAGTCATGTTTCAATTTGAGAAACCGCAACCAAACCAGAACATTTTGTACCTTTTCCAGACATCATTTATTTAGAATATTAACAATAATTTAGATATTTCTAGATTTTGTCCACAAATCGTGTTTATGTGTTACGTTATACCTTCTTCAACATAACATAACATAAGTGTTGACATTAGACTCGATCCTAACGCGAAAAGAAGGTGCAAACTTTATGTAAATTAAATATTGGGTTACCATCGATTAGTCAATCATAAATATTAAAACAGGAAATTTAAATATTGACTTTTACCGAAGTTGAGGATTATCATTAATTGGGAACAAAGAATAGAAGTGCGTGTGTGTACCGCCTTTTGCATTAAATTACGCATGGATCGCCCAGTATAATGGACATTTCCTGGACCAGGCGGACCATGACAATTATTATTAGATACATGGTGTCAACTTGAAAACGTCCTACTCTCAGTAGTAGCAGTAAATGATATTGAAAATCGGAAAGACGTGATTGTGAAGGGGACGCTTTGAAAGAATATTTGCAGCCTTCGTGGTTTAACCCTCACGGAGGGGTAGATCGTACCCTTAAAATCTTAAATGGAAAGTGGAGGTTCAGTGGCACATTATTTTAAAGGTCGTTTAAATCTCTTTCCAATAATATAATAATTTTGAGTAGTAGATTCAAAATGGGCGTAATTGGAACTTATCTGCACTGAGATTTATGGTTTTTAGGTTATTATTTAAAAAAATCAGGGTGACACCCATTCCAAGCGACCTTTAAAATGACTTAACCCCCATCCCATTTCAGATTTTAAGGGTAACAACTATACCGTCCAGAGGGTTAAACCACGCAAGTATTCTTTAAAAGCGCCCATCTTCACAATAAAATTGTTTTGTAATTTTTCTATTTGGGTTTCATAATGGCTACATTATGAAATGCAAAAAATGTGAATAACTTGCCACTTTATGAAACTGAAATTTTATTTTATTCATGTTGGCAACAAGTAGGGTTTGAATTTTAGGCCTACTTCGATTTCGTCGAAATTTGTTTTCTAGGAATGACGGATTTGACAGAAATTTTTTTATAGAAACCTTTAAAATACTAACCTTTAACCTTGCAAATAGATCATTTTTACTAGATATTTATCCGAAATACCTATACTCGGAAATATATAACATACTGATGGTGTCCGTCAACTAATTTCTAGTCACAATTATAAAACAACATAACCTCAAAATAATAAAACTATCTTCCGGTTTATGCTCTGTTTCTAAAGTTTTATTCAATAAAGTACTATTTTTATTTTTAATTCAATATAGTATTATACATATTACTTTATATATACATATTTATAGTTACTGTAGACATTTCCTGGGCATTAATTGCTATTCCTGTCAGATTCTTTGTCGACACAATATTTTGTTCAATAGTATTATTCAGTATTTTGTTCAATATTTGAACTTTGTTCTGCTCGCACCATAACTCAAAGCTTTGCATATTGTTTTTAAAAGTTTTTCTAGATTATTTTCTGCAATTTCTCGTATTTCTGACGGAGTACAACTTTCTTCCTGACTCATTTTTATTAACTTTAATAATATATTTATTTTTTAATTATGACGGATGGGAAGAAGCTTTGTTCGGTATGGTATATTGATACTTGTAACATTTTATTAAATTGTAAAAGTAGTGCCAACCCAAAAAGAAAATATTAATTCAAATGGAAAAAATCTACTATATTTTTTAAAGTTTTTCAGACTTTAAAGACCCAAATAGAAAAAGTACAGACAATTAGAGCACTTATACTTTAGAAACTCCCCGCTTCGCGGGTCGCTTTCTAAATTGAACGCGTGCTCTAAGATAATGTCTTATAAAACTTGTATCTTAATATACTATTTTCTACTCCTATATTAGTAAGAACCTACTATCTCACTGTCTACTGTTACGTAATATATATATTACGTAACAGTTTCACAAATCACATTACCCGTGATAACCGTCAATAATTCCAATCGATTTTATGCAAAGTCGGCTGTGAATTCCATCGGGTTGCCTTGACAATGTAAATGTCAAGAAATATAAACGTCACATTTTCAATTTGTATATTTTTGGGTAACGTATGCAAGCTGCTTCCACAGCAAATAATTTATTAGTAGAAAAATCCAGAGAGTGGCATGGAAAAGTGTATCAAAAATTTATTGACTGGTGTACTGATAACCATGTGAGTACCGATTCAAAATGTTTTATTAACATATTTCGATAATTTAACATACAAGTAAATATGAAGTTGTAGAAAAAATATAGTACACAACTCGAGTGGTAAGCCTATTACATATTCTTTCGTACATAAGTTTCGAAATGTGTAATAAGCGTATTACCACTCTCGGTATGTATTCGGTATTATTTCTGGGTATTTTAAGAAGCTCTAGTTTTTTATTGGGGAAGAAGGAAGAAGAGGTGTGCAAATTGAACTTCACTAACAAGTAAATTATACAGCAGAACAGCTTAGAGCACCATTGTGCTATATAATCTAATTTCTATTAATGTTCTTGCGTTAACTAGTATGCACAGAGGAAGGACAGATCGACAGCTTGGTAAAATGGTCGTAGAATAAGCATCGTTTCCTACTCTAAGTAATGATTTCATCCTCGTGAATAATATATCCATTACCGGCGTTGTTTTTCTTTTAAATTAGTTTTATCGCCAAAAAGATGTGAACGTTATGCAAATTACATAATATGGTAATATGGATCCATTACCATTAAAGTATCTCATTGGAATATTGATTTTAGTAAAATCGACGACAAAATTAAAATCCGAGACTCGAAATTCGAGACAGGTGAGCCGCTAACTGAAAATCAAACAAGTATAATATGAATTATTAATAAGACTGGTTTTCGGATTAAAATTTACAAGGATGGGGCCCAATTTTTAGGTTTTCCGAGAATAAACTCGAGACGAGTTTGTTCGCCTTTTCGAGACGAAAGCGATCACTCTCGTGGGCTGAGGGTATTCTTCGCTATCGAAATTGGGACGGAGGGTAAACAGAGTATACAAAAAAAAAAAATCAAAAAGCATGTACAGAATGTCCATCCAGCTGGTCTCAATAGCTTGCAACTTCAACAGGATGGAGCGTCCGCTCAGAATGCCCAAATTGTAAGGGCCTACCTAGATAATAACTTCCCAGGTCGCTGGATTCGAACTAATGGACCTGTGAGATGGCCACCAAGGTCACCCGACTTGTCGGTATTGGATTTCTTCTTATGGGGATACCTTCAAAATAAAATTTATTCCATTCAGTATCAAACAATGGCAGATCTAAGAATTGCCATTACCAGAGCTTCTAGGGAGTTACAAACGCGCCCGTTAATTATTTTTAATTCATTAAGGCGAATAAGAACCATGTGTGAAACATCATATCATAATGGAGAACAATTTGAGCAATATTTATGAGGGAGATCAATAAAGTTTCAATTTTTGTGTCTAATATTTAGTCAGACCAGTATTTTTTTTAATATCCGTCATGGCCTACTAAAAAAAAATGGTATATTTTTGAAAAACGTATATTTCGGGCCTAATACTAAGATTAAAAATAAAGTGTTATATATTTTTGAGAAGCTTGTTACGAACTAAATTATATTATTAAAAAATATATAGGGTGACCTATTTAAAAATACCAAATTTGTTTATTTTCCTTGAAAACTACTGAATGTAGAAAAGTAGTGAGTACGTCACTGGATTCTACGTAAAAAACTACAACAAGAACATTTTATTTCTTTTTGATACGTTACGGGGTAACCCAGATATGGGTGGTGTCCCAAAATGCACAATTCTCAAAAACATCCCGTATATTACAAAAACAAGGCGGCCTAGAAAAATTCTGATTACGGCATCTTCTGTTTGACAAAAAAGTAGCACAGTGCTGCGAAAACCGCATCCTTCTATGTTTACTAATAACGGAGAGAAGAACAATCCCGAACAAACCCCGTAAACTACCCAAAAATGGACACCCGATACTTCGTTTGTATGGTGATTACTTAAAATTAGGCAAATGATTATGCACGTTACTACAGAAATAAAGAGGACTTTTACCACACAATGACGACATTCAGGAAGCACAACAACATACACGCTACTCTTCGTACGATGTAAACGAGACTGACAGACAACCTGGAATTTTTTGGGATTACATCGCACAAACATAACAGCTTCAAGATGGAACCGAGAGAATTCTATGTTTTATAAAGGTTGGTCTACAATGCTGTAGGGGCGGTAATCCAAATCCTCCATAATCCTCTTCTGTGCAACAAACACTCGCTGAAGTTCGACATACTGACCCTAGAACAGATTCATAAAATGAAGGTGTGAGTATGCCGATTCATAATAGAACGATAATAGTTGAGAAACTGTCAATAGGTTCTTTAAGTTGACAATGGCAAAGAATGCAGAGTTAAGCTTCGCAGTGACATGGTCGACGTGGAAGCTCTAGGTCGATCGCTCATCGATAAACAATCCAAGGAATTCCACCTGTTTATCCGATGTATTACTTGACCATCCAGACGAAGTTCAATGTCCGGGACAATTCGCCTTTTATAAAATGCAAGGTAATTAGTTTTGACAGGATTAATCAATTAGTTGAACACCATGCAAAGAATGCATTAATAAGGCTTTAGCCTGAGAACACTTAGAGGCTCTGCAGATAAACAGATGGTAGTATCATTGGCATACAACATAAGTAGTCTCACAATTTGATCAAACGAAAGAAATTCATCCATGCCATTAATGAAAATCAAAAATTGAAGCGGCTAAAGGACACTTGCCTGAGGAAAGCCAAACCCAAGGTTAGCTGGGCTTGAGAAGGTTTGCCCCAACTATCCTTCTATTTTTCAAAAAGGACTTGATCCACTCGTTAATCGGACCTCTAACCCCAATATATTCAGTTCTTCAATCAGGAAATCACCACTCACGCATTAAAATGCACGACCGAGATAAAAAAAACAGTGCCAGAGTCACAAGTAAATTGAACTAATGCGAAAACAGTGGAGGACACAGGAGCACATGCGCACGTGCACCCCCAAAACAAAACGAATACAAAATATTCATTTATATTCATTGAATATTATTTATCGTATAAAGACCGACCTTCCCTAATATTTTATCGTACCGTCAAACTAAAAAAGTCCGACCCTTCCGAATATTTTATCATCCCGTCAAACCAAACTGTATAGATCCGGCAACCGTGCCTCGGTCGAGGTAAATGACGATTATGACGAGACTTGCTCGCACGCGCGATTAAGTAGTGCAGTTTCTCTCTAGTAACAGGCGGCGGGTGGCAGCGGGCGATAGCGGGGTTATAGCGTTTTAACATGGAAAAGGCGCACAGTTTTTGTGTGCGCCGCGCTGTTGTCTGTTCGTGCATCTAGTTAGAAATTCGTGCGTGTATGTTTTAATATTTTAATATTATATATTTATTAAGTTAAAATGAATAGTAGATGGTGGACTATTTAAGAAATAACTTTAGCTCTTTGAGTTTGGAGCAAAACATTGAAGTGAAGAATGCGGGAACACCTAAACCCGAAATTAATTTAACGCAGACCACAAAGGGTAAATTTAGGGACTTTATTAGAAAGTTTAAAAATTAGATATATGAAAATTTTTTTATAGAGGGTATTCCAAACTTAATGAGGCTGTTATTGATCAATTTTCTACAATTAAGAACCGAAGAATGGACTTTACGTTTAAGCACTATTGTGTAGGGTCGATAAAGGTTGTGTATTTCGATAAATGATACTCGATATGATTTTAAACCATTTTATTTAAGGATTTAAACTAAAATGCCAACTTGTCAGTCTCGTGGCTCGATTCGTTCTTGTCATAAAACAGTTAACTATTGTTCTCATCTTGGTTGCGCCTAGTGACGTAGCCGTAGATGGTATTAGACATCATTCGGTTTTCTTCATAACTCGTAGATGGCGGTAGTAGTATTAGACATCATTCGGTTTTCTTGATAGCTCGTAGATGGCTTTAGTAGTATTAGTAGTTGACTGTATAAATATTGTTACGAGGGTTGCATGCGACGGCGTTAAGATCCGACAGCTATACACACTAAGAAACCTCTTATTTTCCAAAAGTTGTATTTCCTTGTGTAAAATTAAAAAATAAATAAAAATTTAAACATTTAAAACGCCTAGAAAAAATTCACCATACTTGTGAACCCCCTCTATCACAGGTCACGAGCCGCCTCTGTGCGAAAGCAGCCGTTGTTGTAGATAGACCGCTTCTGAAACCATGCTGACTCTCGGTTATCAGATTATACTTGCTACTGCTCAAAAAGCTTGGAAACTAACGACATACCCGTTACAGACCTATTGTTGGAGACAAGATCGAGATCTCCCTTCTTATATAATAGAACAACATAGCCGGTTCTCAAACTGTCAGGAAATAGGTCATATTGATTATTAATATTGTTTATAACAGCGTTTGTTTTTTTAAACTCCTAATTATTTATTAAATCCTAAAAAACACAGCGTACGCGCAAATCACAACCGTGTCTCGCTCTAGTTACATAACTTATAAAACAAAACAGCGATTAACTTGTCCGTCTAATAGTAAAATCAGATAAACAGGTTCATGCTTTTGATTAATTTATGGCACATTGTTTTTGTTATTAGCTGTGCTTTGGTCTGCAATTTTCTTGTATAATTTTTTAAAGTTAATAACTTAACATACAATTTCCTATTATATTTCCTATTAAGCACCGAGGAATTTTTTTCTCAAAAAGCTTAGAAATTTGTTTTCTTGTATCTACTAGCTATAATATCTATACATGGTGTCTCTCAATAACATGCTAATATTTAAGGAGGTTATTCTTGGGTCCATTTTCAGTCATTAACCTTAACAAATTATTAATAAAACCGGAAAATCTTGAAGACCATGTATGCCAATACCAAATGATATTGAAGTGCTGAAGGGCAGAATTATCCGGGTTGACCAATCGATATCTCAGGAAGAAATCAGAAATTCTTTCACTTATTTGAGAAAGCAATTAGAAAAATGGGTCGAGTATGGGGGTGGAGTCTTTGAATTATGCAATTATCGTATTCTTTCATGTTAATAAAAATGTCCGTATTATTATTATAATTACTTCATTAAATAAATACATTGACAACAAGTATCACCTATTCATTATTCAAGTAAAACCGTTTATTAAGAGTGACTTTTTTTCGCATCTTTCAAAATAAAGTATGTTTACTCTTAAACAAAATAACATTTTTGCAGTTTTTACCCACCCTGTATAAAAAAATTGAAGTTTCTTATGATGAATCGTATTTTCTAGACAAGCAAAAACGTTTATTAAGAGTGACTTTTTTTCGTATCTTTCAATTTTTAGTCCATTTGTCCTCTTGTATACCCCATCCGTGGACATACTGTATGTATATTTTGTTATTTCCTTTTCTATAACTCATTAAAAATGGGCAATATATTTTGCCGGACCCAGAAAATTGCGTTCAAAATAAATTAGCAATTTCTTTCCATTGCATTATCTCGTTTGCTTAATATCTTCATAGGTTTAACCACACTAAGAACTACGAAGATATTTTTTACTGAAATATGAAATACCAACCAATCCGAAGATAATTTCTTCTTAAATTGCATTGTGTAATCGTGAAAAAACTAATACCTACCCATATTTCCCACGGATTGTGATATTTTTTTGTAAGTTTTTTTTAATCACGAAATAATAATTTATGATTATTGTTTGCTTACTCAAGAATCATATTTATGTAATCGCCATTAAAATGTTTTACCAATTTTAACAATACGTAGCTTGTAAGTGAAAAAATTTTGCTAATCGATTGTTGTGAATAATTCGCCGTTTTTGTGCGACCACGCAATCGAAAACATGTTATTTAATAAAATGATGAAAATATTTTATTAATGGAAGAAAAACTTATGTAATTAAAAAAAACAATTTATTGCTGACCGTTGCGAAACTATTTGTATATTTTTTTTTGATTCGGCGAATACAACAATAAAATTCTTTAGATATTACCCTTCTTTAAGAGTAATATCTTGAACGATTGATTCTTGTCCCACAAAAGAAAATTAACTTGTTGCAAAACCCCGCCCTTAAAAAAAAGTTACCTGGAATATGAACATTTTTTAATTAAATTTTAAATTTTGTACAATCACCGGTGCTAACAGAAAATAAAATTAATATCTACGACAAAAAATACCACGATGGAAAATTATATTTTAATTTATAGTGGCCATGAAAGTTAATACATTTGTCCAGTGTGTAGTTCTGAATAGTCATAGTCGTTGTTTTTTTTTTTCGACAAGGCATCATAGAAAATTATTGAAGCGGGATAATAGCTACGACATGAATTTGTTATATAACTCCTTAATTTGCGTCAAAACTATTTCAATTAAATCGATAACACAATAAATTTCATGTTTTCAAATTTTCCATTTATTGGTATAGGATCAAATAATGCTTTTTGATACGTATAATCGGTGGACATTATCCAGAAGGTAAATAAGTGGCCTAAGACTTTTTTTGTAAAATATATAAGAGGACATGTTTGCAGAGACTGCACACTGGTGGATCGATATAATAACTTTCCAACTAAAATAAGAGTCTATACGTCTATATCGACCATCCTGGAATGAGAGTCCAAATTTGGCATTTTTGTGCTCTTTACATAAAACAGTAAAAAAAATAAGGTTAATGTTACATGTAACCATAGCCCGGTCGCAAAAAGCAGCTCACATATAACATTATTTACTCTTTCTATTTGGGTTTCATACTGGCTACATTATGAAATGCAAAAAAATTGAATAACCTGCCACTTTATGAAACCGAAATTTAATATTTTTATGCGGGCAGCAAGTAGGGTTCGAATTTTAGGCTTACTTCGATTTCGTTGAAATTAGTTTTCTAGGCACTATGGATTCGACAAATATTTTTATAGAAAACTTTAAAATACTGACTTTTAACCTTGCAAATAGATCATTTTTACTAGATTTTTATCTTAAGTTTACATGCTCTGACATAATTAGGATAAACTGATTTTTCACTATTAATTAGAAATTTTAAAATAACTTAGAGAACCTGAATGCTCTGACAGAATTAGAAGATTTTATTATTATGACACATAGGACTGTGTTCTTTTGTTTGTTTTTATATCCGTCATGGCATACTAAAAAAAAAATGGTATATTTTTGAAAAACGTATATTTCGATATATATTTTTGAGAAGCTTGTTACAAACCCGACAAACCCATTTAAAAAAAGCAAATTTGTTTATTTTCCTTGAAAACTATTGAATGTAGAAAAAATCTGAGTATGTCACTGGATCCGACGTAAAAACTACAAAAAGAACATTTTATTTCTTTTTGATACGTTACGGGGTAATCGAGATATGGGGGGTGTCCCAAAATGCACAATTCTCAAAAACATCCCGTATATCAAAAACGAGGCGGCCTAGAAAAATTCTGATTACGGCATCTTCTGTTTGACAAAAAAGTAGCAATCCTTCTATCTTCACTCATAACGGAGATACCCCGTAAAACTACCTAAAAATGGACACCCTGTATAATTATAATGCACGTTGATTCGTTCCCCAACCTAACTGTATATGTTCTTCATAAGAATACCTAGGGAATCACACTCTCAACTACTAGTACGTCGTTTAGGAACACCCAGTATAAGTATGGTTGACTTTTAGAAAAACGCCATTTCCGAATCCGTAAATTCTTAGGTGTGGAAACCAACAAATCATGTATATAAAGTCAGCGTTAATATTTTTTGCGAAAAAGTTCAAACGGATATACACTTTAAAATTGATTACCTATCGATAAACAATAGTCGTCAAGGTTAGTTCGTTTTTTTTTGTCGCTTTTGTGTTAACGATTTTCAAACAAAAATTTCGACAACTTAATTTTAACAACAAAAAAACACCAGATTTGAACAGAATGACAAATTAGAGACAAGTCCAACATAAAACCGGACAAAAAGATACAAGCTGTGGTTGCTGTGAAGTGCCATTCAAACCGATTAAGATTACTTTTTATTATAAATGATATTTGCTGTTTAATAGGCGCTATATTTTAATGTTTCATGATTTAAAATTACATAACAGAACCAGGTGTTCTTCATCGATCTTCTAATATATCTTTTATGGAAATGTAAATAAATTAAAGTAATATTTGTTTTCGATATTAACATTTTTGACTATTTGAAATTTCGTTGAATGATAGTAAATAGGAGATAATTTGGTTTAAGTGTGTTACATACGTAATAACGTTTTATGTTTAGTAATTACTGGAATGCTGAATTAAAATATAATACAATGATACAATAACAATAAAGGGTGTCAATTTGAAAATTTCCCTTCCTCAATATCTCGCTTCTCTTGCCATGAAAAAAGTTTTAAAAATCGGGAAAACACCCAATTTTATTGTGAAGGATGACGCTTTTAAAGAGTATTCGTGGTTTAACCCCCTGGTAGGGGAAGATGTTGCTCTTAAAATCTTAAATGGGAAGTGGCACATCATTTTAAAGGTCGTTTAAATCGTTTTCCAATAATACCATAATGTTGACTTCTCTTTGAGTAGAATGAGGGAGAGATGACACCCTTTCCGATTATTGATTATTGTGGTGGTTTATAAAATTTGTGGTTTATATGAATATACAGTTAAAACATAAATGATTATGACAAAGAAATACAAGTAATTGGGGAGGGGGGTCCGATCCCCAAAGGGATCTGTGTCAAAGTTATAATTTTATTTCACTTTTTATTTTACATTTTGTAGAAACCTTTTAGAGACACCATGTATATTATTGAATGTGAGGGACGGGAACAATAGTATATTAAGATACAAGTTTCATAAGACATTATCTTAGAGCATGCGTTTAAGTGCTCTAATTGTCTTATGAACCGTGTATTTTATAATACTTTTTCTATTTGGGTCTTTAATGTCTGAAAAACTTTAAAAAATAGAGTAGATTTTTTCCATTTGAATTAATATTTTCTTTTTGGGTTGGCAATACTTTTACAATTTAATAAAATGTTGCAAGTATCAAATATGCCATGATAGAAACAATTGAACACAACAAAGCTTTTTCCCATCCGTCATAATTAGAAATAAATATATTATTAAAGTTAATAAAAATGAGTCAGGAAGAAAGTTGTACTCCGTCAGAAATACGAGAAATTGCAGAAAATAACCTAGAAAAAAGTTTAAGAAGAATATGCAACACTTTGAGTTACGGTGCGAGCAGAACAAAGTTCAAAATATTGAACAAAATAATAAATAATACTATTGAACAAAATATTGTGTCGACACAGAATCTGACAGGAATAACAATGAATGCCCAGGAAATTTCTACAGTAACTATAAAAATTTATATATAAATTAATATGTATAATACTATATTGAATTAAAAATAGTACTTTATTGAATAAAACTTTCGAAATAGGGCATAAACTGGAAGATATTTCTATTATTTTTAGGTTATGTTGTTTTATAGTTGTGACTAGAAATTAGTTGACGGACACCGTCAGCATGTTATATATTTCCGAGTATAGGTATTTAAGATAAATATCTAGTAAAAATGATCTATTTGCAAGGTTAAAGGTTGGTATTTTAAAGTTTTCTATGAACATTTTTTGTCGAATAAATAATACCTAGAAAACTAATTACAACGAAATCGAAGTAAGTCTAAAATTCGAACCCTACTAGCTGCCAACATAAAAAATAAAATTTTAGTTTCATAAAGTGGCAGGTAATTCAACTTTTTTGCATTTCATAATGTAGCCATTATGAAACCCAAATAGAAAAAACTTTTACTGATATATTGAACCCAGTGGCTGGCGGATCCAGGATTGGAATTCGGGGGAAGCTAGAGAAAAGCCCGCCGTAGGCGAAATTATCGCTAAATTGTATAAAATAAAAAGAATTGCACCGACATCACCGGTCATCGAATAATTTATTGCATTTAGTTCCAAGCTTTCATATCGTTTCCCTTGAACTCGATCGCATGGAGCGCATTAAAGTAGCCATAAATATCGTCTATTTATTTAAATCTAGGTACTTATTTTTATTAAAAATTGATGGAGGGAAAAGGTCAAGAATAAGGATTTTTGAATCTAAAAATAAACATACTCTTGAAAATTAGACAATAATGTATTTACACGTGTTCAAATATTTGTGATTGTAAAATAAAAACAATAATTATTGTAATATATTTGACGACACATCATATAGAAACAGGAACCCAATAAATATTAAAGATTTAAAAGAATCCTTGACATAAATAGGCCCTAGCACCAAAGTGATGTGATATTTTTCCGTCTCAGCTGGTAATCGGCAGTGGGATAGCTCACGGTCGCCATCTTTTGGACCAACCAGGATTCTTGTTGCTTAAATGCCAAAGATCACAACAATAACACCAGTTCCCAACTAGCAGACTACACTTATAAGATTTGATATACTTATAACTTATAACAGTTTTATAACAGCTCTCGATATATAACTTTGTTGTATAAAAGTCTCGTACTAGGGGTATTGTAACGAATATGGTCAATGTAAGGAACAAAACTTCGGAAAACCACCGAACGTAGACTTCGGTCCTCTTCCATAATGTAAACAAAAAGATCCATGCCCTTATTTAAAAAGATTAAGTTGATGATGGTGACCCAAAGACGAAACGTCGCATAAAAATCTGATGATGCCATCTCGTGGAGAATAAAAAGTAGCAACGAGAAAGTGAAATTTATCATTGGACAAGCCAGGAAAAAATAAAAACCGAAACGCAAAATGTTGCACTGGATATTTCTAAGGCGCTTGATCGTGTCTGGCATGAGGGACTTCTAAGTAAACTGCGATCCTATGGTATGCCCAGTCGATTGTGTGCATGGTTGTCTAGCTTTCTTAAGGACCGCTCTCTGCAAGTGGCGATTGACGGATTTCTCTCAGGCACCTTCACCATCAATGCCGGTGTTCCTCAAGGGTCCATATTGTCTAACACGCTCTTCTTACTCTACATTAACGACCTTCTAGTGGAAACGAAAAATCCGATATTTAGTTTTGCTGACGATAGCACACTTATCTCATCTCAACAAAGACCTGGAAGAAATTTTGGCTTGGGGTAACAGTAACCAAGTCGAATTTAACGTTAAAAAAACCCAGGCAGCAGTTTTCTCTAAAAAGGTTAACATTACAGAACCGGATATAGTCATGGACGGACACGCAATCCCACTGGCTTCATCTATTAATTTGCTGGGCATCAATCTGGGAGGAAATATGTCTTGGCATAACCACGTTGTGGCAATCGCCAAGATAGCTTCTCAGAAACTTGGCGTACTCTTCCGAACCAGAAAGTTGTACACACCTCAACAACTTTTGACACTATACAAAGCCCAGATTCGACCATCACTAGAGTACTGCTCTCATATCTGGAGCTCTGCACCCAAACATACTCTTCGGCTACTGGACTCCATCGAAAGGAGGGCCATTCGTCTGACTGGAGACCACGAGCTGACGAAGAACCTCGACAGCCTAGAACATTGAAGACAGATTGGGGACTCTCTTTTACAGATATTTTCATGGAAAGTGCTCGGCTGACTTTGCCCTCTTAATTCCGCCCACAGCGGCGAATATCAGAAATACACGACGAACCACTGACGCCCATCCATATGTGGTTAAGCTTAGTACTCCTCGAACTTCATTATTTAAGAATTCTTTTATCTGGAGGCCTTCATCCTTATGGAACGACCTTCCCGAGGTCGTTTTACCCAACGAATATAACCTCCAACGATTCAAAACCAACGTGAATCGCTTTTTGCGCACACGCACCACTCCCAGAGTGCCATAAAGGATTTTTCCTTTAGTGCTTGTGTTTGAGCATAAAATTTTTTTTTTTATTTATTTTAGATTTTTTTGCGGCATGTTATTGCGCCCATAACTACGCAACTTTTCCCCATTTTAACCGATTTCGTATGTCGTACCGTTTCCGAAATCATGAGTGTCAAAAGTTGCTAAATAACTTTTTGGTCCGGAACAGTACGGAACAGTACACCTGTGAAGCAGCCCGTGGCGATTGCCACAACGTGGTTATGCCTAGACATATTATTTCCTTCCAGATTCACGCCCAGCATATTAATAGACGTGCGTATCATGCCATTATTATCGATTTACTCACCAGACAACTTTAAAGATGAATACATCACCAATGTCATTCATGTCGCAGTTAAAGTTTTCTGGGATAATTGATTATTATCTTCCTGCACACGAACAATAATCCGAGGTCCTACAAAAAATCTTCATTAGGTTGCATTGGTCGGCGATCTTCCTTGTTATATTAGTAATGTAATTTATTTGGACTAATAGTCACACACAGGTAATTGTGACTGTTTTTATAGACTCATAAATTACATTAATCGACCTTTAATAAGCACATACATCCTCCTTAATTTCAGTTATTACTTCCACAATGTATAAGTTTCGCAATTTATTAGCTTTATTGCCGTAGTTGCGGAAATAGAAACAAATTGCAAAGACAATTATAATGAATTAATATGCGGATGATTTCATGTTCTTTCTTCATACCTAGATGTGCGCATTTTCTCGATAGCAATATGGGATTCCTTGATCTTCGACCCTGGAAGCAAATAACTAATGAATAAAATGAAATTTAATCGATACTTGAATTCGAGATTTATATTACTGCATTTGATTTGGAATCAGGCAAATTTCTACTAAGATTTATGTCTCGAGCTCTGCACTCTTCGACTACCGGATTCCGTTGACAGCAGAGCTGTGATCGAAGATCACGAGCTGACCAATAACCTCGACAGGCTAGAATATCGAAGACAGGTTGATGATTTGACTTTTTTTCAGATATTTCCATACCCAATGTTCGACTGACATTGCCAGCTTAATTCGCTGAAACTTCTCACTTGATCTTGGTCCATTGCCATGTCATAAACGATTTATGTTGATTTTTGTAAGCAATTTCTTCAGGCAATAGATTTTGTGTTGCTTCATTGCCTTTATTAATTATTTCGTATGGAGCGCATTGAAATGAGTTTTCTTCTTCGGAATCGGAATTATTTCTTTCCCTTTTTGATGTTATCAAATATTATTGACATTTGTACGATAACAATAACAATGCGGCGCCGAGACAACGACCGACGTGGATGTTTTCATGGCAACTTGATATTATATAATCATTCAGAGAGAAGTGAAAAAATGACACATTACGCTAAAATACACTTAACTCGGTAAAAAATGAGCAAATGCATTCATTGGCTTAAACGAAGTATAGTTTTATAGTTTTTATAACGATGGTAGAAACATTTTTTTTTCTATAGTGCTAGTATGATCATAAATAGATGGATAGGGCGGAGGAAGAAGAGGGTAGGGGTAGGGGGTTTGTTCCTGGCTTCCTGGCTATGGTATTGTCTCGACCATTTATTTTTGATTTATTCCTTTCTTCCTTTGAACAACTGTGAGTAATTATCTAATATTCTTTTTTTCAGAAATAACAATGGCCTATTGGATTACTTTCCTTGCAGCGACATGCTTTTTGGGAGCCTGCAAAGCCTACGAGGTGAGTTTTCTTTTTATTTTTAAATGCAATTGGAAAATGGGCAGTTTGTTCCCCCCTTTACAGCATCCCTCGTGTCACCTCACCTCACCAACAAAGTAAGCGACATCATCGTTGATACCGCTAAGAAACTAAACTAAAAACTTCCTAATGCCATATTTACGTGAAATTTTAATACATTAAATTAGATACGTAAGTTTAACAATTTTATTTGCATTTGATGCGGTAAATTTACAGCAGTTTATACAGGGTGCCCCAAGTAAAGTGGCCTATTAGAAGTATCTCGAGAACTAAATGAGATTTAATTTTGGAAATTTGGCTGTGGCTATAAGAGATGGTTTTCTACGTTTATAAAATATTTTCGATGGTGCGGTGTTGCCGGATCATAACGAAAGTGGTAGCAACTTCGGAATTTTAAATGAATTACCCTATATATTGTATTTTTTTGGAATCTAGGTAAAAACTATTTAATTAGTTCTATACAGGGCGTCTTCATAACAATATTTCAGAGGCAGATGAATTATTGCAATTGATATGTTTTGGTAATGGAAGATCGAATTTTCCATCTAATGATATTAAGTGTTCCTATACCTATCTTCAGTATTTCGGGACGCGAAATTTAAATATTATATTATAAAAATATATTTTTTGATAGTGTGGTTGGCTGTGGAATGGATTCATAGAAATTTACTGATGATAGCAACACTTAATATCATTAGATAGAAAATTCGATCCTTCATTAGCAAAACATATCAAATTCCCATTTAAAAAAAAAAGAAGATTTTTGCCATTAATTCATCTGCCTCAGAAATATTGTTATGGAGACGCCCTGTATAAAACTAATTAAATACTGTTCAAAATTATAAAATTGCGATGGTCTTGTGAAACTATTGTCAAAATTTCAGCTTTCTAGCTGTAGCCGCTAAAAAGATACGACTTTCTTTTCAGGTCCCGATACGGCGTAAAAAAATCAAAAAATTATTTATAATTCAAAAACTCTTAAAGATAGGTATATGATATTATACAGTAACTGTTCTAGATTTTTACCTAGATTCCAAAAAAAATATAATATATAGGGTAATTCATTTAAAATTCCGAAGTTGCTACCACTTTCGGTATGATCCGGCAACACCGCATCATCCAAAATATTTTAGAATCGTAGAAAACCATCTCTTATAGCTACAGTACAATCTCATTTAGTTCTCGAGATACTTCTAATAGGCCACTTTACTTGGGGCACCCTGTATATGTTTATTTGTATAATAAGAAATTCTGAATTTCAAAATTCCAAAAAATTAAAGATTCCATTTCTTAAATTTAATTATAAACATAATAGAAATATACTTGAAAAAAAAAATAAATAAATAAATAACACAATATTAAAATTAATAAACATTCAAAAATGGAAATCGAATCATTAATTCAATTTTTATTTTGACATAAAACAATGGCACCGAGTGTTTATAGCCTGTTAACATGTAAACTTTTATCTATTTAGCAACTGGGGATTTATTGAATAATAGTCGTATTTAAAATCGATTATTATTTTTTAAAATGATAAACAGGGTGTCCCGCTGGGAACCGCCTTGATCTATACAGGGTTTCCCAGAATATGTGGGCAATCTCCCCGGGTTCAGATAGAACACTTAAAAATAACAGGAGAAGTTCTTATAAATTTGTCTTCCTACGGCCTCCCCTACGGAGATATGGGCCCATAACGGACGTCCCTGGAAATGGTTGTTTTTTTAATAATTTATAAGTACTATGTGTAATTTAATATTTTTTTAGTATAATGGTTAGTAGATGATGCTCCTTAAAATTCGTCATTTTAAACACATTTGGCTTATTTAGCTTGCCAGGATGCCAGGGACGGACTAGACGTAACACAAAAATGTTTTTTTTTGTACACCTTGTATGATGAAGGAACGACAATAATATTTTTGGATATTCTAACCTTAAGCTGAAAAAAAGGTACTCTTGATCAATATCGATAAAGTGAACTGTTTTTGAAAAAAATTTTTTTTTGTGCAATATGGTTTTTTGCATTTGTTGTTTTATGTTCATAAAATTCCCTCATTGTTGTTATGGCTTTTCTCACATGTACCGATTTAAATAAGAATATTTTTGCCAGTGTAAGTTTATGGTAGTGTCTTGAAATTTGCGGTTTTTCTCCTTTGCCTAATTAGTTACTAACTTAATAATGGAATTTACATATACTGAATATAAATCATATTGATTGTTAAAAAGGGTGAATTTTAAGGAGACTCATCTAGTAACCATTATACTAAAAAATTATTAAATTACACCTAGTACTTAAAAAATTATTTAAAAATCAACGATTTCCAGGCAAGTCCGTTATGGGCCCGTATCTTCGTAGGCGAGGCCGTAGGAAGAAATATTTATAGATACTTCTCCTGTTATTTTTAAGTGTTCTATCTGAACCCGGGAGATTGCCCACATATTCTGGGACACTCTGTATATGAAAAACCATACATGAGAATATTTTGAAAATTGAACAGTATTCTAATGTGGCTGGAGGCAACTCGACTAAAATATTGTCAATATGGCAGCACTTCCGGTTATGCCGGAAGTCGGCGTCAACTTGCTTATTTTAAATGGAACAATATTTTTGGATTCTACGCAAGATTGTTAGCAGATTTCGTATATTATGTCTTAATACCTAAGTCTAGCGTGTTTGACATATTTTTGCAGACCTTAAATTAATTATTGATATTTCCTATAAGGAGGAAACCTTTATTATTTAATTTGAGTTGGATGTATTGTTGAAAAAGACCTGCTTTTATACATTTTTTTACAATATTTTTATAACTATTAATACAGCTTGTCCAGAGATAATAAGATGAAAGTAAACTGAGAAAACTGCAAACAAATCTACATTTTCAGATGGAAACCCTCAATTTTATAATTATTTTCTATTTAGCATTTAAAATAAGGGTAAGTTTGTAAAAGGTTGTTTATTCCGGGTTTGTTCCTGGTTCCTGGTTCCGGGTTCCCATTTGATCGTAGAAAAGTAAAAAGAAAAAGTAGAGGTAATTATTTCTCGTCACTTACATAAAAAATTTAAAAAAATTTTTGATACGCGGCTTCCTTTGTCGATATTCTAATGTTACTTTTTATGTAAGATCGAATAATTTACATCCTTTGGTGAGATCAAAATGTATAAATAATTAAATTATTATCGGTTATTGTGTAATAATTTAAATATTTGCAAAGTGTTTACTTCATAAATAAAGAAGTTTATCGTAAAGTTTGCAAATTTTTGACCATTTCGGTAATTTATTTATACAAAAGAGAATCCCGTGAGTAGAGAAACGTGTAATCCGTTCGTTATTCGGTCATAAATATGTATCGGACCAAAACAGTAGCGTAGCCAGGAAAAGATTCTCAGTGGTATGACAGGGTCTGTCCGTAATTGATAGTGTACGTCGCTGACATTGTCCCTTTCGCCCCTCCACCACCCATGAATCTGTCACTGAGTTAATTTATAATGAATTATTTAACAATAAACAGGTGTCGTCTTTTGTGGTTACGAATAATTTAAACGTGCTAGGTCAGGTCTAAAACCGCTTACGGAAAAATACGAAATAACAAATCATGAATATTTATAAAAAAATATATTAAATATATTTTCGTACTTAAAAATAATTTTAAAATAAGAATCTCGGATCGCCATTTAAAAATATAAAAATAATAAATTATGGTATTTATTGGAAAGAGATTTAAACGACCTTTAACATGATGTGCCACTCCTCCCCTCCATGCCTTTTAAGGGGGTAACATCTACTCCTCTCAGGGTGTTAAACAACGAAGCGAAATATTAAGGGTAGAAGTGTTCAAATTGACATTCTGTATATTAAATCAGTTCGAAGATTTTCTTAAATTGAAACCCATTTAAATTGTTGCTAAAAGGTTATATTTCTTTAGATATAAATAATAAATGACTAATATTTAATTATCTATTATTGGTTATAAAACGTATTAAAATATTCCGCAAAATTACTTAATTAATTTCCCTTTAAATTTTTTATTGGATATTGTGCATTCTACCGGTGTTTCTTTATTTATAATTACGGATTAGCCAATTAAATTCCATGTAAAAATTGGGTTTTATTGTTAATTACTATTGTCCCATTCAACATGTTTAATGAGATGAAATCGCACACCTAATTATTATAAATTAAGCGAGCGCCCACGCAGGAGGGGAGATCGGGGATAGCTGAACAAATATTTGCTCTTAATTGTTTAACGATAATAGTATACGGTCTGTTCAAAATGACGTCGGCACTATTGCTAAGTTTCTTATTATAAAAGATACGAATTCGATTAAATTAGCAACGTAGCGTAGTTTTTTTACGCTGATTATTATGATGATGCCAAAAAAAATGTATTTTTTTTTTAAAATGGAACCAGAATAAACCGAGGAAAATGACATGAATGTAAATTTTGTGAGCTACACTGTATAATTAGATATACCTGGACGTAAACTACTCTGCCCTATACTCTAGAGTCTATTGTCTTTCTGTTAAAACAAAAATTGTTAAAATTGGTTCATTATTAACGAAATAACAGTTAATAACCTTTTTGAATATTCGATAATTAAATGTGTTTCTTAATGACGAGATAATATTTCAGGGTGTGATTCCTTAGGTCCTTTTATAAAGAAAAGTTCATATGAACATATGTCCGCGACGGCTTAAATTTCTTGCTACAAGGTGTTGAATTTTTATTTTTTAACATCTCCGAAAGTACTTTAGATATTATTTTCAATTTTGGTATGTGTTAATAGGATATAGAACCACAAATTTTCGTTAGAAAAGTTATTCAATTGTTCCACCAGTGGCGTCCCTGCAAACATGTCTTCTGATCTTTTTTTACAAAAAAGATGTTACGCCACTGACATTTTTCCATGTGGATATTTTTCTGATTAGCCTGGTCAAGTCTACATAAAAACGGTCTCTTGAGTTTTTCTCCTCAGACGAATCGTTCTTGATTAAAACAAGTAAATTCAAATTGCTTCATTTAGCAGTATTGACGAATAATTTTTGAACACATATATCTAATTATCCGGGAAAAAATGACGTTTTTACAAACATCATTTTCCAAACAATGCTTGTTGACAACAAATTTTTATAAAACAAAATTTATAATTAATTATTTTATCAATGTTAATAATAATTGCGTTGAGTTTCAATATGAATTTAGTGGCTTTGACCAGGCTAATCAGAAAAAATATCCACATGGCAAAATGTCAGCGGTGTACCATCTTGTAAAAAATATCAGAGGACACGTTTGCAGGGACGCCACTGGTGGAACAATTGAACAACTTTTCTAACTAAAATTTGTGGTTCTATATAATATTAACACATACCAAAATTGAAAATAATATCTAAAGTACTTACGGAGATATTAAAAAATAACCATTTAAAAAATAAAAATTCAACACCCTGTAGCAAAAAATTTAAGCCGTTGCGGACATATGTTCATATAACATTTCGTTATAAAGTCACCTAAGGAATCATACCCTGTATAATTTTACGTTCTATTTTGAAGGTATTTTGTGATACGCAAATAAAACATTCACGAGACATACCCATAATGAATGAGACTTATCGACATGAAACACGTACATCGGGGGTCAACCGTCTCTACTCTCCCCTCAGCAAAATACTTTAACCTATGAAGCTATTTAATAACATCTGTCAACATAATTGGCCAATATATGTATTTCTAATAGGATAAATTACGTGTTAAACATGCAATTTTTGCTTAAATAAGGTTATTATTGTTTTTTTTAAAGAACATAAATATAAATTATTTTGCCAATAAAATTACACCTACATAACGATGTATTCGATTTGGCATTTATGGATTTTAAAACTTTGTCGTTGGTAGGTCATGGTTTTGATTTTGATCCGTATGTATTTGGTGGCAAGCAGGATTCTTTTCCTTAATTTTTGCCTCTTCGATCGCTGCCAGGGCCATTGCTGAGAGCACCTATACGTTAGCCCTATAGTAACACCATGATCTATACCACTAAAATCCACCGAGTGCGAATTGGGTAAGATTAACGATGATTTTTGCAGGTCCCTATACATATTTTGTTTTCTACATGGACTTCCCACTCTTTATTGTCCATCTAGTGCAGGGGTTGGCGACCTTTTGAGACGGAAGAGCCAAAAGTTATAATTTACACAATTTCTCAGTTTTTAAAGAGCCATTAACGGCCGCAATTTGATATCGAAAGAGACACAACTTGACACCGAAAGAGACGCATGCGGCTCGCGAGCCGCAGGTTGCCGACCGCTGGTCTACTGGTATTTTAACGTTTTCGTATGAATAGCGAGGGGAGAAAATCGGCATTGTGTCCTCTATCTCCATCTAGGTAATAATAAATAAAACTCATTATATTGCTTTCTTCAAATTGTAAGTAGACTATAAATAACAATGAAATATTCTCTAAAAATCTAGAATCCATATTTGGGAATATAAAAAGGTACAAAGCGGAGAGATTAGTTAGTCGAAGTTAGTGAATCAAGTCGAATAGTTAAGATTGAGATTCGAGATGCCTCGAAAGGTTGTAAACAATCCAGATCACTTCTGTTATGTTTGTGATGAGGTGACTTTTGCGTCTCAGAAGCAATCTACAGTGTGTACATAAAGTAAGGAACAAATTCATTATCTAGGAATCTAAAAATATTTCGGAAAAATCCTCGGACACGTGTATAATAATTTTTATTGGCGCATTTTTTCCCATACAAACTTAATATACAAGGTGGCTCATGTAGTAGATATGACATTATCGACGATTTTTTTAAATGGGAACCCCTATATTTTAGTTCAGATCTGTAATCTCCAAGAACAGCTGATTTCAAAAACATAACACACTTAGGGCCTAAAATTCATAGTTTCGTTACTACAGGGTAAAACAAATAATTTTATTTAAGATATTTTTTTTTGGCTTGGGAGGAATCAATTAATTACGTGAGGCGTTTTTAGCGATTTTTCAACCCCCCTTCCCCCAATAAAAGATTTCGTGACATTTGGCTCAATCCCTTCCGCCATCACCCAATTTTACCTGAAAGCCTTACGTAATTAATGGACGCACCATCATTTGCTGTTACTTATGTTTTTTCTCAAGTAGGCTTATTTGCTGTTATGTAACTATGGTATTTCGATAATGTCATTGTCATTACATTGTATTTTTCTAGTAAGTTTATTAGAAGTAATAAATTTTATTTTAAAACATATTGAGTTACTATGCGTTTATCTTTAACACGAAGAATAGAAATTCTTATGATGATTAGATATGGTGATAGGATCCGTACTCAACAAGAAGTTTGCATTTTGTTTAACACTAAGTATCCAGCAAAACCAATAACTAGATCAACTGTTAGTAAACTTGAAATAAAATTTCGGGAAACGGGTTCAGTGGAAGATATTCCCAGAAAAGGCCGTCCAACTATTCCGGATGATAAGAAATTAGATATTTTATTGGCTATGGAAGAAGATCCCCACAACAGCGTCCGCCAGATTACCATTGATCATGGGACGGCTGCTATGACCGTTCATAACCTATTGACGGTAGAAAAATGGCACCCGTTTAAAATCCGATTGGTTCATGAGTTGAATGAAGATGATCCAGATCGTAGGATGGAGTTTTGTCAAATATTAATGGAAAGATGTAACTTAGATCCTTTGTTTGTTGAAAATATCCTATTTTCGGATGAATCTACCTTTAAATTAAATGGAGAAGTGAACCGGCAAAACTGTAGATACTGGGCAAAAGAAAATCCCAGGTCGATGCGTGAGCACCATACTCAATATCCTCAAAAAATTAATGTTTGGGCTGGTATTGTGAAAAACAAAATTATTGGGCCATATTTTTTTGACAACAATGTAAACTGGCTAAATTATCTTCATTTTCTTCAGAACTTTCTTATCCCTACGCTAGTTAACTTATACCCTAGTAGAAATAATCCAGGAATTCTAGATGAAAATTTGTGGTACCAACAAGACGGCGCACCTCCGCATTATGCAGCAGTAGTGCGCCATTACATAAACCAAGTTTTTCCGAACAAGTGGATTGGAAGACGTGGGCCTGTTGAATGGCCGCCTAGATCTCCAGACCTTACACCACTAGACTTTTTCTTGTGGGGTCACCTGAAAAATGTTGTTTATAAAGTCAGACCTGCCAATATTGAAGATTTAAAAAATCGAATAACAACAGAATGCAGGAACATTTCAGAAGAAACCATAAGAAAAGTCCAACAAGAATTTATTTATCGCTTGGGGTACTGTCAGGCAGCAGAAGGAGGACAATTTCAACACTTAATTAAATAGCTTATTTAATTTTTTTACATTTTTTTAAATTCAAAATATCTTAAATAAAATTATTTGTTTTACCCTGTAGTAACGAAACTATGAATTTTAGGCCCTAAGTGTGTTATGTTTTTGAAATCAGCTGTTCTTGGAGATTACAGATCTGAACTAAAATATAGGGGTTCCCATTTAAAAAAATCATCCATAATGTCATATCTACTACATGAGCCACCTTGTATATTAAGTTTGTATGGGAAAAAAAAATGCGCCATTAAAAATTATTATACACGTGTCCGAGGATTTTTCCGAAATATTTTTAGATTCCTAGATAATGAATTTGCTCCTTACTTTATGTACACACAAACCCGTTCTCTGAACCTGCATGTAATATTGTGATTCTTTTGCCTTTATTTGATGGTGCTGTATAACTCCATTGATAAAAAGGCATATCAGCTTTATTTCGGTTGCAGAATAGGAGGGAGAGAGAGAGGGAATAATAAGGTTATGTTTTTTTAGGTAAAACTGTAGAACTATGCATGATGGTAAATAAATGGTGTTTTATGAATGGAATGTTTTGTCGCCCCTTTTATATTATACAGGGTATCATGGAAATGACGTATTATATTTAAATGGGTGACTCCTTGGGTGTCCTAGAGAAGCGCTACATATTTTATTTTTTTTAAATCGACTGTTTTAAAAGTGGGGTAACAAACACTCTTACTCACTGGTCACAACTTAATGAAAAACTGAAATTCAATATAAAATTATAAAAATTAATTATTTTCTACCTACCGAACAAACCCGAACAAACCCTTATACCTAAAGAGAGAAGAAATCCAGGCACAAACAAAATCCGTTTTTTTTTCTTTTTCATGGGAACACTCCTGGAAACACTTTATGTACACACAGTAATCGTGAAACAGAACCGATAGATAGCTTTTGAAAATACAATATTCAAGATTATTTATGGACGGGCAAGATACACGCGTAAACCGAAACACCAGAGCGGTTTGCTGAGAGTGTGTTGGTGATCGACGAGACACAACGTATCCGGCCGCTGGTTGGTCTGCGACTAACAGCCCGCAAGCGTGCGGCGCTATATGAACACAGCCGATGTAAGGTGTCCAGACGTCATTGGCAATTGACCTAGTGACGTACGTGCCTATTTCAAACTTATTTAATACTATTCCGTATGTTTTCTCGGGTTGTTTAAAACATAGTCCGGTGTAAATGCTTTTCAATTAATTGTACAAAAAGGTATTACAGAATGGAAAAGTGCTTAAATTATTTTATTTTGTCTAAAGAGTTTAAGGTGTACACCTTAATACCATTTAATATGACAACACCGGCCAGAATTTCTTGATTGCTTACATGTATCGCAGTGCCACACAGGTGTTTTTCTGGTTTGACGTCAGGTCACTTTTACCGCTAAATGAATTGAAAGCGCCATTTATGGGTATTTTTCTTCAATTTGTCTTTATCTCAGGAATTGTCGGTTTGAATATAATACGTCATTTCCATAACACCCTGTATATTTATTATTTTACTGCGATCATTCGAAAATGTATCCCTTCTTATTTAACAAACAAGATATGTAACTGGGTAATTAAGTAATTACTTACAAAACAATACACACCAAAATGCATGTTAGCACATGCTAAACAATATCATAAGGAAACGGGCGGAACAAAAGAGAATTATCTAAAGTTAATATCTTCTAATATATTTCCTGAAATATTAATGACGTTATGAACACGTAACTTGTCATTTTTATTGTAATGCATCTTTTGTTTCTTTTAGTATCCTATTCCTCACTTTTAATTTTAATTGCGTGCCAAGGACTATATATGTAAACGGCTGTTAAAAGCATTTATCTACTACTTAAAGGATAAAAGCTTATTGTCATTCATTTTGGGATGTTGAGCGACATTTAAAATTTGTTTCGATTTATTTTCATATACAGTTGGGTAGGGGAAAGAATGAATGTGTATCATAACTGTACAGTAATACCAAAGACTTCTTATTTTTAATATCTTTTTGATTTATTAGTTAATGAAAAAGGAAACAGGTGCTTATAAATATGACGAGACGAGCCCAAGACCCAACTGAGCCGCGCTTTGGTCGGAGCTTTTTTTTTCAACGAATGTGCCACGAGCCTGTCGCGAGCCTCTTTCGAATTTTTTTCCCGCATGGCAAATTGAGCCCGCCACGAGTTTCCCTCAAACCTAATTTATTTTTAGTTGTACACGGTGAGCAAAAGGAGGTAGACCACGTCTGACGACGTAGAACAGACGGCAGCTTTATTTGTTATGTGCAGTGATGTCTCATTACCTTAAGGTGCGTATAAATATGGCGAGCCTCGGACGCGCCTGCCACGAGCCTCTTGAGGAAGACTCGCAGCGATCCATTTTCTGTCGGTTTTTACCTCGCGCTCAAAGGGATTTGGCGCGTCTAGTGGAACGGGTTTGTGGCTGGCTCGCAAAGAAATTCTGTTTGCAGCGAGACCGACCACTTTTTATAGAATATAGAGTGGTCCAAAGAAGGCATAAATATCGCCATGATCATTTGAAACCGATTATTGTTCTTTTTCTAAAATAATAGAGACGTTCTTTATTATTATTATTATTTAGTGGAGATCTATCAATTATTTTCTAATGTGGGATCCGAGAGGTGAACCACTGGGGTATTTTATTGTACCAGTGAAGGGTATTTTTTGGGAATTTATCTAGGAACTGTTGTTCTTTGTAATTTTTGGGGGTATTTAATGAGTATTTTGAGGTATTTAATGCATACCTTTGTAGGTAACTAAAGGTATTTTTTTTTAATTTTTTTATTTTTTACAAATTTTAGGTGGTGGTTTTTCCCCTCGGTGGGATCCCAAAGATTATTTTAAAGAAGAAAACAAAGATAGGCAGGTACGTGGAATGAGGTGGCGTCAGTCGTCGAGAAATCTGTAGAGCAAACAAAAAAACAAATGTCGAGTTTTTTTTTCCCTAAGAGTTTAGTTCCTACGAAAATATTTTGAAAATCTCCATAGTATTTATTAACGTGAAATTCTTGCTCTAGAAGGGTGATAAAAATATTTTCTTGGCATGTTATGTAAGCCTTACCTTTATCAAGAAATATTGTTATATTTTAAACAATAAATCATATTTAAATTGTTATAATTAAATACAGTTTAAATTACGTATAAGTAATGCCATAAACTACCATTTTAAAATTTTATTTTTGACTTCGGTACAACAAAGACGTTGTTTATCAAAAATTGACTGGAAAGTGCTAAATTGCTGGACGGTTTAATAGAAATTGAATTTATATTCGCATAAGGTTGCAAAATATCACGTTATGGTCTCAACGTAACTAACTAACCGTAGCGACTTTGATTATCCTTTATATTATTCAAAACAGTTATATCATTACGAACAATTAAGATAATATCGAACTTTCATTACTTAATCATTTAATTACTAAAGAGCAATTAATAATAAATCGTGGTAATTCAGCTGCACGCTTTTGTGCTCGTGTTTTCTGTATTGACAAAAAAATTATAATATATGGGTTAATTTAATAAAAGAATAATCATGTGCAGATTGTATTATGCGTATAAGGATTTTATTTTTAATAATTTATTAAGTGCATTCTGCATTGAGAGAAAGGGGGGCGAAAAGTTAAAACCCACCTTATATCTTTACCATTGAGCTATGTACTCATATGTCCCTGTTCGATTTTCACCTGTTTTCAAGCTATTTACAAATGAACAAAGTTTCGTACATTAACATTTTTGTTAGTCAGAGCATTCTTTCAATAAATATTCAAAAATATCGCCATTGACATCTCTTCCGCTTCGTCTACCAAGGGCGCTTATTGCTCTACTGATTGTTTCCTTCTTTTTTATATCGGCTGCAGTATTTATTTCTATTACGCCGAATTACTGCATCCCGAGTTGACCTTTAAACATATTTGAACCAGCCCCCATAAACAAAGGTCTAGTGGTGTAAGGTCTGGAGATATAAATACTGATAATATGAACTTAAAGGAGCTGTTCTTCGTCGTCCTGTTCCGCCATGAACTTTCCAGAGCTATGGTTGGCAGTGACAGAGAAATATCAGATTATCTCTGAGGACAGAAAATCTAACCTTATTCATTCATCACATCACATCTTCGTAGGAAGATATCATTGTTGCGAAAGGTGCTGGATCTTTAAAATGTGTTTGTGTGTGTGTTTTTAAATTAAAATGGTGTAGCGCTTACGAGAAATGAGATAATTCAAGAAACAAAATGTTAGGAATACATCTAAGATTATAGCAGAAAGAATTGTGACACTGTGTGACAATTGTGTTACCTACGTGGTTGTAAATAAATATAATAGCTATTCTCCTATCTGCTTACAAATCCTATATACAGGGTGTCCGGGAACATGTGGGAAATCTCCCGGATATGAAGAAAACACGTGAAAAGAATACTATAGGTTCATATAAACTTCTTTCGTATCGGCCTCCTCTTCGGAGATATGGGCTCCCAAAGAGCACCAATGGAATCAAGTTTTTTACACATAATTATTGAACCACCTGGTATATTTCAATAATTTTTTAATATGATGTATACCAGGTAAGACCCGTCAAATTACTGCCCAAGAAACTGTTGTGAATTACTCACAGCTGCAGGGAGGGACTAGCTGTAACACTCATGGGTCCATTTTTTTTACGCCCTGTATGATGAGAACTTTGGACAATGTTTTTTACATACCTTTAACTATTGGCTAAAAATTAAGTACTCTTCATTCATGTCGCTAATCCTCACCGTTTTTGAGAAAGCGTCATTTTATTTACACCGAGTCCCCTAACTTCTCACAGGTTAACTATGAAAAAGCGGAATTTTGAGTTTCGACATTTGATAGGAACAAAGATGTATCTTTTACCGAGATACGCCAAATACATGATGTAAATAAAACAACGTTTTCTCGAAAACGGTTAGGATTAGCGACATGAATGAAGAGTACTTAATTTTTAGCCAATAGTTAAAGGTATGTAAAAAACATTATCCAAAGTTCTCATCATACAGGGCGTAAAAAAAATTGGCCCATGAGTGTTACAGCTAGTCCGTCCCTGCAGCTGTGAGTAATTCACAACAGTTTCTTGGGTAGTAATTTGACGGGTCTTACCTAGTATACATCATATCAAAAAAAATTGAAATATACCGACCGGGTGGTTCAATAGTTATGTGTAAAAAACTTGATTCCATTGGTGCTCTTTGGGAGCCCATATCTCCGAAGAGGAGGCCGATACGAAAGAAGTTTATATGAACTTATATTATTCTTTTCACGTGTTTTCTTCATATCCGGGAGACTTCCCACATGTTCCCGGACACCCTGTATATATTGTGTGTATACATTTTTACAATTTCTGATTTGTTAGTGGCTTGTTCACTCATAAGAACTTTTTAGGTATTAATTAAAGCAAACAAAATGGAGTTACGCTGGTCTGCTGTCAGTTCTTGGTTCTTTCCCTTTCCGCTAAGAGCGCTGCCGTCGCCGACCAGTGCCGTTCGTGTAAAACTATCCTAGACTATTAAAGTTCCAAGAGCCGAACCGTTTATTTTATAACGAAAAATATTAAACTAATCTTAACATTAAATAAATACATAATATAAATCCCAGAAAATTATAAAACTCATAACCTAACCTCAATATTTATAGAGAAGTAGTTAAATGTCGTTAATTTGATTATGAAAGTTTTACATATTGGATTAAAACAATAATCAAATTATTATTACAACAAATATAATTACATAAATCAGGTTTATATATACTTACCCTGTATGAATGTTCTACTAATCTAGACTACTAATGCGAAGTACAAGTTCACACACAGGTGAGCTAAGTACAATATATTCCTTACTTTACTTCACGCATACTGCCATAAGAGCCAGCATGCATTCAAAATGAAATGAATGCTGTTTTCTTTTCTATTGGTCCTCGCATTTAATAATGCATGTCCTTGTTCTAGCATATCCTTTGACCGAGAAATCTTGAATCAAACACGAACTGGCTACAAAATTAACACTTGAATAACAAATCCTTGAGAATATTTTAAGCTAAGCAAACCTAATTTTATTACTATGTTAATATTCATTTTTCTTGAAAAGTAATATCTGTACGTTTATTTTTAACCGAAATTATCTCTATAATTTTCTGTGGGGTCAAATACAAGCGAGAATCTCATCTTCTTATGCAAACATTCTGTAATAAATCCATGCTACTTGTATACAGGGTGTTCGGGAAAATGTGGGAAATCTCCCGGCTATGAAGAAAACAAGTGAAAAGAGTACTACAAGCTCATATAAACTTTTCTCGTATAGGCCTCCTCTTCGGAGGTATGGGCTCCCAAAGAGCTCCAATGGAATCAAGTTTTTTACACATAATTATTGAATCACCAGGTATATTTCAATTTTTGTAAAATATGATGTATACCAGGTAAGACCCTTCAAATTCCTATCAAAGAATGAATTAATCACATCTACTGATAGGAACAAATACGTATCTCTTCGCGAGATACGCCAAATACATGATGTAATTAAAATGTAATTTTTTTCGAAAATGGTTAGAAAATGCGACATGAATGAGGATTTAATTTTTAGCCAATAGTTAAAGGTATGTAAAAACAGCTGATCGGTTTGATATGTCTTGGTTAGAAAAAACAAACAATCGACGTACGTGACTAAAAAGTCCATATTTTTATTGAGTTTACTGCAGACTTGGCACAGTCTGACCATATTGAGTTAAGAATTACTATTTTTTCCACAAGCAATACTTAAATTTAACACACAAACACTGAAAAACAACAAAGAATTGTCCAATAACGACAAATATGACAGTTGTTAATCCGGTAGTGTCAAATGTGAAAGCAGGTATGAAAGACGGGCGTTCCAATAGGGGCGTTAGAAAAAGTACGTTCCGAATGATCGAAGGCGACGTTATGCATTTGTTTAATTAATAGAAAACGACAAAGAAAAATTATATTAATTTTTCAGAGCTCCCCGATTGTTTTTCTGGAAAGACAACCTACCTAAAAATGTGAATTGTTTAATTTTCAAAGACTGTGCACCAAAAACGTATCCTCTTGGATTTAAAATACTTGGTTTGATCATAAAAATAAATTAAATTGACGAATAGCCCTCCCGATGGTGTCACAGTCTTATATCGTGACGCGAGGTTGGGGGTGGGCACTTTTAGTTAGCATATGTAAATACATATGCAAATTATATTATTTAAAAGGATTATCTGATTAACTTTTAACATTGATATTATTTATCTTTACTTTAATCCGAATGACATTTAACAAAACAAACAGATTTAACGATTTCCTTCCGAGATCCATTACAAGTGCCATTTAAAACAAAAAAAAATGGCGATACGAGCTTCGTTATGGCGGAGAAGAAAATGAACTGTCAAGGTGATCTCCGATCCGAACTTGCGATCTTGCTTCCTGTCCTGAGTCCTTGTTGTACGCAAGGTTTTGCACGGTTGTTTCATTTGTAAGTGTATTTTAATTGCAGGTTTAGTTTAAGAGACATTTTTTTAATATTTCGCTTATTACCTGTGAGAACAATTGAGGAGCTTTGAAGTAAAACCGAATAAATCCATTATAATAATTTTTGGGAGACTATTTTTCTGAGTTGTATACAGGGTGTCCGCTAAGTAATGGGATAATGGGACATTGAAAAACCACAGACTCCTTACTGAAAAATATTAGGATTTAATTATACTTACCTATATCCGAAAGTTGATGTTAACTGAGATACAGGGTGTTAAAGTTAAAACGTCATTTTTGTTTTTCTCTAATAACTTTGACAGAAACAAACGGTGTTTTACATAATTTGGTCGCCCAGAGTTGCCGTTGCGGAGATATATGCATTTATATTGTTTAGTGCCTATTATTAATTTGCAAACAAATTTTTTTTTTAAAGTAACCAATGAAAAAACAAATGAAATTTAGAGATACAGTTGCTATGAAACCTCCATGTTGTTATTTGTTAGTTGATTATTGTGTTTCGGCATTGTTACTTAACTTAGTATAAACTCAAAAATGAAACATTTTTTTACATTAATATTTCCTCCCAGATTGACGCCCAGCAAACTAATAGATGAAGCCAGTGGGATTGCGTGTCCGTCCATGACTATATCCGGTTCTGTAATGTTAACCTTTTTAGAGAAAACTGCTGCTTGGGTTTTTTTAGCGTTAAATTCGACTTGGTTACTGTCACCCCAAGCCAAAATTTCTTCCAGGTCTTTGTTGAGGCGTGATACTTCATGCTGTTTGTGAAGATGTGCGTCGGCAGCCGATGTTTGTGCATTCAAAGAGAAATAAGCAAAACTAAATATCGGATTTTTCGTTTTCACTGGAAGGTCGTTCATGTAGAGTAAGAAGAGAGTTGGAGACAATATGGACCCTTGAGGAATACCGGCATTGATGGTGAAGGTGTCTAAGAGAAATCCTTCAATCGCCACTTATAGAGAGCGGTATTTAAGAAAGCTAGACAACCATGCACAGAATCGACTGGACATACCATAGGATCGCAGTTTACTTAGAAGTCCCTCACGCCAAACACGATCAAAGGCTTTAGAAATATCCAGTGCAACAGCCCGAGATGATTCTTGCTATGTTCGTCCAATACCGATGCCCCGCCTTCATTAAATTTAATAGCTGAAATTCTCCGAGACTCCCCATGATGTTCGATTGCGTTGTTCCAAATATGGGTGAAATAGGCTAGAAGATCTCCAGTTGATCTGGACATCCGAAAACCATATTGATGATCGCTGATAATGTTGAACCTTCCAGGTACTTTAGAAGATGTTTGTTAATAGCTTTCTCCATTACTTTTGATATAACTGAAAGCAATGCGACTGGTCGATAGTTGCTAGGCAGGGTTCTCTTACCTTTCTTTGGTATAGGCTGGACTCGCGCCGTCTTCCAGCACGACGGAAATATTCCTTGTTTGTAGGATAAGTTAAAAGGTCTACAAAATACTGGTGTTAGTTCATCGGCGCATCCCTTGAGAACTATAACAGGAATTTCGTCTGGACCAGAACAGAAGCTTTCTTGACGTCGAGACCTTTCAGAATTCGTTTGACGGGACGCTGACGGAACACGATTTCGATAATTTCGGATTGAACTACAGGAATGTCGGGTGGTGTTCTTCCCTGGAATTCTATCGTGGAATGCGAAGAAAATAGTTCAGCAAGTAAGTTTGCTTTGTCTCCGGCTCATGCTCAAATATGAGCGATTTCGATAAATATCACTTCTTATCTCAATAATTAAAATAATTCTCAACCAACAGACGAGTTCGATTTTATAAAAATGGAGACCATACAATTTCAACTTACATTGTATGCCATTCTTTAAAAATGTATAACTGGTTTGTTTTATAAGGAAAATATAGGTTGCGAAATAATAATAATATATGTTACCAACCGATATAATTACTACTAATAGAGAGATTGCAATATTAATAATAATAGATTTAAATTTAAACAATTTTGTTATACTGGAATGCCGGGCTGTACACATTACGTTTATAATATTAAATGTTAAAAAACCTAAATTTAAACTAGTTCATGGTATTGTACATGTACACCAAACAATCATTATTTTGGGGTAAAACTATAAACAAGAAAGCTTCTGGTCCAGACGAAATTCCTGTTATAGTTCTCAAGGGATGCGCCGATGAACTAGCACCAGTATTTTGTAGACCTTTTAACTTATCCTACAAACAAGGAATATTTCCGTCGTGCTGGAAGACGGCGCGAGTCCAGCCTATACCAAAGAAAGGTAAAAGAACCCTGTCTAGCAACTATCGACCAGTCGCATTGCTTTCAGTTATATCAAAAGTTATGGAAAAAGCTATTAATCAACATCTTCCAAAGTACCTGGAAGGCTTCAACATTATCAGCGATCATCAATATGGTTTTCGGAAGTCTAGATCAACTCGAGATCTTCTAGCCTATTTTACCCATATTTGGAACAACGCAATCGAACATCATGGGGAGTCTCGGAGAATTTCAGCTATTAAATTTAATGAAGGCGGGGCATCGGTATTGGACGAACATAGCAAGAAACATCTGGGGCTGTTGCACTGGATATTTCTAAAGCCTTTGATCGTGTTTGGCGTGAGGGACTTCTAAGTAAACTGCGATCCTATGGTATGCCCAGTCGATTCTGTGCATGGTTGTCTAGCTTTCTTAAATACCGCTCTCTATAAGTGGCGATTGAAGGATTTCTCTCAGACACCTTCACCATCAATGCCGGTATTCCTCAAGGGTCCATATTGTCTCCAACTCTCTTCTTACTCTACATTAACGACCTTCCAGTGAAAACGAAAAATCCGATATTTAGTTTTGCTGATGATAGCACACTTATCTAATATTTCTCTTTGAATGCACAAACATCGGCTGCCGACGCACATCTTCGCAGACAGCATGAAATATCACGCCTCAACAATGGCCTGGAAGAAATTTTGGCTTGGGGTGACAGTAACCAAGTCGAATTTAACGCTAAAAAGACCCAGGCAGCAGTTTTCTCTAAAAAGGTTAACATTACAGAACCGGATATAGTCATGGACGGACACGCAATCCCACTGGCTTCATCTATTAGTTTGCTGGGGGTCAATCTGGGAGGAAATATTAATGTAAAAAAATGTTTCATTTTTGAGTTTATACTAAGTTAAGTAACAATGCCGAAACACAATAATCAACTAACAAATAACAACATGGAGGTTTCATAGCAATTGTATCTCTAAATTATATTGATTGACAAGGAGCATACGATTAATGAAAATATTGTCACTGACACTAATTTTCGTTTTATTAATGTCAAAAGTTAATTTGCTGGTGTTTGCTGTTTTACCTGTTACCACGTTTAATTGACTAGCTCACCAAAATGTATTCAAAGTCGGCACATGGATTCGTCATATCGGCCTCTTCAAGAAGTTATAATGCAGTTTTTCTATAAAATGTACAGGGGAGCCAATATTCGTCCACTTCAAGTTCAAAACACAATAATGAACTAGTGCAATTATTATTATTAATTTTAAACGGAAGGAAGTTAGCAAGTATTTTTAATTATCAGTACGTATTACGCGGCGGTATGACTGTAACGTTTACATGTGAGAAACTACTTTCTAATCATGAAAAAGAAATTCCCTAATAACAATAATCACGGCATAATGGAAGCAGCGGCATTCGCTTAACATAATAGTAAGTTTTATCACAGAAATTATGAACAGCCGATGTGAAAAATAAAAACGGAAGTTCTCAGCTTCGTATCGACTATTTTATTTCCTCGTGTGTAGTATTCTGCCGTGTTAATTCAAAGGGGCGTATCTACTGAAAATTTAATTGTGAAGATAAGTTAACGAGCAACGAAAATACGAGGGATGTGCACCCTGTATCAGAGAGCCATGACAAATTTGATACCGGAATCTTGCGTTCTCGTTAAAAAGTGCGATACTAAAGTGAAAACCGCAATCGTTGATAATAACTCTAATACCCCCCAGAAAGTGTCCTGTACAGGGTGTCCATTTTTGGGCAGTTTTACGGGGTATCTCCGTTATTAGGAAAGATAGAAGGATGCGGTTTCGCAGCACTGTACTACTTTTTTGCCAAACAGAAGATGCCGTAATCATAATTTTTCTAGGTCGCCTTGTTTTTGATATACGGGATGTTTTTGAGAATTGTGCTCCCCCCCCCCCCCCACCCCACCCCATATCTCGGTTACCCCGTAACGTATCAGAAAGAATTAAAATGTCCTGCTTGTAGTTTTTTACGTAGAATCTAGAGACATACTCACAATTTTTCTACATTTAATAGTTTTCAAGGAAAATAAACAAATTTGCTTCTTTTAAATGGGTCAGTCTATATATTATTTAATAATACAATTTAGCTTGTAACAAGCTTCTCAAAAATATATAACACTTTATTTTTAGTCTTAGTATTAGGCCCGAAATATACGTTCCTCAAAAATATACCATTTTTTTGACGGATATTAAAAAGAAACAAAAGAACACAGTCGTATGTGTCATAATAATAAAATCTTCTAATTCTGTCAGAGCATTCAGGTTAGCTTCAATTGAAACAAATTCAAGTAGTTCTTGCAGAAAAGTTGAAGGTTCGATCGGAATAATTAAATCGAGAGTGCAAACAATCCTAAAAAACACAATTTTAAGCCATATAAATTCCACCGTGTACAAAACTTAGATCCTAGCGCAGTATAGAGTTTTGAATTTGGTATTTACAAAATCCGAACAAGGAAAACAATTTTGAAAAAACCGTTATATGGTCTGATGAGGCTCATTTTACCAGTGCTGGCATGTTTAATCGACAGAATACGACGTTTTGGTCTCAGGAAAATCAGCATGTAATATTTCCAATCGAACGGCAAGGCAGATTTGGCGTTAGCGTTTCATGCTTTATACTGAATAGCAAAATAGTTTATAATATATTTGAAGGAAGCCTTAATGCAAATAAATATTTGGAAATTCTGGAAAACGTTGTGCCAGAAATAATACAAGATGTGCCCTTAGCTGGTCTCAATAACTTGCATCTTCAACAGGATGAAGCGCCCGCTCACAATGCAATTGTAAGGGCCTACCTAGATAATAATTGCCCAGGTCGCTGGATTGGTACTAACGAGCCTGTAAGATGGCCACCAAGGTCACCCGACTTGTCGGTTTTGGATTTCTTCTTATGGGGATACCTTCAAAATAAAATTTATTCCATTCAATACCAAATAATATGGCAGATTTAAGAATTGCCATTGACAGAGCTTTTAGGGAGTTACAAACGCGGCCTATTATTTTTAATTCATTAAGGCGAATAAGAATCATGTGTGAAACATGTCTAAGGCATAATGGAGAACAATTTGAGCAATATTTATGAGGGAGTTCAATAAATTTTCAATTTTTGTGTCTAATATTTAATCACACCAGTATTTTTTTTTAATATCCGTCATGGCATATTAAAAAAAATGGTATATTTTTGAAAAACGTATATTTCGGGCTTAATACTAAGACTAAAAATAAAGTGTTATGTATTTTTGAGAAGCTTGTTACAAACTAAATTATATCATTAAGTAATATATAGACTGATCCATTTAAAAAAAGCAAATTTGTTTATTTTCCTTGAAAACTATTGAATGTAGAAAAAAGTACGTCACTGGATTCGACGTAAAAAACTAGGAAAAGAACATTTTATTTCTTTTTGCTACGTTAGGGGGTAAGCGAGATATGGAGGTGTCCCAAAATGCACAATTCATCAAAACATCCCGTATATCAAGAACAAGGCGGCCTAGAAAAATTCTGATTACGGCATCTTCTGTTTGACAAAAAAGTAGCACAGTGCTGCGAAAACCGCATCCTTCTATGTTTACTAATAACGGAGATACGTCGTAAAACTACTCAAAAATGGACACCCTGTATACGTGACTTAATCTATATGTCATATGCGGGCATTTACGGTCCTTACTTAAGGTTCAAAAGTTAAAAAAAAAGTCCCTCGGCCCAAAAATAACCATTTTAGCTCATTTGCCAGGAAAGACATCAACAGTCAGTTAAGTGAGTAACCCTTCACGCTTGCATTTATACTATTTTGTTCGTTTATAAGTGTGATGGTACGTACAGTTGTATTCATTGAAAATGGGGCACAAAATTTTTTATAATGTAAATCGGTCTTCATTGATTTTGACTTCCTCAAAAGTTTATGGTTGACAACGCTGTCACTGTCAGAATTGGCAAAATGCCTCGTCATTTAACAAAATTTGAAAAAGTTCAAATAGTAGCCAGAATTGAAGATGGGTGGTCAAAACGGGCACTAGCAAATTTATACGGAAAGGCAAGAACACAATTTTAACAGTTAAGCAACTTTGGAGACAAGAAAGGGTAAAGACCGTCAAAGGAGGCCCGCATTTCCGAACCAAAAGAATCGGAACTAAAAAACTGGGTAGCTGCGTCAAAAAATAATGTTCACAGATGAACGTAGACAGTCTCGGATAGTTTTCGCCTTAAATTATATATTCCGCGACTGTCAGTTGTGGAATGCGACAGTGTTTACTGACGAAAAGTTTCTTCAATCTAAAGATAGGTAGTAAATTCGGGTTATTAGTTATCTTACGTTGAGTAAAAAATATGTGTTATTACAGATATACTTTTATACATTTATGACATTTAATTAGATTATTTCATTTTGTTTTGATACGCCAATGCTTATTGCCCATAACCTTAAAAACAACAAATCAATTAGAAAAGCCTGATTTACGCAAATAGGGCAAAACTAGTCATAAGCCTTGTCCCTATTTTCTATGAATACAACTATACAAACGACTTCAATGTTTTGTTACAGGGTGTTGAAATTATTTTTTTTAAATCGGTATTTTTAATAACTCCGAAAATGGTAAATACTTTTAATATAAGTGTTTGTTCCGTGCACATACATTTGTTGTAAAATTTACAAATACTAATTATTTGATGACTAAATTTCTTAGAAATTCTAACTATAGTTTTTTGTAAATTATGTTTACAATAGTATTTTAGTACCGATTACGAATAAAAAATAAACTTAATATACTACAGTTTATAGGAAATTTTACAATACAATCATTACTATAATAATTTTACTATACTTAGTCTTTTTCCGTGCACATAAAATCTCTAACGAAACAAATTTAAATATCTCTGACATTCCAAATAAGCGATTCAGACAATGAACAATATTTCCGACCTCCCATCAACACCTCTTGCAAGTTTTATGCGAAGGACATGTTCAGAATCTATCTCGGAATCTATCGACAAGCACGTGACCTCACATGTTAACATCGTCGAAAAGGATTTATTGGCAAGATCACAATTTCACATTGTCTGCAGCCAATTACCGAAAAATTACTTCCCGTGCAGAACAATTACTTTTCTTAGTTTAAATTTTTTTCTTTTGGAATCGACATTAATCTGGCCGGCATCGGCATGCCATGGAAAACATGCCGATGCAGTGTTGCCAACGTGTCAATATTAAATGCCTGGAACGACTTTAATTTAGTCCTGGCAATTCAGTAATGAATATTTTATTTACCTCAAAAATTGGATGATTGTTGAACTATTTTACTAAATTCAAAATCGTGTATTAAAGTGACACTTTATTCTAGGAGTAAATTTGATTTTTTGAGGAAACGCTTTAATATTGTTGTCATCAAAATAAATAAAAATATACTGGGTGTTCCAGTTAAAATAAGAAAGTTTTTTATGGTTGAAATTTTTCACAATGAACATTGAATTGTGACCGCCCTATACATTTTACGGAAATTTTCTTGATCTTCTAAATATCCGGTAAAAATAATTGTTTAGACCTAGGTATTTGCCAAATAAGTAACAAAAATTCCAAATATCTCAAAAACTGCCAGAGTCAGAAAAAAATATGTTCTGTAAAATTAGAATTTAAAGCAGAGGTTCCCAAACTTTTTTGTGTCGTAGACACATTGCCATGTTTTTCGTTTTTTGGTAGACCCCCTACTTACCTGATATTGATTTTTGCTTGTAACAAGACGATACTGGTATATCCATTATGTGCAGGTTTTTACAAGTTCAAAATATATTTCGACCGGAAAGCGAATGCCTACATAATATCCTACAACTTACACAATTTTATAAACATATATAATAATTTTTTTACTTCATAGGTACTTTTATAAATAATGTATATGTCTTTATATTATAAGATAGTATAATCGTGAGTAGTTAGGTACTATCAGTGTTTTTTTTTTATGATCAAACGCAAAAATCGATTCACGTTCGTTTTGAATCGTTGGAGGTTATATTCGTTGGGATAAACGACCTCGGGAAAGTCTTTCCATAAGGATGAAGTATTCCAGATGAAAGAATTCTTAAATAATGAAGTTCGAGGAGTACTAAGCTTAACCACATATGGATGGGCGGCAGTGGTTCGTCGTGTGTTTCTGCTATTCGCCGCTCTGGGCGGAATTAAGAGGGCAAGGTCAGCCGAGCACTTTCCATGAAAATATCTGTAAAAGAGAGTCAAATCCCCAACCTGTCTTCGATGTTCTAGGCTGTCGAGGTTCTTTGTCAGCTCGTGATATCCAGTCAGACGAATGGCACTCCTTTCGATGGAATCCAGTAGCCGAAGAGTATGTTTGGGTGTAGAGCTCCAGACATGAGAGCAGTACTCTAGTGATGGTCGAATCTGGGCTTTGTATAGTGTCAAAAGTTGTTGAGGTGTGTACGACTTTCTGGTTCGGAAGAGTACACCAAGTTTATGAGAAGCTATCTTGGCGACTGCCACAACGTGGTTATGCCAAGACATATTTCCTCCCAGATTGACGCCCAGCAAATTAATAGATGAAGCCAATGGGATTGCGTGTCCGTCCATGACTATATCCGGTTAAATAATGTTAACCTTTTTAGAGAAAACTGCTGTCTGGGATTTTTTAGCGTTAAATTCGACTTGGTTACTGTCACCCCAAGCCAAAATTTCTTCCAGGTCTTTGTTGAGGCGTGATACTTCATGCTGTCTGCGAAGATGTGCGTCGGCAGCCGATGTTTGTGCATGTATGTTGAGATCCACTATCGTGGACCCCTATTTTCATTTCATGGACCCCCGAATTTTTTTTTCGCTGACGTCAACACCCCTTGCAGGTTGTCATAGACCCCTGGGGGTCGACATAGACCACTTTGGGAATCACTGATTTAAAAGTTAGTCGAAAAATATAATAAAAATAACCATTTTGCAACAAACTTAACAGGAAACGCCAAGTATAACGGACATGTCCTATGTTATTTGTATAACGATCTTAGAAACAATGACATAACTCATCGTGGTAAATATATGAATAAAACTATTTTCATACCATGCAGAAAAATGAGAAATTAAATATATTAATTCTGACAATCGATCAAAAATTTATTATAGTACTGGACGGAACATAATGGATATTTCTATGTCACCACAGTAATAATTCATTATTTTTACAAGTGTCAATTTTAATTAATTGAGGAAAATGTTACTGCCAAGTTTAATTTATATCAAAGTCGAATCATTTCTGTTGAATAATTGTTCTATAGAGACGAGGTATGAGGAAAACCTTTTCAGTACAAGTATAGGTTAGTATCATTATATTTATCATTATACAGGGTGTTCCATCTGTGTATTCCATAATCATGATCCCCCCCTAAACAGACAATTTAACACGAAAAATACCATGTATACCGGTTTGACTAAGTCGACAGGGTATTACTTTTTGTAACCTTTCCTTGTATCCATTCCCCTTCCCCCAAACGAAGTATATTGAGATACAAGTTTCATAAGACATTATCTTAGAGTACGCGTTTAATTTGGAAAACGACCCGCGAAGCGGGGAGTTTCCTAAAGTACAAGTGCTCTGATTGTCTTATGAACCGTGTATTTTATAATACTTTTTCTATTTGGGTCTTTAAAGTCTGAAAAAAACTTTAAAAAATATAGTAGATTTTTTCCATTTGAATTAATATTGGGTTTGCAATACTTTTACAATTTAATAAAATGTTACAAGTATCAAATATGACATCATAGAAATAATTTAACACAACAAAGCTTCTTCCCATCCGTCACAATTAAAAATAAATATACCTATTATTAAAGTTAATAAAAATGAGTCAGGAAGAAAGTTGTACTCTGTCAGAAATACGAGAAATTGCAGAAAATAATCAAGAAAAACTTTTAAAAAGAATATGCAAAACTTTGTGTTATGGTGCGAGCAGAACAACGTTCAAAATATTGAACAAAATACTAAATAATACTGTTGAACAAAATATTGTGTAGACCCAGAATCTGACAGGAATAACAATTAATGCCCAGGAAATGTCTACAGTAACTATAAATATGTATATATAAAGTAATATGTATAATACTATATTGAATTAAAAATAAAAATAATACTTTAGAAATAGAGCATAAACTGGAAGATATTTCTATTATTTTTAGGTTGTGTTGTTTTAAAGTTGTGACTAGAAATTAGTTGACGGACACCGTCAGCATGTTATATTTCCGAGTATAGGTATTTTAGATAAATATCTAGTAAAAATGATCTATTTGCAAGCTTAAAGGTTAGTATTTTAAAGTTTTCTATAAAAACCTTTTGTCGAATCCATAATGCCTAGAAAACTAATTTCAACGAAATCGCAGTAAGCCTAAAATTCGAACCCTACTTGCGGCCAACATAAAAAAAAATAAAGTTTCAGTTTCATAAAGTGGTAGGTTATTAAATTTTTTTGCATTTCATAATGTAGCCATTATGAAACCCAAATAGAAAAAGGTAGTTGATGCATTACAGATATTTAAATTTTTTAAAATTATATCAAGGGGAAGGTAAGCTATTTTGAAATTAATGTCTCAGGGGGTTGCTAGATTAAAAAAATTGAGACACGATGTTCTAATGCTTCATCATCATCCTCCGCATGTATCCTCCTAAATTCAATCATCATTATCGCTCGGTGAATAATATATGAACTATTCTCAAAGGTTGATGATTCTTTATAACAATTAATTTTTTTTTAAATCGAGTATACTCTCGACGTACAGCGTGGAATTCCAATCTCAGTTAAAAGCCAATAACCGTTCGAAATCTCTCGCTAATAATAATGAAATCTAAATAACAACATCGATATTTTCTGAGAAGGTTAAAGGACCCGAAGTGAACTCTTTATAGAAGCGATCGAGAGAAAAAAGGTTCGGGTCAAAATAATGTTCATTGCCCGCGCGAATAATTTTTTTCGTTCGCCCGTTATGGGTTTGTTGTCTGCAGGATTTGCATAAAATAAATATCTTTTTAAACCAAACATTGACCAACGTATAATAATAAATACATTAAAAAGTTAACAAAGGTTATTGGAACTACGTGGCAGGTTAGTTCTTCGATGTTTTTTATTTACCCTGCCAATTTGCGAAAGAATATTGGGTTTACGTACAAAGAAAATTAATTTCATAAAACTCAAATACATATAACTGATGAGATAATAGTATAAGTTTTTTTTAATAACTAAATTATCGAAAAACTTAATAATGGAACTTCCTGGTAAGTTATGGCTGACTGGATGTACAGTACAGGGTGTCCGATAACTATTTTACCTGACCCCGTATACTCATTCTGAAACCGGCAGATTATTCAACAATCAATATCAAGGAACTTCTGTATAAAACATTTTTCTGTATCTCTTTTAACTAAGAAAATATAGGGTAATTTTGAAATTGTCAATTGTTTTGATTTTCCCCCGTATCTCTTAAGCGGGCGAAAATTTTCTAATTTTTATTTTATCATTTTAAGTTTGACCCAACAAGCGTACATGACAGCTACATTACTTTTTTGACAGCACTAACAGGTACGGAGATACCCTATAAAAGTGTCAAAAATGGGACACCCTGTACAGTACAGGGTGTCAATTGGAAAAACACGTAAATTTTATTGTAAAGAAGGACGCTTGTCGTAATTTACCTTATACAGGGTGTCCGCTAAGTAATGGGACATGGAAAAACCACAGACTTTACGGAAAAATATTAGGATTTAAATATACTTACATATATCCGAAAGTTGATATTAACTGAGATGCAGGGTGTTAAAGTTAAAACTTCATTTTTGTTTTTCTCTAAGAGCTTTGACAGAAACCAACAGTGTTTTACAAAATTGGGCAATTATCGTTTTTTTTTAGGAGAAGGAACTGATTTTTTGGTGAAATTTTAATGCCTGAGGCATTTTTTGCACATTTATTAGGTCATAACTTTTTGTGCCTCCGTGTATTTAAGTTTTTATTAAACAATAATATTTTTCTCATATTTATTACGTAAAAAAGGTACACTAATTTCAGGTCGCCCAGAGTTACCGTTTCGGAGATATATGCATTTATATTGTTTAGTGCCTATTATTAATTTGCAGTCACCTAGGAGAAAACAAATGAAATTTAGAGATGCAGTTGTTATGAAATCTCTATGTTGTTATTTGATTGTTGATTATTGTAAAATAGCTGTGTAAAAAAATGTTTCATTTTTGAGTTCATCCTAAGTTAAGTAACAATGCCGAAACACACTAATCAACAAACAAATATAACGACATGGAGGTTTCATAGCAACTGTGTCTCTAAATTTCATTTGTTTTCTCATAGGTTACTTTAAAAAAAATTTGTTTGCAAATTAATAATAGGCACTAAACAATATAAATGCATATATCTCCGAAACGGTAACTCTGGGCGACCTGAAATAAGTATACCTTTTTTACGGAATAAATACGAGGAAAGTATTATTTTCCTTAAAAACTTAAATACACGGAGGCACAAAAAAGTTATGACCTAATAAATGTGCATTGTACATTAAAATTTCACAAAAACAGTTCCTCCTCCTAAACAAAAAACGATAATTGCTTAATTTTGTAAAAAACCGTTGGTTTCTGTCAAAGTTATTAGAGAAAAACAAAAATGAAGTTTTAACTTTAACACCCTGTATCTCAGTTTTTACGTAAGGAGTCTGTGGTTTTTCCATGTCCCATTACTTAGCGCACACCCTGTATAAATCGACTGAATTAACAGCCATATTTTGGTGCAAATTAACCGAAAGATGCAACAACAGAATTGTATTGTTTTTGATACCTCCAAGAACATTTGAAGAGCATCTACATATCGCAGGAGCTAATTAAAGTCGCTGCACCCCGCGTTAACAACAATGTAAATTAACCATTCGACTAAATAAACAACACCATGCGATGGTCCGTATTTTTCGGTACCCCCAAGGACATTTGAAGGGTACCGCCGCGGAGAGGAGCTAATTAAACTTTTTGTTAAATTAAAGCGTCAATGATATTGTAATGACAATTTTTTTTATTGAAAGCATGAAAACGATCCCGTTAATTTGCGTAACACATCGTTAATACTATCATTAAATGATTCAAGGGAAAGTGAATGTGAGCATGTGATTCACTCTTTTAACTGGAACCTAATGCCGATTGAAGCAGTAGCGGATCTCCCATTAGGCTGGGTAGGCTGAAGCCTAGGGCCCCCGGCAAAAAGGGGCCCCGTAGGGGCCTCAATGAAAAACGGTACCAAATACCGATCTCATGACTGCTTGCATTATGTGCTTAAAAATAAGATTATTAATTTTAGTGATGCATATAAAAGAGTAAGAACAAAAATATTTCCAGAAAACAAAAAGATAATATTCTTACCGGAAAGGAAAAATTTCGAATAGAGGTATTCAATGTTCTTTTAGATAAATTGGGGGTAGAACTTGAAAAAAGAAGTAGTGCATAAAAAGAACTTGCAGACAAATTTAATTTTTTAATAAACTTAAAAAAAACTCGATTATTGAACCTAAATCAATGGAATCCGTAATATCAATATATAAAAATGATATCGGGGAAGAACTCTTAAGTGAATGCACTCAGTTCCAAAATTATTTAAATATGGTATGGTTTAAACAAAATGAGTGTATTACGGCTTCCGAAGTGTTAACATTAATTTTTGAAAAAAACCTTATTGATATATTTCCAAATCTGTATACAATTCTTAAAATTTACTTAACGTTACCAATAACAAGCTGTGAAGCCGAAAGATCCTTTTCAAAAATGGCATTTATAAAAAATAAATATAGGTCAACAATGACGGACGAGAGGCTAAATTGCCTTTCAATTTTGTCAATTGAGTATGACATCACGAGATCTATTTCATATGAAGAAGCAATCCGCGAATACGTCACAGTTAAGTGCAGAAGACAACAGTTTTTTTAAATTTGTTATTGCTATGTAATTAGCTTTAATTTTAATAATGTTCTCGTATTTTTTTTAGTTTAAATAGAATAGATTTTTATTTTTTACATTAGTCGTTTTATTCGTTTTACAAAAACAAAACAAAAAAAAAACAAAAAATAACTACATTATGGAAATTAAAAAAAAAGCATTTCGGGGGGTTGGGGGCCCCAGGAATTGAATCAGCCTAGGGCCCCAAAAAATCACGATCCGCCCCTGGATTGAAGGGCTCCTAAGAAAACTGCGATCCTATGGATTTCTCTCAGACACCTTCACCATCAATGCCGGTGTTCCTCAAGGGTCCATATTGGTCCCCACCCTCTTCTTACTGTACATTCGACGACCTTCTGGGCAGTTGGTTAATATGCCGTAAAAAATTAAGTACAGCGGCTTTCAAAATATTTGAAAAATTCTAAAATTTTGCGGTTCGGTTTTTATTTATTCCTGACTTTGCTCGAAGAGATGTAAAAAATAAATTCTCATTACTACTTTTTATTCTCCACAAGATGGCATCATCAGATCTTTAATACGGCGTTTCGTCTTTGGGAAACCATCATCAAATTAATTTTTTTTAAATACGGGCCTGGATTTTTTTGTTTAAATTATGAAAAAGGAACTAAATCTCGTCTTCCGAACGTTTTGTTCCTTAAATTGACCATCTTCGTTAAAATACCCGTAATACGTTCCTGCAATTTACTTTTTTCTTAATTCGGAATAATTCGTGAATAAACTCAATGCCTTTCTTAAAAGTCTTAAGAAAGTGATGGCTTTAACAGTCAAATTTTGTTTGTATTAATAAAATAAATGACTTGTATGTACAGGGTGTCCATTTTTGAGTAGTTTTACGGGGTATCTCCGTTATTAGTAAAGATAGAAGGATGCGGTTTTCGCAGCACTGTTCTACTTTGTTATCAAACAGAAGATGCCGTAATCAGAATTTTTCTAGGCCGCCTTGTTTTTGATATACGGGATGTTTTTGAGAATTGTGCATTTTGGGACACCCCCCCATATCTCGGTTACCCCGTAACGGATCAAAAAGATATAACATGTTCTTTTTGTAGTTTTTTTTACGTAGAATCCAGTGACGTACTCAGATTTTTTCTACATTCAATGGTTTCAATTAAAATAACAAATTTACTTTTTTTAAATGGGTCACCCTATATATTTTTTAATAATATAATTTAGTTTGTAACAAGCTTCTCAAAAATATATAACACTTTATTTTTAGTCTTAGTATTAGGCACGAAATATACTTTTTTCAAAATTATACCATTTTTTCTTTAGTAGGCCATGACGGATATTAAAAAAAATACTGGTGTGATTAAATTTAATATGAGACACAAAAATTGAAAATTTATTGAACTCCCTCATAAATATTGCTCAAATTGTTCTTAATAAACGGCCGCGTTTGTAACTCCCATGGTGACCCATTTAAAAAAAGCAAATTTGTTTATTTTCCTTGAAAACTATTGAATGTAGAACAAATCTGAGTACGTCACTGAATTCTACGTAAAAAACTACAAAAAGAACATTTTATTTCTCTTTGATACGTTACGGGGTAACCGAGATATGGGGGTGTCCCAAAATGCACAATTCTCAGAAACATCCCGTATATCAAAAACAAGGCGGTCTAGAAAAATTCTGATTACGGCATCTTCTGTTTGACAAAAAAGTAGCAAAGTGCTGTGGAAACCGCATCCTTCTATCTTTACTAATAACGGAGATACCCCGTAAAACTACCCAAAAATGGACACCCTGTACTTACATTAAGTAGAAATTTGATATAATTATGAGTTTGAAATAAAAAAAAAGGAGTAGTACGTTATAATATAAATAATAGAAATAGCGACAATAATTTTATAATCTTCAGTTTCCTCGAAACAAAAGTGAATTACAGGAACGTACTAGGGGTATGGGTGTTGCAATTTAAGGAACAAAACTTCGGAAAACTCGGCAACCTTTTGAGACGAAAGAGCCAAAAGTTATAATTTACACAATTTCTCAGTTTTTAAAGAGCCACTAACGGCCGCAATTTAATATCGAAAGAGACACAACTTGACATCGAAATGCAACTCGCGAGCCGTAGGTTGCAGACCCCTGGTCACAGCCAAAGCACCGATGAAGACGCCAAATTGTCTTGAGTCGAAAACGAATTAAAACCTACATAGAAACATCCGACGACTGACGACAGTAACGACGCGTGTCACGGTGGATGGGTGCGGTGAAAAGCAAGTACAAGTGGCTGAGAGATTGAATCGGTGCCTAATCCTCGTTAATCGATTCAGAACGAATGTTTTTTTCGTTAAAATAAATAATATTTGCGTATGGAACTAAAGAGCCGCAGCTTCACATCCAAAGAGCCGCAGGTTGCCGACCCCTCACCTAGAAGGATGTTTTTCTGGGGCGACAGTAATCAAGTCGAATTTAATATTAAGAAAACCCATGCAGTTTTCTCCAAGAAGGAAAATCTATTTCGCCCCACCTGTCCAACCAATTCGGATCCGCCACAGTCATAAATATAAATCTCTAAATAATTTATTTCTTCGCACCAAGTGCTGTTCCACACGTGTATGTAAATATCATGTTTACTCGAACTAAAATTAATGGAAATCGATTAGCCGTTGATTGATTACGTATTATACGGAATTATTGGAAAAGAAGGAAGTTGTCAAAATCGTTTGCTAATTTTTTTGAAGATTTTTTAATTAATGTCAAATGATGCAAGGCAAGGTTAATCAAATGTAACTTGTCTTCCTATATTTGCTCAGTATGATTTTTTTTAAATTTTGACGTATTTGTTGTGTAAAAACTTTCAATGAATGATTGATTTCGACGGGAAACCGAATGACCGATTTTTCCTGAGGCAATAAAGGTCAATATGTACTAGGCACTCAATATAAGGAAGCACATCTTCCTTGTTTAAAGTTTTTTCTTTGTAACCTTTTTATAAAAGAACCTGAACTATTACAAAAATACTCGAAAAATATCTAATAATATTTTAATATCAATACTGAATTGAATTTAATACTTAATAACTCTTTTGCCATATATTACGCAAAATTGGGTTGATCTCACTAACTCGAGAATAATATCCCAACTAGACACATACAACTAGGTGTCATACATTTTTGTTTTTAGGGTCAAATAGTAACAATATTACGGGGAAAGAATGTTCAAATCCGAATAAACCTTCAGAAATAATTGTTGATATCATGAAATATGTTTATACAGGGTGTTCCTTAATGACGTGCTAATATTTTAGGATGTGATTCCTTAGGTCATTTTATAAAGAAAAGTTCATGTCCGCAACAGCTTAAATTTTTTGCTACAGGGTGTTGAATTTTTATTTTTTAAATGGTTATTTTCTAATATCTCCGAAAATACGTTAGATATTATTTTCAACTTTGGTATGTGTTAATAGGATATAGAACCACAAATTTTAATTAGAAAAGTTATTCAATTGTTCCACCAGTGGCGTCCCTGCAAACATGTCCTCTGGTATTTTTTCGTGTGGACATGTTTTCTGATTAGCCTGGTCAATTCTACATGAAAACGGTCTCTTGAGTTTTCTCATCAGACGCACCGTTCTTGATTAAAACCACTAAATTCATATTGAAACTCATTATTATTCACATTGATGAAATATTAATGATAAATTTTGTTTCATAAAAATTGTTGGAAATGGCCACCTTCACTTAAAAGGCATGCTTCCGCACGTCTTCGCATCGAATTGCCCACTTGTTCAAATATTAAAATTTTTATAAAACAAAATTTATCATTAATATTTTATCAACGTTACTAATAATGAGTTTCAATATGAATTTATTGGTTTCAATCAAGAACGGTGCACCTGACGAGAAAAACTCAAGAGACCGATTTCATGTAGAATTGACCAGGCTAACCAGAAATATATATTCAGTGATAAGCGGATTGATGGTATTTTCCAAAATATCTAAATAAATGCCTCCATTTAAATTCCCATTAATAACCAATGGCCCAAATACTTTGTTTCCCAAAATGCCTGCCCATATATTAATTTCTTGGGGGTACTGAGTATGCCCTTCTACAAAAGCATGAGGATTTTCATTGCTCCAATACCTGCAGTTATGCTTATTAACAAATCCATTTAGATAAAATGTGCATTCATCACTGAAGCACGTATTCTTTACATGAATGGTATTATCATTAATCGCTGCAGTCATTTGTTCACAAAACTCAACTCGCCTATCGAAATCATCTTCGGTTAACTCTTGCAATATTTTCATTTTGAATGGATGAAATTTATGTAATTTAGTAACTGTGTGTACAGAGCCTAATTAAATACCAGTCGCATCAACAATTTTGCGCAATGAAGTATTAGGATTTATGGCAAAATCACCCAAAACCTCAACTTGAGCGGCTTCATCCAAAACTCTACGATGATTACGTTTTTTATTTGCAACAGATCCAGTTTGAGTAAATTTAGTAACAAGGTCCAAAACATACCTATGCGAAGTTATCTTTTCCGGATGTCTGGCGTTAAATGTAACAGCAGTTTGCCGAGCAGATTGATTTTGGGCACCATAAATTAGAATCATTTCCACGCTTTCCGCTAGTTGCTTAAAAAGTTGTCCCCTTTGGCAAATCTTTTGACGTATCTCAGCGTTTTTTCCTTTAATCAGTGGTTTTCGATAAATCCGTGGTGGGAAGTTTTCAAATGAACACCCTGTATAATTTTACTATAGTCTTTTTTCCGTATATTATTACGGACATTATTTAATCATACTTTGAACGCATCATTTCTTACTAATATGTTCTTGACATATTCCCAACATTCTCCATTTACAACAAACTTATAAAAAATCGATTAAACAATAGCAGGTTCGAATGACATTTCCTGCTTTCCTGCTTTTCTCGTTCATTAATAATAATTGTGAATCGTTTTAATGTATTCATGAGAATTCAAGAATAATTTAGAATTAACCCGTGAACGTTTGTTTACAGGTTCACAAGCACATGACCTTAGAAGAGTTGAAGAGTACGTTCCACGTTGACAGCCATCACTTGGGTAAGTATCTATTATTATTATTATTATTTGCGATCGCACAGTTCGGATTAGTTTGCAAAAAATGTATACCTAACGTTTCGGACCGAGAGACTTCTGAAGAAGACGTAAGCTAGGTTCACACGCTAACACATCGCACGTTTCTTTGCAAGATTAATATTATTGTTTGCCCAGTGTTATTTGAACGTTTCAGTATGAAGAGCGAGGGGAGACAATGATTCATTAACTGTAAAAATAATCTTAAATATTGTCGTAGAAACTAAACTCTTAGAGATGAAATGGTTGTCCTTACCGTTAGGACATTAGATACTTCCGGTTCCCAGCCCTGATTGTTATAGGTTATTCAAACAAAATACAATTTTTTTTATAATTAAATACACAATATTTAACACTACAAAAATAGAAACAGATTTGTAACAATTTTTTTTTCTTTTTTTTTTATGATCAAACACAAGCACTATAGGAAAAATTCTTTAGGGCACTCTGGGAGTGGTGCGTGTGCGCAAAAAGCGATTCACGTTGGTTTTGAATCGTTGGAGGTTATATTTGTTGGGAAAAACGTGCTCCAGATGAAAGAATTCTTAAATAATAAAGTTCCAGGAGTACAAAGCTTAACCACATATGGATGGGGGCAGTGGTTCGTCGTGTATTTCTGCTGTTCGCCGCTCTGGGCGGAATTAAGAGGGCAAGGTCAGCCGAACACTTTCCATGGAAATATCTGTAGAAGAGAGCCAAATGCCCAACCTGTCGCCGATGTTCTAGGCTGTCGAGGCTCTTCGTCAGCTCGTGGTCTCCGATCAGACGAATGGCCCTCCTTTCGATGGAATCCAGTAGCCGAAGAGTATGTTTGGGTGCAGAACTCCAGACATGAGAGCAGTACTCTAGTGATGGTCGAATCTGGGCTTTGTATAGTGTCAAAAGTTGTTGAGGCGTGTACAACTTTCTGGTTCGGAAGAGTACACCAAGTTTCTGAGAAGCTATCTTGGCGATTGCCACAACGTGGTTATGCCAAGACATATTTCCTCCCAGATTGACGACCAGCAAATTAATAGATGAAGCCAGTGGGATTGCGTGTCCGTCCATGACTATATTCGGTTCTGTAATGTTAACTGCTGCCTGGGTTTTTTAGCGTTAAATTAGACTTGGTTATTGTCACCCCAAGCCAAAATTTCCTCTAGGTCTTTGTTCATGCTGTCTGCGAAGATGTGCGTCGGCAGCCAATGTTTGCGCATTCAAAGAGAAAGATGAGATAAGTGTGCTATCGTTAGCAAAACTAAATATCGGATTTTTAGTTTTCACTAGAAGGTCGTAAGAAGAGAGTGGGAGACAATATGGACCCTGAAGGAACACCGGCTGATGGTGAAGGTGTTTGAGAGAAATCCGTCAATTGCCACTTGTAGACAGCGGTCCTTAAGAAAGCTAGACAACCATGCACAGAATCGACTGGGCATACCATAGGATCGTAGTTTACTTAGAAGCCCCTCTTGCCAAACACGATCAAAGGCTTTAGAAATATCTAGTGCAACAGCCCGAGACTCCCTATGACGTTCTTATAAGACCTGATTATGATGATTAAATTCTATAAAGCAAAGTACTTTCGTGTAGAAAGTTGAAAAATTTGTGAACCACACAAAATATAAATGCCAATTCCACTGGAATTGTATTTCGCTTCCAAGGAAAAACGTTGTCTGTTTGATCCTCCCCGTAACTATTTTATTTAAATAATAACAAAAGTAGCATTACTAGACACACGACAACTATTATACTCAACTATATCAGCTTCTGCAATATACATAAATAGTTTTTTATGCAATAACGTATTATGTATTATGCAAATCCGAACAATGGCTTCTAGTTATTAATTTTTATAAATTAATCAAACAGTCGCCTTAAAGCCGCCATGATTGAGCACTTTTGCGATCCGGTCGCGGAAAAGGTTGCTATCCGCCCGGATTTGAAAATTCGCTTCCGAGTGCCGATCGATTTGAATAGTTGATCATTGGCTGTACCGAGTAGTTAAAAAAAGTTTGCTTCAAATGGAAAACGCCCTCTCATTAAAAATAAAAGATGGCAATGTGTTCGATCTAGAGTTTCCGAGAGGCATCAAAATATCATGCCTCAGCTACCGATGTCGGTTGTTCACACACATATCCAGGGTGCCCGAACGAAAACGTACCGCAAGGCATTACAGGATGGGAAAGAACTTTTCGACAAAATCCAAAAACACGTCAAATTTGTTTGTCAGTGGGAACATTTTTAAGAAATTATAGATTGGTAATATACAGGGCGTTTGTTAATAACATGCTAATATTTAAATAGGTTATTTTTTGGTCCATTTTCAAGAGAAACTTCATATGAACACATGTCCTAAACGCCTTAACTTATGAGATACATGGTGTTAAAGATTTTCAAAAATGTCTTTTTTTATTAATATCTGTGATACTGCTCTGGGTATTTTTGTGAAATTTGGTACGTATTTTCTATTCATTAAGAAGAGGCATTTTGTAATGTATAACATGTTATTCCGACCAGTGGCGTTCGTGCAGGAATAGCCTTCGGTATTTTTGAAGAAAAGAACGCCACTTCTCGCCATGTCGTCTCTTGATTTTTGTCGTTTGACGTAAAGTTTTCTTATAATAGTATATTACAATAAAAGTACGGTAGGTACGTCTTCACCGCATGTGTGTGATGTTTAACAAAACGAGCCGAAGGCGAATATACGGAACATTGTTACCGAAGGACGTCAGCTACATTTTTAGTAGATATCATGAATTTAAAAAGACATGGTGGATGGAAGTCTTCCAGTGTTGCGGAGGGCTATATTGAAAATTCTGTACAAAATAAAATAGGAATTGCAAAGCAAATAAATGGTGTAGAACAATATGCAGAGAGAACCTCCGGTTTTAGTTAACTTTAAATTGTTGTGTCTCATCGGATAGTAAAATACTTCCTTCGTCGATATCGTTTGGAAATGTTACAAATTCTACAATTAATATTAATATTTCGTAAGTTTCGTTTGTAAGTTTGGATTAGTTTGGAAATTTAAATATGTAAGTATTTGTATGCGTATGATGTTTATAAAGTTTCTTTTAAAAATAAAAAATATACTAATGACTAATATAAAACTTGTTTTTATAGTATGTAATTGCTTACGGCATTAGTGCGGTAAAGTGCTACTTACCGCACGCGAATAGATAAAAAATTAAACTAACAAAGATTAAAAAGGATCTAGCAGGTAAGAACCAGTATAGACATAGACAGTTGTGACAGTTGTCTACCTAGTTTAGATAACACATATTTAAGTCGTAACAAATTATTAAAAAACATGACAATCTTTAACACCCTGTATTTCAAAAGTTAAGACGTTTAGGACATATTTACGACATTTTTTCTGAAAATAGACACAAAAATAACCTCCTTAAATATTAGCATGTTATTGAGAAACACCCTGTATACAATAATAATGAAATACTAACACGAAAATTGAATACGACTTAATGATTTCCTGGGTCGGTCCCATTGGGTCGACAAGAGCTTGGCAATAAGCAAGTGAAGTATGAATGGACGGACTAAGGAAAACAAGTAATGATATGATTATATTAATGTAATCAAATGAAATAACATTTTTTTTAAATATTACTAGTCATATTTATTTACATTTATAATGTCATTCTATAGATAGTTCTGTTTCGCTATCGCTATCCTCATCAAAATTAATTATAATTGGATTAATTATACGATCCAGACTAATATACGAATTTTCTACAGTTATTACGTGACGGACTGAATTTTTCCAACTACCTGGGGGAATATCATTAAAGCATTTTCGTATTAATTCTACAACACTAGAACTTAAAGTCGGAGAAATATTTTCAGACCTAACCAGTGATTTTAACTGGTGCCACATATGCTCTATGGGGTTAAAAATGCAATAATAGGGTGGGAGCCGTAGCACTGTATGTCCAATTTATTCTGCCAATGTGTCACAAACATATACTTTTTTTATACAAAATATCTTTAAAACTTCTAAAAGATCACTTTTTTTATAACTTTCTTCAAAATATATATCATTCGCCGCCATGTAGTTCTGAATCTCCAATTTTGTATTATTTGAGCTTGGAGCTTTATGTATTTGGCGACTGTGACAGCTCGCATTGTCCATTACTATCACGCTATTCTGAGGAATGTTTGGTAAAAGACAATTCTTGAACAATTCCTCAAAAACTAACAAATTTTACCACAAAAAGATATTTAAATATAAAATAAGCAACCTAAACTACTTGATGTGCCTATATTTAATTATAATTATTACAATCCGGTCCTTTCCACATAATAATAACAAACGGTCATAAATAATGGGATGGCCCAGGTACTTTTACGGCAGTCATTAAGTTATATCCATTTTTCTTGAAACAATCTTTAATTATTATGCTATAATGAGGAATAAGGAAACCTCTGCAACTCTGCAACTCCTTTAAATTTACTGTTTTAAAGGAAATCGCGGTTATCGTTTGATAAATTCGTTTATTGTCCAGTCTAGTGGAGCAGAAGGAGACTTAAAGTCAATAAATAGTAGGAACAATGCGCCGTAGGCGAGATATTTCTAAATATAAGCTTGCACCTAGTAAATTTGCGGGGAGAAATGACTGGGGAAGGTTACAGAAAACTGCACCCGGCGTTACGTCACCCACCATAGAAATCCAATTCCGCCACTGGATCATATTGGAAATAAAAATTAATTTTAAACTAGCCAAGACATGCCATGATTGAGCACTTTTACGATCCGGTCCCGGAAAAATACTTCTGTCTGCCCGGATTTAAAATTTCGATTCTCTTCCGAGTGCCGATCAAATTTAAATGCTAATTTTGACACATTACATGGTTCCGGGCCTCATTACAATGATAAAAGAGAACAGTTCATTTGTTAAATGCCGAGATCTTATCTGGTAGAATGTCCGGTCGCTGGTATTTGAAGTGTTTTAATTATTTTTATTATACAGTGTTAGCCACAGGCAAATAAGTAATATTATGAGAAACAATAAAACTACGTTATATTTCTTTTCCACTATATTCTTAAAAATGACATATTTTCACTGTAACTTCTTCAGATTGAGAATGAATGAATATTTTTCTATATCTAACAAAGTGTACAATCTTAAAATATTATTACAGGTATAAAGATGGTGTAGGGTGTGGGGGATATAATGGTAATAGTGGGATTTTCCAAATGGTCAGTAAAGTGATCATAAAAATTATTTTATAGATTTATTTATACATGTAATAGCGGATTAGTGAAATAAATTTAACAAAGCAGAATTGTGAAGGTCTATTTGATCATTGAATAAAACATCGGTATTTTTAAGTTTCCTTATTTCCATGTATTCTAACAGATTATGTTTTATGACTTTATTTTCAGTATGTAAGATTTTAAAATTTGAATCAAAATTGTTTTTCTTTTAAATGGTTGGAATAATTAGAATCTGTTTCAACTTTTATTTTTAACTATTATAATGTTCTTGTATTCTTTTTCCAAAATGTCTCCCTGTTTGGCCAATGTATGTAGTCTATACACCCCTGATTTTCTATTTTTATAATTTTTAGTTTTACTATTTTTTATATATTTCCCTAAAGTGTTGTTAGTTTTGTAAGCTACCCTTAGGTTGAGTTTATTAAGCACCTTACCCTTAATAATATAGTGGAAAAGAAATATAACGTAGTTTTATTGTTTCTCATAATATTAGTTATGGATTTCCACCAAGTATCGGCTGAATCAATTAATTTGGCAAATAAATAGTATATTAGTAACTAAGATTAAGAAAAACGATAAGCGCGGGAGGGATTTTAGACATATTGGCAATATTAGTTTTTTAAACCATGTTTAATATAATATATTTCCACTACTAAGCCATTTACAAAACCTAGATATAGTTATTAATTTATTAAGTTTACTCCCTTGCATAATAATTTCAGTCAAGTTACCTATGCTTAGAAGTTTCACAGAATATTATTATTCTTTTGTTTTTTTTTCTGTTACATTATTATAATTTGAAGCGGGTTGCCTGCTTTGAAAAGTTTAAAGAGTTGCTCGTAGCGACATTGACAAGATACAGGGTGTCCCATTTTCGACACTTTTATAGGGTATCTCCGTAATTGTTAGTGCTATCAAAAAAATAATGTAGGTGTCATGTGCTCCTTTTGGGTCAAACTTAAAATGGTAAAATCGAAATTTGAATATTTTCGTTCGCTTAAGAGATACGGGGGGAAATCAAAAAATTTACAATTTCTAAATAACCCTATATGTTCTTAGTTAAAAGAGATACAGAAAAATGTTTTATACAGAAGTTCCTTTATAATGATTTTTGAATAATCTGCCGCATTTAGAATGGATATACGCGGTCAGGTTAAAAAGTTATCGGACCTAACCCCATTTTTTTAAAATGGAGCACCCTGTATATTTTAATCTAAGAATATTGCATTTTAAATTCTATTTTCAAATATATAACACACCATGAATAATATTGGATTCCTAGGCGATTTATTTAAACTTTATTACTTTAAACCACAGTAGGCCATGAAACAAAAGCTAATATCCTATAGACAACAATGTTGACATTCTAGTTGTTATTAACATTTAACTTCAATTTCATTTTTACATATTCATTTGTGAAAAAGACTTATCAAAATTTTGAAAAATTTCAATACGATATGATATCTATCATCCATGGCATGTTATAAATTTAAAAAGAGAGTTTAAAATGCTATCTTTTCAGATTAAAATATACCCCTTTAAAAAAATGAGGTTACCTAACCCCGTATACTTATTCTGAAAACGGTAGATTATTCAACAATCATTATAAATAAACTTCTGTATCAAACATTTTTCTGTATCTCTTTTAACTAAGAAAATATAGGATAATTTAGAAATTGCGAATTTGTTGATTTTCCCCCGTATCTCTTAAGCGAGCGAAAATTTTCGAATTTTGATTTTTCCATTTTAAGTTTGACCCAAAAAGAACACATGACACCTACATTACTTTTTTGATTGCGCTAACAATTACGGAGACACCCTGTACACAATTTTTGGGTAAAAGTGATGAGAAAATTGATATTTTTAATCAAAACAAAAATAAACGAAAGCACAAAAATATTGCGTTTGTTGAACAAACCCCCTCACAAAATTGTATCCAAAAATATTGGTTAATAAGTAAATTAATAAGGAAATTAGGAAATAAAATTTGCACATGGACACCTCGGTTATTGTCAACTTATGAACTAAGAAAGTTTAGATAAATCGCAATATTTCTACCTAAAGAATCTGCAGTTTTACTATGTCCTAGTAATTTTAGACTACCCTGTATATATAATCGTTTAATTGTTGTAAGAACGTTTTCAGACAAATTTGTACCGCTGTAAGCTGAAGATGTTCGCTCCAAAAACAGAATATTGCATCTTCCAATTCTTTAAGCCTTATGTTGACTCACAGACAGCCATGACTTGAGAGCAATTCCAGGATTTCTGCGACGCCCGATATAAAATTTTCATTGTTTCAAAATTCCACTATTGGGATTGGCTAAAATTACAACTTTGAACCATTTAAGTATGACTCTTATTTCGACACTCTTCATCATTGTGTGATTATGCCCTACCTATATTTGATCACTTTGATCCATTAATTACTTAGTCATAGCCTGAAATGTTTGGTTATTATTTTCGATTTACTAGAATCATCAGAAACATTCTCCATAATAATCAAATAATAGTACATTATTTTCCGAGTAGGAAATGCTTAACATTCCTGGACGACTGCGTCTCGACTTAGCAACACAGAGTCCAGGAACGTGGCCTTTCCTACTCGGTAAACATACTATTATTCCGAAAATCGTTTAAAAATCGACGGATATTGATTAATTTTGAAAAAATGGCGAGTAATTTTATTCACAAATAAATGATGCTTTGAAATTCGTAATAAAATTGGTTGCGTTACTATGGAAACGTATTAATGTTTAAATTTAATTGTTGGTGTTTCCGAAAGCAAAACAGTATAAAATGATAAGTGATGATGAATTTTCCATTTCTCGGACTCCTCCAGAGATAACTGTGAATATAACAAACTAATTTCAAAATGTATTCTACAATACATAGAGGTTTGTTCGGGAAATATTTATTTCCTTACAGTTGTTAGTGTTTTACATAAATGATTGAAAACACGTTGTTCATAAGAAATTAATTTATATTTTGAAAATCTCAATGCATTGCAGAATACATTTTGAAATTAGTTTGTTATATTCAGTTATTTCATAGTTAGTACAATTATTGAAAATTGGAGAAACATTATTAGAACTATGCGAAACATTTTGGACAACATGCGAGGTAGTAGGGTTATTTTGTTGAATATTTTGTACTGTGAAAATTTTATTTGCCACCTCAACCTTATTGTTAAGAGATTCTTCAATATATCCTGCAGCAACGTTTGATGACTTCCATCCGCCATGCCTCTTTAAACTAGTTATGTTAGCACCAGAGTCAACCAATATTGTTGCAGAAGACCGACGAAAGCAGTGACCAGTATATTCTGTCGGATTTACCAAGTTCAACGTTTATATGCATATTCGTACTTTTTTCTTAATTTCTTTGGCAATAATTCTAATGAAGCAGTATCCACGACCTGAACCAGCTCTGGAGGAGTCCCAGAAATGGAAAATTCATCATCACTTATCATTTTATACTGTTTTGCTTTCGGAAACACCAACAATTAAATTTATATGCGCCAAGTGTGACAATTCAACATTAATACGTTTCCATAGTAACGCAACCAATTCTATAACGAATTTCAAAGCACCATTTATTTGTGAATAAAATTATTCGCGATTTTTTCAAACTTATTCAATATCTGTTGATTTTTAAACGATTTTCGGAAAAATAGCATGTTTACCTCGTAGGAAAAGCCACGTTCCTTAGATGCGTTTCACGGTATCACGGCTCGACGTCAGTAAGGCTAGATTCTGACAAAAGGACGCTATCAAGTTCCCAGAATGAACGTCTACGTCGTGAGATCTCGTGGTGTACTTACCGACCCAAAGCAGTAATTATTCTGGGCAAAAATCCTTCTCCTCTTGTCAGACTCTAACCTTACTGATGAGCCGTGATACGGCGAAACGCGTCTAAGGATTAGTTTGATATTTGTGGTTTAGACAGACCTTTATTTCTTTTATTTTTACCTTAACCAATGTGAAATGAACCACTTCTTGATCCCGTAACATATGTAATGTTGTTGTGTGTTTATTTATCACAATAGAAAAACGTCAAAACAACACCTCCACAATGGCAAATAATAAAAATATAGTAGGTGTAACTTCTGACCATAAGGAAGTAAGCCGGAATCACAAGCCGTGACCGTTTTGCAACTGAAAAAAAAATTGGACTATGTACGAAAAGCGATTGTTTAGATCCGCCAAATTGGAGCAATAAGTTTCGTTTCGAAATCCCGGGCTCGTTCACTCGTTATTGGGTAATTAATATCTCAAAATCTGAAAAGTTAACAAGGCAATGTGGATTGTTAATAATTACAACCCAATTATTTTTTTAGTTTGGTAACGTATTATAGATAATTAAATCATACTTTAGACGTTCATGGCAATTTAATTTTCTATGGCTGTCCGTGTTAAGTTAAATTGATTCAATTATTGTACCGACGTTATTAATTATTGCAATTTTAATGCTGCAAGACTGTGCTCCAGACGCACGTGTCCTCAAGCGAACCGAGAAAAAAATATTTTTAGAATTATTTTTTTATTAAACAAATCTAATCAAAACTAAAATATGAGTGTGTGCCCCCCCCCCCCCCCCTCTTCAACTCTTCAAAACGTTATAATCATATTAATATTGCAATTGGTATATTATACAGTGAGGACGTAAAGTAAGGAATAAATTCATTATCTCGCAAACTACAATTTTTTAAAAAAATCGCTCGGACCCTTCGATTTTGTTTTTTGAACGCGCATATTCTGACATAAAATGTAGATATACAGGGTGTTGCAAATAAGAGTGACACAATTTTTTTTTTTCTTAAATAGAACCCACTGTATATTATTGCATGTACGGATTCTTCGGAAAATCCTAAACATTTTTCATGTAGCATGTGCTATACCTTAGCCCAAGCGATTTGGAGTTATTCTCATTCAAAATTTGAAAATCAGATATTTCGCAATCAATCAAGACTTGCATTGATTCATGCACGCTGAGGAAAACCTGTAGTCAGCATGCGTGAAGCGCAAGAAAAGTCAAGTAGGCTTTGGAGTTATGATGCAAGAACCAAAAGAATTAATGTCAATAGTTACTGTTATTGTCAGTTTTATGTGTATTTTCCTAACGTTTTACTAGTTTTCAAAAGACTCATTTCGTTTTTTCATAACTAAATTAAATTAAAATGCGGCTCACTGAGAAACCGCGCATAGAGGTTTTGATGATGATGGGCTACGGTGATAGGGTTAGAACACAGCAAGAAACTTGTGAGTTATTTAATCAAAAATACCCCAATCGTCCGCCAATATCACAATCAACAGTAAGCAAATTTGAGTACAAGTTTAGGCAATTCGGTCATGTAAGAGATGTCCCTAGATTTGGTCGTCCTCAAGTTGATGAAAATCAACAATTAGAAGTCTTACTGGCAGTTCAAGATAACCAGCATGTGGTGTCTAGTCAGGTAGCAAGTGACGTGGATATTGGAAAAACAACAGTTCTTAAAATACTGCATACAAATAAATATCATCCTTATAAAATGCAAGTTCTCCAAGAACTTTTGGAAAGGGACTTTGAGAGGCGTCTTGAATTTTGTGAGCGTTTACAGGATATGTGTTTCATAAACAGAAATTGTGTAAAAAATATAATTTTTTCCGATGAGTCCACATTTTGCTTGAATGGTGACGTAAATACCCAAAATTATCGATATTGGTCCGATGTAAATCCACACTGGATGAGGGAAGGACACACACAATTTAATCAAAAGATCAATGTGTGGGCTGGCGTTGTCGATGACATTGTTATAGGGCTTTTCTTTTTTGACGGAAATTTAACAGGCGAGAGATACTTGAGTTTTTAGAACAAGAACTTGTTCCAGCCCTGGCCACCCTTTTTCCTGAGTTAGAACGTCCCGATTTGCCACATCATAATATCTGGTTGCAACAAGATGGTGCTCCCCCACATTTCGCTGTGGGAGTTCGTACATATTTGGACGATACTTTTCCAAACAGGTGGATTGGAAGAGGTGGTTTTATTGAGTGGCCGTCAAGGTCACCCGTTTTAACACCACTCGACTTTTTTTTTATGGGGATACCTTAAGGAAAAAGTATTCAAAAGCCAGCCTGCAAATTTAGATGATTTAAAAGATCGCATCCGGCAAGAAATTCGGCAAATTACACCCCAAATGGTTCGAAATGTTCAGCGAGAATTTGTAGATCGGTTAGGCTATTGTCAGTTGACCAACGGAAGACACTTCGAACATTTACTTTAGAAAAATTATTTTTAAGTTCACCTAACTGTTTTTTCGATAAATAAGACATTTTTAAAATAATTTTATTCTTTGTTTTCTCCATGACTTTTTCCACTTTTCAAATTTTGAATGAGAATAACTCCAAAACGCTTGGGCTAAGGTATAGCACATGCTACATGAAAAATGTTTAGGATTTTACGAAGAATCCGTACATTCAATAATATACAGTGGGTTATATTTAAGAAAAAAAAATTTTGTGTCACTCTTATTTGCAACACACTGTATATCTACATTTTATGTCAGAATATGCGCGTTCGAAAAACAAAATCGAAGGGTCCGAGCGATTTTTTAAAAAAATTGTAGTTTGCGAGATAATGAATTTATTCCTTACTTTACGTCCTCACTGTATAGTTTTTATTATTAAAAATTAACAATACTATGAACGAGCAATGTGTATAGTTCATATTTTCCCATAGAAATAAAAATCCTCTTTTAAATTATCTATTTTAAATATTATTTTTTGTCGGCGACGGCATCTTTACAGCCCGACAACACCAGGGCGGCATCAGCCCAATTTAGGGTTGCCAGGTTTAAATTTTGACATCGCAGGACACACGTTTAAAAATAGAAGGACATATTCAATAAGGAAGGGCATTTTTAACTAAACTAAAACACAATTTATTTTATATAAAAACAATCAAAAAAGTTCTTTTCTAACAAGTGTAATAGTTATTTAAAATACCTTTAAAATGATTTAAGAAAATGAATTATTTGGTTGAAAAACAATATTTCAAATCACTCTTGACGGCTTCCAAGAACTTATTGTTTTTAACTGCCATATTATAATTTTATTTGCAAGTTAAACCAAAATTTGTTTTAATCTGCAGCTCTGCTTTAATATGGTCAACCAAGAGCTTATTGCGGCTATCGCTCCAGGCCGCATTGCACAAAGGAAACACTCTTTCAGAGTCAGCACTTAAAGCATATATTATGAAACAAATTGTATTATTTTCAAAAAATTATTCATTTCGGGATTAGCTATGAAAATGTCATTCCATTTGTGAATAGGGCCTTCAGGTAAAGTGCAAGCTTCCTGAAAGGTGGGTTTCATTATACAAAATTAATCGTATAAATTATCAAGGTTTATTTCAATGGAAGAAATTTCCACGACTGAATCAAACTTAAACAGGCTTTTTAGAGAAAAAATAGATAATTTTGAAAATAAATTATTTTCTGAAAAAAAAATGGCGCTGATTTATACAATTTATAGTTTATGAAATCCAGGATATTAGACATCCTGCCACAGGTCTCCGCAGGACGCTTATATTCGAGCCTCAAATCCAGGACATCCTGCGAAACCCAAGACGCCTGGCAACCCTACTCCAATTATTTTACGAGACGACGTCGGCTTCTTTATATCTGCTCGCTAAAAATAATGAATAATATACTTGTGTCCTTTCATCTTAAACAAAACAAGTTACCAACCTAACAAACAGCGAATCGAATCACCACAAATTAAAAACTCCTTTACAAAAATTGTTGTTAGGTAAATGAAAGTTTATAAGCACTAATATACCGACAACAATGTGGAGGAACCACTTTTTATTCTGTAATTTGAAAAAGCATCCAGAACCGAAGATGGCGACGAATAACAACAAACAAATAATGTCGGGCCGGCTCTGACGCGATCGATAAAATTCCCACCCTACTGCGCAACCTCAATGGTGCCAAGCCATCTCCCATACCGGGGACACTTTTTGTAATTTGGAACGTTCGTATTGGCAATATAATGTATATACAGGGTGGCCCATCGAAAACGAAACAGAGACATTTACTGGCAGCTCAGTTCATTTTTGGAAAAACGCTCAGACCCGTCGATTTTGTTTTCGAGGGGGACACAAAATTGGAAAAAAATCACGTCAACAAGTGCAGCCCCCTGGACGGGGGTGGCACCACCCCTAAAATCTTAAATGGAAAGGGGGGTCGAGTGATACCTTATTTTAAAGGTCTTTCAATTCCCTTTATAATGATGTAAAATTCACAATACTTCAGTTCAGTAGTTTTGGAGATTTATTGATTTTAAGCTTACAGTACACTTTAATAGGTACATCTGATTGTTTGTACTACTTTCAGAAGAAATTTGAGTAAAGGCAGTTACTTATTAATTTAATGCTTTTCTTCACTACGCCCATGGTTTGTTTATCATTTTGGTGTTCCAAATAGCGATTGGAGCGGTTTTTGTCGCGAAAAAAGTGGTTTATTGAAGAAAGATAAGCAGGGAATGTCTCGTACTTATTTTAAATAGGAATTTGTACATAGTTTGCGATTGATTCGACCAAACTTTGTTGTTAAAATACCTTTTACCGCTTTATTCATAAATTAACCATGGTATATTCCACGGCAGAAAGGATTGAAATTATCGAAATATTTTTCGGAAATAATCAGTGCGCTAATAGAACAGCACACATATTTAATGAGCGACATGAGAACAGTAACGTGCATCGAAAATATGTCCTAGAACTTATAGCTAAATTTCGGAACACTGGATCAGTCGCCAATAAAAAACGCAACATTGAAAATCCCATAAGGAACGAAGCAATAAAAGTGGGGGTTTTAGGGCAAGTTTATGTAGATCCTACGTTAAGTACCCGCAAATTGGATACTGTGTGTGGTGTTAGTCGATGTAGTATCCAACGGATTCTGAAGGCCCATAGTTTCATCCGTATAAAATTCACCTTGTACAAGAACTTAATGAAGACGATTTTGATCGGCGATTACAATTTTGTGAAGATATGAGTGAACGAATTATAAACGATGAACATTTTCTATTCAACACTTGCTTTTCCGACGAATGTTCCTTTTTCTTACATGGCCTAGTAAACCGTCATAACTGCCGATATTGGTCAGATTCTAATCCCAGAGTTTATCATGAGGTACACACACAGCAGCCACAAAAATTAAATGTTTGGGCTGGTATTTTTGGCGATTATTTAGTTGGTCCTTTTTTCTTGCCTGGAAATTTAACCGGTGAAATGTATTTGGAATTACTGCAAGACGCCATAGATCCTGCATTAACAGCCATAATTGAAAATGGGAATGATCGGCGGTACATTGCGAATAGGTTGATGTTCCAACAGGATGGTGCCCCACCACATTACGCATTACGTGTTCGACAATATTTAAATCAGACGTTTCCAGGTCGATGGATTGGTAGAAGAGGTGCCATTGAATGGCCCCCAAGATCGCCAGACTTATCACCTTTGGATTTCTTTCTGTGGGGTCACTTAAAAAGCAAAATCTATGCTACTCAACCAACATCGTTAGAAGATTTGCGACAAAGAATTGTGAATGAGTGCCTTCAAATTACTCCTCAAATATTGCAAAATGTGCGGCAACGTTTTGAGCAAAATCTTTATTACTGCATGGAGAGTCATGGTGGTCATTTCCAACATTTACTTGGCTGACGGGTCAGTTCATTCTTAATTTTTCAAGTACTTTGCTACCAAATGTATTGATTTCCACTAATGATGTATTAAAGTTTTATTTAAGTTTAAAATCAATAAATCTCCAAAACTACTGAACTGAAGTATTATGAATTTTAGATCATTATAAAGGGAATTGAACGACCTTTAAAATAAGGTATCACTCGACCCCCCTTTCCATTTAAGATTTTAGGGGTGGTGCCACCCCCGCCCAGGGGGCTGCATTTGTTGACGTGATTTTGTTCCGATTTTGTGTCCCCCTCGAAAACAAAATCGACGGGTCTGAGCGTTTTTCCAAAAAAGAACTGAGCTGCCAGTAAATGTCTCTGTTTCGTTTTCGATGGGCCACCCTGTATATGTGGAATAGACCTGAAGCGGAAATTTTATCGCCGTTTGACCAATAGCATATAGTTTATGCACCGAGCACGTGGCTATTACACGCTGATGTTTGTTTATGTTCCTGGATTGGTAAAACGAATTGAGTATAATTTGAATGTAAAATATATCCTAAATCTTTTACTTCTCTCTCCGCTTAACAAAGCCTCGTTACTATGCAAATAGCAAGGAATAATAAATACATTGTAGTTAATTTTATTATAAACATCTAATCTCCACGTTTTATTGCGGCGTCCGTTTCATTAATATTTCCTAAAGGTGTCAAATTCTAACGACTCGTTGCGAAATCGAAACAATTTAAACACGTTCGCGTATGAATGTTAAATCAAAAGATTTGTGCTAAAATGTTGCATAATGGTGTCCACGGTTACATACTAAACATCTAATTGGCTGTGACATGACCTTTGTCGATGCCTATAGGCTATAATTTAATTGACAAGTATTATTATTTGTTTGGAGGTGCCGAAGACGATGCACTGGGTCCGGCGATAGTACAAGAGTGGATAATATGCACATTCAACTCGAGTTGTACAGTAAAGTTTTTCTACGACCAATCAAATAAACTTTAACCATTTTTAAATACAAAAAATAACGAAACTTTAAAAAGTATGCCTTCATTGGTATTTTAACTAGTGTTGGAAAAAACCGGTACTTGATACTCGAGCGATTTTAATAATCGAGTGACTAGCTCGAGTGAATCGCTTGAAATTCCAATTCAACAAGCGATGACGTCATCGACTGCTCGACCGGCAGCCTAGCCGTTTACATGTGATCAGGTAGGGTATTTAGCAGGCACGTAACTACGGGTGGGCACAGATTTAGCTAAAGAATTGTAGTAGCCACCAAAAAAATTCCAGAAATTTATTTATTTGTGAATAATGAATTTTTACCACGTGTCTCGATACCAAACAAAAAAATTGCAAAAAATCACCCAAATATGTATTTATTGTTCGGGTTTATTATTGTGCTTTTTTAAAACAAACAGTATTAACGAGAGTTATTTTTCGTCACATCTTTCTCAATTTACGAGCAGAAAATAAGTAGATATTTAAAATGGCTTGTCAAATTCTTCCACTCTAAATTATCAGGTGCACACTGTGTCCCCTTCAAAAATTTGGGCTTAGTTACGCGACTGGCAAAATAAGAAAATAGATGATTATTATTGAAAGTTCCTGTTTAAATTTAAGAATGTTTACTTTTGGTTACCAAAAAATTTTCCATTTAAAGAAGTCTTCTTGAGTTTAATAATAGAAAGTTCCTATTTAGATTTAAAAATGTTTACTATAAGATTACCAACGAATTTTTCTATATATTTTGTTAACCATTTTGTTCGTTTTGTTATTTTTATTTACAATTTCGATTATTATGTTATTATTGAGAAGTTTTCTCGAGTTTACAGTAAATAAAAATTTAAAATTATATCCTTTTTAATATTTACAATCGAAGACCTAAACTACGCAGCTGGCTAGCCAGTTAAAACAAACTTTACAAAACTCATGTCGCGATGACTCCGCTAAGGGATTTGGCATACTTTTTTATATGCACCTTCTCGTTTATGTGCCCTTAAGAAAGACGTATGTCGTGTACTTGCTCAGCGTCAAACTCGAACGTCGCAGATCGGATGACGCGGCGCGTAGACCGAAGGTCGTGTATCAAGTGACAGGCGATATTTTTCGGTTTTTCGCCTGAATTTATAACTAGAGTATTTCCTATCGAGCGAAAAACTGTTCGAATATACGAGCAGTTTTTTAACTCGATCCCACTACAGCGGTACATTTCCGTCGGCGTCAAGCGAAGCGCGGGTATCGAGTGAAAGATAATAAGTGACGAGCGACGGTTTTCGCCTGAATAGATAACTCCAGCGGTTTTTTTTAATAATCGAGTGATCAAGCGGTTTTTCGCTCGAGCGATCACAGCACTAATTTTAACCCTATTTTACTTTATGTTGAGCTTGATTTGAAGAAAGCCGCACCCTTATACTATACATATCTAGTTTGCGATATATTGTTTCTGTAACATTTTATTTCCCCAGTTTGAGAAATGCTGCCATAAGTCAACTGCGCCTACACATTTTGCTAATATAATTGGAAGCAATTTCGAGATTTTCTAATTAAATGTTTTTATTCTCCAATAAAACAAATGAAACTAGACCGGATTATGACAGCTCAATATTTATGAATACATATTTCTGCTTTAACTACAATTGGAAACAATTTGAAATTATGTTTTGCAATAAAATTAAACAACATATTGCAATGTTTATTAAATTGGTAAAAGTTTCGTTTGTGATTAAGCTTAGAATCAATTTATTTGAATGAGTTTAAAGTAAATTGTATGCAGGGGCGGTTTTGGGATTTTTACCACCTTGTGCAAAAGTATAGAAAGTGGAGCAATATGAATGGTAGCTTATCGGTGTACATATTTTGAGATAACCTCTTACGTATACGTAACATTCCTGCAGTTCAATCCGAAATGACCGAAATCGTGTTCCGTCAGCGTCCCGTCAAACGAATCCTGAAAGGTCTCGATGTCAAGAAAGCTTCCGGTCCAGACGAAATTCCTGTTATAGTTCTCAAGAGATGCGCCGATGAACTAACACCAGTATTTTGTACACTTTTTAACTTATCCTACAAATAAGGAATATTTCCATCGTGCTGGAAGCCGGCGCGAGTCCAGCCTATACCAAAGAAAGGTAAGAGAACCCTGCCTAGCAACTATCGACCAGTCGCATTGCTTTCAGTTATGTCAAAAGTAATGGAGAAGGCATTAACCAATATCTCCTAAAGTACCTGGAAGGCTTCAACATTGTCAGCCATCATCAATACGGATTTCGGGTTTGTTCCAGATCAACTGGAGATCTTCTAGCCTGTCACCCATATTTGGAACAACGCAATCGGACATCATGGGGAGTCTCGGGCTGTAGCACTGGATATTTCTAAAGCCTTTGTGTTTGTCATGAGAGACTTCTAAGTAAACTGCGATTCTATGGTATGCCCAGTCGTTTCTGTGCATGGTTGTCTAGCTTTCTTAAGGACCGCTCTCTGCAAGTAGCGATTGACGGATTTCTCTCAGACTTCTTTCTCTTCTTCTTTGTTATTGTTCAGTGTTTGTGTCTTACATTTACGTATTGTTTGTGGAAAATAATAGTAATTCTTCAATGTGGTAAGACTGTACCAAGTCTGCCGTAAACTGGTTAAAGATATAGGCTCTTGCGTCACGTCAGTCGATTGATTGTTTTTCCCAACCAAGACACACCAAACTGATCAACTGTCACAATGAAAACAGAAACTGACAGAAGAGTAAAATAGATGGGGATTCTACAGTGTACAAAGCAGATATAAATACCGGGTCCATGCTTGTTTCAAATGGATGAATAATGCTAATAATGACATGTAATGTTGCACTGGATATTTCTAAAGCCTTTGATCGTGTTTGGCATGAAGGGCTTCTAAGTAAACTGCGATCCTATGGTATGCCCAGTCGATTCTGTGCATGGTTGTCAAGCTTTCTTAAGGACCGCTCTCTGCAAGTGGCGATTGACGGATTTCTCTCAGATACCTTCACCATCAATGCCGGTGTTCCTCAAGGGTCCATATTGTCTCCCACTCTCTTCTTACTCTACATTAACGACCTTCTAGTGGAAACGAAAAATCCGATATTTAGTTATGTTGACGATAGCACACTTATCTTTCTCCTTGAATGCACAAACATCGTCTGCCGACGCACATCTTCGCAGACTGCAGGAAGTATAACTCCTCAACAAAGACCTGGAAGAAATTTTGGCTTGGGGTGACTGTAACCAAGTGGAATTTAACGCTTAGAAAACCCAGGCAGCAGTTTTCTCTGCACCCAAACATACTCTTCGGCTACTGGATTCCATCGAAAAGAGGGCCATTCGTCTGATTGGAGACCACGAGCTGACGAAGAACCTCGACAGTTTAGAACATCGAAGACAGGTTGGGGATTTGACTCTCTTTTACAGATATTTTCATGGAAAGTGCTCGGCTGACCTTGCCCTCTTAATTCCGCCCAGAGCGGGGAATAACAGAAATACACGACGAACCACTGCCGCCTATCCATATGTGGCTAAGCTTAGTACTCCTCGAATTTAATTATTTAAGAATTCTTTCATCTGGAGGACTTCATCCTTATGGAACGACCTTCCCGAGGTCGTTTTTCCCAACGAATATAACCTGCAACGATTCAAAACCAACGCGAATCGCTTTTTGCGTACACGCGCCACTCCCAGAGTGCCCTAAAGAATTTTTCCTATAGTGCTTGTGTTTGATCATAAAAAAAAACAGTCGGCAATTCTACTCTTCTGGCAATTAAAATTGCACGGATTCATGCGCAGTACACCGTTCCCGATCTGCTGTCTCACATTGCCAGAAATCGGACAAGCGCCATTTTAATTACCATTTCCGCTGCAAGTCTGGGTAGAGATCGATTATTTTGTTATTTTTAAATGTTTATTATTTGGTCGAAGCAGCTATGAACAGCTAATGGCTATTTAAACTAACTGGTACTTAAATTAACAGTTCACATTCTTTATTAAGCATATTCTAATTCGTCGCAACTTTTTTGAACTGCTATTTGTAAGTACCAGTAGCTGCTTTAACTGGTAATCGAACCGAACAGGTTTGCCCATTTCTAGTTCTGGGGGTATTTTAGGGATTTCGACAGTACCAACTACTGTTCTGACTGTTGTTGGCAATGCGCCAGCTGATCGAGAACGGTTTAGTGCGCATGAATACGTGCAATTGTAATTGCCATTGCAGGCGCAAGAGAAGAATTGCCGATTCTAATGCGGCTTTAAGTAGAAAATTATACAGTTACATATATTTCAAATGTAAGCTAATTGTTTCATTGTTTCTTGAGGTAATGAAAAATGTCCCTTCTGTCACTAGTGACAGGTGTTGCAAACGTCATAAACTTATGGTTATGTTGTTCTATATGACATTTTCTTCTTTTTGGAGGCGTATTAAACGTACGACCTTAACTACCAATGCACAGAGGAATGATATTAGGTAGGAATTTAATTTATGTACGTCTTTGATGAAATATAGTCATTTTATTGTAAATATCATATTTAACGCATATTAACCAATTATTAACCACCCGCTTATTATCTCTTACAAAAGGAAATGTTTCGATATGACCCCGATAAAATCGGGCCTACTTTTGTCACCGGCCGAAAATAAATAATTGTACATATTTTTTTTATAATTACATGGTAATTTTATACTTTTGCAAAACGTAGGAAGTGACCTAAAAAGCCAGACAAAAAATGTTACTTCTCGGGTTGCATAAACGCTGTTGCCGCTTGAAGGTCGTTGGAACTGAATTTTTGCAAGATTTATACGCGGCACGAATTTGAACTACTAATAATAATCGCCACTTTACCTTTTAGCAACTATTATTCAATGGCAGGTAATGACGGTTATTATCGCGTCAGAATACCTACTTAAAAAAACTAGTAGGCTTCACTTACTATAACATTTGGTTATGATTTATAACAGTTCTATAAAAGCTCTTGATTTTCAAATTCGTCGTATAAAGGTATCCCGTGAAATAAACTCCTGGACAATATTAACGCAACATCATAAATTTGCCATATTTTTGTTGCTATTTTATTTCTAAATTCCGATTTGAATGATTTTTTTTGCATTGTAGGTTGGTTCCTTGACAATGTCATTGTTTTCGCTGTTTATGATAAAAAATGCTATGTTTTTTTTCGAAAATTCGCATCACCCTGTGGAGTATATTAGCAAGCGAAACATATTGCAGTTGACATTAAACGGTAGGCTGATCTTTCCCCAACATTTTCTTTTTTGGTTTACTTCATTATCTCTGTTATTAAAGGAGATACACCGTTTTATAGCGTAACATGTTTTTATAGACTTTAATATTCAACACATTCCTTGTTAAATGTTTTCAAGTAGACTATGGACTTTTTCTAACATTGCAAGCGATGTGTCAGCAGCTGTTGTGTTTTAAAGTTACAAAGATGAAATAAAATTCGCCATACTGATAAAAACTGTTCGGAAACTGCTTATTAAACGTTCGTTTCGTATGCCCAGTTGCCCGACGGGTATTTTAATCTTGAAACCTACTTGAAAACATTTAACAATGAATGTGTTGAATATTAAAGTCTATGAAAACATGTTACGCTATAAAACGGTGTATCTCCTTTAATAACAGAGATAATGAAGTAAACCAAAAAAGAAAATGTTGGGGAAAGATGAACCTACCGTTTAATATTAACTGCAATATGTTTCGCTTGCTAATATACTCCACAGGGTGATGCAAATTTTCGAAAAAAACATAGCTTTTTTAGTAGACCCAGTATAAATCGAATATTAAATTTTTATCATAAACAGCGAAAACTATGACATTGTCAAGGAACCAACCTATAATGCAAAAAAAATCATTCAAATCGGATCATAAATTCAGAAAAAAATAGCAACAAAAATATGGCAAATTTATGATGTTGCGTTAATTTTGTCCAGAAGTTTATTTATGTTCTTAGGATCAAATAGCTACCTAAAGTAGTACATTCTAAATTTCGACTTTTACTTTGTAAACATAATTTTTGAATCAGCCCCCATAAACAAAAGTCTAGTACTGTGAGGTCTGAAGATCTCGGTGGCCAACAAATAGGATCTCTGCGACCAATCCAAAGCCTTAGGTCCAAGTTTTCGAGCACGTGGCTATCACGCGCTGATGTTTAGTTACGCTCCTGAATTGGTAAAATGAATAAGAGTATACTAGCCCTTGTAAGTCATTTTGTAAAAAATTTAAGTAGTGCCCGTGAGGAGATTCTCCGTATAATTAATATTCGACCAGCGAAGTGTCTATTTATTTGTATATTTCATCTAAAAGCAACAAAATCCCACGTTAATGTTTTTGACTTGTGAAGAATGCAGAATATTAATGAACTGTTGTTACCTAATAGGAATAATTGATTTGCTGCATAAATTAAATGAAAGTCATGCGTTGCGTGTTTTTTTAGTATGTTGAAGCTCTTGTGTATCTATTCCTTTCTGCTATAGAGTTGTTTAAATAAGGATGAGGATGCAGTGGCGCATCTAAGTGGGGGTATTTTCATCATAACAATCTTGCCCCCTCTCCCCGCTCAGAAATTTCCGGCCTGTCGCTGTGTCAGTTTGTCTATTTGTTGGTTCGAAAACTTACTAACCACTTGACGAAACCTTGTATGGGAACATGCAAACCAACCCGAACAAAATTGTTATTTTTTTGCATTTGTAGTACATTATTACTTGCATAAGTGCATAAAAATTACCGATAATTTTGCATGAAAGCGCGACTACAAAAGATCAGAAGGAGAAGGAAAACAATGTAAAGTATTTTATTGTACGATTTGCTATAAAATTTAGTATTAATTACAAAATAACATTGTAGATAAACAATAATTTATAAAAAAAGTAATGTTAGTATGTATTTGTAATAAATTTAGTAAAATCAAGTAAAATATATACAGGGTGTCCGGGAACATGTGGGAAATCTCTCGGATATGAAGAAAACAAGTGAAAAGAGTACCACAAGTTCATATAAACTTTTCTCGTATAGGCCTCCTCTTCGGAGATATGGGCTTCCAAAGAGCTCTAATAGAAACAAGTTTTTTACACATAATTATGGGTATACAGTGCAACCTCGATAATCCGAACCTTCGTTACACCGGATTCTTCAATAATCCGGCCAAACATTTCAACTGCATTGTGTACTTTATGATCAGGCTTTGATATTTATATTAATTTATTATATATAATTAATAATATATAGGTTCAACATTTGATAGGAACAACGATGTATCTCTTACCGAGATACGCCAAATACATGACGTAATCAAAATGCCGTTTTTTCGAAAACGGTTAGGATTAGCGACAGGAATGAAGAGTACTTAATTATTAGTCGATAGTTAAAGGTATGTAAAAAACGTTGTCCAAAGTTCTTATCAAACAGGGAGTTTAAAAAAGGGGCCATGCCTGTCACAGCTGTGACTGTAATTCACAACGCTTCCTTGGATGGTAATTTGAAGGGTCTTACCTGGTATACATCATATTAAAAAAAAATTAAATATACCTGGTGGTTCAATAATTATGTGTAAAAAACTTGATTCCATTGGAGCTTTTCGGGAGTCCATATCTCCGAAGAGAATGCCTATATTAAAAAATTTTATATGAATTTTAGTAAATTTTACCAAAAAAATAAATTGTTTACTAAATATGGTAATTTTTATTGAAAATTATGGTTAGTTTCACTATTTTTATAGTAAAGTTAACGAAGTTATTCGTCCATATGGTTACCCGGTGATTGCCGCAAGAATGTTCTCCTTCTTCACCAAAATATACGAGTTTACAAAGCACCTGCCCGCGGACCTCTTTTTCTTCGCACATTTCAAAAGAAGACCCAATTTTGCCGAATATAACCGATTGAAAGAAGTTACTAAACATAACCACAATATAAAACGATTTCACACCATCATTCTAAGCATTACGCAATTGAAATTATTTAATGCACAATCGATGCCTCGAGTGAATTTATGTTATGAGTAAACCGTCGACGATGGTAATGTCAATGCCAAGGAGCTGGTTCTTCTTCACATAAATATTACCACGTTATGTAATGGACAATAGTCGAATGGCGGGTGTTGGGTAATAAAATAAATACAGATGAAGCTTTTATTTATCTATTTATTTACGATTTGGGGTTCTGACAGGTTCGATAACCAACCCACTAAGTTGTCAGTCATGTTTCTTGTTAATTCTTACTACAGGTGAATTTTGCATAGATTTGTTCTTATTCTACAAGGTGAATTGACTGAATTGGAGGAACGGACCAAATTGTAGTATTGTCGGCACTTTCCGGGGGGTATTACAATTATCATCAAAGATAGATTGTTGCGGTTTTCACTTTTGCTTCCCACTATTTAACAAAACGAAAGGTTCCGGTGTCAAGTTTGTCATGTTTCTCGTAGGCTGTTCCTGTTTTCATTCTCACAGGTAACCGGTTTGATATGTCTTTGTTAGGAAACAAGATAATCGACGGACGTTAATGAAAAAGTCTACGGCACAGTCTTACCCAATTGATTAAGAATTACTATTTCTTCCACAAACTATACTTAAATTTAACACACAAACACTGAAAAACAACGGAGAATTTTACAGACAGAGTTGTTAATTTGGTAGTGTCAACCGTGATAGCAGGTATGAAAGACGGACGTTCCAATGAGGGCTTTATAAAAATGATGTTCCGAACGCTCGAAGACGACGTAATGTCTTTGTCTAATCTCATAATCTCATCTTTCTCTTTGAATGCGCAAGCATCGGCTGCCGACGCACTTCTTCGCAGACAGCATGAATTATCACGCCTCAACAAAGACCTGGAAGAAATTTTGGCTTGGGGTGACAGTAACCAAGTCGAATTTAACGCTAAAAAAAACCCAGGCAGCAGTTTTCCCTAAAAACGTAAACATTACAGAACCGGATATAGTCATGGCCGGATACGCAATCCCACTGACTTCATCTATTAATTTGCTGGGCGTCAATCTGGGAGGAAATATGTCTTGGCATAACCACGTTGTGGCAATCGCCAGATAGCTTCTCAGAAGCTTGGGGTACTCTTCCGAACCAGAAAGTTGTACACACCTCAACAACTTTTGACACTATACAAAGTTCGACCATCACTAGAATACTGCTCTCATGTCTGGAGCTCTGCACCCAAACATACCCTTCGGCTACTGGATTCCATCGAAAGGAGGGCTATTCGTCGGAGATCATGAGCTGACGAAGAACCTCGACAACCTAGAACATCGAAGACAGGTTGGGGATTTGACTCTCTTTTACAGATGGAAGGTGCTCGGCTGACCTTGCCCTCTTAATTCCGCCCAGAGTGACGAATAGCAGAATACACGCCGAACCACTGCCGCCCATCCATATGTGGTTAAGCTTAGTACTCCTCGAACTTCATTATTTAAGAATTCTTTCGTCTGGAGGACTTCATCCTTGTGGAACGACCTTCCCGAGGTCGTTTTTCCCAACGAATATAACTTCCAACGATTCAAAACCAACGTGAATCGCTTTTTGCGCACACGCACCACTCCCAGAGTGCCCTAAAGGATATTTCCTATAGTGCTTGTGTTTGATCATAAAAAGAAATTAATAGGAAACGACAGAGAAAAATTATACTAATTTTCAGAGCTTCTCGATTGTTTTTCTGGGCTACCTAAGAATGTGAATATTGTCTATTCTTGAAAGATTGTGGACCAAAGTCGTACCCTCCTTGATTTAAAATCCTTGGACAAGCCCAAACTTTGTAGAAACAATATAATGGGTCAAAAATAAGCAGGGGGGGGGGGGGGGGGGGATTTAATTAATAAATTTGCATAAGAAAGTTTTTTAAAATTATTATTCTGAAAACCAACGTAAAATAGCTTTTCAGCTTCTTATTGTAAAGAACAATGTCAAACGCATTTTTTTTTAATGCTCGCACAATAATACATTGTTTCTTGTGTCGGAATTATTACCATTTTGCAAGACAATCCAAATATAAACAAAAACTTGGGCTTATTTTACCAAGGCAAGGTCAATTGTTAAAAAATAGTCGACGCCATTTTGCAACCACAGTAATTTACCTAATTGGTGTCTACGAACATTCAGTGTCATTACCAAAAAAATAAAACGTAATCAAAAATATGTCAACTCTTAAGGCTCGCGTTTCAAAATATCGGCGTGCTTTTCAGAATATGACATTGCCATGTTAAAAGCAATAATTCGATTGTAATTATTGTAAAATTTGCAATAACAATTAATTGGTCGCACGCCAATCGGCTTGATTTAGTACGAGGTGGTTTAAAATAATTGCACGCTGTCAGAAAAAATTATTCATTTTAACTTGTGATTATATGATTTAAAAGCTGGGTTTAATCACAGGTTGCCAAGCAGTCAGTATTTTCTGCGAACGTATAGCCAAATATACTTAGTTTTTTCTAATCTAAAACTGGATTCGTAAAGTTTTAGGGGTTGGAAAACGCTATGAAAAAATTGCGTTAAAAAATATAATAATGATATAAGAATAATAATAATAACAATTTCAAATATGAACGATTTTCAAATTTTTGTCACAGATCTTCCTGAAACTTGTTGATACCCCAATCGACATGTCAGACAATCTAAATATCAATAATTTAACTAAAAAACTTTATTATTAACGGCTAAAACTTTACGAAAAGAAATATTGATTTAGGGTATTATGATATGAAATTTTTCATTGTAACGCTCAAAGTTTTCTTTTTTTGGAAATTGTACTCATTGATCGTTTGGACATGTTTATTCGCTCGGGATTTAATCAGAATCGATAAAAATACTTTTATTTACAACCATGCATGAATCTAATAATGGCATTTCATATATCTTTGAAAGGTGGAAAGCTGACGTTTTTTTACTTTTACTTCCCACCCGGGTGGAAAGTAAATAGCTTTGCGTGTTTAGATATGTCTACTTTTTCCCTAATTGATAGAGTGGTCCTCAGCATTGAATATTGTGACCAAATCGTTGATATCTTCTTTGTCTTGGCGTTTTCACTGAAATAAGCTAGTAGCGCCGACTCAGGACCAGGAGTTTGAACTTTGTTTCCCGTACACCATTCTTTGAAACAGTTATATGTCATATCTCGGGCGGCTTCTAGTTGGCAGAAGATCTTCTTCTACATCATCTTCGCAGACAGCATGAAGTATCACGCCTCAACAAAGACCTGGAAGAAATTTTGGCTTGGGGTGACAGTAACCAAGTCGAACTTAACGCTAAAAAAACCCAGGCAGCAGTTTTCTCTAAAAAGGTTAACATTACAGAACCGGATATAGTCATGGACGAACACGCAATCCCACTGGCTTCATCTATTAATTTGCTGGGCGTCAATCTGGGAGGAAATATGTTCATTCATTCTTCATTATTTAAGAATTCTTTCATCTGGAGGACTTCATCCTTATGGAACGACCTTCCCGAGGTCGTTTTTTCCAACGAATATAACCTCCAACGATTCAAAACCAGCGTGAATCGCTTTTTGCGCACACGCACCGCTCTCGGTGTGCCCTAAAGGATTTTTCCTATAGTGCTTGTGTTTGGTCATAAAAAAAAACTATTTTTGCTGCTTCTCGAATTTCTAGTGGAGTAGCAGCAAAATCAAATTCCTCATCTGATTTTTCTGTTGTTAAAATAATATATTGTTTAGTGACATGGAAACCATATTCAAAAAATGATATTTGCCATCTTGATGTGTATTATTACCTACGTTATTTTACCACCTGCGGTTATTTGAAATTTCTGTCTAATTTTTCAATGGAAAAGTCAAAATGACATTTATCTTTGATTAATAATTTTAATTCAAAATAATAAGAAGTGGATGTCAGATGTGGTTGTAAATAAAATAGTATACAAACCTCGGTGAAAGATTTCATTACTGTCTCGAGATTTAGTTAACCTCCGTTAACCGACTCTCTCGACAGGAATGAAATACTTTCCACTTAGGTAAGTAATATACTATTTCTACAAACACTATTAACCCTAAACTTACGAAACATCAAAAGTACAATTTTAAACAGCAAATGAGGTAGGAGAGTATTTTCTATGGATGTGAATTCTTCCCATATATGCAACGTGTATTTTTTTTCTAGTCACCTTGTATTTAATTTAGGTCAATAGTCGTCAGTTAACGTTCGATTTAGAAGTGCAATGCTAATTAACAATAAATGCAATACCTTACCGCTTTTTTCCTTCAGACCGCAATGCAATTGGCACTTTGAAATAAAGTGAGGAAATTTCGGTTACTTAATTATTGAAGTGATTCATCCTTTATACGTAATTTCTTTCCACCCTAACAGAATTGGTCGGCACCGATTTTAATGAAATTTGATATACACACACAAAAATAGGAGAATCTTTTACAAATATTTTATTGCTGAACCTGAACAGTTCCCTTTCATGTCGTAAACATGTTTTTTTTTCAAATCAAGAAAATTATGCGGATTTTTACGTTAGATTATTTTTTAATAATTTATTTCCTGTATGTTACCCAAAAAGGATTATTTTATATTTCATAAAATAATAAAGCACGATTTATTTAACAAGGTTATAATGTAATCTTTCAAACATGCAAAATCAGAGGCTTTTTATATTTCTGCAATGTCAACATCTGTGGTTCCTGCTTTCCGTTATCGAAACGTTTCGTCAGCAGGAGATTAGATGGAATTCACGACTCACGATATTCACTAAACCGTTCTCGATCAGCTGGCGTATTGCCAACAGTCAAAACAACAGTTGGTACTGGTCGAAATCCTTAAAATACCTCCAGAACTAGAAATGGACAAACCTGTTCCTTCGTCTTTAAAGTCTGAAAAACTTAAAAAAATATAGTAGATTTTTTCCATTTGAATTAATATTTTCCTTTGTGGATTGGAAATACTTTTACAATTTAACAAAATGTTACAAGTATCAAATATGCCATGATAGAAACAATTGAACACAACAAAGCTTCTTCCCATCCGTCATAATTAAAAATAAATATATTATTAAATTAATAAAAATGATTCAGGAAAAATGTTGTACTCCGTCAGAAATACGAGAAATTACAGAAAAACTTTTAAAAAGAATATGCAAAACTTTGAGTTATGGTGCGAGCAGAACGAACGAGAAGAAAGTTCAAAATATTGAACAAAATATTATATATTAAATAATACTATTGAACAAAATATTGTGTTGACATAGAATCTGACAGGAATAACAATAATGCACAGGAAATGTCTACAGTAACTATAAAGATGTATATACACAGTGTGTAAAAAGTCCCGGAACAGTCAATTATTTCAAAAATGGTGCACAATATAAAAAAACTTTCTGTATAAAAGTTGTTGGTCTTAAAGAAATTTATTAAACTTAGATCCCTGTAATTATACAGGGTTGCCCAAAAAGTCGTGGTAACCGAAACTTCATTTTTTTTAAATGGAATGACCCTTTTTTGATCACATTTTCTGATTCCTCTAAACATTCTAAACAACAATTATAGAACATGTCATATGGCTAAACCTATTAGTTTTAGAAATAATTTGAGTTGAAGGACATAAATGCGATAGGTACGATATTACCTTTTGCATTGTTTCGAGTCGGCTCAAATGTTTTACGTTAAAATTAAAAGAAAAACATTAAACTCGTGTAAAATGAACCTCACTCAAGTTGTGTCAAAATTTTAATGACAACTAAATTATTAAATACAAGCAGTAAAATTAACAATAACTTGAAAAGAACAAAAATAAAATTAAGTGTAAGTAGTTATTTAATTAAATGCTAAAAATGTCCTCCTCCCACAGTTTGACAATGGGCTTCTAGTACCAGCTTATAAAAATGCAAAAGGTAATATCGTACCTATCGCATTTATGTCCTTCAACTCAAATTATTTCTAAAACTAATAGGTTTAGCCATATGACATGTTCTATAATTGTTGTTTAGAATGTTTAGAGGAATCAGAAAATGTGATCAAAAAAGGATCATTCCATTTAAAAAAAATGAAGTTTCGGTTACCACGACTTTTTGGGCAACCCTGTATAATTACAGGGATCTAAGTTTAATAAATTTCTTTAAGACCAACAACTTTTATACAGAAAGTTTTTTTATATTGTGCACCATTTTTGAAATAATTGACTGTTCCGGGACTTTTTACACACTGTGTATAAGTAATATGTATAATACTATATTGAATTAAAAATAAAAATAGTACTTTATTGAATAAAACTTTAGAAATAGAGCATAAACTGGAAGATACTTCTATTATTTTTAGGTTATGTTGTTTTATAGTTGTGACTAGAAATTAGTTGACGGACACCGTCAGCATGTTATATATTTCCGAGTAGGAATAGGTATTTCAGATAAATATCTAGTAAAAATGATCTATTTGCAAGGTTAAAGGTTAGTATTTTAAAGTTTTTGTATAAAAAATTTTTGTCGAATCCATAATGCCTAGGAATCTAATTTCAACGAAATTGAAGAAATCCTAAAATTCGAACCCTACTTGCTGCCAACAAAAAAAAAATAAAATAAAATTAAACTAACCTTAACTTTGAATAAATACATCGTTCCGAGAAAATTATATATTATAACTAATCACCCAACCTCAATTTTTATGGAGCACAAAATCTAGCCAAGTTAACCGTGTTTTTTGTTTCGTAGGAGTGTAAGGAAAATCATTATGATTGTTCAGGATCAAGTTGTTTGATCTGCTGTTGAAGATGTTAACCGATTTTATTTTGTACGTGCTACATAAAATTAAATCCTTGATTAAATTGATACTTCTAATTACGAAGGCGTTGATACAAGTTTGTGATACATTTTGCGTTACAACTTAAATCGATGTAAATAATCCATTTGTAATCGATTAATACCATTTTGTAAGAACACCCTGTATGAAGGACGTGCCTCGATAATAATAGAAAATGTAACGGAACCCGACATTTACCACACATAAATTATAATTTGCTCACGCTAGTTCTGGTGCGGCCTTTGTTATTGATAATAAATTATTTTGTTATTATTGTAACGTTTCCATTCGTCGTGTCTTGTAGTTACATAACTGGAAGTTCAAGTCGTTATGTTTAGAACACAGATCGTTCAATTATTCCCTTCTATTGGAGATCTTGAAAAGGTAAAAAATGAAGCAACCAAAATACTGCAGAGAAATTATGAAATTGTGGAAACTTCTTTAAAAAGACCAAAGATTAAAATACCAGGTGTTACTTTGAGCTACACCATGGAGGAGTTTGAAACACAGTTAAAGAAACAGAATTCAATTTTCTCTGATGTGGAATACTTTAAAATAACTTACATAAAATCATTTAAAGAAAGGACTACTAAAACTCTTTATGCCGAATGTTCTCCCAAGCTCTTTCGGGATTTGATGCGAAACGGGAGAGTGTACCTCGGATGGGAACGGTTCGCAGTATTTGAGGATGTAAGTATCCTTAAATGTTACAAATGCCAATTATATCACCACAAGGGTAATGAATGTAAAAACAAACAGGCATGTAGAAGATGTACAGGAGAGCACGACATAAAAGACTGTCAAAGTCAATTAACTAAATGTATAAATTGCGATGTTAGTAATAAAAAATATGGCACACATCACAATATATCCCATGAGGCCAACGATCGGAACTGCCCTAGCTACAAGTACTATTTAGAAATAGCTAAATCACGAATAAATTATGGCTAATTTTGAAACGGAAATTTTAGACAACATAAAAGAAGAACAAGACCAAAGCCAAAGGGTAAGTCCAGAAAATTTCCAGGATATTGTAAGTGGCAAAGATATCCAATTTAGCGTTCTACATCTAAATATATGTGGCATAAAAACTAATTTTAATGACTTTTTAGTATTTCTGGAGGCTTACAAACTTTTTTTCTACGATATCCTCATTCTAAGTGAGTGTCATAAACTCGAAACTGTCTCCCAGTTTAATATTCCAGGCTATAATGCATATTACAACTCGGCTAATTTTAATTCTTATGATGGTTTAGTTATTTACACGAAACTCCACCTAAACCCACTTTTTGAAAACTTTAAACTAGATGTCTCAGGGATTACTGTAACGAGGATCTCATTTAACTTAAACAACCACTGTTACAGTTTGAATGCTTGTTATAGATCACCATCATCTAATATCAATCAATTTTTAAAAGAATTTGATGTATATTTAAAATCACAGAAGCATGACAATCATTTTGACATTGTAATAGGTGATATAAATATCAATTTATTAAATAAAAATGATCCAGCGGTTGTTGATTATATGGCCTTGATGAATTCAAATGGGTTTATACCTTTGTGTCTGGGAGTCACAAGGGATGCTTCAAACTCCTGTTTGGATCATATATTTTTGCGACAAAAATTAAAATCGGAATTAAACAAAGTTGAACAGTATATAGTAATACACGACATCACAGATCATTCACCAACAACTTTGATTATCTCAAACAATAGAACCAGTAATAACAATGACAACCACATTACAAACAAAAATAGTTCGTACACAATTGTTGACTTTGACAGGTTAAAAGTTTTATCTGATGCAGTGGATTGGGACCATACTTTGAGTTTCACGCAACCTGAAGAAGCTACCAACTACTTAGTTGGGAAACTAATTGAAATTACAAAAAAATCGGAAAAGATAATAAATATAAGACAAAAACATAATAAAATAAAACCGTGGATTACAAATGGATTAATAACTTCCATAAAAATGCGCGATAAACTAAAAAAATCTCTAATAAAAAACCCAACAGACCAGAGGCGCGATGAATATAAAGAATATCGCAATAATTTAAAAAAACTACTTGAAAATACAAAAAATGAATATTACAAGAATAAAATTAGCGAAAATAAGAGTGATATGAAAAAATATACAAAATAATAAACGAGGCAACAAATCAGAACACAGTTAAATTACCATTAAAACAAATACAACACAATGGACAAACAATTACAAATAAAAAAGAAATAGCCGACATATGCAATGACTTCTTTGTGAACGTGGGTAAGTCAATGTCCGACTCAATAGACGTACCTATGAATCCCTTTAAAATTGACTCAATTGACTCATCTTATTCAATGTATCTCAGACCAACTAACACAAATGAAGTGACACAGTATATAGCCAGTTTAAAAAATAATTGTTCTCCGGGTTACGATAAAATATCATCTAAAACAATAAAACTCCTTCACCGAGACCTATTAAATCCTCTTGTTCATATTATAAATTTAATTTTTAAAACAGGTATGGTTCCATCACATTTTAAAACATCAATAGTTACACCTATATATAAAGCAGGAGACAAACAGATTACAGGAAACTATAGACCTATAAGTGTAATTTCGAATTTTGCAAAAATATTTGAAAAATGCCTTAAAACAAGGCTTATTAACTTCTTAACATTTAATAATGTTTTGTCTAAGAACCAGTTTGGATTTATCAAAGGGGGTAATACCACAAATGCTATATATGATTTTGTTGAAAGTGTTACTGACAATTTAAACAATAATAATAGGTGTATAGCTTTATTTATAGATTTGGCGAAGGCGTTCGACACGGTCTCACATTCCTTGTTGCTGGAAGTGATGAGCAAATATGGGGTGAGGGGCACCGTGTTGAGGGTTTTCTCGAATTATCTTAGTGATCGTTCCCAACGTACTAGGATAGAAGATATTTATAGTGACAATAAGATTGTAAAGCATGGGGTGCCCCAGGGTACAGTGCTTGGTCCCATTTTATTTTTAATCTATGTAAATGCTCTGTGTAGTCTTGGTGTGGGGGGGAAGATCGTGGCATATGCTGACGATACTGTCATCGTCTTCTCATGTAAGACTTGGGAAGGAGCGAGAGCTAAGTTGAGGTCCGGTTTTGCTAAAGTTAAAAACTATCTAGACACTTTCAAACTCCATATCAATATTCAAAAAACACATTACATAGCATTCTCATTAACAGAAGCAAATAGACCGGATTTTAACAACATCTTGCTGGATAATATCCCTGAACCCATAACACAATGCGAAAAAATTAAATACCTTGGTGTCATAATAGACAAACATTTGAAGTGGAACGAGCATGTGCCGTACATCACTAAAAAGATAAGGTGTTTGATTTACAAATTTTATACTTTGAGAGAATTTCTATGCCGTAAATTTCTTATAATGATCTATAAGGCACTGGTTGAACCACTTCTAAATTACGCAATTGTGGTGTGGGGAGGGGCATATAATATACATTTAGAACAACTTAAAAGAATTCAAAATCATATTGCTAAAATCATATTTAAAAAATCCAGAATGTATCCTACTAATTTGTTATATTCCAATGAAATAAATAACTTGCAAAGTTTATATATTATAGCTGCTTGCAACTTTATACATAACAGTGAAAAGTATGACTCGAGGTATAGAGTGCATATGTATTGTACAAGAGGAGTTGAAAATAAACTTTTAAACACAACCCTTTGTAACAACAGTTTGGGTCAACACTTTTTATCATATCTGGGTCCTAAATTATACAACAAGATACCATTGGAAATACGAAATATAAAAGATGAAAAACATTTTAAAACTCAGTTTAAAAAATTCTTTTCGACTAATTTAAATATTTTCAATGATATATTGTGATAGCGGTATTATTTAGACTGTTGCACTCCCTGTAGGTTTTGTTGTTTTCGCTGTTTGAATGTGTTGTTGTTACACTAGTAGTGCTTTATCTTAATTTTTTATTTTTTTTTCACTAAGCATTTTATTGAGGTTTATAGAGATTAATTTAATGCGAGAAACACTTAGTGATAGTTAAAAAATGTTAAATTCTAAAAATAGGCACATACAGGTATTTGATACCTAGGTGCCATATATAACTGTTTTAAATTTTTATAAAACTACATGTTTATTTAATTTGTATTATATGTAAAGACTGAATAAATAAATTTGAAATTTGAAATTTGAAATTTGAATTTTAAACAAAAAAGGTCTCTTTTACCTTTCGGCGGCCGGCGAGGGACGATATTATGGAACCATGAACCTTATATGGGTTTGAGGAAAAAAATATATTGGCTAAATCGACCGAGAAAAATTGATTGGCGTAATTACTATTATATAACCAAAGGTATTGTAAACTACACATTCAATTATTCATTCATAAAACTCTTGGAAAGTGAAGCTGTGATTGTTTGAAATCTTGTTGAAAATCAGTAATGGGTGGAAGAGAGAACTACAGGTCGACAGCTTTATCTGTAGCTATAAAAGGAATGCGGACAAGAAAATTTCTTGGGTTAACAATGTTGTCTCATATATTAAATTTTAATTTAATACCAGGTTACCAAGTAAACCCTAAAATTAAATTTACCCATTTAAAGTAAATTGTCATAAATATATAAGAAACTAATATTCTATTATAGTTTCAATGTTCTTAAACTTTCATACTATTTATTTTAATATTTAAATACAAAATAAAATATTTTTTTATTAAAATACTTCTAATCTAAAAATAGGGCAACATGGTGCAATATCAACGGTAACCATGGGTAACCGGTGGCTAGAGCTAATTTGATAGGTTATATCCTAGACGGAGGATGACGTCACGCGTTTGGTGACACGCCTATAGTGCCAGCGTGCTTATTCGGCGATGTCCAATATGCTTCATCCAGTTGCGTAGTGCTAGGGTTTGTTTTAAAACTGTGATAATGAATGAATATACCCTGGTAAAACCCTTCATAGTCACAGGGTGTGTGAAGAGGAATTACAAATTAAAATTGCCTGCTACTTAAGCGAAAGCTAGAAAGGGTCGCAATGTATACGGGAGTAAGCGTGGGTGCAGTAAAAACATTCACAAAGAATATACTGAAAGGATCAATTGTTGTCATCTCCTGTCAAAAAAAAGGGCCCGTCTCTCTGCTGTCGGAAAAATCGAAGGCTTCGATTTCGGCATTGTTAGGAGAACAATACAAAAGTTTTATGGTTCCAACCTTAAAAAAGTTGCTACAACAGCTGAGAAGTGACATAAACTTTCCGTTTTCCCGTGAAACTTTGAGGTGCATGTTGAAATCAAATGGATTTTATTGGCGAAAATGCTAAAATAAACGAAAAATATTAATATATTGGGACTGGTGATACAAATATATTCATGCCATGAAAAAATATATATTATTACATTATTAAGATAATAATAGCACGCCCATGGCTCGGCCATGTTTTAAAAGATATTGCTTCCCCCTTACCGATACCGCGTAGCTATAGACTCGCTTGTCGAGCTGTACATGTTTGTTGGCTGAATGGCAACAATGTTGAAGTCTGGTTATATCAGATGGTTAAATATTAAAACATAACCCAGCTTACCGATGAAAAGATAAATCCTTATTTAAATGACTCACTCTTTTACAAACTACACATGAATGCACCATGATTATTTTTAATAAAGACCATTTTTCACCAATAATCACAAAAAAAAACAAATCAACAAAAATATATATAACAATCTGTTAGATCGAAGGATACACGTCGCAATATTTACGAGATTAGTATTCATTCATCTTTTGCTTATCGTATTTGTAAAATAGAAATAGATGTTGCCAGAGTGCAGTTGCATTAGTTCAAGATTCGTTTGCTACTTTTAAGTATAATAATATTTTTTTTAATAATCTCTCATCGCCTTTTCACAGTTTATAGTAAAGTTATTGGGAAATAAATTTATTTTAAGAGTAATTGTGGATTAATCTTAAACCAATTGCCAAATTAACAAATTTTTAATTGGGATTTTGCAAGATACCTTTGCATTAAAAATGTGAATCTGGCTATGCTGCAATAATGACCGAAAGAGGTGGGAAATGCGGTTTGCAGTCGTTGCGTAAGCTAGAAATGTACATTTTTCCATCTGTAGTTTGTAATATCTTTGTATATAACTAAAAATTCAAATTTCTTCGAATTATCACTATTAAGGTTTTTTTTAATAACGGATATAAATCGATAATTAATTTTTGCGAGAATTTGTCCGTAGAATTAAAAATTACTGTACCTCCCATACCGCTTATTAAATATCCGATCTTGGTCGTGAATATAGATATCGATAACGGTGATAATTCGAAGAAATTTGAATCTTTAATTATATAATAGTAATTGCGCCCCCTAGCGGTCATTTTGGAAACGTGAAAATAGTTTCAATCGATTTTTCTTGGTCGATTTAATCAATGAAATTTTTTTCCCAAAAACCTAAGGTTTATGGCTTCCATAATATCGTACCTCGCCGCCCTCAGTGGGACACCCTGTATATGACCAAAAAAAGGACGTTTCAATATTTTTTCTTAGTCGATTAATAAACTCGTTTGGGAAGAAATCTCGTTTTAAAGGGTGTAAGGAATCAATCTTAAATATCATTGTGTAATTTGTAACTGTTTGAACTTTCTTTTAATTTATTCGTTTGTAAATTACTATATTATGTGTAATAGTTCACAGCTAAAGTTGGTAATTAAGTCTTTATTACTGATTTACAACACATAAAATGACTTCTTATGCAAAATTATATATCTTTGAAGAATTAGGTGCGGTGCCTTTTTCCCTATTCCGTTTTTTTATAAATAATGCAATTAAACAAGAAAAATAAAACAATACCATACTCGTACTCGTACTCGATTGCTACAGACAGAATGCGGCATTTCATAGTCGCACGCTCCGGCGCCGGCGACGAGAAAGATATAAAATTGTATGTTGCTACAATTTATTGTTTAAAGTCCGACTAAGGTTTGTTACATAACACACTTCTCAGATATGATTTGACAATAGGCACCCGCAAATTTTCTTGATGATTCGATTATAGTAAAATTACTATACCTAGTAAAGATTTTATTGTAAAATATCCTGTATTAATTACATTTTTTATTAGTAATCCGTATCAAACACAAAAACTGAGCGCCTTTTCCATGTTAAAAGCCCCGCTATCCCCCGCTGCCACCCGCCACCTGTTACTACAGAGAAACTGCACTACTTAATCGCACGTGCGAGCAAGTCTCGTCATAATCGTCATTTACATCGACCGAAGCACGGTTGCCGGATCTATACAGTTTGGTTTGACGGGATGATAAAATATTAGGGAGGGTCGGACTTTATACGATAAATAATATTCAATGAATATAAATTAATATCTTTTATTGATTTTGTTTTGGTGTTTCACGTGCGCATGTGCTCCTGTAGAAGAACCGTCACTGGTACCAAATTAATATTGTCAACATAATTTACAAAAAAGAACTATAGTTAGGATTTTTAATAAACTTAGTAAAATCAAGTATGTAAGTACTAAAATATATTGTAAATTTTACAACGAATGTATGTGCACGGAACCGAACACTATAATAATATTATTATAGAAACGATTTTGTTGTAAATTGTCATCTAAAATACAGGGTGTTATGGAAATGACTTATTATATTTAAATGGGTGACTCCTAGGGTGTCCTAGAGGAAGTCTACATACTTTTTTTTTAATCGAATATCTAAATACTAAGGTAAAAACCCTTTTTACCCACATACTGTCGCGCCGTTCCATCTGGATTCAATTAGCAACAATGTGGGTCACTTGAGTATACTAACAGTGTTGTCAGATAACACCGCATGTTTCGCTCTTGCTTGGATAACGGCCGCGCGCGACTATCGTTGCTTCAGTATGTTTTGAGATTCGGGAGTGGAATGACGCTGTCGAGGGTTCCATGTGCTTGATGTACTATACGAATTTTTAACGTTTTGTTAGTTGTAGTATTACCCGATTTTTTTTTCTGTTGCGAAATAATTCATAATAAGAAATATTGTGATGTGATTTCAAATTTGTGTGATATTACCTATTGTTGGTTCTGTTGCAAAACATACCTTTTGTGTTTTATTTTTTTATGGAATTTAATTATAAAACGGATAATAAGATCGAAGGTAAGAGAGTATGTAACTTAAAATTGTAGTATTTTTTTTTTTCTAAAAAAATTTGAAAAAGACGTGATAACGCGAGTCAAAGACGTCTTGTTGTCAAAAAGTGAACACGTGCATTTACAATTCTGTGTTGCAATATATGACAACACCGCCTCAATAAACTATTGATTGCGAACGTCCTCAGTAGCGGCCACGTAAATTTTCAGATTTCATATAAAGTGAATATTTCGCTTAATAATTCAAAGCGCCATTTCTGGTTATTTTTCTTCAATTTATTTTCGTCTCAGGATAAGTCATTTCCATAACACCCTGTACAGTAATAATTACCTTTTTTATGTGTAATCCGTAATATTGTCAACATAATTTACAAAAAAAAAACTCTAGTTCGGATTTTTAAAAAATTTAGTAAATTCCAGTAAATATATTGTAAATTTTACAACGAATGTATGTGCATGGAACAAACACTATATTAAAATGATTATAGTAACGATTGGGAGATTGCGTGTGTCAAAATATTTACAAAAAATTTGAGTAAATTTTATAAAATATTTTAGTAAATTTTACAAAAACCTTTCATATCAATGGTTCACTAAATATTTTTGTAATTATTACTAAAAATGTATGTTAAATTTTGCTATAATTCAATGGCAGTTCTTAATAAAAGTTATTCCAGTCACATGAATCTTTCGTAACCAAATCTTGTTAGGGGCAGCCTGCTATTGGCCGGCTGGAGATAATAAACGTCCGATTTCTCCAAAGCCCGGAACCAAAAATTGTCAGCACATCCTTCATTAGCACGAATCGAGAATATCCAGCGATTCCCGCGTAGTTTGCTTTTAAAGTACCGGTGAAAGTGTTTGCAAAACCTGTCTAATATTTTAATTCAGATCCATATGGCGATTATTTTAAACGGTTTAAAATATAATTAAAATATTGACACCTCTCCATGTTCTAAATACTTCAGTATGTAATTTGTGTTTCACTTTTCTGCTTTAAAATATCGATTATTGAAAATGTACAATGCAGTACATGCTATTGCAAATAAATTTAATAATTGAAAAATCACAATGGAAATAAATCGTTTAAAGTATGTACATTTTGCCCCAGTTTCTATTCAACCGTTTGTCTATAACCCAAATTGTCTCGAATAGAAAAATGTATGCCCAATTATGGTACTATATTTTTCTAATCAGATTTAATGATATCATTATTATTATTATACAACTATCTATCTATTTTAAATATTTAATTATTATTGATATTGAGAATATTATAGATTGGCATGCAAAATTGACCGAACAAATAAAATATTGTTCGAATTCAATCTTAAATAGCCAGTGGGGCACCCAGAATTTTTTGGTGGGGGGGGATTTTCTTTGCAAGGTTACATTGGGGTAAAGTTGCACAATTCATGGCCGATCAATACGGCATGAAGAAATTAGGAAATTTCCGATTACTTCTGAAGATATTTATAAACAGTGATGGTGACAGTAACCAAGTCGATTTTAACGCTAAGGAAACCCAGGCAGCAGTTTTATCTAAAAAGGTTAACTTTACAGAACAGGATATAGTCATGGCAGGACACGCAATTCAACTGGCTTCATCTGTTAATTTGCTGGGCGTCAATCTGGGAGGAAATATGTTTTGGCATAGCACGTTGTGGCAATCGCCAAGATAGCTCCTCAGAAACTTGGTGTACTCTTCCGAACCAAAAAGTTGTACACACCTCAACAACTTTTGATACCAGACAAAGCCCAGATTCGACCATCACTAGAGTACTGCTCTCGTGTCTGGAGCTCTGCACCCAAACATACTCTTCGGCTACTGGATTCCATCGAAAGGAGGGCCATTTGTCTGATTGGAGACCACGAGCTAACGAAGAGCTTCGACAGCCTAGAACATCGAAGACAGGTTGGGGATTTGACTCGCTCTTACAGATATTTCCATGGAAAGTGCTCGGCCGACCTTGCCCTGTTAATTCCGCCCAGAGCGGCGATTAGCCGAAATACACGACGAATCACTGCCGCTTATCCACATGTGGTTAAGCTTAATACTCCTCGAACTTCACTCTTTAAGAATTCTTTCATCTGGAAGACGTGATCCTTATGAGGAACGACCTTCCCTAGGTTCCGGATTCAAAACAAACGCGAATCGCTTTATCTGCACACGCACCACTCCCAAAGTGCCTTAAAGGATTTTCCTATAGTGCTTGTGTTTGATCATAAAAAAATATAAAAATCCGAAAAATCACTGTTTTTAATTTCTTAAATAAAGTCAGAAAAGAATAAAAACCAAAACATTTATTTTCGTTTTTTTACGAATATCTTTGGAAGTACTAGGAATTTTCCTAATTACCTTATAGCGTCTTGGTGGGCTGTGAATTGCGCAACTGTTAATGATATCCCAATGGTAAATATCGAATTTTTAACACCTTGTATAGCTAAATGTAAAAACAAATACAAGTAATTCAGGGGGGGGGGGGGGGGGTATGTTGTTTTCGATCCCCCCAACAAAACCCCTGCTTTTGGCATCAATGTCGATAATTTTTTTTGTGAAGTTGTAGTTGTTTTAATTGTTATCATTCTCAATTATCGATTTTGAAAAAAAATCGAAAAGATTTGTTCCACTTTTGTGGAAATATTTGACTACTGATTGATGCGTCTTCTCTCAACAGCTCTTTTTCTGTATTCTTAAAGGAAAACCTCATTTTTATAGAATTATTTTAAAATATCTTACATACAGTCTAAAGAGTAGAAGGACAATTTTTCCAAAAATCACCCAAGCAATTGCATATCTGGCAAACACTTGATTAGACTTATAAGACTTGTAAGTTGCTTAACTGCCTGCTCTTTAAAAGATTGAAAGCTATAATAGAATTGCAACACTTTTAAATCAATATTATTTCGCTAAAGAAATTTAAAAGGATTATGTCTTCATTTTCACCGCATCAGATATAAAAATATTGCCAAAGAAATATCATGGGAAAGAACGAGTTAAAACCACAGTAATATTCTACACGAAGATAAACATTTGATTTAGGAACATAGAGGAGCACATTGGAGGTTTGTTACCGCTTGTAATTAATTTTTATAAATTTATTTGAGTTGCATTGAACCATAGTTTTGGAACGCCGCGACCTAGGGGAGTCCCAATCGGGCATGTAAAAAATAAGGCACTTATATATGATAAGATAATATAATTAGTTACTTACATTTAAACCAGGGCTGAAGTGCGTCATCATCTGCAACAATATAATTCAAATTGAGATACTAAAGTCAAAACTAATTTTTAAAATGGTACTCGATGCATTATATTCTTAAATTTGGTTTCTATTCTAGCTGATCCGAAGCTGCTATACAGGGTGTAACTAAATAAGTGTAAAACATTTAAGGGGGTGATTCCTCATCGAAAAAAAGATAGGATCTTTCATATAAAGAAACTTCATTGGAGCATCCCTTGTTAAGATACAGCCCCTTAAAGGGGGTACATAAAATGTGTTTAACAATTTTTTTCACAAGCACTAAAAAAGTTACAATATTGAAATTAACCTGACATTTTCTACTACCAAAAAGACACTTAGCCAGTAATTTATTTGGTTTACCCCATGGTTGTAAGGGGTGGAAAACGCAACCCCGAATCTGATTCCCTACACACAAAAAATAAATACTTGTTTTGAATGCCTAAGATAGACTATTATATTTTGAAATTAAGTATATTTCTTTTCTTGGGTGTAATAGGGAGATATTTATTTTAAATCATCCTACTAATTCCCTTTCTTTGTTTCAGTGCCCGAGTACGAAATAGTCCCGATTCACCACGTCAGGAAAAGAAGCATATCCTCACCGCCGCCCAAGGGCGGCAACACACTCGATCATGGGCCGCCCGAAAAAGATTCTTCGACGAAATCGTTAAAGCCATGGAACGTTAAAAATACAAGTCAAAATTTTACGGATCATTTTGTAGATAACGATAATTTGAAAGAAAATATAGAAAATACAGATGATGCGACTAAAAATTTGCGGCTCCGCGCTTTCGGGCGGCCATTTAATTTAAGTCTGGTGCCGACGGAGGGGCTGTTCAAAAAGGGGAAGCTGAAGGTTTTTACTGTCGAGCCGAATGCGACCGCGCAACATGGGGTGGAGTACGTGGAACATCCGGAGGTAAGTTTTTGGTTAATGATTAGTCTGATAAAATACACAAATTTTAAATGGGATTGCCTGTATTTAAATTTCTATATATACATATTATATTATACATATAAACTTTTTTCGTATAGGTTGCCTCCTCGGAGATATACAGGGTACACCAAGAAAAGTGGCCTATTAGAAGTATCTCGAGAACTAAATGAGATTTTATTTTGAAAATTTGACTGTGGCTATAAGAGATAGTTTTCTACGTTTATAAAATATTTTGGATGGTGCGGTGTTGCCGAATCATACCGAAAGTGGTAGCCACTTCGGAATTTTAAATGAATTATATGTTATATTTTTTTGGAATCTAGGTATAAATCTAGAATAGTTTTCTGTATAATATCATATACCTATCTTTAAGAGTTTTTGAATTATAAATAATCTTGTGATTTTTTAATGCCGTATTGGGACCTCAAAAGAAAATCATATCTTTTTAGCGGTTACAGCTAGAATGCTGAAATTTTGACAATAGTTTCACAAGACCATCGAAATTTTATAATTTTGAACAGTATTTAATTAGTTTTATACAGGGCGTTTCCATAACAATTTTTCTGAGGGAGATGAATTATTGCAAAAATCTTCTTTTTTTTAAATGGGACACCCTGTATTTGATATGTTTTGCTAATGGAGGATCGAATTTTCAATGAAATAAGTGTTCCTATACCTATCTTCAATATTTTCCGACTTATAGCGAAATTTAAAAATTATCTCATAAAAATATATTTTTTGGTAGTTGGCTGTGGAATGGATTCATAGAAGAAAGGTGCTGATAACATGTTCATTTGTCACCTTTTTCATTTCTTCCCCTTCTAAATCTTCCCTTGTTGTGACGGGAGTCTTGTAAACTATTTCTTTAATCCTACCTCTTAGATAAAAATCTAGGGGGTAAGATCCTGAGACCTTGGGGACATTTCCATGGACCTCTTCGCCCAATCAACTTTTTGGGAGTCATAGGAGCTGCATCAGGATGAAGTTCATTAAATTTTCTGTTTCAAGTTCTAGATAAAACTCTACCACACTCCCCATGAATATAAAATAAACTAAAAATATCTAAGCTCGAATAATTTTTATTACAATAACACAGACATAACGTCAAATGGATTTTTCATTATTTTGTTTCTATGAATCCATTCAACAGCCAACTACCAAAAAATATATTTTTATAAGATAATTTTTAAATTTCTTTATAAGTCCCCAAATATTGAAGATAGGTATAGGAATACTTAATATCATTAGATAGAAAATTCGATCCTCCATTAGCAAAACATATTAAATACAGGGTGTCGCATTTAAAAAAAAGAAGATTTTTGCAATAATTCATCTCCCTCAGAAATATTGTTATGGAGACGCCCTCTGTATAAAACTAATTAAATACTGTTCAAAATTATAAAATTTCGATGGTTTTATGAAACAATTGTCAAAATTTCAGCATTCTAGCTGTAACCGCTAAAAAGATATGATTTTCTTTTGAGGTCCCGATACGGCATTAAAAAATCACAAGATAATTCAAAAACTCTTAAAGATAGGTATATGATAGTATACAGAAAACTATTCTAGATTTTTACCTAGATTCCAAAAAAAATATAATATATAGGGTAATTCATTTAAAATTCCAAAGTTGCTACCACTTTCGGTATGATCCGGCAACACCGCACCATCCAAAATATTTTATAAACCTAGAAAACCATCTTTTATAGCCACTGCCAAATTTTCAAAATAAAATCTCATTTAGTTCTCGATATACTCATAATAGGCAACTTTACTTGGTGTACCCTGTATATGGGCTCTCAAAGAGCTCCAATGGGTTTTTACACATAATTATTGAACCACCAGGTATATTACAATTTTTTTTTAGTATGATGTATACCAGGTAAGACCCTTTAAATTGTTATCCGGGAAAGTGTTGTGAATTGCCCACAGCCGCAGGGACGGACTAGCTCTGACATTCATGGCCCTTTTTTCTACGTTGGACAACGTTTTTTACATATCTTTGACTATTGACTAAAAATTAAATACTCCTCACTAATGTCGCTGCGACATTAGCGTCGCTGCGACATTAGTGTCGCTAATCCTAACCATTTTCGAAAAAAACGACATTTTTATTGTATTTGGCGTATTTCGGTAAGAGATACATCTTAAAACCTCAGAATGCGGACTCAGTGTAAATAAAATGACGTTTTCTCGAAAACGGTTCGGATTAGCGACATGAATGAAGAGCACTTAATTTTTAGTCAATAGTTAAAGGTATGTAAAAACCATTGTCTGAAGTTCTTATCATACAGGGCGTTAAAAAACGGGGCCGCGAGTGTCACAACTAGTCTATTCGTGAAAAAAATATATTTTGTCATCAAGAACTGGTGTTATATGACGATAATCGTATTTTTTCAGCAAGCAAAAATGTTTATAAAGAATAAGTTTTCCTCGAAAAATGAAATTTTTGGTCCGTTTGTCCCCTTTGTCTACCATATCACCGGACATAGGTACATACTGTATACGATTACTGAGTACTTATTTTTAAAACAATTGTTAATCGCCAATTAAAAATCGATATTTGGGTGCAGTTAATTAAAAACTTTTTAAAATATTATAAACTGCAATATTTTTATGCGACCTTCCATCTGGCTAAAAAAAAATTGCACAAAAACTAACCGGAAATCGATTAAATATGTCTTTACGCAACTCGTATTTATATCCTGATTCCTGTATCCGAATAGAAAGGTGGAGGTATTGGAAAAAATTAGCGGGCACAAAAGTAATCAAAAATAATCTCGGAACGATTGTCGTCAACTTATCTCATTTTCGGAAGCAATTGTTAAAATAATTCAAGGCCGGTGCGGCATTGCGGCATTGAATTGGGATTGTCATCTCGAGAGTTACTAATTTTAATTTATTTTTAATTTTATTTATTTTGAATCACACACACACACCTGTCTTTAATTGGAGCGTGCAAATGGATCGAAGTAGATAGCATTGAAATTTATGTGACTTTTTTGTTATACCTAACAGTTTTAAATTATAAGCGCATTTAGAAAAAATCGCGGTGTCTTAGAACGGAAAATTCATTATTGTAACTCCGGCTTATAGATTTGAAATATTTTTTATAATGGGGCTTCAAGAGTTCAGTGGCATTTATAAACTTTGTCGCTGCAGTCCTGTTCAGTTCCGCTGGCTGTCGTTCGACTCGAACAAATGAAAACATACCTGACCATTTATAAACTCCGCGGCCGTTCGTTCGAGTCAGTTCAAGTTTATAAATCTGTTTCCCAGTGAACTGCAACTGCGAGCGCAGCGCAACTGAACTGAACGTATTATAAATGGAACTTTCTAGTAACGTTTTCACCATTGCAACCAAATTGCAATTGATTTTTTTATTCCATCGCCGACTACAATGTTTCTCATGTTATCGCTTTAATTCTGTTACCGCCGAAATAGCTCAGTTGGGAGAGCGTTAGACTGAAGATCTAAAGGTCCCTGGTTCGATCCCTGGTTTCGGCAAAAACTTTTTTTAAAGATTTATTACTATTTGGCAAATACATTCCTTTTTGGCATTTTAATCTGTGATACATTTTGGGTTTTGATTACAACTCAGAAACGGGTTGCTCATACAACAGACATATTTCCTCTCAGATAGGAGAATGTATTTAAAGCGCAGTCTAAACTAAGAAAATACTTGAGTTGAGCGATATAATTTTATTTCATCATTCGATCTTTTAAAGGAACAGAATTCCCGAAACACATTCGGAGGTTCTCTAGGATGATCATCAATTTCGTTTGGGTTTTATTTAACAAATCGTTTCAACAACTTTAGGTAATTTATTTCACATTTTATTGCATAATGATCATCATTAAAATCTATTTAAGAAGCGCAAGCGAAACATGTTTTGTAGGAGATTGCATTCGCGATATTAATTCTATACAGTGGCGGATTCAGCGGGGACGCTCCCACCTAAGCAAAAAGTACGCAATTTATTAAAATTTTTCAATCATCACCTGTTCATATTTATTCTTCTCTAATATTATTTTAAAATACCTTTAATTATGATAATTATTTCTATAAATATATTTCTAGAAAGTATTTATGCAATTGCCCATTATACAGGGGTTCATGGAAATGGTTTATTATTTTTTTAACAACTTCAGTGTTCTAGAGATAGCCTATACATGGTGTGCCAGAATATGTGGGCAATCTCCCGGGTTCAGATAGAACACTTAAAAATAACAGGAGAAGTTCTTATAAATTTTTCTTCCTAAGGCATCCCCTACGGAGATACGGGCCCATAACGGACGTCCCTGGAAATCGTTGTTCTTTAAATAATTTATTAAGTACCAGGCTAGCAGTTCTCGTTTTTTGTAAGTTCCTTCAAATTATAAATCATTTTCAATCATAAAATTATGAATTTCTGCTTTTGTATTATTAGAATTGGGAATGATTTTTGCTTGCCGACTATGATAACTAGCATTGTCCATTACAATGACGCAATTTTCAGGTATATTTTTAAGGAGTTTATGTTTAAACCAATCTTCAAAAAGTTGTGCGTCGGTATCTTGATGGTAATCTAAAGAAGAATCTGCTATGTTTTTAGCTGAAAGCAACAGACAATTTGGAACAAACCCGTTCTCTGAACTAGCATGTAATATTGTGATTCTTTTGCCTTTATTCCAAGGACGCCACATTCTACCACTAATAAGCCTAACTAAAAATTACTCGCCGGAAAACCACTAAAGATTAAAATTATTAAAAATCACTTTGTATTTATATATGCATCAGGCATAGGTATAAATTGAATTTGTATACCTGGTCCGGCTCTGCTCGAAAAGGTTTTAAAATTTGGGATTTCCTTATTTATTTTATGGTCGAAGGGATATTGAGGTTTTATTGCAGTCAAAAGTTCAATGGTATAATTCTGCAAATACTATACGCTTCAGTCCCGTTTGATGCGGGAGAGGGAAACGTCTCCGACGAGGTATTTCTGTATTTTTTTACCAATACTGTTCTTTCTTTTTTTTTTTTTACCAAAAATGTTCTTATGTTCTGTTGTAAAATTATTTACTGTCTTGTGCTTGTGATCTGATTTCGAATTTGTGCGATATTATTTTTACAACATCCGGTATACATTGCGCTTCTTCGCACCCCATTCAAAAAGTTCCTGGATCCGATCCTGATGCAAAATTTTTCTTAAGGTTTGTTGATCAGGTTGTAAAAGTGTGCAAATCGTAAAATGATGAGCTGCGTTAAAATAGAAAGTAGATTTGGTCGAGAAAAAATCCAACACCGTTAGCTTAAATGTTAAATCGTTATTTAACGGTGTTAAAGGGTATTATTACGTGAACATTGGCGTAAAAATAATGCACTTTGCTATTGTGTCATAGTTAATGTTAATCAATCATTCGCATTGTAGTTTTTATTGCAAAGCCGAAATCTTGTAATATTATTCTTCGTTTTGATTATTGTATTGTTCCTGCGATTTCTCCGTTATTATGTGTCAACGCTTGGTCGTTGCAGTTGTTGCATTTAGACGCGGAACAGACTATAGTCAGATTATTGTAGTAAAGATTTTATTGTAACATTCCTCTTATGCCTTCAAAATGTTCTCCATTATGGCTTGGACATGTCTAACACAGAGTTAATATTTATTGTTATCAGTCTATCGATTTTTCTTATTTTAGATTTTTGGGCCAAGGTTTTGAAAATGAATCTTGTTCAATTAAATTTGATTTGAAAAATTATTTTATCCGGCGTCTTTCGAGACGTGACAGGAATAGAAGAATTTTTCGTTAGTCCATAACTGACAATGTTCTTTTGTTTTTTTTTTTAATACCAGTCATGTCCTACTCAAAAAAATTGTAAATATGATAACATTATAATTATATAGTCATTATTGACTCCCATCTGAAGTGGAACAGCCATGTTGATAAAATTATACTAAGTTTAAAAGGACTTTTACATAAGTTCTACTTGCTACGAGAGTTTTTGAACAAGAGACTATTAATCTGTATTTACAAATCGCTTGTTGAATCTATACTTAGATACGGAGTGTTGGTCTGGGGTGGTGTGGGCAGGTCTACGTTGCATCCCTTACAGATTGTTCAGAATTACATTTTGAAGATCATATACAGAAAACCAAAACTCTATCATACCTCATTGCTATACTCTAAGGATGTACTGAATGTCAGATGTCTATATATTCTCACTGTTAGTAAATTCATGTTAAAAATCAATAGCCTGAACATAGCACATAATTTAAACACTAGAAATAAGCTGAAAGGAAACTTATCTCTGCCAACAAGTAAAACAACATTGAATTTGAAATCAATAGTTTACTTGGGTCCTAAGATATACAACTACTTGCCTGCAGACATTCGGCATATACATTCGAATAAAAAATTTAATAAAGACTGTTCTCAATTTATTTTTTGTAATTATGACAGGATATACACTGAATTGTTTTAGAATTGACGCAAGAATCTTGTGATTTATAACTTAATTGTGATGTTTGTTACCGGGCAACTGTATGCCTTGCTGTCTAAACTTTGTCACTACATTGCTTTTGTTTATTATTCTTCTGTTTTTCTTTTTTCTCTTTGTATATTCAAGTGCAACATAACACATACGGGTACTTCAGTACCTAGGTGTTACTCAATGTAATGTTACTAAATTTTGATTTATTTAAATTGTATTGTGTTACAAATGTAGTTTTGCATAAATAAATAAATAAATATATTAATATTAACACTAAAAATAAAGTATTATATATTTCTGAGAAGCTTTTTAAACACTATTAAGCAATTATTAAGCAATATACAGGGTGTTATGGAAATGACATATTATATTTAAACCGGCAATTCCTGAGATGAAAACAAATTGAAGAAAAATATCCAAAAATGGTGCTTCCAATTCATTCAGCGGTAAAAGTGACCTGACGTCAAATCAGAAAAACACCTGTGTGGCACTGCGATCCATGTAAGCAATCAAGAAATTCTGGCCGGTGTTGTCATATGTACACCTTAAACTCTTTAGACAAAATAAAATAATTTAAACACTTTTCCATTCCAATTTAGTGATCTAGCTAATATAAGATTCCAATGACATTTTTTTGCCATAACAATCCTAAAAACGATATAATATACCAATATGACATTGATACCCATTCTCCAATTATATTATTAGAAATATGACTCGAATATTTTCTTTCAATTATTAACTGAATGACATAAGAGGCTTAAAAACAAGTCATGGTTTCTGAAAATTATTATATATTAATTTTTATTTATCGCTAAATAACAACAGAATGATTTAACTACTTGTTAAACAAACACGAGGTAATTGTATTATAAATAAACAATGGGTTTAAGTTTTTCTGGCATTTAACTTTTTTGCGAACAAGATGATCTTTGTATTAATTAATTTTTTACTTTGATTTTATTGTATGCATTTACGATGACATAAAGTGGCACCCATATTTGTATTTTAATAAACATAAAATTAATATAATACAGACTTGGTATTTTTAATACGGTTTTGTAAGCCTCTTACACCTGATAACTCTTTTTCGGCTTTTTAAAAGAAATACCATTTTTTTCTCTAAGAATTGGAAATTTTGGGAAACATTTATATGATTTCTGATAAATCGAAAGATTTTGAAATTATTTGGATTAAAAAATGAATGTAATTTATTTATTTATTTATTTACAAAAATAGGAATACAACAGGCACTGAGCCCAATATAGCATCCACGTTGTGGTATTGGCTAGTGGGAGTTATTAATGCTTAAATTAAGTATACATTAAATTATATTAACCTAAAATTTATGAACATTTATAGCATTGATTTTACACATTTTTTAAATCTAATTATAGACATATCGAACATTTCCATCCCTAAAGAAAGCCTATTACATGCACTAGTCGCTCTACAGAGTTGAGATTCCAGAATTTGTATTTCTGAGTGGAATATTAAAAGTATTTTGAAGCCGCTAACCGGAACATTAAAGCTTAACTTTGACCTCAGCGTTGGCGAATCAACAAGACCGTTCACCAACTTGTAGATCATAACTACATCGGAAACCATTCGTCTCTCAGTAAGTGGCATTACAGAAAATTTTTCCATTATAGGCTTATAGTTGCTATTGACTATAGCTATGTCTGTTTTTCGTGATAAGAACCGTAAAAATTTGTTTTCAATACTTTCCAGCCTTCGCTGGTAAACCGCGTACTGAGGGTTCCAAACAACCGATGCAAAACTAAGTTTACTAAATATAAACGCATAATACAAGTTTAGAACTGTTTGAGGATTATTAAAATTTAAACTATTTCTTATAATAAATCCTAAAAATCGATTACACTTATTGATAACCTGTTCAATGTGAGAGCTAAAAATTAACTTAGTGTCCATTATAACACCCAAATCGCGTATTTCATTAACTGATTCGAGATCACTATTATTAATAGTATAACGAAAATTGTGTACATTTTTGTTTCTGGTAAACGTAATCGATACACACTTCCCTAGATTAAGAAATAAACTCTGACTTTCACAGAATCTTACCAAGGCATTAAGATCATCACCTGGCACCCTGATTAGCATTGTTGTATGTTATTAATGTATATGATACAAAACAGGGGACCAAGGTGACTGCCCTGAGGCACACCAGACGGCACGTTAAAAGGTTTAGAATAAAAACCACCAACGGAGACCAAACAGATATTGAACATGTAGTTAGGATTATTGTTAATAATTCCACTGACCACTTCACAGAACTGGAGTCGGCGATCGAAATCAGCCTCATTCAGTTCCTGAACCAGTCGTATCTTAAAAGGGTGGAACTTATGTTGTTTAAGGATTCTCATGATTGTTGTGCGTGAAACACCAGATAAATCGGACAATTTCCTAGTACTAAGGGTCGGATCCATTGCTACTTGACCTAAGACAGGCACTTCCCTCGCTTCATCTCTGTCATACACCCTCTTTTTGTTTCCGACTGAACCAGTAGCGTCAAATTTGGCAACCAGTTGCACAACATAAGCAGCGGATACATTTTTTTCAGGATGCCGTCCGTTAAATAAAGCCGCTGTTACTCGCGCAGAGTCGTTATTTCTAAAAACTAATTTTATAATTTCCACCCTTTCTTCTATGGAATACACCATTTTAATTCTACTACAAAGGTACAATCGAATTGACACAGTTTTAACGTTCTTAAAAATTCACGATAGACTAAGGTAAATCAAAAACATGGTCCGTCTACTTTTTTGGACAAAAAATTAACAAACAAATAAATAAATTCAACTGCGTCTGATATCCTCGAGGTAAATTCCACATTCTTTACTCATACACCAGCGTTCTTTACTGCATGGAAGTGAATGGTGGCCATTTTCAGCATTTAACAAACTAATCACAAAAGTAAGTAGTCTTCCACTATTTTAGCTGTCATTTCGTTAAAGATGAAAATTTTGAAGCGAAATTTTAGGGTCAGATAGTACTCGATAAGATCTTCAAAATGAGGTATCGCAATAGCCCTTATCCCTATTCAAAATCAGGGGGTTGTGTTCACCCCCGTTAGGGGGTTGAAGTTACGGAGATGAAAAAAGCGGAAAAGTTATTCCCCCTCGAATCAGAAATCGACGGGTCCGAGCGATTTTCTACATTTTCATTTTAAAGCAGGAAAATCGAGGTGTTAAGTTATCGCTGGACCACCCTGTATAGGACCGTATCGTATTGTAAAATACCGGTACAAAATATCGAGTATGGGTAAAAAAATACCGGTACACAAGAATATCGCATCGCATCGCACATCCCTACTTGCTACACAATATACGGCCGTAACCACAAACGTATACTATTAATTAGTTGCGGACAAACGTCAACTATAAAACATAAATTAACTAAATTATAATTTATTAGGACACATCAGTTATAGCAGTAAACACTTGACAGGTCCTATTCAAAAAAAATCATATGTTTCTGTGAGCATTACGCGCCTGTCAGATTTACAATTGTTCAAATTTCAATTACATAAAACCGTGCAAATTGTAAAATAATTGCGAAATTGCTTAAATATATTGTCTGGCGACCTTTGAATTTTTTTTCTTACATCCTTTGGTTTATTAATTTCAATTTTGGTTACGTAGTCATGTAATAAAGTAAACAATGTTTTTTTACAAAATCAAGAGTACAACAACAGATAGTATACTCACCAACCTATATATATGGATAGCCAAACTAGGAAAGCAAAAGTGGCAAATTTATGGCCTCGCGCATATAAACAAAGCTGATCATCATGGGTCTTTACTGGGAAATAACAATCTATTTTCTCGGATAAAAGTAGGCCTTGTAGCCATCACGGAAAAAAACATTTTTGAATTAATTTTGATATCTATTGTCCACGTATCGATAGATTTTTAATATCGTTACATCCCTACGACTGATTTCGGTCCTGGACGATCGTCGATGATTCGCGTCGTTGGTTGGCAACCAAACCGGCACCAATGCCGGCGGGGTTGCCTATATGATGGCGACAACATTGTGGCGCAAGACAAACGACGAGCAACCTTTAAAAATATGACCTGTAAACCGTTCGCACTTCTAATTTATTGAATATAATTTATCGTATAAAGTCCGACCCTCCCTAATATTTTATCGTACCGTCAAACTAAAAAAAGTCCGACCCTCCCTAATATTTTATCATCCCGTCAAACCAAACTGTATAGATCCGGCAACCGTGCCTCGGTCGAGGTAAATGACGATTATGACGAGACTGGCTCGCACGTGCGATTAAGTAGTGCAGTTTCTCTGTAGTAACAGGTGGCGGGTGGCAGCGTTGGGTATGGCGATTTAACATGGAAAAGGCGCACAGTTTTTGTGTGCTCGTGCATCTAGTTAGAAATTCGAGCGTGTATGTTTTAATATTTTAATATTATATATTTATTAAGTTAAAATGAATAGTTGACGGTGGACTATTTAAGAAATAACTTTAGCTCTTTGAGTTTGGAGCAACAAATTGAAGTGAAGAATGCGGGAACACCTAAACCCGAAATTGATTTAACGCAGACCACAAAGGGTAAATCTAGGGACTTTATTAGAAAGTTTAAAAATGAAATATATGAAGGCTGTTATTAATCAATTTTCTACAATTAAGAACCGAAGAATGGACTTTACGTTTAAGCACTATTATGTATGGTCGATAAATGTTGTGTATTTCGATAAATGATACTCGATATGATTTAAAACCATTTTGTTTAAGGATTTAAACTAAAAAACACTGAAAATATGAAGAATGCCAACTTGTCAGGCTCGTGGCTCGATTCGTTCTCGTCATAAAACAGTTAACTATTGTTCTCGTTTTGGTTGCGCCTAATGACGTAGCCGTAGATGGTGTAGTGGTATTAGACATCATTCGGTTTTCTTGATAACTCGTAGATGGCGGTTGTAGTATTGGATATCATTCGGTTTTCTTGATAGCTCGTAGATGGCTTTAGTAGTATTAGTAGTGGAATGTATAAATATTGTTACGAGGGTTGCATGCGACGACATTAAGATCCGACAGCTATACACACTAAGAAAACCTTTCTTACTTTCGAAAAGTTGTATTGCCTTGTGTAAAATTAAAAAATAAATAAAAATATGTTTTACCTAACGCATTCTCTTATTACTTTTTTTCTTTCTACATTTAAAACGCCTAGAAAGTAATTGTTTGGGCGTTACACAAAACTAAAATTTTAAAAATAATTTCACCATACTCATAGGTCACGAGCCGCCACTGGTATGATTGTAAATAAATGGTGTTTTATGCAGGGCCGTTCCTGGCGAGCGTGCAGGGCGTGCATGCACGCAGGCGCAAAATTTTTAGGGGCGCAAAATCGACGGTCATTCAGTATTCTTTATTACAAATTTAAAAAGAAATCATATATTTTATCATTTTAATATGTCTAAAAATGTTACCAAACGTTTGCTCAGTAAGTGAAACTAGGTGGGAAAGTAGAATTAAAGCAATTCGTCCTCTTAGATATCAGTTAGAAGAAATTTGTAATAGCCTAGAATTTTTGACAAAAGATACATCACGAGACATAAAGACAAAACATAGTGCACAATCTTTATTGGATAAAATTAAGACTGTTAAATTTATTTGTTCGAATTTAATCTGGCATGATATTTTAGAAAAAATTAATATAGTAAGTAAAATACTACAAGATCCGAATAGAAACTTAAATGACTGCCATAAAGAAATTGAAAATCTTAATCTTTATTTTAACGAAAAACGTTCAGACAAAAATTTTGATTTGCTCATCAATAATGCTAAAGAAGAAGCAGCAAAAAACGATGTAGAGCAGGTATTCCCAATAGTACGGCAACGAAAATTTAAGCAACAATTTTCATATGAAAGTAAGGATGAATCTGTAGCAGATCCAAAGCAAAAATTTAAAATCGATATTTATTTTCTAATTTTAGATACAACCATTCAGTCTTTACAAAAGCGGTTCGAGGGTATAAACAAATTTCAAAATTTATTTGGGTTCTTATGTAATTTTGAAAATTTAGAATCTGACTTAATTAAAGAATCATGTGTAAATTTAGATACCGAATTGCAAGTTGAGATTGATAGAGTAATATCTAAAGACATTGACGGCTTAGATTTACATAATGAAATTTTAACATATAAGATTCTTAATCCTAAAAATACTACTGATTCATCCTTTCCCATAGACATTTTAAATTATATAACTAAAAAAAATCTACAGTCTCTTTTTCCAAATTTATTTACAGTCTTACGGATATACCTTACATTACCCATTTCAGTAGCTTCAGATGAAAGAAGTTTTTCTAAGTTAAAACTAATAAAGAATTATTTAAGGACATCTATGAGTCAAGAACGCCTATCAGATTTGGCCATTATTTCGATCGAAAATGATATTTCTCAGGCTCTTGATCATAATCAGATGATCAACGAGCTTGCATCCGTGAAAGCCAGACGTGTATTATCTTAGGTATATCGTTCCTTTTTTGGTTTGTTTATTACAAAAATAGTATTTTATCATTTTTGAAACGTTTATTTTTTTTTCATTAAAATATTGCTGTTAGGTACCTACTATATAAGTATTAGGTATAATATTGTTTATGTTTTTGTTGTTTATTTTATTTACGTTAATTTCATTCTCTTTTAATTTTCTTGTGAATATACTTACCAAATATTTTTTGTGACTTTGTTTGTTTTGGTAATTTAATTAATACAAATTTTTCTAATTATTTTTTATCAGTTTTCTTACAATTCAAAACATTACCAGTTTTTCCGGAAATGTATTTTTAAAAATAGGACAATTTTTTTTAAACTAGGGCGCACCAAAGAAACCTGCACGTAGGCGCCAAACACCCCAGGAACGGGCCTGGTTTTATGAATGTAATGTTTTGTCTCCCCTTTTATATTATATTATGTCTATGAGTAAAACACATGTTTTATGCGGGATATAAAATGCCGTAATATAAAAAGTTATAAGTGTTATCTCAACGCAATATTCAAATCATTTCCCATCACTTGTGAACTTTCTTCTTTCACTAATGCATCTTGTTATTTAATAATAACGTGATTATTATTCATAACATAATTATGAATAGCAGAGAGTTAGGTAACTTAAATAGGTGTTATAAGAATATAGTTCTTTTATTGATGCTTTGTTAGTTATATTTACAATGTTGTAACCGGTGTTTTGTTAAATATTATTCAAGCAGATGATATAAATTATGTTACTCTAGAGATAATGGTTATTTAACAACGGTATATTTTTAAATTGACGTACAGGGTGTCCCAATTTCGACACTATCTGGGGGCATATTAGATATTATAAAAGATAGAATGTTGCGGTTTTCACTCTTTAGTGTTATACTTTTTAACGACACTAAAGATTCCGTTGTCAAATTTATCATGGCTCTAAACGTACCCCATATATTTTATTATATACACCGTGTCCGAAATAACGAGGGCCAGTACAGGGATCTCGGAAACCGTAAGAGATACGAATTTTACCTAAATGGAGGTAAAGTTGCGCATTTACGTGCCTAATGATATGCCGTTTAGAAAGTTTTAAAATTCCGAGTAGTTCCGGAGATATCCGAAAAAAAACGAAATTCTGAATAATCGTTTTATTTTTTTCCTGAGCTTTTTTGAGATCGAATTCTAAAGTAAATTGCACTTTTACATTGCCAATTTTTGCCGCTGTATCTAATAGCGTTAATTGTTTTGTAATCCGACGAGTAGTCTTCGAAGGGCCATTATCAACTTTTTTTTTTTTAATACGTTCCTGTTTCCTGATATTGGAATTTGAGATCTTTTTTTTTCTTCCGAATGCAACGATGTATGACTAGAGATGTAAAGGTAATATTACCGCAAGATCGGTAACATTGGAAATATTGTTTTTTTTTTTTTTTTTTTCCATAAGCCAAATCCAGTTGAACAAAACGGGGCGATACATCTCTTTAAAATTGCCGGTGAAAACAAGATGGGGTTCCTTTGTTTCTTGTATAAAAAGCTTTTTGGAGACTAAACATTCATTAAAAAGTTTAGCAGTTGATGATAGCCCAGATATTTCTGATGTTCTTTCATCAAATACAGTAAGACTTCTTCTTCAAAACGAATTTTGGTTGCAAATAGAAGCAACTTTGAAGCTAACGGGCCTACAATCTCAAAAGAGTTTATCTGCTTTTTTGAAATAAGGTCTATATTACGTGACAAAGTATCAAATTTATCTATTACTATGTTTGAAAACCAGAAAATGTGTTCAATTCTTGAAAAACGAGAAAATATATGTTTAAAACCCGTTCATCTGCTTTTTTGAAATAAGGTCTATATTACGTGACAAAGTATCAAATTTATCTATTACTATGTTTGAAAACCAGAAAATGTGTTCAATTCTTGAAAAACGAGAAAATATATGTTTAAAACCCGTTCATCTTGCTGCTTACCTATTAGAACCAAGTCAACGCGGCGAGAAGTTAACTGAAGCTGAAATTTTAATTGCAACGGAGTTCATCTATGAAACTGCAAGGCGTCATCCAAAGTATTCTTCACAAGTAGATCTTATTATGGAAGCACTCGCACAGTACAAAATTAGAGGTAATATTTTTGCTAAGGAATTCGTCATTTCCAGCGAAAAATCTATGTCTGGATCTGTTTGGTGGGCAGGAATTTGCTCCAGTTCTAAAATAAGTAGGTTAGCTGTAGACATTTTAAATTTACCATCGTCAACAGCCGCAACCGAAAGAACCTTTAGTACTTATGGATTTATTCATCGGCAAAAAAGAAACAGACTAACCGTGGAGAGGGCCGGAAAACTAACTTATATTGCCCATAATTATAATTTACTAAATGAAGAAGATCATTCGAGAATAGTAGAAGATACTGAGGAAGAAATAGAAAAAGAAGATATCGGTTTCGAAGTTATAGACTTGACTCAATTAACGAAAGAGAAAGAAGAATCAGATGACGAGGTTGGGGATGATGATGAGGATGATTTACCATTATCCACTCTATTACGTAGTCCATTCTGACTCTGACTAGTTTAAAAAACGTTCTTATTGTTTTTCGTAATGTTTTTACAGTTTTGAAATAAAAAAACTAGTATTACTTAAAAAGCTGTTTTTTTTATAAATTACCAATGTTACCGTAATATTACGTAATATTACCGGTAATATTACCGATTTTTAAATTACCGGTAATTTTACATCTCTATGTATGACACTTTGTGGTTTAATGATGTTTCGAGGGTTTTTTGAACAACATAACATCAGGAGATTTTGGAATACGGTCCTGTATTTCTTCTAATTTTATAAATAATATCCCATGAGTAAGCTCCAAATTTTTACTTATGTTGGACTAGTTCAATAAAAAACAAATAATTTAATGATAAATCACAATAAGTGAACAAAACCATACCAAAACAGTAATAATACGAACAACGAAAAAAGTAAGGAACTACATGATCAGGTGTTCAAAAGGATTTCCGTTATTTTCTAGGCACAAATAACATCTTCTAATTGTCGATGTCGATTCTAAAACATTTGACAACATTCTGGAAAATACAAAAGCTCTTAAAACGCTTTCAAATGTTGACAACGATCACAATGGGAAGTCAAGCGAAACAAATCACGCGTCACAATTTTAATTTTTTTGTTTCAAACGCCTACTTTTCTGTTAAATCCCGAATCAACAGAAGTTTAAAATAATGTTTCTGTATTTTGTTCACTTATTTGTGGTTTATTTTTAAATTATTTGTTATTTATTGAACTAGTCCAACATAAGTAAAAATTTAGAGCTTACTTATGACATTATAAAATTATGAGAAATACAGGACCGTATCTCAAAATCTCCTGATGTTGTTCAAAAAACCCTCGAAACGTCATTAAACCCAAATGTGTCGCATTCGGAAGAAAAAAAGATCTCAAATTCCAATATCAGGAAAACAGCACCGTATTTAAAAAAAGAAAGTCGCTAATGGCCCTTCGAAGATGACTTGTCGAATTACAAAACAATTAACGCTGTTAGATAGAGCGGAAAAAGTGGCAATGTAAAAGTGCAATTTACTTTAGAATTCGATCGCAAAAAAACCCAGAAAAAAAATAAAACGATTTTTCAGAATTTCGATTTTTTTCGGATATCTCCGGAACTACTCGGAATTTTAAAACTTTCTAAACGGCATATCATTAGGCACGTGAATGCGCAACTTTACCTCCATTTAACCGACTTCGTATCTCTTACGATTTCCGAGATCCCTGTACTGGCCTTCCTTATCTTGGACACGGTGTATACGACAATAAAAATACTTATAAATAGGAGTAAACCTCACTTGATGCCAACAAACCGACAAATTTACTAACATGCGGTTAGCGTCATATAAAGTTATGCGTTAATAAATTCAAAAAGTTTTTGTTTACTTTCAATTTTCCGCTGGCCGAAGATACTAAATACCTCCGACCACGCGTTACTAAATTTATAAATAACAAATTATCTATTATTAATATTATATAATTTTCGGAATTTTATCGACAAGAAGTTTTATTTTATTGCTTTTCGATACAACATGTCGCAATTTTTGGTTACATTTTAATCTTCCTTCTCCGTTTGACTAGTTTCGGTTTTTTGGGTTGAGGTTACACGTACACCTGAACTGCGGTCGTTTTTAATTTATTAATATGGTAGTAAAGAAACTGTGTCAGCAGTACAAAAAGATGTAAACATAATCACTTGTATCCGGTTAAAATTGAAATTGATAAAGCAATTACACTTGGAAACGAAGTGGCAGAAATAACTTAATTCACTCTCAGCATTTGTATAGGTGCCTTCGAGGTACGGGTCAAAATTTTTTTACAGGCTTTTTTTCAGTAAATCGGATTTTAAAAATAAATAATCTCAAGAACACGTGTTAATTTTTTAATAGGTTTCTTATACAGTGATGGGCTAAAATATGGAACAATTTCATTTAAAAATCAGGTTTTATTTTTTTGTAAAAACGCTCGGACACGTCGATTATAATTTTTTCTTCCGGATTTTTTGCCTCAAAAAGAAATTATACTGGGTGTGTCAAAAAGTAGATGTAAAATTTTTTTGTATTTTAAATAGAACCACCCTATTTTTACTTATCACATAAATTCTACGTCAAATTCTGAGCATAATTCATGTAGCATACTCTATCCTTATCTCTAACGGTTTTAGAGAAAAATTACATCTTAAAAAAGAAATTTCTTTAAAAAAAAGGTACATGTACCTACTTAAAGGTAAACAGGTAAATTTAAATTAATTGTAACTACGATAGCAAGTCATGTGTCAATCAAAAAGAATTTTAAGTATAATTTTGAAAAAACGGTGATCATGGTGCATTTAAATGAAACTCAAAGAATCGAAATTTTAATTTTAATTGGATGTGGAGACAAAACAAGAAGTCAAGAAGAAGTTTGTAACTTTTTTAGCGCTAAGTATCCAGAACGACGGATTACAAGATCTACAGTGAGTAAAATTGAGAAAAAATTCAGGGAACCAGAGAATGTAAAGGATCGTCTACGGCCAGGTCGTCCAAAAATTAGTGAAAACACAAAATTGAACATTTTGTTAGAAGTTGAAGATAATCCCCATAGTGCATCCACTGAAGTAGCCCTTAATAATGATGTTAGCCGACGATCTGTTTTGCGGGTATTGAAACAAGAAAAGTACCATCCGTATAAAATTAGGTGGCTGTACGAGCTAAACGAAGATGATCCCGACCGCCGACTACAGTTTTGTGAAACTATGATGGAAATTTGCAACTTAAATCTATTTTTCCATCGCAGCGTACTTTTTAGCGATGAAGCCACGTTTTGTTTGAATGGTTCGGTAAACAGACAAAATTGTATTGGAGTAGAAATAATCCCCGTTGGATGAGAGAACAGCATACGCAATACTCACAAAAAGTAAATGTTTTGGCAGGGATATTAAATGATAGAATTATTGGACCATTTTTCTTCGATGGAAATCTTACAGGAGATCGGTATTTACAATTTCTTCAAAATGAATTAATTCCCACACTAGCAGCGGATTTTCCAAATCCGAATCAGCCTAATCTACCAGAAGCGTCTATTTGGTTTCAGCAGGATGGTGCTCCGCCTCATTTTGCTCGACAAGTACGAGAGTATTTGAATACTATTTTTCCCGAACGATGGATAGGTAGAAGAGGACCCATAGAATGGCCTGCAAGATCTCCCGATCTTACACCAATGGATTTCTTTCTTTGGGGTTATTTGAAATCAAAAGTGTATAAGGATAAACCACAAAATTTGGAAGACTTAAAATTTAAAATTAGATATGAAATTAGACAAATTAATGAAAATACTGTAAATAATGTTTTAGAAGGGTTTTTAAGTAGATTGGCATATTGTCAAGAAGTTAATGGTTTGCATTTTCAACACTTAATAAAATAATTTTTCAAAATTATACCTACATCTACTTTTTGACACACCCAGTATAATTTCTTTTTGAGGCAAAAAATCCGGAAAAAAAAATTATAATCGACGTGTCCGAGCGTTTTTACAAAAAATTAATACCTGATTTTTAAATGAATTTGTTCCATATTTTAGCCCATCACTGTAGTATCTAATTAGAGGAATTATACAGCGTATCTTCGGAAGTTCTTACCAAATGGGAAACTTTTTAATTATTAACTCTACGAAAAAAAGTGCCTCTTCCTAAAAAGTCCTGCTTGGTGAGAAAATAAATTTGCACAAGAATATTTGTATGTTGGACCTATAGGGTGGCTTCAAGAAGTACCGGGTTTAAAAGCTATAAAAGACGTGGACTATATTTTCAAAACTAAAAAATGGAGAGTGCATGTTTAAAGGCTAACAGACTATAACAATTACGCAATAAAAACTCTACTTTTATGATTTATAAAAATTAGTTCACTAATTTGGTTTCTGGTTGGTTTCTGGATCGTAGCGCAGTAATAAAGTAGAAATAGATGTTGCCAGAGTGCAGTTGTATTAGTTCAAGATTCGTTCGATACTTTTAAGTATAATAATATTTTTTTAAAGAATCTCTCATCGCCTTTTCACAGTTTATAGTAAAATTATTGGGAAATAAATGTGTTTTAATAGCAATTGCGCATTAACCTTACAAATTTTTAATGGGGATTTTGCAAGATACCTTTACGATAAATATGTCAATCTGGCTATGCTGCAATAATGATCGAAAGAGGTGGGAAAGACTCCTTGCAGTCGTTTCATAGGCTAGAGATGTACATTTTTCCATCTATGATTTGTAATATATTTGGGTAAAACATAGAGACTTTAAAAATAACATCAGGGGATATTACTGTGAAGCTATCAAGCACATTCATTCTGTCCCCTGCCCAACTCTACATTGGTACATTCATAGTACATACAGGGTGTTCATTTGAAAACTTCCCACCACGGATTTATCGAAAACCACTGATTAAAAGAAAAACCGCCGAGACTCGTCAAAAGATTTGCCAAAGGGGACAACTTTTTAACCAAAAACTACTTCACCCCCTTTTACCCTCTGGCCCCCGGGGTCATCCCCTTAAAAAATTTAAATGCCAAGGGGTAGCAAGTAATAGCTTGTTTGAAAGGCCTTTCAAAGTGCTTTATTTGACGTTTAATTTTTTTAAATCGGTCGATTCGTTTTCGAGAAAATTAGAAAAATCTTTATTTATCTTAATTTGTTCAGATAGAAAAAAAGCACACGAAAATATCACTTTTTATTTCAATAAGTGTTCAAAATGTTGCCCGTTATTGACCAAGCAGTGATATAAGCGATTTCCAAATTCCTGAGGGACATTTTCAAAAACATGTTGTGGGAGATCATGGCAGCTTTCGGTGATGCGTTGACGAAGTTCATCCAAACTGTTAGGTTGGGGAGTGAACACAATAGTTTTCAAATGGCCCCATAGAAAAAAATCTAATGGCGTCAAGTCAGGAGATCTAGCAGGCCATTGTATAGGCCCTCTTCGCCCTATCCATTTATTTGGAAACTCGTCGTCTAGCCATTGCCGAACCGGAAGAACATAGTGAGGAGGAGCGCCGTCTTGCTAGAAATATTTTTTAGCCTCATCAAGTATAGGGTTTCCACCGTCTTCGATTTGGTTTTCAATAGTTTCAGTGATAAGCGGATTGACGGTATTTTCCAACATATCTAAATAAATGCCTCCATTTAAATTCCCATTAATAAACAATGGCCCAATCACTTTGTTTCCTAAAATGCCTGCCCATACATTAATTTTTTGGGGGTACTGAGTATGCCCTTCTACAAAAGCATGAGGATTTTCAATGCTTCAATACCTGGAGTTATGCTTATTAACAAATCCATTTAGATAAAATGTGCATTCATCACTGAAGCAGATATTCTGTACACGAATGGTATTATCATTAATCGCTGCAGTCATTTGTTCACAAAACTCAACTCGCCTATCGAAATTGCAATATTTTCATTTTGAATGGATGAAATTTATGTAATTTATTAACTGTGTATGTACAGAGCCCAATGAAATACCAGTCGCATCAACAATTTTGCGTAATGAAGTATTAGGATTTATGGCAAAATGACCCAAAACTTCAATTTGAGCGGCTTCATCCAAAACTCTACGATGATTACGTTTTTTATTTGCAACAGATCCAGTTTGAGTAAATTTAGTAACAAGGTCCAAAACATACCTATGCGAAGTTATCTTTTCCGGATATCTGGCGTTAAATGTAACGGCAGTTTGCCGAGCACATTGATTTTGGGCACCATAAATTAGAATCATTTCCACTCCTATCCCAAGATTGTCACAAAGGTAACTGACAGCAAATTAAATTGTTTCTTTCCCTTAGCAACTATAAAAAACTAAACAGGTATAAGAATAAAAACAGTTCGCCCATGTTATCTGTGTTGATAAAAAGAAGGCGGTAAACAATTTTCCAATTTTCTCGAAAACGAATCGACCGATTTTAAAAAAATTAAACGTCAAAATAAAGCACTGTGAAAGACCTATCAAACAAGCTATTACTTGCTACCACTTGTCATTTCAAATTTTTAAGGGGATGACCCCGGGGGCCAGAGGGTAAAAGAGGGTGAAGTAGTTTTTGGTTAAAAAGTTGTCCCCTTTGGCAAATCTTTTGACGAGTCTCGGCGTTTTTCTTTTAATCAGTGGTTTTCAAATGAACACCCTGTAGAATTGAGTTATATTGATTGATTACATTGCTTGTAATGTAACGTATAAAAAAAACGGAACTAATTAAAAAATAAACAAACTAATACAGATCAAATAAAACGCCACGGGCGGCCGGAGTTTGGTCTAATTTGACCATTGTAATGTCGACAGTTACTAAATTATTTTAGCCTGTAAAAATATGACTAAAATCCATTTAAGAAATCGGGTACCTAATTATATTTGGGTGTAGGTGTACCGTGGCGTGTATATGAAATGAATGTAACACGTTTATCATTACGGTATATGTATTAGTATTTCAGGAAAGATGTTTGACTTTGACATAGTTTGTTTTTATTCTTTTAAAATAGTACCAATTGGTGGCCCATGGGTATTTGAACGTTTCCGTATGAAAAGTGAGGGGAGACAAGAGAGTATCAAGACCATGCGAGAAAGCGTCTTACCATAGGCGTGCTCAAACGATAATATAAATAAATAGACTATGTTGATTCCGCTGGTGGAATCTATTTTCATTCAAAGCTATAGATTTTTTTTCTCAAAATATCCTTCTGACGGTTATTATTATTTTTTTACATGTGTCCCGAAAGTGCCTCTTTTCATGCATGTTCTCTTCACCGAAAGTGGCGTTTTCCAAGAGAGCGGGCGGGAAAGATTTTTCCCGTCCGCTTCCAGTCACCATGTGCTCATAAATAAATAAAACCAGAATTGTCGGTGCGGGATTTGAACCCGCGACCCTCAGATCGCCAGACGAACACTCTACCCACCGAGCCATACTACAAGCGATAATAAACAACGGATTATATATAAATTAAATTGGCAGTTAATTTTTCAAAGATGTTTTAGAAAAATGTCTGAAGAATTTCTTTATTTATATGGCCTCAAAGAATCGGGCACTTGTAAAAAATACATAAAACCAGAGATGCCGAGTGCGGGATTTGAACCCGCGACTCTCTGATCACAAGGCGTACGCTATACTACTAGGCCACCGAGCCTATTTGCCAAAAAATAATAAATAGATATTTACATTCTCCATGCGCGAGTTTTTTCATGTTATGTAGACAGGAAAACTGGCTGAAGAATTTCTTTATTTATTTGGTATCAAAGCTTCGGAGCACTTGTAAAAAAAAAATACGGTACGTATCGCGGGCCGTCGGTGGCTTCTCCGCATCTCGTCCGTAAAAGCCTCTTTTCGGCCCTTGATACGTAATGTACTATTATTTACAACCATGCATGTAATAATGACATTTCATCTATCTTTGAAAGGTCCACCCGGGTGGAAAGTAAATTATTTTTTTGTAATTTTTAAAAAAATCAATATCTCAAAATACATTAGAACACACTTTTTTTAAAAATGCTAATAGTTTTGCGTGTTGAGATATGTCTACTTTTTCCCTAATTGATAGAGTTGTCCTCAGCATTGAATATTGTGACCAAATCGTTGATATCTTCTTTGTCTTGGCGTTTTCACTGAAATAAGCTAGTAGCGTCGACTCAGAACCAGGATTTTAAACTTTGTTTCCCGTACACCATTCTTTGAAACAGTTATATGCCTTGTCATATCTCGGACGGCTTTTAGTTGGCAGAAGATCTTCTTCTACTACTTTAGCTGCTTCTCGAATTTCTGGTGGAGTAGCAGCAAAATCAAATTCCTCATCTGATTTTTCTGTTGTTAAAATAATATATTGTTTAGAGACATGGGAACCATATTCCAAAAATTATACGTTAAATACGTTATTTTATCACCTGCGTTTATATGAAATTTCTGTCTAATTTTTCAATGGAAAAGTCAAAATGACATTTATCTTTTATTAATAATTTTAATTCAAAATAATAAAAAGTAGATGTGGTTGTAAACAAAGTAGTATACAAACCTGACAAACCTCGGTGAAAAGTTTCATTACTGTCTCCAGATTTAGTTAACCTCGCCGCTTCGCGCCTCTGTTAACTGCCGACTCTCTAGAGAAGAATGAAACACTTTCCACCTCGGTACGTAATATAATATTAATTATTAATTGCAACGATTTATTTTGCTTGACTCTTCAAATGTTTATTTCCAATTATTGTCTGATCCATCACGTAATCAAATACCAATAGGGAAAATTATTATTTCCAGACCACCCGATGATCCTTATGCAATAAGGGCGTATTTTAGTCTATACAGTAGCACTTTAAAATACTATTTCAGATTAAATGGTACTATCAAGAAAAGGAAGCCCTTTCCATTGATAGGATGTGTGCACCATGTCGGTGCTCCGTATGTGCGCGCCGGCCTGATGAGCACTTTGTACATCATGACTTTTGTCCTGGTTGTTAGCTTGCTCCTACTGTTGAGCAGCGGGTATAGAGTGCTCAGTTGGGCGTGAGCCATCTTTCTCCTGTGGGCTGTATTTACTTTCCAATTGAGGCGTTTATCGAAGTGAAGTCCCAAGTATTTTACGCTTGGGCTCCAATCGATTGGTTTGTTTCATACAGTGACCCTGCCTTCCAGTCTTCTGAACCTTCATGAGTTCTTGGTAAAGTAAATTGCCTGTGTTTTTTCTGGATTGATTTTTATTTTCCACTTGCTGAGCCATTTTTCCAGAGTAATGATGTTTTCTTTTAGCGCCAGCATTATTTGTTTTGGATTTCTTGATGTCACTGCTATGGTAGGTGTACATACTCAGAGAGGACTTTAACTTAACGCCGTACTATCGACGGTAGTCGACAAAATACAGCGCGCAGCGCCATCTCTTAGTAGCCCCACACAATCTGAATAGTACGGCGTTAAGTTAAGGTCCTCTCTGATGATGGGTACGTACACCTACCCTGTACAGGTGAGAAAAAAACCCTCTGGTATAATAAACAAACAGAAAATGTCCTCCCCTCGTTTCACGCCACTGTAGAGACAGATTTCTGAGCGTTTTAACGACGCTGCGGAGAGCGGAACTACATAAAAAATAAAATTAAAGCAATTAAGTTTTTGGTTTAGTGTAGGATGTCAAATTTGATGATTTTTACACATCTTGACGTTTGTCTAGGTTGATTTGATAACACTATGCATAACATTATATTAAAATTTATTATATTACTGGTAAGTTTAGTTGTTCTAATTGGAAATTAACTGATTATTTCATGTTAACGACTTTTACAATACAACTAACGACGACAGCATAGCCTAATTTTTGACTCTCAGTCCTTCCGATGTTCAGGAATGGCTAGGAATATAATACGTCAGAAATTTGTTTTAATTCCAACTCGAAACTGAAAGAAACACAAAAATATTGTAGAAATAATCCACAAACCAGCTTATTTTCCTTATCTTGACGTCACAAGTTCAAAGAATTCGTAATCGTGACGAGTCGCCGCCTCTATCGGTGGTCATTATCGAGAGTGAAAGTTGCAACATCGTGAAAATCAGCTGAGTTCTCTTCGTGGGCTTGTCTTCCATTTGAACTGACCCACATTTTTATTATTTCATCGTTTGTCGGTAACATCCGATTCGAATTATATAGGATGGGCGACACGGTTATTATCTTATAAATATTTACATTATCTCTAATTGTAGGGGAACTAACATGACATCTTAAATCTCTAACCGTTTTCGGGATATTTCCATTTTTACATTGATTTTTTTTGATGAAATGTGATGTTTAAATGGAAATAAAATGGTTGGAGATATTAAGATCGAGTCTAGTACATATACCGTTTTAGTTTAGAACTTGAGAAACATGGATTAAAAATACTTTATAACCAGTAAAAAATTATAGATTTATTAAACCCAGTACAGTGAAACCTCTCTTAGGCGGACACCTACGGGATCGTCTAAAAGGGAAATTTGTTATTAGGTAAGATGTAAATGCAAAATTATTACTATGGATATGTATGTACAAATAAACATAACATAAAAAAAATACACTTGTTTTAGTTAGGATGTAGTTACAAAAAAAAATTTAATAACGTCTATTGACGTGTTTGCGTTTTATACTTGCAATCCAGAAAATGTAATTCCAAGTCTGATTACAATTCAATTGCTGTAGAGTCACCTCTATTCTTTGCATACTCTTATAATTCCTTTACCATATTAATGGCTTGTTGATAATTGGTGACATTTGTTTGATTACTGCATTCTTCAACAGAGTCGTCAGATAGTGATGTGGTTTCAGTTTGGGCTACATAATCGGTAGGAATGGGGTCACTATCATCTTCTAATAGCACGTTGCTATCAATGTTAATGAACTCGCCCAAATCATTGTTATCAAATTACAAACTTCCACAACATCAATATTCTTTTTCAGCCTCAAAACGCGACATTTTTGTGCCATTGTTTACGATTTTAACCTTACAACTCACAAATAAACGGCGGACTGCTGTCGGGGAATCACACATACTTTCATTCGGCGAAGCCCTTTCGCTCTGCCACGCATACGCGATTGGTTGCCAGTCAGTCTTCAGAGAGTTATTGTACCGTACTTCTTCGTCTCCTAAATACTTTAAAAAAAATTTTGTCCGTTTAAGACAGGGTTTCGCACTCTTTGTATCAAAACAGCCTGTCCGCGTCCGCCCAAGAGAGGTTTATTTTCATGGAATTTCATATACCTATTTCCAGACTATGAAAAAATGTCCGCTTATTAGAGGTGTCCGTTATGAGATGTATACGTCCTCTAATGTGAAGCTTAAACATTTTTACAAATTCTCATTTCCAACTCATAAAAACATAAAACCGCCAGCTTTCAATCCCATACATGGAACTGTTTTCAAATTATGGCTTATTTTCGAAAATATACTTTCAAGACCCTGTATTTCTAGAACGAGAAAAATCTCCAAAAAAACTTATACTACTTCGGTCTAGTTTGAGGTTTAGTATCACTAGTTGCTCAATGCTCTATGACCCAGACATTATACATACATACACCCTGTAGTTTTATTCGAAAATACTATTTTATCGATTCACCTACACGTGGCATCCCACAGGAGAGTCATTTCAAACTTTTCCAGTGCCTCTCGTAATATAGGATATAGGAAAGTATAAGATCGCCTTTGCGATAGAATCATATCTCTTCAAAAAACTAGAAACCATAACTGAATGGCTACCGAAGGTGGAGAAAAGAAAATAATTCATGGCGTTTTAACTGTTTAAAGTGCAAGTACACAAGTATAACTGTTAATCAAAATGAATTATTTATGAAATAATGAAAGAGAAATGAATTATATTAGCGATATGAATTATTTAGGCCCTCGTGGGAATTGAACGACGTAAATCACTTCATTGTTACTTCTCAATTTATTCGATTTTCTGTGCAAAAAATAGTTATTAATTTAATAATTTTATTAATTAGGTCCTGTTCCTTCCTTCTCCTTGTTTGTTCAGGATTGTAGACACAGATAGAGTCTGCAAGCATTAAAATAGCAAGAAAAATGTTAAGATTCCATTCACGATCAATGCCGGTGTTCCTCAAGAATCCATATTGTCTCCCACCCTCTTTTTACTCTACATTAACGACCTTCTAGATAAAACCAAATATCCAATATACAGTGAGGACGTAAAGTAATGAATAAATTCATTATCTCGCAAACTACAATTTTTTAAAAAAATCGCTCGGACCCTTCGATTTTGTTTTTCGAACGCGCATATTCTGACATAAAATGTAGATATACAGGGTGTTGCAAATAAGAGTGACACAAAAATTTTTTTTCTTAAATAGAACCCACTGTATATTATTGCATGTACGGATTCTTCGGAAAATCCTAAACATTTTTCATGTAGCATGTGCTATACCTTAGCCCAAGCGTTTTGGAGTTATTCTCATTCAAAATTTGAAAAGTGGAAAAAGTCATCGAGAAAACAAAGAATAAAATTATTTTAAAAATGTCTTATTTATCAAAAAAAAACAGTTCGGTGAACTTAAAAATAATTTTTCTAAAGTAAATGTTCGAAGTGTCTTCCGTTGGTCAACTGACAATAGCATAACTGATTCTCGCTGAACATTTCGAACCATTTGGGGTGTAATTTGCCGAATTTCTTGCCGGATGCGATCTTTTAAATCATCTAAATTTGCAGGCTGGCTTTTGAATACTTTTCCCTTAAGGTATCCCCATAAAAAAAAGTCGAGTGGTGTTAAATCGGGTGACCTTGGCGGCCACGGTGGCCAGGGCTGGAACAAGTTGTTGTTCTAAAAAACTCAAGTATCTCTCGCCTGTTAAATTTCCGTCAAAAAAGAAAGGTCCTATAACAATGTCATCGACAACGCCAGCCCACACATTGATCTTTTGATTAAATTGTGTGTGTCCTTCCCTCATCCAGTGTGGATTTACATCGGACCAATATCGATAATTTTGGGTATTTACGTCACTATTCAAGCAAAATGTAGACTCATCGGAAAAAATTATATTTTTTACAAAATTTCTGTTTACGAAACACATATCCTGTAAACGCTCACAAAATTCAAGGCGCCTCTCAAAGTCCCTTTCAAAAGTTCTTGGAGAACTTGCATTTTATAAGGATGGTATTTATTTGTATGCAGTATTTTAAGAACTGTTGTTTTTCCAATATCCACGTCACTTGCTACCTGCCTAGACACCACATGCTGGTTATCTTGAACTCAGCGTGCATGAATCCATGCAAGTCTTGATTGATTGCGAAATATCTGATTTTCAAATTTTGAATGAGAATAACTCCAAAACGCTTGGGCTAAGGTATAGCACATGCTGCATGAAAAATGTTTAGGATTTTCCGAAGAATCCGTACATGCAATAATATACAGTGGGTTCTATTTAAGAAAAAAAAATTTTGTGTCACTCTTATTTGCAACACCCTGTATATCTATATTTTATGTCAGAATATGCGCGTTCGAAAAACAAAATCGAAGGGTCCGAGCGATTTTTAAAAAAAATTGTAGTTTGCGAGATAATGAATTTATTCCTTACTTTACGTCCTCACTGTACTATGGCTTTGTTCATGACAGCACACTTATCTCATATTACACATTGTATTCTCAAACATCGGCTGCCGAAATATCAGGCCTCAACATAGACCTGAAAGAAATTTCGCCTTGTGGTCGAATTTAATGCTAAGAAAACCCAGGCAGCAGGTTTCTCTAATAAGGTTAACATTGCAGAACCGAGTGTAGACATGACAGGACACGCAGTTCCATTGGCTTTGCTGGGTGTCAATTTTGAATATGTGTTGGCATAACTACGTTGTGGCAATGGCTAGAGCAGCTTCGCAGAAACTTAGTATACGTCTCTGGATCAAAAACCTCTATACACCTCAACAACATCACTAGAATCATGGTCTCATGTTTGTAGCTCTGTACTCGAGCATACTCTTCGGCTACCGGATCCAATCGACAGGAGAGCTTTTCGTCGCTGCCCAAGAACCTCAAACTTCTAAGGAAAGTGCCTCTTCTTCTAAAAATTTCATTAAGAACAGTTGCTTAGAATTCAAAATCATGCAAGCTTACCGAATTTAATAACCATCAGACTTACATTTGTTTGCATTTTTTTAAAACCTCTTTCTCCGTTCTGGTTTGTTTAGTGTTGGTATTGTTTTGTCTGAGTGCATATTCCTGGGTAGATTATATTGTAGTATATTGCAATTAATCAATTGATGATTATTAATAATATTAGTATCAATATCCTAACTATTATTAATTCTAAAGAAAACAATCCTAATCCGGGTTGGTTATAAAACTAAAGTTCCTGAAAAAATGCCTAAAATATTATCGCATTTTTACGTCTAAGATAGAAAGTACGCTGGACTTAAGACGTAAGATGTCGTGACTTGGCCAACACATAACTGGTTCCGGAATTGTTTATATACAAATATTTCGTTTTTATTGCTCGCACAAAATACAACTCGGAAGTCACATAAAAAAAATCTATTGTATAGTAATGAGCTCCTGATGTTATTGTGTGAGTAAACAGGGTGAAAACAAAAATTTTGCACACATTATACAGGGTTGACTTGTTAAAATAATGCCGACTAACCGAAAATATACTATACACAGTGTGACACATTATTTATTCGTGTCAGAAGCATCATAATTTAACAATAAATAACAATAATAATAATAATGATAATAATATACATATACAAATACAAATGTCTATGTCACTTCAGACGTGAGCTAAACACTTTTTGCCCAGAAGCGGGCGACGTCAATTGCGTTCGGCTTCGCTGCCATAAGGTCCTCTATGGTGCATGGGCACAGTGGGCAAGTGTACATAATATGTTGCGTGGTTTGCAGTTCTCCACAGTCGCAGAGATTGGAGTCTACGGGGTAGCCCCACTTATTTAGGGTATCTCTCGATCTCGCCGTGTCCGTCCGCAGTCTGTTTAGCGCCTTCCAGGTTTCCCAGTTTTCACCGTCTCCTGGTGCCAGTTCTTCATTCGGCTTCATCCAGTGTTGGTTTGAGGTCTTCCCCCAAAGGTCCACTCTGGTTTTAGGCTCCTCGTAGTCTTCTGTCGATCTCAGGAAGCTTCGCCTTGATTTTAGTCGCTGGTGGGCCGGTTGGAGACCGAAGAGGAGGTGGCGTTCAGATACTGCTGCTTTGGATCGTTCTTTGAGTGCAGCTGCTTCCCTACGGATGGCAGGAGGAGCGATGCCAGCTAGGTGGTGGATTTTGTTGAGGGGAGTTGGCTTCAGGCATCCGGTGATGATTCTGCTTGTCTCGTTGAGGGCGACATCAACTTGTTTTGCATGCGCTGAGCTATACCAGACCGGGCATGAATACTCGCCGGCGGAGTGGCAGAGGGCGAGTGCCGAGGCCTTGAGAACCCATTAAGCGTGCAAATGTGCAAGTGAGGAAATTGTTGAACAATCGAAATATAAATGCTGTTAAAAGTTGCTTCAACTTCAACAATCATATTAGATGTACAGGGTGTCCCGTTTTCTTCTGTCTTCAACTTTTATATCATGTGCTCTTTTTGGATCAAACTTAAAATGGTAAAATCAAAATTTGAAAATTTTCGCTCGGTTAACAGATACGGGGGGAAATCAAAAAATTGACAATTTCTAAATTACCCTATATTTTCTTAGTTAAAAGAAATACAGAAAAATGTTTTATACAGAAGTTTCTTTATATTGATTGTTGAATAATCTGCCGTTCTCAGAATGAGTATACGGGGTCAAGTAAAAAAGTTATCGGACCTACCCTCAATTTTTTAAATGGAACACCATGTATATTTTAATCTAAAGAGATACTACTTTCAAATTTATAACACACCATAGATATCATGTCAAATTTTTCAAAATGTTGATAAGTAAGTCATTTTCACAAATGAATATGTAAAAATGAAATTGACGGTAAATGTTGATAACAAATAGAATGTCAACATAGTTGTCTCTAGGATATAGATAGCTTTTGTTTCATGGCCTACTGTGGTTTAAAGTAATAAAGTTTAAATAAATCGCCTAGGAAACCAATATCATGCATCGTGTGTATATATTTGTAAAGAAAATTTAAAATCCTATCTTTGTATATTAAAATATACAGGGTGTTTCATTTTTAAAAAAAATGAGGTTAGGTCCGATAACTTTCTTATCTGACCCCGTATACTTACTCTGAAAACGCCCGATTACGAACAATCATTATAAAAAACCTTTTTTATAAAACATTTTTCTGCATCTCTTTTAACTAAGAAAATATAGGGTAATTTAGAAATTGTAATTTTTTTGATTTTCCTCCATATCTCTTAAGAGAGCGAAAATTTTCGAATTTTGATTTTACCATTTTAAGTTTGACCCAAAAAGAGCACATGACACCTACATTACTTTTTTGATAGCACTAACAATAACGGAGATACCCTATAAAAGTGTCGAAAATGGGACACCCTTTACTTAGAATGGCCTCAAGTTAAAACAATATACAGGAGAAGCAAACAAATAATAAATCAGGACCATTGAAAGTACAAGGCATCCCATTTTCGATATTTTCTGAGGGGTATTAGAGTTATTATCAAAGATAGAATATTTAGGCAAAACATAGGGTTTACAAAACTAAGCGTACTTAATTCTTAATTCTACATTTTTCCATATTCGCCTGATACATACCAAAAATACATATTCCGGTACTCCAATACGATTAATTCAAAATGTCGACTCGGGTTCATTTTTTCAGCACGACACGTTTATTATATCGAATCAATTCCTGTTTCAAGCAGCTTTTTTTCATATATCCGCCTTTTTCTTATCAAACTGTGCTTTAATATGGCGTAACAAATTGTTTACAAACGTGTTCGTGCATACAACGCGATCAATCGCGTGTTATTGTATATGCCATTTTTTTTTTGTTATTCTATAAGTACCGAATCTGGTTCCGAGCTCCGGTTAAAAAAAAAACACTTTTAAAGAACGCACCCATTTGCCGATTTAAGATTGTAATTTGTTAAAGATTTAGCCGAAGCTAAGAGATTAAATCCGATGAATGAAAATTAATTTTTCTTTGTGTATTATGTCACAACATTATGTCATTGTATTGTCGCGTAACGGAAGCTCTCCAACCTTGTCCGGATTATTTTTTCAGCACTCTTTTTATAATGCATTATATTTTAAAACGTTGGCTACTGATAAACGAATGACCAGTGTTAACATTCTTTAAAGTATTGTTCCGGTTGAGTCTTTATTATGTTTTTCTACTCCTATATTAGTGAGAACCTATTTACGCACTGCCTACTGTTATGTAATATATATATATTATGTAACAGTTCCATAAATAACATTACCCGTGATATGCCAAAACCGTCAATGTTTCCAATAGATTTTATGCAAAGTCGGCTGTGAATGCCATCGGGTCGCCTTGACAACGTAAATGTCAAGAAATTTTAAACGTCAGATTTTTAATTTGTTTTTTGTGGTTAACGCAATCAAACGCTTTTGAAATATCACAAAGTACCGCTGCCGCTACAACGCCATCACCTAAACTGCTGCTGTAGTTTTTCAATTGTTTTAGCCAAGGTGGGCAGCAATGAAATGGGGCGTAGTGTAGTCATTTCGAGATTATCCAATATAGTCGCTACGTATAGTCATGTAGTACAAATACATATATAGTATATTAAAAATTTAATTATCGCTTCGAAGAATACGTTCAAATGTCATTAGGCCAGTTACAGCATATATGTGGGCAAAATTGATGCCACTTGTATTTTTTTTAATTCAATAATTGAAAGTGTTAATGACTTTCGTATGTCGACATTACGGATTTACTGTCTATGGCGGAAGATCGAAGACAACTAACTATAATTGATGGTTTATTCTCTGATCGAATTCCGATACAAATAAAAATCCTCTCTTAATATTATATATTATTTTTTGCGAGCAGATATAAGGAAGCCGACGACGACTCGTAAAATAATTGGACCGTGGTGCTATGAAACCTCTATGTTGTTATTTGCTCGTTGATTATTGTAAAATAGCTGTGTAAAAAATGTTTAATTTTTGAGTTTATCCTAAGTTAAGTAACAATGCCGAAACACAATAATCAACAACGAATACTTATAACCAGGAAGAAGACAAACTGCCGTGTTAAATATTCGAAGCAGGCGATGATACGGCGACATCCATTATGCCTGGCGCGCACGTGCTTTTCAAATGTCACTTTTGTCCAAATTTGTATTACTGTCAATATTTTAAAGTGACATTTAAGCAAAGAAAACATCGAAACCCTTTCATTTGATTTACTAAGTAGAGAAAATCAAATATTAGGATTTTGACATAGGTTTTCAGCTGTAAATATCACTTTAAAGTTGTCCTTACATACTTTTATATTATTATTGAACTAGTAACGAAACTCGAAATAAAGAATTCAGAGATTGAAGGTTGTAATTAGTTTTATTAAAAAATAGGAAATAAATCATAATTTACATAAAATATTTTACCATCTTCAACTTCAAACAAATCAAGGTAAATACCTACAATACTATATGTACAGCTACTAACCAAGTAAATATATGCACCATCATTATGATTATGGGCTTCCAATTTGTTGGTTTCGTAGCATACTCCTGGCAACATTAGTGATCGAAGTCCTCTTTAATGTTCAGTCATTATGGGATTCTCAATTAAACTATGAAAAGAAAGAATTATTATAATAATAAATTACCGGACTTATCAAAATTCTGGCTACGGGTTATTTATAACTAAGCTGTAATTATTATGTTGTAGCTTTTGACTTCTGGATTGTAAAATTTAAGTAAAATTCTTTAAAAATGTGTTTGTTGCTAGTTTGCGTGACAAGTTTGGGACATAATGGGACAATTTTATAATGTAAAATAACAATAACGAATAAAAATTAGTAAAAAAATATTTCAATCATAAATTACTTACCTGCAACAAAACGGGAAAGTCCGTTTTCGTGAAAAGAATAGAAAATTAAAAATTATTTTAGAATTTAATGACGCTTCCTCCGCCATTTTCAATCACATTATAAATCATATGTTACTTGATTTTATCCCCTTCCAGACGAAGGATGTTCGGTTGTGAAATAATTTAAGAACGTGTGCTGCTCGCATTCTATGTCTGTCTCTGTCTGCATCAACCTTCTCCGATTCAATAAAGGGAGACAAATATGGCCTAGATTAAATCGAACAAACCCAAAGTCTAATATTGACACAGAACGATCGACACAAAAGGATAAACGTATGGAGTAACCTGCCTGGCTGTGACGTCACTTGCACGGCCTACTTATATGCTTCGATCCCCGCCATAAGCGGTCTCACCGGGCTGATAATCAACAAACAAATAACAACATGAAGGTTTCATAGCAACTGTATCTCTAAATTTCTTTAGTTTTTTCAAAGGTTACTTTAAAAAAACGTTTGCAAATTAATAATATGAGCTAAACAATATAAATGCATATTTCTCCGAAACGGTAACTCTGGGCGACCTGAAATTAGTGTACCTTTTTATGTAATAAATGTGAGAAAAGTATTATTTTCATTAAAAACTTAAATACACGGAAGCACAAAAAAGTTATGACTTAATAAATATGCCGCAGGTAGCGCCCCCTACATTGTACATTAAAATTTCACTAAAAAATCAGTTTCTCATCCTAAAAAAACCATAATTGCCAAATTTTGTAAAAAACCGTTGGTTTCTGTCAAAGTTATTACAGAAAAACAAAAATGAAGTTTTAACTTTAACACCCTGTATCTCAGTTAATATCAACTTTCGGATATAGGTCAGTATAATTAAATCCTAATATTTTTACGTAAGGAGTCAGTGGTTTTTCCATGTCCCATTACTTAGCGGACACCCTGTAAATAAAAAATTATTTAAACATATTTATAATATTATAAAATGTATAATAATTTGAATCTGGTAATTCAACCTTAATGCATTTTTAAAGGATGTTACGAACGTTTTGCAATTTCTTACAGAAGCCGTGTGTTATTATTTAATTTCTACATTGTTTCACAACCCCCTATTTAGTGGCATTATATTTTTATTATAAAATAATTTTATAATTATTGTATTGCATTCGAGCAATAATCCGCTAGACGTGTGAAGGTAACACGAATCAATACAAAAACATAGATCATAGTAATTTTCAGTCTAAACGTATTGGTAATACGTTTGCTCGCAGAGCAGATAGAAATAGTCGCAATACAAACTGGCAGTTGCCTTAAAATGTTCACAGAAACAAAATGTATCAATAGCTGACTGATTTGCAACTCGACCACAACCGAGGATGCGCAGAACGAAAAAAAAATGCCATTACATGTTAATTAAGGTTGTGGGAATTACCAAATTTTGACACGTATTTTTTTCTTTGCAGACAAATGAAGAAATTGGCGATGTCTATCAAGATGAAGAAAATCAAGCCGCCATACTCTTAAGACAAGAAGGAGGCGACATTGTAGTGGTAAGGACCAAGATCTTATATATCATTTGCAAATCTAAATCTGATTTCTATAATTTTTGCGTTCGTCCTGATTTTAATCGGTCATGTCTACTTTAAGCGATAAAACTATAGAATACGCGAAGGGAACCAATAATAGAGGACATCTATTGAGAACTGAACCGACCAACCAGCTAAGTGGTTAGTGGTTAATAGCGACTAACAGTGATGTAGTGCAGAATGAACATATGTATGTTGCTCTCTATTATAAAGTAACCCCGCGGCCCCGCCCTATATGTTCTGAAAGTGCATTATTTTTATATCTTATTTCTTGAAGTTACAAATAAATAGAAAACACATTTTAAAACCGGACAAAATAATGCAAAATATGTCCTTATCCGATTTTCATTTGTTTTAAAATTATATCGTATTTTTTTTTTTATAATCAAACACAAGCACTATAGGAAAAATTCCTTTAAGGCAACCAGGGAGTGGTGCGTGTGCTCAAGAAGCAATTCACGTTGGTTTTGAATTGTTGGAGTTCATATTCGTCGGGAAGAACGACCTCGGGAAGGTCGTTCCATAAGAATGAAGTCCTCCAGATGAAAGAGTTCTTAATTAATGAAGTTCGAGGAGTACTAAGCTTAACCACATATGGATGGGCGGCAGTGGTTCGTCGTATCGAGCACTTTCCATGAAAATATCTGTAAAAGAGAGTCAAATCCCCCACCTGTCTTCGATGTTCTAGGCTATCGAGTTTCTTCGTCAGCTCGTGGTCTCCAATCAGACGAATGGCCCTCCTTTCGATGGAATCCAGTGGCCGAAGAGTATGTTTGGGTGCAAAGCTCCAGACATGAGAGCAGTACTATAGTGATGGTCGAATCTGGGCTTTGTATAGTGTCAAAAGTTGTTGAGGTGTGTACAACTTTCTGGTTCGGAAGAGTACACCAAGTTTATGAGAAGCTATGTTGGCGATTGCCACAACGTGGTTATGCCAAGACATATTTCCACCCAGATTGACGCCGAGCAAATTCATAGATGAAGCCAGTGGAATTGCGTGTCCGCCCATGACTATATCCGGTTCTGTAATGTTAACCTTTTTAGAGAAAACTGCTGCCTGGGTTTTTTAGCGTTAAATTCGACTTGGTTACTGTCACTCCAAGCCAAAATTTCTTCCACGTCTTTGTTGAGGCGTGATACTTCATGCTGTCTGCGAAGATGTGATGTTTGTGCATTCAAAGAGAAAGATGAGATAAGTGTGCTATCGTCAGCAAAACTAAATATCGGATTTGTCCGAATAATCCAAAACCTTGATAATTTTCCATCCAAATGTTGCTTGACCTGACCCTCCATCGGTTCTGATGAACTACGCTAGGAGGCCTTATAATTCATTTTGTAAAAAATTTAAGTAGTAATCTCCCATAAGGCGATTTTCCAAAATAAAATGACCCATTAAATAACCGCTAGGAAAAAAGTCTAAATTTGAACCATTTGCAAGAAGGGTAGATGAAATTTGTTTATGCTATAAATTGAAAACAAATAAGAATCCGATATGATGAGTTCTTTAAAATTATTTTCACGTTCCTAAAATTTGAGACTCACCCTGTATAATAAATATATCCATGTCATTTTCTGGTTGCCAAAAAAAGTCTGTTAGTTAATAACTACATATATTTTGTAATTTCTTAACATGAGTTGTAAACCTTATGTAAATGATTATCGTGATGATAATAAAATCTATAATGAATTTCCTATCATCATAGATTTGCATTAGCAACCTTTATGTAATTTTTTTCCAAAGACCACATCCATTTATGATTGTTATTTGAATGGTTTTCAGAATAGAATTAAGTATTTATCAATAATTTCGCTAATTGGGCCATAAAAATATCACAAACAAGTAACACAAAGAAAATATACAAAGAAATGTCATAAAGAGCGAGGTAATTTTTTCTTTCATTAATTTATGTGAAATGGTCTGACCTGAGTCATACAAATATTGACTTAATCCGCAAATCTTCTCAGTATACTCTTGTTTTTGCCAATTTTACGCCAAAAAACCTGCCATAAAATGGAAATATTATTAATTTTATTGTTTACACAAAATATAATGTTGATCTATTGATCTATCTATTGATCGTCATTTATTAGCAACTATGTATATATTCTTTCATAAGTTTTGGCGAGTCCAATTGCAAAAATATTTACTTAAGAGTAAAATTTATAATGCTTAACAAAATGTTTGGCACTCTTCGTCAGATTTTTAAAAATATTATAAGATTGAAATAGAAAAAATAAAATAAATTCGACTTGAATACTGTCACTCCAAGCCAAAATTTCTTCCACGTCTTTGTTGAGGCGTGTTTACTTCATGCTGTCTGCGAAGATGTGCGTCGGTAGCCGATGTTTATGCATTCAAAGAGAAAGATGAGATAAGTGTGCTATCATCAGCAAAACTAAATATCGAATTTTTCGTTTTCACTAGAAGGTCGTTAATGTACAGTAAGAAGAGAGTGGGAGACAATATGGACCCTTGAGGAACACCGGCATTGATGGTGAATGTGTCTGAGAGAAATCCGTCAATCGCCACTTGCAGAGAGCGGTCCTTAAGAAAGCTAGATAACCATGCACAGAATCGACTGGGCAGTTTACTTAGAAGTCCCTCATGCCAAACACGAACAAAGGCTTTAGAAATATCCAGGGCAACAACCCGAGACTCCCCATATTGTTCGATTGCGTTGTTCCAAATATGGGTGACATCGGCTAGAAGATCTCCAGTTGATCTGGACTTCCGAAAACCATATTGATGATCTCTGATAATGTTGAAGCTTTCCAGGTACTTTAGAAGATGTTGGTTAATAGCTTTCTCCATTACTTTTGATATAACTGAAAGCAATGCGACTGGTCGATAGTTGCTAGGCGGGGTTCTCTAACCTTTCTTTGGTATAGGCTGGACTCGCGCCGTCTTCCAGCACGATGGAAATACTCCTTTTTTGTAGGATAAGTTAAAAAGTCTACAAAATACTGGTCTTAGTTCATCGGCGCATCTCTTGAGAACTATAAGAGGAATTTCATCTGGACCAGAAGCTTTCTTGACGTCGAGCCCTTTCAGGATTCGTTTGACGGGACGCTGACGGAGCACGATTTCGGTCATTTCGGATTGAACTGCAGGAATGTTGGGTGGTGTTTTTCCCTGGAAATCTACCGTGTAATGCGAAGAAAATAGTTCAGCAAGTAAGTTTATCACTTTAAACCACAGTAGGCCATGAAACAAATGCTAATATCATAGAAACAACTATGTTGGTGTTATTAACATTTAACGTCAATTTCATTTTTTTACATATTCATTTGTGGAAATTACTTGTCAACATTTTGAAAATATGATATATCAGTTTATATTGAAAATGGAAAAAACGAAGAAATGGCGCAAAATTTATATTTTGTTCGTTATTCGGATAGATGGCTCTATGGCCCATAATTTATGGGACACCCTGTATATAGAAACGCCTACTAAATACTGATAAGGCTAAAAAATAAACTGAAAGGGAACGCTGTGTGGAAATATGGGCGCCATAAGGCTCCACTGAACCGAAACAAACGTTACATATTAGTCAATTATTATAAATCTCGTTTTATTTTGCTTCCTGAAATGTCCATTTTCCGTACATAACTTTTAATTGAATTATGGATTATAAGTTGGTTTAAATTAACATCGACTTTGATTATTAACGTGGATTGAATTACAATTAAAACAAATTAAAGTTTAGAAATCAAAAATTTCACCATAAGCAATCAAACTTTTTTTAAAAATGTTTAATTGTAATTTGGCACAGTAATTTGATAGATTTATTATTTTTATTAGCCTGCTGTGGCAAATTACTGACAAGAACTCTGTGATTGGTTTAAAATCAAATGGCCGGCATGCTCTACCAGTGAATAAGGATAATTAGCCTTACTCAATAATGACATGCATGATAATGAATGTGATTATAATAGGCACAGGAACAAATTTGTACCAAAATTGGCAAAACGGAAAATTACTTCTATCGGAATCATTATTATTGTAATTATTATATTTACTGTAGTATTATACAGTCTGGAAACGGCTTAATAACTTTTCTTTATAAAATTTGGATATGGCTTATAAGGTAAACTACATTTTGACGCAAGACTGGCATCGTAAAGTAATCGACAGTACCTTCAAAATAACGTATCGGAAGACCCCCTTGTAATTTTCTTTACCAAAATGGCGCTCATCTGTCATTATGACAGTACTGTCATTCTTGTCAATTTTGTAAAAAAAATTTGCGGGGCAAAAGTTATTAAGCCGTTTCCAGACTATCTACACACACTGTATATTGTATCATTACTTCTTTTTAGATGTTTTAAGAATAAAATAAATAATATTTAGATACATTTTATGGTAGATTTTTGCGAAAAATGGTCAAAACAACGGTATACTGAGAAAATTTGCGTTTTTATCTGTTCTTTTAATAACGTAAATTTATTAAGTAAATATTTTTATTAGTCACATCAGATCATTTCACATAAATGAATGAGAGAAAAGATATATCGCGATTTATAGCTTTCCTTTGTATATTTTCTTTGTATTACTAATTTTTTACAGTCCAATTAGCGAAACTATTGATAAACATCATAAATTATTCTTAAAACCATTCAAAAAACAATCATAAATGAAATTCATGCATGTGGTTTTTGGGGAAATTTACATCATCTACGTCGTCGAATCTACATTTCAAAATAAGAAATTATAAAAATTATGGGTTACCTTAACATTTTTTTTTCAACCCGAACATTAATACTTATACAGAGTGTATCAAATTAGTCGCATTAAAGATCTGCGGAAGCCATCTTGTAAAGAATAAAAAGTAGGAATGAGAAATTGAAATTTACTCCTCTTCGAACAAAGTCAGGAAAAAATATAAACCAAAATGCAAAATTTGAGATTTTTCCAAATATTTTGAAAGCTCCTGTATTTATTGGGACCATAATTACGCAACCTTGCCCCAATTTAACCGACTTCGTATCTCTTGCCGTTTCCGAAATGCCAATGGCGAAGGACGAATTTGTTACACCCTATATATATATACAGGGTGTTACGGAAAAGTTGTATTTAAAAGGGCAAATCCTGAAATGCAAATAAATTGAAGGAAAATAACCTTAAATGGCGCTTTGAATTATTGTACGAAATATACACTTTATATGAAATCTGAAAATTTACGTGGCCGCTACTGAGGACGTTTGCAATTTAAGGTACATACTCTCTTACCTTCGATCTTATACTCCGTTTTATAATTAAATTCCATAAAAAAATAAAACATAAACAGAATGTTTTGCAACAGAACCAACAATAGGTAATATCACATCACACAAATTTTAAATCACATCACAATATTTCTTATTATGAATTATTTCACAACAGAGAAAAATCGGGTAATACTACAACTAACAAATTCGTATAGTACATCAACCACGTAGAACCCTCGACAGCGTCATCCCATTCCCGAGTCTCGAAACATACTGAAGCAACGATAGTCGTGCGCGGCAGGTATCCAAGCAAGGGCGAAACATGCGGTGTGATCTGACAACTCTGTTAGTATACTCTAGTAACCCACATTGTTGCTAACTGAATCCAGATGGAACGGCGCGACAGTATGTGGGTAAGAAGGGTTTTTACCTTAGTATTTAGATATTCGATTTAAAAAAAAGTGTATGTAGACTTTCTGTAGAACACCCTAGGAGTCACCCATTTAAATATAATAAGCCATTTCCATAACACCCTGTATATATAGTATTTGCAAAAAAAGTTTTCGACTTGCAGCGGTAAATTGATAGCAGTGCGGTGCTGTATGCATCCCAAAATATAATCTGCCCATCACTCCCAAACTCACGACGCCACTGCGTCGCGTCACTCATCAAATATCATCATTGATTTTAAATTAAAATATGGGTTGGGATTATTACGAGATGTCGGACACAGTTTAAGAGAAATATCAGTAGGTAAAACGAAAGGAATATTATGAAACACTCGCCATTAATAAAGCCGAAACAGCTTTACCGACTAAAATGATTATTGTGCCGACGTAAAAAAGTCAAAAGTTCATTCGCAATCGTTGTTGGATCACAACGTTCATTCGTTTTTGGGAAATTACTAATTTGCAAATATACTGACATTCTATTGAATTGCATATTAATGACCCGACGAGATTTTTCTTTGGAAAAAAATTATGTAACCATTATTGTTAGGATTTAAATTGCGACAAAGTAGGCCTGGGGCGCCATTTCTATTTTTAAAAAACCTATACGTTTCTTGGTGTACCTAAATATTGCATTGAAGTTTCCTAATAAATCCTAATAATGAGAATTTCAAAACCTTGTTCCATTTTTGACTTTTGACTTTGACACATTAAACATTTGAATCTCCTTAGCAACAAAAACGCAGGCTATAATAATGTCAAGGTAATGTCGAAGTTAAAAATTGGTAAATCAAATTAAATTTTAAAAAATATTTGTTATTTAAAACGAACTGGTATGACGTAAAAGTTTGTATGCACCACGGGTACTAATAGATATATACCCTCGGGCAACTTTCGAAGACTGTCGCGCTCAGGGCATAATCATCTACTTAGTACCCTTGATACATACATATCTATTATGAAACGTATACTCAGTATAACAAACACAAGTCCAATAATCCATTCATAACACTCTTGTAAAGTGAAGCTGTTATTGTATGAAATGTTATTGAAAATCAGTAATGGGTGGAAGAGAGAACTACATGTTGAAGTCTGGTTATATCAAATGGTTAAATATTAAAACATAACCATACTTAGGTACCGATGAAAAGATAAATCCACATTTAAATGATCCACTCTTTTGCAAACTACACCTGAATGCACTATGATTGTTTATATTAAAGACGATTTTTCACCAATAATCACAAAAAAACACATATTGTTCGTCCCAATGTTTACGAGATTAGTAATTCATTCATCTTTTGGGTCCGAATCGCAGAGCAGTTGTAAACTTCATACGACTTGGAGTTGCTTTGGCGCAATAATTCTTTTAAGAGCTAGGGGTATTATGACGAATACCCCTAGAGCAACCGCTGTTGGTAAAATTATTGAAATGTAAAACAATTAAACTAAAAGAGAATGACAATGGACGACAGTTTTTCCAAGCTAAGGGGATGGTTAAGAGGCGCGCAGCAGCCAGCTAACTCCCTGCGGCAGAAGGTCCCTTTGCGCCACCAGCTTATGCCAGATTTAAGCTGGAAATCTCCCGGATGTTATGGGATCCCCTTAACCTGAACCCACTGGTCGACACCACTGTATACGATAAAATTGCAGCGAACTAAATGGAACACATATTAAAAATTGATTGACTTGGCATTTATTTTCCAAAATAAACGATAGAAATGACGGTAATTTACAAAGCCCAGTACTGCACTTTAAACATAATGGTTAGAAAAAAAAATAAACTTATTGTCTAAAACGATACCGTATGTGTGGATGATGACTACTCTTGTTGATGATGAAAACTGGGTGGATGGTAACCCAGTAGTAAAAACAGGTGGCGTTAACCTGGTTGGCAAAACAACAGGTAGGTTTTGACCTGGTCGGAAGACCCTTATCAGATGTTCAAGGGTTCTTTAGAGGTGCCCAAAATGGCCTCCGTCAGGAAAATGTCGCCTTCCACGTCGAACAGAAACCAGCAAATAAATCCCAAAGGGAAAATATGTGCCACTGACACTATTTAACACTTTCTCGAAGAAAAACAAATCGCCTCTCGGGCCGGGAATACTCCCAGGTGTTCTTCGAAAAACTAAGGGTACTAGTGAGCTCGTCGACACTTAACTTGAAAGGGGCCTCCTCCACGAATTTTTCCCCCATATATACTGGCCAAAATGAACAAAAAAAAGATACCTTCAGCAGGTCTCTCTAATACCGACCCGCTGACACAAAGCAGAAAATAAGCCAGCTCAGGGCACATACCAAACTAAAGAAATATAAAGCAACCGTGTTCATAGACACCCGACGTTGCGGATAAACTATAGTCGCAGCTTTGACAAATTATCGACACTCTATCCATAAAAGAGAATAACATCGAAGGGGAATGAAATTGCAACAGTACCATGCATCACACCAAAAATCTTCTCTCGTGTAGATTACAACAAAAATCACGATCCACTCTAGGCCGTGTGTATATCTATAAAACTCAAAGGTTCAAGGCAAAATTACCACGAATAAATAGCAAAGCGCTCAGTGACCAAATGCAACCGTTACAAACTAAAAATATATGTTGCCAGAGTGCAGTCGGATTAGTTCAAGATTCGTTCGATACTTTTAAGTATAATAATATTTTTTTAAAGAATCTCTCATCGCCTTTTCACAGTTTATAGTAAAATTATTGGGAAATAAATTTATTTTAAGAGCAATTGCAGATTAACCTTAAACCAGATATAATTGTCTAATTAGCCAATTTTTAATTGGGATTTTGCAAGATACCTTTGCGATAAATATGACAATCTGGCTACGCTGCAATAATGACCGAAAGGGGTGGGAAAGCACGTTTGTAGTCATTGCGTAGTTATCTTCGATTTATTTACATTTGAGTCGATTTTGACATAATTATTTCTTGTTAGCTTAAGGAAAGTGGTTTCGCCCCTTAGTAAAAAATAGACTGCTACAGCGTTGCCATATATCTGAAGAAAATGAATAGAGATTTATTTTATTAATTTAAATCGCAACGCATTAAAATTACTTTACTTATATGATTTTGCGCTTAATATTATTTCACAGCATAATGAAATAATAGATAAATTTACAAATTTCACTATTAGGTAAATATTGGACCTGTTAAGGTTTTTGGTCGCTTTTTACGATAATTAATTGGAGCTCGTTCCGGTTCTGTTATAAAAGGTTGCGGTTAGATTTGTGTAAATAGCTTATTTTAGTACAATCTTTTTGTTCGTTAAGTTTAACCATACCACAAAAAGTAAATGACAAACAGTGCCATCAGACCCGATACTTCAATTCACATTAGTAGTTCCGTGATGTTTTTATTGATACGCCAATTTGACACCTTATTAGATAAAAGTTACTGGAATTGTCCAAGCGGTGAATTTTTTTAACCGTATTCTAGGTCCGGCAAAATATATCACCCATTTTACTTCCATGATAAGGAAACGAGTATTAAATTTTATTTACAACCATGCATGTAATAATGACATTTCATCTATCTTTGAAAGGTGGAAAGTTGACGTTTTTTTACATTTACTTTCCACCCGGGTGGAAAGTAAATTATATTTCAAAATAATATACGAACACACTTTTTTAAAAATGCTAATAGCTTTGCGTATTTAGATATGTCTACTTTTTCCTTAATTGATAAGAGTGGTCCTCAGCATTGAATATTGTTACCAAATCGTTGATATCTTCTTTGTCTTGGCATTTTCACTGAAATAAGCTCGTAGCGCCGACTCAGAACCAGGATGTAGATACTTTGTTTCCCGTACACCACTCCTTGAAACAGTTACATGCCTTGTCTTATCTCGGGCGGCTTTTCGTTGGCAGAAGATCTTCTACTATTTTTGCTGCTTCTCCAATTTCTGGTGGAGTAGCAGCAAAATCAATCCTCATCTGATAGCATTTTTCTGTTGTTAAAATAATATGTTGTTTAGTGACATGGAAACCATATTCAAAAAATCATATTTACCATCTTGATGTGTATCATTACCTACGTTATTTTACCACCTGCGGTGAAATTTCTGGCTAATTTTTCAATGGAAAAGTCAAAATGACATTTATCTTTTATTAATAATTTTAATTCAAAATAATAAGAAGTGGATGTTAGATGTGGTTGTAAATAAAATAGTATACAAACCTCGGTGAAAAGTTTCATTACCTACTCTCTCTCGACAGGAATGAAACACTTTCCACATCGGTACGTAATATACTATTTCATCACTGCAATGTTTTTGAATGCAGGAGTGTAGGCTTTGGATATTACGTCACATTTTTTCATAGTTGTCAAAATAGAGCGTTATTAAATAAAAAAATCGTCTCTTTTGGGTTGAAAATTGTGTGTGTGTTTATTCCGTGCACATACAGTCGTTGTAAAATTTACAATATATTTTAGTATTTACTTGATTTTACTACATTTTTTATTAAAAATACTAACTATACTCTTTTAGAAATTATGTGCATCTACAATATTATCATCTTTCTCTTTGAATGCCCAAACATCGGCTGCCGACGCACATCTTCGCAGACAGCATGAAGTATAACGCCTCAACAAAGACCTGGAAGAAATTTTGGATTGGGGTGACAGTGACCAAGTCGAATTTAACGCTAAAAAACCCAGGCAGCAGTTTTCTCTAAAAGGGTTAACATTACAGAACCGGATATAGTCATGGCAGGACAAACAATCCCACTGGCTTCATCTATTAATTTCCTAGGCGTCAATCTGGGAGGAAATATGTCTTGGCATAACCACGTTGTGGCAATCGCCAAGATAGCTTCTCAGAAACTTGGTGTACTGTTCCGAACCACAAAGTTGTACACGCCTCAACAACTTTTGACACTATACAAAGCCCAGATTCGACCACCACTAGAGTACTGCTCTCATGTCTGGAGCTCTGCACCCAAACATACACCGGCTAGGATTCCATCGAAAGGAGGGCCTTTCGTCTGATTGGAGATCACGAGCTGACGAAGAACCTCGACAGCTTAAAACATCGAAGACAGGTTGGGGATTTGACTCTCTTGTACAGATATTTCCATGGAAAATGCTCGGCTGACCTTGCCCTCTTAATTCCGCCCAGAGCGACGAATAGCAGAAATACACGACGAACCACTGCCGCCCATCGAACAAACCACGAACTTCATTATTAAAGAATTCTTTCCTATGGAGGGCTTCATCCTTGTGGAACGACCTTCCCGAGGTCGTTTTTCCCAACGAATATAACCTTCAACGATTCAAAACCAACGTGAATCACTTTTTGCGCACACGCACCACTCCCAGAGTGCCCTAAAGGATTTTTTCTGTGGTGCTTGTGTTTGATCATAGAAAAAAAAAACGGATTAATAATGAAAATTGTAATTAATACAATATTTTATAGGAAATCGTTACTATAATAATTTTACTATAGTGTCTGTTCAGTGCACATAGATTTGTTTGATATATTTTAGTATTTACTTGATATTACTAAATTTATTAGAACTCCTAGTTATAGTTTTTTGTTAATTATGTTCATAATATTATTTTGGTACGGATTACTAAAAAAAAGGTAATTAATACTATATTTTACAAGAAATTTTACAATAAAATCTTTACTATAATGACTTTACTATGATTTTTTTTGCGTGTATGGACATTTTACGGGCGATTTTTCAAACGAGGCTTCTTGGTTTATTAAAAAATAAAGTGAATATCAATAAACCAAGAAACCTTCAGCAGGAACTGAAAACCCGACATAGGAAATTAAGTGAGTACAATCAGTGTTGGGAAAAACCAATGATTTTAATAATCGAGTACTTGATACTCGAGCGATTTTAATAATCGAGTGAATCGCTCGAGTGAATCGCTTGAAATTCCAATTCACCAAGCGATGACGTCACCGACTGCACGACCGGCAGCCTAGCCGTTTACATGTGATCATCTGGGGTATTTAGCAGGCACGTAACTACGGGTGGGCACAGGTTTAGCTAAAAAATTGTATAGCCACCAAAAAAATTCCAGAAATTTATTTATTTGTGAATAATGAATTTTTCCTACGTGTCTCGATACCAAATACAAAAACAGCAAAAAATCACCCAAATATGTATTTATTGTTCGGGTTTATTATTGTGCGTTCTTAACCCGAACAAAAAGTATTACCAAGAGTTATTTTTCTTCACATCTTTCTCAATCTACGAGCATAAAATAAGTAGATATTTAAAATAGCTTGTCAAATTCTTCCACTTTAAATTATCAGGTGCCCACTGTGTGCCCTTCAAAAATTTAGGCTTAGTTACGCGACTGGCAAAATAAGAAAATTGGTTATTATTATTTTTTTAAATTCATATTTATAGTTACCTAATTTGTCGATACCTATGTTTTGTTAACTATTTTGCTCGTTTTCTTATTTTCCATTAACATTTTCTATAATGTATGTTATTTTTAAGAAGTCTTCTTGAGTTTAATAATAAAAAGTTCCTGTTAGATTTAAAAATGTTTACTATAAGATTACCAACGAATTTTTCTATATATTTTGTTCGTTTTGCTATTTTTCATTAACAATTTCTATTATTATGTTATTTTTGAGAAGTTTTCTCGAGTTTATAGTAAATAAAAATTTTAAAATTATATCCTTTAATTTTTTAGTATTTAAAATCGGACAACTAAACTACGCCGCTGGCTAGCCAGTTAAAACAAAACTTTACCAAACCCATGTCGCGACGACTCCGCTAAGGGATTTGGCATACTTTTTTATATGCACCTTGTCGTTTATGTGCCTTTAAGAAAGACGTATGTCGTATTACCTGCTCAGCGTCAAACTCGAACGTCGCCAATCGGATGGCGCGGCGCGTAGACCGAAGGTCGTGGTATCAAGTGACAGGCGATATTTTTCGGTTTTTCGCCTGAATTTATAACTAGAGTATTTCCTATCGAGCGAAAAACTGTTCGAATATAATACGAGCAGTTTTTTAAATCGATCACACTACAGCGGTATATTTCCGCCGGCGTCAAGCGAAGCTCGGGTATCGAGTGAAAGATAATAAGTGACGAGCGACGGTTTTCGCCTGAATAGATAACTCGAGCGGTTTTTTTAATAATCGAGCGATGTCGGTTATTTCAATAATCGAGTAATCCAGCGGTTTTTGGCTCGAGCGATCACAACACTAAGTACAATACCAAGGAAAGAAGTCGGAGTTGAACCGATTTGCAAATCGAGGACTTTTATAAAGCTGTTATAAACCATAACTTAACCAAGTCTTATAAGGGAACTCCGCCAGTTGGGAATCCACCGAAGCCACACTCATATCATTAAATTCCAAATCCTAGGAAATCAACGGTCACCTTGACCAAAATTTCGCAAAACGAAAACAGAACCAACAACCACCCATTGTTGATATCGGCAAAAATGTGTATCGTGCGAAATGGTGTGTCTATTCGTGGTGGTGCAATCCGGTCGTACGATTGTACTACGAGGTAATTACTTCATTTACACCGCTGTAAGTGTTATTGTTTTGAAATTGTTGACCTTAACTTGAAGAACAATTATCAAGAACACATTGCTAAATATGTGTGGTCATTGGTATAGTCTTGTTTTGAGAATGGTAATGCGAATTCCGTATCCATTCGAGTACAGAGTGTCCATTTTTTAAATTTAATGGGGTCATGCGGCTTTTGTTAACTGTCGAATTTTACATTGTCTTCACAAAATGTCGAAAAATGACATTTATTGATCGAATTTATTTTTCTTAATCGGTATTTTTGTTACAGGAAGGATCTATCGGGTCCCATTTAGTAATTCGTCCGGTGCCACCTCGTTTACGCGCCGCAGTCAAAGGCAACCATAAGGTATCCGCCACGGACGATGAAGTTTTCCTTGACGATGATGGTTCCCTTAATAGCGAAGTTGCCATTGATACAGGTACATTTTTAATGAAACGAAACATGAAATAAAACAAGAACATATAGGAAAATGAACCACCTGAAGCTACCTTGTACAGGGTGTCCCAATTTCGACACTTTTATAGGGTATCTCCGTAATTGTTAGTGCTATCAAAAAAGTAATGTAGGTGTGATGTGCTCTTTTTGGGGTCAAACTTAAAATGGTAAAATTAAAATTCGAAAATTTTCGCTCGCTTAAGAGATACGGGGGAAAATCAAAAATTGACAATTTCTAAATTACCCTATCTTTTCTTAGTTAAAAGAGAGAAACATGTTTTATACAGAAGATTATTTATATTGATTGTTGAATAATCTGCCGTTTTCAGAATAAGTATACGGGGTCAGGTAAGAAAGTTATCGGACCTAATCTCACTTTATTAAATGGAACACCCTGTGTATTTTAATCTGAAAAGATAGCAATTTAAACTCTCTCTTCAAATTTATAATACACCATGGATGATAGATATCATATCAAATTTTTCAATATGTTGATAAGTCATTTTCACAAATGAATATGTAAAAATGAAATTGACTTTAAATGTTAATAACAACTAGATTGTCAACATAGTTAGTTGTCTCTAGGATATTAGTTTTTGTTTCATGACCTACTGTGGGTAATAAAGTTTAAATAAATCGCCTAGGAAACCAATATCATGCATGGTGTGTATATATTTATGAAGAGAATTTAAAATGCTATCTATTTATAATAAAACATACAGGGTGTTCCATTTAAAAAAATGAAGTTAGGTCCGATAATTTTCTTGCCTGACCTCGTATACTGATTCTGAAAACGGCAGATTATGCAACAATCAATATAAATAAACTTCTGCATAACACATTTTTCTGTTTCTCTTTTAACTAAGAAAATATAGGGTAATTTTGAAATTGTCAATATTTGGATTTTCCCCCGTATGTCTTAAGCGAGCGAAAATTTTCAAATTTTGATCTTACCGATTTAAGTTTGACCCAAAAAGAGTACATGACACCTACATTACTTTTTTGATAGCACTGACAATTACGGAGATACCCTATAAAAGTGTCGAAAATGGGATACCCTGTACAATAAGGATAAACAAATAATGCTAAACAGGTATTCTTCGGGTTATAGGCCCCGTCGAGCGTTGAATTATAAGCAAAACTTCGTCGGATTTTGCCTAACACAATTAGATATCAACGTACCAATTCAGATTGAATAGTACTACCAAGAAAGAGAAGCATTTTCCATTTCGAACTATTTTCTTCTTCAATTTGAATTTTTATAAAAGTTATCAAATTTATCAGTCCCTTTACCGTTTATCCTTAAGATTTATTTAACTTTAGGGTTACCAATACGAAGAGATGATCAAGACGCGGAGGATGAAGACGTGACAACAGCGCATCATCACATTATCATGAAAAAGAAAGACTATAGTGAGGACTCGATGAGTGATTATGGTAAGACAAATTGTAAAAAATGTATATCTAATCATATATTACATAACAAGAGTGGTAAGACGTCTATTACACACGATCACGAAACTTACGGTATAGTTGTTGCAGAATTATACCGTTGATTCTTACTGCCATAAATAAACTACCTGATTAAACCCTATTGTATACGCCTGAACCTCTTCAAAGCTCAATAAATGGGATCAGGGCCGGCTTGAAATTGTATACCACACCACATGATATATTTTTATAATTTAAAATAAATAGATAGGTATTTTTAGTTTTAGGTACCTATAATAAATGTAAAATAATGATAACAATTAATGATAATTGAAAATAATATAATTTAAAAGTATAACAAGTACAATAAAAATTAATTAGATTCCAAGAAACATTGATAATTTATTCAAACTTTAACTCTGTATCACTATCACTATCCTCATCTAAGCCTAAACTTATAATTAAGGGTTGAACAGTTGTAATCATACAATTGTAAGAATTTTCCACCTTAAGTACATGCTGTACACAGTTTTTCCAGATATCTGCATAAATTTTTCTTACTTCGTTTTTAATTAATTCTACTACAGATGCATTTAATGTAGGAGAAATATGATTTCTCCTAATATTGGATTTTAATTGGTGCCATATTAGCTCAATACGATTGAATATACAATAGTACGGAGGAAGACGCAACACTGTATGTCCATTTTCTGCTGCAAGTTTGTCACACTCGTATTCCTTATTTATTTTAAAAGCTTTTAATACTTCTAGCAGTTCTTGTTTTTTGTAAGTTTCTTCAAAATATAAATCATTTTCAATCATAAAATTTTGAATTTCTGCTTTTGTATTATTAGAATTGAGCATGATTTTTGCTTGCCGACTATGATAACTAGCATTGTCCATTACAATGACGCTATTTTCAGGTATATTTTTAAGGAGTTTATGTTTAAACCAAGCTTCAAAAAGTTGTGCGTCGGTATCTTGATGGTAATCTAAAGAAGAATCTGATATGTTTTTAGCTGAAAGCAACAGACAATTTGGAACAAACCCGTTCTCTGAAACATCATGTAATATTGTGATTTTTTTGCCTTTATTTGATGGTGCCTTGGTTTGGAAGAATCATCCCAACCGTTTCTTGGAGTGTCATGGGTATCGAACCATGTTACGTCAAGATAAATAATTGGACGATTTTCTTGTCTACATTTTTTAACAGCTGTTAAATATTTAAGTCTCCATTCCCGACACTTGAAGATGCCCCCCTATCAGCACAATTCCAAGGACGCCACATTCTACCACTAATAAGCCTAACTAAAAATTACTCGCCGGAAAACCACTAAAGATTAAAATTATTAAAAATCACTTTGTATTTATATATGCATCAGGCATAGGTAGAAATTGAATTTGTATACCTGGTCCGGCTCTGCTCGAGAAGGTTTTAAAATTTGGGATTTCCTTATTTATTTTATGGTCGAAGGGATAATGAGATTTTATTGCAGTCAAGAGATCAACGATATAATTCTGCAAAAACTATACGAGCGTAGCGAGTAGTAATACGACTCAGGCTCAGCATTTACAGCAATGTTATGTTTAATGGTTCTTTCTAAGCTTAAACCTCGCATATTGAGGTCTATAGTAAGTTAAATGGAACGTTTTATTAACCGCACCTGATGTACATTTTCTTCATTTTCTTTTATAGCTCTCATGGAACCCGACCACCTCTCCAAACGTTACAAGCGGAGCGCCTCGACTAGTTCAAGGAAGAAACGCGACGCTCCCTACACCATCTACCCGGAAATTTTGGTTATTGTAGATTACGACGGGTACAGACTACACGGAGGAGACAATTTGCAGATCAAAAGATACTTCATCTCGTTTTGGAACGGCGTCGATCTACGGTACAAGTTGCTCAAAGGACCGAAGATAAGGGTTTCCATAGCGGGGATTATTATTAGTAGGGTAAGTAGTTGCCTTAAATATTATAGAAATATATACAGCGTGATACCACCCACAAATCTCTACACGGGATTCCATGTCATGGACAGTATTGAATTATTTTACCAGTACAGGGTCTCCCATTTTCGACCCTTTCTAAGGGGTATTTTAGACGCTCCTCGTATTTCTGTTACGCACTTACTTATCGAAAAGGTAAAAACTGTTCATGTTAGAGATTTTTACGTTTTACGAGCGCCGTATCCAGTTTTTCTCAAAAAAGTTTATTTTTTGAGATATAACAAAAATAAAAAATTTTAAATGGAATTTAAATATACTTATATTATTTTTTAAATTAATTAAGCATACTTTGGGCTTTACAAAAATGTATAGTTGTTTATATTTATATTCAAAAAGAACCTGAAATGCTATAATTTACGCTCCTTATAACAGTAGGCCATGGTCAATTTATTAGAAACAAAGTCAAATTTATTAGAAACAAGTTCAAAATTTATAAGAAACAAAGTCAAAATCCATAGCGTCCTTATTTACAACAGTAGAAAAAAGTTTAATACAAAAGTTGTAGGATGTGCCTTGATGCATATTTTAAAAATATTTGTAAATATACAGGGTGGTCCAAAAAAGTGTGACGTCATAAAATACTTTTTTTTTTAATGACACACCCTGTATTTTTTTGGCACATTTAGGTTTCTTTTGTGCAAAAATATTTTTTTATTGGCTTCGATATTTAGGAGCAATAAATAAAAAAAGATAAAAAGATCGTTTTGCACGCTTGGAAAAATTAGAATAAAAATCTTGTTAGATCCGTTTTGTTCCATTTAAATAGTGTGAACAGTAATGCTAGAGGTCTAATAATACTCTAACAATAAACAGGTTTTTCTTATTTTATACAGGGTGTTCAAAATTTGGCTACAAAAATGGCAACTTTCAAATCAGTTTTTCTTAGCATTTTTAAATGGCACACCCTGTATTTTATTTCATTCATCATACAAGCATATTTTGTTATAACGAATGTATTAAAATTCTCAATGGTTTTAGAGATATCTACCAAAAACCATAAATAATCTCATTAAACTAGTGCAGTGTATTGGGAAATTATCATAGACAGCCATGAATGCCCCAGAATTGAAATATTATCTCAGCAAGCTATGGAAAAACAATTGGTACTTTTCAACAACAAATGATTTTGACATTTCTAGTTCCTTGTAATAATTTTTATCTCAGTTAGTTCTTTTCTGGAGTATTAACATGCTATGGATGCCCGACGCACTAATGCAGGACCCGGTATAAAAACGCATATTATTTAAATAAAAAGCATATAAAAATTCGTACGTAATAGGTTGTAATTAATTAATAATTAAGAAAAATATGAGAGATCTATCAAGTTTTGACGATTTGCATTTGTTTCTAAAAAATTGACCATGGCCTACTGTTATGAAAACTCATATGCCCTTATCTGATTTTCATTTGTTTTCAAGTTATAGCGTAATTACGAATAAACAAAGTTTCAAACATAAACTTTTTCTGTTAATCATGGCGTTTTTTTAATAAATTTTTAAAAATATCGCATTGACTTCTAAGAAACGAGGTACTTTTCTGCACTACTTTGCTCCACTCGTGTGGAAAATACTACTTTTCAGCTGACTTCAATATTTTCTTAGTTAAAATTAAATATGTTACATTTTTTCCGTTTTATTTTGCAAACGCGCGCGACTGCTGTGCCATCGAACGAACAAGGCAAAGCGGAAAAACTATCACTAGAGAAGTTGTCGTCCCGATAAACAAACAAAAGACAATTATTATCACAAAAATATAAAATATTTATTGAAAATTCGATTTACAGTTATAATAATGATATTTTACTCCTTATTAATTATTTATTGTCTACGCTAAACCCAGCATCTTCATCCGTCTCAATTCCAATATCTTCGATAAGGTGTTTTTTAGTTTTCGGATAATTTTCCAATATGGCGTCCAATATGTCCAAGCACATCCTCCTTCTTTTTCTGTAAAGTCCTAAGTATTTGTCATAGCCACCTTGGACCTTCTTTTGCACCTAATAAATTTAAATTTCGCATAGAAGAATAATTTTCGATAACAATAATTAAATGTTGCTGGCACTTTTACTCTTTCCATCTTGCTGGAAGACGGCTCGAGTCCAGCCTATTCCAAAGAAAGGTAAGAGAACCCTGCCTAACAACTATCGACCAGTAGCATTGCTTTCAGTTATATCAAAAGTAATGGAGAAAGCTATTAACCAACATCTTCTAAAGTACCTGGAAGGCTTCAACATTATCAGCGATCATCGATGTGGTTTTCAGAAGTCGAGATCAACTGGAGCCTATGTCACCCATATTTGGAACAACGCAATCGAACATCATGGGGAGTCTCGGGTTGTTGCACTGGATATTTCTAAAGCTTTTGATCGTGTTTGGCATGAGGGGCTTCTAAGTAAACTGCGATCCTATGGTATGCCCAGTCGATTCTGTGCATGGTTGTCTAGCTTTCTTAAGGACCGCTCTCTGCAAGTGGCGATTGACGGATTTCTCTCAGACACCTTCACCATCAATGCCGGTGTTCCTCAAGGGTCCATATTGTCTCCAACTCTCTTCTTGCTCTACATTAACGACCTTCTAGTGAAAACTAAAAATCCGATATTTAGTTTTGCTGACGATAGCACACTTATCTCATCTTTCTCTTTGAATGCACAAACATCGACTGCCGACGCACATCTTCGCAGACAGCATGAAGTATCACGCCTTAACAAAGACCTGGAAGAAATTTTGGCTTGGGGTGACAGTAACCAAGTCGAATTTAACGCTAAAAAGACCCAGGCAGCAGTTTTCTCTAAAAAGGTTAACATTACAGAACCGGAAATAGTCATGGACGGACACGCAATCCCACTGGCTTCATCTATTAATTTGCTGGGCGTCAATCTCGGAGGAAATATGCCTTGGCATAACCACGTTGTGGCGATCGCCAAGGTAGCTTCTCAGAAGCTTGGGGTACTCTTCCGAACCAGAAAGTTGTACACACCTCAACAACTTTTGACACTATACAAAGCCCAGATTCGACCATCACTAGAATACTGCTCTCATGTCTGGAGCTCTGCACCCAAACATACTCTTCGGCTGCTGGATTCCATCGAAAGGAGGGCTATTCGTCTGATCGGAGACCACGAGCTGACGAAGAACCTCGACAGCCTAGAACATCGAAGACAGGTTGGGGATTTGACTCTCTTTTACAGATATTTTCATGGAAGGTGCTCGGCTGACCTTGCCCTCTTAATTCCGCCCAGAGCGATGATTAGCAGAAATACTCGACGAACCACTGCCGCCCATCCATATGTGGTTAAGCTTAGTACTCCTCGAACTTCATTATTTAAGAATTCTTTCATCTGGAGGACTGCATCTTTGTGGAACGACCTTCCCGAGGTCGTTTTTCCCAACGAATATAACCTCCAACGATTCAAAACCAACGTGAATCGCTTTTTGCGCACACGCACCACTCCCAGAGTGCCCTAAAGGATTTTTCCTATAGTGCTTGTGTTTGATCATAAAAAAAAAAAAAAAAAAAAAAAACTTTTACTCGACTGATTCCGCTGTTGGTTCTTTATGAAACATCTTTTAAATAATTCAATGTGAAAAGGAAGAAATTTGCTTTTAAATGTTTCAACATATTTAGAGGATTACTCTACATGTTTCGGCTTTTGAGGCCTTTTTCAAGAGCATTGCAGATGAATACTAAAGTTAAAAATTATTTTACGGGTCTTTATACTGTCAATAATAAATTCTTTTATTGCCTAGAATTAGGGTTTTTCCCGATTAGTGTAAGGTAGACTGTCTATCACGGGCGTGTTTACGAAATTTTGTTGATCGTTAGTTGTGAGGGGATTCTTTTTTATAGACTTTTTAATTTCGTACTGTTCTAGAAGATCTAAACGTTGGCCCTTTCTTTCGTTATGTAATAGTTTAATGTTGTCCGTATCTATAAAATGGTTGTTTTCTATACAGTGTGGAGATTCCGGAATTCTTTATGTTATTCAAAAAAGAATTGCGATGTTCTTTTAATCTTGTCTTGATGTTTCTACCGGTTTGCCCAATATAGACAGCTTCATAATCTTTACACTTAATCTTATATACCCCGAAACATGTAGAGTAATCCTCTAAATATATTGAAACATTTAAAAGCAAATTTCTTCTTTTTCACATTAATTAAAAAATTAATAATTAAATGGCTCACACCAGCGACGTTATTAGCGACAGAAGTAAAATATTCAGATCCTTAGAAAATAGGTCGCTAACAAACTGGGGGCTTCTTTTCCATATCCACGTTCTAAACTTAAATATCCTTTACCATTGGGATATCGGGAACGGTAAGAGATACAAAGTCGGTTAAATTGCGGCAATGTTGCGTAATCATGGGCCAAATAACATGTTAGTTTTTATTCTCCACAAGATGGCATCATCAGATCTTTAATGCGACGTTTCGTTTTTGGGTCATCGTCATCAAGTTAATTCTTTTAAATAGGGGCCCGGATTTTTTTGTTTAAATTATGAAAGAGGAACTAAATACACGCGCAGCTGTATACAACAATTACTGGTTTTACGACGTCTTGTTCCTTAAATTGACCATCTTCATTAAAATACCACTACAGCGAAACCTCTCTTAGGCGGACACCTATGGGACGGTCTAAATGTGTCTAATAGAGGTGTCCGCACATGGGAAATTTGTTATTAGGTAATATGCAAATGCAACATATTTACTATGTATATGTACAAATAAACATAACATAACAAAAATACACTAGTTTTAGTTAGGATGTAGTACTAGAAAAATCTAATAACGTAGTTTGACGTGTTTGCGTTTCAAACTTGCAATCTAGAAAATGTAATTCCAAGTCTGATAGCAATTCCATTGCATTCCTTTATTCTTTGCATACTCTTATAATTCCTTTACCATACTAATGGCTTGTTGATAATTGGTGACATTTGTTTGATTACTGCATTCAACTTCTTCATCAGAGTCATCAGATAGTGATGTGGTTCCAGTTACATAATCGGTAGGAATGGGGTCACTATCATCTTCTAATAGCACATATCAATGTTAATGAACTCGCCCAAATCATTGTTATCAAATTATAAACTTTCACAACATCAATGTTCTCTTTCAGACTCAAAACGCGACGTTTTTGTGCCATTGTTTACGATTTTAACCTTACAACTCACAAATAAACGGCGGACTGCTGTCGGGGAATCACACATACTTTCATTCGGCGAAGTCCTTTCGCGCTGCCACGCATACGCGATTGGTTGCCGGCCTGTCTTCAGAGAGTTTTTGCAGCGTACTTATTCGTCTCCCAAATACTTTAAAACATTTATTGTCCGTTAAAGGAGCCCAAGAGAGGTTGATTTTCATATACCTAGTTCCGGACTATGAAAAAATGTCCGCTTAATAGAGATGTCCGCTTATTAGAGGTGTCCGTTATGAGAGGTTTCAATGTAGTACGTTCCTGTAATTTACTTTTGTTTCGAAGAAATTGAAGACTTTAAAATTATTATTGCTATTTCTGTCGTTAATTATTACTATTACGTCTACAAACTAATAGTTTTTTCAAATTTCTACTTATGTAAGTACCTGCATACCTACAAGTAATTTTACCTTAAAAGCCAGCACTTTTTAAAAAAGGAGATAATCAATTTAAGGAACAAAACGTCGAAAAACCTGTAATTGTTGTTGTATACAGCTGAAGGTAGACTTAGTGCCTCTTTCATAATTTAAACAAAACAATACAGGCCCGTATTTAAAAAAAATTAAGTGTATGATGATGACCCAAAGACGAAACGTCGCATAAAGATCTGATGATCACAACTACGTGGAGAATAAAAAGTAGCAATGAGAAAGTGAAATTTATTTTTAGACATCTCTTCGAATAAAGTCAGGAAAAAATAAAAACCAAAACGCAAAATATTAGATTTTTCCAAATAGGTTGAAAGCCCCTTCTGATTTTATTGCGGCTTATTATTGAGCCCATAATTGCCCCAATCTAACCGCCGTCGCATCTCTTACCGTTCCCGAATTTGTTACACCCTGCATACCTCTGGTGTAACTGGATCAATTCCATTGTAGTCCTTCAAAGCACACTTTATACTCCTAAGTTCAGTGTCCAATTCTACTTTTTTCTCGCAGGCCTCGGGCAAGGACATTTTTCCTTTGACTTCTTCATAATGGGCCATGTTTTCTTTAATTTTGTTCGAATTTTCTTGTAAGTTTAACGTTATTTCGTTTATTTTCCGGTCAACTACCAGGATTTGTTCGCTGAGTTGTTGTGCCGACACGTCTGTGTTTTGCGATATAAAATACACCTAAAAGTGATACATACGTACAGACACGGTGCAAGGGCAAGGCTGTTGTACAGAGTTTTCGACGATACTCGATTCTGTAAAATCAAACGTAACTTTTTCTACAATCGTTACAAAAACTATATTTTTTAAAAAGTAATTTAGCGTTATCACAGTTCCGTAACGTATAATTTTTCCACTTCTCACTAAAAGCATATAACATCAAGTTTAATTGATAAAAGTATATTAAGATACAAGTTTCATAAGACATCATTTTAGAGCATGCGAAGCGGGGAGTTTTCTAAAGTACAAGGTGCTCTAATTGTTTTATGAACCGTGTATTTTATAATACTTTTTCTATTTGGGTATTTAAAAAGTTTAAAAAACATAGCAGATTTTTTCCATTTGAATTAATATTTTCTTTTTGGGTTGGCAATACTTTGACAATTTAATAAAATGTTACAAGTATCAAATATGCCATGATAGAAATAATTAAACACAATAAACCTTCTTCCCATCCGTCATAATTAAATATAAATATATTATTAAAGTTAATAAACATGAGTCAGGAAGAAAGTTGTACCCCGTCAGAAATACGAGCAATTGCAGAAAATAATCTAGAGAAACTTTTAAAAAGAATATGCAAAACTTTGAGTTATGGCGCGAGCAGAACAAAGTTCAAAATATTGAACAAAATAATACATAATACTATTGAACAAAATATTGTGTCGACACAGAAACTGACAGGAATAAGAATTAATGCCCAGGAAATGTCTACAGTAACTATAAATATGTCTATATAAAGTAATATCTATAATACTATATTGAATTAAAAATAAAAATTAGTACTTTATTGAAAAAAACTTTAGAAATAGAGCATAAACTGGAAGATATTTCTGACGAACACCGTCAGCATGTTATATATTTCCGAGTATAGGTATTTCAGACAAATTAACTAGTAAAAATGATCTATTTGGTAGGTTAACAACTATACCTTTTGTTTCCCGTAAACTTTTTCCTTAACTTGTTCTTTCTCGACTAAGGAGTCGCAGGCCTTTTGAATGGCCGCTTTTCCGAATTCACCTTTCACGCCATTCTGGATATCAGATGCAGAATACGGCCGATTGTGCTCTTCGAGAAAAGCCAGCACTTCTTGGGCAGCCATATTTAGATGGTGTGAGGTTCTGTAAATAAACTGTTATTAATTAAACTACTTCAAGTTTGTCATCGCTGATTATATTTAACTAGCGCATGTTACATTCCTTCTTCTTCAACTAAAGGTCCATTATCTTTTCAGGGAAGAGATGCGACACCATATTTAGAAAGGAACAGAGTTGGCCGAGACGCCATCGATTCGGCAGCGGCATTAACTGATATGGGAAAATATCTTTTTAGAGAGAGAAGGTTGCCGGTCTACGATATTGCAGTAGCCATAACAAAGTAAGTTGTTTATATATATATATATATATGTCTGTTACGGTATCATCTTCTTTCGGGCGCTAAATCTAATGTAATTCCTGCCATACATACAGCGAGGACGTAAAGTAAGGAATAAATTCATTATCTCGCAAACTACAATTTTTTAAAAAAATCGCTCGGACCCTTCGATTTTGTTTTTCGAACGCGCATATTCTGACATAAAATGTAGATATACAGGGTGTTGCAAATAAGAGTGACACAAAAATAATTTTTTTTTCTTAAATAGAACCCACTGTATATTATTGCATGTACGGATTCTTCGGAAAATCCTAAACATTTTTCATGTAGCATGTGCTATACCTTAGCCCAAGCGTTTTGGAGTTATTCTTATTCAAAATTTGAAAAGTGGAAAAAGTCATGGAGAAAACAAAGAATAAAATTATTTTAAAAATGTCTTATTTATCGAAAAAACAGTTAGGTGAACTTAAAAATAATTTTTCTAAAGTAAATGTTCGAAGTGTCTTCCGTTGGTCAACTGACAATAGCCTAACCGATCTACAAATTCTCGCTGAACATTTCGAACCATTTGGGGCGTAATTTGCCGAATTTCTTGCCGGTTTGCGATCTTTTAAATCATCTAAATTTGCAGGCTGGCTTTTGAATACTTATCCCCTTAAGGTATCCCCATAAAAAAAAGTCGAGTGGTGTTAAATCGGGTGACCTTGGCGGCCACTCAATAAAACCACCTCTTCCAATCCACCTGTTTGGAAAAGTATCGTCCAAATATGTACGAACTCCCACAGCGAAATGTGGGGGAGCACCATCTTGTTGCAACCAGATATTATGATGTGGCAAATCGGGACGTTCTAACTCAGGAAAAAGGGTGGCCAGGGCTGGAACAAGTTCTTGTTCTAAAAACTCAAGTATCTCTCGCCTGTTAAATTCCGTCAAAAAAGAAAGGCCCTATAACAATGTCATCGACAACGCCAGCCCACACATTGATCTTTTGATTAAATTGTGTGTGTCCTTCCCTCATCCAGTGTGGATTTACATCGGACCAATATCGATAATTTTGGGTATTTACGTCACCATTCAAGCAAAATGTGGACTTATCGGATAAAATTATATTTTTTACAAAATTTCTGTTTACGAAACACATATCCTGTAATGTAAACGCTCACAAAATTCAAGTCCCTTTCCAAAAGTTCTTGGAGAACTTGCATTTTATAAGGATGGTATTTATTTGTATGCAGTATTTTAAGAACTGTTGTTTTTCCAATATCCACGTCACTTGCTACCTGCCTAGACACCACATGCTGGTTATCTTGAACTGCCAGTAAGATTACTAATTGTTGATTTTAATCAACTTGAGGACGACCAAATCTAGGGACATCTCTTACATGACCGAATTGCCTAAACTTGTACTCAATTTTGCTTACTGTTGATTGTGATATTGGCGGGCGATTGGGGTATTTTTGATTAAATAACTCACAAGTTTCTTACTGTGTTCTAACCCTATCACCGTAGCCCATCATCATCAAAACCTCTATGCGCTATTTCTCAGTGAGCCGCATTTTAATTTAATTTAGTTATGAAAAAACGAAATGAGTCTTTTGAAAACTAGTAAAACGTTAGGAAAATACACATAAAACTGACAATAACAGTAACTATTGACATTAATTCTTTTGGTTCTTGCATCATAACTCCAAAGCCTACTTGACTTTTCTTGCGCTTCACGCATGCTGACTACAGGTTTTCCTCAGCGTGCATGAATCAATGCAAGTCTTGATTGATTGCGAAATATCTGATTTTCAAATTTTGAATGAGAATAACTCCAAAACACTTGGGACAAGGTATAGCACATATGAAAAATGTTTAGGATTTTCCGAAGAATCCGCACATGCAATAATATACAGTGGGTTCTATTTAAGAAAAAAAAAATTTCTGTGTCACTCTTATTTGCAACACCCTGTATATCTATATTTTATGTCAGAATATGCGCGTTCGAAAAACAAAATCGAAGGGTCCGAGCGATTTTTTTAAAAAATTGTAGTTTGCGAGGTAATGAATATATTCCTTACTTTACGTCCTCACTGTATATGCTTTGTTGCTCAACTGAAGAATTTTCCTCCATGTAAGATACACATGGGTTTTGAACAGCTGAAGTAAAGAGTTGTACTTTTCATTTTAATCAAACCTTAACCGAATAAGTTTCTCAGAGATGGTTTTATATCGCTGATATACGCCTCCTGACGCAGCGTTAATACCATAATTGTATGACTACTTTGTTGACAATTGCTAGACAATAAGAGTAGGGGGGATTTGTGGGTTTTCAAAGGAGAACGCCATCGCACTGCCAATTCCGTAAAGGCTGATTCCAAGGAAAATTTGGAAAATCCACACATACGAATTATTGAAGTATCTGCAGGAAGACCTTAATAGTCGAATTTGTTTTATTTCTTTAAGTGTTTTAGGAACGAGGTGATTATATCGAGTTTAATCATTATTTTATCAATCAATTTTTATTTAGATATGACATGTGCAGACGAAGGAAAGGCGGACGTTGTACCAAAGGAACAGCTGGTAATTTTACTGCTAAATATTCATATTTTTGTTATTTATTTATTTATTTTAACCCATAACTAATAAGGCCTATACGCGCGTGTATATAGCCACCGCGACTTTGAAAAAGGTACTAAGAGGTCAACAGGTAAACAAAGCACACATAACAAATAATAGTTACTAATAAAACACAACAGAAAACACAGCGTTTAGGTTCCCAGGTCCTTAGGACCCTCTGGATAAGGCCACGAACAGAAGATCCCGCCGAACAACGTCATGTGTTCCCATTTAGAGAGCAGTAAAAAATTGCCATACTTTTTTACATCAAAAAAAATTTCTATTTCTTTGACATGGTATTTTCAATTGTTTTTGCAGACTTGACATGTGCAGGAGAGCTTATCCCAATGACCAATGTAATCGCGGGACTGCAGGTACAAATACCCAAATCACCGATTCTTTCTCCAGCACGTATCTTGATTCCCATCTTCCTTTTATGTATTTACTTTCTTCTCTTCAAATCGTCTTGTCAGTAACGACGCACTTACCATTAGTAGTTTTTAGTTACAATTATATTTCCTTGTAGCACACACACGTCACCTCTCCACGTATATTCCATCCATTGTGTATACCTACATTTCACTGCATATTCAAAAGTCATGTTATATCTTTTCGTCTCGCACCCAATTAATCGAGTAGATAATAGTCCATTACTCTACCACTAGTCCATTATGTAATTTATCTTGATCATTGCGCGCTCTCTATCTTTTATTTGTATGTCTGTAATTTCCTGTATGCATCAGTATTCGTAGTTGATACGGTTTGTTAATGTTATGAAAAATATAGGGTAGAAACCACGCTTTAACGCCTATAACTGTAGATATTTATAAAACGCCTTTAAACAAACTTTAATAAATAGTTCTTAAATAGCAGTCTGACATAGTTTTGAAAAAGTTATAATTTACTAAGAAGAAAATAGAATGCTGTAGTTTGTTGAACACTAACATAATTACTAAATTATTTAACCTTTTTTACCTGTAACAGTGTAAAAAAATCGAGCATAGACAATGTTACACAAGGTGTTATGGAAATTACTTATTAAATTTATTGATTCAGCCGATACTTGGTGGAAATCTATAACTAATATTATGAGAAACAATAAAACTAAAGATTGTTTCACGAAAAATGGATATAACTTAATGACTGCAGTAAAAGTACCTGGGGGCCATCCCATTATTTATGACCGCTTGATATTATTATGTGGAAAGGACTGGGTTGTAATAATTATAATTAAATATAGGCACATCAGGTAGGTTAGGTTGCTTAATTTATATTTAAATATCTTTTCGTGGTTCAAGAATTGTCTTTTACCAAACATTCCTCAGAATAGCGTGATAGTAATGGACAATGCGAGCTATCACAGTCGCCAATTACATAAAGCTCCAAGCTCAAATAATACAAAATTGGAGATTCAGAACTACATGGCGGCGAATGATATATCTTTTGAAGAAAGTTATAAAAAAAAGTGATCTTTTAAAGTTTTAAAGACATTTTGTATAAAAAAAGTATATGTTTGTGACACATTGGCAGAAGAAATTGGACATACAGTGCTACGGCTCCCACCCTAATATTGCATTTTTAACCCCATAGAGCATAATATATGTGGCACCAGTTACAATCACTGGTTAGGTCTGAAAATATTTCTCCGACTTTAAGTTCTAGTGTTGTAGAATTAATACGATAATGCTTTAATGATATTCCCCCAGGTAGTTGGAAAAATTCAGTCCGTCACGTAATAACTGTAGAAAATTCGTATATTAGTCTGGATCGTATAATTAATCCAATTATAATTAATTTTGATGAGGATAGCGATAGCGAAACAGAACTATCTATAGAATGACATTATAAATGTAAATAAATATGACTAGTAATATTTTTTAAAAATGTTATTTCATTTGATTACATTAATATAATCATATCATTACTTGTTTTCCTTAGTCCGTCCCTTCATACTTCACTTGTTTATTGCCAAGCTCTTGTCGACACAATGGGACCAACCAAGGAAATCATTAAGTCGTATCCAAATTTCGTGAAACGTACTGTACGTTATATTTATTTTCCACTATATTCTTAAAAATGACATGTTTCGCTATCACTCTAGCTTGTTCAGATTGAGAATGAATGAATATTTTTCTATATCTAACAAAGTGTACAATCTTAAATTTTTATTACAGGTATAAAGATGGTGTAGGGGATATAATAGTAACAGTGGGATTTTCCAAATGGTCAGTAAAGTGATTAGATAAATTATTTTATAGTTAGAATCCATGGAAATAAAGAAACTTAAAAATACCGATGTTTTATTGAATGATCAAATAGACCTTAACAATCCTCCTTTGTTAAATTGATTTCACTAATCCTCTATTACATGTACAAATAAATCTATAAAATAATTTATCTAATCACTTTACTGACCATTTGGAAAATCCCACTGTTACTATTATATCCCCTACACCATCTTTATACCTGTAATAAAAATTTAAGATTGTACACTTTGTTAGATATAGAAAAATATTCATTCATTCTCAATCTGAAGAAGCTACAGTGATAGCCAAACATGTAATTTTAAAGAATATAGTGGAAAAGAAATGTAACGTAGTTTTATTGTTCCTCATAATATTAAATTACTTATTATCTATAGTGTCACCATTAAAGTTGGAACCATATGGGGAAAAAATGTACATATTGTTCGATTTAGGTAAAATTTGACTTCACCATAAGTTTTGGGTTCAATACAAATCAAAAAGGATGTAATTAAATGGGATCATGCGGCTTTTGTTGTCAAATCTGACTTTTTCTACACAAAATCTCGAAGAATACCATTTATTTATCGAATATAAAAACAATATCTATTTTCATTTAAAACGGAAGTCGACCCTATCACCGTAAATCTACTTATTTATACAATACTCATCGTTTAAATTCATTCTTTATACCAAAATATTCATTTTCCTCAAAAAATTAAGTTCCTGTTTAAAAATGTGGCCATCTGTGGGTTAAACTCCTCATAACTTAAAAGGTTTAACCAACGAAGAGGAGTCTTTTTTAAAGTAATAAATACGTTGAAAAAATGGACATATTAGAATAATATTGATTACAAACGGCAGGGTCGATTTCCGTTGTCAGCGAAAATAGATATTTGGCCAAAAATAGATAGAAAACAAAATTTTTCATAAGCGATTCAAATTTGGTATGTGGACATAAAATTACAATACAAACAACTTTTGCAAGTATTTTTTTTTTCAATTCGATCAGTAAATGCCAATTTTCGATACAAAAGCCGCATGGTCCCATTAAATTATGTAATTTTTGGTCCTTATTGAAGCAAAAACCGGTAATGCTACAACTCGTCTGGCATCACTGCTAGCCTACTGACATACATACACTGAAAACAGATGTGTATGCCGCGGCAACACCCGGGACAATGGGTTTTTTACCTAAGTATTTAGACATTCGATTAATAGGGACGTATGTAGGCTTTCCCTAGGACACCCAAAGAGTCACCCATTTAAAAATAATAAACCATTTCCATAACCCCTGTATCTTCTTACTGACATAGTTGGTAACCAAATCGCACGTGGTTTTGTTTTAATTTTTAATGTATGTGTAGGTAAGGTATAGTACAGGGTGTCCAATTTTTCGATGGTTTTACGGGGTATCTCCGTTATTAGTAAAGATAGAAGGATGCGGTTTTCGGAACACATCGCTACTTTTTTGTCAAACAAAAGATGCCCCAATTAGAATTTTACTAGGCCTCCTTGTTTTTGATATGCAGGATGTTTTTGAGAATTTTACATTTTGGGACACCTACACCATTTCTCTGTAACCGTGTAACTTATCAAAAATAACTAAAATGCTCCCTTTGTAGTTTTTACGTAGAAGTGATAATATTAAGACTAAAAATAATATAATAATATAAATAAAATAATGAGGGGGGAGTCCCAAAACGTAAAATCTCAAAAACATCCCGTATTTCAAATACGAGGAGGCCTAGAATAATTCTAATTGGGGCAACTTTTGGTTCACAAAAAAGTGCTGCGAAAACCGCATCCTTCTATCTTTACTATAATAACGGAGACACCCCGTAAAAGCATCGAAAAATGGACACCCTGTACCGCCGCTTTCTTGCTTGCCAGCGTATTTTTTCCTGCTCCAGCTTATAACAACGTAATACTTGCCCTTGGCTTACAACAACGTAACCGATGCGTTAACAAAACTACTGGTGACGGGGACGTCCACTTGGTAAAGCTACTTTCAACCGCTCGGTGAAGGGTTCAACTTTTTGTACACTATTCCCCCGACTATATTCCCGAAAACCTCTTTTAGGATTTGCATATGTCGGTGGAGCATGCGTAGTTAATAAAAGGTTAGAAAAAGTTAATTCCGTCGCCATCATCGAAGACACTGGTGGATTCAGTGGAATTATAGTGGCAGCTCACGAAGTCGGACATTTGTAAGTATAATACAAGCGCTTTATAGCCAAAGCTGTGTTTTGGGAACATCAAACTTATACCCATAACACGCGCTATTCGGTATTCCTCAAATTCAACGACATGAATTATTGTTGTTTTTAGATTAGGAGCTGTTCACGATGGTAGTCCTCCGCCGTCCTATTTGGGAGGCCCGGGAGCCGAGAAATGCCAGTGGGCCGACGGTTTCATCATGTCAGACTTAAGACACACTGAAAGAGGTTTCAGATGGTCCTCGTGTAGTGTCTCTAGCTTCCATCATTTCTTAAAGTAGGTTGCAAGAAATCGTTAAAATATTTGCTTTTGTAGCATCACTTTTAGTGTAGTAGTTGTTTATTTATACCAGGGGTTCCTAAACTTACACGTTGGATTTTTTTGCAGTGGTGACACAGCCACGTGTCTGTATAATGCTCCCCACGAAGACGACAGCTTACCCAGGGTGCTGCCGGGCAAACTCCTCACATTGGATGCGCAATGTAGGAGGGACAGGGGAACCAGCGCGTGCTTTGTAAGTGAAAAACCATACCATAAGTTGTTTTGCCGGATCCTAATAAATTCATTACAAAAAAATTATAATTCCGATATAAAAATTTTTTGAAAATTACACTCATACATTAAGCTAGAGGTGTTGTTTTCGATTGATTACATCGAAAACAACCCCTCTAGCTATCGAAATCAACCCGCCAAGTTTTTATTGTTTATTGACAAAGGATAATGACACTTTTTGACGTTTAAAAAAATAAATCGATTTTCCAGCTACAAACTCAAATATTAATAGTTATTTACATTACAAGCCGCGAAAGTTTACTTTTTGGTGCGAGGTCCGAGCACCTGAAAGGGCTTTTGCAGCGTGTAATGTATTAAACTTTTTCTACTACTGTTATTTGATCAATTATATTATTAAGTAATGAACTTTGATTTTATTCAAAATATAATAAAATACACCTGTAAAATAATCCATGACAACTAGTTATTTGAGTACTGTCAAAGTCTGTCAGTTCGAATTTTTTAATTTCGATTGTCGAAAATGTTGTTTCAAGACCAAAACGAAGCTATACAGAAGGCGGCCGAGTTGGCATGTGCCTCACTCTTACCCGTAAAGTGGAAAGATAGGTACTGTCAAATGTACAACCTGTTTCTAGAATGGTTCGTGGAGAAAAACCTTTCACAAATTGACGAAAATGTAATGCTAGCGTACTTCCAAGAGAAATCTGAAGCCCTATCACCTCCGTCCTTATGGTCACAATATTCCATGCTTAAATTGACTATTTCTGTGAACAAAAATATAGATATTTCGCAGTTTAAGAAACTTATTGCATTCATTAAACGAAAATATGATGGTTACGAAGCTAAAAAATCTAAAATTTTCACAAAAGAAGAAATAATAAAGTTTTTACTTGACGCTCCTAATCATAGCTATTTATCTATGAAAGTGATAGCAGTAATGGGGATAGCTGGAGCATGCCGGACAGATGAGATCTATAAAATGAAATTGAACGACATCGAAATCAAGGATGATGTAGCTATTGTTGAAATCCTCCAGAGCAAAAACAAGGTTCAAAGAAGTTTTGTGATAGCCGATGATGGAGGTCCAGTTTCTTTTATGAGGTTACTTCAAGATTATATTAAACTTAGGCCAAATAATGCACAAGTCGAACGCTTGTTATATCGCTATGAACGAGGTAGGTGTTTGAATCAGGTGATTGGAAAACACACTATTTCAAATGTTCCCAAAGAAATTGCCAAATTTTTGAAACTTCAAGATATAAATAAATACACTGGTCACTCGTTTAGAAGAACATCAACTACCTTTCTTGCAAATGCTCCAGGTATCGATATTTTGGATTTAAAAAGACATGGCGGTTGGAGATCTTCGTCCGTTGCGGAGGGATATATTGGTGATTCGTATACAAATAATATCGAAATTTCCAAAAAGATCTTAAATCGATCTCCTACTTTTATTCCATCTAACGACGCGAGAGTGACAAATAGTTGTATGGTCCAAGTCCAGGATAATAACGAGTCTCTAATAAGAAGCGGCGAAGGTATTGAATTGAATAATATTCCATCAATTAATATTTCTAACTGTTCAAATTTCACTATTAACTTTAATGACAATAAATAAAAATTAGCGTTATTTAAGTTTTATATTATTGTTATTATACCACTTGTTTTTTCAATAAATATAAACTTTTTATTATTAAGTAAGATTTTTTTTCAATTCGCTTGAATAAATACAATAAAAAATTTTATTCTTGTTTTTTTGTCCTGGCACCGAAAGTATTACTTTCGTAGCTAGCAACCTACTTTCGTAGCTAGCAACGGATAATATTCAGGTAACTGTAACATTTACTTTCGTTTTCTTTCGTGTTGCTACGGCCCGAAAGTTGATTTATTTATACAGTAGTAGAAAAATATTATTACAATTGCGTTATTAATAATTACTAATTTTTTTAGTTCTTTATTTAAAAGTTGTAATATAAAGTTGTTTTAACCATTATTCGAGCAATTTTCTCCCTAAATTACACTCGTGCATAAAAATTCTCAGATAATTTTGCATTTAAGCGTATTTCCTTTGAAAAACAACATTCGTTCATTTTTGTAAAATAGCCCCCCTCCTTCGGAGTCGGGCTATTTCGCCAAAATATGAAAATGAACTCTGGTTGTTTTTAGGCAATACGCTTTCATGCAAAATTATCGAAAATTTTTAGGCACTAGTGTAATTACCTCCGAAAATATACGTTAAAAATTTTCGATTTGATTCAAAATGTCCATCGTAAAGATTATTTATAAATTCTGCCTGATAAAAACGAATTTCTCTTTGCAGAAAGACGAAAGAGTATGCGCCCAACTATTTTGCTTCGACTCCGGTAGCGGCTACTGTGTAGCTTACCGGCCCGCGGCGGAGGGCTCGGCTTGTGGAGACGGTCAGGTAAGGGCGAGAGGCAACAAATCCATATTGTTAAGCTCCACCGTAGGCTTGAATTTTCCGTTTTTCTTTTCCAGTATTGTTTAAATGGCCGCTGTGTGGCAGAACACGAAAATATAATCCCCGATTACTCGCAGAATACACCCTCGTACGTGAGGCCGAACAGCAACCAAGGAAGACCTTTGTAAGTATTTTCTGTTTAAATTTTCGGAACCAATAAAAAGTAATTTTTTTTCCAAATCTCAAAATTTGATTATTTTTGTTCGATGTTGCCTTTTTGTAACTAAGTTTAAATAACATCTCATTGTTAAATGTTTGTTGATTAACATTATATATAATGAATAACAGCAAGGAACCCACGTAGTGTTAATTTTACCATATTATTGTGAAAAAACACACTCACACTTAACAACAAATTTTTACACTCTGTACACAGGTTCGCTGACGACGCACAGGAAGGGTACTCCGAACCCCTACCTCCAGACACCTACATTAAAACAAAAACCATTTACCAAAACAATAATAACTATCAATATAAGCAAAACCAATATCAACGGAACCCTTATTCCGATGGTTACTATAGTAGCACCGCTCCTACAACCACCACCACTCCTACTCAACAACCTACTAAAAATTATTCTTGGGGCTGGTTTGCAGCTTCTACAACGAAAAGTCCTTTTTTGTATTATCCCTCTTCCTCTTCAACCCAAAATCCTTATATTGAAAATTATTACGCCTTTATTAAACAAACGACGAAAAATCCCTATGATTTTGCTGATTTTGGGAAAAAGTCCACAGAGAACCCGTATGGCAACTCAGGGTTCGGATACAACGATAATATTAACAATAACTACCTGAAGAGATCGTACAATGCTGCCAGTTACTATGGGGATAGTAGCAATTTGAAAAATAAGACTGTCGGTTCTACCAGTACCACTAGAACTGCTTTAAGAAATACTTATACTAAAGTTTAAGGGTAAGGAGAAGAGAGCGAATCGTTTTCATCAAACTCTTCGTCATTTGCTGATTCTCTGTACTTCTTGGTTTCTTCTACTTTTCCCTAACATCGTCTTGTTAAAATCGGGAATCATTTATGATGTGCCATTCCATGTTTATTTTTGTACAACATCATACTCGAGTAGTATTTGTTTACATCCATTATCTTATCCTTTTTCTCGCAGTTCCTGTTAGCATAGTTCATCTGTTGTATTGATATGCATTCATCCAATTGTCTTCTATATCGTTTTAATTATTGTATTATCGCGTAGATCTCCAACTCCTTTTCCTCGACAGAAACCGTTCTTGGCATATTAAAGTACTAACTACACTCACACTACACGCAATATTTGGATTGATTTTGATCGTAATTCTCGTAATTTTAGTTTTTGTTATGTTTGGAAATTTATACGATTTTCATAAACGAGTTTGTTTCTTTAAAAAATCATATCTCCTACATAACCAAAAGTATTGAAATGAACCAAAAAGGAAACTGTTAAGAATAGATGTCGCTTGATAATTAAATGACAAGTTTGACACCTTCATCACTCTACAGAGTGTTTTAGAGTTTAAGACCAAAAACAGTTCTTGTTTCAATCTGTATATTATGGATATACGTGTCCAAGATAAGGAGGGCCAGTACAGAGATCTCGGAAACCGTAAGAGATACGAAGTCGGTTAAATGGAGGTAAAGTTGCGTATTTACGTGCCGAATAATATGCCGTTTAGAAAGTTTTAAAATTCCGAGTAGTTCTGGAGAAATCCGGAAAAAAACGAAATTCTGAAAAATCGTTTTATTTTTTTGCTGGAATATATCACAATAATAATAATTCTGTGAGTAATTAGGGTACAAATGCTGAAAAGTTTGATATTCTATCGCATGTTTTATTTTATCTCAAAAAAACTGTTATGTGGCAGTTAGAAGATGTTATTTGTGCCTAGAGAAATAACGGAAATCATTTTGAACACCTGATTATGTAGTTCCTTACTTTTTTCGTTCGTTTTATTACCGTTTTGGAATGATTTTTGTTCACTTATTTGTGGTTTATTATTAAATTATTTGTTATTTATTGAACTAGTCCAACATAAGTAATAAATTTAGAGCCTACTTATGAGATATTATTTATAAAATTAGGAGAAATACAGGACCGTATCCCAAAATTTCCTGATGTTAAAAAAAACCTCGAAACGTCATTAAACCACAATGTGTCATACATCGTTGCATTCGGGAGAAAAAAAGCTCTCAAATTCCAATATCAGGAAAACAGGACCGTATTTAAAAAAGAAAGTTGATAATGGCCCTTCGAAACATTAACGCTGTTAGATAGAACGGAAAAAGTGGCAATGCAAAAGTGCAATTTACTTTAGAATTCGATCTAAAAAAAAAATCAGGAAAACAATAAAACGATTTTTCAGAATTTCTTTTTTTTTCGAATATCTCCGGAACTACTCGGAATTTTAAAACTTTCTAAACGGCATATTATTAGGCACTTAAATGCGCAACTTTACCTCCATTTAACCGACTTCGCATCTCTTACGGTTTCCGAGATCCCTGTACTGGCCCTCCTTATCTTGGACACGTTGTATAATTTAATTTGTTTCTTTGCTTAATTTCATATCAATTATTTGTTATTTATTGAACTAGTCCAACATAAGTAAAAAATTTAGAGCTTACTTATGAGATATTATTTATAAAATTAGGAGAAATACAGGACCGTATCCGAAAATTTCCTGATGTTGTTCAAAAAACCCCCACAATGTGTCATACATCGTTGCATTCGGGAGAAAAAAGCTCTCAAATTCCAATATCAGGAAAACAGGACCGTATTTAAAAAAAGAAAGTTGATAATGGCCATTCGAAGACGACTCGTCGGATTACAAAACAATTTACGCTGTTTAGATAGAGCGGAAAAAGTGGCAATGTTGCAAAAGTGCAATTTACTTTAGAATTCGATCTCAAAAAACCCAGAAAAACAATAAAACGATTTTTCAGAATTTCGGTTTTTTCCGCGCATATCTCCGGAACTACTCGGAACTTTCTAAACGGCATATTATTAGGCACGTAAATGCGCAACTTTACCTCCATTTAACCGACTTCGTATTTCTTACGGTTTCCGAGATCCCTGTACTGGCCCTCCTTATCTTGGACACGTTGTATGCTTAAAAACTCACTCATAAGCGAGATTTTCAGTAAATTTAAAAAAAGAATAATAAAAATCGGAATTAAAATTTAAAAAATTATTCACGATCAAAATTTATCCAAATATTGCGTGGTGTCGATTATTTTGGCTGCGAGCGTTTCGTGTTCACTAGACTAGACATTACACTTTCCGCCATAAGATACGATAATTTTAAAGTTATTTAAGAAACGAAGAATAAACGATAAGTCGTTTATAAGAAGATGTATCCGTTGCATCCAAAACAACGGAGATTCAAAATATTCGCGACAGAACTACGCTATGATGTAAGTAAATCAGTTCTCGCCACTTCACCCCCCGTTCCACATTTGATCGAATTTTATTATTTAATATGAACTAATTCGCTTATTTTTCAGTTGAACGAAGAAAAAAACAGAAGACGTAACTCACCAATGATTGGCCCAAACAATCAAAGAAAAAGTCCGAACTCGGAGCAAAAAACCCCATCAAACGCGAACTGTATAACGGTGACAGTCTCTATACCTGTAGTTAGAAGTTACTAAAGTGATTGTGATTTTTACAAACTTAGACTTAAACTAGGTTTACAAAGACTCTCTCGAAGAGACGCTTAAACTTATTGTAATATTGCAAAGACTCTAGAAGAGACTTTTAGAAAAATATGGATCGGCCGCAGTCTGTACGGGTTGACAGATAAATGTGGTATAAATGTGGTAAAATAATAATAGTTTTGAATATGATATAAGAATTGTTGTTTTATTGTAAGGTTGAATTTAGAGAAACAAAGTCAACTTCTTACTTCCTATCGAGTGCATGTGACTGAAGAGTACCTACGACTTAGCAATCAAATAAAACACTGCCAAATAGCTTGGATGTAAACTTTCAATATAAATACGTTAGATGACCGAGGCATGCTTGGGTTTTCTGGCACCGTATTCAGCGATAAAACTTTAAAAACTTTCGTTTTCGCAATTATTCAACCTTACAATTTATATTCAGGTATTGTCGTTAAAAGCGTTCATAAGTGTAATAAATACAGTAAACGGTAGGTAATGTTTTTATATTGGCAAGTTTCTCATCATTTTTCATTCTAATATTTATAATTTTTAATAATCAATATATCGTTTCTTGCTACTTTTATCCAAGAAGCAGCCAAAATAGGTCATCGGGGCCCCAATTATCAGAGTATTTTTTATAATAATTCATTATTTTTTGGAAAGTACAGGGTGTCCCATTTTCGACACTTTTATAGAGTATCTCCGTAATTGTGCTGTCAAAAAAGTACTGTGCTCTTTTTGGGTCAAACTTAAAATGGTAAAATCAAAATTTGAAAACTTTCGCTCGCTTAAGAGATCCGGGGGAAAATCAACAAATTCACAATTTCTAAATTACCCTATATTTTTTTACTTAAAAGAGATACAGAAAAATGTTTTACACATAAATTTATTTATATTAATTGTTGAATAATCTGCCGTTTTCAGAATAAGTATACGGGGTCAGGTAGGAATGTTATCGGACCTAACCTCATTGTTTTAAATGGAACACCCTGTATATCTTAATGTAAAAGATAGCAATTTAAATTCTCTTTACAAATATATACACACGATGCATGATATTGGTTTCCTAGGCGATTTATTTAAACTTTATTACTTTAAACCACAGTAGGCCATGAAACAAAAGCTAATATCCTATAGACAACTATGTTGACATTCTAGTTGTTATTAACATTAAACGTCAATTTCATTTTTACATATTCATTTGGGATATCAACATTTTGAAAAATTTGATATGTTATCTCTCATCCATGGTGTGTTATAAATTTGAAAAGAGAGTTTAAAATGCTCTGTATCTCTTTTAACTAAGAAAATATAGGGTAATTTAGAAATTGTGAATTTGTTGATTTTCCCCCGTATCTCTTAAGCGAGCGAAAATTTTCGAATTTTGATATTACCATTTTAAGTTTGACCCAAAAAGAGCACATGACACCTACATTACTTTTTTGATAGCATTAACAATAACGGAGATACTCTATAAAAGTGTCGAAAATACTACTAATAAATTAGGAAATTATTTGAAAGAGCTCTAAACGACGTTTAAAATGACCCCTTCCCATTTAAGACATTAAGAGTAACATCTACCCTACCTAGGGGATCAAACCACGAAGCCCCCCCCCCCCCCCTTACAATAAAATTGACGTAACTGTCCGATTTTTAATATAATTTACTGTAATTGATACCCTGTATAATGAAAATTTTATAACTGTGATTATAAGCATATGAAGGCTTTTTTCGACTACACCGCAGGGCTTACATTTTTCAGGAATTGATTTTTTGCATATTTTATTGTAAATACGATCGTTTCCGTTGTTGATACATACATAAAAAAATTAGGTACAGTTCAGTTTTGGAAGAATACTTACGCACGCAAACATTCGACCGGTCTTCGATTTCTTGCCCCTGCTAGGACCGGCCCTGAATGAACAGAATTGATGTCCCTATTGGATCCCTTTCACACATGCCAGAAACTGCCAATATTAGTCGTTTAGAGCCCATTTTAGAAACGAAAACTGTAGCAATAACGATAAACTCTTTTTCAGTTTATTTATTATTCAAGTAAATGCCATGAGGCACCGTTTTTGGTGTAAATACTAATATTTTAGATTTTAAAGTGTTCTAGTGACGTCTCACTGACATTATCGAAAACCATGTTTTAGCAAAATTAAACAGTACAACCGATCGCAACTATAGCTATGTTAAATTGAATGTTATGGCTCACTTTGGGAAAATTGCAATATATTACATTTTAAAAAAATTTTTTAAGATACGCAAAGGATTTTAAAAATTCTTTATTTATTAAAGAATTCTATAGGGTCTGCTATATGAAATGAAAATATATGATAATGGGTCAAATTTTGGGCAGCGTATGTTTGTTAATTGAAGATTATTGAATAAACACAAGCTGTATTGTTTTTTAAAAATTTAGTCAGCTAAGTCTTGAAAAATTGAACAACACTGGCCAATACAAAATGTATCGACATAGCGAAAAATATTAATTTTCGTGTATTGAATTCAAATTTCATCGGTATTTTCTAAAAAATAAATTAGTAAAAATACTCTTAATAGAATTATCATTTAAAGGAACTTTATTTTCATTAGAATAGTATTTTTACAGACGCAGTATTAATTTTTTCACTTTGCAACTCAAGCAAGGTATTGCGAAAAATCAGATACTATTAATAGTGCATTATAATCTTATCTTCCTTAGATATTGCACTTTATTAGATTAATTGGCGAGAAAGCCAAATAAGTTTCTTTAGAACAATTACTTAGATATGAAATTAAGCAAAGAAACAAATTAAACTATACAACGTGTCCAAGATAAGGAGGGCCAGTACAGGGATCTCGGAAACCGTAAGAGATACGAAGTCGGTTAAATTGAGGTAAAGTTGCGCATTTACGTGCCTAATAATATGCCGTTTAGAAAGTTTTAAAATTCCGAGTAGTTCCGGAGATATCCGGAAAAAAAGAAATTCTGAAAAATCGTTTTATTGTTTTCCTGTTTTTTTTTAGATCGAATTCTAAGTAAATTGCACTTTTGCATTGCCACTTTTTCCGTTCTATCTAACAGCGTTAATTGTTTTGTAATCTCTGACGAGTCGTCTTCGAAGGGCCATTATCAACTTTCTTTTTTAAATATGGTCCTGTTTTCCTGATATTGGAATTTGAGAGCTTTTTTTCTCCCGAATGCAACGATGTATGACACATTGTGGTTTAATGACGTTTCGAGGTTTTTTTTAACATCAGGAAATTTTGGGATACGGTCCTGTATTTCTCCTAATTTTATAAATAATATCTCATAAGTAGGCTCTAAATTTATTACTTATGTTGGACTAGTTCAATAATTAACAAATAATTTAATAATAAACCACAAATAAGTGAACAAAATACAGAAACATTATTTCAAACTTCTGTTGATTCGGGATTTAAAAAAAAAGTAGGCGCTTGAAACAAAAAAATTAAGATGGTGACGCGTGATTTGTTTCACTTGACATTCCCATTGTGATCGTTTGAGAGCGTTTTAAGAGGTTTTCTACTTTCCAGAAAATATAGAACATAAATTTAAAAATGCTGAAAAGTCTGATATTCTATCGCATGTTTTATTTTATCTGAAAAAAACTGTTATGTGGAAGTTAGAAGATGTTATTTGTGCTTAGAGAATAACGGAAATCATTTTGAACACCTGATTATGTAGTTCCTTACTTTTTTCGTTCGTTTTATTACCGTTTTGGAATGATTTTTATTCACTTATTTGTGGTTTATTATTAAATTATTTGTTATTTATTGAACTAGTCCAACATAAGTAAAAAATTTAGAGCTTACTTATGAGATATTATTTATAAAATTAGGAGAAATACAGGACCGTATCCCAACATTTCCTGATGTTGTTCAAAAATCCTCGAAACGTCATTAAACCACAATGTGTCATACATCGTTGCATTCGGAAGAAAAAAAGCTCTCAAATTCTAGTATCAGGAAAACAGGACCGTATTTAAAAAAAGAAAGTTGATAATGGCCCTTGGAAGACGACTCGTCGGATTACAAAACAATTAACGCCGTTAGATAGACCGGAAAAAGTGGCAATGTAAAAGCGCAATTTACTTTAGAATTCGATCTAAAAAAAACCCAGGAAAACAATAAAACGATTTTTCAGAATTTCGTTTCTTGCCGGATATCTCCGGAACTACTCGGAATATTAAAACGTTCTAAACGGCATATTATTAGACACGTAAATGCGCAACTTTACCTCCATTTAACCGACTTCGTATCTCTTACGGTTTCCGAGATCCCCGTACTGGCACTCCTTATCTTAGACACGTTGTATACCTTCGTATCATATTAGGTTCGATTGCAGAGCAGTCAGATAGTTAAGACAGCCCGAGGCATCCGCATTTCGGTGTTCGTAGAGCAAAGTGTATCGATTGCTAACTGATTTGCCACCGTCAAAATAATCCGCGTACCGGTACGGAATTGTGGGTTTGGATTCGGCTGTTTGTTTCCATATGACTTGTTGTTGCTTTTGCCGATTTGTCAATATTAGTTCATAATAATCTACCGCTGCTCAAAATTTGCTCCCTAATTTTTCAGTAATAAGTATAAATCTAGTGGACCCTGTGTACGAATTTTAGATAAAGTTAGATGTTATTTATGTTAGGCGTTATTATTAGAGAATAGTATTTAATAAGTATTACACATCAACGAAAATTTAAAGAGATAAATAAATTTGTTTTTATTAAATCGTCACGGTTTAAATTATTTTGTAGTTCCTAAGCCATCGATTAGGTTCGCAATGTGGACGTTCGATCCGGTCGAGCGAAGCAATATGAAAAGGGGATCGAAAGCAACGGTTTCTCGGCCGGATCGAGCGAGCACCTTAGCACCTTGTAAGTTATTGATGTACCTGTGTACATTTTTGTCTGTATTTATATTTGGCATACTGAGACAAAGGAATTTATAAAAACGTCAGCATTTAAAAATATTTTGTAATAAAAATATGAAGAAATGGTATTTATGCAATAAAAGACAGAAATTTGTTATGTGTTGTTTTATTTTGATTGCTGGCACCAACACGAGACCCACGATAGATGCGACTTCGGATATTTTAATGATTGACAGAAAGTGATAAATTGTCATTGAATATGTCCTTTTAAATGTCAAGTCAAGCTCCTGCACTTAAGTATGTAGTAAAAATATACAAAACACTTCGATAACTAAACTTAACAACTAAACAATAACTTTTTGCACCAGATTTTTTTTTGATGATCATACACAAGCACTATAGGAAAAATCATTTAGGGCACTCCGGGAGTGGTGCGTGTGCGCAAAAAGCGATTCACGTTGGTTTTGAATCGTTGGAGGTTATATTCGTTGGGAAAAACGACCTCGGGAAGGTCGTTCCATAAGGATGAAAGAATTCTGAAATAATGAAGTTCGAGGAGTACTAAGCATAACCACATATGGATGGGCGGCAGTGGTTCGTCGTGTATTTCTGATATTCGCCGCTCTGGGCGGAATTAAGAGGGCAAGGTCAGCCGAGCACTTTCCATGAAAATATCTGTAAAAGAGGTCAAACCCCCAACCTGTCTTCGATGTTCTAGGCTGTCGAGGTTCTTCGTCAGCTCGTGGTCTCCAATCAGACGAATGGCCCTCCTTTCGATGGAATCCAGTAGCCGACGAGTATGTTTGGGTGCAGAGCTCCAGACATGAGAGCAGTACTCTAGTGATGGTCGAATCTGGGCCTTGTATATTGTCAAAAGTTGTTGAGGTATGTACAACTTGCTGGTTCGGAAGAGTACACCAAGTTTCTGAGAAGTTATCTGGGCGATTGCCACAACGTGATTATGCCAAGACATATTTCCTCCCAGATTGACGCCCAGCAAACTAATAGATGAAGCCAGTGGGATTGCGTGTCCGTCGATGACTATATCCGGTTCTGTAATGTTTTTAGAGAAAACTGCTGCCTGGGTTTTTTAGCGTTAAATTCGACTTGGTTACTGTCACCCCAAGCCAAAATTTCTTCCAGGTCCTTGGTGAGGCGTGATATTTCATGCTGTCTGCGAGAAGTGATTTAACAGCATTTCTTGTGACAAAAAAGAGCTATCAGGTTTATGTGTAAAGCGGGGTGAAGAGATTCTTGCCGACCATTATTTTTATTGCACAGAATCCTCACCCTGACGTCGCTATTTATATTGGAATCAGCATGTCTGATGCACAAGAAGTATGGATTCGATATTGATAGGTATTTGGTGTATAATAACGTAGTTGATCTAATATTTCATTGCCTTGTCCTACGTCGACACTCACAAAGAACTTCATATTCTATGGCAGTAAAAAGATGTTTAACCATCTTCCCCTCGCTTTGAGACGGATTCAAGGTATAAAAGCATTTAGGAGGGGTTTGGTAAAGGTTCTAGTTATGAGACCATATTATAGTATGGAGGAATTTTTCCAGGAAAATTTTGATTAAATATGGCGGGAGGGGTATTGAAATGCCAACCTCTTGCTATGGTGTCTATCTAAATTTATATTTGTATTTATATTTATGTCTATATTTATGTTTTGGTTATTTGTTATTCACAGCTTTGTTAACGAGATACAATTCTTATATTAACAATATAGCATATTTTGAGTTGAGTTGAGTTGAGTTGTGCGTCGGCACCAGATACATAAATAGCAATGTCAGAGTTAAAATATTGCAACTAGGTTGTATGTAATAGGAACATACTGTAAATGTCAAGCTCCTGCACTTACGTATGTAGTAAACAATATACAAAACACTGCGATAACTCAACTTAAAAACTAAATATTAACTTTTTGCACCAGATACATGAATAGCAATTTCAGGGTTAAAATATCGCAACTAGGTTGTGTGTGTCTGTTTGAAGGTTGTAGACAATGGTGTTTCTTGAATAATAGAAAAGTTTTGGACTTGCATTGTCTTTATTTGTTATATATCACAACGTTTCAACTGGTAAGTATCTCCAGTCGTCTTCAGGTGAATACTATTATTCTAGGTTGTGTGTAATAGGCACAAATCAAATGAATTTTGTTGATATTTGTGTAAACTATATTTACGGTTTATGGCGATTACTGAGAATCATAGTGGGCACGCGGAACTTTACTTGATAAAAACAACTATGTATTAAAATAAAAGATGTTCATAAATAAAAACAAACATTTATTGTTTTTTGCTGGATACAACACTTCACTATCAATAAATACAAAAAAAAATTAGTAAGAAAAATGTACACCCAAAAAACCAAGTAAAACTTTAGGTAAATCTAATATACAAAAAAACCTAGGTTTATAACTTAAGCTTAATTTTATTATGATACAAAGATTATACCTTAGAGCTAAAAATAATATGTAACATAACTACTCTTTTAAATATGAAGTTTGATATTACAGAAATCTGTAAATAATTAATCATTAAAAGTAAGTATTTCCATATAATCGAATGAATATACATACAGGGTGTTCCGAAAATGCATCAGTAGTATACCATAAACTCAAAACTTTTCGAGTTAAATTTTTTTTCTTATTTTTAATATCCGTTTAATTTTTAACCTACAGGGGAGTCAATATTCGGCCACCTCAAATTTGTAATTTTTGATTTCCTATGTTCCGATGGATCACCAGGTATAGAAATGATAACGACTAGTCTAGTGGGCCATTGCGTCTGCCTTTTGTCTTTAAATTATTTCATGAAACACATTTAGAATGTGAATTAACCTACTACTTTGGCTCTAAGGTATAAAACTAAAACGCTCTTAACTTAATATTTGGTATTACCATTTCCAAGGGCTTTATAGCCGATTCTACCAATCATAGCAAGCGATAACACTGTCACGATGCCCGCAGGCATTATTTTTCCGGAGTTATAAAACCTGTAGCCCATGACACCGGCCAGAACAGAACTAGCGCCCAATTGCAGACCATAGTTGGATGGATTCTGGCTGGTTTGAAAAGCACCAATTGCTAAGGCCGTGCCGAATATGAGTCCGGCGGCCAAAGATGGGATGGAATCTAAAAAATATTATATATTTTCAAGCCCCGTGTGCGTGGCCCTTTAAAATCCATATGCATTGCTTAATTGTTTTCTAATATCGTTATCAGCGATTATCAATTAGATGATTTTTTAACTGCTGTACTAAATTAAGCTATGTCATTCTGTAAGTAAATGGAAACGGTATACTTACGTGCTTTAACATATCCCATAATTCCGCCAGCAGCCACAGCTCCTGCGTATAAATAACCAGGAATGTCGGCAGGCATTTTCTTTTAATTTCTTCTTTAATTAATGAAAAACTACGAACAAACTTCCGCCTTCAAGTAGAGAGAGGTGACAACAAAAATTTTGGTTATGATTCAGTTTTGACATTTCGCGACCAAGGCCAAAAGATAGAAGTGCTGGATAAATCTCCGGTAGACGTACAATATTATTCTTAAAACGCACACTATAGATTCGTGTCAATATAATTCACACCAAGGCAAGAAAGTGGTGCTATATATGGCCCATAGTATGTTTTGACTACTGGCCTGGTTGTTTAAGTGCTAATAAATTATCAGTTATACCATACATGGAAATTTCGATTAATAATGTGGAATTGGCGACTTTTATTCTCATTTTATTGACTTTCGTCACATCCCAATAAACACATGAAATACTTAGATATCTGCCGATGAGCCCATATCGGTATCAGCATCAGCAATATCACTGGGTCGATGTAGGTAAACCTATCATTTTTACCAAGTGCTGAATCTAGACATTTTCTCCCGAAGGGCATATTAACATTTCAGGGAGGCACAAGATATAGGTATAAAAATATACCTATTATACCTATATCATATTATCATCAGCAGATCTCCAGGGGGGATTTGTTCGGGTACTGTTATTTGATTATAAGAGATGTTAGGCAATGATGCTCGAAGTACGGTTGGGGAAAAAAACAGCAAGTTTCAGAGTTGACCATCAACACAAAGATCCAAAAAATGAGGAACTAATCATATTATTATTTTAAATTCACGTTTTCGGGCATGTATGAGCTGTTATTAGACTATACTTAACCTTCTTGTGTTCAAAAATGTTTAAAAGTTTGCATATTTTGTTCAGTTTTTATGTACCGACGAACAAACTCGAATAAACCAATCATTTTAGAACCTAAATCCTGCGAAAGTCTTATAATTCAAATAGTTGATATAAATCAATTTTTAAAAATGCATACAATAAACTTACCGGTAGGAACAGAAGTTCTGTGATGATTAGTGGGGGACAATTTATATTCTTGATGTACTATGTATGATGTTGAGCAAGCAGTCTTAATAACTTATCGCTAATTAATCAAGAAAACATCTACACTAATCTAATTCCTAATTCACACGAAATTTAAAAACACGTTATGTTATGATACAACGAAAAATCAAAATAATACCGCTTCCGACATCTACCGAACTTTACCACTACAGCGTCAGTAACAGAAAGAAAGCACAAAGGGACGCCACGCCACACTTAAGAACAATTACCGTTAGAGGTCACTGCAGCTGCTATATTGATTCAGTTAGTTTATACTGATAGTAGCGATAGAAGAATATTGGGCATACATATTTTTCTGTATGAATCTATTCTTTGAAATTATAGTAGTGTTTTGCCCAGATGGCAAAAAAAATTTCAGCCTGACGTCTTTTATTTTTAGTAAGAATACAAAACATGTTTTAATAATAATAATAATTGTATATTTGTATTTCAGATTTTTCTATTTATAGCACATTAAGCCTACGAGAGCGAAGAATCAAATGAATTTTCATTATGCACATTTTCTATCACCAAAATGCCAAAATCCATTAAATATATTTTGAAATCTGATTAATTTTTGTTGAAACTGATATTGTCGTCACTGTTTGGTATAATATAAATACAAATTCTTGACAAGTGACGCTTAATTTGCTCGAATGACGCCTGACGGCCTGACGCCATTTTTAATTCTGTGATTTGCTAAGGTGATTTGTAATTTTGCATTTTTTGCGTGTTGTGATTACGTTTATTACGAAATTCAAGGATGTTCCACTGCTAGATTAGATAAAGAAAGTATAATAGTTCTTGCATGATTCAAAACGGTCCAATATAAATATAAGATAAAAATAATAAAGTCAGTGCGTAAATTCATACAAACGCAAGTGCGGCTCTTGATATTTTGAGGTTAATTGCAATTCTTCGGTTCGTTTTTGGTTTTAGCCAACATTTTAAAGAAATAGTTTCAAATATGAGTGCCAACGGTTTACCACCAATTACTGGAAAAATAATTTTCAGCACTGGAAATATCATGTCGATCAATGATATTACGAAAAAACCCAGTCAAAATTCAACACAGGAGGTAAGTTAAAGTAAAAAGTTACTAATCTTATACCTATTTTACAAATATTTGCTCAGTCATTTTAAGTAATGTAATATTTAGATATGTAATTATATTACAACATAATCTTGGTAATAATCCAATAATAGTTTTGTCTAGTCATTGTAGTTTTGACATTCTAAGAATTGTTATTAGTGAAATAATATAAATTAACCCTAGACATATAATAATAGAACTATTTTTAGCAGTAATTATTTTTTTAGTTAACGGATGCAATAAAATACACCTTGAAGGAATATACACGAAATGGTGATGGAAATGACGAATCTGTTAAATTTGTGTCACGAGCTAGCGATATCCAAGCAAAGATACAAGAAAATGATTTGGATGACTTAAAAATTGGACTGAAAGTCTTTCTGACTAGTGGTAGTGAAGAAACTTTAACAGAGGCCTTAGAAACAGGTACCTATTTAATATATCTTCACTAGTTCTTATCAATGAAACACTTCTAGAATTGACTGTAGAGATTCCAATTTTTAACTCGCGATGGTGGGCGCTTACACATATTATTGATTTTCATGGATCTTCGCTTTAGCAAGTGTGTTTGGGTTCAGACTTATAGGCTTGGGAAAGTAATATAGTGCAGGGAATAATATTGGCTTTCTTATTATAATTTAATAGCGAATTTTGTTGCAGATCTAGTTAATAAAGCACCAAGCACAGACCTAACCTATCGGGATTCAACTCAGATTTATAACAGTTTTTGTAGATCGAATGAGTCATCTTATTTTTGTTTCTGAGTTAAAAAGGACTTAAGTTCCAATGGCGATAGGTTCCAAAGGGACGCATCTTCCAAAGTAACACAGATATCATAGAATCGTGCTTCGCAACTAACACTAGATAAATTTGCCTCCTATCAATAAAACTTCACAGTCATGTTTTTTTATTGTAGCTTTGAAACAACAGTTGAACATAAACAGTGTATCTGATGTGATTGTTTCCTTTAAAAAAGATCTCTTGGATGACAAGAAGGATGATTTGGAACAAATAAAAACAATTTGGAAATATTTGGAAACTTATGTAGATAATAAAGTAGTGGGAGAGCTCGGTATCGCTGATATTGAGGAGAGCAAATTTAGGTAACTTAAATGGAAAACTTTAAGGTACAGAATGACATAAGTCATCCTTAACACAAGTTTTATTAAAGTTCTTTTTAACTCTTATCTAAAGGAATAGATCTTTAAGGACATGGTAATCTTAGACTTAACCTATTAAGGTTTACCTCAATGTCAAGGCTACCTTAGCTAAGGTCTAACTTAAGGTAACAAATTGGACCCTTACTTACTACTTAAGTAAATTGTATTAGATACGTTCATACAAAGAATGTTCTATTTATAGAGGGTGTTATGGAAATGATTTATTATTTTTAAATGGGTGATTACAGTACCAGTGCGTACCACATAGTTTTTCGGGTTTGACATAAGGTGACTTATATGACATATTAATCATCGCGCCATTTATGGTTATTTTCTTCTGTATACTAAGACCAAGGCCAGAGGCATGTATCATGTCACTAACTAATGCTAGTAGAACTATTTATTTAAATATTTTTCTCAATCAAATGGCGAAAGATTCCTGATTCACATTTTTTGTTCCAGAGCTCTGTACGATTGGGCTACGATCAAACCCAGCATCATACAAATAAACTTGGCGACATGCTGCGTGGTTCCCCCAACTTTACAAACGTTCTGTAAGGAGCAGGATATCAAGCTATTCACGCACAGTGACTCGAGTGGTAAGTACAAATAAATAATATCATCGTACATTTTTAAAAAAAAAATAATAGACATGGTGAATTGAGAGGAATGTGGTTTTGGTGACTATGTTGTAACACCGTTGGTCTTAAGTTTTAACTGTTACATTAAAACTTTAACTGTTAACAGGATACAGTGAAAACTTTAACAGTTAAAAGTTAAAACCAATGGCAATACAACATTGTTACCAAATTAAAAGAAGTGAAGTGCTGGTGCAATTGCTTATAAGTCTGATGACGGTTTAGTAACTAAATAAACCGAAACGTCACTAAGAAGTAAATACTTGTTTTAATAAATTGATTGAACAAACCCTAAGGAACCAATATACAGTGAGGACGTAAAGTGAGGAATAAATTCATTATCTCGCAAACTACAATTTTTAAAAAAATCGCTCGGACCCTTCGATTTTGTTTTTCGAACGCGCATATTCTGACATAAAATGTAGATAATACAGGGTGTTGCAAATAAGAGTGACCCAAAAAATTTTTTTTTCTTAAATAGAACCCACTGTATATTATTGCATGTACGGATTCTTCGGAAAATCCTAAACATTTTTCATGTAGCATGTACTATACCTTAGCCCAAGCGTTTTGGAGTTATTCTCATTCAAAATTTGAAAAGTGGAAAAAGTCATGGAGAAAACAAAGAATAAAATTATTTTAAAAATGTCTTATTTATCGAAAAAACAGTTAGGTGAACTTAAAAATAATTTTTCTAAAGTAAATGTTCGAAGTGTCTTCCGTTGGTCAACTGACAATAGCCTAACCGATCTACAAATTCTCGCTGAACATTTCGAACCATTTGGGGTGTAATTGCCGAATTTCTTGCCGGATGCGATCTTTTAAATCATCTAAATTTGCAGGCTGGCTTTTGAATACTTTTCCCTTAAGGTATCCCCATAAAAAAAAGTCGAGTGGTGTTAAATCGGGTGACCTTGGCGGCCACTCAATAAAACCACCTCTTCCAATCCACCTGTTTGGAAAAGTATCGTCCAAATATGTACGAACTCCCACAGCGAAATGTGGGGGGAGCACCAGATATTATGATGTGGCAAATCGGGACGTTCTAACTCAGGAAAAAGGGTGGCCAGGGCTGGAACAAGTTCTTGTTCTAAAAAACTCAAGTATCTCTCGCCTGTTAAATTTCCGTCAAAAAAGAAAGTCCCTATAACAATGTCATCGACAACGCCAGCCCACACATTGATCTTTTGATTAAATTGTGTGTGTCCTTCCCTCATCCAGTGTGGATTTACATCGGACCAATACCGATAATTTTGGGTATTTACGTCACCATTTATGCAAAATGTGGACTCATCGAAAAAAATTATATTTTTTACAAAATTTCTGTTTACGAAAGACATATCCTGTAAACGCTCACAAAATTCAAGGCGCCTTTCAAAGTCCCTTTCCAAAAGTTCTTGGAGAACTTGCATTTTATAAGGATGGTATTTATTTGTATGCAGTATTTTAAGAACTGTTGTTTTTCCAATATCCACGTCACTTGCTACCTGCCTAGACACCACATGCTGGTTATCTTGAACTGCCAGTAAGACTGATGATTTTCATCAACTTGAGGACGACCAAATCTAGGGACATCTCTTACATGACCGAATTGCCTAAACTTGTACTCAATTTTGCTTACTGTTGATTGTGATATTAATTTAATTTAGTTATGAAAAAACGAAATGAGTCTTTTGAAAACTAGTAAAACCTTGGGAAAATACACATAAAACTGACAATAACAGTAACTATTGACATTAATTCTTTTGGTTCTTGCATTATAACTCCAAAGCCTACTTGACTTTTCTTGCGCTTCACGCATGCTGACTACAGGTTTTCCTCAGCGTGCATGAATCAATGCAAGTCTTGATTGATTGCGAAATATCTGATTTTCAAATTTTGAATGAGAATAACTCCAAAACGCTTGGGCTAAGGTATAGCACATGCTACATGAAAAATGTTTAGGATTTTCCGAAGAATCCGTACATGCAATAATATACAGTGGGTTCTATTTAAGAAAAAAAATTTGGTGTCACTCTTATTTGCAACACCCTGTATATCTACAATTTATGTTAGAATATGCGCGTTCGAAAAATAAAATCGAAGCGTCCGAGCGATTTTTTTAAAAAATTGTAGTTTGCGAGATAATGAATTTATTCCTTACTTTACGTCCTCACTGTATCTATTATTATTAATAATTTTCATAAACATAGCAGGTCACAGTGTTAGGTCAATTTTAATAGTTCAGGCGATTAGCAATCGACCATTTAATTGTTAGTTAGTAATTGTGTCCACTATTGGTATTAATTTTGTGAATTTTTAACCATTGCTGTCTATTACAATCAGTATACTATCATTGTTACAATTTACATTTTCAGGACTGTTATGCTTTCAGTAGTTTAATTTATTATGTGTCAGAATGAGTGAAAATCTGATATATATTATTATTACTATTATTACCTGATATTGATATAACCATAAAAATAATATGTGTACCGATATGAGTGTTGAAGAGGTTCAGTTTAACTCTCGGTTTGAATGTTGTTTCTTAGTGAATATGAAACTATTTTTTGGTCACAACTGTACATGAGTGAATGGTTACTGTGGAAGACCGACATTTGGCGAATATCGAGATGATCCGGTGAATGTCAGCATTGTCTGAGTTTCTGTTTGAAGGTTAGAGACAATACTGTATCATGAGTGATAGACGTATTTTGGACTTCCATTGTCTTTATTTATTTAAATTTTCCTTGTATGACCCAGATATGAAAAAAACAAGTGAAAAGGGTACTAAAAGTTCATATAAACTTTTTTCATATAGGCCTCCTCTTTGGAGATATGGGCTTCCAAAGAGCTCATAATTATTGAACCACCAGGTATACCTAAATTATTTTTTAATATGATATATACCAGGTAAGACCCGTCAAATTACTACCCAAGAAACTGTTGTGAATTACTCACAGCTGCAGGGACGGACTAGGCGTGACACTCATGATCCTTTCTTTTATCGCCCTGTATGATAAGAACTTTGGACAACGTTCTTTACATACCTTTAACTATGGACTAATAATTAAGTACTCTTCATTCCTGTCGCTAATCCTAACCGTTTTTGAAAAAATTACATTTTAATTACATCACGTATTTGGCGTATCTCGGCAAGAGATACACCCTTGTTCTTATCAAATGTTCGACCTCAAAATTCCGCTTTTTCATATTTAACCCTTGAGAAGTTAAGGGACTCAGTGTAAATAAAATTACGGTTTTTTTCGAAAACGGTTAGGATTAGCGACATGAATGATAAGTACTTAATTTTTACTCAACAGTGAAAGGTATGCAAAAATCGTTGTCCAAAGTTCTTATCATACAGGGCGTCAACATGACACATTGACAAAATATAGTGAAAATCAAAAACATCAAATAGTCTTTTCTTTAATAATTTTATTATGGATTTTCATCAAGTTAAGGCTGAAAATATAAAATCTTTCTTGGGTAGTAATTTGAAGGGTCTTATCTAGAAAACATCACATTAAAAAATAATTTAAATACATTTGGTTTTTTTGTGTGTGACACCCTGTATATTTAAACCAAATTTACACGAGTCAAAATAGTAATACAAAACCGTCAAAGATCATTCATTCCAATGCGAAAATTAAATATAAAATTAAGTATCATTTTAAGTGAAATTAAAATTAAGAAAAATTTTAAAATAAAATTAAAATTAAGTAACATTTTAAAATAAAATTAAGTAACAATTGTACTAATTTACGGACTTAACTTACTTCACACCCAATATAACATATTAAAAAACATTCAATTAACAATGAGAAGTAATTAAATGGTTTGCCGTTATTAACAGTCCAGCTTCGAAATGATTACTTGGTCAGCAAGAGTTTACAATTGGTCAGTTGAAACAAACATGTCTAGAAGCAGTTTAGTTCAGAGATTCCAGGGCACTGTCAATTTATGTAACTTTCATGTGTTTTCTGCTGCCGAATACAGAAGGAAATCGGCTACAAACACGATTCAGAAATGTTTGCTGTCCATAAGTTGCTGACCAACTAGCCATTTTGGCTGACCGATTACATTTTTCTGTTCGCAAAAATAAGAATATTTTGCTAACCTGTTAAATGATACCCATTAACGATCTTGACACCTCTTTAGTCTTCAGCTGTTTAATACTAAATTTTAATTATGACGAGTATTGTGTGAGTGAACATATGCATGTGCCTTATATTGCCAAACGCGACTCCTGCCATAGAAGGTTTTGATTGTTTGTAAAGTCCTGTCTACAGTCATCCCGGTACGACGTTCCCGAGATAATCATTAGGACACTCCTCTGTGTCCCCATACAAGTATGGAATATTCAATCTGTGCATGACATCTGGAGACAGTATGTGAAACGTAGTGTGATTGGTTGCGCAATACATATGTAGACGTTAGTAGATGATTTCTTACAGAGTATATTAATATGGACGTTTCAGCGTAGGGTTTGATCAAAGTGTACCCCAAGAAAAGAGTCTGCAGAGATTTGTCTCATAGAAAATATTATGTTTTGGGTTTTGCCATTGTTCAAAAACAGTTTATTAGATGTAAACCATTCATTTGCTTTTGCACTCGCCTCTTCAGAAGCTTCTCTCATCTCATCACAATTCATATGCACATGATACAAGGCAGAGTCATCAGATAGTATAGTGCGAACTGGGGGGTCTAGATGTAGAACACTATGAATACAGCCCATCTCTGCCAGAGAGGGCCGTCTACTATTCCTCTGTGACGGGAGTGTTTTTTTTTCAGATATTTTGCCAGAACAATCCATAGAAGAGATCTTCGGGAGACCTTTGGATTTACAGTGGGCCGTCCGATTTACAATTCACATTAAGTGCCGTGGGGTACTTACGACCAAGGGATACTGTCTTTGTATATGTCCGAAGTGAAATTATAAAATGAATAACTCAAACACAATTTATTAAATTTTAAAAATTAGCGCGATTTCGTGGTTTTAAGTATATATATTTTTATAATTTAGGCTGTTTAGTAAGTATAAGGAATTAATTTTGAGGGATTTTGCAAATTTCGTATTAGTTCAAGGACAAAACCACACTCTCACTAGGTTCGTTCGATTTCCCATCGGTTGCAAACTTCATTCTGTGCTTGTTCCGTTGTGGATGAGTTTCTAGTTGGTTGCGCCGCTTTTTGTCTCTGTGAACGGGTACAAGTGCCAAACTCTCACATCTGAGAATTGACTTCCTGGCTCATTTCTGCTTTGTTTAGAGCTAATCTTTTGTTTCGGAATAGAATTTTAAAGAATAATGGACTGTAAGTTTAACCAGAACATGCCAAATGTCAAGAAAATAGAACGAATCAGTCAAAATAACAAGTCAAAAGTAAACAAACAGTGGAGCGAGCAAACGCGCAGAATTCAAACCCACAATTTCGTACCGGTACGCGGATTACTCTGACGGTTGCAAATCAGTAGGCAATCGATACATTTTGTTCTACGAACCAGTGTTGCCAATTTGAATTTGTGAAATTACACATTACAATTTTTGGTCACAGAAATACACGATTTTTACACACCAGTAATATTTTGTAAAAAGCAAGTGTATACAATGTGTACATAAAGTAAGGAACAAATTCATTATCTAGGAATCTAAAAATATTTCGGAAAAATCCTCGGACACGTGTATAATAATTTTTAATGGCGCATTTTTTCCCATACAAACTTAATATACAAGGTGGCTCATGTAGTAGATATGACATTATCGACGATTTTTTTAAATGGGAACCCCTATATTTTAGTTCAGATCTGTAATCTCCAAGAACAGCTGATTTCAAAAACATAACACACTTAGGGCCTAAAATTCATAGTTTCGTTACTACAGGGTAAAACAAATAATTACATAAGGCGTTTTTAGCGATTTTTCAACCCCCCTTCCCGCAATAAAAGATTTCGTGACATTTGGCTCAATCCCTTCCGCCATTTTTTGTTTGGGCTGGTATTGTGAAAAACAAAATTATTGGGCCATATTTTTTTGACAACAATTTAAACGGGCTAAATTATCTTCATTTTCTTCAGAACTTTCTTACGCTAGTTAACTTATACCCTAGTCGAAATAATCCAGGAATTCTAGATGAAAATTTGTGGTACCAACAAGACGGCGCACCTCCGCATTATGCAGCAGTAGTGCGCCATTACATAAACCAAGTTTTTCCGAACAAGTGGATTGGAAGACGTGGGCCTGTTGAATGGCCGCCTAGGTCTCCAGACCTTACACCACTGGACTTTTTCTTGTGGGGTCACCTGAAAAATGTTGTTTATAAAGTCAGACCTGCCAATATTGAAGATTTAAAAAATCGAATAACAACAGAATGCAGGAACATTTCAGAAGAAAAGTCCAACAAGAATTTATTGATCGCTTGGGGTACTATCAGGCAGCAGAAGGAGGACAATTTCAACACTTAATTAAATAGCTTATTTAATTTTTTTACATTTTTTTAAATTAAAAATATCTTAAATAAAATTATTTGTTTTACCCTGTAGTAACGAAACTATGAATTTTAGGCCCTAAGTGTGTTATGTTTTTGAAATCAGCTGTTCTTGGAGATTACAGATCTGAACTAAAATATAGGGGTTCCCATTTAAAAAAATCGTCGATAATGTCATATCTACTACATGAGCCACCTTGTATATTAAGTTTGTATGGGAAAAAATGCGCCTTTAAAAATTATTATACACGTGTCCGAGGAATTTTCCGAAATATTTTTAGATTCCTAGATAATGAATTTGTTCCTTACTTTATGTACACACTGTATATAGGAGTTTCTAAAAACTGTGACTAGTTATCCCAAAAAAAAGTCAATAAACCTGAAAGTAACACTAGCAGGTGAATTTCTATAGTACACGCAATTTACACACTCGGACTACACACAAAGCAAAGAAATCATACGCGAATCGTGTAATTACACGCTAATCGGCAACACTGCTATGAACAAACCCGAATACCGAACATTTCAAACCAACTGCGGCTATCGACCAGTTTATAACTATTTCTGGCTACTCGAACAAACCTAATAAATCTTTGGATATCCTAAAAATGCAAATCAAAAAATCGTACAATAACAAGTTATTTTTATGTCGCGATAATTATTGAAAAATTGTCGAAACTAAATATCAAATCGAATAAACGTTTGATTAATAATATGCAATCGGAATTTGGGAAATTCCAATCATGGTAAAGCGGGTAATAAATTGGTTTTATGTAACTATGTTTACGTTAGTGTAGGTTTTGAAATTGATGGTATTTTTAAAAACGTTCGAATATTTCGAAAAAACTAGGCAACCTAAAAACGTCACCAGTTTGTCGTGTTTTTAGCTGTTCAGCACAATTTTAATTTGTTATTTTGAATTCTGCCACGTTTGGATTGTTTTGAAAATGAGAACATAATTCCGTATGTAAATATTATGTACAAGGGGGGCAACTAAGCAAGGTACGCGGCTGTATCTCGGAAACCGTTTACCATACAGCAACCGGAAAAAAATATTGATAGGAAATGTTGCAAAGAGAAATTGTTGAAAATTATTTGCAAGTTTGTAGGGGGCGTAACACTAATCGTAATTTGTTAACAATTGATTTCCCTAGAATTTGCTTAGTAAGGTATATTGAAAATACTTACAAATAAATCTCATGTATCACGATTAGGGAATCCAATCCCGCACCCAATCTTTAATCCCGCAAACCTGCGGGATTGAGCCCATCGATCCCGCGGATTCGCGGGATAACAAACAGTGAGCTGCGGTATTTTTGGTCGACGCGTCGGGGATTCCCCGCCATGCTGGGCTATTGAAAATACGTTAAACAGAATAGTTTTCTTGCGTACGTGCGAAAGTAAGGGCGTTATTCTACTAGTATCTAGTGAGATTTATCAAGTGGTTGAATATAATACATGGAATTTAAACAGCAATCACAAAAATGAGTGTCAGTGTCAGTTTACAAAGACAATAAAGGTTCAAGTTTAGTTTGGAATTATTTTTTAAAGTCTGAAGATGGCCTTACAGCTAAATGTAAGTTATGCCCTAGCATTATCAAAATCTCTGCTCGTTCCACCAATGGTCTTCACACCCACTTACAAACAAAGCATAATATTAATTCGAAAGTCCAGAGCAGCAGGGGTAGTGTTGATATTGATAAAATAACACAGGAAATGAAAGCTAGTACCAGCAGTTCGAGTAATTCATTTAGTTCTATTGCTAAGCGCTCAGATGTTAGTGGTTCTTCTGTGCTACCAAAGAAAATGAAAATTACAGATTTTTTTCATCTGAGAAACATCTGTAAAATGTATTCCGGCGACAAGTGAACGTGCGTTTTCAGCCGCGGGATACATGTGGAATAAAATAAGATCAAATCTAAAAGATGTAACATTAAACATGTTATCTTTTCTCCGAAAATACTTTCAAAATCAATGTAACATGTAACCGTTAAACTAGTCGCACTATTGCATTGTACCTATATGCAATAAATATTTTCCTGCTACTCTACTCTGTTTCTAATTGCATAAAGCAACTTTTTTATTAACATAATTATTGTAATTTAAGAGAGTTCTTGTTGCTCTGGCAGTTACACTACAAGCGATGTCTATGTCATTTTTACTGTAGTCGCTAGATGACGCTTTTTAGAGATTTGACATATTATATTGTTTTTTCTCGAGAAACTTAAATGCGATGGTAAAGATGTTATTACGCCGTTGTAAAGAGGAATAAGGGCCAGAGCAAACGGTGATAATCGCAAGTTCCTGTCTTGTTTCTAACCGGAGATATCGATGAAAAATAAATTTAGATAATTACTAGCAGCAGGAAGGCTTTGGAAACAAAAGACATAATTAATATTGGGAAGAGACGTCAAATTATTAATTTTGCGATAAACTGGCAGCTTTCGTCCACTTATTTTTCGTCGAGACGTCGTACTGGTAGAACCGAATCAATGTTTTAGCGTATATAGAGTTTAATCCCCCATGTTACTATTAGGACATTGTCTTTTGATCTGGGAATATCACGAATTACCATTCAAAATATTTGAAAAGAAGGGTAGGTAAGTTTATTATATCATAAAATATAATATATTTAACCAATTATGGTTATGGGCGATTTAAATATCACATCACATACCCTCTTTCCGCGATTGCTGCATTTTGAAAGCGCTCAAAGTAAACAGCAATCATTCAGTAAACGGCATTTTTATTATTCAAATTAAAAAACGGATCTGAAAATGAATAATTTGACTTTTCTTTCCAATATTATTATTAAGTACCTGTCTTTTGTTTCCAAAGCCTTCTTATTTTTTACAATATAATGTACTGTTACCGGGGCGATTAATAAGTAGAAATGATGTAAATTCATTTTTCATCGATATCTCCGGTTAGAAAAAAGATAGGGTCTTGCGATTTTCACCGTTTGTATTTAAGTTTTTCGAGAAAAACAAAATATGTTAAATCTCTAAAAAGCGCCTACCAGTAAAAATCGCTTGTAGTGTAACTGATAGAGCGAAGGATCTTTTAAATGGGTTTCCTAAGATATTAAATTTTTTCCAAATCAATGTTTGCGTCACCCCCACCACTTTTCTTATAAATGTTTTTTTCCGGAAGTTGTATGGTGAACCGTGTCCGAGATACAGCCGCGTACCTCGCTTAGTTTTCCAAGTGTAAAAATACCAAATTTGCTACATAAAAGTATTTAGGAGACATCAACAAACAAGTTATACAGCAAAACAGCTTACAGAACAGAATTTCGCTGTACAGTAATGTTCTTACGGCTTTTAAAATAAAATTCTATAAAACAATTTTACAATTTGGTTGTAAGCGTTTTGTAGCTATTTGGCCCTAAAACAAAAATATATCACGGGAGACCTTTATACAACCAATTTGCAAATCGGGAATTCTTATAAAACATAAATCTCTCTTTACCAGACCTTTTAAAAAAAATTTACTTCTTATACAGGGTGGCCAATTAGTGCGACAAAGCTCAATATCTCTTTTACCGCTAGGGATAGCGGAAAACTTTTTTCACGAAAGTTATTAAGCGTTAAGAGGTGCAGATTTTAAAATTATTTTCGACTATACAGGGTGCCCCAAAAGGGCGGTGTGATAAAAATTTCATATTTTTTAAATGGGACACTATGTATATTTTTACACATTTGAATTCACCGTAAAATTCTGTACATAGCACCGTAATTATTTGTACACATTTTTGCAACGTTGCCAAATAGATTGGAAAATTCCTAAAATTTGTGCAAAAACATGGTTCAATGAAATGTGTAATATTTCTTAACTTATAATAATTTGAAATAAAATATTTTTATGTCGGAAAGAGGAATGTTGACAGAAGTCCCCTATGATAACACATATCAATATTATTATACAGGGTATTTTCTATGGATATGCCAACATTACGAACTTGAAACCTAAGTTTCGTAAGTTTTTTAAATGGAACACCCTGTATATCATTACTTTAACTTGTAGATATTTTAATCCTCTATAATTTTTATTGAGGTCTTTCTATGCCTATCTCTACCAATCTTGGTGGTATTTCAATTTTTATTTAAACTCGAGCAAAAAAAAGTGGATACATTTTACCATTGTCCTTTTTCTAGTCACCTATGATAAAATGAAAACAAAATGTTGTAATTTAAAAAAAAATATTTATTCATACGGGAGGATACGACACAAAAATATTTTAACGATTCAAGCTTGTGGACAATTTCGAAAGTAAATTATTATCTAATTATTTGTTCATATAGTGACCCCCACTAACTTGAACACATAATTCAATACGTTTTTCAAAAGAATGAGTCATGTTTCTACACATTTGGAACTGTTTTCTAAGTATTGCCTAATTATTTGTTCATAGTGACCCCCCATTAACTTTAACACATATTCAATACGTTTTTCAAAAGAATGTTTCTAGACATTTGCCGAGTAATACTTTGAAAACAGTTGAAAATGTGTAGAGACATGACTCATTCTTTTAAAAAAACGTATTGAATTATGTGTTCAAGGTATTGGGGGTTACTATATGAACAAATAATTAGGTAATAATTTACTTCAGAAATTTTCCACAAGCTTGAATCGCTAAAATATTTTTGTGTCGTATCCTCCCGTATGAATAAATAATTTTTTTTTTAAATTACAACATTTTTTTTTTTAAATTACAACATTTTGTTTTTATTTTGTCATAGGTAACTAGAAAAAGGACAATGGTAAAATACATCCACTTTTTTTTGCTCGAGTTTAAATAAAAATTGAAATAGCACCAATATTGGTAGAGATAGGCATAGGAAGACCTTAATAAAAATTAGAGAGGATTAAAATATCTACAAGATAAAGTAATCATATACAGGGTGTTTCATTTAAAAAACTTACGAAATTCAGGTTTCAAGTTCATAATGTTGGCATATCCATAGAAAATACCCTGTATAATAATATTGATATGTGTTATCATAGGGGACTTCTGTCAACATTCCTCTTTCCGACATAAAAATATTTTATTTCAAATTATTATAAGTTAAGAAATATTACACATTTCATTGAACCATGTTTTTGCACAAATTTTAGGAATTTTCCAATCTATTAGGCAACGTTGCAAAAATGTGTACAAATAATTACGGTGCTATGTACAGAATTTTACGGTGAATTCAAATATGTAAAAATATACATAGTGTCCCATTTAAAAAATATGAAATTTTTATCACACCGCCCTTTTGGAGCACCCTGTATGGTCGAAAATAATTTTAAAAGCTGCATCTCTTAACGCTTAATAACTTTCGTGAAAAAAGTTTTCCGCTATCCCTAGCGGTAAAAGAGATATTGAGCTTTGTCGCACTAATTGGCCACCCTGTATATTTAATGATGCTCAGCAGAACGCTTAGATTTTGGATGTGTTCACGTATGTACTTATGTTGTAGATAGAAATATCAGTATTCTAATTTCACGGTGCCTTTGTTTATATGCATTCCTTTTATTAATTGTTAAATAAAATATTATAGAATAGAACGGTGTTTATTTCCATGAAATTCCAAAATTTTGATAGGTTTCAATTTTGTGAAAATATTGTTTGTTTCACAAAAAATCAACACATCATCACAAAAATGTCTAATCGATCCTCCGCCACGCAACTTTCTTCTAGACTGACCCCCTTGGGGGCAATCTTCTGCGTTTTCGTGTTCTTTCGCGGCGTTAGACCGTTCGGATGTAATTATCTGGGCGCGGGCGATGAATCTCGTGAGAAACGGAAGTGACGCCGCGCCGGCCGGCACAGGTGGAGAAAAAAGAAGAGGGTCTTAACCTGCCGCCACCGATGCGTGAACACCTAAACTGTGGGCAACTATCACATGTGTGATAAAACACGTAAGACAACAGTCGTATATTAAAAAAAAATATATATAGAAAAAAAGTTACAGGAAATTGCTGCTAATAGACCAAGTCCAATTTGCAAATAACTTGACACATTTATTATATAATTCGCATCCTCTGGGAAGCAGAGTGGCATCTCATTCGGTGCCGGATGGGACCAAAATTATTAGTCATTCTGCAATTTCATTTATTTGACTCATTTGTATCTTACTACTGTGAGAGATTTCTAACACACGGAAAAAAGGCTATAGTAAAATTATTATAGCAAGGATTTTTATTAATTCATTTTTTTTTAAGTAATCCGTACCATAATAATATTGTAAACATAATTTCTAAAAAAAGTATAGTTACAATTTCTAATAAATTTAGTAACATCAAGTAAATATTGAAATATACAGGGTGGCCCATCGAAAACAGTCCAGCAAGGTTTACGGCTGTTAAAAAAAAACCTGGGACCCGTAAACTTGTATTTTCAGGGGGACACGTTTCACTATTAATTTCATCCCTGTAACCTCAACCCCCCTAGCGGGGGAGGCTACTGCCCTTGTTTTTTCAAATGGGAATGGGTATGTTGTGATACATCTTTTTAAAGGGCATTAAATTCTCTTTAAAATGGCGCTTCGTTTTGTAAATTTGAGCTACGCGCCGCCGAGGAATTGCGTTTTAAAAAATGTCATTTTTTTTGGGTAATACTTACATGTTATCTTATTAAATGTTGAAAATGTCCGCCATTCACCTCCATTGAATAGTACAACAACTGTTCAAAGTGTTCTCGGACATTGTGAAGAACATCTGGTGTAATTTGTTGACATTCATTAGTAATGCGGTTCCGTAAATCTTCTAAGGATTCGGGTTGGGTGGCATAAATTTTGGATTTAAATGTCCCCACAAAAGGAAATCAAGGGGAGATAAATCGGGCGATCTCGCGGGCCATTCAATAGCACCCCTCCTCCCAATCCATCTACCAGGAAACGTTTCATCCAGAAAGTGGCGTACGGGTACTGAATAATGGGGGGGGGGGAGCCCCGTCTTGTTGAAATATTGGATTTTCTTCCTGGTAACGTTGGTCGTTTTCCATAATTTCCATCAGCGCTGGGTTAACAGCATTCTCCAACAAGTCTAAATAAGTATCTCCATTTAAATTTCCCGGTAAGAAAAATGGCCCAATTATGTGATCACCGAAAATACCAGCCCAAACGTTTAATTTCTGAGGATTTTGAGTATGAACCTCGTGGTAAATCCTTGGATTCGTGTCGGACCAGTAACGACAGTTATGTCGATTGACAGTGCCATTAAGAAAAAAAGAACATTCGTCTGAGAAGCAAACGTTAAAAAGGTAGTTCGGATAATTTAATACTTGTTCTGACATTACTTCACAAAAGTGTAAACGGCGATCATTATCATCTTCATTCAATTCTTGGAGAAGTTGAATTTTGTATGGGTGCCATTTATAATGTTTCAGAATTATCTGTACAGTGGTCCGCGAAATTCCCGTTACATCAGACATTTTTCTGGTACTCAATGTTGGATTCATACTAACTTGACCCAGAACAGCTACTTCTACTGCTTCATTTCTTACCGGATTTTTAATGATCCTTTTTTTATTTGCCACTGAACCAGTTCGCCGAAATTTTGCCACTAATTCTAGGATATAACCATGATGTACGTGTCTATCTGGATGTCTATCATTAAACAAAGTTGCCGTTACTCTTGCACATTGATTGTTTATAAAATACAATTCAACAATTTCCACTCTCTCCTCAATAAAATAAACCATTTTTTATGTCACGATCAAATCAAAAGAAAATAATAGCGCAGAAATAACGTATGTAGATTTGGATCAATCACTTTACTGAAGATAAAGTTGAATTGACTGATACTTATTACTTAAAATATTGTTGTTTACGCACAAACCTGTGTACTTGATAAAGAGGTGCAGTGAAATGTTTCAAATTCCGTTGCTCGGCGGCGCGTAGCTCAAATTTACAAAACGAAGCGCCATTTTAAAGAGAATTTAATGCCCTTTAAAAAGATGTATCACAACATATCCATTCCCATTTGAAAAAACAAGGGCAGTAGCCGCCCCCGCTAGGGGGTTGAGGTTACAGGGATGAAGTTAATAGTGAAACGTGTCCCCCTGAAAACACAAGTTTCGGGTCGGAGGTTTTTTTTTTAATTTTCATGTACGCAGCCGTAAACCTTGCTGGACTGTTTTCGATGGGCCACCCTATATAGTAAATTTTAACCAATACATAGCAAAATTATTATATTAAAGATTTTATTGTACGATTTCCTATAAAATATTGTAATAATTACCATATTCATTATTAATCCGTATCAAAATAATATTGTAAACATAATTTCTAAAAAAGTATAGTTACGATTTCTAATAAATTTAGTAAAATACAGGGTGTAACTAAATAAGTGTAAAACATTTAGGGGGGTGATTCCTCATCGAAAAAAAGATAGGATCTTTCATATAAAGAAACTTCATTGGAGCATCCCTTGTTAAGATACAGCCCCTTAAAGGGGGTACATAAAATGTGTTTAACAATTTTTTTCACAAGCACTAAAAAAGTTACAATATTGAAATTAACCTGACATTTTCTACTACCAAAAAGACACTTAGCCAGTAATTTATTTGGTTTACCCCATGGTTGTAAGGGGTGGAAAACGCAACCCCTAAAATTTATTTCCAATGTAAGTTTTTGTCTTATTATTTGTTTACCATCTAAAAATTTATTTCCGATAGCCTGTTTCATTCTAAACAAAAAATGTCTCTTGAATTTTTTGCCCAAAATAAACCAGTTCGCAGCAAAAATGTATTTTACGAACAAGATACATATCGCCATAAAACGCGCGAATACGTTGCTCAATGCGCCGACGTCTAGACGCATGCGTAATGTCTGAGGGTAGATATAATGAACATTTACTATGATTTCTAGATGTTGTATGTTTTGTTATTAATAAATTAGTTTTGTTTATTTATAAATTTTATGTACCCCCTCTAAGGGGCTGTATCTTAACAAGGGATGCTCGAATGAAGTTTCTTTATATGAAAGATCCTATCTTTTTTTCGATGAGGAATCACCCCCTTAAATGTTTTACACTTATTTAGTTACACCCTCTGTATATTGTAAATTTTACAACGAATATAATTGAAAATAATTTATTTATAACTCCAGTAGTTAAATATTTTTAAATGTATGATACATTTTACTGGCGATGATTATTACTTTAAGTATTTTTTATTGTTAAAATGACCAAGTTTAAATAAAGTGTTGCAAAAATGCTTTTTTACAAGAATGAAGAGCTTAAAGGTGCAACGGATCAAATCAGAACCTCGTTCTTCCTGAGGAGAACAGGTGTGGAACTTAAGAGGAAGCATTGTATCGATCACCGAAGTCAAGCGACGTTGGGTACGGTTAGTAATTGAATGGGTGGCCGCGTGGGAATACCATGTGCTGAAATTTTTACAAAAGGTTTTAGTAAATTTTACAAAAATATAAATGGTTTACTAAATATTTTTATAACTTTTACTAATTTGCTATAATTTTATGGCATTAATAATAGTTATTCCACCGTCACATATAGAGCCATAAATTATGGTTAGTTTTACTATTTTTATAGCAAATTTAACGTTAACTTTCTTTCCGTGCAACAAGAATATTCCATTTTTCTCTAAATTTTGTAATATAACATACTTTTTCTATTTGGGTTTCATAATATCTACATTATGAAATGCAAAAAAAATTGAATAACCTGCCACTTTATAAAACTGAAATTTATTTTTTTTATGTTGGCAGCAAGTAAGGTTCGAATTTAGGCTTACTTCGATTTCGTTGAAATTAGTTTTCTAGACATTATGGATTCTACAAAAAATTTTATAGAAAACTTTAAAATACTAACCTTTAACTTTGCAAATAGATCATTTTTACTATATATTTATCTGAGATACCTATACTCGGAAATATATAACATGCTGACGGAGTCCGTCAACTAATTTCTAGTCACAACTATAAAACAACATAAAAATAATAGAAATATCTTCCAGTTTATGCTCTATTTCTAAAGTTTTATTCAATAAAGTACACGGTTCATAAGACAATTAGCGCACTTGTACTAAATTAAACGCATGCTCTAAGATAATGTCTTATGAAACTTGTATCTTAATATACTATTTGCAGCTCTGTTATTTTATATCCAGCAAATTTCGACTCGACAACAAATTAACTGTTAAAATAAGTGTTGTAGTGCCTCGCCTCGTTCCAGCGATACTTAGTAATCAAAGCCGGTCCCGCAGGACATTAAGATGCAGCCCGAGTGTTTCGCGGTGGCGGCGTGCCCCGCGCGTGTTTCAGAGTGTGCTCTGGTGTGCCCCGGACCCAACCCAGTCCATCGACTGTCGCCGATTTTAAAAAAATAATATTATTCTTTTTGTCGTTGCAAATAATTCGTTAATAAATAAATCATTGTTAAAAGAAGCCATTCATCATAATTATTTTAATATTATGAGAAATAACACTATGTTATATTTCTTTTCCACTATATTCTTAAAAATTACATGTTTCGCTATCACTGTAGAATGAATTCTCAATCTGATGAAGCTACTATCCAATATTCAACTCAACGAGAGGGTACCCGGTGAATTTTTTCTTTATGGACGAACGAGGCTTTAAAATGATGAGACTAATCCTATTACCGTTAAACCCTGTATGTTATTCCGCCCTTCTGCATAACTAGACAGGAAGTCTTGAAGGAGAATTACCTAATGACGAAGCATTCAAGCAATCGACGTCTTATCGTACGATAGCGAGCTTCGTTCCACCTTTTAATTAGAATATTATTCTTTCCGCGCCCGGTACAATAACTCATTTGCATATTTAAATGAAAAAAACAATAACGGGCCGAAATAATGACGCTACACGTCATACATTTTCCGCCTTTTGCACCTTTCAGTAAACTGTATGAAAATATTTTTTCAATAGTTCATTTTGTGATCTTTGTAGTCGATGGTCAAAGGTTATGTCTTGTCTTATCGGAATTAGTATATTATTAACCAAGGTTTAGAAAAACGCTATTATTGCTCGACTATCGATTTAAAATCACAATGCGCCAAGTGCCAATAGATTTAAGACGTGAGGGGCAATAATAGCGTTCTAAACCGTAGTTAATAATTTTTTCCATTAGTAAGCCATTTACAAAATCTTGTTGCGGTTACTAACACAGTCCACAGTCTTTCTCTGTCTTATTATTATAATTTGCAGCAATCGGGTTGCCTGCTTCCAAAAGTTTGATTTAATGATTCTGATAGGAGGTTAAGAAAAATGATTTCTCAAGCGCTGAAATTCGGTTAATAATACGTAATTACATGATTAGTAGTGGAAAAATCCTTTAAGACACTCTGAGAGTGGTACGTGTGCGCAGTGGCGGCTCGTGACCTATGATAGAGGGGGTTCACAAGTATGATAAAATTATTTTTCAAATTTTATTTTTGTGTAACGACCAAACAATTACTTTCTAGGCGTTTTAAATGTGGAAAGAAAAAAAGTAATAAGAAAATGCGTTAGGTAAAACATATTTTTATTTATTTTTTAATTTTACACAAGGAAATACAACTTTTGGAAAAGAAAAAAGGTTTTCTTAGTGTGTAAAGCTGTCGGATCTTAACGTCGTCGCATGCAACCCTCGTAACAATATTTATACAGTCCACTACTAATACTACTAAAGCCATCTACGAGCTATCAAGAAAACCGAATGTTGTCCAATACTAATACCCCCATCTACGAGTTATACCGAAAACCGAATGATGTCTAATACCATCTACGGCTACGTCATTAGGCGCAACCAAAACGAGAACAATAGTAACTGTTTTATGACGAGAACGAATCGAGCCACGAGACTGACAAGTTGGCATTCTTCATATTTTCAGTGATTTTTTAGTTTAAATCCTTACATAAAATGGTTTAAAATCATATCGAGTATCATTTATCGAAATACACAACATTTATCGACCCTACACAATAGTGCTTAAACGTAAAGTCCATTCTTCGGTTCTTAATTGTACAAAATTGATCATTAACAGCCTCATTAAGTTTGGAATACCCTCTATAATTTTTTTTAATATATTTCATTTTTAAACTTTCTAATAAAGTCCCTAGATTTACCCTTTGTGGTCTGCGTTAAATTAATTTTGGGGTTTAGGTGTTCCCGCATTCTTCACTTCAATTTTTTGCTCAAAGGGTAAAGTTATTTCTTAAATAGTCCACCGTCAACTATTCATTTTAACTTAATAAATGTATAATATTAAAATATTAAAACATACACGCTGGAATTTCTAACTAGATGCACGAACAGACAACAGCAGCGCGGTGCTCACAAAAACTGTGCGCCTTTTCCATGTTAAATCGCCATAGCCCCGCTATCCCCCGCTGCAACCCGCCACCTGTTACTACAGAGAAACTGCACTACTTAATCGCACGCGCGAGCAAGTCTCGTCATTTGCCTCGACCGAGGCACGGTTGCCGGATCTATACAGTTTGGTTTGACGGTACGATAAAATATTAGGGAGGGTCGGACTTTATACGATAAATAACATTCAATGAATATAAATACATTTTTTATTCGTTTTGATTTGGGGGTGCACGTGCGCATGTGCTCCTGTGGAAGAACCGCCACTGCGTGTGCGGATAAAACGATTCACGTTGGTTTTGAATCGTTGGAGGTTATATCAGGATCTAAGGAAATCCGTTCCACAAGGATGACGTCCTCCAGATGAAAGAATTCTCAAACAATGACGTTCGAGGAGTACTAAGCTGCACCACATATGGATGGGCGGCAGTGGTTCCTGCTCTTCGTCGCTCTAGGTGGATGATGACTCGGGCATGGCCTTCGCGTTCGGGGAGGAGGGAGATGTCCCCTTAGCCGCTAGGGGATGATTGCTTACTCAGGGCTCTACACCGTATAGAATTTTTAATACTGTTTGGATTCCTTGACTATACCGACCACCTCGGTCGATGTAACCTCATTTGCCCGCCGTCTAAAACTTAAGATATCGCCATTAGCATAGCTAAGCAACGGTGAAATATCAGCATTGTTCTCAGCGATAGCGATCTGCCAGTCGCTAATTAAATAAGTAATAGTTGTTTATTGGACTGCTACGTGACGCGATTCTTGTAATTTTTCTATTTCAATGGTACACGTGTTTTTGCCGATATTCGATTCAAATTTGTATTTTCCCTATAGTGACTGCGAAAAGTAACATTTTTCTGCACGCGATTATAGCAACGACGCGAGGCGGAAGTCAGTTAAAAAATAATATGTTAAAAATATAGTTTCGGCCAGTGTTGCCAATCGGAATTTGTGAGAATACACGATTTTGCTTGAAAAATTGCACACTTTATTATTAATTATTTATTATTTATTGAACTAGTCCAACATAAGTAAAAATTTAGAGCTTACTTATGAGATATTATTTATAAAATTAGGAGAAATACAAGACCGTATCCCAAAATTTCCTGATGTTGTTCAAAAAACCCTCGAAACGTCATTTAACCACAATGTGTCATACATCGTTGCATCCGGAAGAAAAAAGCTCTCAGATTCCAATATCAGGAAAACAGGGCCGTATTTAAAAAAAGAAAGTTGATAATGGCCCTTCGAAGACGACTCGTCGGATTACAAAACAATTAACGCTGTTAGATAGAGCGGAAATAGTGGCAATGTAAAAGTGCAATTTACTTTAGAATTCGATCTCAAAAACACCCTGGAAAACAATAAAACGATTTTTCAGACTTTAGTTTTTTTCCGGATATCTCCGGAACTACTCGGAATTTTAAAACTTTCTAAACGGCATATTATTAGGCACGTAAATGCGCAACTTTACCTCCATTTAACCGACTTCGTATTTCTTACGGTTTCCGAGCAACCCTGTACGATCCGAATAAAATATCAAATAATAAAAAATGAGCACCGTCAAAAAAAGGACTACTTCTCTATTATTGACCCCTCGTGGACAAATGGGCATAATTATTTGGGCGACGGTTCCACGATTGACAGATAAGACGGACAAGTTTGTCATTGGCATCCCGGGGAGTGACTGATTGGACTGCGCCCTGTAGGAATACTAGCGTCTACGTCGTTAACGTCGCAATATTACTCGGTTGCCAGGTTGTGGTTCAAATATAACAAACGCGGTAATTCGGAGATTTTCTGTCGATAAAACTCGGTAAGCTTAGATTGAATTAAAGAACTGTTTAGTTTGTTCTTTTAAACTTATACTTTCTTCCGGAAATTATAAGAAAAATAATTAAACCAGTCAAAAAAATGTAATAACTCAAGTGTGTTTAGATCCTGGGCTTCTTTCGTGCGAGTCGACGCAAAATCTATCCCCGGACACCCAAAGCACAATAGCAGGGGTAACAGTGGCGGAACTTCAAACTTTGGTCCCCCCCCGCAAAATTATTTATTAGGCCCTATAAAATGATTTATTTAGTTAAGCTAAAATAACGTAAATTGGTAAATTATAGATATAGATGTTATTCCATAAGAATTTAAAATAGAAAACTGATGATTCCTATGAGAGAAATTTTTTTAATGCTCTTTAGAAACTAAGGTTTACACTAAAAATCACATTTATTATATAATATTATTCCAGAACCCATAAACAGGGACCACACTATTATTTTCTGAATAACTTTATTGTTTAAAATCAATTTTAAACCAAATTTCCAGGAAATATTTACAAAAGTATAAGTTCTCGTAAAATTAATATCATACAGGGTAGGTAACAATTAGAAGTTACTTTAAACAAGTCGCAAAAATGGGTTCTTTCTTTCCTCAAATAATTTAGACTTCCATGTTAAATCTTCTTATATTCTGAACAAAAAATATGTTAAGAGATTTTTGATATTTCACTCGATTAACCATTTATAACTAATTTTCTGTTATTAACTGAAAATCACAATGTTTAGGCATCAGTTAGCCATGGAAACAATTATTGTATACAATGAAACATAAATGATATTTGAATAAAAGGAATGTATTTCAGCTTACTAATAATAATAATCTACAAAGAAAATTATTTGAAAAATTGTTCAATTTGACCTCTGGTTTGTTCAATGCATTTCTGTAAACGTATTTTCCCTAAATTGAACCATTGAACAACTTTTCAATTAATTTTGTTTGTAGATTAATACATTACTAGTAAGTTATTCTTAAAATCTAAGGCGATTGACAGATGTGTAGGAACTCCTTTTCTTGATGGATAGCATTAAACATAATAAATTAATGTTGCGTAAGAAAAAAAATACTTGCTGAAGTGGCGAGGGTCCTCGCATTGCGTACCCCCCCCCCCCCCCCCCGCGTTGCATGGTCTTGCTGCATAGTAGTTCCGCGCCTGGCAGGTAACCTGGCAACGTTATATGATAGTAAAATTTGCGACCGTCGTGCTTTAGACGATAATTGTGGGAAATGCTTTGGCGGACTGAGATCGATGGACGGGAAAAAGGGAGACCATTAATAAATTAATAAAAGTATCAACAATGACACCTGCTATAGGAAGGAGTCGAATGGTTCAGTTATATTGGCTATTTGGTAAAATAATTCTCGATCTTTTATAAATACAATTTGATTATAAGGGAGGTCATCCGGAGAAGGGGGGTGCTCCCAGATTTTGCCAAGTGTGTTGTTATTGGAACTTAGCTAAGTAAATGTGCGTGGGGGGGGTCTTATCCCCGCCAGTCCTCCTCCCTCTCTTGGCGTTTTGACTGTTTTTTTCCGAAAAAAATACCTGTTATTTATTTTAAAATAAACTCCTGGGCAAAATAACGCAACATCATAAATTTCCCATATTTTTGATGCTATTTTTTTTCCGATTTGAATAATTTTTTTTTGCATTGTAGGCTGGTTCCTTGACAATGTCATAGCTTCCGCTGTTTATGACAATAAAATTCGCATCACCCTGTGGAGTATATGAGCAACCGGAACATATTGCAGTTGACATTAAACGGTAGGTCCATCTTTCCCCAACATTTAGAGGTTTATTTCATTATCTCTGTTATTAAAGGAGATACACCGTTTTATAGCGTATCATGTTTTTATAGACTTTAATATTCAACACATTCATTGTTAAATGTTTTCAAGTAGGTTTCAAGATTAAAATACTCGTCGGGCAACTGGGCATACGAAACGAACGATTAATAAGCAGTTTCCCAACAGTTTTTATCAGTATGGCGAATTTTATTTGACCTGTGTAACTTTAAAACACAACATCTGCTGACACATCGCTTGCAAATGTCAGAAAAGTCCATAGTCTACTTGAAAACATTTAACAATGAATGTGTTGAATATTAAAGTCTATAAAAACATGTTACGCTATAAAACGGTGTATCTCCTTTAATAACAGAGATAATGAAGTAAACCAAAAAAACACATGTTTGGGAAAGATGGACCTACCGTTTAATGTCAACTGCAATATGTTTCGCTTGCTAATATGCTCCATATGGTGATACGAATTTTCAGAAAAAAACATAGCATTTTTAGTACAACCAATATAAATCGAAAATTAAATTTTTATCATAAACAGCGAAAACTATGACATTGTCATGGAACAAGCCTACAATGCAAAAAAAAATAATGATTGAAATCGGATCATAAATTCAGAAAAAAATAGCATCAAAAATATGGCAAATTTATGATGTTGCGTTAATTTTGTCCAGGAGTTTAGTTTTTACAATTTTCCTAGAAATAGGAACTATAATCGGTCGATTAATTTCTGGAATTATGTTGCAAACGAACGGAGAAAAGGGTGAAATAAGCAAACAAACTGTAAGTTGAATAATTGGGATTGCATAAGCAATAAGGTTGGATACTAATCGAGTAAAAAATATAGGGTGTTCCATTTAAAAATATTTAAATTTTTGCGGTCCCGATTTTGTGAAACACACTGTATATTTAAAAATATTTAGACGAATTACACACTAAATGGACACCCTGTATATGTTGACCTTCAAGCTGTAGCATATACAGTTTCTCCCACGAGAACGTTCTGTTACGACCATTAAGCTGGATTTATAAACTTGACGTTGACGATTGACGGTGACGTTACAGCTTAAACATATTGAAATGCATAAGACCATTTATATTTGACGCTGACGGTGCCGTTTGACGGCCGACATAAACCAGTTTTATCTAGCAACGTTGGTAGCAAGTTTACACAGCCAATCAAAATCGTGTTTGCCTATCACGTGATATTTAGTAAATATTATTTTATTCTATAACATCTTATTAACCATTTTAAAGTGTACTGTTGATAAGTGTTGATAGAGAACACCAAAATTAATATAATCACATAAAAATATATAAAAGCCGAGAAAAACAGGTTATGTTATCGTCGCCACCGTCAAGTTTATAAATTGGCCTAGAGATCATCAACAGCAAAACCGCTTACAGAACCATTTTATCGTATAATGTACGTTCTTACAGCTATTGAAATAACACTCTATAAAATAGTTTGTGGCTATTCGACCATTATACAACAAATTTGCAAATCGAGAGCTTCTGTAAAACTGTTATAAATAACGCAATAATTCTTTCAAAATATGTATCCCCGTATATATAGGTACAAATTAATAAAAGTTTTGATAAATTATACTTTAACAACTACTTTTACTGTACACGCACACTTCCCATAAATTTAAAAAGTTAATTTTATCCCGGAATCGGAAGTGCAAGACAAAAGTGAGAACAACAGGTGGGTAAGCACGAAACCCCCTACAACCCTCCAATTAAACTAACAGCCCATAACGGACGATGGGGTGTGAAAAATAACTGTGGTTCTTTTATGTTTTTTTTGTTGTTGTTGTTTAAGAATGGCTCCCGTTGATAAGGAAACGATAGCGTTCCCGGTCAATTGCCGTAAGTAATATTAGGTTCATTCGGTGCTGTTTCTTGTCTCTGCCAAAACTAAAAGAAAATTACGGTTACAACCCTGCAAAAACAAATATATACATACATACTCGTACATTAAACCTTCATAGCATTGATGAATATGCCAGTAATAATAATATTCATCTAAATTAGATGCGAATAAAGCGATTCACGTTGGTTTTGAATCGTTGGAGATTATATTCGTTGGGAAAAACGACCTCGAGAAGGCCGTTCCATAAGGATGAAGTCCTCCAGATGAAAGAATGATTGAATAATGAAGTTCGAGGATTACTAAGGTTAGCCACGTATGGATGGGCGGCAGTGTTTCTGCTATTCGCCGTTCTGGGCGGAATTAAGAGGGCAAGGTCAGCCGAGCACTTTCCGTGGAAATATCTGTAAAAGTGAGTCAAGACCCAACCTGCCTTCGATGTTCTAGGCTGTCGAGGCTCTTCGTCAGCTCGTGGTCTCCGATCACACGAATGGCTCTCCTTTGGATAGAATCCAATAGCCGAAGTGCATGTTTGGGTGCAGAGCTCCAGACATGAGAGCAGTATTCTGGTGATGGTCGAATCTGGGCTTTGTATAGCATCAAAAGTTGGTGAGGTGTGTACAACTTTTTGGTTCAGACGAGTACACCAAGTTTCTGAGAAGCTATCTTGGCGATTGCCACAACGTGGTTATGCCAAGACATATTTCCTCCCAAATTGACGTCCAGCAAATTAATAGATGAAGCCAGTGGGGTTGCGTGTCCTGCCATGACTATATCCGGTTCTGTAATGTTAACCTTTTTAGAGAAAACTGCTGCCTGGGTTTTCTTATCGTTAAATTCGACTTGGTTATTGTTCTTCCAGGTCTTTGTTGAGGCGTGATACTTCCTGCTGTCTGGGAATATGTGCGTCGGCAGCGGATGGTTGTGCATTCAAAGAGAAAGATGAGATAAGTGTGCTATCGTCAGCAAAGCTAAATATCGGATTTTTAGTTTTCACTAGAAGGTCGTTAATGTAGAGTAAGAATAGGGTGGAAGACAATATGGACCCTTGAGGATCACCGGCATTGATGGTGAAGGTGTCTGAGAGATATCCGTCAATCGCCACTTGCAGAGAGCGGTCCTTAAGAAAGAGCCATGAACAGAATCGACTGGGCATACTATAGGATCGCAGTTTATTTAGAAGTTCCTCGTGACAAGCACGATCAAAGGCTTTAGAAATATCCAGTACAATAAACTAATCAACAACATACTTTTACTAAGTGCCTAACATATATCTTCTAGAATAATTTACAGTATCTAGTAATAGGCTTTTTCCATCAACAATAATAAATATCTATTTATTTTGTTATAATCTCTACAATTGATAAATAAAAGGTTTCGTTACTATAAACTAGTTCTACATTTATAGACGAACCTTTAAAGTTGTATCATACTATTTAAAGCAAATATACTAGCGATGTACCCACCTAATAACTTATATTATATTTATTTTAGTTTTATACATTCATATACAATTTTGTAATATTCAAATCCCTCTACAGGCTATTCTAAAGCTTCTTATTGGTCTCAAGTTTTTTGGATATGTTTTACACAGGCTTATGAAACAATTATTATGGGTCGTATTTAATTTTTTAATTGATTTATATCCAAATGAAATCAAAATTATAATAAATAAATATAATAAAGAAATAAATATTAAAATAAATAATATAAAAAAGAGCTTCTACAGATGAAGCTTTTGTGTTAAAACTACCTTCCAGTGCACAAAAACATTCAAAACGAAAGGCCAGCTCTAAACAATGTAGAAATGAGCAAGAATAAGAAATATTTGTAGGTTAAGTACTTGTACTTGTACCCGTTCACAGAGACAAAAAGCAGCAGCCAGTTAGGAACTCGACCACAACCTAACGTGCGCAGAACGAATTGTGCAGGCGGTTGGAAATTTCGAACCTGCGAACACACCTAATATATACGCCACCGTTTATTCGACAAGATTAATCCTGCAAGAGAACGTGCGTCGGTTTGCCGTGTAAACTCGGCTTAAGCAAGCCGGCCGCATGACCTCATAAGGCGTGCATAAAAAGGCCTGCATTCGAAATGAGCATTCAACCTTCGAACCGATAATTAAAATCATGAATTTCTTATTTCGCGTCCGTGGACGATCGCTCTTCACGGTTAAAGGTCGTCGTTTCCTGTTCCCCCTTAAAAAAAAACAAACGGAGAAGATAGTTCAAAATAAGTTTACAATATTCTGGTGAAAAATAGGATAAATTTCATAACTAGGCCCGCGAATTGTGTATATGATATTTTATTCTCTGATCGAATTCCAATGGGAATAAAAATCCTCTTTTAAATTATTTATTTCAAATATTATTTTCTGCCTTTTGATTTTTTTATGTCAGTTGGAGCGCAGAAAGCCTTCTACACGAAAAGAACATCTTAGTTAATATTGAATTTAACCAAAATTCATGGGTGTACATGTGACTGGAATAATTTTATTAAGAAATGCCATTAAATTATAACATATTTAGTAATAATTATTATAATTAGTTTTGTAAAATTTACTAAAAAAAAGTTCTTGTAAAATTTTTTGAAGATCCCACCTTATATTCCCAAGCGGTATCCTCGCCTTGTATATTTTGACTTCGATGTATCTGATTTAAGCCTTTTATTGTTGTAAAAAACATTTTTACAACACTTCATGGGTCACTTTTACAATAAAGAATACTTAAATAATAGCCAATGTACCATAGATTTTCAAATATTTACTACTGAAGTTATAACTAATTATTTTCACTTATATTTAGTGTTGGGAAAAACCGATGATTTTAATAATCGAGTACTTGATTACCGAGTACCGAAATCCCAATGGTGAAGGACGAATTTGTTACACCCTGTATAGAATTCCAATGCCTATATACACGGACGCATATGGATAGCGACGCAAATTCAAATTGAAACATGAAAAACGCCGAGAAAAAGGACTGTGGAGATAGAGGATGGAATGGAATACTTTATTATGGATACAGTACTGACTTCTGTTCGGTTTGTTTGTTCATTAAACAAAACATCCCTGTTTCCCTTCGCTACCACCTTACGCACTTTATGACTGTCCGGAAATAATAACTTACTCGGAACTCGACGGCATAACAGGGTAAACAGACTAATCTGGGAACTTCCTACATACCATAAATATACTCTCATTTATTTTTATAAATTAAAAAATTCACTTGGGCGATAAAAAATAGCCTATCAGTTTAAAAAAACGACTTTTATAAAATCATGTTTCTAAAATAATACTGATAATACCGTCTTTTCCATTTGGTAGATATCCATTTTCATATTGACCTGTCACAGCACTTCGAACCAACGAATACTACAAACACAAAACGGCCGTGAAAAAGGCTAGAAATCCACGATACATGTACGAAACTATTATGACGAACCAAATAAAAATAACCCGCGAAGAGTTTGTTTACTTTTCTCGCAAATAAAATTATTACCCTTAATAGATTTCGACCTTGACGTGGTTGGTCGCGTCTGACACAGGATGTAAAGATTGTTTCACGAAAAATGGATACGACTTAATGATTTCTTCCTGGGTCGGTCCCATTGTGTCGACAAGAGCTTGGTAATAAACAAGTGAAGTATGAAGGGACGGACTAAGGAAAACAAGGAATGATATGATTATATTAATGTAATCAAATGAAATAAAAATTGTTTTAAATATTACTAGTCATATTTACATTTATAATGACATTCTATAGATAGTTCTGTTTCGCTATCGCTATCGTCATCAAAATTAATTATAATTGGATTAATTATACGATCCAGACTAATATTCGAATTTGCTACAGTTATTACGTGACGGACTGAATTTTTCCAACTACCTGGGGGAATATCATTAAAGCATTTTCGTATTTATTCTACAACACTAGAACTTAAAGTCGGAGAAATATTTTCAGGCCTAACCAGTGATTTTAACTGGTAGCACTGTATGTCCTATTTCTTCTGCCAATGTGTCACAAACATATACTTTTTTTATACAAAATGTCTTTAAAACTTCTAAAAGATCACTTTTTTTATAACTTTCTTCAAAATATATATCATTCGCCGCCATGTAGTTCTGAATCTTCAATTTTGTATTATTTGAGCTTGGAGCTTTATGTAATTGGCGACTGTGCTAGCTCGCATTGTCCATTACTATCACGCTATTCTGCGGAATGTTTGGTAAAAGACAATTCTTTAACCATTACTCCAAAAATTAACAAATTTTACCACAAAAAGATATTTAATCCGGTCCTTTCCACATAATAATAACAAACGGTCATAAATAATGAGATGACCAGGTACTTTTACTGCAGTCATTAAGTTATATCAATTTTTCGTGAAACAATCTTTACCTACTCAAAATAAAAATATTTATTCAAATTAAAACAAAAATATGTTGTTGTTTTTGTATATACTGTTGAAAAAATGGTTTCACATATTCAAATTTAGTCAAAAATTCTGAGCGGAACAAAATACATACTAAAGTGTGTATATCTTTTTTTGTGTCTGGATCAAGAATACTGTCACCAATGAAATCGATCAACAAATTATTACTTCAAGCAGTTTCACCAATGACAAGCGTAATTGCTAATTAGTTGTAGATATATAATTATAATATAAATCTACGTAAAAGTGGCCTGACAAAGAAAAATAGGTTCTTGATTACCTAATTAGCATACTTAATGCAAACCATCGCGTTGCCGTTACCGACACCGAGATAAGGAGCGAATACGAACTCCCCTCTGTTTCAACACAGATAAATCTTTACACACACATACCTAATGTGTTAATAATTATAAAGTAGAACATTTTTTTATAATAAAATTAGAAAATAACAGCCCAGCTTCCGCCTTTAGTCGTTCCCATGGAAACAATGGGTTCAAATGGGCTGCCGCTGAGGTCGCTTTTGCATAAGAAGCACTCAAATAACATGGTTCGGGTAAACGGCAGGATGTTGATTAAATATTTAAACAATTAATTAAACGAGGTTTTATTCTATTTTACCGTAAGGAATACAACCCAACTAGCACAGTTCCCTTATAAAATTGTACGGAAAGAAAAACTCGACTATGAAAATAGTAAAACTAACAAGTCATTTATGGCTTCTGGAATAACTGCCATTAAATTATAGCAAAACTTTAACAACAAATTTTAGTAAAAATTACAAAAATATTTAGGGAATCATTTATATGAAAAGTTCTTGGTAAAATTTGTTAAAACCTTTTGTGAAATTTAATAAAATCTCTTGTAAAATTTCCTAAAATCGTTTGTAAAAATTTTGGTATTCCCAAGCGGTCACCCATCCAATTGCTAGCCGTGCCCAACGTAGCTTGACTTCATCGATCGATAGTATGTTTCCTGTTAAGTTCTCCACCTATTTTTTGTTACAAAATTTTGCGATAAAAATACTTAAATAGTGTAATATAACCAAAGATCTTACAAACTCCAGATAGAAATGTTTACATTTGAAGTCGACGTAAGGATTGTAAACGTGCACTCCCCACCTTGCTGTTATGCTTGCAGCATAGCCAGATTGTCCTATTTATCGCTAAGGTATCTGCAAAATCCCAATTAAAAATTTGTTAATTTGACAATTGCAACTGGTTTAAGGTTAATCCGCAATTGCTTTTAAAATAAATTTATTTCCCAATAATTTTAATATAAATTGTGAATAGGCCTTGAGAGATTTAGAAAAAAAATATTATTATTATACATAAAAGTTTGAAATAAACCGACTGCACTCTGACAACATCAAGTTAAAAGATACTACGCTCGGCGGCAAACGGTCAAACTTTATCAATGGAAGAAGAATACACTGTTGCTACTCGCTACCTCGCTACTAACCGCTTTTAAGGGACTGTTTATATACTTGGTTGTTTTTATTTTATTTTTTTGTGAGTATTGGTGAAAAATCGTCTTTATTATAAACAATGATGGTGCATTCATGTATAGTTTGTAAAAGAGTGGATCATTTAAGCAAGGATTTATCTTTTCTTCGGTAAGTATGGTTATGTTTTAATATGATTGTATTGATATGATTTCTGACTCACAATTGACGTTTAAAAGGTTATGGACCGGTCCGTGGTGCTAGTCCGGGCAAAAAGCAGTCGAGTTGGTTTATTTCTTAATATAAATCTTGCATTTACAAGATGGTTGAGTCTTGTGCGGCCATAAAATACTTCACTAGAAGATGCAATGGTGTTAAATTAAAATTTCACAGGTTAGTAAATATATTTAGAAATTTGATTTTGAGTTTGCATCACTATGAAAATTCGGTTTGTTTAAGAATGTACCAAATGTTTATCCACTTCGTTAGGATACTAAAGGGCCGTAGCCTACGGCAAATTTGGATACATGCCCTTAGAAGGAATAATTATAGTCCAGGTGATACAACAGTTATTTGTGAGAAACACTTCACAAAAGAAGATTATGTAGGTAATGTACATGGGAATAAAATACTGAAGAAAGGAACAGTCCCGTCAAAATATTTTACATCTTTATTTTTCTATATTTAAACAACGTTTGCAGTGTAACAAGTACGTGAAGACAGGTTTTATATAATTTATTTTTATATATTTGATCTAACTTGTTTAGGTACATATTATTTTAATTTACTTATTTAATTAATCACTTTATTGTACAATATGCCTTAGTGGCCTTAAACCAGTTGTAATTGTCAAATTTACAAATTTTTAATTGGGATTTTGCAAGATGTCTTAGTGATAAATATGACAATTTGGCTAGAAATATACACTTTTATATCTGGAGAGTATCATCCAGTAATGAATACACCAAAAATATTGATGCTAAGCATAAATAGTTAAATCCATCCTTGGATACACTGTATATAAAAACTGGATCAATATTTCTATCTTTTTTATAAATATCCAATATTCGAAACTACACTTTTTGAATAGATAATATAGTTAAACGTAAAGAATCTCAAAGTAAATTATACGACTAGCTCCGCTCCCACACGATGATGACCGCTCCATAACCTTTTAAACGTTATTGGATTTAACCTTGTAAGATCTTTGATTTAACCAGACTTCAACATTGTTGCCATTAGGGAGACCAACATGTTTTGTCACTCTTCCACCCATTACTGATTTTCAATAACATTTCAAACAATCACAAACTCACTTTCCAACAGATTTATGAATGGAGTGTTGGCCCTGTGAATATAACATACTTTTTCTATTTGGGTTTCATAATGACTACATTATGAAATGCAAAAAAAAATTGATTAACCTGCCACTTTATGAAACTGAAATTTTATTTTTTTATGTTGGCAGCAAGTAGGGTTCGAATGTTAGGCTTACTTCGATTTCGTTGAAATTAGTTTTCTAGGCATTATGGATTCGACAAATTTTTTTTTATAGAAATCTTAACAATACTAACCTTTAACCTTGCAAATAGATCATTTTTACTAGATATTTATCTGAAATACCTATACTCGGAAATATATAACATGCTGACAGTGTCCGTCAACTAATTTCTAGCCACAACTATAAAACAACATAACCTAAAAATAATAGATATATCTTCCAGTTTATGCTTTATTTCTAAAGTTTGATTCAATAAAGTACTATTTCTATTTTTAATTCAATATAGTATTATCCATATTACTTTATATACCGGGTGTCCCGCTAAGGTCGACGAGCGGCTGTATCTCGATAACTGTTTGTCCTACGGCTTCCGGGAAAAAAAATTTATTACAAAAGTGACTCCTAGAAGTATACTAAAATTATTTTTAGCTTTGAAATTTTACCGCTAGATGGCGTATTTTGAATTCAAAATCAAGAAATGATAATATCTCTTAAAATCGATAGTGAAGGTATGTCATGTGGAACTGTTTTCGACTCTCCAATTAACACTGTACAAATAATTTATTTGATATTTTGGTCTATCTCCTAAAATAAGGGGTGGGGGGAGGTTTGAATCGTGTTGCAGAAAAAGTTCGATAACTCCCGAATACGTTAACCGATTTCATCGAACTTGGTCTTGTTTTAAAGCCCCTTGACAGTCGAATTATAGTCTATTATAATACTTAAGTTTTAGTTTAAGCAAGAATCACCAGAGGGCGTTTTTTGACCCCCTTAGTAATTTACTCAATTTTCCATGAAAAGTTAAATGGAAGGCTAACATTTTAATTCATTAGTTGTATTACTCGTAAAATTATTTAAAAAGTGGCACAAACCGGAAGTCGATACCATTTTTCTAACTTAAGTTATGAGCCAAAATATATATTTTTTAATATTTAAATTATAACATGAAATGTTCATTAATAACAAGTAAGCCATGACAATCGAAACAATAAAATTCACACTTAATACTAATTACTAATTACTTATCACCTTGCAAAGATCATACTTTTTACATTTTTTTCAGTAAATGCTCAAAATGACCACCGTTATTGTCGATGCAACTTTGAACTCTTTGACGTGTGACATCAACAGCAGTTTCGATCTCTGCCACAGAAATAGACGATATCGCATTTCGGATTCTAAGAAATCATGTCTTCTCGTGTGGTTGACCGGGTCTGATAGACAATTTCTTTAAGTCTTCCCCATAAATAAAAGTCCAAAACTGTCAAATCAGGGGATCTGGGTGGCCAGGGAAATAAACTACCCCTTCCTATCCATTTGTTGAGGAACTCGGTATCTAAATATTCTCTCACGCTGAGAGCATAATGCGCAGGGCAACCGTTCTGTTGAAACCACATGTTTAAACGGGTTCTAAAGGCATTACATCCAGAAGAGGTGGCAAATGGTTCCTTAAAAATTTTAAATATCTTGCTCCATTAATAGTCTCTTCAAATATAAAAACAATAATTTTACCTCCAATAAAGCCGCACCAAACATTCACGCTGAATTGATTTTGATGATCAATTTCTATCATCCAATGAGGATTATTTGAAGACCAGTAATGGCTATTATGTAAATTTACTTTACCTCGACTAGTAAAGGTAGCCTTATCTGTCCATAAAATTTGATGAACAAAATTTGGATTTTCTCTGGTCATTTCAAGCATCTAGTTGCTGAAATCTAGCCTTCGGTCAAAATCAAATGCCGTAAGTGATGAAGTTCAACATGATATGCGTGTAATAATAAATGTAAATCTTTTAGAATTCTATGAATAACCGATTGAGGAACTACAAGATCTCTTCCTATATCCCTAATACTGCGTTTAGGCTAATCTTCAATATATGCAAGAACATTTATGATATTGTTTTCATTTCGAGTTCTGCGAATCCTGAATTGAGCTTGCATTGGTAACACTTGTCCAGGCTCTCGCAAGCATCTTGCTAAACGCTTAAATGCCATCCGCGAAAAATTTTGTCCCTCAGGATATCTTACAGCGTACTGCCAGCATGTCATATGCTTCAGCAATAGAATAAAACATAACTTTCAAATTGTTTACTGAAAAAAATGTAAAAAGTATTGATCTTTGCAAGGTGATAAGTAATTAGTAATTAGTATTAAGTGTGAATTTTATTGTTTCGATTGTCATGGCTTACTTGTTATTAATGAACATTTCATGTTATAATTTAAATATTGAAAAATATATATTTTGGCTCATAACTTAAGTTAGAAAAATGGTATCGACTTCCGGTTTGTGCCACTTTTTAAATAATTTTACGAGTAATACAACTAATGAATTAAAATGTTAGCCTTCCATTTAACTTTTCATGGAAAATTGAGTAAATTACTAAGGGGGTCAAAAAACGCCCTCTGGTGATTCTTGCTTAAACTAAAACTTAAGTATTATAATAGACTATAATTCGACTGTCAAGGGGCTTTAAAACAAGACCAAGTTCGATGAAATCGGTTAACGTATTCGGGAGTTATCGAACTTTTTCTGCAACACGATTCAAACCTCCCCCCACCCCTTATTTTAGGAGATAGACCAAAATATCAAATAAATTATTTGTACAGTGTTAATTGGAGAGTCGAAAACAGTTCCACATGACATACCTTCACTATCAATTTTAAGAGATATTATCATTTCTTGATTTTGAATTCAAAATACGCCATCTAGCGGTAAAATTTCAAAGCTAAAAATAATTTTAGTATACTTCTAGGAGTCACTTTTGTAATAAATCTTTTTTCCCGGAAGCCGTAGGACAAACAGTTATCGAGATACAGCCGCTCGTCGACCTTAGCGGGACACCCGGTATACATATTTATAGCTACTGTAGACATGTCCTGGCCATTAATTGCTATTCATGTCAGATTCCGTGTCGACACAATAATTTGTTCAATAGTATTATTTTGTTCAATATTTTGAACTTTGTTCTGCTCGCACCATAACTCAAAGCTTTGCATATTGTTTTTAAAAGTTTTTCTAAATTATTTTCTGCAATTTCCCGCATTTCTCACGGAGTACAACTTTCTTCCTGACTCATTTTTATTAACTTTAATAATATATTTATTTTTAATTATGACGATTGGGAAGAAGCTTTGTTGTGTTCAATTGTTTCTATCATGGCATATTTAATATTCGTAACATTTTATTAATTGTAAAAGTATTGCCAACCCAAAAAGAAAATATTAATTCAAATGGAAAAAATCTACTATATTTTAAAAAGTTTTTCAGACTTTAAAGACCCAAATAGAAAACGTATTATAAAATACACGGTTCATAAGACAATTAGAGTACTTCTCCTTTAGAAATCGACCCACTTCGCGGGTTGTTTTCCAAATTAAACGCGTGCTCTAAGATATTGTCTTATGAAACTTGTATCTTAATATACTATTAACTACTGGAGTTAAAAAAAATATATTTCCATTATACATTTGTTGTAAAATTTACAATATATTTTAGTAATTACTTGATTTTACTAAATTTATTGGAACTCCTAACTATAGTTTTTTGTAAATGATGGTCTCCCGTGATACAATGTTGTTCCTAGGGACGCTGTAAGCATGTTCTAACAACCAAATTATAAAACTATTTTATAGAAGCTTTTTTTAAACAGCTCTAAGAACTCGATAGACCTTCTATTATACAGGGTGTAACTAAATAAGTGTAAAACATTTAAATCATCGAAAAAAAGATAGGATCTTTCATATAAAGAAACTTCATTGGAGCATCCCTTGTTAAGATACAGCCCCTTAAAGGGGGTACATAAAATGTGTTTAACAATTTTTTTCACAAGCACTAAAAAAGTTACAATATTGAAATTAACCTGACATTTTCTACTACCAAAAATACACTTAGCCAGTAATTTATTTGGTTTACCCCATGGTTGTAAGGGGTGGAAAACGCAACCCCTAAAATTTATTTCCAATGTAAGTTTTTGTCTTATTATTTGTTTACCATCTAAAAATTTATTTCCGATAGCATGTTTCATTCTAAACAAAAAATGTCTCTTGAATTTTTTGCCCAAAATAAACCAGTTCGCAGCAAAAAATTATTTTACGAACAAGATACATATCGCCATAAAACGAAAATACGAAACTAATTTATCCAGTAGGCCGCTATTAGCGATAGTGACAATTAAATTGGTCTGAAGGTAGACATATTGAACATTTACTATGATTTCTAGATGTTGTATGTTTTGTTATTTTAATAAATTAGTTTTGTTTATTTATAAATTTTATGTACCCCCTTTAAGGGGCTGTATCTTAACAAGGGATGCTCCAATGAAGTTTCTTTATATGAAAGATCCTATCTTTTTTTCGATGAGGAATCACCCCCTTAAATGTTTTACACTTATTTAGTTACACCCTGTATAGCAAAATTGTTCTGTAAACTTTTTCCTGTATAGCGTGACCTTTATTTGGCAAATCTGTGGTTTGTACACTTAAAAGTCTTTTTTAATCGTTGTCAGCACGTTCTGTAGGAATATCCTTCATCATTTTGAGAAAAACGATCGGTGAAACTATTTCAAAATCTTCTTTAGGTAATCGTTAGTTCCTAATGTACGTCGATTACGATCCTTTCGCCCCAATAATCCAAAAAACCGATGGCACTCTAAACGAAAGTCGTACCACGGTACTTACTCGAGAAAATGGCCGAACACGAACCGATTTCGAAACTACAACCGAGAAAAGCGACACGGTTTTGTCGTGTGCAACGCTTTATGACTTCTTCTTGGTTTCTAGATAAACGATACTAATTTTTCTTAAATTGGGTTGTTGTCGTAGTTTGTTTTTATTCGTTTTACGAAAAAATTACATTCTTCTATCGAATTATAAGAAGGTCGACGTCGAAAAGTTTTGCATAAGAGATATATTATTAAGAGTGTATTCTTTCGTCGGTTTATTTTCTCATAATCTTTTTTATTATTCCTCTTAGTGTTTTGGAATTATTATGACCGCAATAAGATTATATACAGGTTTGTTTTCTTGACCGTTTTTTAACAAATTATAGGTAGAGTATTTGCAGAATTATACCGTTGATCTTTTGACTGCAATAAAACCTCATTATCCCTTCGACCATTAAATAAATAAGGAAATCCCAAATTTTAAAACCTTTTCGAGCAGAGTGGTTTTCCGGCGAGTAATTTTTAGTTAGGCTTATTAGTGGTAGAATGTGGCGTGCTTAGAATTGTGCTGATAGGGGGGCATCTTCAAGTGTCATTTTTAAAAGAAAGTATTTATCTACCGATGCCAAACTAATAATTACAAATATGTATCAATCGTTGTTGAGTAGAAATTTTAATTCGATGGATGCTTTAGCAGAGACGTCTACTTTGACAAAAACTCCTTTATCTTCGATAAGAGACATAGTACTTAAACCTGTTAATCCTAGAAAATATCGGAGTGATTCTGGCACATTTAGAAGCATTGACGAAAATTATTCTCTTCTTTAGATTACCATCAAGATACTGACGCACAGCTTTTTGAAGATTGGTTTAAACATAAACTACTTAAAAATATACCTAGTTATCATAGTCGGCAAGCAAATATCATTCCCAATTCTAATAATACAAAAGCAGAAATTCAAAATTTTATGATTGAAAATTATTTATATTTTGAAGAAATAATATTTCTCCTACATTAAATGCATCTGTAGTAGAATTAATTAAAAACGAAGTAAGAAAAATTTCTGCAGACAGCTGGAAAAACTGTGTACAGCATGTACTTAAGGTGGAAAATTCTTACAATTGTATGATTACAAATGTTCAACCCTTAATTATAAGTTTAGGCTTAGATTAAGATAGTGATACAGAGTTAAATTTTGAATAAATTATCAATAGTTTCTTAGAATTTAATTAATTTTTATTGTACTTGTTATCCTAATAGTTATACTTTTAAATTATATTATTTTCAATTATCATTAATTGTTATCATTATTTTACATTTATTATAGGTACCTAAAACTAAAAATACCTATCTATTTATTTTAAATTATAAAAATAAATCATGTGGTGTGGTATACATTTTCAAGCCGGCCCTGATCCCATTTATTGAGCTTTGAAGAGGTTCAGGCGTATACAATAGGGTTTAATCAGGTAGTTTATTTATGACAGTAAGAGTCAACGGTATAATTCTGCAACAACTATAATATCTATAATAATATAATAACATCAAACTAAATGCAAAATTTTACCATCATAAAAGGAACACTGATGGCACCAAATAATTTTAATAATAGGAATTCCCAAACCCTATTGTAAAGGTATAAACAGGCCAAAATCCCAAAATGTAAATTGTTTAAATATGCATACCTTCTAAATAAATATTACCTGCCCTACTGCTAAAATAGTTTAGTTCACATCCATTAAACAACGCGACTAAATATTTCTAATTTCAATGCTATCTTAGTGTAAGTGGGTGAGAATTGTACAAGGTATGTCCATTCTGTCATTTATATATTTTCTTGTTTTCATTCTAAAGATGACTAACTCTCACATAAAATAGGAATTTTGCTTTTAAGATCATCAAAAAATGTTGTTCTTTCTAGTTTTGTTTATTCGCATTTTTTATTTATGTTCAAATAATTCTGACGATGGTTTAAATAAAATGAACTGAAACGTTGTTGTATTTTCATTATCAAACTACCTATAATTATATACAGGGTTGAATTGGACAATTCTTTATATGAACATGAACTTTACCGCTTTATTTCTGAAAAAAAACAGGGTTTTTATAATAATGATGTATCTCCAGCGTTATATTTCGTGCAGTATAATATTCGCTTTCGACATCACTAATTAGAGCCACTACATATAATTTAATAAAAATAATTGTCAAGCATTATCCACGTTACCCAAATAAATTTCATTAAACCTTGTCTTGTCGAGATTTTAGATTCGAGATTTTTGCAACATTTCTTGCAAAATTGAGAAAATTACCATATTTTGTATTAACTTCTAAGTAATCTACCATCCATCTGGCGTAGAACTTTTTACTGGTACTTAAATCTTACATAAATTCTCATATTGTGTTAAGTATATACGGTAGTTGTTAAAGCTTGGGAACCAAAACGACGGAAATTACTTCTTCAAGTAGAAATTATTAATGCAATAATGAAACTTTATACTCAACATTACTGGAATCAAAATTTAATAACAAAATTAATTGAAGATGCCATATAGGGACTATAAAATGCATTAAAATAATAATGACATATGGATTTGACGACGAGCTTTTTCGTTTGACAGCCGCTTGGTCGGATACGATGAAAGAGTATGCATTTTCCTCCCTTATAGATATGTTTTACTGACTGACCCTATACGGATTCGGTTATTCATAGATAATCCAATTACCAAACAGACACAAAATAGAGTTACTTGTTTTAAAAATAAAATACTCTGCTTGGATAAAGTTTAGATTTGTATATGTACGCAAAGGTTTCTAACACGTATCTCATCTTTCTCTTTGTATGCACAAACATCGGCTGCCGATGCACATCTTCGCAGACAGCATGAAGTATCACGCCTCAACAAAGACCTGGAAGAAATTTTGGCTTGGGGTGACAGTAACCAAGTCGAATTTAACGCTAAAAAAAACCACACAGCAATTTTCTCTAAAAGGGTTAACATTACAGAACCGGATATAGTCATCGACGGACACGCAATCCCACTGGCTTCATCTATTAATTTGCTGGGCGTCAATCCGGGAGGAAATATGTCTTGGCATAACTACGTTGTGGCAATCGCCAAGACAGCTTCTCAGAAACTTGGTGTACTCTTCCGAACCAGAAAGTTGTACACACCTCAACAACTTTTGACACTATACAAAGCCCAGATTCGACCATCACTAGAATACTGCTCTCATGTCTGGAGCTCTACACCCAAACATACTCTTCGGCTACTGGATTCCATCGAAAGGAGGGCCATTCGTCTGATTAGAGACCACGAGCTGACGAAGAACCTCGACAGCCTAGAGCCCTAGAACATCGAAGACAGGTTGGGGATTTGTCTCTCTTTTACAGATATTTTCATGGAAAGTGCTCGGCTGACCTTGCCCTCATAATTCCGCCAGAGCGGCGAATAGCCGAAATACATGACGAACCACTGCCGCCCATCCATATGTGGTTAAGCTTAGTACTCTTCGAACTTCACCATTTAACAATTCTTTCATCTGGAGGACTTCATCCTTGTGGAACGACCTTCCCGAGGTCGTTTAAAACAAAAAAAAAACACTTGTTCTGTTTAAAATTAAAAATACGTATTTTCTTGCAACCCTGATGATAAAAATAATGACATGTCAATAGTTGAATATTGTCATTCCCGTCTAATAGCCTGGAATTGTATTTCGTTGCCAAGGAAAAAGATTTGTCTGTTTCATCCATTATACAGCGTGTGGGGTAGAAAGTGTAACATACTGACAAGAAACGGCCACCTACGAAATGTAATTAGGTCATTTTATAAAGTCACTCATTTTTATTATTTTTAGCATCAATTTCCCATTTTTTTAGCCACTATGTACAATATTAGAATATAGAACCTCATATTTTAGTTCGAAAAGTTATTATTATCTTTTTGTTGTATTTTTCGGGGGTTCCGCAAGCCGCCACTGTCCGCATTCATTATTATTATTATTATTATTCATAAATAGATGAAATCTTGAAATTGTTCGCCTTCTTTTTATTACTTAATCGACTTCCAGCATTTTGGAAGGTGTCCGAAATAAACAGACGTTACACTCGGTGCCTCGATACCGTTCTCCGGGTAGTGCCGTGCCCAGTGGGCCGAAGAAGACGGTGCTTCCGGTTCCGCCTGTGTAGATCCGCAGATAAAGAGCCCTCCGACGCAAGAGTCGTCTTTCTTTGTGGCGGTATCGGGCCACTGGACGACAGTGGCGCACTCGAGGGGGAAATCTCGGCCATAAATACACCGAAATACGGTCAAATATTATCGCCTATTATACAGGGTTATGATAAAGTGCGGGTCACTCTTATACAGGATGGTCCCAAGTTTATTTGTAAAATTTATTTATGTTTTTTTTTTGTAATCACAAACTTGGCTTATGTTTGTCGCAATGATTTTTAACATAACTTTAAAATTTCCCAATTATTCTTAACAAAGTCGATATTTTAGTAATATGGTAAATAGCTGAACTGTCAAATGTTTATTTTTCCATCGGTATCCGGGATAATTTGAATACCTTCTGATATATTTTGTATTTTTTCTAATTTAAAAAAATATTTTAATGAAAATTTTAAATATTCGCGCCTATTAGTATTTCCAATGCCGTGAACCTAAATATATAAATACAGTGAAACCTCTCTTAGGCGGACACCTACGGGATCGTCTAAATGTGTCCGCCTAATAGAGGTGTCCGTCCATGGGAAATTTGTTATTAGGTAATATGTAAATGCAAAATTATTACTATGTATGTACAAATAAACATAACATAACAAAAATATAGTTTTAGTTAGGATGTAGTACTAAAAAAAAATCTAATAACGTAGTTTGACGTGTTTGCGTTTTATACTTGCAATCGAGAAAATGTAATTCCATTGCTGTAGAGTCACTGCATACTCTGAAAATTCCTTTACCATACTAATGGCTTGTTGATAATTGGTGACATTTGTTTGATTACTGCATTCAACTTGTTCATCAGAGTCGTCAGATAGTGATGTGGTTTCAGTTTGGACTGAATCGGTAGGAATGGGGTCACTATCATCTTCTAATAGCACATTGCTATCAATGTTAATGAACTCGCCCAAATCCTTGTTATCAAACTGCAAACTTCCACAACATCAATATTCTCTTTCAGACTCAAAACGCGACATTTTTGTGCCATTTTAACCTTACAACTCATAAATAAACGGCGGACTGCTGTCGGGGAATCACACATACTTTCATTCGACGAAATCCTTTCGCTCTGCCGCGCATACGCGATTGGTTGCCGGTCTGTCTTCAGAGAGTTTTTGCACCGTAGGTACTTATTCGTTGTATGAAAACCTCCCAAAGGTTGATTTTCACGGAATTTCATATACCTAGTTCCGGACTATGAAAAAATGGCCGCTTAATAGAGATGTCCGCTTATTACATATTACGAACAAACCCGAACAAACCCGTTACGAGAGGTTCCACTGTATAAGTAAATTTTACAAATTTACGTGAATTTAAAAAATAATGTGACGTATTAATTTAATTATGTTTCATTAAAGCTAGATATTGCGACGGATCAGATAAGTGTTACTTTTTTAAACGAAATCACTCTATATTATTATATTTTTGGATTTTACCGTCAATTCTCGACATGGTTTATGTTACGATAAAGAAATTCTACTATTCTTACGACAGACCAGTCAGTGGAGAATTTTAGAAAAATTATAGCACAATTACACGACGAACCACTGCCGCCCATCCATATGTGGTTTAACTTAGTACTCCTCGAACTTCATTATTTAAGAATTCTTTCATTTGGAGGACTTCATCTTTACGGAACGACCTTCCCGTGGTCGTTTTTCCCCAACGAATATAACCTCCAATCGGTCAAAATCAACGTGAATCGCTTTATTGGCACACGCACCACTCCCAAAGTCTCTTAAAAGATTTTTCCTATAGTGATTGTGTGTGTGATCAAAAAAAAATTGGGCCGTATTTCATTTCTAATGGTGATCAGAGAGCTTTTTTTGACTCCCCTTAAATTTAACGTTACTAAGGCTCATCAAGGCTGCTCAGGTTTTTTCAGATGTTTGTATTTTGTTGCGAGAATTGACAATTTTCTTAAATAATTAAAGAATATGAACCAAGATGATTGTGACTGATCCTAAGTTAAGAGAAATTGCAAAGTTTCAAATTGAAATATCTATAACTATTATAGTGCTGTGTTCAGCTTTAAAAATAAAGTAAAATTGACAGATATAATTTAGTAATTGTTTCTACAACCAAACATACATGACCGCTTTATCAACCTTTAGAAAGAAAAAAAAACGGTTTCATAATAAGCTCACTGAAAACGGCTTTGATACGAAACCAAAATAGAAAATAGTTATTTATGTATGAAGGGTACTAAGTAGATGATTATGCCCTGAGGGCGACAGTCTTACAAAGCCGAGGGTATGTAAGTCGCCAGAGGGTATACAGGGTGTAACTAAATAAGTGTAAAACATTTAAGGGTGTGATTCCTCATCGAAAAAAAGATAGGATCTTTCATATAAAGAAACTTCATTGGAGCATCCCTTGTTAAGATACAGCCCCTTAAAGGGGGTACATAAAATGTGTTTAACAATTTTTTTCACAAGCACTAAAAAAGTTACAATATTGAAATTAACCTGACATTTTCTACTACCAAAAAGACACTTAGCCAGTAATTTATTTGGTTTACCCCATGGTTGTAAGGGGTGGAAAACGCAACCCCTAAAATTTATTTCCAATGTAAGTTTTTGTCTTATTATTTGTTTACCATCTAAAAATTTATTTCCCATAGCCTGTTTCATTCTAAACAAAAAATGTCTCTTGAATTTTTTGCCCAAAATAAACCAGTTCGCAGCAAAAAAATATTTTACGAACAAGATACATATCGCCATAAAACGAAAATACGAAACTAATTTATCCAGTAGGCCGCTATTAGCGATAGTGACAATTAAATTGGTCTGAAGGTAGACATATTGAACATTTACTATGATTTCTAGATGTTGTATGTTTTGTTATTAATAAATTAGTTTTGTTTATTTATAAATTTTATGTACCCCCTTTAAGGGGCTGTATCTTAACAAGGGATGCTCCAATGAAGTTTCTTTATATGAAAGATCCTATCTTTTTTTCGATGAGGAATCACCCCCTTAAATGTTTTACACTTATTTAGTTACACCCTGTATATCTATTAGTACCCGTGGTGCATACAAACTTTTAAGTCATACCAGTTCGTTTTACATAATAAATATTTTTTTTAAATTTAATTTGATTTACCAATTTTTTATTCTTACCTGCGACATTACCTTGATATTATTATACCCTGCGTTTTTGTTGCTAGGGAGATAAGTATTCAAATGTTTAATGCGTCAAAGTCAAAAATCAGAAATGGAACAAGGTTTTGAAATTGCCGACGAAATTGAAAAAAGGCTGAAAAGGCAACGCAAAACCTGTTCTCAGACTCATACGACAAAGAATATGACCAATTTTTGAAGTGGATGTCAGAAAATACTGTTAACATCGAACTTCGGCAACTCTTTTAGCAGAAGCTGGAGCAAGTATGACTACGCTGAAGTGCCATGGTGGATGGAAGAGTACTACAGTTGCTGAAGGATATATATTTAAAGGATAGCATATCCTCAAAAAATGAGGTTTCAAGGATGTTGGCAGGCATACCATCTGGATCTCGCATTTCCTTACAGAAACTAGAGACCCAGACAATGAATCATGTGTCAACCTCTGCTGCAGGAAATTTAGCTATCAGCAGAAGCTTCCAAAATTTCCAAAGTTCTATATAAATACAACCAAATAATATATAAACGTAAATTTATATTTTGTTATTTGGTAATAAAGAATAAGTTAATCGAAAATTGTTTTTTGCGTCGTAATGCCAGCGCGGGCCATAATCCATTATGTAGATGGCATCTAAGGTATAAAAACACAATAATGCATCTGAAGATGGAACCGTCCCAATCAATGCCGTATATAACCATGATTCACCCTGTATACACAGAGCAAAGTATCACTTTCCAGACTATAATATAAATGATCATAAAATTTGAATACCAACCATTTCTTGTCATTCCCAAAATAACCAAATAAATATTTTAATTTCATGAGCGAGTGAATAAACATGAGAGCGACGCAAGCAACCTGCTCGGACCGGAAGTGACGTCAGGGGTCAACGGAAGTCGGGTCGCCGGGGTTGGGAACGACGAGTCAAGTATGCGGTGATGAAGAGGCCGACTTGTATCGTGTCAACGCGTTCGTGTATTTTGAAATTTTATATTAAACATGTACTTTATCATGTCTAAGATTTTATACGATTCAGGATTACCATAAAATTATTTACGATCGTTATAAAAACTATATGTTTTAGCTAATGACGCTACAAACAGAGTTATTTTGCGTTAAAAAAGTGCCGTAACAACGTCGTTTTTTCACTTCTCTCTGATTGCTTATAATATCAAGTTGCCATGAAAACATTTTTCGCGTCGTTCGTTGCCTGGCCCCCACATTGTTATTGTTACCTTTGAAAACATCCAAAATAAAAAGAAATCATTTTTTTTTTTTATGATCAAACACAAGCACTATAGGACAAATCCTTTAGGGCACTCTGGGAGTGGTGCGTGTGCGCAAAAAGCGATTCACGTTGGTTTTGAATCGTTGGAGGTTATATTCGTTAGAAAAAACGATCTCGGGAAGATCGTTCCACAAGGATGAAGTCCTCCAGATGAAAGAGTTCTTAAATAATGAAGTTCGAGGAGTACTAAGCTGAACCACATATGGATGGGCGGCAGTGGTTCGTCGTGTATTTCTGAGATTCGCCGCTCTGGGCGGAATTAAGAGGGCAAGGTCAGCCGAGCACTTTCCATGAAAATATCTGTAAAAGAGAGTCAAATCACCAACTTGCCTTCGATGTTCTAGGCTGTCGAGGTTCTTCGTCAGCTCGTGGTCTCCAATCAGACGAATGGCCCTCCTTTCGATGGAATCCAGTAGCCGAAGAGTATGTTTGGGTGCAGAGCTCCAGACATGAGAGCAGTACTCCAGTGATGGTCGAATCTGGGCCTTGTACAGTGTCAAAAGTTGTTGAGGTGTGTACAACTTTCTGGTTCGGAAGAGGACACCAAGTTTCTGAGAAGCTATCTTGGCGATTGCCACAACGTGGTTATGCCAAGACATATTTCCTCCCAGATTGACGCCCAGCAAACTAATAGATGAAGCCAGTGGGATTGCGTGTCCGTCCATGACTGTATCCGGGTTCTGTAATGTTAACCTTTTTAGAGAAAACTGCTACCTGGGTTTTTTTAGCGTTAAATTCGACTTGGTTACTGTCACCCCAAGCCAAAATTTCTTCCAGGTATTTGTTGAGGCGTGATACTTCATGCTGTCTGCGAAGATGTGCGTCGGCAGCCGATGTTTGTGCATTCAAAGAGAACGATGATAAAAGTGTGCTATCATCAGCAAAACTAACTATCGGGTTTTTCGTTTTCTCTAGAAGGTCGTTAATGTAGAGTAAGAAGAGAGTGGGAGACAATATGGACCCTTGAGGAACACCGGCATTGATGGTGAAGGTGTCTGAGAGAAATCCGTCAATCGCCACTTGCAGAGAGCGGTCCTTAAGAAAGCTAGACAACCATGCACAGAATCGAGTGGGCATACCATAGGATCGCAGTTTACTTAGAAGCCCCTCATGCCAAACACGATCAAAAGCTTTAGAAATATCCAGTGCAACAGCCCGAGACTCCCCATGATGTTCGATTGCGTTGTTCCAAAGATGGGTGACATAGGCTAGAAGATCTCCAGTTGATCTGGACTTCCGAAAACCATATTGATGATCGCTGATAATGTTGAAGCCTTCCAGGTACTTTAGAAGATGTTGGTTAATAGCTTTCTCCATCATTCCTTATTCAACTCATTTCAATGCGCCCCAGGCGAAATAATTAATAAAGTCAATGAAGCAACACAACATTTATTGCCTGAAAAATCGAAAGAAGCTTACAAAAAGGAATATAATACGTTTATTAAATGGCATTGGACCAAGAGCAAGTGAAGAGTTTGAGCGACCGGGTGTTGTTAGCGCATGGTGTATTTTCTTGTTATTATAATATGCTGTACAGGGTGTCCCGTTTTGGACACTTTTATAGGATTTCTCGGTAATTGTTAGTGCTATCAAAAAGGTAGTGTAGGTGTCATGTGCTCTTTTTATGTCAATATTAAAATGGTAAAATCAAAATTTGAAAATTTTCGCTTGCTTAACAGATACGGGGGAAAATCAAAAAATTGGCAATTTCAAAATTACCCTATATTTTCTTAGCTAAAAGAGATACAGAAAAATGTTTTATACAGAAGTTTCTTTATAATGATTGTTGAATAATCTGCCGTTTTGGGAATAAGTATACGGGGTCAGGTAAAAAAGTTATCGGACCTAACCTTATTTTTTTTTAAATGGAATAGGGTATATTTTAATCTAAAAATATAGCATTTAAATTATATATTCATCGGTAAGTTTTTTCAAAAAACGCTCGTACCCGTCGATTTTGATATTTTAATTTTTTTTTTGTGGTAATTTCATGTATACAGGGTAGCTCAAAAATAAGTTACGACCATCAACTTCATTTTTTCAAATGAAAACATATATTTTTTATTTCATTTTTGAATTTTGCATTGAATTCTAAGCATGTTTCATGTACCATGTCCTATACATAAACTCAACAGTTATTGAAAAAATTAGGATTGAACATATCATTTAGGGAATCCAACGATCTATCAAATCTTCTGGCAATATGGCATTTTGGGCTCCATAATAAGTAAGAGTGTACTGTCTCACTGTCACCGTTCATTTCCATAGAAACTGTATGACAATTTTATTTCAAATAAGTATAATTATTGTCAAGCGTAGTTTCAAAGTTGCGGTTTTCACAATAATGGTGAAGTTAACGGAACGGGAAAAAATGTAAATTCTATGCATGGTTGGGTTTGGTGATAAATCACGTACTCAAATAGAAACAGCCCAATTATTTAATGAAATCCATCCTGATCGTCCTCCCATGTGTCATAAGATGGTGAGTAGAATAGAGGCTAAGTTTAGAGAATTCGGTCATGTTAGAGATTTGCCTAAATCTGGTCGTCCTACTCGAGATGAAAATGAACAACGTTTTGCTTTCCTTGGAAGAAAATCCATGTACTCCCCTGTCGCACATTGAGGCCGATTTACACATGCCGAAATCTGTTGTTCACCGAGTAGTTCAAAAGCACAAATATCATCCATACAAAGTTATTCCAGTGCATGAGTTATTTGAAGATGATTTCGATAGGCGAAGTGAGTTTTGCGGACGCATGCAAAATATGTGCAATCTAGATAATAATTTAGTAAAAAATATTATTTTTTCGGATGAAGCTACGTTCTATTTGAATGGTAATGTGAACATACAAAATTGTCGATATTGGGCAACAGAAAATCCGCATTGGATGATAGAGGTTCACAGCCAGTACCCTAAGAAAATAAATGTTTGGTGTGGAATCGTACGCGAAAGAGTAATTGGTCCATTTTTCTTTAAACAGTTTTTAACTGGACAAGTATATCTCGAATTTATCCAACTAGAATTAATTCTAGCATTAGTGGCTTTATTTCCGAATCCATTGGATCCAGACTCCCCTGACGAAGAACTGATATTCCAACAAGATGGTGCTCCTCCGCACTATGCAGCCACTGTGCGCACATTTTTGGATGAAACCTTTCCCAATCGGTGGATTGGAAGGAGAGGACCTATCGAATGGCCTGCTAGGTCGCCAGACCTAACTCCGCTGGACTTGTTTTTGTGGGGTTACCTCAAATCAAAAGTATTTGTTAACAGGCCAAACAATATGCAGGAGTTCATACACAAGCACTATAGGAAAAATCCTTTAGGGCACTCTGGGAGTGGTGCGTGTGCGTAAAAAGCGATTCACGTTGGGTTTGAATCGTTGGAGGTTATATTCGTTGGGAAAAACGACCTCGGGAAGATCGTTCCACAATGATGAAGTCCTCCAGATGAAAGAGTTCTTAAATAATGAAGTTCGAGGAGTACTAAGCTTAACCACATATGGATGGGCGGCAGTGGTTCGTCGTGTATTTCTGATATTCGCCGCCCTGGGCGGAATTAAGAGGGCAAGGTCAGCCGAGCATTTTCCATGGAAATATCTGTAAAAGAGAGTCAAATCACAGTTGAAAGAAAGGATCCGAAGAGAAGTGCGTGTCATAACTCCGGAAATGGTTGGAAACGTGCAAAGAGAGTTTATTGACCGTCTTGGATATTGTCAAGCCGTAAATGGCGCACATTTTCAACATTTAATTGGATTTTGTTGTGTTTTTTTTTAATAAACAGGTCTTCTTATAGATATGTTCAATCCTAATTTTTTCAATAACTGTTGAGTTTATGTATAGGACATGGTACATGAAACATGCTTAGAATTCAATGCAAAATTCAAAAATTAAATAAAAAATAATATGTTTTCATTTGAAAAAATGAAGTTGATGGCCGTAACTTATTTTTGAGCTACCCTGTATACATGAAATTACCACAAAAAAAAAATTCAAAATCGACGGGTACGAGCGTTTTTTGAAATAACTTACCGCTGAATTTTAAATGAATTTAGACATTTCTTCTGGGACTCACTGTATAAGAAATGGCGTATTGTATTGTATTTTGTTCCCTATTCGGAAAACGGCAACCATTTAAGGACATATCCCGACCATTTGCGATGATTCCCGTTATTTTTTACCTTAATCTGAATCTTTCATTTCGTTTCAAAGTAATAGCGTTATATATTTGAAATTAGAATTTAAAATAGTATATTTTTAGATTAAAATATACAGGGTGTTCCATTTAAAAAAAATGGGGTTAGGTCCGATAACTCTTTTACCTGACCCCGTATACTTAGTCCGAAAACGGCAGATTATTCAACAAGCATTTTAAAACCGTCTGTATAAAGCATTTTTCTGTATCTCTTTTAACTAAGAACATATAGGGTTATTTTGAAATTGTTAATAATTTGATTTCTCCTCGTATCTCTTAAGCGAATGAAAATATTCAAATTTTGATTTTATCATTTTAAGTTTGACCCAAAAAGAGCACATAACACATACATTACCTTTTTGACAGCACTAACAATAACGGAGATACCCTATAAAAGTGTCGAAAATGGGACACCCTGTATATATATTAACTATGGTTTGGAAAAATGCTGTTATCGTGCTTAGCGGCTCCTGATTTAGACATGAAGGCAATAATACCTTTCTAAACCATTCTAAAACATGGTTAATATAATAATTTACAAAACCTAGCTAAAGTTATTAATTTATTAAGTTTACTCGCTTGCGTTATTCGTCATTTCAGTCAAGTTACCTATGATTTGAAGTTCCACAGGATTTTTGCTGTTAGATTATTATAATTTGCAGTAATCGGGTTGCCTGCTTTCAAAAGTTTGATAGTTTGTTTCGCCAGATGCCTCTATTATTGAACTAAGTAAATAATGAAGGTACAGTACGTTTCACGAAATTTGGATACGACTTAATGATTTCCTGGGTCGGTCCTATTGGGTCGACAAGAGCTTGGCAATAAACAAGTGAAGTATGAAGGGACGGACTAAGGAAAACAAGTAATGATATGATTATATTAATGTAATCAATTGAAATAACATTTTTTTTAAATATTACTAGTCATATTTATTTACATTTATAATGTCATTCTATAGATAGTTCTGTTTCGCTATCGCTATCCTCATCAAAATTAATTATAGTTGGATTAATTATACGATCCAGACTAATATACGAATTTTCTACAGTTATTACGTGACGGACTGAATTTTTCCAACTACCTGGGGGAATATCATTAAAGCATTTTCGTATTAATTCTACAACACTAGAACTTAAAGTCGGAGAAATATTTTCAGACCTACCCAGTGATTTTAACTGGTGCCACATATGCTCTATGGGGTTAAAAATGCAATAATAGGGTGGGAGCCGTAGCACTGTATGTCCAATTTCTTCTGCCAATGTGTCACAAACATATACTTTTTTTATACAAAATGTTTTTAAAACTTCTAAAAGATCACTTTTTTTATAACTTTCTTCAAAATATATATCATTCGCCGCCATGTAGTTCTGAATCTCCAATTTTGTATTATTTGAGCTTGGAGCTTTATGTAATTGGCGACTGTGATAGCTCGCATTGTCCCTTACTATCACGCTATTCTGAGGAATGTAAAAGACAATTCTTGAACCATTCCTCAAAAACCAACAAATTTTACCACAAAAAGATATTTAAATATAAATTAAGCAACCTAACCTACCTGATGTGCCTATATTTAATTATAATTATTACAATCCGGTCCTTTCCACATAATAATAACAAACGGTCATAAATAATGGGATGGCCCAGGTACTTTTACGGCAGTCATTAAGTTATATCCACTTTTCATGAAACAATCTTCAATAATAATGATTTCTGGCAAGGGGTTAAGAAAAATGATTTCTCAAGCTGAAAATCGGTTAATAGTAGTGGAAAAAGGAATTTATTATTATTATTTATACACAAAGAAATGTTAGTTCGGGACTCTATAACGTGTGACAGATTTACAGGCAAAGTTACCAATTGAAAATGACTATAGTGTCTTGTGTTTTGTAAAAAAAAATGTTACGGTACGGTCGGGTGCGCGTCGGTCCAGTGACATGTGAGCAATTAGTTTAATAAAAAGTGACAAAGCACACTCACGAGCGCGGTTTCACTTTCCTTCAAGGGTAACGATGCGTCCTGTCAATTTAATCCTTCCGTGTTTAATTTCATGAAACGAAAGTCGCTTTTTTTTCTAATAAACAAATTTTGTATCTTAATAAACGTACTTTCCATTGTTATGTCATTGAGCGACGGTTATGGAATACCGATCGCTCCCAATTAATTTTGAATCTAATTGAATACAAAAAATCCATAAGTTTAAAAATTAAATAGAATTATATTATCTAATATATAATATAACATTGTTTATAAAGTCATATACAGGGTGTGACTTATTAGATTCAAATGGGTGACTCCTTGGGTGTCCTAGAGAAGAGCTCCATATATATGTTTTTTAAATCGAATATCTAAATATTAAGGTAAGAACCCTTTTTGCCTACATGCTGTCGCTCCGCTTCATCTTATTTCAGTTAGCAACAATTTTTTTTATGGTCAAACACAAGCACTATAGGAAAACCCTTTAGGGCACTCTGGGAGTGGTGCGTGTGCGCAAAAAGCGATTCACGTTGGTTTTGAATCGTTGGAGGTCATATTCGTTGCGAAAAACGACCTCGGGAAGGTCGTTCCACAAGGATGAAGTCCTCCAGATGAAAGAATTCTTAAATAATGAAGTTCGAGGAGTACTAAGCTTAACCACATATGGATGGGCGGCAGTGGTTCGTCGTGTATTTCTGCTATTCGCCGCTCTGGGCGGAATTAAGAGGGCAAGGCCATGAAAATATCTGTAAAAGAGAGTCAAATCCCCAACCTGTCTTCGATGTTCTAGGCTGTCGAGGTTCTTCGTCAGTTCGTGGTCTCCAATCAGACAAATGGCCCTTCTTTCGATGGAATCCAGTAGCCAAAGAGTATGTTTGGGTGCAGAGCTCCAGACATGAGAGTAATACTCGAGTGATGGTCGAATCTGAGCTTTCTATAGTGTCAAAAGTTGTTGAGGTGTGTACAACTTTCTGGTTCGGAAGAGTACACCAAGTTTCTGAGAAGCTATCTTGGCGATCGCCACAACGTGATTATGCCAAGACATATTTCCTCCCAGATTGACGTCCAGCAAATCAATAGATGAAGCCAGTGGGATTGCGTGTCCGTCCATGACTATATCCGGTTCTGTAACGTTAACCTTTTTAGAGAACACTACTGCCTGGGTTTTTTTAGCGTTAAATTCGACTTGGTTACTGTCACCCCCAGCCTAAATTTCTTCCAGGTCTTTGTTGAGGCGTCTGCGAAGATGTGCGTCGGCAGCCGATGTTTGCGCATTCGAAGAGAAAGATGAGATAAGATAGAATGTAGGTCACTTGAGTAAACTACACTGATGCCAGATCACACCGCATGTCTCGCCCTTGCTTGGATAACCGCCGCGCTCGTATCGATATGTATAACCTTCAGTATCGTTGCTTTAGTATGATTCGATACTTGGTGTTGGAACGACGTTGTCGAGGATTACACGTGCTTGATGTATACGAATTTTAAACGTGTTAGTTGTAGCATTACCCGATTTTTTTTTCTGTTATGAAATAATTCATAATAATAAATGTTGTGATGTGAAAAAAAAAAAAAAAAAAAATTCAAATTTGTGTGATATTACCTATTATTGGTTCTGTTTGCAAAACATGCTCTTTGTGTTTTATTATTTTATGGAATTTAATTATAAAACGGATTATTTAAAAATAAGATCGAAGGTAAGAGAGTATTTAATATTGTAGTTTTTTTTTCTAAAAAGTTTGAAAAAGTGATAACGAGGGTCAAAGACGTATTGTTGTCAAGAACTGAACACGTGCAGTTACAATTCTGTCTTGCAATATTACAACATCGCCTACAATGCGCTGATCTCTTTTGAGACTTGAGACTGCCTCAATAAATTATTGTTTGCGAACGTCGTCAGTAGCGTAAATTTTCAGATTTCATAATATGAAGTGTATATTTCGCTTAATAATTCAAAGCGTCATTTATGGTTATTTTTCTTCAATTTATTTTCATCTCAGGATTTGCCGGTTTAAATATAATAAGTAATTTCCATAACACCCTGTATGCGACTAAAATAACTTTTATTAAGATATGCCATTATCTTATAATAATGTGTTTACCTAAAGTTTTCGTAATAATTACAAAAATATTTAGTAAACCATTTAGTATATGAAAAAGGATACACATTTTCTGTCGATGTCAAAGTGGCAAAAATGACATATTTAAATAGACGTGTAACCCAAGAATAAAACTAAATAGCCCTCGTCGCCCAAGTTACCTCGGACTGATAATTTCACATAATCTTACATGGAACTCTAATTTTAGGTGTTTTAAAAATATGTTCACACCAATTAAATGACAACACCCGATATCTGCTATATAACAGTTTTATCGAAACACATGTCAGATACTTGCTTCGCTGTTGGGGTAATACAAGCGACTTATTAAAAAATTAAAAAGACTACAAAATAAATTAATAAATACTATATTCTCGATAAATTATTTTACTCCAAGTGAAGATCTATACAAACAATATCCATTTTTAACAGTTAACCAGTTAAAAACCCTTTGAACAAAGTAAACTGATTGTCTACAAACTAATCTGCTGAAAACCAACTCTGTTATAAAACAAAATAAGGACTTCCACAATTACGTGAGATCTAAGTTTGTCCTCAGAAATGCCTATGCAAGAACCAAGAATAAGCAGGATTCACCTTACCATAGAAGCAGTCAAGTTTATAATACCTTTCCGTCACAACTCTTCAAAGGACAATACAGAAAAGTTTTACATAATCTGAAAAAATATATATGAAAAAGACCCGAACAACCCCCATAATGGACTTATTATTATATTCTAACAAATATGTCAAAATATTTATATAGATATAAACTTAAATTCATTGTAATTTTAGGCCTCGGTATCAGGTCTTCCTGCTTTGAGTTCAGAAATAGTGGATTTATCGACAATATTACGTATTACATGGCGAAACTTTTGGGCCAGTATATCTCTAAGTGGTTTAGCTCAGAAATTCAAATTCAATTATTAGGTAAGATATGTTAAATTTTAGGAAATTTACATGTATCTAGATTTTATAATTACCCCGTACAATTAGGACGTACACTACCTAAACTCTAGAGTCTGTTTTTTATCAGTTCAAGCAAAAATTGCTAAAATTGGTTCATTATTAACCAAATAACAGCTTATTAATTTTAACGACCATTTTTGATTATTGGATGATTAATTGGGATTGTACAGTGATTCCCAAAGTGTGCGCCGTGAAGAGAAACACTTTTTGCTCTTCTCCGGAAACTAGTGACTTAGATTTGCAATATACATTTCAAATCTTAAATCTTGCGCCATCACACAATACTAAACCTCGAGTTTGGGACCCCTTTTAGGTAGTGTTATAAGGATGGGGAGTTTTCAAATGGACAGCCTGTATAATAAATATTTTTTAACGTCGACCTACCTGACTGGGCTTTATTTTTAAAGCAAAAGTTAATCTTATGAATGTATTTATGCAAATATCTGCCTTTCCTTTTTCTTTACCAATATTTTTCGAAAATATTTTCTTCAAATGCAGATATAACGGACCATACCCATTTGATGTACCTCTATCTTTTTGTAGTTAAACTGCACATAACATTTTTCACATAATTAATTATGCATAATGTTTAATTTAAACATTTTTTTAATTTTATTGCAAATAAACATTCTCCGTGCTTGAATGAAATTTATTTATATCATATGCATCTACAGTAAATTAACTAATTAACCGTGTTAATTTATTTGATTTATTCACGAACATGAAAAAACAAGGACTTATATTTCTTATATCTAATCATATAAAATATTATGTGAATTTTTATTACGGCTCTTAAAGATAAATGAAGAAGTTAAACAGCAGGTTTCGGGACGCAATTTTTACTCTCCTCGCAAAGCGAAAAGCTATAATTACTTTTCAAGATCTTAATATGCATCACATCTGCATCATTTTCTTTTTAAATCAAATAACTTTACCCTCCTAACCTAAGCTCTAACGGAAGAAATGCTGAGAGGCATATTTTGTTCCTAAATATAGGGATGATCAAACACAAGCACCATAGGAAAATCCTTTAAGGCAACCTGTCTTCGATGTTCCAGGCTATCGAAGCTCTTTGTCAGCTCGTGGTCTCCGATCACACGAATGGCTCTCCTTTCGATGGAATCCATCAGTAGCCGAAGAGTATGTTTGGGTGCAGAGCTCCAGACATGAGAGGAGTACTCTAGTGATAGCCGAATCTGGGCTTGGTATACTATCAAAGTTGTTGAGGTGTGTACAACTTTTTGGTCCGGAAGAGTACACCAAGTTTCTGTGAAGCTACCTTGGTGATTGCCACAACGTGGTTAAGCCAAGACATATTTTCTCCCAGATTGACGCCCAGCAAATTAATAGATGAAGCCAGTGGAATTACGTGTCCTGCAATGACTATATCCGGTTCTGTAATGTTAACCTTTTTAGAGAAAACTGCTGCCTTGGTTTTCTTAGCGTTAAATTCGACTTGGTCGACTGTCACCCCAAGCCAAAATTTCTTCCAGGTCTCTGTTGAGCCATGATACTTCATGCAAAGAGAAAGATGAGACAAGTGTCAAGTGTGCTATCGTCAGCAAAGCTAAATATCTGATTTTTAGTTTTCACTAGAAGATCGTTAATGTAGAGTAAGAAGAGGGTGGGAGACAATATGGACCCTTGAGGAACACCGGCATTGATGATGAAGGTGTCTGAGAGAAATCCGTCAATCGCCACATGCGATTGCGGTCCTTAAGAAAGCTAGACAACCATGCACAGAATCGACTGGGCATACCATAAGATCGCAGTTTACTTAGATGGCCCTCATGCTAAACACGACCAAAGGCTTTAGAAATATTATCAATATTCAGTGCAATAGCCCGAGACTGTGCGATTGCGTTGTTCTAAAGATGGGTGACATAGGCTAGAAGATCTCCAGTTGATCTGGACTTCCGAAAACCATATTGATGATCGCTGATAATGTTGAATACTTCCAGGTACTTTAGAAGATGTTGGTTAATAGCGTTCTCCATTACTTTTGATATAACTGAAAGCAATGCGACTGATCGATAGTTGTTAGACAGGGTTCTCTTACCTGTATAGGCTGGACTCGCGCTGTCTTCCAGAACGATGGAAATATTCCTTTTTTTGTAGGATAAGTAAAAAAGTCTACAAAATACTGGTGTTAGTTCATCGGCGCATCTCTTGAGAACTATAACAGGAATTTCGTCTGGACCAGAAGCTTTCTTGACGTCGAGACCTTTCAGGATTCGTTTGACGGGACGGGACGCTGACGGAATACGATTTCGGTCATTTCCGATTGAACTGCAGGAATGTTAATGTTTATTAATAATTAATGTTATGTTTATATGAATGTTTATGCAGACCTAGTCAATGGATCACTTTGAAAATTTAAACTTATACATACAGGGTGTTACAAATTCGGCCTTCACCATTTTGATTGCGGAAACAGTCAGCGATACGAAGTCGATTAAATTGGAGCAAAGTTGCGTAATTCTAGGCCCAATAATACGCCGCAAAAAAATAAATAAATACAGGGTCTTTCAAAATATTTTGACAAGTCTAAAATTTTGCGTTTCGGTTTTTATGTCAAAAAATAAATGTCACTTTCTCATTGCCACTGTTTATTCTCCACGAGATGGCATCATCAGATCTTTCATGCGACGTTTCGTCTTTGGGTCACCATCATCAACTTATTATTTTAAAAAACGGGCCTGGATCTTTTTGTATAAATTATGAAAGAGGACCGAAATCTACGTTCAGGTTCAGCACGTACTGATTTTTGTTAATAAAACGCCCATATTTGAGCAAGTTGGTTCAAACTGAAAAAACTAAAAGGAATGAAACTCGATACATATTTTGTTCGGGTTTGTTCATTTTTCGTTTTGTGAAACAATATCCACTTTGAGATGGATCAAAAAAGTAAAAATAACGATAATAAATCCGTAATACCGGAACGCGGCTGAAACCACGAAAACTTGGAGAACATCACAGAAATATTGAATGGATCCCCTTAAAACAGGTTTATTTATCGATACAATTCTTATTTCTGTACATCATCACCATACATACGTTCAATCCGTCTCACGATGAAAGAAAATAAAACGTCAGAATAAATAAATAATTACAATTTTTATAAAATTGTTGCATTAATGCAAATGAGATGCGGTTGAAGGCACATATATTCAGTCCATAGAATGCATATTCATATCCCGTGGTTGCTCGAATATACAATTGTAAAAAGAGGATTTTTATTTTTTCTCCATCATGAATATTCCAATTGATGCGTTTTTTTTTTGATATCTAGGACTCAAATTAGAGCCGGCCTAGTATGAGATGACCTATTTTTAGGTCATCTCATACTATTTAAAAAAAAAATTCAACGAAAACGTTAAAACAAATATCACGTGATCTATCAAAGTCAGAATGTTAGTGTAGAGTTGCATTAAGAGTCGACCGGAACTATATTAAATTTTGGAAAATGTATGAACTGCAAATTGTTGATTGTATAAGTATTATGCATTTTTATAAAAATAGGAATAAAAACGACATGCAAGTACATAAATATACTCACCGGCACAAAATTCCGCCACCCTGAAGTTTTGGTCAACTTTTTTACTTTTATGCGTTTTTTATGATTTTGTTACCAGTTTGTAGATCAATTTATTGCGTTTTTCCTTAATTATTTTATAAAGTAACATTTTTCGATCAGTCTATATTATACAGGAGTAAATCAAACTGTTGTTTTTTGTCGTAATTTCAAAACACCCTGTAGGAAAATTGAGGTGGATAATTTTATTTACATACTGTTTCTTGTAATCTTTGATGTATTCTAAACATTTCGTTTCTTGATTCATTCCATTATCTCATTTCGGCTGCGAGCTGCAAAGTTTTAAATGAAACGATGTTATTTTTAGAAAATGTATGTCCTGGGTATTTCTACCGATGCACGCACCAATCTTGTTTTTGTTGAGCTCTAATCCCCCACCGTCACATTGAGGAAATCCTCCAAGAAGTTGTTGTTCCATTTGCTCCTTTCATTAAGAACCAATTTACATCAATGCATGATAATGCTAGTCCTCACGTTGCACATGTAGTGAACGAATATCTGGATGAAGTTGGACTTCCAAGTTTGGAATGGCATGTAGCCCGGATCTCAACACAATCGAATATCTTTGGGATCAACTTTTAAAGGGCCGTTCGTCGTCGTCCTGTACAACCATAAATCTTGCAAGACGACTGGCGCTGGCCGACGAATATCAGGCTATCCCTCAAGAAAGGATAAGTAACCTTATTCGTTCGATATCACGAAGACTGCACGCTGTCATTGCTGCGAGAGGAGGAAATGCACGATATTTAAATTGTTTTTTTTAAAATTAACTTTATGATATACCTAGTGTTTGTTTTTCTTAATAGAAATAGGCTTCAAATCAGCGTTTCATTTAAAATTTTGCTGCTCGCAGCAGAAAAAAGATTATGGAATGAATCAAAAATCGAAATGTTTAGAATACATCAAAGATTACAAGATACAGTATGTAAATAAAATTATCCTCCTCAATTTTCCTACAGGGTATTTTGAAATTACCATAAAAAACAACAGTTTGGTTTACTCCTGTATAATATAGCCTAATCGAAAAATATTACTTTATAAAATAATAAAGGAAAAACACAATAAATGATCTACAAACTGATAATAAAATCATGAAAATCGCATTAAAAAAAAAAGTTATAAAATATCAACCTTGACCAAAATTTCAGGGTGGTGGAATTTTGTGCCGGCGAGTGTATTAATGAAATTCTAAGTCAAGAAATAAGGAAAAAACGACTTTTACTTTGGTAGCATTCAAGCCCATCTAAATACCGATCCTGTAATGCACATAAGATGTTGCTCTATACAGTACAAACATTACTCGTTGACGTGTAAATAAATATTTTGTTTACATGTCCAACTTGTTTAAATTTTCTTTTTTATGCCTGTTTGATTTCCTTCTAATTTTTCGAATTACAAGAATAAATTATTAGTCCTATATGAACAAAGTTTAATTTTATAGCATACGCATGCCACTGGCTGGGTCAATTTATTGAAATTTTGGATTTGGTCGTTTTGAGAGATGCCAAATCGACTTCTGATATTAGTTTTGAAATCCCTAAGGGTACTTCACTGTTTAAATTATTCTTGTAAACCTCTATAAATCCGTACGCCAATGAGTTAACTGAAATGTTAAGCAATAGAAAAGTGTGCCCTAGGATCGTACGTAACCATACCAAAATTTAAACGGGACACCCTGTATACAAGCTATTATGTAAATGACTTAATAGTGAGATGAAAAATTACCATAAATAAAAATTAAAAATACCATAAAGCGCGATAAACCACCTTATATCAAACCCGAAAAACCACGTGGAAAGCGCTGGCGAGAGATGTCAATAATCTAATAGGGTTGGTCAAGTCTCAAATGACAGTGCTATCATAATACCCTGTATACAGGGTATGGAAATGGTTTATTGTATTTAAATGGGTGATTCCTCGGGTGTCCTAGAGAGACACTAAATGATTTCATCTATTTGTTTTTTTTTATGATCAAACACAAGCACTATAGGAAAAATTCTTTAGGGCACTCTGGGAGTGGTGCGTGTGCGCAAAAAGCGATTCACGTCGGTTGTGAATCGTTGGAGGTTATATTCGTTGGGAAAAACGACCTCGGGAAGGTCGTTCCACAAGGATGAAGTCCTACAGATGAAAGAATTCTTAAATAATGAAGTTCGAGGAGTACTAAGCTTAACCACATTTGGATGGGCGGCAGCGGCTCGTCGTGTATTTCTGCTATTCGCCGCTCTGGGCGGAATTAAGAGAGCAAGGTCAGCCGAGCACTTTCCATGAAAATATCTGTAAAAGAGAGTCAAATCCCCAAGCTGTCTTCGATGTTCTAGGCTGTCGAGGTTCTTAGTCAGCTCGTGGTCTCCGATCAGACGAATGGCCCTCCTTTCGATGGAATCCAGTGGCCGAAGGGTATGTTTGGATGTAGAGCTCCACACATGAGAGCAGTACTCTTCAAATTAATCGTCATGAAATTATATTTACGTGGTTTACCTTTTTAATTATATTTGCAAATTGGCAGACAAAATTCCTGGAAATATCCGGTCCAGTCAGAAGATTAATGACGTCTGTTGACAGGCGTAACTGACCTACAAAAATGTATTCTCTTCCGCGGAAAAGCGCTACATATTTACTAATTTAATAATAACCGAGTTATAGAGCATATTTAATCGAAAGCACCCTGTATCGATATATCCGATAAATCGATCGATATATGGATGTTTTAATTTTTAAATATCGTTATTCGATATATATATCGAGATATCCGATAAATAGATCGATCGACATATCGATATTAGACTTCTACCTCCTCTCCCCAACAAGGAACCCATAACAATAAACTCTCTAGCATTCTATTAATGATTAAATTTCTCAGCCAATTTTTAATTAATAAAAGGAACGGTACCAGATCTAAATACCCGACATTGCGCGTGATCTTTTAATCTTATTATTGCCATTAAAACAGCATTCGTAGATAGTGGCGTTTGATACCGCACCGATTTCTTTTAATTTTAATAATATTAAAACTGAAACAGTTACTTTTTAAATATGTGTGAACTTTCAACTAATTGCAAATTAAAATGAAGTTCCTTCCTTTAGGTGAACAGTTAGTAGAAACGCTGAGGAAGAAAAATACCTTCTTAAGAGGAACGGTGGACGGTCCGCACCAACGTGGGCGTTTTATGTATCGCTTATATGCCATTGGGGCATATTGTTGGTTCGAGTTAACATCTTATTGATTCTATTTATGTATTTTTAACACTTTTATGTTGATTTGATAATATATCGACTCCGTGCGATTGCAGGGAACTCTAAGTGCCTGTTCTCACTAAAGCAACTGGCAACTGCAACGCAACATCAACGAGACTCAGCATTAATGTTTAAATACGCTTGTTCCCACTGACTTAAGGCAACTCAACTGCAACGCAACCAGTTGCTTATGAGTTGCGCGGCATACCGCGTCGCCGTTGTCAGTTGCTTCCAATCGCGGTGTCATGGCTGACGAGACAGCAATATATTTAACTTTTGTGGCTCATTCGGTAAAACCCATGGAATTTAACCGGATCATTATTTAATTCCTGTGCCACTATCTACGAACTATGTCTCAAATTTATGGTATAAAAAGTGTTAACCCAAAATTGCCGCTCAGTTTTTTTTAAAGCTTTTTAACGAGCAAGTATGTTGCGGCTATATCTTCATCTGACGAAGACGACGTTTTGCTCACGTCACAACAGACTTCAAACCAGTTGATTCCGGTGGGAACGCAAGAGCAACTCGACTGAAGTTGCGGTCGCATTACAATTGCGTTGCTTGCCAGTTGCTTCGGTGAGAACAAGCGAGCAACTCAACTGAAGCTGCGGTCACGTTGCGGTTGCCAGTGCTTTGGTGAGAACAGGCACTTAGACCTAAATTTGTGGATTCGTATCCCACGTAGAGATTTAACAGTATGTAAAAATTGAAAAAAAAAAACGGATTTTTGGAAATGATTAATTTGACATTTCCCAATATTATTATTATACATATCGTCCCCTATCTCACGTAGTGACGTAACTGACAAAATTAAAAAAAGTGAGATACGCTACCAGACATTTTCTCTTAGGTGTACCTTTTTTCTCATGAAGTATCGTAAACGTATCTCAGTGCAAGAAATTTCTCACGTACCGACTTAACTGCATTTGTGTGCAATTACATTTTTCATCCCACTTAAACACGTCTGCATGCAAGGGTTAGAGAACAGTGGCGGTTCTTCCACAGGAGCACATGCGCACGTGCACCCCCAAAATAAAACGAATAAAAAATATTAATTTATATTCATTGAATATTATTTATCGTATAAAGTCCGACCCTCCCTAATATTTTATCGTACCGTCAAACTTAAAAAAGTCCGACCCTCTCTAATATTTTATCATCCCGTCAAACCAAACTGTATAGCTCCGGCAACCGTGCCTCGGTCGAGGCAAATGACGATTATAACGAGACTTGCTCGCACGTGCGATTAAGTAGTGTAGTGCAGTTTCTCTGTAGTGGCGGGTGGCAGCGGGGCTATGGCGATTTAACATGGAAAAGGCGCACAGTTTTTGTGTGCACCGCTCTGTTGTCTGTTCGTGCATCTAGTTAGAAATTCGAGCGTGTATGTTTTAATATTTTAATATTATATATTTATTAAGTTAAAATGAATAGTTGACGGTGGACTATTTAAGAAATAACTTTAGCTCTTTGAGTTTGGAGCAAACAATTGACATGAAGAATGCGGGAACACCTAAACCCGAAATTAATTTAACGCAGACCACAAAGGGTAAATCTAGGGACTTTATTAGAAAGTTTAAAAATGAAATATATGAAAAAAAACTTATAGAGGGTATTCCAAATTTAATGAGGCTGTTATTGATCAATTTTCTAAAATTAAAAACCGAAGAATAGACTTTACGTTTAACCACTATTGTGTATGGTCGATAAATGTTGTGTATTTCGATAAATGACACTCGATATGATTTTAAACCATTTTATTTAAGGATTTAAACTAAAAAACACTGATAATATGAAAAATGCCAACTTGTCAGTCTCGTGGCTCGATTCGTTCTCGTCATAAAACAGTTAAGTATTGTTCTCATCTTGGTTGCGCCTAATGACGTAACCCGTAGATGGCGTAGTGGTATTAGACATCATTCGGTTTTCTTGATAACTCGTAGATGGCGGTAGTAGTATTAGACATCATTCGGTTTTCTTGATAGCTCGTAGATGGCTTTAGTAGTATTAGTAGTAGACTGTATAAATATTGTTACGAGGGTTGCATGCGACGACGTTAAGATCCGACAGCTATACACACTAAGAAAACCTTTCTTATTTTCCAAAAGTTGTATTTCCTTGTGTAAAATTAAAAAATAAATAAAAATATGTTTTACCTAACGCATTGTCTTATTATTTTTTTTTCTTCCTGCATTTAAAACGCCTAGAAAATAATTGTTTGGTCGTTCCAAAAATAAAATTTTTAAAATAATTTAACCATACTTGTGAACCCCCTCTATCATAGGTCACGAACCGCCACTATTAGAGAAAAAGCTATATAAGCAAAGTTGTTCACGATACATGAGAGATTTATTTGTAAGTATTTTCAATATAGCATTAAGTTTTTGCGTCGAGAACGCGGCTATCAAGCGCCGATGTTTGTTTACTCTCCTGAATTGGTAAAATTAATATAATATAGCATGGTTTTTATACATTTTTCTCCCCTCGCCCTTCATGTCGTTCAACGTTAAAAAAAACTGAGCAAGCAGTACGTATTTGATTGGCGCTGATCATCCTCTCCCCCACTATAACCTTGCGTTCATCCGAACAAAAGATCCCACACTTAAAAAATCTCCCATGGAAGTGCGGAAATTTTACCTCAATTATGGTGTTCAAGGAGAGCTTGAACCCCGGCCGTCCCCCTCCTCCCCTCTCCCCAATTAGATCTAGATGAGGATTTCTTTTTAATTGCCTTATAATTTTCTAGGTCGGGAACTTTTGCCTCTCTCGCCTATGAGTGCATGTTTCGTGTCGACCCGATGGAAATATATATTTTTAATGTTGCAGGAAGCCCGCCTGCATAACGAAGTTGCGAAAAGAAATCGACAGGGTGGAGAGGTGGATTTTGGCACGTTGATGGTGCGACGTGAGGAAATCATCGAGAACTCACAGAAAAGTCGAATAAACGAGATTAATTTATGGTAAGTGTAAGAAAGTTTATTGTTCAGGAGAAGAGTAAGAATATTCGAGAAATGCAGTCTTTAGATGGATACCACCACCCATGCATTAGTATAATATGCAGGGTGTCGAATAAAAATTCTAAAAATATAGGGTGTTGAAAGAAAAAGTTTATTTCCGAACATAAGCGACTAAGGGCACTTTCTAAACTAAAAAGGTATACTGGCTACCGTTTTCGAGACACTTGCATCAATGCATCAAAAAAATCAAAGTAAAATTGGAAATACAGTGAAACCTCTCATAACGGACACCTCTAATAAGCGGGCATATTTATTAAACGGACATTTTTTCATAGTCCGGAACTAGGTATATGAACTTCCATGAAAATCAACCTCTCTTGGGCGGACGCGGACAGGCTGTTTTCATATAAAGAGTGCGAAAACCCTCCTTTAAACGGACAAAAAAATTTTTAAAGTATTTGGGAGACGAATAAGTACGGTGCAAGAACTCTCTGAAGACAGACCGACAACCAATCGCGTATGTGTGTCAGAGCGAAAGGACTTCGCCGAATGAAAGTATATGTGATTCCCCGACAGCAGCCCGCCATTTATTTATGAGTTGTAAGGTTAAAATCGTAAACAATGGCACAAAAATGTCGCGTTTTGAGTCTGAAAGAGAATATTGATGTTGTGGAAGTTTGTAATTTGACAACAATGATTTGGGCGAGTTCATTAACATTGATAACAATGTGCTATTAGAAGATGATAGTGACCGCATTCCTACCGATTATGTAGTCCAAACTGAAACCACATCACTATCTGACGACTCTGATGCAGAAGTTGAATGCAGTAATCAAACAAATGTCATCAATTATCAACAAGCCATTAGTATGGTAAAGGAATTATAAGAGTATGCAAAGAATAGAGGTGACTCTACAGCAATGGAATTGTTATTTGACTTACATTTCTAGATTGCAATTATAAAACGCAAACACGTCAAGCTACGTTATTAGATTTTTTTTAGTACTACATCCTAACTAAAACTAGTGTATTTTTGGTATGTTATGTTTATTTGTACATACATATACATAGTAATAATTTTTCATTTACATATTACCTAATAAGAATTTCCCATGGGCGGACACCTCTATTAGGCGGACACATTTAGACGGTCCCGTAGGTGTCCGCCTAAGAGAGGTTTCACTGTATCTCGAAAACGGTTTGAGATTTAGAATCGAGCAAGTATACCTTTTTAATTTAGAAAAATTGCCCATCTTTGAAAATCTTGGATTGGAATATTGGTATTTTTTGTTACCTCAAGTGGTATGGCGATACAACCCAGATATATCTCTAATTGGCTTAGTTTAAAAAATAAATTAAATGCAATTTTTATGTAAGATATGTCAAATTTAAATTTTAGGAAATTTACATACTTCTAAATTTTATGTGTTACCCCGTACAATTTTTCTATCAATGGAGAAAAGAATTATTAAAATCGGTTCATTATTAACGAAATAACAGCTTATTAATTTGGACGTGAATTTTTGAATATTCCATAATTAATTGGCGTATACCGTATAAACATGCTTATAAACTACGCCACTGAAATTTGCGTTAAATTCTCTAACAAGATCAATTTTTAACTTTTTGATAAGTTAACGCATAACGGAAATACCAGGGGTGTAAAAAGCGAATCACCCTGTACAATTAAAACTAAAAAAGCCATGACAAACACCAGAATCTTGCGTTTCGTTAAAAAGTGGGACACTAAAATGAAAACTCGAATACCCCCAGAAAATGTCGAAAATGAAAGACCCGGTACTTGCTAATGATTTTTCTTTCGATTTTTTTATAGCGTTAAGAACATCAATATAATTACATTATATACAGCAAAATTCTTCTGGAAGCTTTTTTGCTTGAGAACTGGGTTGTCACCTAAGTTACAAAGCTTCGATGGAAGATACAGAATGACGTAAGTCATCCTTAACAAGTTTTACTGATTATTAAAGTTCTCTTTAACTCTCATCTAAATCTTTAATTCCATGTAAAAACGTGAATTTCTCTGATTCCTATTGCCCTATGCCAAGTTGTATTTATTTTTCCAAGTCGGTAAAACAAATAAAGGATATCTACTAGAAAAATTATAATAGTGCTATTTTTAAAACGCCGCCATTTTGTATTGGTTGCGAATAGACAAGTAATATTCTAGCGTCGTAAATTACTCGATAAAACCTTCCTATTTAATTTTATTTATCAATATGGCGCTTATCCGCCATTTTGACATTTTTCCGTCAAAAAGTAGTTTATCATCTTTACCCCCTATTGGCTACACCCAAGGATCTTAAATCAAGGAGGATACGACTTTGGTTCACAGTCTTAGAAGAATAAACAATTCACATTCTTAGGTAGGTTGTAAACAACTTCCCAGAAAAACAATCGAGGCGCTCTGAAAATTAGTATAATTTTTCTTTGTCGTTTTCTGTTAATTAGACAAAGACATTAAACCCGTATTGGAACGCCCGTCCTTCATACCTGCTTTCACGTTTAACACTACCGGATTAACAACTGTCATATTTGTAATTATCGTTAAATACAATTCTTTGTTGTTTTCTGTGTTTGTGTGGGTTAAATTGAAGTATTGTTTGTGAAAAAAATAGTAATCTTAACTCAATATGGCAAGTCTGCCTTAAACTGGATAAAAATATTGACTTTTGAGTCACGTCCGTCGATTGTTTGTTTTTCCTAACCAAGACATATCAAACCGATCAACTGCCACAATGCAATCAGAAGCAGACAGAAGATAAAAAGAGATGGGGATTCTTTAGATATAAAGGAATGATGTTCGGGTGTTTCGTTGACTGTACTAGCAACATCCTTTTAAAAAATGCACAGAACAAATGTAACAATATGTTACTTAATTTCAACAAATTCGTTAACGATCCTACATCATTTTTAACAGCTTCGGAACAAAAAAAATTAAGTTGGTGTTGCTGGTGCGATAGCCCGCTGGGCCGCCAAGCGCATCCACTTGTGCAACGAAAAGTAAGTATCCGTGAAGGGGTTAGTGCGACATTCAGAGCGGTGCGCGACATACTGGAAACGCACCGTGATTTTGTCATCATCTTCGTTCATTGCGATCACTTTCACTTCATTTTTTTTTCTTATTATACAGGGTGTCCGCTAAGTAATGGGACATGGAAAAACCACAGACTCCTTACGGAAAAATATTAATATTTAATTATACTTACCTATATCCGAATACTAACTGAGATACAGGGTGTTAAAGTTAAAACTTCATTTTTGTTTTTCTCTAAATAACTTTGCAGGAAACCAACGTTTTTTTTTACAAAATTTGACAATTATGGGTTTTTTAGGATGAGAAACTGTTTTTTGGTGAAATTTTAATGTACAATGTAGGGGGCGCTGCCTGCGGCATTTTTTGCACATTTATTAGGTCATACTTTTCTCATATTTATTACGTAAAAAAAGGTACACTCATTTCAGGTCACCCAGAGTTACCGTTTCGAAGATATATGCAGTTTTATTGTTTAGTGCCTATTATTAATTTACAAACAAAATTTTGTTTTCAAAGTATCCTATGAGAAAACAAATGAAATTTAGAGATACAGTTGCTATGAAACCTCCATGTAGTTATTTGTTTGTTGATTATTGTGTTTCGGCATTGTTACTTAACTTAGGATAAAGTCAAAAATGAAACATGTTTTTACACACCTATTTTACAATATAATCAACAAGCAAATAACAACATAGAGGTTACATAGCAACTGCATCTCTAAATTTCATTTGTTTTCTCATAGGTCACTTTAAAAAAAAATTGTTTGCAAATTAATAATAGGCACTAAACAATATAAATGCATATATCTCCGAAACAGTAACTCTGGGCGACCTGAAATTAGTGTACCTTTTTTACGTAAAAAATATGAGAAAAGTATTATTTTCATTAAAAACTTAAATACACGGAGGCACAAAAGAGTTATGACCTAATAAATGTTCAAAAATGCCTCAGGCAGCTCCCCCTCCGTTGTACATTAAAATTTCACCAAAAAATCAGGTTCTCATCCTAAGAAAACCATAATTTGCCAGATTTTATAAAACTAAACGTTGGTTTCCTGCAAAGTTATTAGAGAAAAACAAAAATAAAGTTTTAACTTTAACACCCTGTATCTCAGTCAATATCAACTTTCGGATATAGCTAAATATAATTAAATCCTAATATTTTTACGTTAGTAGTCTGTGGTTTTTCCATGTTCCATTACTTAGCGGACACCCTGTATATGGAGAATCGGTATGAACCAAAGATATTACAAACTACAGATGGATAAAATGTATATTTCTAGCCTACGCAACGAATACAAACAGTATTTTCCACCTCTTTCGATCATTATTGCAGCATAGCCACATTGTCATATTTATCGCGAAGGTATCTTGCAAAATCCCAATTAAAAATTTGTTAATTTGACAATTACAACTGGTTTAAGGTTAATCCGCACGTACTCTTAAAATAAATTTATTTCCCAATAATTTCACTATAATCTGTGAAAAGGCGATTAGAGATTCTTTAAAAATATATCATTATACTTAAAAGTATCAAGCGAATCTTGAACTAATCCGACTGCGCTCGGGCAACATCTATTTCACTACTGCCCTAGGATCCAGGAGCCAAACTATGAATGAATACTAATCTCGTAAACATTACAATGCTGGGGTGATTATTGGTGAAAAATTCCCTTGATTAAAACTCTTGGGAAGTGAAGCTGTGATTGTTTGAAATGTTATTGAAAATCAGAAATGGGTGGAAAAGAGAACTACATGTTTGTTGGCTGAATGGCAACAATGTTGATGTATGGTTATATATTAAATCATAACCATACTTACCGATGAAAAGATAAATCCTTATTTAAATGCTGTAAAATGCCTGTAAAAAAATTTGGAACCATTTACATTAGCTTACAAAAATATAAAAAATGTTCGCTTGCGATGCAGAATGTCTCCCCCAGCGTAGTCAGTGTCTTCCCCTTAAAAGCCGGCTACGCTACTGATCCACTCCATTATCACAGTTGACAGTTATAATAAAAATGAATTATTATTAATAAAAATAATGCGAATTAAACCTATTTCGAAATAAATAATTTTATTTCAGTATTCCCACGATTCGCGCAAAATAAAACCCGAACAATGCTCGGATGAACAGAATGTACCCACAATGTTTGTCTAGTGTTTTGTAGTAGGAAAAAACAGGACCGCCAATTACCGATTTTGTAATTTTAATTTCGTGTCCGATTTAAATTAATTCAATTATAATGTATCTGTCTCTTTGCCAACTTAACGAGTTTGTTAAAATAAATGTGAGAACTGTATGTACCTCCGTACGTCTATTGGTTGACAGTGGTGGTGCCGTTGTTCACTACAATAAAGTTAGTCTTTCGAGGGGAACAATCGATTAAAATTCAGTTCCTTAATTATGATACGACTTAACTTTTTTTCATACTTGAAAAAAATTAGGAAGATTGCTGTACAGGATTTTTCAAGTATAGTATTTGCAAGGGGATCAAATTTCATTTTAGGTCTGTTGATTTACAGATGGGGTTCAAGAAGCTTTATTTTTCCCTGTATATTAACTGATTTTCTAATTCTACGTCAAATTCTGAACGTAATTTATGTTATATATTTTTTCTATTTGGGTTTCATAATGGCTACAAATTGAATAACCTGCCACTTTATGAAACTGAAATTTTATTTTTTTATGTTGGCAGCAAGTAGGGTTTGAATTTTAGGCTTACTTCGATTTCGTTGAAATTAGTTTCTAGGGATTCGACAATAATTTTTTATAGAAAACTTTAAAATACTAACCTTTAACCTTGCAAATATCATCACTTTTACTAGATTTTTATCTGAAATACCTAATCCGTCAACTAATTTCTAGTCACAACTATAAAGCAACATAACCTAAAAATAAAAGAAGTTTCTTCCAGTTTATGCTCTATTTCTACAGTTTTATTCAATAAAGTACTATTTTTATTTTTAATTCAATATAATATTATACATATTACTTTATATATACATATTTATAGTTACTGTAGACATTTCCTGATGGCCATTAATTGTTATTCCTGTCAGATTCTGTGTTGACACAATATTTTGTTCTATAATATTATTTATTATTTTGTTCAATATTTTGAACTTTGTTCTGCTCGCACCATAACTCAAAGTTTTGCATATTCTTTTTAAAAGTTTTTCTATATTATTTTCTGCAATTTCTCATATTTCTTACGGAGTACAACTTTCTTCCTGACTCATTTTTTTAACTTTAATAATATATGTACTTTTAATTATGACGGATGGGAAGAAGCTTTGTTGTGTTCAATTATTTCTATCATGGCATACTTGATACTTGTAACATTTTATTAAATTGTAAAGTATTGCCAACCCAAAAAGAAAATATTAATCCAAATGGAAAAAACATATTTTTTAAAGTTTTTCAGACTTTAAAGACCCAAATAGAAAAAGTATTATAAAATACACGGTTCATAAAACAATTAGAGCACTTGTACATTAGAAAACTCCCCGCTTCGCGGGTCGTTTCCTAAGTTAAACGCGTGCTCTAAGATAATGTCTTATGAAACTTAACTATAGCTATATAGTTTTCGACATATTGATAATTGAAAATTGGCAAGATTCAATACTAAAAATATGTAATCATGCAGGAATAAAAGATAATGGAGAACAATGAACTGAAAAATATCACTTTTGTTTCCATAGCAATCTCAATTTTCTTTCATTCCTGATTAGATATTTTTAATATTAGATCTTGCCAATTCTCAATCGTCAATATATCGAAAACGATTTGGTATAGGGTATATTACATAAATTACTTTCAGAATATGACGTAGAATTGGAAAATTAGTTAATATACAGGATAACAAATTTAAAAAAAAACTTTTTGATCCCCCTGTACAACCGACCTAAAATGAATTCCCTTGCAAATACTACTTGAAGGACCCTGTACAGCAATCTTTTTAATTTTTCTCAAGTATGTAGAATAAAAAAGTTATAGTTTAGATCACCCTGTACCATTTGTTGAACCCATTGGTATAACAATGTATAGAAAATCAACAATCCATTCAACAGCCCTTTTTTATTTCACAATTTGCATTGAGCACCGGATATTTTCGCGGTAAGAAGGAAAGTTCAGTATTTTCAGAGTTGGGTATTCACCTGAAGACGACTGGCTATGTTTACCAGGTGAAACGTTGTGTTATAAATAAATAAAGACAGTGGAAGTCCAAAATGCGCCCTATCGCTCAAGGAGTAAACAGTAATTTATGTTCTTTATGGATTATTTCTTTTTGAAAATCAATCTAAGAAATGAAAAGTCTATGCTTGTCAGGTGGTATTAATATCAAATACCAATATGGAAAATTATTATTTCCAGACCACCCGATGATCCTTATACAATAAGGGCGTATTTTTGTCTACACAGTAGCACTTTAAAATACTAATTCAGATTGAATGGTACTACCAAGAAAAGGAAGCCATCTCCATTGATAGGATGCAACCAGCTGTAGACCGGTTTGATGATGGGTATGTACACCTACCCTGTACTGACGAGAACAAATAAGTTCGAAACCGGTCTACAGGTGGTTGCATCCTATCAATGGAGAGGGCTTCCTGTTCTTGGTAGTACCATTCAATCTGAAATAGTATTTTAAAGTGCTACTGTGTAGACATAAATACGCCCTTATTGTATAAGGATCATCGGGTGATCTGGAAATAATAATTTTCCATATTGGTATTTTGTTTTATTTCTTTTTGTCCTGCTTAGGTATAGAAAACTTTTCGGTGTGCCTTGTATGTCTCGTCCGTTTATTTATTGCACGCTTTCTTTATGAATGCGATGGATCCGCCACTGCGGTTCGATTAAAACACAACGCTGGGAAAACTAGAATACGAAAACCGCGAAAAAACTATGTCGGCCACCACCGAGTCAGTTATATCATTCAATTGTTTTCGAATTCACACATTCTGTAGCAGCGCCATTGTTACCGGGCTTGTTTACATTTATGAATTTTATGATTGACCCAATTTTTTTCGGATTAGTAAGCGGCGAGAAGGCGGCCGAGTACGTCTTCGTTTTGTCCTGTTCCGCTTTTTCGGTTTCCTATAAAGATTTTAATCGCTCTTTGATTTGCATTTGCGTTTTGTAAGGTTTAAGTACTTCGCTTTCTACTTGACTAATCCACCTAAAAAGGTACGCATATACTGCGTGTTCCTTAGGACACAGTAAGGAACTGATCGGGACCTGACAAAACAGCCAAAATTTAAATAGGGAACATGCAGCTATACAGCGTGTCCAAGATAATGAGAGCCAGTACAGGGATCTCGGAAACCGTAAGAGATACGAAGTCGGTTAAATGGAGGTAAAGGTGCGCATTTACGTGCCTAATAATATGCCGTTTAGAAAGTTTTAAAATTCCGAGTAGTTCCGGAGATATCCGGAAAAAACGAAATTCTGAAAACCCGTTTTATTGTTTTCCTGGGTTTTTTAAATACGGTCCTGTTTTCCTGATATTGGAATTTGACAGCTTTTTTCTCCCGAATACAACGATGTATGACACATTGTGGTTTAATGACGTTTCGAGGGTTTTTTGAACACCAGGAGGTCCATTTTCAGAAAAAAGGTTCATATTATGTCCTAAACGTCTTAACTTTTGAGATACAGGGTGTTAAGAATTTTCAAGAAATCTGCTTTTTTATTAATATCTGTGATACTGCTCTAGATATCCTGTAATACGTGTCAACTATGTATGTATTTATAAGTTGTAAAAAAATTTCCTAAAAGAATAAACATCATGACATTGACGAACCCTGGTTTTTATACATTTTTCTCCCCTCGCCCTTCATACGGAAACGTTCAGAAGCCACTGGGCAAACAATATGATGGGTTTGTTTAGCTAGTACGAGGGTTAGTAGAAAAGTGTTCGCCCTTACAATGAAACAACTCGATCGCACTTGCGCCAGTTATGCTGCCATACCCGTCGCATCAATTTTACGATTTACAACTCAATTGCGATCGCCTCAGGGCCACCGACGCCATAAAGAAAACCACAACAAAATCAAAGGTGGACCGAAACAATTGCGCCCGGTGTCAAAACCAAACAAAAGTCAACCGTGTGCCCGAATACCCGTTTGGCTCGCGTCTCCGATAATCGTATCGGATTTCTTTTGTTTCGGGGGCTTATCGCGGGCTACTAGACGGGCTACCGCTTGCGAGGATCAGGTGTCGGCTGGGCCATCAGGTAGGCCATGGATGTGCTTGTTTGCATTTAAATTATGGGGCCATTACAGCCGCAAGGGTCTGGGGGGCTATTTTAATTGTTTATGATACGGTTACAGGAAGCGATATGGAAAAAGAGACATTAAATAAAGTTTCTTATTCGGGAAATAATTAGGGGCACTCCGACAAGTTTTGAAAATTAAAAATGTTATCTCCGCCCGGTATCGAACTCGAATATCCCGATATACTAAAATAAATTGTAAATTTTACAACGAATGTATAGTGAAAATAATTTATTTATATCTCCAGTAGTTAAGTTTCTACTTCTATTACCTACTTACGCACTGCCTTCTGTTACGTAATGACTGTTACGTAATATATACAGGGTGTTATCGAAATGACGTATTATATTCAAACCGGCAATTCCTGAGACAAATTGAAGAAAAATAGCCATAAATGGCGCCGTACGTCACTAAGTCAAATGCCAATGACCTCTTGATGCCTTACATCGGCTGAGCGAAGTAGTTTCGTATAGCGCCGCACGCTTGCGTCTGTTAGTTAAAGACCAATCAGCGGCCAGATACGTTGTGTCTCGTCGATCACCAACACACTCTCAGCAATCCGCTCTGTTTTTCGGTTTACGCGTGTATCTTGCCCGTCCATAAATAATCTTTAAATATTGTTTTTATGCGTTTCTTCTGGACGTAAAATTTTGTCGCGTGTAATAAAATCTAATAATCTGTATTATTGTATTTTCAAAAGCTAACTATCGGTTATGTTTCACTATTACTGTGTGTACATAAAGTGTTTCCAGGTTTGTTCCATGAAAAAGAAAAAAACTGTGTTTGTGCCTGGATTTCCTCGCTCTTTAGGTATAAGGATAAATACAAGTAGGTAGAAAATAATTTATTTTTATAATTTTATATGGAATTTCAGTTTTATATTAAGTTTGGCAATATTGCCATTGGCTCTCGGTGAAATGTTGTACAGTAGCGCGGACTGACCTGTGAGTAAGAGTGTTTATTACCCACTTTTAAAACGGTCGATTTAAAAAAAAAAATATGTAGCGCTTATCTAGGACACCCAAGGAGTCACCCATTTAAATATAATACGTCATTTCCATAATACCCTGTATATATTACCTAAAAGTTCCACAAATCACATTCACCCTGATATGTCAAAACCATGAATGTTTCCAATAGATTTGATGCAAAGTTGGCTGTGAAATCTATCGCGTCGCCTTGGTAACGTAAATGTCAGGCAATTTTAAACTTTCCACATTTTTAATTTGGAGATTATTTTTGGGTATATTGGTAAAGTTATGACAGTAAGATATTGAGATTGGAACGCCACGGGAAATTCATAACAAGCTGCTTCCATAGCAAACACAGAATACAGAACCGGATATAGTCATGGACGGACACGCAACCCCACTGGCTTCATCTATTAATTTGCTGGGCGTCAATCTGGAAGGAAATATCTCTTTGCATAACCACGTTGTGGCAAACCCCAAGATAGCTTCTTAGAAACTTGGTGTACTCTTCCGAATCAGAAAGTTGTACACACCACAACAACTTTCGACACTATACAAAGCCCAGATTCGACCATCACTAGAGTACTGCTCTCATGTCTGGAGCTCTGCACCCAAACATACTTTTCGGCTACTGGATTCTATCGAAAGGAGGGCCATTCGTCCGATTGGAGACCACGAGTTGACGAAGAACTTCGACAGCCTAGAACATTGAAGACAGGTTCAGGATTTGACTCTCTTTTACAGATATTTTCATGGAAAGTGCTGAAAAGGTGTATCAAACAGTGTTGACTGGTGGATAACCATATGAGAACCTACTCAGAAAATGTTTTATTAGTATATTTCCTTTAATAATATATCCTTTAATTTTTTAAAAATTTGCAATCGCCGCTGGCTAGCCATCAGTCCCAGTCAAAACAAAACCCATATCGCGATGAATCCACTAAGGGTGGAAGTCACCAATCGGCACATATCTGGTGGCGCGCGGCGAGGATTTTCGCTTGAATTTATAACTCGAGCAGTTTTTTTTAATAATCGGGCGATGTCGGTTATTTCAATAATCGAGTACTTAAGCGGTTTTTCGCTCGAGCGATCACAACACTACTTTTCACCTAGATAAATGCTTGCAACATTACATACATGGTTGCAAATAAAAAACAGACCTATAATCTGAACTTGATCGAACCAGTAATCTTTGAGCTATGTCGACTTACGGACTTACGCCAATAATGTATCCGTTATTATGAGTATGTACAAGAACACATTGAACCAACTAAAGTTACAATGAAAGTCAAAATAATGTATTTAGTAGTTAAACAATGGACGTTTTAATATCAACTTGTTTACTAAGAAGACGAAACCACAATCGCGGTGTCAAAGTTTTCACTAAAATACGACGCTTAATATTCTTGCAAATAAATTGTTTAAAAGGATTAACTGTGCAGACATTCATGTGTGTGCACAGAAATAAAATTGTGTTTTTTTTACCTTACATATGACGTTACTAACCAACGACTGATAAGTTGATTAATCATTTCGAAATGCAAATAACAATTACTTATGTACGTCAATCACTTACAAAAGGGGCGAGTGCGATTCTATGTCGCGTGTTCCTACTACCATACTTATTTAGAAGAAAATGTATTATGACAGCCGTCCTCCATTTTACATAGAATAGTTTTTTGTCTCAGCTGTTTTGGCAGCAAACAAATTTACTTGGAATAGCCCGACCATGAAACTTTCTTGCTTTTGGTCCAATGCCATTTAACAAACGTATTATATTCCTTCTTGTAAGCTTCTCTCGATTTGTCAGGCAATAAATTTTGTGTTGCTTCATTGGTATTTCGGCTGAAGGGCATTCAAATGAATTTTCTTGTTCGGAATCGGAATTTTTTCTTTACATTTTTGATAGACATGGTAATAATGGTATGGTAACAACAACAATGCGGCGCCCAGGCAAGGAACGACGCGGATGCTGTTTTCATGGCAACTTGATATTATAATTATTTCAGAGAGAAGTGAAGAATGACACGTTACAGCACTTTTTTAACGCTAAATTATTCGTTAACTTGTAAAAATGACCAGTTTTATGCATTCATTTGCGTAATGCTAATATTTAAGGAAGTTATTCTTGGCTCCATTTTCAGAAAAAAGTTCATATGAACTAATGTCCTAAACGGCTTAACTTTTGATATACAGAGTGTTAAAGATTTTCATGCTCTTTTAATAATTTGTTAAGGTTAATAACTTACATACTAGACTAAGTAGACAACTGTCAAAACATGTATGTACAGGGTGAGTCATTTTCCCCTTTATGTTAAGAATTAGATAAAAACTTAAAAACTTGAAATACAAAAGTTGTAGAGATCATTAAGGTGCACATTCTAAAATTATATTGGAGCATAAAGGGTGGCCCACAAAGAAGTGGTGAATATAACTTACGTTTTTTAGGAACACCCAGTATTTCTATAAATTTTTTGATTATGCATAAGATTCTAAATATTTTTCATATATAATGTTATATATCTAAATCGTATAGTTTTTGCAATATTTCCATTTTTTCAGAAAAATGTCAGTTTTCAACGTTGGATTTAATTGTTAATACCTACACTACCTCTGCAAATTAAAAGTTCATATTTATCTGGAGTTAAGGCAAATAAATTATGGAAACAAATTTACCTCACTTTTTACAGGGTGTTCACAAAATAAATTTTCGAATTTCAGTAACTTTAAACAAAAAAATCTTGGTTTTTTTAAATGGTACACCCTGTATATTTTATTTATTTTCGGTAGAATACGTAATTCTCTTTAACTTTTATTTAATATATCATATGTTTATTTTTAATACTTTGCGACATATTTGAATTTTTCTCTATGTTTTATTGTTAATTTCCTATATTTATATTATAACATCATAGTTGCAATGAAAAAACAAAAGGTGTCAAGACTTTGACACAAGTACTTAATACTGAAATACCTAGAAACGTTTGTTATTCGATGTAAGAAGCGTTTAGGAAGAAATTAAGTATGGATTTCCCTAAAAATGAGCTGATTGACATGTTACACACTTGGCGAGTAAGAAAAAAATTGAAATATAGAATACGAAATGCTTGCAGTACCATAAAATGCCTCTTGATGAATAGAAAGTGTGTACCAAATTTCACAAAAATATCCAGAGCAGTATCACAGATATAACTAAAAAAGGAGATTTTCGAAAATCTTTAACACTATGTATCTCAAAAGTTTAGGACATTTATGTTCATATGAAGTTTCTCCTGAAAATGGACCCAAGAATAACCTCCTTAAATATTAGCATGTTATTAAGAAACACCCTGTATAGTTTTTATAACGATCGTAGAAAAACAAAATTCATTTTCCAAAATTTTAACCCTACGAGTTCGGTGCCACTGGCTATATACAACACTGATTCTAGTATGAATTTCTTAGTCCATATGGACTGCATAAAGTTACAAAATTTCGTTAAAATATACAGGGTTGCTTAGAAGTTATAATCGAAAATGTAGATCTTCAAGAGCGTCTTTGGAACCCGATATCTTTGCTATAAGGGACATGTTACTAGTATTATTTTGATCTCCCCTGTATACTGGCGAAATATTGCCCTATTTGTACTCACCGCACACTGTAGGTACACCAAAAGTAAGTTATTTTCAATTTCTTTAAGAAATAGCTTTTTTGTTTCCATAAAATTGTAAAATTATCTTTAAAAAATAAATTCATATTATTCATTCCCTATATTATCTACAGCTCTACGGAATTACATTCGAGTACTTCAGAGAACTGTTGATTAATTATTACTTATCGAAATGACAGTTATGTCAAATTTGTGAAAAATTAAATCCCCTTATTTTGATAAATATTATCCGTTCTCTTTGTTTCGTACCCTATTTCCTGCAATGCCCTCTTCAAAACAAAGTTAGCTCAGTACTACCAGTACTTCCATAGATCAGCCTGTCCCCAACCAAAAAAAAATCGCGGTTTTATTCCTTTAGTGGCGGTACTGGCGCTGCGTGCGCCGATCCGCAGGTAGCCTGAGGTAAATCAAGGTGGTACCAAGTCAAACCGCGATAGTAGTACCTGGCTAGTCGCAGAGCTCGTACGCACCAGTTTTTGGTTCCGATTTTTATCGTTTTTCGTTCGTAATCCCACGAGTACTGTCAGTTTCCGTCGGATACTGTTTCACGGGTACTGTATGGACAAATCTGCACTTTCCGGTTGGTTTTTGGTGATACTGTCGCACGGTGAGATTGTACAAGTTGCTCCTCAGTTTTTCAGTGGGTATTATTAGCGGTACAGGCAAAGAATTATTAACTAGTGCAAACAGGCAGTACCTCTTATTGGGATTTGCTATATTAGAACATTATTAAGTGATTATTGTTACATTTTCTTTGGCAATACGCTAACTTGAAGGTGTTATTTTGAAGACAAACTTGACAAATTACGCTGCCGTGTGCAAGTTCACGTGAATCTTCGAAAATACGCCAAGAGACATAACAAATGTAGTTGTATACAAATCGAACTTGCAAACAATTTTTTTTATAGTGAATCTGTGGCAACTTTTGAGAACGAAGAAACGATTTGTGATTTTTCTAAAGTTATTGGTGATATGTGCTGAAAGATTTTTTTTTGTACTGTTGTGTGATTTTTGAAAAATATTTCTGATGATGGCATCGGACGAAGACTGTAGTCCCTACGGAAATTACCCGTAAGTTTTTTTTTATCTAAGTTTGTCCTAAATAATCAGTAGAATTACTGGATTTTAACAGCGCGTGAGTCACTATTTTATAAAGTATGGAAAATTACAACAATAATTTTTATATATCGTTTTCAGTAGTTCCAATAAACTTGAAGAAAGATATGCGCATTAAAAAGCCAGATGATTTCTTGTTGAAATATCTTTGCAAGACTTGCCAAAAAACGGGTTTGCTCGATTTTTCGTGCAGTGGAAAACACAGTGATTTTTACATTATCAACCTAAAAGTTACTGAATATTAACCTTAAAATAAGTCTCGTGTGTTTATTGTTGATCGTGTTTATTTATATTCTTATTCAGCTTTTAGTTGTGTGTTTTCACGGCACTACTTTTTTGTTGAGGGGTTGACAGCCCTCGCCGTTGAATCCGCAACTGCAATAGAATTGTCGACTATAAAACGACTTGTATGATATATTGCTTGCCACTCTCATGCCAAAAATTAACTTGCAGCAACAAAATTGCAAAAGCATTGTAGACTCTAATACGGCCTTTAAGGATCCGTATTTTTTTCTTTTCTAAAGGTTGCTCTTGTATGTTTAGTTGCAGAAACAATTACTAAACTAACCTCGTACCTAGCAAGTTTACTTTATTTTTAAAGCTGAACACAGCAATAAAATATTTATCTAATGTATCAATTTAAAACTTTGCAAGGAGTTAAGCTGAAATCATCTTAGTTCATATTATTTCATTTTTAAGAAAGTTTTTGAATTTTCGCGTGAAAGTGGCAGATACGAATAATAAGACTTCGAGTCTATTTTGATAGTATTGCGAACATAAAATTTACATATACAAATTTAGAAGATTTATAAAGTCCTATATTATATTTTTAAATATAAGATGTTTTTATTTAAAAAAAAGACGTAAAATAGAAAAAATAGTATAAAGCTATTATAGATGTACGCGTGTAAAAATATGATGTTATATAAAACTTCTATAATATACTATTTTTGAAACAAAATTAAACCGGAAAAGACGCGCTGTAGCAAAATATACTTCTTTCTTGGAACAAAAATGTAAATTTCAAGAGATTCGGAAGTTTGGCGATGATTTTATACGACTACTTACGAAGCCTGTCAATTGTAGGGTGGTTCAATTTCGTTAAAATTTACTTGCAATTGTATGAAGTGATGTCGAAGGCGAATATTCTTATTTTTTTTCTATAGGAATTCACATAATTTTACTATAAAGATCATAAGAGGAACAATAAGGGAAGTTTGATTTTGTTTTAAAGATGAGGATGACTGTTGCAAACACTTTGTATTAATTTTAAAGGTTAACGGCATTTGGTTATTTCATAAATTTACAACCGAACTTTAAATTTTGCAATTTTAATTCTGTACAGGGTGAGTCAACGATAGAGTAAAGTTCATTTTCTCCTTTATGTTAAGAATTACTTAAAAAATACTTAAGGCACAATAATAGCCAGTAATGTACCGTATAGTTGTTGCAGAATTAGACCGTTGATTCTTACTGTCTTACTGGCATAAGTATACGCCTGAACCTCTTCAAAGCTCAATAAATGGGATCAGGGCCGGCTTGAAAATGTATACCACACCACATGATTTATTTTTATAATTTAAAATAAATAGATAGGTATTTTTAGTTTTAGGTACCTATAATAAATGTAAAATAATGATAACAATTAATGATAATTGAAAATAATATAATTTAAAAGTATAACTATTAGGATAACAAGTTCAATAAAAATTAATTAAATTCTAAGAAACTATTGATAATTTATTCAAAATTGAACTCTGTATCACTATCACTATCTTCATCTAAGCCTAAACTTATAATTAAGGGTTGAACATTTGTAATCATACAATTGTAAGAATTTTCCACCTTAAGTACATGCTGTACACAATTTTTCCAGCTGTCTGCAGAAATTTTTCTTACTTCGTTTTTAATTAATTCTACTACAGATGCATTTAATGTAGGAGAAATATTATTTCTCCTAATATTGGATTTTAATTGGTGCCATATTAGCTCAATAGGATTGAATATACAATAGTACGGAGGAAGACGCAACACTGTATGTCCATTTTCTGCTGCAAGTTTGTCACACTCGTATTCCTTATTTATTTTAAAAGCTTTTAATACTTCTAGCAGTTCTCGTTTTTTTGTAAGTTTCTTCAAAATATAAATCATTTTCAATCATAAAATTTTGAATTTCTGCTTTTGTATTATTAGAATTGGGAATGATTTTTGCTTGCCGACTATGATAACTAGCATTGTCCATTACAATGACGCTATTTTCAGGTATATTTTTAAGGAGTTTATGTTTAAACCAATCTTCAAAAAGTTGTGCGTCGGTATCTTGATGGTAATCTAAAGAAGAATCTGCTATGTTTGTAGCTGAAAGCAACAGACAATTTCTAACAAATCCGTTCTCTGAACCAGCATGTAATATTGTGATTCTTTTGCCTTTATTTGATGGTGCCTTGGTTTGACATTTTTTGGAAGAATCATCCCAACCTTTTCTTGGAGTGTCATTGGTATCGAACCATGTTTCGTCAAGGTAAATAATTGGACGATTTTCTTCTCTAAATTGTTTAACAGCTGTTGAATGTTTAAGTCTCCAATCCCGATACTTGAAGATGCCCCCCTATCAGCACAATTCCAAGGACGCCACATTCTACCACTAATAAGCCTAACTAAAGATTAAAATTATTAAAAATCACTTTGTATTTATATATGCATCAGGCATAGGTATAAATTGAATTTGTATACCTGGTCCGGCTCTGCTCGAAAAGGTGTTAAAATTTGGGATTTCCTTATTTATTTTATTGCAGTCACGAGATCAACGATATAATTCTGCAAAAACTATACATTTTAAAATATTTAAGTACCGGAGTTATAAATATTTTGATTTCATTCGTTGTACAATTTCAAATATATTTTAGTATGTACTTGATTGTACTAAATTTATTAGAAATACTAACTATGCCATACAGTATTATTTTGGTCCCGATTATTAATGAAAATTGTAATTAATACAATATTTTATAGGAAATCGTCCGATAAAATCTTTACTATAATAATTTTGCTATAGTGTTTTTTCGTGTATGTGAACACAATAGACTTATAAGAATTTGAAACTGTAAAATAGCGAAATCACAAAAATTCTCAAAATATTTGTCTGTTTATGGGCTGATGAAAAGAATGTGTTATCGTAGTTTAGTCCTATGATACAACAAAGAATTTTTCCACTCGAGAAAATTTTATTATCTGCAATTAGTCCAATTAAACTCATCAAGAATGCTGTTAATTTGGAACAGTTTCGATCAAATTCTTGGCCGTTATCACGCCGAGTTTTAATCTACAAGTTGGGTCGCGACAATCGATAATAATTCTAGTTTCTTTCAACTTTGTTTTATACTAATCTACTATTACAGGGTGGTGAGTCGGGAGAAACGGACCAAATTCAGGACCATACTGTATACACGGAAAAAAGACTATTAAAATTGTTATAGTAAAGATTTTATTGTGAAATTTCCTATAAAATATAGTATTATTTACATTTTTTTAGTAATCCGCGCCAAAATAATATTGTAAACATAATTTACAAAAAACTATTGTTAGGATTTCTAATAAATATAATAAAATCAAGTAATTACAAAAATATATTTTAGAACGACTGTATTTACAATGTGTACATAAAGTAAGGAACAAATTCATTATCTAGGAATCTAAAAATATTTCGGAAAAATCCTCGGACACGTGTATAATAATTTTTAATGGCGCATTTTTTCCCATACAAACTTAATATACAAGGTGGCTCATGTAGTAGATATGACATTATCGACGATTTTTTTAAATGGGAACCCCTATATTTTAGTTCAGATCTGTAATCTCCAAGAACAGCTGATTTCAAAAACATAACACACTTCGAGCCTAAAATTCATAGTTTCGTTACTACAGGGTAAAACAAATAATTTTATTTAAGATATTTTTTTTTGGCTTGGGAGGCATCAATTAATTACGTGAGGCGTTTTTAGCGATTTTTCAACCCCCCTTCCCCCAATAAAAGATTTCGTGACATTTGGCTCAATCCCTTCCGCCATCACCCAATTTTACCTGAAAGCCTTACGTAATTAATGGACGCACCATCATTTGCTGTTACTTATGTTTTTTCTCAAGTAGGCTTATTTGCTGTTATGTAACTATGGTATTTAGATAATGTCATTGTCATTACATTGTATTTTTCTAGTAAGTTTATTAGAAGTAATAAATTTTATTTTAAAACATATTGAGTTACTATGCGTTTATCTTTAACACAAAGAATAGAAATTCTTATGATGATTGGATATGGTGATAGGATCCGTACTCAACAAGAAGTTTGCATTTTGTTTAACACTAAGTATCCAGCAAGACCAATTACTAGATCAACTGTGAGTAAACTTGAAATAAAATTTCGGGAAACGGGTTCAGTGGAAGATATTCCCAGAAAAGGCCGTCCAACTATTCCGGATGATAGGAAATTAGATATTTTATTGGCTATGGAAGAAGATCCCCACAACAGCGTCCGCCAGATTAGCATTGATCATGGGGCGGCTGCTATGACCGTTCATAACCTATTGACGGTAGAGAAATGGCACCCGTTTAAAATCCGATTGGTTCATGAGTTGAATGAAGATGATCCAGATCGTAGGATGGAGTTTTGTCAAATATTAATGGAAAGATGTAACTTAGATCCTTTGTTTGTTGAAAATATCCTATTTTCGGATGAATCTACCTTTAAATTAAATGGAGAAGTGAACCGGCAAAACTGTAGATACTGGGCAAAAGAAAATCCCAGGTGGATGCGTGAGCACCATACTCAATATCCTCAAAAAATTAATGTATGGGCTGGTATTGTGAAAAACAAAATTATTGGGCCATATTTTTTTGACAACAATGTAAACGGGCTAAATTATCTTCATTTTCTTCAGAACTTTCTTATCCCTACGCTAGTTAACTTATACACTACATGAGCCACCTTGTATATTAAGTTTGTATGGGAAAAAATGCGCCATTAAAAATTATTATACACGTGTCCGAGGATTTTTCCGAAATATTTTTAGATTCCTAGATAATGAATTTGTTCCTTACTTTATGTACACACTGTATATTGTACATACATACGGAACATACACTATAGTAAAATTATTATAGTAAATATTTTATTGTACAATTTTCTTTAAAATATTGTATTAATTACAATTTTCATTATTATTCCGCACCAAAATAATATTGTAGAGACACATAATTTCTAAAAATATATAGTTAGAATTTGTAATAAATTTAGTAAAATCAAGTAATTACTAAAATATATTATAAATTTTACAATGTATTGTGAAAATAATTTATTTATAACTCCACTAGTTAAATATTTTAAAATTTATTGTAATTTTCACTGGCTGTTATTTAAGTATTTTTTGTTGTAAAAATGATCAAATTTAAATGAAGTTAAAAGGCATAAGCGAGATGCCACGGATTCGTTGGATTTCGATTCTCCTAACAAATAAGGTGGAGAGCTTAACAGGAAACATACCATCGATCAGTGGCGGTTCTTCTTCTTCTACAGGAGCACATGCGCACGTGCACCCCCAAAACAAAACGAATAAAAAATATTAATTTATATTCATTGAATATCATTTATCGCGTCCGACCCTCCCTAATATTTTATCGTACCGTCAAACTAAGAAGGTCCGACCCTCCCTAATATTTTATAATACCGTCAAACCAAACTGTATAGATCCGGCAACCGTGCCTCGGTCGAGGTAAATGACGATTATGACGAGACTTGGTCGTTAAAGTAGTGCAGTTTCTCTGTAGTAACAGGTAGCGGGTGGCAGTGGGGGATAGCGGGGCTATGGCGATTTAACATGGAAAAGGTGCACAGTTTTTGTGTGCACCGCGCTGCTGTTGTCTGTTCGTGCATCTAGTTAGAAATTCGAGCGTGTATGTTTTAAATATCATATATTTATTAAGTTAAAATGAATACTTTCATGGTGGACTATTTAACAAATAACTTTAGCTCTTTGAGTTTGGAGCAAGAAATTGAAGTGAAGAATGCGGGAACACCTAAACCCGAAAATAATTTAACGCAGACCACAAAGGGTAAATCTAGGGACTTTATTAGAAAGTTTAAAAATGAAATATATGAAAAAAAATTTATAGAGGGTATTCCAAACTTAATGAGGCCGTTATTGATCAATTTTCTACAATTAAGAACCGAATAATGGACTTTACGTTTAAGCACTATTATGTAGGGTCGATAAATGTTGTGTATTTCGATAAATGATACTCGATATGATTTTAAACCATTTTATTTAAGGATTTAAACTAAAAAACACTGAAAATATGAAGAATCCCAACTTGTCAGTCTCGTGGCTCGATTAGTTCTCGTCGTAAAACAGTTAACTATTGTTCTCGTCTTGGTTGCGAATAATGACGTAGCCGTAGATGGCGTAGTGGTATTAGACATCATTCGGTTTTCTTGATAACTCGTAGATGGCTGTAGTAGTATTGGACATCATTCGATTTTATTGATAGCTCGTAGATGGCTTTAGTAGTATTAGTAGTGGACTGTATAAATATTGTTACGAGGGTTGCATGCCACGACGTTAAGATCCGACAGCTATACACACTAAGAAAACCTTTCTTATTTTCCAAAAGTTGTATTTCCTTGTGTAAAATTGAAAAATAAATAAAAATATGTTTTACCTAACGCATTTTCTTATTACTTCTTTTCTTTCTACATTTCAAACGCCTAGAAAGTAATTGTTTGGTCGTTACACAAAAATAAAATTTTAAAAATAATTTCACCATACTTGTGAACCCCCTCTATCATAGGTCACGAGCCGCCACTGCCATCGATAATATCATGTGTCAAAAGACATTAGGTAAATTTTACAGCAAAGCTGAAGGTTTTACTCTTATCGATCGCTTGCAATAGTAAGATGATATCAGGGAAAATATATAAAATTTGAAGCTTATAATATACTACTTTGTAGTAAGTAAGTAACAAAACCGCATTCCAAAATGGACGAGAAACAAACCAAATACATTTTAATATATTAAAATTAGGTACTCGAGGCTGGAAATTAGACCACTCACTTTATTTGCTCGATAAAGCTTATCAGTAGAGACACAAGTTAAGACAGGGATTTCTGATAACACTCTAAATTCATTTATAAATATGATTTCATGATGATTTTAGAAAAATACATGTTTACTGTATACATGGTATCTATCATTGAATAAATTGGATACATACAGATAATCTTAAATTATTTGTGACCGTACACATATACATTAATTGTCCGCGACAAACGGATGTTCATGCTTACAAGTGATAAAACTGTCTCATTGGTCACAAAATAAGCGTTTTTAAGTAGGCCGCGTAATAGAGAATGAATTTTAATAAATGGCAAGTTTGAACGACTTTTTCTCTTCATATATGCATATTTTTTTTAGATTTTCATTAGTATTTACCCATGACAAATGGACAAAAAATAGGATTTAAGCAAAGATATTGTAAATAGTAAAATGTACATTTCTAGCCTACGCAACGAATACAAACAGTCTTTCCAACCTCTTTCGGTCATTATTGTGCAGCATAGCCAGATTGACATATTTATCGCAAAGGTATCTTGCAAAATCCCAATTAAAAATTTGTTAATTTGACAATTACAACTGGTTTAAGGTTGATCCGCACGTGCTCTTAAAATAAATTTATTTCTCAATAATTTAACTATAAACTGTGAAAAGGCGATGAGAGATTCTTTTAAAAAATATTATTATACCTAAAAGTATCAAACGAATCTTGAACTAATCCAATTGCACTCTGGCAACATCTATTTCTATTTTACTACTTGTGTGTAACTAATACAATCCAGCCTATACCAAAGAAAGGTAAGAGAACCCTGCCTAGCAACTATCGACCAGTCGCATTGCTTTCAGTTATATCAAAAGTAATGGAGAAACCTATTAACCAACATCTTCTAAAGTACCTGGAAGGCTTCAACATTATCAGCGATCATCAATATGGTTTTCGGAAGTCCAGATCAACTGGAGATCTTCTAGCCTATGTTACCCATCTTTGGAACAACGCAATCGAACATCATGGGGAGTCTCGGGCTGTAACACTGGATATTTCTAAAGCCTTTGATCGTGTTTGGCATGAGGGACTTCTGAGTAAACTGCGATCCTGTGGTATGCCCAGTCGATTTTGTTCATGGTTGTCTAGCTTTCTTAAGGACCGCTCTCTGCAAGTGGCGAGTGACGGATTTCTCTCAGACACCTTCAACCATCAATGCCGGTGTTCTCCCACTCTCTTCTTACTCTACATTAACGACCTTCTAGTGAAAACGGAAAATCCGATATTTAGTTTGGCTGACGATAGTACACTTATCTCATCTTTCTCTTTGAATGCACAAACATCGGCTGCCGACGCACATCTTCGCAGACAGCATGAATTATCACGCCTTAACAAAGACCTGGAAGCAATTTTGGCTTGGGGTGACAGTAACGAAGTTGAATTTAACTCTAAAAAAACCCAGGCAGCAGTTTTCTTTAAAAAGGTTAACATTACAGAACCGGATATAGTCATGGACCGACACGCAATCGCACTGGCTTCATGTATCAATTTGCTGGGCGTCAATCTGGGAGTAAATATGTCTTGGCATAACCACGTTGTGGCAATCGCCAAGATAGCTTCTCAGAAACTTGGTATACTCTTCCGAACCAGAAAGTTGTACACACCTCAACAACTTTTGACACTATACAAAGCCCAGATTCGACCATCACTAGAGTACTGCTCTCATGTCTGGAGCTCTGCACCCAAACATACTCTTCGGCTGCTGGATTTAATCGAAAGGAGGGCCATTCGTCTGATTGGAGACCACGAGCTGACGAGGAACCTCGACAGCCTAGAACATCGAAGACAGGTTGGGGATTTGACTCTCTTTTACAGATATTTTCATGGCTGATCTTACCCTCTTAATTCCGCCCAGAGCGGCGAATATCAGAAATACACGACGACGAACCACTGCCGCCCATCCATATGTGGTTAAGTGGAACTTCATTATTTAAGAATTCTTTCATCTGGAGGAGTTCATCCTTATGGAACGACCTTCCCGAGGTCGTTTTTCCCAACGAATATATCCTCAAACGATTCAAAACCAACGTGAATCGCTTTTTACGCACACGCACCACTCCCAGAGTGCCCTAAAGGACTTTTCCTATAGTGCTTGTATTTGATCATAAAAAAACAAAAATTTTATAGGAAATCGTACAATAAAATCTTTACTATAGCCTATAGTGTTTTTTCCGTGTAGACACTGCAAGATTTTATACTCTGTTTCCGCGAATCAATATTCATAAATAATAAATCTAAAATATAATATTTGAATTATTCTTGACGTAAGAAAATGTAGAAAAAGAACTAATACTCGGACGTTGGACTCGGGGCTCGTTTAATTATAAAATAGTGACTAATCATTAAATATTATTTTAATGAAAAAATATGTCAGTAGTAAAAAATATGAATAAAACAAAATCCATCAATTCATGATTTAGTACTTTATTTCATTGGCAATATATCAAAGAGTCGTTCCCAGTATTCCCATAAACATATGGAAAACTTATTAACGTACAGAAATACCGGGTGTCCCATTTTAATAACAAGTGAGTGACGGTTTAAACTGCTCTGCAGGTTATACAAAAAGTTGTACTTTTTATCATAGAATTCGAAATTGACATGTTATACTGGGTGTTCCATTTAAGCTAATCTTAGATAACGTCATACCTCCCACGTTGGACACACGTGTCCAAGATAAGAAGGGCCAGTACAGGGATCTCGGAAACCGTAGGAGATACGAAGTCGATTAAATGGAGGTAAAGTTGCGCATTTACGTGCCTACTAATATGCCGTTTAGAAAGTTTTAAAATTCCGAGTAGTTCTGGAGATATCCAGAAAAAAACGAAATTCTGAAAAATCGTTCTATTTTTTTCCTGGGTTTTTTTGAAATCGAATTCTAAAGTAAATTGCACTTTTACGTTGCCACTTTTTTCGCTCTATCTAACAGCGTTAATTGTTTTGTAATCCGACGAGTCGTCTTCGAAGGGCCATTATCAACTTTGTTTTTTTAAATACGGTCCTGTTCTTCTGATATTGGAATTTGAGAGCTTTTTTTCTTCCGAATGCAACGATGTATGAAACATTGTGGTTTAATGACGTTTTTTAAAGGACATCAGGAAATTTTTGGATACGGTCCTGTATTTCTCCTAATTTTGTAAATAATATCTCATAAGTAAGTTCTAAATTTATTACTTATGTTGGACTAGTTCAATAAATAACAAATAATTTAATAATAAACCACAAATAAGTGAACAAAATACAGAAACATTATTTAAAACTTCTGTTGATTCGGGATTTAAAAGAAAAGTAGGCGTTTGAAACAAAAAAAAATTATTTACAAATGCTGAAAAGTTTCATATTCTATCGTGTTTTATTTTATCTCAAAAAAACTGTTATGTGACAGTTATCGTTTTATTACTGTTTTGGTATGATTTTTGTTCACTTATTTGTGGTTTATTATATATAGCTCTCAAATTCTAATATCAGACAAACAAGACCGTATTTAAAAAAAGAAAGTTGATAATGGCCCTTCGAAGACGACTCGTCGGATTACAAAGCAATTAACGCTGTTAGATAGAGCGGATGAAGTGTGTGAAATGTAAAAGTGCAATTTACTTTAGAATTCGATCTCAAAAAACCCAGGAAAACAATAAAACGATTTTTCATAATTTCGGTTTTCTCCGGAACTACTCGGAATTATAAAACTTTCTAAACGGCATATTATTAGGCACGTAAATGCGCAACTTTACCTCCATTTAACCGACTTCGTATCTCTTACGGTTTCCGAGATCCCTGTACTGGCCCTCCTTATCTTGGACACGTTGTATACCTTAAAAATGCGCAACGAGAAATCTTACCGAGCATATAAAAAAAACAAATTCCTAAATTTTAAATCAATTTTGCAAGACTTTATGGACGCACTGTAGAAACCCATTGATCACAAGAATATCGAGCATAAAATACAATACGCCAATTAACTATCGAATATTCAAAAATTCACGTCCTAATTAATATGCTTTCGTTAATAATGAACCGATATTAGTAATTTTTGTTTCCATTGATAGAAAATAGAGTTTAGAGTTTAGGGCAGAACAGTTTACGTCCTGATACGTCTATTTATACGGGGTGCGCATAAAATCTAGATGCATGTAAATTTCATACAATTTAAATTTTACATTTACAATTACTTAAAAATTGAATTTAGTTTATTTTTTTAACTAAACCAATTAGAGACAGAGCTGGGTTAGACACTGGCCCAAAAGAATCGCCATGCCATTTCGAGGTAGCAAACAAAATTACCATTTCTTCTACTAAACACATTATATTATCGAAAAAACGTTTCGTTCACCATTTCATCACATTTGGCTTTTGCCAAATTAAAGATAAAACTAATTTCAAACGAATTAAGTCTATAAGACAGATTTCGTTCTTTTTGTTTTCTGCTTCTATTTGAAGAGATATGTGAAAATATATTTGACATCCTCATTGCCACTTTTTTCCTCAATACGACGTTTCGTTTCTTCGCAACCATCATCAACTTTGTGTTTTTAAATAATCGTACAGTTGATGATAACAATTAATGATAATTGAAAATAATATAATTTAGAAGTATAACTATTAGGATAACAATAAAAATTAATTAAATTCTAAGAAACTATTGATAATTTATTCAAAATTTAACTCTGTATCACTATCACTATCTTCATCTAAGCCTAAACTTATAACTAAAGGTTGAACATTTGTAATCATACAATTGTAAGAATTTTCCACCTTAAGTACATGCTATACACAGTTTTTCCAGCTGTCTGCAGAAATTTTTCTTACTTCTTTTTATTAATTAATTAAACTACAGATGCATTTAATGTAGGAGAAATATTATTTCTCCTAATATTGGATTTTAATTGGTGCCATATTAGCTCAATAGGATTGAATATACAATAGTACGGAGGAAAACGCAACACTGTATGTCCATTTTCTGCTGCAAGTTTGTCACACTCGTATTCCTTATTTATTTTAAAAGCTTTTAATACTTCTAGCAGTTCTCGTTTTTTGTAAGCTTCTTCAAAATATAAATCATTTTCAATCATAAAATTTTGAATTTCTGCTTTTGTATTAGAATTGGGAATGATTTTTGCTTGCCGACTATGATAACTAGCATTGTCCATTACAATGACGCTATTTTCAGGTATATTTTTAAGGAGTTTATGTTTAAACCAATCTTCAAAAAGTTGTGCGTCGATATCTTGATGGTAATCTAAAGAAGAATCTGCTATGTTTTTAGCTGAAAGCAACAGACAATTTGGAACAAGCCCGTTCTCTGAACCAGCATGTAATATTGTGATTCTTTTGCCTTTATTTGATGGTGCCTTGGTTTGACATTTTTTGGAAGAATCATCCCAACCTTTTCTTGGAGTGTCATGGGTATCGAACCATGTTTCGTCAAGGTAAATAATTGGACGATTTTCTTCTCTAAATTGTTTAACAGCTGTTAAATATTTAAGTCTCCATTCCCGTAGCCGTTGAGATTCCATTAATGTTTGTCTTTTATCAATGCTTCGGTATTTAAAACCCATTTTACGCAATATTTTCCTAAGGCTTGAAGGGCTACAAGAGATATTTGTTTCATCTTTAATCAGCCGCTCTTTGAGGGAAATAAAAGTGGGTACAGTTTGTGCCTCATATATTTGGTAAATCGTCCTTCTTAATAAATCCATGTCATTTTCGTCAATGCTTCTAAATGTGCCAGAATCACTCCGATTTTTTCTAGGATTAACAGGTTTAAGTACTATGTCTCTTACCGAAGATAAAGGAGTTTGTGTCAAAGTAGACGTATCTGCTAAAGCATCCATCGAATTAAAATTTCTACTCAACAACGATTGATACACATATTTTAATTATTAGTTTGGCATCGGCAGATAAATGCTTTCTTTTAAAAATGACACTTGAAGATGCCCCCCTATCAGCACAATTCCAAGGACGCCACATTCTACCACTAATAAGCCTAACTAAAAATTACTCGCCGGACAACCACTAAATATTAAAATTATTAAAAATCACTTTGTATTTATATATGCATCAGGCATAGGTATAAATTGAATTTGTATACCTGGTCCGGCTCTGCTCGAAAAGGTTTTATAATTTGGGATTTCCTTATTTATTTTATGGTCGAAGGGATAATGGGGTTAATTGCAGTCAAAAGATCAACGGTATAATTCTGCAAATACTATAACATTTAATTTTATGCTTCCTGAGTGGCATTTTATATTCGGATATACCACAGCTATTATTTATTATTGTTTTTGTTGTCGAAACTGATGGGTTTTTGAAAATGGCCAGTAGCGGCAATATCGAGCAAGTTCCTGTTATTGTAAATCATGCCAAATAAAAACAACAGTTTTTAATGCCAACTATAGGTCGCCACCAAAACTGATGGCAGTGACGTCACAGTCGAAACCATGGAAACCAATGCAAACGATCAATGACAACACAGCATTTTGACAATTTCCATGGTTTCGACTGTGCCGTCACTGACATCCGTTTTGGTCGCGATTTTTCATAATAATACATAAAAGTTATGACATGACCGGCTTGAAGAAGCTATCAATCGACAGCCAGTTGCTTCAAGAATCCTACCAATCGCATCCCAGTTACCAGTCGTGATCTTTTTCGAACTCGTCCATTTCCACTTCATTTCATCCATTCTTCTTCTTCTTTCCATTGCCGGGAAAAAGCGGTAATTGCTACCATTAGCATAGTTGAAGCCCGATTTAAGTTTCTGCGGTGCTGCAAATGTCTTAATTATAAGAAGAGCTGCGGGCGCGAATCTAAACGGTCTCTTCAGGCCTTTTCTGGCCGGCTGAAAAAGCCAACGTAGTCTCGGCGCTCGGTACGTGACGGGACTGGAAATGTCACCCGATAGGTTCGGGTTGGGAACGGGCGAGACTGGGATCGGAGACACTGTTGCAAAATCTAATATGATCGAATTATAGGAAAAAATACTGTTAGACGAAGAGAATATGATTTTTAAACGGGAAAAGCTCGGGTGGACATTAAAATCGGTTACGCGAGCCTCGAATTCGAGTGACAAGTATTCCATAACGTCGGTACGCGAGCAGGGTAGTCGGTGGCTCTCAAACAATAAATTATATTTTGGGTATTTTCTAAATAAAATAATTTAAAGTAAATAAAAAAATAGAAGACCATCCTGCACTTGAGCAAATTTTAATTATTTCTTGGAGAATAGTGATTATTCTATAGATTTAACTATAATGATCCCAAAATAACTAAATTCTAGGAAAAAGTACCTGAGAAAATCTTTAACTTATTGACCCAAAATGAAAAATGACAAAAATATTTATCGCGGTACATAATGCTTAGATAATTTTGTTTTGGAACCGCTGATTTTGCCCAGCCGACTACAGTGAACCAGTGGAATGTTCGGTACGATCAAGTATAGCGAAGGTATTGTTAACTTAACCGTCTTGCTGTTTAACAACCTTTAATGATTTAATCCAATATCGAACTTCATAAAACGAACCGACTGCACCAAGCTGCTGGCAAAACGCCAATGTTTCACGCTACTGTACAGAAAACTTTCTATTCGTTTTAACGGCGCTACGAAGAGCGAAACTACATAAGAAATAAAATTAAAGCAATGAAGTTTTTGTTTTAGTGTGGGATGTCACATTTAATGACATATTTTATGAAACCTATAACGAGTCGGTATAACAAATTATCTTGAATTTATTTATATTTGAGTCAATTTTTACCTAATTATTTCTTGTTACCTAAATGAAAGGCTATGGAAAAATGGTTTCGCCCCGTAGCAAATAATACCACGGCTACAACGTTGCCATATGTCTAAAGACAATGAATAGAGATTTATTTTATTCATTTAAATATTGTGGGAAATGTTCATTTTTACATTTCGCCACGTTTGTATAATAGGTTGATTTGATAACACTATGCATAACATTATATTAATAGTACCCATTTTATTAACCAAGGTTTAAAAGTAGGCTTTTATTGCCCGACCGTCGCCGCCGATATTAAATCATGAGGCGCTAAGTACCAATGGATTTAAGACGTGAGGGAAAATAATAGCTTTCTAACCGCGATTAAATTTTTCCACTACTAACAAAATCTTGCTGTGGTTATTAATTTATTAACTTGACTCCCTTGCATTATCGACTCTATTAATCATTTCAGTCAAGTTAAAGTACGTTTCACGAAATTTGGATACGACTTAATGATTTCCTGGGTCGGTCCCATTGTGTCGACAAGAGCTTGGCAATAAACAAGTGAAGTATGAAGGGACGGACTAAGGAAAACAAATAATGATATGATTATATTAATGTAATCAAATGAAATAACATTTTTTTTAAAATATTACTAGTCATATTTATTTACATTTATAATGTCATTCTATAGATAGTTCTGTTCCGCTATCGCTATCCTCATCAAAATTAATTATAATTGGATTAATTATACGATCCAGACTAATATACGAATGTTCTACAGTTATTACGTGACGGACTGAATTTTTCCAACTACCTGGGGGAATATCATTAAAGCATTTTCGTATTAATTCTACAACACTGGAACTTAAAGTCGGAGAAATATTTTCAGACCTAACCAGTGATTTTAACTGGTGCCACATATGCTCTATGGGGTTAAAAATGCAATAATAGGGTGGGAGCCGTAGCACTGTATGTCCAATTTATTCTGCCAATGTGTTACAAACATATACTTTTTTTATACAAAATGTCTTTAAAACTTCTAAAAGATCACTTTTTTATAACTTTCTTCATAATAAATATCATTCGCCGCCATGTAGTTCTGAATCTCCAATTTTGTATTATTTCAACTTGGAGCTTTATGTAATTGACGACTGTGATAGCTCGCATTGTCCATTACTATCACGCTATTCTGAGGAATGTTTGGTAAAAGACAATTCTTGAACCATTCCTCAAAAAGTTCGGCCGTTGTATCTTCATGGTAGTCCACACAAGAGTCTTTAATGTTTTTTGCAGAAAGCCACAAGGCATTTGGAACCCAACCGTTTTCTGACCCAGCATGTAAAATGCTTATCCTTTTTCATTTATTTGACGGAGCTTTTGTTTTATTGCAACACTAGAAGGAGCACCATCAATGTTTTTCCATGGACGCCACATACTGTTTTTTATACGTTTGGTAAAATAATATCAACTAAACTCTTCCAGCAAGAAATAAAAATTAACAAATTTTACCACAAAAAGATATTTAAATATAAATTAAGCAACCTAACCTACCTGATGTGCCTATATTTAATTATAATTATTACAATCCGGTCCTTTCCACATAATAATAACAAACGGTCATAAATAATGGGATCGCCGCAGGTACTTTTACTGCAGTCATTAAGTTATATCCATTTTTCGTGAAACAATCTTTTGACGTTTCACCGAATTTTTGCTGTCACTTAATTATAATTTGCAGTAACCGGTTGCCTGCTTTCAAGAGTTTGACAGTTTATTTTTCCAAATGCTTCTATTATTGACATAGCTCAATAATGGATGTAAATAATAATGATTTCTGGAATGCTGAAACATAAAATCCGCCTGGCACAGAGGGCAATGGAAATAGAGTCCCAAACCGAGAAATACGACAAATGACAAAACTACTAGATGCGATCGAGAGAATAACATCTCTTAAATGGAACTGGGCAGGACAAGTTGCCAGATTGACGGACAATAGAGGGACCAGGCGAATATTGGAGTGGAGACCAAGACAAGAAGCCTATCGAAATAGGGGGCCGCCCTCCAAAAAGATGGACCGATGACCTGAAACGTTGTCAGGCAAACTGGATGCAGGCAGCAACGAATACTTATAAACAGGAAGAAGACAAACAGCCGTGTTAACAAATCGAAGCTAGTATGAGCAAACGAACAAGCCCGGCATCCATTACGTCTGGCATCAGCTGACAAACACACGTGCTTTTTAAATGTCATTTTTGTCCAAATTTTTATTACTGTCAATATTTTAAAGTGACATTTAACCAACAAAAAACATTCAAAACCCTTTTATTTGATGACCAGGAACAAACCCTTTTATTTGATTTACTAAACGATGAAAATTAATATTAGGATTCTGACATGTTTTAAGCTGTAAATATCACTTTAAAATAATCCTTACACACTCTTACATCATTTTTTGAACTAGTAACGTAACTACAAATGGAAAATTAAACTTCAGAAAGCTTGTAAGTAGTTTTATTTAAAAATAGGAAGTAAATCATAATTTACATAAAATATTTTACCATCTTCAACTGGGCTCTAGGTTCTTTGGCAAATATTTCAAGCTTCAAGTCCAAGCATATTTTTGAGCCCCATATGATTTAGGAAAAGAAATTATTATTGATGCTTACTCTCAGTAAAGATGACTAAATGAATATTTCAATTGCAAATTACTCACTTGCGCCAAAAAGGAAACGACGTTTCTCGTTAAAAGATTAGAAAATTAAAAATTATTTTAAAATTTGAATATGCTGCGTCTTCTCCACCATTTTAAAATCACATCAGATGTTACTTGATTTTCATTCCCACCAGACGAAGGAAGTTAGCTTGTTTAATCATTCGTGCTGTTCGCATTCTATGCCTGTCTCTGTCTGCAGCAACCTTCCCTAATTCAGTAAAGTGAGACAAATATGACCAGGATCAATCGCCTGCATAAACAATCACTTTTTGGCATTTCATATTAACTCTACGTAAGTCTGATATTGACGCTTGACGCTGAGTGAAACAGATAGATAAAAGTAGGTTACTTGTGAGCGTATGGAGCAGAGTAGGCTTAGCATCACTTCCAAGGCCTTCTTACGTGTTTCGACCCCCCCCCCCCCCCCCCCCCCCTCCATAAGCAGTCTCACCGGGCTGGCAGGCAGCGCAGGATCGGAACACGTGGAGACCTACATCCAGCAGTGGATACAAGAAAGGATTGCTTAATGATGATGAGTGTACCTTCTTCGGAAGTTTACGACAAGTGAGAGCAACAGGTGGATAGGAGTGGAACCCCCATGCTAAATGCATAAATATGGGGAACAAGTGTTCCAGGAAAGCCGAACTAATGGATATCCCCGGGTCAGGTAGACAAGATTCGTTGTCGTAAAAGGAGGTAGTTTCATTATAGTTTTTAAACTTTTGGGGCAGCAATATTTCGATGCAAAAATTTCGGGAAATTTCGTTAGATACGGCAACCGTATATAATTTGACAACGTCGCCACATAAATTCGCTACATATGGCCGTAGTGCAAAAACTAACTGTCCAACATTAACTAAACGGTCGTTTTTTGTACGTGACGAATTTTGGGTTCGACTTTCGTAGCGGGAGGAATGCGACGCTCGCAGAAAGAAGCTCCTGCAAGAGGGTTGGATGCCGTGAAACGTAGACTTTTTGCAATCGCGATTAATTGATTTTTTAAACGCGACAATAGCAGACAATTTTGTTATCGGAGATACAGATCAATATAAGAGCGTCCCACTCTCAATATCTCGCTGCGAGTAAGTAATAATAAAAATCGGAAAGATACGTCGATTTTAATGTGAAAGGGGGACGTTTTTGAAGAATATTTGCAGCCCGCGTGGTGTAACCCCCTGGGAGGGATGGATGTTACTCTTAAAATCTTAAATGGGAATGGGTTCAGGCGGCATATCTATTTCAAAGGTCGTTTTAACTCTCTTTCCAGTAATCCCATAATTTATTATTTTTTTAGTAGTAGTTTCCAAGAAATCACGTCCAAAAAGTGGACGTAATTAGAACGAGAACATAATTTTTTTTTTATTTTTATTTGGTTTTTATTAAATATCTCTAAACCAGTTGGAGATATTACACTAAATTTTGGTATAGATGTATGATATAAAATCACACATTTTTCACCTCAAAAAGAGTTTTTCTCAAGCCAGTGGCGTGGCGTAGATACAGCAACGCCTATATACAATTTTAATCAAAAAAATATGTTACGCAACTGATATTTTGGAAGCAATTACATGATTTATTATTTTTCTATTTGGGTTTCATAATGGCTACATTATGAAATGCAAAAGAATTGAATAACCTGCCACTTTATGAAACTGAAATTTTATTTTTTTATGTTGGCAGCAAGTAGGGTTCGAATTTTAGGCTTAATTGGATTTCGTTGAAATTTGTTTTCTTGGAATTATGGATTCGACAAAAATATTTTATAGAAAACTTTAAAATACCAACCTTTAACCTTGCAAATAGATCATTTTTACTAGATATTTATCTGAAATACCTATACTCGGAAATATATAACATGCAACTAATTTCTAGTCACAACTATAAAACAACATAACCTAATAATAATAGAAGTGTCTTCCAGTTTATGCTCTATTTCTAAGGTTTTATTCGATAAAGTACTATTTTTATTTTTAATTCAATATAGTATTATACATATTACTTTATATACACATATTTATAGTTACTGTAGACATTTCCTGTGCATTAATTGTTATTCCTGTCAGATTCTGTGTCGACACAATATTTTGTTCAATAGTATTCTTTATTATTTTGTTCAATATTTTGAACTTTGTTCTGCTCGCACCATAACTCAAAGTTTTGCATATTCTTTTTTAAAAATGTTCTAGATTATTTTCTGCAATTTCTCGTATTTCTGACGGAATACACCTTTCTTCCTGACTAATTTTTATTAACTTTAATAATATATTTTTATTTTTAATTAGGACGGATGGGAATAAGCTTTGTTGTGTTCAATTGTTTTTATCATGGCATATTTGATACTTGTAACATTTTATTAAATTGTAAAAGTATTGCCAGCCCAAAAAGAAAATATTAATTCAAATGGAAAAAAATCTACTATATTTTTTAAAGTTTTTCAAACTTTAAAGACTCAAATAGAAAAAGTATTATAAAATACACGGTTCATGAGACAATTAGAGCACTTGTACTTTAAAAATCGGGTCATTTTCTATCAATTGGTGTAGTGTATTAATTGTACTACCGGACAATTTTCTACAGTGTATATACTATAAAATCTCAAAGCATAACTTTTTACAACTTCTTGTAAAGGAAATGGGAAAATGATGCGATAAAACGTTCGCTCAAGTTTTTCTGGCAACATGTTACGACATGTGTCTTTGTCTGTTGCAGGCGAGTGACGAGCTCAAGACGAATTAACAAATATAGTTATTAACCATATAAAGACATAAATGAAAAAAAGCAGTACCGGTTGGTGGCACTTCACATTCCCGATGAAAAGTGACTTGTGTGTCGTACATCATACGATTCGCTTTTTTATTCCTCGGGTTTTTTGCGGACAAGACGAGCTGTTGTTATAAAACAGATGACAATTAGCCAGCTATATATCTAACCTTATATGGAGTGGTTACGTTTTACGTTGCTGGTTTGGATTCGAAATTTCGAGAGTTTAGTGAATGCATCTCCGGGCATAAAAATGGGAATCAGTTCTATCAAGTATTTCACTAGAGCAGGGATGCCCTAACTGTGCCCCACGGCACCCTAGTACGTCATTTCCATAACACCCTGTATTTGTAAAACATTTAAGTACTTCTGCAAAAAACGACGGCTTTTCAAAAGTAAATTAATTGGTTATTTAATCAGTCAAAGATTTATCTGTTTTGAATATTTTATTATTTTAATTAAATACATTTAAAAGTTCCTCTCCCAATAATTATTTGTAATCCGCGACGTTTCCACACCTGTCGATTTCAACACAATTTATCGCTACACGATTTTATCTTTATGAAGTTTTGCATGTTGGTTAATTTTAGTCGTTTTAATAATTTTAAAATAACCTGCTGTACCTCTTTTTATATTCTTTAAAGTCTTACAATGTTTGTAGTTTTGAATATTTTTTATTTAAAATATGTGGCTTAAATAAATATATATCTTGGCATAACCACGTTGTGGCAATCGCCAAGATAGCTTCGCAGAAACTCGGTGTACTCTTCCGAGCCAGAAAGTTGTACACACCTGAACAACTTTTGACACTATACAAAGCCCAGATTCGACCATCACTGCTCTCATGTCTGGAGCTCTGCACCCAAACATACTCTTCGGCTACTGGATTCCATCGAAAGGAGGACCACTCGTCTGATTGGAGACCACGAGCTGACGAAGAACCTCGACAGCCTAGAACATCGAAGACAGGTTGGGGATTTGACTCTCTTTTACAGATATTTTCATGGAAGGTGCTCGGCTGACCTTGCCCTCTTAATTCCGCCCAGAGCGACGAATAGCAGAAATACACTACGATCCATTGCCGCCCATCCATATGTGGTTAAGCTTAGTACTCCTCGAACTTCATTATTTAAGAATTCTTTCATCTGGAGGACTTCATCCTTGTGGAACGACCTTCCCGAGGTCATTTTTCCCAACGAATATAACCTCCAACGATTCAAAACTAAAGTTAATCGCTTTTTGCGCACACGCACCACTCCCAGAGTGCCCTAAAGGATTTTTCCTATAGTGCTGTGTTTGATCATAAAAAAAAGACACAATTTTTCTTTGGAAGCAATTCCAGCGAATTAGAGGGAAATGGTAAAACTAAAATATGGACATTCCATTATCGATATTTATATTTTGTGTTTCTGTTGGTTCACATAACTCTCAAATTTCTAAACGAAAGTACTTTTGGTTATCAATTTGCTTCCCCTTTCTGTAAGTAGTGTTAAATATTGTATATTTGGTTATAAAAAAATAAAAAAATTGTGTATTGTTTGAATAATCTGTAAATACCTGTGGTGGAACCGGTAGTGTTTAACCTCCCATCGGAAAAGGATAAACGTTTCATCTCTAAGAGCGTGGTTTCTGCAAAAAGATTTTTTGAATCGTATTAATAAAACGTCTAGTTGAAACAGGGATCTATTTCATTCGGCGGTAAATGAGATTATTGAGGTTATGTTTTTTCGCTTAAGCAGTGGTGTAGCTGATTCTATATTTTAAGTAAATGTGGTAAAATATATTTGTTATTTGAATTTCTTTAAAAATACCTACCTGTTTATGTCTAACGTTAGATTGACGTTATCGCTTTATAATAAAAATATTGTAAAATTTTGAAACAGTCAATAATTTTGTTGCACCTGGGTTCTTTTAAAGAGACAGAATACATACATATAAAAATAAAAATTTATTAATTAAAACTACTTTATTTTGTATTATCCTAAAAAAACACAAGCTATTGCACTGACAATTTTTTAATAAAGCCATCTTCTTCCAACTTATCTGACACTGTGGAAGCATGTATGATTGTAAGCAAATAGGGGTTGTCTACGATCGTTTCTTTTTATACAAATGCATGCATAAATTAGTCATTTTTTAACGAATTGAAAAAAGGACTTTAGTGTGAAAGAATGTGCCGTGTAACGTGTATTTTTTTCACTTCTCTCTGAATGCTTATAATATCCAGTTGCCATGAAAACAGCATCCGCGTCGTTCGTTGCCTGGGCGTCGCATTGTTATTCTCACCTTACAAATGTCAATAATATTCACATCAAAAATGGAAAGAAATAATGCCTACTCCGAAGAAGAAAATTAATGTCAATGCGCTCCAGACGATATAATTAGTAAAGCCAATGAAGCAACACAAAATGTATCGCCTGAAAAATCGAAAGAAGCATACAGGTAGGCATTGGGCCAAACAGAGTGAAGAGTTTCAGCAAAGGGGTATTATTAACGTAGTTTCAAAGAAGGTAAAACAATTTTAAATCTTCCGACTTTGTGGTCATGCTATTCTAAGCTAAAATCAACATTAATTCTGAATAGTCGAGTCGATCTAAGCAAGTGTGCCAAACTTATGGCATTCCTAAGTGACAGTAAGTTGGTTATACATCAATATATATTTTTTTAATTTCGAAGGGATAAAGTTACCTTTTTTCACGTACAGGATTTCGGCTCGTGCGCTCCCATTTGTTGCATGAGTAATTAGTTATGAATGGAATGTTTTGTCGTCTCCCTTTCATATTAGCTATCGTCTATGGGCTAGAAGTCAAAAACAAATTGTAACAAACGAAATATTTGTTATGTTAACGAGTAAATTGTGGGTGGGTATCTTATTATGTACTGACATCGGCCGAGGTCAACATTTTTTTCCGTTTCTTCCTAACGGAAAAAAATGTGGGTAAAAAAACAAGAGAAAAAAATCCATTAAGAATAATCGTAAACTCCTTGTAGGAATGATTCATCTAATCGCACTGTACTAAACTTATCGGTTTCTAGTATTAATTTATAAAGTAATACTGGTATGTTTAATTAAATAATATGCTATGGACACGCGGTGCAAAATTATTGTTCTTGAGGATGTTGATTTTAATTAGCGGTGTTGCCGGATTTAATTCAATTATTTGATTTTAGGGTGGAAATTTGCAAAAAATTATTGTTGTGATCGCTCGAGCGAAAAACCGCTTGATCACTCGATTATTGAAGTAACCGACATCGCTCGATTATTAAAAACAAAACTGCTCGAGTTATAAATTCAAGCGAAAATCGTCGCTTGTTACCAACCAAACCAATATTTTTTCTTTGTAAAGGTTATAAAATTGCATGTCCTGCCATGACTATATCCGGTTCTGCAATGTTAACCCTTTTAGAGAAACTGCCGCCTGGATTTTCTTAGAATTAAATTCGACTTACTGTCAGCCCCCGGCAAAATATGTTCCAGGTTCTTATTGAGGCGTGATGCGTCTGGTGAATTTAGGACACTTCAACGAGTCTGTTATACACAATCTCACTTTACTGTATAATATAACTGTTATTGATATTGTTATAACTATTTCTGCAAATCAGTTCTATAATAATTATAATAAGAACAAAATATAGTGTATTAAGATACAAGTTTCATAAGACATTATCTTAAAGCACACGTTTAATTTAGAAAACGACCCGCGAAGCGGGGAGTTTTCTAAAGTACAAGTGCTCTAATTGTCTTATGAACCGTGTATTTTATAATGCTTTTTCTATTTGGGTCTTTAAAGTCTGATGAAAAAGTTTTAAAAATATAGTAGATTTTTTCCATTTGAATTAATATTTTCTTTTTGGGTTGGCAATACTTTTACAATTTCATAAAATGTTACAAGTATCAAATATGCCATGATAGAAACAATTGAACACAACAAAGCTTCTTCCCATCCGTCATAATTAAAAATAAATATATTATTAAAGTTGATAAAAAGGAGCCAGGAAGAAAGTTGTACTCCGTCAGAAATACGAGAAATTTCAGAAAATAATCTAGAAAATATTTTTTTAAGAAGAATATGCAAAACTTTGAGTTATGGTGCAAACAGAACAAAGTTCAAAATATTGAACCAAATAATAAATAATACTATTGAATAAAATATTGTGTCGACACAGAATCTGGTAGGAATAACAATTAATGTCCAGGAAATGTCTACAGTAACTATAAATATGTATATATAAAGTAATATGTATAATACTATATTGAATTAAAAATAAAAATAGTACTTTATTAAATAAAACTTTAGAAATAGAGCATAAACTGGAAGATATTTCTATTATTTTTACGTTATTTTGTTTTCTAGTTGTGACTAGAAATTAGTTGACGGACACCGTCAGCATGTTATATATTTCCGAGTATAGGTATTTCTAGTAAAAATTATCTATTTGCAAGGCTAAAGGTTAGTATTTTAAAGTTTTCTATAAAAAATTTTTGTCGAATCCATAATGCCTAGAAAACTAATTTCAACAAAATCGAAGTAAGCCTAAAATTCGAACCCTACTTGCTGCCAACATAAAAAAAAAATTCAGTTTCATGAAGTGGCATGTTATTCAATTTGTTTGCATTTCATAATGTAGCGATTATGAAACCCAAATGGAAAAAGTCGTATAGCCAATTTGGAAATTTTTTCTACCTTAGTTTTGTATTCTTTATGATAACTTCCGGTTTACACTGGATAGTTGATTCTCCAATATAATGAATTTTAAAAAATGCGATTCAGAGGTGATACCATTTAACAGTGAAAACATTCAGTTGGCAACAGTGTCAAATGGTTTATTTTTTAAATATCTCATTGTAGCGTTGCAATATTCAGTTCGGTTTGGCTAATTTCTAGTTTTAACCTTCACTTTTCGCATAAATTAATCGAGATAAGATCAATTTTATGTCTGTATGTTCTCCGTGTATGTATATCCTTTTCCTAGGCGGCTGTGGGTGATAAACAAAATTAACTTGATGGTTTTTTTTTATGCCGCATTCAAATCGATGTCAATAAGCTGAGTAACCGAATATTTTTAGGCTTAATTGAGAAAGGTCGTGGATTCATATATGATATCAAGGATAACGAAACATTTTCTTGGCATTTTGTGTAAGCAATCGTATTTAAATCGATATAATTAAATAAAATTTAAAATATGTACATTTTAAAATGTAATTTTTGACTTTAGTACGATAAAGATGTTTTTTATATCTGTGACCTTCGTAATGTTAATCACGTCCCCCCCCCCCTCAATGCAGGAGCTCTGAAGTCGTGTGTAGCTTGAAATATTAATTATTGTAGAAAATCGAAAATACAGTCCTTTTCTTGGGCAAGTAGAGCAACATGGAAATATTTTCTACTAAGGATTATCTAAGCATATTTTATGTTTTTCCAGCCGTGAAGGACTACATTATTTTAATTAATTGTGTTCAAATTAAACAGTCAAAATAAATATATTTCATTCAATTATTGCTACTAGGTAGACTGTTTACATAATTCAGATTAATATGTATTAGAAGACTTAATAATGTAACTACTTGAACAACAAAGAAAACCTAACCTTTATACAACTAGGTAGAACCTTAAGGCTACTTAACCAAATCTAAGTTGTAGGCATATAAGGCGAAACACAAATAATTTTTTTTATTCCTTACAAAATTATTTAAAAGCGTAAAAAATAAGAAAAAATATCTAATTCTCTAATAATTAATTTTGCTAAATGAATGCTCATATGTCAAAAACTGTTCGAGCGAGTTATAGAATATTGCATACAGGGTGTCCGCTAATTAATGGGACATGGAACAACCATAGACTCCTTACATAAAAATATTAGGATTTAAATATACTTACCTGTATCAAGTTGATATTAACTGAGATATAGGGTGTTAAAGTTAAAACTTTTACTTTTAAAAGTTTTTTTTACAAAATTTGACAATTATGGTTTTTTTAGGATGAGTTAATGATTTCTTTGTGAAATTTTAATATACAATGTAGAGGGCGCTGTCTGCGGCATTTGTTGCACATTTATTAGGTCATAACTTTTTTGTGACTCAGTGTATTTAAGTTTTTAATGAAAATAATACTTTTCTCATATTTATTACGTAGAAAAGGTATACTAAGTTCAGGTCGCCCAGAGTTACCGTTTCGGAGATATTTGCATTTAAATTGCTTAGTGCATTAGCTCAGGCAAGCAAATAATATTTTGTAACCTTTTACCAATTCACTTTTACATGATAATTAATGTTCTAGTAATGGTGATTGGGAATAATGAATACAACAATTGGATTGTTCTTTAACTTACTTTAATTAAAATAACTTTCACCCTAGAAAAATTCGTGTCGAAAGAAACCAACAGCACTGAAAACACAAACTTACGATAAACTCAAAACATTTTCTATTCCATAGCAACTGCATCTCTAAATTTTATTTGTTTTTCCCATAGGTTACTTTAAGAAAAAAAATTTGTTTGCAAATTAATAATAATTATGCAGGGTGCACAAACAATTTAAATACAAATATCTCCGAAACGGTAACTCTGGGCGACCTGAACTTAGTATACCGTTTTTACGTAATAAATATGAGAAAAGTATTATTTTCATTAAGAACTTCAATACACTGAGGCACAAAAAGTTATGACCTAATAAATGTGCAAAAAATGCCGCAGACATTGTGCATTAAAATTTCACCCAAAAATCAGTTTCTCATCCTAAAAAAACCATAATTGCCAAAGTTTGTAAAAAAAAACGTTGGTTCTAGTTAGTAATTAGATAAAAACAAAAATGAAGTTTTAACTTTAACACCCTGTATCTCAGTTAATTTCAACTTTCGGGTATAGGTAAGTATAATTAAATCCCACCCATTAATTAGCGGACACCCTGTATATGTAGAAAGATAGACAATTCAAGAGCTTTTAGGGCAGTAGGCTTTTTCATTTACTTTTTATCATTTATGCAATTAAAATATTTGTATTTTGAAACACCTTGTAGGTACTATATAAATGCATGTATGTAGACCTTATAAGAAATTGAAATTCTAAAAAAGCGACGGTATATGCAGGGCGATTGATGGTATTAGACCTTTATGAAGAACTAGTTAACAGATCACGTTGAAAATTTGGTAGCTTATATAAGTGGACATGTTGAAATATTTGCAGCCGTGCAGTGCTGCCGCTTCTACTAGAAAGTATCAGCAACTTTGATAATTTAAACGGGACACCCTGTCTATTATTATTTTTTAGAATTCCTATTAAATTTTGCTTACCCTATCATTCTCGAGATAATTAATTTAACTTTTATATTAGCTATAATAGTACAGGGTGTTTCAAAATACAAATATTTTGATTGTAAAATGAAATAAAGTATGTTTTTTTAAATAAAACACCCTGTATTTTATCAGTGGCCCTAAAAGCTCGTGAATTTCTCTATCTTTGTATGTGTAATGTTGCTAAACCTATCGCGAACTGATGCCATTTCCAACACTTATTATCTAATGTACTATTACTATTACAACAGAAGTGTACCGATATATTACATTCTTACAGTTCTCGTTGCCCAGCAATGACTGATTTTTTGAAAAATCGACATTTCCGAACGCTCTCCGGCGCCGGAAATCTAGTTTTATCTAATCGCAATATTGTTCCTAATTTGTTCTGACTCCGACAGGTATTTTTCTAATGCAAAACATTTCTCGGTACACGGTACGCGAACATCTGTCGATCTAATCCAGCATATTAATTATGAATTGGAGTCGATTTTGCTTGCTCATTAGATATTCCCAATGGGAACCGATCGGCCCGGCAGCGGTGTTCTCCAAAGCATTTTTTTCTCGTCGCCGGACATTAATATTAACGGTGACATGGGTGTCCAAATATATTTCTACGGGTCCACTGCAACAACGGTTTGCTGTGACCGTGACATGGCTGTTATTTCTAAATTTCTACCTACCAAGTTGTACTCGCTCTAAATTCGACTTTAAAATAAACTATCATCATAATCAATCTCGTTATTCAATTACATTACCAATATTTTACACTATGCGGTCTTATCCTTTAAAAAAATTGTAAAGGAGGATGTGCGAGCAATAAGTTCTCCATTATAGAACCTTAACACGGAAAACACTATTGTAAAATTATTAAAAATTTTATTTTACAGGGTGTCCCATTTTCGACACCTTTATAGGGTATCTCCGTAATTGTTAGTGCTATCAAAAAAGTAATGTAGGTGTAATGTGCTCTTTTTGGGCCAAATTTAAAATGATAAAATCAAAATTTGAAAATTTTCGCTCGCTTAAGAGATACGGGGAAAAATCAAAAAATTGATAATTTCAAAATTACCCTATATTTTCTTACTTAAAAGAGATACAGAAAAATGTTTTATACAGAAGTTTCTTTATATTGATTGTTGAATAATCTGCCGTTTTCAGAATAAGTATACGGGATCAGGTAAAAAAGTTATCGGACCTAACTTCATGTTTTTAAATGGAACACCCTGTATATTTTAATCTAAAAAGATTCTATTTTAAATTCTCCTTTCAAATATATAACACTATAAGTCAACATAACAAAAGCAAGCCAGCAATTAACCAAGATCAAATCAAAGTAGATATACCGCATTGACTTTTACCTTACCCAACGGTTATAAAATTGTCTCTTGCAGAATCGAAGTCGAATTAATCAATTAGCCCAAATCGTTAGGTATCAAGACAATTATCTCGGCGCGTTTGTTACACGCTATAAATTGTACACCCACAAATATGAGCAAAAGGTGGATATCGCACAACCGAAACCGGATTCCGCGAACGTTATACCTTCATCAAGTCACTATCGAATCCTTTCCTATTCTTGATTCTCAATGACAACGACTAATAATGCATTATTTGAACACAGCAGATGAAGGAACTGTTTCTGTTGGCGAAAGTGATAGAAGTGTTTCTAGCGAGAGTATACAGGGTGTTATGGAAATGACGTATTATATTTAAACCGGCAATTCCTGAGATAAAGACAAATTGAAGAAAAATACCCATAAATGGCGCTTTCAATTCATTCAGCGGTAAAAGTGACCTGACGTCAACCCAGAAAAACACCTGTGTGGCACTGCGATACATGTAAGCAATCAAGGAATTCTGGCCAGTGTTGTCATATGTACACCTTAAACTCTTTAGACAAAATAAAATAATTTAAACACTTTTCCATTCTGTAATACCTTTTTGTACAATTAATTGAAGAACATTTACGACGGACTATGTTTTAAACAACCCGAAAAAACATATGGAATAGTAATAGCCACGTACGTCACTAGGTCAAATGCCAATGACCTCTTGACGCCTTACATCGGCTGAGCGAAGTAGTTTCATATAGCGCCACACGCTTGCGTCTGTTAGTTGAAGCGGCCGGATACGTTGTGTCTCGTCGATCATCAACACACTCTTAGCAATTCGCTCTGTTTTTTCGGTTTACCCGTGTATCTTGCCCGTCCATAAATAATATTGTTTTTATTGACGCGTTTCTTCTAGACGTCAAATTTCGTCGCGTGTAATAAAATCTAATAATCTGTCGTATATATTGTATTTTCAAAAGCTAACTATCGGTTCTGTTTCACTATTACTGTGTGTACATAAAGTGTTTCCAGGAGTGTTCCCATGAACAAGAAAAAAAAAAACTGATTGGTGTTTGTGCCTGGCTCTTTAGGTATAAGGATAAATACAAGTAGGTAGAAAATAATTAATTTTTATAAGTTTATATGGAATTTCAGTTTTACATTAAGTTTGGCAACATTGCCATTGGCTCTGGGTGAACTATTGTACAGTAGCGCGGACTGACCTGTGAGTAGGAGTGTTTATTTCCCCACTTTTAAAACGGTCGATTTAAAAAAAATAAAATATGTAGCGCTTCTCTAGGACACCCAAGGACACCCGAACAAACCCATTTAAATATAATGCGTCATTTCAATAACACCCTGTATATACTTATTGGTTGTGAAAATCAGAACTTTCTAAGATTTTCCCAATTTGAACGTTCTCTATTTTCTCGATTGTTATTCTTTCGAATCTCGAACGTTTTTGACCAAACACATTTTCCGTCAGAAATCTTTCAGCTGTTTTATTAAATACTAACCTACACTGTGCCAATTAATTATCGAATATTAGAAAACGCACGTCCATTTTAGTGATAATTTTTGTTTTAACTAATAGACAGGGCCGTTTCTGAGTGGTGCAAAAGGGCGGCGAAAATTATAGGGCGGCGAAAGCCGCCTGTAGTGTGACCTGTTTTGATTTGAAGGGCAGCCAGTTCATATGTAGCACAAGGGCGGCCAACAGGCTAGAAACGGCCCTGCTAATAGAATACGGATTGTAGAGTTTAGGACAGAGCAATTTTTGTTCTGATACGTCTAGTTGTACGGGGAAGCTCATAAAATCTAGATGTATGTAAATTTCCTAAAATTTAAATTTGACATATCTTATACAATGGATTAATAAAAAAAAATATTCTTGATAAAAAGTTGTGCATGGTCTAAAACTTAAAATGCAACCATCATATATCAATTTTTTTAAAGCTGTATACGAGGTTTGTCAAAAAAATATCCATTTTACTCAAGAGTAAAGTACCTACCTTTATTTTTTATAATACAGAAGAATGTTATAAAGTAAAGTTATTTTGAATTTTAAGTTTTATTCAGATATGCAATTACAGCCATTTAACATAAAAATGAAGGTTGGTTAAGTTTAAAAAATGAATTAAATTCAACTTTTATGCAAATGTAAAATTTAAATGCATCTAGATTTTATGATTTTATGCTCTACCCCGTACAATTAGATATAGCAGGACGTACACTATTTTGTGCTAAACTCTAGAATTTGTATTATATTAGTTAAAACAAAAATTATCACTAAAATTGGTTCGTTATTAACGAAATAACAGCTTATTCATTAGAACGTGAATTTTTGATAATTCGATAATTAATAATGACGTATAGTTCACGTCGAAAACTGATGATGGTGACGTTGCAGTCGAAACCATGGGAACCAACGCAAACCACCAATGACAACATAGCATTTTGGCAGTTTCCATGGTTTCGACTGTGACGTCACTGCAATCCGTTTTGTTCGCGCACTATAGCGTATATCCTAACAGGTAGCGAATACTTAAAATTATTAACGATAAGAAATAAAAATATATATTGGCCACTTTATCACACTTGTCATTTTTAATTTTAAACGAAAGTGCCAAATCTTTTATTACCGTTGTCGATTGTCGATAAAAAAAGGACTTATTCGGTGTTGTTATACCGGACCTAGCGGGCGTAACTTTTATTACAAATGATACAATAAACTTAATTAAAATGATAATTTTTTTTTTGTTCGATTTATTGCGAACAACCTCCTTGTTGTTAAGCTACTCGAAATCGTGAGCAGGACATCAAAAATTACGTATGACTTTTAAATCGGAAGACGTATAGTTTTTGCAGAATTATATCGTTGATCTCTTCACTGCAATAAAACCTCATTCTCTAATCGACCATAAAATAAATAAGGAAATCCCAAATTTTAAAACCTTTTCGAGCAGAGCCGGACCAGGTATACAAATTCAATTTATACCTATGCCATAAATACAAAGTGATTTTTAATAATTTTAATCTTTAGTGGTTTTCCGGCGAGTAATTTTTAGTTAGGCTTATTAGTGGTAGAATGTGGCGTCCTTGGAATTGTGCTGATAGGGGGGCATCTTCAAGTGTCGGGAATGGAGACTTAAATATTTAACAGCTGGTTCGATACCCATGACACTCCAAGAAAAGGTTGGGATGATTCTTCCAAAAAATGTCAAACCAAGGCACCATCAAATAAAGGCAAAAGAATCACAATATTACATGCTGGTTCAGAGAACGGGTTTGTTCCAAATTGTGTGTTGCTTTCAGCTAAAAACATAGCAGATTCTTCTTGAGATTACCATCAAGATACCGACGCACAACATTTTGAAGATTGGTTTAAACATAAACTCCTTGAAAATATACCTGAAAATAGCGTCATTGTAATGGACAATGCTAGTTATCATAGTCGGCAAGCAAAAATCATTCCCAATTCTAATAATACAAAAGCAGAAATTCAAAATTTTATGATTGAAAATGATTTATATTTTGAAGAAACTGGAACTGGAAGAGAACTGGAATTTCAGTTTTACATTAAGTTTGGCAACATTACCATTGGGCCTGGGTGATATATGTTTACAGTAGCGCGAACTGACCTGTGAGTAAGAGGGTGTGTTACCCCACTTTTAAAACGGTCGATTTAAAAAGAAATATGTAGCGCTTCTCTAGGACACCCAAGGAGTAACCCATTTAAATATAACACGTCATTTCCATAACACCCTGTATAGATCCATCAATTATGGTTAGTTTTACTATTATTATTATAGTAAATTTAACTAAGTTTCCGGTGGAGTCTGCAAAGTGTTCCTCTGGACAAGAAGCTTTTTTGACGGGCCCTTTCAGGATTGGTGTGACGGGGACGTTGATTCGGCACAATTTCGGTCGGTCATTGAACTGCGGGCATGTTGGGTGTGGTGTTTTTCCCTGAAAGTCTACAGAGGAATGCGAACAGAATAGTTCAACGAGTAAATTTGCTTAGTCCCCGGTTGTGCTTGCTATTGTGCCATGCGACCATATTAGAAGCGGAATAGTTGATTTGATTGGATTGGATGGAATCTTAACCCTCCTTTTTGATTATTTACAAATCTATCATTCCATATGTTATTTTTCCCTTATTTCTGATCCATTAACTTGCAAACGTTAAATATGTAACATTTCCAATTTAAAATTAAATTGATGTTAAAATTTATGTGATAAATTTAGTTTCGCCTTGCATATCACCAGCATAGTAATGTTAGATAAATTATTCTCCATGTCAATTTTAATAGGTTTTTTTATAACTTTTTTATATGTCACGAATGTTTTAGATAATAATCATGCTAATTTTTCATACGCTGATGGAATAAGATTTGCAAATACTATTTCTAATTAAAATTATAACATTTAGTAGCGGGGCCCACCTACAGGGGTGTAACACAGATTAATAGCACAAGAAAGCAGAAAAAAATGTTACAGGAGGGATGATAGGGAAATTTGCTTCACTTTTTTAATTCATTTCAATTTTTAATTAAAATAGCATTCTTCAGTGGGTTATACACTCATGTGTATACAAAATGTGGCATTACAAAGGTTTGATTAAGTGGTTAATAACTTTTTTTTATTTTTAGTCCGATATTAGTGATTTTTTTTGTAGAACTATTGTCAACTATCAGTGTATATGTCGGCGTCAATTAGTGAAATCCGTCATTCCCAGAAATGCCTAGTCATTTCACGTATTGCCGTCCAATAGTGTAACTCTACGTTTGGTACACCGTTTGCCTAAGAGTATCAGGCATTCCCTGTTATGACGGAATTCTTTCAGTCAAACGCTGTACTTATCTAAATGATTTAAGTTACCCTGTTTGCCGGTTTTAGCCAATTATTGTAATTAGGACAGTGTTGCCAGTAGTGTATGAAAATAAGGTATTTTACATTAAAAGGTTTGTAAATAACTGATTATTATCAGGAATTTCCTTAAAATTGAAAAGAATTTTTGTTACCTCCGTCAATTCCGTAATATTCCAAGGTTTTTTCTTACTTTGATTGGAGTAATAGTCATCTAACTTCTTATGAAATAATTCTGAATGCTTCAACGTTTCATTTTCAAAAGAAAATCACTACTACACAGATGATAACAACAATTACAGCGCTCGACTAAAACCGGCAAACAGGGTAACTCAAATCATTTAGTTAAGTACAGCGTTTGACTGAAAGAATTCCGTCATTACAGGGAATGCCTGATACTATTAGGCAAACGGTGTACCAAACGTAGAGTTACACTATTTGCCGGCAATACGTGAAATGACTAGGCATTTCTGGGAATGACGGATTTCACTAATTAACGCCGACATATATTTTACCAATTTTAAATAACATTGGTTATTCGACATATTAGGATAACGGAAGTGTTTTTTTGATCTATTTTCAAATCACTCTTTGGAATACTTAAGTAGCAAAATTATTTCACAATTCTCAATTGGACTCATCTATTTTGAGGTTTTGTTTCTTGTTTCATGACAATATAGTATGCATTTATTCTGACACAAGTGCACAATGATCTTGGTTATCAATAATTAAAATTTCTCCATAATTCCAATATTATTGTTGGAATGATAAAAACAAACAATTTTGTATGATAAGCGAAAGATTATCAGGACGCAGAAACAATTATTATTGATCAAGATTTAATTACAAATTCATTTAGAAACAAACTTAACTACCAATAATTCTTACGTGTTGCCTTCTAGCCCTAATTACTACCTATAGACACGTCTATGCGTTCATACCACATCATTGCAAATGGAAGATGTTGGCCCACCCGGCATCGCCCGGTGAGATACCATTGCATCGGTTTAGGTGGCGTGAAGTTTGCTCCTTGAGCTAACTTTTGCTCATTGAGTTGACGTTTCGTTGCTGTGCCGATGTTTCCGGTTACCAGGGTGGGACCCCCCAAAAATAGCATGATGGAAGCTCCAGGCCCAAAATACTCCGGAGGTAAACTCGCCCCCCATTCGGATCTCCGGGCGGGGGCTGGACTTGGGGCCCCATCAAGCGAAGTTCATCAAAAAACAACCATTTCCGACAATTTACTGGGATCTAACAACACTCAACGAAGAAATGGTGTGGCACCTGCAGTTGCTAACCAACCCAGAACTAGCAACTTCAAAATTGATTTCTGCAATATTAGAGGGCTTAACACGAACATCAATTCAGTCCACCAGCACTTTCAATCTTCCAAGCCTCACGTACTCGCACTGACCGAGACAAAGGTCAGATCGTCAACAAACACCGTCAGCTATTTATACCCTGGATACGATTTTCATTTCCGATTCCGACGCAACTTCGGCGTGTGTCTTTTTATTCGAGATGATCTCTGCTGCCAACGAGAACCTACACTGGAACCGAAAGACTTTGATGTAATGTGGTTTAAAATATCAACACCGAAAATCACCAAGTTTATCTGCTGCCTTTACCGTCCTCCAAGTGATACCCATTACAGAGACCTTTTCTTATCACTAGCCAATACAATCGACTTCGTGCAAACCAACTATCCAAATGCCGAGATTGCTATCTTTGGTGACTTTAACGTCCACAATGTCAACTGGCTTAAGTATTCAAATACAGACGATGAGCAAGGCCGCGAGACCGAATCCTTCGCGATCAGTTCTGGTCTAACTCAACTCGTAGAAGAACCAACGCGGATTCCAGACCGAGCTGGAGATTTTGCTAGTCTTTTGGATCTTTTCTTAACGTCAAATCCCGATCTATATACAGTCACCGTACAGCCTCCGTTAGGATCTTCCGATCACAAACTTATTTCAACTCTAAGCGAACTACCAATTAATTCTGAACAACCTCCTAAACCTCGCAAGATATGGCATTACAGATCGGCCAAGTGGGAAGACTTGAAAGACCATTTTCGGACTTTTCCTTGGATGAGCGTATGCTTCTCTTCTGATGATCCATCCGTCTGTGCTGGGGAGGTCTCCGACGTCATTCTAACGAGCATGGAAGCATTTATCCCCTCCTCCCAAAAACGCCCTTCCAACGGCAAGCCCTGGTTTAGCAAGGATTGTGAGCGTGCTGTCAAATCAAAAAATCTGGCTTACCGACAGTGGCGTACAAACCCTACCACTGAGAATCGTACCATCTTTATTACCGCTGTAAGTACCAATGTAAGCTAACAATAGATCAAAGCAAAGAAGCCCATAACGTGAGGATCAAAAACAAACTTCTTGACTGTCCAAACGGATCAAGGTCCTTTTGGTCAGTCGCTAAGGCCGTCAGCCAAAATTTTACCAAATCAACTATTCCACCTCTAATACGTCCCGATGGTACAATAGCATCCACAGCCGGAGACAAAGCAAACTTACTTGCTGAACTATTTTCTTCGCATTCCACTGTAGATTTCCACGGAAGAACACCACCCGACATTCCTGCAGTTGAATCCGAAATGACCGAAATCGTGTTCCGTCAGCGTCCCGTCAAACGAATCCTGAAAGGACTCGACGTCAAAAAAGCCACTGGTCCAGACGAAATTCCTATTATAGTTCTCAAGACATGCGCCGATGAACTAACACCAGTATTTTGTAGACTTTTCAACTTATCCTACAAAAAAGGAATATTTCCATCATGCTGGAAGACGGCGCGAGTCCAGCCTATTCCAAAGAAAGGTAAGCGAACCCTGCCTAACAACTATCGACCAGTCGCATTGCTTTCAGTTATATCAAAAGTAATGGAGAAAGCTATTAACCAACATCTTCTAAAGTACCTGGAAGGCTTCAGCATCATCAGCGATCATCAATATGGTTTTCGGAAGTCCAGATCAACTGGAGATCTTCTAGCCTATGTCACCCATATTTGGAACAACGCAATCGAACATCATGGGGAGTCTCGGGTTGTTGCGCTGGATATTTCTAAAGCTTTTGATCGTGTTTGGCATGAGGGGCTTCTAAGTAAACTGCGATCCTATGGTATGCCCAGTCGATTCTGTGCATGGTTATCTAGCTTTCTTAAGGACCGCTCTCTGCAAGTGGGGATTGACGGATTTCTCTCAGACACCTTCACCATCAATGCCGGTGTTCCTCAAGGGTCCATATTATCTCCCACTCTCTTCTTACTCTACATTAACGACCTTCTAGTGAAAACTAAAAATCCGATATTTAGTTTTGCTGACGATAGCACACTTTTCTCATCTTTCTCTTTGAATGCGCAAACATCGGCTGCCGACGCACATCTTCGCAGACAGCATGAAGTATCACGCCTCAACAAAGACCTGGAAGAAATTTTGGCTTGGGGTGACAGTAACCAAGTCGAATTTAACGCTAAAAAAACCCAGGCAGCAGTTTTCTCTAAAAAGGTTAACATTACAGAACCGGAAATAGTCATGGCCGGACACGCAATCCCACTGGCTTCATCTATTAATTTGCTAGGTGTCAATCTGGGAGGAAATATGTCTTGGCATAACCACGTTGTGGCAATCGCCAAGATAGCTTCTCAGAAGCTTGGCGTACTTTTCCGAACCAGAAAGTTGTATACACCTCAACAACTTTTGACACTATACAAAGCCCAGATTCGACCATCACTAGAATACTGCTCTCATGTCTGGAGCTCTGCACCCAAATATACTCTTCGGCTGCTGGATTCCATCGAAAGGAGGGCTATTCGTCTGATCGGAGACTACGAGCTGACGAAGAACCTCGACAGCCTAGAACATCGAAGACAGGTTGGGGATTTGACTCTCTTTTACAGATATTTTCATGGAAGGTGCTCGGCTGACCTTGCCCTCTTAATTCCGCCCAGAGCGACGAATAGCAGAAATACACGACGAACCACTGCCGCCCATCCGTATGTGGTTAAGCTTAGTACTCCTCGAACTTCATTATTTAAAAATTCTTTCATCTGGAGGACTTCATCCTTGTGGAACGACCTTCCCGAGGTCGTTTTTCCCAACGAATATAACCTCCAACGATTCAAATCCAACGTGAATCGCTTTCTGCGCACACGCACCACTCCCAGAGTGCCCTAAAGGATTTTTCCTATAGTGCTTGTGTTTGATCATAAAAAAAAAAAAAAAAAAAAATCATATCACATAACCTCCACATTGTCAAAGAATTCATATTACATTATTATTTTATGTAAAAATTTAAATTATTGATAACCAACATCATTTTACAATTATTACCAAGAACCAAAAAACAAAACGTATCGAATAGATGACTCTAAATGAAACTGGTACTTTGAACTAATTTTGCTGCTTGATTTGATTATAAAATAAAAAGTTATCACTCCTAAAACTTTGTAATGACCGGTTTTTTTTTGCACGTGAGTGTATTCATAGAAACGGACCTTTATTTTAAATTTCTGATATTCGTCTGCGGTTATTAAGTCGACAGTGACGCCGCGATAAGTCATCGTTTTTCAAAAATGTCGACATGGTCCGAAATTTTCAATACAAATATCAGTCTGAAAATAAAATATTAAGTCCACCTTCAAACGTCAATTTTTCTCGCAACCTTTCGTCGTTATCTAAAATAATAATCAGCAAACGAGAACGTTGAGATTGCGTAGCATTAAAGGTCATTTTTAAGTTACTTAATAACAAACCTATACCTATTTTTAATAAATGGCATTCTTCCACTTATCGAAAAATTTTTAGATCAAGACAATTTTTCATGTATAATATATGAAATCCCCACGTCATGTCAAAGCCGAGGATAATAGGTCAGAAATAATTAATCAAAATCAAGTTTCGGGTTTGAAAAAATCTGAGGTGAACAAATTTCACTGTTGTGACATACCGACTAAACACTGATTCCGAACGCATGGGTGGCGAGAAATTTCTTTCCAATTTTTTTATTTAAACGATATAAATGTGCCCCCGACTTGATCGGCGACCTGACCGAAACGTCGCCTCGGAGACGTCAAGCCATAAGATCGGCGGAATAGTGTAAACGCATCTTAAGAGATACGGTTAAAGAATATACCGGGTGACGTGCACATATATATAACCATTATATTGCCAATGCGAACGTTCCAAAATACAAAAAGTGTCCCCGGTATGGGAGATGGCGTGGTACTATTGAGTTTGCGCAGTAGCGTGGAAATTGTATCGATCGCGTCAGAGCCGGCCCGAGATTATTTGTTTGTTGTTATTCGTCGCCATCTTTGGTTCTGGATACTTTTTCAAATTACACAATAAAAAATGGTTCATCCACATTGTTGTCGGTTTATTAGTGCTTATAAACTTTCATTGCCTAACAACAATTTTTGTGAAGGAGTTTTTAATTTATGGTGATTCGATTCGCTGTTTGGTAGGTTAGCGGTTTGTTTTGTTTAAGATGAAAGGACACAAGTAAAATTAATGTTTTTTTAATGTGGTGCATTAGTAGCTGATAATAATTCCCAAAATAGTCAATATAGTCATTCATTCTTAATTTTTGGTTTACTAAAATGTGAGGTTAAGATACATACGACGTCGGATGAAAGTTAAAATAAAGCTCATCGTGTCGATTGTTACAAATATTCGGGCGGAATTTGGCACCAAAAGTTTCCACCAATCAGGGCACCGTCGGATTATCATATCGTCAGAAATCGTATGCATGGAACGCCGTCTTAATTCGAACTAATCGATATTTTGATTGCAATATTTTTCCTAACTAACCAGTGAAATTTACTTTAAAAAAGTTGAAATCCGGTCCTGTCGAATGTTTACTTTCACAAGGAAATTTCCGAACTGCGCACACTCACAACTTCCCCTGCGATGCCCATAGCGGGGACATAATTGCAGATGGTATCAGCAATATATATATGTGGTGATGAGTCGTTGAGTTGAACATAGAAATTCCCATATTATTTTTGAGGTGAGTCACTCCCTTGTACATTTTATAGAAAAATTGCATTACAACTTCTTGAAGAGACCGACATGGTAAACCTATGTGGCCAGTTTGAATACATTTTGGTAAGCCAATCTTAAGCTGTTCCATTAAATGTTATGGCAACCTACCTAAATAGAACAATATATTTTTCCCCCATAAGGTTGCAACTTTAATGGTGACACTATATGAAATTTTGTGCAGAACAGGAATGGCGAATTTGGAAAAATTTCTGAGGCAGAGTTATTGTAAAAAATAATATATTTCTTTAATAGCTCGCCGCCAATGCCCGACAGACAAATTATACAGAACCCGATGGTCTCCTTTAAGGATCTTGTTCGGGATTAAATTAAAATTGTGCAAGTCATACCCTACCTAAATGAAATTATACTGGGTCTTGTTTTTTTCATGGGCCCCGACTGCTGTTCGACATCGAAAGCTTATTAAAGTATGGTTTAATACGACTTAAAGAGGGCCACTCCTTCTTTTAAGGAGATCTCCGGTTATTTTCTGATGGTAATGTCAATGTTGGTAGTTGTGTGATTTAAATCCGCTCGTTTGAAGTGTCTTAAATTTCTAGAAAAGAGATAGGAAAACGATAATCATAAATATAATATACAAGGTGTTTCAGAAAACATGTGCCACAGCTTGTGTCATGATTCACTACCCAAATATAATACCTAGTTCAGACTATCAACGTGGGTTCGCTTATACATTGTTTGAAATATACAGGGTGTTAAAAAAATTTCTGTGAGACTATACCCCAAGTCTTTTTTTTTTATGATCAAACACAAGCACTATAGGAAAAATCCTTTAGGGCACTCTGGGAGTGGTGAGTGTGTGCAAAAAGCGATTCACGTTGGTTTTGAATCGTTGGAGGTTATATTCGTGGGGAAAAACGACCTCGGGGAGGTCGTTCCACAAGGATGAAGTCCTCCAGATGAAAGAATTATTAAATAATGAAGTTCGAGGAGTACTAAGCTTAACCACATATGGATGGGCGGCAGTGGTTCGTCGTGTATTTCTGCTATTCGTCGCTCTGGGCGGAATTAAGAGGGCAAGGTCAGCCGAGCACTTTCCATGAAAATATCTGTAAAACATACTCAAATCCCCAACCTGTCTTCGATGTTCTAGGCTGTCGAGGTTCTTCGTCAGCTCGTGGTCTCCGATCAGACGAATAGTCCTCCTTTCGATGGAATCCAGTAGCCGAAGAATATGTTTGGGTGCAGAGCTCCAGACAGTGTCAAAAGTTGTTGAGGTGTGTACAACTTTCTGGTTCGGAAGAGTACACCAAGTTTCTGGGAAGCTATCTTGGCGATTGCCACAACGTGGTTATGCCAAGATATATTTCCTCCCAGATTGACGCCCAGCAAATTAATAGAAGAAGCCAGTGGGATTGCGTGTCCGTCCATGACTATATCCGTTCCTGTAATGTTAACCTTTTTGGAGAAAACTGCTGCCTGGGTTTTTTAGCGTTAAATTCGACTTGGTTACTGTCACCCCAAGCCAAAATTTCTTCCAGGTCTTTGTTGAGGCGTGATACTTCATGCTGTTCTGCGAAGATGAGCGTCGGCAACCGATGTTTGTGCATTCAAAGAGTATCTGTAGAAATCCAAACACCCTGTATATTTCAAACAAGGGGAAGAACTAGGTACTAGAAAATTTCACAGAAGTTGTAGGTACTATCGCTCAGAACTCGTTTCCTCGCCTGTCAAAGGGCCGGGAATCTATTCCTTTCCGTACGCCTGTAAAAATAACATTTAAACAAACTTTTAAATTAACAGATAAAGCTTTTAATTGATCGAAATTATGGCTCCCAGTAAGTTGCCTATCAATAAAATATTTATAATTATCAATACTTTTATTATTTGTTTACAAATTGGATATCTACCTGGTGTGTACATAACATGTATCGGTGTTTTGATAGCGGAAAGCCGGTATCTTATCAATTTATTGATAGCGCTTATCGGAAACGGTATTATTTTAGTAAATATTACACTTTTTAATACTTTATGAACAGGTAGTTGTTAATATTTTGGTTTCGGATTAGCGCGGATAATTGGCGTATCAAGGCATGATCTGAAGGCACCGCTGATTGGTGTACAAGTACGACCGATCGCTTATTATAGGGTTTGTTCGGGTTGTCAATGGTATAGTCGAAATCATTCTTTGATTGATAAGACTTATTCTATTTAAATGGGTGACTCCTAGGGTGTCCTAGAGAAAGTCTACGTACTCGAATATCTAAATACTAAGGTAAAAACCCTTTTTACCCACATACTGTCGCGCCGTTCCATCTGGATTCAGTTAGCAACAATGTGGGTCACTAGAGTATACTCACAGTGTTGTCAGATCACATCGCGCGCATGTCTCAAGTAAGCAAGTTTGACCAAAAAATAGTACATGACACCTACCTTACTTTTTTGACAGCACTAACAATTACGGAAATACCCTATAAAAGTGGCGAAAATGGGACACCCTGTATGTCAATAATAACAAATAATGACAATATTTTAATTTTGCCATTTCCGTCTAACAAGGGCTGATCCAGAACTTCGTTTTGGGGGGGTTGAACTTTGTTTGGAAAAGTAATAAGCTGCCGCGTTAGTCAAAACAGTATACAGGGTGTTATGGAAATGACGTATTATATTTAAATGGGTGACTCCTTGGGTGTCCTAGAGAAGCGCTAATATATTTTTTTAAATCGACCGTTTTAAAAGTGGGGTAATAAACACTCTTACTCACAGGTCAGTCCGCGCTACTGTACAACATTTCACCCAGAGCCAATGGCAATGTTGCCAAACTTAATGTAAACTGAAATTCCATATACATGTATAAAAATAAATTATTTTGTACCTACTTGTATTTATCCGTATACATAAAGAGCGAGGAAATCCAGGCACAAACACAATCAGTTTTTATTCATTTTCATGGGAACACTCCTGCAAACACTTTATGTACACACAGTAATAGTGGAACAGAACCGATATTTAGCTTTTGAAAATACAATAATACAGATTATACTACAGATAATTGGAGTTTATTACACGCGACGAAATTTGACGTCCAGAAGAAACGCGTCAATGAAAACAATATTCAAAGATTATTTATGGACGGGCAAGATACACGCGTAAACCGAAAAAACAGAGCGGATTGCTGAGAGTGTGTTGTTGGTGATCGACGAGACACAACGTATCCGGCCGCTGCTTGGTCTTCAACTAACAGACGCAAGCGTGCGGCGCTATATGAAACTACTATACGTAAGGCGTCAAGAGATCATTGGCAGTTGACCTAGTGACGTACGTGGCTATTACTATTCCATATGTTTTTTCGGGTTGTTTAAAACATAGCCCGTCGTAAATGTTCTGCAATTAATTGTACAAAAAGGTATTGCAGAATGGAAGTGTGTTTAAATTATTTTATTTTGTTTAAAGAGTTTAAGGTGTACATATGACAACACCGGCCAGAATTCATTGATTGCTTACATGTATCGCAGAGTCACACAGGCGTTTTTCTGGTTTGACGTCAGGTCACTTTTACCGCTGAATGAATTGAAAGCGCCATTTATGGCTATTTTTCTTCAATTTGCCTTTATCTTAGGAATTGTCGGTTTAAATATAATACGTCATTTCCATAACACCCTGTATATGTTATTTTTCATGTTCCACGATTGATTTGGGGAGGACGGTCATGATTCCCATGACCCCCTCCTGAATCAAAGTTTCAAAGAAAAGCGTCTCTTGTATCCTTTTTCATTAAACTGATGAAACAAAAGGACATAAAAATAACAGGTCGTTGATATTACTGTATAGTTATGACATATCATACATACATTATGTCTCCCATGATACTTTTTAGTTTCTAGGGTCAATTGTCTACAAATATTACCCTGTAAGAATATTCTCACGACCTTGAACAATAAAAATTTTAAATTAAGAAAGTCCTGAGAAGATTTAAAACTGTCATCTGTACTTTCAATTGAAATTATTGCAGCCCTAAAACCACTTATTGGTAATACTAATACCATTCATAAAAATTTATGATTTTTGAAAAATAACATTAGCCAAAGTGGTCAAAAAATACAAAACTAACTCAAAAAATAAGTATTAGTCCATTAATGATCCGGATTGATTCTGCAGGAACAGTTCCTGTTTGCGTTAACTTCTTAGACAAGGGAAGAGAGGGGACGCGTAAAACCAGAAACTATTTTGTTACCGCGTGGCTCCAAACCGGGTTTAGCAGTGGCGTAACATGAATATTTTATAACTATTATCCCAGTACAAAATTATTTTGTATGTAATATGAAAGTAATATTATTATTGATTGAATTGTTGTGCACCTCACTGAGGTTTGATATTAAAAATGTTCTTTTGCTTCTCAATAATTTATTGAATGCTTGGTAGATATTAATTTTATTCGTCAAAATTATAATTTCATATAGGAAAGGTTGTGTAATTTAAATATCTTTCAACTTTAGGAAAAATGTAAGATAAAAAACAAAATTGGTCGATTCAAAATTTATTACAAAGAAGCAACAACGACTTTTAACAGCCTCCTCAAATGGTTCTTCAGGTTTTTTTCTTCCTCGGAGTGTCTTCTTTCTGTTCAGTTAGCCCAGATGAAGTACCAGGTAAAACTAGTTCTTCATCAAGCTGACTTGAAATTAGAACGGTGGAATGTTAAATTAATATTACATACATGATTTGAGATGTTTTTAAAGTGAAGACATTTTTTAGAAATTATTTCAAAGTAATATATTCTTCTTCGGTTGCGCGGACCCAGCTATTGAAGTACCAGCTATATATATATACAATTTCACTACTTTAGAAAAAAGAAGAATAATTACATCTTTAATTTTTTTATTTAAGTTGCTGCGCGGTGGAATTGATTGTCCTGACCTGCTAAATCAAATACATTTTTTTGTTCCTAGATTAAATACCAGGCAGCATTTAACTTTTTTATGTGAAAGGGCAAGAACAAATGTAATGGTAAAGTCCCCTTTAAACTATATGTGTTCTAATTTTAACGTAATGTGTGGAAACTGTGATATATTCTTTTGCAGTTTGGGTGAACTAAGGAGAATTGTGGAGCTGGATTAGCAATGTATTATTTTTCTTATATATATTTATTTATTCTTAACTTTCCTACTGTTATATAACTTATGTTATTTTTTTATTTATTTATATATTGCTCTGTAAATGGGTTCTTCTTGTTGGGCAATAAAAGCTATTATTATTATATAGTTCAGCATCATGTTGAGTTGATCTTTCAGTAGCTTGCCTTTTTAAACCCTGTAAAAAAATCAATATTATCTACATGCTTCTGTAATTTAAAATGTTTCTGTTTTTAAAATTAATAATTTTTTCATTCCATAAATTAACTTAAAGTAAATGCCTTCTTTGGTGGTATATATAGGTATATATAGGTACTGGTAGTTCTGAAAATATTATTGGCACAGCACCTCCAAGTAATCGAACTCTTTCCTCAACTTTATAAAAAAAAGAACTTCTCAAAATGCTTTGAACAAACCCTGTAGGCAGGAGAAGGTGTCCAATCTCTAAGTCCCATGTTCTGCACCCATATGTTTTCTTTTTGTGAATCTTTCGGAAATCTAAAAACAATACAACACTGTGGTTAAGCTTAGTGGTTTAACTTCCTGAGGTCGTGTTTCTCAAAGACTATGACCATCAACGAATCAAGACAAACGTTAATCGCTTTCTTAAAAAAAAAATAACACTGGTATACATTCGAATAAATATAATGCTTTCACTAATAATTAACCAAAATTAAATAAGAAATATCCGTCCCCTCTCTTCCCTTGTCTAAGGTTAACTTTCATATCATGGATATAATTTTCTTTTTAAACAGAAAACGCAATATTTTGATTAGTTTTTTTGAAATTTTGGTCAAATTTACATTCATTTTAAAACGTGGATTATTCTAAAATGCGTTCATTATCGGACGAGAGTCGTATCTCGTACCCTTGACTGATGACACTAATTTACAGCGAAGCAACAACATGCCAATTTGACAACAATGCACGGCGATTGGGTCAATTTGCATCAATTGGCAATAGAGTCTGAATGCCAATATGAAGGACGGGCCTTGCATTGTTATTATGGGCGGCATAGGTATTCGATATTACATATTTGTATGTAAGCACGGGTGGAGTGCAGTTACGTCTGTATTCTTTTTAAGAAGAAGAAGAAGCGGTTTTTAAAAGGCTCATAAGTAAGTTGTACCCATCGACCTATAACTATGGATACGTACATCTTATGGGTGCGCAGTAAAGAGTTAAATTTTATGTGTGAAAAAATGGATTGGTGCGCACGGTTTACCGATCATATTTTGAAAGGTTGCTCGTCGGTTGTCTTGCGCACAATGTTATCGCCGGTTTGGTTGCCAACCAACGACGATCGTTCTAAACCGAAATCAATCGTAGGGATGTAACGCGTGGACAAGAGATGTCAAAATTAATGCTAAAAGTGGCTTTTCAGTGATGGCCACATCACATGCGCGAGGCCATAAATTTACCACTTTTGCTTTTAGAGTTTGGCTATCCATAGATAACCAACCTCAAAACATTTGTCCGCGGCGTGGTCGAATAATAACAATTATTATGACGACTATTTAATCGAGGTACGCAAAAGTTTATCTTGGAAAGAATCCTTGAAAAATCAGATTATTCACAAATGTTGAATAGAGTTGGTAAGAGGAAAACATTTCGCCGTTCAACATTAATAAAGGCACTTTCCAGCACACTTACATTATAACACATATAATGACTCGTATCCCCAAATTTCACTAAAATTGCAAGCCAATTCGGAACTATTTCGAAAGTACCCAAAATTTTAAAAACCCTGTATCTTTCAAACAAACCATAATTGATAGGAACAATCTGTCTTATTTTTTGGGTAAGGAATCATCTTTTTTGAAACACCCTGTATACGAACAGAGAGAACGTATAGAGGTAGTGTCCATTGGTTAGAGAGACGGTGATAATAGGGGGTCCGTGAAGTGGTATATCAGAAATTTGATTTTCGTGGAGTTTAGGTCCCCCTCTACTACTTTTATATCTGATGAAATGTCGTAGAGCGTTGCTGAGAGGCGCTGGTACCGCTTTAGATAGGAAATTCTCAATAAATTCAAAATTATATCGAGCCATGTCTGAAAATGAATTTACAGCATCTGCGTGACCCCCAAAGTCACGGGAGCACACATTTTCTGACAAGTCAAGACTTTTCCGAGCGTGTAAAAAAAATGACAATTTAAAAAAAAAATGCGAATTTGAAGTTGAAACTTTCTAGAATGGAGCATTATATGTTAAAGATTATGTGACAAAATCTTTATCGATCCAGGTCTCGCCATTTCATTATTGGAATTTTTTTTAAATCTCCTCGGAGGAAATTCGGAAACCGATCGTGACATGTCACACTACATTCCTTGACGCCCAAAAATTGTGGAAAAAAAAATTTCAGACGAATCGCACCTTGCTAGGCGGAATTCTGATAATATTACGAAGAGATACCTGAAGGCAGGTATTCGCAATATTACCAAATTAAGCCTATTTTTCCATAAGGTGTGTATGATTTATTCAAATCTGATGAATTTAAACATTTGCCCTTGTCTACTTTTCACTAATTACAGTAAAAGCTACGCCTTTCATACATTTCGAGCGAAGTTTAGAAATTTTGCTATCACCGTTACGAATTCTCGTAATTTTCTCGAAGATAGAACATGTTTCTGGTAACTTTATATATGTATCAAAATGTTCGGAAAAGATGAAAGATGAAAATATTTCTCCAAGGGGAATATTTTAGAAAATATAGCAGAATAAACCAGAATTTCCATTATTTTTTTTTGACACGCTCGGAAAAGTATATATATGCAAGGGTTGACTTGTCAGAAAATGTGTTTCCCCTGACTTTGGGGGTCACACAGATGCTGTATTTTCAGACATGGCACGATATAATTTTGAATTTATTGAGAATTCCCTATCTAAAGCGGCACAGCGCCTCTCAGCAACGCTCTATGGCATTTCATCAGATAAAACAGTTATAGAGGGGGACCTAAACTCCACGAAAAACCAAATTTCTGATATACCACTTCACGGACCCCCTATTGTCACCGTCTCTCTAACTAATAGAGGTATCGGGGGAGACACTGCACTGTACATTTGTACCTACCTATGATTTCGTATCGATAAATAATGACAATCAATTTGGAGAAAAATGTTACGCCACTTCGTAGTCGACAATGAGTAAAAATGCGGATGCTACTGGCTTTGAAAAAATTCGAAAACTTAACCTTTGCCCTCGAGACTTCATTTTTTTTAAATTTCATGATATTTCTGTGACGATTCTTATAAATATTACGAGATTGGCTCCTTGTGATAAATAAATATATAGATAAAAATGGGTTCTTATAATTGTTTACGAAACTATTTTTGATAGTTTATTTCCTGCTATATCTAAATAATTTGTAATCGATTCGATATGCAGGGAAATTCGTAATATGCATTTCCAGTAAAAAAATCCTTCGGGGAAAGATGGAAAATGTAATATCGTTAAGAGCCCTATTCTTTCAATTTAGTTGCCGAAAAATTGAGGAAAATGTTGTAGTTTTTAATCACCAATCCAATCCTTGAGTACGCGAGACATATTTTTATGTCCAAGAAAAATATGTTAAAATTACTTTATTCAAATCGAAGAATTTACTTGATTTTACTAAATTTATTATAAATCATAACTATAGTTTTTTTGTAATTTTGCTGGGCGTCAATCTGGGAGGAAATATGTCTTGGCATAACCACGTTGTGGCAATCGCCAAGATAGCTTCTCGGAAGCTTGGGGTACTCTTCCGAACCAGAAAGTTGTACTTACATACCTCAACAACTTTTGACACTATACAAAGCCCAGATTCGACCATCACTAGAGTACTGCTCTCATGTCTTGAGCTCTGCACCCAAACATACTCTTCGGCTACTGGATTCCATCGAAAGGAGGGCTATTCGTCTGATCGGAGACCACGAGCTGACGAAGAACCTCGACAGCCTAGAACATCGAAGACAGGTTGGTGATTTGACTCTTTTACAGATATTTTCATGGAAGGTGCTCGGCTGACCTTGCCCTCTTAATTCCGCCCAGAGCGACGAATAGCAGAAATACACGACAAACCACTGCCGCCCATCTATATGTGGTTAAGCTTAGTACTCCTCGAACTTCATTATTTAAGAATTCTTTCATCTGGAGGACTTCATCCTTGTGGAACGGCCTTCCCGAGGTCGTTTTTCCCAACGAATATAACCTCCAACGATTCAAAACCAACGTGAATCGCTTTTTGCGCACTCGCACCACTCCCAGAGTGCCCTAAAGGATTTTTCCTATAGTGCTTGTGTTTGATCATTAAAAAAAAAATAAAAATAAAAAAAAATAAAAATTAAAAAAAAATTATATTTACAATATCATTTTGGTACGTATAGGAAATTTTACTATTAGTTTTTAATAAGATTTGAAAAAATCCTATTCGTTGAAAATGTTCGCGGTGCAATAATCGCGTTCGACATCGCTACATTTAAGTCGACGCCAAATAATCCCGATAATAATCAATTTACATTAGTGGAAAAACAAATCTTGCAAGCGCACAAACACAACCAGATATTTCAAAAGCAATTCGTCACGTCTGTCAACACCGGCGAGTCTTATCAAATTAAAATTGATAAGCAGGTGTAAAGCAAACAATCCATGTAGGTGCTAAGTACGTTTGCTCGTGATAACACTTATCACGAATGTGATATCACTTGGCATTGGCAACTAAAAATGTCCACATCAATTAAGGGTCCGGCACCCGCTGGTGAAGTAAATGTATTATTTTTCTACTCTGGTGCCAATTTTAAGAAATCATTTATGAAATGGAAAGTCATGAAGGAAAAAATACAAAGTTTTCATTTGGTGAATTTTTACTATATCGAAGAAAAATGTATGATTGCTAGGCAAGCTGCCCTACAACTTCACTTATCACATAAAAGTATTATTACAAATATACAGGGTGTTCCTTAATGACGTGCTAATATTTCAGGGTGTGATTCCTTGGGTCATTTTATAAAGAAAAGTTCATATGAACATATGTCCGCAACGGCTTATATTTTTTGCTACAGGGTGTTGAATTTTTATTTTTTAAATGGTTATTTTTTAATATCTCCGAAAGTACTTTAGATATTATTTTCAATTTTGGTATGTGTTAATAGGATGTAGAACCACAAATTTTGGTTGAAAAAGTTATTCAATTGTTCCACCAGTGCCGTCCCTGCAAACATGTCCTCTGATATTTTTTACAAAAAATGGTACGCCACTGACATTTTTCCATGTGGATATTTTTTCTGATTAGCCTGGTCAATTGGACATGAAAACGGTCTCTTGAGTTTTTCTCGTCAGACGCACCGTTCTTGATTAAAACAATTAAATTCAAATTGCTTCATTTAGCAGTATTGACGAATAATTTTTGAACACATATATCTAGTTATCCTGGAATAAATGATGTTTTTTACAAACAGCATTTTCCAAACAATACTTGTTTCCGCATTCGTATAATTATTCGAATAAAAACAGCGAAAAATAAAAAAAATTCGATGAAACACTAAAAATCGAAGAAATAATACTGTTGAGATGATTTTGAACACCAACAACTTGTCAACAAGTATTGTTTGGAAAATGATGTTTGTGAAAACGTCATTTATTCCAGGATAACTAGATGTATGTGTTCAAAAATTATTCGTCAATACTGCTAAATGAAGCAATTTGAATTTAATTGTTTTAATCAAGAACGAGAAAAGCTCAAGAGACCGTTTTCATGTCCAATTGACCAGGCTAATCAGAAAAAATATCCACATGGAAAAATGTCAGTGGCGTACCATTTTTTGTAAAAAATATCAGAGGACAATTGAATAACTTTTCTAACTAAAATTTCAATTTTTTTCATAACGCTCACCTAGGTAGGTACCTACCAATAATCCAGATGCGCCACTGGTCGCGAATAGAAAAACTACGAAACTAAGCAACAGTAATGGGCTCTTAAAAAAAGTGCAGTTTTGCAATAATGATTGAAAAAAATGCATTTGAAATGAATCCGATTTGTACGATTGCGAAAAGCAAGTGCGAATTGTTATGGCAGTTGTTTGTAATTTCTGGGATTTATTGGGCTATTGTTTTCTAGGTATTGTGGCATAAAAACTGTTTAATGCATTACGTATAAATTTGATAAGATTCCTTAGTCAGGTAGAGAAAATGCGATACGAAAAGCGGCTGTAACGCGGTGATTTTCCTGCCAAGCAATATCGAAATACGTCAATGATTAGTCGATAAGATCATACTCTATGCTAATACTCATTACGCAGTAATAATATACAGGGTGTCCGGGAAAATGTGAGAAATGTCCCGAATATGAAAATGAGGAATATTACAAACTCATATAAACTTTTCCGTATAGGTCTCCTCTTCGGCTCCCAAAGAGCTCCATGGAATCTACTTTTTTACACATAATTATTGAACCACCAGGTATATTTCTATTTTTTTTTTAATATGATGTATACCATACCCTTCAAATTACTATCCAGGGAAGTGTGAAAGTGTTAATCTACTAAAAGCGGAGTAAACACAATAATGTTTTTTTAAATAAAAACCGCTACATATCGATCCACGTTCTAATTGAGTTCATTTTTGGAGCGAAATTTTTTGGTAAGTACAGGGTATCCCATTTTCGACACTTTGATTTGGTATCTCCGTAATTGTTAGTGCTATAAAAAAAGTAATGTATGTAGGTGTCACGTGCTCTTTTTGGATCAAACTTAAAATGGTAAAATCAAAATTTGAAAATTTTGGCTCGCTTAAGAGATATTCAAATATATAACACACCATGGATGATATTGGTTTCCTAGGCGATTTATTTAAACTTTATTACTTTAAACCACAGTAGGCTATGAAACAAAGGCTAATATCCTAGAAACAACTATGTTGACTATTAACATTTAACGTCAATTTCATTTTTACATATTCATTTGCGAAAATAACCTATCAACATTTTGAAAAAATGGCGCAAAATGTATATTTTGTTCGCTATCCGGAAAAACGGTAACCATTTGAGGACATATTCCGACCATTTGCGATGATTCCCGTTATTTTTTACCTTAATCTGAATCATTTATTTCGTTTCAAAGTAATAAAGTTTAAATAAATCGCCTAGAAAACCAATATCATCCATGGAGCGTTATATATTCGAAAGGAGAATTTAAAATAGTATATTTTTAGGTTAAAATATACAAATAAAAAATGAGGTTAGGTCCGATAACTTTTTTACCTGACCCCGTATACTTATTCTGAAAACGGCCGATTATTCAACAATCATTATAAAGAAACTTCTGTATAAAACATTTTTCTGTATCTCTTTTAACTAAAAAAATAAAGGGTAGTTTTAAAATTGTCAATATTTTGATTTTCCCCCGTAACTCTCGAGCGAAAATTTTCAACTTTTGATTATACCATTTTAAGTTTGGCCCAAAAAGAGCACATGACCCTTATATTACTTTTTTGATAGCACTAACAATTACGGAAATACCCTATTAAAAGTGTCAAAAAACAATAAACTATGATATTACTGGAAAGAGATTTAAACGACCTTTAAAATGAAATGCCCCTTAACCCCTACCCATTTAAGATTTTAAGGGCAACATCTACCCCTACCTGGGGGTTAAACAACATAGGCTGCCAATATTTCTTTTTAAAGCGCCCCCCGGACAATAAAATGGACGTGTCTCCGTGATTTTCCATATTATTTACTGGAAGCACGATATTAGGGGATATGATCGTTCCACAGTAATACTTAAAAACCTTCATAGCGTAAAAATATTATTGTTCAATTTTTTATGACTTAATTAAAAATCAAATCAATATAGAAAATATAAATTTATATGCATAAATACGATAACAGATGAACGAGCACGCGATCATGCAAACAAAATGCATACAAATATTTTATTTCCATGGAAATTTACTAAAAAATAAATATTCAACCAGGATGTAATCAATGCCATCAAAACCGCACGCTGCGGCGTCGAAACTGAATCAACATCTCTTAATTATATTTTTTTTTAATTGCGTTTAATGATAGCTCATCGTCAGGTGCTCGGGTTCCTCGATGGGTGGAACCTGGTTATACCACACTGTAATAATCGATAGATCCTTTTGAAACTAGTATTTGTTAAGTGCTAATAATTACAATACATAAACGATGTTAGGTTTTTCCTCGCGCCACGTTTCGTTTCCGGCGAAGTTGATCATTTCCTTTTATTCAAAGAAACTCTTTAAGGTGAGATTTTGTGGAACAAACTTCAAAATGATGTCGGAAAATTCATAAGTGGGAGTTAAAATAAAGAAAATCCTATTCATTTCTCGTTTATTTTTTTAAACAAGCAGTAAAATTAACGTGTAAGTGTATACGCAAACTTAACTAACTATTTATGACTTATAACAGTTTTATAGAGGATTTTGGTCTGCAAATTTGTTATATGAAGGTCTCCCGGTGATACATGTTTGTATTTAGGGCCAAATAGATGCAATATTTGCTGTAAGAATACCATGAAACCACGCCAAAATTCAAAACAATCAATTCAGAAATACCGAAAATATATTTCCATTATAAGTGAGACACCCTGTATACATGGTGCTATTATATTTAAACCCGCAAATCCAGAAATGAAAATAAATTGCGCAAAAATAACTATAAATGGTGCTTTGAATTAATAAGCGATATAAGTCACTTTAGGTCAAACCCGTAAAACCATGTGGTAGATACTGGCGAGAGATGTACAGAAGACGTCAGTGTATATTGGCCGGTGTTGTAATATTTAAACACAAAAATACTATAATTTTAACCCTTTTTACCTTACCTTTTTGAAGAATTATTTCCACAATTTGAAATGAAGGCGAAAAATTGATGTTTTGCAACACAACCAATAGTAATATCACACAAATTGGAAGTTCCATCACAAGAATTATTATTAAAAATTATTTCACAACAGAGCAAAAAACGGTGGTGCTTGTTAATTAAGCTAGAAATACAGGGTGTTATGGAAATGACGTATTATATTTAAATTGGTGACTCCTTGGGTGTCCTAGAGAAGCGCTACATATTTTATTTTTTTTAAATCGACCGTTTTAAAAGTGGGATAAACACTCTTACTCACAGGTCAGTCCGCGCTGTTGTAAAACATTTCACCCAGAGCCAATGGCAATGTTGCCAAACTTAATGTAAAACTGAAATTCCATATAAAATTATAAAAATAAATTATTTTCTACCTACTTGTATTTATCCTTATACCTAAGAAGCGAGGAAATCTAGGCACAAACACATTCAGTTTTTTCTTTTTCATGGGAACACCCCTGGAAACACTTTATGTACACACAGTAATAGTGAAACAGAACCGATAGTTAGCTTTTGAAAATACAATAATACAGATTATACGACAGGTTATTAGATTTTATTACACGCGACGAAATTTGACGTCCAGAAGAAACGCGTCAAAAAAAAACAATATTCAAAGATTATTTATGTACGGGCAAGATACACGCGTAAACCGAGAGCGAATTGCTAAGGGTGTGTTGGTGAGTGACGAGACACAACGTATCCGGCCGCTGGTTGGTCTTCAACTAACAGACGCAAGCGTGCGGCGCTATATGAAACTACTTCGCTCAGCCGATGTAAGGCGTCAAGAGCTCATTGGCATTTGACCTAGTGACGTACGTGGCCATTACTATTCCATATGTTTTTCGGGTTGTTTAAAACATAGTCCGTCGTAAATGTTCTTCAATTAATTGTACAAAAAGGTATTACAGAATGGAAAAGTGTTTACATTATTTTATTTTGTCTAAAGAGTTTAAGGTGTACATATGACAACACCGGCCGGAATTCCTTGATTGCTTCTATGTAACGCAGTGCCACTCAGGTGTTTTTCTGGTTTGACGTCAGGTCACTTTTACCGCTGAATGAATTGAAAGCGCCATTTATGACTATTTTTCTTCAATTTGTCTTTATCTCAGGAATTGCCGGTTTAAATATAATACGTCATTTCCATAACACCCTGTATTTTAACGTTTCGTATACAAGCATGTGGGAAAATAAGGAAAATACGCGCGATGATGTGTCCCTTTCACACATCCAATTCCATAACGTTCTGTATATCAAACCGGAAGTATATCGGTTCGATTATGGTTAATGTATAATTTACATACCAAATTTCATCCTTCCACGTCAACTAGTTTGTGAGCTTTCTAGCCGACAGAACGACATACAATCATAAAATGATTTGTATTTGAAAATAATTCAGTAATACGAACAATTCAAATAATAATTCTATTTTCTGTTGCATAAATAACGTTAACCTTCTGCCTGTATTAATTATAAACGATTGCTATTATTAATTACTTAATTTGTCGTATATTTTTCAACGTTCAGATCCAAATAAATGATTAAATTGATTTAAAAACATAAATACTTACCACGGTTATTATCATAAGACGTTAATTTCAATTTATAAGAAATATGTAATTATTTTTTATTGGTATATACAGGGGGTCAATAAATTATTGTTTGAGCACGCCTATGGTAACACGATTTCTAACTTGGTTTTAATACATTTTTCTCCCTTCGCTCTTCACACGGAACCTTTCAAGTAATACCTAATTAGGTCGAAGAAACATTTCTTTGAGAAGAGAATAATCCCATTGCGATCGAATGACCCCGGTATGTTACCATAATATATCAATCTGTTGAGTAATCTTGACTAGCAACGTGACAAAAATAATTAATTGTTCACAAATAATAATCGACTCGCGTTTGGTATTGATTAATTACCGTTTTATGATTTATTGTTAGTACAGAATTTTTTTTTAAATGTAAACTAATTTTTTTTTGTATTTGTCCAATACTTAATTCAATTAATTTTTAATTAATTTACATTTTTATTTGTCCTAAAAATATTTTTTGGTTCTTAAAAATTAAGTTCGTTACAAAACTATTGTTATATTGATATATAATACAGGGTATTCTGGATAATTCAGCAGGATACTTGGAAAGGTTATTCTGCATTCCGTATACGAGGTTTGTCAAAAAATATCAATTTTACTCAAGAGTAAAGTACCTTTATTTTTAACAATACAGAAGAATGTTATAAAGTAAGTTGTTTTGAATTATAAGTTATATTCAGATAGGCAATTACAGCCATTTAGCATAAAAATGAAGGTTTGGTGATTATTTACTAATCATTCCGTATTAATTATTCTGGCTTGATACAATTTAACGTAATATAGGATGCACTGACATGAAATATTTGACGATGAATGTCAGTGTGAGTTGGTATTTATAAAATTACATCAGTAAAAATGGCAAATTTACTAATACAGATAAGAGAAATAAATTCAGTATTGAAATTTATAATTACAAATAATTTATAATGTAAAGCGTAAATAATTACCAAACCTTCATTTTTAGGCTAAATGGCTGTAATTGCATATCGGAATATAAGTTATAATTCAAAATAACTTTACTTTATAACATTCTTCTGTATTGTAAAAAATAAAGGTACTTTAGTCTTGAGTAAAATTGATATTTTTGACAAACCTCGTATACGGATTTAAGAAATCTGATAGTTGCATTTTAAGTTCTAGACCATGCACAACTACATTTTGGAATACTTATCCACTTTTGGAAGAGAAATTGTCGAAAAACTTAAGACAAATTTTCGAGGACCAAATTTTTCGGAATAAATTTTTCTGTAACCAAATTACATACAGTTGAGCCGGGAAAAGAATAAGCATGCGTCATAATTCTACATTAATATCTGTTATTGAAAAATCATAAAACAGACAATGTTTTTCTATGGAAACGAAATACATTTCATTTTCAAAAACGCATCATTTTCGAACACAAAAATAATAATAAATAATATGTATGGTGGATTCAGAATATAAAGTGGAGTTTATAAAACATAGAATGTCACTACGATTTAAAAAAAAACAAATGAGGACGATGGTTGCCAAAAAACGGAACGTCGGATTGAAAGTTTAATAAAAATAGCTTATAGAGAAGAAAAAGTGGCAATGAGATTGTAAAATTTATTTATTTTTCTGGGACACCCTGTATTGGGAATTACAACTAAAGTAAATTATTGAAACGCCTATAAAATAAATATTTTTTGTTTCAGACTGATCGACGACCATGCCTGCACTCCATCTCCTTCGGCCCAGTCGAACCCCTACAACAACTGCCTTTCCCCATCAAATTCGCCGTCCCCCCTTCTGGCCTCGCAGTACCAGTTGGGAAGGTACCCCCAAGAGTACACCGGCGGAGACCCGCAAGACATGATTCCAGCTAGCCAAGTGCTTCCTCAGGCGCTCCCCAAAACGGGAGAGATGTGGGGAGGTGGCATGGACGCCTATGGGGATTATAGGGGATACGACAATAGGTAAGCGAAATCAATCTTTTTTTAGCTTAAGCGTGACTGTCCGGTCTTGTTTTCTTCGCAAGAATGAAACAATATCTCAAAGAAACTTTTAGCAACTTCAAATTGTATTTCCAGATACGACTACGCGCGTCAGCCTACCTACGCTGACACAATGCCAGTATACGCGGCCAGAGCCGGCTTTGGCCACAAAATCGGCGGACCGGCCCAAAGTGCCAAGGCCACGAAGGAAGCCCGAATCAGGCGACCCATGAACGCCTTTATGGTGTGGGCGAAGGTGGAGAGGAAGAAACTGGCAGACGAAAATCCTGATCTCCACAATGCCGATCTAAGTAAAATGTTAGGTAAGTGTTGTTGTTTTTCTTATTTTAACGTGTTGTGTCGAAATTATTTGGAAACCTGCTGGTTGGTCTTCCTAATTGAATGTTGCAGATTTTGTAGTTTTGGACTATCACTGATAGTATTACGACATCCAGCATGTTGAGCGTGTCATCTGCGGCTTCGGTATATGCAACAGATCTGCCGTTCAATACAAGAACCTAGTAAGTCGTAAAAGTAAATTTTAAGACATTCCATTTAAAAATTGCACAACTTCTTTAATATTTAAGGTATCGTTCTAAAATTTTATACACAGTAAGCTCTTGTTACATAGTTCTATTTTCCAAAAAATCATTGATTTCTATTAACAAATAAACAGTTAAATAAATATTAAGAACTTACTACTCCATTTTATGGTAAGTCGAGTCGACTTACTAGGTTCTTGTATTGCACGGCAGAGATAATCTTTTACTCTCCATATTTCTAGGGCGCGTAGCATTATCTGGGTTTTTACGGTAAAGCATAATAATATAGGGACTGAACGTAATTCTTCACTAGTAATGGAAAATTACTTTTGATAGCAGATATTGTCTCATCTGAAGCTTCACATAAAAATTTGTCACTTTTTCTCCTGTAAGAATACTGGATTTTTAGGCACTTAACCAGGGGGGGGGGAGAGGATGATAAAATGAGTAATTTTATAAACTTAAAAACCAGAACACCAGCGGTAGCAACAAGGGGAAAAAGCTCGCTGCGAACGAAAGCGCCGCAGTCGAAATTATTTATGGACCACGCCCCACGAGCAAACCCAAAATACACATCTAAATTTAGTCCATAATTTATAGTAAATACTAGAAAACCCGAGCGGTAAGGTCAGTACGGTGTTCTCATGATACTCAATTTAAAAAGCGCGACATTTTTACTTAAGTTACATCAGACGAGCAAAAGTAATTTTTTTTGAAGAAGAGTTTTCCTTTTTCTGAGGATTTTTCAGTATTTTTAAAATGATCCCGATTTTACGAGCTTTATACGAAAAGAGACAGCGGAGAACAAACCAAAAATAACTCCATACCCTATTTATTTTAAGGTAACATTGATTAGTATGCTTATTTGTATTTTAATGGTATTCTACGGTTTTGTAATGCCAAATATGCAATAATTTCATCGTAAATTGTTTCAATCTGAAATAGTTCTTGCGGAAACAAATGTGAATAGGATTAAAAATTATTTATGGTCAATAAATCGAAAAAATTTAATGCACTGATGTCCGAAAATCTAGATTTAATTTAAATAATAACGATGTCAAAAATTTCTTTATAAATTTGTTTATACAGTGTGTACTTAAGTTGGAATCATATGGAAAACTTTTTTATTATTGGCTTTATGAAAAAAAGTTATTCTTCATAAAAAGTTCTGCATGGTCTAAAACTCGAAATGCAACCTTCAGTTATCAAAATCATATACGAGGTATATCAGAAATTACGAATTTTGCTCAAGAGTGAAGTACCTTTATTTTTGACAATACATGTTATGAAGAAAAGTTATTTTGAATTAAAAGTTAATGCAATATATGCAATTACAGTTATTTAGACTGAAAATTTAGGTTTTGTAATTATTTACTAATCATTCCGTATTTATTATTAAAACAATTTCTATTTTTTCTTCACAACTTAGTAAAGCTGCCTTTTCTAATGTATTTTATAAATACCAACGCACTATGCCATTCCGTGTCAAATATTTCTTGTCAGTGCATCCTAGATTACGTTAAATTGTATCAAGCCAGATTAATTAATACGGAATGATTAGTAAATAATCACAAAACCTAAATCTTCATGCTAAATAACTGTAATTGTTTATTTAATATAACTTTTAATTCAAAATAACTTTTCTTCACACTATTGTCAAAAATAAAGGTACCTACTTTACTCTTAAGCAAAACTCGTAATTTCTGATATACCTCGTATATGACTGGGCAATTTTGATAACTGAAGGTTGCATTTAAATTTACTTTAGACTTTAAAAATACGTACCAAATACTATCTTCTCCGCTAACGAAATAAAAGATTATTGATGAATAATGTTTAGGACGAACCACATAATGTGGGACGAACGCCGATGCAATAGCAACTATCAAATTTAAGGAAAAAATAGAAAAAACATACCAACTACCTACCTTTTCCGCCCAACTAAAAGTTTCTTGATGAGTTATTAAGTTATGAAATTCCGGGGGGGGGGGGGGGGGGCAACTGCCCCTCTTTCCCCTTATAAACGACGCCCATGGCTCCATAAGATGGATGATTTCATAGATTTGGCCCTTTTTTTCAAGAAATAAAGAAAATAATATCGCCATTCACAGTCTTGATTAACATCTGAGTCCTCCATTCAGTAAAAATATGGTATTCGTGTTCATATATCAAGTCGAGTCCGATTTCTGGTGATGTCTTTTGGTGGTTTGGTGAAAAACTTGTTAAAAAGGTCGATTTTTGGTGATTTTAAGTTCATTGTCATAGTTTTTTTACTTGAGCAATATTTTTTTGCTCATCTTTGCTGCGATAACAAAATTATATATGTTCGTTATCTTCTTTTTGCTAATACAGTCATAAAAATATGCGTTACCCTCTTTTTAGCTAATTGGTGATTTCTGGTGTTTCTTCGTAACAATTTCTGGTAATTTCTATATTTTTCACCTGGCGACAGTGCTTCTACTGTCTCTCTCTCTCTCTCTCTCTCTCTCGTACGGTATTTAAACACCTTTGCTAACGATTAGATACTTGTAATTTCTCCGTGATTATTAAAAACTAATAATATCTCATTACCGCTAAGCCAGGATCGAATAAAAAATTTCCAATGAATCCATAAATAAATCATTTAATTTACCGCCTGGCAATTAATGTTTCTGAGGACTTTGAACAGTATGAACCTATAAAACCAGGGCCGGCTTTCGTTGCTGGAACGCAAAACATAAAGTACGACTCAGGTAAAATAAGATAACCGCAATGAAATGGATATTTGTCGTCGTATTGCATATTATATAGTATACAGTGTTATTTAATGATACGTAATTATTTTAATATGTGAGTCTCGAGCCAATTTTAAGTCGAATCCTTTGTTTTCGATATAAAATTTTTTATTTGTTTTTGGATTTTATTTTTAAAAAAGCCAGTGGCCTGGCGTTGGTACAACATACGCCTATATACATTTTAACCAAAAAAAAAATGTTACGCAGCTGATTTTTTCGAAACAATTACATATTTTATTATAAATCATCATTCGATTCTAAACAAAAAGGTACTTCTCTTAAAACACCATTTGGAAGGAAAAAACATGGAGGGAAATAGCACTCTGTTTGTTGAAATGATTTTTATTTTAAATTTAGCAAAAGCCGAAAGTGATAAAATAAAACGTCGCATCGATTGTTTACAAAACGTTTTTTTTGCCAAAATAACGTGGTTAGAAGAAATGGTCATTTATTTTGTTACCTCGAGTGGCTTGGCGATTCTTTTGGGTCAGTGAGATATATCTCTGATTTAGTTTAAAAAATAAATGAAATTCAATTTTTATGTAAGATATGTCAAATATAGATTCGAGAAGTAATTAAATGGTTTGCCGTTATTAAAATTGGTTCGCGGCAAAAAATAGCCATAAAATCATTTAATCAGCATAAAGAGATTTTGCTTCCAATAAATAAAAATTGGGCTGCAACACTTTAACCGATATCAGTCCGCTTGTAATATCATGTGTTCGCTTAATTAACAGTCGAGCTGCGAAATGATTACTTGGTCAGCAAGGTTTTACAATTGGTCAATAGAAAAATCATGTCTAGAAGCAGTTTACTTCAGAGGTTTGCCTATTAAAGAATGGTTATCAATATAAATCATTGGATTGCGTTTGTTTTCAATAATCGGCAAAGTTCGTTATTGTGGGCGGAGCGAAAGCAGTCGCGTGATACGAGTAGCTAATTGCGTGCGTGTGTTTTCATTCGGTGTAGCATTTCAAGGTCCAAAAGGTAGCGGGGGCGGGTTTTCACTTGTTTTCCCAATGTCACTATTTCACGTTTTATTGCTTTTTTTTGATGACCAAGATTAAATATTTTGCTTATCCGCTGATTGCTTACTAAGATCTGATTAAAAATGGATCGCTCATAGCAACTTATATATTTAATTTGCGTACCAAAATAATTTAGAGCACTCTAGTATGACATTAATTAGTGACCGATTCAGAAATGTTTGCTGTCCATAAGTTGCTGACCAACTAGCCATTTTGGCCGACCGATTACATTTTGCTGTTCCCAAAAATAAGAATATTTTGCTAACCAGTTAAATGATACCCTTTAGATTCTAGCAAATTTACAGTTGCATGCATCTAGATTTTATGCGGTATCCCATAGAATTTGACGTATCAGCACGAAAACTGCTCTGTCCTGAACTCTAGAGTCTATTCTCTATCATTGACAACAAGAATTATTAAGATTGGTCCCTTATTAACGAAATGACAGCTTATTAATTAGGACGTGTGAATTTAATAACGGAAAATGTAACTGCTAATGCGTTTGATACAATTAATACAAATAATTGATCTCTGAATACTGTTTTCTGAACTGTTCCGCCTACTTTACCTGGAAATACATAAAAAAAGTAAAAAATATTATTATAATAATCCAAAATAATTGGCTACTCAAACAAACCCGTCCCTGAAAGTGACAACAAACTTTGCGATGTCGACATTAAAAATTCCCACCGACGTATTTAATCGACTGTATTATGTTTTTGCTTTTAACCTCACAACTCTATGAATTATGTATCACGGCATTTTGCAATTAACAACTACATATTTTAATATCTGGCTTAGTTTGGTCTTAACTATTTTCGCCATACCGTGACATTATTGGCAGTCAAATATATATCAACATATTTTTATAAAAATCTTATACGGAATGTCCCAAAATTAATAGTACACAGTAATAATAATAATAATAATAATAATAATAACACTTCTTTATTTCAAATTACAAGTTACTAGGTAATTACAAACTACAAGGCAACTATAAAGTGAAATGACGTCAGAAAAAGCAATAACGACAAGAACTCACTGAAGTCAAAAGTCCCAATCAAAAAAGTCTCTCAAGGTATATGGTTCCATATTAATTAATAACCTCTTAATTGACCTTTTCCACACTCTTATATTACATATCCCTTTAATGTTAATAGGCAATCTATTATATAATTTAACGCACATGTAATATGGGCTTTTTTCAGAAATTGTTAAATGGTGACGTGGATACAAAAAATTCAAAGTTCGAGTACCGTAGCTATGCTCATTAAGTTCTTGGAAAATTTCTTTGTTTTTGAATAAGAACATTAAACACTCGTAAATATAAAGTGCATGTATTGTCATTATATTTAGCTTTTTAAAAACGCCTCTACAGGTCTCGAGGTACTGTAATCCCTGCATCAACCTCACCACTCTTTTTTGCATTACAAATCCTCTTTGTACTCCCAAGCTACTTCCCCAAAAAAGTATACCGTATCTTAAAATCGATTCAAAATTTGCATGATACAATGTCTTAATTGTTTGAAAATTCATGTAAGATGACACAATCCTTATACCATATGCAACGGAGCCAAGCCTCAAACACAGCCGACTCACATGTGACTCCCATGACAAAAATTCATTTATTATCACCCCCAAAAACTTGGTTTCTGTTTCCCTATGGAGCTCCGTTCCATACAGTTCAAGACTACTTGGTAGATCTATTTTATTTTGCTTAGTTCTAAAAATTATTATGTTAGTTTTATCCTTATTTAAGATTAATTTATTTTTACTAAACCAATCGTTAATCTCCCCAAAGGCCACCTCAGCATCATGAATCAGTTCTGCAAAATCTAAACCACCAACAAGCATATTGGTATCATCACAATAGTTTGTTAAGGAAACATTATTTTCATTTACAGTTAAATCATTTATAAAAATTATAAACAATATAGGCCCCAAAATGCTACCCTGAGCTATCCCCATCAAGTTTTCCCTGAAAGCCGATTTAACCGTCCGATTCCCTTCCTGAATTATGACCCGCTGATGTCTATCTGAAAGGTAGGACCGCATCCACCTCTGCGCATTTCCTCTGATGCCGTACTTATTTAATTTATAGAGGAGCAATTCTCTGTCAATGCAGTCATATGCTTTACTAAGATCCAAGAACATCCCTACTGCTAGATTTTTATTTTCAAGGTGTTCCAAAACTATTTTCGTAAACTGAAAAATCGCAGACGTGGTCGACCTACCTCCCAGATATCCATGTTGCGTCTTAGCAAAGAGCTGACCCTCTTGGAAAAATTCCAACAGTCTCGAACATATAACCATCTCAAAAACCTTTGAGAAACTCGACAACAAGCTTATGGGTCTGTAATTGTTCAAATCTGTCGGACTGCCCTTTTTGTATAAAGGCTTAACTTTTGCAAATTTAAATTTATCTGGGAAACGTCCAAATTTCATAGAATTGTTAATAATATACGCAAGAATTCCAGCCACATCTTTAATAGACAATTTAACTATACTACTTGGGATCTCATCTTCACCACTGCTATATTTATTTTTTAGTTTGCTGGATATTTCTAACAATTCTTTTATACAGGTAGGTTTGAGATATATTGACTGATCATTTTCGGGAATGTTACACTGAAATTGAACATGTGTTTTATCTTGAAAAAGCTTTGGAACTATATTTACTAAATGCTCATTAAAATCATCTGCTAGTTTTTGACAATTTTCGGTAGAGGGACCCTGACTAGTATTGGTCCTGCCATTTATTTCGTTACATATTGCCCACATACTTTTGTTTTTATTGTCTGAAACTCTAATCTTATTTTCAAAATTATTTGACTTTTCTTTTCTTAATAGCATATCATAATGTTTTTTTGTTTCCTTATATTCACCGTTATAATGGGCACAATGTTTTGACAGAACCAATAACTTATCCAATTTAATTTTACATTCTACAATTTCCTGGTTTTTCGATATTATTTTCTTTTTTTTATTACTGTAAGAAATAGTGAGTGGAAAACATTGGTCGAAAATATTTTTAAAAGTGTTTATAAATCTATCCCATTGCCCATTTACATCCATTCTCTCTACCTGAAGGACCAGTTGCCAGTTCTGCTGTTTTAGAAGCTGTGAAAAATCAGATTTATTTTGATCAGAAAAGAATCTTTTATAAACAAGTCTATTTTGATTATAGTTTCTCAGATGGAATCCAACCTTTTGCGCCTTGTGATCAGAGATATGAGCTTCCAAAACCTCAGCCCTGCACTCCTCCCCCTGATTAGTGAAAATGTTATCTAAACAACTACTGTTATCTTGAGTTATTCTAGTGTTTTCATATACCGAACCCCTAATATTATACAACCTTAATAGTGAAAATAAATTATTCTTATGACAGTTTTCCCTTATCATCTCAATATTAAAGTCTCCTGCAATAAAAACTATATCGTAACCTTTAATGTTAGTTAACAGTTGTTCTAAGCTGGTAAAAAATCGTTCCTTATTACCTGAAGGTGGTCGATATATCGAAATTATTATAATTTTTTTTCCACTTAGCTGACACTTAATCCCAGAACACTCAAATTCGCCACTCAGCGATATACTGCGCACAGTTTTTAGCTGAACAAACTTAATGTGCTTTTTTACATAAACTGCACTGCCAACATGTTGACCATCACCTCTACAAAAGGCAGAGGCTAATTTAAAATCTTTAATCCCTATTTGTTGTAACTGCTCCATAGTTTTCCAATGTTCCGTTATGCAAACAAAAAGACATTCTGGCGATTCACTTAATAGTTTTTCCAGCTTATTAACGCTATTTCCAATTGATTGAACATTTTGGTGTATTAGGCTGTGAACTTCTTGTAGTTTTTCTTTTTGATTTTTTCTTAAAAAGTTTTACTTTCGCTTGACTGTCCATAGTCCGTAGACTGTTTGTATTTTTCAATTTTTTGTAAAAATGCTGGGCATTTAGGATCTCTAGCAGAGTGAATTCTATTTCGTAAATTTAGACGTTTGCAATTCGGGCAATCCAGAGGTGTATTTTCCGGACACAGATTAGCTTCATGGGTACCGCCGCACAGTAAACCTGCAACTGGTTGGAATTTTAGGCTTACTTCGATTTCGTTGAAATTAGTTTTCTTGGCATTATGGATTCGACAACAATTTCTTATAGAAAATTTTAAAATAGATCATTTTCACTAGATATTTATCTGAAATACCTATACTCGGAAATATACAGAGTCTCTTTTATCTAAAGTAAGATAGCTAGCGAAGAACGTTAAATACAAAACATTTAGGGTTCTTAGAAATCTATTATACTAGACATAAACTAAGTATACAGGATCAGTCAAAAAGCCAGGGAAGAACAAAGTTACTTTATTTTAAATGGAACCCCCTGTATATTATTCAATATTTCAATTATTTACAAGATTCTAAAAATAAAATGTTAAGCACACCACATACCCAATCTTAACCGTTTTCGAGATATCGAGTTTCGAATTTCGTTTGCAAATAAATCTAATAACAATAATAAAAAAGACAAACTAAGTTTTAGTAAACAACAATTTAAAATCATATTTTATAAGGTGCCCAAAGTGTCCACCGTTTACCTTCTGGCAGTAATGAATTCGATGAACAAGATTTTGTAGCGAATCTAAAAGGATATTGGGAGCAAATACTGGAAATTTCATGCATTATTCTTTGTTGCAAATGTTCGATATTTTGTGGCTTATTTTTGTATACTAAATTTTTGATATGGCCCCACAGGAATAAGTCAAGAGGGGTCATATCAGGAGACGTAGCTGGCCATTCAATTGCACCTCTGCGCCCAATCCATTTACCAGGAAAAGTTTCCTCTAGATATTCCCTCACCATCCGTCCAAAATGTGGTGGAGCCCCATCTTGTTGAAACCATATTTGTTCAGCCGGTAAATTGGAATTATTATGGTTCGGGAATAATCGTCTGAGCTGTGAAACAATATTCTCTTGTAAAAGTAATAAATATCGTTCAGAGTTCAAATTTCCATGTATAAAATAGGGTCCTATGACGTTTCCACCAATAATGCCACACCAAACATTGTATTTTTGGGTCGTTGGGTATGAACTTGTTCCATCCAATGTGGATTTTGGTCTGCCAATATCTACAGTTGTGTCGATTTACGTGCCCGTTTAAACAAAACGTTGATTCATCAGAAAATAAAATGTGGTTGACAAAGTTGACATTTTGATTCAATTTATCCATAATGATTTCGCAAAACTGAATTCTGCGATCAAAATCGTCTTCACTCAATTCTTGTAACAAATGAATTTTATATGGTTTGAATTTTTCTCTTTTGGTAATTTTTTGAATGGAATATCGACTCATATTATGATTTAAAGCCCGCTGTTGCGTCGAATTTATTGGATTTTCTACCACATCTAACATGAGATTTAGAGAATTTTCTTCATTAGTAACGCTTACCGGTCTTCCACTTTTTGGTCGATCTTTCACACCTCCAGTTTCATGAAAACGCTGCAATGTTTTGGAAACGGTTGATTTAGTTATAGCTTTCCGATCTGGATGCAATTCATTAAAAATATTCACCACTTGGGTAAGACTCCATGTTCTATCGCCGTACCCTACCATCATTAAAATTTCAATGCGCTCGGTATCACTTAAACGTGCCATATTTACGCGAAAATTGTTCACAAATTGTAAATGTAAGCATTTTTGACAAATATCTGTTGTCAAGATGACAAAACAACATTGTTATGAAGATAAATATTTTCTAAGGTAACTTGATGGCGTAGAATTAATGAATTTAATAATTTATTTGAAAACGAAATTCGAAACTCGATATCTCGAAAACGGTTAAGATTGGGTATGTGGTGTTCTTAACATTTTTTTTTTTAGAATCTTGTAAATAATTGAAATATTGAATAATATACAGGGGGTTCCATTTAAAATAAAGTAACTTTGTTCTTCCATAGCTTTTTGACTGATCCTGTATACTTAGTTTATGTGTAGTATAATAGATTTCTAAAAACCCTAAAAGTTTTGTATTTAACATTCTTCACTAGCTATCTTACTTTAGCAAATAATCGACCGTTTCCATCCATAAAAGCGACCCTGTATAACATGCTGACGGTGTCCGTCAACGAATTTCTAGTCACAACTATAAAACAACATAACCTAAAAATAATAGAAATATCTTCCAGTTTATGAGCTATTTCTAGAGTTTTATTCAATAAAGTACTATTTTTATTTTTAATTCAATATAGTATTATACATATTACTTTATACAGTGAGTCCCAGAAGAAATGTCTAAATTCATTTAAAATTCAGCGGTAAGTTTTTTCAAAAAACGCTCGTACCCGTCGATTTTGATTTTTTAATTTTTTTTTTGTGGTAATTTCATGTATACAGGGTAGCTCAAAAAATAAGTTACGACCATCAACTTCATTTTTTCAAATGAAAACATATATTTTTTATTTCATTTTTTAATTTGGTATTGAATTCTAAGCATGTTTCATGTACCATGTCCTATACATAAACTCAACAGTTATTAAAAAAATTAGGATTGAACATATCTATAAGTAAGACCTGTTTATTAAAAAAAACACAACAAAATCAAATTAAATGTTGAAAATGTGCGTCATTTACGGCTTGACAATATCCAAGACGATCAATAAACTCTCTTTGCACGTTTCCAACCATTTCCGGAGTTATGACACGCACTTCTCTTCGGATCCTTTCTTTCAACTCCTGCATATTGTTTGGCCTGTTAACAAATACTTTTGATTTGAGGTAACCCCACAAAAAAAGTCTAGCGGAGTTAGGTCTGGCGACCTAGCAGGCCATTCGATAGGTCCTCTCCTTCCAATCCACTGATTGGGAAAGGTTTCATCCAAAAATGTGCGCACAGTGGCCGCATAGTGCGGAGGAGCACCATCTTGTTGGAATATCAGTTCTTCGTCAGGGGAGTCTGGACCCAATGGATTCGGAAATAAAGCCACTAATGCTGGAATTAATTCTAGTTGGAGAAATTCGAGATATACTTGTCCAGTTAAAGACTGTTCAAAGAAAAATGGACCAATTACTCTTTCGCGTACGATTCCACACCAAACATTTATTTTCTTAGGGTACTGGCTGTGAACCTCTATCATCCAATGCGGATTTTCTGTTGCCCAATATAGACAATTTTGTCTGTTCACATTACCATTCAAATAGAACGTAGCTTCATCCGAAAAAATAATATTTTTTACTAAATTATTATCTAGATTGCACATATTTTGCATGCGTCCGCAAAACTCACTTCGCCTATCGAAATCATCTTCAAATAACTCATGCACTGGAATAACTTTGTATGGGTGATATTTGTGCTCTTGAACTACTCGGTGAACAACAGATTTCGGCATGTGTAAATCGGCCCCAATGTGCGACAGGGGAGTACATGGATTTTCTTCCAAGGAAAGCAAAACGTCAAGTTGTTCATTTTCATCTCGAGTAGGACGACCAGATTTAGGCAAATCTCTAACATGACCGAATTCTCTAAACTTAGCCTCTATTCTACTCACCATCTTTTGACATATGGGAGGACGATCAGGATGGATTTCATTAAATAATTGGGCTGTTTCTATTTGAGTACGTGTTTTATCACCAAACCCAACCATGCATAGAATTTTTCAATTTTTTCTCGTTCCGTTAACTTCACCATTATTGTGAAAACCGCAACTTTGAAACTACGCTTGACAATAATTATACTTATTTGAAATAAAATTGTCATACAGTTTCTATGGAAATAAACGGTGACAGTGAGACAGTACACTCTTACTTATTATGGAGCCCAAAATGCCATATTGCCAGAAGATTTGATAGATCGTTGGATTCCCTAAATGATATGTTCAATCCTAATTTTTTCAATAACTGTTGAGTTTATGTATAGGACATGGTACATGAAACATGCTTAGAATTCAATGCAAAATTCAAAAATGAAATAAAAAATATATGTTTTCATTTGAAAAAATGAAGTTGATGGTCGTAACTTATTTTTGAGCTACCCTGTATACATGAAATTGCCACAAAAAAAATAAACTAAAAAATCAAAATCGACGGGTACGAGCGATTTTTGAAAAAACTTACCGCTGAATTTTAAATGAATTTAGACATTTCTTCTGGGACTCACTGTATATACATATTTCTAGTTACTGTAGACATTTCCTGGACATTAATTGTTAGTCCTGTCAGATTCTGTCGACACAATATTTTGTTCAATAGTATTATTTATTAATTTGTTCAATATTTTGAACTTTGTTCTGCTCTCAACCATAACTCAAAGTCTTGCATATTCTTTTCAAAAGTTTTTCTAGATAATTTTCTGCAATTTCTCGTATTTCTGACGGAGTACAACTTTCTTCCTGACCCATTTTAATTAACTTTAATAATATATTTATTTTTAATTATGACGGATGGGGAGAAACTTTGTTGTGTTCCATTGTTTCTATCATGGCATATTTGATACTTGTAACATTTTATGAAATTGTAAAAGTATTGGAGTATTGCCAACCCAAAAAGAAAATATTAATTCAAATGAAAAAAAATCTACTATATTTTTTTAAGTTTTTCAGACATTAAAGACCCAAATAGAAGAAGTATTATAAAATACACGGTTCATAAGACAATTAGAGCACTTGTACTTTAGGAAACTCGTCGTTTTCTAAATTAAACGCATGCTCTAAGATAATGTCTTATGAAACTTTTATCTTAATATCTATACTATTATATTTTTATTAAAAATATCAATTTTCTCATAACATTTACCCAAAAATGGTGCGTGTATCTTATCAATGTCGTTTCGAGTAATTGATTTCGATATTTTTGCATCCACTGTGTTCCTGTTTTTATGGTTTGGTGTGGACGCGGCATAAAAGACGCAATTTTGACCCCGCGTGAAGCTATAACGAAAATTTAAGATTTGATGACCTTCAGACAGTACGGCATCAAAGACATTGTCGGCACGGCGAATTAATCAATTATCAGCGCTTCGGGACCCGCATTTCGTCAAGAAAAAAAAAAACGACCCGGCCATCGGAAAGCCATAAATAACGTTAAATCGGGGCCCGAGTTACTTTCGAAAAATGCAGCGGTCGCCTCGTTTACATAAATTTCGAAACTCGACGAGGCAGAGGCCGCGCGCGTCCCCGTAAATCTCGGCCTGATTGATTGTCCGCCGCCATTCGCGGAATTCGAAACGGATCCAAGATTCGTCTAAATCCGACCAGTCGCAAATATTATTGCCGTGCTACGAATCAAGCTACGTTGCCAGCTTCAACAGCCAAAAAGAGTTCTACTATGACCACACTGAACGTAAATGTCGCGTCCTCTGTCATAATTTAAACAAAAAAATCCAGGCCCGCATTTAAAAAAACTAAGTTGATGATGATGACCTAAAGACGAAACGTCGCATGGAAGATCTGATGATGCCATCTTGTGCAGAATTAAAAGTAGCAATGATAAAGTGAAATTTATTTTTGGACATCCCATTGAACAAAGTCAGGAAAAGCCATAAACCGAAATGCAAAATATTAGATTTTTCCAAATATTTTGAAAGTCCCTGTATTTATTTTTGGTTTTTTGCGGCATATTATCGGGCCCATAATTATGCAGCTTTGCCCCAATTTAACGGACTTCGTTTCCGAAATCCCAATATTGCCGATCTTTATGTTGCCCAGTTTACCTGATTAAACCCCATGGTGTAGGTCCCGACATCTTCTAACCGCAATAAATATGTGCAGGGTCGGGCGGAAAATATAACTAAAGTCGGTACGGTGTATGCAGTCCGCTAAACAATAAAACCTCTCGAGCCGGATAGTCGGTGGCTCTCAAACAATAATTTATATTTTAGTTATTTTCTAAATAAAATAATTTAAAGTAAATAGTTAGTAATTAGTTTAGGCAAAGAAAAATAATTATTTTTTAGCTTTTATAGTATCTATTTAGGCAAATTAGTTTTACGAATTCTATTTTTATAAAGTTTTGGTTCTAAAAAGAACCGATCTTTTTGAAACATTATTGGACTGCTCGCAAAGCACTTTTCTGTTGGTGGTTTTTTTGTATTTGAAGCCCAGCTCTTTTAAAATGATAGACAAACTGGTAGTTCCAATATTGCAAAGTTCTTTCTTCTTTATCTTTTCAAGTATAGCTTTGAGGGTAACATATTCCTTGACTTTATACATATCATAAACAATATTCCTAATCGATAGTTTTATCCTATGGTATAAATCAAAGGTTTTAGAATGGAGTCAAACCCTTTTATATGGTCTGTTCAATTCCTCTTCACTCTTTTTTCGAAGTCTTCTTATCTGAAATGCCGCAAGCATCAGGCGTTCGTTTTTGCACTGCAAAAACAGACACTAACGGGCCTGAGTTATCTTTTTCTAAGTAAAATAACGTTCCACTTTTAATACCAAACGGCGTTCACCTGGAGATAAACACCTTCTAGGCGTTGTGCACATTTTCCATTAATTCACACACAATGAGAAACAAACTAAAAGTCAAAAGCATAACTACTTATTTAAAATAGAACATACCATCATGCACTTGAGCAAATTTTAATTATTTCTTGGAAAATACTGATTATTATATAGATTTAACTATAATTATATAGATTTAACTATAATGATCCCAAAATAACTAAATTCCAGGAAAAAGTACCTGAGAACATCTTTAACTTATTGACGCAAAATGGTTTTCATTTGATAAATAAAAAAAACTATGAGCGAAAATAAACAAAATAAAAATATTTATCGCGGTTCATAATTCTGAGATAATTTTGTTTTGGAATCGCTGATTTTGCACGGCTGACTACAGCGAACCAGTGGAATGTTCGGTACGATCAAGTATAGCGAAGGTATTGTTAACTTAACCGTCTTACTGTTTAACAACCTATAATGATTTAATCCGATATCGGACTTCTTAAAACGAGCCGACTTTATCTATCTACATATTGATTTATTTTTATTTTGAATTAATGGGAAAATTAGAGATGCAGGTAAATGAAATTTGTACTCGGGCTCTACCAGAAAAGATACAAATTTGGTGCATTTTATGGTCAGAAGGATAATTAGGTGTTTTATATTTAGTTACGCCGCTATTTTTAAAATAACTTGACAACGAGTTGAATTGTGACGGTCATGATGTAGATGCTGGTAACTCCTGCGACAAAAGGTTCGAAGAAAGAAGAAAAGCAGAAGGGACGTATGCAAATAAAACGTCGTCGTTGTGGTCAGTTCAGGTACACTTCTATGGAATATGCCGACATGCAAATAGCTCCTTTTATTGCACACAGAGCCATTGGCAGACGCTGAAATGCGACTGAATATCTCTTAAATTATAGTAAGATCGCTTCTCAATAATATATTCGACAAAGAAACAGTCACTGCATACATAAATACAGGCCGACAAGTGGATTCGTGTCTCCGACGTATCTGTAAAGAGGAAGCAATATCGTTTGAAGCACGGTCTAGTCATGGGCGTGCTGGTATTATTTTAAATAATGTAATAAAAATAGGAAATTCTTCAGTAATTGCATTATGTTTGAAGGTAAAACAGGTAAATAATTACTTTTTACAAGATGTAGAGTTTTCAACATGAAAAAAACAGCTACATGATTAATGATGATTATTTTGGGCGTATCTTTTAATGTCCCTTACTAGATTTCGCTTAAGTGCCAATTATATTGATTTGTGATTCCTCTTCACATACCCTGTACACATTTCCAATGGCTTCACAGGTCTGTCACTGTGAAGGTTCTTAGTCACGACTCACTCACTCATAATTAGTGTTGTGATCGCTCGAGCGAAAAACCGTTTGATCACTCGATTATTGAAATAACCGACATCGCTCGATTATTAAAAAAACCGCTCGAGTTATCTATTCAGGCGAACACCGTCGCTCGTCACTTATTATCTTTAATTCGATACCCGAGCTTCGCTTGACGCCGGCGGAAATGTACCGCTGTAGTGTGATCGAGTTAAAAAACTGCTCGTATATTCGAACAGTTTTTCGCTCGATAGGAAATACTCTAGTTATAACTTCAGGCGAGAAACCGAAAATATCGCCTGTCACTTGATACACGACCTTCGGTCTACACGCCGCGCCATCCGATTGGCGACGTTCGAGTTTGACGCTGAACCGGTAACACGACATACGTCTTTCTTAAAGGCACACAGGTGCATATAAAAAAGTATGCCAAATCCCTTAGTGGAGTCATAGCGACATGGGTTTTGTAAAGTTTTGTTTTAATTGGCTAGCCAGCGGCGTAGTTTAGGTTTCCGATTGTAAATATTAAAAAATGAAAGGATATAATTTTAAAATGTTTATTTACTATAAACTTGAGAAAACTTCTCAAAAATAACCTAATAATAGAAATTGTTAATGAAAAATAGCAAAACGAACGAAATTGTTAACAAAAGATAGGTATCGACAAATTTTTTGGTAACCAAAAGTAAACATTCTTAAATTTAAACAGGAACTTTTAGGTAAGTACTACTATAAACATGAATTTAAAAAAATAATCACCTAATTTTCTTATTTTGCCAGTCGCGTAATTAAGCCTAAATTTTTGAAGGGCACACAGTGGGCACCTGAAATTTAAAGTCGAAGAATTTGACAAGCCATTTTAAATATCTACTTATTTTATGCTCGTAGATTGAGAAAGATGTGAAGAAAAATAACTCTTGGTAATATTTTTTGTTCGGGTTAAAAACGCACAATAATAAGCCCGAACAATAATACATATTTGGGTGATTTTTGGAGTTTTTTGTTTGGTATCGAGACATGTGGTAAAAATTCACTAAGTATTCACAAATAAATAAATTTCTGGAATTTTTTTGATGGCTACTACAATTTTTTAGCTAATCCTATGCCCACCCGTAGTTACGTGCCTGCTAAATACCCTACCTGATCACATGTAAACGGCTAGGCTGCCGGTCGAGCAGTCGGTGACGTCATCGCTTGGTAAATTGGAATTTCAAGCGATTCACTCGATTATTAAAATCGCTCGAGTATCAAGTACTCGATTCTTAAAATCATCGTTTTTTCAACAAACACTATTCCTAATCGCAAGGGCGCTTCACGAAATTTTTCCCTGCAAAATTATTAAAAACGTACATAAGACAGAGAATGGTTTTAAAACGTGTACGTTGCACCATGGATTCATACAGGTCTCGACCACTAATCGAGAATATTGACATTCCCGCCTCGCAATAATAAAGACATTAAAAACTTTAATCAATTAATCATTCTGCATCAATTGAATCAGACAAAACGCAATTAAAGTTTTTTTAAGTGACACCGGTGCATGGGAGTGAACTGGAATCTCGTTACAAATTCATTTATTGTTCAATTGCTTAATGGAAACAATATGCGGTTTGTAATGAAATATGATATCGAAATTGAAACTCGAAACGATCGTAAGTACTTTGCGTATAATGAAAATTAATTTGGTAGTTTTGGTCGATTAATAATCTTATTATTTTGAAGGGTATAAAGAAAGGAGAGTATGTGGTTGCGAACAAACGAACATATACCGGGAGGCGTACACAAAAAAAAGAGTTACTTATTTTAAAAATAGAATACTTAGCCTGAATAAGATTTAGCTTCGTATATACGCAAAGAAATATGTTTTCTAAATGAGTATTTTAACTTGTTACAGTTGGTGACCGAAAGATTCCAATTAATCCATTAATTTTTAAAATCAAGACCTTATACAGGGTGTGATGGAAATGACGTATTATATTTAAACCGGCAATTCCTGAGATGAAAACAAATTGAAGAAAAATATCCAAAAATGGTGCTTTAATTTAATATGCCCTGTACATGACCTTATGTCAAACCCACGTGGTGCCCCTGTTCGAAAGGTAAACACAGCAACATATGGCAGTGAATCTTGAACAGTGTTGTCATATCTTCAGGGTAAACTCTTTAGAAAGTCAATAACCGACAGATTTCAAGTTGTTTATTTTTCATCGTACATTATTATAAACTTTTACGTTCAGTTCGCTGGGAAACAATCTCTGATTTATAAACTTGAGCTGACTCGAACGAACCGCCGCGGAGGTTATAAATGGTCAGGTATGTTCTCATTTGTTTAATTCGAACGACACCCGTCAGATCTGGACAACTTAAAAGTTTATAAATGCCACTTACCCTTTAGAAAAAAAAATGCAATTTTATTTACCGTATTAATATCAAATACCAACAAAAGAGTTCGAAACCGGTCTGCAGGTGGTTACATCCTATCAATAGAAGGGGCTTCCTTTTCTTGGTAGTACCATTCAATCTGATATAGTATTTTAGTGTGCTACTGTGTATACAAAAATACGCCCCTATTGTATAAGGTATCATCGGGTTGTCTGCGAAATAATATTTTTTCAATACATTGGTCTTTTAAAATTTGTTAAATCAAAAAAAGTTTTCAAACTGACACGCTGTATGAGGTATAAGAAAACAAGAGAGAACTTATTAGTCGAGATATCGTAGTCTATTAAAAAATATATATCTAAGGTATATTTCAGTTTACCCAATTTATCTAATTAAATTTACATTTAATTCTAACTAAGGTTATTCCGTATTTTTATTTAATTTGGAATCGTCGTAGTTACGTTAATATTAGATAGTTTTTCAAGGTTGATAATTAAACAACCATAAATCAGATGAATATACATAATTAAGTGCTTTATCATCTTGTATGTGGATATCAAGTTTTTAGATATGTAATATCACAAATACCATGCATTTTTAACAATTATATTATACCAATTCAAGGCTCTATTTTTTGATAACATTTTTATTCTAGAGTGGATATACCAAGTACGCCAGTACTCTGCTGCTCTTTTCGGTGCTTCGCAAAATAACATAACATGAACAAACCCGAACATTGCTCATCTTCACCTGTTGTCTCGGTTGATTTGATAATAGTATTCATAACATTATATTCAAATTTATTATATTACTGGTAAGTTTAGTTGATTCTTTTCTGTTAACGATTTTTTCAACACAACTACATATTTACTATTATTTTGCTCATAACCAGTGTTTAAAGCACTTGACAGGGAATATTTTTAAAATAATATAAAAGTAAATAAACTGATCAAAGATGGAGACAATTTCAGGAATACTTCAGAATTCAGACCGTCAAACCAAAAACTATGGTATCCAAAGGTATTGTAAACTACAGATTGTTATTGAAAATCAGTAATGGGTGGAAGAGAGAACTACATTTTTGTTGGCTGAATGGCAACAATGTTGAAGTCTGATTATATCATACGTTTAAATATTAAAACATAACCATAGATACTTACCGATGAAAAGATAAATCCTTATTTAAATGATCCACTCTTTTACAAACTACACATGAATGCACCATGATTGTTTATATCTAATAAAGACGATTTTTCACCAATATCACAAAAAAACACAAATCAAACAAAAATATGTAAACAATCCTTTAGATGAAAGTCCCAATGTTGTAATGTTTACGAGATTAGTATTCATTCATATTTTGGGTGAACAGTTGTAAAATAGAAATAGATGTTGCCAGAGTGCAGTTGGATTAGTTCAAGATTCGTTTGATATAAATATAATATTATTTTTTTACAGTTTTTAGTAGTTTTCACAGTTTATAGTAAAATTATTGGGAAATAAATTTATTTTAAGAGCACGTGCGGATTAACCTTAAACCAGTTGTAATTGTCAAATTAACAAATTTTTAATTGGGATTTTGCAAGATACCTTTGCGATAAATATGTCAATCTGGCTATGCTGCAATAATGACCGAAAGAGGTGAGAAGGGCTGTTTGTATTCGTTGCGTAGGCTAGAAATGTACGTTTTTCTATCTGTAGTTTGTAATATCCTTGATAGTACCTATATGATTAGCGTCAAAGCATTTTTATCTTTTACAGCAGTTTTTAAGATAATTTCAAATTTTCAACAGAAAAACAAGGTTGCCGCTTATCTACACATAAGAATTAGTCAATTCGAGAACAATAATTACCACTGAAGTGTTCCTGGATCTCTTTAAAGTTATCGATTTTGTTTCACATAAGATATCTCTGTATAGTTGTTGCAGAATTATACCGTTGATTCTTACTGCCATAAATAAACTACCTGATTAAACCCTATTGTATACGCCTGAACCTCTTCAAAGCTCAATAAATGGGATCAGCGCCGGCTTGAAAATGTATACCACACCACATGATTTATTTTTATAATTTAAAATAAATAGATAGGTATTTTTAGTTTTAGGTACCTACCTATAATAAATGTAAAATAATGATAACAATTAATGATAATTGAAAATAATATAATTTAAAAGTATAACTATTAGGATAACAAGTACCTACAATAAAAATTAATTAAATTCTAAGAAACTATTGATAATTTATTCAAAATTTAACTCTGTATCACTATCACTATCTTCATCTAAGCCTAAACTTATAATTAAGGGTTGAACATTTGTAATCATACAATTGTAAGAATTTGCCATCTTAAGTACATGCTGTACACAGTTTTTCCAGCTATCTGCAGAAACTTTTCTTACTTCGTTTTTAATTAATTCTACTACAGATGCATTTAATGTAGGAGAAATATTATTTCTCCTAATATTGGATTTTAATTGGTGCCATATTAGCTCAATAGGATTGAATATACAATAGCACGGAGGAAGATGCAACACTGTATGTCCATTGTCTGCTGCAAGTTTGTCTCACTCGTATTCCTTATTTATTTTAAAAGCTTTTAATACTTCTAGCAGTTTCCGTTTTTTGTAAGTTTCTTCAAAATATAAATCATTTTCAATCATAAAATTTTGAATTTCTGCTTTTGTATTATTAGAATTGGGAATGATTTTTGCTTGCGACTATGATAACTAGCATTGTCCATTACATTGACGCTATTTTCAGGTATATTTTTAAGGATCTTCAAAAAGTTGTGCGTCGGTATCTTGATGGTAGATAATCTAAAGAAGAATCTGCTGAAAGCAACAGACAATTTGGAACAAACCCGTTCTCTGAACCATGTAATATTGTGATTCTTTTGCCTTTATTTGATGGTGCCTTGGTTTGACATTTTTTGAAAGAATCATCCCAACCTTTTCTTGGAGTGTCATGGGTATCGAACCATGTTTCGTCAAGGTAAATAATTGGACGATTTTCTTCTCTAAATTGTTTAACATCTGTTAATTATTTAAGTCTCCATTCCCGACACTTGAAGATGCCCCCCGATCAGCACAATTCCAAGGACGCCACATTCTACCACTAATAAGCCGAACTAAAAATTACACGCCGGAAAACCACTAAAGATTATAATTATTAAAAATCACTTTGTATTTATATATGCATCAGGCATAGGTATAAATTGAATTTGTATACCTGGTCCGGCTCTGCTCGAAAAGGTTTTAAAATTTGGGATTACCTTATTTATTTTATGGTCGAATAGATAATGAGGTTTTATTGCAGTCAAGAGATCAACGATATAATTCTGCAAAAACTATACTTCCCAGGAAATAGCTACCAACAAATGATAAGTAAAAAAAAAATAACCTTCTCTTTTCAGTTGATTTTGTTTATAGGTTTGAGGAGAGGTAATCTAACTGTCGAGGTATCTATCCCCTTTGGTATTTATGTTTGTGTACAATTTACTAATGCATTAATTATAAAAGCTTATCGATATTTATTCAGTGTGTGTGTGTGTGGCAAGTAGATAGTACCGTCAGCTCCACAAGATCCTAATCGCGGTTACTGTTAATCCTCGCAGATTAACAGCAGCCTAGATTATCGCATGCACCTCCGACTTCGCAACGACGACGCGACGGCAGTTCGGTACGACTTTGGTCGTACCGAACCAGATCACGGCAATAAAACAAAGACATCGTCGTCGCTGTAGCGAGCAGCCTCTTACATCTCGGCGCTCGCGGCGCATCTCATTAATGTCTAATGGGCCCCGCGAGGCACGCACGCCATTGGTCGTCGGTACCACCTCGTGACCAATGGGCGGCCGAGGTCGTACTCCATAGAAAATGGCCGGGCGGGCCGATCGCGACCGATCGGACGCGGCATTGGCCGACCGAGGGGGTCAGGGGGGCAACGTTATTGCTCGATGGTGTTGAAAGGTGATTTGTATAACTAAGGTCGACGGCAAATTTTTGTATTCGTATGAAAATCGTGACCGGGGATCTGGTTCGGTACCATTATGAAGTTATTGAATGAATACGGTAATAAATTAAATTTGTTCTTTATCTTCTTTCGTTTTTTTTTTGCTAATTTGAATGCCAGTAGAAGTAAGATGACATAAAAGCGAATTCGATACAGGTAAAGATTGTTTCACGAAAAATGGATACGACTTAATGATTTCCTGGGTCGGCCCATTGTGTCGACAAGAGCTTGGCAATAAGCAAGTGAAGTATGAAGGGACGGACTAAGGAAAATAAGTAATGATATGATTATATTAATGTAATCAAATGAAATAACATTTTTTTTAATTATTACTAGTCATATTTATTTACATTTATAATGTCATTCTATAGATAGTTCTGTTTCGCTATCGCTATCCTCATCAAAATTAATTATAATTGGATTAATTATACGATCCAGACTAATATACGGATTTTCTACAGTTATTACGTGACGGACTGAATTTTTCCAATTACCTGGGGGAATATCATTAAGGCATTATCGTATTAACTCTACAACACTAGAACTTAAAGCCGGAGAAATATTTTCAGACCTAACCAGTGATTTTAACTGGTGCCACATATGCTCTATGGCAGCGATGCGCAAATCGTGGGTCGCGACCCCCGGAGGGGTCGCGAAAAAATTTTGAGGGTCGCCAAATTCAAAGAAATTCACGCCTACTGTCTATCCAGTGGTCGCGATAAAATTTTACACAAAATAAGGGGTCGCAAATGAAAATAGTTTGCGCACCACTGCCCTATGGGGTTAAAAATGCAATAATAGGGTGGGAGCCGTAGCACTGTATGTCCAATTTCTTCTGCCAATGTGTCACAAACATATACTTTTTTTTTACAAAATGTCTTTAAACTTCTAAAAGATCACTTTTTTGGTAACTTTCTTCAAAATATATATCATTCGTCGCCATGTAGTTCTGAATCTCCAATTTTGTATTATTTGAGCTTGGAGCTTTATGTAATTGGCGACTGTGATAGCTCGCATTGTCCATTACTATCACGCTATTCTGAGGAATGTTTGATAAAAGACAATTCTTGAACCATTCCTCAAAAACTAACAAATTTTACCACAAAAAGATATTTAAATATAAATTAAGCAACCTAACCTACCTGATGTGCCTATATTTAATTATAATTATTACAATCCGGTCCTTTCCACATAATAAGTAATAACAAACGGTCCTAAATAATGGGATGGCCCAGGTACTTTTACTGCAGTCATTAAGTTATATCCATTTTTCGTGAAACAATCTTTACTAGGTACCTGATACCTGGAATACATTTTCTTCCCATACAGGACTGAGCCCAGCATTTATTTACCTCAATAACTTTTTAGATATGCCCCCTTTGTATCTTTATCAATAGCCAACGTTTCGACTCGAGGCTGAGTCATCATCAAGGCCATATTTAACTTTAAAAATTTATAAAAAAAGCCGCGATTCGTAAATAAAATGTTAATGATTTTAAACTGCTGAATACAAGTTCATAATTGTTTCGTCACTTTTGGGTTATTGTAGTACAATTTTTCGGCATAAATAACTGATAAAAGTGGAAAACAAAATGTTGTAAACAGAAAGAAACAATAATATTTTCGAATATCAATTATGTTATTCTGAAACAAAGGTTGATCACTAAAAAACTAATTTAAATTTCTATTTTAATTTCGCATATTGGTAATAACAAATATTATTATTGCCTATTTTTAAGATTGGAATTATTTTTTTCTGATTGAACCAAGTGATTGCAAGCTTTGAAGTAATAAGCTGGAAGTTACCTTACATCAAATCCGAAAAACCACGTGGAAGGCACTGGCGCCAGATTTCAGCAACCTTATCGGGCAGATCAAGTCTCAAAAGACGTCAGGTGAATGTTGGTCGGTGTTGTCATATTTGCACGTGGTCAAAACTTATACTATAATTTTAACACTTTCTCATTCTGCCATACCTTCTTGAACAATTCTTTAAATAAAAATGACGACAAAAAATGTTTTGCAACACAAGGAATTGCAAATGCGAACAAGCACGTAGGAATTGCACAGGAAAACCTGCATTGTTGATGTACGCAGACCGCCTACCATTGTAGTCTTTTTTGAAAAATATGAGACTTTTCTTCCTCGCACTTGGGATATTATTTATGGTGAGGTTGGCAACACTGCTGAGCTTCATAAAATTAATATCGATAATATTACCTAAATAACTTGATAACAGCAGATCGCGTATCGACATACAGATAAAAGTACAAATGCGATGTTGCAGAAAAAATCCTGAACAGTGACCACAACCGCCTTAAAAATTCTTGAATAGTGCTAATGAAACCTGATATTTATGATATGATATATCCGCATGTCAAAATACGGGGTATCCACGCCAATTCTTCCAGGGCAATAAAATAATATGTAAATCTGGCCGGCCAATAAATTTTAGGCCATTAGTGTGGTCCCACTTTGTGACGTGCGTTTCTAATCGGGCCTAACGAAGTGTCAGATCGGGCGGTCGGGCAGGCCGGTGAGTTGCGTTTTTTTTCGAATGACCCGCGCCTACTTGATTCAGCGCCCCGTTAATCACTTCCCGCCGGGACAGATCAAGCAAGTCATGCGAGCGGAGTGGGCGGCATTGAGTGGCGGAATGGTTAGGAAAAAAAAAAGGTATTTACTATCTTTAAAACTCGGTATACTTGTAACTTTAATACCTATACAGGGTGTTATGGAAATGATGTAGTATATTTAAATGGGTGACTCCTGGGATGTCCTAGAGAAGCGCTACATATTTTTTTTAATCGAACGTTTAAAAAGAGGGGTAATTCACCCCTAAACCCACACACAACTCCTCGGCACATTCATATATGAACATATTACATTGCCCAGCTGGGTAATCAACAGATGTTCAGGCACAATGTTGCCGAAATGTTTAAAAGTGTAAAACTTTAGTTTCTTATAAAAATAAATATTTAGCTTACTTAGAAAGTAAATCCAGGACGCAAGGGCGGATAAAGAACTTCGGTTTGGAGGGGGGGGTCAAATTTCGTTTTGGGGGGGGTCATGCATGGAAAAATTACGAAAAGTAATACCCTGCCGCGTTAGTCAAACCGGTATATATGGTATTTTTCGTGTTAAATTGATGGTTTGGGGGGGGGTCATGACCCCCATGACCTCCCCCCTGGATCCGCGCTTGCCAGGACGCGATTAAGGAATCCAAGGCACAGACACATTCAGTTCTTTTTTCTATGGGAGAAACTTTATGCTCATCACGTGTCTTGATGATAGTGTGAGAGTGCATAATAAGCTTATCACTAAACCCCAACACTAACGCATAATTACACTTTACAATAACACAACATAGAACAAGAGCACTTAATCATTTCGCAATAGAAATAATAAAAACGCTAATTTTTATGGGCCAACTAAAGATAAAATGAAACAATTATGTTAACAACAGGAACTACCCTTTGAAATGAATGGTCTCGTCCACCTTCGGACCAGTCGCACTTTCTTTTCGAGAACTCTCCGCTAGTAGAGCCAGCGCGGTTGCCATTTCCGAGACTATAATTATACAAGAATATAATATTATAGAAGGAAATTCGGCAATTTATGATAGTCGCTTATTAAACATCGAAAGTGGCAACGCTGTATTTTTAAATATTAGCCCGATTGTCCACAATCAGCTGTTTAAAGAAGCCGGCCGATATCGATCGAGAGAACCAACGTGTTATTTATTTTAGAAATTTTTAGATGTTAAATACATTATTTCCCAAACAATAAGGGCGTATTTTTGTCTACACAGCAGCGCTTTAAAATATTAATTCAGATTGAACGGTACTTAGATGTGGTGTGCCCTGGAAGAATTTGCGTGGATACCCCGTATTTTGACTTGTGGATATATCATATCATAAATATCAGGTTTCATTAGCACTATTCAAGAATTTATAAGGAAAAGTCTCATATTTTTCAAAAAAGACTACAATGGTAGGCGGTCTGCGTACATCAACAAATCCAAAATACCAAAAACGACATTTTGGTTTGGGTACGAATAGAGACACAATCTTCTGGGATCGTAAAGTACTCGATAGGATCTTCAGAATGATGTATCCCAAGACCTCTCTTCCTATTTAATTTTCTTTAACTTTAAATATGACAGTTAGAACTGTCATTTTTGTGTCAAAAGGTAGTTTACCCTTCTCTATTGACGGGGGGTGGGGGGGTTCAGAACCAGCACTGTATATATTAACAACTGTTAGTTCTCCTTCAGTTATTGTTTCTTTTGCTTTTAATAACGTATATTCGTATGTTAAGAAATCCAGTGGAAATACAATCATCAAAAGTAGGCTCACGCGTGACAACATCCATTACCATATTGAACATCAAAGGAAACCATCGGCGACCACCGAATAGACCACAGACGACGCATAAGGAAACACGCCGCCTCAAAATGGCTTATAAGCGAGCTTATAAATAGCCTCATACCGAGATAATGGCACGAAAAATGAAGAAATTCGTATGCAAATGCAAAATTAATCAACATTCGATATCTGTTGTCGATAAACATACATCTCTCGCAATGACACTTCGGGGAAAGAGCTATTTTTTTCAGACATGCCTGGCCTTGATTAAGAAACGGTATATCAATAATAAGTATTCAGAGAGTACGAACGCGAGTGCAAGAACTACTTATAGGTATCGTATCATAATTCGCCAAACATCTATAGAAAGAAAATTTGTGATTAAACCCCCACGGACATTGGCGGTAACTACTACACGTGCATGGTGGTTTAACTTTAGGGGTCCGTACTTTACCCTCTCTTTATGACACCCAAGGGGTCAGCCACTTAAATACAATAACATCCTATATCCAAGACTTTTGTAAGACTTAGACAAACTCTGGATATACAATTACTACATTTATTAATCCCTAATCTTCCTAAACCAACACCGATTTTTCGCTGACACATACTAAGTAATCCAATCATTCTCAAATGGTAATATATTCGGGACAGTGATACTCGTATTTTGGTTAGTCCAATTCGGCGTATTCAACATAAGAATTACTTAAGTGTAGCGATACTACGATTTTATGTCCTAAATATGTATCTGTTTTTTAATATCAAAATTTTTTCAAAACATAAAGTAAGCACCGGCGTTTGAACTACCTGAATCATTGTTATTATTTTGCATTGTTAAAATAGTTGGGTTTCTTAGAGGGTATACCCTACCTGCTATTAGATCTTCTTCATACACAGTTCTGTCCTGCCGGAAAGTATTTACGTGGTAGCAGGATGAAGTTCTTCCAGCTTATATAAAAATATTCGATCTCATCGAACCACCACTTGGCTGGGCTAACACGACCACATTTCGACGAATTTTTAACAGCACAAAACTATAGTTAACACCATCATTGCAGACTTAAACAAAAACGTTATAAACACTCGTAAAATTATGTCCGGTTCCAGATTTTCCTTCTAGTATTTAGATCTACGGTATGTTCTTACAAGGCCACAGTTTTGACATGTACCCCCTCTCACTATTTTGAGAGGTGCTTTGGTTTATAAAATCAAAATTTACGTAAAAAATTACGTATGGGTGTAAACAATTTGTGCACTTGCTCTTTCCATTACGACATTATGATCTATTAAGTTATAAAATAAAAAAGAAATATTTACCAATTAATTTCAACATATTTATCGTCTGTCATAGTTGAGAAGTGCATAGTATAATAATAATATTGAAATAAGTGAACTTGATTTATTCGTAAACTTTAATTATTTTTTAAATTCAATCACAATTTATTTAATCGTAATATCGTAACAGAAAGAGGAAGTCAATCGTAGTTTTTCTTTATATGCGATCGCCGCGTTTTGAATTTACATTTTTATATCTCTCAGTCTCTTATTTTCACTTCTCCTCACCAAATCTATATACAGTGAGGACGTAAAGTAAGGAATAAATTCATTATCTCGCAAACTACAATTTTTTTAAAAAATCGCTCGGACCCTTCGATTTTGTTTTTCGAACGCGCATATTCTGACATAAAATGTAGATATTGCAAATAAGAGTGACACAAAAATAATTTTTTTTCTTAAATAGAACCCACTGTATATTATTGCATGTACGTATTCTTCGAAAAATCCTAAACATTTTTCATGTAGCATGTGCTATACCTTAGCCCAAACGTTTTGGAGTTATTCTCATTCAAAATTTGAAAAGTGGAAAAAGTCATGGAGAAAACAAAGAATAAAATTATTTAAAAAATGTCTTATTTATCAAAAAAACAGTTAGGTGAACTTAAAAATAATTTTTCTAAAGTAAATGTTCGAAGTGTCTTCCGTTGGTCAACTGACAATAGCCTAACCGATCTACAAATTCTCGCTGAACATTTCGAACCATTTGGGGTGTAATTTGCCGAATTTCTTGCCGGATGCGATCTTTTAAATCATCTAAATTTGCAGGCTGGCTTTTGAATACTTTTCCCTTAAGGTATCCCCATAAATAAAAGTCGAGTGGTGTTAAATCGGGTGACCTTGGCGGCCACTCAATAAAACCACCTCTTCCACCTGTTTGGAAAAGTATCGTCCAAATATGTACGAACTCCCACAGCGAAATGTGGGGGAGCACCATCTTGTTGCAACCAGATATTATGATGTGGCAAATCGGGACGTTCTAACTCAGGAAAAAGGGTGGCCAGGGCTGGAACAAGTTCTTGTTCTAAAAAACTCAAGTATCTCTCGCCTGTTAAATTTCCGTCAAAAAAGAAAGGCCCTATAACAATGTCATCGACAACGCCAGCCCACACATTGATCTTTTGATTAAATTGTGTGTGTCCTTCCCTCATCCAGTGTGGATTTACATCGGACCAATATCGATAATTTTGGGTATTTACGTCACCATTCAAGCAAAATGTGGACTCATCGGAAAAAATTATATTTTTTACAAAATTTCTGTTTACGAAACACATATCCTGTAAACGCTCACAAAATTCAAGGCGCCTCTCAAAGTCCCTTTCCAAAGGTTCTTGGAGAACTTGCATTTTATAAGGATGGTATTTATTTGTATGCAGTATTTTAAGAACTGTTATTTTTCCAATATCCACGTCACTTGCTACCTGCCTAGACACCACATGCTGGTTATCATGAACTGCCAGTAAGACTTCTAATTGTTGATTTTCATCAACTTGAGGACCACCAAATCTAGGGACATCTCTTACATGACCGAATTGCCTAAACTTGTACTCAATTTTGCTTACTGTTGATTGTGATATTGGCGGACGATTGGGGTATTTTTGATTAAATAACTCACAAGTTTCTTGCTGTGTTCTAACCCTATCACCGTAGCCCATCATCATCAAAACCTCTATGCGCTGTTTCTCAGTGAGCCGCATTTTAATTTAATTTAGTTATGAAAAAACGAAATGAGTCTTTTGAAAACTAGTAAAACGTTAGGAAAATACACATAAAACTGACAATAACAGTAACTATTGACATTAATTCTTTTGGTTCTTGCATCATAACTCCAAAGCCTACTTGACTTTTCTTGCGCTTCACGCATGCTGACTACAGGTTTTCCTCAGCGTGCATGAATCAATGCAAGTCTTGATTGATTGCGAAATATCTGATTTTCAAATTTTGAATGAGAATAACTCCAAAACGATTGGGCTAAGGTATAGCACATGCTACATGAAAAATGTTTAGGATTTTCCGAAGAATCCGTACATGCAATAATATACAGTGGGTTCTATTTAAGAAAAAAAAAATTTCTGTGTCACTCTTATTTGCAACACCATGTATATCTATATTTTATGTCAGAATATGCGCGTTCGAAAAACAAAATCGAAGGGTCCGAGCGATTTTTTGCAGAATCCCAATTAAAAATTTCTTAATTTTACAATAATTACAATTGGTTTAAGGTTAATCCGCACGTGCTCTTAAAATAAATTCATTTCCCAATAATTTTACTATAAACTGTGAAAAAGCGATGAGAGATTCTTTAAAAAAATATTATTATACTTAAAAGTATCGAACGAATCTTGAACTAATCCAACTGCACTCTGGCAACATCTATTTCTATTTTACTATTGCGCTACATGTGCGCTATGATCGAGCCAAAATATGAATGAATACTAATCTCGTAAACATTACAACGTTGGCTAACGGATTGTTTATATTTTGGTTGATTTGTGTTTTTTTTTGGGATTATTTGTGAAAAATCGTCTTTATTATAATCAATCATATGTAGTTTGTAGAAGAGTGGATCATTTAAATAAGGATTTATCTTTCCATCGGTGTAATATTTAACCATCTGATATAACCAGACTTCAACATTGTTACCATTCGGCCAACACACATGTCGTTCTCTCTTCCACCAATTACTGAATTTCAATAACGTTTATTTTTAAAATTCATATCTTATAATATTATTTTTATATTTAAATTTTTTAAAAAATGCGCCTGCCGATTCATAAAAATCACATAAAACTATAAATAGCAACCGAAACAATATATATTGTTTTTATTAATTGACTTCTTAAATAGACAATGGAAAACTAAGTCTAATGATTAGCGAAAAAACAATGGCAAGCAATAAATACGTCATTTAGTTTGTCTTTGTAATGAATGAATCGAGTACTATTTTGTCAATGAAAATTGTATAGTAGTAGTACTCAAATCGATCTGATGGATAGGTTGTACCTATTTTAAATAATTTATATAGGTACTCACTAGACGATGAGACTTTTCACTTATTTATATTCTTTGTGGACTTAGATTGGATTATTTTTATTCTATGCCCGACTGTGTGTTACTTTTTTTTTATTTTGAATCGTTGGAGGTTATATTCGTTGGGAAAAACGACCTCGGGAAGGTCGTTCCATAAGGATGAAGTCCTCCAGATGAAAGAGTCCTTGGACAATGAAGTTCGAGGAGCACTAAGCTGAACAAAATATAGATGGGCGGCAGTGGTTCGCCGTGTATTTCTGCTATTCGTCGCTCTAGGCGGAATTAAGAGGGCAAGGTCAGCCGAGCATTTTCCATGGAAATATCTGTACAAGAGAGTCAAATCGCCAACCTGTCTTCGATGTTCCGGGCTGTCGAGGCTCTTTGTCAGCTCGTGGTCTCCGACCAGCCCAATGACTCTCCTTTCGACGGAATCCAATGGACGAAGAGCATGCTTGGGTGCAGTGGTGCAGAGGTCCAGACAAGAGAGCAGTGATGCACGATTTTGGGCTTTGTGGAGTGCAAAAGTTGAATACACAGTACCAAGTTTTGTGGTGGGCCTTTATGAAAAAGTATGGGACATTTCGTCCATTCATTTGGGATATTCTTCATGGCAAGGTTGGCAACACTGGTCACCATCCTTGGACTTGTCAGTACTTTCCGCAATTGTGAGTCAGTGTGTCTGTGCGACCGGATGCACCGCGCGTGACCTGAGTTCACTTTTCGGGTGGCAACGGGCCCTATAAGTCACAAGCGTCTACGTCGTAGCCGTCACAATATTGCGCAGTGTGCCGAATGGTGTAAAAAATACGGCAATGGCGGATGTTTTGTCGTAATCAATAACACAACGTACATTTTTATTATTAAGAACCATTTTACGTAAAGACTACCTATATCATCTTAGTTTTTTATGATGACACTTGATATATGTTTGTCAAATATATTGGCCTAGCACCTATAATTGAAGAACTAAACCCTCGAGCTCAGTTAATCACTGAATAGATAAAGGATAGATATATTAATGTATATATTAACCCTCGAACTCAGTTAATCGCAGAATAGATCAAAGACAGATACATTAATGGCCATATGTGTATAGGACGAGGCCTAACTTTTGTTGAAGCTATACTTATTGTTGTATTGGCTCGGGCATGTTAAATGAATACAATAACAATGCGAGTTATTATATTGAACACGGAGGGCAGAATTAACCTGAACTATCATTCAATTGTTTCAACCAACCTATCATTCATCTGTCACGTACTCTGGTTTTAAATTTAGTTATTTACATTATTTACAATATAAAATAATCCTAAGCTAGCATTTTGTTCCCAACTAAAGGGATCTCAACTACCCTAATAATTTCCAAAAAAAATTATAACTCGCGGTAGTGACTACTAATACTAACTTAAGATATTTTAACACTTACTTTTAATGTCACAATCGGGTATTAAGATATCGCGGCATTATTTATACTCGCACGGAAACTACAAGTGTTTAATGACAGTCCAGTATTTTTTAAACTCGCCGGAAACACGAGTAGGCGAAGATAAAAAATTTCTCAGGGAAAATCCGCGGTTGGCTGTTCTCGGAATTATTGATGTAAACACACGCTGAAACCTGTAGTCACCATTGCGGCTCCCGTTTTGAAAAATAAAATCGCGAGTGACGTGGTTCAGGGGATACCAGAAAACCGACTGCTTCTAATTTTCTAAAACAAATTTTTATTTTATCCTTCCCAACGCTACGTTGCGTCATTCTTAAACCATCTAATCTCTTGCCGTCGACGCCCGTAAAGCCGTTCTCATGATTTTTGCTGATGAAGCATATTGAAAGATTACGTCAACCTTCGATCCAATTTCCTTATTAAATTATTTAGAATAATTTGACGGGAAAAAAAAATTCATTATTTTTCTGGAATTGGAAAAAAGGTATTTTTTACAACAAAAGATACCTAATCCGAGCAAACCTCCAGTTAATCGCTGAATAGATAAAAGATAGATATATCAGTTGTTATTTTTCAAAATATTCCGTTTTAATTATAAATACCATATTTTTTATAGGTTATGAAAATTTTGGTTGCAAATTTCATGTTGTGGTTGTGTAAACCGAATATTACTAGAAATGACATATGTCAAGTGTCAGCATTAAATTTTACGATGATAAAGAGTTGTGCACAACACCTTTGACTTTACTGTTTCTGGTTCGCCCTAACACAATAGCAGTGGAGCTGACAACGTCGCATATCAATAAATATTTGTCACTATCGTGCATTAGACGACCGTTGTCTATAACTCCGCCGCACGTAGCCTTAGCCACCTCCAGACGGCAATTTTTATCGCCGAGATATGTGATTCGGATATTTATATGCGATATGGCACTCGGTAAATACCATCCATCGCGGCATCGGTTCGTTTTAATAAGTGCGGCAAGGCACACTGACCTACCGACGAAAATTTATTTCTTTAGCTAGTCGTCGAGTTGTATATAAATAGATCCATCCTGTGATATACAGGGTGAGGCGGGAGGAAAAATAACTGAATGCACCAACAAATTAATTATTTTGTTCAAAAACTCAGAGAGATCTGTACTTTTTCACTGTGCGTGTGATCACTGTTACTATTATTATTATTATTATTATCATATTCGCCTCTTATCATTATGTATGTAATATAAAAATGGTTGCTGGCGTCGCCCTGTACGCTGATATAAATGACATGTCAATTAATAATGTGTGTCTCATGCATTGTTCCATTACAAAACAATCGGATAAAAATCAGCTGGTTGCGTACACACACTCATCATCAGCAGGATCGGTCATCAGGAGCTGAGCGACATCAATGGGAATGTTACACAAGCGCGCGGCTGTCGCTTTTGGTCAAATATGTTCGAATGCTCGTCTGTTGGGGGTCAATTTAGCTGATAATTATTGTGCTTTATAATGTAAGTGTGTATGTCATTATAAGAGATCTATCTATAAGGGTAAAAACCCCACATTTGCCACATAAAAGTTGTAAATAGCATTTAGGAAACATCGGCAGTGTCCAGTGTGTCTATTATTGACTTAGGTCAACGATCATAATATCGAGAGAAGTGGTTATTCCTCTCCCTAAAGAACGCGCTTCTTCGGCGTGCCTTAGAGAGACAGAAAGACTATCGCTATCATCGTTCTCCTAAGACGAGAATAGAGACACAGGTGATCGCTGGATGAAAACTGCGGTTGTTCGTTTTTTTGACAGAAATGAAAATACAACGTGTCCAAGATAAGGAGGGCCAGTACAGGGATCTCGGAAACCGTAAGAGATACGAAGTCGGCTAAATGGAGGTAAAGTTGCGCATTTACGTGCCTAATAATATGCCGTTTAGAAAGTTTTAGAATTCCGAGGATATCCGGAATAAACCGAAATTCTGAAAAATCGTTTTATTGTTTTCCTGTTTTTTTTGAGATCGAATTCTAAAGTAAATTGCACTTTTGCATTGCCACTTTTTCCGCTCTATCTAACAGCGTTAATTGTTTTGTAATCCGACGAGTCGTCTTCGAAGGGCCATTATCAACTTTCTTTTTTTAAATACGGTCCTGTTTTTATAGGAATATGATAGCTTTTTTCTTTCGAATACAACGATGTATGACACATTGTGGTTTAATGACGTTTCGAGGGTTTTTTGAACATAAGGAAATTTGGGGATACGGTCCTGTATTTCTCCTAATATCTCATAGGTAAGCTCTAAATTTTTTACTTATGTTGGACTAGTTCAATAAATAACAAATAATTTAATAATAAACCACAAATAAGTGAACAAAAATCATTCCAAAAGAGTAATAAAACGAACAACGAAAAAAGTAAGGAACTACATAATCAGGTGTTCAAAATGATTTCCGTTATTCTCTAAGCACAAATAACATCTTCTGCCACATAACAGTTTTTTTGAGATAAATAGAATATCAAACTTTTCAGCATTTGTAAATTTATGTTCCATATTTTCTGGAAAATAGAAAACCTCTTAAAACGATCTCAAACGATCACAATGGGAATGTCAAGTGAAACAAATCACGCGTCACCATCTTAATTTTTTTGTTTCAAGCGCCTACTTTTCTTTTAAATCCCGAATCAACAGAAGTTTGAAATAATGTTTCTGTATTTTGTTCACTTATTTTTGGTTTATTATTAAATTATTATATATATTTGTTATTTATTGAACTAGTTCAACATAAGTAAAAATTTAGAGCTTACTTATGAGATATTATTTATAAAATTAGGAGAAATACAGGACCGTATCCCAAAATTTCCTGATGTTGTTCAAAAAACCCTCGAAGCGTCATTAAACCACAATGTGTCATACATCGTTGCATTCGGAAGACAAAAAGCTATCAAATTCCAATAAAAACAGGACCGTATTTAAAAAAAGAAAGTTGATAATGGCCCTTCGAAGACGACTCGTCGGATTACAAAACAATTAACGCTGTTAGATAGAGCGGGGAAAAAGTGGCATTGCAAGAGTGCAATTTACTTTAGAATTCGATCTCAAAAAACCCTGGAAAACAATAAAACGAGTTTTCAGAATTTCGGTTTTCTCCTGATATCTCCGGAACTACTCAGAATTTTAAAACTTTCTAAACGGCATATTATTAGGCACCTAAATGCGCAACTTTACCTCCATTTAACCGACTTCGTATCTCTTACGGTTTCCGAGATCCCTGTACTGGCCCTCCTTATCTTGAACACGTATATGGTGCGAACATCCCGCTGTTGATTCGGTTAAAACCGAATACTTGCTGTAAAAAATGTGACGTGATACGAAAGAAACGGGTGAATCAGTATTTCGCCGCGCGCAACTGACCTATACCTGTAGCATCCACCCGACTATAGTGTAATATGTATAAAAACAATGCGACGAGATAAAGAATATGCGTCCATTGTTTGGCGGCGACGTGTGACGGAACGATGCAGCCTCTAGACAAGATTCATTCACAAAATATCACTTCATTCATTGTAGTGGATGTATAAGAGCCCCTGACGTCTTTATTGGCTTCTATTGTTTTTTTCGCTAATCATTAGGCTTATTCTCCCATTGTTTTTTCATCATATTTCATGCGTCAATTATCCGCAGTGTCGGTAAATAGGATTTTTTTTAATGAATGACTTAATTCGAGAGCCGGAAACTCTCAGAAATACTGTACAACCACCACGTGTATCTATATTTGAAAATTTAAAAGAACTTCCTTAATGTCATAATAGGGTATATGGTGCGACCCATCAAGTCACACTGCCTTGTCCCAACTAGGTCAAAATTAACGTCATTCAAGCAATCCATACCCAACTAACCGACTACATTTTATAATATGATTTATAGCAGGTTTATAAAAGGTATCGATTTGCAAATTTGTTGTATAAAGGTTTCCCGTGATACATTTTTGTATTTAAGGTCAAATAGCTACTGTCGCCTAATTGAGAAAAAGACACGAAGGAATTTTTTATACATACATTATACCATGATATGAGCCCGAGACGTCCGTCCGTTTTGCGCTTAGTAATTGATAGGTAACTCTAACGTTCTCCTTATCTGCGCGTTTTTACCTGGGACGTTTTTTGATAACCCCTGTATAACCAAATTCCCCCTTACAGAACTTTGTTAGATGGCAATTTGGAAATTTTAATGTCGTCCCATTATTGGCTTCCATCCGAAGGTGTATTCCCCACCCAGGAATTGATTATTTAAAGATTATCTCACTTCTAAGTCTTTTTAATTTAAATTTTGAAAATATAAGAACTGGTCGACACTATGAGTAAAGTGGCCAGTCTTAGCAAGTAATGAATAAATCCGCCGCAATCTGAAGGCGTGCTTACTTAATTAGTTTTTACGAACGCTGTTCTTTACGATTACGATTTCGATTATTTTTGTAATGGCAGGGATGCCAGGCGTAATGCCATTGCCGACTTGACACGCACGTGTCAGTCGGTCTTGTGTGGGCCCACCATCCTTTCCCCGCTAACTGGAAGCTGTCAGCAGTCCACCAGAGCAATTGAAGAGATGAGGGCAAATTTGTCATAAGAATGATTGATTTTAATTTAAAAGTATAGTTAGTTGAACGAAGGACGAGGCCTAACTGATGTTAAGACTGTACTTTGTTGTATTGGCTCGGGCATGTCCAATGAATACAATAACAATGCAAGTTATTATATTGAACACGGAGGGCTTTTACTTATTTCATTTTAATTGTCTTTGTCTCTGAGGGTTGTTTAAGGGTTGGTCCTTTCGTCAGTTGAGTAACGCGACCTTAAGTTCTCGTAGTTAATTATTTACATTTTTATGTACAATGAAAATTAACCTACACTAGTAAGGGGTTCTCAACTTAGGAGAAATCAACCAACCTGTCACTCATCTTCTATCGCGTATTCTCACTTTAACTTTGATATTTACATTTTTGTACAATAGAAAACTACCCCAAGCTAATATTTTTTCTCAACTAGAGAGGTCTCAACTACCCTATAATGTCCCAAACTTTTTGAACCGCCGATAGAGGCTTATTAATACTAACTTAAGATATTTCATTGTTTTAGGACTAATAATAATTTTAGTTACCGTCACTTCTTGTAGAATATTTTCAGTAACCATTACTTATTCCGGAATAAAAAAATTATTCGGACAAAAGATGTTTATTTTGGGTCGGAGAACACGATACGCCAAAAAAAAAATATGGGGTTCCATTTGAAAATCTTAACTTACCCACACCCGCGCCCGGGCGTTGAGGTGGTGGGGGGGTGGTTTAAATTGCAAACTAATCCCCCTTCAAAACCAAAGAACTTTTTCCCCAGACATTTTCCGCTGCAATGCGATGCACCGGAGTTATTCCGGGGTACCGACCTTTTTTCAACACCGTGTATATAAAGGAAACATGAGACTTTAATTTGGTTGTATCCGCAATAACTTGCAATGCCTATTATACTCCACAGGGTGTTTTGAATTTTAGTAAAAGACCACAACAGTTTTATAACCAAAAACAATAAAGGCAGTGATTCTGATTTTTAAGAAAAAACCTTCAATTAGAAAAAAAAACAATTAAAACGACCAACAAATTTTGAAAATACATAACATCAAACCTGAAGCAATTTTTTGGTTGTGAGTTAAATAAGTTGCACAGTGTATTATAATAATAATTATTGTTATTAGAATAATAGTTTACAGTGTTGTGATCGCTCGAGCGAAAAACCGCTTGAGTACTCGATTATTGAAATAACCGGACATGAGACTCGAGTTTGACGCTCAGAAGGCTGACACGACATACGTCTTTGTTAAAGGCACATAAACGAGAAGGTGCAAACAAAAAAATAAGTCAAATCCACAGGGCCAACACTCCATTCATAAATCTGTTGGAAAGTGAGTTTGTGATTGTTTGAAATGTTATTGAAAATCAGTAGTGGGTGGAAGAGTGGCAAAACATGTTGGTCTCGCTAATGGCAACAATGTTGAAGTCTGGTTAAATCAAAGATCTTACAAGGTTAAATCCAATAACGTTTAAAAGGTTATGGAGCGGTCTTCATCGTTTCGGAGCGGAGCTAGTCTGGGCAAAAAGCCCAACAAGGGCGTATAATTTACTTTGAGATTCTTTACGTTTAACTATATTATCTATTCAAAAAGTGTAGTTTCGAATATTGGATATTTATAAAAGAGATAGAAATATTGATCCAGTTTTTATATACAGTGTATCCATGCAAGGATGGATTTAACTATTTATGCTTAGCATCAATATTTTTGGTGTATTCATTACTGGATGATACTCTCCAGATATAAGTGTATATTTCTAGCCAGATTGTCATATTTATCACTAAGACATCTTGCAAAATCCCAATTAAAAATTTGTAAATTTGACAATTACAACTGGTTTAAGGTTAATCCGCAATTGCTCTTAAAATAAGTTTATTTCTAATAATTTTACTATAAACTGTGAAAAGGATGATTCTTTAAAATAATATTATTATACTTAAAGGTATCAAATAAATCGTCAAATAATCCAACTGCACTCTGGTCATCTATCTTTAGTTTATTACCTGCTCACATGCATTGGGTGTGGCCAATTAGCAAGGAGGGAGAAACGGAATGGGTGATGCAAACTCAAAATCAAATTTCTAAATATATTTACTAACCTGTGAAATTTTAATTTAACACCATTGCATCTTAGTGAAGTATTTTATGGCCGCACAAGACTAAACCATCTTGTAAATGCAAGATTTATATTAAGAAATAAACCAACTCGACTGCTTTTTGCCCGGACTAGCACCACGGACCGGTCCATAACCTTTTAAACGTCAATGGTTAGTCAGAAATCATATCAATACAATCATATTAAAACATAACCATACTTACCGAAGAAAAGATAAATCCTTGCTTAAATGATCCACTCTTTTACAAACTATACATGAATGCACCATCATTGTTTATAATAAAGACGATTTTTCACCACAAAAAAAAATAAAAACAACCAAGTATATAAACACTCCCTTAAAAGCGGTTAGCAGCGAGTAGCAACAGTGTATTCTTCTTCCATTGATAAAGTTTGATCGTTTGCCGTCGAGCGTAGTATCTTTTAACTTGATGTTGTCAGAGTGCAGTCGGTTTATTTCAAACTTTTATGTATAATAATAATATTTTTTTTCTAAATCTCTCAAGGCCTATTCACAATTTATATTAAAATTATTGGGAAATAAATTTATTTTAAAAGCAATTGCGGATTAACCTTAAACCAGTTGCAATTGTCAAATTAACAAATTTTTAATTGGGATCTTGCAGATACCTTAGCGATAAATAGGACAATCTGGCTATGCTGCAAGCATAACAGCAAGGTGGGGAGTGCACGTTTACAGTCCTTACGTCGACTTCAAATGTAAACAATTCTATCTGGAGTTTGTAAGATCTTTGGTCAAATCCCTTAGTGGATTCATCGCGACATGGGTTTTGTTTTGCTATCCAGCGGCCATTGCAAATTCTTAAAAAATTAACGGATGTAATTTTAAAAAAAATCAGAATCAACTGTTATCTTAATAAAAACAACCCCCTGATGTTTTATCAACACATTCCAAGTGACTAATCGCTCGAGCGATTCAATGAAATCGCTCGAATATCAAGTACTCGATTATTAAAATCATCGGTTTTTCCCCACACTAATAATTTATTCCCGAGTTCTCGCAAAACGTCTCGGCCTACTTTGATGCGTTTCCCGTTAATTAGCACATGCACGCGTAGCGGAGGCGGCGCCAATTTTGATTCGCGGTATCAATTAGCATAATACGGCTACACCGAGTGTTTTTTTATTGTTCGGTCGGGTTTATTCCGATTTAATTGCTCCATCCCGGCATACATTAGCGACGTAAACGTGGGCAGCTTGACGGTACGGCTCCGCCACCCACTCCCGAACGAATAGCGGGATCGGATTTTGAATTTTAATAAATTTTCATATTTTCATCGGTTGCCCGGTCGCATGTTTAAAATTTAAATAATAAATTGGGTGGAATGTATTCGTTCGTTGTCGAAATAGGAATTCGTTATTGAGGAATGTTTTTTGGGGGCATCAAAAACATCTAACTTAACATTGATAAAACAAGTGTGTGTGTGTGTGTTGTACAGGGTGATTACGTATAATGTCCCCCCCCCCCCACAACCCCTCTCTTAACTTTTTTATTTTTCATAGTTGAGGAAAATTAAAAAGACAGGGTTTTTCAAGTAGTTTTTGCAAGGGGATCAAATATCATTTTAGGTCTGTCTACCTCAAATTCTGAACGTGATTTACATTATGATTATACAGGGTGTTGAATTTTTATTTTTTAAATGTATTTTTCAATATCTCCGAAAGTACTTTAGATATTATTTTCAATTTTGGTATGTGTTAATAAGATTTGGAACAACGAATTTTAGTTAGAAAAGTTATTCAATTGTTCCACCAGTGGCGTCCCTGCAAGCATGTCCTCTGATATTTCTTACAAAAAATATACAAGTACGCCACTGATATTTTTCCATGTGATTATTTTTTTTTGATTAGCCTGGTCAATTCTACATGAAAATGGTCTCTTGAGTTTTTCTCGTCAGGCACCGTTCTTGATTAAAACCACTAAATTCATATTGAAACTCATTATTATTAACATTGATAAAATATTAATGATAAATTTTGTTTTATAAACATTGTTGGGTGGGCAATTCGATGCGAAGACGGGCGGAAGCATGCCTTTTAAATAAAGTTGGCCATTTCCAACACTTTTTATAAATCAAAATTTATCATTAATTATTTAATCAATGTTAATAATAATGAGTTTTAATCAAGAACGAGACGAGAAAAACTCAAGAGACCATTTTCATGTAGAATGGACCAGGCTTATCAGAAAAAATATCCACATGGCAAAATGTCAGTGGCGTACCATCTTTTTTGTAAGAAATATCAGAGGACATGCTTGCAGGGACGCCACTGGTGGAACAATTGAATAACTTTTCTAACTAAAATTTGTGGTTCTATATCCTATTAATACATGCCAAAATTGAAAATAATTTCTAAAGTACTTTCGTAGAAAAAATGACCATTTAAAAAATAAAAATTCAACACCTTGCAGCAAAACATTTAAGCCGTATATGTTCATATGAACTTTTCTTTATAAAATGACCTAAGGAATCGCACCCTGAAATATTAATTAGCACGTCATTAAGGAACACCCTGTATTATACCCAAATTCGGTTTCGATATATTGGCGCTTGAAACAATTAGAAATATCTAAAAATGCGGAAAGAAAGATAAATAATTAATCGATAACCCGTGCGCTTTTGTTCTATGTTTGTGTGAAAGTGAAAGTTTATTTTGGAAAATGAGCCATAATTTGACATTTTTTCCCTTACCATTATTAAGTATTTTTAATCCAAGATACTCAAAGAAGGGCAATGTCTAAACAAAAAATGTATACTTGGCGCGATCTTAATATCTCTAACCATTTTCGAGATATTTCCATTTAACATCACAATGCATCAAAGAAGTCAAACTGGAAATATCTCGAAACGGTTAGAGATTTAAGATCGATCGACTATACCTTTTTAGTTTAGAAATTGCCCTTTTTTGATAATCTTGGATTAAAAAACTTAATAACAGGTAAGAAAAAAAATTCATAGATTTGTCAAACCCAGTGTATTTAACTGGCGTCCTCTAAGGTGAAACTTAAAAAAAAAAATCTACAAATTCTTACTTCTTACTCATGAAAACATCATTTCAGTCCGATACTTGAACCATTTTCAAATTATGTCTTATTTTCGAAAATAAACTTGTACATTCAACACCCTGTATTTCTAGAACAACGAGAAACATTTCGAAAAACTCATATGACTTAATCGGTCTAGTTTGATGTTTAGTATCTCCAGTTTATGGGCGCCAATTCCGGGATCCAATCTCGAAAATCCCGCAGGATTAAGTCATGAAATCCCGGGATAAATTATGCATATAAGAGCGTTCTTTAAAATTTAACTTGTTCTTTAAATATGCGAGAAAACCGTGATTGAAACAAACCTTCGGGACTGGCATCCCTATACCAGTTGCTCTGTGGCCCATGCGACACCCTGTATATAGTGAGAGAGTGTTTTTTGGTTTTTTAATGGGTTGAGTGCCTGCCTTACGGATAATCCGGCACTGTATGGGCACGCTATTATATCGGAATGTATAAAAAACAGTAATAAGGAAATGATTTATTCGCTTGATATTTCGCAATTCGTTCCTACCATTATCGAGCTGCGTCTGGTGGTAACCAAGTCGTACCAAACCAACAAATCGGTCATAAATCGGAGTTATCAATAAGCAATCGATTGCCCGTACGTGCCGTATGCGCCAAATTGGAGACCATTTTATGGTGGTTTTATTGGAGTCGCATTTTATAGTACCGTGGTACGCGCTCTGGTGTCTGGAAGGGCGCCACTTTATATGACCGATTAAATTACTCGACCGTGAAATATCGAAACGGATTGAGAAATCTTGTTTATGACGTTTAATTGGCTTTTGAAATTGACATATTGACACCTGTGGAAAAGATCGTTTTTTTTTACGGCGATTTTCGGTCTAATCAGAATCGGGCTTTGTGACCTGATTGGTCCGTACAATGTATGTGTAAATTGCTAACCAAATCCTGACATTTTTAATTGCAAATATAACTATACCGGGTGATGAGTCGTTAAGTTGAACATAGGAAATCGCATGTCATTTTTGAAGTGGCTGAATATTGGCTTCCCTGTATATTTTATAGGAAAACTGCATAATAACTTCTTGAAGAGGCCGGTATGTTGAACCCATGTGCCGAGTTTGAATACATTTTGGTGAGCCAATTCTAAGCTATTCAACGTAATGGCAAAAGCACGAAACTCTCACAGTTCAGGTAACACAACAAACATCGCCAAATTAAATTTTGACATTGACAAAACGAAATGCAGTTTCTCTACAAAATATGCTATCGTGCCGATAAAAAACTAGAACAACAAAATCACAAAACTGGGAACGGATATACATATCTCATAGACTATACAAGGTGCTCGACAGCTGCAAATACACATAACTTTTAGGAAGTAACCTAGGTTACATAATTTAACGTTTTATATTTTTCGATACGAGGTGACATGACTTTTATAAACTTGAGCGGCAGTAAATATATTGGTTATTTTTAGTACTTCTTGAAGCCTTTGCGGCATACTCAAAACTAGGTCTCTGCAAAATTCGCATGTTACTTCATCCCAAGCTTCATTTATCCTGTAGCTTAATCCATCTCTGTTTCGTGGCCGAAAATCATGTTTATACATTGATTTCACCATTTTACCCCAAATGTTTTCGATCGGGTTCAAATCGGGACTCTTCGAAAGCCAGGGAAGAACTGCTATATTATTTTCTAAGAGAAAATTTTGCACAATCGTGCTATGTGTATTGGAGCATTATTATGCTGAAATGTAAAATTTTGACCATATAGGTACAGCGTTTATCGATGGTATCATCACTGCAATATTAACGTATTCAGGTGCAGTTAGTCTTCCTTCCACGATTTGGAAAATTCCTGGACCTCTAGCGCTAATCCAACCACAGACATTTATAGAAAAACGCTTTGGTTTGTTTTATGAGTGTATATCTCATCATACCTCATGCCGGAAGCCCTATACACTCGAATCCTTCCATTATTACACGATTGAAAAGTTTTCTCCTCAGAAAATATAACTGTTTCCCAGAAAATATTCCGATTTAAATATTCATGTGCAAATTCTAACCTGCCTTGTTTATTTCATTCCATTAAAAATATTTTATTAGTAGCACCATGACTTCGTATATCGGAAATTCGAACCCTGTCTCTAGCAGTATTTGCAGAACCTGGCAAGTTGGTCTCTACTTTCGCCTTTATTGCAGTTGCGAATGGATGATCTTCATCTTCAGTAGAAATTCTAGGGAGACCTGAACCTGCTTTCCTAATAATAGTCCCATGCCTTGCTATTTTTTGTTCTGCCAACAACACGGTATTTTTGTCTACTCCCAGCTCGTCTGCAATATCCCTAATAAAAGCATCATCTCGCAACCGACTGTAGATTATAGCCTTTTGCTGGGGTGTTAATTGTGGCATATTTTTTTAAAGAAAAATTTGCTTGACAAGTTAATGATAAAGTGACAATCTATGTGGACATGTAAAATTTGTAAATGACATTTTACTGGTACCAGACTCGAAAGTAAAAAATTCCTAATAGTCAAGGAGAAAATAAGAAATTTTGCTGTCCTAGTTTTTTACGGGTTCGATGGTACATGGAGGCAATAATTAGTCACCATAAAAATTACATGAGATTTCCTATGTTTCAATATTGAAACCTCCGATATTGTTGGCCCGTCAAATCACGCTGATTTAGTCCACCTGGACCAGAAATGCACAACAACATCTAACATAATACATACATTCCATTTTCTAAATGTAAATTTCGTTAATTGCTGATAAAACTATATGACGCGACCCATCAAGTCACACTAACTGGTCCCAACTAGGCCAAAAATACCATCTAATATCAACGTGTAACTAACATACATTTCATATTTAAACGAGATCCTTCTTTGTTAATTGCAAATACAACTATATGGTGCGACCCATCAAGTCACACTACCTCGTTCCAACTAGGCCAAAAATGACGTCACCCGATACGATATATCAACATACAACCAACATGTATCCCATATTTAAAAGGAAATTTGTAAACAATGGCCTCCAGCGCGTGCCTATGCAGCCCAGATTGCGTCTACTGGTCGCGTGTATTCAAAGAATCATTCTAATGTGGAGTGTGGGAGATTTCTTGTGGGAATGTGACCCGCCGATGACCTCCGGGCTCCGGGGCGTTCCCACCCATTGTGCTACCGGCCGCCCGGGGGGACGGGGGGGGGGGGGGGTGCTCCACTACGCTAATTACCCCGTAATTGAAGCAGGAAGTTGAGAAAGAGCGGACCGCTAGCTCTGTTATTTCATATTATGCGGTAAGCTGTGTTATGAATAAATCTCGGGGGTAAGAACGTTGAACCCTGAATCATATTTATTGTTGGGATATAAGTAGCTGATATTTCTATGAAAAATAATAATTTGCGGGTAGAAATTATGCAAATCTCAATGTTTCTTCCTTAAGCACACAGCTACCTCTACTTCTTTTGGTATAAAGAATGAATTTAGATGATGAATATTTTATAAATAAATATATTTACGGTGGTAGGGTAGGGGACTTCCATTTCCAATCTTTTTTTAATAAAAATGAAAAATTTTGTTCGTGTTTTTACCACCATTGAAATGAATTCAGATCTCTCTCGGATCCGGTCCGAGGTTCAAAAATAGTGGCATTTAGTTCCGGTATCCGGTATTTTTACAAAGTGGTCCGGTAATTATAAAAATCAAATAAATTTCTGATTAGAAAAAATTAAGTTATAAAACGAAGGAAAAGATAATAGCAATAAGAATACTTATTCATTCCTATTTCGTAACCATTGTAAAACGGGATATAAATATGAGTAGAGTATACAGTGTCTATTAACAACCCATTTCTTACGACATCAAAGCATTTGCTACAAAGTGAAATAGGAAAAAAAACTGTTTAAAAAGCATCACAATTGATCTGTTCAGATAATATCTATGTACATCTATTATTGTCTATAGATAATCAATAAATCCCATGTAAACCTAATCATAAGATGGTAAACGGTCATTAATTAAATGTCTTTACCAAAATATTTCAGTTCGAACAGTTGATTTGATATGATCGCACCAAAATACATCTTCTAATGAGATCAGTAAAGAATTATAAGCATCCGGTGCAGTGTTGCCAACTGTGTGGATGTAATAATCGCCTTTGACCGTAAAGAAATCTTGTTAAAACAATCTGACAGTTTACAAGTCACCGGTAAGACAGCAGCCATCGGCCAATTAGCTCACATGCAGGAAATAAGAAGTTTATGAAGAAACATCCCGAAACATAGTCGGTTGATACCGGTTTGTAGCCGGCTTGGCACATGCACCAGTGTTCCCAATCAACGATGCACATGCGTCTGGCAGTGTATAACTATTTCTGACTGCTCTGAGAACGAACATATTGGTGAATACTTCAGAAATCTTGCTTTGACTGTGTATCAGAGCTGCTCCACGTTTCCCCCATCACCAAGGCGACGCCACTGAGAAAAAAATCAATCGCCTAATGAGATCGGTGACCAGTTAAACAAGCACATTCAACATTTCTGATAAGAGGAGTTACGAAATGGAAACGTGATCGTACAGTTCGCTTTGGTAGGTTGACATAAATGGACAATTCGAAGATAAGGTCTTTACACAACATGACATTCTAAAATAATTTCGTGATAACACTAATAAGGTGGCACTAACAGTAAAAATGTCATAAGAATAAGTCGTTCTTAGATGGCCTGAATTTAAGAATAGCAAGCAAGGCAGTTTACAGACACAAGAGATCTTGGCATAATCAGACAGATTTTGAGTTGCTTATCTATCGTTTGCCGACAAAGACCTGGACGAAATTTTATCTTGGGATGACCGTAACCAAGTCGAATTTGATGCTTTTTGATGCATTGCAGAACCAGATAAAGTTGTATAGACCTGAACAACTTTTGACCCTACAATGCCCAGGTTCGTTCATCACTAGAATACTGCCCTCATGTCTGGAGCTCTGCACCCAGCTACTGGATTCCATCGAAAGGTGTAAATATTTTAACACATGGTATCCCCAAGCGGTCACCCATCCAAGTACTAACCGTGTCGCTTGATCGACCGTATTTGTTACGAAGAACGACATCCTGGGAGTCCGCCGTTGCATGTTATTTATGCCTTTATTCTTATAAAAATATTTTTACAAAACTTTATTTAAACTTGGTCATTTTGACAATAAAAAATACTTTTTCTATTTGGATTTCATAATGGCTACATTGTGAAATGCAAGAAAATTGAATAACTTGCCACTTTATGAAACTGAAATTTTATTTTCTTCATGTTGGCAACAAGTAGGGTTCTAATTTTATTTCGTTGAAATTAGTTTTCTATGCATTATGGATTCGACACAATTTTTTTATAGAAAACTTTAAAATACTAACCTTTAACCTTGCAAATAGATCATTTTTACTAGATATATATCTGAAATACCTATACTCGAAAATATATAACATGCTGTCGGTGTCCGTCGACTAATTTCTAGTCACTACAACATAACCTAAAAATAATAAAAATAACTTCCAGTTTATGCTCTATTTCTGAAGTTTAATTCAATAAAGTGCTATTTTTATTTTTAATTCAATATAGTATTATACATATTACTTTATACATTAATTGTTATTCCTGTCAGATTCTGTGTCGACACAATATTGTGTTCAATAGTATTATTTATTACTTTGTTCAATATTTTGAACTTTGTTCTGCTCGTACCATAACTCAAAGTTTTGCATATTCTTCTTAAAAGTTTTTCTAGATTATTTTCTGCAATTTCTCGTATTTCCGGCGGAGTACAACTTTCTTCCTGACTCATTTTTATTAACTTTAATAATATATTTATTTTTAATTATGACGGATGGGAAGAAGCTTTGTTGTGTTCAATTGTTTCTAACATGACATATTTGATACTTCCTGTAACATTTTATTAATTTGTAAAAGTATTGCCAACCCAAAAAGAAAATATTAATTCAAATGGAAAAAATCTACTATATTTTTTTAAGTTTTTCAGACTTTAAAGACCCAAATAGAAAAAGTATTATAAAATGCACGGTTCATAAGACAATTAGAGCACTTGTAGTTTAGAAAACTCCGGTCGTTTTCTAAATTAAGAGCGTGCTCTGAGATAATGTCTTATGAAACTTCCACTCGGGTGGAAAGTAAAAGTAAAAAATTGCCAACTTTCCACCATTCAAAGATAGATAAAATGTCATTATTGCATGAATGGTTGTAAATAAAAATATTTAACTACTGGAATTGTAAATAAATCATTTTCACTTACATTAATTGTAAAACAAATATATTTTACTTGAAATACTAACTATTATGTGTATCTACAATATTATATTGTAATTAATACCATATTTCATAGCAAATCGTACAATAACATCTTCACTATATTGTTCGTTCCTTACATATATACATTTCTTGTAAAATTTGAAAAATATATTTTAGTAATTTTTACTAAATTTGTTAGAAATCCTAACTATAGTTTTTTGTAAATTATGTTTACAATATCATTTTGGTACGATCTCTATGTCAGTTTTTTGTGGGTTTGCTTTGTAAAACCATAAATATGATGGGCCTAAAACATTTTTATTTTAGTCCGGCCACTTATTAATTAAATTTTTCAACAATATTGTATATTCAAATCGAGCTGTCAAAACGCGGTAACAATGAACTCGAAACCACTTATTCAAATAATATATTCCAGGTGCCTGATTTAAATTATTTATTTATACTGACATGGCCGCTATGATAAATATATTTCCTGAGCCAGGGGTCAAGCGAACGTGTCTCATACGATATTCGATTTAATATTTTTTAAAACGATTAATGCCAATATATGTAATTTTTTATTGACGGGTAATTAAGGGTTTTCTATTTGGGTTTCATAATGGCTACATTATGAAATGCAAGAAAATTGAATAACCTGCCACTTTATGAAACGGAAATTTTATTTTTTTTATGTTGGTTCGAATTTTAGGCTTACTTCGATTTCATCGAAATTAGTTTTCTAGGCTTTATAGATTCGACAACAATTTTTTATAGAAAACTTTAAAATACTAACCTTTAACCTTGCAAATAGATCATTTTTACTAGATATTTATCTGAAATACCTATACTCGGAAATATATAACATGCTGACGGTGTTCGTCAACTAATTTCTAGTCACAACAACATAACCTAAAAATAATAGAAATTTCTTCCTGTTTATGCTCTATTTCTGAAGTTTTATTCAATAAAGTGATTTTTATTAAGAAATGCTGAACCCGCAACAGTAAGACTTTCAGCACCAAACCATCCCTGTGCTTACCAGCAATCTGATTTACGCCATTTCTCTGATCTATTATCAAACAAACCATATGCCTGGAATCCCCTGGACCTCTGTCGACTTTGGGAATATTCAATAATACAAAATCGCCTACACTAAAAGTCGGCATTTTTTTGCCGAATTACTTAACATTTTTTTGGTTGCTTCTTCAGTTTTATTTCTTGCTTCGTCGCTTCTTCTGAAATGTTTTTACTGGCAGAACATAAATTGCACAGTACTGAAGATCCTGTTGACAAACTTCTGCAATGTTAACACCACGTAAACAATTTTTGCACATTGATTCTGTATATATTTTTTTTCCTGCGGTACAACATTGGTAGCAGCGAAACCTTCATGTGCATCAGATATTTCGACAACTGAATCTTCTTCATTCATAATTTTCATAAGCTCTTCTTCCGTAGTCAATATTTTTACTAGGCCATTTTCAAGTTATACAATACTCATCTTATTACATCAAGTGCAAAGTAGATTCGGAGCGTTACATGAAAAGTCCAGTAAAGTCAGTCACTTAACGTAATTTTGTTTTTCTACTACTGTATAAATAAATCAACTTTCGGGCCGTAGCAACACGAAAGAAAACGAAAGTAAATGTTACAGTTACCTGAATATTATCCGTTGCTAGCTACGAAAGTAGGTTGCTAGCTACGAAAGTAATACTTTCGGTGCCAGGACAAAAAAACAAGAATACAATTTTTTATTGTATTTATTCAAGCGAATTAAAAAAAATCTTACTTAATAATAAAAAGTTTATATTTATTGAAAAAACAAGTGGTATAATAACAATAATATAAAACTTAAATAACACTAATTTTTATTTATTGTCATTAAGGTTAATAGTGAAATTTGAACAGTTAGAAATATTAATTGATGGAATATTATTCAATTCAATACCTTCGCCGCTTCTTATTAGAGACTCGTTATTATCCTGGACTTGGACCATACAACTATTTGTCACTCTCGCGTCGTTAGATGGAATAAAAGTAGGAGATCGATTTAAGATCTTTTTGGAAATTTCGATTTTATTTGTATACGAATCACCAATATATCCCTCCGCAACGGACGAAGATCTCCAACCGCCATGTCTTTTTAAATCCAAAATATCGATACCTGGAGCATTTGCAAGAAAGGCAGTTGATGTTCTTCTAAACGAGTGACCAGTGTATTTATTTATATCTTGAATTTTCAAAAATTTGGCAATTTCTTTGGGAACATTTGAAATAGTGTGTTTTCCAATCACCTGATTCACACACCTACCTCGTTCATAGCGATATAACAAGCGTTCGTCTTGTGCATTATTTGGCCTAAGTTTAATATAATCTTGAAGTAACCTCATAAAAGAAACTGGACCTCCATCATCGGCTATCACAAAACTTCTTTGAACCTTGTTTTTGCTCTGGAGGATTTTAACAATAGCTACATCATCCTTGATTTCGATGTCGTTCAATTTCATTTTATAGATCTCATCTGTCCGGCATGCTCCAGCTATCCCCATTACTGCTATCACTTTCATAGATAAATAGCTATGATTAGGAGCGTCAAGTAAAAACTTTATTATTTCTTCTTTTGTGAAAATTTTAGATTTTTTAGATTCGTAACCATCATTTTTTCGTTTAATAAATGCAATAAGTTTCTTAAACTGCGAAATATCTATATTTTTGTTCACAGAAATACTCAATTTAAGCATGGAATATTGTGACCATAAGGACGGAGGTGATAGGGCTTCAGATTTCTCATGGAAGTACGCTAGCATTACATTTTCGTCAATTTGTGAAAGGTTTTTCTCCACGAACCATTCTAGAAACAGGTTGTACGTTTGACAGTACCTATCTTTCGACTTTACGGGTAAGAGTGAGGCACATGCCAACTCGGCCGCCTTCTGTATAGCTTCGTTTTGATCTTGAAACAACATTTTCGATAATCGAAATTAAAAAATTCGAACTGACAGACTTTGACAGTAGGTACTCAAATAACTAGTTGTCATGAATTATTTTACAGGTGTATTTTATTATAATTTGAATAAAATCAAAGTTCATTACTTAATAATATAATTGATCAAAGAACAGTAGTAGAAAAAGTTTAATACATTACACGCTGCAAAAGCCCTTTCAGGTGCTCGGAGTTTTTTAAATAGCCTCGGCTTCGCTACGCTTCGCCTCGCCTATTTAAACACACCTCGCACCAAAAAGTAAACTTTCGCAGCTTGTAATGTAAATAACTATTGTTTTCATCAAGAGGCCGAAACAGGCAGACGTTTCATGTAACGTCTACAATTTATAGCCTTTTGGCGTAATAGTTATTTGTTTCAGTGTTTGGCAGCGTTTCATGAAAAGAGCAGACATTTCATGAAACTGCTGATTACACTAAAAGGCTGCTTACATTGACTATCGAACCTCGTATAATATAAATATTTTTGTTCTAGGTAAGTTTCCAAATTTCAAATTGAAACTCGTCAACACCACAAAGTAGTAAGTATGTCAATATATTTACCCCACGGCCTACCCTGTATACCTGTCACGAGACATCGTCACACGATTTTAATAACTAAAACGCAATAGATAAGTAAATTTGGATTTTGATCAAAGCAGACTGGCTTGTGAATCAAGAGAAATTACATGATATGATAATAAACCGCACGTAGCCATTTTTTAAATGTCTTCAAGTATAATATGTATATATGGATTAGCAGTATATCCAGATTTAATTTGCAAATTATGTTAAAGTATTATTTAGTATTTACCTGCTCATGTTATCATGTTCACGTGTTATACAGTTGCTTATCGTAATTTTCCTTGTATGACCAAACTTTTCGCTGTCGCTGTCGACCCATTTATAGCAAAATAATGATACCCACCACATACCATATGCAAGTACAATTTATTTTGTGTATCGTTTGACGACACTCCCTCATTAATTTCCATCGAGCTAAAAAAACAAAATTATATACCCAAAACGAAACGATAAAAGGTAGAAATCGGGCAGTGTGGGGCCGCTCCCAAAAAAATCACCGGGGCTAATGTTTGGAAGACTCGGCGGGTCGCTCCCATCCTGTCTGTGTTCAGGGTGTGCCCTACGGTTCGGTGAATTGGTCATGATTGCGCGTTGTTGCCAGATTAATAAATATAATCCCGGAACGAAAAAAAAAAATGATGCCTATTTTATTGATATTAAGTAATAAGCAGTTATTTTCCCATTAAAATAATAATTATTTTTATTGTAATACGTGTGTGTGTTCTGTAATACTTATCAAACCGATAAACTCATTTTATCCCCACCCCGTATTATTGAAATCGGTTAAAAGTCAATTACGGTATAAATACGAGTAGCAGTGCAAATGGTACAAAATATATTTCTTTATTATTAAAAATTTATATACAGGGTAATTTATAGTGTTGTGATCGCTCGAGCGAAAAACCGCTTGATCACTCGATTATTGAAATAACCGACATCGCTCGATTATTAAAAAAAACGCTCGAGTTATCTATTGAGGCGAAAACCGTCGCACGTCACTTATTATCATTCACTCGATACCCGAGCTTCGCTTGACGCCGGCGGAAATGTACCGCTGTAGTGTGATCGAGTTAAAAAACTGCTCATATATTCGAACAGTTTTTCGCTCGATAGGAAATACTCTAGTTATAAATTCAGGCGAAAAACCGAAAAATATCGCCTGTCACTTGATAAACGACCTTCGTTATACGCGCCGCGCCATCCGATTGGCGACGTTCGAGTTTGACGCTGAGCAGGTACACGACATATGTCTTTCTTAAAGGCACATAAACGAGAAGGTGCATATAAAAAAGTATGCCAAATCCCTTAGCCGAGTCATCCCGACCAGCAGCGGCGTAGTTTAGTTCTCCGAATGTAAATATTAAAAAATTAAAGGATGTAATTTTAAAATTTTTATTTACTATAAGCTCGAGAAAACTTCTCAAAAATAACATAATAATAGAAATTGTTAATGAAAAATAGCAAAACGAACAAAATGGTTAACGAAATATATAGAAAAATTCGTTGGTAATCTTATAGTAAACATTTTTAAATCTAAACAGGAACTTTTTATTATTAAACTTAACAAGACTTCTTAAAAATAACATATATTATAGAAAATGTTAATGGAAAATAAGAAAACGAGCAAAATAGTTAACAAAACATAGGTATCGACAAATTTTTTGGTAACCAAAAGTAAACATTCTTAAATTTAAACAAGGTACTTTTAGGTAACTATAAACATGAATTTAAAAAAATAATAACCAATTTTCTTATTTTGCCAGTCGCGTAACTAAGCCTGGTAATTTAAAGTGGAAGAATTTGAAAAGCTATTTTAAATATCTACTTATTTTATGCTCGTAGATTGAGAAAGATGTGAAGAAAAATAACTCTTGGTAATACTTTTTGTTCGGGTTAAAAAAGCACAATAATAAACCCGAACAATAAATACATATTTGGATGATTTTTTTGCAGTTTTTTTGTTTGGTATCGAAACACGTGGTAAAAATTCATTATTCAGAAATAAATAAATCGGAACACTACTAGGCAGTCTATAATAATGTTTATGAAATCAGTCCTAGTTTTGAGACGAGATTTTGATTGATTCGTATGATCTTAATGACGTTTAAGTGATAATGCACTGGGGACTATTTTATAAGCCTTGTTAATACCAAAAGAACTACCTCATTCAACTCACAAGCTGTTCTTAAAAAGATTGAAATCACCTGATTGATATCCGTCTCTTTCTAACCTCCCAAACGGCGATATATTTTTAAATGTAATTGTTGCAATATCTTAACGCGATACTCGATTATTATTTGACCCGTTACTCGATCGCCAAGGTTAAATTCAAATTGAAAAAAAAAATAGTTTTTAATCAAAACCTTCTACAGACATCCTTGTTCGTGAAACGTAATGGATTTATATGGGAATTTTAACACGGTACAACATGGTACTTCCTCTAATCCCAAAACCGGAAAAAAATGCTTTAGTAGTACCTATACATTGGGTACTTCTATTGCGGATATACGATCGGAATTCAAGGTTCCCTTTCTAAGGATCATCCGCAAAGATTGAGAGAATTTCAATACCATTATGCTTTTTTATGATCAAACACAAGCACTGTAGGAAAAGTCCTATAATAAGGCGCTCTAGGAGTGGTGCTTATGCGAATAAAGCGATTCACGTTGGTTTTGAATCGTTGGGGATGATATTCGTTGGGAAACGCCGGAAACGCGACCTCAGGAAGGTCGTTCCATAAGGACGATGTCCTCTAGATGAAGGAATTCTTAAATAGTAACGTTCATGGGTATTAAGCTAAACCACATATGGATGGGCGGCAATAGTGCGTCGCGTGTTTCTGCTATTCGGGAGACTGAAACAGGAACTGAAGGAATAGCAGGCCAATCATAGGCGTGCTAAAATTCATTTCAAAATATCATTCCCCATCAAATACTACCAGCAAAACGCAGCAACATGCCACGGATTCTTAGGATTTCGTTTTTCGTAACAAATAATGTTAAAGTGGAGTACTTAACAGGGAATATACCATCGATCGATGAAGTCAAGCCATGTTGGGCCATGACCTTGTGACCGCTTGGGAATACCATGTGTCAAAATTTTTACAAAAGATTTCAGTCAATTTTACAAAAGATTTTAGTAAATTTTACAAAAACTTTTCACTATAATTTAATGGCATTTCTTAATAAAAGTCATTCCAGCCCCATATAGAGTTTTACTATTTTTATGGTAATTTAAAGGTTTTCTTTTCGCGCTCAGCGGCCTGCAAGACCTTCAGCGAGTGGCGACGTTAAATTCGCAGCTTTACTAACATCAACCTGTAGGTATTTCACATTTCGACGCCCATGTCTGGAACGTGCCAATATGCAAACTCATCGTCTATGAAATCGATTACGGGTTCGTGTGATCGGTCGCCCACGATCCGCACGCCATGGGACCGCTCGAACACATCGAACACAACCGATCCTCGATCCGTCTTCTTATTCGAGAATCGAAATTTCGTGTCAATTTCTCTGGGAACCGGCCGCGTCTACACCTTAAAATACAGCGAATTTTTTGTATTAATTTTTGAATCTTCGACTGGTTTCACTCAGTCAAATTTCAAACGTAGGTGGGTATAATAAATAACAAGTTATAGGTAGTTTGTTCCTGGTCTCCGTCACTTTTGAAATGAAAATCCGATTTTCAGTCAACGTTTCGGTTCATTTTATTTAAACCATCGTCAGAACTATTTGAACATAAATAAAAAAGGCGTATAAACAAAATTTATTTATGTTCAAATAGTTCCGACGATGGTTTAAATAAAATGAACCGAAACGTTGACTGAAAATTGGATTTTCATTTCAAAAGTGACGGAGACCAGGAACAAACTACCTATAATTTGTTAAAAAACGGTCAGAAAATAAAACTATAATAAATAACAAGTCAACACCATACAGTGCCGTAGATAGCTTTCTTTCCTGGCGGGGGCGGTGTTACTGGTATTCACCTTTTTTTCATTTTATGCTTCCCATAAGCTTTCCTGGAGGTAAAGTCTGTTTCGTTGCCGTTGATAGCTCGATACCCTCATTAAAGATTCAAAACAAGGGCCCGGTGGCCTAAAATATTTTACCTATAAAATGGTCTTTTTACGTACATCTAGCATAAAGATGAAGAAATTTTGACCTATTCCACCGGGTAACAGATAAAGTAACAATAGAGCCATAAAATGAAATGAAAGGATAATGATTAAAACGGCCCATCATGGTCGGAGAGTTGGGTTTTTAATGTAACCGCTTATTATTTTATTTAAATGTAATAGATTTTATGATTTTATGAATTTATTTACAAGAAAACTAATTTATTTACAGATCAAAAAATATTGACAATTTCAATAATTATAACTCGATAAAATGGTCCTCAGAAGAATCTGAAGAGTCATCATGTCCTACGCTTATTACTAAAGGCTCAATTTCCATAGTTGTGTCAATTACGTTGTCAAGTTCCCACATTTTTTGTTCCTCTACTATAGCATGTTTTATGGCGTTTTGCCAATTTTCTGATGACACATTTGCTAAAGAATGAAGCAAGAGGTGTCGCACTTCTTGCATTTTAAAAGTTTTGTTATTTCTAGCAACATATCCTTTTACTTGAGCCCATATTAATTCGATAGGATTTAGCTAGCTGGTAAGGTGGTAAACGGAGCACTATAATACCTCGATCTCTTGCCATCTCGTCAATAACATACTTTTTATACTGTGATTTATGTAGCCTAACAATATCCAAAAGTTCTTTTTTTACCATGGTATTATCGTAACTCAATTCCTTTCGTTGTAACCAGTTTACGATTTCCGCCTTTTTCCATGAAGTTGTGGGAAGATTCTCTTTTAGCCTAGAGTGATAGCTGGCATTATCCATCACTATTACAGAATTAGCGGGAATGTATTCTATCATTTGCTTAAAATATTCCTCGAAAACATCAGCAGTCATTTCTTCATGATAGTCTTTAGTAGAATTCGACTGGAATTGTAATAATCCTTGATCCAAAAAGCCATTTGAACTTCCTATATGAGTTATAATAAGTCTGCGTCCCTTTCCAGATGGTGGTCTAAGTCCTGTTGACCAGCCTTCCATGACAGCTTGTCGAGAACTTAGGACATTTTTATCTTGCCAAACTTTAGATACGGTGTGCCCTTCGTTCAGCCAAGTTTCATCCAAATAGAAAATGTTTTTGCCTTCGCTGCGGTATTTTCGGATGGACCTTAAGTATTGACGTCTCCAGCAAATAATATCTGCTCTATCAATAAGAAAAGATTTTCTGTTTTGCTTCTCCCATCGAAAGTTCATATCATGAAGTATTTTCCATAGTTTCGTTCGTGATAGCTGTGGTAAGTCCTCGTCGTAGTTAATGGCTTGTAAAATTTTGTCTATAGTTGGTATTTCCTTGGCAAAATAAAAACTATGTACTTTTCTTCTAATACCATTTTTAATGAAATTGTCAATTTCTAACGGTTTCTTTCCTGGGAGTGGTTTTGGCTCACTGAGGTTCTTAGATTTTCTTTCACGCAAGAACCTATATATAGTAGCCTCTCCAACTCCTACCATATTGGCACACTCTGCAATGATGCTACGAACATCACTTGCAGGTTTCTGGTACACTAGAGCATCATGCACGTTTAATATTAATGTCTTTTCTCGGAGAGAATATGCACTCTTGCTAATTTGACGAAGACACGTTGGCGAAAAACTTGAAGCCATTGTTACAAGTATAGGAAATAATTCAACTTTGAGATAATGCAGTATCTAAATACAACTAAATACATAGTTTGACAAACGCACATCAATTGGCGTAATAACATCCTAAAGCAGGCAAAAATAGGTAAATTAATTACCCCTGTTGTACCTACTTTAACCCTAATCCTACTTAACAATGGACAGAGGCCAATTTTCTTATTAAATAAGGTAATTACTATTGGCAACGCCTATGGTTTACGGTTGTTTTATGGCTTCAACCCTCGATATGAGCTATCAACTGCAACAAAACGGACTAGGTAGGGGGGGTACTGGTATATCCACCTTCATTCACGGAGATATCCCGTAAAACCATCGAAAAATGGACACCCTGTACAGGGTGTCCCATTTTCGACACTTTTATAGGGCATCTCCGTAACTGTTAGTGCTATCAAAAAAGTACTGTAGGTGTCATGTACTCTTTCTGGGTCAAACTTAAAATGATAAAATCAAAATTCGAAAATTTTCGCTCGCTTAAGAGATACGGGGGAAAATCAAAAAATTGACAATTTTAAAATTGCCCTATACTTTCTTAGTTAAAAGAGATACAGGAAACTGTTTTATACAGAAGTTTATTTATAATTATTGTTAAATAATCTGCCGTTTTCAGAATAAGTATACGCGGTCAGGTAAAAAAGTTATCGGACCTAACCTCATTTTTTTAAATGGAACACCCTGTATATTTTAATCTAAAAAGGTAGCACTTTAAAATCTCTTTTCAAATATATAACATACCATGGATGATATTGGTTTCCTACTTAAACTGTATTACTTTAAACCACAGTAGGCCCTGAAACAAAAGCTAATATCCTAGAAACAACTACGTGGACATTCTAGTTGTTATTAACATTTAACGTCAGTTTCATTTTTACATATTCATTTGTGAAAATGACTTATCAACATTTTAAAAATTTGGTATGGTATCTGTCATCCATGGTGTGTTATAATGAAAAGAGAGTTTAAAATGCTATCTTTTTAGATTAAAATTTACAGGGTGGTCCATTTAAAATAGTGAGGTTAGGTCCGATAAATTTTTGATCTGACCCAGTATACTTATTCTGAAGCAGATTATTCAACAATCATTATAAATAAACTTCTGTATAAAACATTTTTCTGTATCTCTTTTAATTAGTTAAAAGAGATACAGAAAAATTTAGGGTAATTTAGAAATTGTCAATTTTTTAATTTTCCCCTGTATCTCTTATGCGAGCAAAAATTTTCGAATTTTGATTTTACCATTTTAAGTTTTACCCAAACGAGCACATGACACCTACATTACTTTTTTGATAGCACCAACAATAACGGAGATACCCTATAAGAGTGTCGAAAATGGGACACCCTGTGCATAGCAAAGGATCTAAAAAAACAACTTTTTTGCTCTTGTACTAACCTAATTTCGAAATTACGAACGATGTTCTAATAAAAATGAATTCGTTAAATTTAGCTAGATCATATGACTGCCGAGGATTAAGCTCGCAACTTTAACTGTACCCAGTATAAACAAATTACGATTATTTTTATTTAATTAAAATTAACTTTTACGAGTTTCGTGACGCTCGTGCAGTTTCAGCAACCACATTTATGTAAACTGAACTTAAGCTTAAATAAATATTTTTCTGGTAGACTAAATATTTAAATTCAGTCAGTTATTTCTGTGTACTGATAAAAAAACAAAAACAGAAAATGCAGTTGGCAATGTGCAATAAAAAGTACTTAGTTAAATTTGCTATAAAAATAGTAAAACTTACAATAATTTATGGCTCTATATGTGACTGGAATAACTAACCCGAACAACTGCCATTAAATTATAGCAAAATTTTAACCTACATTTTTAGTAAAAATTACAAAAATATTTTGTAAAATTGACTAAAATATTTTGTAAAATTTACTGAAATCTTGTCACAAGCGGTCACCCATCCAAGTACCTACTAACCGTGCCCAACGTCGCTTAACTTCAGTGATCGATGATATATTTCCTGTAGTTCTCCACCCATTATTTATTACCAAGTTGGAAATCCGAGTGATCCGTTGCATAGGATTTAAGCCTTTCATTCTTGTAAAAAGCATTTTTACAACAATGTTTTTTTCTTTTATGATCAAACACAAGCACTATAGGAAAAATCCTTTAGGGCACTCTGGGAGTGGTGCGTGGGCGCAAAAAGCGATTCACGTTGGTTTTGAATCGTTGGAGGTTATATTCGTTGGGAAAAACGACCTCGGGAAGGTCGTTCCATAAGGATGAAGTCCTCCAGATGAAAGAATTCTTAAATAATGAAGCTCGAGGAGTACTAAGCTTAACCCCATATGGATGGGCGGCAGTGGTTCGTCGTGTATTTCTGCTATTCGTCGCTCTGGGCGGAATTAAGAGGGCAAGGTCAGCCGAGCACCTTCCATGAAAATATCTGTAAAAGAGAGTCAAATCCCCAACCTGTCTTCGATGTTCTAGGCTGTCGAGGTTCTTAGTCAGCTCGTGGTCTCCGATCAGACGAATAGCCCTCCTTCCGATGGAATCCAGTAGCCGAAGAGTATGTTTGGGTGCAGAGCTCCAGACATGAGAGCAGTATTCTAGTGATGGTCGAATCTGGGCTTTGTATAGTGTCAAAAGTTGTTGAGGTGTGTACAACTTTCTGGTTCGGAAGAGTACACCAAGCTTCTGAGAAGTTATCTTGGCGACTGTATTTAAAGTTGGTCATTTTTACAATAAAAAATACTTAAAGTACAATAATAGTCATAAGATATGTCCAATTTAATCTAGATTTTATGCACTACCCCGTACAATTTGACGTATCAGGACGTAAACTGCACTGTTTTCTATCGGTTAAAACAAAAATTAGTTTTTTGAATATCCGATAACTAACTCGGGTATAGAGCGTATATCCTCCTATAGTTCGAACTTCAAAGTAAAGGAATGTCACTAACGACCTATTATCTAATTTAGAAAAACCGCAGGAAAACCACGAACGGAAGATTTTCCGCGTATTCAAAACGACGACGACGATGACAATGCCCCGTCACGCTACATAACGCCCCATTGTCACCCGTTGGACGGGTTCTCGACGCGATTAGTGCCTTTCTCATTTTTCCCGGGAACGTTCAAGTTGGCAATCAACCAAGTCCAATCTAAGTAATTTATTGGTCGGTTTTACGAGCGTCGACGTCACAATCCGTGCCGATTGCGGCAACACGGGGAGACAGGAACACGCGGCGGGATCGAAAACCCCATAACTGGTTATACTGGCGAGTCTAACAATAAAACATTAGAATGAAATTGATCAAACGGATAACGATTGACTTCTGTTAAGTATTTTATTTGTTGGTGTCGAATGGCAGAGACCCTGAAGTGTCATCCAGTGTCGGACTGGGCAGAGACGTGGATTTTCACCGAGCCCCCCCAGTATAGTATTTGCAGAATTGACTGCAATAACACCTCATTATCCCTTCGACCAAAATAAGGAAATCCCAAATTTTAAAACCTTTTCGAGCAGAGCCGGACCAGGTATACAATTTCAATTTATACCTATGTATATGGGTTTGTTCCAAATTGCCTGTTGCTCAGCTAAAAACATAGCAGATTCTTCTTTAGATTACCATCAAGATACCGACGCACAACTTTTTGAAGATTGGTTTAAACATAAACTCCTTAAAAATATACCTGAAAATAGCGTCATTGTAATGGACAATGCTAGTTATCATGGTCGGCAAGCAAAAATCATTCCCAATTCTAATAATACAAACGCAGAAATTCAAAATTTTATGATTGAAAATGATTTATATTTTGAAGAAACTTACAAAAAACGAGAACTGCTAGAAGTATTAGAAGCTTTTAAAATAAATAAGGAATACGAGTGTGACAAACTTTCTGCAGAAAATGGACATAGTGTTGCGTCTTCCTCCGTACTATTGTATATTCAATCCTATTGAGCTAATATGGCACCAATTAAAATCCAATATTAGGAGAAATAATATTTCTCCTACATTAAATGCATCTGTAGTAGAATTAATTAAAAACGAAGTAAGAAAAGTTTCTGCAGACAGCTGGAAAAACTGTGTACAGCATGTACTTAAGGTGGAAAATTCTTACAATTGCATGATTACAAATGTTCAACCCTTAATTATAAGTTTAGGCTTAGATGAAGATAGAGATAGTGATACAGAGTTAAATTTTGAATAAATTATCAATAGTTTCTTAGAATTTAATTAATTTTTATTGTACTTGTTATCCTAATAGTTTACTTTTAAATTATATTATTTTCAATTATCATTAATTGTTATCATTATTTTATATTTATTATAGGTAGCTAAAACTAAAAATACCTAGGTATCTATTTATTTTAAATTATAAAAATAAATTATGTGGTGTGGTATACATTTTCAAACCGGCCCTGATCCCATTTATTGAGCTTTGAAGAGGTTCAGGCGTATACAATAGGGTTTAATCAGGTAGTTTATTTATGGCAGTAAGAGTCAACGGTAAAATTCTGCAACAGCTATAACCGATGCGATGGAGTCAGTGTAAATTAATTTTACATGCAAAAAAGACACATATATGGTAAAATTATTATAGTAGATTTAATTGTGAAATTCCCTATAAAATATAGTATTAATTACATTTTTTATTTGTAATCCGTACCAAAATAATATTGTCAACATAATTTACAAAAAACTATAGTTAGCGCGGTTTCACACTCACCGATATTATGGTTATCGGTCCCTAAATTAATGGCTTTAGAGACCCGATAAAAAAGTCGGTGGCCGCTGGCGATACCGCCAAGGAGTTCTAATGAATTTCATGAAATCAAGTAAATACTAATATATTTTGTAAATTTTACAACGAATGTACATATATGCTCGGAACAAACACTATTATAGTACAATTTTTATACCAAAGGTTTTTATTGTACGATTTCCTATAAAATATTGTATTAATTGCAATTTTCATTATTAATTCGTACCAAAATAATATTGTAGATATACATAATTGATAAAAAAGTATAGAATTTCTAAAAAATTTAGTAAAATCAGGTAATTACTAAAATATATTATAAATTGTAACAAATCATAACAAATGTATAGTGAGAATATAGTATATTAAGACAAGTTACATTAGTTTAGAGCACGCGCTCAATTTAGAAAACGACCCGCGAAGCGGGGAGTTTTCTAAAGTACAAGTGCTCTAATTATCTTATGAACTGTGTATTTTATAATAGTTTTTCTATTTGGGTCTTTAAAGTCTGAAAATATAGTAGATTTTTTTCCATTTGAATTAATATTTTCTTTTTGGGTTGTTAATACTTTTACAATTTAATAAAATGTTACAAGTATCAAATATGCCATGATAGAAACAATTGAACACAACAAAGCGTCTTCCCATCCGTCATAATTAAAAATAAATATATTATTAACGTTAATAAAAATGAGTCAGGAAGAAAGTTGTACGCCGTCAGAAATACGAGAAATTGCAGAAAATAATCTAGAAAAACTTTTAAAAAGAATATGCAAAACTTTGAGTTATGGTGCGAGCAGAACAAAGTTCAAAATATTGAACAAAATACTAAATAATACTATAATACTTATAATACTAGATTGAATTCAAAATAAAAATAGTACTTTTTTGAATAAAACTTTAGAAATAGAGCATAAACTGGAACATATTGTTAGGTTATGTTGATTTATAGTTGTGACTAGAAATTAGTTGACGGACACCGTCAGCATGTTATATATTTCCGAGTATAGGTATTGCAGATAAATATCTAGTAAAAATGATCTATTTGCAAGGTTAAAGGTTAGTATTTTAAAGTTTTCTATAAAAAATTGTTGTCGATTCCGTAATGCCTAGAAATTAATTTCAACGAAATCGAAGTAAGCCTAAAATTCGAACCCTACTTGCTGCCAACATAATAAAATAAAATTTCAGTTCCATAAAGTGGCAGGTTATTCAATTGTTTTGCATTTCATAATGTAGCCATTATGAAACCTAAATAGAAAAAAAAATTACAACTCCAGTAGTTAAATATTTTCAAATGTATGGTACATTTCACTAGCTGTTATTTAAGTATTTTTTATTGTAAAAATGACCAACTTTAAATGCAGAGTTGTAAACATATTTTTACAAGAATAGATGCAACGGATTCCTGGGATTTCGATTTTCGTAACAAATAATAGGTGGAGAACTTAACAGGAAACATATCATTGATCGATGAAGTCTAGGCGTGGTTACCACTTGGATGAGCGGTCGCTTGGCAATACCATGTGTCAGAAATTTTACAAAAGATTTTAGTAAATTTTACAAAAGAAATTAGTAAATTTTACAAAATATTTTAGTAAATTCTACAAAAGATGTTATTAAATTTTACAAAAGATGTTATTAAATTTTACAAAATGTGTTATTAAATTTTACAAAAGATATTATTAAATTTTATAAAAGATGTTATTAAATTCTACAAAAGATGTTATTAAATTTTACAAAAGATTTTAGTAACCTTTACAAAAGAATTTAGTAAATTTTATAAAAGAATTTAGTAAATTTTACAAAAGAAATTAGTAAATTTTACAAAATATTTTAGTAAATTCTACAAAGGATGTTATTAAATTTTACAAAAGATGTTATTAAATTTTACAAAATGTGTTATTAAATTTTACAAAAGATATTATTAAATTTTATAAAAGATGTTATTAAATTTTACAAAAGATGTTATTAAATTTTACACAAGATTGTGTTTATAATCGTACTCCATATTTATAACATCTTTTATTTATTAGATTATAAGAAGATATTGTAATAATTATGAATTTTCACCGGAGACGCGATACAAAACTAAAAATTAGTTATAATAGTCGATTGTTATTCGTTAAAACACGTGTGAAAAAAATATATATTCATTCGGTGAGTATTCGGTGGACGTCATCAACCGTATACGTTTATTTGCAGTGCAAACGATGTGAGGACAATATATGCGCCACTATAGTTATTCGGTAAGATTAATATACTGCAAAAAAACGTATTAAGGCTCCTATTCCACTTGAAAACACCATGATTTCAATTTAGTATTTTCCATACAAGCCAACTAATCGACTTATTATCCGGTTGGTTGCTTTCCTAAAACGGCTTAAAAATCCTTAATAGACCATCGCGATGTGGCAACAATGTAAATATGAGGTGCGATACTGTTATTATTCCTCTTCTATGCACAAATTGCCTTGTAATTTGTTCGTAATTATTTCTATAAATTATTCGTGACCGATCGCGGTTCACATCGACAATGGGCGCGTTGTTATTTAATCGAATCGACGGACGGTCAAACGATCGATGGGCTTTCGATTAGTTTCGATTTTTTCTGCTGCGTAATTTTGGAATATCTATTGTAAGACAGGAAATTTGTGCTCGCGAGGGCCCCTGGCGGGAAAGTTCCGTGGTAGATTTCATTTTTTTTCATGTTTTTTGTATGCTGAATCCGAATTTGAGGTTTGTCAACAAAATTTCGTGACGCAACATTGAAAAAAATCATAAAAAAGGTAAAAAGCCCAATTTTTTCGGCTTTTCTTGCTTTTTTCAAACACAAGCACTATAGGAAAAATCCTTTAGGGCACTCTGGGAAAGGTGCGTGTGCGCAAAAAGCGATTCACGTTGGTTTTGAATCGTTGGAGGTTATATTCGTTGGGAAAAACGACCTCGGGAAGGTCGTTCCATAAGGATGAAGTCCTCCAGATGAAAGAAATCTTAAATAATTAAGTTCGAGGAGTACTAAGCTTAACCACATATGGATGGGTGGCAGTGGTTCGTCGTGTCTTCCTGCTATTCGCCGCTCTGGGCGGAATTCAGAGGGCAAGGTCAGTCGAGCACTTTCCATGAAAATATTTGTAAAAGAGTGTCAAATCCCCAACCTGTCTTCGATGTTCTAGGCTGTCGAGGTTCTTCGTCAGCTCGTGGTCTCCAATCAGACGAATGGCCCTTTTTTTTTTTGGATGGAATCCAGCAGCCGAAGTGTATGTTTGGGTGCAGAGCACCTGACATGAGAGCAGTACTCTAGTGATGGTCGAATCTGGGCTTTGTATAGTATCAAAAGTTGTGTGTACAACTTTTTGGTCGGGAAGAGTACACCAAGTTTCTGAGAAGCTATCTTCGCGATTGCCACAACGTGATTATGTCGAAACATATTTCCTCCCAGATTGACGCACAGCAAATTAATAGATGAAGCCAGTGGGACTGCGTGTCCTGCCATCAGTGGCGTAACTACGTCAGAAAAATTTGTGTTCGGTGACGGTAGCCGCATTCTAAGCGTAGAATATACGTTTATTTATAGCCGAGAGGCACATTACAGGTGTCATAACATTTAAAAAGATTTTTTTCGACTTTTTACATTCGCAAATGCTGTTACCAAGTTTTGTACATCCATCTTTTTCGCTATATTATTCTCGATTGAAATTAGAGCCAGAGAGCTTAATCGTTTTTGTCCCATCGTATTGCGAAGATAATTTTTTATTATCTTTAATTTCGAAAACGATCTTGCTGCCTTTGCGATGATAACTGGGATGGTGAGAAACAGACAACATGCTGTAACAATTTCAGAAAAATTACTGCTTGAGGAGTAATTTTTTTAGAGAATGAAATCAAGAATTTGTGCAGCTTTCTAAAATTTCCCAGACCCCAGCCTTGCAGGTCCCCGAGCTTTGTGTTCCTGGAACACATGAAACACCGGTAGTTACGCCACTGCCTGCTATGACTATATCCTGTTCTGTAATGTTAACCTTTTTAGAGAAAACTGCTGCCTGAATTTTCTTAGCGTTAAATTCGACTTGGTTACTGTCTAATTATATAACTAATCTAACTAAATATATCCGTTCAGTTAACTGAAATAGCCTTCATATCAATTTTGTGGATTGTGAAGGAAGCAGAAAATATACACCTGGGAGTAGAAAAACAATTTTTTCCTAATGATCAAAAAAAAATAAAACCTCTTCTCATGCCATTGCGGCATATATTTAAATGGTTTAGTTAATTTTTGTTCGCCTTGCTTCGTCGCCACCAACTTCTTGGACGAAATAACTGAAGAATGTTAAATGGGTTTCCAAGCCTATAAAATCCGGTAAAAGTTCTATGTATATGTCCGCCGTGCAGTTGTTGCCAATCACGAAATGTTAAAAATAATATTAAAATTACACCGAGCCCATCAGACATGTGGTTGAGTTCGGCCCGTCCGACGTCATAAAGAACGCGGAGTAGCCACACATTGCTTGGCAGTCGAGGACTTATGATTATTACCTTCATTTGTGGATGTTAAATGATCTTTGGGACGGTTTAAAAAGTAATCAATCATCGGGAGTACCCAATTAAACTCTGCGGTTTGTTAATATAACTAAAATGTTTCACATTTTAGATCTGCAATGTGCCGGTTGTACGGACCGTCTGATATTCCTGCAAATAATATTGTTCGATTCTTACGGCTGGGTATACAGGGTGTTTACAAATACATGGGCCATCGCTCATATACGGCGATTCCTTATCAAAAAATAACAGGAATAGTTCCTATCAACGTGGGTGTGAAGAGGCTTTTTTTTTTTTTTTTTTGGTGTTTTGAAGATACACGTCCAGCCAAATTAGCGATCCATGCAATATTTGGATTGATGTTGATCGTGAATAATTGTTTTTATTTTAATTACGATTATTATTTTGGTTTGCGTCGTTGGAAAGCGTAGTTCTGTCACCATCAACCCGTCGCACGCTGCGTGACTTGCTATCGAAAATATTTAATAACTTCCGAAGTAAAAGAGGTACCGCTTTTTCATAAAATGGGTTTTGTGGATAAAAGAATGAAGAACGAAATGGTATTTTAAATTAATTTAAGATGGGTTAAGAGCAGTGGCGGTTCTTCCAGAGGAGCATATGTGCACGTGCACCCCAAAACAGAACGAATAAAAAATATTAATTTATATTCATTGAATATTATTTATCGTATAAAGTCCGACCCTCCCTAATATTTTATCATCCCGTCAAACCAAACTGTATAGATCCGGCAACCGTGCCTCGGTCGAGGTAAATGGCCATTATGACGAGACTTGCTCGCACGTGCGATTAAGTATTGCAGTTTCTCTGTAGTAACAGGTGGCGGGTGGCAGCGGGGCTATGGCCATTTAACACGGAAAAGGCGCACAGTTTTTGTGTTGTCTGTTCGTGCATTTAGTTAGAAATTCGAGCTTGTGTGTGTTAATATTTTAATATTATATATTTATTAAGTTAAAATGAATAGTTGACGGTGGACTATTTAAGAAATAACTTTAGCTCTTTGAGTTTGGAGCAAAAAATTGAAGTGAAGAATGCGGGAACACCTAAACCCGAAATTAATTTAACGCAGACCACAAAGGATAAATCTAGGGACTTTATTAGAACGTTTAAAAATGAAATATATGAAAAAGAGATTATAGAGGGTATTCCAAACTTAATGAGGCTGTTATTGATCAATTTTCTACAATTAAGAACCGAAGAATGGACTTTACGTTTAAGCACTATTGTGTACGGTCGATAAATGTTGTGTATTTCGATAAATGATACTCGATATGATTTTAAACCATTTTATTTAAGGATTTAAACTAAAAGACACTTAAAATATGAAGAATTCCAACTTGTCAGTCTCGTGGCTCGATTCGTTCTCGTCATAAAACAGTTAACTATTGTTCTCGTCTTGGTTGCGCCTAATGACGTAGTCGTAGATGGCGTAGTGGTATTAGACATCATTCGGTTTTCTTGATAACTCGTAGATGGCGGTAGTAGTATTGGACATCATTCGGTTTTCTTGATAGCTCGTAGATGGCTTTAGTAGTATTAGCAGTGGACTGTATAAATATTGTTACGAGGGTTGCATGCGACGACGTTAAGATCCGACAGCTACACACACTAAGGAAACCTGTCTTAGTTTCCAAAAGTTGTATTTCCTTGTGTAAAATGAAAAAATAAATAAAAATATGTTTTACCTAACGCATTTTCTTATTACTTCTTTTCTTTCTACATTTAAAACGCCTAGAAAGTAATAGTTTGGTCGTTACACAAAAATATAATTTTAAAAATAATTTCACCATACTTGTGAACCCCCTCTATCATTGGACACGAGCCGACACTGGTTAAGAGCATGTTAAAACTATTTAAACAATTAAATTGTTTTTTTTTCATTATAACGATGAAATAAAAGTATAATATTTTTCCGGACCTGGATTAATATTCTATTCGCAAAAATATATTTTTCTAATGATTGTATTTACACAGCCGTAAAAAATACATACTTTTTGGCTAGAAAACATTTATCAAACGAATGTCTCATGGGGCGTTATTTGTATTCGGGCACGTCCGGTGCGCACGAGGGCCGCAATTACCGTCTAAACGTTTATTAAGCAGTCACGATCGAAACAAAACCATTCGGACTGGCTGCGCTGACCCCGGGTCAAGGACAGTGCCGTCGCCCGAATTATTATTCAATTCTAAAATCAATAAATGACAGAGAACGACTTGGCTGTTTCACGAAAACCGATATACCGCCACATAATAATTTTTTTTTCGCAAATTTCCTGCCAAAATTTTGCAAATTAATCTGAAAAAGTCATTTTAAATTGTGTTGTAAGTAGGAATAACAAAAGTAATTAAGCATATTATGCAGGGAAAGCCCGCCAGGCGAAACATTTGGAGAACCACGCCCAAAAGCCATAGGGGGGGGGGGGCGAGGAGGACAATTGCCCCCTTGGCATTGCCTCACTACTTAAACACATAACAATGCACCGACTACCAAAAAATCAAATCTCTGTAAAATTCCGTTTTAAAAGAGAAAAGTTAAAGTTATTAATTTTTGACTGAAAGTGCCTCCCCTCCCGATTTACAAAACTTGATCCTTTCTGTCAAGTGGTTTCTAAAGCCCTCGAGCCAGACAGAAAGAACGACAAAGAATGAAAGCAACAGGCGAAAATAAAAACATTCTAAAATAATTGCCTGTACATTTTTTCACGGTTACAATTACAGCGCAGATAGAATACTTGTTAGTGTAAAAATTATATACAAGGTATCCGGGAAAATGTGGGAAATTTCCCGGATATGAAGAAAACCAGTGAAAAGAGTACTACAAGTTCATATAAATTTTTTTCCTATAGGCCTCCTCTTCGGAGATATGGGGCTCCCAAAGAGCTCCAATGGAATCAAGTTTTTTACACATAATTATTGAACCACCAGGTATATTTTTTTTAATATAATGTATACCAGGTAACACCCTTCAAATTACTATCCAAGAAAGTGTTGTGAATTACTCACTAATCTAACTAATAACTAACTCACTAATCTAATTCTAATAATAAAATCTTTGTTCCGATCAAATGTTCAACATTCCAAAATTCCGCTTTTTCATATTTAACCCTTGAGAAGTTAGGGGACTAAAATTACGTTTTTTCTATGATATGCCAATACCGTCAATGTTTCCAATAGATTTTATGCAAAGTCGACTATGAATTCCATTGGCAACATACATGTCAACATATTTTAAGCTTCAACATTCTTCTTTATGTGTATATTTTTGGGTAAAGTATGAGTGGCTACGATATTCAGTTTGAGGGAACGCCACGGGAAACTACATTACAAGCTGCTTCCGCAACAAATAATGTATTACTAGAAAAATCTAGGAAGTGGTATGAAAAGTGTATCAGAAAATGTATTGACTGATGTTGATGACCATGTGAGTACCGACTCGAAATGTTTTATTAGCATATGTCGATAATTTAACATAATAGTAAATATGAAGTCGTAGAAAAAGTATTAGTACACAACTCGAGTGGAAAGCCTATTACATACTTTTTCGCTTCCCTCGTACCCTACGTTCGTGTGTGGTAAGCTTTTTCGTAGATGGCTGCTATTTTATATTCTGGCGTTAAATTTGATTCTGATCAACTTTTTTCCAATAAATTTTTTTGTACCGTGTAAATTAATGTTACTTCTTTACTCACCGAAAGCATTTTAGCATATTTTAGCATATTTTTTGACCACCCTTTCGGGAATTATGCGTTTTTAAGGTAAGCAAAACTTTTTATAAAGAATAGTTTTCCATATTTTCACACACGCTGAATATTGAGTTTTTTTTCGCTCAGAAACACGCATTTGAACAATAATTGACAATTAATTTTTCTTTGGCAGCTTTTACGCTGATGAAGAACGATTTATCTCCTTCCCTGGTCAATTGACACTCATTAGCCCATGTGGGTCCCGGGCGGGCGCGAATATACCCACAAAGCGGAGCCTTTACGACCCAGCCGCCCTGTCATTAGCCGATGCCGCAAACGGCCCACGGAAACTTTGTCATTCGGACGGGGCCCCGCGTGGCCCCCACGGGCCCCCCGGCGGATCGTAAAAGGTGCGATATGGGCCGAACACCCGTCGTAACTTATGTGGTTTTTGTTACAATGTTGCTCGGTTCGAATGATGCAGGAATATACCGTGCGAATGAGAAACATAACGGATGTTCTACACGGAGAAGAAAGATAAAACTAACCATAATTTACGGCTGTATATGTGACTGGGAATAACTTTTATTGAGAAATGCCATTAAATTATGACAAAATTTTAACCTAAACTTTTAATAAGAATTACTAAATATTTAGTAAACAATATAAACTTCTGGACAAAATTAACGCAACATCATAAATTTGCCCTTTTTTTATGCTATTTTTTTTCCGAATTTATGATCCGATTTGAATGATTTTGTTCTTGCATTGTCGGATGGTTCCTTGACAATGTCACAGTTTTCGCTGTTTATGATAAAAATTTAATTTTCGATTTATACTGGGTGTACTAAAATTGCTATGTTTATTTCCGAAAACTCACATCACCCTGTGGAGTATATTAGCAACCGAAGCATATTGCAGTTGACATTAAACGGTAGGTCCACCTTTCCCCAACATTTTCTTTCTTGGTTTACTTTATTATCTCTGTTATTAATGGAGATACACCGTTTTATAGAGTAACATGTTTTTATAGACTTTAATATTCAACACATTCATTACTAAATGTTTTCAAATAGACTATGGACTTTTTCTGACAGCAGATGTTGTGTTTTAAAGTTACAAAGGTCAAATAAAATTCGCCATACTGATGAAAACTGTTCGGAAACTGCTTATTAAACGTTCGTTTCGTATGCGCAGTTGCCCGACGACTATTTTAATCTTGAAACCTACTTGAAAACATTTAACAATGAATGTGTTGAATATTAAAGTCTATAAAAACATGATACGCTATAAAGCGGTGTATCTCCTTTAATAACAGAGATAATGAAGTAAACCAAAAAAGAAAATGTTGGGGAAAGATGGACCTACCGTTTAATATCAACTGCAATATGCTTCGATTGCTAATATACTCCACAGGGTGATACGAATTTTCAGAAAAAAACATAGCAATTGTATTACAGCCAGTATAAATCGAAAATTAAATTTTTATCATAAACAGCGGAAACTATGACATTGTCAAGGAACCAACCTACAATGCAAAAAGAAAATCATTCAAATCGGATCATAAATTCAGAAAAAAAATAGCATCAAAAATATGGGAAATTTATGATGTTGCGTTAATTTTGTCCATGAGGTTATAAGAAAAGTTTTTATAAAATTTGAACAATTTGAAAAGTTTTGACACATGGTTTTCCCAAGCGGTCACCAATCCACGTACTAACCTTGCCCAACATGGCTTGACTTCATCGATCGATGGTATGTTTCCTGTTAAGTTCTCCACCTATTATTTGTTAAAAAAATGGAAATCCCAGGAATACGTTGCATCTCATTTATGCCTTTGATTGTTGTAAAAACACTTTAAACTTACTCGTTTTTACAATAAAAAATTAAATAATAGCCAGTGAAATTCATTCATTCATTCAGTTGAAAACATTTCTGAAAATAGCTATGGACATTTTCTAAGGAAATGTTATTGTATTAAAAAACTAAATATACGGTTTGCTTAAAGGTTGTTCACTCTTGTTACCTCTGTTTTAACTTTAATGTTCAATAGTAACTTATAAGTGTATAGTATCATAACAAGCAAATTCTATATGCACCCTTCTTCTGTATACCTAGGCTACGTATACTGCAAATACTTACTGGGACTACCACGGGCCTGTGACCCCCCCCCCCCCCCCTTTTTTATGCAGAATCTTATCGTGCAACCACTCGTGCCAAAAAAACTGAAATTTCAACATCCACTTTAATAAACAATATATTTAGTATTCTCTGCAAAGTTCTAAAAATAGTGAACTTAGATAAACATATTATTACACACTACATGATCAATAATTATGCTCCATAATTATTATTTTCCCCTAAAAACAGATAAATAAAATATTAACCTATAAATTTTTCGTTACGTGAGTAGTACCTACTTACTGTGGTTTACCAGATACACCAACAACAACTCAACATGTACAAAACAAAATACTCTATACGTAAACGACGGAAATACACTTTTAAAACTTATTAGCACAAATCAAACTGGAAAAATATAAAAACACGCTCAATGCGGTTCGTATAAAACTAGGGTAAGTCCCCAAACAGCTGATCGATGACATATTGCTGATGTCAACTGTCGAAAAAGTTTGAGGGTTCGCTGCAAAGACTATACAGAAAGTACAGGCCTAACCCTTGTGGGACTATTTTTGGGAATACAGTTGCAGCGTTCTACATGTTTCAACAGCTCTTCTGAGTTCGGATAACGAGGCCGATTATTTATCGAAATTCTATTATGACCCTAAATATAAACCACAATTATAATTGCTGCGTTCTTTATTGTAATCTAGTGAAAAACCTTTATTTATAAAAATATTTTATCGGGATACTATAGAAAATATCGTTATGAGCAGCATAAGCAGGAATCTTTTAGGCCAAAATACATCAGATACATCCTAACCCACGCGTATAATAACAATCTAAGCTTCTGTTACACAAAAACCATTAGTAAAAAAGCCTTCTCGGTCACAATTTGTTGTAATACTAATGGCTACCCGTATAATATGGACATGTTACACAGGATTAGTATTAGTTTTTTATGTTTCTAATTTCTAATCTCTTCGGACGTCCACTGCTGCCAGACCGATTTAAAATATGATCGACTAATTTTTCGAACACGACTTCGTAATTTGGTAGGAGGTATTGCGTCAGATGTACATAATTTACTTCCGAAATGACGAAATATGCATTTTAATTACTCTTATTATAATGATCTTACGCTAATGTGGGTGGGGACCAATTTCCATTTTTTCTCCTTAGGAATAGAGTTTGGGCCGCAAAAATATTCTTAAACACACGGACTATCGTGATGCGTCAATATAATTCAAGCCCAAGGCGAGGAAGTGGCCACTGTTTCCAATTCTCTACCAGGGGCACGGTCCCCGCCTAAAATTTTTCATGAAGTCCATTTTTGGTACGCGATTCCTTCTAAACTACTAAGTACTCAAAAAATAATCAATTTTTGTATTATTGGAAAGTTTACCTCTGTGCTGTGCTGTGCAAGATTTTAAGGGTAACGTCTATCCCGCCCAGGGGGTTAAGCCACTAAGGCATTAATATTAAAAAATTCAAGTCCTAATCAGTGCCGGCTCGTGACCTATGATAGAGGAGGTTCACAAGTATGGTGAAATTTTTGTAGACGTTGTAAATGTAGAAAGAAAAAAAGTAATAAGAAAACATATTTTTTTAAATTTTTAAATTTTACACAAGGAAATACAACTTTTGGAAAATAAGAGAGGTTTTCTTAGTGTGTATAGCTGTCGGATCTTAACGTCGTCGCATGCAACCCTCGTAACAATATTTATACAGTCCACTACTAATACTACTAAAGCCATCTACGAGCTATCAAGAAAACCGAATGATATCTAATACCACTACGCCATCTACGGCTACGTCATTAGGCGCACGTACAATAGTTAACTGTTTTATGACGAGAACGAATCGAGCCACGAGACTGACAAGTTGGCATTCTTCATATTTTCAATGTTTTTTAGTTTAAATCCTTAAATAAAATGGTTTAAAATCATATCGAGTATCATTTATCGAAATACACAACATTTATCGACCCTACACAATAGTGCTTAAACGTAAAGTCCATTCTTCGGTTCTTAGTTGTAGAAAATTGATCAATAACAGCCTCATTAAGTTTGGAATACCCTCTATAAATTTTTTTTCATATATTTCATTTTTAAACTTTGTAATAAAGTCCCTAGATTTACCCTTTGTGGTCTGCGTTAAATTAATTTCGGGTTTAGGTGTTTCCGCATTCTTCACTTCAATTTTTTGCTCCAAACTCAAAGAGCTAGCTAGTTATTTCTTAAATAGTCCACCGTCAACTACGCTCGAATTTCTAACTAGATGCACGAACAGACAATAGCGCGGTTGCTTATGTTAAATCGCCATAGCCCCCTATCCCCCGCTGCTACCTGCCACCTGTTACTACAGAGAACCTGCACTACTTAATCGCACGTGCGAGCAAGTCTCGTCATAATCGTTATTTAGCTCGACCGAGGCACGGTTGCCGGATCTATACAGTTTGGTATAACGGGATGATAAAATATTAGGGAGGAACGGACTTTTTTAGTTTGACGGTACGATAAAATATTAGGGAGGGTCGGACTTTATACGATCAATAATATAAATTAATATTTTTTATTCGTTTTGTTTTGGGGATGCACGTGCACATGTGTTCCTGTGAAAGAACCGCCACTGCTCGACATATGGGTTCACCGTGGGACTACGAGGAGATGGCGCTGCGCGCTGTATTTTGTCGACTACCGTCGATAGTACGGCGTTAAGTTAATAGCCCTCTCTGATGATGGGTATGTACACCTACCCTGTACTGACGAGAACAAATAAGTTCGAAACCGGTCTACAGCTTTGTTCGGGTTTGTTCCATCCTATCAATGGAGAAGGCTTCCTTATCTTGGTAGTACCATTCAATCATCGGGTGGTCTGGAAATAATAATTTTCCATATTGGTATTTTATAAAAAGAAAATCATGGAAAAAATTGAACCTGAAGTTTCGGCGTGATGCTAGTAAAAAAATGAAGGAGAACTTGTATTTCAACAAATTCAACGGTTTAAAAAAAATAATGTTCTGTGTCTTCCGAACCTACCTGTACCCTAAGTAAACTGCCCTGTCGCCCCCGTGATTAAAACTAATTTCGATCATCCATCAAACTCGAAATGTGGCGTCTGCACGGTCTACGTCATCTATCCATGCAACCTTGTAAACATCTTTTACCTTCAAACCGATAGATAACCAAACCCATACCAGAACATTTTTCTAATAATATTCGATCTAATCAGCTGATCGAGATACCGGTACCTAATAGACGTTTTTTGTGTTGACAAAACGGTATCCTAGTTCGAGTTGTGTATTAATATTTATAAATCAAGATAAATGTTGAGATTTGTATGATCGAGCATCGGGTTTTATCTTAGTTTTAAATAGTTTGGTTAAGTGCGAGCCGAAGTAGCGTGACAAGTATTCAGTACCATGTGCAAATAGAGTTGATTTTAATGTGGACATGATTCTACGCTAGGGGTTTAATAAATCTATGGGCTATTTTCCTATTGTTATTAAGTAAGTATTTTTAATCCTCCAAGAAGGACACTTTCTAAACTAAAAAGGTATAACCGATTTCGAGATATTTCCATTTTTACATTGATTTTTTGATGCATTGTGATGTTTAAATGGAATATCTCGAAAACGGTTAGAGATATTAAGGTCAAGCCAAGCATACCTTTTTAGTTTAGAAATTGTCGTTCTTTGAGAATCTTGAATTAAAAATACTTGATAACAGGTAAGAAAAAAATCATAGATTTGTTAAACTCAGTATATGTAACTAGCGCCATCTAATGTGAAACTTAAAAATTTCTACAAATTCTCATTTCTTACTCAACCATCATAACTACCAATCCGATACATTAAACCGTTCTCAAATTTTGGTTTATTTTCGAAAATAAACTCTCACTTTCAATACCCTGTATGTCTAGAATGAGAAACATTTCGGAAAAAACTTATAAGACTTAATCGGTTAGTTTGATGTTTAGTATCACCGGTTGCTCTCTGGCCCATAAGTTATGGAATACCCTGTATAATAAATATACTTGTAGTTGCCTAGCTTATCAAGTATTCACCTTAAGACGACTACTTTCCAGTTGAAACGTTGCGATTTAAATAAGTTCAAAATTCATATCTTTTACTCAAAGAATCCTCTTCGTTCAGCAAGAAGAGCAACAGGCGATGAAGACAGAAACGTTTTTAATAGGCAACATTAAATACGAGTAGTATATTAAGATACTAGTTTCATAAGACAGTATCTTAGAGCACGCGTTTATTTTAGAAAAGCACCCGCGAAGCGGGGAGTTTTCTAAATTATTACAAGTGCTCTAATTGTCTTATGAACCGTGTATTTTATAATACTTTTTCTATTTGGGTATTTAAAAAGTTTAAAAAATATAGCAGATTTTTTCCGTTTGAATTAATATTTTCTTTTTGGGTTGGCAATACTTTGACAATATTATAAAATGTTACAAGTATTATATATGCCATGATAGAAACAATTGAACACAAGAAAGCTTCTTCCCATCCGTAACAATTAAAAATAAATATATTATTAAAGGTAATAAAAATGAGCCAGGAAGAAAGTTGTACTCCGTCAGAAATACGAGAAAAAACTTTTAACAAGCATATGCAAAACTTTGAGTTATGGTGCGAGCAGAACGAACGAAAACAAAGTTCAAAATATTGAACAACGACACAGAATCTGACAGGAATAACAATTAATGAACAGGAAATGTCTACAGTAACTATAAATATGTATATATAAAGTAATATGTATAATACTATATTGAATTAAAAATAAAAATAGTACTTTATTGAATAAAACTTTAGAAATAGAGCATAAACTGGAAGATACTTCTATTATTATTAGGTTATGTTGTTTTATAGTTGTGACTAGAAATTAGTTGACGGACACCGTCAGCATGTTATATATTTCCGAGTATAGGTATTGCGGATAAATATCTAGTAAAAATGATCTATTGCAAGGTTAAAGGTTAGTATTTTAAAGTTTTCTATAAAATATTTTTGTCGAATCCATAATGCCAAGAAAACAAATTTCAACGAAATGCAAGTAAGCCTAACATTCGAACCCTACTTGCTGCCAACAACAAAAAATAAAATTTCAGTTCCATAAAGTGGCAGGTTATTCAATTTTTTTGCATTTCATAATGTAGCCATTATGAAACCCAAATAGAAAAATAGATAACGGCCTTGTAAATCACGGTTTATTTTGTAAAATGAACAGTTCAAGTATCAGTTTTCTTGTGCAACAATGCATGCATTGCACAGCAATGCCGACTAGTTCTCATGCAAAAGTAACTTTGCGTCTCTTATCAAATCCGGGGAAGTTGCCGGATAATTTCAGTTTTTTTCGTAAAATATTGCCTATTTTAACCACGCAACAATAGGATGTTGCCAATATTATCCTGATAAAGTAATGAAAAAAAAAATTAAGATAGGCGCTACATTTCAAAGAAAGCAGGTATAATAAACAACAATACTTATTTAAATAATAAGATATATGATTAAAATCTTCAGACATCCAAAAATGTCCAATCCAAATATTGACCCGTCAAAAAAAAAATACAAAAAATTACAGCCAACTCTTTAACGGAAGTGGCCGTGACGTCAGAGGAAACGCTGAAGTATGTGTCGTACGGCACTCCCAAATTCCGTGCAGACTCGATGGAGCGTGGTAATTTTATTAGGTCGGTATTGGCAAATTGTTCGTTGTTCTGCTATACAATAATATACAGGATCGAAATAACATCCTGAGGCAATTTTCGAATGTATTATCGGCCGGCTATTTTTCGATGGAGGAGGGGGTGTCACCCGGAGTGGCTATCTGCGGACACCTAGTCATTCTACTAAAAAAAGGAGTCAACAAAATGCTGTTTTTTAAATAATAACCTAAGAACTATAAATCTCATTGCCGACCCGACTTTTTACTAAAAACAACAACTTTTGACACCGTACAAAGCCCAGATTCGACCATCACTAGAACACTGCTCTCATGTCTGGAGTTCTGCACCCAAACATACACTTCGGCTGCTGGATTCCATCGAAAGGAGGGCCATTCGTCTGATCGGAGACTACGAGCTGACGAAGAACCTCGACAGCCTAGAACATCGAAGACAGGTTGGGGATTTCACTCTCTTTTACAGATATTTTCATGGAAAGTGCTCGGCTGACCTTGCCCTCTTAATTCCGCCCAGAGCAGCGAATATCAGAAATACACGACGAACCACTGCCGCCCATCCATATGTGGTTAAGCTTAGTACTCCTCGAACTTAATTATTTAAGAATTCTTTCATCTGGAGGACTTCATCCTTATGGAACGATCTTCCCAAGGTCGTTTTTCCCAACGAATATAACCTCCAACGATTCAAAATCAACGTGAATCGGTTTTTGCGCACACGCACCACTCCCAGAGTGCCCTAAAGGATTTTTGCTATAGTGCTTGTGTTTTCCGTGTAACCAGCTGATTCGTGAGGATCTTGCTGTGTGAACTTTGGGTGAACATTGAAGGGGCGGCACCCCCTCTTCCCCCCCCCCCCCCCCTCTTATTTTGATGCCCCTGGCAGATGAACAGCGTTGTCACGTTTTGACAAGGTTCAATGAGCTTTTCCCACTTTGTTATTAAGTCATCGCGCGCCATTTTATAAATACTGACGCCTAATTTTTTGACGTACTCCAGCCATACATCATAGTTCGAAAAAAGTCGATTTAAAATTTCGATACGGCCGACACAATAAATATAAATTTCGTGGGACTGACTTTTATGCGGCTTGACGTAAATAAATCGTTTTTGTCGATTTTTCGACGGGCCAGCGGGCCCGTCTTTGACGCGATATTAATATTTATCGGGCTTGTTGTGGACGTGGACGGACGTGGTGAAGAAGTTTTTAGGTCTCCGTCGTCGAAGAAGGTATTTTGCAGATGGTGGTTTACGCTTCATTTTTTGTTTTTAAATGGCACCTTAATGTTTTTTGAGTCATACTGACTAATAAGAAATTTCAATTTAACCTTATTATTAAAGTCCTTCTACTACTAATATTACACTATATTACAGGTATAAAGATGGGGTAGGGGATATAATAGTAACAGTGGGATTTTCTAAATGGTCAGGATAGTGATTATATAAATTATTTTATAGATTCATTTATACATGTAATAACGGATTAGTGAAATAAATTTAACAAAGGGGAATTGTTAAGTTCTATTTGATCATTCAGTAAAACATCAGTATTTTTAAGTTTCTTTATTACCATGGATTTCCAAACAGATTATGTTTTATGCCTTTATTTTCAGTATGTAGGATTTTAAAATTTGAATCAAAGTTATGTTGTTTTTCTTTTAAATGGTTGGAATAATTAGAATCTGTTTTATGTTTTATTTTTTATTTCTAATTATTCCAACCATTTAAACGAAAAACAACATAATTTTGATTCAAATTTTAAAATCCTACATACTGAAAATAAAGGCATAAAACATAATCTGTTAGAATCCACGGAAATAAATGAACTTAAAAATACCGATGTTTTACTGAATGACCTTAACAATTCTCCTTTGTTAAATTTATTTCACTAATCCGCTATTACATGTATAAATGAATCTATAAAATAATTTATCTAATCACTTTACTGACCATTTGGAAAATCCCACTGTTACTATTATATCCCCTACACCCTACACCATCTTTATACCTGTAATAATATTTTAAGATTGTACATTTTGTTAGATATAGAAAAATATTCATTCATTCTCAATCTGAAGAAGCTACAGTGATAGCGAAACATGTAATTTTTAAGAATATAATGGAAAAGAAATATAACGTAGTTTTACTGTTTCTCATAATATTAGTTATGGATTTTCACCAAGTATCGGCTTAATCAATTAACTTTTACTACTGGATATTTCTGAAGATTTTGATCGTGTTTGGCATGAGGGGCTTCTAAGTAAACTGCGATCCTATGGTATGCCAGTCGATTCTCTGCATGGTTGTCTGGAAAGCTCTCTGCAAGTGGCGATTGACGGATTTCTCTCAGACACCTTCACAATCAATGCCGGTGTTCCTCAAGGGTCCATATTGTCTCCCACTCTCTTCTTACTTTACATTAACGATCTTCTAGTAAAAACTAAAAATCCGATATTTCGTTTTGCTGACGATAGCACACTTATCTCATCTTTCTCTTTGAATGCACAAATATCGGCTGCCGACGCACATCTTCACAGACAGCATGAAGTATCACGCCTCAACAAGGACCTGGAAGAAATTTTGGCTTGGGGTGACAGTAATCAAGTCGAATTTAATGCGAAAAAAACCCAGGCAGCAGTTTTCTCTAAAAAGGTTAGCATTACAGAACCGGATATAGTTATGGCCGGACATGCAATCCCACTGGCTTCATCTATTAATTTGCTGGGAGTCAATCTGGGAGGAAATATGTCTTGGCATAACTACGTTGTGGCAATCGCCAGAAGCTTGGTGTACTCTTCCGAACCAAAAAGTTGTACACACCTCAATAACTTTTGACACAATACAAAGCCCAGAATCGACCATCACTAGAGTACTGCTCTCATGCCTGGAGCTCTACACCCAAACATACTCTTCGGCAACTGGATTCCATCGAAAGGAGGGCCATTCGTCTGATCGGAGACTACGAGCTGACGAAAAACCTCGACTGCCTAGAACATCGAAGACAGGTTGGGGATTTGACTCTCTCTTACAGATATTTTCATGAAAAGTGCTCGGCTGACCTTGCCCTCTTAATTCCGCCCAGAGCGGCGAATAGCAGAAATACACGACGAACCACTGCCGCCCATCCATATGTGGTTAGTACTCCTCGAACTTCATTATTTAAGAACACTTTCATCTGGAGGACTTCATCCTTATGGAACGACCTTCCCGAGGTCGCTTTTTCCCAACGAATATAACCTCCAACGATTCAAAACCAACGGGAATCGCTTTTTGCGCACATGCACCACTCCCAGAGTGCCCTAAAGGATTTTTCCTATAGTGCTTGTGTTTGACCATAAAAAAAACTATTTTCAAAAACTATCGACTGGTTATTTTGGCTACAGAACGTAAACATTTACATGTATAATTGATAACTTATGGACCATAGAGTGACCGAAGATATCAAACTAGGCCCATTAAGTCATATACGTATAATAAGCTATTTCCACACCCTGTACAAATATATTAACGTAAATGATGTATGCGTATATTGCTTTATAAATAAAAAATTCATCATATTCGTCTGCGGTTCATAGTCGGCAAGGTCCGTGTCATCAAACATCCGTTTCGACATTTATCATGCCGTCGTTTATGTATTCTTTGTTTGCATCGAAGAAAAAGAAGAAATGAAGACGTCGACTCGTACCGGTACAAGTGTGAGTCGAAGGAAATTAATAATCATTTTTGAACCCTTCACACGTTATTAATAAATGTATTTATGAAGAAGAATTATGAATTTATGCATACGGCCTATTATGGTGCATCTTTGTCGGAATAAATTAAATCCGATAAGGGTTTGTATTTTATATTTGAGAGGCAGAAGAGAGGTTTTCGGATATAATACTCGTATTTTATGGTAGTACGTTCCTGTAATTTACTTTCGTTTCAAACAATTCGGTTTAAATCGAAACTGTAAAACTCAAATGCCCTTTTTTAAAAGTATTTTTTTTATGATCAAACACAAGCACTATAGGAAAAATCCTTTAGGGCACTCTGGAAGTGATGCGTGTGCGCAAAAAGCGATTCACGTTGGTTTCGAATCGTTGAAGGTTATATTTGTTGGGAAAAACGACCTCGGGAAGGTCGTTCCACAAGGATGAAATCCTCCAGATGAAAGAATTCTTAAATAATGAAGTTCGAGGAGTACTAAGCTTAACCACATATGGATGAGTGGCAGTGGTTCGTTGTGTATTTCTGCTATTCGCCGCTCTGGGCGGAATTAAGAGGGCACGGTCAGCCGAGCACTTTCCATGAAAATATCTGTAAAAGAGAGCCAAATCCCCAACTTGTCTTCGATGTTCTAGACTGTCAAGGTTCTTCGTCAGATCGTGTTCTCCGATCTGACGAATGGCCCTCCTTTCGATGGATTCCAGTAGCCGAAGAGTATGTTTGGGTGCAGAGCTCCAGACATGAGAGCAGTACTCTAGTGATGGACGAATCTGGGCTTTGTACAGTGTCAAAAGTTGTTTAGGTATGTACAACTTTCTGGTTCTGAAGAGTACACCAAGTTTCTGAGAAGTTATCTTGGCCATTGCCACAACGTGGTTATGCCAAGACATATTTCCTCCCAGATTGACGCCAAGCAAATTAATAGATGAAGCCAGTGGGATAGCGTGTCCGTCCATGACTATATCCGGTTCTGTAACGTTAACCTATTTAGAGAAAACTGCTGCCTGGATTTTTTAGCGTTAAATTCGACTTGGTTACTGTCACGCCAAGCCAAAATTTCTTCCAGGCCTTTGTTGAGGCGTGATTCTTCATGCTGTCTGCGAAGATGTGCGTCGGCAGCCGATGTTTGCGCATTCAAAGAGAAAGATGAGATGAGTGTGCTATCGTCAGCAAAACTAAATATCGGATTTTTCGATTTTACAAAACTGCTGGCTTTAAGAGTCAAATTTTGTTTGTATTCATGAAATAATTTACTTGTAGCAATTTGAACTATTAGTTTGAATTAAATAAAAAAACAGTGTTAAGGTACAGACATGAGAGCTGTATTCTAGCGATGGAGAAATCTGGACTTTGTAGAGTGTCCAAAGTTGTTTAGGTGTACTCTTTGATCCGGATTCTCAGTCAATAGCTGTAGGAAAAGGCAAAAAATCACCAACGTATCTCTAGTCTAAAAATCATGCGTTTTCACTATTGACAACGGCCTAACCATCGTGTAATAGGCCTAAGAAGGCCCTCTGTAGTACGGGACGGAAACGTCGAACAAAAAGACGTCGCGGACCACGTCTGTACAGACAGACGTAGGTTTTTCTGGTCGATGTGCATTTCCGACATGGTCGATGTCGAAAATGAAAAATCGACGTTTGATCGTCAAACATTAATAAAAGTGATCGATGTTGGCCGAGATAAGGACGGACAGCATGTTAAATGTAAATAATGGCTTCATATGTATGGACTATTTTAAAAATATTGTTGCGATATTAATTAAGGTCAAATTTTTACCAAAATGGGTAAATAAAAAGACAGTTAAATTTAATATAAAAATATAAATGGCAATATTACAAAAACTACAAATATTCTGAATAGACAACCTTATACAAACTTATTTTTAATGCTAAATCGAAAATAATTATAAAATTTGGGGTTTTTCATTTGAAAATTTCGCACTAACATTCTTCAGCCAATCAGAACCTTGCTTTTTATTCCGTTACCACTGCAACTAAGAAAAATTTCCGGAAATTTTTCTCCTCGAGGCAGCAGGAAGTCATTACAGTGAAAAATTTTTACGTTTGTGTATAGAATGACATTTTGCTTGACTGAACACAACTTTCATTAAATAATATGTTTTACCAACTTTAGTAGATCAAATATAAATAAAAATACAACTTTCAACTATTTTTAATTTGTTAATAACAATTGCATGCAACTAAAGTTGGTAAATAGGAATTTATTGCTCTTCGAACTAACAACTAACGCAATCCACATTTTTTCTACATTCAAATTAATAATTTACTGCGAAATTTTCTTACCGAATCTACCTCGTTCTTGAATTAATATACGGAAACGTTCCTTCTACACGATTTTTTTGAGAAAATTTTCAAAAAATCGTGTGGTCCTCAAATTTCCGATATTAATTTAAGTACTAGGGAGATTATAAGTGAAAATATAGATTTCTTGCAGTTCTGTAAATTTTTTCTTTCGAGATATTTACATTTTTACTTTGATTTTATGATTGATGATTTTTTTAGGTGATTTAGGTGTTTGATGATGTTTATGATTGATTTATGGCTTATTTTGAAAAATAAACTTTCACTAACGAGAAACATCTAGAAAAAAGTTATAGGACTTAATCGGTCTAGTTTTATGTTTAGTAACTACAGTTGCTCTAGCCATGGGACACCCTGTATAAAACAAGTTTTTAATTTGGCAGGTTCAAACACACGTTCAGCTGATCCGCATGTCGCGCTAAAACAAAATAAAGCGTCTCTGTTTAATTTTCAAAATCAAATAACCGTGTATTTGTTCTATCTATTTATTTAACAAATAAAATAAAACTTAAACATACTACTTGAAATTTTAGTTATCTCCTCCACTTTATTTACTTAATTTAATTCCATACGGTATACACTAAATATCCTGATATATTTCAAAATTTGTTACTTGACTGATAAAAGTAGGTGTATTTTTCTAGAGGTCACTTTCTACCGAATTTGGATTTCTAGATAACAAGATAAGGTTACCTAGTAACATTATTTTTCAAAACAGCCCGACAAACATGCTTTTTTTGTATAAATTCTTGAAGTAATTAGTGACCACACTGATAAGTTTCCAAAAAGATTAACTAGTTGGATACAGGTTAGTCCCAAGTAGCATTTTTAGAGACAAATTGGACACACGTTCTTTGCTGAGAAACGTTTCGAAACATTTTCGATTAAAATTATAAAGTTGTATCGAGATACATGTGTTACGAAGTTGTATCTAGACACATGTGTTACGAAACTTTTGCGGTACATTTTCGAATCCAGTTACTAGATCAGATGGTGATTAAAAATCTACCTAAAACACTTACCTCAATCTCTGGTTGAAAATGGATCAACATTAACACCTAAAATGATGCTATAAAAAATCTCTTATAGGAAACTCAATGCAATCTTGTGTCTTACCAAAACTTTATAATTTTAACTAAAAATGTTTCCAAAAATATTTATCTTCGCGTGTCGTTAATGTATCGACATTATGGTTTGTAAAATATTTCGAAACAAACACGTCTTTAAGTGTTTCTACTAACTGGATTCGAAAATGTGTCGCAAAAGTTTCGTAACACATACATAACCTCAAACAAGATGGTGATTAAAAATATCAGAAAATATTTATCCCTTATAAACGTCTAGTTTGTTTGGAAAGGTTTTTCCTCTCGTGACGTCAGACTTAGGCTGTCCATACCCAACCTTTGTTTTCTGTGCATACAAGAAAACCTTTTTTTTCTGTGGCATTCACCCCTAATAATCCTTTTATTTTTCTGTGCATCATACGAAACATTATTGAAGCCAAAGACTAGAAATTGTGTGTTGAGTCCATTTTGGACCAGAATAATTTATTTCTATCTAGCGGCCATTTTGTGAAATGAATTCTTATTTCATTAAAATGAATTTCAAATTTCAATTTTGAAAAGCCAAAAGTATAAGTTCCATTTTCCTAGCTAAGTCAATTTATAAAGGAAATAAATAAAATTTTGAAAATATTTTAATTTTAATTTATTTTGACAAAGTATATTTTTTTCTGTAAATGCAAATAAATCGAGGGCACGTTAAAAATATAAAGCCATATTACTAAACTGCACGATAAAATTTACTGCGACATTGATATTTTGGTTCTTATCTGCAATAACTAAGTATATGAAATATGAATGAATGAATTCATCATGGCGAAAATTTTGTTTCATATTGTTTTTCTTTTATTTTACAGTGAAGGTATCATAATTGTTTTGCGCATGGTTTAACATAGCCCCGCTCCTTTATACTGTCATTTTTGAATAAACAGAAGTAATAGTTTAGAAATATTTTCGATAAAAGTTTCGAACAGCGAAAGTCACAGCTAGTACCAATTGGAAACACGTGTATTTAAAATGTATACGTTTCGAACATATTTCCATTTTTGTTTCCAACAATTGCTAATTTTGATCGGAAACAGAAACGATAGTTACGATACATTGACCATAATGTGTCTAAAAATGCTACTTGGGTAAAGGAGTACTAATAGAAGTATAAAAACCACATATTTGCTACATAAAAGTTATGTAGAAGCATTTACACAAGTTCTATAGATGTTCTTAGAGCCATTAAAAAACCTTCAATAAAATATTTTCTTGTATGAAAGTTATGAAATGGCTGGAGATAAAGGGAATAAATCACCAGAAATCTAATTTGTCCATATATGGTCTTGTAGCAGCTTAGTCACTTAAGAACCATCAGTGCCACACTTATAAAAGGCGGACCCGTCAGCCACACCCAAAAAATGGTTAATGTTTTTTTGCTCTTTTATAAGTTAAGTTTCAATTACAATTGGAACCGACACTGATTGTTACTATTTTAAGGATGATTTTTATTTATACTTGACCTAGAAATGACGTTATAATATAAAAATACAGATGATTGAATAAAAGAAACGATTATAAAGTTCTCGTGTATGTATTTAAATGCCTTGAAGATAAAATAATTATGCCTGGAGGAAATAATAATTATAATATAATTTTTCTTTATTTAGTATTTTCTCATTCCTCTAGCAAATTAGAATAAGATCTCAAAAGAGAAATTTTACAAGGTTCCAAAGTGATTACTTGCTTATGGTCAGATTTAGAAAATTTTCGTGTATGTATGGAACTTGTGAAAGGAATTGTTGAGGTAAGAACTAAATTGTATGGAACTTGTGAAAGGAATTGTTGAGGTAAGAACTAAATTTTAGCATAAATTGGTTTCAAGAGTTTGAACGTACGGGTAAAATTGGCAACGTCGCCGACAGCTGACGTCTCTTATGTTTGTTTACAAAATATCAGTAGTGCACGCGGCCTCTTATAACAATGAGATAAGGTAATTTTCCTCGGCTATCAACTCAAAACGCCATTTATGGTTATTTTTCTGCAATTTATTTTGAGGGGTTTAAATATATCAGTCATCATAGTCAATGTGACAACTTCCCACCCATATTATGTCGCTTCCAGTAAATAATATTAAAAACAGGGACTACACGTCAATTTTGTTGTAAAGGGGGGCGTTTTTAAAGAAAGAACAAACCCGAACAAACCCGCGTGGTTTACCCCCCGGGAAGGGGAGATGTTACCCTTAAAATCTGAAATGGGAAGGGGGTATCAATTGGCCCGTCATGTTAAAGGTCGTTTTTCAAAGAAATCGCGTTCCGAAAAACGATCGTCAAGGTCTGTCTGGCCCATACGTTAATGAACACAATTTGTTTTTCTTACCGCTACGCTCCACTTTGATAGTTATAATGGTAGGAAATAGAATTTTTTATTATTAGGGATCAATTTCCCATAAAATTTTATTGTTAATAAAATGTGTTATCGTTCAAAATTTATTAGAAGTAAAATTATTTCATAATCATTTCAATATTGGTTAATATTTTCTTGTTTTAGTCAATATGTGGGTTTTTACTTGAGAATTATAAAATTTTTTTGTGGAAATAAGCCCTAGTTGTGCCATATACCGAGGGCGTAGGAAAATTTTTCTCCGTGCCTCATTACCTACTTATTTATTTAATTATTTAGTCATTCATTTACTATAGATCGGAAGTGATATCAAGTTCATCATCTTACAAAATATCTATCTATTCACTAATACATAACGTACCAACTAAATCGTGCACATACTGATAAACAATTATAGGAGAAGCGCAACAAATTAGCACAAAGCAGAGCAGCAATCAAAGCAGTACTGAGCTCTTGAAGAATTCCTGAAGGCCAAAAACCTTTTTCATTCCCTTTTAAACTTACAGATGTTTTTAATTTCTTTCAAAAAAATAAACATGACAGTCCACATCATGTATTCTACTTGCAATGACTTTATTTTATATTTATTACAACAAAATACGTATTAATACTGCCTCTTTCCATTGGATATCATCGGGTGGAACGTTGGAAGAAAAACTTAATTAAATTTACTATAAAAATAATAAAACTATAGTCTATTCATTTTCCCAGTTCCGAAAACCAAAACCAAATATATTTTAGTATTTACTTGACTGTACCAAATTTATTAATAACTATCTTATTTTATAAATTATGTCTATACAATATTATTAATAAAAAATGTAATTAATACTATATTTTATAGGAAATCGTACAATAAAATATTTACTATAATAATTTTTCTGTAGTGTTTTTTTCGTGTACAGTTTATCAATTTGAAAAGTTCTCCCCCTGAATATCTCGTTTACAGTAAATTTACCCTTAAAATCTTAACGGTCAGGCGGCACATCATTTTAAAGGTTGTTATTATTTTTTGAATTGGCAAACCCGATCAAACCCTCGAAAGAGCAAATAATATAATATAAAGATATTCAACGACAGAAAAGAATTAACTGCATCTCCTATACGCTCGTTGAATCGAAATCAAAATATCGCCTTCGTGGGGCGAATATAAAGCAGTTTTAATCATTAAAGTTGTTTACTGGCTTTTAACCTCTTTATTACTTTTGCAGACGCATATGGACGGACCGTGTCCGTATAAATTTAATTCATTTTAGTTGCCATATTTATTGCGTCTACCTTCTGTGTTTTATGACATAGACGCTCCTGTCATTAAACATGCCAGTGCAACAACCCGAAATCGACAGAACATTGACAAATTGATATCAATTACCGTTTAGATTGGTTATAATAGGAATATACAGGGTGTTACAAATTCGTCCCTTCACCATTGGGATTTCGGGAACGAATACAAAGTCGGTTAAATTGGGGCAAATAATATCCCGCAAAAAAATGTTAAATAAATACAGGGGCTTTGTGAAAATCTAAAATTTTGTGTTTTGTTTTTTCCTGACTTTGTTCGAAGAAACGCCCAAAAATTAATTTCACTTTTTCATTGTTAGTTGTTATTTTCCACAAGATAGCATCATCAGATCTTTATTGCGACGTTTCGTCTTTAGGTTATCATCATAAACTTTTGTTTTGTTCCTTAAATTGACCATCTTCATTAAAATAACCCTGGTTGGTTCCTGTAATTTACTTTTGTTTCGAAGAAACTGAAGATTTAAATTAGTGTTGTGATCGCTAGAGCGAAAAACCGCTTGATTACTCGATTATTGAAATAGCCGACATCGCTCGATTATTAAAAAAACCGCTCGAGTTATCTATTCAGGCGAAAACCGTCGCTCGTCACTTATTATCTTTCACTCGATACCCGCGCTTCGCTTGACGCCGACGGAAATGTACCGCTGTAGTGTGATCGAGTTAAAAAACTGCTCGTATATTCGAACAGTTTTTCGCTCGATAGGAAATACGCTAGTTATAAATTCAAGCGAAAAACCGAAACATATCGCCTGTCAGTTGATACACGACCTTCGGTCTACGCGCCGCGCCATCCCTTTGGCGACGTTCGGGTTTGACGTTGAGCAGGTAACACGACATACGTCTTTCTCAAAGGCACATAAACGAGAAGGTGCATATAAAAAAGTATGCCAAATCCCTTAGCGGAGTCATCGCGACATGGGTTTTGTAAAGTTTTGTTTTAACTGGATAGCCAGCGGCGTAGTTGAGGTCTCCGATTGTAAATATTAAAAAATTAAAGGATATAATTTTTAAATTTTTATTTACTATAAACTCGAGAAAACTTCTCAAAAATAACATAATAATAGAAATTGTTAATGAAAAATAACAAAACGAACAAAATGGCTAACAAAATAAATAGAAAAATTCTTTGGTAATCTTATAGTAAACATTTTTAAATCTAAACAGGAACTTTTAGGTAACAATAAACTTGAATTTTAAAAAAAATCACATATTTTCTTATTTTGCCAGTCGCGTAACTAAGCCTACATTTTTGAAAGGCACACAGTAGACACCTGATGATTTAAAGTCGAAGAATTTGACAAGCTATTGTAAATATCTACTTATTTTATGCTGGTGGATTGAGAAAGATGTGAAGAGAAATAACCCTTGGTAATACTTTTTGTTTTAAAAAAGCACAAGAATAAACCCGAACAATAAATACATATTTGGGTGATTTTTTGCAGTTTTTTTGTTTGGTAAATACCCTACCTGATCACATGTAAACGGCTAGGCTGCCGGTTGAGCAGTCGGTGACGTCATCGCTTGGTGAATTGGAATTTCAAGCGATTCACTCGATTATTAAAATCGCTCGAGTATCAAGTACTCGATTATTAAAATCATCGGTTTTTCCCAACACTAATTTAAATGTTGTTGTTGCTATTTCTGTTGTTGTTTGAAGACTTTTTAAAAAATGCCTTGCGTTGTGACTCCGTATCGCTTACCGTTTCCGAAATCCCAATGGCGAAGGACGAATTTGTTACACCCTGTATATTATTATATGACAACATAATGACGATCTTTTCAAACCTTGTCATAACTTTACAGAGTTTTCAAGCAGTTCTGATAAAAATAAATGATAAACGGTGTTTTACAACAAGTAGCGCAGTCGTTCTGCTAATAAAAATACGTTTTCGACTGCTTTTTATTATTGTTATTGCGGTATTAACGCAATTACAGGCGATGTTAAAACAACACTTTATTTGTTTAGGGCTACTTAGTTTTATCTAAAGTTGTAAACTTGCATTCTAGATTGACACACGCAGTATTTTCGTTTTAAAAATACGTAATATTATTTTTAATTTGACAAAATAAATGTGTTTGCGTGTTCTCTCAGAAAGCAGACGATTTTAATTATACAGGGTGTTCGAATAATGTGTGGGGATACTTGGAGAGCTGATTTTACATCTTAAAATACAGGAGAACCAAATACTTTTTTTTGCTTCCATTTGAGAAACTGATTTTATTGCTAACAAAAATCCAAACGGTTCTGGTGGCTCCGTAGTTAAAGCGGCAGTCACTGGTAACTTCAGGACGAAAGTTCGCAATATTAAACCCCGCAGCCGGTAAACCAGCACCGCACTGGGTGGATTTTAGTGGTATGTCCGGCGTAATGAAAAAATTAGGGAAAAGTGAAAAATGTACCATCCCCAATCTCTACCCCATGCACGCCGATATCCAAACCGGATGAGGTCGGGTACGGTGCGCACTCCCCAATCGGTAGGTCATACTGATCGAGGAAAAAAGAAAAATTTTTTTTCTTGCTTTATAACTTGTCAGCCAGGTTTACATATGCGCCAACACTGCAGTATGTATCTCATGCTCCCTAATAACACATTCTCGTTATAGCAACACAAAAAACCTCTCAACCCCTATAAATCGTAATAAAATCGCCCAACAAACCATGGCCACCAATAAAAAACCCAAAACAATCCATTCATAACCCATTTGTAACCCATTTCGTTTTAACTTGTTATGTTACGTCGCAATATATTCAAATTAAAAACCCTTTTTGAGACCGCCCGTGCACCAGCGTCTACGTCGTGACTATCATAATTCGGCACGTTGCCGGTTTGCTTTAAAAATACCGAGTATATATAGTATATATGTAATATTAAAAAAGCATCCCTCCATCACCCCCGATCAATGTTTAACCAATCAATCAAATCAATTTTTAATATGAGATATATTTTTTTTTCCCAACGATTCAAAACCAACGTGAATCGCTTTTTGCGCACACGCACCACTCCCAGAGTGCCCTAAAGGATTTTTCCTATAGTGCTTGTGTTTGATCATAAAAAAAAAATAAAAAAAAATAAATATACAGCGTGTCTTCGGAAGTTCTTACCAAATGGGAAACTTTTTAATTATTAACTCTACAAAAAAAAGTGCCTCTTCCTAAAAAGTCCTGCTTGGTGAGAAAATAAATTTGCACAAGAATATTTGTATGTTGATATACAGGGTGGCTTCAAAAAGTACCGGATTTAAAATTTATAAAAGACGTGGGCTATATTTACAAAACTAATAGTCGTATAGATTTGGTAATAAGTATTTCTGGATAAGTAGGCTTTGAACAATTGATTGTTGTTGGCAACAGAATAGGCAGTGACAGTTTGGCAATTATAATTTCTGTTTCAAAACGTGAACTTCTTGTTAAAAAAAGGTTTTTCCATTTCTTAGTTACTTTAAACAATAATAGTGATGATTAAACTGACTGTTAATGAAAAAATTGAAATAGTTCTTATTGTTGGCGATAATTATAAGACGCATCGCGAGGCTGCCGACATTTTTAATACTAGACACCCAAATAAACATATTAGACACGTTACTGTCGGTAATGTCGTCAATAAATTTAAAAATACTGGCTCTGTCGAAAATAATTTCAAGAAGAAACATGCACTTCGAACACTTACTGAAGAAAATCAATTACAAGTATTGCAAGCGGTTGTGAGATTTACTTAAATTTCCTAAGAACCGAAATTTTTATATTTATTAACAGCCTGCCATTAAACGCGCGACAGGCTGCTTGGTATCAGCATGATGGAGCAGGGCCAACGAATATTTGGATAGAACTTTTCCACAAAGATGGATAGGACGCCATTCAGAAGTACCCTGGCCACCTAAGTCACCGGACATTACACCCCTAGATTTTTTCTTGTGGGGTCATTTGAAGCAATTGGTGTACAAGCACAGACCATTCCGTGATATTGATCACCTAGAAACTATAAGGCAGTGTATCCGGCTAGTTACTCGTCATATGATCAGAAACGCTGTGTCGGAGTTTTCTAGAAGGACAATCATTTGTATGCAAAAAGACGGAGGCCATGTGGAGACCTAGATTATTTTTGGAGTCATTTAGTTTTATTGGTTATTGGGAAATTAGAAATTGGCCACCTCATAGAAATTAGTGAACTAAATTTTATCCGTCATAAAAGTAGTTCTCTTAAGTAGGTAGAGTTTTTATTGTGTAATCGTTATAGTCTTTAAACATGCACTCTTCAAGTTTTTAGTTTTGTAAATATAGCCGACGTCTTTTATAAATTTTAAACCCGGTACTTTTTGAAGCCACCCTGTATGTCCAACATACAAATATTCTTGTCAAAATTTATTTTCTCACCAAGCAGGACTTTTTAGGAAGAGACACTTTTTTTCGTAGAGTTAATAATTAAAAAGATTCCCATTTGGTAAGAACTTCCGAAGACACGCTGTACAGTACAACCTCGATAATCCGAACCTTCCTTACACCGGATTCTTCAATAATCCGGCCAAACATTTCAACTGCATTGTGTATTTTATGATCAGGATTTGATAGTACTCGGTAATTCAAGCAAGCAAAAATTACAAATTACTTCACAAAATAATATAAAATTTAAAAGTATGCTTCTGTTTTAAATAATTTTTGTTTATGTACTATTTTCTAGTTATTTAGTATTAAATGTTTCGTTTCTTCAATAAAAAAAACTGTCTCGCTTCAATAATCCGGATGACCGCTGTTTTAATTAGTCCGGATTATCGAGGTTGCACTGCAAGCAATAAAATTACTATTTTGAGAAAAATAATTTTGATAACAAACGACAAACTCAAAGTGGTAAAAAATACCGTATTATTAGCGAAGATGGCAACACTGTAGCACAGCACAGTTTGTTACAATCAAGCCTTAGATAAAAACCAGCGCGTGCCCTGCTTTTTTTAAATTTATTAGCACAAATAAAAATCGCTTTAAAACGGTGTCAAAACAGCCCAAGCCTTGTTAATGAGGAATTATGGATTCGCGTGACGAATGAGTTTTTAACACCTGGTTAGCGAGTTTCAGGTCTGGTTTGCGAGGCGGCTCGACAATGCAAATTTAAACATATGACTGTGATTTGACCAAGAATTAATTTCAGTTCTGATTCCTTTTCGTATTCAACATAAATAGTATAATAAAATTATTTCCTTTCTTCGATTGAGTAAAATTATTGCGGTACTCACGAATGCGCAAATATGGCTTATTTGATCATTTCTGTATGTCCTATGGTAAACGATATCCCCCCTTATCAGCACATGTAGAATTGAAAAACAAACCCGAACAAACGTATGGCAACAAAGGCCATGCACATTTAATGTATTTTAAATTACTACGGACCAAAATGTTCACCTTTTATCATCAAATCTGCTTGCTCGCATGCTCAAGAACTACTTGACGTGGAAGAACGAAATTTTATACGATATCTACAAGGTGAATAATATAATATATTCTAATTTTTGCTTTAACTTTACAGATATTATAGCTGGAGGATATTCATATTTCGTGAAGGGCGTATTCGGTATCCCTTTAATGAATTTAAATATATTATTAAGCCCAGAGATACAGGGTGGTTAAGGTTTCGTACATGTAAATACTAAAACAATTTCCATTACGCAGTAATTATTTAATCAATTATAGCTTTCTTTAGACACCATTAAATTTTACAACATCCTTTTGAACATAAGAATATGATGATTTTAATTTACATTTAAATCACACCGAGTAAAAAGATAACTTTAAGCCATAATAGCTTCACGAGGCCGAGTTTCTAATGAAAAGGCATTATCTAATAATAGAATCTCACTGAGAAAATGTAAATATGTTAATGTATCTACCTAAATTTTTAAATAATATTAAATAAAACATATTATTTTCCATAATAATTGAAATTATTATCTAGTGCAATTGGTAACTCAACTCGCATAATTCCCTTATAAGATTTAGTTTTATAGAAGCGCCCGTTTTGCAAATTTGTTACATAAAAGTTTCCAGTGATACATTTTTGTGTTTAGGGCCTATTCTTCAACAATTTTATTCCCTTTGTTCAGATTACCACAAGAGCTCGACTTGCGCTTAACCGACTCTTTGTTGAATGTTGTGTAATTCTTAAAATATCACTCAAATCCATTTCTATTGGTAAAAGTTGTTGGTCTTTACCAATCTCGCGGCTCTTTCTTTTTCAATATTTCAAAAATCCGCCTAAGTTCCTGTGACGGCCACCCGCGGCGCTGCAATCGCGCTGTCAATCACCAATCACGCCCCCTTAAAAACAATTAATCATCCACGGTCGGCTCGAAAATATGTGCCATGGTTTCATGGTTATCTGTCTCGAAATATATCCATATACCATATAATACCATGGGTATTAGGGGAACGTCGTGTACCATGCTTTAAATATTTATGCTGCAGTCAGTGGCGGTTCTTTCACAGGAGTACATGCGCACGTGCACCCCCAAAACAAAACGAATAAAAAATATTAATTTATATTCATTGAATATTATTTATCGTATAAAGTCCGACCCTCCCTAATTTTATCGTACCGTCAAACTAAAAAAGTCCGGGCCTCCCTAATATTTAATCATCCCGTCAAACCAAACTGTATAGATCCGGCAACCGTGCCTCGGTCGAGGTAAATGACGATTATGAAGAGACTTCCATTGCGCCACAGACGCTCGCACGACGTGCCATTAATTAGTGCAGTTTCTCTGTGGTAACAGGTGGCGGGTTGCAGTGGGGCATAGCGGGGCTATGGCGATTTAACATGGAAAAGGCGCACAGTTTTTGTGTGCACCGCGCTGTTGTCTGTTCGTGCATCTAGTTAGAAATTCGAGCGTGTATGTTTTAATATTATATATTTATTAAGTTAAAATGAATAGTTGACAGTGGACTATTTAAGAAAGAACTTTAGCTCATTGAGTTTGGAGCAAAAAATTGAAGTGAAGAATGCGGGAACACCTAAACCCGAAATTAATTTCACGCAGACCACAAAGGGTAAATCCAGGGACTTTATTAGAAAGTTTAAAAATGAGTAATATGAAAAAAAAATTATAGACGGTCCAATCTTAATGAGGCTGTTATTGATCAATTTTCTACAATTAAGAACCGAAGAATGGACTTTACGTTTAAGCACTATTGTGTAGGGTCGATAAATGTTCGATAAATGATACTCGATGATTTTAAACCATTTTATTTAAGGATTTAAACTAAAAAACACTGAAAATATGAAGAATGCCAACTTGTTAGTCTCGTGGTTCGATTCGTTCTCGTCATAAAACAGTTAACTGTTGTTCTCGTTTTGGTTGCGCCTAATGACGTAGCCGCAGATGGCGTAGTGGTATTAGACATCCTTCGGTTTTCTTGATAGCTCGTAGATGGCTTTAGTAGTATTAGTAGTGGACTGTATAAATATTTTTACGAGGGTTGCATGCGAGGACGTTAAGATCCGACAGCTATACACACTAAGAAAAGCTGTCTTATTTTCCAAAAGTTGTATTTCCTTGTGTAAAATTAAAAAATAAATAAAAATATATTTTACCTAACGCATTTTCTTATTACTTATTTTCTTTCTACATTTAAAACGCCTAGAAAGTAATTGTTTTGTCGTTACAAACAAATAAAATTTTAAAAATAATTTTACCATACTTGTCAACCCCCTCTATCATAGGTCACGACCCTCCACTGGTCACACTACAGTATAAATGCTCTCTTACTTGCACACAATGACATAAGTAAAAGGGTCGCGAGCTCCTCAGGGTAGTTTTTTCGGGTTGCTAAAATGACATAAGAATATCGCCAGCTCTCCAGGGCACTTTGTTTGGGTTGCTAAACAATGACACAAGTAAGCTAGGGTTGCTAAAATGACATAAGTAAGAAAGTCGCCAGCTCTCCAGGGTAGCTTGACTAAAATGACACAAGTAAGAAGGTCACCAGCTAGTTTGTTCGCGTTGCTAGAATGACACAAGTAAGAAGATCGACAGAACTCTACGATGTTGCTAAAATCAAAAAAAGTTCAGTTTCAGAGAAACCATTCTACCAGGCCTACATGGTACTATAATAAAGCATCCTTTCCCCTACGCTGTGCTCGTGCTCTTTAAAAACCGGTTTGTTTATAATACTATACGTATGATTATGATATACTATACCTATCATTATTATTAATCATACGTACGTTGCATTACTTAATATAGATATTATAACAAAATTTAGACAAAATTGAAAGATCTTAAAATTATAGTATAATTTGGTCTATATCGAATATACAAGGTGCATATACATTGGTGCATTTTTTTTGGAGGACATTTTTACAAAATGGTTAATAGACGAATATAATCACAGCCCACCTACAAAGGCCAACACAGCTAAAGATAGGTTGGTGCTTTACCGCTGTACTTTATGTCAAACACTATTTTTTTTTAATATTCATTATAATAAATAACTTTTCGCTTTGCAAAATTGCTCATTTTAACCGTACAAATCGTTGCCATTTAAAACCCACAAATACATTCAAACGAATCGGAACATTCTAATCACTTGTACTTAAAAAAAATAAAATATCACTACGACCCATGGCACCCGTCCCATGAATGAACATGAACAAGCCAAAAACCGAAATTCTACCACAAAAAATATCATTGACTAATGTCTGGAGCTGCGGGGTGTCCCCCTAAATGTTTCTAGCCCATCGGGGGGCTCGCGATGGGTCTAGTAGCACCCAAGATGGGCTTCACACCGGCTGAGCACGTTCGTGTGGTCAACATGTAGATATGGTTCCCGAATCGAAGAGATTATCGACTCATTTAAATCGATATTTTGCCTAGGCAGCGTGTAAAAAGTAGCTAATTTCTGCACGCATTAGCATATTTTTCTGTCGTTTTTTAAAAATTCGAGAAGCAGCAAAAATAGTAGAAGAAGATCTTCTGCCAACTAGACGTCGCCCGAGATATGACAAGGCATATAACTGTTTCAAAGAATGGTGTACGACAAACCAAGTTCAATACCATGGTTCTGAGTCGGCGCTACTAGCTTATTTCAGTGAAAATGAGAAGAAACAAAGAACATATCAACGATTTGGTCACAATATTCAATGCTGAGGACCACTCTATCAATTAGGGAAAAAGTAGACATATCTAAACACGCAAAGCTATTAGCATTTTTAAAAAAGTGTGTTCGTATATTATGTTGAGATATCGATTTTTTTTAAATTACAAAAAAATAATTTACTTTCCACTCGGGTGGAAAGAAAAGTAGAAAAACGTCAACTTTCCACCTTTCAAAGATAGATGAAATGTCACTATTGCATGCATGGTTGTAAATAATAGTACATTACGTATCAAGGGCCGAAAAGAGGCTTTTACGGACGAGATGCGGAGATGGCCGAGCGATCCGAAGGTGAGGGAGGCCACCGCACGAGTCCGGAAAAACCTCCGACGGCCCGAGATATTTGCTGCGAAGCTTTGATGCCAAATAAATAACGAAATTCTTCATACAGTTTTCCTGTCTACATGACATGAAACCACTCGCGCATGGAGAATGTAAATATCTATTTATAATTTTTGACAAATAGGCTCGGTGGCCTAGTGGTATAGCATACGCCTTGTGATCTGAGAGTCGCGGGTTCAAATCCCGCACTCCGCATCTCTGGTTTTATTTATTTTTTTACAAGTGCCCGAGTCTTTGAGGCCATATAAATATAGAAATTCTTCAGACATTTTTCTAAAACATCTTTGAAAAATAACTGCCAATTTAATTTATGTATAATCCGCTATTTATTATCGCTTATAGTAGGCCTCGGTGGGTAGAGTGTCCGCCTGGCGCTCTGAGGGTCGCGGGTTCAAATCCCGCACCGATAATTCCGGTTTTATTTATTTAGAGCACATGGCGACTCGAAGCGGGCGGGAAAAATCTTTCCCGTCCGCTTCGATACTTTCCCGCCCGCTCTCTTGGAAAACGCCACTTTCGGTGAAGAGAACATGCATGAAAAGAGGCACTTTCGGGGCACATGTAAAAAAAACAAATTTCATAATTTTTATTTTGGTATACCTAAGTAATACATATTGTGCTTTGAGCTGTATTTTTTTATCATACTGTTGTACACCCTATTTTCCTTAAAATAAATCGATATGATCATCCCATTTCTATTTTTTCTTTCACTCATTTGGTGGGGTCGAAACGAGATATTAAACTTTATCTCATTTGTAGATAATATTATTCCATTTTTACTACTTTTAATTTTTGAATATCCAAATTATGTCTAGTTAAATAAATTATGGAATAAAGTAGCTGCTTCGCTACAGGTATTTGAGAAAAATATAATAAAATAATATTTTTTGTAATAATAAAAGAATGAGCATTTCAGTGTGAATCAAATGTTTTAATTAATGTTGTAATTAAAAAACTAATTTTCGGTAAACGTGTGGTCTGTTGCGGATTGGTCCATTGTTATTTAAGATTCCACGAGCACAATCAAACGCAGGAATTCTCTTCTCTAGAAGTTCAAAGTAGGACAGAAGACAAGACCTCAACTTTGGAAAACGACGGCATGCATTGAGAAGATACAATTGGCATGCTAATAGGAACAATTTAATTATACCTATGCTGTTTAATGAACTAGTTCTAGGAAAAGGGATGTTATATTTTATAAAAAGGAGGAGAAAGTGTATTTACTTACTGCGGGCGTAGAAAACCTACTACTACTTTCTTCAAGAAGCAATTCAAAACTTCATTGAAATGCCACGCGTCGCACGGTAGAAGTGATAAGAACAAGATGTTGCAATACACGGTATTAAATTTTGGATATTTGTTCATGCTACTCGATAAAATCATGCAATTGAAAAACGGCACGAGTTCCTTTCAAAATTTGTAGCCTCTTTAAAAAAGCAGATAATCACGTGAACCAAAAGGCATTGTGTTAAGAAACGGTCACACTTCAAAGCAGAGCACAATGTAGCTAAATTCTACCGCTCAATTTTTCCACAGGACGTTAAGACATTAAGGGTAAAAAAAAGTAACTTTTGTTTCTCCCTGCGCATGCAAGGCATCCGTACTTTTTGAAAACTTAAATTCAGGATATCATTCCAAGACACAAGTGTACACTTTGCCAAGAATTGTCTAAGAAGCGAATATTTTCAAAATCACCTTGTAGATTGAAAATTAAGAGACCCATGACAAATTTGACACCGGAATCTTTCGTTTTACAGGAAATTAAAGTGAAAACCGCAACATTCTATATATTTAATAATAATAATAACTCTAATACCCCCCAGGTAGTGTCGAAAATGGGACACCCTGTACAATACATTCCTGGAATTTGGTCCGTTTCCCCCGACACACCCTGTATTAAATGGGAAGTCACTCTGCTGATATATATATATCGAATATATTGGCCATTTATTTTATCGAGTTTATTTAAAATAATATATTTCCGTTCACATACTATTTCATTAAAAGCCCATTCTACATTCATTCATTTTCATGCTTACCTGGCTCCAGATAATAAATGTATTTTCCTAAAAAGGTTATATTTAACTAATTAGTAGAACACAACCGCACGAAGAATGATTCGTTTCTCGTTATACTGCCGTAATACGCAATTTTCTTGAAAAATGTTCATTATAAGAATGCAATAACGATATATTATGCAAACGCTTTATCTGAGTATATTTACGTAAATTGATTATGAAGCTGGACAGGTGCGAGTTGATACTGGCGTTCGAGTTTTTAATTTTATCTACCTAGATGCATTCTCTTTCCGCCCGCGAATGAAAGACAGTCCTTATTAAATTTAAAATGTCTTTGTACAGAACGCATATCCAGGGTTTTGCCATGTCAATCGAATTGCGGAAACAAGAAATCTTACTGACAAATTTAACTAAATTGTTATTTGTTGCTAAACTAAATTTCAATTTTCTCTTTAGTTCTGCTTCTTCCTAAAATCTACGCATTTCCCGCATTTAACTGGAAAAGATATACTTTTGACACTCGTTCGGAGAAATACTAACTAAATTTCTAATACTGATTCGCACGTTTTTGTTTAGTGATTATACACAGTGTGTCCGAACGAACCTATGACAAAAATTTTCTCTCTAGGTAAAGTGCCTCTTTTTCACAAAATATCGAAAAATTTCATTAAGAAAAGTTGATCAGAATTCAAAGTGATACAAGCGTACCTGGTAAGCCGGAAGTAACGGACCAAACTCCAGAAGCGTATTATATATACGTGTAAATATTTGTTTTCAAGTTATAGCGTAATTTAAAAGTTTTTTTTAGCGTTCTTATAAATGATTCGAATTGAATGGTCGATATTTAATTGGCCCTTTGCAGAATTGTCTAACGGGAGAGCACTACGTAAATTTTTCTTTAAATTAATCACTAGACGATATAGTATGTATGCCCAGGATGGACATAAGCATTCCTCTGGGGACTTACGTCACAGTATACCAAGCGGAGGTTCATGCCATATGAGCATGTGTACTACAAAATCTTGAAAGGAGCTACCACGACCAAAATATTTACATCCTTTCGGACAGCCAAGCTGCTCTTAAGGCTCTGAACTCCAATCGGTTTACTTCAAAACTTACACTGGAGTGCCATACCAACCTAAAAGTACTGGCGGCCACGGGGAACAAGGTGGAACTCTTGTGGGTCCCTGGTCACTCCGGGATATTAGGAAATGAAAAAGCGGATGAACTAGCGAGAGCCGGATCTGCCCAAAGTCTCAGGGGCCCCGAACCGGCCTTTGGAATATCAAAACAGGCAACAAAAACGACATTAGATAGATGGTCGAAAAAGCAACACCTATCTCGATGGCAAGAGTTACCTGGTCTAATACACGCACGGGCCGTAATGGGAAAACCATCGAAAATACTATCGAATGGGATGCTAACCCTGACGCGGCCCCAGTTGAAACAAGCGATGGGTCTGTTAACAGGCCACTGCCACTTGCGAAAACACCTTCAACGGATAGGGATAAACAACGGATCCATTGAATGTAGACTCTGCGGCGAAGAGGATGAAACCGCCTCACACATAATATACCGCTGCGTGGCGCTGTCCCGTAGAAGACAAAATATCTTCGGGAGCATACAACGTGGTGACAACCTTCCACATGACAAGCTTGGTAGAAGGTTACTGGACCTCATAGAGGGAACAAACATCTTCTAACAAGATCGGGGCACGCAATAAGCCGAAAGGCTGCAGTGATTTGAAGTTCGGGCCTTTAAACCGACCCCCGCCTTTAACCAACCAACCATATAGTATGTTCCTGTAAACATTTGTATTATTTGCACAGTTCGCTCATCAGATCCAGCAACATTTGGACGGAAGGTTTCCAGAGCTTTAGATTGGTAGCGGTGGTCCTATTAGTCGACTTCCAAGACCTTCAGACCTCACACCACTAGACTTTTGTTTATAGGGCCGGTTCAAATAGCAGCTTCTTAAAAAATATATCCCGGTTTATAAGGACCAACGGATATTCCATCTAAAAACCTTAACAAGGATGATTTCTAAGTAATCCTTTTCGAAATACGCCACGCATCAGAATCCCACAACGATTCCACCTTAAAATATCGAAAAACATTGACGTGCCCTGCCCATCCCGTCCGCCGGTGTTATGACAGGAACAAGTGAGCATCACGGTCGTCTCGGCTGGTCCGTGTGTCTGTCTGTCCGACCGCACCTCCGTCATATTCGACGGCTTCGCTTGACGGCCCATTAATAATTCATGATGAGCTCTACTTCGTACTTTACTTATAAAATTATTTTTTTAATAAATGTGGATTTAAATTTTTAACCCATATAGATATATTATGTTATACAGGGTGTCCCATAACTTATGGGCCGTAAAGAAACTGGAGATACTGAACTTCAAAGTAGACCAATTCAGTCATATAGGTTTTTTCGGAATGTCTCTCGTTTAGAAATACAGGGTGATGAAAGTAAAAGTTTATTTTCGTAAATAAACCATAATTTGAAAACGGTTCAGTGTATCGGATTGAAAATTGACGGTATGATGTGTTTATCAGTAAAATTGATCCAAAAATACAATAGATCACGAACGCAGCTCAATAACACTTCCAGCGCTAGAAATGAATGAAGTATGACAAATTCTTAAAATTCAGAGTCAGAGAGTACAGTATTGCCACAGTGATTTCCCTAGCACATTATAATTTGACGTTAAGAAACTATAAGTAACTGTACGAGTAGAAAACTTAAAAAACACACCCATATGTTTAGTATAATATTTTTACATTCATGCAATATATTTATTATAACTTTCGGGTTCAAACACAGGCAGGCAATCCGCAGACAGATGGTCATCGTTGATTTCTGTTAAAAACGATCTATGATCGTGACAAAATGTAAACAATTCTGTCCCTTTTATATTATACAGGGTGTTATGGAAATGACGTATTATATTTAAATGGGTGATTCCTTGGGTGTCCTAGAGAAGAGCTACATATTTTAGTTCTTTTTTAAATCGGCCGTTTTAAAAGTGAGAGCCAATGGCAATGTTGCCAAACTTAACGTAAAACTGAAATTCCATATAAAATTATGTAAATAAATTATTTTCTACCTACTTGTATTTATCCTTATACCTAAAGAGCGAGGAAATCCAGGCACAAACACAAGCAGGTTTTTTTCTTTTTCATGGGAACACTCCTGGAAACACTTTATGTACACACAGTAATAGTGAAACAGAACCGATAGCTTTTGAAAATACAATAATACAGATTATTAAAGTCCGTTTTGTTGCAGTTGATAGCTAATATCGAGGGTTGAAGCCATAAAACAACCGTAAACCATAGGCGTTGCCAATAGTAATTACCTTATTTAATAAGAAAATTGGCCTCTGTCCATTGTTAAGTAGGATTAGGGTTAAAGTAGGTACAACAGGGGTAATTAATTTACCTATTTTTGCCTGCTTTAGGATGTTATTACGCCATTTGATGTGCGTTTGTCAAACTATGTATTTAGTTGTATTTAGATACTGCATTATCTCAAAGTTGAATTATTTCCTATACTTGTAACAATGGCTTCAAGTTTTTCGCCAACGTGTCTTCGTCAAATTAGTAAGAGTGCATATTCTCTCCGAGAAAAGACATTAATATTAAACGTGCATGATGCTCTAGTGTACCAGAAACCTGCAAGTGATGTTCGTAGCATCATTGCAGAGTGTGCCAATATGGTAGGAGTTGGAGAGGCTACTATATATAGGTTCTTGCGTGAAAGAAAATCTAAGAACCTCAGTGAGCCAAAACCACTCCCAGGAAAGAAACCGTTAGAAATTGACAATTTCATTAAAAATGGTATTAGAAGAAAAGTACATAGTTTTTATTTTGCCAAGGAAATACCAACTATAGACAAAATTTTACAAGCCATTAACTACGACGAGGACTTACCACAGCTATCACGAACGAAACTATGGAAAATACTTCATGATATGAACTTTCGATGGGAGAAGCAAAACAGAAAATCTTTTCTTATTGATAGAGCAGATATTATTATTTGCTGGAGACGTCAATACTTAAGGTCCATCCGAAAATACCGCAGCGAAGGCAAAAACATTTTCTATTTGGATGAAACTTGGCTGAACGAAGGGCACACCGTATCTAAAGTTTGGCAAGATAAAAATGTCCTAAGTTCTCGACAAGCTGTCATGGAAGGCTGGTCAACAGGACTTAGACCACCATCTGGAAAGGGACGCAGACTTATTATAACTCATATAGGAAGTTCAAATGGCTTTTTGGATCAAGGATTATTACAATTCCAGTCGAATTCTACTAAAGACTATCATGAAGAAATGACTGCTGATGTTTTCGAGGAATATTTTAAGCAAATGATAGAATACATTCCCGCTAATTCTGTAATAGTGATGGATAATGCCAGCTATCACTCTAGGCTAAAAGAGAATCTTCCCACAACAAAAAGGCGGATATCGTAAACTGGTTACAACGAAAGGAATTGAGTTACGATAATACCATGGTAAAAAAAGAACTTTTGGATATTGTTAGGCTACATAAATCACAGTATAAAAAGTATGTTATTGACGAGATGGCAAGAGATCGAGGTATTATAGTGCTCCGTTTACCACCTTACCATTGTGAGCTAAATCCTATCGAATTAATATGGGCTCAAGTAAAAGGATATGTTGCTAGAAATAACAAAACTTTTAAAATGCAAGAAGTGCGACACCTCTTGCTTCATTCTTTAGCAAATGTGTCATCAGAAAATTGGCAAAACGCCATAAAACATGCTATAGTAGAGGAACAAAAAATGTGGGAACTTGACAACGTAATTGACACAACTATGGAAATTGAGCCTTTAGTAATAAGCGTAGGACATGATGACTCTTCAGATTCTTCTGAGGACCATTTTATCGAGTTATAATTATTGAAATTGTCAATATTTTTTGATCTGTAAATAAATTAGTTTTCTTGTAAATAAATTCATAAAATCATAAAATCTATTACATTTAAATAAAATAATAAGCGGTTACATTAAAAACCCAACTCTCCGACCATGATGGGCCGTTTTAATCATTATCCTTTCATTTCATTTTATGGCTCTATTGTTACTTTATCTGTTACCCGGTGGAATAGGTCAAAATTTCTTCATCTTTATGCTAGATGTACGTAAAAAGACCATTTTATAGGTAAAATATTTTAGGCCACCGGGCCCTTGTTTTGAATCTTTAATGAGGGTATCGAGCTATCAACGGCAACGAAACAGACTTTAGATTTTATTACACGCCAGAAATTTGACGTCCAGAAGAAACGCGTCAATAAAAACAATATTCAAAAATTATTTATGGATGGGCAAGATACACGGGTAAACCGAAAAAACAGAGCGGATTGCTGAGAGTGTGTTGGTGATCGACGAGACAAAACGTATCCGGCCGCTGGTTGGTCTTGAACTAACAGACGCACGCGTGCGGCGCTATATGAAAATACTTTGCTCAGCCGATGTAAGGCGTCAAGAGGTCATTGGCATTTGACCTAGTGACGTACGTGGCTATTACTATTCCATATGTTTTTTCTGGTTGTTCGCAATTAATTGTACAAAAAGGTATTACAGAATGGAAAAGTGCTTAAATTATTTTATTTTGTCTAAAGAGTTTAAGGTGTACATATGACAACACCGGCCAGAATTCCTTGATTGCTTACATGTATCGCAGTGCCACACAGGTGTTTTTCTGGTTAGACGTCAGATCACTTTTACCGCTGAATGAATTGAAAGCGCCATTTATGGGTAATTTTCTTAAATTTGTCGTTCTCTCAGGAATTGCCGGTTTAAATATAATACGTCATTTCCATAACACCCTGTATGTCCATGGTTTATTCAGTCTTGTTTTCTGCTGGCTGTCAAATAACGTATTTATATTTTCAAAATATTTTTGTTTACAAGAATTTGTCTATTAATACCAAACAAACTCTCAAATAATTGTATTTTTCTTGTTTCAGGGAAAAAATGGCGATCTCTAACACCCCAGGACCGGCGGCCCTACGTGGAAGAAGCCGAGCGACTCCGGGTGATCCACATGACCGAACACCCGAACTACAAGTATCGGCCACGAAGAAGGAAGCATAACAAGCAACGGAATGCGCCAGGAGGCCCGAGGGCCGCCGGCTCGCTGCCCAGCCCAGGACTACCCAATATGTCTCCTAGGTAAATATTAAATATCAGTTATTTTTAATATTTTTATCACAGAAGAACACAAGAAATAAGCGAAGTAAAAAACAGGTTTTTAGTATTTGCCCATCACTTAAAATTTCCCCGAAAATGCTATAAAAAAGTTCTTAAAATGTCCTTTGAAACACGCCATACCAAAAATCATTCCTGTTTCATAAATATTGTTTTTAATATCATGAATACATATTACAGCGATGCGACGATTACGATTAACCGCCGATTGTTTCATTTATACGATTAATCGTAAATATCATTTCGATTATTAATTTTAAATTTACAATTCTTTATATTACCAAAAAGAAAATAAACATGAAACACTTTCTTTTTGGTTTTTAACATTTTATGTTTTCGATCGATTTAAAAAAACGCTGGCCATTAACAAACTAGTTTTTTACTAATTGTAAAAAGTTTTTTTAAGGATATCCCTTTTGAAGAAAGCGTGCGATATACTATGCAAATATATACAGGGTGTCCGCTAATTAATTTGACATGGAAAAACCACAGATTCCTTACGTAAAAATATTAGGATTTAATTATACTTGCCTATATCCGAAAGTTGATATTAACTGAGATACAGGGTGTTAAAGTTAAAACTTAATTTTTGTTTTTCTCTAATAACTTTGAGAGAAACTAACGTTTTTTACTAAATTTGGCAATTATGGTTTTTTAGGACGAGAAATTGATTTCTTTGTGAAATTTTATTGTACAATGTAGGGGGCGCTGTCTGCGGCATTTTTCGCACATTCATACGGTCATAACTTTTTTGTGCCTCAGTGTATTTAAGTTTTTAACAAAAATAATACTTTTCTCATATTTATGTAAAAAAGGTATACTAAGTTTAGGTCGCCCAGAGTTACCGTTTCGAAGATATTTGTATTTAAATTATTTAGTGCGTTAGCTCAGGCAAGCAAATAATATTTTTCACTTCTTACCAATTCACTTTTACATGATAAGTAATGTTCTAGTGATGGTAATTGGGAATAATAAATACATCAATTGGATTGTTCTTTAACTTACTTTAATTAAAATCACTTTGACCCTAGAAAAAATCGTGTCGAAATAAACCAACAGCAATGAAATCACAAACTTACGATAAACTCAAAAATGAGACATTTTCTGTTCCAAGCAACTGCATCTCTAAATTTTATTTGTTTCCTCATAGGTTACTTTAAGAAAAAAAAATTGTTTGCAAATTAATAATAATTGGGCAGGGTGCACTAAACAATTTAGATGCAAATAACTCTGAAACGGTAACTCTGGGCGACCTGAACTCAGTATACCTTTTTTACGTAATAAATATGAGAAAAGTATTATTTTCATTAAAAACTTAAGTACACTGAGACACAATAAGTTATGACCTAATAAATGTGTAAATAATGGCGCAGACAGCGCCCCCCTACATTTTACATTAAAATTTCATAAAAAAAATCAATTTCTCGTCCTAAAAAAACAATAATTGACAAATTTTGTAAAAATACGTTGGATTCCTGCAAAGTAATTAGAGAAAAACAAAAATGAAGTTTTAACTTTAACACCCTGTATCTCAGTTAATATTTCGGATATAGGTAAGTATAATTAAATCCTAATATTTGTACGTAAGGAGTATGTGGTCTTTCCATGTCCCATTAATTAGCGGACACCCTGTATATTTGACGAAAGGCATTAATAAAAATCCAAAGAACATGGTAGATAATTAAAAAAATATCGTGTTTTTTAATTCTGCATTTAATTTGAAATCGATTGTTTGAGTCATTAATCGTAATCGAAATACATAATCATATAACGACAATCATTGCTAAAAAGCATAAAAGTAAATAATTTTAAAGTTAATTCAATATCCAAACAAACTCGACACCATTTGCATGTTGTTGTAAAAGAGTGCTGGAATCTACACTATCTGCTATGATGAAGCGTGTCACATTTTTTAGTATTTTTTGGAAATTTTCAAAGTGTTCTAAAGTCTGTGAATGAATACCTATATTTTCGGAATAAACCAAAAGGTGCACCTTTAAAGACTATCAATGCAAATTCACTTACTCTTTTTCAGATATCAAGGTTACGTTCCTAACGCAGGCGTATCCCCCACAGTGCCAGTGGGAGGATATGGATCTCCCCTCGATTATCCTAGTCCAGGAGGCAGTAGCGCCACGGGAGACTATACGCAAGAGAAAAGGTAAACATTCAACCAAGGATCCTTGTCCTATATTTTTTTTAAATTTCCGCGATGTTTTACGAAATTACGAAATTTTTATTTATTACGTTTGCACAATTTATTAATTTTCAACTAATTGTTTTAGATACAGTCCCGATAGTTACAAATTCAACAGCTATTGTTACAGCCCCTACCAGAATTACCCACAAAAGTCTCCCTACTCGATACAGACGCCCGACGCGTCTCCTACTCACAGTCCGGAGCCAAAGAGAACGTCCAGCAGTCCTCAGGAAGTGGGATCCAAAGATTCGAATACCCAGGTAATTTCCAAGAACATGTGCTGTCGTCTGACGTCTTACTGTACCACTCAGCGAAACTGACTGAAAAATAACGAAGCTAAATAATAGTCCACATCTTGTCTGCATTTTTAACTGTAATTATTTCTTTTTCCAGGATAAAAAGGCTCAACTTCCTACTCCAGAATTAAGTCCTTTGGAGCAACAGGAAAAGGATCAGTTTCAGGAGAGGGTGTCGAGTATACAACATACGAGTAACGTTACGAGTAGCATGAGTCTGACGTCACCTGCTCAACAATGTTATACGACTAAGGTACCAAAAATTAAAAATAAAGTAGTAAATGCAACAGAACTATTATTTATTCTTTAAAATAATGTAAAAATTTCCACAGCATGATAACTTTCTAAATTAAATTTTGTATTGTATTTTGGCAGAAACATTTTGTTTTAGTTACATATTATAACATTCTATAATTTGTAATGATTCTTACTCGAATTGTTCTAATTTTATTTGCAGGTACAAACGTATAGACAAATGAACCCGCACTACACAAATACCCAGCCAATCACATCAGTGCCGATGTCGAATGGAATGTACGTCATGTGCACCAATAAAAGCAGCGTCGAGCAGGGTCACGTGGTCACCGGAACATTCTATCCGCCAGTGGCGACTAGTCAAGATCAGCAATTGTTAGGTAAGTAATATCTTTGTTTTTTTTATATAAATTAATAATTTTTGATAAAGTATGAATTTAAAACGTTAGAGTTTACAGTGGTTAATTATAGCATAATTACAAATAAAGAAAGTTTCGTACATTAAATGAAATTAAATATGATTTGCATTTTAATGGTGTTACAAAATTTAGAGCAATATGATTTGCATTTTATTGATCTGGAACCACTTATGACAATATGATGCACATTTTACTTGCCTATATAATGAGCGATATGATGCTAGTTTTATTGATAGGTTGAGATGTAAGAACATATGATTGGAACTTCTTTGTTATTTTACCAAAATCGTTAAGTTGAACATAACAAATCCCTTGTAATTTTTGATGTGGCTGAATATTGGCTCCCCTGAACATTTTATAGGAAAACTGCATTATAACTTCTTGAAGAGGCCGACATGGTGAAACCATGTGCTGGGTTTGAATAGATTTTGGTGAGCCAATGCTAAGCTATTCAATTAAACGTGGTGAGAAAACCACGAAACTCTATAGTTCAGGTAATAACGCAAACACCACCAAATAATTTCTATGACGCTAATTGCCAAAAATTGACGTAGAGCTAAAGCAATAATATGGTCACTGACGCTAATTTTCGTTTCGTCAATGTCAAAATTTAATTTGCTGCCGTTTGCTGTATTGATATCTGAATTATGATTCGTGGTTTGTTCGCCATCACGTTTAATTGACCAGCTGGCTTGGCTCACCAAAATGTACTCAGCACATGGGTTTACCATGTCGGCCGCTTCAAGAAGTTATCAGGCTGTTTTTCTATAAAATGTGATCCAATATTCAGACACCTCAAAAATTACATGAGATTTTCTATGTTCAACTTAACGATGCATCCGTTATTGCAGAAAAAGAATGCGCATTTTCTTTCGGCAAGATTTACTAACCTTTTCTAGATTTACACTTTTTTTCATTATCAATTTTCTTCTTAATTTCAGGAGTAAATCAGCAATCAACAATGAACACAGTCATAGCCAACTCATCGGGTGGAATTCATTATTACAGTACAGCAGCCATGGGATACTATAGTCCGCATGCGCACAAGGACTATCAGGGTTATGAGCAGCAGGGCGCGCAGGATAGCAAGGATAGCTTCCTTGGGTATGTGAAATTTAGATATTTTTAGCAAAATTCAAAACAGGAGAGCACCGCGACCTTATCCTATTACGGAACAAATCGTAAACGTGTATTTTCCTTGTTTCAGTTACCAACCAATGAAACACGTCGACAACAAGCCGCCACCGGAGTACCTGCACTCCTACAAGCAATCACCGATGGAAGAGAACTACCCGGAATATGCCCAACATCCAGACCCAACACACCAAAGCTTAGTCCAAACTTACTTACCAGAAGAGCGCAGCGACGTCGACAGTGAAGTGGACGGACAAGAGTTTGACAAATACTTAAAATTTGACACTAACGCCGGCGAAAAATATTTAGTGGGAGCGATGGACTCGAGGCATATCGATTCGAACCACAATTATCATAGGACGGAGGCTATGATTGTAAACACCACCCAGGCGCATACTCCGGTGGTTAACAGTTACGCTTACCAGGCGCAGCACACCAGTGTGATCCTACCGACTGCGCCAGCTGGTGTAGACGCGTTGCGGCCCGAAGTGTACGATCTCGCGACCAATGGGGTTGTAGCTCCGAAAAGCGAGGATGACTTTAGTGAAATTTTGGCGGGTGTGCGTAAAACGTGTTTTAGTACGTGATTATTATTGCCCTTTTAAAGAAATAATGTGTTTTGTGCAATACTGGTAGCATAATTCTGTTGTTATTGAAATTTTATTGTTGATATTATAAGTAAATTTGTATATATTGTTTTACAATTAGTTGAAATGTAGGTATATGTTTGTTAAGACGATGGCTAGTAGAACTAGTCCATATTTATTTTGGACTGAATAAATGTAAAGGTATATTTTTAAAATAAAACACTTTTTCTGTACAAAGAATTTCTATAGGTATGTTATCTGAAATACATAAAGTCTTTCAATTATTTTTGTTTTGATTTGGTTAACCCTTTCTCCATTTTATGAATAAAAAATTATTCACGGATACTAGTTGGGCATAGGCACTTTAGGAAAGTTTGTTTCTATGGTTTATTCTTACCACCTCTGTATGCGCACGCTTGAGGCAATATGCATCTACGTCCAGTACATTTAAATATACAGGGTGTTTGGTAATAACAGGAGGTCCATTTTCAGAAAAAAAACTTCATATGAACATATGTCCTAAACGTCTTAACTTTTGAGATGCAGGGTGTTAAAGATTTTCATGTTTTCTTAATAATTTGTTAAGGTTACTGACTTAAATAGGTGACAACTAGACTAGGTAGACAACTGTCTATGTCTACAGAACAAAATCTGCTTCTTACCTACTAGATCATTTTTAATCTTTGTTAATGCCTAATTTCATAACAGAATGCAAATGAATGAATTTCATTTTTTTATACGAAAACTGTACGTCAAACGACAAAAAAATCAAAAGACGACATTTGCTCAGCAAGAAATTTTATTACAAAAAAAAGCAGTGGCGTATCATTATTTTCTTCAAAAATACGAACGCCACTGGTCATAATAATAAATCACATCATAAAATGCCTCTTGATGAATAGAAAATGTGTACTAAATTTCACAAAAATCACAGATATTAATAAAAAAAGGTGATTTTTTGAAAATTCCAAAGTTAAGACGTTTAGGACATATGTTCATGTGAAGTCTTTTTCTGAAAATGGACCAAGAATAACCTTAAATATTAGCATGTTATTAAGAACCACGCTGTATTTGGCCTATTAGGATTTAAATATACTTACCTATATCCGAAAGTTTATATTAACTGAGATACAGGGTGTTAAAGTTAAAACTTCATTTTTGTTTTTCTCTAATAACTTTAATAGAAACCAACGGTTTTTTACAAAATTTGGCAATTATGGTTTTTTTAGGATGAGGAACTGATTTTTTGGTGAAATTTTAATATACAATGTAGGGGGCGCTGCCTGCGGCATTTTTTGCACATTCATAACTTTTTTGTGCCTCCGTGTATTTAAGTTTTTAATGAAAATAATACTTTTCTCATATTTATTACGTAAAAAAGGTACACTAATTTCAGGTCGCCCAGAGTTACCGTTTCGGAGATATATTCATTTATATTCTTTAGTGCCTATTATTAATTTGCAAACAAAAATTTTTTTTGTAAAGGAACCTACGAGGAAACAAATGAAATTTAGGGATGCAGTTGCTATGAAACTTCTATGTTGTTATTTGCTTGTTGATTATTGTAAAGTAGCTGTGTAAAAAATGTTTCATTTTTGAGTTTATCCTAAGTTAAGTAACAATGACGAAACACAATAATCAACAAACAAATAACAAAATGGAGGTTTCATAGCAACTGTATCTCTAAATTTAATTTGTTTTCTCATAGGTTACTTTAAAAAAAAATTGTTTGCAAATTAATAATAGGCACTGAACAATATAAATGCATATATCTCCGAAACGGTAACTCTGGGCGACCTGAAGTTAGTGTACCTTTTTTACGTAATAAATATGAGAAAAGTGTTATTTTCATTAAAAACTTAAATACACGGAGGCACAAAAAAGTTATGACCTAATAAATGTGCAAAAAATGCCGCATTGTACATTAAAATTTCACCAGAAAATCAGTTTCTCATCCTAAAAAAAACATAATTGCCAAATTTTGTAAAAAAACCGTTGGTTTCTGTCAAAGTTATTAGAGAAAAATAAAAATGAAGTTTTAACTTTAACGCCCTATCAGTTAATATCAATTTTCGGATATAGGTAAGTATAATTAAATCCTAATCCCATTCCTTAGCCGACACCCTGTATATATCTACTTATATAGTATGACTGAAAGAAATAATTTATTTAGTAATTTTGAATCGCTCTCATTTTTATGAATGACATCAGACGAACGGTAAGGAGCGTCTCATAACAAAACGACAGCCGAGACCTAGCCCATCATCCCATCACGAGCAACATTAAGGACACAAAAGCCAGGCGATTAACGCCAACCGAAATAAAAATAAAAAAGAAGAATAAGTAAATAATTTCTCGGGCTCAATATCGATGATTGGACTTTATGGGCTTGGGCCGAATCTACATAATTTAATATGCAGGGTCGCGTGGGCTCGCGAACCAAAAGAATTGTGAATTAAATTATTAATATTTGGGAGTTATCGCACGCGGAAAACGATCCCAAAAGTCAACGTTTGCACGTAACGGACACAAATGATAATGCCGACGATGACGGCGACATAACACAGGGTATCAATTTGAAAGCTTCCCACCCTTACTATCTCGCTTCCAGTAAATAATATTAAAAATCGGGAAAACACATTATTTGCTTATATTTTTGTCTGGGATTATTTCTCTGCAAGAACATTCGCACGCCCACTAAATACCATCTTTGAATTTCATTCTGTTTAAAAGAAGAACGCAATATTTGCTAGTGTTGTGATCGCTCGAGCGAAAAACCGCTCGAGTACTCGATTATTGGAATTACCGACATCGCTCTATTATTAAATTAAAGAAACTGCTCGAGTTATAAATTCAAGCGAAAATCATCGCTTGTTACTTATTACCTTTCATTCGATACCCGAGATTCGCTTGACGTCGACCGAATTGTGCTGTTTGGTAAGTGTGATCGCTCGAGTGAAAAACTGCATTCGAGCAGCTTCTCGCTCGATAGGAAATACTCAGGCGCGGAACTACTATGCAGCAATGCGAGGCCCTTTGCCACTTCAAAAAGTGTCTTTTTCTTACACAACACTAATTTATTATGATTCAATACTATCGTCAAGAAAAGGAATTCCTACACATCTGTCGATCGTCTTAGATTTTAAGAACCTTTACAATTTTTTTTTTCTAATAAAAAAGCACAGGTACCTATTCGTTTTGCAAATAAGTTAAGTTTTCGTCTTGTTTGTGTTGAGTAAGTTAGTGTCACGCAAGCCAAGTGCTGAGCTCCTCTGAAAGTATGGCCCCAGGCCCAGACCTACCGGACCTAACAGGAGAATAGGTCCTGGATAATGTTTATAGTAACAAGGAATTAACAACTACAACGTTATAATGTTTTTATGACACCGTAGGTATTTTTAATTGAATGCAAACTTCCTATTCCTAAACAAATAATTTAAGGAAATTGAATTTAAAATATAAAATATCCCTATCACAACGAAATAGGTGCTCCGGAGCGACAGCAAACCGGTCTAAATACAGCACTTGTTATTTTTTATACTTATTTGGCGGTATGGCGGTGCTAACTTTTCAAAGAATTTATTTATTATTAACATCAAAAGAATAACTTACTAGTAATATACTAATCTACAAACAAAATTAATTGAACAGTTGGTCAATGGTTCAATTTAGGGAAAATACTTTTACAGAAATGCATTGAACAATTTTTCAAATAATTTTTTTTGTATATTATTATTATTATTAGTAAGCTGAAATACATTCCTTTTATTCAAATGTCATTTATGTTCCATTTTATACAATAATTGTTTCCATGGCTAACTGATGACTAAACATTGTGATATTCAGTTATTAACTGCTTAGAAACATTTGTTCAGAAAATTAGTTATAAATGGTTAATCGAGTGAAATATCAAAAAATCTCTTAACATATTTTTTGGTCAGAATATAAGAAGATTTAACACAAGGGTGGATCCAGAACTTCGGTTTGGTGGTCAAACTTCGTTTTGGGGGGCCATACAAGGAAAAGTTACGGAAAGTAATACCCTGTCGTGTTAGTCAAACCGGTATTTATGGTATTTTTCGTGTTAAATTGATGTTGGGGGGGGGGGGGGGGGGGGCTTGTGAATTATTTGAGGAAAGAAAAAACTTTTTTTCCGACTTGTTTAAAGTAACTTCTAATTTTAACCTGCCCTCTATGATATTCTAATTATTCGATCTTATTATGTATTTTTAAATTAATTTTACGAGAAGTTATACTTTTGTAAATATTTCCTGGAAATTTGGTTTAAAAGTAATTTTAAACAATAAAGTTATTCAGAAAATAATAGTGTGGTCACTTTTTAAATCATTTTATAGGGGCCCAATAAATAATTTTGCGGGGGGGGGGGGGGGGCAAATTTTGAAGTTCCGCCACCGGAAATACTACTCAAGTTATAAATTCAAGCGAAAAACCTTCCACTTGATACCCGATCTTCGCTCGACGCCGCGCTCCACCCGAAATCTGCCGATTGACGACGTTCGAGTGTGACGCTCAGAAGGCTGACACGACATATATCGTTGTTAAAGGCCCATAAACGAGAAGGTGCATACAAAAACGTATGCCCAATCCCTTAGTGGATTCATCGCGACATGGATTTTGTTTTGACTGGGACTGGCTAACCAGGGGCGATCGTAAATTTCTTACAAATTATAGGATATAATCTTTTTAAAAAATCAGAATCCACAGTTCTTCCTTAATAAAAACTCTAGACTAACTTCTAAAACTTACAAAAACAACCACTGGTGTTTTATCAACGCATTCGTCTTAGTCATACAATCACTCGAGCGATCCAATCGATTATTAAAATCGCTCGAGTATCAAGTACTCGATTATTAAAATCATCGGTATTTCCCAACACTAATATATACCTTAGTTTTCTTTGTAATTTGGGTCAAGGAAACAGGCGGATTTTTGCATAGTTGAATCCGCTGAAGGGTTTAACTTTAAATTAGTGGAAATATAAATTCTAGATTTTGATATAGACGTTCAGTTCTTGACAATACCGAAAATATGTCAAAGGAATAACAATATCTAAATGCCAGACAATGCGTATGCAAAAACTATATTACCACAGTCGCATTGAATCCAAGCAAAACTGCAATGGCTATTTTTGTATTGTCACTGACAGACGGTAATTTCAATAAATATTTATTTTATCAGCGTGCCGATTTTTACGCGAAATCCTCGACCAGGTGATTCGTTACGTTGGCATGTTAATTAGTTTTTTGTACAACTTTACATTAGTACGTGGTAAATAAATATGGAGTTAATGATTTAATTATCAAAGTATTTATGGCGAAAGTAAAACCGTTTTTGTGGTTACCGCACCCCCTGAAAGTCGTATGAACATTACAATATTTTACTTATTTATTTCAGCATAATATCTGGAACGTCCTGACCAGTTACGGTAAAGTGGGGTAACCGTAATACCGAAACGAAGCAATATTGCGGTTATTGTTATTCATTTTATTAATAGAAATCATAACGTAACCATCTTTCACCGTATATACTACAACTAACTGTATAGGCTCATCCGATCTAGCCTGAACAAGGATATATTTTTGAGTTTCACTGTATTTTTTTAAGCCAATATACTGGGTGTCCCAAGTCTATTTATACACGTAATATCTTCTACTCTGTACATGATATAAAAAATGCATTAAGACAAACAGTTCTGCCAGTAAATATAAAAAAAAAATAGTTTGAGCTAATATAGACAAACTATATACAGGGTGGCCCATCGAAAACAGTCCAGCAAGGTTTACGGCTGTGTACGTGAAAATAAAGAAAAACCTCGGACCCGTAAACTTGTGTTTTCAGGGGGACACGTTTCACTATTAATTTCATCCCTGTAACCTCAACCCCCCTAGAGGGGGCGGCTACTGCCCTTGTTTTTTCAAATGGGAATGGGTATGTTGTGATAAATCTTTTTAAAGGGCATTAAATTCTCTCTCTAAATTTGAGCTACGCACCGCCCAGAAATTGCGTTTTAAAAAATGTAATTTTATTGAGTAATACTTACATGTTATCTTATTAAATGTTGAAAATGTCCGCCATTCACCTCCATATATAAGTCTCGGACATTGTGAAGAACATCTGGTGTAATTTGTTGACATTCAAAATTGTTTACGCACAAACCTGTGTACTTGATAAGAGGTGCAGTGAAATGTTTCAAATTCCGTTGCTCGGCGGCGCGTAGCTCAAATTTACAAAACGACACTCCATTTTATAGAGAATTTAATGCCCTTTAAAAAGATGTATCGCAACATACCCATTCCCATTTGAAGAAACAAGGGCAATAGCCGCCCCCGCTAGGGAGGTTGAGGTTACAGGGATGAAATTAATAGTGAAACGTGTCCCCCTGAAAACACAAGTTTACGGGTCCGAGTATTTTTTTTAATTTTCACGTACACAGCCGTAAACCATGCTGGACTGTTTTCGATGGGCCACCCTGTATTCTTGCATTCATTAAAGAAAGATTTTTCATAAACATAAAAATATACAGGGCGTTCCGTTGAAAGAGCAACAACTTTAATGCCATACTTTTTTTTGTTTAAGCTAAAAGGCCTTTTAAATAGCAATTTTATACTTTACGAGAGACCTTAAATAAGTTGGCCATATTCGTTTTTAAAAAAGTAGTAGATAGTAAAGGAGACTCGAGAATCGACCCATATTAGGTTGGATGGCCCTGTACAAGCTTATAGGTCGATTATGCCTTATGTTTACGTACTGTATTTATTTAAAATTTAATTTAAATTTAGCGAACTCACACACTGAGTTTTATATAAATATAAAGATAAGTATCTACATATTTATCCAAAATTCTAAAAAACCACGGACGTCACAAGTAGACAAAATCGGGTGCCATTTAAGAGTTTTGATAAAAGAAATGAGACGCAAACAAGTACTTAAATAAACAAACTTGTAATAGTTATTTTTAAACTTCACTCCTATTATTCTATTTTATTATTTACTTCCAAGATTTTACAAAATTCTTGCCAAAAAACGAGTCTGCTCGATTTTTGTTTGTTTGTTCTGCTGCAAGTCTGGTGGAAAACAGTGATTTTTATATTACCAACCGAAAATAAGTTACTAAATATCAACCTTAAAATGTACGTCTTGTGTGTTTATTGTTGATCGTCAATTCGTGTTTATTTATATTTTTATTCAGTTTTAGTTGTATTTTGCGGAGTTTAAGCGTCGTATTTTGAAAATTTCACAGTACTTCTTTTTGCTGGGTTGGCATCCCTCGCCCCATAGTATTGCCGACTGTAAAACGATTGACATGCCAAAAATTAACTTGCAGCAACAAAATTGCAAAAGTATTACAGACTCACTCGCCTTAAAAAAAATCAAAACGTGAGTCAATTACAATGGAAAGAAAATATTTAATATTTGATTTGTTTTTTTGGTATAGTATGTGCTTTTTGTTTCGTATTTCAGTAGCGACGGCACCAGGCCAAGGGGCCCCTCCTCGCCCCCGCCCCCTTTGGCTACACCACTGTCCCGACACCCTGTATATAAATATACCTGTGTGTTATGGAAATTACGTATTATATTTAAACCGGCAAATCCCGAGATGAAAATAAATTGAAGAAAAATATCCATAAATGGCGCTTTGAATTATTAAGCGCAATATACACTTTATACGAAATCTCAAAATTTACGTGGCCGCTCCTGAGACCCTTCGCAATCAATATTTTATTGAGGCAGTCTCGATGTTCAAAAGAAATTAGCGCATTATAGCGATGTTGTCATATTGCAACACAGAATTCTAAACGCACGTGTTCAGTTTTTGACAACAAGGCGTCTTTGACGCGCGTTATCACTTCTTTTGCAAACTTTTTAGACAAATAAAACTACAATTTTAAGGTACACACTCGCTTACCTTCGATCTTATTTTAAGATAATCCGTTTTATAATTAAATTCCATAAAATAATAAAACACAAAAAGTATGTTTTCAACAGAATCAACAGTAGATAATATCACACAAATTTGAAATCACATCACAAATTTCTTATTATGAATTATTTCACAACAAAAAAAATCGGGCAATACAACTAACAAAACGTTTAAAATTCGTATACGTCAAGCACGTGGCGCCCTCGACACGACGTCGTTCCACTCCCCAGTCTCGAAACATACTGAAGTATGAAGGGCGCGCCGGATACCAAATTTTTTTTACAAGAAATGTTATTAAATTTTATAAAAATATATTCGTAATTTTTACTAAAAATTTAGATTAAAATAATAATTTAATGGCAGTTCTTATTAAAAGTTATTCCAGTCACATATAGAGCCTTAAATTATGGTTAGTTTTACTATTCTTATAGTAAATTCACCTTTTTTCTTTCCGTGTGGCACAAATACTATCTATCTCTGTTGGCACCATCAAACCTTGCAGCCTGGTGTTCTATTATTGGCATAATGGGCGTATAAAGTATAAACCTTTGCGTGCAAATCTTTTATCGGCTCCTCGACTACCAAGTCAATGTTAATTAGAGGAAATGACACGTAGATTAATCGCTAAAACAAATTAGTCGTTCGGCATCGCAGAAGAAGTGTATTTTTCATTAAGGACAAGCGAAAGGTGGGGTGTGAAGCAAACCAGAACACGGGCGAAAACTCGAGGAAATTAAACGTACAAGAAGAGCTGTTCCAGGATGTGATTTCGGCGTCCGACTTAATTTTAAATTAACTAAATTACTTTTTCGTGTGATCAATTTTTGGTGACCCTGTGAGCAAGTTTATGCTCGTCAAGCCATGGTAAATTTTAACTTAAGTGGCGTAATCGGTAGAAATTATACAGACGTTTCTATTTATTTTTCGAGTTTTTCTATCAAGTCCGTACAAATATGTACAGAAACTAGACACTTTTTTATTGTTACACTAATTTGGTTGTGTATATATTTATAACTTTTGTACAACAATTTGCAAATCGGAAGCTTTTATGAGGGTGTTATGGAAATGACGTATTATATTTAAATGGGTGACTCCGGGGGTGTCCTAGAGAAGCGCTACATATTTTATTTTTTTTAAATCGACCGTTTTAAAAGTGGTATAATTCACCCCTAAACCCACACACAACTCCTCGGCACATTCATATATGAACATATTACATTGCCCAACTGGGCAATCAACAGATGTTCAGGCACAATATTGCCAAAATGTTTAAAAGTGTAAAACTTTAGTTTCTTATAAAAATAAATATTTAGCTTACTTAGAAAGTAAATCCAGGACGCGATTAAGGAATCCAGGGCACAGACACTTTCAGTTCTTTTTTCTATGCTCATCACGTGTCCTGATGATAGTATGGGAGTGCATAATAAGCTTATCACTAAACCCCAACACTAACGCATAATTACACTTTACAATAACACACATAGAACAAGAGCACTTAATCATTTCGCAATAGAAATAATAAAAACGCTAATTTCTATGGGCCATTAACCCTTTACTAAAGATAAAATGAAACAATTATGTTAACAATTGACAGGAACTACCCTTTAAAATAAATGGTCTAGTCCACCTTCGGACCAGTCAAACTTTCTTTCCGAGAACTCTCTGCTAGTAGAGCCAGCGCGGTTGCCATTTCCGAGACTATAATTATACAGGAAAGTAATATTATAGAAGGAAATTTATGATAGTCGCTTATAAAACATCGAAAGTGGCAACGCTGTATTTTTAAATATAAGCCCGATTGTCCAAAATTAGCTGTTTAAAGAAGCCGGCCGATATCGATCGAGAAAACCAACGTGTTATTTATTTTTAAAATGTTTAGATGTTAAATACATTATTTCCCAGACAATAAGGGCGTATTTTTGTCTACACAGTAGCACTTTAAAATACTAATTCAGATTGAACGGTAGGTACTTAGATGTGTTGTGACGCGAAAACTAATGTGATTTTGTGATGTGAATACTTGGTGTTTTTTTTAAATTAAGTTGGTTTTAAATAAGTCCAAAAAGGTAAATCAAATTGCATTTTTTTTCTAAAGGGTAAGTGGCATTTATAAACTTTTAAGTTGTCCAGATCTAACGGGTGTCGTTCGAATTGAACAAATGAGAACATACCTGACCATTTATAAACTCCGCGGCGGTTCGTTCGAGTCAGTTCAAGTTTATAAATCAGACATTGTTTCCCAGCGAACTGAACTGAACGCAAAGGTTTATAATAATGTACCCTGAAAAATAAACAACTTGCAATCTGTCAAACGGTTATTGACTTTCTAAAGAGTTTATCCTGAAGATATGACAACACTGTTCAAGATTCACTGCCATATGTGTGTGTATCTCTTAAGCGAGCGAAAATTTTCGAATTTGTATATTACCATTTTGAGTTTGACCAAAAAGAGCACATGACACCTACATTACTTTTTGGATAGCACTAACAATAACGGAGATACCCTATAAAAGTGTCGAAAATGGGACACCCGGTACAACCAGGTAAGTAAGCTAAAATGTTCAAATAATTGGGAACTGTATTGTGGTCGTAGGAAAAATGGCGTACAATATTTGTGTGAAAGTGACTTTCTCAAATTCGTTTGAAATCTATCACTTTCGATACTCGTTATGTAATATATTGTAACAAGCGAATAATATCCCCTTACAATAATAACTCTCTTTGCCTACGCAAAAGGTCTAAAGATGTCGCGATTGCGTAAAAAGCGGTGACGCGCGTCGAACTTGAAAAAAACAAACGGCGATTGGTCGCCCGCGGTTCGTCGATATCACAAAGTCGATCTCCGAAAGCGATTTACTCAACTCGATATCGAATAAATTAAATTAAGATTTTAAACGGGCTTCGGCACGGTCTCCGGCTCTATCGCGGATTCATCTGTATTTTCTTGATTGCGGGGCCTAATTTATCGACGACTTTTTAAAGGGAACAAACCGATTTTAATTTGGATTATTGTAACTTTTTAGGTAACTCGCAAAAAGGAATATTTATTTATGTAGTAATGCGTATGTCCTAAAATGCTTTGTTTTCGATATAAAATAATGTTAAAGTTTTTATTTTGGTTCTTATCAAAACTCTCGAAACCAGTTTGAGATATTACACTCAATATTAGTATAGACTATTATGACATAAGACCACACACTTTTAGCCCAAAAAGTTTTTTCCTCAAGTCAGTGTCGCAGATAGAGCTACGCCTCACTCAGTGGCGGCTCGTGACCTATGATAGAGGGGGTTCACAAGTATGGTGAAATTATTTTTAAACTTTTATTTTTGTGTAACAACCAAACAATTGCATTCTAGGCATTGTAAATGTAGAAAGAAAAGAAATAATAAGAAAATGCGTTAGGTAAAACATATTTTTATTTATTTTTTTATTTTACACAAGGAAATACAACTTTTGGAATTGTAGAAAGTTGATCAATAACAGCCTCATTAAAGTTTGGAATACCCTCTATAAATATTTAATTTTTAAACTTTCTAATAAAGTCCCTAGATTCATTTCGGGTTTAGGTCTTCCCGCATTCCTCACTTCAATTTTTTGCTCCAAACTCAAAGAGCTGAAGTTATTTTTTAAATAGTCCACCGTCAAACTATTTTAACTTAATAAATATATAATATTAAAATATTAAAACATACACGCGAATTTCTATCTAGATGCACGAACAGACAACGGCGCGGCGCACACTAAAATTGTGCGCCTTTCCCATGTTAAATCGCCATATCCCCGCTATCCCCCGCTGTCTCCCGCCACCTGTTACTACAGAGAAACTGCACTACTTAATCGCACATGCGAGCAAGTCTCGTCATAATCGTCATTAACCTCGACCGAGGCACGGTTGCCGGATCGAGAGTCCATACAGTTTGGTTGACGGTACGATAAAATATTAGGAAGGGTCGAACTTTATACGATAATTGACGGTACGATAAAATATTAGGGAGGGTCGGACTTTATACGATAAATAATATTCAATGAATATAAATTAATATTTTTTAATTCGTTTTGGGGGTGCACGTGCGCATGTGCTCCTGTGGAAGAACCGCCACTGGCCTCAATACAATTTTAATCAAAGAATTTGATACGCCACTGATATAATAATTATTTTATTAATAATTATCATTTAATTTTAAACAAAATGGGTTTTATATCATAATAGTTTATGTCTACCTGGAAACGAATATAATCAATTTTTCTCTGGGGTTGCACTTGTGCAGGGACAAGGTCACCGGACGCACCCCGCCGTTCAGAAACGGCCCTGGCAGTCAATGCCCTGATGATGTCCCAAACGCCAGATCGAAACGTGGACAGTCAAGTGAAGCGTCATAAGCCTTAGTCAAAATAAACTCGACCTGCTTCATCTTTACGTATTTTCTGTTCTCTCAAGTGCAAATAGTTTATCTGTTTACCGCGTGTTCTCATTTTTAGTACCACCGACAGTTGATTCTTAATTAAGCGTGAAAAACCGACATATATTTCGGATTGTAAAATCATCAAATGGTAGAGTGGAGATGCTGCGGAAACGGCCGCCGTCTGTTTTGCAATTTTAATCAGGCTGTAACGGTGCAACGTGGGCGTGAAATTTAACTGCAAAGAATAAATAAAATCTTATAATAGTTGGTACATCGCCACGCAACGCAATGACCTTTTTCGAATCTATTTCGCACATTTAGTACGCCACCAAAATCGAAAATATATAACTTTACAGTAATAACAATGGCCTGTCTTGTTCTATAAGTTAATGAAAATCGATAAAACAGACAACGTTTTTTTTTGACATTGACAACACCAAAATTAGTGTCAGCGCCAATATTTTCATTATTCGTTATGGTCAGCTTTATGTCAATAGCGTCATGGAAATGATTTTCTGGTCCTTACTGTATTACCGTAACCATAAGAGTATCGTGGTTTTGTCATCACGTTTCTTTAAATAACTTATCACTGGCTCACCAAAATGTATTCAAACTCGACACCAGTGGCGGCTCGTGGCCTATGATAGAGGGGGTTCACAAGTATGGTGAAATTATTTTTAAAATTTTATTTTTGTGTAACGACCAAACAATTACTTTCTAGGCGTTTGAAATGTAGAAAGAAAAGAAGTAATAAGAAAATGCGTTAGGTAAAACATATTTTTATTTATTTTTTATTTTACACAAGGAAATACAACTTTTGGAAAATAAGAAAGATTTTCTTAGTGTGTATAGCTGTCGTCGTCGCATGCAACCCTCGTAACAATATTTATACAGTCCACTACTAATACTACTAAAGCCATCTACGAGCTATCAAGAAAACCGAATGATGTCCAATACTACTACCGCCATCTACGAGTTATCAAGAAAAGCGAATCATGTCTAATACCACTACGCTATCTACGGGCTACGTCATTAGGCGCAACCAAGACGAGAACAATAGTTAACTGTTTTATGACGAGAACGAATCGAGCCACAAGACTGGCAAGTTGGCAATTAATTTCGGGTTTAGGTGTTCCCCGCATTCTTCACTTAAATTTTTTGCTCCAAACTCAAAGAGCTAAAGTTATTTCTTAAATAGTCCACCGTCAACTATTCATTTTAACTTAATAAATATATGATATTAAAACATACATGCACGAACAAAAACTGTGCGCCTTTTCCATGTTAAATCGCCATGCCCCGCTACCTGTTACTACAGAGAAACTGCACTACTTAATCGCACGTGCGAGCAAGTCTCGTCATAATCGTCATTTACCTCGACCGAGCCACGGTTGCCGGATCTATACAGTTTGATTTGACGGGATGATAAAATATTAGGGAGGGTCGGACTTTTTTAGTTTGACGGTCAGACTTTATTCGATAAATAATATTCAATGAATATAAATTATTATTTTTTATTCGTTTTGTTTTGGGGGTGCACGTGCGCATGTGCTCCTGTGGAAGAAACGCCACTGCTCGGCCTCTTCAAGAAGTAATAAGGCACGTTTTCTAAAAAATGTACAGGGAAGCCAATATTCAACCTCCTCAAAAATTATAGGGGATTTCCTATGTTCAACTCAACGATGGTATATTATATTTTTTTAAAAACTGCAATAACATCAATACTTAGAACTTATACGGGATAATGGTTCTATAACAAACCCGAACAAATAACAATTAGTTTCGATACCTATGACAGTGTATGAATTTGCAATGTAAATTAAAATTAACATACGAGCTAGTAAAAGGTAGTGGACCAAATCAACGTTTTCAGTAATAGGTACCGTTTTATTTCTGAATCCGTTGTTCAATCTATCTTAGCAGATAGACGAAATTTGCATTTTTGTAGGAAGTTACGGGCAAATAATTGTAAATTAAGATTGGAAAGTAACTTAGCGGTACAATCTGTTGTTGAAAAATGTTTATGGTTGTAGATTTACAATAGATTTAGTGCCGGTACTTATGACACATGATTAACAAATTTAATCATGATTAACTTTGATCATTGTTTGACTGTTACAAATGACAGAATGAGAAATAACTGTTGAAATGATTGAAATCACGTATCAAATGTAGCAGGACGGCAGACGAAAATATTTTGCGAAACTACTCGCATTAATGTTTTCGGTTCACCATTTGATATCAATGTTTACATGAGCATAATAAAGAACAAATATACAGGATGTCCCATAACTTATGGGCCTTAGAGCAACTGGAAATACTAAACTTCAAACTAGAAGTGAAAGGTTATTTTCGAAAAAAAAACATAATTTAAAAACGGTTCAATGGATCGGATTGAAAGTTGGCGGCATGATGTTCTTATAAGTAAGAAATGAGAATTTGCACAGGGTGTCCCATTTTCGACATTTTTATAAGGTATCTCCGTAATTGTTAGTGCTAACAAAAAAGTAATGTAGGTGTCATGTGCTCTGCTTGGGTCAAACTTAGAATGGTAAAATCAAAATTTGAAAATTTTCGCTTAAGAGATACGGGGGAAAATCAAAAAATAGACTATTTAAAATTACCCTATATTTTCTTAGTTAAATGAGATATGAAAAAATGTTTTATAAAGAAGTTGCTTTACAATGATTGCTGAATAAACTGCCGTTTTCAGAATAAGTATACGGGATCAGGTAAAAAAGTTATCGGACCTAACCTCATTTTTTACAATGGAACACCATGTATATTTTAATCTGAGAAGATAGTATTTCAAATATATATATAACACACCATAGATGATATTGGTTTCCTAGGCGATTTATTTAAACTTTATTACTTTAAACCACAGTAGACCATGAAACAAAAGCTAATATCCTAGAAACAACCATGTTGACTATTAACATTTAACGTCAATTTAATTTTTACATATTCATTTGCGAAAATAGCCTATCAACGTTTCGAAAAATTTGATATGATATCAGTTTATATTGAAAGTGGAAAAAACGAAGACATGGCGCAAAATTTATATTTTGTTCGCTATCCGGAAAGACGGCAACCATTTAAGGACATATCCCGAATATTTGCGATGATTCCCGTTATTTTTTACCTTCATACCTTCATCTGCATCTTTTATTTCGTTTCAAACTAATAAAGGTTAAATAGATCACCTAGGAAACCAATATCATCCATGGTGTGTTATATGGTATTTAAAAGAATTAGGTTAAGTCCGATAACTTTTTTATCTGGCCCCGTATACTAATACCGCAAATGGTAGATGGTATTGAATAAAACATTTTTCTTTATTTCTCTTTTCTATAAAAATATAGGGTAATTTTGAAATTGTAAATTTTTTGATTTTCCCCCGTATCTCTTAAGCGAGCGAAAATTTTCGAATTTTGATTTTACATTTTACAATTTTAAGCTTGACCCAAAAAGAGCACATGCCACCTACATTACTTTTTTGATAGCACTAACAATAACGGAGATACCCTATAAAAGTGTCGAAAATGGGACACCCTGTATTGGGTTCAATAAATCTATGATTTTTTTCTTGCCTGTTAAATATTTTTAATCGAAGATTCTTAAAGAAGGAGTATTATTTCTAAACTAAAAAGGTATATTGCTCGACCTCAAATATCTAGCCGTTTTCGAGATATTTCCATTTTACTGGTGCATTGTGGTGTTTAAATGGAAATATCTCGAAAATGGTTAGAGGTATTAAGATCGAGCAAAGTATACCTTTTTTGTTCATAAATTGCCCTTCTTTGAGAATCTTAAATTAAAAATACTTAATAACAGGCAAGAGAAAATCATGGATTTATTAAACCCAGTGTATGTAACTAGCGCCCTCTAATGAGAGAAACTTAAAAGTTTGTACAAATTCTCATTTCTTACTCATAAAAACATCATACGTCAACTTTGAATGCGACAAATTGAACCGTCTTCAAATTATGGCTTATTTTCGAAAACAAACTTTCACTTTCCAAACCCTGTTCTAGAACGAGAAATATTCAACTTATAATCGACCCAGTTTGATGGAGAACATTGTACATCCAGTTGAGTCATGGCCCAAAGTTATGGGACACCGTGTACAGTGAACCCTCTCTTAGGCGGACACCTACGGGGCCGTCTAGATGTGTTCGCCTAATAGAGGTGTCCGCCCATGGGAAATTTGTTATTAGGTAATATGTAAATGCAAAATTATTACTATGTATATGTATGTACAAATAAACATAAGATAACAAAAATACACTAGTTTTAGTTAGGATGTAGTACTAAAAAATATAATAACGTGGTTTGACGTGTTTGCGTTTTATACTTGCAATCTGGAAAATGTAATTCCAAGTCTGATAACAATTCCATTGCTGTAGAGTCACCTCTATGCTTTGCATACTCTTGCAATTCCTTTACCATACTAATGGCTTGTTGATAATTGGTGACATTTGTTTGATTACTGCATTCAACTTCTTCATCAGAGTCGTCAGATAGTGATGTGGTTTCAGTTTGGACTACATAATCGGTAGGAATGGGGTCACTATCATCTTCTAATAGCACATTGCTATCAATGTTAATAAACTCGCCCAAATCATTGTTATCAAATTACAAACTTCCACAACACCAACATTCTCTTTCAGACTCAAAACGCGACATTTTTGTGCCATTGTTTACGATTTTAACCTCACAACTCACAAATAAACGGCGGACTGCTGTCGGGGAATCACACATACTTTCATTCGGCGAACCTATCGCGCTGCCACGCATACGCGATTGGTTGCCGGTCTGTGTTCAGAGAGTTTTTGCACCATACGTATTCGTCTCCCAAATACTTAAAAAAATGCTGCCCTTCGCCGAGTTAAAAAAAAAAGACGTTTCTATCTATCTATAAGACAATTTTCCGCACCCAACTGCCGCAACCCGAATGACTCGTATCCGAGTCATCAGTATCGATGTAAGAATTTATATGTAATTTGGGGAATTGGAAGTAAACTGCTTCCCGTTTCACGCTTCATACGTTTTTGTAATAGTTATGAAACCGAAATATTTACACTTTTCCGTTAAAAAAAATTATTATTCTACAGATTAGGCGACATGTTTTTTAGACTTGACACCTGGAACCGCACCGGCGTTTTATAAACAGAACGGGGAATCATTGAATAAAGACTATTATTAACTAATGTGTGGTCCCGCTTTTACTACATTTTAATAATTCATTTAATTTTATTGTTTAGAAAAACCAAACAAGGAATTATGTATTTATATTGTTATGCCGCTTGTACGCGGTGTTCGTTTTTTGTTTTATCGGATATTGTTGATATTTCCGATTTCGTAATGAGATGAAGTTACGTGTGGCACATGGACAACCAATAAGATTTTTTTTATTTTATTTTAATATTAAACAAATCGATGGAATGGAATAGGTTTTTGTGATTTAAACAATTTGCATAAATTGCTAAAAATACATTCATGTTCTAGAGTCCATATTCGGGCTATTATCAAAGAAAAATGTTTCGTATACAGGGTGTCCCTAGTTGGGGTTACATATGCCACAAATGGACCTAATTTTTAATTTCTCGACATAAAGTTATTCATAAAATAATTTTGCTCCTAAAAAAAATTAAGTTAGTCATTAGAAAATTTAGTTCTAGTATACAGGGAGGTCAATATCTTTAAAAATATTGATTTTACCTAAAAGTAAACTTCGTTAATTTTTCGTTTCTAAGAAAAATTTAGGCATTAGGTACAATTACCTTTTGCGTCATCATTCAAGATTTAAAGAAATCTTATTATTTGTCTAATAAATAAACATTATGATGTTTATAGTGAGTTTAGAAAATGACTAGAAAAGTGTTGGGGGCTTTCACGTTGACTAAAAACTTTTTAAATAAAATGCTAGTTTAATTAATAGTAGGGGAACATGGGGTATGGGGGAAGATTGGCGCCAATATTTATGTTTAGTCTGTACCATCGCCTATATGTGGTTAGTAGCACTGGATCCATCAACCGACTTTTTGTCGGAAATTAAAAATCCAGGGATATCCTGTAATTGGAACATAAAGAGGGGATTTGTTAAATACACGTAAAGCAATTAAACTGCACGCAATCGTGCAAAACACTTTTTTTTATGATCAAACACAAGCACTATAGGAAAAATCCTTTAGGGCACTCTGGGAGTGGTGCGTGTGCGCAATAAGCGATTCACGTTGGTTTTGAATCGTTGGAGGTTATATTCGTTGGGAAAAACGACCTTGGGAAGATCGTTCCATAAGGATGAACTCCTCCAGATGAAAGAATTCTTAAATAATTAAGTTCGAGGAGTACTAAGCTTGACCACATATGGATGGGCAGCAGTGGTTCGTCGTGTATTTCTGATATTCGCCGCTCTGGGCGGAATTAAGAGGCAAGGTCAGCTGAGCACTTTCCATGAAAATACCTGTAAAAGAGAGTCAAATCTCCAACCTGTCTTCGATGTTCTAGGCCCCTAGGCTGTCGAGGTTCTTCGTCAGCTCGTGGTCTCCAATCAGACGAATGGCCCTCCTTTAAATGGAATCCAGTAGCCGAAGTGTATGTTTGGGTGCAGAGCTCCAGACATTAGAGCAGTACTCTAGTGATGGTCGAATCTGGGCTTTGTATAGTGTCAAAAGTTGTTGAGGTGTGTGCAACTTTCTGGTTCGGAAGAGTACACCAAGTTTTTGAGAAGCTATCTTGGCGATGGCCACAACGTGGTTATGCTAAGACACATTTCCTCCCAGATTGACGCCCAGCAAATTAATAGATGAAGCCAGTGGGATTGCGTGTCCGTCCATGACTATATCCGGTTCTGTAATGTTAACCTTTTTAGAGAAAACTGCTGCCTGGGTTTCTTTGGCGTTAACTTCGTTTTGGTTACTGTCACCCCAAGCCAAAATTTCTTCCAGGTCTTTGTTGATGCGTAATACTTCATGCTGTCTGCGAAGACGTTAATTAACGAAACCGATCAAATATAATAAACAAAACAAATAAATTTTAAAATAGCATGTAAAGCATAACAAAGTTAATTCCGATTACCCGAAGAGGTCGACTACCAATGTAAATCTGCTACAAGTCCAGAGATATGGCGCTTTGGCCGAGCGCTAATTTGCCTAATAAAATCGCGGAATTAAACCCAAGATCAACAAGAGTCGTTAATTGTTCCGATTTCCATTGATAGCATCGCTGTTCGTGGTCCCACAGAGACTTAGGTCTGGTCGGTATTCTGGTCCGTGTTCGCCGAACGTCTCGTTAAATAATCAGCGAGTGCGGTTGACAGTTTTGTTCGGCTACCTAAATCACTTCCTTGGACCTTCGATTTTTTTTTTATTTTTCTAGACCAGGGGCCAATGATGCTGTTGTATACTTTAGAAATGCGAAAATTATTTCTCGAATTATTATAATAAATTTAGGTTCTGAAATAATCTTATCAATATAACTCGAGCATCGTTTTAATTATCGATAAAAATTTTCATTGTAACATTTAAATTTTTTTTGGAAATGAATTTTATCGATAAAAAAACCAGCTCTAGTTATATTACCTTTGATAAATATTTTTAGTGCGTAATATGCTGTTTACGACACTCATTCCATAATGTACTATTAATCTTTGTAGCTAATAAAATATTTCTTATATTTACGTACAGGGTGTGCCATTTTCGACACTTTTATATGGTATCTCCGTAATTGTTAGTACTATCAAAAAAGTAATGTCGGTGTCATGTGCTCTTTTTGGATCAAACTTAAAATGGCGAAATGAAAATTAGAAAATTTTCGCTTGCTTAAGAGATACGGGGGAAAATCACAAAATAGACAATATCAAAATTATCCTATGTTTTCTTAGTTTAAAGAGATACAGAAAAATATTTTATATAGAAGTTTCTTATAATGATTGTTGAATAATCTGCCATTTTTAGAATACTTTTTACTTAAATCTGAATATTTTATTTCGTTTCAAAGTAATAAAGTTTAAATAAATCACCTAGGAAACTAATATCATCCATGGTGTGTTATGTATTTGAAAAGTTAATTTTAAAAATGAGGTTAGGTCTGATAACTTTTTTACCTTACCCCGTATACTTACTCTGAAAACGGCAGGTTATTCAACAATCATTATAAAGAAACTTCTGTATGAAACATTTTTCTGTATATCTTTTAACTAATAAAATATAGGGTAATTTTGAAATTGTCAATTTTTTTATTTTCCCCAGTATCTCTTAGGCGAGCGAAAATTTTCAAATTTTGATTTTACCATTTTAAGTTTACCCAAAAAGAGCACATGACACATAACTTTTTTGATAGCACTAACAATAATTACGGAGATACCCTATAAAATTGTAGAAAATGGGACACCCTGTACAGACCACAGTTTTCATCATTAATTCTGTCGTATCTCCCTAACTAAAGACTCCTCGGCATCGCATATTGGGTTGTTTGGGCACGAAAAAATAAACGAACAGAAAGAGTAGCGAAATGTTATGTTGACAGAGCAGCGGACTCTCAGTCGGTCCCTGGCCGGTGCTTCTCTAAATCACCCGCGTCCAATAACTCAGTAGCCGATAGTTTTTGCGAGACCATGGGCGTCGGTACGATCGTTATTTTACAATTATTGGGAAGGTTTCCTAAAACGTTTTCCATAAACCTATTTTAGAGGCTATTTGCCCTGTATTTTCGACTGAGTTGAGCAAAACTTGACGTTCCATCATTTTCAAACAGGTTATGTCTCATAAATTGCTTTGTTTATTTCTAATCTTCGATTTTTTAAAATATCATAGGTATTAACTATGTAAAATGGGCATTTAAAAGTTAATTTCAAAATACATGCCGAATGATGCGTATGAAAGGATCATGTCAGGAACTGACTTAAACTTAGGTTGTTCGTAAGCTGCTTATGTAGGTACTTACAAAATAGGAAAGAAATTTGTAACTAATATTTCTAATAAATTGAAATTTATGATTAAATTCTACAGGGTGTCCACAAAAATAATGGGACATGGAAAAACCACAGACTCCTTACGTCAAAATATTAGGATTTAATTATACTTAGCTATATCCGAAAGTTGATATTAACTGAGATACAGGCTGTTAAAGTTAAAACTTCATTCTTGTTTTTCTCTATTAACCTCGACAGAAACCAACGGTTTTTTGACAAAATTTAGTTTATCGTAAGTTTGTGTTCTCATTGCTGTTGGTTTCTTTCGACACGATATTTTCCAGGGTCAAAGTTATTTTAATTAAAGTAAGTTAAAGAACAATCCAATTGTTGTATTTATTATTCCCAATCACCATTACTAGAACATTAATTATCATGTAAAAGTTTATTGGTAAGAAGTAAAAAATATTATTTGCTTGCCTGTGCTAACGCACTAAATAATTTAAAAGCAAATATCTCCGAAACGGTAACTTTGGGCGACGTGAAATTAGTATACCTTATTTATGTAATAAATATGAGAAAAATATTATTTTCATTAAAAACTTAAATACACTGAGGCACAAGAAAGTTATGACCTAATAGCTGTGCAAAAAATGCCGCAGACAGCGCCCCCTACATTGTACATTAAAATTTCACCAAAAAATGGTTCTCGTCCTAAAAAAACCATAATTGCCAACTTTTGTAAAAAAACCGTTGGTTTCTGTCAAAGTCATTAGAGAAAAACAAAAATGCAGTTTTAACTTTAACACCCTGTAGCTCAGTTAATGTCAACTTTCGGATATAGCTAAGTATAATTAAATTCTAATATTTTTACGTAAAGAGTCTGTGGTTTTTCAATGTCCCATTAATATCTTATAGCAACGTACTTTCGTTTAGAAACTTGAAAAATGTGTGAACCACACGAAACCCAAAATAGAAATGTCAATAATGAGATGTCAATATTTTAATTTTGCCATTTCCATCTTATACACTGGAATTGTATTCCAAAGAAACACGTTGTCTCTTTTATGATTTTTCATTCTACAGATAAAACAAAGAGATATTGGGAAAAAAAGGTCTTTGATATTACGTACGACTTTGAAAACTCGACTGCAAGCCTGGAAAATGGTGAACAAATTGTAATTTGTAAGTGTACGTCGCTGGCCTAATTCCTGCAGCAGTCTTTAGAGTTTTTCTGCTGTGCAAAAAGGCCTCCCGCTCGGCGGCAGTACCACAAACGAGGAGAAATAAAATACGGCCGACTTTGATTTCAGATTTGCATGCCGCACGATGGACAATCGCTGGCAACGGTAGTATGAAAGTACTGACAATGTCTCTAGCAAAAGAGCTGGCCGGACAAAAACCGTTTGAATTATTCTTACACGACACGTTTAGTAGTGAGAGCATGAAAATAGTATATTAAGATACAAGTTTCATAAGACATTATCTTAGAGCACGCGTATAATTTAGAAAACGACCCGAGTTTTCTAAAACACAAGTGCTCTAATTGTCTTATGAACCGTGTATTTTATAATACTTTTTCTATTTGGGTCGTTAAAGTCTGAAGAACTTTTAAAAATATAGTAGATTTTTTTTAAATTTCCTTTTGGGTTGGCAATACTTTTATAATTTAAAAAAATGTTACAAGTATCAAATATGCCATGATAGAAACAATTGAACACAACAATTAAAAATAAATATATGATTAAAGTTAATAAAAATGAGTCGGGAAGAAAGTTGTACTCCGTCTGAAATACGAGAAATAAAAATATCTAGGAACATTTTTAAAAAGAGTATCCAAAACTTTTGGTGCGAGCAGAACAAAGTTCAAAATATTGAACAAAATACTAAATTTATACTATTGAACAAAATATTGTGTCGACACAGAATCTGACAGGAATAGCAATTAATGTCCAGGAAATCTCTACTGTAACTATAAAGACGTATATATATAGTGATATGATATGTATAATACTATATTGAATAAAAAATAAAAATAGTACTTTATTGAATAAAAATAGAGCATAAACTGGAAGATACTTCTATTATTTTAGGCTATGTTGTTTTATAGTTGTGACTAGAAATTAGTTGACGGACGCCGTCAGCATGTTATATATTTCCGAGTATAGGCATTTCAGATAAATATCTAGTAAAAATGATCTATTTGCAAGGTTAAAGGTTAGTATTTTAATGTTTTCTATAAAAAAATGTTATCGAATCCATAATGACAAGAAAACTAATTTGAACGACATCGAAGTAAGCCTAAAATTCAAACCCTACTTGCTGCCAACATAAAAAAATAAAATTTCTGTTTCATAAAGTGGCAGGTTATTCAATTTTTTTGCATTTCATAATGTAGCCATTATGAAACCCAAATAGAAAATGATATATTATAAGACTTCTAATGTGACTGTATTATTTTAACATGCAGTATCACCTCTACAAGCATCCTGATGCATTTTCTGAACACCCTGTATACGGCCGAAGCCGTTTCTTTACCACAACCCTGTATATATGAAAGTACAAAAAAAATATCGAGAATGTTATTTTAAAGGTGCGTCAGGTTCTGTTTTTTGTCCTACATACGACGACGGCATTAGAAAAATGCATATTCTATGCCTATTAGAAAGATAATTTGAAAAAGGCAAATATCACTCGAGTTCATCGTTGTCTTAATCGTGCCAGCACGAACCATAATAACATAATAAATCTCGAGATGCATTTTTTTACTTTCGTCTAAATCATGACCGTCGCAAATGTGATGCTACGAACCAGGCCACGTTGCAAACTCCGCTGGTAGAGTACTTAACGTGACGAGAAAAGACAATTTTGGAATGGTGCATGGTACAGTAGATTGTACAAAAGATTTTGGTAATTTTTACAAGAGATTTTAGTAAATTGTATAAAAGATTTTAGTAAATCTTACAAAAACTATATAAATCATAATATATAGAGCAATAAATAAATATTCCAATCACATATAGAGCAATAAATAAAAGATATTACAAACCACAGCCTACGCAACAACTGCAAACAGTCTTTCCCACCTCTTTTGGTCATTATTGCAGCATAGCCAGATTGACATATTTATCGCAAATGTATCTTGCAAAATCCCTACAAAAAATTTGTTAATTTGGCAAATACAACTGGTTTGAGATTAATCCGCAATTGCTTTATTGCGATAAATTTATTTTTCCATAATTTTTCTATAAACTGTGAAAAGGCGATGAGAGATGCTTTAAAAAAGTTTAATTATACTAAAAGTATCAACCAAATCTTGAACTAATTCAACTGCACTCTGGCAACATCTATTTCTCCTCTTTTAATACGATTCGGACCAAAAAGATAAGCAAGATGATTGAATACTAATCTCGTAAACATTGCGATGTTTGTCATTTGATCTAACTGATTGTTATATATTTTGGTCGATTTGTGTTTTTTGTGATTATTAGTGAAAAATCGTCTTTATTATAAACAAAGAGAGGGTTATTTAAATAAGGATTTATCTTTTCACCGGTAAGTATGGTTATGTTTTAACATTTAACCATCTAATATAATCAGACTTCAACATTGTTGCCATTCAGCCAACAAACATGTAGTTCTCTTTTCTTTTTGATGATCAAACACAAGCACTATAGGAAAAATCATTTAGGGCACTCTGGGAGTAGTGGGTGCGCGCAAAAATCGTTGGAGGTTATATTCGTTGAGAAAAACGACCTTGGGAAGGTCGTGCCATAAGGATGAAGTCCTCCAGATGAAACTATTCTTAAATAGTGAAGTTCGAGGAGTTTAGCCACATATGGATGGGCGGCAGTGGTTCGTCGTGTATTTCTGATATTCGCCGCTCTGGGCGGAATTAAGAGGGCAAGGTCAGCCGAGTACTTTCCATGAAAATATCTGTAAAAGGGTGTCAAATCCCCAACCTGTCTCTGATGTTCTAGGCTGTCGAGGTTCTTCGTCAGCTCGTATTCTCCAATCAGACGAATGGCCATCCTTTCGATGAAATCCAGTAGCCGAAGAGTATGTTTGGGTGTAGAGCTCCAGACATAAGAGCAGTTTGTGTAGTGGTAGTGATGGTCGAATCTGGGCTTTGTATAGTGTCAAAAGTTGTTGAGATGTGTACAACTTTCTGGTTCGGAAGAGTACACCAAGTTTCTGAGAAGCTATCTTGGCGATTGCCACAACGTGGTTATGCCAAGACATATTTCCTCCCAGATTGACGCCCAGCAAATTAATAGATGAAGCCAGTGGGATTGCGGTGTCCGTCCATGACTATATCCGGTCCTGTAATGTTAACCTTTTTAGAGAAAACTGCTGCCTGGGTTTTTTTAGCGTTAAATTCGACTTGGTTACTGTCACCCCAAGCCAAAATTCTTCCAGGTCTTTGTTGAGGCGTGATACTTCATGCTGTCTGCGAAGATGTGCATCGGCAGCCGATGTTTGTGCATTCGAAGAGAAAGATGAGATTAGTGTGCTATCATCAGCAAAGCTAGATATCTGATTTTTCGTTTTCACTAGAAGGTCGTTAATGTAGAGTAAGAAGAGAGTGGGAGACAATATGGACCCTTGAGGAACCATCCACCCATTACTGATTTTCAATAACATTTCAAACAATTACAGCTTCACTTACCAAGAGCTTTATGAATGGATTATGAGATCTGTAGTTTACATACCTTTTGTACCTACTGAAATTATGTGCCAAAATGCAGAAACTAGACTCGGAAAACTTTTATATCCAACTTGGCAACGCGCAAATTTGTGAACGTCGTAACGTAGAAGTTAGTAATTTTTTTCCGTTGGCTTCGACCGGGCGCATCAACGACCGGCGCGTGGGCGTTTAACCAGTCCCGGCCACAAATTGATTATATATTTACCCACATGATTATAGTTATTAGAGAAAACATTATCCGCGAGAGGGAGTGCCCTTCGACTTTTTTCGTGCAGTACACTTTTAAATACTCTCCGATAATTATTTGCCTCTCGATCAGATAAAGTAATGTTCTGCGGCCGGGAAGATATTTTTATTATTGGTGGGTGGCGTGCCCTTAATAGTCGCCTGCGGCAAGTCCTGATTAGGGCTTTAGGTACAGTACGTTTCACGAAAATTGGATAGGACTTAATGATTTCCTGGGTCGGTCCCATTGTGTCGACAAGAGCTTGGCAATAAACAAGTGAAGTATGAAGGGACGGACTAAGGAAAACAAGTAATGATATGATTATATTAATGTAATGAAATGAAATAACATTTTTTTTAAATATTACTAGTCATATTTACATTTATAATGTCATTCTATAGATAGTTCTGTTTCGCTATTGCTATCCTCATCAAAATTAATTATAATTGGATTAATTATACGATCCAGACTAATATACGAATTTTCTACAGTTATTACGTGACGGACTGAATTTTTCAACTACCTGGGGGAATATCATTAAAGCATTTTCGTATTAATTCTACAACACTCGAACTTAAAGTCGGAGAAATATTTTCAGACCTAACCAGTGATTTTAACTGGTGCCACATAATAATATGCTCTATGGGGTTAAAAATGCAATAATAGGGTGGGAGCCGTAGCACTGTATGTCCAATTTCTTCTGCCAATGTGTCACAAACATATACTTTTTTTATACAAAATGTCTTTAAAACTTCTAAAAGATCACTTTTTTTATAACTTTCTTCAAAATATATATATCATTCGCCGCCATGTAGTTCTGAATCTCCAATTTTGTATTATTTGAGCTTGGAGCTTTATGTATTTGGCGACTGTGATAGCTCGCATTGTCCATTACTATCACGCTATTCTGAGGAATGTTTGGTAAAATACAATTCTTGAACCATTCCTCAAAAGCTAACAAATTTTACCACAAAAAGATATTTAAATATAAATTAAGCAACCTAACCTACCTGATGTGCCTATATTTAATTATAATTATTACAATCCGGTCCTTTCCACATAATAATAACAAACGGTCATAAATAATGGGATGGCCCAGGTACTTTTACCGCAGTCATTAAGTTATATCCATTTTTCATGAAACAATCTTTACTAATATCATTTTTTCTACAAGCGTGCAACGCACAGAGCTATGTTCAGCAAATTTTGACCAGTTATACGAAATCATAGCAACGAAAACACCATATTGGTAATTTATGCCGGGCAATGACAGTTAAATAAAGCTGTAAGTTAAAAGTAATGCCGACTAAATAAGTAGGTATGCCGTTATCAGACATACCATTATCATATTATACCCGGGTATTAACAATGGTATATCGAGTAATGCCAACTGAATAAATAGGCACATCATACGATACTAAATTATTATAGACACGTAATTGTACCAACTAAAATAATATGTATGTCATATTATACTAAGTAATGCCGACTGAATAAATATCCACATCATACGATACTAAATTATTATAGACACGTAATTGTACCAACTAAAATAATATGTATGTCATATTATACTAAGTAATGCCGACTGAATAAATATCCACATCATACGATACTAAATTATTATAGACACGTAATTGTACCAACTAAAATAATATGTATGTCATATTATACTAAGTAATGCCGACTGAATAAATATCCACATCATACGATACTAAATTATTATAGACACGTAATTGTACCAACTAAAATAATATGTATGTCATATTATACTAAGTAATGCCGACTGAATAAATATCCACATCATACGATACTAAATTATTATAGACACGTAATTGTACCAACTAAAATAATATGTATGTCATATTATACTAAGTAATGCCGACTGAATAAATATCCACATCATACGATACTAAATTATTATAGACACGTAATTGTACCAACTAAAATAATATGTATGTCATATTATACTAAGTAATGCCGACTGAATAAATATCCACATCATACGATACTAAATTATTATAGACACGTAATTGTACCAACTAAAATAATATGTATGTCATATTATACTAAGTAATGCCGACTGAATAAATATCCACATCATACGATACTAAATTATTATAGACACGTAATTGTACCAACTAAAATAATATGTATGTCATATTATACTAAGTAATGTCGACTGAATAAATATGCACTTTATATTATACTAATTTATTATGGATGCGTAATTGTACCAACTAAAAGAATATGTACAGGGTGTCCATTTTTGGCTAGTTTTACGGGGTATCTCCGTTATTAGTAAAGATAGAAGGATGCGGTTGTGCACTGTGCTACTTTTTTGTCAAACAGAAGATGCCGTAATCAGACTGTTTCTAGGCCGCCTTGTTTTTCGGATAATCGCGGGACTGATGACATAAATGTGTTAGCTTCAATTGAAACAAATTCAAGTAGTTCTTGCAGAAAAGTTGAAGATTCGGTCGGAATAATTAAATCAAGAGTGGAAACAATCCTAAAAAAACACAATTTTAAGCCATATAAATTCCACCGTGTACAAAACTTACATCCTGGTGATGCACAGCGCCCGTATAGAGTTTTGCAATTGGCATTTACAAAATCTGAACAGGGAAAACAATTTTGAAAAACCGTTATATGGTCTGATGAGGCTCATTTTACCAGTCCTGGCATGCTTAATCGACAGAATACGAGGTTTTGGTATCAGGAAAATCGGCATGTACTATTTCCAACCGAACAGCAAGGCAGATTTGGCGTTAGCGTTTCATGCTTTATACTGAATAGCAAAAATAGTTTATAATATATTTGAAGGAAGCCTTAATGCAAATAAATATTTGAAAATTCTGGAAAACGTTGTGCCAGAAATAATAGAAGATGTGCCCTTAGCTGGTCTCAATAACTTGCTTGCATCTTCGACAGGATGGAGCGCCCGCTCACAATGCCCAAATTGTAAGGGCCTACCTAGATGATAACTTCCCAGGTCGCTGGAACTAATGGACCTGTAAGATGGCCACCAAAATCACCCGACTTGTTGGTTTTGGATTTCTTCTTATGGGGATACCTTCAAAATAAAATTTATCCCAACCAAACAATGGCAGATTTAAGAATTGCCATTGACAGAGCTTTTAGGGAGTTACAAACGCGGCCGTTTATCATCATATCATAATGGAGAACAATTTGAGCAATATTTATGAGGGAGATCAATAAATTTTCAATTTTTGTGTCTAATGTCTAATGTAATCAGACCAGTATTTTTTTATATCCGCCATGGCCTACTAAGAAAAAATGGTATATTTTTGAAAAACGTATATTTCGGGCCTAATACTAAGACTGTATATATATATTTTTGAGAAGCTTGTTACAAACTAAATTATATTATTAAAAAATATATATTTTGACCCATTTAAAAAAGCAAATTTGTTTATTTCCTTGAAAACTATTGAATGCAAAGTCTGAGTACGTCACTGGATTCTACGTAAAAAACTACAAAAAGAACATTTTATTTCATTTTGATACGTTACGGGGTAACCGAGATATGGGGGGTGTCCCAAAATGTACAATTCTCAAAAACATCCCGTATATCAAGAACAAGGCGGCCTAGAAAAATTCTGATTACGGCATCTTCTGTTTGACAAAAAAGTAGCACAGTGCTGCGAAAACCGCATCCTTCTATATTTACTAACAACGGAGATACGCCGTAAAACTACCCAAAAATGGACACCCTGTACGTCATATTATTCTAAGTAATGCCGATTGAATAAATATCCACGTCATATTATATACAGGGTGTCTCTGGATGGAGTTACCTACACCTCAAATTGACTTAATTTTTCACCAATTTTAAGTGAAATGTATTTAAAAAGTTTGTATTCAACGTGAAAGCCCCAGGTATTTTGGCTGGATTCCTTATATTCGCAAAACAGCTTAGGAATGAGGAAAAATTGATTTAAACTAAAATAAAGATTGATAGAGGAAAAAATACAAAATATGAAATGTAAGAATGAATGTGCCCGTCAGAATGAACCCATCCATCGCCCACCGTGGCCGGCGGGCTGGCGGTACGACGCGCCGTATTTATGAGAATCACAGTAATCGGCCCCGATTAATGTGCCCCGTCGATGCTATTAAATCCCCGTGTGGGTAATAATATGCCTCGACAACGGACCATTAAATTTCATAAGCAAATCTTCGCCCTTCGCATCAAGATCCACGACCGGGACTGGCTATAGGCGTCGATAGGCCTAATCACCTGTGATTAACTTTTTTTGCTAAATTGAAATGGAAAAATCGCGACTTCTTACGTGGTAAATAGTTTCATGGGTCTACCGAAAACAAATCCATTTTTTTTTGAAAATTATTTTGTTTAAAGGCGACGAATCTCATGTGATCAAGTGGGGTGGTGGGGGTGCGAAATGTTTAAAATTAGGTAAAATATCAGGAAAAGAGCTCCAAAATGTACGGCAAAAGAAGAAAACGTTCTTTTTGCCGTTCAATGTTATCGAGACCGTCCAGATCGTCATTGAGAAACTCCATGACGACAAAAATTATTTGACACAAAAATTATTTGACACAAAAACTGACAATTTCATATTTGATTTAATTTAGTGTTGGAAAAAAACCGATGATTTTAATAATCGAGTACTTGATACTCGAACGATTTTAATAATCGAGTGAATCGCTTGAAATTCCGATTCACCAAGCAATGACGTCACCGACTGCTCCACCGGCAGCTTAGCCGTTTACATGTGATCAGGTAGGGTATTTAGCAGGCACGTAACTACGGGTGGGCACAGGTTTAGCTAAAGAATTGTAGTAGCTACCAAAAAATTCCAGAAATTTATTTATTTGTGAATAATGAATTTTAACCACGTGTCTCGATACCAAACAAAAAAACTGCAAAAAATCACCCAAATATGTATTTATTGTTCGGGTTTATTATTGTGCTTTTTTAACCCGAACAAAAAGTATTACCAAGAGTTATTTTTCTTCACATCTTTCTCAATCTACGAGCATAAAATAAGTAGATATTTAAAATAGCTTGTCAAATTCTTCCACTTTAAATTATCAGGTGCCCACTGTGTGCCCTTCAAAAATTTAGGTTTAGTTACGCGATTGGCCAAATAAGAAAATTGGTTATTATTTTTTTAAATTCATGTTTATAGTTACCTAAAAGTTCCTGTTTAAATTTAAGAATGATTACTTTTGGTTACCAAAAAATTTGTAGATAGCCTATGTTTTGTTAACTATTTTGCTCGTTTCCTTATTTTCCATGAACATTTTCTATAATGTATGTTATTTTTAAGAAGTCTTCTTGAGTTTAATAATAAAAAGTTCGTGTTTAGATTTAAAAATGTTTACTATAAGATTACCAACGAATTTGTCTATATATTTTGTTAACCATTTTGTTCGTTTTGCTATTTTTCATTAACAATTTCTATTATTATGTTATTTTTGAGAAGTTTTCTCGAGTTTATAGTAAATAAAAATGATATCCTTTAATTTTTTAATATTTACAATCGGAGAACTAAACTACGCCGCTGGCTAGCCAGTTAAAACAAAACTTTACCAAACCCGTGTCGCGATGACTCCGCTAAGGGGTTTGGCATACTTTATGCCCCTTCTTGTCTATGTGCCTCTAAGAAAGACGTATGTCGTATTACCTGCTCAACGTCAAACTCGAACGTCGCCAATCGGATGGCGCGGCGCGTATAACGAAGGTCGGTTATCAAGTGACAGGCCATATTTTTCGGTTTTTCGCCTGAATTTATAACTAGAGTATTTCCTATCGAGCGAAAAACTGTTCGAATATACGAGCAGTTTTTTAACTCGATCACACTACAGCGGTACATTTCCGTCGGCGTCAAGCGAAGCGCGGGTATCGAGTGAAAGATAATAAGTGACGAGCGACGGTTTTCGCCTGAATAGATATCTCGAGCGGTTTTTTTAATAATCGAGCGATGTCGGTTATTTCCATAATCAAGCGGTTTTTCGCTCGAGCGAGCGACAACACTAATTTAATTAAAATTTTAGGTTATAAATCATTACTTAAAACTTGAAGTACCGAAATTTGGTTACGTAACGTATGAGACGCTTACGTGGTATTTACGTGTCGATGCAAAAAGGTAATTTATTCCCTACTTAACATAAAGGCGTCCTTACCGTGTTTTTATTAAGTGTGGTGCAAGCCGGCTTTAAAGGACTTTTTTCTATAGTGCTAACGCTTGATCATAAAAAAGACCTACTCCGAAATAAACGAAAAACTGATAATGCGTGTGTCTTATTAATTATAACGATTTATATACCTAAGTACGGAAAAAAATAGATTTTATTTTGAAACCGTACCCTTTTTGCTTCGAATATTTAATCGAGTAAAAGTGAAGCACCTTTTTACAAGATTCGTTTGAACTTTGCCTGACGCATACATTACAATTAACATGCTATTGTTTCGGGCCACGTGGTAGGTACAACCTAACCGACCACTTAGTTAATTTAAAACTAAATTTAACTTTTAACTCAAAGTCATACTTGAATATTAAATAGGCACAGGTAAGTTTAAAAACATGTTTTAAGTAAGCGTGCTAAGTATAACAAACATTTTTGTTTATTTTTAGGGTCATCAGTCTTGAATATTTGATCCGAAATATATTACCCGTAACTGAGTAATTAGCTGGGTAACGGGTACTCGGTGTCCGACCAATAACTGGGTAACCGGTACTATAGGGAACTCGTTATATTTTAAGTCGTAAAGGAAACCTAATGACCAGTGCCGTAGACATACGGGGGCAAAGGAGGGCGGTCGCTGCCGCAACTACACTCGCCGGCACAAAATTTCGCCACCCTGAAATTTTGATCAAGTTTGACATTTTATAACTAATTTATTTTTCATGGTTTTGTTATCAGTTTATAGACCCATTTAAAGTGTTTTTCCTTAATTATTTTCTAAACTAACAATTTTTGATTAGGCTAATTATACAGGAGTAAATCAAATTGTTGTTTCTTATCCTTTTTTTTATGAACAAACACAAGCACTATAGGAAAAATCCTTTAGGGCACTCTGGGAGTGGTGCGTGTGCGCAAAAAGCGATTCACGTTTGTTTTGAATTTTGATGGTCGAATATGGGCTTTGTATAGTGTCAAAAGTTGTTGAGGTGTGTACAACTTTCTGGTTCGGAAGAGTACACCAAGTTTCTAAGAAGCTATCTTGGCGATTGCCACAACGTGATTATGCCAAGACATATTTCCTCCCAGATTGACGCCCAGCAAACTAATAGATGAAGCCAGTGGGATTGCGTGTCCGTCCATGACTATATCCGGTCCTGTAATGTTAACCTTTTTAGAGAAAACTGCTGCCTGGGTTGTTTTAGCGTTAAATTCGACTTGGTTACTGTCACCCCAAGCCAAAATTTCTTCCAGGTCTTTGTTGAAGCGTGATACTTCATGCCGTCTGCGAAGATGTGCGTCGGCAACCGATGTTTGTGCATTCAAAGAGAAAGATGATATAAGTGTGCTATCATCAGCAAAACTAACTATCGGGTTTTTCGTGTTCACTAGAAGGTCGTTAATGTAGAGTAGGAAGAGAGTGGGAGACAATATGGACCCTTGAGGAAGACCGGCATTGATGGTAAAGGTGTCTGAGAGAAATCCGTCAATCGCCACTTGCAAAGAGCGGTCCTTAAGAACTGGGCATACCATATGATCGCAGTTTACTTAGAAGTCTCTCATGCCAAACACGATCAAAGGCGTTAGAAATATCCAGTGCAACAGCCCGAGACTCCCCATGATGTTCGATTGCGTTGTTCCAAAGATGGGTGACATAAGCTAGAAGATCTCCAGTTGATCTCGACTTCTGAAACCCATATTGATGATCGCTGATAATGTTGAAGCCTTCCAGGTACTTCAGAAGATGTTGGTTAATAGCTTTCTCCATTACTTTTGATATAACTGAAAGCAATGCGACTGGTCGATAGTTGCTAGACAGGGTTCTCTTACCTTTCTTTGGTATAGGCTGGACTCGCGCCGTCTTCCAGCACGATGGAAATATTCCTTGTTTGTAGGATAAGTTAAAAAGTCTACAAAATACTGGTGTTAGTTCATCGGCGCATCTCTTGAGAACTATATCAGGAATTTCGTCTGGACCAGAAGCTTTCTTGACGTCGAGACCTTTAAGGATTCGTTTGACGAGACGCTGACGGAACACGATTTCGGTCATTTCGGATTGAACTGCAGGAATGTTGGGTGGTGTTCTTCTGGAAACCTACTTAATTTCAAAACACCCTGTAGGAAAATTGAGGTTAATAATTTTTTTACATACTGTTCCTTGTAATCTTTGATGTATTCTAAACATTTCGTTTTTTCTTCATTCCATTATCTCATTTCTGCTGCGAGCTGCAAAATTTTAAATGAAACGCTGATTTGAAACATATTTCTATTAAGAAAAACAAACACTAGGTATATCATAAAGTTAATTTTAAAAAAAACAATTTAAATATCGTGCATTTCCTCCTCTCGCAGCAATGACAGCTTGCAGTCTTCGTGATATCGAACGAATAAGGTTACTTATCCTTTCTTGAGGGATAGCCTTATATTCTCCAGTCAGCGCCAGTTGTAAGTTTTGCAAGGTTTGTGGTTGTACAGGACGACGACGAACGGACATTCTAAGTTGATCTCCAAGATGTTCGATTGGGTCGAGATCCGGGCTACATGCGAGCCATTCCAATCTTGGAAGTCCAACTTCATCCAGATATTCGCTCACTACATGTGCAACGTGAGGTCTAGCGTTATCATGCATTAATGTCAATTGGTTTCCAATGAAAGGAGCAAATGGAACAACAACTTCTGGGAGGATTTCCTCAATGTATCGGTGGGTTTGTTCGGGTTTGTTCGTTACAAGGAACAGTATGTAAATAAAATTATCCACCTCAATTTTCCTACATGGTGTTTTGAAATTAAGACAAAAAACAACACTTTGTTTTACTCCTGTATAATCGTAAAATGTTGCTTTATAAAATAATTAAGGAAAGACACAATAAATGGATCTATAAACTGATAATAAAATTATGAAAATCGCATAAAAAATAAAAAAGTTATAAAATACCAAAATTGTGTGCCGGCGAGTGTACTATATCCGGTTCTGCAAAATCTGACTTAAAAAAAGTATTTTGTGACAAAAATCGTTAATTTTTGACAATCCGAATTCATTACCAGCGATCGCGTGCCCTGAGAACTGAAGAATTCCCCATGCATTTTGAAGAACAGCGCCCAATGTAGGCGACGAAATGATGCATTTGCATTCAGAAATGATCGGAACGAACAATCCATCCAACGGCACGTCGGAAATGTTCCACTTTATTTATATTCAATCACGTACTCTTTAATTTGTATACCCACCGATTAAAAGACGAAGAAAAAGAAAAAAAGCACGTGGCTAAAACCCAAAGTCTGAAACAATACGAATGTGTTGTTGTTGTCGCATGTAAAAAGGTGGTTCACTCCTGATCCCTGATGTATTAATAATAATATTAAGTATTCCCGCAAACCACAATTCAAATCAAGAAATTCTGCTAGGTACACCATTCAAATATTATGTTGAGGGGAACCAGATGGACCGATTTTTACAAATTAATGCTGAATTAAACGACGCACTTGCCTGCAAAAATCCCAGCATTTATATGCTGCCAACTCTGGATATTTGTTTAAACTTTGTACCATTATTCAAATTGTGCCAAAACATGTACTCATGTTCTTCATAAATTATTAGTTATGTTGTTTTACTGGGTCATTCCACAACTATATAACCATTATATTATGTCAATACGCCAATATTGCCAATACGAACGTTCCAAATTACAAAAAGTGTCTCCGCTATGGGATATGGCTTGGCACCATTGAGTTTGCACAGTAGGGTGGAAATTTTATCGATCGCGTCAGAGCCGGCCCGACATTATTTGTTTGTTGTTATTCGTCGCCATCTTTGGTTCTTGATGCTTTTTCAAATTACAGAATAAAAAGTGGTTCATCCACATTGTTGTTGGTATATTAGTGCTTATAAACTTTCATTACCTAACAACACTTTTTGTAAAGGAGTTTTAAATTTGTGGTGATTCGATTCGCTGTGCATGGTGCTTTTTTGCAAAAGTCGTGGATCAATACCAGGTATAAAGTATTTAAGGTATGTAGATATATACGAAAATATTTTGCTTATCAGATTATCCGATCTTCGGAACGGAATTTCACTAAAAAGCTTGTAAAAAATAACATATATGTGGTCACTACCTAACCTTAAAATTTATATATTTTTAATTTGTTGCATTAGTTGCTGATAATTACCAAAATAGTCAATATCATTCTTAATTTTTGGTTTCGAAAAAAGTGAGGTTAAGAAACATACGACGTCGGATGAGTTAGTTAAAATAAAGCTCATCTTGTCGATTGTTACAAATATTCGGACGGAATTTGGCACCAAAAGTTTCCACCAATCAGGGCACCGTCGGATTATCATATCGTCAGAACTCGTATGCATGGAACGCTGTCTTAAATCGAACTAATCGAAATTTTGATTGCAATATTTTTCCTAATTAACCAGTGAAATTTACATTAAAAAATTTGAAATCCGGTCCTGTCGAATGTCTATTTTCACAAGGAAATTTCCGAACTGCGCAAACTCACTATTACCCGTTCGATGCCCATAGCGGGGGACATAATTTCAGATGGTATTAGCAATATAATGGTTATATATATGTGGGTCATTCACGGTGACTGGCCTATTAAAAAATCTCGGAAACTTAAAAAGATATTTGTTTGAAAAATTGTTACTCGCTAAGCACAAATGTTGCAATATACCTCTTATATTAACATTGTTATAAAAGTATGAAAACATCAAAAACTTCAAAGTCGTTTTTCTCATTAGTTGTATTTTGGGCTTAGGTCACTTTGCATCTCATTTATAATACAGGGTGAGAAACTGAAAGAAAAAATAGCTAGGAAAGTTTCGGGACAGATGTTTGGCGCTATTCTCATGGGTGAGAATGACTGATGACACTGTTCAATTTTTTTTTCGGTTTAACCTTCATATAACAATGCCTTATAATTGATTTGGAATTAATCGTCACCAGATCAATAAAAATAAGACTCTTATTTATACTTTTTATAGTTTTTTTTATGTGACATAAATGTTTAAAATACGTGTGACATAAAATTCAAATAGCTCTTGCTTTCCAAACGTTCACGCTTCCCAGAAAGAATTCAAAGAATATAAACATAATGATTTTTTTTTCTTCGTTTTTTAATTCCTAAAACTAAATTTGGCATTCAAAAAGTCCATACCGCAATTTATTTAATAGGTTTTTCCACTTAATAAACAAATACTTTGGCGTGAGGATTAAAGGTTCGTAATTCGTGCTAAAGTTGGGCACCGGCTTTGCATATTAATACGGTTCCTTTCGCGAGGATATTCTTTCAGAAACTTTGTTAGTCATATGAAAAGATTTATTTTGAATAATAAAACATATAAACATATAATTGAATTGATTATTTATTTATAAATAAATAATTGGATAGTTTATGGCTTTTAAAAAAATGTTCTCGACAGTTTGGCGAATAGAATTTAATGTACAACATTGACTTCAAACTTTTTAGACATTTTGTCATTTTATTGTTTTTTTATTCAGTTAAATATTAATAAATTTAAAAATAACGTTTCTATTTTAAAACCGGCATTTACAGACTTTGTGATTTGATTTTTTGTAGTCTGTGCTCTACAGGGTGTCTTTTTAAAACCCGAACACCCTTTTTTCTCGCTCAGATTGCATTTTTTTGATTTCGACCTCCTCAGATGATTTTCGTAGTTTTGAGGGGGAAATCGAATGGCGCATGTTTTTTCACCTGCGGTGTTCAGGTGGTGCCCTGCGCAGGGCAACTTTTTTTTTAAATGGGAACCAGTTTTTTTTTCTTGCAGGTTCCGCACCTTCATTAAAAAACAAGCAACTTTCGTCTCAAACATTTTTTTATTCGAATCGATCGCCCTTCCCTTTGGCTATGACACTGTTCCCACCTAAAATTCCCGGATAAAGGAATTATTATTTAAAAGCAAAATGCAAAAATAATTATATATTTTTTTATAATCTCTTTTTACACACCAGCAATCTCCTGAATCCAGTTTCTGAAAAGTGGGTTCGGCAGTCGCGTATAGACACCGGGAGCCGAGATGCACGGTTTTATAGACCATGAGACGACTCCATATTGGATACCGTTCACTACCAATGGACCACCCGAGTCTCCCTGAAAACAAGCAGCAACTTATGAAATTAGTTGCCTATCCTATATCACCTCGGAAACAGTATGCAGTACACAGTGGCGTGTCGCCGCATAAACAATCATCTACTTATTATTATTTTTTTGATTGAAACAGCCCATCGCTCAGTGGAGTGAAATAATGAAGAGTTTAGTTTTTAAAACTTTTTTTTTCGAGTCGGTACTCCCATGGTTATCAGTACACTAAGACTAGTCAAAACATTTTTGATATACTTTTTCATGCCACTCTTTGGATTCTTCTAGTAATAAATTATTTGCTGCTGAAGCAGCTTGTAATGTAATTTCCAGTGGCGTTCCCTCAATCTGAATATCGAAGTCACTCATACTTTACCCAAAAATAGGCAAACTAAAAATGTCGACGTTTAAAATTTCTTGACATTTGAGTTGTCAAGGCAACCCGATGGAATTCACAGCCGACTTGGCGTAAAATCTATTGAAAACATTGACGGTTTTGGCAAAATCATAATGTTCTTCTTTACATAAAAAAGTCTTAAATATATTTTCATCATTTACAGATTACCTTAACAATGTCAAAAGTTTCTGCTTATGTATAATTTTTCCACTGAAGATGAGGGTATGTGCCTTCGAAACGTACGAAAATTAAAAACTGAACCTTTCTTAAACTAGTGGAGCAGACTATGAGATTCTTTTCCTCTTCATAATTTCACTCCACTGAGACTTTGGACTTTTTCAAGCTTTCTCTTTACAAATATTCGAAAGCCTTGGCTATAATACCTTCTGAGAGAGCCAAATGTTTGTGAAATTTCTAAAATTAATTTTTTTAAATATCCACTTACACTACAGTGTCCCTTGGTATTGTCAGCATCGCCAGCACATAAATTTACCTCGTCGGAATAGTCGTCGCTTAGCTGACTTTTGCAGTAGCTGTCCGAGAAAAGCGTCACTTGCACTTTTTGCAAGATGTCGGAAGGTTCGTAGAGAGATTCATTTACCATTCCCCAACCTGAAATTAAAAGAAAAATTGTTAATAAAATCAAAAATGATTGTATTAATATTCTTTTATTTCTTTGCGGTTTGTCTAGCCCAAAGATCTTAAATCTTTGGTTCACAGTCGCAGAAGAATCAACAATTCACATTCTTAGGCAGGTTGTAAACAACTTCCCAGAAAAAAATCGGAGAGCTCGGAAAATTAGTACAATTTTTCTTTGTCGTTTGTGCTTATTATAAAGCCCTTATTCGAACGGCCGTCTTTCATACCTGCTTTCACGTTTGACACTACCGGATTAACAAATTGTACAATTCTTTGTTGTTTTTCAGTGTTAAATTTAAGTATTTTGGTGGAAAAAATAGTAATTCTTAACCCAATATGGTAAGACTGTGCCAAATCTGCCGTAAACGGGATATAGACTTTTCAGTCACGTCCGTCGATTGTTTGTTTTTCCTAACCAAGACCCACCAAACCGATAAGACAGGGATTCTAGAATATTCTGGTTGTTTATTTTCGTAATAAAATGTGTCACAGTGACGTGTGCAGTACACAAAGCAGATAGAAACACCGCGTCCATGTTTGTTTCAAGTCGGTGGCCTAGCCCTAAAGAATTCTTTAACAGAACTGCGTGCCAGTTGATTCACCGATGGAGAGGCATCAATTTTATTGTGAAGTAGGACGCTGTTAAAGAATATTGCCTTCGTGGTCTAACCCCCTGGGAGGGATAGATATGTTACCCATAAAATCTTAAATGGGAAAGGGGGGTCGATTTCGGCGATCGTTTAAATCTCTTTCCAATAATTTATTATTTGTTGTATCCAAAAAAATCGTTCCAAAAATGGACATAATTGGAACACTAAGATTTATGGTTTTTATTTATTAATTTAAAAACATTATTGTGTTTTGTTTTAGTCGAATTACTAGGGGTCCGAGGTAGTCACTACGGGTGCCACCCTTTCTAATTCTTTACCACCCAACATTCCTGCAGTTCACTCCGAAATGACCCGAACAAACCCGTCAAACGAATCCTGAAAGGTCTCGACGTCAAGAAAGCTCCTGGTCCAGACGAAATTCCTGTTATAGTTCTCAAGAGATGCGCCGATGAACTAACACCAGTATTTTGTAGACCTTTTAACTTATCCTACAAACAAGGAATATTTCCATCGTGCTGGAAGACGGCGCGAGTCCAGCCTATACCAAAGAAAGGTAAAGAGAACCCTGCCTAGCAACTATCGACCAGTCGCATTACTTTCAGTTATATCAAAAGTAATGGAGAAAGCTATTAACCAATATTTTCTAAAGTACCTGGAAGGCTTCAACATTATCAGCGATCATCAATGTGGTTTTCAGAAGTCGAGATCAACTGGAGCCTATGTCACCCATCTTTGGAACAAAGCAATCGAACATCATGGGGAGTCTCGGGCTGTTGCACTGGATATTTCTAAAGCCTTTGATCGTGTTTAGCATGAGGGGCTTCTAAGTAAACTGTGATCATATGGTATGCCAAGTCGATTCTGTGCATGGTTCCATAACGACCGCTCTCTGCCAGTGGCGATTGACGGATTTCACTCAGACACCTTCACCATCAATGCCAGTATTCCTCAAGGGTCCATATTGCCTCCCACCCTCTTCTTACTCTACATTAACGACCTTCTAGTGAAAACGAAAAATCCGATATCTAGTTTTGCTGATGATAGCACACTTATCTCATCTTTTTCTTTGAATGCACAAACATCGGCTGCCGACGCACATCTTCGCAGACAGCATGAAGTATCACGCCTCAACAAAGACCTGGAAGAATTTTTGGCTTGGGGTGACAGTAACCAAGTCGAATTGAACGCTAAAAAACCCAGGCAGCAGTTTTCTCTAAAAAGGTTAACATTACAGAACCGGATATAGTCATGGACGGACACGCAATCCCACTGGCTTCATCTATTAATTTGCTGGGCGTCAATCTGGGAGGAAATATGTCTTGGCATAACCACGTTGTGGCAATCGCCAAGATAGCTTCTCAGAAACTGGGTGTACTCTTCCGAACCAAAAAGTTGTACACACCTCAACAACTTTTGACACTATACAAAGCCCAGATCCGACCATCACTAGAGTACTGCTCTCATGTCTGGAGCTCTGCACCCAAACATACTCTTCGGCTACTGGATTCCATCGAAAGCAGGGCCATTCGTCTGATTGGAGACCACGAGCTGACGAAGAACCTCGACAGCCTAGAACATCGAAGACAGGTTGGGGATTTGACTCTCTTTTACAGATATTTCCATGGAAAGTGCTCGGCTGACCTTGCCCTCTTAATTCCGCCCAGAGCGGCGAATAGTAGAAATACACGACGAACCACTGCCGCCCATCCTAATGTGGTTAAGCTTAGTACTCCTCGAACTTCATTATTTAGGAATTCTTTCATCTGGAGGACTTCATCATTATGGAACGACCTTCCCGAGGTCGTTTTTCCCAACGAATATAACCTCCAACCATTCAAAACCAACGTGAATCGCTTTTTGCGCACACGCACCACTCCCAGAGTGCCCTAAAGGATTCTTCCTATAGTGCTTGTGATTGATCATAAAAAAAGGGGGGCAAAGTCACCCAATAAAAATTTACATGAACAAGTTCATCCATCCATACCTGCATGACAATCGATCCCTGCATGCTTCAATAATGCAAAATTTAACACAAATTTCCATAACACCCGGTATTTATTTGTTTTTTTTTTTGTGACCCTCCTACAAAAAAATTCCAGGCGCCGCTTTTGGTTGACAGGCTCATAATAAAGGAGCGCCTGAGATCCCCTTATACTCAAGGCCATTTTCGCATATCACCGTTAGAATAACACGGGTGATGCGGGACTTCGTGCCTTATTGCTTTTTGGTGGATTTTCTCAAATCACATCTCATATAGACCCATTATTTAAACTGTGATTCCGTGAAGTCGCCAGGTCGTTATTTGGTACTTGACTGTGACGTCTGAATCTTGAACTGAAATCGTGAAATGAAAATGAGTAGTAATATTCGAAAGACTAGCGAGCTCTGAGCATCCTTTAAAGAAACAAGGCTAAGTAATAAGAAAACTCAAACGATTCTATTCTTAAATGATAATATACAATACGCACAAAATGATTAAGAAATCATACGTATTTGCATGAACAAATAGTTTGTTGCAAAGTACACGGTGTTTAGTTCATAAGTTTTTTTTAACGGTATAATTATTCTACTTTAATTTAGGTAACGTTTTCTTTTGTTTGTTATCAATGTTGTGTAATATTTTTTACAGATTTTAGTTTTCTCTTGTTACAGTTCTTTTAGTAGTATACATAATAAATAATTTAAATCCATCGACCATCACCCACTCTCTTACGTATATTATCTAGTTAATATCTCACTTAGCGGTGATAAAAATTTATAAACCGTGATCACGCCACGCTTTAATTTCACTGATATCAAAAAATAACAATCACATTTCAGTCATTTCACAAACGTGATTGAAAAATCACGATATCGTTCACCACCATGAGAAGAACGAGAGCAAATTTGTGTTTAAATTCAATAAGAATTTTCTTTTGAGGGGAGAAAAGGCCGAAACCAAAAGAACCCCTTAGCAGAGCGAGCAAGCCCGGAATCGGGTTTGTCGGTCACACTCGGCCCCACAACATAAATGCTGGCGACCGAATGGGTGCTTACGAGACTGGAGTCTCGGGCACGTCGAGCAATTTCATCGCTTGGATCTAAAAGCTATTTTTATGGTCGTAAAGCGATAGAAAGTTACATTTCGTGCCATCTGTTGATCATAATATGTGTCATTTATTCTTGACCAAATGGCGGAATATCTGCAGTTTAATCCAAAAATAGATAACGCCAATGTAGAATAAGTGCTATAAATCTAGTGAGAATTCAACAACGCGCAACTGATATTAGTCGCTTAATTTCGACCTATTCTACTTATGCATAAAATGACAGTATAAATAACTATTCATCTTGTTACTTGATCAGATGATAAAATATTTGCAATTTTGGTGCGAGGTCGGACCTGAATATATAAGACTATGAAATTTTTGGAGTTTTCGTTCTTTTTTTATGGGGTATATTTGTGTTATAGCTAGTGTATGTTGTTTTTTTATTGATAAGAGAGGTTATTTCTTTTAATGTGTATCCATTATTGATATCGAGCTCAATCCTTAAACTTTCTTTAGAGACTGGTAGAGACAGAGCTCTATGTACCATTGATCTATACAGGGTTCGCAAACGAAGCGTGGACGGAAGATTAAATCGTTATCGAAGAACTTATCAACAATACTAAAACAGCATGAGATATTGGATTAATAGCGGCATGTTTTAAAAATATTTTACATTATACAGGGTGGCCCAAAAAAGTGTGACAGCATAAAGTTATATTTTTTAAAATGGGACACCCAGTATTTTATTGCATATTTAGGTTCGTATTACTATCGTTTATAAGTGCCTCAAATTTTATTTAATTTGGTTTCGTAGTTTCGGAGAAATAAATTAAAAACTAAAAAAAAAGTTTTGCAGTCCTGAATAAAAAAATAAAAAAAAACAATCCAGAACTATTTTTTTAACCTCGGCATTGAGTGAAATTTATGACAAGAGGTCTAGAGATACTATGAATGTAATTGCGTTTATTTATTTTATACAGGGTGTTCATAATAAGCTTTCAAAACACCACATTTTAAAATAATTTTTCTCAAGTTTTTCAAATGGAACACCCTGTATATTATTTGGCTATTTGACGTAGAATTCGTAGACAATTTTTTTTGTAATACAAGCATATAAGTTATATCCAGCCGTTTTCGAAATAATTATAAATATAATAAATTATGTTGTTTAAATAGAGTTTTTATTGGGAAATTTTGTTATAGGCGACTAGACTAATAATTGTAAACTAAAGTAAATGTTCAAAATAGCATCCTTTTACTTAATTTAATGATTTTCCTCTACTGCCAACAGAACTCTTAATTCATTTTCTTCATTAATAACGGGTTTATTGATTATTATCCTTTTTGTGTACACAGTGCTTCCTGTTGCTACAAATTTTTGCAACAACTTCTCGAAGGTTTTTGCTATCGGCTTTCTCTCAATATCTAGATATCTTTCAGCATACATTCGGCTCGCGAGAAGGCAATTTCTTGCACATTCATCCAGTATAAAAATCATATTTACCATTTCTAAAATTCGACATTTTGTGTAAGTTAGTACTTAATTTCGACGACTGAACAAATGTAAATAATTTTATTTAACTGTCATAGTGACAATCTAAACAAAAAGAAATTATGGCAACTATTAAGAATAAAAAATAAAATTAAATAATAAAAGTAGCAAAAATGTATGCTTTTAGAATTTATATCGAAATAACTAAAATACGGTAAACTCTAGAGTAAAAGGAAGCTATTTTGAACTTTTACTTTAGTTTACAATTATTAGTCTAGTCGCCTATAACAAAATTTCCCAATAAAAACTCTATTTAAACAACATAATTTATGATATTTATAATTATTTCGAAAACGGCTGGATATAACTTATATGCTTGTATTACAAAAAAAAATTGTCTATGAATTCTACGTCAAATAGCCAAATAATATACAGGGTGTTCCATTTGAAAAACTTGAGAAAAATTATTTTAAAATGTGGTGTTTTTGAAAGCTTATTATGAACATCCTGTATAAAATAAATAAACGCAATTACATTCATGTATCTCTAGACCTCTTGTCATAAATTTCACTCAATGCCGAGGTTAAAAAAATAGTTCTGGATTGTGTTTTTTGATTTTTTTATTCAGGACTGCAAAACTTTTTTTTTTAGTTTTTAATTTATTTCTCCGAAACTACAAAACCAAATTAAATAAAATTTGAGGCACTTATAAACGATAGTAATACGAACCTAAATATGCAATAAAATACTGGGTGTCCCATTTAAAAAAATATAATTTTATGCTGTCACACATTTTTGGGCCACTCTGTATAATGTAAAATATTTTTAAAACATGCCGCTTTTAATCCAATATCTCAAGCTGTTTCAGTATTGTTGATAAGTTCTTCGATAACGATTTAATCTTCCGTCCACGCTTCGTTTGCGGACCCTGTATATGCTGCCAATTTATGCGCTTTTGGGTATACTGAGGCATGTTTATTTTTTAACGTCAAAGATAAGCGCGAAAAATATAAAAAATCAGGAGTTTATAAATTAAAGTGTAATGAATGCAATAGCTGCTATATAGGACAAACGGGAGGAAACTTTGAAACGATATTTAAAGAACACAATGCATGCTTTAGACTTAATAAAAGATCGTCTAATTTTGCGAATCACTTTTTAGATACAAACCATAAACAACATTTCCAGATATAAGTAACCTACAAATCTTACACACTGAACAAAAAGGCCATAAATTAAATTTACTAGGAAACATTGAAATTTATAAACATAAAAACTACAATAATATTAACCTTTTAAATACACAATTAGATCTCGTCAACTCCCCGCTATTAAAATTTTCTTGTTATCGCGTTTGATTCTATAACGGCCTTTTATTTAACAAGACCCATTAAATTATGTGCTGTTTTAGGGGGAACGTCGCTTCATTTAGAGAAATACCTAAAAATCGACCAACACTATAGATTTGTAAAATTTTAATTAATAATTACCTGTTATCCAAACCTTAGAGTGGAAGGGAATGGTCGCATTTGGCGCTGGTAGCGTAACTGGTTGAACAGTCGAATTATACGTCAATGGATGCACCAACTGCAAACACGAAAGTCCGGAAATGTACGTTGGTAAAGATTGTTTCACGAAAAATGGATATAACTTAATGACTGCTGTAAAAGTACCTGGGCCATCCCATTATTTATGACCGTGTGTTATTATTATATGAAAAGGACCGGATTGTAATAATTATAATTAAATATAGGCACATCAGGTAGGTTAGGTTGCTTAATTTATATTTAAATATATTTTTGTTGTAAAATTTGTTAGTTTTTGAGGAATGGTTCAAGAATTGTCTTTTACCAAACAGTCCTCAGAATAGCGTGATAATAAGTGACAATACGAACTATCACAGTCGACAATTACATAAAGATATAAGCTCAAATAATACAAAATTGGAGATTCAGAACTACATGGCGGCGAATGATATATATTTTGAAGAAAGTTATAAAAAAAGTGATCTTTTAAAAGTTTTAAAGACATTTTGTATAAAAAAAGAATATGTTTGTGACACATTGGCAGAAGAAATTGGACATACAGTGCTACGGCTCCCACCCTATTATTGCATTTTTAACCCCATAGAGCATATGTGGCACCAGTTAAAATCACTGGTTAGGTCTGACAATAGTTCTCCGACTTTAAGTTCGAGTGTTGTAGAATTAATACGAAAATGCTTTAATGATATTCCCCCAGGTAGTTGGAAAAATTCAGTCCGTCACGTAATAACTGTAGAAACTTCGTATATTAGTCTGGATCGTATAATTAATCCAATTATAATTAATCTTGATGAGGATAGCGATAGCGAAACAGAACTATCTATAGAATGACATTATAAATGTAAATAAATATGACTAGTAATATTTTTTTAAATGTTATTTCATTTGATTACATTAATATAATCATCTCATTACTTGTTTTCCTTAGTCCGTCCCTTCATACTTCACTTGTTTATTGCCAAGCTCTTGTCGACACAATGGGACCGACCCAGGAAATCATTAAGTCGTATCCAATTTTCGTGAAACAATAGAGGAAGAGCGAAACTAGTCCACTTTCCCAATCCACTAATTGTCCACGACATAAAATGAACAATTAAAACAAGCTAACACTAATAGCACACTTAAAGCAGAAATATTTTTCAATACACAGACATTTCTCATTGGCTGGCACCCAACAGAGCTTTCGAAACTGCCACCAGAGGTCACCTTCCTTACGGTACCAACGGCACCAATTGCCATCAGCATCGGATAGTGTGTAAAGCCGGCTTAATACTTACTTCTACAAGAGCCAAGTCGTTAATACTATTGAGTTCCACTGTATAATTCGGATGAAGGTAAACTTTCTTCACGGCCACGCTGTATGTGTGGTCTTGAGAAAAATCATCTAGATCCACTTTACTGATTCTTGCGAAAATTATTCTACGAAATAAATTTCAATTAGATTCCTTCTACAATAATTTAATTATCGTTAGTCAGGGTTGTTCCAGAGCGTACTTTTGTACCGAATTCGATACAATTCACAATGTATTGGCACCTCTGTAGAGTTTTTGGCGTTTTGGGTGTTCTGGAGAAAAATTATTTTGAAATGAGTCGTGTATGAAACCTAATTATAAACACCCTATATAAAATAGATAAATGCTATGATATTCACAGCCTCTCGTCTTAAATTCCACCCAATGCCTTGTTAAGTAGTTTTTTTGAATTTGAAGACTCCAAAACTTTTTTTTTTTAGTTTTTAATTTATTACTCTTAAACTACATAACCAAATGAAATAAAACTTTACAATTATAAAGGACACTAATACGAACCTAATTATGTAATAAAATGCTGGGTGTCCCGTTTAAAAGAAGACAGCATTATTTTACCACACATTTTTGAGCCACCCTGTCAGTGGCCGCTCTTGGCCTATGATAGAGGGGGTTCCCAAGTATGGTGAAATTATTTTTAAAATTTTATTTTTGTGTAACGACCAAACAATTACTTTCTAGGCGTTTTAAATGTAGAAAGAAAAAAAGTAATAAGTAATTGCGTTAGGTAAAACATATTTTTATTTATTTTTAATTTTACACAAGGAAATACAACTTTTGGAAAATCAGAAAGGTTTTCTTAGTGTGTTAAGCTGTCGGGTCTTAACGTCGTCGCTTGCAACCCTCGTAACAATATTTATACAGCCGAACGCAATTGACGTCGATTGGCGATAGACATTTGTATATGTATATTATTATCATTATTATTATTATTATTGTTATTTATTTTTAAATTATGATGCTTCTGACACGAATAAATAAACTACTAATATTACTAAAGCCATCTACGAGCTATCAAGAAAACCGAATGATGTCCAATACTACTACCGCCATCTACGAGTTATCAAGAAAACCGAATGATGTCTAATACCACTACGCCATCTACGGCTACGTCATTAGGCGCAACCAAGACGAGAACAATAGGTAACTGTTTTATGACGAGAACAAATCGAGCCACGAGACTGACAAGTTGGCATTCTTCATATTTTCAGTCTTTTTTAGCTTAAATCCTTAAATAAAAAGATTTTAAATCATATCGAGTATCATTTATCGAAATACACAGCATTTATCGACCCTACACAATAGTGCTTAAACGTAAGTCCATTCTTCGGTTCTTAATTGTAGAAAATTGATCAATAACAGCCTCATTACGTATGGAATACTTTCTATAAATTTTTTTTCATATAATATTTCATTTTTAAATAAATTAATTTCGGGAACAAACCCGAACAAACCCGCATTCTTCACTTCACTTCAATTTTTTGCTCCAAACTCAAAGAGCTAAAGTTATTTCTTAAATAGTCCACCGTCAACTATTCATTTTAACTTAATAAAATATTAAAACATACACGCTCGAATTTCTAACTAGATGCACGAACAGACAAAAACTGTGCGCCTTTTCCATGTTAAATCGCCATAGCCCCGCTATCCCCCGCCACCAGTTACTATAGAGAAACTGCACTACTTAATCGCACGTGCGAGGAAGTCTCGTCATAATCGTCATTTACCTCGGCCGAGGCACGGTTGCCGGATCTATACAGTTTGGTTCGACGGTATGATAAAATATTAGGGAGGGTCGGACTTTATACGATAAATAATATTCAATGAATATAAATTAATATTTTTTATTCGTTTTATTTTGGGAGTGCACGTGCGCATGTGCTCCTGTGGAAGAACCGCCACTGCACCCTGCACCCTGTATATTTAAAAATATTTTCCTGAAATGCACCCTATAATACAGTATAAATCGGCATATGAATGAAATTCCTAAGTTAATTCGTATAGGAGCCATGGAAGCCTGACACACTATTGCAGGGCCTTGTATGGATTATGTAGTTATTTTTAATATAAATATACATATAAAGAGAATACCGACTTCTGGACAAATTATATGTAAGTTACTTACCGTTCAGCTAAACGGTAAGTAAATTACCTACTTCCCCGAGATAATATTGCAAATTTGTAATAAAAAGTCAGGCGAATTCAAATCCGGATTATACGACGGTGGTTCAGCTCTAGGAGCGTTTTTTAAAACTTACTGCTCGTCCAGACAGTGTCCAGCTGTCAAAATGAAACTAGGGGAAATAATGGATCCGCCGCACCAATGGATTTCTCTAGTGTCGGTCGCCCATATCCTTAACGAAACCTACAAATATTATTTTTAATATACAGACTGTGATTGCGATGTCTTTTATTGAACAAACCCGAACGATTTTTATAAATGAAATGAACCCGGATTCTTATTTTTTTAAAAATTCACGTAATATAAAACGGCCTTTTAAATTAACTGTCTCAAAACAAGATTGACCGTATTTTGTTTAATGCGCTGTGACAAATATCAAATTTTCAAAAAAATAGAAGCTTTTGTTAATTTTGAAAAAGGAGCAAGCACTAACTTCCACAGTCTAAACCCTTTCGATCGGCTTCTTTATGGCAATGTGGCAGAGACCGTGAGTTACATGACATTTTTTGGAACACACATACACCATAACTATGGTAGCTACCTACAGAACACTCAAAGCCCGGATTTTCCGCCTTACCATGTACGGGAACTCTCCCTCGCTGGCATCGGAACCATTCACTATCCTAAGCCCAATATTCGGAAAACCTTAAAAAACCCATAAAAATTATAAATAACACAAACCTAATATTTCTATAAAAATAATACCAACCTTCACAATTATTGTACTCTCCCAATAGAACTAGCAGTAAAAATAACTGGACGAATTGGTCCATTATTTCCAAACTTTCGCAACAAAAAAAAACAGACTTAGGTATCGTGATGCCGAGCGTATAATTCCGGATCTTTAATAGAAATAATTGTTTATATTGTACTTCTTCTATCTTATCACCGATTTTAAATTATGATATGTACTTACTACTTACCTTTATAATTTAATAGTATCCAATTAAATATATTTTATCTCATTGAAAAATCATAATCGATATTTTTGTATTTATGGGCTTTTTGTTATTTTATCGTTTTCCGAGTAAAAAGATCAAAAAGTTCCTGTCTGGGGAAAAAAAGCAAAAAACATCTCGATATTGTTGATTGAGGCCTATAAATCGCTATTTTCTATGGTTTTTATAAAATCCAATTTATGGTTAATTAGAACTAATTTTACATGTTATTGTACTCTTCCTTTGATAATTTTTTTTTCTTCACGTCTAAAGTGTATAAACCCTTTACCAGCCGTTCGTTATTGTTTTTACATTGCTTTTAGGCTCGTTAGAATAAATTAATAGTTCGTTTTGTTTTTAATTTGTAAATTCGTAATTTTAAATTTCTAATTTGTATACAGTATGTCCACGGAAGAAATAAAGTGTAAAATGCAATGTTACAAATAAGTTAGGTATATTTTTACTCCACTACCCCCTTTTGACAATACTACCTACAATTTTTCGATATTAGATCGTCTCAGAAAATATGTACCAAAATTTTCAAATTTCATATCTTTATCTTTGTTAAGTTTCGAAAATATTTATTGACACCCATCTCCAGAGCCCCCCCCCTAGGAGAAATGCTGCACCAGCAGCAAGAGAAAAACGATACCGCAGGTGAAAATTGACCATGTGTGGAGCGACTTAAATTAAAAATTAAGGAATAAAGTTGGAACGAAAAACCCGATATTTAGGTTTGCTGATGATAGCACACTTATCTCATCTTCCTCTTTGAATGCACAAACGTCGGCTGCCGGCGCACATCTTCGCAGACAGCATGAAGTATCACGCCTCAACAAAGACCTGGAAGAAATTTTGGCTTGGGGTGACAGTAACCAAGTCGAATTTAACGCTAAAAAAACCCAGGCAGCAGTTTTCTCTAAAAAGATTAACATTACAGAACCGGATATAGTCATGGACGGGCACGCAATGCCACTGGCTTCATCTATTAATTTGCTGGGCGTCAATCTGGGAGGAAATATGTCTTGGCATAACCACGTTGTGGCAATCGCCAAGATGGATTCTCAGAAACTTGGTGTACTCTTCCGAACCAGAAAGTTGTACACACCTCAACAACTTTCGACACTATACAAAGCCCAGATTAGACCATCACTAGAGTACTGCTCACATGTCTGGAACTCTGCACCAAAACATACACTTCGGCTACTGGATTCCATCGAAAGGAGGGCTATTCGTCTGATCGGACACCACGAGCTGACGAAGAACCTCGACAGCCTAGAACATCGAAGACAGGTTGGGGATTTGACTCTCTTTTACAGATATTTTCATGGAAGGTGCTCGGCTGACCTTGCCCTCTTAATTCCGCCCAGAGCGATGAGTAGCAGAAATACTCGACGAACCACTGCCGCCCATCCATATGTGGTTAAGCTTAGTACTCCTCGAACTTCATTATTTAAGAATTCTTTCATCTGGAGGACTTCATCCTTGTGGAACGACCTTCCCGATGTCCTTTTTCCCCAACAACGAATATAACTCAAAACCAACGTGAATCGCTTTTGGCGCACACGCACCACTCCCAGAGTGCCCTAAAGGATTTTTCCTATAGTGCTTAGGTTTGTTCCCTGCGGACGAAAAGTAACGTTTCCGAGTTTCAAATACTTTTCTTCTGGCGAGAGAACTAAACAACATCTCAATAATCAATTTCTGGTCCGAGTACGATTAAAAACCTTCATATCCTCTTGAGTAACTTCTATATTATCGAACAACATTATAAAATACAGTTTACATTTTACTTTAATACATATCAGACCAGGTATAAGGATTTCATACCCCGATCTTTGAATTTAAAAAAAAAACAGCACGTTTTAAATTCAAAGTCGCAATCAACTTAGGCTTTCTTATTTTACAACGTACCATACGAAAAGAATAAAACCCTTTACGTACGTTTCGTTTTTCGCAACCATCATCAACTTTTTTAATGGTAGTAACATTTAATTTTATGCTTTATGAAGAAAGAAACATTATAATATGCCGAATTCAACGATATACAGGGTGGCCCATCGAAAACAGTCCATTAAGGTTGACGGCTGTGTATGTGAAAATTAAAAAAACCTCGGACCCGTAAACTTGTGTTTTCAGGGGACACGTTTCACTATTCATTTCATCCCTGTAACCTCAACCCCCCCTAGCGGGTGCGGCTACTGCCCTTGTTTTTTCAAATGGGAATGGGTATGTTGTGATACATCTTTTTAAAGGGCATTAAATTCTCTTTAAAACGGCGCTTCGTTTTGTAAATTTGAGCTACGCGCCGTCGAGCAACGGAATTTGAAACATTTCACTGCTCCTCTTAGCAAGTACACAGGTTTGTGCGTAAACAATTTTGAATGTCAACAAATTACACCAGATGTTCTTCACAATGTCCGAGAACACTTTGAACAGTTGTTGTACTATTGTATGGAGGTGAATGGCGGACATTTTCAACATTTAATCAGAAAACATGGAAGTATTACTCAATAAAATTGCATTTTTAAAACGCAATTTCTCGGCGGCGCGCAGCTCAAATTTACAAAACGAAGCGCCATTTTAAAGAGAATTTAATGCCCTTTAAAAAGATGTATCACAACATACCCATTCCCATTTGAAAAAACAAGGGCAGTAGCCGCCCCCGCTAGGGGGGTTGATGTTACAGGGATGGAATTAATAGTGAAACGTGTCCCCCTGAAAACACAAGTTTACGGGTCAGTTTTTTTAAATTTTCACGTACACACCCGTAAACCTTGCTGGACTGTTTTCGATGGACCACCCTGTATATATTATTTATTATTACTGTATATTTTTATCGAGTCTTATTTTTTTCAGATAGTTATTTAACAGACAGCCGCATCAGGAGCAATCCTAGAAACTTCAAATGAATTTCCAGGGATTTCTTTTGAACACTAATTCATCCCTAAATAAATGACATATGAGAAAATTCCATTTTTTAAACTTTGTCCCTCTCTGTAGAGATCGCAAAACCCATCGCCACCCTTAGAATCGTTACGTTCCTAAAATAAGAGAACCCTTAAGTCGATCGATTTCATATTAAATCACTGTATTACATACGGAATAAAACTCTAAATAGAAAATATTTCAAATACAAAGTAAAACATTTAATAATAGAAAAAAGCAAACAAAACAACATAAGACTAACACTAAAAAATCTTTTAAGATCTCTAGTCGGCTCAGACATACCTCCTAAATAGAAAAAAAAACCTGTATTTAAAGGTAGCAGGAATAGAGATTAGTATATAAACGTAAAATTAGTAACAAAAACCGTTACGGAAACAAATTTGGTATTTTATTTTACAGAATACTTACACAATTAAAATTATGGTGTACAAGAAAATGCGAATATGACAGTAAATAAGGGACCGTTTTGATTAAGAGAATTTAGCATTTTTTCACAATTCTATAAGAAGTGATGGTAACAATTAAACTCCTGGACAAAATTAACGCAACATCATAAATTTCCCATATTTTTGATACTATTTTTTTTTTCTGAATTTATGATCCGATTTGAATGATTTTTTTTTTGCATTGTAGGTTGGTTCCTTGACAATGTCATAGTTTTCGCTGTTTATGATCAAACATTTAATTTTCGTACTATGTTTTTTTCCCAAAAATTCGTATCACCCTGTGGAGTATATTAGCAACCGAAGCATATTGCAGTTGACATTAAACGGTAGGTCCATCTTTCCCCAACATTTTCTTTCTTGGTTTACTTCATTATCTCTGTTATTAAAGGAGATACACCGTTTTATAGCGTAACATGTTTTTATAGACTTTAATATTCAACACATTCATTGTTAAATGTTTTCAAGTAGGTTTCAAGATTAAATAACTCGTCGGGCAACTGGGCATACGAAACGAACGTTTAATAAGCAGTTTCCGAACAGTTTTTATCAGTATGGGGAATTTTAAAACACATCAGCTGACACATCGCTTGCAATGCCAGAAAAAGTTCATAATCTACTTGAAAACATTTAACAATGAATGTGTTGAATATTAAAGTCTATAAAAACATGTTACTCTATAAAATGGTATATCTCCTTTAGTAACAGAGATAATGAAGTAAACCAAGAAAGAAAATGTTGGGGAAAGATGGACCTACCGTTTAATGTCAACTGCAATATGCTTCGGTTGCTAATATACTCCACAGGGTGATACGAATTTTTGGGAAAAAAACATAGTACGAAAATTAAATGTTTGATCATAAACAGCGAAAACTATGACATTGTCAAGGAACCTACAATGCAAGAAAAAATCATTCAAATCGGATTATAAATTCAGAAAAAAAAATAGCATCAAAAATATGGCAAATTTATAATGTTGCGTTAATTTTGTCCAGGAGTTTATTTATTATTTCAAACATTATTACAAATCATTTACGCCATCACGAACAATGTCGGTTTTTTAGGTATGTGAATCGTTAAATCAATTTTACTTGGTTTGATCCCCATAAATTAAAAATACCTATATCTTTTAAATTATTATAGTCACCGGCAAAAAGTTGGTAACATATGGGAAGCATTTCTATTATTGAAACAGTGCTTAGATTTTAATCGTATGCTCTTTTGCAAACTGAAGCCAAAATTCCAAAAATTATGTTATTCAAAAAAATATCCCTTATTAGTCTCACGATTGTTATATTCCTGAGAATATGCGCCGACATGCTCAAAATCCTTATAAGCAAATAATGACCCCCTATTTACTGTTTTTTTTTTAAATATAATTTCGTAATATCTCCAAAATTTTACCTAAAAACCTCGTCGTATAACCATAAGCATACTTTTATATAATTTCTTTAAATCGTTTATTTTTCAACGTCACTTATTTTCTCCCAATCGTCGTCCGTACTAGAACTACTACTGGGCGTTTCCAGGCTCACCGCCGAATCTATTTTACTTGGTTTTTTCGTGACTTCTACGGGTTTTTTATTTTTTCCTACGGTTTTGTCGCCTTCCGGATTTTTCTCGTCGCTTTTATTTTTAGTTGAGCTGGGCTGTTGCGTTGTGACTCCTGCAAGTATGATATTTACTCATCGGGGAAAGAATGAACGTACGTCATAATTTCAAACACCTGTTACTTTTTAATGTCTTTTGTTTTATCAGCTAATGGAAAACGATGAAACGGACAACTTTTTCTATGGTAACGAAATACAGTTCCAGTGTATTGGACGGAAATGGCAAAATTAAAATATTGACATGTCATTATTGATATTCATATTTTGTGTTTCGTGTGGTTCACAATTTTTTTACGTTTCCAAATGAAGGTACTTTTCTATATAAAATTAATCATCAAAATCAGTTCTTTTGAGAAGTATTAATTACAAATTTGTTTCCTTTTCTGCAAGAACAAACATTTCATCTCTAAAAGGTACCATAACGGCACCGTAAAATCCGGCCTATGGCCGGACCGAACCGCCGGAATTCCGGCCACCGGATCGAGTTCTGTCGTATAGACATCCAACAATGCTCGTCCGTAATGCATCACGTTTATGATGCCAGGTGTTTTATTTCACCAAAAACCAGAATGGGGAAAGTCCCTAAGTAATATTTTCGATCAGTGCGGTCTGGTGTGTGTCCCTACAATTATTTATTAGTTTAGGACTAAAAGCCGATTCCTATTATCGTGCTCGGCAAGGCACCGGTTCGGCAAAATTTATTATCATTGAATCTTATGGATATTGTGTGAATTTACACCCGCAAAATCCATAAGATTGAATGATAACTACACATTTTGCCGAGCCAATGCTTTGCCTGTGCCGAGCGTCCTCCTCAAGACTGCTTTTTCCTACACTCTACACACAAATAAGTAAAGTGTGGAGTTTTTTTGAAGTACATAAACAGGAGAATAATAAAGCAATTTGCAATTTTTGTTCGTTGTGTTGTGTTGTGTGTGTTATGTTGTTTATTCTGCAAAAACGAGCCATAAAATATATATATAAAGCCAATTTTAGAGTCTCAGTAAAGTCGCAGTATTTTTATTGAATAAATTTTAACACTGCCATGTTTATTTTTGTTGGAGACGTCTTGTCTTGGTTCACAAATATTCCAAAATGCAGTTAATTCGGTTTCATTATACAATACACGCCAAACATACAATGTAGATCTGCCTATACCTATTTCTACTCAAACTAAGAATTCTATTATATACAAGAGTAGAGATGTAAAGGGTAATATTACCGAGGTAATGTTACCGTAATTTTGGTAATATTACGTAATATTACCGCAAGATCGGTAACATTGGAAATATTGTTTTTTTTTCCGCTCCATACTCTCATTTATCGGGGAATACCCAGGGTTGCCAACAGTACGGTCCTGACCGTTTCCTTTGTTTCTTGTATAAAAAGCTTTTTGGAGACTAAACATTCATTAAAAAGTTTAGCAGTTGATGATAGCCCAGATATTTCTGATGTAGAAATAGAAGCAACTTATGACTTGTTCCAGCCAATGTCTAAGTGGATAACGATGTTTGAAGCTAACGGACCAACAATCTCAAAAGAGTTTATCTGCTTTTTTGAAATAAGGTCTATATTACGTGACAAAGTATCAAATTTATCTATTACTATGTTTGAAAACCAGAAAATGTGTTCAATTCTTGAAAAACGAGAAAATAAATGTTTAAAACCCGTTCATCTTGCTGCTTACCTATATTAGAACCAAGTCAACGCGGCGAGAAGTTAACTGAAGCTGAAAATTTAATTGCAACGGAGTTCATCTATGAAACTGCAAGGCGTCATCAAAAGTATTCTTCACAAGTAGATCTTATTATGGAAGCACTCGCACAGTACAAAATTAGAGGTAATATTTTTGCTAAGGAATTCGTCATTTCCAGCGAAAAATCTATGTCTGGATCTGTTTGGTGGGCAGGAATTTGCTCCAGTTCTAAAATTATTAGGTTAGCTGTAGACATTTTAAATTTACCATCGTCAACAGCCGCAACCGAAAGAACCTTTAGTACTTATGGATTTATTCATCGGCAAAAAAGAAACAGACTAACCGTGGAGAGGGCCGGAAAACTAACTTATATTGCCCATAATTATAATTTACTAAATGAAGAAGATCATTCGAGAATAGTAGAAGATACTGAGGAAGAAATAGAAAAAGAAGATATCGGTTTCGAAGTGATAGACTTGACTCAATTAACGAAAGAGAAAGAAGAATCAGATGACGAGGTTGGGGATGATGATGAGGATGATTTACCATTATCCACTCTATTACGTAGTCCATTTCTGACTCTGACTAGTTTAAAAAAACGTTCTTATGGTTTTTCGTAATGTTTTTACAGTTTTGAAATAAAAAAATAAAAAAAACTTGTATTACTTAAAAAGCTGTTTTTTTTATAAATTACCAATGTTACCGTAATATTGCGTAATATTACCGGTAATATTACCGATTTTTAAATTACCGGTAATTTTACATCTCTATACAAGAGTAAGAAAATATTTAATCAGTTCCCATTGAATATTCCCCAAATTAATAATTACAAGACATTTAGGAAAGAAGTCAAATCTTTACTACTTTCGAAGGCTTACTACTCAGTGGATGAAGATTTTCATGATAATTTTGATTGACGTTTGGAATTGATATATTGGGTGTATTTGGTATTATATTTTTACTCTTTTATGTCACGTTGTATTGTACTGGTGACTCATATCAATTTTCCTTTATGTCTCTTATTTTCGTACTATATTTAGGACTCACAGCTTTGTTTATAGGAAGATCTTCTTTTAAACAATAAAGCATACTTTGACTTTGTAAAAAGATCTTTCAAAACGAGGCAGCAGTAGTAAATCGACATCACCTTTAATAATGCGTTTAAAACGACATCATCGTTCTGAACATGTGAAAAACTTTAAGAAAGATGATGAGGAAGTAACAATAGATACAGATAATTTAGTACACTTTTTGAAAATGTCGGATACCGGAAACAATGGCAACATTTTTGGCCGGATCCCTAACCGGAACCTGCATTTACAACAAAACATTCCAAAAAGAGATCAAAATACTTTTAACTGGTGGAAAAATCACGAAGAAAATTTTCCACTTTTATCAAAAATACCTACTGACCTGTATTTTCTTTAGGTTTTTCTGTGTCTATTTTCTTATTATCACCACTGTCTAATTGGTCTTTTGTTGATTTTTTTTGAGTAAAAGATCGCTTTTTTTGCTCATTTTCGTATTGTTCCAGCAATGCTATTTGCTCTTCTTCCGTTAATTCCACATCGGCAGCAAAATCTGATAAAGAAGAAAATCCTTATTACATTTGACCTAATGTATTTGGAAAATAGATACGCATGCAGAACTTTGATATAATCAAAATCTGTCTATTAGGAAGCAAAGTTAAAAATCCAGAGTTCAACAAAATGTGACAAATTTGCTTTCGATTGAAATTCAACCAAATTAATTTATCTTTATACCACCATATTCACGTGCACATCCATTTTTTAATTTGAAAATATCACACCGAACTGAAAAAACAATAATGTTGTGCTCACCTTGTTCCCATTTCAAATCTTCACTTTCTTTCAAATCTTCCGTTAATACTGGCTCTTTTTCCTTTTGTTCCCTCTTTTCCATTATCTCCTGCCGAGCAATTTCATCTTCTAAAAGGGCTTTCTTAAACAAATACCTAGAAAAATACAATCAATTCAAGTTTTTAGTCGCCGATTAACTTTTTAATCTTAATCGGTATTGTCTGAAAAACGCACCAACAAAACATAACATTTATACAATAAAATAATATTTAAAATTACCTTTTCCAAAACAACTGATGATCCAGAATATCTGGCACCAGCTTGGCATAGTGCTTTTTCAATACCTCCGAGCTGTTGACCTGCTTGGCTATTCTGTCATCGGACAATTGATCCGATTCCAAAATTTCTAGCCAACATTCATACTGTTTTCGTAAATGCGGTTCCGGATCACAGAGATAGGTTTCTGCATTTTTTTGAAGTTCGTACAATGCCTTCTATTAAAAAGAAAACTAGTGACGAACAGGATACTTAGTTAGACTGACAGAAAAAATCGAAATTTAGACCAAAGAGTTTTTAAAGTTACCTGAAATTTGTTAAGTTTATGGGTCTCAGAATTTTCAACTATCAGCATCTCGGTATCTTCGTCATCTGGACTAGGATTTAAAACAGTATTAACCTGACCTAAAAAATAAAAATCATTGTTGGAAAAAAATAATAATAATAATAAATAATGTTGCCTCAAAATCTTAATTATAAAACGATTTTTTCGAAAACTTGTAATAAAAGTGGTCAAACGAAATTCCATGAAATTGTCACATTTAGATTTTTCACTTAGCTGTAAATTTTTGAGAGAAGCTAAAATGCAATATTTCAAAAAAAAAACACCAATGATGATTACTCTGTATAATCTAAAAACCTATAGCGATATTTTTCACACAATTTTACCTTCACACTCTAAAAATTATTAAGTCAGATAAAAAATACTTATTCATAAGAAATTAGGTAAAAAAAAATTTCAGTTACTTACCCAAAAATGTACTGAAGCTCCTTTTCACACTATTCACGGTGGAATCCGGCGATTCAAGCTAAAAAAAATTATAAAATCAAAAATCCAGGTTAATTTCAAAAAACCTGCTGTACTATCCACACAGTTACAAAGTTAGTTAAATCACGTCCATTCACGAAAATTCCACACATACTATTCAAAAATGTGAATAATAAGGTATTTAAAACCAATTTGACATATTTCACATCATCTTTTTTGGAGAATACCTACCAATAATTGATTTTATGTGATAAAAATAGAACCATTAATTTCTTACTATCATGCATGTGTTGGCTCATGCTGCATGAAAACGAGTGTTGTTGTGAACTTTTTGAAGAATTGAAGATTTTAACCGTAACACATAAAGAAAAATACATTTTTAAACGATAACTATGTTAATTTTTTTTGAAGTAGTCCATCTCGAAGTGGAGTGAAGTTATAGGGAGGTAAAGAAACCCACAATCTGATCCACTAGTTTAATGAAAAATTAAAATAAACCATACATGTTTCGAAGGTTCAAACATTCATCTTCAGTGGAAAAAAAAATGAGAACATTAGAAGGCATGAGTGCCTGCTACCTCCCAATAACTATGTTGTCGAGGCCTACTCTCTGAGGAGGGATGACTGCCTGAAGAATTGACAAATTAAAATCTATAATCACTTACCTGAAAGTATAAAAACACTAACTAACATAACTATTTATTCTACAAATTTATGTAACTTACGCTAAGTGTCTTCTCCACAACAGAACCGGCTGAAGAGACCACACTGCTAGCCTCATTCTTGACAGCTGTGCCAAATTCTTCCAAGTCTTTTTTGACAAATTCTAGTACTTCAGTACTCTGAAAAATTGGTTTGTAGTGTATTTAAGCCTGCATTTGTATTCCGACATAAATAAAATATTGAGCATTTAGAATCACCGGCGCACTGCATAACGTAATCTAATCTCAACATAAGTTTGAGTTTGTTTATCAATTTATATTGTAGGTTCCTCATTGTGTGTTACACCCGAACAGATATATATAGTTTAATAGCTTTAGTGAGTCTTCACTTCAACACTAAGCATAATCGATTCTGACATAAATACTATATACATATATGTTAAAAGTACAAACTAAAATTTGAAAGTCGAGCAGTAAGGAATGTAAATGCCTATGGAGCCTTCACTCATCTTACAGTGGCAAAGTGGCAAGTGATATTATTTTGTGTATCTCTGCAGGGAAACACATGGGTATGGTTACAGGGAATTTCGAATAAAATAAACTATAAATTACCTTATTTTTTGCTGCATTTAACCAGGAATTAAACCAACCTTCCCCACCTGATGCATTGGGTGTATTTCTATACATAATAAAAAAACATTAAAATATAATAGGTACCTAATAATAATTCACTATCAACATAAGATCATAAAATAACAACAAGATAAGGTCAATTGTGCAATTGAGCAACCTAATTAGCGATAGAATAAAAATAATTTAAATATGTATTTAATAATTAGAACAAGCAGAACTCCGAACAATTTCTGCTTTAAATAATGAATCCACTAGAAATCGGCCTACAAATGAAATATTTTTAGTTTAAATGCAAATCAATTTAGTACAGATGAAAAATTATTGGAGGACAGGATACATTTTTTGTTGTCCTGCTGCATATGGGCAATATTTGAATATAAATTGTCACCCTATTAAACTTGCTAGATACCAAACACTTACTTATCAGTATTTTCTGCCATGATTCAGTGAAATCAACGTATTTTACACTAAGAATTTTGCTTTGATGACTAGAATTTTGTGACAATCCTTCAACTTTGTTTTGTTTTGATTTTTATTGGTCTTTCGTAATGGCGGCCATGATAAATTTACCGACGTGATATTAGCTCTTAATGTAATTCTGTGAACTTTGGCCAAGTTGGGCTAGGAAATATGTGGTTAAGACCCACGAGTAAATAAGGAAGACTAATGGAGTGACCTCTTTTCGATAGTTCTTCAAACATTTTTACCTGTAGCGACATCTCCAGTGAGAAAGTTGATATTAGAAGTTTGTTCGGCGCGCCGTAACGCCGCGGCGTTGCTTAACCCTAATGACTTTATAAGGAGGAGTGAAGACAATTTCATAAATATGAAATTTGGTCATAAAAATAGGTTTACCAGGTTAGCAAAATATTTTTATTTTTGAGAACAAAAAATGTAATCGGTCAGCCAAAATGGCTAGTTGGTCAGCAACTTATGGACAGCAAACATTTCTGAATCGGTCAGTAATTAATGTCATACTAGAGTGCTTTAAATTACTTTGGTACGCAAATTAAACATATAAGCTGCTATGAGCGATCCACTTTTAATCAGATCTTAGTAAGCAAAATATTTAATCTTGGTCATCAAAAAAAAAGCAATAAAACGTGAAATAGTGACAGTGCTCTTGGAAAACAAGTAAAAACCCGCCCCCACTACACCTTTTGTAGCCGATTTCCTTCTGTATTCGGCAAAAGAAAACACAAGAAAGTTATATAAATTGACAGTGCCCTGGGAAAACCCGCCCCCGCTGCACCTTTTGGGCCTTGACTGCTACACCGAGTGAAAACACACGCACGCAATTAGCTACTCGTATCACGCGACTGCTTTCGCTCCGCCCACAATAACGAACTTTGCCGATTATTGAAAACAAACGCAATCCAATGATTTATATTGATAACCATTCTTTTAATATGCAAACCTCTGAAGTAAACTGCTTCTAGACTTGTTTTTTTCTACTGACCAATTGCAAAATCTTGCTGACCAAGTAATAATTTCGGTTAAATTCTTGTAGTTTGTAGCATTTTTTGCAGAACAAGTGTTTCAGCGTGATTTTAATAAATTTTGAGGTATTACTGGAAAGAGATATTTTTTTTGACAACCGAGGAGAATCTGTTTACAAACACCTTACAGACGCGGCTGTAATGTAGTGTCGGGATGGCAATCCTCAGCTGAGATATTGCCGACCGACTAAACTCTCCGTGTAAGTCAGGCTAGAGAGGTCTATAACTATATACTTTTCACTAACGTTAAATTATTAAACTCAAGAAGACTTCTTAAAAATAACACACATTATAGAAAATGTTAACATGAATTTAAAAAAATAATAACCAATTTTCTTATTTTGCCAGTCGCGCAACTATATGAAGGGCATAATAATTTAAAGTGGAAGAATTTGACATGCTATTTTAAATATCTACTTTTTTTATGATCGTAGATTGAGAAAGATGCGAAGAAAAATAACTCTTGGTAATACTTTTTGTTCGGGTTAAAAACGCACAATAATAAACCCGAACAATAAATACATATTTGGGTGATTTTTGGCAGTTTTTTTGTTTGGTATCGAGACACGTGGTAAATATTCATTATTCACAAATAAATAAATTTCTGGAATTTTTTGTGGTGGCTACTACAATTTTTTAGCTAAACCTGTGCCCACCCGTAGTTACGTGCCTGCTAAATACCCTACCTGGATCACATGTAAACGGCTAGGCTGCTGGTGGAGCAGTCGGTGACGTCATCGCTTGATGAATTGGAATTTCAAGCGATTCACTCGATTATTAAAATCGCTCGAGTATCTAGTACTCGATTATTAAAATTTCCGGTTTTTCCCAACACTAATTTTTCATATTATGTGCCATACTTAAACCGGTTTTCCATTTAAGATTTTAAGGTAACATCTACTTCACCCAGGGGGTTAAACAACGAAGGTTAAAAACGCCCTCTTTCATAATAAAATGATATGCCTTCCCATTTTTTTTATATTACTTACGGAAAGCGAGATATTCAGAGTGGGAAGTTCTTAAACCATTCAAATAACAAATACTAGAAATAACCTTACATCTTATGACAAGCGAGTCCCATATTTTGATAGTTTAACTATTATTTGTAAATCGCATAAACCGTTTATGAGATCCCAAGAGTAATACTAATTAAAATTTAGATATAATCTTCCAGTTTTTAGGAAATTCCTATTAAAGTTTAACACAGGAAAATACGCTCTCTGAACTATTTTATAATATAGAATTTATTTCTCCAAATTTAATATTTGACATTTTATTATCTCCTCGTTCGGGAAAATTTATAATTTTTTCGTTTTATGTTTCTCTGGAAACGGAAAATACTCGTAAAGCTTGTAATCGTGTTTCGTGCATTATTAAACGGTTCTCGACTCGACGGTTCCCGGAATCGAATAAACGGCCGAAATCGACCGCGATTCTGAGCAGCGATTTGCCCTCCGGTGAAACCGTCGGATTCCGCGAAGAAGGGTTTTATGGAGAAATTTTACGGATAAGACAGACTATCGGAATTCTCAAACCGGAAATTATTTATTAAAATGATTTTCCAAAAGGGGATCATTAAATATTAGCAAAAAATACGTGTCCTGTCCTGAAGTGTTGTTGGAAGAACGGAAACACTCAGTCACAGCCCTTTTTCAAAAAGCGATAAGTCAAAAAAAAATGGTATTTGAGATGAAATTATCATTATTTAATTGTAAATTATACTATCTTGATAATTTGAAATTATTTTTTGTGTTCTTTATATTGTTAGTACATACAAGCATAGATAGGAACATTTTATCTAAAACGCGTCCAAGGAATTTTCTACACAAATGTTTTCTCTAAAAGGTTAACATTACAGAACCGGATATAGTCATGGACGGACACGCAATCCCACTGGCTTCATCTATTAATTTGCTGGGCGTCAATCTGGGAGGAAATATGTCTTGGCATAACCACGTTGTGGCAATCGCCAAGATAGCTTCTCAGAAGCTTGGGGTACTCTTCCGAACCAAAAAGTTGTACACACCTCAACAACTTTTGCAGATTCGACCATCACTATAATACTGCTCTCATGTCTGGAGCTCTACACCCAAACATACTCTTCGACTACTGGATTCCATCGAAAGGAGGGCCATTTGTCTGATTGGAGACCACGAGCTGACGAAGAACCTCGACAGTCTAGCTAGAACATCGAAGACAGGTTGGGGATTTGACTCTCCTTTACAGATATTTTCATGGAAACTGCTCGGCTCACCTTTCCCTCTTAATTCCGCCTAGAGCGGCGAATAGCAGAAATACACGACGAACCACTGCCGCCCATCCATATGTGGTTAAGCTTAGTACTCCTCGAACTTCATTATTTAAGAATTCTTTCATCTGTAGGACTTCATCCTTGTGGAACGACCTTCCCGAGGTCGTTTTTCCCAACGAATCCAACGATTCAAAACCAACGTGAATCGCTTTTTGCGCACACGCATCACTCCCAGAGGTGCTCTAAAGAATTTTTCCTGTAGTGCTTGTGTTTGATCATAAAAAAAAAAATGGTAACTTTTTTTATTACGCGTTTTATGAAATCTCTACTTGGCAGAAAGATTTTTTAAAAAAATAATGTATTACATTATATACGGTTCTCAAAAAGTGCAAGAACGTAAAAAAAAAGGTCGGAGGGAGAACTACCCCTATTTTTAATTTTTGAAAAAACGACCAATACAAAAGTTGAATCAAATATTAAACAATTTTTCAGTCCACCAGTGTATCAAATAGGCCGGTGACGTAAATTACCTGTGACATACATGGGTTTTCAAAAGGCTAATTATTATTTTAAATTTTATTTATTATGAATGGGCTGCAGTTGTTAGGTAACCTCTGTGGTAATTTTCAAAGTTCTGTTAGTTGATTCTATTAGACTAATTCGATTGACCCAATTTTGTCCGTTTTATTCGGCCAAGGCAATTTCTGCAGTTCAGATTTACCGAGTTTTCGATCTTCGGAAAGTCCGCACTTGCTTCCTTGAACCGCTTTCAGCGAGAGCAAAAGAACTTGACGAGTCCGAATCAGGCGTTGTTGCCGACATGATAAAATAGTCAAGAAATAATATTTTTACGAATATTGTGTTTTTAAGAAAAATTTAATTTTTTTCAAAAATTCGGTGCATCTTATATTAATTCAAATAAAATAACTCTACAACAGAACCATTTTACTGTAGAATGTTTTATAATTTGGTTGCAAGAACATTCTAAACACCAAAGGTATCACGGAAAACCTGTATACGACAAGTGTATTTATAAAGCTGTTATAAATCATATGCTCTTATAAGGAAAGCCTGCTTCTAGGGCCACAACCACTTGATCTTTTGGTGGATGCCTAAATCTGCCACATAAAAATACCCAGCCACTTATTTTTTAAGTGCACGACGATATCTATAAATAGAGAACAATTGTAGTCTTAAAGGTCCCAATTAGGTAATTTACATAAACACACAATTAGTGATATTTTTTACAAATTGTATTGTTGCCAATTTAAAGTGGCACGTTTTTCCCAATTGAAAATTTCCAGTATAACTACAACATGTACCACCTTGCTTGTTTGCATAAAATGATCGTTTTTAATTCCAATAATCCTGTTATACATTGAACTCGGAAATTAGTATGGTTTTTACGCGCGATATCAGTTTCGAGGAACGTAATCATAAATAAGCCAGTTTAAAAACAATACCTTATTTTATATCGATTCGTAAAATTTTAATTGATACAATTTTTTTAATAGTGTAATGTATTTATTATTATCAGCAATTGGTGCTTTATTACTTGCTTTATAAAAGTACTAGGTAATTTGTGATGGGGCTTTGCAGACCCTTTAAAATGATTTCCAAGCTCTCATACCGCTCACGCTCTTTTAAAGGGCTTGTAAGCCCGCTTTAATAACTTGCAAGCACTTTTTGTGGGCCTGAGAGCCCAATAAAGTATATTTTTGAATATTGTTAAGGCCGTATTAGACTAGGCAATTTTTTCTCTTGCGCCGGCAATTATAATGGCACGTATTCATGCGCAGTAAACCGATTTCGATCAGCTGGAGCATTGTCAACGGTCAGAACAGCAGTGGGTACTGTCGAAATCTCTAAAATATCCTCAGAATTAGAGATGTGCAAACCTGTTCGTTTTGATTACCAGTTAAAGCAGCTACTGCTATTTACAAATAGGAGGTGCAAAAAGTTGCTGAATTAGCAGTCCATAAATTTAATAAAGAATGTAAACTGCTAATTTAAGTACCAGTGGGTTTAAATGGCCATTACCTGTTCATACCTGCTTCGGCAAAATAATAAACAGTTAAAAATAACAGAATAATCCATGTCTGCCCAATTGCGCCGGCAAGGGCAATTAAAATGGCGCCTGCCCCATTTCTGGTAATGAGAGACAGCTGATCGGGAACAGTGTACTGCGCATGAATCCGTGTCATTTTAATTGTCAGAAGAGTAGAATTTCTGACTGAAGTACGGAGAACGGTGTACTGCGCCTGAATCCTTGAATTATAATTGCCATTGCTGGCGCCATAAAAATTCCCGACTGTAATACGGCCTTTAGGTCTTCTCTCTGTAATAATGATCAGTATTTGTGGGTTCGTTATTGGTAAGGTATTTATGTACATACATCGTATACATTTAATGGTATAAAAATACAGTAAACTCCGCGTTTATAATGTGCAAGGGATATAACATGCTTTAGGCTATACTGTTGGATTTTTACCGGATATTGCGTATCATATTAAATTTGGGTATCATTTAACTGGTTAGTAAAATATTCTTATTTTTGCGAACAGAAAAATGTCATAAAAAAAGCAATAAAACGTCAAATAGTGACAGTGCCCTTGGAAAACAAGTGAAAACCCGCCCCCGCTACACCTTTTGTAGCCGATTTCCTTCTGGATTCGGCACAAGAAAGTTACATAAATCGACAGTGCCCTGAGATCTCTGAAGTAAACTGCTTCTAGACATGTTCGTTTCTACTGACCAATTGTAAAATCTTGCTGACAAAGTACGAATTTCGCAGCTCGACTGTTAGTTAAGCGAACACATAATATTACAAGCGAACTGATATCGGTTAAATTGTTGACAGTTTGCAGCATTTTTTGCAGAACAAGTGTTGCATCCCGATTTTTATTTATTGCAAACAAAATCTTTTTATGCTGATCAAATGATTTAATGGCTATTTTTTGCTGATGCGAACCAATTTTAATAACGGCAAACCATTTAAGTACTTCTCATTAAATTTGAGACACAGGTTATAACGTTCAATACTTTCACCCAATCAGGTGACAAATTCTGGTATTCCGGTATTGGTATTGACTTGTTTAATCTCCTACCAGATTTATTCAGAGAGGCTAGCTTTTGAACTATTCAAGAACCGTTTAAAAAAGTATCTTATCGCAATTACCCATTAATTACTGAATAAAGGAATTTCTAGAGACGCTGAGAGGGAATGAGGACTTAAATATTTTACTTTAGTTGTCTTCACATTCATTAATTTCATTCATTTTGGTGTGATATTGAGGAATTTTGTAACTTTTCTTGTTTTCCTAATCTTCTTTCTATTTGAACATTTTTTATTTGTGTAGGTGTGTACTTGTTTAGTGACGTATCAATGAAAATGTAGTTTTTCTCTTCACAAATAAAGATTGATATTGAAATTAAATTGCCGTTAGAATAGTAGTATCAAATCAAAAAATTAGACGTAAATTTTAATTTTAAAAAATAATTGATTGATTATGTGGTCCTATATTTGAGCGGAAATTAGTGATACATTGTTGAGATAATTGCGAAAACAAATTAACATACTGATAAGATAATATTGTACTACATTATTTGATATATTTGCATAAAGTGTTTGGATTCGGCGACCTTGGAAAGGCGCCAATAACTTTGCATGATGAAACCAATGCGAAATACGAATACGTTTCTTTTACAAAATTAAGTTATCCAGTGGACTCTGGTTATAAACTACCCTCTACTAACAAAAAAAACATGCATACTCTATAACCAGCGGTACGCTATAATGTTGGTTTTGAATCGTTGGAGGTTATATTCGTTGGGAAAAACGACCTCGGGAAGGTCGTTCCATAAGGATGTAGTCCTCCAGATGAAAGAATTCTTAAATAATGAAGTTCGAGGAGTACTAAGCTTAACCACATATGGATGGGCGGCAGTGGTTCGTCGTGTATTTCTGATATTCGCCGCTCTGGGCGAAATTAAGAGGGCAAGGTCAGCCGAGCACTTTCCATGAAAATATCTGTACAAGAGAGTCAAATCCCCAACCTGTCTTCGATGTTCTAGGCTGTCGAGGCTCTTCGTCAGCTCGTGATCTTCGATCAGACGAATGGCCCTCCTTCCGATAGAATCCAGTCGCCGAAGAGTATGTTTGGGTGCAGAGTTCCAGACAAGAGAGCAGTACTCTAGTAATGGTCGAATCTGGGCTTTGTATAGTGTCAAAAGTTGTTGAGGTGTCTACAACTTTCTGGTTCGAAAGAGTATACCAAGTTTCTGAGAAGCTATCTTGGCGATTGCCACAACGTGGTTATGCCAAGACATGAGAACTGAACATGAATCGGAGTTAAAATTTGAATGGTACACGTAAATCAAAATAAATACGTAATAACCAGAAGTGTATGTATGTTATTTAATTAAGTACCAGTCCAATAAGAGGGGTCTCTTTTTATACCGACGAAATATTTTTCGTTTTTATAAAGTTAAAGGAAAATCATTTGCTCGGGTTTGTTCAGTTTGACTAGTACGAATTTTCTATTTTTATCGGACTGAGTTCTATTATTTCTATTTTACCTATAAATAAAACCACAACCGATAAAAATAGAAAATCAGGAATCTATCCAAGGACGTACATCAGTGGCGGCTCGTGGACGAAACTATAGAGGAAGAGCCAAGCAAAAATAGCCTTAAACACACAGAAGATCGTCACGCGTCAATATAATTCATCCCAAAGGCGAGGAAGTGCCCCCCCCCCCCCCCCCCCCTACTTCCTCTGAATAACCGCCACTGATGTATATAGGCCATACTGGTAGCAGGACTTTTCACTTCTTTACTGAAAACAATGTATGGTAAAATGAAGTAGCTAGGGTTTGTTCGAGTTTGTTCCACAGAATCCATGGAAATAAATATGTACATTGAAAAATCTCAAATCAACTTGCTTGTTAATAATCAAATAGCAGCGGTCACCAACCTACGAATCCGGTCATCCCCAAACCGTTTTATTTCGTATCTATCAGAAGTAGGGTTACCATATCGGTCTCAGTCAAAATCAGTCCCGTTGCATATGTACCCCCCCCCCCCCCCCCCCTACATTAATCAAGTTTGGCCACCAACCTTTACCTAACCGCCCAACTCCATCGTTTTTTTATTTTTAATTTTTTTTTTATTAGATCATTCTTTTGATTCAGTTAGACTAAAACGCTGTGATGCTCACTTTTTTTCACGCACTCGCTCAAAAAAAAAAAAATAATTTGAAAAAAAATCGCTGATTCAGGAGGAAACCAGGGAATCAGTGCATTTTTCACGGAAATCAGGGAATTTTAACGAAAATCAGGGAATCAGTGCCGAAGGTCAAAATCAGGGAATTCCCTGACAAATCAGGGAATATGGTAACCCTAATCAGAAGGATTAATTTTTTATAAATGTTTCATGTCATATTTTTTTGTTGCATTTTTCCCAGCCTTTGACTTATTGGCAACAATGCAAAAATTCCTCGAATGAGTAATCAACTGGGCAGTTTCGGATTCTGCGAGAAGACGTTTTACTACGAGTCCCAACAAGCAGGCAGGCTTTTGGAGAAAACAAGCGCCATTCGCGATTTGCGCCAGCGGTCACGGGCTTGTCGCGTGCGTCACCAAGTCATCATGAGATAACGCGCGCGAAAGGTCAACGTAATTGAACGACAGGACGATTTGTTATTTAATTAGAGAAGGCGGTTAATTAATTATTATTGTTAAGAACGATTGTTTGTAAACAAGCTACTGACGATATGCAGAATATTTATTATTTTATCGGAAAATTTAGCAAATTACCAATACATTTCATTAACTTTTGGTGCAAAATGATCGTCATGCGCATGCGTCTTTCTTACGTCAGAGACCACTATGAGGAGGGGGTAATCAATCTAGTGTAATCTTGGATAATACTGTGTAATTTCATGGCATTATTATGCTCATGGGCGGTAATCTTAGGTAATCTGGTGACATCCAGTGTACAGATTTTCGTCAGTTAGATTACGAGATATCGAGGAAAGTTATTGGAGAAAAGATTTTAATCTTATGCCCTTTAGCAAAGTCATAGTCATGAACGGACACGCAATCCCACTGGCTTCATCTATTAATTTGCTGGGCGTCAATCTGGTAGGAAATATGTCTTGGCATAACCACGTTGTGGCAATCGCCAAGATGGCTTCTCAGAAACTTGGTGTACTCTTCCGAACCTGAAAGTTGTACATGAAACATGACACTATACAAAGCCCAGATTCGGCTACTGGATTCCATCGAAAGGAGGGCCAATCCTCTGATTGGAGACCACGAGCTGACGAAGGACCTCGACAGCCTAGAACATCGAAGACAGCAGGAATACACGACGAACCACTGCCGCCCATCCATATGTGGTTAAGCGTAGTACTCCTCGAACTTCATTATTTAACAATGGAAGTGTGGAGCCAAAATTCCAAAAAATATAAATTATTATAAATCAAATTATTTTTTATTTTGTAAGAGCAACTTTGGGAGACACGTTAGAACAAAAATTTAAAACACGGCCTTTCGTAAGCATATTGTTTAAGAAATAACTATAAATGGTAAATATGGTTGCCAGATGCAGGGCCTGGCCACGCCCAGTTACATGGTAACAAGCTACATTTTAACAAAATTTTATTAAAAACCAACATTCGACCATTTAACACATTTTCATTATATTCCTGGGAATATTAAACGTATGAAACTAATTCTGGATATTTTTCTTTACAAGTAGACATCAATTTTCCAATTTAGCATGCGCTACTTAACTATTTATATCTTTCACTATTTTTTTAAAATTATTTTCATTGCATTTGATTTTTCCCAAAATTTAGTGGGCAACCCGTCCTGTTATCGATGTGTAAATAAAGTGTAAATATTCTATTTATTTAAATCGTCGTGAATACGTCAGAGATTGTTAAGTAGTGAGCAGCTGACAGCATCAGATGAGACGACAAACGATTTTTTCAATACGCAATTATTTATTCTTTGCTCGGCGACAAAAAATTTGGTCCTATCTAAAATTCCCAGTTGACCAAGGATCTTAAATTAAGGAGGATACCTTTGGTTCACGGCCTGTGAAGAATAAACACATTTACACACTTAGGTATAACTTTCCAGAAAAACAATCGGGAAGCTCTGAAAATTAGTGTTGCTTGCTGTTAATTAGACAAGGACTACGTTCTCCACTACACTTTTAACAACTGTCATATTTGTCCTTGTTGGTAAATAAGATTCTTTGTTATCTTTTCAGTGTTTGTGTGTTAAATTTACGTATTGCTTGTGGAAAAATAGTAATTCTTAACTCAATATGGTAACACTGTGCCAAGTCCGCCGTAAAGTGGATAAAAATATAGACTTTTCAGTTAATTCCATCGATTGCTTGTTTTCCCTAACCAAGACATATCAAACCGATCAGCGGTTAGAATGAAAACAGGTACAGACAAAAGATAGAAACCCCATCTCTTTTTTGTTGTGTTTATTTTCATAATAACAGGCGTCATGTTGACGTGTACAAGGCAGATAGAAATACCGGGTCCATATTTGGTTCAAGTCCATGGAGTTTACTCTTATTTTGTTTCGATCAAGAACGTGAATAATTAAAAAATAATTTGGATGTTCATGACAATAGGATAGCCTGTATCTTATGTCATGCATTTTTTTTTTTGGTTTTTTATGATCAAACACAAGCACTACAATCCTTTAGGGCACTCTGGGAGTGGTTTTGAATCGTTGGAGGTTATATTCGTTGGGAAAAGCGACCTCGGGAAGGTCGTTCCATAAGGATGAAGTCATCCAGATGAAAGAATTCTTAAATAATGAAGATCGAGGTGTACTAAGCTTAACCACATATGAATGGGCGACAGTGGTTCGTCGTGTATTTCTGCTATTCGCCGCTCTAAGCGGAATTAAGAGGGCAAGGTCAGCCGAGCCGAAGAGTATGTTTGGGTGCAGAGCTCCAGACATGAGAGCAGTACTCTAGTGATGGTCGAATCTGAGCTTCGTATAGTGTCAAAAGTTGTTGAGGTGTGTACAACTTTCTGGTTCGGAAGAGTACACCAAGTTTCTGAGAAGCTATCTTGGCGATTGCCACAACGTGGTTATGCCAAGACATATTTCCTCCCAGATTGACGCCCAGCAAATTAATAGATGAAGTCAGTGGGATTGCGTGTCCGTCCATGACTATATCGTGTTCTGGAATGTTAACCTTTTTAGAGAAAACTGCTCCCTGGGTTTTTGTAGCGTTAAATTCGACTTGGTTACTGTCACCCCAAGCCAAAATTTCTTCCAGTTCTTTGTTGAGGCGTGCTACTTCATGCTGTCTGCGAAGATGTGCGTCGGCAGTCGACGTTTGTGCATTCAAAGAGAAAGATGAGATAAGTGTGCTATCATTATCATAATCTATGCTATACTTACTATTCCCTATGCCTAAAAATACTTTTTCTAAGTTGTATAGGAGTTCTGCCTGTGGCCTGTTAGAGTGTAGCAAATTGTCATATATCAACCGCCAATAACGTTACAACACTATAAGGTATACAAATATACTTTTTTCTTTCCACTTCATTGAGCCACATTATAGAGAAATTATTTTACAGTGTATTGTACTATTATTGATCTCCTTGGTCTGTATATTTCAGATAACAACAGGAACAACCCTGTAGGTTGTATTACTTATTTACCTATTCCATGGAATTTTCTAAATTCAAATTGATTTTTCCGCAAATAATTTAGCCCACAAATTAACCCATCCTGTTATCGATGTGCAAATAAATGTGTAAATATTCTATCTACTTGAAGTTCTGCTAATTAAAACATTCATTATCGAGTCAGAACACTCAACAAGTTTATTGATTATTATCTGCTGACTAATCGTAAAATTATTTTTATATTATCATCCCGAATTTTTATTATTACCTCTCATGCATGAGTGCGAGTTATTAACTTTAATATTGTGATTAAAATCTCGTTAGACTACTAATAAGGATTCATAATATGGAGAACTTTGAACTGATCGTCTGTTTCGTTCATAGGGTACTCTAATAATTAAAAAAAATTAGTTTCACTTTTTCAGTAGTGCCCTCGACTATGCCTCGGGCCCCATCTCACGGAAACCGGAACTGTTCACTATTTAAACAACATTAATCCCATCCTCTATCGATTTATATTAGGTTCGCTCGCAGAACAGTCGAAAAAAGTGTTCACAGAAGCAAAATTTGTGACCGCTGGCCAAAAATGCAGTGTTCGTAGATCAAAATGTATCGACTGTCAACTGATTTGCAACCGCCAGGATACACCGCGTACTGCTACGGAATTGTGGGTTGGATTCTGGGCATTTTCTCGATCGGCTGTTTGTTTACGACTGGTTGTTTTTACCGATTCATTTTATTTTCTTTAGTATTGGCTTGTTTGGATTAAATCTACTTTCCATTTTTCTTGAAATATCCATTCCAAAATGATTGGCTGACAAGTTCAAAGCCTCTCCAGGGTAACCACAAACTCATGGACACGACTATGTGTCTATTCTAGACAGAGAAAGAGAGAGACGGGAATACTGACTCGTTCTCCTTCCTCAAGTCAAGAATAGACACACTGATCTAGAAGACTGGAATGAAGGAATAGTTGTTGCAGAATTATATCGTTGATTCTTACTGCCATAAATAAACTACCTATTGTATACGCCTCAACCTCTTCAAAGCTAAATAAATGGGATCAGGGCCGGCTTGAAAATGTATACCACACCACATGATTTATGTTTATAATTTAAAATAAATAGATAGGTATTTTTAGTTTTAGGTACCTATAATAAATGTAAAATAATGATAACAATTAATGATAATTGAAAATAATAGAATTAAAAAGTATAACTATTAGGATAACAAGTACAATAAAAATTAATTAAATTCTAAGAAACTATTGATAATTTATTCAAAAACTCTGTATCACTATCACTATCTTCATCTAAGCCTAAACTTATAATTAAGGGTTGAACATTTGTAATCATACAATTGTAAGAATTTTCCACCTTAAGTACATGCTGTACACAGTTTTTCCAGATATCTGCATAAATTTTTCTTACTTCGTTTTTAATTAATTCTACTACAGATGCATGATTTTAATTGGTGCCATATTAGCTCAATAGGATTGAATATACAATAGTACGGAGGAAGACGCAACACTGTATGTCCATTTTCTGCTGCAAGTTTGTCACACTCGTATTCCTTATTTATTTTAAAAGCTTTTAATAATTCTAGCAGTTCTCGTTTTTTGTAAGTTTCTTCAAAATATAAATCATTTTCAATCATAAAATTTTGAATTTCTGCTTTTGTATTATTAGAATTGGGAATGATTTTTGCTTGCCGACTATGATAACTAGCATTGTCCATTACAATGACGCTATTTTCAGGTATATTTTAAAGGAGTTTATGTTTAAACCAATCTTCAAAAAGTTGTGTGTCGGTATCTTGATGGTAATCTAAAGAAGAATCTGCTATGTTTTTAGCTAAAAGCAACAGACAATTTGGAACAAACCCGTTCTCTGAACCATGTAATATTGTGATTCTTTTGCCTTTATTTGACGGTGCCTTGGTTTGACATTTTTTTGGAAGAATCATCCCAACCTTTTCTTGGAGTGTCATGGGTATCGAACCATATGTTTCGTCAAGATAAATAATTGGACGATTTTCTTCTCTAAATTGTTTAACAACTGTTAAATATGATTATTATAACTAACTGTTTATGGTTTTTAGTAAAGTACAACATGATGATTGAACAATGAATATGTATAAGTAATTCACATTTGTATTTCTTCACCATAATCATTGGTGCGAGGTGTGAGTCAGCAAGAAAATCCCCTACTTATGGTCACGGTATATAATTTCAATCCAAACAATTTGAATTAATTCGCAAATGAATAAAATACCCAAACACAGACCTTACTGAATAACAACAGACTTTACCGATAACATGGATTTAATATTCTAGCCACTGTTGCATATCAATGAAGATAAAAATAATTATAAAAAAAGTCCAAATAGGGAGAAAACCACCGACTAACGAAATAAACAAGAGCATGCGGTGATAAAAACATATCCCGACCGCGTCCTTGTGCCGTTAACGGAAGTGCGTATTCCACAGGGCTTCCCCCCAGTCTAAAACCTGATAACGAAAGCGGCCAAGTGCGAATCGAAATTGCGTTGACCTCTAACGAATACCGCTTTTTTGGCCTTTATTATAACACATGCAATACATTTGAAAATAACTATAATAATAGTTTGCTGGGCGTCAATCTGTGAGGAAATATGTCTTGGCATAAGCACGTTGTGGCAATCGCCAAGATAGCTTCTCAGAAACTTGGTGTACTCTTCCGAACCAAAAAGTTGTACACACCTCAACAACTTTTGACACTATACAAAGCCCAGATTCGACTATCACTAGAGTACTGCTCTCATGCCTGGAGCTCTGCACCCAAACATACTCTTCGGCAACTGGATTAAATCGAAAGGAGGGCCATTCGTCTCATTGGAGACCACGAGCTGACGAAGAGCCTCGATTGCCTAGAACACCGAAGACAGGTTGGGGATTTGACTGTCTTTTACAGATATTTCCATGGAAAGTGCTCGGCTCACCTTGTCCTCTTAATTTCGCCCAGAGCGGCGAATAGCAGAAATACACGACGAACCACTGCCGCTCATCCTTATGTTGTTAAGCTTAGTACTCCTCGAACTTCATTATTTAAGAATTCTTTAATCTGGATGACTTCATCCATATGGAACGATCTTCCCGAGGTCGTTTTTCCCAACGAATACAACCTCCAACGATTCGAAACCAACGTAAATCGCTTTATTCGCACACGAACCACTCCTAGAGTGCCCTAAAAAAAATTTCCTAAAAATAAAAGGTTTTTTCCGTATGTAGAGGGCTTATACAGATGCTCGTATATATATATTTTTTTGTTAATATTCTTTAATTTATATTCTAAAATATCGTCCTTTAACTTTAAAACAGAAACGTCGTCGTCCCTGTGTCGGTTGGTTCGTCCAAAACATTCGAATAAGACCATACTTTCATAGTCAAACAGCATGGTATTCCCAAGAACCGAGAGACCCCGACACGAAAAAACAGATCCGAGTTTTGCAACGACTTGCGTTGGTCCGGTAACTTACATAACTTGATAGAATACGCTCCGCGTATTTTGAAAAGTACAGCGAGCATGTCACAACCATTCACGGTAACCGTTTGTGGGTATTTCAGCCCAGCCTACCTTGTGATTTACACTGCTCCACACAATATTTTTCATAATCTATAATCTTAAACTGTATTGGTATTCCGTGGTTAACAAGTTATTTTTATTATCAAAATAATTTAATACCATATTTATTTGGTCCCATAACTTATGAGCCATAGGAGCAACTGGAGATACTAAACATCCAACAAGACCGATTAATTCAATGTGTCTGATTGAACGTTGACGGTATGATGTTTTTATGAAATGGTTTGGAATTGAGGATGAACTCCGGGATTTCTGGCATAAAATTTACCAAAAAACAAGAAGGTAATATATATAATATATATAGGGTGTTCCTTAATGACGTGCTAATATTTCAGGGTGTGATTCCTTAGGTCATTTTATAAAGAAAGTTCGTATGAACCTATGTCCGCAACGGCTTAAATTTCTTGCTACAGGGTGTTGAAATTTTATTTTTTAAATGGTTATTTTTTAATATCTCCGAAAGTACTTTAGATATTATTTTCAATTTTGGTATGTGTTAATAGGATATAGAACCATACATTTTAGTTAGAGAAGTTATTCAATTGTTCCGCCAGTGGCGTCCCTGCAAACATGTTCTCTGATATTTTTTACAAAAAAAATAGTACGCCACTGACATTTTTCCATGTGGATCTCTTTTCTGATTAGCATGGTCAATTCTATATGAAAACAGTCTCTTGAATTTTTCTCGTCAGATGGAACGTTCTTGGTTAAAACCACTAAATTCACTTGAAACTCATTATTATTAACATTGATAAAATAATTAATGATAAATTTTGTCTTATAAAAATTGTTGGAAATGGCCACCTTGACTTAAAAGGCACGCTTCCGCCCGTCTGCATCGAATTGCCCACTCCAACAATTTTTATGAAACAAAATTTATCATTAATTATTTTATCAATGTTAATAATAATGAGTTGCAATATGAATCAAGAACGGTACGTCTGATAAGAAAAACTCAAGAGACCGTTTTCATGTAGATTTGACCAGGCTAATCAGAAAAAAATATCCACATGGAATAATATCAGTGGCGTACCATCTTTCTTGTAAAAATGTTTGCAGGGACGCCACTGGTGGATCAATTGAATAACTTTTCTAACTATTGGTACAAAGTTTCAGGATTATACAAAGCAATCCGGGAAAATCCCGGCCATTCCCAGCCACCTGGCAACCCTGTTAGGTCTTATGATGCCCATATAAGGGCGAAACGTGACATTTAAAGAAAAAAACAATACATTTCATGAGGGCCGACTTTCTGATTTATTGATACTAAAATCAGGACTTTTCGAGAAATGGACTATTTCTTTCTTCTAAGTTAACAAACTTCAGTTTAGGGCACTTTACATAATTGACACGAAAATATATTATTATTTAAGGCTTAGTTGAGCAGTGTAAGATGTTGCATTTTTATGAAACAGTGTGAAATTTACTTTTTGAACAAAATAATAATATATATAAGTAGTACTTATATGTTTCCATATATTACCATCGCAAGAAATGCTCTTATTCCAATGAAAATATCTAATAAATGTCGAATGGAAACCAAAAAATTATAAAATTTTATTTTTTCAACCACTGGTGGAAACCAAAGTCTGACGCGCGGGGTTTCCTCGAACGCCAGTCGATAGGACATCGCGCTAGCCGTGGAATTCACGTCTCCCACTCCATCACACCTCCATATAAAAACCCTCGTGCCGCGCGCAACGTCACAAACAACCGAAACGTACGACGAGAAATACATACCGCCGATTTGACAGCGTATTTTATTTCGTAACGTTGCACCAGAGAAGTTTTTGGCCGTTTTGAATTTACCGACGCGTCTAAACTTGTTTTTAAGTGTATTTGAACGTTTGTTTTGATAATTATTCATATTGACTTTTGCGGAAAGGCAATTCAAGTGAAAACAGTGAGACCAAGCGGGAAAATATTCGATTTACCCGACGTTTCCTGTGCCACAGTGGGTTTCAAGTCTTTGAGGATTAGCAGCAACACAAAAGTCAACATGTGCGTAGCGAATGCTTTGGAAAAGTGCAAAATGATCAACAGGTAAGCCACAAAATATGAATTATTGTTTTTGGGGTTGTATGCACCTCGGCAGTGTTAATTAGGTACTTACTACCTTAGGCTTGAAGACCTTATTTTCTTTTATATAAGAAGACATCGCCAACCGGTTTACGGAAACTTAGGTGCATACTTCCCTTGAGTTACAAGATATTGGCATTTATGAGGATTAGTTCAAAAATTGGCAGCAACAACGAATAATATGCCTATTTATTTTTACCTACCTAGGTTTGTTGATTTCATCTCTCATAACATAAAATAATGGTAATTCTAGGTAGTTTTATAATTATTAGGTATGTAATCAAATAATTGTATTGCGTAACATAATTATGCTAACAAATGGATCCATCCAACAAGTTTTGACAAGTCAGAATATAGATACCGCTCCATCATTTCACAATTTTATGAAATGGCAAATGATTTAGTTCACATTCCCACTCGCTGACACAGTTCTAGATAAGAAAATTCAATGAATTGTTTGTACTAACTATTAGGGGAATTAAAAAGAAAACAAACACCACTTAAACCGGATAGGTTAGGTATAGTCCCTGAATTTTAGATTTTAAAATATATGTCCTTGTTTTGATTAAAAAGGTTCAAGGATTTTATATTAAGTACTTTAGCGTAGCAACATAGATAACTAGATAGAAGAAAAAACAATATTTATAATAAAACAACTATATCCTACGCACCCTTGATTGGTAACGTGCGTTGCACCCTTATTGTAGAAGGTTAAAGGTTAAATTCCTTCCGAGAAGGCCTTGGGAAACGACCGAAGGTCATTGCACGTAGGCGTCACGTGGACGGGAACACGCGGTTGCAAACTCTTGTTTACACTCTGTTGTCTGGGTGACCGCAGTTAATGCCCGACGAGATGATCCGCAGGGAGAGTAAATGCATTCTTTTTCTATTTACCGTAGTAAAATAAAGAGGGAAGATGATCTCTGGGTTTGGAGGAGGGAGGGAGTCTTAAATAAACTCCGGTTTGTTTACGTCTGGACAATATTGGAATAGGGGTTGGGGAACAGGTGGATTGAAACTTATGGACGAGGGGTTATGTGGGGTTACTGAGCAAGTCTAGACTTGGCTTTTACGCTGATATTAAGGTATTTTTACAAAGTATTTAGCAGGACCTCCACAATATTGAAAATTTTGATAACGAATCAAAAGTTGTTGCCAAATTTAGTACCTTCTCCTAAAATGACAATATTTTTCTTATTTATAGTTTACCCACGTTAACATAAACAGACAAGCTCTAATAACTTTTTTTTTATTTTACAGAAGTAAACTGGGAAAGTCCCTTAGGGCGGCCCTCACGAAAGCCAGGATGGAACGAAGGCTTGTCTGCGGACTGTTTCCAGCCATCGCTCACCTGGAAAAAAATCCCGACGAAGTTGTCCTCTGCGTTCTGCCCACAACCAGACCAGGAGATGCAGCCACACACATACAGACAGTCCTGCTGCAAGCATTCTGTTACGAAAACGCTATACCAGTCATACAGGTAGGTTCCTCTCCAGTATTTCGATTTGATTAATTGAAGAAATTTCGTCTGGCCAGTATTAAATCAATTCAGTGCAGAAGTGCTATTATTAAAAATCGATTTATTTAAAGCCACAGCAGATAACGTTAAAAATAATAGTAATTTAAAACAGCTTTGTAAATTTTCGACATTGTTGTAGCTTGTAAACAACGTAATTATCGTCATTTAACCGTCAGTCTACGTAAAAGGATTTTTCACCTGTTTAACCTTTATCGAGAGGCCTTTGTCATAAATAATCCAGTCGCCTTAGAACGACAAATAATTGGGTCAGGGTGTTTATTCTTCAATCGTTTCAATCGAATCTTTACAATGTCCGCACGTGTACTTGTTGGTTCGCACTTTTTCACTAACAAGACAACCTGTAATATAATAAAAGGAATCCTTTTAGTTCCCCTTGCAAAAGCGAAGGAAACAAAAGATGTTTTTCCATTTTAAAAATAATTCTCCCTAAGGATTCAAATGCGTCGTGAAAATCATCCAAATAATCGATGTTTTGTGTGGGTTCTCCTCGAGACATTCTCGTAGTAAACAATCCTGGATAAATATTTTGGATCTCCGTAGAAAGGGACAAAAATCTTTAAAGACAAATACGTGGGTTCGGGGATGTTTGGTACGTCACGCCAACTTTAATGACGACGCATTTCAGTCTTGATATTCTTGAAAATCTCTCGCTGAAACCTTACCGATCGAATTGCATTTAGGAATTCGGCCCAAGGCCAGGCCATTGAATATGGTGAAAACAGCTACTCAACGTTCGGCACGTTCAAGAATCTCTCGCAATTAATTTGGCGTCAGGATTTTATGCCTTCAAAATATCGTTCGACGTTGTATTTTCTTACATAGTCTCTGGTATTTTCAAAAACGTAAGAATTATTGCTACTTCACAGTTTTGTTGTAAACTAGTTACCTAAGTCATCATTAAGATAATGCATCCGGATTGTTCCCTGCATTTGTTTGACGTCAGAGAATTAATTACATTGCTTTCTCTTTAGTTTAATGTTATACACATTAGGGATTTCTTTGGAAGTTTCATAATTCAACCTAGATTGCTTTTATTGATACTTTGAGGTCTTGTTTTCATTTTTTTATGCTTTGCAAAATATGGCGCTACCATGACAGAGATTCAGGTTTCTTGAGTATCATGTTTGCAACGAGTTTCTTTAACGATCGCTTAATAACGACGTCATTGAGTTTAATAATACATTTCCCTAGTTCTTTTAAAGTAATTAAATGGTTTGCCGTTATTAACAGTCGAGCTGCGAAATGATTACTTGGTCAGCAAGAGTTGGTCAGTAGAAACAAACATGTCTAGAAGCAGTTTACTTCAGAGGTCCTAGGGCACTGTCAATTTATGTAACTTTCTTGTGTTTTCTTCTGCCGAATACAGAAGGAAATCGGCTACAAAAGGTGTAGGTTGTTTTCCCAGGGCACTGTCATGATTCAGTAAAATTGAGTAAAATGTTGGCTGTCCATAAGTTGCTGACCAACTAGCCATTTTGGCTGACCGATTACATTTTTCAGTTGGCAAAAATAAGAATATTTTGCTAACCACTTAAATGATACCCGTTCTTTTAATAGGGTATATAGTTATTGTCCTCTATATATGCATTTCAAGTTACTAAAATTGAAACCAAATATTCGACAGTACTTTATTTTTACGATTGATTGGATCGATGATTGTAAATTTCGATTTAAATGACAATGCACGCACGCAATTGGAAAAACGATATTATGACGCGCGATCTTGATACGTTTCTTTATTGTTTAAGACGTTATTTTTATGTTTGTCGGGTTCAACAATCAATTAATTGTTTTCCAGTAGCAGATTGTTTTTGCGACAAAGATTTTATTTTTGTACAAAAAGTACGCAAGCGAGGGCAAAAGATCAATTACGACGATCGCAATATACAATAATTGAATTTTTTTTGTATGGTTTCTGTCTGATATTTGGTTTACTCCTATTTCAGCGTGTTAATTAAATAATGACGTTATTAATTTGGACTAATAATGGAAATCAAATATTTTTGAAAACACGACAACATATTTTTTTACGAATATACGAATTTCTTGACCGCGAAGTTTGATGTATAGGATGGATAGGATAGGTGATAGGAATCACGTACGACTACCTTAATTTTCATTTCTATGATGCTATTGCCAAAAATTGACGTATTCTATCACCCGATAGACCTGCTATCAAACTCTATTCACTGATTTAATATTGACCAGAGACGCAACAAATTCCGAAACTTAGATCACAATTACATTATTTTAACGATAAACATATCTAATAAACATTTTCTCTTGCTACAGGTCGACTCTAACGAGAAACTCACAAACTATTGCGGAGCCTCCTCAAAAATCAAGGATACCTCCCAGTGGTGTAATTGTGCCATCGTCACGCGCGACAATAATCTACCGCTGACAGATGACGAAATGTTTCCAATGTCAGAGAACGAACAAGTTTTGACGGACTTTTACGAATGCACATTGGAGGAATTTCCTCGGCCGGTCATCGAATTGCCTATTTGAGCATGCACCAGGCGGAGCAGTAGAGCCACAAGACGAATGACCTACTCCTCCCGGAAGAAAAAGTGTTAAAATTACTCTTTCATAACCATTGTTATGTTTGAACTACTTCGTTGTATATTATGGCAACTAAGGCAGGTCGTAGGACCTACACATATGTACAAATATACCTACTATCGGTAGATCGAATGTACCTCGTGCAAAAGGATTTGGTAGGTCGGGTGACCTACCAAACCTTCGAGGAGGTACGCGAATTATTTTTGTAAAGAAATGCGAAAGAAAAAGTATTGAAAAAAAATCATACAAAGATTATTGTATAATTTTAAAAGTAAGAGAAAAAAATTGTTAAGGGTGCATGACGGTCTTATTTTATTGGCAGCAATATTTGGGTTGAATTTGTTGTTAAATCCCAAATATTTAAGCGACATTGTTTAGTGATTTTGGAGGTAGCGTTTCTTGCAAGCAGTGATTGTTCCGTCATGCATCCATTATTTATAAGTTTTTATAAGATTGTTTAACAAAAAAGAATAAAAAATTGATAATACAGATATATATTAGTATCTACAATCGAATAATTTTTAATGAAAAAAAAAATATTGACATTGAATATATTATTTTTTATTCTTATCCGTTTCTACTTGCTAAGACCTATTTTAATTTGAATGTATAGTTTTATGCAATTTCCATAAAGTGTTACAATTATAAAAAGAAACATTTATAAAAATAAATTGAAATATTGAAAAAATATTTTTGTTTTTGATTTAAACACCTGTTTATAAAAAAATAAATAAAATAACCTTTAGGAACGGTAGGATATATGCGCTACCTGAAACACAGCCTGGTGAGACTGCTTATGACACAGCATCTTTAAATTTTAAAATAATTTTTAATTTTTTCTCGAAAAACGTCGTTTTCTTTTTGGTGCAAGTGAGTAATTTGTAATTGAATTATGATTTACTTCCTATTTTTTAATAAAACTACTTACAAGCTTATTTCTGAAGTTTAATTTTTCATTTACTAGTTCAATAAATGATGTAAGAGTGTGTAAGGATTATTTTAAAGTGATATTTACAGCTTAAAACATGTCAGAATCCTATATTTGATTTTCACCACTTTAGTAAATCAAATAAAAGGGTTTTGAATGTTTTTTTGTTGGTTAAATGTCACTTTAAAATATTGACAGTAATAAAAATTTGGACAAAAGTGACATTTGAAAAGCACGTGCGTTTGTCAGCTGATGCCAAACGTAATGGAAGCCGGGTTTGTTCGTTTGTTCATACTTGCTTCGATTTGTTAACACGGCTGTTTGTCTTCTTCCTGTTTATAAGTATTCGCTGCTGAAACATTTTCTACATACATTTATCGCTAAAATTGCATCTTTTTTTGTTTTATGATCAAACCCAAGCACAATAATATGTAGATTAAACTTGTTTTAGCTAAGAACGTATTTTTTTATGAGATATTACAAAGTTCTAAAACACCAGTGCTTGCTACACTGGGTGTTCGTTTTTTTCAAAAGAAATAAATATTATTTTTTGCTGGCGACGGGTAGTTTCAAGTCCGACATCGGTCCAATACCTTGTTGTTTTTCACTGTTTGTGTGTTAAATTTACATATTGCTTGTGGAGACAATTGGGGATTCTACAGATAGATTTACCGTCGTCTCTATTTGTTTCAACTCAATGATATCAACTATAAATCGTAGTTTTTTCTACTGATTCGTTATTGTCATCTCTCTACTCGTTAATGACACTTTATAAAACTTTCTTCTTTTACGCCATCTATTAGAAAATTAGCCTACTTTGAGCATCTTACTGACAGAATAGACTCCTGCTATATTATATTGCAGTAAATGATAGTTTCCTGTAATCTGTTGGGAAACCTATGTGACACGGTAGTGATGACGATGCGTTCAAGCTTCTTCCTTATTTTCCAATTTAAACGATTTATATGAAATTGTTAATAATAACAATATACAGTATAATGTCCTGTTTTAATTGTGTTTGTTTACTGTAGTAATTTTACGAAATAACGAAATTTCGGCATTTTCGCCAATGAAACATTGACTATGCGTATAAAGTTACTGCAAATAATGCTTTGGCTTCTTGTCAGCTGTTTTTGTTTGACCGAAGTTGCGAAATATAAATAAAATAAATAGTGATTATTTATATTTGATTATGTCATTAATTTATTATTTGTTTATTAGGAAGGCGTGTTTTAAATGTGTGGGTAAGAATTTGTTTACTAAACAATCCTATAACAAATCCTGGGAATAATAGGACTAAAGTAATTCCTTATAAAATGCTTTTAGCAAAATAACTAAGCAAAAAATAGTGTCATTCAGTTTCGATTCAACTTTTAGCTGCCCTTTGCACCTTTAAATACTGGCACAGCCCGCTCATGGCTAGTACAATAGCTTTCATGGATGGAAAGGAGTATTTTACAGGATGATGTTTTGTTTACACCATGCATAGATTATGCATGGTACCTATAATTAATATTTACCATAACTTTACCTACTTCTAAGTAAGTACCTTCCTTCTTAAGTAATGACTTGTAAATAATTTTTCACAGTTGGTATGGTATAAATTTATTTTCTCCTTGGTGAATGTTTTCTTTTAAATCACGAAATCAAGCATATATTATAATATTTTTGTATGTACAGGGTGTCCCTGGATTGGGGGATAACTTATACCATAAAATTAAATGATCCTAATTTTTAATTTCTGAACATTGTCATTCTTTATAAAAAAAATTGCTTGTGTAACGCCCTGGAGCGGGTGATCCTTCATTTATTAAAAAATAAAAAAATCAAAATAATAATCTAACATGGAAAATCAAAAGACACTTGAAGTATTTATTAAAAATTCACTAACAAAAAAACCTACCTTTATATTCATAAGTCAAGAGCTTCACATTACTAACCGCACCAACTTTCAATCAAAAACTAAAAATTTAAGATTCTAATTCTCTCGCCCCAAAAGCCAAATAATCCAAAAGGAGGGGAACCGACACGCGTATACCATGGTGATGTCAGAAGCTACAAGCTGAGACAAGAGAATTCTCGCGTCACGTTAGGAAAGTTGCCGGATCTAGGTCCAAACAAGAATCGACAAGTAACCACCGGATAATAAGATTATTGTAAAAACTTGAACAAAACAGCACGACTCTTGCGTAGGCACGAAAAATCACCTTTTTTCGAGATTCAACATGCGTCTAATTTTTCGGTATAAATAAGCCCAGAGCGCTGGAGAAAAGTCAGTTGAGAACACCAGTCGGTGAAGACAGTCAGTCGGGTCAGTCAAAGTTAGTTGAAGACAGTCCGTCGGAAGCGGTCAGTTAGTAAAAGTCGGGCCAGTCAAAGTTAGTCGGTCAAAGTCATACCCAGTCCGTCGGAAGTGAACAGTCAGTAAAAGTCGGGTCAATCAAAGTTAGTTGAGTACAGTCCGTCGGAACGGTCAGTTAGTAAAGTCGGTTAAGTCATACCAGTCGGTGAAGTCAAGTCAGTCAGTCAGTCAGTCAAAGTCAGTCAAACAGTCAGATTCCAACTGTCATAGTCGAAGAGCTAAATTTAATCGTTGATAAAAAGTCTTGCAAAAATCAGTTGTTCGAGAAAAAGTTATAATCGCGAAAAAGAACAGTTATTAAAATAATTCACCAAATGAACTTTTGAATCGCTCGGGTAATCCAACGGTCGACGTCATATTTTCACATTTGGTGCGCGAAGCAACTAAACGCTAGATAGATACGCGGCTTCGGGTTTTCTGTGACTACGTTCACGAATTAAGCGAGTCAATAAAAGTGAGATTTCCTTATATATTATTATACCCTAAAGGGGTGGTTTTGCTTAAGTTAAATGTGCATACTTGTGTTAAATTGTACGAAGTAAATATTGGAAACTACAAAAATTGGTGAATAAAAATACCTTCAAAAATTAGGAAGTGTTTTTCTATCAAGAGAAGAAGAAGGATCGATAGGGAATCTTCCGCTCGGGTTTCCTGTTGACCAAGGGAAGTTATAAGGTGAGACTAGATAAATATCAAGCCAACCAGACCTGCGGTGCTCGCCCTTATTGAGTTGATAACATATAAGAGAATAAATCCTGACGGGATAGAATAAGGGTGGGTCATCACATTGGTGTCCGGTGTGTGGGGTTTAAACGGATTGTTTAAACAGATTGAAAAGACTACCCTAAAGTTTTTATTGAAGATAAATATTTTTAGAAAAATAATTTTGTGGTCAGAATGACTAGCCCTACACCCGTTGCTCCAAGCCCAACTAGTATTATTATGAATACTCCAAAAATTTTAGTAGGAATAGAATCTATACCTTTATATGATGGAACAACTAGTATCGACGAATTTCTCACTATTGTTAATGAAACAGGCGTATTAGCAAATTGGACTGACAAAGAAATGGCATCTATAACTAGATTAAAATTAAGATACAGAGCAAAACAATTTATTGACTCTGAACCTTCTCTACAAACAACAACTGATTGGAAATTATTAAAAGATAATTTAAAAACACAATTTACTAGACAATATGTAAAGGGTTCTGCAATGAAAAATTTTATGGAATGTCGACAAAGAACAAATGAAACATGCAGACAATTTTTGACCAGATTAAAAATCCTTGCCAATAGAACAATTACTCTTACGGGAGATGCAGCATATGACGATCCCATCAAACAAAAACTTGCGCAAGATCTTACCACTCAATTTTCATTAGGATTAACAATGCCTATTAAACAGAGAGTATTGTCAGGGAATCCAAAAGATTTAGATACAGCCCTAGTTATAGCTGAAAGAGAGCAATCCATAGAAAATTTACTCCATCCCTCTGGAAGCCGAGAATGCCGAATAGTTAATAATAAAACAAATCCAGAAAACACTAATCCACATACTTCTCGATACAAGGATACATCTAATGGAAGAAGCTGTTTCACTTGCCATGAAATGGGACATTTTAGTGCAGATTGTCCCCGAAATAAATATCGAACTACGAGAGATCAATGGAAGCCAGCTGAAATACGATGTTACTCATGTAAGAAAACAGGACACATAGCCAGGAATTGCTCATCCAATGGAAATCCCCAGCAACAAAGAAATCAGTATCCATCCAGGAACAACCAAGGAAACCAGATCAGAAACCAATACCCACCAAGGAATCAAGAGTCGTTAAACTCCAACGCAGCCTCTTTCCAACCCCGGAGCCAGGCTGTCAACGAGGCACAATGGGAATAGAAAGAAGAAGTAGGGTAGGGATATATGCATGCTCAGAGGAAGGAACCCCGAGACCGTGTAACGTAATTAAAGTGAAAATTAATGGTAAGCCATGCTTTGCTTTAATAGATTCCGGAGCAGTTGTATCCCTAATTAAACCCGAGATTGCCCAGGGGTTCATAGAAAGTTGTACCGACGTGAGTTTAGTAGATATACAGGATAACAGAATACCAGTGTTAGGAAAGGCAACAGTGCCTATAGGACTTGATGCGGATATAGTGGTACCGCACAGATTTGTAGTAGTTGATACGGAAGCATTCCGAGCTGAAATACTTTTGGGAATAGATTTTTTAAGAGAACATGGAGTAAAGATAGACTGGGGAAACGAGTGTATGTACGCCTTTGAGAAGGTAATCCCCTTATGTGATGAGAAGCCAGTTGAGGTAGCGGAAATAATGATGTTAAAATTAAAAAATGAAGTCGACAAGAGACTTAGCGGAATAGAAAAAAAATTGGAGTTCTTACAAAAACATCTTGAGCAACGTGAGCCAGAAGAAAAAAGAGTGATGTCTAATGATTCTGAAATGGAAAATCCTTCGTCATCCCCAAATGACGATAGGATACAGAGGATAAGCGATTGGGGTCGCTTGGAATCTAACCTACATCCAGCAGTACATGAGGAACATTCTACATCCTTGGAGAAATCGCGCGATTCTCACCTTAAGGCCAGCTCACATAAAATGAGTGAGGTGCACAGAAAAAACACGAAAAGTAAGAAAAAGGAGAGTAAAACAGAAAAGCAAAGAGAAGGAAAGAAGTTTGAAAAAGATGAAAAGAAAATGGAAGAAAAGAAGGTAGAAGAAAAGAAAAAGTGTAATGAGACAAACAAACCGGAAGACAGTGTCTCAGTCATTTTTAAGCAGGATATGGTGATACCTGCGAATTGCCAAGCAGTCTGTCCAGCATTCGTGCGAAGAGTGTCCCAAGTAACGACTCGTTACATGGTTCTAGAACCAAGTGAGGATACTCCGATAGGACTGTTAGTAGCAAGAGTTTTATGTAAAACAGGAAGGACAGTGCCTGTAAGAATTGTCAATGTAACAAATTCCCAATTGATAGTCAGAAAGAATTTTATTATCGCAAAAGCTTATGAAACAGATGAAGAAATCAAAGATCAAGTAGATAGTAATTATGCTATAAGAAAAGTGAACCAAAAAGATGCCGAAGAAATTTTGAAAATTATGAACTTAGATGCGCCAAAAACGGAACCAGAAAAGAAATTACGAGATTTGGTTATGGAATTTATCGATATTTTCAAATCACCAGATCAGAAGTTAAGTTGTACCTCTCATGTGGTCCACCGGATTATTACGGAAGATGTTCCACCCATATCAAAGAGACCTTATCGCGTCCCATACCATAGACAAGAGATTATGAAGAAAGAGATACAGAAATTACTAGATGACGGAGTCATTGTCGAGAGCCAATCACCATGGAGTTTTCCCGCCATTTTAATTGAAAAGAAACGTCATCCTAACGAGGATGCGCAGTTCCGGCTTGTTGTAGATTTTCGTTTTTTGAATGACATTTCAAGGTCAGACTATTTCCCCTTGCCCAATATCCATGAATCGCTCGATAAATTGGCCGATTCAGCACTTTTTTCGACCATGGATTTAGCCTCAGGGTACTTTCAAGTACCTCTCCATCCCGACGACCAAGAGAAAACCGCTTTCTCGACTCCTGATAATCACTACCACTTTCTGCGCATGGCAATGGGACTAAAGAACGCCCCAGCTACTTGGAGTAGAATGATGAACCATATATTAGGAAAATTGACGCATAAGGAATGTCTAGTTTACTTAGATGATATAATTGTATTTTCAAAAGACGTAGAAACACACCTAGAACGATTACGCCATGTTTTCGAAAAAATAAGGGAAAGCAACCTTAAATTCAAGCCAACAAAGTGCCATTTCATGAAGGAAGAAATAGAGTACCTAGGACACATTATTAAAAAGGATGGTTACACTACCGATGTGAGAAAAACGGAAATAATCAAAACATACCCCATCCCAAGGAACGTTAGGGAGATCAGAGCATTTTTAGGACTCTGTGGGTTCTACAGAAAATTTGTAGCGAACTTTTCCAAGATTAGCCAACCTTTGACCCTGTTGACGAAAAAGGATGTCAAATATCACTGGGGAGAAGATCAACAAATTGCCTTTGACACTTTAAAGCAAGCCCTCATTTCACCCCCTGTGTTAAAATATCCTGACCTTAGCAAGCCTTTCATAGTCAACACAGATGCAAGTGGCACGTCCATAGCAGCGATACTCACCCAAACTCATAATGGATTAGAACATCCAATATGTTATTCTAGTAGAACTCTCAATGAAGCTGAACGACGATACAGCACCATTGAACGAGAATGTCTCGCGATAGTATTTGCAGTAAAAACATATCGCAACTATTTAACGGGAACACATTTCACCATTATGACTGACCATAGACCCTTAAAATACCTTTTAACAATAAAAGACGCCAGCTCACGCTTAGCTAAATGGGCAATGTATTTACTGGAGTACAGTTTTACTATTGAATACAGGAAAGGTAAATTAAACAGCAACGTAGACGCCCTTACCCGCCTAAACCCAGGAGGAGAAGTTATAATGGATAACATGATTGCCCTGATAAATGGAGGCCACACCCAAGCCGAAACTATGCCAATAGCAGCCGCCATTTGGAGCAAAGATGAACTACTACAGCTACAACAAAACGATGACCAAATTATAATTTTACTAGAATCATTGTCAGATGAAGATCCATTCTACATAAACCCTGATGGTCTATTATCGAAACGTCGGGAGCAGCATCAACGAAGTGATCAGATTGTTGCGCCCTTACGAATTGTACCAGAAATAATAAAAATATACCACCAATCTATTTACGCCTGTCATCCAGGACAAAAGAAGACCATAGAAATAATAGAACGAGATTTTTATTGGAAAACCCTTACCAAAGACGTTAAGGCCTTCGTAGAAACATGTCATTCATGCAACCTACGAAAAACCAATTACCAACCACCTGTAGAGATGCAAGCAACAACCGTGCCCCATGCACCGTGGGAAACCATCAGCATGGATATCGTCGGCCCTCTAAATAAAACGGACAGCGATAATAAGTATATACTAACCTGCATAGATTTTCTAACTAGGTATCCAGAGTGTATACCACTACCAGACATCAGAGCTGAAACAGTAGCGAAAGCTTTTGTGGAGAAAATAATTTGTAGATTTGGAACTCCGAGAGAACTTTTGACAGATTGTGGAACGCAGTTTGTATCAAGATTATTTTCAGAAATTTGTAAATTATTAAAAATCAAGAAATTAAAAACTACCCCTTACCATCCAGCATCAAACGGAATAATTGAAAGAATGCATCGAAGCCTAAAAACCATGATAAGTCATTTTGTTAGTAATCAAAATGCTAACTGGGACGAAGTTCTGCCATATAGCTTAATGGCCTATCGAAATTTAACCCATGAAGCGACCAAGAATTCACCATTTTTCCTTATGTTCGGCAGAGATATGCAACTACCTATACACTTAACTATAAAACCTTCCAACGTAAAGTATGAAACTGACGAGAATTATTCCAGAGAAATGTTACAAAGGTTTCAAGAAGCTCATGAATTAGCGAGGGAAAATATAAACAAAAGTATACAAACCAGATGTACAAAACATAACGCCAAAACGACCAGAAAGGAATTTCAACTAGGAGATCTTGTTTATCTGTATACGCCCGCTATACCCGGAAAAAGAAAAATGGCTACCAAATTCTATCATAAGTGGTCCGGTCCTTATCGCATAGTTGAGAAAAAGGGACCAGTAACTTTCAGAATAAAAGAAGTAAATGGACGCAAGGAACAAGTTGTACATGCAGAGAGACTAAAACCATGCAAATGTCATATACCAGAAGAAAAGGTCGAAAGAGAAAAAAATGAACCAAACGAAGAAATAGAAGAAGAGTTAGATGACAACTCTAGGCAAGATCAAATTGATGAATTCATAAACCTAGGACGCACAGAAGGACCTATGACAGAGGAACCACAAGACGAGGAAAGCTCATCAAGTGAAGAGTCTGATAGCGACGATTACTACTCAGATTCTGATCCTAGTGAACCCGAGGAACCACCAGAGGTCATTTTGGATCAAGCCAGGCGAACACGAACGCGGGATATAAGATTGCCTGCGAAATATAGAGACTATGAAATGTAGTCGAAAAATAGCAAAACCACCCTGTATATACGTTACCATTAGATTAGGAATTTATAGAGAGAAGTTGATGAAAGAATGAAAAATTAATTACTTAATTAAACTCTAACGTACCAGTTCATCATTATCTTAAACATTATTAACCAAACTAAATAATTTAATTTATAAAGTTAACTATAATAATTAAAAGTATCCGGAATAAACGTAGTCACTAAAACGCGCCAAAATATAAACACTAAGCATCAAAGGACGTATATTACGCAACAAAGGTCGCCAAGCACGCGAATCGCGCGACGCCGCCATTATCTTGAAGAAATCCTAACACCACGAGGAAATAAGAAACAATTTAAATTATTAAACGAGATCCATGGAGCCATCTATGAAAAAACGTTACAACTAAGAATTAGCAGGAACCAAGTTAACGAAGAATTCTACGAGTCAAGAAGAATTCGATTGAGTGAAATATATAGGCAACCAACAATTCACCACGTATAAGAACCCAAAGAGTGACTCATAGAAGCAGGAAGACAGACCACCCACAAAAATGGAACGGAAATTGCGAAACTATAGATCAAAGGAGCATACCGCTCTCGCTGTACCAAGATAAGAAAAATGTAGATAAGAGCTCAAGAATTTTGACACATCAAAATTTCGTGGGAACAAAACTAGCTTCCCACAAAATAAAAATTGCTGAGTAGAAAAAGTTAGTCCTTAAAAACCAGACGAAAGGAAGGATCCATTTAATTTCCGAAAAACTTTAGCCGGGTTACGTGACGAAGATAATTTCTACAATCTAACTTTCAAAATGTCGTGGCTAATAGTGTTCCTAACGTATATAGGACTGATTGAAGACCCTAAAGTAAAAGAAGTACTCTATCGATTAGCCCTATACCATTTACGCGAACTACGCATGTATTTTGGTGCCGATTTCCCATGTGCCGCCCCTTATTGGCCGATACGCGCTACCCTCGCGCTATGGACCGAGATGGTTCATGCGGGATACCAAGGTTTACGTATCCAACGGGCAACGCAAGAAAGACAAACTCTCAAACCGTGTACGTGTGCATTGTGCGTGACTCCGTTAGAGGGATTGTTTACCCCGCAATATTTCTGGAAAGCCTGGGAAACGTTGAAACTTATAAGATGCACGTGTGCAGTATGTGTACAGAAGCCGGAAAATATACTACCCCTAAAACCAAGGAGAGATAGTTCATGCCAAACCGACCCTTCCAGAGCTGGAATCCCAAGCCATCCGGGACCCATTAGACGACCGCCAACCCTGCAGCCGATGGAAAGAAATTGGCCCCAGCAGTTAGTACAGATTCAACAACTGGCCAGGTCCATTCACCCAGCTGTCCCACGGCAACCTGTTCAGCTCCTACCCTCTGTGCAACCAATCAATCCGTTGCGGGTAATAAGCCCAGTATTACCTCCAACAGAAGTTCCAGGACCCAGCAGAAGTGCACCGGCAGCGTCACAACCCCCTCCATTACCAGATTCACCCTATTATGAATTCGAGCCCATCCCAGGAGGTCTGAGAGCCATCCTAAGCAGACCTCCGGCACGCCACGCAAGCAACCCAGATGACAACAAAACAGATAGTCCTAAGAAGGAACCATAAGAGAACCACAGGTTCGAGAAAGACAAAAGTAAGGTAATGTCAAGTGCGTAAAAGTGCATAAAGTTAATAGACACACAAAGTTGTCTTGTCAAATTTTATAGTGGGTTAATTATTTTTGAAAGGTATGTTCAGTGCAGTTATAATTTATAGACCAATTTAATGTGGGTTATTTTAATTGTTTCGTGTATTTCCAAACGTATTAATAGTTATCGCAATATATGCATTTCAGTGGTCGGGTTTCATCCCTTAAGGGTTGGTAAACAATACTCTACATTCAGGTAAAAAATACCGTTCATGAAAACAAAGAGATGCATATATCTGCAGCATTACTATTTAAATATTACTATTTTACATTTATAACCAATTGTTTAACTCTAGAAGAGCTAGATACAAAGGAAATTTCACTTGTCCGTTTAATGTAGAAAATTATCCTACTCGACATTAACCAAGTAAACATAACCATATGTTTACTTAAGCCGCGTACGTCTAGACTTCGAACGCCACCAAGGCCGCGTGAAGGATGCGGGACTCCGCTAGTAATTAGTAATACGGCCGCGACGGAATAAATCGGAAAAAGCAAATGAATAGTCATTTCCTTTTTATGGGGGAAAGGGAGGGATGTAACGCCCTGGAGCGGGTGATCCTTCATTTATTAAAAAATAAAAAAATCAAAATAATAATCTAACATGGAAAATCAAAAGACACTTGAAGTATTTATTAAAAATTCACTAACAAAAAAACCTACCTTTATATTCATAAGTCAAGAGCTTCACATTACTAACCGCACCAACTTTCAATCAAAAACTAAAAATTTAAGATTCTAATTCTCTCGCCCCAAAAGCCAAATAATCCAAAAGGAGGGGAACCGACACGCGTATACCATGGTGATGTCAGAAGCTACAAGCTGAGACAAGAGAATTCTCGCGTCACGTTAGGAAAGTTGCCGGATCTAGGTCCAAACAAGAATCGACAAGTAACCACCGGATAATAAGATTATTGTAAAAACTTGAACAAAACAGCACGACTCTTGCGTAGGCACGAAAAATCACCTTTTTTCGAGATTCAACATGCGTCTAATTTTTCGGTATAAATAAGCCCAGAGCGCTGGAGAAAAGTCAGTTGAGAACACCAGTCGGTGAAGACAGTCAGTCGGGTCAGTCAAAGTTAGTTGAAGACAGTCCGTCGGAAGCGGTCAGTTAGTAAAAGTCGGGCCAGTCAAAGTTAGTCGGTCAAAGTCATACCCAGTCCGTCGGAAGTGAACAGTCAGTAAAAGTCGGGTCAATCAAAGTTAGTTGAGTACAGTCCGTCGGAACGGTCAGTTAGTAAAGTCGGTTAAGTCATACCAGTCGGTGAAGTCAAGTCAGTCAGTCAGTCAGTCAAAGTCAGTCAAACAGTCAGATTCCAACTGTCATAGTCGAAGAGCTAAATTTAATCGTTGATAAAAAGTCTTGCAAAAATCAGTTGTTCGAGAAAAAGTTATAATCGCGAAAAAGAACAGTTATTAAAATAATTCACCAAATGAACTTTTGAATCGCTCGGGTAATCCAACGGTCGACGTCATATTTTCACATTTGGTGCGCGAAGCAACTAAACGCTAGATAGATACGCGGCTTCGGGTTTTCTGTGACTACGTTCACGAATTAAGCGAGTCAATAAAAGTGAGATTTCCTTATATATTATTATACCCTAAAGGGGTGGTTTTGCTTAAGTTAAATGTGCATACTTGTGTTAAATTGTACGAAGTAAATATTGGAAACTACAAAAATTGGTGAATAAAAATACCTTCAAAAATTAGGAAGTGTTTTTCTATCAAGAGAAGAAGAAGGATCGATAGGGAATCTTCCGCTCGGGTTTCCTGTTGACCAAGGGAAGTTATAAGGTGAGACTAGATAAATATCAAGCCAACCAGACCTGCGGTGCTCGCCCTTATTGAGTTGATAACATATAAGAGAATAAATCCTGACGGGATAGAATAAGGGTGGGTCATCACACTTGTAAAAAAATTAAGATTTGTCATTAGAAATATGTATACAGGGGGGGACAGAATCTTAAAAATTATTGATTTCATCTAAAAGAAATTCATTAAAATTACTGTTTTCATCATAATTGAAGGTTTTTAATATTTTGACCTCCCTGTATACAAAAACTAAATTTCCTAATGACAAGTCTTAATATTTTTACAAGCATAATTATTTATAAAGAATGACTGTTTGTCGATAAATTAACCAGGGACACCCTGTATATCCATTGTGGTTTTCTGACCTTATTCGGTAAGTATGATTCTCAGTTATAAACTTGACCCCCGCATATTGTATATTAATTGTGATTCCCACAATATTAATTCTATGCCATTTAAAATTTTACTTTCTTCGCTCAATAATATAGCATGAGATTTTATAAAAATTAGGACACATTGGTAACCAACTTACCGTGTGAGCTAAATAAATATCAATTACCTATAATTATCGATACCGCAAGTGTAGTAATGAGTGCAAATATTTAATCAGTGAATATTACCGATTTTCCACACGGTGATGATAAGGGTAAAATATCAATTATTTATATAGTCTGTCGCGTTTTAAAGAAACTTGTATGTAAGTAAAATCCGTATCTACCTGTAATAGTGATAAGACTACTGTACTTGAGATATTTTGTAAGTTGTTACTTATAGGCACCTATTATATTGATAAGGATTTTAAGAAAAAAAATTTAATATTGTTTCATGTAATTTATCTTCACAATGACTAATTAAGTGATTGTGTTTCTATTTTTCTATGTTTTTATATAGTACATCAATACCCTTATATAAAAACACCTATAGGAACAACATTCATCCCTAATTTATTCATTCATTACTTCCTACCACAATAATAACAATTCTATTATACAGTACGGCTTTAAAATATTTCCTTGGGAAAAATACTATTTCGTAATTGTATTATCCTTCATATTTAAAAAAATGTGAACCTATACAGGACGAAGCCTTAAAAAATATATAAATATGGGGCAACATTTAATATAATAAAGAGAGAATTGTTCATAGTCTGTCAGAATCAGAAGTTATTTAGAGTTTCCCAACAAAATCAAATTGCAATGTTTTAGGGAAATCAGCGTGGCAACGCTGTACGCACGTGCTTATCGATTATAGTACGTATGACCCTGAAGTATAGGAATGAGTGAATTAGGACGCAGTGTTGTTTGTGTTTGTTTATTCTCCACTGCAGTTGTGATCTATTGTATTTTTGAATTAAGTTTTGGTGTTTTTTCGAACTAGAACTATTTATTAGTAATCTACAATGGTCCGTCAGTGCGTGGTGTGTAAGAAATTCGACTATTCTAACCCCGGATTAATATTTCGTCGGTAAGTGAGAATAACGAGGTTATGTTTTTGTTAGGTAAAGCAGTCGTGTAGTTAGTTCTATATTTTAAGTAAATATTGCAAAAATATGGATTATTTCTTTGTATTATCTGAATTTCTGTAACAAACAACGATTACCTATTTATGACGAAATTATCTAAACGCTTACAGCGTTGCCATTTTTTAAAGCCATCTTCTTCTAACTTATTTGAAACTGCAGAACCGTGTATGATTGGACATAAATGGTGTTTTGGGGATGGAATGTTTTGTCTCCCCTTTTATATTATATGAATATAGCAGCAGATACATAATTTTGTGCCTGTGAAGCAATAAAAACAGGCAGAGCAACAGACCCACTGAAACGGATAAAACATGATATTTCATAATTTATAATATCAATATCTGATAAGGAAAATGCTGTTTCACGATTAGATTATGGTTGTTTCTTAAGAAACACGTAAAATCGGTTAAATTAGATTATATTAGTAGTCCAATGTGTGTGTGTACCGCCTGGCATCACTGTTGGGACGTACTACAACATTGCATATGTAAATTTTGCCAATGTGATGACATGTGATCGATTTTCGATTGTATTTCCTTTTGCATTTGAGTAGGTTCCCGCTGGATGGCATTCAGCACCGATTATTACCAATAATCTTTTTTGAATTTGCGTTCGAGCTGTTCTTCTGGTGATTTTGCGAATTAGTTTGTTCTTTTCCATTAGTCGCAACCCCTTTTCTCTAATTTCATCGTCAATATTGGCCGCCAAAACTTATGCAAATTGCAAACCCACACGATGCTGCCCAGAGTGGTAACGGAATCCGAACAAACTGTGTTTTAATAATTACCGATGGATGGCGTAGGCCTAGCCAAATGGACAATAAAGCTTATAAGAATACATACGAATTTAAATCTGGGACGATTACCGATATTATTGCATTGTAGGTTGAATTGTTTATCACATTTCAATAAAGTCCAGTAAAACATTAGATGAATCATGTTATATTTACATCATTTTAATTCCATGTATTTTGATATCTGGTTTCCTCTCAATTTTTTAAATTGTAATAAATAAAGTTACTTTTTTAGTTTAGCAGAATTACCAACGGGACAGAAAATTTGTTGTTGGGGGCCACAATGGGGTTCAAAGTGCCGATAGAAGTGCCCTTGTTCCTAGCTTTTTTTGGATTTTTCCTGACAGGTAAATCTATTAAAATATTGTTTCATATACAGGGTGTCCCATTTTCCACGCTTACTGGGGGCCATTAGAGTTGTTATCGAAGATAGAAAGTTGCAGTATTCACATTAGTGTCCGTCTCACTTTTTAACGAAACGAAATGTTCCGGTGTCAAATTTGTCATGGCTCTCTTAGTTTTTAATCTACATGGTGATTTTGAAAATCTTCGTTTTTCAATTCTTGAGTTTGACAATCATAAAAAAAATTCCGTTTGTTATTTTTTAGAAAATGTTAACACCAACCTGATAATCTACCGTACCTGCTACGTCATCTTGGATATTGACCAATACAATTGCTCTCTACTTGGCAATTCGGATAGTGATGTGGCTAGGGCGTATGAAAAAGATGTACAACCCAGGGCAGATCTTATTGGCATGGTGAAAAGCATCCTCGACTCCGTAGCTTCAGCTCTTTTGTGCCTTTTGGTCGGCGCTTGGAGCGACAGGTTTGGAAGAAAGCCCGTTATTGTAGTTAATCTTATTGGTGGGTACAAAACACAACATTCTCGACATTTTAAGAAAGATTACTTAGTTTGTTTTTGTAATTTGAATCACGAAACGTTTAAAAATAGACGCGGTCGAACTTTTTCGCAAAATAGATTTTGTTAAATTTTAATAATTTTCCTGCCTATTACTGTTTAATTTATTACTAATTTCATTTTCAGGTTACACTGCAATGTTATTAACTATGGTGGTCTTCTCAGCCATAGAAACGGCATCTCCGTGGTACATGATATTATGCTCAATTCCTGTCATAATGACAGGGGGCGGAGCCTCTCTTTTGACAGTTTTATTATCGTATTTGACAGATGTGACAGATGAACAGCACAGGGGATTTAGGTAGATATTAAAGATATACAAATATATCATATTATTACTGATGTACTGGAAAGTATTTTCCTGCTATGAGAACTGGTCGCAGGGTTATAACCACATATATATAACCATTATATTGCCAATACGAACGTTCCAAATTACAAAAAGTGTCCCCGCTATGGGATATCGCTTGGCACCATTGAGTTTGCGCAGTAGGGTGGAAATTTTATCGATCGCGTCAGTGCCGGCCCGACATTATTTGTTTTTGTTATTCATCGCCATCTTTGATTCTTGATGCTTTTTCAAATTACAGAATAAAAAGTGGTTCATCCACATTGTTGTTGGTATATTAGTGGTTATAAACTTTCATTACCTAACAGCAATTTTTGTAAAGGAGTTTTTAATTTGTGGTGATTCGATTCGCTGTTTGGTAGGTTAGTAACTTGTTTTGTTTAAGATGAAAGGACACAAGTGCATTGTGCTTTTTTGCAAAAGTTGTGAATCAATACCAGGTATAGAGTATTTCAGGTATGTAGGTACATAATATACTTATACGAAAATATTTTGCTTATCACATGATCCGATTTTCGGGACCGAATTTCACTAAAAAGCTTGTAAAAAAAAAAGAAGGAGTGTCACTCGTATACAATATAATATATATGTGGTCACTACCTAACCTTAAAATTAATGTATTTGTTGCATTAGTAGCTGATAATTCCCAAAATAGTCAATATAGTCATTCATTCTTAATTTTTGGTTTAGAAAAAAGTGAGGTTAAGAAATATTCGGACGGAATTTAGCACCAAAAGTTTCCACCAATCAATGCACTGTCGGACATCATATCGTCAGAAATCGTATGCATGGAACGCTGTCTTAAATCGAACCCACCAGTGAAATTTGCATTAAAAAAGTTGAAATCCGGTCCTGTCGAATGTTTATTTTCACAAGGAAATTTCCGAACTGCGCAAACTCACTATTACCCGCTCGATGTCCATAGCGGGGACATAATTTCAGATGGTATTAGCAATATAATGGTTATACAGGGTGATTCACGACGAGCTTGCATTAGAGCTTTATGGAGAACTACTGAACATAAGTTTCTGAAACTTTGGGGATTTAGGTTTATCGATATGCTCTCTTTAACTAAAATATTGACATGTTTCTGTCATTTCCGGTTATACCGGAAGTAGCTGCCTACTTTCGTTTTTTAAATACAACATGGTAATTTTTATTACATCTTTCGATTAAGCATTGAATACTAAGCACATTTTATAGAAAATGTTTTTGTCAGACTCTAATAGTTTTTGAGATATCTGGAATTTTTGTAATTATTTGGCAAATGCATGACGATGAAATAATCCATATAATTTTTTTACCTTAGCGCTTGGACTAAACATTTTTGCTCACCGAATAGCTAGAAGATCATCAAGTCTCAAAAACATTTCAAATTCGGCATAAAATGTACAGGGTGGTCACAATTCAAGCCTCATTGTGAAAAAATTCCACCATTAAAAACTTTCTTATTTTAAATGGAACACCCTGTATATTTTTATTTAATTTGATGGCAAATTAGTTGTTCTTTATAAATAGTATTTACTGTCCTATACCTATATCAAAGCGTTTTCTCAAAAAATCCAATTTTATTCCGAAAATACTATTTGTTCAAGTGTGCTATGAAAACAACCCTAACAAACCCTAAGTACAATTATTGTACTTAGGGTACTGATGTCTATACAGAGGAAAATTAATAATGGCGGCAATATTTTCTAGTGTGCTTTGACAAGAAAAACAATTGTCTGATATTTCTTGGCGTATTTTCAAACTGTCAATTATTCTGTTACTAAAAAATGTCACGCTCCGGATTTTCAAGTGAAGATTTTTTAAATTTATTTACGGTTTACATTGAATGTGGTAAAATTAAGCTAAGAGCTTGTCGAATATATCGGGATAAATATCCGAATAGGCCTATTCCCACACCTGATATTATTAGAAGACTAAATAATAATTGTTTAAAATTTGGATCATTTGAAGCCAAAGTACGAAGAATTAAACCAATACTGGACAATGAGGTATTTGAAGTTACCATTTTAGACTATTTTTACGCTTTCCCAAAAGACTCAATTCGTGAAGCTGCAATGCAATTAAGAGTTTCGTATTCCAGTATACAAAGAATTTTAAAAAAATATGGCTGGAGGCCATATTCATATGCCCAAGTTCAGCATCTAAAACCACAAGATTTGCCAGCTCGAGTCGAACTTTGCGAGTTTTTTCTAATCAAAACCCAAGAAAATGAGCAATTTACTAATTCTGTAATATGGAGTGATGAAGCCAAATTTACTCATAATGGTTTTCATAACAGACACAACAGCCATTATTGGGCTCACGAAAACCCCCATATTGTCAGGATAGGACGTTACCAGGAATCATTTCAATTTAATGTTTATTGTGCTATTAAACATGACCGTATATTTTGCTTACACATTTACGACGAAAATTTAAATGGTCAGAATTATTTGACAATTCTTGAGGATCAGTTAGAAGAACGTCTGGATGATTTGCCGCTCCAAGAGCGAATAAATGCATGGTACCAAAACGATGGGGCTCCAGCACACAACGTCCAAGTTGTTAAGACTGCCCTAAACAGACTTTTTCATGACCAGTGAATCGCAAACCAAGGTCCCTTCCACTGGCCAGCTCGTTCGCCAGACTTAACTCCACTGGACTTTTTCATCTGGGGAACCATTAAAGATAAAGTTTACGCGCGTCCCATCACCACGAAGGAAAATCTAATTGAAAGGGTGAAGGCAGCATTTCAATCTCTCACTGCACAAGAAATTAGGAATGCTACAAGAAATAGCATGATGAAAAGAATACATAAATGCTTGGAAGTAAATGGCAATCATTTCGAACATATTTTAAAAATATAATCAAAAGATATTAGGTATAATTTTCAAACACATTTTTAATTAAAGAATTTAAAGTTTATTAACTTGTTTCCTTGCTATTTTTAAAAAAATAATATTTAAACCATTAAATTTAAAACAATTTAAAACAATAAACTGCATTTTATTTATAAATTGTTAAGAAACACTTTAGAATGTTGTATTTTCAAGCAATCAATCACTATTCCTCCGTATAGACATCAGTATACAGCCCCTAAGTACAATTATTGTTTTCATAGCACACTTGAACAAATAGTATTTTCGGAATAAAATTGGATTTTTTGAGAAAACGCTTTGATACAGGTATAGGACAGTAAATACTATTTATAAAGAACAACTAATTTGCCATCAAATTAAATAAAAATATACAGGGTGTTCCATTTAAAATAAGAAAGTTTTTAATGGTTGAATTTTTTCACAATGAGGCTTGAATTGTGACCACCCTGTACATTTTATGCCGAATTTGAAATGTTTTTGAGACTTGATGATCTTCTAGCTATTCGGTGAGCAAAAATGTTTAGTCCAAGCGCTAAGGTAAAAAAATTATATGGATTATTTCATCGTCATGCATTTGCCAAATAATTACAAAAATTCCAGATATCTCAAAAACTATTAGAGTCTGACAAAAACATTTTCTATAAAATGTGCTTAGTATTTAATGCTTAATCGAAAAATGTAATAAAAATTACCATGTTGTATTTAAAAAACGAAAGTAGGCAGCTACTTCCGGTATAACCGGAAATGACAGAAACATGTCAATATTTTAGTTAAAGAGAGCATATCGATAAACCCAAATTCCCAAAGTTTCAGGAACATATGTTCAGTAGTTCTCCATAAAGTTCTAATGCAAGCTCGTCGTGAATCACCCTGTATATATGTGGTTATAACCCCAATTTTTTTTCAAATGGTCATTTGTATCACACCCTTGGGGACAATTTTAGAAACTAAATTGCCAGGTATTTCTTTTGATTACTTTTATTATGAATGTGATTTATTCGAAAAATATTAACAGCTTTTTTTTGAAAAGTTCAAAATGAACAGCTTTGCACATTTGGAAGTTTATGCCTCAAGGATACTATTTCCTAACATTCCAGCTTCCAGCTGGCTCCTTAATGCGCATGTGTTCCTGCAAGTTTATGGCAATTGCAGAAAGACTTGGCGCCTGTAATGCGGCTTTAGACAATCAATCTCATTTCGTTGCATGTCAGCAAATAAAATTCGCGATTTAAATTCGATTCTATCGGAGGCAAAGGGTAACCAGGGCAACTAATCGGAGTTGGGATAATTGGAAGCTTTAAAAATAGCATCTATCTAGGACTACAAACTTTCAGACTTAATTTTAATTTAATACTTTTTACAAAAGAAACGGGACTCTTTCGCACTACTACCCCCAGTAAATCAGTATTCCCTTTTTAGAATGGGTATCTTTGAAGGAGTGATGGGCGCAGCCATTTTCCTCGGCTCTTGGTCGAGTTCTTATGTATTAAATGCCACCAGCTATGTAGTTGTATATTTTTTAGGAGCTCTGAGCTGTTTTTTTGGACTTTTATGTACAATATTCTTTATTCCAGAGTCATTGGAAAATAGAGAAACAGAAGTAAGTAACTAATTACCATATAATAGCAACGTTCATTTTTATCGCCGAGTTGCTTTCCCGTAAAGTCCTGTGCAGGGTGTCCCATTTTCGACTTTTTCTGGGGGGTCCCACTTTTTAATTAAACGAAAGATTCCTATGTCAAATCTCTCTTAGTTTTAATCTACATGATTTGAAAATCTTCGCTTTTTAGATACCCCTCGTATTTCCGTTGCGTGTTAACTTATTAAAAAGGTAATAAGATCTGATTTTGTTAGAGATTTTGGCAGTGGCGTAACCAGCTTTTCCCTCAAGGGTTTAGTTTTTGAGATATCGTCAAAAATAAAAAAATAAAATCATGAAGGTATTTTTAATTGATCAAGCATACTTTGTGCTTTGCAAAAACGTATAGTTGTTTATTTTTATATTAAAAAATATCCTAGAAAAGCAATATTTTTAATAATTGACATTACTTATACCAGTAGGCCATGGTCAATTCAAAGCTTGACAGATCTCATATTTTCATTATTTAATAAGAGTTTTTCTAATTTGCTTTTAATTTAATTATTCTTAACAATGCCCGTATGATTTTATTATGAAAAGTATAATATGTTGGCAGAGCTGGGCAGTATTTGTACTCACAAATACTTTTTTTTATTTATATACTTTTTTGTATTTAAATACTGAGTATTTAAATACTTTTTTGTATTTAAATACTGAGTATTTAAATACTTTTTTATAATAGGTATTTGTATTTATTTCACAAATACTTTGCAAAAGTATTTAGTATTTAAATACTTTTTTTATTTTCCTTTCAGTATTTAAATACTTTTTTGGGGTATTTAAATACTTTTTACTATTCAAGTACTGTTTTCTATTTAAATATGGTTCATGTGGAAAATTCTAAGTTTGCACTTGTCACGCGTGTCAGGAAGCGAAAGATAGTTTCCGTACGATGGCGACACTAGTGGAAGGAACGAAATGGTAGCTTTGATGGTCAGAAATCAAATGATTCTGGACCGAAAATCATAGCTGTTCATCCTGATCAATGGCGTAGGAATCTTGAAAATAGGTCATGCAGGCGCGTATAAAAGGAGGGGGGCCCTTGGTTGTAATTACCCCCCATATACGATGAAACAGAAAAAAAAACTGGAGAAATAAGGCAAAAGTAATTAAAAAAAATACGATAATCTTAGCACATGTTACGTAATATACGAAGTTATTAATGTATTTTGTATTTATTAAAGTGTGTTTTTTCAAATATAATTCAGCTTCAAGTTTGCAGCTTAATGTTATCATATCACAAAAAAGTACATAAAGACTAACTACATTGCATTTTCTCTCACGGAAGCAAATCGTCCCCACTTTGAAAGCATTCACAATATATGCAAGACTCACAATATATGCAAGACTCACAAACAGACATAGAAATGCTGAGAAAATATCCCATTATCAACAAATTATTTTTGAAATATAATACTACTCTTCCCTCATCTGCCCCAGTTGAAATAATGTTTTCATTTGCAACATTCATTAATACGCCACGACGACATGCTTTATCAGACGATAATTTCGAAAATCTTGTTCTTATGGAAGCTAACGCATCGAACATTTAAAACATTACATTATAAATTATTATTCTTGCATTACAAATTTTGAGTAATTAGGTTTAGGTAGAAAGTCTTTTGTTATGTTATCAGTTGAAGAATACAGGGATAAAATAAGGATTGTCGGAAAATCAGAGTTTTGAGATAAAATGCATTTTTTAGTATGGGCATCCCTAGTTTTATTTCAGTACAGTAAAACTTTGACTCTAATTTCTACAGACGTTCCTAGTTTTATTCGGCTAATATTTTGACCATGGAAAGTAACAACATGTGCCAACAGGTTGCGCTAGTAATCTCGATTTCGATAAATATGGACAATTCCTGTTTTATTCCTGTATCATTAAGTTTATGTTATCGTGGTTTCTTAATTAAAATTTACTGTCAATACCAATAAAATATTACAAAACACACTTTTTATTGCTGTTAGATCTTATTTGATTCTAAAATATTTTGAGGATTGAGGTAGGTAAAGTACGCACAGGGGATCTTTACCCTGACGTCATCGCTAACAAATAGATATCCCGACATATTTCATATCTCTGCATCTTTGTTTGGTACAGACATAAAGGCGAATAAAAATTGTATTATACGTCGTCCGGAATTAAACGTGTTAGACAGAGAAATAATTATAAAGAAGAGTTGCCAAATAATTATTTTGACTTACGCAGTACTACAAATTGCAAAACCGTCATTGTGACAATTGATTCACAATTTTTTCGTTTTTATACATTTTTGTGCATTAAAACTTCATTTACTCCTGCAAACAGTTCTTTTCAGAGTTTTGGTATCGCTTTTTTGTGTTAGTGGTAAGTACATATTGATATTTATTGTTATTTATTTATTTATTGTAATAAAGTATTCCTAACCCTAAAAATTGTGGATAAGTCTCCGCTCCGCTATTTTGCCATCCCAAAAACGTAAAAACACGTCTTTTTAGTTTCGAAAAAAATAAGTAAAATCGCCCGAATTTCCAAACGCTCTGTATATGTATCGAAACTAGAAGGTTCACAGAACGTATTTCGGGCAAAATCAAATCTGAAATCGCCAAATAAAGTTCACAATCACGTCTCAAAATGTGGTAAAAATTGGTCGAAAAATACAAATATGACAGTTCAATAGAATAATTTATTTAAATTTCCAAGGCAATGCCTATTAGCTTGCATTTTTTCGTAAATTGATTTTTTTTTTCATGTTTTACGACATAAATTACCATTTATCTTCAATTCTAATGAAAAAAACTCTTGGCTTTTTGGGGTGATTCCTGTAGGGGATGAATGGGCGGAGCTTTTTAATCTGTGTAATCATAATGTCACATTCAAACCGAGTTTATCATTTTGTCAAATAAGAAGTAGGTACATAACTGCCAGTAAAAATTCAAGAATATCAGATTTATACCTACATATTCCTAACAATCTATTTTATGTAAGACCGACTCAAAATTTTGATTCGGAGTTTTAAAGAAATTTTTAAAAATCCGTATATGGGAACGTTATTTACGTCAATTAAAATGTTATGAAATTAGTTTTTGTTTTGACAACTTTTCTTCCACGTAATTTTGATTTGATTCATACGATTTTTATGACGTGTAAGCGATGACGTCAGGGTAAAGATCCCCTGTGCGTACTGTACCTACCTATTCAACTGCCTACTTAGAGGAGACAAAAATACTACTATACTATTTAAATATTTTTAAAAGTAATGACAGTCGAACCTCTATAACTCGAACTTGAAGGGACAACCAAAAAAGATCGAGTTACAGAGAGTTGGAAGAGAGAAGGGAAAACCACATGAATATTCCAAAACATTTTTTTTATTACATACATTATGTCTATGTACCATTAAAATATGTACATAGAAATATTGTAAAATGTACAAAAACCACTAAAAAGTCCGAGTTAAAGAGAGGTTCGACTGTAATTGTTTACAAAGTATTTAAATTTTGTGTTTCATTCTTAAAAGTATTTATAAATATTTCAAAAAAAAGTAATTAAATACTCGGAAAGTATTTATAAATACTTAAAAGTAATTAAATACTTAGAAAGTATTTAAATACTTAGAAAGTATTTAAATATAGTATTTAAACCTAAAAAGTATTTAAATACTTTTTGTAATTAAGATTTAAATACTTCATTACTTCAAAAAGTATTTAATATTTAAATACTTTTGAATTTAATTAAGTATTTAGTATTTAGTATTTAAATACTTTTAAAAAGTATTTGCCCAGCTCTGTATGTTGGCATGTTTTATATAATCCAATTTAATATTTAGAATAGCTGTCAAAATTTTGAATTTGTTTCTAATAAATTGACCATGGCGCCTACTGTTAAGTAACGCATATTATTTAAAATATCGCATTTTTAGGTTATTTTTCGAATATAATATACAGTATGTCCACGGATGGGGTTTACAAGAGGACTAAAAATTTAAAGATACGAAAAAAAGTCACTCTTAATAAACGTTTTTGCTTGTCTAGAAAATACGATTCATCATAAGAAACTTCAAATTTTTTATACAGGGTGGGTAAAAACTACAAAAATGTTATTTTACTTAAGAGTAAACATACTTTATTTTGAAAGATACGAAAAAAGGCACTCTTAATAAACGTTTTTACTTGAATAATGAATAGATGATACTTGTTGTCAATGTCTTTATTATGAAGTAATAATAATAATAATACGAACATTTTTATTAACATGAAAAGAATATGTAACGATTTCATAATTCAAAAACTCCACCCCCATTTTCGACACATTTTTCTAATTGCTTTCTCAAATAAGTGAAAGAATTTCTGATTTCTTCCTGAGATATCGATTGGACAGCCTGGATAATTCTGCCCTTCAGCACTTCAATATCATTTGGTATTGCGGTTGCAAAAATTTGTTTTAAACGGCCCCATAAAAACATATCGGCCAAGGTTAAGTCGGGACTTCTTGGGGACCATAAAACTGGGCCATTCCTGCCAATCCACCTTGGACCAAATCTGCGGTCAAGCCATTCTCTAACCTCACGAGCGAAATGGGCTGGACAACCATCTTGCTGAAAATACATATTTTGTCGAAAATTTAATGGTAGATTTTCGAGTTCATCATTGAAAAATGTCTCTATCTAATGTAATCTATTGCACGTGTTATCAAAAAAATATGGCCCTATAATGCCATGGATGGATATCGCACACCACACGTTCACTTTTGTGAAATATTCTCTCCTCGTCATAATTCTGACGAAAGACCAGTACCTAATGTGCTGGGTTGCAACGGTTCCATTTGTTGAAAATGTACTTTCATCAGAAAACATGATACATTTATAAAAAATCAACATTTCCACTTAAAATTTTGTCTCCTATCCACAGGCAAAAATCAAGTCATTTCGCGTCGTCTCCCTCTTCCAATCTTTGATTAAATTGCGGTTTGACTCTTTTTCACATCTTTCAACTAAGTAACACGATTTCTAAGGGACGTCCGTCATAGGATATTCTTCAACAGAATGAAAACTAAGACTGAAGCAGCATCATCATGTTCGTATTTCTTCTTTTTTTTTTTAGTTTGACTTTTGAACTTGCAGATTGCCATCCTAGTTATTGGGATTCCTACAAATTTCTCGGTAAATGTTCCATGACGTAGCGGTATGAAACTTGACCATCCCCGTAACATTGTATTATAAAAACTCTTTGTTCAGTAGATAGCATTTCTACTTAAATAATAACTTCATTAAATAAAGACATTCACAACAAGTACCTATCACCTTAAGTGGTCTTATTATTTTAACTAGGTTCACCAGTCAGAGGTGTGCTAGAGAATACGCTTTGGGAAATAAACCTTTTAATGAATTGTTCTACTTCGGTTTGTTGTGTAGAAAACACATTCATTAAGAGTAACTTTTTTCGCATCTTTCAAAACAAAGTATGTTTACTCTTAAGCAAAATAACATTTTTGCAGTTTTTATCCACCCTGTATAAAAAAATTGAAGTTTCTTATGATGAATCGTATTTTCTAGACAAGCAAAAGCGTTCATTAAGAGTGACTTTTTTTTCGTATCTTTCAATTTTTGGTCCATTTGTGCTCTTGTAAACCCCATCCGTGAACATACTGTAGAGTGTCATTTGTCAATATCTCAACAAATAAACGTTTTTGAGAAAACGGTACGCCACTAAACTTTACGTGAAAATCTCTAACAAGATCAGTTCTTACCTTTTTGATAAGTTAACGAGTAACAGAAATACGAAGGGTGTCTAAAAAGCAAAGATTTTAAAAATCACCCTGTAGATTAAAAACTAAAGTGAAAACCGCAACATTGTATCTTTGTTAATATCCCCCAGAAAGTGTCGAAAATGGGACACCCTGTACTTTCCGAAATCCTGTCGCTTTCTATCGGCACATCTTCCCCGTTGTATGGACATGGTGCAACTTTCCCAATTAAAAAGAAATGATATCCTCGATATTATGAACGAACCATCATTGCTTCTAAATTGTACACTTTTCGTTCCAGAATAGAATTAAAGGATTGTTCGACACCCGCAACGTTTCCGGCTTGTTCAAGACCACCTTCAGGACCAGGACTCATTACAACAGGGGAGTCATCCTATTGATAATATTTGCGCTTGCGTTGTACTTTGTCGTCATATCCGGTGACGGCAGCGTCATGTTCCTGTTCATGAGGGCCAAGTTTTATTGGACACTGAAATTGTACACGACGTATACTAGTATGGCGACCGCTACTTTTATGATAGGTATTATTTGCTTTTTTATTTAAATAAGCAAAAGAATAAGGACTTTATAAAAAGTACGTTCCGAACGCTCAAAGGCGACATAATGTCGTTGTCTAATTAACAGAAACCGACAAAGAAAAATTGTACTAATTTTCAGAGCTCCTCGATTGTTTTTCTGGTTGTTTACAACTTAAAGATAAGAATGTGAATCGTTTATTATTCAAAGACTGTGAACCAAAGCCGTCTCTTCCTTGATTTTTGGTTTTGATCTTTGGTTCTCTCCTTGTAAATTGGAATATCAATATTAACCGTTCTAACGCTATATTAAAGATTGTTTCACGAAGAATGGATATAACTTAATTACTGCAGTAAAAGTACCTGTGGCCATCCCATTATTTATGACCGTTTGTTATTATTATGTGGAAATGACCGAATTGTAATAATTATAATAAAATATAGGCACATCAGGTAGGTTAGGTTGCTTAATTTATATTTAAATATCTTTTTGTGGTAAAATTTGTTAGTTTTTGAGGAATGGTTCAAGAATTGTCTTTTACCAAACATTCCTCAGAATAGCATGATAGTAATGGACAATGCGAGCTATCACAGTCGCTAATTACATAAAGCTCCAAGCTCAAATAATACAAAATTAAAGATTCAGAACTACATGGCGGCAATATTTTGAAGAAAGTTATAAAAAAAGTGATCTTTTAGAAGTTTTAAAGACATTTTGTATAAAAAAAGTATATGTTTGTGACACATTGGCAGAAGAAATTGGACATACGGGTTTGTTCGGCTCCCACCCTATTATTGCATTTTTAACCCCATAGAGCATATGTGGCACCAGTTAAAATCACTGGTTAGGTCTGAAAATATTTCTAGTGTTGTAGAATTAATACGAAAATGCTTTAATGATATTCCCCCAGGTAGTTGAAAAAATTCAGTCCGTCACGTAATAACTGTAGAAAATTCGTATATTAGTCTGGATCGTATAATTAATCCAATTATAATTAATTTTGATGAGGATAGCGATAGCGCAACAGAACTATCTATAGAATGACATTATAAATGTAAATAAATATGACTAGTAATATTTAAAAAAAATGTTATTTCATTTGATTACATTAATATAATCATTACTTGATTTCCTTAGTCCGTCCCTTCATACTTCACTTGTTTATTGCCAAGCTCTTGTCGACACAATGGGACCGACCCAGGAAATCATTAAGTCGTATCCAAATTTCGTGAAACGTACTGTACATATATATAAGTCCAAAAATAGATACAACTAGACAATATTTAATATATTTTTCCCCCCAGGAGATACGGGTGACTTTTTGACTTTATTTTATATATAAAATAGATATTAATGTTGATTATTTTTAGGGGCAACTGTGTTACTTTACATTGTACACTTTAAATTGAAAGTAAAGGAATCAATACTGATATTTGCCGGATTTGTGAGCGCGACGATCGGAATGATCATGCAAGGATTAGCGCAAGCTGATTGGTTGATATACGCCGGTAAGTGAAAGAACAATTATTACATTTGTAATGTTAATGTTCAATGATTTCAAGCATGGTTTATACATGTTCTCGCCACGCTCTTCATACGAAAACGTTCAGAAACCAGTGAGCAAACAATATTAGAAATAGTAATATAAAACTGTTTTAATTGTATTGTTGAATAATACTTATTTCTATTAGCCATTGTTGTCAAGATACCCAGCACCACCATCAGCGCAATGACGAAGTCTCTAATTTCGAAGTCGGTTAATTCAGATGAAGTAGCGAAGATTTTTTCGGTGTTTACCATATTGCAGAATTTTCTAGGTAAGCAATAATAATTGCATACACTATATGCAATTAGGTGTAAAGTGTATGGTAAAGTGAAGAAAGAATTATGTTTACAACGTTTTAATGACTTTTAGGTATGGTTGGATCGCCCGTTTACACACTCCTGTATAACGCCACTCTGGACACGAATCCTGGTATTTTTAACTTTGTGAGCGCCAGCGCACACGCTGTAAATAGCCTGTGCCTTTTGTAAGTTACCTATTTTAGTTTCTACTAAAAAAAAGTCATCAAAAACACCGTGTCCAAGATAAGGAGGGCCAGTACAGGGATCTCGGAAACCGTAAGAGATACGAAGTCGGTAATATGGAGGTAAAGTTGCGCATTTACGTGCCTAATAATATGCCGTTTAGAAAGTTTTAAAATTCCGAGTAGATCCGGAGATATCCGGAAAACCGAAATTCTGAAAAATCGTTTTATTTTTTTCCTGTTTTTTTTTGAGATCGAATTCTAAAGTGAATTGCACTTTTGCATTGCCACTTTTTCCGCTCTATCAAACAGCGTTAATTGTTTTGTAATCCGACGAGTCGTCTTCGAAGGGCCATTATCACCTTTCTTTTTTTAAATAGGGTCCTGTTTTTCTGATATTGGAATTTGAAAACTTTTCTCCCGAATGCAACGATGTATTACACATGGTTTAATGACGTTTCGAGGGTTTTTTGAACAACTTCAGGAAATTTTGTGATACGGTCCTGTATTTCTCCTAAATTTATAAATAATATCTCAGAAGTAAGCTCTAAATTTTTTACTTATGTTGGACTAGTTCGATAAATAACAAATAATTTAAGAATAAACCATAAATAAGTGAACAAAAATCATTCCAAAACAGTAATAAAACGAACAATGAAAAAAGTAAGGAACTATAGTACATAATCAGGTGTTCAAAATGATTTCCGTTATTTCTCTAAGCACAAATAACATCTTCTAACTCACACATAACAGTTTTTTTGAGATAAAATAAAACGTGCGATAGAATATCAAACTTTTCAGCATTTGTAAATTTAGTTCCATATTTTCTGGAAATTAGAAAACCTCTTAAAACACTCTCAAACGATCACAATGGGAATGTCAAGTGAAACAAACCACGCGTCACCATCTTATTTTTTTTGTTTCAAGCGCCTACTTTTCTTTTAAATCCCGAATCAACAGAAGTTTGAAATAATGTTTATGTATTTTGTTCACTTATTTGTGGTTTATTGTTCAATTATTTGTTATTTTTTGAACTAGTCCAACATAAGTAAAAATTTAGAGCTTACTTATGAGATATTATTTATAAAATTAGGAAAAATACAGGACCGTATCCCAAAATTTCCTGATATTGTTCAAAAAACCCTCGAAACGTCATTAAACCACAATGTGTCATACATCGTTGCATTCGGAAGAATAAAAGCTCTCAAATTCTAAGTTCAGAAAAACAGGACCGTATTTAAAAAAAGAAAATTGAGAATTCGATTCGAATTCGATCTCAAAAAAACCCAGGAAAACAATAAAACGATTTTTCAGAATTTCGTTTTTTTCCGGATATGTCCGGAACTACTCGGAATTTTAAAACTTTCTAAACGGCATATTATTAAACTGAACCTCCATTTAACAGACTTCGTATCTCTTACGGTTTCCGAGATTCCTCTACTGGCCCTCCTTATCTTGGACACGTTGTATATGCCGTAGCCTATAGAGGCTTCAAAGGTTCTGAACATATAAAGAAATGAGAGGAAGCGTTATTGATTTTCTGAGTTATAAGCACTATTGCAAAAAAAGTATTGTTTACACGTTTCTATCTTAAAGGAGGTTTGGAAAAATACACAACCGTGCAAAAGCAGCTCATAATAACATGCTAGGTACAAAATGTCACTCGAATAGAATTAGTAAATTTTAAAATATGCAAATAAAATAACCAATGTGAACAAACACGCAAACAGTATTAGTGCAATATTCGAATTATAAGATTATTGGCCACTCAAAAGTAAAATGTTCTCTTTAGGGTGGTTTTAATTCTTCAAAACAAGCCCGCCCCGGAAAACTATTCGAGATTGGAAGAAGAATCTCAAGAAAGTACGAGAATCGTTACTGCTACAAATGGTACGGCCCACGGCACGACTGACCAAGAAGACTTATTAGTTAATTAAATAAAAAAAGTAACTCTATACAGCGTGTCCACGGAAGTTCTACACAAATGAGAAACTTGTGTGTCTCTTCCTAAAACCTAGCAAGGTGTCTGGCACAAATTTGATAAATTGTCCGTTTGACATAATCAATTTTTAAAAGTTGTCTTTTTAAAAACTTTTTATATTTAACATTAGCCTTTTGCAACCCCATGTATGTCATAGGTAATTTACGTTATAGTTGTTGCAGAATTATACCGTCGACTCTTACTGCCATAAATAAACTACCTGATTAAACCCTATTGTATACGCCTGAACCTCTTCAAAGCTCAATAAATGGGATCAGGGCCGGCTTGAAAATGAATACCACACCACATGATTTGTTTTTATAATTTAAAATAAATAGATAGGTATTTTTTGTTTTAGGTACCTATAATAAATGTAAAATAATGATAACAATTAATGATAATTGAAAATAATTTAAAAGTATAACTATTAGGATAACAAGTACAATAAAAATTAATTAAATTCTAAGAAACTATTGATAATTTATTCAAAATTTAACTCTGTATCACTATCTTCATCTAAGCCTAAACTTATAATTAAGGGTTGAACATTTGTAATCATACAATTGTAAGAATTTTCCACCTTAAGTACATGCTGTACACAGTTTTTCCAGCTGTCTGCAGACATTTTTCTTACTTCGTTTTTAATTAATTCTACTACAGATGCATTTAATGTAGGAGATATTAGTTCAATAGGATTGAATATATAATAGTACGGAGGAAGACGCAACACTATGTCCATTTTCTGCTGCAAGTTTGTCACACTCGTATTCCTTATTTATTTTAAAAGCTTTTAATACTTCTAGCAGTTCTCGTTTTTTGTAAGTTTCTTCAAAATATAAATCATTTTCAATCATAAATTTGAATTTCTGCTTTTGTATTATTAGAATTGGGAATGATTTTTGCTTGCCGACTATGATAACTAGCATTGTCCATTACAATGACGCTATTTTCAGGTATATTTTTAAGGAGTTTATGTTTAAACCAATCTTCAAAAAGTTGTGCGTCGGTATCTTGATGGTAATCTAAAGAAGAATCTGCTATGTTTTTAGCTGAAAGCAACAGACAATTTGGAACAAACCCGTTCTCTGAACCAGCATGTAATATTGTGATTATTTTGCCTTTATTTGATGGTGCCTTGGTTTGACATTTTTTGGAAGAATCATCCCAACCTTTTCTTGGAGTGTCATGGGTATCGAACCATGTTTCGTCAAGGAAAATAATTGGACGATTTTCTTCTCTAAATTGTTTAAAAGCTGTTAAATATTTAAGTCTCCATTCCCGTAAACGTTGAGATTCCATTAATGTTTGTCTTTTATCAATGCTTCGGTATTTAAAACCCATTTTACGCAATATTTTCCTAGGCTTGAAAGGCTACAAAAGAAATTTTTTTACATTCTTGTACTTTTTGAGAACCCTGTATAATATAATACATGTCTTTCTTCGTAGATCTTAGTTTCTTGTCAAGCAGAGCTTTTTATTAAGAGACACTTTTTTTCATAAAACAGATTCCCATTTGTGTAGAACTTCCTTGGACATGTAATATGCACCTATATATTTTTTAAACTTTCTGACGAATTTTCGAAATTTTGGGGGACTTAGCCCTCCCCCTTGTTACAACCCTGTAACAAACTGCAACCTGAACAAACCCAATGTGATTTTTTTGTCGCTTGACGAGAAATGAGTTTAAGCGACAAAACATCAATTTTGTGCTCTTTTTTGGACGCGCAAAAACCTATTGTGCAGATTATGATTTAAAAAAATATATAGTATGTTGCATCAGGGGACACAGCCCCTTATATTTTTATAATATACAAATAGATACAATAATTTGATACTTAAGACATATCCATACAAGGTTTTTCTGTGATTGATTAGCTAAGCATAAGTTTTAAAATTGTATATTTACAGAAACACGACGGTACAAAGTTAAAATCTTTTTATATTATACAATCTTATTGTAAATAGGATTTTTTTTAGCTGTATAATTCTACAAGTTAATAAAGTCATATTTGTTATTATTTTAAGTTTTATTTATAGTTCTAAAAAAATTTTACATAAATCCAAAATATTGGGTATCGATGAAACGATGAAAGTTTTGCGATGTGTTAATGCGATAGTTGCAAAATCTGAAGCCCCTGCCTAATACAGGGAGTTATAAAAATTTTTGGCAGGGATCGAAAAAGTCTTAATCCGCTTGAATCAAATATTTCTTCATAATTGTCAAGTATAAATACTTTTGCGAATTATAATGGCCAACCACTGTGTTGGGACAAAACTTATACTATTCTTCTACTTTGATTTTATATTTAAGCATTTTTTCATGACACCGTGTATACTAGCGGACAATGACCATTTATTGCTGGAACACCTTTCTTGTAAATATTTAATACCCGCTTTTACATGAATATTAATTTCTACTATTTTTACATTTTTATTACCTGTTTCTGGTCTGGCCTCCTCATAAGTTTTCTTGCAGGTGAATAAACGGCCAAGGTCTGTGGCCAAGGCCAACACCTCTGAACATGGGTTAATCAAGGGGACTAGGCTTACTATCAATTGTGTATTCGTTATTTTCGTTTGTCCTAGAGGATATGACAATAAACCACCAATCATATTATGGTTCTCCATCATCAAATGCGAGCCAAAAATAGTTTAGACTTTTTTTGGTAGATTAATCCGTTGAAACAATATTTTCGGCTCATTCGACAGAAAGTTTTCCCACCCTGAATACGAAATTCTTTATATAAGTAAGGTGCTTCCTCCTCCTCTGTGTCGTCTCTTCAACGGAGTACATAGAAAATAGAGAAAACACAACATGGGTATTTTCAAAAGTATTGTAAGTTAGATATTGTCTCTTTGAAGGTTAGAGACAATGCTGTATCATGAGTGATAGACGTGTTTTGGACTTCCATTGTCTTTATTTCGTTTAAATCACAACGTTTCAACTGGTAAGTATCTCCAACTTACCAGTTGAAACGTTGTGATTTAAAAATGAAATAAAGACAATGGAAGTCCAAAACACGTCTATCACTTAGATATTGTCGTTCCAGCAGGTTTGCAAAACATGTTTATCTATTATTTGTTTATTTTAAGAGATATCTTAATTCAAATAATCTCATTTAACTAATAATTTATTATTATTATTAATTACTTATAGGTTTTTAAAATATGATCGGCAACATAGCTTTTACGATAAAAATTAATCGTGGCCTGCTAGGATTGGGCGATTTATCACTCCATCCTTCTCCCCATCCCAGGAGGTTCATATGTCCTCTCTTTTTAGCAGATCAATCTGCCACATTTCACCTTTTAATCTGGAAAGCAACGTTGCCGAATTTAGAAATTTATAACTCGATTTACCGACTTATAAAATGATCGAATGCAGAGAGAATAGTGCAGCGGAAATACACACATTCCACGAGTAAATATGTATTCAGGGTGTTATGGAAATGACTTATTATATTTAAACCCGCAAATCTTAAGATGAAAACAAAACAAAAATGGCGCTTTCAATTAATATGCGAGCTACCTAAGTAACCATATGTATGTCAAACTCGAAAAACCACGCGGAAGGCACCGCGAGAGATATACAGTAGGTTTCACGAAATTTGGAAACGACTTAATGATTTCCTGGGTCGGTCCCATTGTGTCGACAAGAGCTTGGCAATAAACAAGTGAAGTATGAAGGCACGGACTAAGGAAAACAAATAATGATATGATTATATTAATGTAATCAAATGAAATAACATTTTTTTTAAATATTACTAGTCATATTTATTTACATTTATAATGTCATTCTATAGATAGTTCTGTTCCGCTATCGCTATCCTCATCAAAATTAATTATAATTGGATTAATTATACGATCCAGACTAACATACGAATTTTCTATGCTCACACTTTATGCTCTATACGTGCCCTGATAATAGTGTGGGACTGCCTAATAGCTATTAAGAAGTAAACTCAAAGTCACAGTCTACTCCTTGCTTGCAAACCCACTAAAACTGCTTTGTCCTCTTCTTCTGCATATCAAAACTAACTAAATCACTTAAAGAAACAGACAGACACCCACAAAACCACTATAAACACTACCATACGCTAGAATAAACGCACATAGGACGTCCAAATTTCAGTGACAATCCGTAAACTATGCTTGCAGAAGCCACATGTCCCTTATCCGACCTAAAGGAACATTTTCTAAAAGTTCTGGCAGGTCGTCTTGCAGGATATGTGGTCGTATTAGTTGATTATCAATAATACCTGCTGATACGTTCAAGAAAAACCTTATCTGGCTATTGGTCTCGCTAATTAAATATTCCATCTCGGGTAAAGCCAACCTCATCTATGAACTATCCTTCGGAATTAGTCAGGTACTTCGACTTGACTGTATGTACCACTGTTGTAACCTTCTTGTAAAGTAAAGGAAGTCTTGTAGTCTCAACTTTTTAACTTTTGTAGTACAGCGGCTAACGTGTTTGGGTTTCTCTCTTCTCTATAACTCGCTGATTAAATATTCCATCTCGGGTAATGCGAAGCTCCATTATAGGGCATTTTCCTGTGCTGCTCCATAGCATAAGACCATGTCCGTTAGTTCGATTGAAGTTCTTGGCATTTTGAGTTTGAATAGCAAATTTACAATATTAGAAAATTATTTATATCCCTCTATCGCAATTTTAGCAAACTATTGCGCTGTTGCCAGTTTTGAAACTGTAACGTCGAAATTTTTCGCGCCCAAAACATTAAATTGAAAATTCGATTAAAAAATATGAATTTTGTCCTAAAGCATGAATGAAAATTATACGGAGAAGTAATATTCAAAAGCAAATGACATAATTTATGGATATAATCTTATAAAACAGCATCTTATAAAAAATACGCCAGCAGGTGGCAACATTGTAGTGTTGTTGTGTAGTGATGCCATACAGAAAAAAAGAAGAAAATGACAATGTCAAATCAAACTGTCCGAACTTGTTACGTTAAGTGGTTGAAGGGGTCTGTTTGTTTATTAATTATTCAGAGAAAATTGAGTTTAAAGTTTTTTGTCTGGCGTCATCAGTACAATTACCTTCATCAACTTGTTATCTGTTATTTACCATTAGAACATTATTGAAAGTAGTTGTAAAAAATGTTATGTTATAAATCCTTCATCCATGTGAAAAACTTAAATGGGAGTGTTTTCTAAGCAGCAAAAGTGTTGTGTGTGCGTTAATTAATGTGAATTTATGTGCTGTTTTAAATAATACCGAAAAGGTAACAGAGCTTAAATAAAAAAAATTTTTCCCAGCGAACAACTCAAGGTAAAAGTTTAGAAATGTACCTTGAAAAATAAACATCTTCTGTCAACCGGTTATTGACCGTCTAAAGAGTTTAACCGACAACATTGCTCAAATTTCAGTGACGTTTTTGGCCATAACCTATCTCAATATTGTTTTGTTTAGGTATGGCCAAGGTTTGTTTACCTTTGGTCAGTAGTAACAGATATGTTTATTTGGTTTGACATAAGGTGTTATGATTCGGTTATTAATTGAAAGCGCCATTTTTGGTTATTTTTTTTCAATTTCTTTTCATCTCAGGAATTGCCGGTTTAAATATAATACGTCATTTCCATAACACCCTGTATATCATTCGCCGCCATGTAGTTCTGAATCTCCAATTTTGTATTATTTGAGCTTGGAGCTTTATGTATTTGGCGACTGTGATAGCTCGCATTGTCCATTACTATCACGCTATTCTGAGGAATGTTTGGTAAAAGACAATTCTTGAACCATTCCTCAAAAACTAACAAATTTTACCACAAAAAGATATTTAAATATAAATTAAGCAACCTAACCTACCTGATGTGCCTATATTTAATTATAATTATTACAATCCGGTCCTTTCCATATAATAATAACAAACGGTCATAAATAATGGGATGGCATCAGGTACTTTTACTGCAGTCATTAAATTATATCCATTTTTCGTGAAACAATCTTTACACAGTCAACTGTGGTGGTGTCAAGCCTCAAATGTTGTCATATTTAAACGTCAAATATTTTTTTAAAATATTCTAATTTTTTAACACTTTTTCGTTCATACCCGGGGTCACACTTTTTTGAAAAATCATTTTCATTACAATGACTTGCAGCACAAACAATTGTAGCAAATTTCTTGTCATTAGAGGACCGGTTCAGGTCCAGCAAAAAAGATAGAGAAAATGTGTACATACCGCTCCACTAATTCATAGAACTGATTTTTCAAGGCTAATAATCGAATCAACCTGGCAACGTCGCACGGCATTTTGAAATTCGTATGACATGAAAGAGGACAGCGTCACCGTCTCAGTCTTCGTCAGACTGCAAAGAATTTGGAAACGTCAATCCAGAATGTGCAAATCGTTGTGCCTGCTCTTTGTGGGGCTTTTGGCCCTTTTCGCCTTTGTAAAAGCCGGGGGCGAGGATGCGTCGAAAAAAGGACCCAAAGTCACTGATAAGGTAAGTAAAATATTGCTAGGTTAAGATTATAAGATTTCAAGTGTGATGTTGCTGATTATCTTTGTTTATAAAGTGGTTACACTTGACCACAAGGATTTTAGTAAAATATTTTCGTCTTATTTTTTACAAGATTTTTTGGTTAAATAAATTTGTGTTTACTTTGGACTTTTTATACATGTTTTTCGAATTCACTGGCGTCATTGGATACAGTTTCTATTGCCAAGCCCAATCAATCATAAATTTATGTTTTAGAACGCTTTTTTGTTAATAAAATTCAGTGTTTGATTTGAATTTTTCGGGAACATTTAAATCTGGCAAATTTGTAGTTTGTAATAAACAAAAAATACAGATGAAATTTTACAAATAGATTTTGCGAGTCGAATTAGTACCGAAGAAGCTAATATGTGCTTAGATATATATAGTATATTTACTTAAGATGCGCGTTTTACTTCCACTTGCCACTTTTTTTTACAGTTTCATGCATCAAGGACATTCGTATATTTTATATAAAATTACTATCGTTATACTATTTTCTCTCAAAAAATCTGGTTTTTGATGCTTTTTGGCAAAGTCTAACAGTTCGCATCTTATTGGATAACAATGGCTTTTTGGCAAATAATCAAAACATAGAAACTTTGAAGATACCTTAACTATTGTATAAAACAATCTCTTTTTTCACCATTAAAATACTTTATTACTTTTCAAAAAAGTTAAAAGTCCACAGGTGTCTCACATGCATTCTTCACCAAGTAGCATTAATATTATAGTTGCTTACGAACAACACAAATTCTGACCTAACTTTAAGAAAACTAACTGCAACTGTACGATTTGTCACAACCAAGTCAGAGTCTGACTTCCCCCCTTGCTAAGACTCTGATTTCATCATTACGCTTACGAACAACCAGGGCAAAAAGTAAATTGAACTTAAGTAAGACAAGTGGTAAGCAGCTTATATGTTATATAAAAACGACACTAATCGACATTGACAAGAAGTGGGGTTATTACCCGGCGGTCAGTTTTTATGTTACCAAGATCTTTGATGTTACCTGACTTTTTAAAATTAATAATAAGTTATTAACAAATCACCCATGCAGTTAGACTGACAAATTTACTATTTGCCTTCGTTTGTTCATATTTCCACCTAAATAATTATTGCACTAAATGATATTTTAAAATTTGTTTTGTACTGACCTGTCTGTTTCAGCAGCTACTTATTTTCGGCTTGTTGGGGTAAATATTATCTCTTGAATATCGGCACTGTATTCCGCGCACTTTGTGTTGAGAGAATGTTAGTTTTATGAATAAATGAATCCTTAAAAACAACTTTTATATTAGCGTTTTTAAATCGCGAAGCTCGCGTGCCTTCCTTAGACGAACTACTGGCAAAACTAAATTGCGCCGGCGCATTCTCCGCTGTAGCGTCTGGCGTGGCGTCCCTTTTTTTGACGACAATGTTGCCGCTAATACAGTGTTGCCAATTAGCGTGTAATTACACGATTTGCGTGTATTGCTTTTTGTGTGTAACTCTTCAGATGTAAGATCGTACCTCTGGACTAAAAGTGTGCACAAGCGTGTAATTCATCCAAAATTCAGATTGGCAACATTGCGCTAATAACAATGTTGTTCCAATGAATCCAAGGTCCACAATATTTTTACTTTTGTTTGGTGTCCTTAACATTGAAATTTTCAAAATGTGACGTTCCTGGTTGGCACGAAACCGACTTTTAATAAACGGAATAAAACTCACCGATTGAGGCGTATTTCCTGGATCTTTCGAAATTGAATCGCATTTTTTAATGCTGTTAGCAGATGTTTATAAAGTTCATTTATACCATCTGACAAAGAATTTAAAAATAAGTCTGTTTTCGTTTATGTCTGTAAAATACGCTGTAGGACTTGAAAAGCAAGTGGCATTTGAAAGGAAGATGAAGGTACATACTTATTTCTGTTTTGTACAGGCTTAGCGCGAAACCCATTAAAATTCCTTTATTTGTATTTCGAAGTGTTTTTTATCTAATTTACACATTTCACATCGCTTCCTGCTGTACTGAAAGTTAACTTGATTAGTGATGAAGCGTTACTTACTTTTATTTGTCATATGTCGGTGTTTTCACGCTTTTTTTATACTTTTAAATTCTGCTTCATGTAACATCCATTTATAACTATTATTGTAGGAGTTTCAATACAATTACAGAAACTTCTAAAGTTATAAAACACATCCTAGTTAGATGGGACAACAAGATTTATTATTTATTTCTCTTTCTAGGTGTGGTTCGACATCACCGTAGACGGCGAACCTTTGGGGCGCATCGAGATCGGTCTCTTCGGCAAGACCGTGCCCAAAACTGCCGAAAATTTCAAGCAATTGGCTCTGAAGCCCGCCGGGGAAGGATATAAGGGTTCCAAATTCCACAGGGTCATCAAAGATTTCATGCTTCAAGGGGGAGATTTCACTAAGGGAGACGGAACTGGAGGTAATGAGGAATTTAGGAATTTTTTTTCTACGACACGTTATTTTGATCTCCTCTGTATGCTCCCGAGATTAGGAGGTACTTCCCGAACACCCTGTATTTACCAGGTGTCCACTTTAAGTAACTGAATTGATACCTTATCGAGGAATTGTTAAAAACGAATGTGATCACGATGTCCTTGGGACATGAAATTTTGTATTAAAATAAAATGCCCTTAAAATAGTTTCTAAAGATTTTCCTCTTAGGTCGTTCGATCTACGGCGAACGCTTCGCCGACGAGAACTTCAAGCTGAAGCACTACGGCGCCGGTTGGCTGTCCATGGCCAATGCGGGCAAAGACACCAACGGATCGCAATTCTTCATCACCACCAAGCAGACCAGCTGGTTGGATGGACGGCACGTCGTCTTCGGCAAAATATTGAAGGGCATGGACGTTGTTAGGAAAATCGAGAGCACCAAGACTGATAACAGGTGAGGATTAGTCCGACAAGAACATACTTCGCTGACAAGTCTGGGAAGTGGGTATTTTCGGGACCAAGTATTTTATGTAAATAATTAATTATTTCTCCTATTTACAGAGACAAACCAGCAAAAGACGTGGTAATTGCAGATTGCGGTGTCGAGTCAGTAGCCGATCCGTTCAGCGTATCGAAAGAAGACGCCAGAGACTAACAAACGAATTTTTTTATACTCTTTTTCCAAACTTTTTTGTGTCATCGGTGATTATGCATCACGTTGTATATGTAAGTGAATCGATTTCGTTTTTTTGTACAACAATAATGTGATAAGTTGTAATAAAGAATTTTTTAAAACCGTTTTTTATTTAAAAAATTCGTAATCGTACACTCATCTGCCTGCAAAAAAACGGCTATTACAAAGTTTTGATTCATTTTTAGGTTTAATAATTTTTTATTTTTAATCCGATATTAATGATTTTTTTAGAGAACTGATCAGTTTTAACGTGTCTTTTAGAAATTTTAAGTAACATTGGTTATTCGACATGTCCTACAAGGATAATTGAATTGTTTTTTTTATCTACTACTTGTTCGTTGGTTCATGTCAATATGTACAGGGTGTCGATGTCGATACTTTTATAGGGTATCTCGGTAACTGTAGTGCTATCAAATAAGTAATGTAGGTGTCATGTACTCTATTTGGGCCAAACTTAAAATGATTAAATCAAAATTCGAAAATTTTCGCTCGTTTAAGGGGATACGGGGGAAAATCAAAAAATTGAACAATTTCAAATTTACCCTATATTTTCTTAGTTAAAAGAGATATGGAAAATGTTTTATACAGAAGTTTGTTTATATTGATTGTTGAATAATCTGCCGTTTCAGAATAAGTATACGGGGTCAGGAAAAAAGTTATCGGACCTATGCTCATTTTTTTGAATGAAACACCCTGTATATTTTAATCTAAAAATATGCTATTTTAAATTCTCCTTTCAAATATATAACACACCATGGATGATATTGGTTTCCTAGGCGATTTATTAAACTTTAAACCAAACTAGGCCATGAAACAAAAACTAATATCTTAGCGACAACTATGTTGACATTCTAGTTGTTATTAACATTTAACGTCGATATCATTTTTTACATATTCATTTGTGAAAATACTTATCAACATTTTGAAAAATTTGATATCTATCATCGTGTGTGTTATAAATTTGAAAAGAGAGTTTAAAATGCTATCTTTTTAGACTAAAATATACAGGGTGTTCCATTTAAAAAAATGAGGTTAGGTCCGATAACTTTCTTACCTGACCCCGTATACTTATTCTGAAAACGGCAGATTATTCAACAATCATTATAAACAAACTTCTGTATAAAACATTTTTCTGTACTTTAACTAAGACAATATAGGATAATTTAGAAATCGTCAATTTGTTGATTTTCCCCCGTATCTCTTGAGCGAGCGCAAATTTTCGAATTTTGATTTTACCATTTTAAGTTTGACCCAAAAAGAGCACATGATACCTACATTACTTTTTTGATAGCGCTAACAATAACGGAGATACCCTATAAAAGTGTCGAAAATGGGACACCCTGTATATTGTTCTTCTTCTACTACAGTTAATTACAAATTTATTTAGAAACAAACGTAACTACCAATTTTTACTTAAATATGCCCTATTATTTAAAAACAAACATTTCAACTTAAATATGCCTCAATACTTTTCATTGCTTAGTCCTTTGAATATCAAAGGTTAAAGAAAAACGGATCAATGTAAAAATCTAACAACTTATATTGGGAGACAAACACCTGGTTTACACGGATTTCGGTCTATCTAAGCTAAGACATACCAGCGTTGGATATCCGTGGGCTATAAAACGAAACTCCCGCTGTAGTCATGTCGATTTGGGAGTTCATCGCATTATGAATTGGTCATATCAACCCGTCTTTCATATAGTTCGAAGTTCAAAGCCTCCTCTAAACCTAATTACTACCTGCACACGACGGTTGATACCATCACCGAACCTCCTTATTGTCAAAGAAATTGCTGAATTCATATTACATGAGAAATTACGGAAAAATGTAAATTATTGATAACCAACATCATTTTGGATTCGTTTGATTGTGTATTGACATGAACCAAAAAACAAACCATCATGACTCTTAATGAAAACTGGTATTTTGAAATAATTTCGCTTCGGATTATTTCACAGGGTGTTTTGACATTAGATAAAACAAAACCAATTTGATTATTCTTGTATAATATGTAAAATAACCGATATTACTTAAAATTTGTAAAATACACGTCAAAACAGATTGTTGTACCTGTCTATGGTAAAAAATCACTAAAATAGAACCAAAAATAAAAAGTTACAAAGCCTTGTAGGTATACAGATTGCTAGACGGTTTAAGCCAATGGAGATTTTGCATTATCGCAATTTTGTCATTATTTGGTCCTCATTCTCCATCCATTTTTATGCAACATATTAGAGAATACAGTTTACAAAAATTCATACAACTAATCTTTATTATATACATATTAAGATATGATAATGTAAAAAATACGATTTAACAAAATTTTAAATAAAACTATTCACTTTCACGGAACTTTTATCCCTTAAATTTTATAACGAAACTATTTTTCCCTAAATCCTGTATTTGATTTGAAATAAATTAACTCAAAACACAAATTAATTATAATTTACGGCGTGTGTGACGACGCTTAAACCACAATGAGACCATTCAACGACGTCAAGTGAATCACAAAAGCCGGCTAATCCAGGTTGATTACATCTGAAAGAAAAATAGAACATTAGCGTTATTATTCGAAATTAATTTGACTGCATTCAAGAACTTTTAAGCATAGGTCGGTGTGGAACTATTTTATTAAAAATTTCGTAGTCAAAAATTTTGATTTTTCAGATACTGTGGGCTTTACAAAAATGTATAGAAACATATTCAAAATTTCGACAGCTTCATAAATAATAAAAATGAGAGATCGGTCAATATTTGACCATTTGCGTTTCTGATAAATTGACCATGGCCTACTTTTATAAGTAATAATATATAGGGTTTCTCATTTAACATTATTTTATTTTATAAACACACGAAACGTTTTAGATACAAACTGGCTACGTCACTGAACTTTACGTAAAAATCTCCAACAAGATCAGTTTTTACCTTTTTGATAAGTTAACGCATAACGAAAATACGAGGGGAGTCTAAAAAGCGAAGATTTTCAAAATCACCCTGTGATTAAAAACTAAGAGAGTCATGACCAATTTGACACCGGAATCTTTCGTTTCGTAAGTATGACACTAAAGTGGAAACCTATTGATAACTCTAATATCCCCAGAAAATGGGACATCCTGTACATTACGTAGCATTCTACGCTAATGCACGAACCTTCGCTCATACTTATTAAAACTAAGAAGAAAATATATTGTTACGACTCTTTTGTTATTCTTTAATAAACTCAAGTGCCCATATCGAAAAGAGGAAATGTATACTTTCCTTGAAACTAAAAGAGGCGGATTTGTTTACTGTGTGATTTACTTTACCATACATAAATTTTAATGTTTTTTGCTATTTAAAGGTAAAATAATTATATCGACAAAAAATATTTTGCAATTTCTGGCCCCGACATGGTGTAGACCATAGACAAAGGAAGAGAGGGGACGAATAATTCCGGTTTACGGGCCGTCGCAGAAAGTGTTACCTAAAATTGATCGGCCGCCATTGATAGGGAGCCAGACAATCGAGGTGGCACCCTATGTATTTTGGTGATTTGTGGTGAGAAGAGCTATTATAAGAATTCAGTTTATTTACAGAAAAATGGTGAATTGTTGTGCCTATAGCTGTAAAAGCCGTAATGAACGAAAGAAGCTTGGAATTACTTCCCATCGGTAAATATTCAAATTGTATTTTTTGCATGCATTTATTTTATATTAGACATCTCCCTTGTAAGTTTAGCAGTATATATTATTTGAAACTATGATTAAGGCTATAGTTAAAGCTACCTTTCTTTGTAATTTGTACTAGATTTGTTGCACTTTTCATTCAAGATTTCTAATAAGAACCAGGTAATTTCCCTTGGAGAGGGTGTGTCACTCAATGGCGTACCTGCATGATTTGTATATTTTGACAAAATTAAATTATTTCTTATTTAATTTTGGTTAATTATTAGTGAAAGCATTATATTATTTCGAATGTATACCAGTGTTATTATTTTAAAGAATGCGATTAACGTTGGTCTTGAATCGTTGAAGGTCATAGTCTTTGAGAAACACGACTTCAGGCGAAGGTCGTTTCACAAGGATGGCGTCCTGTTAAAACTTATTTTAAACCACTAAGCTCACACATTGTTGTATTGTTTTTAGATTTCCGAAAGATCCACAAAAAGCAAACATTTGGGTGCAGAACATGGAACTTAGAGATTGGACACCTTCTCCTGCCTACAGGATTTGTTCAGAGCATTTTGAGAAGTCCTTTTTTATAAAGTTGAGGAAAGAGTACGATTACTTGGAGGTGCTGTGCCAACAATATTTTCAAAACTACCAGTAATTACCCAATTAGACCAATTTTGTTTTTATCTTACATTTTCCCTAAAGTTGAAAGATTTATTTATTTTTTTATTTATTTATTTATTTATTAACGGGCGCTGCCCAATTTTACAACGTAAACAAACTTATTGCTAACATCACAAAAGTTTACCTACATATATTTAGACTTAAAACTATATAAACTATAAATATATTCATATTAGAAAATTAGAGATTTCAAATCATACGCAGTTGATTGACAAAACTGGACCAATTTGAAAAGAAATCAAGTGTGGGATGTTCATTGGCCAGTCTACATGATCTAGAGATAAAATTGTTTCTGCCATAGTTTGTTCTATGCGCAGGGATTGAGAAGGTATTCCTCAGACGTGTTTCCCTTGAAGGTACATGCAGACTTATTTTATTTAGTAAAACAGGGCAATTATATTTACTATGTAGAATATTGAAAAGCATTTTGAGGTCTTTTACATCGCGTCGTTGTTTAAGCGTCCCAACTTGAATATTAGATTCCAGTTGAGAGTATGTCAGTTCTGGAGTGTTAAGTTTGAAGGCTATGTATTTTAAGAATTTGTGTTGTACCCTCTCTATGCTCAGGATGTGAATATTATAACTAGGGTTCCAGACACAGGAAGAGTATTCAAGATGAGTTCTTATTAAAGAGCAATATAGTTGTTTGATAGCCTTAGTATTTGTGAACTCACAAGTAACACGCTTTATAAATCCAAGAAGTTGTAGAGATTTGGATATAGAGGTGTGGATGTGAGGTATAAAGGTGAGCTTTGAGTCCATAATTAGTCCTAAATCCTTCATTTCAGAAACACAGGTAAGTAGGTTATTTCCAATAGAATAAGGTTGTTCGAATACTGACCTAGATTTGTGGAAAATGATAGAGTGGCACTTCGAGGCATTCAACTCCATACCGTTTCTGCTGCACCAAGTCACCAATCTGTCTAGGTCAGATTGAAGTCTTAAAGAGTCAAAAGGGGAGGAAATTTCCATGTATAATTTTAAATCATCAGCAAAGAGGAGGAAGTAACTATATACAAAGTGTGGCCCAAGGTCGTTGATAAACAGATTAAAGAAAAGCGGGCCCAAGTGAGACCCTTGAGGAACGCCAGATGGGACTAGAATAGTTTTCGAATAAAAATTGTTGAACCGAACTATTTGGGAACGACCCGTCAAGTAACTCTGTATCCAGGACAGTAGTTCACCGCCAATACCGAAACCCTGCAGCTTAGACAATAGAATAGCATGGTTAACTCTATCAAATGCCTTAGAGAAGTCAGTATAGATCGAGTGTACCTGAGAGCCTCTCTCCAAGGCGTTGGAAATGAAATCGACATATGTTAGTAGGTTGAGTTCGGCGCTCTTTCCCATTTGGAAACCAAACTGGTTAGTAACAATATATGGGCTCAATATGGAGGTAAAATATTTGGTTAATATATGTTCAAATACCTTAGGAATGGTACTCAGAATGCTAATTGGTCGATAATTTGATATCAAATCTTTTTTCCCTGACTTATGAATCGGTGTTAGGTAACTTAGTTTCCAATATTCGGGGAAGGTTCCATTGGTAAGAGATAGATTAAAAATAATGTGCAACGGACGGGCCAGAACAAAGCTGCAGCGCTTAAGCAGTAATGGGTGTATACCATCAGGCCCAGGTCCCTTGTTTATATCTAATAAGTTTAAGTGTGAATATACATCTGAGATAGGAATGCTGTATTCAGTGGCACTAGTGTTGTTGTACTCAAAATTTTGTTGTTGGTAACTGGGGCACGGTTTGCTACTATAAACCTGTGAGAAATAGTCGGCAAACATGTTGGCAGTTTCAACTCCGGAAGTACTACAGCTTCCGTTGTATTGGAATTCATTGGGGATATCTCGATTTTTCCTCTTTGAATTGACATAGTTCCAAAATTGTTTGGGATTAGTAGTTAATGAATTTTCAGTGAAGGAAACATAAGCGCTGTTTGATTCAACCAACAATCTTTTACACATTAATCGTAATTCAGAGAATTTACGATAATCACTGTGAAGTTTTGATATTTTGTAAGTCTTATGTGCCTTCTTTTTTTGAATTATACAATGTTTAAGCTCTGGTGAATACCATCTGGGAAATTTGCCTGAAGAAATACGTTTGAGGGGAACATATAATTCAATTGCCGAATAAATAAGACTGTAGAATTTGTTTACCGTTTCATCTAGAGTAGAATGGGCAAGAAAAACATCCCAGTTCAAGCCTCCCAAATAATCATTAATTAAGTTGAAATTGGCTGATTTGAAATTTCTATAGAAACCGTCACATGAAAAAGCACTATTTGTGTTATCAGAGGCAGAGGTAAGTAACACTGAAATATCCAGTGGTGGATGATAGTTATCCTGAGGCACAATACAGTCATCAGCCTTATGAACTTCAGAGCTGTCGTCTTGGAAGAGTACCAGATCCAGAATAGCTTTGGAATTATTCGTAATTGTGTTTAGTTGGTATAAATTGTGAAAAGCACAAAGGTTGGACAACACCGCCAGAGAGAGAAGAGAAGAGAGAAGATATTTAAATTTCACAACCTTTCCTATATGAAATTATATTTTTGGCTAATAAAATTAATATTTACTAAGCATTCATAAATTATTGAGAAGCAGAAGAACATTTGTACTCAGTAAGGGACACAATATACAAATTCAATTCAATAAAAATATTACTTCCATATTCCTAAGAAAATATTCATGTAACGCCACTGCTAAGTCCGATAAGGAGCCAGGCGGTAACAAAATAGCTTCTGGTTTTACGCGTCCCCTCTCTTCCTTTGTCTATGGTGTAGACTTTATAAATATTACAAATTGGCGTTGCCTAACGTCCTGATACAAAAAACATCGTCCAAGTACGAAACAAACTTTTTTATAACGTTTTACCATTATTTTACAAGGCTTTAGGACTTTTTGAAAACTGTATCGAACAAACTATTTTTTGAATGGAATTTTGATGGGCCTTGTCCTTTCGACCTACTTTGGAATTTTATAAATTTCGTAGCTACGTAAAAAAAACGTGCGTATAGAAAAATTTTCATCTGCTGTTTCAGTTACGGAATTGAATTTAAAAAATTTAATAAATTTTAACGATTATTACTCGATTAAACATTAAAACGAATTTTAATATTTTTAATTTCTTTAAACCATAAGTAGTTTTGTTACGTAGATTCGAATTTTAAAACAAAAGTGTCATATTTAAAATTTTAAATTACATTTTTACTTTTATACTGTAGATCAGCGTTACTCAAGTGTGATCCGCGGAGCCCCGGGGCTCCGCAAAGCCTCCAGTAGTTCTGCTGAATGAATTTTGTTGTCACTTTTTTGTTTGGTTAGGGGATGCCTTCTAAATATTACATTTTAATTTGTACGAAATGGATAATTTTATTTCCTCTTCACTAGCGGAGATCGTGTATAATATGTTTATATAATTATAATTCACTTCTTCCATCATTTTTTTATAAATTTTCCTCCTCAACCTGACATAAATCGCAGTCAAACCACAAATCACTTTTAAATTCGATGGAAAAAATGACGTCCGATTGATTACCCATCGATTTGTGAAATCAAATTTTTTAAGTGCATTCAGCAGATGATTACCAATCGCCCACAAATCGATGGGTTCTGCTGAATGCGCCCATTAACTATACACTGAGAATAATTAAACCATTAGAAAGTTTGTAAATCCCTAAATCGCATCGGCAGCAAAATTTTCGCTTAACACTATTAGAGTAATCATAATCATTATAAAAATATTTTCTATCGGTAACAATCTCGCTTATTTAAACATTTCTTATATTCGGAAATCGCCATGTTTAGACGTTTAGCAAATCAGTTCCCCGCGCTTATAATACAGGCGTATTTAAAATTGAGCATAATACTCGCAGCGCTCTGTCGATAAGGTGTTATTAGAAATCTTACATTGCGAAATTAGCCGAATGACATTCCTTCTCCGAGCTAGTCCGAATCACGCCCACCATTTTAATCTCGAAGACTCCGCGCCGTGCTAGCAAGTGTTGTTATTGATGTGTAATTGTGTATTGAAAAAAGTGAGAATTAAAGAGATTCAAGGCTCAGGCTGTGTATCATTCATAGTAAGTATGCATTCTATACACTATAATAAAGTAGTATAATATTATACTGTCTTATTTTAAATCATTTTAGTAGATCTCTGGGTTTCATTTCACCATCCATGTACACGACATTTTTGCGTTTCTTTTTGTTTAATGTAGTAATATTAATATTTTTAAATGCAATTACATGAGGAAAACACAAATTAATCCATACGAATTGTGTTTAAATGTATAAAATCATTTGGTTCGTAAAATTTACCTTGTTCGATATTTATAATAAGTGAGAGAATTATGTATATGTTATACGTATCATTAAAAATATTTACTGTTATAAGAGGCATTATGTTATTTTTTTAATTTAAGAAAAATATGGTTAGGTATATAAATGTTCTAAGCTTTAATAAAAAATGTTCGTAATATATAAATATATACAATATATAGTTTTTTTGTTATAATATAGAATATTAATATTAGTGTAAAAAGTACCCGATGTTTATATATGCAATATATTCTTGTTTAAGTGGACCATTTAGTTTAGTATATCAGATATAGTGTAATATACACTATTAGAAGATTCTTGTAATAGGTATTAGAATCTTTCATATATTGGGTATAAGCTATCTTTTATGTGGAAAGAAACAGTATGATATTCAATATTATTCTACAGGGTGTTATGGAAATGACGTATTATATTTAAACCGGCAATTCCTGAGATGAAAAGAAATTGAAAAAAAATAACCAAAAATGGCGCTTTCAATTAATAACCGAATTATAACACCTTATGTCAAACCAAATAAACATATCTGTTACTACTGACCAAACGAAAACAAACCTTGGCCATACCTAAACAAAACAATATTGAGATAGGTTATGGCCAAAAACGTCACTGAAATTTGAGCAATGTTGTCGGTTAAACTCTTTAGACGGTCAATAACCGGTTGACAGAAGATGTTTATTTTTCAAGGTACATTTCTAAACTTTTACCTTGAGTTGTTCGCTGGGAAAAATTTTTTTTATTTAAGCTCTGTTACCTTTTCGGTATTATTTAAAACAGCACATAAATGCACATTAATTAACGTACACACAACACTTTTGCTGCTTAGAAAACACTCCCATTTAAGTTTTTCACATGGATGAAGGATTTATACATAACATTTTTTACAACTACTTTCAATAATGTTCTAATGGTAAATAACAGATAACAAGTTGATGAAGGTAATTGTACTGATGACGCCAGACAAAAAACTTTAAACTCAATTTTCTCTAAATAATTAATAAACAAACAGACCCTTCAACCACTTAACGTATCAAAACGTTCGGGGGCGGGCCCTTGACATTTTCGTTCTTCTTCTTTTTCTGTATGGCATCACTACACAACAACACTACAATGTTGCCACCTGCTGGCGTATTTTTTATAAGATGCTGTTTTATAAGATTATATCCATAAATTATGTCATTTGCTTTTGAATATTACTTCTCCGTATAATTTTCATTCATGCTTTAGGACAAAATTCATATTTTTTAATCGAATTTTCAATTTAATGTTTTGGCGCGAAAAATTTCGACGTTACAGTTTCAAAACTGGCAACAGCGCAATAGTTTGCTAAAATTGCGATAGAGGGATATAAATTATTTTCTAATATTATAAATTTGCTATTCAAACTCAAAATCCCAAGAACTTCAATCGAACTAACGGACATGGTCTTATGCTATGGAGCAGCACAGGAAAATGCCCTATACATGGAGCTTCGCATTACCCGAGATGGAATATTTAATCAGCGAGTTATAGAGGAGAGAGAAACCCAAACACGTTAGCCGCTGTACTACAAAAGTTAAAAAGACTACAAGACTTCCTTTACTTTACAAGAAGGTTACAACAGTGGTACATACAGTCAAGTCGAAGCACCTGACTAATTCCGAAGGATAGTTCATAGATGAGGTTGGCTTTACCCGAGATGGAATATTTAATCAGCGAGTTATAGAGGAGAGAGAAACCCAAACACGTTAGCCACTGTACTACAAAAGTTAAAAAGTTGAGACTACAAGACTTCCTTTATTTTACAAGAAGGTTACAACAGTGGTACATACAGTCAAGTCAAAGTACCTGACTAATTCCGAAGGATAGTTCACAGATGAGATTGGCTTTACCCGAGATGGAATATTTAATTAGCGAGACCAATAGCCAGATAAGGTTTTTCTTGAACATATCAGCAGGTATTATTGATAATCAACTAATACGACCACATATCCTGCAAGACGACCTGCCAGAACTTTTAGAAAATGTTCCTTTAGGTCGGATAAGGGACATGTGGCTTCTGCAAGCATAGTTTACGGATTGTCACTGAAATTTGGACGTCCTATGTGCGTTTATTCTAGCGTATGGTAGTGTTTATAGTGGTTTTGTGGGTGTCTGTCTGTTTCTTTAAGTGATTTAGTTAGTTTTGATATGCAGAAGAAGAGGACAAAGCAGTTTTAGTGGGTTTGCAAGCAAGGAGTAGACTGTGACTTTGAGTTTACTTCTTAATAGCTATTAGGCAGTCCCACACTATTATCAGGGCACGTATAGAGCATAAAGTGTGAGCATAGAGTATCCTCGATTTACTTCCCTTGTATCCTAAGGTAAGCTAAATAATTAATTTTATAAGAAACTAGAAGTTCTACAAAGTTTGGCAACATTGTAGGAACATGTGTATGTCAGACAGCTCCGCCGGATAATATCATATGGTGCCGCGGAGTCACCGGTAGGTTTAGGGGTGAATTGCCCCACTTTTTAAACGTTTGATTTGAAAAAAAAAAAATATGTAGCGCTTCTCTAGGACACCCCAGGAGTCACCCATTTAAATATAATACGTCATTTCCATAACACCCTGTATATTATCACTGGTATTAGAAATTCTCATAAACGGTATACCGAGTGTATATTGGTCACTAGTATCAGTATTATAATACTTACAATCCAGCCACTAACTGTTATTAAAATATCTTTATATTGGGTATAACACGAATAACCGCTGCTGTAATATAATTAGTACCTCCAACTATTATAGAATATAACTACTATTGGAAGTAAGTTATTGCCACTATAACCACAGTTTAGAAAAGCGAGATTATTACAGTAGCCAACTGTCGCGCTGTCCAAATACATATGTGGCCAATAACTGATATAATATTTTTTATACCAGGTATTGGAATTTTTTCTCAGTGTAGCTGTACCAAATATCAGTCGTCTAAGTCAAATAGTTTGAAATGGTAATTTGACATTTTCAAATTCAAAAGTTCTTACTTACATCCACATGCAAAAATTGTGGTATTAAAAAAATCCTAAATTGGAATGAATGGTTGAAAGATGAATACAAAAAAAGCTAACCAATGCTTTGTCATAAAATGTAATAAATCTTTACCTTTTCCTAAATAGTTAATGCTAACGCCCTTTTTTTTCAGTGTATTAACCATGTCCTTGGAAATCGTTCCACCCGAGTTGTTCCCACTATTTTCCTCAGTTGACAGATCTACCGACGATATCGACTCGACATTATTGTTAGTTCGGAAAGATAGCCTAAAAAGAACAATAAATTAATAGTTTTTTGCTCTGTCTTCATTTGTGCCGATGTCACATACTCATTCATTCACAGCGATTTTAACATTTATTTTTGTTTTAAATACACTTTCCGACAATTAAATTCCTTACAAAGATAGAAATTTGTAGCGAAGTGTAGTTGTGTCTCGGAATGTTAGTCTGAGTTTTAATTTTATTATTATTATTATTATACAGGCAGAAACCAAAGGTTATTATTTATTATTATAGCTGAATTATGCTTTGTTTTGAAGTGTGATCTTTTCTTAACGCAATGTTTTTTAGTTCACGTCATTAACTGCTTTGTAAAAGAAGATACCATTTTTTAAAGAAAGTATTGCACTTTTTCAATTTTATTCACAATTCAAAATATTATTTTATCGGGTATCTTCTTCCATGTGACGTTACATGCTTTCAATGCCGTACGGGCTGCTAATTTTTGGATATTTGTTTATGCTACCCAATAAAATAATGGTCTGAATTGTGAATAAAGATGAAAAACTGCAACCCTTTCTTTAAAAATTTGTATCTTCTTTTAAAAGATAGATAAAGACGTGAACTAAAATACATTATGTTAAGAAAAGATCACACTTCAAAAAAAATCATAATGAAGCCAAATTCTACCGCTCAATTTTTTCACAGGACGTTACGCAATTAAGGGTAAAAAAGAAAGTTTTCTTTCTGCCTTTATAATGATCGACATCAATATATTTTGAAAACTAAGGGAAAAGTGGTAATTTAACGGATATAACGGGGCTATTCTGCACCCATTAGGCTACTTACTTTCTGTTGGTTCTGTTTTCTTTGTTCGATTTTGAAACAGGCGCTCCAGGCTGCAAAATGGAGAGGGAAGGCGAAGAATTTGCTCTGGAAGGCGGATTATTCTGAAAAGTAAACAATTTAGAAACAATGCCCAGTTTAGTTAAAATTATTTTCGAACAAAAACCGTACCGTATTGTCACCAAAAAATGAAATAAAATAAATACCTTTCTACCCTCGTACGTCCTCATATTAGTGCCTCTATTGAAACTTCTCTGTGGCGCGGAAGGTAACGGTCTCGGCGGCCCTTGTGGAGACAAAGATACGTGTTTTGGCGACGATTTTTTGGTAGATAATCTATTTAAGTTGGTCATCTACAAAATAATAACAATTTAACAAGTGTTTGAAAAGGTATTCTAAAGAAGGGCAATAGAAATTTTATTGGCTTTATATTGGCGAATATTTTTTTAAATAAACCTGAAGGAATTACCATTTTTTTCTGTAAAAGATCCACCCTTATTGGAGAAGCCTGGTTTTGAACAGTGGACCTGTTTTTCTGAATATCTCCCTTATCAGACGTCACTATCTAAAAAAAAAAAAACGCGATTACACCAATAACATCGAGCAAAAGAACTACACGGAAAAAAATCTTAGTTAAATTTGCTATAAAAATAATAACAAACTAATCACAATTTATGGCTCTATATGTGACTGGAATCATTTTTATTCAGAAATGCCATTAAATTATAGTAAATTTTTAACCAAAATTTTTAGTAATAATTACGAAAATATTTAGTAAATATGAAAAGTTTTTGTGAAATTTACTAAAATCTATTCTAAAATGTACTAATATACAGGGTGTTATGGAAATGACGTATTATATTTAAACCGGCAATTCCTGAGATAAAGACAAATTGAAGAAAAATAACCATAAATGACGCTTTCAATTCATTCAGCGGTAAAAGTGACCTGACGTCAAACCAGAAAAACATCTGTGTGGCACTGCGATACATGTAAGCAATCAAGGAATTCTGGCCGGTGTTGTCATATGTACACCTTAAACTCTTTAGACAAAATAATTTAAACACTTTTCCATTCATTGCAGAACATTTACGACGTACTATGTTTTAAACAACCCGAAAAACATATGGAATAGTAATGGCCACGTACATCACTAGGTCAAATGCCAATGATCTCTTGACGCCTTACATCGTCTGAGCGAAGTAGTTTCATATAGCGCCGCACGCTTACGGTCTCCAACAAACCAACACACTCTCAGCGATCCGCTCTGTTTTTTCGGTTTACGCGTGTATCTTGCCCGTCCATAAATAATCTTTGAATATTGTTTTTTTGACGCGTTATAAATAAATCATTTTCACTTACATTCGTCGTAAAATTTACAATATATTTTACTAAATTTATTAGAAATACTAACTATACTTTTTTAGAAATTACGTATCTCTACAACAATATTTTGGTACGGATTAATAAAGAAAAATTTAATTGACACTATATTTTATAAAATATTTACTATAGTCTTTTTTCCGTGTATGCTAAACTATCTTAAAACCTAACTTAATGTAATTTTTTTTTTAATTATTGCATACGGACTTACCTTCTTGTTTCCCGACATCATAGGAACAACCCTGATATTTCCACTGGCACCCCCAGGTATCATCCGCACGCCCGCCTGATTACTCGTCACAATCATACCGTCACTCCCATTGATCAATCTCACGGGGTTCACCTTAGACTTTGCCCCGGCGGAGTTCGACCCGACAACCCTCGTGATAACTCTCGGGACAGCTTCATTGTTGGTCTGACCGACCGCAGGATTTATCACAGTGTTGCCGCCAGCGTGATTTCTTCGCCCGCCGTTATTTATAGCAGGACTATTTGTGATGAGTTTCCGGACGATTTTGGGGCTGGTGGCATTGGTGTGCCCTAAACTAGAAATGTTCTTGGGCAGAACGACTCTGGTGGTGGGGGTGGACGTGCTGGTGCCTGTGATCGGAGCGGGGTGGGATCCGATAACGCGCACGTTTGGGCGGTTGGCGGAACTTTGTGATGTCGTTGCTGTGGCTCCTAAAAATTTTTTTTTACAGATTTCAAAAGTGTTGACTTGTGCTTTGAAGTGTTAGCAGAAAGAAAAGTTACATTTTTACCCTTAATTTTCTGTGAAAAAATTGAGCGATAGAGTTTAACTTGATTATATGTATTTTGTTTTAGAGTGTGGCATAAAAGAAGATACACCTTTTTAAAGGGAGTATTGCAATCTTTAAATTTTATTTACAATAATTCAGAACATATTCGATTATATTATCGAGTAGCATAAACAAATATACCAAAATTAATAGCTCGTATTGCATGCCACGTCACATGCTAGAAGTGATAAGAACACGAGGTGCAACGTCGCTCGACCCCATCGATCGATGGCATGTTTCCTGTTAAGCTCTCCACCTGTTATTTGTTACGAAAATCGAAATCCCAGGAATCCGTCTCATCTCGTTTATGGCTTTTATTCTTGTAAAAATAGTGTTACAACTGTTCATATAAAGTGGATCATTATTACAATAAAAAATACTTAAATAACTGCCAGTGAAATGTACCATACATTTTAAAATATTTAACTACTGGAGTTATAAATAAATTATTTTCACTATACATTCGTTGTAAAATTTACAATATACAGGGTGTTATGGAAATGACGTATTATATTTAAACCGGCAATTCCTGAGATAACGACAAATTTAAGAAAAATACCCATAAATGGCGCTTTCAATTCATTCAGCGGTAAAAGTGACCTGACGTCAAACCAGAAAAACACCTGTGTGGCACTGCGAACATGTAAGCAATCAAGGAATTCCGGCCGGTGTTGTCATATGTACACCTTAAACTCTTTAGATAAAATAAAATAATTTAAACACTTTTCCATTCTGTAATACCTTTTTGTACAATTAATTGAATAACATTTACGACGGACTATGTTTTAACCAACCCGAAAGAACATATGGAATAGTAATAGCCACGTACGTCACTAAGTCAAATGCTAATGACCTCTTGACGCCTTACATCGGCTGAGCGACGTAGTTTCATATAGCGCCGCACGCTTACGTCTGTTAGTTGAATACCAACCAGCGGCCGGATATGTTGTGTCTCGTCGATCACCAACACACTCTCAGCAATCCGCTCTGTTTTTTCAGTTTACGCGTGTATCTTGCCCGTCCATAAATAATCTTTGAATATTGTTTTTATTGACGCGTTTCTGCTGGACGTCAAATTTCGTCGCGTCTAATAAAATCTAATAATCTGTATTATTGTATTTTCAAAAGCTAACTATCGGTTCTGTTTTACTATTACTGTGTGTACATAAAGTGTTCCCATGAAAAAGAAAAAAAAAACTGATTGTGTTTGTGCCTGGATTTCCTCCCTCTTTAGGTATAAGGATAAATACAAGTCGGTAGAAAATAATTTATTTTTATAATTTTATATGGAATTTCAGTTTTACATTAAGTTTGGCAACATTGCCATTGGCTCTGAGTGAAATGTTGTACAGTAGCGTGGACTGACCTGTGAGTAAGAGGGTTTGTTACCCCACTTTTAAAACGGTCGATTTAAAAAAATAAAATATGTAGCGCTTCTCCAGGATACCCAAGGAGTCACCCATTTAAATATAATACGTCGTTTCCATAACACCCTGTATTTTAGAAATTACTTGATTTTACTAAATTTATTAGAAATATCTAACTGGAGTTTTTTATAAACTATGATTACAATGTAAACAAAATGAATTTTACAATAAAATCTTTACTATAGTATTTTTTCCGTGTAAAATTAATATAAAAAAAAACTTATTGTGTTGTTCAGAGAAACTAATCTAAAACTGTTCATAGATTAGATTAAATCAGTCAATTTGTTTTAATAATTTTATTTCATACAGATTGTGATGTACAAAAATACTATTGTAACGCGGACTCTGGGTTTTGTATTTGGTTGTGAAGCCACTATACCCTCATACGATCAGACCTGTGGATCTTCAGCCAGCGTACGTCCTCATCTCGATAGCGTTTCGGACAAAACTCGCAACTTTCCGGAAATTCCGAACAAACCCGCACTTTCGTCCGAGGCAGTTGTTCCCTTAAAAATTCTTCGATATTGTCTAAAGACAACTCATACATTTCGTTTCCCCTAGCCACTGTGTTAGACTTAAATTTCTTCCCTTTAAAATCTAAAGTTTTATTATAAATTACGGTAAAATGCCTTTTCCAGTAGCGATGTTTTAACGCTAAAAGACTCTCGCTCTCCCTCATGTAGCTTCCATCAAAAATCCACGTAAATTCGTCTATCGTATCCCTTAGCTCCGCAACAGTAGTAAATAAAATACTGTTACGTGTTGCCACTTCTTCTAATTGTAGAAAGCTATCGCGCGGTAAAATAACCTTAACAGAAAGTTTTTTAATGTTGCTACACATCGGCAAGTAGTTGCTGTATTTGTTCAAAGCGGTACTAAGTCCAAGCTCCAAAGTCTCCAATTGGTGCAATCTCGAAACAGTTTTTAATATGGACAAATCATGGTCGAGTCCAAAAAGCTGTAGCTTATTTAAGTTGGACATCAGCTGGAGAACGCCTGCAAGTTGAGTTGTGTATTCATTCAATATTTCTGCGTTATTTTTGCAGCAAGTAAATCCTAGGCCGAACGATTTCAGGTTCCTTAGGAAGTTCAGGTCTGTAGTAAAAAACCCTTGGCTGTAGTCGGCGTCTATGTACAGATGATTTACGTATTTCAATGATTCTAAATTCTTTATCGGTACCGAAAATTCTGTAGTAATACTGAGCCTGCCTAGATCTGACAAGTTTTCAAAAAAATCAACCGTGAAAGGATTCTCGTCTTCCGGCGTTTTGTAGGCTTGCCCAATTTCTAAAACTTTCAGATTTTTTAAAACGCTCTTCAGCCTTTTATTAAAGCCAAAATGGCATTTTACCAGCGCCAGTTCCTCCAAATTGATAGCACCCGGCAGAAACTCTGCCTCGTAATCTTCCAGGTGATATTCTATCACTTCGCTCAGTTCCATTTTCTTAAAAAATACGCGTTTGTTCAGTAATTCTTGCTTCAAATGATATCCACAACATCTAATAACATGCGTGGACCAAAGCGGGGCTTCCCCTATAACAGCGTTCCACATGGGACAAACTTCTGAACAGGCGGACAAGTCTTTATGGTTCAAATACGGAAATACTTGCATTAAAATATTGTAGGTAAAGGAATAATCTGACGACAACGTTACATCACTTTTATAATTACTATCGGGTTCTTCCGAATCCTCCATCACTTTATTCGTTAACGCAACAACAATGCAGTTATTATTCACTTACTGCAAATAAACACACTATTTCTAAGCAAATCTAATATCGTGTAAATTTATTATCAACAAGCTATTGTGAAAATGCAGGACTGGATCCGTAATCGTACAAGCTTGTGAGTCATCCAGTGTTGCCAGGTAGCTCAGAACAAAATTCGGTAGATTGTAATTTTTTATTTATTTTTTAGTGCTCGGTCACGGAAAAGGCATTGTAATATTTCACTTTTTCAATGGTAATACTTTACTTTTTCAATTATATTTTTTTTAGATATACAATGTCCACGGACAGAGTTCGGAAGAGGAAAAACATTTTTATTTGTAGATTTAGAAGAAAAAGTCATTCTTCATAAAAATGTCTGCTTGTGTCGAAACTACAATTTCTAATACCAAATTTTCGATTACTATACAGGGTTAGTCAGAAATAACATTTTTAATTTTTTGGATTTTGTTTAAAACAGATTTACGCAAAAACAAACAACTATTGCTGCTTTCTTATTAAAACATAATTTTATATCTGGCCGAATAACCATTTTGTTATAAGAAAACTATTTTTATTTGTATTTTTATTATTACATGTCATATTTCTTTAATTCATTCAATTATAAATTATAAAATATTAAAATAAATAAAGTTCTATTCAAACGTGGTACCACCACGATATCTGAATTCCCGATAACAGTTCCTAATTTGCTGTATTGGGATATTTACAATTACTTCTCTACTACTCTACTCCTAAAGAGATCCAAGTTATTATTGAAATTGGTTTTATACACATGTTGCTCCAGATATCCCCATAAATGAAAGTCCATAATTGTGAGATCGGGACTCCTAGGTGGACCATACCTTCCAATCCATTTATTCCCAAACTGATGATTTAGCCAATCACGAACAATTATCGTGGAATGAGCGGGAAAGCCGTCTTGTTGGAAGTGCAATTTTATTCGATCAGCTAAAGGTATAACTTGCAAATGATCATAAAAAAAGTGTTCAGAAGATTTGCATGCAGTGTGTTGATTTAAATTGTTTTCAATAAAATATGGTCCAATTATTCCATTGTAAGAAATAGCACACCACACGTTAACTTTTTTTGAATACTTCTAGAGCGAATACGACAATTAGGGTTGTCACGGCTCCAATAGCGACAGTTTTGCGAACTGACTACCTCGTTTGTGATAAAAGTGGCCTCGTCCGAGAAAATAATATTATTAACAAAACTTCTTTGTCTAAGGATATTTTCTCCTATCCACAAACAAAAATCATGTCGCTTCATGTCGTAATTTTTTTCCATAAAATGAATAAATTTCGGATTGTACGGACGAATTTTACTGAATTTTAATATCTCTTCTACTAGAGTTTTACTAACATTACTAATTTGAGAAGATCTTTTTCTTAAAGACATTTTGGGAAAATTTCTAACCGAATCCATTATCATTACAGTTACAGCATCATCTTCATCATACTTTTTCTTCTCCCTTTTTTTATTCAAAACACTACCAGTTCTCATGAATTTCATTACATTTTTTTTTTAATCCCGCGTCCGTGAGAGGAACATCAGGCCATATCTCATGGAATTGTCGGAGAACTGCCATATAGCTTTTTTCATGTCCTAAACCATAACTTCGGACAATATAAATTCTTTGTTCTAACGTAAGCATTTTCTGTTTTCACTATTATGCAGATTTATGAGAAAAGTATGACACAACTGTCAATCATTTGAAACATACAAAGAAACTAAACATTTCATTTATTTAGAACAGGCTACTTGATATTTTATTATTTTTTTGTCATACGTGCGCCGTAAGCGCCTCTTACGCGACCTCTTTTCGTGACCGTAAGTTTCAAGCCTCTCGGAGACAGGGCTGTAATATACCTAGAAACAGGGCTGTAATGTTTTCATTACAGCCCTCTCGCGTTCACGCTGGAAGCACACACCAACACTCTTTTTAGTGGCAGAAGGACTCGGCGCACTTTTGACAAAAAGTACGGTACGAACCTCGGGCAGTGAAGGCCTCGGTACGTAATGTACTATAGCATTAGCTGTGAAATTAACCACTTTGAAAAAATCTTTATTAGGGTTTTTGCACAATTGGTGAAATAAATCACGGGTTTGAAAATATTTACTTTTTATTTTTTTTTAAACATAAAATTTGAAATAAAAAATCGAAATCGAAAAAACTGAAAATGTTATTTCTGACTAACCCTGTATAGTAATCGTAAATTTGGTATTAGAAATTGTAGTTTCGACACAAGCAGACGTTTTTATGAAGAATGACTTTTTCTTCTAAATCTACTCTTCCGAACTCTATCCGTGGACACATTGTACATATACAAGATATCTCATTAAAACCATGGGACATACAGAAACGATGAAATTAGAGAAAAGTCGCGCATTAGTGAATTCTGCAACGTTATATTTTCAAATTAAAAAAAAAATCCGTATATTTCCGAGGATATTTGGCCAAAAACGAAGAGATATGAGAAAATAAATTTTACATTCTCCCTTATAAGATAATTTAATTAAATTTGCACTTGCAATAACTTACAATATCTAGTTTATTACAAAGGGTGTTTTCAATTTTCGTAAAAAAAACACATACAAGTCAGGTGATATTCTTAAGAAAAAAAAACTAGAATTAAACTCCTCCGGTAATAAATAGTGTAACATTTTTGTATTTACTTCTCTTTATACATAATTTAAATTCTCAATGCTTACCCGCAACATTGTTATCTTTGGCTGTTTGATAAGTCTTGGTGATATTTGACAGGTTCCTCGCGGCATTCAGCCTGGGGAGGTTGGCGGTGCTCACCCCGCCGATAATAGGCGAGGTGGGTTTCGGCCCGACCTTGACGACAGTCCGCGGTGGGAGGGAAGGATTCGTATTCTTTATTCTATTTGATCCTAGAGAAACGGAAAACCGTTTAAATATAATGTGATTTAATGTTTTGTCGCCTCACTCCAGATATATCGAAATTACAGGTCTTAAGGTAAATGGGCAACATTTTTACGGCAATGTATGGCTGCAATAGTATAGCTTGAAGTTGCCGGAAACATTGCCAGCCATATGTAGAAATGTATTGCAATACACAGTCATACCTCAAGATACGAGTTTAATTCGTTCCGTAACCTTGCTCGTCAATTTGCTTGTATCTCAAAGCAATCTTTCCATTAAAATACCATTAATCCGTTCCAGCCCCAAAATTGCTAACCCCAATTGTTGTTGTTACGTGTTTTTGAATAAGAAAAATGTATTTATAAATGACAAATATTTTACTGAATTCTGCATAATAAAAGAGAATGTAAAGCAAAAAAAACTGGTTTTATAAAGTGTACATACTTAATTGTATTTCGGTCAGTTAAATGCAACTTACACACAACTTAAATTGTACTGTATGCTTAATTTTAGTCACTGCTTTTCTCTTCACTAGTCTTGCAGCTTGTGTGCAGCGTCGCAGCTGACCGTTCCTTGTATCTCAAATGTCCGCTCGTATTTCAAAACAAAACTTCGCTCGCTCGATTGCTCGTATCTCAAATAACTCGTATGTTAGGGCACTAGTATCTCGAGGTACCACTGTATTTCGGATGGCTCGGCAATATAGCCAAACATGTTTAGTGTTGTGATATGATGCGGACATCTTGCCGATCGATCGTAAAATTGCCGAGACTTTCTCTATTGACACATGGGCATTATTGCCTGACGGAATAGCCCATTTACAGATAAATGATATGGTCTATGCTGTGGAGGAAATATTGCCGAGCCATATATAGCTGGCAATGTATTGCCAGATATATTTCTACAACAATTAATGTACATAGATTGCCGGGCTATATTTCACTAATATTTCAGCCAGCTGCAGGCTGGAAAATGTTGCCCGTTTAGAAGCACCATTAGGGTATTTTTATTACATTTTAGTCAATATTATACACATTTTGTATAGCCATTATACACGGTGGGTCCAAAAATATTTTTTTTTCAATAAGTTTATTGTTTAAAATCATTTTTAAATCAAATTTGGAGGAAATATTTACAAAAGTTCTCGTAAAATGAATTTAAACCCAATAAGATCGTATTTATATTTGGCTTTAATATTTCCTTCAACAATATTTCTCATTGTGATAGCACCCGCCGACGACTCTCTTGTTATTATTTAAAAATCTTATACTGAAAGAAGAGCGTTGCTATGCGACGTGTACTTTTGTTGATAATAAACACAATATATTATTATTCCAAACTAAATAATTTCTTGACAACCCAAAGTAGGAACTACTCACCCTGGTAGTTTCGCATCGAGTTCGAACCCACCCGATCTTTGCCGATATTCCCCAAATTCGGCGCTTCGCCCCCCTCGCCGTCCTTCATCGTCTGCTGCAGCTTATGCAAATGCTCCATGAAATTTCTCATTCGTTTCTGTAGAGGCGATTGTTGATTGGACGTCGTCGTTGTGGACGTCGTTGGAGGTGCTGTGAAGAAAAAGAAGTAGACAATATAAATCAAACTTTTTTTTGAAGCAGCTTTAATAAATAACATTCAAATTTTAATTTCCCTCATCTTCACTGGGAAATACATACGAAGACGACTTAAAACCTACGACATTGTTAGGGTAAACTTCTTGTAGCAGAAAAAATACGTCTAATAATTTATGAAAAAACAATAAATAACAAAAAAAACTTTTAATTTTACATTTTGAGTCTAATTTTTGGATAAATTTCATAATACATTTTTGAGAAAGAAGTCAACATGGGGCCGCATGGCAATCCAGAAACCATATGGGTTACTTTGATGAAAAATAAATACTTCTGGCACTGTGTGTAGAACTTACCATCATGGGTGGAGGAGGAGGTCAACCGAGATAGCGGCGGAGGAACCAAGATTGTGTTCAACGCTGGGGGTGGAGCAGCAGCAGCGACTCTTCTTGGAGGCGGTGGGGTAATGATTTTTTTGTTCGTCTGGGGAGAAGCTGAAAAAGGTAATTTATATAACCGATTGGGGGTTTCCAACGTTAATAACCGATGACAAAAATAGTAGCTATCACTTACTAGCGCTTGTACTTCTTTTTAAATCATTCACGGCGATATTGTTGACTTGATTTTGGACTTTCTGAAGCATATTTCCATCTGCCGATAGCGAGTTCCTAGTCGCGTGCAAATGCCTTATCAGGTCCTGATTCAAGATCTGCATATTCTTAGCAAAAATTTGGTTCCGGTCCTTGGTCAGATTTAATGGATCTTGTACCGCGCCAGTGCCCTTCGGTACGTAAGGCGGCGGTTTGGTCGTGGTGATGTTCGAGCCAGGCCTGGTCGATGCCAGTTGGGGTATAATACTGATCGAGGGTTTCTGGGCGTGTGCCGGGGGCGGGTTGGTTCTCGATCCGTTACTTTGGGTTAGAGTTATTGCGCTGCCCAATCGGACCTATGAAACATCAAAATAGGGTTAAATACGTTTACTCTTAAATGCACCTTTTTATTTCCAGTATTAATTTGAGGATTACATTACAGAGATCGAAACGTCGGCTAAATAGACAAAACGTTCAAAAAAAAGATAATTAATTTAACTGGTGGAAAAATACGAAGAAATTTGTATTTACTGTTTTCCAGTTGACATGAAATAATTTACGTTCTTAACGAAACGAAGACATACCTGCGTAGGAGTCGAATTGGTCGATGGTTGGTTCTGCTCAGGTTTAGTCGGTGGCTGACCAGTGGCTGTCGCCGAACGGTTCTTGTGCCCGGGCGGCAGGCCGGTTAGGATGGGACGCGGCCCGAGTGGAGCCGTCACGTCGACGAACAGCGGACGCGGTACGTATTTGGGCAGGGTGATGCGAAAGTCATCGACCGAGTTGACGCGTTGGGCGACAATAGGGCTAAAATTGATAAACGTACATACAGGTGCGGTAAAGACAATCACAGTCTAAGTAACCATAACCACTGTAAAAAAATCCCTTAATAGTAGTCCGCGTTGTGAATTAGCTTGCACTATCCTTTGATGCCAAGAGTAAAAATATTAAAAACTCAAAAATTTTCAAAGTTTTAGGCTTGATAACTTGTTTAGTTTTAGTTCCATTTTAGTGATTTTTTCGTTTGGTGTTTTGAAACTAGACTCTAAAAAAAAAACCACTAAAAATAAAAAAGTTATTAAAGGTAAAACTTAATCAAAATTTTGTAACGAACAAAAATATTGAAGCAGTCGTAGAGGAAACTGTGTAATCCATTACCGTTTATAGATCTTATATTTTTTCCCATAAAAAAAGGGCGGGGGACGTTCTAAATCTAAGGGCGCGTCCACATCTACAAACAGCGGACGGGGAACGTTAGGGAGATTTGGAGGCGGAATTGGACGGAAGTCGTCGATAGAGGGGGAGCGGAAGTTCAGAGGGCTGGAAAGAGAAACATAGAGTTAATGCTTGGATTTAAACGAATCAATGTCCATCGGATCTAAGACAAGCCAATAAAACACACATTTTCTTTAAAACCTTTTTACATGAGTATATGGCTCGATACAAAATAAGCACAAGGTAAGATATCTAGCCGTTGACGTCACTATGCCGCGCCTCCTCGCGCTATCTCATGTAAGATATTTTCGTCTGGAGAGCGAAGTGATGCAACTGGAGAGTTCTTGGGCGCCTCCTTGCGTGATATCATACCGTGTGTTAGTGTATCATGGGTGTATGGGTACTTATGAGCCAAGGTATTTAAAAAAAATCAATTCTGAATGTTAGCGTGTTGATGGAGGTTTGTTCGCGAACAAACCCAAAAAATGTTTTCGCTAAATAGAAATATACAGAAGTAGTACAATAGTATTTTTTTGTACAGGGTGATCACGAATAATGGTTCCCCCTCTTAAAGTTTTTATATTTTATACTTTGCTATAAATACAGGGTTTTTAAAGTAGTATCAAATATCTTTTTTGGTCTGTTGATTTACAGGGGGGATAAAATTTTTTTTTTTTTAAATGGGTCGTCCTATATATTCACAGATTTATTTTCCAATTCTCCGTCAAATTCTGAACGTAATGTAATATACCCTATACCCAAATTTAGCCGTTTTCGATATATTGAAAAATTGGCAATATAAAAAATTCTAAAAATGCAGGAATGAAAGAAAATCCAGATTGCTGTGAAGAACAAAAGTGAGACCGGTTATCGGGTCTTTGTTTTCCATAGCAATCTCGATCATCTTTCATTCCTGCATTTTTAGATATTTTTAATATTGGATATTGTCAATTTTCAATCGTCAATATATCGAAAACGGTTGAATTTGGGTATAGGGTACATTACAGAAATTACGTTCAGAATTTGACGTAGAATTAGAAAATCAGTAACCCAATATACAGGATGTCCCATTTAGGACGCTGTAAATCAACAGACCTAAAATGATATTTGATTCCCTTGCAAATATTACTTTAAAATCCCAGTAAAGTAATCTTTTTAATTTTCCTCGAGTATATGAAAAATAAAAATTGAAATTATACGTGATCACCGTGTATTTTAGGATTGCGTTTCGTCCATCATTACTGCTATCTACTTTTCGTGCTTCCTGACGGATCACTAAATTAAAAACAATATAGACTATTAATTATATTGGCAACAATAATTTAAAAAAAAGGTACTTACTTGATTTTAGGCAATGAATAGTTGTGGTCGGCGAAATGGCCCTTTGCGGAACTAAATTTAAAATAAATGTATTAGTAAAAATTAAAGAATCAAATGCTCGACTGAGAGATACATTTGTTGTTTCACTTTTTTCCCCATCATAATGTATTATTTTAACCATATCGGTAGGATGGATGTTTCTCAAGGATTTGGCTTTGGTTCACAGTCTTTGAAGAATAAACAATTCACATCCTTAGGTACGTTGGAAAGAACTTCCCTAGATAAACAATCGAGGAGCTCTGAAAATTAGTATAATTTTTCTGTATCGTTTTCTGTTAATTAGACAAAGACTTGAGCGTTCGGAACGTACTTTTTATAAAGCCCTTATTGGAACGGCCGTATTTCATACCTTCTTTCACGTTTGACACTACCGGATTAACAACTGTCATCTTTGTCATTATTGTTAATTTTTTCAGTGTATGTGTGTTAAATTTAAGTATTGTTTGTGGAAAACCAGTAATTCTTAACTCGATATGGCAAGACTGTGCCAGGTCTGCCGTCAACTGGATTAAAAATATAGACCTTTGAGTCACGTCCGTCGATTGTTTGTTTTCCTAACCAAGACATATCGAGCCGATCAGCTGTTAGAATGAAATCCGAAACAGATGAAAAGAGATGGGTATTGTACGGATAGAATCCCCATCTCTTTTTTGTTGTGTTTATTTTATTTTTCGTAATAAAGGGCGTTATATTGACGTGTACAAAGCGGATAGAAATATCGGGTCCATGTTGGTTTCAAGTCGATGATGTTTTTACATTGCGTTGTCCCAAAAGCGACTTCCATCAATAGAAAGGTTCTTTTTATTAGATAAAGGAGGATATTAGGAAATAAGGGTAAAAGTAGTTTTTTCTTTATGGTAAAAAACAGTAACTTGAAATTTATTACAAAACTAGAAACCTCGATACATTTTTGTAGATTTAAAGACACGCTAAAGTAAAAAAAAACAAAAAAAAATAAAACAACATCAGAATATGATTAGAATTCTTATCACTCCTCGGTAACCTCCTCAGGTAAGTCTACCGTTAACAGCGTCGCGTCCATTCCGTCGTCAGCCCAGTCCTGGCTGGACACGGCTTCGTTCTGGGTAAAGCTGGCGCTAATTATCGAATTTATCTCGTCGATGCGACTAGCATGCGTGTTATCGTGCGAGTTGGATAGACGAGCTGAACCGAATCTATTTGTGGTGGCTAAAATAAAATAAAGACGTTTTAACATAAACGTAGACCCAATAACGTTGATGTCTGAACTTACTAGAATCGAATCCGCGAAAAAGTTCCGGCGTCGTTTGCGCCATGACTAACGAGTTGATCACCTGGATCTTCCTCGCCGCGTCGGAATCGACGGGGACGCTCTGCCCGCCCGTATTCACGTTCAACCCGGGGACCGTCATTGCCGGGCTGAGACGAAGGGGAATCTGCCTACCGGACATCCCCCCTAGAGTTTGAAGAATCAACTTAGGTCCGGACGGAGTGTGTTTGATCACTACTGGTACTGGTAGGGCTTTCGGAAGCTACAAAATTTTTAAAATATATACAGGGTGTTTCTCAATAACATGCTAATATTTAAGGAGGTTATTCTTGGGTCCATTTTCAGAAAACAACTTCATATGAACATATGTCCTAAACCTCTTAACTTTTGAGATACAGGGTGTTTAAAAAAAAAATCTGATTTTTTATTAATATCTGTGATATTGCTTCTAGATGTTTTTGTGAAATTTGGTACACACTTTCTATTCATCAAGAGGCATTGTATGATGTATAACATGTTTTCTTAATCCGACCAGTGGCGGTCGGGCCGGAATTGCCCTCGGTATTTTTGAAGAAAAGAACGGTACTTGCAGGCTATTAAGAAACACCAGGTAGATATAGACGGATAGGAATAAATAAATAAATAAATAAACACTTACCTCATATCTATAATGCATTACGCGCAAACGTGCCTCGCGGTCCTGCAGCTTTTTAATTCTCTTGCTACTCCTCAGCTGCCGTCGATTGCTGAAAGTAGAGAAGAAAATTTAAGTTACCTAAAAATTGTCTCAGCATATTCTAACGTACCTCATACATTCTTCTCTTCGCACAGACATTATGTGCCAGTAAGATACTCGTGTAAGCGAAGACGGACAGACGTAATTTTAATACAGGGTGTCGATTCGAAATTGGTCACCCTCAATATCTTGCTTCAAGTAAAAATTATTACGAGTCGGAAAGACGCGTCAATTTTATCGTGAAGGGCGACGCTTTCAAAAGAATATTTGCGGTCTTCGCGGTTTAACCTTCTGGGAGGGGTATACAGGGTGTTATGGAAATGACTTATTATATTTAAATGGGTGACTCCTAGTGAGTCCTAGAGAAAGTCTACATACTTTTTTTTTTAATCGAATATCTAAATACTAAGGTAAGAACCCTTTTTACCCACGCGCCGTTCCATCAGGATTTACTTAGCAACAATGTGGGTCACTAGAGTATACTAACAGTGTTGTCAGATCACACCGCGTGTTGAATACTGGCGGCGCGCCCTTTATACTTCAGTATGTTTCGAGACTGGGGCGTGGAACGATGTCGTGTCGAGGGCTCCACGTGCTTGACGTATACGAATTTTAAACGTTGTAGTTGTTGTATTGTCCGATTTTTTTTTTGTTGTGAAATAATTCATAATAAGAAATGTTGTGATGTGATTTCAAATTTGTGTGATATTATCTACTGTTGATTCTGTTGAAAAACATACTTTTGTGTTTTATTATTTTATGGAATTTAATTAAAGTTTGAAAAAGAAGTGATAACGCGCGTCAAAAACGTCTTGTTGTCAAAAACTGAACACGTGAGTTTAGAATTCTATCATTTTAAAGAAAATTTAATCTTTTATGCGAACTGCACTGAGATTTACGGTGTTTAGGTTATTATTTTTAAAAAACTTGACCCGCTCTTCCCATTTAAGATTTTAAGGGTAACATCTACCCTTCCCAGAGTGGTTAAGCCACCAAAGGCTTCTTTAAAAGCGTCTCCCCTTTTCTAATATTATTTATTGGAAGTAAGATATTAAGGGTGGGAAGTTTTCAAATTAATTGACATCCTGCATGGTACAATCACTGACAAGTCGAGAAGGAAAACAAGTGTAGAGTAATGGCGATGTAATCAGATTTAAGAAAGGAGGACCATTTAGAATATTCCAAACAAAAAGAGAACAGAACACTCACAGACCAAAGGATCTTAAATCAAGGTGGATACGGGTTCGGTTTACTTTGAAGAATAAGCAATTCACATTCTTAGGTAGGTTGGAAACAACTTTCCAGAAAGACAATCCGGGAACTTTGAAAATTAGTATAATTTTTCTGTGTCCTTTTCTGTTAATTAGACAAGCCTGCGAGAGTTCGGAACGTACTTTTTATAAAGCCCTTATTGGAACGCCCGTCTTTCATACCTGCTTTTACGTTTGACACTACCAGATTAATAACCAACTGTCATATTTCTCGTTACTGTTACATAAAACTCTTTGTTGTTTTTCAGTATTTGTGTGGTAAATTTAAGTATTGTTTGTAGAAAAAATAGTAATTCTTAACTCAATATGGTAACACTGTGCCAAGTCCGCCGTAAAGTGGAAAAAAATATAGACTTTTGAGTCACGTCCTTCGATTGTTTGTATTCCTAACCAAGACATATCAAGCCGATCAGCTGTTACAATGAAAACAGACAGAAGATGAAAATAGATGGGGATGGATTCTAGAGATAGAATCCCCATCTCCTTTTTGTTGACATTGACGTGTACAAAGCATATAGAAATACCGGGTCCATGTTTCTTTCAAGTCGATGTAAAAAGTCTGGTTCAGTTCGAAATAATAATCCAAGCGAAGAGGGCTAGATACAGGACCAGAATTGGAAAAAAATGTCAAAATGATTGATTTTGCACTTCACTATCACCACACTAGCACTAAAATCAAAACGAGTTGGTAAGTGTAAATACTGTCGAATCACTAACGTTCTTTTCGCGATTACTTTATAGGTAAGTTGTAGATCTCGAAAACTACAAAAATCAATCACGGAATAAAAAAACCAACCAGCATTGTTCCGGCCTGGATTTAAACCACATATTACCAGTAAAGGTAATAGTAGTAAAGGTACGTTGTCTTTGATATCTGTCTGTAATCATTACTTTGTCTTTAAACAGATGTATATTCATTCCCGTCGAGCATTTGAACTTTCTTCGCAAATGAATAGGCGCAATCGCCTCAATAATTAGGGAATATCGACACATTGACGGAAAATCATTCATGATTAATACTTACGTAGTAGGATACGGTGGGAAGCCGGCATTCATTCTATTTTGTAGCCCTGAAGGTCCAGGCTGGTTTAAAATACCCGACACGCTTAAAAATTGGGGCAATGGAGGGGGCATGCCCGGTACCGATGGTGGAGGTTCTAAAATTTAAAAAAATGTAGCCACGTTTTACTATACAGTATACAGGGTCTGCCAGATAAGAATGCATTCTACAAGGATCTCATTAACCATGCAGGCGCCGACGCGGTAGCCTATTACCCCCAACGAAGTTCTGGATCCGCCCTTGTAACAATGGAATATACAGAAATGATCAAATTAGACGGAAAGTGTTGATCATTTCCGTATGTACTATGGTTAACTATGGTAGAGTGCATTCTTATCTGGTACACTCTGTATAAAATCAAAGGAATTCTTTTCTATCTAAGAAACAACTTTGTTAAGGTTTATCGGAAAAAACAAAGCGCCTAGTTTTGCAGAAAAACGAGAAATCTTTTGAAAAATAAATCATAATTTCCTATTTCTATATTTAAAATGACAAAAAATACAAAATGTCAACACTTACCAACGGCCTTTTTATTGAACTCCTCCCAGGCGGCATTTTTCTGTTGTTCGTTCAAGTCCTCCTCGGGTCTGTTCGCCAACAATGCCTGATGCTCGTGCCATTTGTATAGGAACGGGAATTTTTGGATAAGTTTCGCTAAAACCTGTAAAAAAAACAATATTTGTTAAAACTTAAACTTTAGTAACAGATAAATTCACTAAAGGGGGAGAGCGGGGGTTTAAATATTCATATATATATATATATATATTTTAAATACGTTTTAAATGTTTATTCTGGATAAGTAAAATATGGAACACAAGGAAGCAGTAAAGAATTCCAATTACTCACCCTATCCTCGGGTACGTTGGGTAGAGGCCTCTCGCCCTCCATCGTCGGCCTCACAGAATAAAACTCTTGGATATCCGCCGCACTGTAATGCCTAGTGATCTGGTGTTTGTCCACTACTCTGTGTGCCACGGCCAGCTTTGTAACTTGCCTTTGGTACATTTTCTCTTCCATAGTATCCTAAAAAAACAATGGTTAGGGTGTATCAGATAAGAATGCACTCTACAGTGATCTCGTTAACCATGGGACATACAGAAATTGTCAAATTAGACAAAAGTCGGGCATTAGTGAGTTCTTTTTTTAAAATTCCCAATATTTCCGAAGTTATTTGGGGAAAACCGAATCTTTACGATTTTGTTCTCTAATTCCATTTGAAGAGGTATGTGAAAATAAATTTTACATTCTTGACACCTTTTCTCCTCTAGAAGACAATTCAATTACATTTTCAATCCGAGGTTTCGTTTTTTCGCAACCATCATCAATTTTTTGTTAATAGTAGTAACAGAGAGTAGTACAGAGCTAGTCCGACTAAATCGATTATTTGTAGAAATGTTTTTTCGGCCACCCGTTATACTTACAATCGCAATCAGTCTGTAAACGTAAACGGCCTTATTTTGTCCGAATCGGAACGCCCTGAACACGCTCTGAGTATCGTAGGAGGGGTTCCAGTTCACGTTCATGATGATCACCCGATTGGCGGCGGTCAAATTCAAACCCAGTCCCCCCACCTTAGTGGACATAATAAATACCCTAAAAAATCAAATGAAAATTAGACCAAATTACTGCAATAAATCAACTACCTGATTAATTCCCAATCGTGTAGTCCCGGCATCTTCAAACCGCAATAAATGGGTGCAGGGTCGGCTTGAAATATACCTTTTCTACATATCGATTGATTTTCTATTTTAAACTAAAGAAGACATCTAACTTAAAATGGATTAATAAAGGGTGCAGGTAAATAAAATTTGTACCCCGACTCCGCTCGAAAAGATGTAAATTTTAGACATTTTATGGTCAGAAGGACAGGCAGTCAAGAGTTGGGGCCGTCAAACTGTCAAACTCACCTCAGTCTTTTGTTTTTCTTATCGTTAAAATTATCACACATGTGCGTCCTCACTTCCGGACTGATCGTCCCGTCCATCCGGTTGTAGTCGACGGTCTTCTTGAAGTTCAACTTTTCCTTCAGGAAATATTCCAAACTGTCCATTTCGGCGTGCGTTTGCGAGAAAATAAGCCTGGAAAAATTACACACAATTCCGTTAATCGTCGCATAAATTAGTTTCGCTTTATTGTTCGATCTTAATTTCTAAACGCCCTGTGGAAAAATTGAGCGGTATAATTTAGCTTCATTATATTTTGTTGTGAAGTGTGACCTCTTCTTAACGCAATGTTTTTTGGTTCACGTCATTATCTGCTATTTAAAAGAAGATACACATTTTTAAAGGAAGTATTTGCAATTTTTCAATTTTATTCACAATTCATGACATTACACGAGATGGCATTTGTATCTTCTTTTAAAAAGCAGATAATGACGTGAACCAAAAAACATTGTGTTAAGGAAAGCTCACTCTTCACACCAAAATATAATGAAGCTTAATTCTACCGCTAAATTTTTCCAAAGGGCTTTAAGAAAAATTTAAAGGTAGAAGTAACTTTTGTTGTTGATGATAATGATGAAGACATCGGTATTTTTTGAAAACTAAAATTCAGGCAACAAGTCTACGCTTTGCTAAAAATGTCACTAATATCGGAAAACAATTGAAAAAGTTACAAGCCTATAAACGTGACCGACATTGTCTTTGTCCGGAATTTATTGTCGAGGAGTGTATAATGAATGATACATTCTTCTCAATTTAAAAACTGTTTCCACCATTCAAAGAACGACATTTCTTACACGATTATGTTTCGAGAATCTTTTATGAAAAATATAATTTGTGACTCACACTTTATCGTTAGCCGTAATGGCTTCTTCCACAATGCCCAACGCGATCATCATCTTGGTGCCCAGATCCAGCTGCTTCACCCCGCTCTCCGGAATCAGCTCTTTGAACCAATCGCTTTTCGAGAACAGTTTGTCTTCGATGGCATCCTCCATGTTATCGTCGATCACGTCTTGTTCCTTGAGTTTCGATTTGCCACTCCTTTTGGCAATCGTGACGGTGTCGGGATGGGTGCAGATGTACTTAAAATTTATGACGATAAAAATATACAGGAAGCGAAAGAAATTCAAGTTTCTAATACCAAAAATTGTGAAGTTAAAAGATTTGGCGTACAGGGTGACCAGGATAAGAATTAGCTCCACACCATTGGACATACAGAAATGATCAAATTAGACAAAAGTTGTATAGTAGTGAGTTCTGCTACGTCATGTTTTCAAATTAAAAAAATTCCGAGGATATTTGTGCGAAACCGAATTTTGTACGATTTCGTTCTTTTGGTTTTCTGATTCTGTTTGAAGAGATAGTGCCTTCTTATCATGGACACCCTGTAAAATCTGTATTTTTATACTATAGTCTATTTAGACGGTACTTTAAACTCACCCTCAGTACTTGAATGTCGCCCAAGAAATTCTTCCTGCTGATATTCCCGGCGGCGGTAAATTCCACAGGCCGCGCATTGGCCCCGTCCAGATAGGTGTTGTAGAACTGCACTTGGAGATCGCTCAGTCTTACGAACAGCGCCTGGTCTACGAGTTCCGGCAGGTACCGCTTCAGTTCCGTGTCTTCGACTCTCTAAAAAGTGCACATTTATCACAGTCGTGGACGGAACTTCGACATTTACAAATTAAGACTATGGAAAATTTGTTTAAAAATATTATTGAAATTTAGATTTACCTGTACAGTTTTGTTCAAGATTTTATGCAACACGTGCGTCCTCTTTTTCATAATCAATATATCGACTGCGGTGGAATCCTCGAATTGGCCGTTGCTGATCGGGTTTATGAAATTCGTTTTGAACTCTTTCTCCGTGCCGAGAAGGTTCGGCTTTACGAAGTGGACCATGTAATAATCTAAGGAAAAAGGTTGGAAAAGATAAAGAGGCAGTATTCTTTCCATTATAAGATACACACACACACACACTCCCCGACAATAAATTCGGAACAAAAATAATGTTAAGCCCTGGTTTTTATTACAATTCGTTACGAAATATTTCGGTGGATTGGAACGGAAAAATTTGCTCACACAATTTTTCTCAAGTACGTAAAATAAAAAGGTTAAGATAGGGGGACATAATACGTGATCACCCTGTACAAATGAATCTTCTAATATCGCCCATTTTTAACCACGCACTTGTACTGCAGTGAAAACCACACATGTGACCAAATGACCAGCGACGAACTTTTTCGTTCCAATCCACCGAAATATTTCGTAACGAAATGTAATAAAACCCAGGGCTTTAGTCAGGTTTATAGTCCGGCAACTTTTTAAATTGATGAAATTTTTAGCAAAATATACGCTGGTGTCTCAGAATGTTAGCCTGCATTTTATTTTCCAAAAAATACCGACTTGTCTTGATCATTATACAGGCAGAAACAAAAGTTACTCTCCTGCTCTTAATTTCTTATCAACTAGTAGAAAAATTTAGCTTCATTTGTTTCAGTTGGAATTGTGACCTTTTCTTAACATGATGTTTTTTGGTTCACGTCATTGTCTGCTTTTTAAAAGAAGCTACAAATTTTGAAAGAAAGTCGTGCAGTTTTTCAATTTAATTCACAACAGTACATTATTTTATCGAGTAGCATAAATAAATATCCAAAAATTAATAATCCGTATAGCAGTAATAGAATGCCACATCACATGGTAGAACACGAGGCGCAATATGCACTATTAATTTTTGGATATTTGTTTGTGCCGCTCGATAAAATAATGTACTGTTGTGAATTAAATTGAAAAACTGCAATACTTTCTCTAAACATTTGTATCTTCTTTTAAAAAGCAGTTAATGACGCGAACCAAAAAACATTGTATTAAGAAAGGGCCACACTTCAAAACCAAACATAATGAAGCTGAATTCTACAGCTCAACTTTTCCACAGGGCGATTAGAAATTAAGGGTAAAAAACTTTTGTTTCTGATTATATAATTGTCAAGACATCAGTATTTTTTGAAAACTAAATTCAGGCTGACATTCCGAGGCACAAGTCTACACGAAGATCGGACAACAATTTAAAGAGTTACATAAATGGTAAACGGTTATAGTATAGTTTTTTGAATTCATATTAAATCGGTCGATTAAATACATAAACTGACTACTTACATTCCAACAGATTATTTTGTAACGGTGTTCCCGTTAAAACGACTCGCCTTCTCGTCGTCACTTTATTTAATGCTAAATTTCTTTGGGTTTGCTTATTTCTCAACAGATGGCCTTCGTCGCAGATAACTAAGTCAGGTCCTGGAATAAATCAGATTCTAAATACCAGTACAATATTTTGTTTCGTTTTCAATAATTTATTAGATATTTTTTTTAACGTTTAGTTAATTGATTTCCACAATTACCTGGATTAACCAAGGCCTCCAACATATCCTCCTTGTTACAAAATATATTCTTCGCCATTTTCTCCAACTTCTGATCGTTGGTAAGGAGACCGAAACATTCGTAGCCCATGACCAAGATGCCGCCGTTCTTCCACCATTTCTTCACTATGCTGAATCGTTGACAGGCAACTTTTTTATCTCTAAAAAACGAACGAATTGTAAATCTTATACGGAGAAAAATATTTTGTAAGCAGCTTATCTACATAGGGTGTCCCATAACTAATGGTACACAGGAAAACTGCAGATTCCTTGGGTAAAAATACTGCGATTTGGCCATACTTAGTTTAGTTCAATAGTTGGTAATAACCGAGATACAGGGTGTCCAAGTAAAAATTTAATTTTCAATTTTCCTAAATAACTTATTTCTGAATCAATATTTTTGAACAAAATTTCGTGACTAGGGTTTTTTTGGGGAAAGGAATTTGAATTTGTTAATAATTTTGATGTAGATTGTAGGTGGCGCTCTTTGCGGTACTCTGGATACATAAAAAGAAGTGTAACTTTCTTGGGCCTTAGTATAATTATGTTTTTATTAAAAAAATCAGTTTTTCCGTCATTTTTTAAGCAATAAAGGTATTCTTTGTAAATGTCGCTCCGACTAACCGTTTTCGAGATATTTTCAATTACAATTATTTCTAATGCGCCTGTTTAAATTTTGATTAAATGTGAAATTTGTCACAGTAGGCTTTGGTAAAAACAAATACAATGAAAGCAATTTGGAACCTCATTTCTGTCAAAGTTTATTTTCATTTGTCAGCATTGTGGGTGTTTTTAAGGAGTTTTTGAAGATACTATTATCAAAAATTAAACTAAAAATGACGCGACATAACTGTTTTCTAACGGAGAAATGCGAGACATGGTATGTTTATACGCACAAGAAAATTTTAACAACGTCCAAAACATAATAGTGGAGGATCCTGTTTCTCCCAGTCTGTCGTATGGGCTTCTAAAAATTTTAAAATCTGGCTGGATACCATGTCTCGCATTTCTCCGTTAGAAAACAGTTATGTCGCGGCATTTTTAGTTTAATTTTTGATAATAGTATCTTCAAAAAATCCTTAAAAACACCCACAATGGTGACAAATGAAAATATACTTTGACAAAAATGAGATTTCAAAGTGCTTTCATTGTATTTGTTTACCAAAGCCTACTGTGACAAATTTCACATTTACAAATCAAAATTTAAACGGGCGCATTAGAAATTGTAATTGAAAATATCTCGAAAACGGTTAGTCGGAGCGACATTTACAAAGCATACCTTTATTGCCTAAAAAATGACGGAAAAACTGATATTTTTAATGAAAATATAATTATACCAAGGCACAAGAAAGTTACATTTATTTTTATGTATCCAGAGTACCGCAGAGAGCGCCCCCTATAATCTACATCAAAATTATTAACAAATTCAAATTCCTTTCCCCAAAAAAACCATAGTCACAAAATTTTGTGCAAAAATATTGATTCAGAAATAAGTTATTTAGGAAAATTGAAAATTAAATTTTTACTTGGACACCCTGTATCTCGGTTATTACCAGTTATTGAACTAAACTAAGTAATGCCAAATCGCAGTATTTTTACCCAAGGAATCTGCAAATTTTCCTGTGTACCATTAGTTATGGGACACCCTAATAATTATATTTATTTTTCTACGATCGTTATAAAAACTATATTTTTTTACGCAATGAATGCATAATATTTGTAATTTTTTATCGAGCTAAAGAAAAGTAATTCGACTTTAAAAAAAGTGCAGTTGTTTTTGTGGATATTGTTTTTGTTACCTTGCAATTGTCAATTATATTTGAAAACATAAAAAATGGAAAGAAATAAGTCCGATTCCGAACAAGAAAACTCATTTCAATGCGCTCCAGACAATGGAATTAATAAAGCCAATGAAGCAACAGACAATTTATTGCCTCAAAGAAGCGTACAGAAAGGAATACAATACGTTTATTAAATAGCATTGAATCAAAAGCAAGTGGAGTTGAAGAGTTTCAGCGAACTGGCCGTATTAACGTAGTTTGAAGAAAGGTGAAACATTTTTAAATCTTCGACTTTATGGTTATGCCATTCCAAGCTAAAATCAACATTAATTCTGAAGAATCAAGTCGATATAAGTAAATATCGCAAACTTATAGCATTCCTAAGTGAACGTGAGTTGGTTATGCATCAATATATATTTTTTAAATTCGAAAAAGAAAACTAATGCGATCGTAAAAAGAATATTGTATGAAACTTCGCCTCGTGCACTCAAATTTGCGATTCGTGAAGAAAAGTAATGCCTTAGCATTTTTGTCTTCATTTTTACTTACTGTATAGTGTACAGCTGAATGTTGACATGTCTAATGTCCTTATAAGCCAGCTTATACTCATTCCTCCAATTGGAAACGGTGGATAATGGACATACTACCAACACGTGTTTCGTCTTGGTCACTTGTTTGTAATTGAACACGGTATGTATAAGCGCGAAAGCCTAAAAATTTAAAAGGTGTTTTTTCTTTTGGAAAATTATTCTATTTCCACCTTAAAAATATAACATAGAGTGTTATGGAAATGACTTATTTTTATTATTGAAAACAAATTTTTATATTCAGGATTAATAATCGAGATAAGCCACCTTATGCCAAATTCATAAAACGACGTGGGCAAGAGATGTAAATAATCAATTGGGGTAAGTTATGTTATGCCCTCAATAGATGTCGGTGGTCGTTTGAATGTTGATCGGTGTTGTTCATATTTACACGGCAATCTTAGTTTTGGCTAAGGAATCAACACACGAACGATGGCACCTGTTTTTTTGTGAAATACCTCATACTAAGTAATATTATTACCTACGATACTTGCTTGGAAAACTTGCGCTTGATGCATAAATCTTTTCGTAAAGATAAAAATAAATACCTGTAGAGTCTTGCCCAATCCCATACAGTGGGCCAAAATACAGCCCGAGCCTTCGTATCCATTTTTAAGCTGCTCCACACTTTCGTAGCACGAGTCCCACATAAACTGGATCCCGCAGCGCTGATGCGGCTTCAGCTTCCTCGTTATTTTCGGATGGACTTTTATTTGCAGTTGCTCGTTTACGTCGAGCACTGAAAAATATGCAATTAGTGACCAAAATTTTTTTAAACTTTATTAAGCTAAAGTATAAATTAATTTGTTGTTCTTAAAACCTAAACCAGCAGAGTATCCGGGGGAATTTGTCCTGCTTTTCAAAGAGCCATTACTTTTACGCCCTCTAAAAACTTGAAACAATTTCCACGAGTTTCTTAGGATAACTTTCACTATAAATATGTGGTTGTGAAAACTGATTTCATATTTGATGCACTAGTATATTAACATACAAGTTTTATAAGACATCATCTTAGAGCACGCGCACGCGGGTCGTTTTCTAAAGTACAAGTGCTCTAATTGTCTTATGAACCGTGTATTTTATAATACTTTTTCTATTTGGGTCTTTAATGTCTGAAAAACTTAAAAAATATAGTAGATTTTTTTCCATTTCAATTAATATTTTCTTTTTGGCTGGCAATTTCATAAAATGGGACAAGTATCAAATATGCCATGATAGAAACAATTGAACACAACGAAGCTTCTTCCCATCCGTCATAATTAAAAATAAATATACATATTATTAAAGTTAATAAAAATGAGTCAGCAAGAAAGTTGTACTCCGTCAGAAAATAATCTAGAAAAACCTTTATAAGGAATATGCAAAACTTTGAGTTATGGTGCGAGCAGCACAAAGTTCAAAATATTGAACAAAATATTGTGTCGATACAGAATCTGACAGGAATAACAATTAATGCCCAGGAAATGTCTACAGTAACTATAAATATGTATATATAAGTAATATGTATAATACTATATTGAATTCAAAATAAAAATAGTACTTTATTGAATAAAACTGTAGAAATAGAGCATAAACTGGAACATATTGTTAGGTTATGTTGTTTTATAGTTGTGACTAGAAATTAGTTGACGGACACCGTCAACATGTTATATATTTCCGAGTATAGGTATTTCAGATAAATATCTAGTAAAAATGATCTATTTGCAAGGTTAAAGGTTAGTATTTTAAAGTTTTCTATAAAAAATTTTTGTCGAATCCATAATGACAAGAAAACTAATTTCAACGAAATCAAAGTAAGCCCAAATTTCGAACCCTACTTGCTGCCAACATAAAGAAATAAAATTTCAGTTTCATAAAGTGGCAGGTTATTCAATTTTTTTGCATGTCATAATGTAGCCATTATGAAACCCAAATAGAAAAAGTTACTTACGCAACGGATCCGTATCGTCCTCGCTCAGCTGACTACTACCGAACGATTGCGTCTGCGAGAACGATTCCTTCGCTCTTTCTCTCTCTTGCAAACGCTTAATTCTCTCCGTTTCCTCTTTTTTGGCTTTCTTCGTGGCCTCGGCTAACTCGTCGTCTTCGACCAGAGCTCTGATGTTACGTCTACCTTTACCTGTAAAAACAAAACAAAATCCTTATAGGTAATTCCGTAAATATTTTCGCTTAAATCTTATATTAGAACAGATCAATTATTATTCAATCTAAGTGGAAAATAATTTTCTCTCTAACTTTTACCTGTTTTCGAAGGACTGTCGTCCTCCACGTCGTCATCTATTACTATGAGCTTCTTGGGAGTTTTCTTTTTCTCCAAAACGCTGAAATTAAAATAGAGATGATTCATTACCGAAAAAATTGATTGTTGTTCCGTCGCCGATTAAATTCCCAAAATTACTTGCCGACACTTACAATTCGACGTCACTATCACTAGAGTCGATTTCTTGTGTAGGTGTCTTGTTGCCGTCTCTTTTGCCATCGGACTTGTTAGTCGACCCGTCACCGTCTCCTTGTATTTGTCTCATCCTGGAATTTATTCATTTATAAATCTCCATATAAAAGTACACCTTTTTCAACACTTTCCTGGAGGGTATTAGAGTTATTATCAAAAATAGAACACTTTAGTGTGCGTCCCACTTTTTAACGAAACGAAACATTCACTAATGGATCTCCTCTTAGTTTCTAATCTACAGAGTGATTTTGAAAATCTTCGCTTTTTAGACTCCCCTCGTATTTCCGTTATGCGTTAACTTATCAAAACGATAAGAGATTCTTGAGTAAAGTTCAGTGACGTAGCCAAATTTTCTCTAAAACGTTTTGTTTTAGCGATATTAACAAAAGTAAAACTTGGTAAATGGGACACCCTGTATATTTTTTTTAAAACTAATCTTTTTAGAGACAAAGTGGCTTTACGTAAAAATTTCTAACAAGATCAGTTTTTCACGACTTGATAAGTTAACACCCTGTAGATTAAAAACTAAGAGAGCAATGACAAATTGGATACAGGAACCTTTCATTTCCTTAATAAGGTGAAAACCGCAACATTCTAGCTTAGATAATAACTCTAATACCATCAAAAAGTGTAGAAAATGTCACATCCTGTACAATAAAGTCCATGATAAGTAGTTAAATCAATCAATTATGTTAAGCCCTAAGTTACCACCTCAAGAGCTATGGAAAGGTAAACTTACTTCTTTCTAATTCTGACGAGGGCGCGCGCCCTCTTCGCGCTACTGTCGCTGTCCAAATCGGAGTCCTCGTCGCTGGTGAGGCAGCCTTTCAGGAGAGGATCGAACTTCCACGCGCCCTTACGGACGCCGACGAAGTCGTCTTCATCGCTCGAGTCCAGATCAGCATCCTGAAATTTTTTAAAAAATATAACAGAAGCAGGATATTGATGCCCAGTTTCTGATGATGATAATAAAGTTTTCGTAGCAGATGCAGAAAAAAAACCTTTTCAGTGCCTTTCATACCTTAATATCCCGCTCCTTCTTCTCCTTGTCCCCACTTTCATCTCCGTCATCGCTCTCACTGCTGCTTTTTTCACAACTCGTATCATCGTCCGTGTCTTCTTCCTCTTTAACGTCACTACTGCTCTTCCTATTTCTTTTCCCCTTTTTAGCCCCCCCTCTATCGCCGCCTTTCTTCAGTTTCCTTTCATCGTCGTCGCTGCTCTCATTATCGCTCGACCATCCGCTGGTTTCATCCGAACTACAAAACAATCGCAACGGGCAACAGTATAAACGAATTTCAATAAGCAAAACTACTAAAAATTCAACCTCTACCGTGAAGTGTGTGAACACAAGCCACATTCCTATAATCACGATTCGTTTCGATTGAGGCACAATATAGGCTGTCCCAGATAAGAATGCCCTCTACAGGGAGGATCTCGTTAATGTTTCAAATCATCATGTTTTCAAATTTTAATTATCAACTATGTTTTAAAATAGCGGTAACATTTTATTCTTACCTGTTCTTAATGTTCTCCCACAGAGCGTTAGCCAACTTATCTTGTTCGTCGTGATCGTCGGACGAATGGAACGGCGAGTTCCCGTTACTGGACGAGCTCTGACTGACGCGCACCGACTCGTCCGACCAATTAGACGGCGACGACGAGACGTACTCATTGTCGGAGCTGCTCGAGGTCGAGTATCTAACGGACGGCGAGCGTCTCGGAACCTTTACCTTTCGTCTCGTTTTCTCGTATTTCCTCTTCTGTAGGACGTTCGAGATGTCACAAAGTCTAAAAAATCAATTAATAGGTTTTGCAAAAAGCAACAATAATTACTTTTGGTCATTTTTAAATGTTAAATTTTTATAGTATAATGCATATTATTTGTATCATTTTAAAAAAATAAAGGCTTGATTTTGGTTTAAAATGTCGTCAAGACTTACCTGTCAAGTCTGGAAGAAGTTTTCCCCCCTCTCCGAGCCAACAAACTTAAGTCGAAACCTGATACGTCCGCCTGTTCCACGTCTATAATCAATTCTTTATCAATGTGGAACCTTTCCTTTAATTTCGCATTCACTATCCGTTCTGTCCGCTTCCTCTCCTGGTCCGAAAGATCCAGTTCTATATCGTCGATGTCAATGTCGGATATCGCCGAACTGAAAAAGTTATATAAATTAAAGTTGAGGGCGATTCACGACGAGAGTCCGACAGAACTTTTGGGGAAACTGTAAACTTTGTGTTTCAATGGTATATTAATTTTTATTACAATGTTGACGTTCCTATCTTTCGAATATATTAGCAAGAACCTACTTTCGCGCACTGTCTACCGTTACATAATGACTGTTATGTAATTTATATCTATTACATAACAGTTCCACAAATCACATTGCCCGTGATATGGCAAAACCGTGAATGTCTCCAATAGATTTTATGCAAAGTTGGCTGTGAAATCTATCGCGTCGCCTTGACAACGTAAATGTCAACATTTTTAATTTTGATGTTATTTTTGGGTATATTAGTAAAGTATGAGTGACTACGATATTCAGAATTGAGGGAACGCCACGGGAAAGTGACATCTCTATAAAATGTATTATCATGTTGTTTTTGAATCCCTCACCTTGTATCATCCGACAATTCCTCCTGATCATCCAGCAGATTATGGTACGCCTTCCAGGCCGCCTTGTTGGTGACCCGCCCCCGTCTACGTCGCGAGCCCTCCTCAGGCACCTCCACGGCCTCCTCCCGCAGGATATCCAGCAGGACCGAGTCGGAATCGGAACCTACGTTATGAAAAAAAATCAGACGAGTGCACGTCGTCAATGTTCCCTATTATTGGGTTGTTAATTTTTCTCCAATTACCTTGGAAATATACTATCCAATAACTTCATATCTAAATAATCCATTGTGTAATTTAATGGATGATTTTTACTCACATACATGCTAGTATAAAAATGATAGAAAACATGATGCTAAACTAAACAAGAACTACACCAAAGACACACCTTCGAGGGAGTATCCATTGACGTCGGCCATATTATCAAATTCCATATCACCATTTTCTACTTTGTCTATAATTCAAGATTAAAATTAGGTTAATTTAAAGTATTTATAAGGAAGGATAAATGCAGTATCTAAAGGAAATAAACAGTTGGCTTACGGACGAGTTATTGTTATGTTAAAAGCGTCATTTTATTTTGTGAGAAGGGAAATTTGATAACGAGAGTAGTGCTATCAATTCCCAACTTCTATTTACCTTTTGCCACCGTTTGCGGTTAAATGAAATTAGTTTTCAGGACAGCAGAACTCAAACATAAATAAAAGTTACGAGAAAATAAAAAAAACTTCTCTTTGCAAATGTGTCTTAATAATAATAAATATTATTTAGTTCTGAAGATTATTTCAAACAAATCGCCAAAGAAAAATAAGGCCTTATTCTAATGCATTGGCCTAAATACTAAACTTTAATGATGTAAGTAACTATACTAACTAAGTACAGGGTGTTGAGAATGTTATGTGATACAAGGAGGTGGTGAAAATAGGGAAAAGATGCATAAGCTACTCCCAAACATTATCTTAAGTTTGATAACCCTATTAATTACCTTTGACCGCGTTCTGAAATTCCTGTAACAATTCCAACATCATATCCTTATTAACCTTGTTCACTTCGTTTCTTTTCTTCTTAGGTCTGCAATCTCCGTTCTCCTTATCACTCGTCTGATCGGAAATATCTGAATCCCTGTCTCTCTTTTTAATGTGATCGCTGAGCAAGTTTAACAGTTCCACTTCCTCGTTTTCGTCTAGTTTGAAGTCTAGAGATTTGCCGGCCTCGTCATTTTCCACGTCTTCGTCCGACTCTTCGACATCGTTGATTCCCTGACTATTTTCTGTAACTATTCAAATACTTATGTGAAAATGCACGTCCAAATTAAGTAAATAACTAGATAAGTTTGTAGCGCTTTGTATTATAGAGTTTATTTTGAAATGACTTTTATATTCGTTTTTAGCAAAAGCCAAAAAGTGATAAAATATCGCATTTTATCCGCAATATAAGGCATTTAGAAGAAATGGTATTTTTTTTTTACCTCAAGTGACATGGCGATTCTTTTGGGCCAGTGTCTAACTCAGATATATCTCTAATTGGTTCAGTTAAACCAATAAATTAAAGTAAATTTTTATGTAAGGTATAATTCAAATTTTAGGAAATTTACAACATCAATTTGGAAATTCTAAACACAGCATACTACAAACAATAATTTCCCCAAGCCTCCATTACAAATATACAGGGTGGCCCATCGAAAACAGTCCAGCAAGGTTTACGGCTGTGTACGTGAAAATTTAAAAAAAACCTCGGACCCGTAAACTTGTGCTTTCAGGGGGACACGTTTCACTATTAATTTCATCCCTGTAACCTCAACCCCCCCTAGCGGGGGCGGCTACTGCCCTTGTTTTTTCAAATGGGAATGGGTATGTTGTGATACATCTATTTAAAGAGCATTAAATTCTCTTTAAAATGTCGCTGTGTTTTGTAAATTTGAGCTACGCGCCGCCGAGCAACGGAATTTTAAACATTTCACTGCACCTCTTATCAAGTACACAGGTTTGTGCGTAAACAATTTTGAATGTCGACAAATTACACCAGATGTTCTTCACAATGTCCGAGAACACTTTGAACAGTTGTTGTACTATCACAGCCGTAAACCTTGCTGAACTGTTTTCGATGGGCCACCCTGGTTCAACTTTTAGTTCCACCAAACCTCCATTTTATCCCCTTTCATGCCTCACATTTTCTCAAATCAATCTCAAAATAATTTAAAAATATTAATAAAAAAGAATTTCACTGAACTAAAAAATGTATATGTCTTACCCGAACCATCAACCTCGTCTTGATCTTTATCCACCGAGTTATCTTCTTCCACATTTGGAGCATCCTCTTTCACTTGATCTGTCATTTTATCGTTTTCCATTTGTGACTTGATATCATTATCATCACTGTTATTACCAGCGTCGTCACCGTGTTCGCTGCCGAACATATCCAAAAATTCATCTCTTGCCTTATCATCTAATTTAAATTGACTAGGATCAGTAACCTCATCACTAATCGTATCAAAGCCACTTTTAGCTGTATTTGTATCGTCTTTATTTACTTCTTTTCCTTCTTCTTTACCGAAAGTTGTATTTTGATCATACTTATCGCCCCTTTCGCTGCTTAACATCTCCAACAGCTCGTCTCTAGCAGCGCTATTTAGTTTAAATTGACTGGTCTCTATTGTATCGACATCTTCTTTTTCCTCGTCTCTATTTCGTTTAGAATCGGACCTTTCCTTCGTATCACTGTTGTAGTCTTGTTGGTTATCATCGTCTCTAGAATCATCGCTTGGCTCGCCATTCAACAAATCCAAAAACTCGTCTCTAGCTCGAGCGTTCAGCTTAAACTCACCGGGATCAGCTGCGTTTTCGTCTTTCTCATTAGAAATGTTCGATGGTATCTTGCGTGCATCAACAGTTTCCGATTCTGGAAAAATATTCATTTTTAAAACTTTTTTTGTAATTATTTAGTTTCTGGGCGTTGTATAAACGACGTTGTATATTATATTGCCCGCGTAAATCCACCTAGAGCGACGAATAGCGGAAATACCCAATGAACCACTGCCGCCCACCATGTGGTTCACCCTTGTGGAACGACCTCTAACCTCACAATAAACGTGAATCGCTTTGTTTGCTCATTAACAAAATAAATAACTATCATAAAATTGTAAAAATAGATATTATTTTATAAGAATGACTAAAACAAAATAAGATTCATAAACACTTACCGTCAGATTCGTTGCTGAGGTCATTCAACATGGCCAGTAGTTTATTTTCTCTACTCGTCAACTCGGACGGACTATGTACCATTTCTTCTTCATTATTTGCACCCCGCTCGTCATTTTCCTTATCGGTCAACAAATTCAGGAAGTTATCTCTGTCATCGTCACCCAGTATGAATTGAGTAGCTTCTATTTCATTGTCGTCGTTTTCACTGTTTTCTGTTCGTTCTACCTCGATGTTTTCTTCATTGGCTCCATCCTTCTCAGAAGCATCCGAGGAATTTTGATCGAACATATTCAAAAAGTCGTCCCTGGCCTTGTCGTCTAATCTAAATTGACTCGGTTCAATGTCGCCGGCGTTTTCTTGGAACGTTTCTGAAAATCAGAAATCAAACGGGCGTTTTAGACAAATCTGTAAAGATGTTACAGCTTTTTGGAAATAAATCCGACAGGTGGCCGTAACCAAGTCGAATTTAACGCTAAAAAAACCCAGGCAGCAGTTTTCTCTAAAAAGGTTAACATTACAGAACCGGATATAGTCATGGACGGACACGCAATCCCACTGGCTTCATCTATTAATTTGCTGGACGGCAATCTCTTCCGAACCAGAAAGTTGTACACACCTCAACAACTGTTGACACTATACAAAGCTCAGATTCGACCATCACTCGAGTATTGCTCTCATGTCTGGAGCTCTGCACCCAAACATACTCTTTGGCTACTGGGTTCCATCGAAAGGAGGGCTATTCGTCTGATCGGAGACCACGAACTGACGAAGAACCTCGACAGCCTAGACCATCGAAGACAGGTTGGGGATTTGACTCTCTTTTACAGATATTTTCATGGCCTTGCTCTCTTAATTCCGCCCAGAGCGGCGAATAGCAGAAATACACGACGAACCACTGACGCCCATCCATATGTGGTTAAGCTTAGTACTCCTCGAACTTTGTTATTTAAGAATTCTTTCATCTGTAGGACTTCATCCTTGTGGAACGACCTTCCCGAGGTCGTTTTTCCCAACGAATATAACCTCCAACGATTCAAAACCAACGTGAATCGCTTTTTGCGCACACGCACCACTCCCAGAGTGCCCTAAAGGATTTTTCCTATAGTGCTTGTGTTTGATCATAAATTTTTTTTAAAAAAATTCCAATTTTTTGGCGTGTGGATGCATGTAAAAAATTAATTTCCCAGCGACCGATTAAGAAATGTAATATTACATAAAATAAACCTGAATTCATTGAAAGCTTAAGATTTACAAACTACAATTATTGCCGTTTGGACTTCGTACACCTTTAAAACGAGATATCTTCCCACGGGTTTATTAATTGAATAAGAAAAAAAAATTGTATATAAAGGTTTTTTGAAATTAAGCAAATAATATTGGAAGTCCTTATGTGTACATACATACATAGAATGTGTCCACGGATAGAGTTCGGAAGAGACATTTTTATTTGTAGATTTAGAAGAAAAAGTAATTCTTCATAAAAATGTCTGCTTGTGTCGAAACTACAATTTCTAATACCAAATTTACGATTACTATACAGGGTCAGTCAGAAATAACATTTTTAATTTTTTGGATTTTGTTTAAAACAGATTTACGTAAAAACAAACAACTATTGTTGCTTTCTTATTAAAATATAATTATAACAGTTCGCAATTTGCTGTATTGGGATATTTACAATTACTTCTCTTATTATTTCTTTCAAGAGATCCAAGTTATTATTGAAATTGGTTTTATACACATGTTGCTTCAGATATCCCCACAAATGAAAGTCCATAATTGTGAGATCGGGACTCCTAGATGGCCACTCATTTGGACCATACCTTCTAATCCATTTATTCCCAAACTGATGATTTAGCCAATCGCGAACAATTATCGTGGAATGAGCGGGACAGCCGTCTTGTTGAAAGTGTAATTTTATTCGATCAGCTAAAGGTATATCTTGCAAATGATCATAAACAAAGTGTTCAGAAGATGCAAATAAGTGTATTGATTTAAATTGTTTTCAATAAAATATGGTCCAATTATTCCCTTGTAAGAAATAGCACACCTAGAGATGTAAAGGGTAATATTACCGAGGTAATGTTACCGTAATTTTGGTAATATTACGTAATATTACCGCAAGATCGGTAACATTGGAAATATTGTTTTTTTTTCCGCTCCATACTCTCATTTATCGGGGAATACCCAGGGTTGCCAACAGTACGGTCCTGACCGTTTCCTTTGTTTCTTGTATAAAAAGCTTTTTGGAGACTAAACATTCATTAAAAAGTTTAGCAGTTGATGATAGCCCAGATATTTCTGATGTTCTTTCATCAAATACAGTAAGACTTCTTCTTCAAAACGGATTTTGGTTGCAAATAGAAGCAACTTTGAAGCTAACGGGCCTACAATCTCAAAAGAGTTTATCTGCTTTTTTGAAATAAGGTCTATATTACGTGACAAAGTATCAAATTTATCTATTACTATGTTTGAAAACCAGAAAATGTGTTCAATTCTTGAAAAACGAGAAAATATATGTTTAAAACCCGTTCATCTTGCTGCTTACCTATTAGAACCAAGTCAACGCGGCGAGAAGTTAACTGAAGCTGAAATTTTAATTGCAACGGAGTTCATCTATGAAACTGCAAGGCGTCATCAAAAGTATTCTTCACAAGTAGATCTTATTATGGAAGCACTCGCACAGTACAAAATTAGAGGTAATATTTTTGCTAAGGAATTCGTCATTTCCAGCGAAAAATCTATGTCTGGATCTGTTTGGTGGGCAGGAATTTGATCCAGTTCTAAAATTATTAGGTTAGCTGTAGACATTTTAAATTTACCATCGTCAACAGCCGCAACCGAAAGAACCTTTAGTACTTATGGATTTATTCATCGGCAAAAAAGAAACAGACTAACCGTGGAGAGGGCCGGAAAACTAACTTATATTGCCCATAATTATAATTTACTAAATGAAGAAGATCATTCGAGAATAGTAGAAGATACTGAGGAAGAAATAGAAAAAGAAGATATCGGTTTCGAAGTGATAGACTTGACTCAATTAACGAAAGAGAAAGAAGAATCAGATGACGAGGTTGGGGATGATGATGAGGATGATTTACCATTATCCACTCTATTACGTAGTCCATTTCTGACTCTGACTAGTTTAAAAAAACGTTCTTATGGTTTTTCGTAATGTTTTTACAGTTTTGAAATAAAAAAATAAAAAAAACTTGTATTACTTAAAAAGCTGTTTTTTTTATAATTTACCAATGTTACCGTAATATTGCGTAATATTACCGGTAATATTACCGATTTTTAAATTACCGGTAATTTTACATCTCTAAGCACACCACACGTTAACTTTTTTTGAATACTGTCTTCTGGAGCGAACACGAAAAAAGTGAAAATGTTATTTCTGACTAACCCTGTATGGTAATCGTAAATTTGGTATTAGAAATTGTAATTTCGACACGAGCAGACGTTTTTTATGAAGAATGGCTTTTTCTTCTAAATCTACAAATAAAAAAGTTTTTCCCCTTCCGAATTCTATCCGTGGACACATTGTATACAGTGTGTCCGCAAGGCCCCAAGAGGGAAAAAATATTATTAATTTTACGGCCATGCTGTTGAAAAAATGAATTTACAAAATAAAAATATCAGATATTGATATACGCAGCAAGCCTACCTTCATTCTGAGCACCACTCGACTCTTTCTCCTTATTCTCACCAGAGGCCTCCAATTCCACCGGACTATCCCGTCCAGAACTGGGTAGCCTTTGAACCTTCCTCCTTTTAGCTCCGCCTCGCTCCATCACACAATCATCGTCACTGTCCGATGCTTTCCGAGTTGCAACAGATTCCTCGTCCCCGGAACTCCGAAGTCTCTTTACGCATGCTCTTTTCAAAGGGCTGGAAATTATAAAATTAAAAAAGCGCTCGTTAATTTCGCAAAAACGCAGAAACTTTTATCAAGACAGGAACGTGAACTCCGTTCTTCCCTTGTCATGTTATAGATTTCATAAATATTATATCAGGTCTTTTTTTAAAGTAAGTTTTGGTGTGCCGAAATATTTGGCACAATTTTCCTTAATCCATCGATACAGTAGATACCTTCATTCAGAATGACTAAATGGCTTAATATACTCACATAACAACCTCTTGAGTAGGACCATCAAATCCATCGGACTCTTGAGTGCGCTCAGCTTCCAAAGTTTTCTTCGGAGGCTCAGAATCGCTGTCGTCAGAACTGTGTAACCTTTTCACGCTTTTCTTCCTAAAAGGGCTCACGACTTGACTGTCCATATCGATGTCACGACTCTCCGCTGATCCAGTCAAAGGCTCGTCGCCATCAGACAGTGGCAGCGGTCTAACAATCTTTCGTTTAAACGGGCTCACCTTCGAAAATTAATTTGCACATGCATCATTTAAAAAACACAAACAAGCTCAATCAAAATGTTGCACATCCATTGTGAAACTTAGACCAATCACGTCAGTTCAATTGACAACTTACCACTGGGTCATTTTCTTCTTTATTTAATCGCTCCCGGTTCTCATTATTTCCAGAAGGCTCTAACGAGTCTCCACTGCAAACGTTCTCCATCGGTTGGTCAACAACATCGATGTTTTCCTTACTGATCTGCTTCAACTGCCTCAAATCGTCAACCTTCTGAGTAAGGTCCTCGAGCTCTTCGTCTAAATCCTCCGGGTCCTTGCCAATGATTGAGGTTGCCTCTTTAGGTTTTAACGGTAGGCTATCTAGAAAGTCACCGATTGATTGCACGGGCGACTTGCATCCACCAAAGGCTTGTCCTGCAAAATAAGATACGATTTTTTATTATAAAATCTAAACTACTCGAGAATGAATAGGGAACTAAAGATTGTTTACATCTTTTTGAGGATAAATAGTTTATAGCAGAAATCAGTGAGGGGGATCGCTGCTATTCCAGGTTTGGATAGAGAATTTTATCGACTTTGAACAGAAAGATAGTCCTTTTTAATAATAAATTAGGGTCATATCAAAGTCGACCAAATTCTCCATCCAACCCTGCATTGCAAATTTTTATTTATATTTTACGGAAACGTTCAGAAACCGCTGAACAAACAATACTAGATATGACGTGAATTCGAGTATACCTCATATTGATTATTAATTAAACAATATGGTCTTCAAAAATTACCTTTCCGGGATGACTTCAATAATTCTTCACTTTCATCACTGTCCTCATCATCACTTTCTCCCATTTTATTTCTATTTTTAGCGAAATCTTCCTTAAGAGACATCTTTGTGGAGGTTTTTCTACCGTTTATCGCATTACAGTTTTTAACTTTGGTGGTGTCAACATCACAGGAACTGTAAGAAAGTTACGATATTTATTTAACTTATATTTGTATTATAACAAACAACAATTAACAATAAACAAAAAACAAACAAACAATTATATTATTGCATAGAAAACTGCCAAGAAAGCTTACTCAGAACTATCTTCCTTAACAGGCTCCGGGGAAGAATTGCTAGCATTGTCATTACAAGCGTACAAAAAATCTACATATTCTTTTGCATCTTTTTCTCCCTTTCCTCTCGAAGAAGTTTTTTTCCTCCTCCTTGTTTTAGTTCTCGTACTCTTTTCACTTTGAACGATTGTATTCTTGCGACGTTTACTGTTCTTGGTTTTAGGTTTCGTTTGATTGTCATCTTCATTGTCATTTTTTAAGTTTTCTTGTGCTGCTTTTTTATCCATTTTCCTCTTGGAGAAGAAGTCTGCTATTACTTTCAGGAGAGATTTTCGGTCTTTGTCTTTTAATTTTCTCTTTGGATCTTCGATTATTTTTCCTATAACATTAAATTAAAAACCCTTAAAAACCCGAACAAACACAACATTTTTTTTTTAATAATCAATTTGTTTTTTACGTCGTGACATTTATCTAGTCTAGTAATGACACCACATATCGGATTGCGGCACTCGCCTTCGGCTCCTGCGCTCAAAGTTCCTGTTGGTGAATGTCTCTACAATACATTTTTTGGCCGAATATATTTACCATCATTGATATCACTATCGGAACCACTAGATCCTTTTTCAGATTCTGGTAAGGACAATCTATCACTTTCCTTAACTTCATCGCATTTGGATATTTCCTTGTTTTCGTCATTAGGCGACGTCACTGAACCTTCTGCAGCAGGTGTGGAAAATGTAATAACAGGAGCAGATGGAACTAAAACTGAGCAATACAAAATTAGTTAAGTTCGAGTACTATAGACCAAAACGAATACACGACCCTGTAAACGCGCATATGAAGTGATATCGTCGATTGACCAATAGCAATAAGTTTTTGCATCGAGCAAGTGGCTGATGTTTGTTTATGTTCCTGAATTGGTAAAATTAATAGAGTATAGTTGATAATTGTTTTGCCTTACCTTCATCAACGTCCTCTCTCACTTTTCCTATAGCAAACACAAACGATTCTTGAGAAATCGTATTACTTTCCTTAGCTTCCTCAACAACTTCACTGGTTTCAGGTAAATTTTCTTGTGTCATTTCTAAAATGTATTATTGGGTAAACAAATTAAACGTGATGAAAATGAAACAAACAAAATCATTTGTTTGAAGGTGGTAGACAATGCAATATGATCAAAATACTGATCTTTTTTAAAGTGTAAAAAGTTTTATACTTCAAACGGTGGCAGATACGTTGTGTTGTAGATATACATCATTGTTATACAACTTACTCATACCAAGTATTCTACTTCGTGGGCAATTCTATATTGATATTTGGGTTATTTCAAAATTAAATTATTATACATATTTTATGAAAATCTAAATAAACATTTTATTATTACTATTATTATATAACATGAGTAAACCTATTCATTACACAATACATTCGTCAGAATTTTAAAAATAAGTCATTCTTACCTTCTGAATGAAACACATACGACACTTGTGTATCCATATCACTTTCACCGGCTTCCCTAGCGCCTTCGGGAATGACTCGATTTTCGGGAATATCTGAAAACGTAATTTCAAATAAAATTTATTGTTTATTTCAAAATTTTACTACAACAAATTCACGTCAAGTCTAGATTTCAAAAGGCAAAAAGCGTATTATGTTTGCAGTTGAAACTAATTTTTAAGTTATTCTAGTCCCAAAATAGGAACATAAAAATAATGTTTTGTATGGTACAGGGTGATCACGTATAATGGCCCTCTCTTAACTTTTTTATTTTTCAGACATGATCACCCTGTACATACTCATGATGCAATAAACACAAGGTAAGATATATAGAGGGTGTTATGGAAATGACGTATTATATTTAAACCGGCAAATCCCGAGATGAAAATAAATTGAAGAAAAATAACCATACATATGGCGCTTGAATTAATAAGCGAAATATACACTTTATATAAAAATCTTAAATTTTACGTGGCCGCTCCTGAGGCCCTTCGCAATCAATATTTTATTGAGGCAGTCTCAAGGTTCAAAAGAGGTTAGCGCATTATAGCGATGTTGTCATATTGTAACACAGAATTCTAAACGCACGTGTTCAGTTTTTGACAACAAAACGTCTTTGACGCGCGTTATCACTTCTTTTTCAAACTTTTTAGACAAATAAAACTAGAATTTTAAGGTACATACTCTACTTACCTTCGCTCATATTTTAAAATAATCCGTTTTATAATCAAATTCCATAAAAAAATAAAACACAAAAAGTATGTCTTTCAACAGAATCAACAGTAGATAATATCATCATAATTTGAAATCACATCACAACATTTCTTATTATGAAATATTTCACAACAAAAAAAATCGAGCAATACAACTAACAATACGTTTAAAATTCGTATACGTCAAGCACGTGGAGCCCTCGACACGACGTCGTTCCACTCCCCAGTCTCGAAACATACTGAAGTATGAAGGCCGCGCCGCCAGTATTCAACCAAGGGCGAGACACGCGGTGTGATCTGACAACAGTGTTAGTATACTTTAGTGACCCACATTGTTGCTAAGTGAATCCAGATGGAACGGCGCTTGGGCAAAAAGGGTTCTTGTACACTTTCTCTAGGGCTCCCTAGGAGTCACAAATTTAAATATATAAGTCATTTCCATAACACCCTGTATAACCGTTCCAATTTCGTCTGAAGCGTTTATTATACGTTCGATAGGAGATGAAAGAGTAATATTATGGTATTTAGGTATATTAATTTGATAAAAATATAACACATATTACAAATAAATTACCACTAAAATAATAAAAAAATTCCGTATTTTTTACTTACCTATATTTGGTGTCTCATCATCCGTAGGTCCGTTGGTGTTCCCTGTAGTAACTTCCGTTAAACCGATAAAATCATCGTTAATATAACCCGTTATATCGTCTTGCTTGTCAGCATCAACAGTAGGTACATCAAAATACTCATCAGCATCGGTATAACCGTCGCCAGGGATGGATTTCTTAGCATTATCAGTGGTTCCTTGAGTAGCTTCTGCGTCATCCCTGTTGGAAACCTGTTTTTTGTCTTTAGTTTCTCTTGCCGTTAAATCTACTCCCCCAGAATCTATACTTTCGGAGGTACGAGTATTAATGTCTAGTAACGGAGATGCAATAATCGTATCATCGGATTCAATTGTACTGCTCTCTGCTGGAGGAGAATGATCGGCGTCAGTTTCTTCTGAATAAGCCCCTTTAGATAATGTTACGTCATCACATGTATCCAAGGGAACGGCGAGTGGGGAATCGTCGCCCCGATCATTTAAATTCTCCAAACCAGCGTTATTTACAGGTGGTGGTGAATCAGGAACAGCATCGTCGCGCACCATCGCCTCATATGAATTGGCAATGGTCTCAGCATCCCAATCGTCACTTTCGGAGATATCTGGCAGCTCCGATGCATCGTTTTCTCTTTCGGAACAGTTCCTCACGGTTTCAACGTCAGAATCGACGTTATCGGCAGGATTTTGCCGTGTATTTACGACAGTCTCTTCACTATTGGAATACCCTAGGCACACTTTCGAAGGAGTATTTTTTACAGTTTCTTCATCAGAATCAACACTGTAATTATCAGTAGCTTGTGACTCGACTGCTTTAGCGGACTGAACATCAACATTTTGATTACCATCTTGAAAGTCAGCAGTTGTGTTTATTATTTGGGTAACGGTTTCGATAATTTCAACATCCCCGTCGCTCTCTTCATCCGATGATGCAACCGAAACTATTTCTACATCTAGATCGTCATTGTTATTAGTCGATTTCTTATTATTTTCTGTCTTTTCAACATTCAGACAATCTTTTGTTCCATTTCCATTGTCAGTTGTAGTTTCAACAGCTGCAATAGCCGTATCTGGACCACTAGATTCCTGGACAGACTTTTCTTCTTTTTCAAACAGCGGTCTATATGGCAATGCTATCACATTCATTTTCTGTGATTTCTGAGGATCCTCAGATTTAGTCGATTCGTCGACAGTCTGTTCTCTCATTTCCGAAAGTGGGATGTATGGCAACGGGATTACGTCGAATTTTTGTAGTTGATCAGAATTGTTATGGACTGACGCTTCGTCCAAACTTACCGGGTGGTCATTCACAGAACCTGTAACAACAGTATAGTTCTGTAGTGTGTATGGGAAAAAATGTCTCTAGGAATATATTAATTTAAACGTGTTCAAAAATATTGATTTTACTTTAAAAACATACCATATTTAGTCTCTGCAGTTTCCTCCTGATCCTGAGTCACCACCATATTTGAAGTGTCCGAAACGCACGTCACCTCGTCTTGGTCCTCAATTGACAGAACATCCTCAGAATGAGATATTTCCAAACTGTTCGCGATGGCACTGTCGTTGTGGTCTTCCTCACACATATTATCGTTGTCGATAATCGCACCGTCAACATCGGCAACATGGGTGGGGGGATATTGTTCTGCAAGAATTGGTTCTGCTTAAAATACACAATAAATTCCGGACAAAGATAATGTGTTAGTCAGGTTGGTTTATAGGTCTATAACTTTTTGTCCGATCTTGGTGAAATTTTAGCGAAGTGTAGACATGGGTCTCGAAATGTTAACCGGGATTTTAATTTTGAAAAATACTGATATTTGATCATTATACAGACAGCAACAAAAGTTACTTTTTTACCCTTAATTTCTTAACGTCCTGTGGAAAAATTTAGCAGTAGAATCTAGCTTCATTATGTTTTGAAATGTGATCGTTTCTTCTTAACACAATGTTTCTTGTAGTGATGTGATCGCTCGAGCGAAAAACCGCTTGATTACTCGATTAAATAACCGACATCGCTCGATTATTAAAAAAACCGCTCGAGTTATCTATTCAGGCGAAAACCGTCTTATCTTTCACTCGATACCCGAGCTTCGCTTGACGCCGACGGAAATGTACCGCTGTAGTGTGATCGAGTTAAAAAGCTGCTCGTATATTCGAACAGTTTTTCGCTCGATAGGAAATACTCTAGTTATAAATTCAGGCGAAAAACCGAAAAATATCGCCTGTCACTTGATACGCGACCTTCGTTCTACGCGCCGCGCCATCCGATTGGCGACGTTCGAGTTTGACGCTGAGCAGGTAACACGACATACGTATTTCTTAAAGGCACATAAACGAGGTGCATATAAAAAAGTATGCCAAATCCCTTAGCGGAGTCATCGCGACATGGGTTTTGTAAAGTTTTGTTTTAACTGGCTAGCCAGCGGCGTAGTTTAGGTCTCCGATTGTAAATATTAAAAAATTAAAGGATATAATTTTAAAATTTTTTATTTACTATAAACTCAAGAAAACTTCTCAAAAGGGCACACAGTGGGCACCTGATAATTTAATGTGGAAAAATTTGACAAGCCATTTCAAATATCTACTTATTTTATGCTCGTAGATTGAGAAAGTTATGAAAAAAAATTACTTTTTAAAAAAGCAGAAGTATAAACCCGAAAAACAAATACATATTTGGGTGATTTTTTGCAGCTTTTTTGTTTGGTACCGAGACACGTGGTAAAAATTCATTATTCACAAATAAATAAATTTCTGGAATTTTTTTGGTGGCTACTACAATTTTTTAGCTAAACCTGTGCCCACCCGCAGTCAGTGAAGTCATCGCTTGGTGTATCCGAATTTCAAGCGATTCACTCGAGCGATTTTCTCGATTATTAAAATCGCTCGAGTGTCAAGTACTCGATTATTAAAATCATCGGTTTTTCCCAACACTAGTTTCTTGGTTCATGTCATTAACTGTTTTGTAAAAGAAGATACAACAAATTTTGAAACAAAGTGCTGTGTTGCAATTTTATTTGCAATTCAGAACATTTCATTATTTTAGCGGGTAGCAAAAACAAATATCCAAAAATCAATAGCGCGTATTGCTCCCTCGTGTTCTTATCACTGCTACCATGTCACATGTCATGCTTTCAATGCAATACAGGCTTATAATTTATGGATATTTGTATATGCTACACAATAAAATAATGCGATGTTCTGAATTTTGAATAAAATTGTAAACATCTTCTTTTAACAAGGAGATAAAGACGTGAACCAAAAAACATTGTGTTAAGAAAAGGTCACAACACACACAAGCTAAACTATACCGCTCAATTTTTCCACAGGGCCTTAAAAATTAAGGGTAAAAAAGTAACTTTTGTGCCTGGATGTATAATGATCAGAACATGAGCATTCTTTGAAAACTAAAATTCAGGCTAAGATTTCGAGACACTGCTAAAAATTTCGCCAAGATTTGACAACAATTTAAAAAGTTGCAGGACTATAAATCTGACTAACATCATCTTTGTCCAAAATTTATTGTCGGGAAATGTATATTTGGTTTAAAATTGAACAATAAACAAATCAGATTATTGCTACATTTCTTTCTGAAAAATTATCTACAGAAGTCTATAAAAATAAACAAAATGAGTAACCACCAAGGGAATGATTGTGTAAAATATTCTTTCCATTGGGATGCAGCAGGATAGCTCATTACTTACCTGTAATATCAGAGAGATCATTTGCTGGTACATCACTTTGAAACACTCGCTGGGTTAACTCTTCAGATTTAACTTCGTCATCAGTACCTGAACATAAAAGAAATAAGTTCATCCAATCCAAAAAGGTTGTAAAAGTCAATGCTGGATTAGATAATAAATAATATCCCATAAGTTTAACATGACATCTGCAATATTTACTATTTAAGACAACTTACCTATATGCAGACTATGTTGTGATAAAACTTTATGCTCATATTTTGCCAGATCTGTTGCTTCTTCTTCTGCAAAAATGAGAGGTTTGTTTGGGTTTGTTCCTTAATACAATTATTCAAATTAAACATTATTTAGTTATTATAGTATACACAAATGTTATTCATTATTTTTGTGTACCAGTAAAATTTCTCTCGGACACACACCACACACATTGGAATATTGAGTCCAGGGGGTTGTCCCTCCAAAGGGAAAAGGTTCAAATACAAGGTATTGGACTACGGAAAATATGTGTTGAAAAGGAGGCGTCACTCTATACTGGGTGTTCAATAATAGAGATGTCACAGTACAAATTAGAAAAAAAAGTCCCTTTTCTATGAAACCATCTTGTTAACACCTTGTATCTGTATCACCATCCACTTTAATCATACTACTACTTACCATTGTTATTATCAGGTGGTCCCAAACTGTTAGATGTTTCGGCACCCTTCTCTTTACAGGCAGCTTCTTGCCCACCACCAGTTTTTTGCAACTTTTGTATAATTTCCTTATAATCTCCTTCTTTATGATAATCTGCAACACAATTTATCAGCCTATTAAAAATATGCAGTTAAAAAAAGGTCTGTTTTTGTAGAAATAACTAGAAATGTTAGTTTTCAGCAGAAGGCTCAGATTTGTTATTACTAGTAAAATTACAAATTCAGAATTGGATAAAGTAGGTGGGTTTCACACACACCTGATGGTCAGTTCTGACGAAATATTGTCATAAATTTTTCTTATTACATAGGATGCACACCACTAGTCCAATGAGATGGAGGAGAGGATCACTCCTGTCATAACCATAATGCTATTTTTATGATATGCATTGTAATAATAAATCATATTTTATTCTCAAACAAACATTACAATATTCTAATAACTAAATAGTATAAACATGGGAGAGGGACGGCCAATTTATAAACTTGACTAGCGCCGTTGCTGTCTGCCATTTTCGTCCACCGTTCGTAGATACAAAATTCGATCATTCATAAACTTGCCGTTGGCGACAATAACATAACTTGTTTTTTTAAGCTTTCCTATATTTTTGTAATTATATTAATTTTAGTGTTTATGTTATCTGAATGATACTATCAACAGCACTTTAAAATGGTTAATAAGATGGTATAAAGTAAAATAATATTTACTACATATCATATGACAGGCAAACACGATTTGACACGGCAGACAATTTTGTTTGGCTCTGTAAACTCGTTACGAATGGCCACCGGAAAAAAAAAATTGGTTTATAGTCAAATATAAATGGTCTTATGCATTTCAATGCTTTTAATCTGTAACAGCCACTGTCAAACGGAACTCCCAAGTTTATAAATTGGCCTTTATAGCTACACTTACACACACTATTCTGAAGCATTTCTTGGTAATATAGTGTACAATTACAATAATACTACATACATACCTGTAATTCGTCCCTGCAAATCTCTTGAATATTGCACTGTATATTCTGAAAACGTTTTCAATATATCTGCCAATTTGTTGCAAAATCTCTTGTGATCGTTATTTGCTCTCAAATCTTTTAAACATTTTTGCACGTCCTTTTGTACACGGAGCCCCATGTAACCGATATCTCGTCCTAGGTGGAAAAGTAGGGATTCAAACTCCTCTTCCATGGTCACTAAAATACTTGCTGTTTACTTTATTTCACTTGAAAGCATTTAAAATCTAGCGAGATATAACATGAAACAACTGCTGATAAATTTTGGCCATTTCAAACAGCAACCAGGTCTCAGTAATTTCTAACTTCCTGAGCTATTCCTGTTTGACAACATAAATAAGGAGATACAATGGCGGGAGACGATCGACGATAACTGCATGTGCATACATCCGAGATCCTAAAAAATAAAAATCATCGTGTAACAAAAGTGCGATAATCTGCTTGCCAATAATTGTAGGGATTTCTAAAAAACAAACTGGATACAAGTATCACAGTTTGAAAAAAAAAGAAGAGGCGCGTCTTTTTCTCACGCTAACCTAGCTTCATTTTTAGATAAAAAAAATTTGGGGCCCACCTTGGCTAAGGGGGGCCCATTATTCATTCAAGCTTGTAATTTTTACGCCAACTAGAGATTGTTCTTTTAAAAATAAACCAAACTCTCTCACCCAAAGTTGAAAGGCTGCTAAACACCTAAATACATTTTTATCAAAGATTCTAACATCACATATTTTGTTGAATGTTGCTATGACCTTACAATCATTTGACATTTAACAATGTGACTTTTGACATCAATTCAGGCTTTGAATATAAAACAGCAATTCAAAGGGTTCAGGTCGCGGAAGTAGCGTAGCCACACGAATGGTGTATTTAAAAATATAGGCACCTCAAAATTATTATGCCAATCGTAAACTCGTGGTGAAATAAAATTTTAGATTTTAGGATCTGTTGCTAGAGAAAGCTACTCGTGCTCCTGGACAAGAGAAGTTTCTAATAAGGCAAGGAAGAGGAGTTTCTAACATAACCTAATTTATCTAGCTGTCCTTGAAGATCTATTTAAAAATTTTTATCACATTTCATTTCTCACTAAAGATAAATTTAAATCGTCAACTGACCGTCCACTTTACAGCCGCCTAAATTCTCAGTGTTCTCAGTTTTACGCAGTCATCGGCTCGTGTCCGATTAATTTGTTTACGACGCCATCGCCTGGCGCTTTCAAAGTATGACGTAAAATTACGAATTTTTTGTTGAGTTTTTACAACACGTCGAAATCGAATTCTATTTTCAAAGTCAGACAAACAAGTTTTCGTAACGGGTTGTTGGCATTTTACATTTGAATACTTTCTTAATCTGTGTAAAATATAAAATAACATTCTTAAATAATTATATAAACAGTGCCATATTTATATATAAAGCCATGTCACAGTTCTTGCGTAGATCAAGCATAGTAAACTCAATTCGAAGATTCCAGCAGACTCAGGCTAAAGTAGTCTCGAAAGCCAAGGATCCTCAGCAGCCTTTGGGGCATCTGGCAGTAGGGCCGGTATTTAGGAATGCCCGGTTGTTCCCGGAAAATATTGCCATAAGGGATAGAATTGCTGGTAAGAAGAAATTATAATACCAATTTTTTTCCCTATTACTATGCCATATCTTTGTTCTTGCTCGAGAGTTCCTTTTATCCCATACATTTATTATTTGATTTAATATAATTCCAGAAGTACCTTAAGTTCATAACGATTTTACTCTGAATTTTGTCTAAATGTTTTGATGGTATTTTGTTAAATTTCTTTTTGCAGCATATACCTATGCAAACATATTTATGAGCGCCAATGAACTTTCAAAGGAAATCAGCGCCCTATTGGATGGAAAGACAAATGAGCGGGTTCTCTTTTTGTGTCCCAATGATGTACACTATGTGATTACACTGTGGGCGATTTGGATGTCTGGTCAAATAGGTGGGTAAATTATTTTATTTGTGTTGTGTAATATTCAGTTTTTAATATTACCAATTATGCCCAATCTCAGCACAGCCTATTTTTAAAGTAAACTGTATCTTGCCACTTCCACCTCTTTATAATATAAAGATTGCACCTGCGGTAGTGCCTATACTTATAGTTTACATCAGATTTTCTCGATCCCATGCATCAAACAAGACAAATCTTACCCATATGTATGGGAATCAAGCCATCTCCAAAAATACAAAGTATTTAGAAAAGATGATCGACAATTGTCTGACAGAGAATTTTTTTTACTCCATTGATGAGTTCATGATTATCTCACCACAATTATGTGGCATATTAATGCCAGTGAGACAGGTCCTGAATTTATTTGGCTTTGTGGTCTGCGGTTTTTCTGTTTTTACTGTGTTCCAGTGTGACTTAAATAAATCACAGATTCATTTCATTAATTATTTTTAGTAAGCCCTAATCTATAAAGTAAAATAATGTAGCATAGATAGGAAATAACAGTAGACACAATACCATTTTTAATAACAACAACAGTTACCAAATTTAAAAATATAGGTAATAATAATAATAACATAAAGAAGATAAAAATACAAATGCCCTCAAAACCAACTATGTGTACTATTGGGCAAACAAAAGTTAAGGAAGTAAGAGCGCCCTGTTTAGGAACAGATGAACATTGTTGAAATTACCATTATCCAGTTTTTAAAAAACACCATAATTAAAATAATATTTAATACGTTTTAGGTTCTTAGGCTTTAAAAACTAAAATTTCACAATTTTAAGTGATCCGTGAAATTAAAGAGTGAAAATAAATATTTGCGTAAACAACTTGTTTATTATGATATGGATGAAAGTGGCAGTGGACTTTATTTACCAAGTTTAGTCATTGTCATTTTGTTAAAGTGGGAATTTAAAGGGGTCAGATTGGAGATTATTTTTGATATACTTTGAAAAAACTTTTATCCGCTCAACTAATAATATACTCCTTTGACTACAAAGGGTCTTACGCTTGAGTTGGGCTGTTGGCAGTGGCGGATATATGGTCGGGCCAACCGGGGCAATACCCCGGGGCCCAGGCCTTAAGGGGGCCCATTAATCAATCCAATTTAAGATTTTGAAACAACAAACCACTAAAAAAATCTGAAATTAGAAATAACTTAAAACGTTCCTAAGAGCGCCCATTCTTTGTCTACACGCGGCAACACCGAACATTACCGCTTTGTGATTACCGCCAGAATTCCAGATTTCTAATTATTAAAATAACGTATAGTTTAATAAGAATTGTGGTTTGGATTGAAAGTATTCATTTAAACAGTAAAGAGTTTTCGGTTAACGACTACGTAATTTTGGACTTTGTAAACTTAGTCTTGACTATTCACTTTCCGAGTCTGTTTAATCGATTAGGATCGAGAATAGCTTAACCTCTTGGAAAACAATATTGATATTTTAAAGGCTCTGACTAAAATTAAGTTAAAGTAAATACAAAAAGATGAAATTAGGAAAGCTTCAAGTTTAAAAAAGAATATGGCTAATTTTGACTTTGTTGTAATGGTTTTCATGTTCGGGTTGTAAAGTTAAAATTTATTATTTTACTATTGACATAATTTGCAATCAAATTAAAAACAGATTTTCCGGCATGCTTTCCGTTAAAGAAAGTTTCCAGGTTTTGGAACCACAAAATTTGCTGAAAAGTTGAACAGAAGCAATTTGAGAAAAATGCAACAATTTAGCAATTAAGTACCCCCACCTTTTATCTGCTAGTTTTGTAAATCAATTCGCTGTGATGTATGATCTAGTTGAACAAGAACTTAAGTTTGATATAACAGTCGGGCAGTTTTTTAAAATTATAATAAAAAATAGCTTATCTCGAAGGTGATTTTTTAAAGTTTACACAACATTCTTATTATATTTTAGCCTGCGTCTTTAGAGCGCTCTTTTAGTAAATTAAAATTATTAAAGAATTGTTTGAGATCTACAACTGGCGAGGAATGATTGCGTAATTTAGCTATATTGACCATAGAATATAAAGTTGCGTTAAAACTAGATATAACAGATTTAATAAATCGGTTCGCAAATGCCAAAGTCAGGAAAAGACCGTTTTAGACTTAAGTCCGTACCTATATCCTTATTCCTTATATACTTATTATACATGTAAATAGTCTCCTATTTTATTTCATTATTGTTGTTGTTATTAATTATTTGTTCTTATTAAAGAATCTTCTTAAAGAATAGTTTTTCAATAAGCACATATTATTTCTCCTACGTGTTATTTTTTATCATGAAGGGGCCCATGAACACATTTTGCCCCGGGGCCCAAGTCTCACTAAATCCGCCACTGGCTGTTGGGGTCATGACTAGACGTGCCAAACCTTGACTATTTATCGAATGCTTTTGGAAACGACTTTTGGATCGAATATACTAATAACAAAGGCAAATGCTACATTCCTTTATTCGGCATATTAACTAATTTAATAGAATATGACAGTTTCTATCAAGTTTCTGGGTTTTACTCAAACATTTTTTGTATAATGACATATATAGATAGTTCTGGCAACGTTGCATGTTTGCATGTGTTTTGGTGTACATAAAAGACGAAAATTTCTAGTGTCTCATATGAATTTAATTGTTAATTTGGTGATACATCATACTTTTAAAACTAACACCACTCAGCAGTGATGAGATTTCAAAAAAATTTGCTTGGAAAAATTAAAAACATTCTTTAAACCATCAAATTGAAGTGTCATCGACAGTGCACTGTTGCCACATTGCGTAGACGGAATTCCCGGAGCCTATGATCGTAAATCAAGTGATTTGAGGGCAAAATGGAATGTGATGTATGTAAAGACCCCAAATTAAAGACTTATGCATGTGATTCTTGCAAGATTTACCTGTGCAAGGCACACAGTGGATTAACATCATCAGAAATTAAAGTTCTTGACCTGAAGGAAGGAAGATTAATGAAATATTACTGCTCTAAATGTCTACAATTTGAAGCACACACTCTTTTAAAAAAAACAATAGATGATAAGGTTAGCATTATAGCGGGTAAAGATGAAATTATAACTCTTTTAAAACAAAAATTAACATACCTAGAAACCAGATGTAATTCCGAATCATATAGCAAGATTGTAACAAAATCATCAAATGCAGTCATTAAGGAACAATACCCTAACATACCAGGCTTAATTATTAAACCTAAGAAAAAACAAGACGCCGAGAAGACCAAAATTGATTTAAAAAATAACATAAAACCCGCAGAAATTAAGGTTGGCATAAAGAATACAAGAAACACCAAGAATGGCAATGTCATTATTAAATGTAATAGTCTCTCCGATGTAGAGATTTTAAAAAAGGAGGCTGAAAGCAAATTAACTGACTACGAAATACAAATTGCAAAAATGAGAAAACCTAGATTTAAGATTGCTGGCTACCATGGAGAAATACTAGACCTACGGCAAATCGAGAGTGGTATAAGGGAACAGAATGACTTTATTTGTGAAGATGATGAACTAACAATAACATTTATTAAGCCTAATAAAAAGAACAATACGTCCACGATTTATGGGGAATGCTGCGCTGGAGTTTTCCATAGGTTGATGGATAATGGAAAGGTATGTCTACAATGGGAGAGATTTCCCGTGTATGAAGATATTAGCATACAGAGATGTTTTAAATGTCAACAACACTACCATAAAAATGCAGTCTGTCAAAATAATATAGCTTGTGAGCATTGTGCTGATAACCATGATATTCGTGAATGTACCAAAACTGTAAAAAAGTGTATAAATTGTGTAAATGCTAATCATAGATTTAGTCTGAAATATAATAGTAGCCATAGTGCCAATGATCCAGCCTGTCCATCCTACCAATACCTCTTAAAAATTCTGAGAAGTAAAATAGACTATGGTAGTTATGGCTGCTAAAGAACAAGAAATTGATGTGTTGCAGCAACTGGATGATCTGGATTGCATAAACATTCAGGAAAGTATTGACTGTGATGGAATTAGTTCCAAAATAGACTTACACCACAAAGTTCTAAATGTTCTACATTTTAATATACGCAGTATTCAAAAAAACTTAAATGACTTACTAATCCTTATTGAAGCTTTTGATTTGTTTTTTACTGACATTATTATATTATCCGAATGTTGGCAAATTAATGATAAATTATATAACATAAAAGGTTACAATACATTTTATAACAACGCGAACTATAACCAGAATGACGGGGTAATTGTTTTTGTAAGACAGGAATTAGATATTAATTTTGAAATTGTAAAACTTATACAATCTGGTGTTACACTTGGCAAAATCACCTTAGTAAAAAATGGTACTAGCTATGGTATCACATGTGTATATAGGCCCCCCTCCAGTAATATAACACATTTTCTTGCTGACCTTGACAATTACTTTCAGGGTAATATGAAGCAGAATATTGAAATTTTACTTGGTGACATTAACATTGATATACTGGATAAAAATAATAATAATGTAAATACATATATCTCTATTATGAACTTCTTTGGCTTTCAATCTGTTATTAACGGCCCTACACGTGTGACCCCAAACCACGAATCTTGTCTGGATCATATATTTCTTAGAAATAAATTACAAAAAAATTCAATAAAATACTCTTCTTTTATAATGAAATGTGACTTAACAGATCATTTCCCAGTAATGATTAACTTTTATAACAATAATCTTACCGGAACACACATTTCTCCCTTGTATGTTTCAAAAACACTAAACAGACTAAATTTTCAAACTTTTACGGAAGTCATGGGTTCTCTGGATTGGTCTAGTGTGATGCACGTGAATGATGTTGAAACTGCCACCAATAACTTTACACAGATCATATCAGATACCATAAAAAAAAGTACAGAAACAAAAACTTTTGTTTGTAGGGAATTTAAAAAACTCAAACCATGGATAACGAATGGTATAATTTATTCTATAAAGCATAGAGATAAAATGAAAAAGAAACTTTTATTAAACTATAGTGTAGATAATGACAATAAATATAAAACATATCGAAACAACTTGAGTAAAATTATACAAAAGTGTAAGAATGAGTACTACAAAAAAGAAATTGACAATGCTGGGGGTGACATTAGAAGGATGTACAAAATAATATCAGATGCTACCAATGAGAGATCAGATAAAATCAAAATTAGTAATCTTCAAATAAAAACTGATAATGCACATCCTTCTGATGATAAATCTATAGCCAACTATTGCAATAAATTTTTTACTGAAATAGGCATCAAAATGTTTAAAAAAATAAAAAACCCTATTACACCTTTTGTACATGAATATCAGTCAAATTCGTCTATGTTTTTAAAACCAGTGAATGAAGGTGAAATAATTAAACAAATAAATTCTCTTAAGAACAATAGTGCCTCTGGCATTGATGGTATTGGCTCCAAAATCATAAAATGCTCTCATGTTTATTTGCTAAAACCTTTAGTCCATATCATTAATTTAGTATTTCAGACAGGTGAAGTACCCAGCCATTTTAAAACCACAGTAGTAACTCCAATTCACAAGGCAGGCGACAAGACTGATATAAATAACTTTAGACCAATCAGTGTGATAAACAATTTCTCAAAGATTTTTGAAAAATGTATGAAAGACAGACTGGTTGAATTTTTTAACGTAAATAATGTCCTATCAAAAAACCAATTTGGTTTTACTAATGGCCTTAGTACCACTGATGCAATTTACCAACTTACTAAGCAAGTGACCGACAATCTAAATAAAGGTAATAAATGTCTGACGGTGTTCCTGGACCTGGCCAAGGCATTCGATACTGTACCCCATGCAGCACTCCTGGATGTACTGGAAACCTATGGTGTTAGAGGAAGGGTGTTGGGCGTATTGGGGAACTACCTCCATGATAGGAAGCAGGTCCTAAAAATTGGCAACACTCTTAGCGACCCCTTAACAGTAAAAATCGGCATCCCGCAGGGAACAGTCTTGGGGCCCATTCTCTTCATAACATATATTAATTCGCTAACCAACTTAAATGTTAACAACGGCACAATTATTTCATACGCCGACGATACTGCAGTAATTTTTTCTGGTGAGAATTGGAATGACGTTAAAAATTCAACCAACAACGGTATGACTCAAATAATAGATTGGCTCGATTCATATAAACTTACTTTAAATATTATTAAAACTAACTATATCGCATTTTCGTTGACCGCGGCGAATAGACCAAATTTCAATAACATAAAAGTAAAGAATCTGGATGATTGTATAAATGAAGTTACCCATATCAAATATTTAGGAATTATAATGGACCAAAATCTTAAGTGGGACAAACATGTACTCAAACTCACAAAAAATATAAGATCATTGTTGCACAAATTTTATATATTAAGAGACATATTAAGTAAAAAACTGTTAATAAGTATTTACAAAGCCTTAATCGAATCCCTACTTCGATATGGACTTGTCGTATGGGGTGGTTTATATTCAAACTCTTTGTGTCAACTGAACGTTGTTCAAAATTACATATTAAAAATTATTTTTAGGAAAACCAAGAGATTCCACACTCAACAATTATATTCTGAAGACATCATGAATGTTCGCTCACTTTACGTTTTGAGTACTTGTTCTTTTGTGCATAATAATAACAGATTGAAGGCATTTGTGGATCATACATACAATACTAGAACCAGAATAAATAGACACTTAAAAATACCAAACAGTAATAAAAACGTAAACTTGCGATTTATTAACTATCTGGCTCCAAAAATATATAATATTTTAACACCAGAATTGAAAAGTATTAATAATATAAAAACTTTTAACATAAAATGTAAGTCCTTTATTACGACAAACTGGTCGAAGTTTGAGATATTGTTTTGAAAATTTAAATAATGTTTTGATCTTTGCTTATAATGACTTCCATAGCTGTACCTTCTAAATACTTCTACATTTAAGATTTACTTTATGCTAATTGTGAATTCTTTAAGATATAATACAAATTTTTCCTTGCACATACAGATGTTTAGTCATCTAGGTGCATGTTCTAACAAGTTTTGTAGAACCCTATTTAGTATCATACTATATTTTGTATATCGTTATGTAATCAAAGTTGTTAATAAATGATTGATTGATTGATTGATTGATAATAGACCACAAGTCTAAACTTGAATTTTTTTTTTTTTTTTTTTTTTTTATGATCAAACACAAGCACTATAGGAAAAATCCTTTAGGGCACTCTGGGAGTGGTGCGTGTGCGCAGAAAGCGATTCACGTTGGATTTGAATCGTTAGAGGTTATATTCGTTGGGAAAAACGACCTCGGGAAGGTCGTTCCACAAGGATGAAGTCCTCCAGATGAAAGAATTTTTAAATAATGAAGTTCGAGGAGTACTAAGCTTAACCACATACGGATGGGCGGCAGTGGTTCGTCGTGTATTTCTGCTATTCGTCGCTCTGGGCGGAATTAAGAGGGCAAGGTCAGCCGAGCACCTTCCATGAAAATATCTGTAAAAGAGAGTCAAATCCCCAACCTGTCTTCGATGTTCTAAGCTGTCGAGGTTCTTCGTCAGCTCGTGGTCTCCGATCAGACGAATAGCCCTCCTTTCGATGGAATCCAGTAGCCGAAGAGTATGTTTGGGTGCAGAGCTCCAGACATGAGAGCAGTATTCTAGTGATGGTCGAATCTGGGCTTTGTATAGTGTCAAAAGTTGTTGAGGTGTATACAACTTTCTGGTTCGGAAGAGTACGCCAAGCTTCTGAGAAGCTATCTTGGCGATTGCCACAACGTGGTTATGCCAAGACATATTTCCTCCCAGATTGACACCCAGCAAATTAATAGATGAAGCCAGTGGGATTGCGTGTCCGGCCATGACTATTTCCGGTTCTGTAATGTTAACCTTTTTAGAGAAAACTGCTGCCTGGGTTTTTTTAGCGTTAAATTCGACTTGGTTACTGTCACCCCAAGCCAAAATTTCTTCCAGGTCTTTGTTGAGGCGTGATACTTCATGCTGTCTGCGAAGATGTGCGTCGGCAGCCGATGTTTGCGCATTCAAAGAGAAAGATGAGAAAAGTGTGCTATCGTCCGCAAAACTAAATATC